>JAPDPK010000026.1:0-5602500 GCA_031772115.1 Heritiera littoralis | reverse complement strand
TGGGATTTAGAGTAGTGATAACATCGATAAATCAATTGAAATTTTCATAATTAGCATTATCCAATATTTCAAAATTATATTTAAATTAAAATGATATGGTATTTTATACGTATATTTATATGAAGTAAATTATGATTAATTTACTTGTAACTTTATTTCATTTGTTGTTTTATTTAATTAAATATTTCTCAAGCATTGATTTGATTTATTACAGAAAATTATTATGGAATTATTTATAGTGTTTATCGATTTATATTGTTATTAATTGATTGAAAATAATTGTTTACCGAAGTGTTTTGTTCAGTGTAAGTGAAGTGTTTTGAGATTGTTATTTCCTGATGAACATTTACCCAATGAGTGTAATGACTACGAGACCCTAGTCAAGTCCGTAGCTCTCACTGTATGGCACCTGACTAGTGCATACTGTGGATCTATTTTCACAATGGCCATTGTAGTGTTTAATAGGAATGGCTTAGGGACGGATACCTGGCCCGTACGCGAGTACGCTCATTCCTATAGTGATATCGGCATGTGAATCTTGGATGATAGCTTTCTCCAACAAGTGATTTTATGTAATGTTTTACCGAATTGATTTATTTAAATTCAAAAGATAGCTCTAATGATTACATGATTCGATATGCTACTGAATTATATAACAGTGTTTTCAAGTGAAATGTTTTACATGAAAATCATGAATTAAATTGTTACAAATGTTTTAGTGCATATAGTGGCATAGTATCACTCTTTCATAATTGTTTCTTACTGAGCGTAAACTCACCCCCCTCTTTCTCTCCCAGACTGTTTGCAGTGACCTTCCGCTCATACGAGAGGAGCACGATTTTTGGGACCCTACAATATTTCCTTCGAGACTGGTTGTTTATCTAGTGAAGGTATATTGTATTTTCTATATATTTCAGACTTATATGGTACAGTAATTATGATGTTGTAAAGGCTAAGGGGATGTAAATTAAAAAGAAAGAAATTATGTACATGTGTCTAGAGACTTGAACTTTTATATAAGGATATATCTAATGCGTGATCTTTATGGACTTAACCTTATGAAATTACCTAGTACTTAATTGTCTCTGAATCAGGCAAAATTTGTGGTTTCTAGCTGGTATATAAATTGTACTTTCCTTGCATGAGGTTTTGATAAAATTAAGTCGTTATGCTATCGGATTTTTTTGTAAACTTTTGGTTTGCGAAATGAGCTAGAGTTAAGAAAACGATTTGAAAATGAACTAGGCCATCGAAAAGGAAGATATTGACATTGACAAACAACCTAACCACAACAGTGTATTAGGAAAATGAAATAAGAAAGTTTATAGATAACCAGATGTTACATCTCAAGTCAGCATTTGGGATTATATAACATTGTTGATTAATTATGCAAATTAGTTAATTTGGAGTTCAAGTTTAATACAACTGACTTATGTAATTACTTCAGAGATAATTTTTAATAAATTTTGAATTTCAATTTTAGCATCTATAACTTTTGTTATATTTTCAATGTGCGATCTTTTTGAAAAAAAAAACAGTTAATATGTTTTAATTTAATTTTAAACAAATTAATTTGTTTTAATTTTAAGTGATTGCATTACAATGACTCAATAATAAATATTTTTTAATTTATTCCAAAGATGACATAATCATTTTCAAAGTATATAATAAATTATATGTTAAATTGATTTAAACTAATTATTAGTTGGAGCCTTTTGCTTAGTAAAGTTAACTATAGATTATCGAGTTATATATGTCGCATGTGAATTATTAACAAAATATAATACTATAATAAAAAAATTCTAAACTTTGTCTTTAGCAAAACCAACCAAAATAATGACTCAAAACTTGTGTAGCTTCTGACTCCCCAGTTGTGCAATCTTGTCGACATTACTAAATTATAGTTTTCCATACAAATATGAAACAAAATATATGGTTTTTTTAATTAATTTAATAATTTCTAATTAAAAATTTTACAAACTTCAATTAAGAAACTAATTTAATTTTACTCACAACCCCAAGCATAAAATATGTAGTGATCCATTATACTCAAAATGTCAAAGTCCGCTCATGAACACTGCTCTCATTGACCAAGTTGGAGGCAGAAAATGCTTCAACAATCATGATTAATTTATGGCCTCAAATGATGTATCAAATTTTAAATTTATGTTATTTTTTTTTATGTCGTTTTTATACCATGTTTAAAATTACAAAACATGACCGGTGAGGAGAAATCCAAAGCCTTGATGAAAACCTGCTATATATTTAAGCAGTGCAGTTACAAACATGAACCAACAATTTTCATTTTATTTTACTCAAGGAGCCTTGGCTTATCCACTTTTTGGGATTTCTTATTTCTGGCTGGTAGCTCTGCTGCTGCTAATGCTTGTACTTTGTGCGATGGTTAAGGTTTTTGTAGAGAAATTCTAAGCACACCCATATTTTTTCTACACACACCCATTGTTATTTGTGTGTGTGAACAGTAAACTATGAGAAGAATTGGGTGTGGTAAGAAAAAAAATGAGTTTGAGGCTTTGATTGTCGGATTATGTAGGAAGTGCAGCTCAGGGGAATCTATGCGGGAAAGTAAAATCTAATAATTTTTTTATTCTTAATCACACTTCTTTTTATTTATTTTCAAACAATGAGAAATGGTAAAGCTATCCTTATAATATGAATTTAGGATTAGATCTATACTAAGTGAAGAAGAAATACATTTTTGCTTCTTTCATTCACTTATTATTAGTAAAATCTGATAAATGTTATCAACTTAACAGAGCATGTTTAATTAGTGCAATTTTTCTGTGCGTTTTTCTTTTCTTTTCTAACGGAAGAAAAAATTAGATAATTTTCAACCACAATTTTGGACTGGGTCACCTTCAATTTCTAACCTGTAACATCAATTGGACAAATTTCTATAATTTATTTTGAAAAAGAAATGTATATGAGAAGGATGGCTTTATTTCACGGTTCATGTGATCCCACCAATTTTCTTAATTGAGATTGGCAAACTAATAAAAAAAGGAGTTTGTATATGATGTACTGACAGTATATATTTTTTATACACGGTTAATATATTAGAAGTTGACACCTCATCAATTTGTAAATTCAAAAATATGCCAAACCCTTAAAAGTAAATATAAATTAATTTTTTTAATTTGCTCATAAGTGTCTATTGATGAGGTGTCAACCTCTGGTGTATTGACAGTATATAAAAACTATACACTGTCAATACATCATATATAAATCCATAAAAAAATATATATCGAGAAAGGTTAGTAGACAAATTAAACTTTTGAATTATCAATATTTTTGGTAACCCTAGGTTTTGAATATAAGAAAAGTATATCAACTCTATTTTTATATAAATCTCTCGAGGAGATTTAGTTATAAAGAATTGTTAAGATTATTTTTCAAAAAAAAAAAGATTTGTTAAGATTAAAAACACCAGCTGACCCATTTTTGAAAAGAGATTCCTTCATTAAATTGTAGGATAAGCATTCATTCAATGTAGTCAAACCCTTAAATGCGATTAATTACTCCTTTTGAGCACTCAATTAAAAAATTTATTAAAAATAAAATTAATACTAAAAATCACAAAAATAGAACTTTATATCTAGTTAAATAAAATTTATATTTGATGCAATGTAAAAATCTCATACACTATTATCTATTATATATATTTTATTATAAAGTAAATAACAAATATGACAAGATGTTTACATATATGCTTACTTGAACATTCTTTTTAAATGACAAGTAAACATTCATTATTGTGTAAATCAAAACAAACAATAAATGCTTTTTTGCCTTTTTATTTTCATAAAATTTCTCTAATTCTTACAACTTCTCAATTTTTTTTAATAAAGGTCTCTTAAAGTAATTCTAAATACTATCTAATCCAAAAAATTTGAAATATATAATTTTAATATCATCTTTTTGAAAAACTAAATAAAATGTTAATTGATATATATTTGTATTTATAGAATAAATAATTTTAATTTTAATTTATTTAAAAATTATTTCATGAACTAAAATGAAAAGTATAACAGTAACCTATTAATATTATGTATATTATTTAAATATTTAAAATTATTACTTTTCTAAATAAATAAAATTCATGTATAAAATATATATTTACAAATATATATGTTAACGTACACATTTAATAGATAAAATTAACTATATAAATATGTTATAATCATTTATATATATATATATGTGTATATATATATATATATATATATATATATATATATAAAAGAATGCATTTGTATATCATATATAAATAAAATGTACATTTATAATTATAATTATTTAGGTTAGTAACAAAAATCTACTTCAAAATATTG
The DNA here is from genome assembly GCA_031772115.1 of Heritiera littoralis. Classification (NCBI taxonomy): domain Eukaryota; kingdom Viridiplantae; phylum Streptophyta; class Magnoliopsida; order Malvales; family Malvaceae; genus Heritiera; species Heritiera littoralis. The sequence continues at coordinate 5,598,148 of JAPDPK010000026.1, read as the reverse complement.
CTCTTACACTTGAAAATTTTTAAAATATACTTTTAATTTTTATTTTAATATTTTTTATGTGCTTAATAATATTATTTGTAATTTTTTCATTTTTTATTTTTTTCAATATTTGTTTATCATATGTTTGAAATTTTATAATTTTTTAATTAAATATTTAATTCTATTATGATTGGATATCTTTATTATATTATATGTATTTTATATAATATTATTATCTAATAAACTGTCAGACGAGTTTTTAAATTCCTCAAACGACGTTAAAGTGATGATATATATTTTTTATGCATATTAAAAAAAATTTTAAAAAAAGAAAAAGTATGCATTATCATTTTATTTTAAAATTTTCATTGACAGTATATTAAATAATAATAATTTTATATATATTTTTTAAATATATAAATTAAATAATATTATTTTATATATTTACAAATTTAAATAATAAAAATTAATTTGTGCATCATACGAGTAAATGTTAGTTGCATAATATTACGGCATCTAATTAACTAATAAATTTAATAATATCTATTTTAAAATAATTTATTTTAAAAATTATAATTATGAAATAAAATGTTATAATCCACTGATTATGTATAAAATTTATACATTAACAGTGAATTAAGTACCATTTTTTTCACTCTCTAACTTCGGTTTTCGTTTGTAAAAAAAAAGTATGCCATAATGTGGCAGAGAATATGTGCTTCATTTCAGTGATGGCAATATTAAATTTAAATACGTAGTTCAAACTACCCAATATTTTCAACCTAAATAACGTCATTGGCACAGGTGATTGAGTGCTTTCCTTAATTCATTTTGAAGTTGGAAAAAAAAAAAAAAATAAAAGGCCCACATTGATAATGATCCTGAACTTTTGCAAGCACACGACAAAGTTGGTGGACTCTTGACTTTGGCTGGATAATCCCAATATATTTTCCTTCCAATCTCCGTTTTCCCTCGTTTTCCCATTGCTTCACTCACTCTCTCTTCTCTCACGTTTCTAGGAAAACACAGAAGAAAAAAAACCGCACTCCTTCTCTTTCTTATACAAACGTTTCATGGGAAAATAAGTTGTGTTTGGAGAACTAGAATATTAATTTATATAGCAAGAAATTAAAGTAATCTACTACCAAGTCTTGGGCCTTTGGGCTAGAAAATGGAAGGAGGGATTCATGCAGGCGCTGATGCCTCAGTTTTCAGGGAATGTTTCTCTCTGACATGGAGAAATCCTTATGTTCTTCGCCTTGCTTTCTCTGCTGGGATTGGTGGACTTCTCTTTGGCTATGACACAGGTCCATTTTCTTCTTTATCTTAATCTTTCTCTTACCCAAGTTTGGGTTCTCAAAGAAAATGTTCTTGGTGTTGCAGGTGTGATATCGGGCGCTCTTCTTTATATCAGAGATGATTTCGGTTCTGTGGATAGAGAGACTGTTTTACAGGTGACAAGACTGTACTTTCTTGTTATGAAATGCTCTTGCTTTTGGTTTCTTGCCTGGATTTCTTGGTGAATCCGTCCATTTTTGGACAATGGTTGTCTCTTTAATCTGTGTCTGTATTCGTCCCAAGTACCCACCACACCAGCAACCTTTCTCTGTTCTCTTCACTGCTCTTGTGGCTTGGTTGAGTTTTCTTTCAACAGAAGTTTGTGACTTTTCTTAGACCCTGAAATGGCTGAAATGACCTTTGCTTATGCAATTGCTTGCCACTGGTTTATCTAAATTGCTGGTAAATTGGTAATCTTACACTTAAATTGTTTGCTTAAACTCAGTGAACTCTTTAATGTCTTTATCACAAGCTTGTTTCTTCTGTTTTTGGAACTTGTTTGCGGTAAAGTTTCCTTGGATTTCCGCTGGAATCTGATTTCTAGTCATCTTTCCTTTCAAATCAGTGACTTTTGATTCCTGAACCTTCTGACCTAAATTCTATTAAATCTGTTTTTAAGTTTGCAAAACATGTATTATTTCTTCTGGTTTTTGTTCATCAACTATTAAATTTGTTTCAATGTTAACAATTTGTTTCTAACTTTCTTATTTTTGAACTCTGCATTTATTTCAATTAGTTTTTGTAATTCTTTTAAGAGATGGTTTCTTATAAGATCCAAGTTCAAAGTCTGACACTTATATATATATATATATATATACACACTTTTTTATAAAAATGAATTTTTATTTGGCAAGGAATTGTTTTTCTAGCTGACTCCTCCATCCATTTAAGAAAAAGGCTGGAATTCGGGTAAAATCAATTTCTAAGCAGTTGAAAGAAAAAAAGTGTGTTAAGTATTAAACAGGTTGCTTTTATAAAATTAAAATTGGAAATGACTTGGGCTGTTTGAGCTTTGGGCTATGTTCTATGCACCTCTGACATAACCTGCTCCAACAGAAGACTATTTATGTTATAAACGTATCATACTTCAGAAATTCATACTCTTTTCTTTTTATTTTCTTTTGAAATTCTGCAACGCTATGAAAATTTTCCGATTGCAAAACTTGAAACTGAAACAATTTATTAATGGAAAATTTGTTCAAACCCTAAGGCAACATGGTAAAAATATGTGAAGGAACAAATTCTAGGACTTCCTAGGCCCTAAGCTGCTAAAATCATTCTGATGCTTGGCCAATTGTCGATTTACATGTAAACAGGAGAGCATAGTGAGCATGGCAGTTGCTGGAGCCATCATCGGAGCTGCAATTGGTGGGTGGATGAATGATCGGTATGGAAGGAGAAGTGCAATCCTCATTGCTGATTTTCTGTTTTTCATTGGAGCTGTGGTCATGGCCTCTGCTCCCGATGCTGCTCTTCTTATTATTGGCAGAGTTTTTGTGGGACTTGGCGTGGGAATGGCATCAATGACATCTCCGCTTTATATTTCAGAAGCATCCCCGGCCAAAATCCGAGGTGCCCTTGTTAGTACAAACGGATTTCTTATCACTGGTGGCCAGTTCCTCTCTTACCTTATCAACTTGGCTTTTACTAAGGTAAGCTAGCAAAACATGTTAAGAAATTAGGGTGAAAACTGAGAAAAAAACAACCTGAATACATGTTTTTGTTCAGGCACCTGGGACATGGAGGTGGATGCTTGGAGTTGCAGGAATTCCAGCACTTCTGCAGTTCATTCTAATGTTGCTTCTTCCAGAATCTCCCCGTTGGCTATTCCGCAAGGTTCCTGACCATATTCAAAAGCCTAGAACTGTTAATATAGTAGTCTTGGAATTCTCATGTATTGATTGATTCTGTCATCGTAAAAACAGGGAAGAGAAGAAGAAGCCAAAGTCATTTTGAGGAAAATTTACCCAGCTGAGGAAGTTGAGCAAGAAATTCAAGATTTGAAAGAATCTGTGGAGGCAGAAATCAGGGAAGAAGGATCTTCTGAGAAAGTTAACCTGATTAAACTGCTGAAAACTAAGACAGTGAGGAGAGGGCTCACGGCTGGGGTTGGACTCCAAGTTTTCCAACAATTTGTAGGCATAAACACAGTCATGTATTACAGTCCTACCATAGTTCAATTAGCTGGTTTTGCCTCTAACCGAACAGCACTCCTCCTTTCCCTTGTCACCGCTGGCCTTAATGCCATGGGTTCTGTTGTGAGCATATACTTCATTGACAGGACAGGGAGGAAGAAGCTGCTGATAATCAGTTTGTTTGGAGTGGTAATTTCACTTGGTCTTTTGTCAGGAGTTTTCCATGAGACCACAGCCCACTCTCCGATGGTTAGCCGTGTTGAAACATCTCACTTTTCTAATTATACCTGTCCTGATTATAGTTCTGCTGCAAACTCTGGTGCTTGGGATTGCATGAAGTGTCTGAAGGCTTCATCTCCTGATTGTGGGTTCTGTGCTTCACCAACAAACAAGGTAAAGCACTTGTTTCCTTCAATTCATGCACTAATATAATAGGCAAACTCAGTGCACAAAACTCTCATATTGTGAGATCTGAAAAGAACCATATGCATGCAATCTGCTTTTTGTGTTAACGGAGAGGCTGTTTCCATGACTTTCATGTCACAAAAGAGCAACGTTTACCATTGCACCAAAGCTCATCCTTCGTGCATTAAAATATTTTTTGTTATTGCAGCTGCTGCCAGGAGCATGTTTGATCTCAAATGACACAGTGAAGGATAGATGCCATGACGAAAGCAGGCTATGGTACACAAGGGGATGTCCAAGCAAGTATGGATGGCTTGCATTGATTGGTCTTGCCCTCTACATCATATTCTTCTCACCTGGAATGGGAACTGTGCCATGGATAGTCAATTCTGAAATTTATCCTCTCAGGTTCAGAGGTGTTTGTGGTGGAATTGCTGCAACAGCTAACTGGATCTCGAATCTCATTGTGGCTCAATCCTTTTTATCACTTACAGAAGCCATAGGAACTTCATGGACATTCCTAATATTTGGAGTCATTTCGGTGATTGCTTTACCCTTTGTAATTGTCTATGTGCCAGAAACAAAGGGACTGCCTATTGAGGAGATTGAGAAGATGTTGGAGGATAGAGCTTTGCACCTCAAGTTCTGGAAAAAAAGTTATAAACCGGAAGAAAAAAGGCAGGCAGTGTGAACAAATACCTGAAGCATGCTGAAATCAGGATACCAAAACCTTGAGAATTCGGACATGGCATTCAACAAGTTTGGAATTAATTTGATAATGGAAGCAAAGCAGAAAAAGTAACTTTTGAGTGTTAAAATCTCCATGCGTGTTCTATTCCAAGTTTCGTTTTAGGCATTTGTGCATTCATGTAAGGAAATTATAATAATATTGCTACAATCTCGAAGGAAATTATAATAATATTGTTATAATCTCCATCAGACGAGTTACAGCTACTTGTCAGTACTCAGTTGTCCACTATCAGAAGAGTAACTTCATTTTATTTTCCTGAAATGCTAAGTGGCAAGAACAAAATAAATAAACTGGTACACACTGGTTAACTAGATCCCTGATTGCCAGGTGGAAACAACATGGACTCATGAAGGCAGTTTTTGTCTAAAATCAGATATATTGCATTCTCATTCAAGATCAGGCAAACATTTCTGGATGCTAATTAAGTATTCGGTTCCATCTAGCCTCTAGGACAGGAAAAGCGAAAGATCTTTCTTGCCCCATCTCTTCTTCCCTTTTTTTTCATTTCTCTGTTATTGGTACAAAATGAAATCATCAAAATGCTTGGATAGCACAAAACTCAATGTTGTGGACAAAGATGGAACCATGACTCAGGCAATGTGTTCTGCCAAAGTAAGGATCTTGACATGCTTTTTCTGCCTCAGCTCATGTGGGACTGGCCCAAATACTCTGGTCCCTATTGGCTGGCCTTGCTTGTCAACAAGAACAACTGCATTGTCATCAAACTTGACCTCACTCCCATCACAACGACCCCGCTGCATGGCAGCGCGCACAACCACACCATACACCACCTTTCCTTTCTTCACCTTTCCATTAGGCATGGCTTCCTTTACAGATGCAATTATGGTGTCTCCCAATCTTGCCCCTTTCTTCCCCTTTAGAGCTTGTATGCACATCACTTTTTTTGCCCCACAGTTGTCCACTACTTTGAGAACAGTTCTCATCTGTACAAAAGTCCTTTGTTGCAGCAGAATGGAAAGAAATGCTAAGGTTGCATCAAACAAGGTGATGTGCATGTGAAACTTGCTGCAGCTGGACTTGACCCATATACTGTATATCATCAAACATTACACAAAATCTGCATCACTCTAACATCAAGCTACAAGGAAAGTTGTCCTATTCAAATAAGCTACATAAGACATGTCACATAGCTTTCATTAACAATATGTTCAACTCCCTTCCACACTAATGAAATTGCAATCAAGGAGTTTAGGACGCCATCCTATCTGGCCCATATGCAGCCCTTTAAAAGTTGATTCCATAGTTCCTATATGTGTTTGATGCTTAACCAACAAGAAAAAAGTAGGGGGACAGTTTCGTACAAACTTGATGTCATTTAATTAACAACGCCTATCTCTTTGAACCATGCATAGCTTCAAATTTTAGCCCATCACACATGGCGTTGCAATCAACATTGTCAAATCTGTTTCCACAGTCTGGTCTACTCCTAGAAAGTGGGAGACGTTATCTCAATTTTCTAAAAATGATATCAAAACTAGAATGAACACCGGCATGCACTCCATTGTACTGTGTTTCACAGATTTCAGTACAAGCTTAAAAGAAACATTATGCTAGAAAACATACTAACCTGAGACAGGAAACTGCCACATGTCATATAACTTGATGTGCTTGGTGAATTAGAGAAGTTGTTTCCGAGGCCACCAATCAATGAATGCCCAACTGCATACAGTGTAGAGTCAAACAAGAGCTAGGGAAACAAGAATAGATGCCAAAAGAATTTATTGCATGTAGGTGTTTTAATCTTATGATTTGACAATTTATACATCTCAATTGTGCTAAGGACCAAAATAAATGCATTTCTGCAGATAACAAGCATTAAGAAGTTGTTGAATGGATCCCAGGACTTACTAGTCTTGTCTTTATTTATTGAAGAGGATCCCTATGAAAAAGAAATCCTTCCTATGCATTTCTCTCATAATATTACGAGATAAAAATTGCATGAAAAAACAGCATGATAGATCAGACACAACCAGAATTCATAAACAGCTCCACCCAAAATCCCACAGAAAGAGACTTCTCAATTGTGAGAGACCAAGAATAAGCGGCTTCTTAAAGCTATGCTCATTAAAAGAAACATAAGTGACTAAAAGAATCAGAAAGCAGAGTGTAACAATGTCCAAGCATAAAATTGTAGGCAAAATACTAAATGCTAATGGATCACCAAAAGACTTCATATCGATGGCAAATTGACAATGACATAGTATAAATGGTGATGAGCAGGAACTGACAATATTCAAATTCCAAGTTCATATAAGGCTAGCTAAGTTTTCAATAAGTCCCACCAAACCCCATCCCCCAACCCCTCATCCCCATCATCTTGGCCCAAACTTATTGCTAACTAAAATGAAGTTTCCTCAATATCAAAGGAAAATCTTTTCAAGAGAAAAATGAAAACTTTTTGCATATGGGTACATGGGATTGGAGTGTTTTGACTGCTATTCATGTAAGACTCTATATCTGTAAATCCCCATTAACAAAACTGAAGAAAAAAGAAAACCTCCAAAGCCAAAAAAAAACATGTCAAGAAATTGCATCTAATACCCCTGGAGCATCTGGAAGCAAAGCTCGCAGCCATCTTCGTAAAAACAACGATTGAAAAGAGTAAGAAATAAAAAAACCCCTGTCAGGACTTAGGAGGGAGAGTAGGAGAAGGATACTGGGTTTGGGCTCAAGGCGTAGCCCAACTCAAAGAGCTTCAAAACCAATTTCTTCATCAATGGTTTATCCCTAGTTCCCTATACTCAGTTACTCAATTTATCAAAAATTTTGAACTTAATAATCAAATAGGCCCTCAACATTTAGCATAAAATAGAATTAAGTCTTCAATATTTTATTACTTGAAAATCAGTCCATAAACTTTTATTTCATTATAAATAAACTCTCAACCTTTTAAAATTATGCAATTAAGTCTAAATCTGTTAAATAACACTAATTTCCATTAGTATTGCACATGTGGCATGCCACATGGCAGCCAACTAAGCTATCTACGTCAGCTTTCACGTTAGATGTCCCAACGGCAGTTACTATCATTTAATAGATTTGGACTTAATTGTATAATTTTAAAAGGTTGAAGGTTTATTTACAATGAAATAAAAGTTTATGGACTGATTTTTATACAATAAAATATTAAGGGTTTAATTTTATTTTATGCTAGAAGTTAAAGATTTATTTGACTATTAAGACTAATTTTTACCATGCAAATGACGTGGGCAAGTGGTAGAGGTAGGAGTTTAATGGACTAATAGTTGCGGCAGATAGCTACCCACTTGGGCTTTCTAATGGTGGGTAGAAAGTACAAATCAAAAACCTGATCAAGTTGACTGGACTCGGCCAATCCAATTATATGTGATCGGGCAGCCCAGCTGGCCCCCACGTCCCACTTCTCAGTTAGCTTTCCACCCTCCCCACCACCAAAAAATAAAAATAAAAAAAAAAACCCATAAAAAGCCACAAAAGAAAAATACTAATAAGCCCAAGAGTAAATGAGATAAAAAAATTTTTTCTTTAATTTTTTTTATGACGAAAGTCTAATTTTAAAAAATAAGAATGTAAATGTTAAGATTTCAATTTAAAGGGTCCTTTTAGATAAGAAATTTGACTGTCTGGAGTTTATTCAAGAGTGTCGATATTCTTTAAGATCAAATTATTGACAAAAATATTAAATACAATAATTGAAGATTAATATTTTCAATTTATCGAGATAAAAGTATCATTTAACATAATAAATTTAAAGAATACTTTAAGGGCATTCACCATCAACATCTTTGTTTTTACATGTTTTCGGCAACATGCTAAAATGTATAAAATTCCTCACATGGCTTGTAGATTTGGCCTCGAATATGACAATTCAAACACATGGTTACAAAGATAAAATAAAAAAAAAAGAAAAAAAAAACCTCCAAACTACTAAGTTAAAAGTATTATGGAATCCTAGTAGCACAATTTTTATGTGATTCATATACAAACAGAAAACCCTACAAACAACAAGTGATAGGTCAAAACAAAAAAAAAAAACAATAAAGAAACTGTTAACAATATTATCTAAGTTTCAAGTTTATAGCCCCCAAAAGGAATATTACTTCCCCACGCCATCTGCTACACATTAAACAAATACTTTAGGCTAAATTTATATATATATATATATATATATATATATATATATATATATATATATATCTAAGTTACAATCCCTTTACAGCTCTCAAAAATCATGATTTTTTGAAACAAAGTTGACAAGAATGTTGCATTCTTTGATAGCAAAAGCTAGCAGAGGCCTAAATAAGAGTGCAAGTCAAGGAAGAGGCTATAGCCACTTAAAACTAAGTTGTTGGTTGAGTGAACCCATTGATCTTTGCCATGCTAGGGTTAGGGGGCATGTTTGGTTTATTAATCTTTCTTAAAGTAGAAAGTTCCTTTAGGATTTAAAGTTGATAAGAAGCATGGAAACATTCTCGGTTTGAAAGAGGCGTTCGAAAATCACATTTTGGTCTCTCTCTCTCTCTATCTATATATATATATATATATATATATATATATTGGATTTGAGCCCCCTTGAAAATTACTACAAGAAATCATGTCGCTTTTGGGAATAATTGTTGCTTGATGTGTAAGTTGTGGTAAGAAACTTCATTTTCAAAGTCAAATGTTGGATTTTATTTTGAGAAATGTTAGGAATAATCATTTTTAACATTTTTACTCTTATTAGACCACATCACTTTTTAGTTTTACGTAAATATTGATTATCTACAATTCCTCACATGGCTTGTAGATTCGGCCTCGAATATGACAATTCAAACACATGGTTACAAAGATAAAATTAAAAAAAAGAAAAAAAAACCTCCAAACTACTAAGTTAAAAGTATTATGGAATCTTAGTAGCACAATTTTTATGTGATTCATATACAAACAGAAAACCCTACAAACAACAAGTGATAGGTCAAAACAAAAGAAAAAACAATAAAGAAACTGTTAATAATATTATCTAAGTTTCAAGTTTATAGCCCCCAAAAGGAATATTACTTCCCCACGCCATCTGCTACACATTAAACAAATACTTCAGGCTTAATTTTTATATATATATATATATATATATATATATATATATATATATATATATATATATCTAAGTTACAATCCCTTTACAGCTCTCAAAAATCATGATTTTTTGAAACAAAGTTGACAAGAATGTTGCATTCTTTGATAGCAAAAGCTAGCAGAGGCCTAAATAAGAGTGCAAGTCAAGGAAGAAGCTATAGCCACTTAAAACTAAGTTGTTGGTTGAGTGAACCCATTGATCTTTGCCATGCTAGGGTTAGGGGGCATGTTTGGTTTATTAATCTTTCTTAAAGTAGAAAGTTCCTTTAGGATTTAAAGTTGATAAGAAGCATGGAAACGTTCTCGGTTTGAAAGAGGCGTTTGAAAATCACATTTTGGTCTCTCTCTCTCTCTCTCTCTCTCTCTCTCTCTCTCTCTCTCTATATATATATATATATATATATATATCGGATTTGAGCCCCCTTGAAAATTACTACAAGAAATCATGTCGCTTTTGGGAATAATTGTTGCTTGATGTGTAAGTTGTGGTAAGAAACTTCATTTTCAAAGTCAAAGGTTGGATTTTATTTTGAGAAATGTTAGGAATAATCATTTTTAACATTTTTACTCTTATTAGACCACATCACTTTTTAGTTTTACGTAAATATTGATTATCTACAATTACAAGTTACTTAAAAGATATTTTTTAACATCTACATACTTTAGTTTTTTACTTTTCATATGTTATTTTCATGTAAAACTAGGAAGTGATGTAGCCCAATAAGAGTGAGAGTGTTAAAAGTGACTGTCCCTATTGTTTTCTTTTTATTTTTCATCTTTTAAGGTTATATTTGGTAAAGTGGAAAAGAAAGGTGAAAAAATAAAAAAATTAGACAGAGAAAAGTGAAAAAATAAAATATATATTTTATGTGTGTTTAATAAAAAATATGAAAATTTGAATAAAAAACATGGTAGAGTTAAAAAGTGAAAAGAAAAAAATTAAAAAATTTTGAATAGGAGTAATTTAATATTTTCACTTTTACTCATATGAACTACATTTTTTTTTCTTTTTTTTTTTTAAATTTGAATTGATTGTCTTTTTATTGGTAAAGAAATAAAAACACTCATGTTTTTGTTTTTTTTCCTTATATTTTCTATTAGACTCAAGAGTAGATGTTCAAAATTCATTTTTTTCACTTTTTCACTAATCAGTTATCAATATCATCCTCTTACTTTTCAATTGCACCAAGTACAACAAAAGCTTGAGAGAATTTGAGTTTTAAGATTTCTTAGATGCGGGATTCAAATCATAGCACCCATATTCTCTCTTAACCTTCAAGCGAAATTCACCCCTTATACGGAAAAAAAAGTCAAGTTGGATTTTTTTTTTTGATTTTGGGATTTTATACCAACCATAAATTAAACTAAAAATATATAGAAAGCCACAAGTTTTTCTTTTTTTAACTGTTTAGACTTTTAACATAGGGGTATAACTCTTCTACATCTCCTAAAGCCTTCCAAACTTAAAATATATACTCAAACTAATATGAATTTGAATTTTTTTCATTTTTAATTATTTGGCTTGTTGACACCTATTATTATTATTATTATTATTATTATTATTATTATTATATTATTATTATTATTATTATTATTATTATTGTTTTGTTGTCCATCAACCACCGCCACTGTCACCTACCCCCTACTAGCCAGATTTCTGTCTTCTCAATCACCAGCTACTCTGCCACCCATCCCATCTCCACCAGACCCTAAGCCAAGCTGACTCCATTTAAAAACCCAGGCAATCGATCACCATTTGCAGGGGGAGCCAGAGATCTTTTCTTCCTTCTAGGCCAGACTCAATTCCTCACCAAGTCAGCCCCCTTTTACCACTGAAAGCCATCCCGAGTCTTATCTCCACCACCATTGAGACACCATTCGCCATCACCACCAAACCGAACCACCACTGCAACCTCCATTCACCACCACACAGCATACAAACCAAACCCAAAAACCCGGAACCACTCAGCCCTCACTCACTACCACCCGAGCCACCATCAACCATCACTCACCTTCCCTAATCCAGCCCTTTCAACCCTTACAAACTTTAACCCATCTAGCTAACACCATGAACAACCACCACACTCGCCTACACACAGCCGGCCGGAAACCCAATACCAAACGCCATCACCGAGACTCCGTCCTCACCAAAAATCGAAATCCCAAACACCAACCATTACCCGAGACTCCTTCAAAGACCTAGATCTAAAACCCCTAAACTTGCAAAAAAAAAGCAAACAAAAAGCACAACAAAACCACAGCCAAGCCATCAACCAAAAATTAAAAAAAAAAGAAAAAAGTGAATGGTCTTTTTGGGGGGTTCAGATCTGGGGATTTATGGTTGCTTTTGAGTGAATTGGAGGTTAGAATCGGAAAGAGGAGGTTGAGGAGCATCGGAAAAGGGGAAACTTTTTTATTTCTGGCCACCGCCGAAGGCGGACCGACAGGGCCGAAAATCGCCTGGCCGAGAGAGCTTTGGGAGTTTTTTTTTTGTGAAAGGAGAAGAAAATTAAATGAAAAAAAAGGGTTTGGATTTTATAGTTAAAAAAAAGGCTGACCCGCGCGTGGACCGGATCCTACCCGAGGTCCGCGCGCCCGCCCGCTTCAAGAAAGGAAGGACCCGCGCGTCACCCCTTGGATCTGACCGACTCGATCATGCCCCACCCGATCCGGCCTACCAATTTTGGGCCTCAACTGCAGGCCTCCGACCCGCGAATTTTGGGCCCCTCTTAGGTTGTCTTTGCTGGGCCATTTTGCAAGTTTTTCCTTGGGTTTTCTAAAGCCCAAGACCATTTAGGTATATTTATTTTAATTTTAGTAATTTTGGTTATTGTTATTATTATTAATATTATTATTTTTATTGTGTCATTATTATTATTATTATTATTATTATTATTATTGTTGTTGTTGTTGTTGTTGTTTTTGTGTTATTATTATTATTATTATTATTATTATTATTATTATTATTATTATTATTATTATTATTATTATTATTATTATTATTAGTGCATGTTGCAAAATAAGAAATTGAAAAAAATTTCTTTTACTTGTATTTTCATTAATTATTATTGACTAGAAAATGTATAAAAAAATATATAAAAAAACAAAGAAAAAATAAATAATGAAATTTAATTGAATAAATTGTCCGATGATGGGATGTTACGGAAGTCACAAGTAGTGATTCCTAACTGATCCCTAGGTGAGAAGAGTTGTACTAAATGTTGCCAAAAGTATTGGAATATTTAGTATGATTTTTCAATAATTTAATTTTTTTTATTAAACATAAAAATAAATAATTTTTTAAAAAAGAAAATAGAAAAAGGAAAATAATAATAAAATCTAAATTTAATTGAATAAATCGTCCGATGATGAGATGTTACGGAAGTCACAAGTAGTGATTCCTAACTGATCCTTAGGTGAGAAGAGTCTACTAAATGTTGCCAAAAGTATTGGAATATTTAGTGTGATTTTTCAATACATGAATTTTTAAAATAAAAACAAATAATATTTCAAAATAATAATAATAATAATAAATAAATAAATTAAATAAAAAAATAAAAATGCATGTGCATCATTCATTATTTGTGTGCATCATATGCATTCATGTAAATTTAAAAATGTGAACCTACCGAGGATGAAATTCTATAGAAGTCATAAGTAATGATTCTTTAGAAATCTCTAGGTGAGGAGAATTATTTCAAATGTTGCCAAAAGTATTGGAATATTTGATTTAATTTTTCAATAAAAGGGATTCATATTTATTTTCAAAGTAAAATTTATTTTAATATATATGATAATTTTCAAAATGGGTGTGAGCCCTTCCGAGGAGGAGATTCTGTAGAAGTCACAAGTAGTGATTCTTAAGAAATCTCTAGGTGAGGAAAAATTATTTCAAATGCTGCCAAAAGTATTGGAGTATTTGATTTAATTATTCAATACAAAAAGGTTCATATTTACTTTCGGAAAATAAATTTTAGACTTTTAAAATAAAACAAAATAAATTTACAAATAAAAAATGATTTTGAATAAAAAGATTGCAATAAAATAAGAATTATTTTTAAATATTAATTTAAGACCATTTTATTAAAATTAAAGGATAACACATGATTATTATGGTACCGTTTTTTAACGGTTGTCGTGGGGGTGCTAATCCTTCCCTACACGTAACCGTACTCCCGGACCCGATTTTGTTTTTGTAGACCAAAAATTGTCTTTTTAATAAAACTTAACTAATTTTGAGATTTTGTTAAAAAGATAAATATTTTTAGGTGACTAATCACACCTAGTCAAAAAAGATTGGTGGCGACTCCTTTTTTTTTAAATGTTTTCAAAATCGTCGAACGCGAAACCGTTACAACAGCTTGTCGACTCCACTGGGGAGTGTTTTTGAGAGTCTGGCCATTAACTAATCATGTGTTATACTAAGTTTTAATCTAATAGTCTTAATTGATATTTAAATTTCTTCAACTTCTAATAATTTGATTTGCATTGATGTCTTATTCATGTCATTCTTTATTTTTGTATATATTATTGCTAATAAATTGTGGGGCATGTAGGATAAGGGTTATAGTGTAATGAACATTTGATGTGTTCCCTCTACACACACTTACATTTGCATTTTCATAACATAAGCCCTGTCGTAACGGTTTCGCGCTCGATGATTTTGAAAACATTTAAAAAACAAGGGGAGTCGCCACCAATCTTTTTTGACTAGGTGTGATTGGTCACCTAAAATATTTATCTTTTTAACAAAATCTCAAAATTAATTAAGTTTTATTAAAAAACAATTTTTGGCCTGCGAAAACAAAATCAGGTTCGGGAGTACAGTTACGCGTGAGGAAGGATTAGCACCCCCACAACGCCCGTTAAAAAACAGTACCATAATAATCATGTGTTATCATTTAGTTTTAATAAAATGGTCTTAATTTAACATTTAAAAAGAACTTCATTTATTTTGAAATCATTTTTTATTTGTATTAATTTTGAAACATTTAAATTTTATTTTTTATTTGAAATAAGTGAAAATCTTTTGTATTGAAAATTATTCCGAAGTACCCCAATACTTTGGTAGCATTTCGAATAATTTCCTCACCTAGAGATTTCTTAAGAATTACTACTTATGAGTTCTATAGAATCTTGTCATCGTAAGATTCACACTCATTTCAAAAATTATTATGAATGCATATGATGCAAACAGATAATGAATGATGCATTTGAAACTTAAAAGAAATTTTATTTATTTTGATTTTATTTATGAAACTCTTGATATTGAAAATTTTAGCTAAATATCCCAATACTCTGGTAACATTTAGTTAATTCTTCTCACCTAGGGATCAGTCAAGAAATCACTACTTGTGAGTTTCACGACATCCCATCATCGGAAGAATTTCATTTATCTTGAAATTATTTTTTTATATTTATTATCTTGATTCCTTCGATTATTCCCTTTTTATTAAAATTCTATTATTATTTATTTAATTAATTTAATTACCATTCTTTATCCTTGGAAACTTTACTATTATTAATTTTTATTGGTGTAATCATTTTATATTTATGTATTTCTAAAATCCCTTTTTTTTTGTTAATTTCTCTCAATTGTTTCTATTACCTCTTTTGTTTTTATTAGTCTTTATTTAATTAATATTTTTCTAAATACTCTTTATTTGTCATTACAAAACTCATTATTTTGTGTGTGTGTGTGTGTGTGTGTGTGTGTGTGTGTATATATATTTATATTTATATATATTTTAAATAAGCATGAAATTGAATATTGAGAAATAATATCGAATATCTCAATACTCTGGTAACATTCGGTATAATTCCTCTCACCTAAAGTTTTTCGAAGAATTGCTACTTGCGAGTTCTACGAAAACTTATCATTGGGATTTCATACTTATTTTATTTTATTGATTTATTATTTTTATATATTTTTTATTATTATATATTTTTTTAAACTTCCTAAAATACACCCCTTTTTATTGTCTAATAATAATTTTATTTCATTTCAAAAACTATATGGTTTTATGTGTATTTTACATATTTATTTACATATTTTATATATCTATATATACCTTTCAAAAATCATATATATTTCCTAGCTTCCCAAAAAGATTTTTTGTAGTGAGTTGTTTAATCAAAAAATATTTATTATATACATAAAAAAAACTATATGGTTATATATTTTATATATTTATTTTATGTACTTTATATATATATATATTCATATATTTTGAACTATATATATTTCTTATACTTATTTACATATTTTATTTATTTATTTATATATTTTAAACTATATATATTATTAAGAATAATTCTATAATTAAACTTAAAGTTATTAGATCTTAAAGAATTTTATTTACAAATATATATGCATTTTATATTATGCAAATCTATTAAAAATACATAAAATAACATATTTAACAGAATAAATAAATAAATACTAAATAGATAAATAAATAAATAAATAAAATATATACCAAACGGGTTGGGCTTGAAAACCCAAAGAAAGCCTTCCAAACGGGTCCAAAAATCAGGCCCAATAGACAGGACCCAAGCCTGCCAAGGGGGACGGGCCGAAGCGGGTCGGTCTGCGGGTCACGAGCGGGTCGGGCGCAGTACGCGGGTCACGAAAGAAGGGAGAGCTGGGTCGCGCGGATCTCAGATTCGGGTCGGGTTGGCACGCGGGTCAGGCCTCCAAACGGTCCGTTTCACTCCTCTATAAAAGCCCCATTTTTTTGGCTTCTCCTCATTTCCACCGGTTTTCTCCAAAAAATCCCAAAATCCTTTCAAGCCTCCCTCAGCCCTTCCGAACGGCTGCCACCGTGCCGGCCGTCGTGCACCGTCGTACGTCGGTCGCCGGTGGTACTCCCGAAAGCCTAGAAACACTCCCCTCGTCTCCCTCTTTTCAGATCTGGCCTCCGTTCTTCCTAAAAATCCCTCTAACCCTATAGATCTGACTTAGACCAAAGCCCTTTTCTCATTTTTTTTGTGTTTGTTTTTGAATCTGGTATTGGATCTGGTTGTGATTTGGTTGCTATTGTCTCTTTTTTGCAGGTGGTAGGAATTTAGGTATTAGATCTAGGGTTCCTAGAGGTCTCGGGTTTGGGGTTTGTTTTGGTTTTGGGGGTTTCGATGGTGAAGGTTCGGTTGGTGGTGATGATGATGATCGGGATAGTGGTTGGTGGCCGATGGTGGTGGTTTAGGTCTCGGGGACTGGTGAATGGGATCTGAGATGGTTTTTGTGCAGGGAAGGGGTTTCGCTAGTGATTTTTTTGTAAATCTGTTTGAATCTAAAAAAATTTTTCGCATGAATTCTTCCTGTCCCCCAACAAATTCAAGAACACCCCTTTTAATCTAGTCCAGTGCATTAGAGTCAAACATTTAGGTTCTGAGTTTTTGTCTCTCGGTTTCAGTAGGGAGTGTCAGAAATAGGTAGGTGGCGGTGGATTTGGGTGGATCTTCCGTGGAATTTGGTGGCCGGCAATGGCGATTTTAGTCTAAACTAGTTGTATGTCAATGGATTGATGGAGTTTCGGTTTGTTTTGTCAACATTTCCATTAAATGTGGTTGAAAAGAAGAAAAAGAAAGAACGAACGAAAAGAGAAAGAAAGAAAACTAAATAATAATAATAATAATAATAATAATAATAATAATAATAATAATAATAATAATAATAATAATAAAAATAAAAAACAAATAAATAAATAAATAAAAATCAGCCCACTTTCCTTTTGGGCTTTTTAAGCCCATGAACTTTAATTTGGACTTTAAATGTCCAATTAGACTTATTATGGCCCATTATATTGAGCTTGGATCATATCCATTTCTTATATGATGGGACAAAATTTGGTGTCTACAAGCCCTATTCCTGGGTTCCGTCCTCTTTAGGAGGGAGTAAAGTATCTATGCTCTCGTGAGGTAATCACCTCCACAATGGCAAGTGAAATACTCCCACTCAAATTGGTTCCTTACTAGTCCAGTGTGGATGCCAGTAAGGAATAATTTGGGAACCTTTTTAACCTTTTAGAGACCTAAATAGAGAACCTTAAAGTCCAACCTTAGGTAGAGCCATGTCCGATTTTTGTAGAAATTATCCCGAAGGTAGGACACGAGGGAGCATATTTGACCCCTTTTCTCATTTCTATAATAAAGGTACTATAGATTTTGGTTTGAATGGTATATAATTTAAGTCCTTGTTTTTTTTTTTTAAAAGAATTTCTGTAAAATAAAATTAAAAAAACTATTTTTGGAAAAGATCTTGTAAAAAAGGAAATCCACTTACTTTTGGAAAAAATAAAGATGTGATGAAAATGGTAGAATAAATGTGTAATTTTTCTTTTAAAAATGTGAATAATTCTTCTTTCTTTTATAAAAGAGGGAATTTTTTATTTTTTGAAAATAAGTCTTTAAAAATAGGAACTAATAAAAATGTTCTCCAAAGTAAGAAGGAAAAAGAGGTTTATGTTTATTTAGTTACAAGATGTTTTATATCTAAAAAAGAAAAAAAAATTTTCTTTCACTTTTTTCCTTTAAAATAAAAATATATAATGAAAAAAAAAACACATAAAATTTTCTTTTTATAATAAAAAATGAAAGAATTTGTTAAAAATGGTTTAGAAAAATAAGATTTTTGTCTTTTCACAAAAAAAATAAGAGGAGGAAATTCAATTAGGTTTCTTAATTCAAAAGAATTTTTATTCTTTATTATTCTTGAAAAACAATTCGTGAGATAAACGCATAAAAAGAAAAGTAAAAGGAATTGAGTAGGAAATGAGTTAATCTTTTTTGGAAAAAGAGTTAGAATAAAATGAGAGAATGAATGAAAAAAATATTCTTCTTTAAGTCAAAATAAATACTGAGGAAAAAGGGATGAATAATTTTTTTTTGTATAGAATTTTCAAAGAATAGTTTGACATGTAAAATATTTTTGGTTGCACAAGAAGTTTAATAAAAATGCAAAAATGCTTGGGACAAATAATTTAAAAAAAAGTTTGAAAATAAAAATTGTTTTTAATCATCTCATTGCTAGAATTTTTTTTGAATAAAGTAAACAAAAAAGTCAACAAAAGTTTTCTTTGAATTTGTTTGGTGTATAATTTCAAGAATACTTTGATATGTAAAAAGAATGAAAAGGAAATAATTTTTTTGTCCAATCAAAATCGAACACGAAATGTGAAAATGGTTAAATAAAAGAAAAATTAGAAAAAAAATTATTTGGTGAAAAAATTGTTTTTAGGAGTTTCAGTTTTCTCCTTTTTTCTTGGCATATACATTTATGATAAAAACATTATCTAAACATTTTACTTACAAAACCCATTTCTTTTTCCAAACATCTCAGTGTCTCATGTCATCCTTGCTTCTTATCATTCATTTCATCCATGCATTTGTAAACTTGCCATATGCATCTTATCATCAAGCAAGTTAGGTAGTCATATAAAAAAAATCAAAAAAAAAAAAGAGAAAAAAAAAGAGAAAAAAAATCAAACTTCACCTTATTCGCATTGAGCGTACATTACATTTCATGCAAACTTGTTTTTTTAGTCCATCCCATCGTATCATATCTCATGCATTTCACATCGCATTTCAAGGTGAAAGAAATTCTTTTTGATTTTTATGAAAAAGGAAACTTTTTGAAACATTTTTGATGGAGGCATAAGATGATTCTTTTACTTTATAATTCATTTTTCACATGTTTCAGATCGGATTTTCCAAGTTAATGGGTAAAGTTGTCAAACAAGGGATAAATTTCAATTTGAATTTTTGTATATATATTACTTTGTTAGGTCATGATTCTTGTAATTTGATAGTGAAAGTCTTTGAGAAATCATGTTTATATATTCTTTCATTCTTTATGGTATATTAGGACGAATAGATTTTCATGTGCATTTTTATTTTAGGAAAAATTGTATCTAGCATGAATAAGTGACATTGCTTTTTTTTTATTTTATTATTATTTTTAAAAAAAAAAAGAAATTTGTTTAGAAATCAAAGAGGTTTGTTTCAAGTAAAATCTCACATAACCAAATGGTCAAGGAGGTTTAGAAAAATGACAAAAAGAAAATTTGTTCATAATAAAGTAGAAGGAATCTTAGAAAATTGGTGATCATTATTAGGAAAAATTTATCTCATAAAGTATCTCCTCCAGTAACTTTCGTGCCCATATCACATAAAAAGCCTTCATGCATTTAACGAGCAAAAATGTGAACTTCATTATCCATTTTTACTTGATATAATATGCCATTAAAGTGTAATAACCTCTACCTAAGCAATGAACAATAAAACGATCAATTTGATAAAATTTATTTTTGGATTCCTTGAATAATCAAGTATGACACTCTTCTAAATTTGAATTTTGGTAATTTGATATGTGTTAAAACTATGCTAAAAACCACATCTTTCCATCAATGACCAAAGGAGCATCATACTTGTTAGAATTACCCAAATCTGTTTGAAAAACCACAAACCATGAAATTCCTTGGCTCGTTTCTTAATCTCTGATTCATTCTTGAGACACAAACCAAAATTGAGGACGAAGTACCACACCCTTAAATTGCCCAAATAATGCAGTATCTTTTTCCTTTCTCATTGGAAAGACCATGGGCAACTTGAAGCTAAATATGCCAATTCCAACAGATTTCACTAGCTTGTGGGCATTTTGTACCAATATTTTGTTACCGCACGAGTTGTAAAAAAAAAGAAGCAAAAAAAAAGAAGAGAAAAAATGAAACAAAAAAAAAAGAAAAAAAATCGATTGTGACATCATGCACTCAGGATATTTGAATGATTCCAAACAACACAAAAAAAGAGAGAAAGAGAGAGAAAAGAAAAAGAAGAAGAAGAAGATACCAAAATATCCAAGAAATTCAAAAAAAAAAACAAACAAAAAAGAAAGACAAAATGTTTGACCCTTTTGACTAAAGGGAATTTCATCAATTTAAGTGACCATGTTTGAAATGACAAATGGCCATCTTTCATCATCATTTTCACAAATCTAAAATTTATCCATTTGCTACCCTCTTTGAGTCTTATAAATTCTTTCTAAATAAACCTTAACCAAGGATCACCCTCTTCACTAGGGGGCATATATAGAAAAAGATCTTTTCCAAGGATGTGAACGACCAACCATAATTGTAGATCGAAAAGGTTTATCATGTTGAGGGGCAAGTGTGAGATGAATTAGCTTTACAAAATTTTGATCTCACTCCATTTAAAGTGAAAAATGCAAAAAAAAAAAAGAAGGAAAAATGAAATTACAAGAAAAAAAAGAAAAAAAAGAGAGAAGATGAAATGGAGTGGCGAAATAAGAAATAAGAAGACAAATGAATTGAATAAGTCTTCACGTCATATTAAATGATCCTTGGTTGATCACCCTTAAACACATTTTTGGGCCTTTTATCCATTCTTTCAGAACCCTGAACCCTTGCCTACATTACGTACCATGAAAAGTCCATTTCGATCAAATGTGAAAACTTAAATTGAGGAAATTATTACTTGAAGAACCATTGTAATCAATGACACGTTTTACCTTTTTCCTTCACCAATATTGCCTTTTGGAAACCCACATACACATTTTGGATGAGTTTTAAATTCTTAAGTGCATGATGGAATAATTACACAAAAAAAGCAAAAAAAAAAAAAACAAAAGAAAAAAAGAGAAAAGAGAATGAGGCTTTATGGTGAAAACCTCAAAAGGGGCAGTCTAGAGTAAAACCGAAAACCTTTTAAGGTCATTCATGATATTGTCAGGGTCGAACAAGAAGGGATATTATAAAATGATTTCAGTGAGACCCATGAGCATTCATGACTCCTAAGAGAATCAAGAATGACCTGATGATCCATTGAAGGGACTAATATAGAATTGAAAACTTACTCTCTATTCCCAAATAACTCAGCAAAAGCCTGGGCCCATTATGGCTAGTCTTGACAACTATCAAAATACATAATTTTAAAATTAAAAGAGTGTTAAATTTTGTCTATATTTCAAGATAAATCATTTCGCAAAACCATGATTTTCAAGGAATTCATTATTTTTGAAAAACTTGTGTTTTATTTGTGAGCCTAGATGAGGGAACATTCATCTCATTTTCTATCATGTTGTAAGCCTTTCTTGCCAAACCAAAACATTGATGTGTGAAACCACTTGATCCATTTGATGAGAACAAATTACCTTTGTGACGACTGGTATCATGTGGGGCCGGTCGCACTCAACCGTATTGTTCGCTTTGGGAGTATCATGTGGGGCCCCTTCACGGATTTCTTTCGCGTCCTCCGCTACTCGAACCTTTGACTTCCTCAAGAGTCGAGTAACGACTAACCATTGGACCTAGGTCCAATGGTTAGTCGTTACTCGACTCTTGAGGAAGTCAAGGGTTCGAGTAGAGGCGGACGCGAAAGAAATCCGTGAGGGGGCCCCACATGATACTCCCAAAACGGACAATACGGTTGAGTGCGACCGGCCCCACATGATACTGGTCGTCACAATAAAACACGCGTTTTATTGTGAGGCCCGTATCCTAGTGGCCCATACCTCACTCATCTGTATTGTCCGCTTTGGATTCTAGAGGTGGCCCCCGTCAGTTCCGCTGACGTGGCACTTAGGTCCTCACGGATTTCTTTCACGTCCGCCGCTACTCGAACCCCTTACCACTTGTAAGTGTCGAGTAACGACTAACTATTGGACCTGTCACGACCCGAAGGCCGCGACTATCCTTTAATACTTATACTTTTTTTTAGTCTACAAATTTATGGACTAATTTTTTTTCCTTTTAAGGGTTGTATTCGGTGTCAGTGTAGTTACTATACTATCTAGGTGACCTATAGTCATTCAATTTAAATATTAAACAAACACAGAAACGGTTCTTAGTTATATCCCGACTTGTTAAACAGAATATGTACTGTGCATCAATTTAAGTCTTACATGTAAACAAGTATTTTATAAGAAACATATACCTCAGAAGACTAGTACCAAGTCCATATATAGTCTCCGATGCCCACTGAGCAACTCACATGGAAGATGTTAACTTCAATAATCTGAAAGAGATGAAATTTAGTGGGGTGAGCAAAACCACGGCTCAGTAAGATACTAATATAAATACATGAGTAGGATTACACTGTCTTAAACTGCAATGCTTAAAACTTGTAAGGATGCAATTACAGTTAATCCTTTCTCATCGATACATCTCATTATCACTTCTCATTTTCACTTCTCATTTCATAATCATACTTTGGTATGCTATCATCTCATATCAATTCTCATATTTATTTTTCATTTCATAATCATATTTCTGTATTCTATCATCTCTTATCAATTCTCATATCATCTCTTATCAATTCTCATATTGTGGATCATGATCACGATGGTACGAAGTCATAATTCTCTTCGTGTATTTCTATATTCATGTTTCATATCATATCATAACATCATATAGATGAAATATCGTTACCACCGAGTCATGGTACTCCTCATATATTCTTCATGTTTAATTGAGATATCCTATTGAGTCCCTTTACATTTAACAATCATATTCCCATCTTATATCAATTCATATCACTTATCGTATGTGAATTTATGATCACGATAGAGTAAGATCAGAATTCTCTTCATATCAATCTTATGTTCATATATCATATCATATCATGTCATGTCATCGTATAGATGAAACATCATTAATGTCGAGTCATGACATTCCTCATGGAATTCTCATATACTAAGCATATTATCATATCAGGGTTTAATATGCAATTCATGTAATTTTTCTGTATAAATCTCTATCATTTCAAATCATATCATATATACTTTAGGACATGCTCAACATATGAATTTTCAATTCATTTCAAGTTTGCCTTTAAGGCATAATAGAAACATATTCAATTTCAATTCATGTATTCGTTTTCAGAGCATGTCTAAAACATGTGCGGTTTTAAAACATTTTTCATATACTATAAATCATATCAGGTTTAGAGTTCATATCAAATCAATCTATACTCTAAACCGCATGTCATTTCAAATTCGACACAAAATCATATATAAATCATGTAAGTGTCGAAATCATTTATCATATACTTTTAAAACATTTACTGTAAATCATATCAGGTCTAGAGTTCATATCAAATCAAACTATACTCTAGACCGCATATTATGCCATGTTCGACACAAAATCACATATAAATCATATAAGTGTCGAATTCATATCTCATGGACTTTTAAAACATGTTTAAAACATGTACTGTTTCAAAACATATTTCATTTCAAATCTGTTTCATGTACAGTATAAATCATGTCAAGTCTAGAGTTCATATCAATAAAATCATACTCTAGACTTCATATCATATCGGTTAGAGACTAGGCTAGATCCCTATCATCTCTCTATCAATAAAGACTTAAATCACTATAGCTAGCAGTGAAAATCATGTCATCGTCCCCTGGAAACCAACTAGGGCGCTATCTATGGCCATAGACCTCATCTCTCTCAGCCCCACTGATCAGGCATGACTGAGACCTGTCCACGACTATTGTCGGACAAGCATCTCTCTGCCTAATGAGCAAAGCTCCAATTAGGCGGTTTTGGGGGTGTTTTTTGTTTTTTTTTCCACTATGCTTTATTGAATTTCATTCTTTTAGAGTGCCTACAGTCTCATAAAACATTTAAATCTATAGCTTTCTTTTCAATATCATGTAAAGCATATGGTAAAATTCTGTATGAGACTTCATATCTTAAAATATATATATCTACCATATACTTTCATTTCAAAACAAATCAATACTTTTTAGTATTCATATAAACATTATTAAAATGTTTCAAGTTGAAAGAAGGCATGCTTAATTGCGATGCTATAAAACATTTCAGTATGCAACTTCAGTAATATTTTCCTCTAATATAGTGTAGAAATTCATTTACATTCATCACCATCAATCATTCGATTTCGAGACTCTCTTTCTGTAAAATCAGTAATTAAATTTTCAAATCATTCAATATCCAAATTATTCAGTACTCTAATTGTTCAATAATCAGATCACTTGGTATTCAAACCATTCAGTATTCAATATCCTTTTTTGATAATTATCGACTATAATAATCATTTGTACATTTCATTATCAATACTAGAACCACATCATCAGTGTGAATCCTCTTGGTATCTATGAGCATTTAAATATCATGTTTCCATATAGCCATCATGATACTGAAACTATGAAATACTAATATCTTCATTCGATATCTATTTCAGAGTCGACATCGAGGATCATTGAACCACAAGATCAATAATCGCTTATCAAATCCATTTATGGTTTGACCATTGGTACATATTCAAAATTTTCGACTTGCGGTTCAATTTCATTCACTATCATAAATCATATCACAATCCTCAATTCACTTTTCATATGGCCTGTAGAATGTAATATCATGCTAGAATTATCTATAAAACGTCCTCAATTCAATTCTTTGATTGGCAATTTACCACTTAAAAGGATTTGCCAATTTTCACTATCAACAGTGTTTCAATCATTTAAGTCGTCTTGCGACTATCCATATTATTGCAAAAATCTTAGTTCATACCACTAAGACGGTTCATTTATTTGAATCTATCAATTCCATAATCATCACTCGATTGATAATTCCGCACTTCTATCATTTGACCGTCTAAATCACAACTTCAAATTTTTCTCTCTTAAGTTGTATCCTATAATCATCATCACTTTTATCAGTGATCCGTCTAATAAATGATTTCACCTCAATCTCAACTTGATACCATTTGTGATATTAAAATTACTTGATTTATCAATTCTATAAGGTTTAAACCATATAATCCATCACATTATCGTTTTCAACGATCTATCTTCTCATTGATTTCAATATCAAACTCTTTCGATAATACCATAAAATTCCTGTTAATATTTATTTTCAATAATTATCTCCAAGATTCCATTTATGTGAGAAACTTAATCTTTTTCCTTAGATATTTTCCTAAAAATTTCGGCAGCATAACGACTTAATTTTCCCTAACCTCCTGCAAGGGAAACACAATTTATACCATAGCCGTTGTTTCTCACAATTCCTACGTCTCTACTAAGACCCCCACCATCAGTTGTGGGTTCTCTTAGCATTTTTAATATCAATTAAACCAACGCATCATATATAAAAATCATATTTCCCACATACAATATAAAGCTACTAATGCTTTATAAAAGTATCTTACCTGGTGCTGAAGCTTAGCGTCTTGACGAGCTCCTAGCATCGTCGAACCTCAAATCGTGCCTGTCACTTCCACTACAATTTTCACAACACCATGCACTTACGTGAATATGTGACAATAAAAATTATTCAATAACTTCAATAATTTATTTTTCCTCAATTTTCCTTACTTTTTCTTTCTTCTTCTTCTTCCTTTTCCTTTTTCCATTTTTCTTTTTTTTCCTTTTCTTTTCTGTTCTGTTTTTTTTCTGGCCTGAACCGGTTCAGGCCGGTTTGGTCGGGCTCACTTCTGCTGGCCAGTTCGGCCTCCGGCAGCCGGTCCTTCACCGGTTCAGCCCTTCCTCAGCTGGCGGAGATGGTCGTGAGACTGGATCTGCCCTCTATTTCTCCAGATCGACGGCGCCGGTGCCGAATCTGGCGGCAAAAGTTTCGCCCTTCTTCTCCTCTGTTTCTTCCTTCCTTCGCCGTTTCCTTCACCACCGGTGGCCTCCTTCTCCTTCGTGGGTCTTCACCGGTGGCGTTGGTGTCGATAGAGGTGCCCGGAGTGGCCGGCACCGCCGTTCCACTTCTGCTTTTCCTTCTCGGGTTTTACCTCTGTTTTCCGTTTTCGTTTTCTTTTCATTTTCTTTTTTTTTCTTGTTGCCGGCATCCTTCCTCACGTCGCCGGCGGCTTCACCTCGCCCCCCTTCCTCTCTCTCTTTCTCCGGTAAGCCGACAGGGGGTCGGCTGCCGGCAATTGTCTTCTCTGTTTACAACAGAGAAGAAATGAGGGAGTCGGGTTGTATTCTCGATTCCCGTGTTTTCATTTTTTTTATAATTATAAAATATATTTATAATTATAATATTTATAATATTTATCTTTTATATTTATATATATATAAATATCATATAATTAAATATATATATATATATATATATATATATATAGGTATACATATATAAAATTTGTATCAATTATATATACATGTGTAAACCTATACATTTTAAATTTAAAATACTATACATATAATTCATATATATTATATTTATATATATAAATATATATTTCATATATAAACCATTTATATATGTATACTTTACTTTAAAATACTATATATATATTTCATATATATATATATTATTATATATATATAAATACATAAATGTACAAAAATTTACATATATCTATTCAATGATATAAAAATGGTATTTCAACATATGATATATATACATATATTCCATATATGAATGTATATATTTATTCAAAAATATATTTATATAATAACCTTATATAAATATCAAATTACATATTTTTATTTCTTATTAAATTTGGATTTATTTATACCCAAATTTATTTTCTCCAATTTCATTCTTATTTAATTTGGATTTCAATTTGTCCAAATTAAATTTTTCGAATACCTTATATTTATTTAGAAAATTCTCGGTCTTCATAACCTTCCCCCCACACCCACCTAAATAGTGATCACTAATCTTCAAGAAACTCAAATGATAATTCTTTGTTGCATTTGTGTTTAACTTTCTTTGATCATTGTTGTGTGGGGCAATCTTGTGAAATTAAAAAGTTTTGGATAGATAAACATTTTCAAAAATAAAAACCGTTTATCTTTTGAATCTGAAAATGGAAAGGATGCTTGAGGCAATTTTGTTTGAAAATTTTTCGATTGCTAATCAAAATTTTGATAGCGTTTCAAGTACAAATGAGAGAGAATTCAATAATTATTGTGGCACAAAGAATTTCTTGTGCCATTTTGGGGGAAAATTTTGTTAGGAAAAATTTTGTTTATAAAATGAATTCTTAGGGTGTTTTAAAAAAAAATAAGGGTAAATAAAAATGTGATGATTGTCATGAAGCAACCCTTGTTGCATAGTAAAAAATAGCTTCAAGTGGTGAGACAAATACTTTAAGGTAAGGTAGATAAGAAATAAAAAATGAAAAAGTTTTCATCAACAAGAAGAGAAAATTGAAAGCAAATTTTAGATAATTGCATTTGCATCTTTACAGTGCACATTCACATGAAACATTTGCATTTGCATTTGCATTTGCATCTCGATAGAATTCATTTGCATTTGCATCATGATAGAAGTCGTCTGTATTTGCATCATAATAGTTGGTTATTCATTGATAAAGAAATTTGCATTCGTATTGTTGATATTGCATTTGCATTAGTGATCATTGCATCAGCCAAGCATTGAAAAAAGGTGAACATAGGAGATTTTAGATTGAAAAAAATTGATTAAAAAAGAGAGGAAAATTTGTTCAAAAAAAGAAGAAAAAGAAGGAAAAGAAAGAAAGAAGAGAAAGAAAAAGAGAAAAGGAAAAAAGAAAAAAAAGAGAAGAATTTAAAGTTTCATTGCCTCTGCTGCAAGAGGAGCCTTTTTCAGGAAAGGAAAAATATTTTAAAGTTTCAGCACCTCTACTACAAGAGGAGCTTTTTAGGAAAGAGGGATTTTAAAGTTTCATCGCCTCTACTGCAAGAAGAGCTTTTCATGAAGAAATTTAAAGTTTCATCGCCTCTGCTGTAAGAGGGGCTTTTTCAGAAAAGGACTTTAAAGTTTCATAGCCTTTGCTGCAAGAGGAGCTTTTTCAGATGTGAATTCCCGAAACCAACAATCGGACGAGAAATTCCCGATATAAATTATCCAGATGAGAATTCCTGGACATTTGGGTGTGAATCCCTAAGTCAAATTTTTTGATGTGAATCTCTAAGTTAAAATTTCGGATGTGAATCTCCGAATCAAATCTTTGGATGTGAATCTCCAAATCAAAATTTCAAAATTTCGAATGTGAATCTCCGAATTAAAATTTTGGTGTGCATCCCTAAGTCAAAATTTTTGGTGTGAATCCCTAAGTCAAATTTTTGGATGTGAATCTCCAAGTTAAAATTTCAGATGCGAATCTCCGAATCAAATTTTTGTATGTGAATCTCCAAATCAAAATTTCAAAAGTTCGGATGTGAATCTCCAAGTTAAAATTTTGGGTGTGAATCCCTAAGTCAAATTTTTGGATGTGAATCTTTAAGTTAAAATTTCGGATGTGAATCTCCGAATCAAAATCTTTGGATGTGAATCTCCGAATCAAAATTTCAAAAGTTCGAATGTGAATCTCCGAGTTAAAATTTTGGGTGTAAATCCCCAAGTTAAATTTTTGGATGTGAATCTCCAAGTTAAAATTTCGGATGTGAATCTCCGAATCAAATCTTTGGATGTGAATCTCCAAATCAAAATTTCAAAATTTCGGATGTGAATCTCCGAAAATTTTGGGTGTGCATCTCCAAGTCCAAATTTTGGGTGTGAATCCCTAAGTCAAATTTTTGGATGTGAATCTCCAAGTTAAAATTTTGGATGCCAATCTCCGAATCAAATTTTTGGATATGAATCTCCAAATCAAAATTTCAAAAGTTCGGATGTGAATCTCCAAGTTAAAATTTTGGGTATGAATCCCCAAGTCAAAATTTTGGGTGTGAATCCCCAAGTCAAATTTTTGGATGTGAATCTTCGAATCAAATTTTCGGATGTGAATTCCCGAACAAATTTCTAGAAGTCAATTCCTAGACCTTTCAGATGTAAATTCCCGAAACAAAATTTCTAGAAGTGAATACCTAGACTTTCGGATGCGAATTCCCGAAATCAAATTTTAGATCTTTGGATGTGAATCCCCGAAATAGAACCTTCGGATGTGAATTCTTGAAATGAAATTTTCTATAAGTGAATTCCTAGATTTTCGGATGTGAATTCTCGAAATAGAAATTTTCTAAACGAGAATCGTTAAATTATTGGAAGTGAATTCCCGATTTATGTCTAAGTTCAAAAAAAAAAGGAAAAAAGAAAAGAAGAAAAGAAGAAAAAAAAGAGAGAAAAAAGAAAGAAAAAGAAAAAAAAAGAGAGAATTCTTGAAAGTTTAAATTTGAATTGAATCTCTTCAAACAAAGTTCTAAATAAGATTAAACACATCAATGTTAGAACGAGATAAATGAGATTTTCGGACGAGAAATTCCCGATATAAATTATCCATATGAGAATTCCTGGATGTTCGGACGTGAATCCCCGAAACAAATTATCCAGACGTGAATACTTGGACTTTCAGGTGTGAATCCATGAAATGGAATTTCTGATGTGAATTCCCGAACAAATTTTTCAGATGTGAATACCTGAATTTTCGGATGTGAATTCCCGAAACAAACACTTGGATGTGAATTCATGAGACAAAATTTTCTATATGTGAATTCCTAGATCTTCAAATGTGAAATCTTTCAAGGAGGAGTACTTTCCAAGAAAGGAATTTAAAGTTTCATGCCTCTGTTGTAAGAGGAGCACTTTTCCAGAAAGATTTTAAAGTCTCAATGCCTCTACTGTAAGAGGAGCACATTTCAGGAAGGAATTTAAAGTTTCAATGCCTCTATTGTAGGATGAGCACTTTTACAAGAAGAACTAAAAAAACAAACTAAAAAAAACAAAACAAAAACAAAACAAAAAGAAGAGAGAAAAAGCAAAAAAAAGAGAAGAAGTGGGTCATAAGCCGGACAAAATTATTGTCTTTTGTCTTTGCTCTATTCCTGATTCTCAGCAATGAGCAAAGAAGGGCAGCTGTTGACACCTAATTTTGTCCTATTATTATTATTATTATTGTTGTTGTTGTTGTTGTTGTTGTTGTTGTTGTTGTTGTTGTTGTTTTGTTGTCCATCAGCCACCGCCACTGTCACCTACCCCCTGCCAGCCGGATTTCTGTCTTCTCAATCACCAGCTACTTTGCCACCCATCCCATCTCCACCAGACCCTAAGCCAAGTTGACTCCATTTAAAAACCCAGGCAATCGATGGGGGGGCGGGGGGGGGGGGGGGGGGGGGGGGGGGGAGCTAGAGCTCTTTTCTTCCTTCTAGGCCAGACTCAATTCCTCACCAAGTCAGCCCCCTGTTACCACTGAAAGCCATCCCGAGTCTCAACTCCACCACCATTGAGACGCCATTTGCCATCACCACCAAACCGAACCACCACTGCAACCTCCATTCACCACCACCATTCACCACCACACAGCATACAAACCAAACCCAAATACCCGGAACCACTCAGCCCTCACTCACTACCACTCGAGCCACCATCAACCATCACTCACATTCCCTAATCCAGCCCTTTCAATCCTTACAAACCTTAACCCATCTAGCTAACACCACGAACAACCACCACACTCGCCTACACACAGCCGACCGGAAACCTAATACCAAACGCCATCACCGAGACACCGTTCCCACCAAAAATCGAAATCCCAAACACCAACCACTACCCGAGACCCCTTCAAAGACCTAGATCTAAAACCCCTAAACCTGCAAAAAAAAAAGCAAACAAAAAGCACAACAAAACCACAGCCAAGCCATCAACCAAAAATCAAAAAAAAAAAAAGAAAAAGTGAATGGTCTTTTCGGGGGGTATCAGATCTGGGGATTTAGGGTTGCTTTTGAGTGAATCGGAGGTCAGAATCAGAAAGAGGAGGTTGAGGAGCATCGAAAAAGGGGAAACTTTTTTATTTTTGGCCACCGCCGACGGTGGACCATTAGGGTCGAAAATCGCCTGGCAGGGAGAGCTTTGAGAGCTCTGAGAGTTTTTTTTTTGTGAAAGGAGAAGAAAATGAAATGAAAAAAAAGGGTTTGGATTTTATAGTTAAAAAAAAAAGGCAGACCCGCGCGTGGACCGGATCCGACCCGGGGTCCGCGTGCCAGCCCGCTTCAAGAAAAGAAGGACCTGCGCGTCGCCTCGCGGATCCGACCGACCCGATCCGGCCTACCAATTTTGGGCCTCAACTGGAGGCCTCCAACCCGCGAATTTTGGGCCCCTCTTGGGCTGTCTTTGCTGGGCCATTTTGCAAGTTTTTCCTTGGGTTTTCTGAAGCCCAAGACCATTTAGGTATATTTATTTTAATTTTAGTAATTTTGGTTATTGTTATTATTATTAATATTATTATTTTTATTGTGTCATTATTATTATTATTATTATTGTTGTTGTTGTTGTTGTTGTTATTATTATTATTATTATTATTATTATTATTATTATTATTATTATTATTATTATTATGTTTTTTTATTGTTGTTGTTGTTGTTGTTGTTATTATTATTATTATTATTATTATATTATTATTATTATTATTATTATTATTAGTGCATGTTGCAAAATAAGAAATTGAAAAAATTTTCTTTTACTTGTATTTTCATTAATTATTATTGACTAGAAAATGTATAAAAATATATATAAAAAAACAAAGAAAAAATAAATAATGAAATTTAATTGAATAAATTGTCCGATGATGGGATGTTACGGAAGTCACAAGTAGTGATTCCTAACTGATCCCTAAGTGAGAAGAGTTGTACTAAATGTTGCCAAAGTATTGGAATATTTAGTATGATTTTTCAATAATTTAATTTTTTTTATTAAACATAAAAATAAATAATTTTTTTAAAAAGAAAATAGAAAAAGGAAAATAATAATAAAATCTAAAT
Organism: Heritiera littoralis; assembly: GCA_031772115.1. NCBI lineage: Eukaryota > Viridiplantae > Streptophyta > Magnoliopsida > Malvales > Malvaceae > Heritiera > Heritiera littoralis. The sequence continues at coordinate 5,565,747 of JAPDPK010000026.1, read as the reverse complement.
TTAATTGAATAAATCGTCCGATGATGGGATGTTACGAAAATCACAAGTAGTGATTCCTAACTGATCCTAGGTGAGAAGAGTCTACTAAATGTTGCCAAAAGTATTAGAATATTTAGTGTGATTTTTCAATACATGAATTTTTAAAATAAAAACAAATAATATTTCAAAATAATAATAATAATAATAAATAAATATATTAAATAAGAAAATAAAAATGCATGTGCATCATTCATTATCTGTGTGCATCATATGCATTCATGTAAATTTAAAAATGTGAACCTACTGAGGATGAGATTCTATAGAAGTCACAAGTAGTGATTCTTTAGAAATCTCTAGGTGAGGAGAATTATTTCAAATGTTGCCAAAAGTATTGGAATATTTGATTTAATTTTTCAATAAAAGGGATTCATATTTATTTTCAAAGTAAAACTTATTTTAATATATATGATAATTTTCAAAATGGGTCTGAGCCCTTCCAAGGATGAGATTTTGTAGAAGTCACAAGTAGTGATTCTTAAGAAATCTCTAGGTGAGGAAAATTATTTCAAATGCTGCCAAAAGTATTGGAGTATTTGATTTAATTATTCAATACAAAAAGGTTCATATTTACTTTCGGAAAATAAAGTTTAACCTTTTAAAATAAAACAAAATAAATTTACAAATAAAAAATGATTTTGAAAAAAAAAAGATTGCAATAAAATAAGAATTATTTTTAAATATTAATTTAAGACCATTTTATTAAAATTAAAGGATAACACATGATTATTATGGTACCATTTTTTAACGGTTGTCGTGGGGGTGCTAATTCTTCCCCACGCGTAATTGTACTCCTGAACCCGATTTTGTTTTCGCAGACCAAAAATTGTTTTTTAATAAAACTTAACTAATTTTGAGATTTTGTTAAAAAGATAAATGTTTTTAGGTGACTAATCACACCTAGTCAAAAAAGATTGGTGGCGACTCATTTTGTTTTTAAATGTTTTCAAAATCGTCGAGTGCAAAACCGTTACGACATGGCTTTCATAATAGCAAGTGAATATACACACACACACACACACATACACACACACACTAGATATGCACCCGTGCGATGCTACAGGTCTGTTTTTATTTTGCAATTCTTAAAGTTAATAAAATTGATTACTAGATAAGAATTGTTGGTCATAAAAATATTTATTTCCTTCATATTGTTTGGTACAAAAGAGAAACATGTTTATTAAGGATAGAGTTTATATATCAGATAAAATGTCCAAAAATAATTTTTTGAGAAATTTGGATTAGTTTGGATTAAAAAAATACATAATACTTTTTTTTGAAGTAAAATACATAATACTTAAGTTAAAGAGTATGACAAACAGATAATTTGTGCTAGAAACAAACAAATGAAGATAATAATGCAACAACAATAAAAAGTAAAAGCACCAAAATATATATACGACATAGTAATTCAGACAATTTACTAAAGAAGTAAGAAAAATTAGCTAAGAATGCTTTGTTCATATTATTAATTAAGTGTAAGGTTTAAAATCTATCTGTAAGCATTTTTATTTTAAGAATAACTAATTGAACTATTTATATTTATTTCAAAGTACAATATGCAAAGTAAAAGTACTTTTTTTGAAAAAGTTAGAGATAAAAAAACTCTTTCATATAATAATTTTTATTCGAAAGTAAAATATATGCAAGTAAAAGAAGCAAATTGATAAAAATATAAGAATTTGTATATGATGTACTGACAGCGTATAATTTATATACACAATCAATGTATTAGAGGTTGACACCTCATGAATTTGCAAATAAAAAAATATGTTAAGCCCTTAAAAGTAAATATAAATTAATTTTTTTAATTTACTCATAAAGATCTATTGATGAGGCGTCAATCTTTGATGCATTGACAGTATATAGAAACTATATACTGTCAGTGCATCATATATAAATCCAAAATATAAAACAATACCATAAAACAATAATAGAAGGCTGGATTAAAAAGAATTAAAGAGCCATGTAAAAAACATGTGAAGGATTTAATTAAAAAAATTGTTGAGAAAAAAATAAAAGGACCTAAGTAAAAAAAAAGTTGTTGAGGAAAAGAAAAATAAATAGACATGTGTCAAACAATGAGAGAGGAAGAGATAAAAATATATGATAGTATAAATATATATATATATATAGAGAGAGAGAAGAGAGAGGGAGAGAGAGAGAGGTCAACTGCAATTTTCAGTATATTTAAAGGGTTAGATTTGCCTATCTTCGGCTTGTTGGCATCCTATAATTTAGAACGAAACCCCTGTACAATTACCTGCCATAGAGAATGATAGGTGGCCTCGAATTTTTTTTTTGGTCATTATAGGTGGCCTCTAATTAACATCTATAACCTAATATAAAAAGAATCCCAAAAAAACTAATGTTGACATGTGTTTATAAAATTACAATTTAGGTGATAAGCTTAAAATAATTATTTGTTTCTCCCTTGACCAAACATTTTAAATTTTTAGGGATAATTCTTAAAATTACTAAATTATCCCTTAGGAATTAAGAGGTTTTAAAGATTTTTTTTATTTTGCTTTGATTTTTTTAAATATTGTAAATAAAAAAAATAATTTTAAAGACACTTGGCACTTTGGGTTTTTTTAATAGTTCTCAAATTACCAAGTTGTCCCTTAAAAATTAAAAGGTTCTGAGAATATTTTATCTTTTACTTTGGACCTTTTTAATATTATTTTTATTTTTTTCAAATATTTGATATTAAAAATATAATTTATTATGATTTTTAGCAAAAATATACTAAATATGAATTCAGTTAGTATCCTTTACTTGACAAGCGCTATTTTTTTTTATACTCATAAAAATTATCAAATTGTCATTTAAGAATTAAAAAGATTTCAAATATATTTTTCTCTTTTGATTTGAATCTATTTTATTTTTTATTTCTAATTTGTTCTCAAATATCTATAACCTTATATTAAAATAATCCCCAAATGGGTTCTTTACTTTATAGCTATCTAGGGATAAAAAGTTAATTTCATTAATTATTTTTTATTTATCAATAATGAATAAATTTAACAAATTAAAAAAATTCTAAAAGAGTTTGAATCTGAGTCCAACTTTATAATAAGATAAAATATAATCATAAACTAGATAATACAAATCAATGATTAAGAACATAAAATCAAAAAATTTGCTTGAAATAAATTGGACTAATCAGAGTCTGATTTGATTAAGGACTCAATCTCCGTAAATTTAGCATCAAACAATCACGTGCCCCATACCTAGGCACCAATCCATTGACCCATATGTAATTCTTTTCCTTTTCTTTTTTTGGTGTTATTTAAATTTTATTATTTTATTCATTTTTATTTTTTAATTTGTTATTGTTTTAAATTTTTAATATATTTTAAAAATAATTGTTAACTTTTTTGTAAATACTATTATTAATTTTTCCTTAAAGTTAAAATACAAAAAAAAGAAGCGAAAGATGTGAAAAATAGAGAGAAAAAATTAAAAAGTATAAATAAATAAACCAAATATTCAAAAATATGCACTATAATTTTCCAAAAATATTTCATTTTCAGAAATTCAAATCAAATACTAAAATTCAATTGTTGGGGTATGCCTTGAATCCCACATCGAAAGTATAGGAAAAGTTATAAGGGCTATTCCCTTATAAATAAAGTGTCAGGCTTGGTTTGTAAAGTGTCACAAGGAGTTGTAGACACTGATAGAATAGCTAGGGTTTGGGCTATTAAAGGGTGTAGTTGGGCTTTGGGATCTTTGTTAGGAGTTTGCAATTTTTCTCTCTAAAAATTGCATGGGTGGGCTTTGTTAGGGGTTTGCAATTTTTCTCTCTAAAATTGCATGGTTAGGCTTGTAAGGAGTTTGTAATTTTTCTCTTCTAAAAATTGCACGGTTGTTATTAATTGTTTGATTGTTATTAGATTGGTTGGGTGGTTATAGGCCAAATTGGTTGGGCCAAACCACATTAAAAATATTTTGTTTGTTTTTGCTTTCCTCTATTTTTGTGGGTGTTTGGTTTGAGTGATATTTTTCCCAACAAGTCGTATCAGAACTGAAGGTTCGTGATCCTGCAAGAGAAGGAAAGCTATGACTGAAGCTATATCTGGAGGTATGCCTAAGTTTGAAATTCCTTTATTTGATGGTAAAAGTAATTTTATGTTATGGCAAAATACGATTCAAGATCTTCTAGTGCAACAAGGTCTAGATTTGGCATTAGAAGAAAATAAGCCAGATGGAATGTCTGATAAAGATTGGGTTGGAATTCAGAAGATGGCTGTGAGCACAATTAGATTAGCACTTGCTCCAGAGATTAAGTATAACGTATTAACTGAGACGACACCAACTGGATTGTGGAAGAAGCTGGGAGACATCTATGCATCAAAATCGCTGACAAATAGATTGTGTTTAAAGATAGATTTGTATTCTCTGAAGATGGATGAAGGTAAGAGTCTCCATGATCACTCAAATGAATTTAATAGATTAGTTTCACAATTATTAGCTATTGATTCTAAAGAGTTGAAAGAAGAAAAGAAGGCATTACTGTTGTTGTCATCTTTGCCCAAGTCTTATAGACCTTTAGGTAGCGTTTGGTAGATTACAAAGTGATTGTAGTGTATAGTGATTGCTGGGAAAGTGATTGCTGGGAAAGTAACATTGCAGTGTTTTGTATGCAATGTAAATTGCTATTTAAATTGCAAGGAAAGTAACATTGCAGTATTTGGTAAATGTTCACTTTGCTGGTAATATAGTGATGAATTCCAAAAATAACCTTAACTATAAAAATTAATTAAATATAACTGAATTAATTAAAAATGTAATTATCATATGAAAATGTGAATAATATCAAATTATAATTATTGATATTTGAAAATCTATTTATATTTGATCTATTTATTGGTCATTTCTCGTTTGTGCTAATGATGTAGCAACGGGTAACCTTGAAAATGCAAATATTTCCCTTGAGCAAATATCCCAACTTGATTCTCCCAGTGGCGATACCATGCAGCGAATGGCTGCATATTTTACTGAGGCACTTGCCAATAGAATCATCAAATGAAATTTATTTGGGTAAAATAGTAATTGGCTCGGTAAGTTTTCACTGCAATCTAACTTTGCAGTGGTAAGAGGCTGCAATCACAATGCAGCATTTGACTGCAATGTGTTTGCAGCTGTAATGTTAAAATGCAATAACTAGTATGTACCAAACACTGTAAACACATTGCAGCTCATTAAATTGCACCGCAAAGTACTTTAAATCCCTCATACCAAACGGGTTCTTAGTTCAGACTTTATTGGTAGGTAAAACTACTTTGACGTTGGATGATATGATTGCTGTGTTGCGTGAGAATGAAAGATTTATGGGCAAAGAAGATTCTTCATCTGCGGGAGGTGTACTAGCTGTTGTGGAAGGTTCTATTCAAGGGAGGACTAATGAGAGACATGGTGGATCAAGAGAGAGATCAAGATCAAGATTCAGAGATTATAGTGAGGTGGAATGTTATTATTGTGGAGAGAAAGGTCATATTCAAGCACGCTGCAAGACATTAAGAGAGTATATGGCTGCATTCAAGAAGGCTCAACAAAAGAGTGATGATGGAAAGAAGAATAAGACATGTGTTGTTTTGACTGATTCAGATGATGATGTATTGGCAACTTGTTTAGATTGGTCTCATACTTGTGAGAAAAGTTGGGTTTTGGATTCATCTGCGTCGATGCATATTTGTAATAATAAAGATCGGTTTGATGAATTGAAAAAAGTTGAAAGTTTAGGCAATATTGCGGTTGGGAATGGTAATCGAGTGAAGATTGAAGGTATTGGGAGTGTTCAACTCAAGCTTCATGATGACGGTGTCAAGACTCTTCGTAATGTGAGGTATGTACCCAGTTTTAGCTACAATTTGATTTCTTTGGATGAGTTAGCTTCACGTGGGTACACATATGTTGGTAACAATGATTGTTGCAAAGTATACAAGAATGGTGGTTTAGTTTTGCAAGGAAAGAGGAATGAGAAACAACTATATTTGCTTGATGATGCGAAAGATAGAGTTATTTCCAAGAGTAAGAAGATTCAGAGGCATGTCAGTTTTTCAGATGTTGTTGAGCAGTTTGGGGAGTTTGGAGTCAAGGGAGGATTTGTTAGGGTTTGCCTTGAATCCCACATCGAAAGTATAGGAGAAGTTATAAGGGCTATTCCCTTATAAATAAAGTGTCAGGCTTGGTTTGTAAAATGTTTCAAAGAGTTGTAGATACCGATAGAATAGCTAAGGTTTGAGCTATTAAAAGGGTGTAGTTGGGCTTTGAGATCTTGGTTAGGAGTTTGCAATTTTTCTTTCTAAAAATTGCATGGTTGGGCTTTGTTAGGAGTTTGCAATTTTTCTCTCTAAAAATTGCATGGTTGGGCTTGTAAGGAGTTTGCAATTTTTCTCTTCTAAAAATTGCATGGTTGTAGTTGTTTGATTGATTGTTAGTTTGGTTGGGTGATTATAGGCCAATTTGGTTGGGCCAAACCATATTAAAAATTATTGTGTTTGTTTTTTACTTTCTTCCTTTTGTGGGTGTTTGGTTTGAGGGATATTTTTCTTAACATCAATTGCTAAATACCCAATAAGAGAAAAATTAAAATGATTCAATGTCTCATAAGAGTATTAACCGCACCTCAAGGTGTGCCTAGTTTGTAAGAAAATCATACTATGAAAAAGCATGAGAAGAAGAGTAAAAGGGTTTATAACCAATACAATTTATTACTTGCATACATGGTCGGGAAATTAGTTTGTTCTGGCTTTTGCCTACTAGCACAAAAAAGAAGTAAAAGAAGATTGCCTAATTGTTTTCTAGGCTAATGATACATATGAGTGTACCCTAATGATAATATAAATATTTTTAATTATTTTTAAAAAAAGACATGATGATTATATTAAATATGATAATTTTTGATACGATAAAAATAAATGTATAAAAGTTCTGCAAATAAAAAAAATATAAATTTAATAAACATTTAAAAATTGTGTTGTATTTGATATATAATACGGATTTTGTACCATAATCTATGTATTCCACATTACATACACATGATTTAACATGTATAGTCACAAAATATACATCTTTAGAATAGGGATTCTCCATTATTTGTAGTTAGACGTTTCAGCTTTACCAATTAATAGGTAAACATTTAGACAAAAGAAGTGTTACTATTTTTTTTTTTGAGTTGAATTTGGCAAATGAGACAAAACCTTTTTCACTTCAACCTCCAAGCGAAGTAGGTCTAGATTTAAAAGATCCTTTATAAGCTTCTTCAACCAGTTTAGTTGAGCACAATTTCCATGGCTGGCTGGAACAATAGTGAGTAATGTCCATTTCTTGTAAATGTAGATTCATTTGTGACACATCTTTATTGCCATGTAGTACTTCATAATGGTCTGCTTCATTCCCAACTCAAACGAGTACTTAAAAAAGAAAGAAGAAAAACCCTGAAAAAGAATCAGAAAATTTTCACAAAAGAAAAGTAATGAAAGTGAAGGTGAAAATGAAAACGAAAGCAGATGGAAATGGGGTGGGTGGGTATGCAAGCACAACAAGAGCAACAGAAAGAGGTGAAAGAAATCATGATTTCATGGCCAGTGCCAGCTTGACATAAATAAAACCTGTGAAGCATTAGCAAAGGCTGAAACCTGGAAGCGAGCTCTCAATTACTGCTTTTATTTTTCCTTTCTTCACGAAGACCATGACACGTGCTATGGTCTGGAGGGTGGAGAGGCTCGTCAAAAATATCCTCTGTTTCACTCATCGAGAAGCCAGCCTACGCATTGATAGATTACACGCCCTCTCTTGGTCTCTTTCCCTTCGGACCATGACATTGACACGTGCCTTTGCTTCTTCCTTTCCTTTCTCTCTCTCTCCCCCTCGAGCCTGCCACAGGAAAACCTCTGTCATCACCAGATTCACCACTACCACAATCCTCTCCTTTTGCATTGAACAACTCAAAGCCACGCTTAGTCACCACTTTATTTTTCTCATTTGCCATTTTTCATGATTGAGAGGAGCTCTTTCAAACCTCCATTTGTAGTAAACAAGTACATACCCAAATCACCCATTTATAATATAATGTATAAATAATATTAATTAGAATTTGATAAAAATTATACATAAATTTGGTTAATATTAAAAAGTATTTTATGTTTGATGTATTGATTTAAAATATTTGTATTTTACATTATATAAAATATGATTTTGTATAAAAAGAACATAAAATACAGACATGAATTGCATATCTAATTTATTCCTTAATTCTCTTTTGTTAATTTTTTGTTTGATTTAATGTTAAAAACTGTGAAGGATTAGAGACAGTGGGGGGAAAGGGTGATAATATTAAGGTTTGGCTTCTTTTTAACCGGCAAGTGATTGAACATTGGATAGCGAGAACACGCCTATATTGTAACAGAAAATGTTTTTTCTTTTTGTTTGAGATTTGTTTTTGGTATTTGGGGTCATGAGGGGGACATTACTATGATCTCGATGAGAAATAGGAAAAAAATTTTCATATATAACCATTTTCTCCGTACGATTATTTTATTTATACAATAACAATTTTTTTTAATGTAATTGCAGGGAAAAAAGTGATTATATTTAATAGGGGGCAAGAAAATTAAATTATTCGTAAATTACTCGAGTTTGATTCAATAATTATTCGAGTTTAATTTATTTATTTTTAGTCGAATTCGAGCATAAATTACTGGAGTAATGAATTGAGTCAAGTTTAAATTTCTTAATACTCAACTTTGAACGATTTGCAGATCTTATTGAACTTTTTTTATATTTTTTTTATTAATTTACCATTTTGCTTGATAATATATTATTAGAAAATGACAAATAAAGTCTAACAAGTTGAGTTTGAGCCTTATCGAGTCGAGCTCGAATGATTCAAATATTCTGTCTCGAATTTTCGAATTGAGTTGAATTTAAACTTAATACTGAATCATTTTTATTAAATTCTATTACACCTTACTATTTAACAACTTTAGAATAAAAATCATGGTCCAATCACGACCACTGATATTTTTACATAAACCCCTTCTCCTCCCACAAATATTTTGTTCCTGAGTCCTTTGCGGAGCCATCTTCGATGCCCTACTCATTCTGGAAAAAATATAGTAAAATGGAAATGAGGTCGTGCCCATAATGGAGGCCATCATCTTTGGGAGAGAGAGTTGCTTTTGGTTGGATAGTTGGATTGGATGCAATATCTATGGCTTTGGTTCGAGCATTTTCTGTATGCCACTTGATTTTATGCACTTTCAAGCTTTTGGAGCATTCACTCTAGCTAACTCAAAAGTTTGTTTACCTTTTTGAGGATTCAATTTTGGTTGGTTGGTTTGAGCTTTATAGGTTTTTTTTTTTTTAATTGTCTTGTTTGATTCATGTGTCACTAATACAAGACCAAACTCCAAACAAAAGCCTAACCAAAAACCAAAAAACTCCAGAATAAAGATTTCTAAAATTAGCATCACTTACCAACATAAAATATTATGAAAAATTATTTTATATATTATCAATAAGATTTAAAATTTTTATTAACGAGAATAGCACTCTAACATAAATCATGTAGAAAATATTAAAAATAAAAAATAATTATAAAATAAAACGTGTGATGATTTTTTAATTTCTATTATAAAAAATAAAAGAAAATTGCTATCAATATATTTAAAATGAACTTATAATTTATTTATAAAAATATTTTTTATTAAATGCGATAAATGACAATTAACATACAAGAAATTCTAAATACACTCACTTTTTTTCTTCCTACCCTATTTTGCTTAATCTGATACTGTTCATATAAAGAGAAAAATGAGTATGAAGTAAAAAAAAAGGGTGTATTTAGAATTTCTCTTAACATATTGACTTTTAATGCATTAATTTAGAAAAATCCAAGTTAAAATCTAATGGTTCCAAATCATTATAGAACTTTAAATTGGGACTCGACTACTTAAAAAGGACCTTAATTTATAAAAGGCTTAATTATCAACGGAGAGAGCTTGAAAATTGAGGGCAGCACGCTAATTATGGAAATTTGGAAGAAAGTTGGATGATTATTTGTAAGAATATTGTTCAAATTAATGAGAATTCAGAAGAAGATGAGGGGTAAGCAACATAAATGGCAAAATGATCTCAGTTTTTACTCTTTTTTTTTTTGTTACAAGGAAAATATTAAGTAACTAAAGATGGGGTGTTTGAATTCGAACCCAAAACTTACAATATGCTATAACTCATCCTTAATCACTAGCCCAATCTCAATTTTTACAATACCTTCTCATTGCCTTTAATTACTGGATTCTCTATATTAATTGTTTTGATAGATTCCAAACATTAGAATCTATAGAAAATGTGAACTGGTGAATTATCAAGGCAACCCACGATGATCAGAACATGACTATTGCATCTATGTAAAAAAAAAAAAAAAAGGGACAGAGAGAATTAAAGGTATAACACTTCTGAAAGGATGTGTCAATCACGGATGAACAATGTTAATGTACAGTTATCATGCACATCCATATGTACGTAAGTGCTTACATATGTATTATCATTAATTATATTATAGTGTAGTATATGTCTGGTCATCGAATATATATATATATATATATATATATATATATATATAAAAAAATGATCCATTTATATCAATGTAAAATAAATTATTTTGCGTATTTTCTTAAATTTATGTATGATTAATATTTTACAAACCAATAATTAGATTTAACGATTTACTCGTACTACTATGCACGTAAATTTTGAATCAATTCGATATTTTTATCATTTCAATCTGTGATAGCATTTTTTAATATATATTATATCACTTGAAATTTTATTATTATAATACAAATAGTTAGATATATTTTATTAAATTGAAATTTAACATGCATAATCTATATGAATAGAATATAAAATTTAATAGTCAAATGACAAAAATATAAATTATATAAAAAGATATGAATGTATATAAAGCTAAATTAATTTTTTACTAGTATAATTTTTTTTTGAAATGCAACATTGATTCATTGATAGAAGCCATGCCCTTCTCGTAGTAGACCAAGAGCATGACCAACATAAATACAGTCAGACGCCCAACACTCTCAGGCAAAAACACAAATATCTCTTGGGCACACTTACGGGGAATAGCAAAAATGTCAGCTAAACTACAAGAATCAAGTCACAAGGATTCAACATGAGAATGGAAACATTCCAAGCTCTCTACAGACTCACAATAGGAAACACCAACAAAGAAATATGAGCAGCAAGCAATCAACATTCGCCAGAAAATCCACAGCATCAGTCATCGCACATCAGCATCCATTAACCTTAAATATTTGCTGCTAATGAGAGGAATACCAATTAGCCAGCCGTACTTGAACCCGTATAGGACAGCCAAAATAGAGCACACACTCTGTATTGACACGAAGCATAGCAAAAAAAGAAAGGCCATACCAAAGCACTTGACGTTAGGCCACCAGATTCTGACAAGCAAGAGGCATCCAACAGCTTAGCATTGCATTCATAAGGCCCTACACAGTCCCAATCAAACAACATCAAACTATACTGAACCAATCACAATCGAGCCACGATAGGACAATGATGAGTGCACCAAAGCCAAGACATCATTCATTAACCACCAGGATATCGCTACCTCTATGAACACCTTGTTTGGCAAGGGTGTCCGCAAGTGTGTTACCTTCACGAAACACATGTTGAATCCTAAAATTAATCAACGATGATTTTATATTTTCAATGTAGGAGATAACTTTCTTGAGTTTCCAAGGAGTTGAATTGGGAGATTGCACCCATTTGACGGTATTTATTGAATAGCTCTCAATAGTAAGGGCACAGGAATTGACCCACTTAGACGTTGAAAAAATATTAATAGCCTCCCTCACTGCAAGTAACTCAGCTACATTCGAGTCTTCGACTCCAACGGACTTCAAAAACAAAATCTTGACAATGCCCTTGTCATCTCTCAAAACTCCACCAATTCTAGCAAGACCTGGTTTACCTATTGCAGAGCCGTCAACGTTGAATTTGAGAACCCCACAGGGAGGAGGCTTCCACTCAGAAATAGGTCTTACCCTTTTATCAGCATTAGGAACTGACACCAGCATAGGAAATCTGCAAAAATCTGGAAAGGAAATAGAACATGAAGGCCATTTAGCTTTGAACCAGGAGGCAATCTTGAGTTTAATCACATCCATTAGACCCTTCAAATCAGTAGGTTTGCTATTAAAAATGACGTCATTTCTGTGCAACCAAATGGACCATACAATAGCAAAAAACGCTATCTTCCACACTGTATCACACTTGCTCGAAGGAATTGCACATTGCCAAGCTAAGAAACATGTCGTAGGATTCTTGTAACATATCCGAGTGATGTCCCACCAATTACAGCAGCAGGCCCACACCTTCCACACTTGGACCCATTATATGATATATATATATATATATATATATATATATATATTATAATAATAATAATCTCATGGATCGCGTTGCACAAACATTAAAGAGTTTTCAGGCTAGATTCTTTATGGTATATGCCAGGTCTCCCATGGTGCTGCCATTTTGTTTGCCAGCAATGGGATCATAGTGGGTGTTTGGTGCTTCCATGGCCCATCAATATTGCTACCCTCCATCTAATTAATTATTACTGTATTATTATTTTATTACTAATTACATAATTCATGTTATATATATTATGATTGAAGAGTTGGCGGTAAAGAGGCACATCATTATTTCGTACGGACCCATAGTGTTTACGACATTAATTAAAATCCTTAATGCCCTCAAACCTTTGCTTTTAAAAGTGTTTTTAAGTGACCAAAAACTTCTTTTTTGTGCTCAGGTTTTTGATTAATTACTTGGAAGAGTGGTGAGTGAAGTTCTCAACTCGACATTTGGTTAGGAAGTGGGGAAAAGAGAGAACTTATTTTACATATAATAATTAAGCTTTTAGCTACTTAAAAAAATGGGAGCTTTATTAATTTGTTAATTTGTTGCTTTACTTTCCGTCATGCTACACGTTAACCTTTGAATCTTATTATAATTATTAAACAAGACCCTCGCAAAAGCCAATTAGGGTTTCAAGGTTCTAAGTATTGTTATATATAATTTAAGGTTTTAAAGTACTTATTTACTCTCGGTCTTAGCTTAATTTGTTGATATAAGTTGTTCGAATTGCCTCTTTTTAATTTCCTTTTTTCTAATGGGTGAAATACATTTGGCCTAGTTTAACTTTATTTTTTTTATTTTACCAGGCAAAGGCACATTTATTTAAAGGAAATTAAGAAAAAATATAATAAAGTGAAAAATGGATAAACAACATATTTAGATACCGACTTTGAATACTAATTCAAAAGCAATTAGGTGACAAAATTTGACCCCTAAGCATTAACAACCAAGTTATCTAATTGATTTTTTTTGTCTTTGCGAACAATAATGCTAAGGCGTAAATAGAGTTTTTAAAAGAAATTTAGGAAAATTTCAACAAAAATAATTCACAAAGCATTAAAAATATTTGAAAATAATGAAAAAAGGACAGATCAATACAACTAAAAGAGTAAACCAACAATAAGCAAATGTAAGTGAAAAAGGTATTTGTGTCCACATATACAGTTTATTTAATATTTTTATAATCAAAATTGGCATTATTCTTTTGAAAGTTTATACACATGCTGGTGTAACAATTGCCAAATGTACATGTTCATGAAGAAATATAGAACTGCAATCTTTACTCTAGTTAAGAATGCAATTTACTGGGAAAGTTTCTGAAATTTTTAATATGAATATCGCACATTAAATCAATTGTAGAGTACAGCTTTTAATATTCTCACCAGCATTTCATGTTTTTCTGACATCAACTACGGTCATTTGAGGCAGAACAACATGAATACAGCATAAGGTAGCTTTGAAGGGGAAGAACCACTAAGCAGGGATAAAATATTTGCCTTAATTGTCACCAGAATTAGTATAAATGGTTAAAGTTTAAATATTAAATATAGAACGTTTAGATTTGAATTTTTATAATCTCTCATCAATAGGTAACTTGTAAATTCAAAAAATATTCATAGATGAATTTCTAATAGATTCATAAATCTTGGTAATGAATAGGAAGTTTGTCTTGAGTGACCTCGAAAATAGACCACCTCTCATTCTCTTAAACTTTTATATATGTACCAAAAAATTATTTGCCTTTTAATTGATAATTAATTGTTTGATAATTAATATTTCAACCATGAAAACATCCTATTCCAATAAAATGATTGATATATCAGTCAACTTGAAATTTTACATGTATAATTGATACAAAATTTTTTTTCATCTAGTGTTGGTTTATAAAAATATTAATTTAACATTAAGTTATAAATATAAAACATTTTATTTTATTTTAATATAAAATGATCCCTCCTTTTATATGTATAAAGGAATCTCTTAATTTGATTGCAAAAACTTATAAAAAAAACACTCATGTATTTTATAATTAACCTGCAAATTAACAATTATTCTCAATAGTCCTTGTTTTCGTGTGAAAGAAGCCTGCTAGATGCCTGCAAGGAAACCTGCAATTTCTTGAAAGAAAACCAGGTTTTTGCTTGAAAAAAGCTATCTGACACCAGTCCCTTTTACTTTCTCCTAACTATTATCCGGAGTTTTTTAGAAATGGACAAAAACTGAAACCGTCATGGCCTTAATTACCTTCTACTTCTGTTTTACAGATATCGACTTCCAATTCTGGAAAGGAAATTAAGTTCCCAGTTGGTGGAATGAATTGCCATTAATATATATATATATATATATATATATATATATATTTATGAAAACTCCCATTAATATTGACAATTTATGGCAATCCGTATCTTCGTATCATGACACGACACGACACGAGTTTAGATACGACACGAATTATCAAAACACGAACACGACACGAATTATAAAACGTATCTGAATAGTAAACACGAAACACGACACTTTTTTTATACGTGTAACACGTGACACGATACGACTGATACGTGATAATTAATCATGTCACACGACACGACACGATTAACACGACACGACATGATTTAGATAAAATAATACGAAATTGACACGACACGAATAAACACGACACGAATAACATGATTAAAAATAAAATATAATAAAAAAGATAAAAAAAAATATATTTTTACATTTTTTACATCTATATTAATTAACATTCAAATATTAATAACAAACATAACAAAATAATAATATTTTCAATCCATACAATCCATAATATACTATATATTGAAAATTATAAAAACATACAAATAAAACATAAATAGTTAACATTAAGTCAACAAGCATAAATAATTTAACAAAACATTCAAATATTAAGTCATTAATCATGCAAGAAATAACAATTTAAGAAGTTAACATAACTCAAAATGATTCAGTAACTTGAAAAGAACTAGAACCCTTCAATGATGTCGAATCTTCTTTACTAATATCCAAGTTGATAACACCATCTATCGTCTCCTCGATCCCATCAACATCATCATCAAGTAACCAATCTTTGCAGCAAACAATTGCCTCCACAAGATCTGGCTTAAGTGAACTACGATACTGATCAAGAACTTTACCACTAACACTGAAAGCAGATTCAGACGCTATTGTGGAAACAGGAATACTCAAGATATCTCTAGCCATGGCAGCAACCTTAGGATACCGAAACTGACTTTGCTTCCAAAATTGCAAAATATCTAATTGGTGTGTCCTATCAACTCTTTGTTCTTCCAAATACAGCTCCAATTGAGACTTTTTTACAGCAATACCATACTCAACATCAAAAGATTCGAATTCCTAATTGAAAAAAATCAAAATCAAATGAAAAATCAAAATCATTCATTCATCCTAATAGAATTGGCTTATGGATAATTAGTCATGAAACAAGTAGAAACAGATAAAAGAAAATTAAAAAAAAAAGAAGATAACAAACGAATTGATGATGGTAAAATGAGTTCGTACTTTCCAACTTCTTCAAACTACCAACATCTATCGGGTGCATATCCAAAAACAGGCACCTGATTTTCAGATCAAACAATTATTTCATCATTGGTTCTATTTATCTGTACAGTCTTTTAGGTTTCTTATCTTCTTCATCTTTTTTTTGGCCAATCTTGATATCTTCCATTTTCGACAATAAACTAACTGACTATTTTAATAGGTATATGCATTTTAGGCTTACAAAAAGATATTGCTTGTTGAGCCTCGTGGTTTAGATGATATATCTTTTATATATATTTACTTGCAGCAGAAACTTTGAAATATGTTGTAACAAAAAATGAATGGGAGTAATTGTTACTAACTGGATGGTGATTGGGTAGATATATGAGTTATTTGGTGGTCAGCATGCATCTAAAGGCCAAACAGCAAAGTTGCTATCAAGCCTGATTATATTTCCTTCTGACTTACCAATTCTTTCCTTAGCTTGTCAAATACTATTTAAAATTATTTTCTAATAAAAAAAGGAAATGCTTTTTGAATGCTAATATTAGGAGTCCATCATCCAGTTAAACATGATTTCTCATACTCTAATTTTTCTTAAAATAATATATATCATACTTACAGAAAATGTCTCATAAATATTCTTTTCCCTTCATATTTGAATCTGATATATGGTGCAGTAAATACCCAAAGAAAATAAATATAGAAAAGTACAAAAATAACTAGATAAGCTTAGATTCTGGTCATATTTTTTGTGCCAAATTTATTAGAAAAAGTTACAGCAAATAAAACGAGACAAGATTTACTTTCCTTCCAAATATCCACTTGACTTGAACCCATAACCATGGACTCATCGCCATCGATAGTTTGGTTGTTACCATCCATTGAGAAAGAGCCAAAAACAGAAGAAGCCTTCCCAGCATTAGCAGAATCAGCATATTCAGAATATAAAGAAAACAAAGCCTCCTTAACTTTTTTGAACTCTCTTGAATTAGGCCCATAAAGCTTATTGTAACTCCATTCCACAAACTGTATCTTGTAGCGAGGATCCAATATCACAGCTATAGCTAAGATCATACTAAACTCAGACCAATACTTCTCAAACTTTTCAAACATCAAAGTAGCCATTTTTTTAAACTGCACATCATCACCATTCATTTGTTCTTCCAAGCTTAATCGTGCCCAAAATACTGAAGGAAAGTATAAGTTGGATGTAGGATACTTTGATCTAGAAAACACACAAGTAATCTCATAGAAAACACTTAAGAACTTGCTTAGTTTCTGTAACAGCCCGTTACCACATTTTCTGCGTATTTCTATCCAACTGTACCGATTGGGCTGTCTGTGATGCCATTAACATTCAACAGTGACAGTAAATGATAAACATTTATTTAACAAATACGGAATATGAAAATTCTTTTCATATTTCCTTACATCTGACATCCCCTATTATCTTTCTTTCTCTAAAGTAGTGCTGTATACTTATGTCCGAAATGTAAAAGAGAAGAGACTATACCTGTCACGTTTAACATAATTCGTCCAAGTGCTTTATATTTAGCTATATCCATCTGGGAGCTAATTCTCTAACTCCGTGTCTTTTATCTGTAGAGTTAAAACAAAGGGGTGAGCGAACTACGCGCTCAGTAAAGGAAACGTATGCTACTTTAATTAAAGCAAAACTATATACCACAAGTATTTGTTCTTCCTAAAATCATATCAAATAGGAAAACAGTGATATAGTAAACAACCCTCTCAATAAACCATTCAAAATCATTAGTTCAGCAGTAAATAGGATTCAATAGATCCTTTCAGTAATCAGAAATCAATAACTTGAGACTAGGCAATAAACAAATCATACTCTCATTGTTTCCCCAGGAACACAAGTCGTCCGCTTTTGGGGTGCACTCGTAGGCCATCACCCCTAACGGCTATATCATCTAGATCTATGGCCATAATCTATAGGTGGTCCTCGGGTCCACTTGCCATGTGACCTTGAGACCGCTGATGACTTGGCGGGTCCGTCAGCCTTGTGACACCCTGGAGTGCACTCGTTGGTCTATTGACCTGAGCCACCGCCCCAGTTGGGTCACGTAATTATATGAATGGTAATGCATGAACTCAGGGCCTGAAGTCTCAAAATCACTTTATATCTCATGAAAAACCTTTATGGAATTTCATAATTTCTATAATTTTCTCAAAATGATTTGCATTCCAATAGGTTTCATATTTTATGTTTACAAATATATTAATTAAAAACAGCTCATTTTCACCAAATTTACGTATGGAAAATATGGGATTTAATTGGCTTGCCAGGATCAGCTCGCCTAAGTGGCTCACCCATAATCAGTTCGCCTGTTGGGGTGAACTAGTACTCGCCCCCCAACTTGAGTCTTTTAAAACAAGTAATCTGGCTCGCCAGAATCGGCTCGCCCATTATGGCATTGCCCATGATCAACTCGCCCAACAGTCTACTTGCCCCCAAAAAGGTTTCATGTTTTCTATTTTCAAAGATAATAAAATTAGTTCATTTTTCGTTGAGGAAATTTGGAAAAAAGAAACCTGTTCGCCATGGTCTGCTCACCCATCACGGCTTGCCCATGGTTCACTAGGCTATGCGGCCAACTAGTATTCGCCCACCAACCTTTGCATTTAAAAGCAACAAGTTATATTGGCTCACCACAGTGGCTCGCCCATCACCAGTTCGCCCTCTCTGGCATTGCCATGGTCAATTCGCCCAAATGCGACACTTCCACGGTCACACGCCCATAACTTTCACCTACAATTCAACTCGCCCAATGCCTAATGCGCGTGAGTTCACCCTTCAAGGCTTTCTATTCAGATTTGGGCTCGCCTATAACTTAAACTGGCGTTGGGCGACCTCGCCCACTTGAACAACAACTTTGGCGAGTTCTTTATTACCTACTCGCCTCATTGGCGATCACTAATTTTCATCATTGGCGATCACAGTAGTCGCCATTCTCGTCACTTTTCCATTATTTTCCTTGTTTTCATATTCTCTAAGGATCTACTAAAACAAGGCTGTATTGTATGTTTATTACGTTGTAAAACATAGAAATCTATCATCAAACACCAAGATAATCGTAGAAATAAGGAAGCTCACCTTAACCAACTGCACTTCCAGAACATATTGCTTTCTGTCTCACGTTGGCCTTTCTTTGCTTATTCCTTTAGCTCATCAAACTAAAGAGGAAAGGTTTGCAAGTAGGTTTACTTGTTTAGCCAGCTTATGGATGAAGTTTAGTAGATCAAGCATGGTGGAAATGGAAAGAACTGAACATGAACTTGCAACAACAAAGAATCGGTTTTCCATTCAATCTTCATATTTATATAAACATGCTTTCCAATCAGAACCCATCACTTGACCTTATCCCATTTTCTTTCATTTATATCACTTCTTTCATTTATATCACGTCTTTCATGCATTAAAACCCGAAGAAAAACTGCAGCAAAAGGAACGACTATGAGAAGCTATTCTCTGCACATTTTGACTTACTTACTTTGCCATTAATTGTCTAAACCAATTGTTAGGAGGACAAAGTGGCGTGAAGTCCACTATAGCCTCTTTTCTTGACTAATTGCACCTTTGTCTTATTCCTCTTTATTGATTATAACCTTTCTCTATTTATCGTCTTCAACCGTATGACTTACAAAGTCAATTTTGGCTGCAAAATGGTTTGAATCTATTTTCCATTTTGTCTGTGCTGATTCCAGTTTGCCTTGTCAACTTATGACCTTAGCTCGCCAATCTCTATTTCAATTCGCCAACCTCTGAGCTTGCTAACTTTATATTTGGCAATTATGAGAAATTTCCTTTTTCTTGGCAATCACATTGTGATTTGGCGAGTAGCTATTGCCTTTCTCGCCAACTAAGCTATCATCTTCCCCTCTATATGGGCGATCACATTATTCACCGTACTCACCCTTTGAGTGATCATTACTACATTCACTTGGGCAATCAGAGCCTCTCATCACTCGAGCAATCGCCTTACCAAGAATTTGGAGAACTCACTATTCGCCAATATCGCCATTAAGTCAATCTCGCCACTATCCATTGGCGATCATCCTTGCATAGTACTCGCCCATAGAGTATTTCACATAAATTGCTCCGTTCATATCTCAAGTTAAGGAGTTTTTCATCCTCTTGAAAATTACATTCATTATTCATTTAATTTCCATTATCAAATTTTATAAAATTAAGGTCTACAGTAGTGTAGAATCAGGTCTTACAGTTTCCCAATTCTATCCCACTCACTTTTAGATGGACAACTCTTATAGTTTGAATCACTAATTTCCAAGTGAGTAAAAGCCATGCAAAAGTAAAGGACACTTTGAAGCATGAGAAATGTGGAGTTCCATCTAGTTGGAACATCTTGTCTCAATCCTCTATTGGCATTTAAACATACTAGGTTCACTCATTCCAAAAATTTTTGTTTTCTGACTTGAGACCCTTTCACATACTTAACACTTTCCCTCACTTTTCTAACAGACTCATCAACTTCTTTCAAACCATCTTGGACTATCAAATTCAGAATATGGGCAAAACATCTTAAATGAAAAAACTGACCATTTCCTAAAAGCACTTTCCGAGCATTTAATTGCAATTTCAGATAATCAACAAAAGTATCATTCGAAGAAGCATTGTCTAATGTCACAGAGAACAATTTTCCTTCTATCTCCCAATCAGACAACAAAGAATACACTTTTTCACTCAAACTGACACCATTGTGTGGAGGTGGCATAAAGGAAAAACTCAAGATCTTCTTGTGTAAATTCCAATCATGATCAATAAAATGTGCAGTGATGCATATATACCCATCGGTAGTGATAGAAGTCCATAAATTAGAAGTTAAACAAATTCTACCTGGTATTTCTTTCAACAAGAGTTTCAACCTACTTTTTTCTCTCTTATGCATTTTCATGACATCAGACTTAGCAGTGTTCCTAGATATTGAAATCACATCAGGACACAAATAAGAAAGCACATCCCTCATTCCACAGTACTCCACAAATGATAATGGCAGATTATGCTTAACAATTGCATTTACAAATTTTTCACGAAATACTTCAGGATCAAATTTTGCAGACCTCATTAGCATAGAACCACCATGTTCCATAGAAAAAAACATTTGTTTTACATCATGTGTGTGAAGCCTAACACAAGTTTTGATATGACGGAGGAGATTACCATTCCCATATTGGGTGTCATAATTCTTTATTTCATTACAATATCTACATTTTACCTTCCTAGCAGTACCACTGGTTGTCTTCTCACTCTCAGGCAACATATTGAATACCGCCCAAACACGAGATGTAAGTTTCTTTTCTCGTTTACGCTTCCCTTTGCCCTTTCCTATCTCTTGGTGGCTATCAATTGTTTGATTTATCTCCACACAATCATCATCCTCCAACCCCAGATCCTCTGGGTCAGGAATAGAATTTGTATGTGCAACGTTGGCATCGTCCATCTCCATCTACAAAATTTTAAAGGAAATTAAAAAGGTTTGAGTTTCAGATATTATCATGCAATTAGCAATACACAATAAACAATGAATGTAAATAACTGATGTTGATCATAATTAGAGATTTGAATTTGATGCACTAAAGTATTTAGAGTTCAAAACCCAAAGTTCAAAACCCATATTAGGCACAATATATTTGACATAACAATGTACCACGAAAGCTGCTGGGCTTTTCTTTTCTTTTCTGTTTTGTTGCTTTCGTTGTATATAAATGTACCACGAAATTGGTTTAAAAAATTGGAAAAATTAATCAGAAGTAGTCATAATGTGATAGTTAATTCATCAACTTTGGATGGAAGTCATGTTAAATTGTTGAACAAGTTGAGAAACATATATAAATATATAATTTTGTGGGTTATTAATTTTTCAAAAAATTGGGGAAAATAATAACTGTATGTTTATATGTTACACATTTGTAATTACAAATATATCATAAGCACTGTTGATTAAAAACATGATTATCAAATGTCAATTTTAAAGCATAATAAGAAAATTTAATATTAATTCGTAATATAATGATAAATTTATATTATAAGGAGAAAATGCTTTGGGATTTAACTGCCATGCAAGTCATGCTTCTTGTTTCGTAGAGATGAGATATATGATTTTTTATAATTAGATCTTAGATCTCAGTCATAGATCTGAAATTAACATATAGATCTTAGTAAAAAACAAAGTTCATCAGTGGATTTTCTCAGATTTATAGCAAGAGATTTTATTTTGGGGATAGGGAAATATACTTGAGCTGTCTGAGTGAGCTGAAGACTGAAGAGCCTGAGGGAGTCAGAGTGAGAGCCTGATGTGGCTGAGGCAAAGTTGACTGTTGAGGGCTGAGGCATGCGACTGGGAGGGTTAAGGGGCGTCGAGGGAAGGCTAACTGCTGAGGTGAGTCACGAGTGGAGACTGCGTCGAGGTTAAGGCCTACTGTGACGTGAGGCAAAGAGCAGAGAGGTAAGGGCGTAAGGCAGTGGGCAGCGACGGTTTTGGCATTTTGCTAAGTGAAACTAAGAGAGAAAGTGAAATATGATAAGAGATTTTAGCGTTAGATTAGACAGTAGAACTTCATACTATAATTAGATTGTATTTTTTTTGGTACATTTTAAAGTAAATGTTTTATTATAAATTTCAAAATTATGATCTTAAGTTTTTAACTCCAAAACTAAGTCTCACTAGATAATTAGATTGTTACTTTAAGTTTTTTATTTTTTTAATAATTTATTATTTATTTAGGTTATAAATCTTTTTTTAACAATGAACAAAAAAATATTTTTTTTTAAATTGCATTTTATTAATGGAAAAAACAAATTTTAAAAGTTATTACCAATTTTTAAAATATTTATTAATAGTTAATACCTTTAAATAAAAAGTGATCTATATTGTATATGTTTATTTAAAATAATTTATGTCTACTTAAAATAATTTCTTATAAGTTATAAACTTTTGTATGATTTAAACAAATCATATATATTTTTTAATTTATATAAATGTTATTATACAAAATCATTTAAGGTAAATGTTTTATTATAAATTTCAAAACTATGATCTTAAGTTCTTAACTCCAAAACTAAGTCTCATAATCTTATTATATATAATATCATCAATTCATCATCATCGTATGACTATAAATCTATAATTTGTATGTTAGTACTAGTATTATGTTTATTACTTTGTTTTAATATCTTGTTCTTATTATATTAATTTGTATGACTATGATTTGTATGTTAGTACTAGTATTATGTTTGTTAGTTTGATTTAATATCTTGTTCTTATTATATTAAGTTGTATGTTAGTATTATGCTATTTTAATTTCTTATAATGTGATAATTGATATATAATAATATCATCAGTTCTACTATTCTTATTGTATATAATATCACCAATTCATCATCATCGTATGACTGTGATTTGTATGTTAGTACTAGTATTATGTTTGTTACTTTGTTTTAATATCTTGTTCTTATTATATTAATTTGTATGACTATGATTTGTATGTTAGTACTAGTATTATGTTTGTTAGTTTGATTTAATATCTTGTTCCTATTATATTAATTTGTATGTAAGTATTTTGTTATTTTAATTTCCTATAATTTGATAATTGATATAGAATAATATCATCAATTCTACTATTCTTATTATATATAATATCATCAATTCATTGTCATCATATGACTATGATTTAAGATTAAGTATATAAAATAAATCAATAAATCATTAATAAGTATATTAATATTATTCTTACTATAATAATTTGTATGTTAATATTATGTTATTTTATTTTTTATAATGTGATAATTGATATAGACTAAATTAATAAACTATAAAATCTCTTAGTATACTGAATAATATAATTCTGTAAAGTGTAAACTCTTAATTTCTTATCAATATTATGTGATACAGTTAGTGTCCGTGACATAAAATAATTAATTAATTATACAATCTATAATACAATATTTATATTTTATACATTATAATAAAAAATATCATATATATATTTATACATTATAGTATTGTATTTAAGTTCTTAACTTAAGTTCTTAATACTTTATTTTCAAAATTTATAAAATTTTATTATCTTAACCATAATTAATTATTTAATTTCATAATTAAATTTATTAGTTTATTTTATTGCAATATTTATTAAAGCATTAGTTTGTTTTAATAAATTAATTTTCATAACACATTATACTAATATATTACAATTGTTCATTTGGTAAAGCACTTATGTATTTTACTTTTAGCCAAGGTTCAATTCCCACTAAAAACATATATGATTACCGCATCTTATACATGTATTCGTGTATCCGTATAACACGATTTTCTTTAAACGTGTTTTCATATCATGTACGTGTTAATCGTGTATTCGTGTAACACGAATTTCTTAAACGTGTTTTCGTGTCTTACACGTGTTTAGCCGTGTCAGACACGGCTAAACACGAAAATTGCCGTGTCTAAATTCGTGTCGACACGGATAAACATGAAACACGAATTTCCCAAACACGTACACAGTTTTTTCGTATCGTTTTCATTTCGTGTCTAGATTTGCCAAGTCTAATCAGAAGCAATTGCTCAATTCAAGCATTACTCAAAGCCAAATTAATTATAGAAAGTGACCCGAAAAACGCTGTTGGCGGGGCAAACTCACCTAGCACTTTTCCCTGGAATTTAAGGAATGTCTCCAATCATTTGTCACAGCTTAAGAGTTTGTTTCAACTAGCAAAGATCTCTTATATTCCGAGAGAAGCGAATTTCATAGCTGATAATTTAACAAAGGCTGATGTAAACAGACTTGATGTCCTCTATGCTCGACTTTAAGTCTCTTCTTGTTGTTTTGTTTCTTTCTTTATTTTTTGTTGCTGTAGTTCCTATTCAGTACCTTCAATCATGTGCGCTTCTCCTCTTTTATCAAATAATGCCATTTGCTTTTCAAAAAAAAATATTTAAAACCCACAATATATCTGATCTCTAGCATAAATATTTATTGTTTTATCTCTGCTGTTGGCAGTTCAAAATTCTCATCAGTTCACACTTCACCATCCACATTCTCAGTAATTTCTATGCTTGGGGTTGGCCAAAATGCTGGTTTGTTTTTTTCATTGATGTACTTTGAAATTAATTTAATTCGAACGGCGTTAAATTCAATTTCGATCTATCAATAGGGTGAAGAAAATCAATATGCAAGTGCCCACGTTAGTGTCATGATTTTGGAGATGATCTTCATTGTTCATAAATTTTTTGAAGTCTTCTAAAAATGGCAGCATTTTGAACGTGCATGAGAAATGAACTTCAAAAATGAGTGACTGATGTTGATTTTCTTCTTCATTTGATGTATTATTTATGCTTATTTCTATTGATAATTTTTAATGGTATCAGAGCTTGAGTTGGTCTGATGTCTGTTGATGCCTTTAACACGGTAAGTGTTGAGAAAGGTTAACATCCCCTGTAGTACTGTATAGTCTGAATGTATAGAGGAGTCAAGTGACTGTAAATTGAGTTATGTGTGTAAATGTGATGAAAGTTGATGAATTAAGGATTATAAATAGAGATTGTAATCCGGGAATTTAGCATGAGGTAGGCGATCTTATCATCATAATGTCAGGTCCATTCGGAAAGGTACAGTGAGGAACTCGGTGAGGGCCCCACTAGGACTTCTCTATCCATATCGAATTAAGATCTTGAAACGATAATATTGGAATAAAAAGGGATAATATTAGTGTATAAGCCCTAAGATCGCATGTTTGAGGTATATCGAAGAGATAGAATTAAAGGAGAATTTATAAACATACCCCTATATTGAAATGCTTTCTCTGAATTAGACCAACAACTGGTTGGTGTGGGTGGCAAGCGGCCCTCATCCCTTAAGCAAGGCCAGGGTTCGAATCCTGACTTGTGTATGGAGTGCCAGTGTTGGGAGGGGGACAAGCCTAACCACGCTCTGCTTCTCCCGACTCCGGAATAGTCACCGAAGGTAGAAACCGGGGGGTTTCGACAAAAAAAAATACTTTCTTTGAATCTCAAATGACTAAGTGGATTTAGCATAAAATTGATGGTGAAATAGTATTTGATGGTGTAAAGGATGATCCCTACTGTGGACCACACTGAAATATGAATGAGTAAGGAGACCCGAAGTATATACTACGAGAGGTCGCAAGATAGTTGGTCCTGTTGTGGATATTGGGGTCTGAATTGAAGTAAAACATGAGCTATTTTGGTTAGGGATTTTTGAATATTATGAAAAGTAATGTATTTATAAAGTGTGAACTAAAAAGGTGAACTGTGTGATCGATGATGTTAATACTGGTTCTATATACTCCTTATGTTTTAGGAGAATAAATATTAGTAGTAACTTGACATTTGAGGAAGTCAAGTGTTCAAGTCATTGCGAAAGCAAAAGAAAACTTTGAGGTAGGCGAGCTCAAGCACAGTTGGAAGGACCGGGGAGTCGATGTGTTAGCCAAAGAGGACAGTATGGATGCGTAGCGTTGTCACTGCAATCGTTGTCGATGGGCCCAAAAAGGGGTTGCCATGGCCGGTTGGGCTGGTCCGTTACGATATTCATAGAACCGAAATATTGTGAAATACTTGGAAGTGACTTGAAAATTTATATATGTGTTTTGAGAATACATAGTGATTTGGTTGGATGTAAATAACGAGACATCTAAGATGATATGTGTTTGTGATTTTGAAATTACATGATGATGTTTTAAGTAAGCTTCTAGAGTAACATGGATTCGAGAGATTGTTGACTCGATTCACAATATGGAATTTGTTTGTAAGCTCTTACCAGTGAATCAGAAGAGCTTGAGAAATTACTCAAGAGATTGATGAGTAGAGAACTAAACTGTTTTGATATAACTGGTGAAATTAAAATTATATCGTTTTGAAAAACAACGGGATTTGTACTCTCTACAGTTGCTTCTAGGTTCTGGAACAAGTATGGTATTTTAAAATACCTATCATATTCTATCTGGATCCCTAGCCGACTGTAGTATCATTCCTATTTGTATGCCTAGAGCCAACTAGGATGATTTTAAAGAGAATAAATATGTATATTGATATAAGCAATATCGTTGAATAACGTCACAAACTTTTAAGAATGGAAAACCTTACTGTTAAGTCAGAGAATATGAGTTCTAATTGAACTATATACAGTAGAGACGTGAGGTCTCGAATGATTAAGTGGACATTGAATTTGTCTTGAGTAAAAGATTAAAGTGTGATTTTTGAGGTATAGGATTTATGAGATTTACCTGTATGGCATAAATGATTTATGAAGGAAATTTGTGGAATTTGCTATATTATTGATGCAATACTTATTTGTGAGAAAGTGAAAGGGAATGGGTATGTATGAGTATAGTATTCAAAATGGTTACAAGAAGGTAACGGAAAAGTATTATATTAAATGGGAAAAACAACTGTGTTGATTAATGTAAAAAAAAAAATGAAAATGTCTTAAGAGACAAGTCATATGATGATTAAGGAACACGAGTTATGAGGTAGTTCCCAAGTATAAGAGTAAATATGATTTCCTCTGATCATCATGTGGTTATGGCTGGAATTAATAACAAGCCAGATTGGGACAAATGAAATTTATTATACTCAGAGGAGCAGATACAAGAAGTATTGTTAATCCTGAAAAAGGATATACCTATGTGTATATATGTACATATTAGAAATGTGAAATTATTTAAGTAAAGTAATGATGAAATCTGAATGATGATAGATTCAATTTCAGAAATTGATGTGAGGAAATTATACTTTCAAATATATTCTCCAAGTAGTATTATTACAGGTACTAGGAGAATAAGAGATGAAGTGATAACTCGATATAAAAGAAGTTATCGAGGAAAATGATTACCTGAGACGTAATCGATGATTAGTATAAAGGTCTGCAAAAGAAGGGCCGTCATAGTATAACCATGAAATAATCACGGTGGAATGGTAGAAAATCTGAAAGAATTATGAGGTTATAGAAGTGATTATGGATTGAGTAACCAAATTAATTCACTTCATCATCATGTTTTGAGATGTCTTGAGTGCTATAGTCGATTAATATTGGTGAAACCGTGAGAACGTATATGAAGTTCCAGTAAGTGAGTACATGTGATAAGGATTCCTGAATTGCCACATGCTTTGAGAGAATAGCAAGAGGCTTCGAGATTCCAAATTTTATTGTTAGCACCACCTCTAATTGATATAGATATCCGAGCGCATTGTGTAGACGCTCTGGGATATATTGAGAGCGAGTGCGTTGTATTTACGAGATTACTGGGACAGTTACATACGATTGATGAAAATTATCTATATGATAGTCATCAAAATTATTATCGACTTAGCACCGAATGAGATGATAAGTGATAAGTAGTTACTGTGTAAAAAGAAGTGAAAATTTGCTAACTCCCAATGATGATAAAAGATTTCAGGGAGTATAAAATGGTTGTGAGAGAGGAAGCCCGAGTTCTTCAGGACCTTAGAACAAAATTCGGGATGGCGAACCATGAGTTGGGTGATCGCCTAACAACAGATAATATGTTGTAAAGTGTAGGCGAATTAGGTGATAGCCGACTCACTTGAAAGAGTAATCTTAGAGCGCGAGAGAGCACCAAAGAGATGATGGTAGGTGGCCTGAAAAGACGGGCAGGACTCTTAAAGACAAGATAGAGTCTAAAGAGATATTTGTGATCTCAACTTAGAGACGAGGTTAACTAAAAGTTGAAAATGTGATAAGGAAGAAAAATACCTATATTGGTGATACTTCCTAAAGTAAGTGGAAATAAGTGAATTACCCATAAAAGGGTATAATGCTATCGGGATAGTTATGTATAAATTGATTGAGTCTGCTTATTCATTGATTATGGAATTCATTGAGCTAATTTGTGCCTTGGACGAGTTATATGTCAAGGAAATGGTGAGGTTATACAGTATTCCAGTGAGCATTACATTTGATAGGGAGTCCCGCTTCGTATCTCAATATTGAGAGAGATTTCAGGAAGCTATGGGATCCCGATTGAGTTTTGCACCGCAGTTCATCCGCAGACTGAGAAACAGTCCTAGCGTATGAGATGGATGCTCGAGGATATGGTATGAGCGTGTGCAGTTGATTTTACAGGCTCCTGGGATAACTCTCTACCCTGGCAGAGTTTGCTTATGATAATGGCCAAAGGAGAGTATAGGCATAGCACCTTAAAGGGTTTAATTAGCAAACAATATAATCCATGATAGCATGAGAAGATCAGAGATCGAGAGTCATTTTCGACTTGGTCGAACAGACTTCTTGATATATACAAGAGATTATGTATATTAAGGCCTCACTATTTAGAGGCATAATGAGAGGAAAATTGAGTCCTCAAGGCATGAGATCTTTGGAGATCTTAGATCGTGTGAGAGATGTGCACTACCTCCCAAGTTGTCAGGAGTGCATAACGTATTTTTGTTTCAATGATGAGAAAGTACTATCCATATCCTTCTCACGTGATTCGACATGAGTCCTAGAGATTAAAGAGGACATGAGTTACGTTGAGAAATCGGTACGGATTTTGGATAGAAAGGATAAAGTGTTGTGATAAAGTGCGGTAATCTAAGATTATTTTATGGCTAAAGTGCTCTGATAGTACAATATTAAGGATAAGGCTACTTGAGAATTTGAAAGCCTTATGCATAAGAAGTATCCTGAGTTTCCTTTCTGATAGGTCAGGTTGAAATTTGGAGGACCAAATTTCTTAAGGTGGGGAGAAAATGTAAGACCCGATTCTACACTACTGTAGACCCTAATTTCATAAAATGGATAATGGAAATTAAGTAAATAATGAATATTGAATTCCACTTGGGTAAAAAGCTCCTTAATTTAAGAAGTAAATGGAGCAATTTCGGTGAAATAAGGTATGGGCGAGTAGATAGAGCAGCTCGCCAATGGGCGAGCAAAGCTGATCGCCAATGGAGGGTGATTAGTGGTATCTAATGGCCATACCGGCGAACAGGTGAGTTCACCAACGTGTGGTGTGATATGAGCAAAGTGGGCGAGTTGAGCCATACCTGGTGATCGCCCAATGTGACGAATGATCTGATCGCCCAAGTGATGAGTATGGCGAGTTGATGATGGCGAGTTCATTGTTTGCCTCTTCGGTTTGGCAAATAGGTAAGTTCGCCAAGTTTAGTTGCTTAAAATGATAGCCTGAACTGGGCGAGGACTTGTGATCGCCCATCAGGATTAAGTGAGTTTATGATAGCTAATAGGCGAGTAAAACAATAAATGGTGATCGCCAAGCCAAGGAAATCAGCTCGTAAATCACCAAATATTGTTGGCGAACTGAAATTGAAACAGAATGGGCGAGCTGAGGTCTCAGGTTGAAGAGGCAAACTAGAATCAACACTTGTGGACAAAATGAAAATAGGTTCAAACCATTTGGCAGCCAAAATTGACTTTGTAAGTCATACGGTTGAAGATAATTAATGGAGAAGATGTTAAAGTCAGTAAGTAACTTATCTTATTGGTTGAGAAATAAAACAAAGTCAATAGAAACAGAAAAAGGCGTGTGGAAGGGAGACTTTCACGCCAGCTTAAGCTTTAGTTTTTCTTCATGCATTAAATGCATAAAAGACGTGAAATAAATGAAGGAAATGGGATAAGGCCAAGTGATGAGCTCTGATTGGATTAGCATGGCTATATAAGAAGAAACATTTGAGGAAGATCGGCTTAGCAAACTTCATCTTCTTCCCGAAAGCTATGCAACTGCAAGTTTATGCTCTGACTTCCTCCCATTTCCACCATGCTTGATTTGTTAAACTTCACCCTTAAGTTGGCTAAACAAGTAAATCAGCTTGCAAAACTTTCCTCCATAGGTTGATGAGCTAAAGGAATAAGCCAAGTAAGGCCAACAGGGGACAGAAAGTATTCTGTGCTGGAAGTACAGTTGATTAAGGTGAGATTTAATGATTTCTTGAGATTGAATGATACATTTCTATGATTTCAAGTATGAAAAGATGATTTTAGTATTGCTTTTGATTTATTCTTGTTAGATCATAGAAATAGAATAAGTTCATATCTTGAATGTAGATGAGGAATAAAATGAAATTGGGTTGAAATTGTAGTAGAATGATGGGAAAATAATTGAGAATGAATAAGGAAAGTAATGGAAATGGTGTAAGAGTGATGAAAATAGTGACTATGGTGATCGCCCATGAACGAGTGTTAGTAATCGCCAATGAGGCGAGTAGGAAAAAAAGAACTCGCCAAAGATGTGGTTCAAGTGGGCGAGGTCGCCAAACGCTAGTTTAATGCATGGGCGAGCTCACTTCTGAATAGAAATCAGTGTAGGGCGAACTCAAATGGATCTTCATTGGACGAGTAGAATTGTGGGCGAACTCCAACATTTAAGCCAATAAAGGCCTGGCGAAGTGAATGTTGGGCGAACCCCCTAATGTATTAGTGATGAGTAATGGCGGGCGAGCTCCCACTTGTAAGCCATTTGATGAATGGCGAGCTCGATAGGGCGAGCTAATAAGACCTCTTGTGGGCGAGCGATTTGATTTTAAGTCTTGCAAAGTGTTGAAAATATTGAAAAAGGAAATATTAATAGAATTTATAAATTATTTTGCAGCCGGGAATTATGGACTCGGTAAATGCAATTAAGAAGGCGAGCAGGAAGCAAGGCTTCGTTAGACCAAGTAAGGGAGATGTGTGTGAAGTGAATGCATGTCCTGTGGAGTAAATTTCATATTGAGAAATTGTTTTGTTTTATGACATGCATTGTTTTGATTTGGGCGAGCTAAAGGCCGACCCTTATATTATGAATTGGGCGAACTGGTACAGGGCGGGCGAGCCCTTGTGTTTTTATGTTGGGCGAACTGTTATGGCGAGCGAGCCAAACCTTTTTATCATTTTGGGCAAAGAACCCTTTTATGTTCTTTTGGGCGAGCAACCATGTTTTATTGAAATTCGGGCGAGCCAATGGATGGCGAACCCTTTTTCTATGCCTTAGGTGAGTGACCCTCTTAAAATGCATTTGGGGCGGGCGACCCCTTTGTTAAGAAAGTTGTGGGCGAGCCACTGAGGGCGAGCCAGTTTACCTGTTGTTTTTTTTAAAGGCTAAGGTTGGCAGGCGAACACTAGTTCGCCGCATTGACGAGTTGACCATGGGCGAGCCGAATGGGTGAGCTGACCATGGCGAACAGGTTTCTCTTTTCTAAATTTTTTCAACAAAAAATGAACTATTTTAAATAGCTTTGAAAATAGAAAATATGAAACCATTTTCGGGCGAGTTGACTAATGGGCGAGTTGACCATGGGCGAACTAGCCATGGCGAGCCATTTTAACGCGGGCCTTTCTCACACGGAATTCAGTGAGATTGCGGGCTGTTTTTAAAACCTTGTTGGAAAGAAGATCATTTTGAGAAAATGATGAAATTATGAAATAATTCCTTAAAGGTTTTCATGAGATATAATTTGATTTTGAGACTTTAGGCCCCTAGTTTCATGCATTATGAGATATGAGGCTGATAGACCTGCCAAGTCATCAGCGGTCTTGAGGTCACCTGGCAAGTGGACCTCAGGACCACCTATAGATTATGGCCATAGATCTAGCAGATATAGCCGTGAGGGGCGATGGCCTACAGGTGCACCCCAATAACGGTAGATGCCATTCTCGCAAGGGGGAGGGGGAACGATGATAGCATGATTTACTCGTAGGGTGATGCCTAGTCTCAACTTGTTGAGTTATGTTTACTAAAAGGATTTGCTAAATCCTATTTACTGTTTAATTCATTTTATGGTAAACGGTTGAGTAAATGATTTGAATGGTTTATTGAGATTGTTGTTTACTATATTCATTGTTTCCTATCGATATGATTTTAGGAAAAATAAAGAGTTTGTGGTATATAGTTTTGGTTTTATAAAGTTGCATATGTTTCCTTTACTGAGCGTATGAATCGCTCATCCTTTTGTTTTAACTCCACAGATAAAAGACACGGAGTTAGAAAATTAGCTCCAAGATGGATGTAGCTACATATAAAGCGCTGGGGCAAAATATGTTAAACATGACAGGTACAATCTCATCTCTTTTACATTTCAGACATAAGTATACAGTACTACTTTAGTGAAACAAGACAATAGGGGATGTTGGATATAAGGAATAATGAAAAGAATTTTTATAGTCCATATTTGTTAAATAAATGTTTAACATTTATTCCTGTCATTGTTGAATGTTAATGGCATCGCAGACAGCCCAACCGGTAAAAGTGTATAGAAATACGTGAAAAATGTGGTAACGAGATGTTACATAATTCTTTGCTACCTGTAGTCTATATCAAAAAAAAGTTTGTTTTACTGTTATTTGAAGGTAAAAAGAAAAAGATGGTAAACATGCACACTGATTTATATAATTTTTTCAAAATTTTTTAAAACAATAAAGATCTTTTGACTTTTGCCCAAAAAAAAGATCTTTTGACTTAAGAAAAAAAATAATTCAGATGTTGAAAGTCAATTGCTTTCTGTTCTTGACGATGAAGTGAGAAAAAGCTTAAGGTCATTTTATGGTACGGGAAAATATATATATTTTTTTTTTACTTTTAAAAAGATTTTCAATTCTTCGTTTTCTTCATCTTTCGTGCAATTCCTATTTCAAATTTATTAAGAGAGAAAAACAATGGCATGAATTTATAAATAGTTGAACACATTTCATGAAAAAAGAATTCACTGGCATAAAAAGACTAACCATTTTTTTTTTGCTTTTTTGGACATTAAATGTGTTTAGGCGACGGGAAAAAAATTTGTGGCTGTTTGTGTATTGATTCTAGACATGCATGGAAGCATGTAAGGATTTTTAAGGGCTACCACCAACCACTAACATAGTGCTTTCAACAATTCAATACTATTGAAATTAAGATTTATATTAGAAGCACTTATGTGCATAATGCTATACAGTATTAACCAACAACAATATATATATATATATATATATATATATATATTGCGGATTTTAATTTGGCTAAGCTATTAGCAGTGGTGGAAGCTCTTACTATCATTGTCAAGGCAAACATTAATCTGATTCCGAAACTTATAGTAAAAAGTGATTCAATGGTGGTTATCTCATGGCTTAAGAAAGTTGAGGAGTGTCCATGGAAATACAACAACTTGTTAAATAAACTCTTCAATCTTTACTCATGTATTGGAGAGATTACTTTTGTACATGTTTTTAGGAAAGCAAACTCTCTTGCTGATTTTCTTGCTAAATCAAGGGTTCGTCGTAACTCTGATTTGATTGTTTGAATGTAATTTCTTTTATCATCAATAAATTTTAAATTAAAAAAAACAATATATATATTTCAGTTAAGAGTTTATATTCTAATGAGTGAGTAATATAAGATCTCATTGAGTTTTTCTGTTTGAATTTTTACTTGGTTAAATTATTTTGGATTATTGTTAGCTATGCAGCTAACGGAGATTTTTTCATAGTTAAAAAATGAATTAATATCCAACACACTATTAGTGTATTTTATAATTATTCTTAAAAAAATACAAAATTTTAAAAATAAAGTAAAAATTTTTTTTATTGGTATTCTTTGTTAAAGATACTTTGCCAATACATAAAAATAGAAACCCTTGAAATAAATCATTCTTACAATGAAAACTCATTAATTAAACTTTCACATGAGTAATTTATGAGATTACAACCTAAAAAAAATAAAGGGAGAAAATAAAGCTAAATAAGTATGTAAAGATACAATAACTATAATTAAAAGGTATCATAAATTCAATAGAATAAAAAATAATTTTTAAGAAATACTAACATATTAATAAAATAAATTGAGAGAATGGCAAATAAGTAAATGTAGGAGAGAGTGGGGGGCAAAGGGTGGAGAAGGAGACAAATTAAAGATTGGAACGGCTCAGTGAGTGTCTGTCTGTCCTTTCCCGTATGCCCGGTTATACGCTTGAACGGGGACGATGTGAAAGCTTTTCTTTCTCTTCGTCACTTTAAACCTCATATTCACCCTCTCTTCCAAATATCTTCTTCTCATCTCACCTTTACCAATTCCCATTTTCTTGGATTTTTCTCTCCCGCTTTAGCCTAATTCTCTCTTACCAAACAACTCAACCCTAGCTTAGCTGTAAGTTTCCTTTTTGTGCTATAAATCTTTCCTTTTTTTTGTACGAAAAATCATGTTAATCCAATAGCTTTTGCTTTCTAATGAAATTTTTTGTTTTCTTTTTTTCTTTTCATTACTTTGTAGAGAGCTAAAAGAAGATGTGACTAAGAAAAAGTAAAGAAACAAAAGACAGAGAATTGCAAGCAACCCCATTTTTTATTTTTTTGGAAGCCAAAGAAATTCAGCTTCTAGGTTCTTCATCTCTTTCTTTGGTTCTGTCTCCTTCTTTATCTAGTTATAGTTATTTTGTTTCTTTTGGGGTTAGCAAAATTTGTTAATTTTCTCTTTACCTCGTTTTTGAAGCTAAAGAAAGAACCTCGACTATGTAAAGCTTGTGTTTTTAGAAACTTGTCTATGTATAAAAACTGAAGCTTTTTTTTTTTGCAAAGACTAATTGTTTTGGAATTAAGGAGAGCTGATCTAAAGTACCCATCTTTTTAAATGAGCTGAAAATTACAGGTATAAAAGGTTTTAGCTTTTCTATGGATTTAATTGAAGATGGGAATTGATAATACAGTTGAT
This sequence comes from Heritiera littoralis, assembly GCA_031772115.1. NCBI lineage: Eukaryota > Viridiplantae > Streptophyta > Magnoliopsida > Malvales > Malvaceae > Heritiera > Heritiera littoralis. Next base: position 5,530,028 of record JAPDPK010000026.1, on the reverse strand, counting down.
ATTTTTTGAGAAGCTAATTATAATCATCTCAAGAGTTTTCATTTGTTGCTGTGTTGTTGTTCTTGCAGGTGATTGATCTGTTTAGAGCTGAAGCTATCTTCAAGAGAGCTGTGAAGAGTTGCGGCAGATCTGTTGTGTGGCTTTGGATTCTAAGTTTTACTACAAAGATCTGTTTCCTGTCCAATCAGTGAAGGGAAACAGAAAAGATAGAGAGAAATAGGGAAGAAAAATAAAAATAGACCTTTTTTCTTATTATTCTTATTGTCTGAGAACTCGACACCTGTAACAACAACCGGCATTGTTCAAAGTGAGCAAAAATTGTAGTTTTTTATGGAGTTTTTATTCTTTGTTGGTAATTTCAGAAACAGCTTATTTAATAATGATGGGATTGCCATTTTATTTCTGGCCAACAGGGGTTTGTCATTTACTACTAGTCCTTTTTTTTTTTTGGTTACATACTACCAGTCCTTTTATTAAGCTAAATGGGGGTGAAAATGGTGGTGGTGGTTTGCCATATTTAGGCTCAGCTGCAAAAACGCTTTAAATATATGAAGGAAGAAAAAAGAGAAGAAAGAAGAAAGAAAAAGGGTTGGCTTCAGATCGATCGTACTGCAATTACTGCTTTTCTTTAGCTTAATTGTGAAGAAGAAAAGAGAGTTTCTCAGATTCAACGTTTACAGCAGCTGTGTACATTGCAATGAGCTTTCTTTTTCAACTTTTGTTAAAGGCTCATCGTCTTTAAAAAACTTTGGGTTTTTTAATCAGTCTTTTTAGCTCCATAAGTACAGTATAACAACAAATTATAGCAGAAGTCAGATCTTTTTCAGCTCAGGACTTCAGGTTTTGTGTGGTTAGAGCTTTAGAGCAGATTGTTAAACGCATATTTGAAGCATCAGATGCTTTTACCTAATCTAATTCTGTAGTGTTTTTAATTTTTCTTTTCACTTTTCTTTGCAGGCTGTGGCTGCCATTTTCAGGCTTTGGTTTTGAAAGCACTGCAGCTACAAAAAGCTTAGGCGAGAGAAGAGAGAAGCATCGCAGGGTAGTCTCCTGACTTGGACTGTGATATATCAAGGCGTAAAAAAAGGTCTTTTATCACTACAAAGCCAAAGTACTCTCTGTGCAATCGTCATCAATGCATAGGACATTTCAACCCCACCTTCACTTCTTCCCTCACGCCACCGCCATCTAACTTCGCTCCAAAACTCCAGATTTTCTCATTCGAAATAAAAGGAAGAAAGGGTAAGGGACTAAGGGGTTGTTGTTTGGGAGGGGAGGTTTTGAGTTCTTGGTCTGTGAGAAAGGAATGAAAGTGGTATGGAGGTGGATGAGATTCAGACACAAGGCTGTAAGTTCTCAAGAGTTGGTAATGGCGGAAATGACTCAAGCAAGATAGGTCAGAAAGGTAGTGACAACTACCCTGATGATGAAGAAGATAGAGAGCTCAACAGAAGGGCTGGTGCAAATGGCGGAGGAGGAGGGTTAAGTGGTGTCGGAGTTGACACTGCGGGCACCAATCGGCTTCGGGGTTGGCACCATTCTTCGAGAATCATTAGGGTTTCTCGAGCCTCCGGCGGCAAAGATCGGCACAGCAAGGTTTGGACTTCGAAAGGGTTGAGAGACAGGAGGGTAAGGTTGTCTGTCACAACAGCCATACAGTTTTATGATCTACAAGATAGGTTGGGCTATGATCAGCCTAGCAAAGCCATAGCGTGGCTAATCGAAGCAGCTGCTGATGCCATCGCGGAGCTTCCATCACTCAACAGTCCATTTCCGGATACGCCAAAGCAATTGAGTGACCAGAAAAGGGCAAGTGGGGGGACTGAACAAGGGTTTGACTCAGCGGAAATGGAGTTAGATGACGATCCAAGCAACTACCAACAAAACCAAAGTCAACACCTTTCGTTGTCCAAATCAGCTTGCAGTAGCAATTCTGAGACCAGCAAGAACTCGGGTTTGTCCCTTTCGAGGTCTGAAGTCCTTGTGAACCGTGAAAGGGCCCGGGAACGTGCCAGGGAAAGAGCAGCGAAAGAGAAGGAGAAAGAGCAAGAGTCTCGCATTGTGCAGCACCAAAATGTGAACCCCATTTCTCAGAACTCCTCTTTTACTGAGTTGCTTACCAGTGGCATTGGCAGTGTTACCAACAATAATGCTAGTCCTACAGCTTCGACTCATCGAAACCCCAATGCGGAGCCTGATTTTTTCCACAAGGCTAATAACACTGCCAGGCAGTGGCCTGTGGCTCAGATGGATTACTTTACTACAGGGCTACTTGGAGCTTCTTCTTCAAGAAGTCCTCATTCTTCTGGATTTCCTGGACAAATCCAGCTAGGAAACTCTTTGCCGCAAACAATATCAATGCCACCATTCAATGTGTCAGGTGAAAATCACCAAGAGTTACAACATTTTTCGTTTGTTCCAACTCCTGACCATCTGGTCCCGGTGGCAGCAACACAACCGGGACCAGGGGGTAACTACAACCTTAACTTCACAATCTCTTCCGGCCTTGCTGGTTTCAATAGGGGGACCCTTCAGTCCAATTCTCCGTCTTTTTTGCCTCATCACCTCCAGAGGTTTTCCTCCATTGACGGATCATCACCCTTCTACATTAGTACACCACCAGTGGAAAATCATCACCACCATCAGTTCCCAGCTGGATTAGACGGCCGCTTGCAGCTCTGCTATGGGGATGGAAACAGGAACTCAGGCCAGAAAGGAAAAGGAAAGAACTAATCAGTTTCCTGAAAACGTTTCCTCTTGGCCCCATCTTCTCTCTGGTAAGCTCAACATCCCCATTTAGTTGAAGTTCTTTATGGTAGTGTTTGACATTCAAATCCATTTCCCTTTAGTTTTCTTACTTAGCTTCAATATTTTCTGTGCCTGTTCATCTCTTGTGCTTCATTCTTGAGAAGGGTTTTCTTCATTTTCTCTCTCTTTTGCTGATGTGTAGATTTACTTTTTATTTTGTTTTTGCGTGCATAGCATAGTACCATGAATTGCTCACTTTCTTGGTATTCATAAAGAAGTCTCCCATTGGGCCTTTTTCTTTTGTGGGTCTCAATTGTGATACTGCCTTTTATTGATTCCCGCATGGATTGCGGTGAATAAGAATCGGCTGGTTGTCTCCTTGTTTGTTCTCTTCTTGGTTCCCTTCCCTCTAACATCTGTGAATCCATGCCAGGTGTTAGTTTCTAGATGGCCACTGAATAGAACAATAAAAGCTTGCTTTAGAAATAAGTGTGACTTTGGTATGGCTTTAGAACTTGATTTGTTTTTGCCTCAACTGCACCACATGGCAGTGAATCAGCTCTGTCAGGTTTTTGAGTTGTTTTAAGTGCTGAGAGGATTAGAGGTAAATTAAATCCGGACAAAAAGGAAAAACCCATGCACGTAAGGCCTTGAGCTCTCAAACTTCAAGACAAATGGCTGCTTCCAAGGTAGTGTGTCTCAAGGTTTGTAAATGAAGGCAGATTTTAATTTTATATCATTGTAAATGAGTTGTCACTGTTCTTACACTAATAATTACTAAAATATAGAGACAAACTTAGAGAAATTTGTCTGTAGTTTGAATTCAATTAAAGCAATGAGCTTGAAAAGTTGAAAAGTGATAATTAGCTTCATTTGATATCCAAAATAGATCTGTATTACAAGATCTAGCATCAAATCGATATTAATAATGACCCAAAAAGATTAAAGATAGAAATCTATTATCAAGCTCAACCATTGTAAGTTGTACTATTAGAAAATGAAATCTCACCTCATAAAGAAAACTTTGTAAATAAATAAAGTTTTATTAAAACTTAAGAAATTCTTCAGCTAAAGAATTGTAAAAGAAATTGAAACTCATCATCAACAAGTTAATGTTTGAGTTTCCTCTTGATAGAGAAAAAATGTGCTGTTGTGATTGCTAACTTGGCAATTTAAATCTGTGGGTTATTTTTTATCTTAGAATCTGAATAAAGGCATATAGTAACTGCATCTAAAGTCCTATCATAAACGACTAAAAGTAAAATTTTCCTTCCACATATCTATTAAATATTTATTTTTAGACTTACTTCTTTGATAAAGCAGTGAAAATTTAGGAGTGGAGATTAAAAGAATAATCCAATGCACAAAGTTTTCTCATTGTAAAGTCTAGAGAAGATCATGTGTACGCAGTTTTTCTCTTTGTATTAATAAAAAGTTGTTTTCGCATGATTCGTGAACTCTAAGTCACAAATGAGCAATTTTTATTGTTGCATCAAGACTTTTTCTATATATAAAATGTAAAATGTAAAATGCTATATATTCTAGTATCAGGTTTATGATAGAAAGCAGAAATGAGGACGGTGGAGGAAATCAAAGTTAAAGACATAAGATGGTTTAGCTACTACAGCTAATGCATACGATATACTAAATACTTTGCCCGGCAAGTTTATCTTTAACAGCATTAAAACAATAGAATAGCATGCACTACTAGCTATGGTATTGGATGTTACATAATAGGATAGCTATGCGAGTAAACTATGGAATCAAGGAAACTAGAAAGTTCTACTAGTAACAAAATTAAGTCCAGTTTTCTATTTTTAAATCTTTATTCAGTCCTATTAAGAAAAATCTTTATTGCGATGAATTCCTTAATATTGCTTCCACCATTTCTTAACTTTATTCAGGAATTTCATTGCTCAAGAAAAAAGGGTTACTTCTTTTGAGAATACATTCCACTCAATTGTTAAAGGTGTCTTATATGGCTAAGTGCTAGATAGTGTATTAGGGGTATTTCTTTTGATGGCAAAAAGGCAAAATACTAATGCTTTAGAGTAAGATTAGGATCTGGAGATTATAGATGTAGCTCGCTTGCATCATCTTCTTGATGTTTATATGTTGACATTCTCTTGATTTGGTTTTATGTTGTTGGAATGCTGTTTAAAATAGCCATCCAGACAGTTTTGAACCCTAAGAGGAAAATTGTATTTCCAAGAAGCAAACCATATCTTATGTTCAGACCCTAGATTTCTGCATGCAAGATCTGATTTTCATTTATTAACTTGATAAATTTTAGTAGCAAGAGATATGACATGCATTAAAATCAAAAACCTTCCAAAGCAAATACCATCAGCACTTCAAAAACACTACCTATGACTTGATGATGTTTTGGAGACCGGAATTAGTTATCCTGTGAATCAAAGTCCATGTTTTATCTTTTTCTATCCTTCCTCTCTTCTGATCTCCAATGGCTGGGTTATATTTTGGTAACACTATCCTATTGATTTTCTACTAACCTCAATGTGGGTTCATGATGTGATCAGTCTACAAAGAGAAATTTCAGTACATGTTCTTATGCTTATACCAAGATTTTACATGTTTATATGTATGTGATTCATTTCAGTAATATCTTTTTCGTAGTCCATGGTTTGCTGCGATTAGTCTCTCAGATTACTATTAACCATAGTAAAAAATCACGTGTTGATGTCTTTTTTGGTGGTGAGTGATGCACGAAACTTCTCGACGAGGAGAGGACCTTACCTGTCAAGTATTATGGTATTACTTGCAAGCGGTGTGTGACTTGAATTTTACATCAAAATTATAAAAGGAATTTTTTTGTGAGGTTTGTATAGACTTAGGTTTTCCTACTTCAATGGCTAGCTTTATGCATTTCGTTCTCCTTAAACCATTAAGAAGGAGAAATAGTGAGAAGATTTCGAAGTTTGAACTTTTGTCCGTATTTCGACATTCAAATCAGTATCAATAGGAGACGAAGAAGGAAGAGAAAACTTTGAGAGAACTGATCGTGCAATAGGAGCTTTGGGGAAGTGGAGAGTTAGTTCACTTGTCTTTCCAATAGGCTATTTCTTGTATTTGTGCTTTGGTTCAAAATTAAGTCACATTTGTATTGTCTTCAATAATGCGCAAAGCTCGAGTGATCAAATAGTTCTAAGATTTGGGCATTTCAAGTGCTTCTGAGGCTTGAACTCTTAATTAGACATATATAATTATCATACACACATATACATAAATCTCTTGTCTAAATTAGAAGCATGGACCTATTATCTTATAGGTAGAGAAATAAATTAATCTTTTGGTGGCATCTTGGATGTTCGGTTTTCATTTAGCTTTTGCAAAGAACTCTAATTCACTCACCCATTTAAACGTCCACTAGCTGCGTCATATATTATGTCAACTTAATGTGGAGATAAGTAAACATGCTCTTACTTTGTGGCTTTGTGGCATTTGTCAAAATCTCAATATTTTCGTACTAAAAAAACTCAAAAAGTGAAGATCTCAAGGCATTTATATTTTGTCACTCACACAAAGTTGATAAATTATGCTTATTATTTTTTCAAAATGGGAATGCCTCATTATTAGGCGAACATTTTATAGGTTTTATATCAACCCAAATCGCATCCTAGTAAATGGAAATGGAAATTTATCAGTGAAACAAACGTGGTTAAGGTTTAATTGAATTATTAATTCATGATATACCACGTGGAGTGATTTGGTATCCATTTATTCTTGAGGACACTTGTGCTAGTAAGGATGCAATTTTGGTTGGTGAATTAGACATATATTTCTGTTTCGAGAACCATAATAAGCATCATTTATTAATTTTGTGGATATGACAGAAAACAACCATTAAATCTTTACTTGGTGAGTGTTTTTTTTAGTAACGATACATTTTGAAATTATCAAGATTTTACATATTGTAAGTTTTGGGTCACCTAATGTGTTCAAAATAGCTGATTGGCATTTTAAGTTGGTGAGTGATTTTTTTTCTTTTTCAAAAGCTGGATGAAACCTAGACTTTCAAGATGCAGTTAAAATGTATTTTATTTCTCTAGTTATGAACATAATGGTTTTGAGATTTTAATTTATATTAAAGATTCTTCCTAGACTTTTATGGTAATCTTTGATCCATATATGCCTATCTAAGAGTTCAAGTCTCAAAGACGTTTGAAGATTAAGCGTTAAAATCATTTGACCACTTAAGTTTCGTGCATCGTTAAACACATCACAAATGTGACTAAATTTTTGGTACAAGATAGGGGTTTGGAAAAACAAGTAAGCAATTCACTCTTTTTCTTTTCAAAGCTCTTCGTTGTCTTCTTTATTCTAGTGGAGTTTTTTCTTTTTTTAATTTATCGCTGATATTAATTTAAGTGTTGAAATGTGTTTTGAAGTTCAAACTTCGATGTCCTTTGACCATTCTTTCTTTCTTAAGAGACAAGATTTACTCGATTAAGAGTTTCAGGAAGGACTTTCCACCCTTCACCCAAAAGAAAAAACACATGATGAAATTAGAACTGTTTTAAGGCTATGAAGCTAAAATTTATCTTTGTTTGTTACAATGGCTACCTCACAATATAGAAAGGGAAATGTCACAATTGGATATAAACAATGCCACAAACACATTTAGACTTTGACTCTCATTCATGCTCACTTAGCTTACCTTTTAGAATGTAGATGTGAATGTTTATATAGGCAAACTACTTACCTGTATAATTTCTTGTGAAAAAATTTTGGATGCAGGAAAGCACAACATTGAGGAAGCTGCAGCGGCAATCAGTGAATGAATGCAGTCCTTTATTATTGTGCTTCTGAAAATTGTTAGTATTTCTGGTTTATCCTTTTTGAAGTCATTCTGCTGGCATTGGCGAATTGGGATATCATTTATCTTTGCGTGCAAAAGGCATTGTGTGTTTCCAACATGTGTAACCAAAACAATTCGATTGAGGTTATTCTTTTATCCATACTTTTACAATTATTCTAAAAATTTGTCTATATATTTTTCATCTTTTTGTTGAGAAAAGTGGCCTTGTCCTGGAATCTGCATTATAAAGCCATAAACCCTTCTGCCTTATTTCTTTAAAGAATTAAACCTCATTTTCTTGTGGTAAAGGCTGATGAATAATGGCAACTCCCATATGTTTTTTTTTTTTTTGAAAGGCGCCATATGTTCTATTGGACACCATGCTTACATATATTTAGAACATTTTGTTGATTTTATTTTGTGTATATATATAGCTTGGAGAGCAATATCAAAAATGAATTTTCCCTTTGAATGCAAGATAATTGTAGCCGATCCATCTTAGGCATATGCTATAGATTCTATATCAAATAAAAATTTTCAAGCTCCCCAAGCTTTTCTATATTTGCTGTTTAGATAATTATTGTCTTCATTATTTTTAGGACTATTATTCAATGCACTATCAAAGAAATTTTTAGATTTCACAAACAGAATTAAAATATGATATATATTTCATTTTATTTTTAAATATTTCTTAAATGGTGTACATCATAATCTTAATTTTGCTTATGCAACTTAAAAATTACATCGACAGTGTATTGAGTAACAATATTTATTTTATCAAGAAGAGAATTCAAATTTAGGACTCAATCAAGTTAAAAAATATATATTTTTTGATAATTAAAGTAGAAGTTTGAAATTACTTGAGATCGAATTCAAATTTTATAACATATTATAGATTTTTTATATCATAGTTTTCTTTAAGCACTCCTTAATTACTTGATAAAGAAGTTGGTGGAAAAAGTTTTTGTTTCCATTTTATGCTCGACTGGCAACAACTAGACTACTTCATATATTTTCATAATAGAGAGGCAAGAACAGCAGGCAGGCCATTCCCATCTGGATTGTGAATGAAACGTCGTAGCTGCTAAAATTAATACATAATTTTATAGCCATTCATGAATCTTTGAATGATCTACATTATTATTCATTGTTGGATACTTGGATCTCACATGAGCTCCCTATCATTGGCATTTCATGTGAGCCCTGTGACCACAACTTCGACTGCCTAAGCCCTTTTTCAACTGCTAATTCCTTTAATCGTTGCCAAAGAAAGTGAAAGCTACTTTAATTAACTTGTAAAACTAGTAGTTGTTGTAGCAGCAGCAGCTTTTTCATTTTTACTAAAAATCTGTCATTACTCCAATTGTCGGCAACTATGAGCTACAAATAAACAATAAATTTGAATAAAAAGAAAACCCGGGTTTTCAATATATCACACATCGCGTTTGAACATGTAAAAACATCAATTATATGCTTGTGAAAACATAAGAAGAAGAGAAAATGACAGTTAAGCATAATTCACATGATTCCTGAAAAAGCAAATACAAACTTGGGCGAGGAAAAAGAAAGACAACTTGCTTGCAAATTGCAATTGATTCTGAACAAACATTTTAGATTGAGGTGAAATTGTGACAGATTGAAAACTTAGCTGGTATGTATGTTTCTTTTTTGGACGAGGATGGATGCTAGCTTGTGCTTTAAACACGAGAAAATGTTTCCCTAAAAGCTGAATAAGCAAGCATGACATATCTGGAAAGGACTCCTTAAGACAAAGAAACATTGTTGATTTTACCATTTCATTGCATTTTATAACAGCCTTTTGGCCAAAACAGAGCCTATTCACTTTTCTTTTCTTTTTTGACAGGACTTTAGTTGGTGAGTAGTATTTCTTTTCTTGCTTTTGAAAGAGCTCAAGTAAAGTGCTTTAAAAAGGAATCCTAGAGATGTGTAATTATGAATTATATATATTATCATGCAGAAAAGGCCTGATAGTTGAGATCTTCCGAGCTTGGTTCATATGATTTCTATCAGAACGTATGACAAAGTCAAAGAAGATAAGCAATTCAGCAGCATTAACCAAATTTGAGCATAGCTGTCCAAGGAAAAGTTCACCACACTTTCTAGCCAAAGCACTTACTAGCTGTAGATTTGGCAATTGTTTTTGTGTTACGTAAAATTATATTTGTATAGTGTAAAACACGAAATTTTGATCTTAAAAGTTATGTAATATGCCAAAAACAAAATTTTTTAACTTTAATTCATATATAATTTTTATCAAATTTTAACTTATGTTACTTTATAAATTTTTTTATTTGTATTATTTTCATACCGTATTTAAGATCCTGCAAAACTAGCTATCATTTTAACTTTGAACTATGCTGTAAAATAAGAAAAATGGTAGACATCAAAGCCCTTTCTGAAGGCTTTATTCAGCATGGTTTTGTGACCCTTTTGCATGTAAAAAGGACATGTTAAACACTAAAATGATAAAAAAAAGAGAGGTGAAAATCAGGATCGACATTTGATTTATATAATAAAAACAAGAAGCCACCTTTAATTTAGTGAGAAACAGTGATTAAAAGTGAAGATCACCTTCATATGGAAAGTGGGGGAGCATGATAATGAGGGAGTGATCTACTTATCATTAGAAAATTAGATTGCATTTTTCTATACGTGTGAGAATTGATTTCCATTTAAAGTGTTTTTATTATATTAATGTTATGATGATTTCCATTTTCCACTACTTTACTTCTGCAAAATCACAACCATTGCCGGCTTCAATATAAGCAAGTGGGGCTTGAGTTTTTGTTTCTGTTTCTCATATCTTAATCTCCCCACTTTCACTCTTTTCTTCTTTAATCGGGGAAGATATTATACAATATTAATTAGGCCAACCAGGACATATTCAATTTTTATGATTTTTTTTAAATTTATATTTAATGTGTTTGATAGTAAGGATAATTATTCTATACACCACCAATGAAGTTTTTTTGACTCCATAAGTGAAGTTAGGATGGTGACACGTGTCAATTATCAATTTATTAATGAGTAAAGTTAAAAATAATGCAAACCCTTAAAATAAATATAAAATTTTTTTAAAAAATTATGTGTTTTAATTTTACTCATTTATAAAGTAACATTTTATAATTGATTAACAGTTGTATAACTGCTGTGCAAGTGCATCAAACATAAAGCATAAACCCATTTTTTTAAAGCTTTGCTTTCCAATTGTTTTTATTTTTATTTTTTGCCGACATAATTAAATCCGAATTATTATGCAGAAATATATTATATGTCTATAAAAAATGAAGGGAGGGTTCAGCTTGTAGGTGAGGGCAACAACAACAACAGAGTTCTTTGATTGGGGAAGTTATTATATAAGATTAATTAAGCCAACCATTACATTTTCGTCAATTCTTTTATGGATTTGCTGACCAATTGTTTTTATTTTATTCTTTTGCCAACACAATTATAAACAAATTATTATACAGAATATATGGGTATGGTGAGAGCAAGAACTCTTCAGAGTTCATTCACGTGGATTGCAAGTATGATAGGGAAGAAAGCTCATGTGATAAACAGATAAAAGGAAGCAGCAGAACCATAAAATTAATTGAAACAAAAAATATGCCAATCAATCAAAATTTTAAAACAAGTGGTGAATAGAAGCCCCACACCCTATGAAATAAAATATGAAAAAAAAATAGTATTCTAAGTGTTCAGTTGTTCAACGAATACATAATCTTTAAGTCTTTAGTGATAAAAACTAATCAGTGGAAAGTGGGAAACAACTGGTTCACAGGAAAAGTAGTTCATCTGTGCTAGGAATGGAAGGACTTGCTGTACGTGGAATCTGTTTTCAACGAATTTATGATCATGGCCTTTGCCTTTTGGGATAAACAATGGTTCCGGCCATTTAATAATAAATGGCTTTGAGCTTTGACCGAGGATGATTTGGGCAATTAATTACTAATGATTTCCATTAATAGTAAAGGGTAACCACTTTTCCAGGGTGCAAAACAGATGTTAAAGCAGCCCTGGATAACAGTCTGAACCAAAGATTCCCCTGGCCTCGGATGAAACAAGCATCTTCTTTTCTGGGTGACTTGGCCAGATTGTGCACATTCAGAAAGAAATGATAAATAGGGTAAAAAAGGCTTTACCACCATAGAGACTTTATCTGCTCAAATCCTGATTCCAAGTATAAACATGGAAGCAAATAAAGCACAGAGATGATATCTCACATAGGCCATGCTGCAATAAGCTAAATTTGCAAACAAAGCTTCAAGAACTATCAAAAGCAAACTACTATGAAACAACTACGAAGCAGAACTTGATCAATGGGTACCTTTGATATTTCCACTGATTTTGTGTAGTTGATGGCTTCAATCACAGTGATCTATACAAAATACAAAAACATTGAATCCAGTTCAACCATATTACCCCAAATCCCTTTCATCATCTTACACGGTTGTTCAAAGTAGCACCCATTGCTTTATCATCAATTGATTTGTTTCAGAACTAATGCAATAAGAAACCCAGCAACTAAATCAGATTTCTGACCTCTACCATGCATCCATAACTCTTGGTTAATTAAACACTCTTAGAAATTAGCAAATTACAGTAAATCTGTCGAAGAAACATTAACAGCTAAGTGCAAACTAGATTTCTTGTTGAACTTCACAAGTATATAACATAAAGCATGACATCTTCATACCTACAATATTCACATATAGAGGGAATATGGATAAAAAGTATATGACTACAAACTCAAAGCTCTTACATCAATCTAGTTGCAAGTATGCACTCTTACAAGCATATGCCTGAAATGAAAACAACCAGGAGATGCATTTTGGCAATCAGATGAAGCACAAAAGCCGAAACGCTTGTAGTGCATCATCAGACATGGATGGATTGCTTTCACTGGCAGTCCAAAGCAAGGTTTAGCTTTCGTAAGACACTGCCCAGAGATTAAGCTACAACACATAACAAAATTGGTGTCTGATCATTAGCTTTGCAAAGGCATGTTATCCCTTCTGCCCCTTGACCATTGTGCTTGACGCTTTCCCTGAAAACCACCAAATGAACTTTAAAAACAGAAGATGCAAATAAAAAAAGGTAATGCAAGCAGATCGAAAACTAAACTCAGAATGAAGAATGCAAGGCATTCTAGTTTTGGGGCACCACATGCATTCCGTGATGTATCCTTGGTCAACCTATTCAAGCAAAAGGTTTCTCAACTCAAGCGAAAATTGATACCCAAAACCCACTATTCACCACAAAATACAATCATGCTTGCTTCAACTCTAATTTTATCGAAAAAAATATACATATCAAAATGATCAAGAAACAAGGTAATTTCAGTGCACACATATGCATGACCCAAAAGACATCAGAGGCATATTTATATAGCTTAAAGCTATGAAATTAAAAAATGGTCTAATGTTACTACATGCCCACTAACAGCATACAGGGGCCAATCAACTTAAACTATTAACCGTCATAGAATCAATTCATATGATGCATTAAAATTTAAAACACTTTTCATACGCATAAACAATTCAAACATCAAATCACTTTTCTAACAAATTAACCAAAATCGCCCAGTAAATCCAGCATTTGGGACTTATACCTTCACAGGACATCAAAACGAGTTCATCTCCAAGCAGTAAGTCCTTCTCTTGATCAGCATCTTAGCTGCAGTCCCATACGGCTCTTCAAAAGCAGTTGATAACCAAGAAGCATCTGAGACCTCTTTTTTTGAGGCAGATTGTTCAGTAGGCCTAATAGCAACCAATGTAGCACCTTTTAAGACAACCCCATCTGGCAATTCCAAATGAGGAGCATACCAAAGCCTCATATTTAACGCAGGCACCAGCGTCCTTTTCGAAGCAGAAGAAGCCGACAATGGCTTCACTCTCAACTCCTCAAGCTGATCCCTGTTCATACAAAGCACCCCTTGTCCATCTGCGTCGGTTAAAACCAAGCTATCCAGCGTCCTATGCTCCGCAATTATCGGTTGAAGCAAATAATGCCTTGCTGATGCTGCGATTAGCGAGCTAATCGTCCAAACAACCCTTAATTTCAAACCACCGTTCGTATAAAAAGACTCCGGAATACTCCCATTGTCATCGCCACTGCCAACATATGAACCGTTGTTGACGTTATTGTTGACGCAAAATCCATCGTTCCCACAGTCCGATACTTGCAAATGCACGTTGTTAATGACGGAGGCAGCTCCGAGAATGACGCAGCTATCAAGGGTTGATCCAAAATCGGCTCTCCATTTCAACAGAACTCCGTCATCGATCCCTAACTCGCCGCTGGGTAGTTCGATTCGGAGGAAACGAATCTCGTTGAAATTTCGAAGTACTTGAGTGGGGGAATGATGCGTGACCCCACCTTGTTCCATCTCCCCATCATCATTACCACCGGGAGCGACGGACAAGGAAGAGGATGAAGAGGAGTTAAGAGTTTCACCGAGAGTAGACCGTTTTGGGCCAAGGAGTTGGCCCAAAGCTTGGAGGGGTTTGACAATACCTCCGAAAACGAGACGGACGAGGTTTGAAAAGGTACCGACGGCACGTGATTTGTCGGATGAAGAAGAGGAGGGAGAACAATCATCGTCGGAGATGACGCAATCCACACGAACGACGACGTTTTCGACTTGTGGAACAAGGGAATGGAAACGATGCGAGACAACGCAGCATCGGCCGAGAGCTTTGACGTCGCCGATATTGTTGAAGACTAAAAGGAGAAGAGAGTCCGGAAGGCGGTCGAAGTGATCGATTTCGATTGGCTCCGGGTGGATTCTGTGGATCGGATCTGAACGAACCGAAGACATTTTTCCCTCTTTTCCTTCCCGGAATGAAGTTTCTGTGTAACGGAATTCTTGAATTACTTGCTTGGGAGAGGAAAGGGGAGGGGAGTGGTCACTGGAGACAGATCTGGCGAGGGTGGAAAGCTAGTTTCTAAAGAGAAAGGAAGGCGGTGGCGTTTGGATAGGGAGGAAACTGACGAGAAAAAGAAAGAGCGAGAGAGAAAGAGAGAAGGGGAGTGAAGTCGCTGTTTGTGTGGGGAGGAAGGGAGGGGACGGAAATGGTGGGATGAGATGGATCCACGGTTTTTGCCTTTACAGAGGAGAGAGAGAGAGAGAGCGAGCAAGAGAGGGGACAAGAAAGGAAACGCGTTAGAGAAAAATAGAATAAAAATAGTGAAGGGAAAAAAGGAGAAACGAAACATTGAAATTTTAAGCTTCGAATCTATCTTTAATCAAATTTTGGAATTAATTTTCATGTAATTGTTAACATTAAATTAATTTTTAAAATTTTTTTAAGAAACAGAATATTTGTCTTTTAGTTTTTCTTTGTTTGAATTATGGAAAATTGGAAAGAGTTTAATTCCTCGACAGAAATAAAATGTCATTTTTGTGGACTCACCATGACCATAGCGGAATGGGTAAGAAACTTTTTTCTTATAATTATAGGGTGGGGTTAAGATTATTAAATTTTGATTCAAGTTTTATAACATGACATAATTTTTTTAACTATTTGATTAATAAATTGTTTATAAAAAAACATGTTATTACTACCTTTCCAATATCGATAGTAAGAAAATCGCAACCGATTCATTTATTTAAATGAAAGGTTTTTTTTTTACTCCACCATCATGTTTTCTTTTTTCTTTTACGTATTTATTTTTAAAATAAAATTATTTTTTACATTCTTAGTGTAATTTTTAAGTTTTATTAATAAATTAACAAAATGATATTTTGAATTTAAAATAAATTAAAAATAATTAATAAAAATAGACATATAATTAATTTTATTTACAATATTAAATAATTTTACTATCAACATATATAAAATTAACGCTTATAAAATATATAACATTAGGGCTTAATGGGTGATATTTGCCATATGTTGATAATTGATAATTTAACTTAAAAGGGTAATTCAAATCATCACTGCAAACTAATTAACTAATAAGACACTGGTAGAGTAGAGAGTGTGACAGGGCAGCAAGCAAGCAAGCAAAGCTATGTCACTTGATTTTTGGTGAGGTAATGGCAAAAACTAGGCTAGGACTGCCCGATTCTATTTTAATAATTACAAATACTTATATATAACTTCGATAAAATATTATTTCATTAATGAATAAAGTTAAAAGTTATGTTCTATTTTTTAAAGGATAGTTTATACTAGTTGTACATTATCACTTAATTATAAAATGTTATTTCATTACCTTTAAAAAAAATGTTATTTCATTAATGAATAATGTTAAAAGATAAGTTGAATCTTAAAAATAAATTAAAAGAATTTTATTGATATTTATTTTTAACGATCGATATATTTTTTTAATTTTACTCATTAATAAAATGATATTTTACTATTGATGATAGTAAAAAGCAATACATTGTCAATGTAAATATAAATTTTTTCATAAAAGCTTATTTTTCAAACGAGCCTAACAAAAGTTTCATAGTTCCTACAAATTCAATCTTCAAATGCCTTTTTTTTTTTTAAGAAAAAGAAATTGATCAAGATAAGTAATAGAGGTGTCCATAGGCCAACTTGGGCCGGGTTTAGGCTATATATTAATGGATTACATACAAGCTTAAGCTTAGCCCAATCCGATTATTTGGGCTTAAATGTTAGCCTGGGCCGATTTTCATATTTCTTCACAAGCTCGAGTTGGTCCAATTTTTTTTGCATTTTAATTTTTTTCTTTTTTAAAAGAATTCTTTTATTCATTTAAAATTTAATTTGATTTGTCAAACTTTGCATGCTAATTTCTATATTTGATATATATAGTGTTTATTAATTAACAATATTTTAAATACATATAATTACATTATATTTAGTAAAATATATAAAAAAATTTAATACTTTAACTATGTTAGGGTCAGACCAAGCCTAAGTCCCCATGGGTAAAGCTTAAGTTCAGCCTGAAAAGTCATCGAGTCTATTTTTTTTTTTGTTCAAGCCAGTTCATTGAGTCTTTTTTTTTTGTCCAATCCCACTGGAAATTTGAACTCATTTTCGGGTTTCAATGAACCCACTCAACCCATAGACAGGTCTAATTAGTAAATAGAGTTTATATTTGATATGTTTTTGCTATCAGCTTATAAATCTCATAAACTATTGTTGAATTATATCATGACACCTCATTAATAATAAATTTAATAATATTTATTTTTAAATATTCTGTATTTTAACAGGTATAAATTAATGAAGTAAAATATTATAATTTACCGATAGTATATGAGTTTTATATCATACCAATGCGTCAACTATAAATCTTTAGTAATAACTTTTATGAATAAGTTTATGGATATGGAATTTTATTTTTTTGGATAATCCGTGAAAACATTTACAACTATTAAAGAATATAAAATTAGTAAGACTATTCCCATTTATACTTTTCTCTTATAAAAAGAGAGATATTACTACATGAAGAAAAGTCTCCCGACATTTATTTTTGAAAAAACCAATTTCTCTTGTATTAATATTGATTTGGAAAGAGATAGAGATGAATAATTCAATCCATTGACAATAGGATGCTTGGAGCTTCAAGCTAAGAAAAAA
This sequence comes from Heritiera littoralis, assembly GCA_031772115.1. Lineage (NCBI taxonomy): Eukaryota > Viridiplantae > Streptophyta > Magnoliopsida > Malvales > Malvaceae > Heritiera > Heritiera littoralis. Next base: position 5,512,874 of record JAPDPK010000026.1, on the reverse strand, counting down.
AGTTTGACAAAGCAAAAAGAAAATAAATAAATGAAGGAAATTCTTAATAAAAAAATCTGACTTTTTACATTCACGAAAATTATATTGATTATTCAATCCATTGACAGGAGTTATTTGGAGCCTTAAGCTAGAGAGTTTGACAAGGCAAAAAGAAAAGAAATAAATGAAGGAAATTCTTAATCAAAGAATCTGATTTATTTACGGTCACGAAAATACTATTGTTTATTCGGCATAAATTTTTTTAAGAAAAACATTTGATCTGGTTCAAAATAATTACCTCTTTACAAAAAGTAAAAAATCTGACAATTAACCATCTTGATTGAAATTTATTAAAATCTTTCCCTCTTTTTATAAACAAGTATAATAATAAGAATAAAAAAGGAATAAATTAATTTTTAAATTTTATATTAACGCATTTAAACAAGTTTTTATTCTTTTGAACATAATTATGCATTAAGACAAGACCGATAGAAAAAATTAAAAAGTTGTAGTAATAAGCTTCTTGTAAATTTATGACATGCCCTGAAATGTACTAACTTATACAACAATATTGAAGCTACATCAACCCTACATCAACCCTGTCAATTGTTCTCATCTAATTGGACTTACTAACTTCAAATTATGATATATAACTTTCACATTTATTTGTGTAGGTGAAACTTTTATTGATGAAATTATGTAATCTAGAAGAATCTTGTTATATTCTCAACAAGGTGACCAATGTTTTATTAGTTATTACCTTCTCATAAGTGGAAGCAAGTTGGAGCAAATGTTCAAAATTATCTTCGAAAGTATTCGAGATTTAATTTGATTGATTTATATATTTGTTGTCATCTCATTGGACTTAGTAATTTCAAATTATGATATATACTTTATCATAGTTATTTGTGTAATTGAACCTATGATTGATGAAATTATGTAATCTAGTAGAATCTAATAACATTCTCAACAAGGAGATGAATGTTTTATTAGTTGTTATCTTCTCATTAGTGTAAGCAAGTTAGAGCATATGTTCAAAATTATCTTCAAAATAATTCGAGATTTAATTTGATTGGTTTATACATTTTTTTAAAATAAACTTTTATAGCATGTTTGGTTCATAGAATGGAATAGAAGAGGAATGAAAAATATATTTTGTGGGAATAGAAAAGAGGAGAAATAGAATAAAAAATGTATTATGATGTTTGGTTTATTGGAATGAAATACATAAGGAAATGGTATTAATGTGTTTGGTTAATTCATGAAATATGATTGGAATAAGATTAAAAGGATCAATTTACTCTTTTATTAAAATAAATATAACTTATTATAATACTAATTATAATTACATAAAAAATTAATTCTAAAAAAATAAGTATTAATTATTGATTATAAATTATTAGGATTAACTATTGAATATTAATTATTATTACTAATTCTTAATTAAAATATTTAATTACTAATAAATTACTAATTATTAATTAACTTATTATTATTTAGATTAATTAATAAAAATTAATTATTATTCATAATTAACAAAAACAAAATTTCCATATTCAATTAATAAAAATAAAAAATAACCTAAAAATTAAGTAATAAATAACAAATTTTTTTCTGTTTTATTTTTTTCTCTCTCCCCATTTCTTTCTCATTCATCTTCATTCTCTCTCTAATACTAGAGCTTCTATGTCTGGGACTCTTCTTCATCTCTTATTACAACTCTCTCATACTTCTTCTTTTAAAAAAAAAAAAAAGAGGCAAGAACCCATGTCTTGTTCTCACTCCTTTCTTGTTAGAGCCATTAAAATAGCAATAAACTCAACAGAAAAACCTCCAACAAACAAAACCATCCTATCGATCAAAGATTTTCATTAACCAAATGTGCAAATTTTGTGAGAACACACCTAGAACATTTGCAATTATTTATTCTCAAATTACAATCTATTTTGTATAAACAAAATCATGACAGAAAGTCAAAAAATTGTCCAATGATTAGAATTCAAGATTCAATTTAAAAGTTTTAAATCAAAATTTTTGAGAGAAAATGTTTAGTTCCTTGATTCATGCAATCATTTTTAAGATGTAAATTTCACTAGATTTGAATTCAAATCCTAACGCATATAATTCATTTCTCTATTATTAAGTTTCGGCCTTTTAATTAAAAATGAGACATTTATTAGATAAGATAATCAGATTATACACTGATAGTAGAATTTTTATTGAAAATGATTTTTTTATGGATTATTATCCTATCCACTATCAGTGGAGTTTTTTTTATTATATCATAACTAAAAAATCAAATGTAATAAATTTCTTATGGCAAGTAAAAAAATTAAAAATCTAAAATAATTAATTTCAGTAACCACATTTCCTTCCACCTGACCTATGGTTTAAGTGGCATATTAATAATTAAACATTAATTATGATTTATTGATGAACCCATCTAATGATATATATGCATTTTGTATAAAATTTGATGAGTTGGACTTAGATTTGGGTTCCCTAATTATAATCATAGTACAACCTGTTATTAATTGATATATTTAAAATTTAATTTTATGTTTTTGGCATCTCCTCTCTCATTTATTGAAATGTCCCCTTAAAAAAAATCAATCTAGCTTATCTGGGGCTTAAATATCATGTGCAATATCGGGCGTTAGAAATGATATTTGATTAGAAAAAATTAATAAAGACCCGCACGTTGTGGCATGTGTTCATTTTTTGCATGCAATAATACCTTCGAAACTTAGTGGAACTGAGCTTTAGTGATTTTTAAATCAGAGGACGAAATACAGTATTTCCGTACATGTATATAAAGTTAAAGAATTTATTTTATCAATGTTGCGTATTTAACTTAATAACCTATGTGTTAATAATTTTTTAATTGAGTAATTAAACTTAATCCTAGTTTAAATAATTTCATCCCCACGCCTCAATTGTAAAAAAAAAAAACTTGATAGCATATGTACTTTTTAATTTTTTTTATTTATAAAATTGAGTTCGAATTATTTTTTAATAAAACAATTTACCCCGAGATAGTTTTTGTATTTTGTTTTTAACCAAAGAAAAGAATTATAATAATAGTGTCCTTAATTAGGGCATTTGCTTGTAAAATCCATATACTATAACACTAATTTGACATATCCATTGATTAAACTTTGCTAATTATATTATGAATTTTCCACATTAATGTCTACTAGCTTCTACAAAATGCATACATGAATCACGTTCATGACCCCAGTGCAACAAGATCTCATGACATAAAAAGTAAGATAAAATAAATAAAATAAACAATATATGCACACAAACTGACACATAAAAGATGTGCAGTTGGGTTTATAAAACCGTGCCGCATTAAGTTGAACAATCATTAATTTCAACTTGATTTCATCGAAAAAAATGTACAGAACGAAATCTAAAAATCTCTTATCATTTAACAAAAAGAAAATATTCATTGCAAAAGTGTTAATGAATTAAATTTAATTTACAGATCTACCAACTTTTTCTTTCTAAATATTCTTCTCAATCATACATTCTAAAAACACAAACAACTAGCGAAAGCCAAGGCAAGTTAAAGAAAATGAAAGCTTTATCGATTCTCTTTTGTTTTAGCTCTAATTATCTTGGAATTAATTTGTTGTTAAGTCACATCTCATTTACTTTCTTGTTGTGGCACTAAGGGAATTAACGAATTGTTTAAGTGGGCGATGAATTCACTAACTCCTATTTCGCCGCCCATCTAGGTCTCTTTAGTTTGTAGATTAGCTACTAATTATCAAGCATAATTTAAACTACATTTTTGGGAAGATTTTATCTATTCTTAAGTTCTTTAATTAGAAAGTCTCTTATTACTGCCTATTACACATGAATAAAGTAGACATCACCAAAGTTTAGGTAAAAGCACTAATACCTTTTTCCCTTTTTCTTTTCCTACTATTTTCTAGTTGAAGATAGATACAGTTGGTATCTTTTTGCTTTAAGATGTCTCACTTACAATGGAAGTTTTCGTTTTCATTTTCATTGTTGAATTTTGCAGCATAAAACGAGCTTATGTAAGTTACCCGATTTTTTTTTTACAATGGAAAGTTTCGACTTAAAAGAGTGAAAAATGTGTTTGCTAAAACTCTAATCTCGAGTTTGCAGAACTCTCGTATTTTAGAGATGGGGATATGATGATCTTAATCAATGTTTAAGTTCAAATTAATAAATATCTTTTTTTTTTGGTGGAAAATAAATTTCCTTAGCAAGCATGTGGCATCACATTTCATTTCTGCTATTCTATATAACTTTAATTATTGCCTTTTGAGAGTGAAAGATCACACTATTGGGACCAATATGTTGCCCATGTGATTTATGCTTGGGAAACATCTCCTTTCTCTGTTTGTAAATTTATCATGCATGAAAATCTAGCTTCTGAGAGCTTTTGATTCTTTAGGATTTTTTAATGATACATCAAGCAAGGAAACATTAACACCACCCCATTGTGTTAAATTAAATATATATAAAAAAAAAAACAACCAAAGGGAGAGGAAGTGCCCCTTTCTATAACAACCCGAATCTACAGTATAACATAATATTTACTTATAAATCTCACTTACTTACCGGTTGGGCCGTCTGTGATGTTTAACCATCCGTTAATCACTTTTCTAAACTTAGTACTCTCATTCATCATACCGATATGGGAATATACATTTTTACATTATTTTCTTAAGATAAATATATATATATATACACACATTCCCTTCTACTCAAAGTAGTACTGTACAAATTCACTGAATATATAAAAGAAAATCATATACCTTCAATATTGAAAATCTGCTGACTCTAGCAGTCGATAATCTCTGGAAGGTAATTCTCTTAATCCAAGATCAACAATCTGTAGAGTGAAAAATAAGGGGTGAGCGACAATGTGCTCAGTAAGGAAGGTGTATGCTGCTTTATAAAACCAATAACTATATTCCACAAAACGTTTATTTTTCCTATCCACATACCCAGTAGGAAAACGATGGATATAGTGAACAGTTTGTAATATTCAAATCACTGGCTAAACAGTTTACAATATAGTATAGAAAACAGTAAACATAAATCAATAAATTGAGACTAGGCATCACTCTACAATTAAATCATGCTATCATCGTTCCCCAAAGGAACATAGTAATCATCCTTCCCAAGGATGCAGTAGATCTATGGCCACAATCTAAGGGTGGTCCTCGGGTATACTTGCCAGGTGACCTCGAGACCTCTGATGACTTGGTGGGTCAATCAGACTCGTGAAATAGTAATGCATGAAACTCGAAGCCTAAAGTCTCAAAATTCACTTTATATCTCATAAAGAACATTTAAGAAATTATTTCACAAATTTCATCATTTTCTGAAAATGATTTATTTCCCAAAAAGGTTTTATTTTTTTCTGTTTACAACATAATAACACAGCCAGAATTTTCATAAAGATTTACGTGAGAAAATATGAGTTAAATTGGTTTGCCCATGGTCAGCTCGCCCATTATGGCGTTGCCCCATAGTCAATTCGCCCATAGCGGCTCGCCCATGGTCAGTTCGCCCATTATGGCATTGCCCATGGTCAACTCGCCCAATGTGACGCTTTTATGGTCAACTTGCCCAATGCGACACGTCCATGGTCAGCTCGTCCATTTTTATTAAAATATGGGTCATTTTTCTTTGGCTCACTCGGAATTTCTATTAAAACAGGGGTCACCCACCCAAAACATCATAAAAGGGGTCGCCTATCTTTGGCTCGCCTAAAACATCACAAAAGGGTTCGCCCACCTTGGCTCGCCCATATTTTATTATCACAGGGTTCGCCTTTCTTTGGCTCGCCCAAAGCATCACAAAGGGGTCGGCTTTGTAGCTCGCCCGGATTTTACAAAACATGGTTCGCCCGCCCAAAACATCACAAAAGGGTTCGCCCACTTTGGCTCGCCCGGAATTTATTAAAATAGGGGTCGCCCACTTTGGCTCGCCTAACACATCAAAAAGGGTTTGCCTTTATAGCTCGCCCAACCCACGGTATGTGAAAACAGTTTATCAAACTAATGCATGTCACAAACCAAATCATTTTCCCAATATTTTCATAACATTTTACTCCACAGGACATGCATTTTACTTCACATACTACTCCCTTACCTGGTCTTACAAAGCCTAGCTTCCCACTCGCCTTTGTCAATTCTCAATTCCTGACTGCAAAATAAATTATCAAACTTGTCATGTTCGAATCTTTCCAATACTTTGACGAGACTTGAGGCTTATCCTCTAGTTCGCCCAATATAACTCGCCATTCATATTTTGGCTTATACGTCGGAGCTCGCCCACAATTTAACTCGCCATTCATATTGGCTTATACGTGGGAGCTCGCCCACACTTCAACTCACCACTCATATTGGCTTATACGTGGGAGCTCGCTCACACTTCAACTCGCCATGCCTACACATGTGAGTTCGCCATACACCGCTTTTTATTCAGAGGTGGGCTCGCCTATGAATTAAATTGGCATGTGGCGACTTCGCCCTTAATTCTGGCATGTGGCGACCTCGCCCACTACCACGCTTCATTTAGCTCGCCCATTGTAGCTGAGCTCGCCTATTTCTCATCACTTTTACAACATTTCCAGCACTTAAATCTTCATATTTGTTCATGTTTTATTTATTTCTTAACACCATCAACAACCTATAGTTCCATCTTAGTAAATTTCTACATGTTCTTATGTCAAGTAATATGCACATACCTCACCTAATTAACATATCATCATCATAAATCAAGGATTAAATACATGAACATTGGCTAGAACTTTATTTACCTTGTTTGATTGAGCCAACATAACTCACAACTTGTTTGTTGTTCCCCACGTCAGTCTTCCTCTCCTTGATTCACTTGGATGGTTTTATGAGTGAAGGAAAATACATGAAGGAAGACTAGATGCTTAGGTAGCAAGAGAGGAATTCTTGTCAAGTAAATGAGGAAGAAATGAACCAAGATGAGACAAGAGAAATCGGTAATGTCGATCTTGAAGAGAATTGTATTACATTTTGTTTAGCTTAATCAACTTTTATAGCCGGCTATTAAGTCTTGTAGCTTCCAATCTATTTGCTTATCACTTTCCTTGCTCATTAATGGTTGAAGAAAAATGGTAGCCAAAGGTACAGCATGGTAACAATATTCTACATTCATTAATTTGTAGATAAAAGCTGTAGCCAAAGGATGATGTGCCAAGATTCTTTTCTTCTCAACTCATCCAACATAGCCGGTTCTTCCTTCTAACAGAAGTGGCGTGCAGCAGCAAATTTCCTGCTGCCTAGTGACCTATTTTCTTCCTTGTCATATTCCTCAACCAATACAAACTTTCCCATGTTGACTTTGATCTCTTTGCCATTAATTATCTTTCACATTGCATGTAAATTGGTTAAGCTATTTGGTGTCTCAACCAATTGGCACAAGGAGAAGCAAAGTGGCGTGAAGTCCACTCCTAGCCTCTTTTCTTGCCAATTTTGCTCTTTACAACCAATTAGAATCGATTGGTTTTGCATAGGAAGGAAGTGGCATGAACTCCACTTTGCGGCCTCTTTTCTTGACTTCTCTTCACCCTTCTTTTTCCTACTTCAACCAATAAGGTTTCTTTTATCCATGAATTTCATTTTATTTCTTTTGCATGTTAGTATATCTCCATAATTAGGGAAATAATATTTGGTTGACCAATTCCGGATATGGTCCATAATTTCACGCTGAATCTCAACTCAATATTTGGCTATTAAAACACGATTTTGTGATGGTTAAAACGTGATTTTATTGCCATAATTAGCATGCTCTCGTTAGTAATATAAGAGGGCTCCTTCCGGTCCCCAAGTACGTTAACCTAAAACACAAACACCATCTAGTGAGGTTTTGAGTGCTTGGAAGATTTGGAAGGTCTGTGATCGACACAGAGTAGACTGTCAGATTCGGCAATTGCTTCAACAGCAGAGTTACAGAGTGCAATGGCTGGAGGTTAGATCCTATCGCTTCCGCATTTAATTGTTTAACATGTTTCATATTGTGTAGAAGCATGTATAGGTTTGTTTGATGTACTTACATTTGGCATCAGAGCAGTAGTTTAACCTCTGTCTTGCTAGAGATCTGTAGAAAGAAGCCATAAAAACCCATATTTTGAAACTTAAGTTTCGGATTTCATGAAACTCATTCTGTTTTCATGTGATTTTGGTTCAAATACTTTAGATCTATTGTTGTAAAGCTCTAGGGATGAAAAATACATTAAAAACGGGACTATTTGAAGGGTTTTGTGCCGGGTCGGGTCGAAAAAACCCAAATTTCTACAAAAAAAGGCCCGTTCGGGCGAAGAAGAAAGAGTTAGGAATCGGGCGCGTGAGATCCACGCGCCTGATGTTGTTAATGTTGCGGGCGCGTGAGATACACGCGCCTGATATATTATTGTTACACGGGCGCGTGAGAACCACGCGCCCGATGGAGTAATGCGGGCGCGTGTGACGCACGCGCCCGCGTCCTGCTGTATTAATGCAGCAGCGAAAAAAAAAAGGAAAAGAAATCCTTTTGGGCCTCGGGTTTTGGGTCACTATTTGGGTCCTTATTTGGTTAGTTTTGGGCCATATAATTTAAGGGTTTTTCTTTTATTTTGGGCTAGATTATTTGTGCCATTTGGTTAATTATTTGGACATATAAATTAAATAAAAGGCTATTTGGTTTATTTATTTTAGGCCTTAAGGATTTATTTAATTTAAGTAATTGAAATTATTTAATTAAGGCCAAATAATTATATTTTGATAGTTTTATATCAAATTTTCAGTTCTGTAATTTTCATAATTTTATGAATAATTGGATTATTTTCACAAAATTAATATAATTATGAAAACTTCTCATTATTTTGGATTTTATGAGAATTTTTCATGAATTTGGAATTTTTATAAATGCTATAATTTTAAATTGAATAATTTTGTGAAAATTATCATAAAATTATGATTAAATTATGAAAATTTGATTTGAATGTGTATATGTGCTCATTTTGAATGTGTATAATTTTGTTATTTTTATACTAGAAGCACATGTAGCTAAGTTTGTTCATATTATTAAGAATTAAAATTGTCTTATGTTAATTGCAATTTTAAAATATGAATAAATTTAGAATTTGCCAATATGTCTCAGTGATTTATAATTTATTTAATTAGGGCTTAGCCACAGCAACCTTAATTAAGTAAAATTATTTTTGTAAAATCACATAATGATATTAGACATAAATTGTAATTAGTTATAAGGTTATGATAAATTTTATCCCACAGGAATTTTTATTATAATTTTATAACTAATTAGGATAAAATGTCAAATTAGTTTCTTAATTTACCCACAGGGATTAGGAAATGATATAATTTGATAGTTTTATCATTATGATATAAATCTATTAGAATTAGAACTTTAGCCCACATGCAAGTTTTATGTCTAAGATTTATTAATAAAATATGTTTACATTGGTAGACATAATTAAGTTTGCCTCAAAAAAAAAATTCTAGATACATAAGCATGTTTATTTTCTATATGCAGTGTTTCCTCATGCTAGTATTAACCTAGAAGTTCCCGAGCTGGATGGAGAGAACTACAAGGTTTGGAAGGAGAGAGTTCTTCTCCAATTAGGGTGCATGGATATAGACTATGCTATAAGGAAAGACGAGCCCGTATTGACTGAGACCAGCACTCCTACTGAAGTAGCTTTACATGAACGCTGGGAGCGATCCAATCGCCTTAGTGTCATGTATATTAAGACAAAAATATCTGCTGGGATACGTGGTTCTGTCGAACAGCATACCAACGTTAGGACCTTACTGAAGGCCATAGATGATCAATTTGTCACTTCAGACAAAGCGTTGGCTAGCACCCTAATAATGAAGTTCTCATCGATGAGGCTCACCAATGTCAAAGGAGTGCGCGAGCACATAATGGCTATGAGAGATATAGCGGCCCAACTCAAGAAGTTAGAGGTGGAGATGTCTGAGTCTTTTCTTGTGCATTACATATTGAACACTCTACCAAAGCAGTACGGACCATTCAAGATATCCTACAACACACATAAGGATAAGTGGACCATCAATGAATTGATGACCATGTGTGTTCAAGAGGAGGGAAGACTGCTTATGGAATCGGGTGAGAGTGCATTTTTTGCAAGACAAGGAAAGACCAAGGATCGAGCCAAGAACAAGGGAAAAGGGAAAATCCCTGCCCAAGCTGACATTAAGAAAGAGTCCAAGTGTTTCTTCTGTAAAAAGAAGGGACACATGAAGAAGGACTGTGCCAAGCTTCAGCAGTGGCTCGTTAAGAAAGGTAATCCACTCTCATTTGTTTGTTTTGAATCAAATATGGTTGAGGTTAATCATAACACATGGTGGATTGATTCTGGATCTACAATTCACATTTCGACTTCCTTACAGGGTATGACAAACCTAAGGAAGCCAGTGGGAAATGAGGAGAGCATCTATTCAGGAAACAAGATGCGCTCGCGTGTTGAAGGCGTTGGAACATGCACTTTAGTTCTTAGGAGTGGTTTTGTTTTGCAATTAGAAAAGACCTTTTATATTCCTAGTTTCTCGAGAAATTTAATCTCTGTTTCTAGGTTGGTACCTTATGGATATTCCTTTCAATTTTCAAATAAATCAATATTGATATATTTTAAGTTTGATATTGTTGGGAATGGTACCTTATGTGATGGTCTTTTCTCTATTGATTTGCAAAATGATACTGCTCATAACGCCTTGCATGTTCAAACTGGCACTAAAAGATGTGTTATGAATGAGGACTCCTCTACGTTATGGCACCGGAGATTAGGTCATATCTCCATAAATAGAATTAAGAGATTGGTAAATGACGGAATACTTAGTACTCTCGATTTTACTGATTTCGACACTTGTGTGGATTGCATTAAGGGTAAGCAAACCAATAAGTCTAAGAAAGGTGCCAATAGGAGTTCAACCATATTAGAGATCATACATTCTGACATATGTTGTCCAGACATTGATGCATATGGTCAGAAATACTTCATCACCTTTATTGATGATTACTCGAGGTTTATGTATCTCTACATGCTTCATAACAAGAGCGAAGCATTAGATGCCTTTAAAATCTTTAAGGCTGAAGTAGAGAAACAATGTGGAAAACCCATAAAGATAGTAAGAACTGATAGAGGTGGGGAGTATTACGGTAGATACACTGAAGATGGACAAGCACCTAGACCATTTGCGAAGTTCCTTCAAGAAAATGGGATTGTTGCCCAATATACCATGCCTGGTTCACCGGATCAGAATGGTGTTGCAGAAAGAAGGAACCGAACTTTGATGGAAATGGTGCGTAGTATGCTTAGCAACTCGAAGTTGCCTAAGTCCTTGTGGATTGAAGCTCTTAAAACGGCAGCGTATATATTGAACCGGGTTCCAACCAAGGCTGTTCCAAAGACGCCTTTTGAATTATTCAAAGGTTGGAAACCGAGTTTGCGTCATATGCGCGTTTGGGGATGCCCTTCTGAGATAAGAGTTTACAACCCACAGGAAAAGAAACTGGATCCTAGGACCATAAGTGGGTATTTCATCGGATATGTCGAACGGTCCAAAGGCTACAGATTCTATTGTCCATCTCATAGCACTAGATTTGTGGAATCAAGGAACGCCAAGTTTCTTGAAAATGACTTAGTTAGTGGGAGCGATCAATCTCAAGACCTAGTTTCTGTGAGAGATCAACCCTCTACCTCGAGTCAAGGATTGGTTATCATGAATAATGTCCCTTCAGTGCAACTGGACATTGAACAATCAATCATTGAAGATCCACAAGTAGTTGATAACTTACCAGTAGACGAGGCTCCTCTGGATACACCAGAATTGAGTGAGCAACCAGTTGAACAACATGATCCTTCGGAGAATGTTGAACCAACATTAAGAAGGTCTACTAGGGAAAGGAAATCAGCTATTCCTAGTGATTATATTGTGTATCTACAAGAGTATGATTTCAATATTGGGCCCGTTAATGATCCAGAGACGTTTTCACAAGCCATGAACAGCAAAGAATCAAAACTTTGGTTCGATGCTATGAAGGATGAGATGGATTCGATGGCATCTAATGGAGTATGGGATCTTGTCGAGTTGCCTAATGGGGCCAGGGCTATAGGTTGTAAATGGGTCTTTAAGACCAAGACTGACTCATTAGGCAACATTGAGCGTTATAAGGCAAGACTCGTAGCCAAAGGATTCACTCAAAAGGAGGGAATCGATTACAAGGAGACCTTCTCTCCTGTATCTAAGAAAGATTCTCTCCGCATCATAATGGCGCTTGTTGCACATTTTGACTTAGAGTTGCAACAAATGGATGTGAAAACGGCATTTCTCAATGGTGATCTAGAGGAAGAGGTTTACATGAAACAACCTGAAGGTTTTTCCTCTAGTAATGGTGAGCATTTGGTCTGTAAGCTCAAGAAGTCCATATATGGGTTGAAACAAGCTTCTCGCCAATGGTATCTAAAATTCCATGAAGTCATCTCTTCATTTGGTTTCGTTGAGAACATCATGGATCAATGTATATACCAGAAGGTCAGTGGGAGCAAGATTTGTTTCCTTGTGCTATATGTGGATGATATTCTGCTTGCAACCAATGATAAAGGGATGCTACGTGAGGTGAAACAATTTCTTTCTGAGAACTTTGATATGAAGGATATGGGTGATGCATCTTATGTCATTGGCATTAAGATTCATAGAGACAGACATAGAGGTATATTAGGTCTGTCACAAGAAGCCTATATTAACAAAGTCTTGGAAAGATTCAGAATGAAAGATTGTTCACCAAGCCCAGCTCCCATTGTGAAGGGTGACAGGTTCAATTTGAACCAGTGCCCGAAAAATGATCTTGAGCGGGAACAGATGAAGAACATTCCATATGCCTCAGCTGTTGGAAGCATTATGTATGCACAGGTCTGTACCAGGCTTGATATTGCTTTTGCTGTAGGAGTGTTGGGTAGATACCAAAGTGACCCGGGGATGGACCACTGGAGAGCTGCGAAGAAGGTGCTTAGATATCTTCAAGGCACTAAAGATTACATGCTTATGTATAGACGGACTGATGAGTTGGAGGTGATTGGCTACTCAGACTCAGACTTTGCTGGCTGTTGATACCCGGAAATCAACATCCAGTTACATCTTCATGCTTGCCGGTGGAGCTGTTTCATGGAAGAGTGCTAAGCAGACACTGACTGCCACTTCCACTATGGAGGCCGAGTTCGTTTCCTGTTTTGAGGCTACCTCACATGGTGTATGGCTTAAGAGTTTCATTGGTGGGCTTATAGTTGTTGACTCCATATCTAAGCCATTGAGGATATATTGTGACAATTCAGCTGCGGTATTCATGGCTAAGAACAATAAGAGTGGAAGTCGAAGTAAGCATATCGACATTAAGTACTTAGCCATTAGAGAACGTGTTAGAGATAAAAGAGTGGTCATTGAACACGTTAGCACTAAATTGATGTTAGCTGATCCTTTAACTAAGGGCATGCCACCGTTTAAATTTAAGGATCATGTAGAGAGAATGGGACTTGGTCCCACATTTTGATTGTAATTGAAACTCTTATTAATAATATGATGTTTCTCATTTTTTATTTGTATACACTAAAGTTTATTTGAGAAATATCCTTGTTGTTTGGACCGAGAATAAACATAAGGTTTATTCATTAAGTATAAATGAGTTGATTTAGAAACATTTTACATAGTAATACATGGAAGATAATACTCACCATTAGAGGAACTGTCGCCATGATTCATGTGATTTGTTTCTTCTATAAGTGAAATATATGGACCAAGTGGGAGAATGTTAGTATATCTCCATAATTAGGGAAATAATATTTGGTTGACCAATTCCGGATATGGTCCATAATTTCACGCTGAATCTCAACTCAATATTTGGCTATTAAAACACGATTTTGTGATGGTTAAAACGTGATTTTATTGTCATAATTAGCATGCTCTCGTTAGTAATATAAGAGGGCTCCTTCCGGTCCCCAAGTACGTTAACCTAAAACACACTGTCATAACGTATTAAGTTTCGGAAAACCTAATAGCTAGACACTAAAATCAAAGGAGTCGCCACCAACCATTCTAACCTAGGTGTGATTGGTCACCTAATCAAACTTAGGATAAGGCTTGGTCTACGTTCAAAGATACTAGGGTTCGGGAGTACGGTTACGTGTAGGGAAGGATTAGCACCCCCACAACGCCCATCCTAAAATGGTACCAACTGGTTTTAGGTTATCTTTACAATTTGCCTTGTGTTTATATTAATTTCGATATGCTTATTTATTAGGAATATTTCTAAGATTTTTCCATCAATTTGGCTCCAACCTTAGAAATTCCCCTCACCCTCAAGATGTTCAAGGAGTCTCAATTGACTTTCTTGAATTCCATCTTCGGATCAATAGAATATTTTATGAAACTCTTATTATACTTAAATTTGGTTCTAATATTGACTCCATGCTAATTTCTATATTTTCTAATCTTATTTTACATTATTCTTATCTACATGTTTTATTTATTTATTTATTTTATTTATTTAGAAAATAAATATGAATCATGGTTTATTAAAGGTTTTCTTAAAAGCGTCCCATCAATTTGGCTCGGCTTAAAAGAAATTTTTTTTTTCCTAAAAAATTCAAGGAGTCCCAATTGACTTTCTTGAAATTTCATCATTGGCATGATTCATGTTTACTCCTTTATCTATCTAATTTTATTTATTATGATTTTTATTTTAAGCTATTTAGTTCATTTATTTATCTAATTTTATTTAAATTTCTTTAATTTTAACCTTGGTTTAATTTATCTTTATTCATGAATTATATTTTATCGAAAATTCTTTCAAAAGTATTCCATCAATTTGGCTCAACTTAAGAAAGAATCATCTTACCTAAAAATATCCAAGGAGTCTCAATTGACTTTCTTGGAATTTCATCCTCGGTATAATTATTATTTAATCTTATTAATTACTAATTATTTTCAATCTAAGCTATTTCATTCTATTTATTTAATGTTTTCACCTAATTTATGTTCTTGTATTTATATTTATTTATCTATATTTATTTATATTTTGTTCATATTTAATTTACTAAGAATAAGCATGTATTATAATTTATTGAAAATTCTTTCAAAAATATCCCATCAATTTGGCTCAACTTAAGAAAGAATTTCCTCACCTAGACATTTTTAAGATGTCTCAATTGACTTTCTCAAAATGTCATCATCGGTATAATTTATTATTTTTTATAATTAATTGATGTTTTTTTTATCATTTTATTATTATTTTATCCTAACTTTTTACTTTTAATTTCTTTTATCATTTATAGTTTTATTTAAATAATTATTTAAAACTTAAAGAAGTCCTATTTTCATATTCATATTTAATCCTAGTTCTAAAATAAACAAACATATAAAGAACATATCAACAAAATACATAAATATTAACATCAAAATTACATCAATCACATTAACTATCTAATTAGGTTATGAAAGTCAATTTCTCAAATTAAACATCTTAGCATCATTTTCTAACTTCAATTAAATTACCTAAATTATCTTATACAAATTTCTAATTAAATAAATTAAATATATATATTAAATTAAACTAGCAAGGTACTTGAATGATAAGACAATAGTAACTAAAAGTAGAGAATCACGTGGCTTTGCTTTTTTTCTTTTAAGCAAGTGCATATGACAAAAATCATCTTACTTGTTTTCACTGCACGTTACTTTTCTTCTATTCTTGATCTCTTCTTCTCCTCCTCTCGATTTATAGCAGGAACAATCTTCTTCTCGCCACTTGCTTCCTTCCTTCAAGTTTCGAATCAACAGCCAACACAGCTGCCAAACTCCTCACGCCAGCTTAATAGCATAACCAGGCCTTCACGTTCTCAAATGATACTTCACCTTCTTTCTCACAGGACTCGATGGTAGCAGCAGCAAATGGATGTTGCGACAGTGCAGCAACGACAATGGTGAGGAGCAATGCAGCGACAGCTAGAGATAGTAGAAATTCAAATCGCAACGATGCTAGAGGCGGTAGGCGGTGAAGACACAGCAGGGAGCGGTGGAGGCTGGCGTGATGACTATGGCAGCATGGGACGATGAGAGCAGCAGCGGAATGGGGAGCATGGCAGGAGCAGCGATGAAGCAAGAACCATAAGGAAGGGCACGGGTTTTGAGGATAAAGGTTAGGTGTTGGTGATGAAGGTCAGCTTGATGAGGCCACCAGCTAGGTTTTTTACTCTCGGTTTTCTTTTCTTGTGTTTCTCCTCTAGGGTTTTTATAGCCATTTCATGGCCGTTTACTTGAGGAAAGAATCAACTTTCCTCAAGTTTAGGCCCCAAATCATGGATTTCATTCAAGGGCAGATTTTATTTGATTCTTTCTCATTTTACAGATAATATATATCTTTTATTTAAGGCAATTTAATCAATTGGTCAACTCTCTTTATTTGGCACCAAATCTCATTGATTTACATGATTTAAGATTTGACCAAAGTTGATTATTTCCTATCTTTATTTTTTTATATTTTCTACCTTTCCATTTTTGATTTTTTTTTATTTTTGATTTTTTTTTATTTTTTTATTTTAAAAGAATTGTTCGGACAAAATTAGGTGTCTACAGCTGCCCCTCTTTGCGCTTTGCTGTGAAACAGTAATGGTGCAAAGACATAGACAACCATTTTGTCCGAATGCAAGACCTATCATTTTTTTTTTGTAAATATGATATTTCCTAGCCTCTTCTATCATAAGGCTAAGGAATAAATGCGAAATGAAATTTCTTAATCTTCCTCTCGTATAAAGATTGAGAAATAAATGCAAAATGAAGTTTCCTAGCCTCTTCTATCATAAGACTAAGGAAATGAATGTTAGATGAAGTTTTCCTAGTCTCTCCTATCATAAGACTAAGGAAATGAAAGTAGAATGGGATTTCCTAATCTTTTCTATCACAAGATTAAGGAATGCAAGATGAAGCTTTCCTAGTCTTTCCTATCATAAGACTAAGGAATGCAAAAATGAATGGGATTTCCTAATCTTTTCTATCACAAGATTAAGGAATGCAAAGTGAAATTCCTAGTCTCTCCTATCATAAGACTAAGGAATACAAAAATGATTGGGATTTCCTAATCTTTTCTATCACAAGATTAAGGAATGCAAAGTGAAATTCCTAGTCTCTCCTATCATAAGACTAAGGAATACAAAAATGAATGGGATTTCCTAATCTTTTCTATCACAAGATTAAGGAATGCAAAATGAAGTTCCTAGTCTCTCCTATCATAAGACTAAGGAATGCAAGATGAAGTTTTTTCCTATCATAAGACTAAGGAATGCAAAAACGAATGGGATTTCCTAATCTTTTCTATCACAAGATTAAGGAATGCAAAGTGAAATTCCTAGTCTCTCCTATCATAAGACTAAGGAATACAAAAATGAATGGGATTTCCTAATCTTTTCTATCACAAGATTAAGGAATGCAAAGTGAAATTCCTAGTCTTTCCTATCATAAGACTAAGGAATACAAAAATGAATGGGATTTCCTAATCTTTTCTATCACAAGATTAAGGAATGCAAAGTGAAATTCCTAGTCTCTCCTATCATAAGACTAAGGAATGCAAGATGATCATGAAATAAAAGCCCCTTTCACTAGAGGTTATGAGACTTTTGAAAACAAAAAGCTCCTCTCAACAGAGGCCACGAGACTTTTTGAAAAATAAAGAGCTCCTCTCAACAGAGGCATTGAGACTTTTTGAAAAATAACCTTGTGCTCCTCTCACCAGAGGCATTGGAACTTTGAAAAATAATCTTGTACTCCTCTCACCAGAGGCATTGAGACTTTTTGAAAAATAACCTTGTGCTCCTCTCACCAGAGGCATTGGAACTTTGAAAAATAATCTTGTGCTCCTCTCACCAGAGGCATTGAGACTTTTTGAAAAATAAAGAGCTCCTCTCAACAGAGGCATTGGAACTTTGAAAAATAATCTTGTGCTCCTCTCACCAGAGGCATTGGAACTTTGAAAAATAATCTTGTGCTCCTCTCACCAGAGGCATTGGAACTTTGAAAAATAATCTTGTGCTCCTCTCACCAAAGGCATTGAGACTTTTGAAAAATAAAGAGCTCCTCTCAACAGAGGCAGTGAAACTTTGAACATAAAAATTTCATTTCAGAATGCCAGTTAACATGGGTTCGACTGGGCTTAACTATCATTTTGATGCCAACAATATTGGGCTTTATTCTCCTTTAAGGTGCCAGCTAAACTGGACTTTACTCTCATCTAAGGTTTTTTCAAAAAGTATTTTTCTCATCATCTTCTCATACCTCATCATTTTTTCAAATTACCATCTCTTATATTTTCTCTTTTCCTCAAAATTCAAATCATTCAAAACTTCTTATCCTAATGTCTTAACATATAGTTCAATGTCCAAAATGCACTAGTGAAATGTCATGCATGTCATGAATATAATGAATGCTATGAATGTTATGCACATGTCAATGTCATGCTCCCTGAATTATTCCATGAATGTATGCAAATGCATTCTCAATTGTGGTAACAAGATTCTCAAGCTCATCTTGCCTTTCTCAAGTCTCACATATCTGCTGAATTCTTTAAATCTCCTTTCATTTAACATCCCATCTTTTATTGATCCTAGTCCAGTTATGCCCAAAGACTAGCCATCATGTTTCCAGATTTGTATATTCATCATTTACTTTTGTTTCTTTCTCTCTCTTAGTAATGCAAGATTTCTCAAAAGAATATTTTTTTTTCAAAAATTTACCCAAAAAAAGGTCACCAACATTTATTTATTTTCCTTCCAACTCGACCACCAATGTAATGCACTTATGCATATTCTCCATTTGTTATATGGGTGGTATAAATTTAAAATGACCAAGAGAGATATAGATATTCATTCTTAGAAAAGGAACATGAAATCAAGAAAAATCAATGGGACAGTCTGTTTGGAATAGGGTTTTCAGTATCCATTTAATGAACATTCTGACAATTTCAATCAAGTCAATCTAAAATTCTTTTCCAAAAGCCCACTCTTATGTTGATTTGTTCTTTCATGTAGTGTTTGTCAATCTTGCCCTCTGTATCAAAACTGTTGGTGATGATCTTCTTCATAAGCCGCCCTTTCAGGTTTTCAACTTAGGTGCCCCCTCATTTGATTCAAACTACCCTTTTTGAGTTTTCAATTTGAATCCTCCTTTTTCTTTTTCTTTTTTTTTTCTTTTTTTTTCATATATATTTTTCTTTTTTTCCTTTTTTTCTTCTCTTCTTTTTTTTTTCATTTCAACTTCATTGGCTTTGACAAACTTCAACCTTCAGTGCTCAATCCAAACTCATGCCCCCTAATAGGCGTTCTTGATTTCGATCCAAGATATCTTCTAAAGCTCATGGGTTTCTTCATTCAACTTGATCTGCTTCCTTTAAAGGATCATTATCTCATTGTACAAGTATGTTTTCATTCAACGCATGATTCTTCAATTCAAGCATTTATATTTGATCAAAAATGGGCTTTTAAAGGCACGTAATGTAGGCTCAGGTGAGGGCTTATGAAAGAAAAGGATATAGTAGGCCCAAATGTGTTTCAAGGTTTATAAACCAATGGATCACTTTCTTTATCAAGTAAAACATTCAGGCATTTTGCCCCTTCTTGCTTTTTTTTGGGGTTTTCTTTTTGAATAGAAACCCTTTCTTTCTCTTCTTCTTCTTTTTTCACAAAATTGGGCTATTTTTATTTTCTTCTTTTTTTTTTCTTGATTCATCATGAACACTTTCATTTTTGCCCCCAAAATTTCTTTATTTCATCTTCCTTGCCCCCAATGTGGAGGGTGATCCTTGGTGGGTTATACTACAAAAATATAATAGGCTCGAAAGGGGTAATCAAAGGATAATTTTACTCATTCTTGAAGGATAGTGAAAGAAAGCCATTTATCATTTCAAATGTAAGTGCTCTCCTTAAAGATCATTTATCGAACAATGACAAACTTGTTAGAAGCTTTTGTAAGAGATTCACCTTTCTCGTACCGTCTATCAAGTGTGGATGGTGAGGAACCTTTCCTTCATTCTCTTGCTTTCGCAACATTGGCATACTATTAATTCATCAACAATAGTGGTTCTTTCAAAATTGAACCCTAGATTTATTTGACATCATTATCATCATGTTCATTATTTGGATACTTGTGAGTGAAAGTTATGGTGAGTATGTTGAGAAATGGAAAATGAATGGAATGAGAAATTGACAGTGCATCACACTAGTCGCTTTATTGAAAAGGAAATAAATAAAAGTTAATCCATACATAAAATTTATTTCGTGCTTATGGGCTTAAGCACTTTCAAAAACTATCTTGCATTACTTAAAGAAATAAAAGAAAGTAAAAACAAAACTAGAATTTATAGATCTTCAAAATTGTCAGGCTCGAACCCTTCATGCCCCCACAAAACTCATCCTTCCTTAGTGTGGTTAGGTAATGGGTTTGCATTCGTAGTCGGTTCCCCTTTTGCTTCAAAACTCAACATACCAGCTTTTATCAATCCCTGCACTCTATACTTTAGTGCAGTGCAATTCTCCAAAGAGTGACCCACGTTCCCGAAATGATACTCGCATCGAGCATTCTCATCATACCACTTTGGATATGGGGGCTTGAGAGGTTCCACATAAATGGGTGCAATGAGTTGTCCTTTGATCAATTTTGGGTATAACTCAGTGTAGGTCATGGGGATTGGGTCAATGGGAGTCCTTTCTCTTTTTGGCCATGATGCATTATGATTGCCCTCTTGTTTATTAAACTGCTTAGCTGGTTGAATAGTTGGGGCAGGTGTCTGGGGACTAGGTTGAACATTAACCTTGGGGTAAGAATGGTAAGGATTCTGAGCAGGATAGTAAGGTTGTGGCATGTGATAAGGGTGTTGTGGGTAATAGCCTCCATATTGCCTTCCATATGCAACAGCATGGACTTCTTCTTCCCTTCTTTTGTTAGCTCCTCCTTTCTTCTCAATATTGTTGGGAGCTTCAATTTTTCCACTCTTAATTGCATTCTCAATTATCTCACCAGACAATACCATATCAGCAAAATTCTTAGTGGCATTACCGATCATCCTATCGTAATATGGAGCCTTCAAAGTATTAACGAACATAATGGTAAGCTCCTTCTCTGAAAGTGGAGGTTGCACCTCCGCAGCCATATCACGCCACCTTTGGGCATATTGCTTAAAACTCTCATTAGCCCTCTTTTCCATACTTTGGAGCGACAGACGATCAGGGGCCATATCAGCAACATGTCGATATTGAGCCATAAATGCTCTTGCCAAGTCATTCCAAGTGATGATTCGAGTTCCATCTAATTGATTGTACCACTTAGCAGCAGATCCAGTGAGACTTTCTTGAAAAATGTGAATAAGGAGCTTATCATCTTGAGCGAAAGCAGCCATCTTCCGACAATACATAATAAGATGAGACCTAGGGCAGGAAGTTCCATTGTACTTCTCAAACTCTGGTGCTTTAAACTTAGGTGGAATAACCAAGTCTGACACCAAACATAACCCAGTAGCATCCATGGAACCATAAAAGTCTAAGCCTTCAATAGCTCGAATCCTTTCCTCTAACATATTAATCTTTTGTTGCGACTTCGCCTCATCTTTCTCTTCTGCTTGTTTGGCTTTCAACTTCTCAATTTCCCTTGGGTCATCTAAGTCGGGCACCTCAATAGGATCGGTAGATTTTGCGCCTTGGGAAGGATAGGCGGGTCCTTGGAATTGAGCTTGTCCAAACATTTGGGGTATAGCAGTGTAAGCAGGTGGATATCTTCCTTCTTGGGATGTTTGACTTGGAAATGGACCAAATCCAGGAGGATAGACAGGGTCTTCCATATTGCGTTGTTGAACCCCTTCTTGGACTGCAACTTCTTCTACAACTCCTTTACCCTTGCTTAGATTTTTCAACAGCTCTGTAATTTGGGCCAATTGCCCCTTCATTTCCTCTTGAGCTTTTTCCATCTTCTCCATGCGCATGCTTGATTCTTCTTCCATGATCTTAGCTTGATAACGAGTGTTGTGTGAGTGAACCTTTGGTCGAGCTATCTTCGAATCTTTTATTGCCACAATTAAGAATTTATCATTTCACATGTGATGATGCTTGAAAAATTTTGAAAATGTTTTGTTTAAAACAATGATTGAAGATGAACAAAACGAGATGATGCTACATGCGTATGTATGGAATGGCATGGTAAAAAGTTGTCATGTAACAATAATGGATGAATGATGCATGGAAATGTTTTGGTGAACTCATGGTACCCTCTTAGTGTCTCACGTATAAACTTGATAAAAAATGTGTCCTAAGTAATGGGTATTTCCTATAGCATGGGTTAATATGGCTCTATCTTACAGTTGGTCTTCTTAATTTCACTATATGCATGGTTTTAGACAAAAGGGCTAAAGGTTCCCAAATTGTTCCTCACTGTCGTCCACACAAGACTAGTAAGGCACCCAATCCTCACCCATTACAGGTTACAAATGGAAAGGTTCAATTTGAGTGAGAGTATTTCGCTAGCCATTGCGGAGGTATTACCTCACGAGAGCGTAGTTACTTTACTTCCTCCTAAAAGGATAGAGCCTGGGTAGAGGGCTAATGCATGCACATGCACGTGAAGTGTGTGTCGAAGAAACATGTAGTTATTAATGTCTCATTATTTTATCAAAATTAACATACCTAAGGCAAACCTAAAATAACCTAAAAGCAATCGTTGGCTTGACTCTCTAAAGTCCCCAGTGGAGTCGCCAAACTGTCATAACGTATTAAGTTTCGGAAAACCTAATAGCTAGACACTAAAATCAAAGGAGTCGCCACCAACCATTCTAACCTAGGTGTGATTGGTCACCTAATCAAACTTAGGATAAGGCTTGGTCTACGTTCAAAGATACTAGGGTTCGGGAGTACGGTTACGTGTAGGGAAGGATTAGCACCCCCACAACGCCCATCCTAAAATGGTACCAACTGGTTTTAGGTTATCTTTACAATTTGCCTTGTGTTTATATTAATTTCGATATGCTTATTTATTAGGAATATTTCTAAGATTTTTCCATCAATTTGGCTCCAACCTTAGAAATTCCCCTCACCCTCAAGATGTTCAAGGAGTCTCAATTGACTTTCTTGAATTCCATCTTCGGATCAATAGAATATTTTATGAAACTCTTATTATACTTAAATTTGGTTCTAATATTGACTCCATGCTAATTTCTATATTTTCTAATCTTATTTTACATTATTCTTATCTACATGTTTTATTTATTTATTTATTTTATTTATTTAGAAAATAAATATGAATCATGGTTTATTAAAGGTTTTCTTAAAAGCGTCCCATCAATTTGGCTCGGCTTAAAAGAAATTTTTTTTTCCTAAAAAATTCAAGGAGTCCCAATTGACTTTCTTGAAATTTCATCATTGGCATGATTCATGTTTACTCCTTTATCTATCTAATTTTATTTATTATGATTTTTATTTTAAGCTATTTAGTTCATTTATTTATCTAATTTTATTTAAATTTCTTTAATTTTAACCTTGGTTTAATTTATCTTTATTCATGAATTATATTTTATCGAAAATTCTTTCAAAAGTATTCCATCAATTTGGCTCAACTTAAGAAAGAATCATCTTACCTAAAAATATCCAAGGAGTCTCAATTGACTTTCTTGGAATTTCATCCTCGGTATAATTATTATTTAATCTTATTAATTACTAATTATTTTCAATCTAAGCTATTTCATTCTATTTATTTAATGTTTTCACCTAATTTATGTTCTTGTATTTATATTTATTTATCTATATTTATTTATATTTTGTTCATATTTAATTTACTAAGAATAAGCATGTATTATAATTTATTGAAAATTCTTTCAAAAATATCCCATCAATTTGGCTCAACTTAAGAAAGAATTTCCTCACCTAGACATTTTTAAGATGTCTCAATTGACTTTCTCAAAATGTCATCATCGGTATAATTTATTATTTTTTATAATTAATTGATGTTTTTTTTATCATTTTATTATTATTTTATCCTAACTTTTTACTTTTAATTTCTTTTATCATTTATAGTTTTATTTAAATAATTATTTAAAACTTAAAGAAGTCCTATTTTCATATTCATATTTAATCCTAGTTCTAAAATAAACAAACATATAAAGAACATATCAACAAAATACATAAATATTAACATCAAAATTACATCAATCACATTAACTATCTAATTAGGTTATGAAAGTCAATTTCTCAAATTAAACATCTTAGCATCATTTTCTAACTTCAATTAAATTACCTAAATTATCTTATACAAATTTCTAATTAAATAAATTAAATATATATATTAAATTAAACTAGCAAGGTACTTGAATGATAAGACAATAGTAACTAAAAGTAGAGAATCACGTGGCTTTGCTTTTTTTCTTTTAAGCAAGTGCATATGACAAAAATCATCTTACTTGTTTTCACTGCACGTTACTTTTCTTCTATTCTTGATCTCTTCTTCTCCTCCTCTCGATTTATAGCAG
Source organism: Heritiera littoralis (assembly GCA_031772115.1). Classification (NCBI taxonomy): domain Eukaryota; kingdom Viridiplantae; phylum Streptophyta; class Magnoliopsida; order Malvales; family Malvaceae; genus Heritiera; species Heritiera littoralis. Next base: position 5,488,301 of record JAPDPK010000026.1, on the reverse strand, counting down.
GAACAATCTTCTTCTCGCCACTTGCTTCCTTCCTTCAAGTTTCGAATCAACAGCCAACACAGCTGCCAAACTCCTCACGCCAGCTTAATAGCATAACCAGGCCTTCACGTTCTCAAATGATACTTCACCTTCTTTCTCACAGGACTCGATGGTAGCAGCAGCAAATGGATGTTGCGACAGTGCAGCAACGACAATGGTGAGGAGCAATGCAGCGACAGCTAGAGATAGTAGAAATTCAAATCGCAACGATGCTAGAGGCGGTAGGCGATGAAGACACAGCAGGGAGCGGTGGAGGCTGGCGTGATGACTATGGCAGCATGGGACGATGAGAGCAGCAGCGGAATGGGGAGCATGGCAGGAGCAGCGATGAAGCAAGAACCATAAGGAAGGGCACGGGTTTTGAGGATAAAGGTTAGGTGTTGGTGATGAAGGTCAGCTTGATGAGGCCACCAGCTAGGTTTTTTATTCTCGGTTTTCTTTTCTTGTGTTTCTCCTCTAGGGTTTTTATAGCCATTTCATGGCCGTTTACTTGAGGAAAGAATCAACTTTCCTCAAGTTTAGGCCCCAAATCATGGATTTCATTCAAGGGCAGATTTTATTTGATTCTTTCTCATTTTACAGATAATATATATCTTTTATTTAAGGCAATTTAATCAATTGGTCAACTCTCTTTATTTGGCACCAAATCTCATTGATTTACATGATTTAAGGTTTGACCAAAGTTGATTATTTCCTATCTTTATTTTTTTATATTTTCTACCTTTCCATTTTTGATTTTTGATTTTTTTTTATTTTTGATTTTTTTTATTTTTTTATTTTAAAAGAATTGTTCGGACAAAATTAGGTGTCTACACACACAAACACCATCTAGTGAGGTTTTGAGTGCTTGGAAGATTTGGAAGGTCTGTGATCGACACAGAGTAGACTGTCAGATTCGGCAATTGCTTCAACAGCAGAGTTACAGAGTGCAATGGCTGGAGGTTAGATCCTTTCGCTTTCGCATTTAATTGTTTAACATGTTTCATATTGTGTAGAAGCATGTATAGGTTTGTTTGATGTACTTACATTGCATTCTTTCCAACCGAATGTTTTCTATGCATCTCTTAAATACTCAATCCTAATTCATATACACCATATTGTAAATTAAAATTTCAAAATTTCCATAATGTAAAGTGGCATTTCATATTCAATAGTGATTTAATTCCACTAAATAATTTATTTCTGTTATCCATCATTTACAATAAGCTGTATAGTATAATAAAATCGAGTCTCACACTTTCAAACCCCACAAAACCCCCCACTTGATTAGGAGGCCTCTCAAATTTGGAAGCAAGTGAAGGATTAAGGAGCATGCATTGAAGCAATGGGGTTGAGGGGAAGGAATTTTAGTTCATTGAAAAAACAGCTGAGAAATAAAACTTGTAATAATCAAACCAAAAAGCAAGTCAAGGGGAAGAAACTTTGCTATAGCATTGGGAAAAAAAATTAAAAACCCAACTATAAGATGTAATCTTGGCATCAAATAGTGCAAATGATAACTAGTATTGCCCTCTACCCATTTGATTAATTGCTCCCTAATGAGCTTTTATTAACTACTTGTGATCATGTTTAATGGGTCCCCTTTTTAGTTAAGAATTTGATGATTATCTTAAATTTGATAGCATGATTTTTCATGTATGACCATGATAGATTATTAGGTAAATGTTGTTACATTATACATTTCCCTATGATTAATGTTCAGAATTCAATCACTGATGTGACAGTGCCAAAGAAGATGTTAAATACTTCACCTCAAGCCTAAGTTACATTCAAAGAAGTGACAGGAAGGAACATCAAAATTATGAATTATATTATTACAACAATCAATTATTGACATGGAGATTTCCTCTCTGAAAATTGTATTTCTTGGTTCCCAATAGTAGAAGCAGATTTTATGAATATTCTTCCAACTTGCACATTCCCAATCTAAAAAAGACCGGTAATTTGGAGTCCAATTTCATTAACAGGGTTAGAGTAATGCAATTGACAACTAGAAGTAGAAGAAGAAAGGTTAGAAAACTGGAACTGGAGAGACAAAGTTGACCCATTGTGACTAGGAAGAGATACTTGAAATAGTGCTCCTCCCTTTCTCTCTCTTTTGAGATTTAGAAGGGTCCAACTCAAGGATTGTGATGGACCAAATGCACTTTATTAGTTATAGCATGGAGCATCGAGTAGGGTTGGTTGCTATGTGGTCCTCCCTATTTCTCTAGTCGTTATAAGTAGACCTCACAAATAATATAAAAAAAAAAAAACAAAAATGATATCAGATAAAATTTGATAAAAATTGCACTTGAGTTTAGCAAAAACTAAAAAAAAAAATTGTATTGGATGTATTGATATAAATTTTAAAATAAAATTTTCATATTTTACATAACACGAACATGATTTGACATTATATGAACACGAATTATATATATGAATTACCAGCTCTAATGATAAGTACAGTGTAATAATAAAAGCAACATCAGAACTTCACATCAGGTATATTGGATAATAATCTATTTAATAATTCTAAAGTTACGAAAAGAATAGCCAATGAAAAAATGAATGTTTATCCTAAGATGGGCTACGGTGTTATTTATGAAATAGAAGAGTTAGTTAAACGCTTGTAACTAGAAATCCTCAACAGTTCTGATTATAGTATGCTTGAAATTCTAGATACAATGACAATTATTGTGGGTGGATCAGGATCTCTCGCCTACCAGACTTGATAACTCCGGCAGTTTGGTGTTGGCAACTTGCTTCTGAATTCTGATAAATTGCATCATTATTGTGGAAATTGTGTAGTGCAAGCATATCTGTTAGATTTTCTCTGTTTCTTTGCAGCTTCCTCAAGTTTCCAAGTTGGTGGTGAACGAAACAGAATGAGGAAAGAATGACCCATCGATCAGACTCAATCTAGAGCTTGTTTTGTTGCTTAATGTATCAGCAGAGAGATTACAAGTTTGAAAGATTATGATAAGATTTAGGATGTCAAACAATATTATCTCTTATCATGCCCTGGTGCACCTCAGCGGCAATTTCTGAAAATGCTGCAAATGGTGTCAACTCCATCACCAGCTCCAAGCTGCAGTACTTTATAAGCCAATATCTTACCAGCCAATGGCAAGTATAATGCTTCTTGATCTAAACCAAGATGATGGCAGACCTTTGCATAGGGTAGGCCGAACCGGACCGGCCTGAGACTTTAAAAGTGAGATCAATGTTCGATTTGTTTTTAATTGGGTCGATTTGTTAGTCAAATCTATTTGACAGATTAAATATTTTTATTCAATCGGATGATAGCCCGAACCATGAAAAAGCCTAACTAATAGATTTGGATACTATGATCCGAGGGCAGCCCCACATTCATGATCAGAGAAATCAGCCTAGCCATTCCTACAATAGATCAGTTGAAATTACGAGGTTTGATTAAATATCCATTTTCTCACATCATGCTCTCACATTCAGTTCTGTCATTTTCTGGTAGCTGAAGTGAATATTTTCCTGTCACCAAAAATCATTACTAAAAGGAAAAAGCCGAAAAAGTAGGAAATTTTGGCATGCAAAAGACTTAAAAGATAATTGTGAAGGTTTAGCTTGATTTATGTTCTTGCTGTTCTGTAATGAAATGCAAAAGGGTTTCTACTTTCTAGCCATGCGCACCAAATGCAGAGCTGAAGCAGACATTTCTTTTTGGGTTTGCAAATGCCTTTGAATGTTAAAATCTCTACCCAGGACCACCATACAGCCAAGCCCCATCATCTAGCAGGCTAAATGATGAAGAAAGTAAAATGTTAAAATCTCTACCCAGGACCACCATACAGCCAAGCCCCATCATCTGACATTTACCTACCTTAATAATGGTGGAGACAAAGGCACTCTCTGCCATGTACATTTGCACGCCGAAAATGAGTCGATTTGCAATAAGAGAAATCCATGAAATCATTTTTTCTAGAAGAACATTAAAAAAAAAATCAATCATTACAAACGAGATGGATTGGCCCATTTCACTAGGCAATCCTCCAAAATCCCAGACATAAAACAAGAAGCAAAACACAATGTTAAATATACTAAACATAGGCACATGGCAAACAGATTGTGGAGGAAATTACTTTCCAATCTAAGCATTCTTGAATGATCTTCTACATGCATATACAAATATCCCTCGGGTATAAAGGAGGTAAATCAGTGGCTATGAATTGGACTGATTACAAATTAAGATTGTCTCGTATTCAAATAATACATTTTTAATCATTTTGGATAAGAATTATCTTCGAGTTCAACTTTTCTCAAACGAGTTTTTATATTCGAATTTATTTTCCCACCTCTACTTATGTAAATGTAGTTGCCTCACAATGTCTAAACAATATTCAGCTGTAATATATGCTGAGTTCAAGGTTCCAAGTAGGGTTGATACAACAGTACAAAGTACTAAATAGAAAATGCTGTCTTTTGTTTTATAATCACATAGCAACCAAGGACTTTGCAATCATGTTTGTCTCCCTAAAACAAACTACAAGAAAAAACATACATTGCATTTATAATTCTTTACCTGTAATAAACATTGAAGCTGTGCTAATTTAATGGGAGACGCACAGAAAAGCAATCTCTTGGGGCTACAAGTTCTCCGGGGCCAGTGTTAGATTGCATTGTCTGGTGGCTAGCTACTTTGTCTAGATCAACTAACCTAGTTCTTAGTTTTGACAACAAGGGAAAGGATTAGAACATGACAAAGCTACTAAAAAAGAAACATGGATCAAAAACTAAAGCTGTTCTACAAAGAAAGATGTCGGCAAACTTAGAAATGATATGATCAAACAGTACCAGGATTTTTACATAAACAGATTATTACCAGCACTTGCAGCTTACCATCCATTCCATTCCAGGCTCTGAAAGTGGAAGCCCCTGACTTCAGCTAAATTACACAATGCAGATACCAGCAAAGCTCTAGTTCTTTGTACCATACACTAGTAGCAAATTGATTCTCATACTCCTCCCAAAGTCGGTTTTTACAACCAGTATTCTTTGCAGTAAGATATATAGCACACATAAGAAGTTAAACTTTGTAATATGCACTACTTGCGTTTAAGCCTTAAGGAAATAGTTTTTCAGCCATATTGAGAAGCTGTACATATTTTTGTGTATATATATTAAATATTAAAAAAAATTATTGTTGGATATAACACAAGAAATTGCTGATATTAGACAACATATAAATTTCATTTTTCACAACATCATTCTGTTGTTATTGTCTTGTCGCTGAGCAGTAAAAGATAAACCAATCATCATTATCCAGAGTCCAGACTAAGAGAACATGATGTCTTTAATTTATTGAAAGAAAAAGGTAAATGATGGATATTGAGAATCCATATCCAGGATGGTATACACCCTAATTTAACAAAGAATTTAGAGATCTTTATCTGAAGAATCATACAAGTTTCGCCCACAACGATCACAAATTGTAGTTTTAGTTGGAGAATCTTTTGGCTTGGCCTTCTGCATATTTGCTAGATCAAGTTCCAGAACATCTCGCAGCACCTTTGATCCTTCTTGGAGCTCTTCGGGACTGAAAGCATTTGTTGCATTTATAAAATTAGACAACATAATTAAGGTCTCTAAAAAAGGTATCAACATGTTGGCAGCAAGTAAGAGGTAGGATAGGAGAATGTTCATGTCTTAAACCAATGCAACTAACCAGAAAAGCAATACATGAGTGGTCAAGAATATGGCAATCCCATTATTTTTCCCTAATATAGGTGAGGTGCCATATAAAAGATTCCTTAAGACCAAAATATGAAAAGAAAAGACTTGTTAAGACAACAGAAAATTGGGTTAAATATAAATGAAGAAGAAATTAATTATAAATTAAGCCTCCCGGGAAAATGACAAAAGGAGAAAACGACATAAACTGCAGCACTCAATAAAGTTTGCTAATGCCCCATATATTTTTGTAGAAAATACAGGGAGGAATGTACATGGGCTCTTCCCAACAGCCCCATTTAGATCATACAATGAATTGCAAGGCCAAAAACACTAAATATGAGAATTTGGACCTATCAACTTTTAAGCACCAAGCTGGAGCAGCACCACTCAACCTATCAACCGCATTAAAACGTACCATTTCCATTCACATATCCTAAAGATGTTTTATTGAAATAGGTATTAACATATAAATGTCAGACATTAGTTTCTTCGATTCTGTGATGTGGGATGCTCACAAAAATTTGAAACCTCAATGGATAGGGGACACAAAACTATCAGGTGCTAATCAAGCATTTCTTACCTCATGCAAAGCGGAGGAGTCAACCGTACAATTGTATCATGTGTGGGCTTGGCAAGAACTCCTCTTTCTTTCATCTTTAGACAGATATCATATGCAGAAGCAGGGAACAAAGTCCTGCTATTGAACTCTACGGCAGTGAATAAACCTCTTCCCCGAACTTCCTTAATGTAGTTTGGAAATTGCTCCTGAACTTTAAGCAGCTGATTCAAAAGTTGTTGTCCTAAATGGGCAGATCTGTGAAATAGGAAATAAATCAGTAACATAATCTATACATTCGGGCAGAAAACGGAAGTGGAAGGGATGGGAGGGGAGGAAGAAAGAGATGAACAGCATGTATTCCATTGCAAGCTGGATTATACTAGAAGCAAATTTATTTCGTATTCAGTTTCCACAAGTCAAATTCAATTTTAATTGGCTAATGACAAGTTTTTCTAAACCCTTGAGACATTAATCCTTTTCGAAATTTATAATGATAAGCGAAATATAGTCTGCAAAGTATCACAATATCTTCTCTCAGATTATGACATTAACAAGACACACATTTGTCAACAATGCTGCTAAATTATTGCATGTTATTCAAATGTTAAGATTTAAAAGTCACATGAAATTCAAATCCTTTTTTGGCTGTTGGGTTTTAGTTGATTTAAGATGTTGAGTTCTCTCTACTTTTCATCTTGCCTGAAATTTCATTTATACTAAATCGTAAAAGATAAATCATTTTCCTAAGAAACAACATGAATTCCAACTTTTCTTCTTCATATTTAATCTTGATAATGCAACAATGGGCAGGAGGAAAATACCTCTCAGCAAGTTTCTCCTCCTGGATTACATCTAGTGAGGCAATGGCCACTGCACTGGCCAAGGGATTTCCCCCAAATGTGCTGAAAACAAACATCGATGAGATTGCATTGAGCTTTAGCAGAACAAAACAATTGTACAACAGTTCGCAGAAGGATCCAAAAGACACTTCCGTCATTGGAGACAATTAAAATGGAAAATTAAGAGCTTTTGCAGAATCACAGTCGCACATATCAAGAAACAAAACCACCAAGTATTCTTTAAAGATAAGTTGTTTAATTATGGAAGTGAAACCATTAAGCAAAGATTACTAAGGATAACGATAAACCTTCCATGTTCTCCAGGTCGAATGCAAAGCATTACATCTCTGTCAGCAAGCACAGCACTTACAGGAATTACCCCACCACCCAAAGCTTTTCCTAGTATCTGAATAAGTCAACCAATATTAAATCTTTAGAAGCATACTAGAGAAGTTTATATAACTATGGAGTACATTGATTTAACAAGAAAGGCAGCTTGAAATAAAAATTAGTGTAAAAAAGAGCATATTCAAAACATCAATTTAATAGTAACCAGGACGCTATCATTCAACTCGCAAATTTCAGTAGTAATCTCACAATCAAACTTAAAAGATTTCTATTTTAAATGCCAAACTCTAATACAAGGACATTAGAGAGAATTAGATAGACAAAACAATCAATCATAAATGAGAAAAGAATATACATCTCTATTGATCCTCAGAGCAGAGAATAAGCAATGTAAAGAAGCGACAATAAAACACCATTCACTCAATCAACTCTCGAGTATAATCAAAGCAAAACAAAAATTATGTATTTCAAATTTCACAATCTGCAAATCACCATGGCTATATTGTAATTGTTAAATTAAAAGAATCTGTTTCAGAAACAATTTGTGCATATCAAGTATGTGCATCTATGTTTGGAAGAGTAAAATTGAGAGAGAGAGGTACAGCCATCCCGACCCACATTACGGCAGATTATAGAAACTCTTCAAACAATATACACACAAGTTCATGCATGCATTTGATCTGTGCAGATAAGACTTTCAGCCAGTTTTTCATTATTCAGTTGCAACTCTAACCCCCTACAAGTTTCAATATTCAGTTTTACATCTTTCTTACAAAAATGATAAAACGGAGCACATATGCTTGAAGTGCTTATCAATGGCTGCTTTACTAGAATATCCGCAGAAATCAAAGGGCATAAAGTTGTTGACTAACAATCACAGATTAATTAAAAAACCATTTTAGAATATTTAGCCAAAATTTATTTAATAGTATAGAAGATAGGAACCGAATATTGTTATATTCACATGAAATGGTACAGGAATTTCATCAGAACTTAAAAGTTGATAATACCACAACATCTGGACGAACTTCTTCCCAATCACAAGCCAGCATTTTTCCTGTCCGTGCTAGGCCACTTTGTATCTCATCAGCAATCATTAGAATGTTATATTTTGAGCAAAGATCTCTGACAGCTTTTAGATATCCTTCTGGAGGTATTATAACCTATTAGTGACCAGGGAAAAAAAAAGAGAATATTGTCAAAAGAATGAAGGGATCAAAGTAACAACTACTTAACAGTGTTTGATTTGATGAAAAGGTCCCCCCCCCCCCCCCCCAAAAAAAAAAAAAAACTTATTGTGAAAAAGGAAAGAACTTAATTTCTTTTTTAGAATTCTTCTGAGGTCTCTGAATCAATTTGAAGATAGGTTTATAAACTTAGAATTATGTACATTATGTAAAATTCATTTTCACAAAGGACTTAGTAAATTAATAAATTGGAAACTGGTGAAAATGCTAACTTGTTAATGACTATTTGTGTCAATGGCAACCTAATTAATAGAGAGTTCCCAAAGAAGTCTCATGTTCGAATCTCCCTTAAATTAACTGTCAATGTATTAATCAGGTAACTGTATAAGATAGTTTGGCTCCTTGTAGTAATCAAGAAGGTAAAAAGGAAAAAAAAAAAAAGGTATAACTCTCATAACTTGCAAGTTAAAGTTAGTAACAACAAAAGCACTGTTTAGCACTATATATATATATATATATATATATATATATATATATGTATGTATATGTATATCATCAAACAAGGAAGAGATGAACACACTCTTGACTCCTAAAAGTTCCCAGATATGCTAAACTAAATGAAGCAAAACCTCGAAAGACAGTCAAGCCCATTCAAACTACTTCACATCCCAACCACTAAACATTGCTTATTAACTTACACCAGCCTCTCCTTGAATAGGTTCAAAGATAAATCCTGCTATTCTGTCTCCATGTTCTGCATTAATAAAACAAAAAGCAATCTGTCAGAACAAAAGAAACACTCGTCTCATTTTTAGCATTTTTTTTGAAAGGATACTCTTGTCTGCATATTTCAGAACATTGAAGATGGATTATTGGGAGGGGGTGAACTATGTAACATCCAGAAGAAATGCTGTCGCTTTATGCACCTAGAAAAAATTAAACTGAAACAGAATTGGGATTATTCAAACCTTTAAAGATCTTCTCAAGGACAACATCATCACCAAAATCAACTTTAACATGACCAGGCAACAATGGCCCAAATCCACGAGTAGCCTCATTGTCACAGCTCATAGAGATGACAGCCAATGTACGACCATGGAAGCAGCCACAACAAGAGACTATAATAGCCTGCATGTGCCCAATTTTTTTACTCAAACAGAAAGAAAAAAAAAACCTCATCTGGTTCTTATAAATATCCATATTTTCGATATGAATACCTATCCAGAAAGAAGATTAACAAGAGCTGCCATCAAAGATCATGAGTGCTTTGCTATTAAATCGGATAGGAAAGGAGCCTCAAGGTTTCTGTTACCTAAAACACTTGTAAATTTTTCCTTGTATATTACTAAAGCAATTGTACATGAGATATATCTCCAATTACAGTCATTGGATCAAGCAAAATAGCAAATACATAAAATCAGAAGCACCCCCACCTACCCTCACAAACAAAGCAATTGTACATGAGATATATCTCCAATTACAGTCATTGGATCAAGCAAAATAGCAAATACATAAAATCAGAAGCACCCCCCCCCCCCCCCCCCCCCCCCCCCCCCCCCAAACAACAACAACAACAACGGGAAAACCTTGCATCTTTCCAACAAATGGCCTTACATCAGGTAATTAGATTTATTTACCACACAAAGAAAGGCCAGTTAACAAAGAGTGAAAAGATTTACCTCATCTTTGGGAATTTTTTTCTTCTCATAACCCCATTTCCTTGCCAACTTCAGAGCAGTTTCCACTCCTTCAGCACCAGTGTTCATGGGAAGCACCATCTCATAGCCAAACATACTTGTCAGACGCTCTGCAAAAATTGGAAATCTGTCATTGTAGAAAGCTCTGGAGCTAAGAGTGAGTCTTTCTGCCTGTTCTTGGAATGCTTTAATGATCTTCGGATGACAATGTCCCTGCAGTGCGAGGCTTAGACAATTGAACTAAGGAGAAAGTTAAATTCAAAGCGCCAAGAAAATTGTAAATCATGGGATTATTTTCTTTAATCAATATTTTTGACCGAGTATGGCATTTGGCAAGAGCAATTCCCTGCGCCCCCTAACTCCAACGAAGAACAAGAGGAACAAGGGCCCAATAACACAAAGTAAAGAGGCACTTAAAGGTGTAGGGATACTACAGCATAATTTATAGACTGTCTATACCTGATTAACGGCTGAGTAAGCTGATAGAAAATCTAGATATTTCTTGCCTTCTGGATCCCATATGGTTGATCCCTTTGCTCGAGAGAATACAACTGGAACTGGGTGGTAACTGTACTTGAACCAGAAAAGTGATTTCACTTAGTCTATCATCAAAAATAGGCAATGTCTCACAATCTAACATGCAAAAATGCCACAAATACCCACAAAATTCTTTGAAAGTAGACATACTCTCGCACTTGTAATCAATCATCTAAATAAATCAGCAGCTAACCAGAACAATCAGATCAAGAATTTCAACCCCAATGAACTTGGACAGCATAACGGAACTATGAATCTAAGCACACTTTAGAAACCGAGCACCCAACCAATTGAACCAATCTATCATATTAAAGAAAAATTCTTCTCAAATATCGAATTTTTCTAACAGGAAAGATTAACCAAAGAAAAAGCTTGAAGCTAACAAAGCAAAACCGAAAGCCAATGTAAGTGATAGTAGATATGTTTCAGATCAACCAAACCAAAACCCAGAAGCAAAACAAAGAAAAAGAAGGGGGACTGAATTGCCAGAAGGCATAGAAAGATTAAGAATAGACAGAGACATTAAGGGTAAAATCAAATAGAAAACAGAGAAAGAGAAAAAAAACAGAACTAACTTGTGGGCACTATATTCATATTCAAGGTTGATGAGGTGGTTAGAAGAGGAAGAAGAAGCGCTGCCTTCAGCCACTGTACCAAAGCCCCTCCTGCTTGTACTTAACAAAGACTGAAAGGGTTTCCTCGTTGCCGCCATTTTCCGGTGATGCCAAAATAAACTGTTGCCTTTCTCTCTCTCGGAGTAAGCAAACTGGGATTTTCTTTCTCTCTGTTTTATAGGATTGTCGTTATGCTGGAAGTTTTTAAACGATTATATTGATGCATACATGCAACTCTCCCTTCCGAATCCAAATCCCAATGTCTCTCGATTACCCATCCACGCTTTGTAGGAAACCAACAAAACAATCCATTTTATTGTTTGGAAAACCTCAATTACCCCTTTGAAATTATGTAAGAAACAACTGAATGAAAACTATAAAACTTTCTATAAGTGCTTGGACCCCTTCATTTTTATTGATCTTTCTTCATAATCATGAGAAGAAATTGAATAACATAAGACCTTTTATGGCCAAGACATTAAAAACAGAAAAGGAAACGAAAGATAAGGTAAATATGCAAACTTTGGAATGATTACACGCAAGATTCCACATTTTCCAGCCAACTCTGATAGCAGCAGGTGTCGAGGTTTTTTATTGGCACAAGCAAAAGGGCAGACGTAACAGTTACCCCATGGCATGTACTCCAGACTTTAGAGCCTGGGTGGCTGAGCCCTTCCTCACGGCCACGGGCCTGTGCTAATGGCTTGTCAGCAGTATAGCCTGCGGGTTGGGATCTGGTTCTGCAGTTTTAAGTTTGGGTTGCTCGCATCCATTTACCAGTGCGATTGTTGCAATCTAACGATATCAATAATAAAGTGGAAGCGAATCAAACAATCTAATCAAAATACTCGGAAGCTATTTAATAATCATTCAAATTTGATTTAATTATTTTCAAATCGAATTTAAATTATTCGAATAACGAATAAAATTAAACTCAAATATAGGTTTAATAATCAAATAAACTCTCAACTTTTAGCCCAAAATGAAATTCAATCCTAAATGTTTTATCGCATAAAATTCAGTCCATAAACTTTTATGGCTTAATAGCCAAATATAACCTCAACGTTCAATTGCATGAAAATAAGGCTATAAAATTTTATTTTCAGCAAATAAGGCCTAAACATTAAAAAAGAATGGAATTATGGTTATAACCGTTAAATCACTGTTATGTTCGTTTGTTTTGTCCACGTGCCTCGTGTCATGCTGACGTGGATAATAATGCCACGTGTCATGCTGACATTGCATAATATTGCCACGTGTCATGCTGACGTGGATATAAGTTAATTTTTCCTTTTTTTTTCAATGTTTAATACCCAAATACATCCCCAACGTTTGTAAAAATATGCAATTAAACCCTCAACGTATAATTTCATGGAAATAAGGATACTAAGTTTCATTTTCAGCATGTTAAACCTAAAATTTATAAAATAATAGAATTAAGGATATAACCGTTAAATAGCTGTGATATCCGTTTTTCTTGCCCATGTGGCATGCCACCTCAACGTTGAAATGGATTATAATGCCAGGTGGACCAGTGACGTAGCATAATATTGTCACATGTTATGCTGATGTGAATATAAGTTAAATTTTCTTTTTTTTCTTCAAAATTTCATTTTTTTTCAAAATAAACATTTTTTAAAAGTTCATTTCTTTTCAAATTTACATTTTTCATTATTTCATTTTTTTTAATTAAATATTTTTTAAAAATTACATTTTTTTCATAACTTCATTTTTTAAAATTACATTTTTTTCATAATTTCATTTTTTTAAAATTAAATTTTTTTTATCATTTCATTTTTATTTTTTAATAATTACATTTTTTCATCATTTCATTTTTTGGGTTGTACGATACCAAAATTAGTACAAAAATGCATGTGGTATTCAACCAAAAATACTGAAACGACAAGAAAGAAAGAATTAGTATAGTAGAAAAAATAAAGAAAAGAATCATACCACATGCATTTTTGTTCTAATTTTGGTATTGTACAGCAGAAAAAAATGAAATGATGAAAAAATGTAATTCTTAAAAAATAAAATGATGAAAAAAATGTAATTTAAAAAAATGAAATTATGAAAAAAAATGTAATTTAAAAAATGAAACTATGAAAAAAATGTAATTTTTAAAAAATATGTAATAAAAAAATGAAATTATGAAAAATGTAAATTTGAAAAGAAATAAAACTTTTAAAAAATGTTTATTTTGAAAAAAAATGAAATTTTGAAGAAAAAAAAAGAAAATTTAACTTATATTCACGTCAGCATGACACATGGCAATATTATGCTACGTCACTGATCCACCTGGCATTATAATCCATTTCAACGTTGATATAGCATGCCACATGGGCAAGAAAAACGGATATCACAGCTATATCCTTAATTCTATTATTTTATAACTTTTAGGTTTAACATGCTGAAAATGAAACTTAGTGTCCTTATTTCCATGAAATTATACGTTGATGGCTTAATTGCATATTTTTACAAACGTTGGGGATGTATTTGGGTATTAAACATTGAAAAAAAAAGAGAAAAATTAACTTATATCCACGTCAGCATGACACGTGGCAATATTATGCCACGTCAGCATGACATATGGCATTATTATCCACGTCAGCATGACACATGGCATGACACATGGACAAAACAAACGGACATAACAATGATTTAACGGTTATAACCATAATTCCATTCTTTTTTAACGTTTAGGCCTTATTTGCTGAAAATAAACCTTTATGGCCTTATTTCCACGCAATTGAACGTTGAGGCCTTAATTCTATTTTACCCTAAACGTTGAGGTTATATTTGGCTATTAAGCCAACTTTTATTTTAGTGGAAATAGACCAAATCTGTTAAATAAACTAACTACCGTTAGTTTTGCATACGTAGCATGCCACATGGCAGCTAACTAAGCTATCCACATCAGCTGCCACGTATGCAAAACTAACGGCAGTTAGTGTCATTTAACAGTTTTTGACTTAATTGCATAATTGTAAAAGGTTGAGGGTTTATTTCTACTGAAATAAAAGTTTATGGACTGAATTTCATGCAATAAAATGTTGAGGGCTGAATTCCATTTTGGGCTAAAGATTGAGGGCTTATTTGGCTATTAAGCCTCAAATATATTAATACTTGATTTGAATAGCTCATTAACTTAATTGAATTTTTTTAATATATATTTTTAATATTTTAATATTAATTTATAAGTTTATCTTTATAATATAATTAAAAATTAACAAATCAAATCTATCTGAATTTCAATTTGAATTGTTCGAATATTCTATCAAATTAAACTTGAATTTCAAAAATTAAACTCAATCAAATTCGAACATTGAGTGTTTAAATCAAACCTAATACTAATCATTTCACCTCTGCTATATTACATTTCTAAAAAGTAACAAGTCCAATCAAAAAAAAAAGTCACAAGTCAATCAATGTTAATTGAAGCTGCCGAGGGCAAGATCAAGAATGCTGGCACTCAATCACAAAGGCATTTGTGAAATAACCAGAAAAAAATGCTTTTAACAGATAATTTAAGATGCTAAAAAACCGACGGCCTTGCTTCATAATAAGAGAGTAGTGCAAGGCCTGATTACTCTTTTAGTGCAACTATCATCAGCAGAGAATGAAGTATAAAACGCATGAACAATTTGCATCAAAGGAATTTCATACCCATGAGACCATATGGAATGTTTCATCTAAAGTTTTTACATGGCTAATAGTTACAAAAGATGATACAGAACCAAGAACAACAGCTTTTGAGTTATGAATCCAATCATACAAATTTCAGCTGAACCGACAACACTAAAATCTCTTGGCATATTTACAAACATGTGTCAATCAGATGGTGCAAACTGTTATTATTGATTTTTCATTCTCAATAATCTGGCTAGAGAAGAGTAAGTGATCAATCCTAAACATAGATGCTTCGGGACTGAGGAGACCATATAATACACACCAAGAAGCTAGCCTTTGGTTTAGAGAAGAGGGAATAGAAGAAATGAACTAAGTTGTCTATTATAGCAACCAATCAGGCAGTAAAATATCAATAGCAAGATAATTAATTGATGCCAATATCGCAGAATCATTCAAGATAGCAGCCAGAATTTAGACATGGCACAAACTGGCTAGAAACCATTAGAAGACCCAAAGGTTTCAAACTGCAGCTGGACGAGACAATGAGCAATGGGAGTGGGAACATCACTTGATAAAGCAATCCATTAATAACCAAACCTTAGAAAATTGGCACACAGCAATAGAAATAGCAATGCACCTCTTAGTTTCACTATAAAAGAACAAAAGGCAGATTCACTTTGTTATTAATTACTACAAGAAATTTGCCAACAAAGCATCCAATGATTCCTTATCCCCTAAAGCTCAACTGAATTTTAATTTCAGAGACAAGGTTCATGAAATGTAACCAAGGCATTCTTGGAACAGGAAAGGTGCCTCTAGACCACATACATCTCCTGTTTGCTAGGAGAGGTTCCACAAAGGGTATCTCTATTCAAGACGAAAAAATCTCTTCATAAGCCGTGTCCAAGAGCAAAAGTAAGACAATGAGATTTCAGTTCTCTTGGCAAACCAAGATCCAATGAAGCAAAAGAGTATAGGATGAATAAGTTTTACACAATCATTCTAAGCAGAAAACAGTTACAGATACAGGCTATGCTGAATTTCCTATCATACTGTTAAAATTGCAGCAAAAAATGGTAATCGAGGTATCAAGAGAAACTTGGAAACAAAATATTTGTGTAAGATAAAATACTCAGTTTTTGCATTGAGCAAATAGTGAAGTCAATAACATGGGCAAGATTCAGAAGAAAGGGATGGAGGATTTGCTTCATAGAGTTTTCAATGTTTGATTTATTTCTGGTGGATGATTTCCCCTATTCTTCAAAATTAAACTACAAACTGACCAGGGAAAAGATGGAGGAGGAATAATCATCAAAGTGTCACATTGTACCATCAACAGGAAGATGCTTTATTGAGCAGCTGAGAGCTAGGGATGGAAAGGTAGACGTATAATAAATAAACATCCTCCAAAATTTTCAATTATGATCATTGAAATATTTCTAGGCGTAAATAGAGTAAATAATATTGGAAATAAGGGTGCCATACCAAGAAAAGACTTGATATAACAGGTCCCAAGGAAAGAAACATTCTAAAAGGTTCTAAGATATCGCAGATGGAGAATGGTTTAAGCAACAAGGATAGAACCTAACTCCCATGAATGCTAACGCTGCAGCAAATCATCCAGAATGATCTTGAAAGTACTCTTATGGAAGAAAAACAAAGAGTTTGGTTGAAGAAAACTAGAATAAGAAGCCATCTCCAAAAACCAAACCTAAGGGAACAACTGAGAGGAAACATTAGACAGGGTAAATACCAAGATTTTAACTATTCACCTCCAACTATATATCTAGAAAAGCTTTAAGATTCAGGTGGCGATTATAAATGCCTCAGGTTTTCAGCTTCACGCTTCTGCTGTGGAGTTCCAGTTATAAGAGCAACACGCTCCCCTTGTGATGATTTGGATTCAGATATTTCAATCATTGCCCCGATATGTTTCAATCAAGTAGATTCCTAAAATATAGTGGGGGTCAACAGTTAGGATTAACAGATCAGTGATACTATATTAATTTTCATAAGGACAACTTAACTAAAAGGCTTCTACCTCGAAGAACACCATCATAGGCATACATAAGCTATGAAGCACAAACTGACTTCATAAGACAGATCGCCTTCCTACTTCACTGATGTATACTGAATACCAGTAAATGACGCAAAAATTCCCCCTCTAACTACACAAGGCATCCTCATTCAGAAAAATAAACACAATTTTGTAGCTGTTCGAATCCTTATCTTCATTTATCTCAATGTTAGGCTTATTCTTTAGCTTAAGCTTCAATAATATAACATAAGGTTGGGAGCAAGGCGGAAAAGTAAATTAGCCAACCTTCCTTACGTTGGCTAAATTGAGCCCTCCTTTCATCATCATCATCATCAGAGCCTTTATCCCAATACTTTGGGGTAGGCTATGTGAACCAATATCTAAAATCACGTTAGATCGTCCATATGTATTCAAATTGAGCCCTCCTTTGCCCATCATTTTAACAACTGCATTAGCAGGGATCAATTTCAAGAGCTGAAGACGGAGGCAACCTGTATGAAGACAATAAAAGGAAGAACCAGATTCAAAGAGAAGTATAATATCAGAAGAAAGACCTTAAGCAAAACTTCTGACAAGCATGATATACCCACCCTCCATAGAGCTTAGACGAATATGAGGACATGGACCACATGGACCCATAGCCATTTCCCCCCATCTATTACACTATGTTTGGATAAACATTAGTAAAGGAAAGGAGTGGAAAGGAAAGGAATGCAAACTAAAGGAAAGGAATGGAAAAGAAAGGGTACATGTACCCCTTGTTTGGATAACCAAAATTAATAAAGGAAAGGAAAGGAAAGTAATCCTAACAATCCTTGTTTGATTAAACAATGGAAAGGAAAGGAAATGATTTATTGTAATGCTTTTTTTCCAATTATAACCCTTTTTGTTTTAAATTTTATAAGATAATAAGGTTAAATTTGATATTCTATATGTTAAAATTTTTTTCAAGTTTCATTTCCTTCCCCTTTACCCCAAATTGGGGTTTTAAAAAAACTGAGTAACTCAAGGGAAAGCAAGGGGTGCTCACTCCCCCTCTCTTTCCTTTCCCTTGCTAAAAAATCTTCCCAAACAAAGGAAAGGTTTACAACCTTCCTTTGTTTTACTTTCCTTTCCTTTCCTTTCCCTTCCCCACTCTCAATCCAAACATAGGCTTAGAGAGGAAGAAAACAAGAAATGTCAAAGAAAGAAAATTACAAAACTAGGATGAGTAAAAACAGATCACCCCATCAGGGCTCAGTATTCTATAAACAACTAGTTCATCATTGCTTTTTCCATCTGTATCATTCAATCTTCTCTTCTGATTCCTATTATCACTATGATCTCTTTCGCCTCAAGAGCGCTTAGCACTCATCCATTGTTTTGAAATTCAATAAACCTGCCGAAACAACAAAAGTTTAAGTCCAAAAGCAATCAAATTGAGTTTGAATATAATACAAGCAACAAATTTTAAGCTTCTGCTCATATCAAAACAAACTTCTTGAGTTCTCCCATTGCTTTTCACTTTCCATCAAATTCTTAGCTACTTTACAAAATTGAAAAAAGGAAAAAAAAATTAAAAACCCATAAAAAGCTAGCAAAATTCAAAGAAACCCAAAACGGAAAAAGAATCGTTTTTTAACCAACCAATATGAAAAGCTATAATTTACAATAAAAAGAATCACTTTTTAGATTGATTAAAGTTTGTTCTCATATGGAAAAGCTATAATCGCTCATGCTAGAGGAATGCTTTTGTTCCCCCTTTGTCCGAGATGTGGTGAGGCAGAGGAAACCACCATTCACTGCCTTAGAGATTGCCCTATAGTGATAGATTTATGGCTTGCTCTTGACCCACCTCCTGACTTCTTTCATTCCTTTAATATGGAAATAAATAAATGGTTTTACCATAACTGCATGAGCGAGATGGAATCAGAGAGTTATAACATGCTATGGAAAGTGATATTTCCTTTTAGTATTTGGCATATCTGGCTGAGCAGAAATCAACTTATTTTTAACAGTAGTTCTATTTTGGTTGATTTCTGCTTAAAAAGTGGAGTATATTTAGAAGTTCTCCATGTTGTTGGAAATCCAAAGTTATTAATAGTTGCAAAGAATTTTGGGTAATTATTGGGTATAAACAAAAAGCAAAAATGAAAACCCAAATCAATGTTGGTTGGAAATCACCTGCTGCCCCATTTGTAAAGCTAAACACAGATAGTTCATCTAAAGGAAATCCAGGGAAAGCTGGTGCAGGAAAACTTCTTAGAGACAGCTTTGGCAACTGGCTGGGTGGATTCTCTCGTAATCTTGGAATAACTACTAGCCTTTGCGCGGAGTTGTGGGGCATCCGTGATGGACTTAAATTTGCCATTAACCTTGGCTTCAGAAATTTGATCTTGGAAGTGGATTCACAGATTGCTCTCAGATTTGTCCAAGGATATATCTCCCGCATATGCTTATTGGTCGATTGTTTCTGATTGCAGGTGTATACTGCATAGGCTTGATAATGTGAGGATTGTCCATACGTTCAGAGAGGCCAACAATTGTGCTGACACATTGGCAAACATGGGGGCTGAGTCAGAGGAAGCATTTTGTTATTATGAGGAACCTCCTGTTGCTGTTAAACTTCAATCTTGTTTATGACCTTATGGGGATTGTTTACCCCAGAAACATTTGACTGTTGTTCCCGTTATTGTTTTGAATTTATGTAATGCTCCTTTTTAGATCAAAAAAAAGTTTGTTCCCATATGAATATTTTCCATTGAAAAACTGAGGAGCCGTTTGGTATGAGGGATTTTATTACTTTGCAGTGTATTTTAATGGGCTGTAATCTGTTTACAGTGTTTGGTAAGACTTATTTACTGCAAAGTTATTTTACAACTGTAAAGTGATTGCCGCCTGATCCAGCAATCTGTTTACAGCCTTCCCCTTCTGCAAAGTAAGATTGCAGGGAAAGCTCACCTCAGAAATACCACTACTACCCTAAAACCCCAAAGACAGAACTCTTTTTAGACAGAATATTCAAGCACGGTCTTTTGGAGTCTTCAAGCTTCGATCTTCTCCATCTCTGAGCTGAGTTCTCTTCCAAGGTAACTCACCTTTTTTAGGCAAATCTTCTTTGCTCTCCCAATCTCCCTTATCCTTCTGTTTTACTGGTATTATATTTAAATGGTAACTCATCTATTTCAGGCAAATATTCTCTTTTACTTTCATGGTTTTTGCTAAGATTTTTTTTCAGTTAAATGGGCAAGTAAATCCACCTTTGTTCGTTTGTTGTTGTGGGTTTCTGTTGTTGTCCTGTTTGTGTTTTGTGGTGTGTAGATCTTGTGTTTGGCAGATGTTTGTTTCCAATCACTTTGTGCACCAGTTATTTGTCTGATAGTTAACTTAAGGATGTAATCTTACAAGCATTTCAAGACTGGAAAAATATAGACCAACTTGCTCTCTAATTTTTTCACAGTAACTTAAAAAGTATCAACACTCAACTGGATCTTTAAAGTGGTAATAAAAAATTTTGGCATCTCATCATCAATCAACGTGGGAATTAAACATGGACAAAAGATCAGTAGCTTTTTGTAGGTTCCCATGCTAATAATTTCTGAAACTTTTTATTGGGAAATTGATGTCTAGAAATTGGAGTTTTAATGGACGAAATATGTTTTCAATTTTGACAAACTGCCTACCTGTTACTCTTTTTAGATTTGTCAATGCTGTGATTTATTTCAAGAGTTTTGTACCAACCAATTAACAAATGCTTTTAGATTGGTTCTCACTTTTCAGCTTTCTGTTGTTTGCTTAGTTTGGGTTTGAGCAATGTTTTTTTTCATGGTTTGATTGTTTTTCTTTTATTTTTTGCAATTATTTGTATTGGTTTTTGTAATTGCAATATCAAAGTCTGTTCTTAGAAGATTTTTATTCTACACTAGATTAAAATAAACTAATTTCGAAAAGCTTTATCTCTCTTCGCTTTTTCTTTCTCCACTTAAAAAAAAAAGATTTTAAAAAAGTCATACAATAATTATAGGAAAAAAAAAGAAAAAGATTTGAAGAAGATGACTTGGATTAAAATACCTTGTTTAAAGAAATAAGTTTAAAACTACCCCTATTAAAGAATAAAAATTTTAAAATAACTTATTTTAGGAAAAAACTCGTGTTTTTCCCTTGTTTTAAAGAATCTGATAAGGTGGAATCCGTAGTGGCAAGTATGATGTTGAGTGGTGTTGACATTGGTTTGATTTGCAAAGAAAATACCTTATTTCTCTCATGCAAATGCTGCTGGCTTGTTTCGCTTTGCACAGGATTTGATTTGCATAGGAATATGAATTTAAATAATTATGTTTTAAGATTTCATGGGAAGAATATATTTTACTACAAGTGAAAAAAAAGGAAAAGAAATAACTTATGAATATATATGTTGAATATGATGCAAGCGAAAGGCTAATACTATGTATTCGATTCATTCATAATCTATTTAATTTCTTTGAAATGAGATTTGTTATAAATTAGTCGCTTATTTATCAGCACCATTCAACCATTTAATTTAGTTGTAGCCTTTTCCTCGTTATGTGATTAGTTTCTTATCTTTTTACTATATAATAATATAATAATAAAGATAAATAAATTGATTTGTTATTTTCATTTTGTATAATTTGAACAATTATAAGCAACTTAATTAACTTGATTGTTTTATATGTTATAAGTTTACAGAATGGAAGAATTTTCCCAACAACAAATTGCAATGGTGGTCACTGCTGTGTCTTTGGCTATAAAGATAATTACATTAATTTTGATGATTAGTCTTTTCTGTGAAGAATATGGTGTGATTTTAATGAATTCTAGAAAGCGTAAAAGAGACAATGGTACTACTTATGAGAGACATGCCATTAGGCAGTTGAATTTTAGGAGGATGATATTTGATTCTGATTTGACATGTATTGAAAATATTAGAATGGATAGGCTGACCTTCTATAAACTATGTAATATGCTTCAAAGCATTGGTAGACTTGCACCAACAAAGAACATGAACGTTGAGGAAATGGTTGCTATCTTTTTGTACATCATTTCTCATCATGCAAAAAATAGAATCTTAAAGAGAGAATTTGTTAGAAGTGGAGAGACAGTCAGTAGGCAATTTAGTGTGGTTTTGAATTCGGTGCTAAGGCTACATTCAATCTTGTTGAAGAAGCCAGAGCCTGTACCTGAGAATTCCAATGACTTTAGATGGAAATGGTTTAAGGTAATGAACAAGTTTTTAGTTAACATTAAAGTACGTAGAAATAAAGTTAAACATTCAAGCCTAACTATCACTTTTCTGTTGGAAACAATAGAATTGTTTAGGTGTTTTAGACGGGACTTATATTAAAGTCAATGCATTGGAATGTGATAAGCCTAGATACAGGACAAGGAAGAATGAAATTGCCACAAATGTCCTAGGGGTCTGTTCACAAGATATGCAATTCATATATATCTTACCCGGATGGGAAGGTTCAGCTGCAGACTCTAGGGTTCTTCGAGATGCAATCTCAAGGAGAAATGGCTTGAAAGTCCCTAAAGGTATGCAATTATTAACAATAGGGCAAATCTTAATTTCATATTATAGGGATAATCCTAAATATTATTTTTTTACTATAGGTTTTTACTACTTATGTGATGCTGGTTACACCAATGGAGAAGGCTTTTTAACTCCCTACAGAGGGCAACGATATCATTTGAATGATTGGAGACAAAATCACACCCCTCGAACAAAAGAAGAGTTGTTCAATTATAAACACTCTAGTTCCAGAAATGTTATTGAGAGATGTTTTGGTTTCCTAAAGATGAGATGGGCAATACTTAGGGAGAGATCTTGGTATCCAGTGAAAACAAAATGTAGAATTATTTCAGCTTGTGCTTTGTTACACAATCACATAAGGAGGGAAATGACACTTGATCCACTTGAGGCTGAAATCTCAGATGGATTTCTTGAATCTGATCAGCATGTGGATACCATCCAATTCATCGAGACCTCTTCTGCATGGACTGCTTGGAGAGATAACTTAGCACAAGAAATGTGGAATGAGTGGCTGGTTTCTAGAAATCTAATTTAATTTATGTAATTTGTTTGTTTATGTTTGTATGGACTACCAATGAGTGATGTTTTTATGTATTGATTTCATGTATTTGTTTGTTTACATTATCTATGAAAAGTTGGACTTTTATGATTTTATATATGATGTTTGACACTATATGTCTATATGATGATTTGAATGACAAGTAATATGTTCATAAATTTGAGTTAGTTTTTTTGTAGTGTTTTGAAGTAGATGGAGAGTGAACCAGTGGACAACAACTGAAGATGCCATATTAATTGATTGTTGCATTGATCTTGTTAATCAAGGTGGTCGGAACAAAGATAATGGTACATTCAAGCCTGGTTACTTGCAACAATTGGAGAAATGGATGGCTGAGAAGATCCCAAACTGCCAAATCAAAGGTACACCTCACATTAACTCAAGGATAAGGTTGATGAAAACTCAATATAGAGAGGTTGCTGAGATGCTAAGCCATGCTGCCTCTGGTTTCGGTTGGGATGATGCTAACAAATGTGTTACCTGCGACCTTGATGTGTGGAATGGTTGGGTTAAGGTATTAATGATTTATTTAACTTTTATAAATTTATTAAATGCTTGGAATATTGGTTCAAAATATTTAGACTATTTTATGTTTGCATTTCGAATGCAGAGTCACCCTGCAGCTGCAGGGCTTAGGAACAAGCCTTTTCCTCACTTTGACAAGTTAGCCATAATCTTCGGAAAAGATAGGGCGAATGGAATAGCAGCTGAATCTCCTGCTGATGCAGTTGAGAATATCGAAGTTGAGGAAGCAACATTTGCAACAGCAAATCCTGGCTTTAATATGTTTGATGATCTGAATATTGACTTGGAATATGCTGACTATATGCCTTATGGTGAACCATCTGCTCGTATTAGAAGACGTTCAACTGATAGTGATGCTAATATGGCTCAGAGAAGATCCAAGAGAAGTAGATCTAGTGGATCAAATATTGAGGTACTTCAAGAAACATTCATTGCAAACATGAATGAGCTTGGTTCCATATGCCGAGGTGCAAAGGAAAGTGTGGACAAATTAGCTGATTGTTTTTTCTTTATGGCTGAGGATGCTTCAAGGAAGATGAGAGTGATTGATGTGATATCAAAGATTGACATCGAAGGTTTGACTCAAGAAGAGATTGTTAGGATTGGAGGTATAATCGCTAGCGAGACATCGAAGACAAATTATCTCTTCTCACTTTCAGATAACATGAAGAAGATTTATATCAAGAGCTTCCTTGGTGGATCTATGTAGCTCTATGGCAATGTTAATTGATGGATGTTTAACTCATACTTGGTTTGAAGATTGGAAAACTAACTCATGATATGTCTTCATATGACTTACTAGGTACATTGTAGTATGACTTGTTAGGACCTCATATCACTACTGGTGCTGATACTGCTGTCATATCACTGCTTTTGTTTATATTGTGGTATGACTTATTGAGACCTCATATCACTGCAGTTGCTAATATTGTTGTCATATCACAACTTTTGTTTATGTTGTGGTATGACTTGTTAGGACTTAGGACCTCATATCACTGCAGTTGCTAATATTGTTGTCATATCACAACTTTTGTTTATGTTGTGATATGACTTGTTAGGACTTAGGACCTCATATCATTGCAGTTGCTTATATTGATATCATATCACAGCTTTTGTTGATATTGTGGTAGGATTTGTTAGGACTTCATATCACTGCAATTGCTTATATTACTATAATATCACAACTTTTGTTTATATTGAGTATGACTTGTTTATAAAGTTTATATTTATGTTTTTGTGAAAAGAATTTTAAATGACACTTTGTTTTTTTTTTTTTAGTATAACTGACATCTTATATAGGACACATTCCACTCAACTCATCCAATGACATTGCCTTAGCAGCCATAAACAAATTTTATGTTTATGCAACTCCATTACCAAGTTAGCAAGCAAGGATAAAAGAGTTACAGAAGTTGTTCCCAATGCATGCTATTTTTTCATCTCAATGTAAATTTCATGTGTTGCTTATGCAAAACTGAATCCAGTTTCTCTATCTAGTCTTCAAGAAGACTCTGCTCCTGGGACGGTCTCGGTAGTCAAAGAAGTCAGATTTTAAGGAAACTTTTACCTGTTGATCACTCCCACTTGGTAGAAATTGATGGTGTCGGTTGTACTTGGTAAAGGTGATCTGTTGGTATGTTCTTTATTTGTTCATTAACGGAGAATATTGATGTGTTCTGAGGTAGCCATGCCCTGATTGTATTTTTTCCTTACATGTTGAAACTGAATTGAATTCTACTTGTTTAACCTAGAATTCCTAGTACATATCTAATGTTAATAGTGAATTGCTGCAGTGTCATCTTTAGATTGTGTTGTTACTTTGAATTTTGTTCATATAAATAACATCTGTTAGTTGAGTTACAGAATGGATGAAAGCAGTAAAAATGAATCAGCAATAGCATTTTAAAACATTGAAGAAAAGAGGATTGAGAGCAATTGTCTAAAATTCTCTGCAGTGAAGTTTGGACAGGATCAAAGCAAACTGACAATGGAACCTATGTTCTTTGTTTTTTATTGGATACTTTTGCGAAGATTATATAACCCCAACCGAAAGTATTCTATTCCCGGTTCCTTTTATTATCAGATTTTCTTAAACGAAATTGTAAGTGATATTAATCTTAAACAAAGTGGAGATGGCCCTTGCATGAAAGTAATAGAGAAATTTCATTCACAAAAAGCATTTTGCTTTTTACAATTGTTTTTTAGATCATGACAACAATGTCGAAATGGCTTATTACCTTTATCCAAAATTTTCATGCTTTTAGAAATAGATTTTCGAAAAGCTTCATGCTTTCCAGAACAGGATTCGAGGAAGCATGAAAATTCTGCGAATTTCATTTCAACAAAGTATATCATGTTGAGATTATATTTTGACTGCGCACTAAATTATGATTGCCTTGTAAAAATATAATTATTTTTTGATTTTATCATGTGAATTAGTATAGTTGTAAAAGTGATTTTAAGATAATCATGAAGGTTTGGAAACGTAATTTTAATATTTAAAAAAACAACTGATGAAAAAATTAGAGAAAATTCAAGAATTTCAGGACAAAAGCAAATCAAACATAATAACAATTTGATAGCATTTTCCATGATTTCAATCGATTTAGATTTTCTTTTTTGTTTAAAAAATTCTAATTTTGATAATATTTTTGGAGGACAGTGAGATGAAGTTGTAGCTTTTGAAACATAATTTTCATACTTCATAGAACTGGATTTTTAGGAAGCATGAAGATTCTCGAAAATTTATTTTTCAAGAAGCATAAAAGCTTTCTGGGATTTCATTTTCGAGAACAATGAAAATTTTGAGAATTGAATTTTTGAATAAAAGCAATGAAGTCATTTTACTAGGGATAGTTTTGTCATAATTTCTTTTACAGAAATATGATTGTGACGAGCGAAATTTTGGTTATGAATAGAATTTTCGAAAAATAACGTCAAATTGTAAATATATGTATT
The DNA here is from genome assembly GCA_031772115.1 of Heritiera littoralis. Lineage (NCBI taxonomy): Eukaryota > Viridiplantae > Streptophyta > Magnoliopsida > Malvales > Malvaceae > Heritiera > Heritiera littoralis. The sequence goes on along the minus strand of JAPDPK010000026.1, from coordinate 5,461,553 downwards.
CCTGAGTTTTATTGAATTATTAGAATAATATAATCATGATAATAATCTTATAGCAAAAAAGTACGAGTGAAGTTAATCTCATATCCAATGTGATATTATTATATTACAAATGATGAGTAATATCAAGAGTTATAATATTATATTATTCACATTTTCATATGATAATTATATTTTTAATTAATTTGATTATATTAAATTAGTTTTTATTAGTTAAGGGTATTTTTGGAATTTGTTACTACATTACCAGCAAAGCAAACATATACCAAACACTGCAATGTTACTTTCCCAGCAATTTAAATAGAACTTTACATTGCATACTAAACACTGTAATGTTACTTTCCCAGCAATTACTTTACATTGCAATCACTTTACATGCAATGTACCAAACGCTTCCTGAATGCTAGACAGATACGAAAGACAGAAAAAAAGTGTAAAAACCGCATAAAAAAGGAAAAGCAAAGGAGAGAAGCGGGAGAAAGAGATTCGAAGGAAAACGCAGTTTGGGGAATGACGCATAAAAATATAAAGGGAAATTCTAAATACAACCAACAAAATACTAAACACAACCTATTTACTAAATAAAACTTACTTTTTTTTATTTGTTCTAAGTACAACCTAATTATTTATTTAATTCCTAAAATACCCTAAACCCAACGAAATACAACCTATCCTGCCTGCAGCCTGCTTCTCCCGTTTCTTCCTCTCTTGTTTTTACTCTTAATTTCCACCTATTTTTCCAGTAATCATCATCAAATCTACGTTTTTTCATCGATTTATAAGATAAAATCTTCTACATTATTGATTTTATTTGTGAATTTGTTGTTTTTGCATAAAATCTGTAAAAGAAAATGGGTTGAAACCGTGAACACGAGCCTCACAGTAGTGAAAAGCCGTGAAGATTTCAAGCCTCACGACATGAAAAAGCCGTGAGGCCTGAAGAACTGCCGTGAGGTTTGAAAGCCTCACAGCATATGGATCCCGTGAGGCAAATCGTCATTTCAGTTAAAGGTAACAAAAATTAAAAAATAGAGGCTGTGTCTAGCTAAATCTTGGTTGCAATTATAAGCTCCCAAATATAAAACAGAGGGGATAGATAGAAACAGCTAAAAAGAAAGCAGTGCTTCTTAAGCTAAAGTTCCCTTGGACTCGCAGTTAACAAGATTTTCCTAGTAATTTTTTTTCACCGCCAAGGAACGGTTTTCTGCATTTTTTTTCCCTCAAAAATTATGCTCTTGTGGGCCGGGCTTGGATTAGTTAATCGAAATCCTCAAACCCATGAAGCTTTAAACGCTTTTGTTTTTTACATTGTTTTTCTTTCCATTAGAAAAAACGAAGCTCTCAAGCCTCTCTCCATAAACCCAAACTTTCTGTCTGTTCTGTCTGTCCGTCCCCATTGCCGACTTGTCTTTACCTCTCTGTGTATAAACAACCCCAAACAAGTGAAAGATTCAGTTTTTGTTGTCTCAGTCTTCTCGATCTTTCTTTGGTAAGTTACTGAAGCTTTTTCTTTTAGTTCATTTATATGCAGTCTTTTTTTTTTTATTTAGCCAGTTATGCTTGTTGTGTCCTTTTAATCTTTACCTAGTTAGATCTTTTCCCTGTTTTCTGTTTCTGGATTTTTCTTTGATTGAGTGATAACTAATTCTTCTTTTCCTCTTCCTTGATTTTCTTTGTATGCTGTGCTTGCTTGTTTCTTTCTTCCGTGGTTGTTATTATTATTGGGGTTTAGGGTACTGTTTCTTGTTTATGTTTGTGGTTGGGTTATTATTAATTTATAAGTCATTAAAAACATCTTTTTTAGAGGTTTTTTATTAGGTGGGTTTTTTTTTTAATATTTTCATAATATTCATTGCATTCCTATCAATTTCAAACTTTGCAGTAAAGTTTGCTCAACTTGGCAAATGCCTTCCTAGAATTTTTCCTTTCTAAATAATCTTTTTTCATTCATAAAATCTCGAATACCTGACTTATGAAGTATCAGGTGTCATTCTGTTCTCTGCCCTGGATTTTTTACTGGTTTCATCCTTGTTCCATCTAAATTATTTCACAAATTAACACTCATTTGTTCCATGGGTAAAATTCACCTTCTCCTTGTGCTTTTCAGTCATTAATTCTTAAATCCTAAACGAGGATTTTGTTTTTTCAACGTATGCTGTTTAGGTGTTGTTCTAATAAGTTGTAGAGCCTTACTTGTGTTTGGTTGATCTTCATTTTGTTCAAAAGCTATGAATTATAAATAGCTTTATCTGATGAAAGGGTGCTTTTAATCATTGCTTGTTAATGCATTTGACTGTCTTCCAAACAAGCTAATAACATGGATTCGTTTCTTATTATTTGCAATGAACAGTTATTGATTCAAGTGCATTAGCATGGAAGAGGAAGTGGGGGAGTCCTTGATTCAATTGGGGAGCTCAGGTGGTTCTGACTCAAGCAGCTCAGATCCTGTAACTCGGGTAAGGAAGCTGCTGTTTCGCCGAATGCTGGTGGGGATCAAAGACGGCAGGTTTTTCTTGGGAACATTCCACTGCATTGACAAGCAAGGAAATATCATTCTCCAGGATACAATAGAGTATCGTAGCACCCGACGCTCCTCTCCATCTCCAATGGAGCAAAGATGCCTTGGTCTCGTTCTCATCCCTTCCTCTTGTCGAACCTCCTGTCATGTGGATTGCTCGGTCGAGGAACAATTGTCACTGCTGAAGGTTTAAGAATTGAGACTCTGTTTCATAAAATCTGTTTGAAAGAAATCAAACAACAGTTTTTCCTAAGCTGTAATCATCCAATAGTTGTTTCCCTGAAGGAGTAAATGTAATTCAAGGGAAGGAATTATGATTGGTGCATTTCAGGGATTATGCACATGATTTTCATCTTTGCTTATATTTTTATTTTGATCTGTGCTACTTTCCCTCATTAATAATATAAGCATTGTTGCCTTCAAAAAAAAAATGGTTACAGCTTGAATGTTAGTTTTAATTATCATTACTATTTCATTCTCAGCATTATGTGTGCAAACACAACCTAAACTTGAAATACAGATTATGGCTAAACTCAGATAAAACTGATCATACAAATGGAATTACAGATTATAAATTTGATCAAAACCTGTCACTATATGGTGTTCCATACACAATAAGGTAAGGTACAGTTCGCACGACAGTGTCGATTGGTATCGCAAAGTTCACACCAGAGGAAACTCCTGTCCCTGCAAGATAGTATAAAACCAAAAGCATAATCTGAAAAGTTCAGAATTGAATCAACCGTTTTCTTTGCAGAAAATCAAAACCAGACATTTCATCATTCTTAAGTCTAACTGTACTGGAGGATTTTGAAACATCATGTTACCTTTGATTCTATATCTCAAGACTCAAATTGCCTACCTTTCCTAGTGAAAGTTGCTGTATTTACTCCGATGACATGGCCATAGGAATCGATCAGTGGTCCACCTGAATTGCCTGCACAGGCATTGTAAATGATATCTACAATTTTCTTCAAGAAAATGATAATGGACCAACAGAATTGAAGCAAAGTTGGAATGAACCAAACAGATTATTTTCTTCCTGTAAAATATAGACCACTGTGTAGATCACCACTTCTTACTAATGCATTACGAAAAAGTTGGTTGGTTTCAGTAGCCTATAACCAATAACAAAGAAGATGCAACTCATAAACTAGTTGTCTTCTTTGGCTCACTCAAGAGTAAAACTCTGTAGAGGATCCGCAAGATAACATTATCGATGTTAGCATACAAATGAAATGCATCAATGGAAACTAGTGATATATTACCTGCATTAATAGCAGCATCTGTTTGAATTGCTCCTCGAATAGCCCTTCCACTGGGGGAAGGTATCTCTCGGCCTAAGCCACTAACTACCTGCACTATTTGTATAAAACAGAAGAAAATAATCACATTTCTGACTCTTCATTTCATGTTGTTGCTTTTGCTAAGCTATCTTTTGTTCCCTGCAAAGGAACTGGATTCAAGAATAAGAAAGGTCCTAATTGACAACTCAAATCTAATAATAGGCGATCAACGAAACAGAGTAAGGGTTTTTGTTCAGAGAAAACAGTTCAATGGCTATGATGTTATTGAAATGTTACCCCTGTGGTAAGAGTGTTCTCGTATCCAAAGGGATTTCCAATGGCAAAACAGCTTTGTCCTACGCGTAAATCGCGAGAAGTGCCAAGAACAACAGGTTTTAGTTCATAGCCCTCAACATCAACCTGAAGATGAAACTATATTAAAGCATTTCTATACAGAACAATAATAACACACCTAAACATTGACAGAATTAAGCACACACAGTATTAATCATTAAATAGCATTAACGCAATGGCCAAGATATAACATTCCAAGTGATTAAATACCTTTAAAACAGCTAAATCATTTGCTGAATCAATACCAACAAGTTTCCCTTCTTTGTAAAAGCTAGCTCCTGTACCATCAACTAGAAACACCTGAAAAAATATCCATCAGATTAGACAGCAACCATAATACTTAGCAAAGGTAAAATCTGTAATCCATGCCATGGCAGAATTACAAGAGATGCAACATAACAACAAATTAGACAATAACCAGGAAAGAAACAACACCTTACAACGTTGTAAACCATTTTGGTCTGTAGCCAATTTATCTACAACATGGTAGTTAGTAACCTGTTACATATAAGCAATCTATAAACCCAAAGGATCATCAGCAAAAACTATGTGAAAGAAAAGAGCAGAGAAAATAGCAACCACATATATATATATATATATATATATATATATATATATATATTGCACTATTACACATAAATGTTAAAAAACAAAGGGGGGAACGCTCACAATGTGACCAAACTTGTCCCAAATGAATCCAGAACCTGTCCCTTCAACTTTTGCATCTTCATCCTCAGCAAGTGTGTCTTCATTAGAAGATCTCTTTGGTATTTTAGCTAACTCAAGTTCTTTAATGAATACAACCGATGATGAAGTTTCCTGCAAAGAATTCAAAAATTTATAGCAACTTAAAGTAAAATCAAATGACAAAAGGTGACTGACCAAAATTTAGCTCATTTTGTGACAGAATTTGAACTGTATTTGAGTATCTTCAAGTAGCTAGTTGAGATAATCCTAAATACAAAACAAATGTAACAGACAACTCCATGGTAACTCAAGATCAGCAATCATCATATCAAACATAGAGAAGAAAATTAAGTACAAAATCTATTAAAAGAAATTAGGACAACGCTATAATTAGACTTTAACTTCAACTGAGAGTTTAAAATGGAGCTCTTAGCTGTACAAACACATACAAGCAATCCTATTAGAAGCTAAATAGTTCAGTAAAACAGCAAAGAAGCTCAACTAACTACAATTAGTAGGAAAAAGAAAAGGAAACTTGTGGCTTTGGGTACCTGAAAGAGACGAACAATTCTATCTTCTTCTTGATCAAGTTCTTCTTCTTGTTGTTGCAGGGCATTGGCAGAATATAAAGGAGAAATGGGATCAGACAAGTGGAGTAAAGAAGCCACTGCAACAGTTGAACCAGAGACAATGGCTGTTCTCCTTGTAATAGCTAAACTCTTATACGAAGATTCTGATGAAGAAGTAGTTGTTGTGGGCAATGGAGATGGGAGCGTGGGCAGAGAAGCCAACACCACCATGTTATTACAAGCTTCCTTAAACGTTAAAACTGAACAACCGTTTCCGTTTTAACTGTTTTTGTGGATAAGGTGTGCTTAAGGTGCAGCCGTCTCGGGCAGTTTTAAGAGTTGGGTTACTTGGCAACTAGACAGATTCATGGTGGATTTTCATGGTCGCTGATACCCAAGCCCAGTTCAACCCAATCATGAACTCGAGCAAAAATGGCCTCTATTCGGCCTAGTTTTGACTTCAGAGTCCAGAACCGTGGCTGCCCGATGCATGCCTAAGCTCTGCCACAAAACTACTTTATATGAAATCGGATTGTTTGCTAAATTTAAGTAATTTGTATGAATGTAATATTTGATTATTATTGTGATTATAATTTCTTCGTAATTCACTATTTCCAATAAATAAAATAAACCCTAATTGTTTGTCTGTTAGTTTTAGGAGCCTGACAGGTTGCATTGCATCTATAATGTTAATAGAGTTTCAAAAAAAAAAAGTGGAAATCTCTAAAAATTTTCTTTTTTCCTTGTTGGGTATGTGAAAATCTAATACTATTATTTGGATCATGTGTAATATTGTACATTTAATCACTAACATGTGTCTTGCCACTGGAAAACTACTTGAACCCTTGTTAGAATTTAATCTTGGAAAATATAACAAGTTCATTATTTTGATGTTGAAATTATTTCAAGTATACCAAAAACAGATAAATATAAATATGTGGAGACTTATAAGATTCATTCGATTTCCCCTTTTAGTTTTCAACATTGGTTGTTAAATTAGCACCAAATGACAGGTCAGCCCAAGTGTAAAAAGTTATCAAGAGAAGAATCATTATGTTCTTTTTCTTGGCTACCTGGAATTTTACTTGCCTCTCATGTATTTGTTTCACTTTTGTCTTGCCAGCAACCTGGATCATTATTAATTTTATGTAGTACACACAGTTAACGTGATAGTATAATTAATAATTAAATGTACTATTTTTTTGTTACAAAGAAAATATTAAATAATAAGAGATGAAAATGTTTGGATTCGAATCCAAAATTTATAATTGTAGGAAAATTAATACAGATAAATACACCCAAGATCTCATGTTCAATCATCAAGAAAATACTAAAACGGAAGCGTAACTGAATCCATTGGAATTGTTTTCTTGAGGTTAGAGTCTTCCACGTCTAAACCTTTTGAGAGAATCTGTATCTCACTCAACGATGGGATATGTTGTGAAAATTAAGTTATGTTTAGACTGGGGACCATAACCTATTTATACTTGAAGTATATTTTATTTTATTTTGGCCCATCATGAAAATAAAATAAAATATTGGGTCTCTACACATTGCAAAACCCATACTAATTGAGACGTCCTAAAATCCAATAACTTAAACTTTATTTGATCACTATTAAGTGAACTAAATAGATAGCCTGTAATGTACAATTAATTGATATTTGTAGGCCCACTAAATAATTTCCTAACAATCTCCCACTTGGGCCACATATGTCACTTGATAATTGTACATTTTAAAATTACTTTAAGAGCTCTAAACTTGCTATCATCACAAGGCAACATCTCTAAACAATCTGGTCTATCAATTATACTAACATAGGATCAAAGCGATCTTCGTTACATATATTCCGTAACTAGACCCATCAATGGTCACATATGTTAATATAATCAATGACATAGATCAAGTATGGATGTGTAGCATGGAAATTACAAGCAACATGATCGCTTAACATGCAAATTTCCAACTGGTCCTACTTTCAAAACTTTATGCTCAACTGCAATTTGAAAGAATAATACTTTATTTCAGAGTTTCAGTAATAACAACAATACTTTATTCTGATCAGAAAAATGTCTCAATAACAAATGAATATAAATGAAACAAACTCCCACTATACAAGCATATAATCAAAGTGGACCACACCCATACGAGTTACATGCTCATGAAACACCTTAGGTGGTACACCCTTAGTGAGCGGATCCGCAATCATGGAGTTCGTATTGATATATTCAATAGATATCTGAAGACTTTGAACTCTCTCCTTAATAACAAGAAACTCGATGTCAATATGCTTTGACTTTGACGAGCTTCTGTTGTTCTTAGAGTATAATTCTGCGGCTTTATTATCACAATAAATCTTCAATGGCCTCTCAATGCCATTGACAACGCATAGCCCAGTGATAAAATTCTGCAACCATATTGCCTGGTTCAATGCCTCATAGCAAGCTATAAACTCTGCTTCCATGGTGGAAGAAGCTATGAGTGACTGCTTTACACTCTTCCAAGACATAGCTCCTCCAGCTAACATGAAAACATAACCAGAAGTGGATCTTCTGCTATCAAGCAACCAGCAAAATCGGAGTCTGAATACCCAACGATCTCTAAATGATCTGACCTTCGATATGTGAGCATGTAATCTTTAGTTCTTTGTAAATACCTCATAACCCTCTTTATTGCTTTCCAATGATCCATTCCAGGGTTACTTAAATATCTGCCAAGCATTCCAACTATGTACGCAATATCCGGATGCATACAAACTTGAGCATACATAAGACTCCCTACTGTTGAAGCATAAGGAATCTTCTGCATCTCTTCCTTTTCGACATTATTTCTTGGGCATTGAAGCAAACTGAATTTATCACCCTTAGCAATGGGCGTGTCTCCTGATGCACAATTTTTCATGTCAAATCTGCTAAGCACCTTATCGATATAAGCCTTTTGTGATAAGCCAAGTATTCCTCGAGAACGATCTCGATGGATCTGTATGCCCAACACAAAAGATGCACGCCCAAGATCTTTCATCTCAAATTTATTTGAAAGAAATCTCTTGGTTTCATGCAATAAGCCTATATCGCTACTTGTAAGCAAGATATCATCGACATATAACACTAAAAAAATAAACTTGCTCCCACTGATCTTGTGATAAATACATTTAAAACCAAAAGAGGTGATCACTTGATCAAATTTCTGATACCATTGATGGGATGCTTGCTTTAAACCATAGATGGATTTCTTTAATTTGCACACCAGATGTTTCGATTCATCCGGCATGAAATTTTCTGGTTGCTCCATATAAATTGTTTCTTCAATGTTACCATTGAGAAACGCTATCTTTACATCTATCTAATATAGCTTTAAATCTTAATGAGCTACAAGTGCCATAATGATTCTAAAAGAGTCTTTCGATGAAACTGGAGAGAAAGTCTCTTTATAATCAACGCCTTCCTTTTGAGTGAAACCTTTGGCAACTAGACGTGCTTTATATCTTTTGATATTGCCTTTCGAATCCCTCTTGGTTTTGAAAATCTATTTCCAACCAATCGATTTCGCTCCTTTAGGCAATTCAACAAGATCTCAAACGTCATTATCCTCCATCGATTTCATCTCATCTTTCATGGCCTCAATCCATTTATGAGAGTGAACACCTTGTTTGGCTTCACTAAAAGATTTTGGATCATCTTCTAGTCCTATATCAAACTCGTGTTCTTGGAGATAAACGATATAATCATCTGAAATCGTCGATCTCCTCTCTCTCGAGGATCTCCTTAATGGCACTTCCAATTGAGGTTGTTGTTGCTCTTCAATATGATTAGGTGGTAACCTAGGAGTGTCTTGATAGTCCGGATTTGCATCTTGAATAATGTCGGACATAATTGTCTGATCATTCTCAATGGCAACTGTAGGAACTGTAACATGTTCTTCCTCAAATACAAAATTCCTGAGTTTAACACCCTCATCATATTCAACATCCTCAATAAACTTAGCATTCCCTGTTTCGAAAAAGGATCTATTTGAGGGATCATAAAACTTGAAACCTCTCGATCTTTCTGAGTATCCAACAAAGTAGCAGCTTACTGTTCTTGAGTCCAATTTCCTTTCGTTAGGCTTGTATGGCCTAGCCTCAGTTGGACAACCCCAAATATGTAAGTGCCTAATACTAGGCTTCTTTCCTGTCCATAATTCATATAGGGTTTTAGCTACTGCTTTGCTTGGAACTCGATTAAGAATATACACTGTAGTCTTTAAGGCTTCTCCCCAAAGTGAGTCTGGCAAAGAAGAATGATTGATCATACTTCTAACCATGTCCTTTAGGGTCCGATTTCGTCTCTCAGCTACACCATTTTGACTTGGAGTCCCTGGCATGGTGTATTGAGGAACGATGCCATATTCTGCTAAATACTTTGCAAAAGGGCTTGGACGTTGTTCACTTGATCCGTCATATCTACCGTAATATTCACCACCACGATCAAATTTAACGGCTTTAATTATTCTACCAAGTTGATTTTCAACTTCAGCTTTATAGGTTTTGAAAACGTCCAATGCCTGAGACTTCTCATGAATCAAGTATAGGTACCTATAACGAGAATAATCATCTATGAAAGTAATAAAATACTGTTGACCATTCCAAGAAGCTATAGGGAATGGACCACAAATATCAGTATGAATTAAATCCAAGACGTTTAAACTCTTGTTAGCACCGGTTTTCTTGATATTTGTTTGTTTTCCCTTAATACACTCAACACAGATTTTGAAATCTGAAAAATCAAATGAATCGAGAATTCCTTTTGACACAAGCCTCTTTATTCTTTGTTCAGAAATATGTGCTAAACGCCTGTGCCATAACATAGAAGAATTCTCATTAATTAATTTGTGCTTTGTACCACAATTATTTATATGCAAGGATTCATTAATGTGTGAGGCATGAAGATCTAATTTATATAGATTATCAACTAAAGAACCTGTGCCAATAAGATTTGAATACTGAAAAAGACTAAATTTTCTATTTCCAAATGAACAAGAATATCTTGATTTGTCCAAATAAGAAATAGAAATCAAATTCCATCTAAATGATGGTACATAAAAAGTCTCTTGCAAATCTAAATAGCAACCAGATTCTAACTTTAATCTAAATAAACAAACAACCTCAACAGGAGCTCTTTCGCCATTTCCTACATAGATGAATCTTTTAGCATCAATTAGCTTTCTGCTCCGTAGACAACCCTGCATAGTCACACTTATGTGAGTAGTTGCACTTGTATCTATCCACCAAGTGTGATTGGGTACTAAAGCCAAATTAACTTTAGAACAAACAAAGTTAAGAAGTTTACCCTTTTTGGCAAGCCATTTAGCATACTTGGAACAATCTTTCTTCACATGACCACCTTTACGACAAAAGAAACAAGTGATCACCTTCTCTTGTTTCTGTTGCCCCTTAGGCTGTGAAGTTCTAATATTTGCAGTGCCTTTTTCTGTGTTCCTTTTTCTCTTTTTGTTGACAACAATGTCATTGGAAGAAGATGCCAAGTGAGCACTTTCTATCTTCTCTTGTTTCAACCTCTCTTCCTCTTGCACACACTGAGCAATGAGCTCATTAAGAGTCCACTTCTCCTTTTGAGTGTTATAACTTATTTTAAAAGGACTAAATTGTGCAAGAAGAGATATTAAGACTAAGTGCACGAGAATGTCCTCAGACAACTCTAACTTTAGTGCCTTTAGTCTTGTAACAAGATTAGACATTTCCATAATATATTCCCTTATGTTTCCTTTACCGCTATACTGCATTGAAACAAGCTTAGATAGGATGGTGCTTGTTTTGACTTTTTCATTTGCAGTGAACCTGTCTGCAATTCATTGTAGGAAACTCTTAGCATTTTCCTCCTCAGGCATTGCGCCTCTGATGGCATCCGAAATGAGTGCTTCATAATCATTAGACTCATGCAGTTTGAACGCTCCCATTTTTCATAAAGTGCCCTTTCCGTAGCTGTACTATTATCAACAGGGGCGGGAGGTTTATCAGACCTAATCGCGTAGTCTAGATCCATACACCCAAGCACAATAGTAACATGCTCCTTCCATTTCTGGAAGTTAGTGCCGTTAAGCATCGGGATATTATTCAGATTGGCAGATATAGAAGAAACATTTACAGTAAACAAAAAAACAACAATAATAAGCTCACAATTAATAAACAATAATTTTGGGCCATAAAAGATACCAAGCACAACATTAAAATTTAGTCTTTAGACAGAAATTTTTAATTTGTAAGCAGTACTCTTAAACTTTATTAGTAAATATTGATAACCAAATCCTTGCCAACAACATGCCTTCCTTTGGGCAGACATATTCCATGCATGGTAAAAAAAAAGTTTATCACATATTTACTACCTTATTGTGTTTGTAATCTGGCCAAAAAATAACCTTCCTTTGGGCCGGTTATTTTCCGCAGGGATTAAAAAACACAGTCATTTAAATTCTTAAATGACAACTTTAATTTTCAAAATAAATAAATTAACATAAAAGAGGTCAATTTGGTGGCATTTTATATTAATTTAATTTATTTTGAACTTTATTTATTTTTAACATATTATGCACATATACAAAATATTGAGAGTACACAAATTAATTCACATCAATAGGGAGAGTGAGTACTGTCAATCAACTCAAAATAACATGAAATATTTTATCATGAAATAAAATTTCAGAAAATACATGCATAATATATTAAAATACTGAAATTACAATGAATATTAAATAATAAATATTTAATAATTTCAAAAAATTTCAGAAAAATCACTAAAAATTTTAAAATAATAAAATATTATGGACTGCAGAAAGTGGTGGCCAAAAGGCCACGGGAAGGAGGCGCGTGGTTTCCATGTGCCACTACTGCGCGTGGGTAAATGTCCCACGCGCACTGTTTTGTTGTCTTCTTTTCTCAGCTGGGTCAACCCGACCTGGCATGCACTTTGAACAGACCCGTTCGGGTCTGTTCTTGTTATTTTCGATTTTTTTAAAACCCTTTTCATGCAATTTTAACCAAAATTAAACCTAAAATCATGTAATTAAGTCCTTTTTCTACAAAACCAATGCAAAAACAATCAAAAACATCAAATAATGATGATAAATCGGATCAAGAAATATTCAAGAAAGCTCCATGAAAACTCTTACCCCTTTTCTTGATTTCTTTCAACCAAAACAAAAAATACACCGAAATTGTGACTTTGATTCAACCATATAAGTCACAAGAAACAATTATCATCAATCAATTTGAATTAAAACACATAAAATATTATTGTTTTGGTTAAGTTTTAATTTCGGGATTTAAAGAATTTTAAAAATAAAATTCATCAAACATGAGACAAAAGTCCAAAACTTGTTCACATGATTTTAATCCTTATTCCATAAGGAATAAAAGCCCTAAGGTTTTACACAATAATTTTTAATTCTCAATGATCAAACATGATAGGCTCTTGATACCACTTGAAAAATAATTAATACAGATAAATACACCCAAGATCTCATGTTCAATCATCAAGAAAAGATAGCCTGTAATGTACAATTAATTGATATATGTAAGCCCACTAAATAATTTCCCAACAATAATATGCCACAACTCATTTTTAATCATACGATCAAGAAGTTGTTAGCAATTAATTGTAATATTACGTTGACACATACATATCTTTTCTTTCACAAATAAAAATATGGCCTTTCATTTGATTGATGAGAGTGCTTAGATTTCGTTGTTGTGGAGAAAAATAGTCGTCAAAAACTTTAGGTGGTCGCGTTGCAAATAGCGTGTGAAATTATTCTTACATCAAAGTTAAAATGAAAATTATCTATATTATTAAATATATTCAAAACAAATCAATAAAGATTCAAACTTGAGTTTATTTTATTATAGGCTTAATACTCAAATATGCCATCCATGTTTACCACAAAATGGAATTAAATTCTCAACGTTTAGTTGCATAAAAATCAGTCCTAAGTGTTTCAAAATAAGAGAATTAAGTATATTTCCGTTAAATCCCTCTAACTACTGTTAAATTTTAATACTGTGCAAGGGTAACAAAAGTTAAAGAATTTAACGAAAATGTACTTAATTCTGTTATTTTGAAACATTTAGGTTTTAATTGTTTAAAATAAAACTTAGGTACTATTTGATAAACTGAAAAATTAAGTGCTGAAAAATTAAGTACTGAATTTTTAGTACTAAATATATTAAGTATTGAATTTGAATTATGAAAACTGTTTGATATTTTACTAAAAATTAAGTGTTAAATATAAATATATTGTTTGATAACAATAAATGTTTGCAGTTTGAAATTTTGTTATTTTACATTTTTACTTTTATTTTCATACTATTTCAAATAAATTCGAGTTTTTATTGATATATTCTATTTTATATTACAAGTATGAAATATGAGAAAAACTATAACTATTGAATCCAAAAACATCGTAAATTTTTTAAAAAATAAAATAATATTTAAATATAATAAAATATTTTTTTTGGAAATCAAAAACCTAAATCACTTTTAGATTAAAAAAGCATTACAAATAAAAGTCCCAAATTATTCATGGGATCATTACTTCTTCAAAGAATGATCTGCCAAAATGAAACAGAATAAAAAAAACTTTTTGGATATTAATGACAATTAAAACATCAAAATAACAAAAAGTTGAAAAAAAAAGCAATATGCACCATTATATGGTCTTCACGGTTTGTAACATATCAGCCTTCAAATCTTCAAAGTTTTCAACTTCGAACAAGTCAAATTGGGGGACGATATTGACTTTTTTTCAATATCGATGCTTTAATAGTAAAAGAATGGTGGGAGAAAAACATTGAGTTTGTACGTAAACCTAATGAAATAATAATATAACGTTGAATCTAGTTGGAGTATATTCATAACCTGATGAATGAATAGATAATTATGTAAATTTTTAGGATAAAATAGTTTATTTTATTTTATTTTTATTGATAAAGGGGCTGAAATTTTTCTACACTAAGTGATAAGTAGGTATTTATCTACTTATCTTATTCAATGCTTTTTCATTGAAAATTTTTTTTAAGTTGATTTTAAAATATATTATCAAACATATTGAAAATATTAAATCATTGAAAAATTTTATTTTCAATGAATTGAAAATTTTCAATGGTTTAACAAACAGCACCTTAATGTACTGATTTTCATGCAATTAAACGCTGAGGGCTTAATTCTATTTTGTGGCAAACATGGAAGTCAGATTTGGGTATTAAGCTTTTATTATATTAAGACGAAACAACTTATGTTTGGTTTAGCGGTTGTTATCCATCTTTATGAGGAATTAGATCTAATGCTTAATTCCACATTCCCCTTTACCTCCTATGAACAAAAAATAAAGACAAATGACCTGACAGAGTTGACACTTGGTGTCATTTTGTTGGACTTTTTTTGACTAAAATATAAAAAAAGCCTTTGAACTTTATCACTTTATTTAAATAAGCCCTTAAACTTTTATTACATTAAGATAAACCCCTAAACTTTAATTTGTATTCAAATAAGCCCTTATTTCAAATAAAAGATTACATGTGAGTAAAATTGATTTAAATCAATTTAATTGAATAAAATTCAGTTAATTTAGTTCAATTAAGTCAATTTCGAGTTCAATTCAGTTTTTTAGGTTGTTTATTTGATTAAGTTGGTGTCTAAAATTACGAATCAAACTAAATAAATTAATAGATTTTTTTAATATATATATAATTTAAATAATTAAATATTATATAATATACTATATACAATCAAAATTTTTATGTAAGAAGTTGGGCTCTAAAACTCATTCAAAAAATCAATTGATTGCCCACCCCTATAAAAAAATTGATTTACGTTAAAAGATCATTCGGATATAAAGTAAATGTTAAGGGCTTAATTGAATACTCATATTAAAATTTAATAGCTTACTTGAATATAAATTAAAGTTTAGAGACCTATTGAATGCAACAAAAGTATAAAGTCTTATTTAAATAAAATGATAAAGTTTAAGGTTTTTTTTTTAAATATTTTAGTCTTTTTTTTAAGGAAAAAAAAAGACAATAGTAAGACAATCAGCCACGTAGGTTATACAGACATGTTGAAATGTTATTGGATTGGAGGAAGTCAAGAACCGAGCTAACTTAATTGGGGTGGAGATTTCAGTTCATTGTAGTCCAAATCATTTAGGCAACAACGAGAATACTCACGTTGCAATTCCTCATTCAATACGACTTTTCTAGGCTCTAGCCACTTTAGTGAGACGATCAGTTTCTTCCATTTTAGTTGGAGTTCAATGCCAGAGTTCTTGCACATATTTTATTAAGGATGTAAATGGATAAAATATAAATGGATATCTTACATCGTTTAATCGGATTAAGTAGAAAAAAAAATTCTAAAAAACAGATTTCAATATTCAAAATTAGCAAGTATCCTATTTGTTGTCATCTTTAGGTTTTTTCTTCCTCTTTCTATGGGTATCGAAATGAAATTAATTGATTTTAGATTCAACATAATAATTTAAAATTAATATGTTATTAAAATATGTCTTATTTCATTCATTGGATTTTTAGATCATTGTGTACATTTACGGTGAAGTTTATATAATGTGATAGATCATTGTTTTTATAGTTGAAGGAAATATTAAAAGATCGCTCTTTTTATTGTTAATTGAATTTAAATTAAACGTTCATCTAAAATTTATCAAATTATTCTTAAGAGATCACTCTATTTATTGTTAATTGAATTTAAATCATATTTAACAATAAACATTTAGTGTCAAATTTTACCATCAAATATATTTGGTGAAAATTTTTTTGTGATGCTTTTTGATTTTTTGTGACATTTTTTTTCATAAAATGAATACTTTATATGTGACAAATTGCATAATGTCTCATTTTGTAATAGCGTTAGTAAATATTTGCTGCCAAATTTTATTGCCAAACAGAAATGGTGAAAATTTTATTGTGACGTTTTTTGATTCTTGGTGATGTTAGTATTTTCATAATTGGTTTTAGAAAAATATGGTGACATATACAAGCATCACCAAAAGATAATTATTAATGACGATACAAATTCGTCACATAAATGTATGGTGATATGTGACGATTACACACTTTCTATTGATGTAATGATGTTATTTATCTGTCATTAGTTTTAGGAAAATATGGTGACACACATTCGTCACAAAAAGATAATTATTAATGATGATATAATTTCGTTACATAAATATACAATAATGTATGACGACATAAGTAATGTTATTAAATTTTCTAATGACTTGATTACATTATTTATCTATTATTGATTTTAAGTAAATATGGTGATGTGAAATCCCCAATTTCATGTAATTTCCTCATGTTTGTAAAGTACTTCAAACTGAAATGATTAAGTAAATATGAGAATTATAAAGTATGAATGATGTATAGAACATGGAAGGAATAATGAAATTTATGGTCAAATAATCAAGGAATTAAATTGATATTGTAAGAATATTGGAGTATGAAAAGAATTAATATCAGAAATTTAGTGTAATTAAAGACATGTGGCATATGAATGGAAGAGGAAAAATTAAATGGTCAAAGTATTAATGGCTGAGATGATTAAGGGATGGAAAGGCATTTAATGAAGCATGAGTCATCATCCTTCTTCCTCTCCAAGTCGGCAGCAATATTCCAACCCTCCCTCTCATTCCCCTCCAATTTCTCCTAAGTTTCCATTTCCATTCACCTTGACAAACACCAAGATCCTGTCAGCGAATCGTTGAGCTTGCTTAACGAAAAACGATCCTCATTACTAGCCTAAGCTACATCTGAAGTTTGGTGGATTGAATCCAAGTATTTGAAGATATCTAAATTGTTGAAATTTTGGTGAATAACCAAGGTAAGAGAAGAAGTTGATTCTTTAAATGATATCTATGGTTTGGAGTTGAGTTGAGTTGGTAGAGTATGTTTATAAAGATTTCTTAAAGGTTTGAGATGTTATGATAATTGCAGCTTAGAAGAAGTGAAAGGAAAAATATTGATTTGTAGCCAAGCTTGTGGATTATTGGCAATCGAGGTAAGGAATTTATGTAACGGACGTAGGGTGGCTATGTCCGCATGTTTTTAATTGTTTTAGAGAGAAGTACAAGCTGTTTAAGTGCAGGAAATGTCAATTTCTGGTTTTACTCCTAGTTACCAAAATGCTAGGAGCAGCCGACTGCCTAGAAACAACCAAAACGAAGATTTCCCGAAAACCGACTCAAACCAGTCGACTGCTAGATAAGCCAGTCGACTGCTAGTTTCCAGAAAGCATTCTGTTTCAAACCAGTCGACTGCTATATGGACCAGTCGATTGCCATTTACTTGAAAAGCATTCTGTTTGATAAACCAGTTGACTACTATATGACCAGTCGACTGCCCTGTTTTCAAAAGCATTTTGTTTGCAAAACCAATCGACTGCTATATGACCAGTCGACTGCCTTTTTCTCGAAAAACATTCTGTTTCAAAAGCAGCCGACTGCCCTATGAAGCCAGTCAACTGTGTCTTTTGAAAAAGAGGTTTTAAAGTCTATTTCAAGAAAAGTATGATTGTCATTGCAATAAGCTATATGACAAATGTTTTAAGACTATGAAGTATTTAATGATTATGCACTTCTGTATAAGTACACGACTGGGGAGCCTTAGTCCAGCCTTCGGTGCCACAGATGTCACCTGACTAGTGTTCATCGTGGCCTATCGACGTTTGGCCAAATTGTCTCTATTATATAATTGGCTAGGGGAGGATTCTTGGCCCCTACGGGGGTTCGCCACCTGTTATCAATGCATAATTTCGTTAAAATGCAAGTAGTCTCCTTGTTAATCGAAAGAATATGATGTATGCTTGCACATGCTATTTGGAGTGTCATCCTATCGGGAGCTGTATCCACCACATGCTAGTACTGAGCCATAAATGCCCCAGCGAGATCTTTCCATGAGTGTATATGGTTCCCATCTAACTGGACATACCACCTTGCAGCGGATCTAGTAAGACTGTCCTAAAAACAATGGATCAACAACTTATCATTGTGAGTATACCCCGCCATCTTTTGAACGAACATTGTGATGTGGGCCGATGGACATGCTGTTTCGTCATACTTTTCAAAGTCAGAAGTTTTAAATTTTGGGGGGAACACTAGGTCAAACACTAGGCTGAGTTCTTCTGCATCAATTCTACCAAATTTGTCCTTTCCTTCTACTACTCTAAGCCTTTCTTCTAGAAGGTCATATTTATGTTCTATCCGCACTTCGGAACCAACTTTGAGGATTGCCTTTCTCAATTTTTCTTGCTCACTAGGGTCATCAAGATTTGGGACAAAAATAGGATTGCAGGATTACCTCCGGGACCTGATCCCACTTGACCTTGATTAGATTGGCCCATTGGTTTACCCCACTAAAAGCATAAGGTCGACCACCCTGGGGCGGCATCACTCGTTGGTAGCCTTCTTGACCAGGTTGAAAGTGTGTTGGGGTAAATCCTGGAGGGTACAATGGCTCCTCTTGCCCATCTCCTTGATTATGCACATCTTCTCTAGCTGTAGAAGTTTCCACCACATTTTTGCCTTTGGTCATCCCTCTCATTAATTCCATCATTTCAACCATATGTTTCCTCATATCTTCTTGCATCTCAACTATTTTCCCCCTCATTTCCTCTTGTGCTTTCTCCATTCTGTCTATCCTCATTTGTTGTTCGTTTTCCATATTCCTAGATTGTAGACGAGTGTTGTATGGATGAATAGCAATTCTCGTTGGTTGAGCTATCTTTACACCTTTATTACCCAAAACTTCTGGAATTAGGGCGTGTTTTTTTTCATTTTTAAACAAAGTCATTTATGCATGCTAATGTTTTTACTAAAGAATGTATGAATGAATGAAATGGGGAAGTATTTGCCACATAACTAACAAAAGGTTCTTTCATTAGACTTTAGAAGTTTTTTTTTTATTACAACAAAAATCCAAACTACATCCATGAAAAGTCTAATCTCTAAGCCTTTGGTTTCCTCAAGAAGCTCATAACCTGTAGATAATGGTCTTGTGCTTCATCTAGGAATTCTGACAAACGAAGACCATGCTCAGTAATTGGACTCACTCCTGGCTTTAGCTCTCGCACCCTTTCCTCCATTTCCTCAGCTTTCCTGGCAGCCATGCTAATTTGCTCAAATAAATGCTTCAGATGCTGTTGTTGCAAAAAATGAGCACGTATCCATTCCTCACGTTCATCAGCCAAGACTCGTAGGTCGTCAACTTCTTCTTGGAGTGCTATGACATGGCTTTGAGATTCTGATAACGTATTTTCCATCATTTGCATTTGAGCTTGCATATGGGCCCTTTCACTTTCAAGTTGCTTGTACTCAAGATTGTTTTGACTCTTTGCTTAGAGTTGTTCATTTTCCCTTTGTATACGACCCAATTCAGCAGTGGTGGATGAGATTGTACTATTCATATCCTTTAATAGTGTCCTCCATTCATTGCGTTCTTCTTGGATCCTCTTGCTCCAATGCTCTGAATTACTTTGCATCTCATGCTTGAGTCTTTTGTTTTCACATTCCAGCTTGTTTTTCTCTTCCTGAAGTTTTCGCTTTGCCCTTTCTATATCTATTACTGGATCTTGAAACACCGGTTTCATGGGACAAGTAGGTATGCTCACTTAAGGAATGACCACATCCTTTCCTCGCCTTGCGTGTCACACGAAGTATTCTGGGGATGAAATATCAGTAGGCCTCCCTCCATCCAACCTATTGGTATGCTTCCATGCTTGAATAGCTTTTGCAGTCTTCATTGATGCATCGGCCTTTGTGAATGAGAACTCTATTTTATTAAGGCCGAAGGTTGTTGGGACAAACTGCTCATATCCAAACTAACGCCTCACCATGACAGGAGAGTAGCTAACTGCTCCCCATAAGCCCAAGAGAGGCACCCAGAATTCATCTCCACAACTATATAACACTGAATTAAATGACATTTAAAGAGCTCTCCATATTAATTCACTACTAGTGAGGCTTCGGAAGAATGGCACCCACTCGTCTCTAGTTTTTCGCTGAGGCCAACTATTCTCACAAAACTCCTTAATAGGGACTCGAAAAGACATGAACGGCTTGTAGAACTTGCCCTCGTTGCATTCAAAATGAGTTTTTGCCCAAATAGTTAATAGTTGTGCACATCCAATGAAGCGTCCTTCTCCTTTTCGTCGACAAAAACTTAAGGATCTGATAGTTTCAGCTAAGATTGCTGGAGTAGGATTGACATTATGTTCGACTTGCTCAAAGAAGTCTACTACAGCGACATCAATGCTACCTATGACCTTTGGGAATACCACCATACCATAGAGGGCTAAGGCAAACAATCTCATACCCTGGTCATCATCAAGATGCTTGCAGATGAAATCCCGTAAGAAAGTCCAAGGAAAACAAGTATTTTCACCTTTAGTTCTGATTTGAGCATCAATGACTTGTACCTCTAATCCCATCATCACGGCAAGCTTTTTACGGTAGCCGGTCTTCTTGTTTTTCCTGTAAACTTTATCTTGATTCGTCTTTGAGATATTAAAGCAAAGCAATGCAGAGTACTCCTCTATTG
Source organism: Heritiera littoralis (assembly GCA_031772115.1). Lineage (NCBI taxonomy): Eukaryota > Viridiplantae > Streptophyta > Magnoliopsida > Malvales > Malvaceae > Heritiera > Heritiera littoralis. The sequence continues at coordinate 5,440,541 of JAPDPK010000026.1, read as the reverse complement.
TTGGTACCATGTCCACTTCATTAAAGACAAAGCACCTATAAGAAGGGTCCCAGAACTGTGTCATGGCTTTGAGGAGCTAGTTATCAATGACCACTGGAAAGAGGAGTGCTAGGTGCCCATATTTCCTTTGGAAAGCTTCTCTCCTTGGGTAATCCCATTGTTTTCAGATATTTCCCAAGTCTTCTAAATTGTTCTGCTTGAGGTCGAGGTATACTTTTTCTGGGAGAGTAGAGATGTAATTTGCTAGCAAACAGTCTCCATTCTTATGCTGAGCTACTTTTGATCTAGTTTTCAGACTGATGCAAGGTTCCTCTAGGGACTCGAGAGATGGTTGACTTTCCATGGATGTAGAGTTAGCCATGCAGCAACTATTTCCCGTGACAATATCTATTAACATGAGTGCATATGAAATGAATTAAAGTATGTAAAGTATAAGAATATATTATTTTCAAAAAGAAAATGAACACCCATACATGCGAATACCACTCTCCTTCATGTGTTTCTGACTTCAGGTTCTTAAAGGTTTTGGCATAATTCTAACTTAAGGTCGGTACCTTAGGTTTTTATATATGCATGGTTCAGGTTTTAATATTTGGCTAATAGGTTCCCAAATTGTTCCTCACTGACGTCCACATAGGACTAGTAAGGCACCTCGATCCTTGCCCATCAGGCTCAAACGGAAAGGGTTCAATTTTAGTGGGAGTTATTCGCTAGTCCATGCGGAGTTACTACCTCAAGAGAATGTAGCTACTCACTCCCTCCTAAAGAGGACAGAACTCGGGACTTAGAGCTTATGCATGCAAATGCACGTGTTGTGTGTGTGAAGGAACATACCAACATATGACCCTCATCCTAGATGCCCCAACAATTCATGAACGATAATATACCAAATATAAAAGTAACACAATTAATAAAATTCAAAAGCAAACAACATTATTTCGAACTTAAGTAAGAACATTAAACCAAGACTTGAAATATCACATGATTAATTAATGGTTCGACTCTCGGTTCCCCAGTGGAGTCGCCAAGCTGTCGTAACGATTTTTGTCCGAGGATCTAATCGCTAGACATAACGTTATGGAGTCGTCAACAATCAATTTTAACTTAGGTGTGATTGGCCACCTATTCAAAACTAAGAATAAGTACACTGATCTACGTTCCAAAATTTGGGTTCGAGAGTACGGTTACGTGTGAGAAAGGTATTAGCACCCCCACAACGCCCGTCCAATGGACAGTACCAATTAATCATGTTTATCTTTAGCAATCTTAATTTAAACGGTCTTTTATTCTTAGCTAAAATTTTCTTTTTATTATTTAATTTGTCATTTTCTTTAGGATATTCTCCAACACTTTGATCGAATTCCCAAGGAAAATTTGTTACCTCAAGAGTATTCACAAGACACACTCATCCTTGTGAAGAGGCTTCATCGTCAGTTTAATATATTATGTTTTTAATTCTCTTGTGAAATTTATCAAAATTATAATGAAAATCTTTAATATTGAAATTATTTTCCTTAAATTTTCCAACATTTTGGTCAAATTTAGAAGAAATATCTTCTCACCTAAGAATTTTCTAAATATCGCACACTCGCGAAATTCTAAAATTTCAGCATCATTTAAGTTTTCATTTACTACTATTATCTAAGAAAATATACATTTTTATTAAAAGATTATTCATTATTATTATTTTCTTAAAAAAATAATTTATTTTTGAATTAGACAAATTCCTTTTATAAGTTTTTGTGAAAAATTTTCCTACATCCTTCAACACTTTGATCGAATGTAGAGAATTGAAATTATTAATTTTTGTTCCAAATTTTCCAACACTTTGGTGAAATTTAAAAAAAATCATTTTTAATTAAAGATTTATTTTTAATACACTAATTCGCCCAGAACAGCTCTCCATCTTATAGCTCGCCAAACACAAATCATTTTGTACAACTCGCCACACATCAACTTGCTGGCAAAAGCTCGCCCTCTTATAGCTCGCCAAACACAAATCATTTTGTACATAGATTTATTTTTTAATCCCCTAAATCGCCTAGAACGGCTCGCCATGCGCGAGGTGTTGCCACTCGCCACGCATCAACTTGTTGGCAAGAGCTCGCCCTCTTATAGCTCATCAAACACAAATCAATTTATACATAAGAGCTCGCCCTTTAACAAATCGATTTTTAAAAAAAAATCAAATTTTGTAATTTAACAGCTCGCCCCTAAAAAGTTAGTTTTTTGTGAAGATTTTCTCAACATCCTTCAACACTTTGATCGAATGTAAATAATTGAAATTATTAATTTTGTTCCAAATTTTCCAACATTTTGGTGAAATTTGAAAAATTATTTATAATTATAGATTTATTTTCAATTTACTAACTCGCCCGCCTCGTACAAAATAACTTATGTACGAGAGCTCATCCCTTAACAATTCGTCACTAGTAAGCCGACTTACGTATGAGAGCTTGCCCCGAAACAACTTGCTACGTACAGATCAACTTGTGAACTAGAGGTCGCCCTTTTACAGCCCGCCATGCGCAAGTCAACTTGCTCGCGATAGCTCTATCGGGAAATTTGGAAAATTATTTTTATTATTTTTTATTAAAGATTTATTTTTAATCTACTCGCCTGTCCGAACCAACATTCTTCCTAATAGGTCGCCCATGAAACAGCTCGCCATCCGTCCGAACCAACACTCTTCCTAATAGGTCGCCCGTGAAACAGCTCGCCATCCACGAGTTATCTTGAGATGAGAACCATACAAGAGCTCGCCATACAAGTGAACTAGAGTATAGCGAGCTCGCCCGCCCATTATAGATCACCCATACAAGTGAACTGCACGTAGCGAGCTCGCCTATACAAAGTGAACTAACTCCTAGCAATATCGCCTGACCACTATAGATCGCCCATACAAGTGAACTGGCAAGTAGCGAGCTCAACCATACAATTGAACTAGTGTTGAGAGCTCGCCCGGCGAATAAGATTTAACAGTGTTTTGTAATTATTTGGGCGAGGTAGGTTTAGCTAAACACAGGATTTATTTAAAATTTCTTAAAGGAAGAAGGCAAAGTATACTTACAGTGTTCGGCTCGTGTAAGTTTTATCGAGCTCGCCTTTCAAGTTTCTTTATTTAGGCTCTCCTCTTCTCGGATTGGTCGCCACTTAATCTAACCAAGGTCGCCACAATTTCTTCTTCCCAGTAACAAACGTAGGTACTGCTCACCGTCATCCACGCATCCTCTTCACTGCTCCAGTCACCGTCCCAATCACACCAGAACTGAAATTGAGATTTTTGTAGTTGAGTTCTCTCTTTCTCTCTGTCTCTCTGTATTTCTGTGTATTTCCCTCTGTGTTTCTCCGATCTTCTTCAGGCTTATTTATAGACATTTTTAGTCAAGAAAATTAGACGAAATCTTTGAAACCAGGGACTATAATCCATTGTTTCGCTGGTTTCTTTTTGAGCATTCTTAAATGCTTGCTTGAAAATCTTGGTTTTTCCATGTGATTGTAGAGCTGTAGAGGATCTTGGAACCGATCTCCCTTTCTACTTCATCTTTTCCGAGCAACTTTTAGTCAATAAAATCGGAGCAAATTAATTTTCAGAAGACTTTCACTCCAAATGAGGTTTGTCTAGAGGTCGGCGAAGATGGCAGAGCTAAGCTTAGGGTGGCTGTCTGACAGCCTTCACGCCGGTGTTGTTGACATTTGTTCCTTCTTTCTTTTTTCCTTTTCCTCGAGCAGCTTTTATGTATTCTTTAGTCAACAAAAGCATATCAAATCTCTAAGATGAAGAGATTATGATTACTTTGTTGAATTATCTCAATATTGTGGACTAATTAAGTATAATTAATATCATATAATTTAATTTGGTAGTATATTTTGTATAAAGTGTGACCATAATTGTATAAATAATATATCTATATTATACATGTATTTATCCTTAATGGGACGGATATAATACATGATCTAAAATTATGGGAGGTCCCTACTGCTGGCACCACTATATAAGTGAAGGCCCATTATTCACTTGTAATTAACGGAAGAAGTGCACAGCAGTAGCACTCTCCCTCTCTTCTCTCGTTCTCCATTTTCCCTCACCATCATCTTCCTCCATTTGGTTTTCAGACCACCATGGCAGAGCAAACTGAGGATTGCCAGGCGTTGATGGATCTCCGGTGATGTCTTCCTTAACTGGCAGAGGCGAAATGACGGAGTAATGGTGGGTTTTGGCTCAAACCCACCCAAGGTTAGATTTCTTAATAATTTATTGTGCTAATGGGTTTTGTGGACGAATTAGTTCTAACAATTGGCATCAGAGCTTATCCACAATAAAGCCATTAGTCATTTTTTTGAAGAAAAATGAAATTTGTGCATTTTATAATTTTTGGGTATTTTTCGGATTTATTTAATACCCAAATGATTTATGTATTTTTGAGCCAAAATATTGCTAAATCTTGGTTGAGGATGATAATGTGTGAAAAATTCCATGAAAAAGATGTGAAATGGGGTTGAATTGAGGGAGAAAATGTCGGGTCGGGTCGAAATGACCCATTTTTCTGCAACTCGCCCATTTTGGGCGAGGAAAATGTTGCACGCGCCCGATACCTTCACAAGAGGCGCCCGCGGCGCAAATGGTAATGATCACACGCGCCCGCATATGAAAATTAAATTTAAAAAATTTTTTTCTGCCCCAAAATTCCCTTTTTCCTGGGCCATTTTATTCTGGGCCGGTTTTGGTTTATTTTGGCCTGGTGTTTTGGCCAACGGTTTTGGGCCCTTTTTTTTTGGTTTTGTTTAAATAGATCTTGGGCCTAATAATTAATTTAGGGCCATCTTTTTTTATTTAATTAGATTTTGAAATTAATCTAATTAAGTCTTATAATTTTATTTAATATAGGCCAAATTAGTTATGTAATATTATTGGGCATAATTATTTAATTATTTTAATGATTGGCCATTTGGTATAACATTAATTTTGGGCAATTTAATTAATTAATTTTTTGGCCATTCTAGCTTAATTAATTTAGGGGCGATTTTGGTTGATTAATTTTATTTGGCTATTAAATTTGAATTAATTAGTGACTATTTTGCATAATTAATTAATATGCCATTTTGGATTAAAGTTTAATTGGCCATTTTGATTAATTAATTATGGGTCATATATTTATTTATTTATTTATTTATGTATGTATTTTGACAATTTTGGATATTTAATAGCCATAATTAGTTATTAAGCCCAAAATTAATGTGACATAAGTGAATTTTGGAAGAATTAATTTTGGAGTAATTTCTAGAAATTTAATTACTCATTTAATTCATAATTCACTTAATTTTGAAATATATATATATACTTATGCCCATAAATTACTAATATTTGGCCTAATTAAATAAGTTTAAATTAATTATTTGGGTATTTTGTTGAGCTATTTTGGATTATGGTTTACCCATTTTATTAATAATTTATTTAAACAAATAAACTCTCTAAAATTAATATTGTCTTATTATTTGAATATTCACATTTATGTAAAATTATTTTAATTAATTAATGTTGGACCTGAAATTACTACATATGCTTCAGGAATTGCAGATTTTGGATGTAATCAATTTTGGTCAATTAATTATGTGAATATTCTTAAAATTATAAATCATTAATTGGATTGACTAGTACTTGCCTGTCGCAAGAATGGTCACGAAGATTTTCTTGATGATTTATTCTGATAATTTTAAGGATATAAGTGATAGTTGCAATTACATAATTTACTGAGATCTTTAGAAGTAGCTAGTCTCTCCCTGTCGGATTGTTAGTTGCTTTTAGAGATGCTTGGGACGAAGAGGATTCTGGTTGCGATATGACACGGTCTTCCTACCCTGTCAGTGGGCAATCATTCAGGTTGTATTCAACTAGCTTTGTCTTATCCTCGGTAGTGTATTGTGGAATTTATCGAGTCATTCCACTAGCCTCCATATTGTGCAACTATCACATATCGAATTTCTTGCAGGATCAAATTAGATAGATAGTATGAATTATTCTCTACGGTTAGGGACATATTGAACTAGGAAGTAGTCTCGAGAGTCGATCTATCTTCTATACCCAATAATGTGAGCTCTTTAAGGACAAAATATTTGAAATTTCAGGAAAACTCAAGTGAAAATTCTCTAATTATATAAGGTACACCATGAAAGAGTACATCAGAGGAAGTGTTCCGATTAAAAATAACCAAGAAGTATTTATGGATGCCATTAGAAAATAGTTCGCATAAGATGGATAAAGGTTGCTATAGGATTTTGATTCCATATATGACAGATTCAGTACTACTTCCTTCTGGGATGAAGAATTGGAGATCTTCCAGTTTTATAGATCTCATTTAATGCAGAAGGAAGTGTGGCATTTTAATATCAAAATTGATATTGTCATTCAAGAGTGGGAGATCTTTTGAATTAACAGATCTCATTCAGCCATAATGATGACATATGCCAATATTACTGCCAAAAGGAATATTATTAAAAGGACTCAATAGAAGGTCATTTTAGAAGAAGAAATTTGTCAAGTCTATTTCCCATTCTGGTTCCACCAACACCTCTAAATATCAATATGTGCCACTTCTGTGATAATCTTGGGCACAAGAGGGTAGATTGCAAGAATACTTTAGATTGGAATGTGTAAAAAGGCATTCTGTTAGCCTTTCATTTTGAATCCAATTTAGAAGATATGCCCTCTAACTATTGGTGGTTGGATACCGGTGCTATTATTGATAAAGCCATATGCTACTGAAGATCAAATGAGGGAAAATTGTTGTGAATTGGGGTTATAAAGTTAGAATCCATATTGAAAACATAGCCAGATTATTGTTACATTTTGAAGACAATTTTTGAAATTACTGTCGATCGATACTTTTCATCTTGATAACAGAAAAGTATTTTGCTTAGTAACAACATATGCATTGATTCTGGCATCTTGCATAATGGATTATATAAAGTAGACTTGTACCTCAATGTTGAACAAATTTTCTTCAGTTGCGATGATGTGACTATTGATTCTGATCATAGTAGAATAGATAAGAAATATATCAAGTAGTGGCGTAAGAGTTACGGACATTTTGAGGCAACGAAGAGATTGTATTAAGGGAAAACTTACTGCTAATATCAAGGATGTGATTAGTAGATATTGAGATGATTAGGAGCTGATATATACCGACAGTTGTAAATCATGTTCACATACTGTAGTAAGTGGATATAAATGTTTCATCATTTTCACTAAAGACCATTTCGATGTAGGTCATATAGAGTGAAAGATCTGATCTTATAGAGGCCTTAAGCATTCTGATTAATTTTGCTACGCTGCTTAAGGCAATGATCAGACAGTAGTGATGAATATTATGTTTGGTACAATGAAGCTAGGCGAAATCATATACTGGTTTTCGGTTAAGTGCACTATAGGATTATATATATTGACACCTAGTGTACCGTGCTTGGAATATTGAAACAAAATGAGATTACAGTTGCAGTCAATCATACATTTTGATCTTGTACGATTTATGTTGATCACTCCAAATCTTTAAAATTCGGGTGGAGTGAAATTAAAACTGCAATTCAGATTCAAAGTTGATCTCCAAGCAAGACCAGTTCCTAAAAGCATCCCAAGTTATAGTCAGACATTAAGCTGATTTTATGCCGCTTCCTGTGTTTAGGGTTATAAGGTAAGGCAAAAGAGCTATAACCTATAGTCAAGAAAACTTGATGAGAAAACTATCAGCGGCAATTCTGTTGGCTTTTATATCGGCCAGAAAAATTCTAGATTTTGTTTTCTGATTATGTGACACTAGAATTATTAAGTCTGATAATGCAATCCATTTAGAGGATGACTTAAAGAGTGGGAGTTGTGAACTCCACAAAGTCATTATTGAAATACATTTCGTTGTGCCAGTCCCATATATACGTTATCTTTGATAATGAAAAGCCACAACCAAAGGAATCAACAGTTGATCCCAATACCATATTTTGAACCTGCACCTGACCTTACAGAAGAATATGAATATGAAATGTCTTCTATTTCTGATATTTGTCAGGAGACTATACTGATTCGAACTCTTAGAGTTAGATATTAGTCATGTAAGATGAGTAAGCATCTATGTTGTATAAGGATGCATGTGATCTATTTCAATTGTCACATCATTACAGACCAAAAGGAGACTCAAAAGATTAGGTAGATGATTTAAAGTCAAATTTAGCCAAGGCTTTAAATAATAAGAAGGAATTTGTTTTGTGAAAACCTTCTTTCTTGTTTCTACCTAAGATTCTTTTAGAATCATGATGACAATTAGTAGCTTATTTTGATTAGGTGTTACATCTTGGATAGTAAAATGTCTAAATAAAGCAACCTAAAAGTTTGTAGTTCCTAAGGTGGAACATACAGTTTACGAACCTAAGGAGTTCATTTATGAACATTAAAAGGCATCCAGATTGTAATATACAAAGTTTAATGAGATTGTCATTTTGAGGAGAACATTATCGTTTGATAATTGGATCCATTGCGAGGTCAGTGGGAGTAGTTTTGCGCTTATTGTGCTTTAATTGATGATATCAAATAGCAGTCTGTAGCACTGACCTAATGTATGAGACATTTCATGTCGTTACGTCATTTCAAGATGAAGAATTTAAATGAGGCTCTATTTCATTTTAAGATTTGAGATTCTTCGTGACATATCAATAGGCATACATTATTGGTCTCATAGAACCTACATTGAGTGTTGAGTAGGTTTATTGTATGTTGTTCTCCTAATAAGACATAATTTAGCGAAAAGTGACATATTGTAAAAATCTCAAAGTCCTTAAGATGATAATGAAAGGGCTCATATCGAGTGTTGTGTATGCCTTATTATGGGTAATTACTGTATGCTCAAGTTTATACACATTTGGATATTGTGTATATTATAGATGTATTTCGGAGATACTTGAGCGATCTTGTAATAGAGAACTAGAAGCTATAAAGAGACTATTCGGATATTGACAAATCTGACATTCTGAGTTTGGTCAGATATTCTGATGTTAATTTTGCAAGCTATCCAGATATTGAAAATTATTTTGGTTATATATATTTGTGGATATAAAGGAGCTGTATTTTGGAAAGTGTAAAGCAAACATTTACAGCATCCTTGACCGTGGAGGCTAAAAATGTAACATGTTGTAAAGTTATATGATGGGCCATTTAGGCTGCAAAATTTCGTCTCAGGCTTGGTTTTGTGTGGTTGCCATTTCAAAGTCCTGGAGATGTACTGTGGTAATGTTGCAGCAAGTATTTTCTCTCTCAAAATACTAGGAGTTCCTCACACTCTAAATATTTAGATATCATCATTCGGTTTTGTTAGAGAGAAAATAATTGAATCCATTACTTGATTGGATGGTAGAGCACAAAGTGAAAGAGCTCATTCTGGCTAACTGAAAATTTGGCTGCTTAAGTGCCTTAACGACATAGCACTTGTATGAGGCATATGGAGCTATTTGCAGTATTAAGTTAGTGGGAGTGGGAGCTCTATGTAATGAAATCAGTTATAACTGTATTAATGGATTCCCACTTGCCATATATGCATATTTTGTTTGCGCGCATTTTGATGAATATGACATTCTGTTGGATGAGACACTCGGTATTAGTTTCATATGCTTCCATTGAAGCAAGGCATCATTCGACTTAGATGCATGGACCTAATGGAAATGGATATTGTTTCTATTTTCATATCATTTCCATTTCACACTAATACTACTATTTTTTGTTGTAGTCTTTATAAGTTTACGCATTTGTACCCTGTCGGTATGATGCATTTTGAAGTTTATAAAAGACTTCTTGTTCTTAAAGTATGTATGAGTCTACACATTTGTACCCTTTCGGTACAATGTATTTAGAGGGCTTATGAATACATATTGATAATATATGATATTTTCGTTAATTAACTTAATTGTCCAAGTGGGAGAATGTTGAATTATCTCAATATTGTGGACTAATTAAGTATAATTAATATCATATAATTTAATTTGGTAGTATATTTTGTATAAAGTGTGACCATAGTTGTATATATAATATATCTATATTATACATGTTGTAGACACCTAATTTTGTTCGGATTTACAAATTATTTTGATAAATTCAATACTTATTAATATTATTATTTTTATTTTTATTTTATTTTATTTTATTTGTTTTTATTTTTATTTTGTTCCATCAACATTGAATGAGGTTTCCTTCCCCATAATCACCGGCCTTCCTTCCTGCCATAGCCTCCCTCCCGAGGCTGTCCACCATCTGGTCACCCATCCATCAGCCGGCCGTCCATCACAGCTCCACTACAAAGCCCCTAACCCTCTCCCATCCGAGGACAGAGAACACCACCACAGACAACATCATCCTCACCACCTTGGCCTTTGTCGAAAACCCCAAACCAGTAGCTCCATCCTCAACTCACCATTTTTCCCTTCATGACCCGAACCGAGCCAAAAATTCTCACCATCACTCCTACCCGAGACGATTCACAACCCCAGCACACACACACACAACATCCACTCGAAAACCACCATTCCTAAGCCTCCAAACCAAGACCCCAAACCACCCATTCTGCAACCTGAAAAAAAATAACAACAAAAGCAACCAGAAAATCATGAAGCCCGAAGACCCCAAAAGCCAGATCTGAAAAGAAAAATTGTCAAAAAAATAAAAAAGGGGGTTTCGGTTTCGGTTTCTAATAGATCTACTAGGTTAGGGGATTTTTTAGGAGAAACAGAGCTCGGAATCAAAGAGAAGAGGCAGAGGAGATTCGAAAAGTCGAAGGCTTTTGGCCATTAGCGGCTGGAGAGCGGCGGCCGACGACAGAGGACGGCGGTCCGGCGGCCGCCGAAAATCGCCTAGGGAGAGCCTCTGTAGGCTCTAACTTTTTATTTTTTAGAAAAAAAGGAAAAAAATTAGTTAAAAAAAGGAGTAGTATTTATAGAAAAAAAAAAAGAGGATCCGCGCGTGGACCCGGGATCCGACCCGGGTCCCACTCGCCCGACTAGCCAAAGGAGGAGAGGGATCCGCGCGTGGAGCCTACCCGACCCGAGACCCGCGCCTGACCCGAAGGAGGAAGATCCGTGCACCGCTCTGCCCAGCATTGGACCCGATCCGTGCCGCGTCCGACCCGTTTCGCCTCGCCTGACCCGCTCGCGACCCCTGTTTGGGCCTTCAGATTTGGGCCCACTCCAAGTTGCTTTTGGGCTCAATTTTTTTGGTTGTTTTGAAAAGGTTTTTTGGATTCTTAGCCCAAACCAATTTAGATATATTTCTATTTCCCTATTTATTTATTTTTATATTTGTTAAATTATTACTTTAGTTGTTTTTGATATATTCTCATGATAAAAACATACCTATTTATTTGTATATAAAGAAAAAAAAACTCTTTAGAATTTATGATAATTTTAACTTTAATTAATTTAATTGCATGGAATTATTATTAATAGTAAACATATAGTTTTCAAATATATGTAAATAAATATATAAAGTAATAATAAAATAAAATTAGTTTTCAAACATATGTAAATAAATATATAAGGTAATAATCAAAGAAAATTTTTATTAGACAATTTACTATGAAAGAAAATGTATTTCAGGAAGCATTTTTAAGTAAACAACAAGTCCGATGATGGGATGCTACGGAAGTCACAAGTAGTGATTCCTAGCTGATTCCTAGCTGATCCCTAGCTGAGAAGAGTCATACTAGATGTTGCCAAAAGTATTGGAATATTTAGTATGATTTTTCAATAATTTAATTTTTTTTGATTAAACATAAAAATAAATAATTTTTTGAAAGAAAATAGAAAAAGAAGAATAAACAATGAAATTTAATAGGTAAACAATTTTCCGATGATGGGATGTTACGGAAGTCACAAGTAGTGATTCCTAACTGATCCCTAGGTGAGAGAAATCCTACTAAATGTTGCCAAAAGTATTGGAATATTTAGTATGATTTTTTAATAATTTAAATTTTATTAAAAATGAAAACAAATAAGTTTTTCTAAAACAAAGATATATAAATAAATAAACAAATAAATAATGAAATTTAAAATTAAAAATTCATTTGCATCATTTTTATTTGTTTGCATCATGTGCATTCATAATAATTTTCGAAGCAAGTGTGAATTTTTCGAGGATGAGATTCTATAGAAGTCACAAGTAGTGATTCTTAAGAAATCTCTAGGTGAGAAAAATTATTTCGAATGCTGCCAAAAGTATTGGAGTATTCGATTTAATTATTCAATATAAAAGGGTTCACACTCACTTTCGATAAACAAAATCTAACCTTTTTTTTAAAAAATGAAAAGATAATTTTGATAAATAATAAAATGCTTCAAAAATGGAATAAAAAGGAATTAATTTTAAATATTAAATTAAGACCATTTCATTAAAATTAAAGGATAACACATGATTATTATGGTACCATTTTTTAACAGACGTCGTGGGGGTGCTAATCCTTCCCCACGCGTAACCGTACTCCCGAACCCGATTTTTGTTTTCGCAGACCAAAATTGTCTTTTTAATAAAACTTAATTAATTTTGAGATCTTGTTAAAAAGATAAATATTTTAGGTGGCCAATCACACCTAGTCAAAAAAGATTGGTGGCGACTCCCTTTTGTTTTTAAATGTTTTCAAAATCGTCGAGAGCGAAGCCATTGCGACACATATATTTATCCTTAATGGGACAGATATAATACATGATCTAAAATTATGGGAGGTCGCTACTGCTGGCACCACTATATAAGTGAAGGCCCATTATTCACTTGTAATTAATGGAAGAAGTGCACAGCATAGCACTCTCCCTCTCTTCTCTCGTTCTCCATTTTCCCTCACCATCATCTTCCTCCATTTGGTTTTCAGACCACCATGGCAGAGCAAATTGAGGATTGCCAGGCGTTGATGGATCTCCGGTGATGTCTTCCTCAACTGGCAGAGGCGAAATGGCGGAGTAATGGTGGGTTTTGGCTCAAACCCACCCAAGGTTAGATTTCTTAATAATTTATTGTGCTAATGGGTTTTGTGGACGAATTAGTTCTAATATACTTTGCACTATCGGTTTTGTAGGCAGCATTTGGTAGTGAAGTTGGCGAGACTGCAGGGATCCGGCGACCTCAAGGCTGGCGAACACTCAGTTTTTTTTTTAATACTTTTCTTTTTTTACTTTTTTAATTAATTATTTTATTTATTTTATTTTTTTAATACTGATTTTCTTTTTCTTCTTCTTTTTTTTTTAACAAATTCAAACATATATATGATTAAATAGATTTATTGTTTCGGACAAAATTAAGTGTCTACAGTTTTGTTCCAAAAGGTCGTCGTAATGATCATTATACAGTACATACATATCTCTTGTCTTAGCAAAAAATATTTGGCCTTTCTTTCGATTGATAAGAGTGCTTTAGATTTCGTTGTGGAGAAAAATAGTTATTAATGAGAAACATACGGTTGTCACGTTGCAAATAGCATGTGAGATTTTATTTGGTTTGAAAGAGATTGAAGTTCGAAAATAAAAAAAGAAGTTGTACATGTTAAAATTTAAATATCAAATTTACAAAAAAAAAATTTAAATAATAATTGTATGAATTATTTGAATTGAATAATACCATAGCTCGGTTGCAACTATCTAGCTTTAAGATTTTCACAATGCACGAAGGATTGAAGTAAACAACTAAGATGGGTAACATTGACTTTGAGATAAGAAAGTGAAGCATAGATTATGTTGATTAATTTCTTATGCTATAAGTAGTGTGTAATTAGTTGGCACGATCAATAAAGTTTCTTAAAATCAAAGAAACTAATCAAGTAAGCCTAAAATTAACTTGAATGAAAAGTCAGTCATCTTCATTTCCTGATGCTTTCGAGATATTCATTGTTTTTCACAATATTATATTGCCATAAGGTAAATTTTCATGAATTCATAAATAGATGGAATATTCTGGTAACAAAAAAAAATTTTATGGAATATTCAATGACATGCAAAACCTACAGTTGAGTGTTTAATATTTCACTTAATGAAATATATATAAAAAAAGAATTAGATGAAATGATTATTTTATATTAGTGCATGTAATCGCATTAATTTAGGTTTACTATGTTAGGATGTGGATTTAATAATACGTAACCTTATTATTAAAAAAAATCAACAAAACATGTAATGACGTAATAGAATTTGATTGAGATAAATATACGTTGGTATGAAATAATTGTTTTTATAATATTTTTATGAATTATCACATAATATGTTAATAGTTGAATTTTTTAATTTCATAAGTAGAATTAAAAAAGTGATACATCTTTTAGGAAATATTTAAAAAATTAATTAAAATAGAGAATAGGTTATATATCAAATTTTTTAGTTCCATTTATGAAACTTTAGTATCAGTATATTGGAAAATAATTTTTTATATATATTTGATTTGTTTTTGTTAAAACATTTATGATAGATAAATTATTCGAACATCAAAGTTAAAAAATTAAAATGCAAATTTTCTATATTATTAAATATTTCAAAACAAAGTGATAAAGACTCGAACTTAATTTATAACATAAAGACGAATGAGCTGATGGGGAGTTGGTATCATTTCGTTGTAGGATTTTTCCGGAAAGGAAAAAAAAAGACAGCAATAAGACAACCAGCCACGTAGACTATACAAACATGTTGAAATATTATTGGACTGTAGGAAGTGAAGAACTGAAGCTATTTTAATTGTGGTGGAGATATCAGTTCTTTTTTGTCCAAATCATTTAGGCGACAACGAGGATACACACGTTGCAAATCCTCATTCACTACGACTTTTCTAGGCTCTACCCACTTTCTGAGTGCCAGACTTCCTGCACAGATTATCTTGTATAATTTGATCGGATTAAGTAAAATATAATATCTAATATTCATATTCAAACAGTTAAAATTAATCAACTCGTTGCCATTTTTAGATTTTTTTTTCTTCCTCGGATGGGCATCAAACTAAATTCAATCTTCAATATTGATTTAAAATTTAGGATGTTAATAAAATTTTTGTTATCATTCCTTGTTTTTTTCTTAGGTAAATGTATATAATTACATGTGAAGATTATATAACGTGATAGATCGTTGTTTTTATACTTGAAGGAAGTACTAATAGATCACTGTTTTTTATTTTTAATTGATTTTAGATTAAATGTTCATCTAAAATTTATCAAATTATTCTAAAATTAGATTTTTTGTAATTATTAAAATAAAATATAACTTTTTTACCTCAAAATTAAATAATTTTTAGAATTTATAATGCTAATATTTATGTTGTTTATTTTGCATCAAGCAAGATTCGAAACCTATTGAGAATCACATCATCAAATCAATGTAAAAAAGGGAAATGATTCATTTTTGTGAAACTACTCTTTCAATGATGTTAAAAGAAGGCCAAAACCTATTCTTTGTGTATCTTTTTGAGCTTCTTTTTCTTCGCAAAAAGATATCAGTACGTTTTCAAAAAAGTAATGGGAGACATTAATTTGTTGGATGTTGGATGTTACTTTAGTTGGAATTAATCAATATTAATACTAAGCAGTTTTCTCTAGTAACATAGGGGTCGGGTGGAAATGGACTTGCAAATATTTCCGTAATTATTTGATGTAAAAGATCTTCAACTATATAGATGTCACAATCAAAGAGAGCTAAGTTAAAGTTTGCTTTAGAAATATAAAACCCTACTAAGATTTTGGAGAAATTGGCCGCCTCCCATGTTCTTTTTTCCTTTTTCTTTTTTGAAAAACAATCGAAGACTTTCATTAATGAGAGAAGTTTGCATCAGACAAAACAATAGCTGAAATTGTTTCTGGGATTTCCTCTACCCACATCAAATCCCCTTGAGTCTCTAATCCCTATTTAGCTAATCTATAAGACAACTATGCTTTCTCTATTTTGCTGTCCAAAATAGGAAACTTGTTAGCATTTTAAACAGAGTATATAGACTAAACTCGGAATTTAGTCCAAATGATTCATGTAATCAATATTAAAAGATATCTAAAAAATAAGATTGAAATTCAAATTCTAATACTTAGAATATTTTTCAATTCCCTTGTTACTGCCTCTTTATATCATATATGTATAGATTAGTATAGATTAGTCAATAAAATATATCACCGAGGGTTGAACTGTTAAAATAAAGTCATATTCCCTTTCATTACCAATAAAAATGCTTAATATTACTTTAAATTTCAACCAATGGGTTACTCATGTGAAAGACAAAATCCCAATAAATCTGTTGCTGATGAATTTCTTTTATAAAATAATATTTGATGACATGAGATAGTTTAGGAAAGTTGTGTGACTTCTAACATGAAAAATGCTTCAAAATAAGAAAGGTAGACGGACCCTTTCTTCTTTCTTTTTTTTTTTTTATGAAAGTACAAGTATTTTCATCCGTTTTACGATCTGAGATTAATCCTGTTCGGACTGAAAATGATAAACGGTAAAGTGCTTCCAACAGTAAAGATTACAGGAGTCGAACCCTGTCCAAGTACTTATAGAATAAGTCCATTTCCACTTCTTCCAATCATTTGTTGGTGATATACTGACCCTTTCATCACAACCATGCAAAACAAAACAGTAGATAAATATCATTAATGCGTAAAAATTATTAGGACTATACCCGCTATAGAATATTGTCTCTGTATAGAAAATTCGAAAGTTCATCCACACGATTTTATTTAAAGAAAAAAACGTTTCGATAGACAAAGGATGAACAGTATTTATAAATCTTGAATCAACAAATAATGCAATTTTACACCAGAGTTAATAATAAAGCATATGAAGAATTATAAGAGTGCCACTCTTTCTATCTTAATTCCGAAGATGGGAGACTATGAAAGTAACTGCATACCACACCGTGCAAATTATATATAAAGGAGAAATTATTCCTTTATGCCACCTAGATTTTGTGCTGTCTATTCAATTGAATAGAAACAAGTCATGGCCAAATTACGAGAAAAGGAAAAATATTGAAAGATGATTGAAAAGATAACTCTTCTTACTAAACTCCAAGCCCATTTACACCGACCTTCTACTGTCCCAGGAAAGATTACAAAGAGGGTAGACAAGCCCCCTATCAACGCTGTCTGATGTGTAAACATTATTGGAAATGTATTCGCTGTAAGACATTTTTTGTTCTAAAAATTTTAAGACTCGTCATGGTAATTTTATTTGTTTGAAATAAGAGAAAGTTGACCTTTACTTGTAAAATAGGATCACGTAATTTTGAACTAATAAAATAATTAAGAAAAATTATTATCGACGATGATTCAGCTCGAGACTATCACGAACGTGGATAACAAATTTGGTATATATATGTATGATTATGTTTCTTGTTGCATTTTCATACGTTAACATAATATGAATAATTTCACTCAACGATCCTTTTCGAAGATTTTGAAGTTTGTTAACATAATTTTATCTTTTGAAAGAAGACAAATCGGTAAGAGAAAGATGGTTTTTACTAATAAAACACGGATAGACAAGTAACGTAATTATAAACTAATACAGCAACTAAAAAATTAATTATTGACGATGACTCAACTTAAAATTATCAAGAACATGAATAATTAATATGGTTCTCGTTGCATTCTTCGTAGATTGACGTAATATGAATAAGTTCACATATTCTTATAAGTATATTAAATACCTATAAGGAATGCCATCAATCGTACAGATGCCATATAATATATAGATACATGTGTGTGTTTTAAGAAAGCTGCTATACTAATACTCCAACATATGTAAGGTTGAAAGAGTTTGGAAAATGAAACAAGAAAAAACAAACAGTTATTAGATACTTTTAACATAGTTTACGTCTATTAATATCAAATTTACATTTATTATCATGTGTTTACATGAATTTTTTTTTGTTAAGCCAATCATTTTATTAAAAGATAATTGATTTATTGTTCATTCTTCCTGCTCGCTGAAATTCCAATTGATCGTTCTTCCTTTCTGGTTTTACATGGGCTCTTTCCAGGTTTCTTTCCCTGATGTCCTCTACTTCAGCCAACATATTGGCTCTCTGTAACACCTCGTGTAAGGCCACCAATTGCTCGTCACATAATGAATAATGGATGTGGTCGTTGAGCACCCCTACTCTAAAAGCCTGAACTGCAAAGCTATCGTTGGGATCCTTGACATCAACATAGGCGGCAGTAAACCTACGGATGTAATCCCTTAGCTTCTCTTTGGGATGCTGAACAACTGACATGAGACTCGTCGAAGTTCTTCTTTATTTCTTATTGGCCAGGAAGTGTCCAACAAACAACTTGCTAAGCTGATTAAAACTGGTAATTGAATTGGCCGATAAAGAATAAAACCAGGATCTAGCTGATCCTTTGAGTGTAGTCGGGAAAATCTTACATTTTACTGTATCAGCGGTTCCATAGAGGTCCAAGATTGCCTCAAAGCATAATATATGATCTTGAGGATCGCCCGTGCCATTATATTTTTCTTGCGTGATCTTAAAGTTGTTGGGGACCACCTTTTCTTGAATTTTTTCAACAAAGGGACTCTCGGTTCGCCTAACAAAGTGGACAATCTCCTGTTTTCCTTTCCTCAGCTCCTTCAACTCTTCGAACATGGCGTTTAATCTCTCGTGGACAGTTTGTTCCGAGCGATTTGGAGCCACTTTGGTCCTTTTGGTGGGTACTCCTGGGGAATTAATACTTCTTTCTTCCCTTTCTCTTATTCTCCTAAAGCCACCTGGTTGATAATGGGATCAGGCTAATAGTATAAATTTGTGTTTGGTTGTGGCAAGTTGGGTATAAGTGAAGGGCAAGCAGTTTCTTGTGTATGTTGGCGATCATTTTGATCAGTCATTTGGAATTGGTCGGTCAAGGTTTCAATGATTTTAGCATAATGCTCTAACTTGGTGTTCAGAGTTTGGTTTTGGGCGAGCAGCTGATTATACTGGTCGGTAGTTATCATTTGTAATGGAGGTGATAGGTAAGCTATTCCTGCTGCAAATTAGGGGAATGAAACTGTGGCGGGAGGTAAGGTGGTATTTTATGGTAGTGTGACGATGGTGACTACTTCAGTGTTTTAGGCGTTGTTTGTTGTGATTTCAGGTACTGGTATTGCCGGTTGCAACGGTGATTGAAAGGATTGAATATTTTCAAGATTGGATTTTTGAGGACTTGACATGGCTTCTTCTTAATTTTCACAGACGACGCCAAAATGTTAATGCCAAAAAGGTTGTTGGGCTTGCTGATGATGGATCAACTCTTTCCTCCTTGGATCAACCTGCAAAATAAGGACCACTGGGTTTGTTCCCAGTGGGACTTTCTCCGATGCTTAACTCAGAAAAGTGTTTTAAGAGAATATCAAGACTAGAGAAGAGGAATATCTGTTTTTTATACCTTGTCTCTTCTGTCTTCGTGCCTTTTATAAGCAATCCTAGATGTAACAAATGCTATGATCAATTACGCCCATTTATGTAATTAAATGGGAGTTATGGGCGGTTATGCCCATTGGGCATTACGTGGGCGGTTATGTTCGTTAAAAATCAGTTATGTAACGGCGAACAGCGGTTATTAAGTGGGCCACGCGTAATTAAACTCGATGAAGTGGACCTATTGAGCGTTCTGATAATGATACTAACACTGGGCCAATGAGCCTATTGGGTTCCAAACAATGATACTAACACCACTCTTTTTATATTAATTCCGAAGATGGGAGACTATGAAAGTAACTGCATACCGCACCGTGCAAATTATATATAAAGGAGAAATTATTCCTTTATGCCACCTAGATTTTGTTCAGTGTATTCAGTTGAATAGAAACAAGTCATGGCCAAATTATAAGAAAAGGAAAAATATTGAAAGATGATTGACAAGATAACTCTTCTTACTAAACTCCAAACCCATTTACACCGACCTTCTACTTTCCAAGGAAAGATTACAAAGAGGGTAGACAAGCCCCCTACCAACACTGTCTGAGGTGTAAATATTATTGGAACTGTATTCGCTATAAGATATTTTTCGTTCTAAAAATTTTAAGACTCGTCATGGTAATTTTTTTTTGAAATAAGAGAAAGTTGACCTTTACATATAAAATAGGATCACGTAATTTTGAACTAATGAAATAATTAAGAAAAATTATTATATATGACGATTCAACTTAAGACTATCATGAACGTGGATAACAAATTTGGTATATATATATATATATATATATATATATATATATATATATATATATATATATATGTATAATTATGTTTCTTGTTGCATTTTCATACGTTAACATAATATGAATAATTTCACTCAACGATCCTTTTCGAAGATTTGGAAGTTTGTAATTTTATCTTTTGAAAGAAGTCATATCGGTAAGAGAAAAATGGTTTTTACTAATAAAACACGGATAAACAAGTAACGTAATTATAAACTAATACAGCAATTAAAAAAATAATTATTGACGATGACTCAACTTAAAATTATCAAGAACATGAATAATTAATATGGTTCTCGTTGCATTCTTCGTAGATTGACGTAATATGAATAAGTTCACATATTCTTATAAGTATATTAAATACCTATAAGGAATGCTATCAATCGTACAGATGCCATATAATATATAGATACATGTGTGTGTTTTAAGAAAGCTGCTATACTAATACTCCAACGTATGTAAGGTTGAAAGAGTTTGGAAAATGAAACAAGAAAAAACAAAAAGTTATTAGATACTTCTAACATATGTTACGTCTGTTAATATCAAATTTACATTTATTATCATGTGTTTATATGAATTTTTTTTTGTTAAGCCAATCATTTTATTAAAAGATAACTGAAAAACAGTTATTCAAATGAGAAAACATGACCATAGAACTGAGTTTGAGACAACTACAACACTAGAAAAGCATAGGGAAAACATAACATGAAAACTACAGCAAAAATTAAAAAAATTTGACTTTACTGTAAAAATAAAAAATTATGTATTTACGTTGATATTATAGTAAAAAAAATTGCCTGTAAAAGTTTCCGTAGTACTGCCTACTCTTTCTATCTTAATTCAGAAGATAGACACTATGAAAGTAACACCATACCGCACCAAATTATTGATAAAGCCGAAAGTTTTCCTTTCACGCCGACAAGATTTTGTGCAATCTATTAAGTTGAATAAATACAAGTCGTGGCTAAATTAAGAGAGAGTTTCTGAAAAGGAAAAATACTAAAATGTGATTGAAAACGATAACTGTTCTTACTAAACTCCAAACCCATTTACACCGACTTGGCAGTTTCTTAGAGAAGATAACACAGTGGTAAGACAAGCCCCCAATACAAAGCACAACGATTGAAGGAGACACAAAAAATTGTAGGATTACAATATCCCCTTCCTACTAGTCTGATTTGCATGCAGAAAGTTGGCTGTTTCTAGCACACCTTGAAGCCTAATTTGCCTGTTGAACTTCTGAATGAACTCTTCAACTCTCCTGTTTAGTTCCTCGTCTGACATGGTCGAAAACTCGTCTCCTGGGAGCTCGTTTTCTTTTGCACTTGGTTCATGCTTTTCTGTCTTTGATCTCCTCAACTTGCTCTTCTTGTCGTTAAATGTAACACGTTTCACTTTATCAGACTGGCTTCGTCGGATGGTTTTTGGTTCATTAATCTTCCTCAGCTTATTAATTACCTGATCACAAGCTTCATTGTTAGTTTTCTTGGGAGGCTCCTGCAGGCTCTTTGCTTGGAAATTGTCGGTTTCAGGCTCAATTCTGACAACTTCCAATATTCTTTCAGGGATTTCATTCATTTTTGCAGCTTCATCTTCTTTCTTCTTCTCCTTCAAACTCTCCTCCTCCTTGCCAATGCTTTCTCTCAGTACAACTTCGGAGTATTGTGAAACAAATGAAGCGGCAGCAGCAGCAGTACTAGTACTACTCCTCCTTGCTTGGCTCTGCGACTCATATTCGTCATAAAGGTCACGCTTCTGCCCTTTGGAGGAAGAGAAAGCACCATAATCAGCGGCAATGATGAGGATGAGAGTGTTGGAAATAACAAACCAAAACTTGTTACTACTGAAAAGTGTTGAATGAGAGAGGCCGAAGATGTAGAAGATATAGAAGACAGAGATATAAAAAACAATGGAGAAAAAGGCAAAGAAGGACATTCCTTTTCACTTGGATTTGTGGGTTTTCATTGGATTTTCCATTAGATTTGGCGGTGCCATAGTCATCTCCAGCGAGACGATCGAGAGAGTGGAGGAGAAGAGGGGCCGGGGAAGAAGCTAGTGGAGGGTAATTGCCTTTTCAAAGACTTAAAGGACTTCGGATTTTAAATTGTAGTAGGTGAAGTTCAAAGCTCAATGGGCTTTTATAGGGACTAAATAGGCAAATAATTGAACTACCACAATCACAAATATCTCCTACAATTTCAATTTATTTACTTAGTATACCCTATCACCTTTCTTATCATATTATAGGACAACTAACTAATTTTTATAAAAAATTTTGGGATTTATGTTAAAGAGAAACGACGGGTCCAAAATAATTATTATTCCATGCTAAGATATTAATTATTTTAATCAGTTATATATGAAGCTTTTAAATGTTGAAACATATACTTTATTAGATCAATTAAGATTCAAATCCAATTCAATCCAACAATTAATTATATAATAAATATATATTTACCATATCGAGCCTTGATTTCATTATTTTCATATTCAAATTCAATTCGGTTAATTATATGATAAATAAATTATATAAAAATATTAAATTATTATTATATTTTTTTCATAGAAAAATACAAATTATGTAAAAGAACGATTCAAACTTTAATCTAATCTCTCTTAAGAAAAAGTCACAATCATTAAGTTAAGTCTTACTCGTTATTAATTATTATTTTATACATAAACATACATGTAAAGTTGATAAATTTTAAGTTTTGATAATTAAATATGTGTTGTGTTGTAATGTGTTGTCTGAAACTAATATTCTTATTCTAATATTATTTATTATTTACTCATTTATCATTACGTGATGCTCAATAATGTTATGTATATACTCAATAATTCTTTTTTTAATTTTTTTATTTAAAACATTGATAATATTTGAACAGATCTTAATTTTTTTTTTGAATGTACGAACAAGTATATGCGAAAAATCAAGCCCAATGAGTAGAACTAAGCCGGCTCAAATGCAGTCTGAACCGATGCATGAATAGCTTCATTTGATTTCTTATATCTATTTACTATGTATTATAAGATAATCTCATAAATAATGTATAAAAAATAAGATTATTACATCCCAAAATTTGAATAAAATGATCTTTCTTGAGGTGAAGTAATCATTACAAACAATTTTTTTCTCATTATTAAATTTAATTAAAGAATTTTTCAAATGATCTTAAAAAAACGCATAATTAATTTCATAAGAGATTAATATGAGCCGAGATCTAGAACTTATTCAAACTTTGACTTAATTTTTTTTTATTAAAATGTAGTACGATCATAATCATGAAATTCAATCATTTAGACTTCACTTAAAAGTAAAAAATACAATGACTATAAACAAAAGACCCCATGAATTATGAATATGACCACGATTGCGTGTTTTCTACACTTAAATTTCACATCACCGGAACAATCATGATCGAATTCCATGTATAGCCAAAAAACCTCCGGTTGGCAGCATTGTTACTTATCAAACTGAAGTCAAGTTGTAAAACAAGTCAAATAACATTTGCCATATATATCATCATAAAACATCACATAATGAAAGGTGGCAATCCAAAGTTGAATCAAACTGTTTCTTCTTTTGTTTTTTCAATCATAGATCCATCTCTTAAGAAGTTTCCCAAATTTAATTGGTCCACACCCTAACACTGAAATAATAATAATAATAATAATAATAATAATAATAATAATAAGAGAATAGCTAAGTTATCCACAGTGTCACCAACACACACCGCAATGCTAATACGAGAGATTTAATGTGATTCTACTCATGATTATTCCACGTGTCAATTTCCCACTTTGGTTCACAGTTGCAAACCCTCTTCTTAATAACCGAAACCAAATCAACGGTGCCAACAAGATTAATGTAAGTAATTAATGTTTGAATTTTAAATATAAAATATGTGTGTTTGAAATTTCATCATTTTTTACAGTAAAAATTTTATAAATTTTAAATAAAAGTTCAATAAATTTATAAATCTTAATAATAAATTAACAATATGCTTTAACTTTAAAATAAATATCCTTACTCCTAAACTTATATTTAAAAAAATCAACGGTTGAGATGACCTCGTACACAAACACAAAATGTAAATTCTCCATGATTAAGCTAACCTCCATGAGATTCATGCAAGTTCAATGTAACTTTGTAGTTTCCTTTGTTTGATTGCTTAATCTGTTTGATTGCTTAATCATTACACTTTTTTTAATAAGAATAAAAAGATAGCTCATGCCCCAAGTGTATGCAAAATTTTCAGGTCGTAATCTTTCCCACAAGTTTGCAAAAAAAAAATGCTAGCCTTCCTGATCTTGAGCAAATAATGGTGGCCGTGGTCCCTCATTTCTCACCTTTTAATTTTGTGTATTAATCCCCACAATCTTACACTCGCTTCCATACAATTCTTTGATTGGGGCCCTCACACGAGGGGATCTCCTTTTTGTAGCCGCCAAGTGTTGGGTCCCAACCCACTTGGATGTTTGCCACGTGTATGTTAACCCTAGGTGCAACGACTCCAAATTTCTAAAGATCAAAATGGGTTTATTTTAATTAATTAAATAGTATTTATTATTATTTTATATTTATTTAATCACCATCGTCTTTAGTTTTCATTGATTACGATTATGGGACTTTTGTACTTATATTAATTGAGAGTACTCATCAATCTCGTGATTTGTAATCTTGATGATCTCCCATGCTTGAATTTCACTTTTTTAGATTTGGTCCTTTGAAAACTGTTAATTATTATAAAATTTTAAGCTGTGGGGGACAAAGGCTCGTGGCCAGGGAGCAGATTAGAGACATGGCACTTGATTATTGGTTAATTTTCTCTCTTTCTTGCGTGATCAGATCGTTCAAAAGATTTTTACAAGGATTTAATTACGTTTATGCAATAGGATTTTGTAGTAACTAGAGGAACGCTCCAAAGACAGCAAGACAAAGACCGGTTTCGTGTGGTTAATTACTTTGCTTATTTATATATATATATATATAATTTCTTTTATATATAATTTCTTAACTTTGTGTTCTTGATCACGGAAGAGAAGGCTTGATTCATGGTGCATGTTATCGACTCTGGTTTTATCCTTAATTTCAGTTGTTAATGGAAGCAAGAGAATTCTAGTATGTCTAAGCTTTTACCCTACTAAGTGAATAATCATACGAGAATTTGTAGTAACTTTGTCATCACAAAAATCTTGACTTAATTAAAAGCTAGCCGTCCATTTTGTAATGAAGAAAAAAAGAATGAAAGGTCATGAATTATAAGATCGTTTATGGGTTTTCTTGTCCTCGCTAGAAACCAAGGTGGATTTTGATAATAATTACAATATATGGACCCGTTAGAGGCTGATGCTCAGTCTTTTGTAATGGTGACGTGAATTTTATCATGCAATTCTTTTAGTTTGCTTTATCTTGATATTCTTGGAATGAATTATACAATGAGGTTGTTGAGGTCTTCAACAGGCCATTGGCTATTCTAATTCGTCTTGGGTTGGTTAAGCTAATCCTTCAAGGTAAGAACCATGAGGAGAGGTGTCGAAATTGAGATTTCGAGGCTTGCTCCAAAGCTCAAGTTAGTGATGAATAGAAGAGGAATGCTAGAGATAGTGAAAATAAAATCAAAAAATAGATGTGTCTATAATGTAAGGAGTGTTCAAATCATCGTTACCTTACGATTTAATTTTTCATAAAAAAATTAATAATAGTTAAATCAAATCTTAAGTATTATTAATTAAGTACATTTTGTTTTAATTTTTAAAAGAGAATGTGCATATTATGTTTCTATACTACTATATATCTATGCACATTAAAAAGAAATGCAAGAAAGAGAGTGTAGGGTGGCTTTGTGGTCGTGGTGGATGAATAGGATTATGTAGGGACGTAGCTTGAGGCAATCAGCAATGATAGGGACAGGATGTATAATCCCGGCCTTGTTCTTGGCTAGTCACTTTACTTGTTCAGATTCCGGAAGTTGATTTGTACAGGGGATCATGCATTATTGCAGTACCACTTATATTCAACACAGTTAAACCCACAAAATATATATATATATATATATATATATATATATATACATACATACACATACACATACATAATGATTGTTATGTAAAATTATCGTTATAATCGAGCATGTGACTCAATGATAGGTGTATATGTATTCCTCAATTCAAAGAATGACGTTTGGGTCTTTCTTTTTCTTAGGTTAATTAAAAAATTTAAATGATTGTTCTTCAATTAATATAATTTGTTTCCTCTACTTATTTTTGTCATGAAAAATAACTGTTTATTTTAATTCTGAAACAGTTAAGTGGATCTGAACAAAGTAATTAATTATTTTTAATAAATAGTTATATAACTTCTCAATCTTGCACATTAAGATTTTATCTCAGGTTTCAAGAATCTACAAATGATTTCTTAATAAGAGATCGAGAATTGGACCAAGTCGAAACAATTCAATACTAAATTTGAACTTAATACGACTCAAAAACTCGAGATTGAAATTTAGTTCAAATTCACAATTTTAGTTTTTAAAGTTCAGATTCGATTAGATAAAATATTCAAACCACTTAAACTTGATCTGTAATCCCAAATTCAACCCAATGAACTTAACTTATCATTTTCAATCATATATTATGAGTTAAATAATAAATTAATAATAAAACATAAAAGTACATATTAAAAAAAACTTGATTAAATTCGTCAACTTCTTAAATCAAATATTAAAATACTTAAATTTGACTCAATTAACTGCACAAACAATTCAAACTCCAACTTAATATCAAAATAAACTAATTAAATTTGAATAATCACCAAACTAAATTTAAGTAACTCAGGGTAACACTTCAATTAAGAGAGAACATTTAAGACTTTTTAATCAACAAATAATGTGTAGTTGGTACACGTGGAAACTCACTCGAAATTTCTAGAGGCTGAAAGAGGCATGCACAAGTTAGTGCTGAACCGTACACATACAGATCCTAAAAATTTCTAATGGCAGGCTTTTAACCTTGTAAAGCCATATTTCCACTTAGAGCAATTGGGCTCAGTCTAAAAAGCCCGACCTTGGGCTGAACCTGAATGATCCATGTTAGCCCTACACACTGTTGCTGAAAATGGAACCCTTCCAAGTTCCAAGTTCTTACAGGGCGAAAAGCTTCAATTAATGAAGGAATTCAATAAAACCCAAAAACAATTTTTTGATAGCTTGGGTTTTTGTCCTTTTGACGTGAGACTGCGAGGGTACATATGCTCTCCCCTTAAGTCCCGATAAATTTAAAAAAAAGAATTTTAATTCATTAACAAGCTTAACAATTTAGACATAAAATATATAAATTTTGTATTAAAATTTATATTGATATATTAAAAATAAAACTTTTTAATTTAGAATCGTGTCACTTTACCATTTTTAAAACTACCGAATGAATCATTTATTTATCTCCAATAATCTAAGGAAAACTTTGTTTGTTAGTCTTTTCTTTGACTGATCCACCCATCTATATCGAGAAAACAAAACGTGTAGGGTGGCGTGCAGCCAATCCTAAAGACATAAAGGTTAGAGAGCCACAGGAAGAGAGAGAGAGAAGCTGAGGGAGGCAACTGTAGCTCTGCAAAAGCGATGCTTGCCGTGTCGGCTTCAGGGATGATACTGAGGAGGAGCCATGTCAAATCATGCTTCAACTAAACCCTTTTTTTCATTTTGTTTTTTCTTTTCCTTGATTATCTACTTGGAGTCTTCGGCCCATCTGGCACTTTGTTCCTCTTGTAGTAACTCTGTCGTTGTTTTCTCATTTGCATACTTTTACATGCGAAAGCACAACACTCTCTTATCTCACTCTCCCATTCTGGAATGCAAGCGCCAGAGAGAGACAATTTAGGGTTTCCCAACAGCAGCCTTTCACGTACTGACACAAAGGGTGAAGCAATAAACTGGTAGACATTCTTTTACTTTCCTTCTTTTTGCTATCAATATTTGTTCAAGAAGTGCCCGTAGAGGAGAAAGCAGACTGCAATCTCTTGGTTCTGAAGCTACATTTGACATTTCTGAATGCTTATATTTGTGGGTTTAGGTTCTTTTTGTTTCTTGCTCTTTTCTCATGGCTTCTCTTTCTCTTTTCCTTGTTGGGTTCCTTGTTCTGTGTGGTGGGGCGATTGCAGTGCCAAGAAACTTGAATGAGAGTGAAATTGTGATGGAAGAAGGGGAGCTTTTGGGGCTTTTTGATGTTATAGGTTCACTTCTTGATGAACCTGGTTGGGCTGAAGTGCATCCAGAGCCATGCACAGACACTCCATGGCCTGGTATTGAATGTGAGATTGGTCAAGACCCTCCAATCTTTCATGTTACTACTATTCACATTGGCCCTGATGTTGTTACCCCAGCTTGCCAACCTTCTGCTAAAATATCAGATTCCTTGCTCAAACTACCTTATCTGAGAACTCTCTCTATTTTTAACTGTTTTGTAACTTCACCAGTTACGCTTTCTCCTGCATTATTTGGTGCAATGTCTTCTTTGGAGCATCTGTCACTTCAGTCAAATCCATCTCTATCTGGAGAGGTACCTCCGAGCTTTGGGAATGTTTCCAGGCTAAGGGTTTTGAGCCTGTCACAGAACAATCTACAAGGAAATATCCCTCGGGAACTTGGTGGATTAGTCAACTTGGAGCAACTTGACCTGAGTTACAACAATCTTAGTGGTGAAATTCCTGAAGAGATTGGAGGACTGAAAAGTTTAACCATTTTGGACTTAAGCTCGAATGGAATTGAAGGGCAGCTGCCAATTGCTTTGGGTCAGCTTCAACTTCTTCAAAAAGCTGATTTGTGCTCAAACAGGATTCATGGAAGGATACCTCCAGAATTGGGGAAGCTAAACAAGTTGGTGTTGCTTGACTTGAGCCATAACTTCATCAATGGGCCAATCCCTGAGACTCTCTCGGGCTTGCACCAGCTACAGAATTTAATATTTGATTACAATCCCATAAATTCACTGATTCCCTTATTTGTGGGGTCCCTCAAGAGGCTTACATCCATCAGCCTCTCAAGATGTGGATTAATAGGGCCAATACCCAACTCCTTGTCTTCATTGAAGAATCTCACTGCTCTTTCTCTAGACAACAACAGTCTCACAGGGGCAATCCCTCCAGATTTAGGGTCACTTCCAAATCTAGACCAGCTAAACTTGAGCCACAACAAGCTCAATGGAGAGCTACTACTCTCAGAGATGTTCATTAACAGACTTGGAAACAGGCTGGATGTTCGAGGAAATAGTGGGCTATGCACAAGCTACCAACTATCCAAGAACATCACCAGGTATCTACAAACCCCGGTTTGTTCGGGCACAGAAGGAATAGTTCACAACATAACTTGTCCGGAAGAACATCCAGATGATTTCAATGGAAGGAAGCCAACTTGGTACCATGGCAAGATCAGTTCCCATGCTCCTTCCCAAGATCCACCACAGTTAATTTCAATATGTTTTGCTCTTTTTAACATGCTTTTCTTTCTGTAAACATTTATTTTGTCTAATAAAAATTAAAGTTAGCCTAAACCAAAACTGAATATGTAAATGATGTTACGATGGGTCGTTTTCTTGGTGGAAAGATGCACAGCTAGCCTAAGGTACCGACTTGGTGAAAATATACATGCAGACTGCAGAGGAGCATTTACATCAGTGGTTGAGGTGAATTTACATGGCAAGGGGCCAAAGGTTTTGCATCTAGCTCTGTCTGATTGCTGGTTCATTTGCAGCAGCCTTTTAGAAAGAGAAGCAAAAGTGTGTCGGATCTGATGTTTAATTGGACTGCATTTTGGTGTTTTGACAGAGAAAAAAAGATATGGATCTCTGTACTTGATCTTTGAGAGAAAGAGAGAGATGAAGGGTAATGTCTAGCAGCACTGGAAAAAGGCTAAGTTAGAATCATTGTTCTTTCTCATGTTCAGGATTCAAATGGACCACAATCACTTTTTCTCAATATGTCAACTTTCTGAATTTAATCATCCTTGGAATCTTCATGTTTTAGCTGTAATATCCAAGATTAGCTCATTCATTTTATCATTAAAAAAAAACCTCATTCATTTTGTTTAATTATTATTAAATAGTTGAAAGAAATAAAAGTAAGGTTTTTTTAGAAGAAATGAAAGAAGACATGTAATCTTTGCTTGAATAGTAAAATCAATATAAAAAAAAAAAGCCTGACAAGTCATTCATACATTTATTTTATAAAATAACATATAATAGTTTATATTCCTTACTTATTTGATTACAAATAAGATCTTGACAAACACTAAGACATTTTATATTTTGTCTTCAACTAATGAAAATGGCGGTTGCTATAATAGACTAACGTGTACTTACAGTGTAGTTGAACATCAAGGTTAGAAATAATAAATAACAAAAAAAATTGTGAAATAATAATAAAATGATAAATTGAGGTTTGTGAGACAAGAAAAAATTTAAACAAAAAATGATGAGTGAGTTATGAATGATAAAAGACTATAATAATATAATTTGGAAACTAAAAAACACATAAAAGTTATTTTTCTAATTAAAAGATTTTACTCATTTTCTGTCTTTTATATTTTTTTCCAAATTGACATAAATGGAAAATGAAATCTTTTAAAGGAAATGAAATATTAGGATAAACATAAGCAAGCTGTATGGTAGTTAGTTACAGAGTAGTTATAATTGATAGTTTTCTGTTATGACAGTTATGACAGTTAGTACTTCTTTTTCTTGTATATAAACCATTGCATTGTATTCTCGTTCACAAGTTCAATTCAATAGATGAAAGAAATCATTCTTTCTCCTTTATACATTCTGTTATTCTAATATGGTATCAGATGAAATTTTTTCCTTCTGCTAAATCCATCTTTCTCCTGTCTTCTTGATGTCAACATGGCTCGAGGAAGCAACAGTACCACCACCAATCGTGTTGTGATTGGTAATCCTTCCTCAGATGATTCTAGTAGTCCTTATTTTTTGAGTAATGGAGATCATCCAGGTATGATTCTTGTTTCTCATAAGTTGATTGGTTCAAACTACAATACATGGAGTAGGGCAATGTTAATGGCACTCACAGCCAAGAACAAGATCTGTTTCGTGGATGGAACCCTTTCCAAACCAGAAACTGAAGATCTTCTTCATGGATCATGGTCTCGGTGCAACAGCATGGTCATTTCTTGGCTTTTGAATTCTATAGTACGTGAGATTGCTGATAGTCTCATTTATTATTCCTCTGCCTATGAGATATGGAATGATCTGAAAGACAGATTTCAACAAAGCAATGCACCAAGAATATTTCAAATTAAAAAGAATCTAATTGCTCTTCAGCAAGGTTCTTTGGATATCAGCACCTACTATATTCGATTAAAAGTTCTCTGGGATGAACTTAAGGAATATCATCCAATTCCTGATTGTTCTTGTGAAGGCATGCGCACATGGTTAGATTATCAGCAACAAGAATATGTAATGCAATTCTTGATGGGTTTAAATGATTCTTTTGCCCCAGTTCGAGCACAAATCCTTATGATGGACCCTTTACCATCTGTTAACAAAGTTTTCTCTCTAGTTATCCAGGAAGAACGTCAGAGAGTCATCACTCAACATGTTCTTCCCTTCTCAGATACATCTGTTTAGAATGACATCACTTTAGCAGATGTGTCATTTACTAATTTTGCTACTGAAGGAAAGAAAGGTCGTCTTCTGTGTACACATTGTAATATGTTAGGCCACACAGTTGAAAGGTGTTACAAATTGGTTGGATATCCACCTGGATATAAATTCAAAGGAAAACCTCAGTCTTCTACAGCTCATGTCAGTCAAGTGAGTTCCAAACCAGATGATCCCTCCGATAATTCTGCACCTTTAACCAACAGTCAATGCCAACAGCTCATTGCCTTCCTTAGCTCTCAACTACAGCGCAGCACTCCAGACATTCAAGTACATCAGCAGTATGAGCCTATGGTCTCATGTTTTAGTGGTATCCTTTCTCTTACTGCCTCTCTTTCCAGTTCTTTTATTTCTTGTTCTGATTGGATACTTGACTCTGGTGCAACACATCATATCTGTTGTTCCCTATCATTTTTCAAATCTACTACTAAAGTGTCTAGTTCATATGTCACACTTCTAAATGGTTATTCCATTGCCATAACTCAAATAGGTTCTGTTCAGTTGTTCAACAATCTAACATTAGAAAATGTTTTGTTTATTCCAAATTTCAAATTCAATCTGATTTCTATAAGCACTCTTGCTCAAAAACACAATTACATTGTTAATTTTTCCTCTACATCTTGTGAAATCTAGGACCCTACACAGGGCAAGATGATTAGGATGGGTAGGCGTGTTGGAAATCTCTATGTTCTCAGCTCCAACCATCAGTCTATTCAAAATGCATGTTCTCCTTCTACTTGTAACACTGTTTCTTTTACACAGAAGGAACTATGGCACTATAGGTTAGGCCACCCTTCATTTGTTAAAGTTCAAACTCTTAAGGATGATTTACATGTTTCCTCAACATCAGAAACTTTTCCTTGTTCTGTTTGTCCACTTGCTAAACAGAAAAGACTATCATTTTCTTGTAACAATTCTTTCTCAAAAGAACCATTTCAATTAGTACACATAGATATTTGGGGTCACTTTCATCCAATATCTGTTGAAGGATATAAGTTTTTTCTTACTATTGTAGATGCTTTACTCGATACACATGGGTATACATGCTGAAATCCAAATCAGATGTCCTAGATGTATTTCCTGGATTTTACTCATTAATCAAAAATCAATTTGGTATTTCACTAAAGTCTATTCGATCAGACAAGAATTAATGTTTACTGATTTTTTCAAAACAAAAGGGATCATTTCATATCATTCTTGTGTTGATACTCCACAACAGAACTCTATTGTTGAAAGGAAGCATCAACACATACTAAATGTAGCAAGAGCGTTACTTTTTCAATCCAACTTACCCTTATCATACTGGAGTGATAGTATTTTGACATCAGTATATCTAATTAATAGAACTCCATCTTTAGTCTTGAACAACAAAACTCCTTTTGAGCTATTATGACATAAGAAACCAATGTATTCACATCTTAAAACATTTGGATGCTTGTGCTATGCTAGTACATTACGAAAAAACCGTACCAAATTCACTCCAAGAGCTTATGCTTCTGTTTTCATTGGTTATCCCCCTGGTTACAAAGGTTACAAATTATTAGATTTAGAAACCAATATTGTTCATATCAGTAGAGATGTTGTGTTTCATGAGACTATTTTCCCTTTTAAATCTTCTTCTTCTTCCCAATCTATTTCTGATTTCTTTTCTAATCATGTACTGCCATGTTATACTCCCATGTCTCATGAATCTCAACATTCTTTGTCTTCATCACGACCAAGGAATCCACCATCTTATCTTAAAGATTATCACTGTTATGCAACTACATCTAATTCTTCCACTTCACATCCTTTATCTTCAGTCCTTACATATGATAAATTGTCTCCATTCTATAAAGCCTTTGTTAATACCATCTCTTCATACATTGAACCGAGAACATATGCTCAAGCTGCTAAGTCTCCTGAATGGCAAGAGGCTATGTTTGCTGAATTGAAAGCTTTGGAAGATAATGGCACCTGGTCTATAATCTCTTTACCCCCTGGAAAGAAAGCAGTAGGCTGTCGTTGGGTCTATAAAGTAAAACTTCGAGCTGATGGGAGCTTGGAAAGGTACAAAGCTCGACTTGTAGCCAAAGGATACACTCAACAAGAAGGGGTTGACTATCATGTTACATATTCTCCTGTTGCTAAGTTGGTAACTGTCAAGGTTTTACTTGCTCTGGCTTCTATTAATGGCTGGACACTATCCCAACTTGATGTAAACAATGCTTTTTTACATGGTGAACTGACAGAGGATGTCTATATGTCATTGCCACCTGGTTATCATCGACAGGGGGAGGTTTTACCCTCTACACCAGTATACAAGCTTCATAAGTCAATATATGGCTTGAAACAAGCCTCAAGACAGTGGTTTTCCAAGTTTTCAACTGTTTTGCTTCAGAGTGGTTTCAAACAGTCAGCTTTTGATCACTCCTTGTTTACCAAGATCAATGGTGCTTCATTTCTTGCTCTTCTAGTTTATGTTGATGATATTGTCATTGCCAGTAATGACTCTACAGCTGTGTCTCAGCTCAAAACATATCTCAATACTTGCTTTAAACTCAAAGATCTTGGAGATCTAAAATACTTCTTAGGCTTGGAGGTAGCTCAATCCAGCAAAGGCATCTCCCTTTGTCAACGACACTAGGCTCTGCAGTTGCTGTCAGATGCTGGATACACTGGTTGTAAACCAAGTAAGACGCCAATGGATCCCAACACAAAGCTCACACAAGACCAGGGTGATTTGCTTGATGATCCTACTCAATATCGCAGACTCATTGGCAGATTGCTTTACTTGACTATTACCAGGCCAGATTTGTCCTATTCAATCAACTATCTAAGTCAATTCATGTCCATGCCAAGAGTTCCTCATTTGCAGTCTGCTTATAGAATTCTCCAATACATTAAAGGCACTGTTGGTCAAGGATTGTTTTTCAGTTCTTCTTCTGCCACTGAACTTAAAGGGTTTGCTGACTCTGACTAGGCTTCATGTCCAGATTCAAGAAGATCAATTTCTGGTTTTTGCATCTTCATTGGTGATTCACTTGTTTCCTGGAAATCCAAGAAGCAACACACTGTTGCAAGATCATCTGCTGAGGCAGAATATCGTTCTATGGCTAATGCTACCTGTGAAATGCTTTGGTTGTTTAAACTTTTCAAAGATCTCCATGTTCCTCATCCTAAACCAATGGTTTTATTCTGTGATAATCAGGCAGCCCTTCACATTGTTGCCAATCCTGTTTTCCATGAAACAACCAAACACATTGAACTTGATTGTCATTTGGCTCGAGAACAGGTCCAGGCAGGTCTCATCAAAACATTGCATGTTGCTTCTCGACATCAAGTTGCTGATCTACTCACCAAACCACTCTTTCAGCTCAGTTTTCTTTTCTCCTCAGCAAGATGGGTGTTCATGACATTTACACTCCATCTTGAGGGAGAGTATTAGGATAAACATAAGCAAGCTGTATAGTAGTTGTCGTAACGGCTTCGCGCTCGACGATTTTGAAAAACGTTTAAAAAACAAAAATGGGAGTCGCCACCAATCTTTTTTGTCTAGGTGTGATTGGCCACCTGAAAACGTTTATCTTTTCAACAAAATCTCAAAATTAATTAAGTTTTATTAAAAAGATAATCTTTTGGTCTGCGAAACAAAAATTGGGTTCGGGGGTACGGTTACGCGTGGGGAAGGATTAGGACCCCCACGACGCCCGTTAAAAAACGGTACCATCCAACTACACGGTATCTTTTGATTTTAATAAAATAGTCTTGGCTTAAGTTTAATTCGTTTATTATAAAAAAAATCGTGCGTTTGCTGAAAAATCATTATTTCATGTGGTAAAAAATTCATTTACGAAAATCAACATGAACACCATTTATTGAAAAATTAAATCAAATATCCCAATACTCTGGTAACATTTGAAATAATCCCTCTCACCTAGGGATCAGTCAAGAAATCACTACTTGTGAGTCTCATAACATCCCATCCTCGGTGGTGCTCATGCTATTTTATAATTAATCGTGTATACATGTAGTATTGATAAAATGTATGATGCATGCGGAATTATAAAAAAACTTTATACTTTAATTTTTATTAATGAAACTCTTAATATTGAAAAATTTAACTAAATATCCCAATACTCTGGTAACATTTAGCCAATTCTTCTCACCTAGGGATCGGTCAAGAAATCATTACTTGTGAGTTTCATGACATCCCATCATCGGAAGAATTTCATTTATTTTGAAATTAATATTTTTTATGCACCTGATGCATGCATATAATACATGATGCGTATGGAATTATAAAAAGCACTTTATATTTTGATATTTATTAATGAAACTCTTATTATTGAAAAATTTAACTAAATATCCCAATACTCTGGTAACATTTAGCTAGTTCTTCTCACCTAGGGATCAGTCAAGAAATCACTACTTGTGAGTTTCATGACATCCCATCATCGGAAGAATTCCATTTATTTTGAAATCAATATGTTTATCTTGATTCTTTCGATTATTCCTTTTATTTAAAATTCTATTATTACTTATTTAATTAGTTTAACTATCATCCTTTGGAAGCCTTACTATGATTGAGTTTTAAGTTTTATTAGTTTAATTATTTTGTATTTATGTATTTCTAAAAATCCCCTTTTGTTTATTTCTCTCAACTGTTTCTATTATCTCTTTTGTTTTTATTTAGTCTTCACTTAATTAATATTTCTCTAAACACTCTTTGTTTGTCAAAACTCTTTATTATATATATTTATTTAATCATTTTATTATTAATTAAATTTTAATTTTTTTCTTTTTTTTTAAAAAAAATAAATAAATAAATAAATAAATAAGCATGAAATTGGATATTGAGGAATAATACCGAATATCCCAATACTCTGGTAACATTCGATATAATTCCCCTCACCTAAAGTTTTTCGAAGAATCGCTACTTGCGAGTTCAACGAAGACTTATCATTGGGATTTCTTACTTATTTTATTTATGTTATTATTATTCCTCATTTATTATTATTATTTTTCCTTAACCCACGTTTCATTATCTAAACAAATTATTTTTATTTTTAAAAATATGTTTTTATGTATAATTTATGTATATATACCTTTATATGTTTATTTACATATTCTAAGTACAAAATATATATTAATATGTTTTAAAGCTATATATTTTATATATTCACATATTTAAAAACTATATTATTTATTTACATACATTTTAAAACTATATATTTACACCCTTTTTTATTAATATATGTGTTTTATATACATCAAATTTATATACTTTGAAACTATGTATTTTACATACTTTTTATTTATTTATTTTCTTTTAAAACTATATGTTTATTTTATTTTATTCTATTTTTGCATATATTATATTGTAGTGTTTATTTATTTATTTTTGCCATGATAATACATAAAAACCTAAAACAAATTATCCTATAAAACTAATAAATGAAATAATACAATAAAATGAGAAATATACCCAAAATAGCCCAAGAGAGGGCCCAAAATCGAGCCCAACCAGCAGAGGCCCAAATCTGCCAAGGAAGATGGGCTGGAGCAGCTGGGACGGATCGCGATGCGGGTCGGGTCGCCGCGCGGGTTCGGATCGGGCGAGAATGCGGGTCGCGAGAAGGGAAAGCCGGGTTGCGCGGGTTTCGGTTTCGGTTCCGGGTCGGGTTGGCACGCGGGTCGGCGCGCGGGTCAGGTCTCCAAAACGCACCGTTTTGCTTCCTTTAAAAGCCCCAATTTTTTTGTTTTACCTCATTTTCACCGGCCTTCCAAAAAAAAACTCCCCAAAAACTCTCAAATTCTCTCGTCCCTCTCCCTCGCCGAGCGATTTCCGGCCACCGTGCACCGCCGTACGCCGGTCGCCGGTGAGCTTTCCGACGGCCCTAAAATACTTCCCTCGTCTTCTTCTACTCCGATCTGCCCTCCGTTTATTCCGAAAACACTCACAACCCTATAGATCTAACCTTCTCCGAAGCCTCCCCTCCCTTTTTTTATTTTTTTCGTTT
The DNA here is from genome assembly GCA_031772115.1 of Heritiera littoralis. Lineage (NCBI taxonomy): Eukaryota > Viridiplantae > Streptophyta > Magnoliopsida > Malvales > Malvaceae > Heritiera > Heritiera littoralis. The sequence goes on along the minus strand of JAPDPK010000026.1, from coordinate 5,402,658 downwards.
TCTTTTTTTTTTTTTAGATCTTGTGCTTGGAGTCTTCGGGCTTCATGTTGTTGTTGCTAGTTTTGTTGTTGGTTTTGTTTTTGTAGAATTTTTGTTGCAGGTACGGTTTAGCTCTAGGAGGTTTGGGGTTTCGGTTTAGGTTACGGCTAGGTATGGTGGTGATTCGCCGGTGTTGTGGTTTCGGTGGTGAGGGTGGTATTTAGGGCTTCGGTGGTGAGGGTGGTGTTTAGTGTTTCGGTGGTGAGTGGGGAAGGGTTTCGGGGTTGATACTGGTGGGTAAACGATGAGAGTTTTTCTTTGGCTTTCGGTTCCTTTTTTTTTCTCTCTGAAGAAGAAACCCCAGATCCTTGCTTGGGGTCTTCTTAAACGATGTTGAAGCTCCCCCTAGCATTTCAGAATCACCGAATCGGTAGGCTTCTGTTGGAACGGGATTTACGGCGCGGTGTTTCTGGATCTGGGTTGGAGGATGAGGCACCGGCGGCTGGGCAGTGACTCTGGCCGGTGGATTTGGTAGATCCAAAGCATTTAATGCTTCTGTGCACACGTGAACTGATGATGATGATGATGATAATAATAATAATAATAATAATAATAATAATAATAATAATAATATATAATAATAAAGAAACATTAATATTAGGAAAGATAATAATAATAAGGTTAATAATAATAGGGATACGGATAATAACATAACAAAATAAATAAGAAAAATGAAAATAAGGAAAATAATAATAATTAAAAAAATAAAATAATAAAATTTGTCAAAATAATTTGTAAAACTTGGACAAAATTAGGTGTCTACAGCTGCCCCTCTTTACTTATTGCTGAGAATCAGGAATAAAGTAAAGATAATAGACAATAATTTTGTCCAACTCAAGACCCAATTTTTTTTTTTGAAAATGGGCTCCTCTTGCAGCAGAGGCGATGAAAATTTAAATTCTTTTTTTTTTTGAAAATGTGATCCTCTTGCAGCAGAGGCGATGAAACTTTAAATTCCTTTTCTGAAAATGTGCTCCTCTTGCAGCAGAGGCGATGAAACTTTAAAATTTTTTCTGAAAATGTGCTCCTCTTGCAGCAGAGGCGATGAAACTTTAAATTCCTTTTCTGAAAATGTGCTCCTCTTGCAGCAGAGGCGATGAAACTTTAAAATTTTTTCTGAAAATGTGCTCCTCTTGCAGCAGAGGCGATGAAACTGTAAAATTTTTTCTGAAAATGTGCTCCTCTTGCAGCAGAGGCGATGAAACTTTAAATTCCTTTTCTGAAAATGTGTTCCTCTTGCAGCAGAGGCGATGAAACTTTAAATTCCTTTTCTGAAAATGTGCTCCTCTTGCAGCAGAGGCGATGAAACTTTAAAATTTTTTTTCTGAAAATGTGCTCCTCTTGCAGCAGAGGCGATGAAACTTTAAAATCTTTTTTGTTTGTTCTTTTGTCTTTCTCCTCTTTCTTTTCTTTCTTTCTTTTCCTTCTCCTTCTTCTTTCTTCCTTTCTTTTCATTTTTTCATCATTTTCATTCATTCATTTTTTTTTAATCCAAAATCTCTTATATTCACATTTTTCAATGTTTGGCTGATGCCATGATCACTGATGCGAATGCAAATGTAATATCAACAATGCCAATGCACGTTCCTTTATCAATGATGATGATTTTTGAACGTTTTTTTTTGTGCTTGAATTCTTATAATGTGGATGAAATGCAAATGCATGTATTGACAAAGTCATGCAATTCCTATTGTGGTAATCAAATTCTCAGAACTGTCCTTTTTTGTGTCTTTTGATTCTTTTGCCCGTGCTTCATAGAATAGTTGTCACTGACTTCGAATCGGAGCTGGTTCACAACATGTATTTGTCACAATTTTCAATCTCTTTTGTTTCATTCCTTTATGTCTCTTTTCCTTTTTCTTCCTTTCTTCTTTTTCTTTCTTCTCCTTTTTGTTTTTCTTTAGTAATATTAGCAAGTAGATCCTTATCTTAATCATCATCTTCATTTCATTTTATTAACAAGAGCAATGCATTCTTGCACTTTATCGGTTGGTTACGGAATTATCAAAAGAACAACCAACTTTAGGAGAGAAGCATTTATTATTTGGCTAGATAAGAGATAACGACAGCAAAAGTACAGTTGGGTAGCGAATGCCACAAGGGTCAAGTGGTGAATTTCAAAATAAATAATGAATGTCTAGATAACCCTTCACGAACCGGACCGATGCTTTCTTTGGAAAAACTAATCCGTTGATGCCCCCTGTCACACTGAGTTTATCCGGCTAATGCCATGCTCCATATGATTTCGATCCAGGTGTTGATCTTTTCTGCATCCAAGCCGCCTTTTCAGGTTTTCAACTTAGATGTCTCCCTTTAATTCAACTGCCCTTTTTGGGTTTTCAGTTTGAATTCTCCTTTCATTTTCCTTTTCTTTTTTGTTTCTTTTTTTCTTCTTTTTCTTTTTTCGTTTCTTTTTTCTTTTTTGTTTTTTTTTCTTTTCTTCTTTTCTTTTTTCGTTTTTTTTCTTTTCTTCTTTTCTTTTTTCGTTTTTTTTTCTTCTTATTTTTTCAAGCATAGTATTTCTTCACAGCATCGGAATTTATCGGATTAGGCAGATCATTCCCATCCATCTCTGTCAAGATCAACGCTCCACCTGAGAATGCTCTTTTCACCACATATGGTCCTTCCCAATTTGGTGTCCATTTGCCCCGATTATCGTGGTGATTCGGGAGGATCTTTTTCAACACCAACTCCCCTTCACGGAAATGCCTGGGTCGAACCTTTTTATCATGGGCTCGCATCATTCTCTTCTGGTACATCTAACCATGACATAGTGCTGTGAGCCTTTTCTCTTCTATAAGATTCAGTTGTTCAAAGCGAATTCGAACCCATTCAGCTTCGTCCAAGTCTAATTCCATTAAGACTCTTAGGGAGGGGATCTCTACCTCAACAGGCACCACCGCTTCCATACCGTAAACCAAAGAAAAAGGAGTTGCCCCAGTAGAAGTGCGCACTGACATTCTATAAGCATGCAAAGCGAATGGTAGCTTCTCGTGCCAGTCTTTGTATGTGCTGGTCATTTTCCCCACAATCCTCTTAATATTTTTGTTGGCAGCCTCAACGGCTCTATTCATCTTTGGGCGATATGGGGCTGAGTTGTGATGCTTGATTTTGAACTGTGCACATACTTCCTTCATCATGTCATTGTTCAAGTTGAGGGCATTGTCTGATATGATCCTTTCTGGGAGCCCGTACCGACATATTATCTCCTTCTTCAGAAACTTACAAACAGTAGACTTGGTCACATTCGCATAAAAGGCAGCTTCAACCCATTTTGTAAAGTAGTCTATCATCACGAAAATGAATTTGTGCCCGTTTGATGCCTTGGGGGAGATAGGTCCAATCACATCCATTCCCCACATAGAAAAAGGCCATGGTGGTGCCATGACGTTCAGTGCTGTCGGGGGAACTTGGATCTTGTCAGCATAGATTTGACACTTGTGGCATTTTCTAGCATAATCTATGCAATCTCTTTCTAGTGTAGTCCAATAGTAGCCTGCCCTCATAATTTGTCTAGCCATGAAATGACCATTTGCATGTGCCCCACAAGTTCCATCGTGTACCTCTTCAAGAATCCTTTTGGCTTCAGACGCATTAACACATCTTAACAACATCTGATCTCTACCCCTTTTATATAAAACGTCTCCATCAACAAGGAATCCCATTGCTAGTCTTCTGAGAATCCTTTTGTCGTTTTCCGATACATGCTCTAGGTATTGTTGACTCTTAAGGTACTGCATGATGTCATAATACCAAGGTTGTCCATCCGCTTCCTCTTCAATACTAGAACAGTGGACTGGAGAATCTCTCATGCGCAGTTTGATTGGTGAAACATTTGCTTCTGTCTCCATTTTAAACATCGCAGCTAGTGTTGCCAAGGCATCGGCAATCTGGTTTTCTTCTCGAGATAAATGCTGGAAGGTGATATCGTCAAATTGTTGTACAAGGTCAGCTATGTACTTCTGGTACTGAACTAGCTTCTGATCCCTTGTTTCCCATTCACCTCGTAACTGATAAATAACCAGCGCTGAATCTCCATAAACTTCCAAGTTCTTGATTCCCCTCTCGATTGCAGCTTCTAAGCCCATTGCACAAGCTTCGTATTCAGCCATGTTGTTGGTGCAGTTGAAATTTAATCTGGCTGTGGATGGGTAACATTTTCCATTTGGAGATATTAAAATTGCCCCTATTCCATGTCCTAGGGCGTTGGATGCACCATCAAAGAACATTCTCCATGGTTTGCTGTCGGGCTCTTCTTTCTCCGCCTGGAAGACTGACATTATATCTTCATCCGGAAAATCTAACTTGATGGGCTCATACCCATTGGTAGCACGATCTGCTAGAAAGTCGGCTATTGCCCTACCTTTGACTGCTTTTTGAGATACGTACACGATGTCATATTCCGAAAGCATAACTTGCCATCTAGCTAGTTTGCCTGACAATGATGGTTTTTCAAAGATGTACTTGAGGGGATCCAACCTAGCTATCAACCAAGTCGAATGATACAACATATACTGCCTCAATCTACGAGCAACCCAAGCCAATGCGCAACACATTTTTTCTATTGTAGTGTACTTGGCCTCGTAATCAGTGAACTTCTTGCTCAGGTAGTAGATAGCCCGTTCTTTCTTGCCCGTATCATCATGTTGACCCAGTACGCATCCCATAGAGTGTTCATTGACAGTCATGTATAGCAACAAGGGTTTTCCAGCCGTCGGCGGTACTAGAACAGGTGGATTTGACAAATACCTTTTCACCTTTTCAAAAGCCTCTTGGCATGCCTCATTCCATTCTCCCGGATCTTGTTTCCGAAGCAACTTAAAAATGGGATCACATTTAAGCGTAAGTTGCGAGATGAAACGGGAAATATAGTTCAATCTTCCCAAAAAGCCTCTTACTTCCTTCTGTGTGCGTGGAGGCGACAGATTTTGTATCGCGCTGATTTTGTCCGGGTCCACTTCAATTCCCTTTTCGCTGACTACAAACCCTAACAACTTTCCTGATTTAACGCCAAAAGTGCATTTGGCAGGGTTTAATTTGAGCTGAAACTTCCGTAGCCTTTCGAACAGCTTTCGAAGGTTGGCTACATGTTCCTCTTCTCCTCGAGACTTGGCAATCATGTCATCCACATACACCTCTATCTCCTTATGCATCATGTCATGAAAGAGGGTTACCATCGCCCTTTGGTAGGTGGCCCCGGCATTCTTTAAACCGAAAGGCATAACTTTGTAGCAAAATGTGCCCCAAACTGTCACAAAAGTGGTTTTCTCCATGTCATCCTTGGCCATTTTAATTTGATTGTAGCCTGAAAAACCATCCATGAACGAAAACATGTAGTGTTGGGCTGTATTATCCACCAAGGTATCGATATGAGGAAAGGGGAAATTATCCTTAGGGCTAGCTCGGTTTAAGTCCCGATAATCCACACACATTCTCACTTTCCCATCCTTTTTCGGTACGGGCACTATGTTAGCCACCCATTCCGGATACTTGGCTACCTTTAAGAACCCTACATCGAATTGCTTTTTTACTTCTTCCTTCACCTTCAACAACATCTCGGGCTTCATGCGCCTAAGCTTCTGTTGTACTGGCTTACATTCCGTTTTCAAAGGTAGATGGTGCTCCACGACGTCGGTGTTTAACCCGGGCATGTCCTGATAAGACCAAGCAAAAACGTCCACGTATTCACGAAGCAATTCCTCTAGTCTCTGCCTTTCAACTAATGGAAGTGCTGTGCCTACTTTGACTTCTTTGACGTTCTCATCATCCCCTAAGTTGACCATATCAATTACTTCTTTGTGGGGTTCAATTGGTTTTTTCTCTTGCTCAATCATTTTCAATAGATCTGGAGACAAAGCATCATCGTCTGAATCTACATTGTTATCGAGTTCACCAACGTGCATAGAATTTTCAAAGTCAAACCCCGGATAGTCGTTAAGGTTATCTTCACATTCATTATTCATTTTCCTGAAAAAAAGTAAAAATTTGACAGATATGATTGGTTGTTCATACCAATGACAGTGACTGAGTAGAAAGAACAGTTATGGAAATGATGAGGGGTGAAAAGAAAGTACTCAAAATGCACTGAACTTGTTAATTTATTGAAATGATGATGAAGATCAAGCTTACAAAAAATCTTCTAGAGCTCTTTAGACCGAAATGTTGATAATCTACCTCACTACATTACAAAAGAAAAAGAAAAAGACAAAAAGATAGAAGGTATCCTTTCAACAATTCAGTCTTTCAGCTCTGTTTCCCACAACATAATCATTCTGAAAACAAAAGTGGTCATTCCTCCATGCACCCCTTTAGACTAGGAATCCGCGAGAGAGTCCTTTCATCAATAACACAGGTCTCGCTTCCACTGCCTCTAATGAATCGGGGTGATAGCATCCGCCAAATCGAAATGTATCATAAAGGTATGGGATCACCATCCTCTCCGATTCTTCTTCGTATCCTCGGAGGCGGGCTATTCTTTTCTTCCTTTTCTCTTCCAGAATCCTCTTTCTCTCTGAATTAGTGGTCTTGTATCCGAGGCCAAATCTGTCTTTGTTCTCCACGATCTTCACAGGTTTCCTCGGTCTTTGAAGATTTTTCCCTAAACCTTTCCCGACACGCCAGCCCTTTTGCAATGTCTGTTTAACAACCATCTTGGCAGCAGTTGACAATTGAGGGGTGGGTATTCTTAATCCTTCTCCTACATAGGTTGCGTTCACAATTTCGAAGGCTCTGAAAGAACACTCCAATGCTTCCTCGGCTGCTTCAATGTAGGGCACAGATAAGGGCTTGGTGATCACGTAGTCTTCTTCTCCGGAGACAGAAATTTGTTTATCACCGACAACAAACTTCACTTTCTGATGCAATGATGAAGGGACAGCACCCGCCGTGTGGATCCATGGCCTCCCCAGTAGGAAACTGTACGATGGCGAAATATCCATTACTTGAAATTGGATATTGAAAGTGACAGGCCCGATGTCAATAGGGATTTCAATATCACCTATGACGTCCCTTCTAGAGCCATCAAATGCCCTTACAACCATGTGGCTTGGTTGTATGCAAGAAATGTCAATGGGCATCTTTGCCAGCGTGGCCATAGGTAGAACATTTATCGACGATCCATTGTCGATCAAAACTTTGGCGATCGTGTGGCCCTTGCAACTGGTAGTGATGTTCAAGGCTTTAATACTCCCTCGCCCTTCCGGCGAAATTTCATCATCACTGAAAGATATGAAATTTGCCGCTGTGATATTTCCTGCCAGCTGGTCCATACTGTCGATCGGAATATCATGAGGCACATAGGCTTGATTCAATACCTTCATCAAAGCGTTCCGGTGAGATTCTGAATTTAACAACAAAGATAATAGTGAAATTCGAGCAGGCATCTTATTTAATTGCTCGACTACACTATATTCGCTGTGCTTGATCATCTTGAAAAACTCCCTTGCGTCCTCCTCCGACACCGGCTTTTGCAGCTTTTCCTCTCGGTTCTTGGAGAACAAGGCTCGTTCCTCCTCTTCTTCCGCTTGATTGTCTTCTTCACCCTCTTTTGCTTTCCCTTTTCTGGCCCTATCTAACATCTCCGGTGTGTAGCACCTCCCACTTCGTGTAATCCCACTTACTCCACTTATGTTTGCACTACCCGGTACGGTCAACTTATCTGAGCTCATGTCGCCAGACCCTTCAATCACTGCTTTGAACTCATATTTCCAAGGGACAGCCTTATTGCTCTTGTAAGGGAAAGAGCTCGGAACTTTAATTGTCATGGTCGGAGGAGTGACAAAACTAGATTCTTCCACCTTGGGACTGGGTTTTTCTTTGTAAAATACTGTCATTGGCTTTCCCCATGGATAATCGTCTTCTGAAGATTCCTTCGAAGCCGTACTCACTAGATCTTCCTCCTCCTCCGTATGGAACTCGATCAAAGATGAATCCATCAATGATTGGACTTCATGTCGAAATTGTGGGCAATTTTGGACTGAGTGGCCAACTGATCCCATATGGTACTCGCAAGTCTGGCTTACGCTGAATTCATCTTGACAAACACTCGAGCTTTATGGTAGAGGTTGAATCATCTTGGCTTTGACTAAAGCGTCGAATACTAGACTCATGGGAGTCTTAACCTCCTCCACGTGTTTCTTTGTGAGAGACTTTCCCCGAGCTTCAACTACACTAACTGATCCTCCACTATGGCTGGGCAGTGGGTTAGCATTGATACTTGGCTCCACTTCTTTCGAAAAGGTCAATCTCCCTGACTTGACCAAATCTTGCACTTTATACTTTAGAGCCGTGCAGTTCTCGGTTGAATGACCCGGGTTTCCTCCATGATAGTCACATCGAGCGTTGGGGTCATACCATCTTGGGAAAGGTGGTTTCATTGGCTCCATGTAAAGAGGTGCGATCATGTGACCTTTCACTAGTTGTGGAAATAAGTCGGTGTAGGCCATGGGGATAGGGTCGATAGGAGGCCTTTCAGTATTTCTTCGGGGAGGCCTTTGGTTAGCAATTGGGCTACTGGTTGGTTGGTAAGGTTGGGCGGTAGGTGTTGGTGTATAGTAAGGTGCTGGAGGACGAAAATCTGGGCGAAAGGTTGGTGGCTGTAATGGGCTTTGGTAATGAGCAGGAGAGACATTATTTGAGGCCGGAAAATAGGGTTGGTAATATGGGTAAGGTTGAGGCTGTGGACGAAATCGAGGTGGGGGAGGTGCATATCCCCTATACCGGGGTGTTGTATGAGTGACTGCTTGGGTTTCTACCTCTTTCTTCTTGGACACTCCACCCTTCTTCGAATCACCGCCTTCCAACTTCCCACTCTTAATTGCATTTTCGATTATTTCACCGGTGATGATCATGTCAGCAAAGTTCTTTGTTGCGTTCCCTATCATACGTTCATAATAGGGGGCCTTTAGAGTGTTAACAAATAGCACTGTAATCTCCTTTTCAGTCAAAGGCGGCTGGACTTGCGCAGCCGAGTCTCTCCATCGTTGAGCATACTCCTTGAAGCTTTCATTGGCCTTCTTTTCGATATTTTGCAAAGATAACCTGTCCGGGGCCATATCCGTGACATGCTTGTACTGTGCAATAAATGCTCTAGCTAAGTCACTCCAATTGTGGATGCGTGTACGATCTAGCTGCACATACCACCTAGCAGCGGACCCTGTGAGGCTGTCTTGGAACGCATGTACCAACAGCTTGTCGTCATGATTATAAGCGGCCATTTTGCGACAGTACATTGTCACATGAGTGATGGGGCACTTGGTCCCATCGTACTTCTCGAACTCAGGAGTTTTGAACTTAGGAGGGATTACCACATCTGGAACTAAGCATAACCCCATTGCATCCACTGATCCGTAGAAGTCACTGCCCTTGATAGCCCGTAACCTTTCCTCTATAATGCTGAATTTCTTAGAGTCGGAATCACCTTTAACCTCCGACACACTACCCCTTAATTTCTCTTGCCTCTTGGATCATCTAAGTCAGGGACTTGAATTGGATCCGCAGGTCTTGTCCCTTGAGTGGGAGGTATAGGCACTGTGATATGAGGTTGTACTGAGGCGCTCGGTGCTCCCGGATACACATAAGCGTAGCTGCCCATAGGCTGTGGAGGAGGTGGAGGTATGCCTTGTGAGGACTGGACATAAGGTGGAGGTGGAGGTATGCCTTGTGAAGATTGGGCATGAAATGGGGTAAATCCTGGAGGGTATTGGGGATCATCATCCTCCCGGGGCTGATCTGTCCCTGGGTTAGGAGTTTCTCTAGCCACTTCTTTCTCTCGGTTCATCCTTGTCATCATTTCCATTAGAGCGGCTAACTGCCCTCGGATTTCTTCTTGCGCTTTCTCCATCCTATCCATCCTATTACCATGTTCTTCCTTCATTGCTCTTGAGCGTGACCGGGTATTGTATGAGTGTTTGGGAATTTGGGCTGGAATCTTGAATGTTGAAGCTACCCTTGAATCTTGATTACCACAATAAGAAACTAATTACTACATGATGCAATCTTTGAAATATTACGTTTTATTTAAACTATATGAAAGAACGAATGAATGTGATGTTAGATGAATGAATGTGATGTTAAATAAATGATACTTTAAGGGATATTTAAGCCATAACAATTTCAACAAAAAGGGACTTTCATTCATTCAAAAAGTCACTTGTTACATTCCGATCATATTCTGATTAAATCCATAAAAACGACTAACTTGCTGATATTGATCCCTAGCCTCGTCTAAGAAGTTCAGCAGCCTTTGCCCATATTTTTCTGTCGGAAGGATTTCTTGTCTCAGAGCTTCAGCTTTATCAACCATATCCCTTGCCTTTGTCACGGCCTTGCAAACCTGAGTGGCCATATGCTTTATATATTGCTGTCTCCCGAGGCTTCCTACTCTCCACGTCATGCTTGCATCTTGTGCCATCTCATATCCATAGCTCCAGTTGTTTTCACTTCGCTCCCAATCTTCTATTATCACTTTAATGTGGTTCTTATGTGCTTGTAGCTGTTCCTCTAACAGTTGAACCTTTTGTTGCAATGTAGCTTTTTCGTCATCTACTTCAACTTGCTTTCCTTTTTTCAACTTCTCCTTCAGTTCCTCATTCTCTTTCTGACATTGGGCTAACTTCCTTGCACTAGCTGAGTACATGCCTTCCCAATTTTGTCGTTCTTGGGACAGATAGGCAACTTCTTCTTCACTTTTCTTCGCTTTGTGCGCCCATTGTTCTACCCTCTTGTGCAAGTCTTCTAATTCTCTTTTTCTTTCATTTGAAGTTTGCATGATCCCTCCAACCCTCATTTCAGATCTTAACTTCTTGTTTTTTAGGTGTAGATTTCTGAGATCCTTGTTGGTGACGTTGTGTTCTTGTTGGACCTTCTTGAGCTTGGCTTCTCGCATTTCTGCTTCGTACTTGAGCTGTTCCATCTCTCTCCGAAGCCTCGAATTCTCTTGCTTCCACCTTTCTTCATCCATCTTGAACTGCTGCCTAGCGATTTCGACCTCAGATATTTCTTCTTCCGGTTCTGAAGGCATGCTGTATTCTCTCGAGAGAAACACCACTTCCCTTACTTGCTTTGCCCTCCATACCAGGTATTCCGGGGTAGCTTTATCAGAGAGGGGTCCAAGGTTGATTCTTCGTGCTTGTTTCCATGATCGAATTACTTGCTCTCCCCTTTTCATTGCTTTTGGCTCACCGTAAGAAAACTCCAAATCACTAAGCCCATGTGTTAGCGGAATAAACTGTTTAGCTCCAAACTGTCTTAGCACCATAAGTGGTGCATAGTTTACCACTCCCCATGGTCCTAGAAGTTGCACCCAAGATTCTTCTCCGCATCGATACAAGACCGGTACATGAGGCATCCAAGGCGTCATCCATACAGTTTGTTTCTTTTCAAGCCTTTGCAAAAAATCCACCCATTCTTCCTTGCTCTTCGGCTTTGGCCACTTACTATTGCAGAACTCTTTAACTGGAGCACGATGATGTAGGAAAGTTCTCTTAAAGGCCTTTTCCTCACACTTGAAATGACTTTTAGCCCAAACATGCAGTAGCTGTGCACATCCCACAAATCGCCCTTCTCCGTTCCTCCGACAATAATTCAATGACCTGAAGGTTTCCGCTAGTATAGCAGGTGCTGGATTCCCATTATTCTCGATTTGCTCAAAAAAGTCGATCACTGCTACTTCAATATGCCCTAGCACCTTAGGGAAGATAATCAAACCATAGATTGCTAAAGCAAAAGCCGCCAACCCTTGCTGGTCATTAAGATGTCCCTTGATAAATGCATGAAGAAAATCCCAGGGCATACAAACATTGGATCCCTCCTCCTTTTTATGAGAGTCTATGTCTTCCGGTCTGACTCCCATAAGTTTGGCCAGCTTCTTGCGGTATCCGGATTTTGGCTTTCGAACATAGATCTTATCCGGACTTTTCAAGTCAATACCTAACAGGACGGAGTACTCCTCTACTGTGGGTGTCAAGTCCATTCCATTGAAAGAGAAGCACCTATGAGACGGATCCCAAAACTGAATAGCAGCTCTGATCAGTGGTTCTTCAACTTTTACAGCAATCAAAGATTCTATCTGGCCATATTTTTCATGGAAATCCTTCTTCCCTTCTTCACTGATTTGATCCCATAAGTTGGCTAAATCTATTAGATTATTTTGTTGGAGGTTTAGATTCACTTCTTGTGGTAGTGAGGGCATGAAATTCCCAGTCAAGCAGTCTCCTTTCACTTGTTGAACTTTTTAAGACCAAATTCGTACCTCCCAGTAGGAATTACATGGAACATTCACAGACGACGAACAAGCTAGCCTTTCTATGGATTCAGTGAAAAATTCCTCGTTGCCAAGAGCCATGGTTAAAATATCCCCTTATGTGACTATGTGATGCAAGAAGATTCATGCAAGGGACAACAGAAAAACAAATACAAATCAGTATGTGTATAAACAATATAAACATGGAAATAAAAGCAGATAAAGGATGTGATGCTCATTTATGTCCTATCAAAGGTCACTCTCATAAAAGGGAAGGAATGGCTCTATCCTAGGTTGGTCTCCTCACAACATACTATATGCTGGTTTAAGGTTTCACATATCTACAAGGTTCCCAAATCATTCCATACTGTCGTCCACACTGGACTAGTAAGGAACAGATCTGAGTGGGAGTATTTCACTTGCCATTGCGGAGGTGATTACCTCACGAGAGCATAGCTACTTTACTCCCTCTTAAAGAGGACAGAACCCGGGTGTAGGGCTCATGTTATGCCAATGCACTTATGTATGCAATAATAAATGGGTATATGTCCTACTTTATTTATTTAATCAGCAACCTTGTAATGAATCAAATTATCAAAATGAATGAAATGAATTTCTTATTTATTTATTTATTTTGAGTTCTTATGTAGAATTTATTTTTATTTCATTTTTTTTTCAAAAAGAAGATTAAATTCAAATACCAACCAAGACTATCAAATTAAAATGTAAGATACCATATGGTTATTTAATGGTTTGACCCTCTTAGCGTCCCCAGCGGAGTCGCCAAGCTGTCGTAACGGCTTCGCGCTCGACGATTTTGAAAAACGTTTAAAAAACAAAAATGGGAGTCGCCACCAATCTTTTTTGTCTAGGTGTGATTGGCCACCTGAAAACGTTTATCTTTTCAACAAAATCTCAAAATTAATTAAGTTTTATTAAAAAGATAATCTTTTGGTCTGCGAAACAAAAATTGGGTTCGGGGGTACGGTTACGCGTGGGGAAGGATTAGCACCCCCACGACGCCCGTTAAAAAACGGTACCATCCAACTACACGGTATCTTTTGATTTTAATAAAATAGTCTTGGCTTAAGTTTAATTCGTTTATTATAAAAAAAATCGTGCGTTTGCTGAAAAATCATTATTTCATGTTATAAAAAATTCATTTACGAAAATCAACATGAACACCATTTATTGAAAAATTAAATCAAATATCCGAATACTCTGGTAACATTTGAAATAATCCCTCTCACCTAGGGATCAGTCAAGAAAGCACTACTTGTGAGTCTCATAACATCCCATCCTCGGTGGTGCTCATGCTATTTTATAATTAATCGTGTATACATGTAGTGTTGATGAAATGTATGATGCATGCGGAATTATAAAAAAACTTTATACTTTAATTTTTATTAATGAAACTCTTAATATTGAAAAATTTAACTAAATATCCCAATACTCTGGTAACATTTAGCCAATTCTTCTCACCTAGGGATCGGTCAAGAAATCACTACTTGTGAGTTTCATGACATCCCATCATCGGAAGAATTTCATTTATTTTGAAATTAATATTTTTTATGCACCTGATGCATGCATATAATACATGATGCGTATGGAATTATAAAAAGCACTTTATATTTTGATATTTATTAATGAAACTCTTATTATTGAAAAATTTAACTAAATATCCCAATACTCTGGTAACATTTAGCTAGTTCTTCTCACCTAGGGATCAGTCAAGAAATCACTACTTGTGAGTTTCATGACATCCCATCATCGGAAGAATTCCATTTATTTTGAAATCAATATGTTTATCTTGATTCTTTCGATTATTCCTTTTATTTAAAATTCTATTATTACTTATTTAATTAGTTTAACTATCATCCTTTGGAAGCCTTACTATGATTGAGTTTTAAGTTTTATTAGTTTAATTATTTTGTATTTATGTATTTCTAAAAATCCCCTTTTGTTTTTTTCTCTCAACTGTTTCTATTATCTCTTTTGTTTTTATTTAGTCTTCACTTAATTAATATTTCTCTAAACACTCTTTGTTTGTCAAAACTCTTTATTATATATATTTATTTAATCATTTTATTATTAATTAAATTTTAATTTTTTTCTTTTTTTTTTTTAAAAAAATAAATAAATAAATAAGCATGAAATTGGATATTGAGGAATAATACCGAATATCCCAATACTCTGGTAACATTCGATATAATTCCCCTCACCTAAAGTTTTTCGAAGAATCGCTACTTGCGAGTTCAACGAAGACTTATCATCGGGATTTCTTACTTATTTTATTTATGTTATTATTATTCCTCATTTATTATTATTATTTTTCCTTAACCCACGTTTCATTATCTAAACAAATTATTTTTATTTTTAAAAAATGTTTTTATGTATAATTTATGTATATATACCTTTATATGTTTATTTACATATTCTAAGTACAAAATATATATTAATATGTTTTAAAGCTATATATTTTATATATTCACATATTTAAAAACTATATTATTTATTTACATACATTTTAAAACTATATATTTACACCCTTTTTTATTAATATATGTGTTTTATATACATCAAATTTATATACTTTGAAATATGTATTTTACATACTTTATATTTATTTATTTTCTTTTAAAACTATATGTTTATTTTATTTTATTCTATTTTTGCATATATTATATTGTAGTGTTTATTTATTTATTTTTGCCATGATAATACATAAAAACCTAAAACAAATTATCCTATAAAACTAATAAATGAAATAATACAATAAAATGAGAAATATACCCAAAATAGCCCAAGAGAGGGCCCAAAATCGAGCCCAACCAGCAGAGGCCCAAATCTGCCAAGGAAGACGGGCTGGAGCAGCTGGGACGGATCGCGATGCGGGTTGGGTCGCCGCGCGGGTTCGGATCGGGCGAGAACGCGGGTCGCGAGAAGGGAAAGCCGGGTTGCGCGGGTTTCGGTTCCGGGTCGGGTTGGCACGCGGGTCGGCGCGCGGGTCAGGTCTCCAAAACGCACCGTTTTGCTTCCTTTAAAAGCCCCAATTTTTTGTTTTACCTCATTTTCATCGGCCTTCCAAAAAAAAACTCCCCAAAAACTCTCAAATTCTCTCGTCCCTCTCCCTCGCCGAGCGATTTTCGACCACCGTGCGCCGCCGTACGCCGGTCGCCGGTGAGCTTTCCGACGGCCCTAAAATACTTCCCTCGTCTTCTTCTACTCCGATCTGCCCTCCGTTTATTCCGAAAACACTCACAACCCTATAGATCTAACCTTCTCCGAAGCCTCCCCTACCTTTTTTTATTTTTTTCGTTTTCTTTTTTTTTTTTTAGATCTTGTGCTTGGAGTCTTCGGGCTTCATGTTGTTGTTGCTAGTTTTGTTGTTGGTTTTGTTTTTGTAGAATTTTTGTTGCAGGTACGGTTTAGATCTAGGAGGTTTGGGGTTTCGGTTTAGGTTACGGCTAGGTATGGTGGTGATTCGCTGGTGTTGTGGTTTCGGAGGTGAGGGTGGTATTTAGGGCTTCGGTGGTGAGGGTGGTGTTTAGTGTTTCGGTGGTGAGTGGGGAAGGGTTTCGGGGTTGATACTGGTGGGTAAACGATGAGAGTTTTTCTTTGGCTTTCGGTTCCTTTTTTTTTCTCTCTGAAGAAGAAACCTCAGATCCTTGCTTGGGGTCTTCTTAAACGATGTTGAAGCTCCCCCTAGCATTTCAGAATCACCGAATCGGTAGGCTTCTGTTGGAACGGGATTTACGGCGCGGTGTTTCTGGATCTGGGTTGGAGGATGAGGCGCCGGCGGCTGGGCAGTGACTCTGGCCGGTGGATTTGGTAGATCCGAAGCATTTAATGCTTCTGTGCACACGTGAACTGATGATGATGATGATAATGATAATAATAATAATAATAATAATAATAATAATAATAATAAATAATAATAATAATAATAACAATAATAATAATAATAATAATAATAATAATAATAATAATAATAATAAAGAAACATTAATATTAGGAAAGATAATAATAATAAGGTTAATAATAATAGGGATACGGATAATAACATAACAAAATAAATAAGAAAAATGAAAATAAGGAAAATAATAATAATTAAAAAAATAAAATAATAAAATTTGTCAAAATAATTTGTAAAACTTGGACAAAATTAGGTGTCTACAGTAGTCAGTTACAGAGTAGTTATAATTGATAGTTTTCTGTTATGACAGTTGTGACAGTTAGTACTTCTTTTTCTTGTATATAAACCATTGCATTGTATTCTCGTTCACAAGTTCAATTCAATAGATGAAAGAAATCATTCTTTCTCCTTTATACCTTCTGTTCTTCTAATATGAAAGAATTCTCAATCCTTTTCTTTTTTCTTATTTTTAAATTGAATAGTAATCCTTTTAAATTATATCTTGTTGATGACTATGTGATCGACTACTTCCAAGATAGATTAATACTGAGCCAACCGGCGTGCTATGGCATAACATACCTAAACAAAACAAAATCGTATTTTCTTTTCTTTTCTTTTCTTTTCCCTTGCTTCAGTTCAATCCAAATTATATAGTTAATAAAATAAATAATCTTCCATCAATAACTATTAATATTTTTATTTCAATCTTTTCGGGCTTGCACATTAATCTAGAAGAACATGGAGCAGCTCTTGAGTCGCTGCTGCTTCGCCGCCCGTCATTCAGATTTCAGCACAAAAAGAAGTCATCGCGGGCGTCGGTCGCCCCGTTCCAACGCTTCATCCCCTCTCTTCTCGTAGACCTATGGCCCTACCCTGGGCCTACGCCACCTGAAAAGGAAAAAGAAAAAACAGGGAATCTCCTCTCTTTTTTTTTTTTCAAATTATTTATCTGAAAAATCAATTGGAAAAAGGCCCAATTTCAATTGATTACACCTTGGCCAGAGATAATCAGCTCTAACGTCACACGTGGGATAACTTATTCAAGAATATTTCCAATTTAATGAGTTTAGTTTTAATTTTCTTTCTTCATTAATTGCGTGAAATTTTAAAATTTGAAGTTTGAATCTCATCATGTATGTGATTAAGTTTAATTTATAATTATTATTTATATTTATGAGTTTATCAAATTACTTATTCATGAAATATAAAATGTTAATTATTATCATAACTTTAAATGATAATATACTACTCAAAAATTTAAAAAAATCTTA
Source organism: Heritiera littoralis (assembly GCA_031772115.1). Lineage (NCBI taxonomy): Eukaryota > Viridiplantae > Streptophyta > Magnoliopsida > Malvales > Malvaceae > Heritiera > Heritiera littoralis. The sequence continues at coordinate 5,385,191 of JAPDPK010000026.1, read as the reverse complement.
GGCATTTTTTTTAATAGTATATTCTCATTCAAAGTACAATCATAATAAACACATCATATTTTTTGTACAAATAATCTGATAAATGAGTAAATACAAATTAATAATAACAAATAAACTAAATTTAATCTCACATTTAGTGAGATTCAAACTTAGATCTTAATATCCCAAGGCAATCATGGCACTATTAGGTTATAAGTTAAGAGACTAACAATCAGCCTTATCTTTACCATCAGCCCACAGGATTGGAAAAATACTATTATCATAAACAAATAGACTTTTAGAATGTACCGTAACAAAAAAAAATAGAATGTACCAGGATAATTCAATTAGCTTTTTTTTAATTGAAGATAAAAGTGAAAATTGTTTTGATTTGAATTTAAACTTTATAATATATTACAAATCTTATTTAATTATTTGATTAAGAAATTGTTAACTAAAAATAATCACATTTGATCATCTACAATCTTTCACTTTTCATCTCTAATTCAATTTTTTTATATCAAGTTGAAAGAAATTTACAAAGTCTCATATTTTTATTCTGCAAGTAATTTAATACCCTAAATAATTGAATGAATCTTTTGAGCTAAAGTTTTGAATTTTATTTTTTACTTTCAATTAATTAAGCAGAGTTTTGGTCGATATTAATTAGCCTCTTGTTAAACTTAATACTGAATGCAATTTTCTATATGAGTGGTGGTATTAATCTTCTAAGCCTGAATAAGATAATAGTACAAGAAAACAGCACCGAATTTTTTATTTTAATGTTAATAGTAAAATCCGTGGCCTTGACTTGGCATTATATTATAAAATTCAGCAAGGACTGGGTAAGAACCTGAATTCTTCATAGCGATGAGACAAAAACAAATAATTAGTTAAATAAAATATTATTATATTAATCCCGTACAAAGACTCCATTAAACCAATAAATAATATAGACAAATTGTAAGTACTAATCATTCTTTGTTCCATCCACATGTCAACGAACATCAACATGTGAAATATTTATTATTTTATTTAAATTTAATTAATTTAGAAATAATTAAAAATAAAAATTCAATAAAAAATTAAATTAAATCAAAATATAATAATAAAATTTTATAATCACTTCTAATACAGAATAAAAAACTATTTTTTTACCTTAAAAATTACATTTTACCTCGTAAATTGGAAAACTTTCAATCCAATTTTACTTAGGCAAGCCATGCAATTGCGGGTCAATATTTTAAAAGAATTTAATACAAAACAAAATTAACACACGACTCCCAACTTTGTTGCTCTATCTTCATTGAATTTTGTAAGGTCTGGTCTGGCAGACTCTCGTCACGCATCAGATAGTTACTTCTCAAGACCACACGCATCAGATTTCCGTGAGGAACACAATCCGAAAGACTAAAGCGAGTGGTCTCACTCGCGATACTCAGAGCGTCGACAACGAAACAGCGTGATATCTGAGGTTACGTGTCGCTTTATTTGGAGGCGAAGACATGGTGAGCGAAGTACTAGAAACGCTAAAGCCTGGATTTCAATGATCCTGTTTATCTCATTGGAGAAATATAAGGTAGGTTAATTTTGATTATTGATTTCAAATTACATTAATTTTGTAAAGTATGGATGTGGAGTCTTAATATTTGTTTTATAATATAAAAAATTAAAACAATGGAAGAAGCATCAATATCTTTCTATTAATATAATTTTTATTTAATTTTGTTAATAATTAATTTTATTTGATTACGTAAATCTACGTTAAAGTATTTTTATCGTAATAATTTAAAATCTATATTTTAGAATTGATGGATTGAAATAATGTGATTTTATTTGGTAATCCCAACAACATCCCTTTTTATATAAACATGATATTTTTGAAGTTTAGATTATTATTCAATACAGTATAAGTGAATTTTTGTCTTCACAAATAAAATTAAAATAGTGACACATATTTTATTTTATTTATTTGTTTTTATTTTTTTAATATTCGCTAAACTGTATATTTCACCATCTTGATTCATAAAATTTGATTTTTTTTATCAACTAAACTGATTTAATGAATATATTCAAGAAATTACAGTATACATTAATTCAAATTAAAATTTAAGAAAAACTAAGATAAAAATGTTGTAATTGATGGTCCAACTTCAATCGCAATAATAATAATAATAATAATAATAATAATAATAATAATAATAAAAAAGCATACGTAGAAGGCCGAGATGATCATCTTTTCATTATTTAGCGTTTGGGTATTAAAAATGTTATGTTTCAACTTGAGCAGCCGCACACAATAAAATTAAGCAGTCTTTTAATTTTCTGCAAATGGTGGCTGGGGATGGGAATTGTTTGAGCAATGCTAATCAACAAAACAATCTCCACAAATGTCTGACATTTCCGTGAGTCAAATTTGGCTTGAAATGTCGCCTTGAAAAACAATCATATTCCTATAAATCTCTCTCTCTCGCTCTCAATTCTAATCTGCCTTTTTTCTTTTCTCTTTACTGTTTTTTGTCTTCACCCTCTTTTCTTTAATATTTCTTCTCCTATCTCTATGCCATATTAGTTGTTTGCTTGCATTACTTCTCTCCACTCTCACACTTTAGCTTTCCTCTCTCTCTATTGGTGGAAGTGGCCAAGGTTTGTTCTTTGCTCTTCATGATTGTTCTTTTCTATTCTGTCTGATCATAGTTTTGTTCCAAAAACTTGGTTTATGTAATCATCTTTGTATATGTAATTATGGGTTTGAACTGATTTCCAGTTTTGGTTAGATATGATTCAAAGATAGCATATTGTCAACCATTTTCTTTATTTTTCTTGAAGTTGATTTTATCAGAACATTCAATTTTCAGTTAACTTTCAAAATTTAATCCAGAGGTGTGATATTACAATCATGAGCTTTAGTATTAGTAAATAAAGTATGATCACTGGAAAAGTTAGAGCATAGTGCGAAACAAGGCTCTTAATTGGGCTTGCAGGGGATATTTTGGTCTCAAGTCTGTCTTACTCTTGAGATTTCTTTTGATTCTGCTATGCTGGTCACTCTTCTGTTTGAGTCTTGTTTGTTTACCTAGAAAATTGTTGTTTCTATAATCTCTTTGTAGTGATCTTATATGTTAGTTTACCTTTATTGCAACTTTCTTATTATTTGATGAACTCCGAATGAAATTAAGCTGATACAATTGAATTCAGATTACCTTGGGATAGCACAAAGTATCTGCCGAAAAAATGGAGATAACTAATGTTTCTGAATATGAGGCCATTGCAAAGGAGAAATTACCCAAGATGGTGTATGACTACTATGCATCAGGTGCAGAGGACCAGTGGACTCTTAAGGAGAATCGAAATGCCTTTTCTAGGATTTTGTAAGTTCAGTTAATTTACAAGTTAATAGCTTTCTTACTGTGCACTTGCATGTATGAGGTTTGTTTTTGTCTAGAAAAAAATGTAATATATTTCAAATTTCTGGCAGTCTTTTATTTGTAGATTGAATTTGATAGCCTATCTTTTCATTTAATGATGCTCATATATTTCATGAAAATAGGTTTCGACCTCGTATTCTTGTTGATGTTAGCAAGATTGACAAAACCACAACTGTCTTGGGATTCAAGATTTCAATGCCTATCATGATTGCTCCAAGTGCCATGCAGAAAATGGCTCACCCTGAAGGTACATATGCACCTGATTAAAAGAAATACGGTTTTTGTTAACCTTGTGATGGGATTGTTTGAGCAATTAATGTCTCCACATCAGATTGAGTGCATTCATTTTTTGTTGCTGCCTATGCTTAGACACACATGATGGTTGGCATTGCAACTTTGGTGATTTCAGAAATAGAACTAATTTGTAGAAAAATGATTTCTAGATGCACAGCAGTGAATAAAATTTAAATTTAAGCTTCCTGCTGTGCACACATACCATCAATTCTTTATGAAAAGTTTCTTTTAAATACTTATATGATTGTTCATGAAAAAAGCATTTACTATCTGCTCTGCTGTAGAAGTCAAACAACTGAATTTATGAATGCTCAATTTCTTTTTTTTGGTATGTTGCATTTCCGCAGATTCACTGTTCTTTTTAATTCTCTATTTAACTGAAATGCTATTTTTAATGTATATATTTTGAGCTTGTTTAGTTCTTGTAATGGAAGAATTGTGCCTATTTTCTTCCCCATTTGATTTCTCTCTTTTTTGGCTACCATTTCTGTGACAAAAGAACAAAACGAAATGTATCTATGTCTCAATGTTAAAGTGTGTTTCTTTATGCAGGGGAATATGCAACAGCTAGAGCAGCTTCAGCCGCAGGAACAATTATGGTCTGCATCTCAATATTCCTTCATCTTTACTTTAAAACTGAATTTATATCTTCTGATGTTGTTAACATTCGTAGCTTCCATTTGGCATGCAGCAGAATCCTTCCTTGCTCTGTGAAATCAATATTTACTGCCTTTGTTTATGTTTTTCCCCCTCAGACACTATCCTCATGGGCTACTTCCAGTGTTGAGGAGGTTGCTTCAACAGGACCTGGCATTCGCTTTTTCCAACTCTATGTGAGATTGAGATATCTTCTTTGCACATCTGCTTTTTGTCTTGCTTTTGAGCATTGTGATATAATTGTCTGATCTTAAAACAGAACCTTAAAAAGATAGTTTATATAATCTATAACCAGGCAAATTATTTTCGAATTATGCCAGATGCACATGTTTCCAGGATACTGGAAAAATGATCTTTTAAAGTGTTTTATTTCATTTTATATCATTGTGCAATCAATCATTGCTGCTTATTGTTCAGGTATACAAAGACAGGAATGTGGTAGTACAGCTTGTGAGGAGAGCCGAAAGGGCTGGTTTCAAGGCAATTGCCCTTACAGTGGATACTCCAAGACTAGGCCGCAGGGAAGCTGATATCAAGAATAGGTGAGCATCAAATGCTAGCATAACTTTGGAAAGGGGTGAAAAGAAAGAAAAGTAGAAAGGATATAGTTTTGGCTTCATTGTTTCAGCATGCACCTATTTATAGTTACTGTTTGTGTATGTTGACAGACTTAACAAAGATAAATATAGATTAATCCAGATGATACTTGCTGGTCATTTCAAAATAGACTAATCTGATAAGATAGGTTTGCTAACCAACAAGATTGGCGTTGATATTATTCTCATTAGTTAGGTTGTATATTGGTTTTGTAGAACATTAGGTACTCTGAACGGATAAAGAATGATGTTGCAAAATATCAAAACAATGCTATTCTACTATTTTTAGAAAGGATTTATTGCTTCCATGGACTCATTTGCAGATTTACTTTGCCCCCATATTTGACTTTGAAGAACTTTGAGGGTTTGGACCTTGGCAAATTGGATAAGGTAAGTGATATACGTCTGATCAATTTCAATTTCAATGATTGATTTACTTTACCTGTTTGTTCACCGAATGCTGGAATTATCTGGCAGACTGATGACTCTGGACTAGCTTCATATGCTGCAGGGCAAGTTGATCGGTCACTTAACTGGAAAGTAAGATGCCTCTTTTTCTTTATATTTCACATTTATCAAAATGTAACGTAGAAACACACTCTCAAATTTTCTCTGGCCAATGAAACAGGATGTAAAGTGGCTTCAGACAATCACATCATTGCCTATTATAGTTAAGGGTGTCCTTACTGCTGAGGATGGTAAGCAATCTGACCCTAAAGAAACAACCAACTCATTGCAACTTCCTCTTTTCATTTTTCTAATGAAACTCTATAATTTTAATGATGCAGCAAGGCTAGCAATACAAGCTGGAGCTGCAGGAGTCATTGTGTCCAATCATGGGGCTCGCCAGCTTGATTATGTACCTGCAACTATTACGGTTTTGGAAGAGGTACATTTTCCCTTTCTGAAATCATTAAGGTCATCAAATCGATGTTTATGATGTTTAGATTTCTAGTTGAACTTGTCACGATCTTTTCTCAAAGCTTTGTTGCCCAATGCTGCTGATCATTTTTTATTCTGCATAAGTTTTATCTTGAAATGACTATATTTTTCATTTCGACTAACTTCTGTTTTCTGGTTCTGATGTGTACTTTTTCAGTGAAAACATCAATTTAATTGTATTTTTTTCATTAATATACATACCGTTTGAATTGAATAATTTCTCGAGCTAACATACAGGTCGTCAAAGCTGCACAAGGCAGAGTCCCTGTTTTTCTTGATGGAGGTGTAAGGCGTGGAACAGATGTCTTCAAAGCATTGGCTCTAGGAGCATCTGGAGTATTTGTAAGTATTTATACATTTAGATATGATAAGCATTTATTGAAATATCCTGTCTGCAGCTTCTCCAGAACATATCTAGCAACACCTTTAAGTTTGGATGCAGTTTTCTTCCACATAATTTGGTGAACTTATTCCAACCATCTCGGGGCAATTTAGGTTTCCAGATTTTATTCTATAACTTAATTCTCACAGTCTACTCAAATGGACCACTACTTAGCAAATAGTAACCCATTAATCCTTTTTCAATGGCATAAATCTATTCACTGATCATCTTTTTCATTTTCAGATTGGAAGGCCAGTACTATTTTCATTGGCTGCAGATGGTGAAGCTGGTGTCAGGAAAGTGCTTCAGATGCTACACGATGAATTTGAGCTGACTATGGCATTAACTGGTTGCCGCTCACTCAAGGAAATCACTCGAAACCACATTGTGACCGATTGGGACCATCCTCGAGCCGTTCCCAGGTTATAAGGTGGTGGTCTCTGTCAAATTGCACATTGCCATGCAAAAGTTCCAAGAGCATATCTTGGCATTAGAATAACTGAATTATTGTTTCAGAGTTAGTGCTATATAAGTGCTAGACATTTTGAAGAACTGATGTTACTATAATAAAGACATTTTTATAAATGCTGCTCTTTCTTCTCCCTACATTATCTGGGGAACCTGGGTTCAGCTCACCCTTGCTGATGATCTGAATCCCAGAATGGGATTAGGCCCAAAATTTTAGTCTTACGGTAATATTATTGGGATGGCCTGGAAATAAATGCAACCATTGTTATCTGTTAGTGAGCTGCCAGGTTTCTAAGACCTTGAATGAATGTAAAGTGAATTTACTGATCCAAGGGCCATGGCTGATCAAATTTAACACTTTGATATGTACTTGCCAAACAATTGCTTTCAATAGTGACAACTGATCGATATTCAGCAGATTTTACTGCTTGCAAGGCTCTTTGGAATTATCTGAAATTACAATCTATTTGTATCCAAAATTGGAAATCCAAAAATAAATCCACAGCATCTTTGCTTCACTCATTTTTTGCTTGGTTCTGTCTGCTTTCCCGAGTAATTTAATTCTTATATTGAATTTTTTTTTTGGTAAAAAGGACCTTTAGGAAACGAAATTCCCATGTAGTCAGCCAAAAGAAGGAGCCTCAGGTCATCAGGAGGCTCTTCAAAAAACATAAGATAAGAATTAGATTCAGCTCCCATCTTCGCCAAACGATCGGCACACCCATTAGCTTCTCTGTGGGCATGGCAAATCCTAACGTCTTCCAGCTTCCGAAGCAACGACCTGCAATCATCAATAACACCACTATAAGTATGATGTGGTGGGACTCCATTAAGAACATAGCTGATGATAATTTGAGAGTCTGCCTCGATCCTTGGCTTTCAATATCCACGGTTGACAGCAATTCGAAGTCTGTCCCGAAGCGCCCACAACTCAGCACAAACACTGGTTGTAATGCCCAAATTTCTGTGGAATCCATAAATCCAATTGCCATTGCAACCTCTAAAGATAACTCCAGCTCCTGCCAAGCCCGGATTGCCTCTGGCCGAGCCGTCCGTATTAAGCTTGATAAAGGGCGTTTCCATTTAATATCAATCTGAGCGATCTTCTGTTCTTCAGCACCTTTAATGGCCCAGTATTCTTTATCAACTTTTTGTGGTTTAAAGCCAACCATTGAAAATTTTGCAATTATAAGAATATGTATATCTGCTCCCCGTTGGAATTTTTATGATAAATTTTATGCAACTCCTTAAAATTTGAACTTAATTTAACTTTAGTCTACTAATATTAAAAATCAACACCCTATCCCAAAAAGCTTAATATAGTTAATAAAAATTAATAGACTATCAGCAATTACAAAATTACCTAACGCTAAATTTTTCAATCAAAATAATTCTTTCATCTTTTATTTTTCCTCTATCTTCAATGATTCTTATTTTGTTTCACATTTTTTTTTTTACTTTGTTTCACAAACATTGTTCAATCCGTTAGTTTTTTCTCAAATGCATTATATTTAATCTTATTAATTTTTTAAAAAATAAATTTATACTAAATTTAAGTTTTAATAATTTCAATCAATGTTTCAACATTTTCAAATTTTAAATTATTTTGATTTTGAATAATTTTAAATATAAATCATTTTGTGTTATATTATTTTAATTTATGTTATTTACATTTTTATTGAATTAATTTAAATGAACTCAAATGAATGTTTTGAACCACATCATTTTTGAGCTCTCAGACCTATTTAACTTTAACAAAAAGATCAAATTTTATAACAATTATATTGTGCCTCTTAATAGTAAACCCAATAAATAAAAATAATATTTTTCATAAATCTCATAAATTTCATCAGATAGGTGAGTATTGATCATGATATTCTTTAGAAAAGTATTTATATAATAAATAATAAACAAAATATAGACTAGAAGGAAAAAAAATAAACTTTTCAAGGCCCAAAAACTATTGAGCATTTCCTTTTCATTTTTATTTGATTTTGAGTATTTAAATTTTAAAATATTCCAATGATTCAAGTGTAAAATAGTGTCAAAATTAAGTTTTTAACCGTTTACTTAATAGTTTTAGAAAGACTTACTTGCCATACGAAAAAAAAGTTTAAGGTGAAATGTTCATTTTTAATATTAATGGATTAAAGTTGAATTAGATTCTTTTTTTTTTTTGAGTAGAAGTTGAATAAAATTTACTTCTTCTTTTTTAAATTAGAGATGGGGTTGAAATTTCTTGAGCCCAAACTCAAATTTTATAACATAAAAATTTTTTTTTTAATCACTCGACAAAAAAAATTGATGGCATCGACATTGGATTTTGATGTTCTCCTAAAATTCTATTTTTGCTATGGTTAGTTGTTGAGTTCGTATTTAATATATTGATAATGATAATTTTTAATTTTATAAGCATTGTTACAAAATTGTCCCAAGCTTCATTTTTAATTAATTTTTATGTTTTTTAACATAATATAAAAGATATAGTAATTAACTTAGGCTGTGTTTGGATGTCACTCCACCTCCATGACTCAAGTCTAGTTAAAACCAATAAGACAAAAAAAATTCATGTAAAATTATTATTTATCTATTCTTTTAAATATTTTATTATAAAACTTATACCCACAATCTTCATTTTCAATCTTGTCGGAATTAATCACACTATTCATCTAAACTAATTCTTAGAAGATCATTTGAGTATAACTGTAAAAGTTATTTTTAAGTGATATAAAAGTTACAAGTTCAAGTAAAAATAATATTTTTGTTAATGCACTGAAATTTTTTATTATAAAAAATATGTTACTCTTAGTTAATTCTAGTAGTAAGATTTAAAAACTTCACCCATAACCTATCAAAAAATTTCTCGTTCCGTTAAACTAATATTATTAGTTCACCTAACCAAAGTTAGGAGAAAATTAGATCAACTAGTGGATATTGATTTGATATCATAATAATTATTTCCCAATCGCATCAGTCAGAATTTTGGACCCCATAGAGTATTAGAAATTGAGAAAAGCTTGATGAGCTAGAAATGGCACGTAATTACGGAGAGGCTTAATTACAACTCTCACGAATCAGATTCCTGATAAAAATGGCATCACTACGCATTTAGCACAGAGATCAGAAGCACATTAAACATTTATAACGTTTTTAACCACAAAGATTTAACGATCATTTTTTTAACTTTTTTGTTACTCATAATTATCTTCTAGTTTCTACGTTAATTTATCATTACTTTTTTTTTTTACATTTATTACTACTTTTAGTGAAATTATTTCGAAAGTAATAATTAACCTTTTTACCAAAAAAAAAAAACACAAGGAAAACATGCGCATGCTCATGACAAAGCTTAATTGTGAGATTATTTGATTTTTGTGTATGCACGCTGAACATAAAAACGAAAATATAATGATAATCACAAATTGAAATAAGACAATTCAATAATCAATATATCAGTAAATCTTGTGTCATTTTTCAAATCTCATTTTCGAAAAATTTTACTGTCGTAACGATTTCGCCCTCGACGATTTTTAAAAATATTTAAAAACAAAGAGAGTCGCCACCAATCTTTTTTGTTAGGTGTGATTGGTCACCTAAAAATATTTATCTTTTTAACAAAATTTTAAAATTAATTAAGTTTTATTAAAAAGATAATTTTTGATCTGCGAAAACAAAATTTTGGGTTCGGGGGTACGGTTACGTGTAAGGAAGGATTAGCATCCCCACAACGCTTGTTTAAAAAACGGTACCACAATAGTCATGTGTTATCCTTTTGATTTTAATGAAATGGTCTTTAATTAACATTTAAAAAGAACTCCATTTATTTTGAAATCATTTTTTATTTGTATTAATTTTGAAACATTTAAGTTTTATTTTTTATTTGAAATAAATGAAAATCTTTTGTATTGAAAATTATTCCGAAGTACCCCAATACTCTGGTAGCATTTCGGATAATTTCCTCACCTAGAGATTTCTTAAGAATCACTATTTGTGAGTTCTATAGAATCTCATCATCGAAAGATTCACACTCGCTTCGAAAATTATTATGAATGCACATGATACAAACAGGTAAAAAATGATGCAAATGAATTTTTAATTTTTTATGTAAATATTTCTTTATTTATTTTAAATAAAAATTTTTATTATTGAAAAATTGCACTAAGTATCCCAATACTCTGGTAACACTTAGTGAACTTCTCTCACCTAGGGATTAGTTAAAAAATCACTGCTTGTGAGTTTCATAACATCCCATCATCGGAAGATTTGTTTACTTAAATTTAAATTTTATTATTATTTTCCTTTTTTATTTTCTTTTTAAAAAACGTGTTTATTTTTATTTTGATAAAAATTTAAATTATTGAAAAATCATACTAAGTATCCCAATAATCACAAATTGAAATAAGACAATTCAATAATCAATAAATCAGTAAATCTTGTGTTAGTTTTCAAACCTCATTTTCGAAAAATTTTACTGTCGTAACGGTTTCGCGCTCGACGATTTTTGAAAATATTTAAAAACAAAGGGAGTCGCCACCAATCTTTTTTGTTAGGTGTGATTGGTCACCTAAAAATATTTATCTTTTTAACAAAATCTCAAAATTAATTAAGTTTTATTAAAAAGATAATTTTTAGTCTACGAAAACAAAATTTTGGATTCGGGGGTACGATTACGTGTGAGGAAGTATTAGCACCCCCACAACGCTTGTTTAAAAAACGGTACCACAATAGTCATATGTTATCCTTTGATTTTAATGAAATGGTCTTTAATTAACATTTAAAAAGAACTCCATTTATTTTGAAATCATTTTTTATTTGTATTAATTTTGAAACATTTAAGTTTTATTTTTTATTTGAAATAAGTGAAAATATTTTGTATTGAAAATTATTTCGAAGTACCCCAATACTCTGGTAGCATTTCGGATAATTTTCTCACCTAAAGATTTCTTAAGAACAACTACTTGTGAGTTCTATAGAATCTCATCATCGAAAGATTCACACTCGCTTCGAAAATTATTATGAATGCTCATGATACAAACAGGTAAAAAATGATGCAAACGAATTTTTAATTTTTTATGTAAATATTTCTTTATTTATTTTAAATAAAAATTTTTGTTATTGAAAAATTGCACTAAGTATCCCAATACTCTGGTAACACTTAGTGAACTTCTCTCACCTAGGGATCAGTTAAAAAATCACTGCTTGTGAGTTTCATAACATCCCATCATCGGAAGATTTGTTTACTTAAATTTAAATTTTATTATTATTTTCCTTTTTTATTTTCTTTTTAAAAAAAGTGTTTATTTTTATTTTGATAAAAATTTAAATTATTGAAAAATCATACTAAGTATTCCAATAATCACAAATTGAAATAAGACAATTCAATAATCAATAAATCAGTAAATCTTGTGTTAGTTTTCAAACCTCATTTTCGAGAAATTTTACAACAAAAACAAATATTTTTTACTTTTTTATGTACCAATTTTTTTTAATTTTTTACAAAATAAATGTATAAATATATGATAAAACGTAAATTTAATGTTATTAAACGTAAAATATATTAAAAGTATCATAAACACATAAAAATAGACGTATAATTAGAATCAATAGGAATAAACATAAAATAATTTTGTTACAAAATGTGTTCATATTTATTTTCATGTGTCTACGATACTTTTAACATATTTTAAAACAAATAATATTAAATTTACGTTTAATCATCTAAATTTACATTGATCTCATAGTACAATCAAAATTTTTTAAAAAAAAAATTTGTGCCATTTTCCAAACGTCTTCCTTCGCATCATCTTGAATAATCTCAACATCACATAGCTTCCGGATAGTTTCCTTTGGCATTTTCGTCGACAAAGAAGGCGAAGTGCAGCTCACACAGCTGGGGACAAGTCACCATACGACGCATACAAAATTATTCAGATTGTGAAGTTTTTGTTCTTCTTTGAAGTCGGCTCTCACAATTTGCATATGATATTTATTCTATCTATTCATTTATCTTCCATGTGAACTTTTTCCAGCAAGGCCGTGTCCTGATCCAAAAACATTTTTCACACCTGTCCTGTCAATTAATTGAATTTCATGAATGTTTTGAGTGCGATCTAATTAGTATGCATTTGAATTTTGGTATTAGGATTAATTGGAATGGAAAGCGACAAAACAGCAATAATTCCGTAGGGGTGCAATTTTTTGGTGTGATGGTAAAAACATTTTACTGTTCATTCAAGAAATTAAGGCTTTTGTAACTAATGAATTTTGAAAGAGGCGGAGGGGATTTTAAATATTCGAAGTTCAAACATTATAACATTATTAGTCAACAACATAAATATATCGGAAATTCGGAGCCACAGGCAGCAGGTTCAAAGTCTACAACCTTCTGGTTAGAATTTGATCCTGTAATGTAAGTTTCCAAGATTCTATGTTGGTCATAATATGACTGACTTCAAATTTTTTTTTAACCGACGCAATCAAAGCTTTTCGAGTTCGAGAAAGATTTTCATATCTGTCAAAAGTGGAAAGTATATATTTTTAAAAAAAATGCATCATTAAATCTAACTAATCGGTGGCTGCAAAAATATTATATTTTATATGAAAGTATAAAAAAGTTTAATAGTTAAATAGAATAATTATTTTATATACTGTCGGTAAAATTTTTTTACTTCACAAATAAAATTAAAATTACGACACATATTATTTTATTTATTATTTTAATATTTTTATAAGAAATGTATCATGATCTTAATACCGCTTATGAAATAAAAAAGTCATCGACAATGTATGAAATAATTATCTATCTAAATATATATTAATTATTTTTTCACAAAATAAATATAAACATTAAACGTTTTTATCGCATGTAAATTAGTTTAAAATTTTTTTTATAAATGAACTTCTTTAACTTTTGAAAATAACATAATTTAATTTAAATCTATTAAATGACACTAATTATCGTTTGAACATCTTATGTGACAGCAAATGTGAATAGATATGTGGGTTGTCACGTATACAATCTAAACGAAAATTAATGTTATTTAACATATTTGAAATTAATTACATGATTTTGAAATATTTAAAGTTTTTCAGATCGTAAAATAGATGAAAATACATGTGAATATACAAAAAAATTAAAAAAAAGTTCATTAATTAATTTATATGTTACGATTAGATCCATTTTATCAAAAAATTAAAGATATATTTAACTATTAAACTAATACAAAAATGGTGTAAAATAATTTATTTTACATTCATATAACTTGATTCCTCTTCAAATCGAACTGCTCAAAATTGTGGAAGCAAGATGAAAGAGCAGACCTAAACTTTTTGCGAATTGCTTGTAAATAATATCGAAATTGAAGAATATCACAAAAAGCAAGCAACAATCATGTAAGCAAGCAGACTGACAAAAAAAATGTATCAATCAACAAATTAATCTAAAATTCATCGTCTTCAAGCCACTAGCATATTTCATACATAAATTTACAGAAACAAGTACAAAAGAAAAAATCGATAAGTTCCTTTCATACTGCAAGGATTGATGATGAACATATTAACTAATGGTAAGGAGATGTAAGGATCTTCCGACTCCTTCGTTTCTGGAGAAATCGTTGAAGCGATCTCTTCATGGAAAGTCCAGTGCTTGGGCTATGAAGCTGAGACTGTAACGTTGGCGAAGCCGGTTCCGATCCGGTCGGAGTTCTAACTCTTTCGTCCATTTCTCGGCTTGCCAGCATTAAAATGGCTCTCGCCTGCGATTTCACGAGCAAATCTTAAAATTCGAATTTCAAATTTATTAAAAGATCTTATGAATGAACTAAACCGAACTTTCATGTACAATTATTTTAGTAAATCATTACATATGTGGATTGAAGATTCAAATAGACAAAAAATTAGTATACATATTTACTCATAATAGTAATCACATATCAAATTAATTTCATATATGGTTTTTATTAATGTCATGGGTAAGACTTTGTAATTAAATATAATACAAATCATCCTCAAAACATGTTGTGGTCAATAGCAAATTAAATCAACATTTCTTATTAGTCAAAAATCCGTCATGATATTAATTAGCTTTAAAATAGAAAAAAATTGGCTATCGAACTCAAAATGAGTCAAATTTTTGTGCTTAAATGATAAATCGGTGGAACTTTTGTCGGCATGAAAACTGATTCGCCGCCACCTACTTTCGTATTTTCTAACATTCCCGAAAGGTACAACACCAAAACAGCACCATTTCATTTCGGGCAAAACCAAATTACCAACGCAAAAACTTTACCCAAATTTAATTTCCGTTGAGTATTGGCAAAAACATTACTACTCACTACTAAAAATCTTTATACTTTCTTCTTCTATTTATTTCTTCACCCAACTGAACTAATGCATAAAATCTTCTAAAGTTTCAACTATATATGCATGAAGAAAAGAAAGTAAAACCAAATTCTTATTACCTGGAACTCTGTGGCATCACAAACACAAACTCTTCCATTGTAGAAAATGGTTAGCTGCTGTTGGTTTTGTGGGCTTTGGCTGCTCTCTTTCGCCCTTCAATCACATAAAACAAAACCAGTCAAAACTCATGCGTAAATACACATACAAGCATACCCTACGTATGTACACATACGTACATGTCGTGACGGACGTTGTCGTCGTCGGCCGGAAAACTAGGAGGAAGGAGGCGAAGTTCCAAGTTGATGTTTCGTCTCATGATGGTAATTCGGAGAATTGAATAAAGAAGAGACTTGCTAATTTGGAGGGGGAAAGTTGAAGATGAGAGTGTTGTATATAAAGGTGAGAGAATGTGCTTTGGTGGGCACACTGTTCTGAAAGCTATGTTAAACACGTAATACACAAACACAGGAAAAAAAAAAGCAAAAAAAAAAGAGCTATAGAAAATTAATTTAAGCACGTGGAACATACATTTTTTTTTCTTAATTTCTACCAATTCCGTGTATCACAAAAACCGCTTCCTTTATAATGAATGGTAAAGTAAACTAGAATTTCCTTATTAGCTTCTCTTTTGGGCTTCCAGTCGTTGCGTCCTATCGTTGTTTCTTTCATATTCCTTTTACAAAATCCACGTGCTTTAAATTAAAGTCGACATAACAACTTTTATTCAATAAAAATTAATTACTTCTCTCTCTGTTTTTATAAAAATGATTATAAACACTGAAAATTATTATACAAACAAGAATAGATGGAAGAGCTGTTGTGTTAGGATTTAAATTTTAGATTCATTTTTTAAGTTTCAGATTCGATTCCAACAACCAAATTAAAGGATTGACAATTGTATAATTTAATATATTTATAAAAAATTAAAAAATAATTTAGTAAATAAATAAATGTCAAATTTTTTAGTTATGTACTTGAAATTTTTATCGTCAATGAATGAAAGGAGTTTATTTATTAGTAGACTTATTGACTGCTTTCAGGAAAGTTATTTACAGTACGTTAAATGTACTGGAATGACGGAGAAATGGGCTGGAAATTGGATTTTTCTTTTGGGACTTTAATAGGAAATTTCTTGATGTTTTTGTTTGGTACTTTGATTGCGAGCTCTACTTGTTCTTGTACTATTACTAGTAGTCTTAAACAATCGATTACAATGTAGAAAAAGTTAATGGGCAAGAATTTTTTTCTTTTTTAGCATTCTTAAACTAGTTGATTATAACGTAATCAAAGTTATTTGCTGTATAAATTCTTCTTTGGAAGTTAGATTTTTTAGATAAATGAAATAAAAAATCTATACATATATATAGGTTTCTTTTTGACCAAAAACTTCTTTTGAATGAAATTTATATAGATTTAAATTTATAATCTTATATAAAGAGATTTGAATGCTATTTGGGTCTGGTTTTTTATTTTCTATTTTTAGGATTTGAATGTATTGTTTTCATTTATGAGAGAATTTTTACTCGTAATAATATTACTCTCGACTTTTAATTAATTAATTACGGTATCTATATAATTTTTCTGTTATCTATCGTCATGCAGACAACTTTTATTTTATGTTAGATGTTAAATAAATTAAAAAAAAAACTTTTTATAGTATACTGTAACTAATTTTTCATTAAAAGCGCAAGAAAATTTGATACTAGAGATGGCAAATATGCTACTTCTCTGATGAATTTGGGTCATTTGTGCCCACTTCAACCCTAGCACTACTACTAGGCGGGCGAAAATATGCTAATTAAATAATGAGAGGATGGACCAAATTTATAATTAATCTTCGAATATAAATGCACTTTTACCACTATTCTTGTTTTTTTTTTGGTCAAATACCAGTATACTTGTTAACTTTATTAAAAATGATCAAATACTTAATTAGTGTTCACAAATCAAATTTCTCATCAAACGCAAATTTAACTTGACTTGAATATTGATATAATGTTTTAAACTCATTCTCAACTCAAATATATGAATTTTTATTAATAAATAATATATTATAATTAACTTTTAGTTTCGAAATATATTTAAGAATATACAAATAATTTTTAATATTTTAATAATAATCATAATTTAAAAGGCCAAGTCAAGTCAACCTTGGATTTGAGTTTGGAAGACGCAGCCATGTTGATTTAGTCCATCTTATTACGACAAAATAATTCAAAATTTTCCCAATAAAAGTTTTTTTTTGTTACATTCAATAAAAGTTTAAATATATAAAATTATTCTCTTAACAATAAAATATGATCATTAAACAAAATGGGATAAACTTATTCTCTTTTGATTTTTGGATCCAATCACATATATTTTTCTTTCATTCTAGTTAGATAAATAAATAAATAAATATATTAACTTTTAGTGTTGGTTCAAACAATTATTTTTTCATTTTTAAAATATAAAATTTTATAAATTTGAAATTCAAAGTTTTAATACATGTATTCTTTATTTCTTAAATCAAAACTATTTGTTAGACCAAACAATAAATACATATATAACAGTATTTAATTTTTATGTATAATGTCTTATAGGAAAATTTATTGAAATTCTTTTTTCTTCTTTTTGGAAAGAACATTTATTGAGGTTTTGAAGTGGTCATAGAGGCAGCTCAATGATAGGTATATCTCACCTACAAAATAAGAATCTTGTCTTTCCCAATTTAATTACATTTTTTTTAAAAGAAGGTATCTAAAATATCCTAATTCCTAAATTAATGTCCATTGGAACATTTCCAGAACTGGCAAGATAAAAAAAACAGAAATAAAAACACCTGATCGCATCCAAACTTATGAAATGGGTTAGGCTTAGGCTCTGGTATGTGGGGCTACCTCTTCATCAATTTTTTGCCACTTTTATTTTTTTTAAAAAAAAGAAGCAAGAAGGAAAATTTCATGATTTTGGACTATATAACTATGACCATACATTAAAACGTGTGAATTTAAATTGAAAGTGCCATCAATTGTTACCAACTATGACGTAAAATATGGACGAAATTTTATTATCCCTTTTTTTTAACATGATAATATTGGTGACCACATATGATACATTTAAGTAGAGTTTGTTAGGTATAAAGATTATAAAATTTTGAATTGAAAATTAATTAAAATTGATGATAAAGTTTCAGCATTGACAAGATTGAGAAAAATTTGAAGAAAATAAAAATTCGATTTGAATCAAGAAAATTGAATTGGTTGAAAAAAACTTAAAAAATTCCAATTCGATCAAATATATATCACCCCTAAACGTTGATATCAACTACAATTACTTACATTTTGCGGCCAGAACTTCATAATTAATTTTCTTACATTTTATCAACTTAATTAGTCATTTAAATTTGATAAATTTACATACTTTGATTTTCAACGTTAGTTTTTTTTAGGAAATTATTAGTATAAGAAAAATTTTATTCATATTCAAATATTACATATAATAAATCAATGAATTGTGTCAAATAAATAAACCAACCAACCTATATAGTTACGAACTTGTATATAGTTGGATTAAATTTTATTTAACCATTTTTCTCTTAATAATTAATTTGAATTTAAGTTAATAACTCTACTTTTATATATTAATTCATGAATTTGGCCTGTCAATCAACTAGTATTATAATTGTAAAATAGCTTAATGAAAAGCTTTTTTTATTTTTCTTATACATTTATATTTATATCATGAAACTTAGCAAATTTCACGATTCTCAATCTTATTCAATGTTCTTATTTAAAGCATGGGTGACCTTCTAATCTTGGTATGAATCTAGGCACCGCTTTACAAAACAAATATCTTTTTCCTTATCTCTTGAGTTAAAATTGTCGAGAAAATTGAACACATTAAATTTCCCATTGCCAAATTGTTCACATGTTAGAAAGAAAAGAAAGGGAAAATTTGCAGTTATAAATATTTTCACAAGAGCAAAAACAAAACCATCTGGCTTGTCGGGATTGTTTTGGAAACAAAACGAGGGAGTTTTGGTCTTGGGGTGTTTGAAGGTTTTCAATTAAAAGGGGTGACCTATGTCAAATATACGTAGACACTTAATTTTGTTCGAAACAATAAATTTATTTAAATCGAGTCTTGTTTCAATCTTAGTAATAAATTCGATTTAATCATACGTTTGAATTTATAAAAAAAAATCAGTATTTAAAAAAATAAAAAAAATAAAATAAAAATAAAAATTTAAAAAAGGGTTAAAAAAATCAATTAATAAAAAAATAAATAAAAATTTAAAATTAATAATAAAAATTTGGCAGTGCCGGTGTCCATGGGAGACTGCCAACCATTTCAAACTTACAGCCACCCTGCCATCTCCACCAACTCCATGACAAACCTCCATTTCAGATTGAAAGTCTTCTACAAATCAAATTCTCTGAGATTTGTTCCGTTTTTATTGACTAAAACACATTGAAAGCTGCTCGAGGAGAGGAAAGAACAGGGAAGAGCACCGGTTTCAGAAAAACCATGGTCTAAAGATCCTACAGACCGTTTTCTTTAGCCATGGCCTGTTGGAACAAAATCATCCACCAATCAAGCCACTAGCACCACAAACAATGAAGAAACACTGACCTGGATTTTGTGAGCCAAACCCATACGTCCCAGCACCGGTTGAACTGCTACCAGCCACCATTTGAGGCGCCAATGGATGCTATGATGGTTGTCCACCGGATCCCTCATCACCTTGGTCTGCCATTTTCCAGATCTAGCCAAAAGCAAGAAAATTTTGGTGAGTGGAAGTGAGGAATGGGAGAGCAAGGAAGCTACTGCCCTTGTTCACAATTGAGACAAAAATGCAACCGTGTTAATGGGCCACACTATTAACAATATATATGTGCCAAGGACAGGGACCTCCTATATTGACAATATCATGTGTTATAATCCATCCCATTATGAATTAACACATGTAAATAATAAAAATAATAATAGTATAGGTCACACTCCTTATAAATATACTACAATTAATATTGTATGATATAGATTATACTTAATTAGTCCACAATATGTAGAGATAATTCAACATGGCCTTCACGCAAGAGCCACCATTTTCAAACCGATTTTCATCAACATTTAAGAGGAGCCAGCTTTTCTGAAGATCATCGGTCAAAAAAATAGATTATAATCCCTGGATCTCAAGGATTTTATCTGTCTTTTTGGACATCAAATCCTATTTAAAGGGCTGGAGAACGGAAAAAAACAGGGAGAGAAATATACAGAGACAGTGAGATAAGAGACAAAACAGAAAAAAAAAAGAGTTTGAAAAAAACCAAAGACCCCATTCATCACCTCTGTCTTCCATCACCAAAGCCCACACATTATGTAAAATATCCATTCCTTCTACCGAAATCATCCAAGAACCCAATATCTCCACTGCTAACTGATCCCTTTTCCATTTTGTTTGCAATCCATTCAACACCCAAGAATAAACTCAACACCCAGAAAAATCAATTTCAGCTCAAAAATTGAAATACCCAAATCCAAGACCGAATATATGGAGAAAATCTAAAAATAATAAAAAAGACTACCAGCTGTAGAGGTTGACAGAATCGGTGACTCGCAGCAACGAGTGGCTTGGACGGCAACTGGAGCAGTGAAGGAGCAGCATGGACGTTGGTGCGCAATACCCACATCTGTTGGTCTGATCAGTGGTAATCTACGAAGAAGAAAGAAGACCCAATAAATAAAGAAAAAAGAGAGAAACCGAAAAGTAAGAAGGAAGAGCCCGAACCGATTCTGAGGTTTATTCTTTCGCTTCTGTTTGGTGTTTTGTTTGCAATTTATTTTTTCGGTAAAAGCATAAGCCACGTAAGAAGACAAAAACCGAACTTAAGTGCATGTGGTTGGGCTGGGTACATTGGGCTTGAGTGTTTTAATTGTTTTGTAAGAGCTTAAGTCACATAAGAATAGAAAACCAAATATAAGTGCTAGTGTTTGGGTTGATTACATTGGGTTTGCTTGCTAACTTAAACTATATATATAGTGAATATATGTTTGTGATGTACAATCTTTGGGCTGTTTGTACGTGTATGAATTTCGATAAGGATCTAGGTTTTGGTTGTATTTGTACGATGTCTTAGATTTTTTTGTTTTATATATATATGCATAAATTTATTTGGGCTTATATAATGTCAAATATCAATCTTTAATAAACAAACTTAAGTAATAATAATAATAATAATAATAATAATAATAATAATAATAATAATAATAATAATAATAATAATAATAATAATAATAATAATAATAATAATAATAGTGATATTTGAAAATGATAAATAAAAAAAAACTTTTAAGAAAATAATAAATTCCAAAAACGAATTTTTCTTAAAGCTCCTAAGTGGGGAGTTTTCTTCAAGTCTTACCAAGGTGTGGTAGGATGTTAAAATATTCAAAAATATATAATCTTATATAAGATAAATAATTATACGAGAATGGAAAATAAATTAGGTTATAATAAAATGTTCAAAAATGATAAATGATAAATAATAAATTTTAAAGAGTTCCAAAGTAAGGAATTTTTAAATTTAATGCTTTCCAAAAGTATTGGATGGTTTGTTTCAAAATAAGATTTATAAGAAGGTAACTTAAAATAAAACTTGCAAACGAAAAATAATAAAATAAAATAATTTTTATAAACTTTAATAAAATTTATTTCAATTATAAAAATATAATAATGTTCTTAAAAAAATAAAAAATAAAAAGGTTCCTAAGTGAGGGACTTTCTCTAAATACTTACCAAGAGTGTTGGTAAGGCTTACCTTTTAATAAAGAAAATAAAAAAGGTGTAAAAGTAATATTAAAATATTCTTAAAATAATAATATGAAGTTTTCCATTAAATATAACTAGAACTAATTATTTTTTTTAAAAGAAAGAGAGCAAGAAATGATTTTTTTTTTTAAAAATTTTCCTAAGTGAGAAATAATGTTTAAATCTTTCCAAAGTGTGGAAAGATTTTAAAATATTTTAATAAAATTTTTAAAAAAAAATATCGGAGGGTAATATGATCAATCTACCTTAAAAATTTTAATAAATGCCATTTTTTAAAAAAAATAGATAAATAAAAAAAATACAAATATTGATTTTCTTAAAAGTCCCTAAGTGAGGGATTGGTTCTACAATTTTCCCAAAAGTATTGGGAAATACAAATAAAAATTTATAAGATGATTTATATAAAATAAATAAAGAATTTATCGTAAATAATAAAATTAACTATAAAATCTCAAGTAACAAAATTAACTATAAAATCTTATTTTTAATAATTAAAATCTAAGAATTTTCATATAGTGATTTTCTAAAGAAGGTTCCTAAGTGAGGAACTTTATCTCACCAAAAGTGTTGGAGAGATTTTAAAATATTAATATGAAAATAGAATATAAAAAGGGAATAAAATATTTAAGGTCAAGGTTTAAGATGAAGTAAAAGTCTTCTACCTAAAAATATTAAAATTATGTTCGACGACGGAGCCTCTTCAAGAGAATAAGTGATTTTCTTAAATACTCTTGAGGTAAGAGAATTTCTTAAATTACACCGAAAGTGTAGGAAAATATTTAAGAAAATTCCCAATACTTAAATAATAAATGAAAAAATAAAAATAAAATAATAAATATTAAAAGACCACTTGGTTAAGACTTTTTGGGATAACATGTGATTAATTGGTACCGTCCATCGGACGGGCGTTGTGGAGGTGCTAATACCTTCCCCACACGTAATCGTACTCCCGAACCTAATTTTCGGAACGTAGACTAAGCTTTATCCTTAGAGCAAAATAGGTGGCCAATCACACCTGGATAAAAAAGATTGGTGGCAACTCCATAATTTAACGTCTAGCGATTAGGTCCCCGGACAAAAATCGTTACGATAGATTGGCGACTCCATTGGGGACATTGAGAGTCGAACCATTAATTAATCATGTGATATTTTAAGCCTTGGTTTAATGGTCTTAATTGGTGTTTAAATTCATTAAGTTTGAAATAATGTTGTTTGCTTTTGAATTTTATTAATTATGTTATTTTTTTTACTTGATATATTATCGTTCATAAATTGTTAGGGCATCTAAGATGAGGGTTATATGTTGGTATGTTCCTTCTCACACACTTCACGTACATGTGCATAACATGAGCTCTATACCCGAGCTTCATCCTTTCTAGGAGGGGGTAAAGTACCTACGCTCTCGTGAGGTTTTAACCTTCGCAATGGCTAGCGAAATACTCTCACTCAAATTGAATCCTTTCCGTTTGTAGCCTATTATGGGTGAGGATTGGAGTGCCTTACTAGTCTTGTGTGGACGTCATTAAGGAGCAATTTGGGAACCTTTAGACAATTTAAATCCTAAACCCAGCATATAGTGAACTTAAGGCACTAACCAAGAGTCTTACCCAACTTATTTTGTAGAAAACCTAAAGTTAGGGGCACATGAAGGAACACTTTGATATAGCACCTTTTTGTGAGAATAATAAATTGAAAATGGTAAAAATTAGAAACAAAACTATATAAAAATTGAAATTAAAAATGAATTTTCAAATAAAAACATCCTTTATTAAATTCAATTTCATTTCTCTTTCTTCATCTAGAATTCAAAAAAAAAAATCATTTGTCATCTTCATTTGAACATTGCATCATTACATTCACATAACATAACATGGAGAGTAAATATCTTATTTTTGGGCTAAAAGGAGTCGAGGACATGGGAGATCAATTAGAAGCACGAATAATTGCTTTGGAGAATAATCAAGAAGAATTTGGACTTAAGATGCAAGAGATGAAGGAGCAGCTTGCAAAAATAATGAAAATGGTAGAAAGTCTGGGAAAGGCTAAAGTGGTTCATCCTTAGGGATCTTTGTCACTTCCAACTCAGTCACATGTTGGATAATTGACATATGAAGACCAATTGAATATTCATGAGACTGCCTGTCAGGATGATGTTGACATTGTTAACAGTCCAAGTGAAGATCCAGCTGTTAAAGAGGTATGGAAAAAGATAGAAAGTTGGAGGGATTATCTTGAGGCCTTACGCCTAAACAGAACCTTATATTCGTTTAGAACCTACACCAATACAGCCGCAACCTAATTCTCATTTTCACCCTAATCTCATTCGGCCACCTACTCAAACATTTGGAACAGGGTTTCACAATTTTACACAGCCTCCATATTTCAGTCCTTATTTTAATCAATACCCTTGTCCTGCTCACATTCGACCATTTCCTCAGCCAGCCCCTGGAGCCCACACATTTGCAATACCATCAAGTGCCTCAGTTAAAAATCAAGTTGTCCAAAAACAACCCAAGAAGAAAAAACGCACTGAGATCATCCCTATTCCTATCACATGCTTCTTGTTGCTCCTAAATTTTTGAACCCTTTGGTGCCTCCATACCCAAAATGGTATGATCCGAATGCAAGATGTGACTATCATGCAGGAAATATTGGGCATTCTATTGAAAATTGTAATGCTTTCAAGTATAAGGTGCAATCACTCATGGATGCAAAGCTGTTCGATATAGAAAAGGTCGTTGGTCAAAAAATCTGAGAAGATCAATGAGGGTTAAAGGATGAGAAATGTGGATTTTGCTGGGTAGTTTTCTTTAAGGCATTAGGATGGTACAGAGTACTTTTTGAATCTTGTAAATATTTTTCGTATAAATGGAGTTTAATTGATCTTACTTGCATGTCACATTTCATAAATGCATTGTCTTTCATAAATAAACAATAAATAAAAAAAACAAAAAATACAAAAATGTTTTCATTTATCATGACATTGCAAGCATGGCTTCTAACTTGGGGTTATAACAGAGATAGCTTGGATACCAAAGGGTTTTAGATAACTCATTCGAGAGTTGGATAATGGAAGAAGCGGAAGCAGTTCGAATAGAAAGGACGGAACAGACCCAGAATGAGATGAAAGAACAATTGGCGCAAATGACAGATTTGTTGAATAAGCTAGATAATGGAAAAAGAATAATGGGAATAATGGAAGAAATGGCCACCCAAGAGGGGCACCAATCACAAAACAACCCCACTTTGAGGCTCAAACATCTCAAGGGCTACAAACACTACCTCTCGAAGGCTATGTAGGCCCTAATATGCCAACTATAGTTGGTTATGGTCAAGTCCAGGGGCATGTAGTGCATACTACAAAGAAGCAGCGAGTGGAAGAGGACTTGGGTTCCTAACAAAAGATAAATCTCATAGAAGAAGGCTTCGAGTCATTGAGGGAATAGATTTTCGAGGATCGTTAGATGCAAATGGTCTTTGCTTAGTACCAGACATAGTAATTCCACCTAATTTCAAGGCACCAAAATTTGAAAAGTATGATGGGATTACATGCCCTAGAACTCATGTTATCATGTACTGTAGGAAGATGGTTGCTTACATGCGTGATGACAATCTGTTGATTCATGTTTTCCAAGATAGCCTCAAAGGTTCTGCTGTAAGATGGTATACTCAACTAGAGAGGGACCATATTCATTCATGGGAAGAATTGGCAAGGGCGTTCATCATCCAATATGGGTATCTTGTGGATCTAGCCCCAGATCGTTTATCTTTGCAAACCATAGAGAAGAAAGCTACTGAAGGCTTTAGGGAATATGCCCAGAGATGGAAGAATGTTGCTACCCAGGTCCAGCCTCCCCTCACAAAAAAAGAGACTACAGCTTTGTTTCTTAGTACCCTTCAGGCACCATACTATGACAAGATGATTGAGAATGTTACTAAGAATTTTGCTGACATGGTAGCCTCCGGACAGATGATTGAGAACGCAATCAAGAGAGGCAAGATCAAGATAGGTGACATTGCTGATAACAAGCCAGAAAGAATAGAAGAAGAGGTGCAAGCTGTGACATTTGAGGGGCAATTTCCCAGAAACTCCACTTCACTTCATCCTTATTGGCCTCACCCATCATACCATCCAACCTTGAACAATGTTTCCTATGATCCTTATCTTTATTCACCAATCTCACAACCAAGATTCCAAGCAAACTCTTACTCCCCAGTAATTGCTCACTCACCTACCTTTATGACTAATCCTATAGCTCGACCTGTCCAACAACCAGTGAACAATAAAAAAAGACAAAGAAGCAATCAAGGAAAAATTCCTATCTCAATTTCTGATCTCTTGCCGTTTTTGGTAAAAAATCAATATCTAACCCTTGTTTCTTTGAGAACAGCACCAAACCCATTGGCTAAGAGCTATGATCCAAATAGCAGATGTGACTATCACATGGGGGCAATTGGGCATTCAACAGAAAAATACAGGCAGCTGAAGGAAAGGATTAAGGAGCTTATCAATGGGGGAATCTTGACTCTAGAACTTATGGAATAGTGGAAGTCCACTTTGGTGTAGAGTTATAGCATTTTGGCAGATCAATATGGAGAAAAATGAAGATTTTAAGATTTCGAAGTTTGTATTCTGTCAAAAATGCTTTGTCATTTCCTTTGGTCTAGGTGACAATTGTATGAGCACAACGTTTTGCATAATTTATTTTCCAGTAGCATATGACAAGAATGTTTCTATTCTTCACATTAATGATAAAAATGATTCTAAGAAAATTGGTGATTACTATCAAAGGTGAATGTTTTAAATCATTCCATGATCACATCTCAATAAAACCTAAGTCACTCAAGAGCCAAAACGCTTAAATTGGGGCATAAGATTTTGAAAGTCAGATTGACCATGATAGGGCTTCATTGTTAATGATTTTCAAAGAAATGATCGACTTGCGAAAAATTTTGAGATTTTTTGGAAATCAAGGACAATCTCAAAGATTTTGGATAGTGGTGGTTTGATATTTGCCAAGATTATTTTGAAATACATTTCCACCCAGATTCATATACAAATCCTAAACTCTTCAATCCTGTACTCCCGAGATGCCTTTCACCCATGTTTTTTTAAAAAAAAAAGAACCCAAGTTGAAGATTGTCCATTAATGTCCATCTGCACAACCCCATTGGGTTGCTCATCACCTTTTCCTTAGATGAATATTTTGTCTATGAAGTTAAGTTCTGTCATATTGAAATGTTGCATTTAAAAAAAAAGCAAAAAAAAAGATGAAATTGATTGTGACACCATGCAATTACGATATTCAGATGATTTCAAAAATCAAAAGAAAAACTTACCCTAAGAACTACTTTTTGATGAAGCATCTTAATTTGAAATGACGAATGGCCATTTTTTATCTTCCCTTCACAAATATGAAAATGATCCATTTGCTACCCCTTTGAGCCTGATAATTTCTTTTTAAATAAACCTTAACCAAAGATCACCCTTCACATTGAGGGGCATGTGTAGAAAGGATTCCTCCAAAGAACATGAATGATTCAACTCTTCTGTTTTGGTCAAATAAGGTTTACTGTGGGCCAAATTAGATATAAAATCTGGGATGAGAATAAAAAAAAGAAAAAAAAAGACAAAAAAGAAAGAAGAAGGAATACAAGGAAAAGTACAAAAAGAAAAGTGTTTCAAAGAATGAAAAGGATAAATGTTCATATGAGAAGAAATGATCCTTGGTTTGATTAACCTTTAAACACATGTTTTGGGCCTGTTTATCCATTCTTTCAAAACCCTGAACCATGGCCTACATTACGTACTTAAAAGTCCATTTTGATCAAATATGGGTGCTTGTATCAAAGAGCTCTTCTTTGGAAAATTCTCATCATTATCTGGTTTGAATGAAATCTGAATTCTCAAATGCATGGTGGAACAATCGAAAAAAAAAAGAGAAAAGAAAACAAAAGAAATAGTAGAGCTCAAGGGTGAAAACCCGAAAAAGGCAGTCTAAAGCAAACGATGAACTTTTATTGCAACCAAGTTAAGCAGTGACATGAATTGAAAATATGGAAAGAAAACCAATAATCCCTGGGAAACCCTCAAAATGCTTAAAGATTCTGATGTCTCTTGATTGCCCAACATTTTTCTGAAAAAGTTTGAACCTTTCTTCTTGTACATACTCTTCCTAAACAAAAAAGATCTCAGTCATTCATATCTGATCTTGGCATTTATAGTATGCTATTATTTGAGAATTTAAGAGATTGTCAAACCAAATTGTAAATTTTTTTTTCAAAAAAAAACTTTTGTTTGAAAAAAAAGAAAGAAAGAGAGGGGATGATATTTTAAGAAAATTATTTTGAGCCAAGAAAGGAACTATTGGTTTTTGGATAAATGGCAAAGTATTCTCTAAACAAAGCATCCTAGTGCGCTAAACTTTCAATTGTCCAGTTGAAAAGATCCGGATAGGATTATGTCACTCATCTTGAAAAGTAATTATTAATTTTTCGAAAGAATCAAGTATCACATGTGAAATTTGGATTCATTTCCCTCTTGGAAAATAGTTGTGAGGAAAATTTTTAGTGCTTTTCATCAAAAGGGTATGATGAAAGTGCAAAAACTTTGCAGAAATGGAAAATAGAAAGGAGCTTTCATGATCATGTTGGGGCAAAGAAGATAAAAAAAAAAGACAAATGATGTGCCTCTTTGACAAGATAAGAAAGAGTTTCAAAGTTAGAGAATGTATAAGATTGAGCGTCATGCATACATGCATACATACACAATATCATATAGCATCAGCATTAGAAGTAAGTTTTTCAAGTTGAAGGCCTGATAACATCCAATCAAGATTTTAAAGGTTATGCAACCGTTTTCAAAATAAGAAAGTCAAGAAATATTTAAATCCAGTTTAATTAGTACCATGTTTATGAGTCTAATTAAAATTGAAACAAGATTTTCTAAAAGATAAGATATTCTAAGTCCTCCGGGCACAATTTCAGGTCTTTTGACCAAATTCCAAGCCCCTTGGGCAATATTCTAAGTCCTTCGGGCACAATTCTAAGACCTTCGGGCACAAATTTTAAGCCCCTAGGGCATCAATTTTAAGACCTCCGGGCAATATTTTAAGTCCTCCGGGCACAATCTCAGGTCCTTTGACCAAATTCCAAGCTCCTTGGGCAAATATTATAAGTCCTCCGGGCATAATCCAAGTCCTCCGGGCACAAATTTTAAGCCCCTAGGGCTTCAATTTTAAGACCTCCGGGCAATATCCTAAGTCCTCCAGGCACAAACTTAAGACCTCTGGGAAAAATTTTCAAGTCCTCCAGGAACAAATTTAAGACCTCTGGGCATAAATGATAAGTCCTCCGGGCACCAAATATAAGATCTCTGGGCAAAATTTTCAAGTCCTCCGAGCACAAATTTAAGACCTTTAAGCATAAATGATAAGTCCTCCGGGCACCAAGTATAAGACCTTCGGGCAAAATTTTCAAGTCCTCCGGGTACAAATTTAAAACCTCCGGGCATAAATGATAAGTCCTCCGGGCACCAAGTATAAGACCTCCGGACAAAAATCGTTACGACAATATCTATCTTTGCTTTTTTTGGTCATTGAATTTGCCATCGGGCCTAAGCAAATTCATTTTTTCCTCTAATTCCCACAACAAAAAAAATCAATTAATTAAGACTTTTGATTTGAAAAAAAAATACAGTTACTAAAACTCAAATTTTAAATCTACATAATTTTCATATTTTAAAAATAAAAATGTGATCATTTGAATTAATATTCATCTATAATAGGTAGCCAATAATATTTTGACTAGCATCTATGAGACTTGAATTTGAACTCAAATAATCTTAATTTTATTTTTGTTTACAAAAAAAGTTAAATTATACAATTGATATCTATATTATCACAAAATTGGAAAATTTATCCTTCTAGTATAATTCATAAAAATCAAGCCTCTATAGTATTATGAATTGAAATTTCTAGTCCAATGTATATTATCGATTTAAAATGTTGATGTGTTGTTGACTTTTGTTGATGTTGGGTTGCTCGACCGTGTTAACATGTCATTTTGGTTGGACTTATTATATCAAATTAAAATAGTAAAATGACTCAATTCCTTTAAATTATATATTATAAAAACTAAATTTTAAAATTTAACATAGTAAAATGACTACTCGTATAAATTTGACATATTAGATCTGAAAATTTTAACATGGTGCAAGGATTAAATGCAATGTCAAATGTCAATATATGAAATATATACACTAAATTTATCATTTATGGATATGCTTGAGTAATTAATTAGTAATATGAATTCCTCGAGCATTTTAATTTTTTCATCTGTGATTTTTAAAATTTATTCAAAATTTATTTATCCGTTAATATAAAACATAGATGAAATCTTGTTAAATGAAAATTTGATGAATTTATACGTGATAAATTTCGTTCATAATTTAATGATGTGTTTGATGATGAATGAATTTAAAATATATTCAGAAGATTGAGAATGCAAATTTTAGGTCATGGATGAAAATTTATTTAAAAAATTTCTTTTTCAAACCAAACCACGTCTTTTTTAAGGCTAGCTATTTTAATGGAAAATATAGAAAGCGGGGGATTATAATTTTAAACAATGTTTAAACTATTAAAAAAATATTGTACAACTTGATTAATAATTGGATAAAATCTTCTTAGTCCTTTTAATCAAATATAGTGTAAAAATATGTTGTTATATAATAATTCAAATATATTTTTCATTAGCGATCATATAATTTTGACACAGTTTTATAAAAAATGTGTATTCTTTTTAATTAGTTTATCTAATAAATAAAATAGATGTGGATGAACACCCAACTCCATTGCTAAAAATAGAAATCTTTCAAAAATAAAATCAGATAAAAAGATAATAGACGAAAAAAGAAAAGAAATGCCAGATTGCATGAAAATCTTGGAAAGGCTACAAATAGAAAATTTGGAAGGTTATTAATTAAAAAAAAAAAAAAAAAGAAAGAAAGAAAGAAAGAAGAAAGAAAGAAAACCCATGAGGCTTTCGCGTGCAGTTGTGGGGCGTGGGGTGCACGACGCAATCACATGGGAGAAATGGTTTTGTAATGGAGTGATGGGTCCCAATTGAAACAAATCTGCAGCCGTTGTATTCATTATCAGGCAATACTGGAAAGTGGTCGATGAGATCTTGTGATCAATCTGACCACACACAATTACTACCACATAATAAAATTATTATTATTTGTACTTTTAATAATATTCTACTTAACTTAATTTCAAAAATTAAATTACATCAATTCCATTATAAAATTATTTAACAATAAAGTAAATATTAATAATAAATATAAAATTATTTTCCCTACATAAAATGTTAAATTAGTTTAGAGGCAACCAAGTACATAGTTCATGACATTTAACTGATTAGTAAATTTAAAAATAATTATTTTTATTAAAATTTTATTTAATGAAGTAACTTGCTATGATTTAGTGACAGTAATAAAATCTATACACCTGCGTTATACTATCAAATCTATAACTATATATAAAAAGAATCTCTAAGGGGTTCTTTGTTTGACATGTGTCATTTTTTGTTTTTTAGTTGGCTTGGTAGTTTTTTTTTAATTTTTTTAATTTATAATTAGTTTTAATTTTTTTCTTAACACTAAAATATTAAAAATAAATTCAATTATATGGTAACTTTTAGTTTCATATGTAATGTTTTTTAATTGAAATAAAAATATCTATTTCTAAATTTTTTAATGTTAAAAATACTAAATATACGAAAAAAACTTACTATGAAGAGAATAGAAAAACAATAAAAAGTTAAAAAATTTTGAAAAAAATTAAATCAAATATTCACAGTTTTTTATAAATAATTATTATTTTTTCAAAGTTAAAATAAAAAAAATGAAAGATATATGACAAGCAAAGAGAGAACAATATTTAAAATTCAAAGATTTTTTTTAAGGAACTAAACCAAATATCATGTAAAAAAAAATATTCAAAATACGTATTAAAAGTTTTTAAAAATTTAAATCAAATACTCAAGAAATTTGGTTTGCAAAAATTCAAATAAAATACTAAAAATATTCCAAATAATATAAAAATTCAAAAAATGATAAAATTATAGTATAAAGCAAAAATTTTCAAAAATTAATTTTTTAAAACTTAAACTCAAATAAATATAAAAAATTATAAAACATAAATCTACGAATAAAAAACTTTTAAAGATATTCTCTAAATATGAAAATCGAATGATATCAAAGAGAAAATAAAGTAATAAATAAATAATTTTAACATTAAACACCTAGAAACTACGATAAATAAAATTAAAAAAGTGATAGTGAGATTAGTTTAATATGAATTTATCTTGAGATCAAATAAATTAGGGTCAAACTGTATGAAAATTTAAATATTTTATAAACTTTTTTTATTTTGGTCTATTTAATTTTCTAACCTTATATTGGAATTTTATTTTATTTTTTAAAAAATAAAAATAGAAAATAAATAAGATGATTAATTGATAAATTAAAAATTATAGTTTTCATTTAATAAATCAATATTTTAAAAATAATTATCTTGATTTATTATTTTTGATACTATTTATAATATAAATATTTATAATATAAATATTTTGATTTCAATTTTCTTAAAAAATTAAAAAAATAAATTATACAATTATTTTTAAAAAAATAAAGTATACAAATAATATTTTAAAAAAAAAGAATAATTGTGTTATAATTAAAATTTGAGAGTATCATGCGCCAACTTTATTTTTTTCGTTCTATCTAATATAAGTTAAGAATTACAAATATAAGTTCAATGTAGTTTCAAGAATGTGAACTTATGCTTGATTAATAATGGTACAATACACACACTTTAATATTTTAATATCAACCCCTTAATAAACCGTTAAAATACATTCACACACATCTATTACTATTGATGAAAAGATGTAATATGTATTTATTTTTTTATTTATAAATATTTTAAATAAAAAATAATATAATTTGGAATATTTTAAGGAAAAAATATAATATGTACACTTAGTATATGAAATTGCTTTTTTTGTAAAAAAATAAATTTGAGCAAAAAAATTTAAAAGATATATACTCATTAATTAAAATGAAATATATATATATATATATATATATATATATATATATATATATATAAACTTCTCTTGAGATTAATGTTTATTTTTATGCTTTGAGTTAATGATCGAATTTTTTTTTGAAAATATGTTTTTTAAATGAGCTGAATTTTATTTCGTTAAGTTAAAATAAATCCTTGAAGGTATTTGAGTATCATATTTTTTATACTCACACTTTCACTTTAATATATTTTAAGTAAACAAGTTCAACAAAAACAAAGTAATTAGTTTAATTTGATATTCCCTTCTTTTACAAACATGTTCACTTATTAAATATATATATTCTTAACTTCTATGTTAAACAAAAAAAAAAACAAAGTATTTGAAAAATCTCCAAAGAATCATGAAAATTATTTTAGAATTTATATTGGCAAATTTAAAAATATTTTTTTAGTTTCATATAGTCAACTTTACTAAAGTGTATGAAATTCTTTAAAATTTACTCCAATTAAAAAATAATTTCGAATGATCATAAAAATAATTTATTTTTATTTTTAAAATTAAAATTTTTTAGTTTATTAGATAAATAAAATATCAATAAAATAATAATAAGAATATACTATAATATAATATATTTTTTTGAATGATTACAATATATATAAAATAAATCTTATTAAAAAATATTTATTTTAAATAATTAAAATAATTTGAGAGAATATCAATATTTTAAAAATAAATTTATTTTTATTAAAATAATTAACCAAAAATCTCAAATTGAGTTAGATGTATCATATTAAAAAAGAATAATTATTTCACACACTGTTGGTAGAGTTTTTTTACTCCACAAGTAGGATTAGAATCATGACACATGTCTTATTTTATTTATTTTTTATTTTTTTAATATTTTTATAAAACATGTGTCACTATCTTAACACTACTTGTGAAATAAAAAACTTTATCGATAATGTATGTAATAATTATCATTTTAAAAAAATTTAAATAAATAAATAAATAAATTTATAATTTTTTTTAAATTTTCCATTTGCAACGGAGTGCGGGTAACTTACTAATAATAATAATAATAATAATAATAATAATAATAATAATAATAATAATAATTAATTGGCACGCAAGGAAAAGTCAAAAGGTCCGGAAAGGAGTTTTGTGAAGTTGCAAAACAAGCCCAGGTTCAATGGTAGCCGTAAGGCTTTGTTTGGTAGGATGGAAAGAAAAGGGTGAAGAAGGAAAATTAGTTAATCAAATAGTTATGCTTCATGACAACTTTCCTATTTTGTAGCTTAACCATTTGATTAATCAATTTTTTTTCCTCACATTTTTCTTTCCACTATACCAAACAAAGCCTAAGAGTTGGGTCCCAACTCCCAACCGTGATCATGAGTCACCATTCAATCTTTAAGTGAAGATGAATTTGAAAGAAACCAGCTTGTTCGGTTGCTCCTGTTGAAAGGCTCTTCCAGTTAGCCCTCCGTGAAAGTTAGGCTAAAGTTGTTTGCACAGATAATGCAATCATACCAGAGGCATAACGTTTATGTCACGCCGAAAAGGGAAAATAAAATCTGGTTTTCCAACCGAACTAATCACCACCATACACCAGCTTAAAATAAGAACATGTTTATAATGTAAGAATCCAATCTGGAAGATCAAGCAGCTGATATATACCAGCCATACCTAATTCATTCCAAAAGCTGGTGACACGTTTTGCAGGAATGTGCCATTGTCGTGCGACTGGAAAAGAATGGCTGCTTTTGGTTGCTCGAGAGTTGGGTAAGGCTCTTAGTGAATGCGGTGTAACATATCATCTGGGATCGCCATGCATTGGCATTTGGCGTAGTCAATGCAAAGAATGGTTATATTGATGAAGCTACTTGCCTGCCAATAGAGATGTAATTAATTAAGTTTATGGCTTGCTAAGGCTGGTTTACAAGCAGCTTGATGCTCAGTCAATGCAACGAACGTTCCGAATGTCTCACATCTAGTGGGGAATTGTCAGCAAAAACAATGGCAGAAGAATGCTGTGTTAGAAAAAAAGATTACAATGAATGAGTTTCTATGGTAAGTGCATAAATCTCATATACTATTATTCAATTATATCATGATATTTAAGCTAAGTTTAGGAAATGTCTTGAAAGAAATGGAAAAAAAAAAAAGACAAACCACAATTTTCACTGGTTAATTAGATTTAGGAAAAATCTTGAAAGCAGGCTTGGTTTTGAATTTTGATAATAATATATGGATTAATATCCTATACATCATCAGTGAAATTTTTTGACTCCACAAACGGAATTAGCATGACGACACATCTTATTTTATTTATTATTAATATTTTTAAAAAATATGTGTCATCATCCTAATCCGTTTGTGCAGTCAAAAAACTCTACTGACGGTGTATTGGATAATTATCCATAATACATTCCCAGTAGTGTTGGAAAATTCTTTAGTGGGCCTACATATATCAATTAATTGTACATTATCGACTATCTAATCTGTTTAGTACATTTAAAAGTGATCAAATAAAGTTTAAGTTATTGAACTTTGGGACATCTCAATTAGTATGGGCTTTGCAATGTGTAGAGACCCAATACTTTATTTTATTTTCATGATGGGCCAAAATAAAATAAAATATACTTCAAATATAAATAGGTTATGGTCCTTAGTCTAAACATAACATAATTCTCACGATCAAATCTCATTATTGAGTGAGATATAGATTCTCTCAAAAGGTTTAGACATGGAAGACTCTAAACCCAAGAAATCAATTCATATGGATTCAGGTATGCTTTCGTATTACTTTTTTTTATAATTAAACATGAGATCTTGGGTATATTTATTTGTATGAATTTTCTTACAAGTGGTATCAAGAGCGTGTTCATGCTTAATCATTAAGAATTAAAAATTTTTCTTTGAAATTTTAGGGCTTTTATTCTTTATGGACCAAGGATTAAAATCATGTGAACAATTTTCTAAAATTTTGTTTCATGTTTCATGGATTTTATCTTTAAATTATTAAATCCTGAAATTAAAATTTAACCAAAACAACAATATTTTATATGTTTTAATTCAAATTGATTAATGATAATTGTTTCTTGTGATTTATATGATTGAAACACAGTCACAATTTTGTTAAATTTCGGTTTTGATTAAAAGAAATCAAGAAAAGAGGTTGAGTTCTTCCATGGAGTTTTCTTGAATCTTATTTGATCTAATTAAACACCAAATTTGTTGTTTTGATCCCGATTTTTTGCATGGGTTGTATAAAGTAAGGGTTTAATTCCATGATTAAAGTTTAAATTTGGTAAAAAAAAGGGATAAAAAATAAAGACAATTCAAGAAAAAGGAAGAAAAGACCCATTCGGGTCTGTTCTTACAACCAAACTAGTCGAATAACAGGCAAGGATGGCACGTGGGATACACGGGCCACTGTTCGATGGCCTCCAGATCATCATATTTTTTATTTCTTATTTTTTTGGCATTTTTATGAAATTTTATGACACTATTATATATTTATTATTTAATATTCATGATAATTTTGGTGTTTTGATATATTATGTGCATTTTTCTGAAACTTTATTTCATGATATTTTGAGATGATTGACAGTACTCACTCTCCCTATTAATGTGAATAAATTTTGTACTCTCTATATTTTTTGTATGTGCATAATATGTTAAAAATAAAGTTCAAAATAAATTAAATTAATATAAAATGCCACCAAAGTGACCTCTTTTATGTTAATTTATTTATTTTGAACATTAAGGTTGTCATTTAAGAATTTAAATGACTGTGTTTTTAATCACTGTGGAAAATAATTGGCTCAAAGGAATGTTATTTTTTGGCCGGATTACAAACACAATAAGGTAGTAAATATGTGATAAAATTATTTTTACCATATATGTAATATGTCGGCCCAAAGGAAGGCATGTTGTTGGCAAGGATTTGATTATCAATATTTACTAATAAAGTTTAAAAGTACCGCTTACAAATTGAAATTTCTATCCAAAGACTAAATTTCAATGTTGTGCTTGGTATCTTATATGGCCCAACATTATTATTTGTTAATTGTGAGCTTATTGTTGTTGTTTTTCTGTTTACAGTAAATGTTTCTTCTATATCTATCAATTTGAATAATATCCCGATGCTTAACGGCCCTAACTTCGAGAAATGGATGGAACACGTTACCATTGTGCTTGGGTGTATGGATCTAGACTATGCGATCAGGTCTGACAAACCTCCCGCCCCTGCTGATAATAGTACAGCTACTGAAAGGGCACTTTATGAAAAATGGGAGCGTTCAAACCATATAAGTTTGATGATCATGAAGCACTCAATTCCGGATACCATCAGAGGCGCAATGCCTGAGGAAGAAATGCTAAAAGTTTCCTGCAACAGATTGCAGACAGATTTGCTACAAATCAAAAGGTAGAAACAAGCACCATTTTGTCCAAGCTTGTTTCAATGCGGTATTATGGCAAAGGAAACATAAGGGAATATATTATGAAAATGTCTAATCTTGTTACAAGACTAAAAGCACTAAAGTTAGAGTTGTCTGAGGACATTCTCGTGCACTTAATCTTAATATCTCTTCCTGCACAATTCAGTCCTTTTAAAATAAGTTATAACACTCAAGAGGAGAAATGGACTCTTAATGAGCTCATTGCTCAGTGTGTGCAAGAGGAAGAAAGGTTGAAACAAGAGAAGATAGAAAGTGCTAACTTAGCATCTTCTTCCAACGACAATGCTGCCAACAGAAAGGGAAAAAGGAACATAGGAAAAGGCATTGCAAATACTGGAACTTCACAGCGTAAGGGGCAACAGAAACAAGATAAGGTGATCACTTATTTCTTTTGCCGTAAAGGTGGTCATATGAAGAAGGATTGTTCCAAGTATGCTAAATGGCTTGCCAAAAAGGGTAAACTTCTCAACTTTGTTTGTTTTGAAGTTAATTTAGCTTTAGTACCCAATCACACTTGGTCGATACATACGGGTGCAACTACTCACATAAGTGTGATATGCAGGGTTGTCTAAGGAGCAAAAAGCCAACTGATGCTAAAAGATTCATCTACGTAGGAAATGACGAAAGAGCTCCTGTTGAGGCTATTTGTTTATTTATATTAAAGTTAGAATCTGGTTGCTATTTAGATTTCAAAGAGACTTTTTATGTACCGTCATTTAGATAGAATTTGATTCTGTTTCTTATTTGGACAAATCAGGATATTCTTGTTCATTTGGAAATAGAAAATTTAGTCTTTTTTCAGTATTCAAATCTTATTGGCACAGGTTATTTAGTTGATAATCTATATAAATTAGATCTTCATGCCTCACACATTAATGAATCCTTGCATATAAATAATTATGGTACAAATCGCAAATTAATTAATGAGAATTCTTCCATGTTATGGCACAAGCGTTTAGCGTATATTTCTGAACAAAGAATAAAGAGGCTTGTGTTAGAAGGAATTCTTGATTCCCTTAATTTTTCAGATTTCAAAATCTGTGTTGAGTGTATTAAGGGAAAACAAACAAATATCAAGAAAATTGGTGCTAATAGGAGCTTAAACTTCTTGGATTTAATTCATACTCATATTTGTAGTCCATTTCCTACAGCTTCTTGGAATGGTCAACAATATTTTATTACTTTCATAGACGATTATTCTCGTTATGGGTACCTATACTTGATACATGAGAAGTATCAAGCATTGGACGTTTTCAAAACCTATAAAGCTGAAGTTGAAAATCAACTTGGTAGGAAAATTAAAGCCGTTAAATCTGATCGTGGCGGTGAATATTATGGTAGATATGACGGATCAAGCGAACAACGTCTAGGCCCTTTTGCAAAGTATTTAGCAGAATGTGGCATTGTTTCTCAATACACCATGCTAGGGACTCTAAGTCAAAATGGTGTAGCTGAGAGACGAAATCGAACCCTAAAGGATATAGTTAGAAGTATGATCGTCATTCTTCTTTACCAAAGTCACTTTGGGGAGAAGCCTTAAAGACTGTAGTGTACATTCTTAATCGAGTTCCAAACAAAGCAGTAGCTAAAACCCCATATGAATTATGGACAGGAAAGAAGCCTAGTATTAGGCATTTACATATTTGGGGTTGTCCAGCTGAAGCTAGGCCATACAAGCCTAACGAAAGGAAATTGGACTCAAGAACAATAAGCTGCCACTTTGTTGGATACTCAAAAAGATCGAGGAGTTTCAAGTTTTATGATCCTTCAAATAGATCCTTTTTCGAAATGGGGAATGCAAAGTTTATTGAGGAAGTTGAATATGATGAAGGTGCCAAACTCATGAACTTTGTTTTTGAGGAAGAACATGTTATTGTTCCTACAGTTGCAATTGAAAATGATCAGACGATTATGTCTGACATTGTTCAAGGTGCAAATTTAGATTATCAAGACACTCCTGGGTTACCACCTAATCATATTGAAGAGCAACAATAACCTTAATTGGAAGTGCCATTAAGGAGATCCTCGAAAGAGAGAAGATCGGCGATTCCAGATGATTATATCGTTTATCTTTAAGAACACGAGTTTGATATAGGACTAGAAGATGATCTAAAATGTTTTAGTGAAGCCAAACAAAGTGTTCACTCTCATAAATGGATTGAGGCCATGAAAGATGAAATGAAATCAATGGAGGACAATGACGTTTGGGATCTTGTTGAATTGCCTAAAGGAGCAAAACCGATTGGTTATAAATGGATTTTCAAAACCAAGAGGGATTCGAAAGGCAATATTGAATGATATAAAACACGTTTAGTTGCCAAAGGTTTCACTCAAAAGGAAGGCATTGATTATAAAGAGACTTTCTCTCTGGTTTCATCGAAAGACTCTTTTAGAATCATTATGGCACTTGTAGCTCATTATAATTTGAAGCTACATCAGATGGATGTAAAGATAGTGTTTTTCAATAGTGACATTGAAGAAACAATTTATATGGAGCAGACAGAAAATTTCGTGTCAGATGAATCGAAACATCTGGTGTGCAAATTAAAGAAATCCATCTATGGTTTAAAGCAAGCATCCCGTTAATGGTATCGAAAATTTGATCAAGTGATCACCTCCTTTGGTTTTAAGGAGAATACTGTTGATCAATGTATATATCACAAGATCAGTGGGAGCAAGTTTATTCTTTTGGTGTTATATGTCTACGATATCCTGCTTGCAAGTAGCGATATAGGCTTATTGCATGAAATCGAGAGATTTCTTTCAAATAAATTTGAGATGAAAGATCTTGAGAATGCATCTTTTGTGTTAGGCATACAGATCCATCGAGATCATTCTCGAAGAATACTTGGCTTATCACAAAAAGCATATATCGATAAGGTGCTTAGCAGATTTGACATGAAAAATTGTGCATCAGGAGACACACCCATTGCTAAGGGTGATAAATTCAATTTGCTTCAATGCCCAAGAAATAATATTGAAAAGAAAGAGATGCAAAAGATTCCTTATGCTTCAGCGGTAGGGAGTCTCATGTATGCTCAAGTTTGTACGCTTCCAAATATTGCGTACATAGTTGGAATATTTGGCAGATATTTAAGTAACCCTGGAATGGATCATTAGAAAGCAGTAAATAGGGTTATGAGGTATTTACAGAGAACTAAAGATTACATGCTCACTTATCGGAGGTCAGATCATTTAGAGATCGTTGGATATTCAGACTCCAATTTTGCGGGTTGCCTTGATAGCAGAAGATCTACTTCTGGTTATATTTTCATGTTAGCTGGAGGAGCTGTATCTTGGAAGAGTGTAAAGCAGTCACTCATAGCTTCTTCCACCATGGAAGCAGAATTTATAGCTTGTTATGAGGCATCAAACTAGGCAATATGGTTGCAGTATTTTAGTGTTGTCGATGGTATTGAGAGGCCATTGAAGATTTATTGTGATAATAAAGCAGCAAAATTATACTCTAAGAACAACAGAAGCTTGTCGAAGTGAAAGCATATTGACATTAAGTTTCTTGTTGTTAAAGAGAGAGTTCAGAGTCTTCAGATATCTATTGAATATATCAATACGATGGCCATGATTGCGGATCCGTTTACTAAGGGTGTACCACCTAAGGTGTTTCATGAGCATGTAGTTCGTATGGGTACGGTTCACTTTGATGATATACTTGTATAGTGGGAGTTTGTTTCATTTATATTTATTTGTTATTGAGACATTTTTTTCTGATAAAAATAAAGTATTGTTGTTACTACTGAAACTCTGAAATATATAAAGTATTGTCATAACGTATTAAGTTTCGAAAAACTTAATAGCTAGACATAAAATTTACGGAGTCGCCACCAACCATTCAAACCTAAAGTGTGATTGGTGGTGACCAAAAAAAAAAGTGTGATTGGTCACCTATTCTTGTCTAAAGATAAGGCATGGTCTACGTTTAAAGATTCTTAGGGAGTACGATTACGTGTGGAGAAGGATTAGCACCCCCACAATGCCCATCCTAAGATGGTACCAACTAGCTTTAGGTTATCTTTACAGTTTGCCTTAGGTTCATATTAATTTCAATATACTTATATATTGGAAATTTTTTAAGATTTTCCATCGATTTGGCTCCAACCTTAGAAACTCCCCTCACCTCAAGATATTCAAGGAGTCTCAATTGACTTTCTTGAACTCTATCGTCGGATAAATTTTAATATTTTATGAGATTCCTCTTTTTCCTAATCTTGTCTCTAATTTTGACTCCATATTCATTTTATAAATTTCTTAGATTTTCTAATTTATTTTTATATTTTTATATTCTTATTTACCTTATTTGTAAGAAATAAACATGAATTATGTTTTATTGAAAATTCACTTTTAAGTGTCTCATCAATTTGGCTCAGCCCAAAAGGAACCTCCTCACCTAGAAATTTTCAAGGAATCTCAATTGACTTTCTTGAAATTTCATCATCGGCATAACTCATATTTATTCTTTTTCATTTATCTTATAATTCTATTTATTATTTATATACTTTATCTTATCTCATTTATTTATCTTTATTTATTTATATCTAATTCATCTAACTTATTTTTATTTTTATTTATCAACAATAAATATGAATTAAAAAAATCTTTCAAAAGTATTCCATCAATTTGGCTCAACTTAAGAAAAATTTTCTTACCTAGAAATTTTCAAGGAGTCTCAATTGACTTTCTTGGAGTTTCATCATCAGCATAATCCATATTTATTTTCGATAATTACTATTTTATTTAACTTTATTCTACCTTACATATCGATTCTTAATTGTCTTACAAATTTACAATTATTAAATCAATTTAGATTATTATTAAATTATCCAACTATTAAATTATCAACTTATTATTACCATACATTTAATTATCAAGTTATATTATTACATTATTTAATTAAATATTAATCTATTAATTAATTAATGAAACAAGAAAAAAAACGAACCTGAATGAAGCTAACGTCCACCTCTTTCTTTCTTCTCTTTAATCTTTAAAGATTTCTTCCTCTGTTTTGGCTATAGCTGCAGCGTAGACAATACTAAGCAAATGGGCAGTAGCTTGTCGATGCAACGATGTACGTGGTAGCTAGTGTGGCTGGAACTTGCTCCACGCGGCAAAGGATGATGCGGGACGAAACAATAATGTGGCAGGGATGACTTGACTTGCAGTGAAGGTGGCTAGACAGGGGCAACAAGGCAGGAACAGCGGTAAGTCACTCAGGTATGGGCAAAGTCGCAACAGCAAGAACTGAGGGGATGAAGGACTGGGTGTGCAGTGACTATGGTGCGGTCGAAGATGGTGACACAAACAGGGGTTCGAGTGGTGCAGGTCTGTCCGATGGTGGAAGCAACAGTAGTTCAATGAGGCTAGGCGTGAAGCTCGGACAGCAGCAAGGTGACGTGATGGAGAAAGTGGCAGTAAGCGACATTGGCCAGACAGATGGAAGTGCTCGAGTTGAGTGCTTTATGGTGTATTTTTATTCTCCGTCCTAAATCATGAGCCCTAATCCCTTTTTATAGCCTAAAAGCTTGTTAGAGTCCTAATACAACTATAT
This sequence comes from Heritiera littoralis, assembly GCA_031772115.1. NCBI lineage: Eukaryota > Viridiplantae > Streptophyta > Magnoliopsida > Malvales > Malvaceae > Heritiera > Heritiera littoralis. Next base: position 5,342,105 of record JAPDPK010000026.1, on the reverse strand, counting down.
TTATTCTAATAGTTATCTCTTACTTTTAATATTTTATCTATTTAATTCTTATGTTAATCCTAATCTAACTCTATTAATCTAATATTAATCCAAATAATTATTATAAAAATCTAATTATCCTATCCTAAAATTAATCTTATTATTATCTTTTTTCTTTAACTCCGCCTGTGTGAGTTAACGCAGCCGGTCCCAAGCCCGGGTAAAGGAGGAGGGTGGCGGTAGGTTTGGACAACTAGCCTTAAAAACTAGTCCAATCTCATGAAATGAACCAATATCAAAACATCGTTGGGGCGTCCTCTACACAGCGACGAGCTGCATCGGAGCCCGGGTGTAGTGAAAAGTGGGCAAGGGTTGCTAGGTCGTCGCCCGGAAGTGACGCGCCACATCGACGCCTGGATGTGGTGTTAAATAGGCAAAGGTTCCCACACCACAATGGACGGGGGTGGGTAAAGAAGTTAGTCCATAACCATAAGCTTAGGTTAGGATCTTGGAATATAGGTACGCTTAGTGGTAAGTTAGGTAAGATTTGTGAGGTTATGAGTAGGAGGAGGGTTAAAATCTTGTGTCTCCAAGAGACCAAATGGGTTGGGGAAAAGGCTAGAGAGATAGCACCTTGGTAATATAAGCTTTGGTACACAGGGAAAGATAGAGACCGAAATGGAGTAGGTATCATTATAGATAAAGAGTACCATAAGGATGTTGTACAGATTAAGAGACAAGGGGATAGGATTATTTTGGTTAAACTAGTTTTAGGAGAAGAGGTGTTGAATGTCATTAGCGTGTATGCACCCCAGATAGGACTTGATGAGGTTAGTAAACGACAGTTTTGGGAGGATTTAGATAAGGTAGTACAAGAAGTACCCATAGGAGAAAACCTTTTTATTGGCGGTGATCTTAATGGACATGTAGGTACAAGTAGAGAGGGTTTTGAGAGAGTACATGGGGGTTTTAGTTATGGTGAAAGAAACGAGGGAGGAGATGCTATTTTAAATTTTGCTTTATCTTATGACCTAATCCTAGCAAATACATTGTTTAAGAAGAGAGATTCTCATCTTATAACCTTTAGAAGTGGACCAAGAGCAAGTCAGATAGATTTCTTTTTAACTAGGAGTAGGAATAGACATAGATGTTTGGATTGTAAGGTTATCCCAGGTGAGAGTGTTACCGCGCAACATAGACTCTTAGTTCTATATATGAAGATAGATAGACGACATCGAAGGAACCAACAAAAAGGAATTGAACGAATTCGATGGTGGAAGCTAAAAGATTGTCATACAACATGTAGAGATAGTTGGATTCAAAAAGAGGCTTGGACAACAGAAGAGAACCCAAATGTAATGTGGAATAAGATGGCAAAATGCATTCGGGAGGTAGGCAAAGAGACATTAGGAGTATCAAACGGAAAAGTGCCGACTAGAAAGGACGCAACATGGTGGACTGCAGTAGTAAAAGATGCTATAAAGACTAAGCGAGAGCGTTACAAGGCTTTAAAGAAGAACAATACAGAAGAGAGTTTTTCGGAATATAAGGTAGCAAGAAAGGAGGCAAAGAAGGCTGTGGCAGAAGCTAAGACGAGGGTTGCGAAAGAGATTTACGACAAGTTGAACACAAAGGAGGGAGAGAAAAGGATATACAGATTGGCACGAGCAAGAGAAAGGAGGAGTCGCGACCTAGGAGTCGTGAAATGTATTAAGGATGAGCATCAAAGAACTCTCGTTAAAGATAATGACATTAAGGACAGGTGGCGAGATTATTTTAACAAATTATTTAATGATGGACAAAATAAAGTTTTGGATAATATTTCAGTGCCTCTTAAGGATTTAAATCGGTGCTTTATGCGTAGAATCCAAGAGACAGAGGTAAAAGATGCACTAAAGATGATGAAGAATGGAAAAGCTGTTGGACCTGATGACATCCCAATTGAAGTTTGGAAATGCCTTGGAGATGTAGGAGTTAGGTGGTTGACAAATCTATTTAATAAGATTTGGCACACTAACAAAATGCCAGAGGAATGGAGGAAGAGTGTCTTAGTACCTTTATATAAGAACAAGGGAGATATTCAAAGTTGCGCCAACTACCGAGGCATAAAATTGATGAGTCACACGATGAAACTATGGGAGAGAGTGATAGAACGAAGATTAAGAAAGAATGTAGAGATATCGGAGAATCAATTTGGTTTTATGCCGGGTCGATCAACTATGGAGGCAATATATTTGCTTAGACAACTTATAGAGCGCTTTCGAGTAATGGGTAAAGATCTTCATATGGTCTTTATAGATTTGGAGAAAGCATATGATAAAGTGCCTAGGGAGGTACTCTGGTGGTCCTTAATGAAGAAAAGAGTTCCTTTGAAATATATTAAACTAATTAAGGACATGTATAGAGACGCAAGGACACATGTGAGGACAGGTGGGGGGCAAACAAGTGAGTTTCCTATCACGGTGAGATTACACCAAGGGTCAGCGTTGAGTCCATTCTTGTTCGCGGTAGTTATGGACGAATTGAAAAAATCCATCCAAGATAAGGTGCCCTGGTGTATGATGTTTGCAGATGATATTGTCCTATGTGCGGAAACTAGAGCGGAGATCAATACAAAGTTGGAAGTATAGAGACAAACGTTGGAATCAAAAGGATTTAAACTAAGCAGAGTGAAGACTGAATACATGGAGTGTAAATTCAGTTCTAACCGACTGGAAGAGCATGATGTAGTGAAGTTAGATGGGGTGGCGATACCTAAGCGGGATCATTTTCGATACTTGGGATCAATAATACAGATGGATGGAGAGATTGATGGTGATGTGACCTATAGGATCCAAGCTGGATGGAGTAAGTGGAGAAGTGCTACAGGTGTGTTGTGCGATAAAGGAATTCCTACATGGTTGAAAGGCAAGTTCTATAGGACAGTTGTTAGACCAACATTGTTATATGGTAGTGAATGTTGGGCGACTAAGAGGCTACATACACAAAAGATGAGTGTAACAGAAATGAGAATGTTACGGTGGATATGTGGATATACAAGAAAGGATAGAATGAGAAATGATGATATTCGTAAGATGATTGGAGTGGTACCTATCGAAGACAAAATGTGTGAAAATCGTTTACGTTGGTTTGGACATGTAAGATGTAGACCTGTAGATGCTCCAGTTAGGAGAATAGAGGCTATGGATGTTGAGAGAAGGGTTAAGACTAGAAGAAGACCGAAAAAGACTTGGAAGGAAGTAGTTTGGAAAGACATGGAGGTTTTAGAATTAGATGAGCAAATGGCCTTGAATAGGAATCTATGGAGGCAGAGAATACATATGGACGATCTAACGTGATTTTAGATATTGGTTCATATAGCCTACCCCAATCTATTGGGATAAAGGCTCTGATGATGATGATGATGATTATCTTTTTTCTGTCTTTTTTTTCCTAAATCCTATTTTAATTTTAATTTCTAATTAATGTTAATTCTAAATCTAAAAATTCTAATTTAATTCTAGCATAATTCTAAATTGTTAAAATACAATGTCATCCAATCCAATTAATTATTTTTTACAAATTACGACTCTGGACAAAATAAGGTGTCTACAAGTATTATTCTTTCAAATTGTAGTTGAGCATAAAGTTTTTGAAGTAAGACCAGTTGAAAATAGGCATGTTTAAGGGATCACGTTACATGTAATTTTCATGCTACACATCCATACTTGATCTATGTCGTTGATTATATTAATATACGTGACCATCGATGGGTCTAGTTACGGAATATATGTAACGAAGATCGCTTTGATCTTATGTTAATATAATTGATGGACGAAATTGTTTAGAGATGTTTTCTCGTGAAGATAGCAAGTTTAGAGCTCTTAAAGTTGTTTTAAAATGTATAATTATCAGGTGACATATGTGGCCTAAGTGGAAAATTGTTGGAAAATTCTTTAGTGGGCCTACATATATAAATTAATTGTACATTACAAGTTATTTAATTTGTTTAGTCCATTTAAAAGTGATCAAATAAAATTTAAGTTATTGGGCTTTAGGACATCTCAATTAGTATAGGCTTTGCAATGTGTATAGATCCAATATTTTATTTTTTTTCATGATGGGCCAAAATAAAATAAAATATACTTCAAGTATAAATAAGTTATGATCCCCAGTCTAAACATAACATAATTCTCACAATCAAATCCCATCATTGAGTGAGATACAGATTCTCTCAAAAGGTTTAGACGTGGAAGACTCTAACTCTAAGAAATCAATTCCTATGGATTCATGTATGCTTTTGTATTACTTTTCTTGATGATTAAATATGAGATCCTTGGTTATTTGTATGAATTTTCTTACAAGTAGCACTTGAGTTTCACTAGAATCTTAAGCCTTATCAGTAAAAAGAGCCCACAAATTTAAATACAATGTAATGATATGGTAAGAAAACGATAAAAATATGATAAATTAAAATTTAGAAAAACTTAAAAAATGTTTTTTGATCAGGTGTATCATCACACAAATTTGATACAATAATTTATTTGCTTTATACAACACAAACACAACATGACATCATTGACATGACAATTAAAACGAAATATGTACACAAATGATTAAATCTACTCAAAAATAGTTTCGGGAAGTGCATGAGAGTTTATATCACAGCATTGTCGAATGCTAACATGTCTTAAATTCATTTTAATCTAAAGGACATGATATTGTGGAGCACTCTCCGTTGCCTGCCGGAGAAATTACTCTGAATCGCTACTCAAGCTCCTAAGAAACAGCAGAAAAACTATAGACCATGATGAGAAATGTAAATCGTAGCCATATCACAATCCGATACCACAGGATTGGATGGATCAGCAGCACCAGATAACTGCCCCCTACAAGAATCCAATTCCAACCACATTAACGAGCTGTTGGTTAGGGTTGTTGGTTGGTTTTGGTGGGTCACCAATCGGAAGCAAAACCCTCACTCGTTTCTTTTTCTGACACCCTCACCTCCATCCAATCAAATCTCGCCACCTAACGAAATGAGGGCAGTTCCGTCATGCTACCTTCCATCCCCTACCCACGTGTCTCCAATCCATTTGCTTATGCCAAAACGTCACCGTAGAGCACTAAAACCTAAAGCAAAGAGTCGTCGATGAAAACAAAGCTCCTTCAAACATGTAGTCCCTCGCTTTCTCGTTCTTTCTTTTTGGAACTTCTATTAAATCGCCCAACATAAACAAGAAAATAAAAAAAAAATTAATAAAACGACCCTCAATTTCTCCGCCCATTTTCTTTTCCTTTCTTCTCGTATAAATTTCACTCATCCTCATAATAATTCATTTGCAATTAGATTTCTTTGGAAATTAAATTTCGTTGTACGTTTTTTTTTTTTACGCGGGTGCAAATCCAATGGCTGCGATCTTCCAAGGAGTTGGAGCTGCTGCAGCTTTATCATCATCACTGTCCAATTCTTTCGATTCCAAGAAATTCCTTTTCTCTGCTCGAAGATCCTTCTCCGGTTCGCTACACTTTAATTTTTCGAATATTTTCTTTTGTTTTCATTTCATTCCATTTTTCTGAATTTTTCCTTTTTGAATTTGATTTGATGCAGTGAGGAAAGGTGCGAGCTTTGCAGTGGTCAGATCTGATGGAAGCGTGAACTTGGATTTGAACCCTAAAGGTCGAAGAGCTCAACAATTGATTGCCAATGCAGTTGCAGTAATGATGTTCTTCTTCTTTCTTTTTTGTTCTCTTCTTTCTCTTTACGTTTTGAATTTTTAAAGTTTAATATTTTTATTTTGTGTTGTCACTAAATTTGATTGTATGTTTGTTAATTCTTTTAGACCAAAGCTGATAGCTCTGCAGTTTCGTCTTCTTCGAAACCAGGGTACGATTTTATTGCTTGTTGAAATTTACGTTTGGAATGACTGTTACATTGTAGTCAATTGCTCAATCTTTGTTAAATACTCTTTTTAAGAAAGTGCAAGTAGTCAAGTCTACTAATGCCTCGTGGAATGAAAGATGTCGGTTTTAGTACTGCATTATTAGCTTTCATTGGCAAAATTTTGTCAAACTTTGCCGCTTGATGACACTCCTTGTAGTTGAAGATAACATCAAAAATGCTTTTTTTTTTTGCTTTTTTCATTTTTAAAATTTAATGTATTATGGTTTTCCAATCAGATTTATCCATTGGTGTATTTGGTTTAAATATTGCAAATTTTTTTTAATCACATAATTTCCTGCTTGAGAGTTGACAAGCATGCTTAACAAAGTCTTTAACCTCATACTTGGTGTAAGGTTCATGTATTTGATTCCATTCACCTCTTTGTAAAATCAATGTAGTCTTTCACAATTGAGTTTATTTGTCAATATTGTTTTGTTGTAGTTGGCTTAGGCTCCCTTTGGATGCATGGTGGAAGAGGGTTCCCACCATGCTAGAGTGCCCAAGGGTCAAGTGACACTTAGGCACTCCAGTGTGGCTGGCAATCCCCTACACCGCACATCTAAAACCCTTAGGCTTTTTCAATTCATGCCTTTTTTTTGACAAGCATTGTTCTTTTTCTGTTGCAATCCTGCAACTTAGTATATGTCTCTGTTTTTGTGTGTTCCAATAGAGTTATGTTGCATGGTCATATTTCTGCGTACATACTTTTTATCACTAAACATGCCTTTTGTTTCTTTTTTATGACAAATGTTAGCACTATCATGTCAGTATCATTTATTGCGATATATTTAACTAGATCTATATTGTATCTCCAGGCATGAGCTTTTACTTTTTGAAGCTCTACAAGAGGGCTTGGAAGAAGAAATGGACAGGGATCCCCATGTCTGTGTCATGGGTGAAGATGTGGGTCACTATGGAGGTTCATACAAAGTGACCAAGGGATTGGCTAAGAAGTTTGGGGACCTCAGGGTTCTTGATACCCCTATTGCTGAAAACTCCTTCACTGGCATGGGAATTGGTGCTGCTATGACTGGTCTGAGACCAGTTGTAGAGGGTATGAACATGGGATTTCTCCTCCTTGCTTTTAATCAGATCTCCAACAACTGTGGTATGCTTCATTATACATCTGGTGGCCAGTTTACCATACCTATAGTCATTCGTGGACCTGGTGGTGTTGGACGTCAACTGGGGGCTGAACACTCTCAACGTCTTGAGTCATATTTTCAGTCAATCCCCGGAATCCAAATGGTTGCATGCTCAACCCCTTACAATGCCAAGGGCTTAATGAAGGCTGCAATCAGAAGTGAGAACCCTGTTATACTTTTTGAGCATGTTTTGCTGTACAACCTCAAGGAGAGAATCCCAGATGAGGATTATATCTGCAATCTCGAGGAAGCTGAGATGGTAAGGCCTGGAGAACATGTCACTATTCTAACCTATTCAAGGATGAGGTATCATGTGATGCAGGCAGCAAAAACTTTGGTGAACAAGGGTTATGATCCTGAAGTAATTGATATTAGGTCTTTGAAACCATTTGATCTTTACACTATTGGGAACTCAATTAAGAAGACGCATCGTGTTCTTATTGTGGAGGAGTGCATGCGGACTGGTGGTATTGGTGCTAGCTTGACCACTGCCATCACTGAAAATTTCCATGATTATTTGGATGCTCCAGTTATGTGCTTGTCTTCGCAGGATGTGCCTACACCATACGCTGGAACATTGGAGGAATGGACTGTCGTTCAGCCTGCCCAGATTGTGACAGCCGTTGAGCAGCTGTGCCAGTAGTAGCAGAAATAGTAATGGCATAGTTGAAGCTCTGTTGCTCTTGTCATGTTTATTTTGAAACCATATCTCTGGCAACTTTGTTTTCCGTATCTAAGTTCTGTTTGTTAGCAACCTTGTGTCGGTTAAAACTAGCAAATGCTCATCAAGTTGAGGCCTATTCTTTATTGACCGAAATGGCAAGGAAGATCTTGAAGCAATAGTTACAGGTAGAATACTGGAAAATAACACTGTACTACCAGTTGCTCTGTCACATTACTAAACACTTGCGAGATAAAGATGTGTAATTCATTTCGTCTAATTCTTTTCCTATGAATGTGGTTTGGCAAAATAATCTCATTTATTTATATCTTTTTTATTATCTTTAGTGGTTTTCAGTTTTCATTACTCTTATATACGTTGAAATAAAGAGTTAGCAGTTCATCATTCTCATCATAAAAACTAAAACGTTAATAAAGAATAAAGAATGAATTAGTATGATTTGAAGGAAACTCTATTATCAATTCTGCTAGATAAAATTTACACATAATCCTTATCTCGGGAAGTTGGTAAGTGGGTCAGTTGATATCGTGCAGACTATAGACTATAGAGTAAGCTGTCGGTTAAAGTCATCTGGGCTATCTGCCAGGATTCTTTTATAGGGCCAACAAACTAAGTTTGGGCCTTCATAAAATTTTGTCGAGAGCAGAAGCTAATTCATGATGCTTATTGTTGTTGATTCTTTCTTTTCTGACACTTATCAAGAGTCCTCTGTCCGTGCTAAAATTAGAACCCTAGTCAGTTATATAATTAAGATCAATGAGAAGCTTGTAGGTTAAGGTAAATGAATCATTGGAATTTGACACGTTAGACATTTTATAGTAGCTTCTATTTGCCCTTCCTAAGACCATAATTACTTGAAATTGGTGAAAGCTGTATGCCCTTTCCTTGGGATTGTACTGAAATATGAAGTATGGCTGCTATCGTGCCATTTCCATTGCCACAAATGTCGGACTCTTTTTTTTTTTTGTATCTAATACAGAATGTACATCTGTTGATGCTGAGTTAAATGCAATTGATCACGTCGATGATGAGCTAATTGCAACCGACAGCTGATGCAGCTAATTGAGCTACTGTCAATTAGGAGTTAGTTTTTGGATTTGTTACTTTTGTATCCCATTTTCTCGCCTTCTTATTTTCTTACTTTTCCCGCTTCTTTTCTTCATTTTCGAATTCAGCAATTCCCTATAAATAGGGAGCTTATGTACTATACATTTGAACAACTTCAATCAAATATACAGACTCAATTCTTCATCATGGTATTAGAGCGATCATTTTTTGCTCATTCTCTCGAGTAATTTTCCCTTTTCTTGCATTTTCTTGCGTTTTCTTTTCTTCCAAACAGAATTCTTGATACATCATGCCTCCAGCGGAAGCTTCATCTGATCTTTATTTCATTCATGCTTCTGAAAATCCGTCTCTTATGCTTGTTTCTTCACTTCTTAATGGAGCAAATTATCATTCGTGGTATAGAGCTATGAAGATGGCTCTCTTATCGAAAAACAAGTTTCAATTTGTGGACGGATCAATCTTGACTCCATCGAAGGATGATCCTGCTTATTCAGCTTGGGAACGTTGCAACACCTTAGTCCTTTCTTGGATTCTACATTCTGTATCTTCATCGATCGCACAAAGTATCATTTGGATTGATAGTGCATTTGATGTTTGGCGTGATTTAAAGGATCTTTTTTATCAAGGTGATTCGTTTAGAATCTCAGATCTACACGAAGAGATCTATACTCTTCAACAGGGCACTCTTTCGATTACCGAATATTTCACTAAGTTGAAAATGTTGTGGGATGAAATCACAACTCTCAGACTAATTCCACAGTGTTCATGTGATCCTGCCTGTACTTGTGGTGCTATTCTTACTGTGAAGACTTATCAAGCAAATGATTATGTGATACGTTTTTTGAAGGGCCTTAATGAAGAATATGCTACTGTTAAAACACAGATAATGTTGATGGATCCACTTCCATCAATAAACAAAGTTTTTTCACTCGTGATCCAGCAAGAAAGGCAACAGAGTTCTTTTAAATCTTCTCATCATATTGAATCAAATGTTCTGCCTTCTAAGGCTGTGACTGGTTCTTCAAGTGGAACAAATTTAAGGTTTTCAAATATGAGTAGGCGGCCTATTTGTGGTTTTTTGGGCCACATTGTAGAGAAATGTTATAAGAAGCATGGTTACCCCCTTGGTTTCGAATCTAAAAGCCAATCTTCTACCTTTGTGAATTGTGTTGAAGAGGTAAAGAGGAATGATCAGTTTGTATCTGATATTGCTTCTAATTCATCTGGCTGTTTTTCTTCTATGGCATTTACTCAGGAACAGTACTAGAAACTGCTTGCTTTGATTCAATCAGCTGACATGGTTTCATCTCCACCAGTTCATGCTAATACAGCTGATGCAAACAAAGGTAACACCCTCATTACTCCATATTCTAGATTTATACTTGATACTGGAGCCATAGATCACATTATATGTTCTCTTAATCTTTTTGATACATGTAAACCTATATAGAATTTCTTTGTTAAGCTACTTAACGGACAACATGTTTCTACCACACACATAGGTAGTGTTAGGTTATCTCCACATCTTGTTTTACAAGAAGCCTTATTTGTTCCCACCTTCACATTCAATCTTTTGTCTGTTAGTAAACTTACCCAAACGCTTAATTGTGTATTCATTTTTCAGCCTGATTTTTGTATCATTCAGGATGTGGATAGTTGGAAGAGGATTGGATTAGCTAAACAAATTTTTGGCCTATACCAGTTGATTGATCCTGTTCCATCTTTTAAAACGAATTATGTTCTGTCTTGCTTTTCCTCTGACATTGTTCTTAGAAACATATGGCATTATAGGCTTGGTCATCTTTCAAATAATAGACTAAAGTTGTTACAATCTTTTGATGATTCCATTTGTATCTCTGGTAATACACCCTGTGATGTATGTCATTTAGTAAAGCAGAAATGACTTCCTTTTCCACTTAGTAGTTCGATTTCTCTTGCTGCTTTTGATCTTGTGCATGCAGATATATGGGGGCCTTATCCCATAGCTTCCTTGAATGGCCGTCATTTCTTCTTGACTATTGTCGATGATTATTCTAGACATTTATGGTTACACCTTATGAAACTTAAATATGAAAGTAGTGTTTTAGTTCAAACCTTTTGCAACTTTGTTGAAACACAGTTTAGGATAAAAGTAAAGGTTCTCCGAACAGATAATGGCCAAGAATTTCAAATGGCTTCTTTCTATTCATCAAAAGGTATTATACACCAGACCTCTTGTGTGCAAACTCCCCAACAAAACAGTATTGTGGAGAGGAAACACCAACACATACTAAACTAGCCAGAGCTTTAAGGTTTCAATCCAGTCTACCTGAAAAATTTTGGGGAGAATCAGTTAGTCATGTTGTGTTTCTCATAAATAGAACTCCCTCTCCTGTTCTTCAAAATAAGACCCCTTATGAACTTTTATATCAGAAAACACCAAACTTCTCCAACATCAAAGTTTTTGGAAGTCTATGTTATGCCTCTACTTTATCTCATCCAAGATCAAAATTTGCACTAAGAGCAGTTAAATGTATTTTTATAGGAATTCCAAATACTCAAAAAGGTTTTAAATTGTTCAATTTACAAACCGGATCTGTTTTTGTGTGCAGAGATGTGATATTCTATGAATCTGTTTTCCCTTTTTCATCTTATAGTAGTGACACACCTTCTATTCATGATAACACACCTTTTGAAACATTCGTCTTGCCAAGCAATACATCTTCATGTCCTGTTTCTTCCAACTTTGATCCTAGTGAATCTATTTCTCACTCACATACTACTTCAGAATCCATTAATTCTACCCCTGTTTTGGAGTCTCCTACTTCTTCTCCAGTGCATCTTAGAAGGTCAAATAGAGCTCATCTTCCTCCAACATATCTTCAAAATTACCACTGTTATTTAGCTCAATCCAATTCTCTACAGTTATCCAATCTTGATTATACTTTTTTAGGTATATATCATCCTTTATCAGATGTCTTCAATTACACTAACTGTTCCGATCCTCATAAAGTTTTTTCGGTATCCATTTCTACTATCTCTAAACCTAAAACATATGAACAAGCTGTTAAGCATGAATGTTGGAGACAAGCCATGCAAGCTGAACTTGAAGCCTTGCAAGCTAATAATACCTGGGAGGTTCTTGATTTGTGTTAGCTTTAAATTGCTATATGTATTTTGAAATGACAAAAACTTAAGTACGCTTCAATGTCTTAATTCATATTGAAAATTTGCTTTACCACATATGATTTTCTCAATCCATTTTCAAGTGATCATATCAAACATTACGATCATGATTTAATTACATATTCTTATTGGTCTTAATACTTTATAAATGTTTTGAATATTTTAGAAAATCACTTGATGAATTTTTGGACTATGTTTTCATTCGAGAAAGTCAATAAAAACTCCCATAAAAGAGCCAAAATGTTTTGGGTTGGATTAGGATCAAAGATCATATCATTTCTAACTCAAAAAGTGCAGGAAATCACCTTCTGGAAAGAAGGGATCGATCCCCTAAGGGAAGGGATCGATCCCATAATGGCAGAATGGCTCCTAACGGCTAGAAAAGGTCCCTCAGCCCAGAAGAATCAGATCTGGAATGAAGGGATCGATCCCCTATGGAAAGGGATCGATCCCTTTGCCCGAAAATAGCCTGTAACGGCTAGTTTTGTGAGATACAACGGTCATATTCGATTTTGGCTCCACCCAACGTTCACAAACCATCCAAGGGACTATAAATAGAGGCTTAGAAGTTGAAGCAACCTAGAGGAACAACCAAGCAACATCTTTCATCATCTTATTCATCTTCCTCAAGCCTCAACAACAAATCAAGAGCTACAAAGTCTTCATTTTCTATCATTCACATATCTCTTGTATTGCTTAGCACAAATCTTGTATAGGCTTTTTCTTTGTGCCTAATTTCTGTAATCATTTGCCTACTTAGAGGCCTTCTTTGATTGCACCACTTGTAAACAAATTCATACCTTGTAAAAGGGGAGGTTTCTCTTTAGCCTTAGAAAAAGAGGGAGGTTTCTCTTTAGCCTAAGAAAAAGAGGGAGGTTTCTCTTTAGCCTAGAAAAAGAGGGAGTGTAACAAATTCAAATATAATGAATTTGGAAAAATCCTTGGGAGCGTCTCAAGGTAGAGGACGTAGGCAAGGTTGCCGAACCTCTATAAATCGCTTGCGTACATTTCTCTATCCTTACTCTCTTTACTTATTTGCAATTATATTTGTGTTTATTGTTTTGAATTTATATTGCATAATTGAATAGCACAGAGAACTTAGAAAATATCAATATAGGCTAGAGAATTTAGAGGAACCGAAAAGCGAACTTAAAGTTAGCGAAAAATCGATTCACCCCCCTCTAGGTATAGCCTATAGAGTCAACAACTGGTATCAGAACTTGGGCTCGAGATTGATTTAGACTAACCTCTATCGAGCAAAACGATCATAAATGGCTCTAGGTGATGATTTTGAGACTAGCTCACAAACTTTAGAAAAATATTCATTTGATGAGCTTCAAGATGCATTTAATGAGCTAAGTGATGAATATAAATCAATGCATGCAAAATATAACAAAAAGTTAAATAAATTTAGAAAAGAGAATAAAATTTTGATGAATACTAATGTTGAGTTGGAGGAGAAAATAAAAGATCTATGCTCAAAGAATGACGAACTCACCAAGATGAAATTAGAGCTAGAAAAGAAATTAGAAGACATTAAAGATAAATTGGCAAATCCTAGCTCTTTGACTATTGAGGATGAAAAGGAGAAACCTAGCTCTAGCGAATGCAATGACCAGTATTATGATAATGTACAAAATGCTTTTGATGAGCTAGCTAGTGAATTTGAATGCATGAATTCAAAATACAAGAAAATGATTACAAAACTAGAAATGGAAAATGATGAGTTATTGAATGCCAAGCTTGATTTTGAAAAGAAATTAGAAGAAGCAAATCTAGAAATTGATGAAGTAAATAAAAAGAACTTAAATTTGCATAATTCATTTTCTAGATTCTACATGGGTCAACAAAAGCTAGATCATATGTTAGAGACCCAAAGAGCTTTCTTTGACAAAGATGAGTTAGGTTATAATGCAATACAAAAAGAAACTCATCTAAAGAATTTCCATGTGAGCAAAAATGCTATGCATGATTTATCTCTTACATGCTCACTATGCAATAGAATAGGACACTCTTCACAAGCATGTACATATAGAAAAACCACATTTAGAGGAAGAGTAGTTAGAAAATGTGGGTGCCAAAGCATGCTATGAATAATGATGAATTGAGCTTGAAATGGATCCCCAAAGGATCAACAATTATTTGCACTAACTCTCATGGACCCAAGAAAATTTGGGTACCAAAACATGCTTAAATTGTTTGTTGTAGGAGTGTTGGAGCATGAGAATACAAAGAAGCAATGAAGATCAAATGCTCTACACCCCCCCCCCCCCCAATGAAGATTGCTTATGCCAATGAGAAAGAGGAAGAGCTTGGAAATCCATCCTTGGCAAGGTCACAACAATCCTTCAAGAAAGGCCTAAGGTGGATTCAACAATTCAAGGCAAAGCACTCTCAAGCAAAGGAGTTTTGTAAGCTTAATTCATTACTCTTTAAAACTATTATTTTATTATTTGTGCTTTGATGAGAAATTTGGTTAATGATTCTTGATGCATTGTGAGTTGAATGATTGAACAAAAAAGCATGACAATGATCTTTGAATGTTTGATGAATAGTACTTGATGCATTGAATGAAAAACATGATTTATGATTTTGAAATGATTATTGGATTTTTGTATTTTGAGCAATTCTTCTATGTGTTGATAATGTATTTACTTGCCTCAAATTGCCAAATATGTCATAATGCAAAATGTCATGTCATGTGCATCAATGAGAAATTTGTATGTTGGAAATCATGGCATGTTGTTCACAAGATGCATGATTGGATGATATATGTGCTTAAAACCTATGTGAACAAGTTTGTTTTGACATATTTGTGGTTTCCAATGCTTTAGTTTTGTCAAAATATGCTTAACTCTCAAAATGACATCATTTGAGGCCAAAAATGCATTTTATTGTGTAAAATCTTCCAAAATTGCAAAATCTTTTGTAAAATGGTTTTTCATTCTTCTTTTTCATTCATACAAGTCCAAAATCATGTTACACAAATGTTTAAACCATTACTTGAACTTAAAATACTCAAAAACGAAGTTTTGGCACCTCAAATGTTGGCTTTTCTGTCAAAAACTGCAGAAACAGGATGAGGGATCGATCCCTCAACAAGCAGGATCGATCCCCTTTGAGCAGAATGCAGGAAATCTGCATTCTGAAGTTAAGGGATCAATCCCCCTCCTCTAGGGATCGATCCCCCCAGGCCAAAATGGCTTTTCTGCATGTTTTCAACCGAAATTGAGAAGAACTTTTCATTATTTTGATACTTTCTCTCTTCTCAACTTAAAATCTAGTATTTTAACTTCTTTTTGATGATCTTGAAACTATGAAAATTTATTTTTCATTGATATCATGCCTCAACTCTATCAATTTGTATCATTTCCAACAAATGGTATCACTTTCAACAATCAATATCACTTTTCTTGAGCTCACAAGTGCAAAATCATTTTTCTTGTTGAAAACATTCATGAATCTTGAAATAATCTTGAAATATACTTTCAATGAATGCTTAAACATAATTTTGAGAAATATTTCAAGAATTTATGGATATATTTGAGAAATTGATGAACTAGTGCATAATGAATCTTCTTCATTCCTTTTTGTTCATCTTAGTCAAGCATGCTTATAGGATTATGTCTCTTAGCTTGACTTATCATTCCACACTAGGTTTCATGATAATTATACATCTAGTGGATTGATTCCAAATGTAAATTCAACAATTGGTAATAGTCATTGGCCTATAATTTGTGATGGTAAATGGATCCTAAATGTTCAAATGCATGAAACTTTATCATCCATGTACTTAAATTTTTCTTATGGCCAAATTATTAAAGAACTTGGGCTTTAATGAATCTTTCCTTGCTCATAATTGATTAAGGACTTGAATTGGAAAATGAGCATAGGATTTTTGTACTTGAAACCATGGAAGAAAATGTGTTTGCTTGAATACCTTTATTGTTTGAATCTTCCATATGGTATAACTTTGTGAATATGAATATGGATTAATACTTTATGATAGTATGCTAATGTTTAATTAATCCATATGCATATTTGATGGTGTGTGATTATGTTCTTACATTTTTAGAATGATTATTTTCTTGACATGAACACACTACACATAAATATTTTCAATTATTGGTAAGCCGAAACTAAATTGCCAATTGGTATGAGTTTTAAATTGACAATTCTTCTCATGCTCCTTAGATTAAAATGACAAATAAAGAAGAATTCATATAAGACACTTTTGCATGAAACACTTTTGTGCTAGAATTTGTGATTAATTGATGTATGATTTAATTCTAGACACAATATTTCTTGAGAATGATTTATGAGCACATGCATATGATATGTTATATAATTTCAGCTCATAATCATGATGTATTACAATGCACCTTAGTTGGACTTTAGAAAGAACAATTGATATACTTAGGTGCTTAATAGGATTAAAATGAGCAAGTCATAGACCTTAGTAGATATTTATACATAACTTGCTTCATTAATTACCAATTGTGAACTTCTTGCAAAATTATTTATAAACACTTGGTATAGGATCATAAGTCATGTTCTTTGCATGAATATTTCATACTCTTTATGAACAATTGACTTATTTATTTGTGCTATGAGTCCCATGTACTAACATGTTTCTTGTTGGATGGAGCAAATTCTTTTATCTCTTCTCACATAGCCATGATTTTAGGGGGAGCATATTTTTTATTATTTTTCCTTCTTTTTGCTATGACAAAAAGGGGGAGAGATAGATATTAAAAGGGAGAGATATTAAAGGGGAGAGATAATAGGAGAGAAATAGCTTGAAAATTCATTTTCAAAACCCATGCTTATATTAAGGGGGAGCTTTATAAAATCCTGCTTTATTTGAGGGGGAGTATTTTATCAAAGAATTTTCAAAGCAAATTTATATTAAGTTTTGTCATATCAAAAAGGGGGAGATTGTTAGCTTTAAATTGCTATATGTATTTTGAAATGACAAAAACTTAAGTACGCTTCAATGTCTTAATTCATATTGTAAATTTGCTTTACCCCATATGATTTTCTCAATCCATTTTCAAGTGATCATATCAAACATTAAGACCATGATTTAATTACATATTCTTATTGGTCTTAATACTTTATAAATGTTTTGAATATTTTAGAAAATCACTTGATGAATTTTTGGACTATGTTTTCATTCGAGAAAGTCAAGAAAAACTCCCATAAAAGAGCCAAAATGTTTTGGGTTGGATTAGGATCAAAGACCACATCATTTCTAACTCAAAAAGTGCAGGAAATCACCTTCTGGAAAGAAGGAATCGATCCCCTAAGGGAAGGGATCGATCCCCTAATGGTAGAATAGCTCCTAACGGCTAGAAAAGGTCCCTCAGCCCAGAAGAATCAGATCTGGAATGAAGGGATCGATCCCCTATGGAAAAGAATCGATCCCTTTGCCCGAAAATAGCCTGTAACGGCTAGTTTTGTGAGATACAACGGTCATAGTCGATTTTGGCTCCACCCAACATTCACAAACCATCCAAGGGACTATAAATAGAGGCTTAGAAGCTGAAGCAACCCAGAGGAACAACCAAGCAACAGCTTTCATCATCTTATTCATCTTCCTCAAGCCTCAACAACAAATCAAGAGCTACAAAGTCTTCATTTTCTATCATTCACATATCTCTTGTATTGCTTAGCACAAATCTTGTATAAGCTTTTTCTTTTTGCCTAATTTCTGTAATCATTTGCCTACTTAGAGGCCTTCTTTGATTGCACCACTTGTAAACAAATTCATACCTTGTAAAAGGGGAGGTTTCTCTTTAGCCTTAGAAAAAGAGGGAGGTTTCTCTTTAGCCTAGAAAAAGAGAGAGGTTTCTCTTTAACCTAGAAAAAGAGAGAGGTTTCTCTTTAGCCTAGAAAAAGAGGGAGTGTAACAAATTCAAGTATAGTGAATTTGGAAAAATCCTTGGGAGCGTCTCAAGGTAGAGGACGTAGGCAAGGTTGCCGAACCTCTATAATCGCTTGTGTACATTTCTCTATCCTTACTCTCTTTACTTATTTGCAATTATATTTGTTTTTATTGTTTTGAATTTATATTGCATAATTGAGTAGCCTAGAGAACTTAGAAAATATCAATATAGGCTAGAGAATTTAGAGGAACCGAAAAGCGAACTTAAAGTTAGCGAAAAACCGATTCACCCCCTCTAGGTATAGCCTATAGAGTCAACAATTTGCCATCTTCTAAGCAGGCAATTGGATGTAAGTGGGTTTATAAGGTAAAACACAAAGCTGATGGACAAATAGAGAGGTTCAAGGCCAGACTAGTTGCCAAGGGCTATACTCAACAACATTGTAAGACCCGAATTTTATTATACTATATACCATATTTGTACATGATTGATAGTGAAAATAAATTCTTTTAGTGGAATTAAAGAATCATTGTATGTGAATTTTCACTTTTTATTCTAAGTGATGATTTATAGTATGGTGTATAAAGAAAGAAAAACAAATATTATAGTGCAACAAGAAATAGATGGGTGATCTTGATAAAAAAAGGTTAAGATAATAATTATGCATAGAAAGCATTAAATGAAGTGTTGAAGAAAAGAAGAAAACAAATGAATAAATGAGATGAAAAGTCAAAATTAGTGGCTGGAAGTGGCGTAGAGAAGAAAGAGAGGAAGAGAAAAAGCAAAGAAAATTTAGTCAACACTGCAGCAACAGATTTTCCTAGCCGTCCCTTTTTGGCTAGAATTGTCTTCACCATTTATTGACAGTAGAAAAACTTCAACACGCCATTGCCATATTTTCTTCACCATTTAATGAGCTATAAGACAAGGTAATGATGAAAGAGATCGAGATGAGAACAGGTGGTAGATTTTGAGGGGATTTGAGTGATTATATAAGAAGACTTCATGAAGAAAATCGACTGAAGCAAACTTCACCTCCTTTTAAAATCTTCTCGCCAATACTGTGATTACTGCAAACTCAATCTCGTTTCTTCCATTCCTCTTATACACGAGCCATGAAACTTCATTCTTAGTTAGCTAAACCTTTTCTCCAGTGTTGAAGAGCTAAGGAACAAGAGAAGTAAAGCTAAGTGAGGCAGAAAAGCACTCTGTTCTGGAAGTGCAACTCAGTTAAGGTGAGTTCCATATTTTTATGGTTCTCTTGATATTTAATGCTAGATTTCTATGTTTCACAATGTAATGAACATAGATATAGCCTGGTTTTAGTTAAATACTGTCGAATATATAAGAAATTAGATGGAAAATAATCAAGAATGAATAAGGAAATACGATGGGCGGACGGCGAACAGACTTACTTAACTGCTTACCAAACAGGTGAGTACTCGCCCAAAGGTTGAGGTGAGCTCAAGAGTTTCATGAGTTGGCGCATATGTGTTAGCCAAACTCTTTGGATAATCAGAATGATAGTTGGGATGGGCGAGGACCAATGATCGCTCATGAGGAATGTTTGTGATCACCAAAGAGGCGAGTAGGAAATAAAGAAATCGCCAAGTGTTAGTTCAATTAATGGGCGAGCCCAACACTGAATAAAAAGTCACGAATGGCGAGTTGAATGGTCGGACGAGCTGCATTTTGGGCGAGCTCTCACGTGTAAGCCCATAAGCGAATGGCGAGTTCAGTTGGGCGAATGGCGAGCTGTAGAATAGTCACAAGAATCTTGCCAAAGTGTTAGAAATATTAATTGTTTTAGAAAATATTCGAAAAGAAAATATTAATGGAATTAATATTTTACTTTGCAGCCAGGAAGTGAGAATTGATAAGGCGAGCGGGAAGCAAGGCTTCATCAGACGAGGTAAGGAGATGTGTGTGAAGTAAAATGTATGTCCTGTGGAGTAAATATTATGAAAATATTGATAAATGTTTTGTTTTATGACATGCATTATTTGATAAAGTGTTTTGATCTCGGGCGAGCTACAAAGCCGGCTCCTATGTGTAGACACCATTTTTGTCCGGTTCTTTTTCAAACATTTTTAATTAATTAGTTTTTATATATCTTATCATTGGTTTTTTTTTATTTTTGATTTTTTTTTATTTTATTTTAGATTTAGAAATAAATTTTTAATTTTGATTTTTTATAAAATATAATAAAAAGGGAAGGAAATCAAAATTAATTTTGATAGGAAAGCAGACTTAAATGAGACTATTAAAGATTGAAATTTAAATTTTGTGGAAAGAAAAATCAGAATTAATATCGGATTTAAGATCCGATTCTTGAAATCTAAAAATTTCCTAAAAGATTGATTCTTGATTTTTATTACCTAAAATAAAAACCTAGGTCTATTTAAATAACAACACTAAAAAAAAGGGGAGGACAAAAAAAAACAACCTACAGGAACCCTAGAAAAACCCTAGAAAAAGGAGAGAAAAGAGGAAAACCCTAGGGGGGCTAAAAAAAAAAGAACCCTAGGCACTCTTGACTGTGGAGGACGAGAAGAAAGGGTCAGAGTATCATCATCACCATCATCTTGCTTCATCACCATCACTACCCTTGTCCGCCACATCAGTACCATCTTCACCGCCGACTTGCTACTCAGCTCGCTACTGTGCCCACTACTGCTGAGTTGCCGTACGACCCTTGTTGCATCCAATTGTTGCTGCTGCATCACTCCAAGCCGCATGCACAACCGCTGTCCGCCCCGTGTGTTCTGCTGCTGAGATCTGCATTGTAGTAAACTTCTTGGATCTTTACCGCACCATCACTGATCAAAACGATCATCATTCCTGCCCTATCTCATCCTTGCCGCACACTTCATCGCAAGCTAGCCCCTTGCCCCATTGGTCACCCATGCACCAGCATCTATCGCCTTACCGTTTGCTGTCAGTTTCTTGGTTGTTACAACAGAAAAGAAAGGAAAAAAAATAAGGAAAGAAGGGGCTTTGGTTGAAACAAAGAGAAAGCCAAGTGGACCCGTACTCTTTGCCAACCCAAGTACCACGTGAAGAACCCCACTCGCCTTCAACAAGCTGCTGTGTCGCCAGCTTCCTTGGGCCTCGCCACGTCTCATCAAAGCTCCACCGTTCGCTGTGTCAAAGCCACTCACGCACCTGTTGCCGTATTACAGCTACACCATTTTTTTGTTATCTCCATCATCGCTGCTCGGCTCGTCGTCATCCTCATCGAACCATGCTTCAACGGATACTGCGCTAGAGTAACTTGCTGCCATCGTTGTTGCCAAATAGCCTCCATAATCGTGATTCCTGCTTATTGCCATCGTCCCCTCCGTCACCAGCCTAGATTACTGCCTACATTTTCTTGCAAAAGGTAAGATTTTTGGACATTAAATGACGTACACTTGTGTAAAGAGGAGTAAAAGCCATGTGATTCTCACTAGGATTTTACTTTTAATTATTATTGTTTCTTTCATCTAATATGTTCAATCATCTTAGTAGTTTAGTTTATATGACTTATTTAATTAGACATTTGTGAAAGATTATGATAATCCAATTGGTATTAGAATATAATATAAAGTTAATTGATTTGAAAACTTCACTTGGATAAGTAGCATAGGTAATTAATGTGAATGAAATAATTTGATTTGGTATGGTGAGATTCTATATATTTGTGGATGTATTATTTATTTGTTTGTTTATTTTGGAATTATAAAATTAGGACTTCTTTAAGTTTTTTTTTATATAAATGATAAAAAAATTGAAAGTAAAAAAAAGGGTTAGGATAAAACAATAATATATTAATAAAAATATTAATTAATTATCAAAGATAAATGTGAATAATACCGATGATGATATTTTGAGAAAGTCAATTGAGACATCTTAAAATGTCTAGGTGAGGAAATTCTTTCTTTAGTTGAGCCAAATTGATGGAATACTTTTGAAAGAATTTTCAATAAAATATAATTCATGTTTATTAAATAAATATAAATAAATAAAATAAAGATAAATTAGATCAAGATTAAGATTAAAGAAATGTAAATAAAATTAGATAAATTAACTAAATAGCTTAGAATAAAAATTATAGGAAATAAAAAATATGAATTATGCCAATGATGAAATTTCAAGAAAGTCAATTGGGACTCCTTGAATTTTCTAGGTGAAAAGATTTCTTTTAAGCCGAGCCAAATTGATGGGACGCTTTTAAGAAAATCTTCAATAAACCATGATTCATATTTATTCTCTAAATAAATAAAATAAATAAATAAAATATAGAGATAAATATAATATGAAATAAGATTAAAAAATATAGAAATTAATATGGAGTCGAAATTAGAGCCAAAGTTAAAAAGAATAAGATTTTCATAAATTATTTAATTAATCTGACGATAGAATTCAAGAAAGTCAATCGAGACTCCTTGAAAATCTTGAGGTGAGGGAGAGTTTTAAGATTGGAGCCAAATTGATGGAAAAATCTTAGAAATATTCCTAATATATAAGCATATCGAAATTAATATACATACAAGGCAATTTGTAAAGATAACCTAAAACTAGTTGGTACCATTTTAGGATGGGCGTTGTGGGGGTGCTAATCCTTCCCTACACGTAATCGTACTCCCGAATCCTAGTATCTTTGAACGTAGACCAAGCCTTATCTTTTGTTTGAATAGGTGACCAATCACACCTAGGTTAGAATGGTTGGTGGCGACTCCCATAATTTTAGTGTCTAGCTATTAGGTTTTCCGAAACTTAATACGTTATGACACTATGTTATTTGTTGGGCAAACTGGTAAAGGGCGGGCGAACGAACCCTTTTATGTTGTGATTGGGGCGAGCGACCCCTGATTTATCAAAACCCGGGCGAGCCAATGGAGGGCGAATCCTTTTATAATATCTTGGGCGAGTGACCCTTTATTAATGTATTGGGGCGGGCGACCCCTTTGTTAACAGTGTCATGGGCGAGCCGGATTGGCGAGCTGACCATGGCGAACAACTTCACTTTTCCAAATTTTCTCAATGAAAAATGAACTAATTTTTATATCTTTGAAAATATAAAATATGTTTTTAATGTAATGGGCGAGTTGACCTCAATGGGCATGTGACCAGGGAAGTGTCGCATTTGGGTGAATTGACCATGGCAATGCCAGAGAGGGCGAATTGGTTATGGGCGAGTCACTGTGGGCGAGCTAATTTTACTTGTTTTTAAAAGCAAAAGTGGGCGGGCGAACATTAGTTCACCGCTATGGGTGAGTTGCCATGGGTGAGCTGACTATGGGCGACCAGGTTTTAAATGTTGAGATTTCGGCTGTTTTCAAGGTGTTTTGTAAACAGAAAGCCTAAACCTTTTTGGAAATCAAATCATGTTGAGAAAATGATAATATGGATTGAGATAATTCCATAAGGGTTTCATGAGATATAAAAAGAGCTTTTTGAGACTTTAGGCCCTGAGTTCATGCAGTATTACTCATATAATTGCGTGACCCTCCTGGGGCGGTGGCTCAGGTCAAGGGACCAATGGGTGTTCCTCAGGGTGTCACAAGGCTGATGGACTCGCCAAGTCATCAGCGGTCTCGAGGTCACTTGGCAAGTGGACCCGAAGACCACCTATAGATTATGGCCATCGATCTAGCTGAGATAGCCGTGAGGGGCGATGGCCTATGGGTGCACCCCAAAGGCGGATGACTTGTGAGAGCATGATTTATTTGATGTCTAGTCTCAACTTATTGATTTCTGTTTACTGAAAGGATCTATTGAATCCTGTTTAATGATTACTATATCCATTGTTTTCCTAATGGGTTTGATCGTTAGGACAAATAAATGTTTGGGGATATATTCTTTATGTTTATAAAGCAGCATACAGCTTCCTTACTGAGCACGTTGTCACTCACTCCTTATTTTCCATTCCACAGATTATTGATTTTGGACTAAGAGAATTCCTTCCAAAGATTTGACATCGAAGGTATGTTATATTCTTTTATATATTCAGTAAAATAGTACAGTACTACTTTAAATAAAAGGGAATGTATAACCATGTTTAAGGGAACAATTTTAATAATTCATATTTCTATATGTGAGAGGAATAAGAGTACTAACTTTTATTTAAGTGTTGAGAACTGTTAAGCATCACAGACAGCCTAACATAAATAAGTGTAAATTATAAGTAAATGTTATGTTATCCAGTGGATTTGGGATGTTACAAACATGGATTGGATTATCTTGATACTTTCTCTCCTGTTGCAAAGATGAGCACTATAAGGACTCTCTTGGCAGTAGCTGCTGCAAAAGGATGGTTTCTACACCAACTGGATATAAATAATGCTTTTCTTCATGGTGATCTCCATGAAGAAGTTTACATGGCATTACCTCCTGGTTATCCTCATTCCAAACCTGGTCAAGTCTGTAGACTTTTGAAGTCATTATATGGCCTCAAACAAGTAAGTCGACAGTGGTACTCCAAGCTTACCACTGCCCTCTTGGCTCAAGGTTTCCATCAGGCTACATCAAACTACTCTCTATTTGTTAAAGGAGCTGGTCCTTCTTTTGTTGCATTGTTAGTGTATGTGGATGATGTGATCTTGGCTAGTCCAAATGAAGTCCTTATTCATCAAATAAAAGGCTACCTCGATGCTACTTTTAAAATCAAGGACCTTGGGATTCTTAAATATTTCCTTGGCTTAGAAGTGGCTCGCTCTCGCTCTGGTATAAATCTTTGTCAGCGCAAATACACCCTGGAGCTGCTACAAGACACTGGTTTTCTTGGTTCTAAACATGCTCCTACACCTATGGCAGCCTCTTTTAAACTCAGCAAGTCCACAGGAGATCCTTTGCCAGATCCTCTTATTTACAGAAAGTTGATAGGAAAGCTTCTATATTTAGTCACTACCAGACCAGATATTGCATTTGTTGTGCAACATCTTTCTCAATTTATTGATCATCCTACTGATCTTCATTTGAAGGCAGCTCATCATGTACTCAGATATCTCAAAGGAAGTCCTGGTCAAGGCTTAAATTTTCCATCTACTTCAGATCTGTCTCTGAAAGCTTTTTGTGATTTTGATTGGGGCTGTTGTTTGGACACAAGAAAATCAGTTACTGGTTTTTGTGTTTTTATTGGTGACGCTTTGATCTCTTGGAAATCAAAGAAGCAAAGTACTATCTCTCGTTCTTTCTCAGAGGCAGAGTATCGAGCCTTGGCTTCTCTCACTTGTGAATTGCAGTGGCTGCTCTTCTTGTTAAAAGACTTGCAAATTGATCATACTAATCCAGCTTTAGTGTTCTGTGATAATCAATCAGCCATAGCTATTGCAGAAAATCCAATCTTCCATGAACGCACAAAACACATTGAGATTGATTGTCATTTAATCAAGGAGAAAATCCAAACTGGAGTTTTTCGGTTGCTTTACATTGCTTCTTCCAAACAACTTGGTGATTTCTTCACCAAGCCACATTCTCCTGCTCTCTTCCATCAGCTTTTGTCCAAATTTAATCTTTAAAATATTTACTCCAGCTTGAGGGGGGGGGGGGGGGGTAATACAGAATGTACATCTGTTGATGCTGAGTTAAATGCAATTGATCACATCGATGATGAGCTAATTGCAACCGACAGCTGATGCAACTAATTGAGCTACTTTCAATTAGGAGTTAGTTTTTGGTTTTGTTACTTTTGCATCCCATTTTCCCGCCTTCTTATTTTCTTACTTTTCCCGCTTCTTTTCTTCATTTTCGAATTCAGCAATTCCCTATAAATAGGGAGCTTATGTACTGTACATTTGAACAACTTCAATCAAATATACAGACTCAATTCTTCATCAGTATCAGTTGAGATCTTTAATTGTCTAGTGGAATGCACGTGAGTGGGTTAGTGGATTCATCAAACAGGCATGTTCAATGGCTTTCTGCCAAGCATGTGAATGTTTCATGCCCTGGAAACGGTCTTCTTGAGGCAATATACTAGCCAAAGGATCTTGGCACAATGAAACGGCTAGCCCAGGGACTTTGAAAGCTAGCTGTTCCATGAATAACAATGTTTTTCGGTATGGTAACTGGTTCATGCATAAGCAACTGTGTCCAGTAGTCTAGGAAAGCAATCATTACAGAGAATAACAATCTATTGTTTTCTTGATTTGCATTCAAATCTACCCATGTGGAAGACATGAGGAATAAAATCAATATATCAATAGACAGCAGAAGATTTCCTTATGAGATAAGCCATGTTTTTATGTCCGAAGTCCTAGTGCTTGTTTTCTCGATCCAGACTGATAAAGATGTGGTATTCCTGCCTTCTTTCTTGGCACGATATTTACATGTATCAGCCCAGATTGTATTGTCAAAAGATGAGTTGGTCTTGTCACTACTGATGCTGATGTTATTTTGTTGGCTTGATTTTCAACCGCATAAACATATAGTGGGCATCAAGGCAGACATTAAAATTTCTTAACCCCACTTCTCTTACACTTTAACCTGCCTTCCCTAAATATTTGTGGTGCCTTTGCTTCAATGGCAGGAAACAAAAGCTAGATATTAATTTGGTTTATATTATAATTCTGGCAGATTTTTCCAGTCTTGAGTGTTGTCCTTGATATTTTCCTTTAGATTTTTAGCACCAGTGTAGTTTCTCTAGTATTATCTCAGAAGCCATTAGTCTACTAAAGTAGTTTAAAGTACTTATAATGGATTGCAGACCATATGAGCTACAATTTTGGATGGTTGGTTTGGCTTGTAGTCAAGATTTTCTACTCGATGTTTCAAGGGGATACTATTCTCCTTTACACAGTAGAAATTAAGCTACCAAATACTTCAGGTTATCAGCTAAAGAGTAACATAATTTCTTTTCTCTGATATACAGTTCTAGTTTTAGTTCAACTGACGGGGGAGAACAATCACTCAGAGAGCCATATTTTGTCATCCTCTATCTATAGTATTTTTGCAGGCCGTAATTCTAAACTCCCAACGCCATGAATGGCTGCTAGTGCATTCAATGCAGCAAATCTTTTCTATTTCATTTCGAGAGTGCTCAAACAAGCACAAACATGTTCACCAGCATTTGTTTTCGCTTTGCATCGTTGCATGTGAGTGGCTTTCCATTCTAACATGGACATTATGGTTTTCTTTTTTCGCAACTTGTAAGCACTTTACAACTATTTGTCTAGTGTTTATTCTTTACTGTGAGCAGAACCAGGGGACCAGTGGTAGTTGGAGCTAATTAAGTGCATGAACAAGAGCATAAATATGGTTACCATACTCAAGTATTCTTTTGTAAAAGCATTCCATTATGTTTTAGCTTCTGAGACAGAAATCCAAGATTAGATTCGTTTCTTTTGTTGACTATATTTCAAATCAAATTGCATTAAGTTGTTCTTGTATGTGTTCTTGTTTTGTCTTATTCTTTAACGTTTTGCTGCCTGCTTTCCATGATCTTTAATTTCTGCCTTATTTTTATTCATCTCACAGCAACTGTACATTTTTACCAACCCATGTTATTTGACTGTAAATGTTTTCGAAACATCGACAGCAGATAGAATCAAACAAAAATGAGCTCATGCTAATTAAAACTTGTGTCTCAAACATAATTAAACATATCCTTTCATGCGTTTCTTTCTGTCCTACGATCCATGCTTGAATGTCGCTGTGCCGTGTTCTCTGTGAACGCTCCTCACAGCCTGATATCATTTTCTTGGCTATCTGCTGGCTCTGAGCCAGATCAGATCATCAAAACTGTTAGCACTACATCAGTAAGTGCATGAACATGAATTCAAACATGCTCCGTGGATGCTGAAATGCATCCTTTTTCACCATAAATGTTTTCTTTTTGTCTTTAATTCCCTGAAAGGCAGTCAATTCAGGCATGAGTATTGGCCCCAGCAGCACTCCAGATATGCGCATTTAAATCTACCCATGAGGAAGACTCGTGGAATCCAATCGGAAATGTGATGCATTGGCAGTAGATATTTAGATATAAATATGATATTTTCCTTTTGCAATACTTTTTGGCATTTATGAAATGATAAAATCTCTTCTTTTCCTCTGTTCATAGGTAAAATCTGCCTATATTTGTCTTTAGTAAGATTACATTGTCATATCATAAAACCCTGTTTCAAAGTCGGTCTTGCTCTAAAAATTTCCTCCCTTCGGGATTTAGCAAACTATTTTTATTTATGGTATTCCAGCTTAACTTGCTTGATGAATTTAGTAACCAATTCAAATAACATGCATAAAAAAATTGTAAAAACTTGATTTTGGTTACAAATATTTTCTCTTAAATTAACTAAGAATCGTTATAAAAGTAATTCGGAACAGATAATTAAGATTGTTCTACTAAACGTTTTTCATTCGGAATAATTTTTCACACTTCCATCGAAAAGATGTGAAAATAACATCTTCTCCTTGCACATTTGCTTTATTGATTTTAAACGTTTCCTCCTTTCACCTAACAACTTATTTACAGCCAGAAACATTGAACTTTTCTTTTTGTGCATCAGGCATGTGAATCGATCATGTGCAATAGCAAGTTGAGTAAAGAATGCAGCAGGGCTCATCAGCGCACCTGACCCGACCGACGCTGCCTCAAGAAAATGACCCTCCGCCCTCTTTCTTTTACTCGTGGTTTAAGTCCAAGTGCCTACCATGAAACATGCTTGAGCGGGACCATTTCTCCTTGATTCACCGCAAAGATGAATTGCATTCACACCATTATCACGTTCTAAATATGCAGATGACATTGTGGCCCTGCAGACTCTGCAGACAAGACTGTAGGTTTCAGATTGAAAGCAACCCCAAGGCTCTTTTCTTTCACAATGTGATTCAATTATATATATCTCAGTGCTTTCAGTTTCGCTGGGGGATTGATTTAGGAGGCCGGTGGGTTCACAACTGTTGAAACCTGCTTTCTGTTGTTGTGGATATCGGGATTAGAGCATCAAATTAAATAAACTTTGTAGCATTCCAAGAAAGTTGTCTCGGAGAAATTTTACGCACCTTACTTGAACATTAATGTCGTTTGTTTACTTTTATAATTGCCTCAGGGCTGTAGGAATTTGTGAAAAGGACTTCTAATTTGAACAAGAAATTAACTCAAATGATTTATATAATTATTCTTAAGAAATAATATTCAATAATCTAGCGTTCAAATTCTATCATCCATAATCTCTTTTTCTATTCTCATCACTTTTTTTTTTGTATAAATAAAAAAAACTTCTATTTCAATTCTTGTAAATCATTTATTTTTATTATTTTTAATTTTCTATTATATTTTGTAAAAAAAATTAGAAAAAAATCTTACAAATCTAATTTTGTTATTTGTTTTTTTATAAATATATATAGTACTTATAAATTAATCTAACTTTTGCAAAAATTGCAGCATAACAACCGCCTGCAACTGCACGTTTGGCATATATGAATGGCTCCTTATACCCCTCATTCTAATTAAACAATATTTGCCACATTAAATTTAATTCATTTCCTTCATTTTTTGTATTTTTTTTGTTATTTGCCTTCAATGTTAGCTCATGTTTTGCGGTGCTATAAACCATCTTCGTGTCTCTGTCTCGCCAGTTCTTACCTAGCTAGCTTGGCTCCAGTATATTTTGTTCTGCTGTAAGGTAGATCTGTTTATGGATTGAGTGATCCGCTCAAGTTTTAATGCCAAAGTACTTTTTAATGGATTTGAAAGAAGATAGTAAGTCCATTTTATAAGTTTAGAGTAACAAATAAAATTTAATAAAAATAATGGATCGGATTTGGACTCATAATTTAAAACTCAAGTTTGACTCCGTCGATAACTTAATTAATTTACTATTCTATATAAATATATCATTATAGTTCATAAGTTCTAAAAGGATTTTATTTTTTGGGTACAAATGAGCAGCGTAGCCTGCGTTAAACTAAACAAAGACGAGTTCTTCTAGAGCCAGAGCAAAGTTCGATAATGATTTTTGAAGATATGTAAAAGAAACTATTAAAAAATATATTAATGAAATTTTTAATTACTTTAGACTTTTTTATGCAATTTAATTTAATTTTTTTAAATATTAATTTAGATTTTTATACTCTTGTAGTATAGCCTTTTTTTAAAAATTTATTTGAACTCTTTAAAAGCTTCTTCTGCAACTTAATGATATATAGCATCTGCATCATCACCTGATTTCTTGGTAGCCAAGTAGCTAATTAACATTGTTCTGAACATCTCTTCGCTGCTTGGAGTGTCGTAACCAGCATTGTTGTTTGTAAGGAGAGACTCAACGAGCTTTACAAGCATTAATTCCTAGAGCGCATTAGAATCTTAAGTCTAGTTTATGGTCATATATAACTGAGATAAGACAAAAGGTAGCCATACAGCTAGCTGATTAGGGTTTTCCTTTATTTTATGTATATATGTATGCACGTACGTATGTATGTATGTTTATTCCTGATGTTGGTTACATTGCACCAGACCATCTCTCCAGTAGATTCCAATTACTTGGTCGTAGCACATTTACATGAAGACACGAATATGAAAGTCGTCACTCAAACTACCCCATGAGAGACTGAAGAGTCAGGTACATTTCCACGCAAAGGTCAGCATGTTCACACCAAACCGCGCACCAAAATCCACGAGCGCTGAGAGATGGATACGTGGTTGAATGCAAGCTCGACACAGCCGCACTTAAACTGTACGGTTGATCTTTGCAGGGCCAGACGTTGGGTTTTCCTACCCTTTTGGAATAATTTCTGTTGGTCATAGCGTCACAGGATTTGAATTGTTGGTGGTAAATGAGCACGTCGATGAATCGAGGTTCAAGCAGCTGTCGCAGACTCACAGCCTAATTACTATAGCTAGCTACCATTATAGTTTTCTAGTAAATTGAAGTGATGCGGACCATGCGAGCATTTAAGGATTCCATCATCAGTGGTTTGAACTTTCCAGCCGGTTTTGATTTTGTGATCAGATGCAGTTCTGCTTCATGGCATGGTTATCAAGTTAGTACCATATTGTAGTTTAATGTGCATAGTTTCAGTTTCATATTCGCGAGTGGAATTTTAAGTTTGATTGTTTCTGGCTAGAATCGAGTGGCTTCATTGACGTGGCCTGCGAAAATTTAAGCATATGGCCTCGACGCTGGGATTCGTGGAGCTTGGAGGAGAATGTGTAACAGCTGCAGCTGTAGTGGTGGCATAGAAATAGATCAGTTATTAATTAATCAAAGATCAACTAGTTATATTATCCAACAATAACTTGGGGCCATTCTACGATTGAATGCATGAATAAAACAGAAAACACATGAATAAAATGAAATAATTAAAAAATTGCAAAATATACGAAAAAGAAGCACAATTTAAAGATAAATAATGAATATGCATGATTCATAGATACGTTTCAGGTTCCAATTCTTCGATCAAACTCGATTGTCTTTTTCAATATATGTTGTTAATATCTGTTTTCTTCTCAGAGTTGGCTCCTTTAACTTTTCTTTTTTCTTTTTCTACATGGCTCAAAAATTTTTGGTTCATAGGGACATATAAGGGAGAGAGGATTTGAGACTTAGACCAATGCCTTTTAACGAGGGATAACAACTATAAGACCAAATTTTGATTGTTATAGCTCGAAACTTTTCATATTGTGTAGAAGAATAAAATCAAGTTAACTAGTTAAATTTGAAATCAATGAGCTATTGTGGAAAGTTTATAAGTTTATTTTTATTTTCTCCATCAGTTTTACGCCTCACACACCTACCATAGGCAACCAAAAAAATATTTCTCAATTTGTAGCACTAGAGTAGTGCAACATTTATGTTGCGCCATCATACAAAGTAAACGTATATATTCATTATTTCTGCTAAAGCTAATTATTAGTGCAAAAAATCCATTCATCATTGATGAAACAAAACCTCAAGAGTCAAGACCAAGGTCAACTCGTAAAGGGGTAGTAGAATAAATAAGGAGCAAGAGCAAGAGATCGATGAGTCCTAATTCAGTTAGATGCCGATAAATTAATTAAGTGGAATTTAATACTCATAAGGAAAGAAAGAGGATTTACTAATAAGTTGTTAGAATAAGTAAAAGTAAACTTCTTTTCCATATACTTTGTTAGGGTTCGAGTCTTGGAGCTCCCATTGTTGAGAGAGATTTATAATTTATCACTCCTGATCTAAATAGGATTAATCTCAAATCGTAAAACAGATGAGGAAACATGTACTTATATAAAAAAAAAAAAGTGACTTTTATTCTGTTTCTTTCTCTGTATTAATTTTCTATTCATGAAAGAGATTTTTTAAATTCGATCATTGTTAAATCACCTTAAAATACTCCTTGAGAGTTGAAAAAATGCATTTTATTTTTTGAAATCTTCAAACAATAAATGAAAAATTGGTAATTTTTATATATAGTCAGAATGGAGAATGAATTTGATTATGGTTTTGTAAAAAAGAAAAAGAGTTTATATATTATGCACTGACAATTTATGATCATTATACACTATTAATACACCAGAGGTTGACATCTAATCAATAAACTCTTATGAGTAAATTGAAAAAAATTTATTTGTATTTATTTTTAAGGACTTAACATTTTTTAATTTGTTCATTGATGATGTGTTAACTTATGACACATTTACAGTGTATAAAAACTATACACTGTGAGTATATTATATATAAACCCTTTAAATAATTCTTTTTGTTTTTCTTTTCATTTGACCTAATTAACCGTTTATTGTTTGGTATTTCTTATTGATGTATCCTTCTTCTCATTTTTATTTTTTTAAAAAAAATCACTGCTTTTCACAAAAAAAAAAGTGAGATTAATAACAAGTGCAAATTGTAATTTCATATAAAAAAAAAGTTGTAATTGAATATAGCTTATCTGTTATCTGTAAACCTTCAACATTATTTTTCATTTGTTGATTGAAGTTGAGAAATTCTAGACAACCACATTTTTAATCAAACCATTTTAATTATACCATCCTACTTTTTTTTTTTAATTTGATTGTATTGAGTAAAGATGAAATGCAAATAGAATTTCGTATTTAAGTTTCGTCTAATCGATATTTGTATCAATTATTTTAAGTAATAATAACAAAAAGTAAGTAAATTAATTAGTATCCCATTTATTAATCAAGTTTCTCTTCAATAATAACGCAAGGTGATTTGTTCATATACTCTTAAATTTGAATCAGAAATTCATTGTCCTAGTAATTAATTAGTAACTGAGCCATTAAATCCGCATGAAGAGAACTTTTCCAAGCATATTTGTAGGTAAAAAATTCCATTTAAATAATGTTACTTGGATTAGAGAAAAAAAAACTTTTAATTTATTTTTCCAAACATGCATGTTTGTCAATAATGCTAGGGACATCACAACGAACACAAACAATTGCAACTTCCCTATCTTTTCTACTAAATATTGTTGTCTCAGCAATCCAAACAAAGTGCAAAAGTGAACAATTATCCCTGCCGATTTTTTTAATTTAAAATATTAATGTTAAATATATTAATATTTGACCGACCCCCTCAAGCAAGGCACACTTTGGGGTTACTTCTTTTTCTTATTTTAAAACATTGATGGTGTTCTGTCTGCGCCCACCCACTACCTAAGGAAGTTCTAGGTAGGATTAAGGTTTCTTTTTCTTATTCTTCTTTTACTTATCCTTAGAACTCAATGGAAAGTTGGATATATAAATTAATTATCCAATGGAAGTGGAGAGAGCAAGGTTGGCCACTCTTCATTCTCTAATCTCAAGCCTCAAATGGAATGATTAAATAGGGCAGTCCACAAGTTAATTAATTATTCAAATGATTAATTTATAAAAAAATTAGATAAAATAAATTAAAGAGATGATGTTTGATTAGGAGACAATGAATGGGAGAAGAGAAGTGGGTCATCTTCTAATTTTTAAATATATAAAACCATTTTTTATGATAGTAAAAGTTGTTGATAAATTATAATGAATGCTTTTATGAACTTAGGTGTGTAAGAATTCCCTTGAAAAAGATTGATGAATTCGAAGAAGAAACTGATTAATTATGTTAAAACAATAATACACAAGATAATAGTACAAGTAGTAGAAGTTTGCATCATCCAATTCGTCATGGTGCACAGATTTTGGGGAAGTTAGATGATGAAATTAACACCCACAAAAAGGAAATAAAAAGAAAAACTTCTTCTTCGTATCTTCTGTTTCTCTTTTTCCTCCGTAATCGTGTGCATTCCACTTCACTAGGGTTGAAGAGATGTCTCGCAGGGTCATGGGAGGGGGGGACGTGTAGGCCGCTATGGCGCACACTTGTTGATGGTGAATGGTGATGATCATGGCTTATGGGAAGCGAGAAGAGAAAAGGGATTTCTTTATATTGCTGGGATTTCGGCCTTTTTTCAGGGTGAACAAACACCTACCAACCATTGATTTGTTGGCCATCGTCCCACTCGCACCACACCTTTACTGCCTTTCATGTTCTTAAAAAAAAATAAATAAATAAATAAAACTTAGAGTACAAGGCTTTTGCATTTATATTGTGAGATTTAAAAAGATTATATATATATATATATATATATATATCTTTTTTTTTTATGTTTTAACGAAGAATTGGACTCGCAATTTAAGTCCGTACTATTTAGATCACAAAAAGCAACATAAATTCTCGGTATATTCTTAGTATATTCAGATCACAAAGCTCATGCTCTTCTCTTCTAACTCCATCTCTTACATACGAGTACTAGTAGTAACATTCTCTCCTTGTTCTTGCTGCGTTTTGGGGATTAAGCCATTGATGCCTCGTGGGTTTCATGTGGACACCATGTGCTTCAAAGCAATTAGGGTGTAATGGAGGTTTATGCTTTGCTTGCTTGCTTGCTTCTGTCATTGCTTGAATTACATAAGTAGTCTGAGTTGGGGAGGAACATAAATTTTGTCCTGCTTTATCTTTGACTGCATTTTTTGTCTTGCAGAGCAGAGGATTGCTAATTGTACTAGTCGTAGCTCAGTACTCGGAAACTCTTGAAAGAGAAATTCTACATGAAGGTCCAGAAATGTTCAATACAATCTATTCTCTTCGCATTGAAAATGATTGTATTGAGTAAAAAATTGGTCCCATCTGAAAGCCGAAATGAAATTGTTTATATGCTTATGACAGAGGTAAAGAATTACTACCTTTTCTTCCTTGCAAATTTGGAAAGTCCGAAGCCAATCATTCTGCAGAGATTAATTTGTTGACGAAGACAAAACTAGCTAGCTAGAAGCTTCCTAATGTTTTGATTTTCCAATTTAACGGAGAACATTGGAATCTTTTGAAACATTACCTATAAAACTATGATTCTCCTCTTATTCTTGCAACACTAGTAACTAGAACAAAGACAATTCCAACTTTAATTCGACAACCATATAAACAAAGTCTAAACAATACAGATTAAAGTTTGGACAAAAAATGTATATAATTTTATACGATTTGAAAAAAAAAAGATACAAACACACCAATTATTAGATTTTTAACAGTAATTATGCTATTGTAGCATAAGCAGCCGATTAATGGTCGGCTATTAGTCACTTGTACTCAAATGACTAAATAATCTTTATATTACTAGGTGCTTTGGGTTCTTAATTATCAAACCACACGTTTAAAAGGCCACTTGAATTATTGCTTATGACGCTCAAGCAATCAAGCCCCACCTTCAAATGCAAAAGCAAAAGTCGTCCTTGATTGTGTGCTCGATCAGATCATGCATCTTGGGGCCTTTTGCGAAGAATTAAAAGAGAAAGAAAATATGTTACATTGTTTAATATTTTTCATGTGAAAAATCTAGAGAGCAAGGATAGTGTTGGGGTTTGCCTTGAATCCCACATCGAAAGTATAGGAAAAGTTATAAGGGTTATTCCCTTATAAATAAAGTGTTAGGCTTGATTTGTAAAATATCCCATAGAATTATAAAGTTGGGCTATTATAAAAGGATGTAGTTGGGCTCTTTGGGTAGTTGGGTTGGGTTTGTAAGGAGTTTGCAATTTTTCTCTTCTAAAAATTGCACAGTTGTAGTTGTTTGATTGTTTATCAAATTGGTTGGGTGGTTGTAGGCCAAATTGGTTGGGCCAAACCACATTAAAATTATTGTGTTTGTTTTTGCTTTCCTTTATTTTTATGGGTGTTTGGTTTGAGGGATATTTTTTTTCAACAAGTGGTATCAGAGCTGAAGGTTCGTGATCCTGCGAGAGGAGGAAAGCTATGACTGAAGGTATGTCTGGAGGTATGCCTAAGTTTGAGATTCCTTTATTTGATGGTAAAAGTAATTTTATGTTATGGCAAAGTACGATTCAGGATCTTCTAGTGCAACAAGGTCTAAATTTGGCATTAGAAGAAAATAAGCCAGATGGAATGTCTGATAAAGATTGGGTTAGAATTCAGAAGAGGGCTGTGAGCACAATTAGATTGGCACTTGCTCCAGAGATTAAGTATACTGTATTGACTGAGACGACACCAACCGGATTGTGGAAGAAGCTGGGAGACATCTATGCGTCAAAATCGCTGACGAATAGATTGTGTTTGAAGATGGATTTGTATTCTCTGAAGATGGATGAAGGTACGAGTCTCCATGATCACTTAAATGAATTTAATAGATTAGTTTCACAATTATTAGCTATTGATTCTAAAGAGTTGAAAGAAGAAGAGAAGGCATTGCTGTTGTTGTCATCTTTGCCCAAATCCTATAGACCGTTAGTTCAGACTTTATTGGTAGGTAAAACTACTTTGACGTTGGATGATGTGATTGCTGTGCTGCGTGAGAATGAAAGATTTATGGGCAAAGAAGATTCTTCATCTGCGAGAGGTGTACTAGCTGCTGTGGATGATTCTACTCGAGGGAGGACTAATGAGAGACATGGTGGATCAAGAGGGAGATCAAGATCAAGATTCAGAGATTATAGTGAGGTGGAATGTTATTATTGTGGAGAGAAGGGTCATATTCAAGCACGTTGCAAGACATTAAGAGAGGATATGACTGCATTTAAGAAGGCTCAACAAAAGAGTGATGATGGAAAGAAGAATGAGACATGTGTTGTTTTGACTGATTCGGATGATGATGTATTGGCAACTTGTTTAGATGAGCCTCATACTTATGAGAAAAGTTGGGTTTTGGATTCAGTTGCATCGATGCATATTTGCAATGATAAAGATCGGTTTGATGAATTGAAAGAGGTTGAAAGTTTAGGCAATATTGCGGTTGGGAATGGTAATCGAGTGAAGATTGAAGGTATTGGGAGTGTTCAACTCAAGCTTCATGATGGTGGTGTCAAGACTCTTCGTAATGTGAGGTATGTACCCAGTTTTAGCTACAATTTGATTTCTTTGGGTGAGTTAGCTTCACGTGGGTACACATATGTTGGTAATAATGATTGGTGCAAAGTATACAAGAATGGTGGTTTAGTTTTGCAAGGAAAGAGGAATGAGAAACAACTATATTTGCTTGATGATGCAAAGGATAGAGTTGTTTCCAAGAGTAAAAAGATTCAGAGGCATGTTAGTTTTTCAGATGTTGTTGAGCAGTTTGGGGAGTTTGGGGATTCAAGTCAAGGGAGGATTTGTTGGGGTTTGCCTTGAATCCCACATCGAAAGTATAGGAGAAGTTATAAGGGTTATTCCCTTATAAATAAAGTGTTAGGCTTGGTTTGTAAAATATCCCATAGAGTTATAAAGTTGGGCTATTATAAAAGGGTGTAGTTGGGCTCTTTGGGTAGTTGGGTTGGATTTGTAAGGAGTTTGCAATTTTTCTCTTTTAAAAATTGCACAGTTGTAGTTGTTTGATTGTTTATCAAATTGGTTGGGTGGTTGTAGGCCAAATTGGTTGGGCCAAACCACATTAAAATTATTGTGTTTGTTTTTGCTTTCCTTTATTTTTGTGGGTGTTTGGTTTGAGGGATATTTTTCCCAACAGATAGTCGGTAGAGTCTTCCCGCAAATGCTGAAAATATTGGCCAAGAGGTAGAATTTCACTTTCTACACTCGTTACATATAATGGTAATTTAGTATATGAACAATGTTAATTGGTTTAACCATAAAGAAGAGGCTTTGAGATATTAATGAAGTAAAAAAATCGCAAGTTTGAGTCTTATTTGTTCTTAATTAAAAAATATTCAATGTTTACGGAACATTAATTATTTTATACTTATTTTTAAGATGCTAGTTTATGGTTAAGTGTTTAGTACGTAAATATGTGGTTTTAATATATTTTAAATTATAATTATAAAATAAAAAAATTAATTTTTAATTAATAAATGATTTGTGAATAAAACCTTATACTATAAAAATTCAGTTTTCATGAGATTTGAAAATTTTAATATAATTATAAGTTCAAAATTTTCAGGAAAATAAATGAAACTATGAAAAAAATATAACTAATTGAATATATCAGGAAAAAATATTTGCTTAAATGAAGGACATGCCAAACTCCAAGTCATTAGAGGGGTTTATTAATTGAAATCAAATACTGCTCTTAATTTCAAGACTAGTAACTCATGATTTGAAAATAAAAATTAAAACATATATTATGTAATACTCATTGAAATAGATAAACAAAAAAAACTTCTCTGAAATCATCATCCTTCGATTGTATTATTACTTGAAAAATGGCTTGATATAAATATATATATATATATTAATCTGGCTCAAATTGATTAAAATTTTTTTTCGCCCAATGATTATATTAAAACTAAAATTTGTCAAAACATATATAAAATAGCATGACTGATTTGAGATTTAGTGTGATTACTCGTGAACTCTAATTAACTCTCTTATTGATAAATTAACCAGTTAAAAGTAATCTGAAAAATTGTTGTACAAAAAATTCATTAAAAATAATATTATATATTTCATTAATCTTTAAGTCGGTCCAAACTAATTAAAAACATTGCTTGCCAAATATGTTGATTGAGATTGTATTCAAAATTTATCAATATATATAATAAATAAAAATTTGATTACTCATAAACTCTAATTAATTTTATCCTTACCAGTTGAGAAATTATTTTAACCAAGTAGGAAATGAATAATACTGATGGATATCAAGACAAAATGTCGAATTGACAGTTGATATTTACATTTAGCTAATAAAAAAAGTGCTTTCATTAAATTATATCATCGAATGTACTTTCGAGGATAAATGATAAAGTAATGAGAAGCAAAGTTAATTAATTATTATTACTGGCGTGGAAAAACGAAAGCAACAGCATCCACAGAAAAATGTTAAAAATGTTGACCGTTTAAACAGTTAATTTAACAGTTTTATAATTAATTAAAAATAATGGCCATACCACAATTGAGGTTTCTGTTACTTACTAGTGGTGTGTTTTAAAATTTACAATTGATTTATGACCGATGTATAACTTTTATACGCCTTTAAGAAATCATAATATTTTTACTTTCTATTTCAATAAGTTATAAATTTTAAAATTTTAAAATTTTAAAATTAAAAAATTAAAAAATAAATATTATTTATTGGTTAATTTAGTTTAGGGTTGTATTTTTTTTAACACTGACAATAGATCAAATATTATTTTTTAAATATTCTGACCATTGTCTTAAAGAATAATTATAAGGATAATTTAACTTTCACTGGATCATTGGTTACATCAAGGCACTTCTCGCTGGGTAAAAAGAGTTAGGGACCTCACAACGACATCCCTTTCATAATTATTACTGTTATTAAATAATTAATATTGTTTAAGTACTTGTACTAGGTAAATTAAGATTAGTATTGGTCGGACTTTCAAAAAAGAAAAAGATTAGTATTGGTCGGTCCATTTGCAAACAAAGAAAAGATCATAATTAAAGCACACTAATTAGACCAAATAAATTACGTATCGTAATGTGTTACATAATCATTAAAATTTTGATTGATGAGCTACTTTTTTTTTTTATTAATGAGCTACTTAAGTCTTTTCTTTTGTTTTTTTAGCCCCTAAAGTCAAAACGTAGATTTGCTACCAAGAAATGATTAAGATCTAAGATATTGTGAACTCAATTTTCTATTTTTAGGAGTTGCCTAGTCTTTGTACACTCTGATTTTCCTATTTAACTATTGTTTAATGAAAAGAAAGTAAACAAGAAATTGAAAAGACGTCTTTAAGGAATCAATCAAATTTGATCTAATATTTGCTATTTTTTCTTAAAAAAATTTAAATTGCTCGATTCCTTTTCCATTTTTTTTAAATTTTTTATGAATATAAAAAAAGTCATTTTTAAATTATCATTATATATGTGTGTGTATGAGAACTTTAAAACGGTGAGATATAATTT
This sequence comes from Heritiera littoralis, assembly GCA_031772115.1. Taxonomy (NCBI): domain Eukaryota; kingdom Viridiplantae; phylum Streptophyta; class Magnoliopsida; order Malvales; family Malvaceae; genus Heritiera; species Heritiera littoralis. The sequence goes on along the minus strand of JAPDPK010000026.1, from coordinate 5,302,002 downwards.
TTGTATGAATTTTTAATTTTGAGTATTTATTCAAATAATATATTTTTATTTTTAATATTTAAAAATTTTAAAAATCTAGAATTTGAGTTTCAACTGCAGTAATATTTTTTTAAGTCTAAAATTTTCGTTGTAAAGAAAAAAAAAAGAGTGGGTGCTAAATTCAATTTCCATAATGATTTGGATGGTTGAAAATAAAGAAAGAAGCATGCAAGAGAAAGAAAAAGCCAGGACCGAAGTGGTTTTAACTTAATAGGTGTAAGCGTAATGAAGATGAAAACTAGACCTTCGGGCAAAAACCTACGATAAAGCTAAGTGGTACTTCTTTTTGTTTGGCATCCCACTTGCACTTGCTGTGTTCTATTATTTGTCAATGAGAAGTCAGATACCTAAACCAGCAAGTGTCATCCCCCACGCACCTACTTTCATAAAAACTTATGGCCTATATTCATTCTCCGGCAAATTCTCAAATTTTACATAAAATTTTTTAAACTAAACACCAAAAAGAAAGAAAAGAAACCCGAACGCGTGAGATATATATATATATATATATATATATATATATATATATATATATATATATAATTTCATAATTTTTCGTCAGGCCAATCGGTAATTCTTTTTTCAGTGTTTTTTTAGTTATATTTGATTTTATTTTTATGAAGTTATTTTTTATGTAAATCACAAGATGTGTTCATATTACATTATATATGATATTAATTTCTGCTAGTATTGCATAACTAACGCTAATTTAAAAAAATTTAACTTGATGAGTTTCGAATACGATATCTCTCGTTATAGATTGTAATTACTCAAAAACTCAACGAGATTTTACATTATTAAATAAGCTTTTCGAGTTTATTTTTATGAAGTTTTTAAGTATAAGGAAAGTTTTTTTTTTGGACATAGTATAAGGAAAGTTTTAACAATAATCAGAGTAATACATCTATATAAAAGTATTTAAATTAATTAAATAAATTGATTTATAATTGAATACATATAACATACGATAAATCAAATTCACCTACAATCATATTTGATTTAAAACTTCGAGATTTCAATTTTTTTTTATTAAACCAAAATCTCGTAGGCCATAATTGATCCTTTGAACTAAGAAAAGTTTGTCAGCCAAATAAATTACATATTGAACAAGTTTTTCAGGATTTAAAATCTTGAAAATTATCGTTTTGAAAAAAATTAAATTTACCAAGTAAATTAAAATTAAAATTTATTAATATTAACTTTCTAATATTATTACAATTCCAAAATTACCGCGTCGCCGAGGACCAGGTAGGTGACGAAGCAACAGTCACAATCAAGTGATGTACGGAGGCTATAACGCATTAATTTGCTATTTGAATGCGTTAATTACACTTTGCGATAGGATCCTTCCCACCTTCAACTTAACCGTTGGATGGAATTTCGGGTTTCGTTCCTTCAAACACTTTTCAATTTTCGTCTGCCATTCATTTAAATCTTACTGTTATCCTAATTATTTTTAATTATTATCATTACTTTATTTAATCTCGCTATAACCATAGTTAAGACAGTGATATTGAATGCGAATTACTCACGCTGTTAACGAATGTTTGCTAGAGAGTTTTTTTTTTTTACCCTTAAATTTTTTATTCAGTTCAAGTCTTCAACCGACCATGGAACCAAATCATGTGCTTTTTGACTCAGAAAGCTCTTTTATACATGCAGACAAGAGAGGAAAAACAAGGGAGTTAAAAAAGATAATGGTTGCTGCCACAACCCAAAAGACATGTTTCAAGCCGAATTATGAACCATATTCTTTATATTCACATTAACGTAGTAATTTTACAGATTTAAGATTCGGATACATATATTTTTATTGTATAAAAAATGAACGACATTATTCAAATTTAATTTGTAGATGAAAAATGAAATAAAGCACAAGCATGAACCTAATAATACTAAGCATTAATTGATAAGTATTGGGACAAACTCATTGAACACAGTAAAAACTGTAAATATTTAATAATCTACAATGGACAAAAATGAAATTAAATTAAGGAAAGAAGGAAACGAATCCAGCTGAGCTCAAATTCTATAGCTACAAGCTACCAGCTGGTTTCTTGAAACCTATGACAAATAGGAAAATAAATTTCCAGGAGAATCCGGGTATCTGTACTCTGAAACTATCCCTCTGGTAAAAATCTTCCTGTACGGTGAAAATTTTCCTAATTTATTCATGTTTTTTAAACTTAATTTAGGTCTAATTAGGCTTGATTGACCAAGGCCTTGGCGTCTATAAACGTCCCATGAAAGCCGTATGGAACCCTGGATGGTAATCTAATTGAAGCTTCCAGCCGCAAATTCATGGCGTTTACAATTTGAAGCTCAGATTCCCAAGTCATCTCGTCGTGAACGAAGGAAATAATATAGCCATCATCTTCAGCTGATTCGCAATTGTCGTCTCGAGGCAAGAAAAAGGGCTCCCCACCATATCTTCTGTCACCGTAAATGTGTTTTTTAACCTCCCCAGTAAAAAGATCCACCTTGGCGAATCCTGACACTTTTGGCCATGGTTCAGCAATGGCTAGATAAGCGTACCGTGTCTTTCTTCCAAGCCGGTTTCTGTTCACCATCCCAGCTTCCAAGTTCATTTGCTCCAGTTCTGAGATTATTGGGCGGCGCGTGGACTCACCTGTCTTCAAATTAAGCCTGAATTCGGACAATACACTCTTTAAACTCTCGTCGCATTCGTTGAAAATGGAGTCGGGAGGTGTCATGCAAGAACCAATCACCACAACTTCATCTGATTCTGGCTCCTCCCAAGCGTTCCATAGATGAAAACAGAAGGTGCCAGGCGATTCAACCCATATAATATCCTTAGAATCACTTGCATTTTTAGAAAGAATCCCAAACCGAGACTTCTTGTCCTTGTCGTAAATCACGGGAGACCCACCGGTGATCATTTCTTGTAGCTTGAACACCACTTGCTGGTCAGGAATCACCACGAAATTCTCGGTGATGGCGAAGTCATGCATCATAGTTGGCACCGGTAGAGGAATCTCGACATCGGGTGATTTTTCACCGTCGGGTGAAAACCTGAAGTACTTCAAATAAGGCTTTTTGACAACATCGTAACTCAAAGCAAAGAGTTCTTTGGAAAAAGGATCGACTTTTGGATGCGCAATCATTGTGGAGTTGAGTTGATTATCAAAATTGTATCTCCCAACAGTTTCCAAATCACCTGAGGAAGTGATGCGTACGTGGTAGGGAAGATCATCTTCGGACATGGCTAGAAGTCGGTTGTTGAAATAGACTAAGCCAGCGTTAGCTATTCCAGTGCCGTGTTTGTGATCGAGAAGGCCGAAAAGCCCTCTCGCGTAGAAGAGTAAAAGCCGGGCAATCCCAGAGTGGCCATGGAGTTCACCAATTGCTTTAGGAAAAACAGGGCGGCCCAATTCTTTTTCTTGTAAAAGTCTTTGCGTCTCAGTAAAACGACAGGCATAGCTGGCGCTGCCATTATCAATGGAAACCGCATGTACCATGCCGTCACCGTCAAAGAAGTGGTGGCCTGCAACGGGCTCGAATAGAGGGTTGGCGCCGTTGCGGAGATAAACGCCGTGGATGCAAGAAGGGATGGTGCCGGTGACGGGAAGAGACTGCTTGACGGGCTGTTCAGGGACAGGAGCGAAGTTTCCGGTGATTTGCACACGTGGGTCAGCGGTTTTAGGGAGTGGGTGCTGACGCTCGCATGAAACCAACGCGCTCTCAGCCATGTCCAGAGCCATGGCTGCAGCTTTTTGGAGGAGGTTCCACTGTCGCTGGTGGTGGGTTTTGGGCTTTACATTTTCGGTATCTTCAACGGGGTTTACGGGGCTCTGGTACGGTTGTTTTGGGAAATGGAGAACCGAAGGAGAGTTCAAAGCTGAGTGAATAACGTTGCTGGTTGTTTTATTGGGCTGCCGTTTCTTCCAGGAGACAGAAGTTGGAAAGAAACCCAATTCTATTGTTGAGGAGGAGGACGAAAGAGGATGGGAAATCTGGGTTTTGGCCCAATTAGTTGAGGAAGAAGCCATAGCTTTTAAAAGGGAGAAATCAGAAGCGTTTTTCCGGTTTGGCTGTGCTAAAAAAAGGGCAAGAGTGTTTTGCGCTTGTTTCCTTGGAAGAGGAAGCATACAGGAGAGAGAAGAGAGTGGCTGAGTGAGCTTTGAGGAGAAAATAAGAGAAAATGGAGTATAAATAGAGTTGGGCGTAATGGTGAAAGAGAATGGGGTGTGTTTGTGTGGGAGGTCCACCTCAGACATCCAAAGGAATACCACGTGGTTGATTTGTGCAATGGGCACTTGGTTATTGTCAACTGCAAACATTGTTGTAGAGTGTAGACCGTAGAGTAGTGGAGCAGAATCTCAAACCTCCGGAGAACAATGAAATTTTCTTTTGAAGGAATGCATCAACCAATGGGGACACACCCCAAAAAATTACTTACAAGGGGTTTGGTTTGAGCCATAATTGGAGGGCAGAGGGTCCCAAATAGGGACCAATGAGAGGAAAATTTAGGGCAGAGACAAACTCATTCCCACGGAAAGGCAGGGTGAAAAATCAAATCAGTCTACTGTTGAAACACACCAGCACTGCAACCCCAACTTTTTACTTGCTCTATTTTTATTATTTTTTTCTAGTATTTCTTTTTTTTTTTTTCAATATAAAGTCTAACTCCGCTTTCCGCCCTCTTCTGGGAGCTCTCCATCGACTGCTCACTCGACCCACGTGGTCCTTTCTCCGACTCCTTATTGTCCACCAAATGTCGTCATATGAGAATATGACTCGTATCACCAATTAGCCCCCACACTCACCCTCTTCGGAGAACATATCTGCATATTTTCTCATGTTTAACATTTTGTTCATGTTCATATTTTTGTTCACGTTCATATTCAACTCTTGAAACACTCAAGTTGAAATCACGAAAACATTTTTTTTTATTTCGAAAGGAAAATTATGTGTATATAATTTTTTTCAAACCTCGTAATATATGAATTTGAAGCATTGAATTTACTATTTTTCATGTTCGTGCTCATAATTCATACGTGTATAAATATGAATCATGATCCTCAGCATTGACCCTTCGTCCAATCAACATCCAATCACTCGTCCCCGTGTCTCCGATTACCACACTCCTAATTACTCGTTCCTTTCTTAGGCTAATTAAATTATTGTAGCCATTATTGTAACCATTGATATTTTTTTGTCTCTCTTATTCTATGTATATCTGGACAGCAATAATACCCTCTTCTCCAAGCTTTACGAAATGTTTCCCGGTCTGCCTTTACCGGCGGCCTATGGACTCTTGTTCCTTTATAGTAATGGTAATCGAGTCGCAACTTTCCACCACATAGCCATACTCTAGTGGGAGTCACTCGTTGTGTGATTGACAGTGTAGGAGGCTGGATTGGGACTGTATGTTTTCATAGTTTCAATATCCGGTTGACGTTAGCAAATCAAAAGTTGGCATTAATCCTTTTCGTCGACTTATCAAGTCGGTTTTTTTTTTGAAAAGTAAAGAAATTTATTTATGAATTAAATAGTTACAACCATGCCACAAAATTAGAGGTGCGGTTGACTCCAAGTTTAGCAAGAGAGTCTGCAAAGAAATTGGCTTCTCTAAAAACATGAACAAAGGAGATGACACCCAAACACGAATAAAGATTATGTAACTTGTTGAGAAAGTTACTGTACTTCCAAGGGCTGTCAAGGACTTTGTTCAACCATGAAACTACAACCTTAGAGTCACTTTCAATCACAAGTTGAGGGATAGAATCTAAAGTGGCATTGGCAATGATTGAAAGAGCTTCCACAACAGCCATCAACTCTGCCAAGTTAGAATCGGCCAAACCTATTGTTGACACCTAATTTTGTCCCTTTTTGTTATTATTACTATTATTATTATTTATTTATATTTATTTTTATTATTTATATTATTATCATTATTATTGTCTTTATTATTACCATTATTATTATTATTATTATTACTATTATTATTATTATTATTATTATTATTTTTATTACTTTTATTATTATTATTATTATTTATATTTTTATTTATTTTATATTTTTATTTTCTGTCTCTTTTGGTCTAATCTACCAGCAGAACCCCTAGCCTTTTCCTCAAAATCCGCCGGCCACCAGCTACCCCCTGCCAGCCATCCCATCTCCGCCGGAGCCTCTGCCTACTCCATCCCATCTATACCAGTCCCCTTTCTACAAAAATCTCTCCTTCAACCAGCAACAGAAGGAGCCCCAACAAAAAATCGGGATCCCAAGCTACCCGGGACCCAAGCTCTCTCCCTCACCCGAGCACCATCCTCACCCGAGCACCATCCTCACCCAACCTAACTCACTCATCATCACCCTCTACCCACAGCAACCACCACACACCACCATCAGTAGCCTAAATCATCACCATCTACCATCTCACGACCCAGAAGACCCGAGAGCCCAACTCCCAAATCCAAAAACAGCCCCTGTATCCATCCATAAACCGCCACCACAGCCTAAACCCGAGACCTAACCAAACTACAATAAGTCACAAACCCATCACCTTTACCCCAACGACCTCGCCACCATCTGAAAACCCAAGTCCGAGACCCCAAAACCCTAGATCTAACACCTGCAAAAACACAAAAAAAAAAGAAGAACCAGCAACCTCGAGAACCATAGCCACAACCAAAATATCAACACCAGATCCAAAAAAAAAAAAAAACAAAGAGGGAAAAAAGCTTTCGGGGGGTTCAGATTCGTGGGGTTGGGGGCTTTTTCGAAGGAAAAGGAGGCCGAGAACGAGAAGAGGAGGTGAAGAAGCGTCGGAAAGTGGAAAGCTTTTTGTGATCCGGCCACCGGAGGCGGCGGCCGGTGGTGGCGTACGGCGGTCCGGCAAGGCCGGAAATCGCCTGGCCGGGAGAAAAGGAGAGAAAGCTCTGAGATTTTTTGTGTGAAAAAAGGAAAAGTGAACCAAAAAAAAAAAAAGGGAAGATTTTATAAAGGGAGGTCGACCCGCGCGTGGACCCGGATCCGACCCGGGATCCGCGCGCCCGACCCACGGGAGGAGGAAGATCCGCGTGCCTCAGCCGACCCGCGTTGACCCGACCCGATCCGCACGTTGACCCGGTCCGATCCACCTTATTTGGGCCAGATCTGTTTACTTGTTGGGCCCGCACGCCTTGGGCCAACCAGGTTGGGCTGTTTGCAAGCATTTCCTTTGGGTTCTCAGCCCAAACCAATTTAGGTATATTTCTTTTAATTTTAATAATTTTGGTGCTATTATTATTATTAGTATTATTATTATTATTATTATTATTATTATTATTATTATTATTATTATTATTAGTGCATGTTGTAAAGCAAAAGTTTTTGAAAAATTTTCTTTTATTTGTATTTTCTTTAATAATTATTATTGATTAGAAAAATGTTTTAAAAATAATGAAATTTAAATTTTAATGAACAAAGCCCGATGATGGGATGCTACGGAAGTCACAAGTAGTGATTCCTAGCTGATCCCTAGGTGAGAAGAGTCATACTAATTGTTGCCAAAAGTATTGGAATATTTAGTATGATTTTTCAATAATTTAAATTTTTATAAAAAAAAAAAGAAAATGAATAAGTTTTTTAAAAACAAAGAAATATAAATAATAAAAAATAAATAATGAAAATTGAAATAAAAAATTCATTTGCATCATTTTTATTTGTTTGCATCATGTGCATTCATAATAATTTTCGAATCAAGTGTGGATTTTCCGAGGATGAGATTCTATAGAAGTCACAAGTAGTGATTCTTAAGAAATCTCTAGGTGAGGAAAATTATTTCAAATGCTGCCAAAAGTATTGGAGTATTTGATTTAATTATTCAATACAAAAAGGTTCACATTTATTTTCGAAAAATAAAGTTTAACCTCTTAAAATAAAACAAAATAAATTTGCAATTAAAAAATGATTTTGAATAAAAAGGTTGTAATAAAAATAAGAATTATTTTTAAATATTAATTCGAGACCATTTCATTAAAATTAAAGGATAACACATGATTATTATGGTACCGTTTTTAACGGGCGTCGTGGGGGTGCTAATCCTTCCCCACGCGTAACCGTACCCCCGAACCCAAATTTTGTTTTCGCAGACCAAAGAAATTGTCTTTTTAATAAAACTTAATTAATTTTGAGATTTTGTTAAAAAGATAAACATTTTTAGGTGGCCAATCACACCTAGACAAAAAAAGATTGGTGGCGACTCCCATTTTTGTTTTTAAACGCTTTTTTCAAAATTCGTCGAGCGCGAAGCCGTTACGACACCTATATTCTTTGAAAACATCATTAGAATATGTCCATGATGATCTCGCAAAACTCCCCCAATACCAGCTTGACCAAGCTTGCCTAAGGATGATCCATCGACATTGCACTTCCAGGAACCAAGAAGAGGAGGAAACTAAGAGATATTAGTCTTGACAATCCTATGTTTTGAAGTAAAGCTGATAGATTGAATGTTACTGGAAAGCAGAAGCATATCGAGATTAGGATGGGAAGCTTTGAGCCACCAGCTAAGCCTCTGTCTAATGATACTGGAAGCTTGAAGGGGAGAGATTGATTTGTTGTTGAAGATCTTGTCATTTCGAGCAAGCCAAATCGACTAAAGAATAGCATAGAAAAGAGTGTCCCAAATTTGTTTTTGAGTCCTATTAGAAAGAAGGTTACTCCAAGACCAAAACAACTGATTTAAAGAACCTGGAATGACCCACGAGACCCCCCACCATCCGCAGCAGAGACACCAAATAGTCCAAGAAAAATGGCAATGAACAAACAGATGATTGATTGATTCTGGTTGGGGACAAAACACACATTTGTTTTCTTTGTTCGGCTGACAACCTCTCCTGTGAAGCATGTCAATAGTAGGCAGTTTACCTTTTATAGCTCTCCAACAGAAAAGCTCAACCTTGGGAGGGGCTATACCTTTCCAAAAATATCTTTCAATTAAGGAGTCAGAATCTTGAGAATTCGCTAGAGATCTTCTAAAAGAGTTTGCACTATAAACTCCATTCGTAGTGTGACACCAGACCACTCTATCCGACATGAATTGAGAAAGACAAACCGAATTGAGAAGTTCCATAAGCTCCTGCCATTGTTGAGTTTCCCATCCAAAGAGATTTCTTCTAAGTTTGATGTTCCAGACAAAATTTGATCCATTCCAATGGCCATAGTCTTTGATGAAGCCCTCTCTATTGACTGAAAGGGCATAAATTCTTCCAAAGACATCCTTCAAAATGAGGTTTTGAATCCATTTATCACTCCAAAAAAGAATTTTTTCTCCGTTACCTACACAGAAAGAAAAGCTTGAAAAAATATGGTTAGAAACCTCACCTTCACTCCAGTTTGAATGAATATCTCTCCACACTCTAGACATGGCACCATTATGACAAGGAGAAGGCCACAACTTGGATGCTGAGATGGAGTATTTTTCACAAATAACATCTCTCCAAAGGGCTGAGTGATCTTTGCTAAATCTCCATGGCCACTTAAGCAAGAGAGCTTGGTTGCAAACTTTCAAGTTCATTATCCCCAAACCACCTTGTTTTTTGCTTTTACAGATCGAATCCCAATCAATCCATCTTAATTTCCTGTTCGAATCAGAGTCTCCCCATAAGAATTGGCATTGAATTTTTTCAAGTTCCATTATCACTCCCTTTGGCATTTGAATAGGGACAAATAGTAAATTGGTAAATTAGAAAGAGAAGATTTAATGAGTTCCAATCTTCCACCCATGGACAGCAGCTTACTCTTCCAAGTATTTAATTTGTTTATGAAGGAGTCAATGATGGGTTGCCAAGTCGATAAGAGTCTTGGGTTGGAACCAAGGGGCAAGCCAAGATATTTACATGGAAGAGAATCATGCCTGCATGCTAACGTATTAGCCCATTCAGCAATAATATCTGGGTTAACTTTGATACCATAAAGGGCTGTCTTTGAAAAATTAACTTTCAGTCCAGAAAGAAGATGAAAGCATCTGAGAATTCTTTTTGTAGTCGAAAGTTGCTCCAAATCTACCTTACCAAAAATAATAGTATCATCAGCAAATTGCAAATGTGAGATTTGCAATTCGTTATGACCAACATTGATGCCAGAAAATAATCCAAGCTCAATAGCCTTTCTCAACATTAAACTCAACACTTCAATGATTATGATAAAGAGAAATGGTGAAAGGGGATCACTTTGGCGCAATCCTCTTTCGAGTGGAATTGGAGCAGACGGTGAGCCATTAATAAGAACAGAAACTGTGGCAGACGAAATGCAGCTTTTAATCCATTTAATCCATTTTGACCCAAAGCCCATAAGAGACATAACCTCAAACAGAAAATTCCACTTGACTTTATCGAAAGCCTTTTCAAAGTCAAGTTTTAAAATAATACCACCAGAATCAGATTTCTTCATACAATCAATAATTTCGTTGGCAATAAGACTACTGTCCATAATTTGTCTACCCGGAACAAAGGCAAACTGAGTAGTGTGAATGATACTACCCATCACTTGTTTAAGTCTGCCAGCAAGAGTCTTTGCAAGGATTTTATAAATGCAGCCAATGAGAGAGATTGGTCTAAAGTCATTCAATGATTCGGTACAGTGCTTCTTTGCAATCAACGCAATGAATGAGCAGTAGGTTTGCTAAGGACACTGAATAAAAGACGATTAGGGGGATATTCTTGTATAGTAGAAAGTACAATTTGGGTGCTTTAGTAGATATATATGATATGTACATTGCGTGGAGGAGGCAGTATTTCATTTATGGTACGTTTTCATATAATGAAGATGTTAAGATCGATCTGTATTTACCAAGTTATAATGTTATCTTCAATAACATTATTATGGCATTAATGCCACTGGTGGGAACTATGATATGGCGACGGAAGATGACTAATGGTACGTCCTATATATTGCTTTGGAGTTTAGTGTCTAAACTGTTTTAGTTTTTGAAAAATCAGGTACGGTGCCAACACCAATTCAGATGCTGTCGAGTGCCATCGGAGAAAGAAGATGAAATTGATGGCCTAATGGGAATCTTTTTCTTCAACTTTCTATTGAAATATAAGCCATAGTTGTAGATATTGGAACTCGAGATTGGTTTCTTGATTAGGATTACATAGCATTATAAACATAGCCTTTTCTTCATTTTGCTTTTCTTGGTTCTAGTTAAAAGAATTTATTTTGTTTTACATTTGTTTCCTAAGCCTTTTTATCCAAGAAAAATAATAGCTCTCATGGAATAAAAATCAACATATCTGAGTTACTGATAGACATTTTTTAGAGTAAGCAGTTTTTCCATACCTATTGTTATCGTAAATCACATCCTACTCTAGCAATATTAGTGCCAAAGAATTTGCTTCCTTCCTAGTATGGACAAACTGACAACTAATACATAAAAATGTTGTTCAGAACGTTTAAAATAATTCTCGTCCCTTTTAAATTTGAAAACCACGCCTTTTGAATTTTTATCCCTCTTTATTGAGCATCAATTTTATAATGAGAATGTCAAAACCAAAATCTCAAGCAATCCTCAAACCGAAAAGCATGGCCTTTACTTCATAAACACAAGTTAATGCACTTAACGGTTCGCATATGATCCCTAATTTTATTGTCCCTTATTTTGTAACTTAATTATTCTAAAAGCAACTCTTTGAAGAATAAATCCTTAATTAATTAACTACATGATCTCTATGCAAGTGAAAGTTAGGTGCCTTAATTATATACAACATTGTACATCTCTTGGGATTGTCATCTTTCGATAGCAAATCTCTTAATGAAGATTTTATCCTTTCTTAAACAAATTAAAAGAGATCTGCCTTCTCTGCCATGCCTTCTCTCTAATCATGAAGTTACTGTCACGCGCGATCTAATCTTTGATTTTATTAATGCTTAATTTATAATCTGATTAAATAACATAAAAGGTACGGTTTCTCGATGTCATGGATGACTCTCGAACAACTGCTGAGTGCGAATTTTGTATGTTAATTATTCAGTCCTTTGTTATGTAATTTTGCATAAGGTATGAACTAGCCAGACAGAGATGCTCTCTTTTTTGTTGCTCTGAGCTCCTTGAATCAGATCCTTGTCGCAAATTGTCTGACCATTTTTTATATTAATACATCTGCTTCAGCTTCATTTTATATAATCAATTAGCTGATATATATTTATATGGAAACTAAGTTGAAGAATAATTTGAATTATTTGAAAGAATAAATAAAACTCAATTTTCACTATTAGCTTAAATAATTTTAAATTAACGTCTGCATTTCTTCTCTAAATCAGAGATATTTATTGTAAAAAAAAATAAAGCCAGATTATATAAAGGTTTTGCATCTTCCATTCTTCATATATAAGTTCACACAATTGAACAAGAAGTTCACGGATTTAATAATTAATTACCATAGTGGATAATTTGCCAACCTTAGCTTAATAATTTTTTCCATTAATAAATCTTTTGATCATCATGCCAATCAGTCGAAAGCTAGTAGCCCAACCTTTGCCACTCAAGCTGATCAACCTAGTTAATTACCTAACTAAACTTATAAAGCAACTAGCAACTTATAAGCCTTCTATAGTGTAGGACAATATGGACAACACAATCGACATGGTAAATGATTATTAATTTATTATCGTTTAGTTATAAAAAACTTTCACTTTTGAAAATTTTTTTTGATTCATAAAAAATTGAACTTTGAATCTAATCATTTCAAAGAAGGATAATAATAGACAACAACTAAATTAAGTCTTAATATAGCCAAATCTTCTAGCTATATATGGATAAGGGGTAAAAAATAAATTTAGATACTTTCTACCTAACATGGAAAAAAAGGGGAAAATTTACTTATAAACATTTTATAAAGAGAAGTGTGAAACATGGGATCTAACAGCAACGGGAAACACCATTCTTTAATCGATTTGCTGGTAAATAAAGTGATCGAGAATCCGAATAAGACAGCAAGGAAGACCGCCTTTATTACTGGAAGATGTAATTTATCATATACTCCTAAAACTCTAAAAATTTAAAAAATATGCTAATCTCAATTGATTAATACATGCGTAGTATGATAGAAGTTGTCAGGACTAACGTTTGTTGGAAAGAGTGGAAAAAGTTTGGTACTTTTTAAATAAGGTTTTGAATTCGAACATTGTGAATGAAAAAAATAACGTTGGAAGAGCTCTCTCATTAGTCCAATTATAGTTCGATTCCGGATTAGTTAAGATCTAAAATGACTTTCAAATACTCTAAGGTTTTGACAAAATAAAAAAGGTTGTTAGGTGACAATGACAATCTAGCAAAACAACAAAATTCATATCGGATTAGGTTCAAATGATCATGTTGAATACAATGCTTAATTTCTTATAGTTGGTATTAAAATTTTGAAAGCCAAACTTTGCAAAACCAAACGAAACATAACCAAACTTAGAAATTGATGTCTCATGCATAAGCCTTGGACATTAAAACTTCAAATCATTCTCCTTTTTCTTTCTTGCAAAGAAAAAGCAAACCGTTGGCTAGCTATAATAACAAACACAACTCGATGTTTAGTTATTCTAACTCTAACTCTTCAAGATGAGCCTGAAACAGCAGTAAATGACTAACATACAGGCTGGAAAGAGGCCCCGTTGCCCGCACTCGATTCTCACATAGACTTGTTCTATATGCTTTCACAACCTCCATAACTTTGCCTTAGTCATTTTAATTTCATTATCTTCTATAGTTTCCGAACTGTATATACAAAAGAAAACAAAAATTTAGAAAAATTAATCCAATGTAAATATAGTACTACTTTTAGATCACATCAAATAATTCGTGCCAAAGAGCCGGCAACTTGGATCGTGCTTGAAGAACATGATGTTGGGAAATTATTTAGTGGGCCTACATATATCAATTAATTGTACATTACAGGCTATCTATTTAGTCCACTTAATAGTGATCAAATAAAGTTTAAGTTATTAGACTTTAGAACATCTCAAATTAGTATGGGCTTTGCAATGTGTAGAGACCCAATATTTTATTTTATTTTCATGATGGGCCAAAATAAAATAAAATATACTTCAAGTATAAATAGGTTATGGTCCCCAGTCTAAAAATAACTTAATTCTCACAACATATCCCATTGTTGAGTGAGATACAGATTCTCTCAAAAGGTTTAGACGTGGAAGACTCTAACCTCAAGAAATCAATTCCAATGGATTCAGGTACGCTTTCGTATTAATCTTTTCTTGATGATTGAACATGAGATCCTGGTGTATTTATCTGTATTAATTATCTTATAAGTGGTATCAACAGCCTATCATGTTTGATCATTGAGAATTAAAAATTTTTGTGTAAAACTCTAGGGCTTTTATTCCTTATGGAATAAGGATTAAAATCATGTGAACAATTTTCTGAAATTTTGTTTCATGTTTCATGAATTTTATTCTTAAAGTTTTTAAATCCCGAATTAAATATCCAACCAAAACAATTATATTTTGTATGTTTTGATTCAGATTGATGAAGGATAAATGCTTTTTGTAACTTATATAGTTGAATCTAACTTACAAATTTAAGGGATTTTTTTTTTGGTTGAAAGAAATTAAGAAAACATAATTGGGTTACAAAGATAAGCTTGTACAACAATTGGGGTATTTATGATTAGTCTTTTGAAAGTGTTAAACTTTGTTTTAGGCTAATTGTTGGAACCTTAAGCTTTAGGCAAAAGCCTAAGATATTGGAATATATTTGGTGTGTCATGTTTTATCCAATTGTTGGAATCCTAAAATTTGGGGTATTAAAACTTTATTTGAATATTGTATTAAACCCCATATCTTTATTGTTAGTTTTTTATTGGGCTTATGTCTGCTGGGATTGAATACCCTGAAATACTTATTATTTTATTACTTTAATATTTAGGGTTATATTCTTGGGGATCTTAAGATATTCTTATTTTTGGGATTATAGCCTTAGTATTGTTGATAAATTTGTGTACGCTTAGTATATACACTCGTGCATATTTGGTGCAAAATAAAGTTCAAAATAAATTGAATTAATATACAATGCCACCAAAGTGACCTATTTTATGTTAATTTATTTATTTTGAAAATTAAAGTTGTCATTTAAGAATTTAAATGACTGTGTTTCATTTTTTACCGGATTACAAACACAATAAGGTAGTAAATATGTGATAAAATTATTTTTTACCATGCATGCAATATGTCGGCCCAAAGGAAGGTATGTTGTTGGCAAGGATTTGATTATCAATATTTACTAAAAAAGTTTAAGAGTACCGCTTATAAATTAAAATTTCTGTCCAAAGACTAAATTTTAATGTTGTGCTTGGTATCTTATATAGCCCAAAATTATCGTTTGTTAATTGTGAGCTGATTATTGTTGTTTTTCTGTTTACAGTAAATGTTTCTTCTATATCTGCCAATTTGAACAATATTCTGGTGCTTAACGGCACTAATTTCGAGAAATGGAAGGAGCACGTTACTATTGTGCTTGGGTGTATGGATCTAGACTATGCGATCGGGTCTGACAAACCTCCTGCCCCTGCTGATGATAGTACAGCTACGGAAAGGGCACTTTATGAAGAATGGGAGCGTTCAAACGGCATGAGTCTGATGATCATGAAGCACTCAATTCCAAATACCATCAGAGGCGCAATGCCTGAGGAGGAAAATGCTAAGAGTTTCCTACAACGAATTGCAGACAGGTTCACTGCAAATGAAAAAGTCGAAACAAGCACCATCCTGTCTAAGCTTGTTTCAATGCGGTATAGCGGTAAAGGAAACATAAGGGAATATATTATGGAAATGTCTAATCTTGTTACAAGACTAAAGGCACTAAAGTTAGAGTTGTCTGAGGACATTCTCGTGCACTTGGTCTTAATATCTGTTACTGCACAATTCAGTCCTTTTAAAATAAGTTATAACACTCAAAAGGAGAAATGGACTCTTAATGAGCTCATTGCTCAGTGTGTGCAAGAGGAAGAGAGGTTGAAACAAGAAAAGATAGAAAGTGTTCACTTAGCATCTTCTTCCAATGACATTGCTGCCAACAAAAAGAGAAAAAGGAACACAAGAAAAGGCACTGCAAATACTGGAACTTCACAGCCTAAGGGGCAACAGAAACAAGATAAGGTGATCACTTGTTTCTTTTGCCGTAAAGGTGGTCATGTGAAGAAGGATTGTTCCAAGTATGCTAAATGGCTTGCCAAAAAGGGTAAACTTCTTAACTTTGTTTGTTCTGAAGTTAATTTGGCTTTAGTACCCAATCACACTTGGTGGATAGATACAGGTGCAACTACTCACATAAGTGTGGCTATGCAGGGTTGTCTAAAGAGCAGAAAGCCAACTGATGCTGAAAGATTCATCTACGTAGGAAATGGCGAAAGAGCTCCTGTTGAGGCTATTTGTTTATTTAGATTAAAGTTAGAATTTGGTTGCTATTTAGATTTGAAAGAGACTTTTTATGTACCGTCATTTAGACGGAATTTGATTTCTATTTCTTCTTTGGACAAATCAGGATATTCTTGTTCATTTGGAAATGGAAAATTTAGTCTTTTCCAGTATTCAAATCTTATTGGCACAGGTTTTTTAGTTGATAATCTATATAAATTGGATATTCATGCCTCACACATTAATGAATCCTTGCATATAAATAATTGTGGTACAAAGCGCAAATTAATTAATGAGAATTCTTCCATGTTATGGCACAAGCGTTTAGCACATATTTCTGAACAAAGAATAAAGAGGCTTATGTCAGAAGGAATTCTTGATTCCCTTGATTTTTCAGATTTCAAAATCTGTGTTGAATGTATTAAGGGAAAACAAACAAATATCAAGAAAACTGGTGCTAACAGGAGTTTAAACGTCTTGGATTTAATTCATACTGATATTTGTGGTCCATTCCCTACAGCTTCTTGGAATGGTCAACAGTATTTTATTACTTTCATAGACGATTATTCTCGTTATGGGTACCTATACTTGATTCATGAGAAGTCTCAAGCATTGGACGTTTTCAAAACCTATAAAGCTGAAGTTGAAAATCAACTTGGTAGGAAAATTAAAGCTGTTAAATCTGACCGTGGAGGTGAATATTACGGTAGATACGACGGATCAGGTGAACAACGTCCAGGCCCTTTTGCAAAGTATTTAGCAGAATATGCATCATTCCTCAATACACCATGCCAGGGACTCCAAGTCAAAATGGTGTAGCTGAGAGACAAAATCGGATCGTAAAGGACATGGTTAGAAGTATGATTAGTCATTCTTCTTTGCCAGACTCACTTTGGGGAGAAGCCTTAAAGACTGCAGTGTACATTCTTAATCGAGTTCCAACCAAAGCAGTAGCTAAAACCCCATATGAATTATGAACAGGAAAGAAGCCTAGTATTAGGCACTTACATATTTGGGGTTGTCCAGCTGAGGCTAGGCCATACAAGCCTAACGAAAGGAAATTGGACTCAAGAACAGTAAGCTGCTACTTTGTTGGATACTCAGAAAGATCGAGGGGTTTCAAGTTTTATGATCCCTCAAATAGATCCTTTTTCGAAACAGGGAATGCTAAGTTTATTGAGGATGTTGAATATGATAAGGGTGCTAAACTCAGGAATTATGTTTTTGAGGAAGAAAATGTTACAGTTCCTACAGTTGCAATTGAGAATGATCAGACAATTATGTCTGACATTATTCAAGATGCAAATCCAGACTATCAAAACACTCCTGGGTTACCACCGTATCATATTGAACAGCAACAACAACCTCAATTGGAAGTGCCATTAAGGAGATCCTCGAGAGAGAGGAGATCGGCGATTCCAGATGATTATATCGTTTATCTCCAAGAACACGAGTTTGATATAGGACTAGAGGATGATCCAAAATCTTTTAGTGCAGCCAAACAAAGTGTTCACTCTCATAAATGGATTGAGGCCATGAAAGATGAGATGAAATCAATGGAGGATAATGACGTTTGGGATCTTATCGAATTGCCTAAAGGAGCGAAACCGATTGGTTGTAAATGGATTTTCAAAACCAAGAGGGATTCGAAAGGCAATATTGAAAGATATAAAGCACGTCTAGTTGTCAAAGGTTTCACTCAAAAGGAAGGCATTGATTATAAAGAGACTTTCTCTCCAGTTTCATCGAAAGACTCTTTTAGAATCATTATGGCACTTGTAGCTCATTATGATTTGGAGCTACATCTGATGAATGTAAAGACAGCGTTTCTCAATGGTAACATTGAAGAAACAATATATATGGAGCAACCAGAAAATTTCGTGTCGGATGAATCGAAACATTTGGTGTGCAAATTAAAGAAATCCATCTATGGTTTAAAACAAGCATCCCGTCAATGGTATCGGAAATTTGATCAAGTGATCATCTCTTTTGGTTTTAAGGAGAACACTGTTGATCAATGTATTTATCACAAGATCAGTGGGAGCAAGTTTATTCTTCTGGTGTTATATGTCGATGATATCTTGCTTGCAAGTAGCGATATAAGCTTATTGCATGAAACCAAGAGATTTCTTTCAAATAAATTTGAGATGAAAGATCTTGGGCATGCATCTTTTGTGTTAGGCATACAGATCCATCGAGATTGTTCTCGAGGAATACTTGGCTTATCACAAAAGGCTTATATCGATAAAGTGCTTAGCAGATTTGACATGAAAAACTGTGCATCAGGAGACACGCCCATTGCTAAGGGTGATAAATTTAGTTTGCTTCAATGCCCAAGAAATAATATTGAAAAGGAAGAGATGCAGAAGATTCCTTATGCTTCAGCAGTAGGGAGTCTCATGTATGCTCAAGTTTGTACGTGTCCGGACATTGCGTACATAGTTGGTATGCTTGGCAGATATTTAAGTAACCCTGGAATGGATCATTGGAAAGCAGTAAAGAGGGTTATGAGGTATTTACAGAACACTAAAGATTACATGCTCACATATCGGAGGTCAGATCATTTAGAGATCGTTGGGTATTCAGACTCCGATTTTGCTGGTTGCCTTGATAGCAGAAGATCCACTTTTGGTTATGTTTTCATGTTAGCTGGAGGAGCTGTGTCTTGGAAGAGTGTAAAGCAGTCACTCGTAGCTTCTTCCACCATGGAAGCAGAGTTTATAGCTTGCTATGAGGCATCAAACCAGGCAATATGATTGCGAAATTTTATCACTGGGCTATGCGTTGTCGATGGCATTGAGAAGCCATTGAAGATTTATTGTGATAATAAAGCCACAGAATTATACTCCAAGAACAACAGAAGCTCGTCGAAGTCAAAGCATATTGACATCAAGTTTCTTGTTGTTAAGGAGAGAGTTCAGAGTCTTCAGATATCTATTGAATATATCAATACGAACTCCATGATTGCGGATCCGCTTACTAAGGGTGTCCCACCTAAGGTGTTTCATGAGCATGTAGCTCGCATGGGTGTGGTTCACTTTGATGATATGCTTTTATAATGGGAGTTTGTTTCATTTATATTCATTTGTTATTGAGACATTTTTCTGATCAGAATAAAGTATTGTTGTTATTACTGAAACTCTGAAATAAAGTATTATTCTTTCAAATTGCAGTTGAGCCTAAAGTTTTGAAAGTAGGACCAGTTGGAAATAGGCATGTTTAAGAGATCACGTTGCATGTAATTTCCATGCTACACATCCATACTTGATCTATGTCGTTAATTATATTAATATACGTGACCATTGATGGGTCTAGTTACGGAATACATGTAACGAAGATCGCTTTGATCCTATGTTAGTATAATTGATGGACCAGATTGTTTAGAGATGTTGCCTTATGATGATAGCAAGTTTAGAGCTCTTAAAGTTATTTTAAAATGTACAATTATCAGGTGACATATGTGGCCCAAGTGGGAGATTGTTGGGAAATTATTTAGTGGGCCTACATATATATCAATTAATTGTACATTACAGGCTATCTATTTAGTCCACTTAATAGTGATCAAATAAAGTTTAAGTTATTGGACTTTAGAACATCTCAAATTAGTATGGGCTTTGCAATGTGTAGAGACCCAATATTTTATTTTATTTTCATGATGGGCCAAAATAAAATAAAATATACTTCAAGTATAAATAGGTTATGGTCCCCAGTCTAAAAATAACTTAATTCTCACAACATATCCCATCGTTGAGTGAAATACAGATTCTCTCAAAAGGTTTAGACGTGGAAGACTCTAACCTCAAGAAATCAATTCCAATGGATTCAGGTACGCTTTCGTATTAATCTTTTCTTGATGATTGAACATGAGATCCTGGTGTATTTATCTGTATTAATTATCTTATACATGATAGACTAATGTTTGAGATAGGGATTATTGGGGGCAGAAATGGTCATAGCCGACAGCTAGCTAGGTTATTTATAAGGCTAGCTCAAACATGGAAGATTACCCTTTCACTGTTTTGCTTTTTGCTTGAAGCAATTTCTTGTCATTTCATGCAAGTTGGTGTGAAATTGTCGCAACAGGTACAACATGTTCAACTTGTTCCGGAAGTCCATTCTTATTTGCTGCTTGAAAGACTTTCACCTTTCCCAGGGAATAGGAGGATGGGGTCGCCGTGCCATCAGTTAGGCGCAATGACAGGTTGCCATTGGGTGGCATCGTCGACGGTATATCCACTAATTTTTGAGATTTTTGAAGTTAATTTTTGACAACTTTAAATGTGAAAAGAACTTGCTAACTATCTTGTTACTACATCACAAGAATAAATCTGATTAATTGGTTTACGAAATGGGTTTATGCTTTTTCTGTTTTCTAGGTCAAGAATTATATATATATTAAAGAATTGAAGAGTTAAAAACATAATAAATGACTAGTAAAGAAAGAGGAGAACAAATTATATTAGGAATTATGCCACCTCATAGTATCATACATTCATCTATATCAAGAAAGAAACATAAATTCAGACAAAAATCAAAATGCGTAAAAAAAATTCTTAAAATTTTAGTCAAGACTGATTTCACGTCCTGAACAGTATTTTATAGACATGTCTCTTTGTCTATGGATCCAAATAGAAAACATTAATAATTGTACAATCAAAAGAAACAAATGGTTTCATAAACGTCAGAAGCTTCTATAGGGAAACCATCATACAACTCGAATTCAATAATTTAACCAAAAAAAAAAGTTTTAAGTTCGGATCATCTTCGTACCCTTGCTCATTATTGGACTACAAGGTGTTTGATTAAATGCCTCTGACTCTTCAGCATGTATGTATCATCACATGATGGCTTTGGGAGCGACGGTTAACGTGCGCCCAGCTGATTGTGTTCTGAAATAAAATCTTGCCTTTCAAAAAAAAATCTTCGTACCCTTGCACCAGTAACCTGTGATATGCTGAAACTTCAAATGGGTTTAGGCTTGGTCACTTGAAATTGCTTTCTGCGCTGAGGTATCCAACAAATTAAAGATCAGAAAGGAAGGACGACTATGATCTATTCTCCCACTTGTGAAAGGAAGTGACATGTCACTGACCAATGATGCATTCTCACAACTCATCTTATTGGCTTCTGACACTGACAATCCACCAAGTGGCTCCTTGAGTTGGGGACAATTGTACCATCTTGTGAAATGACACTTGGACTCAATAATGGCGCCTGATTTGAGCTGCATGTCAATCTAATTCATTCATATTAAAATTTTAATCATCAAAATCGCGATAGGGTATTTGTAAGTGATATAGTGGCCTTGCTGCCACGATTCATTGAAATTCAATTTTTTGTCTCTTCGATTCGTGAAAAAAAATAAACCAAAATTAAAAGTAAAATTCTGTGTATAAATATATTAATTTGATCAGATTTTGCTGCTGATCGTCTTGGAAGAAAAATATCAAGTACAAGCGAAATGTCTATTCTTTTGACAATATTATTGGAACTAATTATTTGTGTTAGCAAAGGGAATGATACCTTTCAATGTTGGATTTTGCCGAGCATGATAGCTAGCTTCTTGATAAAGGCCCTTGATATTTCTTATTACTATTAATTATTTGTTGCAGTGGATTATCCACGGAATCGATCAAAGCTTAGAATAGCTAATTAATGTTATTGCCTTACACAAGGCAGTGTAGAGTTTCACATGGTTAGCACTAAAATGATTGTTTAAATCTTATATATATATAAACATGATGTTGGCAGATTTTATTGCTAGGAACTCGGTTTCTGCTTCATGCTTTGCTGATTTAATCATTGATGGAGAAGTCGGTTATTGTCGTTATTAACGGTTGTCACATGGAATGCGCAATAATCAAAAGAAATTCTTGGCATATGAATTAATTATAAGGGTTATAGTCAGTGCCACGATGGCCATTTGCTTTGAAGAAATATATAATAGCCAAAGTTAGCCATTAGCATTAATGGCAAGTCTGAAGAATTTGTGAAGATTTATGTAATAAATATGATTGTAGCCCCAATATATACACCAGAAGATCATTAGCTAGGTTCTTTGATGACTGTTTTTGAGATTCTAAGTCAGTTCTAGTAATTTATGGCTTCATTGAGAGATACAAATCAAAGGTTTCTCGCTTCTAGCAATAACTATAGCTATAGATTCCCTGATCTTTGAGAATTGAGAGCATAGATAAATAATAAATAAGAACAAGTTTATTTGTTTCAAAACACTCGTAATAATAAATATAGCTAGACCTAACCCTAGAACTAATTAATTAACCATTAATCATACCATTGAAGTTGGCTGCCATCACTTTCCACGGCTGCCGCTGGCACATGAATGTGAAAATTTTAATATTTTTTAAGAGTTTATATATGATGCACTGACAGTGTATAGTTTCTATATACTGTCAATGCATCAGAGGTTGACACCTAATCAATAGGCCCTTATGGGCAAATAAAAAAAAATTATTTATATTTGCATATAAGGACCTAATGATGAGGTGTCAACCTCTGATGCATTGACAGTGTATAAAAACTATACACTGTCAGTGCATCATATATAAATCCATTTTTTAATATATGGGATAGTGATTCGAAGTTAACTTTTTGAATTAGATCAATTTAGATTTGTTAAAGAGGTGAGTTATTTGTTTAAATTTGAAAGTTGAGTTTTTAACGATCTCCTTGTAATGCCTTGTAATTTTTGACATGTCATCACTATATTAAAAGTTTTTTTGCGTTGATTTACACTATATTAAAAGTTTATCATTTTTTTACACCAAAAAAAGTTACCATCCTTAACATGTGCCTCCCTCTCTCTATTTATTTTTAGAAACTTTCTCTCTCTCTTTTTTTAATTTCAAATATTCAAGAGTTATATTTTTTCTTCATATTAAAAGTTAATTAATAAAATTTTTAAATTTTTATATTTAAATTGGAATTGAAATAGAAATTAAAACAATAATATAATTGTAGGTCATAAATTCAATTTCCAAATTATAACAACTTAAACTCTTAATTGTTATGAATTGATATTCGAGAACTTCTTTTGAAAGTATCACCATTCTTAAAATATTAAAAAACTTTTTTATTTCTGTAAAATTTGATTCATCAATCATGTTATTTTTATAAGTCTTTTTTTTTAATTTATTAGTGTTTGGCTTTTTTTTCTTAACTAAAACCACAAGTATTTTTTATGTAAATATTTGACATTACACTTTATATGAAATTTGCTTTTTCTCCTAACTTTTTGCTGATTTTTTTAAGAGACCCATTTTGATTTGTTGTTTAAATTTTAAACTTAAATGTTTTAATAAAAATATATATTATGAGATATTATTTTTTCATTATAAAAAGGGTGGTGTTATATTATTTTAGTACAAAAACATTAAAAATTAAAAGTTTACTGGAAAGAAAAAATTCTAAAAAGAGGACGAAAGGAGAAGAATAAATCATAGATAAATTAAATTTTCAGCCAAAAAAGGTAAGGAAAGATGAATTTAAAGGCAATTTTTTTTTGAAATGAATTTAAAGGCAATTAAAATCTTTTTATTTAATGCAAAATTAAGGAAAGTTGATATGGAAAAAATTACAATGATTTAGAAAATAAGTTTAAAAGCACTCTATATTGAGAAATGAGTTTTAAAACTATTATTGTTTGATAAAAATCTCCCGAAAGTTCACTTTGATTTTGGAGGATTGGATAGGAATAGTAAACTCGTATTAATGGATATGATTAAGTAAATGAGGTTTGATCAAAAATTATATTGAGCTTTAGTATCATCATTGATGAAGCTCATGCTTAGCTCTATCCAACAATTAATTATATAATAAATAAATTATAAATATTACTTTAAAGAAAAACATATATGTAAAATCTATAAATTTTAATTCAAAGGGTTGGCTCAGTTATGTAAGGCTCTACTGAGTTTTTGAGTGATGATAATCCATAACGGGAGGTTCTGTATTTAAATTCTCACCAGATCAAATTCTCTTGATCAGTACCAATCATGTAATGGATGTATTTTTCTTAATCTTAATCACTCATTAATCCTAAGTGATGTTCATTATATCTTTATTTTTAATTTCTAATTCCAAAAAAATTCACAAGTTTTTGAATCGATCTGAATGAGTTTGGCTTTCTCTTTTCATGCAAAGAGTAAACTTGAATAGAAAATCAAATTCGAAAAATCATGTCGGACCAAATCGAACTTGTGTGAAATTTGTTAGTATCTTATTTTAAATCTGATTCAAACTTGATTAAGCATGATTCATTAACAAATAAAAAATATCTAATAAAAAATATAATATTGAAAAATATCTAGCTATAGTGCATAACTAGCTTATCTATTATACATGTAAAGCAATAATGATTAGTGTAGTCAAAATCAGGACTGCATACAAAAGATAATATCCTCATCTTCAACCATATATAGTTGCCAGCTTAATTATATAGATAAGCATGAAGAAGCGTATTCGTACAAAAGATAGAAGAAGAAATGTACTTAATTAATTGCAGTATGAATAGAAAAGGATAAGATGGGTATACAAAACAATATATACGGGACTTGCAACTATATGTGTCAATTTTTTTTTTTTAGAAAGTCTATGGACTGGAGATTCCAAAATCTTAAACTCTAATCTTGTTTTATAAATATATATATATATATATATATATATATATATATATACATATATATATATATATATATATATATATAAAGAAGAAAGAGTAGTGCTGTTAATTCAAGTTTTGGTTTGACCTATTCAAAAGTCGGGTTATTTGTTCAAGCTCAAAGGCTCGTTCGATATTTGGTTGAGTATGGACAAAAATATCAAATGAAATTAATAGGTTTGGCAAAAAGTTTAGGCCCAATCAAAAATCGGGCTAGGCCTAGGCTTGTCCCTTCGAAGTCCAAGCTTGGTCCGACTTGATTCGAACATAATTAATTTAAAACTTATTTAAATTTATTTACTAAGTATAATATAATTATATGTATATAAAACATTTATTGATTAATAAACATGGTTATATATTTTATATGGAAATTGCATGTAAATTTTGATAAATCAAATTAAACTTCAAATGAACTAAAAAAATAAAAAATAAATAAACAAAAAATTAAAATAATTAAAATAAAAATAAATAAAATAATATTTGGGCTAATTGGGACTTTGCATTATAAAATAAAAATGTGCTTGGACAAAAAGTCAAATCGAATTTACGGGCCGAGCCAAACTTGAGCTTTTACGTAAATTAGTATTATATGATGCAAGCTTGGCCTAAGTCCGCCCATGATTAGGTCTAGTTTTGATATACAATAAATTAAATTAAATAATTAAATATATGATATTGGTAATAAGAATTTCATGTACAATTACACAGTGGGATAGTTGAGGTACTCTGTGTTCTTTTTTTTTTCTATTAGATGTATAATTAATTAAAAAAGCTTCGCAATTTTTCAGCTTAATTTCTTTTTTTCCTGCCAAGTAGTGGGGAATAGTTTCTACTTTCTAACTTTCTATGTATCCTTTAGGACATAAATACACTTTATTGGTTATGTTGTTTTCTAGGGCAAGTCTTTCAACAGTTTACAATAGACAGTGCTATATATAATTATTGATTAGTCAGATTAATATTATTATTTCTTTCTTTTTCCAAACGGTCTGGCAGGTAAGATCAAGCAAATCAAAATATAGATATTTGATAATTGGAAATTGACTCTCTTGATCAATTTCAGAACTCCATATATATAGTTTAATTATTAAAATTTTCAAAAGCTCTCCCAACACTCACTATTGAATAATGTATGGGAAAAGGGATACAAATCATGTGGTCCTCCCTTCTTTTATTCATTTCTTTAATCAATACTACATAGTATATTAATCTATGGTAGCCAAAAAGAAAGCGAGAACAACCAGTTTAATATATAATTAGGTTATTCTCTAACCCATGTGACTGACCAGAAATAAACTACCAACTGCCATACCGACCTAATTCTATCATATACCCATTTTACAAGCTCTCAAATGCCATGTAAAAATGCCATAAAATTAATTAACTTGTTTTCCTATGTCAGTGCTCAGAAGGATTAATTAATAGCTAGTTAATTAAAGATGAGAGCTATTTCCTTTTTAAAAAAAATTGAAGAGGAAATAATTAAATTCTAAATGTGGGTAAGGGGGTTCCTCCATTTTCTCCTTATTTCTTGGTAGCATCTTACTTTCTTGCTCTTTAATTTTTGTGCATGCATTGGTAAAAAGATGGTCAAACTCTTCTAGAAAAACATGGACAATTAACCGCTCAAGGAATTATATGTGAAAAGAATAAAAGAAAATCCATGAATTAGGTATAAAGGTGTTAACAAGGGAAACGAAAACCAAAGCAAAAGTAGTCAAAGATGAGAATTAAACGAAGGGTAGGTTTAATTTCTAAAGAGAGAAAGAGAAAAGAGAGGGATCCATCATGGGATATATGCGTTTGGTAGCACATGGTATGCATAGAATATGGGGAGAATGTAAGGTGGTTGGATAATGGATTCTTCATCTGATCAAAGCATAGGCATCTTCCACAAGTTGGAGACTAATCAAAAGAAAATTTAAAAAATATATATAATCTCATACAACGAAAGTAAAATTTTAAAAAATAAAAGATATTAATTAAAAAAATTAAATATGTATCATCATTAATTTCATTTCATTTAGTTATGAAATTAAAAAACTCTCTATCATTGTATAAGATAAGAAATCCAAAAAATAAATAAATCCATGGAGCTGCAAGTTTTCTATTTCTTAGTTTTTTATGATTTACGGTGGAAGCTGACGTGAGATTAAATGTGTTTGAATGAATCACCCAATATTCCAAGAGTTTCGCACGTTTTCCTGTAGAATTTGTTCAACTACTTCGCTTTATTGGTTAAGGATCCAAGAGAGATTTTGTTGTCTTGGTACATGAACCATAGCATTTGGTCATCTACACTTCTAATGTGAAACACAAATTAGTCCGGTGATTTTCCTGTTTATATAAAAAGAAATATTCCAATATTTCAAGGTAGACGAGTCGAAAGGTAGATAATTAAGTACATATTTATATGACTTTCAAAAGATATCAATCCTAAATTTCTTTCAAAAGATATCAATCCTTTTCATAAAAAAAAAAAAAAGATATCAATCCCAAATTTCTTTCAAAAGATATCAATCCTAAATTTCTATCAAATTTCTCTCATCAATTTTGATCTATCAATCAACAAAGTTCGACCCATTTCATTCCATCCTTCTTTATTGATCTTTGACATGACAAATACTTTGAAAATCATGTGTGCATGCATTTGAGAAAAATAATAGGATTTGATATATTCCTCGTGCATGTATTACATAACGATGCATGTGGCCATGCTGCCATGCGTTAAAACAATGAACCCTGACATAATGAATTTCCAGGAGGAAAATGCGTGATAGATTTTTGCATGTTGCAGCAGATTCAGTTCTCCAAGGAAAAAGGAGAGCTTATCTGCAGCTGCCAAGTTGCAGCCAAGGTAGATAGACGGTAGGTCGTCGTCAAGAGGTAATTAACATGGCAGAAGTCCTTAGCTACAAGACATTCAAGAACGACTGAAAGTTCAAGTCTTAATTTGTCACAATCTGAACAATAATTCTATCCAAACCCCACTTGTTAACAAGCTCTAGCTATTTTTTCTTCCACCCCGTTCAGGCTTTCAACTTTGGATCAGAGGGCTTTCACTTTCAATCTTTTAAATTCTTGATAAAGCAGCTTAACTAATTTGTGATCGTGATTGGATATCAATTTGATATGGAATTATCACATCATTTGACATGTCATGCGACTTTATCGACGTAATATTACAAATTTTAAAAATTTGAAAGTTAAAAAATAAATTGAACTTTTGATCATTTAATTATTAATTAAAATATTTTATTTTATTCACTTAATTACTAATGATTAAATTATTAATATTTTTTACACCAAAAAAAATTATTAATATATTTTGGTCTTTATTAGCGTCTCACTGTCAATATGACAATATGGCTTTATAACCATTTAACCTCCGACATTTGCGGAATTTAATAAAATTATTTTATTATTTTTGTTATCTATATTTTTAAAAAATATTTTATTACATGAAAATAAAATTATAAATTTTTATTGTAACTAGAAGCTCGACGTTATAAAATATTTATTTCATTTAATTTTCTTGGTTGGTTGATGTAATTTATAAAAAAAAAGATAATTATCCAATATATTATCAGTGAAGTTTTTTAATTTTACAAGCGAAATTAAAATAATGACATATATGTTCTATTTTATTTATTATTTATTATTTATTTTCTTAATATTTTTAAAAGACATGTGTTATCAACTCATCATCCTAATTTTACTTGTGGAGTCAAAAAATTTCACTAACAATGTATTGAATATTAATCCTATAAAAAATACTTATTTGAATTTATTTCGATGAGCTGGATGACATGTATTTGAATAAATGTTATTTTAATAATTTTGGTAAATGAATTTATTCATCCATCAAATTTAAAGGGTATGACTAACAAAACATAAAAACTTATAGTTTTAATTTCATGCAATAAAAATATCAAATACTTATTTTTAGTTTTAATAAAATTTGAAGATTTATTTGAGTATTATCTAAAAAAATTGAAGTCTAATTCGAGTTTATAATTTGACATCTAACATTTAACAATATAGAAAATAAGAAGATTAAGAAACTGGATTCAACATGTCTATAATAGTAGAGTTGTATTAGATGACAGTTATGATAGTTATATCTATCATAACTGTAATACCAGCAAAAGTTAGTTAGTAGTTAAAAGCAGTTAGAATGGGTAAAGTCAAGTGTAATTGGTATAAATAAACAAATGTTACTCAGATTACAATACAAGAAATAAGATTCATAATTCAGAATCCTATTTTCTCTTCTTCTTTCTATTTGGTTCTTTCTTCTTCATCTTGCTTCTGTTGTTAGCTTCAGTATTTCAACATGGTACCAGAGCCAGCAAATGAGAATGATTCAACGAATGGCAAAGAATCCTCTTCTCTCTCGGTGGTTAATCCTGGTTCACAAACAATCACAGTAAAGTTGGAAGATCACAATTATTTGCTATGGAAACAGCAGGTAAATGCAACTCTTCGAGGGCATGGCCTGAAAGGCTACGTTGATGGTAAGCAGCCTATTCCTCCTATTGGATCTTTTGAATTTGAGTTGTATGATCGACAAGATCAGCTTCTTGTTTCTTGGATTCTTTCTTCAATCAGTACTGAAGTTTTACCAAGCCTGGTTGGTTGTGAAACAACCAAAGATCTATGGGATGCTATTGAAGAATATTTTGCATCACAAACAAATGCAAAAGTAATGCAATACAAGAGGTAGTTTCAAAGCATTAAGAAAGGCTCTATATGTATGAAAGATTATCTCGTCAAGATAAAGTATCTTTGGGATACACTACATTCATGTGGCTGTAAAATGGGTGAAGATGAATTGGTGCATACAGCCCTATCTAGCCTTGGTCAGGAGTTTGATGCTATTGTGGCTGCTATTTCCACACAGAAAGATCTAATAACCTGGAAGACAACCTCAGCCCTCTTGTTTACCACAGAATCAAGAATTGTCCAAAATTCTTCTTTTGCAGAAGCATTCCCTGCCTCTGCAAATTTGTCTATGCATCAGAAAAGATTTCAAGCTGATGGTTTTGGTCGTGGATCTAGAAGTGTTAATAATGATGGTGGCAGAGGAATTCGAGGCAGAGGGAGATTCAAAGGGAGAGGTGGTTTTGGTTCAAAACCACAGTGTCAACTTTGTGGTAAAATAGGCCATACTGTTCATAAATGCTTTCACAGATTTGATTTGTCGTTTAATCCTGACCCTGGTGAATCTTCATTTAATTCTTCTTTCCACTCAAGAAATGGTGGTTTTGGAGTTCAACACCAAGTCAACAATGCAGAAGCCATGATAGCCACTCCCAACTCATTAACAGATTCTGCTTGGTATCCAGACTCAGGGGCAACAAATCATGTCACAAATGCTATGGAAAATCTCAATACTGGATCTGAGTATCATGGAGTTGGTAAACTTCACATGGGAAATGGAGTTGGTCTTAACATTGCAGGTATAAGTCACTCCTCTATCCTTAACAACTCTTTGTCTAAATCATTTAAACTTAGAAATATTCTTCATGTTCCAGAAATCAAAAAGAATCTTTTGTCTGTTTCTCAATTCTGTAGAGATAATGGAGTCTTTTTTTAATTTCATTATGATTTTTGCTTTATTAAGGACCCTATCACCAAGCAGGTACTTCTCAAAGGGACTGTTGACCAAGGCTTGTACAAGTTTAATCTGTCTATAGATACACCTGCTGCTGCTAATGCTCACAGTCAGAAAGAAATACATGTTTCACAATTGTCTGCATCATCAAAATTTCAAGAAGGTTCTGAGTAACAAATAGATACTTTTAAACTTTGGCATAGAAGATTAGGACACCCTCATTCTATTGTTGTTTCAAAAGTACTCTCATTTCGTAATATTCCTAGTAAAATCAATAAAAATTACATTTGTCTTCGTTGTCAATAGGCTAAAAGCCATAGACTACCTTTTTCTTTATCAATGACATCCTATAACTCTCCATTTCATCTCGTTGAATCTGACTTATGGAGTCCTGCCCCATACCTTTCTGGAAATGGTTTTAGATACTACATATCATTTGTTGATGCCTACTCTAGGCACACTTGGATTTATTTTCTTAAAACAAAAGATGAAGCTTTACCTTCTTTTATTCAATTTAAGAAACAGGTTGAAAATCAATTTTCCGCTTTTATAAAAATCCTTCAAACAGATTGGGGAGGTGAACTTAGAAGTTTCACCTCTTTTCTCAACTCAGAGGGTATCATTTTCAGGTATTCTTGTCCTCATACATCCCAACAAAATGGGATTGTTTAGAGAAAACACAGGCACATAGTTGAAACAGGCCTAACATTACTTTCTCAAGCTGCATTACCTTTTAAATTCTGGTCAGAAGCATTTTCTTCAGCAGTGTATCTTATAAACAGGTTGCCTTCTACTACATTGATGTCAAAGTCTCCTTTTGAGATGCTTTACAAAGCAAAACCAGATTATTCATTTCTTAAAGTTTTTGGATGTCTTTGTTTTCCCTATCTTCGACCATTTCATACAAATAAACTAAGTTTTCGATCTTCCCCTTGTTTATTCTTGGGTTACAGTCCTAGTCATAAAGGCTATAGGTGTCTTGATCAAAATGGTCATCTCTTTATTTCGAGACATGTTATATTTGATGAGAAAATATTTCCTTATTCTAGTCTCTTTCCCTCTTCCACTTCTGTTACTAAACCAATTTCATTGCCTTCACCTCCTTTAGTTGTTAGGACCTTTAATAATAATTCATCAATTCCTGTTCATGATTCCTCTGTTTCTCACTTTTTGAATCATGAACTTTCTCCACAATTGTCATCCATGTCACCCTCTCCTGCACCTACATCTAATGCTACACCAGTACCCTCTAATCAAACTGTTCTTCCACAAATCCGTGATTCACCTTCACTGTTAAGACCACCTCCAACAGTTACTACAAACCAACATCCTATGACAACCAGATCTAAGAATGGGATTTTTCAACCAAAAGCATATGTGGCTGATCTTGATTGTCATGAACCAAAATCTATTTCTCAAGCTCTTCAACACAATAAGTGGACAGCAGCTGTTCATGAAGAATACAATGCATTAATGAAGAATGGCACCTGGTCCTTAGTTCCTTATCCTTATCACAGATCTGTGGTTGATTGTAAATGGGTGTTTAAACTAAAAAGGAACTCAGATGGATCTATTGGGAGGTATAAGGCTCGTTTAGTTGCAAAAGGATACTTGCAACAGCCTGATATTGATTTTTGGGAGACATTCAGTCCTGTTGTGAAGCCTACAACTATTAGAGTTATACTGACTTTGGCTTTATCTAGAGGTTGGTGCTTGAGGCAAGTTGATGTCAACAATGCTTTTCTTAATGGGACTCTTAATGAAGAAGTGTATATGACTCAACCACCAGGTTTTGAAGTACATAAGGGAGACCAGCAGCTAGTTTGCAAGCTACATAAAGCATTATATGGACTGAAACAGGCTCCTAGGGCCTGGTATGATAAGCTCCAATCATTTCTCACACAGCAAGGTTTTATTTCTTCTCGGTCTGATCAATCCTTATTTGTTAAGAAGTCCAGTTCATCAAGCATCTATGTTTTAGTCTATGTGGATGACATCATAGTCACTGGTAGCTCAACTTCTGAGGTAAATGACTTAATTCACAGCTTGAACACAACATTTTCACTCAAGGATCTTGGTTCCTTGAATTTTTTCCTTGGAGTGGAAGTTCAGTATCTCCCTCATGGTATTTTGTTGACTCAAACTAAGTACATGAAAGATGTTTTGAGCAAGTTTAATATGCAAGAAGCCAAGTCTTTACCTACTCCTATGGTGAGCTCTTTGAAGTTGTTTGCTACTTATGGGTCTCCAATTTAGGATGTACAACAGTATAGGAGTGCTGTTGGTGCTCTCCAATACATCACCATCACTAGGCCTGAGTTAGCTTTCAGTGTCAACAAGGTGTCTCAATTCATGCACAAGCCTATGGATGAGCATTGGAAAGCTATTAAAAGGATATTCAGATATCTTTGCGGTACCTTCCATCATGGTCTTTTGTTGAAACCTTCCTCGATTCTAACACTTACAGGTTTCACAGATGCTGATTGGGCTACTGATCCTGATGATAGAAGGTTTGTGTCTGGTGTTGACACCTAATTTTGCCCCTCTTTTTATTTATTATTATTATTATATATATTTATATTTATTTTTTTTATTTATTTAGTTTGTTGTTATTTATATTATTTTTATTTTTTATTATTATTTGTTATTATTATTATATTATTACTATTATTATTTTTATTTTTTACTTCTATATTATTATTATTATTATTTGTTTTATTACTGATCACATTAAATGGGAATAGACGTCCCTATGGCCGGCTGGGTGTTTAGGCCAAGATCTCCAGCCCCTCTCCACTATCTCGGGCATCACCAAAATTCATCTTCCCGAGCAACCCATCTCGTCCTGACAACCATTTCTTGTGACCAAAAGACAAAAACACAAACCTAAGGATCAAACAAAGTTGCTGGATTAAAGATTGATCCTAATTGGATTTAAAAAGAATGAAAAAGGGGGGGATTGGCTCAGTTCCGGTCCCAAAATTCCTTCCCTGAATCAACCAGAGGAACCAAGCTTCAAACCCCCACTGCCATTTCCACAATCCAACCCGAGACCCCTAAAATCTCAGATCTAAAGCCCTAACCCCAAAAATCAGTCCTCGATTACCTGCAAAAAAAATGAAAGAAAACAAAACACGGCAACCTCAATAGCCAAGCCATCAACCATTAGCTTCACCATCCGAGCCCCTATTGCCGAAGCACAACCCCATAAACCAAAGCCTAACTCAGTTTTCTAAACCCCAAACTAAGCCACCATCCAAACCACCATCACTTCACTACCATAGACACCACCGCACCAGCAATCGCCTTCCACCCAACACAGACCTCCTGCAAAAAAACCTTCACACACAGCAGCCACCCAAAATCTACATCCAAGACCTAAACCCGAAAGCCCCCTAAAACCCACATCTCAGATCTGAAACACAAACTAACACACACAAACACACGCGCGCACACACACACACACACACCAACAACCATCATCATCACAAAAGCATCCGAAATCATCAACCAAAAAAAAACAAAAAAAAAGAGGGGAAGGGTTTCGGTTTATCAGATCCGAAGGCTTAGGGGAATTTTCAAGAAAAAGGAAGGCCAGATTTGGTTTAACGGGAGCAAGAGCTTTCGAAAAGTCGAAGGCTTTTCGCATTTGGCCGCCGACGAATGGCGGACGGCGGCGCCAACAACGGCTCTAGCTGGATTTTCGGAAGAAAGGCAGAGAGAGGGGAGAGATTTTTTGTTGTGAAATCTGAAAAAGTGAGACAAAAAAATTAAAAAGGGGTATTTATAGGAAAAACAAAACTACGTCGTTTTGAAGCCCCCTGAGTCTGCTTGCTGCCTCAATCCGGACCCGAAGTCCGCGCACCCGCTTCCAGACTCGTGGGTAGCCTGCGTTCAGCCCAGCAGATCAGGCCCATTTGCGGCCTGCTTCGTACCAGCAGACTGGGCCTTGACCATTGGGCCCGGTTTTTGACTTTTGGGCTATTCAAAGGGTTTTTTTTTTTGGGTTCCAAGCCCAAATCCATTTAGGTATATATTTTTTATTTGTTTATTTATTTATTTAGTATTTATTTGTTTTGTTAGAAAATTAAAAATTAAAAAAATTAAAAAAATTAAGTTAAAAAAATTATTCTTATTATTACGTTTTTATTATTACGTTATTATTATTGTTGTTGTTGTTGTTGTTGTTGTTGTTGTTGTTGTTGTTTTTATTGTTTTTATTGTTTTTATTATTAGTGCATGTTGTAAAATAAGAAATTGAAAAATTTTTCTTTTACTTGTATTTTCATTAATTAGAAGATGTATAAAAAATATATTAAAAAAAACAAAAACAAAGAAAAATTTAATTAAATGAAATTCTTCCGATGATGGGATGTTATGAAACTCACAAGTAGTAATTTCTTAACTGATCCTTAGGTGAGAAGAGTCGTACTAAATGTTACCAGAGTATTGGGATATTTAGTATGATTTTTCAATAATTTAAATTTTTGTTAAAAATTAAATCAGTAAGTTTTTTTAATTAATAATAAAATTAAAATTTAAATAAATATTGTCCGATGATGGGATGTCATGAAACTCACAAGTAGTGATTTCTTGACTGATCCCTAGGTGAGAAGAGTCGTACTAAATGTTACCAGAGTATTGGGATATTTAGTATGATTTTTCAATAATTTAAATTTTTATTAAAAATGAAAATAAATATTTTTTATATAAGAAAACAAAGAAAAATAAATAATGAAATTTAATAATTAATAATTGCCCGATAATGGGATGTTGTGAAACTCACAAGTAGTGATTTTTTAACTGATCCCTAGGTGAGAGAAGTTCACTAAGTGTTACCAGAGTATTGGGATACTTAGTGCAATTTTTCAATAATAAGAATTTTTATTTAAAATAAATAAAGAAATATTTACATAAAAAATTTAAAAAATTCATATGCATCATTATCTGTTTGCATCATATGCATTCATAATAATTTGTGAAGCGAGTGTGAATCTTCCTATGATAAGATTCTATAGAACTCACAAGTAGTGATTCTTAAGAAATCTTTAGGTAAGGAAAATTATTTCAAATGTTATCAGAGTATTGGGATATTTGATTTAAATTTTTCAATACAAAAAAGGTTCGCATTCACTTTTGAAAAATAAAATTTAACTTTTTAAAATAAAACAAAATGATTTTTTTTACAAATATTGTAAAAAAAAAGACTTTGAATAAAAAGAATAAAATTAATTTTAATAAAAATAAATATTATTTTTAAATATTAATTCAAGACCATTTTATTAAAACCAAAGGATAACACATGATTACTATGGTACCGTTTTTTAACGGGCGTCGTGGGGGTGCTAATTCTTCCCCACGCGCAACCGTATTCCCGGACCCGATTTTGTTTTTGCAGACCAAAAAATTGTCTTTTTAATAAAACTTAATTAATTTTGAGATTTTGTTAAAAAGATAAATATTTTAGGTGACCAATCACACCTAGTCAAAAAGATTGGTGGCGACTCCCATTGTTTTTTTAAATGTTTTTCAAAATTGTCAAGCGCGAAACCGTTACGACATCTGGGTATTGTGTGTTTCTCAGGGACAATCTCATCTCTTGGAGCTCAAAAAAACAGGCCACTGTGTCCAGGTCTAGTACTGAAGCAGAGTTCAGAAGCCTAGCCAACCTTACTGTTGAGATAACTTGGATTCAATCCTTGTTGTCTAAAATTGGACTGGAACTCCCTGTTAAACCTCACATCTGGTGTGACAATCTTTCAACAGTGGCTTTGTCAGCAAATCCAGTACAA
Organism: Heritiera littoralis; assembly: GCA_031772115.1. Classification (NCBI taxonomy): domain Eukaryota; kingdom Viridiplantae; phylum Streptophyta; class Magnoliopsida; order Malvales; family Malvaceae; genus Heritiera; species Heritiera littoralis. Next base: position 5,265,500 of record JAPDPK010000026.1, on the reverse strand, counting down.
CACACCAGAACCAAACACATGGAGCTTGATCTGTTTTTTGTCAGGGAAAAGGTGTTGCAACATGTTATTACAGTTAGCCATCTTCCAGCTCATGATCATATTGCTGACATTCTAACCAAGTCTTTATCCTTACAAAATTTTGCAAGGCTATGTTCTAAACTTACTGTCCAATCTTTTCCCACCTATCAAATAGCAGAGTTCAGAAGCTCGAAGGGGAAGGTGCCTGGTTTAAAGGGGAGTAATAGCAGAGTTGTATTAGATGACAGTTATGATAGTTATATCTATCATAACTATAATACCAGTAAAAGTTAGTTAGTAGTTAAAAGCAGTTAGAATGGGTAAAGTTAAGTGTAATTGGTATAAATAAACAAATGTTACTCAGATTACAATACAAGAAATAAGATTTATAATTCAGAATCCTATTTTCTCTTCTTCTTTCTATTTGGTTCTTTCTTCTTCATCTTGCTTCTGTTATTAGCTTCAGTATTTCAACAGTCTATTTGAGACAAATATCATCTGAGAAAATCAATAATGAGCCAAACCCAAAAGATAAAAAAGCATCACATGCTAAATGCTAATGCTATGAAGGTAGTGGGAAAAAAGGAATGTGCCACTGCCATGATCTGGTGCATGGTTCATTGCAGGTGCCTAAGCTTATGTCTTATCGAGAATTCATACGTCACAGAGTTTCATGAAAAATGCTACTTTGTATCAAAATTAATGTGGGGGTTCATCACCAAAGGGAATGAATCAGAGACGTCAACAAAATTTTCTATCATGTTTGCGTGAAATTGCACTGGCCGAGTCCATTTGCTTCAACCAAATTTTGGGTTTTTTTTTTCTGTGCATGAATCTGGGTTAGGCCTGCAAAACTTAAGGCCCAAAATGGTGTGAAATTGAGTTAGTGGTGAAATTCTAGGACCGATTGTTGGCCTGTTATTATCTGCTTGAGAGTCCAAGAAAAGAATGGTGCCATAGGCCATGGCCATCAAAGAAAATGTGTAGAATTAAAAAAAAAAATTGAAAGTTCTTTTGCTTAGTGGTTTTAGGCTACTTTTAGCTTTCTCTCTTTATCCATCTCTCAAGCAGCTCTTGTAACTGGGCATGTCATTTCCATCAAAATAAGGAATACCCATGTCGCCTCTTGAAGAGTTTTCCCTTGGTAAGAAGCTTTATATCATGGTTTTCTTAATCTTTTTGGTGAACATGAAGGTGTTGGAAAGCTTTTTGATATTCTTTTCATGGAAATTATTATTCTTATTATTATTATATGGGAAATTTTCCATTTTTGTATATCTAAATATGAATTTAGCGAGACAAGCTGCAAGAATTCTATTTGTCTGCTTATGAAAAAAATTTAATCTATTCCAGGAATGTGAATTAATGAGATTTTGAGGTTTTTTTTTTTTTTAATTCCTCGTAATAACGCATAAAATTAGCTTTGTTTAATGGGATATCGTTTATGTATTTAATCTATGATAAAACTAAGCTGTTTCCAACCACAAACTTACAATTATTAATTAGATAGGGAAAATATATATATTTTCCCCGTTTATTTGATCGTGAAAGCTCTATGCCGCGTAACTTTTAAGGGAATAAACAATGGGATATGATATGTTGAGGTGTTGAAGATAAATGCTGCATATTTTTTTAGATATTTAATGTCTTGTATTAAGCTATTCACGTATATATGATATATTGGTTCGTGCCCTCGCATAATAACGCAAGTAAGTTTTGAGTTATTTTTCGGTTTGGGGATAAGTGTGGGTGTTTTCTTGTCCAAAATTGTAAATCTTGCTTTATCTTTGCAATACATCATTCAATTATTGCAGGTATAAACTATTATCAATTGTGGGTTCCTCTTTTAGTAGGACTTCTGATACCTAGGCTATCAATATTCTGGTAAGTAAATTATAGTTGGTGTCTGAATGTAATTTTGTTAAACTAATCAAATTCTGTAAAAGCAATTCCACTCTTAAATGGATAACTTCAAAATCTGCTATGCTTATTTTCCTTTATTGTTTGTCTAGTTCAACAATTAATTCCTTATGACGTCCCCTCATCTTGTTGTGCATTTGCTTCACCATTTTCCTATTATTTTTTAACAGATTCAGATTAGTAGTGGCTGCCTGATACAGTAATTATAATGCTGGATAATTATTGGACGTTCTATGACTTGGGGCAAGAGAAAAAAAAATCTACTGTGATTGTGGATCAGATTAAGACAAATATGATATCAACAATCATTTTAGTGAGATAGATCATAGAGTTATAACTATTCAAGGACTGGTGAATAGTTAACAGAGAAGTGGTTAGGGTGGGGGGGAGGGTGAATGAATCAATGTTTGGTGATTTACAATAGGATTCCTCTCCTTCAGTTGTGTGCAGCTAGCTTTTTGGAGAAACAACACCCTTTTAATTGGATATTGCCTCAACTTAGGGTGATTTGCACAGCATGAGATCTTCCAAATACAAATAAAACATAGGTGACTTGTTATAACTTGGTTAAATTTTAAATTAGTTTACTTATATATACTCCCTGTGGATTATAATATCTGTACTGCAATTAATACCTTACAGAGATACATATTTGCTCTTTTGAGTAAAACATCCTCTACCCTCTTTAATTTATTTGTCACAAGATTTATAGATGTCTCTAAGAGGTTACTGCAGAGACTGAGAAAACTGTTTTATGTTCAAGTTAATGTTTCTGGTTTTCTTCCAGTTGTGTTTTGCAATTATATCCTATGAGTCACTCAATGTTATCAGCCATCTGAGAAAGAGATATGTCAATATTGACACAAGAACATCGGATAAACATAAAATTTACCTGTAAAATGAGGAGATACTGGATGTGTTTTTATTATACTCTATGTTTGTTCCTTGTTTTAGGTTTGATTGGTGTTAATTGAAATGTTGTTAAAAGAGTTTGTATCTGGGATGTTCTCTGGTACTGATTTGGGGTTTTCCTAAAATAATGTGTGCTAAGAAGGAAAGTACAATTCTGCATTTGTTGCACAATAAGGGCAAGGACCTTCATAAGAATTGGGGAAAAATTGTTATAAAAATCTCGTTTAGACAATGTTGGCTTAAGGAGTTGATTGTTGTGCTCGTCATAGGGCTTCTCTTGGATGCATTTGGTATGGAGTGATTGCTCTTTGCTTTCTTCAGGAAAAGCAATCTATTTTAAGAAAAGAGTGTAAAAATGGAAAGAAGAAATTCAAACTATTAAGTCTTATGTGCTAGTGCATTCTTTATTTCTCTCTCTTTAATGGCTCTTGATCTACAGGAGTTGTCGCAACTCCTGAGAACAATATATATAATAATGGATATAGCTTGCCTCATGTATTATGGGGATTTTATGATTTCAATGCATTAAGAGTTAGATGTTTGCGACATTCTGTGCTATTCTCTGCACAATACATGCGCCTCTGCGACCATTAAATTGAGCATCAAATCACTAGTCTGAATTTTGCGCAGTCTAGAGTGGACAATGTTGAAGCTCAAGTATGGTTAGATCATTAATATTAGCAACCGTGACCTATGTTATTCCAGCTCTTCACTTTCTTGTAATTGAGTAATGCCAGACGCATCAGATACCTTGAACATACATAGGATTTTTTGTAGGACTATTAAATATCGAGAAAAAATTAAGACAAATCGAACGTATATTTGTTGAACATGAGCATAACACTGATATTAAGTCCGGGCCACATAGATATGACATTGAGAGCAGGCCTTGGATGCACCCGCTTTCCTTTCATGTTTTACTCCATGTTCCAAAATTACCCCTTAACTGACACTCAGAAATTATGTGCCAGATTGTTTCGTGACATTGTGATAGTTGGTGTCTTTTCTACGGGTTTTGACATTTGTTTTGCAAGATTGATACTTCCCATGGCCATTTATTACTATTCTAAATGAGGGTTATTGCAGACAAGGCCGCTTTAAAGTTTTTTCATCAGAGCATCTTTCCTATGGCAACTTTTTTTCCCATTTTGCTTTCTCTGGTCTCTTTACTTAAATGGCTTTTATTATTAATTGTCGTGTACAATAATTGGTGTTAACCACTATGAACTATTTCTTTGCCCTGAAAAGGCTATAAAATGGGGTAAGAAACGGGGGCTTCTTCCCCATCGCAAGGTTATCTTTAGCTTTCTAGTTTCAATCTCTTCTTGAAAGTAGCTTAATCGTTTGTTCCTTCCTTAGTTTCTACCATGAATTTCCTTTTGGCTAGAGAAGATGCAGAGAAGAATGCAGTTACTAAATCATGCTTCTATTGCAACAAAGTATTCAACAACTATCGAGCTTTAGGTGGCCATCTTAGGATTCATCGGGAGGATAAGACATTGAGGTCCTCGAATTATCCTGGTCGCTCCAGTAATTCTATGGACATTACTAGCAACCCTCCTGCATCCCTATCAAACAGCCAACAGAACTCATCGGCTAGTGGGAACAACCCTACTCCATTCACTAGAGCACCCCCTCCATTTGACTTCTCTAGGATTTTCTTCTCAAATGAAACAAACCAGGGAAGTAGGAGCAAATTCACTGGCACCATTCCCGGAGTTGCACACACTCCGATTTTCGTGTATCCAGACTTCTCACATGGCTACGGTAGTGGTGCAACTTATTACCATAACAGCTTTGCTTCAAGAGCATTTGCTCCAAATGGTGCCAGTGCAGCCATGTCTTCTGCTGCATTTGCTTCATCTGGTAGTGTTGTAGCCGCTGGCTTTCCTATAGACTCTTCAGTATATTTGGGCTCAAATGGAGTCTGTCAGTTTAATACTGATGAATTTCAAATTAGCCGGGACGGTTTGCCACCATCCTCTGCAGATGCCTTGCAGAACATTCAAGGTCTTGGAAAGCTTCCAAGTCCTACCTTTGCTGTCGCAAACCATGACCTTGGTTTTGGGTCATATCAGCTGCCTGGCTTAAATGAATCTATTGGTGCTTGTGCCTTTTCTCCAGGTCCTCCTCCATGCTCAAGCCTGGATAAAGTTGGTCAGTATGACAGGAGAAGTTTGTTGACATGTGAAGAAGGTAAGAGGCCCTACCTAGCTGATGGATCAGGGAATGCTGATATATCGAATGCATCAAAAAAACCTAGGACTGCCCCCGATGCACCTGTGGAACCAGAGGAACTTCAGGAAAAAGAGCTAACACTCTTAATGGATGTTGATGTTTCAATTTCCGCATCGAAGACTTGTTCTGGTGCTGAAGAGGAAGTTCCGGAAGATTTAGATTTGTCTCTGCATCTGTAGACTTGTGTGTTTCGTTCCACACAAGTAATAGTAGAAGAATAAATAAGTAATAGTAGAAGAATAAAGGAATGGTCTCTCTTGCCCTCCCAAACCCTCAGAAAAAAAAAAGATATGTTTCTGTGTGCTGCTGAACTATTTACAAAATGTATGTTCAGTTTGGTTTAATTTTATAAAGTCATCTGTTATGAAAATTTCTTGTGGATTGTGGAGTTTAATTAATCTTTGCATTGATTAATTAGGTTCTGAATTTAAAAACTTGGAACTATGTTCTTATTATTGGTTATATAGAATCATACAGACATGGTAGACAGAAGAAACAATTGGAACTAGAAAAGCAAGGTTTAGTTTTGGACTTAGTTCTGTATGTAGATGCAAGGATACAAGGCTTAGGTTGAAGTTCAGTATTTAGCATTACAAACTACAGTTACTATCTCTAATGTCTGGAGCAGTTTATATGCTTCCTAATAACACTATTATTCATCTTAGTTAAGGAGCTTTTCGGTGCTATTGTAACTGTTCTAGAGTAGTCATTAGAGGAATGCTTTGTGCATTGCAATCTTTCTCTGTTCTTGGAGAATGCTTCTGTATGGAGTGATTAGGTGAAGGTATGCAGAAGTGTTTATGAAAGTTTTTCTTGGTATTACTTGTTCGATGCTGCCAAGCTTGGCTCCAAATGTAAAATACAGAATGTCATGTGGTGCCATCTAGTGAAGGTTTGCTGCAGCATCTCAGCAGTTAAGTTTTCCATCCAAACTGAACTCTTATAGTTGCAACTGCCTGTGAAACTATTAAAGTTGCCTTTGCTTGCAGTTTAGTGCTGAAATCAAGTTCTCAGAATCAGATCTTTCGGTAGAAAGTAGAGCAGGTGATTTGGGGTTTCAGTGCTGCCCTTCCTTTTGCTTAATTACTCTCCCCTTCAACTGCAGATATTATCATTTATGATCATTTTGTGTTTTTGATTCATATGAGGTACAAAGAGAGAATAGGGAAAGTCGAACCTTAGTCCTAATCTATCCTAAAGAGAGGTAACAACCATTAGGTCAAGCTTTAGTTGTTATCATTTATGATCATTTTATTGTCATCATATTGATATCTAAACATGGATATTCTCACCGAAGGGGTTGTAGTCGAGATATGATCTCATACAAAACTCGGGCTTAACTCTATTTGAAAACTTAAGATTTAAAATTTGGCTTAAGTTCGATCAAACATGGTTTTTAAAACGGATTTATATATGATGCACTAACAGTGTATAGTTTTTATACACTGTCAATGCATCAGAGGTTGACACTTCATCATTAGGTCCTTATATACAAATATAAATAAATTTTTTTATTTGCCCATAAAGGCCTATTGATGAGGTGTTAACCTCTGATGCATTGACGGTGTATAGAAACTATACACTGTCAGTGCATCATATATAAACTCTTTTAAAACTCGAATTTGACTTGACAAAATATTCGAACCGTTTGAGTTCGATTTGATAAGTTTGAACTTGATTTGATGAGTTTGAGTTGTCAATTTTTAATAATATATTATGAGGATAAAATAGCAAATTAATAATGAAATATAGAAAATACATATTAAAAAAATTTTGATTAAATTCATGAACCATTCAAATCAAATATTAAGTTATTTGAATTCAATTTGTTACTCAAATAAATCAAGTTCGAGTTTAGTTCAAAAATAAATAAATTAAACTTTGAGTAATTATCGAATAGAGTTTAAATAATTTAAGAGTATCCAATTGGATTATATCTCTAGAAACATCATTGAATTGGAAATAAGAAAAGTTGGCTCATTTAAGAAAAAAGTTTTCATTGAATTGAAAATTCCAGTAATGCTAGGAAAATGATATGCCTCCTCTTAAATGATTATGAATACAAGCCTCCACAAAGACTCAAAATGCAGATTTCCAAGTCTTCAACGAACGTGTTGAAGATTAGATGAAAATGTTGAAAAAACTCATATGTTAAAAAGTTTGAAAAAGGCTGATTTGGGACTGTAGATATTTGAATCAGATTGGATTTTTGACTATTGTATGAAATGAAATATAGTAGTTAGCAAATCTGTTGATAGAATATTAAATTTTAAATTTTAAATTTAATTAACAATAATTTCAAATATAAAAAATGAAATGCCTTTTTTCATAATTTTCTAATCTATAAAATCCCTATCCTTATCGCTATGCAAATTGCAATGCTAGTGTTGCCCTTTATTCCCTAAACCAGCACTAGGGAGCTTTTGTTGAACTTCTTTTTTATATGAGAAGTTATTAAATATATTGTAAATAACATTTTTAAATTTTATAAACAAGATTAATAAGTAACACATACATATTTTTTTAAATATGTTAAAAGAATAAAAAAAACATTATTCTTTATTTAATCTTAACATATTCCCCTTCAATAATTGTTACTTTGATTAGTCCCCAAAAATTGTTTGTTAAAAAAAATGTGATTTTATTATCTTTTATTTATAGAAAAAAGAGAAAAACAATGAACAATTGAATATTTTATACATAGCCCACAAGCATTTATACCTTAGTTATTTTTTGCAACTAATTTTAAAGAAGAGTATGATACAGACATTTCCCTTTGAATTTTCAAATAAAAAACAAAAATAAAGAATAATTAGAGAGAAATAATTATCAAGAATTTAGCATGTTTGTTTGGTTGCCATCTTTATATCCATGACATGACATGAATAGCATCAAACTTTGCAAAAGGAAATTAACAACCCAATCCAAATAAAATAATAAATGTTAAAATCTTTAATTTTCTTTAAAAGGAACCCTACTTGATAATCAAATTATCATTGCTCTGCTACTTCTTTTTTATTTATTTATTTATTTATTTTTGCCATTGCCAAGTTATCAATACATATTTTTTTTTATGTAAACATAGATATCAATAGTCCATCTTTTTTTTAACGAATGTACAACCTTATAATTACCTTAACCCACGCGTTTGACCACACTTTGATCCGTTTGAACTTTAAGGTTTTAACCATAATCTTCCTTTTCAAGCCTTGCATGCCTTGGACAAACAAAGCGGTTCCAAATTCCAATACCCGCAGTTAAAAGCGCGTGTCCAACAGGTTGGCAACCTACCCTTATACCTCCGGCATTCGGGTGTTGCCGTGTTAGCCCGCTGGGATTTCTTATTTAGCGCGTGGTTTTAATGGGCCTACACCCAAGAATCATCAATCCTTTGTTAGCCGCAGGAATGGCAGTATAGCTTCCTAATTACTAAATTATAGTATAATAATAGTATGTACCTTATGTGTTTATAATAATCTTATACCTTCGATATTAAGGAGAATACTGGGATTGTCCTGGGAAGGGAGTCATCTCTTTCATGCTAAAGCCGGCATTAAATCTCATCAAAAGTCACCATCTTTATAGCAACTATTCAAGAGAAATCCTTCTTTGTAAGTCTTACATATCAGTTTCCCATCTGTTTCCTTCTTCTTTATGCTATCCGGTTTGTTTTTAGTTTGTATAGGATAAGATATATTCTGGGTTTAGCCTCTTTTCTGAATTAACAATCTCTGCAGGCTATAAATACTTCATTTCTATGAGTTATATGGCAGGGTTTCTATGGGTTTTTGGTCTTCTTGTTGGATAGGAGCAAAAGTTTAGATTTTTTTTGTGGCTGTATTCAAGATATTGATTATTATCTTTTCAGTCTTTGTTTTCTGGATTTGTAGGATTATTATCTTTCTCTCTGCCTTGGCATGATTTTTTATATCTTTATATTCCTCTACTTGGTATCTTGATAGGTTGCAGTGATATTTATAAATAGTTGAAAATTTTTCTCTTTGATGCATAGGAATTTGAGTTTGGATCATTTAGGAAAGCATTTACCAGTAAATTGCTTTAAAGTCTTTTAAGGATTTTGTGTGAAAGGGAAAACGTGTTTTTCTTTTAGGTGCAACTGAAAATTTCAGTGAAAAGAATTCTTCGTTTGCTCTTGTGAGGGTGAAAGAACAAGTGACCAACTTAGAATAGATTCTTTGAAGTTCTGGTTGGGATTTGGATGTTTAAGCTGTTCAATTCATATAAATCCATTTGATGACAAAGAACAGCAGGAAATTTCAAGCTTAAACAAGGACCTTTGGGTATTCTTCAAGGATTTTAGATTATTGTGTTTTTAGAACAAGATGCAAAGGGTGCGATTTTCATCCCAACAGGCACCCGTGCTTAAGCTAGGGGATTCTCAGATGACATTATCCCCAAAATTCAGATTAACTGTGATTCAGTCTTCATTGTTGAATCCTTCATCAGAATTTGAGTTGTCTCTTCAAGGAGAACCCCTTATTCCAGGCCTTCCTGATGATGTGGCCCTTAATTGTCTCCTTCGGCTTCCAGTTGAGAGCCATGCAGCTTGCAGAGCTGTATGCAAGCAATGGCATCTTCTGCTAGGGAATAAAGAGCGGTTCTTCACCCGAAGGAAGCAACTAGGTTTCAGAGACCCTTGGCTCTTTGTATTTGCCTTCCACAAATGCACTGGGAAAATTCAGTGGCAGGTTCTTGACCTTACCCACTTCTCTTGGCATACCATTCCAGCGATGCCATGCAAAGACAAAGTTTGCCCCCATGGTTTTAGATGTGTTTCAATTCCTCACGAGAGTACTCTCTTTGTTTGTGGGGGTATGGTATCTGATGTGGATTGCCCCCTTGACTTGGTGTTGAAGTATGAGATTCAAAAAAACCGTTGGACTGTGATGAATAAGATGAATACTGCTAGGTCATTTTTTGCAAGTGGAGTGATTAATGGGATGATATATGCAGCTGGGGGAAACAGCGGAGATCTTTTTGAGCTTGACTCAGCTGAGGTTTTAGATCCTGCAAAGGGGAGTTGGCAACCAATTGCCAGCATGGGAACGAATATGGCATCTTATGATTCTGCAGTTCTCAATGGAAAGCTTTTTGTGACAGAAGGCTGGTTGTGGCCATTCTTTGTCTCTCCTAGGGGTCAGGTTTATGATCCGAGAACTAATAAATGGGAGAGTATGGCTGTGGGATTGAGAGAAGGCTGGACTGGCTCAAGTGTGGTGGTCTATGGGCGCTTATTTGTAGTCTCTGAGCTTGAAAGAATGAAGCTTAAGGTTTATGATCCAGACAGTGATTCCTGGGACACAATAGAAGGTCCTCCATTGCCAGAGCAGATATGCAAACCTTTTGCTGTCAATGCATGTGATAACAGAATATATGTTGTGGGTCGCAACCTTCATGTTGCTGTTGGCTATATTGCAAGCCTCAAACAAACAGGCAGCTCTGAGAAGAAGTTGAGCTTCCGTGTTAGGTGGCAAGTTAGTGATGCCCCAGAATGTTTATCTGACTTGACACCTTCAAGTTCTCAGATTCTGTTTGCTTAGTTCTGAAATGTGAAATCGTGTCTTGTATGTTTAATAAGTTGTAGTTATACAAAATTACAAAAGCTGTAGAGTTGGAATGAAATGACTGTATCTTTGTGTTATTGCAACATATGTGTCATCTATACTTTTCTTCTTCGTAATTGCTCAATTGATGTGTTTTACTGATCATGAGCTCAGTCCAATCATCTTCCTGTGTTCTTGTATGAATTATTGCCCATAACATAATAGAATCACAGTAATGAAAGCTGGAAATTATTGACATAAACTTACACTGATGTTAAAGGGAAAGTTTAACTAGATTTGACATTTGCAGGTTTGGTTGATACACAGAAAGGATAATGGACTTTACTTTAATGAAGATTATCATCTGATCAAGTTTGGTCAATTATTGTCACTCACAGTACATGAACCATGCAGTTGCTGCCCTAAGGTTTAGCAGGGTAAAACTGGTTTAGATTGGTTTGAGATTCTAGTTCTTCCATTTGCTGCAGCCTACTGATTCAATGGCTGGAAGGCTGGAGCACATTTCTACAGTAAGAACATTTTTAGATGGAAATCTAAGGAATATTTGAACCTTGGAAAAGCATTCTCTTACATCTTAAGCAAACTATAAATGCATAAGCTAAAAGCCTTGGGCACAGCCATGTATTATGGGGGAAAAGAAAAAGGCAGAATATGACTGGTACACTACTAACAAAAAGGAAGATCTTCTAGGAAATTATTTTAGCATATATGCTATCCTTTCTCGGCACCTGCTGAAATGAAAACCTTCACAATTCTTATTTTACGATTGTTACAGAATTTCCCTGAAGGAATATTATTAGTAATAGTAAGTGGAAAACTTGGTCTGAAATCATGTATGAACTGCTCATTCTTTGATGTTGGTGTTTCATTGGTTCTTACTAGCTGACAATATCCTTTTCAAGAAGCTGATACTAAGGAGATTGAAATCTTTTTTCATGATAAGAGTGAATTATTATTTTCAGCATGACTGCTTCAGCATCACTCTTCAATTCCCTTGAGAGCGAAGGTTTGAACCTTCCCCTTTAGAGAAAAAGTAAAGAATCCGGATCGTTTGTTCCAAAGAAACCCTTTGTTCTTGTCTTTAATATTTTTCCAGAAGGCATGTTGTCAAGTGCCATCCAAATATTCCCTACTTTGTTAACATATACATATATATATATATAATATATATATATATATATATTTATATATATATATATATGGTTTTGTAAGGAATTGCCTTGTTTGATTCCCAAGAAAAAAAAGAATACAGGAGAATAGATAAAGGTTGTTGCAGGGTATGGTAATGGTATATTCCAGCTCTACATAACTTGTAAATTAATAGACTCCCCGCTGGCCCCTGCTCTTTTTCTTTTCTTCATTTGGTAAAAGCAATCTAATTAGCAACAATGATAAAATAGAAAATCAGATCCTCAAAAACTAACAATTATTATAAAAATTAGATTATGTCACACTTAGACCTACCAATTTGTAAAATTATGTAGCATATTTCATGTTATTATCATGTAAGACATATGATTTATCATGTTAAAATTTTTGTTGATACATCAAACAAAATATTTTTTAATTTTTGTCAAATTCACATACAATTTTTGTCAAAATTTAACACATATCACTTTCATATTTTTTCCTATATTGTTTCGATATTATTTTATTGTATCGTATTTAACATTATCGGATGTAGTCATACCCCACAGTCCAACATAAACAAGTAAAATATAGCCCCGGCAATGCTTTGGGTCGCCCAAAACAAGCAATAAAAAAGTTCAAAGTATGGAGAAAGAATAAGATAGGAAAAGGCTTAATAGTCAAATATACTTTCAACTTTTTGACAAAATAAATATAAGCCCTCAACATTTTATTACAAAGAAATCAGTATATGAATTTTTATTTTACTGTAAATAAATCTCAAACCATTCAAAATCATGTAATTAAGACCAAATCTATTAAATAACACTAACTTCCGTTAGTATTGCACACGTGGCAACCAACTAAACTATTTACGTGGGATATCCTAATGGTGATTAATGTTATTTAACAGATTTAGACTTAATTGCATGATTTTGAAAAATTGAGGATTTATTTACAGTAAAATAAAAGTTTATGGATTGATTTTCAGTGATAAAATATTGAAAGCTTATTTTATTTTTTATAAAAAATTCAAAATATATTTGACTATAAAACGTATGAAAAACTCTAAGTAACCAAGTATGGCCCAAAATCTCGTATAAAGCACAAGGCCAGGGCACATGTCAAATGTGATGGCCCGAAGACTGTAAAAATAACGGTGGCAGAGTTTCGGCTTGAGACGTGCTGCTCGAAACCCAATCGATGAAGAGAAGTCGTAAAGAACCCAAAACAATTCTGAAAATCGTTTTGGAAAAAGGAAGAGAGAGCTGATCATCCGACTGGTGAGAGCGAAGCGAGATAATGGCAGCAATAACAAGCGCAGTGATAGCGATAGCAGGAGTGGTATTGGGATGGATTGCAATCGAGATCGCGTGCAAGCCTTGCCTCGAGAAAGGCCGTGAAGCCATCGACCGATCTCTTAACCCTGATTACGACCCCGTGTTACAGAAGCAAGAATGGAGATAACGAAGAATGTGTAGACCAGAAGAGAGGAAAAGATAGAAGAAATTTTTTGATATTTCATTACTTGGTTTTCATCACAGTGAGCATATGTTTTATATATTAACAAAAGATCAATCACTGCCTAGCATTCCTAACAACCTTAACCAATGAAAATAAAGATTCCTTGACAGCTGCTACGGTTTGCTGCAGCACTCCCCTGCTGTCACAGCTGCTGTAACCTCCTCCTTGTCCCCTGCCAATGTCTTGGCATTGTCTTTTTGTTCCTTCTCAACGGGTACCGATCTGATTGTCTTTTTGTTCCTTCTCAACATCCAGCTCAGACTCCATGCCAGCTATTATATCCACCTTAGCATTGGACCTCATACCTACATCCAACTTCATGACATTACCCCCCTCTATATTCAATCCTTGTCCCCAAGGATCAAAAGAAGGAAATTGAGCATTCAGAACAGGGTAGTCCTCCCATGTTGCATTTTCAGGCCCCATGTTAATCCATTCCACCAGTAATTGTGTCACAGCCTTGTTGCCTCGTTTAACTATCCTTTTGTCTAAAACAGCTGTTGGATAGACAAGAGGTTGACCGGCTTCATTAACCTCAGGAGGTGTTATAGAAGGCACCGCCTTAGAGCCAATTTTCTTCTCAGTAAACTAACATGAAACACAGGGTGGATTTTTGCAGTGACTGGCAGCAATAACTTGTATGCCACTGGGCTGATCCGGGCTATGATAGTATAAGGGCCATAGTACCTTGAGGAGAGTTTTAGATTCTTTCTAAGGGCAAGGGAAGTTTGTTTGTAAGGCTGTATTTTTAGATAAACCTCATCTCCCACTTGAAACTCCCTTTCACTCCTTTTCCTGTCTGCATACCACTTCATTCTATGTTGTGCTTTTCCAAGCTGATCAATCATCAACTTGCTCAATTGTTCTCTTTCCTTAAGCATATCTTCCACAGTGGCTACTCTAGCTGCTGCACTATTATCCCATATAAAACCAGGGGGTGGGTAGCCATACAAAGCCTGGAAAGGGGTCATTTTCAATGCCGTATGGTAGCTACTGTTGTACCACCATTCAGCTAAGGCTAACCATTTGTGCCAAGCTTGTGGTTTCAAGAAGCACATGCACCTTAAGTATTGCTCCAAGCACTGGTTCAGTCTTTCAGATTGACCATCAAACTCTGGGTGGTATGCGGTGCTCAACTGCACTTTTGTTCCCAACAGCTTCATCAACTCTTGCCAAATAGAACTAACAAACAGCTTGTCTCTATCAGAAATGATCACCTTTGGAGCTCCATGAAGTTTGTAAATTTGATCCAAATATTGTCTGGCCACATCCAAAGCGGTGAAGGGGTGAATTAAGGGCAAGAAGTGGGCATATTTAGTGAACTTGTCAATAATCACCAAAATGCAGTTAAACCTTTGGGATTGTGGAAGACCTTCGACAAAGTCCATTGTGATGATTTCTCAAGCTCCTTTAGGAATAGGAATGGGTTGTAGTAGCCCTGGTTGAGCCAAATGCTCACTTTTGTTTCTTTGGCACACATCACACTGTTGTATATGTGATTGAACTTGTTTCATCATACCAGGCCAAAAAAATATACAATCTCAGTCTATAGTAAGTAGCTTGTGAACCCGAATGGCCACCTTGTGGAGAGTCATGCAAGGTTTGGATGAGTTTTTCCCTTAGTCCCCCGTTGCTGCCTATGTACACTTTGCCCTTATACCTCAAAATGCCATGACTGTAAGAGAAGTTTGGAATGCCAGTAGCTGCCACCACCAGACTTGTAATTTTCTCCTTAGCTTGATCATCGTTCTCGTAGCTATTTTCTACTTCCTTGACCCATTCAGGAATTATAGCTGTAGAATGTAAGCTGTGACAATGGCCCAAATCTTCAAATTGTCTGGACAAGGCATCAGCTACCAAGTTGGTTTTGTCTTTTCTATACTGGATAACATAATCCAATCCAAGCAGTTTAGTTAGCCCCTTTTTTTGAATTGTGGTAGTGAGCTTTTGTTCCAAGAGATATTTTAGAGCCTCATGATCTGTTTTGATTGTAAAAGGCCCTCCTTCCAAGTAATGTCTCCACTTAGTAACAGCCATTAAGATGGCTAAATATTCTTTTTCATAGATAGAAAGATCTGCATGTTTTGGCCCAAGTGCTTTACTTAGATATGCTATAGGTCTCCCATTTTGTGTCAAGACAGCTCCTATTCCAGTGGTACTAGCATCTGTCTCTAAGCAAAAAGGCCTCTCAAAATCTGCTAAGGCTAGTACAGGTGCAGAAACCATGGCTTCCTTGAGCTTGTGAAAGGCTTCGACTGCTTCCTGACTCCATGTGAACCCATTCTTCTTCAACATATCAGTTAAGGGTTTACTCAAAACCCCATAGCCCTTTATGAACTTCCTGTAATATCCTGTCAGTCCCAAGAAACCCCTCAAAGATTTCAGAGTTTTAGGTAGTGGCCAGTTCACCATAGCTTCAATTTTAGCAGGGTATGTAGAAACTCCTTGCTCAGAAATGACATGGCCTAGATACTTAACTTGTTTTTGGCCAAAAAAGTATTTAGTCTTCTTAGCAAACAACCTATTTCTCCTTAGCACTTCAAACACAGATCTTAAATGCTCTATATGCTTATCAAGGCTAGCACTGTAGACAAGGATATCATCAAAGAATACCAACACATATTTTCTTAATTGTTCAGAAAATAGATCATTCATCAATGATTGGAAAGTGGCAGGGGCATTAGTGAGGCCGAAGGGCATTACCTTAAACTCATAGTGGCCTTGGTGAGTTCTGAAAGCAGTTTTGTAGATGTCTTCCTCAGTGACTCTAATCTGCCAGTAGCCAGATCTTAGGTCAATTTTGGAAAAAATACTTGTTCCTTTGAGTTCATCCATTAGGTCCTCTACCACTAGAATTGGAAACTTGTTTTTGACTGTTAGAGCATTCAATTGTCTATAGTCCACACATAGTCTCCAAGTTCCATCCTTTTTCTTCACTAGTAAACAAGGTGAAGCAAAAGGACTCTTACTTGTCTGTATAATGGAGGTTGACAGCATGTTGGCAATTTGTTTTTCAACTTCTGCCCTTTGATAATGAGGGAACCGGTAGGGTCTTAGATTCACTGATTAAGCTCCTGCCTTGATGGGTATGCTGTGATCATGCTTTCTCATTGGAGGTAAGCCTTTTGGCTCTTCAAAAATGTCAGAATACTCATCTATTACAACCTGCAATTCAACAGGTACTTCCATGCCTTCCCCTTCTGTGCTAAGCATATAAATTTCCCCTGCTATATCCGGATCTCTATCAACTAACTTCTGTAACTTTTGTCCTGAAATCATCTTGAGATCTCCTTGTTGCTATCCAGCCTTAAGTGTAATCTGCTGTCCATTCTTGCTAAATGAGATTGACAGGTTGTTGAAGTCAAGAGTTAGTGGGCTGTACCTTCTCATCCAGTCCACACCTAAAACCATGTCACTTCCTCCCATGGCTAAAACTCTCAGATCATGTATAAAGGTATGATCGTGCATGTTCCACTCCAAGAGTTTGCATTTGGCTGTACCATACAACTTCTCCCCATTGGCCACTGTTATTGCCAAAGGATTGGTGTGCACCAACTCTACCCCTTCTTTAGCCCACCTAGGAGTAATGAAGCTGTGGGTGCTACCACTATCTATCAACACATGAATGGGCTTCCCTCGGATATGGCCTTATATCCTCAAGGTGTTATGCCTAGTACTGCCCATTAGAGCATTAATAGAGATCTCCAGGTTGTCTTCTAGAGTTTCTTGTGTCTCAACTAGCTTTAAATCTCCACCAGCTTCCTCACTTTCCATCTCTTCTGGTTCATTTGTTACATTCTCCATAGCATTGAGCTGCCTGTTCTTGCAAACATGTCTTGGAAAGTACTTATCACCACATTTGAAACATAAATTTTGGGCTCTTCTTTGCTCAATCAAGGGTTGCTTGTTGTTTACAACTGGGTTAAATGGTGCTTTTGGGATTTGGTTAGGTATAAAGCTATTTTTGCTTACTAGTCTAAACCTTTTGTTCTCAAACTCAATGGACAGTTCATGCAATTTAGCAAGTCTATAGGCTGCTGTAAGGTTCTGTGGGTCATTGGCTTTAACTCGAGGTTTGAGTTCTTCCTTAAGTCCATTAATAAAGCTAGAAACAAAATAGCCTTCAGGAAGTTGGGTGTTATATTGGAGCATATAAGGTCTAAGTTCTTCAAACCTTTCTTGATACTCCTCTACAGTAGTTTTCTGGGCTAATTTGTTGAACTCTTCTATAACATCAGAACATGTTCTATCACAAAACCTCATACACAAATCTTCAGCAAATTCTTGCCAATTGACATCAGGTTTTTGCATTATATAACCATCAAACCAAATTTCAGCCTTTCCAGTTAAGTACATCGATGCCATTTCTAACTTCCTATGTTCTTCAATAGCAAAAATAACAAAATATTTCTGGCATTTCTTTAACCATCCCCTCACATTTGTTCCGTCAAAACAAGGAAGTTCAATCTTTGGTTTGGGTGAATATACATTCAAGGTTGGATTGAAAGTACCTTTTTGCTGATTGAGCACATGGTTTCGAGGATAACTGTTGCTATCTTCCTGCTGTTTGGACAGTAAGCCAGATTCATTAGCTTTGCAAGTAAATCTTCCTTCCTCATCTATGATCGTGACTTCCACAGGTGCCTTTCCTTCTCTCCTGTTTTGAGGTTGAGGTGCTCTCTGTCCACTCACACTATTGGAAGCTCCTCCAGGATCTGGCTGAATCTGAGTAGCTCCTTTTTGGGTCAACAATGTTAGAACTTAGCTGATACATTCCTGGTTCTCAATCAGTTTGGACTCAAGCCCTTTCTTCTGTTCTTCCCACCATTTGGGAATTTTTGAATCCTCAGCTTTCAATGCCTCCAGTTGGTTTTGAAGAGCCTGAACCTGATCATGAAGAGTGTTCAATCGAGTTCCTTCGGCCATGATTTTACTCTTCTTTTTTCTACCCAGAATGTTGGTGGATCGTGAAGCTCTGATGCCAAGCTATTACAGAAGCAAGAATGGAGATAACGAAGAATGTGTAGACCAGAAGAGAGGAAAAGATAGAAGAAATTTTCTGATATTTCATTACTTGGTTTTCATCACAGTGAGCATATGTTTTATATATTAACAAAAGATCAATCACTGCCTAGCATTCCTAACAACCTTAACCAATGAAAATAAAGATTCATTGACAGCTGCTACGGTTTGCTGCAGCACTCCCCTGCTGTCACAGCTGCTGTAACCTCCTCCTTGTCCCCTGCCAATGTCTTGGCATTGTTCTCCTGTGCTGCTGCTATACTGGTACCGATCT
Organism: Heritiera littoralis; assembly: GCA_031772115.1. NCBI lineage: Eukaryota > Viridiplantae > Streptophyta > Magnoliopsida > Malvales > Malvaceae > Heritiera > Heritiera littoralis. The sequence goes on along the minus strand of JAPDPK010000026.1, from coordinate 5,246,879 downwards.
GATTGTCTTTTTGTTCCTTCTCAACATCCAGCTCAGACTCCATGCCAGCTATTATATCCACCTCAGCATTGGACCTCATACCCACATCCAACTTCATGACACCCCGACGACGATAACAGCAACAACGTCCGAGCCCCTCTCAACCCCAGCCCAGATCCCGAGTCTCAGCCTGATAATGATGCTTCTTCGACCACTTCAATCAAAGCAGTTTGATGATCGCCACAAAAGAATAATAATATTCTTTGTTTCCTTTTATTAAAAAAAAAAAAGAAAAAAGTTGGGTATGTTGCATCTTCAGGTTGCTTGTCATTTTCTTCTTTCCTTTTTATTAAGATAATCAGGTAATCAGGTGGTTTTGTGTTATGTGCTTGGAGTGGCAAAAATTCAACATGTTTGTATTATTGTATATTTGTTCAATGTCGGTAATCAGTTGTCATCACAGAAATTGAAAGAGAGGCATTTGTTTGGTTTGGGTTTTGATCGAATCAAATCAAACAGAGAAACTCTATAGAGACTCGAATCGGTGGAAGATATGGTGATTGATTTCCCTGAAAAACAAACCCGTAAGCTTTGAGGATTTGTTCAGTTAATCCACACCCAAATCCAAGCACCCATATGATTGAGTTTACCAATGCTCATACTGCCATAGTCACGGCCCACTAAATTTGTAGTACACCTCTCTTAATTCCTTACAATTCCCAACTTAGCACACCCTTGCAATTCCCTTCCCCGATCAATATAGAATACACTCGTAGATGGTAATGGCGAATTTATAATTTGTGATTTTACCATATAAAATCACATTAATATAACATAAACCACAAATTTCGAAGTAAGAATTATGTCATCAAATTAAAGACTAACATTTTTTTACTTCTTATCATAACCAAATATAATTTTTATCCATATCACATCTTAATTATTTCTGTACTTCCGGATTATATCAATTTGTCATGCCTAAAATTTAAAATTATGACTTTTTTTTCATATTGTATCATTGTATCATGTTTAAAATTATAACAGCTGACTTACAAGGCCATACCCTGTCTTTTACGCGATAATAAAAACGGAGAAACAGACACAAACCCAAGGTAAAAATCGCAGCTCATTTCAGGTAACCCAAGTGTCAGGTGTGCAACAAAAAAGATGAAATAAAAACAGAGGCCAATTATGCTTTACAATTACAATCTCGATTGCAACAAAATATAACTGAAACTTACTGTACATGGATCTGACAAGAGCTTTCAGTTCTTGCCTCTTGAAGAAGACCAAGTTTCCCGTGTCATTTACAAGGAGATATCTATCGTCCAAGGAAAGAAAAGGGGGTAAACTATGCCAAGTAATTGTATATTTGTGGGTTGTTCTTGTCCCGCTCCAGGTACTCCCTGTCAATTAGAGACTCGATTCTTTTCTTCAATTCAACCGGTTTTATGGGAAACTTAAGCTGTTCAACCAAAGAAACTTATTCTCAATGTATTTCCAAATGCAACTTAAAAACATATTAATCCCTTTGGTCCCTGTGTGGAGATTACAAATTGCAGTGATTTAACCATGGTACATGATGTGTAGTTTCTCTCTTCAAATGAATCTAAGTATTTTGGCATGGCAACTCTTACTTAATAAGACAGCAGCACCGACTTTCACTTCATTTATTAATTTATTTTTTAATTATGATTGTGGCAAATCTTTAAAGATCTGTACGTTATACACAATGCAAGCAATCAGAATACTCACCTGTTGGAAGAGTTCAGTTATCAAAAGTGTGTGGCTCAACACTTTCCTCGTCTTCATTATCCGAACAATAGCAGCATCAACCTGCAATAAATCAAGCAATAGTATATCTGTGAGATTAAGCTCCTTCATCTGAGATAGCTTTCAGTTATTTTATTTTATTTTTATTAGTGGATAGATAGAAAGGAAGAGAAGGTGAGAGTGAAGCAAAGCTGAACCTGATATTGACGGTCTTGAAATACTCTTTCAGTAGTGCCGGTGTTCTCCTCCACAGTCTCTTTCATCTGGATTGCATTTACCTGCATTCCAAAAGGAAAAGTCAGCTTGGTGCCTTATAGTGGTTATCACTCAGAAGTCAGGTTCATAATAAAACTGCTCTATGGGAATTCAATCGAATAGCAATTAGCATAGAGAAAAACATGACAGCAATTTACTCACGATAGCTCGATTTGTCAAAAAAAAAAATTGCAAATAGATGTACCTTTATACGATAGAGAGGAGCAGTAAATCCTTCATTAAAAATGAATGAATCATCATCCTCCACATCCCTCCCCTTGGGCAACTGCAACAACACAAATTCAAACTGAGAAAAGAATAAAGAAAATGGGAGAAAGAGAAAAAGATAATGTAACCAACAACACAAGTAAGAAATTAAAATGGTAAGTGAAATAATGCAACAGGCATACCTTTTGCAGGACTCGTACTTTCCCACATGCAAGGGACTGCAAGGTCCTTCTCAATTCCTTATCCTCTATGCCAGTGGAGTCCTTAATGTCTTCAAAGCTAAGCTTTTGGGCATCGTTGAACAACATCAGAACTACAATCTAGAGGGTAAAGAGACAACAAATCCAGAAAACTGTTAGAACTTGTGTGCTTGCAGGAAAACATTACAACAGGACCAAGTTACCAACCTGAAATAGGGAAACTGCCAGCTCCTTTTTACCTTTGGGAAAATCTGCCTTCAATACACAATGACCTAATGAGTTTTGCCACATTAAGCGCCTCCCGCTGTACTTACTTAAGTAGAACTCCTTAAAGATGTCCTGTCACACCAAGGTAGAATAGTGATAGATAACCTCTAGATAAAAACTTCCTGATGTCTATAACAGCGAACATTTCATTCCAAAGCCTGCAGCAAACCTGATAGACATTCAACTCATGAGGAAGCCTAACATCCATAGGTGGATATGTTGGCCAGTACCTGTGCAGCTCAACAACCAAAATAGATTTAAATATCTAGACAATAACCTAATTAATTTTGTAGTTATGATTTAATTGAAATAATGGTGAAATATGATTTACCCGGTTGTTAAAACATGGACACTCATCTCAATTCCTGATGGTAGTTTTGTCCTGGCCTGGGATGACTGCTTAAATGATTCATTTATCTCCTTTGATAGTTCAATATCCTGGATAAAATCATAAGATTTCACATTCAATACAAAATAGTCATATTGCAATTGCTCACACATCAAACTAAACATGCATGGACATACACACAATGAAGGGAAGGACTCTTCATGAAAATAGATGACATTTTCAAATGGAAAGAATCTTCCAAGTCCAGCCTCCCATGTCAAGTTCAACAGATGTATTCTGGGAAAGAGCATGGACTCTTTGCCATAAAACCACATGCAGCAAGATCAATAATAGAAAATGAGGAGATTTAATTATTAACACAAGCCCAAGTTCTAATCTAGCTATAACAATTGCTTTGAAATTAATCTCATATCACCAGTTTTCCTTGAAATGAAAAGTATAAGTGGAAAGGAAATCAAGTGTCTTTCAATGAACTATTTCTTCCTAGTTTCCAGGTACTCTACTACCAAAGTATAAAAGTCTTAAGAAAAAATGTGGTTTGCACTGTAAACATATTCTAGGCATAAGAATCCAGTCACACTGAAATAAGTCCAGTATTACACAAACTACATAAATTTTGTAGATTGTCAAATCCTCCATTGACCAATACATGAGTAGGTAATCCAAGAAATAAAAGATGAATTTAACTTCTAGAATCCCGTTCTCTTCTCTTCTACCATGATTCTATTACGTTGATATTTATCAGTATAATCCTTCATCAAGGCAACATAAATTTGTTACATAATTATTAGTTCATTACATACTCTTTGCAAGGGTTACTCATAATTAATCCAACTCATGTCAAGAGGATAACACTCTTGGAGCCAATACCTCCACCAATGGGTAACATATTCTTAGTGGTTATAAGAGTTATTGGATTGCCCATGTTTACAGCACCCAAAAGAGCACCAGTTAACCAGTTTTTTATTAGAAATCCCAATGACAACATTTATTATACATTTGTTGGACAAATTTATATAAAAAGATAAAGAGGCAGACCTTGAACATTCCTTCAAGTTTGTTTGTAAACTGGCTCCCACACTCAGTCTTCAGCTGCAGCATCATAACATTATAACAATTAAATACTATATTTAGAACCAACGTCATTTGATACAAAAGAAGAAGATACTGACCTTAGAAATCATGGATTTCTCAGCATCAATAGAAGCACTCTTTCCTAACAGCAGCCTTTTTGCAAGATCCTTCTTATAGAATGCTTCAAAGACGTCCTTGCCCTTAAATATGAACACAAATATCATTTACATTTCTAGCATTAATTTGTAGGACAGGAAAAGCAAGAAATGCACGAAAAGAGAACTGTTATTCAAGGCAAACGTAAATTTAATGATTTTTATTGTGAACACATGAACTCTACCTGGATGAACCTGAATAAAACCAAAACTTTATCAAGTGTACCCTCTAATTCCTCTTCAGAAGTACCCTTATTACCAGCACGAAGCTTTTCATCCAGGAACTTAGCGATCAGCTCCGCAGGTCGGTTCTATTAAACAAAGCACAGAATTGAACCATTGGTAAAGTGCGAATGATCTAAATTAGGAATATTACTTCACCGGCTTAACAACAAGAATGCAGTTTAAAAATAAAATGGTCTCCAAATAAAAATGAAAAAAAATGCTAACCTGACGAAGGTTAATTAGATGCTCAAACGCATCCTTAATGGTGTTACAAAATGCCTCATTCTTGGAAAAGCTTTCTTCCCATATTGAATCAAGCGAAGCCTTGAATTCTAACAAGGACTGCACCATGTCCTTGTCTTTCTCTTCATCCATGACAATGCCCTGCCCAGTTCTCCGAATATACAAGCTTAGGGCCTGCCTGAGTGATTCAAGAGCATTAACCCTTGAATAAAGTGAGTACATCCTCTGGAGGTCCTCAATACGATGTCCATCCATTAGCATCATAAATCCCTGCAGAGATCAGAGAAACTATAACTATTAAAAAGATGCAAGTCCAAGCAGGCGTACAAAGTGCAAAGAACAACTGAAGATTCAAATTCATACCTTATCAATAATGGCAGGTTTATGACGTTCAAGCAGTTGCCTTTCAGCTGTTGCTATTAGTGGCTTTCTTGTAAGAGCATCCAGGTAAAGTAAGCATCTTTCATGTTCTTCATGTAACCTCATCTACACGAATACACCCAAAATCTTACGAAGATAAACTTACCCAAAAATCTATATTCCAAATAAAAAAGGAATAATATGGTAGATTAACATTCTTCTAAGAAAGATAAAACATGTACAATTCAAAATACAGAGCACCAGTCACTGCTAATTGAGAACATAAAATATGCCAAGCACCTCTACATGCTTCAGGTAATCCGGAACATCAGATTGCTGCATGTATTTCATTCCTTCAGCTGCATAAAACTCGGATGTGCATTCCAGGAATGGCTTCTCAAAGCTTTCTGAGTAAATACCTAAAGCGGTAAACATCTTCAAAAGATGGTTAAGGAGTGTCCTGTCAACCGCTTCGCCTAACCTGCATGATCCAAAACAGAACACAGTGGATTAAAAGATGCAAATTTAGTACACTCTAAAGATGGGAATTAATTATCTAAAATCATTCATGAGCCTAGGTGGCAAAATTTATGTGGATGAAAAAAGGAAAAATGTTTGAGATTACAAGCAAGAAAGCAACATATTAATGAGTTCCCTAACAATTTCTGGATAGTTTCCAAAATGCTTAGAAGTATGAATAATTAAAATGAACTGAAAATGTTGGACCAGTAGTTTAGAGTTAAACTGATCAGACAACTTAATCAGCCCTTCAAGAAACTTCTTTACATGACAGAAATATGTTACCACCTGTCGCCCTCTAGCATTTTCCAGGAGGCAAGAATCTTATGCCATTTAGGCTTCTTAAATCATAGAAAAAGAAGTAAAGTAGACAAGTGAATAATGACATTAAAACAAAAATTTGTGAGTTCATTCAAGTTGATCAATACTCAACATCTTGCAGGTTGACTTTTTCAATTTTTACCTCTCCACTTATACTTGCACAGAAAATTCGTTGTGACATCAAGTTGGTTGGTTTGAAGGTATCTAAAATGAGTAAACCATAGGATTAGTTTATAGCTACTACACTGTTTAATCCAGTCATATTATTATTTATGTACTACTACTAAAGCCAATACAATAAGAACCAACAGGGAAGCTTTTCAATATATTATACCTTTTCATCCACTACATCAAGGGAAGGATAGTTCATCCATAAGTTCTGCAACACTCAATGATACACAATCCATTACAACATCCATCTAAGACTATTATGCACCTTTTGCATAGGTTGATACATTGAAACATACCAAAAAAAATAATATATTTCGAATTAAAATTCATTAGAATTACCTCTCTCTCTCAATCATTCTTAAAAGACCAGTGATAGTTTTGTGCTCAACTTCAGGAGCCAAAGAAAGATGTTTCCGGAAGAGCTGTAAGCCCATGTCCCACAATGAACATACATTTGGGTTTTGTTTAACATATGTTCTGTCTAGATACAAGGCTATACCACGAATCATCAGCATTTGATCACAAAGATCTTGCCAACATTTCTCGACAAGTGATAAGAAAACCACCAGATCTGGGCTTTGCCCAACCAAAGATCTTAGTGCTGCAGATATATGTTCTTCACACTCTTTTTCAATTCGTTGATAAAGGCTTCCTCCCATCTTGTGCAGGCAAAGATTATTGACAGCCTGGAGGGAGCATGCTCAATTATAAAGAGATAATCATGCTCAAATTGCAAATGGCTATCACAATTAAAATAGAAAGAAAGAAGGAATATGTGAGGTTTACCTGATAAAGCTTCTCCAAGTCACAAGAATCTGGTTGCTTCAAAAATATAGCATTAATGGCGGACTTCAGCTTTGCCCATGTATCCTCCTCAAAATTTGTAGGCAATGTCGGTTTTGCTATACAGAGACAACACAAGAAGTTAAAGAAACCTTTCTGCATATATGTTCTAAACATTTCCCATTTTTGCAATGCTCTTCTTCTAGTTTCCTAACATTAGTTCACATAAACAACATAGTTTTAGAGATATAATATGATATGCAAATAGAAACAAACTTACTTCAACCCTTATTACTATTCCTTGGTAGTAAACTTACCATTAACAGGTTCCATCACCTGCCATCTAAAAGCAAGCACACATCACAGATGCTTACACAAAAATGGTCTACAAGAGGATAGAAATGAACTTTTGAAAAAGCTAACGGCAGAGTATGTCTCCAACACAGTATTCAAATTACATTTTTCCTTTGATAAATTAACAGAAAAGGCCAAACAGAAAACTATCCAAAATGAAGGAATGACGGTTCAGAGCTTTTCATGTAAAGTTGCATAGCAGTAGTCCTACCATGCAATGTAGAGTGTAAGGAAGCCATGTAAAACTAACGAGAAAACTAGGACCCTCAATTTGTTTAGAATGAATAGATTGCCTCTGAAAAAACAATACCAATTTCAAATTATCATAAAATAGAAGGTCAAACCTTATTAAATGGTTGAGGTACTGACCATCTTATGCTGACAAAAGTAACACTTCTTAAGATCAGTTAACAGACCACTACAAAACCTTAGTTAAAAGCAATATAGGAGGTGACGGAAAGTACTTGATTACAAGCAGATCTCCAAACTGAAATAACTGTTTATTTACACGGCCTAAATGGCACAACCCAAGGAAAAATAAATTAAATAACCCAATGTCCACTAATTAGAAACTATAAAAATAAATTAACCAGTACGAAGATTCTGAAATCGAACAAACTCCAACTTTCTCATTTCATCTCCTCTAATCCCTAATTTTTCATTCCAAAAACGACCCAACAACCAAAGCCACTCGATTTCTAAGATCCAACTGTCAGATTAACCAAATGGGGCAATTTTATAAATGACCCAGTAAATAAATTTCACAAAGGCAAAAATAAAACCAAATGAGATCAAGAAGATAGAAACCCTACCTTTAACGAGCTTAATGACAAGCTTTTTGGCGGGTTGAGGTGGGGTTGCCTTTTTACGAGACAAATTCGCGGCGGCGGGAGCACGAGCGTTGTCGGACTTGGAATCCTCGTCGAGGGCCATAGATGAAGGGTCGAAAACAACGTCGCTATCGTCTCGGTTGTGGTGGTGGTGTAGGCCGTTTTTGTTTGGGTCGAGAGAGCTAGCCACGGCTTGGGACTTGGCTTTCTTCATTGGCGGTTGGAAGTGAGGAGAAGAAGAAGAAGAAGCAGTGGCGTTGGAGCTGGCTTTTGAATTGGCGTTGCTGAGAAAGCGTTTCGTAGGGGGGAGAGACATGAAAATGGTCAACAGAGCATTGTAAGATTTTCAGCTTCTTTTATTTATTTAACTATTCTTCTTCTTCTACTTTTTTTTTTTTGGTTTCTCTAATTACAGTGTTGTCGGCTTCCGTTTCAGCGAGAAAGATGAAGATTTGAGAAAGGCAGCAAAAAATAAAATTTTGTGAGAGTGAGAGAAAGAGATTTTTTTTTTCTGTCTTTGTCCAGGGCTGATAGCTGAGAGCCTGGTTTGGTGGGTGCGTCAGCCTGGCTGCCTGCTGGGATGGTGAAATGGTGAAGATTGATTGGGCCATTGCAGATGGGGCATTTGATTTCGGGGTTTACTCAAGGGTTGGCCCATTACAATACCCAACAATTGGACCAAAATCTTAAAAGGTTAAAGCTTGTAACCCATCATAGTTTGGGCTAAAGTTCACACATTGCTTCTCTTTGGATCAAGATAGTAATGAAATCCCTTTGGCTAGAAGTACTTGAAAAGTTTGCTTTTCCTTCATATAATAATTACATAAAAATCTACTAAAAAATAATTACATAAAAATTAGTTCCTTAATGTTTTAATCGAATAATTAAAAAAAATTATGATATATTGTAAAATCTAAGCTCGAGCTCAAACAAGCTCAATCTTCACTCCTTAAATTTGCCTCTCTTTTGTTATTGCCTTTCTATTGTTTAAGTTCTGAAAGAAATAGTAAACCTTTGGCTAGAAGTACTTAAAAAGTATGTTTTTCGTTCAGATAATTGCATAAAAATAGTAATGTAATCTCTTGATTGAATGATTATGAAAAAATTATGACATGTTATAAGATTTATGTTTGATGCCAAACAGCCTCAATCCTCACCCATCGATTAAAATTGCCTCTATCTTGCTTAAGTTCCAAAAGAAATACTAACCCTTTGTAAGTTTTATTTTTTCAGATAATTACATAAAAATAGTAATGTAATTTCTTAATTGAATGATCAATGAAGAGTTCCAAAACTCAAGTCTACGCAACTCTAACCCCACCTCTAAACTAGAATTGCTTCTCTTTTGCTCAAGTTTCGAAAGAAATGGTAACCCCTTGACTAGAATTACATGAAAATTTCGTTTTTGGTTCAGATAACTAATTACCTAAAATTATTGGTCCCAATGCTCTTGTTACTCTTTTTGATTTGAAAATTGTTAGAAGGATAATGCAATGTTATGACTTTGACGATATACGGTAGCCTGGCTAATTAAACCAGGCTGATTGATAAAATTTTCGAACTAGCAACAACGAAAAGGGTTTGAGAGTTAGACAAAAGATTTGAAAGTTCTAAAAAAAGAAATTTTCCTATAATTGGAAACTCTTTTTATCTTTTCCTCTTCTCATTCCGTACGTAATTAATTGTGGAATTTGTAAACCATGGTAGCCCAAATGTTTGAAGTGTATTTATAAGAATCAAATTTCAAAATTTATGTTTTTTTTTTGAAATATAAGTTTAAAATTTATGAATCAATATAAAAAGAATGGTTCTCGAAAGTTGATTAATAATTAATTTTTATTTGAGAATTCAAAATATTAACACTGCTAGGGATGATTTGGAGAACATTCTCTTAATTATTTCCTCCCTTTTTTTTTTTTACGTCTTATCGGTATCTTTAAAATTGATAGATGATAAATCCATTAAACTAACCAAAATCTTGGTAAGAATACAAAAAATATGTACAATCTGAACAGATTTCTTGATCATCATAACATATAGAACATGCACATTAATTATATGATCCACATCTTAATTAACAATGTGTGTATCTTGATACTAACTTTCAAAATTTCATGTAATGAATATCTTTAATATAGTCCATATAGATATATAAAATTATTCAATTACTACAGTTTTATTGATATCGACCGCAAAAGCTCTAATTGGAACAATTCTCTCTCTAACAAAGTTGGGTGTTTATTCTAACCACTGTCTTGATTGAGGAAGGAAAACCTCTCTTTACATGCCCTCTCTCATGAAAAAATTATTTTTATCTAAAAATTTTTTTAAGAAAATAAAGCTTATTAGAACTCGATTCCTTTAATTTAAGCTCTAGTTGCATCCCATTAATGATTGGATCATGTTACTGTTTATCACTAAGAGTTAGCTCTCATTGCCATAATCCTTTTTAATCTAAACGAGACCTTAATATAGCACAGTCGAAACATTTTTTTCCTAATAATGTCATTGAAATACATTTGGGTACAGGAATGTGGCACAGTGGGATTGCTTTCGACTCATTGAAACTTGTATATATAGTGTACTAGCTAGTGGAAGACATTAAATATTTGTGCTGGAGGCTTAAATATTTCAATGTATAGCTAGCTAAAAAGCTAGCTAGATCTTGCAAACTTACTTAAATGGTATAAAAAGATATATATTGTAACAAAAATAAAATAAAAAGATATATATTAAAAATAATTAAAACTACCCTATCAGTATTATATTTGAAAATTAATCTGTTCAAAATTTTTTTTTCAAAATTAATTAGCAAAAAAAAAGGTTGAACATGCATGTATGAATTTTCTCTCCTGGTCTAATATATAATAAGCACATTTGTTAGAAGATAAACATGTTTCCTCAGCTCAGATGTAATTGTTTTAAAGCATAGCGAGTGCCCGTGAATGAAAATAAGAAAACCTACCGAAGAGGAAGGAGTTTTTCGACAATTAATTCCTACAATGCGTGCTAGTTTGACGAAGACCCTTTCATTTTTCCCTTTGTAAAACAGCGACGTGTTTTGCTTTGACTCAGACTCCGTCCTTGAAGGCTGCATATTTCAATTTTAAAGTCAATAACTTGCTTCCATTTCTCCAATAACTGTCCAAAACCCCCCACCCTCGCGGTCCCCTTTTATTTTTCCCTATACACAAAACCATCCCCAACAGCCTTTCAACGCACGTTGCAACTTGCTTTATAGATCTAATGCAGTAAGCAAGTTTTCAAGCGAAAAATCAGCTGTACCACTGTTACTCGCGGTTCCTATATTGTTCTTTTGATCTTTTCAATGGCCGCTAATAGTACTGCTACAGCCCATGAAGATGTTAAGGTGGTGATAATTGATACACAGTACGTTGAAACCGACGCCCTCAGCTTCAAATCTGTAGTTCAGAGGCTTACAGGCAAGGATTGCTGCGTTTCATGGATACAGGAGAGCTCGTTTTCAGGACATAAAACCGAAAAAACAAAGGTTGCTGGAAAGGGTGCAGCTGAAGAAACATGCGGCACTGCCGCTGTCGGCGTCGGCTATGACGGTGGTGCTGGTGGCTTTGATGTTTCCAAGTTAACTAAGGGTTTATCTTTTAAAGACTTGGATAGAATGATCACGGAGGCGCCGCCAATGGACGAGTTGAACTGGCTGTGGGCCGACTAGCTAGAATTTGCATTTTTTTTCGGATGCATTAGAATATATTGGTGTAATCTTTTTTTCTTCGTTAAATCAATAATGAAGTTGTTTATTCGGTTTTACAGATTATTTCCATTTTTTTCATTCCTTTTTTCCTAGAGGAAGAATTATGTTTGATAAATTACCTATGTTTGATAATTTACCTTCTTCCACTGGCATTTCTAAATGATTATTAGAAGTTTAGTATTGATTATTTAGATGAGGTAGGTTGCAGAAATGGGTGGCGGTTCAACACTCCACGCCTCCACGTACGGCAAGCATAAGCAAATACTTGGTGGCTTTTCGTCTTCGTTTCTTCAAGCATCCTTCACTCCGAATACAACCAAGGACGAGGACATATGATGCAAATTAATGCACACGTACGTTAAAATATATTGAATAAAAAAAAAGATCTACCTCACGGTATAAATCTTGTTAATTCATAAAATTTAAAATTAAAAAAATTTGAAATAAATAACTTTTATTAAAAATAATTATTATTAAATATATTTCACTAACTAATAAAGTGTTATGATATGATTTAAAGATTGTGTATAAGATTTGTATATATACATGGTATAAATATAAACTAAAAAGATAAGTACAGCTAATAGAGAATAATCAACTATAGTGAAAAAAACTACCAATAAATAAAAAATAATATAACCAAAGTATGAGTAAATAGCTAATCAGTCAGTATTATCTAATCATGAATAGGAATCAGGTAATAGTTTTTTTTTCATTAGATTGAGAAAATTAATCCATTAAAAATAAAGAAATACATTAAGAGTACTCAAGTCCAAAATTTTTTGACTTTCCATCCTCTCTTGTACCTTATCCTTGTGAACAATAAAAAAGATATTATTAAGTCAATAATTAATTGTGTGGTTTATTTTCTTTTTATACAAAAAAGTCACGTTCCGAAGATATAAAAAAATTAAAAATATCAAAACTCGAACTAAATTTATTGGAAGTTACTTTTTTTAATGAGTTATTTGAATCAATTGAATTAAATCTTGAATTTATAGCGTGATTTATTAGTGGCATAATTTTTTAAGTAGTTATTAGTGGAATACTAAATTCTTCAATTTCAATGATCAATATTCACTCTAAAAGTATTTTAATTAATCAAAAATCATTCTTTAATTTAATTTTTATGGAAAACTAAAAGCTATCTTTTCAAAGTTTTTTTATATTGACCCAATTATTTTTTACATTTTGGTGTTGATGGAAGCAACTCTCCAGACGCTTGGGCAAAATGATCTGATCAAATTCAAAAGTGGGTAAAGAAAGAGCTTGCATCACAAAATTGACAAAAGGAAAAAGAAATAAAGTGAACCAAAAATAAAATAATAAAAAACTTGACAAGGTAACACAGCCACCTTCAAATAAAAACTGTAGAAAGAAATTAAAAAAATGAGAAATCTTTCTTAGATGCATAAGCCCAAAACTTTAAGGTATTTGGCCTAATAAGAATCATTTTTGCTTTACTTCTTAGGAAGAATAGAAAGGGATGAGAATGAAAAATTTACTAATTTAGTGGTTAAATTATAAAATAAGAAAGTGGTTATTAAATTTAACTATTAAATTATCAAATTTTTCATTCTCACTTCTTTCTATCCTTCACACCGATCAATATGTTGGGCGACCCTATTACCTTTGGGCTACTTTACATTCCCCACCATTAGTTAAGTTATTCGAGTCTATTTACCTAAATCTCTTTGAAATTTTGATCACATGGATTCGATTATTTCATAAAAATTTAAAATAATTATAGTTCTAATTAAATTATTTAAGAATTTTGTGATAATTTTCATAATAATTAAGTCCATGATATCAAAATTCTTTTTTTTTCTTTTACAAGAATTGATCGTAACCATTCAATAATCTCTCAATTTTTTTATGAAAATCAAATTTGATTTTCATGCTCCTTTGTCTAATAATAATTTAACCAAAAATGGGGAACAACGTGGAATCTTCCTTTTAAATTCTGTATAAGTATGCAATAAAAATAAATTCCGTGCAAGTATAATAATTTAAGCAAAAACCACTTTAATATTTTCATATTTCATTGAGTAGTTAAAAAAAACTATATACTATTATTTTTTTTCCTCCTTTTTTCAATCCTAAATAGAAAATTTTCGAATCTTGAACAAAAAAAAAAAGAAAAATTTTCGAAAATGCACACATTATTGGTTACAAATCTGCGTGCTTTTCTTTTAATACAGTGACAACAATCTATGAGAATAATTAGATGTGTCGGTGGTGGTTTGGGTTTCTCAAATTGAGTTGATGCGGCTCATTCGTGCCATTTGGGTTCAGATTGCTGTGGCATTTGGAGTCCTTTTTTTTTTGGTTACAGCATTTGGAGTTGTGAAATCCTTTAATTTCGTGTAATTCCTCCATAATTGTAAAGCGTTGTAAGCTGAAATAATCAAATGAACATTAAAGTTTGATATATAAATGATATATGGAATATGGAAGAAATAAGAAAATTGAGAGTTAAATAATCAATGGCTGAAATATTAAATGAAAGAAGAAGAATTAAAGGTCAAATGGTTAAGAATATAATGTCAGAAAATTTAATGCAACTAAATGATGTATGTGGCTAATATGAGAAAGGGAAGAAGAGATTAATGGTCAAATGGTCTTGAGTCAAAGGAGGAAAAAGGCTGAAATGATTATGGGATTAACATGCAATTAATGCAAAGTGCATGAGTCATCTTCATCTCCCATCACCACACGGCAGCAACACTCCCAGCTCCCTCTCACTCTCTTTCCATCCCCATTTTCCCTAAGTTTTCATTCCCAATTTCCTAGACAAACATCCTTGCCCAACCATCGATTCATTAAGCTTGTTAGACAAAAATCGATCCTTGTCATTAGAGTAAGCTATATCCGAAGTTTGGTAGATTGAATCCAAGTATTTGAGGAGATCTCAAATCCTGAAAATTTGGTCATTGGCAAAGGTAAGAGTAGAAATTGATTCTCTCAATTTCGTGCATGGTATGGAGTTGTATGATGTTGGTATAACATGTGTATGGTGATTATTAAAAAGGTTTGAATTGTATGATGTTACAGCTTTGAAGAAGTGAAAGGCAAGAATTGGTGCAACTAAGGATTTGCATCTTCAAGGTGGATTGAGGTAAGGAATTTATGTAACGGACGTAAGGTAGCTATGTCCATATGTTTTAATGTGTTTTTAAGTGTTTTGGAGAGAAGTACAAGTTGGCTTTTATGCAGGAAAAGTTAGGTTTCGGATTTTACTCCTAGTGCCTATTAGGCTAGGAGCAGTCGACTGCCTTAAGTAACAGCCGACTGCCTTAAGTAACAGCTGACTACCTAGAGACAACCAAAGCGTAGTTTTTCGAAAACTGAGACAAACCAATCGACTGCTATGTAAGCCAGTCGACTGCTATTTTCCAGAAAGCATTCTATTTCAAACCAGTCGACTGCTATATGGAACAGTCGACTGCTATTTGCTAAAATGCATTCTGTTTCAAAACCAGCCGACTGCCTATAAGACTAGTCAACTGCTATGTTTCCAGAAGCATTCTGTTTTGAAAACAGTCGACTGCTATATGACCAGTCAGTCGACTGCCTTTTTTCTCGAAAAGCATTCTATTTGAAAACTAGTCGACTGTTATATGGACTAGTCGACTGCCCCTATGTGTTTTTAGAAAATGAGAAAGATTGAAATTTTAAAAGAAAATAATTTCGATAAATGAAAATATGAGGCAACAGCCGACTGCCCTATGAGGCTAGTCGACTGCCCTGTATGAAAAGAGATTTCAAAGTCTATTTCAGGAAAGCATAAATGTCATAGCAAATAGCTATATGACAAATGTTTTGATACTATGAAGTACTTAATGATTATGCACTTCGTATATGTTCATGGCTGAGGAGCTCTAGTCCAGCCCTTAGTGTTACAGATGTCACTTGACTAGTGTTCACTGTAGCCACCGACGTTTGGCCAAATTATCTCTGTTATGTATATATTGGCTAGGAGAGGATTCCTGGCTCCTACGGGAGTACGCCACATGATTCAGTGCATAATTCTGTTAATATGCAAATAGTCTCTCTGCTATATGATGTATGTTTTGATGAAAGTATATGATGTATGTTTTAAAGAAAGAATATGATGCATGTTTTGATGCAAGTATGTTTTGAAGAAGTATATGAAGTATAATTTCATATGACGTTTTGAAGGAAGTATATAATGTACGTTTTGATGTAAGTATACGAGCATGCTTTATAATGATTTACTTGACATTATAGAGCCAAGCAGGAAAACTGCATATAAAGGCATAGTACACTTTTTTACATATATTTCTTACTGAGCGTAAACTCACCCTTTTACGAATATTTTTCTACAGACTATCTGAAGTGATCCATTGCTCTAGATAGAAGAGCTTACTAGTGGATCTTTAAAGTTTACCTTCGAGAGGCGCTTCCCAGTTAGCATTGAAGGTATACTTATGTACTTATGTAAAGTAAATTGTAATTCAGCTATGGTACAGTACAAGATAACAATTTTGTATATAAGATGTCGGGGATTTAAGTTAGGAATGATGTGTAAGATCTTGTGGTATGGAATGATATATATACATATCATTAGTCTATGTTATTGAAAGTAAATTAACCATATTGAGCTATTAGATATTAAGCTTAAGAAGAAGAATGAATGACATTGATGAACGAGTTAAATCAAGTCATCAAATTCTGAGGTCATACCTGACTGCATCTGATTCATAGCCTCTATGCATCTAGCATCTTCCTTTTGAGCACTTCGGATTCTGTCCATTAAATCTGGCTCAATCCTTAAACTAGCCATTATTCCAATTTGATCATAAGTCATAACATTAAGGTTGAGGCTTGCAAATTGCTCAATTAGTTCATGCTCTTTTATCATCATATAAGACACCATACTTACATGCTTCCGGCTCAGAGCATCCGCCACCACATTGGCTTTCCCCGGGTGGTACAAGATCTCACAATCGTAATCCTTTAGTAGCTCGAGCCATCTTCTTTGCCTCATGTTCAATTCTCTTTGAGAGAACAAGTATTTCAGACTTTTGTGATCCGTAAAAATCTGAAATCTCTCACCATATAAATAATGCCTCCATATTTTCAGGGCAAATACTACTGCAGCTAACTCCAAATCGTGAATCGGGTAGTTCTTCTCATGGTCCTTCAATTGTCTAGAACCATATGCCACTACCTTACCATGCTGCATCAACACACATCCCAAACCTTGCCCTGAGGCATCACTAGACACCGCAAATCCACCTGAACCACTAGGGATGGTAAGGATCGGTGCAGTCGTTAGCCTGCGCTTCAACTCTTGAAAGCTACTTTCACAGGCTTCATTCAACTCTTGAAAATGCAACACATTATTGGTTACAAATCTGCGTGCTTTTCTTTTACTACAGTGACAACAATCTATGAGAATAATTAGATGTGCCAGTGGTGGTTTGGGTTTCTCAAATTGAGTTGATGTGGCTCATTCGTGCCATTTGGGTTCAGATTGCTGTGGCATTTGGAGTCTCTTTTTTTTTTGTTACAGCATTTGGAGTCTCTTTGTTAGTCAGGATTAAAGACCCTCATAGTGCACCATGAATAGAGGTGACAAATGAGCGGGTCGGATCGGGTTTAGGTTAGATCATTTTAGATCGGATCATTTTGGATTAAAGAAAGATCGGATCATTTCAGATTAGGATCATTTCGGGTTCGGATAAGGTCAGATTTGGGTCAAGGAAAAATCGGTCTATTTCGGGTTAGGATCATTTCGGGTTCGGATAAGGTCGGGTTTGAGTCGTTGACTTTTTTAGTCAATTCGGATTGGTTGGATTTGGATTAGGATCGATTGGACAAATTTATTGGATTAAGCTTTGGTCATCTTGATGTGATTTATTTGGTATGAAAATCAATTAAAACCATATTTCTAAGAATTACAAAACTCATGAAAATAAAAAAATTTTTCTTACATGACCAATAGTACAATTGGGATTGAAATAATCAAAATATTTAATAATCTGTATTATAGTTTTCTTTATAATATATTTACCAATATTCATAAATTAATTACATTTTTTCATTTTTTTATTATCTACAATAATTGATAACTTTTGAATCAAAGTGATTTAATAATCGCTATTAAATATCATAAAACAGTACTATATATCTTTTTAATTTATTTTGATTTTTTATAGAATAATTGGAGACATTAGTGTAGATGATATAGCTTCTGTACTCTATTATAGATTAGCCATTAAATAATTATACATTAGGTTCAAATAAATGCAATATAAAAGTGAATATTTAAATTTAAGTAGATAAAAAATATATATAACACTCATATTATTGAAAAAAATTATATTTTTACTATATTAAAATACTTTGATATTTAATTTTAACATTTAAATCTTTATTGATAATATTAAATTTAAGTTTGAATCTTTTCAGGTCTGGGTAAATTTGAATTCAGATCAATTTGGATTCAGATCAATTTGGATTCGGGTCGATTTGGGTTCGGATCAATTCGGGTTCGGATTCGGTCGGGTTTGGATCAATGTAAATTCGGATAAATTTGGTTTCGGATCGGGTTGGATTTGGGTTGTTGACTTTTTTAGTCAAATCGGATCGGTCGGGTTTGGATTCAGGTTAATTGGACGGATTTTTCGGGTCGGGTCAACTTTTGTCACCTCTAACCATGGAGGATGAAGAAATTTATGAACCATATTGTGATTTTTAAAGGGCGAGTTGGTTATTGGTAGATTGCCCATTTACCAAGGAAGGTTAACGAGGTAGCAGATAGATTAGCTAAAGTAGGAGTGGGCAGATCCAATGATCTGGTTTTAGTTTTCAATTAAGGGCGAATTAAGTTGTGTCTTGGGTTGGAGTGTGAATATTTGGTTGTTTTATCAGGATTGTTGTGGGGTTGTACAATGTTGGGCGAGAAGCTTACTGTTTCATTTTTAAGTGTCTCTCAGTTTGTGGGTTGGGTTGTAAGTTGCAAAATTGTTGAATTTGTATTTGAGGATTGTGCTTCTTCCTTCTTTGTTTTTGGTTAGGATGGGTATAAGAGGAAGCCGATTGTGTAGTGGTGTTTAATGGTGTATTAGGTGTTTGACAAATTGCCTAAATCAAGTATTCTTGGCAAGGTGGCTGTGGATTTAGCCTGGTCCATCAAAATCTGGTGATGCCTAGTTTTGGAGTGTTCTAATTTGGGCATATTGAAATTGGAATGCGATGGTTCAATGGGAAAGGGGTTGTCTGTTAACGGAATGATGTTTTATTTTTTATCTTGGCAGTGCAGATATGATGAAAGTATTGAGTGTTCTGCCTCCACAATGGATTGCTGGCTCACACACTTCCTGGTTCTTGCTGCTTGTGTTTTATCTGTGGTGTTGTGCTGGAAAAGTACCACCAGTTCCACTAGAAGCTAAGTTGTACTGATGGTGCTCGATGGTTGGTCTAAGTTAAGAACGTTGATCATTTCGATGGCTTCTTATTCGGTGCTGTGGGTGGGTTTTTGTTGTCGTTCGATAGACTGATGATGGTCACTAAAAGCATCGGTGTTGTGTGCTCCTTGGTTGTCTTGATCAGTTTGGTCTCCCTTTAGTTCATTGGTTGATGGGTCAATTGCTAGTAGATGGATAGAACTTTTGTTGTTTAGTGCTTCTGTTGTCTGCTGTATTTTGTTTGTAGTTTTTGCTAGTGGATGTGTAGGCTATCTGATGCATGAGGTCATTCTAGCAGAGTTTGTAACAGGTCCATTAAATATATTTAATATTTGGCTTTTCAAAAAAAAAAGTTAGAGATTGCCTGACCTCCTTTTCAAAGTAAAATCCATCCAGCAGGAGTCCCTCTTCTTGAAAATTAAACCAGGCTGGTTGATAAAATTTTCGGAATGTAATCAACAAGGGTACAGCAACAACGAAAGATTTGAAAGTTCTAAAAAAAGAAATTTTCCTATAATTGGAAACTCTTTTTATCTTTTCCTCTTTTCATCCCGTACGTAATTAATTGTGGAATTTGTAAACCATGCTAGCCTAATTGTTTGAAGTGTTTTTATAAGAATCAAAGTTTAAAATTTATGTGTTAATATAAACGAATGGTTTGGGAAAGTTGATTAATAATTAATTTTTATTTGAGAATTGATTAATAATTAATTTTTATTTCAGAATTCAAAATATTAACGTTGTTAGGATAGGAGAAAATGATGATTTGGAGAACATTCTATTAATTATTTCCTCCCATGATTTAAATATTTTTTTTATGTCATATTGGTATCTTTATAATTGATGGATAACAAATCCATTAAACTAACTAAAATCTTGGTAAGAATACAAAAAAATATGTACAATCTGAACAGATTTCTTGATCATCATAACATATAGAAATGCACATTAATTATATGGTTTACATCTTAACTAACATTGTGTGTATCTTGATACTAACTTTTGAAATTTCATATATCAAATATCTTTAATATAGTCCATATAGATATATAGAATGATTCAAATATGGCTGAATTATGTGCTGTCATTGAAGCTATGTTCATCATCATTGAAGCAAAGATTTCGCCACTTCTTCAACTGATTTTTGAAAATGATTCAAAAGTGATTATCTCTTGGATTAAGAAGATCTCGGATAGTCCATGGAAATATAACAACTTATTCAACAGATTTAGGAACCTCTTGCTTCAATTAGGGAATATTTTGTTTGTTCATACTCTTAGAGAGGCAAACTTTTTTGCTGTTTCTCTAGCTAAAGCTGGGGCTTTTAGAAACTCTGACTTGATTGCTTGGATGTAATCTTATTTATTAATAAATCTTAAATTTTCAAAAAAAAAGATATATAGAATGATTCAATTACTATAGTCTTATTGACATCGACCACGAAAGCTCTAGTTGGAACAATTCTCTCTCTAATGATGCAGGTATTTAATCTAACCACTAATTGTCTTGATCGAGGAAGGAAAACTTCTCTTTGCATGCCCTCTCTCATGAAAAAATTATTTTTATCTACAAAAAAAATAAAGAAAATAAAGCTTATTAGAACTCGAACCCTTTAATTTAAGCTCTAGTTGCATCCCATTAATAATTGGATCATGTTATTGTTTATCACTAAGAGTTAGCTCCCATTGCCATGTTTATGTAGCTAGGCTTGATGTTTAGGCATCTGTGAAGATATATATCTTCCTGGTGCCATTACTATATATGATGAATGAATATATTGTTTATCAAACAAAAAAAAAGCTCCCATTGCCATGATCCTGTTTGAATCAAAACTGAGGCCTTAATATAGCACGGTTGAAGCATATAATTCTAATCGTACCGTTGAAATACATTTAGGTACAAGAAATTGGCACAGTAGGATTGCTTTCAACTCATTTTTTTTTGGTGAATAACGGAACAAATAACAAAGTTATCCCAGCATGGGATTACAGTTCAAAATATTTCTGGGTATTGTAACACCCATACAATCAAACAAAACAGTCGAAGTTAACTGTGCTGGAGGTGAGTCAAAATATTCAAAATGTTCCACCATCGAACTCCCCATTTTCGCCATAGTGTTCGCACAGAAATTTGCTTCTCTAAACACGTGGACTAACTTGGCGTTCCTCAGCTTCCAGAGGAGTTCCCTGCAATCGGAAATAATTGCATTATAAATATGTGTTCTTTCTAAGTGACACTTAACATACCTGACAACCTCTTAGGAGTCAGTTTCAATGATAAGATTGTGTAAATTCTTTTCAACAGCAAGTCGGAGTCCATCTCGAAGTCCCCATAGTTCTGTGAGGATACTTGTTGATGTTCCAAGAAAATGAGCGTAGCCGCCAATCCACCTTCCATTACTGTCTCGAAAAGTTCCTCCAGAACCAACTCTTCCTGGATTCCCAATAGATGAGCCATCTGTATTGAGTTTGATAAAGTTTGCAGGAGGGGGGCTCCAACCCACGTAAATGAAAGATCTAGAGGTAGCTTTGTGCTCTTTGCCAGCAACAGCCCAATATTCTTTCACTTTCAACTGCACCTTGCTGTACCATGTATCAACAGAATCAGCTCTGCCCTCAAAAACCCATTTGTTCCGGTCAAGCCAAATGGCCCACACCACAAAGGAGAAGTATACTTTCCAGGGAATGCCGTCAACTACAACGTTAATATCCTTTTTTAAGTTTTGTGCCACCCAATCAAGGAAATTAAGTGAAAAGGATCCAAGTAGTTGATTTGGGATCTTAACAGCTTCCCATAAGTTGCGAACAAGGCTACAATCTTTGATGCAATGTGTCAGAGATTCATCTTCAGAACTACACCTGGGGCATTTCGGGTCAATTCTAAAACCTTTTTCCGCAAGGTTTTGTCTTGTTGAGATTTTTTGGTGGCAGCATTGCCACAAAAAGATTTGGATTTTCGGTAAAGTGGGGATATTCCAAAATTCCTTCCATTGGAACTTAACTGAAATCTTAGTATCTTTAGAATTCTTATAGGCAGAATTAAGAGAGAATTTACCTGATGGTGAAGCGTCCCAACAGATGTGGTCATGCGTTCTTGCTTCCAGCTGGAGGGGAATGGGTTTAATGATAAGTTTAATTTCTTCAGGGATCGGGGCAGCAACATTTTCCAGAAGCCAGTTCCCATTGTCATCACAAACCGTTTGCACTAGTCTATCTTCTTCTTGTGGTGTCCATGGGCCAAAGATGATTTTATTCAACACCCGTAAACCAGTCCAGTTATCTTTCCAAAACATTGTTCGATCACCTGTATGGACAATCAAGCATAAACCCTTCTCAATAATATGAGTGCTTCTTCTCATCCCTGCGCATGTTGAAGAGCACACTTTTTGAATGAAGATTCCATTCTTTGAGTATTTGGCTTTCATCACATCTGCCCAGAGATTTGAGGATTCGATGATCATTCTCCAACTAAGTTTGGCCATATTAGCATCGTTAAGGCACTTCATATCTCTGATTCCTAACCCCCCATCTTCTTTTGGATTTGTGACAGTCTTCCAATTGACGAGGTGCATCCTCTTGCAATCACTAGATTAGCCCCAGATGAAGTCTCTAGTGATTTTATCTATCTCATTACAGGTACTTTTCGGGAGTGGACAACCTTGCATATAGTACATAGGGATAGCATTCAATGTGGATTTTGCAAGGATAGTCCTCCCTGCTACGGAAAGAAGGTTTGCTTTCCATTTTGCCAGCTTATTTTTTATTTTATCTATGAGAAATCTATAGCTCGATGCTTGTCTAGTTTTGGAGATGGGGAATCCCAGATATTTTCCAATGTTCTTTGACCAGGGGATTTGTAGGAGGTTGCTAAGTGAATTTTTGATGTTCTCTTTTACATTAGAAGAGTAGTAAAGAAGTGATTTTTCCATGCTGATTTCTTGACCAGACTTTTCACAAAATTCCAGCAGCACTCTTTTCATAGCTAAACATGATTTCTCCGAAGCCTTTCCTAGAAGCAAAAGGTCATCCGTATAGAACAAGTGGGACAGCCTTGGACCTCCTCTACTTAATTGGATCGGGGACCAACTTTTATCTTCACAAGCTTCTAAAATCTTCAGAGAGAGGAATTCCATACAAAGGATAAAAAGATATGGAGAGAGTGGATCTCATTGCCTTAGTCCTCTAGAAGGTGTGAATGTAGTGCTTTGTTCGCCATTTACTAGAATAGTAATGGATGATGTCGTGACACAAGACATAATAAGGTTAATCCATAGCTGTGGGAACTGAAAGAAGGTGAGGACTTCTCTTATGAAATTCCACTCAATTCTATCGTAAGCTTTCATAAGGTCTATTTTTGCGAGCAGCCACCCATGTTTACCTTTCTTCCTTTTAAAAGAACAAAAAATCTCCTGTGCAATGATGGCATTATCTTGAGCCTTTCTTCCGGCAATAAAGCTAGCTTGCAGCGGATGAATAATTCTGTAGAGAATCGGTCGAATTTTAGTTACAATGACTTTAGCAATCGCCTTGTAAATGGTATTACAAAGACCGATAGGTCTGTAGTTATTTATTGATTCTGGGCAAGGGACTTTAGGGATTAAGCAAATAAGGCAGGAGTTGATCTCAGGGGGAACTTTTCCAGAGTTTAGGGCTTGTTTCACCACCTTGAACACTGAATCTCCAACAATGTCTCAGCACTTTTGGAAGAACACTGGGTGAAGGCCATCAAGGCCAGGTGCCTTAAAAGCTTTCATAGTAAGGATAGCCTTGTGAACCTCTTGTTTTGATATCTCCTTCACAAGTTGATTTTGATCTTCTGCCGAGAGGACATTAGCGAATTGTATAGACCAGGGTTGATATATGAGACAAGATTCCTGAGAAGTGGCGAAAAGTTTGGAAAAATGTTCCTTGATGCTGTTCTTGATCTCAATAGTGTCTAAAATCCAGTTTCGCATTAAATCTTTGAGCCCAAGGATTTTGTTTCTTCTCCTGCGTTGGATTGTGCTTAAATGATAAAAGCGAGTGTTTCTGTCGCCATCCAGGATCCAGTCGGCTCTAGATTTCATGGCCCAGAACTCTTCCTCGAGGTTTAGGACATGTTGTAGTTCCTTTTCAAGCTCGTCTTCAAGCTTCATGAGTCTATCACAACAAGAGTTTGATAGTGATTTTTGGATACCTTCTAGTCTGGTCTGTAGCCTTCGTTTTCTGAAGAAAATATTCCCAAATGAGTTCTTGTTCCAGGCAGTCACATTTTCTTTGAAAATATGTATGGCTGGGATGGTCAAGTTCTAGGCCTGTTCCCATGAGGCTCGTACCATATCCTTGAAGTCTAGATGAGTCAGCCACATTGTTTCAAATCGAAATGGCCGTTGACCAATTCGAGTGCTTTTTGGGAGAGTGTCGATCAGGATTGGGTTATGGTCAGAGTATACTCAAGTTAGGTGGGTGACAGAAGAGTTTGGGAACATGACCTTCCAGTCTCCATTGGCCCAGACTCGATCTAGTCTTTCTCTGATGACTTGACCATAACTATTCTTACTTATCCATGTGAATTTTTGACCAACGAAGCCTAGATCCAACATACCGCATGCATTCATGCAGTCAAGAAACCTGCGGGCTCGGCTTTGGCAGATAGGCTTCCCACCAAATTTTTCTGATTCAAATATCACTTCATTGAAGTCGCCTATGATGGTCCACGGAAGTGAGTGTGTCTGTGCGAAATTTTGGAGTTCTTCCCAAAGAACACGTCTCCGTGCATAAACAGGTCGAGCATAAACCGCAAACAAAATCCAAGGCTGACAATTAATGGACGAAGTTAAATTAGGGGAGTCAGGAATTACCTTAATAGATGCATGGATCACTTGGCTTGTTGCATGGAGGATGTCCACAGCCACTTCCTCTTTCTTCCAAAGGAGCTAGATTCCGCTGGAAAAGCCATTGGCATCCACTCAGAAGGAGCATTCGAATCCCAACGAGTTGCATACTTGTTCTACTGTATCTCCTGAGATCCTTGTTTCAACAATGATGGCAACACTTGGAGAATTAATGTTGATAAGTTCCCTGAAGTTCCTTCTAAATTCTGGGCTACCTGCCCCTCGAGCATTCCAAAACAAGTACCTCATTTAGAATGATTCAAGAGGGGAGGAGTTAAGTAAAAATCCTGCTAATTCCGGCAGCATCTTGACCTCTCTGGATGGGGTCTTGCACAGAAGGTTTGGTGATTGGAAGTCCTGCGGCATCACCAACATCTTGTTGTCGACCTTGTTCCTCCCTTGTTGTTTGATCGGCTTGATGACTACTGTTAAGGGATTGGTCGTCGGGCATGATTTCCATAGGATGGCCATCTCTTTGTCCCCTTGCAAAATCATTTCTCTCACTGTGTCGATTATAACTTGGTTCAACGAGATCTGTCTCAGAGGGGGGGGGGCTTTTCTATCACCGCTGGTACAAATATTGGAGTTTGGCTCTCCAACATGTGCGTGTATGGCAGGAGGTTCTCTACTTCCATCGATAGCACCACATTGTTCCATACAAGCATGATCTGCTCTAAGTTCCAATCCAACGTTTGGTGGCGATACCCCAAGAGTATCTCTATGGCTTCTTTCAGATTTATGATCCTGCCATGTCGGATCAAGAACATCCTTCCCAGGTTCTCAAATTGTTCTATTGGCTCTGTCATGGTTTCTTAAAATGCCTTTTCCTCTGTTTTTCTCTTTGATGTTTTTAGAACTTTCACCCATAAATGTGAAAAAGTTATTCTTCAAGTTAGTCTCACTATTGTTAAAGCTCTGCCATGGTAAATTACTGTTGGCTGACTCCTTTATGATAGCTTTACCAATTGACAAGACCAAGTCGTCGAATTACTGTGATTGAAAGGTCTGTTCCCATTAACTCTGTGCTGAGCAAATGACCGTTGTTCCCCACTATTCCTCTGTTCCACAGATTTGCCTTTTCCTTTTTCCTTGATTGATTGAGCAGGGTATCCATTCGGGTTTTCTGGACCTGATTTTTGTTCCTTTCGATACGTTGTTTTCCTCCTGGTTACAATCATCCATGGTCCAAAGGGTTCCTTGGTATCTTCTTCTTTTTTATTTACCTCAGTTTCCTTGGTTCTTTGTTCGTCACCTTGTTGGGTCTGGAGTGGAGGGTCGGAGACTTCCATTTTCTCTTTGCCCGCAGTGCAATTTTCCTTTCTATATCCTATGCATCCACATTGGAAACAAAGGTTCACCCCTTCGTAGAGGACTGGTTGAATAAGTTTGTCGATTCTGATTTTGGGGATGAGTGGTTTATCCAGGTCGACTTGTATACAGATCTGGGCAAATCTCCCCCTGGTGTTCATCTCTGTAAATGAGTCAATTTTTAAGAGTGTTCCAAGTTGGTTTCCTACTCTCTGCAATATATTTTTGTCAAAAAATTTTATGGGGAGGCCAGGCAACCTTGCCCACACAACTGTGGTCGATAAGGCTTTGGATGTTTCCGCTGTGAACCCCGGTTCCCAAATTCTTATGGTGAGGTAGAAGGTCCCAATGAACCACGGACCGCCATATATAACTCTGTGGAAGTCTTCTAAGGAATGGAATCGAAACAAGAAGAAATCTTGACCAAGATCAACACAGTCCATTCTTCCACATGGCTTCCATAATGCACAAACACGGGGATAGAGGAAGTTGTAACCCACGGTTTTTCCAAATGTTAATGATCACCGCGTTTTTCCAAGGTCTCTTGATTCTATTTTTCTCTTCTTTCGACAACATAATGGTGGGAATGTCAGCCTCCACCTCTGGTTCCACATCAAAGTCCTCATCCATGAAGGTGGGAATGAAATTCAACGATTCTTGAGCTAGTCCATTTGAACTTAGAAGTGAATCTTTGTAGGAAGTGGGTTGGCCAGGAGTTTCAGTCATTTCACGATCGATGGTTTTGTATTCCCCGTTCTTTGTTCGTTTCACGTTTCGAGCTTTCAAATCGTCTTCCACAGCGCAAGCAGTAGAGTTATCTTTCATAGAGTTTTCTTTCATGGTTAGAAAGTAGTTCCAGCGCTTTCAACTCATTGAAACTTATATATATAAATATATATATATATATATATATATATATATATATATATATATATATATATATAGTGTACTAGCTAGTGGAAGACATTAAATATTTGTGCTGGAGGCTTAAATATGTCAATGTATAGCTAGCTAACAAGCTAGCTAGATCTTGCAAACTTACTTAAATGGTATAAAAATATATATTAAAAATAATTAAAACTACCCTATCTGTATTATATTTGAAAATTAATTAGCAAAAAAAAAAAGTTGAACATGCATGAATGAATTTTCTCTCTTGGTCTAGTATATAATAAGCAAGTTGTTAGAAGATAAACATGTTTCCTCAGCTCAGATGTAATTGTTTTAACGCAAAGCGAGTGCAAGTGAATGAAAATAAGAAAACCTACGGAAGAGGAAGGAGTTTTTCGACAATTAATTCCTACAATGCGTGCTAACTTGACGAAGACTTCCTTTCATTTTTCCCTCTGTAAAACAGCGACGTGTTTTGCTTTGACTCAGACTCCGGTCCTTGAAGGCTGCATATTTCAATTTTAAAGTCAATAACTTGCTTCCATTTCTCCAATAACTGTCCAAAACCCCCCACCCTCGCGGTCCCCTTTTATTTTTCCCTATATATGAAACCATCCCCAAAGGCCTTTCAACCCACGTTGCAACTTGCTTTATACATCTAATGCAGTAAGCAAGTTTTCAAGCGAAGAATCAGCTGTACTACTGTTACTCGCGGTTCCTATATTGTTCTTTTGATCTTTTCAATGGCGGCTAGTAGTACTGCTACATCCCATGAAGATGTTAAGGTGGTGATAATTGATACACAGTACGTTGAAACCGACGCGCTCAGCTTCAAATCTGTAGTTCAGAGGCTTACAGGCAAGGATTGCTGCGTTTCATGGATGGAGGAGAGATCGTTTTCAGGACAAAAAACCGAAAAAACAAAGGTTGCTGGTGCAGTTGAAGAAACATGCGGCACTGCCACTATCGGCGTCGGCTCTGGTAGTGGTGCTGGTGGCTTTGATGTTTCCATGTTAACTAAGGGTTTATCTTTTTTTTTTTTTTTTTTTGATGAAAAGAGGAACTAATATAAAACAGAAAATGAACACAAAGTTATCCCCTATTGGGGTTACAAGCAATGGTTCTTGGCATATAACAGCCAAGCCTATCAAACAATAAACAAGTCGATAATCCCTCAGGTGGGGAATCAAAAAACAAAAAGGAAGTAGATAGGTTTCCGCCAAGTTTGGCAAGTTTGTCAGCAACTCCATTAGCCTCTCTAAATGTGTGAAGAATTTGAACATCTGCCAGTTGCTGGAGTAAAGACCTGCAGTCAGAAACAAGGGCACCATGAGAGTGTGATGGAAGAACATCAGAGAGGACATACCTGATGATGCACTCTGAGTCGACTTCCACTAACACATGAGAGAAGCCTTTATTGATTGCAATCTGGAGACCATCTCTAAGTCCCCAGAGTTCCGCACAAACACTGGTGGTAATACCAAGATTGCGTGCGTAGCCACCAATCCAGTTACCATTGGCGTTTCTGAACACCCCTCCAGCTCCCGCCTTGCCAGGGTTGCCAAGAGCTGAGCCGTCCGTGTTAAGTTTAACGTAATTTATAGGTGGTGGTGACCACCCGACATTAATCTGAACTCTTTGTTTCACTCTTTTCTCCACCGCCATCACAGCCCAGTATTCCTTAACTTTTCTTTTAAGGTTATCCTCCCATGATTGTTTGGATTCAGGAGAGTTATCGAAGACAATTTTATTTCTGTTAACCCAAATCAACCACAAGGTAAAGGAGAAAACAATCCTCCAAGGGATTTGATCAATTTCAGACAATTCCTTGGATCTAATATTATGTTGGATCCATGTGTCAAATTCACCCAGGAAGGATGTTTTATCTTTTTCTGGGATTTTAACAATGTCCCAGAGTTCCTTAACCAGGTCACAATCCTTAAGGCAGTGGCTTAAAGTTTCACACTCCATGCAACATCTTGGGCATTCAATTTTAATTTGCATACCTCTCTCTGCTAGTAAGTAGCGAGTGGCTACTTTATAGTGATAACAAAGCCATATAAAATATTGAATCTTGGGAAGAGTTGGGATACTCCAAATCTCATCCCATCTTTTTGAAGGTCTATGCATGGCATCCTTAGCAACTTTATAAGCAGAGTTGAGGGAAAACGACCCATCAGAGGTAAACTTCCATGCAATGGAGTCAACACAGTCGCTAGAAATTTGAAAAGGGATTGCTTTTATTCTTAGCTGAATATCAAGTGGGATAGAAGCACTAAGATTTTCAAAATACCACTCCCCTTGATCAGAACCAACATCTCTAACAGTTTTGTTACGTTCCTGTTGTGTCCATGGACCAAAAATAATAGAGTCGAGGGGGCCCATTCCAGTCCAATCATCACCCCAAAACTTGGTTTGTTTACCAGATTTAACAGTCCACCTGAGGCCTTTTTCCAGTATGTGAGAACCTTTACGCATTCCTGACCAAACTCTGGAACACGCTTTCTTATTAAAAATTCCATTTCTAGAGTATTTAGACTTGAGCACTGCATTCCAAAGCTTTCTCGATTCCGTAAGCATGAGCCAACCAAGTTTGGCCATATTAGCATCATTAAGATGGCACATGTCTTTGATACCTAGGCCTCTGTCATCCTTAGGAAGAGTCACTATTTCCCACTTAACCAAGTGGATTTTTTTATGGTTATCATATGAACCCCAAAGAAAGTTTCTAGTGATTTTGTTGATCTCATTGCAAGTGCTCTTCGGGAGATGGGTTCCTTGCATATAGTAGATGGGAATGGAATTAAGGACAGACGAAATAAGGGTAGACCTTCCTGCCAACGATAGTAGGTTAGCCTTCCAACCTGAAAGCTTATTCTTAACCTTTTCCACAATGAAATTAAAGTGAGCTGACTTTTGTTTTTTGTAGATGGGAAATCCCAAGTATTTACCAAGTTCCTCAGTTTGTACAAAACCGAGAATGTTGCTAAGGTGGTCTTTGACCTTTGGTGAGGTATTGTTGGAAAATAAGATAGTGGATTTACTGGCATTAACTTTCTGTCCTGATAGGGTGCAAAAATCATCCAACACTTTCCTTATGGTTCTGCAAGTACTCTCGGTGGCTTTCCCCATGAGTAGAAGGTCATCCGCGAAGAAGAGGTGGGAAAGTTTTGGTCCTCTTCTGGAAAGTTGGACCTCTTCCCAAAGATTACTCTCGCAGGCTTCAAATATCTTGAGAGACAAGTATTCCATGCATAAGATGAATATATATGGCGATAAGGGATCTCCTTGTCGAATTCCTCGAGAAGGTGTGATCTTTTCACTTTGCTCACCATTAATAAGGATGGTCATATTTGTGGTGGAAATGCATGATAGAATTAGATTAATCCATCTTTGGGGAAATTTAAAAAAGATGAGCACTTCTCTGATGAAGCTCCACTCAATTCTATCATAGGCCTTCTCAAGATCAATCTTGAGTAACATCATCCCCATCCTACCTTTTTTCCTCTTAAAGGAGTGAACAATTTCTTGGGCAATGATAACATTTTCCTGGGCCCTTCTTCCTGCAATGAAACTTGATTGAAGGGGGTGAATAATTCTAGTGAGAATTGGTCTTATCCTATTCACCAAGACTTTAGTTATCACTTTGTAGATCGTGTTGCAAAGACCAATTGGACGAAATTGTCCAATGGTCTCAGCTTTCTGGGATTTTGGGATCAAACATATTAAGCATTCATTGATTGAATCCGGGATCCTACCAAAAGAGAACACTTGTTTAACTAACTCAAAGATTGAATTGCCCACTAAGTCCCAACATTTTTGGTAAAACACAGGGTGAAGGCCATCTGGACCTGGAGCCTTTAAAGGTTTCATGGAATTAACAGCTTTCCTTACTTCCAAAAAGGAGATAGGTTGGCTAAGTTGTGACATCTCATTGTCATTTAAGTAATTGTTAATGTTGCAATCTAAGGTTGAGCTAAAACAGCTAGTCTCCTTCTCCGTAGTGAAAAGATTAGTGAAAAATTCAGAGATATTGTTCCTAATATCACTTGGATCATTAAGCCAATTTCCCATTGAATCCTTAAGTTCAAGAATTTTATTATTTCTCCTGTGTTTGATGGTGCTAAGCTGATAAAATCTTGTATTACGGTCACCATCTGAAATCCAATCAACTCTCGACTTTAAAGCCCAAATTTCCTCCTCAAGTTTTAGTAAATGTTGATATTCTTCTTCCAGTTTATCCTCAAGTTTGCTAAGCCAAGGATTATAGGCATTAGAAAGTGCTCTTTGAATCCCATCCAACCTTGCACGAATTTTTCTCTTTTTATGTATGACATTCCCAAAAGAAGTCTTGTTCCATTCTGATACATTACTCCTAAAAATAGGAATGGCCTCAAGAATTCGAAAATCAGCTTGTCTCCAAGAATGTTCCACCACATTTTTGAATTCGAGATGTGAGAACCAAACCGTTTCAAACCTAAATGGTCTTGTCCCATAGGAATGGTGGATAGGGTTGGTATCTAAACTGATAGGAGAGTGATCAGAGTAGACTTTGGTTCGATGAAACACTGCTGAATTGGGGAACAATAACTTCCAATCTGCGTTTGCCCAAGCTCTATCTAACCTTTCTCTAACCACCTGTCCAAATTGGTTTTTCTTTATCCAAGTGTACTGATGTCCTACGTAACCAAGATCTAACATTCCACAACTATTCATGCAGTCCTGGAAATGTCTAGCCCTATGATGATTGATGGGTTTTCCTCCTAATTTGTCTGATTCACTAATGAGTTCATTAAAATCACCAATTAACATCCAAGGATTAGAATGAGTTAAAGCAAATCTAGAAAGTTCGTCCCACAAATCACATCTCATAGCATAATTAGGTCTAGCATAAATAGCAGAGATAATCCAAGGAATAATTCTATTCTGAGCATTATGAGAAAAAGACGCAGAGTGTACCTGGACAGTAGCATGAATCACTTGCTGTGTAGCATGCATTACTTCAACGGTGACCTCAGTGTCATGCCAGAGCAGCCAAATCCCTCCTGAGAAACCCTCTGCATCTACCCTGAATGATTTGGCAAAGCCAAGTGAGTCACAGACTTTTTGTGCATTCTCGCCTGATATTCTAGTTTCCACAATAATTGCAATACTAGGATTATTAAGGCGTTTAAGATCCATAAAAGCACGTTTGAAGTTAGGGCTGCCTGCCCCTCTTGCATTCCAAAATAGGCACTTCATTGGAAAAACTTCAAGTGGTGTGGAATTGGGGAGCCATTTCATCAGGCATGGCATCATTTGTAATTCTTCCGTCTGCATCCTGCATTATAAATTCGGGAAAATGAGGAATTGTGGAAGAGCCGTCATGTTGAAGTCCATTATCCCCTTCATATTGTCTTTGGTTGTTCTGATTACCAAGGTTAGTGGGTTCATTACTGGTTTGTACGTGTAAAGAAAAATTGCATTGTTCTCCACCACCAGCTTCATGACTCTTACTGTGTCTCTGTAGATTCTTGAAAGGTGTGTTTGGTTCAGTGGTGGAGGTATCGTTACCTCCCTGGGGGTGAAGCTCTGTCTTTCCTCTCTCAGTATGTGTAAATAAGGTGAGGGATTGGGTTTGTCTATTGGAATTACTGAGTTGTTCCAAGCCGATTTTGTCTCCTGAGTCTCCTAACCCATCTCTTGATTGTTGTCCTGAATTAGAATCCTCATTGCATCCTTCAGCCTTGTCCTTTTCTCCTCCAAGTAGAGAAACATCCTGTCGGGGCATGAGTGGATTTCTTGCGTTCCTGCCGTGTGGCTTCGTTGAAGTCGAGTTGTGTCGATATTTTTGCTGGTGTTGCCCTTTGCTTGTGGATGCCGTTTGATTACTTTCGATACTACCAAACGTGAATGTTGCCTTCAGATGATTTAGTTCTATTAAATCACTAGTTTTATTGATCTGGTTGGAAACAAACTTCTCTTTAGTGCTGATATCTAAACTTGTAGATGTGACCCTTTTCAGTGTATTTTCTTTTACATCAAACTGTTTCAGGCCAGCTTTTCCTTGTGTATTTGACCGTTGGGGCAAATCAGTCACGTGCTCCATGATCTTCCCCTTCCCATTGCCACCGTTTGTCGGGTGATCTTTCGGGTCGTTTCTACCCGACTCCTTTCCTTGTCTGTTCTTTTTCCTAGTCACAAGCATCCAAGGACCGTACGTTTCTTTCTTAGGCTCCTTACATTCGTTCAGTTCTGAAGATTCCTGGGCTTGGTTTGTTGGAGTACTGGTTTCAGGCATGGCTTTATGGTCACCGCACAGTTCCTTTCTATGACCAATAAGTCCACATTTGAAGCATAAGTTGACACCCTCATAAAGCAGAGGTTGAATAATTCTTCCAATCCGGATTCTGGGAATGAGAGGTTTGTCTAGATCCACCTGCACACAGATGCGTGCGAATCTGCCTCTCGTACTCCTCTCTGTAATAGTATCAACTTTTAGCAAGTTTCCTATCTGATTTCCTATCCTGTTGAGAATATTTCTGTCAAAGAACTCTATTGGTAGCCCAGGTAGGCGTACCCACACAGCTGTTGTCGAGAAAGCATTTGATGTTTCAGCAACAAAGTTTGGCTCCCAAATTCTCATGGTAAGATAGTAGGACCCAATAAACCATGGTCCCCCATAAAGGACTTTCTGAAAATCTTCATGGTTGTTGAATCTGAAAAGAAAGAAATCCTTTCCCAGGTCTACGCATTCCATGTCTCCAGAAGGTTTCCAGATAGCCTTGACCCTCGGGTATAAAAACTTATATCCAACAACTCTTCCAAAAGTCTTAACAATTATGCCATTCCTCCAAGGATTTCTTATCCTATTTTTCTCTTCTTTAGAAAGGAGTATTGTAGGAATGTCATCCATATTCTCAGATTCTTGATCGGATTCCTCATCAAGGTATGAAGGAGTGTTGATGAACGAGTAAGACGGGTTTTCACTATCATTCATGAGCGAATCTCTGTATGAAACTCCAGTAGTAGGATTTCCAGGCATTTCTTGATCAAAAGATTTGAATTCCCCGTTCTTAGATCTTTTTACACTTCTGATACGTTGATCTTCTTCTTCAGTGCACACGATCGCACTTTTGTTTTCTTTTCGCATTTCTACAGAGCACGTATGAGATACTAAGTCTTCACCAAGGGTTTATCTTTTAAAGACTTGGATAGAATGATCTCTGAGGCGCCGCCAATGGACGAGTTGAACTGGCTGTGGGACGACTAGCTAGAATTTGCATTATTTTCGGATGCATTTGAATATATTAATTATGCTGTAATCTTTTTTTCTTCGTTAAATCAATAATGAAGTTGTTTATTCGATTTTACAGATTATTTCCATTTTTTTCATTCTTTTTTCCTAGAGGTAGAATTAATGTTTGATAATTTACCTTCTTCCACTGGTATTTCTAAATTTTTATTTTTTGAAAAGCAAATTTATTGATGAATCAGAGGTCAGTTCAATAACTATTATGGCAAAGACAATCAGCATAAGCTTGAAGAGCAGACAGTAAAACTTTCAGGACCAACAACCAACCCCATCAAAGGGTCAACGACTCTTGCAAAACGAGGACACCATGCTCTGAGTGACTCGACAATAACCAAAGAAACCAGGCGAAACGTCCAATACACAGGTCCAAAACAAAGGAATTAGACCAGACAGGCAATTAAGAGTCATGAAACGAGAAGCTCAGTCCAGAGAGCCAACACCTTGATTCAGGCAAAACAACGAACTATTTCTAAATGATTATTAGAAGTTTAGTATTGATTATTTCGATGAGGTGGGTTGCAGAAATAAGTGGCGGTTCAACGCTCCACGCCTCCACGTACGGCATGCATAAGCAAATACTTGGTGGCTTTTCATCTTCGTTTCTTCAAGCATCCTTCACTCGGAATGCAAATTAATGCACACACGTACGTTAAAAGATATTGAATAAAAAAATAGATTTATATTCTATACCCTCACGGGAAAAATCTTGTTAGTTCATAAAATTTAAAATAAAAAAAATTGAAATAAATAATATTTATTAAAAATAATTATAATTAAATATATTTCACTAATTAATAAAGTATTATGACATGATTTAAAGATTGTGTACAAGATTTATACATATAAATTGTATAAATATAAACTAATTACGTAACAGCCCGTTACCACATTTTTTACGTATTTCTATACAACTTTATCGGTTGGGCTGTCTGCGATGCCAATAATATTCTACAATGATAGTGATAAATAATAACATTTATTTATCAAATACGGAATATGAAATTTCTTTTCATTATTCATTACATCTGACATCCCCTATTGTCTTTATTTCAATAAAATAGTATTGTATACATGTCTGGAATGTAAAAGAGAAGTGACTATACCTGTCATATTTGACATAAGTTGCCCCCGCGCTTGATATATAGCTATCCATATGGGAGCTAATTCTTTCAACTTCGTGTCTTTTATCTGTGGAGTCAAAACAAATGGGTGAGCGATTCATACGCTCAGTAAAGGAGATATATGTTGTTTTATGAAACCAAAACCATATTTCACAATTTATTTGTTTTCCAAAAATCACATCATATAGGAAAACAATTAATATAGTCACCAACACTTTCGATACACCAGTCAAATCACTGGCTAAACAGTTTACTTTAAAATGTAGTAAACAGTAAACAGGATTCAATAAATCCTTTCAGTAAACAGAAATCAACAAGTGGAGACTAGGCAACAAATACATCATGCTCTCATTGTTCCCTCAGGAACACAAGTCATCCGCGTTTGGGGTGCACCCGTAGGTCATCGCCCCTCACGGCTTTCTCAACTAGATCTATGGCCATAATCTATAGATGGTCCTCGGGTCCACTTGCCAAGTGACCTTGAGACCGCTGATGACTTGGCGGGTCCATCAGCCCTGTGACGCCTTGAGGTGCAGTCGTTGGTCCATTGATCCGAGCCACCGCCCCAGGAGGTTCACGCAACTACCTGAATCATAATGCATAATCTCAGGGCCTAAAGTCTCAAAATCACTTTTATATCTCAAGAAAACCTTTAAGGGATTATCTCACCCACATTATCATCTACTCAAATGATTTAATTCCCAAAAAGGTTTAGGCTTTCTGTTTACAAAACACCTTGAAAAACAATTCAAAATCTCAACGTTTAAAACCTGCTCGCCCATGGCAACTCGCCCAATATGGCTCGCCCATGGCAACTCGAAAAGTGCGAAGAACTTGTGTTCGCCCGCCCAACTTTGCTTTTAAAATCAGAAAGCAAAACTGGCTCGCCCTTAGTGGCTCGCCCATTAGTCAATTCGCCCAAAAGGGTTTATATTTTCTATTTTCAAAGATATTAAAATGGCTCATTTTTTTCCTTAAGAAAATACCATCGAAATCTGTTCGCCATGGTCAGCTCGCCCAGCATGGCTCGCCCATGGTCACTCGAAAGTAGGGTGAACAAGTGTTCGCCCGCCACTCTCTATATTTAAAACAAAAACACTGGCTCGCCCATTTCGGCTCGCCCATATCTTTCTTAACAAAAGGGGTCACTCGCCATAGCCCAACTTTCTTAACAAAGGGGTCGCCCGCCCCTAAACATTATAAAAGGGTTTGGCTCGCCCGCCAATAACAGTTCGCCAAATATTATAAACGTTTGGCTCGCCGCCAACACCAGTTTGCCTGACACAAAAACACAAGGGCTCGCTCACCCTGTACCTGTTCGCCCAATCATAATATAAGGGTCGGCCTTTAGCTCGCCCAAATCAAAACAATTATCAAAACAATGCATGTCATAAAACAAAAACAATTTCTCAATAATTTCGATAAAATTTACTCCACAGGACATGCATTCACTTCACACACATCTCCCTTACCTGATATTACGAAGCCTTGTTTCGCTTTGCTTCCTGCTCGCCAATAGCCATTCCCAATTCCCTGCTGCAAATAATATATAATTTCCATTAATATTTTCTTCATATAATTTTCCATTAATTGGGCGAGATTTGAGATAATCAACCAGCTCGCCCACAGTCATTTTACTAGCTCGCCAATCCAAGCTCACCATTCATCAATTGGCTTACACGTGGGAGCTCGCCCACCATTACTCGCCATTCATATATTTGGGAGCTCGCCAACATTCAACTCGCCAAGCCTTTGCTGGCTTAAATGTGGGAGTTCGCCCACAAGTCAACTCACCCAATGAACTTCTATTTGAGCTCGCCCAACACAGTTTTCCATTCAGAAGTGAGCTCGCCCATGAATTAGACTAGCGTTGGGCGACCTCGCCCACTTGAACAACAACTTTGGCGAGTTCATTTTTTTTTCTACTCGCCTTATTGGTGATTACTAACTTTTCACATGGGCGATCACTATAGTCGCCATTCTCATCACTTTTACACCACTTCCACTACTTTCCTTATTTATTCTCGATTGTTTTCCCATCATTCTACTACAATTTCAACCCATTTTTCTATTCATCATCTACTTCAAGATATGAATTTATTCTATTTCTATGATCTAACAAGAATAAATCAAAAGCAACACTAAAATCATGCTTCTCATACTTGAAATCATAGAAATATATCATTCAATCTAAAGAAACCATTAAATCTCACCTCAATCAACTGCACTTCCAGAACAGATCACTTTCTGTCTCATGTTGGCCTTACTTTGTTTATCCTTTTTGTTCATCAACGATGGAGGAAGGTTTATTTGTTTAGCCAACTGAAGAGTAAAGCTCAATAAATCAAGCATGGCAGGATTGGAAGGAATAACATAAACTTGCAGTTGCATAGTTTTCGGGAGGAAGATGGGGTTTGCTAAGCCGGTCTTCCTCAATTGTTTCTCCTTATATAGCCATGCTATCCAATCAGAGCCCCTCACTTGGCCTTATCCCACTTTCTTTCATTTATTTCACATCTTTCATTAATTTAAAACAGAAGAAAACCTGCAGCAAAAGGAACGGCTATAAGAAGCTATTCTCTGCACATTTTGACTTACTTCACTTGTCATTAATTGTCTAAATCGAGAAGCCAATGGCGTGAAGTCCACAGCCTCTTTTCTTGACTTATTACACCTTTTGTCTTATTCCTTAACCAATGAGGTTACTTCCTTTATTGACTTTATTCTTTCTCAATTTATTGTCTTCAACCGTATGACTTACAAAGTCAATTTTGGTTGCAAAATGGTTTGGATCTATTTTCATTTTGTCCGTGCTGATTCCAGTTCGCCTATTCAACCTGAGACTTCAGCTCGCCCATTCTAATTCAATTTCAATCGCCAACTTAAAATTTGGCAATTTACTTGCTGATTTTGTTTTCTTGACGATTACGTTGAGATTTGGCGAGTAGCTTTTGCCTTTCTCGCCAACTAGGCCATCATTTGCCCCTTTATATGGGCGATCACATTACTCACCATACTATCTCATTGGGCGATCTCCACATGGTTCATTTGGGCGATCAGAGCCCTCTCATCACTTGGGCGATCACCTTACCAATAACTTGGCGAATTGACCCATTCGCCAATATCGCCACTACATCAACTCGCCCTTAGCCTTTGGCGATCATCCACTTGCTCACCTATTGGCGAACTGTGCCATATACTCGCCCATACATTATTTCACTGAAATTTGCTCCATTCTCAACTTAAGTGAAGGAGCTTTTCACTTAAGTGTAATCAATATTCATTATTTATTTAATTTTCAATATCAATTTTTATGATATTAGAGTCTACAGTAGTGTAAAATCGGATCTTACAAATTAAAAATAAATATCAATTGTTTTTATTTATTTTTAACAATATAGATAGTTTTTATCTTTTCTGATCAATAATGAAATGACATTTTATGATTAAGTGACTGTATATAGCATTTATGTGCATAAGAGCATTAAATATAAATTCATATGTATTTGAGAAATTTCATTGAAAAGAAAAAAGACTACAACCAATAGCCATTTTTGCTTTTCATTTCTTTCAATCGGCTTATCTTGTCATCATGATAACTTTTGTTGCAAAACCATGCATCATCATCCAAAACTAAAATTAGCTAGAGATTGCCTGACCTCCTTTTCAAAGGAAAACCCATCCAACAGGAGTCCCCTTTCTTGAAAATTGTCAAAAGGATAATGCAATGTTATGACTTTGACGATATACGGTAGCCTGGCTAATTAAACCAGGCTAGTTGATAAAATTTTCGGAATGTAATCAGCAAGGGTAAAGCAACAACGAAAAGGGTTTGAGAGTTAGACAAAAGATTTGAAAGTTCTAAAAAAAGAAATTTTCCTGTAATTGGAAACTCTTTTTATCTTTTCCTTTTTTCATCCCGTACGTAATTAATTGTGGAATTTGTAAACCCTGGTAGCCCAAATTAATGTTTGAATTGTTTTTATAAGAATCAAAGTTTAAAACTTATGTATTTTTTTTTGAAATCACTACTAAAAAATGAGTCTTGAGCAACCAAAAGTTGTAACGACTAAGATGATCGTTGCAAAATCTCATGACATTTACAACGACTTTTCATAATCGTTGCTTAATTGACTTTTTTAATATTTTATGCAACAATACTTATTGTTGTTGCGAATTCTTGTTAAATTGATAATGATAAAAAAAAGTCGTTACAAAATGTTATTATGTTTGCAATAATTTTTAATTGTCATTGTTTATTTGATTTTTTTTATATTTTATACAACGATACTTATTGTTGTTGTAAATTTTTATCAAATTAACAACGATAAAAAAAAATCGTTACGCTATCTCATTACATTTGCAATGATTTGTAATTGTCGTTGCTCATTTGATTTTTCTTTATATTTTATATGACACTTATTTTTGTTGTTAATTCTTATCAAATTAACAATAATAAAAAAATAAGCCGTTACGATATCTTATTATATTTGCAACGATTTTTCATTGTCGTCGTCTAATTAACTTTTCAAATATTTTATATAAATATAAAAAAATTGTTGTGATATCTATATCAAATTCAAAATTTTGAAATCAACACAAATTTGCAACAACTTTTTATTGTGGTTGTCAAAGTAAAATTTTCTTAACTTTTATATAACAATCAAAATAATTGTTACAAAATTTTATTGGCTATCTTATTCTTAATCCCAAATCTCTATCTTATTCTTAATCCTAAATCCAATTTTCTCTAAAACTATATTATACTCACATGA
Organism: Heritiera littoralis; assembly: GCA_031772115.1. Lineage (NCBI taxonomy): Eukaryota > Viridiplantae > Streptophyta > Magnoliopsida > Malvales > Malvaceae > Heritiera > Heritiera littoralis. Next base: position 5,206,363 of record JAPDPK010000026.1, on the reverse strand, counting down.
AAATGTGATTTTTCACTTTTATCTAGTACAAAATTAATAGTTTAGTCTATATTATTTTGAAAATTTATTATTTTCATTATTTGCAAAATCTTAACATTTCAAATTTTCTATATTTTTTCTTTATATATTCAGTTATGTATATTTCTAGTTTTTCGTTATTTTATCCGGGCTTTTCCAAGGCTATGTTTAATTTTTGTCCCTTGTGCTATGTTTAATGTATAACTATTAAGCATTGCAAACGGTAAGGTGCCGGCAATTTGCATCAACCTCTTATGTAATTCTTGTTTTTTTTTAAATTAAAAATACTATTTTTAGTATGATTATTTTAAGTGATTCATTTATAAAACTTTTATATTGGATCTTAATCATTAAATTTTAATTTGAAATCATTATTATGATAAATTTACATATTTTATTTGCCAAAATTATGTTTAAATTTTAAATTATATAAAAATTTATATCAAATTATCTTTATTACTAAATATAATTAGTATCTATGTCTCAATTTTCTCGAATAACACAAAATGGTGATAGGAAAAAAATAAAATCTAAACAAAGCAGGATCCTAAGGGGAAAAAAACTATTAAATACTTGAACATTGTTTTTTGTATATAGCATTGTATATTTTGCAAATTGGTGTACATGCCCTAAGTCACTTGGATAATCATAGGTGAACAAAAAGATGCCAAACAGATCTGTATTACCACGACAAAGTTTCAAGACTAGTGGATATTATAATTTAAACTTAGCAAACTTTGAATAATGCAAATACACAATAAAGAATTCAAAAATTAAAATGAAATAAAAACCCTGAATTGTTGAATCCCTATGATGTTAGGATATAAGTTTTTTTTTTCAACTTATTAGATTAAAGAAAAAAATTATATTAAACAAAACATATTTGATGTAAATCTATTTTCAACTAGGTAAAATGACATTGTAAATTAAAAATAAAATCCCATATTTGGAAACAAAAACTCTTATTTCATCCAAACGTTAATTAACTTGATATTAAATTTATCGATAAATAGTAATAAATAATTTTAAATTTAATTAAAAATAATTTGGGGACCTTTTATCCTCTATTATTTTTATAACAATTAAAGTATAAAAAGTTAAGTTAAAAAATGACAATAACAAATAAAGCTGGAAATACAAAAAAATAATAAAATAAAACAAAGCAGCAATTTGCAAAAAAAAAAACCGCCAAAACCACGCCCACCATTTAAATTACTAAACTCCAAAAAACTGTAATCGTAAATCCTAGAATTCTAGGGTTTTATTTCCTTCCACTCTCTCTCCTTTTTTTCCTCTCCTCTTCCATTCATTCAACCAACTTCTAATAAATTTCTCTCCAAAATCAAAATATTTTAGTGATAGCCATCGATGCTACCCAGCCATGGTACCTCGCTACAACCCAGGTGCCCCCAACCTCTCCTTTCTCTTTCAATGGTAATTTTAACAATTCCCTCTATTTTATGTTTGGGATTTATGTTTTAAATTGCTTTATTATGCATCTAAAATGTGGTTATTGATTATATTAATTTGTTGTGTTTAGATTTTTATTCAAAAATATATAAGGATATTTGGAGTTAGTGAATTTCGATACATAGTATTAAGAATTTGTTAGTGGAATGTGTTATACAAGAATTGATCTTAAACAGATTGATGCACTGATCCCAGAAGCTTTGTTTGGAAGTATATTCTCCTCTCAATTAAACAATTCGTTGGATGGAAACCCATCCCCTTTTACCACATTAATACCAAGTGTTGACTTTTTTGTAAATGATAAAACTGATTGCAAATTGCTAGGTTTAAGTCTTGTAAACTATGACGCATGGTTTTCGATTACTTTATGTTCATTAATTTTATGTTATGAAATGAAAAGAGGTAAGTCAGAAACTGAGGATCAGTATACAAGTCATTAAAATGCATTGGCCAGGTTTAGTTGGAGAGATAAGAGATGTAACCATTATAAAACTCTGCATTCTGTTTTGCTATGAATTACAAGAAAAATTGGTATCAATTTCCCTTTCAAATACCTAAGATTGTTACAAAGAAAGGGGGTTTCTGCTTTTCAAGTTTAGCTGATGTAGGCTTCTTTGTAATGTCACATGGCAGCAAAATAGGATTTTTCTCTAGGCTTTATTTATAAGTACTTGGGGATGCATGCAATCATGCAAGCCTAAATTTGTATTTGTGATGATTTACACAGTCTAACGTGTAGGGTAGCGGTTGATTTGAGAAATGTATTTGTTTGCAGGTTCCCCAAAAACTGTACAGCTTGGATGAATTGAGATTAAATGGAATAGAAACTAAATCTCTTCTATCACCAGTGGATGCAACTCTGGGTTCAATAAAAAGAAATCTGCAGTTTGCTGCTACTTTAGGAGGGATTGCGGCATAGAATGTCTTCAGTTTTAGCCCACAGCCAATCCTGTTTATTTTTTTGGCATTCTTGTTTCTGTGGACAGTGGACTCGGTAATTTCCATATTTTGATATAATTAATTTCATCCAGGAACTATTCTCTTCTTGATATTGACATTAGTGTGTTTCATTGGCTGAAAGTGATTCTTATAGTTCAGAATTCATTGCTTTAAACATGGATTAATTGGTTGATGTGCAAATAGTAATGGTGCAAAGGCCAATTTGTATTTTGTGTAAGTTTCATTCAATGGAGGAGTTGGTAGTTTGGTCCTTGATACAACTAGTCACACTTTTGGCCAGAAATACCACAACAGAGTTATTCAAGTAAGACTTCTCTCTTTTATTTTGTACTTTTCTCTAATCTTGGTCATTTCGTACTTTCATGATTACATGTGTAAATGCTATTCTCCGTCTTAACTTCCTATCAGCTGATTTGTCTTTCATATTACTGAAAGACCGAAACTGATTTCCAAGGAAATCTACTGCTTACTGTGTAAGTTTAAGTAGGTAACTTTTCCTCTGTTTTGAAATTAGTGTTTTGGGCATATAAAGAATATCCCTTATTCATGAAGTAGTCTCCACATATTTTCATGGAAGATTAATTTTCTTTCATTCTATCTCTATGCAGTAAGTGAAAGAGAGACAAAGTTGGTTTCTTTTGCTTCAAGTAAAGCAAAGAGCTTTCTAAGTTCTGATATTAGGTACTTCATTTTTCTTTTCACTCTTGCTCTTAGCATTTTACTGGGTTTTTTAGATTCTAATTTGTTTTGTAGGAACATGAGAGTGAAGTTTTGTTTGTGTGTGTAAGATGAATGATAAGTTGAACTTACCAATCTCTATCATCAATGACCAATTTGTATGCAGTTGTTTTATTTTTGTTCATGTATATAGATGTTGCTGCATTAGTTAAAGTTCTGGCTGCAGTTGTTCTGTTTTTATTCATATTTTTTATGTAACATATTATTTAGATTTCATTCACTCTATGTTATCTTTCTATCTTTTGTTTCTCTGTTCCTATCTCTTTGTGCTTGGTTTTGGAACTTGGACTTAGGTGATCTTATTTGTTTCTCTCTTTCTCTCTTTTGTGTGCCCTTGTTTCTACACCATTCAGATCAGATGTTAGCTTTTTAATGATGTAATGCAATGATAGTTTTTAAGATAGCTTGTTAATTTGTTTTGCCAATGATGATACTATTGATATCTGGAAATTAATTAAATGTTTTATATGTAATTACATATAATTTTTTATAATTATGAATTTTGTTAACTAGTATGCTTGATTTTGTTTCTTTATGCTTCTTTCCAAACCTTGAAGTGTCCACTTACCACTAGTTACTAGTTATGTATTTAGAAGTGACTTCCTTATTTCAATCTTGTTTTGAATTTTATGTTCATTATTTCAAGTTATTTATATCATAATTTTTTTTTGCAGGAGAACAAGATTACATTGACATTTTTTTTAAAATTTTGTTTATTATATTTTAAGATAAATGTATTGTAAATGACTTAATAATGAATATATGTTTAATTTATTAATGCTAATTTTCTCTTTTTTTAATTGTATAACATTTTATTCATGAAATTTTATTGATTTCTAAATTTCATTAATAGTAATTAATCAAATTATTAATTCTTTGATAATTTATTTTTTTATCATATAAATATATTTTTTATTATTTGTAACTATAAAAATATTGTAGTGAAAATATTATATGCAACAATAATATTGGTTATTAATTTTTTTTATGTTTTCAAATAAATTAGAAACTACAAAATTATTGCGATTATAATCATTGTGAAAAAAATAAAAAATGACAAAATTACTATGTTGTAATTATTTTTTATCAACGAGTCGTTACAAAAACAATTAGAAACGACAAAATCGTGATTCTGTAATTAAAGTTAGCAACGATTATAGTCGTTGCAAAATTAACTATTGCAGTGATTTAAAGTTTTTGCAAAAGAGAATTTGCAACCAAATATATTCCATTGCTAAAACTTAAACAATACGACATCAAGTCGTTGCTAAAAGACTATTTAATTAGTAACAATAAAATATTGTTGTAATAAATACATTTGGTATCGACATGAAAGTCGTTGCATGTACTTTTAACAACGAGATTTTTAACAACGACCTTTAGTCGTTGCAAAAAGTTTTTACAACGATAAAATTGCATTGTGCAACGACTTTTGTCGTTGTAAATGTAAGATCTGATTTTACACTACTGTAGACTCTAATTTCATGAAATTGATATTGAAAATTACATAAATAATGAATATTGATTTCACTTAAGTGAAAAGCTCCTTAACTTAGGATGAAAAGGGAGTAATTTCTATGAAATACTCGACGGGCGAGTACCATGAAGAAACGACTCGCCGATGGGCGAGCAAGGTAATAGTGTGATCGCCAATGGATTATGGCGAGGGCGAATAGGTGAGTTCGCCAACGCTGTGATTAGATGATGGCCCGTGTGTGGCGAGGACTGTGATCGCCCAAAGAATGTATTTGGCGAGTAATGTGGTCGCCCATATAGAAGCACAAATGATAACCTAGCAAAGGAAATCATTTCGTAAATTCCAGATATTGAGTTGGCGAATTGAAATCGAGTTGGTGAGCTGAAGGTCTCTAGAATGAGGAGGCGAACTGAAATCAGTATGGACAAAATGAAAATAGATTCAAACCATTTTGCAGCCAAAATTAACTTTGTAAGTCATACGGTTGAAGACAATAAATTGAGAAAGAATAAAGTCAATAAAGGAAGTAACCTCATTGGTTGAGGAATAAGACAAAAGGTGAAATAAGTCAAGAAAAGAGGCTATGGATTTCACGCCATTGGCTTCTCGATTTAGACAATTAATGGCAAGTGAAGTAAGTCAAAATGTGCAGAGAATAGCTTCTCATAGCCGTTCCTTTTGTTGCAGTTTTTCTTCTGTTTTAAATGAATGAAAGACGTGAAATAAATGAAAGAAGGTGGAATAAGGCCAAGTGAGGGGCTCTGATTGGATAGCATGGTTATATAAGGAGGAACAATTGAGGAAGACCGGCTTAGCAAACTTCATCTTCCTCCCGAAAACTATGCAACTGCAAGTTTATTTTATTCCTTCTAATCCTGCCATGCTTGATTTATTGAGCTTTACTCTTCAGTTGGCTAAACAAATAAACCTTCCTCCATCGTTGATGAACTAAAAGGATAAACAAAATAAGGCCAACATGAGACAGAAAGTGATCTGTTCTGGAAGTGCAGTTGATTGAGGTGAGATTTAATGGTTTCTTGAGATTGAATGATATATTTCTATGATTTCAAGTATGAGAAGCATGATTTTAGTGTCGCTTTTGATTTATTCTTGTTGGATCATAGAAATAGAATAAATTCATATCTTGAAGTAGATGAAGAATAAAATGAAACTGGGTTGAAATTGTGCTAGGATGATAGGAAAATAATTGAGAATGAATAAGGAAAGGAATAGAAATGGTGTAAGAGTGATGAGAATGGCGACTATGGTGATCGCCCATGTTGAGTGATAGTAATTGCCAATGTGGCGAGTAAGAAATAAAGAACTCGCCAAAGTTGTCATTCAAGTGGGCGAGGTCACCCAACGCTAGTTTAATTCATGGCGAGCTCAATTCTTTATAGAAAACAGTGTAGGGCGAGCTCAAATAGATGTTCATTGGGCGAGTTGAATGTTGGGCGAACTCCCAAATGTATTAGTGTCGAGTAATGGCAGGCGATCTCCCACATGTAAACCATTTATTGAATGGCGAGCTCAGTTTGGCGAGCTAGTTAGAGCTCTGTTGGGCGAGTAGTCATTTGATTTATCTCAATCTCGCCAAGTGATATAAAATGAAAATATTAATAGTTTTAATAAACTATTTTGTAGCCGGGAATTATGGACTCGGTAAAAGCGATCGGAAAGGCGATCGGGAAGCAAGGCTTCATTGAATCAGGTAAGGGAGATGTGTGTGAAGTAAAATGCATGTCCTGTGGAGTAAAAATATTATGGAAATACCGAGAAACTATTTTGGTTTATGGCATGCATTTATTTAATAAATTATTTTGACTTGGGCGAGCTACAAAGTTAGCTGACCCTTATGTTGTTTGTGGGCAAATTGGTATTGGCGAGCGAGCCAAACGTTTTATAATTTGTGAGCGAACTGGTATTGGCGGGCGAGCCAAAACGTTTTATAATTTTTTGGCGAACTGGTATTGGCGGGCGAGCCAATCCTTTAATAATATTTTGGGGCAGGCGACCCCTGTTGTTAAGAAAGTTATGGGCGAGCCGAAATGGGCGAGCCGGTGTTTTTGTTCTAAATGTAGAGTTTGGCGGGCGATTACTTGTTCACCCCTTAGAGTTTACCATGGGCGAGCCGGGCTGGAGAGCTGACCATGGCGAACAGATTTCGATGGTATTTTCTTAAGAAAAAATGAGCCATTTTAATATCTTTGAAAATAGAAAATATAAACCCTTTTGAGCGAATTGACTAATGGGTGAGCCACTGAAGGCGAGCCAGTTTTGCTTTCTGATTGTAAAAGCAAAGTTGGGCGGGCGAACACAAGTTCTCCGCACTAGGCGAGCTACCATGGGCGAGCCATATTGGGCGAGCTGACCATGGGCGAGCAGGTTTTAAAGGTTGAGATTTTGGAATGTTGTCAAGGTGTTTTGTAAACAGAAAGCTTAAACCTTTTTGGAAATTAAATCATTTTGAAAAATGATAATATGGTGAGATAATTCCATAAAGGTTTTCATGTGAGATAAAATGATTTTGAGACTTTAAGCCCCTAGTTTCATGCATTGTTATTTATGTTATTGCGTGACCCACCTGGGGCGGTGACTCGGTCGATGGACCAACGAGTGCACCTCAGGGCGTCACAAGGCTGATGGACCCGCCAAGTCATCAAAGGTCTCGAGGTCACCTGGCAAGTGGACCCGAGGACCACCTATAGATTATAGCCATAGATCTAGCAGAGATAATCGTGAGGGGCGATGGCCTACGGGTGCACCCCAATAGCGGTAGGTTCCGTTCTCGCAAGGGGGAGGGGAAACGATGATAACATGATTTATTGTAGGGTGATGCCTAGTCTCAACTTGTTGATTTCTGTTTACTGAAAGGATTTGTTAAAATCCTATTTGCTGTTTAATCTATTTTATTGTGAACTATTGAGAAAATGAGTTGATTGACGCATTGAGAGTGCTGGTTGATATAACCACTGTTTTCCTATTTGACATGATTTAGGAAAAACAAAATTATTGTGGTATATGGCTTTGATTTTGTAAAGCAGCATATGTCTCCTTTATTAAGCACATAAATTGCTCATCCCTTTGTTTTAACTCCACAGATAAAATACACGGAGTTAGAGGAGTAGCTCCAAGATGGATGATTAACATTACAGGTACAGTCCCTTCTCTTCTACATTTCAAACATGAGTATACAGTACTACTTTACGAAAGTTTATTAATAATTAATTTTTATGTGAGAATTCAAAATATTAACATTGTTAGGATAGGAGAAAGTGATGATTTAATTTAAAGAACATTCTATTAATTATTTCCTCCCATGATTTAAATTTTTTTTATGTCTTATCGGCATCTTTATAATTGATAGATAACAAATCCATTAAACAAACTAAAATCTTCGTAAGAATACAAAAAATATGTACAATCTGAACAGATTTCTTGATCATCATAACATATAGAAAATGCACATTAATTATATGGTCCACATAAAATGCACATTAATTATATGGTCCACATATGAGAACATCTAATCATACCCCTGTTTTTGCTCTTCACACTCCATTTTGTGTGAGTAATGAACAGTGAGTTACTGAAAAAAATGGGATAAGAAGAGTAAAAATGTGGGTATATTTAGAATTTCTCTCCACATCTTAATAAACAATGTGCGTATCTTGATACTAACTTTTGAAATTTCATATAATGAATATCTTTCCATATAGATATATAGAATGATTCAATTACTATACTCTTATTGAAATCGACCGGCGAAAGCTCTAGTTAGAACAATTCTCTCTCTAACAATGCCAGGTATTTGATCTAACTACTAACTGTTTTGACCGAGGAAGGAAAACTTCTCTTTGCATGCCCTCTCTCATGAAAAAATTATTTTTATCTACAAAAAAAATTCAAGAAAATAAAGCTTACACTACTAGAAAATGGATTTTTAGCAACGCTTAAAGTCGTTGCAAAATGTTAATTCATCGTTGCTAAAGCTTTTTTACAACGACTTTTAGTCGTTGCAAGGTTGTTGCGTAAACTTCCGTTTCGAAAAGTATACACGACAACTTTCATCAAATAATAAGTCGTTGCCAAAATACATTTGTTGCAACGACTTTTTCTCGTTGCCAATTAAATTTTTGTTTTAGTAACGACTTAATATTTTCTCCATAATTTTTTTAGCAACGGAATGTATTTGGTTGCAATTGCTTTTGACAACAATTTTATTATTGTTGCAGTAGTTAGTTTTGCAACGATTATAGTCGTTGCTAGAAATAAATACGAAACGACAATTCCGTCGTTCTTAATTTTATTCACAACGACTATAGTCTTTGCTATAAACAAATACGAAACGATAATTCTATCGTTCCTAATTTTATTCACGACGACTATAGTCGTTGCTACAGACAAATATGAAACGACAACTCCGTCGTTCCTAATTTTATTGACGACGACGACTATAGTCGTTGCTACAGACAAATACGAAACAACAATTCCGTTGTTCTTAATTTTATTCACTCGTTGCTACAAACAAATACAAAACGACAAATCTGTCATTCCTAATTTTATTCACGACGATTATAGTCGTTGCTACAGATAAATACGAAACGACAATTCCATAATTCTTAATTTTATTCACGACGACTATAGTCGTTGTTACAAATAAATACGAAACAACAATTTTATTGTTTTTAATTTTATTCACGACGATTATAATCGTTGCTACAAGTAAATATGAAACGACAATTCTCTCGTTCCTAATTTTATTAGGACGACTATAATCATTGCAAAAAAATAATTATGAAATCACAATTACGTCGTTTTCTATTTTATTCACAATAATTATAATATGTTTCGTTTTCATTTAATTTTAAAAACAAATTTTTTTAGTAACTACTAATTTTTATAATATAAAAAATAAATAATCAATATTATTGATACAAATAATATTTCACTACAAAATTGTTATAATTACAAACAATAAATCAATCAACTCAGTGGTGATCGATGCTTCAAGGTTTCTGTTACATGTAAGAGTAAGGCGATCAAGCATGTCTCCAGCATTTCTGCTTGAGCTATCCATAGCAGACATCCTTGCTCCTTAATCACTTCAAGCATTCTCCAACACTGCATTGAACATGACACAAGAGAACTGGAACTCCGCCAGATTTTGAAGTATTTCACCTTTTGTCTCACCACCTCAATTTCATAGGAATCTATAACACCTAGCTTTCCCCCAGATTCAGCTTCCCTTTCAACAATTTCGGGTGAAAATATAGTTGACACTGTCGGCAGGAATGAAACTACTGAGTGAAACTTGTTGAATGCAATCCTCAAAGCATCATACTCTACATTCTTTAAGATATCATCAGCAAGAACAGATACCTGAGTGTAGCTCAAAGGATTCTTCTACAGCTCAGTTATGATTAACTTAATGTCCTTCTTAGAATCACGAACCAATTAAGCCTTTGCCTTCTCTTCCAAAATCACATATTTTGTTTCTTTGTCGGGACCAGAGTTCAACTTATGGAGCCCCTTGCTTATCTTGACTAATGTAGAGTTAATTCAACCACAAAGACCTTTGTCTGAAGAGATGGTCACAATAAAATTCTTCTTGACATCAACACTAGGAAGATCGCCAAGAAGTGCAGTAAATGGTTAACAGAGGCCAAGGCATTCAGAGCCCTCACATGACAGATCAACCCTGAGGACAACACTCAAACATGGCTTTGACTTATGGAAATTAAAACAGATGCAGAGAAAGAGAAAATTATGCTGGGCAGATTTACCAGAGAAAACAAACCCCTGTATTTTCTAATGTCCGTGTGACTTTAAGGGCTTTGACAGATCTTCATACAAAAAAGCTAACGTACAGCAGACTCCTTGAGATATTTAAGGGCTGTAATTCAAAAACTAGTCCAATAAACAAGTATATCAATAAAGATTAAAATTGAGCATCTCAGCACCAAAATGCAAAAACAGAGAAAAGAGCAACATAAATAAGATTCATTACCTGGTGGAGACTCACATCTGACTTGATCGTGGGAGTATAGCAAACATATGAAGCATAACAGGCTAATTGAACATAAATACCGACTTGGAAGAGATGATTGTCGGGAGAGAAGATGAGTTAACACTATGGACCGGTGAAGAGAGTTAACGCAGAGAATGGGAAATTAAGCAGAAACGGCGCAGAGAAGGGTGAAAGTGAATTAGGGCTTCCAGGCTTTGACAAGTGAGGATTTTATACCTCTTTTTTTTTTTCAAATCTCCTTTTATCTTTAACCAAAAAAGACCTCTCTATATATCTCTATTATAAAAAAAAAATATCTTTTTATATCTTTACATCTCTACGTTTAATATATATGTAAAATATATTATAATATCTATATATATAAAATTTCGGTAGCTATATCTCTTATGTTTGTAACTGTGTTTATAATATATTATAAAATATATAATATAGATATTCTATTAATCTTATAATCACATGTATTTATTGTATAAAATATTTTATATATATATATATATACACACACATAGAGTTATAATAAAATATTATATATAAAATATAAAATATGTTATAAATTTTATAATAATATAATATATTTTTATATATAACTGTACATATATTATATTGTTATAAAATTTATTACATATATTATAAAAATATATATATCTTTTAAAACATGTGTATTCAAGGGAATAATTGTTTTTCTTTTTAAATATTTAATCATAAAAGTAGTAGATAATTTCCTTAAAAATCAATAAAAATGCAACTTCTCTTTCAAATTTAATAAATTCGAGTAGCAATTACATAAAAATACATTAAACAAAACAAAAATCAAAATTTTAAATATATTATTCATCATCAATAGTGTCATCAATGTTATCACACTCTTCATTACAGTCCATGTTGAGCTCCACATCATTGTCATCATCATCATCAACAAACTCTTCAATGGGGGTGGTCGACTTCATGATTGCTTCAATCTCTCTAGCTACCTCACATGGAAATATTTCTTCAGTCATGCCATCCTGTTGCAATCTACTAATCCCATTATCATCATTCAAATCTCTTTGTAAAAGACTACTTTCATCACACTCCTCTTGTTGATAAACTTCTTCATTATCTTCTATAACATCTACCATATCATCTATATTTACTATAGGGATATTATATAAATCACGAGAAGGAGACTATCACAATAAACCAATTAGGATCTTTTGGTTCTTGCACATAGTATACTTGCTCAACTTCAGATGCTAAAACAAATGGTTCTGTTGTCTTAAGTGTACGATTAATATTGACACTTGTAAATCCATAAGAGTCAATCCTATACCCAGTGCCATAATGCAAAACATCCCACCAATCACATTTGAATACCACTACCCGTTTTCCTCCTACAAAGGATAACTCGTATATGTCAGTCACAACACCATAATATTCTTTGCTAGGGGAATTATTATCTCCTCGAACCATAACTCCACTATTTTGAGTTTTTCTATTGTGTTCTTGCATTTTTATAATGATTATTTTCTTAACATGAACACACTACACATAAATATTGGATTCATGCAAAATGACTAAGTCAACCATTAGTAACAATTGGTATTAAGATTGAAATAACAATTAGTATCATTGGTAACCATATTTTTAATAATTGGTAAGCTGAAACTAAATTGCCAATTGGTATGAGCTTTAAATTGACAATTCTTCTCATGCTTCTTAGATTAAAATGACAAACAGAGAAGAATTCATATAAGACACTTTTGCATGAAACACTTTTGTGCTAGAATTTGTGATTAATTGATATATGATTTAATTCTAAGCACATTATTTCTTGAAAATGATTTAAGGTCAGCTAAGAACCGATTCACCCCCCCTCTCGGTATAGCCTATAGAGCCAACAATTTATTCCATTCAAGCTAAAATGCTTTACAATATGGGAAAAATTACAGGAATTTGGAGATTTCACAAAAAGCCCTTTTGATCGGACTTAATCGATCTTTGTCCTGTTACCAACAGAATGCAGGAGATCACAAGCATGGAAATGCCAAGGATGTAGCATTGTTACTCCATAAAAGTTATCAATCACTGATCCATGTATAGCATAAGAAAGTTCAATAAGAAAAGGCTTTAAGAAAATGCTTGAATAAGAAATGAGAAATAACTTATGAATCATGGTCAGCATGAATTCCTACAAAATCTATTAAATAGCCCCTGATATTATACATATTCAAACTCAAAACAGGAAATCTAACAACTTTAAAAGTTGGTTCATTTTCTTAGCCAAAAATATACAACCTAAATGCTTCAAGAGACGTGGCAAAGAAAAAAAATGATTCAATAGATGGCATGAACAATAGAGACAAAAATATTACCTTTACTGCCTGTTGTAGGCAAGTTTTCATCAACTCTTTTATTTTCTTCCCAATCATCCACTGGTTGGGTTTCATCTTCATCTATAAGACTCATGCTCTCCATAAAATTAATACTTTTCCTCGAATTAAGTCTGAAATTAGTTCTGGAAAACTCCTCTGATCCATTATTTTCTCTAGGACAAATCCTATTTCTGGAATAATCCTTATCCATGCAAACTGTGCACAGATGTTCTTGCAGCACCACCCTTGGCAACTTTTCCTCTACCTCTGCCTACCATTTTAGATAGAAAAATAAGCAAATTTTCAGAATAAAAAAAAAATGTGCAATATATAAAGTGGTTAGTAAATACTACTAAATAACCCACTAATTAAGATGGCTTTAGTGGGAAATAACATCCCTTTGCCGCCTAATAATCTTTGGCGGCAAAGAAGTTCATGAAGAAATTATATACTAAAATATAATTAACAATATATTAATATCACAATTTTACTTTGAATATATTTTGAAATGGCATAAAATCCCTACAAATTAGGCATAATTTGCAACGACAAAATAGCTTAAATAATTGCCCACTTACCTTGGAAGGTAGAGATGGCAATTACGCTATTAATTGGTTTTGTCTTCTGTCTCTCTTCACTATCTATTCCCTATTGCCTCTGTCTCTCTTTCTGGTTGCTGTCTTCCCTCTCGCCTCTGTCTCCTTTTCTGGTCGCCACTAGGGGAAGTCGACTTAACGACAATGTTGGAGAACTCAGTGTCCATGGAAATGATCGGAAAGCTGTCGAAGATGGATCGGAGTAATTTGACTTCGTGCTCATCCACTTTACTCCTTTCCTCCTCTTCAAGAGATGATTTCCGAAACCCTTTCCATTCCTCCCTCTTCTCGAAGGATTTTTGAAACCTTTTCCATTCCTCCCTTTTCTCGATGGATTTCCAAACCCTTTCCATTCCTTTCTCTGTTTTAAATCATCATCCGCCTTTTCCTTTCTGTTCCTTTAACTCTATGCTGTCTCTTGAGAAATAAAAAAATGAATTTTCTTTCAGTAGCTTTTGGAAAACTAAAACCAACTATCGATAAGGAAAAAATAAAAAGAAAACAATGGAATTTTTTTTTGTAATTGTATAGATTATTATTATTATTATTATTTGCTCGGCCTTTTCTCTTTGATTGCTCTGTATTGGAAGTAAAAACAAAGTTTATCCAATATCTAAGAATAGATATGAATGCAGGGGAGGAAAGCAAACAAAGTTTATCCAAATTTATTTAGCATTGTCTCATTTCTCTAATAATAATATATACAAATAATTATAAAATTAATTATACAAATTAACAATAATATAGATTTTTTTAATGGTTACAAATGTGATATAAATATCGTAACGACTTTAATGTCGTTATGTAAAATATTTAAAAAGCCTAATTAGACAACGACAATAAAAAGTCATTGCAAAAACAATGACATATTGTAACGATTTTTTTTATCGTTGTTAATTTCATAAGAATTCGTAACGATAAAAAATATCGTTGCATAAAATATAAAATAAAATAAAATAAGCAACGACTATTAAAAATCGTTGTAAATTTAATTAGATTTTGCAACGACATTCTCTATCGTTGTGCATTTTGGTTGCTAAAAGTCCTTTTTCTAGTAGTGTTATTAGAACTCGAATCCTTTAATTTAAGCTCTAGTTGCATCCCGTTAATAATTGGATCATGTTATTGTTTATCACTAAGAGTTATCTCCCATTGCCATGTTTATGTAGCTGGGTTTGATGTTTACACAATTGTGAAGATATATATCTTCCTGGTGCCATTACTATATATGATCAATGAATATATTGCTTACCAAAAAAAAAAAAAAAAAACTCTCATTGCCATGATCCTGATTGAATCAAAACGAGGCCTTACTATAGCACGGTCGAAACATATATTTCTAATCGTATCATTGAAATACATTTGGGTACAGGAATTTGGCACAGTGGAATTGCCTTCAACTCATTGAAACTTATATATATATATATATATATATATATATATATATATAGTGTACTAGCTAGTGGAAGACATTAAATATTTGTGCTGGAGACTTAAATATGTCAATGTATAGCTAGAAGACATAGTAGCTAATGCATCATTGTCTGATGGTGATTTTCAAAACAGAGATAGAATTCTAACCAAGGAGGCACAAGATACTTGGAACATTGGAAAAATGTTGGGATTTAAAGCAAATTGTGATGATGATTGTATTATTGAAAGGTTGAAAGAGTTGGCGGCCCGTGAGTAAGAATTGGTCTCTTGACATTTTAGAAGATAATTTGACAGGCTCTATGGGGATTGAAATTACGTGGTGGTCAGAAATTAGAGGTATTTTGTGTCAACTGTTATGAACAAGTCTTTAATTTGTGGATCTGTTTATGGAGTGTTAATGGGCGTTTGGCTGGTGGTTTTTGCCGCTCTGGATTCATTGTTGTTTTGGTGATGTCAATGACTTGAGAAAATCCAAAAGATCTTTTGATTAAATTGGAGACCTCTGTTTTGATGTTGTTTTACAAATGTGTTATGTCCTTTTGTCTCTATGGTTTCTGTCTTGGTTTTCACCTTCATTACTTTTAAAATGATGAGTATGGCTCTCTTCTGCTTATCAAGTGTTTCATTTAAGGTTTGAATGAAACTAAATTTTCTATGAGGATTTCAACGCTGAAGAAGACCTGGAAAGTTCGAGGTTCTCTGTTTTGTTGGGCATTTTACTTAGCCAGCTAGTTTTAGGTTGGGTTTTAGAGTGCTTTTATCCTTAGTTGATAGAGTTTAAAAGGATATATGCTTGGTTTTTGTTTTTGTCCTTGGGCAATTTTCTTGTTTTGTCTGAGGTTGAAAGGTGTTGTGATTTTTCATTAGGCTGTGGTGATAGCTTGTATGGTGGTTGGGTATGTCGTATGGTTTTTTGATTGGGTTGCTGTATGGTTTTTTGATTGGGTTGTTATCCTTTGGTTAATCAATAAAATTATTTGGCTTATCAAAAAAAAAAGCTAGCAAGCTAGCTAGATCTTGCAAACTTACTTAAATGGTATAAAAATATATATTAAAAATAATTAAAACTACCCTATCAGTATTATATTTGAAAATTAATTAGCAAAGAAAAAAAAGGTTGAACATGCATGAATGAATTTTCTCTCTTGGTCTAGTATATAATAAGCAAGTTGTTAGAAGATAAACATGTTTCCTCAGCTCAGATGTAATTGTTTTAACGCAAAGCGAGTGCAAGTGAATGAAAATAAGAAAACCTACGGAAGAGGAAGGAGTTTTTCGACAATTAATTCCTACAATGAGTGCTAACTTGACGAAGACTTCCTTTCATTTTTCCCTCGTTAAATCAGCGACGTGTTTTGTTTTGACTCAGACTCCGGTCCTTGAAGGCTGCATATTTCAATTTTAAAGTCAATAACTTGCTTCCATTTCTCCAATAACTGTCCAAAACCCCCCACCCTCGCGGTCCCCTTTTATTTTTCCCTATATATGAAACCATCCCCAAAGGCCTTTCAACCCACGTTGCAACTTGCTTTATACATCTAATGCAGTAACCAAGTTTTCAAGCGAAGAATCAGCTGTACTACTGTTACTCGCGGTTCCTATATTGTTCTTTTGATCTTTTCAATGGCGGCTAGTAGTACTGCTACATCCCATGAAGATGTTAAGGTGGTGATAATTGATACACAGTACGTTGAAACCGACGCGCTCAGCTTCAAATCTGTAGTTCAGAGGCTTACAGGCAAGGATTGCTGCGTTTCATGGATGGAGGAGAGATCGTTTTCAGGACAAAAAACCGAAAAAACAAAGGTTGCTGGTGCAGTTGAAGAAACATGCGGCACTGCCACTATCGGCGTCGGCTCTGGTAGTGGTGCTGGTGGCTTTGATGTTTCCATGTTAACTAAGGGTTTATCTTTTGAAGACTTGGATAGAATGATCATGGAGGCGCCGCCAATGGACGGGTTGAACTGGCTGTGAGCTGAGACTGACTAGCTAGACTTTGCATTATTTTCAGATGCATTTGAGTTTATTAATTTTTTTTTTTTTTTTGCTCAGCCAAAAGATGAATTTCATTAAGATAATAAAGGAATGCCGAAGAAAGAGGCAAGATCCTAACAAGAGGAAATATCCTGGCAGTACAAAAGATTATACAGAGTACTTATAAGCGAAAACTTGGGAAAGCAAAACCAGATAACAACCGAACAATAAATTCATCAACCCTGTCCACTCTAGCTTTAGCTAAAGAACCTGCCAGGCTGCCACAGCGTTAATCTCCCGAAAAATGTTAACAAATTTCACTTTAAAGATTTGCTCGATCATTATGCTGTATGGTTTATTTTTGCTTCGTTAAATCATAATGAACTAGTTTATTCGATTTTACAGATTATTTACTTTTTTTCTTTCTTTTTTCCTAGAGGGAGAATTAACGTTTGATAATTTTCCTTCTTTCATTGGTATTTTTTTTTTTTGCTAAATCAAGGATTTCATTAATAACAAAGTCGAAGGTACAAAAGTCTGAGGTGAAAAAGCAAATGATTGTAGAACGAAAACAGATAGAAAAGAGCAAAAGACAAAACAATGATAAGACGCCAAGCGGAAAACCAGAGTACCAAGAGAGCAAGGAAAATCCGGTTGTAGCAGTCACCACCAGGCTTTGAGCCAACTCATCCTGTCAACGCCCGCTTTGGCTAGAGAATCAGCAAGGCCATTTGCTTCTCTAGGAATATTCTGCCAGTGGATGTTACAACAGTTCAGAAGGAGATCGATGTCCACGAAAGTGTTCCAGAGTTTCCAGGGGCGCCGAGTCAACAAAAGTTTCCTAGAGAAGCAAATGGCCTTGCTTATTTATATATGAATATTAGGAGATAGGTTTTGTTTTGTTGTTTTGTTTTTGGTGAAAAGAGATAGGTTTTGTTTTGGAGTTTAGCGCTGGTTCTTTAGTTGAGGTGGGTTGCAGAAGTGAGTGGCCGTTCGACACTCCACGCCACCATGTACGGTTCATCAGCAAATATTTGGTGGCTTTTCGTCCTCGTTTCTTCAGGCATCCTTCATTTGGAATGCAACCAAAAACGAGGACATGTAATGCAAATTAATGCACACGTACGTTAAAAGATATATTGAATAAAAAAATAGATTTATATTCTATACTCTCACGGTATTTTTTTTTTTGAAAAGCAAAGAATGTTAATCAAAGCAAAACCGACAGAGCAAGTTACAGAGCACATGGTCAGCCAAAAACATCCCAATCGAACAGCCTAAAAACAACCAAAACAAAACCCCACCGCTCACTAACACCTAGCCACAGATAACCACTCTCAAAGACCAAAAGTATAAATCTTGTTAATTCATAAAATTAAAAATAAAACAATTTTGAAATAAATATTTTTGTTAATAATAAATATTATTAAATATATTTCACTAATTAATAAAGTTTTATGCTATGATTTAAAGATTGTGTATGTTATACATACACATCATATAAATATAAACTAAAAAGATAAGTAAAGCTAATAGAGAATAATTTTTATGCAGTAAAATAACTCAACTTTAGTGACAAAAAAGCCTACCAATAAATAAGAAATAATATAACCAAAATTTAAGTAAATATAGCTAATGAGTTAGTAAGTAGTCTGGAAATATATCGAGATTTTAGAATTAGATAAGCAAATGACCTTGGATAGGAATCTATGGAGGATGAAAATACATATGGACGATCTATCGTTAATTCAAATATTGATTCATATAGCCTACCTCAATCTCTTGGGATAAAAGCTCTGATGATGATGATAACTAATGAGTTAGTATTATCTAATCATGAATAGGAGTAGGTAATAGTTTTTCTTTTATTAGATTAAGAAAATTAATCCATTAAAAGTAAAGAAATACATTAAGAGGACTTAAGTCTAAGATTTTTTATTTTCCATCCTCTCTTGTAACTTATCCTTATGAACAATAAAAAAAGATATTATTAAGTCAATAATTTGTTGTGTGGTTTATTTTCTTTTTATACAAAAAAAGTCATGTTCCAAAGACAAAAAAATTATAAATATCAAAACTAGAACTCAAATTTAGTGAAAGTTAATTTTTTAAATTAGTTATTTGAATCAATTGAATTAAATCTTGAATTCAACGTGTGATTTATTAGTGGAATACTTTTTTAAGTAGTTATTAGTGGAATACTAAACTCTTAGTTCCAATGGTCAAGATTCACTCTAAAAGTATTTTATTTAATTAAAAATCATCCTTTAGTTTAATTTTTATAGAAAACTAAAAGCTATCTTTTCAAAGTTTTGTTATATTGACCCAATTATTTTTAACTTTTTGGAGTTGATAGAAGCAACTCTCGAGAAGCTTGGGCAAAATGATCTGATCAAATTCAAAAGTGAGCAAGAAAGGGCTTGCGTCAAAAAATTGAGAAAAGTACAAAAGAAATAAAGTGGACCAAAAATAAAATAAAATAAAATAATTGACAAGGTAACAATAACTTAGGAGAAATTCTAAATATGCTCCTGTTTTTGCTATTCATATCCCATTTTTGTGAGAGATAAACAGTAATCCACAGAAGAAAATAAGATAAAAAGAATAAAAATATAGGTATATTTAAAATTTCTTGTAACTCAGCCACCTTCAAATAAAAACTGTAGAAAGAAATTAAAAAAAATGGGAAATCTTCTTAGACGTATAAGCCCAACTTTGAGGTATTTTGCCCAATAAGATTCATTCCTTGTTGGCCGTCCCTATTACCTTTGGGCTACTTTACATACCCCACCAATAGTCAAGTTATTCGAGTTTCTTTGCCTCAGCACTTTGAAATTTTTATCCCATGGATTCGATTATTTCATAAAAATTTAAAATAATTATAATTATAATTAGATTATATATTTAAAAATTTTGTGATAATTTTCATAATAATTAAGTCCATGATATCAAAATTCCTTTTTTTTTACAAGAATTGATCGTAACCTTTCAATAATCTCTCAATTTTTTATGAAAATCAAATTTGAATTTCATGCTCCTTTTGTATAATAATTTAACCAAAAATGGGGAATCACGTGGAATCTTCCTTTTAAATTCTGTATAAGTATGCAATAAAAAAAAAATTCTGTATTAGTATAATAATTTAAGCGAAACCACTTTAATATTTTCATATTTCATTGAGTAGTTAAAAAACCTATACACTATTATTTATTTTTTCCTTTTCTTTTTCAATTCTAAAAAGAAAATTTTCGAAAATATAACACATGATTAGTTAAAAATCTGCGTGCTTTTCTTTTACTATAGTGACAACAATCTATGAGAATAATTAGCAAACTAATT
This sequence comes from Heritiera littoralis, assembly GCA_031772115.1. NCBI lineage: Eukaryota > Viridiplantae > Streptophyta > Magnoliopsida > Malvales > Malvaceae > Heritiera > Heritiera littoralis. The sequence continues at coordinate 5,185,975 of JAPDPK010000026.1, read as the reverse complement.
TTTATATTTTTGTGAATTAAAAACCTAATGTTCTCAAGACTTCTTCTTAAAATTAACCACAAATATATAATGCTTGTTCATCATATATTTATTTCGTATTAAAAATTAATCAAACAAGAAATTCTAAATCATTATTTAATTAAGTTTCTGAATTATATATATTGTTTATATTTGATGCAATAACAACATTTGAATAGTATATACTGTTAGTGAACTACATAATATTATATCATTAATGAGTAAAGATAAAAATTCAAACTTTTAAAAATAAATATTAATATTTTTGATTTATTTTTAACAATATGGATAGTTTTTTAACTTTTCTCATTGTTAATGAAATGACATTTTATGATTTAGTGGCAGTATATAGCATTTATACACTATTAGTATTAAATATAAACTCATATATATTTAAGAAATTTCATTTAAAAAAAAAAAAAACTATAACCAGTAGCCATTCTTGCTTTTCATTTCATTCAATCGGCTTATCTTCATGATAACCTTTGTTGCAAAACCATGCATCATTATCCAAAAATAAAATTAGGTTGTAACAGTCAGTTACCACATTTTTTACGTATTTCCATACAACTTTACCGGTTGGGCTATTTGCGATACCAATAACATTCTACAATGATAGTGATAAATAATAATATTTATTTATCAAATACGGAATATGAAATTTCTTTTCATCATTCCTTACATCTGACATCCCCTATTGTCTTAATTTCACTAAAGTAGTACTGTACACATATGTCTGAAATGTAAAAGAGAAGTGACTGTACCTGTCATATTTGACATAAGTTGCCCCCGCGCTTTATATGTAGCTATCCATATGGGAGCTAATTCTCTCAAACTCCGTGTCTTTTATCTGTGGAGTTAAAACAAAGGGGTGAGCGATTCATACGCTCAGTAAAGGAAACATATGCTGTTTTATAAAATCAAAACTATATACCACAAAGTATTTGTTTTTCCTAACATCATATCAAATAGGAAAACAGTGGATATAGTAAACAGTACTCTCAAAACATCATTCAAATCACTGGCTAATCAGTTTACTTTAAAATGTAGTAAACAGTAAATAGGATTTAACAAATCCTCTTAGTAAACAGAAATTAACAAGTTGAGACTAGGCATCACCCTATAAATAAGTCATGCTATCATCGTTCCCCCTCCCCCTTGCGAGAACGGAATAATCATCCCAAAAAGGGATACAATAGATCTGTGGCCACAACCTCTAGGTGGTCCTCGGGTCCACTTGCCAAGTGACCTCGAGACCGCTGATGACTTGGAGGGTCCATCAGCCCTGTGACGCCCTGAGGTGCACTCTTTGGTCCATAGACCGAGCCACCGCCCCAGGCGGGTCACGCAATAGTAACGCATGAACTCAGGGCCTAAAGTCTCAAAAATAACTTTCATATCTCATGAAAACCTTTATGGAATTATCTCACCCATATTATCATTTTCTCAAAATGATTTGATTTTCCAAAAAGGTTTAGGCTTCTGTTTACAAAACACGTTGACAACCTTTCAAAATCTCAACATTTAAAATCTGCTCGCCCAACATCTCTCCCATGGCAGTTCGCCCAGTGCGGAGAACTTGTGTTCGCCCGCCCAACTTTGCTTTTAAACTCAGAAAGCAAAACTGGCTCGCCCATTAGTCAATTCGTCCAAAAGAGTTTATATTCTCTATTTTCAAGAATATTAAAATGACCCATTTTTCTTTAAGAAAATACCATTAAATCTGTTCGCCATGGTCAGCTCGCCTAGCATGGCTCGCAAATGGTCACTCGAAAGTGGGGTGAACAAGTGTTCGCCTGCCACCTTCTATATTTAAAACAAAAACACTGGCTCGCCCATTTCGGTTCGCCCATAGCTTTCTTAACAAATGAGGTCACTCGGCCCAAATGCACTGTAAGAGGGTCACTCATCCGGAATTTGATAAATCAGGGGTCATTCGCCATCCATTGGCTCGCCCGGAATTTGATAAATCAGGGGTCATTCGCCTCATTTCACAAAATAAGGGTTCGTTCGCCCAAATGATAAAAGGTTTGGCTTGCACGCCATACCCGTTTGCCTAACATTAGAAAAACAACGGTTCACCCGCCCTTAAAATTATAAAAGGATTTGGCTCGCCCGCCAATACCAGTTCGCCCAACATTAAAACACAAGGGCTCGCCCGCCCTACCAGTTCGCCTAATCAAAATATAAGGGTCGGCCTTTAGCTCGCCCAAATCAAAACAATTATCAAAATAATGCATGTCATAAAACAAAACAATTTCTCAATAATTTTTATGAAATTTACTCCACAGGACATGCATTCACTTCACACACATCTCCCTTACCTGGTTCAACGAAACCTTGTTTTGCCTTGCTTCCTGCTCGCCAATAGCCATTTCCAATTCCTGGCTGCAAAATAATTTATTAAATTCTATTAATATTTTCTTTAAATAATTTTCATTCACTTGGGCGAGACTTAAGATAAATAAACCAGCTCGCCCAACTGATATCCTACTAGCTCGCCCAACAGAGCATTTAGTAGCTCGCCATTCACCAAATGGCTTACACGTGGGAGCTCGCCCAATATTTCGCCATTCATATATTGGTTAATTATTGGGAGTTCGCCCAACAATCAATCCGCCCGCCATTGTTGGCTTAAATTGTAACATCCCGTTACCACTTCTTGCACGTATTTCTATACAACTTTACCGGTTGGGCTGTCTGCGATGCCATTAACATTCAACAATGATTGTGATAAATAATAATATCTATTTATCAAATACGGAATATGAAATTTCTTTTCATTATTCCTTACATCTGACATCCCCTATTTTCTTTATTTTATTAAAGTGTATTGTACACATATGTCTGAAATGTAAAAGAGAAGTGACTGTACCTGTCATAATTGACATAAGTTGCCCTCGCGCTTTATATGTAGCTATCCGTATGGGAGCTAATTCTCTCAAACTCCGTGTCTTTTATCTGTGGAGTTAAAACAAAGGGGGTGAGCGATTCATACGCTCAGTAAAGGAAACATATGCTGCTTTTAAAAAAAAAACTATATACCACAAAGTATTTGTTTCTCCTAACATCATATCAAATAGGAAAACAGTGGATATAGTAAACAGTACTCTCAAAACATCATTCAAATCACTGGTTAATCAGTTTACTTTAAAATGTAGTAAACAGTAGATAATATTCAATAAATCCTCTCAACAAACAGAAATCCACAAGTTGAGACTAGGCAACAAACAAATCATGCTATCATTGTTCCCTCCGGAACACAAGTCCGCTTTTGAGGTGCACCCGTAGGCCACCGCCCCTCACGGCTATCTCAGATCTATGGCCATAATCTATAGGTGGTCTTCGGGTCCACTTGCCAAGTGACCTCGAGACCGCTGATGACTTGGCAAGTCCATCAGCCCTGTGACGCCCTGAGGTGCACTCGTTGGTCCATCGACCGAGCCACCGCCCCAGGCGGGTCACGCACTAGCAACACATGAACTCAGGGCCTAAAGTCTTAAAATAACTTTTATATCTCATGAAAACCTTTATGGAATTATCTCACCATATTATCATTTTCTCAAAATGATTTGATTTTTCCAAAAAGGTTTAGGCTTCTGTTTACAAAACACGTTGAAAACCTTCCAAATTCTCAATATTTAAAATCTGCTCGCCCATGGTCAGCTCGCCCAACATGGCTCGCCCATGGAACCTCGCCCACTGCGGTGAACTTATGTTCGCCCGCCCATCTTTGCTCTTTAAATCAACAAGCAAAACTGGCTCGCCCTCAGTGGCTCGCCCATGACCAGTTCGCCCACTGTGGCATTGCCATGGTCAGTTCGCCCAACTGCGACACTTCCATGGTCAACTCGCCCGATTTTATAAAAACATGGGTCGCCCGCCCAAAACATAATAAAAAGGGTCGCCTGTCATTGGCTCGCCCGGATTTCTTCTAAAACAGGGGTCACTCACCCCAAAAACAACATAAAAGGATTCGCACAATTTTGGCTCGCACGCCCTTTCAATTCGCCCGTAAAACAGCATAGGGGTTGACTATCTTTGTAGCTCGCCCAAGTCAAACAATTTATCAAATAAATACATGCCATAAACCAAAAATAATTTCTAAATACTTTTATAATATTTCTACTCCACAGGGCATGCATTTTACTTCACATATATCTCCCTTACCTGGTCCAACGAAGCCTTGTTTCCTTTTCGCCTTCCAAATCGCATTCACCGAGTTCATAATTCGCGGCTGCAAATAATTTATAAATTCAATTAATATTTTCATTTCTTAGCACTTTGGCGAGATTAAGATAAATGGAATGACTACTCGCCCAACAGAGCTCTACTTACTCGCCCAACAGAGCTCTACTAGCTCGCCCAATCCGAGCTCTCCATTCACCAAAAGCTTACACGTGGGAGATCGCCCGCCAGTACTCGCCATATATTTGTGAGTTCGCCCAATATTCAACTCGCCAGGTTTACATTGGCTTAGTGCGGGAGTTCGCCCACATTTCTACTCGCCCAATGCCCTATGCATTTGAGCTCGCCTAGTAAATCACTTCACTAGAGTTGGGCGATCTCGCCCATTTGAACACAGAATTTACTTTGGCGAGTTCTTATTAACTACTCGCCTCATTGGCGATTACAAATTTTCATCATTGGCGATCACAAGTCGCCATTCTCGCCACTTATTCCATTATTTTCCTTGTTTTCATATTCTGGAAGGATCTAACTAAAACAAGGTTGCATTTCTATGTTTATTATGATGTAAACGTATAAATCTACTGATGAACATCAAGAACACCTCAGACATATGAAACTCACCTCAACCAACTGCACTTCCAGAACAGATTACTTCTTGTCTCACGTAGGCCTTCCTTTGCTTATTCCTTTAACTCATCAAACTAAGGAGGAAAAAGGTTTGCAAGCAGGTTTACTTGTTTAGCCACCTGAAGAGTCAAGCTCAAATAATCAACCATGGTAGGATTGGAAGGAATAACAGAAACTTGCAGTTGCATAGTTTCCGGGAGAAAGATGAAGTTGGCTAAATGGGTTTTCCTCAAATGTCACTTCTTATATAGCCATGCTCTCCAATCAGATTTCATCACTTGGCCTTATCCCATCTTCTTGCATTTATTCCACGTCTTTCATGCATTTAAGGCATGAAGAAAATTGCAGCTCAAAGTGGTGTGGAAGTCTCCCTTTCACACGCCTTTTTCTTCTGCTGCAGACTTTGCTTAATTCCTCAACCAATAAGGCTAATTCCCTTATTGACTTTAACTTTTCTTCATTTATTGTCCTCAACCGTATATCTCACAAAGTCAATCTTGGCTGCTAGGTTGAATCTGTTTTCATTTGCCCATGCATATTTCTAGCTCGCCTAGTCAATTTGAGGCATCATCTCGCCAACACTATTTCAGTTTGCCAACCTTTCAACTTGCCAGCTTTATCTTGATGCAAACTTTAAATTTGGCAATTACAAGAAATTCCTTCTTCTTGGCGATCACATAGAGGTTTGGCGAGTAGCAATTGCCTTTCTCGCCAACTTGGTCTTTCACTTGCCCCTCTATATGGGCGACCACCTTATTCGCCAAATACATTGACGTTCCTAGTCCTCGCCACAGGCGAGCCATCATCTATCCACGGAGTTGGCGAACTCAACTATTTGCCAAACAAATGAGGAAAACAATCAACTAGCCACCATCAACTCGCCACACTTATTCCTTGGACGATCAGATGGCACGTCACATTAGGCGATCACCAGGTATGGCTCAACTCGCCCGCTTTGCTAATATCACGCCACATGTTGGCGAACTCACTTGTTCGCCGGTACAAATAATCATCCTCCATTAGCGATCAGCCTTGCTCGCCCATTGGCGAGCTCATCCATTTAGTACTCGCCTGTTAAGTATTTCACATAAATTACTCCGTTCATATCTCAAATAAAAGAGCTTTTCCACCCAAGTGGAAATCAATGTTCATTATTTATTTAATTTCCATTATCAATTTTATGAATTTAGGGTCTACGATAGTGTAGAATCAGATCTTACATAAATGTGGGAGTTCGCCACAATTCAACTCGTACAATGCCCATGCATGGGAGTTCGTCCTACATGGCTTTTCATTCAGAATTGAGTTCGCCTTTAAACTTAACTAGTGTTTGGCGATCTCGCCCACTTGAACAGTAACTTTAGAGAGTTCTTTATTTCTTTCTCGCCACATTGGCGATTACTACCACTCAACACGGGCGATCACCATAGTCGCCATACTCATCACTTTTCCAGTATTTTCCCATCATTCTACTACAATATCAACCCAGTTTCATTTTATACTTCATCTACTTCAAAATATGAATTTATTTTATTTCTATGATCTATCAAGAATAAATCAAAAGCAAGACTATACTCATGCTTCTCATACTTGAAATCATAGAAATATATCATTAAATCTCAAGAACCATTAAATCTCACCTTACTCAACTGCACTTCCAAAATAAAATACTTCCTGTCTCCTGTTAGCCTCACTTTACTTATTCCTTTAGCTCATCAACGATGGAGAAATGGTTTTGCAAGCAGGTTTATGTATTTAGCCAACTTAAGGTTGGAGTTTAGTAGATCAAACATGGCAGAGAAATGGAAGAAACAGAGCATAACTTGTAGTAGAATGGCTTTCGTGAAGAAGCTGGAGTTGGCTAACTCTGTTATCCTCAATTGTTTCTTCTTTTATAGCCATGCCATCCAATCAGAATTCATCACTTGGCCTTATCCCATTTCCTTCATTTATTTCACATCTTTCATGCATTTAATGCATGAAGAAAAACTACACTTACAATGGCGTGAAAGTCTCCCTTCCACCAGCCTTTTCTTCTGCTATTGACTTTGTTTTTGTTCCTCAACCAATAAGGATAAGTTCCTTACTGACTTCAACATCTTCTCCATTAATTGTCTTCAACCGTATGACTTACAAGTCAGTTTTGGCTGCCAATTGGTTTAAATCTATTTTCACTTTGTCCACAAGTATCATTCCAGTTCGCCCCTTCAAGCTTGCCAACTTAATATTTGGCAATTACGAGAATTTCCCTCTTCCTGGCGATCACATACAAGTTTGGCGATCACAGTTTATAGCTCTACTCGCCAACTTGCTATAATATGGGCGATCACCAGTCCTCGCCCCATTGGGCGATCACCAGGAATTGCTCAACTCACCAATCTGATTCACACCACACGTGGCGAACTCATCTATTCGCCAGTATGGCCGTTAGTTACAACTAGTCATCCTCCATTGGCGATCACTCTTGTTCGCCCATTGGCGAGCGCTTCCATTAGTACTCGCCATCATCAACTCGCCGTCATGCATTGGCGATTATCATCTTGCTCGCCCATTGGCGAGCTGTCCACTGTAGTACTCGCCTATCGAGTATTTCACCGAAATTGCTTCTTTCGCAACTCAAGTTAAGGAACTTTTCATCCAAGTGGAAATCAATATTCATTATTTTATTTATTTAATTTTCATTATTAATTTATGAAATTAGACTCTACAGTAGTGTAGAATTAGGTCTTACATAGGTAGAGGTTGCCTGGCCTCATGTAAAATCCATCCCACAGGACAGGAGTCCCCCATCTTGGAAAATTGGGTAATGATTTCTTACATTTTCAAACCAAATTTACCCACTGTCTAGTATCCCTGTAAAGAAGCATGTCTTTGGGAAAACATGTTCATGTGTAAAGGTACCATTGTTCCTTGCATGCATTGAACCTTCAAAGTTCAAATTCAATCTCCTTTTTTCTTTTTCTTTTTTCTTTCATGAATCCATGCTTCCTTTCTTTAAAAACCAAAATGTCTTTTACAAAAGTATGTTTCTTTACAAATCTTAATTATCATCTTTCATTCTCTCTCATATGCATACATATATACATACAAAATCCCCTTTGGATATGCGAATCAAAAAATAAATAAATAAATAAAGATGGCATTGACCAGCTAACAAGTTAATGATACATGGGTGGTCTTTACATTTTGTTGATTTATATTATAAATCAGTGATGTATTTACTTTATCTAAGTTGGTTTCTTAAAGGCATATTCTTCAAGCATATATATCCATAGAGAATTGATGAAAATGACTCCTTTTGATCAAAGACCTCTTTTTTAACATGAACCGATTCTCTTTTAGCAGTCAGATCACATGCGAGGCCGGGGTTACGCCACAAGGACTGCAACTTGTCTCTCTCGCTTTGCATGCTGATCATGAACAGATATATAAAGTTCTGTCAAAGACTTAAACCTTGGGGTACCTTTAAACAGTTTCTGGGGCACTCCGCATTGAATAATGCAGCTAATTAATTAATTACCAATAACCAGAAGCTTCCAAGTCCAACCATCTGAGAATCAAACATTCACGAAAGGACTTAACACTTTGTGTATAAATAATTATGTGATGATGAATCTGGTGCAGAATTAAGATTTTAGACTTCCAAGTTCCTATGTATTGCGTTTAATATATGGTAGTAAAATTTGTTTATGCATAAAGTTAAAGCGCTCTTTCATCCTCTATGCTCTCCATCGGTAACCACTTTCAAGTTTCAACCCACATGGGAAAAAGCTGTGGTACAAATCCATCGCTGTTATATTGCATTGTTGTTGCTGATCAGCTACAAATCCAAGATTTCGCTTGATTAACTTTAAAACTTCATCATTAAGTAATCAAGAATGGACAAAATTAAAGGTTTATCGTCAGCTAATTATGTCATAATTTTTCAAGTGAAATATGTTGATGTCTTTTTGGAGTTTCTTTGAGATTTTTCCTTTAAAAGACGTTTGGGTGAGTGGATTATGATGCTAAGACGTGCATTTAAGAAAATATGATCAAGAGGCATTAAGTTAAAATTTTGAGATGTTCTCGGATGCTCAAGTCAATTCTACAAGTGGGGAAAAAAAATAGACAAGAGTTCTTGGCAAGAAAAGAGAATGAAAAATTATATTTGTATCCTCCAGTTTCTGTATATCTATTTTGTGCTTTAATTTAGGTCAAGTCACATCTCATCAAGTTTTTTTACTTACGTAATCTTAAGATTAGATTTCCTAGCAAGCAAGTGTTATCTTATAGTCAAGTTCAAAATTTTGAGATTAACATTTAAAAAAATTAATTTTCTTGAATGCATCAAACCGATACAAGAGATGCATCTTTAATCATCCGAAAGAAATTAAATGTAAGTGATGCATCTTTAATCATCCAAAAAAATTAATTTTGAGGTGTGTACAAATTGATTCGGAAACATTTTGAATGTAAAAAAAATAAAATAAAATGTAACCGCACACTCTTTGAATGCGGTGAGTATGCTGACATGTCTCACATGAGCAAGTAAGACTTAACCATTTGGGTCCTTGGGCAGTCATGAGTTTGATAGTTAGTCGACCTATAATAAAAACCTATTAAGTCTACTTTATATGGTGAATTAATCTGAACCTTATTGGGACTAATCAAGCTGCCTACATTGATCAAATCATAACTTTCATGAAAGAAAAAGGATCAAAGTTCCAGCTAGCTAGCTCAGTTGGAGGGCTTATTTGTACATATTCGGATTAACTTGATCAAAACTGCATGTACATCTAATCAAGAAATTATCAAAAAGATAACCCTTTTACATGAAACTTGTAAAAAGGAAGCTAGCTAGCAAGGCATAGGTTTCGTATGCCATGCACATTACTAATTTCAATCTCAAGATATATACCTTTCAACCTCGACAACGACTCGATAGATTCTGACGATCGCCCAAATCCTTAATAAATAGACAAAAATCCGAAACTTAATGGAAGATGACAACAATTGACGCGGCATCGAAGAGTTTCTGACAGTGGCTGTCATTTGTAAATGGCTGCCGAATAGGCTGTAGTAATTTGGACATGTGCATGCAGTAATAAAGAAAAAGTCTCTACTTTTGACTGTTAACAGGTTTGCCTGCGTGTAAATGACATGAAATCGGACTTTTATTTATTTATTTATTTATAAAGAAGTGCAAAAAAAATAAAAATTTAATTCCGACTTAATAATCACTAAATTATTTTTTTAAGATTTAAACCAAATTTGATTACTACGGGACTTGTTTCTTTATGTTTTGCTGCGCTTGCTCTCTAAAATATGTAGAGTTTATTTCGAGGGTTTATATTTTATACAATATACTAAGATAGGGTCAAAAAGGATTTGTTCACTAAGATTGAACTTATAATAGTAATTGAAAACTTCAAGAAATAGATAATGTGAAACATTTTTTTTTATTTGTGTTTAAAATTTTATCTTTTAAGATCATATAATTTAAATTAAAAAATTGAAAAGAATCATAATCTTAAGATAAGAACACTTATGTTGGAAATTTCTACGTATACCATTCCTTGTCCAGTCACCAAGCCTTACTTTTCATTTGGGTTTGTCTTAATGGTCTTTTTGAACAATAAATTAAAGGGAAAAAATGTGAAAAAACCATTAAACCTTGTTGATCACCTTCTCAAAAAGCAATGCTACAACTTGATCTCAATGGCTCTTCTATTTCCCCCCTTTTTCTTTCTTCAAGTTGTAAACATCATCAATGAATTGTAAATCCAAATTAAATAGTCGAATTGGATTTGAACCCTTTTATCCTTTGAAGAAGAACCACAACCATCAATTAGCTCATCATTAAAGTGACTCATTGTGCAATATTGTATTCAAAGTCTCGTAACGGATAGAATGCAATAAGAAAAACAATTATCTTTATAAATTGGTCAATGAAGGGAAATTTCTGCCTTTTTTTTTCATTAATGTTCTAACAAGAAAGTTTGAGAAATAGTTAAAATGAACGTATTTTCGTTTTTAAAGTATAAAAAATTCTGAAGTCTAAAATTCAAATTTAAATGCCTATATTTTTCTTGGCACAAGAGGCATCCATTATTAGATCTCACAGAAGGATCTAAGCCCTAAAAGGTATAGGAATCTAAGGATAATATTAGATCGATATTGTTGTTTAGATTAAAGTAGAAATCTGTTGTCACCTTTTCATTTCATTCATTACTAAAATTTTCAACCCACCTTGAATTCAGGGATCCTCCAATTCCTTGCCTCAACATATGCAGCTATATATTTAGTCTCTGATTGAAAGAAAATGTAGCAAAGTAATATATATTTAAACATTAGTGGAATTTTCCCTTTCCTTTTGTCTGAAGAAAGCGGGCGGGGGCAATTGGGTCATAGCTCCATAAGAAATTTGGAGAAGTTGGCGTGTGCGGGAAAGAGACAAGCTACATCATGGTGAAGGCAAGCTAAAACCTCTGAGAAAGCCCTCAAAAATTAAGCTCAAACAAGCAAAGAAAAGAATTCACTTCCTCTTTCTCCTTCTCCATTTCCCTACATTTTCTTCCCTCTCTGTCGCATTCTTGAATTCTTGAGAGTCCTCTCTCTGTTTCTCTCTCCTCTCTTCATTCCTTTCACTCTTCATGGTAACGTTTTTAAGAAGAATTGTCATGATGATCCATGTTTTCCTTCTATTTTCTCTCTGTTTTTCAGGTACCCTCTTTTATTTTTCTTGTTTCCTTCTATTCGATATTCCATTTGCATATCATTACTCATTAGTAATCAATTTCTTTGCTGTTGTATTTCTTGTTGATTTACAGTTTATGGTTTTCTACAAGGAGTTACTTCGCTATCGCTAGGCATCAATTACGGTCAAGTTGGCAACAATTTGCCTCCACCCGACAGGGTTCTTGATCTCTTGAGCTCCCTTAAGCTCACAAAAGCGAGAATCTACGACACCAATCCTCAAATTTTAACAACATTTGCAAACTCCAACATTGAGCTTATTGTCACAGTTGAAAACCAAATGTTACCTGTCGTAATGGATCCCCAACAAGCACTTCAATGGGTTAGCACCCGCATCAAGCCATATTTTCCGGCCACCAAGATCACCGGGATCGCAGTAGGAAATGAAGTCTTCACAGACGACGACACAACACTAATAGGATACCTTGTCCCTGCCGTAGTCAGCATCCATGGCGCTTTAGTTCAATTAGGCCTAGATAAGTACATTCAGGTTTCGACACCCAATTCATTAGCAGTTCTCGAGGAATCTTACCCACCTTCAGCTGGGAGTTTCAAGAGTGAGGTCTCGGAAGTCATGGCACAGTTTCTGCAGTTTCTGTCAAGCACTGGCTCTCCATTTTGGATCAATGCCTACCCATATTTTGCTTACAAGGATGCCCCGGACAAGATTTCCTTGGACTATGTTCTTTTCAACAGAAATCCAGGCATGGTGGATCCGTACACCAAACTACACTACGACAACATGTTATACGCTCAGGTTGATGCTGTTGTTTATGCCATGTTTAGGTTGGGCTATGGCGGGATCGAGGTGAGGGTTTCTGAGACGGGTTGGCCATCCAAAGGGGATTCTGATGAAATTGGAGCAACCGCTGCGAATGCGGCTGCTTACAACAGGAACTTGTTGAGAAGGCAAATGCGTAATGAGGGAACACCTTTGAGACCAAATATGAGGCTGGAAGTTTATTTGTTTGCTTTGTTCAATGAAGATATGAAGCCTGGGCCGACATCAGAGAGGAACTACGGTCTCTTTCAACCTGATGAAACCATGGCGTATAATGTGGGCTTGTCTGCCTTGGCCTCAGCTTCATCAACATCGTCAGCTACCATTTCTCTTACTTCCTCTGCGACTAAGGTAAAACCATAGGTTCGGTTTTTTTTGTCGTCTTTTTTTTTTTTGTTTTATAACCCCAATTAGATTAAAGAATATTTATCAGTAAAAAGGGAAATTGGCAAATTGTATAGAGAGAATAGGGAAAAACAGTGTAACATCAATGTAAATATATATGGATTGGCTCCATTTACAATTTACTATATTATAAAATTATTTTTAGGAGAATTAGAATTATTTTATCATTTCTTCAATAAAAAGTTATATATTAATAAGCAATTATCTAATTATTTTCTTTTATTCTTTTTGTTTTTGCCTCTCTCTTTAAATGGCATTCATTGTATGAAACAGGCTGCAAAGATGGAATATCAAAGCTTGATGTACTGGATGTTTGTGTATTTGATGACTTTCCAAGTTTTTATGAGAAGACAACATTAAGCAAAATGGTGACTGCATGCATGTAAATATTACATTTTGGCAAGGAAAAAAATTGGGGTTCCATTTCTTAGGTCTTTCTGTCCTTTCTAGAAAAAACACTTGAAAAGACCAAAGGTATCCCCAATTTTTACAAGTTAACCCACCAAATTGAACTTTCCCAAAGCTGATGATTGTTTGATGAGCATATCCTTTCAACATACAAGTTCAACAATTAAGTTAACCATTGTGATCAAATGGGGTAAAATTTCAAAATATACCCTTTAATTTGTGAATGGTGTTGATTATTGTTGATCATGTTGAAGATTATTTGATGTAGCAGATTAAAGAAAACTAAGCATTGTTTTTCTTTTTATTTAGTTAAGCCTCAATTCATGTAAAAAGAACTATTATTATTATTATTATTATTATTATTATTATTATTATTATTATTATTATTATTGTTGTTGTTGTTGTTGTTGTTAATGTTGAAAATTTGATAAAATAATATTATTGCTATTTGGTTAAAGAAAGCTTTCTTTCTCTTTTGGACGTGGAATCCATAACTGTTTGTTATCTATATAAGTAAAGATTTCTCAAGAGTTTGCTTTTTTTTCTCTTTCTCTCCCCAAATATCATAAATAAAGATTATTTTATACATAATATCAAAAGTATGTAAAAGAATATATGTGATAAATGAAAAGTTTAGGCTTTGTTTGGTTCTTTTTTCTATCCTAAACCTGAAATTGGGCGGTTCAGCTTTATTCCTTTTGGCCGTGTAACCGTCAACATTGATCATATGCCATCCTTTCGGCAAAGGAGCTTTGCTTGCCTGTCTTTTCCTTTTCTCTATTGAGATAGGGAGACAACGTAAGGTCAGCCTTTGTTATTCTTGATGGGATGGTCTTCTCATCCCTACATCAGCCAACGTGGTGCACATGCACCCAACCATTTTTAGAGAGACGATCCCCACTATGAATTTTTTTTTATTTTTTTTAAAATTTGTATTAGAAAGATTTAAGAAAAAAAATTAATTTAAAGGACCTCATATAAAGAATTAAGCAGATTTTGTGGGTGGAATTATACATATGTAATATTTAAATTTCACAGATCTCATATTAATTAGAATCACAATAAATTAAATAAAATAAAAAAAATAATGCATACTTTTTGCTTTCATATTTTTAATATTGACAATACATGCACAAAAAATTTACAAAGAATGCACATAGAGAACAAAGTTTGTATTTTTTTAATTAATTAATTTATTTATTTATACTAGTAGAGTCCACCTATTACCTATGATGGCTCAACAACATGCTTTATACCAATCATGCCATATAGACCAAATCACATTATCATAATGTATACATAAGATAAATAAAATCCATTGAATCACTTATATAAATTAGGTTATCAAAAATTGAATTACATGTTTAATCTGATTATTAAAATAAAAACCCAATTAGAGAAAGTCCAAAATAAAAATCTTACAACGGATATAAATCTTTGAACATTTCTAGGCAAATCAAGTCTAATCTATTCAAGTGAAAGTGTTTGGTTTGTTTTAAGGTTTTAGCTAGCTAATGGCTTGTTTTGTAGACTCTAATGGAAATAATGCATCAATTTTTGAGTCCCATGTTCACAAAATGTAGCACGTGCCTTTGCTTCTATGAGGGGAGGCAAGGGTGCCTCTTTATTTCAAAGGACCAAGTATTTTTGAGTTAAGGTTTTTTTTTTCGTTTCAAAAACTCATTTTTTTGTCATTTGAATGAATATTAATTAGTAGAAATCTAATCATTAATCAAGAAAAAAATGATGAAAATTGGATATATATATACACACACTCAAATAATTTCGCTGAATAGCCTATTAAGGCAAAAGCTTGTATACATGAATGATAAAGAAAATATGATTTAATTAAAAAAAAAAGCTAAAGAATTAGTTCAAAGAAAATTTGATACATAGATGAGCAAATCAATTATCAATCTAAAAAATCAAACCCCTAATAAAGTCAATATATTGTCTTTTAGCACGTGAATGCAAAAAGATTAAGTCGATCTTAAACAAATTTCCAAGTGGAGGATTATTTGGGAACCATATATATAGGTTAATTACCAACACTAATCCAAAGTCAAAAGGGCAAAAGGAAAAAATCTTCTTGTAGATCACTAGTGCTTATTCTATTGTTTGTGGTGTCGGCGCACTCAAGTAAATAAGGAATAATCAAGTAGCCAGCTTAGCTCCTCCTTTTGTATATTATCCTATGGGAATCATTGGATTAATCGTGGTTTGCCACATTGGCGGTATTTTTGCCTACAACAAAAGGGAGAATTTAATCTTGACGAGAATAATTTTCACCTTTGAAATCATGCTAGGTTTGGATTTGGATTTTTATAAGCAAATGAGAGCTAGCTTCTATTCTCACTATCACTCTTGTTTGAATATCATTGTACCCATATTTTTAAAGAGAGTATGATCAAGATCATTGCTAGGAGAAGTTACATTTGTTCATCTCTCTTTGGCTTTGAATATATAAGTAGTAACTAAGAAGTGATAATATTCAAATAAAATTTTGAATTTTATTATAAAATTGAAAATAAATCTTTAATCTTTTTTATTTCATAAAATTAAGGCTATGAATATTTAATTTTTAAATTAGAAAATTAATGGTGTTATAAAACATTTATTTTATTTGTTAAAATATTTTTATTAGTTGAATGATGTAATTTATAGAAAATACTTGCTTAAATATATTTGGATAAATTGAATGATAAATATTTGAGAAAGATTATGTTATAAAATTTTGTCAATTTAATCTTATTCAAATATTTTTTAGATTTAGAGGGTATAATTACAATAACTATTCCTTATGTAATTTTTTGCAATATAAGATAGATGATTTATTTTATTTTTGAATAAAATGTGAGGGTCCATTTCGATATTATTCCTTAGTTAGAATTAGAGGTGACAAAAGTTGACCCGATCCGAAATATCCGCCTAGTTAACCCAAATTCAAACTCGACCAATCCGATTTGACTAAAAAAGTCAACAACCCAAATCCAACCCGATCCGAATCTAAATTTATCCGAATTCACATTGATCCAAATCCGACCGGATCCGACCCAAATTGATCCGAACCTAAATTCATCTGAATTTAGATTAACCCGAACCCGAATTGATCCGAACCCAAATTAATCCGAATCCAAATTGATACGAATCCAAATTTACCCAAACCTAAAAAGATTCAAACCTAAATTTAATATTATCAATAAATATTTAAATGTTAAAATTAATTATCAAAGTATTTTAATATAGTAAAAATATAATTTTTTTCAATAATATGAGTATTATATTTTTTTAATCTAGTTAAACTTAAATATTCACTTTTATATTGCATTCATTTGAACCTAATGTATAATTATTTAATGTCTAATCTATAATAAAGTACAGAAGCTATATCACTTACACTTAATGTCTTCTATTATTCTATAAAAATCAAGATAAATTAAAGAAAGATATATAATACTGTTTTTTGATATTTAGTAGAGATTATTAAATCACTTTGATTCATAAATTTATTAATTATTATAGACAATAAAAATAAAATGAAAAAAATGTAATTAATTTATGATTATTGGTAAATATATTATAAAAAAAATTTATCATACAGATTATTAAATATTTTAATTATTTTAATTCCAATTGTACTATAGGTCATGTAAGAAGAAAATTTTTTTTCATGAGTTTTGTAATTTTTAGAAATATGATTTCAGTTGATTTTCATACTAGATATTGGTCATCGAGATGACCAAGGCTTAACCTAATAAACCTGTCTAATCAATCCGAATCCAAACTCGACCAATCCGAATTGACTAAAAAAGTCAATGACCCAAATCCGATTTAATCCAAATCCGAACTCGACCAATGACCCAAATCCGAACACGAAACAGATCAATTTTTTCTTGACCCAAACCCGAAATAATCCGAATTAAATTAATTCAAACCCGACTTTATCCGAACCCGAAACAGATCAATTTTTTCTTGACCCAAACCCGAAATAATCCGATTTTTTTTTAACCCAAAATGATTTAACCTAAACCCGATCCGACCTGCCCATTTGCCATCTCTAGTTAGAATAGCTCGTAATAACTCTTAAGTATAATTTAAACAAACTTTTACTTATATATGAACTTGGGGCTTAAGCTAAATGATTCATTACACCTCTTTAAGTGATTAATTCTCGTAAGGTTAAAATTAGGTGGATCCCCCTCCCGTGAATTATATTATATAATATTAAAGTGTCATCTTGAAAACAAGATTGGCAAATTAAAATGTCTAGAATCTGGGCTACCAAAAGATCAAACTTCTGTTTCTTCTTCATTAATTTGGAACACCATAAATACTAGCTAGTACCTTGTAACTGCAAATTAGAACTCCTTTTCTAAACCTACATTAAAAGGATAGCTGTTTTTTTTTTATTACAAAAGAAAAAGTTTTTGTTGAGTAAATTAACTTTGTCTGCTTGAACTGTTTCCTTGTTCATGAAGATCTTTTTTCCTAGTACCTTTCTGACCAACAACCGCATCATCAAACCACCCTTCCACTTTAGGACCTTGCTTGAGGTGGACTTCCATATGCTCTTTCTTTATAGTACTATAAACCCAATCAAGAATCCATACGGATAGAACATAAACAAATATTACAATGTTCATGTTCGTTCGTTTACTTTTTAATATTGTTTGTTTTTGATATTTGTTTGATAAGCTTGTTTATGAACATTAAAGGATTATGATCACGAACACTTGTTTGTGAATATTAAACTACCATTTTATGAATATATAAACTAACATATTCACAAACACACATTCATAAATATTATTTGAACATATTCATGAATATTAAATAAAACACTTAAACAAACAAATTATATTCATCGCAACATATATATAATATCAAATTATAAAATCTTAAATAAGTATGTAAGTTTAATAATTACACATTAAAATGACTTATATTATTATCAAATAGCAAATAAATACTAAATAATTCATTAAAGAAATAAGTTTTAAATAAACTTTAAACTAGTTTATTCGTGAATATAAACAAATCAAATACACATCTATTTGTGTGACCGTTTGCTAAGTTTATAATAAACAAACCTAAATGAATAAAAATTGGACATGTTCATTTAAATAACTAACTCTATGAAAAATACTAGAAAACAAAACACGTCTAGAAATTCCCATGAAACAAATCAAACACGTCTAGAAATTCCTATGAAACAAATCAAGAAAGAAATTACCATGAAAATTAAATGTTCATTTGATATCACACTAGTATTTCGCAGCCTGGAAAGCTCTTGATGAGGTCAAGAATGACTAAAACTAGGCTAATTTCCTTGCAAAGTATTAAATGAGTTGCAAGTTTACACTGTCCTATGACAATTTTGGCTAATTGTGGCTGTATTTCACAAGTTTACACAGTTTTCTATGACAAAAAGACAAACTAAAGGAGTTGTTTAAGAAGAGAGTAACAGTCCAAAAAATGCTTGCAGAGCAAAAGTTGAGAAAGATTTTCTACGTGCTGCGCCAGGATGTTGTTTATCAAAACCATGATTCTGCTATCGGCTGCTTTAGCCTTGAGTTTGGTAGGAACACATGAAATTGAGGCTGCCAGGCTGCCTGAAGATGAGGGTATGATGAATTAATAGGTTTATTTCTTTATGGTCATTTTCTTGTTTTAGTTTTCTAATCTTATTCTGGTTATGTTCTTCTCGATTCAAGAACAAATGTGACTTCTGGTTTTGATGGATTCGATATAAACAGTGGATGTCCTGAATCAAATTGTCAGAACAATGGGAGCTACAGACTGGAGTTTTGATGGAAACGCATGCCAAGAGAATCACACAGCCAGGGTAGACAGAGGATTTGTCCCCGAGAAAAACGTTTCTTGCCACTGCGAGAGCGAATCCTGCCACATCACACATTTGTAGCTTTCCGCCACCCCCACTTTTTTTTTTTGTTTTTTTATACAATAAGAAGTATTAACAAGTAAACTGTTGCTTCGGTTTGACACTAACAATATTAATCTTGAAATGTTGAGTTTTGGAAAATTATAAACAGATTAGTAGTATCAGCATCAACTGAATTAGATTGTAGGTATTTCGTTGCAAAAAGACAACATGCGTGATGACAGTTATATTTTACCTCCATATATTTAAAACAGATTCTTCATTTCATTAAACAAAAAAGATTGTGAAAATTACCATGGCCGTTCTGTCGTTTATTCTCAATCTCTTTGTAATCACTTGTACTTTGTCTTCTACTACTACCTTTAATTTCTGCACCCATTTTAGATTTTTGTTGTATCGGATTTGTTTTAAAAGTAAAAACTTACATATATCTTCAGTGTTTCTTAATAAACATATAGAAAATATCAATCAGTTCTTTTTTTGGTTCATATGCCTAAAGAAGGGTAATATCGGCTACGCCAAATCATAGTTGTTTCAAACAGGTTTTTGGTTATAGTTTATTCAGACTTAAACTGACTTTGTAAAGTATCAAAAACTTTGTAATTCTTGTTGTCCATAAACATAGATATGTTATATATAGTCTTAGGTACAGAAAAAATAACAAAATCTAAAAAAAAGTTGCTAAAAACGAGCTTGTTCTGGATTTCAGAATATTTAAGCGTCAGCCTTCCAGGTGAACTTCCATCTGAACTTGTAACGACCCGTTATACCGAAAATACAAACCTAATTTATTTTTTCACTTACTTGGTTGGGCTGTACGTAGTGTCACTAATCAACTCTTAAGCTAATATTATATTAGCTAAGTCAATGTCCTTTAGTTACCTTAGGTCCCAGTCAAATTCTCTCACTAAGCATGCATTTATAATTTTGAATCACTCTACTTAGTTAAGTATATCTCTACCAAAGTTGCATGCATTGTTATAAACCATAACTATATCCTATATTCCTTTAATTACATCCTCATACTATAAAAGTACTAAAATACAAGTCTGAATATAAAAGATAATACTGTACATCACATACCTTCAAAAGTGGTACAAAAGCCTCGAAGGACTTGCTTAAACCCCACGTACAAAGCATCTACTGCAATTAATCTGGAAGGTGGAGAGGGGGTGAGCTTTTTGGAAAGCCCAATAAGAAATATATATAAGAAACAGATACCGAATTTCTATATGCAACTTTCTAAAACATTTATTAAAACTTGAATACCGTATTTCATACCATTCAAAAATCAAATCATGCTTATGCAATGCATCAGAAAACATTTCATTTAAACCGAAACATAAACAACTGAATTCTGAACATATTTCAAAATATACATGCTTATCACATTCAAAACTCATATACGAAGATAAGCACGAAAAATCATATACATACTAAGCTGGAGACATGTTAGCGACTAGTAATTAATCATGCAGTTCAAATTGACATATGGCCATAGTCTAGAGGGGAGGTCCACAGTGAGCACTGATCAGGTGTCAACTGGGCCAGCTGTGGACTGGATCAAAGTCACAGCAATAGAAACTCTACTGTAGACTGGATTAGGATCATACAGTAGCCCAAAACATTACCTACTGTGGACTGGATCAAGATCACACAGTAGTCCATAACATTACCTACTGTGGACTGGATCAAGGTCACACAGTAGTCCAAAACATTACTGCAGTGATTGTTAGTCATGTCTCAAAACATTTCCATACATATAGTTCCTACTGCGGACTGACTCAAGGCCACACACAGTAGTCCGAATACAAATACCTACTGCGGGCAAAATCAAGGTCACGCACAGTAGTTTCAAAACAATACCATATATTTTCGAAATTCAAAACAGTATTTTCGTGCTTTAGGAAAGTTCATAACAAAAGTCATACATTTCTTTCAAAACATATAACTATACATACTCATAATATCTTCAAAACAATAACATAGGTTGATAATTCCTTGAGATAAATATCTCGGTTGAAAGCCTTATAAACAATTCAAAGTCGTAAGATTTAACCGTTTTCAAAATAAGTCTATCGGATAAATGGTTATTTTCAAATGATTGCTTAAGCTTAAATCATAAAAACCATTATTTTCATAAAAATCCGGCAGCATAACGACTTATATTTTCTTAAAACCCCCTGCAAGAAAATACAATTTATATATCCACTAGGCAGTTGATTTTAAATAGCATTCAGTATCTCTTACGTTCCGATATATATCTCTTACCTAAAGGTGTAGCACAAGTATAGCTATGGCACCCTTGTTCTTCTTGATTGCCTCTTTCCTTAGTTTTTTTTTAATTTAGTTTGTCAGTATCCCCCACCTTGTATCCTCTCCTCCTACATTAAAGCATAAAATGAATAACATTTATATTATTAATTTATCATAAATAAATTTACATTTTTCTTTTGGGTCACTTAAGGAAATGTATATTTCTTAAAGTTTCCCTTAAGTGCCTTACCTTGCAACATTTTCCTTGGCTGCCAAAAACTCCTTCACTCATTTAAATTTTCTTTTCTCACTTAAACCTACATTAACAGTAATATTTCATCACCCCATTTCACTCTACCATCATACTTTAAATATTCAAAAATCAAAGTAGTTCTTACCTTTTATTATTTGTCAACACCGAGAGCTTCTCTAGCAACCTTGATTCTCACAGATTTGTAGTTGAATTTTCTTCTCCAACAGCCCTTATTTTTGCTTTAAGAGTTACCTTTGTTCAGCCATTTTTTTTTTCTCCACACCTTTGCTTCTCGATCAAACAAGCTCCTTTGTCTTTTTTTTTTCTTTTGTCCACCTTCCACACAAAAATGGAGCAGCCCAAATATGATATAATTCTGCCACAATTCAACCCAGAATTTTCATCTTTTATTTCCTTGAATTAATTCTTCAATTTAAACTTAATTAGCTCAAATCATAAATTACCTTACCTTCAGTCAAACCATTCTTGCCCTTGATCGATTCCCATGTGAGTTGTACAAATTCAAAGCAGCAAATATTCCTCACCTTCAGCTACCTTTGTCGGTCTCCCTTTTCATTTTCTACAGCGTCAATCAGCCTTTGTTTTACACTTTTTATTCCTCCTTGATAGCCCTATCTTGAAGCAGCTTAAGCCACTCTCCCTTCATCGTTCTTTCCCTGATTGAAAGCCAACTTATAAAGTCACCATACGCAGCCAATGTACTTCTTTTTCTTTTCCTTTTTCAGTCACTTTGGCCACTGTTCAACCCCCTTTTTCTGCACTTTGCTTCAACGTTGGATCAGTCTTCTATATTCTTTCTTCTTCGCATGTTACTTCCTCAAGCTGAACAATGGCTGCCTCTCTTCCTTCTTTTTCTTTTCTTCTTCCTTCTTTTCAGTAAATAGTCGAAACCCCTTCTTCCTCGTTGGATCAGCCCCTGTTTTGCTCTCTTTTAGTTGATCATTTCATCTCCAAAGACCATGGTTTTTCAACATGTCAAGAACACCCAACAGCAACCTCCTATACCTCTGTACGTCCCCTTGAATAGTCGAGCCTTCCAAATCCAAATGACAGCCTGAAACTCGATCTTTTCTCCTCTGTTTTGGCTCCCAAAACCTAAACTTCTTCTTTGTTGTACGTTGTTTTTCCTTTACCTTGGTTGTCGACACAAGGGAATAACCGAATGGTGACACGATAGTGAGGAAACATGGTGGTCTTCGTACAGCAGAAAATGGGAGGAGGAGGCGGAATGGAAGCTGCTAACATGATGATGGTTGTGATATTTTCGTGCAGCTGGAAGCTAAGAAAGAATGTTGAAATGCTGGTGTTTTGTTGATGATGATGATGATGATAGACGGTGATGAATGGGATTATAGTGGCTGGTGAAAACAAATAAGAGATAGTGGGATTGGGATTGCCGAGGCTTCTTCAAGAAGCCACTTTTCTAATATTTTATATTTTATTTCTTTCAATTTCTTTTCCTTTCATTCCGGTCTCCCTCCAAACTTTGCTTCAATTTTCCTTTCTTTTCTATTAATATTTTTTTTTGTACAAGTCTGCTAATAACAGACTAATAGGTGAAAAATTTCCACTAACCGGATAGGAAGCTTGTCCCTTCTCTTTTTATTATTATTATTATTATTATTATTATTATTATTATTATTATTATTTCTATACTCAAGTATTCAATAATATATACACTTAAATTCCTTTGGTTAGATTTTCAATTATATATAATTAAATTCCTATGATTAAATTCCACAACTTCGCTTCCATGTAGAGGTGGCAAACGGGCGGGTTCGGGTGGGTTTCGGTCCGGGTTTTTCGGTTACGGGCTTTTTCGGTTACGGGTTTTCTCGGTTACAGGTTTTTTCGGTTGCGGGTTTTTTCGGTTTCGGGTTTTCTCGGTTGCGGGTTTTTTCGATCTCGGGTTTTCTCGGTTGCGGGTTTTCTCGGTTTCGGATTTTTTCGGTTGCGGGTTTTCTCGGTTTCGGTCCAGTTTCGGGTTCGGTCCGGTTTTAATCGGGCGGGCTTAGTCAAATTATTTTAAAATTTTATAAATTATAAATATTTTATAATTTTGAATGTAATAATTAATTTAATTTTATATAGTTAAATAAAAATATAATAAAAATGCTAAATTAAAGTTAAAATTTAATAAATGGGAATTGTATAATATATATACATTGAGAAATTTGGTTGGGATGATTTTGAAAAAATTGGGAGTGGACTAATGAAGAATATAGTTATCTACAATAATAAAAGAGAACATATCATCTATAATTATTACATTATAATTAATTAATCAAAATTTAAAGTCAAGTGAGATCTATCAAAATAATACATAAAGTTCGCACTTGTAAATGATGGACCAGTACATAATTTTTAATTATAATTGATTAATTATCGTAAAAAGAATTACAAGTAAAATACTCGAAGACGTAAAAGACATTGAAAAAGTTTTAAATCTTGCATTGCATTTGCAAGAAATGAAAGCACTCTTGCTATTGTAAACTTTTGCCTTGGAAGCATCTGTATTTCTGTACTAATTAATTTTTTTGTCCACAAACTCCAACTACTAAAAATCATCTTTGAATTGCCAACAACCTCTTGGCCTAGTGGTTAAAGATAAGTTGTCGCATATTATAAGTCTTGAGTTTGAATCCAACACCCCTATCTAGAGCTGTTAGTGGGCCGGACCAGGCCGGTTCTCACCGGTTCCGGCTGACTAACAACTTAAACCGGTCCGAACCGGTAGTGGACTGGTCCGAGCCGGTAGTGGACTGGTCCGAGCCAGGCCGGTTCGCATTATTTTTACTTGCGTGCGAACCGGCCCGGTTCATGGACCGGTTCAGTCCTTTTTTAATTTAAATTTTTTATTTTTTTAAATTTATATTAATTTATTTTAATAAAAATAATATATATTAATATATTTTTATAATTTAATCTAACAAATTTATTTTTATAATAAATAATGTTAATAGTTTAATTTAACAACAATTTATTATAAAGTTATTATAATTTATTTAATTAATGTAACAATAATGTAAAAATAAATTACTATAAAATTATGTAATAAAACTATTGTTATAATAAAATAAAATTATATTATGAATATGATATTATAATAAAATTATTATGATAAAAAAATGAAATTTAGAGAATAAAATGATAATATTATAAATTTGAAATAAGAGAATTTAAGTGAATTTGAGAGAGTTTGAGTGATTATTGAGAAAGTATAAGTGAGTATTAAAAGAATAAGAGTGGATGAGCGTTTAGATTTAAGACAAAATATGAAAAAAAAATTTAAAAAAATAAAATAAAATAAATTGATATTTATAGAGGAAAAATGAAAATTTAAAACAATTTTAAAAATTTTAAAAAATAAATTTTAAAAAAAAAAAGGGAGGGAAACGTTCCCTCCCTTACAAAGTTGATGGGCAACGGCCAGGCCGTTGCCCATCAACATAGGCAGTAGCCTACAAAGGCTACTGCCTACATGCCTGCCACTGCATGCGCAGTGGCAGGCTGCTTTTTTTAAAAAAAAAATATTTTGTTGAACCAGATCGGTTCAACTTCGACCCAATAATCACCTCTACCCCTATCTTCAGTTATTTAATATTTTTCTTGTAATAAAAAAATTATCTTTGAATTTCGATTATAATTAAAATGATTATAATAGACATTACATTATATTAGACTTAATAATTCGTATATATATATATATATTGTATTCGTATTGCATCAAATATATTTGTATCATATAAAATATAAAAATTATTGTATTAAAATTTATATTGATATACCAAACACAATTTTTTTCTACTTTTTATCAAAATTTGATCCAATGTCACATTCATTTTTTTTAATTATCATATCTATATTGCATGACAGTATATTGAGATAAAGATATTTCAAAGTTTGCTTTGGAAGTTTTTTCATGTGATTCTCAAGGGAGGGAAAATGTATATTCCCAAAGAATTTGAAATTTTTTGGTAACGTGGGAAAAGCTTGTTTGGAGGAAATTGAAAAATGACAATCAAACAGATCTCATTTCACACGAAACTCTCATAAATAAAATATTATTATTCATTATTTTTAATTTCTTTTGTTGTTTTGACTAAATTTATATAAATATAAATTTTTACATTTTAATGTTTTTATTACTTGATAATTATTATTTATTTTTTTAATTTCCTGTGATATTTACATTTGTTATAAAATATATAATTATATATTAATAATTATATAAAAATTTATTTTTTAAATGAGCCAAATATATATAGTAAAACTAAAAGAAAGTGAAAATCCAAAAGTATTAGCTATACAAATAAATAAATAACAAATTATAAATAAATCACACTAAACAATTAAACATTTATATAAATAGCTTTATACTCTTAACAATAACTTATTGAGTCATTGTTTTTTTTTAGGTCAATATTGGGTCATTGGAATTTAGATACTCTTAGTTCAATAAATTTCTTTTTTTTTTACTTTGTTTAATTAGCTTTTTTAATAATTATATTATATTTTTAATAAAATTTTAAATTTTTAAGAATCTTTTTTACATTTATTTTGTCTTTTAAATGCCAACATAATTAGTTATTAAATTAAATTTAACCGCATAACTAGTTAACTAATTCTTCAATTATAATATTGAATAAAATTATAGTATACATTAAAAAAATAATTAATATTATGAATAATTGGTCAATTAATTATCTCAATTTTATATTTATTTTGTTTTTAGTTTATACATAAATCATAATATAACATTATTTTTATTAAATATAATCATACTCAAACACATTAATTAATCAAATATCTCTTTAAAAATTTAGAACGTTAAATTAAACAAGTTATATACATCAATTGACATTATATTATAAATAATAACATTCGATATAATGTACCAAAAAAAACCATTTGATATAATGATGTAAATGGGTAATATATAATCAGGTACCGGACACTACCCGACTCTATAAACGAATAATTATGAGTTCGGATAGTGTTCTTATTACCCGTATCGGATTCGGGTAGTACCCTTATGGTACGCTATACTCGATTAACTTTTGATCAAGTAGTATATGGTACCTGAACTTGTTCATCAATTATATGAAAGTAATCAAAATTATATGCTTGTACAAAGATTTGAACCATGACCTCTTATATTTATTGTTATATGTCTTAATCACGTGAGCTAGATTGAGAATTTGTTATATTTGTTGTAAATTTTATTTTTCTTTTAACACAACTTGCAATTTAAAATTTAATGAAACATTGTTGGCCAAAAAAATAGTTTACTGAATAATAATAATAATAATAATAATTTATTCTTAAGATAATAAGATTTTAAAATTTTAGACATAAAGTATTAAAATTAAATTAATAGAAATTTCATAATATGTTAAGATACAATTCTTAAGATATTGATAATTTAACATATATGACATTTTATTATAATGTAAATCTTAATATATATATATATATATAGTATATTATGTTTATTATTTTATTTGTAACTCATTATAATAAATTAAAAAAAACACTTTTTTGACTAAAAAAGTAGTTGAGAAGGTCAATATCTATTTAATCATCCAATATTCTGATTATTAATTGATCAAGTTAAACTAAATTACATGAATACATCATAAGAGATTAAATGTTTGAAATTAAACACAAGAGTATATTCTAAAAGCATGATAAGAAATTGGAATGAAAAATGTTTGAAATTAAAACTATAATATGCTATGAGAGATTGTTTAATTTATTCTATATTACATGGTAAGAGATTATTATAATGTAACATACAAATCATTATGATAAGATAAACATATTAATAATCTATTTTATATAATTAAGAGCTTGTATAGTTGATTATATATCACATGATAAGATATTATTTTTAAAGTTATAATAACATACAAATCATTATGATAAGGCGTTATTTATTAACTATATTATGTATTTTATTTGCTATCAAAAAAACTATTACAAATTGAGTACTAATTTTTTTTCATATTTACATTAACATAATAATATTAGATTAACATAATAATATTAGATATACACCAATTGATTGAATATCTAATTAAAATGTTAAATAATAGATATTACTAAATTAATTAATATAATGCTAGTTATTTAAATATAATTAATAATAATATTAACAAAGTATAAAAAATAAATTTGATTAAAATTACCACTTACATAGTAATACAACTTTAATATATTATTAAATTACACTTTAATTTACTATTAGAATTATTATTTTTATCCACACTTTAATTTTACATTTAATAGATAATAAATGAATTATTTTTAGTAAATACTTAATTCTATCAAAATAATACTTACACACTAAGAGATTACATAATTTATTCTTAAAAGATTATTATAATATAATATACAAATCATTATTATAAGATACCAAATTAGTTTATTCATGTATAAGATTATTACAATATAATAAATAATTAATTATCACTAGCTTGATTTTTTAATATCTTTTGTTTTAAGGCTAAAAATAAAATTACCACTATAATTTTCTCTTTTAATGATACCCAAGTATAAAAAAATTGTACTTGTATTGTTTAATTTAATTACTTAACTTTGACTAATTTTAAAAACTTTGAATTTTAATTTAAAGATTAGGTTTTTTTTAATCTAAATTTAATATCTTTCTATACTTGAAACTTTAAGAAAATATAGTTTAAATTTAATTTTATTAAAAATATTTTTAATGTGTTGTACAAAATATCAAATTCAAAGTTTCAAACAAATATTGAAATTATATAATTTTTATATATTTGATTTATTGTTGTATTAAAATTAAAATTTTATTATAAATAAAAAATAAAATGTTAAAATGATTTTTATAATAAAATCAAATGTCAAATTAATAATATATTTATTATTATAAATGCAGTAAGGATAATATTAAAGATTATTTGATATCATATATTATATCATATATTATGGTGTTTTAAATTAATTTAATTTAATTAAAAAGATTCAATATTTATTATGCTGGTAATATATAATTGATAAAATTGTATAATAAATAATAATTGTTTTCAAAATTTTAAACTTTTTAATTAAAAAAGTGTATCAATTATTTATTTATTTTTAAATAATAATTATATAATTATAATTCGGGTTTTCTCGGGTTATAAATTTGGTTTTTTCGGTTTTCGGTTCGGGTCGGTCTCGGTTTCGGATCGTATCGGGCTCGGGTTATGTCGAGTTCGGGTTGTGTCGGGTTCGAGCTTTTTCGGTTTCGAGCTTTTTCGGTTTCGAGTTTTTTCGGTTCCGGGCTTTTTCGGTCACAGGCTTTTTCGGTTACGGGCCTTTGACTTTTTTGGTCAATTCGGGCTGGTCCCGGTTCGGTCTCGGGCGGATTCGGACGGGTTTTCGGGCTCGGGCCAATTTTTGCCACCTCTACTTCCATGTTAGATTTCGTCTTAATCAACGATATAATTTATTTGATTAAATTCCTTGATAAATCATAGCTCGAACTTTCATAGCCTTTAATTTCATTATTTTCGTTAAGCAAATTCAGTACCATACCCCTTTTGTCATAAACCTCCAAAAATTGATTACTCACTAAATTCCCATAATTATAATATAAATATATATATATATATATATATATATATATATATATATAGTTAATTTATTTCTATATATCACATTTATCTATTTATGGAATGTAGAAATTCGTGGTTATCACAGAACTTGTACATCTTCCTTACCTCAAAGAGATGTAAGCAACACAACTCTCTTTCTTTCTTACGTTTCATCACATGTACTATACAAATTTAATTATTAGAATGATCTTGATGTCGCCTGCAGTTATTTTGCTTATAACTACCTCCATGGTTCAATACCAGCTGAGTGGGGTTCAATGCAGTTGGAGAAAATGTGAGTCATTGTAAAACCCTCATAATCCACCATAAACTTTTGCGTGAATAGATAAGATAATTGGTTGTTATTGAGCTAAGTGGAGAGGCTTCATGCAGCTCTCTCTTTGGGAACCGATTATTCGGGAGAATTCCAACTTTCTGGGGAACATTAGCACACTTAAATACTTGTAAGTTTTGAAGTATTCTAATTTATGCATAATATTCTTTCATTCTTTTAGTTATGAGCATGCAATCAAAGGAATGGAGAGTTTTATTCTCTGGATGGTAAATGATGAGTTTTATTAGTAACCTTAACTTGCCTATCTTCCAGGAACCTCGGAGTAAACAATTTTTCTGGACAAGTCCCTCCAGAGTTGGGGAAGTTGGTCAACTTGGAAACTTTGTAAAACATTTCAAGATTTCTATTCTATTCTTGTTTTCTTTTACTCTATATTCTCTTAACATTCATAAAAAGAAAAAGCATTGATTTTTCAGGCTTGAATAGTCTTTGGAGGATGTTATATATTCTGTCTTTTCAGATCATTGCCCTCCAAAAGATCTTGCTGATCTGAAGAACTTAACAGACTTGTAAGTTTTTTAATAGAGTTCATTATGCTAGTTGAATTAGTTCACAAAAACTTATTAACATATTGCAAAATGCAGTAGGATAAAAGACAACAGCTTGAATGGCAGCATACCTGTAAGATCTGATTTTTTCCCTACTGTAGACCTTAATCTCATAAAATTGAAAATGGAAATTAAATAAATAATGAATGTTAATTTCCAAAAAGATGAAAGCTCCTTCGGCGGGCGCGTACCATAAAGAAACGGCTCGCCGATTGGCGAGTAAGGTATGTGTGATCATCAATGCTGATGGCGAGTTGGACGAGAGTGTGGTCGCACAGGCGTGTTCGCCAACTTGTGAGATGAATCAGGGCATGGTTGGCAAGTTGAGCCATGCCAGGTGATGGCCCGAAAAGGGCGAGAAATTGTGATCGCCACACAGAGGACAAGGAGTAGCCCCATGGCTGGCGAACTGATTTAGTGTGGCGAGTCGATTGTTTTCCTTATTTGTTTGGCGAGTAGTTTAGTTCGCCAACTTCGTGGATAAGTGATGGCCGCTTGTGGCGAGGACTTGGAAACGCCAATGCATTTGGCGAGTAAAGTGGTCGTCCAGATAGATGGGAAAATGAAAACAGAATTCAACCTAACAGCCAAAATTGACTTGCAAGTGATACGGTTGAAGACAATTAATGGTGAAGAGGTTGAAGTCAGTAAGGAATTTACCTGATTGGTTGAGGAAGTAAACAAAGGCTGCAGTAGAAGAAAAAGCCGTGTGAAAGGGAGACTTCCACGCCACTTTGTGCTTCAGTTTTCTTCATGCATTAAAGGCATGAAGGACGTGAACAATGATGAAGGAAACATGATAAGGGCCAGGCGGTGGCTATTGATTGGCTGAGAATGTTTATATAAGCAGAGACAATTGATGAAAAACGAGTTAGCCAATTTCAGTTTCTTCACGAGAGCTATTTCTCTGTTTCTTCCATTTCTCT
This sequence comes from Heritiera littoralis, assembly GCA_031772115.1. Classification (NCBI taxonomy): domain Eukaryota; kingdom Viridiplantae; phylum Streptophyta; class Magnoliopsida; order Malvales; family Malvaceae; genus Heritiera; species Heritiera littoralis. Next base: position 5,154,930 of record JAPDPK010000026.1, on the reverse strand, counting down.
GCCATGTTTGATCTACTGAGTTTCACTCTTCAGTTGGCTAAACCAGTAAACATGCTTATAAAACCTTTCTTTCTTAGCCTGGTGAGCTGAAGGAATAAGCAAATAGAGGCCAACATGAGACAGAAAAACAACGTGTTTTGGAAGTGCAGTTGGTTGAGGTGAGTTTCATATTTTCTGAGGTGTTCTTGATGTTCACTGATAGATTTCTATGATTTATGCAGTAATAAACATAGATACAGTCTTTGTTTTAGTTAGATCCTTGGAAAATTGGAAAACAAGGAAAATTATGGAATAGGTGACGACAAGGGCGACTACAGCGATCGCCCAAGTTGAAAATAGTAATCGCCAATGATGCGAATAGATATTAAGTACTCGCCAAGGTAATTTTGTGGGCGAGAACGCCCAATTCTAGTGAAGTGAATGACGGGCGAGCTCTAATGCGAAGGCATTGGGCGAGAAGGATTGTGGGTGAACTTCCACAGTTAGCCAATGAAGGCTTCGTGAGTAATGGCGGGCGAACTAATTGGGAATCTGATTGGGCGAGTAGTTATTTGATTTATTCTCGCCAAGTGATATATAAAAGAAAATATTAATGAAATTTATATATAATTTGCAGCCGATAATTGGGAATAGCTATGGGCGAACAGAGTGCCGGGCGAAGCAAGACTTCGTTGAACAAGGTAAGGGAAGTGTGTGTGAAGTGATGCATGTCCTGTGGAGTAAATTTTATGAAAACATTAAGTTAAATGTTTTGTTTTCTGACATGCATGATTTTAAGAAGTTAATTGATAATTGTTTGATCGCGGGCGAGCTGATAGCCGCCTTTTGCTGTTTTGTTGGGTGAAATGATACAGGGCGGGCGAGCGCTTTGTATGTTTTATGTTGGGCACGCCCTTTGTGATTTATGTTGGGTGAATTGGTATTGGCGGGCGAACCAATCCCTTTTATACGTTTTAAACTCATTTCTATTTTTAAAGGGCGGGCGAACTTTCTTAATAGAAAGCTATAAGTTAAGCCAAATGGCGAGCTCTGTTTTATGAGAACTGGGCGAGTGCCCTTGTTTTAAAGAGAAATCCGAATAAAGCCGTAGTCGGGCGAACCCTTTTTTTTAAGATGTTGGGCGGGCGGCCCTTGTTTTAAACTGAAGGCGGGCGAACGGATATCAACGAGATTTCTGTTTTGAAAAGCTAAGTGGCGGGCGAATACTAATTCACCGTCTTATCGAGTTGATTTCTGGGCGAGCCACAGAGGGCAAGCCAGTTTTGCTTCAGATTTTAAAAGCAAAGAGTGCGGGCGAACACATGTTCTCCGCCACAGCGAGCTGCTTCCATGGGCAAGCCATGTCGGGCGAGCTGATCATGGGCGAGCAGGTTTTAAAAGTTGAGATTACGGGCTGTTTTTGGTGTTTTATTGTTTTATAAGAAACCAAATCATTTTGTGGAAATGATATATGAGATATAAAAGTTGATTTTGAGACTTTAGGCCCTGAGTTCATGCGTTGCTAGTGCGTGACCTACCTGGGGCGGTGGCTCGGTCAATGGACCAATGAGTGCACCTCAGGGCGTCACAGGGCTGATGGACCTGCCAAGTCATCAGCGGTCTCGAGGTCACTTGGCAAGTGGACCCGAGGACCCCTTTAGATTATGGCCATAGATCTGAGATAGCCGTGAGGGGCGATGGCCTACGGGTGCACCCCAAAAGCGGCAGGTTTCGTTCTCCCAAGGTGAAGGGAGAAACGATGATAGCATGATTTATTTGTTGCCTAGTCTCAACTTATCAGTTTCTATTTACTATGAGGATTATTGAAATCCTCGATAGTGTTTACTACATTTTAAAGTAAACTGTTAGTCGGTGTTTGAATGGTGTTTTAAGAGAGTTGTTTACTATATATCCATTTTCTTTTCTACTGGGTTATTGTTAAGAAAAGAACAAATGAATAGTGATATATAGTTTTGCTTTATTTAAAGCAGCATATGTTTCCTTTACTGAGCGTATGAATCGCTCACCCTTTTGTTTTAACTCCACAGATAAGAAGTACGCGGAGTTGAGAGAATTAGCTCTCAGATGGGTATAGCTATGCTTAAAGCACTAAGGCATGGCACATTAAACGTGACAGGTACAGTCTTTTCTCTTTTACATTTCAGACATATGTATACAGTGCTACCTTAATGAAATAAAAGATTATAGGGGATGTCAGATGTAAGGAATAATGAAAAAGAAATTTCATATTCCATAATAAATAGATAAATGTTTATCATTTGTCATTGTTACTGTTGAATGTTAATGGCATCGCAGACAGCCCAACCGGTAAAGTTGTATGAAAATACGTGAAAAATGTGGTAACGGGATGTTACAATACCAGATTTCATACAGAACTGGAGCAAACTTTGCAGACTGTAAGATATTCTGAGTGACTTTTAGTATGGATTTGTATTTTTCACTTGAAACCTTGTTAATTTATCTGAGACAACCAGGGAAATGCAAGGCGGTGGACTTGAAGGACCTATTCCATCATCCATTTCTGGTTTGGAAAACCTGGGACTTTTGTAAGTAAAAGCTTCTCAGCTTTACCATCAGCAAAATATTAGTGACATCAATTTACTAAACTTTTTGTTGCAAATAGTTTACTTATGAACAGGATGATAAGCGACATTAATGGAACGAATCGGCCTTTTCCTGATCTAAGGAACATGACGCGCATCAGGCGAATGTAATGTTCAGTCAGTTCTGCTAATCTTCTACTGGTTTAAAGAGGCATATGATTAATCACTTCTAGTATTTTGAATGTTGCAGAATTTTAAAGAAAAGCAAAATTTCCGGGCGGATCTCTGACTATGTCTGGGAAATGAGTAACTTGCATTTACTGTGAGTTTTCTTTTTAAGTCTTTAATTACTAAAAACCTTCTCAATTTACTTGTAATATATTCTTGTTTTTCTAGTGATTTTTGACAGGGATCTCAGTTTTAACAGTTTAATCGGAGAACTTGAAGATGTCATACCCCCCTGGAAGCTTAAAAATTCTGTAAATTCGCTTTCCTTCCCCTCTTTCTTCTGTGATGAAAGAGCTTATTGTTGACACATAATTTTGTTTTATTTTTGTTATTATTATTATTATTATTATTATTATTATTATTATTATTATTATTATTACTTTTATATTATTATTATTTTATTTTATTTTATTTTATTTTATTTCTTTTTGTTGTTTTTTTTGTCCAATCTGTCAATCAGCTACTGCCAGCTCCTCTCCCGAGGTTGTCCATCAGCCAGCTACTCTGCCAACCCATCCCATCTCCGCCGGCCACCTCCTCTGCTTATTCTCTTTAAAAAACAGAGCATTCATCACTGCCGGAAAACCCTCAACCAAACCAAAAACCACTTAAACACCACCCAACACCCTCAAACCTTTTGGCTTCACCAAGCCACACAAACCCAAAATCAGTCCCCCTAGCCACCACACAACCAGGTTCCACAACCGAAACCTGAGACCCATTCCCGATCCACCATCACCGAAACACCAACAAACCAAACTCACACAGAGTCTCTGTCGAAAACACCAAATCACCACGACACCACTACCCTCACCAAAAATCCCGTGGAACCCGAACCCCCAAAACAACAAAACCAACACACAAACACACGTGCGCACACACACAAACACACACACACAGACACATACCAACAACCATCATCATCACGAGAATAGCCGAACCATCAACCACAAAAAAAGGGGAGGAGGAGGTTTCGATTTTGGTCAGATCTAAGGTGCTAAGAACTTCTTTTAGTAAACGGTGGTTAGAATCGGAAAGAGCGAGTGAAGAGGAATCAGAAAAGGGAAAACTTTTCGATTTTTGCCGCCGGTGAGTGGCGGCCGGCGACGGCGGACGGTGGCAGGCGGTGGTCGAAAATCGCCCCGGGGGAGAGCTTTTGAAAGCTCTCAAATTTTTTTCTGGTAAGAGAAAAAATGAGTTAAAAAAAAAAGAAATAGTTTATATAGAAAAGGGACCCGCGCGCGACCCAGATCCGACCCAGGACCCACACGCCCTACCCGCATCAGAGAAGCGGATCCGACCCTGACCCGACCTGCACACCCGTTTCCAACTCGGTCTGCGACCCGCTCCGCTTCAGCCCATTCTGCCTAAGCCCAATCCGTGGAATTCCTTTGGGCTGTTGTTTGGGCCTCTTTGCTCTTGGGTTTTAAACCCAAATTGGTATATTTTCTTTAATCTTAACAGTTTTTTTAATATTTAACTATTATGTTTTATTGTTATTATTATTATTATTTTGTTTAGTTATTATTATTATTATTATTATTATTATTATTATTATTATTATTATTATTATTATCATTAGGTTTTTATTATTGTTGTTAATTATTATTATTATTATTATTAGGGTTTTGTTATTATTGTTATTATTATTATTATTATTATTATTATTATTATTATTATTATTATTATTATTATTATTATTATTATTATTATTATTATTATTATTAGTGCATGTTGCAAAATAAGAAATTAAAATTTTTTCTTTTATTTGTATTTTCATTAATTATTATTAATTAGAAAATATAAAAAAAAACAAAGAAAAATAAATAATGAAATTTAACAAATTTTAAATCTAAATTAAATGAAGTCCGATGATGGGATGCTACGGAAGTCACAAGTAGTGATTCCTAGCTGATCCCTAGGTGAGAAGAGTCATACTAATTGTTGCCAAAAGTATTGGAATATTTAGTATGATTTTTCAATAAAAATTTTTATTAAAAAAATGAATAAATAAGTTCTTTTTAAAAAATTAATAATAAATTTTAAATCTAATTAAGTAAAAATTGTCCGATGATGGGATGTTACGGAAATCACAAGTAGTGATTCCTAGCTGATCCTTAGGTGAGAAGAGTCGTACTAAATGTTGCCAAAAGTATTGGAATATTTAGTATGATTTTTCAATAATTTAAATTTTTATAAAAAAATGAAAATGAATAAGTTTCTCTAAAACAAAAATATATAAATAAATCAACAAATAAATAAGGAAATTTAAAATTAAAAATTCATTTGCATCATACATTATTTGTTTGCATCATATGCATCCATTTAATTTCCAAATAAGTGTGAATCTTCCGATAATGAGATTCTATAGAAGTCACAAGTGGTGATTCTTAAGAAATCTCTAGGTGAGGAAAATTATTTCAAATGCTGCCAAAAGTATTGGAGTATTTGATTTAATTATTCAATACAAAAGGGTTCACACTCACTTTCGATAAACAAAATCTAACCTTTTTTAAAAAAATAAAAAAATAATTATGATAAATAATAAAATGCTTCAAAAATAGAATAAAAAGGAATTAATTTTAAATATTAAATCCAAGACCATTTTATTAAAATTAATGGATAACACATGATTATTATGGTACCATTTTTTAACGGGCGTCGTGGGGTTGCTAATCCTTCCCCACGCGTAACCGTACTCCCGGACCCAATTTTGTTTCCGCAGACCAAAATTGTCTTTTTAATAAAACTTAATAATTTTGAGATTTTGTTAAAAAGATAAAAATTAGGTGGCCAATCACACCTAGTCAAAAAAGATTGGTGGTGACTCCTTATTTTTAAATGTTTTCAAAATCGTCGAGCGCGAAGCCATTACGACACTTATCTAAGCCATGATGCGAAGATTTCTAATATTCTATGTAAGACCTGATTTTACACTACTGTAGACCCTAATTTCATAAAATGGATAATGAAAATTAAGTAAATGATAAATATTGAATTCCACTTGGGTGAAAAGCTCCTTAATTTAAGAAGTAAATGGAGCAATTTCGGTGAAATAATGTATGGGTGAGTAGATGGAGCAGCTCGCCAATGGGCGAGCAAGGGTGATCGCCAATAGAGGGTGATTAATGGTATCTAATGGCCATACCAGCGAACAAGTAAGTTCGCCAACGTGTGGCGTAATATGAGCAAAGTTGGCGAGTTGAGCCATACCTGGTGATCGCCCAATGTGACGAGGGATCTGATCGCCCAAGTGATGTGTATGGCGAGTTGATTGTTTGCCTCTTCGGTTTGGCGAATAGGTAAGTTCGCCAAGTTTAGTTGCGTAAGATGATAGTCTGAATTGGGCGAGGACTTGTGATCGCCCATCGGGATTGAGTGAGTTTATGATAGCTAATAGGCGAGTAGAACAATAAATGGTGATCGCCAAGCAAAGGAAATCAGCTCTTAAATCAACAAATATTGTTGACGAACTGAAATTGAAACAGAATGGGCGAGTTGAGGTCTCAGGTTGAAGAGGCGAACTAGAATCAACACTTATGGAACAAAATGAAAATAGATTCAAACCATTTTGCAGCCAAAATTGACTTTGTAAGTCATACGGTTGAAAACAATTAATGGAGAGGATGCTAAAGTCAATAAGGGAATTAACCTTATTGGTTGAGAAATAAAACAAAGTTAATAGCAGGAGAAAAAGGCATGTGGAAGGAAGACTTTCACGCCACTTGAGTTGCAGTTTTTCTTCAAGCATTAAATGCATGAAAGACGTGAAATAAATGAAGGAAATGGGATAAGGCCAAGTGATGAGTTCTGATTGGATTAGCATGACTATATAAGAAGAAACATTTGAGGAAAAAAAACGATTTAGCCAAATTCATCTTCTTCATGAGAGCTATGCAACTGCAAGTTATGTTCTGATTTTCTCTCATTTATACCATGCCCGATTTACTACGCTTCACCCTTAAGTTGGCTAAACAAGTAAACTAGCTTGCAAAACCTTTCCTCCATAGTTGATGAACTAAAGGAATAAGCAAAGTAAGGCCAACATGAGGCAGAAAGTGATCTGTGCTGGAAGTGCAGTTGATTAAGGTGAGATTTAATGATTTATTGAGATTAAATGATATATTTCTATGATTTCAAGTATAAGAAGCATGATTTTTGTATTGCTTTTGATTTATTTTGTTATATCATAGAAATAGAATAAATTCATATCTTGAATGTAGATGAAGAATAAAATGAAACTGGGTTGAAGTTGTAGTAGAATGATGGGAAAATAATCGAGAATGAATAAGGAAAGTAATGGAAATGCTGTAAGGGTGATGAAAATGGCAACTACTGTGATCGTCCATGTTAAATTTTAGTGATCGCCAGTGAGGCGAGCAGGAGAACTCGTCAAGTTAAAGTTCATGTTTAAGAGGCGAGGTCGTCCAACCTTAGTTTAATTCATAGGCGAGCTCACCTCTGAATAGAAAGAAGTGTCTGGCGAACTTACATGAATTACTTATTGGGCGAGAATGTTGGACAAATTTCCACGAATAAGCCAATTTGGAATGGTGAGTATTGGCGGGCGAGCTCCCATGTGTAAGCCATTGATGAATGGCGAACTCGGTTGGGCGAGCTACTAAGAGCTCTATTGGGCGATCTAGTAGGATGTCTGTGGGCGAGCTAGTTGATTTATCTCAAGTATCGCCTAAATGATGGAAAGATATATAAAGAAAATATTAATAGAATTTATAAATTATTTTGCAGCCGGGAAATATGGACTCGGTAAATTCGATCAGGAAGACGATCGGGAAGCAAGGCTTCGTTGAACCAGGTAAGGGAGTTGTTTGTGAAGTCAAATGCATGTCCTGTGGAGTAGAAATATTATGAAAATAATAGAAATTATTTTGGTTTGCGACATGCATTTATTTGATAAGTTATTTTGACTTGGGCGAGCTAAAAGCCGACCCTTATGTTATGATTTAAAAAACTGGTATAGGGCAGGCGAGCCATGTTGGTTGAACCCTTTTGTGTTGTTTTCGGGTGAACAACCCCTCTTTTGACAAAAGGCGGGCGAGCCAAAGTGGCGAACCCTTTTATATTTTCTTTTGGGCGGGTGACCCTTTTGTTAAGAAAATTGTGGGCGAGCCAGTTTTACCTATTGTTTTTAAAGGCTAAGGTTGGTGGGCGAACACTAGTTCGCCGCATTGTCAAGTTAACCATGGACGAGCTGTAATGGGCGAGTTGACCTCAATGGGCGTGTGACCAGGGAAGTGTCGCATTTGGGCGAACTAACCATGGCAATGCCAGAGAGGGCGAACTGGTTATGGGCGAGCCACTGTGGGCGAGCCAATTTTACTTGTTTTTAAAAGCAAAAGTGGGCGGGCGAATACTAGTTCACCGCTATGGGCGAGTTGCCATGGGCGAGCTGACCATGGGCGACCAGGTTTTAAATGTTGAGATTTCGGCTGTTTTCAAGGTGTTTTGTAAACAGAAAGCCTAAATCTTTTTGGAAATCAAATCATTTTGAGAAAATGATAATATGGATTGAGATAATTCCATAAGGGTTTTCATGAGATATAGAAAGTGCTTTCTGAGACTTTAGGCCCTGAGTTCATGCAGCATTACTCATATAATTGTGTGACCCTCCTGGGGCGATGGCTCAGGTGAATGGACCAACGGGTGCACCTCAGGACGTCACAAGGCTGATGGACCCGCCAAGTTATCAGCGGTCTCGAGGTCACTTGGCAAGTGGACCCGAGGACCACTTATAGATTGTGGCCATAGATCTAGTTGAGATAGCCGTGAGAGGCGATGGCCTACGGGTGCACCCCAAAAGCGGACGACTTGTGTTCCTGGGGAAACAATGAGAGCATGATTGAATTGTTGCCTAGTCTCAACTTATTGATTTCTGTTTACTGAAAGGATTTATTGAATCCTGTTTACGATTTAATTCATTTTAGTATATGCCGTTGAGCTAATGATTTGAAAGGCGAATTGAGAGTACTGTTTACTATACTATATCCACTGTTTTCCTATTTGATATGATTTTAGAAAAAATAAATATTGAGTGGTATATAGTTTTAGTTTTATAAAGCAGCATATGTCTCCTTTATTGAGCGTATGATTCGCTCACCCCTTTTATTTTAACTCCATAGATAAAAGACACGGAGTTAAAGAATTAGCTCCAAGATGGATATAGCTACATATAAAGCGTTGGGGCAACGTATGTTAAACATGACAGGTACAACCTCTTCTCTTTTACAATTCAGACATAAATATAAAGTACTACTTTAGTGAAATAAGACAATAAGGGATGTTGGATATAAGGAATAAAGAAAATAATTTTCATATTCAGTATTTGATAAATAAATGTTTATCATTTATTTTTGTCAGTATTAAATGTTAATGGCATCGCAGACAGCCCAACCGAAAAAGTTGTATAGAAATACGTGAAAAATGTGGTAACGAGATGTTACATTCTAGTTTATGGTTTGTAAAGCTTGTAATACTGACTTTAATATGTGACCAAGATCATGTTCTAACCGGAAACAATCTCAGTGGAAATATACCGCAGTCAATCTTGGACACAGGAAGACTTGTGTATGTATTTTTCTACTAGGATTTTCTAATTCTTTTATTTATTTGAAGAATATTTGTAAGTTCTTCCTTACTTTCGGTGACTCTTAAGAAGATGGCTCTGTTTCATTCTTTCTGGCAGGGATCTTTCATACAATAATTTTGCATGGCAAAGTCCTAAGCAGCCTGTTTGTCGGCAACAATTGGTTTCCTTTTTTCTTTTTTTTTCCTTTTTTATTGGAGAGAAATGTCTACTTCCTGCAGCTTTCCTTGTGCAGCATTGCAGAATTTTATTGCATTTTGGTTTTTAATAGGAGCAATGTTAATTTGTTCCACAGTTCTTCATCAAGAAACCTGTAAGTTGCCTTTCTTACTGCATTTATTTCGTTTGTTATAAAATTTCAACTGTAACATCCCAAATCCACAAAATACATAATATTCACTTACTAATCACACTCACTTACCGGTTGAGCTGTCTGTGATGCTTATCAACTCCTATCACTTTTATAAGAATTATTAAATTATTTCCTTAAGATGTATATACATTCCCTTCCGTTTAAAGTAGTACTATACCATTTTACTGAATATATAAAAGGATACAACATACCTTCGATATTAGATCTCTGGAAGGTAATTCACTTAGCCCAAGTTCAATAATCTGTGGAGTGGAAACTAGGGAGTGAGCGATAACGTGTTCAGTAAGGAAAGTGTATGCTGCTTTATAAAATAACAACTATCTTCCGAAAAACAATTTATTTATCTTAACAATCAACCCATTAAAAAAAACAATGAATATTTTTAACTTCAACAGGATTCAATAGACCCTTTCAATAAACAGAAACCAATAAGTTGAGACTAGGCAATAACTAAAATCATGCTCTGTTCCCTTAGGAATATAAGTCGTCCGCTTTTGGGGTGCACCCTGTAAGATCTGATTCTACCCTACTGTAGACTCTAATTTTATAAAATGGATAATGGAAATTAAATAAATAATGAACATTGATTTCCACTTGGGTGAAAAGCTCCTTATCATAAGATGAATGGAGCAATTTCGGTGAAATAATGTATGGGCGAGAATGTTGTTCAGCTCGCTAATGGGCGAGCAAGGTAGGATGTTCGCCAATGGGCGAGCTGATCGCCAATGGATGATGGCAAGGGCGAATATTGAGTTCACCAAGTTGTGGTGATTTGGGCGAGGGCTCTGATCGCCCAAAGAGTGAGAATGGCGAGTAGAGTGATCTCCTATATAAAGGAGTAAATGATAACCTAATAGGCAAGTAAGGCAAGATGGTACTCGCCACATTTGAGATGATAAATGGTGATCGCCAACTTTTGGGCATGAATTATAGCAAGTGGCGAGTAGAACAATACCATGTGATCGCCAACAATGTAACTATAGCAGTGATTGCCAAATCTTATGTTGGCGAACTGAAATAGAGATTGGCGAGCTAAGATTTTAGATTGAATAGGCGAACTGGAACTGGAATCAGCATGTGACCATTGCAGCGAAAATTGACTTTGTAAGTGATACGGTTGGAGACAATTAATAGAGAGAATGTAAAGTCAATAAAGGAATTATCCTTATTGGTTGAGGAGTAAAACAAAGTCAATAGCAGGGGAAAAAGGCGTGTGGAAGGAGGACTTTCACGCCACTTGTGCTGCAGTTTTTCTTCATACATTAAATGAATGAAAGACGTGAAATAAATGAAAGGAGATGGGGTAAGGCCAAGTGATGGGTTCTGATTGGATAGCATGGCTATATAAGAAGAAATGCTTGAGGAAAAACTCATTAGGCAAACTTCACCTTCTTCACGAGAGCTGTGCAACTGCAAGTTGATATTCTGATTTCCTTCCATTTCTACCATGCTTGATCTACTAAACTTCTTCCTTAAGTTGGCTAAACACATAAACCTGCTTGTAAAACCTTTCCTCCATCGTTGATGAGCTAAAAGAATAAGCAAAGTAAGGCCAGCATGAGACAGAAAGTGTTCTGTGCTAGAAGTGCAGTTGGTTAAGGTGAGTTCTATATTTGTATAATTCTCTTGTTGCTCAATGATATATTTCTATGATTTCAAGTATGAGAAGCATGATTTTAGTGTTGCTTTTGATTTATTCTTGTTAGATCATAGAAATAGAATAAATTCATATCTTGAAGTAGATGAAGAATAAATTGAAACGGGGTTGAAATTGTAGTAGAATGATGGGAAAATACTGGAAAAGTGATGAGAATGGCAACTATGGTGATAGCCCATGTTGAGTGTTAGTAATCGCCAAGGTGGTGAGTAAGAAATAAAGAACTTGCCAAAGTTGTTGTTTAAGTGGGCGAGGTCGCCCAACGCTAGTTTAATTCATGGGCGAGCTCAATTCTTTATAGAAAACAGTGTAGGGCGAGCTCAAATAGATGTTCATTGGGTGAGTTGAATGTTGGGCGAACTCCCAAATATATTAGTGTCGAGTAATGGCGGGCAATCTCCCACGTGTATGCCATTTATGGAATGGCGAGCTCGGTTGGGCGAGCTAGTTAGAGCTCTGTTGGGCGAGTAGTCATTTGATTTATCTCAATCTCGCCAAGTGATATGAAATGAAAATATTAATAGAATTTATAAATTATTTGCAGTCGGGAATTATGAACTCGGTGAATGCGATTTGGAAAGCGAGAAGGAAGCAAGGCTTCGTTAAACCAGGTAAGGGAGATGTGTGTGAAGTGAATGCATGTCATGTGGAGTAAATTTCATAGAAATTATTGAGAAATTGTGTTGTTTTATGACATGCATTGTTTTGATAATTGTTTTGATTTGGGCGAGCTAAAGGCCGACCCTTATATTATGATTGGGTGAACTGGTACAGGGCGGGCGGGCCCTTGTGTTTTTATGTTAGGCGAACTGGTGTTGGAGGCAAGCCAAACGTTTATAATATTTGGTGAACTGTTATTGGCGGGTGAGCCAAACCGTTTTATAATGTTTAGGGGCGGGCGACCCTTTTGTTAAGAAAGTTTGGTTTGGGGCGGGTGACCCCTTTTGTTAAGAAAGCTATGGGCGAGCCGAAATGGGCGAGCCAGTGTTTTTGTTTTAAATATAGAGAGTGGCGGGCGAACACTTGTTCACCCCACTTTCGAGTGACCATGGGCGAGCCATGCTGGGTGAGCTGACCATGACGAATAGATTTCGATGGTATTTTCTTAAGGAAAAATGAGCCATTTTAATATCTTTGAAAATAGAAAATATAAACCCTTTTGGGCGAATTGACTAATGGGCGAGCCACTAAGGGCGAGCCAGTTTTGCTTTCTGATTTTAAAAGCAAAGTTGGGCGGGCGAACACGAGTTCTCCGCACTGGGATAGTTGCCATGGGCAAGCCATATTGGGCGAGTTGCCTTGGGCGAGCCATATTGGGCGAATTGCCATGGGCGAGCAGGTTTTAAACGTTGAGATTTTGAATTGTTTTCAAGGTGTTTTGTAAACAGAAAGCCTAAACCTTTTTGGGAATTAAATCATTTGAGTAGATGATAATGTGGGTGAGATAATCCCTTAAAGGTTTTCTTGAGATATAAAAGTGATTTTGAGACTTTAGGCCATGAGATTATGCATTATGATTCAGGTAGTTGCGTGACCCACCTGGGGCGGTGGCTCAGGTCAATGGACCAACGAGTGCACCTCAGGGCTCACAGGGCTGATGGAACCGCCAAGTCATCAGCGGTCTCGAGGACCATCTATAGATTATGGCCATAGATCTAGTTGAGATAGCTGTGAGGGGCGATGACCTACGGGTGCACCCCAAAAGCGGATGACTTGTGTTCTTGTGGGAACAATGAGAGCATGATTTAATCATTGCCTAGTCTCAAATTATTGATTTCTGTTTACTGAGGGGATTTACGGAATCCTTTTTACTGCTTACTGCATTTTAAAGTAAACTATTTATCCTGTGATTTTGAATGGTGTGTTGAGAGAGTGTTGGTTACTACAACCACTGTTTTCCTATCGATATGATTTTAGGAAAAAAAAAACAAACATTTCGTGGTATATAGTTTTGGTTTTATAAGCAGCATATATTTCCTTTACTGAGCGTATGAATCGCTCACCCTTTTGTTTTAACTCCACAGATAAAAGACTCGGAGTTAAAGAAGTAGCTCCAAGATGGATGTTAAACATGACAGGTACAGTCTCTTCTCTTTTACATTTCAGACATAAGTATACAGTACTACTTTAGTGAAATAAGACAATAGGGGATGTTGGATATAAGGAAAAATGAAAAGAATTTTTATAATTTATATTTGTTAAATAAATGTTTAACATTTATTACTGTTATTGTTGAGTGTTAATGGCATCGCAGACAGCCCAACCGAAAAAAAAATTGTATAGAAATACGTGAAAAATGAGGTAACGGGATGTTACACACCCGTAGGTCACTGCCCCTCACGGCTATCTCAACTAGATCTATGGCCATAATCTATAGATGGTCCTCAAGTCTACTTGCCAAGTGACCTCGAGACCGCTGATGACTTGGCGGGTCTATCAGCCTTGTGACGCCCTGAGGTGCACCCGTAGGTCCATCGACCCGAGCCACCGCCCCAGGTGGGTCACGTAATTACACGAATAATAAAGCATGAACTCAGAGCCTAAAGTCTCAAAAATCACTTTTATAACTCATGTTATCATTTCCATAAAATGATTTGATTTCCAAAAGGTTTTATAAAATAGTAAAACAGCCCGCATTCTCAACATTTTCCATGTGAGAAAGGCACGGGTTAAGCTAGCTCGCCCATGGCTAGTTCGCCCATAGTCAGCTCGTCAATAGTCAACACACCCTGTGGTCATCTCGCCCAAAAAGGTTTCATATTTCTATTTTCAAAATATTAAAAATAATTCATTTTTTTCTTTGAGAAAATACACACAAATCAATTCACCCATGAACATGTTCGCCAAGTACGGTTCGCCCAGGCCCAACTCGTCCAATACGGTGAACTTGTGTTCGCCCACCAACCCTTGGCGAGTAAACAAGTTAACCTGGCTCGCCCCAAGGCTCACCCTTTATGGCAATGCCATAGTCAACTCGCTCATTTCATAAAAAACATTGGTCGTTCGCCCAAAGGAACATAAAAGGACTCGCCCACATTGGCTCGCCCAGATTTTATTTAAAACAAGTTCACTCGCCCGCCAAAACATTACAAGAGGGGTTCTTCGCTCAAAACATAACAAAAGGAACAAATCGCCCGCCCTTACCAGTTCGCCCAGCTAACAGTATATGGTTATGGATTTTAGTTCGCCCACAAAAAAAATAATTTATCAAAATAATATGCATGTCATAAACAAACAATTTCTCAATAATTTCATAAAATTTAACTCCACAGGACATGCATTTTACTTCACATACAACTCCCTTACCTGATATTACGAAGCCTTGCTTCGCCTTGCTTCCTGCTCGCCAATATAAATTCCTAATTCCTGGCTGCAAATAATTTATAAATTCTATTAATTTTTCAATATTTCCAACATCTTGGCAAGACTTAAAAATGAAATAGCTCGCCCATACGTTAATTGGCTTATTTGTTGGAGCTCGCCCAACATGGTAGCTCGCCCGACATGGCCAACTCGCCATGCCTATGCATGTGAGTTCGCCCAACACTACTGTTTTATTCATTGGCGGCTCACCTATGTATTAAACTTGCATGTGGCGACCTCGCCCACTTCCACATTCCAAATTTTAGCTCGCCCATGCTAACTGAGCTCGCCCATTATCCTTATTTCCGGTATTCTCATTGTTTATTCTCTATTCAGACTTCACCTTGTTCGAGTTTCTTATGTATTATAGCAAGATTTAACTAAAACAAGGCTATATCTATGTTTATTACGTTATAAAACACAGAAATATACCATCGAATATCAAGAGAGCCATAGAAATATGGAACTCACCTTAACCGAATTGCACTTCCTGAAACAGAGTGCTTTTCTGCCTCACTTAGCTTTATTTTGCTTGTTTCCTAGCTCTTCAACGATGGAGGAAGATTTATCTATCTAAAGGATGAAGTTCCATGGCTCACGTATGAGAGGAAATGGAAGAACTGATTGTTAACTTGCAATGAAAACAGAATGGGCGAGAATAATTTTGAGGACGATGAAGTTGGCTAATTCAATTTTCCTTATGTATTCCTTCTTATATACTCACTCAAATCCTCTCAAAATCTACCACCTGTTCTTATCACGTTTTCTTTCATCATTTCATGCATTAAAAACCAAAGAAAACTGCAGTAAAAAGAACGGTGTGAAGTCCTTACTGAAATCCCGTTTTTGACTAACTTTTCTTTGCCATTTATTGTCTAACTCAATTTGTCAGGAGATGAGAAGTGGCGAGAAGTCCACTATCAGCCCCTTTCCTTGACTTTTCTCTTTTCTTTTCTTCTCTTTTCCACGCCAATTCACCTCAAGCCAACGTTTATCGGCTATCATCTCCTTCTTTTCTTCGTTTTGTCCTCTAGCCATTAATCTCTTTCCTACCTTCATTTAATTGCTTTCATACCATATATATCATCTTAACCTTTTTATCAAAATTAAATCCCAACTATTTCTTGTTGCACTTTAATATTTGTTTTTCTTTCTTTACATACCATGAAGGAAACCGAAACAACACGCAGCGGAATTTAAATCATTCGGCCTCCACCAAGATCGATTCGGAGAGTTGCCTGATTAGGGTTTTGAGATTTTACCTGACGTTTTCTCTGAATTTTCTGTCGTTGGTCGAGTCACAAGCAGCAACTTTTCGTTCCTGCCTCTACGGTATCCACACGAACGGATCTCACGACTCTTGAACGTCTCACGATCAGAAGCCTTAAAGAGCTTTTAAATTCCTTATAACCGAATTGCTAGCTTCGATTAAAAGGAATGTTTTGTTTTCTGTTTTAAAAAGTGTGGCTATGTTTTAGAAAAACATCCCTTTTATAGGCAGTAAATTT
The DNA here is from genome assembly GCA_031772115.1 of Heritiera littoralis. Classification (NCBI taxonomy): domain Eukaryota; kingdom Viridiplantae; phylum Streptophyta; class Magnoliopsida; order Malvales; family Malvaceae; genus Heritiera; species Heritiera littoralis. Next base: position 5,138,654 of record JAPDPK010000026.1, on the reverse strand, counting down.
TACCCTAAAATTTACTGCCAAACAGAACTCTAATCCTACTTAGAATAGGATTAGTTATATCCCTAATCCAATTCAGAATAGGATTAGTTATATCCTTAATCCAATTCAGAATAGGATTAATTAAGCTCCTCATTGATCCGTTCTAAGTGTGCGACCCAATAGGTTCTCAAAACAATGGCAATGACAAAATTGTCACAGGCAATGAGCGGTATCTAGCAACACATCATTGCTACCCATGTAACGAGAATGTCAATGACTCGACATAACCTTACTCGTGATAGATGTTACCGTGTAGTTTAATCCCTTTATCCTATGATGTCTTGATTAGATACAAGTCATGGAATGTGTCACACTTGTATAGTCTAATCAGCGTTTCTTGATTCCTGAGTAGACTAATTAAACAAATAAAATCAATATCTCATATTGACTTATTCGAGCACGGCCATGCATTTCTTAGTCTCACTCTATCAAAGGGCCCAAGACATCACTCTTGTTATATAAGAGGGATAAATCCTATCTTGATCACTCAACATCCCTCTACATAGATCAAGGCATACCCAATTACTACCTTTATAGTCCATCCTGTTACGAATGACATCTAGCAGCATTAAAGTATGCAATTCTCTATGTTGGGATCTCTGATGATCTCAAGTCAAAGGATCACATACACCATCATCACTATGAGAATCGCTTATGACATTCATATAACAATCCATGTAGCGTTCTCATGGAGGGTCGATCCAGTACATAGTTCTCTAACATGTACCTATGTGATGACTTGATATCCTATATCCATGACAATGGTCATCAGTCAACCACATACTAGTCTTATCGTATCATTGTTATCCTTGTTCACAATAATACTTGACTAGGGATATTTTAAGAATAGTGTGTTATTACTATTCTAAGGACATTATTGTATAAGATTATATTACGCAGTTATAAGACAAATATAATAATGAACTATGATAAATAAAATGTCATGATACATAAAAAAATGCCAAAGTCAATCATCTAATGAATGGTTCTAAGGGCATAATCCAACATACCATACTATAAATCATCACTTAGAATGAAAAGTGGAATTTCACATTCAATGATTCTTTAATTTCACCAAAAGAATTTATTTTCACTATCAATTATGTACAAATATGTTATATAGTATGATAAAATTCGGGTCTTACACCAGCCATGGCTATAGAATCCACTGTGATTGCAGTGAAAAGCTTGGCATGGCATTGTTACTCTTTCTCTTGCTCTTTGGTTTCAAGCTATCATAAAGTAAAATCCATCCTGGTTCTCCACTAAGTAGTTCAAAATTTTAAGCAAAGTTTTTCTTAACATTAATATTAATTCTTGTTTGTGCTAATCCATTCCCTCTTGCCTATCAAAACAGAAGTGAAGTCTTTCAATGCAGGAATAACTTCAAATGCAAAGAATGTAAGTATGCAAAAAATGTATCACTATCTTTATCCCATTTGTGAAGTCTAAGAACTTTCTGGTAGTGTATTGGATAGTATTTCAAATTAGATTTTTTATTTCAATTCTAATTTTATTTAGTATTTTCACATAAACTTTTATTGTAAGATTAAAATTTTTAACCTTACTGTAAGATTAAATTTTTTTTATTTTACTATAAGGTCAATGTAAACACACATTTTAAACGTAAATTTAATGTCATTATGTTAGAAGTATGTAAACACACGAAAATAAACGTAAAATTAGAATCGATAAATGTGAAAATATGCTAATTTTGCTAGCTATAAGATGTATTTATATTTATTCTCATGTGTTTACACTACTTCTAATATATTTTACATTTAATAACACTAACTTTATGCTTAATCATGGATGTTTACACTAAGTAAGGTCAAAATTGTTTACCATACCATAGAATTCCCTATATTTTCACTCCCAACTGTATTTTACTAGCATCTCCAAAGCTCCTCCATAAGTTGTTTATTGACATCTTTGTCCCTTTTTTTTATGTAAGCACATGTATTTTCACTCGTTTTACGGTATGAGATTAATCTTGTTTGAACTGAAAGTGGTAAATGGTAAAGCCTTTCCAATAATGGAAACTCCAGGCTCAATCTTTGTCCCTCTTTCAGATTCACACTTTTTGTACCTAAATTGAGGTGGTGGCGATGTAACAGTAAACGGTAAAACTTACATTGGAGATAGAAACTTCGGTTCTAGTGGTGCTGCAACGTTATATCAAAGTGCTGATAACTGGGGGTTTAGTAGCACTGGAGATTTCAGAGATGGCAATGATTATTTGAACTTACCGTCTCGTTTTATTGCAATTGCCAGGTCGTCCAACAACCTCTCTGAATTATACACTACAGCTCGTCTGTCTTCTCTTTCCCTCACTTATTATCGATATTGTTTAGAAAATGGCAACAATGTTCTGACTCTTCACTTTGCGGAGATTCAATTCTCAAATGATGCAAGCCATGGAAGCCTTGGGAGGCGCTTGTTTGATATTTATATTCAGGTAATTAACTGATTAGAGTTGAAATGCATAATTGTATCAATAGCTTGTTAACAAGGCGTATTTTCTTTTCTTTACGTGTGGCAGGATGAGGCTGTGGAGAAAGATTTCAGTATAGAAGATGAAGCTAAAGGAGTTCTTATCCCACATACGAAATCATACAATGTTAGTGTAACAAACGTTGAGAGCTGCTAAATACACCCATTTTTTTTATTCCCACACCCCATTCTACACTTAAGCTACTGTCCATTTAAGGGGAGAAATGGGTGTGAGATAAGGTGCGAGAAGGAGAAAAAAGGGTGTATTTAGTAGCCCTCAAGGTAGAACAGAGATACGGTTCTATTGGGCTGGCAAAGGAACTCAAGCAATCCCTACTGTAGGAACTCATGGTCCACTAATTTCAGCAATCTCCTCGAAGAATCGTAGTACATTATTTTTTTTTCATTCTTATAGTATAATTAAGTTGAATCAAAACGATTCAGTATCAAAGTGAATTCGTTATTCAAATAGTTCAAATTCAAATTTAACTTGAAAATAAATAAATTTAACTCGGATAATTTTAAGTCGAAGTCGAATAATTTACGAATAATTTAACTCACTTATATTTCTATTCATTCTTACTATGATTGTACTCTTTTACTACATGTTTAGTTCTCGGTATTTTATTTTCAAGCGTAATTTCACTTAGCTTAACGGATTGGTGAGTTGCTTGAGGCAGGTTTCAATCATGGAGAGAAGAAAAGGAATGTTGTGGCAATCGTTGTTGGTGTCCTGGAAGCATTTCTCAATCTTGGCATCTGGTATCCTTTGGTGGAGATACTATTTCAAAACCAAGAGCCGGCGTCAAAGTAATTTGTACTTTTCCAGGAATACAAGTCAAGCCTATTGACGTTATCATTACAAATTCGACTTTGAAGAATGTTTTTTCTTTAAAGTATTTATTTATGTTAAAAACGAAGAACTAAAACACTGTTTATATTTGTTTTATTTGTAGAATATCTTTATGTCGTACCTATCGGCTCCGTCGTTGATTACCAACTTTGGGATTGATTTTTGTAACCAAAAACAAAAAACTTTGGGATTGATTTTTAGTTATTTATTATATATTAATATGAAAGATGAAGAAAACAAAATTCATACAATTCATAGTTGGCTCATAAGAAATAAATGATATGATAAGATTAAATTGACGAATTTTATTTGTAAATTAAAATTTATTTTATGGATTAAACAATATCAATAAGAACTTAAATAAAATTTCTTCCAAAGATAAAGTGCTCAATAGGGGTTTACAAGTGGTAATCTTTCTAAAACTTTTCAGGTGAGATATATTTTCAAGTGCTTACCGAGCTTGTGGGGAAGACTTCGAAAACATTCTAATAAAAAGAGAGTCTTCTAGGAAATTACCATAAACTTGTGGCAAGCCTATCTCAATAATAGAATAAAGATTTTGTTGATGATGATTGTAAATTTGCGGTAATTTTTATAAATTCACAAATAATAAAATTTTCAAATATAAAAGGATTCAAATATTAAATGTTATCATTGCTTAAGAGGTTCTTCACACTTTTCAAGAAAAAAAAGGAAAACAAGGTTACATGTTAGTCAAAATTGACCTTGAAAAAGCCTACGATAGGCTGGAATGGGCTTTTATAAGGAAAGTCTTATATTTCTTTCAATTCCCACAGTCATGGATCGATCTTATCATGTCTTGTATTTCTTCAGTCTCCATGACTGCTCTTATTAATGGGGAGCAAAGTTCAAAATTTTCTCCTCAAGAGAAATATGGTAGGGGGATCCGCTCTCTCCTTACATCTTCATTTTGTGTATGGAATACCTTTCATTGAAGATTTTGAAGGAAGGTGAAGAGGGAAATTGGGAATTTTTCAAATTGACTAGAAGAGGACCCTTAATCTCACACCTCTTTTTCACCAATGACCTTATTCTTATAGGGAAAGCAACAGAGAAAACATGAAGGTCAATGTTGAAAGTTCTTGATCAATTTTGTTCGGTGTCGGGGCAATCTATAAACTTTTCTAAGTCCATGATGTGCTTCTCTCGAAATATATGTCCTGAAAGTAAGGATTTCTTAAGCAACTTCAAGTGCATTTGTCATTCTGATGATCTGCATTGATATCTTGGGTTTCCTTTAAAAAAGGGACACCAAAGATCCAAATACAAATTTATTATTGAAAAGATTGAGAGTAAGTTGTCTGGATGGAAGTCTAAGGTTCTCTCACTTGCAGGAAGAACAACTTTGCTTAAATATGTTGTGAATGCTACCCCGTGTATTACATGCAAGGAGATTCCTTATCAAGTGGTATTTGCGATAAGATAGACAAAATTGGAAGAAGGTTTCTTTGGGGTTCATCTGAGGATCATAAAAAGATTCATTTGTTTAATTGGGATACCATTACATTACCAAAGGATAATAGAGGACTTGGAATTAAGGAAATATAAAAATTAAATGAATCTAACATGGCAAAATTAGGATGGAAACTCATCAAAGGGGGAAGGAAGCAAATGGATTGAACTTCTAAGAAATAAATATTCTAGTAATGGAGTCTTGAAAAGAAAAAGAGGCTCCTCAATTTGGAATGGAATTTGCAAAGCTCTTCCACTTCTACAAAAAGGGTCTTAGATGGATTGTTAATTTAGAGGACCAAGCTAAGGTGTGGATAGATAACTGGATGGGGTTTGGGGCACTCAATACACTGATTTTTGGTCCCAAACTACCATAAGATGAAACAGTGGTCGTAAGAGAACTCCTTACCAATGAAGGAGAGTGGAATCGCACTAAACTTGAAAGCATGTTTCATGATGAGATTAAGAACCAAATCATGGCCATTCCCATCCAACTTGAGAGCAGAAAAGAAGAAACTATTTGCTGGAGGTTGTCTTAAACAGGACAATTCTCGCTTGGATCAGCTGATAGAATTGCCAAAGGAGTTGATGTGAAGGATGATGGAGGATGGAGGCTTCTTTGGAAGATTCCTACTTAACCTAAAATCAAATATTTCCTCTGGTTGTGTAAGCATGAAAGAATCAATATGAGATTGAATCTAAGCAAAAGAGGTATAAATATCTCTCCCATTTGCCCAAGATGCAATCAAGAAGTTGAAACTACAACTCACTGTTTGAGGGATTGTGATAAGCTGAAAGATTATTGAGATTTTCTTCAAGTCCCAACTAAAATGCTTAACTCCTTTTCTGATAACTTTAATAGTTGGCTAAGAGCCAACTTCACTACTAATATCCAATCTCAACTTGAAGGCATACCATGGAAAGTCTTTTTTCCTTTTGTCCTGTGGTACATTTGGCTTGATAGAAATAAGATTGTTTTCAAGGGAACTAATGAGAACAGGGAAAGCTGGTTACGATATATCCATCGTAGCATAAAAGAATTTTGGGCTCTGGCTACACCAACTACCTTGAATAAGAATATCATCACGATTAATATCAAATGGCAAGCCTTACTGAAAGGATTTGTCAAACTCAATACTGACGGTTCGGCAAAGGGCAATCCTGGTGATGCAGGAGTAGGAGGAATCATTAGGGATCACAGCAAGATTTGGCTTGGTGGATTCTCACATAGAATTGGAATTACAACCAGTGTTTGTGTAGAGTTATGGGCACTGCGTGATGGCCTCCGTTTGGTGCTGGAAAGAGGCCACAGAAACGTTATCATTGAAGTGGATTCTCAAGTGATTCTAAGGTATGTCCTTAATGGTATTGTTCAAACACATACTTACTACCATGTTGTGGATGATTGCAGGTCGTTGCTGCAGAGAATTCCTAATGCTAAGGTGCAACATGTCTATAGGGAAGCAAATGCAGTGGCTAACATCCTGGCGAAGATGCGGGCGTCTTTGGCAAGTGATATTGAAGTTTTTGTTTCTCCTCCCAACAACCTCCTTTGTACTGTTTTAGCGGATGTTATGGGGACTGAACTTCCCAGAAATATTAACTGTATAGTCCAAACTTAGGGCTCTATTGTTTTCACCCTGTAGACACCCCATTTTGTCCGGGTCTTGAATATTATTGGGCTTATCGAGATATGTTTAATCAAAGTTTGAAACTAAATAAATTTTAATATGAGTTTAATGCTCTTTTAGAGTTTAATTAGACTTTTGGATATGAAACTATGATTTTGGACTTAAGATTAGATTTGGACTTTAGGCCCGATGATTAAAAGACCAATTTTTATATTTAAATTTAATTTTTAATATATTTTACATTCATTAAGGAAAAATAAAAAATGAAAATTCAAAAATATCAAGGAAACAAAACAAAAGGGGAAAGTCCAACTTGTATTGCAAATTGTGGAATAAAAATAAAATCTTTTGGTTTTAGAACTTTGGACAAATCTAGAATTAATTAAAAGAATCAAATTAGAATTTGTTTATGGAAAGCTTTAAAAGAAAAGATGTCAACGTTGATTATGGGATTAATGACCAGGAAAAAATCAAGGAAAATCAAGAATAAAAGAGAGAAAAAACCCTAGAAAAGAAGGGACAAAAAAAACCTAGAGAAAAAAAGCCCTAGAGAAAACCCTAGAGGAGAAAACCTGGCTGGCGGCAGTGCATGAGAAGAATTTTCAGCTTTCGTTGCTGTCACTTCCCCCTGGCTTGCTGCTTGTGCCGCCCCCCTTTGCATTGCTATCTTGCTTTGCATCATCACCATCGTTGTGCCTCCCTTGTTTTCGCTGCATGCAATTTCACCATCACCATTGCTATTTCCCTGCGTCAAACAGAAGACCACTGAACGCCTACAACCCACGTCAACCCTGCTTCCCTCCTTCACTGCACTGTTACAACGTGAAGATCCTTACCCAGCCAGCCACCTTCATCGCATTTCTCCATCTTCATACCCGAAACTGCTGCTGCATCCTTGATCACGTTCCAAGTTGCTCCATTGTCCATTGCTGTTTACACTCCCTGCTATTGCCGCAAGTGGTCCTCAGTGTTGGCTGTTGCTGCTGGCTCATGGTGAAGTGCAAAGTTTAACGAAATAGCAAAAGAGACAAAGGTGTTCGAGAAAGAAACTTGGAGTTGCTACTGTCGGGTTTGTTTAGCTGCGTTGGTGTTGCTTTTACTGCAAGAGAAAGGATAGTCAAGGAGGAGGAGAAAGCTTGAAAGCCGAAATTGAAGCCAAGACCAAAACCTACTGGCAACGTGGAGAGGAGCTGCTGCAGATTTCCTACCGTTGTTGCTATTGGCTTCGTGGAGAAGGGAAGAAAGTTTAAAAGCACCCGTGAAGGTTAGAAAGAAGACAAAACAAGAACAAAGAGTTGAGACATAAAGTTTCAAAACTGAAGTCAGAGATGGCTTTAAAGAAATAGAAAGAAGACGAGACAAAAACGTGTGCTGCAGTAGCGAGTGGTGCGTTGCTAGGCAGGAGTTGCTGGTGCGTGCGTGAAGCGGAGACGAGCTGGAAACAGAGGCTGTTTGTGGCGTGAAGCTTGCTTGATCCTGGAATCGACGCCAGGGCAGAGCTTTGCTGTGCTGTGTGCAGGTGGCATGTGCAGTAGGCGTTGCGTGGCCAAAGATCCGGAGGTCGTGGGAGGATCCAAAAATTGGTGCTCAAGTCGCATAGAAACCCAAAGGCCAAAGAGGTAGTGTTGTAGCTGGGAATATGAGAAGAAGAAAGAAAAGTGAAAAAGCTTTGCTTGAATGTTGTTCATTTATCTGATAGTGTTGGCCCGTGTATATGGCTTTCATGATCATGGTTCCTATTCTTCATAGAAAATTTGCTTGGCTTATTTTTAAAATTTAATAGTGGGCCATACATTCATTTGGAAGCATACGTCATAGCACATGGGTTTATCAATTTACTATGAATGGTTACTTTGTTTGGTTATCATGTGTTTATAAATGTTTATGGGTAATCATCGCACTTCACGTTTCTTCATGCTTTCGCTTCAATTAGATTTTTGTTTTGTTTGGAGAATTAAATTTATGTATTTATTTTTTTTATAGTATATTTCACTTGTTAGATTAGACTTGAAATTGGAAGTTGATGGGTACGAAAATTAAGCAAATTATTAGAAACATAGGAATTAAATAAATTTAGAATATAAAAATTCAGGAAAATAAATATAAATAGAACACTAAAGAATGAGTATTAGTTATTCCAACGAAGGAACTCTTAAAGGACTACGCTCAAGTGGTACTGTTAGAGATCTTGAGATAAAAAATTCTATCCAAGGCCTCATCAGCTTAATGGAGGGTCTAAATAGGATTTTTGATAACAAATAATTCATATTCATTAAAAATAAAATAAAATAAAATAAAATAAGTTTATCATAAAATAACAATAAAAATAATTATTTACAAAATTAGAAAAGATGTTAATAATTAGTAATAATATGATAAAAATAGTAATAGCAAATAATAAAATAACGAAGGAAATAAATAAAATAACTAGAGTTGGATACTAAAATAATAATGAAAATGAATATAATTTGCTTCGATGATGAAATATTAAGAGGATTACGCTTAAGTAATTTTTTTAAAGATTTCTAGATGAGAAAGTTCTATTCAAGGCCTCACCAGCTTAATGGAAGGTCTAAATAGGGTCTTCAACAAAAAGTAATTTATATTCATTTTTTTTAAATTAAAATATGAATAATTAGTAGATTTGTCATTGAATTAGAACAAGATTAATTAGAAACGATATTAATAATCCATGATAATATAATAGAAATAATAATGAATCACAAAATAAGGAATGGAATAGAATAAAAATCAGATATGAAAATTATAATGAAGGTGAATACGAATTACTCCGATGATGAAATATCGAGAGGATTACGCATAAGTGGTTTTCTTAAAATTTTCTAGGTGAGAAGATTATTTTCGAGGCCTCACCAGCTTAATGGATGGCCTAGAGATAGTTTTTAATAATAAGTGATTTTTATTCATCTTTTAAAAGTATAAAATAAGTGATTTTTATCTAAAAAATATTATTAAATTAAAATTAAAATTAAAATTAAAGTAGTTAATTAAGAAGATAAAAAACTTCAATAATTCATGTTAACTATAATAGTAAAATAACAATAATAAATAATAATGAAACTTGATGAGATAATAAAATGATGAATAGGAGTTATTGAGAATGAATATTGATTGTTCCTATGATGAGATTCCAAGTAGAATTACGCTTAAGTAATGATTTGGAAATCTTTAGGTAAGAAAATTTCTTTTGGGTCTCACCAGCTTAATGGAAGATCTAAAAGGAATTTTTGATAAAAGTAATTCATATTCATTTTCGCATAAATAAAATAAATAAATAAAATTAATAATTAATAATAGAAAATAATAGAATAGTAAGAACAAATTGGGTAGGAGTCAAAGTTGGAATTTTTCATAAAATATTAAAATGAATCCGACGACGGAGCCTCTTCAAGCAAGTCACATAGTACTACTTGAATACTCTTGAGGTGAGGAGAATTTTTTAAGTTGTCCCACCAGCTTAATGGAGGATGCTTAGAAATATTTTCCAATATTTAATTATTGAACTTAAGATTAACTAAGGCAAATTTGAGATAACCTAAAGCTAGTTGGTACCATTTTAGGATGGGCGTTGTGAGGGTGCTAATCTTCCTCACACGTAACCATACTCCCGAACCCTAAATTTGAGATGTAGACCAATCCTTATCCATAGTTTGAATAGGTGACCAATCACACCTAGGTAGAATGGTTGGTGGCGACTCCATAGATTTTGTGTCTAGCTATTAGGTTTTTCCCTCGAAACTTAATACGTTACGACAGTTTGGCGACTCCGCTGGGGACATTAGAGAGTCAGGCTAATACTTAGTTTTAGGTTATCTTAGAATTTACTGAAGAGATCTTATTAGAAAACGAACATTAAATAAAACATTATTCCTTCATACACACACATCACTTTGCATTAGCATACATAAGCCCTCGACCCGGGCTCGATCCTTTTTAGGAGGGAGTAAAGTACCTACGCTCTCGTGAGGTAATACCTCTGCAATGGCTAGCGAAATACTCCCACTCAAATAGAACCTTTCCGTTTGTAACCTGTGATAGGTGAGGATTGGGTGCCTTACTAGTCCTATGTGGACGATAGTGAGGAACAATTTGAGAACCTTTAGAAATCTTACTTATCCAAACCAAGCATATAAAAAACCTAAGAGACCAACTTAAGTTAGGGCCATGTCAACTCACCATGTAGAGATAAGCAAGGATTAGGACACATGAAGGAAAAATTTTTCTTTTCAAAAAATATAATATTAAAAAATCAAAATAAAGAAAACAAAGAGACGAAATGAGTCTGTTCATCACATGAGGCTTTCCTTTGAATTTGCGATGCATAACATGTCTATTTGAATATTGCACTTATACATTTAGACATTTTTGGCCATACATAAATTAAGCATACATCTCATGCATAGGTTTGTATGTGCATATCATGGCATCTTGGCTTAGACTATGGTAATAAAGGTGAGAAGATAGTTTGGTCGTGAAAATTGTCAGCCACCCATACGATACTTGTTTGCAAACAAGAACAATGGAGAATGAGCAATTGGCACGAATTGATGGAATTGAAAAGGTGCAACAAGAGATTGTTAGAGCCCAAGAAGAGACTAAGGAACAAATGGCCAAGATGGTGGAGATGATGATGAGCTTGGCAAAAGGGAAGGGGGTTGATGAAGACACTAACGTTAGAGTGGAGCCACAAATGGGGGACCCCATCAAGCAAGAGAAGCTTAGGAGGGAAGCGATTGAACTAGGCTCTCATAAGGGGATGCATCGTATGTGTGATATATTAGAGGAGAGACTAAGGGCTATCGAAAGGAGCACTATTTATGGAAACATTGATGTGGAGAAATTGAGTTTGGTTCCTGATTTGGTGCTACCCGCAAAATTCAAAGTCCCCAACTTTGACAAATATGATGGAACTAAATGCCCATTAGCCCATATTACAATGTTTTGTCGAAAAATGGCAGGGCATACTCACAATGAAAAGTTGCTAATCCACTGTTTTCAAGATAGCCTTATTGGGTCCGCAGCAAGGTGGTATGTCCAATTAGATAGAAGACGCATCCACTCATGGAAGGATCTTGCGAGGGCCTTTATGGTTCAATATCAACATGCAAAGGATATGGCACCAGATTGATTATTGTTACAGAATATGGAAAAGAAGGCTACCGAGAGCTTTAAAGAATATGCTCAGCGATGGCGAGACATTGCAACTCAGGTTCAGCCTCCCCTTACAGAGAAAGAGACGACAATTCTGTTTGTCAATACACTTAGGGCTCCATATTATGAGAGAATGATTGGTAATGTCGCCAAAAACTTTGTAGATTTGGTACTCTCTGGTGAGATAATCGAATATGCTATAAAAAGTGGGAAGATCGAATGGGTAAATACAAGGAGAGGTGCAACATTCAATAACGAGAGTCAAGATGTTCAGGCTGTGGCTAATGAAAAGCAGTATGAAAGTTATACCCCATATTACCCATACCTCATACAACAATCCCACCACCTTTGTCCATATCCTTATCAGTCAATTCCTTAAAATGGTTTTCAGCCTAACTTTTGTCCTTGATCACTCTTTGCCTTACCAAACAATCCAAGAAGGCTAAGAAACAGTGTAGAGAGATTACCAATTCCAATTTCTAAACTGGTGCTTATGCCTTTGAAAACAACTCCAAACCCAGCATCAAAAAAGTTATGAACCAAATAGCAAATGTGAATATCACATGGAGGCAATTGGGCATTCAACAGAAAAGTGTAGGCAATTGAAGGAAAAGGTTAAAGAACTCATCAGTCGTGGTGCCTTGAATCAAGAGCTTATTGAACAATGGAAGTCTGTTTCTCCATAGGCCAAGTTTTCTATTGTAATTTGTGGATGTGAGATGTTCTCAGGATTCTTGAAATTTTCATCAAGTTGTTTTGAAAGCTTTCCATAATTTTCTTTCCAAGTAGATGAAATAAAAATAATTTTGAAAACATTGGTGATTTTTATTGAGAATGAATAGACCTAGTCATTACATTACATTTCCAGAATGCTTTCCGATTCAGTGAAAACTTGGAATCCATAGAGACAAACAAGCTCGAAATTCATTCATTTTTGCTTACCATGATGAACTTTTGAAGTCAATGATCTTCGGCGATGAGCAATGAAATGATTGATGAATTTGCAAAACTTTTTGAATTGTTTTGAAGGACCAATTCATGAAGCATTCTCTTAAGGACTTTGTATTTGGAAATTTGATAGATGTTAAGGCCAAGCTAAGAGTCCCAAACACATCAACCCAAAATTCTTTCTTATAACTTGAACTTTCTAACTCAAATCATCCTTCGTTACACCTTGGGGCAAAATGATTGAAAGAGCTAAGCTTTTGATAACCTCAATATCTTTTAATGGCCATTCTTAATTTGATTGATATCCCTTTTCCGATCTTAAACCATGATGATGAAAATTGCTGCATATGGCCTTCATAAAGTTGAGTTGATACATTCTAGGCATGAGTTGTGAGAAAAAAAAAAGCAAAGAAAAAGGAAGTAAAAAAAAAGGAAAAGAAGAAAAAAAAATTGATTGTGAAACCATGCATGAGGGATATTCAAATGATTTCAAAAGCCGAATTTTCATCTTGAGGATTGGTTTTCAATAGGAGTGTCAATATTTGATATGACAAATGGCCATCTTTCATATTCCTATTACTGAAATGAAATCATCCCTTTGTTACCCCTTTTGAGCTTATTGATTTCTTTCTAAATGAACCTTGACCAAGGATCACCCTCCACATTAGAAGCATTAGTGATTGGTCTTATGTCAAATGCAAGAAAATGATACCCTTGTTAAGGGGCAAATGTGACAAGAAGGATATGTGGAGATGAAAATCAATATGAAAAAACAAGAAATTGGAAAAAATGAAAAAAGATAGATGTGAAAAAAAAAAGAAGAAATGAATGAGAATAAAAGGTTAGAAAAGAAAAGAAAAGAAAAATGCTTCGAAGAGTGGGAAGGACAGATGTTCACAATCGAAGAAATGATCCTTGGTTCAATAAACCTTGAAAACACTTATTTTGGGCCTATTTATCCATTCTTTGAAAACCCTAAACCTTGGCCTACGGTACGTGCTTAAAAGTCCATTTTGATCAAATAAAGATGCTTGTATTGAAAAGCTTTCCTTTGAGAAACCATCATCATTATTTAGTTTGGAATGAAATTTGAATTCTCAAATGCATGGTAGAATAATCAATAAAAAAAAGAGAGAGAGAAGAAGAAGAAAAAAGAGAATGAAGCTCTAGGGTGAAAACCCATGAAAGGGCAGTCTAGAGCAAATTTGAAACAACTCAAGGCCATTGTTTGTGACTATGCTAAGGCAATAACAAGAAAGAAGAAAAACCAGAGGAGTGATGCTTTCAGTCAAGACCTTTTGAGAAATTCAGAAAACCATCACCTTGAAAATTTGATTTGAGATTTGAATCCTTGCCCAGAAATTTGAGCCATCATAGCTAGTCTTGACATTTGTTAAAATCCACATATCAACGAATTAAGAGAATGCTAAAATGGATTGTGTTATGTGAAAGTTACTTTTACAAAAGGAATAATGATTTTCAAGGAATTTGTTTCATTTGTGAGCCAAGATGAAGAGACATTGATCAATAGAACCTTTTCTTGATAACCAAACATCCTTGATGCACCAAATTAGTACACTTATTCAGCTAGACCAAGTTGTGACTCATTCTATTTGTTCTCAATAGTAATCACCAATTTTTAAGAGATTTAAATGTCAAATGTTTTTATCTTGGAAAATTATTATATGGGGCAATTTTCTATTTTCAAAAAAAGAAACTTGAAGAAGTGAAAAATGAGAGTTTTGTGATTTTATGGGGGCAAGCTCTTGTTTTAAAGAAATCAAGTGTGGTAATGGTGTTTTTAAGACTATTCTTGGGGCAATCTTTGGTTGATTTGAGAGCATGAATTTTCTTGAAGATATGAGAAGTGGTGAAGTGTTCTTTGAATAGTTGGGATGATTTTTTGTTATAATTTGGATAGATGAATTTTAATTTGATAAGAATGTTGATAAGAAGAAAACTAAATGAATGATGATGATGGGGCAATGCGAAGACTGAATGAGTGATGATTGCTAAATTTAAAGAAAAAAGAATTGTGGGGCAAGAAGAAGACTGAATGAATGACGATGATGGGGCAAATGATTTTAGGATTGCTAAATTTAAAGAAAGGAGAATTGTGGGGCAAGAAGAAGACTGAATCAATGACGATGATGGGGCAAATGATTTTAGGATTGCTAAATTTGAAGAAAGAAGAATGATGAGGCATTGAAAGATTGAATGATAAGGCAGAGAGAAGATTAAAGGATGACAAATTTTTGAAGAAAGGAATATGGTAGATTGATGATGTGACTTGGTAAGGCATTATTTATCATTTGCATTGCATTCATGACATACATGACATTGCATTCCATTACATGCATTCTGACACAAAAAAAAAGAGAGTTTGTTTGTTAAGACAATAGGATAAAAAAAAAGGGTTTTGGAAGACTAGATGACTAAAAATTTGGAAAATCTTAAAAAAGAGAGAGAAAAAAAATCAGAAAATGTGAGAAAGATTGGGAATAAGATGTGACAAAAAAAGGTATGAAGTTTTGAAACAAAAATGTTAAAATTTGGAAAGAAAGAGGAAATTAAAAAGTTATGGATATGATGGGATAATGAAAAAGGGATTGAAAGATGTGATGAGATGAAAAATGTGATATTTAGATAGAAAATAACAAAAAGAAGAAACTGGAATGATAAGATGATTTAGAAGATAGAATTGAAATGATGAGATAAGATCAAAGCCTCCGGGTACAATCTGTAAGACCTCCGGGCATGATTTACTAAGACCTCCAGGCATGATTCATTAAAACCTCCGGGTTCAATCTGTAAGACCTCTGGGCATGATTCATTAGAACCTCTGGGTACAATCTATAAGACCTCCGGGCATGATTCATTAAAACCTCCGGGTACAATTTTAAAGTTTCAGGGCCTTCCTAATCGAAGGAGCATTTAAGAGATGAGAAAATTTAAAGTTTCAGGGCCTTCCTAGTCGAAGGAGCATTTTGGAGATGAGAAATTTAAAGTTTCAGGGCCTTCCTAGTCGAAGGAGCATTTTGGAGATGAGAAAATTTAAAGTTTCAGGGCCTTCCTAGACGAAGGAGCATTTAAGAGATGAGAAATTTAAAGTTTCAGGGCCTTCCTAGTCGAAGGAGCATTTAAGAGATGAGAAAATTTAAAGTTTCAGGGCCTTCCTAGTCGAAGGAGCATTTAAGAGATGAGAAATTTAAAGTTTCAGGGCCTTCCTAGTCGAAGGAGCATTTAAGAATGAGAAAATTTAAAGTTTCAGGGCCTTCCTAGTCGAAGGAGTATTTTAGAGATGAAAAATTCTAAAAAAAAAAATCTCAGGGCCTTCCTAGTTAAAGGAGCACTTCAGGTGAAAGATTAAAAAAAAAAGGGAAAATTTAAAGTTTAGAGGAGCATTTTCATGATGAAAATCAATTTCTTTTAGAATGAGTAAATATCCACAAAAAAAAGGGAACAAAACAAAAAAAATAAAAAAAAAAGGAAAAATAATAAAATAGATGCGGACAAAATGGATGTCTATGTCTTTGCACAATTACTATTTCATAGCAAATGTACAAAGAGGGGCAACTGTAGACACCCCATTTTGTCCGGGTCTTGAATATTATTGGGCTTATCGAGATATGTGTAATCAAAGTTTGAAACTAAATAAATTTTAATATGAGTTTAATGCTCTTTTAGAGTTTAATTAGACTTTTGGATATGAAACTATGATTTTGGACTTAAGATTAGATTTGGACTTTAGGCCCGATGATTAAAAGACCAATTTTTATATTTAAATTTAATTTTTAATATATTTTACATTCATTAAGGAAAAATAAAAAATGAAAATTCAAAAAAATCAAGGAAACAAAACAAAAGGGGAAAGTCAAACTTGTATTGCAAATTGTGGAATAAAAATAAAATCTTTTGGTTTTAGAAACTTTGGACAAATCTAGAATTAATTAAAAGAATCAAATTAGAATTTGTTTATGGAAAGCTTTAAAAGAAAAGATGTCAACGTTGATTATGGGATTAATGACCAGGAAAAAATCAAGGAAAATCAAGAATAAAAGAGAGAAAAAACCCTAGAAAAGAAGGGACAAAAAAAAACCTAGAGAAAAAAAGCCCTAGAGAAAACCCTAGAGGAGAAAACCTGGCTGGCGGCAGTGCATGAGAAGAATTTTCAGCTTTCGTTGCTGTCACTTCCCCCTGGCTTGCTGCTTGTGCCGCCCCCCTTTGCATTGCTATCTTGCTTTGCATCATCACCATCGTTGTGCCTCCCTTGTTTTCGCTGCATGCAATTTCACCATCACCATTGCTGTTTCCCTGCGTCAAACAGAAGACCACTGAACGCCTACAACCCACGTCAACCCTGCTTCCCTCCTTCACTGCACTGTTCCAACGTGAAGATCCTTACCCAGCCAGCCACCTTCATCGCATTTCTCCATCTTCATACCCGAAACTGCTGCTGCATCCTTGATCACGTTCCAAGTTGCTCCACTGTCCATTGCTGTTTACACTCCCTGCTATTGCCGCAAGTGGTCCTCAGTGTTGGCTGTTGCTGCTGGCTCATGGTGAAGTGCAAAGTTTAACGAAATAGCAAAAGAGACAAAGGTGTTCGAGAAAGAAACTTGGAGTTGCTACTGTCGGGTTTGTTTAGCTGCGTTGGTGTTGCTTTTACAATTTTTTACTCCAAGAGAAAGGATAGTCGAGGAGGAGGAGAAAGCTTGAAAGCCGAAATTGAAGCCAAGACCAAAACCTACTGGCAACGTGGAGAGGAGCTGCTGCAGATTTCCTACCGTTGTTGCTATTGGCTTCGTGGAGAAGGGAAGAAAGTTTAAAAGCACCCGTGAAGGTTAGAAAGAAGACAAAACAAGAACAGAGAGTTGAGACAGAAAGTTTCAAAACTGAAGTCAGAGATGGCTTTAAAGAAATAGAAAGAAGACGAGACAAGAACGTGTGCTGCAGTAGCGAGTAGTGCGTTGCTAGGCAGGAGTTGTTGGTGCGTGCGTGAAGCGGAGACGAGCTGGAAACAGAGGCTGTTTGTGGCGTGAAGCTTGCTTGATCCTGGAATCGACGCCAGGGCAGAGCTTTGCTGTGCTGTGTGCAGGTGGCATGTGCAGTAGGCGTTGCGTGGCCAAAGATCCGGAGGTCGTGGGAGGATCCAAAAATTGGTGCTCAAGTCGCACAGAAACCCAAAGGCCAAAGAGGTAGTGTTGTAGCTGGGAATACGAGAAGAAGAAAGAAAAGTGAGAAAGCTTTGCTTGAATGTTGTTCATTTATCTGATAGTGTTGGCCCGTGTATATGGCTTTCATGATCATGGTTTCTATTCTTCATAGAAAATTTGCTTGGCTTATTTTTAAAATTTAATAATGGGCCATACATTCATTTGGAAGCATACGTCATAGCACATGGGTTTATCAATTTACTATGAATGGTTACTTTGTTTGGTTATCATGTGTTTATAAATGTTTATGGGTAATCATCGCACTTCACGTTTCTTCATGCTTTCGCTTCAATTAGATTTTTGTTTTGTTTGGAGAATTAAATTTATGTATTTATTTATTTTTTTTATAGTATATTTCACTTGTTAGATTAGACTTGAAATTGGAAGTTGATGGGTACGAAAATTAAGCAAATTATTAGAAACATAGGAATTAAATAAATTTAGAATATAAAAATTCAGGAAAATAAATATAAATAGAACACTAAAGAATGAGTATTAGTTATTCCAACGAAGGAACTCTTAAAGGACTACGCTCAAGTGGTACTGTTAGAGATCTTGAGATAAAAAATTCTATCCAAGACCTCATCAGCTTAATGGAGGGTCTAAATAGGATTTTTGATAACAAATAATTCATATTCATTAAAAATAAAATAAAATAAAATAAAATAAGTTTATCATAAAATAACAATAAAAATAATTATTTACAAAATTAGAAAAGATGTTAATGATTAGTAATAATATGATAAAAATAGTAATAGCAAATAATAAAATAACGAAGGAAATAAATAAAATAACTAGAGTTGGATACTAAAATAATAATGAAAATGAATATAATTTGCTTCGATGATGAAATATTAAGAGGATTACGCTTAAGTAATTTTTTTAAAGATTTCTAGATGAGAAAGTTCTATTCAAGGCCTCACCAGCTTAATGAAAGGTCTAAATAGGGTCTTCAACAAAAAGTAATTTATATTCATTTTTTTTAAATTAAAATATGAATAATTAGTAGATTTGTCATTGAATTAGAACAAGATTAATTAGAAACGATATTAATAATCCATGATAATATAATAGAAATAATAATGAATCACAAAATAATGAATTGAATAGAATAAAAATCAGATATGAAAATTATAATGAAGGTGAATACGAATTACTCCGATGATGAAATATCGAGAGGATTACGCATAAGTGGTTTTCTTAAAATTTTCTAGGTGAGAAGATTATTTTCGAGGCCTCACCAGCTTAATGGATGGCCTAGAGATAATTTTTAATAATAAGTGATTTTTATTCATCTTTTAAAAGTATAAAATAAGTGATTTTTATCTAAAAAATATTATTAAATTAAAATTAAAATTAAAATTAAAGTAGTTAATTAAGAAGATAAAAAACTTCAATAATTCATGTTAACTATAATAGTAAAATAACAATAATAAATAATAATGAAACTTGATGAGATAATAAAATGATGAATAGGAGTTATTGAGAATGAATATTGATTGTTCTTATGATGAGATTCCAAGTAGAATTACGCTTAAGTAATGATTTGAAAATCTTTATGTAAGAAAATTTCTTTTGGGTCTCACCAGCTTAATGGAAGATCTAAAAGGAATTTTTGATAAAAGTAATTCATACTCATTTTCGCATAAATAAAATAAATAAATAAAATTAATAATTAATAATAGAAAATAATAGAATAGTAAGAACAAATTGGGTAGGAGTCAAAGTTGGAATTTTTCATAAAATATTAAAATGAATCCGACGACGGAGCCTCTTCAAGCAAGTCACATAGTACTACTTGAATACTCTTGAGGTGAGGAGAATTTTTTAAGCTGTCCCACCAGCTTAATGGAGGATGCTTAGAAATATTTTCCAATATTTAATTATTGAACTTAAGATTAACTAAGGCAAATTTGAGATAACCTAAAGCTAGTTGGTACCATTTTAGGATGGGCGTTGTGAGGATGCTAATCCTTCCTCACACGTAACCGTACTTCCGAACCCTAAATTTGAGATGTAGACCAATCCTTATTCATAGTTTGAATAGGTGACCAATCACACTTAAGTAGAATGGTTGGTGGCGACTCCATAAATTTTGTGTCTAGCTATTAGGTTTTTCCCTCGAAACTTAATACGTTACGACACACCCTAATGGGGTTTTTTTATTTTTTTAATGAAAGTTTCTTTTCTCACCAAAAAAAAGATATTAAATGTTGATTTTTTCGAAGTTCTTATGTGATGTGATGAGTTTTCCCTAGAAAACTTATCAGTAGTGTTGGTAAGATTCATTTTGAACATGGGAAATTTTGAAAATTTATAAAAGAAAATTTACAGCATTTAATAACAAAATGTGTGTACATAACATGAGCTTCATGCACAGAATCCTTTTTTTTTTTAAATACAGTGCTTTGTACTTTTGTGATGATTAGTGAAATATTTTCATTTTAATTGAACCAAGTCATCATTAATTGCAGATCTTAAATAAAACCTCCATTTCTGAACTTACATTAAAGGATAGTTATTATTATTATTACAAAAAAGTTTTTGTCGAGTAAACTTTGTCCGATTAAATTGCTTCCTTATTGATGAAGATCTTTTTCTAGTACCTTTCTGACCAACAGCCACATCATCAAACCACCCTCCCCTTTTAGGGACCTGCCAGCTTGAGGTGGACTTCCATATGTTCTCTGTTTATGGTACTATAAACCCTAATAATGAAATGGCGAAGGTAATACTAACTTTTAGAAACAATGGCAAGAGCTTTGTATTGGTTTCATGCACTCTCTCATTACTAAAAACAGCCAAAGAGTGAGTGTTGTGGAGGGGCTAAGAACTTTGTTTGTGATGATGATTAGGCTTTCCTAAAGATTTAGCTTTAGTTGTAAGCACAAGTTGAGGAAGATGCAGGCTTTTATAAAAGTAAGATCCTCCTCTCGACATGGAATGAAAGTTCTTCTCTTTTTCCTCTACAGTAAGGCTTGGTTTTTGCTTCTATAAAAGTAAGATTCTCCTCTGTGCATGGAACACTGTTACACTAACTACTATCTAGGTTGGATCCTCTCCAGTATACTTTTAATATTAATACATTATTTAATACTTGAACCAATATTTTATTCAGTAATTGATGTGTATATTCCTAGGGTTAGAATCTCCTTTCTTTCAATTCTTTTAAAAATTAATTTATTATCCATTTACTTTAAAATTAGTAATAAATTTTAAATATAACATTCGTTTACATGTATTGTTGTGTGCGTATGTTGTATTATAAAAATTATACCAATATTTTATTAAAAAAGAAATTTCAACTTCAATTCTTCCATTTCTACCTTAATTATTAAAAAAAGCATAATGCAATTATGCACTATAATTTTTTTCGTTTATTAAAAAAAAAAAACACAGAAATGTAGAGAGTGGCTCAAGCTTATGCCTTGGGCCAGGCAGTAAACTCCTCAAACTGGGCCAGGCCCATTATCATGGCGGCCCAAATTTGCCCCCTATATAAATTCACAAATTCAAACTTCACTTTTTTGAGATGCGGAAATTCAAACTTCATATTTTAGAAGCGAGAAAACTTTCCGATCGGCGATGGCGCTTTCCTCTGCATTTCGAGAAAGATTTGAACAAATGGAACATTCTAGAAACCAACGCCTAATTCTCCTTCAGGTCAAAGCTAAACTTAACTATTCTGTTTGGTTCCAGGGAAAATAAATGCCAGAAATTCGTAACTTTGTGTCTTCAACTTCCTTCGCAGGGGGAGAAAGAGCTTCAAGCAAACAAATCTCAGGTTTTGGAATCAAAGCTGGCTCGTATTCGATTCATGGAACAAAGATGCTTGTGTCTTGATCAAAAGATCGCTTCGCAAAACTTTAAAATCTCTGTTCTCAAGTCTGAAATTGAAAAGCTCGACAGAAAATATAATTCTAGTTCCCAACAATTGAAGTAAAGTTTTAAGTTGATAAAAATTTTACATGATTTTCATTGGGTAATGTAGATTTTGGAATAAATTTTGAAATGATATGCACTGAATCTTAGGGTTTTGAAAAGCGAGATTGAGGAGCTTGAAGAGGTGGAAAAGGAGAAGGATAAGTTTTACCAATCGAAAATTTCAGAAATCAACGAGTTCAGGGAAAATGTGAAACGGTATTTGATGGAATCTCGAATCCGAGTGCAGGAATTAAGGAACTCTGTAAATGAGGTAAACTGGAAAACTCGAATCTGAGACTTTCAAATTAAGAATCTTAAATTTTGACTATTGGGGTGCTTTTGTTGAAGATAGTCTCTGATTTTAATGGATTAAGTAGAGCGATGTTGATTGGCCTCTTTTGAACATTCTATTGCATCTATTCAATTACTTAACTTGGTTTCAGGGCATTTGTCGATTGTGACTGGTGTTTCTTGCAGCTGAAGTCAACTTTTATGGAACTTCAAAGCAACAACGGGTATATGAGCAATCCTGAGATAGCTGAGGCAGAGATGAAAAGGGCTGAACTGTTGGCTATGAAAGAGAGTTTAACAAAAAGTTTGGCTTCGAATTACCAAATCAGAGCAGAGTTGCAAGAGCAGCTTGAAAATACGTTGTGCAAAAAATCAAGAGAGGTTGAAACCATTTCAGTTTGGAAAAACAAAGGTGTCCAGTAACAAGGATGCAAACAGGATAACTGGTTCATGAAGCTTGTACAGAAGCCATGCAATGTTGTCAAGTCAAATGGTTATCATAATCCGACTGGGTTTTGGAGTTTAAAGGTTTGAGTTCTTTGTTGGTTTGGTTGGAAAGAACAATTGTTTGGAAGTTGAATCTATGCTTGGGATTTGTGACCCCTTTTGAAGAGGGAATCATCAGGATAAAAGCTGAATAGCAATCAGGGGCTATGCATAAATTTTCATTTCTTTGCAGCTTTATTGCTTGACTATGAATTTTCTTTCTGCTTGTTTGATTGTAACAGGGATGAAATTTTATTTGAATTGACTGAAGGAACTATTCAACAGTACTGAGAATTCCAAGATCCAAAGGGAGCCTAAAATTCTTATGAAGGCGAAGCACATGTTTACAATGTTCTACTCAAGCCCCTAGGAATATATTTCTATATGCAGCATTTCCATTTCAGTACAGTATGACTTGCTCGGCAAAACTTCAAACATTTGAGCATGAACTGGAAAACATATGTACATTTTGATAACTTTTACCTGCAGCTAATGTCGTCCTCTTACTTGCTCCCAAGCAGTACAACCACCATTTATGCTCAGATGTAAAGAAAATGGTGAAATACATAAACCCTTTATATTTATACCAAAAGGACACTAATTTTCCTCTAGTTTCAAAATACTAAATTTTCTCCCTTTCATTATCTTTAAATCCAAAAACGTAAATACTAAATCTTAGATTCTAAACCCGAACAACTATAAACCATAAACTATAACCCTTAAATTCTAAACCCCAAACCAAAAACCCTAAATTTTAAATCTTAAACTTTGTTAAAGGGTGAAAATTTGGTATTTTGAAACTAAAGAGGTTAGTGTCCTTTTAGTATAAGTATCGAGGGGTTTATGTGTTTCACCCGTAAAGAAAAATGAAAATCTAGAACAAGGGTACATGAATAATAGTCTTTCCTAGACATCCAATAATGCAGAAAGACAGAGAGCTTTTAACTAACCAAACATAAAGATGTCTTCATACCTGTAATGATAAGAGGACATTTACAGCATCAGATAATTTCTTTAATAAACAATTATCACATATGTTATATTATTTATTCTTTGAACTTATAGATAACAGAATATTTTAATTTCTGTTTGAGTTATTATTCTCTAAAAAATGAGATAAATTATCAGTGCATCAGAAATGGGTCAGACTTATCTTTGGGCTTAATGTAGGAAATGAGGCCTGATTGACTCCCAGATTGTTGGTGAAATAAGTGGGATCTGAAACCCAACTTTCAGAACTTACAGACCCAAAATGAGTAGACTGAGCCCAAAGTTAGCCACCAGAATTTGTCATTTAATCATTTATTTTCCATTTTAAATCATGCAAAAACTAAAAAAAACACTCTAGAACTTTCTTTTCTTCTTCCAAAACCCTAATCATATCTATATCTATATCTATTTATAAATAAATAAGTTGTTGAAAATTCCTAAAGTTGCAAACTTTCTCTACCATGTTCTAGCCATTTCCACGGAAGACCAGTCTCGTTTAATCGTTTAGCTTATTCCATCTGATAAAGACCGAAAAGCCAAAAGAAAAAAGGAAAAGAAGTGAGTTCAGGAAAATGGCAGAGGAATTGGCGCTTGATTTGGAGGAGCTAAGGCAACTTCAAAGCATCGCAAAGAGACCACGTATTCTATCTCTTATTTCTTCTGAGATTCACAACCTGGAAAAGGTTTCTCTCTCCATCTCTTTTTCTTTTTTCTTTTTTTTACTGCTATATTAAATTTTTTCTGGGTATTGAAAATTCCAGTTTTTTTGTTGAAGCTACTTTCGATATTCTTATAATTTCTCTGCCATGTTTGGGAGTTTCGAGTTCATTTTTTTTGTCACTTTATTCGGACTTTTATTGGGCTCTTTCCAGGGGACTAACTGTTCAATGTATAAGATTTCATCTTTTTGATTGTTCACTAAATAATTGGTTTGTTGGAGGAAGTGTTTGGTATTTTTCTTGATTTTAGAAAATTTTATTAATGGAATTCTTCAGTTGCAGACATCGAAAGAGAAAGCAAATGCATCTGCTTCTGCTTCTGCTACTGTTTCACAAATTCCAACTCCTATATCAACAGCAGTTAAGGTTCCAGTTAACCCAGCATCGAGTTATGTTACACTCGCCTCGTTCAGCTGGGATCAGGATAATGATAAAGTCAAGGTAACAAATTGATGTTCTTAGAGATTTAATACTTTTTCCATCGTTTACATATATAAGTTCACACAACATCGCTCGGGCCCAAAAAATAAAAAATTAAAAAAAAAACACCAAATTGCAATCTGAAAATGAAAAATTATGTCTATGGGTAGACTTTGACCTCTTGTTTCTAAAATTCATGAACAGTACAGAGTCATTCTCATTTTTTTTTGGTTTATGTTGTTTTTGTCCGACAGATATATGTTTCTCTGGAAGGAGTTGAGCAGGAAAAAATTCAGACAGAGTTCAAGCCAATGTCATTTGATGTTAAATTTCATGATGTTCAAGGGAAGAACTATCGATGCGCGGTTTCGAAACTTAACAAGGACATTGAACCAGAGAAGTGCAAGGTGATAGTTAAGCCTACAAGAGTCATCATCACATTGTTCAAAGCTTCTAAAGGGAATTGGTCTGATTTGCACTTCAAGGAGGACAAGGTAATATGCTTACGATAGGATGAATAAGGTTTGCTTTTTCATGCTTCACAATTAGACTAAACTACTTTCTCCATTTTACACAGCTGAAGCCGAATTTGGATAAAGAGCGAGATCCCATGGCTGGAATCATGGACTTGATGAAGGTAAGTGTGCTTCCTGAACTATGTAGCATGTCTGTAATAACAAATTTCTAACGGCTAATGGCTGCCTGTTACAGAATATGTACGAGGAAGGAGATGAAGAAATGAAGAGAACAATAGCCAAAGCGTGGACTGATGCAAGATCTGGCAAAACAGCAGATCCTCTGAAGGGTTATCGTTGAATCTAAAATGAAAGATCGACAAGAACTTGCTTTTTATAGATATTCTAGTACAACGCCCTAATTTTCAGTTTCTTAGAGCTTGTCAATTTGGTGTTTAAGTTGTAGGCTTTGTTCTTGCTATGAAAAATATCATTTATCATTGCAAATAAATGAATGCTTTCTTAATGTTTCTTGAGATCTTCAAGCTTATTTTTCCGTATTGCATACAGTAATCCAAACATAATAGTTAATGATTCACAAGTTTATTTCAAGTGGAACAAAATAAGCCCAAGCAGGAAAAAGGCTAAACGACCTTCGAAAACAATTCAAAGCTCTGTCAATGGACAATGGAGTTACTGAAAAGTGAAAACATTTATTATAAAGGGCATAAATATATGCTAGTTTCCCAGAAAAATACACTCACTGCTGAGACAAAAACTGATGAGAATCTGATGATGAGAAAATCTGGAAAAGTGGTATCTAACAATTCAGGATCTTCACGGGTAGCGTGCTGTCATTGGAGTATTTGACTGCCATAGTCTGCATTGAACTTCTCGTAGCGATGAGCATGTAAATGAGCTGATGGTCTCGTGTTCTTCAAAGCAATTTCTATATCTGCAGGTGTAACCGGCCCAACCTTCGGCAGCTCTGCAAACCAAGGACAACTAGCATTTTAGTTCAAGTGTAATTAATGCTGCATGAAGAACGAGTGAAAAAGAATAGCCTTATGGCTTGAGATGCTATGGAAGAAACTTGAATTTGCAAATCTCATTATCCAGTTTATGAGAACTTTTAGTAAAATGTAAGAAACGCATACCATCCTCAGGCACTACTTCCTGCCTATCCTCGAGAACTGCCATTAAGCGTCTCAAAGGCTGCATGGCTGCTTCTTTGCAGAGTAATCGAATATCTGAACCTGAGTAACCGTCTGACCTTTCCACTAATAAATCGTAAGGAAGAGCATCTTCACCATCCTGCTCGGGCAGAAGTTCTTCAAACATTGCTCTTCTTGCTTCTGGCTCTGGAAGAGGGACAAGTATCTTTTTTAAAGTGGTTAAAGGCAAACTGCTTCATTAATAGTATATCTTAAACTTCAGAAAGATTTTCTCGTTAATCATGTAAGAGATCAATCAAATTTAATGGCAAGTATCAAGCATACAATAATACCATATACAAAGATGAAACATTTTCCAGACGTCATAAACACCATAAAATGATTTGCTCCACAATGTAATGATGTTGGAGTTAAAGTTAGAGCTGTTAGTTTCCAGGCTTCGGTCATGTCTTGCTTTTGCAAGCAAATTTCTTTGTCCATCCAAACTTAAATATATATTAGAATCTAGCTCTTTTTTACTATTGTTGCAAAATTCAGAATAAATTTACATGTCAAAGGATACTCGCTTCTCAAGACGGCGGAGCATGGCTGCATCCAATTCCCAAGGGAGGTTTGTTGCCGCCAAAACAAACACAAGCTCATCTGATCTTGTCAAACCATCCATCTGCAATCTAACTCTACTGATCAATTTTCGAAAGAGTAAAGTTGAAAACTAACGTGATTTCATTTGTATATCACAATAGACTAATTACATCTAGTATGGAACATCGCCACCAGATTTTTTATTCGAGTAATTTATTTTCTAATTATTGCAAACAACAAACACAAACAAGAATGACCGTTAAAGCTAGCCTGTAAGGTTCTGACAAATTTCTGGGTAAAAAATCACTAGTAAGGACAAAACATATAACTAAAATAAACATGTGATATTTATACCACCAAGTATCTTTTTAAACAATGTTCAGCATCCCTAAAAGGTATCTAATTAATATGGATGAATTATCAATCCAAACTTTTACTACAACCACCCCCCCCCCCCAAACAGTGACAGACTTATGCCCACAAAAATAAGAACACATTTTTAATTAAAAATCATCACCTGTATAAGTAGCTCAGTTTTCAAACGCCTACTTGCTTCATGCTCACTGCGTCCTTCACCACCGCGCTGACTTATAATGGCATCAATTTCATCAAGAAAAATGGTAGACGGTGCATGGTGCCTCGCTAGGTCAAAAAGTACTTTTATTAACTTCTCAGAATCACCTGAAATGTTGTGAACTCCACAATTAGATAAATGATTGCTATTTCTGCTAACAATCATAAAATTTCTTGGGTTGGGTCCCAAAAGGTTGTTTGGTTCATATCATGATCTTTTATAACTTATCAAAAAAAATTATCAATAATGATTCCTCGTTTGCTGCTGAGTAAGAAATTCTAATGGAGCAGACTATAGAGAGGATCCAGCCTATTTTTATACTCACAAAACCATATGCAGTAGGTTTTGGTTATAGAAAAAAAAAAGAAAACAAAAAAGGGTTAGAAAAAAAAAGAATGATGCTACATTAAGCACAAAAATACCTAAGAGTCTACATTTAAAACTCCTACTATTCTTGTCACATTAAATTTTGAATCTGTCATTAGAATTAAGGAATAATCAGAAAAAATAATTTGACAGTCAAATAAGCATTTACCATAACTTACAACAAACATCTTGCCATTCTCCATTTTAGAGACAATTCTTCATAACTTTCATTCATATAAATCTTGGAAAGCTTGTTTTTAACATACCACGCCATTTGCTGACTACAGATGATGCTGAAATATTGAAAAATGTGGTCTTGCATTCCGTTGCAACAGCCTTTGCTAACATTGTCTGCAACAAGAATGGTGATTCAAAAGAAACTAGCACCAATGAAAAAGAAAGAATAAGCACTACCAAGATATAACATTATTTTTCTTCCAATATTAAGGAGATTGTGACCTACTGTCAATCTGAAAATTACTATGTGACAATGAAAGACATGTTTACTTCATTTTAACCAAATATCTTTCGTATCTACTAAATTATGAAGATAGCTTGCATAAGACAACATCAATTTATTGGACACAATTGAACAAAATACAGACCTTTCCTGTCCCTGGGGGGCCAAAAAGAAGAATACCCTTCCAAGGTGAAAGAAGACCAGTGAAGTACCTACAAGAAATTAAATCAAATTTGAAATGAAAGCTTCAAAGTCCATCAAAGCATATTATTGAATGTTTCATCAACATTTCACTAAATCAAATTGACAAAGAAAGAAAGCTAATGGTGCTTTACAAAATATTCCCATTGATCTCAAGTATGCGAAAGAAAAGCAGCAAATGAACCAATATTAAAATGGTGAATAATTCATCCATAGTATTCTGGACAAAAGTTTGACTCTTTGTAATACATCTGATGCACTTTTCAGAGCAATAGCATTAAAAGACCTATGCCCTCAGAAGTCACAACTCCACTTTTCTTTTCAATCAAGAGCAAAGAATAGAACTCCTGACAAGTGTATTATATGCTCTTTTGAGAGGACTAGCTTTGGAATCTTATTAACTCAATAACTAGAAATAGAAAGGAAACTGTTGCCTTTGGTAGTTCTACCAAGCTCTGTGCCAAATGTAGGATTACGGCATTGATATATGGGACAAGTATACAAACCTCCGGTCTTTACTTTCTAATTTTTATATGACAAAATTCTACTCAACCAGGCAGATACGTTGCTCACTTTATTCGCTTCATGTGCACAAAATGAGACTTAAATATAGGAGAAACAGCACAAAGGCAGGTTTAAATACAATGCAGATAACAAAATGCAAGAAACGCCAGATTTTTATAAAACCAGAACTTAAACCAGCAGTCAAGTGAAAATATTGCGGCAACAACAGTCAACATGCCAGTGATCCTTTCCAAGGAAATAAAACATTAGTGAAACTCTGTGCACAGTGTTCAAGGTCTATGCCATAGCAAGACTTACTTGGGATATTTTATAGGCATAACAACTGCTTCTTTAAGTAAACGTTTGGCATTCTCCAATCCCTTGATGCTTTCCCACTTAACATCTGGGTTCCCTCGTACAATGTCCCTATAAAGGATATGTCTGTAAGATGATATGGAGTAGACAAAAATTTCAAGTTAAAATGTTAAAGAATATACCAATAGCTAAAACTTCATTTCTATCACCAATGAAGTTCCTGATATTAATAATTACCTACTTAAACTCTCTCCTAAAGCACGCATTTCTGCAGATTCAAAAGCAGGAAGCAGAGACCTCTGCCTGAAAAAAAAAATCAAAATCATCATTTTCTAAACAACCGTAGAATCAAATATTGGTTCTCAGTATTCATTAGGATTCAACACCAAACAGAAGAACATTAATACGTGTAATTAATGTAAAGAACTATACGGTATACATATAAAAGCCAAACTTAGATCAATCCATTCTATATTCCATGTGTAAATAAACAAATGTATTAAGGTCACAGATCACAGGAAGGAATAAACATACGGTCTTGAATCAAATCCATTCGACACCGCACCATTTGAGTGCACAGAGTTTGCATCCTGAAGCCAAAACAAAACAATAATAGATCATTCCGATCAAGAAACACAAATTTGCTTAAAAAGAAAAGGCATTTGGATTTAAAAAGGGGCAAGGGGTAAAATATTACCTGGTTTCGGTACTGTTCGTAAATAGCCATATCAGACGTGTTCTTTACAGAATGGTTTCCGTTCGAGGTCACATTCGAAGAAGTGCCATTCGAGAGTGGCGTAGCAGCAGCTTCACCATCTTGCGGCTCAGGTAATCTCTTCCTCCCAAACTTGGCATCATAAAACATTTTAAAATCCTAGAGATAATAACATAATTGCTTCAAGAAAATGCTTAAACCTCTTTTTTTTTTCCTTTTTCTTCTCCACATTTCTTCATACAGTTAGATCACAATTCAAAAATCCAAACACCACAAAAAAAGGAAAGCATCAAACAAATTCCTGAACCGATGCAATCTAAGCTAATAAATGAGTAAAAAAAAATCTTAAAACAAAAAAAAAGGGAAGCCACACGAAGAAAGTGATGTAACTGCATGCAGTTAAGTTAATTGAAGTCTCAATTTATTTTTCCTTGCTCAGGTTATTTCCGCAGCCAAACAGAAAAAGAGAGTGAGAAAGTACCAGAAAAGACCAGCGAGTGAGAGATGGTTCATCAGCCATTACTTGATTATGGAGAGAAAAAGAAAGAAGAAAAGAGAGATTTTATTCCTTCTGTGCAACTAAAAATTGATTCAGATCTCCCTTTCTCTTTCTCGGTTAGTGGAAACTACTCAAATCAAATGAGAAGCGCAGACCAGAGCAGACTGAGAGCATGTGCTTTAAAACTGATACGAGAAAGTGGAAAACCGATTGAGGATCTTTTCTTTTTCGGAAAAAATAGCCAATAGCTGTCATGGTTGTGTGCTTGTATTTTAAACTAATTTTTTATGGGCAAAATGGGAAAAGGGGCAATTACACAATTACGCAACACGGGCGAATACCATCACGTGTTTGGTTCACCTTTTGATTACGTGGGTCAGTGATAACTCCAAATAACTGACGCTTTGGTTACCTAATCATACGTACATACATTCGTACATACATTAAAAGCTATCAATTAATTAACCACTTCTATCTTCTTTTTTTTTTTATAAATGCTCACGTTGTTTTTTAACTATGCTATACTCTCGTAAGTAAATTAAAAGCTATCAATTAATTAATCACTTCTACTTTTTTTTTTAAGCACTCACGTTGTTTTTTAACTATGCTGTTGTTTTTTTTAACTGATCATATCTCCTTAATATTCTTAAAAATTCATTCAATATATTTTTTCTATATTCTCTCATCTCTAATATGATATATATAGTATCTAACCCATTTAAAAATAAAATTAATTATCAAATATATTTAAAATTGATATGGCAAAGCCCATTCATATTGGGCTAGAGCTAAAAACGTTAGAAATTTTACCATTTGGTGAGGTCTTATTAGACCACGTGGCATCCAGGCAACAGGGACCCCTCTCGCCTGGGACAGGATTTCTATCGCAAGCGACTAACCCAGGTGCCTATCACTCATGGCTCGTCGTGTGACACGTGACACAGATTCAGCCTCCAGCGTGGGCGACAGACGCCTCCCGCTGTTAGGCGTCGCACTTCTTAAGCCTCCCGTCACGACGACAGCCTCCCGCTATTTCCAATATTAAGGAATTCGTGTTATATTTGGAAACAAACTGTTACCAAAAAAGACGTGATCACCCCCAGGTAATTACCCTAGAATATTCGCTTATAAATAGGCCTCAAGTACAATTCTATTCTCTAATTTTTGACTACTGGCTTTTACGTTTCCCAATACTGAAGAATCTTGGGTTGACTTAAGCATCGGAGTGCTTATGCAAGGAACCACCCCCTACGTTCCTCTGACTTTTCTTACTTTTACAGAACCTTTTCAAAGACACGTGGAGAAAGAGGACAGGAATCGACGTCAGCAAGCATTTATTGTTGTTTAGTGCAACAACAATTGGCGTCGACTGTGGGAAACGTATTTAAAGCCAATTAAGACTTTCAAGATGGTGAGAACAAGATCGACTAATGTGAGAACTGGAAGTGATGAGAACTCTGTGAGCTATCCGGAACAACCAATCCGCCAGAGAACTCAGGCGAACAGAGAAGAGGAGAGAATGATTGTGTCTATGGCAGAATTCGAAGCTCTGAGGCGGCAGAGTAAAGAAACGACTCAGGCGCTGAGAGCCATAGTGGATTTGTTTAAGGGAGTCCTCCCGACATTAAGCCTGCCGCAAGCCGTGCAGAATTTGGTGGGGGAAACAAGCCAAGGGGTCCCGCTACAAACAAATGGGTGGCAGGATGATGTTGCGGTGGCAGACCCCTATAGGCAGCAAGAGGCCCCATTTGTAGAAGAGGAAGATATTCAGCAAGACGTGGGAGTAGGAGGCCTGTCGCAGGGGCCCAATGGGAGACTGAGGAGGCAGCAAAGTTAGAAAATGCGGCAGGTGTCAGGCAACTGGTGCTGGGCGACAGGGTACTAAATTTACGGTAGGGTCTTCCGCCTTTCACCAAACTCCGATGAATCTCGTCGATCTGGAACCTGGTATAGAAGGTGCTGGAAAGAATGGGGTCGATAATGAGAGCACTTGGAGGGTCGGGTCCGAGTTTGACCCTACTTGGAACACACAGATGACACAAGGAGATGCACATCGAACGAAGGGTAAGGAAATAATGGTTGAGAACCTGCCAGATTCATCCCATGTTGAAAGGAATAGAAATCAGTTTGCTTCCTCTATGGACATGAAGAAGATGATAGAACAGGTGCTGGAAGAGAAGAAATTAGTGTCTGCAAAGGAGAGCCAGAGGAGAAGAGTACCATTCTGCGTGGCCATCATGCAAAAATCGCTGCCTCTAAAATTCAAAATGCCATAGATGACCGCATACATTGGGAAGACAGAACCTTACGACCATATGCAAAACTATGAGGCCTTAATGTTGTTACATGGATGGGAAGATGAGATAATGTGTTGGGCCTTTTCGCTAACTTTGACTGGGCATGCGATGAAGTGGTTTAATAACTTGCCCGAATCGGTCTATTGTCTCTTTTGACCAACTGTGAAGCTAGTTTTTTAAGGCATTTGTGGTGAACAGTTAGAGAAAGAAGGAGCCAACTTATTTGCTCACTCTTAAACAAGGAATTAAGGAGTTATTAAAGAGTTATATGGATCGGTTTAGAGACGCAACTCTGCAGGTGCGGGATCTGCAAGTCAGTATAGCTGTGGCAGCTATGTTACAGGGAACAAGGTCTGAGAAATTGCAGGAATCCCTGTCACTAGACCAGCCAACCACAATCTCAAACCTGCTTTCTCGAGCAAATAAGTATATCACTCAGGAAGAAGTGATGAAAATGGTGGCGAATGAGGAGCCCAAGGAAGGAAGGAAGCGAGGAAGAGAGGCCACTGAAGCATCTTCTAGCCAACCGAGAAAGTTTGATAAGGCTCCTACACTAAAATACACCACATACACCCCGCTCACTGAATCTCATACTTCGGTGTTAGCAGCTATTGAGGGGTCAGGTCTCATACAGCTTCTAAAGAAAGCGTCTAGGAATCTAGGCCGTGACTTGGATTCATACTGTAACTACCACTGGGCGCATGGGCATTCGACGGAAAAATATAGGGAGTTAATGAATCAGCTATATAAGCTAGCACGGGATGGGAAAATAAATCGATTTGTGTGGAGGAGTGACAAAGACAACTATCCCATGCGAAATAGGGGAAACTACTTTAGAGATAGAAGATATGAAAACAGGATTGTAAGACGAAATGAAGGTGACAGGAGAAATAATGACAGGAGGACAGAAAGGAGGAATCACGATGAAAAAAATGAACCCACAGGACCAGCAATCAATGTAATATCTGGAGGAGAATTGCTAGCTGGTACATCTTCTTCATCTCAAAAGTCCTATGCCCGGCAAGCACACCAAATTAACTCAGTGATGGAAGAAAGACAGGATGAGGAGCCCATCACTTCTACACCAGCTGACAGAGGAGACGTAATGATCCCTCAAGATAACCCTATGGTGATTTCGGCGGTTGTAGCAAAGCATCCAGTGAGTCGAATCCTGGTCGACAATGGGAGTTCAGTGAATTTAGTCTACTGAAATTGCTTTGGGAAGATGAATATCTCGAAAAATAGACTAAAGCTAGTGCCCACGCCACTATACAGTTTCTCTGGAGAGAAAGTGAAGGTAGAAGGTGTCGTTCAGCTACCTGTTACATTAGGGGAGAGCCCAAGAAGTGTCGTCCATCAAGTGTTGTTTATGGTGGTGAAGTCAACGTCATTGGCTTATAACATGATCTTTAGGCGACCATTGTTGAATGACATGAGGGCGGTGGTGCACCCTTGTTATCTGTTAATGAAGTTCCCGATTCCTCATGGTGTTGGACAAGTAAGAGGAGACCAAAGGAAGGCAAGGACGTGTAATATCACGTCCACCACATGTAAGGGGATTCAAAGGAAGGAAACCTTTACGATCGAAGAACCGCCTAGGCCAAAGCCCGATGAGGAGATGGTGGCAGTCCAACTAAATGAAGAGGACGAACAAAAAGTGGTGTATGTAGGGAGCCAGTTGCCTAAAAAAACTAAAGAGGAGATAGTCCAATGTTTGAAGGAAAATGCTGATGTATTTGCATGGACCCCTGTCGATATGCCTGGGATTGACCCCGAAGTTGCTTGTCATCGGTTGAATGTAGTTTCTAGAGCAAAACCGATCAAGCAAAAGAAGAGAAATTTTGCTTTAGAAAGGCAGCAGGTTATAAACGAGGAGATCTCGAAGTTGTTGCAAGCAAGATTCATTAGAGAAGTTAATTATCCCGAATGGTTGGCTAATGTTGTAATGGTGAAGAAAGCCAAAGGGAAATGGAGAATGTGTGTGAACTTCACAAATCTGAACAAAGCCTGCCCTAAGGATTCGTATCCACTACGTCGAATTGATAAGTTGGTAGACGAAACTTATGGATACGAGTTACTTAGTTTCTTAGATGCTTTTTCGGGATACCACCAGATCATGATGCATCAAGATGATGAGGAGAAGACCTCATTCATTACTGATAGCAGAACATATTGCTATCAAGTAATGCCTTTCGGTTTGAAGAATGCGAGGGCAACATATTAGTGCATGGTGAATAAGGTGTTCAAAGACTTGTTAGGAAACATTATAGAGGCGTATGTAGATGACTTGATCGTTAAAAGCCGAAAAGAAGAGTCACATGCCAAGAAAATGTCGAAGGTATTTGAGGTGTTGCAGCAGTATAATATGAAGTTGAACACTAACAAATGCTTGTTAGGAGTAAGGTCGGGAAAGTTCTTGGGGTTCATGATCACTGATCGTGGGATAGAAGCTAATCCCGAGAAAGTTCAAGCCATTTTGGACATGAAGCCACCAAATACTGTTAGAGAAGTTCAAAGGCTAACTGGGAGGATAACAGCTTTGAACCGCTTTTTGTCCAAATCAGTTGAAAGGAGTTTGTCGTTTTTAAGGCGATAAAGGCGGGAAAGAACTTCAAATGGACAGAGGAGTGTAATGACACTTTTGAAAAGTTAAAAGACTACCTAAAAGAGTTGTCACTATTGTCTCATCCACAGCCCGGAGACTGGACCTGGCAATCTTAGACACGACACGATTACACGACACAAACACGATACAAATAAATGACACGACATGACACGAGATGACACGAGATTAAAATAAAGTAAAATTAATATATGAATATGGTAAAAGCTAAAAATAACATTTTGAGTTTTTCGTGTCAACATGAATTTTGACACGAAATTTTCATTTTTTACACACACGAACACGGTTTTACATGACACGAAAACGAATTATAAACATGAATTTCAGGTCTACCGAAGACCAACTCCTCATGTACCTTGGTGTAGGAGAGAAGGTTGTAAGTGCAATCCTATTGAGGAAGGAAGGAGACAAGGACTGTCCAATTTTTTATGTGAGCAAAGTCTTGCTAAATGCCGAGATAAGGTATCCCTTAGTAGAGAAGATAGTTCTACCATTGGTGATAGCAACTCGAAAGTTACGACCGTACTTCCAGGCTCATTCAGTGATTGTCTTAACATATCAGCTTTTGAGACAAATACTGTAGAAACCAGAACACTCCGGACGTTTGACAAAATGGGCCATTGAATTAAGTGAATATGACATACATTTCCAGTCTCGTCAAGCAATAAAGGGGCAAGCATTGGCAGATTTTATTGTAGAATGCA
Organism: Heritiera littoralis; assembly: GCA_031772115.1. Classification (NCBI taxonomy): domain Eukaryota; kingdom Viridiplantae; phylum Streptophyta; class Magnoliopsida; order Malvales; family Malvaceae; genus Heritiera; species Heritiera littoralis. The sequence continues at coordinate 5,102,529 of JAPDPK010000026.1, read as the reverse complement.
CTGGTCATGAGGCCCAAGAAGAAATAGAATTAGTCTGGTGGAAGTTATTTGTTAACAAGGCTCGTAGCATGGATGGTAGTGGAGCTGGAATTGTGCTCACTTCGCCTAAAGGGGAAACCTATGAGTATTCCCTACACTTCGATTTTTCAAGCTCAAATAATGTAGCTGAGTATGAAGCCCTAATAGCCTGAATGAAACTTATTGAAAAGTTAGAAGTTAGTAGCCTAATGGCACATAGCGACTCACAGTTGGTGGTAAATCAGTTTCAGGTGAGTTTGAAGCGCGAGAACCGGCTCTAGTCCCTTAATTACAAAAGGTGCAATTATTGGCACGATCGTTCAAAAATTTTCGGTTGACTCAGATAAACCGGTCTGAGAACGGTCATGCAGATGCTCTTTCGAAGTTAGCTTCCTCCAGAGGAATCAAAGGTGGTATGGTGAAGGTAGAATCCCTTGCTAAGCCAAGTATCGAAGAAGAAAATGTCTGCGATGTTGAGATCAGAAGTGATAGGAAAATCCCGATCAAAGACTACATATTAGGGGGCACACTCCCAACCGACAGAAATGAAGCCCGAAGGCTAGAATTGCAATGTGCCAGGTTTACCGTGGTGAATGGAGAACTCTACAAGCGTGGGTTCACTATGCCCTTGCTAAAATGCTTAGGGCCCTAACAGGCCAAATACACTTTGGCTGAAGTCTACGAGGGAATATGTGATGAACACTTGGGGGCTCGAGCCTTGGCTACGAAAATATTACGTGCAGTGTTTTATTGGCCTACACTGAAAAAATATGTCATTGAGAAAGTACAGAGACGCGAAAAATGCCAAAATTTGCTCCTATAGTTACTGCGCCAATCTCAACCCTTCAGAGCACTCTTCAACCAACGCCCTTCGCACAGTGGGTGCTAGACATCTTGGGACCTTTTCTCTTAGGCACAGGTCAAAGAAAATATTTACTTGTAGCCACAGACTACTTCACGAAGTGGATAGAGGCGGAGCCTTTGGCTACAATTTTCGAGAAGAAGTAGGAAGCAATGGTGTGGAAAGATATCATCTGCCGTTTTCGAATCCCTCGTGTGCTAAATGCCGACCATGGAAAACAATTTGATTGTGATGTATTTCGAGAATTTTGTAGAGGCTTGAGTATTCAGCTAAGGATATCGTCCGTGTCCTACCCATAAGCCAATGGGCAGGCTGAAGTGAGCAATCGAATGATACTGCATGGGCTGAAGACCAGACTGGACAAGGCAAAGGGATCATGAGTAGACGAACTCCCGAGTGTTTTATAGGCCTACAGAACAACAAGTAAAGTTTCGACAGGAGAAACACCATTCAATTTGGTGTATGGAACTGAAGCCCTTATCCCGGTTGAAATCCGGGAGCTGGGTCATCTAGATTAGTCCCTTACGTTGAAGAATTTAACTCTCAAGGACTAAGGGAGAATCTTAACCTGATAGATGAGTTAAGGGATATGGCGAAAATGAGATTGACTGCTTACCAACAGATGGTAGCCGCTTATTACAATACGCGAGTTAAAGGCAAAGAATTGCAAGAAGGAGACCTAGTATTGAGGAAGTCAGCAATCACAAACACTCATAGGGAGGATGGTAAACTCCAGGCCAATTGGGAAGGGCCTTACAGAATTAGAAGGATGATCAGACCCAGCACATGTACTTTAGAAACCTTGCAAGGAAAGAAGATCTCGAAGGCTTAGAATGCCAACCATCTTAAATTATACTGGCAGTGAAACATTTTACTCTTTTATTATTCTTGTTTTTATTTTTCCATCTATTACTCCATTACTTTGCAGATACCATTGTCCTGTTATCATTTGATTGATGAATAAAGCCAGTTATTCATACTTTATATTTTCTAATGCAATATGTTAGATGGATTATGTGTTACAGGAATTGAAATGAGGCAAAAGCTGGCCAAAAGATAAGTCCTAAGCACAAAAGGGTGCGAGCGGGCAAACATAAGTCCCTAAGTACAAAAGGGTGTGAGACGGGCAAAGATAAGTTCCTAAGAATAAAAGATAAGTCCCTAAGCACAAAAGGGTGCGAGATGGACAAAACATAAGTCCCTAAGCACAAAAGGGTGCGAGATGGGCAAACATATGTCTCTAAGCATAAAAGGGTGCGAGACGGGCAAAACATAAGTTCCTAAGCACAAAAGGGTGCGAGACGGGCAAACATAAGTCCCTAAGCATAAAAGGGTGCGAGATAGGCAAAACATAAGTACCTAAGCACAAAAAAGTGCGAGACGGGCAAAACATAAGTCCCTAAGCACAAAAGGGTGCGAGACAGGCAACTCTCTAAAAGTCCCTAACCAAAAAATGTGTGATATAGACCATCCTAAAATCCCTAAGCGAAAAATGCGCAAGATGGGTAAATTGTGAAATCCTCAAGAAGAGTATGGACAAATACGATACCCAAGTAGCACACAGAATGCAAGTTGTGAAATACGTTACGAGGTATGTTACAATTTTATCCGATGTATATGTGCTGCAATTGCTTAACAAATCATATTTAACATTTTGTGTAACAAGTCCTTAAGTGAAAAAAGCGCGAGATAGGCACAACGCTCGAGAAAAAGTTCATCTTTGAACAAGAACAACAACATTGTTTCAAAAAAGAACTTGGGGAGCAATATGGCGTAGAGGTATGCTGAACACTGTAAAAGTGAAAGGTACGCTTTATGCCGCAAAAATAGAATTACTTTATCGCTATTTAACGCTGCTTTTTAGAGCTTTGTGTTGTAACAATTATGGATACAAAATTCAGAAAAAAGACGAAAAAGCTACGAAAAAGAAATTGTACTTTTCATTAAGAACGAATTTGTACATTGTTTAGATGAATTAACAAATAAAATGAAAAGAAAGGACAAAATGAAAATGAAAATGAAAATATCCTAATCTATGGTGAAAACCAAGTCAGCCGGTGGAAAAGATGCTGCATTAGCACTAGGATCTTGAGGAGCCGAAGGAGCCGTTTCGGAAGAGGGGGCATCGCTTGAAGGCCTAGCAACAACTGTAGAGTCTGGCACAGGATCGATGGCAGTAGAATCGAAGAATTGGAGCTCGTCGCCATCTAACCCTTGTAGTGCCTTGATAGGCTCGGGTTGATTGCCTGCCTCGACAGGTTCAAGCTCAATACGCACCTCTACAGGCCTAGACTGGTCGCGTGCCTCAGTAGACTCAAGCTGGCGGCGTGGCTGTCGAGGAGGCCACGGACCTTCAAGATTATCCAAGTCATCTATGGTTCCCTCTTCTAAGTAATCATCCGAACCTTGTGAGTTGGGTTCATACTTGGTCCAGAAAGGAGCCTCATAGTACTGGGCCTCTTAAGTGAAAAGCAACTCAGGAAAAGTCTCGTTAGGCCTACGCTTCTCTAACCAAGCACGAGCCAAGTAGAAGCCGTACTTGATGAATCTCGCCGCAAACTCTTCCTTCTTTTCATAGCAATGTTAAGATAGGCGGTACTCGCGAACTGCTTCGATTCGAACCTCCCTTTGCCAATCTAATGCATTGTTCAACTCCTCCACAGCCTCGTCCCGTTGAGACCTCGTGACCTCAAAGTCATGAGCCGCCTTATTGTAAGCTTCTCAATATCTCTCGAGGGATACCACCTTCGCTTGTTCTTCTTGTAGCTTGTGCTCAAGGTTCGCATTTTTTTTGTCTCAAGTCTTCGTTTTTTTTCCTCAATTCCTCGACTCTGCTAGTATATGGGCGAAGCTGGACAACATCATTTTGAAGCTCCATGTTTCTATCTCAGAGCTCACGAATCTCTTTATCAGCCTGCTCCCTGAGAGCCATGTGCCGTGCATTAACGACAACCGTCCGTTGAGCTGCCTGACAAAACAAAAGCAACATAACTTAAAAACCTGACAAAAGAAGTTAAAAAATGGAGTATCATTACCAAATAAGGGCGACGTTCTCACCTTCATTACGAGGTAGTCAGAATTGTTCTCGGCCTCTATGAGGTTCGTGAAGAGCCCCATTTCGTTGTGGGGAAGGATGGTACTCCAGGCCAGACGAGAAGCTACCCTGGGCTCCTCGATGCTATCATTATCGTTAACACTGGGGTAAGTCTGAAAATCTTCTCCGTCAACAACGACCCCACCATCTACTGGATATCACCTCAAGGTAGGATCGGTTATCTTAGGCAGAATTGGCCTCGTAGGCATCGAGCCTTCGATAATTAACTTCATTCGGTATTTACGACAAGGCCTACGAGGAGCCAACCTGTTCTCGATAGTACTGGGGTTACCTTCTCGATGGGTGGACTTACTCCTCTACGACCCTAAACTCTCGTGATCGTCTGAGCCATGATCACGGATAAGATGCCTCTTCTGCTTGCCTCTTTCAGCCTCTTGAGTGGGGTGACTAGGCTCGCTGATGATCGTAGGAGGAGGAGGAGTAGGGGCGCGAGGATGCCCGGAAGTGGATGTCTCAGCCCGAGGCCGCTCTTGAGATGAGGGAGCTGCTGGAGTAGCCCTGGTAGACGCAGCGGCCTCCCTTCTACGCATAGCCACTGTGAAGTTCATATCTGTGTAACACGAAGAGAATGAGTTAGCAAATAAAGTTCGAAAGTACTGTGCACACATATGCTAGGAATAAAATGAATCAAAAACCATAGAAGCACCTGACAACGTCCCCCGCAAAATTGAGCTTTTTTACCTGCAAAAAATACCAGAGAAAACAACAAAATCAAAAAAAGACTATGCACGCTAGGCTAAGGCCCAAAACTTATATTTATACTCTCTTGATTGGAAAAATCTAGACCTGGCAATTCATGTTTATAATTCGTTTTCATGTCATGTAAAACTGTGTTCATGTCGTGTAAAACACGAAAATTTCGTATCAAAATTTGTGTCGACATAAAAAACTCAAAATATTATTTTTAGCTTTTACCATATACATATATTAATTTTACTTAATTTTAACCCTGTGTCATCTCGTGTTATCTCGTGTCATCTCGTGTCATTTATTCGTATCGCGCTCGTGTCGTGTATTCATGTCATGTCTGAGATTGCCAGGTCTAGAAAAATCCAACAAGAGAGTGGGGAGCAATTGATATGGCAAAGCTCATTCACATTGGGCTAGAGCCAAAAACGTCAGAAATTTTGCCATTTGGTCAGGTCTTATTGGACCACATGGAATTTAGGCGACAAGGACCCCTCTCGCCTGCGACAGAGATCCTATCGCAAGCGACTGACCCAGGTGCCTATTGCTCATGGCTCGTCCTGTGACACGCGGCACAGATTTAGCCTCCCGCGTGGGTGACAGATGCCTCCCGCAGTTAGGTGCCTCACTTCCTAAGTCTCCCGTCACGGTGACAGCCTCCCGTTATTTCCAATAATAAGGAATTCGTATTATATTTGGAAACAAACTCTTATAAAAAAAGACGTGATCACCCCCAGGTAATTACCCTAGAATATTCGCCTATAAATATGCCTCAGGTACAATTCTATTCTCTAATTTTTGACTACTGGCTTTTACGTTTCCCAATACTGAAGAATCTTCGGCTGACTTAAGCATCGGAGTGCCTACGTAAGGAACCACCCCTTGCGTTCCTCTGACTTTTCTTGCTTTTACAAAACCTTTTTGAAAACACGTGGAGAAAAAAGACAGGAATCGACGTCAGCAAGCATTTATTATTGTTTTGTGCAACAACAAAAATAATTAAGCATAATTTTTTATCCAGTTAATACTAACATCTTGAAAGTTAAAAATGAAAATATATCAATTATCAAATTTTAAAATTTTTAATATATTATCTAAAATCTTATAACTTAAAATTATCTATTTAAATAAATTTTAATAATTTAACTAAAATCTAATCACTTAAAATAAAATAATTAAAATATTATCTAATTTAAAAATAATTAAGATATTGTATGATTTCTAATCCATTTAAAAATAAAATTAATTTTTAATACATTTAAAATAATTAAACATATTTGTCGTAACGGCTTCGCGCTCGACGATTTTAGAAAAACGTTTAAAAAACAAAACATGGGAGTCGCCACCAATCTTTTTTGTCTAGGTGTGATTGGCCACCTGAAATACTTATCTTTTTAACAAAATCTCAAAATTAATTAAGTTTCATTAAAAAGACAATTTTGGTCTGCGAAAACGAAGTTGGGTTCGGGGGTACGGTTACGCGTGGGGAAGGATCAGCACCCCCACGACGCCCGTTAAAAAAACGGTACCATAATAATCATGGGTTATCCTTTTTGTTTTAATAAAATGTTCTTAATTTAATATTTAAAATTAATTCCTTTTTTATTGCAATCTTTTTATTCAAAATCATTTTTTTTATTTGTAAATTTATTTTGTTTTATTTTTAAGAGGTTGAACTTTATTTTTCAAAAATAAATGTGAACCTTTTTGTATTGAATAATTAAATCAAATACTCCAATACTTTTGGCAGCATTCGAAATAATTTTTCTCACCTAGAGATTTCTTAAGAATCACTACTTGTGACTTCTATAGAATCTCATCCTCGGAAGATTCACACATATTTGGAAATTAAATGGATGCATATGATGCAAACAAATAATATATGATGCAAATGAATTTTTTATTTTAAATTTTCTTATTTATTTATTTATTTATTTATATTTCTTTGTTTTTTTAAAAAACTTATTCATTTTCTTTTTAATAAAAATTTATTATTATTGAAAAATCATACTAAATATTCCAATACTTTTGGCAATAATTAGTACGACTCTTCTCACCTAGGGATCGGCTAGGAATCACTACTTGTGACTTCCGTAGCATCCCATCATCGGAATTTTATTTAATTAAATTTAAAATTTATTATTAATTTTCTTTTTCTATTTTCTTTTAAAAACTCATTTATTTTTATTTTTAATAAAAAACTAAATTATTGAAAAATCATACTAAATATTCCAATACTTTTGGCAACATTTAGTACGACTCTTCTCACCTAGGGATCAGCTAGGAATCACTACTTGTGACTTCCGTAGCATCCCATCATCGGACACTTTATTCAATTAATTTTAATTTTATCATTAATTTTAAAAATTCAATTTTATTTTCAAAAATATAAATTATTGAAAAATCATACTAAATACCTCAATACTTTTGACAATATTTAGTACGACTCTTCTCACCTAGGGATCAGCTAGGAATCACTACTTGTGACTTCCATAGCATCCCATCATCGGGAAAATATTTAATTTTAACATTGTTGAATAATATAATAAATGAAAAATATATAGTTTTCATATTTCCTTTATTCATATTTATAAAAATATATATTTATATAATATATCTACTAACCATGTGTCTTTCAAAATTTATTATTTAACATATATAATTCACACATTTTCTTAAAATAATAATAATAACAATAATAATAATAATAATAATAATAATAATAATAATAATAATAATAATAATAATAATAATAATAATAATAATAACGACACAACAACAACAATAATAATAATAAATAATAATAATAAATAGTAATAGAACACAAATAATAATAATAATTATAATATTATGATTTAAATTTTTTTAGTTTTTTACTTTTACTTTTTTAATTTTTTAATTTTTTTATTTTTAATTTTCTAATTAAAATTTTCTTTTTTTTCTTTTTTTTTTTTACAAAATAAATAAACACTAAATAAATAAATAAATAAATAAACAAAAAACAAAAAAAAATAATTACCAAAATGGATTTGGGCTAAGAGCCCAAAGAAAACCCTTCAATGGCCCAAGAATATGGCCCAAACGAGTGGGCCGGATCGGGTCGGTCAGGCCTGGGCGTGCGGGTCGCGAGCGGGCTGGAGCCGGGTCAGACGCGATCGGGTCGGGTCGGATGCTGGAGCGGCGCGCGGATCTTCTTCCTGGGTCGGGTGCGAGGATCCCGGATCGGATCCCGGGTCGCGCGCGGGTCATCCGAAAATTTTTCTACAAAAGCCTTCCCTTTTTTTTTAGCTCATTTCCTTCTTTTTTCAGAAAAAAAAAAACTCTAAAGCCTTTAAAGGCTCTCGGCTACGGCGATTCCCGGCCGTGTCGGACCGCCGACCGCCGTCCTCGGAGGGCCTAAATCAAAAAGCTCACCACTTTCAAAAGCTTCTCCACCCCCTCTTTCCGATTCTGACTTTCGTTTCCTTCGAAAACGCCTCTAACCTTATAGATCTGAGCTTCACCGAGAGTTTTCCCCCTTTTTTTGATTTTCTGTTTTTTCTTTTTTTGTTGGATCTGGTTGATGTTTGGTTGTGGCTGTGGTTTTGTTGCTTTTTTCTTTTTTGCAGGTGATTGTGTTTCGGATCTGGGATCTGGTTTTGGGGTTCTCGGGTTCTAGGGGTTTGATTTTTGGTTGTTGGTGTGTGTGTGTGTGTGTGTGCGTGTGTTTGTGTGTTGGCTTGTGTTTCAGATCTGGGGCTTCGGTTTTTTGTCGTAGGTTTGGGGTTGTGGTTATCGGAGGCTGTTGTGGTAGTGTCTATGGTGAGGCAGTGTGGCCAAAAATGGTGGTGCTTGATAAGGGTCTCGGTTCTGGTAGAGAGGCTGGTTCCTCGTAGCTATGGGTTGAGCTGTGGGGGGTTGAAGCCTTTGGTCCCCTCTTCCTCTCGGGTCTGATGGGGTTTTTGGAGGGAAAAGCTTGCCTGGGGGCTGGTGGAGATGGGACGGTTAGGCAGAGGCTGACCGGCGTGGCAGGGGCTGGTGGTGATTGATGGACTAGACAAAAACAAAACAAAAATAAAAATAATAATAAAAATAATAAATGTAATAAAAATAATAATAATAGTAATGATATAAGAATAATAATAATAACAGATAATAATAAAAATAATATAAATAAGAAAAATAAAAATAAATACATATATATGTAATAATAATAACAATGAAAATGAGACAAAATTAGGTGTCAACAGCTGCCCCTCTTTGCTCATTGCTGAGTATCAGGAATAGAGCAAAGACAATTGACAGTAATTTTGTCTGGCTCATGAATCTTTTTCTTCCCTTTCTTTTCTTTCTCTTTTTTTTTCTTTTTTCTTTTCTTTCTTTTTTTTTTCTTTCTCTTTTTTCTTTTTTTTTCTTCTTCTTTTTTTTGTATGCGCTCCTCTTGCATCAGAGGCGATGAAACTTTAAATTTAAATCATCCATTTTTTGTTTTTTTTTACGTGCTCCTCTTGCAGCAGAGGCGATGAAACTTTAAATTTAAATCATCCTTTTTTGTTTTGTTTTTTTTTTGTTTTTTTTCGAGAAAGCTCCTCTTGCAGCAGAGGCAATGAAACTTAAAATGTTGTTGTTTTTTTGTTTTTGTTTTTGTTTTTGTTTTTGTTTTTGTTTTTTTTTAAATGCGCTCCTCTTGCAACAGAGGCGATGAAACTTTAAATTTGTTTTGTTTTTTTCTTTTCTTCCTTTTTTTTTTTTTGAGAAAGCTCCTCATGCAGCAGAGGCAATGAAACTTTAAATTCCTTTATGAAAATGTGCTCCTCTTGCAGCAGAGGCAATGAAACTTCAAATTTCCTTTCTTCCCCCCCCCCTTTTTTTTTTTAAGAAAGCTCCTCTTGCAGCAGAGGCAATGAAACTTAAAATGTTTTTCTGAAAATGTGCTCCTCTTGCAGCAGAGGCGATGAAACTTTAAATTCTTTTTCTGGAAAATGTGCTCCTCTTGCAGCAGAGGCGATGAAACTTTAAATTCTTTTCCTAGAAACGTGCTCCTCTTGCAGCAGAGGCAAATGAAACTTTAAAAATTTTTGCCCGGAGGACTTAGAATTGGTGCCCGGAGGACTTATGATTTGTGCCCGGAGGACTTATGATTTGTGCCCGGAGGACTTAAATTCTTTTTCTGAAAAGTGCTTCTCTTGCAGCAGAGGCATTGAAACTTTTAAAAATGAAAGATTTCACATTCAAAGTTCTAGGAATTCACATCTAGAAATTTTGTCTCAGGAATTCACATCCGAGTGTTTGTTTCGGGAATTCATATCCGAAAATTCAGGTATTCACATCTGAAAGTCTAGGTATTCACGTCTGGATAATTTGTTTCGGGGATTCACGTCCGAAGATCCAGGAATCCTCATCTGGATAATTTATATCGGGAATTTTTCGTCCGAAAATCTCATTTATCTCGTTCTAACATTGATGTGTTTAATCTTATCTAGAACTTTGTTTGAAGAGCTTCAATTCAAATTTAAACTTTCAAGAATTCTCTCTTTCTTTTTTTCTTTCTTTTTTCTTTTTCTTTCTTTTTTCTCTTTTTTTTTTCTTCTTTTTTCCTTTTTTTTTTTTGAACTTAGACTTAAATTGGGAATTCACTTCCAATAATTTAAGGATTCTCGTTTAGAGACTTTCTATTTCGGGAATTCACATCCGAACATTCTGTTTCGGGGATTCACATCCGAACATTTCATTTCATGGATTCACACCCAAATGTCCGGTAATTCTCATCTGGATAATTTATATCGGGAATTTCTCGTCCGATTGTTGGTTTCGGGAATTCACATCCGAAAATCTAAAATTTCATTTCGGGAATTCGCATCCGAAAATTGACTTAGAGATTCACACCCAAACGTCCAGGAATTCTCATCTGGATAATTTATATCGGGAATTTCTCGTCCGATTGTTGGTTTCGGGAATTCACATCCGAAAATCTAACTTGGGGATTCGCACCCAAACGTCCAGGAATTCTCATCTGGAAAATTTATATCGGGAATTTCTCGTCCGAATGTTGGTTTCAAAAATTCTAACTTAGGGATTCACACACAAACGTCCAAGAATTCTCATCTAGATAATTTATATCGGGAATTCTCGTCCGATTGTTGGTTTCGAGAATTCACATCCGAAATTTGAACTTAGGGATTCACACACAAACGTCCAGGAATTCTCATCTGGATAATTTATATCGGGAATTCTCGTCCGATTGTTGGTTTCGGGAATTCACATCCAAAAATCTAGTAAATTTCTCACATTTCAACATTTTCTCTTTTTCTTAAAATCCAAATTCTTGCTTTAAAATTCTTGAAAATCATGTTTCCCAAAATTCCACTCAACTTAAAATTGAAAATTTTCCTACTCAAGGTTAAAATTTTTTCATTTCTTTCCTAGGTGCATGTGATGAATGCAATGTAAAGGTTGTAAAAAAAAATCATGCAAAATGATGGTAACAAGGTTCACAAGACCATCCCTTCCATCATCTTACCTTTTCCTTCTTAACATTGACTCCACAATCTCAACTGGTTTTCCTTTATTCTTCACTACCTAATCAACTCTGGTGTATTCCAATTGGAGACTTCAAGCATTAATATACTTCATTATCGTCTCAATTCTCATCTGCCCCATATCCTCCCAAAAATTGGTAATGTATGAATTTTCATGAATAGTACTATTCATTTATTTTTCATCACTTCAGTTTCATAACAGATGCAATGTCATCACATTCTCTTGATTTTTTATTGGTGTGTAATGGGATAAAAATTAAAGGAGGGGTATTTATGATGAAGGGAATAAGAATAATTTTGTCAAAAAGCAAGGCAACTTGAAGGAAAGAAAGGGCAACAATTTTCAAACAACAAATATTCAATCAGTCTTGATAGAAAATTTGGGATTCTTTCTCTAACAAATCTATTTCCTTGACGTCCTTAATCTTTTTGAGTTAATTGTATTGAGATTAACCCCTACTTGACAAAATGTTTCATCCGTGACAATCTAGGGCAAAGATCTCTTCTCTACTTGCCAACTTGATCATTCATCTTTATTTGACTCAAACCGCCCTTTTCGGGTTTTCAATTTGAGTCATTATTTTTCTTTTTCTCTTTTTTTTTTCTTCTTTTTTTTTCTTCTTTTTTTTCTTTTTCTTCATTTTTCACCCTTTTTTTTTATTTTTTCTCATTCATTTTTTATTCATCCCCAGCATCCTCATTATGGTCCATTATCACAGAATTACAATCTTCCTGCATTTCTTGGCCCAGTGTATGGTCCTCCGACTCAAATCTTCACATTTGATCAAAATGGACTTTTAAGGTACGTAATGTAGGCTAAGGTGAGGGGTTATGAAAGAAAGGACATAACAGGCCCAAAATTTGTGTTTTAAAGGGTTATAAACCAAAGGATCATTTTTTAATACATGACTTATTTAGGCACTTTGCCCCATTCTTCATCCATTCTTTTCGTTCTAATTCCATTTTTTATTTTTCTCCCTTTTTCACAAATAACTTTAAAATGTAAAGGGGTTTTCTTTTATTTGCCCCTTAAATTCTTTCATAGATTTCAAGTGAACAAACTTCTTTCTTTTTCTTCCTTCTCTCTTCCCTTTTTTTTTTTTTAAGATTTTGCCCCTCAATGTGGAGGGTGATCCTTGGTGGGTTTCTTAAAAAATAAAACAAACATACTATGCTCAAAGGGGTTAGCAATGGACAATTTTCTTACAGTGAAACGTAGGTGAAAGATGGCCATTCTTCCTTTCAAATGTGAAAACTTTTATCAAAGAATCATTTACTGAGCAAATACTAACTTGTGGAACCATCTGTTACAAAATTGCCTGTCAGCTCCCACCTTCTCTATGTACAAATCATATTTTCACTGCAATATTCATGCTAAGATTTTGGACAAGATCATCGACACGAATAAAGCTTTGGTAGAGTTCTAATCCCAAATTATTATCAACATCGATATCATATTTATCGTTTAAAGATTTAAAAAATGGAGGAAACATGGTGAGGTATATAAAGAAGACAAAGCCAAATTTGAATCGAGGAAGAAAGAGAAATGTGATGAAAATGCATATGCTACTTCATTAAGATGATGAAAGATAAATGAAAGTCTATACATAAAAAGCCATTAAAGTTGGGCCATAACTTCGACCAAAAAACAGTTTCACATCATCATGAATGACCCACCAAAAAGATCCTTTTTGTAGTTACCCCCTGGCATGGTTGGACGGGAGATTAACATTCGATCATTCCATTGTCTCAAGATTCAATAAACCCTTTCTGATCAAACTTTGTACCTTACGCTTAAAAGCAGGGCAATTTTCTATTGAGTGACCCATGTTCCCATTATGATAGTCACATCGAGCATCAGGGTTGTACCACTCTGGATATGGAGGCTCCAAGGGCTTTAGTGGGATCGGGGTAACAAGTTGGTTCTTGATGAGGTATTGAAATACTTCAGTGTAGGACCAAGGAATTAGATCAATGTCGGTCCTTCTCCGTTTATTTTGAGATCCTCTTTGGTTGCTTTGGGTAGGTATAGGTGTTTGGAGACCCATTTGCCAACTGGACTGTGGGACTGGCTGATGAATATTCAAACTTGGAGGGATATAATTTATGGTGGGGTAGTGGGTTTGATACATTGGATAAGGATGATAGGGAGCAAAATCTCCCACATGTTGTCCCTCATAATTCATGGCATGAACATCTTCTTCATTCCCCGATGTGTCCCCTTTTCTTATATTCATGGCATCATCTCCTACAAGCTTGCCACTCTTGATTGCATTATCTATAATTTCACCGGAGATCATCATATCTGCAAAATTCTTTGTGGCATTTCCGACCATCATTTCATAAAACGGTGCTGGGAGTGTGTTAACGAACAAGATGGCCGTTTTTTTCTCTGTGAGGGGCGGTTGAACTTGGGCAGCTACATCCCTCCACCTTTGAGAGCATATTCTCTAAAGCTCTCATCATGTTTCTTCCTCATGCCCTGTAAGGACAGACGGTCTGGTGCTAAATCTTCAATGTGCTTGTATTGAGCAATGAATGCTCGAGCCAATTCTTTCCATGAGCGGATATGGGCTCGATCTAGTTGGGTGTACCACCTGGCAGCTGATCCGGTAAGACTATCTTGAAAAATATGCACCAATAATTCATCATTTTGAGCATAGGCAGCCATTTTCTGACAGTACATCTTGATATGAGTTATCGGGCATTTGGTCCCATCATACTTTTCAAATTCTGGAACCTTGAACTTTGGTGGGATAACTACACCCGGTACCAAACAGAGCTCACGTGCATCCAAAGAGCCATATAAATTCATCCCTTCAATAGCTCGTAACCTCTCTTCAAGGAGATCTAACTTCGTCTGAGGCTTTAAGCTCCTTTTCATTGTTGATACACCCGTCTTCAATTTCTCTTGTTCTTTAGGATCCCCTGAATCATGGACAGAGATCGGGTCTGATGGGTTCCTTCTGAAGTTTGGAATGTCGTGCCCCGCAAATAGCATATGCTGTGAAGTATGGACTTGGGGTGGAATAGGACTCTGTGGATATGAACGTTCACCGTCTTGTGCCCACCTTTCTTGAGTAGTTGCTTCCCCTACTGGTTCTTTTCCTCTATTCATTTTAGTCATCATCTCCAGCATTGCAGCCAATTGCCCCTTCATCTCTTCTTGCGCCTTTTCTATCTTCTCCATTCGACTAGCTTGTCCTTCTTCCATGACCTGTACTTGTGAGAGCCCCGATCTGCTTTGTAACCTTTGATGGTCGAGAAGCCTTGGAACCTTATTACCACAATTTTCTAATTAGAAAAACCTTATCTTATTTCTTTCAAAATTTTTTGGAACAAACAAATCTTTTTATGAAAATCATGTTATTTGTATATGTATGCAAATGACATGCATGACAAAAATCTATTCTTTTTATCTTGAAACATGAAATGGAACAAATTTTTTTTTTTTGTTAATTTGCATAACTTTCTTGATTTTACATGTTAGGTATTTAGGTCTTCACTTTAACCAAATCTTAGGGAGGAATAATTTCAATGAAAATAATCAATCAATAACACATGTACATAAATTTGATAAAAAGGAAAATAAATAAAAATAAACAAATTCAAGATTGTAAAAACTTAGTCTAATTTCTCAAAGACTTATCTACAAAATGTGATTCAACAATGTAAAATGCGTACTAAAGTTCAAACTAAAATTTGCCTTTTATTTACCATATTCACTTATTAACTTAAGAGGTCAAGTCCGAAACAAGTAAGAGAATTTGAAGAATAACCTTGAACCATACCAAGCTTGTTTCAAAACTCTCTCTCTTTTTCCTTTGTTTTTAATTTTCTATGAGAAAAAACATATTCTTTTTTTAGACATGATGTTATACAAAATGTAATTTATACACAATGCAACGGTAATGAAGATCAAATTTTGTTTTATTTCACCTAACTTTCATGATTCTAAAGTGCAAATGACATGACTATCAACATATATATACACAATGATGATGAAATGAATTAAAACGATATATGTCCCTAACATGCTTGAGAAAAACGAATATTTGTATTCACAATACCTAGACACTAATCTTATTATTCCTTAATCTAATCATGCAAGAAAGATGGAATTCCTAACTAAACCTGAGCATTCTTCTTCATTTTTCTAGAAATCATTTTTCTTTGATCACCAAAAAATTTTTTTGTTTTCTATTTTTTTCTAAAAGATAAAATTCACATTCCCTATTCTATTCTTTTTTTAAAAATTGATTTTATTTCATTTTTATTCTAAATCAAACATTTTCTTTTATCACTAAAATTTTCTTTTTATTTTCTATTTTTCCTAAAATTCACATCCCCTATTGATTCTTTTTTTTCAAAAATTAACTTTATTTCATTTTTATTCCAAATCAAACTATTTTTTTTTTTGAATTCTTTTCCACACAAATTCAAGGACAATTTTTTATTGACATCTTTTGGTTCAAAAAAAAAATTTTTTTTTATGAGATAATCAAGAAAAGGAAAAAACTTTTTTTTTATTTTTATATTTTCATTAAAACTCCTATACAACCCAAAAATAAAAAATATTTTTCTTTATTTTTTTCTTGTCAACTTATTCTTTAAATTATTCAGAAAAGGAAAAAAGAAAAATCAATGAAAGATTTTGTTAACTCTATTTTACCTTTATTTTAAGAATAAACGTCAGCTCTCTTCGTATTTTCCATTTATTCCCATTTTTAAGTCCATGTTTTTGAAAGAAATCCCTCTTCTCTTTTTTTTTTTTAAGAAAAATTATTCCCATTATTTTGAAATAAAAGTTTGTTTTATTATTTTTCTCACACTTTCCTTTTTTATTAAAACTTAGATTTCTTTCTTTTTATTCTACAAAATCTCTTTCCACAATTTTATTATTATTATTATTATTTTTTGAAAAATCCTTTTTGAAAAACAAGAAAAATTTCTAAGACTTTAATTATGGACAATTCAAACCAAAATCCATAATACCTTTATTATTGATACAAGAAATGGGGTCAAATAATATTCCCTCTTGTGTCCTAATATCGGGATAATTTCTACAAAAATTGGACATGGCTCTACCTAAGGCTGGCCTCTTAGGTTTTTCTATATGCTGAGCTGGGTTTTCAAATCTAAAGGTTCCCAAATTATACCTCACTGTCGTCCACACTGGACTAGTAAGATTTAATTTGAGTGGGAGTATTTCGATTGCCATTGCGGAGGTGATTACCTCACGAGAGCAAAGGTACTCTACTCCCTCTTAAGAAGGACTGAACCCGGGTATAGAGCTCATGTTATGCAAATGCAAGTGCAAGTGTGTGCATGAGGGAACATGTCAGACTCGGATTAAATTATTATCTCTATCCTAAATGCTTCAACAATTTATTAACAACAAATATATACAAATATAAAACATAAAATAAAATACATAAAATGCAAATGCAAACAAAATTATTTTCAAAATCTAAGTGAATTAAGTTTAAATATCAATCAAGACTATTAAATTAAAACTTTGGATAACACATGATTAATGAATGGCTCGACTCTCAAAAAGTCCCCAGTGGAGTCGTCAAGCTGTCGTAACGGCTTCGCGCTCGACGATTTTAGAAAAACGTTTAAAAAACAAAACATGGGAGTCGCCACCAATCTTTTTTGTCTAGGTGTGATTGGCCACCTGAAATACTTATCTTTTTAACAAAATCTCAAAATTAATTAAGTTTCATTAAAAAGACAATTTTGGTCTGCGAAAACGAAGTTGGGTTCGGGGGTACGGTTACGCGTGGGGAAGGATTAGCACCCTCACGACGCCCGTTAAAAAAACGGTACCATAATAATCATGGGTTATCCTTTTTGTTTTAATAAAATGTTCTTAATTTAATATTTAAAATTAATTCCTTTTTTATTGCAATCTTTTTATTCAAAATCATTTTTTTTTATTTGTAAATTTATTTTGTTTTATTTTTAAGAGGTTGAACTTTATTTTTCGAAAATAAATGTGAACCTTTTTGTATTGAATAATTAAATCAAATACTCCAATACTTTTGGCAGCATTCGAAATAATTTTTCTCACCTAGAGATTTCTTAAGAATCACTATTTGTGACTTCTATAGAATCTCATCCTCGGAAGATTCACACATATTTGGAAATTAAATGGATGCATATGATGCAAACAAATAATATATGATG
The DNA here is from genome assembly GCA_031772115.1 of Heritiera littoralis. Classification (NCBI taxonomy): domain Eukaryota; kingdom Viridiplantae; phylum Streptophyta; class Magnoliopsida; order Malvales; family Malvaceae; genus Heritiera; species Heritiera littoralis. The sequence continues at coordinate 5,085,137 of JAPDPK010000026.1, read as the reverse complement.
CAAATGAATTTTTTATTTTAAATTTTCTTATTTATTTATTTATTTATTTATATTTCTTTGTTTTTTTAAAAAACTTATTCATTTTCTTTTTTAATAAAAATTTATTATTATTGAAAAATCATACTAAATATTCCAATACTTTTGGCAATAATTAGTACGACTCTTCTCACCTAGGGATCGGCTAGGAATCACTACTTGTGACTTCCGTAGCATCCCATCATCGGAATTTTATTTAATTAAATTTAAAATTTATTATTAATTTTCTTTTTCTATTTTCTTTTAAAAACTCATTTATTTTTATTTTTAATAAAAAACTAAATTATTGAAAAATCATACTAAATATTCCAATACTTTTGGCAACATTTAGTACGACTCTTCTCACCTAGGGATCAGCTAGGAATCACTACTTGTGACTTCCGTAGCATCCCATCATCGGACACTTTATTCAATTAATTTTAATTTTATCATTAATTTTAAAAATTCAATTTTATTTTCAAAAATATAAATTATTGAAAAATCATACTAAATACCTCAATACTTTTGACAATATTTAGTACGACTCTTCTCACCTAGGGATCAGCTAGGAATCACTACTTGTGACTTCCATAGCATCCCATCATCGGGAAAATATTTAATTTTAACATTGTTGAATAATATAATAAATGAAAAATATATAGTTTTCATATTTCCTTTATTCATATTTATAAAAATATATATATTTATATAATATATCTACTAACCATGTGTCTTTCAAAATTTATTATTTAACATATATAATTCACACATTTTCTTAAAATAATAATAATAATAATAATAATAATAATAATAATAATAATAATAATAATAATAATAATAATAATAATAATAATAATAATAATAATAACGACACAACAACAACAATAATAATAATAAATAATAATAATAAATAGTAATAGAACACAAATAATAATAATAATTATAATATTATGATTTAAATTTTTTTAGTTTTTTACTTTTAGTTTTTTAATTTTTTTATTTTTAATTTTCTAATTAAAATTTTCTTTTTTTTCTTTTTTTTTTTACAAAATAAATAAACACTAAATAAATAAATAAATAAACAAACAAAAAACAAAAAAAAATAATTACCAAAATGGATTTGGGCTAAGAGCCCAAAGAAAACCCTTCAATGGCCCAAGAATATGGCCCAAACGAGTGGGCCGGATCGGGTCGGTCAGGCCTGGGCGTGCGGGTCGCGAGTGGGCTGGAGCCGGGTCAGACGCGATCGGGTCGGGTCGGATGCTGGAGCGGCGCGTGGATCTTCTTCCTGGGTCGGGTGCGCGGATCCCGGGTCGCGCGCGGGTCGTTCGAAAATTTTTCTACAAAAGCCTTCCCTTTTTTTTTTAGCTCATTTCCTTCTTTTTTCAGAAAAAAAAAACTCTAAAGCCTTTAAAGGCTCTCGGCTACGGCGATTCCCGGCCGTGTCGGACCGCCGTCCGCCGCCGCCAAGTCCGTCGCCGACCGCCGTCGTCGGAGGGCCTAAATCAAAAAGCTCACCACTTTCAAAAGCTTCTCCACCCCCTCTTTCCGATTCTGACTTCCGTTTCCTTCGAAAACGCCTCTAACCTTATAGATCTGAGCTTCACCGAGAGTTTTCCCCCTTTTTTTTGATTTTCTGTTTTTTCTTTTTTTGTTGGATCTGGTTGATGTTTGGTTGTGGCTGTGGTTTTGTTGCTTTTTTCTTTTTTGCAGGTGATTGTGTTTCGGATCTGGGATCTGGTTTTGGGGTTCTCGGGTTCTAGGGGTTTGATTTTTGGTTGTTGGTGTGTGTGTGTGTGTGTGCGTGTGTTTGTGTGTTGGCTTGTGTTTCAGATCTGGGGCTTCGGTTTTTTGTCGTAGGTTTGGGGTTGTGGTTATCGGAGGCTGTTGTGGTAGTGTCTATGGTGAGGCAGTGTGGCAAAAAATGGTGGTGCTTGATAAGGGTCTCGGTTCTGGTAGAGAGGCTGGTTCCTCGTAGCTATGGGTTGAGCTGTGGGGGGTTGAAGCCTTTGGTCCCCTCTTCCTCTCGGGTCTGATGGGGTTTTTGGAGGGAAAAGCTTGCCTGGGGGCTGGTGGAGATGGGACGGTTAGGCAGAGGCTGACCGGCGTGGCAGGGGCTGGTGGTGATTGATGGACTAGACAAAAACAAAACAAAAATAAAAATAATAATAAAAAAATAATAAAAAAATAATAATAATAATAAATGTAATAAAAATAATAATAATAGTAATGATATAAGAATAATAATAATAACAGATAATAATAAAAATAATATAAATAAGAAAAATAAAAATAAATACATATATATGTAATAATAATAACAATGAAAATGAGATAAAATTAGGTGTCAACAATATTTTTTAAAAAAGTGTGTGAAAAGTATAAATCTTAATCAGTGCATTGCACATATTTGCAAACTAGTTACCTACAAAACAAATACAATGAATGAAGATTATAGACCATGAAAACAATTTTTGAAGAGCATTTTGAAGACAAAGCAATCACCACCAAATGCGTAGAATTGCAGCGAAAACAGATGGACCTCGGCCAGCCATGTCGGCTGTTGTTTTCTTTCTTTCCTGAAAGTTAGGGGTGTAAAACGGGCCTTAAACCGCGGGCTGGCCCGTTTAAAAAGCGGGCTTTAAGCGGTTTGGGCTTATAAATTGCGGCCCGTTTAAAAACGGGCCTAAACGGATTGGCCCGCGCAGGCCGCCAATCCGCGCGGGCCGGTTCACGTGGCCCGCGGGCCAACCCGCGGGCCAACCCCTTTAAGCCATTTTTTGGGTTTTTTTTTATGTAATTAGCTTTTAAACTATTTATTAATGTATTTTTATTTCTTATCAAAATAATACATAACATGATTTTATTGTATTCTAGCAAAAAAAATGAATTCATATAATTTTACTTTGAATTCAAACCATGACATTATATATATAATAGTGAAAAAAATGTTGAAAAAGTTTAATGTTTAATAAAAATTTATGTTTTTTCAAGTTTGTAATTATTTATTTTAAAATATTGTAAGTGAATTGTAATTGTATTTAGATTGTATTTATATATGAATTTTAATAATTTTTTAAAATTTAATTTGATTTAATTTTTATTATTTTTATTTAAAAAATGCTTGGCCCGCGGGCCGGCCCGGTCCGTATTAAAAACGGACCGGACATGTAATATTCAGCCCGTTTAAAAACGAGCCTAAACGGGCTAGCCCGTTTAAGCCCGCTTCCGTACGGCCCGACCCGTACCCACCCCGCCCCGCCCCGCCCGTTTTACATCCCTACTGAAAGTAGGAGTATTCAGCTTTTCCAGCCAGCGAAGAATTAAAGAGGCCCATCCTTTCCCTACGTAATTAAGATTGGGAACTTCCGATATGATAAAAAATTTTGTTTATATTATAAGTTCAATGTGAATACGTGGCAATAAGCGTAAATTTAATGTTAATAGTCTTAAAATAGATTAAAAATATCATAAACACATAAGAATAAAGATAAATATATTTTATAAAATTAGCATATATCTATGTCTATAAGATTAAATTTACTTTTCTTCTCATATTTAGAATACTTTTAACATATTTTATGTGTATTGATATTAAATTTACAGTTATTATCATATGTATTTACATTCACTTTTATAATAAAATCAAAATTTTTGATCTTATTGTAAAATTATCCAAGTAAGCAACTACATGACAACGAGCTTTCCTTTGGATAACAATTAACAGCATGAACTACTATTAAGCTGGCAGTATCTCTAATTCTACCATATGCTGTCACTTTCCCTGTTTTGCCTAACAATATCCTACACCTCCCACCTCTGTTTCAACTTATTATTTTACTATTATCTTTACCTGTTTATATTTGATGCATTAAAATTTACAATAAATATTATACACCATCGATTAACCATAAAATATCATATAGTTATTGAATATAGTTAAAAATAAATATTAACAAAAATTTTACAAACCTACACAAATATCATTAACATGTGACATTTTGATATTAACTCTTTGTAACATATATACATATATATATGAATTTATATAATGTACTAACATTATATAGCTTCTATATATAATCAATACACAAGAAATTGACATATCATCAATAAACTTTTATGAGCAAATTGAAAAAAAATTTATTTGTATTTATTTTTAAGGGCTTAGCATCTTTTTAATTTACATATTGATAAGGTGTTAATTTCTGATGTATTGATAGTGTATAGAGACTATACACTATCAATGCATTATATATAAACCCTATATATGTATGGATGTATGTATGTATAAACTCTTTGTATAAATAACCCTAATAAAAAAAAAGGGAAGAAATTTAGTAGGCCATTGAGCCCAGAAAAGGGCCCAAAATCCTATAAGAGGCTAATTTTTCTCTGGAAAATAATAAGAGGCTGTTTTACGTCTCAGCAAACAACGACCATTTAGAATAAGCATTGCAATTTGTAATTATTGGGCCCAAAGGCCAGGCATCTCCAATGAGCTCAAAAGGCCCCAAATCAATGGGCTTTAGACGTTTATGGATCTCAAACAAGTTGTATACTATTTTTGCCCTCAAATCACATGGTACTTTCCCCTGTACTCTTTTTACAAACTTAGTACAGAATCAATGATAATTTTTTGATGTTCAAAATTTATTCTTGACATAAATGGTAGATTATGAAAAGCTGAAACACTAAATTACCAAAAAAAAAAAAACAAGAAAAAAGCTAAAATACTACTTCGTCTTTTTTTTTTTTTGACAATGAAAAACTTTTAGTTTGAGAGAATAAAAATTACCGATATTGAAGTTCCAATACTACTTTGTCTTCCTTAAGGGCTACAGCTACATTAGTCATAAAACCCATTTTCTCCACACCATGAAAACATCCAATCTTTTTTAAAAATAAAATTACTAAATGGTGCTAATTCAAAAGTGAAGCAGCAAAAATAAGTGTAAATTAATAATACAAATTACTTAAAGAAATAAAGAGAAATTACCAAATACACTGTTAATTGATATTTTAAACTCTACAAACAAAATTAATAAAGTAACACTTAGTCATTTAAAAAATATTAAAAAATTAATTAAAAAACAAAGTGAGATGTGTGGTAATTTTATAACCTTACTTGTGAAATTAAAATATTTTTATTATCAACAGATAAAAACTAACCCAAAAACATATTAATGTTTTACATATGTATTAATAGGAGATGATACTCTTAGATATTGACAAAATTTTATTGAGAATCAATTTGGATTCTTCTAAAATTTCATTGGTTGAAGAGTTACTCGATAATTAAGTTTTAAAGATAAATATGCTTAATTGAGTAATAATTCTTAGTAAATAAAAATTCTTGTGATCAAGGAATGGGGTTCTATAAATATAGGGTGGGTTTTAATCTTTAGAATATGACAAACTAAAGAATGGAGAGAAACATAATTATCATGTGATTTGTAGGAATGTGAGGAAGATGGGTTTGTAGGGATCATGTGAAAAAAAGTCGGAGAAAACATTGGATTGACAATTAGGTTTGTTTCCGTGTTTGTGCTTAGTAGTGTTTTGCGGTATTTTTTTCTCTTTATAATCTTTATAGTTTATCGTATAGATTTGTCCTCTCTCATCCATAAATGTAAGCATTTGGGTCAAATTATGTTAAATTTCATTTTTTATGTGTGATTAAATTTTGTGTTATTTCGTTCATGTGAAAAATACGTTTCTACTTCAAAATTGATACATTTTGTAACTCGCTAGCGTTTACCTCTCCTTTTCTTTGGACTGGATAGGTGAGAGAAACATATTTACTATTATAACTCGAGTATAGAATTTTTACCCAAGCATCTTGCTTCAAATCATTGAACGACTAAACCAATTGTTCTAATAAAATTGCTTTTGGTTTTACAACTGCAATGCAAAATGTCCTTTTCCTTCACATGCTTCAATGAAACCAAGTAGAGAAAAAAAAAAAAACGGAAGTGACAGCCAGCACACATTTACACACACTCAAGTATATTCCATAGTTTTAAGACTATAGATATCAATTGAGAAGCAAAGCAATGAAGAAAAGCAAGTATGAGTACTACACTTGAGGATCCTCTAAAGTCCAAAGCTATAGCCATGGATGGTACAATATTGGGACACGTGCGCGACCCCCGATGAAGAGCAAGAGCGTGGGGGGCAGCTTATTTCCAACATTTGATTCTTGTTGATATATACCTAACAATACTGTGGTCCTTCCTATTTTGCCGATTGAGGACCACATATGCAGTCCCTGTGATCTGTAGTTTTTTCCTTTTTCCGTCTGCTTTGAATCTCCATCGACCAGGCAGCGTCAATCGGCCCCAGATCCCTTGAAATAATTGCTTTTCTGGTCGGATTGCAACTCCTGCATGTCCCCCCAGGCCAGCTTTCATCAAACTTCTTTTTAGTTGCTACTACTTTTCATTGTTTTCGTTCTTTATGAGACAACAATGAGCCCACGCTTGAAAAATAAAAGTTATACATTATGTTAGCTCCGTTACTTTTTTCCTTCAATAGTATATGTATTAAGCTAAGAAAACCTCCCACAAATCCATGAAGAAATGCATAGACATAAACCAAACCTTATTTTTAAAAAAAAATCATACATTAATTGTTCAATCAAATACTCGAATATTTGTGCTAAACAAAGTTTTAATTAATTTAATTTTTTTTGGCTGCTCATAATTTCAATGTGAATGATATGTTTTATTTCCTAAAAGCTAAATTTAGTTGGGAAAACTGTATAAGATTCAACTTGTCTGTTGAATTACTATATACACGCAATAAATTGTGCTAAAAAAAGTTACAATCATGAAGCATTTTAATTACTAAAAAGGAACATTCACACAAAACTAATAGGCAAGAAGTTCAATGAACCAACTGGCAGCCGAAAGATGGAAAAATACTAAGAAAATTTCAACGAGAAGGACAACCAGCACAACTACTTCCAGTCATTCTGGTTTTCATATCAAAACGACTAGCAATACCCATGATTTTTTCACGCATATATGATATTTTATACTAAGAGACCAAATCCAAGTAATCTACTGAATTAAAAAAACAAGATAATGGAGTTCTTTTTTTTTTTTTTGATGAAAATACGTGCATTAAAATCCCCAAATCAGGGAAACAAAACATAAAAGTTAACTCCCCACTTCCACGGGAGCAGAATAAACAAAACGAGGAAAGGAGATTCCTCTTCTATCAGCGTCTAAAGCTAGAGCAGTACAAGGAGGAGGATCCACAAAAACAGAAAAGGAATTTTGGAGTGAAGTCCCCATCTTCGCCAGTATGTCTGCAACATTGTTGGCCTCTCTAAACTTATGCACCAGTTGAGCTTCCTGGAACTTTGCCAGCAACCACCTGGAATCATTTACAATAGCAGAGTAAATATGAGATTCATCAACCCCAAAGAGAACTAACCTGAGTGCCGTTTGGGAGTCAATCTCCACAATGAGTCTGTTAATTCCCCTGTTAAAAGCAATTTCCAGTCCATCACGTATCGCCCAAAGTTCTGCGCTACAGCTAGTGGATGATCCCAAGTTTCTTGCGTAGCCAATGATCCAAGTTCCTGTGTGATCCCTTATAACTCCTCCAGATCCAGCCTTGCCTGGGTTTCCTCTTGAAGATCCATCTGAGTTCAGTTTCATGAATCCTGGTGGTGGAGGTTTCCACCTAACATCAAGTTGAAAGTGCTTTTTTTCCGGTTTGATCTTTCCTGCAATCGCCCAGTACTCTTTAGCTTTTTCTTGTATTTTTCTAACAATAACCTCTATATCTTCAAGGGTTCCGTTAAAAATCAACTTATTTCTTTCTAACCAAATGTGCCATATGGTAAAAGAAAAGATAACATTCCATGGGATTCCTGGAACATTAGAATCAGCTTTGCTTTTGCAGTTGGCATCAATCCATTCGGTCATTCCCTTGTCGAAATAGAATAAGGCATCTTGAGGTAAGGTGATGGAGTTCCAAATTTCCTTACTATTTCTACAATCTCTAAGAACATGTAGAGGAGTTTCCTCCTCAACATTACATCTTGGGCATGTAGGTTGGATCGACATTCCCCTATTACAGAGGACTTTTCTAGTAGCAATTTTTTGGTGTCTACACAGCCAAAGAAAAACCTGAATTTTGGGAGTGGAAGGTGTTTTCCAAATTTCCTTCCAACCCCTATCAGGATTTATTGTACAATTTAAGGCAGACTTGTAAGCTGACTTTATGTTAAATTTCCCATCCTGTGAAAATTTCCAGTGTAAGGAATCAATACTTCTACCCTTAGTTTGAACTGGTATAGAGGTAATGATCTCTTGGATGTCTTCTGGTAGAGGTGCACCGGCAAATGAGAAATTCCAATTTCCATCATTTGATATAATGTCCTTTACCAACATTTTCTCCTGTTGTTCTAACCATGGTCCATGAATTCTATTCTTTAGAGGGCCAATCCCTGTCCAATCCTCTTTCCAAAGAAGTGTATGCTCTCCCGATTTTATGACCTTGCGAACTCCATTTATGATGATTTTGTCTCCTTTTCTCATTCCATTCCAAAGAGATGAACCCGCCTTATTACTCCATGAACCATTTCTAGTATATTTAGCTTTGAGGACCATGATCCATGGGCAATCCTTTTCTGTGAGTGTGCGCCACCTTATCTTTGCCATGTTGGCTTCATTTAATTTCTTCATTTGTTTTATCCCAAGGCCTCCATTCTCTTTGGGCAGAGTCATAGTTTCCCATTTTATCAAATGTATCTTTTTATGTTCTTCAGTAGAACCCCACAAAAAATCTCTGCTGATTTTATCTATTTCGTCACAAATTTTGTTTGGTAAACAAGCTCCCTGCATGTAGTACATGGGTATAGCACTCACTACCGAATTAATAAGTGTGGTCTTGCCTGCCAAAGATAGTAATCCAGATTTCCACCCTGCCAGTTTACTTTTTATTTTATCAATGATGAACCTGAAGTTGGAGTTTCTTTGCCTTTTATCCATTGGGAAACCAAGATACTTCCCAATGCTATCTGAACAAGGCATTCCCAAGATATTGCTCAAATGATTTTGCATCTCAGAGTTAACATTAGGGGAGAACGTAATCTTGGATTTAGAAGGATTAACAGCCTGTCCCGAGGCTTTGCAGAAGATGTTTAGTGTTCTTTGCATGGCTTGACAAGTTTTCACAGTAGCTTTGCCCATCAAAATTAGATCATCCGCATAGAATAGATGGGTTAGATTTGGCCCTCTTCTGGTGATTCGAAAAGGTTCCCAATTCTTCTTAGCACTCTCTTCCGCAATTAGGAGTGAAAGATATTCCAAGCAGAGGATAAATATATAAGGAGAAAGAGGATCTCCTTGCCTTATACCTCTTGAAGGTTTAAAACTTAAGCTTTGTTCACCATTCACCAAAACTGTCATAGAAACCGATGAAATGCAAGACATGATGAGTCTAACCCAATGATCGGGGAAATTGAAGAAAAGTAGAACCTCATGAATGAATCCCCATTCAAGTCTATCATAAGCCTTTTCTAGATCCACTTTAACCATCATAATACCATGTTCACCTTTTTTCTTACTAAGAGAGTGGATGGCTTCTCTAGCAATAATAACATTGTCATGGGGTCTTCGGCCAGGGATAAAACTAGCTTGCATTGGGTTTATCATCTGAGAAAGATAGGGTCGAAGTCTGTTAACAAGGATCTTTGACTTTGTAAATTAAAGCAGTCGTTTTTTAATTATTATCTTTTTTTAAAGACAAGTATTCTAGCAAAGATTTGGCTTTGAATTTCACCAAAAAAATAGATTTGGCTTTGAAAACAGTGGTCGCCGCCTTTTGCTATGCACCGTGCGTGGACTGTTGCGTAGGCAAGCTTCAACTGGCTGAGTTCTTGGCTAATCAAAAGCTGTAAAGGTTGCTTTCAACCAATAACAAACTGCCCAAGCCAATGGGATATCTTCAACTCTTCCCTTTGCTTATCAGCTTTCATAGAAGCTAGGGGAGTAGGGGGCTAGGCCGCTAAGATGTGTGGATAACTTCTTTCTGTTTTGATTTGATGCTTTTCTGAGGGATATTTCTTTTTCTTTTTGAAGAGGGTTAGTGTAGGTGGGGTGAATAGATTGTGAAAGCGACATTTCTTTGAGGGAAGAAGGGTCATGGTTTATTAGTGTGAATTAAATTAACATTTTTATATGGGATTCCAAAAGCATATATATATATATTCTTAGTTTAAATTAATTAATTGGGGCAAAGGGAATTTCAGAGAGGGAAGGGGGCTAGGTATAATGCCTTTGAACCGTGATTGGTAAGACTTTATGATTCCTTTCATTCATCTATTAAATGCCGAAAATTTGAGAAATAAGTATTTTTTTTTGTTAATCAAACATTATATTAAATCCTAACATTAAATTTATGTACAAGATCTCTCTATGCGGATTAAGGTAAAGTGATGTCAACAATCTCTTAACCAAGTGGATAATAAAAAGTTATGACATATTATAAAATTTAAGTTTGAATCTAAATAAATCCGCTCACATCTTTAACTATCAAATATTTTTCTTATAAAAAAAACCTTAAAGTAAAGTGATTTAGAATTTTTTTCTATACTTGAGACTGTTAGAATTAGAATTTTAATCACTGATATTAATTAAGGTCATATTTGATGCATAGGATGAGGATATGATAAGATAATATAAGATTATGGATAGGATAAGACTATATTATATCATTCTATTTTATGTTTAGTGTGTACAAGGATTAAGAATATGATAGGATGATTTTTTATGTCTTTCACAATATTTGTTATGTGTAAAATTAAAAATAGTATAAAATGATTTTTTTAAGTACTCTTTTTTAAAGTAACATATTTTAAATTTATAATTTTTTGTTATAAATATAAATGAAAAATGAAAAATTTTAATATTATTTATAATACTATAATTAATAGTCCAATTTATTAGCTGATTTTTGAATAAAAAATTGCTTCTAAAAAATTTATATTACTTTTTCAAAAAAAATTATTTTTTAAGAAATGAATTTTTATAAAAAAAACATTTTCTGTATTTTTTTCATTTTTTTCCTTTTTGTTTTTATTTCTTTTATATGATTTAAATTTAAAATTTTTTATTGTAAATTAAATATATTTATTTTTAGAAAATTGAGTTTTTCTTGAAAATAAGTTTATTTTTTAATTACATTAAATATTCCAAAAGACTACTCTTAAATATTTTTCTTTATTTTTATGGTTTCTTTATCTTCTTTTTTTTTTTGTCAATTATAAGAAAATATAGAAAACAAAAAAAAAGAAAAATACAAGTTAAATTTTGATGAATTAAAAAATATATAATTTCTAATAATTTACGGTTAATAGTCACTTTTCTTTCATTTTTTTTCAAGCAAAAAGAAAAAAATTAAGAAAGAAAAAATAAAAATTTCAATGTAAGAAAAAACTAGTTAAACAATATATTTTGTAATAATTTTTATGTTTGAAAATTTATTTTCAAAAAAATAATTTAAAAAATGTGTACAAGAAAAATTATTTTATCAAAATTATAGTTTTTCTTTAATCAAAAACAAGAAAAAAAAGAAAGAAAAAGAAGGAAAAAATTATATTAATTAATTAATTAATTAATTAATTAAAGATCCTTACTATTTTATTAAATGTTTAAGTTAATTTTTAAATATAAATGTTAAGGATAAAATAATAAAATATAAGTATTTATTTCTAATCCTCTGGGATTAAGAATAATCCTCACCTTTTGGAGAGGATTGAGTTATCCTATACTAGAAGGATGACTAATCCTCCTTGCAATCCAATCTTCTTCTTAATGTGTACACCAAATATAAGATAGGATAATTATCATCCTATCCTATCCATCATCCTATGCACCAAACATGACCTAAGAGTCTAATATTCTATTAATAAATTACACAATTGTTTTTTTTTTTGTAAAATGTTAGTACAGTTTCTTTCCTTTCGGGTCTATGAGACTAAATTCGTAGATATTATACCAAGTAGGACATAAAAAATATTTTTGGTATCCCCTCAAAATAAAACATACAAGACTCTTGAGCTGCAAATCTTTGAATAATTGTGGTAACAAAAGTGCATCGATCAGACATCTGTATATCTTCTTTGCCCGCTCCTTCTTAATGACTTTTCCTAGCTACCTTATATATGTGTGTGTGTGTGCGCGCGCGTTTGTAACGCTTCAATTTTACATCAAAATATTATAAGAATCTATTGTAATATATATATATATAAAGATTTAAACTTATATTTGCAAAATAATTTTCATAAGATAAAACTATAAAAACTTTAATTCAAAGCATGAAATATCTCATAAATTGAATACGAATTTCCACGATATATATCAACGGCTTGCTTAGATCCCCACGTGATGAAGGTGCACTAGTGTTTGGGTAGAAATCCGATAAGTTCAAAGATCTACATAAAGCTTAGTTGAATTATTAGGCCTCAGCACTCTCATCCTTGATGGATATAGGTCGTGATCGAAACATATTTATCGCACCTCTTTTGAATAAAAGAAGAAGCATGATTGACATTTTGAAGAGGAAAATGAGAGATCATGGCCCTCCAAATTAGTCCAATTAATCTCAAAGATTATGATGAAGAGATCGAACATAATCATTACGAAGATATACATATGAAGAACCAATGATATACCTGTTTACTAGTTCATTAATGCCCAATGGCTGAGTTCGTAGAATTGCTTCTTCTATGATATATACATCACAAATCGTTTTCGATCCTATGACGAAAAACCAATTATTACTTAAATACTGCATCAACTGTGATTTATATAAATATTGCATCTAGAAGATAATAATATGAATATATGTACACTCAAGCATTTGTTGACTATCATGTTAAATGAGAATCATTAACAGAAAGGTGAAAATGATATATAGAAGGCTTACACACTAGAAGTATTTGATATATTCTTTCCTTGCATGAAGGTGAAAATGATACCTCAAATGGCATGCTAAAAAATTAAAAAGTTAATGTTCTTCTCTCATAGCCAACGAATTATGGGCGCAATATTTTGGTGAAATGATTAAACAAGAGTTGTGGTGTACTATTTTTAATGGATCCGAATTCAAATAATTTCATTTTTTATATTCAGTTATATAAAATTAAAGGGCAACCTCATTCTCCATTAATGATGTGCACATCTCCACTTAAATGTTGCTTTATGACGTCACTCAATAGTAAAACTTTCTTTCAAACAGAAAAATGATCAAGATTAAATAGGGAGATTTAAGTAGGAGTTGAACTCGAGAAACAAAAATATATTTTAGCAATAATAATCATCGCAACGGTTTATTTCAATAATATCGATAATGTATATATAATATATTACAGGAAAGCTTAAGGAAATGAAGGATGATGAAAAATGTTCAATCTTAGATTGCATTTTTTTTAGATATATATTAACTATAGTTGTTTTTGCATAAGGTTTTAATATCTTTTCTTGTGGAAGAAATAATTATGAAGTGTTTTGATGAGACTACAATATGTATTATAAAAATAATTTTTTATAAATTAAATTTGTTTATAAGTTTTGGATTGAATTTTGGAAGAATTATTAAAAATGTCTATTGAGCATGATCGCCAACAACTTTTTTATTAAGTGATTAAAAAAAATTATAACATATTATAAAATTCAGGTTCGAATCCAAATAATCACATTCTTATTCCAGTTATCATAAAAAAAGATGTATGTGTAAGAATAAATATGTTGATCTTGAACATATTTCTAACAATAACAAATCAAGTAATGCGGAAAACAAATAACCATACCTCCAGCCATTGTCAAGTGGGATATATGTATTCGATTTCTCACTAATCCTCTTCTAACTTAGATGGTATATCGTCTCTGAATAGAAGAGATTAGTCAGGACCAAGTACATCTCTTATATAGTCGTTCTTCCATCAAGAACGGGTGTCCGTTACCACTGCATTAATGACTGTCATTACTATTACATTAATGACTGTCATTACTATTGCATTAATGTCTGTTCGTTACCATTGCATTAATGTTTGTCCGTTACCATTATATTAATGTAAAAAACGTAACGGCTGTCTGTTACCATTGCATTCAATATCAAAACGTATTGGACCATTAATATGCATAATGACCATTAATATGACCATTAATATGCATAATGAAGAAAACGTTACAGTATGATCTAGTTGATGGATACCTCTATAATATATGTTGTAAAAGATTATTCATTTAAAAATGAATTCTGTATATAAATTTTAAATGTGCAAAATAAGTGTTAAAAAAAAGGAGAGAACATGCAATTATCAACGTAATCATTTAATAATGTAAAGCTTTAAACAACATTTTCTTTTGGATAAGAAATTAAACAATATTGAGTGAATGAATTAAGTAAGAACACCTCTTACTTGAATATGAAACAAACTGCCCAAGCCAATGGGATATCTTCAATTCTTCCCTCTACTTATCAGCTTTCATCGAAACTAAGGGAGTAGGGGGCTAGGCCGCTAAGATGTTTGGAAACTTCTTTCTGTTTTGATTTGATGCTTTTCTGAGGGATTTTTCTTTTTCTTTTTTGAAGAGGGTTTGTATAGGTGGGGTGAATAGATTGTGAAAGCAACATTTCTTTGTGGAAAGAAGGGACGTGGTTTATCATTGTGACTTAAATTAAATTTTTTTTATGGGATTCCAAAAGCATATATATATATATATATATATATATATATTCTTAGTTTAAATTAATTAATTGGGGCAAATGGAATTTCAGATAGGGAATGGGGCTAGGTATATTGCCTTTGGAGTGATTGGTAAGACTTTATGATTCCTTTCATTCATCTATTAAATGCCGAAAATTTGAGAAATAAGTATATTTTTTTGTTAATCAAACATTATATTAAATCCTAACATTAAATTTATGTACAAGATCTCTCTACGTGGATTAAGGTAAAGTGATACCAACAATCTTTTAACCGAGTGAATAATAAAAAGTTATGTCATATTATAAAGTTTAAGTTCGAATCTAAATAAATCCGCTCACATCCTTAACTATCAAATATTTTTCTTATAAAAAAAAGGGTTTGTATATGATGTACTGATTTGTATAGTTTTTATGCATCATATATAAATCCTTAAAAAACACCTTAAAGTAAAGTGATTTCGAATTTTTTTTTCTATACTTGAGACTAAACCTGATCATGGGTCGGGCTGGGTCCATGTCAATATTAGTATGAAATCTGTGTGCCCAAGCCCTGTCCGGCCCAGTCCAAAAATTCGGGCCTGACTTTTTATCCAAGTCCGTTTTTATTTTTATACTACAAGCTCAAGCCCAACCCGAAAATATTTTTTTATATTTTAATTAATTAATTAATTTATTATTATTTTATGCCTTTTAAAATTTAATTTAATTTGTCAAAATTTGTATATCAATATCCATATTAAATATTTATACTCATGTTTATTAATCAATAATGTTTTATATACATATAATTATATTATACTTATTAAATATATAAAAAAAGTTTAATTAATATTAAAAAAGAAATATAAAAAAATAAAAAATATAAATTCGGACTAGGCCAGGCCTGGGCTTTGAAAGGTTAAGCCCGAGGCCTGGCCTGACTTTTAAACGTGCCTAAAAATTTTGTCCAAACCCAGTTATTGCATCAGATATTTTTGTCCAAACTAAACTAAATATTGGGCGAACCTTCGAGCTTGGGCGAGTAGCTCGGCCCTTGAGCAGATCTACTTGAGACCGTCAGAATTGGAATTTTAATCACTGATATTAATTAAGAGTCTAAATTCTATTAATAAATTACACAATTGTTTTTTTTTTTTGTAAAATGTTAGTACGGTTTCTTTCCTTTCGGGTCTATGAGACTAAATTCGTAGATATTATACCAAGTAGGATATAAAAAATCTTTTTGGTGTCCCCTCAAAATAAAACATACAAGACTCTTGAGCTGCAAATCTTTGAATAATTGTGGAAACAAAAGTGCATCGATCAGACGTCTGTATATCTTCTTTGCCTGCTCCTTCTTAATGACTTTTCCTAGCTACCCACTATATATATATATATATATATGCATGCGTTTGTAATGCTATTTTACATCAAAATATTATAAGAATCTATTATAATATATATAGATTTAAATTTATATTTGCAAAATAATTTTTATAAGATAAAACTATAAAAACATTAATTCAAGAATGAAGCATCTCGTAAATTGAATACGAATCTCCACAATATATATCAATTGCTTGCTTAGATCCCTACGTGGCGAAGGTGCACTAGTGTTTGGGTAGAAATTCGAAAAGTTCAAAGATCTACATAAAGCTTAGGTGAATTATTCGGCCTTAGCACTCTCGTCCTCGATGGATATAGGTCGAGATCGAAACATATATATCGCACATCTTTTGAATAAAAGAAGAAGCATGATTGACATTTTGAAGAGGAAAATGAGAGATCATGGCCCTCCAAATTAGTCCAATTAATCTCAAAGATTATGATGAAGAGATCGAACATAATCATTACGAAGATATACATATGAAGCAATGATATATCTATTTACTAGTTCATTAATGCCCAACGACTGAGTTCATAGAATTGCTTCTTATATGTTATATACATCACAAATCGTTTTCGATCCTATGACGAAAAATCAATTATTACTTAAATAATTTCTTTTAGGGAAATCAACTATGATTTATATAAATATTGCATCTAGAAGATAATAATATGAATATGTAAAGACCCCGCCTGTTCCTTAGCCACCGACGAGCATCCCTTAGGCGATCACACACGCCCCAGGTTTATCTTTACACGTGAGGTTGGCGGTCGCCCACACTCACACATATTGTTAGCTTTGACGGTCGCCCACCTCACGGCTTTATCTCAAGTGGTCTGAAGAACTCAGGATAATTCCCTTAAGCACGTTTCTGAGGCTCGAACCCTGATACTCTTCAAGTACCCGAGCCTTACACTCATCATACCATTTGGACAATCTTTTTTGCAACCCTAATTAATCAAATACCAACTAATTGAGACCTCAATTAATCAAATACCAACTAACTTTTTCCTTCACATAGGGGTGGTTAGGCTGTCTGTCAATGTCATCCTTTCTTCTTCTTATACTTTGTACTTTATCTTTTATGACATGATATCAATCTTAAAGAACCATTAAGTCTTATCCATAAAATTTAATTATTATACAATGGCCTAAAGCTTTCCTTTATATACATATAAGTCAAATACACAGGATCTCACATAACTTACATATCCTATATCCCTAAATGATCTAATATACATCAATGTAGTATTGTACTATACAATAGCCGAAGTACACGACCAACTGATTATACCTTCAAGGAATAATTGGGAAGTGTGTCTCGAAGGTATACTAGAAGATCCCAAAAGTAAGCTCCTCTATCTTGTGCGAAATTCACTGCAAATAATTTAGATGAAAAATGTTGTAAAGGAGTGAGCTTACGCTCAGTAAGAAACATATGTAAAAGAGCGTATTATGCCACTATATGCAGGTTTCCTACTTGGCTCTATAATGTCATGTAAAAGCTCTTATAAAACATATACCATATACTTTCTTCAAATAACATATACACATAAAATCAAATAATTCAAATACTTTTAAATAATTCAATTCACTTGAAATCACATATGCAAATGTTCAAATACTTTCACGTATCTCAAATCACGTGAAATCACATAAACAAATACTTCAAATAGATGAGAGACAGTTAACCTTCCAATAGAATCATGCACCAAATAAATCTCGTAAGGGATAACAAATATATCCCGTGAGGGATAATCCTGTAAGAGATGTCAAATAAGTGCGTACCCACGTATGGGCTAGGGATCCTCCCCAAAGCCAAATACACATAAGAGACATATGGCCATAATCGATAGACCACAGTGAACACTAGTCAGGTGACATCTGTGACATTGAAGACCGAATTAGGGTTCCTCAACCAAGTACAAATACACATAATATACATGATCACCAAAGGAGTCCACAGTCTCCAATACATTTGTCATTAACCTTTTTTTGTAATATAAATATACTCATATAAAATAGACTTTAAAAATCTTCTTTTCAAATAGGGCAGTCGATTGGTATTTAGGGCAATTGACTGCTATGGCAATTATCACTTTCTTAAAATTCCTTTCTTTTTAAAAGTCAAATATTTCCTTTTTTGAAATCCAATATAACAGTTGATTGGTTCCCAAACAGAATGTCTTTCGAGAAAATGAGGTCGACTATCTCCTTAGCAGTCGACTAGTTTAGCAAACAGAATACTTCTAAAAATAGGGCAGTCGACTGGCTCCAAAGGCAGTCGACTGGCTCCAAAGGCAGTCGGTTGGTTTCGCAAACAGAATGTTTTTTAGGAAAATGCAGTCGATTGGCTCTTTAGGCAGCCGACTAGTGTGAAACAGAGTGTTTTCTGGAAAATAGCAGTCGACTGCTATATAGGGCAGTCGATTGGTTTGAGTCGATTTCGAAAAAACTTACGTTTCATCTGTCTTTAGGCAGTCGGCTGCCCCTAGCCAAATCGTAACTAAGAGTAAACCGAGATTTTCAAACCCCTTGCACTTAAAACAGCCTTTAATTCATTCCAAATCATGCAATCAAAAACAGGCATAGCCACCTTACGTCCGTTACACATATTCCTTACCTTAAATAACTCCGAATTTGTAAATCACTTGGTTGCACCAATTCTCTTCCTTCACTTCTTCAAAGTTGCAAACATTATAGTAATTCAAACCTTTAAGAAATCTCTATAAATATGCTATACCAATTCCACATAACTCCAAACCATGGATAGAATTGAATGAATCAATTTCTTCTCTTACCTTTGTTAATCACCAAAATAACAGCAAATTAGATCTCCTTAATTCCTTTGATTCAACCTTTTATATTACGGCTATAGCTTTAGCTAGTGATGAGGAGTAATTTTTGTTTAGCAAGCTTAACAATTTGATGACAAGAATTGGTTGTTTGTCAAGGTAAGTAGGAAGGAAAACTTAGAGTTTGGGAGGAAGAGCACAATGGTTGCCAGCCTTTGTTGGAGATGAAGATGACTCATCAACATCTTATAAATTCTCATTTAATGCATCTTCATCCCATTTTACACCTCATCCTCTTGATTCTTGTCCATTTGACCATCAATTCCTTTTATTCCATCTATGTCCTATATATCATCTACATATTCAAATTTTCATATTTATTTAATTCTTCTAAGTTGAAATATTATACAAATACTATACAAATATGGAAAAATTACATGAAATTGGGGATTTCACATTCTCCCTACCTTAAAAATTTGGTCTTCCAAATTGAATCGGCCTATTGATCAATTAGTTCATGATATCTTTCCTTTATTAAGCTCTCTAGCTCCCATGTGGCTCCTTCTCTAGTATGGTATTGCTAGAGAACTTTGACTAGTGGGAGTATCTTAGATTGTAACACATTCTCTTTCCTGTCCAAAATCTGAATCGACTTCTCTACATAACTCATGTCTTCCCGAATTTCCAACGGTTCATATTCTATAACATGAGATAGATCTGGATTATATTTTCGAAGCATTGACACATGAAAGACATTGTTTACTCTCGATAGCTCCGGTGGTAGCGCTAATCGGTATGCAACATCTCACACACGATCTAAGATTTCAAACGGCCCAATATAATGAGGACTAAGTTTACCTCTTCGGCCAAATCTCATGATTCCTTTGGATGGAGAAACTTTCAAAAACAGCAAGTCTCCAACCAAAAACTCAAGTGGCCTACGTCGAACATCGACATAACTCTTTTGTCTGCTCTGAGCTGTCTTGAGTCTTTGACAAATTAACTTAACATCCTCAAAGGCTTGTTCAACTAAATCTGGGGCTAACAACTTGCGCTCACCCACTTCTTCCCAACCAATAGAGGATCGACACCTTCTATCATATAAAGCTTCATATGGTGCCATTCCAATACTTGGGTGATAGCTATTGTTGTAAGCAAACTCAGCCAATGGCAAATAATTGTCCCATGAGCCTTTAAAGTCCAAAGCACAAGCTCTTAATATATCCTCGAGCGTCTGAATGGTGCGCTCGGACTGACCATCAGTCTGCGGATGAAAAGCCATGCTAAAGTTCAACTGAGATCTCATGGCTTCTTGAAAATGTTCCCAAAAATGAGAAGTGAACCTGGAATCTCTGTCAGATGTAATGCTTATTGGAACCCCATGTAATCAAACAATCTCTTTATCATATAAATATGCCAATGCACTTAGTGAATCTTTAGCTTTCATATGCAAGAAGTGTGCAGACTTAGTTAGTCTATCCACGATTACCCAAATACTATCATGACTCCTTCTGGTTCTGGGTAATCCCATCACAAAATCCATCGTAATGTGCTCCCATTTCCACATAGGTATAGGCAAAGGTTGTAACAACCCAGCCAGTCTTTAGTGCTCCACCTTAACCTGCTGACATGTGAAACACTTCGCCACAAATTTCGCTACGTCTCTTTTCATGCCAAACCACCAATACACCTTGCGTAAATTATGTACATCTTAGTATTCCCTGGATGCAACGTGTACTTAGTGGCATGTGCTTCAGACAAGATTAACTTTCTCAACTTCTTATCATTAGGAACACATATACGATTATTAAACCTCAAAACCCCGTCACTACCAATATCAAATTTCGATGGCATACCTACTTAAATTTGGTTTATAGCCTCAATACACTTAACATCTTCCCTCTTAGCAAGCCGAACTCTATCCATCAACTTTGGCTCAATTAACACATTGGCTATCATTCCAAAATGCTTAAGAGGTGTAACATTTAAGCTAAGACTTGCAAACTGCTCAAGCAACTCATATTCTCTTACCATCATGTAAGACACTATCCCAATATGCTTCTGGCTTAAAGCATCTGCCACAACATTGGCCTTTCCTGGGTGGTACAGGATCTCACAATCATAATCCTTTAGAAGCTCAAGCCATCTCCTTTGTCTCATGTTTAACTCCTTCTGAGAGAACAAATACTTCAAGCTTTTATGGTCCGTAAAAACTTGAAATCTCTCTCCATACAAGTAATGCTGCCAAATCTTTAGGGCAAATACCACTGCAGCTAATTCCAAATCATGAGTTAAGTAGTTCTTCTCATGATCCTTTAATTGACGAGAACCATATGCAACTACCTTACCATGCTTCATCAACACACAACCCAATCTTTGGGCTGAGGCATCACTATATACGAAAAATCCTCCAAACCCATTAGGAATAATGAGGATAGGTGCAGTCATCAGCTTGCACTTCAATTCTTGGAAACTACACTCACAGGCATCACCCCATTCAAACTTCATCTCTTTACACATTAAACGCGTCAAGGGAGCAGCTAACCTTGAAAAACCTTCAAAAAACCTTCGATAATAGCCCGCTAGACCTAAGAAACTCCTAATCTCCGTCACTGTTTTCGATCTCTCCCATTGCACCATAGCTTCAATCTTCGATGGATCGACCGAAACTCCATCCTTACTAATTTTGTGACCCAAAAAGGAGATTTGATCTAGCCAGAAGTCACACTTACTTAACTTGGCATACAATCCTTTATCGTTGAGGATTTGTAGAACTATCCTCAATTGCTGCTCATGCTCTTCCCAGGATCTTGAATACACCAATATGTCATCGATGAAAACAATGACAAACTGGTCTAAGTATGGTTTGAACACATCGTTCATTAAGTTCATAAATGTTGCGGGTGCATTGGTTAGACCAAACGGAATCACTAGGAATTCATAATGACCATAACGTGTCTTGAATGCCGTCTTCGGGACATCTTCACTCCGAATCTTCAATTGGTGATATTCGGATCTCAAGTCTATCTTAGAAAAGACTTATGCACCCTAAAGCTGATAAAAAAGATTATCAATCTTGGGAAGAGGGTACTTGTTCTTGATTGTCACCTTGTTCAACCATCAGTAGTCAATGCAAAGTCTCATGCTACTATCTTTCTTCCGGACAAATAGCACAGGAGCACCCCACAGGGATACACTTGGTCGTATGAACCCCTTGTCTAGTAACTCCTGAAGCTTCTTTTTCAATTCTTCAAGTTCAACTAAAGCCATCCGATAGGGAGGTCTATAAATAGGCTCGGTTCCATTTCTCTATCCGGAGGAAGTCCAGGAAGTTCGTCTAGAAACACATCCGAAAAATCTCTAACTACCGAAATTTCATGAAGTTCGGGACGTTTCTTTTCTACGTCCACCACATATGCTATAAATCCTTCACATAACAAATATATTTTCTATTAGTTTCATTTACAAATAAGTCAAATAATAATATATACCCTGCATTAATTACTTGCAAAATTTACAATATAGCTAACGGGAGAAGAGAATATCACATTCTTAGTATAACAATCTAATTTCACATGATTCTTAGCCAACCAATCCATCCCTAATATGATATCAAATCCATACTTATTGACTAGGATTAAGTCAGCTATCGATTCTCTCTCCTACCCGTAGCTTACAATTACGATACACTATGTCTATCATTTGAGATTCCCTAAAAGGAGTATTTATCTGTAATAAGTGTCCAAAGGCTCAGGCTTAATAGGCAGTTTCATAGCAATCATTGGAGAAACAAATGTATGCGTAGAGCCTAGATCAAATAGTGCAGCGACATTGATATCAAAAAGATAAATCTTACTCTTAATCACATCCGACGAAGCATCAGCAGACTGCTTATCAATGGCAAATACCCGACCTTGAGTCACAGGTTTCTTCCCTTTCTTTGCCGCTGTGGCCTTATGCTGAGGCTGTGTGGTCTTCTCTAATTCTTCAGGTACCCTCTAATTCATCTTAGGACAATCCTTAATCCGATGTCCCTACTCACCACACCAAAACAAGCCCCAATTGCGAAGCGGCATGCTTGTGACCCATGAAACTTTCTGCAATGCTCGCATCTCTGCCTTATACTCCTCGGTGAGCTAGCAATACTACCAGTCGAATATCGGGATTTTTCTTCACTTATCTTAATCCTTGTAGATCTAGGAGTCCTTGTATCATAACCATCATAGAACTCCAAATTTTAGCATATGTTCATCAGATCATTAAATTAAAGTAAAAATCATTCTTCGATAATTTATTTTCTTACCTATCGGAGGTCCTTCATACCGCCTACTTCTTCTAGATGGATATCTATCACTGGAGGCTCTCTCATTTGACTTTCGCTTCATCGTTTCTTTACCTTTACCCTTGGCTCGGAAATCAACTTAGTGAAACTCATAGCCCTGCTCACACAGTTGAGCCTTATAGACTGCCTCATCATATGTAGTGATATCCATGGGGTATAGCTTAGATCTAATAGGAGGTCTCAATCCCTCCATAAATCTATAAATCTTGTGCTCACTTCTTAACACCTCTGAATCAAACCTACTCAAAGTCGTGAACTTTTACTCATACTGATCAACTGACATCATCCCTTGAGTCAAGTTCAAAAACTCTACCTTTAACTTGGTTTGAGCAGTGCGTAGGATGTACTGTCTATTGAACCCCTATAAAAATATATCCCACGTTACCTCTGAATGTTTGGCCTCCAATATAGTCTTGGTGGATTGCCACCAATGTTCCGCCTCATCCAATAACAAATATGTCGTCAGACCCACCTTCTCCCGTTCTAAACAACTCATATACATAAATTGTTTGGTGACCACCTTCACCTAATTCTCAGCGGTCAACGGATCTCGGTCTCCTTTAAACTTAGACGGATCCAGCTTCTTGAATTTTTTAATTAGCACTACACTGCAATAAGCCTTAGGATCTCGCCTTTTAGGAGCTTGGACTGGTGGGGGAAACTCTGGCTGTGTTGTCGGAGGCTGTACTGGGGGAGTAGGAGGAACTGTAGGAGTGGCTGTAGGTGCACTAGTGGCCATATTCGAAAAGTTAGTCATAAACTGAGTGAATAGAGTGGCCATCAATTCTACACTCCTTTCTTTCCTTGAGAGTCGGGTGTTTGAGCTACCCCGGTGGAGATGAAGGAGGAGACTAGGTTGGGGTTGGTTCCACACGACCCTATCCTCGTTCTCTACCAGTACCCCTTCTTCGAGTGCTCATTCTGTCAATATCACTACCAAATAACACGATTTAGTATAACTTTAAACAGTTATACTACGCATATATATTCAGACAAGTACAGTACTTGGGGATGTAAACTATTTCTAGCCTAATAACACTGACAAACATTAGACTAACCTGCTCTGATACCAATCTTTTTCGCGACCCTAATTAATCAAATAGCAACTAATCGTGACCCCAATTAATCAAATACTAACTAATCGCGACCCCAATTAGTCAAATACCAACTAACTTTTTCCTTCACATAGGGATGGTTAGGCTGTCTGTCAATGTCATCCTTTCTTCTTCTTATACTTTGTACTTTATCTTTTATGACAAGATATCAATCTCAAAGAGCCATTAAGTCTCATCCATAAAATTTAATTATTATACAATGGCCTAAAGCTTTCCTTTATATACATATAATTCAAATACACAGAATCTCATATAACTTACATATCATATATCCCCAAATGATCTAATATACATCAATGTAGTATTGTATTGTACAATAGCTGAAGTACATGGCCAACTAATTATACCTTCAAGGAATAATTGGGAAGCGTGTCTCGAAGGTATACTATAAGATCTCAAAAGTAAGCTCCTTTATCTTGAGTGGAATTCACTGCAAATAATCTGGATGAAAAATGTTGTAAAGGAGTGAGTTTACGCTCAGTAAGAAACATATGTAAAAGAGCGTACTATGTCACTATATGCAAGTTTCCTGCTTAGCTCTATAATGTCATGTAAAAGCTCTTATAAAACATATACCATATACTTTTTTCAAATAACATATACACATAAAATCAAATAATTCAAATGCTTTCAAATAATTCAATTCACTTGAAATCACATATGCAAATTTTCAAATACTTTCGCGTATCTCAAATCACGTGAAATCATATAAACAAATACTTCAAATAGATGGGAGACAGTTAACCTTCCAATAGAATCATGCACCAAATAAATCTCGTAAGGGATAACAAATATATCCCATGAGGGATAATCCCGTAAGAGATGTCAAATAAGTGCGTACCCACATATGGGCTAAGGATCCTCCCCAAAGCCAAATACACATAAGAGACATATGGTCATAGTTGATAAACCACAGTGAACACTAGTCAGGTGACATCTGCGGCACTGAGGACCGGACTAGGGTTCCTCAGCCAAGTACAAATACACATAATATGCATGATCACCAAAGGAGTCCACAGTTTTCAAAACATTTGTCATATACCTTTTTTTGTAAAATAAATATACTCATATAAAATAGGCTTTAAAAATCTTCTTTTTAAATAGGGCAGTCGATTGGTATTTAGGGCAGTCGACTGTTATGGCAATTATAACTTTCTTAAAATTCCTTTCTTTTTAAAAGTCAAATATTTCCTTTTTTGAAAACTAATAGGGTAGTCGATTGGTCATTTAGGGCAGTCGATTGGTTGCAAACAGAATGTTTTTCGAGAAAATGAAGTCAACTGTCTCCTTAGCAGTCGACTAGTTTCGCAAACAGAATACTTCTAAAAACAGGACAGTTGACTGGATCCATAGGCAGTCGGCTAGTTTCGCAAACAAAATGTTTTTGAGGAAAATGCAGTCGACTGGCTCTTTAGGCAGTCGACCGGTGCGAAACAGAGTGTTTTTTGGAAAATAGCAGTCGACTGGTTTGAGTCGATTTTGGAAAAACTTACATTTCATCTGTCTCTAGGCAGTCAGCTGCTATTTGAGGCAATCGGCTATCCCTAGCCAAATCGTAATTAAGAGTAAACCGAGATTTTCAAACCCCCTGCACTTAAAACAACCTTTAATTCATTCCAAATCATGCAATCAAAAACAGATATAGTCACCTTACGTCCGTTACACATATTCCTTACCTCAAATAACTCCAAATTTGTAAATCACTTGGTTGCACCAATTCTCTTCCTTCACTTCTTCAAAGCTGCAAACATTATAATAATTCAAACATTTAAGAAATCTTTATAAATATGCTATACCAATTCCACATAACTCCAAACCATGGACAGAATTGAATGAATCAATTTCTTCTCTTATCTTTGTTAATCACCAAAATAATAGCAAATTAGATCTCCTCAATTCCTTTGATTCAGCCTTTTATATTACGGCTATAGCTTTAGCTAGTGATGAGGAGTAATTTTCGTTAAGCGAGCTTAACGATTTGGTGACAGGAATTGGTTGTTTATCAAGGTAAGTAGGAAGGAAAACTTAGAGAATTTTGGGAGGAAGAGCACAATGGCTGCCAGCCTTTGTTGGAGATGAAGATGACTCATCAACATCTTATAAATTCTCATTTAATGCATCTTTATCCCATTTTACACCTCATCCTCTTGACCATTTGACCATTAATTCCTTTTATTCCATTTATGTCCCATATATCATCTACATATTCAGATTTTCATATTTATTTAATTCTTCTAAGTTGAAATATTATACAAATACAATACAAATATGGGAAAATTACATGAAATTAGGGATTTCACATAATATATGTACACTCAAGCATTTGTTGACTATCATGTTAAATGAGAATCATTAATAGAAAGGTGAAAATGATATATAGAAGGCTTACACACTAGAAGTATTTGATATATTCTTTCCTTGCAGGAAGGTGAAAATGATACCTCAAATGGCATGCTAAAAAATTAAAAAGTTAATGTTCTTCTCTCATAGCCAACGAATTATGGGCCCAATATTTTGGTGAAATGATTAAACAAGAGTTGTGGTGTACTATTTTTAATGGATCCAAATTCAAATAATCTCATTTTTTTTATTCAATTATATAAAATTAAAGGGCAACCTCATTCTCCATTAATGATGTGCACATCTCCTCTTAAATGTTGCTTTTCGACGTCACTCAATAGTAAAACTTTCTTTCAAACAGAAAAATGATTGAGATAAGCTTAAGGAAATGAAGGATGATGAAAAATGTTCAATCTTAGATTGCATTTTTTTTAGCTATATATATATATATATATTAACTATAGTTGTTTTTGCATAAGCTTTTAATCTATCTTTTCTTGTCGAAGAAATAATTATGAAGTGTTTTGATGAGACTACAATATGTATTATAAAAATAATTTGTTATAAATTAAATTTGTTTATAAATTTCAAAATGAATTTTGGAAGAATTATTAAAAGTGTCTATTGAGTATGATCGCCAACAATTTTTTGATTAAATAATTAAAAAAATTATAATATATTATAAGATTCAAGTTCAAATCCAAATAACCACATTCTTACTCCAGTTATCATAGAAAAAGAAGTATGATCTAGTTGATGGTTACCTCTATAATATATGTTGTAAAAGATTATTCATTTAAAAATGAATTCTGTATATAAATTTTATATGTACAAAATAAGTGTTAAAAAAGGGAGAGAACGTGCAATTATCAACGTAATCTATTAAAAATGTAAAGCTTTAAACAACATTTTCTTTTGGATAAGAAAATTAAACAATATTGAGTGAATGAATTAAGAAAGAACACCTCTTACTTGAATATGAAACTTAAATCAAATAATTTGTACAGTTGCATATAAGATGTGACATTATGTAGGATTGAAGTTCAAATTCGAATACCTGTACTCATTCTCTTATTCTCAAACTATTAACAAGTAGTTATTATTTTTTTCTAGTGTTCAAATTTGAGTAAGTATCCGTCATCATCATGCACACAAAATTTTGAGTCATCCGATATTTTTATTTATTTCGTTTGAAGATAAAATCTTTTTCCAATATATGTTAATGGTTTAAATTTTATTATTATCAAACAAATAGTTAAACATTTTTTATTAACTTAAAATTTAGCATGGATGATTTATTTAAATAAAACATAATATTTTAACAGTTGGATTTAAAAAAATAAATCATATAAAAAGATACGAAAGAAAGAGTGTAAAATTAAATTTGTTTTACAATTATATAAGTGGGATTCCTCCTATACATACATATATACATACATACATACATACATACAAACATATAAGATGGATTATTATTTAATACATTTTCTCATCTCATAAGCAGATTTAATTAAAAGATTATGTATCCATCACTAATTTAAAATTTTAATTATTTAATAATAAAATAAATAAGCAAGAACCGCATCAATTCGTTTGTAAAACTGAAACACTTCGTTATTGGCATCTAAAATAATAATCCTTAAAATATTAATTTGTCGAAAATAAAATGCTGCTTACATGTGCATTTTGACTATTTGTACAAAAATAAAGCATCGCATCTATGAGGCCCTAATAAGGTAGTTAAGGAATCGGATCCACTACCATTTTCACAACAGTCGATTAATTAAAGAAAAAGATTCATGACATATACAAAACAGTGGAAAAAATGTCAAACACTCCTTAAAGGTGAACGGAAAATCGATTTATCTAATCAAACCCGATTGAGTTCTCATTAACTAATTCAACTAATTCAATTTTGATCAAAAATTGATTTATAAGATTGGTTTAGTTGATTATCGATTTTCAAAACTGATAACCCAATTATTGAATCAACTGACCTTATTAATTTATTTTTAAAATATAATGTAATATACATACAATTTTAAAATCATATATATAATATATCATTTATCTTATATACTATATAATGTATATAATACATAGAATGGATTTAATGTAAATATTTAAATTATATATTTTTTAATAATTAAATCCGAAATAATCTATCAAATCAATCGATTTAAATCTAATTATTTTAATTCGATTTGGTTTGATTGGTTACATCAAGTGAAATTAGTTAAAGTGATTTTCGAATGTTTAAGACCGAACTGATCGAACCAACAAAATACTCTCTTTTTTTTTATTAGTAAATTGTTATTCTTAATTATATCCGTTTCTTTGTTTTTCAAGGTGTATTAGAATACAATTTGTAATTCCACAATAGAATCTTTGGTTAATAAAACACAAAGATTAGTAAGAGGATTTAGCATCCAATTCGAAGGGCTCTCTTCTCTCACCCATGAATCATGATCAGAAATTAGAGAATAAATTTATACAATTAAACTTCTAGAATGGTTATTTACCAAAAAAAAATCTAGAATGGATACTTTAATTGATTACGACTTGCATGTCAATTTTTATATTAATTATATATAATTATGTTTATTAATAAATAAATATTTTATATATATAATTATATTATACTTAGTAAATAAATTTAAAAAAGTTTTCAATTTAATTATATTTTCGAGCCGAGCTGAGCCGGGCTCGGGCTTCGAAAGGTCAAATTAAACTCAATCCGATCTTTGATCAGGCCTAAAAATTTTACTCAAGTCCGCTAATTTCATTTGATATTTTGTCGAAATTTAACCAAATATTAGACAGACATTTGGACTTAAGTGGATAACCTAGCCTTGGAGCAGAGCTTGCCCTTTACATTAATTCTTGTAATAATAGTAGTATAGTAATGTTACGTTCTTAAATTAAGCTTGTTTTTTTTTTTGAAGGATTAAATTAAGCTGTTAATTTGGTAATTGCCATGCCAAAGATTCTTACGCTATTTATCTTGGTCTAATTTTTTTATACCAGATTTACCGTCTTTAAGACTTTACCAGAAAAAAAAAAAAAAAGAGAAGTCTACGAGGATGGCAGGTGTGACCTACTGTGTGAAAATAACAATGTCCCAAAGAAAGAAAATAATAAAAAGATTTAGAAAAATAAAACTGTCGTCATCTGAATTAATATTCTAAATTTGCTCCAATATTCTTACCTAAACCTTGAGAATTTGAGGATATCGGACATATATATATTCCTTGGGAATTTAATAAAGGAGATTATGCCATTGAAACCACCTACCCATTTTTCATTTTTGAAAAAAAAGCAGAGGAATAAAATATAATATATATAATAATGAGTAGGCCACTTTCACAACATTCCTTTCTTCTGTTTTCCACGGATGAGCGTCGAGTGCTCAAATCACAGTTCCACCAAGCATTAATACACATATGTAATTGTATATGAGTTTTTTTATATATTACAAGTAAATTTTTTAATTTTATAAGTGAGTTTAATTTTTTAATATAATATAAAGAGTTTTGTCATTTTATTATTTTCGTTAGTAGAACTTAAAAATTTTATAGAATATATAAGACAATTATATATATTAATTACTAGAAGAAAATCAGTGCATGACTCATTTATTAAAGTTTGGTGACTTGTCCAATAGATTTATTCACCCGTTTCAAAAGGGTGATTGAATTGAAAGGACACTGAAATTCAACGCTACTTTAATCTTTTGACGTTTTAATTGTTCACACATAACTAATAAGATTAGAAAATTTCAGTTACGTGATTGATTATTAACATTTGAAATTCATGGTACATGTAATTATATATTTTTAACATTGTATCTTATCTTGCAAGTAAAACGCAAATAAAAATAACTTTCCTTTTTTAATCAATTTAGAAGAATCATTCAATTTTACGTATAAGAAATTAATATTTACATATTTGAGGAAAAAAATCCTAATGGTTATAAATGTTTTCACATCTTTTTCTTTCTTTTTATGAACTTTCCCCACTAGATAGTTGTATGGCGTGATGTTGGCACAATATTGTTGCACAACATGCAAATTTTGAAGCAATAATCAAAGGATTTATATATGATGCACTGACAGTGTATAGTTTCTATACACTGTCAATGCATCAGAGGTTGACACCTCATCAATAGACCCTTATATGCAAATATAAATAAATTTTTTTAATTTGCCCATAAGGGCCTATTGATGAGGTGTCAATCTCTGATGCATTGACAGTGTATAAAAACTATACACTGTCAGTGCATCATATACAAACTCATAATCAAAACCCTGTATTGTCAAAACTCCAAAGCAAACCTTTCTTTTCCTTGTTATCCAATAAAAGAAGATTGAAACCCGAATAGTTGAATCTACAATTTAATTCAAATGATTTATCCAATCATGTTTAAGAGGTGATATCTAACCAATCTAAATTAAAATAAAATTTTAAGACTTGCATGTTTGCAATTTCTTGTCATATTTTCGAGCTTCAACTCCTTTTGTATATAAAAAAAGGCACTCAAGCTAATGTTTGTCTAATAGAGTTAAATTGGTGGCAAACGGTAACATGAATAACATGCACTTATGGTAAAGGAGTAGTTGTTACATTTAAACTAGTAATGAAAAGGATAGGAAAAGAACCACATATTTGCTTTCCATCTATGGGAAATAGAGACAAGTTTTTAAACCCTAAGTTCAGGCTAAAATGGGAAACTTTGACTACATCATCGGCATGCACTTTGCAGTTTTCACGAAAGGCCCAAGCCTATAATCTGCCAACCTTGATTTGTAAGCAGAAGTCTTGTATTCCAACCATGTGAACTCCTTGTACAAACTTTCTTCCTCTTTTGCCATCACAGAAGCTAAAGGTGCTATCTTTTCACTCAAAGGTGGCCCTCCAAAAAAGATCATTGAAACTCTTGATTTCAGTGAGCCTGCCAGCACCCGATGCTTCACACTTCTAAGCCTCCCATTAGTCATTACCTGCCTCAAGACAAAATTAGTCCATCCACACCCGTATCAGAAAAAAGAGAGTTTTGGAAGAACTTCAGTGGAGAGAACTGAAGAATAGAGTTATCCAAAGGATTGGTTCAATGGTGCAAAATCCTAATAAGTTTTTTAGTGAGGACAATCTACAATAAAAAATTTGATATTTGAATTCTCATTAGATCAAATTTTCTTAACCCACCGCGAGTAAAAATTAATCTCATATTTCATGTGATATAAAAACAACTCGTGGTTTAAAAAAAAAATAAGTTCATTAGGACCCAGTCTGATATTTCTCTTTCCTTTTTAAAAGAAAATAAAAGAAGATTTAGAACAGTGTTGACATTAATTATGTACCTGCAAGGCATCGCCAACATTGATGAAAAAGGAGGTCTGATCAGGTGGGACTGAAACCCAAGTCTCATCTCTCAGACAAATTTGCAGGCCTGAAGTGTTGTTGGATCTTAGGACAGAAATTATCTGCGGGTCTGTGTGCTCCCCAAAGCCAATCAGATTTCCACCGCTCAATGCCTGTAGCTCCGGGTAGGGTGGATAGTGG
Source organism: Heritiera littoralis (assembly GCA_031772115.1). NCBI lineage: Eukaryota > Viridiplantae > Streptophyta > Magnoliopsida > Malvales > Malvaceae > Heritiera > Heritiera littoralis. Next base: position 5,052,869 of record JAPDPK010000026.1, on the reverse strand, counting down.
TTCAGCCTGAAACATGAGTCGCTTTTCTCATCTCTTAACAGCCTGCTCAACGCATTCCTTGGTTCGATTTTCAGACCATCAGCCATCAGTTCAAGTACTTCGAATGCCATTCTCTTCACTGCCAGGATATAGTCATTCACTGCGCAGCTGCTTCATTAAAATGCCAGAATTAGTATAACAATTTTATTCAGTCCTTGAACTGTTATGAAACAGCTTAACTTTCTTTCTTTTTAAAATCCTGAAACAGAACGTCAAAAAAAGGTAAATTAAGAGCTAAAAGAAGTGTCCTCTGTAAAAAGTTTTACCGGAAAATTTCAGGGTTTTCTTGGAAAACGGTGTGAGTTTTGAGGGAGGTGACTTGAGGATTGGTATTGAGAAGGAGATATTCAATCCATCCCACATCACCATGTGATCCAATTCTCTTGCTGCCATAGCCAAAAGGATCGGGAGGACCAGCTTTGTCTTTCTCAGACTGGGGGAGATTAAAGAACCTGAGAGCTTCAGCTTCCAATCTGGTAGTGATTTCCATTGGAACACCATGATTGACCAGCTTGAAGAAGCCATACTCCTCACACGCCTTGACTATGAGGGTTTTTGCTTCAGGGTCTCTCAGGTCTATCAAAGGAATTCCTGCGTAAACACGGGTAGGCTTGCATGTTTTGATCAAAAAGCGAGGGTCTAATGCTGCAGACTGCGACACCGCAACCATGGTTGTTGCTGCTGCACACACAAAGAGGAATGAATATGTATTTATATCTGAATATGAAAAGAGAGAAAGCAGAGTGAACGGAGAGAAAGATGAGAGAATGGGAATGAGAGATTTTAGGGGCTGATTGACGGTATTTAAATATGCAAACAGGTGACGACTTTGGTAATGCAAGAATGACAGAGAAAGAGAAAAGGCAGAGGCGTTACTAACTATAGAGAAGAGGCCATCTGGCCTTGTGTGTCTGCTTGGCAATTTATGCTATCGAGGGGAGAAATGAGAATGAAAGTTCCTTTTTTTTTTTTTCCAAATTTTACTGATTTTCAAGAAATAGAGAATCAACCCTGACTATAACATAAAAAATCAGAATTTGTTGTGTTTGGGGTGGGTTTTGTTTCTCCCTCTCACTGTTGTGTTGGATTAGCCAAATACTAGCAATATCTGGAATTTGCATGTTTTTTTTGACCTGGTGCTGATTTTACCTGCTATTAGTGGAGGGAAATTATGAACACAATAAAAAAATAGTAAAAAGCAAAAAGAAAATCCAAATCTTTGATAAATCCAATCCCCTTTTGCAAATTTGTTCAATGTTTCATATGATAAATGGAAAATGACAGAGCACTTAAAATCTTCCATTGCACTGTGATTTGATTCTATTGTTTTTGCCTACATCTATTCACTTTCCAAAAACACGAAGCACATAACATTACATTTTTTTCTAAATTCAAGGGATTCATTCATTGCAGATAGTTCTGCCTTTTCCTTGCATTCTTTTTGGGTTGGGAGAACAAAATGATCTATTCAACAAAGATTCCTTAATTAATTGAACGTTGGTTGGTTTTTTCCTTTTCAATTTATTCAAGGGAAGAAAAGAAAAGAACAGCTGTGAGTCTCTGGGCGCTCCATTCTGTGGTCACATGCAAGGCCCTGCCTGCACTCTCATGCCTTCCCCCCCCTCCCACCCCACTCATGGTCTCTGTGTTGCCTACTGGCTTCCGTAAAGGATGTCTATCCACTGTTCTGATAGTGATATTTCCTACCATAGCATCTCTAATGAGTTCAGTTGCAAACTTGGCCTCAACAATTGGATCACACTTTTCGGTTATATTTGTTCCACCGGCAGCGTATAGTTGTTGTATATTGTCAATCAATCATGAAATATCATCTCAGTATTATACGAAGTTAAAAAAAATGTAGGCAGTTGAAAAATAAACTTTAAGGAATGTTCGGAGTTTAATCACGATTAAAGCTCTTCACCCCTTCCCAAAGATGTGTTTAATGAGAGTTGAACCTGAAAGCTTTTCCCACAAACTCAATTTGCGTTGCCAATTAAATAACAACCCATGGGTTACGTAGGTTTTAACTTTATTCATTAATAAGGTGACATTTTGTGATTTACTGATAATGTATAACATTTATATGCTGTCAATGTATCAAATATTTCATATATCATTTGTAAATTATATGTTCTAATGAATTTTTTTTAATTCATAGAGGTACAAGAGGGGAATGGGAGGAATCGAACTTATGACCTAATCCCTCTTAAAAAGGGATAATAATTGATAGGCTAAACTTTGGTTGTTGAAATGAATTTAATTATGCAATAAGATAAGAGAAATTCTATTTACATTCATATAATTTGCTTATTACAACGGTTAAAACACATTAAAAAAAATAAGTATGATTGTATAAGAAAAATTATTGTATCAAGTAACAATGCGGTTACATAAAGAATTTCTCGCAAGAGTTATAAAATAATAAGTCACTCGCTGATTATAATCTTTCATCTGTTTCGAATGAGAATTCAATATCATGTTTCTCTTTATAGAAATGAAAATTTGAAACTTTCCAAATGATCATAGATACAAAATCTCTTTCCCTGTTTATCCCGTTTCCCCGTAATTGGTAACATTTTTCAATGAAAGATACAATTTTGAAAAAAGAGAACATTTGATTTTAATTTCAACTTACCTTTTCTGAGTATAGACATGAAATTCAATCAAACACTTACGTGATTACATAGAATAATTTAAATACTCAATTTGACAAATGAATATTAATAAATATATATTATTTTATTTCGGAATTTAAATTGTCAAAATTGAATTCGATTATTGAAATTAAAAGTTTAATATGTTACCTCTTATTATACTAGAGTCGAAAAAGAACAACTAATTTTAGTTGAAACATTGGACTTGATAGAACGTGCCAATTTAGTTGTAACAGTCAAGTTGATGACGATATGTAGGGTAACTTTGGACGTGTAGAATGAAGTCAATAGGTAATGTCAAATAAAATTTCACAAACCATAAAAATGAGGGTCTTGAGAATATGGGCAAAGGATTTTGAAGAAGTCTAAGACGTTACTCCATGAAAATTCTTTTTTAGAGTGGACTATATATATTTATTTATTTATATAGTTAATTTATAAATTTATATATGATCTATTATTATCGAATACATTATTAATGAAATTTTTTTGATTTTATAAATGAGATTAACTTATACATACTTTTTACAAGGTATTAAAAACAAAAAATAATTAAAAAAGAAAATGAAACATGTGATAGTATGTTAAAAAACTTCACTATCATGGACCAAAAAAAACCTTCACTATTAATGCAGGAGATGCTAATTTTAATAATATTATTACGCATCATTAATTTGTAAATTTAAGCATATTTGTTTTTTAAAATAATTTATTTTAAAATTTATAAATTAACAAGTAATATGTTATCATTCCTTTGCACGTATATAAGATTTATATCTATATATATATATATATGGCGTTAATAAATTAAATATAAATCCTTAAAAAAGAAAAGAGATTGTTTTCGGTGGATAAGCCCAAACATAATTAGCTTTTAAATTTGAAAAAAAAAATTGACAAATTGACTTTAAAAAAAAATTACAGAGTATGTTTATGTTATGCGTGATGAGTTATGACCCAATCAAATCAATTCGGGGGAAAGGGCGGGGAGACATGAGACCTTTTTCATCTTTAAAGAAATGTCACGTGCTGCTCCTCGCCTTAAAAAATTGGAGCGGATAAGATTAAATTTTTCTTTTTCTTTTGTGGATAAAACGGTGCGATTTTGTGAACCAATTGCCTTTCGACAACATTTTCATTATTGAGAACCGAATCAGTTGATATCTCACTGTCAAATTTGAAATTTGGAATTATATTTTTGTTTTAATTAAATTCATTGCATATTCCAATTTATCTTTAATTATTTTATTTTAATTTTTGGTTGTGTTTGGTTTTGGGAAATGTATTATTATGGCGTTGAATTTTCCAAAATGGCAAGACTTTTTTGCTATTTGGGTGGCAATGGTATCGTAGCAGAGGATGGAACTTGGTGGTGGTGGTCGTGGAGTAGTGGTTGGGATAAGAATTTTGCAATAACAAAAACAATTTGACAAAAAAAATTAATAAATGATTGAATCATTTAATTCGTATGTGGTAACTCGCATTAACTCGCACTTAACAGTTAAATTGATGAAAATATTGATAGAAAGATAGTGTACATTTAAGTAGGAATTTTAATGTGTGCTTATTGTAATGGAGCAATGGATTTTGATGAATGTGGCGTGGAGGGTGGTTTAGAGGTTTTTTTTTTTTTTGTGGGGTGGGGGGGCTAAATTCTTAATATCTTATACCTGAATTTGATTTTAAAACAAGAATTGATAAAAAAATTAATGTTCCTAGGACGAAATTAAGAAATTCGGGAGAGTTCAGCAAACAATTTTCTACATGCATATAGTAAAAGAATACATTAGATAAACAAAATCAATAAAAAACTATAAATTATAAGTTTAATTATTAAAGTTTTAAATATTTTTATTTTAATTATTTAATTATAAAACTATGATTTAATCATTTAATCATTAATACTTTTTTATTTTCTTTTACTCTAAATCATTACAGGTTAAGACTAACTGATATGACAAGTCCAAACATCTAATATAGACTTGTTCAAGAGTTACTAATCAAAATTTTGAGTAGGTTTGAATCAAAATATGAAGATCATTAAACGGACTAAGGCTTAAAATCGAAGCCTAATAAAAAACATATCGGGCTTGGATTCACCATTTTAAGTTCAAGTTTGACTTGATAATTATAATTTTTTTTATCTTTTTTATACTAATACATTTTTAATTACTTTTTTTGTACAATTTAATTTGAACTTGTTTTTTTTTTTTACTTTAATTTAGATTTTCATGTTTCTTTTTTTTTTGTAAAAATTTATTTGAACTTATTGTGTTATACTTATTAATATTATGTGTTTTAATATTTTTATATTGTAGTATATTTTTAATATATATATATTTTTAAAAAATTAATAATATTTGTATAGACTTGGGTTGGTTTAGGTTTATTCATTGCATATAAAAAATCAGCTTGGGCAATGATGTAGACATGAAAAATTGAGTCAAATTGGGTTTGGACTAACATTCAATCCCTTAATATTTTACTTAAGTCTGGCTCAAACTCAACCCAACTCGTGAATACTTAATAACATTAGTGAACACTTAATAACATTTGTACGTAATATTATTGCATCATTTGATATGTCACATGATATTATCCATGTGATATTATAAAATTTTTAAAGTAAATTTCAAATATTAGAAAAAAAAATTTATGTCACAACTTTTTGAGATTTATTTTAATAGTCTATCCAACTTTGAAAAACATACAATTTATTCATCTCACTTGGATAACCTTGTTATGTTAAAATTAAATGGTGTGTTATGAGTAGAAAAGCACGATTGAACTTGATTTGATTTTTGCGGCACCCTCAAAGGGAACAGAACAACCCATCGCACAGCCTAGCTTTCCCCACTCATTCAAAATCTTGAGATTTTTCTATCTCTAAATCATGTAAATATTGATTTACTTAAGCTTCCTAGCAAATCTTTTGCAAAATACCTCGCATCCTCCCCAGAAAGACGACCATTTTCCCGCATTATGTATTTAAATATATATTTATATTTTCATCAGTAAAAGTAAGACCCACCGGGAAATTAAGCATTAGGAAATCAAAGAACTTGAAAAAAATAATAATATTGTTTTGGTTAATTATCATATATTTTTTACTTGACGTTTAAAGATGAATTTTATGGGAAAATTTTATTTGAAATCATGGAACATAGACAGTCCAATCAGATCAGCTTAGAAATCGCATACATCAAACAAAAAAAAAGACAGGTATTTCCTGGAGTATGTTACAAAACGAAAGAGTTTGACATAATGGTCATTGGCAACCAAATAATAAGACTGACCTTTCTAAGAAGCAAACTTCGAAGAAATGGTCTGTAGAATGTCACATTAATAAAGACAAACTTTGAGGTCAAATTGAAAAAAAAAAAAAAAAGACATCTATAAATTCTCTTGACAAAGATTTCCACTTGACCGAGTCACAAAGTAAAACTAGGAAACTTTCTTTCTTTCTAGGTTATTAGTTGGCATCAACAAAATCAAGAAAAGCTTATGTATATTGAACCAATAGGCAATGGCAAAGTAGCTATATTTATGAAAGGGAATCTAATTTAAACGAATTATATGCAAATTGAAACGTCACATTCAATAAATTTGATATTTAAATCATACCATCACTTGTACTCAAATTTTTTCTTTTTTATTTCTAGATTTCGTCGTCATCATCTTTAGTTTCATCATGATACAGGAAGGAAGAATCATCATTCAAAACAGCCAAACTTCAACAACTACCTATATGAATAGGGCATAATTTAATAGTATAATTGTGAAATTGTTGTCAATAATAATTTAATTTGATAAAATTACTTTTTAGTTTGACATGATAAATTGACAATGGGATAAATGAAAAGGGGGTTAGGGACATTTATTTATTTATCATTATTGTTCTATGATCTTATTTTGAGAGTTTTAATCTAATTTTTTTAAAACGTGGTCAAGGATATCTTTAAATAATTTTAAACGATTTTAAAGATGAAATATTTAGCATACGTTTAAGATATTTAACATTTTGCTTAATAAATAAAGGATAATTATTTCATACACCGCCGGTCAAGTTTTTTTATTTCACAAGCAATGTTAGAATTATGACATATGTATTATTTTATTTTTTTAATAATATTTTATAGGATATTTGTGATGATCCTAACATCGCTTGTAAAGTAAAAAAAAACTCGACTGGTTATATATGAAATAATTATTCATAAAAAGAATTTTATCTCCTTTACTAACTAATTAACCCTTGTTGTAACCAAAAAAAAACTAATTAGCCCTTGTGGGTATCTAGACCCTTAAGATCATATCTTTACCGCAAAATTAAATAATTGGGGTTTATTTTATATATTTTAAAATATTTATTCATCCTTTCTCTTTCTATGTCTTTTTTAAATGTGTAATCGAATAGAGTTAGGACTACAAAAGTTTAATTCGATAAAATTTAACTAGATTCAATAAATTCGATTTATTATTTTTTAAATATATATTATAAAAAAATAAAAAAATTAATAAAAAATAATAAAAAAATATATTAAAAAAATTAAATTAAGGTCACGACCCATTTAAATTGAATATTAAAATAATCAAATTTAATTTAATTTATTACTCCAAGTAGTTAAAACTTGAATTTAATCCAAAAATAAATGAGTTTAGACTATGCTCAATAATGCCCGAATAAGTTATCTCGATTACGTTTCTATTTTTTTTCGCTGGTTTCACTTAAATCATTCTTGTGTCTAGGTGTACAGGAAGAGTAGTTTTGATGGCGACCAGTCTTTCCATTACTGTGAATCGTACAATGATTTTGTTTTTGAAAGTTAGTCAGTCATGTCAGAATTACTACTATACACAAAGTAATTGTCAAACGGTCTATGATCAGTCCAATCCATTCTCCCACGAATACGTTTCGAATTTTTTTTGGGTCAAGGAACGCGTTTCGAGTTTTGAGTGGTGCCCTGCACGGATGCACGCATTCAATCGATTTTGCCTACTTTTAGTGATCTTTTAGGTGGCTACACTTTCCATTGTCTAGCAAACCACATTATGCCACGCTGTGCTGCGTATGTCATCTTTGAACTAATCGCATGATGAAAAAATGTTTTTGTTGGAAAATTATTTAATGGGTCTACATATATCAATTAATTACATATTACAGATTATTTATTTAGTCTACTTAAAAATGATCAAATAAAGTTTAAGTTATTAGACTTTAGGACATCTCAATTAGTATGAGCTTTGCAATGTGTAGAGATATAATATTTTATTTTATTTTCATGATAGGCCAAAATAAAATAAAATATACTTCAAGTATAAATAGGTTATGGTCTTCAGTCTAAACATAACATAATTCTCACAACAAATCTCATCGTTGAGTGAGATACAGATTCTCTCAAAAGGTTTAGACGTGGAAGACTTTAACCCCAAGATATCAATTTCAATGGATTTAGGTACGCTTCCGTATTAATCTTTTCTTGATGATTGAACATAAAATCCTAGGTGTATTTATCTGTATTAATTTTTCTACAAGTGGTATCAAGAGCCTGTTCATGTTTGATTATTAAGAATTAAACTTTTTTTGTGTAAAATATTAGGGCTTTTATTCCTAATAGAATAAGTATTAAAATTATGTGAACAATATTCTGGAATTTTGTTTTATGATTAAAGTAATTTTATCTTTAAATTTTTTAAATCTCGAATTAAATATTCAACCAAAATAATTATATTTTGTATGTTTGGATTCAGATTGATGAAGGATAAATGTTTTTTGTAACTTATATAGTTGAATCTAAGTTACAAATTTAAGGGATTTTTTTTTTTGGTTGAATGAAATTAAGAAAACATAATTGGGTTACAAAGATAAGCATGTATAACAATTGGGGTATTTATGATTAGTCTTTTGAAAGTGTTAAACTTTGTTTTAGGCTAATTGTTGGAACCTTAAGCTTTAGGCAAAAGCCTAAGGTATTGGAATATATTTGGTATGTCATGTTTTATCCAATTGTTGGAATCCTGAAATTTAGGGTATTAAAACTTTATTTGAATATTGTATTAAACCCCATATCTTTATTGTTAGTTTTTTATTGGGCTTATATCTGCTGGGATTGAATACCCTGAAATACTTATTATTTTATTATTTTAATATTTGGGTATATTCTTGGGGATCTTAGGATATTCTTATTTTTCGGATTATAGCCTTAGTATTGTTGCTAAATTTGTGTACTCTTAGTATATACACTCGTGCATATTTGGTGCAAAATAAAGATTCAAAATAAATTAAATTAATATAAAATGCCACTAAAGTGACCTCTTTTATGTTAATTTATTTATTTTGAAAATTAAAGTTGTCATTTAAGAATTTAAATGACCGTGTTTTTAATCCTTGCGGAAAATAATCGGCCCAAAGTAAGGTTATTTTTTGGCCGGATTACAAACGCAATAAGGTAGTAAATATGTGATAAAATTATTTTTTACCATGCATGCAATATGTCGGCCCAAAGGAAGGCATGTTGTTGGCAACGATTTGGTTATAAATATTCACTAATAAAGTTTAAAAGTACCGCTTACAAATTAAAATTTCTGTTCAAAGACTAAATTTTAATGTTGTGCTTGGTATCTTATATGGCCCAAAATTATTATTTGTTAATTGTGAGCTTATTATTGTTGTGTTTCTGTTTACAGTAAATGTTTCTTATATATCTACCAATCTGAATAATATCCCGGTGCTTAACGGCACTAACTTCCAGAAATGGAAGGAGCATGTTACTATTGTGCTTGGGTGTATGGATCTAGACTATGCGATCAGGTCTGATAAACCTCCCGCCCCTGCTGATAATAGTACAGCTGCGGAAAGGGCACTTTATGAAAAATGGGAGCGTTCAAACCACATGAGTCTGATGATCATGAAGCACTCAATTCCGGATGTCATCAGAGGCGCAATGCCTGAAGAAGAAAATGCTAAGAGTTTCCTACAACGAATTGCAGACAGGTTCACTGCAAATGAAAAAGTCGAAACAAGCACCATCCTGTCTAAGCTTGTTTCAATGCGATATAGCGGTAAAGGAAACATAAGGGAATATATTATGGAAATGTCTAATCTTGTTACAAGACTAAAGACACTAAAGTTACAGTTGTATGAGGACATTCTCATGCACTTGGTCTTAATATCTCTTCCTGCACAATTTAGTCCTTTTAAAATAAGTTATAACACTCAAAAGGAGAAATGGACTATTAATGAGCTCATTGCTCAATGTGTGCAAGAGGAAGATAGGTTGAAACAAGAGAAGATAGAAAGTGCTCACTTAGTATCTTCTTCCAATGACATTACTGCCAACAAAAAGAGAAAGGAACACAGGAAAAGGCACTGCAAATATTGGAACTTCACAGCCTAAGGGGCAACAGAAACAAGATAAGGTGATCACTTGTTTTTTTTGCCGTAAAGGTGGTCATGTAAAGAAGGATTGTTCCAAGTATGCTAAATGGCTTGCCAAGAAGGGTAAATTTCTTAACTTTATTTGTTCTGAAGTTAATTTGGCTTTAGTACCCAATCACACTTGGTGGATAGATACAGGTGCAACTACTCACATAAGTGTGACTATGCAGGGTTGTCTACGGAGCAGAAAGCCAATTGATGCTGAAAGATTCATCTATATGGGAAATGGCGAAAGAGCTCATGTTGAGGCTGTTTGTTCATTTAGATTAAAGTTAGAATTTGGTTGCTATTTAGATTTGCAAGAGACTTTTTATGTACCGTCATTTAGACGGAATTTGATTTCTATTTCTTATTTGGACAAATCAAGATACTCTTGTTCATTTGGAAATGGAAAATTCAGTCTTTTTCAATATTCAAATCTTATTGGCACAGGTTCTTTAGTTGATAATCTATATAAATTGGATATTCATGTCTCACACATTAATGAATCCTTGCATATAAATAATTGTGGTACAAAGCGCAAATTAATTAATGAAAATTCTTCCATGTTATGGCACAAGCGTTTAGCACATATTTCTGAGCAAAGAATAAAGAGGCTTGTGTCAGAAGGAATTCTTGATTCCCTTGATTTTTCAGATTTCAAAATCTGTGTTGAATGTATTAAGGGAAAACAAACAAATATCAAGAAAACTGGTGCTAACAAGAGTTTAAACGTCTTGGATTTAATTCATACTGATATTTGTGGTCCATTCCCTATAGCTTCTTGGAATGGTCAACAGTATTTTATTACTTCCATAGACGATTATTCTCGTTATGGGTACCTATACTTGATTCATGAGAAGTCTCAAGCATTAGACGTTTTCAAAACCTATAAAGCTGAAGTTGAAAATCAACTTGGTAGGAAAATTAAAGCCGTTAAATCTGACCGTGGAGGTGAATACTACAGTAGATACGACGGATCAGGTGAACAACGTCCAGGCCCTTTTGCAAAGTATTTAGCAGAATATGGCATCGTTCCTCAATACACCATGCCAAGGACTCCAAGTCAAATGGTGTAACTGAGAGACGAAATCGGACCCTAAAGGACATGGTTAGAAGTATGATTAGTCATTCTTCTTTGCCATGCTCACTTTGAGGAGAAGCCTTAAAGACTGCAGTGTACATTCTTAATCGAGTTCCAAGCAAAGCAGTAGCTAAAACCCCATATGAATTATGGATAGGAAAGAAGCCTAGTATTAGGTACTTACATATTTGGGGTTGTCCAGCTGAGGCTAGGCCATACAAGCCTAACGAAAGGAAATTGGACTCAAGAACAATAACCTGCTACTTTGTTGGATACTCAGAAAGATCGAGGGGTTTCAAGTTTTATGATCCCTCAAATAGATCCTTTTTCGAAACAGGGAATGCTAAGTTTATTGAGGATGTTGAATATGATGAGGGTGTCAAACTCAGAAATTTTGTATTTGAGGAAGAACATGTTACAGTTCCTACAGTTGCAATTGAGAATGATCAGACAATTATGTCTGACATTATTCAAGATGCAAATCCAGACTATCAAGACACTCCTGGGTTATCACCTAATCATATTGAAGAGCAAAAACAAACTCAATTGGAAGTGCCATTAAGGAGATCCTCGAGAGAGAGGAGATCAGCGATTCCAGATGATTATATCGTTTAACTCCAAGAACACGAGTTTGATATAGGACTAGAAGATGATCCAAAATCTTTTAGTGAAGCCAAACAAAGTGTTCACTTTCATAAATGGATTGAGGCCATGAAAGATGAGATGAAATCAATGGAGGATAATGACGTTTGGGATCTTGTCGAATTGCCTAAAGGAGCGAAACCGATTGGTTGTAAATGGATTTTCAAAACCAAGAGGAATTCAAAAGGCAATATCGAAAGATATAAAGCACGTCTAGTTGCCAAAGGTTTCACTCAAAAGGAAGGCATTGATTATAAAGAGACTTCCTCTCCGGTTTCATCGAAAGACTCTTTTAGAATCATTATGGCACTTGTAGCTCATTATGATTTAGAGCTACATCAGATGGATGTAAAGACAGCGTTTCTCAATGGTGACATTGAAGAAACAATTTATATGAAGCAACCAGAAGATTTCGTGTCGGATGAATCGAAACATCTGCTGTGCAAATTAAAGAAATCCATATATGGTTTAAAGCAAGCATCCCGTCAATGGTATCGGAAATTTGATCAAGTGATCACCTCTTTTGGTTTTAAGGAGAACACTGTTGATCAATGTATTTATCACAAGATCAGTGGGAGCAAGTTTATTCTTCTGGTGTTATATATTGACGATATCTTGTTTGTAAGTAGTGATATAGGCTTATTGCATGAAACCAAGAGATTTCTTTCAAATAAATTTGAGATGAATGATCTTGGGCATGCATCTTTTGTGTTAGGCATACAGATCCATCGAGATCGTTCTCGAGGAATACTTGGCTTATCACAAAAGGCTTATATCGATAAGATGCTTAGCAGATTTGACATGAAAAACTGTGCATTAGGAGACACGCCCATTACTAAGGGTGATAAATTCAGTTTGCTTCAATGCCCAAGAAATAATATTGAAAAGAAAAAGATGCAGAAGATTCCCTATGCTTCAGCAGTAGGGAGTCTCATGTATGCTCAAGTTTGTACGCGTCCGGATATTGCATACATAGTTGGTATGCTTGGCAGATATTTAAGTAACCCTGGAATGGATCATTGGAAAGCAGTACAGAGGGTTATGAGGTATTTACAGAAAACTAAAGGTTACATGCTCACATATCGGAGGTCGGGCCATTTAGAGATCGTTGGGTATTCAGACTCCGATTTTGCTGGTTGCCTTAATAGCAGAAGATCCAATTCTGGTTATGTTTTCATGTTAGCTGGAGGAGCTGTGTCTGGGAAGAGTGTAAAGCAGTCACTCATAGCTTCTTCCATCATGGAAGCAGAGTTTATAGCTCGCTGTGAGGCATTGAACCAGGCAATATGGTTGCGGAATTTTATCATTGGGCTATGCGTTGTCGATGGCATTGAGAGGCCATTGAAGATTTATTGTGATAATAGAGCCGTAGAATTATACTCTAAGAACAACAGAAGCTCGTCAAAGTCAAAGCATATTGACATCAAGTTTCTTGTTGTTAAGGAAAGAGTTCAGAGTCTTCAGATATTTATTGAATATATCAATACGAACTCCATGATTGCGGATCCGCTTACTAAGGGTGTACCACCTAAGGTGTTTCATGAGCATGTAGCTCGTATGGGTGTGGTTCACTTTGATGATATGCTTGTATAGTGGGAGTTTGTTTCATTTATATTCATTTATTATTGAGACATTTCTGATCAGAATAAAGTATTGTTGTTATTACTAAAACTCTTAAATAAAAGTATTATTCTTTCAAATTGTAGTTGAGCATAAAGTTTTTTTGAAAGTATGACCAGTTGGAAATAGACATGTTTAAGGGATCACGTTGCATGTAATTTCCATGCTACACATCCATACTTGATCTATGTCGTTGATTATATTAATATATGTGACCATTGATGGGCCTAGTTACGGAATATATGTAACGAAGATCGCTTTGATCCTATGTTAGTATAATTGATGGACCAGATTGTTTAGAGATGTTGCCTTATGATGATAGCAAGTTTAGAGCTCTTAAAGTTATTTTAAAATGTACAATTATCAAGTGACATATGTGGCCCAAGTGGGAGATTGTTGGAAAATTATTTAATGGGCCTACATATATCAATAAATTGCACATTACAGGCTATCTATTTAGTCCACTTAAAAGTGATCAAATAAAGTTTAAGTTATTGGACTTTAGGACATCTCAATTAGTATGGGCTTTGCAATGTGTAGAGACCCAATATTTTATTTTATTTTCATGATGGGCCAAAATAAAATAAAATATACTTCAAGTATAAATAGGTTATGGTCTCCAGTCTAAACATAACATAATTCTCACAACAAATCTCATCGTTGAGTGAGATACAGATTCTCTCAAAAGGTTTAGACGTGGAAGACTTTAACCCCAAGATATTAATTTCAATGGATTCAGGTACGCTTCTGTATTAATCTTTTCTTGATGATTGAACATGAAATCCTGGGTGTATTTATCTGTATTAATTTTCCTACAGTTTTATGAAACAATGTGTGAGAATCCAATCAAATATCTCAGCTCAGCAGAGTTTTTTTTTTACAATAATAAATTATTACTTCTTCCTTAAAAATTTTTAAATTTTTATATTACTTTCCAAGATTTATAAAATTTAAATTATTTATTTTTTTACTATAATAATAAAATTATATAATTATATATTAGTTTTTTTTGCCAGATTTATATATTAGTTAATTGTAATATTTAAATAAATATATAAAAATTAGGCTTAATACTCAAATATATTATCCACGTTTGCCACAAAATGGAATTAAGTCCTCAACGTTCAATTGCATAGAAATTAGTCCCAAACGTTTCAAAATAATAGAATTAAGGACATTTCTGTTAATTCCCTCTAATGCCGTTAGGTTTTATTACTGTGCAATGGTAACGGAAATCAAAGAATTTAACGGAAATGTCCTTAATTCTATTATTTTGAAACGTTTGGGACTAATTTCCATGCAATTGAACGTTGAAGACTTAATTCCATTTTGTGGTAAACGTGGAGGATATATTTGGGTATTAAGCCAAAAAATTATTATCATAAAAATTATAATATGGTAGTTAGTAGTAGGGGTGTAAACGATACACTGGTGCTCACAAGCTACTCGGGCTCGACTCGAAGAAAACTCGAATTCGACTCGATTTTTGTCGAGTCAAGCTCGAACTCGAGCTACTCAAGCTGTTGAGCGAGCCGAGTTTGAGCATTAATATGTCTGTCTCGAGTAGCTCGCGAGCTTAATCGAACTATTAATAATTTAATATATATTTTATTTTTTTAATATGAAATTACATATTTGTCCTAATTTGTCCTAAAATTACATGTTTACCCTAATGCTTAAAAACCCCTAACATATTTCCCTACTTCATCTTTACCTCTATTTTGACTTCTCCTCAACTCACCCACCACACGCCCGCACCCCCTACTTTTGCTTCAATCTCCAATGGATAACCCCATCCGGCGACACTCAGAATCCTCACCGATGTGAACCTATTGTTAGACACCCTCTTCTTCAGTCCTCATGTTAGCATCTCATGGTCTCACCTCCTGTTCAAGTATTCCTTAGCAGTTAGCAAAGCGAGTTCCTGCTGTCGGACGTCCTTACCGGCATCATCTTCCAATATTCCTCAACAACTCGTGACAACCCAGATCTGCAAGTCCAACCCAAATCCAGCGACAACCTATATCCAACCCAGATCCGGCAAGGCAGTGACAACCTAGATCCAACCCATATCTGCAATTCCAACCCAGATTCGGCGACAACCCAAATCCGACGACCCTCGAAAATCCTCACCGGCATGAACGGCAAAAGTTTGAATGCCCTCTTCAAGTCTTCATCATCCATTTCCTCAAAGCTCCAACAACTGGAGTCGTGGCTGTTCTGTTGTTTTTGATTTGGAGTATGCATTCTATTTATGAATTTTGAGATTTTGTTTGAAGCTTGTTGTGGTTTGGTTTTGTTGTTTTTTAACTTGATGTTTAGATCTTTATTTGGTTTTGCTATGCTATTTCTTTTCTGGACAATGTCTTTGTATATGATTTAGAGTATGCATTGTATTTCTGAATTTTTTAGTTGAAGCCGGTTGTTGTTTGGTTCTGTTGATGTTTGGATTTTTGTTTGGTTTGTTCCGCGATTTCAGTCGAGCTCAAATAATCGAGCCTAATCGAGCGAGCTCGAGTAGTTTGATTTCGATCTCAAATCGAGCTCGAACTCAAAAATTAAGGCTCGACCGAGCTCGAGCCGAGTACTGAGCACCGAGTTTTTGAGTCGAACTCGAGCTCGAGCACCTCACTGTATCGGCTCGGCTCAGCTTGATTACACCCCTAGTTAGTAGTGACAGCTTTTTACTAGGTGATGAACTGATTTTCCAAATTTAAACAAGTCTCCATGACAATCTCATTAATACAATAAATCGAGTACAATCTTCATTTTAGATCATTTTGAAATTAGATTTCAAAGTTGAATCATGAAATATAATATTAATTTATGAAATATAATATTATTGGAAATGTTTTACTGTTATCACTTTCGGCCCAAATATGATTAATTTCAAATCATAAAACGGATGAAAATACCTACGATTATACCCAAAAAATTAATATTATTTTTTTCTAAAAAACAATTTGGTATGATAGTAATAAGTAATAACTTTGGATTTATTATCTTGATTTGGGGAATTTCTACAGTAAGATTGCAAAAATATAGATGTTATTGTAAGGTCATGATATCTCATGAGATATTGAATATCTTACGAGAAATTAAATAAAATTTAAAAGTTAAATAATTATGTTAATAATGGCTTAATAGGTTAGCAGGTAAACCTAAATTTAAGTTACATTTCTATCTTTTTAAAAGGCAAGAAAATATTTTAATTACATCTTTAACCATTAAAAAAATTAAATTACAATATTATCCATTAATATTTTTAAGAAAAATATTAAACGATATAATGTAATTACCCAGAAAAGTTGGAGAAGTCAAGTGCCTGTATATGGAAGTCGACTTCCCTAGTTATTTTACTCGACAAATTGATTCTGTCATATAGGCAGTCGACTTCTTAAATATAGCAGTTGATTGCCATATTCAATATGAGATTTATTTAACCGTTAATTATCATTTATTTAAACTCTTTATAGTGTTTTTATAATTATTTACATAAAATTTATGTTGAATTACATTAATTTTACTGTTAATTATTATAAATTTTATTAATATAATAAAATTTAAGATGTCTCATATATTTTATGATAAATGTCATAAATTTATGATCAATCAAATAAATTTTACGATCAATGTATTACGACGAATCTCATAGATTTTACGATGGATGAATAAAATTTTATGATAAATCTAATAAATTTTACGTGAATCACATAAATTTACGATGAATCTAATAAATTTTATGAAGAATTTCATTTAATTTACGATGAATCTCGTAAAATTTACGATGAATCTCGTAAAATTTATGATGAATTTCATTGAATTTATGATGAATCTTATAAAATTTACGATGAATCTCATTTAATTTACAATGAATCTAACAAATTTTACGATGAATCTCATAGATTTTACGATTAGTCTCATAAATTTTACGATGATTCTAATAGTTTTAAGTTAATTCTAATAACTTTACACTTATTCCTGTATGTTTACAGTGAATATAATAATTTCATGATTAATAATCATAATTTTACCATTATTCTAGTATATTTACACTTTCATTTTACGATGAATCTCACAAATTTATAATTAATTATTATAATTTTAGTATTTTTACGCTTATTCTCATCAATTTTAAGGTTAGTTATCTTTTTTTATACTTATTCTAGTAATTTTACGGTTATTTTCATCAATGTTACGATTAGTTATCGTATTTTTATGTTTATTCTAGTACTTTTATACTTATTCTCATAAATTCTATGATAAGTCTGCTAGAAAAATTTCAAAATAAAGTGGAAATGATTAATTAAAATGATGATTAATCAATGGGCAAGTAAAATTAGTGTTTGGTATGATTCTGGGTTGAGTAAAATCGTTATAAAACGATTTTTACTAAGAGTATAAGTCAGTCAACTGCCCATATAGGGCAATCAATTGTCCTTGTGCAGTACATATTTTGTCCAAAAATTGCACTTAGACAGTTGGATGCCCTAAGAGGGCAGTCGGATGCCCCGAGAAGGCAGTCAACTGCCTATATAGGGTAGTTAACTGCCTATATGAAGTGCAATTTTGGATTTTAAATTACTTTAGGAAAGTCAATTGCCCTGAGAAAGCAGTTGATTGCCCAGCTTGGATGTTGTATTTTATTTCAAAATTACAGTAGGGCATTTGACTATCATTTTCGAGCATTCGAGTACTTTAGTATAAAGGAGAATAGAAAAGCTAATTTTTGTCTAAAGAGTTACAAACTTTTCCTAAAGTTATTCTTTCACTTTAAATGGTTAAGAAACATGACCATTGGATTCCAAAAAAAATTTGATCTTGTTAAATAATTGTGTTTGTTGAATCAAACAACATAAATGAAAAATCATATTGCTCGATTGAAAGATCATATCATATGGAATTATTCTTTATAAATAGAGATGTCAAGTTCGAGATCAAGTTAAGGTTGTTTCATCTTCATCAAATCCCAGAAGTGACTTTATTCTTGTACAACAAAGACTAATAAATTTTACGATGAATTTTATAAATTTTATAAAAAATCTCATAAATTTTATGGTGAATGCTATACATTTGTACGATAGATGTGATAAATTTTACAATGAATTTCATAAATTTTACGATGAATATTGTAAATTTTACGATGAATCTAATAAAATTTATGATAAATCTCATAAATTTTATGATTAGTCTAATAAATTTTACAATTAATCTTATAAAATTTACGATGAATCTAATAAATTTTACGATGAATATCATAAATTTTACGACGATCATAAATTTTACGACGAGTCTAATAATTTTTACGATAAATATCATAAATTTTACGATTAGTGTGATCAATTTTATAGAATTTACGACGAATCTAATAAATTTTATGATGAATATCATAAAATTTATGAGATTATAAAATTTACGATGAATCTCATAAATTTTACGATGAGTCTAATAATTTTTACGATGAATATCATAAATTTTACAAAGAATGTCATAAAATTTATGATGAATCTCATAAATTTTACGATGAATCGCATAAATTTTACAATTAGTTACCATATGTTACGATTAGTTATCATATTTTTTTCATTATAGAATTAATATTTTTTCATAAGTAGGCTATAAGCAAAATATTAATGAGAGTTACAAAATATGCATGGCAGTCAACTACTTAAGCTTAAAATACATTCTGTGATTATTTTATACATGGGCAGTTAAATGCTTTTATCGAGCATTCAAGTGCCTATATATATTAAACTTAATATTAACATAATTAACTGTAAAATTGATTAACATAAGTGTAAATTATTATATTAAACGTAAAAATTATGCGAATAAGCATAAAATTGATGAAAATTGATGTAAAATCACTACATGAGCATAAATCCATGATAAGAAAATTACGTTAGTAATACACTGTTATATTTTTTTTATTATTATAGGAAGGTTAAATTAGTAATATACTATTATTTTTTATTAATATTTTATACATAAAGATAATTTGAAAAACCAGTTTAACAGGTTACTAGGTCTAAAATTATTTTTACATTTTAAATTTAATCAATGGTTGAAACTAAATATTACTAATCTAAAGATTATTATTCACTGACCTTACAATAAGGTCAAACTTTATATACTTACGGTAGAATTGCCCTCTTGATTTGTAATTCCTTCTTATTATTATGCTAAATTTGATAGAAAGACCATTTTAACACTTTTTTAAAAACAGTTTGAAACTATCATGATACAAATTGAAGATTAAATATAAAAATAAAACTTATATAGAAAGTTTAGGATCAAAAATGCAGTTTGCCTCTTGTGTTTGATTTAATTCGTTAATTTTTTATACGAAATATAATACTTTATTGTATTTGTATATATATTTTTTGTATTTATAAATAATGTTACTCTAAATGTCAACTTTGATGGAGAAATTCTATCAAAGTGAAAGCAAAATTGAAAATACACGCGGCCTCTCCAGTCTCAATTCCTCGGCCCCTCCCTATTTCCGGAATGTAG
The DNA here is from genome assembly GCA_031772115.1 of Heritiera littoralis. Classification (NCBI taxonomy): domain Eukaryota; kingdom Viridiplantae; phylum Streptophyta; class Magnoliopsida; order Malvales; family Malvaceae; genus Heritiera; species Heritiera littoralis. Next base: position 5,032,897 of record JAPDPK010000026.1, on the reverse strand, counting down.
ATGTCATTTCTTGCAGCTGCTTTTCGTAGATGAATGATAATATCAATGTATAGCTATACCTTTATCAAAATAGAGTAATATATATAAATATATATATATATATATATATATATATATATATATATATTTGGTCACAAGAGACCGTGCCACTGAACTTGCCAATTTCTGCCCAAAAGTCAGCAAATTTAGCACCATTAATAAACAGGTAATGATTAGGGATTGGGAATTTTTGGGTTTCTGTCTCAATTCCCTGCAGATAATTTTCCAAACACAAAATTATTGCTAATCCAATGGAGAGAACGTACAAGTTCCGAGAGTAAATATGGTAATTTTTTTTGTGTAGATCACATGTATCTTCATTTTTTTAATAGTTTAAAATTAATTTTGTTTAGAGTTTAGTTATAGTTAATGTTTTCACCCATCTCTAAAGATGTATTTAATGGGAATCGAAGTAAATATGGTAATCTAATTAGATATAATATGATAATATGATATAAAAACAACATTAAAAAAAGGAAAATCACACGAGTTAAATGAATTTTTTGTATTTTATACAATACAAATATGAATTAATTATACATACGAATTATTAGGTTTAAACAGTAGTCCATTTACTTGCTCGGATCCTCTAGAAATCAACTCCAACCTGATTTATGGAAAACTAGCATGTATGGAAAATGTGTGCTTAAAGGATGAAAAAGTAATGTTCATACGAACCAATAATTTCTCGGAGACAAATCTCATTCTCAATCACTCTGACGAAAGGAATGTTATTTCTTTTTTTTTCTCACTCAAACACTGTGTATTTGCTAACTATCGCAATTCAAACATTTTGAAGGTTAGAGAGAGAGAATGAGTTGAAAGTAGACATTATTGAATGGTCAATACAAAACTGTGGGAGAGCAAGACTGACTGCTTGTGAGGTAGACTTGTCTTAACAAGTTTTCAGTGACTTTCTTATCCGCTGGGAGGGTGGCCCTGAGAACTGTGAACTGGCCGTGGACCATTCTCCCGCAGTGTTCCCTCCTTTTGATGTTAGCAGGAACATTGTACTGCTTTAGCTACCTGCAATATTATTGCACTGGCATTCTCAGAATAAAGCTACCTGCTGCGAAAAAAATGAATCATAATATCAATCATCAACATGGTTAGATTCCTCCAATACCTGTTTCTTTGCAAAATTGAATGAAGCTCTAAAATGCAACATTAATTTTGGGATTCTACTGATACAAAAAAAAAAGAATTTGATTGTGTTGATTAGACGATTTTTCACAGTTGAATTGATTTTAATCTATTAAAAGAAAAAATAAATCAAAGAGCTTTTTAAGGTTTAAATTTAAAACCAACATTCTATGAAAAGTGAAAGAGAGAAACAAGAGAGTTTCGAGAACAAAAATAGAACTCGAGGAGGAGTAAATGAGTTGATTTACTTATTTTATTTAAAATCTTATTCGTTATCCTTGTATTTTAAAATAGAGATTAATCACATTTCATCTAATCTGCCAAACTCAAATATTTCTGTTCAAATATCCCAATTCCTAATGTTTGAGCCTTGAACTTTTGTGAGCTTTAACAGAATGATAAACATGTAAAGATAATATATGTTGTGTACTCGTTTATATCAAAATAAAAAAGATAAATTGAAAATTTTTAATGAAATATCTGAAATTGAATATGATTTATGCTGATAATATAGTGGAATAAGACTACTCTCGTAGCAATTCGAGATTGAGAACTTTGTCAACAACATTATAAAAAAAGAAATTAATCCATTGAATAATAATGGATTTGTTAATAAAATTTTATAATATATATATTCATCAAAGGTTTTTCTTTTATTGTTTGAATCAAGATAAAAGAAAGGACACTTTCGAAGGCTTTTCTTTTAGTGGGCCATACAATATGCTGGTTCAATGACATGACTATCCACTGCTCTTTAATCAGCTCTGTTTCTATTATTAAAATGAAATAATAATAATAATATGTAAAAATAAAATAATTAAAAACCCAGGAAGAAAATCAATGTCGCTCTACCTGACTGCCTCTTTCTCTCTCTCTCTCTCTCTCATCGATTTCGGATGCCTATCTTTCTGGGGCATCATAAAGCTGTTAAACTTTTAACCAATTTCTACTACAAAGCCCACGTGCCAGCTCACATTCAGCTCCCACTGTTGTTCTGCAACTGACACGTGGAGCAACAGGGTGAGTCTTTGTATTATGATGACGTGGCAAGTCTTCATTCGTTAAGTCCATTGTCAGTCATTCGACACAGCTTTCTCTCTTGCTGGCCTGCCCGGTACCTTTGCTCTATATGGTTTCAGGTTGGCCTTGCCCAGCTGCAGAGATGTGCACCTCTTATTGTTTACCGTTTCAACGTCGATTAAGTTGCTTTAATTCTTGTGGCCTTGCGTAGTCCAGTAACTCGAGCAGTTTTGTAAGTAAAAAATAATCGTCACCGATAAATAGTTATATGATATACACAAAGCCAACATAATTAGATAAAAAAACCGTTTGTGAAGTTTTTGTTGGTAATAAAATCAAGAAAAAGAATAGTATGTATGAGATAATTATTTCATTTAAGTCATGATACACAATTATATTATTGAAAAATATTAGTGATAGTTGATCTTTTTCTTAAGTATTTGAATATAGTTTGAATATTAAAATCGTCACTGTTAGGAAAATTTTATTATTTATCACTTTCGTTTCGAATAACATTAATTTTAAATTTTAAAACGGATAAAAATATTTATGTTTTCATTTAAAAAAATTAGTCATTTATTATAGAATTATTAATAAATCTATTTAAATTAAATCTTCAAAATCTACTTATTACATTCAATGTGTAATGAATAATTGATTTTTTTAATAATTTATTTATGTAACATGATTTGAAAGAGAGATCTACGTGCTAAACTTATCCGGTAAAATGGGTAAAATGAGATTCATTTAATGAAAAAGTGTGTGTAATCAAGAAGAAATCATTGACTTTTTTTTTTCACAATCGTTTTCTTCAACCAAACAAACAATCGTTTTCTAATGATGCAAAGCCACGACTAGTTTTTTTTCTAATAAATATGATGTAACAGCTTTTGGTCGATGGCAATGTGACTGGCTGCTACCCCTAAAAGTGGTCCAAGCCATCTATAATCCAGGATCCACACGTGGTTTTCTGATGCGTTGTTGAGTGTTGGCACATGTGGCTCGTTTAAGACGTGGTTAACCAAGGACAGGGACTGAGACTCACCGTGTCCACGGCTTTGAATAAAGGGCACGTAGCAAGAAGAAAACACCGGAAAGGAAGGGCGTGATAAGCTCGTTACATATAATTTATACAATCAAATCATATCTCTGTTTTGTCAATGGGAAAATCAATGCGACACTGCAAAAACAGCGCGCAATGTCAAATTGATTGAGCTTTGCCTTTTCACTTTTTCCGGACCGGTAAGTCTTTGTGCTCTTATCGTCTAAGTTGTTCGGTGTGAAATTAACCTAAAGCGGTAGACTCTACATTTGTTTTTGCGTAAAGTAAATTAATCTGACAGTGTGATCATGCATGGAAGTCCTTACCTACTTAGCTAGAAGAGATAGAGAGCGACATTAACATGTGTAATTTATGCGAACAGAAGAAAGCAAAATTAGAAATTACAACATGTGTAAATTACGATTCATGAACACGAACGACGAACTTGACAAGACACTTGTTGCAAATTCAACTTCAAAAATTTTGAAATCTCATCAAACGGATAAGTCTTGAGCTGCGACGTACGTTTCTTGGTTGGAACACGGAAATAGGATTGGGGTTTGTTTTAAATCTTACATTAAAAGTATAAGATAAGTTATAAAAATTCTTTTTTTATAAATGATGTGTTGGCTTAATTTATAAAATATCTCAAAAATTATAAATATCAATAGAATAGTTATGATTTAGGTTATTTTAAAGGGTGTAGTTGGGTTTGAGCTTAGTAAGGAGTTTGTAATTTTTTTTCTTTTAAAAATTGTATAATTGTAATTTTTATTAGTTATTAGTTTGATTGGGTGATTATAGGCTAAATTAGTTAAACCAAACCACATTAAAAATTATTGTGTTTATTTTTTCTTTCTTTTATTTTTGTAAGTATTTAGTTTGAGTGATATTTTTTTCAATAAATAATCGGATGGTTTTGATTTTCTTGATGCCGAAAAGAAAGCAGAACTTTTTTTTACCAAAAAAGAATTACTCGAAATCGGTTTGGCATGATTTCAGGTTCGTTTCAGTTTGTTGAATAGACATTTAAGAGCCATTCCTTCACATGCATTAAGATCGCAAGGGGTCACAGGGGCTGAGCCCTTCACGTGCATTAGCCCATACTTGGCTCGGTTATTGGTGCCTGGGTCATCACGCTTGTGGCTCATTATTGCCCAAACCCATGCGAGCTAGGCATCCAACGATTTATTTTCAGGCCCCATGGACGATCATGTGAGTCCGAGGGGTGATATTAAGAACGTTGTTACATGGTGGGTTAAATGAATATATAAAGCTCCAACACTCATGGCCTCCAGCTTAGTTTCATGTAATGGTATTTTCTGCAATTTCGTTTGTATCTATATAGGAAGAACGGAAGATACATTGTCTTTCGGCAATACGGCTTAACCATGATTAAGGATATCAATTTGCTGGTTCTGGACTACCCGGAAGTAAAAAAAAAAAAAACTGATAATTAACCTTTATAATTAAATTGAGTTTGAGTAAAGCAACTGCACTAGTCCTCGTTCGGGACGGAGAATCGGCACATATCACTAAAAATTTGGGGCTTGGCTCATTGGGTAATTGTTGCTAAATCATTCTTCGCCTCCTGCTTCTGCTTCTGCTTTAAAGACAAGAATTACATAGTAATTTTGCTTTCTGCAATATGGTTAGGATAGTAAACGAATCAAATGTGAATAAATGTTATCATATTTGTAATGAATATTAATAAATATGCTAATGAATACGTATTTTTGAATATTGAACAAACATATTTACAAATATGCGTTTGTAAATATTAAACAAATATATTTGTGAATCTTAAACAAAAAAATTATACAAATAAAAATGGTTTCACCCTAATATATATTATGCCAAATGGAAAAAAAAAACCACTTACCTAAACATGTAATTTTGATAAATACATATTAAAATAACCTATGAGTAATTATATAATTAAAAAGAAGTTATTATAATCAAATAGCAAATGAAACATTAAATGTTTAATTAAACGAATGAGTTTTAAATAAACTTTAAATAAGTTTGTTTATTGACAGAAACGTACAAACCACATCTCGATTCATGATCGTTTGTTAATATTAATAAATGAACATATAAAAACGAACAAAACCGAACATATTCTCGAACTATTTGTTGAACGTTATGCTCGTTTACGCTCCTAGTTTGGATTACAATCCAACCCAAGAAAAGTGACTCATATGACCAATCCTGGTTAGAGGCTGGAATACATTATATAGTATTTAACTTAAAACATGAGTTTTCTTCTATTTTTCTAACCCTCTGTTCGCTATATCCCTCCATTAGATGCGAATTTTTCCCATAATTCGCTGGCTTCATTGTCTTTATCCAACATGGTTAATGAAATAGCCTGTAGATGTCAAAGAACAGGGAAAAAAACACGAAAAAATCATGGTCAGGTCAGGTCACGCATGAAAGCTGTTGGGTTGGCCAGAGTTTTGGAGAAGTCTCCTATCTGAGAAACCACCATTGACGATCAAAGGTAGATTTTGGCCATAGCAAAAACATAGACAAGAACTAATAAATCAACAAAATAGGTTAACTAATAGACTAAAAGTAAAAGCTTAATTTGTCTCTTTGAGCCTGTAAAATTTAGTGCTTAATAATCAATTTAGGACTTTAGCCATTCTCAAAGGCTTAGAAAAGATAGTAGTGTTGACTGGTAAGACATCCCATAAGCGTATCTCAAGCTCTGGCAAAGAACTCGGACGTTGGAGCCTCTCTTTTTCATCTTTTGTTTACAATGCAATAGCTTGCAAAGAAAATGAGACTTGGGAAGGTAATGAATTTGGCAGATGCTGGCCAACTGAAATTCTCTTATGAAAGATCTTATCTATTTGAAAAAAATAAAATTCCACCCACTCAATTAGATAAAGTAACCAACCTTGTAAAGAGTAGGCCGAAGTTCAAAGTCAGAAGAAAATTGTTTATAATTATCACCGCTTAAAAGCTTTAAGGCTTCATCGTACTTTCCCTGTAGACAACAAAATTTTAATGGCGTATTAAGCTCATGTGATCAGATTTTGATGCTCTAGGTGGTCGGCCAAAGCAGAGAATGACTAGCTGCCTAAGCTAATGTGAATAGTTACTCGAAGAACAAACGAAAGTTTTGGGAAAAACCTGACAGATGAGAATCTGTGCTAGTGCCAATGTCATATTGTAAGTGGGCTCAGAATTTGGGCTGGACTTTTCATATTTCTCATGTGCATTCTTCAACTTCCATAGTGCTTCATCAGGTTTCCCACATTTCATCAGGTTTATCGCCGCCTCCTACAAAAATGAACTTTACTTTAGTAAGAAAACGCATCATAACAAACTACAGTGAGCTGCAACACGAAATGAGGATTGAGTTTAAATCAGTAAACGCGTTCTGTAATTAAATATGACAACCTTAAACATAATAAAATAGTACAATCCGAAAATGACACAAAAATATCATGAGTTAAAATTTAATAAAAATTATATATAAATATAATAAAAACTTTAATACGAAATTTTCGTATTTTGTATAATATAAACTTGATTTTATATGACACGAACCAAAAGAGATAACATATTCCTTTGATGTTCAAGATGTATTAGCTAAGGCCGAGAAGAGTGTCAGGAATGTTAAAACGAAAATTTGACTAATTTTCCCAGGCTGTGAGCTAAACAAAAAGCTTGCAAGAGTTTTAGGAATGTTTAAACCCCATATAACTTTTTAGATCTTGGCAAATAACAATATCTTTCTTGGCAAAAATGGTACAAGAATTATAAAGAGGAGCTCCAAAGAACTTTTTTTTGAAAATTTTTTCAAATCTTTTCCACCGGTAAGGATGTGGTGGCCAGTTTTTTGATTGATTTGAGTTTTTCGATAAAATTAAGTTTAAATAAGATCAATAAAATCATTTTTTATGAGTATTTTTTTTCATAACATTAAAAAAACTCATAAAATCATTTTTATGAGTAATAAAATTTAAGCTGTTAATAGAATTTCTTTTGAAACTTTCATCTAATAAAAACTGGTTAGGCCTAAAGGTTCAGAAACACAGCAAACTGAGAGCTCTTGCTACATGTCCAAGGCTATAACAGCAGAAGTTAATAGAGTAATTAACGGCGCGACAGGGGTTTCGAAGACTTAAAAAGCGTGTATAGAAGTGAACCTTGAGATGATCGACTTCATCCAGAGAGTACTTGAAATCCCTTGGAGCAATTTCCTCCGACAACGGCAGCAAATACTTCTGCAAAATACCCTCAATCTTTCTTCCTTCCTTTGAAGCAATGTTCACAGACACAGTCACATCCAACAATGACTTCAGTGCCATTGTCCTCGGCGCACGAGGAGGACAGGCAATAGCTTTCAAGTTCATCTTGCAGCTGCAACCGAAGATACTTAGAGCACAAGCCAAAGCCACGGAAGCCCCAACTGCCCCACGAACAATTTTGTCAACACGCTTTTCGTTTCCAGAAGTCATTGAATTAGACCTGTCAAGTGCAACAGGTCCGGTGCTATAGTAACGATGACATCGTCGGCGGTGACTAAAACCGCTAGAAACTGATATAACGGAATGGTTAAAGCCGCCATGAAGTTTGGTGGAAGGCTTGCGAAGGAAAATGCTTGGCGGAGTGCCATAGCCAAGGTAAAATGCAGCCTCCATATGGAGAATTGGTTTTTTCTTTAATTTGATCGAAGTCTTTTACTATATATAGAGTAGGATTTCAGAATAAAGGTACTACTGCTCTTACTTGAAGTCTTCAATGTTGTCAAGGAAGGCATCATTTTACTGCTTTAGATAGAACAGTAGCAGTCTTTGTTTATTGGCAAGGCATCAAGTCTTTCATGGACGAACATGAAACACGAAAAAGAGAAAATAACCGAAGTGTATAAATCAAGTTATTTTTTTTGAAAGGCAAGTGTAAAAATCAAGTTGATCCATTATGTTAATAGAGTTTAATTTGTTCCAGTCCCTGAACATTTTAGTTGTTAGGAGTATAGATTACTCATGGAATTCTAAATATTATGGGATTAATTCTCCTAAAAATCTTTCAATAGGGTGAGTGAATTAGCTGATCGAGGCTTTTTTTCGAGCATTTGTAGTAATTTTTTGTCTTGTACCAATTTTATTGATGAAAATATATAGACGAATCAAACAAATTTTTACTTGGGATAAGCTCCTAGTAAATGAGTCTTATTGTTCAAGATTGTTTGCTGCATAATTAATGGACATAAACGAAACAAATCTAATTTTTTTTTCAAGAACTGTTCCTTGAACATTCTTTTGGTTTACACTTAATAAAATCTTAGTAGACATAAGAGCCATAGGAATTATAGGATCATAGATTGTAGAATTAAGCACCGGAAGATAACTAGTGAAAGGGAAGAATGAGTGGAATGGAAACGAAAATTTGTGACCTGAGCAGTGATTCCATAGAAAGATTGATTTGTGGCATGATTCCGTAAACGAGTTTATTCACAAATATAAACATATATTAGTTCGCGATTGTTTGTTAAGATTAGCAAATGAACAAAATCAAATATATATTTGATTACAATCTAACCCAAGAATAGTGACTCAGATGACCAATCCTGGCTTAGAGGCTGAAATACATTTTATACTCTTTAACTTAAACCATGAGTGTTCTTCTATTTTTCTAACTCCCTGTTGGCGACGTCGATTCCTCCGTGGGATGCGAATTCTTCCCATAATTCCTTGGCTTCAGTGTCTCTATCCAACATGGTTAATGAAATAGCCTGTAGATGTCAAAGAACAGGGAAAAAAAACACGAAACAATCATGGTCAGGTCATGCATGATAGCTGTAGGGTTGGCCGGAGTTTTGGAGAAGTCTCCTAGCTGAGTAACCACCATTGGCAATCAAAGGTGGATTTTGGCCATAGCAAAAACATAGACAAGAACTAATGAATCAACAAAAGAGGTTAATAGACTAATAGTACAAGCTTAATTTGTCTCTTTGAGCCTATAAAATTTAGTGCTTAATAATCAATTTAGGACTTTAGCCATTCTCAAAGGTAGGTGGGGCCCGTAAGCCCCTCTTTGGGGGGACTTGGCCCCCCAAACTTTTGAATTTTTTTTATATATAATATGTATATTTGTACATTAATAAACAATTTTGCTCCTCCAAACTTTTGAAAATTTTTTTATATATAAGGTTTGTATGCCACTTTGTCTTTTTTAATATTAGTTTACATAAATTAACTGTAAGACAATAATTAAATCTTTGTTAATTGTCTTACAGTATAATATTATGTTCACTTGTCTTAACTAGAATTATTCTTTAAAAAAACTTACAATTTTTTCAACACCAAAGTTAGATTGATATCACTTTATAAAAGGTGAGAAAAACACATTCAATTTATTATTTTAAAGATATATTATACATATTTTTTTATTAAAAATATAATATAATTTATTTATATATTTTTTTAATTTTAAATTTCCAAATGAAGTAATCTAGGAGGTTCACCATAAATAAATCACTCATTATATACTTTAGACTCAATTTTTGAAGATTTTATCTTTTTTAAAAAACATGGTTCACAATTTTAGATGAAGTTATAATTACTTGCTATATTTTGTTTTCTTATACTTTTATTTATAAATTGATAAAATGGATAATTTTACAAACTTGTTATTATCTTTTTTAAAAAACATGGCTCACAATTTTAGATGAAATTATAATTTACTTGCTATATTTTGTTTTCTTATGCTTTTATTTATAAATTGATAAAATGTATAATTTTATAAACTTATTATTTTTTATAATTAATATACTACTTGCTTATGCGTCTTATATTAGTAAAATATATTAAATTACCAAGTGCTTAAAGAAAAATTGTAGCATATTTTAAAGTTTAGATTTAAATCCAAGCAATCATACTCTCATTCTCAATTATCAAATATTTCACATGTAATCAATAATTTTAAATTTTTAATTGATCCCTTCAAACTGAAATATCAATATGGGCTGCTGTCAAAGGCTTAGAAAAGATAGTGGTGATGATTGGGTTGGAGGCTTGGAGCCTCTCTTTTTCACCTTTTCTTTGACAATGCAATAGCTTGCCGAGTAAATGAGACTTGAAAAGGTAATGAAATTTTGGAAAATGCTGGCCAACTGAAATTCAAATATGAAAGGTCTTATCTACTCCAAAAAAATAGATTCTGCCAACCTTGTAAAGAGTAGGCCGAAGGTCCAAATCTGAAAATTTTTGATGATCATCGCTCAAAAGATCAAGGGCTTCGTTATATTTTCCCTGTAGACAACAAAATTTTAATGGCGTCTTAACTTGGTGAACTTCCATCTGCTATCCATATTGATTCAAGCTACTTCAAGGTGACCAGATTTTGGTGCTCTAGCTAGTCGGCCAAAGCAGAGAATGGCCAGCAACTTAAGCTAATGTGAATATTTATTTGAAGAACAAGAGAGAGTTCTAGGAAATACCTGACAGATGAGAATTTCTACTACGGCCATGGTCATATTGTGATCGGGCTCGGAATTTGGGTAGGAGTTTTTACATTTCTCGTGCTCATTCTTCAACATTGACAGTGCTTCATCAGGTTTCCCACGTTTCATTAGGTTCACCGCATCCTCCTACAAAGTAAACTATAGTAAGAACACGCACCATAGCAAACTATAGTGAGCTGCAACTCAAGATGAGCATTAAGTTTAAATAAGTGACAGCTGTAGTAATTAGACACGATATTATGACACTAACACGAAAACAACACAAAAATATCATGAGTTAAAATTTAGTAAAAATTGTATATAAATATGACAAAAGTTCATCTTCAACAAAGCTTTCGTCGCAGTTTGGGATAGACAAAAAAAATTAAAAGACAAAATCTGTGTTGACGTGTGGACATTAATTTTTCGTTGGTGTCTTGCATCAAATTAACATGATTGGACGTTGTATCTACCAAAAGAAACGACATAAGTCAGGCCTAGAGGAAATTCAAGAATGTTAAAACGTATTTCTGACTAGTTTTCCTAGGCTGTGAGCTAAACAAATGTTATATAAGCAGAGTTTAAGAAAAGTGATATCCTTTTTCAGAGAAAGAAATCACGGCAACAAAGATGCCATTAGTCTCTATTCTCTTGTGCTATTAAAACTTCATCTTATAAAAACTGGTTAGCTAGACGTAAAAGTTCAGAAACACAGCAAACTGAGGGCTCTAGCTACAAGTCCAAGCCTATAATAGCAAAAGTTAAACAGACTAATAGCGCGACAGGGGTTGCTAAGTGAACCTTGAGCTGATCGATTTCATCCTTTGACGGAGGCAGCAAATTCCTTGAAGAAATTTTCACCAAAATCCTCAGCAAACCATCCCAGAACTTTCTTCCCTCCTTTGAAGCAAGGCTCACAGTCACATCCAACAATGGCTTCAGTGCTATTTTTCTTGGCGCTTGAGGACTGTAAGTAGCTTTAGAGTTCATCTTGCAGCTGTAACCGATGATACCTAGAGCACAAGCCAAAGCCAGAGAAGCCCCAACTGCCCCACGAAGAAGTTTGCCACCGCCCGTTTCGTTTCCAGAAGTCATTTTAAGTGCAAGAGGTCCGACACTATAGAAACGATGACATCGTCGGCGGTGAGTAAAACCTCTAGAAACTGAAATCAGGGAATGCTTAAAACCGCAATGAAGTTTGGTGGAAGCTGGTGCCGTAAAGATGGTGGAAGGCATGCGAATGAAAATGCTTGGCGGAGGGCCATAGCCAAGGTAACATGCAGCCTCCATATGAAGAACTGGTTTTTTTCTTTAATTTGATCTTAGTCTTTACATGTTAATTCCTTGTCATTGCTTTAAAGTAGGATTTCAGAATAATTAAATGTACTACTAGTCCTGATGGCGATCTTTTAAGGTTGTCAAGAAAGGCATCATTTTACTGCTTTAGATAGAACAAAAGTAGTCTTTGCTCGTTGGCAAGGCATCAAGCCTTTCATGGATAAACATGAAACGCGAAAAAGAGAAAACGATCAAAGTGTATAAATCAAGTTGATCCATCATGTTGATAGAATTTAATTTATTTCAATCCTTGAACTTTTTATTTATTAAGAGTACAGAGTACTCATGGAATTCTAATTATTATGAGATTAATTCTTGTAGGAATCTCTCAATAAAGTGAGTGAATCAATTGATCAAGGCTTCTTGTTGAGTCATTGTGATAACTTTTTCTGCCTTGTGTCGATTTTGTTGGTGAATATATAGACGAATCAAATAAATTTTCATTTGGGATTGGCTTGTTTAATAAATGAGTCTTAAAATATAGTTCCAGATTGTTTGCTAAACTTAATTAATGAACATAATCGAATAAAAACTAAATTTTTGCTATTTGTTTAGACTTGACAAAATCTTAGTGGACATGAGAGCCATGGGAATTATAGGATCACAGAGTGTAGAATTAAGCACTGGACAATGACTAGTGAAAGGGAAGAATGGAAAGGAAAATTTGTGACATAATTTGTGATCAGATCTTAAATTGCTAAGAATGTTCAAGCTAATAATTAGCTCAAAGAATAAAGAAATAAGCATATAATCTTTTAACAGGTTGAAGCAAGGCATTACTCTTATCTTTAAGAAACTTAATTTTCTTTCTCATGGACTACAAGAAAGCGCAAGAATATTTGCAATTACTTTGCTTTCTCACAGATTCTCTAGAGAACTTTGATCATTGGTCTTGTGATTTCATGAGAAAACTTAAATCATAAAGTTATCGAAAAAATTACTTCAGGCTAACCCCAGGAGAAAGGTAAAGAATAATTAAGTTTTTCCTTGAGCTTCTTTGCCCATCAAGCAAGCCACAGCTTAGACACTAGATAAATTTCAATCTGAAATACACAGCCATCTCCCGCGAAATAAACATTTTTCCCTCACAAAAAGCTTTAGGTCTCTTATGGCGGACTTGGCTAAGAAGATCGGTACAGAGAATAAATATAAAACAATAGCTGTGACAGCAGCGCCATTTATCATCCTTGGAGGTATTTGCATTGGCTTTGGGTGGAGATATGTGCGTCGTGCATGGACTAGGAAACCGAAGCAGAATCTCCCAATGTCGATGTCCTTTGCAGCCATCCATGGCGGCAAACTGGCCATGGAGAGATTGGTTGATTATCAGAATCATCGGCGCAAGGAAACACAGATAAGTGTTGATATAAAAGAGCTGGAGACTCTACTCGAAAGTGAACAACCCCGTTTCAAAGAACTTCAGGTTTGACACAATTTTGCGCTATACTGCTGTGATCTTGAATTTTTCTTCCTTGTTTATGAGTTTCAATGTGCCCTCTGCTTTTGCTTTGAAAGCGTGTTCTTGGGAGGCTGGAAATGAGCAGAAAAGAAGATGAAGCAATAAAAGTGCTCACAAAGGCATTGAGAAAGGCCCAAAAGGAGGGCAAATCGCATGAAGCTTATGAGATTGAAATGTTGCTTGCAGAAATGTATATCTACAAGGTTTCTTTCTTAATCTATTGATTTCAGTTCTAGTTATAATTTCTCATTTCCGTAATTGAAGTGACCACATGCATTTAGCCAAATTCAAAGTTAATTTTCCAAGGATCTATCAAAAATAACGGTAGCTTTAGGATTAGTTATCAAGAAGTGAGATTGAAATAAACGATGAAATATGAATTTATATGCAAACGCAATAGAGATTGTGTAATTTAAACAGGTCAGTTTGCCTTTGTTAATTAAAAATAACACTAGAATCAAAGACATCACTGCATTTATCAGTTGCCAAACGTGCTCTACCTTTCTTTGTTATTTGCTTTCAGATTATTGCATATGCATTCAGCTAGCTGCTGGGACAAAGGTTTCTTAATTGGCTTTTGAGTTTTGCCTTTGAAATTTCACTGTAGGGAGATGTTCAAAATGCTTCGAAGTGCCAATGCTTAGAAGACGAAAAGGTTTCGTCTGATGCACGACGTCCTCTCTTTAAGGTGAAATTCTAGATCATTTTTTTTCCTTTTTTCAGTTCTTAACTCTTGAAATTTAACTAATTTACCGTTTTTATACCAGAAAAACTCAGTTTTAAACTAACACACCCATGCTTGTAAATATTATTTCCAGGCTATTATTTCCTTGATGCAGAAGAAAGAGTCAGAAGCCCTTGAATACTGGAAAAACTTCAAAGAAATGCAACACATGATAACTCCACCAAGTTTCCATGATGAGGAGTTCATTGAGTTTAAGAAGGCAGTGAATCTGCTCAAACAAGACATTAGTGATGCATCACGACTCAAAAAACAATAAGTCTACCAGTAATTGCATCATTCAATAAATAATATGTGCTTCATTCATATATATTTTGCCCATCTTTCTTGCGGTAGTTTGAAGATTTGGGTTTGCAACATTTTCTATTCTGGAGCTAGGGGTGGGAACTGGGAAGGGAATCTTACAAAGAAAGTGGTGCTTTATTGCACTTGATCATGATAAGATCAGCTGGGTTATTCATTCTGTGCCCTTGTAAGAAAATAATTTGCACAATTCAAACAGAGGAATATTCTTTGTACCAAAATAAATAAATAAATAAAAGAAACATTAAGCTGATCCAAACCTGGATTTGGACTCCTCAATGTTTCTGGAATTAATGCATAATAAGGGTCAATCATCTTAAACAATTTGCGTGTATGATAAAAATATCGAATTAACTAAAAATTTACGTGTATAATAGGTACAAGTAAGTTGTTAAATATAATGGTTAGCGTACAAAATTATTAATCACACATGAAATTATAAAAAAATATATGTAAAACAATTTATTTTATATTGGTGTAAGTTCGCAATAGATTAGTAGATTGTGAATTCTTTTCTTTCAAAGCTAAAATTATTTTTTCTAATGGCGACAAGGGAGTAAGTTATTTAGATTTGAACTCAAATATTATAACATTTTATAATTCTTTCTTGGCAACTAGGTAAATGAATTATTGGGTTCAAAGCTGAAATTGTTAATATTGCTTATTTAGTGGCACATGTAATTCTTCCTCTCTTCTTTTGATTATCTCTATATATATACAAGTTCTAGAGAATACATTAGCTGGCTTAGATTATGTCTTTTTCCCAATCTTATAGTACTTATTTGAAGGGAAGTCTGATTCCGATCAAACCAAGATAAAAAGCTTTTAAATTCAATAAATATTGGAAGTGATCAAACCAAATCCTACCGGCCATTACATATTTAATGAGTATTTAATTATCGTAATCTGTTTTCTATAGTTTGTAAATGAGTTACTTTGTAGCTTGTGCTCGGAATTATAGTATTTTTGTAAATTTGGTATCTAAAAAAATTGCAATCAAGATTTTGAATTTCATTTTTATTAAGTAATCGTTCTAAACACAAACTTTGTTAACAATAAGTTGACATGTTTAAAAAAATAATCCATAAAATCAAGACATATGATAAAAATACCACATCAATTTTAAATATTTTTAAATTAATAATAAAAAATAAGAAATAAAAAAAATCAAGAGAGAGAAAGAAGGAAGTTAAGTGGAACCGTGGAAGGAGGCAGCGGTATATTAAAATTGATTTATTTTTTATTTTTAAAAATAATTTTATAAAATAAAATAATAACATGACACGTGATGAATTTTACTTTGACCAACACCGTTAGTCAACGGAGCAAATTACTTGAAGAAAATGAAAATTTAAATATTTAATTATGAACTATCCTAGGTATCAACTTGAAAAAAATATAATTTAAAGAGCAAGTTACACTTTTTTTTTTGAAATAACAGAGCAAATTACACATTAATCCTTCTTAAATTTTGTAATCTATTTATTATTTTATAAATTTTATATTTTAAATAATCAAATAAATGAACATGGTAATTCTATAAAAATAAAGATAATCAGCAGATTTTGTAATTTTACACACAATGAGGTACTGCAAGACGGAAAAAATAATTACATGAGTTAAAATTTTGACCAAATTTATTTATAAATTCAATCAAATTCAAAAAATTTGTATTTTTTTTGTCTATTTAGTATTTGAAAGCGAATTATAATAAGATAATTTTTGTTTTCTTATACTTATTAAATACGAAACAAACAAACAAGACACAAATATATGAATTATCATATATCTAATAATAAGTAAATTAATGGCAGCTGTTCTCTCTAGGAGTGGAACTATCTAGGGTCTTTGTACTCTTCTCTCTTTCCTTCGTCTTTCTCAGAGATCTCTTCTTGATTACCTCTTGACCTAACCATTATCCTAGCCATTTACTCGATGAAATTGTTTGTCTTCTTTGCATTTAATCCTGGCATTTATGGTATGGAATTTTTCTCTATTGATGCATTAACTTCCATTGATTGATCATTTGCTTGTGATAGAACGTATTCCACCTTCTCCCTCTTGTTTTTTCACCTTTGTTTGTTCTGCCTTTCTTCACTGTTCGAGACTTAGAATGGGTCAAGGAGTACAGCAGAGGGGTGAACCCCGAGAGGACGATATTACTACGGATCTGGATTTCCTTGACTTAACTGCAGATGATGAGGTGAATAGGAAAGTCAAGAATAACTCGTTGCTGGGCGAAGTGATCGCGGAAAAGACCATAAAGGAGGCAGCGGTATATTAAAATTGATTTATTTTTAAAAATAATTTACAAAATAAATTAATAGCATGACACGTGGCTTTTTTCTTTGATCAATACCGCTGGTCAACTGCGCAAATTACTTGAAAAAAATGAAAATTTAAATATTTAATTTTGAACTATCCTAGGTATCAACCTGAAAAGAAATATAATTTAAAGAGCAAGTTACACATTTTTTTTTTGAAATAAAAGAGCAAATTACAGATTTATCCTTCTTAAATTTGGTAATCTATTTATCATTTTATAAAAACAAATAAATGACCATGGTAATTCTATAAAAATAAAGATAATAAGCAGATTTTGTAATTTTACACACAACGAGGTACTACAATATGGAAAAAAATAATTATATGAGTTAAAATTTTAACCAAATCTAATATAATATATATTTTATTTCAGAAAACATAAAAACCTCATAAGTAAGCCATGTGTACATTTTCTTCTCATGACACACAATAATGTAGGTATTAAAAACTCACTAAAAATCAACTCAATCTATACATTTAAATCAATTTTTAAAATTCTATTATCTACTCATTATCCACACCCAAAAAATAAGAAGTAGTGAAGCGATAAAAAAGCTCACTAAAAAACTAACTGCAATTTACTCATTTAAATCAATTTTAAAAATTCTATTATCTAATATTTTAAGTAGTATATATTTTACAGTTTCTTTTTTGCATTTTTTCTCACAATCAATCCAACGTTTCAAAATTCAGTTTTTAAACAGTTTTTTATCTTATTAAAATACCAATATTATCTGCTCATTTTATTTAAATTTCATTTAAACAGCATATCAATTCATCAAAAACAATGAGGAATGTAGATTTACAAATTTGCAAGCATTTATTAAATAAAACAATTAAAATATTATCTAAATATATTTAAAACTATTAAAATAATCTAAGTATTATGTTAAAAACTTTAACATAATTAAAATATTATCTAACTTAAAAATAATTAAATATTATATAGCATCTACTCCATTTAACAAATAAATTTAATTATCTAATACATCTAAAATAATTAAGCATAAATTTTTTTTAAAAAAATAAAATATGCAAATAATACGAATTTTTATTTATATATACATATTTAAATAAAATTAAACTATGCATTGCACGGGTGACAAACTAGTTTGTATATAAATTCAATAAAATTCAAAAAATTTGTATTGTTTTTGTCTGTTTAGTATTTGAAAGCAAATTATGATAAGATAATTTTTGTTTTTATACTTACAAGATACGAAACAAACAAACAAACAAACAAGAAAAAAATATATGAATTATCATCTTTATATATATATATATATATATATATATATATATATATATATATGTAAGCCAAAGCATTTAAGTACAAGTAGAACTTCATATGTGGATAGTCTAAATGTTTGACACGTGTAATATATTAAAATAATAAAAAATTATTTCTTTTCAAATTTTAGAAAGATAAAAATCTCTTTATGTAAATATATTAAAAATATAGAATATATAAATTATCTTTTAAATTAATAATCTATTTTAATTTTTAAAAGATCAACTTTTGTATCTATGTATTGATTAAAATTAAATAAAAATCACATATCATTTATCTCTACCAACATTAAAATTAAAAAAATATAACTTTTATGTGTATAGCTTTTATCAATTAATAAGATAATATCTATATCTGTATATATTAAAATCAGTCTTGATAATGTAATATATTACATGCAATAATATAACAACATCTTACGTTTAATGATTACCAATTAAATTTTTTTTATTTTCTAAGTTATAAAATCATTTTTTAATTTTTTAAATTACTATGTAACATATAATTATTTCTTTTTTTTTTCACATTAATATTACAAAATATAACATCTATATCTATCACTTTTATCAATAAAATTTTTTAATTGTCTAAAATGTAACACCTATATCTATATATTTACATGTATATATATAATTTTTATTTTTCTTCATTTTTATTATATAAATTGTATGTAATTATTCATTTTTTTTATCAATGCTTGGTACTCATAGATCTTAAGAATCAAACACAAAATTTTTTATTACTTTTTGTATTTAGTTTATCTAAAAGAGATTATAGTATAGAAATTCATCACACACCACATAAAAAGACTAGCATAGGTTTCAATGTTTATATATAGGACACCTCAGCCAGAAATTAAAGTATTGTCACAAAGTCACTGTTTATGGTACTAGATTAACATATATTTTTCAATGATAAAATATATAGAAGCATAATTTTAAAAAATAACTAATTTAGCATGCATATTGTTATTGACTACTTTTGAATTTGTGTTTTATACACACACATATAGAAAAAATCTTACACTAATAGAGTAATATCATGAAAATTGAGCCAACTTTTGGGTGGTAATATATGTCATGTTGGTGTAACAAAAAGCTATCTAAAGTTGATAGAAAATTTCATTATTCCTCATGTAATGTTGATGTCCCTAATCTAATTTCAAGGTAAATAATAATTATATTTACTATATTTAAAATATTAAACAGAAATTATTTCATGATAATAATATAAGCATTTTATAATTTTAATATATATAACTTAATTGTAGCATTTTGTATACCTTATAGGTATAAGTTAAATGTTGAGGCATTTAATGGTTTTAGAAAAACGATGTTTTGTACTTTTCAAATAAATTAATTAATAAAGATGTTGATAATTTTTATATAATTTCTTTTAAGGTATGATAAAAATTATACCTTATAGGTATGAGTTGAATGTTGACACATTTGATGATTCTAAAAAAGCTATGTTTATACTTTTCAACATCAAAGCTAAGAAATTAATTAATAGAGATGTTGATAATTTTTATAAATTTTCTCTTAAGACAGTGATTAGTTAACAATTATTTTAATTTTTTTTATATTCAATTTAATTTAATGATATATTTGTGACCATGATATAGGAAAATGAAGATTATAAAATTTGAGATTATAAAGTTTGAGAATATTTAAAGATCTTAGGAGTGAAATTTTTGTGTTTGAAACAAGAATGACAAATTATAATATTGAGACAAGAAGAACTAAGCTTATCGTGTCTAAAGTGTATCCCTTTAATCATAAACTTGAATGTCAAAAATTATTAGAACAAATATGTATAAATTTATTTAATATGATTATCTTTGTTATATTTTCATATAACATACATTATAACTTAAACTTAATCAATTACATATTAGTGTTTTATTCATGTCTTCAATTCCATTTATCATTTTTAAAACAAAGACATGTTGATTTTTTTATATACTATTTTCATTTAATAAATTACAATATATATTTGATTTAAATTTTATAAAATTTACATAATTATATCTAATATATAATTTTTTATATTATTGTATTCTAATCTACAAATTACAAATAAAAATATTAAATATGCATATATTGTCTTTTTCATAAACATAATAATTTATGTTAAAAAATTCAAATTAAAATATATTTTATTAATTATTTAGTACTTAATTAATATATTTTTATACATCGTACGTGTTTAAAACTAGTATCTAATAATATGTAAATTAGTGATAGCTTCTGATTTTATTCAAAGAAAAAAGCTAAAATTAATTAATGATAAAAAGATGAGTTTTAACCGCAGAACTTGATGAAAATAAAAAACTATCGAGAGCTTATTGGATTAATCAAATTCCCAACACCAAGACGTCGCTTGGCATTAAATTGGAGCACAAGTTTGAAAGCTGAATTTCCTATCTAGCCCAATTTAAACAGCTTTTGCAAGCCATCGATAAAGAGTAAAAACAGTTGACAAAGAGACAAGGAAAAAAGCCAAATTGAATTAAATATTCTGTTTATTCTCGTGAATTTGTTACTTTAATATTGAGGTTCCCAATAAAGAAAAAGGACATCAAATATTAAACTTCACCCTACTTTTACCATGATAATCATAAATCAAAAGACTATCGTATCTATGTTTATTTTATTAATTATTATTTTTATTCTTAATATATTTTTAAAATATGTCATTTTATTAATCTATAAAATAAATTTTTTTTATCTATTAAATTTGATTTAAAAGTTGTTATCTTTTTAACAAAATTTAAAAGTCAAAGTTTAAATATTATATTTCCCTTCAATTTCTCATTTGTAACGAATAAAATATTCTTAGAAAATCTAATTAAACTATGTAAATTCAACACAAACTTTTTTTTTTAGTAAAAGTTTGTCACGAGCTCAAACATGAGATTATTTACTCCAAAATAAATTGAAAAATTAGTTGAAAAGCCATAGGAAGAAATGACAAACGAAGAAGATGGTGATATGAATTTGGGGAACTGGTGGCCATGGAAATAGTAATCGCTTTATGGGGAAGGTAACGGCCACAACAACTCCTCTGTTCTTCCAATCAAAACTCCTCTGTTTTTCTCTTCTGTATCTCTTCACCGCTCTTTTCCTTGCTCTCTACCAGTCTTTATCCACAACCAAATGCCTCTTCCGATCCTCTCCTTTCGATCCAATCCAAACGCCACTCTTCTCTTACCCTCCTTCCTATGGAGAACACAAGTATGCTATCCCCACCGACCGCTCTTCTTGTTCCTCCCCTGTTTTCTTCTCTGGTATGCTGTCTTTTTTCAGCTTTTTTTTTTCTTTTCTTTATGGTTCATGTTTCGGCTTTGATGATGGTTTTAGTGATTTTGGGCTAAAGGGTATTGGAATTTGTGATCAGATTATGGAATGGTGGTGGAGGAGATCCATAATTTGTGTAAGAATTCTTCAGCTTTTTTACCGGCTCTGAGGTATTTACAGGGGAAAGGTGACACTTTTGGTGGAAACTTGAGTACCCAGAAGAGAATTTCTTATTTTAACCATTCCAATAATGGCATGAAAGTCCCTTGTGGATTCTTAAAGAAATTTCCAGTCAGTAATTCCGGTTAGTTTATTACCTGAATTCTAGAGAATTTGTAATTTATTCATCTTCTTCCATTTTTTCTTGTCAAGTTCAATTAATGAAACTAAAGCAGCTTAGAAAATTCTCTTTTTTATCCTTTGTAGCTTAAATTGGGACATTCCCTTGTGTTACCAGTCCATTTTACTGTGAAAATCCTCAATTCTGCCTCACTTAATCGTAGAACTAATCCTATAATCTCCTATATTTTGTTCATATATGTTGCTGTGGTGTGATTCTCTTGTAACTTTCTTGTTTATGGCCACGTAATTCAGATCAAATTGCCATGGAAAGCTGCAATGAAGTTGTTGTAGTATCTGCAATCTTCAATGACCATGACAAAATCCGGCAACCAATAGGACTTGGATCCAAAACCCTAGAGAGTGTATGTTTCTTCATGTTTGTGGATGATGTAACCCTTAAAGGACTTTATAATCACAAATTAATCCCACAAAACTCGTCCGACTATAGAGTCGGGGTTTGGAGAATCGTTAAAGTTTCCTCGAAGAAATTGTACGAGAATCCCGCAATGAATGGAGAAATTCCAAAATACTTGGTTCATAGACTTTTTCCCAACTCCAAATTCAGCATTTGGATTGACGCGAAGCTTCAGCTAATGGTTGATCCACTGTTGCTGATACATTCTCTTGTTGTATCAACCAACACGGACATGGCTGTATCAAAGCATCCTTACTTTGTTCATGCTATGGAAGAAGCAATGGCGACGGCAAGGTGGAAGAAATGGTGGGATGTTGGTGCCTTGACCAGGCAAATGGAGACATACTGTGAAAATGGGTTGCAGCCATGGACTCCAGATAAGCTCCCCTACACCACTGGTAAAAATCTCATTCACAAGTTTCTTTATTGTTTCTTATGGTGATGATTTTTTCTTGATGATTTGCTTTTTTAATATACTGAGGAAAATGAAATTTCACAACTAGACATGAAAAAAATTATGCATAAAACTCTTTTAAAAATGTGTGTTAGGTTATGATGATTAGAAATTTTAAACATTAATTATAGAAAAATTAGCACGATAGTTGCATTTTGATTATTAGATGCCGACCGTATCATGTGCTTGAAGACGCATGACAGCTTTGCGTAGTTTTGAAGTTCACTGAATTCACACTCACAATCCACCTGGGATTTGTTTTCTGAATTTTGACCTTCGAGATAATCCATGAATGATTTTACTAATTTATTACAAGTGGGTATATTTTTTGAGGTTTTAGGCTAAGTTTTCATGTGATGAGGGAGCTGTGAATGTTCAAATCCTTAAGAAAAAGGCAGTTTCATACAACTTCACAAATTGTGTATATAATTTGTATTTGTAATGGATAAAATATGAAAAATTTGTGTTAAATTTTGTATCGAGACATCAAACATAATTTTTTTTAATTTTATCATTTTTGTATATAACTTTTATTAAATTTTAATTTTCGCCACTTTCATGTCAATTTTTTATCATGTCATTGTATTGTTTTTTTTTTCTTTTGTTCTCAATCATTATATTGCGATTAAAATTGTCTGTTACTGGAAATAAAAAAAAGTACCCTCACTTTTTATCCTTTCCTTGTTTTGTATATACCTAACAAACAATCACATTACCTAATCTTAACTTGCCCCTCAACGAGAAGACCTAACTTGACGGCTACTGCTTTATATCATGTTCTTGTTGTGAGATGTGGGATTTTGATTGAAAACCAATGGTAATGGTGGTCCCAAAGAGGCAAAAGAAACGTCTTAATCAATGTTGAATGCGGTCCCATTAAGCATATCATAATTATGATTCCTTACCTAGTAGCAACGCAGCTTGTCGATAACGTTAAATGGTGTTGTTCTTCTACATGTATCCGTAAAACATCTTGATTATCTATTTTGTCTTCATTGTTTCATCCTAGCATAGTTGTTTTCCTTATGTTTGGTTTGCAGATGTACCAGATAGTGCATTAATCTTGAGGAAACATGGATTGGAAAGCAACCTTTTCTCCTGCCTTCTGTTCAATGAGTTGGAAGCTTTTAACCCTAGGGACCAACTGGGTTTTGCGTTCGTGAGAGATCGGATGAACCCAAAGCTGAACTTGAACATGTTTGAGGTGGAAGTGTTTGAGCAGATTGTCGTGGAATACAGGCACAACCTTAAAAAATCTGGGAATATCGAAGCTGGGGCTGGGGCCAAGAGCACCAAAAGGCGAAGCCATGGATATTTCTTTTTGAATGGCAGCAGTTGCCAGAAATATCTTAGGGAAATGTGGGGTGAATCCCATAGTTGATTTTTGTCTCTGACTAAGGTGTCACACGTTTGAAAAGAATGAAGTACTGCTAGAAAAAAGAGTAAAGGTCAAACAGATGTAAAAGAATAAAGAAAAAGAAACTAACCAACCAAACGACAGTTCACAGAGAAAAGCTGACAAACTGAACAGGTTGGCAGGGAATCCAAACTATATTTTTTTTTGTTGGGGCAGTTTGTATTATTGCTTGGAAGCTTTTCAATTCAATGAATGCATTAAAATATCTAGTAAATGCATGTTGTTTTTAAATAGGTGGTACAGATTGGTATTATACCCTAATTTTATTTACTCAAACAGCTTTATTTTGGAAGTTATTTAAGTAATTAATGAAGTTTCATATAAATGATGTTTCAGTGAAGTTTCATACAAATGATGTTTTAGTTGACGTTTTTGAGATTTAGCAACCACTTTATGCTTTGAATTTCTTATAGAATTTTCACTTTTGTTTTTTGTTCAAAAAGAGTAAATTCACTCTACGTGTCGAGAATGGCTTTGAGGACAGAATGGAAATAATAGGGAGAATAGTAGATGAAAAACAGGTTTGGGAGTTGAAGTGAGAGCTAGGGTTTTTAGTATAAGGTCAATAACTTTGTCCCCTTTTACAGTGACACTGGAACAAGTCTACATGGATTCCTTTTGATACGTGTATCTTATGTGGTCGAATAGTACTAAAGAAACCTTCTCACATCAGATCTCAAGTTCATACCCGTTTAGGAGAGAAAATGAGACAGAAAATCAAGATGATGTGATAGCTAAGTTTCAAGGTGACCCTTTGGTTCTGAGGTGGTTATTCCCATGCACGGCAGGTCAGCACCTGACATGCCTAGACCATCCATATATTAGGTTAGGTGACGCAAGCATCACCTCTGTTGGATCATTATCAAAAACAAAAGATTGATTTCAGATTTATATACTCCTTCGTCATTCACTTATTAATTAATTAATTAATCATGGAAGATAATAATAATAATATCATTGATTCCTTGCTTCGTTTAATTAGATCCATCCGTGAGCAAATCAGTCCGTCTCGGTTTTGGACAAATTTTTTAAGATTGTATAACTCGAAATTTTATTTAATTTTTAATTTTAAAAATATTAAAGTATTAAATATATAGAGTGCTTTTAATAAAAAAAAGTTTTTTACATCTCACCTTTAAAAATAGATCAACGATATAACATTAAAGTAATTTCCTTTACACGTCGAAATGTTTGTGTTTCATTTAAATATGGTTACTTCTTTTTAGGTATCCCATTCAATCATGTCAACCAATGCATCTTCGGTTATGAAAATGAAATGATTGGTCATCTTTTTCTTTCTTGCAATCTCACTTGGAAAATCTGGAATTACTACATCAATTGGTGGAATATCTCTTGGATACAACCATGTGATTTGAAAGCTCATTATCAAGGCTGGATGGAACTTAACTCAAATTCAAAATAGAGTATCATATGGAACACTCTATTTTATGCTGTAATTTGGTTAGTTTGGCTTAGCAGGAACGAAAAATTATTCAATCAAAAGGTTCTTCCTTGGGAGCAAGTTTACTTCCTGATCAAACACAGACTTGGCTGGTGGTTACATGCAAAGTTCCCTAGTTTTGACATGTCCTCTTTCACTATTAATCCCATCGATTCTTCTCTACCATTGAAGAATAAATAGAGTAGGAGGAACATCAATTGGACACCACCACCTTTTGGAATGTGGAAAATAAATGTAGATGGCTCTTCAATTGGAAAACCCGGACCTTCTGGCATTGGTGGAGTAATTCATGACTTCAAAGAAACTGTTTTGATGGTTTTCTCCAACAACAGATTCAAACCTCGTCGAACTTCTTCCGATTGTTGAAGTTCTTGCAATTGTAGTTAAAGCCAACATCAACTCTATTCCAAAACATATTATTGAAAGTGACTCAAAAATAGTGATTTCTTGGCTCAACAATTCCCGGGAGAAACCATGGAAGCACAACAACCTCATCAACAAGCTTTATAATATGCTTTAGAGTATTGGTCAAGTTAAATTTTGTCATATTCTCAGAGAAGCAAATAATTTTGTTGATCATCTTACCAAAAGTGGAATTTCTCGTAACTCTGACTCTTTGGCATGATTGTAATCTTTCTCTATTTTCAATAAAGTTTACCTTCCAAAAAAAAATGGTTACTTCTTTTTCAGTACGGGCTGTGAAGCCTTAACTCCAAATTGACAATTCAGATAGAAGTTTGGTTGCAATCAACTTTCCATCGATGGTTTCGGTTTCATTTTCTGCCGACAAATCTTACAATTTCCGTTCAGAAAAAAATCTTAGAATTTCCCAGGAAATTATCAATTTCACATTAATATATTAATAAACTGTGCATATGCTTTAAAGAACTTGATATTGATATGCAGGCCTCTTAAATAGCAATTGTGCAAAACGTGCAGAGCAATATATATAACTTCTGAGAAGCATTAATTTCTTGACTTAGTAGGACAGAAGAAAGATGATGCTTGAAGGGCTTCTTGATTTCTTAATAATATATTACTAGGTATTGTGCCCGTGCGTTGCTGTGGGTTTTTAAAATTTTCATTTATTTTACCGAAATTAAAAAAGTAGATGTGAACAGAAGATATTGGAAAGCTATGGTGCTGATAGTTCATGAGAAGCATCTATTAATGTTGCGTTCAATGCTGACTTGGGTTCAAACATGGATTGAGAAAAAAAAAGTGTTACAACAATTTCTAAAAAGAAAACAGATAAATAAGCCAGTATACCATTCTTAATCATAAAGGACACAAATTCTTCACCCTTTTCTTAAAGAAGTA
This sequence comes from Heritiera littoralis, assembly GCA_031772115.1. Taxonomy (NCBI): domain Eukaryota; kingdom Viridiplantae; phylum Streptophyta; class Magnoliopsida; order Malvales; family Malvaceae; genus Heritiera; species Heritiera littoralis. The sequence continues at coordinate 5,006,024 of JAPDPK010000026.1, read as the reverse complement.
ATGTCAAAAAGAGTCAAGAGGCCAAGGGGCTAAGGTTTTGCTAGGTGTAAGTAAAGCATACACAGCCTAGATGATGAACACAACAAATAGGATATCCCAATAAGCTTGGGAGCAGAAATAACCCCAAATGGTTCATCCAAAAAGACAGGAAGAGTCCACAAATGAAACTATTCCGACAGAGGCTTTTATTTTGAACAACCACTACTAGAAAAAGGGCTTTTAGCAACCACAATTCACAACGAGTAAGAATGTCGTTGCAAAAATTCATGACATTTGCAACAATTTTTTATTGTCGTTGCTTAATTAAATTTTTTTATATTTAATGTAACGATATTTTTTATTGTTTCAAATTCTAATGATATTGACAACGACAAAAAAAGTCGTTACGATATCTCATTATATTTTGCAACGACTTTTCGTAGTCGTTGCTTAATAAATTTTTTTTATATTTAATGTAACGATATTTTTTGTTGTTACAAATTCTAATAAACTTGACAATGAAAAAAAAGTCGTTACAATATCCCATTATATTTTGCAACGACAACGACTTTTCATAGTCGTTGCTTAATTGATTTTTGTATATTTAATGTAGTGATATATTTTTGTTGTTGCAAATTCTTATTTAATTGACAATGATAAAAAAGTCGTTGATATATTATTATATTTTGCAATGACTTTTCATAGTTGTTGTTAAATTATTGTAATTTAATTTTTGTTTAGTATAATTATTGTAATTTAAAAAAAATATATAAGAAAAAAAAATAATAAAAATTAAAAAATTAAATTATATAATTCAAAATCATAATTTGCTTAGATTAAAACTCCTAAATATTCTTGAGTTAGTACTATTAATGTAATATTATTATAGAATATCAAACTAATAAATACTCCATGGATGCTTCTCTTGATATAAAGCCTTATCTTTGTATTCGCAATACTTTATTTGATGTTGCAGCTTTTAATTGAACAAAACTTATCCTACAGTTTGTGGCTTTGGAGTATATTATTAACGCCTTAAAGCATAGTTGGATTGCAGGACAAGCAAATTAAAGGTAATTGTTAACAACAAAAGTATAATGATTTTCTAAAATATGTAAAGACCCTCCTCCACCGTTGATTTGACGTGGTTATTTTTAGTAAAAGAACCACCCGATCTGTGTTATATGCTTCAACACAAACCCTAAAAGAACCACCAACCATCCAAAATTTCCATTTACGATTCATGTTACCAGCTCTGGAGTTCTCCATGTTCAGCCTCTGGATCAGTTTCATCTAAGCCACCTCTTCCTTATTTCAATCTTAGTTTTTACTAAAACTTGAATAGCCCTAGATCTGGTTTGAATAGTTGCCGCTGCCCTGGATATCTCCTTGTTCCGCCTCTGGATCAACGTATTTCCTCTTCTTCCTTTCTTACTTACTTTCCTCTTCCTTCTGCTTGTTCTTTCTTTTTTTTTTCTGCTGATACCCAAAATCCCAAAAGAAAAACCCCATTGAAGAGAAAATTCAATATTTTATATTTAGGGTATACTTTCTTAAATATTTGTTTGTATTGTTTGATTTTTAGAATTAATCAAATTTTGATTTACAGGCAAAGAAGGGTTAGGTTTCCCAAGGGCAGTAAAGTGGAGCCTAGAGAAGTAGTGAACAAAGTTGATGTTGAAGATGGTTCTGGTATTAATTCTTGCAATATTGTTTGATTTTTAGAATTAAATCATAACACAGCACATAACACCAAATGCAGTTTTGTCAGTACCGAATAAAAATGTTACAATTCCTAAGAAATGTTCTGTCTTTCCTATTGAATTTGTTGGTGAGTGTAGACACCTAATTTTGTCCGAACAATTTTTTTTTTATTTTTTATTTTATATATAATCAAAAAATAAAAAATCAAAAAAATAAATAATGATAATAAGAAACAAGTCAATTTTGGTCAAATCTCATGTGAAGCACATGCAAAATTCACACCTTCAAGAGTTGACTAAAGTTGATATTGTTGTCAAAAATAAAAGAAAAAATAATCAGCCATTAAATCAATGAATAAATTAGCAAAAGGAAGGAAATAAATTGGGTGAAATAAAATCTGAAAATTGATTACCAAAAATAAAAAAAATGAAATGGAAATAAATTAAAGAAAAAGAGGGAAAGTCAAACAAAATAAATGAAAAATCCCATGATCATGGGATCAATTATAAATTTTTGATTGCTTTCCATGAAATTTTGAGGCTATAAAAGCCAATGAAAAGGAAAATAAGGGGGAGGGGGGTTTTTTCAAAAAAAAAAGGAGAGAAACAGAGGGTTGCAAAGGGGAATTTAGCTGTTGTCGTCTCTTTGGCTGTGTTGCTTTCTTTTAAATTGCAGAAAATTTCCTTGCAACTGAACAAGTGAAGAAAAGAAATAGAGAAGAGGTAGTTCGTTGGAGCACCTAACCCATGTAATTGCTGTAAAATAGAGTAGAACCGTGGTTGCACCATATTTTTGCTATCTCCATCATCGTTGCTCTGCTCGCCGTCGTCATCTCCATTACCAACCTAGACTACTGTGTGTATGTTCTTGTAAAAGGTAAGGTTTTTGGCATTAAATGACATTTTTTTGGTGCATTGGCATTAAATGACATACACTTGTTTAAAGAGGAGTAAAAGCCATGTGATTTAATGCTTTTAATCATTTGTTTTATTAGTCAAGTGTCCCACTAGCTTAATTTAATATATATAATTTATTTAATTAGAAATTTGTGTAAGATAATTTAGGAAATTTAATTAAAGTTAGAAAATGATGTTAAGGTATAAAATTTGAGAAATTGACTTTGATAATTAAATTAGGTAGTTGATGTGAATGAAATAATTTGATTTGGCGTGTTGATATTTTATATTTTGTTGATGTATTATTATTTGTTTGTTTGTTTATTTTAGAATTAGGAATTAAAATAAATTAAAAATAGATTATTGAAAACTATAAGGACAAAAAAAATTAATTATGATATTAAAAATTAAAACAAATATTAATAATTCCGACGACGGAATTCTAAAGGGACTGCGCTTGAGTAGTACTTTTAGATGTCTTGAGGTGAGGAGATTTTTTTTAGGTCTTACCAGCTTCATGGAAGATCTAAAGGGATATTTCCAATATTTAATAAATCAATTTAATTATAAAAATAAAAATTAAATTAGGTTAAAAATAGTAATTTAAACTTAAGTTCATTATAATAAAGAATAAAATCAAATTAATAAATTAGAATTAAAATTAGAAAAGAATTAAAATAAATAGAAATTAAATTAAATTAAATATTTTAATAAATGTAAATTATTTCGAGGATGGAATTTAAAGGGAATTGCGCTTGAGTAATTTCTTTAAAAAATTCCTAAGGTGAGAAAGTTTCTTTAAGGTCTTACCAGTTTGATGGAAGATCTTTAAGAAAAATCTTCAATATCAAATAATACATGTTTATTTAAAGATATAAAAATATACAAAATAATAATTTATATAAGGAAATAATAACAATAAGAATAAAATAAGATAAAATAATAAATAGAAATTGGATAGGAGTCGAAATAGGGTTTGCATAAAATATCTAAACAATCTGACGACGGAGCCTCTTCAAGAAAGGCGATTGGTCCTACTTGAATACTCTTGAGGTGAGAAAAACTTTTAAGTTGACCAACCAGCTTGATGGAGGAGACTTAAAAGATTTTTCAATATTTAATTATATCGAAATTAAAGTAAAAGGTAAAATTAAGATAACCTTAGATTATTTGGTACCATTTTAGAATGGGCGTTGTGAGGGTGCTAATCCTTCCTCACACGTAACCGTACTCCCGAACTCAGAACTCTTAATGTAGACCAAGCCTTATCCTTAGTTTGAATAGGTGACCAATCACACCTAGGTTAGAATGGTTGGTGGCGACTCCATAGTTTTGTGTCTAGCTATTAGGTTTCCCGAAACTTAATACGTTACGACAGTTTGGCGACTCCACTGGGGACATTAGAGAGTCAGGCCATTAGGTAGTTTAAGGTTATCAAGATTTTGCCTAAAACTTTAAATTTCATAAAATATTTAATGCACACACTTCACATTCATGTGCATGCATTAGCCCTTGACCCGGGCTTATCCTTCATAGGAGGGAGTATAGTACCTTTGCCTTCGTGAGGTGATAACCTCCACACAGGCCAGTGAAATACTCCCACTCAAATTGAACTTTTCCGTTTGTAACCTGTAATGGGTGAGGATTGGGTGCCTTACTAGTTTTGGGTGGACGACAGTAAGGAATAATTTGGGAACCTTTAGCCCTTTTATCTAAATCCATGCATATAGTGAAATTAAGAAGACCAACTGTAAGATAGAGCCATATCAACCCATGCTATAGAAAATGCCCATTACTTAGGACACATGTTTGATCAAGTTTATACATGAGATACTAAGAGGGTACCATGAGTTCACCAAAACATTTACATGCATCACTCATCCATTTTTGTTACATGGCAACCTTTTACTCTACCATTCCATTCATACACATGTAGCATCTTCTCGTTTTGTTCATCTTCAATCATTGTTTTAAACAAAACATTTTCAAAATTTTTCAAGCATCACCACATGTGAAATGATAAATTCTTAATTGTGGCAATAAAAGATTCGAAGATAGCTCGACCAAAGGTTCATTCACACAACACTCGTTATCAAGCTAAGATCATGGAAGAAGAATCAAGCATGCGAATGGAGAAGATGGAAAAAGCTCAAGAGGAAATAAGGGGGCAATTGGCCTAAATTACAGAGCTGTTGAAAAATCTAAGCAAGGGCAAAGGAGTTGTAGAAGAAGTTGCAGTCCAAGAAGGGGTTCAACAACGCAGTATAGAAGACCCTGTCTATCCTCCCGGATTTGGTCCATTTCCAAGTCAAACATCCCAAGAAGGAAGATATCCACCTGCTTACACTGTTATACCCCAAGTGTTTGGACAAGCTCAATTCCAAGGACCTGCCTATCCTTCCCAAGGCGCAAAATCTACTGATCCCATTGAGGTGCCCAACTTAGATGACCCAAGGGAAATTGAGAAGTTGAAAGCCAAACAAGCAGAAGAGAAAGATGAGGCGAAGTCGCAACAAAAGATTAATATGTTGGAGGAAAGGATTCGAGCTATTGAAGGCTTAGACTTTTATGGTTCCATGGATGCTACTGGGTTATGTTTGGTGTCAGACTTGGTTATTCCACCTAAGTTTAAAGCACCAGAGTTTGAGAAGTACAATGGAACTTCCTTATTATGTATTGCCGAAAGATGGCTGCCTATGCTCAAGATGATAAACTTCTTATTCATATCTTTCAAGAAAGCCTTACTGGGTCTGCAGCGAAGTGGTATAATCAATTAGATGGAACTCGAATCACCACTTGGAATGACTTGGCAAGAGCATTTATGGCTCAATATCGACATGTTGCTGACATGGCCCCTGATCGTCTGTCTTTACAAAGCATGGAAAAGAAGGCTAATGAGAGTTTCAAGCAATATGCCCAAAGGTGGCGTGATATGGCTGCGGAAGTGCAACCTCCACTTTCGGAGAAGGAGCTTACCATTATGTTCGTTAATACTTTGAAGGCTCCATACTACAATAGGATGATCGGTAATGCCACTAAGAATTTTGCTGATATGGTATTGTCTGGTGAGATAATTGAGAATGCAATCAAGAGTGGAAAGATTGAAGCTCCCAACAATATTGAGAAGAAAGGAGGAGCCAACAAAAGAAAGGAAGAAGAAGTCCATGCTGTGGCATATGGAAGGCAATATGGAGGCTATGTCCCACAACACCCTTATCACATGCCACAACCTTACTATCCTGCTCAGAATCCTTACCATTCTTACCCCAAGGTTAATGTTCAACCTAATCCCCAGACACTTGCCCCAAATATTCAACCAACTAAGCAGTTCAATAAACAAGAGGGCAATCATAATGCATCATGGCCAAAAAGAGAAAGGACTCCCATTGACCCAATCCCCATGACCTACACTGAGTTATACCCAAAATTGATCAAAGGACAACTCATTGCACCCATTTATGTGGAACCTCTCAAGCCCCCATATCCAAAGTGGTATGATGAGAATGCTCGATGCGAGTATCACTTCGGGAACGTGGATCACTCTTTGGAGAATTGCACTGCACTAAAGTATAGAGTGCAAGGAATAATAAAAGCTGGTATGTTGAGTTTTGAAGGGAAAGGGGAACCGACTACGAATGCAAACCCATTGCCTAACCATACTAATGAAGGATGAGTTTTGTGGGGGCATGAAGGGTTCGAGCCTGACAATTTTGAAGATCTATAAATTCTAGTTTTGTTTTTGCTTTCTTTTATTTCTTTAAGTAATACAAGATAGTTTTTGAAAGCGCTTAAGCCCATAAGCACGAAATAAATTTTATGTATGGGTTAACTTTTATTTATTTCCTTTTCAATAAAGCGACTAGTGTGATGCACTGTCAATTTCTCATTCCATTCATTTGCCATTTCTCAACATACTCACCATATCTTTCACTCACAAGTATCCAAATAATGAACATGATGATAATGATGTCAATAAATCTAGGGTTCAATTTTGAAAGAACTACTATTGTTGATGAATTAATAGTATGCCAATGAAGGAAAGGTTCCTCACCATCCGCACTTGATAGACTGTACGAGAAAGGTGAATCTCTTACAAAAGCTTCTAACAAGTTTGTCTTTGTTCGATAAATGATCTTTAAGGAGAGCACTTACATTTGAAATGATAAATGGCTTTCTTTCACTATCCTTCAAGCATGAGTAAAATTATCTTTTGATCACCCCTTTTGAGCCTATTATATTTTGTAATATAACCCACCAAGGATCACCCTCCACATTGGGGGCAAGGAAGATGAAATAAAGAAATTTTAAGGGCAAAAATGAAAGTGTTCATGATGAATCAAGGGGCAAAAAAAAAAGAAGAAGAAAAGAAAAATAGCCCAATTTTGTGAAAAAAAAAAGAAGAAGAAGAAGAGAAAAAAAAGGGTTTCTATTCAAAAAGAAAACCCCAAAAAAAGCAAGAAGGGGCAAAATGCCTGAATGTTTTACTTAATAGAGAAAGTGATCCCTTGGTTTATAAACCTTGAAACACAGTTTGGGCCTACTATATCCTTTTCTTTCATAAGCCCCCACCTGAGCCTACATTACATGCCTTCAAAAGCCCATTTTGATCAAATGGAAATGTTTAAATTGAAGAATCATGTATTGAATGAAGGCATACCTGTACAACAAGAAAATGATCCTTTGAAGGTTCGAGGAAGATAAAGGGAGTAGATCAAGTTGAATAAAGAAGTCCATGAGCTTTAGAAGATATCTTGGATCGAAATCAAGAACGCCTATTAAGGGGCATGAATTTGGATTGAGCATTGAAGGTTGAAGTTTGTCAAAACCAATGAAGTTGAAAATGAAAAAAAAAATAGAAAAAAAAAAGAAGAAAAAAGAGAAAGAAAAAAAGAAAAAAAGAAAAAAAAGAAAAAAAGAAGAAAAAAAAAGAAAGAAAAAAAAGAAAAAGGAGGATTCAAACTGAAAACCCGAAAAGGGCAATTTGAATCAAATAAAGGGGCACCTAAGTTGAAAACCTGAAAAGGCGACTTAGGAAAATATCAGCATAAAAAAGTTTTGATAAAGGGCAAGATTGGCAGACACTACATGAAAAAACATATCAACATAAGAGTGGGCTTTTGGAAAAGAATTTTAGATTGACTTGATTGAATGTCAGAATGTTCATTAAATGGATACTGAAAACCTTATTCCAAACAGACTGTCCCATTGATTTTTCTTGATTTCATGTTCCTTTTCTAAGAATGAATATCTATATCTCTCTTGGTCATTTTAAATTTATACCACCCATATAACGAATGGAGAATATGCATAAGTGCATTACATTGGTGGTCGAGTTGGAAGGAAAATAAATAAATGTTGGTAACCTTTTTTGGGTAAATTTTTGAAAAAAATATTCTTTTGAGAAATCTTGCATTACTAAGAGAGAGAAAGAAACAAAAGTGAATGATGAATATACAAATCTGAAAACATGATGGCTAGTCTTCGGGCATAACTGGACTAGGACTTAATAAAAGATGGGATGTTAAATGAAAGGAGATTTAAAGAATTCAGCAGATATGTGGGACTTGAGAAAGGCAAGATGAGCTTGAGAATCTTGTTACCACAATTGAGAATGCATTTGCATACATTCATGGAATAATTTAGGGAGCATGACATTGACATGTGCATAACATTCATAGCATTCATTATATTCATGACATGCATGACATTTCACTAGTGCATTTTGGACATTGAACTATATGTTAAGACATTAGGATAAGAAGTTTTGAATGATTAGAATTTTGAGGAAAAGAGAAAATATAAGAGATGGTAATTTGAAAAAATGATTAGGTATGAGAAGATGATGAGAAAAATACTTTTTGAAAAAACCTTAGATGAGAGTAAAGTCCAGTTTAGCGAGCACCTTAAAGGAGAATAAAGCCTAATATTGTTGGCATCAAAATGAAAGCCTAGTCAAACCCATGTTAAATGGTATTCCGAAATGAAATGTTTTATTTCCAAAGTTCCAATGCCTCTGGTGAGAGGAGCACAAGATTATTTTTCAAAGTTCCAATGCCTCCGGTGAGAGGAGCACAAGGTTATTTTTCAAAAGTCTCGATGCCTCTGCTGAGAGGAGCACAAGTTTATTTTTCAAAGTTACAATGCCTCTGGTGAGAGGAGCACAAGTTTATTTTTCAAAGTTCCAATGCCTCTGGTGAGAGGAGCACAAGTTTATTTTTCAAAAGTCTCAATGCCTCTGGTGAGAGGAGCACAAGTTTATTTTTCAAAGTTCCAATGCCTCTGGTGAGAGGAGCACAAGGTTATTTTTCAAAAGTCTCAATGCCTCTGGTGAGATGAGCACAAGATTATTTTTTTCAAAGTTCCAATGCCTCTGGTGAGAGGAGCACAAGGTTATTTTTCAAAAGTCTCAATGCCTCTGTTGAGAGGAGTTCTTTATTTTTCAAAAAGTCTCGATGCCTCTGTTGAGAGGAGCTCTTTGTTTCAAAAAGTCTCATAGCCTCTGGTGAGAGGAGCTTTTATTTCATGATCATTTTTCATTTCCTTGGTCTTATGATAGGAAAGACTAGGAATTTCATTTCACAGTCCTTAGTCTTATGATAGGAGAGACTAGGAAAACTTCATTTTTTTGCATTTCCTTAGTCTTATGACAGGGGGGACTAGATATTTCACTTTGCATTCCTTAATCTTGTGATAGAAAAGATTAGGAAATCTCATTCATTTTTGCATTTCTTTAGTCTTATGATAGGAAAGACCAGGAAAACTTCATCTTGCATTCCTTAGTCTTATGATAGGAGAGACTAGGAATTTCATTTTGCATTCCTTAATCTTGTGATAGAAAAGATTAGGAAATCCCATTCACTTTGCATTCCTTAGTCTTATGATAGGAAAGACCAGGAAATTTCATCTCACATTCCTCAGTCTTATGATAGGAGAGACTAGGAGTTTCACTTTGCATTCCTTAATCTTATGGTAGAAAAGATTTGGAAAATTCATGTTTGTATTCCTTAGTCTTATGATAGGAGAGACTAAAATAGGAATTTCACTTTGCATTCCCTATGATAGAAGAGGCTAGGAAACTTCATTTTGCATTTATTCCTCAATCTTTATAAGAGAGGAAGATTAGGAAATTTCATTTTGCATTTATTTCTTAGCCTTATGATAGAAGAGGCTAGGAAATATCATATTTTACAAAAAAAAAATCATTGATAGGTCTTGCATTCGGACAAAATGGTTGTCTATGTCTTTGCACCATTACTGTTTCACAGCAAAGCGCAAAGAGGGGCAGCTGTAGACACCTAATTTTGTCCGAACAATTTTTTTTATTTTTTATTTTATATATAATCAAAAAATCAAAAATCAAAAAAATAAATAATGATAATAAGAAACAAGTCAATTTTGGTCAAATCTCATGTGAAGCACATGCAAAATTCACACCTTCAAGAGTTGACTAAAGTTGATATTGTTGTCAAAAATAAAAGAAAAAATAATCAGCCATTAAATCAATGAATAAATTAGCAAAAGGAAGGAAATAAATTGGGTGAAATAAAATCTGAAAATTGATTACCAAAAATAAAAAAAATGAAATGGAAATAAATTTAAAAAAAAAGAAGGAAAGTCAAACAAAATAAATGAAAAATCCCATGATCATGGGATCAATTATAAATTTTTGATTGCTTTCCATGAAATTTTGAGGTTATAAAAGCCAATGAAAAGGAAAATAAGGGGAGGGGGTTTTTTCAAAAAAAAAGGAGAGAAACAGAGGGTTGCAAAGGGGAATTTAGCTGTTGTCGTCTCTTTGGCTGTGTTGCTTTCTTTTAAATTGCAGAAAATTTCCTTGCAACTGAACAAGTGAAGAAAAGAAATAGAGAAGAGGTAGTTCGTTGGAGCACCTAACCCATGTAATTGCTGTAAAATAGAGTAGAACCGTGGTTGCACCATATTTTTGCTATCTCCATCATCGTTGCTCTGCTCGCCGTCGTCATCTCCATTACCAACCTAGACTACTGTGTGTATGTTCTTGTAAAAGGTAAGGTTTTTGGCATTAAATGACATTTTTTTGGTGCATTGGCATTAAATGACATACACTTGTTTAAAGAGGAGTAAAAGCCATGTGATTTAATGCTTTTAATCATTTGTTTTATTAGTCAAGTGTCCCACTAGCTTAATTTAATATATATAATTTATTTAATTAGAAATTTGTGTAAGATAATTTAGGAAATTTAATTAAAGTTAGAAAATGATGTTAAGGTATAAAATTTGAGAAATTGACTTTGATAATTAAATTAGGTAGTTGATGTGAATGAAATAATTTGATTTGGCGTGTTGATATTTTATATTTTGTTGATGTATTATTATTTGTTTGTTTGTTTATTTTAGAATTAGGAATTAAAATAAATTAAAAATAGATTATTGGAAACTATAAGGACAAAAAAAATTAATTATGATATTAAAAATTAAAACAAATATTAATAATTCCGACGACGGAATTCTAAAGGGACTGCGCTTGAGTAGTACTTTTAGATGTCTTGAGGTGAGGAGATTTTTTTTAGGTCTTACCAGCTTCATGGAAAATCTAAAGGGATATTTCCAATATTTAATAAATCAATTTAATTATAAAAATAAAAATTAAATTAGGTTAAAAATAGCAATTTAAACTTAAGTTCATTATAATAAAGAATAAAATCAAATTAATAAATTAGAATTAAAATTAGAAAAGAATTAAAATAAATAGAAATTAAATTAAATTAAATATTTTAATAAATGTAAATTATTCCGAGGATGGAATTTAAAGGGAATTGCGCTTGAGTAATTTCTTTAAAAAATTCCTAAGGTGAGAAAGTTTCTTTAAGGTCTTACCAGTTTGATGGAAGATCTTTAAGAAAAATCTTCAATATCAAATAATACATGTTTATTTAAAGATATAAAAATATACAAAATAATAATTTATATAAGGAAATAATAACAATAAGAATAAAATAAGATAAAATAATAAATAGAAATTGGATAGGAGTCGAACTAGGGTTTGCATAAAATATCTAAACAATCCGACGACGGAGCCTCTTCAAGAAAGGCGATTGGTCCTACTTGAATACTCTTAAGGTGAGAAAAACTTTTAAGTTGTCCAACCAGCTTGATGGAGGAGACTTAAAAGATTTTTCAATATTTAATTATATCGAAATTAAAGTAAAAGGTAAAATTAAGATAACCTTAGATTATTTGGTACCATTTTAGAATGGGCGTTGTGAGGGTGCTAATCCTTCCTCACACGTAACCGTACTCCCGAACTTAGAACTCTTAACGTAGACCAAGCCTTATCCTTAGTTTGAATAGGTGACCAATCACACCTAGGTTAGAATGGTTGGTGGCGACTCCATAGTTTTGTGTCTAGCTACCGAAACTTAATACGTTACGACAGTGAGTATCTTTGATATACTTACCATTCATTTTGTCACATGGAGGGTGGATAATGGGAATTAAATTGTTTTAATGTGACAAACTTGAACTCTGAGTTTCCTTGGTCACATTTTATGATTAAGAGCTATTTTTAATTTGGATTATGAACCAAGTTCCACTCTATCATTTAGAGCAAGCAACAAGTTTTACCTTGTTCATTCACAGCATGAAAAATAGTGAACATGTTCCATAGTTTTTAGTTTTATTATAGTTAGATGGGGTAATTTCATAAGGTAACAAAGATTTGTTTGGTTTCACAATAGGTAACTGAATTCGCATGGTCCAATCACAAAAATATATTTTTTGAATGGGTCTTCTAGTATTAATTCTTGCAATATTGTTTGATTTTTAGAATTAAATCATCCCAGTAGGCTTTACAGCTCTAATGCCTCACAGTCCCATCACTTGCTAAGAGAAGTTTGGTTTTGCTTCCAGTTTTTTTATAATTCAATTTTAATAGGTAATGTTGCCTCAATTGATGACTATATGATATTTTTGCTGATATACATACCATCACTATTGTGCTATGGATATGGCCCTAGTTAGTTCCACTTGGGATTGTGCTCAAAATGCAGTGCACTATTTTAATTATGATGCACTCATTATAGTTTTTGTGTCATTGTTAACAAACTTTTAAATCATGTGTAGGGAGGTGTAGAACTTTTCCTTCAATGAGCTATGATGCAAGGAATTGTGGTGCTTCTTCAAAGCAGAGTTCAACGCTAGAGGCAGAGACTTTAAACTCGTTGGGTGTTATCCTCTTTCGCATAAAAAAAATTTTGTTACCCTATTGTTGTAAAATTTTTTAAGATAAATGTTTTGCAAATAATTACATAAGAAATATATTTTTAATTTATTAATGTTAATTTTCTTTTGTTGAATTGTTTTTTTTAGTGTTGAAATTTTATTGAATTCTAAATCTCATTACTTGTAAATATTTAATTATCAACTTTTTAATGATAAAAATATTATAGTGAAAAAATATTTGCAATAATAATATTTTTACATTATAAAACAAATTAGAAACAATAAAGTTAGTGTTTCGTAACGATTATAATTGTTGTGAAAAAAATTTAAAAATGATAAAATTATTGTTTTGTAATTTTTTTGTAACGACTATAATAGTTGTTAAAAAATTAAAAACGATAAATTTATGGTTGTGTAAATTTTTAGCAACAATTATAGTTGTTGTAAATAAAATTAAAAACGACAAAATTGTCGTTTTGCATTTATTTATAGCAACGACAAATAGTTGTTGCAAATTTAACTATTGCAACAATAAAAATATTGTTGCCAAATAGGATTTGCAACCATATGTTTTATGTTGCTAAAAAAATATAGACAAAGCATTAAGTCGTTGCTAAAACAAAAATTTAATTAGTAGCGAGAAAAGGTCGTTGTAATAGATACGCTTTCGCAACGACTTTTTGTAACAACCCAATTCCCATTATATAACATGTTACTCACTTATATCTTACACTTACTACCGGTTGGGCTGTCAGTGATGCTTATCAACTCCTATCACTTTAATAAGAATAATTAAATCATTGTCTTAAGATGTATATACATTCCCTTATATTTAAAGTAGTACTGTACAACTTTACTGAATACATAAAAGAACACAACATACCTTCGATATCCAATCTCAGGAAGGTAAGTCTCTTAGTTCAGATCAATTATCTGTGGAGTGGAAAAATAAGGAGTGAGCGACAATATGCTCAGTAAGGAAGGTGTATGCTGCTTTAAAAATAAAAGCTATAATCTCGAAACCATTTAATCATCCTAACGATCACATTCATTAGGAAATAATAAATACAGTTAACATGAAACAGGATTCACCAGATCCTTTCATAAATCTTTTAATTGAGACTAGGCAACAATTTAAATCATGTAAAGAACACAAGTCATCCGCTTTTGGGGTGCACCCGTAGGCCATCGCCCCTCACGGCTATCTCATCTAGATGTATGGCCATAATCTGTAGGTGGTCCTCGGGTCCACTTGCCAAGTGACCTCGAGACCGCTGAAGACTTGGCAGGTCCATCAGCCATGTGACGCCCTAGGGTGCACTCGTTGGTCTATTTGACCCGAGCCATCGCCCTATCTGGGTCACGCAAAGTACATGAATGATAATGCATGAATTCATGGCCTAATGTCTCAAAATCAGGTTATCATATGTATCATTTCCATAAAATGATTTGGTTTCCAAAAGGGTTTATAACTAGTAAAACAACCCTCAAATTCAACATTTTCTATGAGAGAAATGCACGTTTGGAGCTGGTTCACCCACGGCTAGTTCGCCCAGGGTCAGCTCGCCTATTGGCCAATTCGCCCAATGATCAACTCGCCCAAGGGTCTACTCGCCCAAGACTCTACTCGCCCAAGGGTCTACTCGCCCAAGACTCTACTCGCCCAAAAAGTTTCACATTTTCTATTTTTCAAAAATATTAATTGAAAATTTATTTATTTATTTATTTAATTTTCGTTTAGAAAACAACTCATAAATCAGTTCGCCCACTGGTCAATTCGCCAAGGCGATGAATTATTAGTCGCCCGCCTCATAGCTTTTCAGAAGAAAAGTATGGCTGGTTGACAATAGTTCGCCCGCCTCACACTTAAAACAAGAGTCGCCCGCCCCTACGACATAAAAAAATTCTCCACTTTTAAAACAAAGGCTCTCGCCAGGTTCTCATAAAGTAGAACTCGCCACTTGGCTAGCACAAGTTTTAAACTTAGAACAAAACTACTCGCCCGCCCTCAGTAGCTCGTTCATCAAAACAACATATGGCGACTTGTAGCTCGCCCGAAACCAAAACAGTTTATCAACCAATGCATGCCAGAAATAAAACAATTTCTAATATTTTCTTAACATTTTTACTCCACAGGACATGCATTTGCATCACATACTACTTCCTTACCTCGTCTGATACAGCCTTGCTTCTCGCCCGCCTTCCTCAATTCCCGTCTGCAAAGCATTTATTCAAACCATTAATATTTTCCAAAACGATATATTTTCCTAATAATAATGGCTTTTTGCGAGGTAACAGCTCGCCATTCGCCCAACATAGCTCGGTGTCCATTAGCGGCTTATTCATGGGAGTTCGCCCAACATAAGAGCTCAACTCGCCATGCTTATCAATTCATAATTGGGCTCGCCCATGTAATGGAATACGTTGGCGACTTCTTTTTTCTCCTACTCGCCCCATTGGCGATCATCAACATTTCACATGGTGATCACTGCTATCGCCATTCTCGCCTTTTGGCGATCATTGGTCCTCGCCCGCCTGGAACATAATACTGGCGAACTCACGTAACAATTTCCCAAACTCGTCCCATCCTTTGGGTGAGTAATCACCCATTTTAACTAGCAACTTTCTACTCGCCCGTCGTGTTTCCTTACTCATTCTTGGTTATTTTTCCATCTATTTTCTTATATATTCAACCATATTCAATTACAACCAGGCTATATCTATGATTAAATATCAAGAGAACTGTAAAACTATGAAACTCACCTTTACCAAGTTACTCCTCCAACAACAGAATGCTTTCTTGTCTTTCTTAGCTTTAGTTTGCTTGTTCCTTAGCTCTTTAATGGTGAGGAAAAGGTTTGGCTAACTAATAAGGAAGTTTTCATGGCTTACATCTAAGAAAAACTGAAGAACTAAAGATGAACTTGTAGTGGAACAGAATGGGCGAGAAGAATTCTGGAGAGGATGAAGTTCATTTCAATATATTTCTTTCTCTTGAAGCCTCTTTATATAGTCATGTTAGTCCAACCAGAACTCACCATCTATTCCTTATCCTTTTCTTCATCATTACCCGTCTTGTAGTGCATTAATTCACGAAGAAAATTGCACCAAAAGAACGTCTGAACCAGCATTAAAACGGGTAGAAAAAGTGCAGCAAAAGACGTCAATAGCTCAGTGTTTCTCTTCTCCTTGCCAACATTTCTTCCAGCCGCCCACGTTGATTGGCTCTCCTTTCTCTCTTTTCTCCATTCGTCTGACAGCCCATTAAATGTTGAAGAATTTCCAGCCAAAGGAACGGCTTGCAGTGGGAACGGGCGACAGAGATCTCTGCACGTTTTTGACTACAATTTCTCCTTTTATTCTTCTTCTTTTCCACGCCAATGTCAACCACAATTATTAACTTTGTCTTACCTCATTTAATGCTTCCACAATCCAACTAATAAGGTTCCTTTTTGCATTTCTTTTCAACCAAATGCATATATACCATATTATACACCATAACTTAAAATGAAAAGTGAAAATTCATATTTAATTATTTTCTTTAATTTTACTCAAACAATTTATTTTCACCATCATTCATGTACAAATATGATATATAGTATAATAAAATTCGGGTCTTACACTTTTTATGTGATGAAAGACGTTTTCGCAACGACTTTTTATGTATTCTTTTAGTAACGGAATTTTACGCAACGACCTTGCAACGACTAAAAGTCGTTGGAAAAAAGTTTTGGCAACGATAAATTTGCTTTTTGCAACAACTTCAAGCGTTGTGAAAAACCCATTTTCTAGTAGTGAACAAAGTGCAAAGAAGAGATCTGCATCTAACCTTGAATTCAAGTTTATTATTAAGACATGCTTGCCAATCAACCTTCATTTCTTTTAGAGGGACTCGTCATGAGGCCTATTAGAAAGCATTAAAAAAACTGTGAATCTACAGAAATTCTAAAAAAAAAAACCTTGTTGTAAAGTAGGTGCATAAATTGAAAAATCGCATACCTTTTATGCCCTGAAATACAGGGTTCAACATCAGCGGGGTCCAATTGTATATATGAAGTACATGCCTTTTCTTGTTGAAATTGATCATAAAATTAGCCCTCTCGATGTTAGATTTATTTTTTTTGGTCGAAACCACCCGGTATCTCACACCATTCTAGTGTGGATTCGAGCCAGACAGGACCCAAAGGGCGGCAAAGCTCTCTCTCAAGAATTTTAACACAGCTGCATGTTCAGGGCTCGAACTCGAGACCTCTGGTTAAGCTAGAACAGCTCCTTACCAGTTGATCTATGTTAGATTTATGATAACCATATTACTTTACTTTCCTATCTACTATAATTGAGGCAATATAGGACACAATTGCATAGAAAATAGAATGAAGACCACCAACAACTGGTTGGCGTGGGTGGCAAGCGGCCCTCATCCCTTAAGCAAGGCCAGAGTTCGAATCCTGACTTGTGTATGGAGTGCCAGTGTTGGGAGGGGGACAAGCCTAACCACGCTTTGCTTCTCCTGACTCCGGAATAGTTACCGAAGGTGGAAACCGGGGGGTTTCGACCAAAAAAAAGAAAATAGAATGAAGACCAGTCCAACAAAGAACTTAGCAACTATTATTCTATTATTATTAAAAGAATAAATTAAAACCTTTTTTTAGTTTTATGTAGTTGTAGTGCTACTATTTACTTATATACACACAGGCATGTAAATTAGTGGTTAAAAAAAAAAGGAATATCTCTGATATTAAGTCAACCAATGATTAAATTAATTTAATTGAGAGATAAAGTTGTCAAAGTTCGTGGACTCCATACTCGTGCTTCTTTGTTATATAACATTTAACACTAATCAAAGATTTCAGGATAAACTTATCTCTGGTAAACAACATTGCATAGTTTAAAAAAATAATGAAAATGCAATTAATATAATAAAATGCAATTTTTTTTGGAAAAAAATCCTGGAAAACAAATAAATTCAAACCCTCTGTCATAAATAATTCAGCCCATAGGTAACTTTCTACCACAATTAAAGCATGTTGAGCATAATGTTCAATGAACTCGTGAATTACCTTTGCCAACACAAAGAACTTGATTAACAAAAACATCAAATGCTTCGCATTCAGGGCTGTCAAAGTTATCCGAACATTCCCTACACAACAGTCGAATTGCATTCCAACAATGTCCCATAAAATAACAAACCAGGGAAATGAAAGAGCGATAACAGACCAAATGTAGAAGAATGGAGATCTGAAACTGAGAAGGTTAAGGTAAAGCCATTCTTAAACCATCTAACTAATCTTTAATTAGCTAATACCTTTGTTATATTTAAAATCTTTCTTTATTTATTTATTGATGATTTTTATTGCAATTAAAAGTTGAAATTAAGGAAACCAACATGAAGAAATGAGCCATTTTCACAATAATTATTTCATTTGCAAGCAAGCAAAACATTTTTTATTGACCTAACTGAAATTAGATACAATTTATCAAAATTAGGTTACTTTATATCAAAAGTTTCTCTCTCTAGGAGGTGTAATAGCAAATTGATTGAAGATAAATTTCAAATCTTTATCATTTTGTCTGGTTGCCTATCCCTTTTTTTATTTAAAAAGTTTTCTTTGTGATCAGTTGTTGGATAAACTTGAAATTTTCAATCATAAGCATTGAAGCGTGTGCAAATGAATTTCATTGAAAATAGATATCCTAACTAGAATTGCAAAATTACAAATAATTACACTTTGATTCAATCAGATATTTGATATTAGCTAGGATTGAACTATGCAGATTTAATTAAAAGGCACTTTTTTAAGTTTTCTAAAAATCACAATCAAAAGAAAAATCAAACTTTGAATGTAAACGCTGACCTTCTCACCTTTTGAAGTAAACACTTCCAATGTATCATTGAGTATTCTAGTCATCATCAACATTGTATGCTTTAGACAAATATGTATCAAACCACTACCAGAATATGCCCATTTGAAACATTAAAAACCTATGAAAAAAGCAAGACAAAAACCACATTCAGAACACAGAAATTCCATATATATTGCCATTTAATGAGAGTGTTGATGTTTCCCACAAAATGAAAACGCAATAACCAAAAGTTCTGGCAGTTCTACTATGTTTTCAGGAAAGAAAAGCCAAATTTCCACTCATTGTTCGGAGTATTTGGAGTTTGACAACTCTTTTTTCCATGCTTGATGAGTTAACAACCTACAATAATTTATAATAAAAATGTTATATTATCATTCTTTTCTATCTTATTTAATGAAAGGAGGAAAAAAAAGTAAAAAACCATAGAACACAATTCGTCAAAGAGAAAAGAAATGATCTATAGGAATCAAACCAACTCTCTACTATGTTTCAGAACATATATGCTAAAAAAAAACATATGAAAAATTGTTTAAAATATTTTTAAAAAATAAATCTTTTAAAAAATGAAAATAATAAATGAAAATGAAACCCATAAAAATCATAAAAAATATAAGTTTATTCCTAAAAAATAATCAAGAATATTTTGACCCAACTAATTAATTTTTATTATCAAAAATCCAAAATTACCATAACCTTAGCATGGGAAGCCCAATATTTCTGGATCTAATTTTCATCTCATAATAATCTGATTCTAGTTCAGACTAACCTCTATACTTTAAACATTTCAATTTTAGCTCAAATCTAAATTTGAGATTAAGCCAAAACTATCCAACAAACCAATAACTAATTACAAAAAAAAAGCATAAGTTGAGTAAATTATAGAAAAAAGAAACGAAATCAAACCTGTAGAAGCATGGACAGATTGCTTAAGATTCCCAAAAGTAGGGGCATAGCCAAAAACAAAATTCAGTGGGGTCACATATCCATATTATATAAATATTTTTATATTGAATTAAAAATAATTTTTTGACTCTACATACGGGATTAGGACGAGACATATGTCTTTTAAAAATATTAAAAATAAAATAATACATGTGTCATTATCTTAGTTTCACTTGTGGAGTCAAAAAAATTTCACTGACAGTGTATATAATAATTATCCAATTATTATATGAAGTAATCATTTTTAAATATATAAATTAAGTTGAAAATTGCTTGATTAGTGATTTTATTATTTATATTTTAATTTGCAAAAGATATCCTTAGACATATAGAATTTTTTTTGAATAAAAAAAAATTAACATTATATTTATATATAATAAAATGTATGATTTTACTTTTATATAGAACATTTATTCATAAATATATCTTTATGAGAAATTATATACATCACATTTTATTTTTTAAAACTTATTAACATATGATTATATTTAGAGAAATTATCAAATATACTATTAATAGAGTTTTTAAACTTCATAAACGTAGTTAATAAGATGATACATATCCCTTAAGGAATAGTAAAAAAATAAAAAAAAAACTAATTAGAAAATAATGTATGATGCATGACAGTTTTTTTAATCATGATTGTGAAATTAAAAATTTTCATTATCAATGTATCAAAAATTAACCTTTATAATTTTACCAAAATATAAAATTTTTTTAAAATTTTCTTTGCAACCTAAATTTTATCATTATAAAAATAAATAAAAATTTTATTTTTGATCATATACTTTATATTTTTATGAAGTTTATTGGTTTCAATATAAAAAATAAAAATTTTAATATTTTCTACCTGTATAAATATAACTTGAGTAAAATTTAGTAGGATCAATTGACCTCACATTTTATATGTGACTATGCCACAAAAGCATCTATTTTATCTACACTTCAGACTGATAACTGAAAAGGAAAACCCAAAACAAAAAAAAAAAAGAATCTTCAACTTAATGGTTTCTTTTAGAATTTAAAATATGAACGGTAAAAAAAATTAAATAAGAAACTAATTAAAAAGGGAAAGGAGAAAAGGTCTAAAAAGCAAAAAACTTTTGCAATGAAATAGGGTTCGTTGCCTCGTTGGAGAGGACATCTGTATATTATAGATGTGGAGCTGAGTGGTAAGATTAGGGGTTTGGAGTTTGCAGGGACGAGGGAGATGGGCACAAAAAGGGGAAGGAAGAGGGAGACGAAGCAGATGGAATGGTGGATGGCAGTGATGTTGGCGGAAACAGACTTGACTGCCGATTTCATACTCCAAGGACGACACGTACCAACACTCGGACCAAAAGACCAAAGAAAGAAATGAAAAACCAAACATATGTCAACCCATCAAAACCAACCTGTCGACCAACCAAACCTCAATCACTATCCAGCTGTCGACTCACCAAACTCCAATTACCCACTGATTTTCACTACATGTCAGCCTCAATCAAGTCAATAAACTCAACTGCCCAAAAAAAAAAAAACAGATTCAACCTGACTTTAATATTATGTCATTGATTTAATAAAAAGATCGGATTGTTTGATATAGCATGTAAAAATCTTAAATATATTTTTCTTTTAAATTTCTGATGAATATGTATAATTTTTTTGTTTATTTTTTTATTCAAACTAAATAAGGTAAATTGAACTTGCTCAAAAAATTAAGGTAAACTAAACTGTTGGAAAATTTGAAATACAAGTCCTTGGATGAATCAAAATTTCCTTTCCAGTTAAATCAAATTACAAAATAATGAAGAAGGAGAAGAGAAAGAAACAGATAAATAAATTTTCATGTCTTTATTTATAATTTCCTTTCCACTTAATCGTTGGCCTCACGATTTATTTATAAATATATATATCATTTCTTCTATATATATATATATATATATCATTTATTTATCTGTCTCATAATCAACATGTAGTTGGGCAAGCTTAGTGGAGACACTTTATTTAATGCCTTCACACAGTCTTCGATTCTTCATTTCCATTTTTTATATAACAAAATCCTCGTTTCCAATATCATCTTACAAAAAATCCATTTTTATTTCAGCATTAAAATAAACGCTTTTAATTTTAATATTGCAACACGAATTCCATTTGTTGCTTACATTACTATATAAAGAATGAAAAACAAATCATAGAAAACTTGCCAATCTTCGCAAGCGAAATTTAAAATATAAAAGTGAAAACAAATCACTACTCTTTCAAACTCTCCTACTCTCCCTCCAACAGGCAAAGCGCCTATATATATATCAAACTCTCCCACTCTCCCTCCGACAAGCAAAAGCACCTACATATATAGGGAATATTGGATCTTTATAAGCATTTGCGTTCTCAAAAAGAACGAATTGAAACGAACATGGCATCAAAACAAATACCAGCTCACCGAGAAGGGGCTGAGATCTACCACGGGGCGGCTCTTTGCAAGCAAAAAATACATGAGCTCCTTGACGAGTTCCATTTGCCCAAAGGGCTAATGCCTTTGAACAATCTCGTCGAGATCGGGTACAACCGAACCACGAGCTTCATCTGGCTAAAACAACAGAAAACCTTCAAGTATTGGTTCAAAGCCCTTGGAGCTTCCTCTTATGCATCCGAGATAACGGGATTCCTTGGAAATCGTCGGATACGAAAGTTAACAGGTGTGAAAAGTAAAGAGATGATGATTTGGATTTCTCTTTCTGATATTTCTGTGGATGATACTAATCCTAACAAAATCACTTTTACTACTCCCATGGGGCTATCAAAGAGTTTTCCGGTAACAGCGTTTGAAGACGAAGCAGAAGAAATGAAATGATTATTTTTCATGATCGATTATTATAATGTTAAAAATAATAATAGAGTTTTTAAATTATTTCAATAGACTTAGAAGATTGTCACATATTATTTAAAAAATTAATATGTGACAATGATTTAATCTCATTGATGAAATTTAAAATCTTCACTAATGGTATATGAAATAGCAATCAAATAAAGTAATGAATATTTGTGAAACGTATATTGTTGGTTTGGAATTAATAAAAATATGTATTCCATTAATTTGGTTGATATACTGTATATTCAATTTTTTATCTTTTAGCAGTTGTTGCATTTTCTTGTTGAACTTTTTAAAAACAAGACAAGAACTAAAAAAAATCACAACTAGTTATAAATAAATAGTTAGAATATAGTATACATTAGTTTTAGAAAAATTAATATATATATATATATATATATATATATATATATCTTATCTCTCACGTTTTACATAAATATTATTTCATGTCATAACTCTTCATGAATCACTGTTTAAGAGGTTTTTTTTTTGAAAATTTAAATTTTATTATTATAAAAGAGAGTTACATCCAAGCTATCAAATCAGAGTTTCGATAAACTCCTAGTTTAGCAAGATAGTCTACGAAATGATTCACTTCCCTATACACATGAACAAAGGAGATATCCTCAAAAACAGAACAAAGTTTGAACAGTTTGTTGAACAAATTATTATATCTCCAAAGGCAATCCTTAACATTGTTAAGCCATGAGATCACCGCTTGAGAGTCACTTTCTAAAATGATACTAGTTGGAAGAGGATAAACCTTTGAATTAATGATGATAGACAAAGCCTCAACAACCGCCAAAAGTTCAGCTAAGTTTTAGTGCGCGATTCCAATGCTTTTGGACAAAATGAGGAGATGTGGCCTTTGTTGTTGCGGATCATGCCTCCAATGCCTGCTGGTCCCGATTTTCCAATTGCCAAGCCATCAACATTGACTTTCCAAGCACATGACGGGGGTGGTGACCAGAGAATACCTTGTCGTGCCTCTTTTTTGCGTGATGGAAATGACATGTTTTGTAGATTGGTAGCGAGATTCAACATATCCAAACTTGGGTATTTAGCTTTTAGCCACCAACAAGTTCTAATATTGATTAAGTGACAAACCTGCTCCAAGGAAAGGTCTTTTTTGTTGAAAACCTTATCATTTCTCATGAGCCAGATTGACCAAATGATGGCATAGAACAGGGTATTCCAAACAATCTTCTGATTATTGTTGATGTGGAGTTTGTTCCAGACCAAATACAGAGACTTTATGTTGCTCGACATGACCCATGTGATCTTCCACCAACTACTACACTTGCACCAAATCTTCCAAGAAGTTTCGCAGTAGATGAAGAGATGGTCCGCTGTTTCTTGATCATTGCAGAAAGCACACTTGTTTTCTTGGTAATTCAAACATCCTCTTCTATGAAGAACATCTATGATAGGTATGGATCCTCTTATGGCATTCCAACAAAAGAGTTCAGCTTTGGGCGGTGCAAATCCTTTCCAAATCAAGCTTTCAATCACAAATTCAGAGCTTGAATTTTTCTCCACTTCAATTCTAAAAGACTTAGCACTATATTCTCCATTTGTTGAGTGAGCCTAGATCAATTTGTCAGCAACCAATGGGGAGATGGTAACCGAGTTCAGAAGCTTCAGGAGGTTATTCCATGATTCACGTTCCCAGTCAAATAGGTTCCTCCTTAAAGCAATATTCCACTCCCAAGTTGATCCATTCCAATTGCCAAAGTCACTAATAACACCATCTTTATTTTCAGCAAGTGCAAAAATTCTCCCAAAAGCATTTTTTAGTGAGATTCCTTGGACCCATTTGTCTCTCCAAAATTTAATCCTTGAGCCATTACCTGCACATGGAAAAAAACTAGACATAATAAAGTTAGTACTCTTGCTCCCAATTGTATTGTATGTCACTCCACACTTGAGAGAGAGAACCTGATAAATAGGGATGAGGCCACAAATCAGTTGCAGATATAAGGTATTTTTCACATACAACTTTTTTCCACAAAGCATGGCTATCTCTACTAAATCTCCATGGCCACTTTAGAAGGAGAGCTTGATTGCATGTTTTGAGGTTGATAATGCCCCAGCCTCCATTCTTTTTTCTTTTGCAGATGGTGTTCCAATCGACAAGTCTCATTTTCCGTTTTTCATCCGTATCCCCCCACAAAAATTGTCTTTGAATTTTCTCCAATTGAGTCCTAACTCCAATAGGCATTTTAAATATAGACATATAAAAGATTGGGAGGTTGGACAAAGTGGACTTAATGAGAGTTAATCTGCCAGCAGTAGAAAGGAGTTTGCTCTTCCAAAGACAAAGCTTACTCTTAAAAGAATTTATTACCGGTTGCCATTTAGAAAGAGATCTAGGATTTGCTCCCAAAGGAAGTCCGAGATATTTGTAAGGAAAAGAGCCAACTTTACAATTGATTTTTGCTGCCCAGTCAACGATTCTGCCTTACTCCACTTTAATCCCAAAAAGAGATGTTTTTGCAAAATTTACCTTCAAACCCGACATCGCTTGGAAGCATCTTAGAACTCTTTTAATCACCTGCAATTGATTCTCATCAAGTTGACAAAAATCATAGTGTCATCTGCAATTTGGAGATGAGAGATCTGAAGATTCCTTGGACCAATAGAGATTCCTTTAAATAAACCAAGTGAAGAGGCTTTGGTTAACAATATGCTCAAACATTCTACAACTATGATAAACAGAAAAGGAGAGAGAAGGTCTCCTTGTCGAAGACCCTTATGCATCTTGATTGGACTTGACGGAGAGCCATTACTTAAAACCGAGAATGAGGCTGTAGTGATGCAACAAGAGATCCAAGATGTCCATCTTTGACCGAAACCCATTAATCTTAAAACTTCCAAGAGGAAAGACCAATTCACCTTATCAAATGCTTTTTCAAAATCTAATTTGAGAGCTAGACCACCATCTCTTGATTTCTTCATTGAGTCGATAACTTCGTTAGCAATGAGGCTGCTATCCATGAGTTGCCTTCCTTTTACAAAAGCAGACTGGGTGTGGTTAATCAAAGAACCAATGACTTTCTTCAATCTATTGGCGAGCACCTTTGCTAGGATTTTGTAAATACTGCCAATGAAAGAAATAGGACGAAAATCCTTAAGAGATTTTGCACATTGCTTCTCTGCAATAAGGGCTATAAAAGAACTGTTGACACCCTTAGGAATCTTGTTGTTCTTGTCAAAATCTTGAAAGAATTCAAAAATATCATATTTGAGCAGGTCCCATTTTTTCTTGATGAAGAAAAAATTAAAACCATAAGGACCTGGGGATTTGTCCCTATTATACTCATTAATCGCTTCAAGGATTTCCTCCATTGAGAAAGGCACTTTCAGATCATTGCTTTGATATTCATTGAGTTTTTTGAGATCAGATGAGCACAATTTGAAAGTTGGCTCTTTATCCTCGCTGAATTGCTCCCTGAAATAAGATTCCACTGCTTAAAGGATTTCTTTTGGGGTGTTGAGATGTTTACCTTTGTAGCAGATATGTCCCAAAAAATTGTTTCGCCATCTGCTATTTGTAATGCTATGGAAGAACCTTAAGTTCTTGTCCCCCTCTTGAATCCATTTTAGCCAAGCCTTCTGCCTCCAGGTACGTTCTTCGATATTTTGGAGATGCCACAAGTTCTTTTTCTTTGAAGAAATAAGGTTAAACACTGAATCATTCCCTGGGTCTGTTTCCAACTCTTTTTCCAGTTCAAAGATTTCTCTATTCAAAGAATTAATGTTAGCTTCCACACCACCTTTTTGATAACCCTTCCATCTTCTAATGTCAGATTTTGACAGTTTCAACTTTTGATGAAGTCTAAAACCTGCAAAACCCCTCACTTGGTAAGAATTCCAATTTTTCTCAACCATTTCGTTGAAGTCTTTCTCCTCTAACCAGTGATTGAAGAACTTAAAAGGTTTCTGACCCCAATCATAAACATTTAGCCCCAGGAAGATTGCAGCATGATCAGATATAGAACTTTCCAAAGCCCATTGATTGATAGTTGAGAAAGTTGTCGTCCAATTTAAAGAGATTAAAAATCTGTCCAACCTGCTCATGGAGCCTCTGGATTGCCATGTGAATTTCTTGCCTACCAGGGGTAAATCCAACAGTTCAGAGAAATGAACAAAGTCACTGAAGTCTTGTTGAGACCTTGAGTCATCTGAAACACCATTTCTTTCATCATTATTTAACACAGCATTGAAGTCCCCTGCAAAGCACCAAAGACCATTATCATTGTTTTTCTACCTTACTAATTCTTCCCAAAACATCTTACGGTCCTTGACATTATTTGGAGCATAAATATTAACCAAATTAACCTCATGAGAATAATTCTGAAATTTCCCTTTTAACCAAATAAACTTGTCATTTGCGAGATAGGAAGAGAAAAGAAAGTCTTCTTTAGGCCACAAACAAATCAACCCACCTGTTTAAGAGGTTGTTGACATATAGTATATATACATATATAAACATATACATAAACATACATATATATATATATATATTTATATATATATATATATTACAAGATACAAGCTTACTTGACAAGGTAAGTCATGTGAACGCCTATGTGGATGTCATCTATTCTATTGATGTCTTTTTTGGTATAAACCACATGTATCCTCATCCATTTTAACAGTCTAATATTAATCTTGCTTAGGGATTGGTCACAGTTAAGGCTCTTCACACCTCCCCAAAAATGTGTTTAGCGGGGATCAAACCTGAGAACTCTTTTTACAAACTCAGCCTGTGTTACCAATTGAGCCATAAACTAAGATGTATCTTTCATTTCTCCAAAACAAATCACCAATTATCTCTCACATTTTAAATAAATATTTCTTAAAATCAAATTTTAATAATGCAAATTTAAATATCTATTTAACAACTTCTCCCTTTATCTTTTAAGTAGAGTTGTTCATAAGTTAAGTCGAGCTTATAAAAGTATTAAGACATTGAAAGTGAGTCTAAACCCAGTCCGATCGGATTTTTGGAGCTTAATTATTTTCAAAAGCTCATTTTTACATACAATGCATAAGTCCAAACTCGTCCAAATTTGTTCAAATATTATTAATTTTTTAAATAAGTTATAGTAATATATATATATATATAATATACAATTAATAAATATAACACAATAAATTCAAATAAATTTTTAAAAAAAACTTTACAATAAACATAATTTTTTTTCTTTTACTACAATTAGAATTGGGGGATAAAGTTCCAAGGTAAAAACTTTTATAAACCCATAGTTATCAACTCGGTCAGCCAGACCATGAAAACATTACCAAAGTAATTATGCATTGTGATTTTGGTTTGCAAAAGCATGTAAAACGACATAGTATAGTTTAGTATGATTACAATCTTCTTCCCAAATTTTTAAATGTATGTGATATATATATATATATATATATATATATATAGAGAGAGAGAGAGAGAGAGAGAGAGAGAGAGAGAGGATTGTATGAAACAGTTATTTCATGTCAATATATATTACTTTCATTCAAATCATGCCATGTAATTATATTATTGAAAAAATTCAATGATTTATTATCAGAATCATTAATGAGTCTCTTGCAGTAAATATTCATCATTTAATTATCACATATGTTGTGTAATAAATGATTAACTTTTTTCAAAATATGATTACGTGGCACAATTTGAATGAAAGTGATATATGCTGACGTAGAATAACTGTTTCATACAATCCTCTCTCTCTCTCTATATTTATATGTATATATATATACATATACATATACATATACATATACATATACATATACATATACATATACATATACATATATATATATACACATATATATATACACACATATACACGCGCACGGGCACACACACCTCTCCCTATATATCATTATTATGCTATATATTTTTATATTTAACCTGCGCGCATATAAAGCATCAATGGGGTGAATAAAACATTTGTTTCTTCAAAGAAAACCAAAAGAAAAGTGATATGGCAAAAGTCTATCTACACTGGGCCAAGCCCAAAGATCATCGGAGGTTCCACGCGGCAGACGGTCATTGGGACATGTGGCCTACGGCGAGAGAAGCTAGGCCTGCGACAGGGTATCTGTCGCAGGCGACAGACTCCACATATTATCTCCTTCTGTCACGAAGGCGGCACGTGGCTCGCTCACGACTCGCCACGGCAATAGACTCCTGCCGCCCGAAAAGGTGTCGCGCCTCAGGGTCTCTCGCCGGCGACAGGCCCATGCTAACTTCGAGATCCACGGAAGATGCATCCTATTGGGAAACAAACTCTTAGTAAAAGGACACAAACAACCCAGATATCTAATCTCAAATATTCGCCTATAAATAGGCCCCATGTATAATTCTATAGATGACTTTTTTCCAACTACTGGCTTTTACGTTTCCCAATATCTAAGAACTTGAGGCTGACTTAAGCATCGGAGTGTCTACGCAGGGAACCACCCCTGCGTCCCTCTGACTTTTTACTATTTTACAGAAGCTTCTGGGAGGCACGTGGAGACAGATTACGACCATTGACGTCATCATATCTTTATTGTTGTTTTGTGCAACAACAATTGGCGCCGTCTGTGGGAAACGTATAAAAGCCAATCAAACTTCTTAAGATGGTGAGAACTAGATCTACTAACGTGAGAACAGTCAGTGATGAGAATTCCGTGAGTTCCCTTGAACAGCCAATACGCCATAGAAATCAGGTGAACAGAGAAGATGAGAGGATGACTGTATCTGTAGCCGAATTCGAGGCCCTAAGGCGGCAGAGTGAAGAAACGACTCATGCGTTGAAAGCCATGGTAGACCTATTCAAAGGGGTCCTCCCGACATTGGGTCTGCCGGTCGTACAGAATTTGGTGGGAGAAACAAGTCTAGGGGCCCTGCCCCGTGCGGACGGGCGACAGGAGGATGCGACAGCGGCGAATCCCCCGCTGCGACAGGAGGACCTTCTCGTAGAAGAGAATGACATACACCAGGATGCGGCAGGACTGGGGAGCGGAGTGCCTGTCGCAAGGTCCCAGCGGGAAGCAGATGAGGCCTTAAATTTGGAACCTGCGAAAGGGGTTAGGCGACAGGTGTCTGGTGTCGGGCGGCAGGTGCCGGATGTTAGGCGGCAGGTGCCAGATGTCAGGCGACAGGTGTCTGGTGTTGTGCGGCAGGCATCATGGCGACAGGGTTTCGACTGAGCGGCAGGGTCTTCCGCCTACCACCATGATTTGACAAATACTGCTGGTATTGGAGGTGCTGGAAGGAACGGTGGCGATGACCTAAGCATTTGGGGAGCCGGATCAGAATTCGATCCCACTTGGTGTACACAAATGGCGCGAACTGAAGCACCTCAAGGAAAAGGAAAGGAAATAGTTGTCGAGGACCTGCTCGATTCATCTCACGCCAGAAATCAAATCACTCCCCCACTTGATATGAAGACAATGATAGAACAGGTGCTCGAAGAGAAAAAACTGGTGTCCACAGAGGAGAGCCAGAGGAGAAGAGTACTGTTTTGCACGACCATCTTGCAGAAACCCTTACCGCCAAAATTCAAGATGCCACAGATGACTACATACACAGGAAAGACAGACCCGTATGATCATATGCAGAATTATGAAGCATTGATGTTACTACATGGATGGGAAGACGAAATAATGTGCAGGGCCTTTTCTCTAACTCTGACCGGGCATGCAATGAAGTGGTTTAATAACCTGACTGAGGGGTCTATTGTCTCTTTTGACCAACTCCGAAATGAGTTTCTTAAGGCGTTCGCAGTAAATAGTCAGAGAAGGAAAGAACTGACTTATTTACTTACTCTCAAGCAAGGAGTTAAGGAGTCATTGAAGAGTTACGTCGATCGATTCAGAGACGCTACTCTGGAAGTGCGAGACTTACAAGTTGGTATAGCTGTGGCAGCCATGTTACAAGGGACAAGGTCTGAAAAACTGCAAGAATCCCTGTCATTAGACCAGCCCATTACGATTTCGGACCTACTTTCTCGGGACAACAAATACGTCACCCAAGAAGAAGTAATGAAAATGGTGGGTAATGGAGAATCTAAGGAAGGAAGGAAACGAGGAAGAGAAGTCCCTGAAGCATCCTCTAGTCAGTCAAGGAGGGTTAACAAAACCTCTACAATGAAATATACCGCTTATACCCCGCTTACTGAGTCTCGAGCTTCCGTGTTAGCTGCTATTGAGGGATCAGGTCTTATCCGGTTCCCAAGGAAAGCATCCGGGGTTTCGGGTCGTGACATAGATTCTTACTGTAACTACCATTCCACACATGGGCATCCGACAGAAAAATGTAGGGATTTAATGAATCAACTAGAGAAACTAGCGCGTGATGGAAAGATAAATCAGTTTGTGTGGAAAAGCAACAGGAACACTTATCCTGCACGAGGTAGAGGAAATTACTTTAGGGACAACTCTAGAGACATAAGAGGTGAAAATAGGGGAAACGCAAGGCGAAATGATGGCAACAGGAGAGAAAATGACAGGAGAACAGATAGAAGGGATAGAGAAGAAGATAATGAACCCACAGGGCCTGCTATTAATGTGATATCCGGGGGTGAATCGTTGGCTGGTTCATCTTCCTCGTCTCGAAAGTCTTACGCCCGACAAGCTTATCAAGTTAACTCGGTAATGGAAGAAAAGCATGATGAGGAGCACATCACTTTTACGCCAGCCGATAGAGAAGATGTAATGATCCCCCATGATGACCCAATGGTAATTTCGGCAATGATAGCAAAGCATCCAGTGAGTTGTATCCTGGTTGATAATGGAAATTCGGTGAATTTGATATACTGGAGTTGCTTTGAGAAAATAAACATCTCGAACGATAGATTGAAGCCAGTACCTACACCATTGTATGGCTTCTCAGGAGAAAAAGTGAAGGTCGAAGGTGCAGTTCAGCTGCTTGTGACATTGGGGGAAAGCCCGAAGTGTGTCACTCGACAGGTGTTATTTATGGTGGTGAAGGCAACGTCGGTAGCGTATAACATGATCTTCGGACGACCATTGTTGAATGATATGAGAGCGGTAGTACATCCCTGTTATCTGTTAATGAAATGCCCAACCCCTGTGGTGTCGGACAAGTGAGAGGAGATCAAAGGAAGGCTAGGACGTGTAATATCGCGTCCACCACATGTAAAGGGATTCAAAGGAAGGAAACCCTTACAATTGAAAAACCGCCTAAGCCGAAACCTGATTAAGAGATGGAACCAGTTCAAGTAGATAGAGAAGATGAAACTAAGGTGGTATATGTGGGGAGCCATCTATCTGAAAGAGCAAAAGAAGAAATAATTCGATGCCTGAAGGAAAATGCTGATGTTTTCGCATGGACCCCCGCGGATATGCCCGGGATTGATCCCAATGTTGCTTGTCACCGGTTAATCATAGTCTAAGGAGCAAAACCAATCAAGCAAAAGAAGAGAAATTTTGCTCCGGAAAGGCAGCGGATCATAAACGAAGAAATCTCAAAGTTATTGCAAGCAGGATTTATCAGAGAAGTGAATTATCCCGAATGGTTGGCTAATGTTGTGATGGTGAAGAAAGCCAACGGAAAATGGAGGATGTGCGTAGACTTCACAGATTTGAATAAGGCTTGTCCTAAGGATTCGTATCCACTACCTCGAATCGACAAGATGGTAGATGAAACTTGTGGATATGAATTGCTTAGCTTCTTAGATGCCTTTTCGAGATACCACTAGATCATGATGCATCCAGAAGATGAGGAGAAAACCTCATTCATTACCGATAGTGGAACATATTGCTATCGGGTAATGCCGTTCGGTCTGAAAAACGCAGGGGCAACCTACCAGCGCATGGTGAACAAGGTATTCAAAGACCTTTTGGGCAACACCATGGAGGCTTATGTTGATGACATGATTATAAAAAGCCGAAGGGAAGAGTCTCACGCCGAGAAAATGATGAAGGTGTTTAATGTGTTGCGGCAGTATGAAGTGAAATTGAACCCCAATAAATGCTCATTTGGGGTGAGATCCGGAAAATTCCTGGGATTCATGATCACTAATCGAGGGATAGAAGCTAATCCCGAGAAGGTCCAAGCCATCCTGGACATGAGACCACCCAGTACTGTTAAAGAGATTCAAAGGTTGACAGGGAGGATAGCTGCTTTGAATCGCTTCTTGTCTAAATCAGCTGAAAGAAGCTTGCCATTCTTCAAAGCAATAAGGGCCGGAAAAGACTTCAAGTGGATAGAAGAGTGCAATAGTGCTTTTGAGCAGTTGAAGGATTACTTGAAAGAGTTGCCGCTATTGTCTCGGCCACAAAACGGAGACCATCTCTTCATGTATCTCGGCGTAGGAGAGAAGGCCGTAAGTGCAGTCTTACTGAGAAGAGAAGGAGACAAAGACTGTCCAATCTATTATGTGAGCAAAGTCCTGCTAGATGCCGAATCAAGATACCCCTTAGTCGAAAGAGTAGTTCTATCCTTGATGATGGCGACTCGGAAGTTACGACCTTACTTCCAAGCCCACTCAGTGGATGTCTTGACAGATCAGCCCTTACGACAAATACTACAGAAACCAGAACATTCTGGACGCTTAACGAAATGGGCCATTGAATTAAGCGAATATGACATACGCTTCCAACCTCGTCAAGCAATAAAAGGGCAGGCGCTAGCCGACTTTATCGTAGAATGCATTGGTCAGGAGACTCAAGCAGATACAGAATTAGTTTGGTGGAAGTTATTTGTTGACGGAGCTCGCAACCTGGATGGTAGTGGAGCTGGAATCATGCTAACTTCACCCGAAGGGGAGACCTATGAGTATTCCCTGCGTTTCAATTTCCCAAGCTCGAACAATATAGCTGAATACGAAGCCTTAATAGCTTGGATGAAACTGGCGGAGAAACTAGAAGCTAGCAATCTGATGGCCCATAGCGATTCACAATTAGTGGTCAACCAGTTCTCGAGAGAGTATGAAGCACGAGAACCGACTTTGGTCCCCTATCTGCAGAAAGTGCGATTATTAGCACAATCGTTTCAGAACTTTCAACTGACCTAGATAAACCGATCCGAGAACAATCATGCGGATGCCCTCTCAAAGTTGACTTCCTCAAGAGGACTAAAAGGCGGTATGGTCAAAGTGGAATCAGTCGCTAGGCCAAGTATCGAAGAAGAGGATGTCTGCGACGTCGAGGTCGGAGGTGATTGGAGGGGCCCAATCAAAGACTACATAGTGGTGGGCACACTCCCAACTGATAAAGATGAAAGCTGAAGGCTGAAATTGCAAAGTGCAAGATTTACTGTGGTAAATGGAAAACTTTACAAACGTGGATTTACCATGCCTTTGCTAAAGTGTCTAGGACCTCAACAGGTTGAGTATACCCTAGCTGAAGTTCATGAGGGGATATGCGGTGAACACCTAGGGGCCCGAGCTTTGGCCACGAAAATATTACGTGCAGGATTTTATTGGCCTACCCTTAAAAAAGACGCCACTGACAAAGTGCGAAAGTGCGAAAAATGCCAAAAGTTCGCCCCTATAGTTACTGCACCAGTCTCGACCCTCCAAAGCACTCTTCAACCGACACCATTCGCACAATGGGGGTTAGACATCCTGTGACCTTTTCCCTTGGGCACAAGACAGAGGAAATATTTGCTCGTAGCCACAGACTACTTCACCAAGTGGATAGAGTCGGAACTTTTGGCCACAATTTCTGAAAAAAAGGTGGAAGCAATGGTTTGGAGGGAGATCATTTGCCGTTTTGGGATCCCCCGAGTGCTTAACGCGGACCATGGGAAACAGTTCGATTGTGACGCATTTCGAACATTTTGTGAAGGACTGGGCATCCAGTTGAGAATCTCCTCTGTATCTTATCCTCAAGCTAATGGGCAAGCCGAAGTGAGCAACCGAACTATACTGCATGGTTTGAATACCAGACTGGATAAGGCGAAGGGAGCATTGGTAGATGAACTCCTTAGTGTCCTATGGGCCTACAGAACGACAAGCAAAGTATCAACAGGGGAAACGCCATTCAATTTGGTGTATGGGACTGAAGCCCTCATCCCAGTTGAAATTGGAGCCAAGTCACCTAGATTGGTCCCTTACATCGAAGAAGTTAACTCCCAGGGACTAAAGGAGAATCTAGACCTGATCAATGAATTGCGAGACACGACAAAAATGAGATTGGCTGCATACCAGCAAAGAATAACTACCTATTACAACGCACGAGTTAAGAACAGAGAACTGCAGGAAGGAGACCTGGTACTGAGAAAGTCGGCGATTACAAACGCCCATAGGGGGGACGAAAAACTCCGAGCTAATTGGGAAGGGCCTTACAGAATCAGGAAGATGATCGGACCTAGCACATGCATCTTGGAGACCTTACAGAGAAAGAAGATCTCGAAAACTTGGAATGCCAACCACCTTAAGCCATACTGGCAGTAAAAAGTTGTACACCTTCCATAAGATTTGTATTTATTTCCCATCTATTATTTTATTTCGCAAAGTATTCTTGTTTTAAGATCATATGACTCCTGAATAAAGCCAGTTATTTGCTTCCTATATTTTCTAATTCAATTTGTTAGACAGTCTATGTATTAACAGGAATTGGAGTGAGAAGCATACGCAAAATGGGCATAAATAAGACCGTAAACCCGGCAGAAATAAGTCCCTGAGCGAGAAGAATACGCAAAATGGGCATAAATAAGACCGTAAACCCGGCAGAAATAAGTCCCTGAGCAAGAAGAATACGCAAAATGGGCATAAATAAGACCGTAAACCCGGCAAAAATAAGTCCCTGAGCGAGAAGAATACGCAAAATGGGCATAAATAAGACCGTAAACTCGGCAAAAATAAGTCCCTGAGCGAGACAAATACGCGAAAAAGGCACAAATAAGACCGTAAGCGACAAAACATGAAACCGGCAGAAATAAGTCCTTGAGCGATAAGACAAAATGGACACACAAATATGTTGTTACAAGGTGTTAAAAAAAAAAGGTAATATAACAGTTACAAGTGCGAAATATTCATTCAAAGAAAAGAAGAAAAACCACAGAAAGCAACTGTACTTTTCATTAAAGAACGAATCTTTACATTGAGTAAGACAAACAAAAGGAAATACAAAATACCCTAATCTAGGTTGAGGACAAGGTCGTCCAGTTAAGAGTCTCCAACCACCGGAGGATCAGGAGCGTTAGCATCAGAGTCTTCAACAACCGGAGGATCAGGAGCGTGAAGAATTGAGGAATCAGGCTCTTGAGCAACTGAAGAGGCCATCCCGAGAGAGGGAGCACTACTTAAAGGATCAATCACAGCCGCACTATCTGACACGGGATCAACGGCTGCAGAGTCAGAAATTTGGAATTCGTCGCTGTCCAACCCTACCAATGCCTCAATGGACTCAGGTTGGTTGCCCACCTCGATCGGTTCAGGCTCATCATGCGTCGCTGACGGCCCGGATTGGTCACGTAGCCCAGCAGGCTCAGGACGGCTACGTGGCCGTCGAGGAGGCCATGGACCCTCAAGATTGTCCAGGTTATCTGTGGCTCCCATCTCTATATAATCCTCCGGACTTAATGAGTCGGGTTCATATTTGGTCTAGGAAGGAGCTTCATAATACTGGGCCTCTTCAGTGAAAAGAAGTTCGGGAAAAGACTCATCAGGTCGGTTCTTCTCTAACCAAGAACGGGCTAAGTAGAAGCCGTACTTGATGAACCCCGCCGCAAGCATTTCTTTCTTTTCATAACAGTGTTGAGACAGGCGGTATTCGCGAACAGCCTCGGCACGAACCTCTTTTTGTCGGTCCAACAAATTGTACAGTTCATCAGCGGTCTTATATCGCTCCCTCCTCATGGCATCCCGATCCTCCACCGCCTTGTTGTAGGCGTCTTGAAATCCCTGAAGGGAGGCTACCTTCGCCTGTTCCTCCTTCAACCTGAGCTCAAGTTCCGCATTCTTCTTCTCCAGTCCCTCAACCTTACCAACATAAGGACGCAGTTGAACAACCTCGTTCTGCAGCACCATCTTCATCTCTCGAAGCTCACCAATTTCTTTGTCAGCTTTCTCCCTGAGAGCCCTATGACGAGCATTAACAGCCGCGGTTTGCTGAGCCGACTGAAAAAACAGGAGAACAAAAATAACTTAAAAACCCGACAAAGGAAAAAGAAAAATATAACTACCATATAAGCACGATGCTATCACCTTCATCGCAAGATAGTCAGAGTTGTTCTCGGCTTCCGTCAAATTAGGAAACAGCCCCGCCTCGTCGCGAGGAAGAATAGTGCTCCATGCCAGGCGAGACGCTATCCCAAGCTCCTCAATGCTGTCATTATCATTGACCCCGGGATAGGTCTGGAAGTCCTCGCCATCTACGACAACTCCACTATCGACTAAGTAGCGCCTCAAAGTGGGATTAGCTACCTTGGGCAATATCGGTCTTGTGGGCATCGAGGCCTCAATGATCAATTTCTTCCTAAATTTGTGCCTAGGCTGACGAGGGGCCGGCCGATCCTCGGTGGCATGAGAAGCACCTTCTCGTCGGGCCGACTCGTTCCTCTGCGACCCAGAGCTCCCTTGATCGTATGAGCTACGATCACGGACAAGGGGCCTCTTTCGCTTGTTCCTCCAAGCCTCTTGCGCAGTATGGCTAGATCCGCCAGTAGGAGGAGGAGGAGTGGACGTACGAGGATGTCCGGAAGCAGAAGCCCTGATCTGTGGCTGTTGCTGAGGAGGAGGAGCTGCCCCAGCAGAAACATTGGCTTCCCTTCCACGCATAGCACCACGAAAGTCCATACCTGCATAATACCAGGAGAAGCAATTAACGGACCTAATACCCGAAATACCACACACATAGATATATAAAGTATAGAAAAAAGGAAACCTATAAGATCACCAAGATCCTCTAAGTTATCCAAATTAGGATCTGCCGGGAAGTCAACAAAAGGGCTCCCAAAACCGTTGCCCTGAGCCCATTGAAGATCCTCCTCAAATGGACCACTGGTACCCTCAACCTCAGGTGTTTCGTCTCTCGAATCCGGAGAAGACTCATCCACAAGGCGACCTAAAGGGTTAAAGGTCTCAGCAGGAGGAATATTGGTCGGTTGACTAGGACCGGCATTGGGCACACACAAGCTAATAGGAAGGCTAGATGGGATTGTCGAAGTCCCGGAAACAGCTCGACTTACTCCCCAACCAGCCGCTGTAATGTTCTCTGAGGTCAAAAGGGAAAATAAATTACGTTCCCCGATAGAACAAATTCGTCGTATAGGTTCACTAAACTGGTCTTTTAGGATCTCTACTTTAAACCTTTCTGAGCGCCTCAAGTGGTCGCTAGTATCACGGTTCCATACAGTGCGGATTCGCAGATCGTTTGGAACCTCGACGACGACCCACTCACTTTCAAAGTTTCGCAACTTATTAGGAAGGTCAGAAAAGATCTTGTTATTGGGAAATTCATCAACCGTTAACCGCTGGAGGGAAAAAGTTATTAGTCCTTGCAGACCACGGACTCTGAAAAAAGCACTCAGAAGGGGGACGGTAGGAACAATACCTAAGCTATGACAAACCACCGAAAATCCTACTATCTGAGCCCATGCGTGAGAATGAAGTTGACAAGGAACTATATCTTTGTATCTAAGGAACGCTATACCAAACTCGGGCAACGGAGAACGGAAACCGAAAAGTAAAGACGCTTTATGCACCGCTACTCCGTTTCTAACTAGATCAGGTGAGAATTCCCCACTAGCTGGAAGTCTATAACTGTAAACGGAGGGAAGAGGAAAACGAGTATTGAAATCCTCTAAGTCCGTATTCGTCAGTGTACATTCAACACCGCCTTTCCTAAGAAATTTACCCGGACGCTGTGAAGACATAGTAAAAGAAAGGATAAATAATAAGGAGGGCGGTAGACTTATTGGTGAAACACCTGCGGAAAACCTAAAACGGCGACAGACCTATTGGCAAGGGACTTGCGGCAGACCTATTGGCAAGGGACCTGCGGCAGACCTATTGGCAACAAACCAAATACGACAGACCTATAGGTGAAACACCTGCGGAAGACATAAAGACCGCGCGGGAGACGAAGATATCTACTGAACACCTAAAAAAGCTGGTGGCGGAAGGATACAAGATAGACGACAGATGAATACTTACTGACACTTCGATGAGCGAAAGACTTCTGCTGGCAATAGACTATTTTGGCGAAAGAGTCGGAAATCGGCGACAGGCTGCTGTTTCAGAGGTTTCTCTTAAGCCCTTTTCGGCGACTCCCAGCGGCTTTATATAGTTGCGACAGAGAATGCCAAACGTCTCGTTAGATCACGCCTCCCGCGGAATAGAGCTTTTCACCTACAAAAAAATATATATATATATACCAAAGAAAAATCACAAAAACCAGAAAAACTATTCATAGTGGGTAAAGGTCCAAGGACACATATTTATACTCTCTTGGTTGGAATAATCCAACAAGAGACTGGGGAGCAATTGATATGGCAAAAGTCTATCTACACTGGGCCAAGCCCAAAGATCATCGGAGGTTCCACGCGGCAGACGGTCATTGGGACATGTGGCCTACGGCGAGAGAAGCTAGGCTTGCGACAGGGTATCTGTCGCAGGCGACAGACTCCACATATTATCTCCTTCTGTCACGAAGGCGGCACGTGGCTCGCTCACGACTCGCCACGGCAACAGACTCCTGCCGCCCGAAAAGGTGTCGCGCCTCAGGGTCTCTCGCCGGCGACAGGCCCATGCTAACTCCGAGATCCACGGAAGATGCATCCTATTGGGAAACAAACTCTTAGTAAAAGGACACAAACAACCCAGATATCTAATCTCAAATATTCGCCTATAAATAGGCCCAGGTATAATTCTATAGAGGACTTTTTTCCGACTACTGGCTTTTACGTTTCCCAATACCTAAGAACTTGATGCTGACTTAAGCATCGGAGTGTCTACGCAGGGAACCACCCCTGCGTCCCTCTGACTTTTTACTATTTACAGAAGCTTCTGGGAGGCACGTGGAGACAGATTATGACCATTGACGTCAGCATATCTTTATTGTTGTTTTGTACAATAACAAAAAGAAAATTTTAAAGGGCATGAAAGATCAGTAGTTCAGTACTGCTGTTCACTTGGCATAAAATTCTCTATCTGGATTGATTTATATACGAGTTCAACCGCAATTGCTATGAAAGAAACCCATATTTCCACTTCATGCATGGAGTACACGCTACGTAAAAGCTCTGATGAGCCCTGCAAACGATGCAAATTCACATGCCTTCTTCCAATTATCTCGGCTTTTATATATATATATATATATATATATATATATATATATATATTTACAAATAAATGACCAGAGTAATGGAAATACAAACATACTCTCATGAGCAACAAAAACATCGATCTTAGTGATCTTAGAATTGGGGTATCTTAACTGGTAGCCATTAATATTGTTGGCTATTACATAGGTTTTCTAGAGTTCAAAGTGAATTTGACAAATGAAATATCAGT
Source organism: Heritiera littoralis (assembly GCA_031772115.1). Taxonomy (NCBI): domain Eukaryota; kingdom Viridiplantae; phylum Streptophyta; class Magnoliopsida; order Malvales; family Malvaceae; genus Heritiera; species Heritiera littoralis. The sequence goes on along the minus strand of JAPDPK010000026.1, from coordinate 4,966,101 downwards.
CATTAGGAAAAAGACTGTTATCAGATCATTTTGGCTATCTTGATATCGACATTGCACCATATATCAGAAGCTTTTTACATAATGGTCTTACTCATTTTAAATGAGAAAGCAGTTGTCGCTTTACCTCTGCCATAAACTTTTCTCAGAATGAGTATATTGAAGCAAAGATTATAAGGAAAAAGCATATATTCTGGTATTCAGATCAAGAAAATAGTCAACCATGTAACGCTAATAAAAACAAAATCACTAGCATGTTATAAGTATAAAACCTTAAGGTTTTATTTATGTAATGAGAATGCATGGAAATACAGTAGCAAAATTAAGAAAAAGATTTGAAGAATATCTATGTACTATTTCCACTCTTATTATTATTCCTCATTACAATATCTGTATTACTTTCGATTGATCAAGATTTAAAAGAAAAGGATAAAAGAAAAGAAAAAGAAAAAGAAAAGAAGATGAAGAAAGATTCAAAAACAAAGTGGAAAGCACAACAAATTCCACTATGACTAATCATGCATCTTTAGCGGTTCAGTTTCAGACGATGAAAACATCTTGAGGGGTTACAGAATACCGAGCTCTAGGGTTTTCCAGTAGTACTGGAGAGGCCACAGATAAGGCCAGAAGAGTCTGGCTTGTCATTGTGGCATGGAGATGGACTGGAAGGAGGGACAGAACCCTTGGGAAGCATGACAGAGAAACGCCTGGTTTTGAAGTTGTTCTTTCTTCGTTTCATCTTCCTCTTTCTCTTCTTGTCGGATTCTGGGTTGTTCAAGGCGAAGGGTTTGGTGTTCTTGATCCGCAACACTTGGTAGGCAGTAGCTGGTCGGTAATTGGAAGGATCAGCGTTAATCTTGGGTAGGATTTCATTGCAAAAGGCTGGCCGGGAAGAAGAGAAGACGAGGAAGAATATGGCAAAAAGAATGAGAAGAAAAGTAAAGAAATGCTTCAAGGTTTGGTTCCCCATGAGAGTAGAGAGTTTGGGTTGCGATGCATTTGTATTTGAGGAAATTAATGGTAATCAATTAATCTCTGATATTTGGAAACCGTTAATCGCATGAGGCTTGCAGCTTTTAGGTTCAGGTGTGAATAATGAATTCGATTATAAAAATTTTAGTAGTTATATAGAATTTAATATAAAAGTTAATTAATTATATAAGTTAAATTGAATTTACGTAATTTCGTTGGTACGAATGCGCTGTTTAATTTTTGAATAGATACATTATATGAAAAATTATAATTATAATAAAAAAATTTTAAAAAATATCAAATCATTCAAAATAAATACAAATAAAATACCATTATAATAAAAAATTTATATATAATGTACTTATAGTATATAACATATTATTATATATAAACTCATAATCAAATATTACATTCATATAACTTGTAATTATACGTAAATCACTTAATTCATTGAATTAGTATACAATAACATTAAATAATTAAAATCAAATTGAAATCTGGAAATATTAAAACCTCTTCATTATTATTAAGCTAAGATTTTGTTGACTTAAATATAATAATACTATGTTCACCAAAAAAATATCTTTATATACTCTTAATAGATAAATCAAAATTTCATTACATGCGTACACTTATTATACATTCCTAAATTAAAATGCTCTTACAAGCTAAAAATTCTACCGAAAACTCACCTAGCAATACATTTGGATAATTAACATTTTTTGTAAAATAAAAAAAAGTATAATTCGGACAAAGAAATTACACTTAAAAAAAATTCAAGTTCTTTACAGTTTATTTTATGGGTTTGTATATAATGCATTGACAGTGTATAGTTTTTATACATTGTCAATACACCAGAGGTTGACACCTCATTAATAGGCCCTTAAAAGCAAATATAAATAATTTTTTTTAATTTGCTCATAAAGACCTATTGATGAAGTGTCAAACTCTAATATATTGACAATTTATAAAAACTATACACTGACAATGCATCCGATATAAATCCTTATTTTATTATCGGAATTCTTTTAATCGTCAAGACTTTGAAGCCACGCTTTCACTTCTTTTAACGTTCCTTTACGACATTCTCTCTCCCGCTGTTGCCTAAACAACAACGACGATCTTCCATTGACTTAAAAAAAAAAAAAAAGGCCACTGCCACAACCTCCTAAATCCTAATGTCTGGAGCGCGAACGGTTCCCCTGCCCAAAATAAACTCTTCTTCGCTTTCTCGCACTTGCTCTTTCTTTTTCATTTTGCCCGTTAAGATTCCCGATCTAACTCGTCGGGAAAAACGCTGCCTGAACTTGTAAACGTAGAAAGAAATCAAATAGATCAGAGTTTTCGAGCATGTCGAAATCGCTTCCTTATTCTATGAAAGATGTTCATTACGATAACGGCAAGTTCCGTCAGGTCAGCGATCTTTCTTTTTTTTTTTTTGGTTACACAGCGATCTTTCTTCAACGTATTAGATCTTCCTCCTTTTTTAAAAAATATTATACTTATCTGGATTTGACTCTTAATTTCTCGTTTCTTTATTGCATTTTTTTTTCTGGCTTTTGATTTTCCTGAATTGAAAATTTGGATTTTTTTTTCATGGAGATGATTGGAATTATTCCTTTAAGTTGAAATTGCTTTAGAGGAAGCTAATGGCAATTACTAGGTTATATTTTTGGATCTACATATTGGTATAATTTAAATGCGAACACGATTATATTTATTGAAGCGATCAGTGTGAAAAGGAAGAAATAGAAAATTTGAAAATCAAAGAAATTCCAAATCATACTGAGAAAATCCTAAGGAATCTGATTTAAGTTCTGTTAAGCGTCCTGTTAAGCTTGATACTACACATAGCTTTGCAAGCTTTAAGATTTATCTTTTTTGGTTAGAGTAATGCGGTTTTGAACTTTAGTATTTGGAGCATGCAGGATATTAATTTCCAAAAATTCATTTTTCATATCATTAATTAATTTCTTGGTGCTTGAGCTTTGATTTTAGTTTTGGTGTTTAGAGCATGCTAATTGTTTTTCTTTAGTAAATGTTGGCCACTGAGGGTGTATTTGCTGAACCACCGATGTGTTCATGGTGGAGATGGTTAAACTTTATAACAAGATTGCTAAAGATTTGGCAGTCTTAGATTATTTCTTTCATTTTTAACTAATATGCTTTTTTGGAACTCTTATTTATGTGTTTATATATGATGCACTGTTAATGCATCAAAAAATATCAAGACCTGAAAAATAAATACAAATAATATTTTTTCAATTTGCTTATAAGAGCTTATTGATGAGGTAACAATCCTTGATGCATTGACCATGTATAGAGATTATATTCTATCAGTGCGTCATATATAAATCCCTTATGGGATTTATATATTCTCTAAACATTTTTTCAGATGGTTTAATTTGAATATATTTCTCTATTCTGCTATGTTGTATTCCAGGTGATCACTCAGATCTTACTTATTAGTTACATGAGGCGTGAATGTGTAAGTTGTAGTACAGGGAAGTTTTAAGGGTTATTAATGATATTTGGCTTAGCATGTCTAATGTTGACTCGTGCAAATAGAACACATTCTGTTTCTGATGGACTAGCAAAAGATATTAGGACAAATGAAGAACATAAGGTAGTTACTGATGTTGGCATCAGGTTTAAAATGCTTTGGAGAAAAGCTCCCAGGCTTCCTCCTCAATTACCGCCAGATGAAAAAGCTCATTACGGTAATTATACTGGTAAATCAAACGAGCCTAATGTTGTATAAAAATGGAAAGCTAGACAACAAAATGTAAAGGAGGCCTTCACCTATGCATGGTCTGGCTATAACAAGTTTGCAATGGGTTATGATGAACTTATGCCAGTGAGCCAGCATGGAATTGATGGGCTAGGAGGTCTAGGTGCTACAGTTGTAGATGCTCTTGATACTGCCATGATAATGGGTCTAGATGAAGTTGTTTCTGAAGCAGGATCATGGATTGAGTCGCACCTTTTAGAGAGGATTAGTCAGAAAGAGCAAGTTAATTTATTTGAAACCACAATACAGGTTTTGGGTGGTCTATTGGGTGCATATCATTTGAGTGGGGTGGATCAAGGTATGAACTCAGCACAGAAGGGGGCAAAACCTACTATTTATCTAGACATTGCAAAAAATTTGGCTAATTGTCTGCTATCTGCTTTTACTTCCAGTCCAACCGCCATTCCTTTCAGTGATGTTATGCTATGTGATTCCTCAGCTCATCCATCACCTGATGGACTGAGTAGTACTTCAGAAGTTTCCACTTAACAGCTTGAGTTCAATTACCTCAGTGCAATTTCTGGTGATCCAAAGTATAGCACAGAAGGGATGAAGGTTTTGGCGCACTTGAAAACTCTTCCAAAGGTGGAAGGACTAGTTCCTATCTATATCAGGTGTGTTCTTTTGCTTCAAATATGGCATAATTCCCAAGCCATTATTACTTTAAACAGTCATGTCTTTCTTTATATCTTTCTAGGATTTTCTAGCCTGGCAAGTTTAGGTTGACCAAAATTATCTTTTGCTTGTATAACTGATTTTAGTCATCAAACACAGAAGAAAATGTCATAACCAGGTTTTTCATTTCTATCATTGAAATTCTTTTCTTCTGTTACTTCTTTTTGGATGGTCAAAACATGCTGGATTGCTTGTGACAGCTGACTGTCACAGCTTTTGTTTTTTTATTTAATGTACTCTTCAGTTACTATGCCAAGACAAAATGGCTTGTGTTATGGAATGAGATGTGAATAAATGAACAAAGGAAAACAAAGAAAAGAAGAAGACAAAGAATTTTTTAAAGATAATACATACTCCGTCAGTTTTTTTCTTAGGGAATACTTGGTTTTGTACTCAAACTGATTGTCTTATGTAGTCATCAATTCAATGGACATATTATCAATGTCTCTTTGTTTCTCCTTTCTTACTCTGCCTTTATTCTTTCTTTTTCTTGTTGCATTCTCTCTTCAATTTTTTTTTTTGACCATCACCAAGCAAAGCTTATCTACAGATTTCCTGTTTGGCTAAAGCAGTGTGATTGACCAAAACCATCAGAACCTTTTCACACTCTTTTTGAATTTAGATACACTTGTCATTTACTTGACCTTCACTGTTAGATATGGAATGAAAGTTTTAATTCTTTGGTCTTTGTCATTATATGACACTAGGTCCAGATGAATGACACTAATAGATTGTTTGAAATAGTTTTCATCTTTTTTTGGTACATAAATAGTTTTCATCTTTTAAGTCATCTGATAGAACTTGTTGAATTGGTCTTATCTATTTACAATCAACTATATGATAGAGGGGAAACAGTTTTTCAGGCTATATGTGCTCAACTTATCATTGCACATGTAGAAAGAAGAGTTCTTTCTTAAATGTGAATGATTTACAAGATTGTGTAGGAAGAGGCTTGCTTGATTTTTTCCCTTGTTATGATGGTATAATCTCCTTTAGGACTTCCACCAAATGTGAACAACAAGAAGTTTTAAGATTGCTCAAGTATAAATCTTACCTATTCTTGTATGTAAAGATTACCAATTTCTTTGGACAAAATGACTGACTGATGTCAATACACTTTATCAGCCATGTATATCATTTTTATACTTATTGTCATTGTCATCCATCATCATAATTATTTATTTATGATTATCTAGTCCTGAGATCATCTTATTATGGTATGCGGCCCTCATTCTGGTGAGTATTTATCTATTTTCTCTCAATCATCTTGCTATGAAATGCAGCCCTTGTCCTGTTAAATTTAGCGGAGAAAATATTAGACTTGGATCTCGAGGTGATAGCTATCATGAGTACCTAATCAAAGTGTGGCCTCAGCTACAAGCTATTCAGGGAGGTAATTTCGCATATCTGTATGATATGTAGGAGGAAACAATGAGGGGTGTTAGACACTTGCTTGTTCAGAAATCAATACCAAATGAATTGGTTTTTGTGGGGGAATTGCCTTATGGATCCAAGGGTGCTTTCAGTCCAAAAAGGGATCATCTGGTATGTGGTGCTTTCTCAACCCTTGAGTTTTAGGTAATACCTTGATAAATGGAGATATTTGGTTCTCTTTTTTGAGGTGATAGATGTTAAATTTTCCCTCATCATGCCACCCTACTAGTTAAAGCGAAAGAATATTTTTTAGGATAAGCTCCCACATGATATGTTTATAGGACATAATGTCTAGGTTTGTATAGTTGTGAATATAAGGCCACCTTTTTTCTTTTGTTCATCTTTTTCATTAAAGAAGTGGTTATTATTGTGTTCAACATATCAGGACTTCAGTCTCCACATAACAAATATTGAGAAATTCATACTGAATTTTCCCTTTTTCTTTTCTTTCTTATATTCCTTCTAAGTCTACCCAAAACAGCCCAATGTCCTCCAATGGTTATTTGAGAGAAATTTTCTTCAGATACTTTATGTATCTTTTCCTGCTGCTGCAGCAGAGTTTCTTCATGAGAAAAATTTCTTATAGCATGTGATACTATTCTGCAGAATCAAGTAGAAATTTAATTGCTCTGTGCTGTGTTACACCTTTTCCAATTTTTTTTGTGTAATTTAAACCAACAAGAGGAAATATATTCAGGCTAAAAAAACTGATGATCTTTACCAAATTTTCTTGTTGGTTATGACCTTTTATATAAATTTTTGCTCTGCCAATAAAGCAATTCAGCAGTTGCCTACTTAACAAGCTTAACTGATATCTTTAGATGCATAAGAAGCTCACTCTTTGAATTTTATTTGGTCTATCCTGTGGCTTCGACAAGAGGTATCCTTTGTTCATTCCAATACCTTCAGTCACTGTTGAAGGCAAAATTTAATTCTGTTTCCTTGGCACTAAAACTTATTGGCTTTACCGTCAAAACAAGGCTATTACCTCACACCTTCAAAGCAGTAGTATTCTGTAGATCACGGGTTTTTCTTTTAAAAACTATGAGTCTGAGTAATGCAAGGAAGCTGTTAGTGTGTGGAAGAGAACATTTACCATGAAAACCAGGCGATTAGCCCACACCTTCAATGTAGTATCCTGTATATCGTAGATTGATTCTTTTCAAAACTATATGCTGAATATTGCAAGGAAGCAGTTAGTGAGTGGAAGAGTTCCTTCCACTGGTGTTTCTAATCCATTATGGCTCTAGTTATTCACGTACATGAATGCATTAGTTTTAATTCTGTATTAATCATTGACTTAGATGAAAACATTTCTTTGGTGTTGGATCCCAAAGAGCATCTTTCAATGATGTGAAAGAATTTTACGGTACTTGTCAGGTTTGTTTTTTACCTGGAACTCTTGTGCTTGGTACCACTAAGGGCATTGCAAAGGAGAAAGCCACAAAGGGCAACCTTCTTACATTTGAAGACCTGGAAAACTTGATACTTGCAGAAGATTTAGCCAAGACATGTTTTGAGATGTATTCAGTAACTTCCACTGGTCTGGCTCCCGAAATTGCATACTTCCATACTAAGGTCTGTTTCAATTAACTTGTTTGTGGATTGTGGTAAGCATTGAGTTAATTTGCATGTGCACCAAAATGGTTCATATTTGCTTATTCATCTATGTATGGCTAGTCCTTTTTTGCATGTTATATAATTATGATAGGCAATGATCTGCTGTCTTGATCTGATTTAAACAGGAATATTTTGAAGGTGGTCTTGATGGTGGAAAAAAGAGTTCAGAATATGTAAATGACATAATAATCAAACAGCGGACCGCCACAATTTGTTGCATCCTGAAACTGTTGAATCCTTGTTTGTATTGTATTGTGTCACTCAAGATCCAAAGTATGTTTTTTTAGTTCTTTAGTTTCTAGTCTTTCTTTTTCCTATTATTTAATTTTTATATTCATAGAGTGCACGTGTACAGTTTTTTTTCCCCTAATATCATGCATTGCAGATATGGTGAATTGGGTTGGCAGATCTTTGAGTCATTTGAGAAATATACGAAGGTGGATTCCGGCGGATACACTTCTTTAGATGATGTCACCACACTTCCTCCTCAAAGAAGAGACAGGATGGAGACTTTTTTCCTTCGTGAAACATTGAAGTATTTCTACTTGCTCTTCAGGGATAACTCTGTTATGCCACTGGATAAATTTGTTTTTAACACAGAAGCTCATCCTTTCCCAATTGAAGATGCGATTTGGAGGGAGGCACTAACATGAAGGGAAGCAAGTTAGAGATTAATGTCTACACCTGGGCAATGAACCCACTGGTCTTTGACATGGTTTAGTAGTTTTTCTTGTTCTGAAGGCAGTCCACGCTACCGGCCCAGGTCCTCAGTTTACCAAGTCAGTGGCTTAATTTTGCATGTTGCGTTCAACAGATAAATGAGTTGATATACACTTAGACCCTACAAAAAGAAAACGTTATGTTGGCATTTTCCAGGCCCACCTAATCATGACCAGATTTTACATGTATTTATTCTGATAGACATTTTTTGAGGTTATATGTGGATGGGATTTGCCCACCAAAATATTAAGTGAAATATGACCATATGTAATTGCTTCTCTGATTTAACTGTATAATTGTAATTTTGAATCCCAAATCAACTGATTCTGTTATATTTTTGTTATCATTTCATTATCATTGGCATTGCCAAAAGGTTACAAACTGTCTGCATCTATTCATGACTGCCCCTTTATTATCATCAGGTCACATTGGAATCTACATTGTCACCTTCATCTTGAAGGAGAAACAGATTATCACCGTCTCGAATGACATTTACATCATCTATTTCTGCATTCTCAGCATTAACGACTTTTGTAAATATATAGCCTCCAGACTTTTCCCCTGCAGTTTCACAAGATCATAGAATGAGAAATGAATAAAGCAAAAGCAGGTAATTGAACTAAAGTAGTTTTCTGGTTCCTGCTAATGGTTAAAAAATCCCTCTATTTTTCTTTTTCTTTTCTTCAATCTATTTGGATTCTACTTATATTTGAAGTTGATTAACAATTGTATTTCCCATTTGTTCAGGTATCTTTTCAAAGTGCACTTTTCTGGCCAGACTTACCAGCCATTCTGAGCAGCTCTTGCATTGAATCAGGCAGGAATATCAACTTTGCAAGTTGTCTACGTGATGTACTGCTGCTCTGGAACTGCATGTGAATAGTAACTCTTTTCTTGGTCTGTGTTATTACCTCTCTATAACTGGGTGAATTGAAGAAATTTTGGGCCCCTCTTCTTTGTTTGCTTTGTTTATTCTTGGGGTCATTTGCTGTTTCTGGTCCAATAATCTCTATACGATGTTCATCTATTTTCCTTCTGTTTTCATAACACGCCAAAGCTTTCGGCGTCCTTTCTGCATCTGGTTTATTTACGCTTGCTCCTCCTTCAAGCAAAATCTTAACCATTTCAATGTGCCCCTTGCAAACAGCATCATGGAGATCTGTTTGGCCATGCTTTGCTGTTGAATTTCTATTCATTGAAGATTTACCCGTATGACTCCTCTCTAAAACCTCTGATCCCAAGAAATCTATGTCTATTGCCTCTTTCTCTGATGGATATCTCTGTGGTTGATCTTCAGATCCAGCATCCAAACAACTTTCACTCATTGCTCCTCCCCCAAGCCTTTTGTTGTGGGTCAACCCTGGATCTAGGTTGGGCTGGTCAAAGCTGATGCTCTCTAGCCCATTAAATTTCTGCGAGAACAAACCATCTTGTTTATAACAATAATAAGCGTTCCATCACTCTAGAAGTTGTCTAATATGATATTTACCATGTAAAGATTATGCATTATAACATGTCCATCTTCCATACTTGCTTGTATGGTGTTCATCAGTGAAGTTCCTTTCAGTCGTAGTATTTGACAGAGCTCAGTGGTCCGAACCGTGTATGGCTGTGGCCTATAACATAGAACTCCAACCTCTCCAATCATATCCCCTGCAGCTACCCTTCCGATGACCTGTACATCACATGCAGGCATGTGTAATTTTTTGTATTGTTGTTTATTTACCATAAAGAAAAATATTAGATATTTAGATGTCAAAAAAAATCTCGTACCTTATCATGCTCATCAGCATGAGAAATCAAGTTCTGCAATCAGGGATCAAACAATCACAAAATTAATGTTGGAAATCGGCATTGTTTAGTGTGTATATTCTGCATGCATCAAAGTAAGCCTACTTACAACTGCTCCTGAGACAAGTATATAAAGATCTGTTGGGTCTTCATTCTGCAGAATGATATCTTCTTTGGGTGGGAAATACTCAGCTTCTATTTCTGAAACCTTTAATGGAGTAGTAAATTGCTTTAGCATCTTGTGAAAATGTAATTCAAAGTCAAAGTGGTATATGTGTACCATTGCTGCAAAATACACCAAACCTTGTCGTTCTCTCCATAGTTCTGGCCTTTTTATTTAATATACTACTTTTTTAAAAGAAGAGAATAATGGATGAAGAATGATATGTACAAATATAGTTAGCCATGAGAAGTATTACCAACTGAAAGAGGAAGTCCTGTGAAACTCCTTGGAAGAGATAGACTTTCTGTACAATGTGGAAGTAGAGATGCTGTGCAATGCTTGAGCGAAGGGCTTTTGGTAAGCTATTTAGAGTCTCTTGTTGCTTCAATCCTTCGGTTTTGAATCTTAAGCATATGTGTGACAACATTTGTTCATGTATGCGGGGGGGCAACTGATTTCGTGTCGCAAATTCTGAAGCAGCTCTAACTGTATCCCTCTGTTGCACCAGAAACAATAAAGGTAAAGGTTTTCTTGTCATTAGCACTCCCTGGCTAGAGATGACATCCTTGTAAAAAGAAAATACTGTTGAATCTGAAGAAGGCGCTGGAAGCTTGTAATGCTCAAATCTGCTACTAAAAAAGACTGAGCATTCATACTTTATTTTTCATGTCATATAATTGCAAGGAATCTTGACATTACCTTTCACCTTGAATATTTTCATATAAAATTTTCAAATTGTGGGGTAGATTCAAATGCAACTGGTCTTACGAAAACGATCTTTTTTCTACAACAAATGGTGGGTTATGCTAGTACTGTTGATTGTGACGGGTAATTTCTTTTCTTCCCCATAGAACTTATTTTGCATGTTTAGTTCTCCTGGCAGGTTAATGATGATTTCAATCAGCTTGAAAGCTGTAAAGGAACTTACAAAATTACGGGTCCTGCTTGTCCAGTTAACTACCAAGTTTGTCATGTTGCCAATGAGGTAAGCTGTTAATCCCAAATTAAACAGCATGTAAAAGATATCAAATAGCATCTCTCTTGGATTCTCAGCATGAAAGTCCCCATAACCCGTTGTAGTGAGCGTTGTAATGGACCAGTAAATTGAAGTTATATATCTATCCCAGAGACTGTGCTCTTTGAAATTCGGGTATACTGCACCAATCCAGGTTTTTGAAGGATCTGGGTATTTGTCTGCAATCAGATAGTTAAAGCATCCGGCACAGTGTACTGCAAACAGGGTCACCTGAAATCAACAGGAGAGGAAAATAACCCATTTTTCAAACGATTGAGGCAATATTTCTGTTAGGGGTGAGACAAGAGGAAGCTTCAATTGCTTACAAAAATGAGCTTGGTACACCGAGTCCAGAAGTAGTTGAACCGGATGTCTTTCTCAAGCCTGAAGGAAAGCAAGCCTGTAGGTAAATATTGTAGTTCTCCCATTGTAACAGTTTAGGAATTTTGAAAAGAAGGCATGGGTTTGAATCTAGTTATAAACCTCGCAAATAAGGAGCTGACTCGTCTCAGACGCCAGAGTCTGAGCATGTTGAGTAGCCTGAGCCCAAGTTCACTGCCATGATCTGTGAACATGAGGCTGATAGACTGAAATGGGGCAGTGGAACAGACATCAAAAGCAAACCAGGTGGATATGTACCTAGATGATTGATGGATCATATGAAGAAAGCTCATTAATTTCTTGAAAAGTATACAAAACATTTATTATTCTTAGTTGAAAGGGGCTTTGTGATCAAATGCTGCAAAATCTTTTTTACCTGATGGCAATCTTTTTGGGATCATCAACAAGGAGATAAGTTTGGCCATCGAGATATGCAACGAAGAAGGCGAGAATAATGTCAACAGCAAAGAAACCGTTGACAATGTTGTCAACAATGAAAAGTGCGTCTTTCTTGTAAGTTAGGAATGCAAATTCAAATGGACAGATCCAGGCAGAATAAATGACTAGAACAACCAGCCACATCTCCCAAGCCCTGTAATAAGGAATAGGACATGAGGAGCAGCTTTGATATATTGAAAGAAATATTGAACTAAACCACGGCCATGGTCATCACCTATAATGAGGGTTGAAAGGGGAAATGATGTATCTACGTAGCTTGGTCGCCTGGTTAATTCTGGCCCCAAGTGATGGGAGGAGATCACTTGAGAAGAATCTGCCATCAATATCACTGCCCGTTTGAAATTCATCAACACAGAACCGTTGGAAGAAGTTTTTGGTACAGGAAAATGACATCTTAATTGTTAGTCCTCAAGGCTACACCTACAATGGAGGCTATTAAACTTCTGGCTGGGTTAAGTCTCAAAGAAATGGTTACATATATAAGAGTTGTGAAGAGGGACACGGGTATAGATTTCCTTTTTATAACCTTTATCTCAATTTGCTTCTGATATTGTTTAAAATGAATGTGCAAGCTTAAGCAACTAATACGTCACTAGGAGTGGAAGTGAATGTAGGAAAAGGTTATTTTCCATCTTGTTTGGACAAGAATGATAAACAAGGAGCAAGAAAAGCATGACAGGAGGAAGGAGAAGGAACATGAAAGTCGAAAGCACTGAAAGTGGCAGACATGAGGGGTGCAGCAATGCAGTTGCCAGTTGCAGCAATGAAATCTACGATAAAAAGAAAAGGATGGGAGAGAAAGAGAGAAGAGAAGAGAGGTTTGAATGAAAGTAATGGTGCTTTGGCTGGTGAAATGGTGCGGCTGGTGGTTGTGGCTTGTGGGAGCTCCATCATAGAAGCATGTGAAGGTGTGTGTGATATATAGACAAGGCTTTTTGCTAGGCGTACGGATTTTAGTGAAAATTTTGTTTTCGGTGTTTTCACTTCAGATATCAGAATCCAGAGATGGACCAGACAGACGTGGTAGACTGGGGGAGGGTTTTCTGATTTATGGATGCCAGGTGTTCCAATCAAACCTTTGGTTAGAGTAATGACAAACGCAAACATCTCAAAAAAAATTCGATTTCAATACCATCCTTCCTAGTAAGAGCTGAACTTGTTTGTTTCTGCCACGCAATCAGAACCGTAAGCGTGAAAATGCATTCCCGCCATATAATCCACGATTACGAGTTTAACTCAAAAAAACAATCTCTTTTTTAATACTAAAGAAAAGTTGCGTACATATACATATGATTTTTTTCATATATGAGAATATAAAGGCATTGTGCATTAAGTTTGTCGTCTTCTTTAGTTCATCTGAATTCTGATATTTATCAGATCAGAAGAACCTTTTGCCTTTTTCTCGGTTTCGTGTATGGATCGTCCTTAATGATTGCATTCGACTTCAGCTAGACTTCAGATACTTACCGTTTATGTTCAGTCCGTTTAAGTGTCAAACTAATTAGCTTTGCAGGAAAGCAGAGAAATGGGGAAAGAAAGACCAGTAGAGGACAAATTCGTTAACACTGTTACTGCATGCAACGGAAAACGACCCTAAAACAATAGTCGAAAATAAGCAATTGTAGAGTCAGGATTTTATGTGGATGTGTAGTATAAAACTTGAAAAAGTACACATTTATTTTACATTAAAGAAGTTAAAGGGCGTATGGGACCCAAAGAAGTGGTCCCCCAATGTGTTTCCCTTAAGATTCTCCGTGTATACAGTAAATGAACCGGCAGATCTAACCATCCAACCAAAACCGACTTGCAGATACTTTGGGAGGAACTGGACCAACCTCAGTTGCACCTTCCTCTTCGTTTGGTTTTCTCAGTAGAGTTTAGTGCTCTTGACCCCCTTTCTTTTTCAAGTTTTACAATTTATCTTTCTTCAATCTATCACACTTGCAAAAAATTGTGTGAATGATTCTCTTTATTGCATGTTGGAAGTTGGATAGTTGATAATATTTGATGAGTTCAGCCGTGGTTGACGGCAACTTGTTAATATCAGAAAATTTGTCAGAGTTCGGGATTTTTAATTGAAAATTTTGTCATATTCTCACGCACGCGAGAAAAATGGGACTTAATAATTGTGAGTGATGAAGACACTATCGATATATAAAAAGTAGAATTGTGCACTGTTTTGTGGCACGTGAGTTGGGCTTTAATCAAATGCAACATGACATTTGTTGTTAGCTCTACTTTTTTTTTCTCGTCTGTTTTGAAGCTGAGCCTTCGCTTCGCTTTTGCTTTGTTCGGCTGCCTGCTCAGCTCTACTCGACATTGAGTTGAGTTTGGTTACTTTGGTAGGGTCGTCAACCCATGAGCCTCGTGAGAAAATCCTACACCTTGAGAGGCTTGGATGACGTGGATGATTAAGCAGCCACTTGGAGAAAAGGTGTTGAGCCTTGAAAAGCTAAAATATAAAATACAATATCTATAAATATAATATAATACAAATGAAAAAGAAGGCAATAATCTTTGGTTGTTTTGTAATAATGAAGTAACCCAACATCTCTTCAATATTCACGAGCTTTCAGGACTAATCAATAAAATTAAGAAAAAAGAAGATAATACTGTAACCAAATTCATGCATCAGTACGACAGTTTTTCATTGACGCAGACCTTTTATAGATAAACATCACTTAATTATAATTAAAATGTTTAAACATAAATTTTTTTGAAAAAAGATTACGATGATAAATTAAAAGCATTTTAGAAGTAATGGAAATTAATTAATTTAAGAGTTCCTTCGAGAAAATCCCATAAAAAGTAGAAAATTAAATTGGAAAAAGCTAACGATTATTCAATATATAGTTCATGATAAACCCAATTGCCTTTCCGACAAGAGCACCAAACTTCATGTGATCACTAAATCACCAATTTCAACTGCCTGTCACGGCTTCTCCAAGTGGTAGTTCTATGTCACATATATTAGTAATTAGGGCTAGAATCAGTAATTCTACCTTTGAAAACAATTTAAAACAGAAATTTTAATTGAGAAAAAGAGATAAGTGAAAAGAAGAAAAAAAAAACTAAGTTCTCGTGATTAAAGGAAGGCCACGGGAAGAAGATCAAGTACGGCAGTGGTCCTGTCCAAGCAATATCAAATTACCCAAACCTTCTAAAAACTTGTACAACAAACGTGGTCCTTCATCTTGACAATATAGGAGAGAAAAATTTAAATACATAACTTTCTATTTGATGAAAAATGTGTTGGGATTTTTCAAGCAGAATCGTATTCCACAAACGAATGAGATTAACGCGAAATGAAATCAAACACACAAGAGACAAGATTTAACGTGGTTCGGCCAAAGTGCCTACATCCACGGATGAGAGAGAAAAATCTACTATAAAATATAGAGATTACAAAGAGTACAAAACACCTTAAAACAAACACTAAGCCCAAGCCCTGAAACAAACCTAGTTTCTGCTACATAGTGTTTAACCCATGAAATTCTCATGCAACACGGTGTTTTCTCCAACTCTTTCCCAAATCCCTACAAACTCATCTCTCACACAGAGATTACATAGTGATTACATCTCTCTCTCAATCTCTTTTCTAAAGGTTAAGACTCGCTCTATATTTATAGAGCCAAGTTACTTGATTACTAAGAATTCATATTCACTAAGGAATCTAATCTATTAAGAATATTTATCTCTAAATAAACTTAACCACCAAGTAATTCTCTAACCAATAGAATTTTATTAGAATCCAAATTGATTCCTAATAGAATTTGAGTCAACATCTAACAATCTCCACCTTGACACAAATTCTATCAAAATATTGGCCTTCAAAAAATCTCAGCTACACATAATTGAATCAATCATGACTGTTCTTAATTCACACACGACCAATACCCATGCGTAGTCAAATAAACTCCACCTGCAACTGACACCTTGCTGCAGCAATCTTCTCTTGCACGTTCTTGATCTCACGAACATAATCTGCAACAACAAATCTCCTGAATCGAATTATCATCTCTGCATTACGTTTCATGATAATTCTTGAATCATAGCTCTGATACCACTTGTTGGGATTTTTCAAGCAGAATCATATTCCACAAACGAATGAGACCAACGCGAAATTAAATCAAACACACAAGAGACAAGATTTAACGTGGTTCGGCCCAAGTGCCTACATCCACGGATGAGAGAGAAAAATTCACTATAAAATATAGAGATTACAAAGAGTACAAAACACCTTAAAACAAACACTAAGCTCAAGCCCCGAAACAAACCTAGTTTCTGCTCCATAGTGTTTAACCCATGAAATTCTCTTGCAACACGGTGTTTTCTCCAACTCTTTCCCAAATCCCTACAAACTCATCTCTCACACAGAGATTACATCGTGATTACATCTCTCTCTCAATCTCTTTTCTAAAGGTTAAGACTCACTCTATATTTATAGAGCCAAGTTACTTGATCACTAAAAATTCTTATTCACTAAGGAATCTAATCTATTAAGAATATTTATCTCTAAATAAACTTAACTACCAAGTAATTCTCTAACCAATAGAATTTTATTATAATCCAAATTGATTACTAATAGAATTTGAGTCAACATCTAACAAAATGTGGCTATCGTCAATACCATCTTGATCAAATGATTTAGAAAGAATTATAGTCGATTCAAGTTAAGTAATCTCAACCCTAACCTCAATTATAATAATAAAAGAAAGATGCTGTTATCGAATAAGTCATATTTCAATCACCGTGTGGTCCTTTTGTTGGATCAACGAAACTGATTTTTCTGAACTATTTTTCTGCTGAATCATATGCAAATTCAGGTCAAAAAGCATACATGAAAACGTGTAGTTTATCAGTAATAACTCAAACAATGTGTAGATCACAGCTGGTTATAGACTTTGAAACGAAATCAAAGTACTGGTAACAAAGGAAATTAAGAACAAACTAGTTTTGGAAATTAATGGTTCCATATGGGGTTGACTATCCTTAGCATAGATGAGTTCGAATTATTATGGAATGTATCAAATTGACAGGAAAGGAATATACTACAATCTTTTATTAGTTTATCAAATTCTTTACGGCTTCAATATGAGAATATATTTCCGCCAACCAAGTCTATTATCAACTAAAACACATGCCACTTAAAGAAGTAGAAGTAATCATATCCTGGTGTTGATGTAAACGAGAAGAAATTAAATTAGATTTCTTTCCAGCTTTATCAATTTGAATTCCTTTCTAGAGGTTGTAGGAAAATTGGACATATATATTAGTGATTATCTATATATAAAAATAGGATAATTATTTCTACCGGTAGAATTTTTTTACTTTACAAGCGATGCTAGGATCATGACAAGTGTCTTATTTTATTTATTTTTTATTTTTTAAATATTTTTATAGGACATATATCATGATTCTAACACCGCTTGTGGAATAAAAAAAACTCTACTGACGGTGTATGAAATAATTATTCATAAAAATATAGTATCTTTTAGACTAAAATACCAAAAAATTCTTGAATTCTAATATTTTATTTATTTAAGTCTTTATGCTTTTATTACATCCAAAAAATAAACCTTTAATCTTTAATCTACAAAAGAATAAGTTTTAAATTTTTAATTTATACTCAAGTCATTAATACTTAATTTGTGTCTAAATAAACCTTCAACATAATCAATCTTTTGTTTGAAATAAAAACTTAATTAGGTACAAATTAAAAAATAAAAACTTATTTGGGCAGCACTAAAATAAAATGATTTACTTAAGAAAATAGAATAATTCTGAGACTTTTTAATATCTTAATCTATCTTTCTAATTAATATGCTACCGACCATGCATCCTAAGGTTAGAGATGTTATTAAAAAATTCAGGGAAAAAAAAGAAAATGCAATTGCTTTTAGTTGGAAATTGCAATGTTATAAGGAGTAAGGACTCCTGTTTCCTCATTTTGTTCTTTATTATATTCAGGTAATGTTCGAAATTAAAAGAAAAAAGAGTTCTGTCCACGCGGAGTCTCTACGTGGTAGGTTGGGGGAAGAGGAAGGTCTTCTTGGTCACAGTACGAAGAAGGTTATTGTTAATGCGTCAGTTGGGCGAAGATATGATGGATACTTCTAAGGTTAGGGCTGCTTCCTTTAAGGAGATAGTTATGGGAACCGAAGGATTTCATGATTATGATGATCTTTGGACCTCTAGAGGATAATGGGGGATTGATTTTTGTTTCAGTAATGGAGAATTGCCCACGTATGATCTCCATCTCAAACAGATTAACAGGAGCATATCCAGAATCAGAAGTCATGGAAGGTTTTTTTTTTTCTTTTGAACTACAAAATGTCTTTATCACATTGGATATAAAATGAATTTTCACTTACGTTTTTCTTTTTGTGTAACCACTTGCATTGCGTAGTTGACACTAATTCAAAAATTTGACCGGATGAGAATTAGAACACTGAATTTCCCATCATGGAAGGTTTTTTTTTTTTATTCCAATTAACGTGTCTCTCAAAAACAGCCTTGCAGTTCAATGCTTGAATCAAAACCATTACTTCCACAGACGTTATCTTTTCTTACTTCATTTTGGATTATAAACGTGTAAAACCCGAAATTTTTTGTACTATATACCATATTTGTACATGAATGATGGTGAGAATAAATGGTTTGAGTAAAATTAAAGAAAACAATTAAATATGTATTGTCACTTTTCATTGTAAGTTATGATGTATAATATGGTGTATATGCATTTGGTTGAAAAGAAATGCAAAAAGGAACCTTATTAGTGGGATTGTGGAAGCATTAAATGAAGTAAGCCAAAGTTAATAATTTTAGTTGACATTGGCGTGGAAAAGAAGAAGAATAAAAGAGAAATTGGAGTCAAAAATGTGCAGAAGGCCTGTCGCCCGTTGCCTTTTTGACTGCAAGCCTTTAGCTGGAAATTCTTCAACATTAAATGGATGTCAGACGAATGGAGAAAAGAGAGAAAGGAGAGCCAATCACGTGGGCGGCTGGAAGCAAGGTTGGCAAAGAGAAGTGCAGAAAAGAAAAGAAAGTCCAGGAAAGGGGCTCAGAATTACTTCTCGCCGGTTGCCTTATTTGACAAAGGAGACTAACATTTAATAGCAAGAGGAACAAGCCAATAAGAGTGACTGGCAGTGGCGTGGACTAGGAGAAGAAGAGGAAAAAAGAAAGAAAATTGTCAAACATACAGGGAATTTTCTTCTTACCTCCGTCCATTAACTTCAGTTTTTCCACAAGAATTTAATGCATAAAATGATGAGGAAACAGGATAAGGAAACAGGTGTTAGATTTTAAGTGAAACGGAACGGTTATATAAAGGGGCTTCAAGAGAAAGAAATGGATTGAAATGAACTACATCCTCTCCAGAATTGTTCTCGCCCAATCCGTTCCATTACCATTTCATCTTTAATTCTTCAGTTTTCTTAGATGCAAATCATGCAAAACTTCCTCGTTAGTTAGCCAAACCTCTTCCTCACTAGTGAAGAGCTAAGGAACAAGCAAACTAAAGCTAAGAAAGACAAGAAAGCATTCTGTTGTTGGAGAAGCAACTTGGTGAAGGTGAGTTCCATAGATTTACAGCTTTCTTGATATTTAATCATAGATATAGCCTGGTTATAATTGAATATGGTTAAATATATAAGAAAATAGATGGAAAAATAACCAAGAATGAGGAAGAAAACAAGATGGGCGAGTAGAAAATTGTTAGTAAAATTGGGTAAGTACTCGCCCAAAGGATGGGACGAGTTAGGAAAATAGTTATGTGAGTTCGCCAGATTTATGGTCTCGGCGGGCGAAGAGATATGTTCGCCAACGTGGCGAGTAGAAAAAAAAAAAAATAATAATAATAATAATAAGTTGTCAAGTATTACATTGCATTGGCGAACTCCAATGATTAGCCGCTAATGGACAGCGAGCTATGTTGGGCGAATGACGAACTGAGTCTCGCCGGAGTGCCATCTTATTAGGAAAAATATAAATTGCTTTTGAGAAAATATTTATATTTTTCATAATCCTTGCAGACGAGAATTGAGGAAGGCGGGCGAGAATCCAAGCTGTATCAGACGAGGTAAGGAAGTACTATGTGATGAAAATGCATGTCCTGTGGAGTAAAAGTGTTAAGAAAATATTAGAAATCGTTTTGTTTTTCTGACATGCATTGGTTGATATAATGTTTTGACCCTGGCGAGCTACAACTTCGCAATATGATTGTTTGTTAAGGCGGGCGAATAGTCTTGTTCTAAGTTGAAACTCGTGTTAGCCAAGAGGCGAGTTCTACTTTATGAGAACCTGGCGAGAGCCTTTGTTTTAAAAGTTGAGAAATTGTTTTATGTCGTATGGACTGGCGACTATGGTTTTAAATGTGAGGCGGGCGAACTGTCTTCACCAGCCAAACTTTTCTCTTGAAAAGCTATGAGGCGGGCGACTAATAACTCGCCGCCTTAGCAAATTGACAGTGGCGAACTGATTTATGGGTTATTTTCTGAACGAAAATTAAATAAATAAATAAATAAAATTTGAATTAATTTTATTATTTTCGAAAATAGAAAATATCAAACTTTTCGGGCGAGTAGCCCTTGGGCGAGTAAACTCTCGGGCGAGTAGTTCCTTCGGCGAATTGGTTAAAGGGCGAGCTGACCCTGGGCGAACTAGCCATGGGCGAACCAGCTCCCAAACATGCTTTTCTCTCATAGAAAATATTGAAAATGGAGGGTTGTTTTTACTAGTTATAGACCCTTTTGGAAACTAAATCATTTTATGGAAATAATACATATGATGACTTGATTTTGAGACATTAGGCCATGAGTTCATGCATTATCACTCATACACTTTGCGTGACCCATCTGGGGCGATGGCTCGGGTCAAAGAGACCAGCGAGTGCACCCTAGAGCGTCACAGGGCTGATAGACCTGCCAAGTCTTCAGCGGTCTCGAGGTCACTTGGCAAGTGGACCCGAGGACCACCTATAGATTATGGCCATACATCTAGATGAGATAGCCGTGAGGGGCGATGGCCTACGGGTGCACCCCAAAAGCGGATGATTTGTGTTCTTTGCATGAGTAGATTGTTGCCTAGTCTCAATTAAATGATTTATGAAAGGATTTGGTGAATCCTGTTTCATGTTAACTGTATTTATTCTTAATGAATTTGATCAAAGAGGACAGATTTAATGGTTTTGAGATTATAGTATTATTTTTATATACAGCATACACCTTCTTTACTGAGCACATTGTCGCTCACTCCTTATTTTTCCACTCCACAGATAACTGATTTGAACTAAGAGACTTACCTTCCTGAGATTGGATATCGAAGGTATGTCTTATTCTTTTATACATTCAGTAAAGTTGTACAGTACTATTTTCAATATAAGGGAATGTATACATACAGATTGAACATGAGATTTAATTATTCTTATTAAAGTGATAGGAGTTGATAAGCATCACTGACAGCCCAACCGGTAGTGAGTGAGTAATATGTCATATAATGGAAATTGGGATGTTACAGATTTAATGGTATCAGAGCAGGGTTGGTCGGATGTCTAGTGATGCTTAAAAGTAAATGGTGAAATAGTATACATTTCCCTGTAGTACTGTATAAACTGAATATATAATTGATGTATTAATGATAAGAGATAAACGATTTCTGTGGTACAGATATGAGTGGAAGAAGGAGAATGCGCACAGTGAGAGGTATAGGCCGAGGTAGGGCGGCACAGACTCCGGAACCACAGACACCGGAACCTGCCCCAAGACCTCCACGTCTTATACAGCTAGAGAGCATTGATAATCGTGTAATTCAGGTGGAGAGGTTAATAGCAGATTTTATGGCTATGTATCAAGCGGATAGAGCCGCTGATAGGGCAGAGAGGGAGAGAGCTCCAGCTCCTGCAGCCCCAGTAGAGGCACCAGCACCACCACAGCCGGCACCAGTTGTGCCTGAGCCGGAGCCTATTCCACCACCAGCACCTCAGCCACCGATAGCTCCACCACAGCCACTGATTCAACAGCCACGAAATGCAGAATCATATTGTAATGTGGCATTAGTGAAATCATTTAAGAAGTTGGATCCACCAAAGTTTAAGGGTACTAGGGATCCATTAGTGGCAGAGCAGTGGGTTATAGAGATCGACAGGTTACTCGAGATTATGAGATGTTCAGAGACAGAGAAAGTAGGCCTAGCTGTGTTCCAGCTGGCAGATGATGCGAGACATTGGTGGAAGGCCACCCAGACGGTATTATTTGCTCAGCATCAGGATCTGTCTTGGGATGTGTTTGTGGAAGCTTTTAGAAGGCAGTATATTCCTGACACTGCTCAAGAAAAGTTACAGCAGGAATTCATGGAATTAGTACAGGGTAGTATGTCGGTGAATGAGTATGAGGCTAAATTTACTACCTTGAGCCGTTTTGATCCACAGACTAGTGCAAATACCCGGTATAAGATTTCGAGATTTAGAGCGGGTTTGAGGCCATCCATCAGAGTAAAGCTAGCCCCATTTGTTATACAGACTTATGATGAAATAGTTCAACGGGCTCAGCTATGTGAGAGGGATTATGAGCAGTTCCAGCTCGATTTCAGTGGTAAAACTAAAAGTAGAACAAAAGGAAAGGCTAAGAGGTTTATGGAGGATAGACCAGGTAGAGAGCAATTTAAGAAGACCAGATCTTCGGGCATACAGATTTCAGAGGGTAGATTTGATAGACCAGCAGTTTCTACTCCTGCTACTGGCCCCAGCATCACTCAGAGAAGTATTGCACCCTTATGTAGACATTGTGGAAGGTCGCATGGATCGCGCCCTTGTCCAGTAATGACTGGGGTATGTTTTAGATGTGGACAGAAGGGGCATTTTATTAAGGATTGCCCGATGCTCAGAGAGTCAACTGCTTCTACTATACCTCCTGTAGCGCCACAGATAGCGGCCCCGGCAGCTCGACGTGAGTCAGAGAAAGTGACACCTTCACAACCAAGGCGGGCAACAGCCGCAGAGAAGGGTAAGAATGTTGTGACTCAGGGTCGGGTGTACGCGTTGGATCAGGAGACTGCCGACGCCTCTATCGATGTGATTAAAGGTAAAATTTATCTTTTTGATATTCCAGTAATTGCCTTAATTGACCCGGGTTCTACACATTCATTCTTATCACCTGCATATGCCAACAGGACCCCAGTAGAACCGGAGTTGTTAGAGTATACCTTGCAAGTGAAAACTCCTTTTAATGATTTCCAGAGGACGAATGTTATTTATAGGGGTTGTAAATTGACTATAGGAGAGAAGGTTGTGACAGCTAACCTAATTTTGTTGGACATATATGATTTTGATATCATTTTAGGTATGGATTGGTTGGCTGCAAATCATGTTAGTTTGGACTGTAATACTAAGTTTATTACCTTCTCTTATCCCGAAAAGTACATTGTAAAGTTATTGTGAATTAATAAAAGTATGTGAATTTATGTTATGAAATGACATGTGTACTGAAATTGTGATTGTGTATGAATATTATGAAGGATATATTGCTAGTGTGGAGGATGTTGAGAGGAAGCATCCAAAGATCCAAGAGATTCTTGTGGTTAAGGACTTCTCGGATGTATTTCCAGAGGATTTACCAGGGTTACCACCGGATCGAGAGACGGAGTTTATGATCGAATTGGTACCCGGTACGGAGCCGATTTCTAGACCCCCATATAGGATGGCACTGACAGAGTTGGATGAGCTCAAGAAGCAACTCCAAGAGTTATTAGATAAGGGATTTATACGTCCCAGTGTGTCACCGTGGGGAGCTCCAGTATTATTTGTTCGGAAAAAGGATGGTAGCCTCCGGTTATGTATTGATTATCGGATGTTGAATCGGGCTACCGTTAAGAATAAGTATCCACTGTCTCGGATTGATGATTTGTTTGATCAGCTCAGGGGTGCACAGGTGTTTTCCAAGATAGATCTTCGATCAGGATATCACCAGTTGAAGATTAAGGAGTCGGATGTGCATAAGACAGCCTTTCGGACTCGCTATGGCCATTATGAGTTCCTAGTGATGCCTTTTGGACTGACAAATGCCCCTGCAGCTTTTATGAGTTTGATGAATGAGGTATTTCATTCATTTTTGGATAAGTTTGTCATAGTATTTATTGATGACATCCTGATTTATTCTAAGACTCCAGCGGAGCATGAGCAGCATTTGCAAATTGTTCTACAGACCCTCAGAGAGCGAAAGTTGTATGCTAAGCTTAGTAAGTGCGAATTCTGGCTTGACCATATCATATTTCTCGGACATGTAGTGTCGAGGGACGGGGTATCAGTTGATCCGTCCAAGATAGAGGCCATTGTTCAGTGGGAGAGGCCTAACACGGTTACCGAGATACGGAGTTTCCTAGGTCTTGCCGGATATTATCGCAGATTTGTGGAGGGATTTTCTAGACTTGCTGCTCCATTGACACGACTCACACGTAAGGATGTAAAGTTTGAGTGGAATAATGCGTGTGAGCATAGTTTTGGTGAGCTTAAAAGGAGATTGACTAGTGCCCCCGTATTAGCCCTTCCTAGCGGATCAGGTGGATTTATGGTATATACTGATGCATCCGCTCTAGGTTTAGGGTGTGTACTCATGCAGCATGGTCGGGTTATAGCCTATGGTTCTCGACAGTTGAAGGATCATGAGAGGAATTACCCGACACACGACTTAGAGCTAGCCGCAGTGGTGTTTGCACTGAAGATATGGCGACATTATTTGTACGGGGAGAAATTTCAGATATATACAGACCATAAGAGTCTGAAGTATATATTCTCACAGAAAGAGTTGAATTTGAGACAGCGACGGTGGATGGAACTATTGAAGGACTATGATTGTGAGATTTTGTATCACCCAGGTAAAGCTAATGTAGTAGCTGATGCACTGAGCCGTAAGCATGTTGGCATGGTATCGTACATGATGATCAGGGAACATGAGTTGATAGAGCAGTTCTCTAACCTCAATTTGACAGTTGTTTCCTCTGACCGGTATGGGTTTACGGCTAGTTTTCGTATTGAGCCGGATTTGATAGATCGAATCAAGGAGGCTCAGAGGAGTGATGATTATTGTACTGGGGTGGCCAGTCAGATTCAAATGGGAGATGAATTGGATTTTGAGATTGGCACCGATGAGATACTGAGGTTTAGAGGTCGGATATGTGTTCCCGGTGATCAGCAGCTTAGAGATTTGATTTTATCAGAGGCCCATACCTCTAGATACACGTTACATCCGGGTAGTACTAAGATGTACCAGAATCTCCGAAAAGTGTACTGGTGGCCTAAAATGAAAAAGGACATTGCAGATTTTGTTACTAGATGTTTGACATGCCAACAGATTAAGATTGAGCATCAGAAGCCGGCAGGTATGCTTCGACCATTATCGATTCCCACGTGGAAATGGGAGCATGTAACTATGGATTTTATTATGGGATTACCACGGACCCGGAAGGGGTACGATGCTATTTGGGTGATAGTCGACAGATTGACTAAGTCTGCTCATTTCTTAGCCATGAAATCTACAGATTCAGTTAGTGCCTTAGCCGAATTGTATGTCAGGGAGATAGTGAAGTTACATGGTGTTCCAGTGAGTATCACCTCTGATAGGGACTCTCGCTTCACCTCTCATTTTTGGGAGAGATTTCAGGAGGCTATGGGATCCCAGTTGAGTTTTAGCACCGCTTTTCATCCACAGACTGATGGGCAGTCCGAGCGTACGATACAGACGCTCGAGGATATGTTGAGAGCGTGTGCATTGGATTTTAGAGGCTCATGGGACGATCATTTACCCCTGGCAGAGTTTGCTTATAATAATAGTTTTCATACGAGTATTGGCATGGCACCATATGAGGCCTTGTATGGCAGACGATGCAGATCACCGATAGCGTGGGAAGAAGTTGGAGACCGTAAACTGTTAGCTCCCGATTTGGTCGAGCAGGCTTCTAGTGATGTACGGATAATATGTGAGAGGCTCAGAACAGCTCAGAGTCGGCAGAAGAGTTATGCAGATATTAGACGCCGACCCTTGGAGTTTATAGCAGGTGATTATGTGTTTTTAAAGGTTTCACCGTCCAAAGGTATTATGAGATTCGGGAAGAGAGGAAAGTTGAGTCCTCGATACATTGGGCCTTATGAGATCTTAGATCGCGTTGGAGATGTGGCATATCGGTTAGCACTACCACCAGAGTTGTCAGGAGTGCATAACGTATTCCATGTCTCGATGTTGAGAAAGTACAATCCAGATCCTTCTCACGTGATTCGACATGAGCCACTGGAGATCAGAGAGGACATGAGTTACGTTGAGAAACCGGTGCGGATTTTGGATAGAAAGGATAAGGTATTGCGATCTAAGACGATTCCTTTAGTTAAAGTGCTCTGGCAGTATCATAACGAGGAGGAGGCTACTTGGGAATTAGAAAGCCTTATACTTGAGAAGTATCCGGAGCTCTTTTAGTGACAGGTCCAAGTTAAATTTGGAGGACCAAATTTCTTAAGGTGGGGAGAAATGTAAAACCCGAAATTTTTTGTACTATATACCATATTTGTACATGAATGATGGTGAGAATAAATGGTTTGAGTAAAATTAAAGAAAACAATTAAATATGTATTGTCACTTTTCATTGTAAGTTATGATGTATAATATGGTGTATATGCATTTGGTTGAAAAGAAATGCAAAAAGGAACCTTATTAGTGGGATTGTGGAAGCATTAAATGAAGTAAGCCAAAGTTAATAATTTTAGTTGACATTGGCGTGGAAAAGAAGAAGAATAAAAGAGAAATTGGAGTCAAAAATGTGCAGAAGGCCTGTCGCCCGTTGCCTTTTTGACTGCAAGCCTTTAGCTGGAAATTCTTCAACATTAAATGGATGTCAGACGAATGGAGAAAAGAGAGAAAGGAGAGCCAATCACGTGGGCGGCTGGAAGCAAGGTTGGCAAAGAGAAGTGCAGAAAAGAAAAGAAAGTCCAGGAAAGGGGCTCAGAATTACTTCTCGCCGGTTGCCTTATTTGACAAAGGAGACTAACATTTAATAGCAAGAGGAACAAGCCAATAAGAGTGACTGGCAGTGGCGTGGACTAGGAGAAGAAGAGGAAAAAAGAAAGAAAATTGTCAAACATACAGGGAATTTTCTTCTTACCTCCGTCCATTAACTTCAGTTTTTCCACAAGAATTTAATGCATAAAATGATGAGGAAACAGGATAAGGAAACAGGTGTTAGATTTTAAGTGAAACGGAACGGTTATATAAAGGGGCTTCAAGAGAAAGAAATGGATTGAAATGAACTACATCCTCTCCAGAATTGTTCTCGCCCAATCCGTTCCATTACCATTTCATCTTTAATTCTTCAGTTTTCTTAGATGCAAATCATGCAAAACTTCCTCGTTAGTTAGCCAAACCTCTTCCTCACTAGTGAAGAGCTAAGGAACAAGCAAACTAAAGCTAAGAAAGACAAGAAAGCATTCTGTTGTTGGAGAAGCAACTTGGTGAAGGTGAGTTCCATAGATTTACAGCTTTCTTGATATTTAATCATAGATATAGCCTGGTTATAATTGAATATGGTTAAATATATAAGAAAATAGATGGAAAAATAACCAAGAATGAGGAAGAAAACAAGATGGGCGAGTAGAAAATTGTTAGTAAAATTGGGTAAGTACTCGCCCAAAGGATGGGACGAGTTAGGAAAATAGTTATGTGAGTTCGCCAGATTTATGGTCTCGGCGGGCGAAGAGATATGTTCGCCAACGTGGCGAGTAGAAAAAAAAAATAATAATAATAATAATAATAAGTTGTCAAGTATTACATTGCATTGGCGAACTCCAATGATTAGCCGCTAATGGACAGCGAGCTATGTTGGGCGAATGACGAACTGAGTCTCGCCGGAGTGCCATCTTATTAGGAAAAATATAAATTGCTTTTGAGAAAATATTTATATTTTTCATAATCCTTGCAGACGAGAATTGAGGAAGGCGGGCGAGAATCCAAGCTGTATCAGACGAGGTAAGGAAGTACTATGTGATGAAAATGCATGTCCTGTGGAGTAAAAGTGTTAAGAAAATATTAGAAATCGTTTTGTTTTTCTGACATGCATTGGTTGATATAATGTTTTGACCCTGGCGAGCTACAACTTCGCAATATGATTGTTTGTTAAGGCGGGCGAATAGTCTTGTTCTAAGTTGAAACTCGTGTTAGCCAAGAGGCGAGTTCTACTTTATGAGAACCTGGCGAGAGCCTTTGTTTTAAAAGTTGAGAAATTGTTTTATGTCGTATGGACTGGCGACTATGGTTTTAAATGTGAGGCGGGCGAACTGTCTTCACCAGCCAAACTTTTCTCTTGAAAAGCTATGAGGCGGGCGACTAATAACTCGCCGCCTTAGCAAATTGACAGTGGCGAACTGATTTATGGGTTATTTTCTGAACGAAAATTAAATAAATAAATAAATAAAATTTGAATTAATTTTATTATTTTCGAAAATAGAAAATATCAAACTTTTCGGGCGAGTAGCCCTTGGGCGAGTAAACTCTCGGGCGAGTAGTTCCTTCGGCGAATTGGTTAAAGGGCGAGCTGACCCTGGGCGAACTAGCCATGGGCGAACCAGCTCCCAAACATGCTTTTCTCTCATAGAAAATATTGAAAATGGAGGGTTGTTTTTACTAGTTATAGACCCTTTTGGAAACTAAATCATTTTATGGAAATAATACATATGATGACTTGATTTTGAGACATTAGGCCATGAGTTCATGCATTATCACTCATACACTTTGCGTGACCCATCTGGGGCGATGGCTCGGGTCAAAGAGACCAGCGAGTGCACCCTAGAGCGTCACAGGGCTGATAGACCTGCCAAGTCTTCAGCGGTCTCGAGGTCACTTGGCAAGTGGACCCGAGGACCACCTATAGATTATGGCCATACATCTAGATGAGATAGCCGTGAGGGGCGATGGCCTACGGGTGCACCCCAAAAGCGGATGATTTGTGTTCTTTGCATGAGTAGATTGTTGCCTAGTCTCAATTAAATGATTTATGAAAGGATTTGGTGAATCCTGTTTCATGTTAACTGTATTTATTCTTAATGAATTTGATCAAAGAGGACAGATTTAATGGTTTTGAGATTATAGTATTATTTTTATATACAGCATACACCTTCTTTACTGAGCACATTGTCGCTCACTCCTTATTTTTCCACTCCACAGATAACTGATTTGAACTAAGAGACTTACCTTCCTGAGATTGGATATCGAAGGTATGTCTTATTCTTTTATACATTCAGTAAAGTTGTACAGTACTATTTTCAATATAAGGGAATGTATACATACAGATTGAACATGAGATTTAATTATTCTTATTAAAGTGATAGGAGTTGATAAGCATCACTGACAGCCCAACCGGTAGTGAGTGAGTAATATGTCATATAATGGAAATTGGGATGTTACAAAACGTATGTACTTTCCCTTAATTGTGTGTATTTAGGAAAAGTAATCCAAGATATTAAGATTCAAATTTTAAATTTATTAAAAATTATTTTTTAAATAGAATGCATAAATCAAATTTGTAAAGAATTAAAAAAATACGAAATTTGGTCTTGAAAGGAATGAACAAAAAAAAGGCAAGGCAATAGAGGAAGAGTACATTTTCCACTGCCCAAATTGAAATCAAAAACAATTTGACCGAAACTCAAAGTGGGAAAATTTTTTCCCGTAATTGGTTCTTTCATCTTTGTATTTAGAGCCCTTTCTTTTGGCACGCACCATTTTCTTTGGGACATGCATGAAAATGGCTTTTGCCTTCTCTCTCAAGAGTTTTCACTAATTTTGTATCTCTATTTTTTCTGGTAAATTTGGGTGAAGAAGCACATGGAAGGAATAAAGGTGGGACAGAGAGATATCTCTCTCTTCCCATCAAAACCTCTCATCATTTCATTTCACCCAATTGTCTGTCGTCTGTCGTTGCAGCTGAAATTTTGTAGGGCCAGTACCACCCCACTTCGCCAGCACTTCCTTCCGGCCTATTTTTCCTCCCAGGGTTTCTTTCTTTTCTAGTCATAGCTCTTTCTGAGTGGCCGAACTCTAGTTATTTTCTGACAAGGATTCGAGCCTTTAAACCGGCACCAGATATCCAAGGTCACCCCAATTCAGTGAACAAATTAACCCATATCTCATGCCTTTTTTCAGTACCCAAAAGAAAGAAAACAGGAAACTGATCTCTAAGGTTGTTTTAATTTACTAATTTCTAACTTTTTAACATTTAATTTTCATAACATATATATCATCATATGATTTTTTGTATTATAAATTAAAAGCTTAAAATTATTTCAATGATGAATTTCTTTAATCTTGACCAAAATCTGTTTATCAAACAGTGATGTGAAGAGCATACTAAAGATATTGAAGAATAGTCTAGAAAAGCTCCAAGTGTTGTATAGAAAAAAGATTATATGAAAAAATTACTTCATGTCATTTATATATCTCGTTTATTAAAATCATATAATATAATTATTATATTAAAAAAATTAATCATTTATTATCAAAATCATTAATGAATATATTCAAATAAATATCCACCATTTAATTATTATATGTAATGTGTATTAAGTCATTTATTTTTTCTAACACCCTAATTATGTGATATCATTTAAATCAAATGAATATATATCGATGTGAAATAACTATTTCATATATCCTATAACCTTGCTGAAGAATGCGGTTTGAGAAAGAGACGAAGCAAGTCCAATCCAACTTAAGTTGGTGTAATGATTAATTGTACGGACGAACCAGCCCAACCCCGAACTTAATGTGGTTCTCTTAACCTCCCAAGGTCAACTGACCTAGCCCGAATCCTTTGATGTTCCTTCGAAACAATTGAAGAGAGAAGAAATGAAGATACCAAAGATATTCCAGCGACAAATTAAGTGACTGACCAGCAAAGACCATTAACTCAATGAAAGACGCATGAAGGGGACCAGTCAAATTCAGCTCAAACCGAGCTCGCCATTGCCCTGAAGCAAAGGCTGTCATACCTGTTACACTATGGTGGCATGCATTGTTAATTGGCAATTGGCATTGCAAAGAGCATAGATAGCTTGGCTGGCTTAACTCGGTTAGCTGCATTTGTACAAATGTGAGTCTTGCCCTTTTTCAGTCATCTCATGTGATCGAGCAGCATTTCTCATGGGCCACACTCTGTTTAGTGGTTGGCACTCGTACTTATCCTTTCTACTAAGGGACCAAACATGGCTCTAATTAGATTTCTTGTACTTACATATACATATGCTTATACATGTACACATACATAAATATATGTAACTCAGGCTCAATGATAAAGTCCCGTTGAATTTTTAAATGAGCAATCCTAAATGGGAAGTCCAACATTTGAATCCTCATCAGATTAGATTTTTTTGGACCAACACCAACCACCAAACTTGAGTATAAGAATACTTTGTGATTTAAGTAAAAAAATATATAATTAATATTAACTGTCTGAAATCATATCGCTGTCATGCCACATTCACCAAGAAACTTAAATTATTGCTTTTTTCTTTTTTACGAACTTTTCCACCGCCCGGTTGTCATTCATGCATGTATAATTGTAGGAGAAATGGCAATTTGGGATTAATATTGAGCTGACAAATATAGATTAGCACTTAGGAGAAACAAAAGAGTTGTCCTTTAATTTTGACTTTAAGAAACCATGTGCTTTTTACTGATGAAAAGAAGAAAAATGAAAAAGAGAACCATCGTTTCAGGGATTATATTCATACTGGAATATGCATGAACTTTTTTATATATTGTTAAGCAAAAGTCTATGCCAAAACCTATTTAAGACATGAGAGTGAATCTCTCGTATCCTGATCGAATCTTTTCGCATGAGGATTGAGGAAAGTTGAGTAGTCTTTTTCCCAATGAAAGCGCCAAACTTCTATTGGATGGTGGTGGTCCATTTATTCAGACTATTCATTCTCCATACATATATATTTCATTTTAATTAAAAAAGCTCGTATAAATTACTGTACACAATAATTCATTCAGCTGCAACAAACAATGGTTGCTTTT
Source organism: Heritiera littoralis (assembly GCA_031772115.1). Lineage (NCBI taxonomy): Eukaryota > Viridiplantae > Streptophyta > Magnoliopsida > Malvales > Malvaceae > Heritiera > Heritiera littoralis. Next base: position 4,934,029 of record JAPDPK010000026.1, on the reverse strand, counting down.
TTCACGTACCAACTAGGGCATGGAGTGTGGCAGAACTTCCAGTGAGTCTTCATTGTCAGTTCTGATTGCCCTGAGATAGCTAGAATTTAATTCCAATCATGATTGAGCAGAATATTTTTGTTTCAGTAGTTAAGCCAAAGAAAGTGATAACTATTTAACTAACGAAAGGTGGGCGTTTGGGCATGGTTTTTGTTAGGAATAGATCAACTTCATCATGTCATTGCAATTGGAATGTAAAATCAATCTATTTGGAAAGGTAGGTGTTTTCAACTGAGAATGGAAAATTGAGGCTATAACAATTGATCATCAATGTCTGGATGGTATACATGCAATTGACTACACAAAAAACAAAAATTTGGTGTTGAAAAAGATTGCATATATCAAGGTTTGAACTTTAAATCTGTTAGATGTCACATTTTAAGAATAACTACCGTAAATAACTAAACATTAGGTTCGGTCTTGAGGCCATTTTTAGACGAGTAAGAAGCGGAGGCAAACAAAGATTTTCAAAAACCATGGGAGTTGGTGTTGTAATATTGTGACTAAACACTATAAAGTTCTCAAATTCCAAACCCTTGCCCCCATAAAAAAAAAAGATATGTGTACATATATATACAAACATTTCAGGGTAGGAGGGGCCTTATATAATTAATTGTATGCCTTTTTTGGCCATGCCAATACAATTGACCCAACGGCAATTCATTATTTTGATGATTATCTCCCATGGAATTCAATTTTGGAATCATGAAGATGAATTTCCCACGTTTCAAGCTGAATTAATCAATATAATTCTAAAAAAAAAACCTACTACTTTAGCTATATTTATTTATTTGTAATAAGTTGTTAGGTGGTGATAATAATAATAATAATAATAATAATAATAATAATAATAATAATAATAATAATAATAATAATAATAATAACAATAACAATAACAATAACAATAACAATAACAATAACAATAACAATAACAATAACAATAACAATAATAATAATAATAATTAGCTACATTACTTTTCAAATACTTTCAGCTTTTTATTTTTTAAAGTTAAAACATATTAATATTGATAGATAAAAATATTACAACCAAGCCATCAAATCAGAATTTTGATAAACTTCCAACTCAATAAGGAAGACAACAAAATGATCGGCATTTATAAATACATGAACAAAAACTGTTTCCAAATCCAAATATAAATTATGCAACTTTTAAAAAAAATTTCTTGTATATATAAATATATATATATATATATATATATATATATATATATATATCTGGATATATCTGAAATTTTATTTAACGGAGGGATCGCAACTTTTTTAGGTTTAAAAAGATCTATCTCTCAGCTAATTACCAGCTTCAAGAATAGAAAAGATCCAGCATTCCGTGCTAGCTAGGGCTTGGATTCAACACCCATCTTATCCAAAGATTATGGCTAGAGCATTATCTTATTATCATCCACCCAGCCATGTATTCATGTCATACTAAATTCTGAATGGAAGAACGATGATGAATGCATAAGCACAGTAAATAGATTTGAAACACTCTTTTGTTTTGTTTTCCAAATCATGAAAGCAAACAAGAAATGTGAAGTTGGTGTTGAAAAAAATTTATTGTGGACCGCTATTAATTCATGATTTTATGGTTTAATAAAACTGACTGATGATTTAACCATGATATACAAAACATGCAAAGTGAGTCCAATTTAATTAATTGTGATCATACATACACTACAAAAAAATGAACTTTCAGCGACGGAATTAGCGACGGAAAATTCCGTCGCTGATGGTCTTTAGTGACGGATTACTTACGGATTACCGATGGAAATTTTTCTGTTGGAAAAATCGATGTCGTTGATGCTCACTCCGTCGCTAAAACTTCATTTCCGTCCGTAATTCCGTCGCTAATTAGCAACGGAATTTTTTTACATCAGCGACGGATTTTATGTCATTAGTGACGGAAAATTCTATCGCTAAAAACATAATTTCGTCTTTTAATTTACATGAAAATCCGTCGCTAAAAGGCATCAGCGACGGAAATTTCCGTCGTTGATAGTTTTATTATTATTTTATTTTATAAAAAAATCCGTCGCTAAAAGGCATCAGCGACGGAATTTCCGTCGCTAATTCCGTCGCTGATAGTTTGTTATTTTTGTTAATTCAATAAATATTCTTTCACTAAAGAGCATCAGTGACGGAAATTCCGTCGCTAATGTTATGAATTCCGTCGCTAATTTGATGAATTTTTTCACTTATTTAACAAATTTTGTTACTAATTTCTATGAATTTTGTCAAAAGAAATGTTCTGAAATTAATTATTTATATTTATATTTATATTTATATTTATATTTATAGAGAGAGAGAGAGAGAGAAAGAGAAACATTTAAAATAAACCTAATATTTATACTTAAATCCATAAACATTATCTTAAAATAAATTAACTAAAAAAAACAAAAATACATTATCTTCAACATCATTATCACCACTACCACCAGCACCTCACTGTATCATCATCATCATCTATAAGTAAAAAACAAAAAACAAAAATATAAGTATTAAAGTTTATCATATAAAAAAATTGACAACATAAATATAAAAGAAAAATAGAGTAAATTTACAAAAAAAAGGAAAAAAAATAAAAGGAAAGAGGGATAAAGAAGAAAAACTAAGAAAAAAACGAGAAGATGGACAAAAAAGAAGATAGAGAGGAGTGAAGATGAGAGAAAACAGAGAATATGAGAATATATAGAGTCTTTGGTGCGCATACAGAGGAATTACCGACGGATTAGCGACGAAAATTCCATCGCTAATACTATGTCAAAATATTTCCCGCTACAACTCAAGCGGGAAAAATTCAATTTTTTTTTATTTTTTTTTAATTTAAGGCATCAGCGACAGATTTTTTTCGTATCTAATTCCGTCGCTGTTGCTTTTTAGCAACGGAATTAGCGACGGAAAAAATCCGTCGCTGATGCTTAATAAAGAAATTTATTATTTATTTATTTTTGTTTTTTTCGATTTAAAGCATCAGCGACAGATTTTTTTCGTAGCTAATTCCGTCGCTGTTGCTTTTTAGCGACGGAATTAGCGACGAAAAAAATCCGTCGCTGATGCTTAATGAAGGAAATTTATTTATTTTTATTTTTTTGATTTAAGGCATCAGCGACAGATTTTTTCCGTCGCTAATTCTGTAGCTAAAGGTCATTCGCTACGGAATTTGTGACGGACAAATTCCGTCGCTAATTTATTTACTTATTTTTTTAGATAATATGGAGGGAAATTAGCTACGGAATTTTTCCGTCTCTAATTCTGTAGCTAAAGGTCATTAGCTACGGAATTAGCGACGGAAAAATTTCGTCGCTAATTTCTTTACTCAATTTCTCAGGCATTATGGAGGGAAATTAGCGACGGAATTTTTCCGTCGCTAATTCCGTAGCTAAAGGTCATTAGCTATGGAATTTGCGACGAAAAAATTCCGTCGCTAATTTCTTTACTTATTTTCTAAGATGATATGGAAAGAAATTAGCGACGGAATTTTTTTGTCGCTAATTCCGTAGCTAAAGGTCATTAGCTACGGAATTAGCGACGAAAAAATTTCTGTCGCTAATTTCCCTCCATAATGCCTGAGAAAAAGAGTAAAGAAATTAGCGACGGAATTTTTGAGTCGCTAATTCCGTAGCTAATGACCTTTAGCTACGGAATTAGCGACGGAAAAATTCCGTCGCTAATTTCTTTCCATATTATCTGAGAAAATAAGTAAAAAAATTAGCGACGAAATTTTTCCGTCACAAATTCTGTAGCTAATTACCTTTAGCTACAGAATTAGCGACGGAAAATGTCCGTCGCTAATCTTTCTTTCTATTTTTCACGTACATAGTCGAAAAATAAGTGCATAAAATTAGTGACGAAATTTTTCCGTCGCTAATTCTGTAGCTAATGACATTTAGTGATGGAATTAGCGACGGAAAAATTCCGTCGCTAAATTTTATTCAGTTTTTTCTTTGGCATTATGAAAGGAAATTGGCGACGAAATTTTTATGTCGCTAATTCCGTCACTAAAGGTCCTTAGCTACGGAATTAGCGACGAAAAAATTTCGTCGCTAATGTCTATACATGTTTTGGGTTTAGCGACAGAAAATTCTGTCGCTAATTCCGTCGGTAATATTTTGGCGCAATTGAACAGTATCTCCCGCCATAATTAGCGACAGAATTAGTGACGGAAAATATTCCGTCGCCAATTACCTACGAATTTCTGTCGCTAATTCCGTCGCTAATTTCGATTTAAATTCCGTCGCTAATCAGTCGTTAATCCGTCGCTAATACCACTTTTCAGCGACGAAAAAATTTCGTAGCTAAATTTCCGTCGCTGAAAATCAATTTTCTTGTAGTGATAATATAGGCTTTGCACATCTTGTTAGGTTATTATGGCATGGTGGTTGTATAGGTTTTAAAAAACTCTATAAGCCTTTGATGGGAGGGGCCATTAAGGTTTTAGTAAATAATGTACATATGCATATATATATATATATATATGGCTAATTCCCCTATTCACTTCTTATATTATTGGTATCTACGCATTAAGAGCCACTTGAAGGGAGAATAAAAAGAGGAAGACTAGCTTTCAGGGTTTTGATAATCTTGCTTCTGCTTGCTATAATTTTTTTTTTTTGAAAAGCTTGCGATAATGTTTACTCAAAACAAATGTGTATAGTTTATTGTTTATAATTATTTGGTGTTCTAATTGTCACATAAAGTTGTTAAATAAATTCTATCATTTTGATATCAGAGCTAGATTTATGTGAAATTAGAATTAAAACAAATTTTTAAAATAAATTTTAAGAATTAAAATACGATATTTAGGATGCAATCGTACACTAATTGATTTGTCAATTGATTTTAATCATGATAATTTATAATAAATTATGTGTTTATACATTTTGGCCGATCCATCGAACTTGTTCTTTGCATGGTGTTAAGGTGATTCACATGTTTTAACTTACAAAAAAAAAAGTTTGGCTGAATATAACATTTATGAATGTTTGATGTGTGGGTATAAAATCTACATAGATTGATAATTTGGGTTTTGATTTAAATATTTCTTTTTTGGTTGTTTAATACATAGATCCGGTAAATATGTGATTAAATATATATACATAAAGAGGGCTTTGGTTACATTGAATGCTTCTAAATCTGACCCAATTGCAAGAGTCCATGAACGTGTCTTTTATAGGATTGTTTGATCCTATTGTACATTATTTTAAGTGAAATTAGTGATGGGTGTTGTGAATATACAGCTTAATCACGAGTATAATAATAATAATAATAATAATGATGATGATGATGATGATGATGATGATGATGATGATGTTGAAACATTGTAAACCGACTCGAATGGGTCAAATTAAAAAACAGTCGGGTCATGCAACAGACCCAACTGGAGGTTGAAGAAGGTGCTTCTCGACTCATAACAAAACCCCACGCGCGGCAACTAAGGTTCATAATCTTAGAATGGTGTAATAATAAAGTTAGATAGTTGCTGTTGTGTAATATAATTGAAATATCTGAGCAAATATATATATATATATATATATATATATATATAATTGGCATAGAATGATAATATATATCAATAAAAAAAATGGAGAAGGGAAAGTTGATTAAAATTCCCACGTGAATGTATTTGCTTGTACTATAAAGGAGAGTTGGGACTTTTGAAAAGTCAAAATAAGCATGGTCTCTCCTTTATGTTGTTTGTGGTTTATGACATATTTAATTATCAGATATTTATCAATAATTGATTATATAAACTTTTGTTTAAATTGGTTGTTTTTCCATGATTGTATTGTATTGTTTATGTATCATTATGAATTTTTAAAAATTTATATTTTGGTAGATGATACATAAATATGAATTATTTAATATTATTTTATTAATAATTTCAAGGCTTTTAGTTTTGAATACAATAATTATTTGTTGATTGAAAGAGACACATTTGGTTAAAATATCGCACAAAGAGTGATTTTATAATGTTTTGTAGAAATACATGTCGATTTATGTCTCGCAATAAATGATCAATTCTTTAAGGACCTAATGAAATACATCTATGTTTGGTATCTTCATTTGATTGGTCTATTGCATACATTCGATTTAGTATAAGAGGTAATGATTTGGGAAAATTTTAATTTCCCAATTTTGAGAAAGTTTTTCATTAATTGATGTAAATGTTTAGCCACCAAAGTGGTTCACTTATTGATATTAATGAATTATTTTTCAATCATAAGGATCCGAGATAATTCTTGGATTATCTCATACAATTGCTTGCCCAAAGAGGGTTATTGTGTTTGGTAATTTGAAATGAAACATGAAGTATTATGGTTGAGGTATACTAATCTAAAAGGTCTGTCTACTCAAAGGGAATAAGCTCTTCGAAAATTAGGATTTTCTCATGTTGGCCACTTGTGGAGAGTGCTTATTGGCATGTCACAATCTTTGCCCAAAGGGGAGTGTGTGATGATGCACCAGGGCTCTTCAGATTGATTAAAAATAACACATAATGGACTGATGCTATTTGTATGATTTATTACTCAAATGTTAAATATTGCATTCTATTGTCTTGAAAACTATTTAAGTAGCTTTAATTGAAAAGAATAAAATAATTTAGTAAAGGTTAATTTAGAGCTTAACAAAATCATGGGTGTTTAAGTGGACATTATCATTAAGTTTAGGATATTGTTCTATTATGGAATGTTGTATTGCGAGATGATAAAAATCTTTACTTAAGAAAAATTTTTTGAATTTTTTAATATTGTTTAGTTATATAGATCCATAAGAATTAATTGTCATGTTCCATGATCAATAAGATTGTTAAATTTTAGTGTTACTATATATTATGGTGTGGCAAATTGATTTTTTTTAGTGGCCATGATATTGTAAAATGTGGATTCTGGAATTATTGTTTGCTTGTTTTGAAAGCATGTTTTATATAAGTTAAATTTGTTTAACATCCTTGTACTGCAATTAATTTTATATATCATATTATTTTGATTTGAATTTTAGGCATTGAGTTTAAAGTCTAATAAGGTATATAATGTGGTATATATCTTTTATTGAAATTCCACATTTATTATGGACATTAAGTAATATTGGTTGCTAAAATTTATAGAAGGCATCTAGATTATGTTGATAAATTAAAACAATAGGAGAGTGCTTGATTATTAAAGTAGTACAATTATGTCATAATAAATTATTTTATTTCACATTGAATTAATTAACATAAATTTTAAAACTAGTTTTAAAATCTAGTGCTTTAATAAAATACTTACTAAGCAAGAAAATGCTCTCATAAAGCATTAAATGTTTTATAAAATTATAATGGACGATAGAATTCATTCATTAGTAAGTATTGGAGATATGAATTCAGTGTCATAAGATAGAAAAGATATCACCATAGAATCCTGGACAATAAATAACAAATAAGTTGTGATATTAAAATATGTATGAAGAAAGTTTTCAGTTTTGGAGTGCAAGCAAAAGTTTTGCAATTTTAAGTTATTAAAGTTTTAGCTGAAATGTATTTTTTGTTAAGGCTTATTAAATTAACTTGCCTTAAAGGTTTCTCTCGCAGCTCATGTTTTTGGTGATATTAAAAGTATTACATGTACATGAGATTGGATTACACCATAATATGTTGTTTTGGGCATATGATTGCTATGTGTTATGGATTTTAATCATATGTCATTATGCTGAAGTTTATAAATTTTGTTAAGTCTCATGTTAGTGTAAAGAATATACGTTGGTAGATGCTTTTATGCCCTATCAATTTTAATTTTGAATTTTTCTGGAAGTCATGCTTGAAAATATTGTGATGCCTAAATGAAAATATCATAACTAGTTAAGGCAATTTGCTTGGTAATTTGGCATACTTAGAGGTTCTATTTATTAATAGAATGATTATGGAACATGATTTAAAAATTTTAAAAGGTGCTTAATTTTGATATTAGGCATTCTAAGTTGTTAAGTAATCTATAGAGGTACATCAAGATTAGTATCTTGCTTAAAGTGATCACAAATATAAATGGACATAAGAAAATTAATGAAACCATAATAGTTATAAGATTTCTTATTTTTTAATAAGATTGTCTTTAAGTTACTATATGTGACTACTTGCCTAAAGAGGGTGATCATGTGTTTTTAATTTGGAGAAAATCATGGACTATTATTGCGAAGGAAAAGATATATGGACCTAGGAAATTTATCTGCTCAAAAGGGATAAAATTTTCGAAAATCTTTATATTCTTAATTGTTTAAAACTAAGAACACATAAAGTACAATGTGTTTTCTAATTATTGAGTTTGCCCAATATGAAATTGTTATGAAACATTTTGGTAATTATAATAAGATTATCAAGTATGAAGAATGTTTGTTTTGTCTGTTTTAGTTTTGTTTGGCCTTTGTAGCCAATTTGACATTATTTGAATTATTGTCATCATAGTTTAATGCTTGCCATAAGTAATAAGTTCTTGGATATTAGTCATTTTAATTTACCACACTTTAGGGTTTATAATGGACTTATGCCTTAAGATAGCTTCCACATAATGATATATTTGGCTTGATATGATATCTCATTTCGGTAATGTTTTATGTAAAATTGAGAGTTGTTGAAATTTAATTTCATTTTGACAAATATTTATTTTGGTGGTTTAATTCTCAATTAAGATATTGATTTAAGCATTTAGCTAAAATTATTGATTTTTTAAGTGTATGTTGTTATCATTTGTTGACAACATATTTTAAAGAAATTATTTTTTTAAGAAACTCACATGTGAGGGGAAAATTGTTATTGTTGTTTTTAAACTTATTACACATGTGAAAGTTTTGAGGAGTAAACTTTATACAAATAAGTAAATTATTTGTTTGTATTTATTTGGTTAGTTCCTTGTTAATCTTCCTTGAATTTTGCCTTAATTTATATAATTTATTTATTTATTCATTTTTTCTAAATTGATTTTTAAGAGAAAATAAGAATTTTAATAGCCTTCCTCATTTGTTTTGAACAATACTTTGAGTTTATACTTGAAAGTTGTAAACAATAATAATATAAAGTCTTTTTTAACTATTATATTTTATTGAGTTGGAAATTGTTTTTAAAGAAAGTGAAAATCAGTGGAAGTTCACATATTTTGGAAAATAATGAGAACTCATAAATTCCATAAAATTATTGTTTTAAATATATCATATGTATTAAGATCAATGGGAGTACTTAGGCTCTCGTATGGCACTTGTAAAAAAAATTTTGTCCATAATATGTTAGTAATTTTGTAAATGGTTTATTAACATGACATTATAAAAGTCCAAAAATGATAATAGTTATAACATTTGGCATAAGGCAAACAATGCATATTTTGTTATGACTCCATTTATAGAATTTTTTTGCTCTTTTTTGAAATTTGACTGATTATTAGATTAGTGGGAGTCATTATGATGTAATGATGACATGTTCTCTCTAAGTGAGAACTTTGATGTTATTTGAATGTTGATATGAATTTTCTTAGTTATGGAAAATAGAACCTTTAAGTCTTTTAGGTTTATTTTATTGATAAATGCATTGTGAATTGTTATTTGAACTATTATTGTTTTGGGTTTATTTAGTTGGTTAAATGCATCATTAGTGGTTGTAAAATAACCTACGAGGTATAGGTTATTTGAAAATAAGGTAAAAGAATAGTTGTTTTGAGGTCTCTTGATGTGTTTATGTAGTGGAAGTGTATTACTTGTAATTAAACTCTCATGCTGTACATCATGTTATGTATAGACCTTTTCATGTTTGGAACATTTATGAAACTTTTATTTTGAATGTTAATTGATGATCATCATTAGTTTACATCTAGCGCTATACATTATGTTGTTAGTTTTGTGCATGTACATTTAAGAAAAATTTTGAAGTTGACTTTGTGTCAACGGGGTATGTCTCGAATATGATACCATTATATATATTACCTTGAGGATGAGACATATGGGATCTAGTTGCCATAAAGGTTTTGGGCAGATCTGGATGCTATGAAGATTTCTTGTCATCTACTTGCCATTGAGGTTTTTCAGTAAGATTGGAGAAATATTTGAGGACTAATAATGAAAATAACACAAATTAATACATGAGATCACCATAGGTGTTATTTTCTTGCTACACAGCCACACTGGGTCCATTATTGATATAGTCACTAATATTTGTAATCATAGATTGGTGTTGTGTTGATAAAAGGCACAATTGCTACTGTGATTCGATATTAGTTGATCATATTAAATGGGATCATTAAGATGTTGTTTCGAGGTCTAAATGGTTTTCAAAATCATGGTCACGTCAAAAAATAGAGTTAATTAGCTTAGAGTCTTGTTTTCTAAAATCAGATTTTCTTGAATTAGACAAACCCAATTATTATTGTCCAAGTAGGAGAATGTTGAAAAATTTTATTGTGGACTACTATTAATTGGTGATTTTATAGTTTAATAAAACTAGCTAATGACTTAGTCTTGGTATACGAAATATTCAAGTGAACCCAATTTAATTAATTGTGATCATACATAATATGGGCTTTGCACATCTTTTGAGTCAATGTGGCATGGTGGTTGTATAGACCTTAAAACTCTATAAGCCTTTGATGGAGGGCATTAGGGTTTTAATAAATGATATGCGTATGCATATATATGGCTAAGTCCCCTATTCACTTATCATGTTATTGGTATCTACCCATTGAGAGCCACCTAAAGGAGAAGAAGAAGAGGAAGACTAGCCTTTCAATGTTTTGACAATCTTGCTTTTACTTGCGATGATGTCCACTCAAACTGGTGCGTATAATTTATTGTTTATTATTATTTGGTGTTCTAATTATCATATAAGGTTGTTAAATAAATTCTAACATTGTTTATAATTATTTGGTGATTTTATGGTTTAATAAAATTGGCTGATGCTTTAGTCCTAGTATACGAAACATGCAAGTGAGCCCAATTTAATTAATTATGATCATACATAGTATGGGTTTTGCACATCTTGTTGGTTTAGTATGATATAGTGGTTGTGTAGGTCTTAAAACTCTTAAGCCTTTGATGGGAGGCCATTAGGGCTTTAGTAAATGATATACGTATGCATATATATATGACTAAATCCCTCATTCACTTCTCATGTTATTAGTATTTACCTATTAAGAGCCACCTGAAAGGAGAATAAGAAGAGGAAGACTAGCTTTTCAAGGTTTTGATAATCTTGCTTCTGCTTACAATAATGTCTACTCAAACAGATGCGTATAATTTATTATTTATAATTATTTGGTGTTTTAATTATCACATAAGGTTATTAAATAAATTCTAATTATTTGGATCACCACTTTTTTAGGTTTGAAAGATCTTTCTAACAGCTAATTACCAGCTTCAAGAATAGAAAAGATCCAGCATTCTGTGCTAGCTAGGGCTTGGATTCAACACCCATCTTATCCAAAGATTATGGCTAGAGCATTATCTTATTATCATCTGACCAGCCATGTATTCATGTCATACTAAATTCTGAATGGAAGAACGATGATGAATGCACAAGCACATTAAATAGATTTGAAACACTTTTTTTTTGTTTTCCAAATCACGAAAGCAAACAAGAAATGTGGAGTTGGATCTTGCACAGCCGCATTTCTGTCGCAGTAGTTGAGAGAACACCAGCACCTTTCTTAGTGCTCCTTCTAGCAAATTCACCTAAGCATAAACTGGTCACATCACCATTCCCTCGTCTTTTAATTTGCTCTATCGCTATGCATACTTACATTGCAGAAAAAAGTCAACCAAATAACATACTTATTCCGTCTTTTAATCAAGAACATCATTTTTTCATTGACTCATTATGCTTTTCTTTCTGCGCGATCACGTACGGATGTTATCTCCTTAAATTCATATTCTATGATTATCAAGTATTAATAAGGACAGTGATAATCATTACACATGGCAAGTCGAGACGATTTAATATTAAATTCGAGTTCAATTCTATTTAAAATTTAATTCAAGCTCAACTAAATTTAATTCTTAAATCTCGAACTTAATAAATTTGATTTGTATTTTTTTAATTATATATATTATACATGTAAAATAATAAATTAATAATAAAATATAAAATATATATTAAAAAAACTCGATTAGACTTGTGACTTATTCAAGTGTTAAGATGAATTCGATTCAACATATAACTTAAGTAGCCAAGTTTGGTTTTAAAATAAGTAAGTCAAACTCAAACAATTATCGAATAAAGTTCAAACAATTATCGAATAAATTTCAAATAATTCACAAATAATTTGATTCATTTATATTTTTAATGTAAATGCTGCCGGTAGCCACATGATCTTAAACTTGACAAAGAAAAAAAAAAGCTACATGTGCGTGGTCTTGTCAAAGCATATAATGGTGTTATCTCCAACCACCAGCATTTTGTGAAAGATCGAAAGAAAAAAAATTGTGTGAAGCCGTATAGCAGCAACATTTATCGTATCAACCCAAGGAAGACTGAAATATCATTCTGCTGTCGATAAAGTTTTTTTTTCAAAAGATCACATGATGAGAAAGCCTACCATGCACGCGTGAAAATTGTTTTACGGCTTTCTTGTATTTTTCAAAGCACTTCAATTGTATGAAAATTACTGAACTAAAACATTAGTGTGCTCCAGTGCTCGATTGTTCTTCTTTTTCTTCTCTGCACTGATTTTCAATTTGAGCTTTCGTTTTGAAAGATTTGAAATTATATTAAGCTAAATTGTAGTTAGATTTTCTGCAATAAATTGATGACATGGGCACGATGCTTTTCTTTTGTGAAGTATTATTCACCTTAATCTGAAAATTTTATGGTTTTATCTCTTAAAATACGTTTTACATATACAATATAACATATTTGTATAATATCTCGACATGAGATTAGATCTTTTTTAGGTACTGAAGAAAGCCTTGTTTGACCGATGTTGTTTATGTAGGGATGAAGAATTGAACATGAATGAAGATACTTCGGGATGTGTCTCAATGAACTTGAATGAATAAATGTAGGAGGAACACCAATATGCCCGACAGACAGGGTGTTAGTTATCTTTCATTTCTTTACATTACATCCTTTGAGTTTGTCCTTGGTAGGCGTAGGCCCTGGGGCCTCGACGGTCGACCATCATCAGTTCGCTACCAACTTACCTGCACTTAGCAGATAGTCATCACATTCGGAAAATGAACTTAGTGCAGATTGGATGGTGCGAACCAGTGCATATACTTATAGGTGTCATGTTGTTTGAATTTTGGGAAGAGTAACTGAAAAAACACCATAGGCTTTCATAATTGTATTAGGATTTACTTGAATAAATTCTTAAGAAAAAAAAGTTGTTTGCCCTAACCAAATCTCTCTTTTCATTATTATAAGCTTTTTTATTTACCAATCTTTATTTAGATAGAAAATTATTAAAATAACAAAAAAATCTTAAATTTTATTATTTTATTTATATAAACCTCTTACTCTTATTACATGCAAATATATCTTTGGGTAGGAAGAATGAAAAGAAAGGACGATGAAATCTTTGCAAATTCAATGATTAGTTTTATAATCACTTTTATATTTTATAACTTAATTATTTGATCAATTTATTTTTTTCTTCACCTATTTCTTTCTTACTTACCAAACAAAATCTTAATACGTAATCACATTCCAATAAATCTTTAACTTTTAGTTTTCACATTTGAACCAAATTTATGATTTGAAAACAAATGCAAAACACGATATTCATGTCTTTTAAGGTTTACAATAACTAACTGAGTAATTTTAGATCATGTACAATTTCCATGTTCACTGAAAACTCTCAAACTAGTAATGTGAAAACATATTAATCTCTTTAATCGAGTCGTTGAAACAATAGTAACATATTGTGAATTGGAGTTGTAACCCAAAGAACTTCATTCTCTAACCCAACCCGATATTGTTGCGCTTAGAATTGTTTCTTTTGCCGTGGTTGAGAAAAGTTTGGGATAACGACAATTTGATTTGCCGGGCTTGCAAGCTAACAAGGCCTAATTCTTTTTTTATAAAGAGTGGCTCGGAAACTTCACAGGGCCCATCCGTTCTTGCTGGATTATGATTCAGTAGTACTACAACATGACCACCTTTGGTAATGGATAATGAAGACAGGAGGCATTTAGTTTTATATATGAGCAAAATCAAACCATTTTTACATGCAATGACATAAATCACAAAACTTCAAAAGCCATCAAGTTGCATATTCAAGTGACAATTCTTCATCAGTTTTCCTACAAGTCTCACTCAAAAAGGCAGAACAAAAGAATAGACTTTTGAATAACTTATCATACTGTCATGACGACACACACATTGTAGCTTTTTCAACCAAGGCTTAAAAACACTGGATCAAAACTCCAACAAGATGTATACAGCACTAAATCTTGTTTCACAAGCACTGGACCGATCAACTTGTACACATTTGCATCCTCATTTAATAAATCCAACTCCTAATATCATTTTTAACAAAAAGAAAATAATTATCAGAAAGTCATTTTAAGGCTAATCAATCATTTATATCTGCAAAAACAACGAAAACTCATGGACACCTTGTGGACTAGCTCGTTCTCTCCTAACTGAATAGTGTACTTCTTCCTGGTTCTTAGCTGTATCTGGTGGGACCATTAACAAATACATCAATAAAACTTCAGAGTTCCTCAATCGAAAAGTTGTGAATGCAAATAGTGAATCAATAAGACGCTGGCATTGCTTTTGATTGGCTTGCCTTTTTGGAGTTTGCTAAGATCGCTAGCTTTGTTTTCCAGGTCGCGCTGTAGTTCTTGAAGAGCTGCGGAGGAGGAACTCTTTTTTTTTTTTTTTTGGCTGATGCTTTGTCCTTCCAGGCTCTAGCTGAGCAGCTATTTTTGAACATTGATCGAGAGAAGCTACGAAAAATATTTGAAAAGGCCTGCTTCTTTGTAATTCTTGGGCTCCGGATCTTATTAATGTCCTTCGCTGAAAGCCTGAGATGAGTTGGGCCACCCCTTAAGATGCTGATAGATAAGACAGTGTGGTTGGCAACACGGAATGATTAAAAAAATGATAGCATTTTATACGGTTTAAATTCGAATTCAAAAAACTTTTATCTCATTCCAATTATTAAAAGAAAGGCAAAGTCATCTTAAACAATTTTTTAATCGAATAATAAAAAATTGTAACATGTTCTAATATTTAAATTTGTTGTTACCTATTTACAACAATAATTTTTGATGACATACAAATCTCGATCTACGTCTTAACCTATCTCCAAGAACTCTGCAAGAAAGAAAATGATTAGAGGGTGCATGGGCTTTTCCTTGCGCGTGCACTCCGATGCTTAAGTCAGATAGGATCTAAGCAGGGTTTCAATAAGCCAATAGAGATTAGGGTTTAAAAATGATATCTATAACCTATTTATAGGAGTAATATAGCGCGTAATTACGCTTAAGACTCATAGCTTAAATGATAACCTAGTGGATCTTTCAATGCCCTTCTTAGTCCTCTTTCCTCTTGGGCTTAGACTACCATTAGGTCCAATGTTCTTCAGCATTACTTATATCAAGGCCCAATGACCTTTAGTAAGACCCTCATCAGTTGCTCCCCACTCTTTCACAAGGTATACCCTGTGGAAGAGTATATAAAGTTTTTTTTATTTAAATCATGTCTATGCATAGCCTACTTTGTGCACTTTTTGCTTTAGGCATTTTCTTCTTATGCGTGACTTACCTCGAGCATTTTTCACTTCAAGCCCATGTGTTGCCCGTCTCGCGCATTTTTCGCTTAGGGACTTTTATTTCATTCACGGCCTACCTTGTGCATTTTTCGCTTCAAGCCCATGTGTTGCCTGTCTCGCTCATTTTTTCGCTTAGGGATTTTTCTTTCATTCAAGGTTTACCTCGCACATTTTTCGCTTCAAGCCCATGTGTTGCCCGTCTCACGAATTTTTCGCTTAGGGACTTTTATTTCATTCATGGCTTACTTCGCATATTTTTCGCTTCAACTCCATGCGTAGCCTATTTCACGCATTTTTCGCTTCAAGTCAATGCGTAGCCCACATCACGCATTTTCAGGCTTTTTTCTTTGAGTGCGTGGCTTACCTCGTGCATTTTTCGCTTCAAGCCCTTGCACTTTTTGCCTTCATGCATGACTTACATCACGCACTTTTAGCTTCAAGTTCGTGCGTAGCCTACATCGCACAATTTTCGCTTCAGGCTTTTTCCTTCGAGTGCGTGGCTTACCTCGCATATTTTTCGTTTCAAGCCCTTGCACTTTTTGCCTTCATGCATAACTTACATCGCACACTTTTTGCTTCAAGTTCATGCGTAGCCTACATCGCGTATTTTTCGCTTCAGGCTTTTTTCTTTGAGTGCGTGGCTTACCTTGCGCATTTTTCGATTCAAGCCCTCGCACTTTTTGCCTTAATGCATGACTTACATCACGCACTTTTCGCTTCAAGTTCATGCGTAGCCTACATCGCGCATTTTTCGCTTCAAGCTTTTTTCTTTGAATGCGTGGCTTACCTTGCGCATTTTTCGCTTCAAGCCCTTGCACTTTTTGTCTTGATGCATGACTTACATTGCACACTTTTCGCTTCAAGTTCATGCGTAGCCTACATAGCGCATTTTTCGCTTCAGGCTTTTTTCTTTGAGTGCATGGCTTACCTTGCGCATTTTTCGCTTCAAGCCCTTGCACTTTTTGCCTTGATGCATGACTTACGCATTTTTCACTTCAAGCTTTTTGAATTTGCCCATCTCGTACCTTTTTGTGCTTAGGGTCTTTTTGAATTTGCCCGTCTCGCACCTTCTGTGCTTAGGGACTTTTGATTTGCTAGTCTTGCGCATTTTTCGCTTCAGGCTTTTTGAATTTGCCCGTCTCGCACCTTTTGTGCTTAAGGTCTTTTAATTTGTATGTCTCGCGCATTTTTCGCTTAGGGACTTTTAATTTACCCGTCTCGCACCTTCTATGCTTAGGGACTTTTGATTTGCCCATCTCGCGTATTTTTCACTTAGGGACTTTTAATTTGCCCATTTGCACCTTTTATGCTTAGGGACTTTTGATTGTCCGTCTCGCGCATTTTTTGCTTAGGGACTTTTAATTTGCCCCTCTCACACCTTCTATGCTTAGGGATTTTTTGTTCTGCCCGTCTAATGCATTTTTCGCTTAGGGATTTTTTGTTTTTCCCGTCTCGCGTATTTTTCGCTTAAGGACTTTTAATTTGCCAGTCTCGCACCTTCTATGATTAGGGACTTTTGATTTGCCCGTCTCGCTCATTTTTCGCTTAGGGACTTTTAATTTACCCGTCTCGCACCTTCTGTGCTTAGAGACTTTTGATTTGCCCGTCTCGCGCATTTTTCGCTTAAGAACTTTTAATTTACCCGTCTCGCACCTTCTGTGCTTAGGGACTTTTGATTTGCTCATCTCACGCATTTTTCGCTTAGGGACTTTAGATTCTTCTGTTCCTGTAACATGTCTATCATACATGGAAGATTATCATAATATAGATAAAGATATGAATAACTGGCCTTCCATTTCATAACATGTAATATTTCCAATCAAATGGAACAAGTAACAAAATAACTATAATAAATGTTAAAACAAAAACATCATGTGCTTATCGCTAGTACGGTTTTAAGTGATTAGTGTTCCAAGTCTTTGGAACTTTCTTGCACTGTAAGGCTTTCAAAGTACAAGTGCTTGGTTCGATCACCTTTCTAATCTTGTAAGGTCTTTTCCAGTTCGCTCGAGTTGGCTAGGAGTGAAGGCCCATCAACCCAAGGTGATCAAAAGTACAACCTCATTGCTTGAGCTTTACCTCGAACCCTGCCGCAGCTTGCATACCTACCATCGAGGGGTACCCTACCATAGCCTCGCACCCTGCCATAGCTGTAGACACCTTATTTTGTCCGGAGTCTTAATTTGTAAAAATAATTAAGTGGATTGAGTAACATTGTATTTTAATTTAACAATTTAGAATTAGGCTAGAATTAAGTTAGAATTTTTTAGATTTTAGAATTAACATTAATTAGTAAATTAAAATAGGATTTAGGAATGATGATAAAAAAAAGAGATAAGAAAAGAAAATAAAATTAATTTTAGGATAGGATAATTAGATTTTTTAGGATAATTATTTAGATTAATATTAAAGTTGATAGAGTTAGATTAGGATTAACATATGAATTAAATAGATAAAATATTAAAAATAAGAGATAATTAATAGAATAGATTAGTTGTATTAGGACTCTAATAAGTTTATGACTATAAAAAGGGGTCAAACCCCATAACTTGGGACAAGAATCCTCAGAGAAAAATTCATAAAAAAAGAAAAGCAGTCTGCATCAAGAAAAAAACAGCAAGCAAAGAAGAAGGGAATTTCAATCAAAGCAACGACGGAATTTGGCAACTCGTTGTTTCCGGGAGCGGCATTTAAGCTTAGGCAAGAGGTTCTAAGGCAACTTTCCAGCGAAAAGTAAAAGCAGGTAGGAAGGAAGGGCTGCCCACGTCAAAGATTTATGAGAGACATCAACGCTTGGAATATTGGGTTCAATTGCTTGGAAATTGAAGGCCACGTGAAGTCAAAGATAAAAGTAATATATTTGGCCATCATCATCTGACAACATTGGTATGCTTTTATACCTTTTGAATTGTTTATATTTTATATGGGTTTTTTGTTAGTTAGTTAGTACACGTTTTTATATTCTAAAAAGATAGAAATGGTGTTTAATAGGAATAAGTGGGTATAAGTATAAGGATAATGACAAATAAGGTTTAAAATAAGAATTAAAATAAAGGATAAAAATAAAAAAATAAAAATTAGGATAAATCTTCCAATGAATATTGAAAATTGTTTAATAAAATTAAAATTATTCCGATGATGGAATCTTTGAGGTGATTATGAATGAGTAACACTCGAGGAATTTCTAGGTGAGAGAATCCTTCTAAGTTTATCCAGAACGATGGAAGATTTAGAAGGCATTTTCAAAATAAATAAATAAATAAATAATAAAGATAATAACATAATAATAATAAAATTTATATTCTAATTAAATAATAAAGATAAAATAAAAATTAATAATAAATAATAAAATAATAATTCCGATGATGGAATCTTCAAGGCGATTACGAATGAGTAACACTTGAGGAATTTCTAGGTGAGGGGGTTCTCCTAAGTTTATCGAGAATGATGAAAAATTTAGTAGATATTCCCAATATTAGATGCCAAAATCCTAAAAATATAAAAAATATATATATAAAATAATATTTAAAATAAATAAATCAAAGTAATAAAATAATTAAATAAAAAATAAATCAAGGAATAATAAAAATTCTAAAATACTTCCGACGACGGAGCCTCTTCAAGGGAGTCGAATGGTACCCCTTGAATACTCTTGAGGTGAGAAGAGTCTTTTAAGAGTTCATCCAGAATGATGGAGGATTTTTAAAAGAATTTTCAATATTTAAACAAAAAATTAAAAGACCACATAATTAAGACTAAGTTAAAATAACACAAGATTAAAATGGTACCAATTTTGGGCGTTGTAGGGGTGCTATAACCTTCCCTACATGTAAACGAACTCCCGAACCCAAAACTAAAAATGTAGACCAGTTTTTAAAGTCATTAGGTGGCCAATCACACCTAGGTTAAACAAAAAAGATTGGTGGCGACTCCATTTGTTTAATGTCTAGCGTCCTAACCCTAAGAAACGTTATGACAACTTGGCGACTCCACTGGGGATAATTAAGAGATTCAAGCCATAATTTAATCTTGTGTTATACTAAGTCTAAGTTTGGTGGTCTAAATTTGGAAAGTTTTGATGTTATTTGATGCTCTTTTGTTGACTTCTTAAGTGTTTTGTGGAAATTAATAAGATGAAGTTCCTTCTCACACACCACACTTTGCATTTGCATGCATAAAGCTCTCGACCCGAGCTCAGTCCTTTTTAGGAGGGAGTAGAGTACCTACCGCTCTCGTGAGGTGATAACCTTCGCATGGGCTAGCAAAATACTCCCACTCAAGTTGAACCTTTTCCGTTTGTAGCCTGTCATGGGTGAGGATTAGGGTGCCTTACTAGTCCAGAGTGGATGATAGTAAGAAACAATTTGGGAACCTTTAGCCCTTTTATCTAAAGCCATGCTTGCATATAATAAAATTAGGAAGACCAACTGTAAGATAGAGCCATATCAACCCATGCTATAGAAAATACCCATTACTTAGGACACATTTTTGATCAAGTTTGTTTGATTTTGATTTATACATGAGACACAAAAAGGGCACCATGTGTTCTTCACCAAAACATTTTCATGCATCAATCATCCATTATTATTACATGGCAATTTTTTACCATACCATCCCATTCATACACATGTAGCATCATCTCATTTTGTTCATCTTCAATCATTGTTTTCAAACAAAGCATTTTCAAACTTTTTCAAGTATCACCACACAAAAAATAATTGACTCTAATTGTAGTAATATTGGTTCAAAGATAGCTCGACCAAAAGTCCATTCATATCGCACTCGTTATCAAGCTAGAATCATGGAAGAAGAGCAAAGTGTTCGTATTGAGAAGATGGAAAAGGCCCAAGAGGAAATGAAGGGGCAGTTGGCTCAAATAACTGAATTATTGAGAACTTAAGTAAGGGCAAAGGAGTAATGGAAGAAGCTATTGTCCAAGAAGGGGTCCAACGTAGCATGGAAGATCCCATATACCCTCATGGATTCAATCCTCATCCCAATCAAACATCTCAAGTAGGAGGATATCCATTTGCACATACAGCCATGCCCCAAATGTTTGGCCTAACTCAAGGGCAAACTCTTCCTCCTCAAGAGGCAAAATTTGCTGATCCAATTGAAGTACCTAACTTGGATGACCCGAGGGAAGTTGAAAAGATAAAAGTCAAACAAGTAGAAGAGAAAGATGAGGCAAAGTCACAACGAAAGATCAATATGTTGGAGGAAAAACTTCGAGCTATTGAAGGCTTAGATCTATATGGGCCCATGGATGCTACTGGGTTGTGTTTGGTGTCCAATTTAATCATCCCACCCAAATTTAAGACCCCTAGAGTTTGAAAAATACAATGGGACTTCTTGCCCTAAGTCTCATCTCATTATGTACTGTCGAAAGATGGCTGCCTATGCTCAAGATGATAAACTTCTTATTCACATCTTTCAAGAAAGCCTTATTGGGTCTGCAGCGAAGTGGTATAATCAATTGGATGGAACTCGAATCACCACTTGGAATGACTTGGCAAGAGCACTTATGGCTCAATATCGACATGTTGCTGATATGGCCCCTGATCGTCTGTCACTCCAAAGCATGGAAAAGAGAACTAATGAGAGTTTCAAGCAATATGCCCAAAGGTGGCGTCACATGGCTGCGGAGGTGCAACCTCCACTTTCAGAGAAGGAGCTTACCATTATGTTCGTTAATACTTTGAAGGCTCCATATTACGATAGGATGATCGGTAATGCCACTAAGAATTTTGCTGATATGGTATTGTCTGGAGAGATAATTGAGAATGCAATCAAGAGTGGAAAGATTAAAGCTCCCAACAATATTGAGAAGAATGGAGGAGCTAACAAAAAGAGGGAAGAAGAAGTCCATGCTGTTACATATGAGAGGCAATATGGAGGCTATGTCCCACAACACCCTTATCACATGCCACAACCTTACTATCCTACTCAAAATCCTTACCATTCATACCCCAAGGTTAATGTTCAACCTATTCCTCAGACACCTGCACCAATTACTCAGCCAACTACGCAGTTCAATAAACATGAGGGCAATCTTAAAGGATCATGGCTGCAAAGAGCAAGGACTCCCATTGACCCAATCCCTATGACCTACATTGAGTTGTATCCAAAATTGATCAAAGGACAACTCATCGCACCCGTCTATGCAGAACCTCTCAAGCCTCCATATCCGAAGTGGTATGATGAGAATGCTCGATGCAAGTATCACTTCGGGAACGTAGGTCACTCTCTAGGGAATTGCAATGCGCTAAAATATAGAGTGCAAGGCCTGATAAAAGCTGGCATGTTGAATTTTGAAATGAAAGGGGAACCGGCTATAGATGCAAACCCATTGCCTAACCATACCAATGAGGGATGAGTTTTGTGGGGGCATAAAGGGTTCGAGCCTGGCGATTTTGAAGATTTATAAACTCTAGTTTTGTTTTTGCTTTCTTTTCTTTAAGTAATGCAAGATAGTTTTTGAAAGTGCTTAAGCCCATAAGCACAAGATAAAGTTTTATGTATGGGCTAACTTTTATTTATTCCCTTTTCAATAAAGCGACTAGTGTGATGCACTGTCATTTTCTCATTTTCTCTGTTCATTTGCCATTTCCCACATACTCACCTTACCTTTCATTCACAAGTATCCAAATAATGAACATGATGATAATGATGTCAATAAATCTAGGATTCAATTTTGAAAGAAACTACTACTGTTTATGAATTACTAGCTTGCTAATGTTGCGAAAGTGAGAAAATGAAGGAAAGGCTGTTCACCATCTGCACTTGATAGATGGAACAAGAAAGGTGAATTTCTTACAAAAGCTTCCAACAAGTTTGTCATTGTTCAATAAACAATTTTTAATGAGAGTATTTACATTTGAAATGATAAATGGCCTTCTTTCACTATCCTTCAAGCATGAGTAAAATTATCCTTTGATTACCTCTTTTGAGCCTATTATATTTTTGTAATATAACCCACCAAGGATCACCCTCCACATTGGTGGCAAGGAAGATGAAAATCATTTATTAAGAAATTTTGGGGGCAAAGATGAAAGTGTTCATGATGAATCGAGGGGCAAAAAAAAACCCAGTTTTGTGAAACAAAAAAAAGAAGAAAAAAAAGGGTTTAAATTCAAAAGAAAACCCAAAAAGAAAAAGAAGAAGAAGAAGAAAAAGCAAGAAAAGAAATGAGTGAACTAGAAAGGTACTAAATGCTTGAGTGTTTTACTTGTTAAATAAAAGTGATCCCTTGGTTTATAAACCCTGAAACACATTTTGGGTCTGCTTTATCCTTTTCTTTCATAAACCCTCACCTGAGCCTACATTACATACCTTTAAAAGCCCATTTGATCAAATGTAAATGCTTAAATTGAAGAATCATGTATTGAATGAAGACATGTTTGTATAATGAGATAATGATCCTTTGAAGGAAGTAAATTAAGTTGAATGAAGAAACCCATGAGCTTTAAAAGATATCTTGGATCGAAATCAAGAACGCCTACTAGGGGCATGAATTTGGATTGAGCATTGAAGGTTGAAGTTTGTCAAAGCCAATGAAGTTGAAAATGAAGAAAAAAAGAAAAAATAAAAAAAATAAAAAAAATAAAAATATGAAAAAAAAGGAAAAAAGAGAAAAATAAAAAGGGGGATTCAAAATTAAAAACCCAAAAAGGGCAGTTTGAATCAAATAAGGAGTACCTAAGTTGAAAACCTAAAAAGGCGATTTAGAAAAATATCAGCATCAAAAAGTTTTGATACAAGGGCAAGACTGACAGACACTACATGAATAAACATATCAATAAGAGTGGGCTTTTGGGAAATAATTCTAGATTGACTTGATTGAAATTGTCAGAATGTTTATGGATACTAAAAACCATATTCCAAACTGTCCCATTGATTTTTCTTGATTTCATGTTCCTTTTCTAAGAATGAATACCCATATCTCTCATGATTATTTTAAATTCATTCCACCCCTATAATAAATTGAGAAGATGTCTCAGTGCATTACATTGGTGGTCGAGTTGGAAGGAAAATAAATAAATGTTGGTAACCTTTTTTGGGTAAAGTTTTAAAAAAAATATATTCTTTTGAGAAATCTTGCATTACTAAGAGAGAGAAAGAAACAACAATAAAAAATGATGAAAATATAAACTTGAAAGCATGATGGCAAGTCTTCGAGCATAATTGGACCAAGACTCAATAGGAGATGGGATAAGAAGTGAAGATAGAAGATGTAAATAAGAAGAATCCAACAAATTGAGTGGACTTGAGAAAAACAAGATAAGCTTGAGAATCTTGTTACCACAATGGAGATTGCATTTACATGCATTCATGGAATAATTCATGGGGCATGACATTAACATGTGCATAACATTCATAGCATTGTGGTATTCATGGCATTCATTATATTCATGACATGCATGACGTTTCATTACTGCATTTTGAAATTGAACTATTTGTTAAGACATTAGGATAAGAAGTTCTAAATGATGAAAATTTTGAAGAAAAGAGAAAGTGTAAGAATACCATGGATAGGATGAAAATATAAGAGATGGTAATTTAAAAGAATAATGAGGTATGAGAAGATGATGAGAAAAATATTTTTTTTGAAAAACCTTAGATAAGAATAAAGCCCAGTTTAGCTGGCACCTTAGAGGAGGATGAAGCCTAATATTGTGTGAGACCCTATTATTTTACATTATACACCATATTTGTAAAGGATTGATAGTGGAAATAAATATGGAATACAGATTTCCATTTTTCCATTTTCTTATTGGATTTAAATTTTATGGTATACGTGAGGTAGAATGAACATCTAAAATTTTAAGAATGAAAATTTAATTGTTGGCATTAATGGTAAAGAGATCAAAGTCAATAAGAGAATATTTGTTATTGGTTGAAGAATGTAAAAAGGGATGAAGAGTGATGGCTGTCAGACAAAGGACGAACAAATGAGATGAAAAGGTCAATGATAGTGGCTGGAAGTGGCGAGGAGAAGAAAAAGAATGTTAAAGTCTAACATAAGATGAATTTAATTGGCTGGAATGGTCTTCGCCAGTTAATGAGGGTAGAAAATCTGCATCACGCTATCTCCTTTAAATTGCCATATTTTCTTCAACCATTAATGAGAGTAGAAAAGAGAGCTAACCGACTTATTGAGGAGTGATTTTCTTCATACATTAACACACTACAAGACAAGAGAAATGATGAGGGAAGAAACTAAGGTAAACAGGCAGTAAAGGGGTATTGAGAAACCTGTATATAAAGAGGAATTGTGAGATCGTATACCCAGCAATTTCATGTTTCTCTCGATTCCTCCTGCTGTATGCCAGCTTTGATGTTATAGCTGGAAGTGGAGTGCTTTGCTCTTGTTTCCAAAGAGTCCTAGTAGAAAACTCATCTCCCTAGCTAACTAACTACCTAGCCCTCTTTGCTAAACCCTCATTTTATCTCAAGATCACTTAAAAACAATAAGAGAAGGGGACAGACGTATGGAACAACAAAACAAGTTGTGAGATTGTGTTAGCTCAATCAAAACAGGTAAATAAATTTTCGGCCAACGTTGTGTGTATTTAATCCTTGGTTTATAGTGATTATATGCTAAGTAGGAGATGTGTCGGTATATTACTTAGCATTAAAGTATGTAGTAAGTTAACATGGATAAATTCTTAATGGTTGGGGGGCGTTAATGGTTGAACATAAGCTGCTGTGTTATGCATGTGTAACCTGAGTAGAGGAAACATGATGGGCAAACGTGAGCTCGCCAAATAGGCGAGCAAGAAATTAAGATACTCGCCCAAAGGATGAGGCGAGCTAAATAAATTGTCTGAGTCGTGATATACACGTTCGCCAATAGTTATGGTTAGTCAGAATGATCGCCCGAATGGGCGAGGGCTTATGATCGCCCAAAATATTGAAAAAGATGAGTTGAATTGCGGCGAACTCCACATTTAAGCCATTATGAATGGTGAGTCGCATGTTGGGCGAGCTCCCATGTTGGGTGAGCTCCCATGAATAAGCCAAAATACTTGAATCACGTGTAAGCCCATTACAATTGGCGAGCTCTTTTGGGCGAATGACTAGCTATAGATTGGTAGTTTAGGGAGATATTCGAAAAGCAAATATTAATGATTTCATAATTATTTTGCAGCCGGGAATTGAGAATTGACAAGGGCGAGCGAGAAGCTAAGCTTCGTAAGACCAGGTAAGGGAGATGTGTGTGAAGTGAATACATGTCCTGTGGAGTTAAAACTATATGAAAATACTGAGAAAATGTTTTAATTTATGACATGCATTTTGTTTGGTAATTGTGTTGATTTGGGCGAGCCATAAAGATAACCCACCCCTATGTTGTTTGTTGGGCGAACTAGTTAGGGCGGGCGAGCTAAACCTTTTATGATGTTTTGGGCGAGTGACCTTGTTTTAAATAGAAAACACGGGCGAGCCATTTTGGGCGAACCCTTTTTAATGTTGTTTTGGGGCGGGCGACTCAGGTTTTCATGAAATGGGCGAGTTGACCATGGCAATTCCGTCTTGGGTGAGTTGACCATGGGCAATGCCAGATGGGCGAACTGATAACTTGTTTTTAACCGCTAAGGATTGGAGGGCGAATACTAATTCACCGCACTGGCAAGTTGACCATGGGCAAGCCTGGATGGGCGAGCTGACCATGGTGAACAGGTTTCAATTTTTACATTTTCTTTATAGAAATGAGAATATTACCTTTTTGAAATTATTATTTATTTAAATGATTTAAATTCATAAAATGTGTTTCCTTAAAGGTATTTTGAGCTATAAAGTTAATTTTGAGACTTTAGGCCCCTAGTTTCATGCATTATGAGTTACGAGTCTGATGGACCCGCCAAGTCATCAGAGGTCTCGAGGTCACCTGGCAAGTGGACCCCGAGGACCACCCATAGATTGTGGCCATAGATCTACTGTATCCCTGTTTGGATGATTATTCCGTTCTCGCAAAGGGGAGGGGGAACGATGATAGCATGATTTATTTACAGGGTGATGCCTAGTCTCAACCTGATGATTTCTGAGAGGATTTGTTGAATCCTTTTTATTGTTTATTATATGATATTGTAAACTGTTTAGCCAGTGATTTGAATATTAAAAATGGTTGATTTCATCCATTTTTTTTCCTTATTGGGTTTACTGTTAAGGAAAAATAAGTGTTTTGGGAAATATAGTTTTGATTTATACCGCAGCATACACCTTCCTTACTGAGCACGTTGTCACTCACCCCTTATTTTCCACTCCACAGATTGTTGATCTTGGATTAAGAGAATTAACTTCCAGCTGCTAGAGTCAGCAGTTATTCGATATTGAAGGTACATTGTTTTCTTTTATACATTCAGTAAAATTGTACAGTACTACTTTAAGTAAAAGGGAATGTGTTTACACCTTAAGAAAATAATTTATTAATTCATACTTGCATACTAGTACAAGGAATTAACAGTACTAATTTTTATAAAAGCGTTAGGAGTTGTTAAGTACCACAGATAGCCCAACCGGTAAAATAAGGTAATTTATAAGTAAATATTATGTATTTTGTGGACTTGGAATGTTACAGATTTAATGGAATCAGAGCAGGGTTGGTCGGATGTTTAGTGATGCTTAAAACGAAAAGAGAATAGTAAACATTCCCTGTAGTACTGTATAATCTGAATATATAATCGATATATTAATGATAAGTGACAAATGATCTCAGTGGTACAGATATGAGTGGAAGAAGGAGGGCAACACGCTCAGTTAGAGATATAGGCCAAGGTAGGGCGGCACAGATTCCAGAGCCGCAGACACCGGAACCTGCCCTAAGACCTGTACGCCCTCTACAGCTAGAGAGCATTGATGCTCGTGTGAACCAAGTAGAGAGGTTAGTAGTCGATTTTATGGCTATGTACCAAGCAGATAGAGCCGCAGATAGGGTAGAGAGGGAGAGAGCCATAGCTCTCGTAGCCCCAGAAGAGGCGCCAGTATCGCCATAGCCGGTGCCAGTTGTACCTGAGCCTCAGCCTATTCCACCACCAGCACCTCAGCCACAGGTAGCTCCACCTCAACCATTATTCAGCCGCCTCGAGATGCAAAGTCTTACTATAATGTGGCATTGGTGAAATCATTTAAGAAGTTGGATCCACCTAAGTTTAAAGGTACTAGGGATCCATTGGCGGCAGAGCAGTGGATTATTAAAATCGAAAGATTACTTAAGATTATGAGATGTTCAGAGACAGAGAAGGTAGGCCTAGCAGTGTTTCAGTTGGCAGATGATGCGAGAAATTGGTGGAAGGCCACCCAGACCGTCTTATTTGCTCAGCTTCAAGAATTATCCTGGGATATTTTTGTTTATGCTTTTTGGAGGCAATATATTCATGACACTGCTCAGGAAAAATTACAGCAGAAATTTATGGATTTAGCGCAGAGTAGCATGTCAGTGGACGAGTATGAGGCCAAATTTACTACGTTGAGTAGCTTTGATCCACAGACTAGTATGAATACTAGATATAAGATTTCGAGGTTTAGAGCTGGTTTGAGGCCATCTATAAGAATGAAGCTAGCCCTACTTGATATACAAACTTATGATGAGATAGTTAAACGGGCTCAGCTATGTGAGAGGGATTATAAGCAGTTCCAACTCGATTTCAGTAGTAAGAATAAAGGTAAAGTAAAGGGAAAAGTTAAGAGGTTTATGGAGGACAGATCAGGTAAAGAGCAGCCTAAGAGAAGTAGACCTACGGGAATACAGATTTCAGAGGGCAGATTTAATAGACCAACAGTTTCTACTCCCGCTAGTGGCCCCACCACTACTCAGAGAAGTGTTATGCCTTTATGTAGACAGTGTGGAAGGTCGCATGGGTTATGCCCTTGTCCTTTAATATCTAAGGCATGTTTTAATTGTGGACAGATGGGGCATTTCATCAGGGATTATCCAAAGCTCAAAAAATCAACTGGTTCTACTATTCCTCTTACATTGCCTCAGATAGCGGCACCGGCAGCTCAGAGTGAGCCAGAGAAGGCGACACCCTCACAACCTAGACGGGCGATAGCCGCAGAGAAGGGCAAGAAGGTTGTGACTCAAGGTCGGGTGTACGCATTAGATCAGGAGACTGCCGATGCCTCTATCGATGATTAAAGGTAAGGTTTATCTTTTTGATATCCCCGTAATTGCCTTATTTGATCCGGGTTCTACCCATTCATTCTTATCGCCTGCATATGCCAACAGGACCCCAGTAGAGCCGGAGTTGTTAGAGTATACTTTGCAAGTGAAAATCCCTTTTAATGATTTCCAAAGGACGGATGTTATATATAGGAATTGTAAATTGACTATAGGAGAGAAGGTTATGACAGCTAACCTAATTTTGTTGGATATATATGATTTCGATATCATTTTGGGTATGGATTGGTTAGCTGCGAACTATGTTAGTTAGGATTGTAATACTAAGTTTATTACCTTCTCTCATCCCGAAAAATATATTGTAAAGTTATTGTAAATTAATAAAAAGTATGTTTGTGAAATGTCATGTGTACTGAAATTGTGGTTATGTATGAATGAAGGATATATTGCTAGTGTGGAGGATGTAGAAAGGAAACATACAAAGATTCAAGAGATTCTCGTGATCAAGGACTTTTCGGATGTATTTCCAGAAGATTTACCAGGGTTACCACTGGATCGAGAGACAGAGTTTACGATTGAGTTGGTACCTGGTACGGAGCCGATTTCCAGACCCCCATATCGGATGGCACTGACTGAGTTGCACAAACTCAAGAAGCAACTCCAGGAGTTACTAGATAAGGGATTTATACGTTCCAGTGTGTCACCGTGGGGAGCTCCGGTATTATTTGTTCGGAAGAAGGATGGCAGCCTCCGGCTGTGTATAGATTATCGGATGTTGAATCGGGCTACCGTTAAAAATAAGTATCCACTACCCAGGATCGATGACTTATTTGATCAGCTCAGGGGTGCACAAGCATTTTCTAAGATAGATCTCCGATCGGGCTATCACCAGTTGAAAATTAAGGAGTCGGATGTGCATAAGACAGCTTTTCGAACTCACTATGGTCACTATGAGTTCTTGGTGATGCCTTTTGGGTTGACAAATGCCCCTGCAGCTTTTATGAGTTTGATGAATGAAGTGTTTCATCCTTTTCTGGATAAGTTTGTCATAGTATTTATAGATGACATCTTGATTTATTCTAAGACTCCGGAGGAGCATGAACAACATTTGCAGATTGTTTTACAGACCCTCAAGGATCGGAAATTGTATGCTAAGCTTAGTAAATTTGAGTTCTGGCTTGACCATATTATATTTCTTGGACATGTAGTGTCGAAGGAGGGGGTATCAGTTGATCCGTCCAAGATAGAGGCCATTGTTCAGTGGGAAAGGCCAACACGATTACCGAGATACAGAGTTTCTTAAGTCTTGCCGGATATTATCGCAGGTTTATGGAGGGATTTTCTAGACTTGCTGCTCCATTGACACGACTCACACGTAAAGATGTGAAGTTTGAGTGGAATGAGGCGTGTGAGCGTAGTTTCCTTGAGCTTAAGAGGAAATTGACTACTGCCCCTGTATTAGCACTACCTAGCGGATCAGGAGGATTCATAGTGTATACTGATGCATCCGCTCAAGGTTTGGGGTGTGTGCTTATGCAGCATGGTCGGGTTATAGCCTATGGTTCTCGACAGTTGAAGGATCATGAGAGGAATTACCCGACACATGATTTGGAGCTAGCCGCAGTAGTGTTTGCATTAAAGATTTGGCGACATTACTTGTACGGGGAGAAATTTCAGATATTTACAGACCATAAGAGTCTGAAATATATATTTTCATAACGAGAGTTGAATTTGAGGCAGCGACGGTGGATGGAACTATTAAAGGATTATGATTGTGAGATTTTATATCACCCAGGTAAAGCTAATGTAGTAGCAGATGCACTGAGCCGTAAGCATGTTAGCATGATATCTTATATGATGATCAGGGAACATGATTTGATAGAGCAGTTTTCTAACCTTAACCTGACAGTTGTTTCCTCTGACCAGTATGGATTTACGACTAGTTTTCGTATAGAGCCGGATTTGATGGATCGAATCAGAGAAGCTCAGAGGAGGGATGATTATTGCATTGGGGTTGCCAGTCAGATTCAGTTGGGAGTTATGTCAGATTTTGAGATTGGCACCGATGGGATACTGAGGTTCAGAGTTCGGATATGTGTTCCCAGTGATCGGCAGATTCGAGATTTGATTTTATCAGAGACCCATACCTCTAGATACACGTTACATCCGGGTAGTACTAAGATGTACCAGAATCTCCGGAGAGTGTATTGGTGGCCTAAGATGAAGAAAGACATCGTTGAGTTTGTTGCTAGATGTTTAACATGCCAACAGATTAAGATTGAGCATCAGAAGCCGGTAGGTATGCTTCGACCATTATCGATTCCTATGTGGAAATGGGAGCATGTTACTATGGATTTTATTATGGGATTACCACGGACCCGGAAGGGGTATGATGCTATTTGGGTGATAGTAGATAGATTAACTAAGTCTGCTCATTTCTTAGCCATGAGATCTACAGATTCAGTTAGTGCCTTAGCCGATTTGTATGTCAGGGAGATAGTGAGGTTACATGGTGTTCCAGTGAGTATCACTTCTGATAGGGACTCCCGCTTCACCTCCCATTTTTGGGAGAGATTTCAGGAGGCTATGGGATCCCAACTGAATTTTAGCACCGCTTTTCATCCACAGACTGATGGACAGTCCGAGCGTACGATACAGATGCTCGAGGATATGCTGAGAGCGTGTGCATTGGATTTTAGAGGCTCATGGGACGATCACTTACTCTGGCAGAGTTTGCTTATAATAATAGCTTTCATTCGAGTATTGGCATGGCACCTTATGAGGCTTTGTATGGCAGACGATGCAGATCCCCGATAGCATGGGAAGAAGTGGGGGACCGTAAACTGTTAGCTCCCAATTTGGTCGAACAGGCTTCCTATGATGTACGGATGATTTGTAAGAGGCTCAGAACGGCTCAGAGTCAGCAAAAGAGTTATGCAGATACCAGACGCCAACCATTAGAATTTGTAGCGGGTGATTTTGTGTTTTTAAAGGTCTCACCGTCCATAGGTATAATGAGATTCGGGAAGAGAGTAAAGTTGAGTCCCCGATACATTGGGCCGTATGAGATCTTAGATCGCGTGGGAGATGTGGCATATCGGTTAGCACTACCACCAGAGTTATCAGGAGTGTATAACGTATTCCATGTCTCGATGTTGAGAAAGTATCATTCCGATCCTTCTCACGTAATTCGACATGAGCCACTGGAGATCAGAGAGGACCTGAGTTACGTTGAGGAACCGGTACGGATCCTGGATAGGAAGGATAAGGTATTGCGATCTAAGATGATTCCTTTAGTTAAAGTGCTCTAGCAGTATCATAACGACGAGGAGGCTACTTGGGAGTTAGAGAGCCTTATGCGTGCGAAATATCCAGAGCTCTTCCAGTGATCGGTCAAGTTAAATTTGGAGGACCAAATTTCTTAAGGTGAGGAGAAATGTGAGACCCTATTATTTTACACTGTACACCATATTTGTAAAGGATTGATAGTGGAAATAAATATGGAATACAGATTTCCATTTTTCCATTTTCTTATTGGATTTAAATTTTATAGTGTATGTGAGGTAGAATGAACATCTAAAATTTTAAGAATGAAAATTTAATTGTTGGAATTAATGGCAAAGAGATCAAAGTCAATAAGAGAATATTTGTTATTGGTTGAAGAATGTAAAAAGGGATGAAGAGTAATGGCTGTCAGACAAAGGATGAACAAATGAGATGAAAAGGTCAATAATAGTGGCTGGAAGTGGCGAGGAGAAGAAAAAGAATGTTAAAGTCTAACATAGGATGAATTTAATTGGCTGGAATGGTCTTCGCCAGTTAATGAGGGTCGAAAATCTGCATCACGCTATCTCCTTTAAATTGCCATATTTTCTTCAACCATTAATGAGAGTAGAAAAGAGAGCTAACCGACTCATTGAGGAGTGATTTTCTTCATGCATTAACACATTACAAGACAAGAGAAATGATGAGGGAAGAAACTAAGGTAAACAGGTAGCAAAGGGGTATTGAGAAACCTGTATATAAAGAGGAATTGTGAGATCGTATACCCAGCAATTTCATGTTTCTCTCGATTCCTCCTGCTGTACGCCAGCTTTGATGTTATGGCTGGAAGTGGAGTGCTTTGCTCTTGTTTCCAAGGAGTCCTAGTAGAAAACTCATCTCCCTAGCTAACTAACTACCTAGTCCTCTTTGCTAAATCCTCCTTTTATCTCAATATCACCTAAAAACAATAAGAGAAGGGGACAGACGTGTGGAACAACAAAACAAGTTGTGAGATTGTGTTGGCTCAATCAAAACAGGTAAATAAATTTTCAGCCAACGTTGTGTGTATTTAATCATTGGTTTATAGTGATGATATGCTAAGTAGGAGATGTGTAGGTATATTACTTAGCATGAAAGTATGTAGTAAGTTAACATGGATAAATTCTTAATGGTTGGGGGGCGTTAATGGTTGAACATAAGCTACTGTGTTATGCATGTGTAACCTGAGTAGAGGAAATATGATGGGCGAACGTGAGCTCGCCAAATAGGCGAGCAAGAAAATAAAATACTCGCCCAAAGGATGAGGCGAGCTAAATAAATTGTCTGAGTCGTGATATACACGTTCGCCAATATTTATGGTTAGTCAGAATGATCGCCCGAATGGGCGAGGGCTTATGATCGCCCAAAATATTGAAAAAGATGAGTTGAATTGTGGCGAACTCCACATTTAAGCCATTATGAATGGCGAGTCGCATGTTGGGCGAGCTCCCATGTTGGGTGAGCTCACACGAATAAGCCGAAATACTTGAATGGTGAGTAAAGTTGGGCGAGCTTCCACGTGTAAGCCCATTACAATTGGCGAGCTCTTTTGGGCGAATGACTAGCTATAGATTGGTAGTTTAGGGAGATATTCGAAAAGAAAATATTAATGATTTCATAATTATTTTGCAGCCGGGAATTGAGAATTGACAAGGGCGAGCGGGAAGCTAAGCTTCGTAAGACCAGGTAAGGGAGATGTGTGTGAAGTGAATGCATGTCCTGTGGAGTTAAAACTGTATGAAAATACTGAGAAAATGTTTTGATTTATGACATGCATTTTGTTTGGTAATTGTGTTGATTTGGGCGAGCTACAAAGATAACCCACCCCTGTGTTATTTGTTGGGCGAACTAGTTAGGGCGGGCGAGCTAAACCTTTTATGATGTTTTGGGCGAGTGACCTTGTTTTAAATAGAAAACCCGGGCGAGCCATTTCAGCCGAACCCTTTTTAATGTTGTTTTGGGGCGGGCGACTCAGGTTTTCATGAAATGGGCGAGTTGACCATGGGCAATGCCAGATGGGCGAACTGATTTGGGTGAGCCATTGATGGCGAGCCAGTTTAACTTGTTTTTAACCGCTAAGGATTGGCGGGTGAATACTAATTCACCGCACTGGCGAGTTGACCATGGGCAAGCCTGGATGGGCGAGCTGACCATGGTGAACAGGTTTCAATTTTACATTTTCTTTACAGAAATGAGAATATTACCTTTTTGAAATTATTTTTTATTTAAATGATTTAAATTCATAAAATGTGTTTCCTTAAAGGTATTTTGAGCTATAAAGTTAATTTTGAGACTTTAGGCCCCTAGTTTCATGCATTATGAGTTACGAGTCTGATGGACCCGCCAAGTCATCAGAGATCTCGAGGTCACCTGGCAAGTGGACCCCGAGGACCACCCATAGATTGTGGCCATAGATCTACTGTATCCCTGTTGGGATGATTATTTCGTTCTCGCAAAGGGGAGGGGGAACGATGATAGCATGATTTATTCACAAGGTGATGCCTAGTCTCAACCTGATGATTTCTGAGAGGATTTGTTGAATCCTTTTTATTGTTTATTATATGATATTGTAAACTGTTTAGCCAGTGATTTGAATATTAAAAATGGTTGATTTCATCCATTTTTTTCCTTATTGGGTTTACTGTTAAGGAAAAATAAGTGTTTTGGGAAATATAATTTTGATTTATACCGCAGCATACACCTTCCTTACTGAGCACGTTGTCGCTCACCCCTTATTTTCCACTCCACAGATTGTTGATCTTGGATTAAGAGAATTAACTTCCAGCTGCTAGAGTCAGCAGTTATTCGATATTGAAGGTACATTATTTTCTTTTATATATTCAGTAAAATTGTACAATACTACTTTAAGTAAAAGGGAATGTGTTTACACCTTAAGAAAATAATTTATTAATTCATACTTGCATACTAGTACAAGGAATTAACAGTACTAATTCTTATAAAAGCGTTAGGAGTTGTTAAGCACCACAGACAGCCCAACCAGTAAAATAAGGTAATTTATAAGTAAATATTATGTATTTTGTGGACTTGGAATTTTACATATTGTTGGCATCAAAATGAAAGTTAAGCCCAGTCAAACCCATGAAAGCTGGCATTCTGAAATGAAATTTTTATTTTCAAAAGTTTCACTGCCTCTGTTGAGAGGAGCTCTTTATTTTCAAAAGTTTCACTGCCTTTGTTGAGAGGAGCTCTTTATTTTCAAAAGTCTCAATCCTCTGTTGAGAGGAGCTCTTTATTTTCAAAAAGTCTCAATGCCTCTGTTGAGAGGAGCTCTTTATTTTCAAAAGTCTCAATGCCTCTGTTGAGAGAAGCTCTTTATTTTCAAAAAGTCTCAATGCCTCTGTTGAGAGGAGCTCTTTATTTTCAAAAGTCTCAAGGCCTCTGTTGAGAGGAGCTCTTTATTTTCAAAAAGTCTCAATGCCTCTGTTGAGAGGAGCTCTTTATTTTCAAAAAGTCTCAATGCCTCTGTTGAGAGGAGCTCTTTATTTTCAAAAGTCTCAATGCCTCTGTTGAGAGAAGCTCTTTATTTTCAAAAAGTCTCAATGCATCTGGTGAGAGGAGCACAAGGTTATTTTTCGAAGTTTCAATGCCTCTGGTGAGAGGAGCACAAGGTTATTTTTCAAAGTTCCAATGCCTTTGGTGAGAGAAGCACAAGGTTATGTCTCAAAGTTCCAATGCCTCTGGTGAGAGGAGCATAAGGTTATTCTTCCAAAGTTCCAATGCCTTTGGTGAGAGGAGCACAAGGTTTTGTTTCAAAGTCTTACAGCCTCTGGTGAGAGGAACTAAGTGCGTCTTAAAAATTGTAAATATTTTGTAAAAAAGAAAAAAAAACAAAAAAGGACAAAATAAAAAAAATTCAAACAAAATAGTTGTCTAATTGTCTTTGCACAATTCCTGATTTTCAGAAAATGCACAAAGAGGGGCAGCTGTAGACACCTTATTTTGTTCGGAGTCTTAATTTGTAAAAATAATTAAGTGGATTGAGTGGCATTGTATTTTAATTTAACAATTTAGAATTAGGCTAGAATTAAGTTAGAATTTTTTAGATTTTAGAATTAACATTAATTAGTAAATTAAAATAGGATTTAGGAATGATGATAAAAAAAAAGAGATAAGAAAAGAAAATAAAATTAATTTTAGGATAGGATAATTAGATTTTTTAGGATAATTATTTAGATTAATATTAAAGTTGATAGAGTTAGATTAGGATTAACATAAGAATTAAATAGATAAAATATTAAAAATAAGAGATAATTAATAGAATAGATTAGTTGTATTAGGACTCTAATAAGTTTATGACTATAAAAGGGGTCAAACCCATAACTTGGGACAAGAATCCTTAGAGAAAAATTCATAAAAAAAGAAAAGCAGTCTGCATCAAGAAAAAAACAGCAAGCAAAGAAGAAGGGAATTTCAATCAAAGCAGCGACGGCATTTGGCCACTCGTTGTTTCCGGGAGCGGCATTTAAGCTTAGGCAAGAGGTTCTGAGGCAAGTTTCCAGTGAAGAGTAAAAGCAGCTACGAAGGAAGGGCTGCCCACGTCAAGGATTTACGAGAGACATCAACGCTTGGAATATTGGGTTCATTTGCTTGGAAATTGAAGGCCACGTGAAGTTAAAGATAAAAGTAATATATTTGGCCATCATCATCTGACGACATTGGTATGCTTTTATGCCTTTTGAATTGTTTATATTTTATATGGGTTTTTTGTTAGTTAGTTAGTACACGTTTTTATATTCTAAGAAGATAGAAATGGTGTTTAATCGGAATAAGTGGGTATAAGTATAAGGATAATGACAAATAAGGTTTAAAATAGGAATTAAAATAAAGGATAAAAATAAACAAATAAAAATTAGGATCAATCTTCTAATGAATATTGAAAATTGTTTAATAAAATTAAAATTATTCCGATGATGGAATCTTTGAGGTGATTACGAATGAGTAACACTTGAGGAATTTCTAGGTGAGAGAATCCTTCTAAGTTTATCCAGAACGATGGAAGATTTAGAAGGCGTTTTCAAAATAAATAAATAAATAAATAATAAAGATAATAACATAATAATAATAAAATTTATATTCTAATTAAATAATAAAGATAAAATAAAAATTAATAATAAATAATAAAGTAATAATTCCGATGATGGAATCTTCGAGGAGATTACGAATGAGTAACACTTGAGGAATTCTTAGGTGAGAGGATCCTTTTAAGTTTATCCAGAATGATGGAAAATTTAAAAGGTATTTTCAAAAATAAAGGTTGACACTTTATCCTCGACATAAAAAATAAAAAATAAAAAATAATTATAAAATAATTGTGTAACAATAATAATGATAGAAGGCGAAGATAATAATAAAATATAAATTATATAATTAATTCCGATGATGGAATTCTCAAGGCGATTACGAATAAGTAACACTTGAGAAATTTCTAGGTGAGGGGGTTCTCCTAAGTTTATCGAGAATGATTGAAAATTTAGTAGATATTCCCAATATTAGATGCCAAAATCCTAAAAATATAAAAAATATATATAAAATAATATTTAAAATAAATAAATCAAAGTAATAAAATAATTAAATAAAAAATAAATCAAGGAATAATAAAAATTCTAAAATACTTCCGACGACGAAGCCTCTTTAGGGGAGTCGAATGGTACCCCTTGAATACTCTTGAGGTGAGAAGAATCTTTTAAGAGTTCATCCAGAATGATGGAGGATTTTTAAAAGAATTTTCAATATTTAAACAAAAAAAATTAAAAGACCACATAATTAAGACTAAGTTAAAATAACACAAGATTAAAATGATACCAATTTTGGGCGTTGTAGGGGTGCTATAACCTTTCCTACACGTAAATGAACTCCCAAACCCAAAACTAAAAATGTAGACCAGTTTTTAAAGTCATTAGGTGGCCAATCACACCTAGGTTAAAAAAAAAGATTGGTGGCGACTCCATTTGTTTAATGTCTAGTGCCCTAACCCTAGGAAATGTTATGACAATAGCCTTGCACCTGCTGCAGCCTCGCACCCTACCGCAGCCTTGCAACCTGCTGCAAGCTAAGGCATGTAGTAAGGCATTCTGCTATATGCCTGTTGTGCACTTACCAAATGCCTGACGCGTTTTTAACCCTGCCACGCCTATCGCTCGCTAAGGCACCCTGCCGCAGGTCTACCGCGCATTGCACCCTATCGCATGCCGACCACATGCCTACCGGGCCTATTGCTCATTGAGGCACCCTGTCGCAAATTTACCGTACGTTTCACTCTGCCTCATGCCTATTGTGTACTTGCCGAGGCCTATTGAGTCGTTGCATCCTGCCGCATGCCTGACATGCGTTACACCCTGCCGCACGTCTACCACATGCCTGCCGCTCCTATCGCTCGCTGATGAACCCTATTGCAGGCATACAAACCTCATTTTGCCACCTAATTTGCCATAGGCTTCCACATTCTACCACAAGCCTCCATACCCTATCGCAGATCGTGTTCTTGCTATTTTTTATACTTGGCTTTTTGTTTGTTTCCCACAAACGGTGCCAATTGTTGTTACCTATTCACAACAATGATTTTTGATGATGTACGAATCTCAATCTGCGTCTTAACCTGTCTCCAAAAACTCTGCAAGAAAGAAAATGATTAGAGGGCGCACGGGCTTTCCCCCTACGTGCGCACTCCGATGCTTAAGTCAGACAGGATCTAAGCAGGATTTCAATAAGCCAATAGAGATTAGGGTTTAAAAATGATACTTGTGACCTATTTATAAGAGTAATATAGTGCGTAATTATAGTTAAGAACCATAGCTTAAATGATAACCTAGTGGATCTTTCATGGCCCTTCTTCGTTCTCTTTCCTCTTGGGCTTAGACTACCATTAGGCCTAATGTTCTTCAGCATGACTTATATCAAGGCCCAATGACCTTTAGTAAGACCCTCATCAAAATTCAAACTAAACAAAACATCAACTCCACTTCAATCTTTTTTATATGTATATGTATATGTATATGTATATGTATATGTATATGTATATGTATATGTATATGTATATGTATATGTATATGTATATGTATATGTATATGTATATGTATATGTATATATAAAGCAAATTACTTACTGATGCGGGAATATTTAAACCAAATGCTATTTTAATCTTTTACTTCAGATAAGGAGACAGTTGGGAGAATGTGTACATCACCTGACTGCCTCTACATGTTAAGCACTAACTTGTCTCGTTTGGAGGCAACCCTATTAGGACTAATGTACCGCATTAGAACTAAGGTCATCAAGGGTGGACGTAAGTCATCGCACCATGACAATGAAGTATCTTGTATCCAACACGGTGATTAGTAGCCAATCTTAACCTAATCACATAAGACTAACATGGTGGAGAAGGATCACGTAGGTTTAACATGTCAAAGTGGAATAACTTATCTATAAAAGGTCACCCCCTACCACTAGGCAATTAGAATGAGATTTTACCTTGATTCTTTTTTTTAATCACGGGTACCTATATCCATTTTATGGTTTAAGATTAATTTTATTTGGATTGAAAGTGCTAAATGGTAAAGCCCTTCTAACAATAACAATTTCAGGATTCGAATCATGTCCAAATGCATGAGAACTCCACTTCCACTTCTTTCAACCACTTCTTGATTGACTTCACCCTGATTCTTCATTCATTTATATATGAATGATTATTATCTTATCTACTGTTAGTAGAGTTTTTTTAACTCTATAAGTAGATTTAAGATGATGTCATATGTCCTTAAAAAATATTAAGAAAATAAAAAATAAATAAAATATGGCATGTATAATCATCCTAATCCCATTTGTTGAGTTAAAAAACTTTATTGACTGTGGATAAGATAATAACCCATTTGTGAAAGGATTAATGTCTTATACACTGTCATTAGAGTTTTTTTACTCCATAAGCAAGATTAAAATCATGATACATGTCTTATAAAAATATTATAAAAATAAAAAATAAATAAAATAATACATGTATCATGATTTCGTATGGAGTACGGGATAATTATCCCTGATGAAAGATCAAAAAACCCCTAACTCTAATCTTTCTAGCCTCGTCACTCTTTTTCCCACAAGAACTTTAGGCTATTCGCAGCCCAAACACTCACCATTCATCAAAATTCTATTTTAATTGAAACATACAAAATTTAGATTTGATCTCAAACAATTTTAATATTTTTTAATTAAAAAAAAAAAGCAAAGTCATGTAAGATTGGTAATGTATCACATTGCTAACGCTTCAACACTTAAACACATCCTAATAAAAGTTCAAATAAAAATAAAAATAGAATTTGGCCTACTATGCTCTAATGGGCTGTTTTTCTTTATATATCTTTTAAAGATATTTATAATTATTTTAACACAAAAATAATAAAATTTCGAAATCTACATATGAAATATTACAACATATTGAAAGTTAAAAAAATGTAGATATATTATAATATTTAATATATTAAGGTCATGTTTGGTACATAGGATGATGGATAGGATATGATGATAATCATCCTATCTTATGTTTGGTGCACACATTAAGAGAAGGATTGGATTGTAAGGAGGACCAGTCATCCTCTTAGTATAGGATGATTCGATCCTCTCTAAAAGGTAAAGATTATTTCTATCTAATCCCATGGGATTAGAAATAAATACTCATATTTTATTCATTTCATTCTTAAATTTTGTATTTAAAATTTAACTTAAACATTTAATAAAATAATAAAGATATTTGTTTAATTAATTAATCCAAAATTTTTCTTTCTTTTCATTTTTTACTTCTTTTTATTTCTTTTTATTTCTTGTTTTTATTCAAGAAAAACTATAATTTTGATAAAATAATATTTTCTTGAAAAATTTTTTAAATTATTTTTGGAAATAATTTTTAATTTGTAAATTATTTTTTAGAAAATAAATTCTCAAACATAAAAATTATTATGAAATATATATTTTTAACCAGTTTTTTCTTATGCTTAAATTTTTATTTTTTCTTTCTTAATTTTTTTCTTTTTTACTGTTAAAAAAAAGAAAGAAAAATACCTATTAACAATAAAACTATTGGAAATTATATACTTTTTAATTTATAAAATTTAAATTATTAAATTTAACTCGTATTTTATCTTTTTCTTTTGTTTTCTATATTTCCCTTTAATTGACAAAAAAAAAGAACGAAGATAAAGAAACCATAAAAATAAAGAAAAATATTTAATAATTGTCTTTTGAAAAAATTAATGTAATTAAAAAAATAAACTTATTTCCTAGAAAAACTCAATTTTTTAAAATAAATATATTTAATTTACAACGAAAAATATTTTAAATTTAAATCATATAAAAGAAATAAAAAGAAAGGAAAGGAAAGAAAAAAAAAGTACAAAGAATTTTTTACAAAAATTCATTTTTTTAACAAAATAATTATTTTGAAAACGTAATATAAATTTTTAAATGTAATTTTTTATTCAAAATCATCTAATAAATTTGACTATTAATTAGAATATTATAAATAATTTTTAATTTTTTATCTATATTTATAACAAAAAAAATATAAATTTAAAATTGTGTTACTTTCATTTTATGCTACTTTTAATTTTACACATAACAAATATGGTAAAATACATTAAATATAATCTTATCCTAGTCTTAGTCATTGTATACACCAAACATAAGATAGGATGATATAATCTAATATTATTCTATCCATAATCTTATATTATCTTATCTTATCCTCATCTTATACACTAAACATGACCTTAAAATATTATTTTAGTTATTTCGTATAATTTTAGAAGTACTACAAATTTTTATTAATTATTTGACCAATTACATGATTTTCTTAATTTAATGTAAATTATATTTTTTTTTCTAAAAACGTTAAAACAAAAACAGTAGAAAAGTTATAATTTTTATGAAATGGTTTTGATTTTATTTTTATGTTTTTTTTGGCAATCAGTACCTTTCAACTGAAAATGATTAATGATATTTTATATTTTATCTATTTTTATAATTTTTAATGACAAAATAGTTATTTATGAAATATTAAAAGAAAGAGAAAGTAAAAAAAATCTCACTTTTTTTTTTCTTTTCCATCATTTTTTCAATTTTTTATCTTTTTCGTGAAAAACATTTTTTTAAAAAATAAAGAAAAATTAAAAAGAAGAAAAAAACATGCACTTTTTAGTGAGCTCCTTCTGTTTTTTTTTTTCTTCCTTTTAAAGAAAAAAAAAATCCTACATCGCTAATTGCCTGATATTTGTTAGACATTCCCTACTTAGTTCCTATTTTCGGATATTTATGTGTACGTATAAAAAAAAAGAAATAAAAGAAATGGTGATTGGATTGAACACTGTCAATGTATGGTGGTCCTACGGTGGTGGACTGTCAGCCAAAAGACCACAGTACTCAAAACACGGAATTAAACTCTATTTATTAATTATTAATTACACATAATAATTGAAAAAAAGGTAAAATTACGATGGTGGGAACACAAGGTGGACCTTTGTCTGTCAAATTAATGATGCTAAAGTAACAGCGATCAAATAAAAAATAACTGCTTAAATACAAGAGCAGGGTACACAGAAAAAGACGATATGGTACTGGAATCTTTGGATAAAAGGAAATTGCTTGCCCTGCCTCCCTTCCCTCATCAAAGCAGAGTACGCAGAAAAAGAAGCAACTCCAAAGAGAGAGACTACTAAGAGCCTTTGCCAAAGAGGAGTAAGAGTCAGGATACTTGCTTGGCCAAGAAGATGGCTGAGAGCTCCGCAAGAAGCAAATGGGTCTTCCTTTTTATGCTTATCTTTGCTCATTTCTACACTATTACACTAGCTGAAGATGGTATGCACTATCCCTTTCTCCATTCTCCATCTGCATATATTAGTACTGTTATCTATGTTCCACTTGCGTATATGAACTTCATTTCTCTTTTCTTTCGTTTTAGTCTTTTCGTGTTCTTACATTGCTTTTGGATTATGCTTCCTGGGTTTTTTTTTTATTTTTTTATTTTCGAGATCTGTTAACTACATTTGCTACAGTTACTTGGTAAATCTGTTGTCTGATGTTGGAGATTTTGGTTTGTTTGTTTGATTTTATGTTTTTTGACACTCTACTGTTTTTATTACAAGTTGAATTGGATTTCAGTTGGTTTAGTTAAGAGCTTGATTTGAGCCAATGTTCAAGGTCGATTTCTTCCATTGTTTGTCACTCCTTGATTCCTTCAAAGATTATCGGGACACGTTTTAATTTCCTTACATTTCAGTGACCATTCCATTCTATTCCCTTCAGTTTACTGCAAATGCCCACATCAATTTCCAGCAAAGATTTTCATCTCTTTTTTGTTTCCTTTCCAGTTATAATAAGCCCGATTTACTTTATTTTCTTTGATAAAAGCCATTAGATCACCGCCAGGGAATTGTCTATTTCTACTTTCAGTAAAGTGTGAGCTCTACTTATGCTTAAACAGAGGCGGTATAGAGATTTTGTGCCTTGCTTTGATTTTTATTTAAAAGTCTAGAAGTGGGGCTTAAGTGAGTGCTTTTTGGCTCTTTTTCTTTTCTAAATTCCAAGCTTAATCCAGCAATTAGTGACTGTTCATAATTTGAAATGGGCTTTAAATATAGTCTTCGATCCTCGGATTAGTCTGTCCCACCATGATTGAATGTTTCTTGGAGATCCTTTCTCGCTTTAAGTATGCAAGCCTGTTATTCCTCTAAAATGTTCATTAATTAGTTTGTATAGTTTAATTAGCAGATTCTATTAATTATTTACAAGTGAGGAAGCTTGAAATAATTGGATGAAATAGGTGAATTCGTTCCCCAGTCATTGTCGCCTGCATTATCAGTCGCCCTTGTGGGGTTTCTAGCATTTTGAACAAGCCATAGGTAGTCAGTTGGCCGAAAGCTACAGCA
The DNA here is from genome assembly GCA_031772115.1 of Heritiera littoralis. Taxonomy (NCBI): domain Eukaryota; kingdom Viridiplantae; phylum Streptophyta; class Magnoliopsida; order Malvales; family Malvaceae; genus Heritiera; species Heritiera littoralis. The sequence continues at coordinate 4,889,900 of JAPDPK010000026.1, read as the reverse complement.
TTAACCTTTATAAAGGTGCCAAAATAATTACTACTAGAGGCTTTAAGCCCAAGCTCGACGGCTTGGCAATTGGCACCCTCGTCAAGCGGGAGTTTTCATAGGTGCATTGCTCAATGAGAAACACTGGTAAACAAGCCTAAGTACTCTATTAATTCCAACACTGAATCTAATCGTTATTAATACCAGGGATGGGTTGTTACAAGGTTAAGTACTATGATGTTGGAGAAGATGAAAAACATTGATAAGGGCATCAAAGGAAAAGAAAGAAAGAGACAAGGGAAAACCTAACACAGCAATGTCAAAAAGTAGAGGCGCGGGTGGGTAATGGGTTTTTAGTCTAGAATAGAATAAGGGGTTTGACAAATGGGTCCTTCATGTTTCCTTTACCCCTCATTCTAAGCTGAGTGTAATGACCAAATAGGCACTTATTCCCGCCTCCTTTTTACCTTAATTTAGCAAACGACAAGGGCTTTTTCCGCAAATCCCTGTCTTTTTGGTGCATCATCCCAAAATTCCAGCTCAGCTCTGTCTCATAAAAGATCCACATTCACAGTCATAAGTTATAAGCACACAACACTTAGCCAAGAACAAAACAAATGATAGATACATATTTCTCTCTTATTTTTAATCTTTTTATCAACTTTCATTTGTTGAGTCGAACTCGAAGTAGAGAGGACTAGACTAGTGTAGAAAAAGATATGGGCCATAGGACCCACACGGTTAACACTGGCCCATGTTCAACTCGGGTGGGTCCGGAGGGACCACTCTCACGGCCTTAACCTGCTCACATCAATATCTTCACTTCTTAAGTTTCTCTCCCTATTTGGACCTACGCGGCTCCCTTGGCAGTAGTACTATTCTATTTGATTTTTCTGCCTGCTTTTGCTTGTGACGAAGTTTCGTTGTTTATCGGGGCATTGGCTCTTCTCTGCCTCTGCACCGCTTTGAGGCTAGCAACTAAGATAACCTTACCCAACCCTGGGCTGCTTCTTTTTTTTTTTTTGTCTAAATTATTCGTATTTTTATTCGTTTTAACAATATAAAATTAATTATGTTCGAGATTTAATTATAATTAAAATTTTTTTTAAAAGTATGTCTAGTGAAAGTGATATCCAAAAGTTTTATTTACAATTTTATTTTTCGTTGTTAATTAAATTACAACTCATGGGTTGGGCTGCTTCTCTGCGTATTAGCTTTTGGCGGCCTTACGTTAGGCTTAATAGCCAAATAAACCCTCAATCTTTAGTCAAAAATGAAATTCAGCCCTTAACATTTTATTGCATGAAATTCAGTTCATAAACTTTTATTTCAATGGAAATAAACCTTCAATCTTTTACGATTATGTAATTAAGTCAAAATCTGTTAAATGACACTAACTGCCGTTGGTTTTGCATACGTGGCAGTTGACGTGGATAGCTTAGTTAGCTGCCACGTGGCATGCCACGTATACAAAACTAACGGCAGTTAGTTCATTTAACAGATTTGGTCTATTTTCACTGAAATAAAAATTTATGGACTGAATTTCATGCAATAAAACGTTGAGGAATTCTATTTTAGACTAAAAATTAAAGATTTATTTGGCTATTAAACCCCTTAAGTTACGCAAATATAAGTTCAGCCACACACTGTTAACGATGCTATGCTCACATGTCGATTGTGGCAGTATTGGATTTGTCTGGTAGTTTGATGGGACAACAAGCTAACCCTTCAACAAAATTTTCTCGAGAATGAAATACATCTGCTCATCTGCTGTACTTATTTCCTCAAGTTTTTTTGACCGTATCCCCATGTGTACGGATAAGATGATTGCCTTTGCTAATAATTCATTAAAACAAAAATGAAAATAATTCGAGTATTTGTATTATATATTATTCATCTTAAATTTATGTATAGTTTTTGTCAAAATCTAATACATATTTTTTATTTTTGTATTTGTAAATCATTTAATATTAAATATTATGAAAAAAATTACTTAAAGAAAAATGTTAAATTTATTTCTTTTCTTGTTTCAATTTTATTTTATTTTATTTTTTCAGGACTGGTGGCAAATGGTGATTTCGAGACGCGACCATCGAATGGCTTCCCGAGCGAGGCAATATCGGATGGGCCCACCGAGATTCCCAGCTGGAAGACGAACGGCAGAGTGGAGCTGGTGTCGTCCGGGGAGAAAGTGAGTGGTGGGATGCTCCTCATCGTGCCCCGAGGCACGCACGCTGTTAGACTGGGCAACGACGCGGAGATCAGCCAGGAACTGACGGTGGAGAAAGGTTCCACGTACGCAGTTACTTTCAGTGCGGCCCGCACGTGCGCACAGCTGGAGTCATTAAACGTCTCTGTGCCGCCCGCATCGCAGACGGTAGATCTCCAGACATTGTACAACGTGCAAGGGTGGGACCCTTACGCTATTTCTTTTGAGGCAGAGGAAGATAAAGTGCGGGTGATTTTTAGGAACCCGGGCATGGAAGATGACCCAGACTGTGGGCCCATTATTGATGATATTGCCATCAAGAAACTTGTCACTCCTGAGAAGCCCAAAGGTAAACGCTATAAACAATAGAAATTCACTTCGTTCCCCTGGGCATGCGTGATTTGAATGGGTCCCATTAAACGTGTGAATCTTGCAGTTTCTTCGTTAGCATCCCAAGGTAGTACTGTGTCCATTGCTTGTCCTAGTAAAGTAACGACAAATTCAAAAGCTCGTTCTTCTATGAAAATGGATCCTACCCTGGAAATGAAATTTTCTTTTTGGTAGTAATTAGTAAATGTGGACTTTAATGGAGTGTAAGTTTAACAAACAATCAGCATGAAAAATGTCCTGATTTTCTCAGCTAGAATATGAAACAAGGTACAGCTCCATAGTCTCCTGTACACTAGTATGATTAAAATATATACAAAAAAAGTTTAGGTCAGGCCTTAATGTAATTTAAAGATGTAATCAACTTGAGTTAAAGGATTTAATTTTAAGTTTGAGATTGATTCCATTCGAAAGTTTAAAATTCAAAATCTGTTTCAATTGATTTTAGTTTTTAAAATTTGATCGAGTTCTCTTTGCTGCTATGTTTTCTTCAGACAATGCAGTAGCTAACAGTGGCTTTGAGTTTGGACCGTGGATGTACCAAAATGTTTCTCTTGGCGTCCTGCTCCCAACCAACCTGGACGAAGAGACGTCGCCATTACCAGGATGGATGGTCGAATCAAACAGGGCGGTTCGATACATCGACTCCAACCACTATGCAGTGCCGGAAGGCAAACGTGCCGTTGAGTTGGTCTCAGGCAAGGAAGGCATCATTTCTCAAATGGTCGAAACCACACCAGACAAGCTCTACAGCTTGACCTTTTCGTTGGGTCATGCTAGAGACAAATGCAAGGAACCTCTGGCTGTTATGGCCTTTGCAGGAGACCAGGCACAGAATTTTCACTACACGCCTGACTCAAACTCCACCTTCCAAGTTGCCCGTGTCAACTTCACAGCCAAAGCCGAGAGGACGCGAATCGCGTTCTTCAGTGTGTATTACAATACAAGAACCGACGACATGAGCTCACTGTGTGGCCCGGTGGTGGACGATGTTCGGGTGTGGTTTTCAGGGTCCAGTAGAAATAAGGCTCCGGTATTACTAGGGCTGGGACTTGCTCTTTGGGCATACCTTCTGGTTTTGGTTTAGAGCTGGGTTTTATATGTATGCAAGGCTTTAATTTTAAGGCATGGTAGTTGTTTGGAAAGGGAAATGTATCGCAAGTTTATTTTATATTTATCTTGTTTCTGAGTTTTGCTTTGAGAAATGAGAATGGCCAAGTTGCATTTTCAGATTTTCGTTGTATTAAAGCAAAGTTGACCCAAAGATTTCCCAGAATCCGATGCTTTATGCCATAGGAAATGTAAAACTAGCAGTGGTTTGTCATTCTTACTTCAGCTTAGACTTTGACAAATTTAAAGCTGATAAAAAGTACGAAGATTATACAAATTAAGTTTTATTAAAAATAATTGAATAAGATAAAAATTAAAAAAATATTTTGGGTTTAGCACGGTGACATAAAAATTTATGAATTTATGTTTTATACAATATAAACATAATTTATATGATACAAATAAAATTATATATATGAATTGTTAAATTTACTTTTGATAATAGTTAAGGTTAATTTAGATGAATAGTAAAATTAATTCCTGAGATTAAAAACAACGATAAAAGTAAAATAGTGATATGTTTGAACATAATGATAAAGTAAATGTAATAAAAAATAACTATAAAAAATTATATTAAAATAAAAAAAAAAAGGAAAAGAAAAGCAAATATGAAACAATGATACAGCTAAAAATCTCATCGTTATATGTTCATATATTTTAGTTGTGGCTTCGATCGTTGGGAATGATTTGACCATTTGGAATTGGATGTGAAATCTCGAGATTCATTGATTTGGTAGAGGAATCCTATTCGAACATGAAGCTCGTGAGGATTTTTGGCATGCCAACAATCGTGATGAATCTGATTCCTTGTCCAACTGCAAGCCCTTTGGCTTAGATTCCAATTTTCCTTAACTGTTTCGAGAATTAATAAATGTTAAAGTAACTTCACAAGTTTTGATTAATTTATTTATAATTATTTTACAAATAATTATGATATGGTTGGTTAAGTCATTACCTATGATAATAAGAGGTCACGTTAAATTTTTTTTTCTTTTTGTGTTTTTTGGTGAGGACACATTAAAAATTTCGAGATATTATAAATCTTAAGTTTAATTATAGTAATCTACTAAAAATTTTTTAATTACTGTATGGTAGGAAGAAATATTGCCATTTTATGTTATATGGGAAAATGATTAAGTTGGTCAGCAAAATAATTATTGTCAAGATATGGTCTTACCATGTATAAAGAGTTTTATTTTTTATTTGTAAAAAAAAAATTGAAATTTTAGAGTGAGAGTTAGATTCATCAATAGCAATATGTTTTTACAATAATTTATATATTTATTTATATTGTATCAAATAATATAAAACATAAAACTTAGTGTTATAATTCAAATTGAAACATTAAACATCCAATCAATTTTTTTTTAACTCGTCATTTTTTATGTCGCTTTTATATCATGTCTATGTATAAGAAAAAAAAAGTATATGCAGTATTTATAGAAAGTATGTATATTGTCAATGAAGATTGGCAGGTGATTGTGTTTAAGTGCTGGAGTAGTACTCTTCAAGAATAGTACAATGTTAGGATAAGCGGGGATGGATGCTTATGTTTAGTTTAATTTCTTATTAACTTTCTATTTGTTTCATGTATGAATGCCCTTTCGGTTCTCTAGTAGGTTGAGTTTAGAGGAGGCAAACGGGCAGATTCGGGCAGATTCGGTTCGAGTTATATTTGAGTTCGGATTATTTCGGTTTCAGGTTATTTTGGTCTCAGGTTTTAGCGGTTTCGGGTTTTTTCTGTTTCGGGTATTTTTAGGTTTGGTTATTTTCGGTTTCGGTCCGGTTTCGAGTTCGATCCGATTCTAAATTGGGCGAGCTTAGCGGGCTTAGTCAAATTACTTTGAAATTTTGTAAGTTATAAATATTTTTATAATTTTCAATGTAATAATTAATTTAATTTTATATAGCTCAATAAAAATATAATAGAAATGCTAAATTAAAGTTAAAATCTAATAAATATTTATATTAATATAAATTTTTACATTTTAATGTTTTTATTACTTGACAATTAATATTTATTTTTTTAATTTCCTACGATATTCACCTTTATTATAAAATATATAATTATATATTAGTGATTATATAAAAATTTATTTTTTAAGTGAGCCAAATAAATATATATAGTAAAAATAAAGAAAAGTGAAAATCCAAAAGTATTAACTATACAGATAAAAAACTAATAAATTATAAATAAATCATATTAAACAATTAAAATTTATATAAATGGCTTTATACTCTTAACAATAAAGACACTTTCGTCAGTTGTCGGTATAAATGAAACCTTTTCTGATAGTATAAAAATATCTATCGTTATAGGTATGGTATATACTGATAGATTATTAAATTCATCAGAATATACAGTACCTATACTAACACTTTCTTAAGCCGTCAATATGGATGAACAATTTTCTAACAGTTTATGAATATTCGTCTGCATAAGTGTGGCATATGCCAATGACTTTTTATTACTTCAAGAATATAAAGTACCTATACCAATATTTTCTTCAACCGTTGGTATAGATTGGAACTTTTTCTGATAGTTTATGAATATCCACTAGTATAAGTATGGTATATACCTAAAAATTTAAATATTGTCAGAATATACAGTACTTATATCGAAACTTCTTAAATTGTCAATATAGATGAAACTTTTTTGACATATGAACATCTATTTGTAAAAGTGTTATATATATTTCCGATTTTATAATACTAATAGAATACATTCTAATTAAGTTATTCACATATTAGTTATATACCTCTCAACTAGAAGTATCAAATGGAAACACCGTACGATTTAGTTACCCAAACTAATTAAGTTTGCTCCATTTATACAAAATTGGGTTGCCAATAATCTTTTATTGTAATGTCTAATAGATGGGAAATTAACATTTTTTGAAAACCAAAGATAATTTGTGTGTTAGCACTAATTCCTTTATTCCACTAAAGCTTGAAAAGCATCAATTGTTTTGTTTATGAAGAATGCTTAAATTGCCCCAACTTGATGTTTTGAACCAATCACGAATACTTTTAATTTAAATATCGTTTTTATGCTTATATAAATATAAATTATAATTAATCAACTATAACTAAGAACTATGTATGATCTATTAAAAAACACATGAGAGTCGTATTTATAAATGGTGAATGATTATAAAAAATCATAAGTAAAATGTTATAATTGAATTATCATCCCAAAATTACAGTAAAAACAGAGGTAAGAAGGAATAAGTTTGTCCAAGGTGCCCAATAGAACAAAGGCATGGAAACTCCGACCCAATTTGAAAAATTGCAATTGCATTTATGGAATAAAAGACATTGTGTTGCTCAAAATTATTTATTAATAATAATAATAATAATAATAATAATAATAATAATAATAATAATAATAATAATAATAATAATAATAATAACAACAAACAAGTGTTTATTCAAGTTTAATTGTCTCAAATATATAAAAAAATACATTTAGTTAATTCTAAATAAACTTAAATTGTGTCTAGATTGACAAAGTTTGATATATATATATATATATATATATATATATATATATATATATATATAGTTGATAACAACCAATTTGATTGCCCAAATTAATTATATATATTATTTTAACAAATATAAGGTGGTTCTTAAGAGAAGAAAAAGTTATAATCAGATTAATTGAAAAATATCTATGATTTTTGTTAAATGTAGAAAACAAACTTCAAATTTTTATTAAAAAAACATACAAATTAAAAATTATGATAAATGTATCAATTATAGTTATTATATTACAATCAATTAATGAAAATTTTAAAATAAAGCAAAGTTAAAAAAAATTTACTTTTAGTTATTTTTGAATTTTATAATTTTTTATTGAAATTATTTTTTTGGGTACAAGATCATGTTTTTACCATTTATCATATTCTTATTTATTTAATTTAAAATTTAAGATTATTTTATTAAAAATAATCATTCGCGGTAAAATATGATTTCGATAAAAATCTTGGCGCTTGTAAATCTTGCGGTAAAATTTAGAGGATGAGGTCTTGACACCAGTTGGCAGTCACACCACAACACAGTACGCCCCCTTGACGTCTTGACCCCTTCACATTAATCTCCGTAACCCCAATCTAGTGTCACGTCCTGGGAGCTTAAGCCCAGCAACCGTGCGGCCTTGGGGTGAGAAACTCACATCCATGTTCCTAAGTCAGCCTACTCTTGCCTAGGATACTTCTACTCGCCGACACGCAGCAAACACACGCATATAAGGCACAAACACAGGAGCACACGACATGGAGAACTGTACACTTGTATTCACTCAACTCAATAATGTACAGGAGCTGTTACAACAAGGAGGTACAGCCAATGGCCTCAACTATCTTGGCTGGACACACCCAAGCCGTCCTAGGAGGTTCCCAAAAGGGCCTCAACCTATCGCTCAAGCTCACTCCCTCACCCACACGTAGAGACTCTCCCCTAAGCCTCCCTCAACACTCAATGTATCACTATATCTCTCCTCTGTACAAATGGGGAAGACACCCCTTTATATAGGCAAGCCCTCATACAGGTGTGTGGTAGTGGTTAAGCCAAGTGTAGGGCTGGCAGACTGCCTTGGAAACCTTCCTTGAGTGTATGGCAGCTGGTGCGCACTAAGCCTTGCTGACATTGTTCTGCCCGAGAATCTGTCTCAGCTGCACCCAGAGGTCACCCTTTCCTTCTGCTCGCCTACCAACCTGGTGCGCTCGCCCTTGCCCTTGCCTACACCTGGAGCCTCACCCAATTGTCTGGCTCGCCTGGGCTTGGCGACTGGGGCTTTGCTCGCCCACCTTCTGGCCAACATCCACGACACTCCCACTACTTTGGGCTGCCTTGGTTTGGGCTTCCAACCTCTCATCTCCTTAGTTGGGACCTAATTGGGCTTGCTTCCGTCTATCAGGCCTTGGGCTTCTGCGCGGGACATGACATTCTCCCTCACCTATTCTAGCAACACCCTCGTTGCTAGGGGAACGTCTGTCCTCTTTCGGTGCACTTCTTTCCTTTCTCTTCGAGCGGGGCTGATGCTTCCTCCTGCTGCTCTGAGCCTTCTGCTGCTCGCTTTTGCTGGAGGAGTCGAGCTTTTCTTCTAGACCACTAACCTCGGCCTCGCCCCCTGGCTGAGAGTCGAGCACCCAACTATCAACTTGTATGGCGCCCAGTCTTCGAACCTCCCTCAGTTCTTCCACTGACTGCAGGACAACAAGTCGGCGAACCACTCTTGGTTCTTCCCCCTTCGACTGCTCGCCACTCCTAGCGATCGCTACGAGCTTCTCTCTGGTCGGGCACTCTCGTGCTCTGTGCTGTCCACTGCACAAGAAACACTCCATAGGTCTCCTTGGTCGGTCCTCTCTCTATGAGGACTTCCGCTCTGCAAAACGTGGCTTCCCCTCGCCACTGCCGTCACGATCTTCCTCGCCATCGCCCTTCCCCTCGGGCTGGGAAGCATCAGACTCAGATACACCTTCACTGTTGAAGTCATCACTCTCCCACAAGCCTTTCCCCTTTGGCTGGGATGACTCTGACCTACTGAGATCAACTAAGGACTCCATGGCAGCTATGGCTCTAGACAGCATCTGAATGCCATCCGCTTCAATTCCTATCTCGCCCATGGCCTGAGTCCATCTAGGAAGGAAAACAGAGCCTCTTCCTCGCCAAGGTTCGGTATCTACAGCATCGGCTCTGAAAACTCGCGTACATACTCGCGCACTTCTCCTCACCGCGTCAACCTTCTCAGCTTAGACCTTGCCTCCTTAACTGCGTACTCAAGATAGAACTGTTGCCTGAACTCCCTCTGAAATTCTGCCCAAGTGCTTATGGCAGCACCTCTTCGCTTGGCACCCTCGCACTTGCGTCGCCACCACAGCAAGGCAAAATCAACCAAGTACATAGAGGCAGTGCTCACCTTAGTAGCTTCCTCCTCAATGCCAACAGCTCAAAAATATTGCTCCAAGCCCCAAAGAAAGTTGTCCACATCCTTGGCCGACCTCGTCCCACTGAACTCTTTCGGCTTTGGGACATTTTCCCTGAATTAGGGAGCAAATGCTAGTAGGCGACCTATCACGGTGCTCTCACACGCACTGACCTTGCCACACAGCTGGTCTAGCTCTACTCGCAACGCTTCAACCGTTACCTCCAGGGCTACATTCTTCTAGGTGAGCAACTCTGTCTCGGCGAGCTTCTCATGCACCTCAAGCCTCAGCTCCTTGCCCTCAGAGTGGAAATCGGCGAGGCGATTTTCCAACTTATCCTCTACCTCGCCCATCGCCAACTCTACGTTGGCTAGCCTCGCTTCAAGAGCGGACACAGCATCTGAAGGAAACCGAAACAACACGCAGCGGAATTTAAATCATTCGGCCTCCACCAAGATCGATTCGGAGAGTTGCCTGATTAGGGTTTCGAGATTTTACCTGACGTTTTCTCTGAATTTTCTGTCGTTGGTCGAGTCACAAGCAGCAACTTTTCGTTCCTGCCTCTACGGTATCCACACGAACGGATCTCACGACTCTTGAACGTCTCACGATCAGATGCCTTAAGGAGCGTTTTTATTCTTTTAACCGAACTGCTAGCTTCGATTAAAAAGAATGTTTTGTTTTCTGTTTTTTTTTTAAAAAGTGCGGCCATGTTTTTGGAAAAACATCCTTTTTATAGGCAGTAAATTTTACCCTAAAATTTACTGCCAAACAGAACTCTAATCCTACTTAGAATAGGATTAGTTATATCCCTAATCCAATTCAGAATAGGATTAGTTATATCCTTAATCCAATTCAGAATAGGATTAATTAAGCTCCTCATTGATCCGTTCTAAGTGTGCGACCCAATAGGTTCTCAAAACAATGGCAATGACAAAATTGTCACAGGCAATGAGCGGTATCTAGCAACACATCATTGCTACCCATGTAACGAGAATGTCAATGACTCGACATAACCTTACTCGTGATAGATGTTACCGTGTAGTTTAATCCCTTTATCCTATGATGTCTTGATTAGACACAAGTCATGGAATGTGTCACACTTGTATAGTCTAATCAGCGTTTCTTGATTCCTGAGTAGACTAATTAAACAAATAAAATCAATATCTCATATTGACTTATTCGAGCACGGCCATGCATTTCTTAGTCTCACTCTATCAAAGGGCCCAAGACATCACTCTTGTTATATAAGAGGGATAAATCCTATCTTGATCACTCAACATCCCTCTACATAGATCAAGGCATACCCAATTACTACCTTTATAGTCCATCCTGTTACGAATGACATCTAGCAGCATTAAAGTATGCAATTCTCTATGTTGGGATCTCTGATGATCTCAAGTCAAAGGATCACATACACCATCATCACTATGAGAATCGCTTATGACATTCATATAACAATCCATGTAGCGTTCTCATGGAGGGTCGATCCAGTACATAGTTCTCTAACATGTACCTATGTGATGACTTGATATCCTATATCCATGACAATGGTCATCAGTCAACCACATACTAGTCTTATCGTATCATTGTTATCCTTGTTCACAATAATACTTGACTAGGGATATTTTAAGAATAGTGTGTTATTACTATTCTAAGGACATTATTATATAAGATTATATTACGCAGTTATAAGACAAATATAATAATGAACTATGATAAATAAAATGTCATGATACATAAAAAAATGCCAAAGTCAATCATCTAATGAATGGTTCTAAGGGCATAATCCAACAGCATCATCTTGGGAGCCACCTCTTTTCCCTTTCCCGGCTTGAGTCTCTCGTGCCTCCTATCTTTAGGTGTGCTGTCCTGCTTCCGAACTCGCCATCTCTGCTCAGTACAGGCTGCACACTTGTACGCTTTCTTCAGCTAACCTAGTTCGCACCGCGTCTCAACCAGCACTAGGACCTGCTGGAACCACGCAACTCAATCAAGCCGGACTGACCACTGATCGCCACCGAACGCTGATCGCCAACAGCTGATCACCCTCTGTGATACCAACTGTCACGTCCTGGGAGTTTAAGCCTAGCAACCGTGCAGCCTTAGGATGGGAAACTCACGTCCATGTCCCTAAGTCAGCCTACTCTTGCCCAGGATACTTCTACTCGCAGACACGCAGCAAACACACGCACATAAGGCACAAACACAGGGGCAGACGATATAGGGAACTGTACACTTGTATTCACTCAACTCAACAATGTACAAGAGCTGTTACAACAAGGAGGCACAGCCAATGGCCTCAACTATCCCGACTGGACACACCCAAGCCGTCCTAGGAGGTTCCCACAAGAGCTTCAACCTATCGCTCAAGCTCACTCCCTCACCTACACGTAGAGACTCTCCCCTAAGCCCCCATCAACACTCAGTGTATCACTATATCTCTCCTCTGTACAAATGGGGAAGACACCCCTTTATATAGGCAAGTCCTCATATAGGTATGTGGTAGTGGTTAAGCCAAGTGTAGGGCTGGCAGACTGCTTTGGGAACCTTCCCTGAGTGTATGGCAGCTGGTGCGCACTGAGCCTTGCAGACATTGTTCTATCCGAGAATCTGTCTCAGCTGCGCCCTGAGGTCGCCCGTTCCTTCTACTCGCCTACCAACCTGGTGCGCTGGCCCTAGCCCTTGCCCTCGCCCTCGCCCTCGCCTACGCCTGGAGCCTCACCCAACTGTCTGGCTCACCTGGGCTTGGCGATTGGGGCTTTGCTCGCCCACCTTCTGGCCAACATCCACGTCACTCCCACTACTTTGGGCTGCCTTGGTTTGGGCCTCCAGCCTCTCATCCCCTTGGTTGGGACCTAATTGGGCTTGCTTCCGTCTATCAAGCCTTGGGCTTCTACGCGGGACGTGACACTAGCATCTTTCTCAAAATCTTTTTCCTCTTCTTTTTCCCCGACCCCAAACCCCTTGCGATTGAATCTCCTCTTCCTCTTCTTCGCCAGAACCCAAGCAAAGAACTCTGTAGTTTGTGACTTGCTTTTTGATGTTAACTACGAAAACAAAAATCTGAATGAATGGGAGAATGAAATTCCAAGTTTGATAATCTGACTTTTTATATATTTTTCATTCTTTACCTTTTTAAAGTAAAATCTAATTTTTATATAATTTTTTATATTGAGCTATTTTTCTCACTTTGCAGTTTCTATTGTGAAGGCTGTGATGAAGTATGGAAAGAAACATTTTGCTGGAGATGGATCATGCCAGATGAAAATATCAAACAACATAAGCTAATAGGTGGCGCTTACATGGGCATTCTCGCTAGTTGTTTGATCTTTCGTGCTTTGAATTCCATTTTGCTAACTGGCTTTTTTTGGTTTCTGGTCATGAAATTTAGGTAAGGAAGTCAATGTTCCATATCAAGCAAGTAGTTATTGAAAGAGCAATTGAAGACCCAGATCCTAGAAGGTCTGCTGAGAAGAAGAGGATGATCAATGCTCTGTGATATTGTACCAACCTTCTTGTCTCTTTTCCTGAATGCTTTCTATTGTTTTATTTCTTTATCCTTAACTTTGTGTTTGACACCCAACAAGAATAAAAGAAGTGAATTTTCCAGCTTTTGTTTAAAAATACAGTCAAAATTTTCAAGGTTTAAGAATGTTACGAAGGAATGAAGGTGCTGTGTAATTCATGAAGGGGTTTTGTTCTTATTTCTTTCAATGAAAAAAAGAATGTGTCAATATCATATTCAATGCAATTTTCAGTGAGTCAATGGTTTTGTTATGTTTTATTTCTGCATTAGGGTGGTCTAAGTTATGATAACAAATCTATGTTAAAAATGGAGCAGAGAGAAGGAAAAGGCGAGGTTTGTTATTCTTTTGGTGAAGGGAGCTGTATGGCTTTAAGGTTCCAGTTGTCAAAGTTTGATTGTATAAATTCAATCTAGGTAGCCTTACTAGGAGTATTGTTTATAGTAGTGAAGTGTATGCACTAGTGGAACAATATCTTTCCTTTTATGGCATATCCTATTTTGATTAGTTTGAACTTTGCAGGTTGTGAGTTTACCTTTTATTGGTGTGATAAACGCTATAGTTAGTGGCATAATGCCTTAAAGTTTTTACAAGAATAAAACATGCTAAATTGTTCAAATTGCTAAAATTGTGAGCTTTATCATGCTAGATTGATTCTGTTGCATTAGTTTTCATTGGTTTATGTTGGTCACCTATCATTGCTGAGTTTTCAAACCTTAATTTGTTTTACTGAAGGCTCTTTCAAGTTGAGCTCAATAGGTCAAACTTCACAGTACAAGGGCTCACTTTTCTTATTTGTTGTTTTGCGGCCTGTTTTTCAAGCAGGAAATGGAGCATTCTTTGATAGGACTTTAGAATGCTGGAAAAACCTCATTGGTAAATGTTGTTGCAGTAAGTGAATTAAAACCTCAATTGTAAATGGTATTGCAGTGAGTAAATTTCAAAAAGGCCATACGAGCAATCTAGCATGTGTTATGTTTTTACTTATTCTGTGAGTTGACTTTAAGTTGGTTGGTTGTTGTTTCTAGACTGGTGAATATAGTGAAGATAAGATCCCTACGGTGAGCCGTATCATCTGAAAATATTTGTATTTGCACTTGTATAATTAGTTGACCATTTTGCCTTTCCAAATCTAACATAATATTTGATTGCAGATTTTTCTGAGAAAACCTTGTACGGATGCTGTTTAAGTTATTATATTATTCCGTTGTAGGCTTGTAGCAGAAGCATCTTTCACTTTCATACTTATGTTTCCATCCCATGTGCTCAAGTAAATAGATACAATATAAGATTCTAAACTAAATTGCAAATTGGAATGGAGCAGGTGGTTGAAGGAGCAAGAGTAAGAGGAGCAGAAAAATAATAGGCATTGATATCAACACTAGCAAATTTGCCAAAGGTACTTTTCCTTAGTAACATTATTTTTAGAAATAACATAATTCTTTTTATTCTTAATTTAAATATCTAATTATGCCTTCCTTTTTTTTTTGCAAGATGGAAACCCATGATTGGATCATTTACACTGGATAGTTGTTTGTTGCTTCAAGTATTATGTTTGTAGACATTTAATGATGCTTGTAGTTTCTAGATTTTTGTTCTTATTTTAGGATTTGGTTCTAAAAAATATGCTTGTTTTATTTTAGATGTTATTGAATACCTTGTATTTTAATATGATTTTTTATTTTATATGGAACCATATTTTATTAGTATTACAAATAAATTAATATTAATAATTAAAAATATTATTAAAAATGTTTTTACTAATGTGTTTATATAGATGGTTTATGTTATTGGAATATCCAAAATTACACTAATGGTAATATATTGTCAGTAAAATATAGTGTGTACCGTTAGTATAGATAAAAATCATAAGGTTATATTGATAGGTATCGAGTATCAGTAAAAGTATAGTATCGACTTAACTGTTGGTATAACATTAGATCGATTGTCGGTATATATAAGGTAGTTATATCTATGAAACGTTTCACTGATGGATTCATGCTATTGATAAAGCTTGTTCTAATAGTACAATTCATTGGTATAAGCAAGTAAATTATTATAGTGTTACTAATGGAATTATGTAGTTGGTATATTTCTAATACTTGTTTTGACAACAAAATTTGTCAATATAGGCATGGAAGCTATACCAATGGCTATAGCTTT
Source organism: Heritiera littoralis (assembly GCA_031772115.1). Lineage (NCBI taxonomy): Eukaryota > Viridiplantae > Streptophyta > Magnoliopsida > Malvales > Malvaceae > Heritiera > Heritiera littoralis. Next base: position 4,874,595 of record JAPDPK010000026.1, on the reverse strand, counting down.
ATCGACAACGCCAAACACTGGTATAGGAAAGTCGTAATAGCTTTACTAGTGGACGCAAATCGTTAGTGTATATTTATTATTTATTTTGATGGTCAAAAATTTGTCAGAATAGGTTTAATATCGACGAGAGATATAGTCACAATTAAAAAACCGTCAGAATATATATTTTGATCATCAGTATAGGATTGGTTGAGCTATATCAACGGATTTTTGGGTTTTAGTGATGTTTTCTTGAGTGTCAATATATGACAGTTTTCTTGTATTGATTATATCATATACAGTTATATATCAATTGAGTATTAATTTTTTTATATTCACATTAACATAATAATATTAGATATATATCAATTGATCAAATGTTCAATTAATGTTAAATGGTAGATATTATTAAATTAATTAATATAATGTTAGTTATTTAAATATAATTAATAATAATATTAATAAAGTATAAAAAATAAATTTTATTAAAATTATCGCTTACACAATAATACTACTCTAGCATATCATTAAATTACACTTTAATTTACTATTAGAATTATTATTTTTATTCACACTTTAATTTTATATTTAATAGATAATAAATAAATTATTTTTAATAAATACTTAATTTTATCAAAATAATACTTACACATTAAGAGATTACATAATTTATTCTTAAAAGATTATTATAATATAATATATAATCATTATTATAAAATACCAAATTGATTTATTCATGTATAAGGTTATTATAATATAATAAATAATTAATTACCACTAACTTGATTTATTAATGTCTTTTGTTTTGAGGTTAAAAAAAAAGTTACTACTAGCTTGATTTATAGTTTTCTCTTTCAATGATATTCAAGCTTATCAAAAAAATTGTACTTGTATAGTTTAATTTAATTACATAACTTTTTATAATCTTAAAAACTTGAATTTTAATTTTAAGATTAGGTTTTTTCTTTTAATGTAAATTTAATATCTTTATATACTTGAAACTTTAAGAAAATGTAGTTTAAATTTAATTTTGTTAATAATATTCTTAATGTGTTGCACAAAATATCAAATTCAAAGTTTCAAACAAATATTAAAATTATATAATGTTTTTTTTTATATATTTGATTTATTAATGTATTAAAATTAAAATTTTATTATAAAATAAAAATAAGAAAATGTTAAAATGATTTTTATAATAAAATCAAATGTTAAATTAATAATATATTTATTATTATAAATACAATAAGTATAATATTAAAGATTGTTTAATATCATATATCAAGGTGTTTTAAATTAGTTTCATTTAATAATTGAATTAAAAAGATTCAATATTTATTTTGCTGATAATACATAATGATATAATTGTATAATAAATAAAAACTGTTTTCAAAATTTTAAAATTTTTAATTAAAAAAGAGTATCAATTATTTATTTATTTTTAAATAATAATCATATAATTATAATTCGTGTTATAAATTCGGTTTTTACGGGTTTCGGATTGGATCGGTCTCGGTTTCGGATCGTATCGGGTTTGGGTTTTGTCAGGTTCGAGTTATGTCGGGTTTGGGTTTTTTCAGTTTCAAGCTTTTTCAGTTTCGGATTTTTTCGGTTTCAGGCTTTTTCGGTTTCGGACTTTTTCGGTTTCGGGCCTTTGACTTTTTTGATCAATTCAAGTTGGTTTGGGTTCGGTCTCGAGTGAATTCGGGTGGGTTTTCGGGCCCGGGTCAGCTTTTGCCAACTCTAGTTGAGTTATTATCATTAGCTTCTATTTGGTTCGCAGTCTCAAGTAGATTCTTAATTCTTGCTCTTGCTTCCCTTTAATTCTGATGCATGCAATGCAGGTCAAGGTTATATCAATGTAGTTGCTCCTTATTCTGGAAATGAGTAATTGAATGTCCTCTCTTTTCTCCTTTATTCTGGAAATGGTTAGTGTAAAACCATGAGTTATTTTTCTTCTTAGGATCTGTAAGCATGAGAACATGTTATGTTTTGTTTTAGTTTTGTCATCAACTTGCTATTCCATCAGTAATAGACGTGGAAAGCGACGACGACGATGAAACAGAGAGCAGCATTGATTTGTTCATGAGATTCTTGCAAAACATGTTCAGGAAGTCCTCGATATTTTTATATTTTACTTAATTATATTATGTTTACATGCTTTCCACTGACATTTAATTATATAATGCAAATGAACTCCAGGTACAAGGTGTGTATGTATTTGGAGTACGGTGAGATGCTATGCATTTGAATTTAAGCATCAACTTCTAATCTTGAGAGAGAAAATAGATGTTAGAATTGTAGCTCTCTTAATGTTTTTGAAATCCATGCGAATAGGCGAGGAATTCATAAAGTAACTCCAATATATGTTTTGATTGGTTTCAAATGATTGATATGACGAAAAAAATGCAAAATCTAGTTGCAATGCGCAGGTAAAAAATCTAGTTTTCTTAATTTATATGACCAAATGAATATGTGATAATTTTATAAATTCACTTTTAGAACTTATATATCACTGATGTTTTAAATAATCTTAAATCAAATATAGTAATTGCCATTATTTTTTTTCTAGATATAATAAATGTACGAAAACTCAATTATAAAAAGTGAGTTCAAATCTTCTAACTTAACCATTTTCTTTTATATTCTGGTTAGGAAGAAGCAGCCAAGTGTGAATCTGAAATAAAAAGTAGGTAAAGAATTGAAAACAATTTAATGTTTATATGAGTTGGTCATTGATTGATGATTTGGTGGAAAATCAAACAATTTAATGTTTTTGCGCAATTTACTGAAGAATTCAAGATTAAAACGTAGAAGACCCGTGGGTCTTCAATTTGCAATTTTTTCCAATTGACTCAAAGTCTCTACTACTTTTGCATAAACAAGTATATAAAAAATGCTAGCTGACATTAAGTGCGACAGTAATCTTTCCATTGGAGAAGTCATGAGTTATTTAATTTAACTACAAATTAAAAATTAAAACTTTATCTGAATACAATAAACTTATAAAAATATATCTAAAAAAATGGATAAAGCAAGTCATAAGTCTAGACATTCGTTAAAATAAATTATTATACAAAGGTGAGTGGCATGATAATCATAGAGTCGTAACTTGTAATTGCAGGTAAGAGCTTTGTAACTGTTTGTGTGAGAATTGTTCATTATGCTTAATATCTGTCCCTGCCTTGCAATGTAATTTATTACAACTAAAAAAACCTTTGAACTATCGAAATCATGGCTTCTTTCTTTATAACATTCAATGTCCTCTTCTTCCTCCTACTTGTCCTGGTTCAATCTTCCCCTGTTTTTGCTTCTTCATACTCTATTGCTGCAGATGAAACTACCAGAGGTAAAGAAGCGGAAACTCTTCTAAAATGGAAAGTTAGCCTTGACAACACCACCCAAACTTTGCTCTCTTCTTTGTGGGTTGGAGTCAGCCCTTGCAACTGGGTCGGAATCACCTGCAACAAGGCTGGAAGCATCACCGATCTAAGCTATGCGAACTATGGTTTGAGAGGTACACTTCACAGCCTCAACTTGTTTTCCTTTCCTAACCTGAAGTCGCTTCAGCTTTTTAACAACTCACTGTATGGGCCAATTCCCTCTCATATTGGAAACCTTTCCAAGCTCGAATTCATTGACTTGTCATTCAATAGTTTCTTTGGGAATATCCCATCTGAAATTTTCCTATCGAAAAGTCTTAAGTTGCTTTCCTTGGGAGGAAATAAAATCAGTGGTCCCATTCCACAAGAAATAGGGGGGCTGAGTTCAGTTGTCGAGATCTATTTCTTTGATAACTTTCTAACTGGTTCAATCCCGGCCTCTATAGGAAGCTTGCATAATTTATCCAGGCTTGAGCTTTATGGCAACAGACTAAATGATTCTATACCAGAAGAAGTTGGGATGTTGAGGTCACTCACTTTGCTAGATTTTTCAAATAACCACCTAACTGGTCCTATCCCAGCATCCATAGGAAACTTAAGTAACTTAAAATGGATTTATCTGTACTTTAATGACCTCTCTGGTTCTATCCCCAGTGAAATAGGTTTGCTTAAATCTCTTTATGATCTTCAGTTGTCAGGCAATGATCTCACCGGTGTCATCCCTACTTCCATAGGAAATTTGACCAACTTATCTAGGCTTCATCTTGATGGCAATATGATTTCTGGCTTATTACCTCAAGAGGTAGGAATGCTTGAATCTCTCACTGTACTTTTGTTGCACAACAATAAGCTTTTTGGCCCAATTCCTCAAGTAGTTGGAACGCTTAAATCTCTCATTGTGCTCTGGTTGTCGAATAACAGTTTCTTTGGTACAATCCCAGCTTCCATAAGAAACTTGACCAACTTGTCTGATCTTGACCTTACGAACAATATGATTTCTGGCCCAATACCAGAAGAGATAGGAATGCTTAAATCTCTCAATAAACTCCACTTGAGGAATAACACTTTCTTTGGTTCAATCCCTCCGTCTTTCAGCAATCTCACTTACTTGAAAAATTTACAATTGGGAGACAACCGTCTTAGTGGTAAATTACCTGAAGTCTGCCTCGGTGGACAACTTGTTAATTTTTCGGCTTTAAACAATAATTTGACAGGTCAGATTCCACCAAGTTTGAGAAACTGCAAAAGCTTATACAGAGTTAGGCTTGAAGGAAACCGTTTGACAGGAAATATATCAGAAGCTTTCGGTATATATCCAAATCTGAATTATATTGCATTAAGCAACAATAGATTTTATGGTGAACTTTCTCCAAATTGGGGACAATGCCATAATCTCACAAGCCTAAGAATCTCCAATAATAACATTTCTGGAAAGATACCACCTGAGTTGAAAAATGCAACTCAATTAGAGGAACTCGATCTCTCTTCAAATCATCTAATTGGTGAGATTCCCAAGGAATTGGGACCATCGTTGTTTCGTCTTTTGCTAAGCGGTAACCAACTTTCGGGCAAAATTCCGTCAGAGATTGGAGTTCTTTCAAATCTAGCAGATCTCAGATTGGCATCGAACAATTTAAGTGGACCGATCCCTAATCAAATTGGAAACTGCTCGAAATTATTGAACTTGGATTTGAGCAACAACAAACTTGGAGAAAGCATTCCATTTTCAATAAGGTATATAAATGGTCTTCAAAGTCTAAATTTGAGTCAGAATTTACTTGTTGGAGCGATACCACAACAGCTCGGAAAATTACATAACTTGGAAATATTGGACCTTTCTCACAATATGCTCAATGGTTCCCTCCCAGTTTCTTTCAATGATTTGCAAAGCTTAACGGAGGTGAATATCTCTTACAATCAATTAGAAGGCCGTATTCCAAACATTAAGGCATTCCTTGAGGCTTCATTCGATGCCTTGAGGAACAATAAAGGCCTATGTGGTAACGCCAAAGGACTAATGCCTTGTGTTCTCCCTGTTAGCAACAATGCTGGTCATAGAAAAAGCACCAAAGTCATCATCTTGGTTGTGCTTCCACTCTTTGGTATTCTACTTTTGTTGGCTGGTTGTTTCTTCGTTCTTCGTCGAAAGTTCCAAATCAGAAATCCTAAGTCAAAGGAAACACAATCTACAGATTTCCTCACACTATGGGGATATAATGGAAGAATGCTTTACGAAAACATTGTCGAAGCCACTGAAGATTTCAGCTCCAACTATTGCATTGGTTCAGGAGGATATGGAACTGTTTATAAAGCTGTGTTACCAATCGGTCAAGTGGTTGCTGTCAAGAAACTTCACCAATCTGAAGACAGCATGTCTTCCAACAACTTGAAAGCCTTTGAAACCGAGATTCGTGCTTTATCAGAAATAAGGCATCGTAATATTGTGCGGCTATATGGCTTTTGTTCGCATCCAAAGCACTCATTTCTGGTTTATGAGTTTGTAGAAAGGGGAAGTTTGAGAATGGTCTTAAGCAATCAGGAAGAGGCAGAGGAATTGGATTGGAAGAAGAGGTTGAATGTTGTGAAAGGATTGGCCAATGCTTTGTGTTATATGTATCACGATCATTCACCACCTATAATTCATCGAGACATTTCAAGCAACAATGTTCTCTTAGATTTGGACTATGAGGCTCATGTCTCAGATTTTGGCACAGCTAGGCTTTTAAAGCCTGACTCCTCCAATTGGACCTCACTTGCGGGCACCATTGGGTATATAGCTCCAGGTATGTATGTGTGTGTATATATATTAATAAAGATGTTTTGGATGCATTATCTGTTAGTTTTGTGCAAACTGATCTTTGATGAAAATAAAATTCAAATATTTATTTGTGAATTTTTAAATTTTAAATATGAAATTGAGAATTTTATAATAGTTCAAATACTAAATATGAAATTAATTCTTTAAAGTGCAACAATAGATGTTATAACAAATAAAAATTTCAATATATCAAACTGAAGTAATGTAAAATTTTATTTAAACCTTTCAATTTCAAGTAATTATATTTATAGTCTTTTTGGAATATTTATGTAATTGTTTAGCTTATTATATTAAGATTTCCTTTAAATGTAAAATTTTAAACATTCATGAAAACAAAGTTACCCAAAACTTAAGGTTTAGTTCAAATGATTGATGCAATTATTCATAAGAGGTTTATCCATCAAATGTGAGACTTAAATCTTAGAACCTACGACCTCTTCTTCTAATCTTAAATTTTGGTTTCTTTGTACCAAAACAAAGAAAAAAAATGCCAGCTCATAACACCATATTAAATCACACTTAGATTTGAGGTTAATTTTTCTAAAAAAGAAAATCAGCTTAAAAATAACCTCAAAATGAAACGATATAACTAAAGACTTAAAAATATAAAAATAAAAGAAAACCTAAAACACTTAAACGTGCTTGAGCTTGAGGGTCTACTGGTTTTTTTACTAGCAAGTTTGGTGATAAAATTAGAATTACCATTTTCACCGATCTTGTAACTCAAAGTCTTCTTAATTATTCAAAGGCCAAGATCTAGGATAGATTTAGGGGGTATTTTTAGGGAAAAAGATTAAGGGTTTAATTTCATTGAAGAGGCGTTAACGATAAACAATAACGATTGAAGGCTTTAGGGGATCATCTAAGTAAAAAAAATGTGTTCTTGCAAATAGATGAATATGATTAGATATATTTATTTATGCAGAGTTGGCTTATACAATGAAGGTAGATGAGAAATCTGATGTCTACAGTTTTGGGGTGCTAACAATGGAAATTTTTATGGGGAGGCATCCTGGTCATCTTCTTTCATGTTTATCATCAATGGCATCAACATCAGCATCAACATCGACATCAGAACTAAATGACCAAATGGTTTTACTCAAAGATGTGATAGACCAACGTCTCTCACCGCCGCGGGTAAACAAAATTGCAGAGGATTTAGTCTCTACTTTGAAGCTGGCATTTTCATGCTTGAATGGTAATCCTCAACTTCGGCCAACCATGCTACAGGTTGCTCAAGCCCTTAACCGTCAATCACTTCCATTACCCAATCCTTTCTCGTTCATAAAATTGGCAGAATTGTTGGGTCACTCAGTGTGTGGCTAATTTGCTAACGATATGGATTTTCAGTACAATAACTATGGCCTCTGAGAACATGTATTTGCTTCCAATTTATGTTTTATCAGTTCGTTCCTCTGCTTTGTATTTGCTTAAATCTACTTTTTTATCAGTTAGTTCCTCTATTTTGTATGGAAATCTTTAGGCATTTTAATAATAAAAATAATAAGGATTAAAAGTTATCTCTTCCGCATAAAGATTTAATTTTCACTAATAGATTAGCAGACAGTACCCACCCTTTAGAATATATGAAAAACTTACAAATTTAATTTAAAAATTAAATACGTAACAATTTCTTCATTTATAGAATTAAAAATAATAATAATCAATCGTGTTTTAAAAGCAGATAATAAAGATTTTTTTTTACTTTTTACTCTATGCAAATACATAATTTGTTTAAGTTATTGAATGTGCTTCCTAAGAGCAATTCAAGATAAATCCATTAGATAGGAAAAATAACACTTGTTTCATTTTCTAACCTATTTTGGTTAGCCATCAATTAGGTCTGATTTTCTTGACCAAGTCCAATTAATTAATTCAGTTCAAAATAATTGGACCCAACTTCTCAACCGAAACTAGTATATTGTACTTGATTTGTTATTTGAGACTAGTATGATACCCGCGCTATGCTGCGGGCATTAAAGAAAAGAATTAAAGATAATGATGAGAGGCAATTTGAAATTTTTAACCATGAAAATAGTACGATTCTTGTTTGAAATTTGAGATTTTTGACACTGAAGATAGCAAGATTCTTAATTTAACAACAAAATCTGCAATATTTTTTGTGGAGCAACTCATGATCCAACTTGCATCAAGTGTTCAAAAATAATTGAAGCACATTCTTGCTTGCTTTCCTTTCAACCATAATTCTAATCAAAACAGAAATTTGCTTTGCAGCAGTACCTCTCATTGCAACCCCAACATGTTTAACAATCCAACATATGATATAAAAAGATTTAATAAACATCCAAACTACTGCTAAACACCCAAAAGTTCACACAAGTATAAATTCCAATTTACTATGTAGGTTCAGACTACTCAAGATTTAGACCTCAAAAGCAACAATTCTAGTAAAATTTCAAGAAGCATTCGCAACACAAAACCTGACAACTTGATCAATAGATTTACCACTACATGATTCAACAGGAAACTCAACTACAGCATTGACCCTCGAAAAATTGCTTATATCACCTAATACTTCATAGACTTGTAAAAATAATTGAATCTTTTGGAGAGTAAAAATGTGATTTTGGGTGTGAACTTTCTAAAAAAAAATAAAATAAAACAATGATTTCGGGTGTGAACTTTTTACTTGTGTCTCCATATACCCATATACCTGAACATGGGTTTATAAACTTAAAACCATAAGAACTTTTCAAAATTCAAACAGACTGGACAAAGATATTTAAAAAGAAAAGTTCATTTTACAGCTTGTCGTGTGAGATGAGGTTTCAATTTGTACACCTCTTGCCTTTCTTTTAAGCTATTAACATGTGAAAAGGAACTTTGAATTGGTCTAAATAACATTCAGCATCAATATGATACTTAAAAGGTGCTATATACCTGGATTTTATCATATAAAATTACCTTAAATTGCTAAAAGGCATTTAGCTCTCTGCTGTATCCAAATACTACAAATTTAAAAATAAAAAATATGCAACATAAAATAGAAGTCCTACCTACTCTTAGCACATCAGTCCAGAAATCCGGGTGCTCCTCTTAACATGCTTAACAATTCCAAAATTCCAACTGGCAGTATAAGTGATGATTTGCATATGTTAGTCTTAACAATCGTACCTTTATGTTCACCTTTATTAGAAGTGTTAGAACGACATCTTAAAATTTTGAAAGGACTGCTTGTATTGTCAACTTTATCATCATCATGGAACAGAAAAAAAACTCAACAGTGTAATGCATAGGTTTATTTTCCTTAGCTTTGCTACAATCCTGCAAATGAACATTCCATGCAGGAGGCTCCAATATGATGTAAATAAAAAACAAAAAGATCACACAAGAAGTATATATCAGCAAAATTATTTTCATGTTCAGCTTTAGCTTGAATATAATATCTTAAATAAGTGATTCATCTAAACAATCAACAATGCTTGCATGATGCATGAGCAGTAAGAGATAGATTCAGAGATAATGGTTTAATTATTCGCTTCTTTCGAAGTTAAAGCATTCTAGTCTACAAGAATTACAAAAATACATCGTATTATTGCATAGCTTGGTTAGAAAATTGGAGTTAAAAGCAATCAAAATTTCCCAAAATTGAAGAAATTCCAATCCACTACTTACATCAAAAGGCCACCCATTAAGTATTGTTGTCTCAATTGATTCATTCGATCCTGAAAAGACAAAAATGAAGGCCAACACAGTGAGTGTCTCCTTTGTGTCTTATCAAAATAAAGCAAATATATATAAGTTCTCCTGTCATTGAATTGCATAGCATTAGCAGGAATTTCAAGATCATTTGATCAGATGAATTATATTTTGCACATACATGTTCTTCCAAAAGTTTCATTAGAGTTTAAGTTAAAATGCATAATACTATATGATATCTCATGCCTTATACTCTGTAGTTTCCAATAAAAATAAATAAATTTTACCAATTTCTAGAGACTTTAAACCTGGAGGAAGCCATACCAACTAAATGTTATTCAATTTCAACACAGTATTATATGTTCAATTTCATGCCTAAAGCCCATTAAGCCAGTTCAAGCATCTTGTAAATTCGAGTACTTAATTTCAAAAGAGGTAAAATATAATGACATGCGTTTAGTTCTTGTTTAAACCAACAAATTTATTTCATTTGCAATTCAAGCAATCCAATAGCATTCCAAATGTTTCGTATTTTTTATCATCTCACATGCTTGTCCTCCTAGAATTGGAGTGGGGATTGTTTAGCCCACATTACAATTTAATAGCCCAATATCAGTGTACAACAATCGCTTTGTTACTTTCTCAAAACTCAAATCTGAATGGTTAAATACTAATAACATGTGAATAAGTACAGTAATGACAAAATAGTTTACTAGTATTTGAAAGAAAATTTTGCTAAAGGCAACATAAGATTGCAAAACCTAAAGAATAGAAATCTTTTGAGCTAAAAACCAAACAACATCACATTCTTAAAAGAACATAAAAATGATCAAATACTTTAAAAAGCATCACTTTAAAAATATCTAGCTGTTGTGATATGGTCAGTTGGTCAAATAACAATGTTAATTATCAAGAACAACCAATTACTCAATTCTACAATTCTGCTGATATCATCAGTTAGATGGTAATGTGCCTGAAAATTTTTTACTAATAAGTTTTTATGTACTTTAACTTCGAAAAGAGAGTTGCTAAAAACAGATTTGGTTGATGGCATTTCCAAGATCTACACAGTTGTCATCATATGCTAGAAATACAGCTAACAAATACTACCAAATGGCGATTCCATGGAGTTTCCTCTGTAGATCTATTGTGCATAGTTAGCTTAAAAAATACCTTGGTACAATAATTCTGAATTCTCTTTAACTAAAGAAGCAACTCCCTCTCCTTACCTTTTGCTAGAAAATACTCTAAAGTCAACCAAAAACACCAAATTACACTAAAAAAGTGAAAAGAAAAAAAACACTAAAAAACATGTTTCTTTTTGGAATTACCCTCTCAGTTCCTTTTCCCAAGCCATATCTTTGGGAAATATCGACTTGAATCAGCGGCCAAGTGAAAGCATCGACAACAGAGAAATCTTGCATTAAGTAAGCGGCAAAAAAGAAAAGTCAGTTGAAGAGATAGCGACAAAATGCTTGTTGTCTGAGAGCAGGGCAATCGTTAGCTTACGGCTCTGTCATGTAGAGGAGGTGAAAGGCAAAGATGAACGTGGATGCATGTGACCTTTAATAGACAAAAACATAGCAACGCAGACGGGGAGGAATGTCCAGGAAGAACACATGCCTAAACCCAGCTGAAATGGCCGGTGTAGACAGAAGAAGATAAAGCAAACCAAGAAAAGCAAGGGTAAATAGTGAAAAAAAGAGGGCAAAAAACGTGGCTTAACAGGAGGCCGAGAAAATCTACAACTTTTATTTTATGATGATTAGGCTATTTAATTGTTTTTTATTATCAATTGGGCCTAATAAAATTAGATCTAGTTATTGATTGAGCTTGATTCATTAATTGGGCCAAACAAATATATAATAGGAATTGGTGTTGTCATGACACTAACCGTAAAGGCAAGGCTAGGCAATTGGTTTTTGTTAAAGGGTAGACAATTTGTTCCCGTAAAGGGAAGGCTAGGTAATTGGTTTCAAGCCGCCAGTTATACCCTTGCCTGTCCACTCTTTCCTCTATCCTTTACTCTTTTCATTTCCCTTCTCAACCATCCTAGCAACTACCGGCAACAACTTACTAGCCTACCAAACCCCCATCCTCAGCCCCACCACTCTCCTTTCCTTTCCCATGCTAGCCATGACAACTAAAACCAAATGATAATTGAGATTTTAATTCATGAATTTGTGTGGTTTGAATTGGCAGTATAAATAACCCTTGGGTTTTGCTTGATAAGGTGAAAAGAAAAATGAAAAGATGAAAAATTGGAGGGAGAGAAAAAATGAAGAGATGGAAAACACTAAATTTTATTCATAGGTGTGCGTGGTAGAAAAAATCGAAAATGTGAAAAAAATATATAATTTTCTTTCATTTCAATAAATATAATATTCTTTAATATATAATTTTCTTTCATTTCAATAAATATAATATTCTTTCTTTTTATTGCTTGGTAGAACTGAAAAATGAAAAGAAAGAAAATAAAATTATATTAATTTACCATTATACCATTACTTAGTTAAGATGATAAAATAACATTAAAAAAATCCAAAGATAATTTTGTAAATATACTCACTTGATTCACATCTGTTTCACTTTCTCTCTACTAATCTTTCCAATTTGGAATGATTTAGTTTTGTTAATAAGAAAAGAAAATAACAATCTTTCTTTTAGACACCTCATTTTGTTCGGAGATGTATTTTTGTAAAATATTGTAAATTTTAAATTAACATTTAGAATTATAATTAATAATATAGGATTATTTAATTTTATCAGGATTATAGGAATTAAAATAGAATAGGATTAGGTATGTTTAACTAATATTAATTTTTAGGAATTTATAAATAGAGTTATTGTTGACTTAAACTTAGGAAAGTTTGATTGATTTTATAAATTATTAATATAAGATAAATAGTAATACAGGATTAGGGTTATTAGATAATTAAAATATTTATTAGGATGATAAGGATTTTTTTAAGTTTAATTAATTTTAGGATAATTATAAGAATTTATATAAGATACAATGACAGTATATAGTTTTTATACACTGTCAGTTAATAATATGCTGACACCTTATTAATGAGCAAAGTCTAAAAGTGTATGTCCTTAAAAATAAATTTAAAAACTTTATTAATATTTATTTTTAAAGACCTCCATATAAGGTGTCATCTCATAGTTAACTGACAATGTATAAAAGTTATACACTGTCAATGCATTATATCCAAACTCTAATTATAATTAATTAGAATTTTTTAGGATAGTTTTTCAAATAGTTTTAGATAAAATTTTAGATTAATTATTAGGATTTTTTTTAGATTATTATTAGATTTTTAGGCTTTTTTCTTATTTGGATTTTTAGAATTGATTTTTTGTCTAATAGGATTAATATTAAATTAGAATAGGACTAACATTATAATTAAACGTAATAGTATCTTAAGATTGTTACTTGATTAGGATAATTTAGTTGTTAAATTAATATAGTTGTAAATAAGTAGTAGATAATTGGAGTTAATATAAGTAATTTTGGATTATTTAGAATATGAAGAATTAGAGTTGGATTATGAATAAATTAAAAATTAAAAAAAAAAAAGAGGAAAAGAAGTCTTGGATTAAAAGTGGAAAGTAGGAACGTAATTAGGATAGAGTTTTTTCTAGAAAGGAAGTCAAGAAATTTACAAATAAATAAAAGAAAGGAGTTTTAGTTGAAACTAGTTTTAAATCCGTGCAATGCATGAATATACATTAATAAATCAGTAAATTTATGTATAACATAATTTTTATTAGAAACATTAATATTTTTGTTTGCATTTTGTGTATTTTAATATGGATTATTATCCAATCCACTGCCAGTGAAGTTTCTTAACTCTACAAGTGGGGTTAAAATGATAGGATATGTCCTATTTTATTTATTTTTTATTTTATTAATATTTTTAAAGGACACATATCATCATGTTAACCTTACTTGTGTTGTAAAAAAACTCCATTGACGGTGGATAAGATAATAATTCTTTTGATATAATAAAATAAAAATATATATATGGGATGTAATTATACAATTTTGGTCAAATTTAAATAAAATTTATATAGTAATTTTAATCAAAGTAATCTATAAGCAAATTTTAATTATGTCTTTAATTTGAAGAAATTGAAAATTTTCTCATTTTTTAAATCAATTTCATGTATAATTTTTTAAGAGTTTGTATATGATGTACAGAGAGTGTATAGTTTCTATACACTGTCAATGCATCAGAGATTGACACCTCATCAATAAGCCCTTATGGGCAATTTAAAAAAAATATATTTATATTTGCATATAAGGGCCTATTGATGAGGTGTCAATCTCTAGTGCATTGACAATGTATAAAAACTATACACGGTCAGTGCATCATATATAAATTCATTTTTTAATTTATAAATAAAATTCAATTATGTTTTAGATTTAAACAAATTCGTCTTAATGTTAATAGACATATTCTTATAATTCAAACCTTCAACATCCATTGATATATTATTGGAGATATTTGTTTCAAGTAATGGCATCCCTGCATGGTTGTATCTTTAATTTAGGATATAATTTTATATGTAAGATTAGACCAGAAAAAATAAGGAAAAAATAAGAAAAAAATTAAAACATATAGAAGAAATAGATGGTGATAGAACAAATATATATATATATATATATATATATATATATATATATATAAGTTCTTTAAAATATACTTTTAAAGTTTTGAAATTTATGTTATTTTTACTTCTTTATAATTTGTTAAAATTTTCATGGTATACTAATTTTTTGTGTATCCTTGATATTCATTTTCAAATTTTTGAATTAATATCTTTAAATTTTAATTTTAATCTATAGAGTAAGATAATTAATTTTTTTAATTTTAATTACATGGGTAAAGAAATTGAAAAATATAACTTTTTTTGTATTTTAATCTATATGGGTAAAAAATTGAAAAAGGATAAATAATTAAAAAAACTTATACAATTAAGTTTTAGATAATACACATAATTTATTTTTTTTAATTTTAATTTATAGAAAAAGATAATTTATTTTTTTAAAATTTTAATCTATATGAGTAAAGAAGTTTGAAAAAAATAACTATTTTTTAAATTTTTATTTATATTTCAAGTAACGGTGTCCCTATATCACTAATTTAGGATACGATTTTATATATAAGATTAGATCTTTTATAACTTATTTAAAATTACAATATCATAAATATATGTAGAAAGCAACAAAAAAATTAAAAGATATGGAAAAATAAAAGACAAATAGAACAAATATATATAAGGTTATTTAAAATAAACTTTTTAAACTTTTTGTGTTAGTTTTACCTCTTTATAATTTGTTAAAAAATTCATGGTATACTTTTTTTTTTGTGTATTATTGATGTTTATTTTGAGATTATTGGATTAATATCTTGAAGCCTTTAATTTTAATTTATAGAAAAAGATAATTATTTTTTTAATTTTAATCTATATGTGTAAATAAATTGAAATAAAGATAACTGAATTTTTTTAATTTAAATTTACATGGTTTAGACATTGAAAAAGGATAATTGATTTTTTTTTTAAATTTAATCTATGTAGGGAATTTTGGATAATTGAGTTAAAGAGATAATTTATTTATTTTTTATTTTAATGTATATATATTCCTATCTTTTTAGAAAATGAAAAAAAAAGATAATTATTTTTTTAGTATATTTTGTAGATTAGGAGATTACGATTAAAAAAATAATAATAACCCTTAATATTTTGAAATTAGTTTTATATAAATTAAGATTATTTGTAGATTCAATTGAAACTAGAAGTAAAATAGGATTTAAAAATTATATATAAATTAAAAACTAAAATTAAAATTTTAAATTAAAATTATTAAATTAAAATATTTGTAAATGAGAAATATTTGTAAAATAATTAAAAATAAATAATAAAATAAAAATGAGTGGTGATTGTCCGATGATGAAAACCTTAAGATGGCTACAAGTAAGCAGAACTTAAGGATTTTTAGGTATAAATGTCCTGTTAAATTTTTCAGAGTAATAGATGTTTTAATAGGATATTTTAAAAAATAATCAACACTTATATAACATTAAATAATAATTACATTAAAATTTTAATAATTAATAAATAAATGAATGGTGATTACCTTAGGATGAAATCCTTAAGGTGACTACAAATAAGCAACATTTAAGGAATTTCTAGGTAAAAAATTTCCTTTTAAATTTTTCCAAAGTAATGGATGATTTAATTGGAAAATTTGAAAAGTAATAAGTATTTATTTTAAATAATAAAAATAAAATAATAACACATAAAAGTAATTTAAAAAGATTAAACAATGAAAATGGATAAAAGGCTATTCCAATGATGGAAGTCTTAGGATGACTCGAAGTAAGCAGCATCTAGGAATTTTCTAGGTGAGAAGTTCAGCTTAATAGAGGATCTAAAGGCAACTTCAATAAAAAAACAATCAATATTCATTTTCATAATAAAATAAAATAAAGGGATAACAAGGAGTAGAAATAAAATTTTGAAAGACAAACTTAGAATAATTTAAGGCTAAATTGGTACCATCTAAGATAGCTAATGTAGGGGTGCTAATCATTTTCCATATCTAATCGTACTCTCAAATCCTAGGATTTTTGAACATAAACCAAACATTGTCCATAGTTATGAATAGGTAATCAATCACATCTAGGTAGAATAATTCGTGGTGACTTCTAGAAATTTTGTCTAACTGTCAAGTTCACGGATTTAGACGTTACGACATTTCTTATTTTCTTTCTTCACACTTTTCTTTCCTACAAAGCACTAACAAAAATCCTTTTTTTCCACTTTCCACACATTCCTTTCCGTCTTTCTACTTTTCCATCCTACCAAACACACCCTTAAATCTACAAGACCAAGATGTAGACACCATTTTTGTTTGGTTTTATTGGAATAGGTTTCTTTTAGATTTTGGGTTTTGAATTGATAATCCATGCTAGTGAGTGAGGTTGAAAGAAAAATTCTAAATATACCCACTTTTTTACTATTCATACCCCTTTCCTTGTGTGGTAAACAATAATTTAGTGAAGAAATTGGAGTAGAAAGAGCAAAAAAAAATGAGTAGGTTTAGAATTTTTGGGTTGGAGTTAAAGCTTCAATCCCATAATATGTTGTCCTCATGATTTATTTTATTTTATTTCTATTTTCATTTAAATTTTAATTATCAGATTATTAGTTCTTTTATTTTCATTTTTATTTTGATTATTTTATTTTTGTTTGATTTATATTCATAATTCCAAAAAAAGGAGAAAATTGGTAAATTTAGAAAAATAAGAAAAACATAAAAATACAAATATAAAATAAAAAGAAAGAAAAATCTGCATATCGAAAAATTTGGGATTCTAATAAAAATCGAAGGCCGGCTTTAAAAGAAATTAGGAAGATGAGAAATAAAATTTAAAATTGAAGACTAAAATTAGATCTGCATAAGGCAGACCCGATTCGTGGTCACTAAGACTTTCTGTAAGCAAACAAATTCCAAATCTATATAACAAGAAACAAAAACACAGTAAACATCAGCAATAACAACACAAGGGCAGCTAATACAAAAAACACAGCAACATTGGCAAATAATAAAAGAAGCAAACATATGCAAAAATGAAAAAACAAATCGAGAAAGGGTATTATTTGGGACAGAAGTTTTTTTCCAGATCATTTTAATTTGTTTGAATTTTCAAATTCGAGGAGGGGCTGTTCTATTATGAGAGCTGGCTGGTGAAAGTTCACAAACATAGAAGGTTTTGGTTTCGTTTTAGGGCTTAGATCTCGAATTCCTAAGGGGGTTTTAGGGGGTTTTAAATGGAAAAGGAGGTTGAAGAAGTTGAGAGATGTCCGAAAAGGTACTTTTTTCTAGGGATAGGTGGTGGTGTATAGTGGCACAAGGCATCGAACAGCGAAATAGTTGGAGGCAGAGAGGTACCGGAGAGAATGATAATAAAGAGCAAAGATACGATCAAAATTTGGTTTAGTGACTGTAATTTTTTTTTAAAAAAAATTAAATTCAATATTCGATTCTCTTAAAGAGCGAAGGAAAATGCAGAAGTGACGGATAAGAGGCTGGATTGTAATTTTTATATAAACCTTGAAAGGACGTCATTTTGGATTACGAAGGTTGCGACTCGCGACTCAAATCTCTACTTGACTTATATGTATTTCATTTATTTTTCTTTTATTTTTGTTGGTTTAACAGCAAAATATTCTCTCAATTTTTTGCGAAAAATGGATATAAGCTCTTTAACTTTTTATTACATTAAATTAGTTTATAAATTTTTATTTTACTATAAATAAAATCTTAATCTTTCAAAATCATATAATTAAATCTAAATCTATTAAATGACAATAACTTTCATTTATATTATATACGTGATATGTCATATTACAACTCACAAAACTAATTATATCAACTATAACCTAAGATGTCAAAATAATTATGTCCGAAATAATTATGCTCAACTTCTTAAGTGAGACCAATATATTGCGCTCCATTTGCTATTTGGGCTTGGACTATTTAATTGATTTTGGCTATCAATTGGGCCTTCTAAAATTGTACCTATTAGATCTTATTATTGATTGGACCAAACACGCGCGCGTGTGCACACACGTTGTCCACAACAATAGCCGCAACGAGAGGGCTAAGCAATCGAATCGATTTCAAGCTGCCTGCCATCCCCCTATTTGTCCACTCCTCCCTCTATCCTTTTCTCATTTCCCTTCTCAGCCATCCTAGTAATTATCGACGAAACCTTACTAGCCTGCCAACGACCTATCACCATCCCTAACCCCACCACTCTCATCTCTTTCCCCATGCCAGCAATGCCAGCTAAAATCAAATGATAATTAAAATCTTAATTTTCTTTGGATTTTTGTTAATTTGGTGAATTAGACCTTTGAATTGAACTTTATTATGATATTGGGTTTTAGCTCAAAACTAGACTTGCTGTTGGGTTTACGTTTCTGGTTTTGATTTAATTACTGGATCTTAAGTTGTGTTTTTAGTCGTTGATACTTCTATTAGGCTTTAAGAAGTGATTTGCCCTTAAACTCATTTCATTAACAAACTTTTTATTTAATTATTGTTAATTTTCAGGAAAATAGAAGAAAGAAAAAAAAAAGAAAAATATCTCAAAACAAAAAGAAAAAAGTAAAAATCAGAAAAAATCAATGGCTTAATAACCAAATATACTTTCGACCATTTGCATAAAATGAAAATAAGATATCGACCTTTAATTTTATTATATAAATCTCTAAACTTTTAAAATAATATAATTAAGTCTAAATCTGTTTTAAACTTTTATAGTAAAATAATAGTTGAGGGCTTATAATACCTTATCCTCTTATTTATTTTACTTAATTGCATTATTTTAAAAGGATAGAGGCTTATTTACAGTAAAATAAAAGTTTATGGACCTTTATAATAAGATTAAATATTGAGGGTTTATATCTATTTTGTGCAAAAAGTTAAGGATATATTTGGCTATTAAGCCAAAAATACTAATAAAAAAAAGAGTTTGATAAAAAAAATGCTTTTCGAAGATAAAATCAAACAAGATATGGATCGAATCAAATTCAGACTCCTAATTGAATTAAATCAAATACATTGGTTTGAAAAAACCTTAAAGGGAATTTAATTTTTATTTGAAGAAAGAATAAAAAAAAAGAGGGAGAAATCAATAAGAACCAAGGTTGTAAATTTTTTACTGGAAAATATTTCATTTTTTTTTTACAAGGAGATATATCAGTATCAGTTGTTTTGGTATATTATTTTAGATTTTTCGATTTAATTTTATAATATTTATAAATTTTTCATACTCATAATATTGTTAATAATAAGCAAAATAAATATATAAAACATTTAAAATTGATAATGATAAGTATAAAATTAATAAAATTACTTGTTCAACAAATAATAATCATTGTTAAAATTGTTATATTTGTTAATGCTTTTACTTAATTCACTATTTGTGTATTTACTAGTTTAAATTCAATATTAAAATATATTATAAAACAAAAAAAATTCAATTTTTTTTTATATTTTGCGTACCAATTGAAACAATAAAGTTTGCCGAAATTGACCAACATTACTTGAAACTCACGAAACCAGTTAATATTACTCAGTACCAAAACTAGCATAAAAAATCAACTACCAAAACTAGCATGAAAAATCAACTAAGTGTACCAAATTTTATCAAAATTGGGGCGTGTTGACCGGTACGATCAAAACCAAAACGGTATTAATAACATTTGTAAGAACACATAATCCAACAAGGGGAAAAATCAAAAAAAAAAAAGAAAAGGGGAAACCACATAATAGGGGAATTTGGGTTTTGGTCATAAGTTTCTGGGTAGGAAGCGTATGGTTTCAGGTGAAAGGGTTTCCTGATTTTGGGTTTGATGGACATAGAATATTTTTAGTTTAGTTTTTCTTTGTTCTTTTCTTTTAGATTTCTTCATTTTTAAAAGTTGTTTTCAGATCCAATTTAAAATGTTTCTTTTTTTTTTTAGCCTTTTAAGTTCATTTGAGTTTGTTTAGAAGTGTAATTCTTTCAAGTTTTAAGTTGAAATAAAGTTTTAACCATTATTTCTCCTCTTTTCTTGCATATGGTTGTATTTCTTAAAGTAAAATTTCATGCTTTAAGTAATCTTATTTGGTCTTGCATGTTTCAAGGGTTTCGTGCTATGGTGATTGTACAATACTAGTGTTCGTATTATACCAACAAGGATTTGAAAAGTTGATAATACAATTGATAATCATAAACAATATCGTTCAAATTGGCCAACGCTTTGAAATTTCAATAATACATTTACTTAAGATCTAGCTAATCTAAAGTGAAATAAATAATTTGGCATTAATATGAAATTTTAATAAATATTACAAAATTTAAATTATGATTTTTATCTACGGTTATAAGTGTGTCAAAATAACTCAATAAATATAAAACATTTAAAATTAATATAAGATTTTGACCGACACTTTAAAATACCGGTAAAAAATTTTTACTTTTAAAAACATTTAAAAGTGCCGTAAAAAGTCATGCAGCAAAAAACTTTTATTGACATTTACCTAGCTAATGGTCAATCTGCAGTCAAACAACTGCAGGAGATGTTTTCACTAATGATTTTATTGTCTTTTATCTATACTTTTAAGCGTTGGTAAAAGTAACTTTTCTTGTAACACAAACCCTTTGTAACATCTAACCTCTGACGAGAATTGTTAATAAACAAAAGTGGTGTTAACGCATGGCCGAGGATATAAGTGAAATATTTTAATTTGTTCGGTACAACATGGACAGTATTGAGTACTGTTCTGTAATTTTACTATTCTTTTGTTGCTTGCTAGGAGATAGCCAAGGGTGGCAATGGGAGAAAAAGGGTTGGTTATGGGCAGAAAAAAAGATGTTAATCGGAGAGTGAAGCCAAGTGGATGTAGAGTACGATTTTTTCTTGAACACGGAAGACTTGTGCTATTTTATTAATTTTGGGTTTATATGAAACACAAGATTATCTTATTACAATTATTTATTAAAGTGTTAATTATACTTTTCATATTATGTGACAATCGCGATTTTGACTTTTGGTGAGTAAACCAATTTATTTTCAAGCTTTATGAATTAATGTGAGTTATTAGAGAAGCATGAGGTAAGGAATTTATTTAGTGGATTAAAGTGTTCTAATAATTCACATGGAATAAATTTATTTAATTCATTGTTAAATTTTAGGAAAATTAATTATATTAAAAATATATTAAAGATTTATATTAAGAAAATACATATGTATACATATATATTAAATAATTATATATATGTATTACTTAAAAGAAGAAATAATGATACTATAATATAAAGGGTAAATTCTATCCAACTTCTTAACGTTTGATTATAATACAATTTCAGTCCATTAATTTTAAAAATAGACACTATGCTCCAAAAATGTTAACACCATTAATAATAGCTAAAAGAAAATGCAAAATAACAAAATTACCCCTGAATTTTCAATCCAAACACTGTTTCTTATTTATCCTATTTTCCTTGTATGGCTCTTTAGTTGCATTCAAATCCTCATCAATAGCTTTTGATATTTCTTTCCAAGTTGAGGCAAAGACAAGGCCCAACTTTCCTTCTTCCCCTGCTTCAATTAAATGCCAAATATTCTCCAAATATATATTCAACGCATGTATGAATAAAAATTAGCTAACCCACAAGTGGTTTAAAAAGTAAAAATAAATTTCTTTCTCAAGTATTTGGATATAGTTCGAATTTTAGAATCGTCATTATTGAGAAAATTTTATCGTTTATTACTCTCAATTCAAATAAGATTAGTTTCTAGAATGAGAATACTTGTGGTTACTAAAACAAAAACTCATGAGATGTCCACCAATTTAAGTGACAACTGCAAGTATCATTTTAGCAACTTGTGTGATTTCATAACTACTTTTAATCCAGTTTCCTTGAATTTCACAATGTTCTTGAATTTCGTACATATGAATAAAAATCAAATAAACAAGAATGAGAATAATTAAAAATTCCAAATTTTTAATCAAAATTCATATGATAAAATGCCCTAAAAAGTGGTATTTTAAATTTTCATCATTAAGCAACCCGAAAACAAAATTGAAAGAAGAAAAGAAAGAGGACAGAAAAACTCTATTAAAACACCTTGCACTTTTAGAAGATTTTAAACGGTGAAAATCGTGCAACTTCCACAGTTCCACTTGTGATCTTGTTCTTGGTCAGTGAATCTAGTTATTTCACGATTAATCTTGTAAGTGTTTAATTTCACTGTATGATTATTTTATATCGAATTATTGATTTTTCGATCATTGTGATCATGTTATATGATATCATCTCTAGCAGTACCATTTGCAGAGGTTATTGCCAGTTAGGGGAAAACTTCATAATATAACTTGTTGAACGAGATAAGGTATCATCAGGGTTTTAAGGGGAAAATTACTATCTTTCTCTTAATTATATGTCCTAGTTAAAATTTATAATTTATGCAGCTTAAGCAGCTGTTTCGTTTTATTTGTTCGTCTATTCATCAAACAAAAACTAAACATGCATTAACGCGGCTTGCCTTTTTCTTACTTTCTTCTTTTTCCTTGTTGAGATAGATACAAGAAGCTCCTCTGCACGGTGGATCTTACAAAAGACTTCTTTTTCAGCTACTCACACAATGCCATGCATTGTCTTCAAAGAAATTAATGTAAGAATGAGACAGGACTAGTACAGTATGAAACAATGTCTGGAATGAGTTCTTAACTCAAGGAATCCGGAATAATCTCAAGAACACTTTGTGGACTGTTGCATTGGTGTATTGCTTTTTCAAGCAGGTATGATACACTTTAGGCTTCGTTCTATTCATTAATTTTTGTGATATGTGAAAACGGAAGTATGGATTTGCAGGAAGATTGTTAATTCTGGTTTATGCTTAAAACACGTTGCTCTAGAGGAATCTTAGATAACCACGAATATAATTGCCACTTTCAGCAGTAGTGGAATTTTTTGGGTATGGAGCAGTTGTTGAATTTGATATGTTGCTTTGCATTTACTAAATGGAATTTTTATTTATTTAATCTTCTCAGAGATTTTGGGAGCTTTTGTAATCATCCCAAAAAAAACTGATAATAGAAAATAAATTTCTTTTATCAAATTTAATATAGTTCCATCCATGCTATCAATTTAGTAATTAGGGTTTGAAGATGGCAGAGTAAACCTGAAACCTTGTGGTAGTAACATTGAGCGGCTGGCCCAGTATCATGACAACAGAGCTTACTAGTTGGGCTTCAGATCTATAGATCATTATCTGCTTTTGCTTTTACTGAAACCTCAAGTGTTGGCTCCGGAGTACATTTTATTATTCTACATTGATCACGTTAAACAGATATTTTGCCAAAGGAGAGATCAATGGAAAGCAGCAATCCAGTCCAGGGAGTTCCTAGGAACTTTGCAAGGTTAATATAGGAATGTATACATGCATGCAGAGAAGCAAAGTGCCATTAATTTGTAAGATAAAAACAAGCCACTCTTCATATACCTTTAGTAGCTTAAGACAGGAACGTTTGTAGAGCCTTGCAAATTGCAGTTCTTGATTATATGATACTTGGGGTGTGTTTGGTAGCACAGAGGGTCCAGTGTGATCCCTCCATTGCACTGGCTCCTGCTACCAAATGCACTCTTAGTGCATAAGGATGGTGATGGATAACACTCCTAGAATTTGGCATTATGTTATGCAGGTTCTTGGGTCACTTTCAGCAGCAAAAGGGTAAACCAGCACTCTGTGAGTTGGATTCTGACCAACATTACAGCGTTGGAAGGCATGGTCCCAATTTTAATGACAATTAATGCTAGGTATATCGACTCTCTGTATTGCAGATACCAGTTATACTTTTCACTTAGTTATTAAACTTAAAGAGAGAATGAAGAGGAAGGAAACAAGAGAGATAGGGTTTTGACGTTTTTTCTTTACCCAAAGACCTATACATACTTCTAAATTTGTGGACCAATTGCTTTAACTTTTGAACAAACAGAATTTATACCGATTGCATCAAACAAAGAAAACCATTTTGCCATCTCAATCTGAGAAGGAAAATTACTTCCCAAAAACAGAATAGAATGTTTGCCCCACTGTTTGGAGGATGTGTAATCACTTATTATGTGTAATGTGTAATGTCTAATCACTTATCATTCTAGTCAGTCACACAATGAGCTTGACTCAAGCTCCATTTGCAGGAGATCCTGGAGGAGCTGAAGCTCCATTTGCAGGAGGAGGAGCTGAAGCTCCATTTGCAGAAGAAGGTCCTGAAGCTCCATTTGCAGAAGAAGATGCTGAAGGTGGAGGTACCGGTGGTGCAGGTGCTTGTGGAATACGAAGGATGAAGTCTGTCAGGATTGGATTGCTGCAGTGCGGACATCTAGGTCTTTCCCGTCGACGTTCAATTACTACCTGACGATAATCTGCGTCGATAACACAATCCCTGTGCATTATGTGGCCGCACTGAAGTAAAGTAACACTTTGGCCGGCAAAGAACGCCCCATCACATAGGCCACACAGTGGACCGGGCCCTAAAGCTAAGCTCCGCAGAAGCGTTCTAAATCGAACCAATCTCGTGCCTTCGTCGTCAGTGGGTGGTACCAAAGGCCGCCGCCCAGACATCTGTAAATGGCAAACTACAAAGCTTTAGAAGCTAATGATAAATAGGATAGCTCCAATCACTCTAAGCCAAATCTTGAACATTTACAAGCATTTTCTCCCTACTCAAGGCCGGAGATTGAAAATTTAGACATCAAGAGAAAAAATGATACAAAAATAATAACGATAATAACAGAAAAAAAAATCTTTTTGCCGCTCAAAATTAACTGTCAACGTTCTTTTTGTTCATCCATTATCATTTCAGGAAAGAAAAAAAAGAACTGCAAAACCGATATGAAATCCCAATGGCCAGAATTGCAAGAACAATTTTAACGCATATTCTTGACTTAAACTTATGTTCCACTTAAACATTTCAGGATCCATAACAATTAAGCTCGAAGAATAAAAAGAAAACAAGACTCTAGAGTTGCAGAGCCTCACCTGGAAAAGATCAGAGAAGAATGCAGTGCGCTCTGGTGTTCAGAAGAGAAGAAAAAGGCAAAGATGTTGCTGGTAAAGAATACGTAACATTTAGTTAGGCTCGAAGAATAAAAAGAAAACAGGACTCTAGAGTTGTTGAGCTTTTTTGTTTAAAAGAGATGCTCACCTGGAAAAATCAACGAAGAATGCAGTGCGCTCTGGTTTTGAGAAGAGAAAAGAAAAGCAAAGATTTGGCTGCTATGGAAGCGCGAGAGTGGCGCTTTCAGCCCCTGTTACGAAACAAAAGCGGTTGCCTCTTGGTGAATCTCGGCAGATCTTCTCTTTTCTTGCAGTGTAGTTTTTTTTTTTTTTCTCCTCTCAATTTCACAGCGTAATTACTGGCAGTTTCTTGGTTTCCCGCTCCTTTAATACACTTGCAAATTGTTTTGGGCTTTTGGTTTTAAGAATTGGGCTTCCCTTTGGTGTTCTCTATGGGCAGATAATAGGCCTAATAGTAATAGGGCAATAAGAAGTTTCGCAATAAGCTAATGCTAATGGCCTGTTTTTTCAAATCCTCTCCAATGAGGCCCAAAGAATGCAAAGAAAGTTGGATTGGCTTGGATCCAGAAAATTGGGTGAAACCCAATTGTACTTAAAATACTAAGTCCATTCTTTTGTATTTTGTTTATTTTACGGATAATTATTTCATAAAATATTTTTATTCTACAAATAATATTAAAATCGTATCACATGTCTTATAAAAAAATTAAAAAAATAGTAAATAAATAAATAAACAAAACATGTGTCACGATTCTAACACTGCTTGTGGAATAAAAATATTTCACTGACAGTGTATCGAATAATTATTTTTATTTTAATGTGATTTTTGTACATGAATTTGTGATATGGCTTTCTTCCCCTTGATTTTTTTTTTGTTCCCATTTTTACTTTGGCTAGTATAAAAAATATTCCAATAAAGCATGAGCAAGAAATAAATTATTAACGAAATGGGTAGATCTAAATCCAGAGAATTGGTTCAAACAGAATACCCAAATAATTTATTTAAAAACATTTAATAAGGCTTAGCAACAACATTTTATTGGCATGGGTATATTCCAAAATTAAGTGAATTATGAATTAAATAGGTAATTGAATTTTCAAAAATTACCCCAAAATTAATTCCTCCAAAAATTCATTTATACCCTTTTAATTTTAGGCTTAACAATTAATTATAGCTATTAAATAAATTTGGTTATTACCAAAATGGTCCAAGGATTGATTAACCAAATGCCCATAATTAATTAATTAATCAAAATGACCAATTAAACCATTATCCAAAATGACCTATTAATTAATTATGCAAGATGACTAATAATTAATCAAAATTTAATAGCCAAATAAAATTAATTAATCAACATAACCCCTAAAATTAATTAATTTTATTTGTCCAAAATTAATTTAATACTAAACTAGCTTTTACTCACACAATGTATGAATTAGTTTTAATTATTTAAATTTGTAAATATTTAAAATAATATTATTTAATTTATTTGTTTAAAAAATATATAAAAGGGTTATTATTTAATAAAATTAAAATTTAAATAACAATCTCGAAAATTAGTCTAAAGGGATAATCGGAAAAGGTATAAGTCAAGTCATTTATGTGTTTCCTACATATCCGAATTAATTGGTAGTCAAATTTCAATTTCACATTTATTCCAAAGCATTAAAGTTACTATAATTTTGCCAATAATATAGGTGCATATTTTATTATAATAAATCAAATCAACTATAAGATGTGATTTAAAATATATTTGAAAATTCTTGCAAGGCTTAATTAATTTTATAGTATGTACAAAAATCTTAGAAATTAGTCTTAAGGGATAATAGGAAAAGGTAAAAGTGAAATCATTTATGTGTTTCCTACATATCCGAATTAATTGGTAGTAAAATTTTGAATTTTATATTTATTCCCAAGATTAAAGTTACTATAACTTTGCCAATAACATAGTTCAAATTTTGTTGGCTCTACCGAGAGGGGGGTGAATCGTTTTTACTACTAATTTTGAGTTTTTAAGAGCTTAATTAACAAATAAAACAAATTATGCAATAAAAAAGCAAATGCAGTAAATAAAGATAAGGGAAGAGAAGCAAACACAGTATTTATAGAGGTTCAGCCAATCTCTTGCCTACATCCTCTCTCCTTGATCCTCTTGTCAAGGGATTGATTCCACTCTTCTTTGTGAATGAGTACAAACCACTTCAAGGTGTGGTGAGACCTCTTACACTTCCTTTTGAAGGCTTAGGAATAACCTTCTTAACCTATCCCCTTACAAAGCTACCCTCATTCTTACAAGATAACCTTACAAGGCTAGCACACCCCTTTGAATAACATAAAATAATGTGAGTGGGTGGTGTACAAGGTGAGATATCACAAATCAAATACAAAAGATGATTTTTCAGCTTTGAATTCTTTCTTGAAGCTTAGAGAAGTTGCTGAGTGCTTGTTCTTGCTTTAATCTTCATAAATGCCTCTATTTATAGTCCACCAACTGTTTAAAACAGTTGTTGAAGCATTTAATGCAATATTTCCCATTGAAACACTCAAAAACTAGCCGTTGGGCACTATTTTTATGATAGAGGATCGATCCTTAGCCATAAGGGATCGATCCCTATGTTCCAGAAAGCCTTCCACCCTATTCTACCAACTGGGGATCGATTCCTTCACTGTGGGGATCGATCCCTTGCCTAATTTCTTCACCTGAAAAGTGTTGTGCCCACATGGGATCGATCCCTAAAGCCTTCCTACGCATTTTTGTTGGCTGTTTTGGGATAAAATGATGTGTTTTGTGATTTGACTTTAGTTCAAAGTATTCTTTCAATTTTCTTGACTTTCTCAATTGAAAATTTTAGTCCAAAACTTTGTCAAATGATTTTCTAACATTGTGTCCATTTTAAGTAAATTTACAATATAATGTGAGACATTTTTCATCACTTAAGTTTTTGACATTTCAAAATACTTGTCAATTTAAAGCTAACAATCGCTCACTTTTTTATATGACAAAACTTAAGGTAAATTTGCTTTGAATATAAATATTTTTTGAAAAACCAAAAATGGTACTCCCCTTCAAAATTTGCTCCCTCTTAATTTAAGCATGAGTTTTATAAAAATTTACCACACTAATTCTCCCCCTTTTTGTCATAACAAAAGTCATAGAAAGTGAAAACATAGATATAAACTCCTCCTTAACAAATCATATATATAAAGAATAGACAGCATGGAGAAGTTGTCAATTTAAAGCAACAATATAATCATGAACATAATCATAAACATAAACCAAGATAGTATCATAGAGAACCATAGTCCTAAGAAGTCACAAAGTAATCACAACAAACAAGTCTGACATAAGCATAACCAGTCATAAGTAGTTTAGGCTAACTAATATAATAGATCAATAAGTCCTAAGAGCTGAGATACTCTAGACATATCTAACTCAATGCCTTTTAGGAAAGGTCATGTGGTACTGCTCAATGAAGTCGTCCTGCTACGTGCGAACATCCTGGAGCTCGTCGTACAATGCAACCTGTGTCTCCTTCATCCTGTCAAGCTGAGCATTAAGCTGATCGAACCTCTGGGTGACGTCCTTTTGGAAAGTTTGTTGAGAGGTGTTAATTTGCTTAAGCATGAGCATGATCTGGTTAAGAGAAGAGCCCGAT
The DNA here is from genome assembly GCA_031772115.1 of Heritiera littoralis. Taxonomy (NCBI): domain Eukaryota; kingdom Viridiplantae; phylum Streptophyta; class Magnoliopsida; order Malvales; family Malvaceae; genus Heritiera; species Heritiera littoralis. The sequence goes on along the minus strand of JAPDPK010000026.1, from coordinate 4,845,450 downwards.
GGTGCTGAAGAAGAATGGCCCTTAGGGGCTTCCTCTTTGAGAGCATGCTCGGGAGACGCTAGATGTGCGTGACGCTTATCCCATTCTAAGATATCACCTTTCCTACGTAGGTACCACCCAAGGTTATGCATCGTAGTGAGATTAATAGTGGTGCTCGGATTCAGAAGAACACCAGCCTCCGCCTCACAGGAACAATCAACACCTTGCTCGATAAGATAGTAGGCTAGGGGCTGAGGAAAGACAATTGTCTTGGCTCCACCTTGGACAATTCTCACGCAGTCATGTAGGATGAAATGAAGGAGGTCGGGTTGAATCCCATCAGGTGAATGGATATAGTGAAGCCAAAATCCATCGAGCTTACAGACTTGAGAATATTTAGTGTCGAATGGACGAAGATTCTATGAGATGATGATATGTAATAGGAGTCCAAAGATAGGAAGGTCACCGGCATGCTCATCAGTAATGGCAAACTCCAATGGAACCTCGGCATCCTGATGGGTAAGATCGCCTTCGGGAATGCAGAAGGCATAGGAGATTGATTGCTTGGTAACCTCAACATGCCTTCCCATGACAAACGATCTAATCCCCACAACTAGGCACGGATCATTAGGACTCATGATAAGTTCGGCGTTGGAGAAGAATGCCCAAACAATGTTGCATGGAACAAGAGTATTGATCTTGAGAAAATTGGTCCAGTGGTAGGCGTCGAACTTGGCTAGCTATGGAAAGCCAATCTCTTTTAAGAATTCGAAGTTAATTGGTCACCAATGCTGGATCCGCATATTAACAAATTTCTCATGAAATCTATTCTTCTCTTCCGCATTTCAGAAACTCCGATTGAAGGTTGTGGGTACGGAAGAAGTGTAAGAGGAGGTAGCTCATCGCCTCTGAGCAATATGTTTGACACAAAGAGCCATTTTGGGATAAGCTTGAATGTGAAAGGTGAAGAAAAAGTTTATGAGGAATTTCGTCGAACAGGTGATGGGCACTACTTTGGTGATGTGTGGATGAGTTTATAGGAGAATGGGGAACTACCCAACAGCATAAAATCATAGAGTGTAATGCAATGAACAGTTTTGATGAAGCAAGGATGATGAAATATGAAAGAAATTGAAAGTTAGGAAAGCTAGAAGTTAGACAAAAAAATGGGTTTTGGGTGAATTGGAAAATGAGATGGAATGAGAATTTGTGCAAAAAATGGAAATGGGTTTGTAAAAGATGATGAAATGAGTGAAAAATGCAAGAGAGATGATGGAAATTGATGAAGAAACAATAAAATTTGAGATGTTGGGCGTTAATGGTGTAGATGGCTTTGGAGGAAACACAAAAAAGAAAAATGAAGTTTTAAAGAAAAAATGATGATGAGCAGTGAAAGTGATAGAGAAATGATGAAGAACAGTTAAGAAATGGCGTGATTTGGTTGAGAAATGAGCAAGATTTGAAGTTTGGGTATGAAGGAAATGGTGGAATAGGTGTTTGCATGAAGGGGAAGATGAATAGTAGGGGAAACACTTGAAAACCGACGTTTAAAGAGCCCAGGAAACTTGTTCTGGCTCGAGGGGATCGATCCCTTCAAGGAAGGGATTGATCCCTTCCCAGCAAAATCGAAACCTGTGAAAATTGCGTGCCATTAGATCGATCCCATGGTGATGGGAATCGATCCCTCATAGCTAGATCCCAGAATTTTAGGCCTAAAACCCAGGGAATCGATCCTATTTCTTGATGAATCGATCCCTCAATCAATTGCCCGAGTTTTTATGTAGAAAAATGGTTTGAAAATAAGTGAAATTGTGCATATTTTGTGTTTTAAAACAAGACAAGTTTTGAGCAAGTTAAGATCATATTTTAGGACTTGTAAAAGACAAAATGCATTTGGAAAAATCATTGAAAATCATTTTGTTGTATTTTGAGGAACTTTTTAGACATGAGAAGTGATATTTAGCTGGTGGCAAGGTGATTAAGCCAAATTAACATTCTTTCTTAAAAAAACTGAGAGGTAAGGAATTAGCATGCAATTTACAACATGATCACACACATATTTCAACAATTTATCCTAACAACTAAAGTTCCTCACAGTTTCTAAGGTAAGTATGGCAAGTTAAGTTTATGAATAACAAGTGGTCAATATTTTCTCTAATTTCCTGACTTGCTTTCATCACTACCAACTTAAGTCATTCATTCAAAATCACAAGAAAGTCAATCTAATTCAAGGAGCATTCATGAGACCTAGTTCACCTCTAAGTGTGCAAAATCTTTCTTTATTTAAGGGTTTAATAAAGATATCAGTCAATTGGTGTAATGTATCTATGTGCTCTAGAACAATATCACCTTTTTGCAGATGATCTCTTATAAAATGGTATCTTATTTCAATGTGCTTAGTTTTACAGTGTTGTATGGGATTTTTGGTAAGATTGATAGCACTAGTGTTATCACATTTGATAGGAATTTCATAGGAATTTGATTCATCTCAATTTCATAGTCACTCATTTGTTGCTTAATCCACAATACTTGTGCACAACAACTTTTAAAAACAATATATTCAGCTTCGGTTGTGGATTGAGCTACACTATTTTGTTTCTTGGAGAACTATGAAATGAGTCTATTTCCTAGGAATTGACAAGTTCTGAATATATTTTTCCTATCAACTTTGCAACCACCAAAATCCGCATCGGAATAAGCATGAAGAGCAAAAGTAGAATCTTTAAGATACCATAGTCCTAAGGAAGAAGTGTCTTTAAGGTATCTAAGGATTCTTTTTACAGCTTATAAGTGTGATTCTCTAGGAGATGATTGAAATCTAGCACACAAGCATACACTAAACATTATATCGGACCTACTAGCAGTGAGATATAACAATGAACCAATCATAGACCTATATAGTTTAGTGTCCACACATTTTCCTCCTTCATCCTTATCAAGCTTGATATTTGTGCTCATTAGAGTGGATTGAGATTTAGACTCATCCATTCCAAATCTTTTAAGCAAGTCTTTAGTGTACTTAGCTTGATTTATAAAAATTTCATCTTTACATTGTTTAACTTGAAGTGCTAGGAAAAAAGGTTAGTTCTCCTATCATGCTTATTTCAAATTCACCTTGCATTAATTTGGAGAAATCTTTACATAATGACTCATTTGTGTATCTAAAAATGATATCATCTACATAAATTTGAACCACTAATAAGTCACTACCCTTAGATTGGAAAAACAAGGTTATATCTACTTTGTCTCTTGCAAAACCTTTTTCAATCAAAATTTTGAAAGTCTTTCATACCAAGCTCTAGGAGCTTGTTTTAATCCATACAAAGCTTTTGAGAGTTTGAAAACATAATAAGGAAACTTTGGATTTTCAAAACCGGGAGATTGCTTAACATAAACCTCTTCATTTATGTAACCATTTAAGAAAGCACTTTTAACATCCATTTGATATAATTTAAAATCTTTGTAACATACAAAGGCAAGTAACATCCTAATGGCTTTTAGTCTAGATACCAGAGCATAGGTTTCATCATAGTTTATTTCTTCTTCTTGCCTATATCCTTGTGCTACTAATCTAGCTTTGTTTCTAACTATTATACTATTCTCATCCATTTTATTCTTGAATACCCATTTAGTTCCAATGATTGGATAGTCCTTAAGTCTTTCCACTAGTGTCCATACTTTACTTCTTTCAAATTGATTTAATTCCTCTTGCATAGCCATAATCCAATTTTTATCTTTTAAAGCCTCATGCACATTCTTTGGTTCAAATTGTGACACAAAAGCTACATGTTGACATATATTTCTATATGATAACCTAGTTCTAATACCAATATTTGGATCTCCGACAATGTCATTATTCTTCACATAATTAAGTTCTCTAAGACATCTTGATTCTTTCTCAATTATTTCTTGTTCCAATGACTCCTTATTCTTATTTATATCAAGATCTTCTAAATGTTCCCTAACAACTTTATCTTGAGATGGATCAATTATTGGTTCATCAAATATTTCTACTTCATCATCAAGATTGGTTCTACTAGATGAACTTAACTCATCAAAAATCACATGAATTTATTCTTCTACAACAAATGTTCTTTTGTTGAAAACTCTATATGCCTTAGAATTTAAAGAATAGCCAAGGAAAATACATTCATCACTTTTTACATCAAATTTTCCTAAATTGTCTTTTCCATTGTTCAAAATAAAGCATTTGCAACCAAATGTATGAAAATAGCTTATGTTAGGCTTTTTTCCTTTATAAAGCTCATAAGAGGTTTTCTTTAAAATAAGCCTAACCATAGTTACATTTATAACATAACATGCAATGTTAATAGCTTCAGCCCAAAAATATTTTGACAAATTGTTTTCACAAAGCATGGTTCTAGCCATTTCTTCTAAGGTTCTATTCCTCCTTTCAACTACCCCATTTTTTTGTGGAGTTCTAAGAGCTGAAAAATTATGGCTAATTCCATTTTCATTACAATAAGTATCAAAATCAAGATTTTCAAATTATTTTCCATGATCACTTCTAATGCTAGTAATAGAATAACCTTTTTCATTTTGAGAAAGTTTTGAAAAAATGATGAATTTATCTAAGGCTTTATTTTTCACACCTAAAAAGAACACCCAAGTGAACCTAGTGTAGTCATCAACTATGACAAAACCATTATTTTTTTCCCCTAAACTAGTGGTTCTTGTTAGCTTTAAATTGACAAGTATTTTGAAATGACAAAAACTTAAGTAAGGCTAAACATTTTCTCTTCAATGTAAATTTGCTTAAAATAGACTAAATGATAGAAAATCTTTTAAATAAAGTTTTGGACTGAGATTTGAATTGAAAAAGTCAGGATATAATCTTATAAAAGTGTTAGAATATTTTGAACTGAGTTGAAATCACAAAACCCATCAAACTATCCCAAAATAGCTCACCAAATATGCAGGTTGAGCTTGAGGGATTGATCCTAGATGACAGAAAAGGTTCTAAAAGACAGAAAAGGTTCGAAGACAGGAAAATCAACATTCCAGAAGCAAGGGATCGATCCCCACTGTGAAGGGATCGATCCCCAGTTGGCAGAATAGCCTTGGAGGCATTCTGGAAGTTAGGGATCGATCCCTTATGGCAAAGGATCAATCCTTTTTCACGAAAACAGTGCCCAACGGCTAGTTTTTGAGGGTTTTAACGGAAAGTTTTGCATTAAATGCTTCAACAATCATTCCAAGCAGTTGGTGGACTATAAATAGAGGTATTTATGAAGTTTAAAGGATGAATAAGCACTCAGAAACTCTCAAAGCATCAAGAAAGAAATCCAAGCTGAAAAATCATATTTTTGTATCCCATTTGTGATATCCTATCTTGTACATCACCCACTTTCATTAATTTCAGATATTCAATGGGGTGTGCTAGCCTTGTAAGGTCTTCTTGTAAGAGAGATGGTAGCTTTACAAGGGGATAGGTTTAGAAGTTTATCTCTAAGCTTTCAAGAGGAATTGTAAGAGGTTTCACCACACCTTGAAGTGGTTTGTAAGCATTCACAAAGAAGAGTGGAATCAATCCCTTGACAAGAGGATCAAGGAGAGAGGACGTAGGCAAGAGTTTGGCCGAACCTCTATAAATCTGTGTTTGCTTCTCTTCCTTTTACCTTATTTACTTCATTTTATTTATTATTGCATAATTTGCTTTACTTGTTTATTAAGCTCATAAAAACTCAAATATAGTAGTAAAACCGATTCACCCTCCCTCTCGGTAGAGCTAACAATTGGTATCAGGGCTTGGGCTCGAGAATCGATTAGGAGTAATTTACTTCGAGTATAAACGATTTAGATGGCTCAAAATAGTGTAGCTACACCCTTGGTAGGAGAGAGACACTCTACAGTTAGGTCACCACTCTTCAATGGTGAAAATTATGCATATTGGAAGACTAGGATGATGTTATTCATTCAAGCTAATGACTATGAAGTGTGGAGAATTATAGTTAAAGGTCCCCTAGTTCCTATTAAGAAAGTAGATGGGGAGGAAGTGCCAAAGAAAGAGGATGAATGTGACACAAACGATTTTAGAATGGCACAATTAAATGCTAAGGCAACGCACACACTCTTTTGTGCATTAGGATCAAATGAGTATAATAGAGTGTCACAATGTGAGAATGCTAAACAAATTTGGGATAAGCCAGCAATTACTCATAAGGGAACCACACAAGTTAAAGAGACTAAAGTAGGCATGCTCACTCAAGATTATGAGCTATTTAAAATGAAGAGTGATTAATCAATTAGTGACATGTTTACTAGATTTACTGATATCATAAGTGGTTTCAAATCTTTAGGAAAAACATACCCCAATGTTGAAATGGTGAAGAAGATTCTAAATAGCTTACCTAAGTCATGGGAAGCTAAAGTTACAGCTATTAAGGAATCTAAGGATTCCCATACCCTTTCTCTAGATGAACTCATGGGATCTCTACTCACCTATGAGATAAAAATCAAAAAGAACCAAGAACCCCCTAAGAAAATTGAAGTTGCATTAAAATTCACCACAAATGAGAAATCCAAAGATGATTATGATGAAAGTGGTAATGATGAGGACTTAAAGATAGCTATGTTTGCAAAAAGGTTTAACAAATTCATGAGGATAAAGGCTGGTGGAAATTCTAGGAGACCCATTATAAGAGACTTTAGCGAAAGGGAAACAAGTAGGAAAGAAAAAAACCCAATCATTTGTTATGAATATAAGAAACCTGGTCACATTAATTTGATTATCCTTTTTATAGAAAACAAAATGAGAATAAACCAAAGAAGAAGGCAATGATGGCTACATGAGTGATAGTGACTGCTCCGATGAAGAAAATATAGAAGAAGAAGTGGCCAACCTTTATTTTATGGCCATTGAAGATGAGAAGGTAAAATCCAACTCATTTGATGCTCATGAATATACATTTGATGAGTTGCAAGATGCATTTGATGATTTAGCAAATGAGTTTGAATGCATGAATATAAAATATAAGAAAATGATTGCAAAATTGAAAAAGGAAAATGAGATGCTCATGGATGTTAAGTTAGAATGTGGGAAGAAATTAGAGAATGCAAATCTAGAAATAGAATAGTTAAGAAAAACATTAATTTGCAAAATTCATTTTCTAAATTTTATATGGGTCAGTAAAAACTTGATGATATGCTAGAAACCCAAATAGCATTCTTTGATAAAGGAGTAGGCTACAATGCATCAAACAAAGAAACTCACCTAAAAAATTTTCTTACTAAAGATGAAAAATTTGTGTTGTTTACTTCATGTTATAAACTAGGAAACTCCTCACAAGCATGCACATCTAGGAAGACCATCATTAGAGGAAAGATAGCTATGAAAATTTAGGTGCCAAAGCATGTTTTAATTTCAAATGATGAGTCAATAAGAATGAAATGGATCCCTAAAGAATCAAAAATCATTAGTACTAACTCTCAAGGACCCAAGAAAATTTGGGTACCTAAGATAAAAGTTTGATGTATTTGTGTGTAGGAGGGAGAGCATTACTACAAGGCTAAGTCCAATGAGCATTGGTACCTTGATAGTGGATGCTCAAGACACATAATCGGTGACAAGAGCCAATTCAAGTTCTTAAAGCCTAAAAGTGGTGGAGAGGTCACATTTAGAGACAACTCCAAAGGATAAATTGAAGGAATTGATTCCATTGGTAACTCCTCCTCAACTATTGAAAATGTTTTGTATGTTAAAGGTTTAAACATAACTTGCTTAGTATTAGTCAATTGTGTGATAAAGGTTTTAAAGTTGTGTTTGATGCCTTATGTTGTAATGTTGTTAATGCTAAAACCAATCAAATTCTTTTCATAGGACATAGACAAAAAATATTTACATTGTCAATTTAGATAAGTTAAATAGCAAAAATGTATACTTTATGGCCACAAAATAAGATGAACCTTGGTTATGGCATAAAAGACTAGGTCATGCTAGCATGCATGTTTTATTTAAACTAGCTAAAAGAGACTTAGTGGTAGGTTTACCTAAACTTCAATTTGAAAATAATAAGGTATGTGAGGCTTGTGTGAGAGGAAAACATAAGAGAGTATCATTTAAATCTAAGAATTGTGTTACATCCTCTAGGTCACTTCAACTCCTCTACTTAGATCTCTTTGGATCAACTAGAACCACTAGTTTATGAGGAAAACATTATGGTTTTGTCATAGTTGATGATTACACTAGGTTCACTTGGATGTTCTTTTTAGGAGTGAAAAATGAAACCTTAGATAAATTCATTATTTTTTTCAAAACTTGTTTAAAATGAAAAAGGTTACTCAATTACTAACATTATGAGTGATTATGGAAAAGAATTTGAAAATCTTCGTTTTGATACTTATTGTAATGAAAATGGTATTAGCCATAATTTTTCAACTCCTAGAACTTCTCAGCAAAATGAGGTAGTTGAAAGGAGAAGTAGAACCTTAGAAGAAATAGCTAGAACCATGCTTTGTGAAAACAATTTACCAAAATATTTTTGGGTTGAAGCCGTTAACACTGCATGTTATGTTATAAATAGAGCTATGGTTAGGCTTATTTTAAAGAAAACCCCATATGAACTTTATAAAAGAAAAAGACCTAATATAAGCTACTTTCATCAATTTGGTTGCAAATGTTTTGTCTTAAACAATGAAAAAGATAGCTTAGGAAAATTTGATACAAAAAGTGATAAGGTATTTTTCTTGGTTATTTTCTAAATTCTAAGGCATATAGAGTTTTCAACAAAAGAACACTTGTTGTAGAAGAATCAATTCATGTGATCTTTGATGAGTCAAGTTCTTCTAGTAAAACCAATCTTGAAGATGAACTAGAAATATTTGATGAACCATTAATTGATCCATCTCAAGATAAAAATGTTAGGGAACAATTAGAAGATCTTGATATAAATAAGAATGAAGAGTCATTGGAATAAGAAATAATTGAGAAAGAATCAAGATGTCCTAGAGAACTTAGTTATGTGAAGGATAATGACATTGTTGGAGATCCAAATATTGGTGTTATAACTAAGTCAACATATAGAAACATATGTCAACATGTAGCTTTTGTGTCACAATTTGAACCAAAAAATGTGCATGAGGCTTTGAAAGATGAAAATTGGATTATGACTATGCAAGAGGAATTAAATCAATTTGAAAGAAGCAAAGTATGGACACTAATGGAAAAACCTAAGGATCATCCAATTATTGGAACTAAATGCGTATTCAAGAATAAAATGGATGAGAATAGTATAATAGTTAGAAACAAAGCTAGATTAGTGGCACAAGGATATAGGCAAGAAGGAATAGACTATAATGAAACCTATGCTCCGGTAGCTAGATTAGAAGCCATTAGGATGCTACTTGCCTTTGCATGCTACAAGGATTTTAAGCTATATCAAATGGATATTAAAAGTGCTTTCTTAAATGGTTACATAAATGAAGAAGTTTATGTCGAGCAACCTCCCAGTTTTGAAAATCCAAAGTTTCCTAACCATGTTTTCAAACTATCAAAAACTTTGTATGGATTAAAACAAGCTCCTAGAACTTGGTATGAAAGACTTTCAAAATTTTTTATTGAAAAAGGTTTTGCAAGAGGCAAAGTAGATACAACCTTATTTATCCAATCTAAGTGTAGTGACTTATTAGTAGTTCAAATTTATGTAGATGATATTATTTTTTGATCTACAAATTAGTCATTGTGTAGAGATTTCTCCAAATTAATGCAAGGTGAATTTGAAATGAGCATGTGATAACCGCAAATTTTCCATTTATTGGAAATTATTAATATTAGAAATTAATATTAAAGAAAACAGATAAGTGGAAATAAGTATAAGATGAGAAATCATGAAAAAAAAAAATGAAGAGAGGAAATTTAATTTGGATAATGGAAATCCAAATTAAATAGGAAATAAAAAGGAGAAATAAATGGATATTAAGAAAATCCAAATTAAATGAAATAAAATGCATATATTATATATTTATATGATTAGATTATATAAATATATTTTGATATGTTTTTATATAAATACATATGTATATATGAAATATAGTATATATTATAAAATGATATATATACTATTTTATGTTAAATAAATACATATGTATGTTATTATAATACATTTTTGTATATAAATATATAATATATAAATATATATAGTATTTGATTTTAAATGTATAGATATATATAATATATATGGTATTATATGAAATATATATCATAAAATAATTATATATAATTATATAAATATAATTATATATATTATTTATAAAAAAAAAAAGAAAAAGAGAAAAAGGGAATCGGGATATACCCGATTCCCATGTTATTTTCTCCTCTGTTAAAACAGAGGAGAAAACGTAAACAAAACAGAGGAAGCCGGCCACCGTCGGTCGGCCGATCGAGGGAGAAAGGAGAGGAGCGCGACGTCGCCGGCGAGAGGAGAAGCGAACGACGGTGACCCGAGGAGGAAGAAGAAAGAAAACAGAAACGGAAACGAAGGAAAAACCGGCGGAAAATCAGAAGAGAAAAGAAAATGGAAACCGGCGGTACCGGCGGAATTGGTTGCCGCCACTGCCACCGAAGCATCGCCGGGGAAAGAGGAAGAGGATGGAGGCCACGGTTTAGGCGGTGAACGGCGGAGGAACGCCGACGGAGGAGGAGAAGTAACCGAAGGTAAACCGAGTAGATCCGCCGCCGTGCCGCCGATCCAGGCTGAGCTGAGGCCACCGACAGCTTCGTCTCAACGCCGGCCAGCTGCTGAGCCACCGAACCGCCGGAGAATCAGCCGCCGGAGGAGAACCGGCAGTGGAGGAAGGTTGACCGGTCTGACTGGTCTGAACCGGTCAGACCAAGGAAAAAAAGAAAAAAGAAAAAAAAAAAAAAAAGAAAAAGAAAAAAAAAAAAAGAAAAGAAAAAGGAAAAAGAAAAAGAAAAGAAAAGAGAAAAAGAAGAAAAGGAAGAAAGAGGAGAGAGAAAAAGGGAATTCCGGGAATTTAGAAAATTCTCGAGAATTCGGAGATTACGGGAAATCTCGAGAAATACGGGAATCGGTAAGAAATCCCGAAAAGTACTAAATTATTTAAATAATTTATTTATTTAAATAATTGTAGAAAAAATTCTAAATTTTAGAATTTAAATTCCAGAAAAATTCTCTCGATGATCGAGATGAGGAATCGGAACAGATGGAGTACGGGCGCGACCGGTAAGAGGCAGTCGCCAACCCGAAACAGGTAAGGGAGACATGTGCCGCCTGTAAGGATATTCGGCCATGTTTTTAAATGGCATTTAATTTTATAAATGCTATTGATAACTATCGGTTTTATAGTGTGATGGTTTATCGGATGAAATTGTGATGAAACACCGGTTGAAAATATAAACTGTATTTTCGTGCAGGAGGCTAACCAAATCGGTAGCCGTTATAATGCCGAAAAATTATCGAAAAAATTACTGAAATTTACCGAAAATCAACGAAAACTAAAATAAAAGATTTGATTTCACGTGAAACGATTTCTAACATGAAAATCGAGAAATCGATTAGTTTTCATAAAACATGAATATATTGATAATTAATTTTAAAATATTCATGTTTTGAAAATGGTGAAAAAGGAAATCACCTAAATTTATTCTGATAGGTGATATTTCACGTGAAACGAAATGAAAATGAAAAAGAGACTAAAGTGAATATTTTTACAAATATTCTTAAATATTCACTTGATTTTACAGAAAACCTTTGTGGTTTAATTATGGAAATAATTAATTATGAATAGTCCATAAAGGTTAAGAAAGGATGAATAATTATGATTTCGAGACTAAAGGTCCCTACACTTGTTTTTAAAAGAAAACATTGAGATGAGAATTTAAAGTTAGAAAATAAATATTTTATTTTCATAAAGTATAAAAATAATTTATTTGAATTCCGATAATTATAAAATCATGTTTTCAATTAATGCATGGAAAAACGTGCATATATGTTTTATGGTGAAAAAGACAATTTTACCCTTTTACATGTTCAGTGATGATTTTTCAAACTGTCTTCATCGCAATTTATAAAGAAATGTTTGAAGCATGAATTTCGTTCTGAAATTAAATTCCATAGTCTTTTGATAATTAGCTAAACGAATTTATGATTTCTATGTATATTTTTCAATAATGCTATAAGTATGTTTTCCGAAAAAGGTATCGGAGTGGTACCCCCCAGGCTAACTTAGACCCTGGCACGCCCGGTCCTTACTATTTTATATCAGTTGTATGATTTAAGTATATGTTTTCCGAAAAAGGTATCGGAGTGGCACCCCCCAGGTTAACTTAGACCCTGGCACGCCCGATCCTTACTATTTTATATCAATTGTATGTAAGTAAGTTTTGAGACTAAGGCCTTCCTATAGTTTATGTTATTGCCTGTCATGTCTGCCACATTGTGGCATAAGTTTAACCACGTCGTGCATGTTCTCGCCCACATTGTGTATGATTACATCCTTTGTGGGTATGTTGGTCCTTCGTGGTGTATGTATATGTTTGCTGTACGACTCTGATCAGGTCTACAGCCCATACCATGGCCATAGGTATTATGTTCCCTCTTCGGAGGAAGAAGTAAGTGTCATGACCGCATACTGGCTATATGATTTTGCCTAGTCTCCATGAATTGTATAAAAAGTTTTATTAATTATGATGTTAAGTTTCTAAAGTATGATGTATGTTTGAAACAAGTATGAATTTTAGATATATGCATTAAAGAATTCTTACAATGATTTAAAGTATGAAATGCATTATTATGGCATTTGTTTTCTGCATATATCGATACTATGACTATTTTAAATGCATTTCTTATGAGGCTTTAGTATGATACGGTTATTGATTTGAAAAGAGAAATAAATGTTTATTCTAAAAGAGTAACATAAGAATTATTTCTAAGATAAAGAAAATCGAAGAAGTAATTATCCAATGATTTGATATTTGCAAATCACTGTACTGTACTGTTTTTACTGTACTGAAGAGAAGAGAAGAGAAGAGAAGTAAACCACTGTTTTTATTACTGAACTGTCAAGTGTTTTAAAGTATACTGAAGTGGAAAGGAACAAGTAGTTTAATCTGTGGAAAAACGAAAATTATATCGTTTTGAAACAACAAAATTGATATTCTCTACAGTTGCTTCTAGGTTTCGGGACAAGTATGGTATTCTAAAATACCTACCTTATTCTATCTGGATCCCTAGCCGACTGTAGTATCCTTCCTACATGTGTGCCTAGAGCCAGCTAGGAAGATTTTAAAGAAAGTGAAGAAAAAAAATATTTTCAGCATATAGATAGCTGAATATCAAGTGTGACATATAACTCTCTTACTGAGCCGTGGTTTGCTCACCCCTTAATTTTAAACATTTCAGGTTTTAATGATTGTGAGATCAACTGATTGTCGATCACGGCTGTACACAAAGGACAATGTGACAGACCGACTGATTTATATGAGGTATGATCATTTATTTTCTGTATTTAGACATATCTACAGTACTACTTATCTGATTAATTAAGATAGGGGATGTGTATAATATAAACAATGTACTGTACATTTGCTTAACAGTTAGTAAAAGTGAAGTATCACAGACAGCCCAACCGAAGGAATCGTGTAAAATAAAGTGAAAAATACGGTAACGGGATGTGACAGAGCATGATGGGAGAGCTAACATTCTTCCTAGGACTTCAAGTTAAACAATGTAAAGATGGTATTTTTATAAATCAAGCTAAGTATACTAAAGACTTGCTCAAAAGATTTGGAATGGATGAGTCTAAACCTCATTCCACCCCAATAAACACAAATATCAAGCTTGATAAGGATGAAGGAGGAAAATGTGTAGATACTAAACTATATAGGTCTATGATTGGTTCATTGCTATATCTCACTGCTAGTAGACCCGATATAATGTTTAGTGTATGCTTGTGTGCTAGATTTCAATCCCCTCCTAGAGAATCACACTTGCAAGCTGTAAAAAAAATCCTTAGATACCTTAAAGACACTTCTTCCTTAGGACTTTAGTATCCTAAAGATTCTACTTTTGCTCTCCATACTTATTCCGATGCGGATTTTGGTGGTTGCAAAGTTGATAGGAAAAGTACATCTGGAACTTGTCAATTCTTAGGAAATACTAATTTCATGGTTCTCTAAGAAACAAAATAGTGTAGCTCAATCCGCAATCGAAGCTGAATATATTGCTTTCGGAAGTTGTTGTGTTTAAGTATTGTGGATCAAACAACAAATGAGTGACTATGGAATAAAAATGAATTAAGTTCCTATCAAATGTGATAATACTAGTGCCATCAACCTTACCAAAAATCTCATACAACACTCTAGAACTAATCACATTGAAATAAGACACCATTTTATCAGAGATCATGCGCAAAAAGGTGATATTGTTCTAAAGTATAGGATACCTTACACCAATTGGCTGATATCTTTACAAAACCCTTGGATAATGAGAGATTTTGCACGCTTAAAGGTGAACTATGTCTCATGAATGCTCCTTGAACTAAATTGATTTCCTTGTGATTTTGAATGAATGGTTTAAATTGGTTATGATGAATGCAAGTCAGAAATTTAGAGAATGAACTGACCACTTGCTATTCATGACCTTACCTTGTCATATCTTTTCTTAGTTATTAGGATGAATTGTTGAAATTTGTGTGTTCGATCATGTTAATATCTTACCATTTAGTTCCACCAGCTAAAATTCACTTCTCATGCTTAAAACTTCCTCAAAATCCAAACAAAATGGTTTTCATTGCCTTTTCCACATGTTTTGGCCTTTTCCAAGTCACACATCATGTTTTCCAAGATGCTCAAATATGATTTTGATTTTAACATACTAAAAATGGACTTTTTCACCTATTTTCCAAACACTTTTCTGCATAAAAACTAAGGCAACTGACTGTGGAGTCGATTTCTCAAGAGATCGAATCGATTCCCGGGTCCTTCAAGCCTAAATTGCTGGGTTCAGGCCATGAGGGATCGATCCCCTCCATCATGGGATCGACCCCATGGCACCTGAATGGTTGGGCGAGTATTCTGCCTGGAAGGGATCGATTCCTTCCTTGACGTGATCGATCCCCTTAAGGCAGAATGCCCAAATCGTGGCACTTAAAAGTTGGGTTTCACCTCTTTTCATCACTATTCATCTTCCCTCTTCACCCAAATGCCATTCCACCATTTCCTTACCTCCAAAACTCCATATCTCACTCATTTCTACACCAAATCACTTCATTTCTTCACCGTTCTTCATCATTTCTCCATCTCTTTCACTTCTCATCATCATTTCTTGACAAAACCTCATCTCTTTGCGTTTTCTTTTCTTCTCCACTGTGCCTAACGCCATTCACGCCCAAAATCTCAATAGTAAGTGTTCATCAATTTCTATCATATATTTTGCATTTTTCACTTATTTCATCATCTTTTACAAACCCATTTCCATTTCTTGCACTTATTCTCCTTACA
This sequence comes from Heritiera littoralis, assembly GCA_031772115.1. NCBI lineage: Eukaryota > Viridiplantae > Streptophyta > Magnoliopsida > Malvales > Malvaceae > Heritiera > Heritiera littoralis. Next base: position 4,829,993 of record JAPDPK010000026.1, on the reverse strand, counting down.
TCTCATTTTTCAGTTCACACAAGACCCATATTTTTGTCTAACTTCAAGCCTTCATCACTTAGAATCTCTTTAATACTTCATCATCATTTCTTCATCAAAGTTGTTGCTTGTATATTGATCTGTGATTTTGTGCTGTTGGTTAGCCTTCCATTCCCCCATACACTCATCCACACTCAACCAAACTAGTGCCCACCACTTGTTCGACGAAATTCCTCAGAAAACTTTGTTTCATCTCTCATACTCAAGCCTCCCTCAAAATGGCCCCTCGTGTTAAACACACTGCTCATAAACGCAAAGCCCCTGCCTCTTCCTCCTTCTCCGTGCCTATAGTCTTCAATCGTTGTTTTAGGAATGCGGAAGAGAAGAATCGCTTTCATGAAAAAGTTGCCAACTTGCACATCAAGCATTGGCGCCCAATTGACTTCAAATTCCTTGAAGCAATTGAATTCCCATATTTGGCCAAGTTTAATGCATTCCGCTAGACCAAATTTTTGAAGATAAATACTCTGGTTCCATGCAACATTGTTCAGGCATTCTTTTCCAATGTTGAACTTGTCATGAGTCCCAATGATCCGTGCCAAGTTGTGGCGATTAGATCATTCGTCATGGGCAAGCATGTTAAAGTCTCTGAGCAATCACTCTCATATGCCTTTCGCATTCCCAAAGGTAGACTTCGTTTTGAGACAGCTAAAGTTCCATTGGAATTTGCCATAGTCGATGAGTGTGTCGGTGACCTTCCCGTCTTTGCACGACTTCTCCACATTATCATCTCTTGGAACCTTTGACCACTTGGCACCAAATACTCTCAAGTCCGAAAACTTGATCGCTTCTGGCTTCACCACATTCACTCACCCAATGGCTCTAGGCCAGACCTTCTTCACTTCATTCTTCATGATTGGGTGCGAATTGTTTGAGGTGGAGTCAAGACCATTGTTTTCGCTCAACCTTTGACCAAGGGGTTGACTGCTCATGTGAAGTCGGTGTCCTTTTGGATCTAGGTACCACCATTAATATTGGTACAATGCATAATCTTGGGTGGTATCTTCATCAGCGAGGTGATGATGATTTCATATGGGAGAAGCGTCACAGCCAATCAGCATCTCCTGAGCATGCTTCGGAAGAAGAAGCACCTGTTAAACCCTTTGCTTCATCGGGATCCACATCTGCTTCTCTCAACCAGATCATGCTGATGCGTCAAAACTTCCAGCAGACTGTCACTCAACGCTTTGATCAGCTCGATGCCTGTCTCGATAGTATGGAAGCAACTTAAGCTGACTTGTTTGATGAACTACAAGATGTGTGCATGCAGCATGAGGACTTGGTTGAGCAATACCATATAACCTTTCCTAGGCGACATTGATTAGATTACGACATTAGCATGGTTTATGACATTTGTAGGACTTCATGCTTTGTTAGCTTGTTTTTTGTCTTAGTCTTCTCTTAGTTGTGTGGACTAGCTTGTTCTGTTTGCAACGTCTTAGACCTCTGTTTTTCTATGGCATGGTTTATGTTTATGTTTATGACATTGGCATGACTTATGCTTATGACATTGTTGCTTTAAATTGACTTATGCCTATGACCATTTCTCCATGATGTCTATTTTTCCTTCCATATTTGATTTCTTAAAGGGGAGTATATCTCTAGTCTGTCTATAATTTTTGCTATGACAAAAATGGGGAGAATATTGTGGTAAATTTCTATAAATTTTCATGCTTATAATAAGGGGGAGTAAATATTGAGGGAGAGTAGCATTTTTCAAAAATAAAAGCAAATTACCTTAAGTTTTGTCATATCAAAAATGGAGAGATTATTAGCTTTAAATTGAGGAGTTCTAAGAGCTGAAAAATTATGGCTAATTCCATTTTCATTACAATAAGTATCAAAACCAAGATTTTCAAATTCTTTTACATGATCACTCCTAATGCTAGTAATAGAATAACCTTTTTCATTTTGAACAAGTTTTGAAAAAATGATGAATTTATCTAAGACTTTATTTTTCACACCTAAAAAGAACACCCAAGTGAACCTAGTGTAGTCATCAACTATGACAAAACCATTATGTTTTCCTCCTAAACTAGTGGTTCTTGTTAGCTTTAAATTGACAAGTATTTTGAAATGACAAAAACTTAAGTAAGGCTAAACATTTTCTCTTCAATGTAAATTTGCTTAAAATGGACTAAATGATAGAAAATCTTTTAAACAAAATTTTGGATTGAGATTTGAATTGAAAAAGTCAGGATATAATCTTATAAAAGTGTTAGAATATTTTGAATTGACTTGAAATCACAGAAACCCATCAAACTATCCCAAAATAGCTCACAAAATATGTAGGTTGAGCTTGAGGGATTGATCCTAGATGGCAGAAAGGGTTCTTAAAGGCAGAAAAGGTCCCAAGACTGGAAAATCAACATTCTAGAAGCAAGGGATCGATCCTCGATGTGAAAGGATCGATCCCCAGTTGGCAGAATAGCCTAGGAGGCATTCTGAAAGTTAGGTATCGATGCCCTATGGCAAAGGATAGGTCTTTTTTCATGAAAACAATGCCCAACGGCTAGTTTTTGAGGGTTTCAACGGAAAGTTTTATATTAAATACTTCAACAACCATCCCAAGCAATTGGTGGACTATAAATAGAGGCATTTATGAAGTTTGAAGGATGAACAAGCACTCAAAAACTCTCAAAGCATCAAGAAAGAAATCCAAGCTGAAAAATCATATTTTTGTATCCCATTTGTGATATCACATCTTGTACATCACCCACTTTCATTAATTTTAGATATTCAAAGGGGTGTGCTAGCCTTGTAAGATCTTCTTGTAAGAGAGAGGATAGCTTTACAAGGGAATCGGTTTAGAAGTTTATCTCTAAGCTTTCAAGAGGAATTGTAAGAGGTTTCACCACACCTTGAAGTGGTTTGTAAGCATTCACAAAGAAAAGTGGAATCAATCTCTTGACAAGAGGATCAAGGAGAGAGGACGTAGGTAAGAGTTTGGCCGAACCTCTATAAAATCTGTGTTTGCTTCTCTTCCCTTTACCTTATTTACTGCATTTTATTTATTATTGCATAATTTGCTTTACTTGTTTATTAAGCTCATAAAAACTCAAATATAGTAGTAAAACCGATTGACCCCCACTCTCGGTAGAACTAATAGTTCTAGTTGGTCCAAAGAGATCTAAGTGAAGGAGTTGAAGTGACTTAGAGGTTGTAACACACTTCTTAGACTTAAATGATACTCTCTTGTGTTTTCCTCTTACACAAGCCTCACACACCTTATCATTTTCAAATTGAAGTTTAGGCAATCCTACGACTAAGTCTTTTTTAGCTAATTTAGATAAAACATGCGTGCTAGCATGACCTAGTCTGCTATGTCATTGCCAAGGTTAATCTTCTTTTGTAGCCATAAAGCATATATTTTTACTATTTAGCTCATCTAAGTGAACAATGTAAATATTTACTTGTCTATAGTTTTAGCATTAACAATATGACAACACAAAGCATCAAACACAACTTTAAAACCTTTATAACACAATTGACTAATACTAAGCAAGTTATGTTTTAGTCCTCTAACATACAAAACATTTTCAATAGTTAAGAAGGAGTTACCAATGGAGCCAGTTCCTTCAATTTGACCTTTGGAGTTGTCTCCAAATGTGACTTCTCCACCACTTTTAGGCTTTAAGATCTTGAATTGGCTCTTGTCACCAGTCATGTGTCTTGAGCATCCACTATCAAGGTACCAATGCTTCTTAGACTTAGCCTTGTAGCAATGCTCTTCCTCCTATACACAAATACATCAAACTTTTATCTTAGGTATCCAAATTTTCTTGGGTTCTTGAGAGTTAGTACTAATAATTTTTTATCTACTAATAATTTTTTATCCTTTAAGGATCCATTTCATTCTTAAATGATTTATCATTTGAATTTAAAACATGCTTGGGCACCCAAATCTTCATAGCTATTTTTCCTTTAATGATGGTCTTCCTAGATGTGCATGCTTGTGAGGAGTGTCCTAGTTTATTAAATGAAGTGCATAGCATAAATTTTTCATCTTTAGCAAGAAAATTTTTGAGATGAGTTTCTTTATTTGATGCATTGTAACCTACTCCTTCTTTATCAAAGAATGCTTGTCGTAACGATTTCGTCCGAAAACTCGACCACTTGACGATTTTTAAAACATTTAAAAACAAGGGAGTCGCCACCAATATTTGACTAGGTGTGATTGGTCATCTAAAAATATTTATCTTTTTAACAAAATCTCAAAATTAATTAAGTTTTATTAAAAAGATAGTTTTTTAGTCTACGAAAACAAAATCAGGTTCAAGAGTACGGTTATGCGTGAGGAAGGATTCGCACCCCCACATCGCCCGTTTAAAAACGGTACCATCTTAATCATATGTTATCCTTTGATTTTAATGAAATGGTCTTAACTTAATATTTAAAAATTAATATTTTATTGAACAATTTTATTTCTCTTTTCTCAAAATCATTTTTCTATATTTAAAAAAACAAAGACTAAATTTTATTTTTTTTAAAGTGAATGTGAACTTTTTTGTATTGAAAAATTAAATTAAATATTCCAATACTGCTAGTAATATTTGAAATAACATCTTCACCTAGAGTATTCTTAAGAATCGATACTTGGGATTTCTATAGAGTCTCATCCTCGGAAGGACTCACATTATTATATATATTTTAAAAAATCTCATTTTTGAAAATAAGAATGAACCCCTTTTATTGAAAAATTAAATCAAATACTCCAATACTTTTTGTAATATTTGAAATAATTTTTCTCACCTAGAGATTTCTTAAGAATCACTACTTATGACTTCTATAGAATTTCATCCTCGGTAGGATTCACGTTATTTGTATAATTGATTAAAATTTTTTATTATTATTATTATTATTATTATTATTATTATTATTATTATTACTACTTCAAAAAGTTTCATCTTGAAAATAAGCATGAACCCCTTTTATTGAAAAATTAAATCAAATATTCTAATATTTTTTGTAACATTTGAAATAATTTTTTCACCTAGAGATTTCTTAAGAATCACTACTTGAGACTTCTATAGAATCTCATCCTCGGTAGATTCACGTTTATTTGGAAATTAAGTGAATGCATATGATGTAAACAAATAATATATTATGCAAATGAATTTTTAATTTTTTTATTTAACATATTTATTATTATTTTATTTTTTAATATTATTTGTTTTTATTTTAAAAATAAAAGCTCATGTATTGAAAAAATCACACTAAATATTCCAATACTTTTGGTAACATTTGTAGACTTTTCTCACCTAGGGATCAGTTAGAAATCACTACTTGTGACTTTCGTAACATCTCATCATCGGACAAATATTTATTTATAAAATGAAATGCATATTATATAAGCATATTATCAATGACACATATGAATTTTATTTTTTAAAAGAACTTTATTTATTATTTTTTATTTGCATTATTGAAAAATTAGACTAAATATCTCAATACTCTGGTAATATTTAGTTAACTTTTCTCACCTAGGGATCAGATAGGAATCACTACTTGCGATTTCTGTAACATCCCATCATCGGAATAATGTTTACTTAAATTAAAATTTAATTATTAAATTTAAAAAAACTTATTCATTTTAATTTTTAACAAAAATTTAAATTTATTGAAAAATCATACTAAATACTCCAATACGCTAGTAATATTTAGTAGACTTCTCTTGTCGTAACGATTTTCGTCCGGGGACTCGATCGCTAGACAATTTAAAAAAAAACACAAAAATGGAGTCGCCACCAATCTTTTTGACTAGGTGTGATTGGCCACCTAAAATCATTTATCTTTTTAATAAAATCTTAAGATTAATTAAGTTTTATCAAAAAAAAAAATAATTTTTGGTCTACGAAAACAAAGTTTGGGTTCGGGAGTTCGGTTACGCGTGGGGAAGGATTAGCACCCCCACAACGCCCGTTAGAAAACGGTACCACTTAATCATGTCTTATCTTCTGATCTTAAAAATGATCTTAATTAAACATTCAAAAAGAACTCCATTTATTTGAAACCATTTTTATTATTTGTTTTATTTTGAAATATTTAAGTTTTATTTTTTTATTTAAAATAAATGAAAATCCCTTATATTGAAACTTATTCCGAAGTACCCCAATACTTTTGGTAGTATTTCGGATAATTTCCTCACCTAGGGATTTCTTAAGAATCGCTACTTGCGATTTCTACAGAATCCCATCCTCGGGAGATTTACATTTAGTTTAGAATTACAATGAATGCAAATGATGCAAACAAAATATATATGATGCACATGAGAAATATATTATTTATTTATATTTATAAAATTTATTTTTATTTGAAAAGTTATACTAAACATTCCAATACGCTGGTAACATTTAGCATATTTCTCTTACCTAGAGATCAGTTAGGAATCACTACTTGTGAATTCCATAACATCTCATCATTGGTCAATCTTTAAAACTTATACTTTTATTTAATTTTTAATTGTTTTATTATCATTTATTTTCGAAGTTTAATTGTAACAATTTTGTATTCTTATTTATTTGTTTAAAAATTTTATTTATTTATTATTTGTGTATTAATAATAATTTATTTCATCGATCTAAAATTACTTGAATACCCCAATACACTGGTAATATTCAAATATTTTATTTCGACCCTAAGGGTTATCAAAGAATCACTACTTGTGATTTCTAAGAAATCCTATCATAGGATATTCTTTTAAATTTATATTTTATTTATTTATTTATAATTCATATTTATATTTATTTATTTGTTCATTTTAAATTTTATATTTGATTAATTTATTTTTATTTTTTATATTAATTTATTTAAAGAATTTTGAAATCGAGATGAAACCAATTAAATGTTCCAATACGCTGGTAACATTTAAGGATTTTATCTCAATCCTAAAGATTATCGAAGAATCACTACTTGTGATTTCTTCGAAATCTTATCATCGAAAATTTAAATTTATTAATTTGTATTTATTTATTTATATGTTTTTATCCTTTATGATTTTTTTATCGTTCATTCTAAATAACTCATTATTTATTTATTTGTTTAAAAAATTCGTTTGACAACCCAAAAAAAAATACATACGTATACATATATGCTTGTACATCTCCTAATAGATAAGCATACAAGAATTAAATCCCTTATTATTATCATATATATATTTTTTTTGAAATAAATAAACCAAAGAAAACAAAAATGAAAAGGATAAAATAAAGAATATATGCATACCTTAAAAACCAAAACCTTGTCTTCTTCAAACAAGCTCCACGTCCCTTCACAACAGTGTGGCACGCAACAAAGGAAGTGATGCCGATGGGGACAGGCAGGGACAGTGCAGCGAGAAACAATGGTGCGACTTAGCAAGGCATGATATCATGACAGAGGCAGCGGGATGGCAAACGATGGTTGTTGATGGTGCGAGGCAGCTGCGACAAGCTTGTGAGTGAGGAGCAACTTTCGGTTTGCCTTTCCATGCAGGTCACGGGTTACACAAGTTCAAATAGCAGCTTTTGATTTCCAGTAGCTATTCCCGGTTTCTAGTGTTGCGCATGTTACTGCTCTAGCCCCATAAAAAATTTCGGGTTTTGCTTCTTCCAGATGTGCCTTTCACTGCTTTAGGTTCAATTCTGGATCTGTTTCAGCAACAACCACGTTGTAACCGCTTTTGTTTTTCTTGGCTTTCAACAGCAACCTTTAGACAGCAGGATGGTGACAGGCAAGGTATTAACTTTTTGGCACAGGGAAACTCGCAGGTGCAGCGATGTGTAGCGGCGAGCGATGAAAAAAAGCGATAGCATATGCCGCTCGGTTTTGGGGTAGTGCAGGAACGATGGGGCCACACGTAACGGGCTTGAGATGCAGAAGTGAGGATAATGTAAGGATGATGATTCGCAGCAGTGGTTTGGTGCATGCAAGGCAGTCGGTGCACTGCACTGCGATAGCTGGAACGAGTTAGAAACAGCAAGGGAAGAGAGCGTCGGACTATGTTGGCAGGCAGTGGCGTGAAAGCAAAGGCGAGCAGAGCCACAGTACTCGATGGTGGCAGGGGTGAATAAAGGAAGAAGAGGGAGGCTCGGTCAGATGGAAGGTGGCGATGGCCAGTGGCTGTGCAGGAAGCTCGGGTGAAGAAAAAAAAAACAGCAGCCAATCTTTTTAGGTTTTTTTTCTTTACAGTTTTCCTAGGGTTCATGTAGGTTTTTTAGGGTCCCCCCCTTAGGGTTTTCTCTCCTCCCCTTTTATAGCCATTTCTAGCCTCAAACTTTTATGGAAACAAATCAAATATTTATAGTTGATCCCATGATCATGGGATTTTTCATTTACTTGTTTGACTTTCCCTCTTTTTTTTTAATTTATTTCCATTTCATGTTTTTTATTTTTGGTAATCAATTTTCAGATTTTATTTCACTTTGATTATTTCCTTTATTATTATTATCTTTCTTATGGCAACAAATCATTGAAGTCAACTCTCTTTTATTTTATGATTTGTTTCTTTTATTTTTTTTTTTTGATTTTTTTGATTTTTTAAAATTTTTTTTATTTAAAAATTGTTCGGACAAAATTAGGTGTCTACAGCTGCCCCTCTTTGCGCTTTGCTGTGAAACAGTAATTGTGCAAAGACCTAGACAACCACTTTGTCCGAATGCACTACCTATCAATGAATTCTTTGTAAAATATGATATTTCCTAGTCTTCTCTCTCATAAGACTAAGGAATAAATGCCAAATGAAGTTTCCTAGCCTCTTCTATCATAAGACTAAAGAATGAAATTTCCTAATCATAAGATTAAGGAATACGAAACATGAATTTTCCTAGTCTTTCCTATCATAAGACTAAGGAAATGAATGTAGAATGAGATTTCCTAATCCTTTCCATCACAAGATTTAGGAATGCAAAGTGAAATTCCTAGTCTCTCCTATCATAAGACTAAGGAATGCAAGATGAATGGGATTTCCTAATCTTTTCTATCATAAGATTAAGGAATGCAAAGTGAAATTCCTAGTCTCTCCTATCATAGAACTGAGGAATGTGAGATGAAATTTCCTGGTCTTTCCTATCATAAGACTAAGGAATGCAAAGTGAATGGGATTTCCTAATCTTTTCTATCATAAGATTAAGGAATGCAAGATGAAATTTCCTGGTCTTTCCTATCATAAGACTAAGGAAAACAAAATGAATGGGATTTCCTAATCTTTTCTATCACAAGATTAAGGAATGCAAAGTGAAATTCCTAGTCTCTCCTATCATAGGACTGAGGAATGTGAGATGAAATTTCCTGGTCTTTCCTATCATAAGACTAAGGAATGCAAAGTGAATGGGATTTCCTAATCTTTTCTATCATAAGATTAAGGAATGCAAAGTGAAATTCCTAGTCTCTCCTATCATAGGACTGAGGAATGTGAGATGAAATTTCCTGGTCTTTCCTATCATAAGACTAAGGAATGCAAAGTGAATGGGATTTCCTAATCTTTTCTATCATAAGATTAAGGAATGCAAGATGATCATGGAATAAAAGCTCCTCTCAACAGAGGCTTTGAAACTTCTGAAACACAAAGAGCTCCTCTCAACAGAGGCAATGAAACTTTTGACACAAAAAGCTCCTCTCAACAGAGGCAATGAGACTTTGAAAACAAAAAGCTCCTCTCAACAGAGGCAATGAGACTTTTGAAAACAAAAGCTCCTCTCAATAGAGGCAATGAGACTTTTGAAAAATAAAGATTTCATTCAGAATGCCAGTTAGCATGGGCTTGACTGGGCTTAACTTTCATTTTGATGCCAACAATATTGGGCTTCATCCTCCTTTAAGGTGCCAGCTAAACTGGACTTTGCTCTCATCTAAAGTTTTTTTCAACAAGGTATTTTTCTCATCATCTTCTCATACCTCATCATTTTTCAAATTACTGTCTCTTATATTTTCTCTTTTCCTCAAAATTTTAATCATTCAGGGCTTCTTATCCTAATGTCTTAAATATTTCAATGTCAAAATGCACTAATGAAATGTCATGCATGTCATGGATATAATGAATGCCATGAATACCATAGATGCTATGAATGTTATGTACATGTCAATGTCATGCCCCCTGAATTATTCCATGAATGTATGTAAATGCAATCTCAATTGTGGTAACAAGATTCTCAAGCTCATCTCATTTTCCTCCAGTTCCACATATCTGCTGGATTCTTTTTATTCAAATCTTCTATCTCCACTTCTCATCCCACCTTCTAATGAGTCTTGGTCCCATTATGCTTGAAGACTTGCCATCATTTTTTATTTTTGTTTCTTTCTCTCTTTTAGTAATGCAAGATTTCTCAAAAGAATATTTTTTTCAAAAATTTACCCAAAAAGGTTACCAACATTTATTTATTTTCCTTCCAATTTGACCACCAATGTAATGCACTCATACATCTTCTCAATTTATTATAGGGATGGAATGAATTTAAAATAATCATGAGAGATATGGGTATGCATTCTTAGAAAAAGGAATATAAAATCAAGAAAAATCAATGGGCCAGTTTTTTTTTGAATAGGGTTTTAGTATCCATTTAATAAGCATTCTAACAATTTCAATCAAGTCAATCTAGAATTCTTTTATGAAAAATCCACTCCTTTTGATATGTTCATTCATGTTGGGCCTGCCAATCTTGCTTCTATATCAAAACTCTTGGTGATGATCTTCCTCCTAAGCCGCCTTTTTAGGTTTTCAACTTAGGTGCCCCCTTATTTGATTCAAACTGCCCTTTTCGAGTTTTCAATTTGAATCCTCCTTTTTCTCTTTTTTCTTTTTTTTTTTCTTTTTTTTTTTCTCTTTTTTCATATATTTTTTTTATTTTTTTTTATTTTGTTTTCTTTTCATCTTCAACTTCATTGGCTTTGACAATCTTCAACCTTCAGTGCTCAATCCAAATTCAACCCATAATAGGCGTTCTTGATTTCGATCCAAGATATCTTCTAAAGCTCATGAGTTTCTTCATTCAACTTGATCTACTTCCTTCAAAGGATCATTATCTCATTGTACAAGTATGTTTTCATTCAACGCATGATTCTTCAATTCAAGCATTTACATTTGATCAAAATGGGCTTTTAAAGGTACGTAATGTGGCTCAGGTGAGGGTTTACAAGAAAAGGATAAAATAGGCCCAAAAATGTGTTTCAAGGTTTACAAACCAAAGGATCACTTTCTTATGAAGTAAATCATTTAGGCATTTTGCCCCTTTCTAATTCACTCATTTCTTTTCTTGCTTCTCTTTTTTTTTTTTTTTTGGGTTTTCTTTTTGAATTCAAACCCTTTTCTTTTCCTTTTTTTTTTTCATAAAAATGGGCTATTTCTCTTTGTTGCCCCCAAAATTTCTTTATTTCATCTTCCTTGCCCCCAGTGTGGAGGGTGATCCTTGGTGGGTTATATTACAAAAAACATAATAGGCTCAAAGGGGTAATCAAAGGATAATTTTACTCCCGCTTGAAGGATAGTGAAAGAAGGCCATTTATCATTTCAAATGCAAATCTTCTCCTTGAAGATCATTTACTAAACAAATACAAACTTGTTAGGAACTTCTATAAGAGATTCACCTTTTCTTATTCCATCAAGTTTAGGTGAAAATTGTGAACAAATTTTCTTCTTTCTTACTTGGACACCTTGGCAGATTGATAATCCATTAATAAAAGTGGTTCTTTCAAATTTGAATCCCAGATTTATTGACATCATTATCATCATGTTCATTATTTGGATACTTGTGAATGAAAGATATGTGAGAAATGGAAAATGAATAGAATGAGAAATGACAGTGCATCACACTAGTCGCTTTATTGAAAGGGAAATAAATAAAAGTTAGCCCATACATAAAACTTTATTTCGTGCTTATGGGCTTAAGCACTTTAAAAAAAACTGTCTTTCATTACTAAAAAAAAATTCTGATAAATCTCCAGACTTGCATGGCTTAAACTCCTTTCACCTCAAAAGAATCATCCCTCATTTCCATGGTTGGGCAATGGATTCGCATTCACAGTTGGTTCCCCCTTTGTTTCAAAGTGCAATATGCCGGCTTTTATCAAACCTTGCACCCTATACTTTAAAGCAGTGCAATTCTCCAAGGAGTGACCCGGATTCCCAAAATGATACTCACATCGAGCATTCTCATTATACCATTTTGGATATGGAGGCTTGAGAGGTTCCGCATAAACTGGGGCAATGAGTTGCCCTTTGATTAGTTTTGGGTACAACTCGGTATAGGTTATGGGAATTGGATCAAGGGGAGCTTTTTGTTGTTTTGGCCATGCCCCCCTAGGATTGCTTTCTTGTTTGTTGGATTGGGCAACTGATTGGGTATTTGGTGCAGGTGTTTGAGGGTGAAAGTTAGGCTGAGCATTAATTTGCGGATATGACTGGTAAGGGTATTGAACAGGATAATATGGTTGTGGCATGGGATAAGAGTGTCGTGGAGTGTATCGTCCATGTTGCCCCCCATTTATAACAGCATGGGCATCCTCTTCCCTCCTTCTGTTGGCTCCTCCTTTCTTCTCAGTATTGCTAGGAACTTCAATCTTGCCACGCTTGATCGCATTCTCGATGATCTCCCCGGATAACACCATATCAGCAAAATTCTTGGTGGCATTGCCTATCATCCTATCATAATATGGAGCCTTTAAAGTGTTCACAAATAGGATGGTGAGCTCCTTTTCTGAAAGAGGAGGTTGCACTTCTGCAGCTAAATCACGCCACCTTTGCGCATATTGCTTAAAGCTTTCATTGGCTTTCATCTCCATGTTTTGAACTGATAAACGGTCAGGGGCCATATCAGCAACATGCCGATATTGGGCCGTGAATGCCCTTGCTAAGTCATTCCATGTGGTAACTCGGGTTTTGTCTAATTGATTGTACCACTTGGCAGCAGATCCAGTGAGACTTTCTTGAAAAATATGAATAAGGAGCTTATCATCTTGAGCAAAAGCAGCCATCTTCCGGCAATACATAATAAGATGAGACCTAGGGCAGGAAGTTCCATTATACTTCTCAAACTCTGGCGCTTTGAACTTGGGTGGAATAACCAAGTCTGACACCAAACACAACCCAGTAGCGTCCATAGAACCATAAAAGTCTAAGCCTTCAATAGCTCGAATCCTTTCCTCCAACATATTAATCTTTTGTTGTGACTTCACCTCGTCTTTCTCTTCTACTTGTTTAGCTTTCAACTTCTCAATTTCCCTTGGGTCATCTAAGTCGGGCACCTCAATGGGATCAGTAGATTTTGCACCTTGGGAAGGATGGGCGGGTCCTTGGAATTGAGCTTGTCCAAACACTTGGGGCATAGCAGCGTAAGCAGGTGGATATCTTCTTTCTTGAGATGTTTGACTTGGACCGAATCCAGGAGGATAGATAGGATCTTCCATACTATGTTGTTGAACCCCTTCTTGGACTGCAGCTTCCTCTACTACACCTTTGCCTTTGCTCAGATTTTTCAATAATTCTGTAATTTGGGCCAGTTGCCCCCTCATTTCCTCTTGAGCTTTTTCCATCTTCTCCATGCGCATGCTTGATTCTTCTTCCATGATCTTAGCTCGATAACGAGTGTTGTGTGAATGAACTTTTGGTCGAGCTATCTTCAAATCTTTATTACCACAATTAAGAATTTATCATTTCACATGTGTGATGCTTGAAAAAAAAATGAATGAAGATGAATGGATGAACAAAATGCTACATGTGTTTGGAAAAAATCATACATGGAAATGTTTTGCTAAAGAACCTATGATTCCCTATTAGTGTCTCACATGTTAAACAAAAGCAAACATACATGATCAAAGATATGTCCTAAGTAATAGGGTTAACATGACTCTATCCCAAGTTGGTCCTCTTAAGTTTACTATATGTATGCTTTGGAGTTCTAATGGACAAAAGGTTCCCAAATTGTTCCTTACTGACGTCCATACTAGACTAGTAAGGCACCCCAATCCTCACCCATGATAGGCTACAAACGGAAAGGGTTCAACTTGAGTGAGAGTATTTCACTTGCCATTGCGGAGGTTATTACCTCACGAGAGCAAAGGTACTCTACTCTCTCCTAAAAGGGACAAACTCGGGTGTATGGTTGATGTATGCAATGAATATGTCATGTATGCAAAGGAACAAAATTTAAGATGCATCCTAACAAAACACAAATGATGAAAATGATTCACACATTTTTTTTGTTTGTATTATTTTTTTGCTTTTTTTTTAAATTATTTTTTTATGAAGAGTTTTATTAAATATTTATTAAGACCATTAATTAAGATTTTGAATAAGACATGATTATTTATGGTTCGACTCTCAAGTCCCCAGTGGAGTCGCCAAGGCTGTCGTAACGATTTTCGTCCGGGGACTCGATCGCTAGACAATTTAAAAAAAAACACAAAAATGGAGTCGCCACCAATCTTTTTGACTAGGTGTGATTGGCCACCTAAAATCATTTATCTTTTTAATAAAATCTTAAGATTAATTAAGTTTTATCAAAAAAAAAAAATAATTTTTGGTCTACGAAAACAAAGTTTGGGTTCGGGAGTTCGGTTACGCGTGGGGAAGGATTAGCACCCCCACAACGCCCGTTAGAAAACGGTACCACTTAATCATGTCTTATCTTCTGATCTTAAAAATGATCTTAATTAAACATTCAAAAAGAACTCCATTTATTTGAAACCATTTTTATTATTTGTTTTATTTTGAAATATTTAAGTTTTATTTTTTTATTTAAAATAAATGAAAATCCCTTATATTGAAACTTATTCCGAAGTACCCCAATACTTTTGGTAGTATTTCGGATAATTTCCTCACCTAGGGATTTCTTAAGAATCGCTACTTGCGATTTCTACAGAATCCCATCCTCGGGAGATTTACATTTAGTTTAGAATTACAATGAATGCAAATGATGCAAACAAAATATATATGATGCACATGAGAAATATATTATTTATTTATATTTATAAAATTTATTTTTATTTGAAAAGTTATACTAAACATTCCAATACGCTGGTAACATTTAGCATATTTCTCTTACCTAGAGATCAGTTAGGAATCACTACTTGTGAATTCCATAACATCTCATCATTGGTCAATCTTTAAAACTTATACTTTTATTTAATTTTTAATTGTTTTATTATCATTTATTTTCGAAGTTTAATTGTAACAATTTTGTATTCTTATTTATTTGTTTAAAAATTTTATTTATTTATTATTTGTGTATTAATAATAATTTATTTCATCGATCTAAAATTACTTGAATACCCCAATACACTGGTAATATTCAAATATTTTATTTCGACCCTAAGGGTTATCAAAGAATCACTACTTGTGATTTCTAAGAAATCCTATCATAGGATATTCTTTTAAATTTATATTTTATTTATTTATTTATAATTCATATTTATATTTATTTATTTGTTCATTTTAAATTTTATATTTGATTAATTTATTTTTATTTTTTATATTAATTTATTTAAAGAATTTTGAAATCGAGATGAAACCAATTAAATGTTCCAATACGCTGGTAACATTTAAGGATTTTATCTCAATCCTAAAGATTATCGAAGAATCACTACTTGTGATTTCTTCGAAATCTTATCATCGAAAATTTAAATTTATTAATTTGTATTTATTTATTTATATGTTTTTATCCTTTATGATTTTTTTATCGTTCATTCTAAATAACTCATTATTTATTTATTTGTTTAAAAAATTCGTTTGACAACCCAAAAAAAAATACATACGTATACATATATGCTTGTACATCTCCTAATAGATAAGCATACAAGAATTAAATCCCTTATTATTATCATATATATATTTTTTTTGAAATAAATAAACCAAAGAAAACAAAAATGAAAAGGATAAAATAAAGAATATATGCATACCTTAAAAACCAAAACCTTGTCTTCTTCAAACAAGCTCCACGTCCCTTCACAACAGTGTGGCACGCAACAAAGGAAGTGATGCCGATGGGGACAGGCAGGGACAGTGCAGCGAGAAACAATGGTGCGACTTAGCAAGGCATGATATCATGACAGAGGCAGCGGGATGGCAAACGATGGTTGTTGATGGTGCGAGGCAGCTGCGACAAGCTTGTGAGTGAGGAGCAACTTTCGGTTTGCCTTTCCATGCAGGTCACGGGTTACACAAGTTCAAATAGCAGCTTTTGATTTCCAGTAGCTATTCCCGGTTTCTAGTGTTGCGCATGTTACTGCTCTAGCCCCATAAAAAATTTCGGGTTTTGCTTCTTCCAGATGTGCCTTTCACTGCTTTAGGTTCAATTCTGGATCTGTTTCAGCAACAACCACGTTGTAACCGCTTTTGTTTTTCTTGGCTTTCAACAGCAACCTTTAGACAGCAGGATGGTGACAGGCAAGGTATTAACTTTTTGGCACAGGGAAACTCGCAGGTGCAGCGATGTGTAGCGGCGAGCGATGAAAAAAAGCGATAGCATATGCCGCTCGGTTTTGGGGTAATGCAGGAACGATGGGGCCACACGTAACGGGCTTGAGATGCAGAAGTGAGGATAATGTAAGGATGATGATTCGCAGCAGTGGTTTGGTGCATGCAAGGCAGTCGGTGCACTGCACTGCGATAGCTGGAACGAGTTAGAAACAGCAAGGGAAGAGAGCGTCGGACTATGTTGGCAGGCAGTGGCGTGAAAGCAAAGGCGAGCAGAGCCACAGTACTCGATGGTGGCAGGGGTGAATAAAGGAAGAAGAGGGAGGCTCGGTCAGATGGAAGGTGGCGATGGCCAGTGGCTGTGCAGGAAGCTCGGGTGAAGAAAAAAAAAACAGCAGCCAATCTTTTTAGGTTTTTTTTTCTTTACAGTTTTCCTAGGGTTCATGTAGGTTTTTTAGGGTCCCCCCCTTAGGGTTTTCTCTCCTCCCCTTTTATAGCCATTTCTAGCCTCAAACTTTTATGGAAACAAATCAAATATTTATAATTGATCCCATGATCATGGGATTTTTCATTTACTTGTTTGACTTTCCCTCTTTTTTTTTAATTTATTTCCATTTCATTTTTTTTATTTTTGGTAATCAATTTTCAGATTTTATTTCACTTTGATTATTTCCTTTATTATTATTATCTTTCTTATGGCAACAAATCATTGAAGTCAACTCTCTTTTATTTTATGATTTGTTTCTTTTATTTATTTTTTTTTGATTTTTTTGATTTTTTAAAATTTTTTTTATTTAAAAATTGTTCGGACAAAATTAGGTGTCTACATCTCTCACCTAGGGATCAGTTAGGAATCACTACTTGTGACTTCCGTAACATTTCATCATCGGAATAATGTTTACTTAAATTAAAATTTAATTATTAAATTTAAAAAAACTTATTCATTTTAATTTTTATTGAAAAATCATACTAAATACTCCAATACGTTGGTAATATTTAGAAGACTTCTCTCACCTAAGGATTAGTTAAGAAATCACTACTTGTGAATTTCATAACATCCCATCATCGGGCAAATCGTTTACTTAAATTTTAATTTTATTATTAATTTGAAAAAACTTATTAATTTTATTTTTAACAAAAATTTAAATTATTGAAAAATCATACTAAATACCTCAATAAGCTAGTAATATTTACTAGACTCTTTTCACCTAGAGATCAGTTAGGAATCACTACTTATGACTTCCGTAATATCTCATCATCGAAAATAAATATTCATTTAGATTTAAATTTTATTATTAAATTTAAAGAAGATAAATATCTATTTTAGTTTTAAACAAAAAATAAATAAATAAATTGTTGAAAAATCACACTAAATATTTCAATACTCTGATAACATTTAACGGACTCCTCTCACCTAGGGATCAGTTAGGAATCACTACTTGTGACTTCCATAACATCCTATCATCGGACATTTATTTAATTAAATTTAAAATTTATCATTAATTTCTTTTTTTCTATTTTCTTTTAAAAACTTGTTTATTTTTATTTTTAACAAAAAATTAAATTATTGAAAAATCGTACTAAATATTCCAATACTTTTGATAATATTTTGATGGATTTCTCTCACCTATGGATCAGTTAAAAAATTACTACTTGTGAATTTTATAACATCCCATCATCGGAGTGTCACTTAAATTTAAACTACTATATTTCACTTAAATTTAAACTACTATATTTCATCTACTTATATTTTTTATAAAAACATGAAAATTTATGTACATGTTTTTTTATTTTCATTTTGTAAACTTGATTTTATAATTTTTATAATGACAAATCTTATCAAAATGTATAAATTCATAAATAAAGTTTGGACGTTTAAACTTGTACTTGTAGCATGACTTTTCCTGGTTGAAACTTTCATCATGTCTTACTTTTCAAACCCAAAAAATAATTAAAAAATGCATTTCTCATTTCTTTTTTTTTTTGTGGAAAGCATTTCTCATTTCTTACGTCTAGGCAAGTGGGATATAAACACATCTAAAAATCTTCTAACTTGTAGCTTACGAGCCAAAAAAAAAAAAGGGTCAAATCATGGCACACTTGCAGAAATAAACTAATAAAATGTAACAAAGACTCTTAGCTATGCCCATCACATAGTTTTAGGTCAACAAGTCAAAATCATGGGTTAAAGCACCTCTCACATGAACAAAATAATAAAAGTATTCAACAAAGACAACGGTGAAGAGAACCAAACTATTCACAGCACTCACATTTAATAACATCAGAAAGACGAGAACATGGAGAATAAATATTTAAAAAACAAAGCTGAATAAAAAAAAGAACAAAAGTCCTCACAGTGCAGGCACGATTTGCTTCTCATAGTTCTTTCCCTTTCCTTTTTCAAACCCGAGCCTTCCTCCGATCAGTCTCCGATCAGTCTCTCTTCCGAGGATAGTAGATCAGTCAGCAACCAACCAGCATTCATTCAGCCACGATCTCCGGTTCCAATCATCGTGTATGGTCTCCGATCTTCAACCTCGAGCCTCAACCTGTAGCCTCGCGTCGCTACAATTCGGGCTTCTCAAAATTTTTTAGATTTCAAATCTGATTTTTGAAGTTTATTGGTGTCGGATAGGCATCGACTTGAGTAGAGGATGTGTTTTGGACCTCGGCTCGGTTGGTAGGTCGAATGGTTTAGGGATGAAGTGGTGTTGGCATTGGGTGATGGTTATCGGCAGTGTTGGTTTGGTATTTTAGTGGTGGTCATGAGTGAGGTTTGGCAACAGTTGGTGACTGAAGATGGTGAGGTGTTTTTTGAGTATGTTTTAAGGGAGGGTAGGCGTGTGATGTTGGCTCTTGCAAGCTTGGTCTTGGAAGTGGGAAGGGAATGGCTCGTTGGCCGTTTACAGATGAGGAAGGTGATGGGTAGTGATAGTCACGGTGGGGAGTATCTGGAGAGAAAGAAGAAAATAGCAAAATGGCTAACTCCCCCTTTACTCTCGTTTTTTTATGTTTTTAAGAATAATCCTACTTCCTTTTTGTGACAACACTGACCATATCCTTGTTATTCAGGGATATAACCTGTGGCAGTTGAAAGTTGGGACGTGCACTGCTCGAGAAGAAGGATAGGGTAGCTGGCAATGGATAGAGGGTAGGAGTCGCGACGGGTAATGGAAAAGAGTACTGTATTAAATGCATAAATAGATTTTAATTTAAAAAAATCAAATAAAAATAAAATTAAATAATTAAATAATTAAAAATAAAAATAAATAAACAATTAAACGTCAACCTATTAAGATTTGGATTGAACTCATATTACTTGAATTGAACTCATACACCTTGAATTGACCTTTTGAAACAAACTTTAAAATTTTAAATTGAATTTATCTAATCGGGCCTTTCAAACTTACATGGTCTCATGCATTTATCTTGACCTAAATATAATTCATTTTCAACATGATTTTTTTACTTAATTTTTCCTTCAAACAATATTTATTTCAAATTAACTCATCAAATTTACCCAAAATTTATTTTAGCAAGCTAATATTGGACTAACAAGCATGATTCTAATTTACAACTTTAATTAAATTGAGCTCATTAGCAATCAAATTTCAAGTCCAAAATTTCAAAATTAAATCGAAAACTAATTCAATCTCATTTGTTAACTAGGACAAAATTAGGTGTTTACAATGCTCTTTAAGTCTCTAGCATATAATCAAGTTTTTGTTGACCCATATAAAATCTAGAAAATGAATTTTGCAAATTAATGTTCTTTTTATTTAACTCTTCTATTTCGAGATTTGCATTTTCTAATTTCTTCTCATATTCTAACTTGACATTCATGAGCATCTTATTTTTCTTTTTCAATTTTGAAATTATTTTCTTATATTTTATATTTATGCATTCAAACTCATTTGCTAAATCATCAAATGCATCTTACAACTTATCAAATGTATATTCATTAGTATCAAATGAGTTGGATTTTACCTTCTCATCTTCAATGGCTATAAAATAAAGGTTGGCTACTACTTCTTCTATCTTTTCTTCATCAGAGCAATCACTATCACTCCATGTAGCCATCATTGCCTTCTTATTTGGTTTCTTCTCATTCTGTTTTCTATAAAAAGGACAACCAAATTTAATATGTCCAAGTTTTTTACATTCATAGCAAATGATTGGATCCTTTTCTTTTCTACTTGTTTCTCCTTTGCTAGAGTCTCTCCTATGGGGTTTCCTAGAGTTTCCACTAGCTCTAATCCTCATG
Source organism: Heritiera littoralis (assembly GCA_031772115.1). NCBI lineage: Eukaryota > Viridiplantae > Streptophyta > Magnoliopsida > Malvales > Malvaceae > Heritiera > Heritiera littoralis. The sequence goes on along the minus strand of JAPDPK010000026.1, from coordinate 4,809,306 downwards.
AATTTGTTAAACATTTTTGCAAAAATAGCCATCTCAAAATCCTCATCATCACCACTTTCATCATAATCATCTTGTGATTCCTTATTTATGGTAGATTTTAATCCAACTCCAACCTTCTTAGGAGGTTCTTGATTTCTTTTAAGTTTCATCTCATAGGTGGGAAGAGATCCCATGAGTTCACCTAGAGAAAGAGTATGGGCATCTTTAGATTCCTCAATAGCTGTAACTTTAGCTTCCCATGATTTAGGTAAGCTATTTAGAATCTTCTTCACCATTTCAACATTGGAGTATGGTTTTCCTATGGACTTGAGATCATTTATGATATCAGTAAATCTAGTAAACATGTCACTAATGGTTTCATCACTCTTTTTTTTTAATAGCTCATAATCTTGAGTGAGCATGCCTACTTTAGTTTCTTTGACTTGTGTGGTTCCCTGGTGAGTAATTGCCAGTTTATCCCAAATTTGTTTTGCATTTTCACATTGTGAGACTCTATTATACTCATTAGGTCTTAGTGCATAAAAGAGTGTATGCATTGCCTTAGCATTTAGTTGTGTCATTCTAAAATCATTTGTGTCCCATTCATCCTCTTTCTTTGGCACTTCCTCCCTATCAATTTTCTTAATAGGAACTAGGAGACCTTTAACAATAATTCTCTACACTTCATAGTCATTAGCTTGAATGAATAACATCATCATAGTCTTCCAATATACATAATTTTTACCATTGAAGAGTGGTGGCCTAACTGTAGAGTGCTCATCTCCTACTAAGAGTGTAGCTCCACTAGTTTGAGCCATCTAGATCGTTTATACTCTGATACCAATTGTTGGCTCAACCGAGAGGGGTTGAATCGGTTTTACTACTAATTTTGAATTTTTAAGAGCTTAATTAACAAATAAAACAAATTATGCAATAATAAAGCAAATGCAGTAAATAAAGATATGGGAATAGAAGCAAACACAGTATTTATAGAGGTTCGGCCAATCTCTTACCTACGTCCTCTCTCCTTGATCCTCTTATCAAGGGATTGATTCCACTCTTCTTTGTGAATGAGTACAAACCACTTCAAGGTGTGGTGAGACCTGTTACACATCCTTTTGAAGGCTTAGAAATAACCTTTTTAACCTATCCCCTTGCAAAGCTACTCTCACTCATACAAGATAACCTTACAAGGCTAGCACACCCCTTTGATTAGCATAAATTAATGTGAGTGTGTGGTGTACAAGGTGGGATATCACAAATCAAATACAAAGGATGATTTTTTGGCTTTGAATTCTTTCTTGAAGCTTAGAGAAGTTGTTGAGTGCTTGTTCTTGCTTTAATCTTCATAAATGCCTCTATTTATAGTCCACCAACTGTTTGGAACGGTTGTTGAAGTATTTAATGCAATTTTTCTCGTTGAAACCCTAAAAAACTAGCCATTTGACACTGTTTTCATGATAAAGGATCGATCATTAACCATAAGGGATCGATCCCTAAGTTCCAGAAAGCCTTCCACCCCATTCTGCCAACTGGGGATCGATCCCTTCACTATGGGGATTGATCTCTTGCCTGATTTCTTCACCTGGGAAGTGTTCTGCCCACATGGGATCGATCCTTCAACATACACTACAAAAAAATGAACCTTCAGCGACGGAATTAGCGACGGAAAATTCCGTCGCTGATAGTTAAATTCCGTCGCTAATGGTCTTCAGCGATGGATTACCTACGGATTACCGACGGAAATTTTTCTGTTGGAAAAATCGATGTCGCTGATGCTCACTCCGTCGCTAAAACTTCATTTCCGTCGGTAATTCCGTCGCTAATTAGCAACGGAATTTTTTTACATCAGCGACGGATTTTATGGCATTAGTGACGGAAAATTTCGTCGCTAAAAACATAATTTTGTCTTTTAATTTACAAGAAAATCCGTCGCTAAAAGGCATTTTCGTCGCTGATAGTTTTATTATTATTTTATTTTATAAAAAAATCCGTCGCTAAAAGGCATCAGCGACGGAAATTTCCGTCGCTGATAGTTTTATTATTATTTTATTTTATAAAAAAATCCGTCGCTAAAAGGCATCAGCGACGGAATTTCTGTCGCTAAGTCCGTCGCTGATAATTTGTTATTTTTGTTAATTCAATAAATATTCTGTCACTAATGAGCATCAGTGACGGAAATTTCGTCGCTAATGTGATAAATTCCGTAGCTGATTTGATGAATTTTTTCACTTATTTAACAGATTTTGTTGCTAATTTCTATGAATTTTGTCAAAAAAAATGTTCTGAAATTAATTATTTATATTTATATATATATATATATAGAGAGAGAGAGAGAGAGAGAGAGAGAGAAACATTTAAAATAAACCTAATATTTATATTTAAATCCATAAACATTATCTTAAAATAAATTAACTAAAAAAAACAAAAATACATTATCTTCAACATCATTATCACCACTACCACCAGCACCTCACCGTATCATCATCATCATCATCTGTAAGTAAAAAACAAAAAACAAAAATATAAGTATTAAAGTTTACTATATAAAAAAATTGACAACATAAATATAAAAGAAAAATAGAGTAAATTTACAAAAAAAAGGGAAAAAAATAAAAGGAAAGAGGGATAAAGAAGAAAAACTAAGAAAAAAACGAGAAAATGGAAAAAAAGAAGATAGAGAGGAGTGAAGAGGAGAGAAAACAGAGAATATGAAAATATATAGAGTCTTTGGCGCGCATACAGAGGAATTACCGACGGAATTACCGACGGATTAGCGACGGAAATTCCGTCGCTAATGCTATGTCAAAATATTTCCCGCTACAGCTCAGGCGGGAAAAATTCAAAATTTTTTTTTTATTTTTTTCGAATTTAAGGCATCAGCGACGGAATTTTTCCGTCGCTAATTCCGTCGCTAAAGGTCATTAGCTACGGAATTAGCGACGGAAAAATTCCGTCGCTAAGTTCTATACACTTATTCCACCGAAAATGATGAAGAGAAATTAGCGACGGAATTTTTCCGTCGCTAATTCCGTAGCTAATGACCTTTAGCTACGGAATTAGCGACGGAAAAATTCCGTCGCTAAGTTCTCTACACTTATTCCACCGAAAATGATGTGGGAACTTAGCGACGGAATTTTTCCGTCGCTAATTCCGTAGCTAATGAGCTTTAGCTACGGAATTAGTGACAGAAAAATTCCGTCGCTAAGTTCCCATGAACTTTTCCACCGAAAAAATCATGTTGGATTTAGCGACGGAATTTTTCCGTCGCTAATTCCGTAGCTAATGAGTTTTAGCTACGGAATTAGCGACGGAAAAATTCCGTCGCTAAATTCCAACATGATTTTCGGTCTCAAAATGTTCATGGAATTTAGCGACGGAATTTTTCCGTCGCTAATTCCGTAGCTAATGAGCTTTAGCTACGGAATTAGCGACGGAAAAATTCCGTCGCTAAGTTCCCACATCATTTTCGGTCTAAAATGTTCATGGAATTTAGCGACGGAATTTTTCCGTCGCTAATTCCGTAGCTAATGAGCTTTAGCTACGGAATTAGTGACGGAAAAATTCCGTCGCCAAGTTCCCATGAACTTTTCCACCGAAAAAATCATGTTGGAATTTAGCGACGGAATTTTTCCGTCGCTAATTCCATAGCTAATGAGTTTTAGCTACGGAATTAGCGACGGAAAAATTCCGTCGCTAAGTTCCCACATCATTTTCGGTCTCAAATGTTCATGGAATTTGGCGACGGAATTTTTCCGTCGCTAATTCCGTAGCTAATGAGCTTTAGCTACGGAATTAGCGACGGAAAAATTCCGTCGCTAAGTTCCCACATCAATTTCGGTCTAAAATGTTCATGGAATTTAGCGACGGAATTTTTCCGTCGCTAATTCCGTAGCTAATGAGCTTTAGCTACGGAATTAGTGACGGAAAAATTCCATCGCTAAGTTCCCATGAACTTTTCCACCGAAAAAATCATGTTGGAATTTTGCGACGGAATTTTTCCGTCGCAAATTCCGTAGCTAATGAGTTTTAGCTACGGAATTAGCAACGGAAAAATTCCGTCGCTAAATTCCCACATCATTTTCGGTGGAAAAGTTCATGGGAACTTAGCGACGGAATTTTTCCGTCGCTAAGTTCCGTAGCTAATGAGCCTTAGCTACGGAATTAGCGACGGAAAAATTCCGTCGCTAAGTTCCCATGAACTTTTCCACCGAAAATGATGTGGGAATTTAGCGACGGAATTTTTCCGTCGCTAATTCCGTAGCTAATGAGCTTTAGCTACGGAATTGGCGACGGAAAAATTCCGTCGTTAAATTCCATGAACATTTTTGGACCGAAAATGATATGGGAACTTAGCGACGGAATTTTTCCGTCGCTAATTCCATAGCTAATGAAATTTAGCTACGGAATTAGCGACGGAAAAATTCCGTCGCTAAATTCTATATATGTTTTGGGTTTAGCGACGGATAATTCCGTCGCTAATTCCGTCGCTAATAATTTGGCGCAATTAAACAGTATATCCCGGCATAATTAGCGACAGAATTAGCGACGGAAAATATTCCGTCCCTAATTACGACGAATTTCTGTCGCTAATCCGTCGCTAATTCCGTCGCTAAATTCATTATAAATTCCGTCGCTAATCTGTCGCTAATCCGTCGCTAATACTAATTATCAGCGACGGAAAAATTCCGTAGCTAAATTTCCGTCGCTGAAAATCAATTTTCTTGTAGTGATAGGGGATCGATCCCTGAAGCCTTCCTGCACATTTTTGTTGGCTGTTTTGGAATAAAATGATGTGTTTTTGTGATTTGACTTTAGTTCAAAGTATTCTTTCAATTTTCAATTGAGAAAGTCTAGAAAATTTTAGTCCAAAACTTTGTCAAATGATTTTCTAATATTATGTCCATTTTAAGCAAATTTACAATATAATGTGAGACATTTTTCATTACTTAAGTTTTTATCATTTTAAAATACTTGTCAATTTAAAGCTAACAAATTTTATTGCAACAAATTAAGTCAATTGTAAGATAGGATTTAAGATATATTTGAAAATTATTACATGGCTTAATTAATTTTAGAGCATGTATTTACTACCAATTAAATACATATATGAATTTTGGTAGTTAAATTTGAATTTTATAATTATTCCAAAGCATTAAAGTAACTATAATTTTGCCAATAATATTTTAGTTACAGATTCTATTACAATAACTTAAGTCAATTGTAATATAGGATTTAAGATATATTTGAAAATTACTATATGTCTTATGTGTCGACAATGCAGACGATTCACATAGGAGTCCATATCAGCAATATTTAACATGCAAGCGTGTATCCTGTAATATATATAAATATATATATTTTTTCATGTGTGCAAAGTCTGAATTATTTATTTATGTATTAAATTGGTGGTTGCTTGCACTAATTTAAATTGTTTAATACTTTGGAATTAAACTAATTCAAAAGTCAAAATATTTATGAGCTTTCAAAAGGACTTTAATAACTCCAATTACTTTTATAGTATGTATTTACTGCTAATAAAATAAATATACAAATTAATTGGTAGTTAAATTTGAATTTCACATTTATTACAAAGCATTAAAATTAATATAATTTCGCTAATAATAACTATCATAGGATTTGACCTTAAACCCAAGGCAAATGGGTTCATACTCTAGATTAAATCCGGAATTTTTTCTTGTGACTATGCACATTTTAAATAATAGCTTGTGATCCCATATGTAGTTTTAATAACATATTTAATTTTAATATTTAAATAATAACTAACCGTCACTATTATTTTTTTAATTATTTGAATTATTGTTTTTATTATTTAAACATTATTTAGTCATATAACTAATTAAATAATTTGTAATTTATAATTATAATTTAATGTATAATTGGTCACAAATTTAATTTCAAATTCAATATTTCATATGTGCATAATCTGAATTATTTATTTATATATTAAATTGGTGGTTGCTTGCACAAATTTAAGTAGTTTAATATTTTGGAATTAAACTAATTTAAAAGTCAAAACATTTATGAGTTTTCAAAATGATTTTAATAACTCCAATTACTTTTATAGTATGTATTTACTGTCATTTAAATAAATATATAAATTAATTGGTTGTTAAATTTGAATTCATATTTATTTCAAATTTTATTACAATAAATTAAGTCAACTATAAGATAAGATTTAAACTATATATGGTAATTACTACAAATTTTACGTGTCGACAATGCAAACTATCCATATAGGAGTCCACATCAATAATATTTGGCACGCAACCATGTACCTTGTAATATATATATATATATGATTTTATTACAATAAATTAAGTCAACTGTAAGATAAGATTTAAACTATATATGGTAATTACTACAAATTTTACATGTCGACAATGCAAACTATCCATATAGGAGTCCACATCAACAATACTTGGCACGCAACCATGTACCTTGTAATATATATATATATATATATATATTTATGTATATGATGGCTAATTGAAATAATTAAATAAATAAATGTCCATAATATAACAAAAAAAATTTTAGCCCAAGATAATTTAAACCATGAGGCCTAATTAAAATAAAATAAAATGACCCAACAATAAATTAACAGAAAATGGCCCAAATAAATGTAAAAGGCAGGCCCAATGGATGGCCCAAAATCTGGGCAGATTTTTTTTTTTGCCTCGGGCACATGTAATACTATTGAGAAATTGGAAAAATATGATGGTAATGATAAAAAGAATATGAGTGTAGTTGAAATAAATAGAAGTGAACTTATTCTTAAGATATTTTAACAGAATTTGAGTTCTTGAGTTTTTATAATTGGGAAGACTTTATCGTTTATTACTCTCAGCCCGAACAAAATTAATCTTAAATCATAAAACAGATGAAGATATTTGTATTTACACAAAAAAAAAGAATATGAGTGAGAAAGGAGTGCTTTAATAATTTTATATATATATATATATATATATATTATCAATCAGTACTGTAAACTTTCATAAAGTAATTTATTAGATTGTGTAGGGAAAAATTTTTCAGCAATTTATTAGATTGTGTAGGGACAAATTTTTGGAAAATTCAAAAGAAAAGATGTGATTATAGAGAAAAAAAATGAATGAAAACCAGCAAACTAGAGATAGTTTTGGATAATATTTTTTTTTGTGAGGTACATTATATGAAAAATTACAATTATAATCAAACATTATTTTTTTTAAAATTTGTAACAATATGTAAATCACTTAACTCAATTACTCAACTAATTGAATTAATATATAATTAGATTAAATAACTAAATTCAAATTTAAACTTGAACTTGATACATGACAAATTTGGATAATATTAACCAATTAGTTGAAGCATGATTTTGATGAAGGCGATATTTTAAAGCAAATTTTGGGTGGAATATTGGCTTTAGTACTAGTCAAATCATGGGTGGAATAACAATTTTATGTGAGATCATATTTAGTGCAATAATGCAAAACCCAACACGTGATAATTGCAGTAAGCAATTGCAACCTTTGCGGGCTCATTTTGTGAATTTTTATGAGAAATGTTTCAGGTGTTTGATAATTCGAAAGTAATTATTAATTAAAAAAAATAACATGTAAGGGTTCATCCAGATATGTTTTCAGGTCGAACAATTCACTTGCTTGATATTGGACTTGAATTTTCAATGTCATGAACATATTATTATTGTTATTGTTATATAAAACATAAAATTTATTTTAATTTTTTTGAATAATATCATGCTTATAAATTAAAACTTAATCAAATTTTGAGCAAAACTTCAAAAGGTGAAACAAGCTTGATTTAATTTTAGACCTGGCAATTCGTATTTTTAATTTGTTTTCGTGTCATGTAAAATTGTGTTCGTGTCATGTAAAACAGAAAAATTTCGTACTAAAATTAATATTGACACGGAAAACATAAAATCTTTATTTTTAGTTTTTACAATATTGATATGCAATTTTAACTTAATTTTAATCCGTATCATCTCGTATTTTATATTCGTATCGTTTTCATGTCGTGTAATCTTATCGTGTTTAAGATTGTCCAGTCTCTCTAATTCGATTTATTCAAATCATACTAGGATAGATCTCAAACACTACAAGAAAAATGATTTTCAGCGACGGAAATTTAGCGACGGAATTTTTCCGTCGCTGATAATTAGTATTAGCGACGGATTAGCGACGGATTAGCGACGGAATTTATAATGAATTTAGCGACGGAATTAGCGACGGATTAGCGACAGAAATTCGTCGGTAATTAGCGACGGAATGTTTTCCGTCGCTAATTCTGTCGCTAATTATGGCGGGATATACTGTTTAATTGCGCCAAATTATTAGCGACGGAATTAGCGACGGAATTATCCGTCGCTAAACCCAAAACATAGGTGGAATTTAGCGACGGAATTTTTCCGTCGCTAATTCCGTAGCTAAAGCCCATTAGCTACGGAATTAGCGACGGAAAAATTCCGTCGCTAAATTCCCATTAATTTTTCCACCGAAAAAACATGGGTGAACTTAGCGACGGAATTTTTCCGTCGCTAATTCCGTAGCTAATGGGCTTTAGCTACGGAATTAGCGACGGAATTTTTCCGTCGCTAAATTCCCATTAATTTTTCCACCGAAAATCATGTGGGAACTTAGCGACGGAATTTTTCCGTCGCTAATTCCGTAGCTAAAGCCCATTAGCTACGGAATTAGCGACGGAAAAATTCCGTCGCTAAGTTCACCCATGTTTTTTCGGTGGAAAAATTAATGAGAATTTAGCGACGGAATTTTTCCGTCGCTAATTCCGTAGCTAAATCCCATTAGCTACGGAATTAGCGACGGAAAAATTCCGTCGCTAAATTCCCATTAATTTTTCCACCGAAAAAACATGGGTGAACTTAGCGACGGAATTTTTCCGTCGCTAATTCCGTAGCTAATGGGCTTTAGCTACGGAATTAGCGACGGAAAAATTCCGTCGCTAAATTCCCATTAATTTTTCCACCGAAAATCATGTGGGAATTTAGCGACGGAATTTTTCCGTCGTTAATTCCGTAGCTAAATCCCATTAGCTACGGAATTAGCGACGGAAAAATTCCGTCGCTAAGTTCCATGAACATTTCAGACCGAAGAATCATGTGGGAATTTAGCGACAGAATTTTTCCGTCGCTAATTCCGTAGCTAAAGCCCATTAGCTACGGAATTAGCGACGGAAAAATTCCGTCGCTAATTTCTTCATATATTTTTCACGGTGTAAGTGGAAAAATATGAAGAGAAATTAGCGACGGAATTTTTCCGTCGCTAAGTCCGTCGCTAATTCCCTTTAGCGACGGAATTAGCGACGGAAAAATTCCGTCGCTAAGTTCCTTACATTTCCTCATACAATATGAAGAGAAATTAGCGACGGAATTTTTCCGTCGCTAATTCCGTCGCTAAAGGGCATTAGCGACGGAATTAGCGACGGAAAAATTCCGTCGCTAATTTCTTCATATATTTTTCACGGTTTAAGTGGAAAAATATGAAGAGAAATTAGCGACGGAATTTTTCCGTCGCTAATTCCGTCGCTAATTCCCTTTAGCGACGGAATTAGCGACGGAAAAATTCCATCGCTAATTTCTCCTCATATTTTTCCACTTACACCGTGAAAAATATATGAAGAAATTAGCGACGGATTTTTTCCGTTGCTAATTCCGTCGCTAAATGGCATTAGCGACGGAATTAGCGACGGAAAAATTCCGTCGCTGATGCCTTAAATCAAAAAAAAATAAATAAATAAATTTCTTTCATTAAGCATCAGCGACGGATTTTTTCCGTCGCTAATTCCGTCGCCAAAAAGCAACAGCGACGGAATTAGCTACGGAAAAAATCCGTCGCTGATGCCTTAAATTCGAAAAAAAATAAAAAATTATTTTTGAATTTTTCCCGCCTAAGCTTAAGCGGGAAATATTTTGACATAGCATTAGTGACGGAATTTCCGTCGCTAATCCGTCGGTAATTCCGTCGGTAATTCCTCTATATGCGCGCCAAAGACTCTATATATTCTCATATTCTCTGTTTTCTCTCCTCTTCACTCCTCTCTATCTTCTTTTTTGTTCATCTTCTCGTTTTTTTCTTTGTTTTTCTTCTTTATCCCTCTTTCCTTTTACTTTTTTCCTTTTTTTTTGTAAATTTACTATATTTTTCTTTTATATTTATGTTGTTAATTTTTTTATATGATAAACTTTAATACTTATATTTTTGTTTTTTGTTTTTTATTTACAGATGATGCTGATGATACGATGAGGTGCTAGTGGTAGTGGTGATACTGATGTTGAAGATAATGTATTTTTGTTTTTTTTAGTTAATTTATTTTAAGATAATGTTTATGGATTTAAGTATAAATATTAGGTTTATTTTAAATGTTTCTCTTTCACTCTCTCTCTCTCTCTCTCTCTCTCTCTCTCTCTCTCTCTCTCTCTCTCTCTCTCTCTCTCTCTCTCTCATATATATATAAATATAACTATAAATAATTAATTTTAGAACATTTTTTTTGACAAAATTCATAGAAATTAGCAACAAAATCTGTTAAATAAGTGAAAAAATTCATCAAATTAGCGACGGAATTCATAACATTAGCGACGGAATTTCTGTCACTGATGCTCTTTAGTGACAGAATATTTATTGAATTAACAAAAATAACAAACTATCAACGACGGAATTAGCGACGGAAATTCCGTCACTGATGCCTTTTAGCGACGGATTTTTTTATAAAATAAAATAATAATAAAACTATCAGCGACGGAAATTTCCGTCGCTGATGCCTTTTAGCGACGGATTTTCATGTAAATTAAAAAACGAAATTATGTTTTTAGCGACGGAATTTTCCGTCACTAATGACATAAAATCCGTCGCTGATGTAAAAAAATTCCGTCGCTAATTAGCGACGGAATTACCGACGGAAATGAAGTTTTAGCGACGGAGTGAGCATCAGCGACATCGATTTTTCCAACAGAAAAATTTCCGTCGGTAATCCGTAGGTAATCCGTCGCTGAAGACCATCAGCGACGGAATTTAACTATCAGCGACGGAATTTTCCGTCGCTAATTCCGTCGCTGAAAGTTCATTTTTTTGTAGTGAAAATGTCTCAGATGTTGTGGCATTTAAAATGTCACGTCGCTGATTATACATGCCAATACATTCTAACGCTACAATTTATTCAAATCAACATCTTACTCTTGCTTGAATCATCACCAATGCCACGTCCATACAATAATCCAACCGTAGGCATTTATGCATGTGTAACCTACAGTGCTATTTGTGCCCTCTTGCATTTGCTTTTTCCTTGAAAAATATAGCCTTTTAGGTTTTTGTCGTATTGGTTTGCTGATGCTTTTGCTGATTATTCATGCTAACTACGTATGCTACTTTGCATGCAAATCTATTGCAGGCAAAATGACGAGTGCTCTGATCAGATCCCTTCTGACAAAAGTCATTCTGTTGAGGAGTTGGAAAAAGATGATGGTAACGATAAATTGAATACGAGTGAGAAAGGAGTCCTTAGAACCAAATGCATCGTCTGCCTAGATTGCACTAATGTTGCCCAATATGCCTATGGATTGGTAGCTCACGGACGCCAGCTCCATGATATGGGCTTCACAGAATCCCAAACTATTGATCAAAACAGCCCTTTGGTCCTAATTTTAATGACAATTAATGCGAGGTATATCGAATCTCTGAATTGCGGACTGAAAGAGAGAGTGAAGACTGAAGAGGAAGGAAACAAGATTGATAGGGTTTTGACGTTGTCTTTACCGAAAGACCTATACATACCTCTAAATTTGTGGAACAATAGCTTTAACTTTTGAACAAACCGAATTTATACCGATTGCATCAAACAAAGAAAACCATTTTGCCATCTTAATCTGAGATGGAAAATTACTTTTCGAAAACAGAATAGAATGTTTGCCCCACTGTTTGGAGGATGTGTAATCACTTATTATGTGTAATGTGTAATCACTTATCATTCTAGTTAGTCACACAATGAGCTTGACTCAAGCTCCATTTGCAGGAGGTCCTGGAGGAGCTGAAGCTTCATTTGCAGAGGAAGGTCCCGAAGCTTCATTTGCAGAAGAAGATGCTGAAGGTGGAGGTACCCTTGGTGCAGGTGCTTGTGGAATAGGAAGGATGAACTGGATCAGGATTGGATTGCTGCACTGCGGACATCTAGGTCTTTCCCGTCGACGTTCAATTACTGCGTGACGGTAATCTGCGTTGCTAACACAATCCCTGTGCATTATGTGGCCGCACTGAAGTAAAGTAACAATCTGGCCGGCAAAGAACACCCCATCACATAGTCCACACTGTGGACCGGGCCTTAAAGCTATGCTCCGCAGAAAATTTCTAAATCGAAAGAATCTCCCGACTTCGTTGTCAGTGGGTGGTGCCAAAGGCCGCCGTTCAGACATCTGTAGATGGCAAACTACAAAGCTTTAAAAGCTAATGATAACTAGGATAGCTCCAATCACTCTATGCCAAATCTTGAACATTTACAAGCATTTTCTCCCTACTCAAGGCCGGAATTGAAAATTTAGACATCAAAAGAAAATATGATACAAAAATAATAACGATAATAACAGAAAAAAAAAATCTTTTTGCCGCTCAAAATTAACTGTCAACGTTCTTTTTGTTCATCCATTATCATTTCAGAAAAGGAAAAAAAAAAGAACCGCAAAACCGAAATGAAATCCCTATGGCCACAACTGCAAGAACAATTTTAATGCATTTTCTTGACTTAAACTTATGTTCCATTTAAACATTTCAGGATACATAACAATTAGGCTCGAAGAATAAAAAGAAAACAAGACTCTAGAGTTGCAGAGCCTCACCTGGAAAAGATCAGAGAAGAATGCAGTGCGCTCTGGTGTTCAGAAGAGAAGAAAAAGGCAAAGATGTGGCTGGTAAAGAATACGTAACGTTTAGTTAGGCTTGACGAATAAAAGGAAAACAAGACTCTAGAGTTGTAGAGCTTTTTTGTTTAGAAGAGATGCTCACCTGGAGAAATCAACGAAGAATGCAGTGCACTCTGGGGTTGAGAAGAGAAAAGAAAGGCAAAGATTTGGCTGCTATGGAAGCGCGAGAGTGGCGCTTTCAGGCCCTGTTACGAAACAAACGAGGTTGCCTCTTGGTGAATCTCGGCAGATCTTCTCTTTTCTTGCAGTATAGTTTTTTTTTCTCACAATTTCGCAGCACAATTGCAACTTGTTTTGGGCTTTTGGTTTTAACAATTGGGCTTCCCTTTGGGGTGCTCTACTATAAAGTCGGCAGAAAAGAAATGAAATGGGCCCAAATCTTGATTGGGCAATAATAACAATAATAATATGCGACAAATTGGTGCCAATGGCTTTTGTTTTCAAGTCCATTCTTTTGTTTTTGTGATTTTTGTACATGAATTTGTGACATGGCTTTCTTCCCCTTGATTTTTTTTTTTGTTCCCGTTTTTACTTTGACTAGTAAATTCTCGTATTTCATCGTGGATAATCATTAAATTAGCTGCATGAGATGAGGTTATTGATGGCTTCAGAACAAGCATGATTTAGGAATCTTGGTGTCTTGTTAGTGAAGTAAGCATAAAATTTGGATCTAGAGATGTTGTTCAGTCAGCAAATGATGGCCCCAAATATTACATGAATATTATAAGGTCAAATGAGCCAAGTGCAAAAAAAAAAAAAATTCATTGCAACATCTTACAAATACAGCATTGAAAGATTATGCAATAACAGAAAATGGAATAGAAGTGAGTTCATCTACATGATTGTTCAATTCAAGAAATGACCATGTTGAATCTCATGGGAATGCAAAGGAAAAAAAACCATTCTGATAAAAGTTATTCCAAAAAGGTGAGCTTGAATTAAAATGTGCTTTCTAGTTCTACTGAAGATAGATTGAACTTTTCCTACCAGGCAATAGAAAAAGAAAATTTTACATGGATGATTCCATCAATGCATTGAATTAAAATGCATTGAACTTTTTTTTTTCTTTTCATTTACTTTCTTTCCTTTCGAAGGATAAATAGAATTTCAGCAAGTTTTTGGGAATTATCTTCCTGCCTCCATCCTTATGATTTTCACTTCGGCTTGGTTCCTGCTTACCATGATCTAATCGATAAAACAAGAGAAAAGTTTGGGTTCTTTTCATATTCGAAATTTTGGCTTGTACTCTTCCACTATTATGAGATGTTCCAATTTTTCAAAATGATATCTTGAGGCTTTTGTTTTTAGGTTTTGTTGAATTGGAACTTAAGAAATGCCTTTTTAAGCAATGAATGCCTGATAATCATCATTGTTTGACCCCACAAATCTAGATAATGGTCTAATTGATCAATTGCTTAGTGCGTTCTTCACATTCTGGAAAGGGTCCTATTAGATCACTTCTCTTTATATGCGACTGCAGCTCTGGCGATGAAGAAGAAGAACTTGCCAGAGCCCTTGCTGAGGATGTTTTTTATGACAAAGAAAGGCTTACCGAAATTGACCTATCAGAAAATGCAAAATATGATTCTGTCTGGTGCTATTCATGCGTAGATATTAGTAATACTAATCGACATTCCTTATATATAGATATTAGAGGGAAGGGAAAATGGTTTTTCAACAAAGGCCCCACAGTCTATAATGATTGAGGATGACTTTACTTAGAGGAACCTAACTCTCTTGACACGTCAGATCCTTTTCTGCCACATAGGCATCATGTGGTTAGGTAGTGATTGGGCGATCTTCCTCATCGGTCCCATGTCGCGTAGGATGTGATCTGTCATGGCGTGTGTGAGACCTTGGACTAACTCATGATGATTTTACCTTATGTTTGAATGGTAAGCAAAGAAAAATAAAGGAAAGTTATGTAAAATAAGGGAAAATTGAAAATCTTTTCATTGTTTTCCAAAAATTTTTAGTTAAGAAAAGAAAAGAGAGAGAGAGTAAGCACTCATTGCTTTTCATTAACTTTATTTTTTAATAACTTAATTTGACGTTTGGTTCAAGAAATTTTCAATTCTGGCCAATTTTTTTTTTGTAATACAATTCCCTTATTTTGTTATCGTATTTTTCCCCTCGTTACTAATCAAATATTTCCAACAATACCAAAAGGGAAAAAATAAGGGAAAAACACATTACCTCCATCTTCTGAGGTATTTTAGAATTCCTTGGAAAAAATATTTTTTTTTCAATTTTGTCCTCACTTAATTATGTTTTTAGACCACATTATCCTTTTTAGTCACTTAAAATTACAAAATAAAAGTGTTTTATTGTTTCACAATCTTACATTCCTCTTACACTGTTGAGTAATATTTCCAACCCAACCATTAAATATTATTTAAATATTATTTACATGTTAAATAAATAATTACATATTAAAGAATATAAATAAGCAATTAATATGTTGAATAAGTAAATAATTTAAATGTTATGTAAATTAATATATAATTTACATGTTAAATAAACAAACAATTTGCATGTTAAATAAATAATGTTAAATACATAAACAATTATAAATGATTTTCTTTTATATTGAAAGTTCTAATAACAATTATATTTAAATTTGATTTAACATAATTAAAAAATTATTTAAGTATAACCTTTTAAATATTATTTACATGTTAAAATAAATAAATTACATAATTAATACTAAATAATTTAATATGTTAAATAAATAAGTAATTTAAATATAAATTTTTGTCATGACTTATTCACTTGACACAACTACTAATATATCAGGGTAATATAGTAAAATAAATCATTAGGTAATCTTACATTCTCCCAATCAAATCAAACTGAAGAATTTAATATTCGAAAAATTTTTAGATGTACAATGTTTTGGCCATAATCAAATTCTCAAAGGTAATCTAATTTTCCGTGAACCAAAAGTCCCCTTATTGTGTTATAAAATTTAAAACAAAAGAGGCTATAATTGGAAAAAATTACAAGGGTTTGTATCTAATACATTAACAGTGTATAATCTCTATACACTATCAATACATTAGAGGTTGACACCTCATCAATAAGTAAACTAAAAAAATAATAAGTCTTTTAAAAATAAGTACAAATAATTTTTTTTAATTTACTCATAAAGACTTATTGATAAGATATCAATATCCGATACATAGATAATGTATAGAGACTATACATTATCAGTGTATCATATATAAATTTAAATTATAATGAATCATTTTCTTTACTTTCCACTACTTAATCAAACAATAATTGTTAAAATTACTTTCCTTTCTTTTCTTTTATTAATTTTAACTATCCAAATAAGTAATGCATGTACCATTTTTTTTCTCTCATTTCCTTTAATTTACATACTTTTCTTTTCTATTCTTTTTCTTTAGTAATATCTATTCAAATATAGTGTTAGTCTCAAGGTGGTAGTATCCATGCGCGGCAAGTTAGCGTACGACGTATCGAGATAATCTATATGTCAAGTATGGTGACGTGTGTACCATCCCTGTTAGGTCGTTGTCCAAGAAAAAGACTAATATGCCCTTAGATATGCATATTCCCCGTCACTTATCATATCAAGGCTACCTAAAACCTAATGCAACCGGAGAAGAAATGACAGAAGATGTCAAAAAGTGACAATAAAAATGCCAAACTAGCCTTTTCAACTGCTAACATTCTTGAATAGGTTGCACGTTTTGTTTTTTTTTTTTCTTAAAAAAAACTTGCACATTGTGCCTACGGATGGGAATAATTTAAGGTGAAATTTGTTATTTGTATTATGACCCTAAGCCACAGGTTATTGTTTCTGTGTTCCATTCTTCTTGCCTTGTTATTCGGAGAAAGAAAAAGAGAAGTTGATTAGTTTTAATAGGATTTATCAATCTGGATTTTCTATTTTTACCCTCTTTCAGGATTTGCATGAAAAATTGCATTAGCTTTTGTCAAGTTTAAATAGATGGGAATAGCAGCTGAGGTTTTAATTTTTTAACCAAATTGTTGTTGCATATTCTTTGACCAGCTGTGATATTCTTGTCCAAAAATCTTGTGAAAATGGATACATATTTGGAGCCATGGATGCTGAAAGTTATTAAGACCATTGACGCTGAAGACAGGAGGAGCTTGGAAGGGACCTACGGTGTTGAAATTCGGCCAGATTCTTTTGCCCTATGTTGTCGCATCATTACAAGTTATTCTGATGGTTGATTGTCTTTCATTGGTTATTTCATTCTTTGCAAATTCTTCCATCATTTGCTAATGTTTTCAATGTGGCATGTTCTCTTTTATACACTTATTCCATCGTTTATTTTATTTTTTTTGTACGTCGGAATTTATAGAAGCGACCATGAGAAGGAGTGGTTGCTGAAAGGTTACATGGTTAAGCTGCTAGATGCTGTCTGTCACAAATTTGTATGTCGTTTACAGATGGTTGCAGAGGAGGATGGTTTGCATATAGAATACTTGTTGCATCGAGCATGCATTGAGTTAGCTAAAATGGAGAAAGAAAAAGATTGTTGCTATGAAGTTTGGATACCTCATGTAAAATTACACTTAGTGACATAACTCTGACTTCTCTTCAATTATTATTATTATTATTTTTATCTGTACTTATTATGATTATTGATTAATTGCCTATGTTAATGGAAGAGATGTTAAATGTGTATGTACTTGAATGCTTATTCAGGTAAGAAAAGTATATGCAGAATTGATGGACAAGTGGCAGAAGTTTGAGGAGACGTGGAAACCAATGTTAATGTTACAATGCACACCTCAAATAGGAGTTGAAGAGCTAGGCATGTTGAGACAGGTGCATAAAGAACTGGTGTTCTATTTGCATAATGAGAACGCATTGAGAATAGGGACATTCTCTCTAGGATGTTTGAACAGCTTGATGCTCTCCGAACTAAGATTGAACTCTCAATTGGGAAAGATTTGAAGCAGATTTTAACGGTTGGACAAAGTGAAATTGAGGAGGTGCATACCTTTTTCTTACATTTTCCTAGGCTAAGCTTCACTCTCTTTTGCTATACATGGTGTTTGCGGTCGTGCAGGTAACAAGAGAACTTTTATGCATCCCAGCTCTATGGACTTCTAAGTTTTTGAAGCCACAATACCAGAACCTTGAAACCAGATTGATGAAGAGGTTGATTGGCCAAGAACATGCCATCCGTATGATAACCAGTGCTTTAAGACGGCCAAATTCTGGAAAGGGTCCTATTGGATCATTTCTCCTTATATGCGACTGCAGCTCTGGTGGTGAAGAAGAAGAAGTTGGCAGAGCCCTTGCCAAAGAAGGTTTTTTATGACAAAGAAAGGTTTATTGAATTTGACCTCTCAGAAAATGCAGAGTATGATTTTGTCTTGCGCGATTTATATGAAGATATAAATACTAATCGGCATTCATTTACCATATGACTCCCTGTTTTTCAGATTGAACACTCATGCAAGGTGCGGTGTTAAAGGGGAGCGTACTGATGCCGTGAAGAAGAAGCCTTACAGTATTGTTTTTTCTTCAAAACATTGATAGTGTAAACAGAATTAACTAACTCAGAATTAGTTAATTCTATCAGTTAGTTAGTTAACTTTATTAGTTGGTTAAGATTCTGCAACTATAAAAACTAAGCTGTATTCCAGTTCTTGAATAATAAGAAAAGCAATGAAAACGTAATTCTTTCTTTCTTCTTTCTTCATCTTCTTCTTCTTCTATATTCTGGTTCATTCCTGTTTTCATCATGGTATCAGACGCCGAAAAAGAGAGTAATCATATCTCTCTTTCGATCTTGAATCCTGGCTCTCAGATCATCACAGTGAAACTTGGTGATGACAACTTTCTAATATGGAAGCAACAGGTTGTGGCTACTCTTTGAGGGTATGGATTGAAAGGATATATAGATGGTAAGCAAGCTGTTCCTTCAACTGGTTCATCTGAATTTGAGTTGTATGATAGACAAGATCAGATTCTTGTATCTTGGATTCTTTCTTCGATAAATAATCAACTTTTGCCTAACTTTGTTGGTTGTGGAACAACAAAAGAATTATGGGAAGCAATTGAAGATTATTTTGCTTCTCAGACAAATGCCAAGATTATGCAATATAGGAGAGAATTGCAAAATGTCAAGAAGGGTGCTCTTAGTATGAAAGATTATCTGATCAAAGTTAAATCATTATGGGATACTTTACAATCTTGTGGTTGTACTATGAATTATTCTGAATTAGTTCATACTGCCTTATCTGGTCTGGGATCTGAATATGATGCTATAGTTGCTGCTATTTCCACACAAAAAGAGTTGCCAAACTGGAAAACCATATCAGCTTTATTGTTTGCCACTGAGTCTCGAAACCTGCAAAACTCCTCCTTCACTGAAACTGTTATACCATCTGCTCATCTTGCCACACAACAAAAGAAATATTCCTTTGAGAATACCAGATCTTATACTGGTGGCAGAAATTTCAGAGGCAGGGGTAAGTTCAGAGGCAGAGGTTTTATTGGATCCAAGCCTAAATGTCAACTTTGTGGCAAAGCTGGACACACAGTTCATAGATGCTACCATCGTTTTGATATATCTTTCAATCCTGAGCCTGGTGAATCATTTCAAGATTCAAGATTCTATGGTTCTGGTATATCTCCTCCTATTTCCAGATCTCTCCAACATACCAACACTTTTCCACACCAAGCAAACTCGGCCGAGACCTTCATAGCTACCCCTAGTTCTATTGCAGACTCAGCTTGGTATTCTGATTCAGGGGCCACAAACCATATCACCAACACTTTGGAGAACCTTAACATTGGGTCTGGTTATCATGGTGCTGACAAAGTTTACATGGGGAATGGTGCTGGTCTTGATATCACTGGTATAAGTCATTCTTTTATTCATTCTCAATCCAAGTATCTTCAGTTAAACAATATCTTACATGTTCCTCACATAACTAAAAACCTGCTTTCAGTTTCTCAATTTTGTAAAGACAATTCTGTATTCTTTGAATTCCATTCTAACTTTTGTTTTGTAAAGGATTCAACTACCAAGGAAGTACTTCTCAAAGGCCAACTTGATAAGGGGCTGTACAAGTTCAACCTGTCACTAGATAAGAATATTGCAGCTGGTTCACATAATCACAAAGAAGCCTTAGTTTCAAAAGTCTCAAATCCATCACACGTATCTGAAGTTCCTCCTTCAACAGTGGACACTTATATTCTTTGGCATAGGAGACTAGGACATCCTAATCCTACTATTGTTTCTAAAGTTTTAGAATCTTGTAATGTTTCACATAGAATCAATAAAACATTCATTTGTTCTCACTGTCAATATGCAAAGAGTCATAAACTTCCTTTTTCTCCATCTACAACTTCATATACCTCACCCTTTACTCTCATAGAATCTGATTTATGGGGTCCTGCTCCTTATTTGTCTGGTAATGGATTCAGATACTATATCTCATTTGTTGATGCTTGCACTCGATATACATGGATTTACTTCCTTCAATCTAAAACTGAAGCCTTACAATCCTTCCTGCATTTTAAGAAAATGATTGAACATCAATTTTCTGCCAAAATAAAAATTTTACAAACAGACTGGGGGGGAGAGTATAGAAGTTTTACCTCATTTCTTAACTCAGAGGGCATTATTTTCAGACACTCTTGTCCTCATACATCACAACAGAACGGTATAGTAGAAAGAAAACATAGGCATATAGTTGAAACAGGACTAACCTTACTCTCTCAAGCCACTCTACCTTTTAAATTCTGGTCTCAAGCCTTCTCAGCTGCAGTATACCTTACTAACAGGTTGCCTCATACAGCTCTACACTCAAGGACACCTTTTGAAGCACTTCACAAGGTACTACCGGACTACTCACTCCTTAAAACTTTTGGTTGCTTGTGTTTTCCCTATCTTAGACCTTATCACAATCATAAAATGCATTATAGATCTGCTCCTTGTATTTTCCTAGGCTATAGTCCAAATCACAAAGGTTATATGTGTCTTGATCAAAATGAACGTATTTTCATCTCTAGACATGTCATTTTTGATGAAAATAAATTTCCTTATATTGAATTGTTCTCAAAATCTTCCTTTCACAATACCACTTCAGTTCCCTTACCCTCACCTTCTTTAGTAGTTGCCAAAAGTACATTTTCTTCTTCCTTACCAGTTTCTGTTACCTCCTCAGAAAACACACAGCCTACTTCACCTCTGCCTATATCACCTTTACAATCTTCATATGAGAATACTTCCTCTTCCTCCTTACCTTCCTCGTCCATTCCAAGTAATGACAATGCCTCTATATTAGGACCACCACCTTCTTCTGTTACTAATCAGCACTCAATGAGAACAAGGTCCAAATGTGGTATCTTCAGACCAAAAGTATATATTGCTGACCTTAATAACACAGAACCAACTACTGTAGTTCAAGCTTTTCAACATCCTCAATGGAAAGCTGCAGTTCATGATGAATATACTGCTTTGTTGAAGAATGGGACTTGGTCTTTGGTACCTCAACCATCTGATAGATCTGTTGTTGGCTGTAAGTGGGTGTTCAAACTCAAAAAGAACTCAGATGGTATTGTTGCAAGATACAAGGCAAGACTAGTGGCTAAAGGCTATCTTCAACAACCGGGGATTGATTTTGGTGAGACTTTTAGCCCTGTTGTGAAACCAGTAACAGTTAGAATTCTTCTCACATTGGCCTTATCTAGGGGCTGGTCACTTAGGCAGGTAGATGTAAATAATGCCTTTCTTAATGGCAATCTCGATGAAGAAGTATACATGCAGCAACCTCCTGGGTTTGAGTCTTCCACTAATGGTCAGACAATGGTCTGCAAGCTTCATAAAGCTATCTATGGCTTAAAACAGGCACCAAGGGCCTGGTTTGACACGCTTCAAAGCTTCTTACTTCAGCAGGGGTTTGTATCATCCAAGGCTGATCAGTCCTTGTTCATTAAGCAGACTCCTCATTTTAGTCTTTATGTTCTGGTTTATGTAGATGATATTGTCATTACTGGCAGCTCAGCAGCTCAAATTGATCAGCTTGTCACTCATCTGGACACTGCCTTTTCACTTAAAGATCTCGGCTCACTCAGTCTATTCCTTGGTATTGAAGTTGTCAGAATGTCTAATGGGATACTGCTCACACAATCTAAGTACATTAAGGACTTGTTAACTAAGTTTCAGATGCTGGAAGCCAATCCAGTGCCTACACCCATGGTTAGTTCATTGAAACTCTCTCTCAAAGAAGGCTCACAAATTGAAAATGTTCACCAATACAGAAGTGTTGTTGGTGCACTTCAGTATGTCACTATAACCAGACCAGAAATAGCCTTTTCTGTCAACAAAGTTTCTCAATTCATGCACCAACCACTTGACACACATTGGAAGGCTGTTAAAAGGATTCTCAGATACCTCTGTGGCACTTTGCACCATGGTATTTTTCTTCAGCCATCACCTGTTTTACAGCTTACAGGTTATACAGATTCAGATTGGGCCACTGATCCTGATGACAGGAGGTCTACATCTGGCTATTGTGTCTACTTGGGATCTAATCTTGTTTCCTGGAGTTCAAAGAAACAACCTACTGTATCCAGGTCGAGCACTGAAGCTGAATTTAGAAGCTTAGCCAATTTGACAGCTGAAATCATTTGGATTCAATCCTTACTATTTGAGATTGGTTTGACTCTTCCTATGAGACCTCATTTCTGGTGTGATAATCTCTCGACTGTGGCCCTCTCAGCTAATCCTACTCAGCACTCCAGAACGAAACATATTGAGTTAGATATGTTTTTTGTTAGAGAAAAAGTCTTGCAGAAACAGATTACTGTGAGTCATATTCCAGCTATTGATCAAGTGGCAGACGTGTTGACTAAGCCACTCTCCTTTCCCAATTTTGCTTGACTCAGGTCCAAACTCACTGTGAGAACCAGAAGCTTGGAAGAGCAGCCTGGTTTGCAGGGGAGTGTAAACATATCAACAGAAGCTTTGAAGAGCAGCTTGGTTTGCAGGGGAATGTAAACAAAATTAACTAACTCAGAATTAGTTAATTCTATCAGTTAGTTAGTTGACTTTATTAGTTGGTTAAGATTCTGCAACTATAAAAACTAAGCTGTATTCCAGTTCTTGAATAATAAGAAAAGCAATGAAAACGTAATTCTTTCTTTCTTCTTTCTTCATCTTCTTCTTCTTCTATATTCTGGTTCATTCCTGTTTTCATCAGATAGGGCCCATGCTTCTACTATTGATTTTCTGCTTGAAATCTTAAAAGATGGGAGAAAAGCTGATGAAGAGACGGGGATAGTTGATTTTTCTAAAACATTAATTATAATGAAATCATGTGTTTTAAGTGTTCCTGCATACAGCCGCTGGAAGTGTGACTGTGCTTACAAGGCTGAAATGCTACCTTTGGAAGAGCTAGTGGACCATGGCTGTTGATATTTATCTCTTTTCAAACTTTTATGGTGGGAAGATTTATTGGTGCAACTTATATTTTCTTTTTAGTTTGTATTCTAAATCAAGTTTGACAACTTTCTCTTTGACGCATCTTTATTATGACAGGCGAAACAATGTTTAAAACCTGACTTGTTTGCCATCGTTGATAATGCGACTGTTTTAGACCACCAACCTTATCAGCATTACAAGGCTTTTGTAAGGAACGAGCTAAGGAATATGGCAAGCTACATGGGAGGAGGAAGAGTTATTTTATATCCATCAGAAGCTGCTTTGAGTTTGATAATTTAGGGGTCTGGAATGAACTTTGTGAGTATTTTAAATATCTTGTTCTTCCTTTTTGCTAAGCACATGCTTGCAAGGCTAGATTCAACTAAGAGATCTAATGAGAGATCACAATATCGAATCTAATTTATGTTGATTAAAATGATTACAATAATGTTCACTAGGTGTTGAATGAAAATGAAAATTTTGAATTTTTGTTTTAAAATTTTAACTTCTGGAACTTGAACTTATTGATCAATCAACCAACAAACTTTCACAAAAAGTTAAGAACAAAATACAATAATGACTTCAAAATGTGCTACAAATGTCACTTTCCTTAATATTTATTTCACTCCCACCAATTATGGTATGCAACAAAAATTATTGAATTAGTTTTAGGATACAATGAAGTCAACATTTTTAAATCACATTGTACTTGTAATATTAGACTACTAAACACCTTTGACAAATACGAAAATATATTTCCTTTTCCACTATCTTCTACAGTAAAACAATGTCTAATAGACTTGTTTCTATTTTGAGATTGTTAAAAAAAATAAGAGAATTCGAAATTCTTGAGTGTATTTAAATATATTAGAAATAAATCTTGGCATTTTTATTTTATAGAAATTATTTCATGAGATACGGTCTTTAATTTGAATGACACAATCAATCAATTGTATTGCTTAATTCAACCAACACCTCTTTCCAGAATAATCACAACTTTTCGAAATTAATAGTTATAACTTTTAATCAGTCAAGAGCGAAAGAGTACCCTTTGAATGAGCATACACCTCTTAAAAAAAAAAAGAACCTAGTTGTTTTAGTGTAATTTGCATTAATGGCAGTCAACTGTTACCCTTTTTTCCATGGAGGATAGTTGGATGCCCAAGAATAGGATTCTACTACCTTAATTAAGGAAAAACAGCCAGTTGGTTGCCCTCTTAGCTCAGCCGACTGCCCTAATTCATTCTTGAAGTCGAAGGCGTCTATATGGGTAATCGGATGCCCACATAGGCATCAAATTGCCATAGTGTGTTTTCCAAATAAAAAATTTCCTTGCACAAGGCAATTGACTGACTTCTAAGAGTAGTTGACTGCCTTGCAAGAGAAGTTGGCTGCTCTTTGGTCTCATTTCCTTAATCCGAATACACCAAACATTAATTTTAATTAATCATCTTCCCCTTATTTTGAAATTTTCTAGCAATTGATTGAGTTGAAGCATGTGTTTTCTTACCTTTATTTTCTAGAAATTTTCTAGCAATTGCAAAGAAGTTTGGAAATTTTGGCTAAAAAAGAGTAAGAAGCCGAGAAATCTAGAAGTTTCTCTTAATATTTATAGTTACCTTGTGTGTTTCTTCCCAGATTGCTATGGTGCCATATTTTGTTTTAATGCACCTAAAATATCAGTGATCACAACAAAGATCAAGGAAATGGACTCTTGTACATAATAAAAAAATTCATTATTGTTCTGTTCTATATGTTTGTGTCATTGTGTGTTGTATTAGTTTCTAATTCATAACCTTGCCTTCTGTCTTCATGGTGCTAGGGAAGTGTAAGGACTTGGCTTGAGAAATATGTTGCTCCCAGGATGTTGGATATATGTGAGGGTGCCTTAATGGTTAGATCCATCATTTACCTTGATGCATTGGTGGGAACAGAGGAGTTATCTTACAGGGTGGACAGAGGAGGATGTCTTTTAGGAAATAAAGAATCTGAGCAGTGCAGATACTTAATTTTGGAAACTAATATTTATTTCATACTATAGTGAAATACAACCTCTTCTTAGAATAAATACTTTACAAGAATAACTTTTTCTCAGAAGAGCTTCTTTACAAGAACAACCTCTTATCAGAAGAGCTCATTACTTTTAGAAGAACTCATTCATAGAATAGCTCTTTTTAGAACAGCTTTTCTCGGAACAACTCTTCACAGAATAACCTGTTTACATAACAACTCATTTATAGAATAGCACTTTCAACAAGAAGTGAAGATAACTCCGGAATAGAGCAGGGTTCTTAAGTTAACTTCACTATTGGGATGTCCTGGAGAGTTTGGCTTGGTGGATCAGATATGGAGATAGTTAAGAGTTCTTTTCTTAACCTTTCTCTGAAGTCTGAGTGCTCTTTCCTATTTCTTTCAGTACACCTTCTTCCAAAACGTAACTCCCATTAGACAAAGCATTAATGCTTTGTAACTGCCAATTCTCATTATTACGTTATTAATACCAAAGATATATAACTCCCATTCTCTATTCCTATATATAGGGGTTCTTGTTATCATTGAAGGGACTTTTTGGCAAATCAGCTAATTCAGAAGCTCTCTCAAATCCTCTCTATACTATTTTCTCTATTCAGCCTTATTCTCAACCTTGCTTAACCTTCTATCGCCACCTGCCGCTACACTCATTCTTCAGGGTCTACTCTAATCTTCCTCTCCGCCGTCTCTCAGCACACCCCATTCTACTAGTTTGCAACGTTTCCTCTCTACTTCAAATGACTCATTTACATTTTTTTTGGATCTATGTTTTGCTGTCTTTTTTTCTTTAAAATTTGTTTGATTTATTTTTTTTATCATTTAATAAAAGGCTTTTTTTATAATTCATACTAAAAAAAAGAAAGAGAATCAAATATAAAAGATATATATTCTTAAAAAAAAAAAGAGGTAGTTCACAGGAATGGCACCCCTGAGCTAAACCAAATATAGCTACAATAATAAGTAGCTAATGTAGCTCACGAAACTACAGCAACAAGAATAGTTACAAAATAATATTATAATCTTTCCCTAAAACAAATATTGTAATAACTATTGTAAATCGCATATATTGTTCTCGATTGCCACACAAAATAATATTATAATTTTCCTTTTTTTAAGAATATATTATTATTATTATTATTATTATTATTATTATTATTATTATTATTATTATTATTATTATTATTATTATTATTATTATTATTATTATAACATTGTTTAAATTAAATAGAGACTTCTTTCCAAATTTTTGAAGAATAGTTTTCATTCACTTATTCCCAAAATTTTAGGGAAACGCTTTACCTATTCCCAAAATCTTAGGAAAAAGCTTCTAGCTGTTCCAAAATTTTTGAGGAAAAGCTTCTCACATGTTCCCAAAATTTTAGAGAAAAGCTTCTACCTGTTCCCAAAATTTTAGGAAAATGCTCTCACATGTTCCCAAAATTTTAGGGAAAAAATTCTAGTTGTTTCAAAATTTTAAAGAAAAGCTTCTCACCTATTCCCAGAAAATTTTTGAGGAAAAGCTTCTCACCTGTTTCTAAAATTTTAGGAAAACGCTATCACCTATTCCCAAAATTTTGGGAAAAAGCTTCTAGTTGTTCGAAAATTTTAAGGAAAAGCTTCTCACCTATTCCTAAAAAAATTTAGAGAAAAACTTCTACCCGTTCTCAAAATTTTATAGAAATGCTCTTCTCATTTGTTTCCAAAATTTTAGTAAAATGTTTTTCTCACTTATTTTCAAAATTTTAAAGAAACACTACTTCTAAATTGTTCTCACTTGTTCTCAATTTTTTTTAAGAATAACATCTTATTTGTCATAATTTATGCATAGAATATTTCTTCTCTTAAGAAACTTCTATGCAGAAGAAATATTCTATGTAGGGGGCAACACAACATAAGCAATTGTTCCATCAGGCAATTGTACAGCCAAACAAAAATTATTTTGCTAAAAAAATTTTATGCCAAACAATTATTTGGTTAAGAAAATTTCATTCATCATTAAAAATTTATACAGTGGGCAATACTAAGTCTAACTTAAACAATTTTAGTATAAGACAATAAGTTTTAATAATAATATTATTTTTCCAAAAACCCTTTATAGTACTAATGCATGAGAACTTCTTATACTAAGAATTCTCATACACGGGGCAAAATGTAGATACTTAATTTTGAAAACTAATATTTATTTCATATTATAATGGAAGATAACCTCTTCTTAGAATAAATACTTCACAAGAATAACTTCTTTTCAGAAGAGCTTCTTCACAAGAACCTCTTATTAGAAGAGCTCATTACTTCTTGAAGAACTCATTCACAGAATAGCTCTTCATAGAACAACTTATTTATAGAACAACACTTTTAAGAAAAAGTGAAGATAACCCCGGAATAGGACAGGGTTCTTAAGTTAACTTGACTATTGGGATGTCCTAGAGAGTTTGGCTTGGTGAATCAGATATGGAGATAGTTAAGAGTTCTTCTCTTAACCTTTTTTTGAACTTTGAGTGCTCTACCTTATTTCTTTCAATACATCTTCTCCCAAAACGTAACTCCCATTAGACAAAGCATTAATGCTTTGTAACTGCTAATTCTCATTATTACGTTATTAATACCAAAGATATGTAACTCCCATTCTCTACTCCTATATATAGGGGTTCTTGTTATCATTGAGGGAACTTTTTGGCAAATCAGCTAATCTAGAAGCTTTATCAAATCCTCTCTATACTATTTTCTCTATTCAGCCTTATTCTCAGCCTTACTCAACCTTCTACCGCCACTTGCTGCTGCACTTATTCTTCAGGGTCTGCTCCAATCTTTCTCTCCGCTGCCTCCCGGCACATCCCATTCTACTGGTTTGCAACATTTCCTCTCTACTTCAAAGAACTCATTTACAAGCAGTTTGTAGCAAATTTGTGGAAATTTAGGGATGTATATGAGAAAGAGATAATATGGCTAAGGACGATTAATGGTTTGAGAAGAACTCTCCAGATGATCGATGGAGTCACAAACAAGAATGCCTCTATTGATCTTGACCTTTTGGTTGATACGATAGAAAATCTGCTTGGAAGTGAAACTGAGATGAACATTGTGCTCTAGAGTCTTCAAGTAATATATGTTCTTTTGGCACTTGGAACAGTTGTTCCAACCTAATGTCAGTACATATGTTCAAATTGAATTTTACACTTTTCCATTGATTTAATAGGTAGCATCAGCCAGTAATAAATTTGCCAAGCTTCTGCAGAAAGCAGGACCGAAGAGAACAAATAAGAAGGAGATGGAAGTTCTTCTCACAAAACTTAACATTTGCTTGATCGACGGCCATTTTGTTTTTGATACGATAACAAGAGCTTTACTAAGCAGTACTGATTGCCATAGTAGATCACAGGTCATGGAAAATTGTTCTACTATGTTTTTGTTATTGGGTCTCACAACAGCTGGTAAAGTAGATCTTCTAAAGGATTTGACTAAACTTCTTGTTGGTGAGAATGGGACAAACCTGATGGTTCAAATAAACTCTTCTGAATGCCTTAACTTTGACAAGTTTATCAATTTCATGTACACTTCAATGTTCCTTACTTGTTTGTTTCATCTTTGATTATAAACTAGAGCTGACTGAGCTTTCATTTTACCTTAATCTCTACAGTTACGCCAATTGCAACTCATGTGGTGTTTTGCTTATTCATCAAGTTGAAACGGCACCAATGTCTGTGTTTAGTGGACTACTTTGGATGCTTGACCATGGTATGCTAAGAGACCATCAAGGATGTATGGTAGATCTTAGGCATACTGCTATTATTTTAGTTTCAGATCTAGGGAACAGGGATTCTCTAACTCAAATATTCAAACCAAAGTCTAAAAGAGAAAGTTATTCGGCTATTTTGTAACTCCTGATGGAAGATCTTGGCAAGAGTACATGAAACAGGTATTTTTCTGGTTCCAATACACCTGGTATCATGATTTTCCCTTTTTTTTTACCATGTTTGATTATTTAAAAAAAAAACTATTTTGTTATGTCAAGTCGTAACGAAAACGCTTCAGATCAAAGTTGCTATATCAAGTTGATGCCATTGTGTTTTTCAATCCTAATGTGTTTGATGGTGAGCAGTTGAGAAATTTTGCGAGGTTGCCAATGGGTGTTAGGCCTCATTTAGACGCTATACATCCAAGTAGTGTGACCAACTATTTTCAGCAACTATTTCATGAGGGTGATCATAAGTGAAAAAGCATCAAATACTTTAATTAAGTCATGTCATTAGACATTAGCTGACTGATTGTGTAAATATTTGTTTCAGAGAGAACCATATTTTTCACAAAAGGTAGCCACATTAGTGGATTGGGTTTCCTAGGGGATTCTTCTTACCTAAGAGTAATAGTTCGGGGAATCAGTTGAATATATATACTATGTACCTATATAAACAACCCAATGGTATTTGGCATCAGTTATTATATATTAGAATATGCCTGCTAGTTGACGTAGGATGCATCTATTAAAGGATCAAAATCATGCATCCATAAAGAAATTGAAATTGTCAGAAAATTAATAAAAAAAGAAAGAAAAGAAAAGAGGCTAAGAGATTACCAGCATGAGGTGGCAAAAGACCTCTTTAAGTTGTTCGGAATCTGCAAGATGAAAACAAAACATAAAATCCTTCAAAATAATAACAACATAAGGAGTCATATGTTTTCAAATATTCTAGATTTGCTAAATAGATTGGGACTTCAATAGCTGATGGTTGAATTTTGACAAACAAACATTGGTCACCGATTCTAATATGATTGTCGATGACATATTTTTTCCATGCACTAGAAAATAATTTGTTATGACTGGTATAAACATATCGAACTTGCCATGATTGAGTATCATTTGGTAGGCAAAATGTAAATTCAATTGACTGTTTTGGCATGGATTTCTTGTGGAAATCTCCTGGAACATGCTGTGAAGGAGGAAAATAATGTTAAGGGTGTTATAAGCATTATGTGATTCAATCATTTGAGAGCATTACCAAAACACGAGATGTTTCAACATTTGTTTTTGTCATCATGCATTCAAAAAATGGACGATCAATTTCCAAAGATGTTGATTTTTTTCATCATCATTATTATCATGCATCTCATATTCTGAGGAGCTTGTATCATCATTATTGATGACTTCTGGTTTGTCATCAAGCATAGATTGAGATGCTTTGACAAAAGTTGATCGAATATGAGTCATAGTCATAGAATATGGAAAATAAAGCAATGGTAAAATATAAGTGTAAAAAAAGAAGAAATATGGTGTTGTATTTTAAGAAAATTGCGCACTTGTAAGAATGAATGATTTGTGTTAATTGAAATTGTGCAAAGTGTTTAATTTTTTTGCATGCTTTAAATTAACCATGAAGCAATTACCTTTCTGTGTTCAATTTTTTCAATGGTTTGTAGATCAGTTGTTTTGCCATAAAAAAAAGCATTTTCATATCTCCATTGTATGGGAAAGTGACTAAGTCTCCATGAATAACGCGGAGCATGAGCTTCAGCAATAGCTTTCCATCCATTCTTAAAACAAAGTCATTTATTTTCACGCATCATTCAAACTTCAAAAGTGCTCAGCGTGAGACCTTTAAGGGTGCGAGTTACAAGTGTTTGAAGGTCTGCAAAATAGTGCCTAACAAAAATAGGAGGCAACATCTGCAAAAGTGTGTAATAAGTTGTGAGAACATGTTTTTTCCTAAATAAGAGATACACATGTGGATTACTAAGTGATAGAAGAGAGAAATCACGTGTATGAAAACAAAAGTAGAATAAGAATTAAATATTTGGGTAAATTGAATTATGAAAATGCATAAGCAGAGAATATAGAATATCAATTTGCATGTGGTCAGGAACTGAGTTTATTTTATAAAATATATACATGAATATAAACAATGAGTAGAATTTCAATGCAGTGAGAACATTGATAAAGAACAAAGAGATAAATAGGAAGAATTTTTTTTGAATGATGGAAAGCTTTTTTGGGCATATGATATTTATTTTTGGATGACATGGATAGATTTACATTGTTCTTATTTACATGAAAACAAATTCCTTACAATTGTAGAGAAAGATTACAGAGAAAAATGTATCATACTTTATGAGGAATACAAGATAGAGATGAAGAAATCTTAAACATGCATATATTTTTTAAGAGTTTTTTAATATCTTTCTTGTACCCTTACAAGGTGTAATTCATCATTCTGTGCAATTTGGTTTAAAACAATGAAAATGGGTGAGTAAAGTGTCGTAACATATGGGTTTGGGAACTCAACCACTTGACGTGAAAAATTTAAATGAGTAACGGAGGTAATTGGGGAGTTGCAACTAATCACTTTTCTACCATGTGTGATTGGTCACTTATTTGACTCTAAAGATAGACCTATGTCTACGTCTTAAAGTTTAGGTTTGGAAGTGGTTATGTGTGAAGAAGGATTAGCATCTCTATAATGCTCGTCCAATGAAAGGTACCATTTAATCTTATGTTGTCTTAAATTGGTCATATTAAAATAATCTTTTATTTATTTATTTATTTAAACAATGAAAAATATTTCGAAATTTCTCCATCATTCTAGTAGATTTCAAGAAAAATTATTCACCTCAAGAGTATTCGAGGAAACCCATTCATTTTCCTCAAAGTGGCTCTAATGATGTAGTGGTCACCAAAAATAAAAATTTCTTTACCTAACAAAATCTATTGTTAGGGCAAGTAAAGGTCGATCCCACGGATATTAAATTTATCTAAATTATCTATATAAAATTAAGTCTAATTTTAGGGAATTTTGTGGTTTTGGGATTTTGAGGGTGTGTAAACTACTAGTGATATAATAAAGAAATAACAACTATTTAAAAACTTTGGTTATAAGACATTCAATTATTCTTGGGTTTTGATGTTGATTATTGAATACAAAATATTACTGTCAATTAAGTAGTCAATCGTTGCATAACAAGCTATCATTGTTACACCTTCAATCCTTACTATATCGTTAATTGAAGAACAAGTGTATCAATTAATCCCTAACTATCAAATTACCTAAGACCAGCGTTATAGATAAATTTAATAGTAGCATTAGTAACTAGAAAGATCTGAGTTGACTTTAAGCAATAAACTCAACAAAGCGTGGTTTATTTAACTTAAATTTTAATTCTCCAAGAACTCTTGTGGTTAAAAATATCAAGCGATTATGTACTTAAGTTTTCAACCTCGTAGTAGATTATTCAATTTAACTAAATAGTTGCGCATCTATCTAATCAAACAAACAATCATATTAATATGATTAGAGAATCTCAAATACTTAATCAATAATTATAAAATATGCTCATAAATCTCACAAGATGCTTTCCCAAGAATAATCAAATCACCTTATAACCGAATTAAGAAAATTACTCACCAAACATGCTCAAGAACATACAATTTATATTTTAATATTATCAAGATATCAATTATCATACAAAAGAATAATCAAAATATCAATATTTAATAATATAAAACAAGAATCAATAAATCAAGATTATAATCTAGCAAAAACAAACAAACAAACAATATTAAAAACATAGCAAAAAAATGCAAATCAATCTAAATTTATTAAAGAAGTCAATAATAATATAAAAAACAATACCAATAAACGTTAATCCTTCAACTTTAGAAGAAAGAAATCGGTTTTAATGTAAAAAGAATCAAAATAAAACAATTTTATGAAATCAAGACTAGAAATCACAGAAGAGAAGAAAAGAAAGTGTCACACCCTAAAGGATGAAATGTTTTCAATCACAAAAAAAAAAAGAAAGTACAAGTTTTGGGGCTAACTTTTACCGTTTACTTTAAGTTTGGTTTGTGTAGTGAGTAGTGTCATAACGTATCAAGCTTTGGGGGAAACCTAATAGCTAGACACAAAAATATGGAGTTGCCACCAACCATTCTAACCTAGGTGTGATTGGTCACCTATTCAAACTAAGGATAAGGCTTGGTCTACGTTGAAAGTTCTAAGTTCGGGAGTACGGTTACGTGTGAGGAAGGATTAGCACCCTCACAACGCCCATCCTAAAATGGTACCAAATAAATCTAAGGTTATCCTAATTTTGCCTCTTTACTTTAATTTTGATATAATTAAATATTGAAAAATCTTTTAAGTCTCCTCCATCTAGCTGGTTGGACAACTTAAAAGTTTTTCTCACCTCAAGAGTATTCAAGTAGGACCAATTGCCTTTCTTGAAGAGGCTCCGTCGTCGGATTGTTTAAATATTTTATGCAATCTCTATTTAGACTCCTACCCGAATTGCTATTTATTATTTTATCTTGTTTTATTCTATTGTTATTATTTTCTTATATAAATTATTATTTCATATATTTTTATGAATTATTTGATATTGAAGATTTTCTTAAAGACCTTCCATCAAGTTGGTAAGACCTTAAAGAAACTTTTTCACCTTAGGAATTTTTAAAGAAATTACTCAAGCGCAATTCCTTTTAAATTCCATCCTCGGAATAATTCACATTTATTAAAATATTTAATTTAATTTAATTTCTATTTGTTTTAATTCTTTTCTAATTTTAATTCTAATTCATTAATTTGATTTTATTCTTTATTATAATAAACTTAATTTTAATTTACTATTCTTTTATCTAATTTAATTTTTATTTTCTTAAGTTAATTTATTAAATCTTGGAAATGTCCTTTAAATCTTCCATCAAGCTGGCAAGACTTAAAAGAATCCTCCTCACCTCAAGACATCTAAAAGTATTACTCAAGCGCAGTCCCTTTAGAATTCCGTCGTCGGAATATTCGTATTTTTTATTATTTTATTCTATCTTTATTCTATTTTTATTTCTTACTTGCATTTTTCCTCTAATTCAATTTATTTTTTTTATATTATTTTGTTTATCTAATATTTATCATACTGTATATGTAAAAAAAATAAAATATATCATACAAATTAAACTAAACAAATCATATCAACTTACAAATTATTTATTCGACACATGTATATTAATCAAATGTTATCAAAGTAATTAAATCATGCAAAGTAAATCAAATCATATTATGCAAGTCATGCAAATAAATACACAATTAACTAATTCATATTAAACCATTAAATCGTTATTAAATTAATTAACTAACATAAATTATTTTTAACCACAAATTAAATTATCATGTCAATTATTAAAACCTATATTATACATTATCCTATACAATTAAAACAACCACATTAAGTTAAATATTAGTGTCAAGTGGTCAATATATTGAATTATTGAAATATCATGCAAATGTTTACCAATTTAATAAGTTAAATAAATTATTAATTTATTCATTAGTTTTATATACACAAACATACATATACACATACCTGCATGTATTGCCTTTCCTTGTTTTTCTTTTCTTTCTTTTCTTTATTCTTTTGTCTCAGTTTCCTGTTTCTTCCTCAAAGCTTCTCTGTGTTTCCTCTTCTTGCAGGTAGCAGCTTGGATGCAGCAAGAAGATGGCGTGGCAAATTGGATCGGTGCAGCAGTGACTAGCTACACCCGAAAAGACAGCAGCCATGCACGTATACCAGCTTCACCAACCCATGCCACCTCTTGCTTCGCTATTCTGCTCTAAGCTCCTTATTGTGCTACACGCAGTAGCCTGCACATGAAGCTTCCTGCTCCTCCACGCTCGGTAGCTGTTCCACTTGGTGCCGGTTTTGCTTCAACCCGATCATTGCTTACACGCAGCTCACGCCAGTAGACTGTAACGCATCATGCGTCTTCATCTCGACCAACTGCTTTAAATGGCTAGCAAAATGAAACTTAAAACAGAGTATGAACGCAGCAAAAGAAAACCAAACAGGTTGTCACCTAGCCAGCCTCCTCTTGCAGCAACATTCAACAACCAAGAACAAAGGAATGCAGTAAACGATTGAAGAAGAGCTACTGTCACCAGCCTCCCCTTCTCTGTGTAAAAGTCGTGGAGTAGTCTCTTTCCAAACCTAGCCAGCCCCCAGCAAGCTTTTTCAACCCCTTTCTTTTTGCTTTCCTTTTTATCCTGTTATTCACGTTAAAAGCTCAACAAAAGAAAGGCAACACGCAAGGTAGCAGTGACTAGCTATGTTGGGATCGGTGATGCCTGCAACCACGATGAAGCAGCAATAGGACAGGAGGAATGGAGAGGGCAGATCCGTCGGTATGGCAGCGAAACAGAAGTGTTCATGTGATCCAGAAAACCCTCCTCCCGTTTTCTTTTTGCTGTCTGCTTTTTCTCTCTTTTTTTTTAGGTTTTCTAGGGTTTCGCCTTTCTGTGTTGTGCCCCCTTTCGTTTTTGCTTTTTCTTTACCCGTCTCCCCTCCCCCTTCTCCTATAGGCTTCCGAATTTATCAATTTAAGAATCTGTTTTTAATGGCCAAAATCACCTCCCATAAATTTTGATTCTCATTTCTATTTATTTTGCTTCAGTAATTTATTCCAAAATATCTTCATTCCTTTTCTAATTGATTCTCTTCCCGAAAATCTTCATCATTCAAAAATTACCTCTGATTTAATTTCTTTTTAACTTCTATCCAGATTTTATTTAATTTTTTTCTCCTTTAATTTCCAAATAAGATTTTTGACTTTTCCTTATGTTGAGATCTTGATTTTCCTTTCCAAATTTCCTTTCTTTGGAGCTTGACCACTTTATTTTTATTATTTTTTTCATTTTTATTTTCTTTTCATTTTTTATATTTTTATTTTTAATAATAAATAAATAAATTCATCTTCTAATTATCAAACCCAATAGGCACAATAACATTAAAAGATCCCGGACAAAATGGGGTGTCTACAAGTGGTTTAAATCGTTCAGTTTTAAGTTGCTATTCACCCAATTTCGATTGAAGGATTGTTTCCTTAGGTCCCTGTTCAATTTGTGAGTTAAAATGACTTAAAACTCAATTTCGGCAACACAACAGCTTAATTACGGAAAACCCCCTTAAACACATTTCAGACATCAATTCAAAATACAATTCATATCCCAGCATTTGTGGCCCAAAATGACCTATCTCACTCTCATATAGTCTAATAGAATATTCAAAAAAGTTTCCTAATTTTTAGAGACCCCAAAGATCGTTTAAAAAATTTCCAACCAAATAATATAATATTTTTATCAGTATTCATCTCAAAACCGAAAATATTCATTTACATCCCAAAAATCGATAGATTGTTTGATATTATCACATGAATAGTACATACTCATCCTAGACTACCGTACTGTAGAAAAGCATCCAAAAATAATAGCATTCAATATAACTATTCATATACCAAATGAGAACTGCGAGAGCTTTAAGCCTGAATAAGATTAGAGCCGACAACAAAGATCGATATTGAAACTATCTTGCTCAATGAACTAACCACACAAGTACAAAGGATAGCAACATACAGTAAGTCGTTCTTTATGTATGCAATCCGATATACCATTTCAGTCAATAACCAGCAAACACTAATAAATAAGTTCAAGTTTTTTGATAACACTATTATGCCAAGTCTAATTCGACAATATAGTACTATGATGCTATCAAGATCTTTCAGGGTCAGATTTGGAAAGTATTTTGAAATATCTCATTATCCTCTTAATCCTTGACATCACTACATTAGAGTCCTAAACTATCACTACAACAGAGTCCTAAACTATTATGATACAAGGATTCGATAATGGAACAATGTAATAGTTTGGTAAAAACGATGCAATATGAATTTTGATAAACAGTACAGTATGTAGTAAGCACTTCTCTTTTACAATAGCAATATGTATTAACAGTAGTTTAGTAAGTCAATCAATGGTATTTGATGAAATCAGTGAGTTTACAGTAAAAGTGAGAAGTAAAATGATAACAATAGTAAAACATTTCGATAAACAATAGCTTATAGAAATAGACATAGGCATATCTCCTTAGTTGCCAATAAAGACTATCACATTGTAGCTATTAGCAAGCCGGTGAAATACCCCGAAAACTAGAGTATTACTTATGCCCATAGATCTAATAATCTTCAGTCCTAGTGATCAAGTAAGAGCGTAACCTGTCTACGACAGTAGTCAGACAAGCCAATAGTGCTTATGTACGAGTAATGGCACTTAGGCATGTTTCCAATTGCTTTATCAGTGTAAGTACAATACGGAGTGCTTATAAGCCATAAAAACTGTTCAATGTAGTTTTGAAAGCCAGCAACAGTATGGATTAATTTAGCAATGCATGCTTATCCAAAATCAATGTTTTATGCAATTAGACATGATTTAGTAAACCACACATTCACTTAAAGTATTCATTTTCTAAAATTCATTTCGTTAGGTCTAGGCTATTACTTGTTATGGTAAATTCCATTGAGATCCTCAATGTTTTACCATAATTCAACTCTAGTCCACTAGTTTGAAAAATAGATATTTTGATCCAAAATTATAAATTTGATGGTACAAAAAACTGTTCTATTAAGTTACTATTAAAAAATTATTAACCTAAACATTTTATTACTCATGAAATATCCATTATACTTTTTTTTGGTATTAAAAAAAATCTTATATAAAATAATTTTTTAAAAAATTACTTAAAAATAATAAATAATAATAATATTCATTGTTGATACTTGAGAATGTAATATTATAAATTAAAGTTTAGTAATTGACTCATATATGTTAAAATCATTTGAGATTTTGGACCAAAATGTTCATGTTTAAAATTAATGGACTAAAATTAAATTATGGTAAAAATTTGAAGATCTTATAGGAATTTATCCAAAAAAAGATGGGCAGTATTTATAGCAAGTATGTATAGTGTCAATGAAAATTGGCACAAGTAGTTAAGTTTTAATGTTAAATGCTTAGTTGGCAATATAGGTTGAGTTTGTGAGAAGAACTTTTGGGTTTAATTCTCACTAAACATATCTTTGGAGATTGGTGAAGAATTTTAATTGTGACTAAATCTTAAACAAGATTAATTTCATATTGTTAACACAGATAAAGATACCTGTGGTTTATATTAAAAAAAATTGAGTCAGATGATCTTCAAATTTCAAAAATTTCATGGATAAACATTCAATGAATGTATAAATTCTGTGGATTCACCATTCCCCTGCACATTGGAAATCTTCCGCCCCCACATTGAAAAATGGAAAAAATTATGCATAGTATTTATAACATAGACCGACTTGACCAAAACACCCTTGAATTTTCCCAAATGGAATTATAAAGGTTCATGGGCAGAAGAAACAAGAGAGAGCAGAAGGGAAAAAAAGAAAGAAAGAAAGAAAGGGCGGGAGGGTTTTGATTTTTCGTTCGTTTAATCAAAACTTTTTCCTTTCCCCTCTCTCCTCTCTCTCGATGGACAGCCACGAGGAGCCCACCACCGCCATCGCTGGCCCCACCCCGCACTCTCCACAGCATGATCCTCTTGACTTCATTCCCGTCGGATCCCCAGAAGAGGAGATTCCGTTTCCGCCGTCTGATGAGGATCACGACCACGATCAAGGTCATGACAAAGAGCACGAGCATGGTCACGATCAGGACCAGGACCACGATCAGAATCACGAGAACTCGTCGGCGACTGGAGTACTTACTGATGATCTCAAAAACAAGATCATTAAGCAGGCAAGGGCACAAAATCTTTCTTTCTTGCGTTTTAGAAATTTAATCCCTAGCATGCCTTCTGCCTCTTTTATTATTTTCTTTTCTTTTAGATGTAGTTTTCTATCTTTATTTATTATCTATTTATGATTCTGTTCGTGCTTTTGTAGGTGGAATATTATTTTAGCGATGAAAATTTGCGGACGGATAAGTTTATGATGAGTCTGATTAAGAAGAACAAAGAGGGTTTTGGTAAGTAATTAAAACTCTTGTTTCATTCTGAGGGTTTTTTTTTCTCTTTTAAGTTTTAGCATTAAGCCTATGTTTGGATTGAGGGTGGAGAAGGGAAAGGAAAGGAAAGGAAAGTAAAACAAAGGAAGGTTGTAAACTTTTCCTTTGTTTGGGAAGATTTTTTAGCGAGAGAAAGGAAAGAGAGGGGGAGTGACCCCTTGCTTTCCCTTGAGTTACTTACACTATGTTTGGATAAACATTAGTAATGGAAAGGAAAGGAATGTAAACTAGAGGAAAGGAGAGGAAAGGAAAGGGTACATGTACCCCTTGTTTGGATAGCTAAAATTAATAAAGGAAAGGAAAGGAAAGTAATCCTAACAATCCTTGTTTGGTTAAACAATGGAAGGGAAAGGAAATGATTTATTGTAATGCTTTTTTTCCAATTATAACCCTTTTTGTTTTAAATTTTATAAGATAATAAGGTTAAATTTGATATTCTACATGTTAAAATTTTTTTCAAGTTTCCTTTCCTTCCCCTTTACCCCAAATTGGGGTTTTAAAAAAACTGAGTAACTCAAGGGAAAGCAAGGGGTGCTCACTCCCCCTCTTTTTCCTTTCCCTTGCTAAAAAATCTTCCCAAACAAAAGAAAGGTTTACAACCTTCCTTTGTTTTACTTTCCTTTCCTTTCTTTTCCCTTCCCCACCCTCAATCCAAACATAGGCTTAGTTTTTTAAAACCCCAATTTGGGGTAAAGGGGAAGGAAAGGAAACTTGAAAAAAATTTTAACATGTAGAATATCAAATTTAACCTTATTATCTTATAAAATTTAAAACAAAAATGGTTATAATTGGAAAAAGAACATTACAATAAATCATTTCCTTTCCTTTCCATTGTTTAACCAAACAAGGATTGTTAGGATTACTTTCCTTTCCTTTCCTTTATTAATTTTAGCTATCCAAACAAGGGATACATGTACCCTTTCCTTTCCTCTCCTTTCCTCTGGTTTACATTCCTTTCCTTTCCATTCCTTTCCTTTACTAATGTTTATCCAAACATAGTGTAAGAGTGTAGCATGCGTATACCGTCTGCAAAATGTGTTGAGCTGAATTCACGTTTGACTATATCTAAATTATTGAGAATATAAAAATTAAATATTATGTTTGACTTGTAATCTTAGTTAGATTTGATGTGTGGAAACGAGCAATGACCTCTCCAATCACTAAGAATATGGAATTATTGGGCCAAAAAGCAGATACCACAGTATCATGTTGACTTCAATTTTTAATTGCTTTCAATGTTTATATATTTAAGAAAGGGACTTGGATTTGGTTTGTTAACTTATTGATGTAGATGATATACAAAAGTTAGTTTCAGAGATGAACTTGAGAGAGAACAACTACACGTATATCAAATCCATGTATTAGTTAAGATTACCCATGTTTTTGGTTTTTAGTGGAACCATGAGAACCATATCTTTTGAGTTTTCTTTAAGCAATGAAAAGGGCAGTTGATCAGAGCAATCCTGTCTATGTGATATGGAAAGGGCTGGTTAACTGTTTCCAAATTTCTCTTTTATTTCTTAACATTATTTGCTAGGTCCAATGGACGAAAGGGGTAGTGCCTCTGTTTGCCTTATATTTTGCTATCTTGTTTTTTCTTCAATTTATTTGTGTGGAATTCTAGTATATATTATATCTGCACTTTTGTAATTTCCATAGAAGAAAGCTGAACTGATTGAGGAGAGTATTCAATGTGAGTGGAATAAGATGCAATAGCCAACCGGTGAATGAATTAGGTTGGAATCTATCACAAGTAACCTATGAGACCCTTTTCCTTATTATGTGAGCTATGCAGAAGAGATTGTTGATATTCTTTCTGTCTTTTCATTAAAAAGCTATAAACATTTTAAGCTTGCAATGGAAGCACTTTTTGTTATGCTTGTCTAATCCGAGACCTGATAAATTGACTAGTTAATCTAAAAATAATAGCTAACCTGTACGGGAAATTTCTTTGTACCTTTCTCTTGAACAGAAAAAGATCCTATCTGGAACTTTATATTTTACAAGCAATAAATGTAGACAGATTGTCTTGAATAGAGATGATGAAGGTGATGAAGTACAGCAGGTACTTATGACTGGTCTCAGCCTCGATGTTTTCCTGGTGCGGCCAATTTTGTGCTGTGCTGAACTTCCGAGGGGTGGTTTGACCGAATGAATAGGCAACTTACTGCTTTCTGATTCAGTCTCTATTCATATATCTCCAATTTGGACCAAATGATGGTTGGTTGCCAAAATTGATCAAATAGACCTATTATTTTGAGTTTATAGCTTTATGCCCCTCTTTGTTCTTCTCCGTTGTATTTAATGAGGGTTGCTGAAGTTGATCAAATGGACCTGGTATTTTGAGCTCATACCCCTCTTTTCTCTTCTTCTTTGTATTTAATTCTGGTAATTAGGTCTAGAAACAAAATTAATTTGCCAATTTCTGGCAAGCATGGCAAAATGGATATGCACATGTATCTTATTTTCTCATTCCTCTCTGTCACTTTACCTGGAAGGTGAAACCTTTCATTTGTATTTTATGAAGATAGTTTTTCTGTTGCCAGTTAATATCTAAAATTGTTAAGGACAATTGCATCCACTTTCAATGTTTTCCCGTCTCTACATATTTATTCTGTTTATGAATTTTTTCTATGGATAATTCCAGTGATCAGTCGAAAATTGTGCAAGTTGAAGGATTGAGTAACTGCCTACATTTTCTAGCATTGTTATATGACTACTGTTATTATTTAAAGCCATGTTCACTTAGTCATTATTAGAGGGTTAATTGCTTTCACTTTTCTTATAGAAATATCAAATTCTTATTACCTTGAAATCTTGTTATTAACATGCGTATGGGTTTTTGTATTTTTCTTGCAGTTCCTATTTCGGTGATTTGTTCTTTTAGGAAAATGAAAAAACTCACCAGAAATTGTCCATCAATAGTTGCTGCACTCAAGGAGTCTTCTCTACTTGTATGTTTCTAGGCGCTGACTCCTATAATGATTGCCATTTTTTGTATGGAGCAACTGCCATACGGTTCTGACTTGCTGATGTTATAAAGATTTCATATGCTACAATGAAAGAGATTTAGAATTTTTTTTCTCTCTGGTCTGTAATTTCTAGTTTCATTGAAAACTCAGGTTGTGAGTTCTGATGGGAAGAAGGTGAAGCGCTGCAACCCTCTTCCATTGGAGGTTAGGGATCCAAAGGTATATCTCTTATGGAACTTAATGGCTTCACTCTCATTCATGTCTTTAATTTTGTGGCATCTAATTTGTGGACCCTAGTTATTCACTGTTTTGGTAGAAAATCTTCCAGAGGATCATTCAGTGGAGAACATTCGGAGGATATTTGGTGAAGTGGGACAGTATGTTTCTTTCTTTTAATAAAAGACAACATGCTCATTCTTTCCTCTTGCTGTTGCATATGAGGTTTATGCTTCATTCGTTTAAATGATTGTAGATTTCTTTCTGAATTTTCAGCATAAAGAACATATCTGTTCGTGATCCACATGCTGTAGAAGAGTCAAAGAACAGTGGTAGGGTAGCTATCTTGATCAGTAGTAAGGTATGAAACTGATTTCTAGATACCATGTCATGTGATCAGTTATTTTGCAGTCCTTTCTCTGTTTGTCGTCTCAATTCCTTGTTCTAATAACCCAACCAGTTGTAGTATTGAGATGATCTGCCTTCTTGGATATCAAACATATTTATGGTTTATGGTGAAAATAAAATTTATAGTGGTTGGTCTTAACTGGTTGACTGAACAAAGTGTAAGCTTACCGATACTTTACTGGTTTACGCTTCTAGACTATTAGGTTTATAGTTTAAGCTGCACTTGAACAATACCTGTTAAAAGATATGCAAACTACAATTAGAGAACCCCGTTCAGAATATATGGGTTGGTCCTACCTTATGTGGTATTTGAAGTTTGATGCCTGGTTGAATCTTGCTTGTTTGCTGGTTGTAAAATTACTGTTTTTACATGTATATAGCCTTGTTTACTAGATGTTTAATTTCCTGGTTTCTGGATCTAGTTACACGCTCTGGTGGAGTATGAAACTGTCGAGGCTGCTGAAAAAGCTGTAAGTGTCAAGGAATTCTTCAGTCTTTGTAACTGATATCATGCTTAATTATTTGGCTAATTGATTTGGGGCACTTCTTTGGTTATTGGATTAGGTGACTACTTTGAATGCTGAACACGACTGGAGAAATGGCATGCATGTTAAGCTTCTTAAGCGAATGGTAATAGTTCATGTTTCTTTAACTTCTCTAACATATGAATAAAATGGTATTAATGTTATTTCCCTTGTTATAGAGCAAGTCTGGGCAGCGAAAGCAAGCTTGGAGGGGATCTGATCCTGGAAAGAACAGCAATGCTCGAGCATCTGATCAAACCAGAGATAAGGATAATAATACCTCAAGTGAGCATCATGAAGATATACCAGATGAGGAGGTAGGCTCTATGTTCTTTTTCATGCTTGTGCAAGTTTATCTACTTGATTGTAAGATATAGTCCCAATTCAAGCTAAAGTTTCTTTGATAAATTTGTCAAAATCAGATTGGAAACCCAAGTTTTCGTGTAAAATTTAACAAAACCTAAAATAATTTGGGTTTTGGTTCATGGATGTACAAGCTTTCATGTGAATTCTGATGTGACAATTCTGTGAACATTTTACTACCAACAAAAACTTTTACTCACAACTCTTCATCCTATTATATATTTATTACTAACAAATGACCCCACTCTCTGCAGCTGCAAGTAACATGTGATGAATTTGAAGGGCGTACAACATTATTTATTTTACTATCAGAAAAACAGTCATATTAAATTGATGTTGGGCCTCTTGTTTCTTCTTCCTCTTTCTTGAATTTGACATAATGGAATGTTCATATTTCACTCAATGAGGTAGTACTAGGCAAGGCATTGGGAACTATTTCCTTAGATTATAGATAATAGATGCAGCTAA
The DNA here is from genome assembly GCA_031772115.1 of Heritiera littoralis. NCBI lineage: Eukaryota > Viridiplantae > Streptophyta > Magnoliopsida > Malvales > Malvaceae > Heritiera > Heritiera littoralis. The sequence continues at coordinate 4,765,089 of JAPDPK010000026.1, read as the reverse complement.
TATCAGACAAGAAGAAAACCTTTTAAATATTTCTTTGGTTTTACATTTTAGGATGGGGAGCATTTGTCCAAGGAGAAAGATGGGCATCGATGTGGAAACAGAGGACGAACAAGGAGACAGAAAACTCGTGGCACCAGTGGACTTGGTATTAGAATAACTGCAGCTCTGGCTTTTTGCATTTTATTTCTTCCTTCCCTATTTGACTAGAATATATTTTAATACACTATGTTATACAGGCCATGGAAGTACATCATTTACTCATGCCGTCGAACCATTAAAGCCACCTCCGGGCCCTAGAATGCCCGATGGAACCAGGGGATTCACAATGGGACGAGGACGACCTCTCCTTTCTAAACAGAGTTAGTGACTGTGTCTGCGTCTGGTGTAATCTTGCATTTTGTGTTGTGGGAAGTTAAAAGCAGGTTTTCTGGTTTGGTTTGAAAAGCATCTAGCTTTGTCTTTTGAAAACTGTCATTTACAACCATGAAATAGCTCATGTTTTGGATTATGTTATTATACATACTAAATCTGGTAGCGAAAGTGATTTGGTTCACATCCAGGCATTTGTTTGTTCAGTTGTATGTAAGTTGCAAAATGTAATTACCTAATTTTTGTGCTACTTTCCATTTTTCATCCATTGCCTTTGCCACTATGATAATTTAGCTTAACAGAAAGCTTAAAAATCAAAGATAAAATCTAGGGAAATTACTTTATTCATTGTCAACTTAATAGGGTGATAAATATTCTTCAGTGTATATTAAAAAAATTTATTAGGAAAAACATGATATGTGATTTTTTTAAATTTTGCATATAAAATTAATAATTTTTATTATTGTTGTATTAAAAATTAGAAGTTTCTGATCAAAAGAAAATTTCAAAAAGCATTTATAACCATAAACTCTACTAGTTGGAAAATTATAACTAAAAAAATTAAAGGATTGAAACTCAAATTTTAATATTTTAAAAATTAAAATATGATTATTTAAACATATATTTAAAATATTCGACCGTCTTAACTTTGAATCATAGGATGTAAAATTTATATGAATTCATGCATCAATTTCCAATTATTTTTCGAAAGTAATAAAATTTGGACACTGTTTGTTGGGTCCTTTTTGGGTCAAATCAGTCGTCAGCGGAAACCATACATTTAAATGTGCCATTCACGCTCTCAAAGGGCGCGTCCCTTCTGAAACCCATACAGCCTTTCCTCCCTGCACGTCTTTTCAGGTTTCCGGTGTTTACAAAGTTCTTTTCAGTTATTCGCTGGAAATCTCGGGTATTTGTCATTCACGAATGGCCTCTGATCTCTTTGTCGTATGACAATTTGATCTCATTCTTTGTTTTTAGGGTTCTAAATAGTCATGCTATCTCATTCTTCGTCTTCAAATCTACACCATTTCTCTTCTTTGGGACTTTCGAGATCCCCGAAACGACGCACCTCTGTCCCCGTTTTCCCTCGCATCCCATTCCTTTCATCTCCTCAGCTTCGCGCTGCTTCAAATTTCTACTCTCCTCTCAAGTTACAGTCAAAACGATTAAAAAATGTACAAAAGCGAAGGCGACGATCTCGACACGACGTCGTTCGAGTTAACGCCACCGATGAAGTAAGTAATAAAACTGTCGTGCTTTCAAAATTTTATAGTTTTCCGTTTTCAATATAGCTTTTGAAATGAATTTAGCATTTTTATGATTCGATTTTTTGTTATATTTCTTAGGACTCGATGGGAATGTCTTCGTTCGATGACTGGGCTGTTGACGATTCGGTGGCAGCATATATGTTTTCTTCATCAAGTGATGGGGAAGATAACTATGGGGAAATTGTATTAAATCCTTTGAGTGACGTGGATTTGCCTAGTGTCAAAGTCTCAACTGACGAAGCCGTAACCATTTCTGCCCGTCGGCTTGCTCTGATTGGAAGGGGCCAAAAAAGACACAGGCAAGCTCTTTTAGGAATTATCTGACCCATGAGCTTCAAATAATTCGTATTTGGGTTAGTTAATTAGTGGGAGTCTTCAGGAATTAATATCCTTTTTAAAGCCTTTTGTTGATAGTTTGCCTACACTAAATGCAGGATATACCATGGGCTGTTAATCAACTTGGTTCTTATAATCTTTCTGACAATGGTTCTTTTACTTGTGGATTGGTGTGGATGGAAAATTGTCAGGCTACCCTTGGCCCCGTTCTACTTGACCTCCCCATTTTTCATATCTTTGATCTTAGCTTCATGTGCAGGTTATATTTGTGTCCCGTTGCTTAAAACTCTTAAATTCCATCAAATACTTAGGAAAGAAGGGCCTGCGAGACATTCCAGAAAAAGCAGGACCCCAACAATGGGCGGACTGTTTTTTGTACCAGCTGGTATATCTGTTGCGAAATTCGTAACTGGTTTTTCTTCTATTGAAGTTTCTGCTGCTGCAGCAGCAACCTTAGCATTTGCTGCAATTGGACTACTTGATGATGTCTTAAGTTTCAAGAAGCAACACAACAGTGGCTTATCTCCATGGTTAAGACTACTTTTGGAGGTTACTACTTTCTTACTTTCCTCTTTCTTTAATAAAAAATGCTTCATCCGTCTTTCCTTACGAGTTCACTTTTACCCCGGTTATTATCACTAATCTTGAACTGTTTGTCATTACAGGCAGCTGTCGGAATTTGGTTTTCATTTTGGTTGGATGCTACAAGTTTGTCGTCACCTTATGGCATGTATATCTTCTTGTAACTAATCTGATCAAGATTTTTCTGATGGTAACTCACATATCTATTCTTGTGCCAAAAAAGAATGACAAAATACCAAATTTCTCTAACTTTTCATTTGAAAAATTTAGGTTCTACAAATCTTTTTGAAGTTCTTTGATGGAAAACATATTATATGTTCCAATACTTTTTATATCTTAGATAATAAGCCTTTTTATTTCTTATTGTACAGCAGCACATAATTTAAAAAAATACAGATAACCCTTCTAGTGAAGAAGAATTATCATTATAACAACTGTTCGGGGAAATTGTAGTACTTACATCTATGAATATCAGTATGTGTTGTCAGCTCTTTTTTTTTTTAATTGAATTCTTATATTATGCTGGAACACATTTTTAAAAATTACAATAGCCCTCTTTCTTATCAATCATTCCCTTCGACTTTAATGAATGATTCATGATTGATCAACTAGCATTTACTCCTTTACATTTTTCCTCTTGTTGCTTCAATTCATGCTTTAGACAATTCTTAAAAAGATTTTAATTGTTATTTTTTTGCCCAAATGATGTTTTTGGTTTTCACTCAGATCATTTTACAATGTTTTAATGCAGGAAAATGTTGGTTCCTCTGCCTGCACCACTGGGCCTTGTGTGCTTGGGCAAATTTTACCTATTGTTGACTTCATTTTGTTTTGTTTCGATGGGAAATGGGGTTAACTTAACAGATGGTCTTGATGGTCTGGCTGGAGGAACTGCTGCCTTAGCTTTTATTGGGATGTCGATTGCAGTGCTTCCAATATGCCCTGGTTAGTGAAATAGATTTTATTGAACAAGCACTATAATTAGTTGGAAGATATGTGGTGAATTTTCTTTATTCTCCGAATGCCACATAGCTTTCTTGAGACCCCACATACACTTGTTTGTGTCTTTACAGTTTATATTTGTCATATTTGATTGGGAAAAGCAGGTGTATTTAATTTATAGAGAATGCCAAAAATATGCGGGACCATGAAACAGTATTCGGTTTTCAAGTTCTTTATCTTTGATGGGAAGATGCTAGTTATGGGAAGAAATTATTTGCCGTCATTCCTTGTCTTATTTAGTTTTATATCAGCATAAATGCATGAATTCGCTGACTTATTTGCTTTTGAAGACTACTATTGAAGCATTTTCCGCAAGATTCAGATTTTATCTCCTTAAATGAGAAGACGACAACTCATATGATGCACTTTCCAGTTACGTCATCTAGATGACTTGTCAAAAGCAGTAGTTAAAAGTGCACTTCTGGAATTTTTTGTTTGAAGTTTTTTCACCTCTTCCATTGTTGCATTGGCTGATCCATCCTAGTGAAACACTAAAATATGATTATAATGTTAAATGTTTGGTTGTGACTTTTAGTCTTTGTTTACGCTATTACAAGTATTACCATGCTGTCTTTTACTGTTTTCTTTTTCAACACTAACTATTATTTTTCAATCCCAATCAGAACTTGCTATATTTGGAGCATCAATGGCAGGGGCCTGTGTTGGTTTTCTTTTGCACAACCGGTACAAAGCTTCTGTATTTATGGGTGATACTGGATCCTTGGCCCTTGGTGGTGCATTAGCAGCAATGGCTGCTTGTACTGGAATGTTCTTTCCCTTATTCATTTCATCTGGTTTCTTTGTTATGGAAGCATCATCAGTTATTATGCAGGTATGCTACATTTGTAAATGTCTAGTTCTTCACCAATTTTGTTGAAAATATGTCAAATTTGAGTTATTATATGTTGATTTTGGTCACGGTCACTCTTCTAACATTAATGAATGAGTATTTCTTCCAACTATGTGTCATCAGGTTGTCCTCAGTTACCCTCCAACATTTTAGTTGCGCATATTTTTATTTTCCTTTGGTTTCCAAGTCATAATTAAGGAATTAACTTAAAGTAGTTGGGTCATTGTATGTTATCTGGTTATCATTTCAAGTTTGTAAATGATATATCATTGCTGCTACTAGGGATGCATCACATCTACTTGCATGTTGATAACAAGTTTGTAAATGATATATCATCGCTGCTGCAACTAGGATGCATCACATCTACATGCATGTTGATAAAAGTGTTCTTAAAAGTGCACGTTGTTTTCTCAGTCATGATAACTGACTGTATATTTCTTAGGTGTTATACTTCAAAACAATGAGGCACTTTTGGGGAAGTGGGCACCGGTTGTTTAGAATGGCACCTTTCCATCATCATCTGGAATTATGCGGGCACAAAGAACCAATGATTGTCGCCGGCGCATATGTTGTATCCTGTGTGTTGGCTTTATTTGCTGGTTACATAGGTCTTATATCGGCATAATATATATCGTGTCCTGTGTGTTGTGCCCACTACACATCTCCAACTTATTCACGTAGTTATTGTCATAAAAGTTCCTTTTTCACTTTTTCTGAATCTTTTATTTGATTTTTCGCTTATAATATTAACACCTTTATGCTTTAGAAGATTTTGAAGAGAAAGTGGTAGGAATTCGTGTACCCATACAACTACACTGCACAGTTTCTGACCAGAGCTGATTGTAACATCAGCCTGTGTTCTATACAGCTGTTTTTTTTTTTTTTCTACCTTGGATTCTTGGAATGAGATTGAGAGTTTTAGTGTTCTAGAAGTTTAATCATGTAGTTATAAGCATTTGCTAAATCCAAGATAGGACATAATTACAGATGTCTTGGCATTTTCCTTTTTTTTTTTTTTCTCATTTTGACTCCATTTATTTGTTTTATCATACTCAAAACTTGTGTAGAATCACTCCTTGCCGCATTGTCGCCATAGTTGTGTTCTTCTTGGTTGTTGTTTGGTTGATGAGCCTTTCTAACCATGGCAGTACAAAGCAGAAAATGACAAGCTTTATGGTCAAAAGAATATCATCTACAATGACATCATAATAATTCTTTTCTGGAACAGACATTGATGCAGTTGTTTTTTCTCATATTTTTACATTATGTCAATTGATTCATGTCATAGATTTTTTAAAAAATTTTATCCACTTATGAAGAAAAAAAAAAAAGAAAGCAAGGAACTTTCTTTTTCAAAATATTAGTTTACAAATGAATGGCTTTGAAGATATAATATTCATAAATCTCGAAAATTCTTTTTTAATTAATATTTTGAGTTGTTATTTTCTCATGGGAAACCTATAAGTTATTGTTGACCATGCAAAATTTCCCAAAACTACAAAAAAAAAAAGCCCGCTTTAACAGTTTAATATAAATTAAGGGACCAGTCAGTAAATTAACTCTAAGCCACAATTGTAAAACTAATTCTCTGCTTCACTCTCTTTAGGGTTTTCGCATATTTTCACTGCAATTCTGCATACAAAGAGTAGGGAAAAAAAGGCTTTTGAAACCCTAGCGCACTCATACTCTTCTGTCATCCATGGTAAGCTGTTCTAACTAGAGAAATTCTATTTCTACTACAATTTTTACTCTTTATACTATGCTTTTAGTTACACCACAAAAACCACAAAATATACCTCATAAATTTACAATTTTAATCTTAATATTTTTCATCCATCCCTTTCTCTTCATCACTATCTCCATCCTCATGTCATTCGTTTTTTCCATCTCAAAGGATTGCTCTACTCCAAGTCTAACCTCAAATCAATGGGCAGAATTTTCATTTTTTTCAGGAAAATACATTATTAATATTAAAAACAACAAAATTTTTGCAATTGATTTCAACTTGAGCTGATCTCTAAACCCATTTTATCTATAACTAAAAGAAAAACAGCATGACAATAAAAGATAACCGCAAATTAATAATCCCTCAATAATAGAGTGTAAACGAACAGAACGTTCGACGAATCGTTCGTGAATTTGTTTGATTTATGTTAATTTATGTACGTTTATTAAGCTTATCGAACGAACACAAACAACATTTTAATGTTCGTTTATTAAATGAACCGAATATGAATAGAGGTGCGGTTCATTTGTTTTTGTTCGTGAACAGACTCATTTATATTCGTTTATTGTTTGTTCATTTGAAGTATCATTTGTTGTTTATTCATTTATGTTCGTTTATACCTCGTTCATTTAAAGTATTATTCATTATTCGTTTGTTGTTCATTTATTGTTTGTTTGTTATTTATTAAAATACTAAAACTACTTATATTATATAAGTTATATAATATATATACCCTATTTTTAAAATATTAACCTAAAAAATTAGTACCTAATTCTTAAACATATTTATACAATACAATTTTGTTGGCTTAAAAAAATTAATAAAATATAATAATAAAATAATTATAAGAATGAATTAGTTAATTATACTTAAAATAATTATTTTTTAAAAAAATTTTAAACATGATGTATTGAAATTAAATTAGTAAGTTTCATAATAAGTTAAGATCTCATTTTTATCCATTGACTATTTATATATACATTACACATATGTGTGTATACACACACATATATATGAAATTTTAATATATGTATTCCAAAATATGTATATGTGTATGATGCAAATTATATTTAAAATTGTAATTATCAATTTTAACAAAAAAAATACTGACTTAAGTTGTGTTGTATTTAAGATTTTGTGTTAGATGATTTCAGTTTGTATGTGGAATTTAATCTTTATATAGGATTTTTAATATTTAATATTTAATTTGTTCTTATGAATTTATGTTCATGAACATGTGTTCACGAATACATTCGTTTATATTTCGCAAACTGTTCGCGACAATTAATGAATGATTACTACCAAACAAACGATCGAACACGAACGCACTCCTTAACAAATAGGAACAACACTAAAAAACAAATGAATGAATAGGGACAGCAGTTCGTTCGTATTCGGTTTGTTTACGGCCTTACTCATCAATAAAGTTGGTTAATTGTTATACGATCCTTTTTTTACCTTTGTGTTACAAGGAAAAAATGCCGACATCCTTGGATTTGGACACAAATATGATGTTGGGATCTTCTCCAAGGTTCTTGTCGATGATTGAAAGTTGAAACCTTAGAATCGCCATGGCTGATACTTGACAACAAAAGTTTTGCACAGGAACAAGTATTTTTGTGCAGAAACTTTGTTCCTGCGCAAGCAGTTTTGCACAAGAACATTATTCCTGCGCAAGTATTTTTGCACAGAAACTTTGTTGCCGCGCAAAACTCCTTGCCCAAGCTTTGCGGCAAGCTAGTGGCAGCAAGGGCATGCGAGGCGATGGCAGCGATGAAAACCATAGCAAATCGTGGCTGGTCAGCACAATGGTTAGCAGAACCGAGAGATGCAAGGGGTAGCAATGGCGTGACAAGCGGCGTGGCAAAAGGCTATGATTGGTGCAGCACGATGGTGCGGCAGGTTGCAGGAGGCAGCGAGCAATGATGAAGATGGATAGGGCAATAGCAGGAAGGTGCAGGACAATAACTCTGGTCTCTGGGTGCAAAAAAGCTGAACAAGGATGGTGACGGATTGTGTTGGTTGTGTGACAGCGAAAATGGTGGCTGTTGCGTGAACAGGGCGACGATTAGCAGGGAATAACTGATGCAGCTTGTCAGCGATGGTGAAGGTTCATTGGTGATGATGATTCGGCTGTCGAGAGATGATGATGATGCTGAGCCTCCTCAGAAGTGGTCGAAGAAGAAGCAAATAATCGGATATGGAAACAAAGGGATGGGACATCTTTGTCTTTTTATACAAAGATTTTATTGTTCTAATAATTTTTTATTTATAAAAAGCAAAAATTGGGGTACAAATAGAACTTTTCTTCTAACTAATCTTCTAAAATTTCACTTATTTTTTTGTACAATTTTCGTTTACATGATCTTAAATAATTATGCTTATTTGAACTTTTGTTCCAATGCTTCAAAAGCTAGCCTTAAATTGTTATTTATGTCTTCTAATTGATTAGTTAAATTCTGGAAATGTTTGGGAAAATATATTGAAGCTAAAGTTGGTTAATTTGCGAGGTAAGAAGAAAAACTAGAGAGCCAAAGGAAGAAAATTTGACACTTGGACCTGCTGCAAGAGAGGGAGAACATGTTTTTGGCGTCGCCCACAGCTTTGCATCATTCAATGACACTTTCATTGTAAGTATATGAAACAACAATTTGAGTTCTTTTAGCATTCCTGAATTTGTGTACTAATGGAATTTTTGCTTTGTTTGAATTGTAGCAAGTGACTGATCTGTCTGGAAGAGAAACTATGGTTCGTATAACTGGTAGGAAGTTCCCCTTTTTTGAGGTTTAATTAATCTCCTTTGATTGCCGTAGAATGTAGTATATCATTTTGTAATCGTTTACACTTTGTTAAAACAGGTGGAATGAAATTGAAAGCCGATGGAGATGAGTCTTCACCATATGCTGCCATGCTTGCAGCACAGGATGTTAGTCAAAGATGCAAGGTTATTATCTTCATCTGACTAGATTTGTAACTCAGTATTGGCATGATGATCCTTGTCTACTATTGCTTTCTTTCAAATTTTTTAGGTAATTATGTGAAACAACATGGTTTCGAAAACTATTTCTTTTTTTATCATCTTTTGTTTTAATTCTGGCTTAAAACACCTCACACTCACATACTGTTAGTAAGTTTTCCATCGTTTCCTTTTTTATTTGTTGAAAAAATACATTGTTAATTTTGTTGTCGTGAACCAGGAACTTGGCGTCACTGCTCTTCATGTTAAGCTTCGTGGCACTGGTGGTAACAAGACATAAACACCTGGTCCAGGTGCTCAGTCTGCTCTTTGTGCCCTTGCTCGTTCTGGGATGAAATTTGGCCTAATTGGTAAGCTTTACATTAATTTTGCAAAGTCATATGGGCTCATCTTATACACTTTTTGTATGGTTTTCCTTCCTGTATCCCTTTGTGCCGTTTGAGTTTTTTAATTTAAACTTCTCAAATTGAAATATAAGTAAAAAATTGTCGTAGTTGGTTCTGTTTTAGTTATCCGATGCTTGTCTTCGATAACTATTTCTTTTTTTAGCTGATTGTAGTTTGAATATTGTCTGCATGTTTGGATTCCTCAAGATGTCTCCTTGTTTAGTGGCATTGGTAGAGTTGCTCTTAGAGTATGTTTCTGATTACTTCATTAAAACTATGTGGCCCTTTTATATGCTGCATCGGCTTGAGTCTATCATTGACTTCCATTTTCTTTTTGGTCGAAGCCTCCCAGTATCCATAAGCCATTTTGGGTTTCAACTAATCCGGAGTTGAGTTATAGTCGGACTTAAAATGGGAGGAGCTCTCTCAATACTGTTTCTTTCGTTCACAAGGTTCGAACTCGAGATCTTACTTAAAGGGCACCTGGCTCCTTTTACTCGACCCATCAGACATTGGTATTGACTTCCATTTTCATGACCTTAAACTCTTTTCCTATGCCCTTCCTCATTCTTTTCATTTTCATAGCCCTTTGCTCTTCTTGGGGATTTCATTTAACCCATATATGCTCTTAATTTGTCTTGAAACAAGCTATATATCTCAAGGTACATTATGGCTTCACTTAGTAATCGTTCATTAAGGTAAATTTTTCCATCCACCTCATTGAAATGAAAACATATTCCCCATGTTCTAACTTGTAAAAAAGTACTGATGTTTCAAGAATTGTTGTCTACTTTTGTATCTATTTTAACTTTTAAGGCTTTACAACCCCATCTACCTTCTTTCTGTAAAGTTTGCTTCATGAATGCTGTAAGTGGTGTAATATTTGGTACTTCTACAATTCATTTTGCAGAGGATGTCACTCCCATTCTAAAGGACAGCACTCGCAGAAAGTGAGGTAAGAGGGGAAGAAGGCTGTTAGCTTGCGGATTTTATTCAATAGAATTACTTTACGGTTGGTATTCTGACTAGGGTAATAATCCTTACAAAATCTAGCTCAAGTTACTTTAGAATTTTGAAACTGATTTGTAATCTTTTTGGTAGATGATAAACCTATATATTTGAGTTACTTGTAAAAGACAAGTTGTCGGGACTACCTGCAATTTGCTGAAATTTGTGGATGATAAGTTCTGTTTTACATTCATTCCAATTCCATGTTTGTGGAGTGCAGTTGCTGTCTTGTTTCTTTGACAATGCATATAGGCCTGGCATTGGGCATAATTGTTATATCTCTGAACTTTTTGCCATTACATGTATAGTAAATTTGCACGATAAAGTGCAACATTATGAGTATGGACCATTCACTGAACATTAAATAATATTTTCTTTAGCTTAGAATTGCATAGGCCAAGGGCCACACACATGCGAGGAGGGGACCTTTGCATTTTATAACTTATATTAGAGTCATGTGGGGCTTAATTAAAATATAAAAAATAAAAAAGCTTACTTTTAGTAAAATCTTTTAGTTATATGAAGTTTATAGCATAGTTGTTAATACCGTTTCAGTTTCAGTCGTACCGGCAGGTACGCCCCAATTTTCATAAAATCCGGTACACTTGAGTTGATTTTTCGTATTAGTTTTGGTACCGGGTAATATCGACTGGTTTCGTGAATTTCGGATGGTTTCGATCAATTTCGGCGAAATTTACTGTTTCGGTTGGTACGCAAACATTACAAGTAAATTGATTTTTTTTTGTTTTATTATATGTTTTTATACTGAACTAAAACTAATAAATACATAAATAATGAATTAAGTAAATGCATTAACAATTTTAAAAATAATAATTATTTGTTGTATGAGTAATTTTATTAATTTTATACTTATCATTATTAATATTAAATATTTTATATTTTATTTTACTTATTATTAATAATATTATTACATGTATAAAAAGTTTATAAATATTTTTAAATTAAACCGAAAAATTCGAAATAATATACTGAAACAACTGATATCGATATATCTCATTGTAAAAACAAAAAACGAAACACTCTCCGGTACAATATTTACAACCTTAGTTTAAAGTCTCTCTCCTCCGACAAAAGCATGGAAAATGAGAAAAATAAATTTAAAATTATTATGATTAAGCTATATAAATGCAAGTGTATAACCTTTTCCTTACTTGCTGGTACTGACACTTGGCAATTGACTAATTAATGGATGGTTGGCTAGTCTAGTGAATGATTTCACATATTGCTTCAAATCGTATTGGTTGTCTATTTTGTTTTCTAAGCATTCATTCTATTTGGAGTTCGTGTCATATTATGTTTAAATTTTTTCAAAAATAAGGTTTAAGATTATTTCAAGTTCGTGTCATGCTATATTTAAAATTTTTAAAAAATAAGGTTGTATTTGAATTGATTTCTATTTCATTTTTATGATATTTATTTCAATTTCAAGTGACATCATTTGTTAATCTTAAATAGAGATACCATATAACTTGATATATAATTAATCTCAATGACAATTTATTGTCTTATCTTAGTCAAATTCAACAATTATATCGGGTCTTGACTAAAGTCACAATCAAAATACAATTTTTATTTTTAAACGAAAATTCATGAAACAATATTTTAAATCGCTTTTATCTATCTTTAAAATATTGTAAAAAATTTTCAAAATGAATCAAGTTTTCTTTCTTGAGTAAAAAAGGGTGGTCTGGTCGGGTCACGTCCCTAGTTTTGGACTTTGACCATTCGTTACAATCTGAGAGCAGAATTTGTTTTATGAAAATAATTTTTATAGGTTTACCAAAAAAAAAAAGAAAATAATTTTTTATATTTTCATTTACATGCTCCCATCTTTATCAATATTTTACTATAAAATAAAAATATATCCCATAATAAAAAGAAAAAAAAATACTTTCTTCTTTATTAGTTCATACATACATACATACATACATATATATATATATGACTTTAAAAAAAATGAAAAATTTCAATATATACTTTTTAATAGCTCATAAAAATTTTCCTCGGTGCTATCTCCCATGTGATTTATTTATATATGGTGACTAGAATTTATTAAAAGCTTAAATTGGATGAAGCTATATGAATAAAAACAAAAAAAGAAAAGAAAAAACAACCCAAAAGCTTTTTTTTGTCCAAACTTTCGTTATCCATAAATCACTTAAAACTTCGATTAATTTGTAATCAAATTATGCTCAAACCCAATACAAAAACCTCTTTCAATACTATTTTTTTCTATCACAAAATTTGAACTCTATACTATCGAATTCTTTCCACTCGATCTAATAATCATTCCCGTCAAACGTTGATAAAACAACCCAAAAGCAGAAAAGCTACAACCTTAAGAATAAACCTGAAAAGCCCAAATTTCTTTCTTTTGTTTAAGAAAAAGGGCAACAGGAAAAAGGGTTGAAAACAAAAATAAAATAAACTTTCTTCTTCCTTTTTTCAAAACTAAACTCCAAACTCCTCCTGTTTTGTCTGAAACGATAACTGCTGACCATGCCACGTCAGCGGTAGCTTTCCCAGCTGGAGCGCTATTCCTCCCCCCCGGACCCCGCTCCCTCCGCCGTCCTATTTACCCCCCTCCACCAATCGCCCTTTCTTCCCTGTTTCCTCCGTCTTTCCTTCCTTTCTTTTCTCTCCGACGGCTCATTCCATACAAAGTAAAATGTAAAAACCAACCACATTTACCTGAAAATCCATTTGGTTCTTCTGCTTCTGTCTCCTGAATCTCCTCTCGGTTTTGTAATAATTGAAATTTGAACACGAAACCTCTCCCTTTGACCCTCGCTTCCCTTCTTCACGCCTTTCTATTTAAATCCCTCCTCTGTCATCAATACCCTCTCAAACCCAAAGCTTCAACTTTTTTTTTTTAAATATGAATTCTTTTCTATCCTTTCTTTCTCCGTTAACTCCATTTTTGGTAACCATCGTAGTTCTCTTCCTTTTCTTAGAACAGATCTCCTACTTACGAAGAAAGCGAAATGTCCCTGGTCCAAACATGGTTCTTCCCTTCTTGGGCAACGCGATTCCATTAATCAGAGAACCGACAAGGTTCTGGGAACTTCAAGCTGAGTTGGCGGCTTCTGTCGGATTTTCTGTTAATTATGTCATCGGGCGGTTCATAGTCTTTATCCGAAACACTGAGCTTTCTCACCTTATATTTGCCAACGTCCGACCCGATGCTTTTCTACTCGTGGGACATCCATTCGGTAAAAAGCTCTTCGGCGAACATAACTTGATCTACATGTTCGGACAGGATCACAAGGATCTTCGCCGTCATATCGCTCCTAATTTCACTCCCAGAGCGCTGTCAACTTACACAGCGTTGCAGCAGATCATTATTCTCAAGCATTTAAAATCATGGGCGCGTCTTTCCTCGGAATCGCCGGCCGAGCCGATTCCTCTCCGTCTTTTAGTTCGCGACATGAATCTAGACACTTCTCAAACCGTCTTCGTTGGCAAGTATTTATCTCAGGAAGCTCGAGAGAAATTCAGAGACGATTATAATCTTTTCAACACGGGTTTAATGAAGCTCCCGTTTGATCTACCCGGTTTCGCTTTCCGAAACGCCAGGCTGGCAGTTGAGCGGTTGGTTAAAACCCTTACTGATTGCGCTGCTCAAAGTAAAAAGAGAATGTCCGAAGGAGATGAGCCTTCTTGTTTAATCGATTTCTGGATGCAAGAAACTGTTAGAGAAATGGCAGAGTCCAAAACAGCGCCGCCTCATTCTTCCGACGTAGAAATCGGCAGTTACCTCTTTGACTTCCTCTTCGCCTCTCAAGATGCCTCCACTTCCTCGCTCCTTTGGGCGGTGTCCCTCCTCGACTCGCATCCCGATGTTCTCCGGAAAGTTCGGGAGGAAGTTTCGAGGACATGGTCGCCGGAATCGGATGTTTTAATAAGCGCCGAGCAATTGAGGGAAATGAAATACACGCAAGCGGTGGCGCGTGAGGTAGTGAGATATCGGCCGCCGGCGACCTTAGTGCCGCACATTGCGGTGGAGGATTTCCCGTTGACCAAGTCGTACACCATTCCCAAGGGCTCAATTGTTTTCCCATCTGTCTACGAGTCGTCCTTCCAAGGATTCAAGGAGGCGGACCGGTTCGAACCGGAACGATTCTCGGAGGAGAGGCAAGAGGACGTGATTTTCAAACGGAACTACCTGGCTTTTGGTGCTGGACCCCACCAGTGCGTGGGCCAAAGGTACGCCTTGAATCACCTGGTGCTTTTCATCGCCATGTTCGTCACGTTGGTCGATTTCGAGAGGCACCGAACTGACGGTTGCGATGAAATCATGTATTGCCCGACCATCTGTCCTAAAGACGGGTGCAAGGTTTTCCTCTCTCGGCGTTGCCCACGGTATCCAAATTTCTCCCTTAATTGACCAAAATGCCCTTCTTTGTACTCCGTTTCCGATCGGGTTGGCAGGGATTCGCTGTTCATTTGTCTTTGTCTTTGTCGTTGTTTCTCACGTCCACGTTCTTCCGGTGGAACAGTTAAACGTTGTTCTTGGTGATTGATTCTTTTGTGTGGGGTACATGTATAGAGAATTGATGGACGGTCCGGATAAATTTTTTTAATTAAACCAAAGAAATTGTGTTGGCAAACATTGATTGGGTTGTTGATTAGGCCTCGAAATAAAAAAAAAATTGAATTTCAGTTTCAATTGGATTTGTCCTTCTGTTTGTTTCTCACTGTGAAAAACTATTTACATTTTCCATGGAATGCTTTAGTTTTCTATTAACTGTTAGCAACGGAATAGATTTTAAATTGCTCTTATATGCAAAAAAAAAAAAAAAAGAGTATGCTTTTGCTGCGCTTGCACTCGATGAATTTGAGTCATGCTCATGCATCGTATGCATCGTCACATGGATGGTGATCGCGGCATTGACAACGAACACAAACATGTATATTATATCATGGCAAATGATCCGAATGGTAGTTTTAATATTATATCAAAATTATCATTATCATTAAAGTTTTTAGTCTAATATTGAAATAGACTAAAATCGAAATCAATATATATATATATATATAATTAATGTAAGATTAGCTCTCAAATAAATTGATATGGCTGATGATGTATTATGTTAATAATCAGTAATCATCATCATCATATTTAGAATTTATTTTAATATTAATATAGATTATGTAAACCAATATAAATTCTTTTCTTCTATGATTCAAAAAAGGAAAAAAAAAAAAAAGTAAACTCGAGGCTTGGGAGTATTGACACAACCTACCATATTTCTAATATTTCTAGAAGGCATAAAATGGTCAAATATCCTGTCGATGCCACAATCCTTGTTCCCATTGGTTTCATTTAAATCAGCAATGACAACCATTCAATAGCACTTTATCTAGAATTCAGATATATTATGATTACTAAAATGTCTATTTACAAATAACTTTGTTTCATGCCAACAATCCCTTAATGGAATAGAAAAAAAAAATTATAACATATTGTAAAGTTTGAATTTGAATTTAGACAAAAATATTTTTCTTGTAATAAAAATAAATTTGTTTCACCAAAAAATAAAATAAATGAATAAATTTGGTCATAAGTCATATCAAATTGGATTCAAATTGAATTTAAATATTGATTTAAATGAGTATGTTTTTATTTTTTAAATTAAAAAAATTTATAGATTGGGGTATTAACAAAGTAATGTACTGTATTACTATTAAAAAATAACATGTTCATATGAAAAAATTTGTCAAAATCATATAAAAAACATGAGATGTGAATTATTCATTCCACCTTCAAACATCTAAGAGGCCCTAAATTGAATTATGTATATACACTTCGAAATCTTACTTGGCATTAAAGTCATATCAAATATTGATTAATAGATCACGCCACAATTGCATTAAAGTCATATCAAATATTGATTAATAGATCACGCCACAATTGCATTAAAGCCATATCAATTTTTTTTTTGTAAATCATAAGTATCTTTATCCGTTTTAACGGTCTGAAACTAATCCTGTTCGAGGTTTATTCACAGTTAAGGCTCTTCACCCCTCCTCAAATGTGTGTTTAGTAGGAGTCGAACTCGAAAACTCTTTTCACAAACTCAGTCTGCGTTGCCAACTGAACCATATCAAATATTAATCAGTAGATCACACCACAATTGACAACTCAAGATGAGAATTCTTTTTGTTGGAGTTATATAAAACCTAGAAATTTAATAATTTCTCTTCACATGACTTGGATGTAGCCATGTAGGAACTAAGAATCTTTACTCTATCCAAAGTCAAAATTACATTCAAAAAGAAAAGATATAGTAGCATTGGCCAAGCCGCTTTCAATCTTTTAGTCGTAATAAAATGGAAAATGACAGACATTTAAAATCATCCCTTAATTTTGTCCTCAGAAAATTACTTGCCTAAAACGTCAAGTGAAACTGTAGTTAACCATTTTCATTTAATTATTAATGGCTTTCCTAACAAGATATAGTGGTAGTTCAGCAAACTTTTTCTTTGAAATATTTGAGAGTGAGGTTAAAATTATTGAAAATGAAATTCAAATTTTAAAATATGATAAAAAGAATTTTCTTTAATGAGTAATGAATAGATTGACACAAACTCTTTCTAAAAGCGTGGTGCGTTGAGAAATAGCATCAATGTGATAAACTTTTGTGCTAAAAGATAAATTTTTTTTGAATATTGAATTACTTTTTTATCCTTACTTTAAATCTTTTATTAAAAAACATATATTCTCAATAATTATTGTATTTATTTCAACCTCATCAAAATCAATTTCATTTTCCATCCCAACTGTCCCGAACTAATCTCAAATTGTGAGCAATCACCGGTAACAGAAAGAAACCAATCTATTTGGCGATGGGCGTTTGGCAAATGGCACTTCAACCAAAGCCTAAATTTGCAGCCAATGGGTCAGAAAAGTGGTGTTCTGTCTGACTTCTGAAAAGGTTGGTCTGAATGGTAATCAAAAACTTATGCATGCATGACACGTAGCAAGAGCGCACAAGTTTCTCGGTTCCTTGGGAGCCAAAGCTATGGCTTTCACCCATTATAAGATCGAACAGTGTTTATATTTTTATTATTATTATTTCCCACAATTTATATTCGTGAAGCAGAGCTGCAAATGAAGCAATCTGCCAGTCACAACTCACAAGCTCATGGGTTTCTTCTGGTTTGAACAGAACAGAGATAGACAGCCTCCAGGCGTCCATGGTTCCAATTATCATCTGTCCTCTTGTTTCTTTGTTGTTGTCTGTTGCCCTGCAGCCAGATAAACACACACAAGAGAAACGAGACAAAATACAAATAAAGAACACTTTTTCATTGTTAAACTTCCAAAGAAAACTGAAAAATGTGGGGAACACTATTCGCTGGCTGACATTTATGACTCATCCCCTTCCCAACATTGCAGACGGGGGGGCCAGCGATTTAATTCAAATTTAAAATAAACTTTGTTAATGAATAATAACTAATATGGTAAAAAAATCTTTCGTGTTTTTTTTTGTTATATTCGTGTTGTTTTTATATATTGTCTAATATTGTTAAGTTTAATTTAATATAATAACTTTAAAAAATGTGTTAAGGGTAATAGCTGACCAAATTCATTTAAATTTTCTATTAGGATCTGCATATACTCATAAGGAGGACTGGAGGAGCATTGGTTAAAGTGATTCTTTTTTTTTATGTCATAGGAGTAGCATTGTTTAAATGGATCAAGATTACTGGATTAGATTGGTCTGACTTATTTAATAAGAGTTTGATCTTTACTTTTGAAGTTCATTTAGAAAATAAATTTTTTTAACACAAACCATTTAGACTTGACCTTTAATTTAGGTCTAGCTAGTTTAGTCCTTTTATTAAGCTTAATTATATTTAAATTTTATATTTATTTTACATTTTTAATTTGATTGGAATAAAAATTAAAAAAATAAAATTAAAAACTCTAATGCCACCTAAGAGCACCCACCTAGTCACCCCTCTTCGTCATCAGACTACCAGAGCTCGCTATACACACCTAGGTTTTAAAAAGAAAGCTTACGATTTCTAAGCTTTACACTTCAAATTGAGAAAATTTATTCACACCCAATTTTTAATATGAACACCTTAAATACTTAAAAACCGTATCGTTAAAATATTTCTCTTTATTCTTACTATTCATACCCTAACTTACTTAACTTTATTCCTAAAATACCCTCAATCTCTCTTCAAACTCACCTAACTCACCCAAACCTCATCTTCATCCTTCCAATTTTCTACAAAACCTTCAAATCCTCAAGTTTTGCAAGAATATAAAGTAAATCTAGCATTAATCTTCAATGAAATTTGTTTAGTCTTCATTTTTTTAAAATTAAATTGTAAGGATTTGAGTTATCTTTTTATGAATTTCATTTGAGATTTTTGGATAGGGTTTTAGTGGGTACTATTGACGCTCAGAGCAACATTGTGCCGCGAGCCAAAAGAAGGGGTTTTATTTTTTATTTTTAGTTTTAATAACTAAATAAAAAACAAAAAATATATATTTTTATGTTTAAGGGGTTCCGACAGTGAACTGCCAGACTTTCTAAAGGCTCCCAGCAATGGACTGTTGGGAGTAGGGGTGTAATCGAGCCGAGCCGAGCCGATACAATGGAGTGCTCGAGCTCGATCTCGACAGGAAAACTTGATGCTCGATACTCGACTCGACTCGATCGAGTCTTAATTTTTGTGCTCGAGCTCGACTCGAAATCCAAAATCGAGCTACTCGAGCTCGCTCGATTAAGCTCGATTTTTTATGCTCAATATCAAGCTCGATTAGCTGAGCTTGAGCTCGACTTCAATTTTTTTTTAAATAAAAAGACATTCCCAAACAAATAAGAACCATCTAGAAATTCGTCAATGCAGTTTAGAATCAATTTTTAAAATTAAAATCATTCTGAAAAAAAAAAGATCTGCCAAGAAAATAAAATAGCAACAATTATAGATGACTTAAAGGAAACAACAAAAATTAATATGGATTACATAAAATTTTTGGAAAAAAAAAACTATCGACGATCAAGATAGGTTCCTGTAAGAGGCTAATGAATTAACTTAGGAAAATCTAACTGATATGTTCGCTTTTTTTTTTCTGCTCAGCCAACAAGTGATTTTATTAATGGAAAAAGAGCAGATACATCATGATCTCTTAACAGAAACCACCCAAAGAAACAGTAGCCGTCGAGACAGAGCAAAATGGAAAAATAGATTTAAACAACTAAAACAAAAACAACAGCTACCACCAAGCAACAAAGCCCCTAAATAAATCGATCCGAGAAAGCCAAACCCCCTAGATCCTAATTTTGGGTAAAACTCAAATTCAAAATCTCAGACAAATTTTCTTTTGAAACGTGAAAAATGATAGGAGGTCTAACTGACTTTGCTGCAACTGATGTCAAAATGAATAAAAAGGTATAAAGACATAAACATTGAAATACTTCATAAAAAATGGAAGTTTACAAAAGCAGCGTTCTCCCTTTTGCTTTCGTTATGCCGGATCTTTGCTTGGATCGTCATTGGACAACTCGCTTCGTGAACTCGATCTACTCCTGATTCCATAATCGCTCGTCCCTCCATAGAGTTGTGTGAATCCAAAAGAAAGCGATGGCTAAAAGAGAGAAGAAGAGTGAGACAACGATAGATGAGAGAGGAAAGCTGAGATGGTGATAGATGAGAGAGAGAGAGAGGGAAGGGTGAGGCGGTAGATGGGAAAGAGAGAAGGGTGAGCGGCTGATGAGAAGAGAAGAGAAATAGCTTTTAGGTTTTTTAGGTTTTTGGGTTATGTTTTATATATATAAGGGTGTATTTGTAATTTAATAATAAAATAAATATAAAAATATATATTAAAATAAAAAAGCTCGATTAGGCTCGCGAGCTACTCGAGCTGAGTATTACAATACTCGAACTCGGCTCGCTCGACAACTCGAGCTGTTCGAGCTCGAGCTCGACTCGATAAAAATCGAGCCGAATTCGAGTTTTTTTCGAGTCGAGCCCGAGTAGCTTGCGAGCACTAGTGTCTCATTTACACCCCTAGTTGGGAGCCTTTAAATAGTCTTGACAGTGGGCTGTCAAGACCTATATGTTGCTCCAGGCAGTGCATTGCCAAGAGTTACAATATACTCTCGGTAATTCATTGTCGGGGTTGAGGTTTATGTTATCGAAGTTGAGGGTAAAATAATCATTTCTATAATAAAATTTTTGTGATAAAAAGAGTTCATTAATTTCGGGTGTCTAACACCCAATATGATGTGAATAGAACCTCTCCTTCAAATTACATGTGGACAAAAATATCTTATATAAAAAGATAATTTTATCCAACTAAAATTTTCAACATATCACGCTTTTTCTCTTTCTCTGATCTATTTCTCTATTTTTTTTTTCTAATTTTTCTTCTCTATTTTTTCCTATAAAGCCTAACAATTTCTTACAGTTCTTCTTCTTTCTTAGATGGCTGCTATATGTTATGCGTTTCTTGATCTTAGCCACACTCAGAATACAAGGAGAATGACTAAAGCTCACTTTCCATTTGTCAATAATGGAAACAATGGCAGGCTGCTTTGTCTTCCTGAGACAGTCTCACGCAAGGCAGTTTGCGCGAGACATGGGTAACTTGCGCAATACGCAACCCAATTTCAGCAATATTCATGCAGCAATGAGAAAGAAATGAACAAAATAGAAACAAGACAATTGGGCAACCAAATTCTAACAAAAAAATATTCCAAAAATCAAAATATTCTTAAGATAGTTATGATTAATGAATTTGGAGAGTTTTTGAAATGGGTTTAGGGTTTAGATGAAGAGATGGAGAAGAGTGATCAATGGAATTGAAGAGAAAGTGGGGAATAAATGAATAGGGTGAAGAAACATAAATGAGGAGGAAATGGGGAAGAAATGAAGAGGAGTGAAGACTCGGAGATGAACTGGAATTGAAAAAAATGGATAGAGGGTAAATTTATAATTTTCAAGGATAAAAATAGAGGTTAGTTGTAAGTGTAGTGTAGAGAGACAACTTTAGTGCATTTAGAATTCTTCTTTAAAAATTCTCTAGGCATGAGTCTCCACTCTGTCTTTCTATTTTTAAAATTTTTTCACAACTCTACTTCTTTGATATTTAATTCAAATTATATTTTGTTTATTTACTAAAAAAATCAAATGATTAATATAAGTAAACCTGCTCATGGGTCGGGCCGGGCCGAGTTCGGGCCGGGCCCATGACAGGTAATAAGGATATTAGCCAATACCCAAGCCGGCCCGGCCCGATAAATCGGGCCTAATATTTAGTCCAAGCCCGTCCCATTTTTTATACAATAAGCCCAAGCCCGGCCCTCCCGAATATAATTTTTTTATATTTTAATTATTTATTTATTTGTTTTTTATTATTTTATTTCCTTTAAAATTTAATTTAATTTGTTAAAATTTGTATATCAATTTTCATATTAAATATTTATAATCATGTTTTTTAATTACTAATGTTTTATATATATATAAAATTATATTATACTTAACAAATATATTAAAAATATACTTAATGTTAGAAATATATTAAAAATATATATTTAATATTAACATCGGGCCGGGCCGGGCTTTGAAAGGCTAAGCCCGGGCCCGGGCTCGGGCCCGTTTTTAAACGGGCCTAAAAATTTTGTCCAAGCTCGGTAATTGCATCAAATATCTTTGTCCAAACCCTCCCAAATATCGAACGGACCTTCGGGCTTGGGCGGGTAGCCCGGCCCTTGAGCAGGTCTAAATATAAGTCTATATATTTTTATTTTTTTAAATATATGGGTTGGTTCGACCAATTTAGAACTAGTTTGGATGAACAGTAAAATTAGTCTTAGTAAGATTGAAAGAGAAAAAATGACTATTAAAGATATGTACTTTTTAATAAAATAATAAAAAAATTAAAACAAAAGATAAAAGGGTAATTTAAGATCTTTTATTGGTTTTCTTTTTTTCTCACTATTCACTACTGGCCTCCTAGTACTAGAGGTGCGATAAGAACTAAACTCAATCTTAATCTATTGGCTAAAAGGCTAAAAAACCCCTAAATTATATTAAAGAATCTAAAAAAGCCTCTATCTTTTTATTGCACCTAAATAAGTCCTTAAAGTTTGATTTTTCTTAATACAAGTCCTTTTTGGATGAAATATGTTAGTTGACATGGATTTCTGTTAAACAATTGACATGTTGGCTTTTACAGGGTTTTTTCTCTTAAAAGTGATGTCATTTTTATTTTGCTTTTTTATGGGTTTGTTATGTCACCTGTTTTATTTTTGCCATGTCAGATTTTCATATTTCCTATAAAAACCAACATGTCAATGATTAACAAATTTCATCCAAAAAGGACTTGTACAAAGAAAAATAATACTTTAAGGGTTTATTTAGATGCAATAAAAGAATATGAACCTTTTTATATTCTTTGATATAGTTTAAGTACTTTTTTATCCTTTTAGCCTAATCTATTAACCTTAAGGTCGGACTTTTTTGTTTTTGGTTACACCTTAAGGTCGGACTTGGTCTTTTGTTTTCTAGCCCATTTAAGAAGATAATTTTTTGACCTAACCTATATGAGCTTGGTACGTTATGATTGGATCGAGTTCAATCAATACAATGCTACATAGAAGGATCAAATAGTACGAGACTTGAACTTTAAATATAATTCCTTTTAAAGAAAAAACAAATGATAAAAGATTCCAACATTGAATCTAATCTCACCTAATGAGAGAGTAATAATTGTTAAGTTAAGTCTTAATTGTTTTAGATAATATAATTATTCTAACAAGAAAATAATATATATTTTTTCTTTTAATTTATAAAGATGTGATATTTTTAGGCATTTATGAAAACAATATATAAATATATATATAAACACAAAAATGATACAAATTTAAATTTAGATATGTGTATATGCATATGTGTATATATGTGTGTCTTTTTGACAGCTTACTAGATTTTTCGATGAGACAGGAAAAAGGGCCCGTCCTATGAACATTTTGACACTAAAATGATTTATTTGCTGAATATGACATGTTACTTGGTTGTCAATTTCTGTCCTTCAAAATTATCTTTTTGTTTTTTCCTTGACGCCAATCAAATGAAAAATTGACTATTTTTTTCATATGATTATTTCTTCCACATGTGTTTATTGTGAAAGTTCCTCCACCAATTTTCTTTAATTTAATCAAAAGATTAAGGTAAAAAAGAGATAGAGATTGAAAAATAAAATAATTTATAAAATTTAAAACATCTCAATATTTTTTTTGTTACAAAAGAAATATTAAATAATTGGAGATGTGTGTGCTTGGATTCGAATCCAAGACTTACAATATGTCACAATTCATCTTTAACCACTAAGTCAAGAAAATGTTGACAAAACGTCTCAATATTTGAATGTTCAATGATTAATGTGTGTATATTTACAAAATTGAATTTCTTATCTTCAATATGAAAAATCTTGTAACATCGTAATTATACATTGTGTATATGAATTCTGAATTACATAATAAAATATAAAATTCCCTTGTTTCATAGCACATTGGTAGTTTCCCTTGTTTTCTCCTGCCCTCTGATTCATGCATATTGGAAATAAACAATTGGAATGGTAAAATATAGCTATTGGCGTACCTTTGAAGTTGAAAATTAAAAAACGTTAGGAAAAAAAGAAAGAAAGAAAGAAAGACTGCCCAGATGGAAAAAAGAGAGCTGGAATTGAGTTCCTTTCAAGTCTTTTTTTATTTTTTTTAAATGAGTCCCTTTCAAGTCTTTATAACATGAATTTTGTTTTTGCCTTGTATTTAATTGGATTCAAATAAGAATCAACAGATTGTAGTCAATGTTTTTTTTTTTTTTAATTAAGAAAAGTTTATTAGTTTTTTTATAGAAGAAAATCCAATTATATTTTCTCCACTAAAAGAAGCAACCTTAGATTAGATAAGGATATATAATTTCATTAAAATATTTAACAAAAAATGCGTCCACATGAAAATTAATTAATACATTTTTATGAGTTTAGTCTCTATCAAGTATGAAAGCAGACACCTGCTGATAAGATTTAGTAGATTAATCTAATAATAAATTATTGAAATGGTTTTGTTTTTAAATTCAGATTTAAATTTAATTGATACATGTAATGTTTTAATTTTTAAAATCGACCAAGAAAAAATGTTTTTTTTTTCCTTGATTAGTTTCAATGCATCATTTCTGGGTTAAATAACCTTTGTAAAAACCTGATTCTAGAACATTGAATTTCTTGGATTCAAAAGGCTGGTTGAGTCATTCTTGAAATTAAATTCAAAGACGGAACAAAGAAAGGTACTATGACTATGAGTTTCCCAGGTGGCTGACTGGCCGTGGCAATCTCCTTTGGCTGCTGCATGTAATTGTCAAGTGTTGTTCATATTTCTAAGATGCTGAATGAGGAAAGGTTTTTCAGTTTTGGTAGTTGAAAATTGAATTATTTACCATTTTTTGTTTTGGGCTGCCTTGGTTCTTTAGAAACAAAATCTTAGAAAGAGATGAGTAATCTTGGTCAAAATTGAATGTTCAATGTGGTTGACAAGTATAAAAATTATAATAATTATTTTTTTTCTGCTCAAAAATTATAATAATTATTGGATAGAATAAGCATAAGTATGATCATTTTGATCACGACTTTAATAATTCTATATGTGACATAGTAGTGTTTTTCATAAGCTTAATAAATACTTCTTAGACATTTACATAAGTATCAAATATTGACCTAAAGTCTAATATAATGTTATTCCTACTGGATATTTGATTAAAGAAATCAATTTTTATATATTAATAGTAAAATTTTTAATTTTATAAACGGAGTTAAGAATATGTTCAAGTCTATTTGAAGGTTTTTTTTTTATATATATACTCTAAGATTTTGTTTAGTAACTAAAATTTTATAACATATATTTTTTTAGCTAAATAATTGGATTAACAAATTTTTTATCTTCATACTTTTTGTTTCTTTTTTATCAAGTAAAATCTAATGTTACGTACTATCTTACTCATCTCAGAGTCTATATTTGATGTGTTAGAGTATGGAACGTTTGTACACTATCGGTCACTTACAAAGTGCAAGTGCTATTTTATTAATGAGTAAAATTAAAAAATAATTAAATTATTAAAAATAAATATCAATAGTTATCAAGAATAATTTTAAAAGTTTGTATAATTTTTAATTGCTTATTAATATGTGACATTCTACTATTGATTGACAGTGTATAAATTAATACATAGAACATAAACTCTTAATACTATCAACGAAAATTGTGCACGAAATAATTCATCTTTTAACTCGATAATCAATATATGATTTTGGGCTAAAAGAAGGATCGAAATTATTTTTTTCAAATAAAAAATATAATAATATTCGTCTCAAAGAAGAAAAAAGATATAAAATCAATCGGATTTAAAGGTAAAATCCTGGCCCAATCATATTAAACCCAAAATATCAAGCCCCAAATACTGGGAGCCCGAAGTTTAGGTCCAAAAACAAATTCTAATTGCCAGATCTTAATCCGCCAAACACCGTCCATTCCCAACGAAAATAACGACGATCTATTATACTTTCATCATATCTCTTTAACCACCACACCGTCTGCCGCATCAAATTTTCCCCGCGGCGGAGGAGCACCACCTCGAAACCCCCACGGCCGAAAAGCAAAAGAAAATGACCGAAGAAGGGAAAAATAGAGGTGTCACGTCCAACTCTAACCCTCAAAGCCAATATCAATACGGCACGTTTCAAGGCGTCGCCAACTACTACCCTCCCTTCCCTCTACAACCGCCTCAGCCGTTTGTTGGCTTACCTCAGCCCGTTCCTCCGCCGGGATCCGGCAACCCCTATGTCCACGGCTATCAGACCGTTACAGGTATATAAACATATAAAAAATTCTCCTATATCGATAAATTTTCACATAAATGGGACTTATTACGGGTATTTATTTTGGTATTGGTTGATTGGGTTGATTGGGTTTATTGATTGTTAAAAGTGAATTGAGTTTCTGAATCTTTGGTTGAATTTGACGTTATTGAAGGTTATCCAGTTCAAGAAGCCGCACCCTTGAGGGAACGTCGCCTTCCTGTTTGTGGTCTTGGAATGGGCTGGTTATTGTAAGTTTTGGATTGATATTTCGTAGTATTTTGTATTTATTACTGTTTAACAACAATGCGAAAGTAGGTTTTCTCGTAGATTATTGTTGCCAATTAGAAAAAATTTTCCGCCGTGCTTACATTGTTAGGAAAGCTGGCAGGTAGACAGATTGATGTAACTGTCTTTTTTTTTTTTTTTTTAATTAATAGCTTGTGTTGTTTTGTCAAGTATAAATATGCGTGTAATCTAGATCACTAGATGTCCATATTGACATTTCTTAGCTGATCAGTTGCGAAAGACTCAGAGATTTATTCTTTTTGGGTATGCTTACAGGAGATTTGATTCAGAAATTATTGTTCTTATTGTCGCCATTCACCATCAATTAGGGTATGAAAAATGCATATCTCACGCTAACACATGGAGTTTGACAGACTTAGCGAAATTTAGAACCTGGTTGAGTTTTGTGAATCAACAAATGTGAATAACGACAATATGCATCCTCTACGAGGTTTGAGGTATCAATGTTTAGGTAACTATATAAGTATCAAAGGTGCACTATATTACTGCTATAATTTTAATTGAATGGAGCTTTTAGGAATGCAAGAAACAAAAATTCCAGCGTTTGTTGCAAGTCTAACTTCAAATTCCTGTAAATGAGTTTATTCTTGACTTGCCATAACTATTTTTGGTCTCCTTGGCTAGGTTTTTTCTTGGATTCTTCTTTGGTGGTATTCCCTGGTATATTGGAACTTTTATTCTACTCTGTGTCCAAGTGGATTATAGAGAAAAAGCAGGATACCTCGCATGTGCAATTGCTGTAAGTTTTAATTTTCTATCATTTCTTTTACTTTTTGCATATATATATATTAAGTATCATTCTTGTCTCATTCATTATCCATTATACAGGAGATTGATACTCATCTCTCTGCATTTTGAAAATATATTTGGAAACTCGTAAAGAAGTGGATGAAAGTAAAATGACCTCTTAACTTTATATCTTATTCAGTTTGAGTGAACCATCCTATCTTCCATCTAATACTTATTAGTCTGAAGTTACATGATAAGTTTTCATGATATAATTGGCGCTGGAGTAGTTTTACATGTAGTGAATCAATCCTGAAACCAACAGCTATGGGCTCATGGAATAGGTGAATTGTGGAGTTCAGTTAAATCGTAGATCAATCTTTGCAGTTAGGGCATTTTCATATTTGCACTTGGTTTGCGTGATTTAGAATAGATCATGAAAGGGGTAGCTTTGAGTGATACGAGATTCCCATTTCTTCCAGCCTTTTTTCCCTTTGTCATTTTTGCGCACTAAAACCACCTGCATCAGTATCTAATTGCCTGCTATGGGATAGGTGTTCCCAAGTTGTTCTTTGTCATCTATGAACACCGAGAGAACTATTATTTGCACTGTTTTCTTTTTAGCTGCTTTACCGTCTCCTCTAGATAAGTCCCTTGTGCTTCATTGTTTTGTTCATCAGTTTTGCTTTTCCTTATTGAAATTTTTTTTCAACATTATGTTTTGTCATTGCTAATCACTCAATGATTTAACCTTATATGTTTCGTAACATGTGTGAGAAAGGGTGGTTTTTTTTTTTACTTGGTTTTTCAAAATTCAGCCAGCAGTACTGCTAGCAGAGATAATGTTGTTTACACTTTTAGTTGTTAAGGCAACCATATGCACTGGAAATGCATGATTGATGTGCTGAATGCACTTTGAAACTGAGTACCATATTAAAACATTTTACATATTTCCACTGGTTTGTGCATGTATCAAGAATCTTAAGCTATTTCAAAAAAAAAAAAAAGAATCTTGATGCTCATTCATGTTTTGCTCCTCAATATGATAGTAGATGCTTCTTCATTTATGAGAAGCAAGGATCAATATCTTGACTGTGCTCACTAAAATCTTTTGCTTTTGTTGCTTTCCGTTCTATTTGTGCAGTCCGTTATTGCTATGATTGCTGTTACCTTCGGTGTGACAAAGGGAGCTCATGCCTGGTGAGGTGATATGGAATATGAAGGTGGCTGTACTTTTGTGAAGAAATCCTAGAAGGATTGGTGTTTGTAATTTGTAGAAAAAAAATTGTTCACAACTCGTTCTTTACATTAAATTGAACCCCCAGAATGATGGGTATTCATATTGATACATATAGTTAGATTTTCTTCTGAATTGCTGACAATTTCATGAATGAATGAATTGACTGATTTCAAAAAACTTGTTTCTGCTTCCTGGTTACTTGAACTCCATGAATTTAGTTTTACTTGGATTGATTTGAGAGTGCATTCGAAGTTGGAAGTAAACCCAAGTATATAACTGGACCAAACAACAGCTAATAAAAACGAAACTTTTCGTTGATCAAGAGACATTGATTCAACTGTTAAGTGTGATTTTTTTTAATTGTCTCGAATCCCAATTTGTTAGCCGATTAAGGAAAGATAATTTTTCATGAATTTATTAGATTCAGAACCTTGTAATTTTACCATAATTCGGAAAATATGAGTTTAATTTTAGCGTTAATTCGGAAAATACGAAACTCATTTATTGGGTTAAAATTAATTCAAATTTGGGTCACTAATGGGCTAATATTAACATGATTTTGGGCCGAATTGAAAAAAAAGATTCATTATTGGGCTTGCATTAATATAAAAGCCGAGATATAAAATTTTCCCCGACCCGAAGCAATATCACATACTTAACTAAATGCACCACTCGACCCAGCCCCGTTTGCGAGGTCTAGGGTTTCGATCTCTCAAAAGAGCTAGTAGTATATAATCGAAATAAAACCCCATCTTCCTCTTGTTCCACATTGAGTGAGAGAGAGGGGCCGCGGAATTCTTCAGATATTCTCTTTCCTCACAAATGGTTACTTTCAGGGTAAGTGACCGACGCTTCTCTTTTCTCAGATCTCCCCTGCAATCTTCTCGATTTCCCTCTTTTAGCTTCAGAATTTTGAAATTTGGTGGCGATTTTATTATCTTATGCTTGGTTTCGATCCATTTAAACTTTTTTGATTTCGTTTTGAAATTGTCGGTAAAATATGGGATAAAAGAGCTTCATTTTCTATGTTTTAATGAGTTTTATTAGCTTCCAAGGAGATTAGCATTTTAAGCTGTTTTTAATCAATGTAAGAAGGAAAATTGAATATTTGATTGTTTATGGTTGCAGTTTCACCAGTACCAGGTTGTTGGGAGGGCTCTTCCCACTGAGAGCGATGAGCACCCCAAGATTTACAGGATGAAGCTTTGGGCCACCAATGAGGTTCGGGCCAAGTCCAAGTTCTGGTTAGTGATTATTTTGCCATATTTGATTTTTCGGGTTAATTTAAAATCCCTGTTTCTGACCTTTGTCTTTGTCCTATTCAGGTACTTTTTAAGGAAGCTGAAGAAGGTCAAAAAGAGCAATGGTCAAGTCCTTGCCATTAATGAGGTATGTGCTCAGTGTTATGCTTAGAATGGGATATGTTGAAATGTGAATAGAAGTATCTTTTTCTGAAAATTTTGTTAGAGGTAGGGTAATGTTGGTTTAGGGTCTGAAACTATTTGATGTGATTTACCAACATTTAGATTATGCATGTGCAATTTCGATGGGAATTTCTGTTTGATCAGCTATTGTTCGTCCTGTGAGGAACAGGAGAAATAAATAGGAAAGAAACACGGGAAATTGATAGGAAAGAAACATTTAATCTTAAGGTTTTCTTTTCCAATTCGTTTGCACTTTAAGAATTTTTTGCATCTTGAATATGAAATTATTGGTCTTTTATTCTTTCTACTTTTTTCTTTGTAGAAAAGAACTTTTGATAGCTTGTTCATCTTTTCTCTTGAATGCCATTGCATTCAATGATTTGGTTACATAGTTTTTTGAGGTTACATATCTAAGATTTTAAATGTGAAAGCAGTTCCTGGAATCTAAATCTGTTTGGAATCTTTGATATCAAGTTGCTGCCAATTAGTTACAACCTTTACTTGTATCTCCTATCTCTTTTCTTTGCTTGTTGATCACAAAGTCATTTACTATATGTAAGGTGGCTTCCATTTTGAAAAGGAAATGTTATAGTGATTTCATATTGATTATCCAATACACCAGACGGAACTTTATATCTGATAAATTCTTTTATTTTCTTTTCAATGTCCCCTTTTTATATTAAATTCTCTAAAGATTTTTGAGAAGAATCCTACCAAGATCAAGAATTATGGCATCTGGCTTCGCTACCAAAGCCGTACCGGTTATCACAACATGTACAAGGAATACCGTGACACTACTTTGAATGGAGCTGTTGAACAGATGTACATTGAGATGGCTTCTCGCCACAGAGTCAGGTTCCCTTGCATCCAGATTATCAAGACTGCAACCATCCCAGCCAAGCTATGCAAGAGGGACAGCACCAAGCAGTTCCACAACTCAAAAATCAAGTTCCCCTTGGTGTTCAAGAAGGTAAGGCCACCATCCAGGAAGCTGAAGACAACCTACAAGGCATCGAGGCCCAACTTGTTTATGTAATTTCTCTCATTCGATAAAGGAGAGGGTTAAAGTGGTTCTAGTTCTGAAATTTTTGGTCTTCAACTTCTATCTTTTTGTTTATCGGATATTGTTTTAATTGAGAAGACTAGGCTGTCAGAGAGATTGATCTTTGTTCTTTTGGGTTTCAATATCGCATTTTGTTTACTTATAGAAGATGGTATGGTATGTGATTGTCATTTCTCTTCCGTATATTAGTAGTGTTTGGATTTCTCAAGGCAAGTAGCTATTAAATTGTATAAATAAAGGCCCTTCTCATGTTCATAGAGGGATTTCGAACTTTCGAAGGCAGACTTTCAGGATGTAAAGGAGGTTTCCAGGTAACTGCACAGGTTGCTAACTACTAGGGCTGCAAAATCATCCTGTAATGTTGATTAACAAGAATTCAACTGCCTCCGAGAAAATGCATCTTCATGATAAGATTTTAGAAGCTGAGATTCTTAACTTCAGTCGTTTCTATCCCAAGCTAAAGTCTGCATTAGCAACTAATAAAAGTCACTTGTATGTAACTGAGTCAATAACTTCATTTGCAAAATCATAAAGTCAATCCAATGGGCATGAACATTTACTGTGAGATCATTCCCATCTCCCAATCTCCCAAACCACCCTTTTTCACTACTGATTAGAAAATCATGAAGAGCCAGGAATAATAACTCAATAAGCATTTCCCCTCTTAAATGAAGCAGCTTCATCCCTTTAATCAACCTAATCAACTAAAAACTAGTTGGCTTCTGTTAATTAATAGCTAATAATCGCTTTAACGAATATATATTATTTTATTAATTCCATCAATGAAATTTAAACACTCAAACAGATAATTTCTCTGAATAAATCATCTTACCCGCCAATATATGTATTAGCTATAAACATAATCATATCAGCCAACAAAGACCAATGAACCCTTTCAATCTGATAATTGTAGTTTCTCTCACGGTAAAAGAAAGCGTTTAATCGAAATGAAAGACTACCCTCGCTCTTAACATTTAAAACAAATAATGTTATTTTGTTGTTTTCCTTTTGACCTGGTACGAAAAAAGTAGAAAGTGGAGCACAAAGACCTAGTACCCAAGAAAAGGAAAGTTGCAAAAGTAAAGACCAAAGACCATTTAATTTGTTTTCCAATTTTGCGTTTGATATTTTTGTAGCATTTGACGTTTATATATGTATGAACTCGATCTTAGCTCTTACCAGGTTAAAGTTAAAACCAAACAAGAATACGAAAAGGGTTCTGGTTAACAAAGAGCAAAGGATAATGAGGATGATGATGATGCTGATTGCCTACCATATCTGTGATGATCTCCTTTGTTCTCTTTAAAAATTGCTCATTGAATATAATGCAATGGGTAATGATTACTACGACTTTGCAAAAGATTTAATGTCATTATTTAGTTGAGGAATTAACGAAAAGATGTTTTACTACATAGCTTTGCTATTGAGATTTGAGAGGACCGTCCAAATCAGGAATATGCTTTTCAAAACAGAAGGATTAATGAAAGAAAAAAAGCAAAAAGAATTTAAAACTGAAAGATGATCATGTAGTAATTGGGGTTGAAGCATATTCACATGTGAATGAACAAGATTGGATTATCTTCATCAGCAGGCCAAATAAACTTCGACCATTCTTTGGGCGATCTGTCAGTTTGTGTTTGTGCATATCGTTATCATGAATCCGAAGAAATCGAGTGCAGTACTCAATTGCCCTGGTGGGACAAAGAGTAGTTAAGTTTTTCAGTCACTATCTTTGATTTTTGCCAATACCTGAGCACCAATAAAGTTGCACTATAGCTTGTCTTTCCCATGTCTTTTTGTATCACTCATCTTTCCTTTTTTTTACCTTTACAATTCATGAATATTGGCCATGCTAATACCCGTTTAGGTTGGTATTTGTCTTAGAATTTGATAGACTCCGTGTTTTGC
Organism: Heritiera littoralis; assembly: GCA_031772115.1. NCBI lineage: Eukaryota > Viridiplantae > Streptophyta > Magnoliopsida > Malvales > Malvaceae > Heritiera > Heritiera littoralis. The sequence continues at coordinate 4,732,014 of JAPDPK010000026.1, read as the reverse complement.
GTTGAGGGTCTTTGTCTTAACATGGGCCAAAAGTTTCAGAAGAGATAACTGAAAGAGATGTGCCTCTCTCTCCTGCCATTATTAGAACTACGTAAGGAATGTCAAAACGTTTTTTACATTGCCTCATCAGGACAGGTGATATAGAAATTGCTCATGTTGCTATGCTTTTTTCCCCAATGTATTTTTAAAAGAATTTCAACATAGCAATAATTCTGTTGTTTTTTTAATGTTCAATGACCAATTGTTATTTTGCAAAATGAAAGCAAATGTTTTTCTCTATGGGATAAAGAAAAAAAATGAAACTTTTTCTATGCCTCTAAAACAGTGGTTCCTGAACCATTAGCTGCAGTTTTCGACATAAAAATTTTAGCATTAAGAACATTACAGCTTCACCCACTAATTACACTTTGATCAGATATTTAGATTCAATGAAGTCTAAATTATTGAGTAATCTAGGATTAGATAGGGTTCTTTGTCAACCGTGTAATCCACCCACACCGCCCTTCTCGACCTTCCATCGATTAAAATCTTGACCATCTTGTGTTTTAGCCATCCTATGCTATCAAAAAGTACAGGCAATGTCAACCCCACAGGCTGAAATTCATTTGTCTATTGATAACCCTCAGCTATCTTTTTATCCTATTTATGTATAATAATCTTCTTCCTACGACCACCATGAATTGCCCATGCTTCCAAAATCTTTAAGCCAATACTGAATGGTAGGTTTGCATCTCCCTTTTGTATTTCACTAATCATAGCACATTAGCTTCTTTATACAAAAAGAAAAGAGACGCAGTTTCTTGAAGTGCTCATGACTCATTTCATACACTGCTTTTTCTCTCCTCTCTACTGCTCTAATAGCCACCACTTAAATAAACTGTAGTCAAATGAGTCTTTCTTTATCTTCATAAAGAAGTATATGGAAAAGCTGATGTTTTGAGAGGAAGAGAAAGGAAAGAAGGCTGGTAGTTGAAGCAGGGTTTTTATGCTTGAAGTTCTTTTCCATTGCCTTGGATATTGAAGATGCAAGTTTCTCATTTGCTAGGGTCATTCACCATTCCTGCTTTATACTATGTTTTTCTTTTACCACTTGTTTCTTGCTCTTCTCATGGGGAGGTAACTGCATCCAGCAATCACAAGGGCATTGAAGAAAATGTACACAAGGTATGCCAATTTTTTGTCCTAGTTTGTTTTGCCACCAAGAAAGTTCAAATTAACGATCAATATATAGTTCAAATTTACTACCTGTCTCAAATTTATTCCACCCTAATGTCATCTTCCCCATCTTCTTTGTTTTGGAAATTAATAGTTAATACATAAATATTAATAAATGTAACTTCAGAAGATAGTCAACATGAAAATTGCTGCTGTTAGGATTGAGTTTAACCATGCTTCTTTAATTAACTATATTGCAGCTGAGTCCTCAAATGACATCTTATATCGCGGTTCATGGCCTTCTCCTCTGGGTTTCAATGGGGTTCTTAATGCCTGTTGGGATACTTACAATTAGAATGGCCAACAGAGAGGAAGGTGGGAGAAGGGTAAAAGTTTTATTCTATCTCCATGTGATATTGCAGGTATTATCTCCTTGATTTCTTCTCTGCAAATTATATCTATAATCTCTCTCTCTATATATGCATATATATCCTTCAATATTAGCATTACATAAAGCATATATGCTGTTGTAAACAAGTTTTACAGATAGTTGCGGATCACAACTCTTATTTGGGTGCAAAGATGAGATCAGATAGAGCTGGTTGTTTGTTTGTTTTATTTCACTATTATAAGTTGTAACTTATAACCCACTTTCCCTTCAATGATGCTGTCTACAATTTTTAATTCCGCAAACAGCCCATGGTTTTTTTGCAGTAACTGATCTAAACCAACTTAATCATATTTATCATGAAGACTTGAATAAGAAGAAAGGGAGACCATTTTGCTTTATTTGTCCATATAATTATGATCATGTGTCAATGTTTTTGTCCTTGCTTGGTTACTTCATATTTAATTAATTATAACTTTCTTCTTAAATTTAGTAAGTACTCTAGGATATGACTTACCTTCAAGCTGGAATACACATATTTCTTACAGTGATTTGCTCTGATGACTTAATTCACCCTTAATATATAACTAAATTTTTCTACTTTCTTTGTTTCCATTTTGACAGATACTTGCAGTGCTGCTTGCAACAATTGGAGCTGTTATGTCCATAAAGAATTTTGAGAATTCATTCAATAACAACCACCAAAGATTAGGCCTAGCCCTTTATGGGGCCATTTGGATGCAAGCTTTGATTGGATTTTTCAGGCCTCCTAGGTAAACAGTTCAACATTTAACCATCTATTCTCTCATACCTTTTTCTATTTTCCCCTTGTATAGTTTTATTCATCTTTTTATCATTTTTGGTAGAGCTTTATTATTTTTTCTAATTTTATATTAATTCCCACTTTTTTTAACAGAGGAAATAAAAGAAGAAGTACATGGTACTTAACACATTGGATTCTTGGAACAGTGATATCTCTGGTGGGGATCATTAACATCTACACTGGTTTAAAAGCCTACCATAAGAAAACATCAAGAAGTACTGGTATTTGGACTATACTTTTCACTGCTGAGGTCTCTTTCATTGCTTTCTTTTACCTCTTCCAAGACAAATGGGAGTATATACAAAAGCAAGGGCTGATATCAGGCAATCCCCAGCCAACCCCACCTTCTGATCAAGAGAATGTACTGGCACAAAGGGATAACCAAAAGGTCTTGCTGCCTCAACCATGTGGCAAGCGCAATGCACTTAGGAATTTGTTTGACTAACTTTGGATTCTTTTCTTTACAAATTGATCTATTTATCTAAGTAGTCAAAAAGTTTCATACTCTACTTTTTGATGCCTTTCATGCTGATAGAAAGCACACCCCCATTGAAGCATGCTTTTGATGGAGTATATATGCATATATGGATCAAAAAGTGGAGTATGAATAACTTGTCATTTTTCTATAAAAGATATTCATTTTGTTATGATAAACATTTGGATTTTCAGGTAATTGAGATGTAGGTGTTTATAGGAAAATGAAATACTCGTATATATATGTAGTGTGGTTATGTTTGAGAAACTTGTTCAAAATTGTATGTGAACTTCTTATATATGTGGATTGCTTCAAGTTTTTGACTGATTCTGTTATCTGATCAAGCAAGATTTATGTTCATTTGTACTGGTAATCTCAAACTATTAACTTTGTCTAATGTCTGATCTGTTACCAATTAATTGTTTAACCTTTAATTTCCTTTTGACTGAGAAACAAAAGGGGAAAATATAAGGTCATTGAACTGCTATATTATGTTACTTTTTTTTTGGTAACATGACAAGATTGAATCCTTTAAGAGGGAAACATGAAACAAGAGTAACCAAAAGACAGATTATGGCCAGCTATATGAAGTCCTTGCTTTTGCTGCTATGTTGGCCATCCTTGCAACCTCACCTGCTAGGGGGTGCCGTGTTCTATTGAATTCAAAATCCATGTCGTTTCCGATTAGGGTATGAATGTCTTGCAGCACCGGTTGTGCTTTCCAATGGATGTGCGATTTTCTTTGGATGATTCTGTTTTATATTCCCTTCTTGTCGTAGCACACGATAGAGATGGCCCCCATTTCCTTTAGTCTGAGAATAGTTTTTCTCACGAGCAAGATCTTTACCAAGAATTGTGAAGAGGCATCAATGTTACTATTTCTTTATACATCTAAAAAGTTTTCTTTCGTTATTTTCTAGGTTAAGTGAAATATCAAAAACTCCCTTTTGTTAGAGAAAGAAAAGAAAAGAAAAGAACAGAAAAAGAGTACTAAGCTAAGCTCAAAAGGCAAAATGATCAGTTATATTCTCTCTCCCAACAAAAACAAGAACCCTTTTTTTTTTTTTTAGCATTTAAAAATTGCACAAGTTTGATTTTTGACCTAAGAAGATGTTAATAATTTTTTATTAATTTTTGGAAAATAAATAAATCTAATGCATAAGCCTCTCATGTTAGACAACTTTGGGTAAATCCAGCACATCTGAACCATCAATCATAGTTTCATAGTATAATGGATCCAATCTTTCTTGACAGTAGCATTTGACAAGCCCAAAGCACAAAATACACACCAACAAAGACTCCACACAGACCAGTAAAACCTTTCCGGATGGTAGTGAAAATGACTTCCGATGATAACTATGTCCATGACCATCACAAGCATCGTCATCATATATATTAGCAAATTTAAACATTTTGTCTCTGATCCCATACATATAAAAAATTATGGGCATGTAGTCATTTATATATATACACACATACACACACAAGTAAACTAATTATGTGCCTTTGGTCTTTTATATATATATTTATACAAGGCAGCTAACCCTAGGACTCTAGTCCTTTATATATTACAAGCAAATCAAGACTAATGGTTTATATCTATCTATCTATCTATATATATATATATATATATATATATATATATATATATATATTTATATATACACACACACAAGCGAGCAAACATTTGGCCTTCGGCTCTTTACATATATAAAAGAAAATCTATACCTCTAGTATTTTATATATGCAAGTATTTTTGGCCCTCTGACACTTTATACAAACAAACAAACTTTGAGCCTTTGGTCATTTATATATATAAAATCAGATCTTGAATCTTGATCTTACACACACACACACACAAGCAACTAAAACAAGCCAACTTTAAGCCTCTTATTCTTTATATACACACAAGCAAATCTGGATCACTACTTTTTTATATTTATAATATAAGCAAATTTAAGCATTTTGTTCTTTATCTATATACAATAAACCAACTATGAGCCTCTATAAGCAAGTTTAGTCTAGGCCTTTGATCCTTTATATATAAATATATATATATATATATAAGAAAATTTTGAGCTCTGCTCATTTATATATATAGAAGTAAGTCAACTCTAACACCTTGGTCTTATATGTGTGTGTGTGTGTGTGTGTGTGTGTGTGTGGTGTTAGGCTTACTTAAGAGCCGGGCTACTTACCCAAGCTCGAAAACCCACTCGATATTTGATCGATTTGGACAAAAATATCGAATGCAATTAATAAGTTTAGGCAAAATTTTTAGGTCCGATCAAAAATCAAACTGGGCTCGAGCTTAACCCTAATTTGAAGGCTGGGCCCAGCCCAAATATAATTAAATTTAAAACTTTTTTTAATTTATTTACCAAGTATAATGTAATTATATGTATATAAAACATTTATTTTTTTAATAAACATGATTATACATTTAATATGAAAATTGACATGCACATTTTTACAAATCAAATTAAACTTCAAATGGACTAAAAGAATAAAATGAACAAATAAACAAAAAAATAAAATATAAAAGTAAATAAAATAATATTTGGATGGGTCGGGCCAAGCCCAGACTTTGCATTATAAAATAAAAACAGGCATGGACAAAAAGTCGGGTTTGAATTTGAGAGTCGGCCCAGGCTTAGACTTGCATATAAGTTAATATTAGATTTAAACATGTGCGATGCATGGTGACTATTTTAATATATAATAGTTTTTAAAGAATAGAATTATAAAAAAATTATTTTGAAATACATGTTGAATAATAGATTAAAAACTTGATGCATATATAGACTATACAAATTAAAAAAATAATTCAAAATCAAATAACAATTAAAAATTATAGAAAAATTAAATATCACAAATCTTAAATATTTAATAAATGAATTAAATAAGTACAATTTTGAGCCTCTATAAGCAAGTTTAGTCTAGGCCTCTGATCCTTTATATATATATATATAAAAGAAAATTTTGAGCTCTGCTCATTTATATATGTAAGACCTGATTCTATACTACTGTAGACTCTAAATTCATATAATTGAGAATGGAAATTAAATAAATAATGAATATTGATTTCCACTTGGGTGAAAAGCTCCTTAACTTAAGATGTGAATGGAGCAATTTCAGGGAAATAATCTATGGGCGAGTATAAGGAACAGCTCGCCAACGAGCGAGAAAGGGAGGATGATCGCCAATGGATAATGGCGAGGGCGAATAGGCAAGTTCACCAAGTTAATTGGATATGATGATCACCCAAAGAATGAATATGGTGACTTGGTGAATAACGTGATCTCCTATATAGAAGCACAGATGATAGCCTAGTAGGTAAGAAAAGCCAAAATGTACTCACCAAATTTATAATGTTAAGTGTGATCGCCAACTTGTGGCTTGAGTCATAGAAAATAGGCGAGTAGAGCAATAAATGGTGATCGCCAAGTAAAGGAAATCAGCTCGTAAATCACCAAATCGTATGTTGGCAAACTGGAATTGAGTTGGCGAGCTGAGGCCTCAAGTTGACTAGGCAACTGGAATCAGCATGGATAAAATAGAAATAAAAGCTGGCAACCTGGAAATAATAAATCAGAACCGCACAACCAAGATTGACCTTGTAAGCCACACGACTGAAACAATTAATAGAAAGGATGTTAAAGTCAATAAGGAACTTATCCTTATTGATTGAGGAATAAAACAAAGTCAATAGAAGAAGGAAAAGGCGTGTGGAAGGGAGACTTTCACGCCACCTTGAGCTGTAGTTTTTCTTCATGCATTAAAGGAATGAAAGATGTGAAATGATGGAAGAAACAGAATAAGGGACAGGTGGTAGATTTTGATTTGGATAGCATGGCTATATATATATGAAGATTAAATGGAAAACCGATGCTATGTTGCTGCAAGTTCATATTCGATTCCTTCCATTTCTGAAATTGCTTGATTTACTAAACTTCACTTTTAAGTTGGCTAAACACGTAAATCTGCTTGCAAAACCCTTCCTCCATCGTTTGATGAGCTAACGGGATAAGCAAAGTAAGGCCAACAGTGATCTGTTCTGGAAGTGCAGTTGGTTAAGGTGAGTTTCATATTTCTATGGTTCTATTGATATTTAATGGTAGATTTCTATGTTTTACCAAGTAATAAACATAGATGCAGCCTTGTTTTTAGTTAAATCCTTAGAGAATATGAAAACTAGAAACAAGATGTGGTCTTGGAAATAAACAAAAATAAGGAAAATATTGGAAAAGTGACGAGAATGGCGACTATTGTGATCGCCCATGTTGAATTTTAGTGATCGCCAATGAGGCGAGTAGGAAATAAAGAACTCGCCAAGTTAAAAGTTTTGATTCAGATGGGCGAGGTCGCCTAATGCTAGTTTAATTCATGGGCGAACCCATTTCTGAATAGAAAGACGTGTCAGGCGAACTCACATGCATAGTCATTGGGCGAGTTGAATTGTGGGCGAACTCCCACATTTAAGCCAATGTAGGCATGGCGTGTTGATTGTGGGCGAGCTCCCATTAATTAGCCAATATGTGAATGGCAAGGATGTTGGGCGAGCTCCCACGTGTAAGCCATTTGATGAATGGCGAGCTCAGTTAGACGAGCTATTAAGAACTCTTTTGGGCGAGCTATTTGATTATTAAGTCTCGCCAAAATGTTGGAAATATTGGAAAAGGAAATATTAATAGAATTTATAAATTATTTTGCAGCAGCAAATTTGGGACTCGGTAAAAGCGATCGGGAAGGAGAGTAAGATGCAAGGCTTCGCAAGATTAGGTAAGGGAGATGTGTGTGAAGTGACTGCATGTCCTGTGGAGTTAAATTTTATGAAAGGTATTGAGAAATTGTTTTGTTTTATGACATGCATTTTGTTTGATAATTATTTTGATTTGAGCGAGCTACAAAGATAGCCAAAACCTATTTCATTTTCGGGGTGATTGGTAAAGGGTGGGCGAGCCAATGGTAGGCGACCCCTTTTATAATGTTTTGAGGCGGGCGACCCTTTTGTTAAGAAATTTATGGGCTAGTTGACCATAGAAGTACCGCATTGGGCAAGGTGACCATGGGCAATGCCATAGTGGGCGAATTGGTCATGGGCGAGCCACTGAGGGCAAGCTAGTTTTACTTGTTGTTTTTAAAAGCAAGGGTTGGCGAGCGAACACTTGTTCACCCCACTTTCGAGTTGACCATTACGAGCCATGATGGGCGAGCTAACCATGGCGAATAGATTTCAATTTGCATTTTCTCAACAAAAAATGAGCAAATTTTAATATCTTTGTAAATAGAAAATATAAAACCTTTTGGGCGAGTAGACCAATGGGCGAGTTGACCATGGGCGAACTAGCCATGGCGAGTCCGTTTAACCCGTGTCTTTCTCACACGGAATTCAGTGAGATTACGGGCTGTTTTAATTTCCATTTGTAAACAGAAAGCCTAAAACCTTTTTGGAAATCAAATCATTTTGAAAAAATGATAATATGGGTGAAATAATTCCATAAAGGTTTTTCATAAGATATAAAGGTGATTTTTGAGACATTAGGCCCTGAGTTCATGCATTATTATTCATGTAATTACGTGAATCACCTGGGGCAGTGGCTCGGGTCGATGGACCAACGGGTGCACCCCAGGGCGTCACAAGGCTGATTGACCCGCCAAGTCATCAGCGGTCTCGAGGTCACTTGGCAAGTGGACCCGAGGACCACCTATAGATTATGATCATAGATCTAGCTGAGATAGCTGTAAGGGGCGATGGCCTACGGGCGCACCCCAAAAGCGGATTATTTGTGTTCCCGGAAAGGGGTAGGGAACGATGATAGCATGATTTATTCGTAGGGTGATGCCTAGTCTCAACTTGTTGATTTCTGTTTACTGAGAGGATTTATTGAATCCTATTTACTGTTTACTTCATTTTACTGTAAATTGTTGAGCCAATGATTTGAATGGTGTATTGAGAGTACTGTTTACTATAACCACTGTTTCCTATTCGATATGATTTTAGGAAAAATAAATACTTGGTGGCACATAGTTTTGGTTTCATAAAGCAGCATATGTCTCCTTTACTGAGCGCGTAGTTCGCTCACCCATTTGTTTTAACTCCACAGATAAAAGACATGGAGTTAGAGAATTAGCTCCAAAATGGATATAGCTACATATAAAGCGCTGGGGCAAAGTATGTTAAACATGACAGGTACAGTCTCTTCTCCTTTGCATTTCAGACATAGGTATACAGTACTACTTTATTGAGATAAAGACAATAGGGGATGTCAGATGTAAGGAATAATGAAAAGAATTTCATATTCCGTATTTGTTAAATAAATGTTTATCATTTATTACAGTCACTGTTGAATGTTAATGGCATCGTAGACAGCCCAACAGGAAAAGTTGTATAGAAATAGGTAAAAAATGTGGTAACGGGATATTACAATATATATAGAAGTAAGTCAACTCTAACACCTTGGTCTTATATGTGTGTGTGTGTGTGTGTGTTAGACTTACTTAAGAGCTGGGCTACTTGCCCAAGCTCGAAGACCCATTCGATATTTGATCGATTTGGACAAAAATATAGAATGCAATTAAGAAGTTTGGGCAAAATTTTTAGGCCCAATCAAAAATCAGACTAGGCTCGAGCTTGACCTTAATTTGAAGGCTAGGCCCAGCCCAAACATAATTAAATTTGAAACTTTTTTTTAATTTATTTACCAAGTATAATGTAATTATATGTATATAAAACATTTATTTTTTAATAAACATGATTATATATTTAATATGAAAATTGACATGCACATATTTACAAATCAAATTAAACTTCAAATGGACTAAAAGAATAAAAAAAACAAATAAACGAGTAAATAAATCAATATTTGGATGGGTCGGGCTAAGCCCAGACTTTGCATTATAAAATAAAAACAAGCATGGACAAAAAGTCGGGTTCGAATTTGAGAGTCGGCCCAAGCTTAGACTTGCATATAAGTTAATACTAGATTTAAACTTGTGCAATGCATTGTGATTATTTTAATTTACAATAGTTTTTAAAGAATAGAATTATAAAAAAATTATTTTAAAATACATGTTGAATAATGGATTAAAAACTTGATGCATATATAGACTATACAATTTAAAAAAATAATTCAAAATCAAATAACAATTAAAAATTATAGAAAAATTAAATATCACAAATCTTAAATATTTAATAAATGAATTAAATAACTACAATTTTAATGAAAATAATCTGTACTATATTAATCATTAATAGATTATTGGTTAATATTGCATATTTGAAACTGATTTATTTTTAAAATTTGAATTTAGATGACTCCAAATTAATCTTATAAAATTAATTAGTGCTAAAAAACTGTATTTTTTGGGGTTTTTAAAAGAATTATTTATAACAGTGTCAAACATAAAAGGTAAGTAAAATAAAAATCTTAATAGAAATAAAACTAAAAATAATTTATTATTTAAGTTTTTTAAAATTCAAATCAATTCAAAATAATTAAATGCAATATTTAAGATCATACAAGTTTCAAGAAAATAGATAATCCATATGGACTTTGCTTCCAAATAAAATGATTGAACAAATAATTCTGAAAAAGGAATAAATGAAAATTGAAAAAAAGATATGGAAGCTTACTTCAATAATAAAATATATAAACTTAAATATCTAATTTTAATGTTTTTGATAAAAGATTTAAAATTTTAAGATAATTCTAATCAAAATATATGGATGTTTTTTTAATTTAAAAATAACATAATAAGTAATAAAAAATTTAAAGTCTGAGATAAATTTTGTTTGATTTAAATTAAGATAATATAGTTGAAATCTATTTTTTTAAATTTCAAATATTTTAAAAATAATTAATTAATTGAATATGATTATTATATAAAAATTAAAATCAATTTATTATTTTTTTGAAAGATAATTAATTTATTATTTTAAGTATAAAAAAGTTAAGGTATCTTCCTAGGATATTTTACTTTTAGTTAAGAGTTTTGGCTTTTATTTTTTTTATATAAGATATAAGATTATTATAAAAAACTGAATCTTATTGAAATTAGAAGTATAATATTAATCAATGATTAAGTAATTTTTTGTGGACATTTTATACTTTAAAGATGAAAAAAAAACATCTTACCACACATGTCTCATGTTCTTATAAAATACGTTTATTGTTTTCTTTAAAAAGTGTATCTATATAAAAAATTTATATCAAAATTAATTATTTTTATAAATAAAGTACATTAACAACAGTACATGTATATTGATAAATTATGAGTAAAGAAATTTATAAATAATATGAGATTTTTCTTTAATTTTTAAAATATATAAAAATATATATATGTCTATCTTTTAGGAATTGAAATAGATAATTGATTTTAAAAAATAATTAATTTATTTTGAAATTTTAATGTATATAGATTCCTATCTATAAAAAATTAGAAAAAATATTATTTTTTTATTTTAAAATTTTGCACGTGTTAATATATATATTATATAGTCTAAGCTCGGCACAAACTCGCCCATGATCAAGTCTAATATATATATATATATATATATATATATATATATGTATGTATGTATGTATGTATGTATAAAAGCAAACCTAAACTTCTAATCTTTTATATATAATATATACAATCAAATATTATAATATATATATACATACACGCGCGTGTGCACACACAACTTTGGGTCTCAATCCTCTATGTATATTTAATCAAATCTAAGCTTCTGAACCTTTATATATATATATATATATATACACACACACACAAGTAAGCCAATTCTTGGACTCTGATCCTTTATTATATACAAGAAAATTTAGACCATTGGCTGTCTCTCTCTCTATATATCTGTGTGTGTGTAAATATATACCGCACACACAAGCAAATCTAGACCTTTGATGTTTTATTTATATACAAGCAAATTTAAGCTTCTAGTCCTTATATACATAAGAAAATATGGGGTTCCAGTCCTTTATATATTTGACCTCTAATCCTTTATCTATATATAGGCAAATATGGACTTCTAGCCAATTATATATATTCAAGGAAATATGGGTATTCACTCCTTTATATATATAAAAGCAAATCTTGACCTCGAGTCATTTTTATATATACAAGCTAATCTAGGTCTCTCGCCCTTTCAATATAAACAAGTAAGAAGCTATCTGCGTCCAATCCTTTATATATATATATATATATATATATATATATATATATATATATATATATATATATATATATAAGCAAGCCAATTTTATGCCTATGGTCTTTTATATATATACAAGAGTAAATCTAGACCTCTAATCTTTTATATATACAATAAAATCTAGCCCTTCAGTCCTTTATATATTTACAACCAAGTAATTTTTGGGCCTTTGACTCTTTATATATATAAAAGCAAATATGGGCATGTAACCTTTTACATATATACAGCAAATCTGAGTCTGTAGTCTTTTATACATATATAAGCAAGTCTAGGTCACTGGTCCTTTATTTATACACAAAAAAATTTAGATTTGTGGTCTTTCATACACACACACACACACAAAAGCAAACCTAGACCTCTGGCACTTTATGTATCTACAAGTAACCTAACTCTAGGCCTCTAGTCCTTTATACATTTAAGCAACTTAGCCTTTATATATAAATAAAGCAAATCTATGGCATTGTTCCTTTGTAAATACAAGTAAGCCAAATGTGAGACCTTGATTTTTTATATATATACAAACAAATTTATGCATTTAGCCCGTTATATATATAAAAACAAATTTGGACCTCTTGCTATTTATATATGTACTAGCAAATTCATGCCTTTATACTTTTATATATATAGAAGAAAATCTAGGCCTCTAGTCCTTTTAATATATATAAGTAAATCTAGACCTTTAGTCTTATATATATATGATAATTATCTTATACATTGCAATAGAGTTTTTAAATTTCACAAGTGAGATTAAGATGATGACACACATATTTTAAGAATATTAAAAATAAATAAATAAACCAGATTATGTGTCATTGTACTAATTTGCTTGTATCGGATAATAATCTATATATATATATATATGTGTGTGTGTGTGTGTGTGTGTGTGTGTGTGTATAAAAGCAATTTTGAGCCTTTAATCTTTTACATAATATATATACAAACAAATTTGGACCTCTAACCTTCATATAGGCAAACTAACTCTGAGATTCTAGTCTTTTATATATATATATATATATATATATTATATCCAAATGTATGCCTCTGATACTTTATATAAAAGTAAAATTTGATGCATAGGATGATGGATAGGATAGGATGATAATTATCCTATCTGATGTTTAGTGCATACATTAAGGGGAGGATTGGATTGTAAGGAGGATTAGTCATCTTCCTAGTATAGGATAACTCAATCCTCTCCACAAGTGAGGATTATTCCTAATCCCATAGGATTAGAAATAAATACTCATATTTTATTATTTTATCCTTAACATTTATATTTAAAAATTAACTTAAACATTTAATAAAATAGTAAGGATCTTTAATTAATTAATTAATTAATATAATTTTTTTCCTTCTTTTTCTTTCTTTTTTTTCTTGTATTTGATTAAATAAAAACTATAATTTTGATAAAATAATATTTTCTTGTACACATATTTTAAATTATTTTTTAGAAAATAATTTTCAAACATAAAAGTTATTATAAAATATATTTTTTAACTAGTTTTTTCTTACATTTAAATTTTTATTTTTTCTTTCTTACTTTTTTTTTCTTTTTGCCTGAAAAAAAAAGGAAAGAAAAGTGACTATTAACCATAAATTATTAGAAATTATATATTTTTTAATTCATCAAAATTGAATTATTAAATTTAACTTATATTTTTTTCTTTTTTTTTTGTTTTCTATATTTCCTTATAATTGATAGAAAAAAAAAAGATAAAGAAACCATAAAAATAAAGAAAAATATTTAAGAATAGTCTTTTGAAAATTTTAATGTAATTAAAAAATAAACTTATTTCCAAGAAAAACTCAATTTTCTAAAAATAAATATATTTAATTTACAATAAAAAATTATTTTAAATTTAAATCATATCAAAGAAATAAAAACAAAAAGGAAAAAATGAAAAATGAAAAATATACAGAAAATGCTTTTTATAAAAATTCATTTCTTAACAAAATAATTTTTTTGAAAAAGTAATAAAAATTTTTTAGAAGTAATTTTTTATTAAATAATCAGCTAATAAATTGGACTATTAATTATAGTATTATAAATAGAGTTTGTATATGATGCACTGACAGTGTATAGTTTCTATACACTGTCAATGCATCAGAGGTTGACACCTCATCAATAGGCCCTTATTGGCAAATTAAAAAAATTTATTTATATTTGCATATAAAGGCCTATTGATGAGGTGTCAACCTCTGGTGTATTGACAGTGTATAGAAACTATACACTGTCAGTACATCATATATAAATCCTTATAAATAATATTTAAATTTTTAATTTTTCATTTATATTTATAAAAAAATTATAAATTTAAATTATGTTACTTTAAAAAAAGAGTATTTAAAAAAATCATTTTATTCTATTTTTAATTTTACACATAACAAATATTGTGAAAGACATAAAAAATCATCCTATCCTATTTTTAATCCTTGTACACACCAAACATAAGATAAGATGATATAATCTAATCTTATCCTATCCATAATCTTATATTATTTTATCCTCTTCTTATTCTATGCACCAAACATGACCTTATTTCTTTATATATAAACAAGAAAATCTAAGTCTGTATCAAATTTTTTGAAAAATATTTATTTTTAAGATTTTTTGAAAATAATTATTTTTCAAGGCATTTTACGAAAATAATTATGTTTCAAGACATTTTTCAAAAATAATTATTTTTCAACACATTTTTCAAAAATAATCCTTTAGAACATTATTCAAATATTTTAGCACAATTTTGTAAAAGATTTTTTATAGAAAATTTTTAAAGTTTTTAAATTTATTAAAATTTTGTTGAATATTTATTTTTATGGCATTTTTTCAAAATGTTTATAAGTTTGGGCAATTTTAGAAAGTACTTATTTTTTAGAGAAATTTTAGAAATTGTTTATTTCTTGTGCAATTTTTTAAAATTACTTTTTTGGGGCAATTTTTTAAATTATTTATATTTTATAAAATATTTTTAGCGCAAATTTTAAAGTATTTCTATTTTAGCACATTTTTGTAAAATATTTATTTTTTTGAGCAAATTTTTTTAAAAACATTTTAGTTTACGACAATTTTGTAAAGTATTTATTTTTTAGGGTTCTTTTTAGATGATTTATTTTTTAGGCAATTTGTTAAGTATTTTTTTTCTTTAGTGTACTTTTTAAAACTATTTATTTTTAGTGCAATTGGAAATAGGGATAAAATTGCTTAAATTCGAACTCAAATTTTGTAATATGTCATAATTTTTCTTTAGTCACTCGATTACGAGATTGTTGACAGCTGTTTCTTCTCACTGCTAAAGTGCAAAGAAAATGCCAACTAAACCGTTGCCAATCTAATTATTTAGTCATATTTTCCTGCTTAACTTATGTTTTTAGGGTACTAACCACGTTACTTTTTTGTTAAATTATGCATTAAGATGCCCATATAATGTCTATTTATCACTTTCAAGAATCTTCAAGGTGACTCTCTAGCATGATCCCCATTTCTGAACCGGCAAATTTTAAATGGAGTAATTCTATATTGAAAGACTGCAAAGTTAATATCAGTCAGATAAAGATAAAGCTTCCATCAATGATTCAACCGAAACCCAATTATCTAATGCTGAAAATGTTGTCTGATACAAGCTTATCCTCACTAGGAATGACTGGTAGAATTTGTCCTTGGTAATCAGTCCAGGCTGGTATAGTTTACACGAGTGAGAAAGGAGAAAAAAATTAGCTGACAACACACTGCCTTCAAATGATTGTGTTTGTGGTTAAACCAACAAAACGTTGCTGGCAATTACTTGATTATTAACATAATTTTTCCCTATAATTAACATTTGAAGTCTCTTCATTTCAGTCAAGTTCAAAAGACTCAGTTCAGTAGCTCCTCTCACTTTGTAATTCTTATCAGTGCCTGTTAAGCTGAGTTGGTCAGAAATGGAGGGTAGCAAAACGGCCGTGATTTTGGTTGCATACATGACGGTTCTTGCTGTTTTCGCCACCGGAGCCACTGCTTTGAGGGAAGATCAAGCAGCTATTGCACCATCGCCAATGGAAAGTGCTGGAGTGGCTCTGGGTGTTCCTGCTGGACTCGCTGCCGTTGCTTGTACCGTTACATGGTTCTTTAGAATTTAATTAGTCTTTCCTTTTGGTGAATATTGTCCAAACCCTTTTTTTTTTCATTTCTCGAGTTTCATTTCCGTTGGTTGATTCCAGGCAACTGGAATTGGGTGCGGTGGAGACTGAAACATTCATTGTTCTTTTTAAGAAATTAAATGTTAATAAAATCTTGATTTCTTCTCTTTGGTGTTTATATTTAAATTAAGCAAGATGACACAAAACACGATAGCTATGCTATTAAGGCACTAAACACAAGCCAGTATTTAGGTAAAAAAAGAACTGCACAAGGACAGCACATAAGCAAAGGCTCAATGTCATCTTTGCTTTATGGAACCGAAAAGATCCTCGAAAGAACGCTTGGGAGCATCGGAGCGAGAAACAATCTCCACAACTTTGAAGGATGATTCTGGATGAACTAATGACTCAACAGCAACTTCTGCAACTTGATCTCTGGATATGGTCCCTTCATAAAGAGTATCCTAAAGAGAGAAAGAAAAGATGAAAAACAGTTGAAAACAAAATACAAATCTCTTGGTATACATCGTTACCTCTGGTTCCATGACAATATTTCCAGTTGGCGGCTCATTTCTCAACCCACCAGGCCTTATGATTGTGTAGTCAATACCAGATTTCCTGATATGTTGCTCGGCCTGAAGTTTTGCTATCAAGGTGAGTCCGAAAACATTGAGAAAGATATAAGCTGGATTAAAAAGCTGTCCCATTGCTGCTCCATTGACCAAAATAGAGCTGATGAGAATGAATCTGTTCACATCAAGTTTTCGGCATGCTTCAACAAGGTTTACTGTGCCAAAATTATCAACCTGCAGAACATAATAAAACTAAACAATCAAAAGTACCGAAGAGTGCCAACAACAAATTTGTAGTCACGCAACTTGAAGGCTATCAACAATAACTGCATATGATTAATTTGTAGCCTTTGAATGAAAAAAGAGGAAACGTGAAGCTACTAAATGAGGACAATCAAACTGCAACTTAAACATGATGGAGTCACAACTGAGCACCGACAACTTATCCATTTGCATGAAATTAACTTTAAGCATGGCATCTGGATCCTTGGTCTTCTCATGCATACAGCGTACTTAAGCTTAGACACGATCATGCAAGCAGAATACAAATAAATGATCAACAGCAAAGCATCCTCACATATTATCTGACCGTGTCCATCTTAGAAAATAAGCATGAGCACACGTTTGCATAAGATATTCAACTGAACCAGGTTAATCCATAACTAGAAAATGGTATTGCAGTTAAAAGTAAAACCAGCTACTTAAGCGCTGGAAAATTTCGGGCTAAGAGGTTAATCGGCTCCAACATCTAAAGAGGTGAGTAATTCTGTAAATTAAGGAAATCATATGCATGATGCACATAGAGTTGCTCAAATTTATCATAAATGTTATGGACATATGATTCTCTACCATAAGAACCAACAAACGAAATTCAACAACAGGCCATAGTCATCGGACAGAATCATCATGCAGCCCCTTTATAAATCTTAAAATTTGAAAAACAAAAACAGAAACAAAGCAGAAGGAAAGGGCAAGCCAACCCTGTGCTCTGCACTGCTGAACCTCTTGGAAAATAGGCAGCAAAATGTACTAAGCATCAAGATGCACAACACTGTCGAAAATGACATCATATCAATTATCAGCATAACCCCAGTATAGTTTCAAGAAAACAAGAACCACTGAAGAAAACACAATAGACATAGCTAAAACTGTTACTCTAAATTAGCAGTAAAAATTAACTTATCATCGCGATACAAAAAACTGAAACAAATGAAAATCTTATTGAAAGAAAACAATAGAAAATCAAATAGCATATACTGCCGATAGAATAGAAAGATCAGACCTTCCATGGAGCAAACAAGTCCCACCCTGGACTAAATCCTGTGGCACATATCACAGCTTCTGAATCATCACCAATTGCTTCTGCTAGCTTTGCTGAACCCTCTGTGACATCTGCTTGCACCTGCAAAACCAGATACTCACATTTCGAAAACCAAATAAACTCTAATACTCTCTATATAATGCAGAGAATAAGAAACCAATTAACAAATTACACTTTGTCTTTACAATTCTAAAACACGCCATCCAACTAATCTTAAGCATAGAATCTATAGAACTTTCAGTGTATACGTTAACCAATTCAAGACCAGGAAAAAGAACTTACAATTTGAAGAGCTGGGTTGTCCTTTGAGAGCAAAGTTTTGGCCTTGTCCAAATCGCGAACCCCAGCCTTGACAGCAAAACCCTTAGCAAGTAGCTGCTGAACAACCCGTTTCCCAGTATTTCCCGTAGCTCCTGCCACAAAAATTTTCTTCTTTAAATTCACATTTGCGTCTCCGCTTTCAGTAACGCCCTCGGTTATATCACTCCCTTCCATCTAAGAAAGCCACAGACAGTAAATTCAAAAAAAAAAAAAGAAGAAGAAAGAAACACTAACCAAGAGAGAAAAAGAGAAAGCTTGTCTTAAGTGTTACCTTAATGGAATTTAGAGGCCTGGTTCTGCTAGTGGAGAATGGAAATGAAGGAAAAGATTTGGGGAAGGAGAGAGGGCAATGGTGGAAATGTGAAAAAGGAGAGTTTCTGAGAATAAGAGTGGCCATACACAGTAGTGGTTAACAGAAAATTGTAGAGTAAGACCACCTCTGCCACAGGTTTCCCTTTCTTCTCTTGCTCGCGTGGAGGAAAGTTCTAGTTCCGCCACATGGCAAGTTATATTTTGTTTCTCAAGTTTCCCTTTCCTTTTTTCTTTTTAATAACTTGCACCTTTTGTTTTGTCTTCTTAGTCCCAACTCCCAAGTCTCAACTTTTCTTCCTCTCACCGAATAAATAAGTGATTTTCTTGTAAATGTACATTTTAAGTAAATTTTTATAATTCTTTTATACTTATTTCTTAAAACCTTACAATATGAGAATATTTAAAAAAAAACAAGTAAAAATTATAACTATGACCTAATAACTTTTTATATGTATAAGAATATATCCATGAATATAGAAAAAAAATGAACAAACAATCAAACATTACAAAAATTAGAGGTGACAAACGGGCCGATTTGGGTGGACTCATCCGAATTATATTTGGGTTTAGGTTTTTTTGGTTTTGGTTTTTTTCAGTTTCGGGTTTTTTCTATTTCGGGTTCGGTTATTTGCGATTTCGGTCCGATTTCAGGTTCGGTCCGGTTTTAATCGAGCAAGCTTAAAGGGCTTAGTCAAATTATTTTAAAATTTTATAAATTATAAATATTTTATAATTTTGAATGTAATAATTAATTTAATTTTATAAAGTTAAATAAAAATATAATAGAAATGCTAAATTAAAGTTAAAATTTAATAAAAATTTTTATAAATATAAATTTTCACATTTTAATGTTTTTATTACTTGACAATTATTATTTATTTTTTTAATTGCTTGTGATATTCACATTTGTTATAAAATATATAATTATATAAAAAATTATTTTTTAAGTGAGCCAAATATATATAGTAAAACTAAAAGAAAGTGAAAATACAAAAGTATTAGCTATACAAATAAATAACTAACAAATTATAAATAAATCACACTAAACTATTAAACATTTATATAAATGGTTTTATACTCTTAACAATAACTTATTGGGTTATTGTATTTTTTTGGGTCAACATTGGGCCATTGAAATTTAGACACTCTTAGTTCAATAAATTTCTTTTTTTTTTCCTTTCTTTATTTAGTTTTTTTAATAATTATATTATATTTTTAGTAAAATTTTAAATTTTTAAGAATTTTTTTTTATATTTATTTTGTCTTTTAAATACCAACATAATTAGTAATTAAATTAAATCTAACCGCATAACTAGTTAACTAATTGTTAAATTATAATGTTGAATAAAATTATAGTATGCATTAAAAAAATACTTAATATTATGAATAATTAGTCAATTAGTTATCTCAATTTTATATTTATTTTGTTTTTGGTTTGTACATAAATTATAATATAACATTATTATATTCAGTATAATTGTACTCGTATGCATTAATTAATCAAATATCTCATTAAAAATTTAAAACATTAAATTAAACAAGTTATATACACCAATTGACATTATATTATAAATAATAACAATTGATATAATCATATCATATATAGTTATACACAAATTGAGTATTAATTTTTTCATGTTCACATTAACATAATAATATTAAATATACACCAATTGATCGAATATCTAATTAAAATATTAAATAGTAGATATTAATAAATTAATTAATATAATGCTAGTTATTTAAATATAATTAATAATAATATTAATAAAGTATAAAACAAATTTTATTAAAATTAACACTTACATAGTTATACTACTCTAATATATTATTAAATTACACTTTAATTTACTATTAGAATTATAATTTTTATCGACACTTTAATTTTACATTTAATAGATAATAAATAAATTATTTTTAATAAATACTTTTTTTTGAAAGAAATTTTTAATAAATACTTAATTCTAACAAAATAATACTTATACACTAAGAGGTTACATAATTTATTCTTAAAATATTATTATAATATAATATAATATATAAATCATTATTATAAGATACTAAATTAGTTTATTCATGTATAAGATTATTATAATATAATAAATAATTAATTACTACTAACTTGATTTATTAATGTCTTTTGTTTTAAGGCTAAAAAAAAAATTATCACTAGTTTGATTTATAATTTTCTCTTTCAATGATGTCCAAGTTTATAAAAAAAATTGTACTTGTATTGTTTAATTTAATTACTTAATTTTTTTAATCTTAAAAACTTGAATTTTAATTTTAAGATTAGTTTTTTTAATCTAAATTTAATATTTTTCTATACTTGAAACTTTAAGAAAATATAATTTAAATTTAATTTTATTAAAAATATTTTTAATGTGTTGCACAAAATATCAAATTCAAAGTTTCAAACAAATATTGAAATTATATAATTTTTTATATATTTGATTTATTATTGTATTAAAATTAAAATTTTATTATAAAATAAAAACAATAAAATGTTAAAATGATTTTTATAATAAAATCAAATGTTAAATTAATAATATTTTTATTATTATAAATGCGATAAATATAATATTAAAGATTATTTAATATCACATATTATAGTGTTTTAAATTAATTTAATTTAATTAAAGAGATTCAATATTTATTTTATTCGTAATACATAATTTTATAATAAATAATAATTATTTTCAAAATTTTAAACTTTATAATTAAAAAATATATCAATTATTTATTTATTTTTAAATAATAATTGTAATTCGAATTTTCTAAAATTATAAATTTAATTTTTTATAGGTTTCAAATCGAATCGATTTCGAATCATATCAAGTTCAGATTATATCGAATTTGGGTTTTTTCGATTTCAAACTTTTTCAATTACGAGCTTTTTCAATCACAAGCTTTCGACTTTTTTGACCAATTCTAATTAGTCTCATATAGATTCGAATGAATTTTCGAACTAATTTTCGAACTCGAACAAGTTTTTACCACCTCTACAAAAAAACAAAACAAAAATAATAGTGAACCTTTTGCTTTCTTCTACTTTCTTTCTCTTCAATTTATCGGACCCCAACAAAATTAGGCCAAGAAAACAGTTCGTTCAATTGCAAGCAATTCATGGAGTGGGTGCTTAAGTTAGATCCACAAAGTAACCAATGAAATCATAGACTCCAAAGAACAATACCTTATAAGTTACAAGTAATTCACTAAAGCAATAGTGAATTATCATATGTAAACTGATGATCTGAACTTTCTGCATCTTCACTTGCAGATGCGACAGATGAGGTCAAATTTTAATACATATAAGCTAAGCAATCAGTTCACCTTTCAGCTACAGAGTACAGCCTACAGTCATTCTTTTTAAGACAATCTTAGAGTAAGTCATGAGTTCTGCAATCCTTGTCTTCATTGCCAAGATACAGTACACCCCGGTTCCACAATAGCTGCAACGCTGATTGCATGACAGAAAGCAGCTCCATGCCTGCTTAGCTTGGTCAATCCAGGTCTTCTCTTACATCTCATACTATCATATGCACTGTTTCGCCAGCTATCATCAATATATTATCATCTTGCAGTTTCTGACAAATGTGAAAAATGTGGTTGTTACTACATAGCCTTCCCATACTTTGGCAAATTGGAACAAAAAACAGGTACACTTGTCTTGTGAAATACAGTGGATATGAGCTTCAAAATGCTTACTAAATATGGGGGGAAAGAGAAAAGCCATTCATCATTTAGAAAATGAAAACTTCATATAAATATTCCCATCCCAACATTACCTCTAATACAGACATGATCTCTGCCCTTGAGTAACGAACATCTGCTCCGGTGTTGACAACATTCTCTATCTCTGCAATAGATATAGTTTCCTTGTGGTTTGCACGCATATGCTGACCAAATATAGCTTTAAATGCTTCAATTCTGCAATCCATCAAGGAAAGACAAAAAAGAATTTAAAATGAGCCTGTGAAACAATAGAGTAGAGCTGATTTTGGGGAAAAAGACGTGTTAACTCATAATTGAAGTATTTATTAGGACTCGTACCTTTCAAGAGAGTCGCTAGCAGTGGGCTGCTGGGCTGTTGGAGGATCATCTACTTCCATAGCATCAGTAGTTGGGCTAATTAAAGCAGAAGAGAAGGTAAACCACATCAGGATAAATTTTAATCCTTCACTAATCTTCTGATAAAGTTTAAAAAAGAAAACTCTCTACATTATAAAGATAATTCTATCACTTACAAACAATATTTATTCGTAAATT
Organism: Heritiera littoralis; assembly: GCA_031772115.1. Classification (NCBI taxonomy): domain Eukaryota; kingdom Viridiplantae; phylum Streptophyta; class Magnoliopsida; order Malvales; family Malvaceae; genus Heritiera; species Heritiera littoralis. Next base: position 4,709,048 of record JAPDPK010000026.1, on the reverse strand, counting down.
GTACACGATATAAAGTTTAAAAAAGAAAACTCCCTACATTATAAAGATAATTCTCACTTACAAACAATATTTATTCGTAAATTGTACACAATATGCATTTGTAAAATCCACATTTTTTAAAGGCTTATCGCATGCTCACCCTTGACGATCAGCTTTGCGTTTTCTCGATTCTTCTCTGTGTTGTTCTTGTTCACGGTCCTCCATCTCTGTCAATTCTTTATGATAAATAGCAAAATTAAGAACTTTCAGAGCAGCTTCAACATCAACTTTCGTAACCTGCCATTACAAATAATCATGCAATAGAAGTATGAATACAATGCATATAAAAGAAATATAATGAAGCAGCAACAACCCAGAACCAAAAATGCAACTCAAAGACATAAACACCATACTAGTTTTAATCAGAGTTGATCCCAAAGTTTATAGATTGAATTTAAATAATAAAAGCAGGTTTTGAACATGGTTTGGAAACCCAAATACTATCACATTACAGGAAATGGCTTCTTTTTTTTTTTTTAGAAGATGATCACCTTTCTGCTTAATTTCAGCTTTGCATGCGCAGTTGACAGACGAATTATTGTTTCCAAGGTTCTAGCTGTGATTGGAAGGGTTCCGCCAGTCTACAAATACCAAGCAGAGTATTAGAATAACCAATTGAGAGAAGTATATCAAGGTAATTGTTGGCTGATTACAAAAACAAACCTTTGCATTTGAACTGGCATTTCTGAGTTCTGCATAAGCTGTTGCAATGTGTTCTGAAGCCTGCGGATGATAACAATTTAGAGTAAGCCCTGGATGATAAGTTATAGATAGTTGGGAGACAAGTTAACAGTTATATCAGGGTTTCGTTTATAGAATATGCTGCAGAATTCCCATGCGTAGTATTTCTATTGATTAAAACAGAGGAAAGAAGAAAAAAGCAACCAATTCAAAATTTCAAATGATAGGATGTGTACATACATATATATATATATATGTGTGTGTGTGTGTGTGTGTGTGTGTGTGTATATAGTAAAAGGAAAGAATTGCCACAACCTCATCAGTCAACTCAGGCTGAATCCTGTGCTTTGCATAATGAACATACTTTTTGAGGAACTTTATGGTAAGAGTATCACGCTTCCGACCTCTTTCTGTTTTTCTTCCATGTAGCATTCGGTTATACTTGACAAAAACAGACGAGTCAGCATCAGCCTCATCCTCTCTTCCATATCTTGAACTTCCATCAAGAGCAGCCTCACCTGCATTATTAATTACCTTAGTAGTATATGTGCCACTAGTCTTTAAGCACACAACAATACACTTTGACTACCTCCATCAATAGCAGAGCGAAACCGGTGCATTCTCAAGACATGCTCAGAGATTTGACGATCAATGTCAGCATCCATTTGATCCAATACAATAAACAGTAAATCAAAACGAGAAAGCAAAGAGTCTGGAAGTCCTATGTTCTTTGTTGGAGTCAATGAACGATCATACTGCATAATAAACAAACAACTAGTATAAACTCAAGATTTACAACGTCGCTATTGGAGTGACAGTGAATCTTAGTAACCAATGTACACTTACAGTTCCATAAATGGGATTTGCAGCAGCGACTACACTGCACCGAGCGTTCAATGATGCATGGATACCAGCTTTGGCAATAGTTACAGTCTGCTGCTCCATGACTTCATGTATGGCAACACGATCTTGATCATTCATCTTGTCAAACTCATCAATGCAGACAACACCTCTATCACCAAGGACCATTGCACCTGCTTCCAGTCTTCTTTCTCCTGACCACAGAGATATTTAATTTCCTCAAAAGCACCAAGAATAAGACCATAAGCTGAAATTCCATAATCAATTGAAATGCTTTACCTGTTTCTTGATCGGATGTCACAGCAGCTGTCAAACCAACACCAGAAGAACCTCGACCAGTAGTTGAAATGGCTAAGGGAGCAATGTTCATGATTGCTCTTAAAAGTTGAGATTTTGCTACAGATGGGTCTCCAACCATCATCATGTTAATGTCCCTAAAAAAGGGCAAGAATTTGGCTTATCTTAAGACTTAACTATGCCAAATCTAAGGCATGCTGGTACATACTGCATAAAGCATAAATTGAGAAGAAACAAGACACAGCTGAATGGCAGGAATAACATCAGTAAGGCCATCGTGTATCAGATATATAATTACAAAGTCACTTAAATAGTAATAATACAACTAACCCTCGTAAATGAGTGCCATTCTTCAAGTTCTTTTCCACTCCACCAAGCATCAGTAAAACCACAGCTTTCTTTATCCATGAATGCCCATATATAGAAGGTGCAAGGGAGTTACCAAGCAGGTCAAATGTGTCATCTCTCTCTGCTATCTTCTTAATATTTTTCAGGTCCTCGGGACTGTAGATTGGCGCATTGGCCTCTTTGTTGAGCAGAGAGACATTATTAGCTATAAGGACAGTTCTACATTGGAAAATCACTCATTCAGGATTGTAAATAGAAAAGACCAAACCATAAGGAGGATTAACAATTACTTTCATAAATAGAATGATGCACCACATAAGAAATACCTGAATACACCATTCACACTACCCTTAGTTTTCCCTGGAAGAGCTTTATATATCCCTACAATAGCCACACGATCTCCGGGCTTGCATGAATCAACCAGGTCGTCCTCAACTATGACATCCACAGTTCGTGGAAGCTGACCAGGCGCAGCATTTTCAGGTACTTCTTGAATTGACAAGGTCTGGTGATCTTTGTATTGGCACAACCCAAATTCAGTCACCAATAAATTGCCATTTTCATCCTGAAATAATATTCCCCATGAGACAATGCTTAATTCAGTAACCATGCTGATACTAGAAGATCTAAGCAGTGGAAATTACCCTAGTGGGATACACAGAACCGGTTGGCAAACCATTGTTGGAGGTGATGTCTCGATATTCCCGAACAGTGAAGTTTTCGGTGGCAGGACAAAAGTGAACACTTTTGACAACCTTTGGTCTCACAAGAGAACCTAAATGGAGATATGCTCATGTTAGATATATATACAAAACAGAACACAGCAAAGCATTGATCGGGAAAATCCCAAACCATATTACTATGATTGCAAACATTATCTACAGTATGTAAAAGTGCACAAAAAGGAATAGGGAAGGCAATTTTAAAGCATGTGCCTACCTATTGAAAAATCCCAAATTCAGGTTTTACCACATTATATGAAAAAAAAATGTGATTATACTTAAAATAGAAAGAAAAAAAGGGGTTGGGCAAAAGGTCGTACATTTCGTGACAATGCCCACGACACAGACCATGGAGCCAATGAATTCGGAGAGGAGCTCTCTGGGTGTGACGCGACGAGAAACAAAAGGACCTTCAAATCCCACATGAAGTGTTTCTCCTTCTTTCAAGTATTTCGGGTCTATACTTTTAGCGGCTTCCGTCACCGCATCGCAAAATGGTTGCATATATTCACTCGGATTCTTCAAAATCCTAAAACTCAGAACAAAAAGCAACAAAGACCCAAATGAGTTTAAGTTAAGCAACGCTTAAAAGAGAAAAAGAGAGGAGGAGAGAACCTAGGAGCCAAGTTGTTAAAGGAGTGGAGATCGGAGATATTGACGATGAGGCGGCGGCGCTTGTGATTGATCATAGCCTTGATTTCATCTTGGTAAATCTGATCAATCAATTAGAAAAAAATTAAAACCACGGAAAAAAATTATTACTCGTAATATATTTGAAAACTAAACTAAAAAGGAAAGAAAGAAAGAAAGAAAAATGAGAAGAGAGGGAAATGAATATAGATCAATAGATGAAAAATACATCTTGAGATAAGAATTGGCTGATATCTTTCTTCCTATCTGCATAATCTTGAGCTCCCAACTCCATTTCTGCTCTCTCTATTTTCTTCCCTGTTCTACACTACAGTTTTCAGAAAACACCAAACGCTATTGAAATGAAATGAGGCCTTCTTTTCCTCCTTTTGTTTTTTTTCTTCAGCCCTACCATAGAATGAGAGAGCGCTTTGGTTTTTGGCGGGAACAAGTGAGAGGAAGGCTGTTTTGGCGGGAATTGAGCCGGCGTATGTTTGCTTGTTTTTATATTAACTTTATAGGGAAGTTTCAACGCGTGACTCCATGGCCCAATGGATAAGGCGCTGGTCTACGGAACCAGAGATTCTGGGTTCGATCCCCAGTGGAGTCGGAATGTTTCCTTTTTTAGTTTTTCCTTACAAGTTCTCTTTTTCTTTTGGTACATGATTGGGGATTCATTAAATTGATTTTTTAACTTTTATCATATTCATATATAATTTTATCACAACTTTAATTCTTTTTATTTTTATATCATTTTCTTATCATTTTATTGTATCACAGTGTTTAAATTTATCAATAATTTTTTTTATCATATCATTATATTGCATGTTTAAAATTAACAAATTTACTTGGCAGAAAACAAAATCAAAGAATTGAAACTAATAATTTCGACTTTTTTGGCTAAAAAATTAATTAAGACCCAATTTTTTAGCCAAAATTTAGAAAATGCAAGGTGGTTGGCCATGAAACCACTCTTCCTGCAAATCCAAACAAATCTTGGCCACCCGTGATTGATACAATATTGGTTTTAAAAGGTCCTCAGCCCTAAGAACCACTCTTCCACTCACTTACACCATCTAGAAAACAAAATGCAAAGTCGCCCCTTGATGAATAATGATAACTAGCCTCGTAAAATCCGAGTAGTTTGAAGAAAGGAAAAATGAGTCCACAGTTCTTATTCTTAGGCTCTAACTAGAATTCAACCCAAATCATTACAACACAAACGATTACAATTTGGCTCAAGAAAAGTTACAAGATTGCAGCAGCCTCGATAACAACTTATAAATAATAGCTGACTCTCTATCCAGCAACATCTATCTTCCCTACCAAATGCAGAATAAGTGACGAGACCTTCATGGCTTGAAAGCTGAAAATGCCACGACAGAGTTGTGTCCACCAAATCCAAATGAATTTGAAATTGCTGAATCATAATAAACAGCTCACTTAGTATCACGGGTGCCGGTCCGAATCAACTAAAATTATAGACTAAAGAGAAGGCTGTAGTTTGAAAGAGTTATAGGAGTCTTACCAACATTAACCTCGTGGTGCTGCTTTTCATTGGCGACAGTGTCAAACTCAACTGAAGGCTCTGGATTCTGCATTCAAAATTTTAGAAAATTACAGAGGTACATACAATAGAACACTTAATCTATGAGAATATATATTTCTTTTTTATACAATGAAAGCATCTAGCCTGAGGGAAAAGGGAATACAGGTGCTGAGATTTGAATCTTAAACCTGCAGATGATCATTGTCGGGGATTGAGAGGTTTTTTTGAAGATGAAGGAGAAGAATGGACAAATTAAATTTAAGATTAAAAAAAAAAAACACAAGATGTTCTGTTTTCATGGGGAATCTTAAAAGCAGTGTATAAATAAATCTGAAAATTTGGAAAAGAAAACGAGGGGGTAAGGTGGGGTTTGTGGGAGTTAAATCAAACATTTGAGACTTGGTTGGTATTTTGAAGAGTAGAAATAAGATATTCCTTTTAAAAAAATAAAAACCATGCATAAACAACAAACACACTATCTTAAGTTAGTTTAAAATTTAAATACATTTCCTAGGGCAAACAGAGTATTAAACAGGCAACTAGCACGTACAAATTGATTTATGGAGGGATGCAACCATCCTGTGGTAATGGCCTTCACAGTGGCAATGGCTTCTAAACCACCTGCTGCACCCAGACAATGCCCTATCATAGACTGAAACAAGAAGCAAAGCAATTAGCCAATAGCAAGGGAGTAACATCACAGTATGCTCATCTCAAATTTTGCAAATTAAGGAGAGAAAGAGAAGATACCTTTGTCGCATTGATTTTGATCTCTGATGTATTCTTGAATACCTTTTTAATAGCATTAACCTCAGCCAGGTCACCAGCAAGAGTAGAAGTTGCATGTGCATTAATGTAGTTAACCTGAAAATCGGGACTTCCTTAGTTTGCTAATGTTTCGCCTTCGAAATTATGCATAATTTTCATAAGTTACATTCTGAACCCTATTATTTCCACATCTGAAGTAAACAGCAACCTTGACCAGTCACTCTAATGACTTAAGAAACATAACCATTAGGTCAGTTCTCTATACTCTCACTTAAATTGAAGCCTAAATGTAACTGATAATAATACTTCTGAAAAAAAATAAGTCAACAAAATACATATATTGAGGAGACTCAACTCAAAGACTACCATTAAGTTCACCACAAACAGAGAATTCATTGGTGCTATTGAATTTAATTTTAAAAAATAAATAGATAAAGAAATAAATAAAAGGCTTCCACAGGACAGCTGTCAGCAAACCTAGATAGAAAGAAACAACATAACATGGGCAATGAAACCAGACCAAACTGGATTATTTCTACCATATTTAAGAGAATAGGGTGAAAAGCATAAAGAATCACCTCCTCAGGGGACACGCCAGCATCTTCGAGACTTCTCTCAATACATGAAGATACTCCAAGACCATCGGCTCTTGGATCAGTCATATGATGAGCGTCACAATTAACAGCTCCACCTAAGTACTCAGCAATAATTGGTGCACCTCTTTTCATTGCATGTTCCAAACTCTCCATTACCTGGAAAGCACAAGAAATAACTCATTATAAAAGGCTATTGCATTTCCGCCCTCGTCAAGATCGGTCCTTTGAATATGACCATCAACAGCCAACTAGGTAACACTCAAACTGAAACCTGAATGCAAAAGCACCAATCCGTTAACTCAAGACTAATTCTCACTAACCAAGTAGTTCAATGTGATAAAAGAGAGAAAAGCATGCAAGTATAACTGGAAATCTTTTCCTCAGTTCTCAAGTCCGTGAACATATATACTTCATTCCCACCAAACACAACGATAATGTGTTAGAAAGTTCACATAAACAGTGACTTAGGCTCCATCTGCATCCAACAACACACTCCAAGGGAAAAGATTTCAATATTATAAAGGAACCAGTCAGTATCTCATTGCACACACACACACACAGAGACCATGACTAGGCTCCCAAACAGGTATTTCTCAAAGCCTGGGCAAAAATGCCTACTTCTCTTAACAATAGTAACACATATCACCAACGGAGGCATAACAAGAGTCAAGATGCTAACCAGAAATAGACAACATAACAACCAACAAGAAGCTAATGATGCATATGTAGGATTGGGATGACTAGCTCACCAATACTCCAGCACCTTCACCCATTACAAAGCCATCTCGATCTTTGTCCCATGGCCTTGAAGCAGTTTGAGGATCATCATTTCTTTGAGACAATGCCCTACAGGCAACAAAACCTCCCAGCCCAATAGGAATAATTGCGGCTTCAGTTCCACCAGCAATCATCAATTCAGCCTCACCTCGACGGATGTGGTTGGCAGCAGCATAAAAGCAATAATTGGACGTAGCACAAGCAGTTGAAATTGAATAATTGGGACCCATGAAACCAAGCTCAATTGCAAGCAAGGCAGATGCCATGTTTGTTATAGCATAAGGAATGAAGAATGGTGTTATTTTTCTATAACCTTTCTCTATCAGATTTTGAACGCCATCAGAGAACACTGTAAGACCACCCATACCAGTTCCAACAAGCACTCCAGTTCGCTCCATATCAATCTGCAACAAATACAAATTCAAAAAATTTTGTGAGCAATATAGGGAGAAAAAATTGAAAGAGAAAATATTGTTTTAAGAAGCACTATTAACAACAGCAAAAATTTCAACACAAAGCCAAAGCATCAAAATAAATTAAATAAAGAACAGACAACCCAAAAATCACTTGACAAGAGAAAGAATGAGAACAATGAATCTGAAGTCCCGTTACCGCTAATATAATTCTAAGAACAGATATCACTGACAACATATCTATTTTCTTGTATGCTTTAATTCTGCAGGGTAAGAAATCATCCATAGGGATAAAATTTTAATTAATAATTTAACCTTTCAAAATACCCATGCACATTTCCAGTGGATGCATCCCTTCTTGAATGTAAAATTAGTAATCTGATAAATTAATTGCTTTCAAATATAATTAAATTAACATTGTTGAAACCATTCCAATTAAGATTCTTTAAAGCAACTGTACAGGATAACTCTGTTTTCCAATTATATAAGGTTTCTCAATACGTGAGAGTTGCATCAAATTGAGGACAAAAAAGCTTTTGTTTTCGAATGAAATAAAAAGATCAGAAGACCAAGTAAACAGTGAAATACAGCAAAAAGCACATTACTTAAATCAGAACAAGCAACATATCATTCTAGTCAAAAGAATATGGACTTATATTTATATCACATTATGAATTACATATAAATATAATAAGTCAAAAAAGCATAGATTCTTAGGAGAAAGAAATTTTTTGATGGGAAAAAGGCAAAAAAGGCCCAGAAAGAAATTACAACGATCCCATTGCTTAACACCCAGGACTATAGAACATTCATCTCAAGTAAATATGGATCCAAAAAGAAATTGCAGTAAGGACACATGCAGCAGCAAGCACAGAAAAGCACAAGGATCTGTAGAATTAAACTACCTCTTTCTAAGGTTTTAGTGATTTCATTCAATTAAAGATGAAGCTCTTTGTTGTAAATAGCACATAGCAAAAGCCAATAAGAGAGTAATCTTTGGATCTCTAATTCGAGAATAAAACATGCAAATCACTAGCAAAAACAGCCCAAGTAACAAATCGCACCAACCAAAAGCCATTAAAAGAGAACCACCTTAGATAACTTATCGCCCCCGAGATCAGCATCTTCCAACGCCTTCTTGCCCGCAACAATGCAGTACCTCAAGCAATCGTCAAGCCTCCTATCGTTCTTCCCATCAATGTACCCTTCAGAAGTGAAACCCCGTATCTGACCGGCGAACCGGGTTGGAAACTTGGAAGCGTCGAACCTGTCGATGGGTCCGATCCCGCTCTCTCCAGCCAGCAATTTATCATAGTAAGCATCGACATCATTTCCGAAAACGGAAACCAATCCCATACCCGTAATAACGACCCGTTTCTTGGGGTCCTTCTCGCGCTTGGGAGCAGAAACGGTGGGGGATGAAGCGGTAATGGAAGAGAATTTCCTGGCTGGCATGGGTGGGAGCCTTGATACATTGGGAAAATGGGGATTGGGATTGGGTTTTAGGAGTGGGTTTAGAGGTGAAGCTCGAAGAGATGGAGCTTGGAGAGCCTGCATGGTTGATGCGGAAGCTAAGGGCGATGATAACGAAGTGAAGAGAGGAGTAAATGGGCTTGTATTTTTTGTGTGTTGCGGAAAATGGAATCGGCTTGCGACAGCCAATGACTAAAGTAGGCAGAGAAGGAAACCAAATTCAACAGCTAAAAAATGGGATGGAAGTAGTAAGAAAACTAATGGCCAGTTGGCCACTAGTCTTAGAGTAAAAACCCTTTTATATATAAACCCTCGAATCTGCATTGTGGAAAATCTTCGGGAGCGTTGAGCTATAATTACCAGCCACCAGGCACGGTGCGCTGGGGACAAGTTGGCGACTTGGCGTGGCGAACGTGGGATCCATTTTTCGTTTTATAGGATTGGATGCACTTTTTTTTTACCAAATGAAAAATGGAAAATGAATCGTGATCAATATGATAATGTTTTTAAAAATATTTCATAGCTTGATGAATTGGGTTTATAATTGTCATTTGATACCATATGATTAGCAATATCTAAATAACAATTTGTCATGTGTATTTGTTTTTCTTAATTAATAAGGGATCGTTTGTTATCATTTTTGTTTCCTGTTTTTTATTTTTGTTTTCAGTTTCTTTAAAAACAGAAACAAAAAATATGTTTTCATTTTCAAAAAACGAAAACAAAGAATTTTCAAAAATGTTGGAAACAAGAATTTCTTGTATCCATTGTTTTCGAAAATATATTTTCATTTATGTTACTATTCATAAGTAAGTGAACAGAGTTTATATATTAATATAATATTAATATTTTTATAATAAAAATATAAATAAAATTAATTAATTTTTAAATAAAATAATATTAAATTTTAATATAAAATATTAACTATTTAATATTTTAAAATCAATATATTTATTTTAATATAAAAAAGTTGAAAACGTAACAAGCAATTAAATATAAATTACAATGAAATATAATATTATAATATTATTTAATTTAATTTTTTATAATAATTTATTGAATATATTATATATTTTAAATAATATCATTTATTATAATTTTGATATGTTAATAATTAATATTATTATCTAATATAATTCATTTTTATTTTACTAAACAACATTATTATTTAATATTATATTTTACCTTAAATTTAAAATATATCACTACTACTATTAAATAATATAATACTATTAAATAAGTAAACACTTAACATTAAATAATATTATTTATATTAAATATAATATATTTTAATAACTATATAATTTATTATAAATTAATTAGTTAAATATTTTATTTAATAATGTAATATTATTAGTACAATTAAATAAAAATTATTATTAAATATAATTTATAATTATTACAATTAAATTAAATAATATTATTTATTTAATATTATATTTAATTAATATTATTTAAATTATATTAAATTTTTATATGATTAAATGAAAATATTTAATATTAGTATTAAATAATATAAAATAATATTATTTAATATTATCTACATATTATTATTTAATAAATATTTTATTTTTTATTTAATTTTTAAAATTTTATTTTATGAATTAAATTATTATATCTGAATCAGTTTAAATACTTGTTTTCAAAACATAACAGTATTAAATAACACATATTTTCTGTTTTTCAGAAATTGAAAACAAAACAAAAACAAAATTTTCAAAAACATAAAACAGGAAATGATGCCAAATAACCCCTAAATGAATATATTAACTTCTTTGAATTTAAAATGGTCACATAAGTGAGATTATCGAATAATTTTATATATAGTATGACAATGGCGATGCGAAAAAAATAAGTGCAATTCAGATTAAAGTTTGACAAAATATTATATATATTAAAAATTAAAAAAATAATTTATGTTTAATATATTGATACAAATTTTAATACAATAATTTTTATATTTCACGTGACAGAAAACATGAAATATACACACAATGACACAAATAACCAAGTAGGTAAACGATGCAAATTCCTCCCTCTTACACTATAACTGATAAAAGTTAATAGCGAATACATGTTGACTGATAATTAGATGTGACAACTAAGTAGATTGAAGTAAGGTTGGATAACATTGAGTTGAATCATTTTAAATGGAATAAAATTTAAATTATTTCTAATTTGAATTATTTTGCATTCGTTTCTGTTGTGTGTAACGTTAAGAAAATAAGAACTTTTGAGATAATTACAAATAATAATTTATTTTAAAAATGAGAAAAATATAAAAATCCTCTCCTTACTATTCTTTCTACTTAGATTTTTACATTCTTTAATCAACCTTGTTCCCCATCTGACTTAACTTTCTATTATCACTTCTCATTATACTCATTCTTGGAGGTCTATTCCTCCCAATCTGACTTAACCTTACTCATTCTTCGAGGTCCATTCCAATCTTCCTTTTCATCGCGTCCAAATACATCACCAAAAAAGAAAATTTCCTTTTTTCTCTAAAATCCAGTCATGACCTTTTACATTTCAGAATCTAGTAAGTAGCATATTCTTTTCTGAAAATTATTTTTTCATTTCTTTGCGATTTTATTTGATTTGCCTTTTTTTTTTTTTGTTGTAGAGACTCAATGGGTTCCCCTAAACATTAAACTGAGAAAGGCTGGATTACAAAATCAAGAAACAAGTAAGTTTCATTAAAGAAATCTTTACGAATTCTTTATTTTCTCTTTAAGAAATCAAGATCTTTGCCTCCTCGGCCATTTATCTAGAGGAACAAGAAGTGGATCCCACACGCTTTATCCTACTGCCTAGCCTAAGCCCAAGAAAGAAGTAATAAAAGGCAAATATTTGTGTGTGTGTATGTATATATTATTAGAAATAAACAAATAAATAAATAAATAACTATAACCATTCACATATAATGATTTACAAATTTTATGTAAAACTAAAATCCTATACAGTCTTCTCTATTTCAATGAACAATTACTAAAGCACGGGTTTAATTTGTACTTAAAATTAGGAGGGCAGTATGCAGTGAGTAGTGGGCAAGTTCAAATGTTTGCAGGTTCCATAGATGTCTACATCTGATCCAGGACAGCCATTAGGTTCTGAAGGAGTAAAGCCACCTGCAAAGTCTGACCTGCCTTAGGAATTGAAAGTGTTTCAGACGCATATGCAGTATAATAAACTGACTAGGGATATATTAGGGGAAACATCACATGAAATGATCAGTAATATGATATAATATGATCATCTGCAAAACTTTAGTCAAAGCGATTGTAAACTAATTATAATTGTGAAATAGACACATTATTAATCATTCTTATAGACGCATATACTGTTAATTAGTTTTTGATCCACGAAAGTTATCCTCAAATATATAACAATATTCATCACATGTAATAGGTTAGAAGCATTAGCACTGCAATCATAAAGAATTCATGTCACAGGTTAAAAGAGATTCCAATTTGCTATAGTGTCAAGGAAAGCCAAAGGTGTAACTGAAATTTGCAAGTTTAATTGGTTAGAGCCCTCTTGCCTTGCATTTTTATGCAATTGATCTTATACGTGAAATGATCTATGTTGTTTAGTACATTTTATTTACTTTAAATGCTCTTTTACGGTCTACAAGAATCTTCATCTTTACAAGGGGCAGAAACATCGATAAGTAGCAGGTTTCTTAGTATTTCAAAGTTCCTAATGAATTCTACTATTACTTCTGTTTGTGGGCTGAGGAATGTTAGCGACTTACACACTTAACTTTGTTAGTTTTCCTATTGCCTACCTTAGGTTTTTGTTCTCCGAAAGCTTTTCATTCTCCAAATAAGAACTGTTAATCAATCATGTTTACATGAATAGGATATACTGCCTACCCGGATGAGACATTTTTCCCTCGTCCCCTACGTATAGAGATGCTGCAGAACAACAAAGCGAGACCAGGCTCTTTTCAGAACCAGAAAAAGGTGACAGAGAAAGGTAGAGCAAATATATGATTTAATTATTTTTATTTAATGATTTTATTAATTTTTTACAAAAAAAAAAATGTCTTCCTAATTTTTTAAATTATTTCAGATAAGGTTTCTACCTGGATCCCCCGCCCAGTCCGGTTGCGGTTCTTGGATAAGACTTCTACAAAGGAATTAGGCGATAATGGTGCTTGCCAATCAAATGATAAAATTAGGCACCTGACGCATAAAAAACAATTTTCATCTCTTAATTAGAGAATTTAGGAACCATTCCCTTTATAAACTTGTTTTTTCTTTTTCTTTGGTAACAACATTATTTGATTTTGAAAAAAGATCTTCTAATGATGCATGTCTCTCACAAAATATCTGAGATTAACTAATTTCTTTGAATATCATCTACAATTTTGTAGATTTTTCATCAAATAAAATCATGGTCCTAAGGATTAACAAGGTACAATAATTTTTCCAATTTTATTTGGAAGCTCTCCTGCCTCAAGGACCCATGGATCTTGTATTTAATGAAGACATAGCCTTTCATTTCCTCTTCTTTTTTTCTTTTTTGGGTTTGGGGGGGGGGCACATGCATTTTTAATTAGAACTCTATCAAAACAGCAGGTGGAAATACCAAAAAAACCTAATAAAATGTAGCACTTGAAATGTTATATAATAATTACCCCTAAAGTAAAATAAAATGTGAATAGACCTCAAAGATGGCTCCAAAAAGGGGCTACAAATAGATTGCAAAAAACAAATTCAAAAAGATTAGCTTCTTTATGTGAATAAACTCCATCAACATACACATAGATTTATGGCAGCAAAATCCAGTTTAAGAATAATCTTAAAATTGCTTGTTTTGAAAAATTTATGCAGTAAAAGCATGACTGACCTTTCTTATGGTATGGAAGGCAACACAGCGAAGCTACAAATTATTTAAAAATAATTAGTCAAAATACTCAATGCAAACATGAGTAAATCTATAAGTAATCAAATAAAAATTAGATTAAAATCCAAGTTAAACTAAGAAAAAAAAACTGAATTTCCCTTCAATGCTAGTTGATTGGCATAGGTAAAAACTCACACCAATTCGTGTCCAAAATCATTACGTCTTTACAATTAAAAAAATTAATCAGCATCAAATTCAGTTCATTTCTCCCATACTTTCCAATTCTTTTATAATAATAAGAAACCAATAACCACATTTAAAAAATGAATCAATACCCAAATCATTAAACACGAAAATTCATAAAAAAAAATAAATAAATAACCAGGTTAAGGAAAATCAGAAACATGAAAAATAAAGCTTCAAACTAAAAAATAAAATATTGAAGGTTGAAGGTTCAAGTATTAGAGAAAAGACAGAATGGAGGAAAGATGGATTTAGCATGAAAAATGTCTTTTGAAAGATTAAATCTTAAAAGACTCACCATTAGTGCTTTACAAAACAAACCCATTAGAGCTTCGGATCCAAACCCAACAATGGACCCATGTACAGGCGAAGAAAAGAGGAATTGAATATCCAAAAAGGATATTAATCTTCCATGGAGAGAGAGAGGAATAAGGCAAGAGATACCAATGTTGTCGCCAAATCCCACCGCTGCCACAGCCGGGCAGCCGAACTCACGGGCAAAAGAGAAGCCACATGCAAGGCTATCAAATAAGAGCCATGACAGATTTCTTTTGAGTGAGTGAAGTGAAATTTGGGGATAAAAATGGAAGCATCTGAGATTGGATTCGAGGAGGTTTCTTGTTTAATTTATTTTATTTAAAGAGGTTTTTTTTTTTTTTTTTTTTTTTATTTTTTTTTCTTGTTTAATTTATTTTATTTAAAGAGGAATCTAAAGGATCAAGATGGAAGTCTGAAAAATTGGATTCCAAGAGGTTTTTTTATTTATTTTATTATTTAAAGAGGAATCTGAAATTTGGTGGGGTTTAGGTGTCGTTGGGTTTTGAAGAATCAGGGAAGACAACTTTCTAAGGGAGACGTTAACTACATGGAAGGAAAGAAAACCAACAAAGAATATAAGAAAACAGCAGCAGAAATAACAGAAAACAAAGGAAATAAAGGTAGGATGCCAAAAGAAAATGGGTGGGAAGGTGCTTGGGCGAGAGATAGGGACGGAATGAGGAGCACACTGGCAATGGCAGCAGAACAGCAGAATTGATTGATGGGCTATTGGAGAGCAATGCGCTATAACAAGTGTGCTTACATGATTTTTTTCTGAAATTACAGATTAATACACAAACAAAACAAAAAGAGGCAGACAGCTCAAGGGCAAAGAACGGAAAAAAGGATCAAAAGACGTGGCAAAGGGTGGTGCTGTGTAGATATATAATAGATTGTTGGAGGAATACAATTTCATATTATTGATTATAAGAGTTATGCTACTTGGCTTACACTAAACCCTAACACCAACAAAGAAATGTATCTTTAAGTAACACAAAAGCAAAATCTCAAAGGATAACCCGAAATAATGACTACCAAGATTTTTCAACAACATAGACAGCCTCACCAAACGTTAGAACTATGGAGACAAACGTTGGAATCAAAAGGATTTAAACTAAGCAGAGTGAAGACTGAATACATTGAGTGTAAATTCAGTTCTAACCGAGTGGAAGAGTATTATGTAGTGTCGTGAGATGGGGTGGCGATACCAAAACGGGACTATTTTCGATATCTAGGATTGATAGTACAGATGGATAAAAAGATTGATGGTGATGTAACCTATAGGATCCAAGCTGGATGGAGTAAGTGGAGAAGTGCTACAAGTGTGTTATGCGATAAACGAATTCCTATATGGTTGAAAGGTAAGTTTTATAGGACAGTTGTTAAACCAACATTATTATATGGTAGTGAATGTTGGGTGACTAAGAGGCTACATACACAAAAGATGAGTGTAACAGAAATGCGAATGTTACGGTGGATATGTGGATATAAAAGAAAAGATAGAATGAGAAATGATGATATTTGTAAGATGGTTGGAATGGTACCTATCGAAAACAAGATGTGTGAAAACCGTTTACGTTGGTTTAGACACGTAAGACGTAGACCTGTAGATGCTCCAGTTAGGAGAATAGTGGCTATGGATGTTGAGAGAAGGGTTAAGACTAGAGGAAGACCGAAAAAGACTTGGAAGGAAGTAGTTTGGAAAGATATGGATGTTTTAGAATTGGACGAGCAAATGGTCTTGGATAGGAATCTATGGAGGAAGAGAATACATATGGATGATCTAACGTGAATTCAGATATTAGTTCATATAGCCTACCCCAATCTCTTGGGATAAAGGCTCTGATGATGATGATAGACAGCCTCACCAAATGAAATTCCAGAATAGAAGCTCAATAAGATAGTTACCAATAAAAGAGAAAGAAACCGAAGAATCTAAAGGCTATTATAGGAACATCTGTACCTGAGAATGGTGAACCGCTTTCTTAAGCGGACTACACCCATGAATACTCAATCCCAAATCCAAACACCCAACTGCTACTCTCGACTCAAATCTTCACAGAAACCATCCGATCAAATCCAGCACTGGAAACCATCTCAAACATCCAGATCAGAAAAGAAAATGATAAAAAGATTAAAAAAATTGAAACCAAAAATGTTACCTTAAATTTAGTCAATGAACGATAAACAATAATGACTGGAAAAAAATGGAGAAATATTAATTAACCAAAACCATAATGGAAACAAAAATAAAAACTGAAATAGCATTTTATAGTAGAAGAAAGCAAAATCAAGCAGGCCTAAAAAAACCATCTCAAAGCAAGGTCTCTAAAATTTAAAGGAAATATATGGAAATGGAAAAAAAAAATCTCAACTATTACCTCACCCTGTCCTGACTCAATCCTCCCATGGCCTTCTTCCCCAAGCCTAACACATGCACAGCTCGCCTACATGCATAGAAGAAGTAGAAAACAAGGATTGATTCAGTTTCTAGCAACAAAAAAAAATGCGTTTGTATAATGGAACCGAAATACATATATTAGGATTTAACAATCAGTTAAGAACTTAAATAAAATATCTTGGCAAGAGACAAATAAATCAAAACCAAATTAAACAAACAGCAATCCCCACAAGCCTCACAGATGATTATGATAAGGAAGATGCTCATAACATTCGAGGAGTTTGTAGATAAAGGCTACTGAAAACAACCAAAGAACCAAAAATGAGCTTTCTTCCAAGTAATGACATACAGAAGCAACTGATAAAACCATGCTCTTCATTAAAAAAAAAAATAAATAAAGCCTCTCTTCATCAATTTCTATATAGTATTTGAGTTCATTTTTTCAGACAAAAAAACAGAGAAGGGTGCGGTTCTCATCGTTCATTAATGGAGATAGCATATGAAGTATATTTGCATTTATCAACTTTAAAACCGTTACGGTTTAAGAATCTGAATCCTACGTTTTAACCTTTTAAATTCTAAAGGTTGTTACGTTGTAAAGAAAATTAAGCTAACTCACTTATAGTTAAGGAGGAAATGGTGAAAGGAAATGGAGATCTCAAATTTGGCCAGATCGGCTCTAGGACAGCTTGCACTTCCAGCTCCAAAGGGTTGTGGAACGCCCCTGGTTTGGGTTTAAGATCCTGCATTCAGACGAGACGGGAATGATCACGTATAAGTTCGAATTTTTACATAAGCTACTTTGGGTCCCAAATATATCTCTTTTTGTAGAAATGTATAAATGAAACACTCATCTAGCAGCATGACATAACGTACCAATAGGAACTGGAAAAACCAAAAAAAAAATGCATGAACAAAGTGTAACACCTAAGCAATTGAAGGTTCTCGCTTATCTCTTGAGAGACTCAATTCTCCCAACCCAGTATTGTAAATATTGAAGAATCAAATTAAAATAAAGAATCAGATAGTAAGGGGAGGAGCATTGACATCAATTCAGAATAATTTTTTGGTTTTGGAGGATGTGATGAGAAGAAAAGCAGACTTGGATATTTGACGTAAAAAAGTAACATCACTGCCTCATCTACTTAACAAAATTCCAGTTATACATAAAAAATAAAAACTAAAAAATGAAAAAAAAAAAAAAAACCTCCCGCTTTGGTTTTCATTACAATACCTTTGGCAGAATCCATACTATCTTGCTTTCAAAAGGTTGAGCCATTAGCATAACTAAATTTGAATGGGATGATTCAGTGTCAGGAAAAGTAAGTCCCTGTGTCTCGGGACAGAAAATTTAGAAAATCTGAAGTTAGATCTATGGCAATCGAGTTGGTTTCACAGAAAACTAGTGTTGGATTCGAAAATAGGGTATTGTGAAGGCGATTTCAGAAAATTTTGGTAATTTTTTGACACAGGAGTACGGCGGCTCACGGTGGAGTAACGGCAGTTTTTGACTTCCCGGCGACCGCTTTGTGGAGAGACGGTGGAGAGATTAGGCTACCGTGTTTTTTTCTGAAGTGAGGCTAAAACAAGTAATAGGTTTGAGAATTTATATTCTAGGTGCTAAATGAAGCTGTTTTGGTAGGAGCCTTCCTCAGAAAAGCGACGCCGTTTTAGTTCGTTCTTGCTTCAGACCCGCATCTCTACCCGCTAGACCCCCTATATATAAATATATATATATATATATATATATATATATATATATACACTATTAAATGGAATTTTAGAAAACAAAAGTGACATATGTAGTTACTTTATTAATTTTCAATTTTTATTTTTTTAAACTATTTTTTTTAACTAATTAATCTTTATTAAATTATTTATTTATCATTTTTTGCTGATATAATGCTTATATGTTTAATCTATTTTACTGACACATAAGAAGAATTCCTCCCCCTTTTTGCCTTAACAGTTAATGTAAATTCAGCAGAACAACATCCATCTCTCTCAACAATTAACATAAATTTAGCAGCAATTTCAGCAGTCACTATTAGTTTTTTTTCAATAACTAATATAACTACAGAATTAATTGTCCATTTTTGAAAAATAATTGAAACATTTATCTAAAATCTTATCAGTTTAGGATAACTATTTATTAATACCTCATTAACTTCTAATTTTCTTTTCTTTTAAATTATCTTTTTAAACTAATTAATCATTATTAAATTATCTATATATTTTACAATATGTCTATTTTAAATAACTTAATATTTTTCAAATATTTGTTTTTCAATATTCTATTTTAAATAATACTATTTAAGTAATTTAATATTTTTCAGATATTTGTTATTCAAAAGTTATATTATCAATAATAAATCGTTATTAATTTAAAAAATTATTATCTAATCAAATCTTTTACATTCAAATCTTTATCAAATTCTTTATTATCTAAAATAAATAATAAATTAAACATTTAAAATTCTTTATTGTCTAATTAATAAATAAAAATCATGTTTTAATAATCGTTTTATCTGCTATAGAACTGATTCATCCATATTCTAATAACTCTCTGCAATCCTCACTCTAAAAGAATTCAACCATCGACTTGGCAATTAGATTATCAACATCCATCTGCTCCAGGTTCGTTGCCCATGTTACAAGCCTGCACATTGCCAAAGTAGAAATATCAAAAACAGGTCTTCATTACGACTTAAGGTATGAAAATATGTTTTTATACCTATAGATACCATATTTTGTCCAAGTCATTCAAAGTTATTTAATAATTTGGGCTTAAAGGCTAATTAAATTGAGATATATTGAACCTCTGTAAATGGATTTGAATTAGAATCGAGCCTTAATTGAAATTGGATCTTTGAATGATAAGTTTAAAACTCTTTGAACTTAAAGATTTAATGATTTGTCCATTATTTTCTTTTTATTCATCTTCAATGTATTTATTATTATTTTATCTGTTTATATTTGTTATAATTATCTTCATATTTCTTTTCAAATGAATAGATAAATAATAATGATAAATTAGGAAAGGATAATAAGAGATAAAGAGTAAATCAACTTGTAACCCAAAAAAAAAAAAGAAGAGTAAATCAACTTAAGCCTAATATGATAAATCAAGATTCAAAATTCAAAACAAAATCGGATTAAGACAATTAAAATATTTTAAATGGGGGAACACAGTGAACAGAAGGAGGACACAGCATCTGTTCTATCAAGCTAGAGATAGAACACAACAATTTCAGAGAAAAGAGAGGATATACGGAGAGAGCAAGTAAACAGAGCAATCACGGAGAATTGTTGAACAACACAGTAACACTCATCAGCCTTCTCACCAAACTGTCCGAGCATCACAGTCCACGGTTGGAGAGTAGACAGACGGTATCATCCACGGTGGAGGTCGAAGCAGACTATTGGCAGCATTCACGGAAAAATCAGATAGAGGGCTTCACCAACGGTGGTTCCAGGCTCATAAGAAGTAGTAAAGCAGCGTTGGTGGCATCAGCTTGGCAATACCAGCAACGTGTAGAGAGGAACTTGAGATTGGCGGTAACACCAGCGACGATAGGAGCTTGCGCCGGCGATTAGCGTTTTTTGATAGGGGAGTTGAACCAGGCGACGACAACCTTTGCTATTTCTGAAGACAAAATAATTGTTCCAACCGGACGGCATCGTCTTGATACAGTTCAACTCAGCTTGTGCACAGCCTAAGTGGTTAGTCCCATGACCCGTTTCAAAGTCTAGCCAAATTTTGCGATAAGCGTGGCCAAATTCTATTCTGATCGGTAGGAGCAACGACACTTGGAGAAAGGAAAAGTCAAAGTTGACTGTTTAACTAAAGTTTGACCGAAAATTGTTTTACTCTTCTTTCTGTTTCTATTTGTTGTTGTTATTTTATTCTATTAAATAATGATGACGTTTAAAGATTGATGAGATATTAAAGGCAATAAAAGATACAAAGAATAAATAAAAACAATAATAGGAAATAAATAAACAAATAAATGTGTTAGTCACCATAAGTTTCTTTTTTTTTTTTTTCATTCCGATGATGAAATTTTTGAAATATCATGAATTGTTGATATTTTAGATCTTTTTATGAATTTCATCCGAATGATAAAAAACTTGTGAAATATGTTCAATATTAAAAAATATTAAAATAAATATATAAAATTTAATTATTATATTATTATTATTTAATAAAATAAAAAATATTCCAATGATGACACTTTGTACTGTCATGAATGGTTGACATTTCAAACTTTTAGGTGAGAATGTTTTTCATGAATTTCGCCATAATGTTGGAAAATCTGTTCAATATTTAAAATATTAAAATATATATTTTTTAAAAAATTTAATTATTATAAAATTATTATTTGATAAACTAAAACTATTCTGATGATGGAATTTAAAGTGTTACGAACAGTTGACATTTTTGAAATTCCTAGGTGAGAATATTTTCCATGAGTTTCATCAGAATGATGAAAAATTCATGGAGATTGTTCAATACTAAAAAACATATTATTGGAATGTAAATTTCTAAAATTAAATTATTATAAATTTATAATTTTTGTTTTTTAATAAATTAAAATTATTCTGATGATGGAATTCAAAGTGTCAAGAATGCTTGACATTTTTGAAATTCCTAGGTGAGAATAACTTCTTTAGGTTTCGCCAAAATAATGGAAAATCTAAAAGTAGTTGTTCAAAATGATGGAAAATCTAAAAATTCGTGGAATATGTTCAATATTAAAAAAATATTAAAATAAATATATCTAAAATTTAATTATTATACTATTATTATTATTTAATAAAATAAAAAAAATATTCCAATGATGAAACTTTGAAGTGTCATGAATGGTTGATATTTCAAACTTCTAGGTGAGAATGTTTTTCATGAATTTCGCCATAATGATGGAAAATTTGTGGAGAGCATTCAATATTTAAAATATTAAAATATATATTTTAAAAAAATTTTAATTATTATAAAATTATTGTTTTATAAACTAAAATTATTCCGATGATGGAATTCAAAGTGTTACGAACGATTGACATTTTTGAAATTCCTAGGTGAGAATATTTTCCATGAGTTTCACTAGAATGATGAAAAATTCATGGGGATTGTTCAATATTAAAAAACATATTATTGGAATATAAATTTCTAAAATTAAATTATTATAAATTTATAATTTTTATTTTTTGATAAATTAAAATTATTTCGATGATGAAATTCAAAATGTCACGAATGTCGGACATTTTTTAAATTCTTAGGTGAGAATAACTTCTTTAGGTTTCACCAAAATGATGGAAAATCTAAAAGTAGTTGTTCAATATATTTATAAAAAAATATAATAGTAATAAAATTAAAATTAAAACTAAATTACATTAAATAAAAATATTAATTACAATATTGAAGTTTAGGAAAATATAGCTAATAAAAAAAAAATCTTGAAAGAAATATTTAATGAATACGATGATAGAGCCTCTCTGAAAAGACGAATAAGATTTTTTGATACTCCTAAGATGAGGGAAGAGTTTTTAAGGGTTCTACTAGAATGATGGAGAGCATTTAAGAATTTACCCAATATTTAAATAAAAAATTCAATCAAAGACCATTAAATTAAAATTCTAAAAATCACAATACTAATTCGTACCGTTTAAGATGGGCATCATGAGGGTGCTAATTCTTCATCGTACGTAACCGAACTCTCGAACCCTAAACTTTAAAATATAGACCAGTTCTTAGAGTCATTTATGTGTTCAATCACACTTAGGTTAAAAATATTGGTGGCAACTCTATATGTTTAATGTCTAGTGGCCTAAGTCTAGGAAACGTTATGACAATGCCTTCATTTTACTTTTTTTCAACACACATTCTTATTTTGCTAATCTCAATTATCATATTTTATTGTTATAGTCTTTTCTGTTCGAGTTTTTACGAAGGAGATTACTTCTGCAATGTACTTTTTTTTTCCTTTTATCTTAATTATAGGGCATTTCAAAATAAATACCAATTTTTTCTATTTTTTGTATTTATTGCATTTTGTAATTTTTGAAGCAATAAATTTTTACTACATGATTTTCATTTTGTTGTTAGGTAATCCTCTTTAAATGGATGGGAATTCATATGGGTTCCTCAAAATCAAAGTTTATTCAGTACAAAATTAAACAAATCAAATAATATTTTCTGTTTTCTTTTTCAGCTTTCTCCATAGTGATTCAATTTGATCATTCGGCAAGAAATTCTGGTAAGCTCTTCGACTACTCAATTTATTTAGTTATTTTAATAAATTTCAAGTTTATTTTTTTATTGCTCTATATGAATGTATATGTGAGTGCTTGAAAGGTGGCTATTAATTTTCACTATAAACTTTTGGGTGTTTCTTTGTTTATAACGTAGAAATTTTTATATAACGAATAAATTTATAAAAAAATTTCTATAAATTTTTTTAAAAATAAATATTATATTAAGATTATATTTTTCTTAACATAATTGTTTTAAATTATAGTTCTCTTTAAAAAATATTCAAGAAAAACTAAGTGCCTAAAAAAAATTTGTTATGTTAAAAATACCTTTAAAAATAATAACAATAATCATATCAAGCATTATTTTTTATTTATTTAGACTATGGATAAAATACTCATATGGAAAATGAAAAGTTACCTTATCATTTAATAATTCAATAGAAACAATGGGAGTAATGCATTTAGAAAAGCATTGAATATTGGAATCATTTGAAGCGTATGGCACTGGCAAGTCCTAGAAAGAGAATGACACATTAAAATGCAATGAAGCAGTTAGAAAAAGTGGAGAAGATGGCCTATCTTTTTTTTTTTTTTTTCTCTCAGTGACTCTCTTAAAAAAGAAGTTTAAAAAGTAAACATCATAAATTGGACTGGATATTATCATTCTTTATGATTAGAGAATTCTTAAACTTTCTTTCCACAATTGGTAAATGAGAATAGATCTGACAACATCAGTCAAATAAAAAACAACGAAAAGTTAAAATGCCTTAAATAAAAAAAAGTTTTATGCGTTGAATAATTTGTAATCTAATGATACCTTACTGTCTTCACATGGTACTTAAGATGCATTTTGATGTCATTAAGTTACAATTCATATTTACCAAATACAAGGAATATATGAACAGAGATGCCTGCTAATTCATGTACATATGAAGAATATGACAATTTTCTTCAAACACCTGCAAAAAAAATATGTACACGTGAGTAAGGTTTAACATTTATTCGTTAATTAGTTGAATTTTTTGTGTCCTATAAATAGATAAAAATTTTATATGATGTAAACATAATTGCAGGAGTATAAATTCGATAGCATTAGTTGAAAATTCTTAAAATTGAAAACCTTTTTTTCAGTGATCGTACTTTTAGTTGTTAATTTAAGTGTTTAACGCATTTTTTTATGTAAGTATTTCTTATATTTGAATGCATTATTTATATATTTCATTCATCATTTTTTATTATTTATGTTTTCTTATAAGATTTTATATTAATAAATTTATTTATAAATACTTACTTTGATTAAATTAATTAATTAATTATATATTTAATTTATCATCTAAATAACTAAATTGTAAATAAAATTTACTTTTTATTAAATTTTATTAACAATCACTTTTAAGTATACAAAATTTTCGTACATCGCACAGGTTATAAACTAGTCTAATATATAAATATATATTATATTTCAGAAAACAAAAAGTGACACATGTTATTACCTTCATTACCTTATTAACTTTCAATTTTTATTCTTTTTTCAATTATCTTTTTTAACTAATTAATCTTTATTAAATTATCTTTGTATCATTTTTTGCTAATGTGGTGCTTATGTGTTGAATCTATTTTACTGACACATAAGAACCATTCCTCTCCCTTTTTGCCTCAATAGTTAATGTAAATTTAGCATAAAAACCTCTGTCTCTCTCAACAATTAATATAAATTTACAGCCAGTTCAGCAGTCATTGTTAGTTTTTTTTTTCAATAGCTAATTTAATTGCAGAATTAATTGTCCGTTTTTGAAAAATAATTGAAACATTTATCTAAAATCTTATCAGTTTAGAATAACTATTTATTAATACCTTATTAACTTTCAATTTTTCTTCTCTTTTAAATTATCTTTTTAAACTAATTAATCTTTATTAAATTATCTATATATTTTATAAAATGTCTATTTTAAATAACTTAATATTTTTCGAATGTTTGTTTTTCAATATTCTATTTTAAATAATTTAAAATTTTTCAGATATTTGTTATGCAAAAGTTATATTATCAATAATAAATTCGCATTAATTTTAAAAATTATTATCTAATCAAATCTCTATATTCAAATCTTTATCAAATTCTTTATTATATAAAATAAATAATAAATTAAACATTTTAAATTCTTTATTATCTAATTAATAAATGAAAATCACGTTCTAAAAACCGTTCTATCTGCTCTAGAATTGATCCATCCATGTTCTAATAACCCTCTACAATCCTCACTTCGAATCCACGTTTAGTAATCCTTTGCAATCCTCACTCCGAAACAATTCAACTATCAACTTAGCAATTAGATTATCAACATCCATCTACTCCAGTTTCATTGCCTCTGTTAAAAGTCTGCACATTGCCAAAGCAGAAACATCAAAAACAGGTCCTCGTTTCGACTTAAGGTATGAAAATATGTCCTTATATCTTCATTTTACATTTTTTCAATACACATTTCCTATTTTGCTAATCTCAATTATCATATTTTATTATTATATTCTTTTTTGTTTGAGTTTTTGTGAAGAAGAGTACTTCTACAAGGTACTTTCTTTTCCCTTTTATCTTAATTATAAGGCATTTCAAAATAAATACCAATTTTTTCTATTTTTTCAATTTACCGCATTTTATAATTTTTGAAGCAATAAATTTTTACTACATGATTTTCATTTTGTTGTTAAGTAATCCTCTTTAAATTGATGGGAATTCATATGGGTTCCACAAAATCAAAGTTTATTCAGTACAAAATAAAACAATTTGAATAATTTTTTCTATTTTCTTTTTCAACTTTCTCCACGGTGCTTTGTCATCCGACAAGAAATTCTAATAATCTCTTCGACTACTCAGTTTATTTAGTTATTTTAATAAATTTCAAGTTTATTTTTGTTACTGCTTTATATAAATGTATATGTGAGTGCTTGAAGGGTGGCTATTAATTTTCACTATAAACTTTTGGGTGTTTCTTTGTTTATAATGTAAAAATTTTTTATATAACGAATAAATTTATAAAAAAATTTCTATAAATTTTTTAAAAAATTAATATTATATTAAGATTATATTTTTCTTAACTTAAGTGTTTTAAATTATAGTTCTTTTTAAAAAATATTAAAGAAAAACTAAAGTTCCTAAACAAAATTGTAACGTTAAAAATACCTTTAAAAATAATAACAACAATCATATCAAGCATTGTTTTTTATTTATTTAGACTATGGATGAAATACTCATGTGGAAAATGAAAAGTCACCTTATCATCTAATAATTCAGTAGAAACAGTAGGAGTAATGCATTAAAAAAAGCATTGAATATTGCAATCGTTTGAAGCATATGGCACTAGCAAGTCCCAGAAAGAGAATGACATGTTAAAATGCAATGAAGCAATTAGAAAAAGTGGAGAAGATCGCCATCATTTTTTTTTCTCTCTCAATGACTCTGTTAAAGAAGAAGTTTAAAAAGTAAACATCATAAATTGGAGTTGATATTATTCTTTATGATTTTTTTGGTGTAAACCACAGGTATCTTCATCTGTTTTAACGGTCTGAGTCTAATCCTGTTCGGGGTTTAGTCACAGTTAAGGCTCTTCACCCCTCACCAAAGATGTGTTTAGTGGGAGTCGAACCCGAGAGCTCTTCCAACAAACTCAGCTTGCGTTGTCAACTGAGCCACAACCCTTGGGTGATATTGTTCTTTATGATTTGAGAAACCGAAATCAATTCTTAGACTTTCTTTCCACAATTGGTAAATGACAACAGATCCGACGACATCAGTCAAATAAAAAATATGACAAGTTAAAATGCCTTAAATAAAAAAAAAGTTTTATGTGTTGCCTAATTTATAATCTAATGATACCTTATTGTCTTCACATGGTACTTAGGACGCATTTTGATGTCATTAAGTTACAAGTCATATTCATCAAATACAAGGAAGATATGAACAGAGATTCCTGCTAATTCATTTACATATGAAGAATATGACAATTTCCTTCAAACACCTGCAAAAAAAAATATGTACACATGAGTAAGGTTTCACATTTATTCATTAATTATTGAATTCTTTGTGTCCTATAAATAGATAAAAATTATATATGATGTAAACATAATTGTAGGAGTATAAATCCGGCAACATCAATTGAAAATTCTTAGAATTGAAGACCTTTTTTCAATGATTATACTTTTAGTTTTTAATTTAAGTGTTGATCGCATTATTTTTGGATGTTAGTATTTCTTATATTTGAATGCATTATTTATATATTTCATTGATCATCTTTTATTATTTATATTTTCTTATAAGATTTTATATTAATAAATTTATTTCTAAATACTTACTTTGATTAAATTAAATTAGTTAATTATATATTTAATTTTATCATCTAAATAACTAAATTGTAAATAAAATTTATTTTTATTAACAATCACTTTTAAGTATACAAATTTTTCATGCATCACACGGGTCATATACTAGTTTTTGTATTATTTTAGAATTAAGATTGATTGTTAACAAAAATTATAGTTTGGAAAACTAAGTCAAAATATCTTCTAAAATTTATTTAAAAAATAAAAATGCAAAATATTTTTTTTCAAAATAAAATTCATAATAAATATATACATGTAAATTTAAAATAACATAAACTTTAATAAAATGAGAATAAGTGAAGATGATTAAATTTTTAAGGCGATTATGATTCGAGTACCCTATAAGCTAGTACCCGACACTATCTGATCTGATTAAGTAGGATTAAGATATTATGTAATCGGGTTCAGGTAGAGTTAGACTAGTAAAACTTCTACCAGTTACGAGTTCGGATAGTTATCTTAGAGTACTCGCTACCCGAACCCGATTATAAATAATAATTGTTTAATATTATATTTATATTTTATATATAAATTATTTATTAGGAATGTTATATTTAATTAAATTAATTCATTAAACATTATATTTATTAATTTTAACTTTAATTTATTTTTATGAGTTTAATTAAATTTATTAATTAAATTTTTTAAATAATTTATTTTAAAATTGATTTTATATTTAAACTTAAAAGTCAAAATTTGACTTATTAAATGGGTATTTAACGGATTCGAATAGTTAAATGGGTAGTTTCTATGTTATAGGATTAGGTTTCGGATAACACAAATCAAAATAATCAGGTTTGGATATTAATTAGGTTCAGGTAATACAAATCAAAATAATCAAGTAATTAATCAAGTTTGGATATTATGATAACTAATTAGATTCGGGTTAAGATATCCAAAAATTAATATGTACCCGACCTGTTTATATTCCTACAAATGAATGACGCTTAGATTTATTAAGTGAGAAAATTCTCTTGAATTTATCTATAACAAAGGAAATTTCATAGGGTATTTTCAAAAAAAATAAAAGAATGACACTTTATTATCAAAATAATAAAAAAAGGAACTAATATAATAAATAAAAATAATAATCATAACAATGATAACGACGACGACAACAATAACAACAACAATAATAATAATAATAAACAACTTATAAAATCAATAATTTTCATTCTCAAATAAAATGAACAAAAAAAACCAAATAAATTTTAAAAAATATGAAATGAATAATCCAAGGATAGGATAAATCATAAATAAATCCAACAGACCTTTTTCACAAAGTTGAAAGAGATTCTTTAAATACTTTTGAGATGAAAAAAGTTTTTTTTTTAAAATCATCGAACACGATGGAAAAGGTTTTAAAAATTCTTTCAAAATGTGTTTGATAGGGAATTTTGAAATTTTAAAGTGTTTCAAAATGAAGGTATTTTAAAATTCGTCAATTTAAAATGCTAGCATTTATAATTATTTTGTTTAGATAAATATTTTTAGAAAGAATTTTTGAATATTTGAATTTGATGAAATAGTGAAAGTCATTTATGTTGGTTTGGACACGTACGACATAGACCTATAGATGTTCTAGTCAGAAGAATAGAGACTATAGATGTTGAGAGAAGGGTTAAGACTAGAGGAAGACTGAAAAAGACTTGAAAGGAAGTAATTTGAAAAAATATGAAGGTATTAGAGTTGGATGAGCAAATGGCCTTGGATAGGAATGTGTGAAGGAGGAGAATACATATGGATGATCGAACGTGAGTTCAGATATTGGTTCATATAGCCTACTCCAATCTCTTGGGATAAAGACTCTGATGATGATGATGATGAGAATTTGATAAAAAAATAACTATAAAAAATATGTAATATGGGTATCATTAGATTTTTAAAGATGTATAGATATTATTAATAATATAAAAAAGTAAAAAAAACTATATTTAATGAAAATAGTATCTATCTTTTTTGATATGACAAAGTCCATTTACATTGGGATAGTCTGAGGCTGCGTGAGGTCCTATCGCCTGCGGTAGGGCTTCTGTTGCTAGCGATAGAGGCCAAAGGGTTTATCAGCCGTAACCCATCGACCGTATACGTGGCACGTACTTAATCTCCCGCTTGAGGAGACAGACTGCTCCTGCTCGAGGCGACAGACTGCTCCCGCTCTTATGTGTCGCATCCGTTTCGTAGTCTCCCGCCGGCAACAGACCTCCATTATTCCCGAGATTGAAGGAATTTGTGTTATACTTGGAAACAAACTCTCACCAAAAAAACGTGATCATCCCCATGTAATTACCCTAGGACATTCGTCTATAAATAGGCCTTAGGTACAATTTATTCTTTAATTTTTGACTACTGGCTTTTACGTCTCCTAGTACCGAAGAATCTTCTGCTGACTTAAGCATCGGAGTGCCTACGTTCCTCTGACTTTTCTTATTTTTACAGAAGCTTCCTGGAGACACATGGAGATACAAGATAGATATTGACGTCAGCAAGCATTTATTGTTGTTTTGAGCAACAACAATTGGCGCCGTTTGTGGGAAACGTACTAAAAGCCAATCAAAACTATTAAGATGGTGAGAACAAGATCAACCAATATGAGAGTTAGAAGTGATGAGAACTCCGTGAGTTCTCCCGAACAATCGATTCGCCAGATAGCCCAGGAGAACAGGGAACAGGAGAGAACTATTGTAACCATGGCAGAATTCGAAGCTCTAAGGCGACAAAGTAAGGAGACGACCTAGGCGCTGAAAGCTATGGTGGACCTGTTTAAGGGAGTTCTTTCGCAGCTGAATCTGCCGCTGGTCGTACAGAACCTCATAGGAGAGACAAGCGATGGGGTGCAGCAGCAGGTGGCTGGGTGGCAGACTAATCAAGTGGCGACAGACCCTTCTCTGCCACAACAGGTGCCTCATGAGGGAGAAGGTCATAATCAGTAGGATGCGACAGGGTTTGGGTGTGGGAACCCTATCGCACGTTCTTCGCATGAGTATGAGGCAGCGACAGAGTTTGGGCCCGCGACAGGTGTTAGGCAATAGGGTCCTAAGGCAGGGCGACAGGGTGTTAGGCCACAGGGTACCGAAGCTGCGACAGGGTCTTCCGCCCATCGCCGTAGTGTGTCGAATTTTGCTGGTACTAACTTAGAACATGGTGTGAAAGGTGCTGGAAAGAATGGTGGTAAAGACCAAAGCACTTGGGGAGCCGGGTCGGAGTTTGACCCCACATGGTGCACACAAATGACACGAGTAGATGCGAAGGGTAAGGAAATAGTGATTAAAGACTTGCCAGATTCGTCCCATGCTGAAAGGGATAGGAAGCAACTCGCTCCCCCGGTGGACATGAAAAAAATGATAGAATAGGTGTTGGAAGAGAAGAAGTTGGTGTCTGCAGAAGAAAGCCAAAGGAGAAGAGTGCCATTCTGCACAGCTATCTTGTAAAAACCGCTGCCTCCAAAGTTCAAAATGCCGCAGATAATCGCTTACACGAGAAAGACGAACCCCTACGACCATATGCAAAACTATGAGGCCTTGATGTTGTTACATGGATGGGAGGACGAGATAATGTGCAGGGCCTTTTCGCTAACTTTGACCAGGCATGTGATGAAGTGGTTTAATAATTTGCTCGAGGGGTCTATTGCCTCTTTTGATCAGCTGCGAAGTAAATTCCTTAAGGCGTTTGCGGTAAATAGCCAGAGGAAGAAGGAGCCAACTTATTTGCTCACTCTTAAAACAGAGAGTTAAGGAGTCGTTAAAGAGTTATGTGGATCAGTTTAGAGATGCAACTCTAGAGGTATGGGATCTGCAAGTTGGTATAGCCGTAGCAGCTATGTTACAGGGAACAAGGTCTAAGAAATTGTAGGAATTCTTGTCACTAGACCAGCTAACCACAATCTCAGACATACTTTCCCGAGCAAATAAGTATATCACTCAAGAAGAAGTGATGAAAATGGTGGCGAATGGGGAGCCTAAGGAAGGAAGGAAACGAGGAAGGAAAGTCACTGAATCATCTTCTAGCCAATCGAGAAAATTTGATAAAGCCCATGTATTACAATAAAATGCCTACACCTCGCTCACTGGACCTCGAACTTCGGTGTTAGCAGCTATTGAGGGGTCAAGTTTTATATGGTTCCCAAAGAAGACGTCTGGGAATCTGGGTCATGACCTCGACTCATACTGTAACTATCACTCGGCACATGGACATTCGACAAAGAAATGTAGGGAGTTGATGAATCAGTTAGAAAGGCTAGCACGAGAAGGAAAGATAAATCGTTTGTGTGGAGGAGTGACAGAAACAACTATCCCATGTGAAACAGGAGAAATTACCCAAGGGATAGAAGAGATGAGAACAGGAGGAATACAGGAAGAAATGAAGGTGATAGGAGAAATAATGATAGGAGGATAGAAATGAGGAACACCGAGGAAGATAACGAGCCCACGGGACCAGCAATCAACGTTATATCTGGAGGAGAATCATTGGCTGGTACATCCTCCTCGTCCCGAAAGTCCTACACCCGGCAGGCCTATCAAGTTAACTCAGTGATGGAAGAAAGGCAAGGTGAAGAGCCCATCACTTTTACACCAGCCGACAGAGGAGATTTAACAATGCCTCATGATGACCCGATGGTGATTTTGACAGTTGTAGCAAAGCACCCGGTGAGTCGAATCCTAATCAACAATGGGAGCTCGGTAAACTTAGTCTACTAGAATTGCTTTGAGAAGATGAACATCTCGGAAGATAGGCTAAAGCCAGTGCCCACACCATTATATGGCTTTTCTGGAAAAAAGGTGAAGGTAATAGGTGCAGTTCAGCTACCTATCACGTTAGGGGAGAGCCCGAGAAGTGTCGTTCGCCAAGTATTATTTATGGTGGTGAAGTCAACATCGGTGGCTTATAATATGATCTTCGAGCATCCACTGTTGAACGACATGAGGGCGGTAGTACACTCTTATTATCTATTAATGAAGTTCCCAACTCCCCATAGTGTTAGACAAGTGACGGGAGACCAAAGAAGGACCTTACAGAATTCGAAGGATGATCACACCGAGCACATGCGCTTTGTAAACTTTACAGAGCAAAGAGATCTCAAAGACCTGGAACACTGATCACCTTAAGTTGTACTGGCAGTAAAAGCATTATATTTTCTTATTATTGTTATTCTTATTTCTTCATCTGTTCTGATAATATTATCCTTGTTTTGTTATCATCTGATTTATGAATAAAAGCCAGTTATTCATATTCTACATTTTTTAATGCAAAAAATTAGATGGTTTATGTATTACAGGAATAGAAATGACTAAGGCAAAAGCTGGCCAAACATAAGTTCTTAAGCACAAAAGGGTGCGAATAGGGAAAAAATAAGTCCCTAAGCACAAAAGGGTGCGAGACGGGCAAACATAAGTCCCTAAGCACAAAAGGGTGCGCAACGGGGAAACATAAGTCCCTAAGCACAAAAGGGTGCGAGACGGGCAAACATAAAGTCCCTAAGTACAAAAGGGTACGAGATGGCCAAACATAAGTCCATAAGCACAAAAGGGTGCAAGACGGGCAAAAAACAAGTCCCTAAGCACAAAAAGGTGCGAGATGGGCAAAAAACAAGTCCCTAAGCACAAAAAGGTGCGAGACGGGCAAACATAAGTCCCTAAGCACAAAAAGGTGTGAGACAGGCAAACATAAAGTCCCTAAGCACAAAAGGGTGCGAGATGGGCAAAAATAAGTCCCTAAGCACAAAAGGGTGCGAGATGAGCAAACATAAGTCCCTAAGCACAAAAGGGTGCGAGACGGGCAAACATAAAGTCCTTAAGTACAAAAGGGTGAGAGACGGGCAAACATAAGTCCCTAAGCACAAAAGGGTGCGAGATGGGCAAACATAAAGTCCCTAAGCACAAAAGGGGGCCAGACGGGCAAAAATAAGTCCCTAAGCACAAAAGGGTGCGAGACGGGCAAATATAAGTCCCAAAGCACAAAAGGGTGCGAGACGGGCAAACATAAAATCCCTAAGCACAAAAAGGTGCGAGACAGGCAGACATAAGTCCCTAAGCGTAAAAGGATGCGAGACGGGCAAAAAATAAGTCCCTAAGCACAAAAGAATGGGAGACGGGCAAATACAAGTCCTTAAGCAAAAAAAGCACGAGATAGGCATAACACTCAAGCAAAAAGTTCTTCTTCGGACAAGAGAAGTACCGTTGTCTCAAAGAAGAACTTGGGGAGCGGTACCGTATGAAAGATAAAAGGTGTACAACTTTTTGAAAGCACGTAATTGCTTTATCGATAAAATACCGTTATGTTACAGCACTTTGACATACTCATATTGTCATGACTACAACATGTTGGAGTTTGAATGAACATGCTTAAAATTTGAATGAACATGATGATACAATATAGCATACATTCTGTCACAAGCATACAAAGAAAGGAAAAGCAAAACACAAAAGGGAATTGTAATTTCCATTAAAAGTAAATAAATCATTCACAACTATCGTTTGTACCGGGTTACAATTGGGATGAAAAACAAAATGAAAAAGATAAAGGCCCTAGTTAATCTATGGAGACAATGGAATCGGCTGGTGGAGAAGGCGTTGTATCGGCACCCAGATCTTGGGAAGCTGGAGGAATAACGTCGGATAAGGGAACATCGCTTGGGGGCCTAGTAACGGCCGCAGAGTCTAGCAAGGGTTCGACAACAATAGAATCAGAGAATTAGAGCTCGTCGCCGTCTAACCCTTGCAATGCTTCGATAAGCTCGGGTTGGTCGCCTGCTTCAACAAGTTCAGGTTGATCGCGCACCTCGACAGGCCTAGACTAGTCACGATCCTCAGTGGACTCGAGCTGATTACGCGGCTATTGAGGAGGTCACGGACCTTCGAGGTTGTCTAGGTCGTCTATAGTCCCTTCCTCTAAATAATCATCTGGATCTTGTGAGTCGGGCTCATACTTAGTCCAAGAGAAAGCATCATGGTACTAGGCCTCTTCAGCAAAAAGTACTCGGGAAAGGTCTCGTTAGGCCTCTACTTCTCCAGCCAAGCCCAAGCCAGGTAAAAGCCATATTTGATGAATCCTGCTACAAAGCCTCTACTTCTCCAGCCAAGCCCAAGCCAGGTAAAAGCCATATTTGATGAATCCTGCTACAAAGTCTTGCTTCTTTTCAAAGCAGTGTTGAGATAGGCGGTATTCGCAAACGGCCTAGGCTTGGACCTCCTTTTGCCAATCTAGCAGGTCCTGCAGCTCATCGATGGCCTCGTCCTGTTGCGTCCTCATGGCTTCCAGATCGTTGGTTACCTTATTGTAAGCCTCCTGATATCCATGAAGGGAGGCCACCTTCGCCTGTTCTTCTTTTAACTTCCGATCAAGATCTGCGTTCTGCTTCTCCAGCTCTTCTACTCTGCTGGTATATGGACGAAGTCGGTTAACCTTATTCTGAAGCTCTATGTTTCTCTCTCGAAGCTGACGCAGATCTTTCTTACCTTTCTCCTTAAGAGCCCTGTGCCGCGCATTAACGGCCACCGTCTGTTGAGCCGCTTAACAAAATAAAAAGAAAAAATAACTCAAAGACCTGACAAAAGAAGTTAGAAAGAGAGTATCATTATCGAAGAAAAGCGACGCTCTCACCTTCATTATGAGGTAATCAAAATGGTTTTTAGCCTCTGGAAGACCCTTAAAGAGTCCCATCTCGTTGCGAGGAAGCATGGTACTCCAGGCTAGGCGAGAAGCTATCTCGGGCTCCTCGATGCTATCATTATCATTGACGCTAGGGTAGGTCTGAAAGTAATCCCCATTGAGAACGACCCCCGCGTCTACTGGGTATCGCCTCAGGGTAGGATCAGCCATCTTAGGCAAAACTGGCCTTACAGGCATCGAGTCTTCAATGATTAGTCTCTTTCGGTATTTACGACGATGCCTGTGAGGAGCCGACCTATTCTTAGCGGCACTAGGATCACCTTCTTGGTGGGTACCTGCTCCTTTGCGATTCCAAGCTCTCGTGATCGCCCGAGATATGATCGCGAATCAGATACCTCTTTCGTTTGTTTCTTCCAGCCTCTTGTGAAGGACAACTAGGCTCACCAACGATCGGAGGAGCTGGAGTAGGGGTGCGAGGATGTCCAAAAGTGGATCCCTCAACCGGAGGCTGTTGTTGAGAAGGAGCCGCTCTGGCAGACACACTGGTCTCCCTCATACGCATGGCTGATTGAAAGTCCATGTTTGCTTAACACGAGGAAAAGGAGTTAGCCAATCAAGTCTAAAAGAACTGCACACACATGCAGAAGTAAAAAGAATTGAAAACCTATAATATCACCAAAATCCTCTAAGTTAGCCAAGTTTGCATCCGATGGAAAGTCATAGAAAGGACTTCCAAAGCCGTCGCCTTGATTCCATGCAAGATCCTCCTCGAATGGATCACCAGCACCTGCGGCCTCAGGTGTCTTGTCCCCCGAATCAGGAGAAGATTCATCTACAAGATGACCTAAGGGGTTAGATGTTTCGGCTACAGGAACTGCGGACTGGCTAAAACTAGCATCGGGCACAAGCGAGGTTGTAGGAAAGTCTGATGGAACAGTGGAAGTCCCAGGGATCACGCTACTAACTCCCCAACCGGCTGCTACAATATTCTTAAGGGACAAAAGAGGGAACAAATTCTGTTCCCCGGTGGAACAGATAAGCCGAATGGGCTCACCAAAATGGTCCTTTAAAGAATCTAGGCTGAATCTTTTCGAACACTTCGAATGGTCGCTAGTATCACGGTTCCACCTAGTGCGTATTCTTAAATCACTAAGGATCTCAACAACGACCCACTTGCTCTTAAAATTACGCAATTTATAAGGAAGGTTCGAAAAGATTTTATTATGAAACCTGTAAACTTGCAACCTCTGAAGGGAAAATGTAACTAGCTCTTTTAGCCCGCGAACTCTGAAAAAGGCACTTAGAAAAGGGACAGTAGGAACGATGCCTAAGCTATGACATACTACCGAAAAGCCTACTAATTAAGCCCGAGCGTAAGGATAGATTTGACATGGGACTATGTCTTTATACCTAAGGAATGTAAGACCAAACTCCAGTAATGGAAAACGAAAACCAAAAACTAAAGACGCTTTATGTACAACTACGCCGCTTTTAACTAGGTCAGGTGTAAATTCCCTATCAGATGGGAGTCTATATTGGTAACTGGAAGGAAGGGGAAAACGAGTATTGATCTCTTCTAAATCCGCGTTTGATAACGTGCATTCAATACCGCCCCTTCTCAGTGTTTTGCTTGGGCGTTGAAAAGACATGGTCAAGGGTCGAATGTGAGATGAAATAAGTAAACAGGTGGAAGGCGGCAGACCTAAGGGTGAAAGAGACCTAGGCACGCAGGAGACTTGAGTGTTAGGCGAAAGACCTAAAGTATGCAAGAGACCTAAGCGTGTGTGCGAAAGCCCTAAGAAGCGAGAGACCTATAATGATGTGAGAGAATTAGTGTGCAAGAGACCTAAGTATGCGGGAGACCTAAGCACTATGCGAGAGACTTAAAATAAGTACGAGAGATAGTAAAGTGAAGCGGTTGGTGTACACTTACTGTGACAGCGATGAGCGAGAGGCTTTCTGTGTAAAGGCGAAAGACTATATGACGCGACAGGCTGTGTTTGGCGAGAGAGCTAAAACGTGCGGTAGAGTGCTGGCTCAGAGGTTTCTCTTACTCGATTTCGTCGAACTCCTGCTGCTTATATAGCCGAGACAGGGAATGCCAAACGTCGCGCCAGGCAACACCTCCCTCAGAGCTGGACTTTTTCACCTGCAAAAAATACCAGAAAAACAACAACAAAAAATCAGGAAAAGACTACAATGTTCCAAACCCAAGTATTTATACTTTTTTTTTTGGAAAAATCCAATAAGAGAGTGGGGAGCAATTGATATGGCAAAGTCAATTCACATTGGGCTAGCCAAAGAATCGGCCACGTGACAGAAGCTCATTGGGCCACGTGGCGTTCGACGAGAGATAGTTTGAGGCTGCGTGAGGTCCTATCGCCTGTGGCAGGGCTTTTGTCGCTAGCGATAGAGGCTAAAGGGTTTATTGCTCGTATCCCATATGCCGTACACGTGGCACGTACTTAATCTCCTGTTTGAGGTGACAGACTGCTCCCGCTCTTATGTGTCGCATCCATTTCGTAGTCTCCCACCGGCGACAGACCTCTATTATTCTCGAGATTGACGGAATTTATGTTATACTTGGAAACAAACTCTCACAAAAAAGACGTGATCATCCCCAGGTAATTACCCTAAGATATTCGCCTATAAATAGGCCTCAGGTACAATTTTATTCTCTAATTTTTGACTACTGGCTTTTACGTTTCCCAATACCGAAGAATCTTCCGCTGACTTAAGCATCGGAGTGCCTACGCAAGGAACCACCTCCTGCAAGGAACCACCTCCTGCGTTCCTCTGACTTTTCTTATTTTTACAGAAGCTTCCTGGAGACACGTGGAGAGAAAAGATAGATATTGACGTCAGCAAGCATTTATTGTTGTTTTGATCAATAACATTTTTAATTTTATATTACTAATGGTTCATCTCAAACCCCTCTTGAAATTCTTTGTAAATTTTAAAATTCTTCAAATTTTTTTGCCAAATAAGGAAATTTAATTTTAGACCTTTGAATATTTTGATTAAAATCAATTTTTCTCTTGAAATCCCTCATCCAAACACACTCTCAATATTTAGATAACAAGTTACAAAGACCACTCAATTAAGACAAAATGAAAATAACATAAAATTAAAATGGTAGTAATTTTGGGTGTCTTAAAGGTGTTAGATCCTTTCGTAAATAGACATGTTCAAAGCTATGGTTACTTTCCCAAGCCAAAGGTCGCTCAATTTTTGAGTGAGCTTGAACAAAAATATTAAACATATTAGATAGGTGACAGAAACCTATATTTCTTATGAAAACCCAACCCAAACTTAAAGTTTCTTTAAGAGGATAGATGCAAATAAGGAACTGATCACACCTAAATAAAAAAAAATTGGTGTTGACTCTGTAAATTCAATATCCAGTGATCTAGCAATAGAAACTTATAACATATGTTAATTAGTAATCCTACAATAATAACAATATAGCCAATCTTTCCTTGAAGGGAAATAGGAATATTTTTTACCCATTTAACATAGGAGAAGAATTTACCAATCATGCGTGTATATTCTAATTTTCATAATCATTTAATATACATTATCTAATATTACTTACAAATCCAACAAGATACATATTTTTTTATAACTTTTTCAACTTTTATAATAAGATAAAATAAAAAAAATCTACTTTTTTAAACAAAATTTATAGTTAATTAATTTCATTCCATTTGTTTTAATTCAGATGATGATTATTCATTTATTTGCTCACTTATAATTTGCAAAAAAAAAACCTTACATTTAAGTTATCTGATAATAGAATCCTTTTAAGTCAAGTAAAATTACTTGAAAAATCTTAAGGTAAGGAGCTATCTTTGGCAATTTTACCAGTATAATGGAGAAAATATAAAGAATATTTTCAATATTAATAATATGAAATTTAATAAACACTCAAAGGCAAATTTTAGATAAGATTAATTGGTACTATTTACGGTCGGGTGTTGCAGGGGTGCTAATAGTTATTCACACATAACCGTACTTTCAAATCCTAAAATTTTGAACATAGATCGATGCCTTGACATTAGTTACGAATAAGTAACCAATTATACGTTAAGCAGAATAATTAATGACGATTCTTAAAACATGTGTCTAGTAGTTTGGTTCACGAACCTAAACATTATGATAGTTTGTCGACTACAATAGTGACATAGGGAGTCAGGCCAATATTTAGTCTAAGTTTATGCTAAGCTTTGCCCAAAAATTGTTGATATGATTTAATGTTTGAAAAGAAAATAAATTAATAATAAGCATCGTTCCTTCACACACACTCACTTGCTTGTGCATACATAAACCTTTTACCCAAGCTTTGTCCTTATTACGACGAAGTAAAATACCTACTGCTCTCGTAAGGTGATAACTTTCGCATGGGTTAGCGAAATATTTATACTTAAATTAAATCCTTTCTGCTTGTAGCTGCTAGTTGAGGATTGAAGTGCCTTACTTGTCAACATAGACCACAATAAGAAATAATTTGGGAACCTTTAGCCAACTTATCAAAGCTAAGCATGTATATGATAGAAGATGGCCCAACCTAAGATAGAGCCATGTCGATCTATAACAAAATATCATTCAATTAAGACACATGAAAAAGCCATAACTATCCTTTTTTTTTAAGAAAAGGAAACAAAACTAAACACAAAATAAGCAACAAAATAATAAATGAAGGTTTCATATTTTTATCTTGCATATGGTGTCTCTCAACAAATGTGAACAGGGCTGAAATTAGTTACCTTAGTGGGAAAGTCCGATCCTAAGTCATGCACTCTTCTAAAAATGAAATCTAAAGAAACACAAGATGAAGAAGGTGCTTGCCTGGCTGAAGATTATGAGTCTACAATTCCTAAGAAGGTTTATCATAACCTTAGGCAGAATGATATCCCCAAACTAGCTAGCTTTTGGAAACAATGGAGTAGATCAAACTGGAAGCATTTCAAGAGAAAATATAAGATTTGATGCTACTACTCTCGGTGAATGTAGACAAAAAGTTGGCCATAGTCATGGTTCAATTTTGGCATGTTTTGTATCGGTGCTTTGTATTTAATAAGGTAAACATGCTATCGAAAATTGAAGATTACTCAACTTTGCTCCATTTAAGATTCTTTAAATCAAACAAGGTCTATCAAAAGAATAAGAAAATTGCTATCATAAGAAGTTGTAAGGAATCATGAACATTAGGGCTAAAGAAGTAGACAAATAGGTTAGATAGAAAGGTGAACAAGATTATATATCTTGAGATTTCCTGCAAGATCACATTGGTAGACATTTAAAAGAGGAGTAGAGCATAAAGAAGATGGATTTAGCTATATATAGGATTGTAAATCAAAAAACATAATAGTATATTATTTATTATATGTGCTAATATACACACACACACACACACACACACACACACACACATACAAGACTGCTATAATAAGAAACACTCATACAATAAGAGACTAATAAAATAGGCAATAATAGAGCAACCCTGAATTATAGTAATATATAATTAATTATATTCTTAAAATATATTCTTAGCACTCCCCCTCAAGCTGGAGTGTAGTTTTCCATCATATGAAGCTTGTTACTTAGCTGAGTAAAGTCATCCTTCTTAAAGGCTTTGGTAAACATATCAACAATCTGGTCTTTTGAAGGTGCAAATGGAGTATAAATCTGTTTACTAGTGACAACATTCCTCACAAAATGACAATTAACTTCAATAGGCTTTGTTCGTTAGGATTACTCACAATGTGAATTGCTGCTCGATTATCACAATGTATAGGAATAGGATCTTTATATATAATCCCAAAATCTTTTGAAAGTGCCTTTAACCATATTAATCCACATGTGGTTTGAGCCATGGCATGGTATTCAACTTTAGCATTGGATCTAGACACCATTGACTGCTTTTTACTCTTCCAAGTTACTAGATTCCCTCCTACAAAAGTATAATAGCCTGATGTAGATTTTCTGTCACCTTTGTCACCAGCATAATTGGCTTCTAAAAAACCAACTAATCAAGATGTTTACTCTTTCTGAGTCACAAACCTTTTCCTGGTGACTTTTTAACATATCTCACAATATTACAAGCTGACACATCCTATCCTTCTTAACTATCTTATGAAAGCCTAAATTTAAGAGTTGATTTTTTTTTACATATCCCTTTACTTCGCTTATTCGTTTGTAGGTGACTGTATAGGTCACAATTCGGTTTTAAGTGATCCTTGAATACTAAGGTCCCATTTCTATTTCTCTTTAATCGATTCAATTATGATATTCGTCTTAAACCATCAAGCACTAATAATTTATATATACTTTATTACTGCACATATCAACACGAACACCATCTTGAACAACCATCAAACCATTTCATCCTGATAGTAAAATAACATAGCCTACATCTCGGACTTTATTTACACTACCAATCAAAATAGAAGTAGATACACTATGCCATCCTCAATCTGTGTCTATCTAGTGTGCTGGAAGCCATATACCTAAAACTGCACATGGGAATCACTCCCGTAGAACTTCTAGAGTCAAAAGCGTCACGATAGTGATCATCAATCTGAAAGGGAGGGAAAGAAGAGGGGAGTGAGTCATAAACTCAGTAAGTAACTACAGAAGCAACTTAAAAATCATAACCTACATCTCTCAGTTTTCAAACTCATAACTCATACACATCCAGTAAATCAATTCCGGTATGCTACAATATAAAACATGACTGTATTTTAAAACATAAAGAATAGCAACCTTATAAACACATTTAAATCTCATTTTCAAACATTGATAAATTTGATCTGATATACTGCATTATAAAACATATTCTCAAATCATGAGGCAAAAGCCAATCATCAATCGTCAAAACATCATCATAAATCATACCGTCCAATCGATAAAACAGATCGTAGTACCAAGAGATAAGGCATAGCATCATCAAGATACTTAGAGCTAACACAATAACGATCTATGGTAGCTAATCGTAGTAATCTCCCAAAAAGGAATGCTGCCTATGCATAGACCAATCAACCCCGACTCATTGATGAGATGACATCAGGACCTATCCAAACGTAATATACGGGACAAGCCAATCGTTCTTGAGAGCTAGTCATCAAGACACAATGCTCTCAGTCAATTAAGAATGCCTACACAATTCTCAAGGTACGGTGTCTTAAGGTCTCAATACTCTAAGTCTAAAACAGTATCCAATATCAATCTTTTCAAATCAACCTTCCAAGACTTTGTATCACAATCGTATTGCAAAAATATGTAGGTAACAATCAAGGGCTCACCAAGCTTTTAAAGCACTTTAAGTTATGAAACAAAATCGAAAAATCATATTAAACAAAAAGCTTAGTTCAGTTCGGAAACTCAAAGGTGTCATCATATTAAAACAGTAATACATGAAACCAAACAAAGATTTGGCTAGCCTAAAGCATGCTTATAAAATATTTTCAAAAAGCTAAACTAATTAGTCAAGGATAGGCCCAATGTGCAGCATTTTCAATATGCATCAAAATAGATTTCATATGCAACATTTCATTTCGTTTCAATACCACATCGGAATCTAAAACATCATACAATTTGGATGCAAGGTAGTTGCTTAGGGTTACTTACAGTATTTCCTTAGCTATTAAGTCCAATCCTTCCTGGCCTATCAAGTTTCACTCAAGCAAATTTGTGCAAGCGAACCTTCAACCAAGCTCTAGTCTTTAGAATAGTCCTCTACACAGTACCTGGTAAATCAAATCAATTCATTTCTTCCAATTATATGCTAACATCAAAAGTTGCATAGTCCAATAAAGAGTGACACCAAGTGGTGTTTTTTGGACTACTCTAATACAAACTAGCATTATTCATCCCCTTTCTATTCACTTGAACTTCTCATAATTTACTTAGTTCAATTTTGCATTTTCTATTTCTAACCTTATGTCATTGTGCTGGTCTTAAGTGTAAATTTCAGAATCTGATTACCAGGCCATAATTTTTATATTACTTCTAACTCAATTCCCTATTCAGAAGTGTAAGGCTCATTTTCTAATTCATTATGTGCTATTTCCAGCAATTTTCCAAAATTGCACCATGTTCTAGCAGTTTTCAGGCACAGTGTTACACTGACCTACTTGTACAAAATACTTCATATCTAATTATAGGCATATCCAGTTGGTGCAAACTCAAAACCATAATAATCCTAACACCATTACCTTTCTGGAAATGCAAGGCTTGCAAACTCAATTTAGGCTGTTTTCTACAATTTTTCAAATTTAAGATTGGAATGCACGTTTTTCTGGCAGAGTACCCTTTACTCATTTGTACATATCTCAAGCTACAGAATTCCAAATCAAGTAATTCCGAAACTGACTTTCTCCTAACTTAAAAGACTATTTACCATAATTTTTCCAAAATTTATCTCACTGTATAACATTTAAACTGAACATTTTAATATTAACCCTGAACAAAACATCAATTCCAGGATTGAACATGAAGTCTAAATTCGTTTAATCATTCATCCATGCCACTTCTATTATTAGGGTATTCATAAATTTTCACTTTTCTAGCAAGAGTTTGGACTTCTTTACCTTAATTTAGGTTGGTCAGATCTTCCAATGCTTGTTCCTAATCTCAATTTTGATTCATCACTTCACACAACAACCATTTGGAAATGGAGCGTTCCCTCATTCATTCAAATTTCAGTTCCTACCCTATTTCAGCCAAGTTTTTCTTTTCTTTTTTCGTACAACTCAACATTAAGACCAGATTATTCTTCTTTAAAAAATCAGTTCACACCAGAAATTCAAGAATTTATCTTACTCTCACTGAACCGAAAACTTCATTGTGTTTCTTGCCTCACGGTCTCTCCTTCACATTCCTTCCTCAAATTGCACATGCAGCTTGCTTTTCCTTCCAATGGCTGATTGCAATTTCCATGCAAAATAGCCCTTTCATTTCTCTCTCTCAATTTGGCAAGGCCCTTCTCTTAAAGCCACAAGCATCGCCTCACCCAAGGTGATGATGATGATAATCGGAACTTGCAGGCAACTTGAAGAGAGATTTGGTGGTCTTGGGTTCCTCAATTGCCAAGAGTTTGAAAGCTTCAACCCTTCTTCCCTTGGAACAATTCAGTTCTGTCCAAAAAGAATTTGAGTGCACCTTCGGCACTTGCAAGAGGAGAGTAGAGAAAGAATCAATTTTGGTTTAAAGGAAAAAG
Organism: Heritiera littoralis; assembly: GCA_031772115.1. NCBI lineage: Eukaryota > Viridiplantae > Streptophyta > Magnoliopsida > Malvales > Malvaceae > Heritiera > Heritiera littoralis. The sequence goes on along the minus strand of JAPDPK010000026.1, from coordinate 4,664,627 downwards.
GGCATCAATTTCTCTAAGGGGTTTGGGTAGCTTCAAGTTTTTTTTCTCTTTCCTTCAATTTCGTTGCTGGTATAACAAGGCAGAAAGAGAGAATGTAAAATGGCCACAAAATCTTATGGAAAGGGGTGGGTTACGTTTCTAATGGGTTGTTAAATAGAAAATCTTATTTTAAACCCCAACTTCAAAATTCTTTTTGATTCTCAATTGGTATTTTGCTTTTATCCTGTATGGACCCTTTTCACTTATTTCTATTCCATTTAAATCCTTTCAAAATACTTTTAATCATACTAAGCCCCAAATCAAATTAACTTTTCTGATTTAATCAACTCATTCGATCAACCTTCATTTTACTCGGTTTTAAGCCTAACTTCCAACAATTAACTATATTGATCTATAAAGATTCTAAGGACATGCCATACATAATAAGAAAGGTCTCTAAATTAGCTTTTCAATGAAATTTGAATCACTTAAACCGGAACTCTCTATAAAACGTTATGCCCACTTCATTATCGATTGCTCACAGTCATAATTTCTTGACTATGACATGAATCTAAAAATTCATTGCCATTGATCCACATTGAATTAGATAGTAAGTCTTATAGGTCGAAAAGATTATCGAGTTAGATTTTCAACAAAATTTGAATCGCCTTAATCGGAGTTTTCTACTAAGAGATATGCTCAATTCTTTACAGAGGTGTCGACTGATAGGTTTCACTGCACATTGTTCAACTTCGAAATTTTTCTGGTATTAATCCGTAGGGAATTAAATTACAAGCTTTTTATGGCTAAAAGACCTTTAAGTCAACTTTCATAAGAATTTTACATTTTATCGTTTTGATACTCCAATCAAGAGATATAATCGAAACAATGCAGATTGGTCATGAGCCAAAGGCTGAAATTTTCGATTTATCATCAAATTTTGGATTTAGCCCAAATCATAACCACATGAAACAAATTGTCTTACCCGAAACCATTTATGAGGAATTTAAGGTACTTACATGGTTTCTAGATGAGTGTGCGGTCCCTTGGGACCTATTGACTTGTCCGTATGGAGGTTTGCGTTCCTATGCCAAAATCTGAAAATATCACGATTAAGCCTCTAAGCACCTCTAATGGTCATTTTGAATTATTTAACATGTAGAAGAAAATTATAGTTGTAACACAAGTAGCTTCCCAATGAAACTTCTTAGGGTTTTTCATCAATTGACTAACCAGGCCTACAGCATGAACAATGTCTGGTCTAGTCACTGTAAAATAAATAAGCTTCCTAACAAGCTTTCTGAACTAAGTACCATCCTCAAAGTCTTCATCATCTTTCCATAGGTCTAGATTAGGTTCCATAGAGACATCTGTTGGTTTTATACCTAATAGAGCTATTTCTTTTAAAAGATTCATGGCATACTTTCTTTACCCTGTTTAGTATAAGCAATCTCAATACCAAGAAAATACGTTAAATTTCTAAGGTCTTTTGTGACAAATTGTTGCTGCAAGTACCTCTTGGTTTTTTCAATGCCAGTGAAATCACTTCCTAATAATAGTATATCATTAACATATACAATCAATACCACAATACTGGATGAACTATGTCGCACAAAGACTAAATGATCAGCTTGACTTCGTTTAAATCCTGCAGTAAAGACTACCTAACTGAATTTGTCAATTCCAAGCTCTTGAACTCTGCATCAAACCATAAATGGCTTTCTTTTGTTTACACGTAAGATGTGTCTCCCCTTGAGCAACAAATTTAGGTGGTTTCTCCATATAAACCTTTTTAGTTAGATCACCATAAAGAACGTATGTTTGGCATCTAAGTACATGGGCCAATCCTTATTAATAGCTACGAATACAAGTAGACGAATAGAGATAAGTCGAGCAATAGGAGAGAATGTTTCAAAAAATCAATACCCAATGTTTAAGGCTTTGCTTGGTGTGATGGAAAGAAAGGGGTGAGAAAAGAAAATTAGTTAATCAAATGGTTAAACTACAAAGTAGGAAAGTTGTTATGAAACATAACCATTTGATTTACTAATTTTCCTTCCTCACCCCTTTCTTTCTATTCTACCAAGCAAAGCTTAAGTGTCTCCTTTAGCAACCAATTCTGCTTTGTACCTTTCAATGGAACCATCAGGGTGATACTTCACTGAAAAAACCCACTTGCACTTGGATGAATTCCTTAAAGTAATGGTACCAAATCCTATGTATTTCAATGTAACCAAAAAAAATCCCATGTATTTCGTGTTAAAAGTGTTGACATCTCCTTATCCATTGGCTTCTTCAAGTTGGGACTCTGCATAGCTTCTTCAAGTTAGGAACAAATACACATGACAAAGACAAAGATAAAGCAAAAGAGCGAATAGAAGGACTAAGGTGATCAAAGGAGACAACATTTGCAATTAGATGTTAAGTGCAAGAACATTTACCTTTGCGAAGAGTAATGGGTAGATTAGGAGAATCACTAGCTGAATCTGATGGACCAAGAGATGACTCTAGAGCACTAGGAGTGTGCAAAGGTTGTCATTAGCTATAAACTTGCAAGGGTTTGGAAGGAGGAATAAATGTATACACAGGTGTAAGAAGAGAAATAGGTTGTTTATCGTTGGCAACTTTAAAAAATTAAACTAAAAAAAAGTCACATCTTAGAGACAAAGTTCTTTTTAGTCATAGGATTATAACATCTGTGCCTTTTTTGAGTTCGAGAATACCCTAAGAAAATAAAACAGATAGCTCTAGGAGAAAGTTTATCCATACCAGTTTCAAACAAATGAACAAAGCATACACACCCAAAAATACGAGGAGTGACCGAAAACAAAGTGAATTGTGAAAAAGACAGTTGAAAGGAATTACACTTGCAAGAGTAGAAGTGAGCATTCTATTGATAAGAAACCTTGCAGTAAGTACGGCATCACTCCACAAATATTTAGTTACATTCATATGAAACATAATGGTGTGGGCAACCTCAAGAAGGTGTCGGTTTTTTCTTTCAGCCATACCATTCTACTATGGAGTACGAGCACAAGATGTTTGATGAATAATGCCCAAAGAAGAACAAAAATTAAGGTCCATTAAATTCACTGAAAATGACTTTTGAAAAATAATTTTTGGAAAATGTTTACATTTTTTGAAAAACAAAAGATTTTCCATTATTTGAATGAGTCAATGAAAAATATTATCTATTTTTTTGTTGTTTTCTAAAATGTCCGTTTTCTTTTTTCTAATGATATTAACATAACTAACAAAATATTAAAAATTAGTTATTATTTATTAACTAATTTACAGATATTAAAAAATAATTATATTTTGAAAATAATATATTTAATATTAAAACATTTAAAAGTATTTAGTATTCCTTATATTAATATTTTTAAAAATTTGAAGTAATATTACTATTTTAATTTATATAATATCAATAAATATTAATATTTATTTTTGAAATATTAAAAATATTTATACTATTAAAATAATTATATTTTATACTGAAAGTATTCATTATTAAAATCATAACAAAAGTATTATTTATTTATATTTATTATTAAAATATTAATATAGAAATATTTTTAAATAAATTATTAAAATAATAAATATATTATTTATTAAATTAGTATTTATTTATTACTAAAATAATAATATAAAATTGTTTATTATTGAAATATTTAAAATTTTATGATTAATTAAATACAAAATAAAATATTTAAACTTAAAATATTGGAAGATTTTTAATATTAATATTTTAATATTTCAAGTTTTTAATCTAATTAAATAAAAAATATATTTTTATTATTATAATAATATTTTATGTAGGATTAAATTAAATCAAAGATAAAAAAAAATCCTATTTAAGGTCTAACTTGAGTAAAATTATACTTACAAGCTTGATAAATAACCTTACACATAAACAATTATTTTCTGAAAGATGTTTTCCCCTTTCTAAAAGCGTAATACTATTTTCAGGAAAATAGCCTAAATTTTCATTGACTAGGAAATCAATTTTTGCCAATCAAACACCAAAAAATGCAGAAATCATTTTTCAAAAAACATTTTCAATGAACCAAATAAAGCCTTAAAGAAATCAGACTTCATATATTCTAAAGCATTGTCAGTCCTGAATACAAGAATGGTAGAAGAGAATTAGGTCTTTATTTTATTATGAAGAGTTTGAAATACATAAAAAAAAAATGGATGACCTTTCTTTTAATAAATAAATCCAAGTAGAACAATCATTCACAAAGGTAATAAAATACCTATAACCTGACATAGTAGAATAACAACAAAGACCTACACATCTGAATGTACTAAATCAAATGGATGCAAACTTCAACTTTCTCTAGACGAAAAAGACATTCTATGATGTTTTCCTCAATAACACACATCACAATTTATTATAGAAACAAACTCACTAAAAGACACAACCTTTTTTAAATTAGAAAGAGAGGGATGACCCAAACTATAGTGCCAATTATAGGGAGACACACTGCCAACAACAGCAACAAGGGGCATAGAACGAGATTAAGGTAATAAACTCCCCTTGAATCAGCACCACATCCAATCATTGTATTTGTTTGGAAATCCTGAAAGACACAATGAGTAAGGAAGAAAGTCACAAAGTAATTCAAATATTTGGCAAGTCAATTAACAGAAAGGGGGTTAAATGATAATTTTAGAACCTGTAAAACTCAATCAAATACAATAGAGGAGGCATGAACAGTACCAAAACCAAATACACTCATACACTAGAAACAAAACCATCGGTGACAGTAATAGGAGATAGAGATTGACAAGGTGAAAAACTTTTGAATTGACATGAGTTACTTGTCATATGAATTGACGCACCTAAATCAATGAACCAGGAATTATCAAAGAAAGCAGTAAGCACCCTAATACCTACCTAAAACATAGGAGAAGCAATAGGATTTTGTTGAGAGTGAAGTAGCCTATTATACTCTTCTTTATAGATTTGAATAACATCCTTAGGACTAGTCCCAATGGTCTCAAAATTATGTTCACCAGAAGAAAGAATAATAAGCGTAGCCCTAGGGACATTGGATGACTTAGCACTTTTGGTAGCCTAGTTAAGCTTGCCATGCTTATTCCAACATCGATCCACAATGTGCCCTCTTTTACCACAAAAATCACATAATTGATCACGACCTTTACCTTTGCTATTATTATGTCCACTGCCATGGGCAACATAGTGGAATGCTTTAGATTCACATTAGGAGAAGAAAAGGTTAAAGAAGTAGACTGTAGACGAAAGAAGCAAATCGAAGCGTAGGCATGGTACTTTCCCCAAGCAAATGACTCCTAAGAGAATTATACTACTCATCCAGATTCATCAAAAGCCACATACAAATAGGTTTTCCCATTGCTTCTTTTGAGTCTCTAAATCTATTTCATTGATGATCCACCTATAGGTAGCAAAAAGTTTCAGTAAAGACTTCTTCCCTTTCTTTATTATCAACAAGCTATTGAAACAAAGAGAAGATGCGAGAGTTGTTACCATCATTGGAAAGCATCTCCTTTATGGAATCCCACATCTCCTTAGCTGTTGATGCTAGACCAACAGAGGTAGCAATCTCAGACTCTAAGGCATTCAACATCCATGTCTTAACAGCACAATCAAACTAATACCATGTTGCATATTTGGAATACTTAGAATCGGGCATGTTATTAAAGAGATGATGTTCACGACCTTAAGATCTCAAGAAAGTACGGAATGCTGGGGACCAAAGTGCATAATTTTTCCCATTAAACTTCATAATTGTGCCAACAGAGACACAAGATCAGAAGTAAACATGTTATTTTCTATCTTTAATCATAAAAAAGGAAGAAGATTAAACAAACCTTTGGGGAGGGGTAAGGAGCCTTAGCTGTGATAAAGCCCCAAGCAGGATTAGTCTTAGACTGTTAAAACGGATGAGGATATCTGTGGTTTACACAAAAAAAGAAGAAGGAAGAATTCCCAGAGGCACACAACCTCAAACATAGAGGCATAAGTGATCAATCACACAAGATGGGATTGATCTACCTTCACAATAAACAAACTAGGCAAGGAAAAGCACAATCATCGAAATGGTAGCTTAGAAAGAAAAAGAAAAATATAACGAGTGATTAGGGTTAAGGTTAAGGTAGAACCTGTTCTGATACTATGTAAATCAGAAAACAACGTAGTATATTATTCATTATATGTGCTAAAATATACATAAATGTACAAGTCTCCTAAAATAGCAAACAACCTTACAATAGGAAACTAATAAAGTGGGCAATAATAGTGCAGCCCTGAATTATAGTATTATACAATTGATTATTTTCATAAAATATATTCTTAACAAGGATGATTTTGTTTCCCAAGGTTTTGGTGCTAAAATATACATACATTGATAAGTTAGTTAATGAAACTAATGTTGCACCGATAATCTTGGCTGAAATTATCAGTTCACTAAATCATTGTAGGTGAAAGGGAGAATAACGATTCACCGGATGTTTACCCCTATTGTAAATATAGATGGAAAGTCACCTACAGTGCATGAAGTCCAATTTTCGTAAGGCTTATTTTAAAGTTTTTGTTCCTATAAAGGAATTTTGTGAGAATAGATGGCCAAAGCCACGATCAAATAATGCTTGGATCTCAATCCTACGCAATCTTAGTGGGCAAAAGGTAGTTTGGAGAGCCCTTTGGATGCGACATATTCCAACCTTATTTAGTTGTGGAAAATTCCCTTGGGTCCCCCTATGGGGTTCTGTTAGTTATGCTCCAAGTATGGTTTGAAGGTGACTGCTACAATGGCGACCTGTTTCTCCCCCTTTCAATTTCTCTTCACGACACAGGTTCTTTCTTCTCTGAAACCACAACCAAAACCTCTCTTTTCGTCGATCCAAAAAATTCCTCCTTGCTCAACCGTTGCTTCATACCACTACCATTACTCAATGCTACCGGCTTCATCCTCAAAATATTTGAATTTCTCTCAAGTTAAACAGCTACTGCCTTCTCTTCCGATTGCTTTCGCCTTCACAATCTTGACTATCAATTCGTTATTACATTTTTTTTTTGTAATGTGGTTTGAATTTTGGTTGTGTTTGGCTATATCCTTGGATACGGTTTGACTTTAATCTTGGTGTGAATGAATCGAAGAAGGAATCTTTTAATTGATTTTTGTTGAATTATCAAGATCAGGTTTGAGTTCTTGGGGTTGGTGTCAGGTTGGATGAGATGAGATTGAATGATTGCGGGGATTTATGTTCAATCAGCTTTTGGGTTTTGTTTGTGTATTGCTTGCTAATAGCTATTTTGGCCTTCTGGCTATTGAATTCAGATTTTGTTTGAAAGGTTGTGGATTTCGCATGATAGGCATCTGGTCTCAAATAACAAAGTTTGTTTTTTTTTTTTTTGATAATAATAACAAACTTTGTTTGTTTGACTGTTACAGAGGCTTCTTGACCTCTATTTGTAGCATTAACTATTGAAACTGGAAATGTGAGAAAGTCATTGGGTACCTAATGGGTAAAATCAGGGTTTTGTTAAAAGGATGTTATATTTAGATATTTTTAAATATTTTTGTATAATTTTAAATATTTTGAAATATTTTTAGATATTTTTAAATATTTTGAATATTTTTAAATATTTTTGTATAATTTTAAATATTTTGAAATATTTTTAGATATTTTTAAATATTTTTAAAAATATTTTTACTTATTTTAAATGATTTTACATATTTTTTAGATTTTTTACATATTTTTAAATTTTTTAAAATATTTTTACATAATTTGAAATATTTTAAAATATCTTTACATATTCAAATATTTTAAAAATATTTTTAATTTTTTAAAATTTTTTATGTAATTTGAAATATTTTTTAATAGTTTTAAAATATTTTTAAAATAAATTTTAAAAAATTACGCAATAAGGCAGCAGTTAATATCACATGTCAAAATCTAATTGAAAAGTTCATACAACATCAATTTTTTTAACGCATTAAACCCACCCAAGCGATAAAATGTTTTTTAACGCATCAATTTTTTTAACCCACCCAACCTTAAACATAACAGGCAATTTGTTGTTGGTGGAGCGCATTTCGACCCGAACCGGCAAACTTCGACCTGGAGATGTTGTGATCCTTCGGTCCCCCGAGACTCCTAGGAAGTTTGTCTGCAAACGGCTGATCGGAATGGAAGGCGATCAAGTCACCTACGTCGTCGACCCCAAATACAGTGATAGATGCGAAACTATTATGGTAGTATTTCTTTTTCTTTCCACTTCGCTGTATTCAAAGAATCAACATTTTTTTTTAAAGTTATTATTCAGTACTTTTTCCATATCTCTTTCGGTGTTATCATGATAGCCTTGTTTCAAATTCTGTTGCCAACAGGGCATAACCATGGCAATTGCCATTTCACCATTCCATCCATAAGTTCAGGTATCAATATAATTGAATGGTCATATGGTATGGTTAGATGAAGGTTCTTATAGCCATCAAATTTATCTTCCACAAACTTGATCTCTACAACTGCAGATTGCCAGATGAGGCTGAATATTCAGAAACATCTACGTGCACATGAACATATTTCTCATATAGAATCAATGCAAGATATGGATCAATTGTTCAAAATATTTAGGATATTCCACACCCTAAGGAGTGATATCCATAAATTGACAATCAAAAGCCTTCAGTTATTCTGGAGCAAATTTAGGAAACTTGAGGGAAAAGTTGAATCGAGTACCTATAACATGCCAGTTGCTTACCATAACATGCTAACGCTCCACCTAACAATAGTATTGCTGCAGCAAAAAGATCTACATAAACCTGCATGAGGTAGACAGTACTTCATGGCTTCACTATTAATAAAAGGACAGAAAGAAATTCCATAAAAAACAAGTTTTAATTGTCTTTTGTCATTTTCTAACCAATAAATTAAAGGAACAAATTGTAAACACTATCTCCACCATAACCTTCTCCAAGACAATCAGAGACTTATATATGATACTCTAAGAAAACAACAATAGTTAAAATGAAAATATGTAGTTAGAAGTTCATACCCGAGCCACAGTTGATGAATCAATAGGATTATCTTCCGTTCCAATCCAGATTAGCACAGCAAATGTTATCATAAAAAGAAATACAAGAACAGTAACCTGGTCAGAGAAAAACAGAATTAATGAGTTCTTAAACATTAGATTTTGCAAAATGACATATCGGAAAGTATTATAGAAACATTCAAAATAGTTACACATGACAACCATGATAAGAAACAAAATAAGAAACTATATCAGTATACCAGAATCACAATTTTTTGACGGTTTCCAACATGAATCAAACGGAAAGGATAACGTATTCTGCGACTATCTGCAATTGATGACCTTGGTCTATTTAAAGAATTTTGTAGTAAAGCTTCTAGAAAGCATTTTTCATCATTCTCTTCCTCTTCATATTCTGCCTGGTGGCAAAGGTCGACCTTATAAAAAAACCGCCAGATAGACATGGGGTATAGCCGATGAAGAAACACTAATTTTCACTCTGAAAGAAAATATGAAAACTTGAAAGTAACTAAACCTAGCAAAGGATATTATCCTGATTTATGAAAACACTAAGCTTCAGTACCATTGCATTAAAAAAGCCTGGGAAAAGAAGAAAAAAGAAAGCTGCCCTGTATGTTGATTGTTTAAGACGTGGTAATTTAGAGTCAGCCAATAAAGTCGATCTCCCTTTTCTTTTTCATATTTTCTTTTATTATAAAAAAGTGCGTATCTTGATTCTTGCAAATACCTCCATTTTTTAGAGAGCACATTTTGCTTGCATTTGAAATAGTTATCTAATATACATGATCATCTTTCACTCAAAGAGACGTAAGTTAGTTGAAGAGAAAACATACCAGAATGACAAAAGTAGAAGAAATGTTGCAAAGAATAGAATTCTGGGGAAGGCTGCAAATCACATATTTGCACTAATTAATGCTTAAATTAATCTAATGCAGTGAAAGAAAGAATCAGGATCTTGTTACGAGCATCTACAAATACCCATGGCTACAAAACCACAAGAGTATGACCAGCATAGCCACCCTCTGCATGCAGCAAGGAGAGTCAAGACAAAATAAACGAAGTAACCTGCAGGTAGATGAGAATTTGCCAATTCAGTTTGAATCAGAGATGTGATTTAAATCACACTATGCATACAAAGCCAAGGGGTCAACATAGGTGTAAAATACAAATTCTTACCAGCATTAGTAGACCCAATCAGTAAATGAAATACCTGTCAGTCACATTCATTTGGATCAAGAATAAGTCAATACACTTGAAATAGAAATCAACATAGTAAATCTTTTTTTGGCCAACCAACATCGTAGCTTAGATGTACCACAAATTAGAAAAGAAAGAAAAAGGGGGAGAAAAGGAAAGAAAGCATTAAAATAAATCATTTTTCATATATCTTTTAGCACACCAATGCATGGACCTTACTAAACATTGACTTCATTCCCAAGTCTATGTTAATCTTCTGCCAGCGCGGGACCATAAGTTTAATTATCTCTTTCTTTACAGCATGTTTCCTAATCATTCCAGTATAAAGGCCAGATAATAGAGTAATGATTTAACTGCATTGTTACTACCGATTACTAGAGATAATCTTGATTGATTCCAACTCTATCTCATTATGTCATTTAAAAAATTGATTCTTTAAGTTTAAAGAATAATCTCCTCATATGATGATTATTGTGTATGAGAGTTCAAAAGACTTTCAATCATGAATTGTCCAAAGAATTCATATATGAGATATATAATATTCCCAATGCATTGTTTCTTGGAATTGTGGGAGTAATTAAAGTTAAAAATTATTCCTAATAAGGTCTCATATCTAGATACATTGTTAATCACAACAAATGGTTGGATTAAAGTCCGTAATTGACTTATATCTCTTATGAATAGAGTGTTTGTAAAAAAGAAGGTTGTGATGCACTCTTGATAAGTCTTCCTATGCAAGTAGAGAAGAGAGAGAACACTTATGGATTTCCAATTAATCTTAGAGTACTTGCTAACACAGGATAAAGCAAAGTTCCAAAACAAAAATGCACTGCCATTTTTAGGAACTAACAAACCAATGTAAGGGGTGAATATATTTCCTTGTGTCTCATATTAAATCTAAAGGTTCAAGCATTGGCCACCTTTAGACATACACTTTACATAAGAACCAACTTGCATTCTTCTTAGAATTGCATAAAGTGCATACACTTGTATACTTTGATAATAATTGGGGGATTGTTATATATATTATCAAAGTCATTTCAAGAAACATATTTTAAAATCATTTAGATTGTATTTGTGTTAAAGAAAATGGAATTGGAAGTATAAAAATGAGTTTGGAATGATGAAAATTCTTAGTTAGTTGACTATCCAAAAAAGCAGTTGACTACCCTATGTACAAAAACTTTCTGGAAATGTTTTTCCCTTGGGAATTCAACTTCCATATAGGGCAATTGACTGCCCCAGGTTGAAATTGTCTCTGTTTTGAGAAAACAATAAGGAACTCAACTCTCTTTATCAGGCATTCGACTGCCCATTCTAGAAACTCATAAAAAACTCCGTTGGATATGTTTCTTCAATCTAAAAGTCATAATTCTTTATCCTAAATATGTCTAATCATGGAAAGATGATTCTAACACCATTTTGAGCTTATAAATATACCTACTTTAATATAATTTAGTATAATATTTTCATATCTTTCTCTCAAATTCTAAAATTCCTTTCTTGCACTCTTTTTCTAATTTTGGTTCAAGTGAGTATATATATGAGAGTTTCAAAGTGCAATTAAATTTCTCTAGAAGTAGACATTGTATCTTAAGAACAACGGTTCCTAAACCATTTATACCAGTGTGAAGAAACTATTGTTATTAAGATAATTTCTTAAAAGTACCTTGCCTACCAAAATTTCTTCTTCTTCAACCTTTTTGCGTTAGTACACCATCCACAGCAAAGAAATTTTTCATACGATAGCTACATCCTACAATGACAAAGAAATGAAAATCATAATTGATAGACAAGACACACACAGAAGACTGTGAGTTGGGAAAAGTTCTAAATCACTTGAGATGAGTTTGTACACGTTGATTTTAAATTTGGGTGGGTCACAGATATTTGTCATCGCTTTGATTTTGTGTGCATCAATCAATGCCTTTAACGATTTACAAAAGAGAAATGATGGACAACCCTACAAAACAAGACCATGCCAAAGGTGTTATCAAGAAGCTAATTAAGTGCTGATTTGGTAGGGTGGTGCTGGTGTGGTATGCTGAAACTCCCAACGCAATTAGCCCCAGTTTCAAGCGGTAGATTTGGTTGACTTTAATGGGGATAAATTAGGAAGAAAACTGTTAGCTTTGATAGCTACTAGCAACAATCTTTTGACTAAGCAACAGCTTGTGGAATAAAATTATCTATTGACAGTATACGAAATAATTACCAAATAATAATATAATATTATTTATTATTGAAATATTAAAAATATTTAAGATTAGTAATATACAAAATAAAATATTTGAACTTAAAACATTGAATGCTAATATTTCTGACAAAAATAGTTTTCTGAAAATCAATTTCTGCAAAACAAACTAAACCCAATAACATGTATGTTTTCCAGTACTGACAAATAATATGTTAGTGCCTAACTAAAGTCTTGGGTTGTTTGACCATAGGGCGACGGCAGAGAGGACAATTTTCCTTTTTCTGTAACCATGTGCCAAAACACTCTCTATGATAAGTATGATAACAAGGTAAAGTGGTAATCGTAGTATCCATACTCTCTAAACAGATAGCGCATCGTTGTTCCACGTCCTCAATAGTGAGGTTCTCCAACTCCATAATAATGTCAATTTCCACCACCACTTTAGCCGTAATGCTCTTATCAGAGCGGCAATAAGAAGTTAACGCCGAAAAATTACGGACTAACTCCCTATCCATTGTTTTCCCGAAGATGCAGAGGCCACGAGGTCTAATAGTTTTTGCAAGTTCGTTGAGATGCATAAAAGACTTGTTTGACTGCTCGATTTGCTCCAAGATTACGTCTTGTGATTCCAATCCACTAACAATTTCATCATTGAAGCGTCTTAGTTTTGCTTTGAATAGAAACCTCATCTTAAAATTCTCCAGTGGCCGTGAAGGCGATGATGGCGAGTTTTTCATCTTTTTTTGAGATAGCGATGATAGGATATTGTTGAAACCGTCTGTTGGACATTTTCGTTTGTTTGACTTTGAGTCCTGCATGGTGAAATTTTTTTTAACGGAATTGAAAACAAAATCTACACTACTTCTTGCCAACTTCTCGAAAGACACAGAAGAAAGATTTAGCACCAGTTTTGGTGGAGAAAATGAAAGGTAGGGGCTATTTCTAGGTAACAAGTCGTACAATTTACAATCCTTTCAGGATTAGGATTAGGATTAGGATTAAGATTAGGATTAGGATTAGGAATGTTTTTACTTAAAAACGAAAGGATTTTCATTAGTAATCAAATTTCTAGTATCAAATATGCCGGTCCAATCAAATTTTCATTAATGGGGTATCTGCACATCAAATGTATCCTCATTCTTCAACACGTTGGTTACTTAATATACGAATCTATTCTGCATTACCTGTTGATCATGTATTTATCTTTCTTTTTATTTTAAATAGGTTGTCATAGTATATCTTATTCCTGTTGGCTGTTATAAGTGACTTTGGCATTGATCTTTTGTTGTTATTAAATCCGGATGAGCCCATTAACAAAGAGGTAATAATCTTTCCTGCAATATTTGCCCATTAACGTTGTCATTGTCGTTTCCTGTAACTGTTCTGTAGCAGAATTGTCATCTTTTCTTTTCCTTCGTTTCAATCTTGAAGAAGCATTTAGATGTTTGATTGTTTTAGCCATTTATCTTCATGGGTTTGTCTTAATCTAGTTAATCTTTTAGTATGCCGTTAGTTTTTAGGATGGCTAAGCAATGTTAGCGAGTGTTTTATTTCAGTTTATGACAAACTTTAAAAAGATGCACTGATTATGGTGGGTTTTAGACGTTTCTGTTGGTGGGTTTGCTTCTATACTGGTTGATTCCTGTAGCATCTGTTGGGACTTGATGCACAAAAGTATGTAGTATTTAATTTATATGGTGCCTATTAGAATTTGGTTTTTGCAATTCTCAGGAAGTTGCCACTCATTTTTTAACACCTTCGGTTTAATTTTCCAGTCAGCATGATTTTTACATCTACGGGCATCTATTTTTGATAATATCTTGCAGAAACTAAATGAGATTTGCATTTTTTGTGAAGTCAAAATATTTTGCTGTTCTATTTTTCCTAAATTTTCACAGCCTCGGGAGTCAAAATATTGAATTCTGAAAACAATATTTTGTGAAGTCAAAAAATTTGGTCAGTCACTAGAGTGATTGCTTATGGGGAAGAAGGTTATGGTTACTTAAGATGGTTAAGGTGACAGTAGAGGCTACAGTAGCACTGTTTGGGCTGATGGATACGAGATTTTAGTGAATTGTGGACTGTGATTTGAGTGGGGCTTACATCACTTGACTGTCATTTATTATATATTTATATTTTTTATTTTTTTTAGTTAAATTTTTTTATTTTTTATTTTATATCAGTTAAGAAAATAAATAAATAAAAACTTTGGTTAATTTGAATCAGTTACAACCAAGTGAAACTTGAGCCTCAAGTCCAAATTGAACTCTGAACAAAAAAAAAAAAGTCCAAATTGAACTTAAGCTATCCAAATGGCTTTCGGGTCTGCGACCGAGCCCAATAAGACTTATGAGACTCAGTTGAGATTTGAGCAAATAATTTCAGAACTTTAATCGATTAAGCCCAAATTTTGCTTTTAAATTTTCCAAATTACTTTTAGCTTATCTTGAATCAAGATTAAACAATAAAAAAAAATTATTTTTATTTGTTTTGGTGAGGATTTTTTGGTGTTAATGATAGATACTGGTGCTTGGTAAAATGTTAGGAAAACGGTGTCAAAAGGGTAGAACAAATCGAAGCAGAAGAAGACAAAAGTTGATGCCGAAATGCCGCAGAAACCACCAACTGCTTTCTTTTACTTCTTGCGAGTATTCCATTTTTTTTCCGTTCATAGATTTGGTTAACTTTTTGTTGATATTTGATAATAACATTTCTCTTGGCTGCAGTTTCCTATGCTTCCTATCTTGTCTTTGTTTCTTTATTCTTTTAGCCGAACTTGAAACATTTTTGATGTCGTGTTGATTAAAGTCCATCCGCATATCTCTTAGTTGTCTTCACGAGAGAATTTTGAGTTGGTTTTTTTGTCTCACCAATGGCGTTGTGTTTCCTTGCCTTCAAACTCGGATTCTGGTTTTAACTTCATGGGACATTAGGATACGCTAGGTTCAAATTTACATAGATAATAAATATATTCTGGATGGTGAGCACTGGTGTTTTTATCAAAGAATCTTGCCTGCTAGTTTTGTTGAAGAAAGTGAGTCCGTTTTTTATTGACAAAATCTGAGTTTTCATTCTCTTATACTGAAGGGAGGATATCGTAAGGAATTTCAAGAGCAGAATCCAGATATCAAGTCAATGCGTGATTTATTCTTCTTTCTATTGTTCTCTTCACTGGCCAATTTATCTACCCATATTCCACCCACTATTCATTTTGTCATTCCTTTTTTGCCTGAAATGAACAGGAAATGCTCCAACCTACATCTTGGGGCTCCTCTCTTTGGGTGTAGTTTGTTTATCAGCTGCCATGCTCATTGATTCAGCAATGCTTCTGACTTCTGCAACCATTGCTATGGCATCGTTAAGCTTGTTGACTGCAGAGCCCACACCCTGGGTTGGAAAATTTTAGTACTAACTCAGTAGTTTATCACAAAAATAACAGCCTAATGTGTATTAACCTTAAAATTGCAATATGGGGTATAAGTAATTATATTCTTGAGAGTCTAGTTATGTTTTACATACCACACCAGCTGCCCCTGCTGCGATTGCCATTGGTGCTGTAACTGCACTAAGTCCAGATGAGCACATAACAGGAATCCTGACAGCCCTTGAAATAGAATATGCTGCTGCTAATGTTGGCGTGGCCTAATAGATACAGTAACAGAAAGAAGAAAGCACATATCATGTTAATCAAAACAAGGAAGATTTTACAGACTTCAAACTTGCAGGATTGCATCTGATATGGCTAAAACTTTTTCATTTTGTGTACCGAAGCACAATTACCTTCTCAATCAAACCGAGGACACCAGATTTTGAGGGAGTGGAACATTTTCCTCCTTCAGTTTGGATAATGTCAACACCTTCCCTTTCCAGCAGCTCTGCAAACTTGACCTGTTCAGTGTTGAAAAATGTTTAGTTCAAGCCAATTAAAGGCAGTAGCAAGGACCGACATTCTTTAAGCATTACAGATGCATTGGTAACCTGATCAGGGAGGCTAAGTGTGTGAGGCACAGTAACTGATAAGGTAACAGAAGGAAGAATGCTCCTTGTCTCCTTTGTTAGCTTTACTATCTGCAGAACATGATCAACAGAACTAGTAAAACTAGGCTAGTAAGTGATGACCATTATTCAGAACTTTTAGCTTGAGAGTTTAAGGTTAAATATAAGATTGCTTATAATGATTACAATAGATTTTGATACCTGCTCTGGGGAGAAAACTACACCAGTCTCATAAAATGAATCATAGTTTCCAATCTCCACCTGCATTTGCCAACAATTTTGTTAACATAAATTAAAAAATTTGTTCTGATTTTCTTTTCATTACATGTCACACTACTACATCATCAAAACCAAAACTGTCACAAGATTCAAGCTTAATAGTTTTGAACTTCAAGTGTACAGTGAGTTTGCAGTCAAACCATCAATGCTCCTGCTTCAACTGCAGCTGAAAATGCAGCTGGATCAACTGATGAAACACAAACCTGTAATAGGAGACATGTTAGAATCAAGATCAACATATTACTACGATGAAAACAAAGCTACAAATTGCCGAGGAGGCTGCCTAGGAAGCCGGATTATTTAACATGTCAGATCCTATAATTTCTAGTTTACTCAATTCCCTGAGCAAATATTGTTTAGTTCAGCTCTAGCTTGTATGGGTTACCTTCTGCCGTACCCAGCTTCTTCTTTTTGATACAGGATATATATATATATATATATATATATATATTTATATATATGAAATAATATACAAAATAGAGTAGAAAATCCAAATATTGCTATAGTATTCTCTTCTTATGAGGAAAAAAACACGGTTAAGACAAGCTCTAAGTAAGATTAAGGAAATACCGGTAGAGAAGTTAAGCTTATGGCAAGTTTCACTAATTCTGGATCACAAGCTATGTCCACATGAGTTGCTCCACCCTGAATTACAATCACTGCAGTTACATTATCATTTCAAATAATAATGGAAGAAAACAATATTAAAATGACCATAAGAAACTGACCTTATCCGCAGCAGTAACAACTGCAGCCACATTGTCTCTATCAAAATTCTGTAACCCTGAGATAATCTGCAGAAGAAATATATAACATTTTGAATCAAATTACACTTATTAAACAACATAACGGAAAAGGAATAATGAAAATCCAAGAATATGCGTTTTGAATACCTTGAGAGCTCTTCGTTCATGGAAGTCTCTCAACACGGCTTCTTTTGTAGTTGATAGGAGTGCTTTTGCAGTAGTTACACAAGCACTTCTTCTGATAGGTGCATATGGTTTTGAAGGGAGAGAGTTACCAAGAAAAGGGTTTAGGCTGCCTTTCAAAGCAGCGGTAGAAGAATGAGAAATTGGCACGCAGATTGAGGAATACATGTTTCGCTCGGGTGAGGTTGGAGCTCGGAGGGAAAAGAAGAGATAAGAGATGCTGGCAACACAGAAGTCTTCAACACTGCTTCCATTCCAGCAGATATTTTGGGTTGTTCACTTGGGCTTGGGTTGTTTGGGCTCCCTGGACGATTACTCGATTCTGGTGAAAACTAGTAAATGGGCTATTGGGTATAAAATATGGGCCTAAAGTTACTAACCCATGTGTGCCACAAGCCCAACTTTAATGGTTGGTAGATGCAATACTTGAAAGTGTTCATTAGATTTGATTGATTCGACTAATTATAAATCAAATTTGACTGAATTAATTTTTTTTTATTTTATACATTGAATCTAAATTTTTAATTTCAAAATAACCAAACTGAAATAAATTCGGCTAATTTAGTTGATTAACGAAAATAATAAAATATATTTAAGTTAAATTATTAATTTTCAAATTTGAAACAAAACTTAATAATATCATCCAACAAATTATTCAAATACTACAACAGTAAGTTAAAAACTCTAACAGTATTAATCTTAAAACAACGTTTAAATTTCAAATATTAAATATATTTTTAGGTTTCATAAATTTTTAATTTAATTTAGTTTTTTATATTTTGATTAAAACTTTCGTTAATTCAATTGATTAATTGAATTAATTAAAAATTGATATTCTTTCCAAATCATTTTCATTAACCATTCGAAATCATTCAATAAGCGATCAATTAATCGAATTAAATATAAGTTTCATTAATCATTCGAAATAATTTGGTATTTTCGATCTATTAATAGAATTAAATATCAATTTGTTTGATTAATTAAAACTAAAATATGAATACTCTGATGATACAGACTGCAATGGTCAAACGTTTTAGACCTATTGCTTCAATGTTCAAATTCAACCAAACCATCAAATGAAAACCACACAACAGGAAAATGCCCTCGGCAAATTCAGCGGATAACCTTGTATTCCTACACTTCCTCCTTGGTTAGAACCTAGTATATCACAAAAACGCTCGTCTTCCGTTTGCTTTTTTCTTTTTCTTTGACTTTTTTACTCCCTCTCTTTTTCTTTCCACCAATGTTCCAAATTCAACCATCAAGGTGGTGCATTCCCAGAGCCACCGACGCCACCCGTTGACGCACACCCCGACGGAGATGATGGTGTGGCTGAGGAACCAAAAATGGATCCAAATGTTAAAAACGCTGAACACAATCGAACAAACAATTTCTCTGAGCAATGTATTATTCTGAATATAACCTCCCACAATGGAATTTGGCAAGGTGAGAACCCCTTCACCGAATCTCCCCCTCTCTTCATCGCTCAACTGGCCGCTATCCTAATCGTCACTCGCTTTCTTTACCACCTTCTCAAGCTTTTCCATCAACCCCGTATCATTTCGGACATTCTCGTAAGTGGCATTGTTGATATGTTAACGGTATCTCAATTTATCCAATGTCATAAATAGAATACTTAATGATTTATAAAACCATATTTCATGTGCAGGGTGGCATATTGTTGGGTCGATCTGCGTTTGGGAATACAACTTTCTTTGCAGATTTGTTTCCCACGAAACATGCTGCTACAGTAGAAACCTTGGCGTACATGGCCGTTGTTTTTCACATGTTCTTAGTTGGCTTAGAGCTCGACCTAAATGCCATCGAGCGCATAAGCAAAAAGGCAATAAGTTTTGCCGCAGCTGGACTTTTTGTTCCCTTGATCATAGGGGTTGGCTTCTTTTATCTTCTGCATGCATTTTGGAAACAAGATGAGCCTCAAGGCAATGATGCTAGCGTACAAGGTTGTTTTTTATGGGCTGCCGCACTAGCAGTCACAAGCTTCCCTGTTGTCAGTCGAATTTTGTCGGATCTCAAGCTGCTGAACTCAGATATTGGACGCCTGGCAATGCCCGTTGCCCTTATCGGCGACTTGGGCTCTTTGGTTCTTATAGTCATTCTGATCCCATTCAGTGCTGATCCCATAAATGCTCCGTATGTCATCACCACAACAACAGCCTACCTATTGGCCTCCTTTTACACATTCCGTCCATTCCTTGCATGGCTCGTTCCCCGCACTTCTGAAGGGAATGAAAACAACTACAGTGATTTTTACTTGTGTTTTGTACTTGTTGGGGTTGTGCTAAATGCATTTTTAACGGATGTGATTGGCACTCATCCCATTGTTGGGAGTTTCGTATTTGGGCTTATTATGCCTGACGAGCTGGCGCTTGTGTTGATGGAGAGGTTCGATTACTTTGTTTCAGGGCTTCTGATGCCGATGTTCTTTGCAGTTTCTGGGATTAGAGTCGACATCTTCAAAGTAACAGAGTGGAGCCTCGTAGTAGTTATTGTAATTATGCTTTGCGCTGTTAAGATTATTAGTTTCCTACCAATTTCTTTAGTGTCTGACATTGATTATAAAGATAGTTTTGCTCTTGGATTACTCATGAACACAAAAGGGATATGGGCCATTCTTATCATTCACACTGGCTTGGAAAAAGGGGTACTTTCTCTCAATTTTCACGTTTACAGCATAAAAATCGATGAAACCGTACAATTTTACATGTGATTTTTCAACTCTGTTTAGGTTTTGCGTGACGATGACTATGCGGTGATGATGATTACAATTCTTTTAATGACCAGCATAGTTGCTCCTACCATTGCTGCCATGTACAAGCGGACCAAGCTTTCTACAGTAAACAACAATAGAACCATACAACAAGCTAAAACAGAAGCAGAGCTACGAATCATGGCATGCATCCAATCGTTTGGAAATGTACCGGGAATATTAAAGCTCCTTGATGTTTCTCAGACCCAACAAAGTCGTATGACAGTGTTCACTCTCCACCTTGATGAGCTCAAAGGCCGTTCATCAGCTATGCTTATCGTGCATGACTCAAAGAATTACAGGTTTGACGACTCTGTGTACCACCCTGATTATGGTGATAGCTCTGAAGCGGATCAAATTGCCCATGCCTTCAGAGAATATGAAAACAAGACTCGCAATGTCAGCATCCAATCCCTTACTGCAGTGTCTTCTTTTGAGGCTATGGATGGGGATATTTGCAGTCTAGCTGAAGACAAGCATGTAGCATTCTTGATCTTACCATTCCACAAGCGAGCCACGACAGACGGGACTCTCGAGGAGAGAAGCTCTGCCTTTCGCAACATAAACCAAAACGTGCTTCTTCATGCTCCTTGTTCTGTCGGAATCTTCATAGACCGTGGCCTGGAAGAGGCCACAGGAGCCAAATCCAGCAATGGAATCCATCAAATAGCCATGGTATTCCTTGGTGGAGCTGACGACTGTGAAGCATTAGCTTATGCTCGGAGGATGGCAAGGAAGCCAGGAGTTAGCCTAACGGTGATAAGAATATTAGAAATGGAATCAATGGATCTGGCAAAAAGCAGGAAATCAATGCAATCCTCAACCTCATACCTTGACAGGCAAAGGCAGATCGATGATGATTGCATAAACGAGTTCAGGCTACGAACTGTTGGGCAGGAGCTCATTACGTACGACGAGAAGACATTAAAAAATGGAGAAGAGCTGGTTGTGGCATTGAAAGAAATAGAAAACAAATTTGAGCTATTCATTGTAGGGAGAAGAGACGGGTTAGAGTCGCCATTAACAACAGAGTTATTGACCTGGGTCGATTATCCTGAGCTAGGGGTGGTTGGTGACTTGTTGGCGATATCCGAATCTGCCACGGGTTCTGTCCTCGTAGTGCAACAGTTCATTGATTCTGGAAATAGCCAAGTCGTTGATGATTTGGTTGGGACACCAAGGTCGTCTACGGGCGGGGTGGAGTTCGGGAGCCGGCGGCTATCAACGGCGAATAGTATGAGGTCAGGAATGTACGTAAGGCAGAAAAGAAGGATCGATGATGACGACGACGACGATTATTAACGGGTAATCCCTTTTTCTTTCTCTCAATTCTTTTAATTAAAAGAAAATTGTTTCGAGTTATGAGAAGATTCATAGTGTTAGGATTGTAAACTTCAGGCAGGCTGCCAGCATGCCTGCTAAAATCTCAACTTCAAACCAGAGCTTTTTCTTCGGGGCTAAGGTAAAATAAAAACATCCAACTGTTAGCTGGCTTAGCGTTACATGTTTTGATCATGAAACATTTAAAATTATTTGACCAAATTATCAATTTTTCCTAAAGATCAAATTTGACTTGGGAAGAAAGAATCGTGTAAATGCCAGGAAAATATAAAGTCGCTGAGCTGTCTATTTTGATCCATTGAAAAGTACTTTGGTAGGCAGTACGATGGATGAATTAAAAATAAGCTATTAAAGCTTAGGACTTTTTCCACCAAAAACAAAAGCTTAGGACTTCAGAGGGTCATCCATTTCGTTCACATTGTCTTTTTCTCAGAGGAACAGCAGAGGATTGCTCTATTCTCTCTTCTAGACGAAAATTTCTTGTCAAGTTGCAGGTTTACAGCTAAGACTGAATTTTGTCGTCAATTTGGAATTGAATTGGTTCTATTTTGTTGATTTATTATTGAAATCAAGAACAATACGGCACACCAATTCCAAATCCATGCAGTTTCTTCAACTTCACACGTTACCTTGAGCCCCAATCTATAAGACTGCTGAGATCATGCTTGCCCATAAAGCCACATATCTCCAAGCTATAATCTAGAAACCAGGTTAAAGTTCAAACTTAAAAGCTTTCAAGCCCAATCTTATATTTTTATAGGGTAGTTTTTGAATTCTCTGGTGCAAACAGGGGACGAACAAAAACAAAAGCCAGTTACATCACTGCTAATGGTGTCATGCACATTGTTACTTCAGCTGTAACAATTAAGCCGTCTAGTATGAACTTAACAGAGTGGGTAATACTAATAGAAGGTGATTTGATTCAGGTGGAAAACATTACTTTATTTGTCAACACATGCACGCTGCCAGTTTGAAACTTCATTCACTGAACCATGGAGTTGGCAATTCTTCCATTGCAATAATTGACGTTACTTGCATGTGCAAGGGTTTTTCCCTGCTGTATCTGTATTTTGCCATAAAGGTTCTGCAAGGTTCAAAAGTACCTACAAAGCTATGCCTTCCAGTGAAAGGACGCGAACGAGTAAATGGAATTGAAGAATCAAAGGCATAGACCTTTAATTAAAAAAAAAAAAAGAAAAAGGCATAGACCTTTGGGTAGTCCCAAGATCCCAGAGGCTATAAAGAGTAGTTGGTTTGGTAGGTACTGTCTTGTTTCTCCTAGAAGACTTGAGAACCGTAGGATAAGATTCCTGTCGGGCAGAACGCTTCTCGAAAGTCGTAACCTGTTGAATTGAGAAGCTTTAACCCTTAAACCTAACACAGTAAGCAACAAATTCCTCACATTTTGCTTCATTGGCAGTAAAGAAAATCATTTTTTCATAGAAAAAGGGTGAAAACTGAAAGCTGAAAAAGGAGGCTTTATTCATACATTGCCATTTGCCAATTTGCCATGGCCTACTCTTTTGAATTATAAAAGCAAGCAAGACCATGGGCTTTTTCATGAATGATTCAAGGCGCCAGACAACTATTTTCCGAGGCAGCATTGTTTGAACACTCAGATTTGGAAATTGAAAGTGGCTAGAATCAATCTTCTACAGATGCCAGAGAAGACTGTCTCCCTTTCTTTCTCTCCACCATGAAACTTTAAAGAAAAAACAGAAACGATGAAAATGGACACAGGGAAAATTTCTTCAACAGAAGTTAATTTAATTAACCATTAATTTTATACATCAGGAAACTCATTCTTTAACTTAAAAACTTCCCCTACAAAGGCTGAAGTTACCAAGTTAGTTTTCTTCCCAAATTTCCAGATTTCCACCACCCTTCAACAAGTCCTGGAACTTAAAACTTGAAAAATGGTCAAAAGCAATTTCTTCTCCATAAAAACCACCATGTAATCACTTTACCTCTTAAAACCCATGTCTGAACACAGAATTCAGAATATTACTACATCCCAAAGGGAAAGGAAAAAAAAAAAGAGAAACAACAAAGATAGAACATACATATGTGCATATACAATTGTCAAAAGTTACAGCCGAAACAAAGATAGAAGAAACAGAGAGTTGCCACCAAGTAAATAGCCTCTAGAACCGACGCAATCCTGAAAAGCACATCGTCAATGAAAGAAAGCTGAATGTTCAGCCTCTTCCACTTGAAAGCAGACCCGAAAACCTTCCACCTCCATGATTCCCTCTTCATCAGCCTCTTGAACAAAACCCATCTCTTCGTCCTACCCATCATTTTCTTCTTATCTTCTTCTTCTTTTTTCATTTTTTTTTTTTGGTCTTTGATCTTTGGTCGGAGAAGAAGAGGAGTTGGAGAGGTAGTTATATATTGCAGAGGAAAAGTTCGGTTTCTTAAGATACACGGAGACAAGGAATCGTGGGGAGAGAGGGAATTCTTTAATCGTGAAGAGGGTTAGCTTGGTAAACTTTAGACGACCAACTGACCCGCGTTCTGATGTCATAATAAAAAATGGTTATTCTTAATGTATAACGTGGCCGGTAACAGCGGTGTCTGGGCTGCATTTAGAATGATTTAAAATGGCTATTTCCAGTTTCCCAAGATCCGTCTCCTCACGTTAATAGTGGAATAAGTAAAATTATGAGAAAAAAAAAATAGGGCAAAGTCAACAAATTTTATTTATTTCCATTTTTTTCCGCTAAAAGTGGTAGAGTTTAGATCTCAGGATAAAAGTGTTTCGAACATCAATAAATGAATTTAACTTGTATTAAGATGATTTTAAAATATTCATATTTTAGGCATCAATAAAATAATGTCATGTCATATTTTTGTAAACATATATAATAATTATTTTATATACATGCACACTAAATCAATTCTCATTAAGTGGTAAATCTAACTTTAGTTAATCTAATTAAAAATTAATTATTAATTTTATCAAACTTAAAAATAAAAATCTAAGATGATTTACAATGAAAAACAACGCTTAAACTTGGCTAAGGTAAGGCCAATGAGGCCTTAGCATAGGCTTTACCTTAGTGGCAAGGAAGAGGCCTTGAGACTTTAAGATTTAAGGTTCGAGTCTCGTCGAATGTGAGTTCAAGTTAGTTTATTTGGTATTTGTTTAGTTTGTTATTATCATTTGTATTTACCAATTTATCAACTTATCAATTCATGGAATGTAATATGCTGATTGTGATTATAACTTTGAATGATAATGTACTACTAAAAAAAAACTTGGCTGTAACCAAAAAAAAAACTTGGCTAACGTAGGAGAGAAAAAATTTATAAATTTAATTTCTAAATTCTTCGCTTCAATTGCATAAAACTCATTAAGTTGCTACAGACACTACAAAAATTTATGGTTTTGCCGACACTTTGATAGTGGCAGTTACAAAATGTGTCGTTATTTGTATGAATTTAACGACACAAATTCATGAGCCGATAGTGTTAAAACGTTTAACGGCACTTTTTAAAGTAAAAAACTTATAAAACTTTTCCCAATTCTATTTTCTAACTTTCCTAATTTCCTTTTACCCAAAAAAAAACATAATCTTTCTCAATTTTTCTCTCCACATTCACGATCTCCATTTCTGAGCTCTGCATTGCTGAGCTCTGTCTCCTCTCTTCATCTCCATTACAGGCTATCAATTACTCATTCCACATTCACAATCATCTTTCCATTGCGTCGCCTAACTTCATCGTTCTCCACATTCTGACTCAGTTGTATCTTCATCGGTCTGCATCGATTCTGTAGTTCACCGATCTCTACATATTTTGGGCCTTCGCCGACACCCCTTCTCGCAAGCCATCGGTCGTCTGCTCTGATCGTCTCTCTTCTTCGGTCCTCTACTTGAGGTAAGTCGGATTTCTCCAATCGCATTTCCCAGATGCATATATGAATGCATTCTTTGCCTCATTTATTTGGAAGATACCTGCCATTTTGGAATCTCCAACAAAAGGTTGACTGAAAAACATATGTTGTTCTCTGCTTCTTACTGCCTCTTTTTCGTCTTGCAAGGAAATCCAGTTTCTATCCTTTTTTTTGTGTGGAGAAAGTTAGAATGCATCATGATAATTTTTTAGTGGAATGATCTCATTTTTTTAGCATAGCTCAGGCAAATGGGATTAACCGATTAAGGTTTGATTGATGTTTGTAATTCTTACCAGGCTCTGCTTCATAGGACGGTGGACTCTCCTTTTTGGATATTTGTAATTCTTATCAGGTTTTCAGCCTTCAGTTTTCTTAGATGTTCATCGATCCGCTCTTTTTCTTTTCATTTTTCAAATGCAACTTAATGCATTCAAATTTTATTTTTTTAAATGAGAGAATCAATGAGGGATATTTTTAAGAGATGAAAGCTGTCGGTAATTGATGACTCTTGACTGTCAAAAATAAGAAATGAAAGTCAGCTATGATTACAAATCTAAGATAGAGCTATTTTTTTAAGATAAAAACTAGAAAGAGAAAGAAAAAGAAATCCTCTTCTTTGGTCCCATTCGAATTAAACCTTTGCTCTGTAAAACATTTTGCAGTTTGGTTGACAGAAATGCTAATGTTGATAACTATTATGAAATAGTTTTTTTTTTCACGAATTAGAATGCTTCTCTAATTCACGAATTCAAGTTTGGATTGAAAATATCCATACCGCATCCAATGCTAATATGTGGCTTTCTTTGGTAGGTCGCTTTCATGCTTTTGAAATAGCACATAAACTTGGATCGTGATTCAACAGGAAGGGGTTTTCGACAGTTTAAAACATCACTTCTTGAGCAGTTTGAACTTGTAAGAACTAGGATTGAAGCTTATTTTCCAAACTTAAATTTTAAATTTTGGTTATTTAGGTAGTTCTTACACATTGATTTAGAGGATAGGAGCTAAAGTTATGGTTAGTCACTTGTATGTTCAATCAGTATGCTATTAAGTGTCTTGGTTCTCATTTGAATTACTGTTCCCCATGTCCAATTATTTTGTCTAAAACATTCTTTGAGCTACATGGTACTATTCTCTGCACAATCATCCCTGAATTCCTTATTTTCCCCAGAACTCTTTTTTAGAATGATGTTAATTAGGTATTTATCGTGGTCAACGTGGTAAATATTTCCTGTTATCATATCTGATTTTTTTTTCATACTATCTTTATTTTTGTATTGTAATTTTCTTTTGCGAAACAAATTCAATAATGAAGACATTAACTTATTTTTGCCTTATTTTGCATATGATTTTACAGCTCTTCTACATGTCAGATGTACTCAGTACATTCTTATACTTATTTAATTACAGTTTACTTTCTTGTGCTTGTGTTTTTATTCCAGCCTAATCAATTTGCCCTGCCTTTAGTTAACAGCTCATGTTTCCTACCTCATCTTCATACTCCCATTGTATGCCGAAGAATAATTTTGAGTTAGAATAGCACAGACATAATAATCTCTGTAATCAGTTTTAATATTTAATTCTAGTATTTTAGCTTTCCTAAGTGTGGCTACACACTTATGCCAAATCTCTTTAAATCACCCCATCATATGAGGTTAATTTAGGATGCTGCCTTTAACCCTCAAGTTAATCTCATACCATGAATGATGGATTATGATGAATAATCTTGAGGTCAATTAAGGGCACAAACTGCATAGAACAGCATGGCCTGAAAACAAAGAAATTGATTAGTACAAAATAATAGCATTTCATTTCAGCATGTTCATTGTATGAATTTCCTTGTGTCTCTTCATTTTATTTTACTAGTATGTTTTCCCTTGGGATTTTAAGCTAGTATTTATTTCTTCTTTTATTTAATTTATTGTGCTCTTGTGCAATTTACAAGAAACATTTTGCTGATCCTCTGCAGTGCGCCAAAACGAAAAAACTATGTTGCACTTATTTTCTCAAATCCAAAATTGTTATACAGTAGAGGTACGGAGCTGCTTCCTTACCTAAACTAAGGTTAGCTGTTTCCTTCTTAGCTTTTTCCTCCACATGTTAAAAATTCTTCACCTTAAATATTTTTCACTATTGAAAAAAAGGTAATTTTCAAGAAAGGTAGAACTGCAAACATAATTGTGGCTTTAAGGGATCATTATATTCCCTTATCTATGGTTTTCTTATCATTTTTACAGATGTTAGCTGTGATCGCTGTTGAAAATTTCAAACATATTTGTTTTTCAGGCTCACATTAAAAAGATTATGCAAGCTGATGAGGATGTTGGGAAGATTGCATTAGTAGTGCGTGTTTTAGTTTGTGAGTGGCTATAACTTTCATGATTTACCTAAACAATTCCTCCCTGCATGTATATTACTGGCTTATGCCTCTTTCCATTACCCTGCAGCTAAAGCATTGGAATTGTTTCTACAAGACTTTTGTGGTCATACGTATGAGATAACACTTAAGAGAGGAGCAAAGACAATGAATTCATTGCATTTGTAAGTGAAGAATTAACATAATTCTTTGTTTCATCCGATGTTTGTTTTCTACTTGAGGATTCGATATTCTTTCTGCATTTATTTATCATACACATGAATGTTGTTTGCCGATTTTTGTGTCACATTTCCTGATTATTTGTATGTGCACTAGTTATATAGATAGCAACAATATAAAATCATTCCCACATTAAATGCCTTTGATTCTTTTTGGAGTTTTACTTCAGATTTGACATTAGGCTTTTGTAAAAGTATTAATAGTTTAGTACTATACTTTTATAACTTATGCTTACTTTCATTTCGTATCTCTTGCCTAAATAAAAAGTTCAACACTAATTGATTTGGCGTGTGAAAGAAAATAGGGAGAGAGAAAGAAGAGAAGGCAATAGAGAAAAAAGAGAGTCAGACAAAGTGAAGGAAAAGAGAAAGAGGATTGGTGCAGTCACTTCTTTATATCTACTTTGTTGCATCTTGCCCACAGTGAAAATCAAGGATCTGGCAAACACCATTGCTGCAGCTTTTTTATATCCGCTAGAGGCCTTTGCTGCAAACTATGAAGCTAAACTCAATGGTAAAGAATAGTTTATTGAATTTTTTTGGCTGTTTAAAGGGCAAAGTTTTGCATTCATCGATTGTTGAGTCAATGCTTGAACTCTCATTGATTGCAGTTCAACGGCTCAATACTTTGGTTGGTTCTGGTCAAAGGATAGGTATGAGAACTGTGATCAATCCAGCAGTCATGAAGAAATTTGGTTCAGTCATTAATCATTTTATGTTCTATACATATCATTGTTACTTCTCTTTTGTTTTATGTGATGTAAAGGAATTATTTTGTAATTTACATTTTGCACGGAACTTGTAAGGCTATGCTTAATGATTTCTTGATATAACGATAAGCCTTGAGAATTTCTATTTTGCTCTTTCAAAAGGAAAACTTTATAAGAATTGTGGGAAGGTAATTTCTCATTAATTTGTTATTTTGTTAAGTTCCAATATTTGGTAATTGTAGATACTAGATACAATATGAAGACATAATACAAAAACGATATGAAAAAGGTTACCATTTGGGATTTTAACAAAAATTCAATAAATATAAAAAATTTAAATTTTAAATAGGATTTTTACCGGCACTTTAAAATGCTGGTAAAAGCTTTTAAATTTAAATTAAAATTCAATAAATATAAAAATTTTAAATTTTAAATAGGACTTTTATCGGCACTTTAAAGTGCCGATAAAAGCTTTTTACTTTTAACCGCATTTAAAAGCGCCAGGAAAAGTTATGCCGGAATTTACAAAACTTATACCGGCATCAGAGTACATGACCGCCGGGAAACCTTTACCGACATTCACCTAGCCGGCGGTCAACAAACCGCCGATAAGGTTTTTACCGGCGGTTGATATGTCTTTTACCGGCACTTATAAGTGCCGGTAAAAGTCAATTATCTTGTAGTGAGATCCCTATCAAAATTGCAATGATCCAATGGTTTAATCCAACAAAATTGCCTAACAAATGAGTTTAGGTTTTTCTTCAAAACTCTTATTCATTTTCCTGTCGTTTTTGTTCTTGTTTTGTTTATTGCTCTTGAACTTTCTCCATTAGTTAAATCTATTTCTAAATTACACAACCACGATTTTTTTTTTCTCTCAAAAATCCTAAGCCATGTATGAAAGTTGTTTTTCAATATAAATCATTTTCAGATTTTTATTTTTAAGTTTGATAAAACTAATTATTAACTTTTATTAGATTAATTAGAGTTGGATTTATCACTTAATGAGAATTGATTTGGTAATGATAAGTATTAAATAATTATTTAATGTATTTAAAAATATATGACATGACATTATTTTATTGGTGCTTAAAAAATAGATATTTTAAGATTATCTTAATATAAGTTAGATTCGTAATAAATTGATATATTAATAAATACAAATAATAATAAATTAAATTCAGTATCATATTTAATGAAATTTGAATTTAAGATTTCAAAATCTCTAAATATTTTCTTTACTATTAAGTCAATATTTCATTAACGAGTTCAAGATAAAAGTGGATATTAAACAATTTTAAACACGATATAAAAATAGGATAAAACCATACAAGATAAAATTTAATAAAAATTAGAATAATGATAAATTTTTTATATTTAACATGATACGAACTTAATTTAATATAATAAAGCACAGACTAAGTCTAATTATAAGTAGAATAATGGCAATGTTTCGGCCTCCAGGCTCCATCATCTGGAAGGAAGTAACCGAGAAAGCAGCCGTGCGCGTGGACTGGACTCCATTTTTCAAATCGGTTGTTCCTCTGCCTCCAATATTTTGTAGACTTCGTAGTTGTATGCATTTAGAATTTGACCGATAGACATCAAATACATGGAGCTCAGCACGTCCCCTCTACGGTTTGAAAATTATGTTCAATTAAGAAGACTGAAATATCGATAATAATATCATTCAATTTTGTTAGGATAATTATTTCATATATTATTGATGAAGTTTCTCTCTATGATTACAAATTAATTAAGATTACGACACACGTTTTATAAAAATATTTAAAAAATAACTAAAATAATATATATGTCATGATCTTAATCTCGCTTGTGGAGTAAAAAAATTTTACCAACGATATATGAAATAATTATCCATTTTGTTATTACATGCTTTTTTTATCCAAAAAATTAGGTTAAAAGTTTAGATGCATAACTTTGAAAACTATTATCCAGTTTATATCTTTTGCATTGCTAACTTCTTTTAAGAACAAGCAAGATAACTAAGAATCTGTTCTCTTTTCTTTTCATTTTAGTTCAACGCGTGTCAACGAAATATATGATGCTATTTCAAATTATATTAATGTGTAGATGTGAACTAATTTTGATGTCTTCGTAAGTTTAAAGTTCAAAATTCGCCTGACACAGTATCATAGGCTGCCTTTGAAGATTCTAATTCTTCAACGTCATCGAATCAAATACATTTTTCTAGTTTTTCCAGTCATTTTTCCTTGTAAAGTTAGAAAAAAAAGTTGCATAATTATAGAAAAAAGGGAAAAATTATGCCATTTGATAGTCACAGCTATTTCCGGTTATAGCTTGAAAAAAGAGCAAATACAATTTGAAAGGAATTTGGGATCTTACAGAAAGGAAAAGGCAGTAGTACTGAACTTCAAATCTTTGCAAACAATTTCTCTATATTTTATTCAAATTGGCAGCTAGCACTGATAAACATATTTTTTCCACTTAAGAGGGAAATTAAAGCAGGACATTTTAATGGTTCTTTTTATTTTCAATTAACGATAAGTTGTCGGTCAGATTCCAGTTTAAGCATGGTGCTTGAATTCGATACCAAACAATCAAAACCGAATCATTTGTCTAGGTTTCTGTCAATTGCTTTGATGGTTTTTGATGTTAATTACCAATCGTTTTCTTTTCTAACTGTTCTGTGATTGGACTTAGAGTGTATAGTTTAGAGACTTCCCCGAAAGAATAAAGGTTTCAATCTTAATTTTCAGATTCCATACCTGGTTGGTCGGTTTAAACATATATTTTCTTTCAAATATTCACTTTGGAGGATTTGGGAATAATCTTTTTGCTTCCTTTTCATATTTTTTACCATATTTCAAGCATGATATAGATGCTCCAACTCATTTGTTTTGATGGAACTCTATATTTTTTTGCTGTAAAAGAGTCTATCACAGTGCATGGTTTCAAAAACCAGCTAATGCAGGAATAATGCAAGCTGGATTTAAATTCGAACAAATAAAAAAGTCACCAACATAAGTTTTGCCATATGATAGTCGTATATGGGAAAAGAAATTCATATACTTGAGAAAAACGTTCTAATTTTGTAAGACAAGTCAAAATCATTCAAATGTTTCGAAAAATTCTATTTGACGATTATTTAAATTTGATTTGTTTATTTTCGAACTCGAACTAATCGAATAATGAATGGAGTCTGAATTAAAGTATTTTAATGTTCAGCTCAAATGGTTTGATGAATTTAATCAAGTTTTTAATATACTTTTAATATTTGATTTGATTATTACTTTATCATTTTATTCTCATACAACACGATTAAAATACAACACGTCGAACTTATAAAATTAAATTCGAGTAGTTTGATAATTTTATTGAGTTAAATTCGAGTTTTAAAAAATAAACTCTACCAAATTCAAATAGAATTTTGAATTTTTGAATTAAATTAAGTTTCAGTCTGACACTGTTATAATTATTTTATTATAAAAGAAAATTAAATTAAAACTAATTCAAAAGAAAATGCTGCTAGAGTATTTGATTAAGCCAGGAAAAGTTTGACACAATCCTGCTGTACTTGAAATTAATACTATCAGCATAGATAGCATGGGAAAGATAAAAATGAATAAAATTTTAGTTCACAAATTAAATCTGTAGGCCGTGGAAACAAAAAGCGTGATGTAGTTGGTCACTCCTTTTGCAAACAGTTTGAAGAAAGTGCTCAAATTAAAGAATTCCATGGCAGCGCCCGTGGCCACAAAACAAGAGGGGGATGGGCATGAGCCATAATAGCCCCTCAATAGTTTACTTATTAAGTCTCAATAATGCATAGAACTCCAGGCATAGGGCCTTTTCTTGGTCTTCCAAAGCCTAGGACACCATCATTGTATAACCCCATCCATTAAATGTAACTTCGAGTCGGGCATGCTTTATCAAAAGCCACGAGAACTTGCTGATTTTCTGCATGCACATGGCAGCTGCTTAATGCATCCCCGTGCACCACTATCTTTAGTTTAGCTCGAACTTGACCATTCCACGCTGGACATGAGAACCCGATACAAATTTATCTTATCCTCGTAACATGAACTTTTATTTTAATATTAAAATAAATTATATGAATCAATATATGATTTTATGCAAGACGTGTAATGTGGCGTGTCATTTTCAATTGATCATCTAGTAACTTTTGCATATAATTCATTGGATAATTATTACATACACTGACAGTGGAGTTTTTTTACTCCACAAGCAGCGTTAAGATCATGACATGTGTCTTATAAAAATATTAAAATAAATAAAACAGGACATGTGTTACGATCTTAACGCTGCTTGTGGAGTAAAAAAACTCCACTGTCAGTGTATGTAATAATTATCCTAATTCATTATATTCAAGCTCTGATGCAACGCATCGTTGCATAGCAAATGCTCAAAGAAATTTCATGTAATGATTCGTCCCATAAAAATTAAAAGAATTTTAAGTAATTAATTATTCAAACCTAACGCCAATCTTTCTCTTTTATTCGAATTTGAGACTATGAATTTAATACAATACAAAATGATACTTATAAAAAATTTATTTCAAATTAAAATTTAGTAAAATTTGTATAAGACGAAATTATAAATTTAGAACGCAACGCTTGCAATTTGAAAAGCGAGCCATCATAATTGTCAGCTAATTTCATTGTATTCAGGAAATTAGGATCAATACTATTCAAGAACAAACCATCTACTTGACTACTTGTGTATTTAGATTCAGAGCTTTTTTTCTAAGAGATGGTGCACAAGTTTCATTATTTATTCATTTTTAGCAACTTTGATTACTTAATTATTCATGATCAGCTTCTTTGGTAGCATTGTTCGATAGAAGCAGCAAAGAAGACGATGCCTCAATCTCGTTAACCCGCCCTTTCAGGTTCTCGCGAAGCTCCTCCATGGATTGCTTCAGCTCCAAAAGCTCATGCAGGTTGAGTTCGTTGATGGGTTTTTTGTACTTGTGTTTTGCACTTGCCTTGATAGCCTTATCAAGCTTCTCTCCTCGCTTCTTTTCTGCCTCTAGCTGCTTGAGAATGTCATTAAGCTGCTGCCTGAGCTTTTCAACTTTAGCCTCCTGCTGAGATTCAACCTGGCCAGGAATAGAAATTTTTGGCTTCGCACCCTGATTTAGAAACCGCTGCGCCACTGCGTCAACGCTCGGATGCCCGAACGAGAAGGGCTTCCCGCCAGGGGAGAAAACAACGATGGCAACTTCTGCAGCGCAAAGGGTAGCAAGCTCGTTTGCTTTCTTGAACAACCCTGATCGGCGCTTGGAGAAAGTGACCTGCCTCGAGCTGCTATTCTTCACCATTTCCATCTCAATCTTTCGCCGACCCATGATTTCTTTTGAGAGAAGAAAAAAAGGGTATGACTTTGCTCTCAGGATGAATCAATATTTATATATAAGAACAAACTAGTGAAAATTGATGGGTTTTATGATTGGAAAAAATTCTAATATTTGATTTTATTAATTAATCCTTCATTATTTCCATGTATAATTATCTTATCTTAACATGGAAAGAACTTGAAAATGTTTCCTAATTTGGGTCACTCCTGCCATTATGAAACTTTAACAATATTTTGTTGGCAAAATTTAATATTCAGTGAACATTTTAACTCAACCTTGTCCTAATTCAAAAACACAAAGTCTGTAACTCAGTCAAAGTAACTGCTCTCATTATGGTGCTTACTTGGCACTGCTTACATGAATTGACAGAAAGACTAAAGGTTGTAACAATTAAAAAAAGGTAAGAATTAAGTCGGCACAATTTATACCTAAACAACTTACTATAATAATATGATTTGCTTTATTTGTCAATGTAAACTATATTAGGAAACATGAATTGTCATGAATAACAGAACTTAATTTAGGCTTTTACATGGCTTTAATTGTCCAGGTAGAATCATCTTAAAACAAAGTGTAATAAACAAACATACCAAAATTCTTCATTCTTCTCTCCACCCAAATGAAAACCATTAAAATTTGGAAGGCTCATTAATCAAAATGTTCTGATGTAGAATAAATAACTAGGGTGATTTGGACTATGAATATAATTTGAGTATGAAGAAAGGAAGTATAGCTGTAATCAATAATTGTTATATTAAAAATTGGTATATTGGAAGATTAATCTTGGTTTAACTTAGAACCAATAAACATTTGAGACCTTTATTAATCTTATGTTTGCAACATTAATTGTTTACCTTAATTTATGTAGTTTAGCAAAATACTCAAATATTAGCAATAGACAAATGGAATCATATGTAGAAACCAAATTTCATGTTAAATCTGTGGTTGTGGAGCTTGATCTGAAAATCTGCTCAGAAGATTTCGGTTTATTACCTTAATAGTTATTGGAATTTTGGTACTGTTTAGAAGGACTAGAATGCCTAGATAACTGGAAATCAAATAATGGAAAATTAGAGAAGAAAAGGTGAACCAAGTAATTCAAATGAAGTGCTTTAAGTTGTATTCTTATCAATTTATTCAATTCCGTTCACAAGTGAGTGTGGTATTGAGACTTAAGAGTTACATTAATGCACTTAGCAGTAATATAAGGGATCTTTTTCATCACCATAAATTTGACAAAAGCAAGCTGTTTTCTATGCAATATTATCAATGAGTCATATGAAGTGTGAAAATTTATAGAAGGAATATCCCTACCATAATTTCATACAATCTGGTTGTGTATGTTGAGGGCTGCCATTAATCCTGAACCTGCCAGATAATAATTCATTGCAATTGTCAAGAAATTTCATTAATTTTAATTATCTGGCTGCAAAACTTGATCTGGAACTTGAAGCAAGAGAGAATATTCATTTGTAATATGTTCTTCTGTGTCCTTACTATGAAAACATTTTAGTGTTATCCTAACAGTGATGGGTGTATGAACATATGAATGGAACTGAGTCACCAATTTAAGTTTATGCTTAAGGTTGAGCTCAAATGTTTACTTAGCAGAAAAGTTTTCTGTCAAGCAGTAATAGCAATAGGATTGGATGAAAGTCTTTATCAATCATCAGTTTATTTGTAATAAGATAAGCTGATACTGGGATACATAACTGATATAACCCTGGGCAGGCAGGAATACCATAGCAGAATCATAGACTTGATGTTTTTGGCTACATGAACATGATCATGTAGGTTTTAGCCCTCCCAAAATCCACAAGCCTAAGATCAATACGAGAAAGATAAATAACAACTAAGAAGGTAGACTTCATTTCTTTGGATGAGTAAAAGAATTTACTTATCCAAAGAAGCAGGCGAAAAATCCTGCATCAGGAACAATGTTCCTTTTTAGTACTCAAATATAGTTGGTGTTGTTCAGAACTTCCGGCCACCACGGCTGTAGCCAGGAGGAAAGGGAGCTGGAACTTCCTCATTAGCATTGGTAGTAAATGGATTGGTAAACTGAGCAGGATCCATTGGAGCAACCATTGAAGAAGTTGCTCCAACACTCTTCTCGTTCTTCTTGCTTATAAGAATGTCACGAAGCTCCTCAAATGATGAATATAGTTCTTGGAGCTTCTCCGGGTTAAGTTGATCAATGGGAGCTTCCCACCAGCCTTGAGTTTCTTTTCCACTTGACTTTGTCAGCTGATCAAGCACCTTTCCTTTCTCTTTCTCAGCATCCAGCTGGCTATGGACCTCATTCAACTGCTGGCTTAGCTGATTGATTCTTACCTTCAGATGAGCCTCCACAAGAGGGTGTGTTTTATCATTGAGAGAAGGGTCTTGGTTCAAAAAGCGGTTAGCAACAGATTCAATGGAAGGGTGACCAAATGAAAAGGGCCTACCTGCTGGTGAGAAGACAATAAAGCCAACCTCAGCACCACATAGAGTTGCTAGCTCACTTGCTTTTTTGTAGATCCCTGATTTTCGTTTTGAGAATGTGATCAGCCTGTCATCCTCATTTTCTATCTTCTTCATCTGAATCTTTTGCCTGCCCTTAGTTTTCTTGCCTGAGCTTGACATTGCTAAAAAACCTGAGGACAGGAAGAAACAAACAAGAAGCGAAAAGAATGTTATATTAGCCAGCTTTCTTAGATGTTTTGGAATGAAGGTCTTGTTGGTTGGAGATGCATATATATAGGACAGGAAACTCAAGCAATTAAATGCACAAGCTAATGAAATTAGCCCTTTAAGTTATTTCCTTTCTGTCATTGCTTCTGTTAGCCTATGAAGAACAAATATCTCTATTGGCTCTATAAATTCTCACTTTAGTATGTTTAATACTAACCATCTGTGTCATATAAATTGTACAAATTGTGTCTAATTATTAATTATCTATGCTTAATTAGGCTATGGTACCATGATGTATCTGTTCAGCAATTTATAACATCCATTTGATGTTAGGCCTCAATGATCGTGTTAGCGATTGAGAGTACAGTTTCCGATCAGTAGGTAGATACGTTTCTTGAATTCTTAAATATAAATCTTGACTCATCGATTGTGTTTGCTAGGGCTTGATCGTTGCCAAATAACGTGCTAAGATAGTTGTGATCAGCAATGCATGTTGTACTGTATTACCACCCTTCTAGTACATAATTAGTTTGTGAAAAAGAATTAATTGATATAATTAGGTGCATGCTTTGCCAGTGTGGAAGACTCATTAAGAGTCCTCTTCATGAACTAATTAAGGGCTGTTTTCGATTTTAAGAAAGATGGAAACAAATTAATTACAGTAAAACAGTTTCTGATGCAGCACTTTTTGCTTGTGCCATATTAATTTCTAAGGCTGAGACTACTTCTTTAATGTTCAAAGTTAATAAGCTACTATCTTTTATATGGCTATAGCATAGTATTCCTTGAGGACTGTCATATATTACACCAAATGTCATAAGCAGAACAAAGGTTTATGATATCATGGTGCATAGACTGTTATATGTTGAAAAGTAATAGTACTAAAAATTGATACTATCACTCAGTAATATTAGAGGCTTACCCGGTAATAACTGATTGAATGAGAGGAAAATGGACGAAAAAAGAGCCGGCAGAACTTGAAAAGAAATCAAGAAAAAAGACACCATGCACATAGAAGGAAGTATCTGCTCTCTTGTTTACTGCATTGCATATTAAAGTTTAGAATATGTCAGGCTGTAAGCATGAACTGTTTCTAGGAATGGAATTTGATGATGCTTTATAGCAATACCATCCAAAATAAAAGTGGTTTTTGCTCTCTCCTTAGTTTTACCATGCTTGAAAGATTGCAATCATTGGCAGCGGAGTTATGTAGAATAGAATAGAATAGATGAAGGTAACCAATTTTTCTAGCAATTCTACTTTTGCTGTTATTGCAAAATGCAGAACTAATAGCTAGTTCTAGGATTCAAACATTGTGTTGAAGTTCTTTTCTATCTATTATTTGGCCATTACAGAATTACAGAAATTGTAAAAAAGAGAAGTATTAATTGGTAATGGAAGGTGAACACAACACAATAAACAATTAATTCTACACAGGGTTACTGCTTTCATTGAGTTTACTGGTTGGAGCAATAAGAATGAGGCTTGAATGATTATTGCTGATTATACTTCATGGAGTTCTTCTTGTCATTAATCCACTGTTTATTTGCTGGAGCTGTTGCATGTTCATTGGATCTATAGGAATGCCTGTGAACTTGATTGCTCTAATTCAGTACTGCAATTCAGGTTATAGACTTAGAGTGTTCCCAGGAAGCCATACTAAAATCCTTTCACGCCATGAAGCGTAGAATTTGTTGCAGGTTTGCAGCTTATTTCAACCAAAGTCCAGAACTAGATCTCCACTTAATATCCAAACCCCTTTTCTTGATTTGGTATTACACTTTTATTGGCTGTTTTAATTTGAAGGAAAAGAGAATTCTTATTCTTTTATTCCTACGAATTTCATTTACATAAATTGTAGGAGTTTGTCTATAATTTTCTTAATTACAGTTACATGCTCATATAACTACCATGTGACTAAATAACAATTACTTTATTCATGGTCATCTTCATTTCTGAAAAATTTATGCCTGTAACTTACTGCATTTCTATGAGCCTGTAACTTATTGCGTTTCTATGAGAAGTGTTAAACTTATATGGTCTGAGTCATATTTGGTGCAAATTAACTGGTTACTTGAGCATGATTTCTTGAAGGCAAAGACGAAGCAGAAGCTGTAATCTTAATCTCATGCATTTGCCCATGCAAATTAACTATTATGGAGCATTTTCATTGAGGAATTCATCTGCAAATGCCAAGGCAAGGTAAGATCCCCAACAGGCAAGCTGAAAATTATCATATAATTTGTCATATATACTATATTAGAAGATAAGAGTATAGGTCATCAACGAATATCTAAAGCAGCTTAGCTTCCTTGCCATGCCAAAATCGAAAAACCAGTCATTTTGTAGATCATGTAAATTCACTGAGGAATGCTTTGCATGGACAGGGAAGATTTGGTCCTATGAAAATTGTCTCTTACTAGATAATCACCTCCCTCTATTTGATTTTCCTTCCAAATTGAGGGTTTTGGGATGATTGTTTTTCCATTTATGAAGAACAAATACGAAACCCTGCAAAACTGTTGGCCTTTATCTATTTTGGTTTAGCATATTAAATAGAACTGTT
Organism: Heritiera littoralis; assembly: GCA_031772115.1. NCBI lineage: Eukaryota > Viridiplantae > Streptophyta > Magnoliopsida > Malvales > Malvaceae > Heritiera > Heritiera littoralis. The sequence goes on along the minus strand of JAPDPK010000026.1, from coordinate 4,625,086 downwards.
TATACAAATACAATGAATCTGCATTTGATAAAAAATGAAAACCGAGTTAATTACAAGTAAACAAAATGAGAAAGCGTGTGGAACACCTATGACTGTTGCATATGTAATTTTCTATTGGCTTTATTATTAGTATTACTAGTACTATTCGTTTTCCTTAGAATGTAGAATCTTTTCCAACGATGAAAACGTGATTCATTAATCAATCATGATTCAGTTGATGACTAGTTTGGAAGCATTTCCATTTTCCAATATTGTCACTTCAGTTGCGCTATCTCCATAAGATGCTTGACCACCCAACTACTTCCTTAATACTTTATTTCCGGACATTATTCTGTAAAAGTTGTTGTAAAGCTTCTGCATATCATCATTATCATTAGAGCCGTTATCTCAACAAACATTATTCTACAGGTAAAAAAAAATTAATTAGAGCAAGAGATATTGTCATTGATTATTCATCATATTGAAAATTTCCTTATTTATACACACACACACAAGCATGCAATATGATGAACAAAAATTGTCAGACATGAGAATTACACCCAACATTATTTTGTACTGTTGTTTTTAACCTGATAATTGCAGTTCGTTCATGGAGATGGAATGAAGGCTAGTTCCAAATTATAAACTAAACAAAACCTAGGCTAATTATCAGAAAGCAAAGGCTTTGTAGAATAACAGTAGCAGTCTTCAGTGCAATGCCTATATGTCTGCAGGAGAGAATCTAAACTTACAAAGAGAAGATGCCAAAGTTGAAATATATAGTAAGAAAAATATAGAAGGCTTATGAAGTAAACCCTTCTTTTAATAGAGTAAAGCATGCACGTGTTGAATGAAAAATCAAATTGGAATTGACTAAACTAAGATAATCAGCAGTCTTTGTCGCAAAGTAAAAGAAAATTAAGCAAGCCAATCCTGACATAATACCTTTTGTTTTGTCCCTTTCTTGTATTCTTTGCTGATGGCTCCCGTGGTTTGGAAATTCTGGCTTTTGTGTACATTTTCTATTCAAAAAAATAAAAAGAAAAAAGAAACAAGTGAGTCGTGTTTGATGATGTCATTAATAACCTTTTGGTCAAGGTCGAAAAAGAATTTTGATGTATGGTAAAATTTGCGTTCGATTTTAAGCAATTCAATCCAACAGTTAATTGTCAAAATGGAAACGTATTTGACGATGATAAAATGGTTTCGTAAAACTGTGACGCTAAGATAATTAAATTAGAATTTATTTAGGTAAATAAATATCATACTTATTGCATAGGAAAAAGAAAACCTGGCTGGCTCTGCAGTCATGAATAAAGAAAATTTGTAGCTTAAACCCCAAATCCCACAGCTTCATTAATTGATTTTGCGTCTGAATTTCGTTGAAGATTTCTTTTTTTTTTTTTTTTTTTCGGTTTAGACCATCCGATATTCCCATACCTTTGGTATAGAACTAATCCGGATTCGAGCCGGACAGGACCCAAAGGGCGGCAAAGCTCTCACTTAAGAGTTTTAACACAGCTGCATACCCAGGGACTCGAACTCGATACCTCTGGTTAAGCTAGAATAACCCCCTGTCAGCTGATCTACGTGCTCTTGGGTAATTTCGTTGAAGATTTCTGAAGGTTGGTCCAAAAGGAAAATTAGGAAAAGGAGAGACAAACATTGGGATAAGATTAATGTTAGATTCCTTAGGAAAGGCTGTCTATGAGCAACTTGTCCTAGACAACAATGAAGCTCTTGTAATTCTCAACATAGAACAGTTGTTTTTTTCAGTTTCCAACAACCACAAAAGAAATCCAACGAAGTAAACAAATAAGAGCACAAGAAAACCGAAATGCTAGTTTCTCCGGCCCCCACTACTGATATGACTGCTCAAGCACCCCCTGATAGAAGGATATTGAGCGGTGAAACAAATTGGTTTGGTCATCATCCATTTCTGTTCCCTTCATTTTTCTCAGTACTATCTTAGAAAATTAGGACTTTTATTTTTTTTTAACCTCAAAGGAAAAAAAAAACCCCCAATGATTGAATAATACATCTCTAATTTCCATGATGTAGTTGGATTTTTACGTGACTGAATTTGAAACAGGATGAGTGCAAAACTTAGATTAATAATGTGCACATATGAATTATGATTTTATTAAGAGCTTATATATAATGTGTTCATAGTGTATAAAAGTTATACATGATCAATCAATCATATAATGTCATCTTAATAATGAGAAAAATTTAAAAATACCTTAAAATTAAATATCAAAGAAGTTTTTAAATTTATTTTTAATGACTTATGCATTTTTAAATTTTACTCATTAATAGAGAGGCATTATATGGTTACCAACAAGTAGTTGGAAGAAATAGAAGTAGAATTTTTTTCCAGGCATTTGAACATGGTTCTAAATTTGGAATTGCCACTTTTAGAAGAGTTTTACGGTTTATCACTCTTAACTCAAACAGCGAAACATGATTAATCTCAGATCGTAAAACGGATGAGGATATTTGTAATTGCACAAAAAAAAAGTAACATTATGTGATTGACTGATCGTGTATAAAAATTATACATTCAGTACATTATATATAAACTTTTTTATCAAATTTAATCTCTCAAATAATTTTAAGAGAGAAGAAAAGATACAAAGCAATGGACAACAATTTTACATTTCCTCTAATTTCTCTTCAATGTACATAATTTTAAACAATAATGGATCCATATAGACATTAATTATGAATTAGAAAAAGGAAAATTTTCATAATTACAAATTGTTAAAAAATAAAATAATTCTAATTAATATTAATATCTAGAAAGTAAGAGTAAATTTTAATTAAGAAAAAAACTATATAAAAATGTCAGGCTTCTAAGGTCAAAGCTTTAAGTCAAAAGGATCGCATGAACCTGTTAATTTTCTTTACATTGAAAGCCGCCGCGTTTGCTTTCTGACAAGTCACCGTATCGTTTTTTTTCCACAAACTTCCATTATAATTTACACTTTGGCCTTCCCCTGATGATACTAATAAAGTTTAAAATCTTTCTTTTGCATATTGGTTTTAGTCCTTGTTTTTCGGGATATGAAAAAAGATAAAATTTTCGTACCAAATAGATGAACGATACTTTTGAAAAGATTTCGTTTTCAGGTCATACACTTAATTGTTTCAAAAATTTTAGCTCTTTTAATCTTTATTTCTTATTTCTGGAGAAAGAAAATAGAGAGAGTAATAAGATAAATATTTAGTTTTTTTTTTTAAGCACGAAAAAGGAGAGATAGACAAATGTTTGAAGAAAAGGAGAAGTCTTGTAATTTTCCACGAGAACTAACGGGAGTGAATGTGGGTCTTGCTTGCATTGATGGCATTATTGCTATTCTTGCTTTTACTCAGGTTTGTTTGTTCCTCCTCTTTTGTTAAAAATTTGATTGTTTTGGATGTTTAGTGAGTTTTTGATTGATGGGTAGTTTGTAATACGGGAGAAATGAGGTTTAAGAATGAGTTTTAAGATTGTTCCATCTGGATTTTGCATTCAGGCTATTGTGATTATATTTCATTTTATGGGTTGCTCATGTCATTGGTTTTTCTTTCAATGTTAAATGAAGGCTATTTTTCATAGACAGAAGTGTTGTAATGTTGTGCTTAATTGTTAATTTTCATTTCTAGCTAATAGAATTGGCATTCATGTCGGGAAAGTAATTCAAGGTGATTTACATTATCTATTAAGGAATGTCACTTGTTTAGCTGGAGAAAAAGGAGTCCAACCAGGCTGCTGAACTTAATTGGTGGCTCTGTTGATGACCCAAATGCTAGCTGGTTGAATAGGCATACTCTTAGATTCAATATGTAGATTGTCTTGTGTCATGCTTACTACATCTTTATGAACCATATACCAAGTAACATTTTCGCATTATGGCTAAAAGTGGTACTTATTGATGAATTTTGCTTACCCCTATATAAGTTTGAGAAAAATTTCCATATTCAGGTTCTAATCAATAACAGAAATTTAATGAGATGAAGCAATATATGCTGCTGTTTTCTCTTGAGATAAAAATTTTTAAGCCTTCAAGTAAGACAATCTTATTTATTCAACTTTTGGTTGTCAATGTGTTATTGTTGATCCCATGAAACCAAGACAGAACTGCAAATTTGGTGCCATAGTTTGCTTGCTGATCGTTATACTGAAAATTAGGTGGCATAGCTTGCACATTGAAGAAATTTACATTTTCTAAATCCAAAATGCACATGATCCTAACAATTCATGAATAATATCTTATGAATGGCTGGTTCTTATGGAATAGAGAGGATCAACCTTAAACTTTTCCACGGCTTCAGTATGCTAAATTTGAATCTGAAAATTGCTAGTTGAGTGAGCCATGCTTAGCTAATTCAAGTTCTTTTTATAAAAAGCAGAGTTTGGAAGAAACAATGTAAATTATAAAAAAGGCTCGAATTGAGCTCAATGTGAGTTTTTCCCAAACTTAATTATTGAGCTGTCATGGTTATGTTGATGTTTGGCTTAGATTTCTTTCAGTTGCAACCTTATTTCTTTTTCAATTGATAACTTAGCTAAAATTTTGCTTTTGTAGTTACTGTATTTGTTACTGAAAAGCAGCTCTGGTTTGAGCTGCTGTAATCTCCTCATCCTTCAAGATTACATTGGATTCTATTTTTATTCTCCCAACATGTTCAAGATCTGCTATTCTTACATTGCATTATATTCATGAGTTTGTTATATATCTTGGGTACTGTTTTATAGTTATGAAAAATTTATCATTCTGCACTTTGCTGTGTTGGATAGCGATATTGGCTTTATGTGTATCAAATCAGGGAATTTTACATTACACATCATGCAAGGTGGCTAGGTTTATACATATGTGCTGATAGATGTATCTGTCTTTTTGTAGACACCAACACCTAGGGTAATATTGTACCTCAGAATTCGTTGCTGTGATCCTCCTTATTTTTTCTTCTTCTCTGATTTGTTGTTTATTTACTCTCACCCTCTTTGGTCAGCTAGCACGGATTCACTCAAGGAATTCACAGCTAGGATGGACTCGGCAAAAAGTAAGTGTTGTGTTGCTTTCTGTAGCTTTTGAGTTGAATTAAAAGATTTCTATTTGAATGTAAACTGCTTCATAGGCTAGCTAGTCATCAGACCAGCTGGTTGAGTGAGGACTTGCACATTGATCTTATCTGTGTGAGTCATCTGACCCTTAAGGCAGAACCTGACGAAATTGTCTGGACAGGGATGAATTTTGGTGACTCTTCTGACACCTTTTGAACTTGGAGAAATGGGTAGGTTGAAATTAAGTTGCAGCTACTGCATGCATCAGTTCTAAAAGTTTTGGGCCCAGGAGTTGATAGTAGGCCTTGGAGGAGAAACCTATTTGACCAATATTCCCAGGAATTTTGGTGACTCTTCTAACACTTTATTGGAAGAATTTTTGTTGTGTACCCTCAAATACAGGCAGAAAACACTCCTCTACTTTTTTAATCTTGTTTGTACCCAATGAGGAAAGTGTGACAAAACATTAATTATTTACTAAAAGAACTTGCTATAAGTTGTTTACTGACAAGTTGGGAACTTAGAACTTTAATTGAGTAACAATGAAGTTAAATCATTACTCTATTATCTGGCCTTTATACTGGAATGATTAGGAAACATGCTGTAAAGAAAGAGATAATTAAACTTATGGTCCGGCGCTGGCAGAAGATTAACATAGTCTTGGGAATGAAGTCAAGTCAATGTTTAGTAAGGTCCATGCATTGGTGTGCTGAAAGATGTATGAAATATGATTTATTTTAATGCTTTCTTTCCTTTTATCCCCCTTTTTCTTTCTTTTCTAATTTGTGGTACATCTAATCTCTGATGTTGGTTGGCCAAAAAAAGATTTACTATGTTGATTTCTACTTCAAGTGTATTGACTTATTCTTGATCCAAATGAATGTGACTGACAGGTATTTCATTTACTGATTGGGTCTACTAATGCTGGTAAGAATTTGTATATTACACCTATGTTTACCCCTTGGCCTCATATGCATAGTGCGATTTAAAACACATCTCCAATTCAAACTGACTTGGCAATCATCTACCTGCAGGTTACTTCGTTTATTTTGTCTTGACTCTCGTTGCTGCATGCAGAGGGTGGCTATGCTGGTCATACTCTTGTGGTTTTGTAGCCATGGGTATTTGTAGATGCTCCTAATAAGATCCTGATTCTTTCTTTCACTGCGGTAGATTAGTTTAAGCATTAATTAGTGCAAATATGTGTTTTGCAGCCTTCCCCAGAATTCTATTCTTTGCAGCATTTCTTCTACTTTTGTCATTCTGGTATATTTTCTCTTCAACTAACTTACGTTTCTTTGAGTGAAAGATGATCATGTATATTGGATAACTATTTCAAATGCAAGCAAAATGTGCTCTCTTAAAAATGGAGGTATTTGCAAGAATCAAGATATGCACTTTTTTATGACAAAAGAAAATATGAAAAAGAAAAGGGAGATCGACTTTATTGGCTGTCTCTAAATTATCACGTCTTAATCAATCAATATACAGGGCAGCTTTCTTTTTTCTTCTTTTCCCAGGGTTTTTTAATGCAATGGTACTGAAGCTTAGTGTTTTCATAAATTAGGATAATATCCTTTGCTAGGTTTAGTTACTTTCAAGTTTTCATATTTTCTTTCAGAGTGAAAATTAGTGTTTCTTCATCAGCTATACCCCATGTCTATCTGGCGGATTTTTTATAGGGTCGACCTTTGCCACCAGACAGATGATGAAGAGGAAGAGGATGATGAACAAGGCTTTCTAGAAGCTTTACTACAAACTTCTTTAAATAGACCAAGGTCATCAATTGCAGATAGTCGCAGAATACGTTATCCTTTTCGTTTAATTCATGTTGGAAGCCGTCAAAAAATTGTGATTCTGGTATACTGATATAGTTTCTTATTTTGTTTCTTATCATGGTTGTCATGTGTAATTATTTTGAATGTTTCTATAATACTTTCCGATGTATCATTTTGCAAAATCTAATGTTTATGAACTCATTAATTCTGTTTTTCTCTGACCAGGTTACTGTTCTTGTATTTCTTTTTATGATAACATTTGCTGTGCTAATCTGGATTGGAACGGAAGATAATCCTATTGATTCATCAACTGTGGCTCGGGTATGAACTTCTAACTACATATTTTCATTTTAACTATTGTTGTTTTCTTAGAGTACCATATATAAGTCTCTGATTGTCATGGAGAAGGTTGTGGTGGAGATAGTGTTTACAATTTTTTCCTTTAATTTATTGGTTAGAAAATGACAAAAGACAATGAAAACTTGTGTTTTATGGAATTTCTTTCTGTCCTTTTATTAATAGTGAAGCCATGAAGTACTGTCTACCTCATGCAGGTTTATGTAGATCTTTTTGCTGCAGCAATGCTATTGTTAGGTGGAGCGTTAGCATGTTATGGTAAGCAACTAGCATTTTATATGGACTTTTCTTTTCTTTTACATAATTTTGGTTTTTCTTTTCACATTGTTGGAAGATTTTGTCGCTTATTGTAATAACTTTGTGATGGCAAGAATGTCTAACATCAGGCTAACTAGACATTCTTGTTCATTGTCATTTGCGAACCAAATACTAGAATTCACATTTGTTAGCTTCCCGCCCATAGTATCTGACAGCATGCATGTGTAGGTTACTTTATAGATCAGTATAAGAGCATGAGTAACATTAATTAGAAAATCTCATTGCCACTACTAGTTTAATGGTTGATATGACTTAAGGCTGGCCTGAATGCCTGACAAAATTTTCTGGTTAATCTTTATGAATGATTGTCTAATTCATACTTCTTATGTGTCACCTGAACAAATGACTCTTTTATCTTACACATAGTAGAGACACTCATGTTTTTTGTTTGTTTCTATCTTTCTCATGCTCAGGGCTCCTATTATGTCGGAAAATGAGGAATGTTAGATCTGAAAGAGCTTCATCTGAGATATGGAAGGTATTATCATATTATCCTTCTTGCTTTTGTGTCATTCCCTATGGTCTTGTCATTTTGGTCACAAGTTAGAAGGTATACTATTTTTTGGCTTTTATGTTTACATTTGATACAATTATCTTTGATAAAAAATCTGGTGGCTTTACAATTATCATATTTCTGTGCCTTAGTTATTTCATGATGTTATGTTGCGATATATTGTTTCTATAGGTTGCAGGTTTGGCCATTGTATCTGTTCTATGTTTCACACTGAGCACTTTTGTGGCTTTTTTCACTGATATTCCGGTACACAGCTCTCTATTGGTTGTTTGTTCTGTGTTTTATTTTCTAGCTTCATAAACTTAATTGTGTTTTTGTGATTGCAGGTGCTTTATCACTGGCATGAACTATACATAGATGGTGTTTATACTTCTCTTTACCTGATTTTATATTATGTTATAGGTACTTGATTCAACTTTTCCCCCAAGTTTCCTAAATTTGCTCCAAAATAACTAAAGGCTTTTGATTGTCAATTTATGGATATCACTCTTTAGGGTGTGGAATATCCTAAATATTTTGAACAATTGATCCATATCTTGCATTGATTCTATATTAGAAATATGTTCATGTGCACGTAGATGTTTCTGAATATTCAGCCTCTTCTGGCAATCTGCAGTTGTAGAGATCAAGTTTGTGGAAGATAAATTTGATGGCTATAAGAACCTTCATCTAACCATACCATATTACCATTCAATTATATTGATACCTGAACCTATGGATGGAATGGTGAAATGGCCATTGCCATGGTTATGCCCTGTTGACAATAGAATTTGAAACAAGGCTATCATGATAACACTGAAAGAGATATGGAAAAAGTAGGTCAAAATGTCAAGGTTATGATGTGATGTCCATTTTGCTTTTCTAGGTTCATCAGTGCCCTCAGCTTTTGTATTATGGGTCATGAGAGAATTACCACCCATGTCAATAACTAACATACAAGGGGAATCAACCACAACAACTTTCATTACTGATAGTTCAGCTGAAACCCACTGTCCTCAGAGCTGGACTACCGCAGCAAGCTCACAGACTCAGGTTCACATTCTTTTTTTGTCTTATTTCTCTATATATTCGGTTTATACAAAATTTTCTTATCCATATGTATTTTTGTTTTTTGGCTTTGCTTGGTAAGAAGGATGGAAAGTGGCAAGGATGGAAATTTGTTAATCCAATTGTTATGTTTCATAATTACTTTCCTATTTTGTAGCTTAATTATTGGATTAACATATTTTTAATTTTCAGCCCTTTTCTTTCTTCTTACCAAGCGAAGCTTTCATATCAGCGTGATCTTTCAAATTTCGCTTGTATTTTATAAGACGTGGTCTTTTTGTTGCTCCTTTCCTGTATTTGGAATTTCATTATACTATCTTTACATCAGATATACCTCAGAGAGTGGTTCTGGTTTAGTCTGTTAGTAGATAATATTTGCCCAAATGCTAATCAATTCATTGGTAGCTGAGAAATAAAAATGATCTTTAGTGCTGATGCAAGTTTATTAACGTGAAGAGTGGATAATGTCGGGTTCTTACAGTTGTGAAAAACAACATTCCTCTTATATCTATACAAAAATTGGTAATTAACAAGAGCTTGCTCTAACTATTCACATTGGAAAACAGTGACCAAACCTTACACCAGTTCAATATATTTGTAATTGACTATTTTTGAAGAATAGTTCTAGATTGCCGTACAAGGCCAGTTTAAAATTATAAAATGATATGTAGGGTGTTCATCTGTCTCTACGATGTGGTTGAGCAACGGACAGAATCTTTTATACAACTGATATTATTTCATGAACTGCTGCATCTTTCTTGTTTGCTTTTGATTTTAGTTTGTGCACTGCTACATCTTATTTGCTTCAAAGATGTTCTTTAAGATAGTTGTAGGAGATACAGAAAGGACCTTCAGTGACTTGAGCTTCGTGAGCGCAGGTATCAAGAGGCAGTCCTATATCAAGAGGTAGTCCTATATAATTGCTTTCATACGCAATACACATGCTAATCTTCCTAAGTGGGCAACGTGAGTTGGAAATTGGAACCATCGAAACAAAAAAGAGTTCGGATTGTGCAAATGAGCAGTGCTCGAAAGGTTACAGTTGCTGACTTTACAGGGCAGTCTGGAATACAGCTGTAAGGTTGCCATTACATTTGGAGCATGCAAATAGCAACGGGATGCTAGACGATTTTTCTTTTCTGGTCTTTTAACCTTTTTTTTCCATGGATATGCCACAAGTCTTCACCACACTTGAAGCTACTGAGTGGTTCCCTTAATAGATAAATAAAAACCATTATTATTGATCAAGGGTGGTCACGCTCAAATGTGCCTTATATATATTTTTTTTGATCTGAAATACGCCTTATATTTATACATTATAAATCTACCATCTTCTTCTCTTAATTTTATACCCCCTTCCTCTTCATTTTTGCTTAATTTGCACAACTTCTTATCATTTCACAAGCTCAGGAAACAGCAGCAGGGTTTACATTTCAAACACTTTCTGTCATTTGTTAACGGTCATGCCACATTCGGTAAAATGCTTGGTAAATATTGATCTTAAATAGACTGAATTTCAGGATAATGTTTATTCTCTGTTATAAATGAAATATTGTCACTTGGGAGTTGGGGTCATGTCAACAATAACTTTATAAAATCACCAGACATCAAGAATGCAAAGAAACAAAGGTTGCGGCTTAAGATAGAATCAATCCAACTTCACCCCATTTTCCTCAGAAGCCATAACCTATGCTTTTCTGTGGAACAAACTGCATGCATAGGTCTTTCATGTGACCATAACTATTTCTTCCTCCTAAAACTTAGCATCCGGTCCTCCCTGCTGCGCAGCTTGAAGGACCTTTTAGGCTGTCTCTAGCCAATTCTTCCGCATGCAGAGCACTAAACATATTTGAAGCAAATAATACAAGTTAACTAACAAATGGATTTGAGTGTGACAACTACATATTTTCACCAAGAAAGGAATTTTTATAGATTAATACAGGTAGTAGCAAACTATACTTTCAAAGTCCCGGAGTTCAAATGGAAACCATAATCTGTCTCAATAATATCATAGTACCAAAGAGGAAATGATGCATGAATACGCTTGGCAACAATTATGGTTTCTAAAGGATTGTCACTAGGGACACTAATGTGCACAAGGATTACGGACATGCTTTTAATACAAATTCTACAATGGCAGAACTGTCTGACTTCATCCTCATTTTAAGTCATATGCTAATGATATCTTGTTATCATCTTTATCCAGCAAACTTGAACCCGACAAATTCCTATATAAGTAAAGCACGTTGTTTTAGCATGTAAGTCATTAAACTTTAATGGCAGGATCTAATGGAAAACTATGGACATTCGAAAAAAAATTAACACTATACTTGAAAGCATACCTTATAATGTAAAAGATGGAATAAATTTTTATTCTTATTCTTATTATTTGTTTAAAGTTAAAAAATAATTTATTGATGCAAATCAATTAAAGAAGAGCACACTAACAAACTGAGACCCACTTCCCACATTCCTTACGAAAGCCCTAACATCAACCCCTACATTAAACAAGCCTTCAAAGCATCTCGCATCCCAATCTAGGAGACATTTTGACAAACATGCCTTGTGCACAAAGCTCTCTTTCCATAGACGTAACCAAGGACTCATCCAATGCCAACCCAAATTCGTAGGAACATACCAATCGTGGAAATAAATTATTATTTTGGTTTAGGTGCCAAGGATCCGAAATCTTTAAAAGGCAATAACTACAGACAAAGAAAATGAGCAAACTTGTCAGTACCATGAAAATATACCAGCACATTATAAAAAGAACTGATGTTAAACGGAAAATGAAGAGTGAAGTTTAACCGTCCAAAAAGCTCTGCCTTCGAGAAGACCGTATGGAACAGCTCCGAAATTCCTCGAATCCTTTGTATTATAGATGTAATCTCCTTCTACCCAAACATGCCCTTTAGGAACCTAACTAAAAGCAAACAAATAAATACTGAATAATAACTTCAAAAAAAAATGTTGATTCTTTGAATACAGCAAAGTGGAAAGAAAAAGAAATACTACCATAATAGTTTCGCATCTATCACTGTATTTGGGGTCGACAACGTAGGTGACTTGATCACCTTCCATTCCGATCAGCCGTTTGCAGACAAATTTCCTAGGAGTCTCCGGGGACCGAAGGATCACAACATCTCCAGGTCGAAGTTTGCCGGCTCGGGTTGAAATGCGCTCCACCAACAACAAATTGCCTGTTATGTTTAAGGTTGGAAGCATGCTAGGACCATAAGTCTATAAAGTTCCCAGTCATTGCCCCAAATTCAAAAGTAAAATTAAAACCGAGAAATAAAAGAAAATGATTTAAATTATATGATGATTTTTTTGGATAGTTGAAAGATTTCTCACAATAACGGGCGTGCAGAGATATTTGTGGGTAACGTAAAGCAAACAGAGGTTTCTAACTATAGAGATAAAGCTGCTCCATTCTCCCATTCCTCCCTCTCTTCTCAACCAATTTCGACTGGGGTTCTGGGTTTTAAAAGGATTAACGTATCATCTGGTCTCTGATTTATAATTTTTTGACATTAATTTTTTTTATTTTTTTTATTTTTTACTTGCCTGAATTTACTTTCCTTACACATTTTATCACTTGGGGGGTTTAATGGGAAATTTTATAGTAAGGTTCTAAAATATCGACTTTATTATAAGGTCATGATATCTCATGAGATATTCAATATCTCATGAGAAATTGAATAAAATTTTAAAGTTAAATAAATATGTTAATAATGGCTTAACAGGTTAATAGATAAACTTAAATTTAATTAAAAAGATTTAAATTACATTTTTATCCTTTTAAAAGATAAGAAAATATTTTAATTACATCTTTAACCATTGAAAAAAATTAATTACATTATTATCCATTAATATTTTTAAGAAAACTATTTAACGACATAGTATAATTGTCCAGAAAAGTTTGGGAAGTCGACTACCCGTGTATGAAAGTTGACTTCTCCAGTTATTTTACTCGACAAATTGATTCTGTCATATAGGCAGTCGACTTTTTAAATATAGCAATCGACTGCAATATTCGATATGAAATTTATTTTACCGTTCATTATCATTTATTTAAACTCTTTATAGTGTTTTTATAATTATTTACAAGAAATTTATGCTGAATTACATTAATTTTATCATTAATTATTATAGATTTTATTAATATAATAAAATTTAAGATGTCTCAAATATTTTATGATAAATGTCATAAATTTTACGATCAATGTATTACGATGAATCTCGTAGATTTTACGATGAATGAATGAATGAAATTTTACGATAAATCTAATAAATTTTACGTGAATCACCTGAATTTTATGATGATGAATAAGCAAAATGCCTTAGGCCAAAAAAAATCACACAAGCACACCAATTGACTCATTGCATCATCCATATTGATTAAGTGGAACTACCAAGAGAACCAATTCAATAAAGCTATCTTTTCATGCATCAGAAAACCGTACAAGAAACCATGAAAGGAAGTTGGTTGTATTGGTAGAAAGTAAGGTGAGCACAAGTGGGCTTTTTTCTTCGCATTATGAGAGCATATATTAATCAAGTAATATACCAACGAGTCAATGTGGTGATTTTTGAAGAACAAGAAGTTATTGCCAATACGTGAAAAGGAAAACATGCTTTCAAGAAAGTTTTACAAACATGGGTTGACTTGTTCTCTTACTTTCAATTACTCGTCCCTTCCACTACCTTGAAGCACATGTCTCTGTCTTCTCGGGATAATTCAAGCCATCAATTGTTGCGATGGTAGTCAATAGCTGCATTAGCAAACAGCATATAAGACAGACCAGTATTAGAAAAATGAGGGTTGGCAGAGTAATGAGCAAACAATTCTTAGTCTTATATATTTAAATTCTAGTACTTTTATACTTATTCTCATAAATTTTACGATTAATGTCATAAATTTTACGATGAGTCTACTAGAAAATTTTCAAAATAAAGTGGAAATGATTAATTAAAATGATGATTACTCAATAGGTAAGTAAAACTAATGTTTGGTTTGATTCCGAGTTGAGTAAAATCGTTATAAAATGATTTTTACTAAAATTATAGGGCAGTCAACTGCCCTTGTGCATTATATATTCTGTCCAAAAATTGCACTTGGGCAGTCGGATTCCCTAGGAGGGCAATCGCATGCCTTGAGAGGGCAGTCAACTACATATAGAAGGCAGTCAATTGCCCATAGGAAGTGCATTTTGGATTTTAAATTACTTTAAGGCAGTCGATTGCCCTGCTTGGATGTTGTATTCTGTTTCAAAATTACACTAGGGCATTTGACTGCTATTTTCGGGCATTCGACTGCTCTAGTATAAAAGTGAATAAAAAAACTAATTTTTGTCTAAAGATTTACATCCAAATAAAAATCATATTGCTTGATTGAAAAATCATATCATTTGGAATTATTCTTTATAAATAAAGATGTCAAGTTCGAGATCAAGTTTAAGTTGTTTCATCTTCATCAAACCCCAGAAGTAACTTTATTCTTGTACAACAAAGACTAATAAATTTTACGATGAATTTCATAAATTTTATGAGAAATCTCATAAATTTAACGATGAATACTATACATTTTTATGATAGATCTAATAAATTTTACAATGGATTTCATAAATTTTACAATGAATCTTGTAAATTTTAAGATAATAAATTTTACGATAAATCTAATAAAATTTATGATAAATCTCATAGATTTTACGACTAGTCGAATAAATTTTATGATTAATCTTATAAAATTTACGATGAATCTATTGAATTTTATGATGAATATCATAAAATTTACGATGAATATCATAAAATTTACGATGAGTCTAATAATTTTTAAGATGAATATCATAAATTTTACAATGAATGTCATAAAATTTACGATAAATATCATAAATTTTACGATTAGTCTAATAAATTTTATGATTAATCTTATAAAATTTACGATGAATTTAATAAAATTTACGTTGAATCTCATAAATTTTATGATGAGTCTAATAATTTTTATGACGAATATCATATAAATTTTACGATGAATGTCATAAATTTTACGATGAATCGCATAAATTTTACAATTAGTTATCATATTTTTTTCATTGCAGAATTTTGATACGTTAATACGAATTTGATAAGAAATTTTTGTATTTTACACGAAACGAATATAATTTTACACAATATGAGAAAACATGAATCACCAGGCTTAATTTAAGCCAATGTTAAAATTCGATTCAATTTTTTTTAATTACATAAGAACGTATTAATTTTATGGTAAACAGCTAGCATAAGTAATATCAAATATATTGGCGTTGTGTATATCTTTGGAAATTTATGAGCAAGTTAATGTTGAATTTTTCTTTGCTTTTCTTTATTCCTTTAATTAAAAGAATAATAAATTATTCATGATTGTCATATATTATGACAAATATTTGGTAGAAATATTATAGGCCTTCCACATGCAAAACCCCAATTAATTTGACAAAGAGATGTAATCATAATAACGTTTCTATTGTCTTGAATTATGTAAAAATAGTAAAAGTTTTCTTAACATCGAGTACTCTAAGAACATTATGTTAAAGTATTATATATATATATATATATATATATATATATTAATATCTTATGTTAAATATAATACTTCATTGTACATTTCACGAATTTATTTCTCTTTTATAGTCTGTACAACTACCCCAATAATATTAACAAAGCCCTTATAGTTGTTTAAAAATGATTTTTTAAATAATCTTTAAGGAAATTCATATAAAAAATTTTAATTTTAATTTTAGTTTTCCATAAAGATTGAAGAACAACTATTTGATTGAGGTTAGGTTTAAGGTTTAGGATTTATAAAATATTAAAACAGCTACAAATTGAATTAAAGGTAAAATAGAAAAAAATTGTAATAAAGAGATTTATGATTTAGGAATTAGGGTTTAAAAACAGTAAAAAGGTTTATATAAGAAGAAGAATACTACTGCAATTATAACAAAGTTATATTTGTAATATAATACTATAATTTTAATAATATTTAGTAAATAATGTTAATTTTAATAACTGGTTTAGTAGGTTACCAGATTAAAGAGTTTTTTAATTTTATAAATTTAATCAACGGTTTAAATTAAATTTGACTAATCCAATGGTTCTAATTCAATGACCTTACAATAAGATCAATTTTTATGACTGTAGAATTTGTCGAGTTTTAATGCGTTTAAAAAATTGATGTTGTACGAACTTTTCATTTTTCAATTAGATTTTGACATGTGACATTAATTGCTACTTTATTGCGTATCGCGTTAATTTTTCTTTAATTTATTTTAAAAATATTTTAAAACTATAAAAATATTTAAAATTACATAAAAATTTAAAAAAAATTAAAAATACTTTAAAATATTTTTAAAATATTTAAATATGTAAAAATATTTTAAAATATGTAAAAATCTAAAAAAATATGTAAAAATCATTTAAAAAATTTTAAAATAAGGAAAAATATTTTTAAAAATATCTAAAAATATTTCAAAATATTTAAAATTATACAAAATATTTAAAAATATTCTAAATATTTAAAAAATATTTAACAAGATTTAAAAATATTTAAAAATATGTAAATATAGCATCCTTTTAACAAAACCCTGATTTTACCCATTAGGTACCCAATGACTTTCTCACATTCCCAGATTCAATAGTTAATGCTACAAATAGAGGTCAAGAAGCCTCTGTAACAGTTAAACAAACAAACTTTGTTATTTGAGACTAGATGCCTAAAGCTTATAAGGGGGCTTGCTGCCTTGGGCTGGAAGGAGGAGGATTTTCAACAGCTAACCAAAAACACCACCAAGTCAAAATCAAAATTCCAAAGCCCCAACACCGCCCATTCCAAGCAAAACACATACACACACGACCCATCATGCGAAATCCACAACCTTTCAAACAAAAATTGAATTCAATAGCTAGAAAGCCAAAATAACTATTAGCATGCAATACACAAACAAAACCCAAAAACATAGTAAGTTGATTGAACACAAATCCCAAATGTCATTCAATCTCAACCAACCCAACACCAACCCTAAGAATTTCGATCCTGATCTTGATCAACAAGAGTGAATTAAAAAATTTCATTCTTCAGTTCATCCACACAAGATTAAAGTCAAATCGTATCCAGTGATATAGCCAAATTCAACCAAAATTCAAACCAAATTTAAAAAAAACAATGTAATAAGGAATTGATAGTTAAGATTGTAAAGGCGAAAGCAATTGGAAGAGAAAGCAATAGATGTTTTACTTGAGAGAAATTCAAATATTTTGACGATGAATTTGGTAGCATTGAGTGATGGTAGTGTTATGAAGCAACGGCTGAGCAAGGATGAATTTTTTGGATCGAAGAAAAGAGAAGTTTTGATTTTGGTTGCAGAGAAGAAAGAACCTGTGTCGAGAAGAGAAATTGAAAGGAGGAGAATTAGGTTGGTGATTGTAGCAATCGCCTTCAAACCATAGTTGGAGCATAACCAACAGATCCCCATAAGGGGACCCAAGGGAATTTTCCACAACTAAACAAGGTTAGAGTATGTTGCATCTAAGGGGCTCTCCAAACTACCTTTTGCCCAGTAAGATTACATAGGATTGAGTTCCATGCATTATTTGATCGTGGCTTTGGCCATCTATTCTCAGCAAAACCCTTAATAAGAACACAAACTTTAAAATAAGCCTTATAGGTGACTTTCCATCTATATTTACAATAGGGATAAACATTCGATGAATTGTTATTCTCCCTTTCACCTACAATGATTTAGTGAACTGATAATTTCAGCCAAGATTACCGGTGCAACATTAGTTTCATTATCCATCTTATCAATGAAATTGATGGCAATGTCAATATGCCCCAAAACCTTGGTAAACAAAATCATCCTTGTTAAGAATATATTTTAGGAATATAATTATAATACTACAATTCAGGACTGTACTATTATTGCCCACCTTATTAGTTTTTTATTGTAGGAGTGTTTGCTATCATAGGAGTCTTGTACATGTATATATATTTGAGCACATATAACGAATAATATACTATGTTGTTTTCTAATTTACATGGTATCAGAGTAGGTTCAACTCTAACCCTAACTACTCTTATTTCTTTCTAGGCTACCATTTTGATGATTGTTTATTGTGGAGGTAAATCAATCCCTTCTTTTGTGATTGATCACTTGTGCTTCTGTGTTTGAGGTTGTGCAACTTTGGATATTTTTCCTTCCTTTTTTTGTTATTAAAGATAGTAGATAACATGTCTGCTTTTGATTTTATGTCTCTATTGGCATATTTGTGAAGTTTAATGGGAAAAATTATGCACTTTGGTCCCAAGCTTTTCGTACTTGCTTGAGTTGTTAAGGTCATGAACATCATCTCTTTAATAACATGCCCATTATAAGGATTCCAAATATGCAACATGGCATTAGTTTGATTGTGCTATTAAGGCATGGATGTTGAATGCCTTGGAGCCTGAGATTGTTGCCTCTGTTGGTCTAGCATCAACAGCTAAGGAGATGTGAGATTCCATCAAGGAGATGTTTTCCAATGATGGTAACAACTATTGTTTCTTCTCTTTGTTTCAATAGGTTGTTGATAATAAGAAAGGGAAGAAGTCTCTACAAAAACTTTTTGCTACCTATAGGGTGATCATCAATGAATTCTGTCAACTTCATCCCTTCTCTATAGATTTAGAGACTCAAAAGAAGCAATAGGAAAACCTATTTGTATGTAGCTTTTGATGAATTTGGATGAGCAGTATAATTCTCTCAAAAGTCCGTTGCTTAGTGAAAGTACCATGCTTACGCTTCAGTTTGCTTCTCTCGTCTACAGTCTACTTCTTTAACCTTTTCTTCTCCTAATGTGAATCTAAAACATTCCACTATGGTTGCTCGTGGCAGTGGATGTATTAATGGCAAAGGTAAAGGTTGTGATCGATTATGTGAATTTTGTGGTAAAAGAGGGCACACTGTGGATCGATGTTGGAATAAGCATGACAAGCTTAACTGGGCTACCAAAAGTGCTAAGTCATCCAATGTCCCTAAGGCTGTGGTTATAACTCTTTCTTCTGGTGAACTAATTTTGAAACCATTGGGATTGGTCCTAAGGATCTCATTCAAATATCTAAGGAAGAGTATAATAGGTTACTTCACTCTCGACAGAATCCCATTGCTTCTCCCATGTTTTAGTCAAGTCTTAGGTCACTTATTGCTTTCTCTGATAATCCTAGTTAATTAATTCATGTGCATCAATTTATATGACAAGTAACCCACATCAATTCAAAAGTTTTACACCTTGTCAATCTTTATCTCCTATTATTGTTGTCGATGGTTTTATTTCTAGTGTATGAGTGTATCTGGTTTTGGTACTGTTAATGCCTCTTCTATTGTACTTGATCGAGTTTTACAGGTTCCAAAATTATCATTTAACCCCCTTTCTGTTAATCAACTTACCAAATCCTTGAATTACTTTGTGATATTCTTCCTTCCTCATTGTGTCCTCCAGGATTTCCAGAGGAATACAATGATTGGACGCAATGCTAAGTCAAGGGGAGTTTATTACCTTAATCCCATTTTATGCCCCTTATTGCTGCTGTTGGTAGTCTGTCTCCTTATAATTGGCATTGTCATTTGGGTCATCTCTCTCTTTCTAATTTAAAAAAAAGGTTGTGTCTTTTAGTGAGTTTGATTCTATAATAAATTGTGATGTGTGTTAATTAGGAAAACATCATAGAACGTCTTTTTCATCTAAAGAAAGTCGAAGTTTGCATCCTTTTGATTTAGCACATTCAAATGTGTGGGGTCCTTGTCGTTATTCTGCTATGTCAGGTTATAGGTATTTTATTACCTTTGTGGATGATTGTTCTAGGATTACTTGGATTTATTTATTAAAAGAAAGGTCATTTGTTTTTTTATGCATTTCAAACCTTTCATAATGAAATAAAGACTCAATTTTCTTCTACCATTAGTGTATTCAGGATTGACAACGCTTTAGAATATATGAAGTCTGATTTCTCTAAGGTTCTATTTGGTTCACTGAAAATATTTTTTGAAAAATGTAGGCATTCTCTGGTGTCTGATTGGCAAAAAATTGATTGGTCAACAAAAAATAATTTCCTGGTCAATGAAAATTTGGCCTATTTTCCTTAAAATCGTATTACGCTTTTGGAAAGAGGAAGACATTTTCAGAAAATAGCTGTTTACGTGTAAGATTATTTACCAAGCTCGTGAGTATAATTTTACTCAAGTTAAACCTTAAATAGGATTTTTTAACTTTGATTTAATTCAACCCTACATAAAATATTATTATATTAATAAAAATATTTTTTATTTAATTAGATTAAAAACTTTAAATATTAAAATATTAATATTAAAAATCTTTCAATATTTTAAGTTTAAATATTTTATTTTGTAAATTATTAATCATAAATATTTTTAATATTTCAATTAAACAATTTTATATTATTTATTTTAGTAATAAATAAATACTAATTTAATAAATAATATATTTATTATTTTAATAACTTATTTACTAATATTTTTGTATTAATATTTTAATAATAAATATAAATAAATAATACTTTTGTTATGATTTTAGTAATAAATACTTTCAGTCTAAAATCTAATTATTTTAATAGTATAAATATTTTTAATATTTCAAAAATAAATATTAATATTTATTAATCTTATATAAATTAAAATAGTAATATTACTTCAAATTTTTAAAAAAATTAAGATAAGGAATAATAAATAGTTTTCTTTTAAATGTTTAATAATATAATATTTTGATATTAAGTATATTATTTTCAAAATATAATTATTTTTTAATATTAATAAATTAATTAATAAATAATAAATGATTTTTAATATTTTATTAGTTATGTTAATATCATTAGAAAAAAGAAAACATATATTTCAGAAAACAATACTGTAAGGTTTCTTATCAATAGAATGCCCACTTCTGCTCTTGCAGGTGTAATTCCTTTCAAATGTATTTTTTGTAATTCGCCTTTGTTTTTAGCTACTCGTATTTTTGGGTGTATGCTTTGTTCATTTGTTTGAAAGTAGTATGGATAAACTTTCTCCCAGAGCTATCCGTTTTAATTTCTTACGGTATTCTCAAACTCAAAAAGGGTACAGATGTTATGATCTTATGACTAAAAAGAAATTTGTCTCTGCAGATGTGACTTTTTTTGAGTTTAGGTTTTTAAAGTTGCCAGTGATAAACAACCTCTTCCTATTCTTACACCTATGTATACATCTATTCTTACTTCTAAACCCTTGCGAGTGTATAGCTAATGACAACCTTTGCACACTCCTTGTGCTCTAGAGTCGTCCCTTGGTCCATCGTATTCAGCTAGTGATTCTCTTGATTTGGCCATTGGTCTTCGAAAAGGTAAACGTTCTTGCACTCAACATCCAATTGCAAATGTTGTCTCCTTTGATCACCTTAGTCCTTCTATTTGCTCTTTTGCTTTGTCTTTGTCTTTGCCATTTGTATTTGTTCCTACTAGTTAACAAGAAGCTATGTAGAGTCTTGATTGGAAGAAGGCAATGGACAAAGAGATGTAAACACTTTTAACACAAAATACATGGTTTTGGTACCATTACTTAAAGGAATTCATCTAGTTGCTTGCAAATGGGTTTTTATTATGAAGTATCACCTTGATGGTTCCATTGAGAGGTACAAAGCACAATGGGTTGCTAAAGGATACACTCAAACATTAGGTATTGACTTTTTTGAAACATTCTCTCCTGTTGCTTGGCTCATTTCTATTCGTGTATTTGTATTTGTAGCTGTTAATAAGGATTGGCCCATGTATCAATTAGATATGTTTTTTTATGAGGATCTAACTAAAGAGGTTTATATGGAGAAACCACCTAGACTTGTTGCTCAAGGGGAGACACATCTTATGTGTAAACAAAAGAAAGCCATTTACAGTTTGAAGTAGAGTTCGAGAGCTTGGTTTGACAAATTTAGTCAGGTAGTCTTTGCTATAGGATTTAAACGAAGTTAAGCTAATCATTCAGTCTTTTTGCGACATAGTTCATTCGATATTATGGTATTGATTGTATATGTTAATTATATACTATTATTAGGGAGTGATATCATAGGCATTGAAGAAACCTAGAGGTACGTACAACAACAATTTGACACAAAAGACCTTGGAAATTTAAGGTATTTTCTTGGTATTAGATTGCTTATACTAAGCAGGGTATGGTACTATCTCAAAGAAAGTATTTTACAAATCTTTTATAGTAAATAGATCTATTAGGTACAAAACCAACAGACGTCCTTATAGAACCTAATCTAGACTTATGGAAAGATGATAAAGACTTTGAGGATGGTACTCAATTTAGAAGGCTTGTTGGGAAGCTTATTTATTTTACACTGACTAGAACAGACATTGTTCGTGCTGTAGGGCTAGTTAGTCAATTTATGGAAAAACCTAAGAAATATCATTGGGAAGCTGCTTGTAATATTTTGAAATATGTTAAAAAGTCACCAGGAAAAGGTTTGTGGTTCGGAAAGAATAAACATCTTGATTTAATTGGTTTTTTAGATGCCAAATATGCTGGTGACAAAAAATCTATGTCAGGCTATTGTACTTTTGTAGGAGGGAATCTAGTAACTTGGAAGAGTAAAGAGTAGATAATTGTGTCTAGATGCAGTGATGAAGTTGAATATCATGCCATGGCTCAAACCACATGTGAATTAATATGATTAAAGGCTCTTTTAGAAGAATTTGGGATTATATATATGGATCCTATTCCTATACATTCTGATAATCATGCAGCAATTCACATTATGAGTAATCCTAATGAACAAAGCATATTGAAGTTAATTGTCATTTTGTGAGGAATGTTGTCTCTAGTAAGAATATTTGTACTCCATTTGCACCTTCAAGGGACTTGATTGCTAATATGTTTACTAAAACCTTTAAGAAGGATGACTTTACCCGGCTAAGTAACAAGCTTCACATGATGGAAAACTACACTCCGGCTTGAAGGGGAGTGTTAAGAATATATTTTAGGAATATAATTAATTGTATATTACTATAATTCAGGACTGCACTATTATTGCCTACTTTATTAGTTTCCTATTGTAGGAGTCTTGTATATGTGTGCATATATATTTCAGCACGGATAATAAATACTATATTATTATGTTTTTTGATTTACAATCCTATATATAGCTAAATCCATCTTCTTCATGCTCCACTCCTCCTTTAAATGTCTACCAATGTGATCTAGCAGGAAATCCTAAGATATATAGTCTTGTTCACCTTTCTACCTAACATATTTGTCTACTTCTTTAGCCTTAATGCTCATGATTCCTGACAACTTCTTATGATAGCCAATTTGCTTGTTCTTTTGGTAGACCTCGTTTGATTTCAAGAATTTTAAACTGGGCAAAATTTAGTAATCTTCAATTTTCGATACCATGTCTACCTCATTAAAAACAAAACACTGATACAAAGAATTCCAAAATTGAACCATGGCCCTGGCCAACTTTTTGTTGACAACAACTGAGAGCAGTAGCATCAAATCTTATATTTTCTCTTGAAATGCTTTTAGTTTCGATCTACTCCACTATTCCCAAAAGTTAGCTTGTTTGGGGATATCATTCAACCTAAGGTTATGAAAAACCTTCTTAGGAATGGTAGACTCATAATCTTCAGGCAAGCAAGCACCTTCTTCATGTTGTGTTTCTTCAAACTTCATTTTTAGAAGAGTGCATGACTTAGGATCAGGCTTTCCCACCAATGTAACTAATTTCAGCCTTGTTCACAATTGTTGAGAGACACCAGATGCAAGATAAAAATATGAAACCTTCTTTATTGTTTGGTTGCTTATTTTGTATTTAGTTTTGTTTCTTTTTCTTTTTTCTTTTAAAAAAAAAACAAAAGGATAGTTGTGGCTTTTTCATGTATCTTAAATGGATGATATTTGGTTATAGGTTGACACGGCTTTATCTTCGGTTGGGCCATCTTTTATCATTTACATGCTTGGCTTTGATAAGTTGGCTAAAGGTTCCCAAATTATTTTTTATTGTGGTCTATGTCGACAAGTAAGGCATTTCAATCCTCAACTAGTAGCTACAAGCAGAAAGGATTTAATTTAAGTATTTTACTAGCCCATGCAGAAGTTATTATCTTACAAGAGCAGTAGGTACTTTACTTCGTTCTAATAAGGACAAAGCTTGGGTAACAGGTTTATGTATGCATATACAAGTGAGTGTGTGTGAAGGAATCGATGCTTATTATTAATTTATTTTCTTTTAAAACATTAAATCATATCAACACTTTTTGGGCAAAGTTTAGCAGAACCTAAGACTAAATGTTGGCCTAACTCCCTATGTCATTATTGTAGTTGACAAACTATCATAATGTTTAGGTTCGTGAACCAAACTACTAGACACATGTTTTAGGAATCATCATTAATTATTCTGCTTAATGTGTAATTGGGCACTAATTCATAACTAATGTCAAGGCATCGATTTACGCTCAAAATTTTAGGATTTAAAAGTATGGTTATGTGTAGAGAATGATTAGCACTCCTACAACACCCGACCTAAAATGATACCAACTAATTTTATCTAAATTTTGCCTTCGAGTGTTTATTAAATCTAATATTATTAATATTGAAAGTATTCTGTATGTTTTCTCATTATGCTTGTAAAATTTTCAAAGATATCTCCTCATCTCAAGATTTTTCAAATAATTTTACTTGACTTCCTTAAAAGGATTTTATCGTCAAATAACTTAAATGTAAGGTTTTTTTTTCTACAAATTATAAGCAAGCAAATAAATAAATAATCATCATCTTGATTAAAACAAATGGAATGAAATTCATTAACTTTAAATTTTGTTTAAAAAAAGAAGGTTTATTTTTTTCGTATTTTATCTTATTATAAAGGCTAAAAAAGTTAGAAAAAAAAATATGTATCTTGTTGGAATTGTATGTATTATCGGATAATGTATATTGAATGACTATGAAAATTAGAATATGCACGCATGACTGGTAAATTCTTCCCCTATGTTGAATGGGTAAACAATATTCCTATTTCCTTCAAAGAAAGATTGGCTATATTGCTATTATTGTATGATTACTAACTAATATATGTTATAAGTTTCTATTGCTAGATCACTAGACATTGAATTTACAGTGTCAACACCAATATTTTTTTAGGTGTCATCGGTCACTTATTTACATCTATCCTCTTAAAGAAGTTTTAACTTTAGGTTAGGTTTTCTTAAGAAATATACGTTTTAGTCACCTATCTAACATGTTTAATATTTTTGCTCAAGCTCACTCAAAAATTGAGCGACCTTTGGCTTGGGAAAGTAACCGTAGCTTTGAACATGTCTATTTATGGAAGGATATAACACCTTTAAGACACCCAAATTTAATACTATTTTAATTTTATGTTATTTTCATTTTGTCTTAATTGAGTGGTCTTCATAACTTAGTGTACGTTTGGTTTATGAAAATATAGTAGTTTTCTATTTTCATTTTCATAGAAAACAGAAAACACAAGAGAAAATATGTTTGGTTGTAAAAATGGAAAACAAAATTTTGGAAAATAAAAATGAAAATAGACCAAATTTAGAAAACAAAAAAAACATGTTTTCAATGTTTTCAAGGAAAACAATATGGAAAAATGGAAAATGGGAAAACGCGGGTCTTTTAAATTTTTTTTTAAATATATGTTAATGTACAATAAGTCTCAAGTACGAACCATTATAAAAGCAAAGTTATCTCTTTTATTCATTTTAGTTTAAGTTGATATATAAAGGGTCCTCTTTATTTTTTTTTTCCAGCCATCCATCATCACGTCTAATTCCTACTCTTTTCTTAGTCACTATCATTCATCAAACTAGTTCTTTTTTTGCTACCTTTTTTGTTTCCTTTTTTGTTTGTTTTATTATAAATTATATATGAGCAAACGGATAAACCGTTTTAGGGTATGTTTGGATAAAGGATTTCAAAAAAAAAATTTATTTCAATCAAGATATTCAAAAGTCTAAAACTAAATTTCTTTACTTGGCCAAAATTTTTTGAAGAATTTCAAAATTTATGAAGAATTTCAATAGAGAATTCGAGATGACCCACTAGTAATATAAAATCAAAAAGATAGATACTATTTTCATTAAATATAATATATATTTTTTGCATTTTTATATTATTAATAATATCTATACATTTTTACAAATTTAATGATACTTATATTGCATATTTTTAATATTATTCTTTTATAGTTATTTTTTTTATTTCATCAAATTCTAATATTAAAAAATTCTTTCTAAAATTATTTATCTAAACAATATAATTATGAATGCTAGCATTGTAAACTGATGAATTTTAAAATGTAATGCTTCAAAATTTCAAAATTCTCCATTAAACGCATTGTGAAAATTTTTTTAAAACCTTTTTCATCGTTTTCGATGATTTTAAAAAAAAACTTTTTTCACCTAAAAAATATTCAAAAATCCCTTTCAACTTTCTGAAAAAGGTCTGTCGAATTTAGTTATGATTTATCCTATCCTTGGATTATTCATTTCATATGTTTTAAATATATTTGTGATTTTATTATTTTTTAGTTTATTTTATTTGAGAATGAATATTATATTATTCATTTCATATTTTTTCAATATATTTGCGATTTTATTATTTTTTTAGTTTATTTTATTTGAGAATGAATAATATTGATTTTGTACATTTATTGTTGTTGTTGTTGTTGTTGTTATTATTATTATTATTATTATTATTATATTAGTTTTTTTTTTATTTTGAGAATAAAGTGTCATTCTTTTATTTTTTAAAAATACCCTATGAAATTTCCTTTGTTCTAGATAAATTCAAGAGAATTTTCTCACTTAATAAGTTTGAGCGTCATTCATTCGTAAGAATGTAAACGGATTGAGTTCTTGTTAATTTTGAGATATTTTAATCCGAATCCAATTAATTATCATAATACCCAAGCCTGATCAATTACCTTATTATTTTTATTTGTGTTATCTGAACCTTAACCTATAACATAGAAACTACCAATTTAACTATCCAAATCTGTTAATACCCGTTTAATAAGTCAAAATTTGACTTTCAAATATAAATATAAAATAAATTTTAAAATAAATTATTTAAAAAATAAATTAATAAATTTAATTGTTTTTGGTGTAAGCGTAGGTATCATTAAATATAATATTACTAATAAATAATTTATATATAAAAATATAAATATAATATTAAACAATTATTATTTATAATTAGGTTCTGGTAACGGATATCTTAAGATAACTACCAGAATTCGTGACCAATAATAGTTTGACTACCCTAACCCTACTCAAACCCGATTATATAATACCTTAATCTTACTTAATCGGGTCGGATAGTGCTGAGTACCAGTTTATAAGATACCCAAATCATAATCATTTTAAAAATTTCATCATCTTCACTTATTCTCATTTTATTTAAATTTATGTTATTTTTAAATTTACATATATATATTTATTATGGATTTTATTTTGTAAAAAATATTTTGCATTTTTATTTTTAAATAAATTTTAGAAGATATTTTATTATATATAATCTTGACTTAGTTTTCTAAACTATAATTTTTGCTAATAATCAATCTTAATTCTGAAATAATACAAAAATGGGAAACATACGGGGTAGGGTGACCCGCAGGAGGGCACGCGGGTCTGAAGCAAGAAGGAACCAAAACGGCATCGCTTTCCTGAAGAAGGCTCCTCTCAAAACAGTTTCATTTAGCACCTACTCTATAAATTAATGTCTGTTGGTTTAGCCTCACTTCAGGGAAAAACTCACTAGCCTAAACTTTCCTGTCTATCTACGAGTCAGGTCGCAGGAACTCAAAAACTGCCGTTACTCCGCCGTGAGCCGCCGTACTCTGGTGTCAAAACATTGCCAAAATTTTCAGAAATCACCTTCACACTACCCTATTTTTGAATCCAACACTACTTTTCTGTGAAACCAACTCGATTGCCATAGATCTAACTTCAGATTTTCTTAATTTTTCTGTCCCGAGACACAAGGACTTACTTTTCCTGACACTGAATCATCCCATTCAAATTTAGTTATGCTAATGGCTCAACCTTTTGAAAACAAGCTAGTATGGATTCTGCCGAAGGTATTGTAATGGAATCCAAAACGGGATTTTTTTATTTTTATTTTTATTTTTTATGTATGACTGGAAATTTGTTAAGTAGATGAGGTAGTGATGTTACCTTTTTACCTCAAATTTCCAAGTTTGCGTTTGTTCTCATCACATCCTCCAAAACCAAAAAATTATTGTGAATTGATGTCAATGCTCCTCCCGTTACTATCTGATTCTTTATTTTAATTTGATTCTTCAATATTTACAATACTGGGTTGGGAGAATTGAGTCTCTCAAGAGATAAGCGAGAACCTTGTTACACTTTGTTCACGCATGGTTTTTTTTTTCTCCTTAACAGAAGCTGAACCAGATGATGCTCTCGATCATCAGCAACTTATACAGAAGCAAGAAGTCTTAGCTGAATCTCATGTATTCTAGTATAACCACGTTAGTTAGTTATGTTTGAGAGTTATCAGTAGCAGTTTAGTTAGTTATGACAGTTAACTTTTAGCTTGTGTATATATTCATGTAAAGACTGAGCAAAGTGTAAGTTTTACTTTTAACTTTCAATCAAGAGAATTGATTTTTCTCTCTGTATTCAATATTCAATATGGTATCAGATGACGTAATTTTTCTTTCATTCCTTTAGTTTTTTTTGGTTTTTCCTTCATTTTCTTGTCAACCAAACAGTTTTCTTGTTGATTCTTTAGCAACCATGGCAACAGAAACAGAGCAATTTAATTCCTCCAATCCTTTCTTTCTTCATGACAATGAAAATCCAACCCTTATTCTTGTATCACCTGTGTTAAATGGTTCAAATTACCATTCTTGGTGTAGATCCATGAAAATGGCGTTGTTTTCCAAAAATAAGTTGAAATTTGTTGATGGTAGTATTGATCCACCAGCAAAGACTGAGCCTCTGTATTCATCATGGGAAAGATGTAACACAATGGTGTTGTCCTGGATAATCAATTCACTCTCATCTTCCATAGCTCAAAGTATTATATGGATCGACACTGCTAGAGATGTATGGCTTGATCTACAAGATCGGTTTGCACAAGGAGACTCATTCAGAATTTCAGACTTACAAGAAGAGATTTTTTCTTTTCAACAGAAGACTATGTCAGTCACGGATTACTACACTCATCTCAAGATCTTGTGGGATGAACTCTTGAATCTGAGGCCCATTGTTTCATGTTCCTGTAATCCTCAATGCACTTGTGAAGCCTCAAGAATTGCAAGGAAATATCAACAGAGTGATCAGGTGATAAGATTCTTGAAGGGTTTAAATGAAAGTTTTGCAATAGTAAGATCTCAAATTATGTTGATTGACCCTCTTCCTCCAATCAACAAAGTGTTTGGATTGGTTGTTCAACAAGAGAGGCAGAACAATGCAACTATTTCCACACATCAATCCCTTGATTCTAGTGTATTCAACGCCAAGACTGTTGCATCAGGAGGTAATCAACCATTTTCTGGTTTCAAGAAACAGCCTTACTCAACAAGCAAAAGGCCAGCATGTAGCTACTGTGGATATCTAGGCCATGTGGTTGATAAGTGTTACAAGAAGTATGGTTATCCTCCTGGATACAAGCCTAAGGCAAGACATATGACTGTGGTTAATCAGGCTGAGGGAGTTGTCTATGACAGAGCATGTACACTGAAGAATGTTCATAATGAAGTATTAACTTCTCTCCCTTCCACTGAGATCTCTCAAGGTACTCCTTCTTTTACACAAGAACAGTACAATCAAATTCTGGAAATGCTCAATTCGACCAAAATGGCAGCTTCTTCCACAGATCATGTTAAGGCAATAAATGCTACCTTCACTGCTACACCAGAAACACAAGGTACTCATATTGCAACCTGTTCAGTATATAATTATCCTTATACATCTGTCTGGATATTTGATAGTGGTGCTACTGACCACATTGTTTGTTCATTAACCTTCTTTGAGACCTATAAACCAGTCACCAACATACTTGTCAAACTCCCGAATGGTAATCATGTATTTGTTAGTCACATTGGTACAATTAGGTTTTCAGATTCCTTTATACTTACCAATGTCTTATTTGTTCCCTCATTCACTTTCAACCTTATATCAGTTAGCCAACTTACTAAAAATCTTAACTGCATAGTCACCTTTAGATCTGAAATTTGCATTGTGCAGGACACAACATGCTGGAGGATGATTGGTATAGCTAAACAAGTTGCAGGCCTGTACCAGTTAGTTCATCAAGTATCAAATGTAAACAAATGTTCTATTAGCAATACTAGTACACTAGATATCTGGCATCTTCGTTTAGGTCATGCTTCCCATCCTAGAATAAAAATTCTTCAAAGTTTAGACTCTTCAATCTCTAGTAATCCAAATGTAATCTGTGACATTTGTCATTTTGGTAAACAAAGAAGAAAATCATTTCCTGTCAGTACTACTACCAGCCTTGCTCCCTTTGATCTTGTGCACATGGATATATGGGGACCTAATCACATTACTTCTATATATGGTCATAAGTACTTTTTAACAATAGTGGATGACTACAGTCGAGCAACCTGGGCATATCTTATGAAAGACAAGTCTGAAACAAGACCTATTATAGAACAGTTTTATAATCTGATTGAGACTCAATTTTCAACAAAAATAAAATGCATAAGATCTGATAATGGTCAGGAATTCAACATGATCTCCTTTTTTGCTTCAAAAGGTATCATACATCACACGTCTTGCACACAAACACCAGAACAGAATAGTGTTGTGGAAAGGAAGCACCAACATATTTTAAATGTTGCAAGGTGTCTAAAATTTCAATCTGGTATTCCAGAAATTTTTTGGTTTGATTGCATACTTCATGCTGTCCACATAATTAATAAAATTCCTTCTCCTATCATCAATAATAAAACCCCATTTGAATTACTTTTCAACAGAAAACCAATCTTCACTCATTTAAAAGTCTTTGGTTGCCTCTGTTTTGCATCCACTCTTGCTCATCCTAGGACAAAGTTTGAACAAAGGGCTAGAAAATGCATTTTTTTAGGATTTCCAGTTGGTCAAAAGGGATATAAGCTATATGATTTAAACTCCAAAAATATCTTTGTCTCTCGAGATGTCACCTTTTATGAAAACACATTCCCATTTCTTTTGTCCAGATCAAATTCAGATTTTTCACATAACTTTGTGTTTCCTTTACCTATTCATAATCCTGAGCTCCAGGACATATTAGCCAATGATCATACTCCACCCTCTGTTGATATTCAGTCCATTCCCTTTACTTGTCATCCAAGTACATCTTCTTTGCCATGTACAAGAAAATCACATCGAACCAGAAATCCACCCAGATACTTGAAGGATTATAACTGTGCTACAGCTCACATGATGGTTATATCAATCCTCAAACAGCAGTTTCTCCTCCACAACAAACTTCAGGTACTTCTCATTCTGTATCAAAAGTTCTGTCTTATCATAAACTGTCAAATACTCATAAAGCATTTTCTGTTTCCATAACACCCATCCATGAACCAAAAACATACAATCAAGCACTTAAACATGACTGTTGGAAGGCTGCCATGGAAGCTGAAATTGAAGCACTACAGAAGAATGATACTTGGGACTTAGTGGACTTGCCTAGCTCAAAACAGACCATTGGATGCAAGTGGGTATACAAAATAAAGCATAAAGCAGATGGCTCCATTGAGAGGTTTAAAGCTAGATTAGTGGCTAAAGGTTACACACAACAACCTGGCCTAGACTATCTTGACACTTTTTCTCCAGTAGCTAAAATGACAACCATCCGGACCCTACTTGCCATTGCAACTGCAAAGGACTGGCATTTACATCAATTGGACATTAACAATGCTTTCTTACATGGAGATCTCTCAGAAGAAGTGTACATGGATCTCCCTCCTGGCTTTTCTATTAATACTCCAAACAAGGTTTGCAAGTTGAAGAAGTCATTGTATGGGTTAAAACAAGCCAACATGCAATGGTATGCCAAACTGACTGAAGCATTGTTGCAGAAAGGTTTTCATCATGCTAATGCTGATCCTTCATTGTTTATAAAACATGATGGGACTATCTTTATTGCCTTACTCATATAGAGCATCATCTGGTTCAGCTTCTGTTACTCCTGTTTGTTTTTTCAAAGGGTTTTTCCAGTTCCTATTGGTACGTTATGTCATGCTGCTGGATGAGGGTTTCATTTTTACATTTCTACAAAAAGAGACATATATTCGGGGTCTAAAGTAACTTATGCAAAAATTCGAACTTATACGTGATCATTCCTGTTTCGTCTGAATGCAGGATTTTAAACCCAAACCAGGGACGTTTTACAACCCTTTGGAGCTGGAAGTGCAAACTGTCCTAGAGCCGATCTGGCCAATTGAGATCTCCATTTTCTTTCCCTGTTTCCACCTTAACTATAAGTGAGTTAGCTTAATTTTCTTTACCACGTAACAACCTTTAAAATTTAAAAGTTTAAAATGTAGGATTCAGATTCTTAAACAATACTGGTTTTGTAGTTGATAAATTCAAATATACTTCATATGCTGTGTCCATTCCTGAATGATTAGAACCGCACCCTTCATTGTTTTTTTTGTCTGAAAAAAATGAACTCAAATGCTATATAAAAATTGATGAAGAGAGGCTTCATTTATTTGTTGATGAAGAGCATAGTTTTATCGGTTGCTTCTGTATGTTATTACTTGGAAGAAAGCTCATTGTTGGTTCTTTGGTTGTTTTCAGTAGCCTTTATCTACGAACTCTTTGAATGTTATGAGCATCTTCCTTATCATAATCATCTGTGAGGGTTGTTTGGATTGGTGTTTGTTTAATTTGGTTTTGATTTATTTGTCTCTTGCAAAGATATTTTATTTAAGTTCTTAACAGATTGTTAAATCCTAATATATGTATTTTGTTTCCATTATACAATTTGCTGGAAAATGAATTAATCCTTTTTTCTACTTCTTCTATGCATTTAGCCGAGCTGCGCATGTGTTAGGCTTGGGGAAGAAGGCCATGGGAGGATTGAGTCAGGACTGGGAGAGTTAATAGTTGAGATATTTTTTTTTCAATTATTTCCTTTAAATTTTGGAGACTTTGCTTTGATATGGTTTTTTTTAGGCCTGCTTCTTGATTTTGCTTTCTTCTACTATAAAATGGGATTTCAGTTTTTATTTCGTTCTCATTATGGTTTTGGTTAATTAATTATTCTCCCTTTTTTCAGTCATTATTGTTTACTGGTCATTAACTAAATTTAAGGTAAGTAACGCTTTTAGTTTCAATATTTTTTTAAAAAATCTTTTAACCTTTTTTTTTTTTACTGATCTGGGATGTTTGAGACGGTTTCCCGTGCTGGATTTGATCGGATGGTTTCTGTGAAGATTGAGTCTAGAGTAGCAGTTGGGTGTTTGGATTTGGGATTGAGTATTCATGGGTGTAGTATACTTAAGAAAGCGGTTCACCATTCTCAGGTACAAATGTTCCTATAATAGCTTTTAGATTCTTCAATTTCTTTCTCTTTTGTTAGTAAATATCTTATTGAGCTTCTATTTTGGAGTTTCATTTGGTGAGGTTGTCTATATTGTTGGAAAATCTTGGTTGTCATTATTTCAGGTTATCCTTTGAGATTTTTGCTTTTGTGATAATATTAGGGTTTAGGGTAAGCCAAGTAGCATAATTCTTTCATAATCAATAATATGAAATTGTATTCCTTCAACAATCTATATAATAAAAATTGGAAAGCCACGCAACTTCACCTTGGGCCACGTTTTTTTGCCCATTTTTCCGTCCTTTGTCCTTTATATGTCTGCCTATTTTTGTTTTTATCTATGTATTCATCTGTATTTTCGGGAAAAATACATACGCAGGCTTGGATATAGCGCGTGGTTCTCTGCTAGCACATCAATCAATTTAGCCTCACCCTTTTAACTTTTTCTTCCATCTGATTTAACTTTTTCTTTTGTCTCTATTGCACGTTTACAAACTCAACTCAATCAAAAAAAACTTTTGCAGACCCTCTAAATTTTTCCTCTCTAGATTCCATGCTCTCTTTTGCTAATCCCTACCTTTTCCTCCGCAGTTCTTTCTCTTATTTTTTTTTCCTCAATTTTTCTTCCTTCGCTCTTCCCGTGCCGACGTAGACTAAAGGAGAATCGCAAACGCTGGTGATTTTCTGATCGGTGAAGTTTTCAATTTTCTTCAGCTCTTTTCTATGGTGGGTAAAGTTTTTATTTTTATTTTTTGCTTTTAAGCTTTTTGATTTTTCTATTTCGAACGTTTCATCATCTGGTAACGCTGCATATTTTTTCTCTTTTGTTTTCTTTTCTTTTTTATTTCCCCATGTTTCTCTTCTCAACTGTTTGGGAGAAAATTATGGATCAAATTTCTTCTTTGTGAAATTATGTGAAACCCTTTGAAGCTCTCTCTTTTTGTTTAATTAGTTGCCGAGTCTTCTCATCTTTCTCAACCTTTATTTCCAGGTAATTCTCTCTTTGATTACCCTATGATTTTAGCATTTTTTTTCTTTTCATTTATGTGATTTTAGGGTTTTTTTTTCCCATTTCTTTGATTACCCGATTGTACTCTAAGTTCCTTCCTCCAAAAAATCCTCTTTCTTCCTATGGTGATGAGTCTTGAAATCCTTATTTATTTTTCCAAAATTAGAAATGGAAGAAGGGAAGGAAAGATAGAGGGAGTAAGGTGGATAACGAGAATTTCAAATCTCATCATACACTTTTCTTTCTCCCTCACAAATTTCCGACAAAAGGATGAAAAGGACAGAAACAAGAGGCAATAAGTGGTTATTTGCTCTATCCCCTCTTTTTTTTGGCTTTGGCAGTAACTATCTTTTGAAAAGTTTTTAAATATTTGTTGATTTTTTTTTGTGCAGCTATATTTTTTCTATGGGTTCTAAGATTGGTATGATTTTTTTTATACGAACATCCCATAATTTGAAAATTCTGAAAATTCTTAGATTTTCGTTAAAAATAAAACATCTAAAAAGAGATAAATTGTTAGGAATTGTGTTTAACACAAAAAAAAAATGAAGTCATATTGGTTTTCTTTGATTAAGGTTTTTTTTTTGCTTGATTTTTTTAATTGTCACTTTGTTACATAAGTATATAATGTAATAAAAATTACTCATTTCTCTTTACATTTACTGTCATTTGTATATTGTACATTGATATGAAATTCAAATTAATTAGATTTCTTTTTATTTTTCGTCTCTAATATATAATACATTTATAGAGAACTATATTTTTAATTTCAATTTAGTTTTTCACTTTATTTAGCTAGGGTCTTTGGTTGTTTGGTGATTGGAGGTACGAATTAGTATTGTACTTCTTCTTTTTTCTGTTCTAACGCTTTGTTTGATTTTTGGGGCATTTTTTTGAACAACTTTTAAATTGCAACATCATTTTGCTTTGCTTTGACAAATTAAGTTTTGAGAGTTATAATCAGTTTGTTAGATCATTTGGATTGATTCATTTGACAATATATTACTCTATTTTTTTTTAACATTTTCACAAGAAATGTTTTTCCCTGGCTGATGTAGCATTTGTTGGCTTTGCTGTTGTGGGTTTTATCTGGTGGATTGTTTACTCAAAAACTGGTCGTAAACTATCATATGTTGAATTGGTAAAAATTTTTATTTTTTTTATGTTGCTAATACAAGAAATTTGTGATAAGGTCCTTTGCATGAGAATTAAATTTTATTTCTTTGGTGCAGCAAAAATAAATTTACCAAGACTAGGTGATTTTAGAGTTTATTAAATGTTTGGTACATATTCAGGGCCCCAAAAAATTTTCATACTTGCTCTTTTCATCTGTTTTTTGCCAATTGGTTGGAATTTTCAATTTCGATCTTTATAATTGAAGGTCATTTCAATTATTTATATGGTTTTATTTCTCTTTCACTATTGTTGTTAATGAAAGCTGGTCTATTTGTTGCTAACATCTGATATTGCTTGCAGAGATTTGAAACTTCGAGGCAAAGGGCTGTAGCAATGGTGGTGGATGTCCACAAACCATGATGCTTGGCCAAGAACCACATCAGAAAACATTGCATCTTAATAAGCCATCTATCTAAGTGAATTTCAAAAGAATACTGAGAAGTTTATCATACAATGAATCATGAGGTTACTTTTCTGAAAACTTATTTTTTGCATAACTATTTACTTTATATTTGTACATTTCTTTTGCATTATATCATACTTAATGGTTTATTTTAAACTCTTAGTCACGTCAATAGGATAAATTCCATCCCTACATTCTAATCTCCTCAATGCTTTATATACTTTCAACAAATGAAAAAATCTGGTACGTTCACAGAATATTGTAGTTTGTATTCCTATTTCGTGGTTTTCAGATATGAAAAAAAGCATTAGAAGTGTCGTTAGATTGCTTTCTATAGTAATCCAAAATATGCTCGCAAGGGTTTAGCTGCAAGAAAAGATAAAAAACTAGGATTGAACATATAAGGTTTTCAATATTAATCATGAAATGGTGATCCAACTTTTTGAAACATTTTTTTTTATTTGAAAATGTAAGATGATCTGTAGAAGATATTATCTCTTTAGTATAAGTTCATATAGATAAAAGAATAGTATCTATCATGTGGTATATATACCTTTCATTTTATTTCTGATACTTATTAGTGAATGAATTATACAGAAGATCATGGAGACAAGTTTTGATTACATGGTTAAATTATACAGTCTTATGATAAAAATGGTTCTATTTCTATGCTTATTCTGTTTCAGATGAATGTGATATCAAAGCTTAGAAATCCATATTTTGTGGAGTACAAGGATGGATGGGTGGAAGAGGTATTCTATTCACATTTTTGTCAGCTTTTTGAATGATTTGATTCCTTATTCAAACAATCAAAACTTTTTTATTCTCTAAATGCAAAATGCAAATAATTGGGATAACTTTGTATTTTGAATTCATTCTTCTGCAACTTTCTTGGAAATATTTCTCAAACTGGGTTTCTTTCTCATTGTGCTTTGCTTTAGGTTAGGGGAGAATCTAGGTGGAAAGAGGAGTATTTCTATTATGTGTTTCAAATTGATTACTGATTTTCAAAATGCAAAGGAATTGAAATTGAAGAGAACTGAAATAAAGTACGTTGTCCATCTTTTGTTTTTGCCAACTTTACCTTACTTTTGGCTTAGCCTTTGTTGTTGTTTCTTCTGATTGCATTCATCCATCATTTGTTTGAACGCATGACTTAGAAAGATTAATTGTATTTCATCTGTGATTTTTGCAGGTTAAGATTGTTTTCCTTCCTCAGAAATCCA
This sequence comes from Heritiera littoralis, assembly GCA_031772115.1. Classification (NCBI taxonomy): domain Eukaryota; kingdom Viridiplantae; phylum Streptophyta; class Magnoliopsida; order Malvales; family Malvaceae; genus Heritiera; species Heritiera littoralis. The sequence continues at coordinate 4,587,615 of JAPDPK010000026.1, read as the reverse complement.
TTACTTTGGAAACGTGTGCCATTGATAGCTACACTCCCATTGAAAGTGAGTTTAATTTCTTCTAACTTCAATGCAGTCTTTTTGAAGTTCATTCTCATATCTTTGAGATCTATTGTTGTTAATAATTTGTAAAACTGAGAAGGAGATGGCTTTATGAGCTACTTAATTCATTTAAGTTTAATTTGAAATTGAGATGGGAATTCCTTAAGTAGCTTTTAGTTGCATTTTCTTTGATGCTTTAGTTTTCTAATTAATGTATGGTTTTCATTTTCTTGCTATTATTATTGTTGTTGAAACATGCTTTTAATTGAAATATTTGATTTTGAATGTCATGGTTGTTGGTTGCTCATTGTTCTCCAAAAACTTTGTTGTCAAGGCCTTTTGGCAGTTCAATTCCTTCTTCTTTTGCTATATTTGTGTTTGGTTTGTTTGTGACTTGCATGTTTTATATTTTGCTAATTATGCCTTTTTAATGTTTTTATTCTCAAATGTAATAGGAGTTATGAGGAACTACTATGAGATAAGCTTTTATTTTTTTGCTAATTACGCCATTTTAATGCTTTTATTCTCAAATGTGATATCATACAGTGTTAACGTTGCATAATTACAGCATTAAATGCCAAGTTTCTATAAAAATACTCATCCCTTTATGAGATAAGCCTTCCTATAGCACTTACAACCTCCACATATGTATTTTACAAAAGGTAAACTATCATATATATAATAAGAATTATGCTCTTTCTTAAGTTGTTGTTGAGTGTTTAAATACTTAAAATGATAATAAATATGATCATTGGTTTTCACCTATATTATAATATGTCATGGCATGAAATATTTCTACATGCCAATCGTTTTGGTGTAGGTTCATAACTTTCATAGCTCCTTTGTAGCTTTTAATATGCAATTTTTTTGTTTAAGTCTTTGTCAGCTTTTATATGGAAACTTTATTTTTGTATTCATCTTTGTTCATGTACAAACTTTGGATTTTCTTTTATTTTACATATTTTCTTTGAATTTGATGATTTTATTTTATTACTCTGATTGCATTATTATTTTCTCGAGATTTTCTTTGTTTTTATATTTAATAATTTTTTTTTACTTCTGTTGCTTTTTTATTTGATAGTTTTTATTGTATTTCTTCTCTTCTATTGGGAACTCATGTTTGGTTTCTTCACTTCAATGGATTTGCTTCAATTAATGATTGTCTAGAGAGTGCAAATGAGGAAATGAAGGATAGAAATGGAATTAATAACAACATAAAAATGAAGAAAGAAAACAAAAGAAAGGAAGAGTATGTGGATAAGAAGATATCAATAGGGAGATCCCACATCAAAAACAAAAATTCAAGGGCAAAGAGGTAGCTCTATAAATAAAGCCTTCTTGGTATATCAATTTCTTTTGGTAAGGTTTTGCTCCATGTTTTGGATTTTAATGTTATATTTCATTTGATACAGTTAATATCTTAATATATTTCTTTTTTTAAGTTATGGGTTCTATTGTAAGTTTTTTTTTCCTTTGATTTTGTAGATCAAAGAACTAAATTCCTGTGTGGTATTGAGAGAAATGTAAGCTCGCCTATTTTAGAAGGGATAGTTTTGAATTTTAAGATTTCGATTTTGGCTTTCAATTTTTGGTTTAAAAAAAAGGCCTTATTCAACTAAGATTCTTCTTAATATATTTTGGATGCCAGATTGTCATTTGACCTTTTTTTTCCACTTCGACAAAACTTTATTCAATTATTCTTTTTTTAAAGTAAACTCCAAGCCAGCAAAGATAGTAAATTTTGGATTGATCTACAATGTTTATATTCTTGACTGAACTTGATAAGATAGTAAATAGTTTAATGTATATCTCACATTTCTGCAAGCAATTGAATTTTTAAATGATTATGATAGCCCATGAGATGAGAGTAATTAATGATAAATGACAAAAGATATGTTGCTTTGAGAACAGTTGGAGAGCTTAAACTAGCATTTAATGAGTTAAATCCTTGCATTATTTTCTTTTATTAGAACTCTTATTCAATATACATGTAGCTTGGTTTGTTGTCTGACAATTCTATATTGTTAATTATCACTAAAGCCAGACCTTATCCTGTCTATCTTTCAAAAGATGACTTAAATCCTAATTTTCTTAGAGACATCATTGCAAGGTATATCCATCACTATGTTGTTTTGAATTATTACATTGGTAGCTTTCAAGAAAGATTTAATAGTTTGTTGCTTATGCTGTATGATTTTATTTTCAAATACTAATTCTCTTATGCTTTATATGTTTGAATGTGATATACATATGTATTTATAATTAATTAACAACTTGAATACTTATATTATTGGAGAGTTTACTGTTGGGTTGTTGATAGGTATACAGTGCGTGTTTCGGCATTGGTGGATGTTTGGATCACTTCCTGTTGTTATAGCATTCATTAAATAATATTATTTCTCTAATATTTTTTCATTATTGAACTATATGTTGTATCCTTAATTTTTCTCTTACTACTTAAGATAAGATTCAGGGCATCTTTTTAAACTTTTCAAGTGTGCAATTGTCTACGAAGTGTACTTAAGTTGAAACTAAAGTCTAAAGGCAAGTATATCACTATAGATTTGAAGGATTTGGAGAATTATAGCTAAAGATAGAAAATTCTATTGCAAGCATGGCAAAAAAAAAAATCTATTCCATACAGTGCATACCGTCTAAGTGAATTTGCTATTGGTTTTTTTCTTGCAAATACCTATTTTCATTGCTTCTTTACGAGTAGATTTCTTTGTTTTTGGTGTTCTTGCATATTGTAAAGCTCAAATGTTTTAAAGCTAGCATTTGTGGAAAGCTTAAAATGTTTCAGAATGTATATTTTCCTGATACAAATACCAAAACTTTTTATCCTCATATCAGTTATTGCTTATTCTTAGAAATTTAATTTGCAGTTTGGTTGAAAATATATTATTTTGCTTTCTTATATTAATCTTATTTATATTCTTGCATTTGAAAACTACTTATTATTTCTTCTTTTTTGTTTGAAAAAGAGAATATTATTTTTCAACTATTTCAAGAATTTCAAGATTTTATTTTGCACTTTCTATAGTATTAATGTAATATGCCTTGCATTGTTCAATTACAATTTTATTTGTTTGATGGTATATGCACTTGCTTTTTCTTTTTTATGCTCATAAGAATATTAATTTAAGTTTAGATTTACTGACTTAAAAGAATTAATATTAAAATCTTATAATGCTTATCTTGGACATGTCTTATCCTCTTCATGAATAGGTCACGTTCTGCATGTTGGAGACCTTAAATGACTGTTTGAATTGATAATGGTCAGTATACACATGTTCATAAAAAAGGCTGAAGTGTTAGATCTATCATATTGGCACTGTTTCTTTTTTTTTTTTTTGGTTTCATGAGAATGATTATTGGCTTTGTTTTTGCTATATGCAAGGTAATGCATTGAGTTGGACTTAAAATAAATCTTTTTGACGAGATATAATTATTTTGATTTTCATTGTTGAACTTAGGATCGAATTGGATTTATTTATGAACTTAAGATTGTATTAATTCTTGGAAGTGCTATGGTATTTGTTAATGAATTGTCCTTTGTTAGTTGAATGTATTTTAGAGATTATGTATTTTTAATAATTGAATTTAAATCATTTGCATGTTTATTAAGTAGTGTAATCACGATCATTTTTGTATGTTTATACATTTAAACATATAAAATGATAATGAAAAAGCGTCATCCCGCAACATCGTGCGGGTGACATTCTAGTCTATTATATAAAAATTGTAAATCTACGAAGCACCACCTTTTGCCACGTCTTTTGATCTTTTTTCCGTTCTTTGCCCTTGAGCTGTCTGCCTCTTTTTGTTTTGTTTGTGTATTAATCTGTAATTTCAGAAGAAATCATGTAAGCACACTTGGTATAGTGTGTGGCTGTCCGATAACCCATCAATCAATTCTGCTGCCATCGCCAGTGCACTTTTCATTATCTCCCTATATCTCACCCAAGCTCCTTCCCACCCAGTTTCTTATGGCATCCTACCTTTATTTCCTTTGTTTTCTTTTATTTCTGCCACTGTTTTCTTATATTCTTTGTTGGTTCTCTTTCCTTCCTTGTAGTAAAGATGTCTCCCTTAGGAAGTTATCTTCCCTAGTTCTTCCAAACCTAACGACAGCCAAACCCCCAAAATTTCAGATTCCTCTTTAAATAAAATAAATAAATCAACCTCATGGCATCCAAATTTTCACGCTTCCATCTTGGTTCTTTAGATTCCTCTTTAAATAAAATAAATTAAACAAGAAACCTCCCCAAATCCAATTTCAGATGCTTCCTTTTGCATCCTCAATTTTTCACTTCACTCAAAAGAAATCTTTCATGGCTCTTATTTGATAGCCTTGCACGCGGCTTCTCTTTTGCCTGTGAGTTAGGCTGCTCGGCTGTGGCAGTGGTGGGATTCGTCGACAACATTGGTAACTCTTGCCTTATTCCTCTCTCTCTCAATGGAAGATTACAGTCCGTTTGGGGTTTTCAATTCCTCTTTTCTTCGCCTGTACATGGGTCCAGTGTCAGGTTTGGATCGAAGCTCTAATGGGTTCATTTTGTAAAGCACTAATGGTGAGTCTTTTAAGATATAATCTTTCAAAAGACATTTGTCAAGCTAAATCAATCTTTCCTCTTGCATTTTGTCTTTTCTCTAATACTTGAACCTTCAAAATTTTATTTTTTAGTTTGAAGCTTTATTTTCATGTTTCTGATTTTTTTAACCTGGGTATTTTTTTTTTATGAATTTTCGTGTTTAATGATTTGGGTATTGATTCATTTATTTTAAATGTGGTTATTGGTTTCTTATTATTATAAAAGAATTGGAAAGTATGGGAGAAATGAACTGAATTTGATGGCGATTAATTTTTTAATTGTAAAGAGGTAATGATTTTGGACGCGAATTTGCTTGAGTTTTTACCTATACCAATAAACTAGCATTGAAGGGAAATTCTTTTTTTTTTTTTTAACTGGGATTTTAATCTAATTTTTATTTGATTACTTCTAGATTTACTCATGTTTGCTTTGAGTATTTTGACTAATTATTTTTAAATAATTTGTAGCTTCTCTGTGTCGCCATTCACTCCATAAGAAAGGTCGGTCATGCTTTTACTACATAAATTTATCAAAACAAGCAATTTTAAGATTATTCTTTAACTGGATTTTTCTGCAATAAATCTATGTGTCAACGTTGATGGAGTTTATTTGCCTTAAGAAGCTAACCTTTTTGGATTTGTTTTTTGCAATCTATTTGTAGCCTGTTTTTGGAGCCATCTTTGAGGTCTATACACATTTTATTTTACTTTAGGGGTAATTATTAGGTTACATTTCAAGTGCTACATTTTATTAGGTTTTTTTGGTATTTATACTCTCCAGCTGCTGTTTTGATAGAGTTCTAATTAAAAATGCTTTGCTGTGCCTAAAAAGAAAAAAAAAAGCAAACGAAAGGCTATGTCTTCATTAAATACAAAATCCATGGTTCCTTGAGGCAGGAGAGCTTCCAAATAAAATTGGAAAACTTATTGTACCTTAATAATCCTTAGGACAATGTTGATGAAAAATCTACAAAATTGTAGATGATATTCAAAGAAATTAGTTAATCTTAGATAATATGTGAGATACATGCATCATTAACAGATCTTTTTTCAAAATGAAATAACGTTGTTACCAAAGAAAGAGAAAAAAACAAGTTTATAGAGGGAATGGTTCCTGAATTCTCTAATTAAGAGATGAAAATTGTTTTCTGTGCATTAGGTGCCTAATTTTATCATTTGATTGGCAAGGACCATTATCATAAAGCAAATAATTGAGGATATGATACACTGTAGGTTGAATTTTATTGTTACGAGGTTTTCAGTTGAATAAGCAAACTTAAATGTAATAAATATTTTTTTTCTGTTATTTATTTCTTCTATTTGGGCCGAAATTTCAAGTTACATTTTGAAGTTCTTATCTGATTAAACCTTATGTTTGGATTGGGGGTGGGGAAGGAAAAGGAAAGGAAAGCTAAGTAAAACAATGGAAGGTTGAAAACCTTTCCTTTGTTTGGAAAAATTTTTTAGTTGGGGAAAGGAAAGAGAGGGGGAGTGAGCACCCCTTGCTTTCTCTTGACTTATTCAGTTTTTTTAAAATTCCAATTTGTTGTAAACGGGAAGGAAAGAAAACTTGAAAAAAATTTTAATAGATAAAATATCAAATTTAATCTTATTATATTATAAAATTTAAAACAAAAGATGTTATAATTGCAAAAAAAAATTATAATGAATCATTTTTTTTTTTACTTTTCCATTGCTTAACCAAATAAAGGTTGTTAGAATTACTTTCTTTTCCTTTATTGATTTTGGCTATATAAACAAGGCGTATATGTCCCCTTTCCTTTTCTCTCTTTTCTTTTAGTTTACATTCCTTTCTTTTCCATTCCTTTTCTTTACTAATGTCTATCCAAATATAGTGAAAGTTTTGTTTCCAAGTAATTGCTTGATTAAAGTACTGATTTATATTCTTTTTTTCTCAATTTTCAGTTTGGAACCTCTTGGATTTGTTACTTCAACTTGAGGTATGCTTTTTCTTTTCCTTTAGTTTACATTCCTTTCTTTTCCATTCCTTTTCTTTACTAATGTCTATCCAAACATAGTGAAAGTTTTGTTTCCAAGTTATTGCTTGATTAAAGTACTGATTTATATTCTTCTTTTCTCGATTTTCAGTTTGGAACCTCTTGGATTTGTTACTTCAACTTGAGGTATGCTTTTTCTTTCTCAGAAACTTATCGAAAGGTCTAAGATTTACTTTTTGAATCAAATATTTTGCTTTAATTGTCCACTTTAAGTAACAAGTGAAATTGACTATTATTGTGTCATTACATTTTCTTCAAAGAAAATTTTATTACATCTTCTTTAAAGAGAAAAACTTTCACAATAAAAACAAACATTAAATCTAAGCTATGTTGCTGGGGGCAAGCTTGAGCATAAGGTATGTATTTGGCTTTTGAATGATCATGTTGTCATGCAAAATTTGTTGTAAAATATATCATTCTCTCTTCTTTATTCTATAGTTATGAAGTTTTTTAATCCTATTTGCTAATTCCAATTTTACAAAATGACAGCAAATTTAGACATGTAAATACATTTCTCTTTACTAAGATCTTCTCTGCTTTTACTTGGTATTTAATCTCACGATAGCCCAAACCTTGAGACTCGCATTTCTTTACAATGATCTTTTCGTTTCTTTTTTGGCTTCTTAGAATGTTAACTAATTTTTCATCATCATATTGGTTTTTATTTTGTGCTTGAAAAAGTCCTAGAATTGCACTGCTGCATGTATAGCTATGCATTTGCTGATGAAATCTGTATAAATAGATACATTTTATATTAACATATGTTTTCTGTTAATCTTTAAACCTATGTTTGTTATTAGTTATGCATTTTATGCTAAATTTTTCATTTATGAAATGAAAATCTGTTTCCTACTTTTTCGTTGATATATATAGTTTGGAATTGCAGCCATTTGGTCTCAAATCTGATTCTTGATTTGTTGTGCTTATGGATTAAGGTTTGTTATCTCCTCGTGATAATTGGCTTAATAACCAAATATGTCTTTTACGTTTGTCACAAAATAGAATTAAGTCCTCAATGTTTAATTACATGAAAATCAGTCCTAAATGTCTCAAAATGACAGAATTAAGGACATTTCCGTTTACTCTCTAACGCTGTTAGGTTTTATTATTGTGCAAGGGTAACGGAAATTAAAAAATTTAACGAAAATGTCTTTAATTCTATTATTTTGAAACGTTTAGGACTAATTTCTATGCAATTAAACGTTGAAGACTTAATTCTATTTTGTGGCAAATGTGGAGGATATATTTAGGTATTAAGCCCTTGATAATTTGATGATGGACTGAATAAGAAATTGTACTTAGAGCATAACTTAGATATCATATACATCATCATCATCATCAGAGCCTTTATCCCAATAGAGATATCATATACATATACATATATAAATGAATACCATCATGTATAGCGAATTCTGTCCATTTAGTAGTTTTGAGAATTGGCAAAAAATTACTTGAGGTGAAATAGATGGTCTAGGTGCATTTATCTTAATTGATATGTGGACAATGAATGCCTGTTTCTTTAAATAATATTTGAGGATTAATCATTGAAAGATTGACTCGAATGTTCCACTGCCTGTGGTAATCAATTTCAACTTGGTTTGTAAGTTCTTTTTATTCTTTTTCAAGTTCTCGTGGGATTTCTTCTCTTATTGACAGAATAAAAATCTGAGTTCCGTCCATGTTTTCATGCCATCCTTATTTACAAAACATTATCTGAGCATTCTTCAAAAAAAATTTCAATTTCTAGGACATTTTTCCTAATAAATAAAACACTGGCTTTAGACTAACATTTAGTTTATAGCTAGATTAGTTTGGGTTTAGGTTTCTTCTTTCAAGTTCCTTGCCCGAGTTTTTTTTTTATCTATGTCTGGAAACATGTCTTCTCAGATATGTTATTAGTATTTACATCATATAGTTAAGGAAAGAATGTATCATATGTATTTTCATTAAATGCTCTATTGGCTTTATGCATATTGTTAAAAGGACTGATGAGAGTTGTCCACAGTTTTCTCATAATGAGGATTTTCAATCCGAACAGAGGAAAGCAAAAAGAAGAATTAAGGTTAAAGGTCCGGTCTCCTCTTTTGCTTTTCTGAACTTGATTTGTTTTCAATGTTACCTAGGATGTTGCCTGTTATGATGACCTAAGTTTAGCTTGAAGGTTGTTAATTATCTATTGCATGCTCTATGTTTTTTGATTTTAATTTTAACTTGCCTTTGCCCATGTTTCAAGAGAATTAACTATATTTAACAATTTTCACCCCCTGATAATTATTTATGTGTCGGTTGAGGATGTAAATTAATTAATTACATTGAGCATTGAACAAGGATCCTCTTTCCACTTCCCCCCCTTCAAAGTGGCTGCAAATTTGATATTTAGTTGTTATATTTAATTAGATTCCTGAGTTTAACATGTGTCTTTGTAAATTATGGGGGATTAACATTGGAGAATTAAACTTTTTGTTCATCATGCCAAGTTCATTTCTGCAACAGAGATTAAGAAAAGATGCTGATGTATTTATTAAACTGTCTTGAATTTTTCCCTGTTGCGCAGCCTCTTCTTTTTAACTTGCTCAAATTCTTTTGTCATCAAATTAGTTGTTTAGCACCATCTTATTTAGGAATTGTTGTTGTTCCGCCTTAAAATTGTTCTTCTGCAACATGCTCTTGGTTATGTCATTCTTGACTTTGCATGCTCCGCTTCGTCCTCTTTAGATACAGTTAGTGTTCTGTTTGCTTGACTCTGGGGAATAACTGTCCTGCTCCTTGGCTCATCATTTCCTTGCCTCCTTTTGCTTCCATTTTTTATGTATATTTGAATGTGTAATGCTCTACCTGATTTGTGTTTTTCTGCTGTAAAAACTGTTATGCATGTAGATAATTTGTTATATGCTTTTAATTCACTAGGCCATCAAGGGATCTTCATACCCTGGTCATTCCATTTGTTTGTTTAGATCTCTATTTTGTTCAAACCTTCCTTATGTATGTTGATTTTCTTCCCAGTTACCCTTTGCAGCTCTTTGTTAATTGATTTTAATTGCACGTCTTACAGGCACCCAGGTTTATTTTGCCGTGCCTTTTCAATGTTATACTGCAGCCCTTCTTATTTAGCTGCTGTTTCATATTAATGCAATCTTTTCCTATTTAGTACTCATCCTGTGCTACTGAACTGAATTACTACTCTCAGTTTACTTCCTCCCTTTACCATGTTAACATTGCTGATGTTCGTTATCTTTGCCAAAACCAGCTAACCCCTTTGTTCCATTAGGATATTTTACTGCTTTGCTAAGTACTTTAAATAACTCTTTGTATTTCACATACATAATTTAGATCATTTTGCTCCATGCATCTGCCAAAACTCTGAATGCACGTTGGGCCACGACACCTGCATGGTTTTTTACATCTTTTTTCTATACATTCTCCCTTTCACGTTGAAGTTGATTTTTTTACATCTGTTTCCCTTTTGCCTCTACTTTCTCCTTTCTTCCAGTTGCAACTTTTCATCAATCCGTTAGAATTAAAAGTATTTTATTGTCAGTTAAAAACTATCCTCAGCTAGCATCAAAATTTAATTTTATCAGTTGGTAGTTGATACTATGTTTGTAGGTATTCATTTCAAGAAGATAACAAAAAGGCAGTTTCATATAGGGGAGATAAGATATTACTAGCAACAGAGACTGCCTTATTCCTTTAGCAACCCATTGTTCATCGAACAATGACAATGACAAAGTTTTGTCTGAAACAATGACAAACAACCTATTTAGCAAGATATGAAGTGCAAAAATGACCAATTACTAGTCCAAGTCAAATTGCAAATTTCAATCTCAATCCGTTTTTTTCAGGTCTTCATACAGAGCCCTTTGCAATTCCTTTGTTGCCAAGATCCGCAGCCGCACTGGGCGGGGTGTCTATGACAAAGCTTTATCTGAAATAAAAAAAAAAAGAATCTTTAAATAAAAATAATTAAAGCATATAATAAAAAATAAATAGAATCTTTAAATAAACTAGGAAGCTACCCCCACTAGGTTACGGTGGAAATATAATTTTTTGGTGGATTGATTAAGAAAGCAAAAAAATTGTTTTTTATGTTTACAATTTTTTGAGAAGTGATTAAAAACAGTTGTGTATTTATTGTATTTTATATTATTAATATTTATTTTACAAAATATCTGTATTCTCATATTTTTTTTATTAATGTTCATCTATCTAACAAATTAAAAAACTTATTAATTTTAATAATAATTAATTATTATTTTTAAGATAATTCAAAATTATTTTTTTAATGAAATAGATTGTAGGAACTTCCTTACATTTTAGTAAAGTTGATTAAAAAAAATATATTTTCAATTTGTTATTATAAATTTTAAAATAATTTTCACCATTAGAGATTTTACAAATGATGATTTTCATTATTAACTTTAAAAATCAAGATATATATCTAAAATGTGAATATGTTTGTAAAAAAAGAAATTAAATAAAATTAAACCACTTATCTTTTTTATTGACTAAAACAAATTAGAGAGTTTAACTAAAAAATGTTGAAGAGTTAAATATAAATTAGAGTATAATTGGAAAAAATTAAATAAAAACAAAATAAAATGTTTAATAAGAAAAAAGTTTAAAAGAGATTAAAAAACATAACCGGGAAAAAAATTAAAAATAAAAGATGATTAAAGGTTTTAACTAAAAAATTTGAAGAACTGAAATGTAGATTAAAAGCATGACAAAAAATAAATAAATAAAAAGTTGAAGAACTAAAAAAACAGAAAAACTGAATTGAAGAAAAATAACAGACAAAAAAGAGACAAAAAAGTGACGTGTCGAGCAAAGATGAATAGGAGACAAATATATATATACAAGAATCATGCTCCCGCTTCGCCGGGGCTTGTTTATATAATTCAAATAATATTAAAAATTATTAACTTAATTAATTTTTGAATGTTTAAACATATATATTTAATATTAAAATATTTTAATTTTATTAATTATCAACATTGAATATATAGAAATTAATGATCTACAAAATATATATTATAAGTGCATTTGTAAATGTAATCTATCATTAAAAAAAATGAACTGTATATGCATTTGAAGAATTATTTAATTATTGAGTATTTGTTAATTGTTATGTGTTAGTTAAATAATATTTTTGGACATTGATTTTATATTTTTAAAATTTATTATCATTATTGATAAATATTAAAATAAATTGATTTACATTTTAGATTTTGGTGACGGTACGATCTTTTGGTAAGAATTTATTTTTGCTTTTATAGATAAAAGCTTTTACTTCTTTATTTTTTCAATCTATTTTATCAATTTGTTGTTGGATTAGTGTTATTATGTTTATCTTTTTCTAAAAAAAATTTTAAATAATTGTGTCATACTTTGATTTCTTCTTATAAGATTTAGATTCGAATTTAAACAATTTTCCCCTATTCTCCATTATAAAAAAAAAATGTGTCATGCTTTGATTTCTTGTTCGACAATAATACTTCATTGGATATAGATTAAAAATTAAGAAATAAAATCATGTCAAAGGTTAAATTTATTTGAAAGCATAAAATCATTATTGTAAAAATGAATATATGCTCAAAATTACAAAACCAACAACAATAATGGATATAAATTAAAGAAACAAACAAATTAGAGGAGTTAACTAAAAAGAATTTTGGTGAAATTAAGTTCAGTAAAATTAATAACGTCTCCATGAAATTATACAAACAATAAATGCAACAAAAAAAGTTAAAAAATAAAACCTAAAATATGAAAGTAGTCGATGTGACTTATTAAGAGGATGATATATAAAAAAAAAAAACAGACACACACCAAGAATCAGCAAAAAACATCAAATCAAGGATTCAAGGATTTTTGGATTTTCTTTAGGAATCTTCTTTAGGATTTTTGGATGCATTAGATTTTAGGTGTTAAGTTGTGTTCGCTTTTATGTTGTTTCTATTTTTGGACACTTTTTAGTATACTTATAATGTGCTGAAATTGCTCGCTCACATCCAAGAACTTCTTAGTCATCGAAAGGAGAAAAAAAAATTATTTCCCAACGGGCAGAATTGGAAAGTGATCACAGATTCGAGCAGTGTAAGAGAAAGTATCACATAAAATTCTAGCATGCATGAGAAGAACAATATTAATTATGTTTTATTAAAGGAAAAAAGGAACAAAAGTAACCAACCTTATTTCCTAAGGGTGCACTTTTGTTGGGGCGGAATGTTCGGTGATTTCTGTTTGTAGAGCAATTTATTATCAGGAAATGATCAACTGAAAAGATACACAAATATTTACCAAGTATGCCGCTCAGGCTTGGGAGTGGCGGCCAGAAACATATACATATCCAACATAGGTAGGTTCAATTTTTCATAAGTTTTTTTGATATATATAAAGGATTATACACACAGCTTGTGTACATTGATGGTATTTCATAGGTGTACAGCATGGTACATTATGCTAAAGATTCAAAGTAACATGGTTCGAAAGGAATTCAATCCAAGCAAAATACCAAATTGATTTTTTTTAAATTAAAAAGACAATATTTTATTTATAAGAGGGAAAAAGGACAATAGCAGTTGATTAATTGTATGTTTCTGTTTTGATGGCTTCAAATAGTGTACAATATTGATCACACATACATTGACACATATAATACTTTGAAATTGATTAATAAATTGGATTTTGGCAAATTAATTAGCTTGCTTTAGACGACATTTGCATATTCCTATTACTTTTCTGCGAGTTAATTCATCTTTTTGAATTTCATTGTGCATATGTTCACCTTTTCGACCTTTCTAACACTGTCATTCACAAAAACCACCTGAGACGCATAACCTTTAATCATAGTTCTAGCACCGAATCAACTAATCATAAGCAATCAGAAGTCATCAATTGCTTGATTTCAGAACACGAAGCCGATTTCAATATGCAATAAGATTCAGTATCGTTAATGCATAGCTTTCAATTTGATTAACGTATAATGTTAAAAATGAGATCTTAAGTCACACATTTTGATTTATCATATTTGAAGAAATTGGAAGCAAAATTTTTTAATCAATAAACATTATCACAAAACATATATAGTTTAAAAAAAAAACAATATTTTGTAGTCATCATAAATTCCAAACAGATAAATACAGACCAAGTAATAATTAGAAAAAAATTGTATTCAATTAAAAACTAAACAATCAACTCTGAAGCCTCATAGGGTTAGTAGCTACAATTATCTCCAACTAATGCAGTTTTTCAAAATGTAATAAAAAAATATAGAAAAAAATATGTAGGGAAGTCCACATATGTAAACAATCAAGAGTGATTCATCTAGGAATTTTTAACAACTGATAGGTGGAGTTAATACTTATGTAGAACTGCTGATTTTGTGAATACTAATAGGTAAAATTGTGCTCATAATTCTTGATGCAAATAGCAAAATACATGATATCGCACTTTGTTCTAAATTGACATAAGTAATAAAAAGGAGATTTTACAATAGGCATTCAAAGGTTTACATGTATCATTTCTGAAGTTTTGAAATGTAAAAGGAGTTATTCATGAACACTAAACAATAATAAGATTTCATGCTTTGTCTTTGTAATTAGTGGCAGAAACTATCCATAAATGCTCCGATCATTAGTGGAAAGGTAGAGTTAAGCTGATGAAGGGTCAATAAGAGATCAAGTGAATGTAATAAGAGAGAACCAACATTTATGTTTTTTGTTATTATGTTATATGTTAAGTATATAAACATATTAAATTATAAACATATAAAAATGATCATGGTTGTTTTGCTTAGAAAACATATAAAAGATAGGACACAGTTACTAAAGAAAAACAATCAACGGGAAGGCCTGGAATTAAGATTAAGCATGCAAGCATAACAAATAAAAACTTCTCCAAGTTTTACTAATTAATCATTTATGAAATAAAAACTTCTTTAAATTTTTTAAGAACTCATTCATTAAGAAACTTTAACTTTGCAAAGCCCAATCTTGTATCAATTTAGGTAATCTCTCATTTAATTCAATCAAATTTGTAATCCATAAACTAAATTGCATTTATATTCAAGCCAAGTAAAAAAGTTTTCATCCTCTGCCTTTGCTAGCATTAGTTGTTCAAATTTTGCTAAAATGCTAATCATAATCCAAACTTTAGATTAAAAAAAGAGCAAGATAATGAATCCCAGCTTATTTGTTGGAAAAGAGAAAAGAAGGGCAACAAAACAAAAACCAGGACTCATGACTAAGAAAAGAGGCATTTTCATACCTAATTCCAAGATTGTTGAGGAATAAACTGACACAAACGCAGCAAAGCTTAATTGCAAACCGAAGTACGGAAAGGTAATAGGTGAATGAAAACAATCAAAGTATAAAGACTGTATTTCACAAACAAATAATGGGTGCCAGAAATGATGAGCTGGCATTGGCATTAAAAGGTAAAAAATGGACAAAAAAATAAATTTCCTTACAGTCCAGCATTGCTAAGAATGCTATAGAAGCCCAAAAGTATCAAAGTATCAAAGCAAGAAATAGAAACAATTCCGAAGGAATGATAAGTTGAAGATAAAAGTAATACATAGATACAGATAGATGTTTGCAAATAATTCAAACTCAAGTATGGAACAATTCAACAAAGCAAGAATTTTTAAGTTTTAAAGATTATTATAAGAAAATATTTAGATGCAATATCTAAAGTCAGCGACTAACCTCAAGTTTCTATCTCAATTACTATTGTCTAGTTATACAATAATATGTTCAAGGCTAGTAGTTCAGCTAAGGTGTTAAACTACAGATTGCAAATAAAGAATTATTTATAAAGTACAAAATTTTATGTCTAGTAGCAAATTATGAATCTTCAATTTTTTAAATAGTATTGACAACAATAATGATTGTTTGTTATGTAGTTTGACTATAATTTAGAAAAAAAAATGATCATAGTAGAAAAAGTAGATATCATACAACAAAATAGTCATTCTATTGATGATTATAGTTTTTTTATACATATATATGATGGACAATCAAACACATATTTTCCTGCTATATGTGTTTGAATTCCTTCACATAGCATTTGTTTGGAAATATAAGTTTAAAACGTAACTTATCTGAAGCAAAGCAGGAGAACAAAAAATCATTGCTTTCTTGGATCATTAAACACAGAGCATGTCTGCCAAATTTGATCTTGGGCATGGTTGTCATCTATGAAAGAGTTTTCTGCTCTGTACACTAACCACGACACTATTTACAAAAGAGGTTTCTGCTCTGTACATTAACAACAGCACTGAGAACAAACACAAAGAACAAAAAATGAATGAAGGTGTAAATGAGCATTTTCTGATGAGGGAAATTGATATGACAGGAATTATCTTGTAGTATTTAAGATTTCTCAATTGGTTGTTAACTTACTTTAGATTGAACAAAAAGTTGCATGTCGTAAAAAGATCTATGATATGGATTTCTTCTTCCACTTCAGTTGATTATTGGGCCTTTTCCCTTCCGTGATGCCCTACAAAAAAAGAACAGTGAAAAGTAAAATTTATTTTGTTAGCGAATGAACATTTTTTTAGAAAAAAAGAAGCAAATGGATGTGTTTTCCTTATTTTTTTCTTTAGGATTTGGGTAGTTACATTGTTTTCTGCTTCTTTGCTGGTGAATCTTCAGAGAATAAGTTAGCAGAAATTTTTTGTTGACTCGGTGAGTCGGGTAAGTCTGGTTGAAGTTATTGTTCAGTTTGTGGTGTCTTATGGTGTTCTTCATTGGTTCTTTTGGTTGTAGTTAGTTCAGCAGTTGTTTCTATTTTCATGGAGGGAGATGTTTGAGTTGGTGCTGGTGGTAGCAACAGGAGCGGTGATTGTGGATGAGAGTTTTCTGGTTCATATGCGGTGCTGATGGAGAAATTTGGGATTCCAGTGTTAAGTGATTGCTTCGAAATGGTTAGCTGAAACACACGTTTTTGGTTTTCAAGTTTTTTCAATGGTTGAGGGAGAGTCATTGGGTCTCCATTTGCAAGTGCAACTAAATTCAACATTGTCCCTTTTAGTAGCCTTTGCTCAGGATCACTAAAAAACATGAAACGTGTTATCCCAGTAGAGTCTTCAACCATAATTGGGATTTTACAGCTGCATTCAATAAATGAAGATGTTAAATGAAGTTAACATAACTGTTTATGGTGTTCATATTTTCTGTGAAAATAATACCTGAGTGTGGGGACTTTTTCATGATGAATTGGACACCAAAATTTGCCATCACATGGGATTACTGTCCTACTGCATTGGTTGCAAGAATTGTAAAACCAGCCTTGTGATGCATCTATTTCAATAATTGTTGCTTCACATGTATACTTTGTGTTCTGCATTAGAGAAAGCATTATTAGTTGTGTTTTTAGTGCAATGTCTTAATGGATGAAATAAAATAATTAATTATGTAACTTAATACCAAAGCATCTGATGGGTTGACTTGGAGAAGCTGTCCAATTGTCATCCTATTTCTTTTTTTTTCTTCTTGTGGAGGAAGGCGAGGAACACTTTTCAAATCTAAGAGTTGTATTTGATGTTTGTCTGCTTTAAATCTAGAACAGTAGAGCACAATGAGAAAAAAAAATTTATGTTGCCAAATTTGCAAGATTGATTGGTGTTTTGCTAACCTATTCCTTAACTCATGAGCTGGAACAATGTCAGGATTGATTATGATCCTTGAAGCCGAACATGTAGCTATGGATAATTGGCCTGTTGATGTAGTAGTAATCAAAACTTGTGATACTCAATTTCATTGATCATAAGCAATTCTAATTGAATAAGAAAGAAGTTTGATTTTGCAAGAGATAGAGATAAGGATTTTTACTCAGAAATTTGGTCACCGTGACAGCTGCAAAGATAATGACTGGTTTGTCTTCGTTGCCCAAGAACTGATCTTCCGTTAATTGATGTGCAAAGTCACCCCAAAGTGTTGCACTTATGAGATCATTCCTGTGATTAGTTAAGATTTGTTGATTTAACAATAATATTTAAGCAAAAATCATGTGGAAGATTTTGAAATTCTGAACACCATACTCAGAGATACGTATTTGTAGATTTCTCTTTGTAACTTGTTGAGGATTGTTTCCTACATATGTTGTGCCAAGTTTGCCAATGCTTACCAATATACCAATAACATCTGCAAATGTGTATTAGTAGAGAATATTAGTAAAAAAATTGAAATAATAATTCAATACGCAAAACAATGCAATATGTGTCATGTGAAAGCTGTCAATACCTGAAAGGACCTCATTTTTCTTAATTCTGTTTTCTAACAACGAAACACCTGCAAAATTGTAGTGATGTGTAGGGAAAATGTCAGGTGATTTCTTGGATTTATCTATCTTTGTTGATCTCACAATGTTGATGGCATATTGGTTTGGCACAACGTTGTAGCATTTTTTCCTTTCGTTGACGTAAAAGTTTGACATGAGGTAACTTGACCTTCTTCAAGCAGATGTTCAAAGAATGGCATATCAGCAGGTTTGATTATAGCTTGGATTGCATTGTTCTGATTTGCATAAACAACAAATTGTTAGTTTTGTGTAAAATATTTTTATTTGATATAGTAGTAAAGTGATTATAATCATGTACCTTCTCATCAACAGCTAAGAAATCATGGCTGATCAGCTGATTATTTTCTCGTGGATTGATAGATCTCCAGAGTCTAAGTATTTTGAACTCAACAGTGACTTTTTGAGTTTTCTCTGATAGTGCAGATATGGGTAATATTGGCATTGTTGTTTGGCTGTTAGGAACATCATTGATTGTATGAATTTGGAGAAGGATGAAACAGTAAACTATTAAATTTTGTTTCTTTTTTTATATTTTGCTTGGTTATATATAACAAAGATGATGTAATTTGCTTTTTGCTTTGCAAAATCAAGATTCAATGTTCTGGAAAAGATGCAAGAATTTTTTTTGATGACAAACTATCTAGATTGGGAAAGCATGAGTTATGAGTACTTACTTGTTTCAATATTAATGCAATTTTTACACCATTTATAATGTGATGTAGTACCTGTCAATGCTAACTGGAATGTTGAATGGGAAGATGGAAGGAACGGTAACTTTGCTAATTGCTATCTACAGAAGCTGTTTCAGCAAACAAAAAAAAAAGAACTGTCAGATTAAGTAAATGAAAGTGAATATATATTTGCTAAAAAAAACATTCGAATGATAGTGCAAACATAATAAAAGGCACATAAACCTGCAAATATGTCTTCAAATATTTCCTTATATACAACATTATCAGTTTCATTTCTAAAGCTAGAATCCTCATTCTCAACCAAAATTTTGAGCCCTTGATAAGATGTGACTCTAGACAAAGCAACATACAGTTGTCCATGACTAAATACAGGTTTTGGTAAGTATAAGCCCACACAATCTAAAGTTTGACCTTGACTTTTGTTTATTGTCATCGCATAAGACAATCTAATTGGAAATTGTTTTCTTTTAAACTCAAATGGCCATTTATGATCTTTTGCTGTCATAACAATTCTAGGAATAAAGACTTTTTCGCCAATATGGCTACCACTTATAATTCTACCTTCAATTACAGATTGAGCTAATTGTGTGACAATAAGTCTAGTTCCATTGCAAAGTCCAAGAGTCTGATTTATGTTTCGCAACAACATGATAACACAACCAACCTTTAAAATGAGTTCATGGTCTGCAATACCAGGAAATTTCAAAGAGTGCAAGAATTCTGGGGGGTATAGAAGTTCTTGTTGAAAATCATTATTTAACTCAATAGAAATTGAATCTGAACTCATATATATCTTTGAATCTCCAGGAACAAAAGACAAAACATGTTGATTGATTAAATCCACTGTTTCATTGTATGGAGTAAGAATGGCTCTTTGTTTAAGATAAATATCATCAGCAAAATTGTCAACAAAATTTTTATAGACAACGTTACTAATAGCATGAATTGGATCACCGCTATAACTAACCACAACTTTTTCTGGAATTTTAATCACCCATGTGGCTTCTTTATTTCCTAAACCCAGTGCTCCAATATTCCCATCTCCTATGTCTAACAACCACTGAGCAAATTCTTCAGTTTCACGTTTCTCATTTTCACTCATCATTCCCCTAACTAACCGCATGTTTGTTTTCAAAACGAATATTTTACAGTATTTCCATATGTTTGATTTACTAATGCTTGCATTGATGATGTCTTGCTTTGTTCCGCTCTTAATCACAGGGAGCACTTGCCTAAAATCTCCAGCAAGGATAACTGTTTTCCCTCCGAAAGGTTTTGACATTGCTTCAGAGTCAATGTCTGAGTTGATGTCCCTAAATGTTTTGTCCAATGCTTCAAAACAGTGACGATGTACCATCGGTGCCTCATCCCAGATAATTAGTTTACTACATTGGATCAACCTTGCCAATTGTGTTCCTTTGCTTATTGCACATGTTGAACATCAATCGATTGTTAAAGGGATTTTAAATCTTGAATGAGCAGTTGTGCCTCCAGGCAATAGTAAAGATGCTATTCCTGATGAAGCAACAGCTAACACTATCTGGCCAGTAGCTCGAATACCTGATATTAGTGTGTGCCAAAGGTATGTCTTTCCAGTTCCTCCATGGCCATATACGAAGAACATTATTCCTTCATTATTAGTCACTGACTGCATGACAGCATCATGGATGGTCTGTTGCTCTAAGTTTAAGTTTTGGAGAAACTGCTCATATTCTTGTTGTAAATGAGGTATGTCATAATTAAGCTGCTCTTGCAACAAACGATCACCAAAATATGTCGTTGAAGATCGTGTCGGAATTGGGAGATTATACTCAGACAACGATGTGTTGTTTTTGTTAAATAGGTCTTCAAGAGCTATCAAGACTTGTTCTCTTAAGAAATTATTAGGCACTTGGTAATTCGGCATGTGGAATGCTTGTTGCAGTCTGTATTCAATGTCTCTAGCTAATAGTTTCCAATTCCTCTCAAACAATCTTGTTCGATCACCAACTTCACAAAAGATTATTAGAGTTGCAAAAAGTTGCCTCATTTCTGATTCAGATGCCCATTGCGAGGCTTGCAGCAATGCATCTTCCCATTCTTTGTCATCTCCCAACAAACCAAGTGCATGGCACGCTTGTTGGAATGTTGGATAAACTATTTGGTTGACTGTTCTTAAATCTTCATAGCATTTGGCCCCTTTGATGACATTAACCATTAATCTAAGATAATATAATTCACCAGCTGCAGGGTGGACATAAAAAATTCTGCCAATTGATTTTCCACTTCTTCTCTCAGTCCAAAATTTTCCAGTTGAATGCCAAACCCATCTCGTAGGAAAATTTGAACATGTTAAACCCCTTGCATGTTCATGGCATTTGTTCATTTGCATCCATTCAGTGAACATTGTTTTATCTAAATCAGGTCTTTGGAGAACTCGTTGGAGATTTTCACTATCACAAAAAGAAACACATTGCTGGTTTGGCAAGTGAATAGATAATCTCTGGACTGAAGGTTCTCGAAAATGTATTGGGAATTCAAACAATCTCCAACAGGCTTCATGAGCTGATAGGTATCTACAATCAAGGTAGGTTTTGATTTCATCATCTTGAGACATGCTGACACTTTGTTGGGTTGATGTCTGTGTATCTTGCTGGAGAACAACACGAATTCTATCTGGGCCTTTGTTGATATATTTGAACAAATATTTAATAGCTGTAGATTTGTTGCAAACTTCTACATTGATATGGGATTGGTATTTGAGTACCAAATCAATGTTATGAGGAACAACCCATCTAGCATCCAATTGTACACCATTTTTTATGGTAACAAAATCACCAGATAAAGGCTGTCTTCGTCTGTATAAAGGATAGTTAAAGTCATCAATTACAGTTTCATTTTGGTATTGTTTTGGGAAAAGTTTTTTGCAATGTCCATCAGACATGCATGACGCATTTGAGAATGCAACTCCACAAGGCCCATGGATCATGAACTGTGTAACAGATTCATGCCCAATAAGATCAAAAGATTTATTTGGTATTTCTGCTGATATAAATCTGTCTACGTCAGCTGCAATAACCAATTTATCTTCAGGTCGCAACCATAACAAAATGTGAACATGGGGCAAGCCTCTTTTCTGGAACTCAACAGTGTAAATTACTGCAAAGAATTTTGATTGTACAAAGGAAAAGTATTTTGTAAGTCAAGACAAATGTATAATGTTATTACAATTGAATCAAATGTAAATGATGAATTGAAAACGAAGTTACACACCAGCAATTGATGTTCCAAAGTGTTTCTTTTTTGTTAGATCATTCATCAGTTCCCGAACTTTAAGTCTAAAGACTCTTGAAACATAATCAGGTCGATCTTCAGCTTTTTGACCAGGTATTAGTTTCAAGGCTTCTTGTATCTCTGGCCATTTAGGATTTGCAGTAAATGTTATAAAAAGATCAGGAAATCCGTAAACCCTACATATCGCCATAGCATCATGGTAATTTTGAAACATGTATCGTGGACCTGCTGTAAAAGATGCAGGCAAAATGATGCGTCTTCCAACAGTAGTTGCATTTGTATCACCCCTATGAACTGCATCTCTTAGACCTTGATATACATCCGACCTTAATTCTTTTTGATGCAACCTGATATAGTCCAACCTTTCACTTTCCACAGCAGTAAATGCGTCAACCAAAAATTGTTGGAACAGCTTACCTCCCCTTAATAGAGTACTTTGTGGGCCGATTCGTTGTTGAATTTCATATGCATAATACTCTCTCATGGTCATACATTCTCTTTTAATACATCTCTTACCATTTCCTCCTCTATATTTAATATCAACTCTATAGCCATCTTCACCAAAAGGAAATAAAAGAGGATATTGTAAAGACATATATAAGGGGTGCAAAGAACTAATACGCTGTAGCCCTTCAGATCTATTCTCAACGACTATATCTCTTTGGTTACCAAGTTGGTCCATATCTCCAACAATTAATCCAGCAATTTCTGAACTAATAGGAGAATTGTAATTTTGTTCTAAGTTAGATCTATCTCCAACCAACCTCAGTCTAATTGTTGACAAATTAGAATGTTGCATTCTATCTCTAACCATTCTAAAGGCTTTTACAACCGCATTGTTCTCATCAAGCATTCGAAGTAAGTTATGAACCAATTCATCATCTATTATGTTTTTGTTAATTTCTGTCCCAAAAGCATTTTTCCTATTAACAACTTCATTGTCTGTATCATGGATATAAAGCTGAGCAAATTGAGGCCTTTGCCCTGTTGATGGCAACAAAGAACCTAACCTATGGTAATTTTGACCATTGATTTTGAAAACATATGGCCCAGATCGGCTATTTATCAAATGATCAATCTTTGCTCCAAAAGAAGTGAATTGAAACAAAGAGTTATATAACCGAATATTTTCTTTAAAATGTGCTGCATGACCACGCAGATTAAAGTTCAATAGATGATCAAGAAAAGGTGGTGTAGGATTATGTGTCGGTAAGTGCACTCGTCCTTCTCTACAACACAAAGAGAATCTAGGACAAAGGGGATGTTTTGCAATGTCTACCCTTTCTTCATACCACATAAAGGCTCCACAATACGGGCAAATGAATGTAGGGCCTCCAAGGTTTAAAGGTTCAACAAAGCGTCCTACTAAATCATTAAAAAAATTGGGCATAATGTAAATAGCATTCAAAATTCTAAGAAGATTGAGCAAAGGTGAAAAATTGCACACAGCACCACAGCAAACATCTAAAACACTCACTATGCATGTGCAGTGGAAATTGTTCAATTGTTAGAGTTGATTCAGATCGGGATGCACCAAATTCATCATCTGTTAGTAGTAATTGGACAGAACCATTGAGCTTAGAATGTGAATTGCAGAAAGGAACCATAAAGGGATAAGATCTGAGATCACATGACATGTTGTTCTAGATATAGAGTATGAAATAAGCATTGTCCAAAACGCTAGTGTATACCTGGTGTTTCAGTCCTAATGTATTGTGTTTCAATTTGATTCTCAGTCGATTCATGAACGCTAGCAGAACTCGATGAAGGTCTAAGCGAAACAAAATCTCTTTGTTGTTCGTTCATTTGGCAATAATGGACATCAGTAATAATGACATCGGAAATTTCTTTTCTAATAGTTTCGACACTACCATCAGGACGAACATTAGAACAAATAGAAACATGCTGAATTTTTCGCTTTTTCATAGATGCTTCATTAGGATTTGGATCATTGCGCGGTCTATTCCTATTCTGTCTTAACCTCTCAGCTCTCTGAGCCCTATTTTGCCTTGCTTCAGCTAAATCAAAAGCATTCATCTTCCGTAAAGAGCAAGGATGATAAACAACAGAACTACAAATAAGATATATAGTATTAACAGAAATGAAAGAAAGCAAAATAATAGCAAGAACAAACAAAGATCACAACGCTCTTTTGGAAAATTGAATAAGAATTGATAAAAAAATTGCAAGTGAGCAATAACAAAAGAAGACATTAAATTTTTGCCATAATCCAACATCTTACTTAGGAAAAACAATTACATTAAAACAAAATTAAAATTGAGACTATCCATATCAATCCACAAAATGAAAGAAATACGCAAAACATACCGAAAGAACTTCATAGAACAATAACAAAATCAATGGGAAATAGAATAGAATAAATGGGAAGAACTAAAGAGCAAAAGAAGAATATTGATTTGAAAGTATAATCACTTACATACTTGAGACCCAAAATAACCAACCACACTTGAAACCTGCAAGAAAGCCAAAGAAACTATTACAACAAAATTGTACAGGGAAAAAACTAAACAGGAATGAACATGTCAAGCCAAACACTCGGTAAAACATAAAAAAAATAAAGCAAAAGCAGTTAATTTTTTCAGGAAAAAATTGCAACAAATATGTAGCTCACATATCTATAGTTATTAAGAAAAAGTCTACACAACCAAACAAAAGATCAAAAAAGGAACTTATGTGCATCAATATACTAAAATTTAAAACATGGTTGTGGGAGATGAATTGGAAAAAAAAGTATTAACAGAAATGAAAGAAAGCAAAATAACATAAAAAACAAACAAAGATCACAACGCTCTCTTGGAAAATTGAATAAGAATTGATAAAAAAAAAATGCAAGTAAGCAATAACAAAAGAAGACATTAACTTTAGGCCACAATCCAACACCTTAGGAAAAACAATTAGATTAAAAGAAAATTAAAAATGAGACTATTCATATCAATCCACAAAATGAAAGAAATATGGAAAACATACCCAAAGAAAACTTCATAGAACAATAACAAAATCAATGGGAAATAGAATAGAATAAATGAAAAAAACTAAAGAGCAAAAAAAACATGCAAGTGAGCAATCGGAAAACAAGACATTAACCTTAGGCCACAATCCAACATCTTACTTAGGAAAAACAATGAGATAAAAAAAATTAAAAATGAGACTATTCATATCAGTCCACAAAGTGAATGAAATACACAAAACATACCCAAAGAAAGAACTTCATAGAACAATAACAAAATCAATAGGAAATAAAATACAATAAATGAGAAAAACTAAAGACCAAAAAGAGAATATTGATTTGAAAGTATAATCAGTTACATTCTTGAGACCCAAAACAACCAACCACACCTAAAACCTGTAAGAAAGCCAAAGAAACTATTACAACAAAATCGTAAGGGAAAAAACTAAACAGGAATGAACATGTTAAGCTAAACACTTAGTAAAACATAAAAAAACAAAGTAGAAGCAGCTAATTTTTTCAGGAAAAAATTGTAGCAAATACGTAGCTCATATATTTGCAGTTGTTGACAAAAAGTCCACACAACTAAAGAAGAGACCAAAAGAGCAACTTATGTGCATCAATAGACTGAAATTTAAAACATGATTGTGGGAGATGAACAGGAAAAAAATGGAAAATATAAGCCAGATTTTTTGCAACAAAGTACATAAATTAACTAACACAATTCAAACAACATAGCAGAACAGCATGTCAAAAAGCCATTGGAAACTTGCAAAAAGGGCAAAAAAATCAAACTCAAAATAGGAATCTCACGAAAAGTTGAGAACAAAAAGGCAGCAAGAGTTGAGACAGAGCCAAGAAAAAGGAACTGCTGAAGAAACAAAATACTCACAGAACAGACGACAAAAAACAAAATAGCAAGAAAAGATAACGATGGGAACAAAAACAATGAGATAAAATTGAACAAAATGAAATCAACACACCTCCCAAAGCATAACCATAAACCACCACCGCAAAAAAATTTGTCATCATAGAAATAGTCTGACAAAATCTGACAAAGAGAGGCTGGAATGGGAATGGGTGGGACAAAAAAGAACAGAAAAAAGTATTAGCTTTTCATCCTAAATACATCATTACATCTTAAATATCATCATTTCAAACGTACACATTGATAAAAAAAATAATCCAAAAATTATACAATACAGAACAAAATAAAGCAAATATAAAAAATACAAAACAGAAAATATAAAAACACAACACATAACTAATTACACAGGTTTAATATTAAAGAGAAAGAAATAAATCAAATTATAGAGTTAATATTAAACAAAAAAATAAATTAATAAAAAGAAGCAAATGCAATTAAAAAGATGAGAGCCAACTGTCAGGCCATGAAGACAGAAATATATATACTTAAAATAAAAAAATAAATCTAAAATATAAATCTCAGTTTATTTTTAAAAACAATATTAAATAGAATTTTTATAATAATAAATAAATAAATTTTGAGATAGAAATAGAGGACCTTACAAATGTACCCTTCAATGAAGATGTAGATATTTTTGCACATGATACCATCCCGCTCTATTGAATGCAGGATCTGAAGGTGTCAAGCTTGGCTTCAAATTACAGATAGCATTGTAGGGTTTCTTTTTACTGTTTGTGGAAGACAGGAAAATAAAAGGCCAGATTATGAGAAAATAGAGAGAGATATAAGTAATGCGGGATTTGAAGGTGTGGGGCTTGGAGATGATTTGATTTCATTTAAAACAATTAGTTCCCATTTGTGTGGATAAGTTCTTACCTGCATCAGGAGAATCAAATATCTTCAACAACTGCAATGTCTATTGATGCGGGAAGAGAGAGAGCAGCTGCCAGAGAGAAAAGACAGGAAGAAATGAAAACCCTGGATAGTTTTGGTGATTAACGTTTTGTGTAGAATTCTAAAAACGACGAAGTTTTGGTGATTAAAAACCAAAAAAACGGTAACATTTGGCCCAAAACAAAAGAATGGGTTGGTTTTGGAGGGACCGTCTCAGGCCTAAGTCACTTTTTTTTTTGGGTAATATTTTAGATTCAAAAGCATTTTAAATCCACAAAAAAGAAAGTTTTTAGGCATAACTTTTTACTTTTTTCTTCTTAAATTTATTTATTTCATCATGTTAATATAACTATAATAAATCCAATATTCAAATGGACATACATTAATTCTTGAAAAGAAGTATAAACATTTTAAAAAGTAAATTACACAAACAGTATTTTTATAAAAAAAGAATAATTGTGTTAAAACTAAAATTTGAGAGTATCATGTGACAACTCTCTCTTTATATATATATATATATATATATATATATATATATATATATAGATATAGTTGTGGAAAAAAAGGATTATATATGTTTTTTTTTTAAAAAATGCGTTCCAGGCATAGCCACTTATAAAAGAAGGAATTTTATATGCAATTAATGTATTTTAAGAAACAACAAAAAAAATGTATTTTAAGTAAAAAATTACAAATATAGGTTCAATTTAATTTCAAGGAACATGAACTTTTACAGTATGCTTCATCAATATCGATATAATGCACACTTTAACATTTTCACATCAATCCTTTAATAAATAGATGAAATTAATATATACAAAATATATATATATATATCTATTTTTTGTTCTAAATAATTTTCTTTTTTAAATATTTTCAATCAAAATAATATAATTTAGAATGATTTTTAAGAAAAAAAATTAAAAACCTACATTTTGTCAATGATATTGTTTTTTTTTTAAATTTAAGCAAAAATATTCTTAAAACAATAAAAATAATATATACTTATTAAATAAATTGAAATCTATACATATTAAAAAAAATTCCTTTTGAGGTTTACGTATATTTTTATGGGTTGAATCAATGATTAGATTTTTTTGCTGAAACTATGATTTTTTATCTTAAATGAGTCATAATTTTGTTTTGATAAATTAAAACAAATCCCCAAAGGTCTTTGTCACATTGAGTACCATGTTTATGGTATTTAGACATTCATTGTAATATATTTTAACTAAACAAATTTTAAAAAATATAATTAGTTTAATTTTAATTTTTTTACAAACATGTTAATCTATTAGATTTTTTTAAAATTTTTATGTTAAATGGTAAAAGAGATAGAATTAAAAAAAATTATTCAAAAAATCTCGATGAAAATTACTTTAAAATTTGTAATGACACGTTTTAAAATACTTTTTTTAGTTGATAAATCATGTAGTCAACTTTATGAAAGTGAAAGAAATGGGTGAACGGTGAAAGCAATGGAAAGCTCGACGTGGAGCAAGAAAAGAAGTGACAGATGGCAAGCAACAAAGAACCTGGAGACAAAAATATATATATGTATAGATATAAATATATATATATATATAGATATATATATATATAGATATATATATATATATATATATATATATTATAGAATAATGCCCTTGGGACGTAGGGGTGCTTTTTTTTCTTAAAAAATATTATAAATAGTATTTATTAAAAATAATAAGTCAAGATAATTATTTAAGAAATATTAATTTTTTAAATCAAAATAATAATATTTAATTTATCTATTAAATCAATTATTTTTTTTATTCTTATATTTTTTTAAAAATAAAATAAAATTTTAACACAAAGTTAAAAAATTAAATAGATCAAAATAAAAAAAGTTATAGATATTTAATTTTTATTGAGTGTAACCTAAATTTGCTAGTATCAGTATAAATTCAAAATAGACTAATCCTCCGTCATCATTATTTTTTTTATTTTTCGTAATTTTTAAGTGCTTAATATTGAAATTATCTATTTGTTACTTTATTCCCTTTTTTACAGCATTCAATTTTTATAATTAATGAAAATTTTTTGAATTTGATTTGTAGATTTATTTTTTATATATTTTTATTTGTGTTTAATTTTTAAAAAATGATCTTTGGAATTTTTTTTGCTTTATTATATAATTTTATCATTTTTTGAATTTTTATATTATTTATAATATTTATTAGATTTTTATTTGTTTTAATTTTTAAAATTTCAGAATTATACAAATAAAGAAGGGATTTATAATTTGATTTGAAATTTTTTGGATGTTTGATATTAGTATTTTATTTGAATTTTTGCAAACCAAAATTTTGAGATATTTTATTTCAATTTTTAAAAAATTCTCAAGGGCTAATTATGATTTTCCTTTACTCAAAAAAAGGACAAATGTCATGCAAAGGAGGGGACAAGTGTCATGCAAAGGAGGGCTTTGGAGACAAAAATATATATATATATATATTATATATATATATATATATATATATATGTAAAGATAAGTACAGATGTAAAAATTTTATAAAAAAAGAATGAAATAAAAAATAGAAAAAAATACAGTATGACAAATGAAAAAAATATAGCATTACAAATGTCATGCATTTACCTTACCTTACAAGGGGATTATTTTTATATATAGTATAAATGTGAGTAAATCATATATATATATATTCTCACCTTGCTCTGTTACCATTTTCTTAGTTTGAAATGTACAATAGGTATGAAGGTCTCGTCAACCGTTCATGAAAAAATGGAATAACCCTTAGTATAATATTTCCTCTATATTCTGATAAAAAAAAATTTCCTATATATTAAAAGATTTTTTTTAAAGATTCTTTATTAAAATTAATTAAGTTACCTGATGGCAAATCCTTATCAGCCCATCTCAACGTTATGAGGAACGGCAACCGTTGAGTTGCTAGAAAAGAAAATAAAAAATCAAATAAAATTGAAAAGAATATAAAAAAATGAGTTTCAGAAAAAATTTTAAACATACTAGGCTTGGGAATATAGAAGTCTTCAGGAGACGTCATGGGTAGAGAAAAAAGAAAACTCTTTTGATTATTTGGTGACAAGAAAAAAAAAAGATTTTGTATCATTGTCTCTTAGTTATATACTAGTGTTAGCGGAATCATTAATATTTAAATATATATTATTATATATTTTCTTTCTATTATAATTTTTTTAATTTTTATTTTTTATTAAACATTTATTAAATTTATTTAATAAGAAATATAAGTTTTATATTAATTTTTTTAAATTTTTTTTCGATATTGATGACATCTTAAAAAAAATACTTGTATGAGAATTTAAAAAAAATTATTGAATTATTTTTAAAAAAAATTATATCATGTTATTTAAGTTAACTTGTGTTTGGAATAATTCTTTTGATTATTTTATTTCTAAATTTTTGGATAAAAGTTATTACAATTTTTATAAAATTTTCAGCAAATATTTTTATTGTGATTGTCATTCAATTTTTCTAATAATTTTTTGAACTAAAATTTTTTATTAATTAAAATAAGTAAACTACATCAAATAACTTTTTTTGGTTACAAACTACATTAAATAATTAATTTAATTAAATTAGAATTAAATAAAATTAAAATTAAAATTAAAAAACAAAAGTTTACCAAATCGACATTATTTAAACGCAAATTCTAAGTGTCAAATCGTTACTATTTTGGTTTCATATAAAAAGATAAACAAATATTGTTTTCTTTCATTTTTGTCTTTTGCTTTATTCTATTGTTGCCGCCACCGTTAGTCCTCATCGGGGTTGCTTTCAAATCCTCACAATCTCCTTAATACCAATCTCAAGTTAGATATTTTAAAATGGCTTTAGAATTTTCTAAATCTAAAGCCTAAGTTTTTGCTTACACAACTTTTGATCTTTTAGATGAAGGGTTAATTTGAATAAATAGTGCGATTTGCTTTGATTGGCTTTGATGAGATTGAAAATAGTTGTGGTAATAAGATTGGTATCAAACAGTAATGCATTTGGATTCAATCGTAGTGGTGGTGTTTGGATTCAATCATAGGCCTAGTTGTGAAGGTTTTTTGGGCTCTTGTCACATTTGGGCGTGCTCGTAGAAGCCTACTCTGCCAATCAACAAGCATTGTACCCAACCCAACAACTATATGACAAAACACGAGTAGAAAGGGCAACATTAACTAAGAGCTTATGCATAGATCAATGTATTTTATATTTACACAATTATTGAAACAAAAATATTATTAGGTAGAACATTTATGAACTCATAGATTGTTTTGATAAAATGAGTAGTGTATGATAAAGTTGAAAATAGACCTGTCCATGGGTTGAGCCAGACTAGATTTGGGTCAGAATTAGGTAAGATATTAAAGAAGTGAAAGTGTACCTAAGCCCAACTCGGCTCATTTTTTTGGGCTTAATTTTTTGTTCAAGCTTGTTTTTATGTATAGTTAATAAGGCTAAGCTTGTTCAAGTCCGCTCAAATACTATTAATTTTTTTAAAAAATAATCAAATATAAAAAAAATTAAAACACATAATAGTTAATAAGTATAACATGATAAATTAGAATAAAATTTTACATAAAGATTAAAAGAAACATGAAAATTTAAATTAAAGTATAAAAAAATAATACAAACTCAAAATAAATTGCACAATAAAAGTAAAATTAATTAAAAATATATTATTAAATATAAAAATAATAATAAAAAATATAATCAATGGGTGGGTTGGGTTGGGCTTAGGTTTGAAACAATGAATCCAAGGTTGGCCCATTTTTAACGAGTTTAAAATTTTTGTCCAAGCTCACTAAAAAACCGGATAGACCTTCAAGTTTGAGCGGATAGTTCAATCCTTAAACGGCTCTAGTTGGAAATATATCCGTTTTTTTTTTCACACTAATAATGTATTTTCTATACCATAATCGTATCATATATGCTCTCTAGTAGATGAAAATTGCTCATAATTACTTCTTAAAGATTGGCACGACATCTAAACAGACCACCTTTGACTTGAGTAGTTTCTTGGTTAAAGGATTGTTGTTGGTAGCCATCAAAGCTAACTGATATCTTGCTAATTTGTCTCCATTAAAGTCAACCAAGTCTACCACTTGAAACTAGGTTTTGTTGGGAATTTCAGCATATCGCACCAGCACCACCCAACCAAATTAGCACTTAATTAGCTTGTTGATAACACCTTTGGCATAGTGTTGTTGTGTAGGGTTGTCCACCATTTCTCTTTTGTTAATTGTTAAATGTATTGATGCACACAAAACCAAAGCGATGACAAATATCTATGACTAACCTAGATTTAAAATTGACATATACAAACTCATCTCAAGTCATTTATAGCTTTTCCAAACTTACAGTCTTCTATGTATGTCTTGTCTATTAGTTATGTTTTTCATTTCTAAGGAAGCTATCTATCAATTGTAGGCTGTAGCTGTTGTTTTAAAATTTTTCTTGGTGTGGATGGTGTACTAATGCAAACAAGTTGAATAAGAAGAAATTTTGGTAGGCAAGGTATTTCTAGGAAGTTATCTTAAAAAAATAGTTTCCCCAAACTGATGCAAATGGTTTATGAAACGTTATTCCTAGGATACAATGCTTACTCCTAGAGAAATTCAATTGCAGTTTGAAACTCTTTTATGAACTCACTTGAACCAAAATTAGGAAAAGAGTGCAAGAAAGGAATTTCGAAATTTGAGAGAAAGATATAAAAAGATTATATTAAATTATATGAAAGTGAGAGTATTTATAGTCTCAAAACGGTGTTGAAAATACCTTTTCATGATTAAACATTTATAGGATGAAGAATCACGACTTTTGGAGTGAAGAAACATGTCTAACGTATATATTTTTGAGTTTATAAAATGGGCAACTGAATGCCCGAGAAAGAGAATCGACTTCATTATTGTTTTCTTAAAATAGAGACCATTTCAACTTAAGGTAGTCGGCTGCCTTATATGGAAGTTGAATTCCCAAGTGAAAAACATTTCTAGAAAGTTTCTGTACATAGGGCAGTCAACTACTTTTTTGGGTAGTGAACTAACCAAGCATTTTTTTCATTCCAATCTCAATTTTATACTTCCAATTTCATTTTCTTTAACGCAAATGCAATCTAAATGACATTAAGATATGTTTCTTAAAAGGACTTTGGTAATATATACAACAATCCCCCACTTATTACCAAATTATACAAGTGTATGCACTTTATGCAATCCTAAAAAAAATGCAAGTTGGTTCTTATGTAAGGTGTATGTCTAAAGGTGGCCAAGGTTTGAACCTTTAGATTGAAAATGAGACACAAGAAAATATATTCACCCCTTAGACTAGTTCGTGAGTTCCTTAAAAAGGTAGTGCAATTTTGTCATAGGACTTCGCTTTATCTTGTGTTAGCAAGTACTCTAGGATTAATCGGAAATCCATAAGAAGCATCTTCTCACTTCTCTACTTGCATAGAAAGACTTATCAAGAGTGCATCACAACCTTCCTTTTTTACAAACACTCTACTCATAAGAGATATAAGTCAATTATGGACTTTAGTCCAACCATTTATTGTGATTAAAAATGCATTTAGATATGAGATCTTATTAGGAATAATCTTTAATTTTAACTACCCCCACTATTCCAAGAAACAATGCATTGGGAATATAATACATCTCATATACAAATTTCTTGGATATAATACATCGCATATATAAATTCCTTGGATAGTTCATGATTGAAAGCCTCATACACAAAGATCATCAAATGAGAAGATTATTCTTTAACCTTAAAGAATCAATTTCCTAAGTGACATAAATGAGAGAGTTGGAATCAATCAAGATCATTTCTAGTAATCGGTAGTAATCTCATACCTCTTATAGTGTTAGCAATTTTATCACCTGATAAAGGTTTAGTTAGGGGATTCACTAACATTTGCTCGGTAGGTAAATACTTTAAATCTACCTTACCTTTTTTACAACACTTCTCACATGATTATACCTCATAGCAATGGGCTTGCTATTGTTTGATAATTTATCTTTCTTTGTGTTTGTAAATTACAGCTTTATTGTCACAATACAAAGTGATTGGTCATTTGGTTCTCTTAATAAAAGGTATTCCTCTTAGAAACCTTTTAAACCAAAGTAAATCCTTGGTGGCATGTGACATAGCAATGAACTAATATTCCTCATAAAGCCACACAAGTTTGTTTCTTAGATGACAAAGAAACAATTGCACCACTTATGGTGAATAACCAACCACTAGTTGATTTGGATATTCTCTTATATGAAGCTCAATTAGCATCACTATAACATTCCAAAATTGAAGTTTCACATTTATAGTGCAATCTATAATCTAAAGTATGCTTCAAAGATCTTAACAGTCTACTTAATTTATGCCAATGTTCATTATTAGGATTACTAGTAAACCTACTCAATATACTAACAATACATGCAATGTTCGGTCTTGTATAATTTGTAGTAGTCAAACTACCTATATTCTTTCCATACTCTTTTTGATTTATTGGTTCTCCTTGATTAGGAACTAACTTGTGATATGGATCTATAGGTGTTTTGCAAGGTTTGCTATCAAAGTTATTAAACTTCCTAAGTAATTTTTTCTATGTAATGTGATTATAAATTTACTATTCTTCTTGCAAACCTTAACACCTAATATAACATCAACTTTACCCAAGTCTTTAATGTAAAATGCTTTAGTTAAGTATGATTTAGTTTTATTGATGCAATCCATATTAGCACTAAAAATAAGTAAATCATCAACATAAAGAGTAATTAAAACTTTATTATCATTTGTGACTTTAATAAAGATAGAATTTTCAGCCTTACTACTTTTAAAGCCAAACTTTTTAATTTCTTCCTTAAATTTTTTATACCATTGCCTAGTTGCTTGTTTAAGACCATAAAGAGACTTGTTGAGTTTATGTACCTTGTGTTCTTGTCCTTGAACTACATCCTTCTAGTTGATGAATGTAGATCTCCTCATCTAGATCACCATTTAGGAAGGCTATCTTTACATCCATTTGATGTGCTTCAAGGTTGTAGATTGGAGTAATAGCAAACATCATCCTTATTGAAGTATATTTGGTGATCGGTGAAAAGATTTCAAAATAATCTGAACCTTCTTTTTGTCTATAATGTTTGGCTATCAATCTTACTTTGTATTTATCAATACTCCCATTGGTTTTGAGTTTCTTTTTAAAACCTATTTGGTGCCAATAGGTTTAGTGTTAGAAGGTAGATTCACTAAATACCATGTTTTTATTTTTGTAGATACCATATTTTATTCGAGTTATTGGGCACATTAAATTTGTTAAGTTGGTAGGGTTACCAGAGTTCTTGAGTTAATTGTGTTAAGTGATATTTAATTTAAAATCGATCCATAAATTCAAAGTCCATAACCTTTTTCATAATTCATGCCCAAAGGCCTAATTCCAAGTCAAGCCCAAATATATTATTGAAGTACAAATTACTATCTTCTTAATTAATTGTTTTTCTTTATTTTGAAATAATCAATAAAAATAAAAATATGAAAAATTTAAAATTAAAAAAATATATATCTTCAACTTTCTTCCATCCTCGATAAATTTGAAATTTAAAAAAGAGATTGAAAATTTTTTTTAAAAAAAGGGTGAGGATTGAGATGATCCAATACTTGAATCTCATCTCAAACATTGATTTTACTTCTATTAATAGGGGATTACGGAGAGTAAAAAGGGACACAACAATTACAAAGAATACACATTAGATGGTAGCAATGGTTTTTGGGGTGTTTTTCTTTTTCTTCTCTAGAAAGTGGAGGACAACGGGTGGTGGCATCTGATTGAAACAAAGCAGTTTTAGTGATCGATGGTGTGTATGGCAGAAGTTTGGTTGTCCAACAGCTTGTGGTTTTTTTAAAGACTATAACGTCTTCTGTTTTTAGAAGAAACATTGTCAAACCTCTTTAATCTTCAGTTTAAGTCAGCTTTTGGCTGTCGAAGCATTGATCCAATTCAGTTATTTGCTTCAGCTCACTGTAGTCGGCCCCCAAGCGCAACACCTAGTAGATTTGGCTTTTGTCATTTGTAGCTCTCATTATTAGACCTGCACTATCTATCCAAGTTCGAAGGCTGGTCCAATATTTGATCGGGTGTAGATAAAAATATCTGATGCAATTACCAAGCTTGCGCAAAATTTTAAGTCCCTTTAAAAATTGGGTCGGGTTCAAATATTAATTATATTTTTTTACATATTTATTAAGTATAATATAATTATATGTATATAAAATATTATTGATTAATAAACATGATTATAAATATTTAATATGAAAATTGACATACAAATTTTGACAAATTAAATTAAATTTTAAAGGGAATAAAGTAATAAAAAACAAAGAAATAAATAATTAAAATACATAAAATTATATTCAGGTCGGGTTGGGCCAACTTGAAATATAAAAAATGAAAATGGGCATGGATTAAAAGTCATGTTCGAATTTTCGGTCTGAGCCGAGTTTGGGCATTTGCATAAGTTATTTTTACTTGTCTTGGGCTCGGTTTAAACCCAACTTGTCCTGGTCAATGATCAGGTTTACCCGTGACCCAATCAACACCAACGCAACTTGTTTCAAGGATCAAGGACCCAACAGCCCAAGCAACTTTCATTTTCAACCCGTAAACCAACCTGATTATCTTGAAAATTGGTAAGCCTTCAGTCTTTACTTATTTATTCTTTCAATAATTCATTTCTTCATTAACGATTAGTTTATCTATGTGTCAGTGACTAAGATATAGAATATATGTGTGTATGTGTGTGTGTATATATAATATATATATATATATATATAATATATATATATAAAACTTTATATAAAAAGAATCCCAATGTTCAAATTGCAAATTTCAATCTCAATCCGTTTTTTTCAGGTCTTCATACAGAGCCCTTTGCAATTCCTTTGTTGCCAAGATCCGCAGCCGCACTGGGCGGGGTGTCTATGACAAAGCTTTATCTGAAATAAAAAAAAAAAGAATCTTTAAATAAAAATAATTAAAGCATATAATAAAAAATAAATAGAATCTTTAAATAAACTAGGAAGCTACCCCCACTAGGTTACGGTGGAAATATAATTTTTTGGTGGATTGATTACGAAAGCAAAAAAATTGTTTTTTATGTTTACAATTTTTTGAGAAGTGATTAAAAACAGTTGTGTATTTATTGTATTTTATATTATTAATATTTATTTTACAAAATATCTGTATTCTCATATTTTTTTTATTAATGTTCATCTATCTAACAAATTAAAAAACTTATTAATTTTAATAATAATTAATTATTATTTTTAAGATAATTCAAAATTATTTTTTTAATGAAATAGATTGTAGGAACTTCCTTACATTTTAGTAAAGTTGATTAAAAAAAATATATTTTCAATTTGTTATTATAAATTTTAAAATAATTTTCACCATTAGAGATTTTTCAAATGATGATTTTCATTATTAACTTTAAAAATCAAGATATATATCTAAAATGTGAATATGTTTGTAAAAAAAGAAATTAAATAAAATTAAACCACTTATCTTTTTTATTGACTAAAACAAATTAGAGAGTTTAACTAAAAAATGTTGAAGAGTTAAATATAAATTAGAGTATAATTGGAAAAAATTAAATAAAAACAAAATAAAATGTTTAATAAGAAAAAAGTTTAAAAGAGATTAAAAAAACATAACCGGGAAAAAAATTAAAAATAAAAGATGATTAAAGGTTTTAACTAAAAAATTTGAAGAACTGAAATGTAGATTAAAAGCATGACAAAAAATAAATAAATAAAAAGTTGAAGAACTAAAAAAACAGAAAAACTGAATTGAAGAAAAATAACAGACAAAAAAGAGACAAAAAAGTGACGTGTCGAGCAAAGATGAATAGGAGACAAATATATATATATATATATATATATATATATATATATATATATATATATATTAGAATAATGCCCTTGGGACGTAGGGGTGCTTTTTTTTCTTAAAAAATATTATAAATAGTATTTATCAAAAATAATAAGTCAAGATAATTATTTAAGAAATACTAATTTTTTAAATCAAAATAATAATATTTAATTTATCTATTAAATCACTTATTTTTTTTATTCTTATATTTTTTAAAAAATAAAATAAAATTTTAACACAAAGTTAAAAAATTAAATAGATCAAAATAAAAAAAGTTATAGATATTTAATTTTTATTGAGTGTAACCTAAATTTGTTAGTATCAGTATAAATTCAAAATAGACTAATCCTCCGTCATCATTATTTTTTTTTATTTTTCGTAATTTTTAAGTGTTTAATATTGAAATTATCTATTTGTTACTTTATTCCTTTTTTACAGCATTCAATTTTTATAATTAATGAAAATTTTTTGAATTTGATTTGTAGATTTATTTTTTATATATTTTTATTTGTGTTTAATTTTTAAAAAATGATCTTTGGAATTTTTTTTGCATTATATAATTTTATCATTTTTTGAATTTTTATATTATTTATAATATTTATTAGATTTTTATTTTTTTTAATTATTAAAATTTCAGAATTATACAAATAAAAAAGGGATTTATAATTTGATTTGAAATTTTTTGGATGTTTGGTATTAGTATTTTATTTGAATTTTTGCAAACCAAAATTTTGAGATATTTTATTTCAATTTTTAAAAAATTCTCAAGGGCTAATTATGATTTTCTTTTACTCAAAAATAGGACAAATGTCATGCAAAGGAGGGGACAAGTGTCATGCAAAGGAGGGCTTTGGAGACAAATATATATATATATATATGTAAAGATAAGTACAGATGTAAAAATTTTATAAAAAAAGAATGAAATAAAAAATAGAAAAAAATACAGTATGACAAATGAAAAAAATATAGCATTACAAATGTCACGCATTTACCTTACCTTACAAGGGGATTATTTATATATATATAGTATAAATGTGAGTAAATCATATGTATATTCTCACCTTGCTCTGTTACCATTTTCTTAGTTTGAAATGTACAATAGGTATGAAGGTCTCGTCAACTGTTCATGAAAAAATGGAATAACCCTTAGTATAATATTTCCTCTATATTCTGATAAAAAAAAATTTCCTATATATTAAAAGATTTTTTTTTAAAGATTCTTTATTAAAATTAATTAAGTTACTTGATGGCAAATCCTTATCAGCCCATCTCAACGTTATGAGGAACGGCAACCGTTGAGTTGCTAGAAAAGAAAATAAAAAATCAAATAAAATTGAAAAGAATATAAAAAAATGAGTTTCAGAAAAAATTTTAAACGTACTAGGCTTGGGAATATAGAAGTCTTCAGGAGACGTCATGGGTAGAGAAAAAAGAAAACTCTTTTGATGAATGGTGACAAGAAAAAAAAGAAAGATTTTGTATCATTGTCTCTAAGTTATATACTAGTGTTAGCGGAATCATTAATATTTAAATATATATTTTTATATATTTTCTTTCTATTATAATTTTTTTAATTTTTATTTTTTATTAAACGTTTATTAAATTTATTTAATAAGAAATATAAGTTTTATATTAATTTTTTTTAAATTTTTTTTCGATATTGATGACATCTTAAAAAAAATACTTGTATGAGAATTTAAAAAAAATTATTGAATTAATTTTTTAAAAAATTATATCATGTTATTTAAATTAACTTGTGTTTGGAATAATTCTTTTGATTATTTTATTTCTAAATTTTTGGATAAAAGTTATTACAATTTTTATAAAATTTTCAGCAAATATTTTTATTGTGATTGTCATTCAATTTTTCTAATAATTTTTTGAACTAAAATTTTTTATTAATTAAAATAAGTAAACTACATCAAATAACTTTTTTTGGTTACAAACTACATTAAATAATTAATTTAATTAAATTAGAATTAAATAAAATTAAAATTAAAATTAAAAAACAAAAGTTTACCAAATCGACATTATTTAAACGCAAATTCTAAGTGTCAAATCGTTACTATTTTGGTTTCATATAAAAAGATAAACAAATATTGTTTTCTTTCATTTTTGTCTTTTGCTTTATTCTATTGTTGCCGCCACCGTTAGTCCTCATCGGGGTTGCTTTCAAATCCTCACAATCTCCTTAATACCAATCTCAAGTTAGATATTTTAAAATGGCTTTAGAATTTTCTAAATCTAAAGCCTAAGTTTTTGCTTACACAACTTTTGATCTTTTAGATGAAGGGTTAATTTGAATAAATAGTGCGATTTGCTTTGATTGACTTTGATGAGATTGAAAATAGTTGTGGCAATAAGATTGGTATCAAACAGTAATGCATTTGGATTCAATCGTAGTAGTGGTGTTTGGATTCAATCATAGGCCTAGTTGTGAAGGTTTTTTGGGCTCTTGTCACATTTGGGCGTGCTCGTAGAAGCCTACTCTGCCAATCAACAAGCATTGTACCCAACCTAACAACTATATGACAAAACACGAGTAGAAAGGGCAAGAGCTTATGCTCAGATCAATGTATTTTATATTTACACAATTATTGAAACAAAAAGATTATTAGGTAGAACATTTATGAACTCATAGATTGTTTTGATAAAATGAGTAGTGTATGATAAAGTTGAAAATAGACCTGTCCATGGGTTGAGCCAGACTAGATTTGGGTCAGAATCAGGTAAGATATTAAAGAAGTGAAAGTGTACCTAAGCCCAACTCGGCTCATTTTTTTGGGCTTAATTTTTTGTTCAAGCTTGTTTTTATGTATAGTTAATAAGGCTAAGCTTGTTCAAGTCCGCCCAAATACTATTAATTTTTTTAAAAAATAATAAAATATAAAAATATTAAAACACATAATAGTTAATAAATATAACATAATAAATTAGAATAAAATTTTACATAAAGATTAAAAGAAACATGAAAATTTAAATTAAGGTATAAAAAAATAATACAAACACAAAATAAATTGCACAATAAAAGTAAAATTAATTAAAAATATATTATTAAATATAAAAATAATAATAAAAAATATAATCAATGGGTGGGTTGGGTTGGGCTTAGGTTTGAAACAATGAATCCAAGGTTGGCCCATTTTTAATGAGTGTAAAATTTTTGTCCAAGCTCACTAAAAAACCGGATAGACCTTCAAGTTTGAGCGGACAGTTCAATCCTTAAACGGCTCTTATTGGAAATATATCCGTTTTTTTTTCACACTAATAATGTATTTTCTATACCATAATCGTATCATATATGCTCTCTAGTAGATGAAAATTGCTCATAATTACTTCTTAAAGATTGGCACGACATCTAAACAGACCACCTTTGACTTGAGTAGTTTCTTGGTTAAAGGATTGTTGTTGGTAGCCATCAAAGCTAACTGATATCTTGCTAATTTGTCTCCATTAAAGTCAACCAAGTCTACCACTTGAAACTAGGTTTTGTTAGGAATTTCAGCATATCGCACCAGCACCACCAACCAAATTAGCACTTAATTAGCTTGTTGATAACACCTTTGGCATAGTGTTGTTGTGTAGGGTTGTCCACCATTTCTCTTTTGTTAATTGTTAAATGTATTGATGCACACAAAACCAAAGCGATGACAAATATCTATGACTAACCTAGATTTGAAATTGACATATACAAACTCATCTCAAGTCATTTATAGCTTTTCCAAACTCACAGTCTTCTATGTATGTCTTGTCTATTAGTTATGTTTTTCATTTCTTAGGAAGCTATCTATCAATTGTAGGCTGTAGCTGTTGTTTGAAAATTTTTCTTGGTGTGGATGGTGTACTAATGCAAACAGGTTGAATAAGAAGAAATTTTGGTAGGCAAGGTATTTCTAGGAAGTTATCTTAAAAAAATAGTTTCCCCAAACTGATGCAAATGGTTTATGAAACGTTATTCCTAGGATACAATGCTTACTCCTAGAGAAATTCAATTGCAGTTTGAAACTCTTTTATGAACTCACTTGAACCAAAATTAGGAAAAGAGTGCAAGAAAGGAATTTCGAAATTTGAGAGAAAGATATAAAAAGATTATATTAAATTATATGAAAGTGAGAGTATTTATAGTCTCAAAACGGTGTTGAAAATACCTTTTCATGATTAAACATTTATAGGATGAAGAATCACGACTTTTGGAGTGAAGAAACATGTCTAACGTATATATTTTTGAGTTTATAAAATGGGCAACTGAATGCCCGAGAAAGAAATCGACTTCATTATTGTTTTCTTAAAATAGAGACCATTTCAACTTAAGGTAGTCGGCTGCCTTATATGGAAGTTGAATTCCCAAGTGAAAAACATTTCTAGAAAGTTTCTGTACATAGGGCAGTCAACTACTTTTTTGGGTAGTGAACTAACCAAGCATTTTTTTCATTCCAATCTCAATTTTATACTTCCAATTTCATTTTCTTTAACGCAAATGCAATCTAAATGACATTAAGATATGTTTCTTAAAAGGACTTTGGTAAAAACAATCCCCCACTTATTACCAAATTATACAAGTGTATGCACTTTATGCAATCCTAAAAAAAATGCAAGTTGGTTCTTATGTAAGGTGTATGTCTAAAGGTGGCCAAGGTTTGAACCTTTAGATTGAATATGAGACACAAGAAAATATATTCACCCCTTACACTAGTTCGTGAGTTCTTTAAAAAGGTAGTGCAATTTTGTCATAGGACTTCGCTTTATCTTGTGTTAGCAAGTACTCTAGGATTAATCGGAAATCCATAAGAAGCATCTTCTTACTTCTCTACTTGCATAGAAAGACTTATCAAGAGTGCATCACAACCTTCCTTTTTTACAAACACTCTACTCATAAGAGATATAAGTCAATTATGGACTTTAGTCCAACCATTTATTGTGATTAAAAATGCATTTAGATATGAGATCTTATTAGGAATAATCTTTAATTTTAACTACCCCCACTATTCCAAGAAACAATGCATTGGGAATATAATACATCTCATATACAAATTTCTTGGATATAATACATCGCATATATAAATTCCTTGGATAGTTCATGATTGAAAGCCTCATACACAAAGATCATCAAATGAGAAGATTATTCTTTAAACTTAAAGAATCAATTTCCTAAGTGACATAAATGAGAGAGTTGGAATCAATCAAGATCATTTCTAGTAATCGGTAGTAATCTCATACCTCTTATAGTGTTAGCAATTTTATCACCTGATAAAGGTTTAGTTAGGGGATTCACTAACATTTGCTCGGTAGGTAAATACTTTAAATCTACCTTACCTTTTTTACAACACTTCTCACATGATTATACCTCATAGCAATGGGCTTGCTATTGTTTGATAATTTATCTTTCTTTGTGTTTGTAAATTACAGCTTTATTGTCACAATACAAAGTGATTGGTCATTTGGTTCTCTTAATAAAAGGTATTCCTCTTAGAAACCTTTTAAACCAAAGTAAATCCTTGGTGGCATGTGACATAGCAATGAACTAATATTCCTCATAAAGCCACACAAGTTTGTTTCTTAGATGACAAAGAAACAATTGCACCACTTATGGTGAATAACCAACCACTAGTTGATTTGGATATTCTCTTATATGAAGCTCAATTAGCATCACTATAACATTCCAAAATTGAAGTTTCACATTTATAGTGCAATCTATAATCTAAAGTATGCTTCAAAGATCTTAACAGTCTACTTAATTTATGCCAATGTTCATTATTAGGATTACTAGTAAACCTACTCAATATACTAACAATACATGCAGTTGCTTGCTCG
The DNA here is from genome assembly GCA_031772115.1 of Heritiera littoralis. Taxonomy (NCBI): domain Eukaryota; kingdom Viridiplantae; phylum Streptophyta; class Magnoliopsida; order Malvales; family Malvaceae; genus Heritiera; species Heritiera littoralis. The sequence goes on along the minus strand of JAPDPK010000026.1, from coordinate 4,544,157 downwards.
GTCGATTTCATCACTGCCCTGCCGATTCCAACACGTCCAAGCTGTTCCATCATTTTCTGCCTTGCACGCCCCTGCTGTCTGACCGCTTCCTTGCGCGCCATTGTCGAGATCTGCTGCACCGGACCTCCATCACCTAGCTGTTTCCAGCTGCTGGCCACCTCTCCAAGCTGTGTGAGACAGCTGCTGTTCCCTGCTTTGAACCGCACCCTTCCTGATCACTTTCTACTGCGCCCGCCACCATATTCCATTGCTCCATCATTTGCTGAGGCGTCATCAAACCGATAAGGAAAGAAAGAATGCAGAGCTACGTGGGATAAACAAGAAAGAAAGAAAAGCATCAATAAAAGAGAGGACAAAAACAGTAAGAGAAAAGCTTATTTTTGTTTTACTAATTATATAACAGTTAATGGATAGATTAGGATAACATCTACTTGATAATATGCAATTAAATAAATCAAGATTTAAATTAACAGGATTTAATAATTGGATTTAATTTGTAAATAGAAATTTTGTATGAGGACTAATTAATTTGGTTAACATGATTTAATAATGTAATATGACTTAATTTAATATGAGCTAACTTATGGGAATACATGCTGTTGCAGGTGCAAGGCGACGACCTGGCAGGTGAAGAAGAGTTGCAACCCATGCAATGTTCGGTCTTGTATAATTTGTAGTAGTCAAACTACCTATAATCTTTACATACTCTTTTTGATTTATTGGTTCTCTTTGATTAGGAACTAACTTGTGATATGGATCTATAGGTGTTTTGCAAGGTTTGCTATCAAAGTTATTAAACTTCCTAAGTAATTTTTTCTATGTAATGTGATTATAAATTTACTATTCTTCTTGCAAACCTTAACACCTAATATAACATCAACTTTACCCAAGTCTTTAATGTAAAATGCTTTAGTTAAGTATGATTTAGTTTTATTGATGCAATCCATATTAGCACTAAAAATAAGTAAATCATCAACATAAAGAGTAATTAAAACTTTATTATCATTTGTGACTTTAATAAAGATAGAATTTTCAGCCTTACTACTTTTAAAGCCAAACTTTTTAATTTCTTCCTTAAATTTTTTATACCATTGCCTAGTTGCTTGTTTAAGACCATAAAGAGACTTGTTGAGTTTATGTACCTTGTGTTCTTGTCCTTGAACTACATCCTTCTAGTTGATGAATGTAGATCTCCTCATCTAGATCACCATTTAGGAAGGCTATCTTTACATCCATTTGATGTGCTTCAAGGTTGTAGATTGGAGTAATAGCAAACATCACCCTTATTGAAGTATATTTGGTGATCGGTGAAAAGATTTCAAAATAATCTGAACCTTCTTTTTGTCTATAATGTTTGGCTATCAATCTTGCTTTGTATTTATCAATACTCCCATTGGTTTTGAGTTTCTTTTTAAAACCCATTTGGTGCCAATAGGTTTAGTGTTAAAAGGTAGATTCACTAAATACCATGTTTTTATTTTTGTAGATACCATATTTTATTCGAGTTATTGGGCACATTAAATTTGTTAAGTTGGTAGGGTTACCAGAGTTCTTGAGTTAATTGTTTTAAGTGATATTTAATTTAAAATCGATCCATAAATTCAAAGTCCATAACCTTTTTCATAATTCATGCCCAAAGGCCTAATTCCAAGTCAAGCCCAAATATATTATTGAAGTACAAATTACTATCTTCTTAATTAATTATTTTTCTTTATTTTGAAATAATCAATAAAAATAAAAATATGAAAAATTTAAAATTAAAAAAATATATATCTTCAACTTTCTTCCATCCTCGATAAATTTGAAATTTAAAAAAGAGATTGAAAATTTTTTTTTAAAAAAGGGTGAGGATTGAGATGATCCAATACTTGAATCTCATCTCAAACATTGATTTTACTTCTATTAATAGGGGATTACGGAGAGTAAAAAGGGACACAACAATTACAAAGAATACACATTAGATGGTAGCAATGGTTTTTGGGGTGTTTTTCTTTTTCTTCTCTAGAAAGTGGAGGACAACGGGTGGTGGCATCCTATTGAAACAAAGCAGTTTTAGTGATCGATGGTGTGTATGGCAGAAGTTTGGTTGTCCAACAGCTTGTGGTTTTTTTAAAGACTATAACGTCTTCTGTTTTTAGAAGAAACATTGTCAAACCTCTTTAATCTTCAGTTTAAGTCAGCTTTTGGCTGTCGAAGCATTGATCCAATTCAGTTATTTGCTTCAGCTCACTGTAGTCGGCCCCCAAGCGCAACACCTAGTAGATTTGGCTTTTGTCATTTGTAGCTCTCATTATTAGACCTGCACTATCTATCCAAGTTCGAAGGCTGGTCCAATATTTGATCGGGTGTAGATAAAAATATCTGATGCAATTATCAAGTTTGCGCAAAATTTTAAGTCCCTTTAAAAATTGGGTCGGGTTCAAATATTAATTATATTTTTTTACATATTTATTAAGTATAATATAATTATAAGTATATAAAATATTATTGATTAATAAACATGATTATAAATATTTAATATGAAAATTGACATACAAATTTTGACAAATTAAATTAAATTTTAAAGGGAATAAAGTAATAAAAAACAAATAAATAAATAATTAAAATACATAAAATTATATTCAGGTCGGGTTGGGCCAACTTGAAATATAAAAAATGAAAATGGGCATGGATTAAAAGTCATGTTCGAATTTTCGGTCTGAGCCGAGTTTGGGCATTTGCATAAGTTATTTTTACTTGTCTTGGGCTCGGTCTAAACCCAACTTGTCCTGGTCAATGATCAGGTTTACCCGTGACCCAATCAACACCAACGCAACTTGTTTCAAGGCTCAAGGACCCAACAGCCCAAGCAACTTGCATTTTCAACCAGTAAACCAAGCTGATTATCTTGAAAATTGGTAAGCCTTCAGTCTTTACTTATTTATTCTTTCAATAATTCATTTCTTCATTAACGATTAGTTTATCTATGTGTCAGTGACTAAGATATAGAATATATGTGTGTATGTGTGTGTATGTGTGTGTGTGTGTGTGTGTGTGTGTGTGTATATATATATATATATATATAATATATATATAACTTTATATAAAAAGAATCCCAATGTTTTTTTAACTAGTGTCCAAAGATACAAAAGTAATATTATAAAATCTATTTTTATTTTTTTATTCATTAATTTTTTATTTTTATCTATTAAAATCCAAAAGAAAAAAACATAGAAAGAACAAAAAATAATATATTATATAATACATTATAATGTAACTAAAAAAATAATATATTATAATAAAAACTAAAATATTTGTTAAATATATTTTTTTCTATTTATTTATTTCTTAATTTTTTGCATATATTAAATTTATCAAATTATTAATTTAAAAATGATAAGGATAAGAAAAAAATTGAATGAATTAAATAATTAAATATAATTCTTTAGGAAATAGAACACAATAGTTTTTTTTAAATAAATTGTTGGCTCTATAGGCTATACCGAGAGGGGGGTGAATCGGTTCTTAACTAACCTTATGTTCGTTTTTCTATTCTTTTAAATTCTTTAGCCTATATTAAAGTTTTCTAAGTTCTCTAGGCTACTCAAACATGCAATCCAAATTCAATACAATAAGTACAAATATAATTCCAAGTAAATAAAGAGAGAAGGGAAGAGAAATGTACGCAAGTGATTTATAGAGGTTCGGCAACCTTGCCTACGTTCTCTACCTTGAGACGCTCCCAAGGATTTTCTCTAAATTCACTATCTTTGAATTTGTGTTTACAATCCCTCTTTTTCTTAGGCTCAAGAGTGACCTCTTCTCCCTCTTTTCTAGGCTAAAGAGAAACTCCCCTCTTTTTCTAAGGCTTAAGAGAAACCTCTCCTTTACAAGGTGCTTACAAGGAATGTAATCAAAGAAGGCCTCTAAGTAGGCAAGTGATTACAAAGATTAAGCACAAAGAAAAACCTATACAATATTTGTGCTATTCTATACAAGGAATATGAGAGTGATGGAAGATGAAGAATATTAAGCATTTGAGATGTTGTTGAGGCTTTGAATATGAGGAAAATGAAGAAATGAGTTGCTGAGCAGTTCCTCTTCCTTCCTTGAGCTTCCAAGCTTCTATTTATAGTCCCTTGGATGGTTTGTGAACGTTGGTTGGAGCCAAAATTGAATATGACCGTTGTATCTCACAAAACTAGTCATTGGAGTGCTTTTTCGTGAAAAGGGATCGATCCGAATTTTCCCGAATGCCTTCCCATGCATTTTGCCATGAAGGGATCGATCACTTCCCTTAGGAGATCGATCCTTTTCTTCCAGAGAGCATTTTTCCTGTACTTTTGTGTTAGAAATGATATAGCTTGCCTATAGCTTGAAGCTATAAAATGGACTATATAACTGACATGGACATTGTATAGGTAAGGGACATATATAGGAGACATAGGGATATCATGTTTTGCATCGTGATTTGATTTCGAAACTTTGATATCTGAACTTTGAAATTTGAAATGATTTTGATTGATCTGGATTTGAATGACTTTTGAATCTTTGATATTTGAACTTTGAAAGTTGAAAATGGGTTTGATGTTGAATATGATTTTGAATCCAATATTGGTTTTGATATTGACTGATATGAATTTAGAATTATTAAAAATTTTTAGTTTAATTTAATACGCATGAATTTTTTTTCTATTCGTTCATTTAAGATTCTTTATAGATAAGGAGTTAGGGAATCGGGACAAGTGAGGTGCTCTAAAACATCCTTCCTAATTCGCCCAACTTCTTAACTCGCTATAAAGATCATTCCGTTCAAATTTTCTGTAGATGTTATTGTTTTACTTCGGCATTTTGAAGTATGTTTAATATTTTTATTAGTGATAGGTTTTGTAAATGAAAGAGAATTTAGAAATGATGGATTATAGGGATTATTACCTTTGAATATTATGATTTGATTAATGGATCTAAGGAATGCTTACTGTTTATGGATTTGTGGATAATGAACTGGACTGTGAGTATATTGATTTGTTCTGTTTGAACTTGTAGGAGGTTTCGATTTTAGAAATGTTAAGCTGTTGAAATTTTTATAAATGGTTTGAAATGAAAGTGTGATATTTTAGAAAAAGTATTTGAACGATAAGTTTAGTGTCAATTGTAAGGATATGTTCTAAAGGTACTAGATTTGATTAATAGTACGGAGACATACGTTTAAAAAGTATAAGACTGAAATGTTGAAAATAATTAGAGGTAAATGAATCGTATCAAATTTGATATCTGAAAGTATATAGCTGAATTTTGATAGAATGAAGTTAATATTTGAAAGTATGTGACTGACTCTTGTATAACGATTTGATTGTTTATGAAATGTATCGGAAAATCTAAGACCGACCCTACACGATGAGGTTTGATTTAAAGGTGAATAAAATCATATATTATGTTATTTGATTTATGCATAAATCATAGTTTTGCATACATGTTAGTTTTGAATATGCATGATCTCATGAGTTTTAATTTATTAATATTTGAAACTAATGATTGATATTTGATTATTTTAAAATTTGTCTGATGCCATTGCATGCATTCTAGTTTATGAAATACATTATTTATTATTTTGAATGCCATGTTGAAATAATGTTTCGAATTACTTGGATTTATCTGAATATATTGAATGAAATGTTTTGTTTTTCTGAAAAATATGTTTTGAAATGAAATTTAATTCCCGAAAGCTTATATTTTGACTTTTGGGGTAAATCCCTGGTTAATATAGATCTAGGCACTCCCAGATCCTAATAATAAAATGTGCGTTTATATTATTCTATTTAGTTTTGAAAGTTTACAAAATTGTTTTGTTTTTCTCTTGGGAATCAAGTAAATGTGTGGAGACTGTTGGCCTTATAACTACCTACAAGTACATGCCTTTCGTTTCGTTCCAATTGTTGTTGACTCTAACCCAATCATCTAGCTCCCATAGGTGTTACCTGACTATTATACACACTGTGACCCCCTGGACTATTGGCCATATGTCCATAGCATGAGTCTACTGGGTGAAGCTTAGTCTCCACTGTTTTATTTATATTGAGGTGGTAAATCCCTAGCTAACATAGATCCAAACACTCTCAGACTTTAATATATTTTCGGATTTTGTTGTTTTGTTAAATACAATTTTTGATTTCTATACTGTTACGGAAAATGATTATTTTATAATTTAATAAAACTAGTTTCGAGTGTTTACTAAACTCTATGACCAAATAAGTTTAAATGAATTTTCAGCTTCGATACTAATTTTCAATATTGACTTTAGCATCTTGGGCATCGGTTTTGAAATAATACAATTCCTCATCTTTAATTGAATGCCTCCTAATATAATTGTGAAGCTCCATAGTTGCAGCCACAAGTTTTACTTTGTTTGATAATGGATAGCTAGGCATGTTAAGCAATATTCTCCATCTGTTTTTCCACACACCAAATGTTCGCTCGATTACGTTCCTAATAGAGGAATGTGTATGATTGAAAATCTCTTGATAGCCTGTTGGTCAGGAATATGATACCTTTCTCCTTTCTATGGTGCAAGATACCCTTTCATGTTAGGATAACCAATATCAACAACATAATATTTACCTAAACACCATATCATTTACATTTGTCATATATATATATAAGTAAATATTTCTTCAAATTAAAAAAATATATTAGTAAAAATATAAAATAATTTATTAAAAATGTACCTTCAAGAGGATGTGGAATGTATCTTTGTAGTTTTCTAGTGTTTTGGTGAAAACACGTGCGCTGTGCGCAGATCCAAGCCATCCAGCAACAACAAATGTGAACATGTCGAAGTTGCATACTGCCATCACATTTTGTGTTAGATATCCTTTTCGACCTATATATGGTATTACATCTTCTACAGGTACAATAGCAGGAATATGTGTACCATCTATAGCACCAATACAACCTTTGAAGTGAGGCCAATATCTATGATCATTACGAATCTTATTTGGTATCTCTTTGAATTGAAGATTTGGTGCTTTAACAATATCAATTGAAAATCTAACTAATGAATCAAGAACTTCTTCAAACTTTCAGCTAACAGTTTCTGATGAACGATTGAAACGATTTTGGACATTACGGTTAGATTGCTTATGCGCGCATGTCCATAAAAACATGCAAAGTGCCTCTTCTGTTCTCATATCTCTTGTTGGGAGTAAACCATAATGATTTTCTAATAAGTTAGCCAAACCCCTCACCAATTATGTCTCCATTCTAAACATTTTATAACTTTCCCCCAGAGTATTTAAAGTTTCTAGCACCCATGCCCATCCTGAAAGCTTTGAAGTTCTAATATCTTCTTTCAACAAATATTTTAAATAATAATCAGTGCATATTCCTGTCGCTAAAGCAACAAGTGAGTAAAATTTACCCCTTTTAATTATTAACTCTTTTTCATCAGATGCCATTTCATTGTTGATCTCATCATTATCATATTCCGAACACATCTGATAAATCAAAAAACATATGAATTATAATATAGTCTCATTTTGACAAACAATTTCTCAAAACTAAAATACTTAAGACACATCCATAAAATAAATAACAATAACATATTCCAAAAAATAGCAAAATAATAAAAATTCTCAAACATTGCAAAACATTAAAAATTATCCATTGTCAACAATCCAAATATAATATTCTTAACAAATAAGTCAATAATCTAATAATGATCACAAACATAAATCCTAATGATGGGAACTTGTGAGACCCGATTTTATTATACTGTATAGCATATTGTAAATGATGGATAATCGAAATAAATTATTTAGTGGAATTAACTAATTATTGAGTATGCAATTCCACTTTACATTAAGGAATTTTTGGAAATTTAATTTTTGGAATTATGGGCTTAATAGCAAACAAAAGAAGATGGACAACACACCAACAATGTACTACACTTAGTATATTTGGTTGGAAAGAATTGCTGGGAAAAGCAATTCAAGTCATGGATAAAATGGTATGTAATAGGCACTAATTAAACATAACATGATGCCTAGAATCTTATTGGAGGAAGCTTTGAAAATGAAGCATGAAGGAAAGTCAAGAAAAGAGGCTAGGAGTGGACTTCACGCCACTTTGCTTCTCCTTGTGCCAATCGGTTGAGACACCAAATAGCTTAACCAATTTACATGCAATGTGAAAGATAATTAATGGCAAAGAGATCAAAGTCAACATGGGAAAGTTTGTATTGGTTGAGGAATATGACAAGGAAGAAAATAGGTCACTAGGCAGCAGAAAATTTGCTGCTGCACGCCACTTCTGTTAGAAGGAAGAACTGGCTGTGTTGGATGAGTTGAGAAGAAAAGAATCTTGGCACATCATCCTTTGGCTGCAGCTTTTATCTACAAATTAATGAATGTAGAATATTGTTACCATGCCGTACCTTTGGCTACCATTTTTCTTCAACCATTAATGAGCAAGGAAAGTGATGAGCAAAGAGATTGGAAGCTACAAGACTTAATAGCCAGCTATAAAAGTTGATTAAGCTAAACAAAATGTAATACAATTCTCTTAAAGATCGACATTACTGATTTCTCTTGCCTCATCTTGGTTCATTTCTCCCTCATTTACTTGACAAGAATTCCTCTCTTGCTACCTAAGCATCTAGTCTTCCTTCATGTATTTTCCTTCACTCATAAAACCATCCAAGTGAATCAAGGAGAGGAAGACTGACGTGGGGAACAACAAAACAAGTTGTGAGTTTTGTTAGCTCAATCAAACAAGGTAAATAAAGTTTCAGCCAATGTTCATGTATTTAATCCTTGATTTATGATGATGATATGGTAATTAGGTGAGGTATGTTCATATTACTTGACATAAGAACATGTAGAAATTTACTAAGATGGAACTATAGGTTGCTGATGGTGTTAAGGAATAAATAAAACATGAACAAATATGAAGATTTAAGTGTTGGAAATGTTGTAAAAGTGATGAGAAATAGGCGAGCTTAGCTACTATGGGCGAGCTAAATGAAGCGTGGTAGTGGGCGAGGTCGCCACATGCTAGTTTAATTCATAGGCGAGCCCACCTCTGAATAAAAAGCAGTGTATGGTGAACTCATATGCATAGGCATGGCGAGTTGAAGTGTGGGCGAGCTCCCATGTATAAGCCAATATGAGTGGCGAGTTGAAGTGTGGGCGAGCTCCCACGTATAAGCCAATATGAGTGGCGAGTTGAAATGTGGGCGAGCTCCCACGTATAAGCCAATATGAATGGCGAGTTGAAGTGTGGGCGAGCTCCAACGTATAAGCCAATATATGAATGGCGAGTTATATTGGGCGAACTAGAGGATTAGCCTCAAGTCTCGCGAAAGTATTGGAAAGATTCGAACAGAATATATTGAAAATCTTGATAATTTATTTTACAGTCGGGAATTGAGAATTGACAAAGGCGAGTGGGAAGCTAGGCTTCGTAAGACCAGGTAAGGGAGTAGTATGTGAAGTGAACTGCATGTCTTGTAGAGTAAAATGTTATAAAAATATTGAGAAAATATTTTGGTTTATGACATGCATTAGTTTGATAACTTGTCTTGATTTGGGCGAGCTACAAAGCCGACCCCTTTGTGATGTTTTGGGTGAGCCAAAAATGGCAACCCCTTTTGATGTTTTGGGCGGGCGACCCCTGTTTTAACAAAAATCCGGGTGAGCTAATGATAGGCGACCCCTTTTGTGATATTTCGGGCGAGCCAATAGTGGGCGACCCCTTGGTTTTGAAAGAATAGTTTTATGGGCAAACTGGCCATGTAGAAACCATAATGGGCGAACTGGTCATGTAGAAACCATAATAGGCGAAGTGGCCATGGACGAGCCATAATGGGCGAACTAGCCATGGATAAGCCATAATGGGCGAACTGACCATGAGTGAGCCATAATGGGCGAACTGGCCATGGACAAGCCATGATGGGCGAACTGGCCATGGACGCCCATCATGGGTGAGCTGACCATGGGCGAACTGACCATGGGTGTTTTTACTATATTTGTAAACAGAAAATATGAAACCTTTTTGGAAAATAAATCATTTTGAGAAAATGATGAAATTTGTGAAATAATTCCTAAAAGGTTCTTTACGAGATATAAATTGATTTTTGAGACTTTAGGCCCCGAGTTTCATGCATTACTATTTCACGAGTCTAATTGACCCGCCAAGTCATCAGAAGTCTCGAGGTCACCTGACAAGTGTACCCGAGGACCACCCATGGATTGTGGCCATAGATCTATTGCATCTTTGGGAAGGATGATTACTATGTTCCTTTGGGGAACAATGATAGCATGATTTAATTGTAGGGTGATGCCTAGTCTCAACTTATTGATTTCTGTTTACTGTTTTCTATATTATATTGTAAACTGTTTAGCTAGTGATTTGAATATTAAAGACTGTTCACTATATCCATCGTTTTCCTATTGGGTATATGGTTAGGAAAAATAAACGTTTTGTGGAATATAGTTTTTGGTTTTATAAAGCAGCACACACATTCCTTATTGAGCACGTTGTCGCTCACTCCTTATTTTACTCTACAGATTGTTGATCTTGGATTAAGAGAATTACCTTCCAGAGATTATCGACTGCTAAAGTCAGCAGATTTTCGATATCGAAGGTATATGATTTTCTTTTATAGATTCAGTGAATTTGTACAGTACTACTTTGAGTAGAAGGGAATGTATATATATCTTAAGGAAATAATGTAAAAATACATATTTCCATATCGATACGATGAATAAGAATACTAATTTTAGAAAAGTGATTAACGGATGGTTAAGCATCACAGACAGTCCAACTGGTAAATAAGTGGGATTTATAAGTAAATATTATGTTATACTGTGGATTCAGGTTGTTACAGAACTATTCCTATTCTCTCTTTCTAATTCTTGCTTAAGCCAAGCAAGTTGAACATCAGCTCTCTTCAAAGAAACAAACATCTCTCTATATTCTCGTTTAATAAACAAACGAGTGCCTAACATGTATAATTCAGAAGTTGGCTCAATCTTAAGACTAGTCTCCAATATGTCCAAACAATTAGAAATGGTACTACCAATGGAATCATTTTTTTTCTGTGCCTCTGTGGTTGTTGAATTGAAGCTCTCAACTGCTTCACATATACGATCCATTTGTTTCTGCATATAGATAGCAGTCCTAAGTTTCACCTTTTTACTTCCATTTTTTTTATTTTCAGTTGTTTCATTATTTGACCATCTACAAGTTTCTTTTTGTTCTTTCATTCTTGAGTACCTATTAGAGGGGACACCATTGTCACATTTGTAGGATTAAAACTAATGTCAATATCTTCCTCTGAATCATCATCAAGATCCAAATTCATTGCATCTTGCTCATCCATATTGGTTTGACATGGCATAATACCCGAAGATGGAGTCCATGCAGTTTCGCCTATAGCCACAGTCTTAAAGAACATGATTTCCATCAATCCAATATGCTCTAATCCACCCTTACGAAACTTTGCAGCTTTAAGACAAACCTATATTATTTCCATCATTTTAGTTTTAAAAATAAATAAAATAAATAATTTAACATGTATATATCCACTAAAAAAAAACAGAGCATTAGAGACGAAATTTGTGACAGAATTTTCGTATCAAATTTTCTAATTCCGTCACTAAAAACAATTAGCAACGGATTTGAGACGGAGTATTCCGTCTCAAATTCCGTATGCAAATTTAAAGTAGCTAAAAGTCTCTCTGTCACAAAGTCATTTTTTCCGTTGCAAATCGGTTGCAAATTTGAGACAGATATTTGCGACCAAAATCCGTCTCTGAATCCATTTTTTCCGTCAAAAAAATATAACAAAAAAAATATTTTTACTTTTTGCAACGAATTTTACGACCAATTTTCCGTCGCAAATCTTTGTGATAGAAATTCCGATGCATTTTCCATCACAAATTGTGACAAAAATTGTGACGAAAATTTCGTCTTTAAAACTATTTTCTATCACAATAAAAATTTGTTCAAAATAAAAAAATTTCAAATTTTTAATTTTTGTGACGAAATTTCGATAAAAAATTTCGTCTCAAATGCGTACCTTTATGAAATTTGTGATTGAAAATTCTTTCTTTAAATCAATTTTTCCGTCACAAGAAGTATATTGTTAAAAACAATAAAAAAAATTAAATTATATTTTGTGACGGAAAATCCGTAACAAATTTCGTTACAAAGCTATGACAAAAAAAATCAATATTTAAATTATTTCATAGCTATTTAAATTGTTGAATTTCATTAAAAAAACGATTAATTTTGTAAGCTCAAATCTATTTTCCATCTAAGTACACCTAAAATTGAATCCAATTAATTTACAATATAGTCTAAAAAAAATCTATACATTTAATATATATATATATATATATATATATAAAATCAAACAAAAACCTTAAATATACATATAATATCCACAAAATATGTACCAATATCCATAAACATTATGTTCAAGTCAAAAATATATACTATGTTCAAATACAAAAGTATAAAGATAAAATCGTATGTTGTGTTTCCTGAAGACGGTCTTTGCTTCACAAAGTGAACACCTAAAACAAAATAAATTTTTTTTGTTAAATACAATTTAACAAAAACCCATACAATTAATATATACTAGAAAATGCATGTGCAGTGCAACCGACTCATACACAAAAATGATCATTTTAGCATCAAATTGATCATTTAATCACAGTTTATATAAATTGTCATCTATACATTTATACCTCATCACACTTTGCCAGCAAATCAAACTTCATATTTATCACTTACAGTGCATCAAAGTTGGCTATACTTTATTTTCGCAAAGAAAAAAAAAACTTAAAATGTTTACCTCAAAAAAAAAAAAGAAAAAAAAAGAAGACAGGAAGAACAACCCCTCATCACTTAAATATCTCGTTCGAGGTAAGCTTGAAGTAGATCAAACAAAATAAATTACTTTAAATAATTAGTTCCTAAAACATGAATTTAATAACCCTGATTGCTAAAATATTGAAATTTTGGCTATAGGTATTGGAAAAAACTGACCTTGGATATTTCAAATATTGCTCCAATAACAAAAATGATATCCTCGAGGTTTGATCTACAATGATAAGTGGAGATGTTAACATAGAGAATATTTAGCAATATAAATTTCACACATAAAATCAACAAAATGACTGCACATGAGCTTAGTAGCTATGTGGCTTGTCACAAAATGAAGAAAAAAACCCATAAGCAAAATTTCAACTTGATGCATCTTTCATTTTTTTAATCAATAACCATTTTATTATCTTAATCAATAAAACTCCAATTTGCGACCCCCAAATCAAAAGACAAATTAATAATAAAAAATTTACTTACATGCTTTGTAAATAAATTCACAACATAAACAAAAATTAATCTCTTTTTACTACCAATTAAGGTAATATTAAAAGAAACAAAAAATGAAATGAGATGAAGAATACCTAAATTTTGTTCTGTCATTAACCCTGATAATACAGTACATAGAATTTGCAACGACTTATTATCTTCGCATTGCCACATGATTATAAACACCCTTCCCATAACTAAATACCAAACTTTCTACTATCAATTGCAAAGAGAAAAGATCAAAAAGTCAGCAAATTAATCCATGCAAGTTTATTATTTAATAGCACAATAATAATAATAATAATAATAATAATAATAATAATAATAATAATAATAATAATAATAATAATAATAATAATAATCATAATCATAATCATAATCATAATCATAATCATAATCATAATCATATTGTTAAAATAAATTATTTTTATTTTAATTATTACATATTATTAAAAAAATTTAAGAACAAATTTGCACCAGCAGCAGCTGCTGCTGAAGAGCATCAGCTGGACAGCAGCTGCTGAAGAGCATCAGCAACTGTTGCTACTGGTAGCTATTGGAGCAACAGTAGCTGATACTGCAGGGCAGCTGCTGTCCAAGCAACAGCAGCAGCAACAGCTGATGCTGCTGTTGCTCTAATAGCACAATAAATTCAATCCAAAAATTACGAATAATAGCAACATGAACCAAGCATAATAATACCAAAAAATAGCACAAACAACATTACCAAACGATTAACTTAGAAACAAAATCAATTTCTTTTTGTTAAATACAATTTAACAAAAATCCATACAATTCATATACACACATGTGTGTACATAATCAAATAAAATCTGCAAAATATTTAGAAAATATCCATTCAACATCCCAAACTATAATTCGTCCTCAACAAAAATGAAATCAATGCAATGATAGTCTCTAGATAATCTAAAGATACAAGAATTGATCGAAAGAAACCCGCATTGATTCTCTCTCCTATTTTCCTTATAAATAAGATACAAGCATTGCAGAAAGGATTACTGGAATTGCTTTGGTTAATTTATTTCTAGTACCTCTTCTAAACATGATTCAACAAAATGGGTGTTTGCTTTGCAAAACTTGGTAACTAGGGAATGGCATATGCTTTCTTTAAGTGCATAACCTATTCTAAACATAGAGTCTAGAACAAGTAAGGAATCATCTAACCTATCACTTTGCAAGGGACACCGAATCAGTTTCTCAAAAGTTTTCTGTTGAAATACTTGAGTCTGTTCATATCAATATCTTGTGAAGAATTTCAAATACTATACTATAATTCTTTGTCTTACAGAAGGCAACAATCAATTTGTGAAAAGCAACACTATCTGGCACCAAATCATCTTGCAATAGCTGTTGAAGAAGCTCACAACCTTTTGAAGCTTCTCCATCATTACAAAATGCTTGAATCAAACACCTAATAGTCCCAACATCAATATCCACTATAACACCTGAATCTATCACATCCTAGTACAACTTCCACAAAAGATCATTCCTGCTAACCTTATGATAAGTAAACAACACTAAATTCCATGTTGCTATTGATGGATGATAGTCAATCTTATTCAACATAGAAAACACATCATAAGCTTCCTCAACTAATCCATCCTCACAAAGACTTCTTAAGTAACGCTCTAAAGAGGCTGGCTCAGGGCTCAAACCTGTCTGGTCAAGAAAACTTATTGCTGCTTTACAGGCCTTAGCCTCCACAAGCTTATCACAAAGCACATTACAGGAATCAAGGTCAGGCAAAAACTCGTATTCGGACCACAGCTAGTGAAAGAAAGACAAGGAGAAAAGCACATTCTCTTGCTGTCTCAACAGCTCCAAAAAAAAAACAGGTGTCCAAAAAATTAAATGAAGGGAAATTTGAGCTAGTAATCTTGCAAACTTGTTTTACAATATCTAAATTTGGTTGGTTTATAGTATCATTAGATAGTTCTTCATTTTGATTTTGATTCTCTCTAAATTCCTTGGCAATAAAATTAGTTTCTTTGGAATCTATAGTGAGATTTCTGAGGTGGGTATTAGGGTATTGGACAGTTCAAGGGTTTTGCCTAAGGAAGGTTATAATAAATGATGGAGCTCTAGCCATGGAATATCAGTTTTTTGACGAAGTTTCATCAATGGGTATTTTTCATTTGGGAAAACATCGATTTATGGTAAAAAACTGAACAGGAAAGGCTTGGATATATAGAATCAGAATGGAACTTACTGAGAGATGAGATCAAGAATTTCAAGCAAAGTTGGAAACTTGGAAAGTGAAATCCCAGCCAGCAAGAGCATTACTTTGTAAAAGTTGAGAGTGAACTCCAGTGCTATAAAGTCAGATTGAGAAGAGCTGAGTGTAATTAAGAGGGAGAGAGGTTTGTAGCTGAATCTCTGCTGCCTGATGGCCTTCTACCTGTTTTTGAAGTGAATAAAGTATAAGTATTTACTATTTAGAAGTAGGATAAATTAAAAATGAAAAAGCTTCAACTTCAAATAAATTTAATTGATCAAATTTTCATGGAATATAGAATTTTAAATAAGTTGCTAGCAGTGTGGTTAATAGTATTTTTAGATACTGATCTGTCTCCAAATAATATGTTTAGAATTACTTTATAGTACACGCAAAACACTAGTATTTTAGATACTGATCAAATGCAATGTATCTAATATGATTCTGTCCTCCACCATCTGAGCAATCAAAAAAATTTATTATGCGCACAAAATAGTTTTCCCAACTTTGATATGATACTCGTAAATGCCGTTATTCAATAAGATAAAAATAAAACTAAAGTTCATTATGCATACCGGCTAGAAGATACGATGAAGAAATTGAAAGTAAGAAACACAAATTAGAGTTCTCACGATTCAGAAGTAGATCAAAAAATAAAACATTAGACGATATGAGATTTTTTTTGAAAGGCAAATGAAACTATTACAAGCTATTTCCACAGCTTTTGAGATTCTCTGTCAATGCATCTGAACATTTTCACAGGCAATCAGTAAAGCATTGTTAAAAGTTCCCAACCAATTTTATGATTCTAAATCTTTAGTATTAGACACCAAAACTCAAAATATTTAATAAAGAAAGAAAGGTTAATTTTATATTACCTCACCACTTATTAACAAAGGATTTCTTCCTTCATCAATGAGAACAGAATCAACTTCATCAACAATTGCGAAATGAAATGGTTTGTGCCTGTTTTTGCACAGTCTATCGCTAGTAGTCCAATAACATAAATAAAAGGACCAAACCGAAATAGTGCTCTGACACATACCATCTCATCACAAGTTGGTCAATGTTTCCAGCAAGATTATCTCGGAGATAATCAAAGCCTAGTTCCTAAAGATATTCAGAAACAATGGTGAGAAAAACAAGACATATGGAAGGACGGGGAAAAGGGAAGGGGAGATGGTTAGGAACACTTACTGAGTTGTTGGTGTATGTTATATCACATTGGTAGTTGATTATCCTCTCTTCAGCGGTCATCGCCTTCTATATATGCAATCAAAAAATAGGGAAGACTATTACAATGTGGTGTAAATAAACATGTAAAAGTTTAATGTGATCAGTTTGTCTTGCATAAACAAAACAAACGTCTGGTGGTTGACCCAAGTTCTTGTCTGCAAGAATATATTATTATGACACAGATTCTAGAACATTCCATCTCTCTGCAAAATACCTGAATAAGCCCAACTGAAAGACCTAAGAAGCGATAAACATGGCCCATCCACTCAGCATCACGTTAAGCAAAGTAATCATTCACTGTTACCATTGTTAATAGCAAAAGCAACAATGTCAAATCCAAATAAAATTGATGCATTATCATTATGTCAAAAAGAGCCTATCAGAGAGTAATATGCTGTAACCATATTATCTCTGCAATAAATGGGAATTCAAAGACTGCTGAGAATCTAGTTAGAGGTAAAACCAGATCAACAATGCTGTCCCTTTATCTAAACATTTTATTAGATGCTTGTATCTCAAAACTTTTATCTTAAAACTAATATCCAACATTCATAACAAATGTGTGTACAAGTATCTTCTATTCAACAATTTACACCATCACAGAAACCATAAAGAATAATATCTTTAAAAAAATTTTTTTCCAAAAAGAAGAAAAGGAATGATACAAACCGTACCATGGACACCATCACCAGTCAGAGCATTAAGATAAGCAGCTAATGTGGAAACCAATGTTTTTTCCTCCCCTGTTTTCATCTCAGCAATTGACCCATCATGAAGTACCACTCCACCAATAATCTACCATAAGAACACTTTATTAAGATAAAAATAAGACAAAAGTTCATTATGCATACCAGCTAGAAGATACGATGAAGAAATTGAAAGTAAAAAACACAAATTAGAGTTCTCACGATTTAGAATTAGATCAGAAAATAAAACATTAGACGATATGAGATTTTTTTTTTGAAAGGCAAATGAGACTTTATTAAAGGCCATGGCAAGCACTGGTGAGAGTCATGCCTGGCAAACAGTACAATGCAGTCGGCCAAAGCCTGAACAAAACACAAAAAACAAGGGCAGACTAAAACAGCAAACGATCAAAACAGAACAAAATCCACAAGCTATAGGATAGCATCCAACTGGTTAACAAGACAGGCAAAGTCACCAAAACAAAATCATTTAGGTAAAGGAACAAACAGCTACCGGTCATCATGGCCTGCAAAGAAAAGGAGAAACAACCAAAACAACCCGACCTAGCCAGAAACCAAAGGAATAGGGAGAGAAGAGAAATAAATCAGAGAAGAGAGAAAACTGAAAGGCATCGTGGTGGCACGAGAATGTAAAAACATGTTTGTTAGAGAAAGCCAGAATGTAGAAGCATGAGGAGGCAAGCTTGGATCCAAAATTTATTGTATAGATATATATATACACACACGTACATAATCAAATAAAATCTACAAAATGTTTGGAAAATGTCCATTCAACATCCCAAACATCATATCCAATTCATAAATACAAATATATATAACATTCAAATAAAATAGAAAGGAAAATAATGTCTACAAAGCAATGTTTTCTAGAAACCATCCAACTCTATAAAGTACTAAACACCTAAAACACAATCGAATCTACTTATACTACAGTTTAATAAAAATCCATACATAAATAATCAAATAAAAATTGTAAATATTTTAAAAAAATATTCATTTAACATCCACAAAGATCATGTACTATCCATTAATAATGTTTTTAAATCAATAATAATAATAATAATAATAATAATAATAATAATAATAATAATAATAATAATCATATTGTTAAAAATAAATTATTTTGAGTTTAATTATCTTATATTATTAAAAAAAACTTAAGAACAAATTTGCACCAGCAGCAGTTGTTGCTGAAGAGCAGTAGCTGGACAACAGCTATGGGAGCAACAGTAGCTGATGTTGCAGGGTAGCTGCTGTCCAAGCAAAGCTTGAACGTCGACAGATCCTGAAGACATAGGCTTGTCAAATGGAGGCTAACAATGGTTTCACCAGAACAGAAGATGCCAACCCACTTTTTGAGGCAAAGAGAGGACCCTGGAATCCAACTATCCAAATCACCCTGTATCAAAGATTTCTTGAACTTAATGAGAGCATCTGCATCAGACTGAGAGAAACAAAGGTTGGGAAGAGAAAGGGCGATGAGAAGGGATAGGAAAGAGAGGAAGCGAATAGCGGCCATTACTGACCGGAAATGGTAAAGCTCCGGATAGAAACGAGCTGCTGCTCAGAGAGATCGTGTGGTTCTCTGAGTCTTTGTTTGGGTTGTGCTGTTTCCTTTTGCATAGTTTGGGGTTGACAAGAGGGTGGTTTGCCATCTTGGTAAGGGTATGCGACTTTGAGAGGAGGAATTCAACGATGTAGATGGTAAGGTTACATTAGATTCTAAGAATAGAATTGGAATAGAGGTTTGAGAGAGGAGAGAGTTTATGGGATTGAAAGAAAGAAAGAGAGGCATCCAACTTCTGTTGACCATGTCAGCATCAATAATGGGCTGACACCATCAAATGACTTCAATCTCAGACAGGGAAGAAACTATATAATCTAAAACGTTGGTATCACAAACAAACATCTCTTCCTCAAAATTCATAAATGAGTAGTAGATTTTATAAGCTCATATAAGTTGTTTTTCAGCTGCTTGCCTGCCCATTAAACTGTGACTTCATTGACTTGGTTAAAGCAATGATAAGGCAAAACCAAGAAAGCCAATGTAATTTTCTGACAAAAAAAGCATAGTAAAGATTAGAGTCAAAAGAGTCAAAACCTTGCACTTTTCTTTGGTTCCCTGCTATGTACAATTGGCATGCACATGATAGAACAGAGTACAATTTATAGAAACGATATTGGTCATGGTTGCACCAAGGTTGGATCACGTCCCTGCACTACTAGTAATCCAATCTCAAGCGAGCATCAATGTGTTGTAAAAGCCTGCAGAAACAAACATGTAATGTCATATATCAATCCTACTTGCATTGGCAGCTCAACGAAAGTAAAAACTCATTGTACCAAGAAAATGTTGCAGTGACTGGGGTCTGCAACATGAGCCATCAAGTTTTCAATCGGGCCTTAGCCGGTATAGATGTAGAAGCATAAGTATTTACTATTTAGAAGTAGGATAAATTAAAAATGAAAAATCCTCAACTTCAAATAAATTTAATTGATCAAATTTTCATGGAATATAGAATTTTAAATAAGTTGCCAGCAGTGTGGTTCATAGTACTTTTAGATACTTATCTGTCTCCAAATAATATGTTTAGAATTACTTTATAGAACACGCAGAACACTAGTATTTTAGATACTGATCAAATGCAATGTATCTAATATAATTCTGTCCTCCACCATCAGAGCAATCAAAAAAAATATATTATGTGCACAAAATAGTTTTCCCAACTTTGATATGATCCTCGTAAATGCCGTTATTCAACAAGATAAAAATAAAACTAAAGTTCATTATGCATACCAGCTAGAAGATACGATGAAGAAATTGAAAGTAAGAAACACAAATTAGAGTTCTCACGATTCAGAAGTATACTAGAAAATAAAACATTAGACAATAAGAGATTAACGGCATAGAAAAGATAACAGCAGGAAAGAACAAAAAATCTGTCGAGTAGGGGGAAAATCGCTACTTACCTGTCGCCGGAGAACAATCCAGAGCAGACTGAAGGAGAGAGATAACGGAGCAACGGGTGGCAGCTTAGGGTTTTGTTTGGGAAAAAAGAATGAGAAAAAAAAGTACATAAAAATAAGACGCGCAGGGGTGAGGCGAGGTGAAGTGAGGCGCGTGCAGGGGAGAGGAGAGGCGAGGAGAGGCGAGGCGAGGCGCACAGGGTGGCTGGGCTAGATGTCGGCGCCGGATTTGGGTGGGTGAGGTCGGCAGGGTGAGGGAGAGGTGGGCGACAATCGGGCATTCCTTAGCGTTTTTTTCCCTCTTTAGCTAAGTAAAACGTGAATGGTCGGTAAAGTCAATTTTTTGGCTCAAGCAGAATAATTATTTGGGGTGGGAATTGATGAATAATTTTGAGACGGATTTGCGGCAGCAAAATCCGTCTCAAAATTTTAATGTTTTTTTTATATAAACTTAATAATATTATTTCAGTTAATTGTAAAAATTTTATTATACATTTTTTATATTTAAATGATATTATTTATAATTTGTACATTCTAAAAATTATTATACAACATTAAACTAAAAAATAATATGATATTATAGTTTATATTAGTATATTAGTTAATATTTTCTCTCTAAATTTTAAGACAAATTTTGCAACAAAAATTTTGTCTCAAAACTTTTGTATTTTTGTTATTTTTGGGAGATTTTGAGGTGGAATTTCTGTCACAAATTCCGTCTCCAATTTTGAGACGGAATTTGCAACGGAAATTCCGTCTCAAAACCCTTAGATTTTTTTTCTTTTTCTCTTCAGACATTTAGAAACGGAATTTTTGTCACAAATTTCATCTCTAAATTTTGAGGCGGAATTTGCAACTGAAATTTCGTCTCAAAACCCCAATTTATTTCTTTTTTATTTTTCAAGGGTTTTGAGACGGAATTTTCCGTTGCAAATTCTGTCTCAAATTTTAGAAACGGAATTTGTGACGGAAAATTTCGTCTCAAAACGCTCAAAAAAATAAAAAAGAAATAAATAGGGTTTTGAGACGGAATTTTCCGTTGCAAATTCTGTCTCAAATATTAGAGACAGAATTTGCAACGGAAAATTCCATCTCAAAACCCTATTTATTTCTTTTTTATTTTTTTTGAGCGTTTTGAGACGGAATTTTCCATCACAAATTCCGTTTCTAAAATTTGAGACGGAATTTGCAACGGAAAATTCCGTCTCAAAACCCTTAAAAAATAAAAAAGAAATAAATTGAGGTTTTGAAATGGAATTTTCCGTTTCAAATTCCGTCTCAAATTTTAGAAACGGAATTTGTGACGGAAAATTTGGTCTCAAAACCCTTATATTCTTTTTTCTCTCTTGAGAGATTTAGAGAGGGAATTTTCGTCGCAAATTCTGTCTCAAAATTTAGAGACGGAATTTGCAATGGAAATTCTGTCTCAAAACCCTATTTATTTCTTTTTTATTTTTTTAAGCGTTTTGAGACGGAATTTTCCGTCACAAATTCCGTTTCTAAAATTTGCGACGGAATTTGCAACAGAAAATTCCGTCTCAAAATCCTTAAAAAATAAAAAAGAAATAAATTGGGATATTGAGACGGAATTTTCTGTTGCAAATTCAGTCTCAAAATTACAGACGGAATTTTGCAACGGAAATTCTGTCTCAAAATCTTTTGAAGAAAATAAAAAAGAAATATAAGGGTTTTGAGACGGAATTTTCTGTTGCAAATTCCGTCTCTAATGATTGAGACGGAATTTGCAACGGAAAATTCCGTCTCAAAATCTTTATATTTCCTTTCTTTTTCTTGAAAAATTTTAAGACGGAATTTTCTATCGCAAATTCTGTCTCAAACGTTTAGAGACGGATTTTGCAACGAAAATTCAGTCTCAAAATCTGTCGACGGATTTTGCAACGAAAATTCCGCCTCAAAATCTGTCGAAAATTTGGCGAGGATAAGCACTATTTACGCGCGCCTCTTTAGCTTCGGAATTTGTGACGGAATTTATTCCGTTGCAAATTTGCAATGATTTTTCGTAGAAAATCTGTGGCTAAATTTGTCACTAAAACTTCTCTTTGTTCTGTTGCAAATCCGTAAAAACTTGTGACGGAAATTTCCGTCTCAAAAATTCCGTCACTGAAAGTCCAATTTCTTGTAGTGATCGAATTGTTTACTAACTTGTAACCTATCATCCCACCATTTTGATCTAGCATCAATAGTATGCCTGCTATGATCCCATCCTAATCCAGTATCACTTCTTATATTTTGTTTCCACACCACCCAATCTTTCTTCAATGCATCCCACTTATTTTTCAATTGTTTGTATTCGTAATTTCTTTTTGCCCTATCTTTGAACTTTTTGATCACATTTGCCCAACCTGCCTTGCTAATATGAGTGTGAGGTTGATTACCAGCATTGACCTCTTCCATACACACTTTACAAAAAATCTTAGTTGTCATTGTGTCCCAAGATGCCTTAATCTTTTTTTCATTTGTATCAGACATCTATCTCAATACCAAATGAAAAAAATTTTAACTAAATATTTAATACATCATTTCATATTACATAAGTAGTAACTTTTTTATAATAAAAAGAGAACAATTGAATGGATGATCATTACCTATTTTACTACAACAAAATACTACATAGCAAAAAAATAAAAAATAAACAGAAAAACAATTCAATTGATTTAGTTTAATTTTACGTTAAATTTATTGGTTCATTAATTGGCTTGTTTGAATGATTTAATTTAATAGTTTTAATTGGATTAAAACTAAGAATGCCAACATATTCAATTTGAAAGGTGTCATGAGTTGGCTAATCTGAATTTCATATATCCTACATAATGCGAAGATATATCAACTAACTTGATTAATCACCCAATAGTATTTATTTGAGCTAAAAAAAAGAAAGAAAGTGTAGACAATTATACTGTGAAATTTCCATGTGATCTAACCAAAACCTATAATCATCTAGGAAGTTGAGCCTTTTGGACACACTTTACAGTAGCCTACCCAATTTGTTTATCACCTATAATCATCTACTTTTTACTTTTTCATGTTAACCCAAACATACTATTTTAAAAATTTAATCTATTAAAGAACATCAAACCCCGAACTATAAGTTGAAATTCAAATCAAACCCCGAGGATATCATTTTTGTTATTGGAGGAATATTTGAAATATCCAAGTTGTGAGCATTGCGAGCTCAAAAACAGAGATATCAGTTGCACATTCTTCATGGTAATATTAATAAATTGACAGTCTTTTAGACCTTTTATTTCCACCTTCACGGTAAGGCCATAACCGAGCATTAAAGAATTGCTTCATTGTACTGGACTGCTACTTTAACATAGGTAATATTAAGATTAGCAAATTAGTTTATGACTATTTGTTGTAATCAATATTTTTGTTGGTAAAGAAACGTCTAATAGTAAAGCATCAATATTCCAATTGCTACTGGGCCCAAAAAAACATGTTAAAAGAATTAAAAAATATATGAAAATCAATTCACTAATAAAATATAAAAAATCACCAAATAATAATAAAATCAATAATAATACTTTTGATTTTTTTTATCTTTAAATCAAACAAAAATAACAAAGGAATAATGACTTGCAACATAATATAAAATTAATGTATTTAAATAAAAATAAAAAATTAATATATGACGTACCTTTTGGTGGCTTTCCAAGCCAATTTTGTGTGTAATTTCAAAATAAAAAGTGAATTGTCAAATAAAAAAATTGTGATGAGAAGAGTAAATAGTAGACGGCACTGGCGCATGAGAAGAGTAAAGAGATGAGTATGTAAAAAGTAGGGTTAATAATGATGACTTGTAATATTAATAATTTGGTAATGGTAAAGTAGGAATAAACAAAAAAAAAATCATTAAATAAAAAGTCTAACCATATAAGCATGTAACAACCCTTTCTCTTGAAGCTACAATTTGTAGCTTCAGCTTTTAGTTATCCAAAAGCTATAAAATGCTATACACATAAGTTTTAAAGATGTACCCAAACACTCAACTTCAACTTTTTAAGTAAAGAAACAGCTTTTTAATCTTTATTCAAGATAAGCTAAAAGTACTTGGGAAAATTTAAAAGCAAAATTTGTAATCAATGACAGTCAAGTGATGTAAGCCCACTGAAATCTCAGTCCACAATTCACTAAAATCTCGTATCCATCAGCCCCAAACAGTGCTACTTTAACCTCTAGTATCAACTTAACCATCTTAAGTAACCGTAACCTTCTTCCCCATAAGCAATCACTCTAGTGACTGACCAAATATTTTGACTTCACAAAATATTGTTTTCAGAATTCAATATTTTGACTCCCGAGGCTCTGAAAATTTAGGCTGTTTAGAACAGCAAAATATTTTGACTTCACAAAAAATGCAAATCTCATTTAGTTTCTGCAAGATATTATCAAAAATAGATGTCCGTAGATGTAAAAATCATGCTGACTGGAAAATTAAACGGAAGGTGTTAAAAAATGAGTGGCAACTTCCTGAGAATTGCAAAAAACCAAATTCTAATAGGCACCGTATAAATTAAATACTACATACTTTTGTGCATTAAGTCCCAACAGATGCTACAGGAATCAACCAGTATAGAAGCAAACCCACCAACAGAAACGTCTAAAACCCACCATAATCAGTGCATCTTTTTAAAGTTTGTCATGAAACTGAAATAAAACACTCGCTAACATTGCTTAGCCATCCTAAAAACTAACGGCATACTAAAAGATTAACTAGATTAAGACAAACCCATGAAGATAAATGGCTAAAACAATCAAACATCTAAATGCTTCTTCAAGATTGAAACGAAGGAAAAGAAAAGATGGCAATTGTGCTACAGAACAGTTACAGGAAACGACAATGACAACGTTAATGGGCAAATATTGCAGGAAAGATTATTACCTCTTTGTTAATGGGCTCATCCGGATTTAATAACAACAAAAGATCAATGCCAAAGTCACTTATAACAGCCAACAGGAATAAGATATACTATGACAACCTATTTAAAATAAAAAGAAAGATAAATACATGATCAACAGGTAATGCAGAATAGATTCGTATATTAAGTAACCAACGTGTTGAAGAATGAGGATACATTTGATGTGCAGATACCCCATTAATGAAAATTTGATTGGACCGGCATATTTGATACTAGAAATTTGATTACTAATGAAAATCCTTTCGTTTTTAAGTAAAAACATTCCTAATCCTAATCCTAATCTTAATCCTAATCCTAATCCTAATCCTGAAAGGATTGTAAATTGTACGACTTGTTACCTAGAAATAGCCCCTACCTTTCATTTTCTCCACCAAAACTGGTGCTAAATCTTTCTTCTGTGTCTTTCGAGAAGTTGGCAAGAAGTAGTGTAGATTTTGTTTTCAATTCCGTTAAAAAAAATTTCACCATGCAGGACTCAAAGTCAAACAAACGAAAATGTCCAACAGACGGTTTCAACAATATCCTATCATCGCTATCTCAAAAAAAGATGAAAAACTCGCCATCATCGCCTTCACGGCCACTGGAGAATTTTAAGATGAGGTTTCTATTCAAAGCAAAACTAAGACGCTTCAATGATGAAATTGTTAGTGGATTGGAATCACAAGACGTAATCTTGGAGCAAATCGAGCAGTCAAACAAGTCTTTTATGCATCTCAACGAACTTGCAAAAACTATTAGACCTCGTGGCCTCTGCATCTTCGGGAAAACAATGGATAGGGAGTTAGTCCGTAATTTTTCGGCGTTAACTTCTTATTGCCGCTCTGATAAGAGCATTACGGCTAAAGTGGTGGTGGAAATTGACATTATTATGGAGTTGGAGAACCTTGTTGGAACCAAATTATCCACAAAGCCCATTAGCACAATGAATTAAATGAAAAATACTAACCTTTGTGGGTAAGCAAAATACCCACCATAACCAACGCCAATGCCATTGCCATGGAGAGGAAATCACGCCGGTGCTCCGCCGGAGGTCCGCCGATGGTGATTGGGTCTGCCATGTGACCTGTGCCAAGAAGGAAATTGAAGATGATGGTGAGTGAGGATGATGAACGGAGAGAAGAGAGGGGAGGTGAGCTACTACTGTTCACTTCTCCATTCATTACAAGTGAATAATGAGCCTTCACTTATATAGTGGTGCCAGCAGTAGGGACCTCCCATATTTTTAGACCATGTATTATATCCGTCCCATTAAGGATAAATACATATATAATATAGAAATATTATATGCAATTATGGTTACACTATACATAAATTATACTACTAAATAAATTATATGATAATAATTATACTTAATTAGTCCATACAATTAGAGATATTACAACATTCTCCCACTTGGACAATTAAGTTAATTAACAAAATATCATATAATATCAATATGTATTCGTAAGCTCTCTAAATACATTGTACCGAAAGGGTACAAATGTGTAGACTCATATATACTTTAACAACAAGAAGCCTTTTATAAGCTTCAAAATGCATCATACCGACAGGGTACAAATGCGTAAACTTATAAAGACTACAACAAAATAGTAGTATTAGTGTGAAATGGAAATGATATGAAAACAGAAACAATATCCATTTCCATTAGGTCCATGCATCTAAACTGAATGATGCCTTGCTTCAATAGAAGCATATGAGACTAATATCGAATGTCTCATCCAACAGAATGCCATATTCATCAAAATGCGCGCAAACAAAATATGCATATATGACAAATAGGAATCCATTCACACAGTTGCAACTGATTTTATTGCAGAGCTCCCACTAACTTAATACAGCAATGGCTCAATATGCCTCATGTAAGTGCTATGTCGTCAAAGCACTTTAGCAGCCAAACTTTCAGTTAGACAGAATGAGCTCTTTAAAACATGTGCTCTATAATCCAATCAAGTAATGGATTCCATTATTTTCTCTCTAACAAAATCGAATGATGATATCTAAATATTTAGAGTGTGAGGAACTCCTACTATTTTGAGAGAGAAAATACTTGCTGCAACATTACCACAGTACATCTCTAGGACTTCGAAATGGCAACCACAGAAAACCAACCCTGAGATGAAATTCTGCAGCCCAAATGGCCCATCATGTAGCTTTACAACATACTACATATTTAGCCTCCACAATCAAGGATGCTGTAAGTGTTTACCTTATACTTTCCAAAACACAGCTCCTTTATGTCACAAATATATAACTAAAATAATTTTCAATATCTGGAGAGCTCACAAAATTAACATCAGAATATCTGACTGAACCTAAAATGTCAGACTTATCAATATCAAAATACTCTCTTTGTAGCTTCCAGTTCTCTATTACAAGATCGCTCAAGTATCTCCGAAATACACCTATAACATACACAGTATCCAAATGTGTATAAACTTGAGCATACAGTAATTACCCACAATAAGGCATACATCACACTCGATATGAGCTCTTTCATTATCATCTTGAGGACTTTGAGATTTTCACAATATGTCACTTTTCACTAAATGACGTCTTATTAGGAGAACAATATACAGTAAACCTACTCAACACTCAATATAGGTTCCATGAGACCAATAATGTATGCCTATTGATATGTCACGAAGAATCTCAATACTTAAAACGAAACGGAGCCTCACTTAGATTCTTCATCCTGAAGTGACATGACGACATGAAGTGTCTCATACAATAGGTCAGTGCTATAGGCTGCTATTTGACATCATCACTTAGAGCACAATAAGTACATAACTCCCACTGACCTCGCAATGGATCCAATTATCAAACGATAATGTTCTCCTCAAAGTAACAATCTCATTCTTTATATATATATATTACAATCTGGATGCCTTCTAATGTTCATAAATGAACTCCTTGAGTTCACACACTGTATGTTCCATCTTAGGAATCACAAACTTTTAGGTTGCTTTATTTAAAGCCTTGACCAAATTTGGCTTTAAATCATCTACCTAATATTTAGAGTCTCCCTTTTGTCTATAATGATGTGACAACTAAAATAGATCCCATGCATCCTTATGCAATATAGATGCTCACTTATCCTGCGAGACTAATATCCAACTCTAAGATCTCGAATCAGTATAGTCTCCTGACAAATATCAAAAACAGAAGATACATGAATCTCACATTCATGTTCCTCTATAAAGTCAGGTGCAGGTTTAGGTATACAGTATTGAGATCAATCATTTCCTTTGGTGGTGGCTTTTCATCATTAAAAAAAAAAATGCATATATGGGAATGGCACAACAAAATGTATCTTAATAATGACTTTGTGGAGTTCACAACTCCCACTCTTTAAGTCATCCACTAAATAGATTGCATTGTCAGACTTAATGATTCTAGTGTCACATAACGAGAAATGAATTTAGAATCTTTCTAGTCGATATAATAATCAACAGAATTGCCGTTGATAGTTTTATTGTCAAGCTCTCTTGACTATGGGTTATAGCTCTTTTGCCTTACCTTATAACCCTAAACACAGAAAACGGCATAAAATCGGCTTAATGTCTGACTATAACTTGGGATGCATTTAGGAACTGGTCTTGCTTGGAGATCAACTTTGAATGTGAATTGCAGTTTTAATTTCACTCCACTCGAATTTTAAAGGTTTGGAGTGATTAACATAAATCGTACTAGATCTGAATGTACGATTGACTGCAACTATAATCTCATTCTGTTTCAATATTCCAAGCACCATACACTAGGCGTCAATATATATATAATCCTAGAGTGCACTTAACCGAAAACCGGTATATGATTTCGCCTAGCTTCATTATACCGAACATAATATTCATCACTACTGTCTGATCATTGCCTTAAGCAGCGCAGCGGAATTAATCAGAATGCCTAAGGCCTCTATAAGATCAGATCTATTACTCCATATGACCTACATCTAAATGGTCATCAGTAAAATGATGAAACACTTATATCCACTAAATACAATATGTGAAAATGATCTACAAATGTCGGTATACATAAGTTCCTAATTATTTCAATATCTACTAATCATGTCCTTAATATTAGTAGCAAAATCTCCCTCAATGCAATCTCTTCATGTGCCTCGAAATGTCCCTAACCCATGCCACAACTTAATAGATTTCTTATCTATCATATCATAATCCAAATCTACAGTCACATCATTCACTATTGAAGAAAATTTGCCCAAATATTGGGGTACAAATTTACTGTGTACAATCCATCACACAGAATGCCAGAATCAATGCATATGTTATTACTAAGCAAAATACTTTTCTGTTATCAAAATGAAAAGTATAAACTGACATTAGTTCCAAAATTGTCTTCAAAATGTAACAACAATCTGGCTATATTTTCAATATGGATTCTAACTCTATAACCCCAATTCACAACAATTTTCCCTTATTCTATCTCTGGTTGCTTATGGCTTTATCAATAATAGCACTGGTATCCAAACACCAAATGTCTTCTAGATTGGATTCAAAATGAAAAAGCTAACAGAATGCCTTTTACACAAATCCCAATTTAAAGGACTCTTGCAATTTACCCTCTTGTGCCCAGGATTATTACAGAAGTGGCACACATTGATATTTAGAGGTGTTGGTGAAACTAGAATGGGAAATAGACTTGGCAAATTTCTTCCTCTAAAATGACCTTTTATTGAGACCTCTCAATAATATTTCCTTTTGGCAGTGATATTGGCATATGTCATCATTATGGCTGAATGAGATCTGTTAACCTGAAAGATCTCCCATTCTTGAATGACAATATCAATTTTGATATTAAAATGTTATACTTCCTTCTGCATTAAATGAGATCTGTAAAACTGAAAGATCTCCAATTCTCCATCCCAGAAGGAAGTAGTATTGAATCTGCCATATTTGGAAGCAAAATCTTATAGCAACCTTTATCCATCTTATGCGAACTATTTTCTAATGGCATCTATAAATACTTCTTGGTTATTCCTAATCGGAACACTTCCTCTGATGTACTCTTTCATGGTATACCCTATATAGTCAGAGAATCCTCACTTGAGTGTTCCTGAAATTTCAAAAATTTTGTCCTCAAAAAGCTCACCTTTTTTTTTTTGGTTATAGAAGATAGATTGACTCTCAGGACTATTTCCTAGTTCAATGTGTCCCTAACTGTAGAGAATGATTCATATTATCTATCTAATTTGATCATACTAGAAATTCGATATGTGATAGTTGCACAATATGGAGGCTAGTGGAATAACTCAATAAATTCCACAATACACTATCAAGGATAAAACAAAACTAGTTGAATACAACCTGAATGATCGCCCACCGACAGGGTAGGAATACCGTGTCATATCCCAACCAGAATCCTCTCAATCCCAAGCATCTCTAAAAGCAACTAACAATCCGACAGGGAGAGACTAGCCACTTCAAAAAATCTTAGTAAATTATGCAACTGCAACTATCACTATGCATTGCCTTATTATTATATCCTTAAAATTATCAGAATAAATCGTCAAAAAATCTTCATGACTATTCCTGCGACAGGCAAGTACTAGTCAATCCAATTAATGATTTTTAATTTTAAGAATATTCACAAAATTAATTGATCAAAATTAATTACATCCAAAATATGCAATTCCTAAAGCATATGTAGTAATTTTAAATCTAATATTAATTAATTAAATTAATTTCACATAAATGTGAAATATTCAAATAATAAGGCAATATCAATTTTAGAGAGTTTATTTGTTTAAATAAATTATTAACGAATGGGTAAACCTTGATCCAAAATGGCTCAACAAAATACCCAAATAATTTATTTAAACTTATTTAATTAGGCCAATTATCAATAATTTATGGGCATGTGTATATTTTCAAAATTTAAGTGAATTGAGAATTAAATGAGTAATTAAATTTCTAGAAATTACTCCAAAATTAATTCCTCCAAAAATTCACTTATATCACATTAATTTTGGGCTTAATAACTAATTATGACTATTAAATAAAATTTGGCTTATGGCCAAAATTGTCTAAAATTAATTATCCAAATGGCTCATAATTAATTAATCAAAATGGCCAATTAAACCATAATCCAAAATGACCTATTAATTAATTATGCAAAATTGCCACTAATTAATTCAAAATTAATAGCCAAATAAAATTAACTAATCAATATGGCCCCTAAATTAACTAGGCAAGATGGCCTCAAAATTAATTAATTTTAATTGCCCAAAATTAAATTAATACTAAATGGTCAACTAATAAAAAATAAATAAATAAATCATGCCCATAATACAAACACATGAATCTATTTTGGCCAAAAATTAATTAAATACTAAGGCATACTTAATTAAATTGCAAGTCTTAATTAAATCAAACAAGATGGCCCACGAAAAAAATCCCAAAACAGTCCAAAATACCAAACAAAAGCCCAAAATGTGTGGCCCAAAAACCGGCCCAATGAAATAAATGGCCAGCCAAAAAAAAATGGCCAAAAAACGGGCCCAATAAAGGCCAAAAAAATGGGCTGAAAAAATAAATAAACAATATTTATTTTTATTTATTTATTTATTTTTTAATTTCAGATGCGGGCGCGTGTAGCCTCATCATCCTTGGCGCCCGCGGGCGCCTCATTGCAGGTATCGGGCGCGTGCGTTGCACGCGCCCGTCATCTTCCTCGCCCGAAACCGGGCAAATTTTGCAGAAAACGGGTTTTATCCGACCCGATCGGTTTTTCATCCATTTCTCACTCAATTCAACTCCATTTTACTTCATTTTTGTGGCATTTTCAATAAGAAATCATTCTCAACCAATATCATGCATTATTTTGGCTCAAACATGCATAAATCTCATGGGTTTTCAATAAATCCGAAATAAACCCAAAAATAAAAAATGCACATATTCTCATTTTTTCTTCAAATATTGGCTAATGGCTTTATTGTGGAAAGGCTCTGATGCCAATTGTTGGAACCAAATTATCCACAAAGCCCATTAGCACAATGAATTAAATGAAAAATACTAACCTTTGTGGGTAAGCAAAATACCCACCATAACCAACGCCAATGCCACTGCCATGGAGAGGAAATCACGCCGGTGCTCCGCCGGAGGTCCGCCGATGGTGATTGGGTCTGCCATGTGACCTGTGCCAAGAAGGAAATTGAAGATGATGGTGAGTGAGGATGATGAACGGAGAGAAGAGAGGGGAGGTGAGCTACTGCTGTTCACTTCTCCATTCATTACAAGTGAATAATGGGTCTTCACTTATATAGTGGTGCCAGCAGTAGGGACCTCCCATATTTTTAGACCATGTATTATATCCGTCCCATTAAGGATAAATACATATATAATATAGAAATATTATATGCAATTATGGTTACACTATACATAAATTATACTACTAAATAAATTATATGATAATAATTATACTTAATTAGTCCATACAATTAGAGATATTACAACAAACCTCACTATTGAGGACGTGGAACAACGATGCGCTATCTGTTTAGAGAGTCTGGATACTACGATTACCACCTTACCTTGTTATCATACTTATCATAGAGAGTGTTTTGGCACATGGTTACAGAAAAAGGAAAATTGTCCTCTCTGCCGTCGCCCTATGGTCAAACAACCCAAGACTTTAGTTAGGCACTAACATATTATTTGTCAGTACTAGAAAACATACATGTT
Source organism: Heritiera littoralis (assembly GCA_031772115.1). NCBI lineage: Eukaryota > Viridiplantae > Streptophyta > Magnoliopsida > Malvales > Malvaceae > Heritiera > Heritiera littoralis. The sequence continues at coordinate 4,511,015 of JAPDPK010000026.1, read as the reverse complement.
ATTGGGTTTAGTTTGTTTTGCAGAAATTGATTTTCAGAAAACTATTTTTGTCAGAAATATTAGCATTCAATGTTTTAAGTTCAAATATTTTATTTTGTATATTACTAATCTTAAATATTCAATAATAAATAATATTATATTATTATTTTTTATAAACATAACAAAAAGACAAAACAAAAACATAAGAATTCAAAAAGCTAAATATCCAACTAGAACGAATAACATAGCCTTTCTTAACAACCCCATTCTATATGCGACATGTAAGTTTTTCAACAAATAACAAAAAATTAAATTTTAGTTTAATAAGATATACAAAAACATTGAGAGCTAATTTGAATAGATGATGAAATTTGTTCCGTTGAGATTAAAAAAAAAATATCATTAAAGATATATACTTTTTAATAAAATAATAAAAAGAATTAAAATTAAGGGTAAAAAAGTAATTTTGAGTCTCTTGCTATTTTTGTTTTATTATTACTGTTCACATATGGTCTCACCGCACTGGAGAACCAAACCAAGCCTGAATCTTGTTTTCAGAAAATTATTATTGTTAGAAATATAAACATTCAAATATTTTAAGTTTAAACATTTTATTTTGTATATTATTAATTTTAAATATTTTTAATATTTCAATAATAAATAATATTATATTATTATTTTTATCAATATTAACACAAAAAAAAAAAAACAAAACAAAAGCATAAGAATTCCAAAAGCCTTTCTTAACAACCCCGTTCTATATGCGACATGTTAGTTTTTTAACAAATAACAAAAAAATTAAATCTTAGTTTAATAAGATATACAAGAACATTGAATCTTGTTAACAACTCAAGGTACAAATAAGAAAGTTGGCAAATTTGAGCATAAAATTGTTAAGTCAAGAGAACAGGATTGTCGTTATTTCAAATGCATTAATCTACAGTTGATAATTATCAGAAATATTTTGCCATATGCACCCAAAAAATGGATTTGTACTTAATTATGTTGTAATTCTAAACTCATTACATTGATTACTTGAGTTCTTTTAAATTCATATTCATGACGACACAGTTGTCGTTTAACGTGGCATATTGACCTTCTTACCTGAACTGGTGTAGTGCTTTCAATATATGACAATGAAACATTGATTGCTGGTGGTAGTAGATAAATACAAATTTTGCCTCTATATCACATTATCGTTTTAGATAAATCTGAATCTTCATTGTAAAGGGTGCCATGTTTTATTCCATATAAACCAATTTGCATTATAGTCACCAAGGAACTTCCGGTCAGGTAGGATGGAGGCTAGCTGACCAGAAAGTGCGGTATTATAATAATAAAAATATATCATAATATATATACACACAAGTATGGGAATATCAATATTTGTAAATTATTTTTTTTCATAATCTAAATATTATTAAATAATTATTTGTTTAATTTTTTTGATTTTTTATTTAATATATAATATTAAAATATTTACATTTGATTAATTATCAAAATAAAATAATCATTTATAAATTACATAATACAAATGCATTTGCAAGGGTATTTTATATGGATTTTTGAAAAATGTGTAATTCATATGTGTTTGCAAGTATTATTTAATGAATTTATATATGATACACTGATAGTGTATAGGCTTTATACATTTTTAATATAATAGAAATTGACACCTTATCAATAAGTCTTTATAAGCTAATTGAAAAAAAATTATTTATATTTATTTTTAAGGGCTTAGTATTTGTTTAGTTTGCTTTTTGATGAGATAACAACCTTTGATGCATTGACAGTGTATAGAAACTATACACTGTCAATGCATTATATATAAACTCTTATTTAGTTATGATGTGTTTATCATGTGTTAGTTAAATAATATTAAAAAAATTTTAAAAATTATATCATGTATTGAGTGAAGAACTTACTATGAAATAGTCCAACAACCATTTGAAATGGATTTTATATATAGCTTATAAATTTCTCGCGTTTACTAAGTTTATATCTGTTAGTGGAGATCTAATTTAAAAAAATAAATTTAGAAAAATTAGATCTAAATTTTTAATTAAAAAAATTCAAATTACTTTTTTTTTGTGGTTTGAGTTTTTTTTCTTCTTTCGATTAAAAATCAACTCATATATAAATTAAATTTATTTTTTTTATAATTTTTATGTTGCAATATTTTTTAAGCCCTCTAATCTATTTTATTTTAAATTTTTTTATTTATGAGTGGCCAAATATTGTTGCTAGAGAAAAAACTCTAAATGTAACATAAAAAAGATAAAACTGAGTGCCTAACAAAAAAGATTGAAAAGTTAAAATTTGATTAAAAAACATAACGGGAAAAGAGTTAAAAAATAAAGTCAAATTAGAGGGCTTAACTAAAAAAAAGAAAATCTAAAATAAATTAGAGGCATAATTGAAAAGTAGAATAAAAAGATATTAGAAGTTTAATTCTAAAAAAATTTAGAATTTAATTGTAAAAAACAATTTCTAAAGAGTTATTAAGAAGACTAATTTGAATATATATAATATATATATATATATATATATATGAGTTTATATATGATGCACTGACAGTGTATAGCTTTTATACACTATAAATAAATCATGAGATGACACATCATAGGAAGGTTTTTAAAAATAAACATTAACAAATTATAACAATAGAAAAGCTTTTAAAAAAAAAAGGCCACCAGGGGAAAAAAATTGAAACCAATAGCAATGCAACAAATGGCATAAAAATTGAGCAATGAATTACTTTCCGATTTAAAGACCACTTTATATATATTAGGTAATGCCCGCTCTATGATGCGGGTTGTGAAATAAAAAGCTGACAAATGAGGAGATTAAGATGGCCAAAAAGAGTTCATGAGAAATAGTAAAAGCAAGCATTTATATGTCTTAAGAAATAAAGAAGTCAGTTCAGAAAAAAGAAAGATATAGTTCATGCAGCAGAAGTGGGATTAAGGACAGCAAGGGAAAAATACAAAAAAGATGGTAGCAGGTTGGTTGAAAGGTAAAACAGCAGTGAAGCACAATATGGATCAAGCAGTGTATCCGAAGTTTCTTGATCGGTAAATGAAGCAAATAAAAATATAACAACCTTAAACTGTGTGAGATAAATAGGTGGGAGGTTTATGTAAAAAGATGTATAGTTACAACCAAATAGAAATTGAGTCGTTAAGAACGAAATATAATATATTAATTCATTTGTTGTCATTTAGATATAGTACATTTATATGCTTTGGTAGCAATGCAGTTGGGGTTTGCATATGGTAGAACAAATTTGTTTAACTTGTGCAAACCGTTGGAAACACAAAAAAAGGAGAAAGGTGGTGATCAATATAAGCACATAAGTAGCCACGTAAGTATTGGCACATAAGTAGCTAAGGTGATGAGAGACCAAACAGGTGCGAGTCAGCTTATGGTTAGTATTCATCAACAGCTGCAATGATCAAAAAGTGACTGCTATTATATCCATGCAAACAGAGTTGAACACAAAGGAGCAATCAAGTGCAATGGCAAACGATCATATTACTCCTTTATCTTTTCTTTGCCCCTGTGAGTTAGAGAAGAAGGAACAGGCATGCAAGGTTAAGAACACTAAGTTAGCGTGGCAAATATGAGCAAAATAGTACAGCATAATAGTTAATTATAGGACAAAAGAATGACCAAGTCAATGGTAAACAAAGTGTTGTAGAAGCAAAATAATCATGCATATTAGAGAAGGGTTCAAACAGGTAAAAAAAATTAATAAGACCCAATCAAGAGGATGCGTTAGAAGCAAGGAAATAATTTGAATGGTGAGCAAGAAAATACAAATTGTAACAATGAAAAGCAATTGAAATGTAAAAATTAAATTAATCCTTTGTTCACTTGATTTGAGAAGGTTTAATTTTGTGGATGTGGTACCATACATAAATATTTTTCAGGAAGGGAAAAGAAACAATGATTTGGAAGTAAATTAACAGGAATTGTGACCAAAGTGGAGCTAAATTTCTTAATATGGATCGAATGTAAGAGAAATGAGGATTGGATCAAAGTTACAAAGTGCGTGAAAGAATGGTGAATATGGTACCTGCTCTTTAATTTTTTAAGTGGCAGATCATCCGGAAATAGATCTGTTGTAGGATGTTCTGCACTTGGTGCTACATCTTTCTGTTTTTCATCACTGTTTGGTAGAGGTAGAAGGGATGGAAAGGGTTTAATGAGATGAAAAAAAAAAGAGTGAAGGAAGATTGCAGGAACAAAGATGTATTTATTTGATTTAGTTAGGTCTTGTTTAACTTGAAAAGTTTCCTCTTGGCATGCCCAGCTTTTTGAGTTTGCTTAGGTTGAATAGGTTCTTCGCCTGGTTCTCAAATGCTGATAATGGGGGAGCATGGAATAAGTATAAACATGTGATATGACAAAGGGCAAGAGAAAACAACTTTTTTTTTACCAAGAAGAAGTGATAAAGTAGAAATATACCTGATTCCCTTTCGCGATGAAGGTGATTGTGTAGCAAATAAGCTTTCCGGAATAGAGAAAGGAGTTATTGCTGGGCTTTCTATTTGAATATCAAGAGTTACTTGTACAGCTATGCTTGGAGGATGTGAGGTTGGGGTAGATGAATCCTCTGGCAGAATAGTGGCAGGGATTTCTTGGTTAGCTGGGAAGGTTCTGTTTACTATATAAGTTGGTACACCTGAGTCAAATGATTGTTTAGCAAGGTTGACCTTGAAATTTTTTCTTGACCAATCAAAGCTTTTGCGCATTCAGGCAAAACTTGTTAGTGGAGTGGTTGTTTATTGTCCAAGTCAACGATGTCTGTTTGTGTCAATACCTCAGCAGTTTTACCAAACCTCATAAAATATATTTCTCCAGTATCATCTTTCACATTCATCAATATTCTATAGCTAGTAGTGCAAGAACAATTAGGAACAGAAAAAGAAATAATCAAGTGTTGTAATGAAGGAAGTCTTGTACATTGAAGATGATATATATAGATGTGAGTTTAGACGAACAAAGCACTATACCTTACACAAGTTTAGGTGTCTAGTCTGTGTGGGTTGAATCAAGACAGGTGTATTTGTTGTCTATAAATCTAAACCCTTTGTTGCAAACAGGACAGCTATTGTAAAACCATCCGTCAGACAAATCAATGTCTAATATCTTTGCTTTGCATGTGAAGAAAACTCACTGCATTAGATGATTATGTACCATTTGTGTTAAAAAAAATGGTATAATGGAACATAACAAAGTATAAATGTTTAAATTCCATTTTCCTACAAATAAATGAATTTTAATAACCTTTGATTGTGAAATATCTATCCTCAAAAGTTGTTCGATTGTTATCCTATTTTCATTAATGTCATTTGCTCCCTCTTTTCTTGGACGTAGCTGTTCATCAAGCCTATTAATGATCAATGGACGATTGCCATATCTAACAAAGAGCAAAAGGAATTATTATTTGTTGTAGCACAGAAGACAAATTTGTTGTCCTAAATGAAAATAAAGCTAAACAATTAGTTCTTAGTTGTATTTATTGGGTTGAAGCTTATTCAAACCTGTTTTTGAGCATTTTGGTAGCTAGCTTGTCAACATTGAGGTAGATTTTTGTGGCTGAAGAGCTTGACAAAGCAAACAACCCTGCCATGGGAAAATTATGAAAGCATGGAGCTTTTTGCAAGACAACATTTTGGTTCTTTGTTTTGGATAGAAAATGCAAGATTATTTACCAAGAAATTTTTTGACAGTCATGCTAGCAAGGGCAATCACAACATTAGTTTATGAGTTAAAGTCATCATCTTGGTCAAGCACATGAGCAAATTGTCTCCAAAGTGTAACATCAAGAGTTCTTTCCTAGCATGGGAATAGTAGAATAAGCTTAAAAGGGGAAAAATACCTGATTGATTAAAAGTGTGTAAGTTCTAATTGGAGGGTAAAAAGGCGATCAAAAAAGTGGATGAATATGATACTCACTGGTCATCTTGGATCCTGATATTTTTCCTATCAACAGGGTTAGGGTTGGTCTTTGTAAACCCTTGTGTTAAGGCTCCAATGGCAATGTGAATCCCAACTGCATCTGATAAAGCATGGCAGGAGTGGAATGGGAGTAAGGTTGAATGCAAAGGCAAAAGATAAATGACTTGGTAAGTGCAAATGGCAGTATAAAGATGCAACATTGAAATAAAAACGATAATGACAAATTACATTTGTGCTTGTATACCTGTCAAAATATAGTTGTTGTCTCAACGTGGAGTAAGACAGTTAAAAGGTTGAAACTCAAAATAGTACAACCGAGGGGGGGGGATTAATAGGATCACGTACTTTAATCAATTAAGGCAGGTACGGGTCCAGCACATGGTCAGCGGCAAGAGCATGCTCTTCGTTTTCTTTGGATCGGCATAAGAGACAAAAAGAGAGAGAGAGTTAAGTCACAGAAAAGGGAAGGAGCTGAGTAAAGGAGAAAAAGTAAAATATTACTATAAGAGTGCCTATGAACTCAGCTCCACTTGATTTTGCAACAAAAACACAAATTTGGGTCAGCTTTTAGTTGAATTTTTAACTTGTATGTTTGACCAAGGTAAAAAGAATAGCACAACAACCAGAAGATATCCTTTTCTCATTGAGACACTAAGAATTTTCGCACAACAACTTTTAAATAAAAAGATCTCTTGTTATTTTTGGTTTCTTTTTATACCTTTCTTGTGAGACAATGTCATCTCCCTTCTTTCATGGACATTCTTTCGCATTGAAGAACTAATCCAACAAAGTGGTTCTTAATGATGACTTCTAAAGCATGAGAAGCAAACACATTTAGAAAACTTTAAACTAATGATGGCTAAAAATAAAAAATAAAAAAAAAGGTGTCTAGTTAAAAATTTAGCCAAATGAAATGAAGGGAAACTGAAAGTTGTCATATTTGGATGTTAATATCATTGGTTTAGGGTAATTGGTAAAATTTATATAACAAAGTACAAAAAAAAAAGGTTAACTTCCATTCCACCCAAAAAAAAAAAATAATATCATTCAATCTCAAATAACATACATAAAGAGAAAAATAAGAGAGTAAAAATAGTAACATTAAAAAAGACTTCAAGCAGCAAATTAAGAGCAAAAGAACAAAGCTCATGCCTTATGTCTCTCAATAAAAATTATAAATTTTACCAATTACTAGAGACATTGAACTTGGAAGAAACCATACCAACTGTTATTCAATTCCAGCACAATATTATATGAGCACTTTCATTCCTAAAACTCATTTAAGCCAACTCAAGCATGTTGTAAATTGGAGTATTTAATTTCAAAAGAGAAAATATAATGGCATGCACTTAATTCTTGCGTTAACCAAGAAAATTATTTCAGTTGCAATTCAAATAATCCAATAGCATCCCAAATGTTTCACAATTTTGATCATCTCACATACTTTCACATACCTATCCTCCTAGAATTGGAGTGCTGATAGTTGTTGAACTAAAATTACAATTTAATTGTCCAATATGAGTACACATCAATCGCTTTGTTACTTTCTCTAAACTTAAATCTAAATGGTAAAATACTAACAATGTGTGAATAAGCACAATAATGAGAAAACAATTTCATCAGTATTTGGAAGGAAATTTAGCTAAAGGCAACCTAAGATTGCAAATCTCAAGAATAGAAATTTTTTGAGCTAAAAACAAAACAACATCACATTGTTAAGAGAATAATAAAATGATACATAAAAATAACAATGTGTACTTCAAATATAAAAAAATTTGATAAACAATTGTACAAAGAAATATATATTTATATTTATATTTGAGACTTTGAACCATAACCATCATAATTGAAAGCAAAGGTAAACAATACCAGCATCTTGAAAGGAAAAGTAAAATCACATTTTAAGAAGACCAAGTTGAATAAAAAAGAGGAAAAATTAAATGAGAACATAAAATAAGAAAAATATAGCATAAGACAGGTTTCAATTTTTCTTTATTCTCTCGATTTCTTTATTTTCTTTTTTTTTACGTCTTTTTTGCTGGTAAAAAATAAAAATAAACATTTCTAGATATAAAAAAAATAACATATCAAGTGGCATCTCCATACTTGTGCATATGGTTCAATTGGGTGAGATCAATATGCCACTTTATCTTCATATCTTCACATGTCAAGTATCACAACCAAAAAATAAATAAATAAAAATATTTGATGTCAAATAGGAAATAATCAACAAAAAATCTTAAGATAATCTCAACTTGTGATAAAAGGAAAATTTTAATTAAAATTCATTTAAAAAGCTGAAAAAAAAAATTTTCACAGTTTCCAGGCTTCCCAAAGAGTATAGCCAAACTTTGACTATCAACATTATAAGGTAAATTCCCAATAGATACTCACTTCATTTCTAAATGCTGATGGATTTTGAGATGTCATCTTCTCCTTGAATTTCCTAAAAGCACATGAAACAAAAAATAAATAAATAAAAATATTAGATGTCAAATAGGAAAAAATCAACAAAAAATCTTAAGATAATCTCAACTTGTGATAAAATGAAAATTTTAATTAAAATTCATTTAAAAAGCTGAAAAAAAAATTTTCTACAGTTTCCAAGCTTCCCAAAGAGTATAGCCAAACTTTGACTATCAACATTATAAGGTAAATTCCCAATAGATACTCACTTCATTTCTAAATGTTGATGGATTTTGAGATGTCATCTTCTCCTTGAATTTCCTAAAAGCACATGAATCAACAAAGATAATTAATCCATTGTCAGTGAGATAATTATTCAATACACTGTCAGTGGAGTTTTTTAACTTCACAAGTGGAATTAAAATAATGATACATGTCTTATTTTATTTTCTTAATATTTTTGAAGGACATGCGTAATCACATTAACCCTGCTTGTGGAGTCAAGGAACTCCCCTGACAATGTATTTGATATTAATCATTGTTAGTAAATGTTAAATTAAAATGAAATTAAAAAAATCACTTTGTACAAAAGGGATATTCTTTTATTTCTTTTATTTAATAATTAACTTAATGAAAAATGAAAAATAAAAGAATAAATAAAAACAGAGGGCAACAAAAAAAATAAGAATTACTTGATAAGAACATAAAATAAAATGGAAAAAATAAAAAAATAATATGAATTTAATAAGACATAAGAGATAAATTCATAATACAAACCAGTTGAAAATAGCTTTGCGAATAAAAGATAAATTCATAAGACAAATTATTAGCTCTTCAAGCTATGATGCATGAGTCCTACCATAAATATATGTTAAAAAAACAGCATTAATTCTGTTTAAAACTCGTTAGAGAGACCTAGCAGTGAGTGATTTAAGACCATCTTTTTTTGGTCAAAGACCGAAAAGAAACAAAACACACCTTATCTTACAAAAAAGCACTCTAGATATATTCAATAATTTTATAATGTAAATGGATGAGGAATCAAGAGCAACAGCAAAAGTGATACAGAAATGAGAGTTGCAACCTTTCATATAGAGGCTATTAAACCATCTTCACCAACTCTAATTAACCTGGTATTGATAACCAAAGAAGCAATTGTTAGATAAAGCTTAGCAAACTGTTTAAATCAACCATGCATCAATAGAACTCATGATGCTAGCAAATTCTCCAAAAGATTTATTAATTCATTCTTTCCAAATCGTTCTAGCATGCATCAATCAAGCTATAGGTGCACATAAATACATGTATATGGATAGAAATGTGTGTTTACATAAACAAATGGATAAGCGAAACGATAAAACAAAATGGAAAGAATTAAATCTAGAATTCAAATAAATCTCAATGGTACGAAACGTAGAATCATCTCTGCTGCAAGAACATTTGATGAAGAATGAGAATACATCAAAGGTAGACAGAGGCGCCTAAAACTCCTCTCTCTCTCATACTGACAAACACTTCTAAAGCAAATAAAAGAGGTTAAGTGAACCCTGTACAAATTACAATTCAGAAAATTAGGATCTTCTAACTTTGAGCCTTGGTATTCCAAATATGAGAAGCCCAATAGGAAAAATTATGAAATTGCACAACTAAAGCATACTTCTTGTAATGGCATCTCACCAACCCAACATCAGACACATGCTGAAATTTTTTTAATGTGTCAAATACTTGATGTTGTTTTTAGTATTATCACTTTTGCAACAACAACTAAACATAAAAAAGAATACTACATTGAACAATAGGCACATAGCCGTGTTCATCACTTGCTCCGTTGTTCAAGCAGAATAGACATATACCTTTATGAGTTACGATTGAGTGAGCATATGCATATTTGTGAACTTATTTATGCATGTCCACATGCACATTAAGATGCATGAGGAAAGGTCTTCAAAATATAACTATCACCAAGTTACTTAAAATATTTCCAGTACCATCCAGTAAGTAATAAAGAAAATGAATCATAGCTTAATAATGTTTCAAAGAAACTTGGATCCAAACCTATAAGACTACAAAGCTTGTACTTACGCACGTGAGAAAAAGTATATAACATGTAAAACAATAAGATGTGACAAAAACTATATCAAGTAGATGTAAATTACACTAACATGGGATTAAGACTCTAATGACGATAATGACAATGATGATGATGTACATTACAATAACCTTCTTGAGTTAGAGGCTTAAATTATGCCATCGTACGATCCAAAGCTTCTCCTGAAATAACATTTAATTATGTATGACAAACAAAATTTTTTACATTTTTAATAAGCATTTAGAAAGCTAAATATAAAACAATTTAACTAAATAACAAATAGTACCAAACATTCAACAAACAAATTCAAAATTTAGAAAATGCTTTTTACTTACAGTCAATTGATGTAACAAATAGTACAACAAAGACCTTGCATCTGATAGATTCATTAGGTAGGATCCTTCTCACTGCACTGTTCAATATAGTCTCATTAGTAAACCTTAAGTATAACTTATTGATTGAGAATATGCTTTTGAATTATGCCAACAATTGATTAGTATTAAAAGAAAAACAGATATAACATCCAAAACACCACGAAAAAAAAGAAAGAAATCTAAATAAATGAAACCAACCATCTCGTATTAACAATTTTGATAGCTTTTCCGAGATTGAAAGCTTTGAAATCTAGTGAAAAACATGGATTTGAGAAGCTTGGAGTAGTTTACACCTTGATTGAAGCGATAACCCTCAATTTCAGTATACTTTCCTTCGAGGGAATCCGAATATTCTTTGAAAACTGTGATCTCCTTCTTTCTTTCTTTTTTTTCCTATGAAATTGCCATTGAAATAAAGAGGAAAAGCAATCAAGCTTAATATGTCTAGGCTGATTTTGATTAAAGAAAAACAAAGAAAATGAAAGTTGGGTATTATCAACAACACAAAATTATCTCATTTATGCAACTACTTTTTTATCATCACAAAAAATCAAAAAAAAAAAATCAAGTAGTAAGTTTAAGCTCCAAACATGAACAAACCTAAAGCTTTATTACTTAAAATATAGTGATATATGGCAACAGCACACTATTCATAGATTCTATACATGTCAGTGCCTAGACTGCTTACTGCATCAAGAATAGTAATTGGATAAACTAAGTTTTCTTCAAAGCTCAAATATTAATTCATCAATATCCAACCACATATGAAAATAGAATTCAATAGTAAATAGTGGGAGAATCTTCCAAGTATTTTAATTATTTTTTAGTGCATGTATCACCATTATTCATACATACGTACAAAACCTAAATCATCATAAATTGTGAATCTCATAATATAAATGACAATTAAACTAAATTAATGCTAACATCAGTAGCACCATTAGCATGATAATTGCGATCATATAAGGTAAATACGGCGCTTTTAAGTCATTTAAGATATGAAAATATTGTTTGAGTGCAACTTTAGTATAGATCAAATACAGGAAGTCATTTTTGAGTAAAGACACACAGATGGAGTAAACCAAGTCTAAAATTCTTAGTATATGTGGAGAGACAAAATGAGAGATTCAATTCATAAAGAGAGAGAGAGAGAGAGAGAAAGGGATTGAGTTAAACAAAACCACTTGAAATCCAGTGAAAAACACGGATCTAAACAAATCAATTCATCCTTAGTTTCCTTTGTAATAAGCCAATTAAGCAAATAAACATATGAACTGTTACTAAATTAGAAAAAGAAAAGTATCAATTTTTTATCAGCATACTTTTCAAAAAATGAAACCATTTCCATCCAAACTACATAACCACCAACCATCATCAGAGTTATCGTTTAATTCCAAACTTGGTTTCTTGTGGTGAATTAAGCTGAAGCAAACAACTAAATTTAAGAACCAAATATCAAGAGGGAAAATGCATACCTAATTTCAATTTGCAAAGATAAGGCTCTATGTGCTTCAATCCCGCCATTGTATCAGCTTTTGTAACCTCAAGCACATGCACCGTCTCTTTAGATTCCATATAATTGTTAATCTAAACAATAAAAGACAACCAAAACCTCATATTACCCCTTCAATTAATCAAGGAAAGCAAAAAAATTTTAAAAACCTAAATTAACCGAAAATACCCATGTACCCTAAAAAAATAAAAAGCTAAATTTACTAAAAAAACTTTCGAACCCTTAATTCGCAAATTTTGCCTAAGAGAGGATGGAAAGAGATCGCAGAAATTCTTTGTTGGTGGTAGCCTTTGTAGATGACGCTTCTCACCTAAACAAAGAAAAAAATCTTGTAGAAATTTTTCTGAGAGTTCCTAGAAAGTTTATTGTAGATCGGGAGTTTCAAGATTGGTTTGTTTATGATTTTGAAGCTGAGATTTTTGAGGATGTTCATGGGGACTGCAAAAGGAAATGGGTCATTTGGTCTGAGGGAAAAGCAGAGAAAGAGAGGGAGAATTCGGGGGCTGCAAAGGGAAATGGGTCGTTTGGTCTGAGGGAAAAGTAGAGAAAGAGGCGAGAAAGAGAGGGAGAATTCTGGAGGAAAAAAACAACTAAGAAGCAAAAGAGAAACAGTAAGCACAAAACAGAGTAGCTGAGACAAAAAAAAGGCTACAGAGTAGCAAAATGAAGAAGAAACAGTGAGAACCAACGTGTCAAATGGAGAAGGCACGATCGTGGAAGCACCAGGAGGCTCAAAATGCATGCGCTTTAATATTATTGATATGTTTAAGCAAATGCAAAAGGATGAGTAAAAAATCCAAGGAGTTAGTGCTCATATTGGTCTAATAAAGGTTGTGTTTACCGCGTAATAAGGCATATAAACCAGAAGGAGCCATTCATATGTTCAAGTTGATTAAAAAAGGACAACGGAAAAAAGAGAGTTCATGTTCATCTGATATAAGCTCTATGGAGCACAATAAGCAGGACAAACAAAAAGTTGCAGAAGCATAGTCGAGCAGTAGCATTAGACTTAGAATATCAAAGAGAGTAACGCATTGGAAAACAACATATCTTCATCTTCTGACTGCAACTCAGAAGATTTTTGGTTGGATTAAAGCAAAGTCACATCTGTTTGCTGTCCTGGAACCCATAAAGCATTCAGATTCTTGAATGCTTTTGGATAGTTTATATTAAATGACAGAAACCCACAAATTAAATAGTAGGTATAGTTTAACAGGAAATGACCATATTGAACTGAGAAAAAAAATGAATTTACGAAAATCACAACAAAAGAAAAATGAACATGGAAAATGAAAGAGGGCTACTGATGGTGGGTCTCAGAAATGATACCCAATATAATTAGGATACAGGAAAAATGAAAAGAAAGAAAGGATTTTTCACGACACACCAAGACGGGAAGAAAGAAAAAAGTGGGGGATAAAACAGTGAAAACATAAAAAGGCAAAGCACTGAACAAAGTGAAAACGTGGCGATCAAAAGAGACGTAAACGTGGCTTTCCTAGAAAGCCAGAAATGCATTAACTTTAATTGTATTGGCGATAAGTATGAAATCACAAAACAAATGCAATAGCTATATCATCAAAATTGGAAGAAAAGAGATAATGTTAACTTTGTAGCAATAACACATAATTGTTTCAAAGCCAATATTGTCTCTTTAAAGTAATAATATATATTTTAAACTAAAAATAAATAAATAAAATAACACATATTAATATACTTACCATAGGTTTATCATAAAATGGAAAATTTTGCATTGTCGAATCATTTCATATTGAGAGAATAAAGCATGAAGGGAACTCCTTAATTTTGACAAAAAACACACTCAATTATAAAGAGAATGTCAAAATTGATATACAATGACATTTGGCTGGTCTAAATGGACGAAACATACAATATAAACAATAAATTGTCTCTTTGAAAAAAAAAATAGTGAATTTGGAAGCTTTTCAACAGCAATAGTAGCTTGCGTATTCCAAATATATGAAACATTTTTTTATAGTTTGTATCTAAGAAAGGTTGAGATTGAATCAAATGCAAGGTTCCAAGAGGCATTAACTAAATACCTGAAAAATCTGCAACTTTTGGCTCCATGTGTTTAGCACTGCAAATAACTATAGCATTTAACACTTCTTCTTTTGATGCATAAAAAATAATAGCCCTGATTCACAATTAAAAATGAAAACGATTGTAAACTATCAGCAATATGAGCTAACATGATAGTTTTTTTACATGTTTAAGCTTACTTCAAAAGAAACACACATCATGAGTATATACATATATATATATATATATATATAAATATATTTATGAAGTATTCAGCAGCAACAACAAATCATATGATAATTTAATGGGATAGCTTTGTCTTATTAAATAAGATGATAAACAAACCATGATCATCATAAAATGCAAAATAGTATGCTAAGATTTGACATTAATTATCAGTTCAACTGCTAAGATGCTTAGCTTTGTTTGATTCTAATCATATTACTGCAAAATTGTAATCATATCATTTTAGAATTCAATAATTCCATTAAGAGAGACAAAAAAAGGAAAGAAAACACCATAGACATTCAAGACCTCACATTTTTTATAAACTAATAAATGTTTTAAAAGTAATTAATGCATGCCTTACTTGTCCAACAACCCAGATCAGCAAATTGAATACTAACCTTCAATTTTTTTGGCTCTTTTTGCTGAAAAAAATAAAAATATACATTTCAAAAAATAAAAAAGTAGCACATTAAGTGACATTTTTATACCTGTGCATATGGTTCAATTTGGTCAGATCGCTATCCCACTTTATGTTCATATCTTCATATCTCAGGTCTCACAACAAAAATAAATAAATGAAAATATTAAATGTCAAAGAGAAAAAAATCAATAAAAATTCTTATCGTAATCACATTTCATGACAAATAAAAATTTTAATTCAAATTCACTTAAAGATCCAAAAAAAAAGAAGAGAAATTTGCACATGTATAAATCTTACCTTGTGATAAATGAAAATTATAATTTAAATTCATGTAAAGATTAAATAAGAAAAGGAAATCTGCACAAATACAAAATTCTTGAAATTGCAATCCAATTTCTTAAGGTAATTTAATGTACATATCCAAAAGGAAAAACAACCAACGCCTTATGGTAATTTTGTCTACATAGTTACATCAACTCCAACTCAGGTATTGAAACGTTATTTTCTATCGTAGGTGAAGATTCTTTCGGCCTAAAGGTTTTGGTTTCTTATGTTTGGTTGTTATGATGTAGAATAGGATACAAACAAATGAGAACTTAACAGTAGATATTACTAAAGAATCAAAGGAAAGCAAATGAATTCCCATCAAAGGAGGAAATAACTAAAAAAAACAATAGACAAAGCTGGTCATTGTTCTGTTTTGGATCGTCAAAGACATTAACTTTTCCATGAAAAATGAGAGCCATGTACGTTGCTGCCCTACATAATTGAACAGACAAAAGGCAGATAATAGTTCTGCTTCTTGTAATAAGTGTTAGTCTCAGCAAGTGTTAGTCATAGCGTGAGCATTGTTTAAGAGCTTGAAAAGTAATGCAGACAATTATGATCATAGCTTTGACGACAAACTACTAAAAAATATAATCAGGAATAAACAAAAGATGTGTTTTTGCATCAATGACATGCATGCATATCATTTGATTTTTATTTTATCAACATCTTTTTTATCTAGAAGCATTTTTTTAATTTATAAATTTGATCAAGGAAATAACAACATAAAATATAAAGGATGAAATTAGGCTTAAAATATAACTTAAACAAACCAACACAAATGCTTCAAAATTGAGCGCCTAAAATATACCTAAAAGAAAAAAAAAACTTTCTGTGAAGGAAATACCAATTTAATATTAAGTTTGAAAATAAGATTACAAAGATACAAACCTCGGAAGTTGATGACCATAAAAAAAATTTCCTTCTAGAATATCATCACCCCCAAGCATTTTTTCCAGAAGTATTGCTTTCGTAGGAAATGAAAATTAAACAAAGACAATTGCGTCAATCAATTAAATGCTCCAATCATATAGTTAATATGCTTGAAAGTTAATTATTTTACAAAATCAAAAGCACAAAATATATTACCTCAACATCACAGAATGAATCATAAACAATTGAAGAAACCACAATATTACATCAATGAAAAAATTAAAAAAAGAAAGAAAGAAAATCAAGCATCAACTATAAAAAAGAAAAGATAGAGATGAGAAAAGTAGCACCTTAGAACCATGAGATTGACATGCGAACTTGGGAAGAAGGTTGATCTCTCCATATCCTCAATCCAAAATTATAAGTTTAGAAAATATTGAAACCAAAACAACAGATTATACATATATTCAAAATAAAATCTTAACAAATGAGTAAAAACAAAGGAAATAACCTTGGATGTCTGTATCGAAGATTCCTCAAAAACAGGGGACGAAGTTGGCAAAGACAAATTATGATGCTAACTTTACATTGTTACATGATTTAGCTTTATATAACAGACTCTAGCTTTTCTAGACACAACTTGATGCATTCAATAATCAAAACTGAGAAATAATTTTAAAAGAAATGGTCAAAACTGAAGGGTATCAATATCCAGAAATTAGAAACTTACAGTAATCGGATTTTTTGTAACAGTTTTAGGCCTAGTGTTTTGTAGTTATGTTTGTGCGAAGAGTAAATAATCAACAAAATTACAATATGGGACAAAACAAAAAGCATTTCTCATGAGACAACATCAGAAGAAAAAAATAAAGCTAAAACACAAAACAGTAAAACAACTCAATATCCTACATTATATTTTGATAAAATGCCTTATTATCTAAATCTTATTTTATTTCCTTTTTTTTCTTTAGTCATTAAATCATAAGATTAGCTTAATATCCTTATGAAAATACATTGGCTAAATACTTTCTTGTCCAAATTTTTATTCTCTCTCAATTTTTAGTTTTATAATAAATTTTAATCCATTATTATACTCATTTGATTATTACCATGTATTGCAAAATTTCATTAATACTTCTTTTCTTTCCTTCTCTTTTCTATTTTCCTTTCTCTTCTTTCCTAGTTTTCTTTTCTTTTCTTTTTCTTTTTTGTCGGCAACATCTTGACAATCTCCTTTCATGGCCGGTAACTTCCACTTACCATATTTTCATGATTTTTCACTCTTTAACCCACTCTACTTTCATGAACATTTACCATTCACTTAGGACTTATATCAAATGCCTTCCATTCAATGTAATTACCAGCACCATCGTTGCTCAATTCATGGCAGGTTACAGCCCAATTCATCACGCAATTGTTGTTTGAACAACCATTATCTTGAACTAATACCAATCAAGTTCTCTCATCATACCGCACTAAACACCACTTAAGATACATTAAAATTATACTAAAATTACAACAATTCCCTTTACTGTTTTGTCATGGCCGAACCTATAGGGGATGTTTATATATGATTTTTATTTCATTTTTTTAAAGCCTCACATATATTACTCATGTTTTAAACTATCAAACTAATCAACTAAAATGGCATAAAAGCTATGCACTGCTCACCTTCACTGTTACACGAAACAGCTACCTGCTCTTCTTTCTCTCGGTTCCAGTCACCAAATCCAACCTTTTTGTAGCTCTTGAGATGAGAAGCAAGGTGGGTGAAGGAGGTTTGATGATTTAATGGAAGAAAGTGAAATTTTACCATGGCTAACGAAGCAAAATCGAGCAACAGAAAAAATGGCAGCAAAGAAAAATCGCGAAGCAGGGGAAGTCGGTGAGAATGACTGCAACAAATGGCTGAGCAGTGCTTTACTCATTTTTTTTATACACCTTCCTATAAAATTAAGCCACTTAGATAGCCAATATA
Organism: Heritiera littoralis; assembly: GCA_031772115.1. Classification (NCBI taxonomy): domain Eukaryota; kingdom Viridiplantae; phylum Streptophyta; class Magnoliopsida; order Malvales; family Malvaceae; genus Heritiera; species Heritiera littoralis. Next base: position 4,492,817 of record JAPDPK010000026.1, on the reverse strand, counting down.
TTTTCCTATCTTTTCTTTCCTTTTTCCTTTATTTTCTGTTTTAATTACTATTCAGTGCAGCAAAGAAAAAAATGAAACAAAGAAGTCCGTGCTGCAGCAATTTGCAGAGGAGAACGTTGGTTGTAGCTGATGAAAATGGCTGAGTTGGTCCTTTTTCTTAATTATCATCCAATAGAATTATGCCATGAAATCTTTTTAATTTAATTTTCAGTCTTTTCTCTTCTTTTCCCTTTCATTTCTGCTTTTAATTTTGCAGTGCATGAATGAAAATACAAAACAATAAAACAACTCAAAGCAATAAGAAGGCAGAAGCATGCGACGTGTTCACCAGTTAAGGGGGAATCGTGACCTCACGACAGAGCTCAAAATGCATGCGTTTTAATATTATTGATGATTGATGATTGATTGATTGATTGATAGTATGGATGGCCACCGTTCTCTCTCTGCCACTTTTTTCTTATGATGGATTGGACTGAGTTTCCATTTCTTGTTCTAAATCATCTCAATTCGAATAGGCCTTAGTAGAAAAGTTTCATATGGATACGTGGTATGTGTTATACTCTGTTTATATAAAACATAATTAAATAACACTAAATAACACAGTTAAAATAATATTTCCTGTGATATGAAATCTTTGTTTCTGTTTTTTAAGGTTCTTAATAAAGATTTCAAGAAAATAATAAAGTTTAAAAAAATTACTTGTTTGCAAATTATGATAAGGTAACTCAACCAATCTTCTCAGTTTGACAAGGAACGATACCCATTGATTTTACGCAAAAGAAAATCAAGAATATCAAATAAAATAAATCAAAAACTTAAAAAAATAATTTTTAGAAAAACTTTTATAAGTTACTTAATTTGGGAATGAAGAACTTACCTGATTGAGTCATGACTTTAGAAAAAAAAACTGTTTTTTGGTGATAAGAGAAAAGAAAAACTAATACTTTTTTTTATTGTTTATCCTTGATACCTGTAAATTATTAGTTATTTATAATAGGCAATTAAAGAGTCCAATAGACCTTGTTGGGTCAAATTGGAAAAGTCTAAAAACGATTCAAATTTACAAATGTTTTGAAGATACCTTGGGCTCTTGTTGTTTTTGGGCTTGTTAATAGATACCTACTCTGCCAATCAACATTGTACCCAGTCCAGCAACTCTACATCAAAACACGTGAGCGGGAAGGGCAACATTAACTAAAAGCATATGCACAGGTCAATGCATTTTATATTAACACAATCATTGGAACTATTTTGATAATTATTTGCAAAAAATGAGTATTGTATGATAAAAGTTGGAAATGTATATTTACTTTTAAAGGCTTGACATATTTTTTAATTTAAAATTAATGAGGTGTCAACCTCTGATACCTTGAGAATGATTAGAAACTATACACTATTAATGCATTATATATAAACCCTTTATGAAAAATATGTAATTCATACGTGTTTGCAAGTATTATTTAATGAATTTATATATGATGCACTGATAGTGTATAGTCTTTATACATTTTGAATGCAACAGAGATTGACATTTCATCAATAAAACTTTAATTTTTTTATTCATTATCAATAAGCTTTTATAAGCTAATTGAAAAAAAAATTATTTATATTTAGTTTTAAGGACTTGGTATTTATTTAGTTTGCTTTTTGATGAGGTGATAACTTTTGATGCATTGACAGTGTATAGAGACTATATACTGTCAACGCATCATATATAAACTCTTATTTAATTATGAAGTGTTTATCATGTATCAGTTAAATAATATATTTAAATATTATTTTTGTAATTTATTATCATGGTTAATAAATATTAAAAAAAATTTTAAAAATTATATCATGTATTGAGTGAAGAACTTACTATGAAATAGTCCAACAACCATTTGAAATGGATTTTATAAATAGCTTATAAATTTCTCATGTTTACTAAGCCTGTATCTGTTGGTGAAGATCCAATTCTAAAAAAATAGATTTAGAAAGATTAGATCTAAATTTTTTAATTGAAAAAATTCAAATCACTTTTGTTTTAGTTTGAGTTTTTCTTCTTCTTTCGATTAAAAATCAACTCATAGATAAATTAAATTTATTTTTTATAATTTTTTATTTTGCAATTTTTTTTAAGCCCTCTAATCTATTTTATTTTAAATTTTTTTATTTATGAGTGGCCAAATATTGTTGCTAGAGAAAAACTCTAAATGTAATTTAAAAAAGATAAATTTGAGTGCCTAACCTAAAAGATTGAAAAGTTAAAAATTGATTAAAAAACATAACGGGAAAAGAGTTCAAAAATAAAAACAAATTAGAGGGCTTAACTAAAAAAAAATCTAAAAATAAATTAGAGGCATACTTGAAAAGTAGAATAAAAATATATTAGAGGTTTAATTTTAAAAAAAAAAATTAGAGTTTAATTGTAAAAAATAATTTCTAAAAGTTATTAAGAGGACTAATTTGAAGATATATATACATACACACACACACATATGAGTTTATATATGATGCACTGACAGTGTATAGCTTCTATATATTATCAGTAAATCATGAGATGACATATCCTATGAAGGTTTTTAAAAATAACTATTAATAAAGTTTCTAAATTTATTTTTAAGGGCTTATACACTTTTAGACTTTACTCATCGATGATATGTCATCTTATGATTAACTGATAATGTATAAAACTTAGTGCATCATAAACAATCTCTCTCTTTATTTATATGTATATAAGTGAAGATGTCATGTCTCGCGCACAAGCCCAAGGCCTGATAGACGGAAGCAGGCCCAACTAGGTCCCAGCCAAGGGGATGAGAGGCTGAAGGCCCAAACCAAGGCGGCCCAAACCAAGGCAGCCCAAAGTAGTGGGAGTAACGTGGATGTTGGCCAGAAGGTGGGCGAGCAAAGCCCCAGTCGCCAAGCCCAGGCGAGCCAGACAGTTGGGCGAGGCTCCAGGCGTAGGCGAGGGCGAGCGCATCATGTAGGTAGGCAAGCAGAAGGAACGGGCGAGCTCAAGGGTGCAGCTGAGACAGATTCTCATGCAGAACAATTTCAGCAAGGCTCAGTGCGCACCAGCTGCCATACACTCAAAGAAGGTTCCCAAAGCAGTCTGCTAGCCACACACTTGGCCTAACCACTACCATACACTTGTATGAGGGCTTTCCTATATAAAGGGGTGTCTTCCCCATTTGTATAGAGAGAGAGGGAGATATAGAGATACACTAGAGTGTTGAGTGAGGCTTTGGGGAGAGTCTCAACGTGCGGGTGAGGGAGTGAGCTTGAGCGATAGGTTGAGGCCCTTGTGGGAACCTCCTAGGACAGCTTGGGTGTTTCCAGCCTAGATAGTTGAGGCCATTGGCTGTGCCTCCCCGTTGTAACAGCTCTTGTACATTGTTAAGTTGAGTGAATACAAGTGTACAGTTCCCCATATCGTGTGCCCCTGTGTTTGTGCCTTATGTGCGTGTGTTTGCTGCGTGTCTGCGAGTAGGAGTATCCTGGGCAAGAGTAGGCTGACTTAGGGATGTGGACGTGAGTTTCCCACCCTAAGGCCGCACAGTTGCTAGGCTTAAGCTCCCGGGATGTGACAGTTGGTATCAGAACAGGCGATCAGGTGTTGGCAATCAGCGGTCAGTCCAGCCTGATTGAGTTTTGCGATTCCAACAGGTCCTAGTGCTGGTTGAGACACGGTGTGAACCAAGTTAGCTGAAGAAAGCAGACGAGTGTGCAGCCTGGACTGAGTAGAGATGGCGAGTTCGGAAGCAGGTCAGCACACCGAAGGACAGGAGGCACAAGAGACTCGAGCCAGGAAGGAGAAAAGAGATGGCTCCCGAGATGATGCTGTGTCCGCCCTTGAAGCGAGGCTAGCCAAGGTAGAGTTGGCGATGGGTGAGGTAGAGGATAAATTGGAAAATCGCCTCGCCGATTTTCGCTCTGAAGGCAAGGAGCTGAGGCTTGAGGTGTGTGAGAAGCTCGCTAAGATGGAGTTGGTCGCCGAGAAGAATGCAGCTCGGGAGGCAATGGTTGAAGCGTTGCGGGTAGAGCTAGACCAGCTGCGTGGAAAGGTCAGTGCGTGCGAGAGCTCCCTGGCAGGTCGCCTACTAGCATTTGTTCCCAAATTCATGGCAGATATTCCAAAGCCAAAGGAGTTCAGTGGGACGAGGTCGGCCAAGGATGTGGACAACTTTCTTTGGGGCTTGGAGCAATATTTTCAAGTTGTTGGCATCGAGGAGGAAGCTACTAAGGTGAGCACTACCTCTATGTACTTGGTTGATTTTGCTTTGTTGTGGTGGCGACGCAGGTGTGAAGACGCCAGGCGAGGAGATGATGCCATAAGCACTTGGGCAGAATTCCAGAGGGAGTTCAAGCAGCAGTTCTATCCTGAGTACGCAGCAGAAGAGGTAAGGTCCACGCTGAGTAGGTTGACACAGCGAGGGGAGGTGCACGAGTATGTGCGCGAGCTTTTAGAGCTGATGCTGTAGATACCGAACCTTGGCGAGGAAGAGGCTTTGTTTTCCTTCCTTGATGGACTCAGGCCATGGGCGAGACAGGAACTAAAGCGGATGGGCGTTCAGACGCTGTTAAGAGCCATAAAAGTCGCGGAGTCCTTAGTTGATCTCAGTAGGTCAGAGTCATTCCAGCCAAAGGGGAAAGGCTTGTGGGAGAGTGATGACTCTGACAGTGAAGGTGTATCTGAGTGCGATGGTTCCCAGCCAGAGGGGAAGGGCGATGGCGAGGAAGATCGTGACAGCAGTGGCGAGGGAAAGCCACGTTTTGTCGAGTGGAAGTCCTCATGGAGAGAGGACTGACCAAGGAGACCTATGGAGTATTTCTTGTGCGGTAGACAGCACAGAGCACGGGAGTGCCTGACCAGAGAGCAGCTCGTAGCGATCGTCAAGGGTGGCGAGCAGTCGAAGGATGAAGAACCGGGGGAGGTACACCGATTAGGTGTCCTATAGTCAGTGGAAGAACTGGGGGAGGTTCGAAGACTGGGCGCTATACAAGTTGATAATTAGGTGCTCGGCTCTCAACCAGGGGCGAGGGCGAGGTCTGTGGTCTAGAAGAAGAGCCCGACTCCTCCAACGAAAGTGAGTAGCAGAAGGCTCAAAGCAGCAGGAGGAAGCATCGGCCCCGCTCGAAGAGAAAGGGAAGAAGTGCGTCGAAAGAGTACAGACGTTCCCCTAGCAACGAGGGAGTTGCTAGAACAGGTGGGGGAGAATGTCACGTACCGCGCACCAGCCCAAGGCTTGATAGACGAAAGCAGGCCCAACTAGTTCCCAGCCAAGGGGATGAGAGGCTGGAGGCCCAAACCAAGGCAGCCCAAAGTAGTGGGAGTGACGTGGATGTTGGCCAGAAGGTGGGCGAGCAAAGCCCCAGTCGCCAAGCCCAGGCGAGCCAGACAGTTGGGCGAGGCTTCAGGCGTAGGCGAGGGCGAGGGCACCATGTAGGTAGGCGAGCAGAAGGAACGAGCAAGCTCGAAGGCGCAGCTGAGATAGATTCTCGAGCAGAACAATGTCAGCAAGGCTCAGTGCGCACCAGCTGCCATACAATCAGAGAAGATTCCCAAAGCAATCTGCCAGCCACACACTTGGCCTAACCACTACCACACACCTGTATGAGGGCTTGACTATATAAAGGGGTGTCTTCCCCATTTGCAGAGAGAGAGGGAGATATAGAGATACACTGGAGTGTTGAGTGAGGCTTTGCGGAGAGTCTTAACGTGTGGGTGAGGGAGTGAGCTTGAGCGATAGGTTGAGGTCCTTGTGGGAACCTCCTAGGACGGCTTGGGTGTGTCCAGCCAGGATAGTAGAGACCATTGGCTGTGCCTCCCTGTTGTAACAGCTTCTATACATTTTTGAGTTGAATGAATACAAGTGTACAGTTCCCCATATCGTGTGCCCCTGTGTTTGTGCCTTATGTGCATGTGTTTACTGTGTGTCTGCGAGTAAGAGTATCCTGGGCTAAAGTAGGCTGACTTGGGGATGTGGACGTGAGTTTCCCACCCTAAGGCCGCACAGTTGTTGGGCTTAAGCTCTCGGGATGTGACAAAGAGCTGAAGAAACAAATTATATAACAAAAGAAAAGCTTGAAAAAAAGGACACCAGGGGAAAAAAAGTGAAACTAATATGCAACAAATGGCATAAAAATTGAACAATGAATTATTTTCCAATTTAAAGACTACTTTAAATATACTAGGAACACCCCGCGCGTTGCACAGGCAGGGTGACAAATAGGTTTACATGTGAAACAGAGAATGAAAAAGTAATAGATATAGTCTTTTACAGGATAAGAAAAGTTTATTATATATACTTGTAAATCCTAGATGTTGATCTTAATACGTTAAGACTGATCTTTGTTGGGTTCATCAATGCAAACTGGCACCTGTGTCCTTTTTTGATATCATTGTTGATAGCAACACTTGGCGAGAGAGAAATGGGCAAGGAACAAAATTATCTGGCCTTGGAGACTTGGGGAGATACCTGCTTTTTCTGCCACATGGTGGGAGATCATGTGTTCTGTCATGTAACATGAGACTTCTGTTAGAGTATTCTTTTATAATAATAATAATAACAGGAAAATAGTTTAGTGAGAGACAAAAGGCCAACAGTTGGCGAGTAAGAAATGGGCGAGGAAAAAAAACTATCTCGCCAAGTGTGTCCATTGCCTGGCGAAATATCACAGTTTGTTTCTTTTGGCGAGATACATGCTTCTTCTGCCTCATGGCGGGAGATCATGTGTCCCGCCATGTAACAGGAGACTTCTGTTGGACTATTCTTTTATAAAATAATTCTTAATAAAGTATTATTATTAGGGAGATGCTAGTGTCACGTCCTGCGCAACAGTCCAAAACCTGATTGACGGGTGTAGGCCAAACTAGGTCCCAACCGAGGTGATGAGAGGTTGGTTGACCAACCCCAGGCAGCCCAAGGTGGTGGGCGTGAAAGACTCAGGCCAGATGGAGGGTGCGGTGAGTAGCGCCAGGATGCCAGGCGAGACTGACACTTGAAGGGCAAGCTAGTCAGATGGGCAAGCGAGGTCCCAGAAGCCAAGCGATCAGCGAGCACACCAGGAAGGCAGGCGAGCGAAAGGAATTGGCGAGGCAAGGAAGCAGGATTGGGTAAGACCTGGCAGGCCCAAGTGCACATCCAGACGCGGGCCCGGTCTAGTTCGGCTCCAATGGCTTCTAGTTAGCCAGCACAATTAGGAGAGGTTCCCAAAGCAGTATGCCAACCACACACTTGGCCTAACCACCACCACACGATTGGGTGAGGGCTTGCCTATATAAAAGGGTGTCTTTCCCATTTGTACAGAGGGAGATATATAGGGATACACTCATGGAGTGTTGAGGGAGGCTCTGGGGAGAGTCTCTACGTTTGTGGGTGAGGGTGAGCTGTGCGATAGGTTAAGGCCCCTTGTGGGAACCTCCTAGGAAGCCAAGGCAAGTGTGCCGGTGGGATAGTTGAGGCCATAGGCTGTGCCTCCATATTGTAACAGCTCCTGTACATTGTTGAGTTGAGTGAATACAAGTGTATAGTTCCTCACATCGTGTGCCACTGCGTTTGTGCCTTGTATACGTGTGTGCTTGCTCCGTGTCTGCGAGTAGGAGTATCCTGGGCAAGAGTAGGCTGACTTAGGGACGTGGACGTGAGTTTCCCACCCTAAGGTCGCATGGTTGCTGGGCTTAAGCTCTCGGGACGTGACATTAGCGACAGGTGTTTCAGCACTCGCCCACTAACACTCTTTTTACATAAAGCCACGTCTTTGTACTTTTTAATTCAAAATAGGATATCTACTATAGAGGTTTTCAGCACTCGCTCATTAACTCAAGCTTGCCTGTGTGTACTAAAGCTTTGCTCGCCAACTAAAAAGCAACTAAAGTTCTAAAAAGCAACAAAACACTATTTTATCATTTACAAAAATTAACAACTCCGTTGTGCTCTGCTGGCCAACTCAAGCTTGCTTCCTCTTTGTTGTTGTTACCATCACATAGTGCTGTTGCCATTGTGGGACTTGACGGTTACGACCTGAGCTCCTTCTCCCTTGGCGATCACCAGGAGGTGCTGTATCAGAATTTTAAACGAATTTAAACGTTTAGACAGTTAACTGAATGACTTTTTAGAAATTGCCATGGATTGAACAAAAAACTAGACGAAAAAAATTTTCTAACATAATATACCCAATTTAAAGAAAAAAATAAAAAAAAATGAGAAAGATTTAATCTAACTTGATAATTTCAATTGAAAGGAACAAATCAAGTTAAGATTTTTGTCTTTTGTATCCCACGTCTAAGCTGTAATGACTTCCCTTTTTTTACTTGTTTGAAATTCGCAAAAGCTTATGTGAGAAGTTTTTACTTAATATTAAGTCTGAGAAATTTTGAGAATCTAATATAGCAGGTAATCAGTTTTGAATTAAAAAAATACACTGACGTGGCTTTATGTAAAGAAGAGTGTCAGAGCGCGAGTATTGAAACGCCTGCCGCTATCATCTCCCTTATTATTATTTTATGTGGGCTAGGTCAACTATTATTATTATTATTATTATTATTATTATTATTATTTTATTATTTTATTTATGTTCTATTTTTTATTTTTTCTGTTATTTAGTTTTGTTACATTTATTTGTTATATATTTATATATTATTATTTGTTTTTATTTAACTTTGTTTTTATTATCTCAATTATGATTTTTTTTTTGTTTGTATCTTTATGTTTTTTATTTATTTAATTCCATTAATTGTCTAAACTTTACAAATTTATGACTTCTTTACGAATGAATTTCAAGATAACTTCCTTTTTCTAGTTTATGTTCTAGGATCGTATATAAAATCTTTTCCAAATTGACTACAATGAACCATGAAATAATGCATGTCACAAATTGTGTTATAGATATCAAGGATGTGAGGCATTGACTTTGGCTAAGAAATGATAGTTTAGCGAGAGATAAAAGTCCAACAGTTAGCGGGAGAGAAATAGGTGAGAGACAAAACTATGTGGCCAAGTGTGACCCTCGCTTGGCGAGATATCACAATCTGTTGCCGTTGGCGAAAGGAAAATTTGTCTCATCACTTGGCGAGATACCTGTTTCTTGCGGCACATGGTGAGAGATCATGTGTCCGAACAAATCTTGAAACTCGCGAAGACCCAGAGGTCCTGGCGATCGGTGGAAGACCCATGACAACATATTAGCACTCGTTGAGCTCAACGTCCATGGTGTTATGGAAGAAAAGGAAGATGAGAATAATAAAATTCAAGAAAAATAAAAATCAGAGGAGTAAATTAGAAAGCAAAAAAGAAAGGGGGAAAAACTAAACAGAAATCGCTTGACCAAATGATGGTACTCGATTGCAGGCACTGGGAGAAGTTGGGAGAGGTAAATTGGCTTTTTTTTTTTTCCATAAAAACATAATCCAAAACAAAGGAACTGAAATCGGATTTGGGAATTGAAGGAGAGCAGAGAACAAATACCAAGAACTATACCGGGTTTATAGAGATGGAGATCGAACCTGACATTGAGGGAAAAGTAGAGAAAGAGGCGAGAAAGAGAGGCAGAATTTGGGGGTTAGAAAGGGAAATGGGTTGTCTGGTCTGAGGGAAAAAGTAGAGAAATAGGGAAGAAAAAGAGGGACAATTCTGGAGAAAAAAAAAACAACAAAGAAGCAAAAGCAAAGAGAAACAGTAAGCACCAACGTGTCAAATGGAGAAGCTAGGATCGTGGCTTGACCAGAAGGCTCAAAATGCATGCACTTTAATAATATTAGATAGTATGGTCAGCCACCTTTCTTTGCCACTTTTTTCTTATGATGGAATGGACTGAGTTTCCATTTCTTGTTATAAATCATCCCAATTTGAAGGGGCCTTGGTAGAAAAGTCTCATCTAGATACGTAGTATACTTTGTTCATGTAGAACATAATTGAATAACACTAAATAACACAACTACAATAATATTCTTCTAATTTAAAATGTTTGTTTTTTTTTAAGTTCTTATTAAAGATATTAGGAAAAAAATAAACATTAAAAAAATTACTTGTTTGCAAATTATGATAAGGTAACTTAGCAAATCTTCTCAATTTTATCGGAAATGAAACCCATAGATATTCAGCAAAAGAAAATCAAGAATCAAATAAAATAAATAAAAAATTTTTAAAAATAACTTTTAGAAAAACTTTTATAAGTTACTTAATTTGGGAAGTAAGAAGTTGCCTGATTGAGTCATGACTTGACAAAAAAGAAACTTGTTTTGGTGATAAGAGAAAAGAAAAACAATTTTTTTTTATTATTTATTCAAGATACTAGTAAATGAGTAGTTATTTATAATAGGCAATTAAAGAGTCCAATAGGCCTTGTTGGGCCAAATTAGAAAAGTCTAAAGTCGTTTCAAATTCACAAATGTTGTGAAGATACCTTGGGCTCCTGTCGTATTTGGGCTTGTTAGTAGAAACCTTCTCTGCCAATCAACAAACATTGTATCCAGTCCAACAACTATACGTCAAAACACATGAGCAGAAAGGGCAACGTTAACTAAAAGCATATGCACATATCAATGTATTTTATATTAACACAATCATTGGAACAAAAAGATTATTAGATAGAACATCTATGAACTCATAAACGGTTTTGATAATTATTTGCAGAAAATAAGTAGTGTATGATAAAAGTTGGAAATGTATATGTATGTTTTAATACTAATAATGTAATTTATATACCATAATCCTATCATATGTGCTCTTTGGTAGATGAAAATTGCTCATAATTACTTCATAAAGATTGGCACGACATCTAAAGATACCATCTTTCAGTAGTTGCTTAGTCAAAGGATTGCTGCCAGTAGCTGTCAAAGCTAATTGTTTTCCTTCTAATTTGTCCCCATTAAAGTCAACCAAATTTATCACTTGAAACTGGGGCTAATTGTGTTGGGAGTTTTAGCATAACACACTAGCACCACCTAACCAAATCAGCACTTAATTAGCTTCTTAATAACACCTTTGGCATAGTCTTGTTTTGTAGGGTTGTCCATCATTTCTCTTTTGTTAATCGTTAAAGACATTGATGCACACAAAATCAAAGCAATGACAAATATTTGTGACCCACCCAGGTTTAAAATCAACATGTACAAACTCATCTTAAGTTATTTATAACTTTTCCCAACTTATAGTCTTCTATGTATGTCTTGTCTATCAATTATGATTTTCATTTCTTTGTCAATTGTAGGATGTAGCTATCGTATGACAAATTTTCCTTGGTGTGGATCGTGTACTAACGCAAAAAAGTTGAAGAAGAAGAAATTTTAATAGGCAAGGCACTTCCAAGAAGCTATCTTAATAATAGTAGTTTGCCCACATTGGTGCAAATGGTTTAGGAACTGTTGTTCTTGGGATACAATGCCTACTCCTAGAGAAATTTGATTGCACTTTGAAACTTTCTTGTGAACTCACTTGAACCAAAACTAGAAAAAGAGTGCAAGAAAGGAATTTTAGAATTTGAGAGAAGGATATGAAAAGATTATATTAAATTATATTAAAGTGGGAGTATTTATAAGCTCAAAATGGTGTTAGAATCATCTTTCCATGATTAGATATATTTAGGATGAAGAATCATGACTTTTGGATTGAAGAAACATATCCAACAGAGATATTTTTTGAGCTTCTAGAATGGGTAGTTGAATGCCTGAGAAAGAAAGTCTACTTCTCTATTGTTTTCTCCAAACAGAGACAATTTCAAATTGGGGTAGTCGACTGCCCTATATGGAAGTCGAATTCCCAAGGGAAAAACATTTCCAGAAAGTTTCTGTACATAGGGTAGTCAATTCCTCTTTTGGATAGTCAACTAAGAATTTTCTTCATTCCAAACTCATTTTTATACTTCCAATTCCATTTTCTTGAACACAAATGCAATCTAAATGATTTTAAGATATGTTTCTTGAAATGACTTTGATAATATATATAACAATCCCTCATTTATTACCAAAGTATACAAGTGTATGCACTTTATGCAATCCTAAGAAAAATGCAAGTTGGTTCTTATGTAAGGTATATGTCTAAAGGTGGCCAATGCTTGAACATTTAGATTGAATATGAGACACAAAGAAATATATTCACCCCTTACACTGGTTCATGAGTTCCTAGAAATGGTAGTGCATTTTTGTTTTGGGACTTTGCTTTATCTTGTGTTAGTAAGTACTTTAAGATTAATCGAAAATCCATAAGCATCCTCTCACTTCTCTACTTGCATAGGAATACTTATCAAGAGTGCATCACAACCTTCCTTTTTACAGACACTCTACTCATAAGAGATATAAGTCAATTACGGACTTTAGTCCAAACGTTTATTGTGATTAACAATGTATCTAGATATGAGACCTTATTAGGAATAGTTTTTAACTTTAATTACCCCCACTATTCCGAGAAACAATGCATTGAGAATATTATATATCTCATATATGAATTCTTTGGACAATTCATGATTGAAAGCCTTTTGAACTCTCATACACAATGATCATCATATGAGGAGATTATTCTTTAAACTTAAAGAATCACTTTCTTAAGTGACATAATGAGATAGAGTTGGAATCAATCAAGATTATCTCTAGTAATCGGTAGTAATCCCATACCTCTCATAGCGTTAGCAGTCTTATCACCTAATGAAGGTTTGGTTAGGGGATTTGCTAAGATTTACTCGGTAGGTAAATACTCTAAATTTACATTACCTTTCTTTACAACACTTCTCACGTGATTATACCTCGTAGCAATGTGCTTGTTATTGTTTGATAATCTATCATTTTTTTTGTGTTGTAAATTGCAACTTTATTGTCACAATACAAAGTGATTGGTCATTTGGTTCTCTTAAGAAAATGTATTTTTGGCCAAAAAAATGAAAGTTATTCCCCTTAGAAACCTTCTAAACCAAAGTAAATCCTTTGTGGCATGTGACACAACAATGAACTAAGATTCCTAATAAAGCTACACAAGTTTGTTTCTTGGTAGATGACCAAGAAACAACTTATGGTGAATAACCAACCACTAGTTGATTTGAACTTCTCTTATCTAAAGCTTAGTGAGCATCACTATAACATATCCAAAATTGAAATTTCACATTTAGAGTGCAATCTATAATCTAAGGTATGCGTCAAAGATCTCAACAATTTACTTAATTCATGCCAATGTTCTTTGCTAGGATTATTAGTAAATCTACTCAATAAACCAACAGTACATGCAATGTCCGATCTTGTATAATTCATAGTATAAATTAAACTACCTATAATCTTTGCATACTATTTTTGATTTATCGGTTCTCCTTGATTAGGAACTAACTTGTTATATGGATCTATAGGTGTTTTGCAAGGTTTGCTATCAAAGTGATTAAACTTCCTAAGTAATTTTTCTATGTAATGTATTTGTGAAAGAATAAATTTATCATTCTTCTTATAAACCTTAACACCTAATATAACATCAGTTTCACCTAAGTCTTTAATATCAAATGCTTTAGTTAAGTTTGACTTAGTTTCGTTGATGCAATCCATATTAGTACCAAAACTAAGCAAATCATCAACATAAAGAGTAATTAAAACTTTACTATCATTTGTGACTTTAATAAAGACACAATTTTCAACCTTACTACTTTTAAAGCCAAACTTTTAATTTCTTCCTTAAATTTCTTATTCCATTGTCTAGGTGCTTGTTTAATACCTCAAAGAGACTTGTTAAGTTTATATACATTGAGTTCATAAAAGTTCTTGGCATAGAATAGCTGAGAGTTACTTTGTTCTCCCACTAATTCACTGTCGGTAGTACATTGTACCTCCCAGCTACCCTTTGCTGGGAGTTCATATAGGTTTTTGAATAGAAAAATAAAGAAAAACAATCATTGAAATTTAACATACCTCTGTAGTAAGACCATACATTTAATCTGAATCTTCATCTATAAATGAATTGTTTCTTGAATCATTCGAATGCCACTCTATTGTTATAATTTTTTTTATGAAAGTCTATTGAATAGGTTGTTTAGGGTGTGTTTAGAGTGAAATAAAGAAGAAGAAAATGGGTAAGGTTTTATATTATTGAATATGAGGATAAAAAAGTAATTTTGTACAATAGTAATTTTGTAATAAAAAAATATTTATTTAGGGTGTGCCTAGCACCTTAAAGGGTGTGAATAACCTCTCTTAGGCAATAACATACTTTTTTTTACATAGACATGCTTATTTGTCAAGTGAAATACATACTTATACTAAAAAGAAATTAACCCCCTCTTGTTTCAAAATATCAACTTTCTCTCCTATTATAGGGTTTAGGGTTTCAAATTTAGGGCTTTTGGTTTAGGGTTTAGGATTTAAGATTTAAGGTTTAAGGTTTACGATTTTCAGATTTAGAATGTAGGATTTAGTATTTACTATTTATGAATTTAAGGATAGTTAAATGGAAAAAATGGATATTTTGAAACTATAAAAGGTTAGTATCCTTTTGGTATAAATATAAAATAGTTTAGGTATTAGTTTAGTTTGTTTTGCAGAAATTGATTTTCAAAAAATTATTTTTGTTAGATATATTAACATTCTATATTTTAAGTTTAAATATTTATTTTGTATATATTTATCTCATTTTGAAATTTGGACTCAAATATTTTTCATAAAAAATTATCTTACAAAATATCAATATTCTCTCGAATTTTTAATCACTTGAAATAATTATTTATTATTTTATAATTATTAATATTTATTTTACATAATATCTATATTCTTCTTATTATTTTTATTAATTTTCATTTATCTAACAAACTAAAAAAACTTCTTAATTTTAATATAATTAATTATTATTTTTAAGGTAATTCAAAATTATTTTTTTGTTGAAATAAATTGTAAGAACTTCCTTACATTTTAGTAAAGTTGATTATATGATTCTTTAACTTAAAAAATATTTCCAATTTTTTATTTTAAATTCTAAAATGATTTTCATCATTGGAAATTTTTTAAATAATGATTTTTATTATTAACTTTAAAACTTAAAATATATATCTAAAAAGTAAATATGTTTGTAAAAAAAAGTGAAATAAAATTAAACTACTCATATTTTATATTGACATTGTTTACTTAAAATGAATTACTGTAAATATGTAAGTATCATAAACGTGATGCTCAAGAACTCGTAGGGATTTATTTTAATTTATTAAAAGAAAATTCTGCAAATTTATCTCTCCAAAACAAATTCTTAACTCATATTTTCAAACAAATTCAATCATTGCTCTAACCTGCAAAGTAGATATTAATTCTAAAGGAGGTTCATTTAATATTTAGGTATAGATTATTTTGTTAATTAATAAGTGTGTGTGTGTGTGTGTATATATATATATATATATATATATTGTTTTCAAAAATATTTTTGTTCAAATTCATAAAAGAGTCAAGTTTGTTAATTTTTTTTCTTAAATTCATCTTAAATTATATTATTTTTAATGTAAAAATTTAAAAAGAAAAAAATCAAGAATGAAATAAAAAATTAGAAAAACAAATATAAATGTCATTTTCAACTCCCATGGGCTCCTTCCATGGACACATGTCAACCATTAACCCTAGAAAGGGATTCTTTTTATATATTGTATTGACTATGTTTTAGATAAATTTAAATTTTCATTACAAAGGGTGCCATGGTTTATTCCATATAAATCAATCTACATTATAGTCACCAAGGAACTTCCGGTCAAGTAGGATGGAGGCTGGCTGACCAGAAAGTGCACCACCCAAGTGCAAACCTCTGTCTGGATCGTACCACGAGCTTCCAGAACCAGCAGGCTTCATGGTTTTCCTCATCGGAACACAGCCAATATTGTCCTGGTCTAAGGGTGGAAGTGAGAGCTTCAGAGCTAGCCTTTCCGGTTAATGATGGGAAAGAGAGAGCCATGGCTGCAAGCCTGCAGCCACCATTGTATAATTGAATATAATGTGGCAATGAAAAGAACTTCTTGTGGAGAGAGGCTGATAGGTGGTGTGGTAGTTGGGCTTTGTCGGATGGGAAATTCTGTAGTAAGGCCATAAATTTTGATCTAATTATAAGGTTAACATAAAAAATATATAATTAAATGTAAATTTAAAGTCATTAGGCATAAAAAATATTTGACGTATCGTAAATACTTGATAATTAACTTAAAATTAATGTAAATAACACATGATTTAGCATAAATTTAAAGTTATTAGGTGTAAAAAATATTAGAAGTATGTGAACACATGATAATTAACATAAACATACATTATAGCAAAATTATCATGTGTTTAAATCTATTGACACTAATATTTATATTGATAATCACATTTTTACGATACGTCTAATATTTTTTATGTCTAATGACTTTAAATTTACGCTTAATCATATGTTTTTTACGTTGACCTTATAATAAAGATAAAATTTGTGACCTTAGTATAAAAATTTCCTTTGTCGGATGGGGTATTAATATTTTTCCAAGGGAAGGGTCCTTACGATATCTATGTCTGAATTCCTATTGGTTTGTTACATTTTGGAGGTTTGATTTCCATTATCTACTTGCCATCCGCAAGACCATTTATCAGCGTTGGATAATTTAAGTGTTCTTTGTTGCTCCAATGAGATTTTGCCACTTGTAATATCGGATAGCCCCATATCTGCTTTGAACGGACACTTGCATAGTTGCAATGCATTGCATTGCCTGGGTCAGCCAGGAATTTTTGTACGACAGAGGTAGTAATATTAATGGAAATGTATTTTCATCTTGCTTTCTAAATGAAATCTGCTGAATCATAATTTCTTCCTCGGCCTTCATACTCTAACAAGCTCTTTATATTTGTTTCACTAAATCTCTTTAACGGTCTGCTTAGAAACATAAAATCTGTACAGAAGGAGAATGTTACACTCTCGGACACAAGAAAATTATAATAGGAGGTGAGAATTGAATTATACACGCGACACAATATCAAAGAAGCTGCAAATTTTCAATCAAATGGCTTCTCATCAAACATTTTAAACCTTGTATTTCAACCATAAATTGTTTGTGTTCATACTTCGTAGTTCATAATACCATATTCTACTTAACAGAAGGAACATTACCGTTTCATTTGGCAGACACGTGTCTCTCTCTGTTTACGGTCACTGCTAGAGTGACGTACACGATTTTGATTCACACAAAAATCTGTTGACAACTTTTAACTACTTCAAGTTCTTCCAATTTGCTGCAAAGCAAAAATTTTTTCTTTCTGAAGATATTTTACCGTTATATCTTATCAGCCACTCAAACTCTGTAGTTTGTATTATGCTGCCATGATTTCAACATCAAAGCTTCAGAAAAAATCTATTGAACAGGGCTCATGAAGCTGTTTACCATCAAAATGGATACGGATAACAACTTGAAAGCTGTTAATTTATTAATATTTGTGGTTATTAAGCGTAATAAGTGTCAAAATTTCCAACAGTCCATTCGGTGATGGAGGTAAACGGCGAAATTCGATAAAAGACAGAATTTCATACAAAGCATTGCTCCATTGTTCTAAAACAAGCATAAACGTTCAAAAAATTTCAAACAGTCGAAGATCTCTGACTCTGCCAGCCATGAATGATCCGTAAAAATCTAGACGTGTAATACTGTCATTGGATGCAGCCTGTTTAGTGAATCTAAGAACTTTGTGGCTAGAAAAAGCGCCAAGTGGGCATGCAAGAACAATATCAAAATCTTGAATCCCCAATGAAATGAGAGATATAGATACTACAAAGATAAGGAACCTCACTCTCAAATCCCTATATATACACATCGTATTGCCCCGTTTCCATCACTCTCAATCTTAAGCCACAAAATCCCATCACCAAGAAAAATCTCACTTCACAATGGCAGCTGCAACCATGGCTCTCTCTTCCCCATCCTTCGCCGGGAAGGCTGTCAAGCTCTCTCCTTCCGCTTCTGAAATCCAGGGCTCTGGCCGTGTTTCCATGAGGAAACCCGCCACCAGGTCTGCTCCATCTGGAAGCCCATGGTACGGTCCGGACAGAGTTTTGTACTTGGGCCCACTCTCTGGTGAGCCTCCGTCTTACTTGACCGGAGAGTTCCCCGGTGACTACGGTTGGGACACTGCCGGACTCTCTGCCGACCCAGAGACCTTTGCCAGGAACCGTGAGCTGGAAGTCATCCACTGCAGATGGGCCATGTTGGGAGCTCTAGGATGTGTTTTCCCTGAGCTTCTGGCAAGGAACGGAGTCAAGTTCGGTGAGGCCGTGTGGTTCAAGGCCGGAGCTCAGATCTTCAGCGAGGGTGGACTTGACTACTTGGGCAACCCAAGCTTGATCCACGCGCAGAGCATCTTGGCCATCTGGGCTTGCCAAGTGGTCCTGATGGGAGCTGTTGAGGGTTACCGTATTGCAGGTGGGCCTCTCGGTGAGGTGACAGACCCATTGTACCCAGGTGGCAGCTTCGACCCATTGGGTCTTGCAGATGACCCAGAGGCATTCGCTGAGCTTAAGGTGAAGGAGATCAAGAACGGCAGATTGGCTATGTTCTCCATGTTCGGATTCTTCGTCCAGGCCATCGTGACCGGCAAGGGACCATTGGAGAACTTGGCTGACCACCTTGCTGACCCAGTCAACAACAATGCCTGGGCCTATGCCACCAACTTCGTCCCCGGAAAGTGAGCTGAGAGAGACAGTGATTTCATGATTTGTCTTTTGTGTTTTCTTTGTTGTTATGGTGTAAATTCATTCCAAATCAATGAGAGCTTAATGTGACTTTGTGTGCTGAAACCGCAAATTTTATGCCTACCTTCTTCTCTAACAAAGATTTAACTATTCAGTTCATTGTTTCAAAAAGAAAAATAATAAAAGAGGTGAAACACATGAGGACAAGCAAATAATTAAATTAACGATAAATTTTGATAAAAAAAGAAGTTTTTTTAATCCCATTACAAACTTGCTTGACAATTAAATGCTAATTTACATATCTTAACAAGTGATAATAGACATTAGGAATACATTATATTAGGATGTGAGAACCGCAATTTTCCTAAACCGATCATAAACTCAATGTGTAATTGTAAGTGTGTATAATGCAATAAAGTAATTTGATTATAGTTCATAATTAGCAAAATGAAGCCTTCGAAAATAGAAAAACATGAACGTATGGCATATATATGATGTACTTAAATCAATATACAAGGAATACCAAAATTTTGTGTAGAGATTACGTAAATGCATAATGTGATAACTATGAATTTTTGCACTCGATAAATAAATACAAGTGATATTTGGAAATAATTAATTATTGGGAATTCATTTTTGTGAACTACGAGAATTATTAGAGGATAAGCGAAGTTTGAGAATTTAGGGAATGATGATAATTTCAAGCTTGTGAAGATTAAGAGAAATTTGAGATTAAGAGAATTAACCATGATAATTAAGAGAATAATCTATGATTGTTAAAGGATATATTAGAGTACATTAAGTGATTTAAGTATGGAGGGCTTAAATTAAGGAAATAAATAGGTATAAATACATTAATCATATATATATATAAAATAAAGGGATAATATATATAGAAAGAATATCTATAGATATAATGAAATAATAATAAATTATGTATGATATATAAAATAAATAAATAGTAAAATATATAGAAATAGTAAAATACATATTGGCATAAGTACGAAAAGAATCATATATATATATATATATATATATATATATATATATATATATAGCATAAGCTAGAGACATGATAATTAAGCAAAATCAAGCAATTCAATTACGCCCGTGAGGGAAAGTATAGTTGACATATGGCCATAGTCCAGAAGGGTCCACAGTGAGCACTGATCAGGTGTCTACTGGGCCCTCTGTGGACTGGATCAAGGTCACACAGCAATAGAAACTCTACTATAGATTTGATCAAAATCATACAATAGCCCAAAACATTACCTACTGTGAACTGGATCAAGGTCCCACAGTAGTCCAAAACATTACTACTATGATTATTAACCATGTCTCAAAACATTTCCGTATGTATAATTTCCAAATTAAATACAAAGCTCGATGGTTTGTATGAAAATAAGAGCATTTCGAATATGACTTCCAAAGTAGTCAAAATACTGCCCTTTCGTACTTATTTTCAAAACAAAACTAGCTAGAGGAGTGTTATTCCAAATCATTTTCATGAACTCTAGCTCATTTTATAAATCAATATTATACGAAAATCCGGCAGCATAACAGCTTAATTTTTGTAAAAACCTCCTGCAAGGAAGATACAATTTATAAACCAGAAGCAGTTGATTTTAATAGTTCATTTAGTATCCCCTACGTTTCCGATATATATTCCTCACCTCGGTATGTAGCACGAGTACAGCTATGGCACCCTTGTTCTTCTTAATTGTCTTTTCCTTGGTCTTTAATTTAATTTGTTTATGTCCCTTAACTTGTATCCTCTCCTCCTACAGTAAGGCATGAAATGAATAACATTTATATTATTAATTTATCTTAAATAAGTTTATATTTTCTTTTGAGTCACTTAAGGAAGTATATATTTCCTAAAGTTTCCCTTAAGTGTCTTACCTTGCTTATCCTTTCTTGGTTGGCAACTAGTCCTTTGCCTTCTCAATTTTCCTTTCTCCACAAAATCCTACATCAAAGACCATACATGCATATTTAGCTTTATAATTTTTAGCATATTGTTTCCTCATGAAATTCTCATTTGAACCTCTTACTTTATATATATATATATATATATATATATATATATATATATATATATTTCACCACCATTCTAATACCTTTTTGCTTCTCTTATACTCTTGAGTAAATAATATCCAAAGACATTAAATATACTTACTCTTGTTCATTTCTTTGTTTCTTTGTTCAGCTTCCAAGTAAATTGAAGCAGTCCAAAATGAGGAGAAATCTGTCATGGTTCAATTAAATTAAAATCACCATTCTTTTTCCTAAATAAATACTCTAGTTTAAGCTTAAACAAATCTCAACATTAGTTTCCTTACCTCATTGTCAGCCCATTATTTGCCTTGGTCAGCTTTCATGAAATTAAAATAATTTCCAAAACAAAAATTATTCACAAAAAAACCCAGCAAGTTGGTCACGCCATCTAGCTTTTGTCCAAACCAAGAATCTCCTTTGTTTTCAGCTTTAAAATGCCTCCCTTCAAACCTCTTTTACACGTGAATGTAGCAGCCAAATAAGAGGGCTTCCACGTGAATAAAAGAACTCCAAAAACAGCCAAGATTCACGTTCTTCAGCTCCCTTTTTGAACTTCAGTCTTCACCCTTACGCCATTCCTTTCCAACATGCACTGTTTTTTTTTCAGCCCTTGTTCGACAGCCTAATCTTTCCTTATCTCCTCTGTTTTGGCTCCCTAAAACCAGCCTTGCTCTTGCCTTAAACTTCACCTTCCTTGGGCTTTGGCTGTTGAATCAAGAAAGGGAGTGAAATGCCCAAGATCGTGAGAAATGCTGCTTTCAATTTCCAACAGAAAATGAGAGAATAGAAATGTACAGTGAATGTCACGATGATGATGATGGACTGTGATGAAGTGAAATTGCAATGGTATTGGCCGGTGGAGGTTTTGGAGATAGTGGGATTAGTTTTCGTGAGCTTCTTCAACAAGCCAATACCCATGTAATATATTTTATTTCCTTACTCTTAACCTCATTTTAATATTTAGTTTGTTTATTTATTTAATCCACCAAAAAGGTGGAATTTACGACTATTACAACATGAGAGAAGATAGTTTAACCCCTCACTTATGGCAGGTTGTAAAATATGTCTTAAAATCCTTGAGAAAAGGTTTTTTTTTTCTTTTCCCCCATTTTTTCTCCCTTTTCTGTTGACCTTAACCCTTTTAGCTAGCCAAGATTTTGCTTTCTTTGTTCGATGTGTTGTGCGCTTCTCTGCTCACCACGTGTGCTGGTTTTGCATTTGTTTTTCTAAGTGTAAGAGCTTTTGTATTCTCTTTCTCTCATGTTTTTGCTTGCATGCACATTTTTTCTTAGTTTTTGCCTCAAGAGTTGATGTTTGATGGGCCTTTTTTTCTTGGTTTATGGGTACTTTTATTGCTCTCTTTTTCCTTTTTCTTTCTTTACTATGCGTTTCTTTTGGGGCATTCATTGTTTTCTTTCGTGGTTTATGGGCATTCATTCTTTTGGGGCACTTCTTTTTTCTTGCTCCCTTTTACTGCCATAGCTTTTTTCACTGATGACCATGACATTGAGAATAATGAATATGTATGTTTATAAATGATGAATATTGAGCTATTTTGTTCATTTTATCTTCTGCTGTCTATTCTGGATCATGCTTTTTCACTTGTTGCTTTTGCTTGCCAATAGAGTTACAGTATCTATTTCTGTCCTCTTTCAGCTTTTACAGCCATTTCTATCTTTTTTGGTTGTTTATTTAATGTCTTTTTTCTTCCAAATGAGAGATCATAGGTTGATCCAAAAGATTTTTGTTTAAAGGTGTTTCATTCAAGGCCATACCTTTTTCTTTTTATCTGATTTTGGACTTTTTCAGATTGCAACGTATAAATGAAGGTCCTTTTCATTAAATGCATTTTGAGATTGGGAGAAATCAGGAATTCGGAAAATGGGAAGGCAAAACCTAATGAGATTTGTCTTTGTTGTTCCAAGTTGTGATTCTCCTGTTGAGGTTGACTACCATTCTGGAAATGTTTGTGAAAATTGGGAGCTTTTTAACTTTCATTGTGTTTATATGCTTTAAAAAATGGACTTGTCTCTTGCTTTCTCTCAAAACGTGCATCCTCAGCATCATGCTTTTTTATTTATTTATTTATATAATTATTTACAAATTCCTTTTATTAAATTTGATTCTCTTTGTTTGAAGGCAATCCTTTGGTAAATATCTTTGGAAAAACCATGATCCAGGTACTCTTTTGTTTAAAGTCCCCTATTTCAGTTTGTTATGCAACTTTTTTTGTTGTATTGTTTTGGGTTTTGGTTTTCTAAGAAAATTGATTTAGTTTTTCCTTTAATGTAAATGAGATTAATGAGTTAGTTTTTAATTTCTAATCTTTTGAATGTGGACAGGATATTAGACACGGAGAAAAAGATCCACTTGATGTATTTCCTTCCTAAATTTTGATGATATTAGTATTATATGCTTTTATCTTCTGATGTTTGTGTTTGCTATTTAACATAAAACTTGGCAACTGTTGAAATTGGCAGCCACATGGATCATATAGGTACCTTTAATACTTGAATGCCATTTAATTTTATGGTGATTTAAGAAAAAATATAAGAAATGTTTTTGGTTATTTCTTTGTATGGTTGTAAGTTGTTTTTTTGTTGATCATTTAAGATAGAATTGGTTTGAACTTGCCTTGGTTTAGGAAACCATTTCAAAGATACTGACTTGTTCCACTATTATTATGCAGAGCTACTTGAAATTTGGCTCTAACTGGATTTAGCTGCATGGGCTTGACGACAAGCATTAATGGAGTTTCAGGTAAATAACTTAAATATTGCTGCATAAGAATGTAATAGATTTTTTTCCTTTTGTTTGTTTATCTTAGTGTGTATGTGTGTGTGTGATAAACCATTGAATTTTTTTTAAACCGTCGAAAATTTATTTTTTCAATGAATTAATTTTGTCAATGGCTTTGGCTGTTGATTTTTAGTTGGCACTAAATAGAAGATTTTCAAGGAAAAAGTGTTGAAAATCTTGAGTAGGTTTTAGCTACTTATTGTAGCAAGTCAATTCAATTTAAGGAAAAAATATTTTAGCTCCAACAACTATGTTGGATGTTTGCCATGACTTTATATGTGCAGGACTTCACATATGGATATCTAGATATATCTTTACATTTGTCATGTTGCTTTTCTCTATAACCAGCATGTAAATGTAGGTTGCAAGAGGTCAACCACAAGAGATCTAGCTTTTCAAGCACTGGATCAATACAAACTAGATTCTTTGTATATGATATTAATGACCTCTAATTTTGTTAAATCTTATCCTAGCTTCATCTTTTGATATATGCTTCAGTTAATGGGTTATAGGCACTTTAAGTTTAGCTTGAATGCCATTTTAAGAAATGTTTTTTTCCATTAATGTACAATTGTCAATAAATTCAAAATGCATTAATTAGAAATTATTTATATGTATATGACCGTAAGTGTCAAATTTGGATGTTCTTTAAGAGTTCCTTACATTCCTTTTTTTATTTTCCAAACTTTTTCATCTTTTAATTCATATCAGTGCTTACCGGATTTGAATATTTTCTTGATTTGTTCTTTTCCCTTGAGTTAAAGGAGTGTCAATCATGTAAGTTGGTGACTAATGCTTCATGAATATGCTCAATCAAATAGAATATTGATCTTGTGAAGTTGATGTATTGATGGGTTGATCCTTCTTCAATTTTGCTTTCAGAGTTGCAGAAGTCTTCATTCACATTGTTTATTTCATTTTTGCTGGTAAGAATTTGAAGATTTGGGATTGTTTCTTATTTGTGTTTTGGAAGCAAAAGAAGAGATTTTATTTTTTTTCCTAGATTGCAGCTAGCCAAGAAGTTCTATGACCTGTAGGGCCTTGGATTCAAACTCAAACTTCTCATTTTAGTTTTCAAGTTTTCCATTTTTCTTTTCTAAAAAGAAAATTCATTGATTTTAGTTGTGCTTATATTGACATAGTAATCATGTATGTATGCTAGGCATTTTCAAAGATGCTTGCTTTCTTCTTAAACCAAGCCCTCGCTATTGCAGCTTTACTATCAATGTATACATATTTAGTAATCGCAGCTTCCTTTAATTTGTCTTCATATTTCCAAGTTGGCTGCACGAACTTGCTTATTTTTGCTCAACACCAGCAACGGGTTTCTCTATTTTCTGTCTTTTGTATTTATAACATAAATTAAATTCCGTTTGATTTTCTTTTCTTGAATTTCTATAATCTTAGTTTTTAGCTTCATTTTTGTTCATATCTTCCTTTTTGTTAACTTGAGGTTGTTATTAAAGCAAAAAGCAAGCTGCTATAGACTTGATTAGTAAAAAGATAGAGCGTTTTTAACTTTGAAGAGGAAGAAAGTCCCAAAAGAATTATTGAAGTAGTTGACATTTGGCTTATTAATGTCAAGCAACAAGTGAAACTTAATTATCATGTTTTTATTTGATTTGATTTTTTTTTGTCTAAAAATATAGTTCACTTTTATTAATTGTTTCAATTTTCTCATTGTTTAATGTTATATGTTTTAGTAACAAATTGTGTGTCTCATCAAATATCTAATCAATCTTTTACAATGTTTCTATTCTAGAAGTAGCATTTGGATTGTTACCTTACTTTTGTACACTTTCGTTGACGCTGCTGTTGCATCTAAGATTGACTCAGGACAAGAATGACAAGTCTTACGGGACTTTCAAGCACTTTAAGGCACAAATTTAAAGTTTTGATAGAGCAAGCTTTGCTGTCTATACTCTTTGAATAAGGTATTGCATCTTGTTGTTTTATTTTGTATGTTTAGTTTCCATCTCATTCACTCTTGCGTCTGTTTGGCACTTTCAAGAAAAGATGAACTGCTTATTTATTTATAATCCTATTTGTTTATTAAGTTGCTTTCTTTTCGGAAATACCATTAATTTTTCCCTCTGATATCCTTTGTTTCAATGACAATTATTGTTTCGGTCTAATCAACTGCCCCTTTTATTCATGATTTGATTATTATCAATTTAGGTCTTAAGTTGTAAAAAGTAATCGCAAAAAAAAAAAAGAGACAGACAAATAAGATAATGAGAGAAAGCAAAAAGAAAAGAAAGAACGAAGTGAAAAGGGAGAGAGAGAAGGGGATTACATAGTTTATTTTAAAAAAATGAATTTGGGTTAGCAGTAGATGGGAGGAGAAAAATTGAAAAAGGACTGAATTATTGTTTCTAGGCTTTTATTTTATTTTTAAATATTTTTTTCTAGATTTTTTTTATTTTGATTTGATTTTTTTGGAGGAAGAGAGCAAAATGAACATGCAATTTTATGGAATAATCATAAACAAATCAAGCCCAATTAAGTTTGCGCTGGTAATCATAAATTTTCTTACTCTTCTTACCATTCTTTCATGGACAAAACTTTTACTACTTTTAATCAACATGTAAACAATCCTTTAGAATGTTTCCATTCTAGAAGTAGCATTTTGATTGTTACCTTACTTTTATACACTTTCACTGACCTTGCTGTTGCATCTAAGATTGACTTAGGACAAGAATGACAAGTCTTACAGTACTTTTAAGCACTTTAAGGCACAAATTTAAAGCTTTGACAAGGCTAGCTTTGCTATTTATACTCATTGAATAAGGTATTGCATCTTGTTGTTTTATTTTGTATGTTTAGTTTGCATCTCATTCACTCTTACATCTGTTTGGCACTTTCGAGAATAGCAAGATTTGTATTCAGGGTTAGCTTTGTATTCAGGTAGTTTAGAGGATTGATGTCTTTAGCAAAGTTTTAGATAGTATAGTAGAACTTCAATTGAGAGCTTCATGTCCCTTATCGCAATTTGTAGTGGCGGCCATTTTAGCATACAAATTTGAATTTCTATGTTGGTACTGTTTGTTCCTTCTATTATTGGTTTCATGATATTGAAAAAAAAAGAGGAGACAATTTATACTCGAACAGTCATTTCTCTTTGCATTCACTGTATAAATGGTTAAATGGAATAAAAAATGTTTAAATAATAAGTTAAGAAAAGACAAAGTTTAAGTATAATTGAAGAGGAACGAAATAAAAGATAGGAATTAAATATATCGAAAGATAATATAAAAGAGATTTTTCTTGTTATTATTTTGTATTGAAGTATATTTTTAACTATAATTCTTTAATTTTTATATCTTTGGAAAGATACAAAAGTTGTTATGATATTTAGCTAATTATGTTGTTTTTATTTTTCTTACAATTTAGTCTTTTAAGAGTTTCATGAAGAAAATATGACTTTGTTTTCCTGCATCATGTATAATGATCATCCTCTTATCATCAAAAACCTCTTTGCATCTATGTAGGCTCTCCGGAGATTCCATTTTAGAACATTTAAACCTTAATGAAATTTAAGAAATTGAGTTATATTCCATGACATATCAGAAAAAAAAAAAAACAATTAATCTATTTGAATTACTCATTGGAAACAAAAGGAGTTAAAAAGAGGAAACATGCTTAAATAGCTGTCCAGGAAGAAAAGTTGAAAATTAAAATGTTATTTATAAAATTAAGCTTGGAAATAAAGATAGCAGAAACCATATTGTACGGGAGTAGTTGAACAATATCAAAACTGGATATAATTTTGTTATACAGTTACATTGTAAAACCAAATGACACTCTCTCTTATATAACAAAGATTTTAAAAAATTCATCCTAATTTCATGGAAACAGCACAATTTTCATTTTAATGTTGAGTGAGAGAAATTGTTCTATCAGATGAAAAATTAATTAATAAAGAATCTTGAAGCTATTGCTCGATTGCTCCTAGAGATGAAGTCTTTGTGATTAGCTTACATTATGTATTAATTTTTTTTCAGGATTGAGGCTTTTTTAAATGAAAAAAACAATTTTGCTTTCTTTTACGGGAGGCTGTATATAATTGGGAGTAATAGGAACAATGAATTTTTTTTAATAACAATATAGTTATTTTGTTAGAATTGAAATTAGTTTATTGTTATATAAGGTCACAACAACTTCTATTGCATAAGGGTTTCAGTTCAAGTTTTCAACCCTTCATTATCATTGCATGTAGGTTAGAAAGCTAACCCAATGTATAATTTTCATTAAGAAAGCATGTTAAGTTGTTCTTTAACAATTAAAATGACATGAAATTAGTGTCTGAGCTAAATCTTTGTATTTTTTTTGTAATAAGTTTCCTGTCCTCTGGTAATTTACCTTTTTTGGGATCAACTATTATCAAGAATGAACCAAATATGTCTCTGCCTTGATGTCTCCACTGCCTTTAGAAAAGCTTTGATGACTTGTCCTAATTAGTATCTTTATTTCAAAACAGATGTTGGCTGAGATATATACATTTATATTAACGTATGTTTTCTATTAATCCTTAAACCTGTGTTTGTTATAAATTATGCATTTTATACTAAATTTATCATTTACCATATGAAAATCTGTTCTCTAATTTTTCATTGATATATGCTGTTTGAAATTGCAACCATTTGCTCTCCATTTTGATTCTCGCTTGGTTGCATTTATGGATTAAGGCGTCTTTATCTTCGTTTGATAATTTACCGATACACGTAATATTTCTTGGGTTTTGCTTTTGGATGATTGCTGAAAATATTTTTGTAAGCTTTGCTTGCTACATCTCATGTAGATTGTCTAAAATTAACATGCATATAAATTTTCTTTCTTTTTCAGTGCACTTCATATATTAAAATTTGTTTGACTCTAATTTTTACCTTTTCTTATGTGGAAAGGACCTTGAATTTCTCAAATTTGTTCTCTCAAATGATCTACCGCGGCAACGCCGCGGGTATTACCTAGTAATAATAATAAATTTGTTTGGCTTGGGTTTATAGGTAAACCAATACCATGTAAGTTTAAAAATATTTATAGTTTTAATTTTATTAAGTTTATACTAAATGAATTACCAATAATTGAAGGTGTATAAGTGTCGAGCCCCGAGTACGCACAAAAGTTGGTGCACGGGTGCGAAACTTGGGATTCATGTACGTTGAGCTTTAATCGAAAAGATTTTTATATAAGCCTGTGGTAGATTTATATTGTATAAGCCTTATAGAATTTTTAAATTGGATGATGATACAATGTAGCATGAAATTTGAATATCAAATTTGTAATTATATAGTCGAACATTAAATTGTGGAATTATTGACTTGGTCGGATAGGTGGTGATGATTTGGAAATTAAAATATTTAAATGATTTTTTTGCAGTCTCGGAGTGAGTTGGTAACTGGGATTACACAAACTCAATTATTGGATATCGATTGCAAGACTGCTTGATTTGGCTGCGATTATACTTGATTGAGGTAAGGAAAATATATAAGGAACGTAATAGATATGAAATGGTTTTAAAATCAACTGCCTTGGGTTTATAAATTGTGTTTACCTTGCAGGAAGTTTTAAGAAAATTATACTGTAACGCTGCAAAATTTTTGTAAAAATATTAGTTTTCACGAATTATGTTAGAATTTAAACAACGCTTTAAAAATAGCAATTTTCTAGGAAATTCTATTTTGGAAAATATTCATTTGCATGATTTTGAAATATTTATAAATTTAATTTGAATTTCTAATTTTCTGGCATTTATCGAAAATATAGGATTTTAGAAAATATTTACGAATAATTATAAATTATCTATTTTTGAAAGAAGTTATATTTATTTACTTATTTGTGAATTTTTGTGAAGCTTGAAAATGCTATTTTGAATTTCGGATTTCGAAAAATATATATAAATGTTTTAAGACATGATTAATTAAAATCACTGCAGTATTAGAACTTTTGGACTGTTGTGTGACCCTGATCCAATCCACAATAGTATTTTGAATTTCGAGCTGTGTGACCTTAATTCAGTCCACAGCAGGCACAAATGACACCGGATCAGTGTTCACTGCGGCCTTTGGACTATGGCCATATGTCTATTCGACTTGCACTTTCCCTTTTATGGGCATATCCAAACAGCTTGATTGTTACTTTGTCATTAATATGTCTCCACTAATTAGTATGTGTATGTTATGATGTAAATATATTTTCGTATATGAACTTTGAACACTTTGATATCTAAACTTCGAAACCGATATAGTTTATTTCGAATATTCATATTGAATTTAAAATATGATTAGTACACATATGTTCATATTTGTGTTTCAAATTTAATTACTTTATCAGAATTTAGATGATTTATTTTCTGATGCATTGCATTAGCATGATTTGACTTTTTGAATCACATGAATTCCTCCTCTGATTTAAATTCCTTCTTAACTCTATTTCCAAATTTTCTTTTAAAATTCTGTACTTAAGTCTGTTTTAGAAACTTGCATATAGTTTACGATATCTGTCTCTTTATATGTATTCCTTACATAGGCTTTATAAGCTCACCCCCTCTTCTCCCTTCCAGATTATCTATAATATATCTCACTGTACGAGGGGTATCTGACACATCCTTCGAGGCTTTTGTACAATCTTTGAACTTATATGATGTATAGTTACATATTTTGTATTCAGACTTGTACTACGTACTTATATAGAGTATGGGGATGTAATTAATGGAAGTATATATTACATTTATAGTTTGAAATTGTTGCATGCAAATTGATGGATATAAATTTCATTAAGTATTATAATTTAAATATGGTTGCATGCTTAATCAGAATATTATGAACTGGGACCAAACTATTAATGGATATTGATTTAGCTAATGTAAATTTATCTTTTTAATGAATTCGAGACACTACGCACAGCCTAACTAAGTAAATAAAAAAAGAAAAATTTGGTTCGAATTTTCAATAAAAAGGTAGATGATCCTAAAAACTCACATTTTAGACACTAATAAAAAATTGTCACATCATATTTTTTTAAACCCATACAATATTTATTTGACACACTCCCTCATCAAATCAAAGTATTAAATCAACACATTAACTGAATAATTTAATTCTAGTTAACCTAATTAAAATTAATAATTAATTTTATTGAGTCAAAAGTTAACGTTCAATATGAGGGCTGTTCAAGGTTAGTTCAAGAGTTATTTGGGGAGGCCAAGGCAGAAATATTCAAGAACAATTGTCATGAAGAGTGTTTTGGATGGATTGATCGCTGCAGAAGGTCGATACTGTGGAGTGGAAGTTTGGCTTTTAAGTACTCTTTACTATGCTGTGCAAATGAACATTCGTGCTGGTGCAAGCACTATTGGAAGGGTGAATGGGGTAGATATCATGTCATAAGCACTGTTGAAGGCGGAAAATTCACAGTGGGAAATTTCTTTTTGCCGGAGATTCTTAGATTCCGGGAACCAGAGTGCAATTTGATGCTGGGCTGTGAACTTTTTGTCGAGGCTGGGATGTGATTTCGCCATTTGGAAAATATAAATAGGAAAGTAACCCATGTGTTAAATTGATTAAATTATTGATTAATTTAACACTTCTAATTTAATAAAATTAATTATTACTTTTAATCACTAGACTTAAACTATTCAATTAGTGTGTTGATTTGATTAGGGTGTGTGTGCAAAATAAGTAATGTATGAGTTTAAAAAAAATATGTTGTAGCAGCTTTTAATTAGTGCTTAAAATATGAATTTTTTTTTGTGCAAAAGCGATATACGCTGATGTTATTCTAAAACAAGTCTGTTACAACCAAAGCCTTTATGATCATCTTTTAATAAATTAAGAATCCTCAGAGGAGGATTGCGAAAAACCACTGTATCAATTCTACCTGCATGACCAATATTAGCCATGAAATCAGCACACCTATTAGCTTCACGAAATATATGATGAATGGAGACCTCCCACTCCCTGCTCAGTAAATGGTGAATAGCAAGGATAAGACCAGATAGTGGATCCCTGGAACTCTTATGACCAGTGAGCTTTTGAACAGCAAGCAAGGAGTCAAATTCAACAATTATTTTTCGGAATCCTATATCCCAAGCAACAGTAAGACCATTGTATATAGCAAGCAACTTAGCCCGCAAGACTGAACCCCAACCTAACCTTCTGAAAAAACCCATAATCCAGCTACCATTGTGATCTCTGAAGACACCTCCTGCTGCCGTTAGCCCCGGATTTGAATAGGCCGCTGCATCAACATTAAGTTTAACAAACTATGTTAGAGGAGCTTGCCATACAACATACACAACTTTCTTCTGTATAATCCTTTCTACTACACCACTATAAACCTTATGTTCCCTCATATAACTGATGATAAGGTCAAAATCATTGCTAGGCCACACAAAACCCTCTTCGAATACGCCCTTATTTCGCCAATTCCATATGAACCAACAAATAAAACTAAATAACTCTGACCAAGCAAAGCCTAATCCAGCCACTATGTCTGTTGAAACCAAGTTTTGCCACAGCCACTGTTTATGACTATCAACCTGCCAAAAATTCAAGTTAGACTCATTCTTCCAGATCTTTCAAAGGCTACGGGACCTTGCACAGTCCCTCAATACGTGTAAAATATCTTCTGAATGAACAAGGCATCTAGGACAATTTGCCTCCAATAGAATATTCCTTCTTATACAATGTTCTCGAGTAAGCAGTCTTCCATGTAGAGCGACCCACAGAAAGAATTTAACCCTCGGGGGGATATTGAGACGCCATAAGAGCAACCAATTTATATTTGATACAAAATTGCCCTGCACTAGTTTATAGGCTGACTTGACAGTGAATTCACCACTTGAAGAAGCTGCCCAATAGGGTCTATCCTCGTCTATTAAGGATGGAATCACTAACTTAATCAGATTTGCCATAGGAGATGGGAGGACACTAAGGCGAGCTGCATTCCATTCTCCATCACTAAGTAACAGGTTAGCTACTTTTTCATCCTGGTGAGGACTAACATTAATTCCCTCACAACATTCGGCCAGCAAATTATTACATAACCATTTGTCTTTCCAGAATAAAACCTTTTGTCCATTACCAAAAATCCAAGTGCAACCTTTCTTAACGATGTCTCTACTACCTTCTATACTTCGCCAGGTCGAAGATGCAATTTTCTTCTTCTTTGCTCTGATAAAGGTTTCCCCTCTAAGATACTTAGCTGACAACAACTTCGCCCACAGACCAGTATCCCCGATTTCTAGCTTCCAACCAAGTTTTGCTAAGAGAGCTATATTCATATCCTTAGCTTTCCTGAACCCCAAACCTCCAAGGTTCTTAAGTCGATAAACTTCATTCCAATTAATCAAGTGAACTCGCTTCCTTATAGCTGTTGAGCCCCAAAGAAAATTCATGTTCAAGCTATCAATGGCTTGTAGGGTCGACTCAGGTAATTTCGCACATTGCATCGAATAGGTGGCTATGGAACTTGTGACAGACTGAACAAGTGTGGCTCTGCCCGCAAGGGATAGTTGACTCATTTTCCAACCCGATAATCTTTTGTTCACTTTGTCAATGATGTACTAATAGGCCACTTTACCTACATGCCTTGAGTGTATGGGAACCCCCAAGTACTGACCAAACTCTTTACTGAATTTCATTCCCGTGATGTTCTTGATCTGTTTCACCAGAAGCGAGGGTACATTTGATGAAGTTAAGAATTTAGATTTATTCTCATTCACCTTTTGTCCAGACATTGAACAAAAAGTATCCAAACACTCCATTATCACTTTACACTGCTGCACAGTAGCTTTCCCGAAGAGTATCAAATCATCCGCAAAGAATAAATGCGAAAGCAAGGGCCCTCAACGCGATACTGAAATAGGCTTCCAAGAAACCTTGGCCACTAACTTATCAATCATCTCTGAAAATTTTTGAAGACACATCACAAAGAGGTAGGGAGATAACAGGTCCCCCTGTCTCAAACCCTTCCCTGGTTTAAAGTACTGTGATAATTCACCATTCCACAATATATTCATTTCCATCGAAGTGACACAAAACATAATGAGATCGACCAAATTTTGTGGCAACAAACGATCCTTTAGAACCCATTCGAGAAACTGCCAGCTTACTTGGTCATAGGCTTTTTCAAGGTCTATTTTCATTACCAAATCTCCCATTTTCCCTTTCTTCCTCTGCATAGAGTGAATAACCTCCTGCATGATCACGATGTTATCTGAGCTACTCCTCCCCGGAATAAAACTGCTTTGGGTTGGGGCTATCATCTCATTTAGATAGGGACGTAGTCTATTCACTATTATCTTCGAAATAAGTTTAATCGATACATTACAAAGGCTTATCGGTCGAAACTGAAAAATGTACTTCGGGTGCTTCAATTTAGGGATCAAAACAACCAACACCTTACAGAGATTCGGATCGAAATGACCCGTAGCAAAAGACTCCTGAACAAACCTGCATACTGAGTTTCTAACAACATCCTAATTTGCTTTGTAAAAACATACCTGAAAACCATCTGGACCAGGGGCTTTGTATGAAGGCATCGAACAAAGTGCTTTATAAATCTCCTCTTCATGGGGAAGTTGACCCAGAATCTATTGTCCCTGGTAATCAAAATTAAAATTTGACCTTGGACACCAGTGGTCAAAATCATCCTCAACTTCATCAGCTAAATACAGATTCCTGAAGAAATCTACTACCATGGACTTTAGATCCCCTTGGTCATCACACCACGAGCCATCCTCCTTTTTCAACGCTAAAATTCTGTTCCTATTTCTTCTGATCACGGTTGTAGTATGAAAAAACTTTGTGTTTCGGTCACCAAGTTGAATCCAGTTGGAGCGAGATTTTTGAAACCACAGCACTTCTTCTTGTTGGAGAATCATATTATATTCAACTATTAAATTCTCCTCCAATTGTTGCAGATGAGATAGTGGTCGCCTTTCAAGAGCTTTCTGAACCCCTTCTAACTTATTCAGCAGCTGCATTTTCCTTCTAAAAATATTACCAAAGGTTCGAACATTCCAATCCTTCACCGCCCCTTGTAGTTGAACCAAATTGTTAACAAGTTGTTCATTCTATTTCCACGAGTCTTCTAAAAAGCTCTTAAACTGATCATGTAGGAGTGTAAGATCTGATTCTACACTACTGTAGAGTCTAAATTCATAAAATTGATAATGGAAATTAAATAAATAATGAATGTTAATTTCCAAAAGGGTGAAAAGCTCTTTTATTTGAGATATGAACGGAATAAATTATGTGAAATACTTGACGGGTGAGTACTAAATGGATGAGCTCGCCAATGGGCGAGCAAGGCTGATCGCCAGTAGAGGGTGATTAGTTGTACCGGAGAACAGATGAGTTCGCCAACGTGTGAAGTGATTCAGGACAAGCGGGCGAGTTGAGCCATAAGTAATGATCGGCCAATGTGGAGTGCCATCTGATAGCCCAAGGAATAAGCGTGGCGAGTTGATGGTGGCGAGTTGATTGTTTTCCTTTTGTTTGGCAAATAGTTGAGTTCGCCAACTTCGTGGATAAGTGATGGCCCGCTTGTGGCGAGGACTAGGAACGCCAATGTATTTGGCGAGTAAGGTGGTCGCCCAGATAGAGGGGCAAATGAAAACAGAATTCAACCTAGCAGCCAAGATTGACTTTGTGAAATATACGGTTGAGGATAATAAATGAAGAAAAGTTAAAGTCAATAAGGGAATTAGCCCTATTGGTTGAGGAATTAAGCAAAGGCTGCAGCAGAAGAAAAAGGCGTGTGAAAGGTAGACTTTCACGCCATTTGTGCTTCAGTTTTCTTCATGCATTAAAGGAGTGATGGACGTGAAATGATGAAAGAAGCAGGTAAGGGACGGGTGGTAGAGTTGGATTGGATAAGCTGAGCTATATAAGAAGAAACAAGTGAGGAAAATCGAGTTAGCCAACTCCAGCTTCTTCACGAAAGTCATTTCTCTGTTTCTTCCATTTCTCTGCCATGTTTGATCTACTAAGCTCTTTCCTTAAGTTGGCTAAACACATAAACCTGCTAGCAAACCTTTCCTTCTTAGTTGGTTGAGCTAAAATAATAAGCAAAGGAGACCAACGTGAGATGGAAAACAGTCTGTTCTGGAAGTGAAGTTGGTTGAGGTAAGTTTCATATTTCTGAGGTTTTCTTGATGCTCAATTATAGATTTCTATGTTTTATGCAGTAATAAACATAGATACAGTCTTGTTTTTAGTTAGATCTTTGGAGAATATGAAAACAAAGAAAATAATGGAATAAATGACGACAATGGCGATTACAGTGATCGCCCATGTTGAAAACTAGTAATCGCCAATGAGGCGAGTAGATAATAAGGAACTAGCCAAGGTAAAGCCTGTGTTCAAAGGGCGAGAACGCCCAATTCTAGTGAAATGAATTCATGGGCGAGCTCAAATGCAGAGGCGTTGGGCGAATAGGATTGTGGGCGAACTCCCTCAATTAAGTCAATGTAGGCCTTGTGAGTTGAATGTTGGGCGAGCTCACAAACCTACGGTGAGTAATGGCGGGCGATATGCCACGTGGTAGCCATATGGTGAATGGCGAGCTCGTCTGGGCGAACTAGTGAAGCTCAGTTGGGCGAGTAGTCATTTGATTTATTTCAATTTCGCCCAAGTAATGGAAAAATTATATATAAAGAAAATATTAATGGAATTTATATATAATTTGCAGCGATAAATGGGAATGGCTATGGGCGAACAGAGAGCAGGGCGAAGCAAGGCTTCGTTTCTAACAGGTAAGGGAGATGTGTGTGAAGTGATGCATGTCCAGTGGAGTAAATTTTATGAAAACATTAAGTTAAATGTTTTGTTTTCTGACATGCATTGTTTGAGGAAAGTTATTTGATAATTATTTTTTATACGGGCGAGCTAAAAGTCGACCCCTATGCTGTTTTGGGTGAACTGATACAGGGCGGGCGAGCCCTTGTATTTTATGATGGGCGAATTGGTAATGGCGGGCGAGCCAAGCACTTTTATAATTTTTATACACTTGTCTCTAGTTTTAAGGGCGGGCGAACTCGTTTTAATGCGTTTGGGCGAACGAACCTTTTGTTTTAAATGTAAGGCGGGCGAACCGCTATCAACGAGACATATTCTGTTTTGAAAAACTAAGTGGAGGGCGAATACTAATTCACCGTCTTGTCGAGTTAGTCAGGGGCGAGCCGTGAAGGGCGAGCTGACTCTGGCGAACAGTTTTAAAGTGAAATTTCCTAAACGAAAATGAATTATTTTAATAATTCAAAAATAGAAATATGAAACCTTTGGCGAGTTGATTACTGGGCGAGCCGGTTTTGTTTTCATGTTTAAAAGCAAGATGGCGGGCAAACACTTGTTCTCCACGTTAGGCGAACTGTCATGGGCAAGCCATATCGGGCGAGTCGACCATGGCGAACAGGTTTCGCCTTCCAAAATTTTTTTAACGAAAAATGAATTGTTTTCATTATGTTTTTGGGCGAGTTGACCAATGGGTAAGTTGACCATGGGCGAACTAGCCATGGCGAGTCAGTTTAACCCGTGCCTTTCTCACACGGAATTCAGTGAGATTGCGAGCTGTTTTTAAAACCTTTTTTTGGAAAGAAAATGATGACATTATGAAATGATTCCTTAAAGGTTTTTCATGAAATATAAATTGATTTTGAGACGTTAGGCCTCTAGTTCATGCATTACTATTGCGTGACCCGCCTGGGGCGGTGGCTCGGTCGATGGACCAAGGAGTGCACCTCAGGGCGTCACAGGGCTGATGGACCCGCCAAGTCATCAGCGGTCTCGAGGTCACTTGGCAAGTGGACCCGAGGACCACTATAGATTATGGCCATAGATCTGAGATAGCCGTGAGGGGCGATAGCCTACGGGTGCACCCCAAAAGCGGCAGATTCCGTTCTCGCAAGGGGGAGGGGGAAACGATGATAGCATGATTTATTTGTTGCCTAGTCTCAACTTACCAATTTCTGTTTATTGTGAGGATTTGTTGAAATCCTATACGTTGTTTACTACATTTTTAAAGTAAACTGTTTAGCCAGTGATTTGAATGGTGTTTTAAGAGAGTTGTTTACTATATATCCATTGTCTTTTCTACTGGGTTATTGTTAAGAAAAGAATAGATGCGTTGTGATATATAGTTTTGCTTTATTTAAAGCAGCATATGTTTCCTTTACTGAGCGTATGAATCGCTCACCCCTTTGTTTTAACTCCACAGATATGAAGTACACGGAGTTGAGAGAATTAGCTCTCAGATGGATATAGTTACGTTTAAAGCGCTGAGGCATGTTATGTTAAACGTGACAGGTACAGTCTCTTCTCTTTTACATTCTAGACATATGTATACAGTACTACTTTATTGAAATAAAGACAATAGGGGATGTCAAATTTAAGGAAATATGAAAAGAAATTTCATATTCCGTTTTTATTAAATAAATGTTTATCATTTATGATTGTTACTGGTAAATGTTAATGGCATCGCAGACAGCCCAACCGGTTAAGTTGTATGAAAATACGTGAAAAATGTGGTAACGGGATGTTACAAGGAGCCAGGCAGCTTCGAAACGAAAAAGTCTCAGCTCCCGGTTGCTTTCATGAACGCCATGTAGCTTGAGTAGAATCGGACAGTGATCCCCGTGCACTCTGGGAAGGTTTCTAACAAAAGCTTCTGCAAATTTCAGCCTCCAAATCTGATTACAAAGAACTCTATCCAATTTCTTCTTGATTAGTCCTCCCCAAATCCTTTTATTAGTCCAAGTATATTTACAACCAACAGATTCAACATCTAATAATTGTCGCTTGATCAAAACATCCTATAACACCTCCAACTTTCTCAAACTCTCCTGTGCACCTCCCTGTTTTTCTTCCATTGAAACAATTTGGTTAAAGTCACCCATAATTACCCAAGCTTCATTGTCAAATGCCTTAAAATTCATAAGATAATTCCACAACAATCTACGCTGGGAAAATGAGGGGCTAGCATATAAAGCTGTGAGAAACCAACTGAAACCACGACAATCAGTAATACTAAGTGAGATGAATTGGTTGCACCTTTCGACAACTCTAACATTTCCAATACTCTCGTTCCATAAAACCTAGATACCTCCAGAGAAGCCCAACGCATCCATTTTCGTCGACTTTTCAAACTTGAGTTTACGAATAACAGCATCTGCTGTTGAACCACTAATACGTGGTTCTGCTATAATAAGCATGTCCGTCCTGTGAACAGAGATAATCTCTCTGGCATTACATAAAAACTCCTTACTTCCCGCACCTCTACAATTCCAAAAAATCACTGACATGATGATTGAGAAGCAAAGCAGTGAGATCAACATAGAAATAACCCTACAGAACCTCCATACAATTGGCTTCAGGATCTATCAACTTAATACCATCAGAGATAAACTCTTCAGTTAGATCAGTTCGTTGGCGAGAGTTCTCACCTTCTAGAATGGATCTAGCTTTACCTGGTGTAGTCGCCTCTGGAACCTCAGGCCCAAAACAATTATTACTCGTAGTTTTCTACAAAGAAACTCTACGTGATACTTTAGTTTGACCCTGTGGAGGCCCACGGTTTGCACCTTTTCTTGCAATTTCTTTCACAAACCTTAAGCTTGTCCTTGGCCCAGCTCCAGAACACATCGATCCACTTTTATTAGCCGATCCAATAATCGGTGCATTTGAAGAACTACCCACATGGAAAATGAATTCCTTCTCCAAGTTAACCGTTGATGGCGTAAAGGAATTATTACAAAAAATACTTTCCTTTACTGATCTTGTTTCAGAATCAAGGCTAACTTTCAAGTTCGAAGAGTTACCTTTCTTGCCATTGGCCATGTTTGACTTTTTTCCATTGTTTATTATTTCCCCTCCCTTCATTATCTCCAAACCTGGAGGCTAAAAAAACTCCTTACCGTTTTGGGAATCAAACTCCTTGATCGATGGATCGATTTTCGGAGAAAAATTTGAAGCCTTGGACTTTCCTTTTGAAGCTTCATCTCCTTGCCGAGGCTTCCTCTTTCTCCTCTGTACTAGCATCCATGGTCCATACTGACCTTCTTCCTTAGTCGATGCATCCGAAGTAGACTTTGGAGCTGGCTCCTTCTGCTCAGAAGGACTGACTTGTATCATAGCAGGACAAGAGTCAACTTTATGTCCAAATTTTCCACAATGGAAGCAGATCATGTGGATGCCTTCGAACTCCACCACTTGTCTGTGCTTCCCCACATAGAATTTCGAGACCAACGGTTTGGTAAGATCCACTTCAACACACAGACGAGCAAATTTGCCACGTAACGCCTCTTCTGTATTCTTATCAACCTTGATCACCCTACCCACACAATCACCCATCTTAGCCAACGCAAGAGGGCTATAATACTCCATAGGCAAACCAGGTAGATGAATCCATGCAATAACCTTCTCAATTCTGTCCATTAACGGATTAAAGTTAGGGCTCCACTGGTGAACAGTCAAATAATGACCTCCAACAATCCAAGGACCCCCCTCCAAGACATGGATATAATCCTCTTTATACTCGAACTTAAATAAAAAATAGTCATGGCCAAGGTCAATAATCCTGTATCTTCCCAACAACTGCCAAAGATGTTTAACTTTCACGGACAAGGCATGATAGCCAATGGTTTTCCCCAGTAATTTCACTATTATAGCCTTTGTCCATGGTTTCCGCATCAGAGACTTTTCCTCCTTTGTGAAGGAAATTCTAGGAATGCTACCGTCGCAATTCTCCTCCTCATCATCAGAAATCTGATCATCAAAAAACATGTCTTCATCTTCCTTCCAATCACACCATCCAGCGTCCTGGGATCCATTTTTCTCAGTCACTTTATCCCTATATAGGATCATCTTAAAATATTGTATTTTCATAGGTATATTATCTTAATTAAATATCCTTAATTTTCTTGCAGTAAAAAACTCCTAATCCTAAACCAAACAGGATTATATTTTGCATGACTTTCACGTCTATGAATAGCCCCAGCCCTCTCATTGACAGTAAGTTTCAATTTCACTGTCCAAATTGGTTTTAAATCTTTGTTCTGTCTTTCGAGAAGGTCGGTTTAAGCCAAGAAGTAGTGCAGATTTAGTCTTCGATTTCGTGAAGAAATGTCACCATGCCTGACTCAAAATCCGGAAAACGAAAACATCCAACAGACGACGACTACAAGACTAGCTTTGTATTCAAAATCGAAGCAAGACGTTTCGTCTCTCGACGGTCTAAATCAACGCCTGTAGTTCTTAGTGGGGTAGAAATAGAGAACCTAACCTTGAAGAAAATCCAGCAATCAGGTAAGTCTTCTACGCATCTCAACAAACTCATAAAAGATTCTGGACCGTCTCTCGGCATCCTCGGGAACACCATAGATAAGCAGTTGCTTCAAAAGTTTGCGAAGTTTGCTTCCGATTCTCGTATCGACTGGCGCGCTCCAGTTAAAGTGGTGGTGAAAAGCGACATCGTTCAGGAATTGAAAAACCTCGCGTTGGACGACGCGGAGAATGAAAAGTGTGCTATTTGTTTGGAGAGTCTCGATATCGGCGATGATGCCATCAATCTGCCGTGCTGTCATAACTATCATCGATCGTGCATGCTCGGATGGCTGCGCAACAAACAAACTTGTCCTCTCTGTCACCGCCCTTTGCCAAACAATCCAAGACTTTAGTTAGACAGTATCATACTTCTTCTTTGTTATGTTTTTTTTTTCTTAGATGTTCATTTTATTAGTTGCTATGTAATAGAGGTTCTTGAAACTATATATTATAAATTTATTTATTTTTGGATGATTCGAAACTATAAAGCTAGATCTTATATATAACGAATGCCTTGTGTAA
Source organism: Heritiera littoralis (assembly GCA_031772115.1). Classification (NCBI taxonomy): domain Eukaryota; kingdom Viridiplantae; phylum Streptophyta; class Magnoliopsida; order Malvales; family Malvaceae; genus Heritiera; species Heritiera littoralis. Next base: position 4,451,491 of record JAPDPK010000026.1, on the reverse strand, counting down.
CTATATTCATCATATTTTATTAGAGACTAAACCCAAAGCACCCCCTATTATTCAATCACCTAGAGTAATCCCCGGAAAGACTAGACTTTCGCTACATTTTATTAGAGACTAAACCCAGAAACCTTTAAAAATGTCTTGCATGTCTGACCACTCATGCATACTGGCAGCTTCCATAGCCTGCAAATAGACAAGTGCAGAAGATTATGAACAAAAAAAAAGAATTTTTCTATAGCACAATCAAATATCACATTGAAACAGGATTTTTTTGGATAATAAGTAGTCTTACAAATATTCTGTCATCTTAAGAAAACATTGCAGAATTAAGACCTCATGTACTACAAAGATAAAAATTAACAGAATTCATATATAGCAATGCTTTTTATTTAAACATTAAACAGGATTTGTTTCAATGAAACTCCCAAATCTGAAAATGTAACATCCCAAATCCACAGTATAACATAATATTAACTTATAATTTACACTTACTTACCGGTTGGGCTGTCTGTGATGCTTAACAACTCTTAACACTTTAATAAGAAATAGTGCTTTTATTCCTCGTACTAATATAGAAATATAAATTGTTACATTATTTCCTTAAGATGTATATACATTCCCTTCTATATAATGCAGTACCGTACAATTTCACTGAATATATAAAAAAAATATTGTACCTTCGATATTGAATATCTGCTGACTCTAGCAGTCGATAATCTCTGGAAGGTAATTCTCTTAATCCAAGATCAACAATCTATAGAGTGAAAAATAAAGGGTGAGCGACAACGTGCTCAGTAAGGAAGGTGTATGCTGCTTTATACAAATAAAACTATATCCTTCAAAATTTTTATTTTTCTCAACAATAAACCCAGTGGGGAAAACAATGGATATAAGTAAACAGTTTTTTTTTTTTATAATCAAATCGTTGGCTAAACAGTTTACAATATAATGTAGTAAACAATAAATAAGATTCAACAAGTCCTCTCAGTAAACAGAAATTAGTAAGTTGAGACTAGGCATCACCCTACGAATAAATCATGCTCTCATCGTTCCCCTTCTCCCTTCGAGAACGGAATAATCATCCCCACAGGGATACAGTAGATCTATGGCCACAATCTATGGGTGGTCCTCAGGTCTACTTGCCAGGTGATCTCGAGACCTCTGATGACTTGGCGGGTCCATCAGCCTCATAAATAACAATGCATGAAACTAGGGGCCTAAAGTCTCAAAATCAAATTATATCTCATAAAGCACCTTTAAAGAATTATTTCACCAAATTCATCATTTTTCTCAAAATGATTTATTTTCCAAAAAGGTTTTATATTTTCTGTTTACAAAGATATTAAAAATAACTCATTTTTCGTATGAGGAAAATGTAATTTAAACCTGCTCGCCCATGGTCAGCTCGCCCATTACGGCTCGCCCATGGTCAGCTCGCCAGTGCGATGAACTAGTGTTTGCCCGCCAACCTTAGCATTTCAAAACAAGTTAAATTGGCTCGCCCATAGCGGCTCGCCCATGGCCAGTTCGCCCATTATGACATTGCCCATAGTCAGTTCGCCCATTATGGCCTTGCCCATGGTCAACTCGCCCATATGCGGTAGTACCATGGTCAACTCCCCCAAATGGAGTACTTCCATGGTCAACTCGCCCAATGCGGCACTTCCATGGTCAATTCGCCCAGTTTTATTAAAACACGGATTCTTTTCTTTGGCTCGCCAGCGATTTTGTTAAACAAGGGGTCGCCTATTTGTGGCTCGCCCGGATTTCTATTAAAACAGGGTCGCCCGCCCAAAACATCATAAAAGGGGTCACCTTCAATTGGCTCGCCCGGATTTTATTAAAACATGGGTCGCTTGCCCCAAAACATCATAAATGGGTTCGCCCACTTTGGCTCACCCGCCCTTTTACCAGTTCGCCCAAATCAAAAATAATTTATCAAATAAATGCATGTCATAAACCAAACCAATTTCTCAATATTTTCATAAAATTTAACTCCACAGGACATGCATTCACTTCACACACATCTCCCTTACCTGGTCTTATGTAGCCTTGCTTCCTGATTGCCTTCCCGATCGCTTTTACCATGTCCTTAATTCACGGCTGCAAAATAATTTATTAAAACTATTAATATTTTCTTTTCGAATATTTCCTAAAACTATTTTGAAATATTTCCAATCACTTTGGCTAGATTTGAGACTAATCTACAGCTCGCCCAACTAAGCTCGCATTCTCCCAACAGAGCTCGCCATTCGCCCAACAGAGCTCACCATTCGTTAATTGACTTACACTTGAGAGCTCGCCCAGCATTACTCACCATATACTAGCTTATTCGTGGGAGCTCGCCCACAATTCAACTCGCCATTCATATATTAGCTTAAATATGGGAGTTTACCCACAATTTCAACTCGCCATTCATAGTGGCTTAAGTGCGAGAGTTCGCCCACACTGCTTTTTATTCAGAGGTGGGCTCGCCTATCTGAATTTAACTTGCATGTGGCGACCTCGCCCACCATACCATGCTCTTATTCATTTTTACACCATTTCCAATACTTTCCTTGTCCATTCTCGATTATTTTTCAGACTACATGTTGTTCTAGTTTCTTATATATTCTAACAAGATTTAACTAAAAGAAGGCTATATCTATGTTTGTTATGTTGTAAAACATAGAAATCCACCATCGAATATCAAGAGAACCATAGAAATATGGAACTCACATTAACTGGGTTGCACTTCCTGAAACAGAGTGCTTTTCTGCCTCCTTTAGCTTTACTTTGCTTGTTCCTTTGCTTTTCAACGGTGGAGAAAAGGTTTAGCCAGCTAAAGGATGAAGTTTCATGATTCACATATAAGAGAAACCGAAGAAACGAGGTGTGAATTTACAATAACACAGACTGAGCAAGAAGCAGTATTATGGTTTTTTGAAGAGATGAAGTTTGTTTCCGTTAGTTTTTACTCATGTATTCTTCTTATATAGCCATTCAAATCCACTCAGAACCTACCACCTGTTCTTATCCCGTTTTCTTTCATCATTTCACGTCTTTCATGCATTAAAAACTTGTAGAAAACTGCAGCTAATGGAACGGCTATGGGAAGCAAATTTCTGTATGTTTTGACTAAGTTTTTCTCTTCTTTTTATCACTTCCCTTCCACGCCACTTCCAACCAACTATTATTGACTTTGATCTCATTTTTCTTCACTTGTTCAACAGCCATTTATTCCCTTTCACACCTTCCATTCGGTTCCAGCCTTGATTCTTCACATTTGTTCATGCTTCATTTAATTCTTTCATACCATAAATACTATCTCCAACCTTTTTACCAAGATTAAATCCCATCTATTTCTTGTTGCACTTTGATGTTTGTTTTTCTTTCTTTTATACACCATACTATAAGTCATAATTTCCAATAATTAAAATGAAGAGTGGAAGTTCACATTCAATATTTATTTAATTTCACTAAAAGAATTTATTTTCACTATCAATTATGTACAATTATGGTATATAGTATAATAAAATTCGAGTCTTATAGAAAATATGAATTGTAGCCCTTAAATTAGAAATTACTTGAAAGAAAGTATTTTTGTTACTTGGATCAATTTCAATGATAAGAGCAGAGCCGCCGAAGTCACGGTCCCATCTGTTACCGCCAACGAGTTTGTAATAGTAGTTCATACTACAGAAGCATGGTTGATGAGAGTATTGAGGTAAGTAGCAAGTTCCATTTTCTTGTATCAGCTTGCAGTTCCATCCCCGGAACCCAAGTTGAGCACAGGCATAGTTTATGTTGGAATCAAGTGCTGTAATGTTGGTGGAAGGTTTTGCAACACAGCATCTTTTGTCCTATTTAAAACACGATGAATTTACAAGAAAAACTATCAATTTAACATGGATTTTTCATGGAAAATTAATAATATGTCACAGTTAGCATTGATTCTACCTGTCCATTAGCCAACTTCGGCTGCTTGCCTGCATAAATAACACAGAAAGTGCACATCAAGTACTTTGCATACATTCAAACAGCAGACGCACACGAAAATTTAAAGCTTTGATTAAATTTCTGGTGGAAAAGAAAAAGAAAACAATGAAACAGTGTTTATAATTAGAAGATCAGGGGAGATAAAACTGTATTATGGAGTATAACATTGTTCATTCACATTTCACACCTCAGGAAAGAGGAAAGTGTGGTAAGGAATGCTTGCATTTAAGAACAATATTTTCTAACTAGCACATAGCAAAATTTCAACACTCTAAAGTCGAACAGAAGATGATTAGAACTTATTTACAAAAACCCATTTGAAATTTTGATTTAAAAAGTATTAGAACACATAAATTAAGGAATCCAATCCTTGTTTGTCATGTACAAATACAATTATACAACTACAAGAGAATTAAAATGCAGAAGTAAGATATGAGAAAGTTTAGATGAAAGAAGGAAAAAACACAAGAAAATGGAAATGGTACCAGAGTTAAATGACAGAAGAAGCAGAAGATAGAGAATGGGAAGTGACACAATTGATTTAGCCATTGCTTTTGGTTGCAGTAAATAAATAAAAGATAGTGAAGAAAGATAACTTGGTGAATGAGAATGAGCATGAAAGTTCAAACATATGGGGTAGATAATGCTATTGCCCGAACATAATTTTCTGCTTCCACAACATTTTAAGAATCTCTCCAATTCTATGAAGTAAGAAGAATACCTGTTAGGATGAGATGGTCAAAATCAAGAAGAATTTGATCTGAATTGGTCGAATTGGTCACCACCTTACTAATTTCAACCATATGTAAACAACCTGCGGATTATGCCAGCATCAATTGAGCATGGGTTTGGTGAGAACAGAAGCAAACTGCAGGCAGAGGGTGGCAATACCATTTCGAATTGTGCTAGAGAAGATTCCATCTCTATCTTTAAGGGGGAGGACTGCTAGTCCATAGCAATTTGCTTTTATTATTGTAAGCTGTAAATCACAATCAAAGTAAAATTTAGAAAATTTGAGTAAATTGGTGCATATCATTTTGGTTTTTAAATTTGAAAAAATAATTTGTTGATCTTTGAATTTCCGAAGTTATAATGTACTCTTTTCATCATTTTTTTCTGTTAATTTTTTAGATTAAATGTTAGCTGGGCAATATGTATCATACATGTGTCACATACTTATTTGATGATATGCACATGCTCGGATTGTTTAGTTTAATATTAAACTTAAAAAAGTATCCTCTATTTTTAAAAAAATATCGAAAAAATCGATACATTATGATTTTGGAAATTTAGGGATTAACAAGTTATAAATAACCTGCATTCCAAACTTCGAAGACTATGTGTGTAATTTACTCATAAAATTTTGTATTAAAGTGTTAACATTAATTAACAATGTGGTGAAAGTTATGTCGATGATACTAAGATTAGAGTGGTAGAGATGAAGAAATGACATGGGCAGGCATAGTACTTAAAAGGGTAAGCCAAATAATATTGTTGACTGACAAATAGGCCATTATATATTCATTTTTCATCTCTAATTACTTCTATCAAAATGATAATCAACTTGCATGAACCGGCTTAATATAATTAATATATATATATATATATATATATATATATATATATATATATATATATGCTGCGCAGCATTAATTTTTTTTTTATAAATATAACATGTTTCAGTCATTGTCACTTCTAGCTACCGGGATGGCTTTAATGTCAACAATTTAGACATGATTAAGTTGGATTCAATTCAAGATTATTACCGGACAGGATTTTGGAAGAGCTATTGTTACTGATTAAACTCTCTGCCAGACAGGACTTAGTTTTTTATTAAAGAGTAATAACTTAGATAATTAAATTTCACTAAACTCTTCAGGAAATTAAAAATCTTTGGTTCAATGGCTAAGGAAAATTTTACACAGTGAACGGCTTGGAATACAAGCATTAGAAAACATGTGGTGTGGGCTAACACATTACACAAACATATACATGTTTTCATTATCAAATTTTCTGCGTACCTTCTTCTCTAACAAAGCTTTAACTCATCTTTATTTGTATAAAAAAGAAAATTAATACAAGAGGTGAAATCCATGAGGACAAACGGTAAAATTTGATTAAAAAAATTGTTGTTGTTATTATTATTATTATTTAACCTATTAGAAACTTGCTTGACAATTAAATGCCAATTCACAATCCCATATAAGACCTTACTTTATTAGCAAGTTACAATAGATATTATCGTAATTAAATATCCTTAATTTTCTCTAAGTAAACAAAAATTCGTAATCTTAAACCAAATAGGAGTGTATTTTGCATGACTTTTCAAGTCTATAAATAGCCCTAACCCGCTGCTTGACAAAAAGTTTCAATACCACTTTCAAAACTGGTGATAAATCTTTGTTCTGTCTTTCGAGAAAGTCGGTTTAAGCCAAGAAGTAGCGTAGATTTTGTTTCAATTTCGTGAAAATATTTCACCATGCCTGACTCAAAATCCAGAAAACGAAAACATCCAACAGACGACGAATGCAAGACCAGCTTTGTATTCACAGTAGAAGCAAGATGTGTCGTCTCTCGACGGTCTAAATCAACGCCTGTAGTTGTCAGTGGGGTGGAAATAGAGAACATAACCTTGAAGAAAATCCAGCAATCAGGTAAGTCTTCTACGCATCTCAACAAACTCATAAAAGATTCTGGACCGTCTCTTGGCATCTTCGGGAACACCATAGATAAGCAGTTGCTTCGAAAGTTTGCGAAGTTAGCTTCCGATTCTCGTATCGACCGGCGCGCTCCAGTCAATGTGGTGGTGAAAAGCGACATCGTCCAGGAATTGAAAAACCTCGCGTTGGACGACGCGGAGGATGAAAAGTGTGCTATTTGTTTGGAGAGTCTCGACATCAATGATGCCGTCAATCTACCGTGCTGTCATAACTATCATCAGACGTGCTTGCTCGGATGGCTGCGCAACAAACAAGATTGTCCTCTCTGTCGCTGCCCTTTGCCAATCGATCCAAGACTTTAGTTAGACAGTACCATAGTTATTCTTTGTTATGTTTTATTTTTTCTTAAATGTTCTTGCATCGTATTTTATTAGTTGCTATGTAGTAGAAGTTCTTGAAACTATATATTATTTTTATTTATTTTTGGATGATTAAAAACTATAAAGTATGGTTAGATCGTATATAACGAATGCCTTGTGTAACTATATTCATCATATCCAGAGTAATTCCTGGAAAGACTATAGACTTTCGCTACATTTTATTAGAGACTAAACCCAGAAACATTCAAACATGTCTTGCATATCAGACCACTCATGGATACCGGCAGCTTTCATAGCCTGCATATAGATAAGTGCAAAAGATTATGAACAAAAAAGAATTTCTATAGCACAATCAAATATCATATTAAAACAAGAATTCATTTTTTTGGATAATTAGTTGAATTCTATTGCCCAAAGAAACAGCAGACCTGATGCAAATTTACAAAGTGTCACAAATATTCTGTCATCTTAAGAAAACATAGTAGAATTAAGACCTCGGGCACTACGAAGATCAAAAATTACAGAATCCATAGCAATGTTTTTTTTAACACATAAAACAGGATTTGTTTCAACATGAAATTCCCAAATATGTAAATATGAATTGCAACCTTAAATTAGAAATTATTCGAGAAAAAAAAAAAGAGTTTTTGTTACTTGGATCAGTTTCAGTGATAAGAGCAGAGCCGCCGAAGTAGCACTTCCAGCCTCGACGACCGTGGGCTTGGTAGTAACAGTTCATGACTACAGATGCATGGTTGATGAGAGTATTGGGGTAGTAGCAGGTTCCGCCTTCTTTTATCGGCTTGCAGTTCCATCCCATACTCCCAAGTTGATTACAGGCATGGTTTATGTAGGAACCAAGTGCTGTATCGTTGGTGGAAGGTTTTGCAACACACGAGGTTTTGCGCTATTTAAAACAGGACAGATTGATAAGAAAAACCATCGATATTACATGGATTTTTCATGGAAAGTTAATAACATGTCACAATTAGCGTAGCTTCTAACTGTCCATTAATTAGCCAACTTCGGCAGCTCGCCTCCATAAATAACACAGAAAATGGACATCAAGTACTTTGCAAACATTTAAACAACAGAAATAGAACTGTATTAGGTAGTATCATATTGTTCATTCACTCCTCAAGAAAGAGGAAAATCTGGTAAGGAAAGTTTGCATTTAAGAAACAGTATTTCCTATGTAGCACATTGAAAAATTCCAACATTCTTAAGTAGAACATAAGATGATTAGAACTTATTTACAAAAACCCATTTCAATTTTTGATTTGAAAAGTAGTAGGACACATAAATTAAGGAAACCAATCCTTGTTTGCCATGTGCTAATACAACCGCAAGAGAATTAAAATGCAGAAGTAAGATATGAGAAAGTTTAGATGCAAGAAAGAAAACACATGAAAATGGAAATGATACCAGACTTAAATGACAGAAGGAGTAGAAGATAGAGAATGGGAAGTGACACAATTGATTTAGCCATTGCATCTCGTAGAAATAAAAATTATAAAAGATAGGGAAGAAAGACAACTTTGTGAATAAGAATGAAGATGAAAGTTCAAATCTATGGGGTAAATAATGCTATTGCCCGACCATAATTTTCTGCTTCCAAAAAATTTTAACAATCTCTCCTATTCTATTGTAATGACCCTTTATACCAAAATTATGAACCAAATTTTTTCTTTTTCACTTACTTCGTTGGGCTGTGCTTAGTGTCTCAAATTTATTCTTAAGCTAAATTTACATTAGCTAAATCAATATCCAATAATCACTTTGGTCACAGTTCAAATTTTCTAACTAAGCATGCAATCACATTTAAAATTATATTACTTAACAAAATTTATGTCCATCAAAGTTGCATGCATCATTACTTACCATGAATGTATTAAGTGTTTCCTTTAATTACATAAGTACTGAAAAGCAAGTCTGAATATAAAATAGATATCTGTACATCATGTACCTTCAAGGGCGATACAAAACCTCGAAGGATGTGTCAAAACCTCTCGTACAGATCGCCTACTGCAAATAATCTGGAAGGTGGAGAAGGGGAGGTGAGCTTTTTGGAAAGCCCAATAAGAGATATATATAAAGAGACAGATACCGTAAACTATATACAAGTATCTGAAAACGATTAATAAGTTCTAAAACATAAGGGATATTTCTAAAATAGAGAATCTTATCCAGAAAGGAATTCATGTTTTTTGAAAATCATATGTAAATCAAATCAGTATAACAGATCACTTAACAAAGCCATGTTATGCAAATATGTAAACAGTTGTCTTCAGAAATTGTATTATATTTCAATCAAATGATAAAAATCCATACCAAATCATTTTCAGATTTCAGAATCCAATCATATCAATCCATATCATATCAATTTCAGATTTCAAAGTTCGAAAATCAAATATTCAGAAATCATTCAGAAATCAGAAAATAACAGAAAGTGGAGACATGGCAGTAACTCGGTATACATCAAGCAGCAAAGATATCCCATAAGGATAATAACAGATAGACGTATGGCCATAGTCCAAGTGGTCTACAGTGAACACTGATCAGGTGTCATTTGTGACCGCTGTGAACTAAATCAAATCACACAGCAACATAGTGCGTAGAATACATTTCAGATACAGATACTGTAGGCTCCGAAGGTCACACTACAGCCAGATACTATAGGTCCCGAAGGTCACGCTATAGCTAGATACTGCAGGCCCCGAAGGTCACGCTACAGCCAGATACTGCTGGATCCAAAATATACAGCAGTCCAGATACCGCAAGATGACGGTTAACCAGTGTCTCAAAACATAAGTTTCATAATTCAGAGTTCAAATCCGTAAGTCAAAATATACAGATATTTATAAAAGTTCATAAAGCAGATTATTGCATAAAATCATAATTATTTTCCAAATATTTAAAAACTTAATAATTTCCAAAATATATATAAAGAAATAGGTTTTAGTATTATGATTTATGTTAGCTTTAAATTGACATATATATTTTGAAATGACAAAAACTTAAGTAAGCTTTAATGTTTTAATTCATATTGTAAATTTGCCTTATCACACAAGATTTTCTCAATCCATTTTAAGTGTTCATATCAAACATTAAGACCATGAATTAATGATATATTCTTATTGGTCTTAATACTTTATAAAATGTTTTGAATATTTTAGAAAATTACTTGATGAATTTTTGGACCATGTTTTCATTAGAGAAAGTCAAGATAAACTCCCACAAAAATGCTAAAATGGTTTGGGTTAGATTAGGATCAAAGGCCACATCATTTCTAACTCAAAAAGTGCAGGAAATCACATTCTGGAAGCATGGGATCGATCCCCTAAGGGAAGGGATCGATCCCTTTATGGCAGAATGCCCTGGAAGCCAAGAATGAAGCATGGGATCGATCCCTTTTGCAAAAGGATCGATCCCTTTACACCAGAAAGTCCCCAACATCTAGTTTCTGTGAGATACAACGGCTAGTTTCTGTTTTGGCTCCAACCAACGTCCACAAACCATCCAAGGGACTATAAATAAAGGCTTAGAAGCTAAAGGAACCAAGGGGAACTACTCAATCAACTCCAATTCTCATTTTCCTCAAATCCTCAAGCCTCAACATCAATTCAAGAGATAAAAAGTCTTCATCTTCTATCATTCATCTATTTCTTGTATTGCTTATCACAAACATTGTATAGGCTTTTCATTGTGCTTAATTTCTATAATCACTTGCCTACCTAGAGGCCTTTCTTTGATTACATTATTTGTAACCCACCATTCATTGTAAAAGGGGAGGTTTCTCTTAAGCCTTGAAAAAGAGGGAGGTTACTCTTTAGCCTAAGAAAAAGAGGAAGGTTTCTCTTGAGCCTAGAAAAAGAGGGAGGTTACTCTTGAGCCTAAGAAAAAGAGGGATTGTAATCACAAATTCAAGATAGTGGATTTGGAGAAAATCCTTGGGAGCGTCTCAAGGTAGAGGACGTAGGCAAGTTGCCGAACCTCTATAAATCGCTTGTGTAAATCTCTCTTTCCCTACTTTCTTTACTTTCATGCAATTATATTTGTGCTTATTGTATTGTATTTGAATTGCATGATTGAATAGCCTAGAGAACTTAGAAAACATTTATATAGGCTAGAGAATTTAGAGAAATCGAAAAACAAGCTTAAGATTAGTTAAAAACCGATTCACCCCCCTCTCGGTATAGCCTATAGAGCCAACAATTGGTATCAGAACTTGGGCTCGAAATTGATTTAGACTAACCTCTATCGAGCAAAACGATCATAAATGGCTCTAGGTGATGATTTTGAGACTAGCTCACAAACTTTAGAAGAATATTCATTTGATGAGCTTCAAGATGCATTTAATGAGCTAAGTGATGAATATAAATCAATGCATGCAAAATATAACAAAAAGTTAAATAAATTTAGAAAAGAGAATGAAATTTTGATGAATACTATTGTTGAGTTGGAGGAGAAAATAAAAGATCTAGGCTCAAAGAATGATGAACTCACCAAGGTGAAATTAGAGCTAGAAAATAAATTAGAAGACATTAAAGATAAATTGGCAAATCCTAGCTCTTTGACTATTGAGGATGAAAAGGAGAAACCTAGCTCTAGTGAATGCAATGACCATTCTTATGATGATTTACAAAATGCTTTTGATGAGCTAGCTAGTGAATTTGAATGCATGAATTCAAAATACAAGAAAATGATTACAAAACTAGAAATGGAAAATGATGAGTTATTGAATGCCAAGCTTGATTTTGAAAAGAAATTAGAAGAAGCAAATCTAGAAATTGATGAAGTAAATAAAAAGAACTTAAATTTGCATAATTCATTTTCTAGATTCTACATGGGTCAACAAAAGCTAGATCATATGTTAGAGACCCAAAGAGCTTTCTTTGACAAAGATGGGTTAGGATATAATGCAATACAAAAAGAAACTCATCTAAAGAATTTCCTAGTGAGCAAAAATACTATGCATGATTTATCTCTTACATGCTCACTATGCAATAGGATATGACACTCTTCACAAGCGTGCACATATAGAAAAACCACATTTAGAAGAAGAGTAGTTAGGAAAATATGGGTGCCAAAGCATGCTGTAAATAATGTTGAATTGTGCTTGAAATGGATCCCTAAAGGATCAAAGATTGTTTGCACTAACTCTCATGGACCCAAGAAAATTTGGGTACCAAAGCATGTTTGAATTTGTTTGTTGTAGGAGTGTTAAAGCATGAGAATACAATGGATCAATGGAGTTTAAATGCTCAACACATCCTCATGAAATTTGCTTGTGCCAATGAGAAAGAGGAAGAGCTTAAGAATCCATACTTGACAAGGTCACAACAATTCTTCAAAGAATGGCACAAGGTGGATTCAACTATTCAATGCAAAGCATTCTCTAGCAAAGGAGTTTTGTAAGCTTAAATCCTATCTCTTTAAAACTCATTTTTGCTAAAATTATTTATATGTTTTATTGAGGCACTTGGTTGATGATTCTTGATGCATTGTGAGTTGAATGATTGAACAAAAAGGCATGACAAAGATTTTTGATTGTTTGATTATAGTACTTGATGCATTGAATGAAAAGCATGATTTGTGATTTTGAAATGATTATTGGATTTCTGCATTTTGAGCAAGTTTCCTATGTGTTGATAATGTATTTACTTGTCTCAAAATACCAAATATGTCATATATGCAAAATGCCATGTCATGAGCAAGAATGAAGAACTTGTATGATGGAAATCATGGCATGTTGTTCACAAGATGTATGATTTGATGATATTTGTGCTTAAAACCTATGTGAACAAGTTTGTTTTGACATATTTGTGGTTTCGAATGCTTTAGTTTTGTCAAAATATGCTTAACTCTCAAAATGACATCCTTTGAGACCAAAATTGCATTTTATTGTGTAAATTCCTCCAAAATTGCAAAATTTAGTGTTAAATGGTTTTTCATTCATGTTTTTCATTCATACAAGTCCAAAATCATGTTTTACAAATGTTTAAACCTTTACTTGGACTTAAAATACTCAAAAACAAAGATTTGGCACCTCAAAGGTTGGATTTTCTGTCAAAAATCTGCAGAACCAGGATGAGGGATCGATTCCTCTACATACAGGATCGATCCCTTTGGAAAAACATGCAGGAAACTTGATTCTGGAGTTTAGGGATCGATCCCTTTGCTCATGGGATCGATCCCTCTAGGCAATTTATGCCCTTTTCTGCATTTTTAAGCCTTAGTTGAGAAGTTTTCTTAATTCTCTTGATATCTTCTTTTTTCTCAACTTAAAATTCAGTATTTTAATTTCTTTTTGATGATCTTTAAACTATGAAAATTCATTTTTCATTGATATCATGCCTCAATTCCATCAATTTGTATTATTTCCAACAATTAGTATCACTTTCAACAATCAACTCAGAAGTGCAAAATCATTTTTCTTATTGAAAACATTCATGATTTGCATAATTCTTAAAATAATCTTGAAATATACTTTCAATGAATACTTAAACATAATTTTGAGAATTATTTCATTGATTTGTGTGTAATTTAAGAATTTGATGAACTTGTGCATAATGACTATTGATCATTCTTTTTGTTCATCTTAGTCAAGCATGCTTATAGGATTATGTTTATTAGCTTGACTCAACTACTCCACACTAGGTTTCATGATAATTATACATCTAGTGGATTGATTTCAAATGTAAATTCAACAATTAGTAATGGTTATTGGCCTATAATTTGTGATGGTAAATGGATCCTAAATGTTCAAATGCATGAAACTTTATCATCCATGAACTTATATTTTTATGGCCAAATTATTAAAGAACTTGGGCTTTAATGACAACACCAACATTCAAAGATAAATGCAAATTTGAACAAATGTACCTTGATTGATATCCATGCATTTATTCTTGATTGTTTTAATGTTGAACTTACATGCTTGCTTGAGTTGAATCAATAATCATGCCTATAAGATGAGAATAGTTGTTTTCATGATATTATGTGCTTAACCTCACTCATAGCTTATGGATTTTGATGATAAAATATATTTTAGCTTGATAATATTGATTCACTTAAGTGAAGCCATTTTAGTTAAAAATAGCATATACCCTCTAGAACTTAAATGATGACAACAACTAAGGATATGGCTCTTAATTGATTAAAATGGTAATTTTGAATCTTTCCTTGCTTATAATTGGTTAAGGACTTGAATTGGAAAATGAGCATAGGATTTTTGTGCTTGAAATCATGGAAGAAAATATGTTTGCTTGAATACCTTGATTTTATGAATCTTCCATATGGTATAACTTCGAATATGAATATGGATTAATACTTTATGATAGTATGCTTATGTTTAATTAATCCATATGCATATTTGATGATGTGTGGTTGTGTTCTTGCATATTTAGAATGATTATTTTCTTGACATGAACACACTACACAAATATGAGATTCATGCAAAATGCCTAAGTCAACTATTAGTAACAATTGGTATTTAGATTGAAATAACAATTAGTATCATTGGCAACCATATTTTCAATAATTGGTAAGCCAAATCTAAATTGCCAATTGGTATGAGCTTTAAATTGACAATTCTTCTCATGCTCTTTAGTTTGAAATGACAAATAGAGAAGAATTCTCTTAGGATATTTTTGTATGAAACTCTTGTGTGCTAGAATTTGAAGTTAATTTCTATATGTTTTGATTCTATGCACACTCTTGCTTGAACGTGATTTATGAGCTCTTGCATATGATATGTCATCTAATTTCAGCTCATAATCATGATGTATTACAATGCACCTTAGTTGGACTTTAGAAAGAACAATTAATATACTTAGGTGCTTAATAGGATTGAAATGAGCAAGTCATAGACCTTAGTAGATATTTATACACAACTTGCTTCATTATTTACCAATTGGGAACTTCTTGCAAAATTATTTATTAACAATTGGTATCAAAATTATTTATAAACAATTGGTATAGGATCATAAGTCATATTCTTTACATGAATATTTTATACTATTTGTGAATATTGACTTATTTATTTGTGCTCTGAGTCCCATGTACTAACACGTTTCTTGTTGGATGGAGCATTTTTATTTATTCTCACATAGCCATGATTTTAGGAGGAGCATATTTCTTATCATTTTTCCTTCTTTTTGCTATGACAAAAAGGGGGAGAGATAGATATTAAAAGGGAAAGATATTAAAGGGGAGAGATAATGGGGGAGAAATAGTTTGAAAATTCATTTTCAAAACCCATGCTTATATGAAGGGGGAGCTTTATAAAATCCTGCTTTATTTGAGGGGGAGTATTTTATCAAAAAATTTTCAAAGCAAATTTACATTAAGTTTTGTCATATCAAAAAGGGGGAGATTGTTAGCTTTAAATTGACATATATATTTTGAAATGACAAAAACTTAAGTAAGCTTTAATGTTTTAATTCATATTGTAAATTTGCCTTATCACACATGATTTTCTCAATCCATTTTAAGTGTTCATATCAAACATTAAGACCATGAATTAATGATATATTCTTATTGGTCTTAATACCTTATAAAATGTTTTGAATATTTTAGAAAATTACTTGATGAATTTTTGGACCATGTTTTCATTAGAGAAAGTCAAGATAAACTCCCACAAAAATGCTAAAATGGTTTGGGTTAGATTAGGATCAAAGGCCACATCATTTCTAACTCAAAAAGTGCAGGAAATCACATTCTGGAAGCATGGGATCGATCCCTTTATGGCAGAATGCCCTAGAAGCCAAGAATGAAGCATAGGATCGATCCCTTTTGCAAAAGGATCGATCCCTTTACACTAGAAAGTCCCCAACGGCTAGTTTCTGTGAGATACAACGGCTAGTTTCTGTTTTGGCTCCAACCAACGTCCACAAACCATCCAAGGGACTATAAATAAAGGCTTAGAAGCTAAAGGAACCAAGGGAAGCTACTCAATCAACTCCAATTCTCATTTTTCTCAAATCCTCAAGCCTCAACATCAATTCAAGAGATAAAAAGTGTCACGACCCGATAGCCGTTACGTACGCTTATTACTCCATTCACTAATTACCAAATTGTGTCAATTTTACGAACTAACTTTTTCTTTTCACTTTAGGGTTTGTATTCGGTGTCAGTGTCCTCTCTAAACTAACTTCACACTCTTAACTTGATCTGTATTCATTATTTAATTGTCATTTCTTAAGATTATTCGACTTAATATTCTTGTTTTCAATATTAAGCCATTAAAAGAAACAAGTCGAAAACTCCCCCTTATATAAAAATCGACTTTCCCCAGCTTAATAACCTGCAATAAACTCACTATTTCCAGCCACATATCTCAATCCAGAATTTCTCAGTTCATTCAACTAGATACAACACATACTTCCAAAGTCAACAAATAGATATAAGAGACAGTTTACAGTTCAAAATCACTACAATTCATTTCTCGGATCGTGCTCGATAATCATAAAGCCTATAATAATCTAGGACGACCTAAGTTACATCCCAAAAGCAATCCCATAAGCATGTACTGTGCAAACTTAACATGTCAAATATGGATAACAAAATAAACGATATTATACCTCAAGTGCAACAAAAACAGCACTCGGAGGATTCGGACCGATATAGCTACTCAAAGTATGTCCCCGAGGCTTCGCACCCAAACACCAAGTGGGAGCCTAACTGGTATGATCTGCGATGTTATTAATAAGGGTGAGCAAAACCACGGCTCAGTAAGTACTTAAGTAAATGCATGCTAGACTCATGTCGTTGTCTATATGCACTTGTGGAAAAACAATTACCGAAGTCATAAGCGAACTCGATATTTAATGCATGATCATAAACCAAACACTTCTTTATGCATTTCTGTTATAGAACGCTTTCAATATGCACTTAATTAGAACAAAACTTACTACGCAATCCATTTAAATGAGTTCGCTATGCCCTTCGGTTGGATTTAGTATGTTGTGCATTTCAAATAAACTATCGGTATAGTTCGATAAGTCCAATCGGTAATTACTTTGATAAAACAATCAATAAGCATTCGATAAACGATCAATAAATATTGCAATCATTTCGATCAATATAGATTTTCAAGAATCCATTAGTCACAAATCAAGAAAATCGATAACGATTAGGCATATTGCCTCAGTTCACTAAAAGCAGTATTAGAAATGGAACAATAGTAAGTAGAGTTTAGGCAGTGATCCTCAATCATCAATCAATCGATATCCATCCTAGCTAGCGATGGAAAGGTGTCGCAAGCAACACTAAATCTATGGCCATTGAACGATATCCAGTCTCGCTGATCAGTCGAGAGCTGGAACTTGCCTGCTGGTTTTTCAGACAAGTATCAGTCTACCTAGAGCACTAGGCTCGATAGGTACAATACGATAGTCTAGAGCACAAAGCTCAATAGACGGGAAAGAAGGCCTATAGCTAAGCTCGATAGGCTAGAAGTGACCCGAGGGTCGTAGGACATGCCTGCACTCAAAAAACATTTTGAAATCAATTTCCTTGCGTAGCACTGGCTTCCACGGATTCCAAATCAGTATTAAATCAGTTTTGAGTTCGAAATATAAAGGACTTTCGATTTATTTCAAATGTTGGTTCAAACCAAGACTTTGCAATATAACATATGATGCAAGTCATCTAAAACATAAACATTACGAAATTGAACTCAAAAACATGCTATACGTAAATGCATGTATGCATCGGTTCATTTCAATTAACATGTACGCTTGGCTGGCCACAATACTCAAAGCAGAAAAAATAAGTTTCAAATCCAGCCAAGCATAAACGATTTTATAAAATTAAACCATTCCTACGAGATGGTGCTATCAAGCTTTACTTAACCCACTTACCTCGATGCTTAATTTTCCTTCTCTGCTTCCGAGTCCGTCCTCAAGCCTCTATGTCACTCCTAATCATTACCAATCAACTTCATACCAACACACCAAGATAGTCGTACTATGTTTAATCACTTATTTAAAACGTTTTCTTGTGACCTTAGTTAACACTAGTTCACTTCTATATTACCACTAAATCCTTTATCGTTATGTATTTGACATTTTATATGTATCTACTTAATACATATATATACACGTACGCAGTATAATATAAATATATATATCCTACATCTAAAAACCAAAGTATAGTTTTCTCACCTTGATGAGCCTTGTTAGTCGGATTTCGTATTACCGACTTCCTCAAGATTTCGAGTCCAACCCTACACCAAGAGTTCATCCTCCATTACTTAATTGCATAGTACAATATATATAATTTATATAGAGTCACACTTAATCCAATTTACTTCTACAGTGAGAATAAATTCTTCGTTAGCACGTCGATTTATATATACATATAATTCGTGTGTGTGTGTGGTATATATATATATATATATAACATATATGCATTATAAAGGCATACATGTTATATCATACCCTAATCTCTTCTTCAACTTATATCAATTTCATTTTGTTTATATAAATATTTTTTTTTTCTATAACATATAATCCACATCAAATAACATTTATCATTATTTTAACAAACACATTTAGATATATATAATTCAAAACTAAGTATTTTATCCTATGAATGCCTAGGTGGCCGAATGTTTACACACTAGTTTCTTTAGCTATTTTCCATTACTCATTCATTACTACACCATTTCCTTGTGATCATCACAATTTAAAGTCATCATTGTGCAACAAATACTTACTCTTAAAACCCTCACTACAAAGCCGAGCGACCCTTCACCTGTTGTTGTGCCAAGATTGTTGCTGTCCTTCTTGTCCCAAACGGCACTATGAAAATACCTTTAAACTCTAGCTTGTCATGGCCTTTTCTCTTTGCCGAGGGTCTATCCTTAATAGCAACCAAAGACAACCTCAAACAGCATTTTCTTCAGCTAGTTAGCCTCTTTATTTTGACCATTCTTGATTATGCTTCACTTCTGTCCAGCCACCATTCACAGCCTTCAAGCCAAGCTTTTAGAACTTTATGTTGACCAAACCTCCCCTGCGTTTACTGCCTCACCAAATTGCTATATACATAATTTTTACACACATCAGTTGCAATTATAAACTCCAAGAATACAAGTCATAAGCGTGGGAAAATCCCTTCATTGTAACTTACTTGTGCTGTTTATATTTTGCCTCTTCCAACCTTCTCTTACA
This sequence comes from Heritiera littoralis, assembly GCA_031772115.1. Taxonomy (NCBI): domain Eukaryota; kingdom Viridiplantae; phylum Streptophyta; class Magnoliopsida; order Malvales; family Malvaceae; genus Heritiera; species Heritiera littoralis. Next base: position 4,432,300 of record JAPDPK010000026.1, on the reverse strand, counting down.
GTTCTTAATAGCTCCCTAACACAACACCATTTCAGGCCTTGATCAGACTTGAGAAATACACTAGTTCAGTAGTTAAATTCAACTCCAAACCATCATCATTCTCCCTCTTTTTCTGTTTGCCGAGAACCACTACTCAGGTCAGCTTCCACTTAAATTTTTCACACCAAGGATTTCAACTGCTTCCAGCCCTCGCGTAGCCCTTCCTTCCAGCTATGAAAATCAACCCTTAACACCACGTTCCAGCTCCCCATGTACAGCCTAAGACCACGTCCAATCCCTTAGTTAATGCCCACAGCCAAATTTCCTATCCGGCACACACACTAGCTTCAGCCTCTTGCTCTCGGTTCCTCCTCTTTTAAACACCATTATTGCTAAGCTCCATGCAAGCTCCTTATTTCAGTCGTAGTTCCATGCAAATACCACTTGAGTAGCAGCCAACACTAAAGAAGGAGTAGGGGCGTAAATCTGGTAAGCCCCCTTTTTCTTTCCTTCTTCTTCCTTCCCAAGTCCTTGTTGCTTCAAGCTTCAGCTCAGCTGCTACCAAGTTAAGGCCAAACCCAGCTGTTCTTCCTCCTCTAGGGTTTCACTGTTAAAGGCTCCAGACAATAGCTCTAGAACTCCCCTGTTTTACTCGAGATCATGTACCCAAACTACACTTTCCAAGCTTTCGATTCAATCATTGTTTCAAAAATCAGTTTCTTCCTTGTCATGCGACACTCCCATCATCTGCTTCAGCTTCAGCTTCTTCTTCTGTCGATTTTGGTCTTCCTCTTCCTTCACTACCGTTCAGTCTTTCTCCTCTGCAGCAGCTTCTTTCCTTTCTCTCTTCTCTTCTCTCCTGTTTCCTCTTTCCGTTGGCTATAGCTTTGTCCTCTTTAAATCTTTCTTTGTTTTGTTTCTTTTCTTTTCTTTTTTACCCGACCTAGCCCTAGCCTCTGTCTTCTCTTTTCAATCACGTTTTCTATCAAATAATGCATTTGTTTATTGATATTTTATAGGTTTATTATTAATATATATATATTATGTTTTCTTTTCTTTTGAACCTACTCCCATTAACCGTGGGAGCAGGTAAAGGGGGGTCGGGTGGCTTCCCTGGGAAGCCAATCCCGATCCTCTCTTATTTACTTTTTTTTTTTAAACTCCATTCATATATAAATTTTAACTTTTACCTCCATATATATATATATATATATATATATATTATTTCAGTTTATTTTCTCTATTGGATTAAATATCAATGTCAATATCTATCTCTAATTTATCTATAAAATTTCTAAGTTATATTAGCATTAATCACCTATTGCTAATATAACAAAAATAAAACAAAATAAAACATTCGTTTCCATTACTTGGAACAATTAGAAATACAAATTTACATTTCTATACTTAGTTCCTTTGATGTATTTTATTTATTTACAAAAATGGGTATAGAATTCGTAGTCTTCACATTCTCCCCACCTTAGGAAATTTGGTCCTCCAAATTTTCCATGTCTATCTGAAAGAGGTGAGGATACTTCTCCTTCATCAAGCTCTCTAGTTCCCACGTAGCTTCCTCTGAAGAGTGATGCTGCCAAAGTACTTTCACTAGAGGAATCGTCTTCGACCTCAATATCTTATCTTTTCTATCCAAGATCCGAATAGGCCTCTCAACATAGCTCAAATCCTCCCTAATCTCCAAAGGTTCATACTCAATAACATGGGAAGGGTCCGGATGATACTTCCTGAGCATCGACACATGAAAGACGTTATGCACACCTGATAGCTCCGGGGGTAATGCTAGTCGGTATGCCACGTCACCAATCTTTGCTAATACTTCGAACGGACCAATATATCGGGAGCTCAACTTCCCTTTCTTACCAAATCTCATGATGCCTTTAGTCGGAGAGATCTTCAAAAACACTTTATCTCCAACCTGGAATTCTAAAGGTCTTCTCCGATTATCCGCATAGCTCTTCTGTCTACTTTGGGCTGTCCTCAATCTCTCACTTATCAACCTCACATCTTCGGATGCTTTCTCTACTAATTCCGGAGTGAATATTTTTCTTTCACCTACCTCTTCCCAGCCAATAGGGGATCTACACTTACGTCCATACAACGCCTCGTAAGGTGCCATCCCAATGCTAGAGTGAAAGCTATTGTTATACGCAAATTCAGCTAGTGCCAAATGATCATCCCATGAGCCTTGAAAATCCATGACACATGCCCTCAACATGTCCTCAAGAGTCTGAATTGTCCTCTCTGACTGCCCATCGGTTTAAGGATGGAAGGCTGTGCTAAAGCTCAGTTTAGTTCCCAAAGCATCCTGGAAGTGTCCCCAAAAATGGGAAGTAAACCGAGAATCTCTATCCGAAACTATGCTCACTGGGACTCCATGTAACCTTACTATTTCTTTGACATACAAATTTGTTAAGGCACTAAGTGAATCAGTAGCCTTCATAGCTAGGAAGTGAGCGGACTTTGTCAATCGGTCAACTATCACCCAGATTGCATCATGATTCCTACGAGTCCTCGGAAGGCCCATAATAAAGTCCATAGTCACATGCTCCCACTTCCATGTAGGTATGGGTAAAGGCTTGAGTAAGCCTGCTGGCCGTTGGTGTTCAATCTTAACCTTTTGGCACACTAGACACTTGGACACAAAGGTCGTTATATCTTTCTTCATACCAGCCCACCAAAACACCTTGCGTAAATTCTGATACATCTTCGTATTACCTGGATGCATCGTGTATTTGGAGCTGTGTGCCTCTTCTAAAATTTGCCTCTTCAACATCTCATCATTCGGGACACAAATTCTGCCCTTATACCTCAATAACCCATCATCTGAAATCTCGAACTCTGAGTCTTGGTCCGGTTGTATTCCACCAATAATCTCCACAAGTCTAGGATCCTCTTTCTGGGCTTGTCTAATTTGATCCATAATGCTAGGCTCTATTCTCAAGCTAGCCATCAAACACTCACCATCGGGCTCTAGGTTGATATTCAACTCTGAAAATTTTTCCATCAAATCCCATTCTCGGACCATCATGTAACTAACAAAACCCACACTCTTCCTACTTAATGCATCCGCTACCGGTTTGCTTTACCCGGATGATAGAGAATCTCGCAGTCATAGTCCTTCAATAGCTCCATCCATCTTCTCTGTCTCATATTCAACTCTTTTTGCGAGAATAAGTACTTTAAGCTCTTGTGGTCTGTATAAACTTGGAACCGCTCACCATACAAATAATGGCGCCAAATCTTTAGCGCAAACACTACCGCTGCCAACTCCAAATCATGAGTAGGATAGTTCCTCTCGTGGTCCTTCAACTGTCTTGAACCATATGCCACTACTCTACCATTCTGCATCAGCACACACCTTAAACCCTGTAGAGAAGCATCACTATACACTGCAAATCCTCCGGATCCACTTGGAACCGTCAACACAGGAGCCGTAGTCAACCTTTGCTTAAGCTCCAGAAAGCTACGCTCACACGCATCATTCCATTCAAACTTGACATCCTTGCGTGTGAGTCGGGTTAGTGGAGCAGCAAGTTTGGAAAATCCCTCTACAAATCTCCTATAGTAACCTGCAAGCCCTAAGAAGCTGCGAATCTCGGTCACTGTTTTAGGCCTCCCCCAATTCATCACGGCCTCTATCTTAACTGGATCAACTGCTACACCATCCTTTGATACCACATGCCCCAGAAAACTGATTTGTTCCAACCAAAACTCACGCTTGCTAAACTTTGAGTATAGCCCTTCCTTTCTAAGAGTCTGGAGTACTATGTGGAGGTGGTGCTCATGTTCTTCCCGGGATCGGGAATACACCAGTATGTCATCTATGAACACAATGACGAACTTATCCAAGTGAGGCTTGAATACTTCATTCATCAATGCCATGAATGCTGCAGGGGCATTCGTTAGACCGAATGGCATAACTAGGAATTCGTAGTGGCCATATCGAGTCCTGAAGGCTGTCTTTGGCACATCTTCCCCTCTAATCCTCAATTGGTGGTACCCCGACCTCAAATCGATCTTCGAAAATAATTGGGCACCCTTCAATTGATCCAATAGATCATCAATCCTAGGCAATGGATACTTATTCTTCACCGTCACTTGATTCAATTGCCTATAGTCGATACATAGCCTCAAACTACCATCCTTCTTCTTCACAAATAACACTGGAGCCCCCCAGGGAGACACACTTGGTCTTATAAAACCTTTATCTAGCAGCTCTTGCAACTGCCTTTTCAATTCTTCCAACTCAACCAAGGCCATTCGGTATGGAGGCTTTGATATCGGTTGAGTGCCTGGGAGTAGCTCTATAGCGAACTCCATCTCCCTTTCCGGAGGTAGCCCCGGTAGTTCATCCGGAAACACATCAGAGAACTCCTTGACAATTGGAATGTTGGACAGTTCTGGATGGCTTCTCTCGGCATCCTCGACAAACGCGAGATAGCCTTCATAAACAATTAATCTCAAATTAGTGAGACATCAACAACAATCAAAATCATTCTATTTATCATTTCCAAGGCATAATACAAACTTTTCAGGTAGGGAGAGAGTTACAATCTTCTTATAGCAATCTACACTAGCATGATGGTTGGTTAACCAATCCATGCCTAGTATTACATCAAAGTCATACATATTCAATAGTATCAAATCTACTGTTAAGCACTTATCTCCCACCTTCACTTTACACTTACGATAAACATATTCAGTTGTCTGAGATTCTTTGAGAGGAGTAGTAATGTATAAGGGATAACCTAAAGGCTCTGACTCTATATGCAATCTACTAGCAAATGCAGGTGAAATGAATGAATGAGTTGAGCCTGGATCAATGAGTACGAATGCTTCTAAGTCACAGATAGTAAGCTTACCCTTGATAACCGAACCAGAAGCATCAGCTGTCTCCTGATCAAGTGCAAACACTCTACCTTGTACCATTGGACTCTTGCCTTTGTCTTGTGTCCTCCTTTGCTGTGGCATGGTCTGTCCCCCGGCTTGCGTCTCTGTGGCCTTCATCTGGGGGCAATCCTTGATTCTATGGCCAGTCTTGCCACACCTAAAACAAGCTCCAGTAACCACATAACAGGGTCTGTTGCCATGCTTGTGTCCACAAGTGGCACACGGCTGAGATGTAGCAGTAGCAGTAGGGATAATGGCTAAGGCCCTGTTAGGAGGAGTAGTAGTAGCTGTAGGCCTAGCAGCCTGTGGTCGAGGCGCAACAAACCTCTGCCTCTTATTTTGTCCCTGTGATCTACTCGGCTCAAACCTCCTCTTCTCATTTCTCCTATCTATGAATGGTTTAGCTCTGAGAGGCTTCCTTGTCCCATACTCAGCCTGAGTAATCTCCAACTCTTGCTCAACAGTCTGAGCTTTCCTCACCACTGCCTCATACTCGGTAAGCTCAAATGGAGTGACCCTACTTCGGATGTTAGGTCTCAATCCCGAAGCAAACTTCTCTGCCTTCTTCTCATCATTAACAATATAATCCGTGTCATACTTCACTAAGGCAGTAAATCGAGTCTCATACTCATCTACCCTCATCGAGCCTTGAGTGAGTTCCATAAATTCCTTCTTTTTCTGTCGTCTGGCAGCCTTAGATATATAATGGTTCATGAAGGCCTCTAAGAACCTCTCCCATGTAATAACCGGATCCTTAGCCAATAAGAACGTCTCATGGGTCTTCCACCATTTCTGCGCATCACTCCTCATCATATACACTGCTAATGAAACCCTCTCAGTGGTACCACACCCCATATATTTGAAGAGAAACTCCATCTCCTCTATCCATTCCTCCGCCTTCGCTGGATCTTTCTCCCCCTTAAACTGTGATGGATTCATTTTCTGGAATTGTCGGAGGAGTGTCATATTTCTATCCACTGGGTTCCCAACTTCTGGTACAGCGGTTGGAGGCACAACTGGCAAAGGTACAACATGTGGCACTACCGGAGGTGACGGAGGTGGTGCCTGCTGTGGTGGTGGTGGAGGCACAGGAGGTGCATGAGGTACAGGAGGTGCAGGAGGTGGCGGCACTAGAGGTGCGGGAGGGGGTGGTGCAGTCTGATGTGCACTAGCTTGGTTAGCCACCAACTGTTGCAATAAAGCAGTCATAGTCTCATGGCTTTGTTCTATTCGGGCCATCCTCGCTTCTATACTATCTGGGGGTGGAGGAGTCGGATTTGAGGATGATGGAGGTACTGCGGATGAGGGCGGCCGTGAAATCGGATATCTTCGAGCCAACCCCCTCGGTCTACCTCCAATCCTCCTCATTGTATGTCACTCAAGAGAGAACCTATACCAAGAGCAGATCAATCTTAGTATAAGTCGGTAACAGTACACTACATGCAGACATTACACAGTACATGGGATGTAACATTAATAACGACTTCTATGACACTGACACGTACTAGACAAACTACGCTCTGATACCATTTAATCTGTCGCGACCCGATAGCCGTGACGTACGCTTATCACTCCATTCACTAATTACCAAATTGTGTCAATTTTACGAACTAACTTTTTCTTTTCACTTTAGGGTTTGTATTCGGTGTCAGTGTCCTCTCTAAACTAACTTCACACTCTTAACTTGATCTGTATTCATTATTTAATTGTCATTTCTTAAGATTATTCGACTTAATATTCTTGTTTTCAATATTAAGCCATTAAAAGAAACAAGTCGAAAACTCCCCCTTATATAAAATCGACTTTCCCCAGCTTAATAACCTGCAATAAACTCAACTATTTCCAGCCACATATCTCAATCCAGAATTTCTCAGTTCATTCAACTAGATACAACACATACTTCCAAAGTCAACAAATAGATATAAGAGACAGTTTACAGTTCAAAATCACTACAATTCATTTCTCGGATCGTGCTCGATAATCATAAAGCCTATAATAATCTAGGACGATCCTAAGTTACATCCCAAAAGCAATCCCATAAGCATGTACTGTGCAAACTTAACATGTCAAATATGGATAACAAAATAAACGATATTATACCTCAAGTGCAACAAAAACAGCACTCGGAGGATTCGGACCGATATAGCTACTCAAAGTATGTCCCCGAGGCTTCGCACCCAAACTCCAAGTGGGAGCCTAACTGGTATGATCTGCGATGTTATTAATAAGGGGTGAGCAAAACCACGGCTCAGTAAGTAGCTTAAGTAAATGCATGCTAGACTCATGTCGTTCTATATGCACTTGTGGAAAACAATACCGAAGTCATAAGCGAACTCGATATTTAATGCATGATCATAAACCAAACACTTCTTTATGCATTTCTGTTATAGAACGCTTTCAATATGCACTTAATTAGAACAAAACTTACTACGCAATCCATTTAAATGAGTTCGCTATGCCTTCGGTTGGATTTAGTATGTTGTGCATTTCAAATAAACTATCGGTATAGTTCGATAAGTCAATCGGTAATTACTTTGATAAAACAATCAATAAGCATTCGATAAACGATCAATAAATATTGCAATCATTTCGATCAATATAGATTTTCAAGAATCCATTAGTCACAAATCAAGAAAATCGATAACGATTAGGCATATTGCCTCAGTTCACTAAAAGCAGTATTAGAAATGGAACAATAGTAAGTAGAGTTTAGGCAGTGATCCTCAATCAATCAATCAATCGATATCCATCCTAGCTAGCGATGGAATGGTGTCGCAAGCAACACTAAATCTATGGCCATTGAACGATATCCAGTCTCGCTGATCAGTCGAGAGCTGGAACTTGCCTGCTGGTTTTTCAGACAAGTATCAGTCTACCTAGAGCACTAGGCTCGATAGGTACAATACGATAGTCTAGAGCACAAAGCTCAATAGACGGGAAAGAAGGCCTATAGCTAAGCTCGATAGGCTAGAAGTGACCCGAGGGTCGTAGGACATGCCTGCACTCAAAAACATTTTGAAATCAATTTCCTTGCGTAGCACTTGGCTTCCACGGATTCCAAATCAGTATTAAATCAGTTTTGAGTTCGAAATATAAAGGACTTTCGATTTATTTCAAATGTTGGTTCAAACCAAGACTTTGCAAATATAACATATGATGCAAGTCATCTAAAACATAAACATTACGAAATTGAACTCAAAAACATGCTATACGTAAATGCATGTATGCATCGGTTCATTTCAATTAACATGTACGCTTGGCTGGCCACAATACTCAAAGCAGAAAAATAAGTTTCAATCCAGCCCAAGCATAAACGATTTTATAAAATTAAACCATTCCTACGAGATGGTGCTATCAAGCTTTACTTAACCCACTTACCTCGATGCTTAAATTTTCCTTCTCTTGCTTCCGAGTCCGTCCTCAAGCCTCTATGTCACTCCTAATCATTACCAATCAACTTCATTACCATCACACCAAGATAGTCGTACTATGTTTAATCACTTATTTAAAACGTTTATCTTGTGACCTTAGTTAACACTAGTTCACTTCTATATTACCACTAAATCCTTTATCGTTATGTATTTGACATTTATATATGTATCTACTTATACATATATATACACGTACGCAGTATAATATAAATATATATATCCTACATCTAAAACCAAAGTATAGTTTTCTCACCTTGATGAGCCTTGTTAGTCGGATTTCGTATTACCGACTTTCCTCAAGATTTCGAGTCCAACCCTACACCAAGAGTTCATCCTCCATTACTTAATTGCATAGTACAATATATATAATTTATATAGAGTCACACTTAATCCAATTTACTTCTACAGTGAGAATAAATTCTTCGTTAGCACGTCGATTATATATATATACATATAATTCGTGTGTGTGTGTGTATATATATATATATATATAACATATATGCATTATAAAGGCATACATGTTTATATCATACCCTAATCTCTTCTTCAACTTATATCAATTTCATTTTTGTTTATATAAATATTTTTTTTTCTATAACATATAATCACATCAAATAACATTTATCATTATTTTAACAAACACATTTAGATATATATAATTCAAAACTAAGTATTTTATCCTATGAATGCCTAGGTGGCCGAATGTTTACACACTAGTTTCTTTAGCTATTTTCCATTTCTCATTCATTACTACACCATTTCCTTGTGATCATCACAATTTAAAGTCATCATTGCAACAAATACTTACTCTTAAAACCTCACAAAGCCGAGCCCTTCACCTGTTGTTGTGCCAAGATTGTTGCTGTCCTTCTTGTCCCAAACGGCACTATGAAAATACCTTTAAACTCTAGCTTGTCATGGCCTTTTCTCTTTGCCGAGGGTCTATCCTTAATAGCAACCAAAGACAACCTCAAACAGCATTTTCTTCAGCTAGTTAGCCTCTTTATTTTGACCATTCTTGATTATGCTTCACTTCTGTCCAGCCACCATTCACAGCCTTCAAGCCAAGCTTTTAGAACTTTATGTTGACCAAACCTCCCCTGCGTTTACTGCCTCACCGAATTGCTATATACATAATTTTTACACACATCAGTTGCAATTATAAACTCCAAGAATACAAGTCATAAGCGTGGGAAAATCCCTTCATTGTAACTTACTTGTGCTGTTTATATTTTGCCTCTTCCAACCTTCTCTTACAGTTCTTAATAGCTCCCTAACACAACACCATTTCAGGCCTTGATCAGACTTGAGAAATACACTAGTTCAGTAGTTAAATTCAACTCCAAACCATCATCATTCTCCCTCTTTTTCTGTTTGCCGAGAACCACTACTCAGGTCAGCTTCCACTTAAATTTTTCACACCAAGGATTTCAACTGCTTCCAGCCCTCGCGTAGCCTTTCCTTCCAGCTATGAAAATCAACCCTTAACACCACGTTCCAGCTCCCCATGTACAGCTTAAGACCACGTCCAATCCCTTAGTTAATGCCCACAGCCAAATTTCCTATCCGGCACACACACTAGCTTCAGCCTCTTGCTCTCGGTTCCTCCTCTTTTAAACACCATTATTGCTAAGCTCCATGCAAGCTCCTTATTTCAGTCATAGTTCCATGCAAATACCACTTGAGTAGCAGCCAACACTAAAGAAGGAGTAGGGGCGTAAATCTGGTAAGCCCCCTTTTTCTTTCCTTCTTCTTCCTTCCCAAGTCCTTGTTGCTTCAAGCTTCAGCTCAGCTGCTGCCAAGTTAAGGCCAAACCCAGCTGTTCTTCCTCCTCTAGGGTTTCACTGTTAAAGGCTCCAGACAATAGCTCTAGAACTCCCCTGTTTTACTCGAGATCATGTACCCAAACTACACTTTCCAAGCTTTCGATTCAATCATTGTTTCAAAAATCAGTTTCTTCCTTGTCATGCGACACTCCCATCATCTGCTTCAGCTTCTTCTTCTGTCGATTTTGGTCCTCCTCTTCCTTCACTACCGTTCAGTCTTTCTCCTCTGCAGCAGTTTCTTTCCTTTCTCTCTTCTCTTCTCTCCTGTTTCCTCTTTCCGTTGGCTATAGCTTTGTCCTCTTTAAATCTTTCTTTGTTTTGTTTCTTTTCTTTTCTTTTCTTTTTTACCCGACCTAGCCCTAGCCTCTGTCTTCTCTTTTCAATCACGTTTTCTATCAAATAATGCATTTGTTTATTGATATTTTATAGGTTTATTATTAATATATATATTATGTTTTCTTTTCTTTTGAACCTACTCCCATTAACCGTGGGAGCAGGTAAAGGGGGGTCGGGTGGCTTCCCTGGGAAGCCAATCCCGATCCTCTCTTATTTACTTTTTTTTTTTTAAAACTCCATTCATATATAAATTTTAACTTTTACCTCCATATATATATATATATATATATATATATATTATTTCAGTTTATTTTCTCTATTGGATTAAATATCAATGTCAATATCTATCTCTAATTTATCTATAAAATTTCTAAGTTATATTAGCATTAATCACCTATTGCTAATATAACAAAAATAAAATAAAATAAAACATTCGTTTCCATTACTTGGAACAATTAGAAATACAAATTTACATTTCTATACTTAGTTCCTTTGATGTATTTTATTTATTTACAAAAATGGGTATAGAATTCGTAGTCTTCACAAAAAGTCTTCATCTTCTATCATTCATCTATTTCTTGTATTGCTTATCACAAACATTGTATAGGCTTTTCATTGTGCTTAATTTCTGTAATCACTTGCCTACCTAGAGGCCTTTCTTTGATTACATTATTTGTAACCCACCATTCATTGTAAAAGGGGAGGTTTCTGTTAAGCCTTGAAAAAGAGGGAGGTTACTCTTTAGCCTAAGAAAAAGAGGAAGGTTTCTCTTAAGCCTAGAAAAAGAGGGAGGTTACTCTTGAGCCTAAGAAAAAGAGGGATTGTAATCACAAATTCAAGATAGTGGATTTGGAGAAAATCCTTGGGAGCGTCTCAAGGTAGAGGACGTAGGCAAGTTGCCGAACCTCTATAAATCGCTTGTGTAAATCTCTCTTTCCCTACTCTCTTTACTTTCATGCAATTATATTTGTGCTTATTGTATTGTATTTGAATTGCATGATTGAATAGCCTAGAGAACTTAGAAAATATTTATATAGGCTAGAGAATTTAGAGAAACCGAAAAACGAGCTTAAGATTAGTTAAAAACCGATTCACCCCCCCTCTCGGTATAGCCTATAGAGCCAACAATTTATAATAAATCCATAAAACCAAATTTAAGATAGAAAAGTCACAAGTCTTTAAAATCATGCAATTTAATAAGCTTTCAATAAAAACTGAATTCTTTAGATAATTCATGCTAATGCAGAGTTTCATGAATCCAAATTCGAAAGAGCATTTTCAAAACTCATAAAGGTTCTGAAACCAATTAAAATGCAAGGAATTCCAAAAATCCAAAAACTTCATAACTTTTCATAAATATTTCTAAAACACTAACGCTTGGTAATTTTCATAAAATAAAATTTAATTTAAAAATTCATGAATATGCTAAAATCATGCAATTTAATATTTTCAAGACTAAATTCCTAAAAAGGTTCTGTTCTTAAAAAGGTTTCGTTCTTAAAAAGGTTTCTTAGCATTTTAGCTGAAATCGCAGAAATCAATATTCTTACGAAAATTCGATAGCATGACGGTATCAAAATTCTAAAGTCTCTTGCAAAGCATACGCAATTCATAAAACACAATGCAATTGATCTTAAAATCATTTCAGTATCTCCTACGTTCCTCATACATATCCCTTACCTCAATCAAGCACAATCGAAATCAAATCAAGCAGTCCTGTAGTCGATATTCAACAATTGAGCTTGTATAATCCCACTCACCAACTTACTCCCGAACTGCAAAAAAGTCATTTAAATATTTTTAAATCTTTGGATCATCACTATCTATTTGACTCAATTGAAAATTCCACAATGTAACATTTAACCATATAATTACCAACTCTCTATTCAATTTCATGCTCTATTGTATAATCATTCAATTTAGTAATCCTATATAATCTATAAAATATAAATCTACCACGGACTTGTATAAAAGTCTTACCTACTCCGAGCTTAGCGTGATCGCGCACCAAGATTAGCTAGACAAGCGTCCGTCTTCTATTTGTCGCACTACATATTCAAACATCATAAATTGACTTAGTACCATTTAACTAAAATTCTATATTATACTTATAAAAATTTGTGGCTTGTTATAATAATTTTCTTACAAATATTGATTCTAAAGCTCAAGCAAAGTATCATATTTTCACCTTTATTTCCTTTTACTTTTCTTTTCTTTCTTTCTTTCCTTGGCTTGAACAACCTTGGTAGCTCTTCTTTCCTTGGTTATCACCCAAATGGCCACCAAACTAATTTCCAAACTCAGCTCATGATCAATCTCATATCAAAGTCAACACAGCCACGTACATCTTTTATTTTTGCCCTGTAAACATTGCCTCCAACCTCCCCGAACGCCAGCCGCTGCCTTTGTTTCTTGTCACGCCCTTCATCCCTTGCTCGACAGCCTCGTTTCACCTCTCCCCTACGCTTCACCACTGCTTCGATAACCGAAACCAAAACCATTAGTTCTAGGTTTTAATTGTTACATAACTTAGCCTCAAAAATCTTGTGAAAATGCTAGCCGAATTACCTTATCCTCGTTCTGGTTTACAGCAGCTCGAAGAGAGCCCTCAACTTGTCTCTGTACTGCCTCTCCTTCACGCGACTTTGCTGCTGTTCCAGCCCACTTCACTCACGTTTTTAGCTTTCTCAGTTCACTCTTCCTTGACAAGATTTACTCTCTCCAAAACCGAGCCTCACCTTACCTATGATTTTCTTCTTTTCTTTATTTCCTTTCTTTTCAGTTTTCTTATCTCTCTCACATGTCTCTCTTCAGTTCACTTTCATCATTTTTCCTTTACTGTAGCTATTTCTTTTTTTTATTTTGATCGTCACTTCCTTTCTTTCTCTCCCTCGTTGCTCCTACCAGCTCTGTTTCACGTTTCTTCCTTCTCTTCTTTCTGAATGGCTGCCACTCCTCTCTTTAGTAACCTTCCAGCCTTCGTTTCGCATGCCAGGTCAGCCTTCGTTTCTTTGTGTCGCCACTGCTTGCTCCTCTCCGGCTACTGGTTTTGCTCTCTCTACTGTCCTCTTTTCTTTTCTTTTTTAATCGAGTTTTGCTTTGTTGAAAAGAAAACAGAGACTAGTTTTCTTCTAATCTGTGGGTATTACTCCCACTAACATGGGAATAAGTGAGAGACATCGGTGGCTTCCCAGGGAAGCCAAATCCGACTTTCCCTCTTCTTCTTTTTTTTTTTACGTATTTATATATTCATTTATATCTATATATATATATATATATTTGAAATATATAGTTTCCTTTATTTTAAATTGAAACCTATGAATATTATACTTAATATATATAGACATATAGTTATATATTTTATCTGTATTACTTACATGTATATCACATTTAATTTAATATACATGTCTTTTTATTTAATTAGGTAATTATATACACTTATATATATATATATTTACTTTTTTAATTATTTAATCACTCACATACTTGTACATAGGTTTATTACTACACTTACGTAATCATTAACATATTTCATTCTTATATAAAAGTACCATTTATTTTCTTTATCAAATTAATATATATATCTCAAACCTATATATATAAAATCTAAAATATATATATTAATCGTTTATAGTCAAATGTACTAACTCACATCTTCGATGTCATTACTAAAATAATTTCGAACTACGTCTCGATACTGAATTCATTTAAATTCCTTCTTTTATTTCACAAATTCAGTATGCAAATTTGTGGTTTTCACATCTATAAAGTGAGAAGAACACTTGTCAGGATGATATGGTCACAATCAATAAGAATTTGATTTGAATTGGTCAAATTGGTCACCACCTTACTTATTTCAACCAGATGTAACCAACCTACGGATTATGCCAGCATCAATTGAGCATGGGTTTGGTGAGAACAGAAGCAAACTGCAGGCAGAGGTTGGTGATATCATTTTGAATTGAGACTAAAGAGATTTGATCTCTATCTTTAAGAGGGAGGCCGGCTACTCCATAGCAGTTTGCTTTTATTATTTTAAGTTGTAAATCACAATCAATGATGTACAATTTAGAAAATTTGAGTAAATTGGTGCATACCATTTTGGTTTTTAAATTTCAAAAAATAATTTGTTGATCTTTGAATTTCCGAAGCTATAATATACGTCATTTTATTTTGTTAGATCATGTTTAATGCATAGGATGAGGATAAGATAAGATAAGATAATATAAGATCATGAATAGAATAATATTAGATTATATCATCCTATCTTATGTTTAGTGTCTACAAGGACTAAGATTAGATAAGATTATATTTAATGTCTTTTACCATATTCGCTATGTGTAAAATTAAAAGTAGTATAAAATGAAAGTGTGATAAACGTAAATTTTTCAATTTTTGGAAATTAATATTAAAGCAAATAAATAAATAAAATTGTGAGAGCGGGATATTGGTGAAAATCCTGAGAATTGAAAAAGGAACGAATTAAGAAAATGGTGTGAAGGAAAATTAAAACGGAGATAAGTATAAGATGAGGAATTATGGAAAACTGAAGAATGGAGGAAATTTAATTTGGATAATGGAAATCCAAATTAAATAAGAAAATGAGGAAAGAATATAATATATAAAGATGTATACAAAGGAAATATAAATTAGTATTTTATATTTTGTGTATAGATATGTGAATATATATATACATGATTTAAAATATAAATATATATATACATATCTATATAATATTATATAGTAGAATACTATATAATATAATATTAATATTATATTTATAATATAGTTTATAAATATAATATAAAAAAAAAAGAAAAAAAAAGAAGAGAAGGAATCGGGACAGAGCCCGATCCCTTTCCAAAACAAAAGGAACCGACAGCAGCAACCAATGCCGCCGCCGGTGAGAGGAGGCCAGGGAGAGGTAGAGAAAGCCACCGGCCAGAAGAAGGGAGAGGTCGCCGGCGTCTAAAAGAAAGAAACAGAGGTAGAAACCCGGCGGAAGCTGAGAAGGAGAAGAGAAGAGAAAGTGGCTTTGCCGGGCAAACCAGTCGCCGCCACTGCAACCGAAGCTTCACCGGAGGAAGAGGAAGGCGTGGGAAGCCACTTGTGAGGCGGGGAACGGCAGAGGAAGTCCGATAGAAAAGGAAAAGAAACCGAGGCAAAACCGAGTAGATCCGCCGCCGTGCCGCCAATCCAGGCCAAGCTAAGGCCACCGGCAAGTTCGTCTCAACGCCGACCAGCTGAGGGACCATCGAGCCGCCGGAGAACCGGCCGCCGGAGGAGAACCGGCGACTAGGGTAGGGGACCGGTCTAGAACCGGTCTGAGCCAGGAAAGAAAAGAAAAGAAAAAGGAAAAAGAAAGAAAAAGAAGAAAGAGAAAGAGAAAAAGAGGAATTCAGGGAATTTGAAAAATTCTCGAGAATTCGAAAATTACGAAAAATCCCGGGAATTACGGGAACAGGTAAGAAATCCCGAAAAGTGTTAAATTATTTAAATAATTTATTTATTTAAATAATTATGAAAAAATTCTAAATTTTAGGATTTAATTTCCAAAAAATTTTCTCGATGACCGAGCCAATGGAATCGGGCGAAGTGAATACGGGCGCGACCTTCGAGAGGCAGTCGCCGACCCGAAACAGGTAAGGGAGACATGTGCCGCCTGTAAGGATATTCGGCCAAATGTTTTAAATTATGCATTTAATTTATAAATGCAATTTATAATGATTAGTTTTGAAAATTGTTGTGATTTATCGGTTTCAAATTGGGGTGAAATACCAATTGAGAAATATAAACTGTATTTTCATGCAGGAGGCTAGCCAAATCGGCAATCGTTATACTGCCGAAAAATTATCGAAAAATTACTGAAATTTACCGAATATCACTGAAAACCAAAATAAAATATTTGATTTCACGTGAATCGGTTTTCGGGTACGAAAATCGAGAAATTAAGTACATTTCATAAAACATGAATATAGTGATATTTAATTTTAAAATATTCATGTTTTCGAGTATGGTGAAAAGGAAATCACCGAAAATTCACCGGTAAGTGATATTTCACGTGAAACGAGATGAAAATGAAAAAGAGGCCAAAGTGAATATTTTTATAAATATTCTTAAATATTCACTTGATTTAATATAAAACCTTTATGGTTTTAATTGTGAGATAAATAATTATATAAATTCCATAAAGGTTAAGAAATGATGAAAAACTATGATTTCGAGACTAGAGGTCTTTACACGTGTTTTTAGAAAGAAACATGGTTACGGGATTTACGAATTTGGAAAAAATAAATATTTTATTTTTCATAAATTATTGAAAAACCATGTTTTCAAGTGAAAGCACTGAAAAGCGTGCATACGTGTTTTACGGTGGAGAAAAGACAGTTTTGCCCTTCTATACTTTCAGTGATGATTTTGCAAACTATCTTCATCGTATGGAAAACATGATATATACCTTTATGAAATAATTTGAAAAATGTTATTTATTTTATAAATTTCATAAAGGTGATTATATTTACATGTGAGCCTTATGGATATTTGATTTACGGTGTTTAAAAATCCATAAAGGCTATGGTATGGTTTATACTGTTTTGAGACTTTAGGCCCTGAGTTCATGCATTATTATTCATGTAATTGCGTGACCCACCTGGGGCGGTGGCTCGGGTCGATGGACCAACAGGTGCACCTCAGGGCGTCACAAGGCTAATAGACCCTCCAAGTCATCAGAGGTCTCGAGGTCACCTGGCAAGCGGACCCGAGGACCACCTATAGATTATGGCCATAGATCTAGCCGAGATAGCCGTGAGGGGCGATGGCCAACGGGTACACCCCAAAAGCGGGCAACTTGTGTTCCTGAGGGAACAATGAGAGCATGATTTATTTGATGCCTAGTCTCACACACTGATTACTATTTACTGAAAGGATTTACGGAATCCTATTTACTGTACTGTTTATTGTACTGATCACTGGTTACTGTTTACTAATGAAAAAAAATTGTACCAAAATACTGTGTTTACAGAACTGTATTTTGCACTGAAATGGTCGCCACTGATTACTGTTTTACTAAACTGAAAGCTACCATTTACTGTTTATTGAACGAAAAGCTACCGTATACTATTTACTGAATTGGTAGGTACTGTTTACTGTTACTGACTGATCCGTATCGAGATACTGTTTTACTGAATACTGAATATACTGTTTTACTGAACTGTACGATACGGTTACTGATTTGAAAAGAGAAATAGATGTTTATTCTAAAAGAATAACATAAGAATTATTTCTAAGATAGAAATAATCAAAGAAGTGATTATCCAATGATTGGATATTTACAAATTACTGTACTGTCACGTGTTTTAAAGGATACTGAAGTGAAAAGAAATAAGTGGTTTACTCTGTGGAAAAAAAAACGAAGATCATATCGTTTTGAGAAAAATGGATTTAATACTCTCTACAGTTGTTTCTAGGTTCCGGAACAGGTCAGGTATTTTAAAATACCTACCTTACTCTATCTGGATCCCTAGCCGACTGTAGTATCCTTCCTACATGTGAGCCTAGAGCCAGCTAGGAAGATTTTAAAGAGAATGAAAAATATTTTCAACATATAGATAGCTGAATATCAAGTGTGACATATAACTCTCTTACTGAGCCGTGGTTTACTCACCCCTTAATTTTAAACATTTCAAGTTTTAATGATTGTGAGATCAGTTGATTTTGGATCACGGCTGTACACAAAGAACAATGTGACAGACCGACTGATTTATATGAGGTACGATCATTTATTTTCTGTATTTAAACATGTCTACAGTACTACTTGTCTAATTAATTAAGATAGGGGATGTGTATAATATAAACAATGTTATGTAAAATTGTTTAACATTAAGTACAAGTGAAGTATCACAGACAGCCCAACAGGATAAGTTGTGTAAAATAAAGGGAAAAATGTGGTAACGGGTCGTTATAGAAAGTAACATAATTTTAAATTTATAATTTTTTTGTTATAAATATAGATAAAAAAATAAAAAATATTTATAATATTCTAATTAATAGTCAAATTTATTAGATGATTTTGAATAAGATATTACATTTAAAAATTTATATTACGTTTTCAAAGTAATTATTTTGTTAAAAAATAAATTTTTGTAAAAAAATTCTTTGTATTTTTCACTTTTTTTCTTTCCTATCCCTTCATTTTTCTTTTTGTTTCTTTTATATGATTTAAATATAAAATATTTTTTGTTGTAAATTAAATATATTTATTTTTAGAAAATTGAGTTTTTCTAGGAAATAAGTTTATTTTTTTAATTACATTAATTTTTTCAAAAGAAAATTATTAAATATTTTTCTTTATTTTTATGGTTTCTTTATCTTCTTTCTTTTTTTTGTCAATTAGAAGGAAATATAGAAAACAAAAGAAAAAGATAAAATACTAGTTAAATTTAATAATTTAAATTTTATAAATTAAAAAATATATAATTTCTAATAATTTTATGGTTAATAGATATTTTTCTTTCTTTCTTTTTTGACAGTAAAAAAGAAAAAAATTAAGAAAGAAAAAATAAAAATTTAAACATAAGAAACAACTAGTTAAAAAAAATATTTCATACTAATTTTTATGTTTGAGAATTTATTTTCTAAAAAATAATTTAAAATTTTTAATTATTTCCAAAAATAATTTTAAAAAAATTTGTTCAAGAAAAATATTATTTTATCAAAATTATAGTTTTTCTTGAATAAAAACAAGAAAAAATAAAGAAACAAAAGGAAGGAAAAAATGAAAAGAAGGAAAATTTTTGGACTAATTAATTAAAATAAATATCTTTATTATTTTATTAAATGTTTAAGTTAATTTTTAAATACAAATTTTAAGAATGAAATGAATAAAATATGAATATTTATTTCTAATCTCATGGGATTATAAATAATCCTTACCTTTTGGAGAGGATTGAATCATCCTATACTAAAAGGATGACTAATCATCTTTGCAATCCAATCCTTCTCTTAATGTGTACACCAAACATAAGATAGGATAATTATCATCCTATCATATCCATCATCTTATGTACCAAACATGACCTTAATTTTTTAGATTAAAAGTAAGCTGGGTAATATGGATCATACATGTGTCACATACTTATTTGATGATATGCACATATTCGGATTTTTTTCATTTACTATTAAACTTAAAATAAACATCCTCTGTTATAAAAAAATTAACAGAAAAATCGATAGTTTATGATTTTGGAAATTCAAGGATTAACAAATTATTTTTAAATTTTAGCCAACAAAATAATATGCATTCCAAAATTCGAAGGCTATGTGTTCCAAAATCATGCCTCTTAATCTGAAACCAACTAGACCAAGGCCTAGTTTGGCTCACCAGTTGACATCGATAAGCCTCAGTGCGATTGGCTTTTTAACAAAAGACAAAAAACTTTTGACAACTAAATTACATTTTTACCCTTAATATAATTTTTTTTATTATTTTATTAAAATAGTTATACCCATGGTGGTCATTTTTCGATTTTTATTATCACCGAAACCAATCAAATCGCCCATCCAAACTAACCTCAAGCCTTTGGGAATTTACTGAATACTCTTGGCAGTTTTCTTTTGTTTAGCTGATGGCTTCAACAAAGGTGTATTTTGTTTTCGTCAACAATAACCCTCCCCTTATCCATGGGAGAGTGCTTCGAAAAATCTTCCAACATCATGGTAAGGTAGCAAATGTCTTCATTCCATAAAGAAAAAAACTCAAGGGGCATGGTTTTTGGATCACAGGATTGGAGTGAACCTTGCAAGGTTCAATGCGAGATCTTCCTACTAGAAGAGAGTCAACTCTGGAGTGAACCTTGCAAGGTTCAATGCAAGATCTTCCTACTAGAAGAGCAAGGTTCAATGCAAGATCTTCCTACTAGAAGAGAGTCAACTCCAGTGATATTCTTGAGAGCAAGGATTGTTAGAGTATGCCCTACAATCAATTGAATTTGGATTAAGTAATTTTAAAAGGCCCAAAAAACCCAATTTAGTTGGATTAAGGCTAAGGCCTTTTTAGGGTTTTGTTAAGAGGCACTATAAAAACAACATTAAGACTAAAAGTTAGACATAATTTATATAGACGTTCTGCCTCTTGGAGCTAGCACTCTCAGAAAACAATTCCCTTTCTCCTCCCTTTACTTCTGATCACATCTTGTCTCAGGCAAAGGTCTTGTTTTGCGTCCTACTCGTGTGGATACCGTTAGAGGGCTTCTCTCAGCTAGGAGTCTTGAGTTAATGATAAATCAAGGGCTGTTCATGGGGTGCCATATTCAAAGTTGAACATTCCTACACCAGTCACACCAAAAGGTTAGATTCTATCCCGAAAACAATCTTATTGCATGATCTTGGTGATTTTGGTTTTGTTGTTTTTCTAATTCGTTGCTTATTTTCATGTATGACATGATAAACTGAGACAACAAAACCTTACAGTGGTATCCGAGCCAATGTGCAAATGGCTTTCGGGATAGCGAATTCGATTCATGGTGATGCTGTTTTATTGTAAGTTGTTACAGATTTGATTTTAATTTTCAAAATTCGTTTGGGCGGCCTAAAATAATTGTAAGACAATTATAGATTTAAATAAACCCTGTAGGGATTTGTTGAATTAAAAGTTACATGTTAGAATTATTTTCAAACTTGTAATTAAAATATTGTCAAAATTGTTTGACACAAACCCTGCATGCTTTTATATAATATAATTGTTATTAGAGTAGTTGTCAAAATTGTTTTGACAAAAACCCTGTAGGCAACCTTGTAGTTGCCACCCTTACAAAAAAAAAATTTGATACTTGTTATTATTTTGCTTAAAATATATAAAATAAATTAGGATAAAAGTTATCTTGATAAGAGTTTTAAATTAAATATATTTTAAAGAGAGATATTTAAAAAAAATGGATAAGATTTATCCAGTGGTTTTTGAGATTTTAATAAGATTAAAATTTCAAAACATTATCTTGATAAAATTGTTCTAAAATAAAATATATCCTATATTAAATTGGATAAGAGTTATCCAATAGTTTTGAGATTTTAATGAGATTAAAATTTCAAAAGGAATTATCTTGATAAAATTTTGTTTTAAAATAAAATATTTTCTATCTTAAATTGGATAAGAGTTATCCAATACTTTTGATATTTTAATGAGATTAAAATTTCAAAAGGAGTTATCTTTATAAATTTTTGTTTTAAAATAAAATATTTTAAATTGGATAAGAGTTATTTAATGGTTTTGAGATTTTAATGAGATTAAAATTTCAATTAAGTCCAAATTGATTTTTGAGAATTAAAATTAAATTAAAACAGCCCTTGATACCCATAATTAATTAAAATTTGATTAATTAAAATTAGATTTTAATTAGGAAGCATGCAAATTAATATGTGATATTGTTATGAATGCTTGATGCTTGGTTCGTATGTGATATGGATGATTGCATGGTGCATGGTTATGGGCCTAGGTTTACATGGGTTGTAATTTATTTAAATAAATTTAAATTGGACCTGCGAACCTTGATTTATTTGTAATTTATTTATGTAATAGTTAAATAGATAAATTAGGATTATCTTGTAAAATGTACAACATCTGGATCCAAGATGGTCCAGAGCTAAGATAAACCGAGGTGATGCTTGAAGGGAAACTGAGGAGAAGGCATTTAGAAAAACAATGTATCTCTAGGTTCTTTTATAATAGAAAGGTCATAACCATGTCACATTTAATTTTATACTTTTACTTATATATGTTGATATATATATGTTAGAAAAGCATGCTAGGTGAGACGGTAAAATAAAAAATCCCTAAAAATAAATATTAAGTCAAAGATAACAAATAAAGATGCCTTCCAATACGATGCATGTGAAAGAGACTTTGTTCGGTATTATGCTACTTTGGCTCAGTCAAGGCCATACCTACCTTAGGAATTCACATTGCATAAGATAATAGTTATCTCCAAGCGTATTGGGTCAGACTTAACTAAATCAAATTAGGGCATTGGCTCAGTCAAACCTAATAAGATTTAGAAGCATAGGTTGGGCTTTAACCCATATGATGAGTTAGAACAAGAGTTGTTCACCCAACTATCAAAGAGTTGCATGAGATGCAATTAACAAGAGTTGTCTACCTTAATAATCTCATTGGACGCATTAGCTCAGCTAAAGTCATAATGGGACCAAATATGGATCCTTGCCCACTAGGAAGTCTAGGCGAAAAGGCTTCTCGAGTTGATAGTGAGGGCTATTAGCTTGAGGAAAATAGTGGGAGCAATTCATTTAATTAAAAGACCATAATTAAATGATTTTAATCACAATGTTACTTACTTGCATATTTTATGATTGTAGAATTATCATGGCAAACAACAACTTATCCCTTCGTTCTATCCTTGAGAAGGATAACAAGTTGGTTGGGATAAACTTCTTAGATTGGTACAGAAATTTGAGGATAGTTCTCACTCAAGAAAAAAAGTTATATGTTCTAGAGCATGCGATCCCTGCTCAACCCCGATAGAATGCTTCCACTACTGATAAGCAAGCTTATCAAAAGCATTTGGATGATGTCATTGATGTACAGTGCCTAATGTTAGCTTCCATTAGTTCTGAACTCCAGAAGCAACATGAGAATATGAAACCGTTTGATATGATCGAACATCTCAAGGAAATGTTCCAAGAGCAAGCATGACATGAACGTTATGAGGTGTCTAAGGCGTTCTTCCAGAGCAAGATGGATGAGGGAGCTCTAGTGCACACCCATGTACTTAATATGATTAGGCACATTGAGAGGCTAGAAGCACTGGGCTTCGCCATGCATAAAGAGTTGTCAGTTGATCTCATCCTCCAATCCTTACCAGATAGCTGTAATTCGTTTGTCTTGCACTACAACATGAACAGTATAGACAAGACACTGGCAGAATTGCTTAACATGTTGAGAACTGCTAAGCAGGACTTGAAGAAGTTAAGGCCTACTTCTATTATGGTGATTGACAAGACCAAATCCAAAGACAAAGACAAGCCTAAAGGTAAGCCCAAGCCCAAAGGTAACAAAAAGGAAAATGCCAAGAACCTCAAGCCATCTGGTGGAGTTGCTAAGACAGGAAAATGCTTCAATTGCAGTAAAACTGGTCATTGGAAGCAAAATTGCACTGTATACCTTGAGGAGCTGAAGAAAAAGAAAGGAAGTGAGACTTCCACCTCAGGTATATATGTGATTGAGATAAATTTGTCTACTTCTTCATCTTGGGTATTAGATACTGGATGTGGTTCTCACATTTGCATGAATGTGCAGGGACTAACAAGGAGTAGAAAACTTGCCAAGGGCGAGGTGGTCCTATGAGTTGGAAATGGAGCAACGGTTGCTGCGTTAGCTGTAAGAACATTTAATTTATCGTTGCCTTCGGGCTTAATTCTAGAACTTGATAATTGTTATTATGTTCCAGCAGTTGCTAAGAATATTATTTCTGTTTCTTGTTTGGATAAGAAAGGTTTTTCTTTTAAAATAATGAATAATAGTTGTTCAATTTACTTTAATGATATTTTCTATGGCAATGCTTCCGTTATGAATGGATTGTATGTTCTAGATTTAGATAATCACATATACAGTGTTGATTCCAAGAGCTCAAAGGGTAATGAGATTAACCCTACATTCCTCTGGCATTGTAGACTTGGTCACAAAAACGAGAAACACATATCTAGGCTCCACAAAGAGGGACATTTAGATTCATTTGATTTTGAATCATATGATGTATGCGAATCTTGTTTGCTTGGTAAAATGACCAAGGCCCCTTTTACAAGAACAAGTGAAAGGGCTAGTGGTTTATTAGAGCTCATACATACAAATGTATGTGGTCCATTAACTACACAAGCTAGAGGAAGGTTCTAATACTTCATCACATTTACTGATGACTACAGTAGATATGGCTATGTGTATTTAATGAGACACAAGTCAGAATGCTTTGAAAAGTTCAAAGAATTCAAGAATGAAGTACAAAACCAGCTAGGCAAAAATATCAAGACACTCTGATCAGATCGCGATGGAGAGTATTTGAGCTTAGAATTTACAGATCATCTAAAGGAGTGTGGAATAGTTTCACAACTCACTCCACCTGGTACACCTGAATGGAAGGGTGTATCTGAGAGGAGGAATCAGACCTTGTTAGACATGGTTCGATCCATGATGAGTCTATCTGATCTCTTTGTCTCCTTTTGGGATTATGCTTTAGAGACAGCAGCATTCACACTAAATTGTGTTCCTACTTAAACTGTTGAAAAGACACCACATGAGATGTGGATTGAAAAAAAGCCTAATCTGTCTTTTCTAAAGATTTGGGGTTGTGAGGTTATGTCAAAAGACAAGTCTCAGACAAATTAGGACTCAAATTTGATAAATGCATATTTATGGGGTATCTTAAAGAGATAAAAGGATACTATTTCTATAATCCTACAAAGCACAAAGTGTTTGTGGCTCGGTACGGTGTCTTTCTAGAAGAGGACTTCCTTTTTAGAAGAACTAGTAGGAAGAAAATAGAGCTTGAAGAGGTTCAAGAACCACAAAATGTCACTAAACCTTTAGTGGAACAGGAGCAAGTCCCACAAGATGTTGTGAAATAGGAAATAGCTCCAGAAACACAAGGCTTGCGTAGGTCTAATAGGATACGTCGAGAGCCTGAGAAGCTTAAACTTCTCACCACTCAGCACAACGACGTATTGCTCATGCATAATGATGAGCCTACCACCTACGAAGAAGCAATTACGGGCCCAGATTCTGAAAAATGGCTTGAAGCCATGAAATCCGAAATGGACTCCATGTATACAAACCAAGTATGGATCTTGGTTGATCCACCTGAAGGGGTAAAACCCATAGGGTGCAAATGGGTCTTCAAAAAGAAGACTGACATGGATGGTAACGTACATACCTATAAAGGCCGATTGGTGGCCAAATGTTTCAAACAAAGGCATGGTATAGACTATGATGAAACCTTTTCACCAGTTGCAATGCTCAAGTCTATTCGAATTTTGCTTGCTATCGCTGCATACCATGATTATGAGATAGGCAGATGGATGTTAAAACCGCGTTCCTGAATGGGAACTTGTCGGAAGATGTGTATATGACAGAACCTGACGGTTTTATCACTCCTGAGAATGCCAACAAGGTATGTAAACTTTAAAAATCCATTTATGGATTGAAGCAAGCTTCTCGAAGCTGGAACATTCATTTTGATGAGACAGTCAAAGAGTTTGGCTTCATTAAGAATGAAGATGAACCTTGTGTTTACAAAAGGGTTAGTGGAAGTGCTATCATATTCCTAGTGTTATATGTGCATGACATACTACTCATAGGAAATGACATTCTTACCCTACAATCTGTCAAAACTTGGCTAGGGAATTGCTTCTCCATGAAAGACTTAGGGAGCAGCCTATATCCTTGGAATAAAGATCTATAGAGATAGATCGAGAAGGCTGCTAGGTCTAAGTCAAAGTACATATATTGACAAAGTGTTGAAAAGGTTCTACATGGAAGAATCCAACAAAAGATTCTTACCTATGTCACATGTGATTTATCTCTCAAAGGACATGTGTCCTAAAACACAAGATGAGAGAGATAAAATGGTTAAGATTCCATATGCTTCAGCTATTGGATCTATCATGTACGCCATGTTATGTACGAGGCTTGATGTCTCACATGCTTTAAGCATGGCGAGCAGGTATCAAGCTGACCCAGGTGAGCGTTACTGGATAGCAGTTAAGAACATCTTTAAGTACTTGAGAAGGACTAAAGATGCCTTCTTAATCAATGGAGGAAAGAAAGAGCTCATTGTAAATGGTTACACTGATGCTAGTTTCTAGTCAAATAAGGATGACTTTAAGTCACAATCTGGCTATGTGTTTTGCCTAAATGATGGCACTGTAAAGTTGGAAAAGTTCTAAACAAGAGACAGTGGCCGATTCTACGATCGAGGCTGAGTATATATAGCGGCATTGGATACAAATAAGGAAATTGTTTGGATCAAGAAGTTCATTACTAATCCAATGGTACTCCATTGTGACAACAATAGAGCCATTGCAAAAACTAAGAAATCTTGGTATCACCAATGGTCCAAACAGATACTCAAGCCCTTCCATGATCGATTGGCTGTAGTGCAAGTGGGAGAATGTTAGTGTATGCGCTATGAGCCAATCAGATTTGGACTTATAGGACACTGATTTGGACTTATAGTACACTTAAGACATTCTGATTATTTATGTTATTTAATAATACATAGCAGTTATTTATCATTATTGACTATATTTAATTTGATCAAGTTATAATCAAATGATAAAGTCCCTAGAATAGTGGATTCGTATCAAAGGAATCAAAGTAGTGACTTTGATAATAAGATCCTTATGATACAAAGAATACTGTTCTTAAATATCCTTAGTCGTAGTATCACTGAGAAGGGACATCAGTGATACGGTAAGACTAACATGTGTTAGATTCTTTTGGGTGACTGATCTCATAAGTCATGGATATGGTGATATCCAATCAACACATGGGTGATCATTGTGAATGAATACACTGGATTGACTCATCTTGAGAACTCTATGTGGATCGTTATATTGAGTGTCATTAGATGTTCTGAAATGGCAATGGTATATATGATCCTTAGACTTGAGATTACCATGGTACCCTATGTGTGGATTGGTGTACTTTGATGCTGATAAATGTAGCTCAATGAGGGTTGCAAGTAAGACAGTAATTGGGTACATCATGAATCATATGAGGGTTGTGAGTGATCAAGATAGGATTTATCCCTCTTGGTAACAAGAGTTTATATCTCAAGGACTCGTAATAGAGATTAATGATTGAAAATTTGTGGCCATAGTACAAATGAGATTTAAGATGGGATCTTGAATTCATTTGATTAAATCATTTATCTTAAGATTGAGAAACAATGGAGTTGAACTTTAATAGAGATGACACGTTCCATACTCTATGTTCAACTGAGATATTAGGTGACAAAAGGGTCGAATTATACGGTAATTGCTCATTGAAAGGTTGTCGTCAACTCACCGACATTTTCATTACTTGGGTAGCCATGATGCATTGCTAGATGCCAATCTTGGCTTATGATTTATGAATGAGATTCTAAATCACTGCCAACGTAATGGAAACTTAAAGGGTCACACACAATAAAGGTATGACCAAAACAAGGTAATTGGAGTTGGATCCATGTGATGAATCCTAGTACAAATAGGATTCCTAGTGAGACTAGAATCCTGTTCCAACTAAAATTCAGGATTTAATTAATAGTAATTTTAGCCCGAGATTACCAAAGGGTATTTTGGTCTTTTCAATTATAATGAGATTATAATTATGAATTATGAATTTAATAATTCATGGGCAAACCAAATTATTAATCCAAATGTACAACCAATTGGTTGTAGTGCAAGTGGGAGATTGTTAGAGTATGCCTTACAATCAATTAGATTTGGATTAAGTAAATTTAAAAGGCCCAAAAGACCCAATTTAGTTGGATTAAGGCTAAGGCCTTTTTAGGGTTTTGTTAAGAGGCACTATAAAAACAACATTAAGACTAAAAGTTAGATAGAATTTATATAGCCGTTCTGCCTCTTGGAGCTAGCACTCTCAGAAAATAATTCCCTTTCTCCTCCCTTTGCTTCTGATCACATCTTGTCTCAGGCAAAGGTCTTGTTTTACATCCTACTCGTATGGATAGCGTTAGAGGGCTTCTCTTAGCTAGGAGTCTTGAGTTAACGATAAATCAAGGGCTGTTCGTGGGGTGTCATATTCAAAGCTGAACATTCCTACACGAGTCACACCAAAAGGTTAGATTCTATCCCGAAAACAATCTTGTTGCATGATCCCGGTGATTTTGGTTTTGTTGTTTTTCTAATCCATTGCTTATTTTTGTGTATGACATGATAAATTGAGACAACGAAACCTTACAAGGATTTCCGTGCAAATAATGTCTTACATCATGAAAGCAGACCAAGATTCAGACAACAATCCACGGCATTAGGTAATGGAGCCCCGAAGAAATCCATTAAGCAAGCCTTAATAAATGAAGAAAATTCGGTGGGTGGTTCTAGTAACTATGGAGAAACATATAAATCAAGAAAGAAGGAAACCAAAAAAAAATCATGTATAGGTATGCTTGATGATAATGCAGTGCACAGTCTGGATAAGTGTGTTGTTGGCACAGCCAGAGATTACTATGATCCTAACATTCTAATCGAATTGTCGTTGACATAGATGTCCAGAAAATCTCGGGCAAGCAATTTTTAATCTCTTTCGATGGTGAGGAAACTATGATTAACACGCTGTCGTAACGGCTTCGCGCTTGACGATTTTGAAAAAATTTAAAAACAAAAATGGAGTCGCCACCAATCTTTTTTGACTAGGTGTGATTGGCCACCTGAAAACGTTTATCTTCTCAACAAAATCTTAAAATTAATTAAGTTTTATTAAAAAGATAATCTTTTGGTCTGCGAAACAAAAATTGGGTTCGGGGGTACGGTTACGCGTGGGGAAGGATTAGCACCCCTACGACGCCCGTTAAAAAACGGTACCATAATAATCATGTGTTATCCTTTTTGTTTTAATGAAATGGTCTTGAATTAATATTTAAAAAATAATTCTTATTTTTATTACAATCAATTTTATTCTTTTAATTTTGAAACATTTAAATATTATTTTTTATTTGAAATAAGTGAAAATCTTTTGTATTGAAAATTATTCCGAAGTACCCCAATACTCTGGTAGCATTTCGGATAATTTCCTCACCTAGAGATTTCTTAAGAATCACTACTTGTGAGTTCTATAGAATCTCATCATCAGAAGATTCACACTCATTCCAAAAATTATTATGAGTGCATATGATGCAAACAGATAGTACATGATGCACATGGAACTTAAAAGAAATTTATTTATTTTGATTTTATTAATGAAACTCTTGATATTGAGAAATTTAGCTAAATATCCCAATACTCTGGTAACATTTAGTAAATTCCTCTCACCTAGGGATCAGTCAAGAAATCACTACTTGTGAGTCTCATGACATCCCATCCTCAGAAGAATTTCATTTAAATTTAAATTTTATTATTGATTTCTTTTTTATTTTCCTTTAAAAACTTATCTATTTTTATTTTTAATAAAACAAATTAAATTTTCTATTAATCTTTTTATTTTCTTTTAAAAACTTATTTATTTATTTTTATTTTTTAATAAAAATTTAAATTATTGAAAAATCATACTAAACATCCCAATACTCTGGTAACATTTAGTACAACCCTTCTCACCTAGGGATCAGTCAAGAAATCACTACTTGTGAGTTTCATGACATCCCATCATCAGAAGATTTTTTAATTGAATTTGGATTTTATTATTAAGCTCAAGTTTAAACTTCATTATTTATTATTATTATTAATTTTGTTAAATATGTTTTCTAATCAATTATAATAATTAATGAAAATGCAAAATAAAGAAAAATTTTTCAAAAACTTTTATTTTATAACATGCATTAATAATAATAATAATAATAATAATAATAATAATAATAATAATAATAATAATAATAATAATAATAATAATAATAACACCATATCAATAACAATAATAATGACTAAACATAATAATAATAATAATAATAATAATAATAATAATAATAATAATAATAATAATAATAATAATAATAATAATAATAAAACACCACAATAATAATAATAATAACAATAATAATAATAATTTTTATTTAATTTTTTTATATATTTTTTTTATTTTTAATTTTTTTAATTAAATTATTTTTAAACAAAAAATAAATAAATAAGTAAATAAACAAATGGGAAAAGGAAAAAATATACCAAAAAGGGATTTGGGCTTGATCAGCCCAAAAAAGTCAAAAATCAGGCCCAGTGATCAAGGCCCAGACTGCTATTGGAGTGGGCTACGAACGGATCGGATCAGGCTGGGTCGGGTCGAGTCAGTTGCAGGGGTTTTCCTTCGCGAGTCAGCGAGCAGGTCGGGTCGGCTTCTGGAGCGGCGCGCGGACCTTCCCTTTCCGGGTCGGACGCGCGAATCCAGGGTCGGGTCCCGGGTCCACGCGCGGGTCGACCCCTTCTTTTCCTATAAAGTTCAACCCTTTTTTTTAATTCATTTTCAACCCCCAAAAAGAAAAAAAAAACTTCAGAGCTTCAGAGGCTTCCCCGGCCAGGCGATTTCCGGCCGTCGCCTCGGCCGCCGTCTGCCACCGTCGGTCGCCGCCTCCGGTGGCCAAAAAGGGAAAAGCTTCTAACTTTCCGTAGCTTCTCTTCCTCACCTTTCCGTTCCTAACCTTCGTTTCCCCTACAAAACCTCCTAACTACCTAGATCTGGCCTCGACCGAAACCTCCTCCCTTTCTTTTTTCTATTTTTTTTTGTTTTTCTCTTCTGGTTGATGATGTTTGGTGGTGGTCTCGTGTTTGTTTATTGTTTTCTTTTGCAGGTGACGGCTTAGATCTAGGTTTCGGGGTTCCCGGGTGGTTTGTGGGTTTGGGTTTCTGTCGTGGTTTATTTTGCTTGACTATGTGTTGAGGCTTCGGGTTTGTCGGGAGAGGTTGGAATGGTGTTTTTGGTTTGAGACCGGAGGTGTTTTGAGAGTGACAAGGGGATCAAGGGTCTCGGTTCTGGTAGGGATTAAAGTTACCGGTTTGTGGATTTTGTTGTTGCAGGGGCTCGGTGTTGGGGTATTCGGGTAATGGGAGAGGTTGAATCGTGTATGTGGTGATGCCCGGTGTGTTGAAGGAGGGCAGTGTTGGGTGTTTGGGTCCGACTCCTTTTGGGTTCATCCGCTGACCTCTTTAGGAAGGACTGGTATAGGGTTTTTATTGGGAATGGGATGGAGTAGTCCGAGAGGGGAATGGGGGCTGCAGGGCTGGTGACCGACGGATGGGATGGTTTGGCAGTGTAGCTGGTGGACAGTGATGGTGATTGGACAACAAAACAAAAACAAAAAAAATAAAATAAAATAAAAATAATATTAATATAAAAGTAATAATAATATAAATAATAATAGATAATAATAATAATAATACAAATATAATAATACTAATAATAATAATAATAATAATAGAACAGATAATAAAAATAAACACAAATACAAATATATACAAAAATAATAATAATAATAAAATGGGACAAAATTAGGTATCAACAGCTGCCCCTCTTTGCCAATTGCTGAGGATCAGGAATAGAGCAAAGACAATAGACACTAATTTTGTCCAACTTATGACCTAATCTCTTCTTTTTTCTTTCTTTCTTCTTCTTTTTCTCTTTTTTCTTTTTTTCTCTTTCTCTTTTTTTTCTCTTTTTTTCTTTTGTTTTTTTTCTTTTGTTTTTTTTTCTTTTCTTCTTTTTTTTTCTTCTTTTTTTCGTATGCACTCCTCTTGTAGCAGAGGCAATGAAACTTTAAAGTTTTTCTCTTCTTCTTTTTCTTTCTTTTTTTATTTTTTTGAAATGCGCTCCTCTTGCAACAGAGGTGATGAAACTTTAAATTTCTTTTTTTTTGTTTTTTTTTTTGTTTTTTTTTGTGTTTTTTTTTTTGTTTTGTTTTTTTTTTTCGAGAAAGCTCCTCTTGCAGCAGAGGCAATGAAACTTTAAATTCTTTTCCTAGAAATGTGCTCCTCTTGCAGCAGAGGCGATGAAACTTTAAAATTCTTCTTGAAATGTGCTCCTCTTGCAGCAGAGGCAATGAAACTTTAAAATTTTTTCTTTCTTTTGAAATGTGCTTCTCTTGCAGCAGAGGCAATGAAACTTTAAAATTTTTTCTGAAAATGTGCTCCTCTTGTAGCAGAGGCATTGAAACTTTAAAATTTTTTCTTTCTTTTGAAATGTGCTCCTCTTGCAGCAGAGGCAATGAAACTTTAAAATTCTTCTTGAAATGTGCTCCTCTTGCATCAGAGGCAATGAAACTTTAAAATTTTTCTTTCTTTTGAAATGTGCTCCTCTTGCAGCAGAGGCAATGAAACTTTAAAATTCTTCTTGAAATGTGCTCCTCTTGCAGCAGAGGCAATGAAACTTTAAAATTTTTCTTTCTTTTGAAATGTGCTCCTCTTGCAGCAGAGGCAATGAAACTTTAAATTTTTCTTTCTTTTGAAATGTGCTCCTCTTGCAGCAGAGGCAATGAAACTTTAAAATTTTTCTTTCTTTTGAAATGTGCTCCTCTTGCAGCAGAGGCAATGAAACTTTAAATTCCTTTCTGAAAATGTGCTCCTCTTACAACAGAGGCTTTGAAACTTTAAATATTTTGCCCGGAGGACTTAAAATTTGTGCACGGGGGACTTAAATTCTTTTTCTAGAAAGTGCTCCTCTTGCAGCAGAGGCGATGAAACTTTAAAAATATTGCCCGGAAGACTTGAGATTTGTGCCCGGAGGACTTATGATTTGTGCCCGGAGGACTTATGATTTGTGCCCGGAGGACTTAAATGCTTTTTCTGGAAAGTGCTTCTCTTGCAGCAGAGGCGATGAAACTTTAAAATTTTTGCCCGGAGGACTTAGATTTGTGCCCGGAGGACTTATGATTTGTGCCCGGAGGACTTAAAATTTGTGCCCGGAGGTCTTAGAATTTGTGCCCGGAGGACTTACGATTTGTGCCCGGAGGTCTTAGAATTATGCCCGGAGGACTTAAATGCTTTTTCTGGAAAGTGCTCCTCTTGCAGCAGAGGCGATGAAACTTTAAAAATTTTCTTGAAATGTGCTCCTCTTGCAGCAGAGGCGATGAAACTTTAAATTCTTTTTCTGGAAAAGCTCCTATTGCAGCGGAGGCAATGAAACTTTAAATTTTTTCTCTTTTTTTTTCTTTCTTTCTTTTCTTTCTCTTTTTTTTTCTTTTCTTTCTCTTCTTTTTTTCTCTTTTTCTCTCTACTCTCTTTTTTTTTTTAATCTTGGAAAAGGTTGCATAACCTTTAAAATCTAGATTAAATGGTGTTGAGTCTTCAGCTTGAGAAACATGTTTTAATCTCAAAATTTTGCACAAAAACTTTCAATGTTGATGCTGTATGATATTGTGTATGTATCATGTATGCATGACACTCAATCCTGTACATTCTCTAACTTTAGATCTTTTTCCTATCTTGCCAAAGAGGTACATCATTTGCCTTTTTTATCTTCTTTGCCCCCAACATGACCATGAAAGCTCCTTCCTATTTTCCATTTTTGTAGAGTTCTTGCATTCTCATCACAGCCTTTTGACTAATAGCACTAAATTTTCCTCATAACTATTTTTCAGGAGAAATGAATCTAAATTTCACAAGTGATACCTGATCCTTTCGAAAGATTAGTGATTACTTTTCAAGATGAATAACATAAATCCTATTCGGATCTTTTCAACTAGACAATTGAAAGTTTGGTGGCCATGATGCTCTTTGTTTGGGGCATACTTTGCCATTTATACAAAAAAACAATGATTCCTTACTTAGCTTAAAATAGCTTTCTCAAAATACCACCACTTTTTCTCCATCATTTTTTTTTGTTTTAAACAAAATTCTGAATGAGAAGAGAAACAAAATATTTACAACTTGGTTTGACAATCTCTTAAATTCTCGAATAATGGCGTTCCACAAATGCCAAGATACGATACGAATGACTGAGGTCTTTCCTGTTCAGGGAGAGTATTTACAAGAAGAAAGGTTCAAACTTTTTCAAAAAAATGTCAGCAATCAAATGACATCAAAATCTTTGGATATTTGGAGGGTCTCTCAAGGCTTGTTAATTCTTTTTCCACATTTTCAGTTCATGTCACTGCTTGACTTGGTTGCATGAAAAGTTCATTATTCGCTCTAGACTGCCCTTTTCGGGTTTTCACCCTAGAGCCTCATTCTTTCTTTTGTTTTCTTTTCTTTTTTCTTCTTCTTTTTTTTTTTGATTGATTGCTCCACCATGCATTCAAGAATTCAAATTTTATTCAAACCAAAGAAAGGTGAGAATCTTCCAAAGAAGAGCTCTTCGATACAAGCATCCCTACGTGATCAAAATGGACTTTTAAGTACGTAATGTAGGCCATGGTTCAGGGTTTTGAAAGAATGGATAAATAGGCCCAAAATGTGTTTGAAGGTGATCAATCCAAGGATCATTTCCTTTCATATAGACATCTATCATTTACTTGCTTAGAAGCACCTTTTCTCTTTTTATTTTTCCATGTATTTCTTCCTTTTCTTCTTTTCTTTCTTTCTCTTTTCTTTTTTTCTTTCTCTCTCTTTTTTTCAAAATCCTATTCATCCTTTGAAGCATCTTTCTTTGTGCACTTTCACATGTACCCTTCCTCCTTTCTCTTTCTTTTTTTTTCTTTTTTTTCTTTTTTCATTGATTCATATCCAAGATTTCAAAAACATAGTAAATCTTATTTGATTGAAAAAAAAATCTTAATCATTTATTTTCTTCGAAAAGATACTTTCTGCACATGCCCCCTAGTGTGGAGGGTGATCCTTGGAGAAGGTTCATTATGAAAGAAACTATCAGGCTCAAAAGGGGTAGCAACAGGATAACGTTTATACTTGAGAATGGAATATGAAAGATGGCCATTCATCTTCTCAAATTAAGATGCCTCCATCGAAAAGCAATTCTTAGGATAAATTTTTTTTTGGCTTTTGAAATCATCTGAATATCATGTTTGCATGGTGTCACAGTCAATTTCATTTTTCTCTTCTTCTTTTTTCCTTTCTTTTCTTTTTTTTTCCTTTGTTTTTTTGTTTTTTTTATTTTATTTTTCTTGTAATGCAACACTTTAATATGACAGAGCTTGACCTCACACACCACATTGTCATTTGAGGGAAAAGACGATGCGTAACAGTGGAAAATCCTCAACCTCTTTTTTTTTTTGGCTTGCTCCAGATCATGGGCGAAAGGCATCTTGGGAGTACAAGATTGAAGAGTTTGGGATTTGTACAAGAATTTAGGTGGAAAGGTATTTCAAAATGATCTTGTCAAGTGTAAAATTACCAATATCAAGAATATTTAGGGGTCGTTTGGTATCGTTTCCTGTTTTCTGTTTTATGTTTTCTGTTTTTAAAAATTCTGTTTTTGTTTTATTTTGTTTTGTTTTCAATTTCTGAAAACAGAAAACATGTTTGTTTTATTTTGTTTTGTTTTCAATTTCATACTGTTACGTTTTGATAACAAATATTTAAACTAATTTAGATATAATAATTCAATTCACAAAAAAATTTTAAAAATTAAATAAAAATAATATATTTATTAAATAATAATATGTAGATAATATTAAATAATATTATTTTATATTATTTAATACTAATATTAAATATTTTTATTTAATCATATAAAAATTTAGCATAATTTAAATAATGTTATAATTAAATATAATATTAAATAAAATAATATTATTGAATTCAATTGTAATAATCATAAATTATATTTAATAATAATTTTTATTTAATTGTAATAATAATATTACATTATTAAATAAAATATTTAACTAATTAATTTATAATAAATTATATAGTTATTAAAATATATTATATTTAATATAAATAATATTATTTAATGTTAAGTATTTACTTATTTAATAATATTAAATTATTTAATAGTAGCAGTGATATATTTTAAATTTAAGATAGAATATAATATTAAATAATAATATTGTTCAGTAAAATAAAAATTAATTATATTATATAATAATATTAATTATTAGCATATCAAAATTATAATAACTGATATTATTTAAAATATTTAATATATTCAATAAATTATTATAAAAGTTTAAATTAAATAATATTATAATATTATAATTCAATGTAATATATATTTAATTGCTTTTTACGTTTTCAACTTTTCTATATTAAAATAAATATATTAATTTTAAAATATTAAATAATATTTTATATTAAAATGTAATATTATTTTATTTTAAAAATTAATTAATTTTATTTATATTTTTATTATAAAAAATATTAATATTATAGTAATATATAAACTCTGTTCACTTACTTATGAACAGTAACAGAAATGAAAACATGTTTTCAAAAACAATGAAAACAAGAAATTCTTGTTTCCAACAATTTTGGAAATTCTTGTTTTTGTTTTCATTTTTTGAAAACGAAAACATGTTACCAAACGTGTTTTCTGTTTCTGTTTCCAAAAAAACTGAAAACAAAAACAAAAAACAGGAAACAAAAACGATGCCAAACGAGGCCTTAGAGATTGTCATTGATTTCCAAATTATTCTCAAAAGATTTTGCAAATCGGTTATTTCTTTGAAAATTATTTACAATGAAACCCTATCATGATCAAAGTGAAAACAAAATAGAACTTTCAAAATCTTATGCCCCAATTTAGCTTTTTAGCTCTCGACTGACTTAGATTTTATGGAGACATGATCCAAAAATGATTTAAAACGTTCATCTTTGACCGTAATCACCGATTTTCTTATAATAATTTATCATTATTGTGAAGAAAAGAGACATTCTTGTCATATGCCACTGGAAAATAGCTCATGCAAAAAGTTGTGCTCATACAATTATCACCTAGGCCAACGAAAATAACAAGCATTTTCCAACAAAATACAGGCTTCAAAATCTCACAATCTCTTTCTTCCTTCCCCTCCAGATTGATCTGCCAAAATGCCATGATTTTACACCAAAGTGGACTTCCACTGTTCCATAAGTTCTCGAGTTAAGATTCCACCATTGATCAGCTCTTCAACCCTTTCCTTCAATTGTCTGCATTTTTCTGTTGAATGCCCAATTGCCCCCATATGATAGTCACATTTGCTGTTCGGGTCATAGCTCTTAGCTACTGGGTTTGGTACTGTCCTCAAAGGTATAGAGCCCAAATATTGGTTTTTTATCAAAAAGGGCAAAAGATCGGAGATTGGAATTGGGATTTTTCCTTGATTGCTTCTCGATCTTTTTCTGTTGTTTGTTGATTGTTGAAGAGGTTGAGCTACTAGCCTAGGCATGAAGATAGGCGCATGAAAAATCGTTGGAGGACAAGAGTTTGTTGGAAATCCTGGTTGTGGGACTGGTGAAAAAGGATAAGAATCATAGGAGGCATTATTCAAGGTTGGACCGTATGATGGGTAAGGCAAACAGGATGAGATGGAGCAGTGTTTTTGGGAATTGCCCCTCAAATGTTGCAACTTGTACTTCTTCTTCCCTTCTTTCTGACTTGTTATGAGCAATGTCATCTATCTTGATCTTGCCCCTTTTGATTGCATTCTCAATCATCTCTCCGGAGGCCACCATGTTAGCAAAATTCTTAGTAACATTCCCGATCATTCTATCATAATATGGTGCCTGGAGTGTACTAAGAAACAGAGTTGCAGTCTCTTTTTCCGTGAAGGGAGGCTGGACCTGGGTGGCAACGTTCTTCCATCTCTGGGCATATTCTCTAAAGCCTTCAGTAGCTTTCTTTTCCATAGTTTGTAAAGATAAACGATCTGGGGCCGAATCCACAATATGCTTATATTGGGCGACAAATGCCCTTGCCAAATCTTCCCATGAATGAATATCGCCCCTGCCCAGTTGTGTATACCACCTAGCAGCAGATCCTTTAAGGTTGTCTTGGAAAACATGGATCAACAGCTTGTCATCATGCACATGCGCTGCCATTTTTCTACAGTACATAGTGATATGGGCCTTTGGACAAGTGGTCCCATCATATTTCTCAAATTTTGGAGCTTTAAACTTTGAAGGAATGACCACACCAGGCACTAAGCATAATCCGACAGCATCTAAAGATCCATGAAAATCCATTCCTTCAACAATTCGAAGCCTTTCTTCTATAAGCTCTATCTTTTGTCGAGAATTTAAGCCTCCTTCCACTTGTGGCATCCCTTACTCTTTATGACTATCCAAATTAGCAACATGAATTAGTTCAAGGGGGTTCATGGTGGGAGTTGCGTGCTCTTGAAACTGACTAGGGTCTACTGCAGATGGCATATTAGGGCACACATAACCCTCGGTGGGCATTGCTTGTGGCTCTTGAGATGATTGGGTTTCTCGTGAGCCAATGTTAACTGGACAAAAAGAATTTTCAGCATTTCGTAACCGGTGCCCCTCTTGAGTAGCTAATTCTCCCATTTTTCCATTGTTCAGCTTTTCCCACAGACCTGCCATCCGTGACAATTGCTCCCTCATCTCTTGTTGAGCTTTTTCCATCCTTTCCATTCGACTCGTTTCTGTCTCTTCCATGGTCCAAAACTATCTCCGAAGTTTTTCGATGATCGAGCTGTATCTACACCGAATCCGTCACAACCTAAAATTAGATGTCATGCTTGCCATGCTAATGTGATGCTTTTATTGTATGGAAATTGTGAAATAAAAAGAAAATTCAACCTTGTTGTTATTTCAGAGTATCACAAGCTGTATACTAAAAAAAGCAAAAAGGGGAATTATAAACTGAAAATTGTCATTTGTCCATTCCTTTGTTTTGATCCACTATTTTTCTTTCTCTCTTTTTTTCTTTATATTTTTTTCTTTTTTCTTTAAGGAAACAGTTATTGTTAGCCTTATTATTTTCTGTCAAAATCATGTTATGCACATATGAATGAAGTGAATGTAAACCTATAAAAAGTTTTGTAGCCACCTCCCTTATATCGAGGACTTTGCATCAATCAGTCTTTTCTCCTTATATGACAAGTCAATTGGTCTCCATTTGCTAATGATTCAACATGTAGTCGTTCTGGAAACAACAATGATCCTTGAGAATGAACCAATTTAGCCTCTCCAAAACTTTCAAGCATCTGCATTATCCTAGCTAGCTTTCCCTTCATCTCTCGTATATCACGTCCAAACTCCTCTCGATTATTCTCCAAAATAGTCTAGCTTTCTAATTAATCTCCCATATCTTTGACCTATTTTACTCCAAAAAGACAAATATCTTCCTTATTATGTGATGTGAATGCATTAATGTAATGAAATATACCATGCTAAAACTTAAGAATAAAAGAACCAAAATTTTCTCTTATTTAAATTCAATGAATGAATTCTCTCGTTTTTCTTTATTTTAAATTTTGATGATTTCTCCCTTTTTTTTTAAAGAATAAAATTTTTCTTTTTTCCTATCTTTTCTTTCAAAATTATCTTATTTTCACACCACAATTTATTTTCTTTAATTTCCTTTTTTATTTAATCTATTTTTAAAAGAATGTGACAATGCACTTACCTTTTATTTTCTCATCAAAATTCCTTTCTTTTTTAATGTCTATGCATTAGTTTAAAAGAAATAAAAAACATTATTGTTATTTTTCAAATATTATTAAAGAATGAATGGATGTTTTCATGTTATTTTTTTTTACAAAGGGTAGAAACTGAATAAGTCTTTGTTTTATTCTATAAAATTGTAAAAATGTGAAACTTTATTTGAAAACAAATATCTTTTGATTTTATGAGAGCATGAATTTGAAAAATCAATAGAGTTATGATATGAAAAAAGTAGTAAAATGTTCCCTCATGTGTCCTAATTTCGAGGTGATTCCTACAAAAATCGGACATGGCTCTAGCTAGGA
The DNA here is from genome assembly GCA_031772115.1 of Heritiera littoralis. Taxonomy (NCBI): domain Eukaryota; kingdom Viridiplantae; phylum Streptophyta; class Magnoliopsida; order Malvales; family Malvaceae; genus Heritiera; species Heritiera littoralis. Next base: position 4,392,307 of record JAPDPK010000026.1, on the reverse strand, counting down.
TCGGCTTCTTGAGGCCTTTTCTATATGCTGGGCTGAGATATAAAGATCTAAAGGTTCCCAAATTATACCTCACTATCGTCCACACTGGACTAGTAAGATTTAATTTGAGTGAGAGTATTTCGATTGCCATTGCGGAGGTGATTACCTCACGAGAGCAAAGGTACTCTACTCCCTCCTAAGAAGGACGAAGCCTGGGTATAGAGCTCATGTGATGCAAATACAAGTGCAAGTGTGTGCATGAGGGAACATGTCAGACATTCATCAAACCCTAACCCCTATCCTGGATGCCCCACAATTTATTAGCGATAACATATATACAAATAAAGAATGCTATAAAATAATCAACATAATTAAAACGCAAATGCATCTAATTATTTTAAAATTAAAGAAATTAAATTTAAATATTAATTAAGACCTTTAAATTAAAACTTAGGATAACACATGATTAATAAATGGCTTGACCCTCAAAAGGCGTCCCCAGTGGAGTCGCCAAGCTGTCGTAACGGCTTCGCGCTCGACGATTTTGAAAAAATTTAAAAACAAAAATGGAGTCGCCACCAATCTTTTTTGACTAGGTGTGATTGGCCACCTGAAAACGTTTATCTTCTCAACAAAATCTTAAAATTAATTAAGTTTTATTAAAAAAATAATCTTTTGGTCTGCGAAACAAAAATTGGGTTCGGGGGTACGGTTACGCCTGGGGAAGGATTAGCACCCCTACGACGCCCGTTAAAAAACGGTATCATAATAATCATGTGTTATCCTTTTTGTTTTACTGAAATGGTCTTGAATTAATATTTAAAAAATAATTCTTATTTTTATTACAATCAATTTTATTCTTTTAATTTTGAAACATTTAAATATTATTTTTTATTTGAAATAGTGAAAATCTTTTGTATTGAAAATTATTCCGAAGTACCCCAATACTCTGGTAGCATTTCGGATAATTTCCTCACCTAGAGATTTCTTAAGAATCACTACTTGTGAGTTCTATAGAATCTCATCATCAGAAGATTTACACTCGTTCCAAAAATTATTATGAGTGCATATGATGCAAACAGATAGTACATGATGCACATGGAACTTAAAAGAAATTTATTTATTTTGATTTTATTAATGAAACTCTTGATATTGAGAAATTTAGCTAAATATCCCAATACTCTGGTAACATTTAGTAAATTCCTCTCACCTAAGGATCAGTCAAGAAATCACTACTTGTGAGTCTCATGACATCCCATCCTCGGAAGAATTTCATTTAAATTTAAATTTTATTATTGATTTCTTTTTTATTTTCCTTTAAAAACTTATCTATTTTTATTTTTAATAAAACAAATTAAATTTTCTATTAATCTTTTTATTTTCTTTTAAAAACTTATTTATTTATTTTTATTTTTTAATAAAAATTTAAATTATTGAAAAATCATACTAAACATCCCAATACTCTGGTAACATTTAGTACAACCCTTCTCACCTAGGGATCAGTCAAGAAATCACTACTTGTGAGTTTCATGACATCTCATCATCGGAAAATTTTTTAATTGAATTTAGATTTTATTATTATGCTCAAGTTTAAACTTCATTATTTATTATTATTTTTTTTTGTTAAATATGTTTTCTAATCAATGATAATAATTAATGAAAATGCAAAATAAAGAAAAATTTTTCAAAAACTTTTATTTTATAACATGCATTAATAATAATAATAATAATAATAATAATAATAATAATAATAATAATAATAATAATAATAATAATAATAATAATAATAATAATAATAATAATAATAATAAAAACAATAATGAAAGCACAATAATAATAACATACTAATAATAATAATAATAACACCATAATAATAATAATAATAATAATAATAATAATAATAATAATAATAATAATTTTTATTTAATTTTTTTATATTTTTTTTATTTTTAATTTTTTTAATTAAATTATTTTTAAACAAAAAAATAAATAAATAAGTAAATAAACAAATGGGAAAAGGAAAAAATATACCAAAAAGGGATTTGGGCTTGATCAGCCCAAAAAGTCAAAAATCAGGCCCAGTGATCAAGGCCCAGACTGCTGTTGGAGTGGGCTGCAAACGGATCGGATCAGGCCGGGTCGGGTCGAGTCAGGTGCACGGGTCTTCCTTCGCGGGTCAGCGAGCGGGTCGGGTCGGCTTCTGGAGCGGCGCGCGGACCTTCCCTTTCCGGGTCGGACGCGCGGCTCCCGGGTCGGGTCCCGGGTCCACGCGCGGGTCGACCCCTTCTTTTCCTATAAAGTTCAACCCTTTTTTTTAATTCATTTTCAACCCCCAAAAAGAAAAAAAAACTTTAGAGCTTCAAAGGCTTCCCCGGCCAAGCGATTTTCGGCCGCCGCCTCGGTCGCCGTCTGCCACCGCCGATCGCCGCCTCCGGTGGCCAGAAAGGGAAAAGCTTCTAACTTTCCGAAGCTTCTCTTCCTCACCTTTCCGTTCCTAACCTTCGTTTCCCCTACAAAACCTCCTAACTACCTAGATCTGGCCTCGACTGAAACCTCCTCCCTTTCTTTTTTCTATTTTTTTTTGTTTTTCTCTTCTGGTTGATGATGTTTGGTGGTGGTCTCGTGTTTGTTTATTGTTTTCTTTTGCAGGTGACGGCTTAGATCTAGGTTTCGGGGTTCCCGGGTGGTTTGTGGGTTTGGGTTTCTGTCGTGGTTTATTTTGCTTGGCTATGTGTTGAGGTTTCGGGTTTGTCAGGAGAGGTTGGAATGGTGTTTTTGGTTTGGGACCGGAGGTGTTTTGAGAGTGACAAGGGGATCAAAGGTCTCGGTTCTGGTAGGGATTGAAGTTACCGGTTTGTGGATTTTGTTGTTGCAGAGGCTCGGTGTTGGGGTATTCGGGTAATGGGAGAGGTTGAATCGTGTATGTGGTGATGCCCGGTGTGTTGAAGGAGGGTTGTGTTGGGTGTTTGGGTCCGGCTACTTTTGGGTTCGTCCACTGACCTCTTTAGGAAGGACTGGTATAGGGTTTTTATTGGGAATGGGATGGAGTAGTCCGAGAGGGGAATGGGGGCTGCAGGGCTGGTGACCGGCAGATGGGATGGTTTGGCAGTGTAGCTGGTGGACAGTGATGGTGATTGGACAACAAAACAAAAACAAAAAAAAACAAAAAATAAAATAAAATAAAATAAAAATAATATTAATATAAAAGTAATAATAATATAAATAATAATAGATAATAATAATAATAATAATAATACAAATATAATAATACTAATAATAATAATAATAATAATAATATTAATAATAATATTAATAATAATAATAATAATAGAACAGATAATAAAAATAAACACAAATACAAATATATACAAAAATAATAATAATAATAATAAAATGGGACAAAATTAGGTGTCAACACACGCAAAAGTCGGGTTGGTCTTGACTCAATGAATGGTTCGAAGACGTCTCACCTTGGTCAGAGGACTTGGAATACAAAGGCATAGAGGTGGTAAAAACTGGCCTGAGCCCAAAAACCCACCCAAATATGCCTAAGACCGAACCGGGACCAACCCGAATTGACCAAAAAAGTCAATGGCCCGTAATCGAAAAAGCCTGTAACCGAAAAAGCTCAAAACCGAAAAAATCCGAAGCTGAAAAAGTCCGAAACCGAAAAAACTCGAACCCGACACAACCCGAACCTGACATAACCCGAGCCCGATACGATCCGAGACCGATACGATCTAAAACCCGTAAAAAACCGAATTTATAAGTCGAGAAAACCCGAATTATAATTATGTAATTATTATTTAAAAATAAATAATTGATACACTTTTTTAATTAAAAAGTTTAAAATTTTGAAAACAGTTATTATTTATTATACAATTTTATCGATTATATATTACTAGCAAAATAAATATTGAATCTTTTTAATTCAATTAAATTAAATTAATTTAAAACACCATAATATATGATATCAAATAATCTTTAATATTATACTTATTGCATTTATAATAATAAATATATTATTAATTTAACATTTGATTTTATTATAAAAATCATTTTAACATTTTATTATTTTTATTTTATAATAAAATTTTAATTTTAATACAATAATAAATCAAATATATAAAAAAATTATATAATTTCAATATTTGTTTGAAACTTTGAATTTGATATTTTGTGCAACACATTAAAAACATTTTTAATAAAATTAAATTAAACTATATTTTCTTAAAGTTTCAAGCATAGAAAGATATTAAATTTAAATTAAAAAAAAACCTGATCTTAAATTTAAAATTCAAGTTTTTAAGATTAAAAAAAGTTAAGTAATTAAATTAAACAATACAAGTACAATTTTTTTTATAAGCTTGGGCATCATTAAAAGAGAAAATTATAAATCAAGCTAGTGGTAATTTTATTTTTATCCTTAAAACAAAAGACATTAATAATTCAAGCTATTGGTAATTAATTATTTATTATATTATAATAATCTTATACATGAATAAACCAATTTGGTATCTTATAATAATGATTTATATATTATATTATAATAATCTTTTAAGAATAAATTATGTAATCTCTTAGTGTGTAAGTATTATTTTGATAGAATTAAGTATTTATTAAAAATAATTTATTTATTATCTATTAAATGTAAAATTAAAGTGTGGATAAAAATAATAATTCTAATAGTAAATTAAAGTGTAATTTAATAATATATTATAGTAGTATTACTGTGTAAGTGGTAATTTTAATAAAAAAATTTTTATACTTTATTAATATTATTATTAATGATATTTAAATAACTCGCATTATATTAATTGATTTAGTAATATCTATTATTTAACATTTTAATTAGATATTCGATCAATTGGTGTATATCTAATATTATTATGTTAATGTGATTATGAAAAAATTAGTACTCAATTGATGTATAACTGTATATGATATGATTATATCGAATGTTATTATTTATAATATAATGTCAATTGGTGTATATAACTTGTTTAATTTGACGTTCTAAATTTTTAATGAGATATTTGATTAATTAATATGTATGAGTACGATTATATTTAATATAATAATGTTATATTATGATTTATGTACAAACCAAAAATAAAATAAATATAAAATTGAGGTAATTAATTGACCAATTATTCATAACATGAAGTATTTTTTTAATGTATACTATAATCTTATTCAACATTATAATTGAATAATTAGTTAACTAGTTATGCGGTTAGATTTAATTTAATTACTAATTATATTGGTATTTAAAAGACAAAATAAATGTAAAAAAATTCTTAAAAACTTAAAATTTTATTAAAAATATAATATAATTATTAAAAAAGCTAATAAAACAAAGTAAAAAAAAAAAGAAATTTATTGAACTAAGAGTGTCTAAATTACAATGGCCCAATGTTGACCTAAAAAAATACAATAACCCAATAAGTTATTGTTAAAAGTATAAAGCCATTTATATAAATATTTAATTATTTAGTGTGATTTATTTATAATTTTTTAATTATTTATTTGTATAGCTAATACTTTTGGATTTTTACTTTCTTTTAGTTTTACTATATATATTTGGCTCACTTAAAAAATAAATTTTTATATAATTATTAATATATAATTATATATTTTATAACACATGTGAATATCACAGAAAATTAAAAAAAATAAATAATACTTGTCAAGTAATAAAAACATTAAAATATAAATATTTATATTTATATAAATATTTATTAAATTTTAACTTTAATTTAGCATTTCTATTATATTTTTATTTAACTATATAAAATTAAATTAATTATTACATTCAAAATTATAAAAATGCTTATAATTTATAAAATTTTAAGCCCGCTAAGCTTACCTGATTAAAATTGGACCGAACCCGAAACCAATCGAAGCCGAAAGTACCCAAAACTGAAAAAACCCGAGATCGGAAAAATCCACAACCGAAAAAAATCAAAATCGAAAAAACTCGAAATCGAAAAAATCCGTAACCAAAATAACCTAAACCCAAATATAATCCGGATCGAATCCTCCCGAGCCTGCTGTTTGCCACCTCTACAAAGGCAGATCTACATGGGTCAGGGCATTCGGTGTTCCGATTCATGCATGGAATCATTGTACTTTCCAGAAAAATTACTGGTTTATGCGGGGAAATTTTATATATTGACAGCAACATATTGAACTTCAATGACTTCAGCAAAAGGGCTATTTTCATTACAACTGATCAAATGGAAAAAATAGAGGAGGTGATTAATCTTAAGTGTGACAGAAAAAATTATCAAGCCAGAGTCTCTGAAGCTGATATGAATGCCGATCCATTCTATCACTGCTATTCTGAATCCCATATTGCTCGAACAGTGTCGAGATAGTGGCCAATACAGCAGAAAATGCAACTTGTCTTGATAATGGAACGGACTTACTCAGCCTGATATGAACAAAAAGAAATCATTGCTATAACCAAAAAAAAAAACGAACATCATTGCATGTAATGAAGAGGTCAAGTTGAGGGAGCAAGTCTAATGTGAGGGCATTGATCCTATGGATAATGACAGGTCCCTTAGTGTAGTACCCGATAAAGCTGAGAAAATAACAAGGTCATCAACATCCAATCAAAAAAAAAAAAAGGTAATTAACAAAGAAAGGGATGAGTCACAATCTGGCAAATCCTCTTTTGCTAGAACTCGTAAATTCAAATTTTTAGATATCACCAAAAAAAAATTTGTAGAGGACATCGATGAATCACTAGGGTTTAAAGTTTCATAAAAAGCAAGAAGAAACTAAAAAGCCTGAAAAGGAAACAATCGAAGAAGGTAGGATCAAGTGAAGAAAAGGCTGCTTTCATTCTCCAGTTGTTCGCTAGCGGAATGTTTGGAACAGAATCTAAAGGGTAAGGTAAATGTTGAGGATGTAGTTAGAGAATGGAAATCTTTTTTTTATCACAGCCATCTGGAGAATCTAGAATAGAAGATGCGAAGTTTTATTTAACGAGAATGAGGCTGTGGAAAATGACCCATTGAAGCTTGCTGAGTTTATTTTAAATGGTTGCACGAGAACTATAACAAGTATTTGTAGTCAAAATGAAAGAATCGAAGGATAGGGTTGCAATTGGGTGGTCCGCTCCTCCTGATGGTGTAGTAAAACTGGATACAGATGGAGCATCGCGTGGGACCCCAGGGATATTAGGAGCAGGAGGATTGATTCGATCAAATCTTGGCACATGGCTTGTGGGATTGAAAGCTATGCTGGGTGTGTGCTCGAACACAGTAGCAGAGCTTCAAGCAGTAAGGTTTGGGTTATATTTAGCATGGCAAGAAGGCTTCACCGGAATTATTTGTGAACTTGATGCGAAGGTTGTGATTGACTTGATCAATACTGATATAGGGGTGCATCCTTTGGGAAATCTAATTGCAAACATCAGACAACTCAGTCACAGACCATGGAAGGTAAAGTTCCAGCATGTCCTTACAGAGGGGAACGTTTGTGCTGATGCTTTGGCTAAATTAGCATGTGAAATGGAAACAAGTTTTGAGAGACTTGCAAAGCCTCCTCAGGAAGTGCAGAGGTTGTTACTTGCTAATTCTTGGGGTGTAGTCTACCCCAGAAATTTCATGTTTCTCAGTATTTAGTTATTATATTTTTTTCATTTTTCTCTGTAACAAAAAAAAATAATCCTTTTATTGAAAAAGGAAATTTAAAAATATTTTATTTTTAAAAAACTTTAATTTAAATGGATAAATTTATGTCTAAGAATATGAACGATTAAATTATATAAATGTTACAACAAATAGATTCCGATAAAAACAAACATGGAGCAAAATAGTGCAAAAACAAAAAAGTAAAGGAACAATCAAAAGTGCAACAACACATATAAGTAGTAATTATTTAACAACGAAAAAAGATGGGTAAAGAAATTGATAAAAAATAATTGATTTTTGTAATTTTAATTAATATATATATGAGTCTATCTTTTAGAAAATTGAAAGAAATAATTGGTAGGACATTAATTTAAGTTAATACATTAAAAAAAATTGAAATAGATAATTGATTTAAAAAGGAAATATATTTAATTTATTGTTTTAATGTATACAAATATCTTTGATTGTTGATCAAATTTGTCACCTCATCAAATTTGTCACCTTATCTTACCGACAGTCCTTGGAAGTACAATAACCTTATCAACAAGTTGCTCAACCTTCGATCTTGTTTGGGTTCTATTTCTTTTGTTCATGTTCGTAAAGAGGCTAATCATTTTGCGGACTCTCTTGTTGAGCTTGGAGTTCTTCGAAACTCTGATTTTGAAGCTTGGTTGTAATCACTTTCCTTCTTATTAATAAAATTTTAACTTTAAAAAAAAATCAAAGTTAGAGTTTGCTAGTGATTAAAAGCAAAATTCTTGGAAGAAGATATGCTGCTCCTCTCCATGAATCTTCAAGACATCAGCTTCAAACCTAAAGCGAAAATATGCAAGAAAAACATCTTTTGGATTCCACCTTTGACTAGTTCATGGAAATTCATCGTGGACGGATCCTCTTTGGATAAGCCAAGTCTGGTGGGCATTGGTGGTGTGTTGAGGAACTCTGATGGTATCATTATTCATATTTTCTCTAAGAACATTGGTGTGGTTGATTCAAACCTTGCAAAACTTCTTGATGTTGTTGAAGCTCTCTCCATCATCTGTAAATCAAGTTTAACACTCCCTCAGCATCTAATAATTGAAAGTGACTCAAAAATTGTCATCTCCTGACTGAACAAATTCTATAATAGTCCATGGAAGTACAACAATCTCATCAACAAGTTGCGAAATCTATATTCATGCTTAGGCTCGGTTTCTTTCATTCATGTCTTTAGGGAAGCATATCATTTCGCTAACTCCTTGGCTAAAGCTAGAATTTACAGATTAGTCAATTTAAAAGCTTGGTTGTAATCTTCAATTGTTTTACCCATTATATAAATAAATAATCCTCTTTACTTTTAAAAAAAATGTATATAGTTATCTAATTTTTAGCAAATTAGAAAAAATAATTGTTCTTTTAAATAGGATATTATACTTTTAGTCAAAAACTTTGGTTTTTATATATTTATATAAAATTAAATATCCTTAATTTTCTTTAAGTAAAAAAAAGTTCCAATAACTTCATAACCAAGTTATTAAAGATGAATTTTGATATCTTATAAGGTTTGGATTTTAATCTAAGCAATCCCATCCTTATCACTGATTATTGAATATTTTCCTTGTAACTTGCATGACTTTCACGTCTATAATAGTCCTAACCCTCTGCTTGACAGTGAGTTTCAATTTCACCATCAAAACTGGTTCTAAATCTCTTTTCTGTCTTTCGAAAAGGTCGGTTTAAACCAAGAAATAGTGCAGATTTTATTTTCGATTTCGTGAAGAAATTTCACCATGCCCGACACAAAATCCAGAAAACGAAAACATAGAACAGACGACGACTGCAAGACCAGCTTTGTATTCAAAATCGAAGCAAGACGCATCGTCACTCGATGGTCTAAGGGTCCGTTTGGAGGTGCGGTGACTCTGGCCCAGTTGAAGAAAATAAGACAAAAAAATATTTACAAAAGACAAAAAAAAATATTGTAAAATTATTTTTTTCTCATTTTTTTTAATATTTTATTATAAAATTTATATCCATGATTATCAATTTTTTTTATTTCACCGGAATAAATCCTACCATTCATTCATCCAAATCAACACCTGTAATTCTTAGTGGGGGTGGAAATACAGAACATAACCTTGAAGAAAGTCCAGTAGTAAAGTAGGTCTTCTAAGCATCTCAATAAACTCATAAAAGACTCTGGACCGACTCTTGGCATCTACGGAAACACCATAGATAAGCAGTTGGTTCGAAAGTTTGCGAAGTTAGCTTCCGATCCTCACATCGAGTAAGCCCAAAGCACCGGCTATAGATTTCAATCATCTAGAGTAATTCCTGGAAAGACTATAGAGTTTTGCTACATTTTATTAGAGACTAAACCCAGAAACCTTCAAACACGTATCTGACCACTCATGCATATTGGCAGCTTCCATAGCCTGCAAAAGATTATGAACCAAAAAAAAAAGAATTTAAACAGCAAAATAAAATATCAAATTGAAACAGGATTTTTTTTTTGGATAATTAGTTGAATTCTGTTACCCAAAGAAACAGTAGAACTGATACAAAATTACAACAGTCTTACAAATATTCCGTCGTCTTAAGAAAACATTGCAGAATTAAGACCTCATGGACTACAAAGATCAAAATTAACGGATTTCATATATAAAAATGTTTTTTATTGAAACATTAAGCAGGATTTGCTTCAACATGAAATTCCCAAACCTGTACATATGAATTGCAACCCTCAAATTAAAAATTACTTGAAAGAAAGAGTTTTTGTTACTTGGATAAGTTTCACTGATAAGAGCAGAGCCGCCAAAGTCACAGTTCCATTTGTTACCGCCAAAGGTTTGGTAGTACAAATTCATGACTGCAGATGCATGGTTGATGAGATTATTGGGGTAGTAGCAGGTTTCATTTTCTTGTATCAACTTGCAGTTCCTTCCCCGGATCCCAAGTTGAGCACAGGCATAGTTTATGTTGGAATGAAGTGCTGTATTGTAGGTGGAAGGTTTTGCAACACACCATCTTTTGTCCTATTTAAAACAGGATAAATTGACAAGAAAAACAATTGATATAACATGGATTTTCATGGAAAATTAATAATATGTCACAGTTAGCATTGATTCTACCTGTCCATTAGCCAACTTGGGCAGCTTGTCTGCATAAAAAACACACAAAATGCAAATCAATTTGCAAACATTCAAACAACAAACACAAATGAGAATTTAAAACTTAATTTGATTAATTTTCTCGTGGAAAAAAAAAGAAAACAATGAACCATTGTTTATAACTAGAAATATGATGGGAGATAAAACTGTATTATGAAGGATCACATTGTTCATTCACACCTCAAGAAAGAGGAAAATCTGGTAAGGAAAGTGTGCATTTAGGAAACCAATTTTCTAAGTAGCACCTTGAAAAATTCCAGCATTCTTAAGTAGAACAGAAGATGATTAGAACATTTTATTTACAAAAACCCATTTCAAATTTTGATTTGAAAAGTAGTAGAACACATAAATAAATGAATCCGATCCTTGTTAATTTGTCATGTACTAATACAACTACAAGAGAATTAAAATGCAGAAGTAAGATATGAGAAAGTATAGATGCAAGAAAGAAAAAACACATGAAAATGGAAATTGAACCAGAGTTAAATGACAGAAGGAGCAGAAGATAGAGAATGGGAAGTGACACAATTGATTTAGCCATTGCTTTTGGTTGCAGTAAATAAATAAAAGATAGTGAAGAAAGATAACTTGGAGAATAAGAATGAAGATGAAAGTTCAAATATATGGGGTAGATAATGCTATTGCCCGACCATAATTTTCTGCTTCCACAACATTTTAAGAATCTCTCCAATTCTATGAAGTAAGAAGAACACTTGTTAGGATGATATGGTCACAATCAAGAAGAATTTGGTCTGAATTGGTCAAATTTGTCACCACCTTACTAATTTCAACCAATGTAACCAACCTGCGGATTATGCCAGAGTGAATTGAACATGGGTTTGGTGAGAACAGAAGCAAACTGCAGAGGTCGGTGATAACAGTTTGAATTGAGACTAAACAAGATTCCATCTCTATCTCTAAGGGAAGCCCTGCTAGTGCATAGCTTAGCTATTATTATTGTAAGCTGTAAATCACAATCAATGACGTAAAATTTAGAAAAAATTAGTAAATTGGTGCACTGCATATCATTTTGGTTTTTAAATTTCAAAAAATAATTTGTTGATCTTTGAATTTCCTAAGTTATGATGTACTCCTTTCATCATATTTTTTTCTGTTAATTTTTTAGATTAAATATTAGCTGGGCAACATGTATCATTCAAGTGTGATGTGTCGCACACTTGTTTGATGATATACACATATTTGGATTTTTTAGTTTAATATTAAATTCAAAAAATTATTAATCTCCATTAAAAAAATTAATAGAAAAATCGATAAATTATGATTTTGGAAATTCATGGATTAACAAATTATTTTTAAAGTTTCGTGAACAAAATAATGTCCAAAATTTGAAGACCAAGGGTGTAATTTACCCATAAAATTTTGAATTAGAGTGTTCACATCAATTAACACTGTGTTGACAGTGATGTTGATGATACTAAGATTAGAGTGGTAGAGATGAAGAAATGCCATGTGCAGGCATAAAAGTAGTACTTAAAAAATGAAGCGTCTATATGTCTATGTCTATGTCGACAAACATATAATTATTTTTAAGATAAGTATTTTGATGAGTTATAAGCAATGAATTTATGAACCAATATGAGCAAAATGTAAAGAGAGTTTGAATCTATATGGTAACTTCCTATTTCATATAAAGCACATGTACAGATGATGGGGACTGGTTTTGCTGAGATAATGATATGCAACAAGCAATAATACCATAACAGGAAAGCCCACCTTTTATATGCCAAATTCCTTTTCTTATTTTCTCTTTTAGGATGAGAAAATAATTAGAACGCAAGCTGTCCTTAACAATCCATTAACTAATAGGGAATAATACTACTGTCCACCAAGAAAACTATGTCCTGCCTGACCAGGGTGCCCATTAGTTGTTCTTGGTTGAATTATATAGTTTTTTCAAAATCTCATGATTCTATGCCAATGAATGAAGTTCATGGTTGTTAGATTATCAAACAGGTGAAATATTCAGCAATTTATAGTCCACCTTGTTATTATAAAAAAAAAAATTAGTCCACATTGTTATTATAAAAAAAAAAATAGTCCACATTGTTATAATGTGTATGTTGAATATGATTCTGTGAACTAGAATTTTTTTTAGAACAAAAAATTTTGAAGTTTTACAAAAACAAAATCGTATCTTGAAAAATGAGCAAAGGAAATGAAAATATTGAAATTCAAATTTTAGATTTACCGGAAACTCTTGAAGGAACAACATTAACTAATTGGACTAATCTTCAATTTTACATATTTATGTTTTAATTGCAAATTATGTGGCCCTGAGTTATCTTATCAACTACAAATTTATAATTAAGGGGAGACGTTTGTTAGTATTGTGGCTAAGATGAGGTGAAGTCAATCTTCAATTCTCACAAGTTTGATAATTTTAGATACAACACAATGACATAAAACAAAATTATAAATAAAAAATAAAAAGATAACACAAAATGAAAGTTAAAAAATTATATAAATATGATAAAAACTCAAAAAATATTTTGTATTTGCGTAGTGAACACAAAATTTTCGTATTTTATACGGTAAAACCATAATTTTACATAACATAAATTAGAATTATATAATATGAAATGTTAGTCTTCAAAGTTGTGTTTTTTCCCTTGTTATTCATGACGAGTTTATTACCTTTTTCTCTGTTTCATGTTCTATATTCTCATGTACTAAGCATAAATAGATGGTTAAAGTTGAAATATGGAGTGTACTAGTATTCATATTCGAATTTTTAGGTCTTAATAATTTATAAATTTTAAAAAATTCATAAATAAAAATTTAATGAATTCGTAATTTTCAAATATAAATTAACAATATATCCTATTCTTAAAAATAAGATAATATTTCTTTTTTTTTATAATAATAAGATAATATTTCTTAGTCCTCAATTTTATGAAACCAAAAAAATAAATTATAGTAGGCCCTGCAAACTCGTCGGCATAATCTGACAAGTGATAATCTCAAATCTGTACTGAAATCCATCCAAACTCGGTTCAGTGGCTCGTTTACTTTATCCGAGTGCCTAGTGGCGCCTACAGCTCAGAAAGTCAAACCCATCGTTTACATTTTTGGGCATTTTTATTTGCAACTTGCATTAATGCCGCTACCGTCCATACCTCCATGGCTACATTCAACGCTTCTGCTCTTTCAACACGTTTACTACTGCAAATGGACATTCCCAACTTGGACAACTTTCCAGTTCACGTTCCAGATTCTCATTGCCCATGCTCACTAAAAACCATTATCCTCACTGTGTCCCGCTTCTAGTAATCTTGACTTTTGCTGGTATTAGACATTAGTTTAGAATTCATGAAATGCATATTGGATTAATGTAATGACCGTTCTGACAGATTCTGACAAGAGAGTTAGGTAGTGTCGACTTCTCTTTGCTTCTTAGCTTGTAAAAAATGTATGAGTTCGTACATATCTTTTTCCACAGACAGGAGCATTGAGTCGTTACCGTATTCCTGATTGTACTCAAAGTCAATGATACGATCGAAATCAGTTGGACTTCTGGGGCTCCTTGCAATCCTTGTTTAAAGATTTCATGTCAAGTTGTTGAGGGCTTTCCGGATCATTGATTGGTTGAAATTTGCATATAAGCGTGTCATCCAATCCAAATCTGTCATCGTTTTTTCTTTCAAACCAGCTTCAAAGCACTATACTCTCGTTTGCAATGGTGTCAAAACGTGTCAGTTTGATCGTAATCATGCTTAGTTCAGTTACTCTACTATATGCAAAACCAGGCTTGGATGTTGAAGTTGAGGCCCTGCATGAATTCAAAAGTTCTATCACCCATGACCCGTTAGGAGCACTTTCGGATTGGACAGAGGCAAATCATCACTGCAACTGGTCTGGTATTGCCTGTGACCCTTCCACGAGCCGAGTCATTTCAATCTCCCTGGTTGATAAGCAGCTCAAAGGGGAGATATCTCCGTTTGTTGGAAACCTTTCAAGCCTCCAGGTTCTTGATTTAACTTTGAATTCATTCTCGGGTCATATTCCTCCTCAAATAGGACAATGCTCCCAGCTTTCCGAACTAACCCTTTACTATAACTCTCTGTCGGGTCCAATCCCACCAGAAATAGGAAACCTTAGAAATCTGCAGTCAATGGACTTGGGTGATAACTCCTTGAATGGAAGCATTCCTGATAGCATTTGCAATTGCATTTCCTTGTTAGCTCTTGGTATTATTTTTAACAATCTTACAGGCACAATCCCAAAAGACATAGGAAACTTGGTTAATCTTCAAATTTTTGTAGCATACCATAACAATTTGGAAGGTTCAATACCATTTTCCATTAGCATGTTGGGAGCCTTGCAAGCTTTAGACCTAAGCCAAAACCAACTGTCCGGAGTAATACCTCCAGGAATAGGGAATTTGTCAAGTTTAGAGTATCTTCAGCTGTTTGAGAACTCACTCACGGGAGAAATTCCATCTCAACTAGGCCATTGTAAGAAGCTTGTGGCCCTTGAGCTCTACATCAACAAGTTCTTGGGAGCCATTCCTTCTGAGCTTGGAAATTTGGTTAAGTTGCAGACTTTACGACTGTATAAAAATAGGCTGAATTCCACAATTCCTCTCTCACTATTCCAGTTGAAATTATTAACCCATTTAGGACTGTCGGAGAATGAGTTGACTGGAACGGTGCCAAATGAGTTTGGATCTTTGAGCTCGTTACAAGTACTGACACTGCATTCCAATAAGTTCAGGGGAGAGATTCCTTCATCAATAACCAACCTGACAAATTTGACATATCTTTCTATGAGCTACAATTCTCTCACAGGAGAACTTCCATGGAATATCGGATTGCTTTACAATCTGAAGAACTTGAGCATGGAAGTCAATCTTCTCGAGGGATCCATTCCTCCGAGCATCATCAATTGTACCCGTCTTCTGTCCATTTCTTTGGGTTTCAATAGAATAACTGGGAAAATTCCATCAGGTTTAGGGCAGTTGCCAAATTTAACATTTCTCTCTCTTGGGCCAAATAGGATGTCAGGTGAAATCCCAGATGACCTCTTCAACTGTTCAAATCTTCATTCCCTAAGTATAGCAGAAAACAGTTTTAGTGGATTGTTAAAACCAGATATTGGCAAACTCTATAATCTAAAGTCTTTGAGAGCTGCCTTCAATTCATTTGTAGGGGCAATTCCACCGGAGATTGGAAATTTAAGCCAACTTGTGACCTTAACCCTTGCTGGAAATGGTTTCACAGGTCCAATTCCACAAGAATTATCAAAACTCTCTCCCCTTCAAGGTCTCTCATTGCACGAAAATGCTCTGGATGGTGCCATACCCGAGAAAATATTTGAATTGAAGCAGCTAACTTTTCTAGACTTGCAGCATAACAAGATAACAGGTTCCATTCCAGATGCTGTCTCAAAGCTGGAGTTTCTTACATACCTCAAGCTGAACAACAACAAGCTCAATGGATCTATTCCAAACAGCATGGAAAGACTGTATCGACTTTCAACATTGGATCTCTCTCACAACCATCTCACAGGATCGATTCCAAAGTCCATGCTTGCAGGGATGAAAATGATGCAGCTGTACCTGAACTTCTCCTACAATTTCTTAGAAGGAAGTATTCCAAATGAGCTGGGCATGTTGGAAATGGTGCAAGCCATTGACATCTCAAACAATAATCTTTCAGGGGTCATTCCTTCGACGCTTGGAGGCTGCAAAAATTTATTTTCTCTTGATCTTTCAGGAAATAGACTGTCTGGTCCCATCCCAGCTGAGGTTTTTACTCAAATGGATATGATTAGAAGCTTGAACCTTTCAAGAAATAAATTAGATGGTGAAATCCAGGAAAACTTGGCAAAATTGAAGCATCTAAGCTCTCTGGACCTTTCTCAGAACCAACTTCGGGGTAATATTCCCGAGAGCTTTGCCAATAGTTCCAGCTTGAAACATCTCAATCTTTCATTCAATAAACTTGTAGGCCATGTTCCTGAGAATGGCATCTTCAGAACCATCAACTCGTCAAGTCTGGTAGGAAATACAGCTCTCTGTGGCAACAAATTTCTCAGGTCATGCAGCGATGGAAGTTCACACCGATTTTCCAGAATGACGGTAATAATTCTCAGCGTCCTTGGATCAGTTTCTGTACTGCTAATCCTAGTGCTAGTGGTTTCAATCCTCCTCTGGCGTGCCAAAAGGAGCAAACCAGTCGCGTTGGAAAATCCAGAACCAGAGTTTACAGCAGCAGTTCTAAAAAGGTTTGATAAAATGGAATTACAAAATGCCACCAATTCCTTCTGCGAAGACAACATTATTGGAGCAAGCAGTTTGAGTACCGTGTACAAGGGTCGGCTGGAAGATGGGCAGCTGATAGCCGTAAAGAAATTAAATCTGCAACAGTTCTCCAAAGAATCTGACAAGAGCTTTTACAGAGAAGTCAAAAACTTGAGCCATCTAAGGCACAGGAATCTGGTAAAGGTTCTTGGGTATGCATGGGAGAGTGAGAAACTAAAGGCTGTAATTCTTCAATACATGGAGAATGGAAGTTTAGAGAGTGTCATACATGGTTCCGTGATGAACCATCATATCTGGACATTATCTGAGAGAATTGAGCTTTGCAATTCGGTTGCTAGTGCATTGGATTATTTGCATTCTGGTTATGATTTCCCAATCGTGCATTGTGATTTGAAGCCTTCAAATATACTTCTGGATGGAGATTGGATCGCACATGTTAGCGACTTCGGAACAGCTCGCATGCTGGATGTTCATCTCCATGATGGAAGTAGCCTTTCTTCATCATCAGCATTTGAAGGCACTATTGGCTACTTGGCACCAGGTACCAGAAAATTGTCCAATCTTGCAATATTTTCAATAATATGATTTTGAGAAAGATAGTTTTTAACAATCATGATCTCCTGCGTTGCATATTGTAATCTAGTTTCTACTATTCAAACACTGGAATTCCTTCACAACGTTGAACTGATCAAGTGAAATTGAAATGATCATGATCAAACGATTACATGACTATGCACTTTCATTTGCATTGATAACTGGAATTCCCACTTTTCATTATGCTAAAACATCACTCTGCTCTTATTCAGAATTCGCATACACGAGGAATGTCACAACCAAGGTGGATGTGTTCAGCTTTGGCATAGTAGTCATGGAGCTCCTGACAAAACGAAGACCGACCGGCCTCACGGAAGAGGAAGGACTGCCAGTCAGTCTGCGTCAACTAGTTGAGAAAGCCCTTGCAACTGGAACCAAAGGGATACTTCAAGTTCTGGACCCTTTACTAGCTCTGAATGCTTCCAAGGAACTAATGGAGGCATTGGAAGAACTCTTTAAACTGGCCTTGTTTTGCACCTCCACTGATCCCGAAGACAGGCCCAGCATGAACGAGGTTGTGTCTTTCCTTTTGAAGCTAAAAGAAAAACACCATGAAAATAACACGCAATATCCTCATGAAGAATAGGGCACTCTGCTCTCTTCAAGAAGCATAACTGCAGAGAGCACGCTGTTTATTTTATATCTTCTGATAATGAATAGTTTCACTTTCCTCAGAATCCAACTGATCTTTCAATTTTCTTATTTAGTAAAACTACCAGTCGTATAAATCAGTTTCTCTTCACCAGTGAGATATGAAAAAGATTGCATCTTTGTTTCTGTCTTATTCCTTTTGGTGATTAATCTTCAAAACTCCTCTATGATCTATGACAGAAGGTAAGTACTGGCTTTCAAAGCATCATATAATTCTTAGGCCATAGATTTTTGTGAGGTTACGATGTTGAAATCATGGCAGCAGCAGCATGACAAAAATTAAAGAGTTTGAGTGGCTGATAAGATTTGGATGTAAAATATCAGCAGAAGAAAAATCGTGCTTCACGTCACGATGAAAGAACTTGACTTCTCAATAGTCTTTTGCGTGAATCAAAATCGTATATGCCACCGTAAAAGAGACCATTAATTATGAAGTATGAATATATAAAAGATTTATGGCTGAAACGCCATTGAATGTGAAAAGTTTGATAAGAAGTCATTTAAAAACCTTTCAAATCTCAGTTTTGATTGAAAATTCTGATCTTCATTGATATTGTGTTGTGTTTTACAATTCAAATCTCATCTCTTACTATAGGTTTCTATCTCCAAGACTCACTAAGTCCTAGAACAAAATGATCTTACATTTTCAGTAGGCTTCGTTAAGAATCCAGATGAAAATACCTTTCCACTAATACTATTATTACATCTGTCTCGTACTAGAACTCCTGACTATGCAATCCAAGTGGTCCTGAATCTGGCAAGCAAACGTGAAAATACAGTTGTGTCTGTTCCAAGCAGATTTGGGGCTATCCAATGTCACAAGTGGCACAATCTCATTGGTGCAACAAAGAACAGTTGAATTTGCTGGAGATTTTGGTTCGTCAGGTTCACCAAAATTATCCAACGCTGATAAGTGGTGATGAGCTTGCCAAGTAGACGTTGGAAATCAAACATCCTGAACGTTAGAAGCCAATAGGAATTCAGATATAGATATCCAAAGATAAGGACCCTTTCCTGAGAAAAATATTAATACCCTACCCGACCAAGTCCTACTACTAAACCACCCATCAGCCTCTCTTCACAAGAAGTTCATTTCACTGCTTATCACAATGGCAGCTGCAACCATGGCTCTGTCTTCCCCATCCTTCGCCGGAAAAGCTGTCAAGCTTTCTCCTTCCGCCCCTGAAATCCAGGGCTCTGGCCGTGTTTCCATGAGGAAAACAGCCACCAAGGCTGCTCCATCTGGAAGCCCATGGTACGGTCCGGACAGAGTTTTGTACTTGGGCCCACTCTCTGGTGAGCCTCCGTCTTACTTGACCGGAGAGTTCCCCGGGGACTACGGTTGGGACACTGCTGGACTCTCTGCCGACCCAGAGACCTTTGCCAGGAACCGTGAGCTGGAAGTCATCCACTGCAGATGGGCCATGTTGGGAGCTCTAGGATGTGTTTTCCCTGAGCTTCTGGCAAGGAACGGAGTCAAGTTCGGTGAGGCCGTGTGGTTCAAGGCCGGAGCTCAGATCTTCAGCGAGGGTGGACTTGACTACTTGGGCAACCCAAGCTTGATCCACGCACAGAGCATCTTGGCCATCTGGGCTTGCCAAGTGGTCCTGATGGGAGCTGTTGAGGGTTACCGTATTGCAGGTGGGCCTCTCGGTGAGGTGACAGACCCATTGTACCCAGGTGGTAGCTTCGACCCATTGGGTCTTGCAGATGACCCAGAGGCATTCGCTGAGCTTAAGGTGAAGGAGATCAAGAACGGCAGATTGGCTATGTTCTCCATGTTCGGATTCTTCGTCCAGGCCATCGTGACCGGCAAGGGACCATTGGAGAACTTGGCTGACCACCTTGCTGACCCAGTCAACAACAATGCCTGGGCCTATGCCACCAACTTCGTCCCCGGAAAGTGAGCATTGAGAGAGAGGGATTTGTCTTTTATGTTTCTTTGTGGGTGTGATGCAAATTTGTTGCAAATCAATCGGAGCATAATGTGAATTTTGTCTGCTCAAAGTGCATATTGTCTGCCTGCCCTGTTCTTCAGACAGAGCTTTAACCATTCATCTCCATTTGTTTCAAAAAGTAAATGATAAAAGAATAATTAACTGAAAACATCGATAAAAAAATGAGTTAAAAACCCCCCAATAAACTCCTCGGCCATCTATAATTTGTAGTATTTGAGAATTACACAAAATGTCACACTGATTAATTACACACAACAATGTAATATACTTTATTTGTCTCCGCTATATGGAAGTATATACCGAATATATATATATGGGCAAGGATTTGTGCAACAAAGCTACCATTCCCAAACCTTTATCAACAATTATCAACAATATGAACGGCGTGGCTAAAATATAGCCAGGAAAATTGGAAGAAAGGTTTAATAAGTAATGAATTCATCAATGCATCTTTAACCCACTGAAATCTTCAACTGTTAGCCGTAGATATATGGACAAACTCACTTGTAACCAACGTCGACAAATCCAGACTCGCTAAAACGAAAAGACTTTTGCGCTGAACCTTAACTGCGACTTGCTGCTGCCCTTGCTCTGGCGACAGATTTTGCATAAAGTTCCTCGTATTGTGATGCTGAAGAATCCCAGCTGAAATCTATATTCATGTCCTTTCGAACAAGTTGTTGCCAACTCTCCTTGTTGTTCCTGTAGAGATTAAATGCACGCTCCAAGGCACCGTTTACTCCCTGTCAATTTTTTTGTATCATCCAAGCCAAATTAATGATATCTAAGGGTAAAACAGTGATCCCGGACAGGAAAAGGGAGGGCGACCCATTCTATTATTGTTTCTCGCTAGCTCTAGAGCTAAAACATAATGCTAGAATAATTACAACAAAATGAACTCGAAATGCTGGTGAATTACATTTCGGCAATTCCTTAATTACCTGTTCATCAGGAGTTGTAAATGTAAAACCATTTCGAAATTGGTGAGGTATTGTGTCGTCATCAACATCAAAAACACTACAGAAGATATTTATAAAGGATTAAGCTTATGATTTTCCAGCCAAGTAACTTCACCTTTGTGCATTGACATACATAATTCAGGTAAAGTAGTTCACCTGTCATTTAGACCACCAGTTTTTCTGGCAATTGGGACAGATCCATATCTCATTGCTATCATCTGGTTGTAAAAATAATCACTTATAAGTACAGAAAGAAACTTAAACGGAGGCTCAGTTATTAATATGGCTTGCCATTCAACAGTAACAGGTACAAATGAACATGTTTCGATCTAGTTTTCCATTTAACAAGATTGCTAAAGCTGAAGTTAGGACCATACCTGTGTAAGGCCGCAAGGCTCAAAAATTGATGGAATTATGAACATGTCAGATGCTGCATAAATGTAATGAGAAAGAGACTCATCATATTTTAATATTAGCCGTATGTGATCATGATTTTGATATTGGTTCGCAATACCCTCAAATTCCCTCTGCAAGAGAATCAATATAAAATACATAAAGAAATTACTAACAGAGTCAAACATAAAAGTATAGAACAGGAAAATAATTTAACATGAAATAAAACAACTCCAGAGGTGGACAATGCATGAAAGGAACCTGAACAGAGTTTTTATTGCTCTTACTGCTTTCTCTTATGTAGTACTCATATCACTAATAGGTTTCAATCCAGGAACATAACTTGTCATATCATATTTATAATTCATCAATCAGCTTCTCCATTTTAATACAGTATTGCATGCAAAGTATGGTATTATGTAAAATAATATGCATGTGTCAGCAGGTGAAGATGTGTGCATTTCTGTGCACCATGTTTCCAATATTTCTCAAAGTAAGAAGAAGAAGAAGAAGAAGAAATCCAACATAATTTAATGGAATGCAGACAAAAATGCTTCAGTTGTTTCCTGATTGAAGAGGCTTTTCAGTAGTTTCTAACGCACACTATGATCCACTCTAATTAACTCCTATTGACCACGACAAATCAAAACCCTTGAACCTATCCAGGTTCAACATAATGGTGAGGCAGTTGCATGAATTATATGCCCTATTAATTTCAAGGACTCGTTTAACTCTAAAAAATTTAAGAGCTGGAGTGAGAATTTTCCGGTCCCTACTGGTCAATGGTAGCACCATCATATGTTTTAAAAAACCTTTCTTGGATGATCTATATTTCATATATTAATTATTAAGAAAACATTCAAGAAGACTGTTTAAAGAAAATTCAATAAAGGAAAAGGATAAGAAGCCAGCATAAAGCTTCAGAAGGGAAAAAAATCAAACAAATTTCTTCAATTTGAGACAGAGATCCGTGTTTAATTTCCCATCATTACTTTTACGTAGACAAAACAACAATAGAGATTTACCTGAATGTGGGCAACTGGACTTGAACCAAGAAGCACAAACTGACCGCCTATCTCCAATGTTCGATAAATGGCATGTCTAATTAGATGCACTCCCTTTTGTGGCACCAATCTTGTTATGCAGCCCACCTTTTAGATAAAGAATAAAAGACCTCTACTTAGAATCCACACAGTATATTGACTACTAAATGGGAGTCAGTTAAGAAATAAAAACAAACTCCTATCATTCAATGTTATTGGAACCAGAAGGTAACATTACATTCATGTAGTACACTCAAAAGCTTGCATAGAGAATACATATTACATCTCGGTATGTTAATATACCTCAATCACTCCTAATAGAAAGAGGTGGATTGCAATATTAAGTTGGATTAAATCATAGCTTCTTCTCAGATGAGGATATGAAGGTTATTTCATACAAAAGTTTGATTATCAAAATTGATTAAATTTTTTAAAAGTTGTCAGTGGGAAGCCTGAGAGTACAATCTTATAATCTTATTTAAGTTGCTGCAAGCGAAAGCATTCCACAAGTCAACTTGACAAAACTGTAACACAGCAGAAAAAAAAGGGGCATCTCAGACGAAAGAATATCCTTTGTTATGAACTTAAAATCCAAAGTTTCTATTAGTTTATGATTATCTTAGAAATACCAACAGTATGATTTGCTATGAAACAGACTAGATACCTTAGGTTTCCACGAAATACAAGGTTAAAACAAAAAGAGTGCTAGAGAAGATTTTGCATCATAATATTACAAATAAAGACTTCAGAAATGAAATTACCAAAGGACGATTATCATCAGCAGATGAAAGCCCTAGATGCCTTCTCATGGCAGCTTTATTTTCTGCTTTCCCTTGCAGATCGTTAGCACTGTACTGCTCTTTGAGAAAAATATCGGTGGCAGGATCCCATGCATGGGTATCAATCCCATTTAAGATTCCCATGAACTTTTTTGAGTGAAGATTAAGTGTTGAATGGAGGCCTCTTCCTCCCTGTAAAAAATAGGGGCATGACTTTATAGTTTAACCTCATAATTAGAAAAGCAGACTAAGTTGTTCAAAGAATAACTACAGAACATTCATACCTCAGCAGTGCGGACCTCTTGTGCATAGGTGGGTGATACTGTTGTCACTATGTTAGAGAACACAATTGCACCCTGACAAGAAGGAAAATTAGAAAAAGAATATAAAGAGACCTTACTTTCAAAAAAGAATGATATTTGTTACAGGCAAACCAGTGATTATAGCACCTTAACAGGATTGACCCTATCATGTGCTGAATTATCTTGCATTCTATCAGGTCTGTTTAGCTGGTTGACATCCAGACCACATGATGCCAATTCTGAAGCAGGTGCAGTCCCTTGGTACTCAAAATTGTGGCACGTAAAACATATTCGAGCTGAATTCAGACCTTTTGGAGCATACAAGTCCCAATAAAGTGGTGCCTGAAAAAGTATAAGAAACACTTCAGTCAAAAAGAACACCAGATCAGATGCCAAAAGAGACATGAGGTCAAAATGTCATACAACAAAAGCTGTCTGCCAGTCATGGCAATGAATTATGTCTGGTTTCTTGCCAGCTTGAAGAAGCAGCTCAAGTGCTGCACGACTGAAAAATGAAAAACGCTTGAAATCATCATGCTCTCCATAATATTGTCCTCTCCAGAAGAACTTGTTGGGATGATGAGGCTCAATAAAATAAACAGGAAGACCTGTAAATTAAACTCTGCATTCAGAATGTAAAGCTAATAACATGCAACTGGAAGGTAAAGAAAAAGTTCTCACCTTCAACAGTACCAACCCAAACTTTGTTTTGAAATAGCTTGCCATCAAAATATGACTCTACTATGACATCTAAGGCCTGTTCAAAAAATTAAAATCATCATAAACGTACATTGAACTATGATCTTAGTGCTTATCAGATCTCCAACATGCTAACATACCCTTAAGTCGAGAACACGGTCATATTGCGTACAATCATATTTTGGAAGAACAATCTCTACAAGGTGTCCTTTCTCCTGCAATGCTTTACCGAGACCAGTTACAACATCTCCCAAACCACCAAC
This sequence comes from Heritiera littoralis, assembly GCA_031772115.1. Taxonomy (NCBI): domain Eukaryota; kingdom Viridiplantae; phylum Streptophyta; class Magnoliopsida; order Malvales; family Malvaceae; genus Heritiera; species Heritiera littoralis. Next base: position 4,367,609 of record JAPDPK010000026.1, on the reverse strand, counting down.
CTGATTGAAAATTATCGAATTAGAAATACATAGCAACGATAAAAAAGAACAATTAATCCTCCAAGCTAACATTTAAGAATATGCAAGTAGAATAACATTCGAAAATCTAGAAACAAAATTCACAAACCAATTATTGGATATTCATTTTTCAGTATTAGAAATTTGGAGATCAATTCCTAAACAAATAAAAGACTGAATCTAACAAAGAATGAGATATTGTTACCATGTAAAGTTAGATTTTAATAAGTATTCACTGATTCAAAGGATGGATTGGTAACAAAAATATAAAAGAGAATGCAAGAATAAAATGAAATCACCATTGAGACATTCCTGGTCACATAAAACAGCCAGCTATCCAACCATGCAGGTCCAAACACAAAACCACAAATATACATTCCCAAGCACCAAAGTAGCAACCTTCCAGCAGTGAAAAGGTACGCAGACATTGATGATTATACACCACTGACTACATTCAAGGAGACTGAAATAATATATTGTGTTTATGCACAATTCCAGCAAAGTCTTTTCGAGGAGCTTGTTTACTTGGTATTTAAGCCCAGAAGGTGAAAACTTCACTGGGCCGCTACTATGGCAAATTGAATGGCAACTTTAAGCTTGTTTAATCAAGGTAAACAATAGGCAAAAGAGATCCAAGAAAACTGATAAAAAGGACTGTTCTGTAGTAGGGAAAGTTGTAAACTTGTACTTCATCTTAAAAAGTAAATTAACAAGTAAATCAAAGATGTCTACTTTGTTGGAATTTTAAAGGTCTCACTTGTTTTCATTCTTTCCCACAAGAATCAAAGCATAAAATACAGCCTTAGATTAAACAAGACATTAGTCCAGTGCTTGCTACTTGAACTCCAAAATGAAAGAACAGCAGAGTCTGTACTTCTGCGAGCATTAAATTCTAAACACTTAATCTTTGTGAAACAATGCAGTGTCTTCCATTATGATTAAATAAGAAACCAAATATAATATAACTGGGAATGCATAACCAATCATAAACAGCTGCAAGCATAATCATAGGAGAATGCACTTGTGAACATGGAAAAACAACTCGGGTTGGGGAAAAGAACAGCTGCAAGTGAACACAATAAGGCCAACAATTACAGAAAAGGCAAAATGCAAAATGTTAAGATGCTCCTCTAACTTATATATTCTTATTCTAAGAAACGCAAAATAAGCAAGGCATTAAAGCCACAGCTATATCAAATTGCTGCACAAAACCTTGAAAGAAATTAACAATCTAACAAATACATGTGTGGTTTTCTTTCTGGACAAAGTCAATCAGATAAGAAATCAGCAATTCAATGAGAATACAGCATCAGAGATGGAGACGGGTTAAGGGTGCCAAGGTGAAAAAAGACTAAAATGAATAAGATCTCTCTTGTCATACGTCCATTAAAGATTAGCCAAGAAAGCAACAACTATCAAGGGCTAAGTCTTACCTTAGCAACTGGTGCCATCTCAGCAGCGATATGAACAACATACAACCCTGGACTAAAGATCAAAAAAAGGACAAGTTAAAAAACAGCAGTAATGCAGTAAATTTGACTAGTTAAAGGTAAGTACCTAGCTTGTGATGATGTCAGCCGGAGAAATGTAGATACAACTTCACGCTCATTCTTTTCTTTGCATGCCATGTATGCATCACAAATGCGTCGGTCCCTCTTCCACACCAATTCTCTCAACAGCTTTGCATCACTGTTTGATACTTTCTTCTCAAGCACCCAACCATCAATAGTAAGCAATAAACGGCTCCAAAATTCCGAAGGCATATCAACTGCTTCATCTGATGCCCTTTTCTTGCTTTCTTCTTTCAAACTATTAAGGGTATCCTGAAATTCCTTTACAGATTCTTGATATAATTGGACATACGAGTGTATCTCTTGATCAGACTTTTGAAGACGCTCCTCTAATAGTTTCATCTTTTTCTGCATAATTTCATTATATTGTTGCATTTTCTCAGGTGACACTTTAAAGACAGTAGCCTCTTCAAGAGATTTTTCCAATTTATCAACCTTCTTCCGAAGATCCTGGTTTTGCTGTAACACTAAAATGGCTTGATCAGCCTGTTTAGTTGCCTTATCCAACAAGAGTTGCAAATTTTCTACCTTTGCCCATAGGTCCTTGCATTCATCCTTTAGAGTAGAAATATTTGAAGAGTCTTGCTGAGAAACCAACAGTTTAGACTCCAACTTCTTCAGAGAGGATTCTAGGGAAGAGCGTTCATTTTCCAGTGTTACCATGCGTTCATCAGTGTTCTTGACATTGCTAAGCATAGACTTAAGCGCTTGGATATCATTTTTTAGGGCTAGATTCTCTGTCCTCAATGAATCAACCTCCTTGCTAAGAGAATGAAGATGACCATCATGTGCTAAAAGCACTTCCTCGTTCGAAATTTTGTTTTGATTCTCATATAATTGAAGCTCACTTTTCTCTGAACCACCCCTGTGAATCAACTCATTTCGCAACTTCTCTAACTGATCTTCTAGGAGCTCCACACGTATCTTCTCTTGGGAAGCCACTTTAATCCGTGCATCAGCTTCTGCTAATCTCATTTCCAAAATGTTAATTTCTCCTTGCAATGTCTCCTTCTCACTGAGAATTTTATGAAGATCTTCTAATGCATGAACCCGAGCTTGATTAAGAAGAAGGATATCTACATATTTAGAAACAAATGTATACGATGATATGTATATATCTCTCTTAATGAAATTTACGCAGTTCAAAATGAGTACTATATAAAACTAAATTAAGAGTCTCTCAGCAGCAAGATATCCTACTTCTCTCTGCATTTTTTATCATGCCTATCAGGTCCTCTAGTTGAACACCTGAGAGCTCCTCTGCACCATCTCTGTTTATGGCCTGTAAAAGAGAAAATGGCTTATCAGCATTTTCAATTTAGACCTTCAATTTATGTAGTTCCTATGATAAAAAAAGAAGGAAGTATATAACCATGTATATCTAATAGTTCCATAAATAATTGTTTCTCCCAAGACTTGACATGTCCATAACTCTAACCTAAAAGGGATTTGCTTTTATCAAAACTGCAGGATACTCAACCAGATAATGCATCAACAAAGAATTTAGATCACTGCTTAAACGGTAAGATTAAATAATGCAGCTTAACAGCCAAAAGAAACATCCAGAATGGCAAAGTTTCTATTTAAATAGTTCATGAAAATCTTAATAACAAACTTCAACAAAGATATAATTATTCCATATAGTGCCTTGAATATCTGGCATTTATGCTGAGAACTCATTATTACAATAATTGCTGGAACACAAAAATTAAGCAATGGTAAATGTGTTAAATTATTCTTCCCACTTCACCATCATTATAAAAAAGTTCACAGGGATAAACAAACCAGTTTCACCACAGGCTTATTGGTAAACGAAAGTACCAAAGCTTTTGTTACAGCAGGCAGTGTGAGGCTGTCCATAATCTGTTCATCAGTATGCTCCACATCTTTGTTAGTCTCAATGGCAGAGGAAGATAGAGTGCCCAAATTCTGTTCATCAATATGCTCCACATCTACTCTAGTGTCAACATCATCTTTAAAAGTAGTTTCATGATTTACATTATGCTCCATATCTACACTATTTGTGGCAGAACTTTCAGGTTCAGATTCCTCATCACTATTCGACTGCAACTTTGCACTTGTTGGAATCCGCTCAGAAGGTGGTTTCTTCGCTTGCCTTTTATGATTTGAGCTGCATAAATATCAATAGGAACATCCAACAAGTGGATAATATAGAAAGACGATCACATGAAAGGTCCGAATACGTCTTCGAGTTGTTGAGAATATATTTATATGATGTAAATATTGACAGTTATATACAATGAATTGTTCATGAAATATCAAATTCTCAGTCATTATTACTCAAGCTCCTTTGCATGCCAAATTACACGAACTTTTTTCTTTCTTTCCTGGCATTTAAACAACGGACCATGCGACATTCTCATAAACATTGGTTACTAATCCGCCATTAATATGCGTTGCGAAATCAAATTCTAGGAAAGAAAGTCTAGATTTTGCTAAATTAGGGCCAAACGAAGTTCTCATCAATAAAAAATTTCTCAAAAGCAAATCGAACAGAACCTTAAAAACAGATTAAACCAAAAAAACAAAAAACAAAACCAATCGTTTAAAACGGCTATGGATACAAGAAAAGTACCTGAGATTCCGTTGCCGCATCTTACAAGAAGCTGGAAGTAAGCGACGAGAAGGCAAGAACAATAACCTCAGATTTACATTCTTCTTACAACTATCAACTTCGTTTTTATAATTACTGTTTTTCAAACCAATAAAGCCGTGGCTGAAAAAGCAGGCCGATAACTTCATAGCCATTTTTTTTATTTGTTTGTTTGAAATGCGAGAAAAAACCTTGCTGCTCTTTCGCTCTCGACGAGTGTTGAAAAGGTAAACAGAAACAGAAAGAATAACAGTTTTCTTTGGCTCAACGTTAACTTGCTGCCTCGAACTGGAAGCTTAGTATAATTTTTTTTTAAACTTAAAAAGAATAAATAAATAAAATAAATATCTGAAAGGGTGATAAATGATAATATCTTACTGGACAGCGGAGAGTGGAGACTTTATGTCTTGGTGTGTGTTTGTTTCGGCGTGACTGATTGGACCCTTATCGGAACCGGACGGACGAGGGTTGTGGCGTGGGTATGGGAGAGTGTTTATTAATTATTATCAACAATTTTCAGCTTAATGATGTGATGGACGGTGATGGATCTGTTAGGACATTAAGTTTTGTGTGAGTGAAAATGCGATATTTATTTGTTTTTCTTTCTTTGGATAAAAGAGTCCCAGGTGGCGTGCAAGAAGCCTTGGAGACATGAGATCCTCCTTTTTCGGAGAAAATGACGAAATTCAAATCATAAATTCAATGTAGTTTAATTTGGCATATCCATGTGTTTTCCTCCGAAGGAAGTGGGCAATAATTTGGGATTAACGCAGCACCAACCAAAAAAAAAAAAAAAATTGGGATTAACTTTTATAAAAGAAAATTTTTAAAGCATATGGGATTTAAATCAGAAGATTGTTGGCCGGATATAAGTAAAATGTAGTTAGTTTAAAAAAAATGTTCTATGTGCCAATGAAGCCTTGACTTAATGGCAAGGAGGAGGTCTTGAGATTTTGAAATCTCAAGTTCAAGTCTCATTAAATGTGAAATTTGTTTAGTTTGTTATTATTTACTTAGTTTGTTAAATATAGTTATTGTATTTACTAGTTCATCAAGTTATCTGTTCATCGAATGTAATATCTAATTATGATTGTAACTTTGAATGAGATGTACCATTTCAAAAAAAAAGAAAAAGAAAAATGCTCTATGTATAACAATGTTGATGAAAGACAAAAATTCTGTCATTATTTAAGTTTACAATACTTCTAATATATTTTAAGTTTAATTATTTTAAATTTATATTTAATCATATATTTTTTACATTAATATTATAATAAAATAAAAATTTATGATTTTACCGTAAAATTTCATTAAAGGAAGCATTAATTTTAAGAGTTTGTATATGATACACTGACAGTGTATAGTTTCTATATACTGTCAATGCATCAGAGGTTGACACCTCATCAATAGGCCTTTATGGGCAAATTTAAAAAATTTATTTATATTTGCATATAGGGGTCTATTGATGAGGTGTCAATTTTTGGTGCATTGACAGTGTATAAAAACTATACACTATCAGTGCATTATATATAAATCCTAATTTTAAACCTTATTTAACCCTAACCAAACATTAATCTTACGTAAAATATTCAATCTGTTATATATGTAGATGAAGTCCAATAGGTGGTCAGAGCCCAAACTTGAAGGTCAGATTGGTTCGGATTCGGAGAAGTATTGCCGCCTTTCGACCCAAAGAGGCAAAGACCAGCGCGGCAAACACTGTGCCGCTAGTAAACCAACAAAATGCAGTGGAATTGCGCGAAAAGCCGGGCCCAGGAGCTCCTATTTTTCCGTCAAAATCTTATTTTTCATCGCGTTACTCCTTTCTAAATTCCCATTCCTTGATGTGTGGATTTCGAAAGATCCAATTGGAATTTCCTCTGTCAATCCTTCTTAATTCTATGTTCAATTATCAGAATCTTAAATCGAATCTTTTACTCTGATCTTTCTTCTTAATTACCACAGAGCTCCTCCACAAGTAATTTCGTTGACAAAGATCAAGAAATGGAGAAAAATCATGGCTGCTGCTTCTCCAATTTATCTTCAAATCTTCCAGTAAATTGTTTCACCGCCTTTATTGCAATTATATTACTACGAGTCGTTTACGTGATTTTCCGGACCGGCAAGCCGTTAAGCAGAAGAGCTCCGCAGCAGCCTCTCAGCACTCTCATTGTTTTGGGTTCAGGTGCGATTTCAAAATTTGTTTTTCGGTTTTCTTATTTGCTGTTGATTTTACGACGTTTAATTATGATCATTTGATTGTGATTTCTCGGTATAGGAGGGCACACGGCGGAGATGATTAATCTTTTGTTAGTTTTGCAAAAGGACAGGTTTACGCCGAGGTTTTATATCGCCGCTGCTACTGATAATATGAGTCTCCAGAAAGCTCGCGTGTTGGAGAATTCTTTGACTGATTCGGTAAATTTCGCAACTTCAGTTTTTGATTCTGTTATCAATAGCTATTAAGGTTTTGTTTATTGCCTTTTTCCCTTTTCTTCATTCGATTTCAATTGTTTAATGTGATGTTATTCGTAGGAGTACTATTTATATATGATTATTTAATGAAAATCCGTTGAATTATTTATCAATGATTTTGATATTCTTGTTAGTACCTTTTTCTCCCCTTTGTTCGTAGGGAAATATGTTAATTTTCCATGTATATTTAACTTAAAAGTAACTCTTTTTTCCGAGTTTGTGTTAGTTGAATTTGCATTGATAAACGATGCTCTAAATCTTTCACAATGGAGAGCCTAATTGCAGATCCTCATGTATGATGTATTGGACAATCTAGACTACCTCTACATTGTCCAAACAACTAAATCTAATTATATCTTACTGGCATTAGTATTAATGTTGCTGATCCATTGTTAAAAGTTTTTTTGCTGTCACGTCTTTGTTTAGAATTATCTTGGCTGATTTCTTAAGTCAACAGTTCCATTTTGCTATCTTTTTATTAGTATTAGTTTGTAAAATTTAAAATCGTAAATAAGTTTGGCATTGGATGGCTGACATAGCTTCCGTAGCTGTGCTTCTTAGTAAGAAGTCTAATTTGTTTCATTTCCCCTGTTTTGCTGGTCGTATAAGAGGTTTCCTTCTTAAATTTATTTGAATTGCAGAGTGGGGTCTACGGAATCTCTGCAGAGTTCATGCAGATCTATAGAAGCAGGGAAGTTGGTCAATCATATGTAACCTCTGTTTGGACAACATTAGTTGCCGTGGCTCATGCATTGTGGCTGATGATTAAAATCAGACCTCAAGTGGTATTTTGCTGTTTCTGTTCTGTTTAACCTTTTTTTTCTTCTAATTTTGTTGCTTTTACTTAAAAAAAGATGCTTGAATCAAGTTTCTTGTTATAAATTTCACTTTAATTGCAGGTTCTTTGCAATGGCCCTGGTACTTGTATTCCTTTATGTGTAATTGCATTCTTTTTCAAGGTTTGCATATTTCCCTCTAAGCCATTTTGTTTTGTATTGCTTTTCTTTCTTTGTTAAAACTGATAGAATCTTTCCAATGAAGGAAAAAAAAAAAAGGAAGAAGACAAAGTTAAATTCATAAACATTTCTAAATCTAAGAAAATTGGAGTTATTTGTTTTCTTGTGAATTTTGCTTGTAGGTGGTCGGAATTAGATGGTCATCCATCCTTTATGTTGAGAGCATTGCAAGAGTAAAAAGGCTGTCTTTAAGTGGCTTGTTGCTTTACAAGTTATGGATTGCAGATCAGTTCTTTGTGCAATGGCCACAACTGCAGAGAAAGTACCCTCGAGCTCATTATGTTGGTTGCCTGATGTAGTTAATTAAGCTTGCTGCTGACGGGTACTCTTACTTAACCTCTAAGATTTTTTTTCTTAGAAATCTATTCGAGATTTTAGAGTTTCTTTCTCTTTCTCTTCATTAGGAGGATTGTAGTGTTTCCTTGCTGGGATGGCTTTGGTTGATTACTGCAACATGATTTAATGAGGATGATGATATTTGACCAAAAGAAAATGATAGAATGTTATACTTTAAGAAAGACCATGTTAATTGAACCTGCTAGCATATCATTTTGCGACCTGAACATCAGGTCCTTAAATTTGGCAAAGAACTTCTTAGGAATAAGTTTTTAGTTCATCCTTTACTTATGTGATTTTGTAGAATTTATCACTTAATATGATCAAATTCCTACGTCCTTGAATTCAAAATTCCAACTCTTCTTTTTCTAGTCCTTTTCCCTCTAACTTTACATCATTTTAAGGATTTGATCTGCCTGGGCTGGGTTATTATTTAAGTTCTTGAGCTGATCTTGGACAAACATGTAGTATGCAAACTTGGCATGATCTTATCTTAATTTTTTTTTAGCTTGGCTGAAGCAGTGAGGGTTACTTATTATATAAGGGGAATAATCAATATTGGTCACAAACTAGCAAGGAATCATTGTATAGAACAGAAGCTTGAGCATCTTCAATCAAAGATCATTTCTGAGTACTCCCTCTCTACTTTGTGATACATTTTCAGTTTCAATGATTTTAAATAAGCCTGAATAAAGGCCTTGACTTGATTTGGCAACTATTGATTTCAATGACCCATGACAATCATTAACCAACAGATCATCCTAGAGGTAGTTTTGACTGAGCAGTCTCATCATTCATTCATGGAAGCCACTCGTAGTTATCTGCATGATGAACCTCGGCAGGAGATCAATGTTCAAAATATTTACTGGCCATACTGTTTTTGTTCTTCAATTTTTTATGGTCCAAATAGTGCTGATAAAAATAGGAAATGAAGCCGCAAATAGCCAGACTGTCACTTTGATCATGGAAAATGAAGACAGCAAGTACAGGAACAATAGGCAAGCCAACTGCACTAACGGCATTGCTGTAGAGGGAAGACACATCAAAGATTAATCCTACAGTACCAACGGAAAAAACCTGCCAACATATAGCAGTCCAAGCCAAAGTCATGACATAGGAAATCTTCCCCAGCGCATATTCCTCCATTTCCCTCTTCAATCCCTTCCACTCTCCGGTAGCAAATAATCCCACCACTATAGCGCTTGATGCAATCAGTGATTCATATACTATAACACCAAGGACAACTCCTAATGTTGACCTCTTTAATACCTTTCTAAAGGCGAGTTGCTGGGAAGCAAGCAACAACCCGTACACTGCAGCGTCACAAATGGTGCATACTCTGCTTTAGAAACTCCAGCAGGCTTATCAGAGTTGTCATTTGCTACCAGGAGAACAGAGGAAACAGTGAGGAGAACTAGAGAATTGATGATGAATGGAGTGAACTTTTGTGAATTAAGAAAATAAGAGAAGGCGGCATTAAAAGCTAACTGGGATGACGAAATGAGAGTAACTGTAGATACAGGAAGGTACTGTAAGCCAACCGAATACAGAAAGCAGTTTCCAGCTTCAAGCATCCCAAGGGGGACATAGACACATGTTACCACCTTCAGGAAAGATGGTTGATTTGCGTCAATGATGTTATTTGCATAGAGAAACCTTCAACTTGGGCAAGTGTTGCTATCCATTTGCTAGTTCCACCTTTCTCAAAGTAAAGTCTTCCGAGAATTGTCGCCACTGACTAGCCGCAAAGGACCAAGATTGTATTGAGAACCATCCGGAGCCACCATTTCTAGCTCTCAGATCGAGATCCTCTTCTGCGGTTGGTATCATTTGTTTGCTTGGTTGAATTTCCTTTATTAACTTCTTCATCTGGAAAATGAAAAACGATAATTTTGTTCTCTATCTGCGTCACACAATTGCTTCCCTTTCTTTTCAAATTCCCCCTGGAAAGGGAACCTCTTCATTCATTTTTGAGAAGAGAAACGCAGAGAAACATGTTATCCACTATTTGTCATGCTTCTAAGATGATTTTTCAGTAACCACAATTCTAGAAAACCAGCTAGCTTACCTGGGATTTCGAGTAGTAACTGAACTTCTGTCATGTCTAGTTAAATCAGGATTAGTGCCGAAAATCCAAGCCAAGGAGACAAAGATAGGAGAAGATTTTACAGCTAAAAGTATTTTCTTCGATAATTGAATTCGTACTCGTTCATTCAAAAAAGTAGGGAAACTCGGCTTGCAAGTTGCAATCAATCATATCAACCAATAGGATTAAACATAGGAGAAATATTGGAGAATGTGGTGTCCACATCAGCATCCACCTTCTTCTCCCAAATCAAGTAAAAAACATTAAGAAAATCTTGAAAAAGAAGTCAAAAGTTTGCCTTTTAATTATCTTTCATTTTTGTCTGTGTCCCGCTTTCATTATGTGTAGTTTGAAACACTTTTTTTTTTTTGCCTAAACCTCGTCCATTTTTTTAAGGAAAAGTTAGATTTGAGGTTTCAATCTCTTTTTTCGTTGTATGTTCCGATAAACCAAAGAAAAACCATTTTTGATGGATTTGGGCTGTTGGCGGTCCCTTCAAGCAATGACTTGCATTCTCAAGTATAGTAAGTTACAAAGTTGGAGGGAGACAATTGAAAAAAATAATAATTAAGAGTATAATTATTAAAAAAATAACTTATACTAGAATCATACTATATTTCTTTTAAGCATCTATAAAATAATATTGCATTTTTTTTAAAAAATATTCATTAATTTAATTAAAATTAACAATTATTAAAAGAAAAATAAGAATCTAAAGATGGTTTAGCAGAAAAAAAAAACCTCAAATCTAAATGCGGCAAGCATAGCTCCTGAAGAATTTTTGTCTTGATTCTTGGCTGTGGAAAGCACAATGCATTTGGCTAATTCATTCAGGATTACACTATCCATGAATGTTTTATATACGTTATTTATATACCTTATCAAAGGCATCAGTCAACATTATGCAATTTAGTCCCTTGATTTGACCAGTTTATACTCTTTTGCACATCTTATTATCTTACAGACTGCTAATAAATTTCTGTAAACCAGCACCATTGTTTTCTTCACTACAAAGCTCATTTCTCAGCCAGATGGAGCTCTTAAAGCTTCATTATTGACATCTATGTTCTTGAGCTCACTTTCTGACTCTCGGTTATCAAGATAATGCTGGTAAAAGTAAGAAAGAAAGCCCCAGATTGCCAGAACCATAGCAACTACCTTTATACAATCCATTTTGTCTCCAAAAAAGATAACAGCTAGAATAGGAACACACAGGCAATCCAAGAATACTTATGGCATTCGAGAACAGAGAAGACACTTCAAAGATCAGTGCTGTGACTCCACTAGTAAAACCCTGCCAGAATATACATATCCATAGTAAATTCATGATGTATAATATCTTTCCCAGTTCATATTCTTCCATTTCTCCTTTTATACCTTTCCATTCTCCATGGCAAAAACCCCATCTAGCCAATGCCAGCCTTTATTCCATTCAGTAACCAACAGGTCATCCTAGAGGTATTTTTGAGTGAGCAGTCTCATCATTCATTCGTAAAAGCCAAGCCACTCTTAGTTGTCTGCATGATTAACCTCACCAGGAGATCAATGCTCAAAAAGTTCACTGGCTATTCTGTTTTCGTTCTTTGACTTTTTATGGTCCAAATAGTGCTGATAAGCATAGGAAATGAAGCCCCAAATAGCCAGCACCATGGATACTCCCTTTATCAAGTTCATTTTATCATGGAAAACGAAGACAGCAAGTACAGGAACAATAGGCAAACCAACTGTACTTATGGCATTGCTATAGAGAGAAGAAACCTCAAAGATTAATCCCAAGGTACCGATGGAAAAGACCTGCCAACCTATAGCAGTCCAAAGCAGAGTCATGACATAGGAAATCTTTCCTAATGCATATTCCTCCATTTCCTTCTTCAATCCCTTCCACTCTCCGCTAGCAAATAATCCCACCACTATAGCGCTTGATGCAATCAGTGATTCATATACTATAACATCAAGGACAACTTTTAATGTTTGCCTCTTTAATACCTTTCTAAACGCGAGTTGCTGTAAAGCAAGCAACAAGCCGTACACCGCAGCTCCGCAAATGGTGCATATAAACCCGGCTGCATACTCTGCTTTGGAGACTCCGGCAGGCTGATCAGAGTTATTATTAGCTACCAGGAGAACAGAGGAAGCAGTGAGGAGAACCAGAGAATTGATGATGAATGGAGTGAACTTTTGTGAATTAAGGAAATAAGAGAAGAAGGCATTAAAGGCCAACTGGGATGATGCAATCAGAGTAACTGTAGATACAGGAAGGTACTGTAAGCCAACTGCAGACAGAAAGCAGTTTACAATTAAAAGTATCCCAAGGGGAACATAGACGCATGTTACCGCCTTCAGAAAAGGTGGTGGATTTGTATCGGCGACGTAATTTGCATTGAGAGTTTTGCATTGAAGAATGAAGAAGCAAGGAAGGAGAATTGGGAAACCTCCGACTTGCGCAAGTGTTGCTAGCCATTTGCTAGTTCCACCTTTCTCAAAGTAAAGTCTTCCGAGAATTGTCGCCACTGATTGGCCGCAGAGGACCAAGATTGTATAGAGAACCATCCGGAGCCACCATTTGTAGTTCTTAGATCGAGATCCTCTTCTGCGGTTGGTATCATTTGTTTGCAGGGTTGAATTTTCTTTATTAGCTTCTTCATCTGGAAAATGCAAAACGATAATTTAGTTCTCTACTGCGTCACACAATTGCCCTTTTCTTTCAAATTCCCCCTGGAAAGGGAACCTCTTCATTAATTTTTGCGAAGAGAAATGCAGAGAAACATGTTATCCACTATTTGTCATGCTTCTAAGATGATTTTTCGGTAACTATAATTCTAGAAAACCAGCTAGCTTACCTGGGATTTCGAGCAGTAACTGAACTTCTGTCATGTCTAGCTAAATCAGGATTGGTGCCGAAAATCCAAGCCAAGGAGACAAAGAGAGAAAAGATTTTACGTTAAAAGTATTTTCTTCGATAATTGAATTTGCACTCATTCATTCAGGAAGTAGGGAAATTCGGCTTGCAAGTTGCAGCCAATCATATCAACCAATAGGATTAAAAATAGGAGAAATTGAAGGATGTGGTGTCCACATCAGCATCCACCTTCTTCTCCCAAATCAAATAAAAAACATTAAGGAAATCTTGCAAAAGAAGTAAAAAGGTTGCCTTTTAATTCTTTCTTTTCTGTGGGCTCCGATTTCATTTTTGTCTGTGTCTCGCTTTCATCATGCGAAGGTTTTTTTTTTTTCCTAAAATCTTTTTTTTAAGAAAAATTAGATTTAAACTCGTGCGATGCATGATAATAATTTTAATTTATAATTTTTTTAAAAATAGAATAGAATTGTAAAAATTTATTTTAAAATACATGTAATAATATATTAAAAAACTTGATGCAAATATAGAATATACAAATTGAAAAATAATTCGAAATCAAATACTAATTAAAAATTATAGAAATATTAGGTATCATAAATCTTAAATATTAAACAAATAAATTAAATAGCTATAATTTTAATGAAAATAATTCTTACTACACTAATCATTAATAGGTTATTGTTGAATATTTGAAAATGATTTATTTTTAAATCTTGAATTTAAAGGACTCCAAATTAATTTTATAAAATAAATTAGTGTCAAAAACTCTATTTTTTAGGGTTTTTTTAAAAAATACTTATAATAGTCTCACACATAAAAAGTCAGTAAAGTAAAATGTAAATAGAATAAAAATGATTTATTATTTAAGTTTTTTAAAATTTAAATCAATTCAAAATAATTAAATATAATATTTAAGATAATATACGTTTCAAAAGAATAGATAATTCATATGGATATTTTCTTTTTTTTCCAATCAAAGAAAATGATTGAACAAATAAATAAATAAAATGATTGAACAAATAAATCTAAAAAGGAATGAAATGAAAATAAAAAAAAAGGCATGAAAGTTTAATTCAATACAAAAATATATAGATTTAAATATCCAGTTTTAATTTTTTGATAAAATATTTAAAACCTTAATATAATTCCGATCAAAACATATGAATTTTTTAATTTAAAAATAATATAATAAGTGATAAAAGAAATTTTAAATTCTGAGATAAATTTTATTTGATTTAAATGAATAATAAAGTTGAAATCTATTTTTTTAAATTTCAAATATTTTAAAATTGAATAAGATTTTTTTATAAAAAATTAAAATTAATTTATTATTCAAATTATAGAAAAAATAAGCTATGTAAATATAGATATTTATCTTTTAAAAATTGAAATAGATAATTGATTTAAAAAATAATTAATTTATTTTGTAATTTTAATATATATATATAGATTCTCATCTTTTAGAAAATTGGATAAAATATTACTTTTATTTTAGAATTTCAAATGGATAATGAATTTAAAAAGATAATTTTATCTTTTTTAAACTTGAAAAAAAAATAATTATTATTTAATTATAATAAACTATACGTGTCTATCATATAATCTATCAATATAAGATTTTTTACTTTAAACTAATTACTTTAACTTTTATATATTTATATATATATATATATATATATATATATATATATATATATATATATATATATATTAGATTTGAGGTTTCAATCTCTCTTTTTCGTTGTATGTTCCGATAAACAAAAAAAAAAAAAGAAACCATTTTTGATGGATTTGGGCTGTTCGCGGTTGCTCCAAGCAATAACTTGCATTCTCAAGTCTAGTAAGTTACTAACTTGGAAGGAGACAGAATTGAAGGAGACAGAATTGAAAAAAAAAAAATAACTTATACTAGAATCATACTATATTTCTTTTAAGCATCTATAAAATAATATCGCATTATTTTTTTTTAAAACATCTAATAATTATTTTTTTGATTACAAGGGAAATATTAAATAATTAGATAATGAAGTGTTTGAATTCAAACTCAAGACTTATAATATGTTACAATTTATCCTTAACCATTAAGTTAACATGTTGTTGTCAAAAAAAAATATAATAAATATCATATATATATACATTCTTATCAAATCTATTCATTAATTTAATTAAAATAAACAATTATTAAAAAAAATTAGAATCTAAAGATGGTTTAGCAGAAAAAAAACCTTAAATCTAAATGCGGCAAGCGCAGCTCTTAACTTGAAGAATTTTTATCTTGATTCTTGGCTGTGGAAAGCAAAATGCATTTGGCTAATTCATTCAGGATTATACTATCCATGAATGTTTATATACCTTATCAAAGGCATCAGTCAAGATTATGCAATTTAGTCCCTTGATTTTGACCAATTTATTCTCCTTTGTACATCCTATCATCTTACAGACTGCTAAGAAATTTCTGTAAACCAGCACCATTGTTTTCTACGCTACAAAGCTCATTTCTTCAACCAGATGGAGCCGTTAAAGCTTCATTATTGACATCTATGTTCTTGAGCTCACTTTCAGACTCTTGGTTATCAAGATAATGCTGATAGGCGTATGAAAGAAAGCCCCAGATTGCCAGAACCATGGCAACTACCTTTATACAATCCATTTTGTCTCCGAAAAAGATGACAGCTAGAATAGGAACCACAGGCAATCCAAGAATACTTACGGCGTTCGAGAACAGAGAAGACACCTCAAATATCAGTGCTGTGACTCCAATGTTAAAACCCTGCCAGAATACACATATCCATACTAAATTCATGATGTATAATACCTTTCCCAGTTCATATTCTTCCATTTCTCCTTTTATACCTTTCCATTCTCCGCTTGCAAGAAGCCCCACCAGGATTGCGCTTGCTGCCACTAGTGACTGATAGATTATCATGTCCATGACTGCTGAAAATGACTCCCTCTTTATGACCTTCCGGAAGCATAGCTGTGCCAGAGAGAGCACCAATCCGTTCCCTGCAGATGCACCAATGGTGCATATGAATCCGATCTCCCTTTTACCCCTTGAGACTCCCTTGGGAGTTGAAGAGTCGTCATGGGAGACAAGGAGGATGGAAGAGATGGTGAGGAGGGTCAGAGAATTCACTATGAAAGGAGTGAACTTCTGTGAATTGAGAAAATAGGAGAAGAAAGCATTGAAAGCTAACTGGGATACAGAAATGAGGGAATATGTAGACACAGGAAGGTACCGTAATCCAGTTGAGAACAGAAAGCAGTATGCTGCAACTAGCAGGCCAAGGGTGACATAAACTGATGCAAGAATCATGGTGGATGGTGGTCTTGTGTTAGTGGTCGTTGCAGTTGAATGTTTTAGTGGCGAGAAGCAATAGTAAAGGATGACAATTGGGAAGCCCGCCAGCTGCATAAGTGTTGCCATCCATTGGCTCTTTCCACCTTTTTCAAAGTATAGTCTTCCCAACATTGTAGCAATTGCCTGGCCACAAACCACAAAGATTGTATACAGAACTATCCGTAGCCACCTCTTACAGTTTTTGGATCTACGCGCAATTGGTTGATTTGAAACATTGGTATTTTCCTTCGGTTTGCCTTCTTCGGTCTCCTGAACTGGTAAGAAAACACACAAACGGTTAACTAAGGGTGCATCATCAATCACAGTTTCTGATGAACTGGGTTTTCTCTATACACTTGAATTGTGATATCTTATATGATTCTTTCTCTTTTTCCGCATGAATACGAAACTAAAACAGCAGGTGGCTGCTTGGTATATTCTCACATTTGTAATTCATGTTAGCTTTTAGGCTATCAGATCTTTATTTTTGGGAAGCAGAGAGATGAGCCGGCCTGTTGAACTTTAATCAAAGATTCTATATTTTTCTTTCTGTAACAGATGGGATGTCAGAGACCAGAGTATACAAAGCAATAAGTACATGCGGATAAATAGTAAGAATTCTAGAAAAGGTTAAAGATACTAAACTTTGTCATCTAATGATAAATGGGATTCTACTAAATAAGGCCTAAAAGCCAAAAAAATCTGTATTTACATCTTGATTATGTTCTTAAGACATCTTCAGGTCTGTATTTACAGTAATAGTAACCCTAGAGATTTACCGGATTTCTCAGTTAGCTGTACTTACTATGACAGAGCCTAGTTTAGATGTAGAATTAAAGAAACAAATACAAATAAGAAATCATAACTCAGGCAAAAGGAAAAAGGAAAAAAAATTGGTTCTATTAGTTCTTTTAACTGATCTTTTCCAAATACTTATTATAGGACTGGCTAACCTGTGATTGAGTGTTGCAGGAGCTCATCATCACCCATGTCAAAGACAAAGAAGTTTCTTCAAGATCAAGTTAAGAGGAAAAGAAGAGCAAAAGATTTGTTATATGCACAACTGACAATGAACCATGTTCGCGCATGGCTCACCATTGTGAAAGTAAACGAGGAATCAACCCGGTAGGCCTCATTCCAATTTGTGTTGGAATGGAATTCCATCTTCGGTATTATAATAATAATCTGCTGTCTGTTCTTTGGCACGATTCTGTTCTTTGCCAACACTCCCGAGGAATTGGTTCCCCATAAGATGCCCCACGGTGAGATCCCTTAACTTAATGGTATTGTATCGTGATAATTTGCTTAAAGATGATTTACATTCTGTATTTCTGTTAATTACAGGGATGCCTCAATGATTAGAGTTTGATACTTATTTGAAGTTTCTAACTCAAACCTTACACGAAAATTTTGTTTCGGCTAATTAATCCTAAGCATTACTACTAGTGTTATGTACTATTATCATTGCTGACTTGAAAATCCTTCCAAGTGCATCTGCTTCAGCTTCACTTTTTCACAGCAAATCATCAATGGTTTTCTGTGATGGTGTATGCAATCTTCCTGTGTCTAGCTTGGTTGGTTTACTTTTAAACATCATGTTTCACCGTTTTCTCAAAAAAAAAAAAATCATGTTTCAACTGTGTTATCCAGTTTACTAATCCAACAACCAACGGACTTATGAACAAGATTTTGTTTACAGCTTTGATACCATGTCATCAGCTAACCAAATTGTATTGTTGACATGTCATGCCATGCGGCAGTTTTCCTGACGTGGCAATACACATGGCATCCGACCTAAAATAGGATCAAATTGATCCGAAATAGAAGAATAAGGACCAAATTGATTTAAACAAAAGATGAGCGGTAAAATTGATACTTTCTGCATAGTTCCGAATCAAAAGTATCACTATGCCTATTGGTATTTGGCCGTAAATAATGATTTAATTAATTGTTATGGGAAGAGAATATGAATAAAATTCAAATGTCATTCTATTGCCTAACTATTCTAGGGCCAATCATGTTGATCATGCTTTATCAATTGGCCAGTCTTTTCATTTAGAACTTTCACTAGAGCATTCAAGCATATGACTGGGGAATTATGTGAGTTGCAACAGATGTACGGCTTGAAATTTGCATTTTCTGTTAGCATCTAGGAACAGAAAACCTTAATCATTCAACAAAAGGAAAAAAAATAAAAAAATAGAAGTGCAGAAAGCAGATAGTTATGTCTGGAGCAACTTGCTTAGTGGAAGGTGAAGGGAATATAAGAAAGAAGAGTGATTATGCTCATAATGGAATTAAATTATGTTTTTTCCTTTACACGTTTGGCAGATACAGTGCTGTAAGCCTCTCTGCAATGTGTATCAGTCATTCAAGCTTTCTAACAGCTGGAAATTGTACACTTAAGTTCCAATTCCATCACAATCATAACCAACAATTCATCCTAGAGGATAGCTTAATCTAAAAGGAACTGTAACAGGCTGCCAGAAAGATCATAGTTGTATAGTTGGTGGAAACTGGACTTGTTCATCTGCATGATTAACCTCACCAGGAGATCAATCTTCAGAAATTTCACTGGCTATTCTGTTTTCGATTTTTGTTTTTTTATGGTCCAAATAGTGCTGATAAGCATAGGAAATGAAGCCCCAAATTGCCAGCACCATGGACATTCCCTTTATCCCGTCCATTTTATCATGGAAAACGAAGACAGCAAGTGCAGGAACAATAGGCAAACCAACTGTACTTATGGCATTGCTGTAGAGAGAAGAAACCTCAAAGATTAATCCCAAGGTACCGATGGAAAAAACCTGCCAACTTATAGCAGTCCAAAGCAAAGTCATGACATAGGAAATCTTTCCTAATGCATATTCCTCCATTTCCTTCTTCAATCCCTTCCACTCTCCGCTAGCAAATAATCCCACCACTATAGCGCTTGATGCAATCAGTGATTCATACACCATAACATCAAGGACAACTTTTATTGTTGACCTCTTTAATACCTTTCGAAAGGCGAATTGCTGTGAAGCAAGCAACAAGCCGTACACCGCGGCTCCACAAATGGTGCATATGAACCCGGCTGCATACTCCCCTCTGGAGACTCCAGCAGGCTTATCAGACTTGTTGTTTGCCACCAGGAGAACAGAGGAAGCAGTGAGGAGAACTAGTGAATTGATGATGAATGGAGTGAACTTTTGTGAATTAAGGAAATAAGAGAAGAAAGCATTAAAGGCCAACTGGGATGATACAATGAGAGTAACTGTAGATACAGGAAGGTACTGTAAGCCAACTGAATACAGATAGCAGTTTCCAGCTAAAAGCAGCCCAAGGGGGACATAGACATATGTTACCACTTTCGGGAAAGATGGTGGATTTGCGTCAATGGTGTCATTTGCATTGTTAGTTTTGCATAGAAGAATGAGGAAGTAAGGAAGTAGAATCGGGAAACCTCCAACTTGGGCAAGTGTTGCTAACCATTTGCTAGTTCCACCTTTCTCAAAGTAAAGTCTTCCGAGAATTGTCGCCACTGACTGGCCGCAGAGGATCAAGATTGTATAGAGAACTACCCGGAGCCACCATTTGTAGTTCATGGATCGAGATCCTCTTCTGCGGTCGGCTTTATTTCTTAGCTCGGTTGAATTTTCTTTATTTGCTTCTTCATCTGGAAAATGAAAAACGATAATTTAGTTCTATATCTGCATCAAACAGTCTTGTGATGCTTACACAATTGCTTACTTTTCTTTCAAATTCCCCCCTGGAAAGGGTACCTCTTCATTAATGCTTGTAATCTATAGATTCTATACACCATTTTGACAAAAACATAAGTGCAAAGTTTGTAGAAAACTGAAATTGTTGTCGGTGGCTTGGATAGGAACAAACTTGAAGTTGTTTTTTTCAAGATAGTTGAAGGTTTTGGCCAAGGAGAACAAGGAATGATATCAATGTCTGCAATTATACAACTCTCTCAGTTGCACATTTTTCTTGGTGGAGGAGAAGTACTGAGTTAACTTTGACAAGAGAAGTGCAGAGAAACATATTATCCGTTTTGTCATAATAATCCTAGAAAACCATTAAGCTTACCTGTGATTTCGAGTTGTAACTGAACTTCTGCCATGTCTAGCTAGCTAAGCTAAATGAGGATTAGTGCCGAAAATTCAAGCCAAAGAGACAAAGATAAGAGAAGATTCTACGGTCAAATTATTCTTTTCGATAATTGAATCTGTATTCATTCATTCAAGTAAGCAGGGAAATTACATTCACCATGCTGCCAAGCTTACATCAGTTAAATACTAGAATAGTAGGCATGTATGATGTCATTGCATGCCCATAACTAGTCCTTGCCTCCTTGGTCCAACTGCTACACTTTTTTTTAATTAAAAATAATAATAAATAAGTGTTAAATTTATATTTTAGATAATCAAAATTTTTATAAAATATTCGATGCCGGTAAGCGGAGGCGGACGAGGACACTTAGGAAAAGATTTGACTTGCCATCAATACCAAAAAACCTTATTTCATATTTAAGGATATACACACACATATAGTCAAAAATAACCCATAAGGATAAGTTAATTAAGTAATTAACTAAAATATGTTCTACTCCTATTAATTCTTGCAAGTTTTTTTTAGTATAAGCATAGGTATTCTTATCCGTTTTAACGGTCTAAAATTAATCTTATTTGGACTGAAAGTGATAAATGATAAAACTCTCCTAACAATAAGAACTCCAGGATTCAAACCTTGTCCAAATACATAAGAAAGAAGTCCACTTCCACTACTTTCAACCGCTCATTGGTATTAATTCTTCCCAGTTACAATGTAAGAATATCACTTAATTTCATTTTCTCGGCTAATTTTTGTGTAAATGAGTTGGCTAATTAACCATATGAAGCAATTTCTTTTTATGAGTTTTCAAAATCTTCAAGTGAAATTTGACAATTATATTTAATAATTTAATGATATTATTCGTTTCTAGGATATATCCTACTCTATTTTAGATATAAATATATATATACATACACACGGTAAAGTATAACTATATACTAAGAATTTAAGCTTATAATTATTACTTTTATATTAAATTATAACTATGTACGATGTTTTTCTCAATAACCCATCAACTTTTTTTTTCTAATTCAAATTTTATTAGGTTGAGAAAATGATCGAGATGGGCTGGATGGTTCATGGATCATATAATGATAACATTGTTTTATGTATCGATTTTTATTTTATTTTTTTATTATATCCCCAATTCATCATATATTTATATTTCCAAGAAAAAAAATCCCTTTTATATATAGTAAATATATATTGTAACCAATATATATATATATATATATATATAATATATATAATATATATATATATATATAGAGTTAGTGTATGGTTAGGTAGATAGAGAGTTAAGAAAAATATCCTTTTCAAAAAATAATAAAATGACGTCTTTTTCTTTGTTTAATTCTTGTACTATTGATGATCAAAAAGATTCCCCATAAGATTAATTTTTTTTCTAATAATTTTTTTATGAGAAAGTGAAGTTTGTAGTAATCAAACATATGCAACGCATCATCTATTATTTTACGTAAAAACATATATAGTCTCAATCATTTCAAACAATCTAACAAGAATGACAGATTATGGTTCAAGTTTTCTATCTTGATTTATATATTTGTCGAGTTTATGATCATGGAATAATTTTTACATGATTTAACGTTGACTGTCCTTCCACGATAGCCTGGTCAACTTTGATGATAACATTGGTTGGCGTGAGTGATAGCGGCTCTCGCCCTTTAACCAAGTATTCAGAGTTTGATTTTTGACCTGGGTATGGAACAAACTATACTGAGAGGAGATTACTCACTTTGTGTGCGCTCAGGATCTCCGACGGAGATTAATCACTGTTGTCGATGGTAGATACTTCATACCAATATCATGGTTAACCATAAAAAAGATTGACGTGAGGTTGAAAGACCGCAGGGACGGTAATTGCTCCAAATAATTGTTGGTATGGAAGGAACCGTTGGGAGACCTTCGCAACTTCAATGAACCCTTGACCTTGAGAAATTCTAATCTTTAGTAGTACGTTTTGAAAATTTTAAAATTTTGAAATATTTTAAAATGAAAATATTTTAAAATTTTATTATTTTAAAATATTAACATTTATAATTGACTTATATGGATAAAAAAATTTTAAAAAAAATTTTTGAATACGAGAATTTGATTAAATAAAAAATAATTATAAAAGAAAATTAATAATATTATATATTAGAAAAAGAAAAAAATCAAATAAATATGCAATATAGATATCATCAGATTTGTAAAAATATATAAATATTACTAATAATATAAAAAATAAAGATATATATTAAATTTAAATAAAATAATATGTTTTTTTTTGTTTTTAACTTTATATTTAATAGTAAGTCATGTCTAATAAAGAAAGAAAGAGTGGAAGAAATTTGAGCATTTCAAATTCGTTTTTGAAATCCTTCCTAAATTTTCAAATTCTTCAAAATTTTTTGCCAAACAAGAAATTTATATTTTAGACTTTTAAATATCTTGATTGAAATGAATTTTTTACTTGAAATTTCTCATCCAAACACAACCTAAAATTTCGACACTGGAAAATCATATGCAACCAGCATATGCAATCTCCTGTTTATCAGTCAGAAATCTGCAATCATTTTCCATTGAGAATGAATCATTATAAATTTCGTATATTTTTTAATTTGGATTTTAAACTTAACAATTTGGGGTTTGAAGTGTGATCTATTCAGCAATAATGGGAAATTTTTATTCTTATCGCATAGAAAATTTATTAGGTGGAAGAACTTGGAAGCCAGCCATTATTTATGGATAGCCGACGGACGCCTGGTGAATAATTCTTTAATTTCTTATTTTTCAGAATAACTAAGCAATTGTTGCTATAGGTTTCCTTTGTCGGTAGAGACTATTACAGTCTAACTAAACTTAAAAAATTAGTATTGTTGGGCCACTCTTCTGATATTTTAAATTCATTTTCTCACATGTATAGATTTCAACTTCGAATCTGCTGAGCAATTCAGCAAAATCTTTACAAGAAACAAAATAATTTAAATGAAAATCTTAGCTTTTGGAAGTTTTATATTAAAATATTTTTGTGACTTTAACCCTATATTTGGATTAGAGATTTTAATGGGGAAATTTTTTTCAAAGATATTTTAGAGTTTAAAATGCAATTTTTTTGTTTGTCAAAAAAATTTGAAGAATTTTAAAATTCAAAACAATATCAAGGAAGAACTTGAGTATCTAAAATTTTTTCTTGAAAATCCACATAAATTTGTAGTTTTCAAAATTCCTCTAAAACTACTCTTACAATATTATATATAACCCACAATTAAATATAAAACTAAAAAAATTATTTTATTTAAATATAACAGTTATTTTATTTTTTTCATATCATTAATAATATCTATATATTTTTACAAATTTAATAATACTCATATTGCATATTTTATTTCATATTTTTTATATTTAATAATATCATTATTTTTATTTTATAATTATTTTTTATTTTATCAAATTCTAATATTCAAAATTTCTTTCAAAAAATATTTATTCAAATAATACAATTCAAATGCTAGTATTTCAATTTTATAAATTTTGAGATGCTTATATTTTGAAATTCTTCAAAATTTTAAAATTTCTCATCTAAAAGCACTATAAAGTTTTGCCTAAAGAAGACTATAGATTTGACAATCTTCTTCTTCCGCTACTCTCTCCATATATAAACAACTAATATGCAAATTTTGCTGCTAGATAGTAATGGTTATGTGTTTAATAGTTACTATGTATTAGATATTGCAATTTTACACACGATATAGTTAAGACAGGCCTTGCGGGTTTCGGTGGAGTCCTTAAGGACTCAAATGGCTATATCCGTGCAATCTTTTCTGGACCATTAGGATTGAAAGATTATAAAGAAGCTGAACTTTTCGCCATCAAATTTGGGCTGGAATTCTTACTCAAGGCCAATATCTCTGATGCTTGTGGACTCCTTATTGAATCAGACTCCACTGTTGCTATCTCATGGTGCTCATACCCTTCAAAACGTCCATGGAAATTCTGGTCAATCTTTGGGAATATCGACAAATTTTCTCATGAAATTCCTCAGGTCTCATTCTATAATGTTTTTAGAGAAGTTAATGGCTTGGCTAATGCACTTGCCAAGGCTGGCGTTTCCCGCAGGGAAATCTTCTTTGCGTCTTGGTAGCTGTTGCAATCTCCTCTGCATCCATCATTCCCGGTTCTTTCAATCTCTGATGCTTTTCCGGTTTATCTTGCTTTCTTTTGCTACCTCTGCTGTATTTCCAGGAAGCCTTTTAATGCTTTCTCTTTGGTTGTTTCCCTTTAAGCTGTTCTATTGCAAAGTGCTTTGCTGCTTTGTACCCTCTCTTGATAACTGCTTTTCAGTTATCTTTTAATAAAATTGTTAGCTTAACAAAAAAAAAACATGACATAGTTATACGGTACGAAAAATGGCACAAATAAAACACGTGGAGATGACATAAATTAAAATTTGATAAAAATTAATAAATTATATATGAAAAAAACAAAAGTTAAACAGAATTTTGTTTTTGACATCTCACATTTATAATGATAAGAAATGTACTGTTTTTGTTTTTTGTCTGTATTTTTGTGGGAATTGTGATTGAATTGTTAAATCTTTGTGCTTCGTGTGATATCTCTACTTTTTCTAGTGATGATGGGTTTAATTTTAAGTGCAGTATGTCGGGGCTGCAATTGGCACGTGTAATGTTTGACTATTGCCCCAATCAATTGCCTAGATGGTTACTTGGAAAGCCTCGATTAGAAGGAGGTGACTGTTATAGCTGTTAGTGCAGTGCTTTGTTTCATTTTGGGATTATTATTCTTTAAATGTAATCTATCTATCATATATATATATATATATATATATATATATCAAGGAATAAAATTATTTGTTTTTCAAAAATGAAAAATTGATACAAAATTTTCACATTTTACCGTACACAAACACTAATTATCAGATATATTATACTCCGACTCAATCAAAGAAGGAACAATGTTCTTTTAAACGTTAGAGATGGCAGAAGCCAAGGACCTAGCAATGCCCCTTGATTATAACAAATGAAATGTAAACATACATCACTCAGCAAGAGTGGGGCAAATTCAACTGATCTGTTAGATTCTTTGCTACAAAGATGAAGATTCTTGCAAGGCAAAGGATCCCGCATGATGACGGGCGCAGTTCTAAAATCACCGTACTTCTGCGCAGTGTCGCCCAAGCTTCCTAGCAGCAGGAGATCACACACGTTAATAAACGTAAAGGATACACAGTAATTATACAAACTTTAAACTGCCGGGCTTTCATTTATTCATAAAAGCTAGTAACCGGCCTATTCTAGAAGAGCATGCTTCGGAAATTTCACTGGTTTCTCTTTTGTCAGTCTTAAAGTCATCAAGATAGTGCTGATAGGCGTAGGAAATGAAGCCCCAGATAGCCAGCACCATGGATATCGCCTTTATACCGTCCATTTTGTCACTGAAAACAAAGACAGCAACTATTGGAACAATAGGCAAACCAACTGCGCTTATGGCATTGCAGAATAGGGCAGACACCTCCAACACTATTCCCACAGCACCAATGGTGAATACAGCCCAACATATAGCAGTCCAAAGCAAAACCATGACATAGGAAACTTTCCCGAGTTCGTATTCCTTCATTTCTCTATTCAACCCTTTCCAATCTCCGCTTGCAAAAAGCCCCACTATTACAGCACTTGATGCAATGAGTGATTGAAAGATTATCACATCCATGACAGCCTTCACTGTCTGCCTCTTCAGAAGCCTTTGGAAGACAAGCTGCTGCAGCGCAAGCAACAGTCCACAGCCTGCAGTTCCCAAAATAGTGCATACAAACCCAGCTGCAATCTGTCCTCGAGAAACCCCAACAAGCCTCGCAGAGTTAGCATCAAAGACAAGGAGAATTGAGGAGATGGTGAGAAGAACTAGAGAGTTGATTATGGAAGGAGTGAACCTTTGCAAATTAAGGAAATAGGAAAAGAAAGCATTGAAGGCTAGCTGAGATGCACTAATGAGGGTAAATGTAGAGACAGGAAGGTATTGCATGCCAACTGAAAAAAGATAGCTGATTCCAGCTGAAAGTAGGCCTAAGGATACATAGACCAAAACCAGCTTTAAGAATGATGGTTTTTTTGATTCAATAGCACTGTTTGCATTGAGATTGAGCATTTTGGGAGACGGAGTGTAGTAGTAAAGAAGGAGAATTGGGAAACCTGCAAGTTGAACAAGTGTTGCCATCCATTTGCTATTTCCACCTTTCTCATAGTAAAGTCTTCCCAGCAGTACAGCTACTGACTGACCGCACAGGACAAAGATTGCATAGAGCGCTATCCGGAGCCAGCGGATGTGGTTCTCAGATGCCAACTGATCTATTATTACTTGGTTACTCGCATTTGGGTTCACGGCTCCATTTTCTTCTTTATTAGCTTCTTGAGCTGGAAAATATCGAACAATTATTGACTTCTCTTAGAAACATGATTAACAAAAAAAAATGTCATGTTCACTATTCAGTCACAAAAGCTCCTCTTTCTTCTCATTTTATCCTAAGAAAATCAGAAAATAGCACTCTGCATTCAGAATCATGCTTGAAATTTCTAAACGATTAAGCCTAGACAACTTGATATCCAGATTGTTCTCATTCTAGTCAGCCCGGAGGATTGAAACAATGATAAAATCCATGGGTAGAAGCAACTCTTGGAGTTATTTTGTAGGAGACATTATTCAACTTAACAATCTATCGATCTGATCAGTACAGAATATCCTGCCAACGAGAATACTGAATCATAGACCAAACAAGTCAGAAGAAAAAATTATTTGAACATAAATCAATTCAACTCCCACAAATGCTCATTTGCAACCAGGAATGATCTAATGATTAGTATCAGCAGAATATATAGTTGAAACTTGGAAGTGTATATCTATACACACACAATATAACTCCTGCATAAATAATCTATTTAAATGCGATTTTTTTTTATGATTTTGCACTAACTAAAAAAAGCCAAATTCAGAGATGATTCACATAAATTGTATGTTAGATATACTTTTAAGTAAGAAAAATTAACTTCTGCAGCTAAAATATCATCTGAACATAACTTTGAGAAGAAGAAAACAAATACTATCACTGTAATGATTTAATATGTCTATGAAATGATCTTTCGTTAAAGATAGTAGAAAATAAGGTGAAAGCTCACCTACGTTGGGCAGTTGTAAATGCTGAGTTTCTGCCATTTTTAGCTAAATGAAATCTAAAATATCAGGACTATAATTCTGCTCAATCAGAAAAGAAATGATACTAGAGAAGAGATTGCTGTAAAATGGAAGGGGAATTTATGATGGTAAATTTATGTCTCCTGAGAATTGAGGTGTAGGCCTAGCAATGGTGCCATTAGGGCCACACATGTCGCTCTACCGACCAAATTCATATGTGGTTTGCAAATACAGCTTCTACTATTTTGCTTTAGAGTCAAACAATCAAATCATATAATTGAATATGAAATTTATCTCAAATAATTTATGTAATCATTATTAAAAAATAGCATCTACTTGCATTTAAAAATTAAAATTAAAACAATCAAATCATTATCCTTAAATTTGAGATTTATTTCAAATAATTCATACGTACATTTCTAAAATATAACATCAAATAATTTGAGAATCAAATTTTAATATTTTGATCATTTTCCTTATACAACCTCCTTTGCAAAGACAAAAAAAAAAATCCTTGTCAATATTCCAGGTGCATGTACCAGTCAGACTCGTGCATTGGCTTTTGTTTTTCTCTTTAAAGGAGTGGCCCATGTATTAGGTAGGTTTGTTGAGGACAGGTTCCGGAATTTAATTCCTACACTAATTAATTGTATCATGTGATTCATTAACCTACAAATGGAACATTAATCTATTAGGGTGCATTATTTTGTTTTATCCAAAGTTATGTGTGAATATACGGTTTAATATATCTTTTCACCGTACTTTTTTTTGTTATAAAAAATATTAAATAAATAAAAAAAATTACTTAAATTTGAATTCAAAACTTATAATATATCACAACTCATCTTCAATCATTCGATTAAAAGATTATTGGCTTTCCATCACACTGTCAATTCTTTTTTTTCAATGAAAAAACCTAAGCCTACAATTAATAGGAAAAAAATCGGTCCATTAGGCGCAACGTTTTACTTATTTTTTTCATTTCATTCGTTTTCATTCTCACGTGAAAACAAAAAAAAAAATTCTGCAATATATTAACTAATTGGGTGCTATGTGACATACAGTATGCTATTTATTTTATTATATTATTGCAATATTGTTATTATTTTAATTTTTATGTTGTTTTTATTGTTTTAGTTCGCTGTTAAGCGTTAACAATGTCAAGTTGATCGGTCCTTTTGCAACACCGAAAAATTAATGAAACAATGATAATAACGTGGTAGACCAGCTAGCGTATGTAATGTTAAAACTACCCTTTCAGAAAATTTATTATTATTATTATGTAATAGTTGAATTTCTATGATTATATTACATTTTCTTTTGTCAAATATAGTAGTCAATAGTTTCGTTTTTAGCGAGAAAAGCAAAGTTGTCCTGGATAAAAATCTAACTAGGGCCAAAATAAAGTAAGATTGGTTCATAAATTAGACAAGGACAATGGGGACCGGTGCTTAATGCTAGTGCCAACAGCTAGCTGCTGAAGGGGACCAGAGAATTAACTTTGGAAATGATCATAGACATCCTACTTAGTTGGATAAGCAAATAAGGATATTGTTAAGTGTATTTTTACGTATTTGATTAAATATTTGATGTCTTATCTTTAATTTATGACTAAATCGAAAAAGAAAACTCGAAAGAAATCATATATTTATAGGAAAACATTATTCATCAGCTAGTACGAGGAATTGATTCAAAAACAGTGAGGCAATTCAATATGTATTGTACAAGAATTAATCTAGCTATATATATGTATTACAAAAGCTCTTGCTGTGAAACAAATTGAGCAGTACTAATTTCTTGGTAATAATCAAAGTTTTCCAGTTTTAATGTTACGGTCATCGAGATATTGCTGGTAAACATAGGAAACAAAGCCCCATATAGCCAATACCATGGAAATGACCTTGATTCCAGTCATTGGATCATGGAAGAAAATCATTGCGAAGATTGGAACAATGGGTAGTCCTAGAGTGCTGATGACGTTCGAGAAAAGTGCAGAGATTTCGAAGATCAACCCTACCGCACCAATGGAGAAAACTTGCCAAGCTATAGCAGTCCAAACCAAGATATTCACGTAGGATACCTTGCCTAGGTTAAACCCTTCCATTTCGTTATCCAAACTTTTCCAATCCCCGCTAGCGAAAAGTCCCACAACGATTACCAAAGTTGCAACTGCTGATGGGTAGATTATCATGTCTAAGACAACCTTGAAAGTTTGCTTCTTCAGAACCCTTTGGAAACAGAGTTGCGTTGCGGACATAAAGAATCCATACCCAGCTGAAGCCGCAACGGTACATACAAATCCAATCACATACTTTCCTTTGGAAACTGTGCTTGAAGATCCTGAGGAACTGTTTTGGAACACAAGGAGAGTAGAAGAGAGAGTGAGGAGAACGACTGAGTTGATTATGAAAGGCGTGAACTTCTGTTTATTGAGGAGCAAGGAGAAGAAGGCATTGAAGGCTAACTGGGAAGCGCATATGAGGGAATAAGTGGAGACCGGAAGATACAAGAGCCCAAGTGAATACAACATGCAATCTCCTGCCAGAAATACTCCAAGTACAACGTACATGGCTGAAAGGACTAAAAGAGAAGGTGGGTTTGTTAGGTTTTCACTGGTTTCTGTCGAAGTTTTATACGCTGAAAGGTAATACAATGGAATGATAACTGGGAAGCCGGCAGGTTGAACTAAGGTTGCCATCCACTTGCTGTTTCCTCCTTGGTCATAGTACAGTCTTCCTAGTAGTGTAGCCACAGACTGGCCGGCCAGGAGAAAGAAGGTATAAATTGAAATTAGAAGCCACCATTTGTAATAGCTTCTACTTTGAGTTACAGACGACTGACTGCTGCCATTTGTTTGATCAACCGAATTTGGATCTTTGTCTTCTTCAACTGCTAAAGAATATATACATACATGTTAAACCACCAGTTACTATATATACTATAACAACTCACATTATGAATTCATTCTTGAATGAAAATAATGAGTTGTCTTGATTCTTGAAGAATATATAGCTCTGGATAAAGAAACTCAGTATGAAAGAACCCAAGGGAAAAGGAAAAAGAAAATGGTTTTAATTGTAGCATGATTATTAATTCAGGAGTACTGTGCTTCAATAATTCACCTTTTAATGGTCAATAAGAAGTGTAATTAAACTAGTTAGAAAGAAACAGAAAAAAGGAGTAAAGAGTGAATTAAAAAGCATGCATCTCTGTACAGAAAAAGGACATCAAATTAATCTTTCAACTCAAATATGAAACATCAATTAATCATCAAAGTTTCTGACTATATATCGTGATGGTTTGCTCGGATATGAAGATGGAGGTGTACGTGGCTTACCATTAATGATCTGAAGTTGAATTTCTGGAGCCTCTCCCATGTCAAAGTTTTTTCAGATCTGGAACAAAGCTGGTCGCAGGCGGGCAGTGAAACAGAGAAAGCAAGTCAAACGAGGCTTATAAATCAAAGCACGTGGCTCTGGCTTTGTCGCTTATGGAATGTCTCGCAACTCGTTGCCGGACTACTCACTACTTTAGGGCAGGTCGTTCCTTCCTTGCTTAAAGTCCTGGCTCTCTGATCCTGGGTCCAGTTTATTAGATTTTTTTTTTTGACCAGAAACTTATACAACAGCTTAAAAACTATTAGTTTTTCATGGTATATTTGTTTGAATTTGAACATATTTCTATTTTTAAAATATGAGAATTTTTTAGATATGTAATCCGAGTTTGAACTTCCTCTCTTTAATAAAATATATATATATAAAAATTATTTCATACATTGTCAATAAAATATTTTTATTTCACAAGCGATATTAAAATCGTGACACGTGTTTTATTTTATTTAAATTTAATTTTTTAAATATTTTTATAAAACACGTATTACGATCCTATCACCGTTGTCGTAACGGCTTCGCGCTCGACGATTTTCGAAAAACTTTTAAAAAACAAAAATGGGAGTCGCCACCAATCTTTTTTGTCTAGGTGTGATTGGCCACCTGAAAACGTTTATCTTTTCAACAAAATCTCAAAATTAATTAAGTTTTATTAAAAAATAATCTTTTGGTCTGCGAAACAAAAATTGAGTT
Source organism: Heritiera littoralis (assembly GCA_031772115.1). Classification (NCBI taxonomy): domain Eukaryota; kingdom Viridiplantae; phylum Streptophyta; class Magnoliopsida; order Malvales; family Malvaceae; genus Heritiera; species Heritiera littoralis. Next base: position 4,335,901 of record JAPDPK010000026.1, on the reverse strand, counting down.
CGGGGGTACGGTTACGCGTGGGGAAGGATTAGCACCCCCACGACGCCCGTTAAAAAACGGTACCATAATAATCATGTGTTATCCTTTTTGTTTTAATAAATGTTCTTAATTTAATATTTAAAATTAATTCATTTTTTATTCCAACCTTTTTATTCAAAATCATTTTTTATTTGCAAATTTATTTTGTTTTACTTTATTTTTCGAAAGTAAATGTGAACCTTTTTGTATTGAATAATTAAATCAAATACTCCAATACTTTTGGCAGCATTTGAAATAATTTTCCTCACCTAGAGATTTCTTAAGAATCACTACTTGTGACTTCTACAGAATCTCATCCTCGGAAAATTCACACTTGCTTCGAAATTAAATGGATGCATATGATGCAAACAAATAATATATGATGCAAATGAATTTTCAATTTCAAATTTCCTTATTTATTTGTTGATTTATTTATATTTCTTTATTTTTAACAAAACTTATTCATTTTCATTTTTAGTAAAAATTTAAATTATCGAAAAACCGTACTAAATATTCCAATACTTTTGGCAACATTTAGTAGGATTTCTCTCACCTAGGGATCAGTTAAGGAATCACTACTTGTGACTTCCATAACATCCCATCATTGGAATTTTATTTAATTAAATTTAAAATTTTATTATTAATTTTCTTTTTCTATTTTCTTTTAAAAACTCATTTATTTTTATTTTTAACAAAAAACTAAATTATTGAAAAATCATACTAAATATTTCAATACTTTTGGCAACATTTAGTACAACTCTTCTCACCTAGGGATCAGCTAGGAATCACTACTTGTGACTTCCGTAGCATCCCATCATCGGAAGAATTAATTTAATCTAAATCTTATTATTTTCTTTTAAAAAAGGGACTTGTTTTATTTTCATTTTAATAAAAAAAATAAAAATTATTGAAAAATCATACTAAATATTCCAATACTTTTGGCAACAATTAGTATGACCCTTCTCACCTAGGGATCAGCTAGGAATCACTACTTGTGACTTCCGTAGCATCCCATCATCGGATATTCATTTAATTATTGTTTAAATTTAAATTTTATTATTATTTTTTTGCTCTTTTTTTTTAAATATTTAAAAACTTATTTTTATTTTTTATTTATATATATATTTTTTTGACTGTCATGAAAATATATTAAAAGCACACATGATAATAATAAAATTTTTAATTTTTAATTTTTTTAATTTAGTTTTTTTATTTCTTATTTTTAATTAACAAAATAAATAAATACTAAATAAATAAATAATAAACAAATAAGAAAAGGAAGAAAAAATTTACCAAAATGGATTTGGGTTTGGAACCCAAATAAGCACTTGAATGGCCCAAAAACACAGCCCAAATTGAGGGCCCAAAAGGCCTTCCACGTGGCCCAAAACAGGTGGGCCGGATCGGGTCGGGTCTGCAGGGCGCGGGTCGGGTCGGCAGGCGCACGCGGATCTTCTCCTTCCTCGGGTCAGGCACGCGGATCCCGGGTCGGATCCCGGGTCGCGCGCAAGTCGCCTGCTTTTTTGCTATATAAACCCCTTTTTTTTTATTCCTTCATTTTTCCTTTCCTTCCTCAAAAAAATCCAGAGCTCTTGAGCTCTCCGCCGGGGCGATTCCCGGCCGCCGCTGGGTCCGCCGTCAGCCGCCGCCGGCCGCCGTACTCCGGTAGTCGGCGGTAATCCCGAAACCTCAAAAATTCTTCTCCTTTTTCCCTCTACCCAGATCTGAACTCCAATCCACCCAAAAATTTCCCTAACCCCGTAGATCTGGCCTCACCGAAACCCTCCTTCCTCTTTTGTTTTTTTTTTTGTTGAGGCTCCGGATGGTTTTGGTTTGTGATTTTGGTTTTGGTTTTGTGTTTTGTGTTTGTTTTGCAGGTTTGGGGTTTAGATCTGGGTTAGGGGGTCTCGGTTGTGGTGGTTTGTGGTGGTGATGACGATTATGATAGTTGGGTGATGATGATGACCGTGATGATGGTGGTGAGGGGTGACTAGACGGTGAGTGGGGGATGGGATCTGGGGGTCTCGATTGTGGTGGGTTTGTGGTGAGTGGGGGTTTTTTTTGTTCCCCCCCTCCGGATGGGAGAGGGTTAGGGGCTTTTTAGTGGGGATGATGCCGTGTTGGGATGGGTAGACAGGAGAGGTGGCTGGTGGTGGCAGACCTGCCGGTGGCAGGAGCTAGTGGATGGGTGACAGGAGACTGGACAAAAAACAAAATAAAAATAGAATAATAAAATAAAAACAATAATAATAATAATAATAATAAAATAAAAACAAAATATATATAAAAATAAAAATAAATATAATATTAACAATAATAATAATAACAAAAATGGGACAAAATTAGGTGTCAACAGCTGCCCCTCTTTGCTCATTGCTGAGGATCAGGAATAGAGCAAAGACAATAGACACTAATTTTGTCCGGCTTATGACCTAATCTCTTCTTCTTTTTCTTTTTTTTTTCTTCTTTTTTCTTTTTCTTCTTTCTTTTTTCTTTTTTCTTCTTTTTTTTGTATGCGCTACTCTTGCAGCAGAGGCGATGAAACTTTAAATTTAAATCATCCATTTTTGTTTGTTTGTTTTCTTTTTTTTTTTAACGTGCTCCTCTTGCAGCAGAGGCAATGAAACTTTAAATTTCTTTTTGTTTTGTTTGTTTTTTTTTCTTTTTCGAGAAAGCTCCTCTTGCAGCAGAGGCAATGAAACTTTAAATTTAAATCATCCATTTTTGTTTGTTTGTTTTCTTCTTTTTTTTTTTAAACGTGCTCCTCTTGCAGCAGAGGCGATGAAACTTTAAATTTCTTTTTGTTTTGTTTGTTTTTTTTCTTTTTCGAGAAAGCTCCTCTTGCAGCAGAGGCAATGAAACTTAAAATGTTGTTTTTCTTTCGAAATGCGCTCCCCTTGCAACAGAGGCGATGAAACTTTAAATTTCTTTTCTGAAAATGTGCTCCTCTTGCAACAGAGGCAATAAAACTTTAAATTTAAATCATCCATTTTTTTTGTTTGTTTTGTTTTTTGTTGTTTTTTTTTTAAATGTGCTCCTCTTCCAGCAGAGGCGATGAAACTTTAAATTTCTTTTTCTGGAAATGTACTCCTCTTGCAGCAGAGGCATTGAAACTTTAAAATTTTTGCCCGGAGGACTTAGATTTTGTGCCCGGAGGACTTATGATTCCTTTTCTGAAAAGTGCTCCTCTTGCAGCAGAGGCAATGAAACTTAAAAATTTTGCCCGGAGGACTTAAAATTTGTGCCCGGAGGTCTTATGATTCATGCCCGGAGGACTTAGATATTGTGCCCGGAGGACTTGAGATTTGGTGCCCGGAGGACTTATGATTTGTTTGGAAAGTGCTCCTCTTGCAGCAGAGGCGATGAAACTTTAAAAATTTGCCCGGAGGACTTGAAATTTGTGCCCGGAGGACTTAAGATTTGTGTCCGGAGGACTTATGATTTGTTGGAAAGTGCTCCTCTTGCAGCAGAGGCGATGAAACTTTAAAAATTTTGCCCAGAGGTCTTAGATTTGGTGCCCGGAGGACTTAAATGCTTTTTCTGAAAAGTGCTCCTCTTGCAGCAGAGGCGATGAAACTTTAAAAATTTGCCCGGAGGACTTGAAATTTGTGCCCGGAGGACTTAAGATTTGTGCCCGGAGGACTTATGATTTGCTGGAAAGTGCTCCTCTTACAGCAGAGGCATTGAAACTTTAAATATTTTGCCCGGAGGTCTTAGATTTGGTGCCCGGAGGACTTAAATGCTTTTTCTGAAAAGTGCTCCTCTTGCAGCAGAGGCGATGAAACTTTAAAATTTTTTTCCTAGAAATGTGCTCCTCTTGCAGCAGAGGCAATGAAACTTTAAAAATTCTTTTTTCTGGAAAGGCTCCTCTTGCAGCAGAGGCAATGAAACTTTAAATTCTTTTCCTTTTTTTCCCTTTCTTTCTTTTCTTTCTTTTTTCTTTTCTTTCTCTTCTTTTCTCTTTTTCTCTTCTTTCTTTCTCTTCCCTTTTCTCTCTTCTTTCTTTCTCTTCTCTTTTCTCTTCTTTTCTCTTTTTCTCTTCTTTTTTTTTTCTTCTCTTCTCTCTTCTCTTTTCTTTTTTTTCTCTCTTCTCCTTTCTTTCTCTCTTTTTTCCTTTTTCTCTCTACTCTCTTTTTCTCTTCTTTTTTTTTCTTCTCTTCTCTCTTCTCTTTTCTCTTCTTTTCTCTCTTCTCTTTTCTTCTCTCTCTCTCTTCTCTTCTCTTTCTCTTCTCTTTTCTCTTCTTTTTCTCTCTTTTTTTCTTTCTCCTTTTTTTTTTAAATCTTGGAAAAGGTTGCATAACCTTTAAAATCTAGATTAAATGGTGTTGAGTCTTCAGCTTAAGAAACATGTTTTAATCTCAAAATTTTGCACAAAAACTTTCAATGTTGATGCTGTATGATATTGTGTATGTATGCATGTATGCATGACACTCAATCCTGTACATTCTCTAACTTTAGATCTTTTTCCTATCTTGCCAAAGAGGTACATCATTTGCCTTTTTTATCTTCTTTGCCCCCAACATGACCATGAAAGCTCCTTCCTATTTTCCATTTTTGCAGAGTTCTTGCATTCTCATCACAGCCTTTTGACTAATAGCACTAAGTTTTCCTCATAACTATTTTCCAGGAGAAATGAATCTAATTTTCACAAGTGATATTTGATCCTTTCGAAAAATTAGTGATTACTTTTCAAGATGAGTGACATAAATCCTGTTCGGATCTTTTCAACTGGACAATTTAAAGTTTGGTGCACTCAGATGTTCTTTGTTTGGGGCATACTTTGCCATTTATACAAAAAAAAAAACAATGATTCCTTACTTAGCTTAAAATAGCTTTCTCAAAATACCACCACTTTTTCCCCATCTTTCTTCTTCTTTTTTTTTTGTTTTAAACAAAATTCTGAATGAGAATAGAAACAAAATATTTACAACTTGGTTTGACAATCTCTTAAATTCTCGAATAATGGCGTTCCACAAATGCCAAGATACGATACGAATGACTGAGGTCTTTCCTGTTCAGGGAGAGTATTTACAAGAAGAAAGGTTCAAACTTTTTCAAAAAATGTCAGCAATCAAATGCCATCAAAATCTTTGGATATTTGGAGGGTCTCTCAAGGCTTGTTAATTCTTTTTTTCCATTTTCAGTTCATGTCACTGCTTGACTTGGTTGCATGAAAAGTTCATTGTTCGCTCCAGACTGCCCTTTTCGGGTTTTCACCCTAGAGCCTCATTCTTTCTTTTGTTTTCTTTTCTTTTTCTTCTTCTTTTTTTTTTTGATTGATTGCTCCACCATGCATTCAAGAATTCAAATTTTATTCAAACCAAAGAAAGGTGAGAATTTTCCAAAGAAGAGCTCTTCGATACAAGCATCCCCTACTTGATCAAAATGGACTTTTAAGTACGTAATGTAGGCCATGGTTCAGGGTTTTGAAAGAATGGATAAATAGGCCCAAAATGTGTTTGAAGGTGATCAATCCAAGGATCATTTCTTCTCCTATGGTTGTCCATCATTTTCACTCTTTGAAGCACCTTTCTTTTTCTAATTTTCCATGTATCTCTTCTCCTTCTTCTTCTTCCTTTTTCTTTCTTTCTCTTTCTTCTTCTTTTTTTTTTCTTCTTCTTTTTTCTCCTCTTTTTTTTTTCAACATCCTATGCATCCTTTGAAGCATCTTTCTTTGTGTACTTTCACATGTATCATTCCTCCTTTCTCTTCCCTTTTTCTTTTCTTTTTTCATTGATTCATATCCAAGATTTCAAAAACATAGTAAATCTTATTTGATCAAAAACAAAAGTTGAATCATTCATCTTCTTTGAAGAGATATTTTTCGCACATGCCCCCCGGTGTGGAGGGTGATCCTTGAAGGAGGTTTATTATGAAAGAAGTTATCAGGCTCAAAATGGGTAGCAAAAGGATAACGTTTATATTTGTGAATGGAATATGAAAGACGGCCATTCATCACCTCAAATTAAGATGCTTATATTGAAAAGCAGTTCTTAGGACAAGTTTTTCTTTTGGCATTTGAAATCCTCTAAATATCATGTTTGCATGATGTCACAATCAATTTCATTTTTTCTTTTTTCTTTTTTTCTTCCTTTTGTTTTTCTTTTTTTTTCTTTCTTTTTTCTCGTTTTTTTTTATTTTCTTATAATGTACCACTTTAATTTGACAGAGCTTGACCTCACACACCACATCGTCATTTAAGGAAAAAGATGATGCGTAACTCGAGGTATTGTGCAGATGGACCTCGATGGAAAAATCCTCAACTTTGGTTTTTTTTTTTTGCTCCAAATCATGGGCGAAAGGCATCTTGGGAGTACAAGATTGAAGAGTTTGGGATTTGTACAAGAATTTAGATGGAAAGGTATTTCAAAATGATCTTGCCACATATTTGACCGCCATTATCCAGAATCTTTGAGATTGTCATTGATTTCCAAAAAAAAATCTCAAAACGTTTTGCAAATCGGTTATTTCTTGAAAATCATTAACAATAAAGCCCTACCATGGTCAAAGTGAAAACAAAATTGGACTTTCAAATCTTATGCCCCAATTTGGCCTTTTAGCTTTCGACTGACTTAGATTTTATGGAGATGTGATCCAAGAATGATTTAATACATTCATCTTTGACAGTAATCACCAATTTTCTTGGAATCATTCTTATCATTATTGTGAAGAAAAGAAACATTCTTGTCATATGCCACCGGAAAATAAATTATGCAAAAAGTTGTGCTCATATGATTGTCACCTAGGCCAACGAAAATGACAAGCATTTTTTCAACAAAATACAGACTTTAAAATCTGAAAATCTTCGTTTTCCTCCAGATTAATCTGCCAAAATGCCATGATTTTACACCAAAGTGGACTTCCACTGTTCCATGAGTTCTTGAGTCACGATTCCACCATTGATGAGCTCTTCAATTCTTTCCTTCAACTGCCTGCATTTTTCTGTTGAATGCCCAATTGCCCCCATGTGATAGTCACATATGCTATTCGGGTCATAGCTCTTAGCCAATGGGTTCGGTGCTGTTCTCAAAGGTATAGGGGTCAAATATTGGTTTTTTACCAAAAAGGGCAAAAGATCGGAGATTGGGATTAGGATTTTTCCTTGATTGCTTCTCGATCTTTTTCTGTTGTTTATTGATGGTTGAAGAGGTTGAGCTACTGGCCTAGGCATGAAGATAGGCGCAGGAAAAATTGTTGAAGGGCAAAAGTTTGTTGGAAATCCTAGTTGTGGGACTGGTGAAAAAGGATAAGAATCATAAGAGGCATTATTCAAGGTTGGACCGTATGATGGGTGAGGCAAACAGGGATGAGATGGAGCAGTGTTTTTGGGAAATTGCCCCTCAAATGTCACAGCTTGCACTTCTTCTTCCATTCCTTCAAGTCTGTTATCGGCCATGTCACCTATCTTGATCTTGCCTCTCTTGATTGCATTCTCAATCATCTCTCCGGAGGCCACCATGTCGGCAAAATTCTTAGTAACATTCCCGATCATCCTATCATAGTATGGTGCATGAAGGGTACTAAGAAACAAATTTGCAGTCTCTTTTTCCGTGAGGGGAGGCTGGACCTGAGTGGCAACATTCTTCCATCTCTGGGCATATTCTCTAAAGCCTTCAGTAGCTTTCTTCTCTATAGTTTGCAAAGACAAACGATCTGGGGCTAGATCCACAATATGCTTATATTGGGCGACAAAAGCCCTTGCCAAATCTTCCCATGAGTGAACATCGCCCCTGCCCAATTGTGTATACCACCTAGCAGCAGATCCTTTAAGGCTGTCTTGGAAAACATGGATCAACAGCTTGTCATCATGCACATGCGCTGCCATTTTTCTACAGTATATAGTGATATGGGCCTTTGGACAGGTGGTTCCATCATATTTCTCAAATTCTGGAGCTCTAAACTTTGACGGAATGACCACACCCGGTACTAAGCATAATTCGGCAGCATTTAAAGATCCATGAAAATCCATTCCTTCAACGATCCGAAGCCTTTCTTCTATAAGCTCTATCTTTTGCCGAGAATTTGAGCCTCCTTCCACTTGTGGCATCCCTTGCTCTTTATGACTATCCAAATTAGCAACATGAATTGGTTCGAGGGGATTCATGGTGGGATTTGCACGCCCTTGAAACTGACTAGGGTCGACTGCAGACGGCATATTAGGGCACACATAACCCTCGGTGGGCATTGCTTGTGGCTCTTGAGATGATTGGGTTTCTCGTGAGCCAATGTTAACTGGACAAAAAGAATTTTCAGCATTTTGCAACTGATGCCCCTTTTGAGTAGCTAATTCTCCCATTTTTCTATTGTTCAGCTTCTCCCACAAACCTGCCATCTGTGACAATTGCTCTCTCATCTCTTGTTGAGCTCTTTCCATCCTTTCCATCTGAGTCATTTCTGTCTCTTCCATGGTCCAAAACTATCTCCGAAGTTTTTCGATGATCGAGCTGTATCTACACCGAATCCGTCACAACCTAAAATTAGATGTCATGCTTGCCATGCTAGTATGATGCTTTTATTGTATGGAAATTGTGAAATAAAAAGAAAATTCAACCTTGTTGTTATTTCAAAGTATCACAAGCTGTATACTAAAAAGCAAAAAGGGAAATTATAAACTAAAAATTGTCATTTGTCCATTCCTTTGTTTTGATCCACTGTTTTTCTTTCTCTTTTTTTTTTTATATTTTTTTTCTTTAAGGAAACAGTTATTGTTAGCTTTATTATTTTCTGTCAAAATCATGTTATGCACATATGAATGAAGTGAATGCAAACCTATAAAAAATTTCGTAGCCACCTCCCTTATATCGAGGACTTTACATCAATCAGTCCTTTCTCCTTATATGACAAGTCAATTGGTCTCCATTTGCTAATGATTCAACGTGTTGTTGTTCTGGACACGGTAGCGACACTTGAAAATGACCCATTTTAGTCCTTCCAAAACTTTCAAGCGTCTTCATAACCTTAGCTAGCTTCCCTTTTATCTCTCGTATATCACGTCCAAACTCTTCTCGATTATTCTCCAAAATAGTCTAGCTTTCTAATTAATCTCCCATATCTTTGACCTCTTTTATTCCAAAAAGACAAATACTCTCCTTATTATGTTATGTGAATGCATTAATGTAATGAAATATGACATGCTAAAGAATCAAAATTTTCTCTTATTTAAATTCAATGAATGAATTCATTTTTTGCTTTAATTCTAGAGTATGATGATTCTTTCTTCTTCTTTTTTCTTTTGTTTTTTTTTAAGAATGGATTTTTTCTCTTCTTCTCTTTTTTTTTTAAAAAAAAATTTCTTATTTTCACTCCATGACTCATTCTCTTTAACCTCCCCTTTTCTAAATTATTCCTAAAGGACTGTGACAATGAATTCACCTTTTATTTTTATCAAATTTTTTTATGTAATCTATGCATAACTTTCAAAAAATAATTTATATATACATTATCATTTCTTTCTTTCAGATAGTATTAGAGAACAAAGAATATTTCCATGTTATTCTCAAAAAGAAAAAAAACAGATAAAACCTTATTTTCTCTTTTTTTTTTTTTAAATTGTAAACTTGTAAATTTTATTTTGAAAATGACAAAAAAGAAAAAAAAAACACCTCTTGATTTCTTTTTATTTTTTTATTTTTAAAGGCATGAATTTGGAAAAATGTCAGAGTCATGGTATGAAAAAGATAGTAAAAATGTTCCCTCTTGTGTCCTAATTTCGGGATAATTTCTACAAAAATCGGACATGGCTCTAGCTAGGATCGGCTTCTTAGGGCCTTTTACATGCTAGGTTGGGAGATGAATATCTAAAGGTTCTCAAATTATACCTCACTGTCATCCACACTGGACTAGTAAGATTTAATTTGAGTAGGAGTATTTCGCTTGCCATTGCGGAGGTGATTACCTCACGAGAGCAAAGGTACTCTACTCCCTCCTAAGAAGGACTGAACCCAGGTATAGAGCTCATGTGATGCAAATGCAAGTGCAAGTGTAAGTGTGTGCATGAGGGAACACATCAAACTCAAATTAAATTATTATCTCTAAATGTCTCAACAATTTATTAACAACAAGTATATACAAATATAAAACATAAAATAAATAACATAGAATGCAAATGCAAACAAAATTATTTTCAAAATCCAAGTGAATTAAGTTTAAATATCAATCAAGACTATTAAATTAAAACTTTGGATAACACATGATTAATGAATGGCTTGACCCTCAAAAAGCATCCCCAGTGGAGTCGCCAAGCCGTTACGACAACCGTTTATGGAATAAAAATATTTCACTGACAGTATATGGAATAATTATCTTATATATAATGGACTTTGTTTGATTTATGAAAATATTTTATTTTCATTTTTCATTTTTTGAATTTTGAAAAATATGTTTGGTATACAAAAATTAAAATTTATTTTCAAAATTGAAAATTATGGAAATGTATTTGCATTTATATTTTCAAAACAAAAAATATGAAAAGCAATAACTAATTATAAATAATTAAAGATGCCAAATATCTCTAAAAAAAAGCTATTAGCCTATTACCAAAATAATAAATATTGATTGATGGCTTCTAATTATAAATATAATATATATATTATATTAAATAATGCATGGGTTCAAAGTCAAATATGAACCTCCTTACCTAAACTCGCAAAACTGTAGCTTACAAAAAAAAAAAAAACCCAAACGCAACGACATCCTGACCAGATCCTGTGTTAGTGAAAACGTCTTTTTTTTTTGTTTTCATTTTTTACCTCATTTTCATTTTTGTTTTCTAAATGTGTGTTTTCATTTTCAAAACAGAAAAGGCTTCTATTTTCTAAAACCAAACTCTACTTTAGTTTTTCATAATATATTAAAGATAAAAAAATTCAAATAATCATATTTTTACTTTAAAAATATGCAAATTTTACTAATCTGAAATTTGAACCTAATCATTTATATTGACAAGCAAAAAAGATAGAAAAGAGCCAGATTAAAGGAAAACATTTACTCAACTTGTTTTTGTTCTTTTCTCTTAGCTGTTTTTAACTTCTATAGTATGGGTATGTATTAGAGTGGAAAGAACTTTTAGATTCGACTCCTATTAAATATATTTTTGGAGAAGGGTAAAAAAATTTTAATTGTGATTAAATTTTGAATAAAATTAATCTCAAATTATTAAAACGAACAAAAACATCTATGACTTACACAAAAAAAAACATCTTAGCCAGAGGATATTGTCGTTTTTCACCTCGATCTCTTTGTCGCAACGGCTTCGCGCTCGACGATTTTGAAAACATTTAAAAACGAATGGAGTCGCCACCAATCTTTTTTATTAGGTGTGATTGGCCACCTGAAAACGTTTATCTTTTCAACAAAATCTCAAAATTAATTAAGTTTTATTAAAAAGATAATCTTTTGGTCTGCGAAACAAAAATTGGGTTCGGGGGTACGGTTACGCGTGGGGAAGGATTAGCACCCGCACGACGCCCGTTAAAAAACGGTACCATAATAATCATGTGTTATCCTTTGGTTTTGATAAAATGGTCTTGAATTAAATATTTAAAAATAATTTTTATTTTTATTACAATCAATTTTATTCTTTTTATTCAAAGTCATTTTTTGTAAAAAATCATTTTGTTTTATTTTAAAAAGTTAAATTTTATTTTTCAAAAGTGAATGTGAACTTTTTTGTATTGAAAAATTAAATCAAATATCCCAATACTCTGGTAACATTTGAAATAATTTTCCTCACCTAAAGATTTCTTAAGAATCACTACTTGTGAGTTCTATAGAATCTTATTATTAGAAGATTCACACTCGCTTCAAAAATTATTATGAGTGCATATGATGCAAACAGATAATAAATAATGCAAATGAATTTTTTGATATTTTATATAAATATTTCTTTATTTATTTTAAATAAAAGTTCTTATTATTGAAAAATTGCACTAAGTATCCCAATACTCTGGTAACACTTAGTGAACTTCTCTCACCTAGGGATCAGTTAAGAAATCACTACTTGTGAGTTTCATAACATCCCATCATCGGAATTCATTTAATTAAATTTAATTTTTATCATTAATTTCCTTTTTCAATTTTCTTTTTTAAAAACTTATTTATTTTTATTTTTAATAAAAAATAAATTATTGAAAAATCATACTAAATATCCCAATACTCTGGTAACAATTAGTACAACTCTTCTCACCTAGGGATCAGTCAAGAAATCACTACTTGTGAGTTTCATGACATCCCATCATCGGACATTCATTAATTTTATTATTAATTTAAAAAGAACTTACTTTATTTTCATTTTAATAAAAATTTAAATTATTGAAAAACCATACTAAATATTCCAATACTTTTGGCAACAATTAGTATGACTCTTCTCACCTAGGGATCAGCTAGGAATCACTACTTGTGACTTCCGTAGCATCCCATCATCGGAAATTTCATTTAATTAAATTTAATTTTTATTATTAATTTCCTTTTTCAATTTTCTTTTTTAAAAATCTTATTTATTTTTATTTTTAATAAAAAATAAATTATTGAAAAATCATACTAAATATCCCAATACTCTGGTAACATTTAGTATGACTCTTCTCACCTAGGGATCAGTCAAGAAATCATTACTTGTGAGTTTCATGACATCCCATCATCGGGAAAATATTTAATTAAATTTAATTTTAACAGTTTAAATACATACTTTATCAACATAACGATAATCACAAAAGTATTATTATTATTACCTTTTTTATTATTATTATTTTTTATATATATTTTCTAAGGATTAAGATTAAAATTAAATTATATTGACTAAACTTAAAATTAGTATTTATTATAAATTCTAAAAATCCTTACATATTCCTCTTTTTTTATAAATATCAAATTATCTAATAATATAAATAACCTGAATATGCAAACAATTAGGTAAATAAACAAATCATAAAGTTTAGAATATACCCAAAGAGATTTGGGTTTGAAAACCCAAAATTTCTTCAAAATTGGCCCAAGCAAGATAGCCCAAGTGTATTCCTCATGGTGGGCTCAGCCGAATTGGGCCGGATCAACAGGAGCCAACCAAGCCTGGTCCAATGGAACTCGTGGGTCGGACCTTTGCTGGTTCGGGTCGAGCTTTTCTGCTGCGAGTCGCGAACCGGGTCGGAAACGGGCGTGCGGGTCTTTTTTTTCTGGAGTGGGACGAGTCGGACGCGGGTCAGGAGCGGGTCGGGTCGGTTGAAACGCACGCGGGTCTTTCTTCTCTCGCGGATCAGGCACGCGGACCCGGGTCGGATCCGGGTCCACGCGCGGATCCTGTAGTTTCTTCTTTTTTTCCTTTTTTTTTTCACTATAAATGCTCCTCTTTTTTTTTTCTATCTTCATTTTCTTCTCTCTTTTTTCAAAAAAGTGCTGAGCTCTCTAAGGCTCTCGGCTGGGCGACTTCCGGTCACCGTCGGACCGCCGTGCGCCGCCGCCGGCCACCGTCGCTGGTGGCCAAAAATAAAAAAATGAAACCACTTTCCGTTATCTTTCCACTCCCTGAGCCCAAATCTAGGTTTAGTTTTCCCTAAAAACGCCCCAAAAGCCCTAGATTTAGAGCTAAAGCCGTCGGCTTTCAAGCCCAGATCTAGCCTCTTTCACCGTCGCCTTCGCCACCGATCTTCAGATCGCCCTTGTTCTTCCCCTTGGCAGCTTCTTACACCAAATCTTGAGGCCCTAACCCTATAAAGCACCTCAAGCCGAAACCCCCCTTTTTGGTTCTCTGTTTGTCTTTTCTTTTTTTTTTTGTGTTGTTGTTGGGGCTTGTGTTTGTTTGCTGTTTTCTTTTGCATGTGGGTTTATGGCTGTTTTGGGGTTTGGGGTCGACGGGTAATGGTGGTTTAGGTGTTGGGATGGTGTCGTGGGTGTTTCGGTGATGGTGAATTGGGAATCGGTCTCGGATTGGGCTTTTGTGGTTTTCTGGGTGTTGAGTTTTGAGGGAAAGGGGGTTTCGGGTGGTTTTGGTGGTGGTGAGTGGTTGTGGTTATTGGTGTTAGGGTTAGGCTCGAGAGATTTGAGGGAAAGGGTGTTTCGGTTCCCCCCCCCTTTCTGTGAGCCGAAGATGGGGGGATTGTAAAGGGCTTGGGTTTGGCCTCCGGCTGGTGGAGATGGGATGGCTGGCAGGGGGTAGGTGACAGTGGCGGTGGCTCTAGGGAAGGTGACCGGCGGACAGTGATGGTGATTGATGGATTGGACAAAAACAAAATAATAATAATAATAATAATAATAATAATAATAATAATAATAAACAAATAATAATAAAAATTATAAACAAATAATGATAATAATAATAATAATAATAATAAAAGTAATAAAAATAATATAAATAAGAAAAATAAAAATAAATACATATATATGTAATAATAATAACAATGAAAATGGGACAAAATTAAGTGTCAACACTCTTGATCCAGTCAAATGGGGCTCGCAATAAACACGTGATTGGGTCAACATTAAGCTTGTTAGATATACTCATCAGTGCATTGAGCGTCGATCATAATAAGTATGATCGTCCACCTCAAGACAAGGACCAACTTTGGAACCAAGCAAATGTCAAGGGTTTTGGTGCGAAGAGCATTTGGACTCTCACACCGATCTAGACCAGCTCATACCCAAGTCACTATTCGGCCACGTGTTCATCACCTCACCAGGTTGGACTGATGGTATTAGCCTATAAATAACCCATGATCGACGAGATGAGGACGAAGAGAGAAAATTAGTCTAACTTAAAAACACTAGTTTCCCACCAAGCTGTCCCTCTATTTCCCACCTCGGTCCAAAAGTGTCATCTTAGGTAACGACAATTATTATTATTATAACAACCTTTCGACCACGCTCAATAAAAAAAATCATAAATTAGTTAAATATGTTAAACGTTAATTTCTAGTTTTTATTATTAATAAAATAAGACAATTAAAAAATATACTTTACTTTAGCGAGATTAATCATAATTCATAGCAAAGAAGAATAAATTTAATATTTAATTAAATAATTAATTATGTATACAATTATAAATGACAGTGGTCTCTGGGCGAGGATTCTTAGAGCCAAATATTTGAAGGGTGATTCTTTCTTGAATGCAAAGAGTTCCACATATGCATCTCATACGTGGAAAGATATTGTCTCATGTAGGAGGATCATTCAAAAAGGGTGTGCTAAAATTATTGGTGATGGCAGGAGCACTTTGGCTTGGCACGACAAATGGCTAGGAGAGAGGTGTATTGTGGATGCTTGTAATGACCCTATACCGCCACATTGTTCAAATTGGACAGTCAGTGACTTAAGGAAAAATGACGGATCTTGGGATAGGGAGAAAAGCAGTTTATTTCCAAGGGACATTGTGAACCAAATGTCCCTTCTCCCACCTTTTTCAAATGTTCCAGATGAAACCTATTGGATGGCTTCTTCAACAGGGGAGTTCACTGTTAAATCAGCATACTCATTGATTGTGGATCCTCAGCATTCCAATTTTCCTTGGCGTACAATTTGGGGTCTACATATTCTTCCACGGATTAAACTTTTCATTTGGCTAGCAGCTCATGGTCGGTTGTTAACAAAAGAGAGTTGTTTTAAAAGAAGACTGGTGACTGATACAAACTATCCGAGATGTGGTGATAGTCTAGAAGATATGCTTCATACGCTAAGAGACTGCCCGAAGTCGCGACAGCTGTGGAACAGGTTCTTAGAGTCTTCTATGTCTCATTTGTTTTATACCTTACCATTAACGGACTGGTTGGTTTTGAATTTAAAGAAACAGGGTACTTCTGTAGTTGGTGCTAATGATTGGCCAAGTCTGTTTGCTGTCATCTGTTGGTATGTATGGACTTGGAGGAATAAATCTATCTTTGAAGAAAACTTTAGATGGCCCGTGGATGATTACCAACGAGTTTTGCAGGTCATGAATGAACTCAGTAGTATGGAGACCACTAATACAAGCATTCCAGCAAAACAACATCGGGATCTTATCTGGGAGAGGCCAGATGAGGGTGTCCTAAAAATCAATGTAGACGCCTCGACTAAATCAAACCCAGGTATGGCTGCAGCAGGAGGAATTGGTAGAGATTCACAGGGAGGATGGCTTTTTGGTTTTCAAAGAAAGCTAGGTTGGTGCTCCACACTTCGGGTGGAAGTGCAAGCAATTTATGCTGGTTTGTTGACAGCGTGGAATCTTGGGTATAGAAATGTCGTTCTTGAATCAGACTCTCAAATCGCAGTGTCAAAACTCTTACAACCTCTAAGAGATCGGGACCCTCTATGCAACATTCTCAGAGCTTGTAAAGAATTGTTGGAACGAGATTGGACATGCTCCATTCAACACATCTACCGTGAAGCAAACTTTTGTGCAGACTTCCTGGCAGATTTGGCACATGAAAGCTCATTTGAATTGGTTACTTTAGATAGTCCTCCACTGGGTTTGGAGAAATTTTTATTTGATGATTTTTATAATGTTAGCCACTCTCGTTTAATCTTAATATAAAGCAGACATCTGCTCATTCTTACCAAAAAAAAATTGTGTTATCAATAATCAGACCAAATCGTCAAAGAATATACACACAAATATACAATAGATTTTTTTTTACAGAGAAAATACCTAGAAAATCAATTAAAAAATAAAATATTATTAGGTTATATACGTCGTTAATCATTTACATCATTATATGTTTGATAAATAATATAAAAACGGTTAGTGTTGTGTTTCAAATAAGAGTCCGGTCTAGAAAGGAAAAATAATTTAATTAATTTATTGATAATTTGATAAAATCTAACTAAAGATATTTTGATAATAACTTTTAATAATTTTATATGTATTAATGTCCAATACAGCATGAGTGAAATTTTTTTATTCACAAATAAGATTAGGATGATAACACATATCTTTTAAAAATATTAGAAAATAAAAAATAAATAAAATAAAATACGTGTTATCATTTTAATTTCGCTTGTGGAATAAAAAAACTCTATTGATATTGTATTGGATAATTATCTATTATATATATATATATATATATATATATATATATTGATTCAGAAATAGATATGTCCATGGATTGGATTAGACCGAATTTAAGCTAAACCTAAATCATATATTAAGGCATTATATACAAATCCAAGCTCAAACCGATCCGTTTTATTTGGATTTGATTTTTAATCCAAGTTTGTTTTTATATTATTATGCAAAAGTTGAACTCCGCCCAAACCAATTTTTTTTTGTTTTATTTTTTTGCATTTTAAATTTTTGTTTCTTTGTTTTTTATTATTTTATTTATCTTAAAATTTAATTTGATTTGTCAGATTTTACATGTCAATTTCTATATTAAATATATATAATTATGTTTATTAATCATCAATATTTTATGTAAATAGAATTATATTATACTCATTATATATATATATAAAACATTTAGTATATATTAATTATTTTCGGACCGGACCAAATCTAGTTTTCAAAAGGTAAAGCTCAAGTTTGATTCAAAAATTCATCAAATTTACTTTTTTGTTTAAACCCGTATATTACGATTAATATTTCTTATGAAATCTACTAAAAATTTAACTAATTTTCAGATTTTAAGTGCCCACTATTCAGAAAGATATACCCTTTCTTTGAATTAGAGGGTCTTCGTTTGGTTCGCGTAAAATAATTTTTAGAAAATGATTTCTGTAAAATGATTTCTGAAAATTTAATTTTCTGAAAAATTTGATATTTTCTGTTGTTTGGTTGATGTGCTGAAAAATATTTTCTATTGTTTATTGTTATAACCTAATATAGATTAGGTTGAGTTTCAGTAGGAGCTTTTTTTCTAAGAGTGGCATAGTTTGGAAATTGTCTTACCCTTTTGAAAAAGGAAAGATAATTTCCAAAAATTCTTAAAAATTTTTTATTGATTGAATTTCATTTTTCATTGACCAAAAATGTTTTACGTCTATCAAACACTCGAAAATGTGAAAAATATTTCCAGAAAAATGAAATATGCGAACCAAACATACCTATCTTCACTTAATTTTCTACACTCAAAAATATGAAAAATATTTTCAAAAAAAATGAAATACTAGTTCCACGGTCAATTTCCATTAATAATGCAAAAGGAAAATTCAATTATAACAACATTTATGAAAGAACATACATCGCACTATCTTCACTTTACACGTAATCCAAGGTAAGTCATTGTCACAGAAGATTGAAACCTTATTCTTACCTTTTAGGAAATACTTTTGCCTCCCTCCATCAGAAAACAATTGTTGGGTAAAAAGTAGTACCAAACAAGTTTTCTCAAATGTCAGTAAATCAACGCAAAAAAGGCATGTCGATGAAAACCACCAAAAAAAAAAAACCCTACATAAGCAAACTGTAATTCAAATCTATCTGTCCGCAACAAACAGTCTAATGTCCAACAGTTTCAGTGTGCATTCGATTTGATCGAAGAGAGTTTCAGTCGAATTTCTCAATCAAATTCAAATGAACTCTTAACTACGAATGAAACAAAAAAAAATCATCTAAAAATTAGAAAGAAAGATTGATAGAATAAAATCAAATTTTAAGTAACAATTTTTTAAAAGAAAATTATCCAATACATGATCAAGGAAATTTTTTTACTGCACAAACAATATTAAGATGACGATACATGTCTTTTAAAAATATTAAAAAATAAAAAATAAATAAAATAAGATATATATCATCATTTCAAAGATCAAAAAACTCTGTATATTATATATTAATCCTTCAATACTTAAAACCCATTACTTTATTCTTTGGATAATTATCCAATACAATGTCACTAGAATTTTTTAATTCCACGAGTGAGGTTAAGATAATTACACGGATCCTATTTATTTATCTATTTATTATTTAAAATTTATTTATTTATTATTTTTTAAATATTTTTAAAAGATATATGTCATCATCCTAACCCTATTTGTGAAATCAAAAAACTCCATTGACGGTATCCTGAATATTAGTCCTTATTCTTTTCCATAAAACCTTGATTTAATAACAAAGAAAAAATCTAAAATTATGATAAAATAAAAAATATTCAAATTCAAATCTAATTGTACATAAATTATATGTTAACTCATATATTGGTTTATATAATGGTTTTGCTAAAAATGTGTTTCATGAATTAATGAATTAAAAACTAATTAATTGCATGAATTAAGTTTGAATATGCATTATGTTTTAGATAAAACAACTAAAGATTCTCTTATTAATTAGGCTAAATGGCGTTGTCACCAAAAAAATATCATACCCATCTTTGGTACCTTAAAAGGTTCATCAATGATCAACATTATTATAACCAAAAAAAAATGATCAACATTATGGTCAATGGAAGTCCACAACAAGAAAAATTGCATTAGTATTGGATCTGGAATTTGTTTGGTGCAAGTACCAGACATTCTGAGTCACATGAATCTACATTTTTTTCAATGGATGACCAAAAAATGACAAAGGAAACCATAGAAGGCAGTTTCCAATATTACAACACAATGTAAAAGTAAAAAGATTTCCTTCCTGTCGATTGCCTGCAACCTCTATCAATGTCCTGAGGCGAAGCCAAGATTTCTAGTTTCAGCTCGAGGGCAAAAATAGACGGCATTTTTAAACAAAATCGTTGGAAACATCTGATTCGGAAGCTTGATCCATAGAAATCTTCCAAGTTCTCTTATTTTGCTCCAACTATACATATTTTTTTGTATGTCCAATCTAAAACCTCTTACTCATGAGCCATGCTTTCTTAGGCCTGTAATTACGGAATCGATATATGCAGGTTAAGAACATAAGAAATTCTGATAATCTTTAGTTTGGAAGAGGCTACAGTATGCAAGAAAAACGAGCCAATGCATCATTTAGAATTCAGAAAACTAGTTAATGCTTCATTGGGATTAGGAACTTACAGTTGAACGAGGAATCTGAAGAAGAATGAATGAAATGCAGTACAAACACAGGGTAATGGCTACTCCAGCTACGAAATTATATAGCAGCCGCCGGTTGTCTTTCGTGGGTATGAAAACTGACTTAAGTGTATTTGTTAGTTCAAACAGGCGAAGAGAGACCTGCAGAAGCAAGGCAAGATGGCAGGATAATGAACAAAATGAATATAATCAAAACTGTATTGCAAAATATAGAACGAGTAGAGAAAATTTGCTTACCAAGACATAAATGGCAGTTGTGAGCATGAAGTTGAGTAGTGGATATTCTGGGACAAAAGAAAGAAGCCACTTGGGTTGTCCATTAGGCATGTCTGACCTGCATGTATGAAATGCAACTATGAGAATCTTATAGATCAGTTATTTTGTTACTCATATCCTGCTTCAGTGCATTATAGAATTACCATGCTTTAGAAAGGATCCAGAGGCAGAATTAAATATCAAGGTTAACCTAATTTACTACCATGCTATTTCTTAGAGGAACAAATTAAAAAGCGAAAAATTTAGACAAACCTCAACCAGATATGAAATTGAGAAATGTAAGTCTCCAGAGTTATCTTGCCAAGCCACCTGGGAAGCACAAAAAATGTAGCATAATTAGAGTAAGTGCAAAAATGCCAGAAGCTCCTCAAACGGAAAATCAATAATCCACAATCTAGGAAGGAGGGCACGGATGGAATGAATTAGTTATAGTCCAGAAACATACGCAAAGAGAGTCAAGGAGAAATTTCGAAGCTGCTGAGTAGAATTCCGCAAGCAAATGTAGACACTAGAATCACAATAAAGCAGAGAAGATAATCAGATCCTGGAAATTAAACTAAAGTGATTCAATTACAAGATATTCGATCTGTCTTCACATAAACTTCCTTGAATGTTCCAAGTCAATTAGAAAAAGAAATCCTTAATACGCACGTTATGGGAATCCAAGACGTGTAGGGATGATATTTGTTGTAAGTAACCTTGTCCAACTTGTAAATACATTCATACCACATATACCCAACCTGAAGAATTTAAGAGAAAGTATTAAAAGTGCCCATCAAAAACCAGTAAGCATAATATAGTGATCAAAAGATCAGGCCACTTACAAATAAAGAAATTGCAACAATGCTTGCTTTGATTGAGAATTTTCTCTTGGTTTCACATTCCTCTAATTTTTCCATCCATTTCTCAACCTAGGATTTAAAACGTTCAAAGAGATTGTTACTTGTGCACTGAGAGACTAGACTTTCAGGTGACTAAAAAATTGAACAACTTACATTGGGATGATAGTAGGCATATATCATTCCAATTATCCATATATAGCGATCAAGACCAGATCTAAAATGCCACTCATGCAGTCGAGGGAGATCAGGTTTTGCAGGATCAGTGTACCCTGCCATTTGAAGGGAGAAAAAAAATGATATAAGCAAACGGCTATAAGCCTATAACATATCCAAGCCAAGAAGAATGAACTTGCTTTGAAATAAATATTTAAAATTAAATCCAACTGGGTTCATTCACATGTGAGGTAGACATTTGAAAGCAAGACATTCCAACTTAAAATGCAAATAAAAAAAATATTAAGGGAAAAAGATTTAGAAGCATATCAAGGTAGCTGAATATAAGGACATGAACTTTGAGCTGTAAATTACTGGTAAGTTGATAAATCAAATAAAAAGTAGAAGAATTGCTGACCTAAAAAGAAAGCCAATGGACTCCAGAATATTTCAAAAACTCCAGGAATTTCCCAAATAAAGATAACTACGAGAAAGCATGCAAGAATTTTCACAGCCATCACAGACGGTATCTCATTATACTTGTTGAAAATCCCAAGAGCTCCATATACCATCAGGGTGAAAAGGGTGTGCATTGGGCAGATGTAGTAAAGCACATAGTCATTGTTGAGAACAATGCAGCAAAATACCACAAAGAAGTTTAGTCGCCACATCATCTGCATCAAATTAAAATTATACAAGGATCTCAGGTTTACTGATATGTATAAAAATAAAGAACTACACAACTGGAATGCTGATATGGCATTATAGCCCAGAGAGAGAATATTACCTGGGCAAAACGTGCTAAACTAAAATCCTTTCTAATATAGTAGTATGAGAAGTTGCCAAATCCAGTCATCCAAACATATGCAGCAATGAAGACACGTATTGCGTTATATATCTCCGTTGCAGCAAAGTAATGGTACATTAGAAATAGGACCTATACAAGAAAAAAAGACATGTAAGTCCAGTTGACAAAACTCCTAGAAACTATTTAGAAATAGTCAGTGGATAGCACAGATTCCAGGGAACTGGAAACACAGGCAATTTCATAAATCTGACAGAGATAGGAATTGACCAGTGTGAACATCAGTGAAGATCTAAAGAATGAATACTGAAATCATACAGCAATCATATGATAGTTTCTCAATTTATAGGATATATTTATATCAATATTACTATAAATTAAGGAGAATAAAAAATAAAACAAATCAAATGAACAACAGTTGAGATTAAAAATTAGAAAAAACATTATCAAATCATAATTTAGGTAGCTTTGACCAAATGGAAAAAGTTATTGCCAGGAGTAAAGAATCACCTTCAACATTTTCCGACATTTAAAAATAAAATTTCCATATTGAGGGAAAGAGAAAAGAACATCAGGAAATATAATCTAAATATAATCTAAGCTCAAGTAGTTACACAAGTCTAAAAATAAACACTTACCTGCATCCATCCTTTCCATTCTTCAGTCTGATGCCTACTAAGGTATTGCATGGTCTTTCCAGAGAATGCGGATTTGTCATTATGTTTCGTCAAAGAAGTCATTGCTGAAACTATGATGAGAATAGCGTAGAGGAAGAGGAAAAGGTCACGGTTGTATTTCTGTCAAATGAAACACACATAATAGATAAATAATTCCCTACAGTGTTCATCAACATATGAAAACAAAGCACTAACCCTCAAGCTACCATCAATTTGCAAATATAAAGCTACTTTAAACCATTTAAAGAGGGATAAATTTAGCTATCAAAAATTTCCAACCACAAGAGAAGAAAATAATTTCAGCCTTTCAGGCATTGTATTGGTATTCCTGTTTATTGAACTATTAGCGAAAGGACATAATGATCACAAAATGCTTATTACAGAATGATTAAATATCCTCCCAAAGTAAAGGACTTGAGTAAGGATGCAAATACAAAAGAAAGAAATAAGGTTGCTTATACAAAATATCATTCACCTAAAAGGAAAATAAGGAAGAAAAACAATGAGCTCCAAGGGTACTGGGATGTAAAATTTACTTGAAGAGATTTAATGAGACTAGTGAACCCAAATTAAAGCCTCTTTCTGTCATTGCAAATGGGAATGGAATTAAGAATGAACAAGATGGGCATAGATAAAGAGAAGGCATCAACTTAACCAGAAAGCACAAAAAAATGATTACATATAAAAATGAAAATCAAGACCCTATTAGGAATATAGATGCAACAGTATACTTGAGAAGCTTTTCCTAAAATATCACAGATGAAATCATGAATTACAATCAAATAACACAAACAAGAAGTATAAAAGCACCTTGGTAGATTCTCCTAGAAAATTTGTGCGGTCACATACATAGAAGTACACCAGGATTGCCCCAAACTCAGCCCTGCATTAGATTGCATAGTTAAACATAAGACGAAATAGAAAGTTTACAAAAAAAAAAAAGTGTATTTCTGCATGTGGCTAACATTGCTCTCAAAATCGGCCGATTTTCCAGCAGGAAAGAGTCTTCCATAGTCAAAAACCTGGAAAATCATAAGGAAATGGTAAGATGAGTGTAAAGAGTACAATCATGGAAAACTCCATAATGACACTAAAACTCAAAGAAAGCAACCTAATCAAGTTTGTTTTAATGGATGAACTATGGAATTTAGCAGATGCTGATCTTGTGAGACCTCCTTCAAGCAAAACAGCCCGGTCATCTTCTTTAATCGTCTCATCTCCTAATTCAGCCAGATTATTGTCTGAATGGCTGCAAATTGAAACTCAGCCATCAGCATCAGCAAATACTGAAGTCAATAATTCCAAGGAATAGTGATATAAGCCCTATCAAATTTTTGCAACCAAGTTAACTCCTAAGAGAAACGATTCCTTACACTTTAGAATGAGATGCAGATTTCTTGTATTCTAGGAACTCTGAATATATCCATGCAATAAAAACTGGAATAACTCCTAAGAGAAAAGACACCTGCAGCGTAATAAAAAAGGCTTTATTAAGTATTTCAGGCAAAACTAGTGCATACAAGAAAATGAAATAAGCAGAAAAGTGCAAAGAAGTATCAAACATTACAAAGTAAAATATTTAAAGTTAGAATAGGGAAGTTAAATATACACATATAGGCATGGTCAAAGAACTTTAAAAGAAGAAAAATGAAACCCCAATTGCCTTTAACATGTTTAAAGAAAAAATGCCATTCCTGCAAATAAGTTATTTTCGTCAAATATCAAGTAAAATTTCAAAAACTTTCCCAATACCATTGAAATTAGAGTCCATACATTAAGAAGATTAGTCTTATCACATTTAACCATAATTCATTAGATTTTCTACACTGTCACTAAGCTACAAATCAAATCTCTTCACACATCACATTAGATTCCAATAACTATTAAAAAAAAATCTTATATTCTTATAAGAAGAAAAAAATTGCTCTAATTCGAAGAGAGGAAATCAAATCAAACCTCAGAAGTACCATCATTTTTGTTTGCAGTATAATATTAAAAAAACATTTTCTACAAAAATTTAAATGAGTAAGCTTTCAAACTCTATAGAAAAAAGAAATACAAAGTCTCAATAACGAAATAACAGAATCCAAAATTAGTACATAGAAATCACAACTTCACTACTTGCAAAAACTACTACAAACATTTTCAGCTCAAAAATCACATTGTCCAAATTCATCCAAATTACAGAACCTCAAAACTAAATCTAAACTTAACCG
This sequence comes from Heritiera littoralis, assembly GCA_031772115.1. Lineage (NCBI taxonomy): Eukaryota > Viridiplantae > Streptophyta > Magnoliopsida > Malvales > Malvaceae > Heritiera > Heritiera littoralis. Next base: position 4,310,994 of record JAPDPK010000026.1, on the reverse strand, counting down.
AAAAACATTGAATCAATAAAATTCAAATTCAAATTCAAAACCGTACCTGTCCAGGCGTAATTGGCCCAGAAACCACCATTTCTTTTCTGGATCAAACAAAAACCTCCTCCAACTGGTAAACTTGCAACAGCAGCGAATCAAATCAATCCAAAGAAAAGAAAATCCTAAATTAAGAGAAAAAAAAAAAAGGAAGAAGAAAAAAATGGTTACCAAAGAAAGAGCAAAACAATGCTTGGAATAGAAAGGTGCTATGCTAGGACGTGCTCATAAATACAATCCTCTAACAACAAATTTCATGTTTAATAATAATAAAGCCGAATTGAATATTCTAAACGAAGGAGATTAAAGAGATAGAGATCTCTTAGCAGCTTGCTTGAAGAATAGAAAAATGGTTCAGATATGACGTCGTTTTCACTCTCTCAAACGGTTGTTGTTGCTGTGGTGCTGTTGTTGGGGTTGTGTTTTCTGGTTGCTATTTTGCTTTCAGGTTTGGGCGAGTGAATGTGATGTGATACAAAGATCAGAAAATTAGATGCACAAATTATTCAAAATTAAGAAAAAAAACATTGAATCTTTAATTGTTATCTTATATAGGATTAATTTAAAATACTATTGTACCTTATTATTAAACTGCTTAATTAATCTTAAGTAATATTATTATTATTAATGTGAATAATAATAAATTTTTTTTAAGAGGGTGGATCTGCTATTAAAACTTATAATAGACCGGGCAATGTAAACCTTCATCATGGACCATTAAAAGTCTAATCAATTTTATTTTGATTCATAATTTTTCAAAGTTTGATTGTGACTGTTGGAATGAATATCATCATTGCAAAGTGGTATAATATTTTGATGAGCGACTAGTCAATTTTGATTTAAACAGTTTTATTACAATCCGAAATTTTAAATATATGCATTTTTTTAAATATTTACCATCCATAGTTCTCATCATAAAAAATCAATTGATGCAAAAGACCTCTGATGTCAATTTTCAACCATCCATTACACATTAAAACACTTCTAAATTAATATTTTTGGAATCTATCATTAAATATTAATTTAGAGATGTTATTAATTTAAAGGGTTGTACTTTATGAATTGTTATTGTCTTAAAAAATGTGTCCATTTAATTTTCACATTTTTTAAATCTCTCTAATAACTCTATAACTTTTAATTTCATAAAAATTTCCTTGCAAATATATTTTTAACATATTAATACTTTTTAAATTCTTAAAATAAAAAATCTTAAATATGGTAATCTTTTACAAATTAACATCATAAAGTGTTTTTTAGTTTTTGAATATTATGTAATATATTTTGTATTCTTTTATCAAATTATTAAATTATTCGACAATCGAGATTGAAATTTTACATTAAGTTTTAAAAATAAAATTATTAATTATTACGATAAAAGGGTTTATTAAATTTTTTCATTAACCGAGTCGGAACCAATATTTTTTATTAATTTAAAGAGATTATTAATTTAGAGGGGATTAATTTATAGTGGCACTACTGTAAATACTTTTGATTCTCACATTTGAGTCCAATTTGTTACAAATGTGCATCAATTTATGGAAACTTTTCTTTTTTCTTTTTTTTTTTTGCCCTTTCTATATGAAAAAAAAAATGGTCTTAATTTCTTGGTAGATGGATACAAAATTGGCAAAGTTCTTTTCCCTTGTCTGCATGCAAAAGTGCAGTTTAAGGAACCCACCTAATCTTTTTTTTTTAAAAATAACTGCATCGTGTCTTTAATATTGGTTTAGGTAATTAAGAATAATGGTATGGTTTGGTAATGGTATAATTGACAATCTAACAGAAAAATAAAATACTCATGAAATCCCAAAACCAGCCCCCTCTGATTTTGCAAATGATTTTCTGAACCCAAACCCAGTTTTTCTCACCAAACTTTGTAATAAACGTCCAAGCTTCTGCTGCCTAGTTGCAGGCTGAAAATGAGGGGCAGGTCCCTTAGCTAAACCCAAACAAACAGTCCATTAACCTTTCTTCAAACTAATCTTTGTATAATTAAAACCATAAAGTGTTTGAAAATCTATGGGATTAAGCATTTTAACACCTTTCGAAATGGATAATCTGAAATAATTTAATGTTTATGATTTAAAGTTTGAATTTCTTTTCTTCTTTAAACTTGTTGAAATATACTATATTTTTCTCAAATTCTAATTTTCTCAGAACTGTAATTTACCCATTATGAGATGTTTATTGTGATCAATTATTAAATTGATTTGAAATTTTAAAATTTATTTCATTAATTTTTTGGCTTATTGTACCAGTCCAATATCTCTTTCAAGTTCAACAAGTTTCTATTTCTAGTCAGAAACTAAACAGTCAGATGTTTACTTCTGACTACGAAAAATTATTATTGCCTGAATTTCATTTTATTTTCATTTTTTAAGTTAGTTTATTTATTTAATTAATTGATTTTTTATATGTAAACACACATGGATTGATTGTATAAATTTTCATGACTAGACAGCAGGTGAATTCAACAATTATAATTTTGAAGTCCATATCAATCAACTGATTATTTTAAGAGAATGAAAGGACCATGGCACATGCTATTGTGCTAACAATGCATTGAGATACTTGTTGAAATGTTAATTTTAAAATATTTTAACTTTAACTAATTAATAATAGCTTTGAATTATTAGAAAAAATCCAAAACTTGGTCATTCTTGTTAAGACTAATTGTTGTGTAAAATGTCAAATTTTAGACTTTAAGAAAATGAAAAAAAGCACTGATTTATTACTTAATTATATACTTGGTTTCTTCTATAGTTTCTCCAAGTTGAATAAGCTATAGTTATGATGACACATTTATCGAATACTATTTGATTATGATTATAATTATAAATTTTACCTGTTTATATAATTTCATAAAAAATAAATTAAAAAATAAAAACTTTCAAATTATCTCATGAAACCTATATGTCATATCAATATCATGCCCCAACATCTAAATCCTAGCTTGAGGTTTGGCAATTACTATTTGATTGATCAATTTGAGTTTGTTAGGTGCACTTGACAATGACTAAAAGGCATAGATTATGGTCTATTATTCTTCACAAATCTATATTTAATTTGGCCTAAATTCTTTACAAGAGCAACACTGCAAAATTTAGTTATAAAATGCAATCACGGGCGCAATGAAAGAGTTCTTATCATACATCCAAACTAAATCTTAGCATTTTCTAATGTAAAAAAGTAATATATATTTCCCCTTCTATTATTGACCAGCTAGCACTCCATTTCTTAGTGAACGCTTAATTCTTCTATAATCTTGACTGCATCTGACTGTGGAATTTCATCATATACATTCAACGCTTCATAAGGGGAATAGAGGGCGCCAGATTTTTCAGCTGTTTTCTACCGTGGAATTTGGCGACTTCAACACGAAACCCAATCTCCCAATAATTTCGTTCGAGTCTTGACTGAAAACGTGGCTTCTACGTCTCCCTAGTCAAATTTAACAATGACAAATTAAAAGCTAGGCACTTACATTAAATTCAATTAATTAAAGCATACTATACCATTAAACGCTTATATATAATATAAGAAAAATTTTCACTAATCTATAAAAAATGTGAAAGCAAAAGAAAAATCAAGTTCAAGCAAATTAAAAGGAGATTAGATCTTGAGTAATATTTCAAATTATTGTGTTAGCACTTTGAAAATACGAAAATTACACAGATCTAAATTCCACGCTTAATTAATACCTGCATGGAAGTTAGGCAAGTTTGCCTGTAAAACCTTGCCATTTGGTTATGAAATTACCTCATTATTGTATACGACTAAAGAATTAGGATTCTGCCTTTTCAAACAGGATGACTCACAATTAGCAGCCATATCTCTCTTTCAGGCGGGCTTATTCAAAACTTTTTTCTGTTTTTTCATCATATATCAAAAAAAAAAAAAACATACAGAGAGAAAAAGTTTTCATTTTTGCCTTTTATTTTCAGCAGCTGATTACAAAGTCCAAAAGTAAGGAGGAGAAAAGAATAGTGTTAATATGGAAACAGAAGTCAAACTTCTTTTCATGCATGTTTGTATTCAACAAGGCAAGCTGCTTGGAACCGGATGTTCACGTCAGATGACTTTGGCAAGTGCAAACCCGATTTTGCTTATTTATCCTCTCATAGTACAGATTATAAACCAGATGGCTCAAGAAAAGTACTAAAGAAAATTTATAATTCTCACATTCTTCATTAATAATTCCATCAAGGATGACGATAAACAAACATACAAAAGCAACTTTAAGCCAGTATTACAAGTCCGCAAATCCTCTTAAAACAAGGTTTTTTCCTTCAAAATCATAGCAAAGAAAGCATTTTCCAGTTCTCTGTATATGGAAAATCAACCAAGTTTTTTACTTCAAAGTAAAACATTTACCACTCCCATCTAGTCCTTGATGTTAGATACTTTCAGACCCGTAACCGAAGAATAATTCTTAGGCTCTAGAGAAGTTAGATGAAACTAATAGTAAAAATAGTTAAATATATATGTACATACAAGGAGTAAAAGATGTAGAAGAGGCTCATGGTTCTTGCTTGAGGAACCTGGAAGGAACCATGTCTTGGAGAAGTCCATAATCAGGAACTTGATGATGGTAATACTGCTGAAAAGGGTTAAAGTTTTCTGGAAACACTGACTCTGCACCAGCTTGGTTATTGTTCATGTGATGAGGCATCTGCATAAGCAATTCATGTGGGAAGGCTGGCCCCGCCAGTGGCGATGGCGTTAACGTGGAAGGTGGGAAAATCCCTGCTGCGCTTCCTCTCAGTGTTGTGGGAAGTGGGTGGTTATGTTGACCTTCATATGTTGTGATCACAATCGATGGATCCTGGAATGACCTCTCAAGTCTTTTCTTGACAGTACACTTCTGAGTAGTGCACCTGTAGTAGCTTCTGCATTGATAAATCAGAAATGTTTCGGTTAGAAATTCTTTCGGGCTATAGAAGATAGCAAGCCAGGTTAAGATCAAAGAAGCTGGAAATCTGTGTCTTCCCAAGAAAGTCTAGTCATGTATAGGGAATTAGCTAAAGAAAAAAAAAGCTCTAGACTTCTGTAAATTGCAAGAATGATTACACAAATCCATCAAAGCTATTTATTACTTACGGCTTAAGTTTCATTTATTGACTCATATTGTTAGTCAAAAGAAGGGGGCGAGAAGATAATGCAAGCACGCTGCAAACCCTTAATCCAGGTTTCAGACATGGTTTTGTATGTAGTTTATTTGATTGTGTAGAAGATAAGATTAATTATTTCAATATTTGTTTGTTTGGTTTGTAATTAATTAAGAAAGGGAAAAACGAACCTTGCATATGGGCTGTTCTTCACAGCTTTTTGTCCGTATTTTCTCCATCTATACCCGTCTTCTAGATGATCAACTTCACTTTTAGTCATGAAAGCAAATCGTGGTTCTTTTTGCTTTTTCTCTGCTTTCTTTTTTGCCTTGTTCCTGCTAGATGCAATATGATAGTTACGGATTAACTAGCAAAATGAAGAGAATTAAAGAGAAAAACTTGTAGTTACCCTTTCTTAGAGCTTTCTCCTCCATCTTCTGACCCTTTTGGCGGCCTATCTTTCTTACTCTTGTCCGAATCTTCTTCACAACAAGCCTCGCTTGAGGAAGAAGAGATAGAAGAGTTAGGGGTTGTCATAACTTCACTAGTATTACCTCCGAAATCCCCTTTACCGACCTGCTGCTTCGTAGTCTGATTGCAGCCTTCGACTGAAGAAAACACTTCAGATGATGAAGGCGACAAACCGAAGGCCTTTTCAAGTGAACCATAGTCCATGGGAGCACTGTGTAAACAATCAGTGAGGCTCATGTATGAAGGATCAACTGATGATGATGAAACCTTATACAACTCAGTTTCACCGACAGTTTGCTGATGATCGTCGTGGAATGTACTTGCATGGTAGTAAAGGTCTCTGAACTCATGATCCGACATGGAGAGAGAGCAATGAAACAAATAACAAGATATGCAAGAGAGAAAAATTTTATGAGCTGGGGTCTCAAGGACTTGGTTTTGTTTTGGACTTCCAGGGTTTCATGACATCTCTTCTAATGTTGTTTGAGTTATATATATACAAAAATACATATGAATCATGATGAGATAGAGAGAAAGAGAGAGAGGGAGAGATGAGTCTTTAGCTTTGAATAGAGCTTTAATTATAAAGAAGGTTGACAAAACACCTTCCAATGGGAAGAGCAAAAAGTGGCTTCTAGTATGGAAACATTTCCTATCCATACTACTAAGTCTCATCTACCATTCCCTGACCCACATTGCTAGCCATTTCCCTTGGCCATTAGCTCCTCTTGTTATTAAATTTTGATTTGCCCCAATATATTTTAATTTTTCGCCCTTCTCTTTATATAAATAATAAAAAGAAAAAGAAATTTCTTATGTGGTATAGTTGTAGAACTATTTTCTACAATAATAGAAATAAGGCTAATAATTGAATGACAAAAGAATGGGATATTGGAAGTTTTAGACAAAGGGAAAAAAAACACTAATTTAAAACCAAAACGATGAGTAAAGATTACATATTTTACAAGTATCATGCATATATTTTAGTAAAAAGAAAATAGAATGAGTTTATATATATTTGATGGTTAATGTATAAATCATACAATATTATAATTGAATCATATCATAACACTTTATTTATTAAGAAATTTAACAATATTTATTATTAAGATTTTTGTTTTAAAACTTATAAACTAATTAATGAGATGATGTGTTATAATTCACTAACATTGTATTAGATTTATATACTAACAATATCAAATATAATTCGAATAAATTTAACTTAAAATTAAATTGAAAATGATTTAATTTAATAAATTTCAAACAGTTGATTATAATAATAGTCTCCGATCGAAAAACATTTGTTCAGCCTAAAACTTCAACCTTTCCACCCTCGAGAAAAAGGAAAAAAATAAAAATTACTAAAGAAAGAAAGTGAAAGGACGCGCCAGAAGGGAGCGTGGGGAGGCGGAGGAGAAGTCAATGCAGAAGGAGAAAGCAGTCAAACATTCAAACTTGAAAAAGTATTAATGGTGTTTGGAGTATTAGGCTTATACGTGGCACTATGGGCACCGGCATTTGACCGTAGCCGACACCGCCACCCGGCACGTGGGATAGAACCCCTTGCCGCTCCTGCTGATGCCTCCCCGCGTCACCAACTTTTCTTTTTTGCCAATTGCTTTCCATTTTAGCCACTTCCTCACGGCTTCCATGTTCTCAACTCTCATCTCATTTCTTGCGTTCTTCACACATTTTTTCTCAAGCGACAAACATCATAGAGTCTATTATAATTTATTCTCTTACACTATGTTTGGATAAACATTAGTAAAGGAAAGGAATGGAAAGGAAAGGAATGTAAACCAGAGGAAAGGAGAGGAAAGGAAAGGGTACATGTACCCCTTGTTTGGATAGCTAAAATTAATAAAGGAAAGGAAAGGAAAGTAATCCTAACAATCCTTGTTTGGTTAAACAATGGAAAGGAAAGGAAATGATTTATTGTAATGTTCTTTTTCCAATTATAACCCTTTTTGTTTTAAATTTTATAAGATAATAAGGTTAAATTTGATATTCTACATGTTAAAATTTTTTTCAAGTTTCCTTTCCTTCCCCTTTACCCCAAATTGGGGTTTTAAAAAAACTAAGTAACTCAAGGGAAAGCAAGGGGTGCTCACTCTCCCTCTCTTTCCTTTCCCTCGCTAAAAAATCTTCCCAAACAAAGGAAAGGTTTACAACCTTCCTTTGTTTTACTTTCCTTTCCTTTCCTTTCCCTTCTCCACCCTCAATCCAAACATAGGCTTAGGTTTAATTTGAATGGAAGATGAAATTGATTTCAATAAAATTAAAAATAATAATAAAATATTTAAAAATATGTTTTTTTTAATAAAATAATCAAAAAATCTTAAAAGTAATGATAGAAAGATAATTTTATCTCTTATTATTTTATTTTTATTTATCCAAACGAATCGCATTGATAGCCACCAACTATTCAAACTCAGCATTAATAGTTTGGAAATGAAAAAAAATGAAAATATCACTTCTTTTTATAAATGTAAACTAATAATTTTTTTGATAAATAGTGTTTCATTAATCCAAAGAAACGAAAACCTATTACTAGTCAAAATATAAATAAAATAAAAAAAGTTGTGAAAGTTCCAATAACAGTTTTTTTAATCAGAAATAGTATTTTGACTTTAATAGGTAGAAATTTGAATTTGAAATTTTTTTGTTTATTAACGATTTCATGATCTTCTCTTTATCACTAAATCAATACTTCATTACCTCTTATAAAACTTTTGTTATGGCTTATTTTGCTGTAAATTTATAATAAGCTGTAAATTTTTATTAAAAAAATCTGAAAAATTATCTCTAATGATAAAGTTTTAAAACTTCGTCGGTAAAATTAAAAGATTGACAAGTGCGCTAATAAATTATATAAATTATAAAATTATTAGGTAGTGGATTGTTTAAATTTCCCAAGCTAATTTAATATGAAAACACATATATTATTTTATTTATCTTTTATTTTTTAATATTTCATAAAAAAAAACATGTTGATATTTTATTTAAGATTATTATCCAACAAACTGCTAATAAAGTTTTTTTTAGATTCCACAAACCCTATTAAAACGATGACATATACCTTTTTAAAAAAATATTAAAATAATAAATAATAAATAAAGTATGATATATGTCACAATCTTAACTTCGTCTATAAAATTTAAAATCTTCATCAACAGTGTATTAGATAATAATCATTTTATTTATTTATTCCTTTGAGACCAATAATACTTTAATTGCATGAAACGGGAGAATCTCAGTTGTTTGGAAGCGAAAAAAGGTAGAGTGGATCAAATCAAAGACTAGTTTTGAAGAAAACATCATTTAAGTTTGAGGGTGAGGAATTAATGTTGTAAGCCAGTTATGAGAAGACCTGTTGCCCAATGTGTCTTTAAGACCCTGGCTTTATGGAACTGATGCATATTTACATTGCTGTGCCAATAAAAACAAAGTAGTTCACGGGTAATCATCCATTGATGTTTACTAATAGCTACTTGTGTTGATGCCTAATTGATCCGCAACCTGGCATTCCTCTTCGCTGCTTCTCTCATTTTCAATCTCTTTTTAAGTAATTTTAGCTTTACAAAATCTTTCTCTTCATTTACCCTAACATTTAAGAGTAGTTGATGCGGATTTGCTTTATAAAAGGAAGATATCGATGAACTTATATAAAATGATTTCACCTACAACATTTTAATTGATTGTACTTTTGATTATGGGATACTATTAAACATAAAAATTTGTAATATCTTTTGCCATGACTTTTAATTTTTGTCAAATTTTGTGTTTGATTTCCAAGTCTAATAAAAGAAAAAATCCTACCATTCATAATCTCTTGAGCAAAGGGTCAAGAAATTGAAGTTGTTTTATTTTAACAAATTACTAGAATTTGAAAGATAATATATTTTTTTAATTCATTAAAAAATATAAAAAAATAAAAATTCAAACTTTGAATCTAATATTTCTTTAATAAAGTAATAACTGTTAGACGAATCATTGATGGTTGAAAAATAACATATTTTGGCTTTATATTGAAGTTTCTTCCAATCATCAAATATTCAAATGCAAACAAAAGATTAAAAGTCATTATTATTTGCACACATGCTATAAAACTAAAAACAGAAAGTACAAAACGATAAAAACATTGAAATTATGACATCCCAATGTATCACTTTCCAAAGAATTGGTCAGACATCAACTTTTTAGAAGAAAAAAAGGGGGGCCAAAAGTTACTAATATTATTGTTTAATCCTACATTATTGAATCTTTTGTTAAATGAGGGTGGCGATACCTAAACGGGATCATTTTTGATATCTGAGATTGATAGTACAGATGGATGGAAAGATTAATGGTGATGTGATTCATAGGATCCAAGCTGGATGGAGTAAGTAGAAAAGTGCTACAGGTGTGTTGTGCGATAAAAGAATTCCTATATGATTGAAAGGTAAGTTTTATAATACAGTTGTTAAACCAACATTGTTATGTGGTAATGAATGTTGGGCGGCTAAGAGGCTACATAAACAAAAGATGAGTGTAACAGAAATACGAGTGTAACAGAAATACGAATGTTGCGATAGATATGTGGATATATAAGAAATGATAAATGAAAAATGATGATATTCGTAAGATGGTTGGAATGATACTTATCGAAGACAAGATGTGTGAAAATCGTTTACGTTGGTTTAAACACGTAAGACGTATACCTGTAGATGCTCCAATTAGGAGAATAGAAGCTATGGATGTTGAAAGAAGGGTTAAGACTAGAGAAAGACCGAAAAAAACTTGGAAAGAAGTGGTTTGGAAAGATATAGAGGTTTTAGAATTGGATGAGTAAATGACCTTGGATAGAAATCTATGGAGGAAGAGAATACATATAGATGATCTAACGTGAATTTAGATATTGATTCATATAGTCTACCCCAATATCTTGAAATAAAGACTCTGATGATTATTAGATTTTGAATCATCACTTTATCACAACTCAAAGAAAGAAATTTGTGCACAACTTATTGGTATAAAACGACAAAATTACATGTCTCAAGTTTGTTTTTCAAATTTTAAAACCCTAAATCACCAATTGGAAATGATGTGATGCACAAGTTAATAAATTAAAGTATCAAAATATTTTTTTAGGTGTAATTAATTATATGTAAATTAATTTAGTATACCATGAAAAACCCTTTGATTATTAAATATTATCGAAATGAGATAATGATCTCAACTCAATTATAAACTAGTTAAAAGCTTTCTCTTATCCCTAGGAAAAAGATAATTAATTAATTGATTAAAAAGGGTTTGAATTAATATTACAGATGTTGAAACATTATAACTGGTGAAGCTTACACCAAAGAATATGTACACGCCATGCCGTAATTTATGGCTAATTGTTAGCGTAAATATGAATCTTATTGTGCTGCCACTGTCAAGCCATCAAAGTTCATTGAACAAATAAAAAATTAAATAAACAAATAATAAAGAAAGAATGAAAGAATTTTAATAATTTTATAATATAGGTTATATTTTCGTTAGTTCAATAGAAAATTAGACCATTGACTCCTTCCTCTTTCTTTCCGGCTTTTTTATTTTAATTTATTTTTATTAGTGCGTTCATTATTCAATATTGATAGGGCGAAGGTGCATTTTCTATATAAAATATGGAATGACAAGGAACTACCCACTTCTTAATATGTTAGTTGTTGGGTAACAAAATTATGAATTCTTTTTATTTAATTTAATTTGCTGATATCAAAAAAAAAAAGAAGAAGAAGAAGCTGAGATGAAGTTACTTATGCATGACATGACAGCAACCAAATTTCAGATTTTTCTAACTAGTAAATCTTACTATTCAATATTCACGATTCATGATCAATGCAAATCCACCATTTTCATTTAAAATAAAAATAAGAGAGACACATTAAATCTTGATTGAGTAAATAAAAACTTAGTTCAATAAATGAACTAAATACCATCCAATAACAAATTATAGATAGTATTGTTATAGATAACGTTTGTACATGTATGAGGACTATGGGCTATGGGATATGATTTGTGCGGAGAATGATGAAAAGGCGGTTGCTTAATGCAGACGGCATTTAAAGTAGAAGAACTTGAATTAAATTTAGAGAAGCTTCAGCATGAGAATGTTGACTTTTGAATTGGTTTGCATCCATTATATGTGAGATAAAGAACGGCAAAATATTGAATTTCTCTATCATTTTAGCAGAGGGCAGGTTTTTGATTAGGTGTGTACACTGAAAAAAGAATCTTTGTCGACACTTTTGATTTAATTTTATTTCTAGGGTTTGCAAAATTGCTGGCCAGAAATAAAGCCTTTTCCAAGTTCATTCATGCGACCACGTTTTATTCATTGTTTTTATACCATTCTCTTGTAAGTTTAGTTATATTCTAATAATAAAGATGGGTCCAAATCTATGTTCTAAGTTGCAAAATAATCTATTGTAATTATTATGTGAAATCTAAAAGATTATGAATTTGTTTTCTTTTTCCTTCTTGGACATGTTGTAAACCTAATGAGTCTGATTAGAAAAATCCCATTCAATTTTTAGAATTTTAAAATGTTAAAATTTGGGACGTGTTGAGAAAATAGGTGAAGGAATTAATAAGATTTGGTATTTTGGTGCTTAATTACATCCTAACTAAGCTTAAGATCAATTACCAACAACTAATATTAGTATTTAACCAAAAAAAAACTAATATTTTTACATCAAAGATAAAGAGACACTTACCAATTGCCCAAACGAAGAAAGTGCAGGTACAAGAAGGAATCAGTAGTTCTCAAAGCTATAAATAGGAAAGGTTGAAGAGCTTCATTAACATTTAACATCATTAATTTATAGCTAGTTTCTAATTAGACATTTTTTTATGTAAACAAAGGAGATTGAAATGTAAAAAAAAAAGTTATTAGAATTTAAACTCAAACACATTTTTATTTACATCATAATTGCGTACTAGTGACAATCCAATTGCAAGCAACTAATATTATTGATGAATGAAAATGAGGGTTAGGAATATGCTGAAGTTATAAACAAAGTTTATTCTTTCGTTTTCCAAATTACTTGATTTAGTTTAAACTTAAGAAGGATGAAAAGTAGGCTGTCTTGGCAAAAAGAAAGAAAGAAAACATACATGTTATGGTGGGGTTTGCATGGAAAAATTGTTGGAAACGACTAATGAGTATGGTATTCATACAACAGTGAAGGCAGAAAGAATTTGGAATTGCCTCTTTTTCTAGATTGGACTTAAATTTCCTAATTAATTATTTTGGTGCAAGTATAATCAATAGTTCTTTCAAGTTTAAATATTTCTTTTCTCAGTACATTTGTGTATGTAACTCTTCCATTGGATGCTTGACCTATCATTAAATTGAATGGTAGGTTGATTTTTAATTTTTAATTTATCTTTTAATTTGTATTCATTTATTTCATCTAAATAAAAACATTATACGCCTAAATTATTTTGAATCTGTAACTTTTAAAAATTTGTTCAGGGCACATGTCATTTCTCATCTGAATTGATAACTTTTGTATACAATTATTTATAAAAATTAACAAATTAAATCAATCCAACCTATCCAATATATAAGTTTTCTAGTTGTAATCTATTTACTATTAGGAATACTTAACTCACTGTTTCTTTTTTTTTTTTTTTAATATTTGTTTAAATCAAAGCTCAGCCTAATTTCACAGGCTATAAAAAAAATTCAGAAAAAAGAAAGAGAAAGTCAGCATATAATCAATCCACATCATGGAAATCTTAATCAATTAGCTCATACCCAGCAGACCATTGATACTTTTATTTTATATTGACAGGAAAGTGAAAGTCAACGTGTACCAATCATGATTCACCATCTACTCCACTTGGTATGTTTCAAAGGGATCACAATTTTTATTTATTTATTTATTTTAAAACATCCACAATGTATTTCATTAATTATGAATTGAAATGGAAGTTAAAAATTAGAGGCTTGTAATGTGAAAGGGTCTTCCATTGCTTGATTCTTTGAAACAGTCAAAAGCATTTTTGACTGATTCTAACTAACTAAGCTAAAGTGTCCATTTCTCTAAAATAGTTCACTCTTTAATCCTTATTAACTTATACTAATTTATTTATTTACTTTAAACAATCTGCCCCCACCATTTTACCAACCGGTAATTATTTATGGCAAGGATAGAGAGGGAAAGGACTTTTTTCTTTTCCTTTTTTTCTTAATTTTTTATTTAAAGAAACATATAATTAAATATTAATTATCCTTATGTATTTGTTTGAGAAGGTAGTCAAAGTTTTTTGAGTTGACTTGACAACGCCGTCGAGCATGATTTATGTTTATTTTTAAAAATTTATATATGATTCATTGACAGTGTATAGTTTCTATATACTATCAATTCACTAAAAGTTGACATCTCATCAATAGGTTTTTATATGCAAATATAAATAATTTTTTTTAATTTGCCTATAAGGGCTTATTAATGAAGTGTCAACCTCTGGTGCATTAACGGTGTATAGAAACTATACACTGTCAGTGCATCATATACAAACTCTATTTTTAATACATTGAAAATGAATTTTTTTATAATTTCATAAATAAAGTAAGGAGATTATCACATATTTTTTAATTAATTTTTTTGTATTTTTAAAATATATATCATTTTATTAATTTCGTTAAAAAAATTTAAAAATTTCTTCAGTACTATATAAGATAATTCCTCTTACTAATATGTTAATTTGATCAATCTTTTTTCTTTGTTACGAGTAAACGGCAGATGCTAAGTCAAATTCAAGGACTTGGTCACACAGTTAAGATCAGCAGCTGCAGAGAGTCCAGTCTAGCCACTTCACTGAAACTTAAAAGGGGTTCGCATTGATTCTCCGGTTTAAGCTTTGAAGTTATGGGAGAAAGAAGGAAAAAAAATATATATTAGACTAGATTAAGGAGAAAAAAAAAGTTAAATGGGGAACATTGTACTAAGACTTTGAATCAAGTTTCTGTTTAAGGTTGCTGTTTAGTGTTGATCCAGCATCAGAAAGGTAAGCAAAGAGGATCTCTGTGGGACTGCGAAAGGGTTCAATCAAGTGAACTTTTGAATGTAAGAATGAAGTTTGCTTCAAGGAAGACCAAGATATACAGCAACGTATGGTCCAAAAGCTGCTTTTTATTTGTTCCACCATCAAAAAGGTTCATTAATTCACTGAATTTTCTCCCGGTAGATCACAAAAAGATTGCCTTGATTTCATTTTTCTTGCCATGATGAGGACGTGCACAATGTTGAAAGAGAGGGAAAGAAAGAAATATAAGAAAAAGTAATGTAAATATTGAAATTTGAGTTTCAAATTTAATGAAAAATAATTTTTAAAAAGATTGAGTGACAATCCAAATTAAAAAAAACCTTGACTTCAATGTAAAGTTTGTTAACTTTTAACGGGATATTCTTCCTACAAATTGATTGTTGTTTCCGAAATTTTCAAGCAAAAATGGATAGCTTGGCGCTTGGTGTTGGACATCAATCGTACAGTACAGATAGTGCAAAATCAGATCAGCTTCTCTTTATGAATAAAATAATAAATGGGTCAACAGTCTGAATCTTATTAATGGACAGAAAATGATGTTTATTCTTATATCTGCAACTCTGATTTATCTTTTTCTGACTCCGTCAAAGAAGCAAAGCTGCTTCGAGAATCCAATATTTCACGAATATTGCGGCCAATGATAAAAGAGTGGGAACCCTCTAATCTACCTACATACATACATACATACATACATACATATATATATATATATATATATATATATATAGTTGTGAACAATTGAGAATGTTCTTTTTCATAGTTAAACAATGGAGAATGTCATTATGTATGTATATATTTTATCATTAATACATGAATAACAGGAGTCTTATCATGCATGCAATAGCTCATGGTTTAGATTAGCACCGGAATATTAATGGCAAAGTAGAGTCTATCAACACTTGCTATCTTCAAGAATCCAAGATTTATGGTTTAAATCTCAACACTTGTATCTTTTTCTACTCTCCTTAGATTATGGTTTACGTTATGTATATATATGTATGTGTGTATGTATATATAAAGAGGTAGTTATGAGTTACGGTGTCTCTTTTAAATTTCTTATTAATGGCATTATTTGGAAACTTGCATCAATTCAAAGCCTCAAAAGGTTAAATATGTCCCCAGGTGCCAAATGTAGCAAATAACCCAAGCATTCAACTTCCATGCAATCAAAGCAAGTATAAAACAAGCCATCAATTTGGAAAAAAGAAAAGGAAACCTTACTTTTTGTTAGCAAACGAATAAGAATAAGAATTGCCAGTGAGTCACTGACCAATGAATGAGTGGGAGCAGAGAGGCAGTAAGAAAAATAAAAGTATGAATAAAGTAAAAAAATATACCATTAATTAGTACTTTTTGATTGTCAAAGATTGTAGGAGAATTCCAACTACTTGTAGAAGATAGTGTGCATTGTTCATGTCAAGTTAGTACAACCACAAAATTAAACAGTGCAGTAGAATTACTTTAAGAACCGCGAACAATTCAATGCCTTCTATTTGGATGTAGAGATCAGGTTTGTGTGATAGGGTATTTGGTTCCATCTTCCAAGTGTAAATGGATAAATGTGGACTTAGGATTGGAATTTGACTTTTAATCAGGAAAATTGGGCATTTATTATTGGCGATGGTGGAATGCCTTGGCATGACATTCACAATTCAGGTTAACAGAAGTCAAAAGTAATAACAAACCAAACCAATGTGTCGGCTGTACGATGGGATTGACAAGAAGGTTAGGTTTGTTTTCAACATCATGGTTCAGCAAATAGACAACATCATTAACTTCATCACTGCAAGATTCCCAGTGCTGTCATTAATGGCGGCAACATTATCGTTTCCTGCTAAGCCTTGGTATGAATCATAGATGCTAATATTTGCAGTTATCAACCAGAGCTGAACAAGTTCTGACTGACTTGGAGATGTTAGTTGCAGATTGGGCTGGTTGTTCTATGAACATCATGTTCTGTCTGAGTGGGATTGAATTTCTCTCAAGAAATCACTTGGATCCTTCGGCTTAGTTTAAGTTATGGTTTGGAGTCTGAAATCTGAATCATGGCAACAAACGTTCAATTCAAAATTTATGTTTGAGATTCCAAATTACAGAGTTGTGTAACTTTATGTTTTGTCACACAGCCTAATAATAATTCTGCCTTTCAGAAAAAAGAACAGAGCTGAACACGATGTGGTAGGAGGAGAAACATAACATCTGAGATCTGACATAGAGAGTCAAAGCCCTTCTTCACATAATTTAAACACTGTTTGACAAAAACAAGGATTATATAAATCAGAAAAGGAAAAAGAATAAATGCAATTTGTTTATATAAAGAAATGTTCTCCAAAATTGTATATACCATCAGACAGCAGAGTTGTCCATTCCATTCATTCCTAGCATCCAACCAACGAAAAGCTACCACATGCGCCAAGTTGCTAAATGATGCACCGGCCAGGATTGTCTGACCAGGTTTCTACCCTACAAAGAAGCAAAACAATAAATTGGAATAGGACATGGTTTACCTATCAAATGTCGTATGGTCATAAAAATTTGTGTAAACGCGTTGCTTGCCTTGAAAGTGAAGTGCAAACCAGCCATTTCTCCACTTGATGATTTGATTTTTTCTCATGACTTTCCATTGCACCTTTTATAGTATTATAATGAAGACTATATAAGCAAGGACACTTGCATATTAATGATGACTCTCCATAAGATCGGCAAGAGTTATCTTCCCACAGTTGCCAGTATCCAGCCGGTCGAACTTCTCACAGATCTGCATAATGTCTTTTTCTGATACCTTTCCCATTTCCTTCAGCTTGTATATGACAAACTCCGATTTGCTGCATTTATAACCGATGTTAATACTCAAGAATGAATCAACTAAACTATTTATCCAGTCACAAAAGTTGAACAACAACTAACAATATTGAAGATGAAAGCAGAATTTGAGAATAAGTTAGAACTTTAGATATAACACGAAGACATTGGCACACAAATTACAAGAATGGAATGTTATGCAACAGAGCAAAGCAAAACTCTACCCAGTATCCAGTATGAAAAATTGAATCAAATGATGTAACAACTTGGGGACTTTACATTATCATAGGCTTTTACAATCAAGTCACATTAAGCAGCAAAATGACAAGTACATAAGATACATAATGAATCAGGTTTTGTATCTGGTGAACTCGAGAATCAGAAGATTAGAATCTTACAAATGCAGACACCTCAATAAATCACAATCAATTACCTATCTTGGAAAACAGAGGGAAAAGTACCCCAATGCTCACAAAACTACTGCATCACAGAAGAACTACGTACATGTCTTGGTTACAATCACCAAGAACCATTTACAAGTTGTCTGAGATGATTCATAAATTTTACGCGGTCACGAGGGAATAGACGCGACAGATATACAGCATTGGTCAAGAAAACTAGCAGCATGACAAGAAGCAGCACTATAAGACAGTTCTAAACAAATAAGGCTTCAGTTCGTCCTCAATAAAATATCTCAAAGGCCCTTACATTTATAAGACACAGTTCTGTAGTCTGTTCTTGGCCTCAGAAAGCATCAGTGTCAATATAACTTGAATATCTACACCTTAATCCCAATTTTCTGGGATTGGCTACTTGAAATTTTTTTTCTTCTGTCCCTTTATGCCATACTCACGAAGGAAAGGTACCATTCAGGGACATTTTTTGTAGTGTTTTTGAACACATCTTGCAAGGGGTAATAAAAGTGAAGATTATTATTATAATTCAAATAGAAGATCATACTTGAACTAGCAGGCAGAGCAAATTACGGAGAGCAAATGTGGTATCCAAATTATGCTCGCAAAGGAGAGACATGATTTGAATAGCAGATATATCCAGTAAAGCAGGCCTTGAACTAAGTCCAATTCCAATATCAGAAGTTATGCATTAAAAGTGCTCGGAACTGAAAATGTTTAAAAATTTAAGCAATTGGCTGAGTATTGATACATGAGACGTATGAAATCCACCATGCCTCCAAATATCGGTTCTCCAAGCTTTCATTATAAACTTCTACCATAATCTTCAAATTGAAACAAAACTAAAAATCTATTTTCCAATACAATAAAATGTCAAATAATGAACTAAAAAGCTACAGCAATTACAGGTGAAAAGGGGAAAACTAGAGTAACTGTCGGAATACTATATTAAGCTTTCGGGCATTATTTCCTCAACCAATATGTGTAAAAGCATACAACTACTAGAAACTTAACAAGATGGAGATGCACAATTAAAGTAGTAACCAAGTTTATTAAAAAGAATACCTTACAAAACCATTGTTGTCAATATCAGCAGCCAGAAACTCCGAGACAGTCATATCCTGACCAAGCACCCACTTTGCCATCCTCCTATGCCTCTTATCGACTCTGGCCTCAGCCAAATACAGAAAAGCTCGGGCAACTGCCAGAGTCGAAACAAGCAACCAAATAGCAGCAAAAATCCGACCAGGCATTGTCTTAAACGCCCTATCACCGTACCCAACAGTAGTAACCGACATAACAGACAGGTAAAAAGAATCCAACCACCCAAGACTCTCAACAAAATGCATAACACCAACACCAATTCCAATACAAAGAACCACAACTCCTAATGCCAATCCAACCTTCATTCTTATCCTCATTCTCCCCTTTTTGACATCAATTATATAAGATCTTGCCGAGTCCTTTTTCTCACCCTCATCTTGAACAGTTCTCAACAAATAATTCTCTTGTAAATCAAGCACATAACTAACCATCCCACTAAGCAAAATATCAATAAAACCAAATCCAACCAACACAAATAATATTGAAAACAACTTGGTAGCCACACTGTTAGGGGTGATATCACCATATCCAATTGTGCACATTGTGACAATACAAAAATACAATGCATCAACAACAGGGTGAGTTTCATGACCCACAAAATGATGACGATTAAACGAGTATATGACAACACCCAATGATAAATATAATACTAAAAGAACAAAAGCTTGTCTTACAATCGATTGGGAGCCAAATTGAGGCTTGGGAATTGAAGGGTGGATGACATCATTTAAAACTGCCATGGCAGGTGCCGTTTTGGACCTGTGAAGATTGGTTTTTCCCCATGTGAAATTTGGATCTATTAACCATGAAGCCGTTGGGGACGAATTAAGTTGGTTTTGCTGCAAAAGAGGGTCTTGAAGATTTATAATGTTGTCTTGAGAAGAAGAAGTAGATGGTTTGGGTGAGTTAAGGGATGAAGCAAAGACATCAAAGCTCGGAGATGATTCGGTCGGAGCAGGGGAAGGAGAAGCAGAGGGACCAAAGATGAGCCTATCTTTCAATTCTGATGGGGTCAAAGGGAGAGGAAGAGAAACCTCATCGTTCTCTGGGAGAGGAAAGAGAGCAGGTGGCATTGCTCTCTTTCTGGGACTTAAAAACGCGAGCAAAGGATCGTTTTCCATATGAAAATCGACCGAATAAAAGAAAAAAGATGCAGTTTTTGGCAATATCGGTTGGGTTGTGAGGAGAGAGAGACAATAACACAATGTGGTGGTGATAACTGATACGAATAACAGGTGAAAGGAAAAAAAAACGGAACAGAATCAGAGTTTCTTTGAGTACATCCGTAAAAGCAAATAGAGAGCTTCCGCGTGTGATTGTGTCTTGTCACTTGTGTGTAGAATATGCAGGATGATGGCAGCAGTAAGTCGCATTTGGAAGTCTTTCAAGTAAAATGAAAAATGAAAAATCTATTACCACATTCATGTAAGACAAGGAGCTATAGTACGTTCGTACGAGATATGAAAGACTGTCAATAGATTCCTTTACTTGCCTTTATAGATTCGATTTAGGAAGAGGAATATGCCGTTGCACGCGCTGTGGGAGAAGGTTTTAACGTTGCTCCTTTGAGCTAATCAGGGAAATTATGGATTGGACCACACAATTCCAACCGGCATGTGAAGTTATTCTTTGGTTTGGGTTTAAAATAATTTGATTCATTAAAGGGAAAAGAATGATTAAATTCAAAGGCAGTTTGACAATTAGGCAACAACGTGACGACATTGATGGATTTAGATAAATTGTGGTTTGTACTTTTACTGGCTAATAGGACAGCTTTCCAATAGTTGTCCACCTTACTGTGATGCTTAATTTTTTAACGAGAGAGAGTAAATAGTTTTGAACAAACATTGTATTCCACTTTGGGTTGCTTAAGATTCCACCAAATAGAACTGAGATGGCATCTTGATTGTTATATAAATAAGGCAGCCAACTACTTTCCAGATGAAGCATCAGGTGGCAAACCACGACCAATACCACTCGTGACAACATTGCGAAGGAAATACAGTCGAAAATATCAATAACCCGCTAAAAGCGGGGTCGTGAATTCCATGAATTACAACCCACAAAAGAGGCAAGGTTTCTCATTGGAACTAATCATCATCTTCAAGGACACTTCGACGCCTCTGGATCTGTAAAATCAGATAAATTACGAAGAGAAATCAAAATATTTCAAACCGCAAGCCACGTAAATTAAACAAGCAGCAATGCGTGATGACTTAATGTAACTTTGGTCTGTTTAGTTGCTTGGGTGTTTATCTGTTCCAGCAGTGATATAAGCCTCTCCTCGGAAACCTTAGTAAGGGTTCAACCAAACACATTTAGTCAAGCTACATTTATAGTACAGAACAATTGCACCCCTTAATATTAGGCGTGCAACAAAAGGCAGTTAAAAAAAGGGCAACCCAATACACAAAACACCTACATTGTTAGATCTTAAGAAGATCATGTGTGCGCAACTTTCTCTCTGCAAAAACAGAAAGCAATTAGACAACAAAAATTTCATCATACCTTCTCAACTATCTGACCCATCTGAGCAGCTCTTAGTAGAATATCCTCAACACCCCTTGCCTTCTCAGGTTTCACCAAGGCAATTCGAGCAACTGCACAAGATGTATGGCAGCAAAGAACATAAATGGCAAGGATTATGTATAGGAAAAAGACAGAGTAGAATAAGTATGAGTATAATCCTGTATCCCTCTTCTATGCGTGCCATTAGTTCACTGTACTCTTTTCCTTCATCGGGTCCTTATCTTCTTCTTTTTGTCTTTAGTTTTTTTTTTTTTTTTTTACTTTTTCAAAGAACACAGAGGGAGAGGGATTGTGATGGCATAAGGGATATATCACCAAAAGTTTAAATGCATTATTAATATTTAATAGGAGTTTGGTACAAAAGAGAAAATTGCACCATACTCTGGCTCCTGCTTTCCATCATATAACTGAATTAAACCTTCCATCCAGAAAAGCTTCATGTGGCCCTGGCCCCATTCAATTCAGATTTTCAACACTTTTGTATGCACAATTCCCACACTATATTATTCAAATCTAACCTTTCCATCATATAACAAGATGTTTGGACTTCCAATTGTATGTCTCCCACAATTATTCTAACTCCATACTCAAATCAGGTCTTTTTAATAAAAAAATACCAATAAGCACACTTCTCCATGCTTTCTAAAGCATAAGTTCAATATTCACAACCATGATGATAAACACAGACATAATTAGATGAGTAAATTAACTTCACAGATTTAACAGTCCATTCATATATCACGAATATAGTATGCAACAACAAACTTTATAGTCTAACAAATAATGAGAATAATAAGCAATTCCTTCAAAGAATGCACATACGAACAACTAACAGCAGGTTTCATAATCAACTCAGAAGGTTAATTGAGATACGAACTTACGTCTTTCCCGTGCTTCAGAGGACAAAATCTGACTTAACATCATTTGCCTCCGCTCATCTGCCTTCCTAAATTAAAGGCTCAAATCGATGATTTAATTCGATCTTGAGAACATTTTGTTAAAACATATATGACTTAGAAACAATTTGCAATCCACAAGAAACTGACCTCTTGGCATCTTCCTGAGCTTTCTGTTGATCAGGGTTCTGTTGATTTCCCTGTTTATCACTAAATTCTAATTAGTATAACTAAATTAAAAGCGCAAACAAGCCAATTTAGAATTCTCTAATAGAAAGAATTCGTATAAATTAAAATGAAAGGACAACAGATTACCATGCCATGTTGTGCCATTAGCTCTTGCATCCTTCTTTTTCTAATTGCTTCTAGCTCAGGATCAGCCTACAAAAATTAGGAACATTTACAATCTCTAGAATTCCAAAAAAACCAAGACAAAGTAACTCAACCTACTTACAGTGGACCTTAGATGTACAGGGAAGTTAGCATTTAGGAATTAACAAATAAACCTAAATTTAACTCTTTTTTATTAAATTATAATTCATTCGACTATTATTACACCCCACAAAAAAAAAAAGAAATTTGAAAGCTTTAATGAATCAAGTACAAATGGAATGTCCAAAACAAAAACAGAAAACAAGAATCAAATGAGTGAAGCCCAAACGATATGTTTGGTTGCTGAGAAATTGAGAGGGAAAAAAAGGAAAATGGAAAAGAATACCATTGATTGGAGAGTACTTGAATCTCCTCCTCCAAAAAGCAGGTTAACGACGCCTTCTTCACCGGAGAGAGAAACACAAAAGGCAGCGAAATACTGTTTTCGAGTCGAGTGCTCGGAGATTTAGCAGGCCATAGCTTTAGGCTTGAGCTTCAGCAGGACGCGAGGCGGGCCTTCGATTTTGGTTTTAAATTATTAATAAAAGAAGAGTATGGGTTCGTGTGTTGGGCCAAGTTGAGTCTTACTCTTACTGACGGTGACTCCCCAACTTAGTGACGGATGATCTAATAATAATGGTTTTCTTATTCTATATGTTGACATGTGATGTAGGGGGTCAATGCTTAGTTTAACCATTTGGAACATTCGTACTGCAATATTTTTATATATAAATTTGACGAACTACTGTATACAAATCAATCTTCTACAAAATACTATCACATAATAAATAAACTTAAAAAATCATATAAACTCTAAACATATTAGACCTGACAATTCATGTCAAAAATTCGTTTTCGTGTCATGTAAAACCATGTTCGTGTCGTGTATTCGTGTCGACAAGAAAAATTTTAAATGTTATTTTTAGCTTTTATCACATTCATATATTAATTTTATTTAATTTTAATTCCGTGTCATCTCGTGTCACCTCGTATCATTTATTCGTGTCGTGTCTAAAATTATCAGATCTAAAACATATATAAATTTTTCGTGGCAACTAATTTGAATAATTTTATAAACTGTGGCGTGACATATTATGTTTATGATAAGAATGAAAGTTTTGATCATTTAATAGATTTAGAGCTAATTACTTAAAAATTGATAATTTATTTTTAAAAAATAAAAATATATAAATTGATTTGTACTAAACGAAATATTAAAGATTTAAATTTATTTTGAAAAATGGAAAGTTTTTAGATCCTTTATTAACTTCTATTATTTATAAATTCATCAATGATGATTGTAATGCCCAATTTGTCCAGCAGCCTTTTCTTTTTTTTTTATATAGTCAATGTCTCAACGACTACTGACTGTCCAAGCAAATTGCAACAAACCCTTCTTCTTTTTCCTCTTTCCAATTGGATTCCTTCCCCCGGATCTTGATTTGATTTGAGTTGCATGAGAGAGGTCTTGTATCACCTGCTTTCTTTATTTCAGTTCAATGACCGATGGACTCCTCTTGATTCTCTACAACGGTCCATATTCAATCTCCCATATAAAAGTGAAGCCCCACCCCCAAGATTTTTTACTGTCGTCCACATCTAATAAAAACCCTAACAGTTAAACGAGATAATCTTATTTTTGTTTCTTCCATTCAGGATGACACTTCACTCAAACTAGAAGACAAAGGTTGTAAGGAAAAACCAGGTGAGTGAGGAACTGTGAAGTGAGAGCCGAACTTAAATATCAAGACCAAAGAGAAAGGGAAAATTTTAAATATACCCATTTTATCATTTTTTATTTTTTTTAATAAACAGTAATTTATTGAAAAAATTGGAGTATAAAAAATTAAAAAAATGGTAGATTTAGAATTTTTAAAAAAGCAGACAAAATCCTAAAGAAGCAAAACGCCAAGATCGAGAAAAAGGAAAAACACCCAAGAATCAAAGCATCATTGAAAGAAGAAATAGCAAGGTGGAAGATCAGAATCAATGGGTTTCACCATGGGCTTGAACTTCCTCCTTCTCTTGGCTATGGTGGCCACTAACATACTCTCCCTTTACCACCTCTCTTCCACCATCCAATCTCCCAAACCTCCTCCGCCTACCCCTATCCCGGAGCACCTCCTTCGCCAGCTGAACACTATACGCGCCACTATTAACCATCTCACGCGCCACAACCCCTCCACCGCCGGTACCACGGCCAAACTTATCTCCACCATACCTCAGGATCTCATTCTCCACTCCCAAATCGCTCCCATTGCTTCTTCCTGCCACAACCACGCTGACCTTCTGCATAGATACATGAATTACACTCCTTTTTCAATCTGCCCTTATGATCCTGACCTCCAGGAAGCCCTTATTCTCAACGGTTGCCACCCACTTCCACGTCGGCGTTGCTTCTCGAAAACCCCATCAAAACCCCCTTCCTCTCTTCCTCTAAACCCTTTACTCCCTTCCCTCCCTGACTCCTCCGTAATCTGGAACAAATACTCGTGTAAATCTTTTGCCTGTCTTTCACAAAACAACCCCACAGGCTTCGATCTCAACGCTCAACGCGCGTCCCTGCTAAAATACGCTTCTGAACTCGATCTTCCTGTTAACCAGTTCATGCAATTGGCTAAGTCAGCTAATTCAGTGATCCGTCTTGGCATTGACATAGGCGGCGGAACTGGAACCTTCGCTGCTATAATGAAAAAGTTCTACAATGTTACGATGCTGACCACCACCATGAACGTCAACGCACCTTACAATGAAGCCGTGGCGTTAAGAGGGTTGGTGCCTTTACACGTTCCATTGCAGCAGAGATTACCGGTTTTCGACGGGACTATGGATCTGGTCCGGTGTGGCAGGGCGGTGAACAGGTGGATACCTGTGACGGTGATGGAGTTTATGTTTTATGATGTGGATAGGGTGTTGAGAGGAGGAGGGTATCTGTGGGTGGATCGATTCTTTAGTAAAGGAGTGGATCTGGAGAAAGTTTATGGGCCGTTGATTGGGAAGCTTGGGTATAAGAAAGTGAAGTGGGCAGTTGCTAATAAGACTGATCCAAGTGGTTTGAAGAATGGGGAAGTTTACTTGTCTGCTTTGTTGCAAAAGCCTGTTTCAAAGTGATGAACTGATGATGGGAATTGAGGATTCTTTGAATTCTTTTGAGGTAATTTTACTCGATTTCATTTCACACTTTGGTAGTAGTAGCTTTGCGTGAATTTGTTTTGTTTATGAAAAGTACTGAAAAAGCTTTACTTAGTAGAATAGGTGCTTTATTTCATCTGAGGTGAAGCTGAGGCAGTCATTAGTGACATGATTCTAGTAGTTGAAGACTTGATGTGAACTGTTGTTGTTTAAGGTTAATGTAGTAATGAATTAATGAAACTGTTGCTTTTCATGCTTCACCTTGAGGATATGGTGTTCTACTTGTGAGTTTTCATATCTCAGCATTTGCATTTGATCTTTATATTCAACTTAACAGTCTCTCCTTTATTTGTGAATTTCTTCTGATTTGATCTGGATTTGTTGCTACAAGTGATCAGAGTTGGGGTCTTAATATGAGAGAGGAAGATTTTTTATTACTAATCACCTGAAGAGGGTACTTAAGTCTATAGACTCCATAGCCATTTATATTTGATTTAATCCACTTCATTTCTATGTTTGAAAATGTCTACTTTCCACCCTATCGGATATTGACTTTTGAAACCTGGTCCTTTGGATTCCACTTTGTTGAAGCTTTACCTTTGCCTCTTGCCTCTAAACTTCATCTAAAATTGTTTGAATTGGCTTTGCCCCCGCAATCTAAACCAAAAGCATGATCGCAGTGCAACTAAGATTATGATGATGTGATCTTGTTACTGACCAGAGTTGAGTACAAATATGATTGGGAATTTAAATATTTGCTTTCGGAGAATGGAGTTTTATTGTTCGAAAATGAATTGTGTATGAAGTGTAAAGATAGAAAGACTCCCTGGCATATGAACTGAATAAAACATTCACTTGGCATATAGTATATGCACTGGTTCATGTTCATTAAAACTTCTCAAACGCTTGAAAATTTTTGTTGCTTATATTATGTTTAATGAAACATTTCTGCTTGATCCTTATGAATGTTTACCCTAGTTTTGCAATCTGGTTAGAATAGAACAAGTTGTCTGATGAAGCTTGCAACGTATTTGTCTGCATTATGATAGCATATTAAGTGGGAGGCTAAATTGCATCTAGTTTACATTTTACCAGTTCCTTTTCTGATTGCAACCAGCGAATTTCCAATGTTTTTCCAGATATTGATGTCAGATTGCAATTGCGTGGATGCAGTCAACATGCCACCACCTTTCCGAAGATAAAGTCTGCAGTCCATCATCGGAAAAGCTGGAAGAAAGGCTTTGCTTGAGTAACCAAAGCAACCTATTTATTTACTCCCATTGATGTGGATAAGGATTTCAGCAGCTTCTTAATGTTGTAAAGATTGTTGATGTCCAAAAAATTTATAGGAAGCGGGGGTAATTGTAAAAATCACAATGTTCTCTCATTCATTTTTCAGCTGTTTGTTATTACATGTTGCTGTCTACAAAATAAATCTGTAAAACAGATCCCAAATGATGGAATAATACCATTTTTTTTTGGTCTAGCAGCAAATGTACAGGAAGAGTAATTGTTGACAAAAGAAGGCTTTCTTCATGTAATGTCCTGAGAAGCATGGATTCCTAGGATGTTAGGAGTGTTGGTTTGAGATGCAGCAAATTTCACAAAGCGGGTCCTGAAATGGTGTCCTCGTAAATGATCCACTAAGACCAGTTCGGTTAAAGTGGGTGACAGCTTTGTCGAAACACCTACCGCTTTGTATCTTCTTATCGCCGACAAATGGATAGGGTCATAGAGCTAACAATTCCACCCGTGATAGTTACTTTTTATATATAAAAACATATTATATTCTTAAAATTGATAATCAAATATTACATTCTTAAAATTTGTAATTATATGTATATCAGTTAATTAAAAAACTAAATTAATATAACTAAATAACTAAACTTAAAGCGAAACTTGAATGGACGATAAAATTGATTTGGATAAAGTTAAAAAAGATAAAATAATTATTAAAAATATATTTTTAAATAAAATAATAATAAAAATTATAAAATAAAGAGAAAAAAGTAAATTTATCTCAACATTTTTTTTTGTCTTTATCCTTCTCCGACTGAAGCCCTTGCAATCCACCGCCAAAACCAAACGCAGCCTTGAATTCACACAAAATATGACTTCAATATGATATTTCAAAATCTCAAAACTTCTTTTTTTGTCACTAAGTCAAAATCTTATTATCTTTCGAGTATATATTTATCTGATTTTACAAATTGATTTCGGAAGAGGAATCTTGTGTTCTGTTGATTAAATCTGTTTCTTGATAAATATCTACCTATTTATGGCTAAGAGAAACATCCAGGCACCAGTCCCATAGGTCACAATGCAACACATGATATCCATGCATGAGTCCACCAATGCAGCAAAGGTCCCAACATGGATACAAGTTGACAGGCATTTCCACCAGCCACCAGGTTTAGTCGAGGCGAGATTCACAAAACCCAACACAAGATGAGGATCACATTTGAGGACTAATGCAAAAACCAAACATTTTTAGCACTCACTTTTTTGGAAACACATTTTTTTTGTTCATAGGAAGGAAAAGGGAAACGAGAATCAAACTTTGAGCCTAATCTCTCTATTAAGTCTTAAGCAACGGAAACCCCTAACACAAATGTTTTTGACTTGTAAGTTTCAACAAAGTGAAAACATCTTTATTTTGTGCAGATAGCTTAGCTTAACTTTCCATGGAGCTTGCAAAATTTCTGTTGACCTTTCAAGGAGTAACCTTCTTTCTGAGTAGGTGGTGCAGGTCAAGCTCATTGATCTTGGCAGCAAGTATGAAGTCATTTTCTGTCAGTCCACCTGTGCAGGAGGAATTAGCACATTTGATCTATGACTTCAAAGACATTAGCAGCGTGCAAGTTAAAGAAGAAATATAACCCTTAGCTCCAGCACACTTTAGATAAAATTTGCCAGCTCATTTATAACTCATTTTGACAGTAAATAGTAAAAAAAATTATGGATCAAACTTAATGGCACGCATTGCAACTTATCCAAGAATTGGAGAAGTTCTGTTTCTCTTCATGCAGGAATTAAGTAAAACCTTGGTGTTTCATGAATGAAGAAATAATAAATAGAAATCATCCTTACTCTGTAAAAGTTTAAAAGCTGAACAAGTAAAAACAGACAAAAAAAAGAGAGGCAAAAACGAAGAACAGAAGAGAAGAGTACTTCCATGGACAAGATTATTCTTACCAACTGCATGTGTCCATATTTCAACCGTTACATTGTTCCATCCAACAAGATGCAGATCTGGATGATGGCCTGCATTAACCACAACACTTTCACTCGTCCATGTGCAGGCCAATATCCCCAAGTAAGTCAGTTACAAAGTCATCATCTCCCATTGGAGATCTGTACTGCATAAATAAAATGAGCTAAGTACCTTCTGCTTCGGCAATATCAGCTACAAGTTGAAATAGCTCCAGTCCTTTGGTGAAACTCTTCACTTTCCAAGACCTTTTTAGCTTCAATGTACCACCTTCATTTACCAAACTCCAACCATCTACCTGATCAACCTTAAACAGTAAATTTTGGTTTATGTAATGAAGGAAATCAATAAACATTTAAAACATACCTTTGGAATTAGTTTATTTGCACTTTCTTCAGTCATGGACCATAGATCCTTTGAGTTGCATGGCACACACTTCTTAGTCAACAAATCTAATAAGGCCAAAAACCACATCAGACTTCTGGCAACAAGAACTATCCATTATGATCAAATCTAATTTTATCATCAAAAAACATCAGACACTAAAGATGCCAAATATGTAGTACACAAACAAGCAGACCAAAAAGTGAGGAAAAGAAAAGTAACTAAGTATTAGCCTACACTACAGGTTTAATCCCTAACAAATAATAATACCTAAAAAAAAGGAATGTCTCAAGAAAAAGTCTTGATTTTTCCAAGGAGAGTGCACAGATATTTCAAAGAAAATGTCATAATGAGAACTTAAATTAACCATTGAACTATGATTGTATCATTTTGCCTCAACTTCCCATGTAAGACTAATGAAAAAGCACTTTGTTTCACAAAGTATAGTATCTAAAGTTCTCAGCGCCGTAAAGCATCACTTAAACCTTTATAACCAAACCATTTAAAAATATTAACAATCCATTTCTAGAATATGATGGTTAAAATGCCCTCGATTCGCATCTTTCAAGAGAGCAGTTATCAAATCAGACTTAAAAAATGGTCAGTGATGGAGGTCTTAGATCATTGGCAGCAAAATGGTACAGGACATGATATCGAACGCAAACACAGAATCTTGATTCCAATACAAACAGAGAAATAGTTGCAGCTTTGCCTTATACCGTCTACTATATATAAGATGGCTATGGTCATGACGCACCTTTATCAGTGCCAGTGCAAAACGTTCTGAATCCATAAACCGAGACCCTATTTGATGAAAACCAAGTAACATCACGAAGAATCTCGGTCACTTGTGCACTGGAACTGCATATAAGTGGAAAATACATATTCAAATAATAAAAATTCCCTAACAAAGGGCAGATTAAACAAATTACTTCAATGATTCGATTTTTAAAATGAAATAATTTCATCTCAACATAGCGTAAACCAAAGAAAAGGGGAAAACCGAAATGTGGTGATCATATAAGCTTATAAAAAGCAAGAAAGATTCAATTTTTATTGAAAAAAATTCAGGGAAATTACCGTCCATGAGGTCCAAGAAGGATTTGAAGCGAAACAAGAGGCGCCTGAAAAAAATTAAAACAGAAAATTAAAAGGAAAATGAGAGAGTAACAGTTTCAAATGGTTCAATAGGATACCTGAGGTCTGGAGACTGAGAGAAGAGGAATCCGCAACATTCGAACGATCATTTGGTCTTTTTATCTTGACGGTGATTTTGTTTCGATTTCAACCCAACAAAATAAAAGTTTATATACGTGCATTCACGATGTATAACTTTTATACAATGTCAATCAACAATAAAATAAAATGACATTTTATTAATAAGTAAAATTTAAAAATATATATACTCTTAAAAATAAATTTAAAAATTTTATTAATATTTATTTTTAAATATTTTTATATGAAGTATCATCTTATAATTAATTATAAAAATTATAGTGCACAATAAATAAATTCATAAAGTAAAATAAAATAAAAATTCTAAAATTTCCAACCAAAGAATGAAAAACCTGAAACAACCCCGGAAGGCGATGGAAATTTCTGTTTGGTCCCTATTATCCCATCCCCCTCATCCTTTTGCTTTTGTTCATCTCAATTTATCATAAATCGAAGGTCATTCAAGTATGTGTTAGGCCCAAAGCCCAATATGGGCTCAGATCATAAGATCAACAACCCAACCCAATGTTTATAGCCTTCTACTGGAGTGATCAACTTATCCACTTAATCCCAGGCATCGACGAGATGAGTTGCCTTCAACTACTCACACGAATCAACATGAAAGATAAGATTTAAATAACCTTAGTCTTTCACTTTCTGAATCCAATTATGAATCTATCTACTAATAAGGTGTTGGTTTTGGAAGCATGTCGGCTCCAAGTGAATCTTACTTGTCAAAAGATAGGGGTTTGAAATTTGGAGATGACTCTCATTTAAAGATGAAGTACCTTTGTTGCTTCACTCTCTGAAATGATTGTTCATTTTCGCCATTATTTAAAAAAAAAAGCTGTGAACTAACTCAAGGGTTGTGGCTCAATTGACAATGCAGGCTGAGTTTGTGGGAAGAGCTCTCGGGTTCGATTCCCACTAAACACATCTTTTGAGAGGGGTGAAAAGCCTTAACTGTAACTAAATCCCGAACAGAATTAATCTTAGACCGTTAAAACGGATAATGATACCTGTGATCTACACAAAAAAAAAATTGTGAACTACCTTCCTCAAGCTCTTCTAACCTTCTCTTCTATTCTTACTTTTTTTACTTTTTTTAGTTTTATCACATTCTAACCATAAACTCGAGCGTTATCAATCCTAACTTTCCTTGATCATTCTTTTTGTTTTGACAAATTAAGTTTGCTTGCCAAAAAAATCTGTGCCAAGAACTCAAAATCTAGCACCCAGAGAATATGTTAATAATTAAGGTGTGTTGTTATTTGATGAGTATTTTTTTTGAGCACGTTTTGATGAGTATTTTTATTTTATAAAATAAATAGTTAACAATAAAAAAAATTTTACGTGAAACAAAGCTTAAGTTACACTTTTGTGAATAAATATTCTAAAAAAGTGTTTTTAGTATATACAAAAATAAAACTAAAAAGAATATAATTGAATCATTTATAATAAGTTTTTTTTAATTAAAAAGGAATATTTCAATTAAAAAAACTTTGAACATTACTCAAAATTTTCAAGAAAAATGCTAGGGCAATCACTTTGACAATCACATTTTATTACTCTCAATTTTATTTGGCAACGTCACTTCCTAATTTTATGTGAAGCTAAAATATTAAAAAAGCTCATGAATTTTGTTACTTTATTTAAAAAGCCTATATACTATTATCGTATCCAAATGAATCCTTGTACTTTGATTTGCACTAAAATAAGCTCTTATTTCAAATAAAAGATTACATCTGAATAAAATTTGTTTCAAACTAATTTAACAAATCAAAAATCAATTAATTTAATTCGATTAAGTCACTTTCAAGTTTAAGTTAATTTTTATAGATCGGTTTATTTGATTAAGTCGATATCTAATGTCACAAATTAAATTGACTGAATTAATTGATATTTTTTAAAATATATAATATATAATATATAACATATAACATACATTTTTTTGGCCAAGAATATAATTAAATATTATATAATATATTCTATCTAACTAACCCTTTTTATGTAGGAATTTAGGTTTTAAACTCAACCGAAAAAATCAATTACTCTTATAAAAGATTGATTTATGTTAATGGCTCATTTAGATATAATTTAAAAGTTAACAGCTTATCTGGGTACAAATTAAAGTTTAAGGGCTTATTTGAACTCATAAAATGTTAAGGGCTTATGTAGATGTAATAAAAGTATAATGGCTTATTTAAATAAAGTAACAAAATTCATGAATATTTTTAATATTTTAGCCTTTACATGAAGACCAGTTACTTATTTGAGAAGTTAAAAAGCTGAAGTATGTGATGCTAATAATTATTTTCCAAATAATCTTAATAGTAGGTAACAAGTCTTCATGTAAAACTAGAAAGTGATGTGACGCAATAAAATAAAGAATGTTGAAATATGATTGTAAAAGTGATTGCTCGTAACATTCTTCAATTTTCAATTACTTTTAGAAAATAATAAAAACAGTACACAAAAAATTAATCAAGATTATCTAATAGTTATAACACCAAGCATTTACAATTTGAAAATAGAGAGTATCTAAAGACACTCACTTTTTTTCTCCCTGCACCTTATTTTACTTGGTGTGATATTGTTCATGTAAAAAAAATAGATGTGAAGTGAGAAAAGATAGATGTATTTAAAATTTCTCTTGAAAATATTCATTATCTCCATTTCTAGAGGCTTAAAATGAAAAAATTCCACCTGACGGTGTCAATTGACAAAGTAATTGGAGAATTACTACTTTAACAAAATAAGCATAAATAATTGGGGCAAAAACAAAAGATCAGAACATAGAGAGGTAGTTAAGCAAATAATCTTAGTTTAGTGGTAATGATAATAATAATAATAATAATAGTTTGTATATGATACACTGACAGTATATAATTTTTATATACTGTTAATACATCATAAGTTGACACTTCATCAATTGGTAATAGAGCTGCTTATTGGGCCGGGTTGGCCTGACCCGGTTCGCAACCGGATCGGGCCAATCCGGCCTAATATCCAAACCGGTACTGTACCGGTTCGGAACCGACCCAGCCCGGTATGTTACCGGGCTGGGCCGGTTTTAAATAATTAGAACGGGCCCGGTCCATTAAGGATCGGGACCGGAACCGGCCCGGTTCAAAAAAACTAAAAAAAAAGTTTTAAATCAAGCGCGCAGTGGCAGCCTTGTTGCAGAGAGGCAAGTCTATGACTTGCCTCTCTTTGATGGGCAACAGCCAAATCAATCTATTTTTTTTAAATTTTTTACTCTAATTTTTTTTCTATAAATACCTCTATTCTATCTTCTATTTTTCTTTACATTTCTTCTATATTTTCTCTCAAATCTACTATCTATATTCATCTACTCTTATTCTCTTCACTTACACACTCTCTCAATATTCACTCAAACTCTCTCAAATTTACTTAAATTCCCTTATTCCAAATTTATAATCTCATCATTTTCTTTCTAAATTTCATTTTTCTTTTTATTTTATAATTTTGTAAATTTTACTTTTAATTTTCAAGTTCCAATATATTATATATATCATACATCTATTTTTTTAATTCTTAACATATATTTATTTTCAAAAAAAATATAAAAATGTCAAATTTCTTTCGTCGTTCATGCTCTGTTTCTCGACCTTTTGGTTCTACTGAAATTCCTAATTTAGGTGACGAATCATTTAACGAAATCGAACCTGATATTCATCCGGAGGAGGAGCTTCCTTTGACGGCGCCATCGGTTGGTCGTGGTCGACGTGGAGGAGGTCATGCTCAAACACAATCATCAGCTGCCACCACTGCTGCTACATCATCAAGGCCGAAGTTTAGTAGAAAAAAACGAGCAGGGTATGAGAGTATTTCGATATTGTAGCAAAAGAAGGTGAGACGAATAAATATTGTGCTATCTGTAAATTGTGCCAAGGCGTTTACTCTTATAACTCCTGTGGAGGTGGTGGCGGTACAGGTACGTATAAAAGACATTTAATTACTACACATAAAATTAATCCTGATGCCGAAGAAAATGAAATTTTAGAAGGTAAACAATCTCAAATTAATACACGTGATGGTGGAAAAATTTTTATTTTTAATAATGTTCAAGCTAGACGTGGTTTAGTTAGATTTGTAGTTAGGACTGAACAACCATTCACAATTTGTGAAAAAACAAGATATTTAGAATTTGTTTGTAACTATTTACAATCCGCATATAAATCTATTTCTAGACATACATTAAAAAGAGATTGCATGGATATGTTTAAAGAATATAGACAAGCTTTAATTGATAAACTTAGTAATATTTCATCTAGGGTTAGTTTAACAGTGATATATGGACTAGTACTAATGGTATAAGTTATCTTGTTATAACTTGTCATTGGATAGATGAAGATTGGTCTATGCAAAAACGAATTTTATCTTTAGATGTAATAGAAGAAGCACATAATTCATATACTATTCATAAATATATTACTAAAGTTTGTAAATTATATGGACTAGAAAATAATAAAGTTTTTACTATTACTTTTGATAATGCTTCAAGTAATACTGCAGTTATTTCTCATTTAATTAAAAGTTTAAACCCTGTTATGTAAGGCATATTTTTTCATGCAAGATGTGCATGTCATATTATAAATTTATGTGTTCAAAGTGGTTTTAGTTCCAGTGGTACTGGTAGTGGCATAGGTGCAATTGATAAAATTAAAACTTTAGCAAAATGGATTCGCACACCAAGTAATAAACGTGAATGGAAGCAAATTTGTATAACAAATAATATATCTGTTAAAGCGTTTCCACTTCCCGTGGAAACAAGATGGAATTTACTTCATCGTTTGCTTTCTTCTATTTTACCTTATAAAGAATTTGTTACTACTTTTATAACAATTATACAAGTAGCACACCAATTTAGTACTTTTGAAGAAGATTGGACTTTTATTGAATATTGTGTTGATTTATTATCTACTTTTAAAGATGCAACAGAAAGATTTTCAACTCAATTTTATCCAACTACACCATATTTTGTTCCTATTATCTACACAATGTTTGACAAATTTGTAAAATTTAGGAATCATGAAACTTTAAGTTCTTTTGTATATGATATGGAGGAAAAATTTTAAAAATATTGGAAAATAATTCCTCCTATTTATTGTATTGCAACTTTACTAGATCCTAGTCAAGGTGAGGTAAATATAGAAATTTTTTTTGATTGTTATAAAGAATTTCTTGGTCTTGATTCTATTGAGGATCAAAAGTCCTCAATTAACAATCGTTTTCGAGAATTGTTTAATGTTTATGAAACAGAAAAGGGAGCAACTCAACTTTAATCGAGGAGAAGAAGATTCATACGAAGAAACCGAAAGTAGCAAAAAAGGAAAAGGAATTTTAAACGCAATTAAGGAAGCAGCAAAGAAGAGAATGAAGCTAAAAGGAAAAGCGAGCGGATCGGGATCGAGATCGGGATCAACAACTCGAAGAAGTTCTAGCTTCAATGAGCTAGGATTTTTCTTAAGTCAAGATTTCTCTGTAGATGAAAACTTTGACCTTCTCCAATGGTGGAAAGAAAACCAAAAACAATTTTCAGTTTTAGCTTCCATGGCTCGAGATGTTTTTGTGGTGCAAGTTTCTTCTGTTGCTTCGGAATCCGCATTCTCGACGTGTGGAAGAATTATTGGAGACCATCGAACCACTCTTAATTCGGATTCATTGTGCATGTTAACATGCATTAAAGATTGGTTTGATGCGGAATCACGCAATGTCGAACTTGGAATGGCCAATGAATTCGCTGATAATAATTCAGAAGAGGAGGAAGAAATTTCCAAGGCAATCCATATAAATTATGAAAAGTAGAGAATAATCTTTTTTTTGGGTAAATTGTATGTAAAATTGTAAATAAGTTTAGTCATAGTGAATATTTTTATGGACTACGGTCCCGTGGTTTTTACCCTTCTAACTTTTGAAGGGGTTTTCCATGTAGAAAATCTTTGGTCTCCTACTCTCTCCTTTTTCTCCTTTGTTGTTGTTGTTGTTGTTATTATTATTATTATTATTATTACATACCAAATTAATTAATGTTATACTTATCTATGTTTAAAATAAATAAATATTTAAAATACAAAATGAATTAATATTTTAAAAATATATTAAATGAATAAATAAATAAATGAATAAAAATTAAGTAAATGATATTTCAAATATAATAAATTATTTTAAATGCAAAATGAATATAATAAATGAACATAAATAAAGATATGCAAATGATATTGCAAAATGAATATAATAATAATTTTCATAATATCATTATTTGTATTTTGAATCAAATATCATTTTATCATAATAACTTTATTATATATTATATTCATAATATAAACTTTATTTTATTATAACAATAATTTTATTAGATAATTTTATAGTAGTTTATTTTTACATTATTATTACATTAATTAAATAAATTATAATATAACTTTATAATGAATTATTGTTAAATTAAATTATTAACATTATTTAGTATAAAAATAAATTTATTAGATTAAATTATTAAAATATATTAATATATGTCAAAATAAATTAATATAAATTTTAAAAAATAAAAATTTTAAATGAAAAAAAAACTGGACCGAACCGGTTTAAACCGATTTGGTCCAGTTTTTGGGCAAACCGGTCCAACAAATCGGGCCGGTTCGCCTCTTAAATAACATAGAAACGGTCCGAACCGGACTGGCTTCCTATCGGTTCAGACCGATTCTTATTTGGTTCGGCCTGGAACCGGTGAAAATCGGCCCGAAACCGACCTGGTCCGGCCTGTAACCAGCTCTAATTGGTAAATTAAAAAATATGCTAAGCCCTTAAAAGTAAATATAAATTAAATTTTTTAATTTACTTATAAGGACCTATTGATGAGGTGTCCACTTTTGATATATTAATAATGTATAAAAATTATACATTATTAATGTATCATGTATAAATCCATAATAATAATAATAATAGAGTTTATATATGATCCACTGACAGTGTATAGTTTCTATACACTGTCAATGCATTAGAGGTTGACACCTCATGAATAGGCCCTTATGGGCAAATTTAAAAAATTTATTTATATTTTTATATAAGGATCTATTGATAAGGTGTCAACCTCTAGTGCATTGACAGTTTATAAAAATTATACACTGTCAGTGCATCATATATAAATCCATAATAATAATAATAAAACATTTATACCAATTTCCCCTCTCGTCCCGTTCTTTCTCGCAACTGAGAAGAACATCTGTCAAACAAAAATCCGATATTTTCCGAGAAAATCTTTCCAAACGAGTAAAAAAATGGTCAGCTTTCTTTCTGCTTGTCAACTACGCTGTCTTTCAGTTTTGCATTATACGAACCTCAAAATTTTTTTTTCTTTCTAATTTGTGTTTTAAAGATCTGCTTTGGCTATCTTCAGTTATCTTAGGGCAGATCTATACGTTTTCGCCTCGCATTTGAATTTAATTTCCTTCTATTTTTATAATATTTAGACTCAGATCCAAGCCTTTTCTGTTAGAGTTACTAGAATTGAAAATTTTTAGGCTTTAACTTAAATTGAAACCAAATTGACATTATTAAATTAGAAGAATTTTTTTTAGTTTAATTAGCTTGTTAGTTGAGTTGTTTCTTATTTTTATGAAATTCATTGCTTTTCTTGTTTGTAGGAGTTATGCCCTTCAATTAAAAACATCCTTCTTTTGGATTCCGAAGGGAAACGTATAGCTGTTAAGTATTACTCAGATGACTGGCCAACGAATTCTGCTAAGGAAGCCTTTGAGAAAGCTGTATATACCAAAACGCAAAAGACTAATGCCCGAACCGAAGGTAAATTAGTTTTTGCACCATGTTTTTCTGTCAATGCTTCCTTACACCTCGTTTGATTGTATGCATGTAAATCTTCTAAAAGGTTGTTTTCTTGTTTTGAACATTGTTTTCCTTGTTTTTAAGCGGGTCAATGAGAAAACATCCTGGGTTGGTTGGCATTTGTTTAGGGGTTGTTTCATATTGCTATTTTAACATGGTGCTTTGATTTTTCTTTGCAGCTGAGATAACAATGTTTGAGAATTATATTGTTGTCTACAAGTTTGTTCAAGACCTTCACTTTTTTGTTACTGGAGGCGAAAATGAAAACGAAATTATCTTGGCCACAGTGCTCCAGGGATTTTTTGATGCAGTTGGAATTCTCCTTAGGTTTTTTCATTATACTTTCTCCTGTTACCATCTTCTGTTACATGTGTATGTGTGATATGGTTGTGCCTAATTTTGGCCTTTTTCCCCTTGTTTTCACTGCCCTTTGTTGCAGAGGCACTGTGGACAAGAAGGAGGCACTGGAAAACTTAGATCTTATTTTGTTGTGCCTTGATGAGATTGTTGATCACGGGTATGAATTTTCATTCATTGTACTAATTGTAGTTGAAGTTGAAATAATTTAGTTCCATGAATCTGTTAGTAGACATTTTTCTTTGCTTGTATGATTATTTAAGGTCTCTGTGGTGCGGTTCTTGGCTGGAAATGTTTCTTAATTCTTCTCCTCTCCCCCCCCCCCCCCCCCCCCCCCCCCCCCCCCCCCCCCCCCCCCCCCCCCCCCCCCCCCCCCCCCCCCCCCCCCCCCCCCCCCTTTCTAAAATACTCTAGGTTAAACATCTGGCTGGCTCTGCACTAATCTCACTTTTACCCTGTAATGATGTAGGTGAGAATAGAGGCTAAAAGAAAGTCGTAAAAGACTAGTATTCAGATTTTTTATTCACTTTTGTTTGGGTGTATTAGATGGGGAAAGAATAGGATGGAAATTGGGATATGGAACCGATGGAAAAGGAAGATTAGGGGTGTCACTAGAAGCAACTGTCCCCTTAGGATGCTTGTCTTATCAAGTTATCATCCTGTTTTGACTTTTTTTTTTTAATCTATGGGCAGTATTATTCTTGAAACTGATGCAAATGTGATCGCCGGTAAGGTTGCTAGTCATAGTCTGGATGCTGGAGCTCCGTTGTCTGAGCAGGTATGATGACCTTTGTTCTTGAAACAAGCAACACTTCTTCCTATTTTTCATTCTTCCTCTGATTATCCCCCAGAATACAGAACTGAATTCCTTAACTACTTAAATATCAATACTATTGCCACCTTATTAACACCATTGCTGTTGTACAGACGATAACTCAAGCATTGGCTACTGCACGTGAACATCTTGCAAGATCCCTCCTCAAGTAATGCATAGACCAGACTACAAAAGAGAAGTCGTACAATATATCTTTTTGTAATGATACTATACCTGATGTGCTTAGGATAATTTGTCTATTTTGAGTGCAACAGAAATGCTTATCCATCGGATGCTACATTGACCTTAGCTAGGCTGCTTTCTTGACATCAGTCAGTTATGATACTATTTTGGCCGCTAACCCTACATAATGGCAAAAATACTTGATGCTGTTTTCTATAATTTACTGCATGATATTAGGCAATCGGCAAGATTGGACAGCATTCCATGCAATCCAAATCAAGCCTTAATCTTACATCTGTGCTGCAGAATTTTATCCCCCTTTACTTGACACCTTAGTAATACATAGCTAGCAAAGCTGATGCTAACAAACTGTAGACATTATATACTTGCGCAGTCATATTGAGTTATTGGATGAGAACATAATCTGCATCATCAAGGAATTCATCTCCAGCAGTCGGAGTCAAGTTACTCCGATATTTACTTTTCCGAACTTGTTCATGAGCTTCTGCCTCTTGTTGGAACATTTTAACCAGTTGTTGTAACTCTAGCGTCCTAACCTGCACCAGCTCTTCATTGACGGGCTTTTTCAATCCAAGATAAAGCAAGCCAATGACGATTAGCACAATTCCTATGAAGATTAGGATGGCTGAAAACAAACCAAATGCATATGGTGTATTCTCTGCTCCCGGGATCCCATCAACATTGATGCCAAACAGCCCAGTGATGATGGACAAAACAAGGCCACAACCCCCAAAAACAGCCAAATTATGAGTTACTCTAAGGCTTCTGTCCTGCATTAATGAAATTTGTATTAGGTGAAGAACTTTATCAAATCAATCCAGAATGAGGTAAAAGGATGTGACGGGCTTGGAAAGTAATGAAATTCATTTAGGTTTATGTTTTGCCTATGAGTACAAACCTGCAACCATGCACGTACAGTGCTTTGCATAACATCTTGAATTGTAAACAAACGGCCGCGAACTGCTTCTTGCTCTTCAATCATCTCCCTTGTGCTCTTTCTTATACCTTCCAGCAAGGTTCTTGCTGCATTCCCCCTCAAATGTTGTAGAAGCTCAAAAACAATCTCCTCTCTTGCATGGAGTGACCATTTCACTCTGATAACCTGGCATGGAAAAAGACAAAATCCATGAACATACTCTGATAACCTGGTGTGACTTGTACATGGTCATGCTTACTGTAGGGTTTCCAACTATAGCACATTTCACATGAACAGGATGCGAATTCATGGAGTAAAGGACTAGAAAGATGTATGTACAAACAACGTATACAGACAGCACTATGTAGTTGACCAGAGCAGTATGCATGACGATCAGTGCCAATATTTAGAAAGTGCAGCTTCAGTATCAGAATAAGTATGAGCAACTAAGCTTTATCCTGAATTAGTTATGAGCTCTCAAATTTCCACCCAGACAGAACATAATATCCCACACAACCACTTTAGATTCATATAATAAATAGAATGCAAGAACTGTATATTAGCAAGTTACAAGACTTGCTTCTAAAAACCCTCTGTTTTACAAAGGAACTTGGAATTGTGAAAGATTGTATGCCTCTTAAATTTGCATTATTTCCAACTTCATTGTGAGCTGAAGTTCATAATAAGCCAGTCAGAAATATCTCTAACGGTTATGCAATTTGGAATATTAAGAAGTTATCAAAATCCGCCACACACACTAATAATCCTTTTTCCATTATGATTATGAATTTTGCTCCAGTGAAGGAAAGTAGCGTACCTGCCTTGATAATCTTCTGATTTCTTGGTTCAAAATAATTGCTAAAAGATTCATGTCCTCATGGTTTCTCCTATTCACAGGAAAGCAACTTTTCACTAACTTTACCCATACATGAAAATATCAGAAAATCCTTGTCAAGAAAATTTTATACGATTTTAAAAGAAAGAACCTGTTCATAAACTTCAATTCAATCTCATCTGCTGCACCGAAGATGGATTTACGAAACAACCTTACGAATTTAAGTTGTTAAACAGAAACCAAAAGTTAGTTTAAGAACCACATAATTGTGCATATATATAGTGATCATCAGTGTCATGCAACTTACAAACGCCTTCATTGCACCAATGTAAATAAACTGCACCAATGTAAATAAACTACTTTCATACATAAATGCAACCGTGACAGGTTACTTTTCTTTTTTTTTTTTTTGGATAAAGACAGGTTACTTTTCATTAACTTTTGAATTGATGAAATTGAAGTTTTCTTCGTGTAAAATTATTGACTTACTGAAATTTTCAATCGATATAATAATATGCACCAATTAATATTCCTTCAAATATCAATTAATGCACGTATTAGACTATGATATACAAAGTGAAAATAGGTATGATTTCAACGAAGAGAAATTTTTTTGAATGGTTATCTGATACCTAGCAA
Organism: Heritiera littoralis; assembly: GCA_031772115.1. Lineage (NCBI taxonomy): Eukaryota > Viridiplantae > Streptophyta > Magnoliopsida > Malvales > Malvaceae > Heritiera > Heritiera littoralis. The sequence goes on along the minus strand of JAPDPK010000026.1, from coordinate 4,268,606 downwards.
TGATAAGAACTCAAGAATGAGGTGCAAAATGGGCATCAATGTACGACTGATCCATCCATTCATACAAACAATATGTAGGTTACTAAAATAAAAACTTCACTTAAAATCCAAACAAGCGCCAGAACAGAGCTTGATGTGTCTGTCTCAGACAACCAATGCCAAATCACATCCATTCACATTAAAAGGAGGGAACACTAGATATTTGAGTTAAGCTGAAAATTAACAAGTTAAACTACCTGTCATCCCAACGCGTAAGGCGGCAAGCTAGATATGCTATGACTTCATGAACTGTTCTAGGCACATTATGACCTCCAGCAGCAAGAAGCTCCTGACCAAAAGGTATGAACCAATAATCAAGTGACACTGTTAGCTTGCATGAGAGCAACTTTGTCAAAATGGAGTCAGTTAGGGTTTGTCAGAAATGAACAACCTGAACTTCTGTTATTCCCAGAACATTTGGTCTAGATGCATTCCCCTTTATGTGCAGAACAGTTAGGAGGAAGTTCTGTGCTTGCCAAGAACGGAGTACAACAGGGATGTCATCTTCCTCAACAAATGGATCTCCAGCTGATTGTCCCAATAGCTCAAATAACAGCCCTCCAGCCACCCTAACTGGCACCTTTATAAATGATAAAAAGCATGACCAATTATCAAACATAACCAAAGACCACAAAGAAGCCAGTAGGGAGGTGTCATATTATATCCAATATACTAATTAATTTGTTTGACCATAGGCCTAAGATAAAAACTTATTATCTTAATAACAACCGAATGTTAAACGGGATATAGGTAAGAAACAGCAATTAAAAGAAATTAGCGAAGGATACATGCTAATATTCGCTCTCTTCACACTTTCTTCTCAAATGCTACAGTTTAATATTCTATCAGCACTTAGTTGACACTTGACAGAATCAAATAGTGCATAAATCAATTTAACTTAAAACTCATTAAAACAGGATTTACTGGATGCAATTAACTTTACATACAGAATGGCATGGACTGTTACCTCATATAGAAGGTGCTTCATCCGCTCACTTATCAATCTGCTTTCATCTCTCAAAGCTAGACTGACAGCAGGATGTAACCATTGAGCATTGTTGAGCCAAGCCACAACAGAGGGTTGACCAGCAGCCAAATGGCACCACCATATGGGTCCTGCCGGGCGCTCCCAATAAGGAGCTGCTAAATCTGCAACAGTTAAATCATCTTCATAATCCATCAATTCAAACTGCTGTGAAGCCCAGCCAGCATTGACTTGCACAGTTTTGACAAGATCTGAAATTCTTTCCCACCCAATGGGTACCCAACAACTTCCATAGAATCTTTCCGTAGCATGAAACTGGCCCGATTGAAGGCTATGGCCATCTTTGTATTCATCCAAAGAAGCAGCCACACTATACCTCGACTCATAACTGAAAGAGGGCTCCATTAATTTCTGTCCTTCCACTCCCGGAGAAGAAGCCTCAGTTAGTCCATCAGCAGGCATTTGCGCCTTCAAATAATCATCATCCGCTCGTTTTCCTTGGACCTTTGAACCATATTTTGAGTTCATTGGTTTCCTATGGCCTCGCTTAAATTCAAAAGCACAAATCAGCCCATCTGTCCAAAGATCACTCCCAGGCATAACATCTCTACTCGGAATATTCCTATTTCTTTCAGTAGTTGTCATTTTATTCTTTTGGGAAACCGATTGGTCCTCCTCACTCATGATCCTTTCTACCTACAAACATCCAAGGGAAAGAAGCAACATCAGCCAACATTCAGACCATGAATAAGATATTCAAAGATAGTTGCACAATCTAAATTTACAAACTAGTAAGCTAACCCTTTGAAACCATCCAGTTTCCAGAACAACTATAAACACTGATTGCTTAAGTAATCTGAAAATTCAAGCTGACATTACAAACAGCTGAATTAGAAACCAAAACAGCGTGCTTTTATTAATCAAATTAAGCTACACCATACATTGTCAAGAACAACAAAACAATCATACAATTCCATTCATTCGTCGATTATGATTTAACTATGATTCATTTTTCTCTAACCTCAACTACTGTCACTTGACATACCTCTTAGAATTCTTAGTAACAGTAAACAGCTTCTACCATCCACGTTATTTTTTAATTTTAAAATCGAAATTCCGCCTGTAATTTTACTTGTTCGTAGAGGTGATTAAAATATTAAACAAGAAAACAACTAAAAACAAATAAAAAGAAGAAGAAGATTACCTCAAAGACGAGAGGCTGCTTGAGAGCTTCTTTTTATTACTATAAAGAAAATGCTGATGATGACTGATGAGAGAATCAATTCTGCAGTACAGTAGTCGTAGTAATTAACTACCAAATGAAACGTGTAAAGATAAAGTGACCAGACAGGAAAAAGAGTGATTGAATGTATGATACGCCTAGGAGGTTCGGAGATGGGCTAAAAATTTCCATTGCCAAACGCGCCCTAAAGAGCAAGCTGCGTAATCTGGGTTGGGCTCAATTCTCAATTGGAAAGCACGAATCGAAGGCCCACTCAAGGTTCAAACAGCAATTTCAGTGATCCAAATGGGTTTTTTTTTTAGTGATCCAATTGTAGCCCGAAATAGAATATTATCATTTTTTTAGGGTATATTAATTTGTTTTCATTAACTTAATTACATTTATGAATTTCGAAGGATTAATATAATAAAAAACATGTTAATATTTTAACTTCATTTGTGAATTTAAATTTATACATAGATTTATTATTTTTTTTAAAAATTAATTTTGTTTTTAACTGAAATAAGCATGATTAATAATGCAAAATTAATGAAACAACTTTGAGTTAATGTAAAATTCTTCAAGTTATTCACTTTATTTCCTTTAACAATTATATTGTTGATTGAAATTTTTAGAACAATTTCTTAAGAATATTATGTTTTCTTATAAATGTCATTTGGGTGAATGTACTGTATACATGTAAGATATGCATTATAATGTTAGAAGTGCTTATTATATGATGCATTGACAGTGTATAGTTTCTATACACTGTCAATGCATCGGAGATTGATACCTCATCAATAGGTCCTTATGGGCAAATTAAAAAAATTTATTTATATTTGCATATAAGGGCCTATTGATGAGGTGTCAACCTCTTATGCATTGACAGTGTATAGAAACTATACACTGTCAGTGCATCATATATAAATCCATAATTTTATACATTATCAATAAATTATATGATGTCACTTTAGTAATTATTATATAAAAATATTTATTTTTAAAAACTTTTCATTTTTAAAATTTATGAGCTAATAGTATATATAATATGATTTATTGAGAGTATACAAAGTTTATACAATGACATAATATCAAATATAAATTGCATTATAATACATATGCCATAAAAAAAAGTCACATGGTTCATTAACTGGCACCCTCGCATGTGAATAAAATTGAAGCAAATGAAAGAGATATAACACGAGATGCATGCTAGATTCCAATGACCTCGGCTAAATAGTTTTACTTGGAAACAATTAAACATAATCTCAGTCTTTGACTTGCTTGGTTTCTCTGTGCCATAGAAGCTCCAAAATCCAAGCAATATAAGTACAAATTACAACATCATTAATTGATGCGTGTTATCCATTGTTTCGTCATTGAACACCTGCAACTTTTTAAAATAACAATGGTGGATTGCAAACGGCCTTTAAAATCTGTATAGCTATCTGCATGAGGAGATTACTCTGTTGGCCTAGATCCTAGAATAAGACAAGGCAGATCTTTTTTCTAGTTTTATATTCTGGTTTTGGCTTCATTTCTGAAGAGTAGGAGAAACTGAATGCATTGTTTATTATGCAACGAGACCAACGAGCCAGCGGGGACTGAAGGTGACTAGCACTTGTCGACCTCACCAACCTAGATTTCGCCTATAAATAGGTGGCGAAACCAGTTTGCTTTCAATCAGGTTACAGACAAATCACTTTCTCTCCTCCGTTTTCTCTCCTGGGTTGATCTTTTCCGGAAGTACTGCAAATTATGGGATGGCAACTGATACCACTCGGTACTATTTGATCTACTTAAGTAAGGTTAATATAGTATATAATTAAATTCGGATAAAAAAATTATTAGCTGTTAAGCTGTCACAGATTTGGATAAGGTTCGAATAATTATTTTAAAGTATTCAATATTTGAATTTGATTATAAATAATAATTAATTGATATAATATTTATATTTTTATATATAAATTATTTATTATTAATATTATATTTAATTAAATTAAGTCATTAAATATTATAATTATGATTTTTATTTTTAATTTATTTTGATGAGTTAAATTAAATATATTAATTTAATTTTTTTAATTAAGTTATTCTAAAATTAATTTTAAATTTAAATTTAAAAGTTAAATTTTGACTTAATAAAATGATAGTTAACAAATATTTTTTATTTTATAAAATTAAAGTTCAAATAACATAAATAAAAATAATCATATAATTAATCAGATTCGAATATTATAAAAATTAATCGAATTTAAATTCAGATATTTTAAATTTAACAAATACTCTACTTGTTTATATTCCTACCGAAACTAAAAAAAGCAAGTTCAAGCAGCCAGCGAAGAAAGAGAGTTTCGAACTCATCAGCGCAACATGATCTGATGGCTCCGGATAGCTCTCCACACAATCTTTGTCCTTTGTGGCCAGACAGCAGCTACGCTTATTACCAAAAAAAAAAAAAGACAGCAGCTACGCTGCTTTCGAGACTTTACTTTGAGAAAGGTGGCACAAGCAAATGGCTCAAGTTGTGGGTTTCCCTATTATCCTCACATACTACTTCATTTCACAGCGCAAAGTTTTGTGCAAGCCCAACAGTATTACTGCCGCTTTCAAAACAAAACCATCGCCACTCCTATTGCTTGTTTGCGTCTATGTGTACCTTGGACTGCTTACTGCAGGAAATGCCTATCTTTTTTTGGTTGGCTTCGAGTACGTCCCTGCGTCGACAGTGGCGCTGATTTCAGCATCCCAGTTGGCTTTCAACGCTTTCTTCTCTTATTTCCTCAATTCACAGAAGTTCACTCCTTTCATCACCAATTCTCTATTTCTTCTCACCATTTCCTCCGTGCTCCTGGTGGCAAACTATGGCTCTGAAAGGCCTCCTGGAGTCTCTAATGGAAAGTAAATACTTGGGTTCATTTGCACCTTTTTTGGAACCGCAACGTACGGCTTGTCGCTTGCTTCCCAACAGCTGGCCTTCTGGAAGGTTTTGAGTCAGAGTCAGTCATTCAAAGTTGTCCTGGATCTTATAATCTTCCAATTACTCGTAGCGTCCATTGCTACAACGATAGGGTTCTTCGCATCCGGAGATTGGAAACTTGTAAAGACAGAAATGGATATATATATATATATATATATATATATATTTATATATACTGGAAGACTTCTTATATCATGACTCTGGTTTGGACTGCTGTTGCTTGGCAGGTTTTCATTTTCGGTGGTGTAGCATTGGTGTTTGAGTTGTCAGCTCTCTTCTCCAATGTGATATCTGCATTGGGATTGCCAATTACTCCAATAGCAGCCATTTTCGTCTTCCACGACAAGATGACTGGTTTAAAGGGAATATCCATGGTGTTGGCCATTAGGGGCTTCGCTTCCTACGCCTATCAGCACTGCCTTGACGATCGTGAGTTGTGAATGCTAAAACTAATAAAGGAAGTGAATTTTCCAAGGCTTGACGCTCATTCAAGGAAATCTTCTTCTGTGTGCTATCTGAAAAGGTTTGAAGATAATTTGTATAGCAAGGAAAATGAGCTAGCAAATTATCTTAGTTACCATAGATTGCTTTGACATCGTCTTCATGGTTTTCATGTTATGATTGTTTTCAGATTATTTATTTTCCATTTGGGAATTGGATTAATAAAAATGATTGACTGATTGTTGTGGTATGAAGTAATTTCTTATATCTCGACGCTTGTTGGGCTAACTGAAAGGAGTTTGATGTCCCTTAAGTAATTTTTTATATCATCAACATTTGTTGGGCTAAGTGAAAAAAGCTTAATGTCTCTTAAGTAAGATCTCAAGTTCGAGCATTGTGAATGAAAAAAATAACGCTGGAAGAGCTTCATCTATTCAAGGTCCAATAGTAATTCGATTCCAGATTAATCGGAGTCCAAAGTTGCATTCTAATATTGGTAAGTTTAGATCAAAAAAATAATTTCTTATATGGGGCTTTCATTTTCATGTATAATTAGGACAGGTAACAAGAATCAACCAAATCTCTTTTAAAAAGTTAGTAAAGATCCTTAACTGGGACCTTATACCAATCAATCAACTAATTAAATCATATTTGGTATATACACAACACAACAAACCAAAACGATTTCGTAGCCCAATGTATTTACCCAAAGACAGTCACTCACTAAATCTTCCTACCTTTAATAATGGATTCGAATAGTAAGCTGTTTGGGCTTGTGCTTTGAAACAATCCAGCCTCACTTCCAATGGGCTCTTATTAAAAAGAGAAAATACAAAAAAATAAATTTATAAAGTTCAATGAAAATATCAACGATATGTAAAAAAATATATATTAAAAATGTTATCTTTATTTGAGATTAATTAATATTTATGGAATTTTCTTATTGATGAAAAATCTGATACAGTTTTCAGTAAAATAATTATATAAAAAATTCAAAATAAATTAAAATTTTTAAAGTTTTGTACATTTTTTAAGAAGACTTTTCAACTTATATTTTTATTTTTAAAAAATATATATTAAATTAAAATTTAATACAAATTTAAAAGATATTAGAAATTTATTTATAATAATTAAAAATAAATTAATTTTTTTTCAATATATATTAAATTTTTAAGTTTTTCTTGGCCAAAAGCATAGATTTTGATTTCGAATTTCACTTAAAAAAAAAACTTTTACCTAAATCTTGTGCGAATAATCAACCTCTCTCCACTAAAAAATAGTCAACTAGCACTTCATTAAAATTGTTTGAAAGTGGCATATGCATTGCTAGCAGCATTATTGAATCATCCTTATTGTTTGTTTTATATATATATAAATATATATATATATATATATATAATATATATATAAAATATTGTTAGCAGCATTGCTAGCACTTCATTAAAAATAGTCAACTAGCACTTCATTACCTAAAAATATTTGTTATATATATATATATATATATATATATATATATATATATATATATGTTGTTGTACGGGGCTTTAATATTTTTAATGACAGTAACACGTAAAATAATATGATAACTAATATTTAATTATTGGATTAATAATTTTTTATCGTTTTCCATATTTACTATTCTTTATTGCTATAAGTTGTTCTCATTTAAGAATTTAGCAAGTCTTAAATTACTGAGCCAAATTTTTGGATTCTTGTATGATGAAATGTTCCATATTTGAATTCATATTTGAATTCTTATCCGATCAAATTTTATTAAATTAGTATTAATTATAAAAAATAAATAAAAATTAATTTTATATTTAATATAATATAAAAATATGTCGTCAATTAAAAAAATAAAAAATTATTTGATTTGAGCTAGGGAAACGAGGGGTACATGTCTAAAAATTAATTATGGCATTTTTTATTTGTTGATTTTGATAGTGCCGAGTCTGAAGCCAACATTTACATTCGTCACAGCGACTGACGACTTCATGTGCGTCGACATGTTAGTGCTAGCTGTACTTATTACATTTAAAGAACAAGCTGACTTTTTTTTTTGGTTAACAAGAACAAGCTGACTTTGTTATGAAAATCCACTGGAAGATGTAATCATTAATGATGACAAAAGAGGAGAAAATCTATCAAACATTCTCCGTCGGCAACTAGCAACTTGCTTTTGCCGCAGGGGTAAAAAATTATGGGTAATTCCAGTCGACTAACCATTCAATTTCACTGGAATTTCAATGAACAATAATAATAATAACGATAACAACAACAACAACGATAACAAGAAGAAGACTAGAAGTGGAAGTGTTAATGGCGATTGAGGAAGATTAAAGTAGACTTATTTAAAAGTCCTTTTTTTAGGTATTTTTTTATTGGAAAAGGTAAGATCCATGGTATGTGGTTAATGAATTTAAGTTAGGGTTTTGAGTCACATTTTGATTTCGTTTCAATAATTATAAGAAAAAGAAAGTAGAAAATAACATAAAACAACAAAAATTGAAAGTGATTGAATAGGATTCGTCCACTTAAATTTTTTACTTAAAATTTTTTTATCTTTGAAATCCATAGGATAGAATCCAAATATAATCCATGCACACTAACCCGTACTAAGGCTAATTGAGATATGTGATAAATATGATTTCTCATAATAGCTAATTTTATTTCGAGCTTTAAAAGTATTGGACCTAACCCTTCTATTTTATCATCAATGATAATTTTTGTAGTCGATTAAAATAGAATATTATAGGTTAAAATGAAAGAATTAACAGATTTAAAATTAATTTCATGATTTTAAAAAGCTAAATATTTATTTATAATAAAGTAAAAGTTTATAGACTAATTTGTATTTGATAAAATGTGAAGAGTTTATATTTATTTTATGCAAAAGATTCAAAGTATATATATTTTGAGTATTAAAAAAATAAACAAAGAAAAAGAAGAGGAATTGATGAGCTTTATTTCAATATTCAATACTCATAGCTTGGTAGGAAAAATATGTGTAGGGTGCCCGCCAGACAGCCAAACAGGTCTTAGTCCAATGGAAGAGGGCAACTGCGATTGATTTTTTTTTTATACAGTATTTAAATTCACTGTTTAGATATGTAATCTTATTGTCACTGTTATTTTCTTATGAATAAGAAAATAAATAAGGAGAGGAAATTCAAACTTTTAACATTTTTTTTTAAGTTATAACAATTAGATTTAATCCATGTTGTTTTTTATTAGTGAAACCATTCTCTGAACTATCCATATAGCACCCGGTCATTTTCTTTTTTTTGGTAAAAAGCACCCAGTCTTTTTCACTGGTTTCTCTACTGTTAAAAGGTCCAAATATACAAGGCTAAGTTTGCGACAAATCTTGAATTATTGATGTCTGTTGCCCATTGTTTTGCCATTTTATAATTGTACCAGCAAGTATTTTTAAATAACAATGGAGGATAAAAAAGCATCTAACAATTGTATAGCTGCCCATTATAGGAGATTATTCTCATTGATGCATGCAAGCATGCATGATTCACGTTCTGCTTTTGGCTTCAGCCCGTAAAGGGTATTGTTCAATATTTTCCAAAAGGTTTTCATGCTTTGTTTTTTGTATTCAGGGAATGTCTCCTTATAATAAATAAAAATAGTTTTGTCGACTAGTAACATAAAGCAAGAATTGATTCTTCAAACTTGCTCTGTGATGTCTCAGCCAAGTATTTGCACTGAGCAGACATACAGAAATGGCATTAATTATTCAAGGGTTGTGGCTCATATGGCTCATATGATAACATAAGTTGAGTTTGTGAAAAGAGTTTTCGGATTCGATTATCACTAAGTACATCTTTGAGAATAAGTGAAGAGCCTTAACTGTGATTAAATCCCAAATAAAATTAGTATCAGATTGTTAAAACAGTGATTTAAAAAAATAGCATTAATTTGTTAGAAATGTCTTTTTTCTTCTTTTAGGAACTAACAATTATAAGAGTTTTTATATGATGCACTGACAGTGTATAGTTTCTATACACTATCAATGCATCAGAGATTGACATTTCATCAATAGACCCTTATTGGCAAATTAAAAAAATTTATTTATATTTGCATATAAAGACCTATTGATGAGATGTCAACCTCTTATGCATTGACAATGTATAAAAATTATACACTGTTAGTGCATAACGTATAAATCCTAATTATAAGGCACCATCTTACCATTTACCCTCGAAGACTAGAATCGATGAAAGCTCATGCCAGAAGTCGGACATGGATTGAAAGCGACAGCTTCTTAATGGTAATTAGGAGTGAGACCAGAAACCGATGATGAATTATTTATGTTGAACGCTAAATGCACTCGTTAATAGCTGCCTATATAAACGATTCTTTTGTTGTTGAATGCTAAATGCACTCGTTAATGGGTACCTATATAAACGATTATTTTTTATTATCCGACAAGATTATTAGGATATTTAATAATCGAATTTCGGCAAGATTCAAGTAATAATTTTACTATTTATTTGAGATTCAGATATAATTTGAGTAGGGATTATAAGATATTTTGTTATCCAAATCGGATTATAAATAATAATTTTTAAATATTATTTTATATTATTACTTATAAGTTATTTATTATTAATGTATTAATTAAATTAATTTATTAAGTAATTTTAATTATGATATTTAACATTAATTTATTTTTTGAATTAATTTAAATTTTTTAATAATATGTATTAAAATTGATTTTAAATTTAAAAGTTAAACTTTAACTTAATAAATAACTATTTAATGGATTCAAATAGTTAACAGATATTTTTTACTAATAGGATTTGGGTAATAAAAAAATTAAATCATTCAAGTAATTAAAGGAATCCGAATATTGAAAATTATAATCAAATTCAAATTTAGATACTTCAAAATTAACAAATACCCTATTCCATACCATTCCTTGCACCCACCCATTTTTCTTCACATCCTATTTCTTTTATGACATTAATAAAAAAGTTTGTATCCGATGCACTGATAATGTATAGTTTCTATACACTGTCAATACATCAAAGATTGATACTTCATCAATTGACAAATTAAAAAAGAGTTTGTATATGATGCACTGGCAGTGTATAGTTTCTATACAATGTCAATGTATCAGAGGTTGACACCTCATCAATAGGCCCTTATTGGCAAATTAAAAAAATTTATTTATATTTGCATATAAGAGCCTATTGATGAGGTGTCAACCTCTGGTGTATTGACAGTGTATAGAAACTATACACTGTCAGTGCATCATATATAAATCCATTAAAAAATATGTCAAATCCTTAAAAGTAAATATAAATAAATATTTTAATTTATTCATAAAAATTTATTGATGAAGTGTCAATTTTTAATATATCGATAGTGTATAAAAATTATATATTATCAATGCATTATATATAAATACGTAATAAAAATGCATGCATCATGGAAATGGGTAGTTGCGTTTAGCAGCATTCTTATTTATCATGCAAGGAGACCAAACCAGCTGCCAGGGAACGTACGGACTGAGGTGGTGGGTCTTAACACTTTTCAATGGTCATCGCCATCCTGGCTTTTAGGGGAAATTTGTAATGGGATCATAAATTTTGATTTTATTATAAAATTAAAATAAAAATATATGATTAAATATAAATTTAAAATTATTAAGTATAAAATATGTTAGAAGTATCGTAAACAGTTGATAATTAACTTAATGTTAATGTAAAAAATATAAAATTAAACACAAATCTAAAGTTATTGAGCGTAAAATATGTTAAAATATGTATACACATGATAATTAATACAAACATGCATTATAACAAAATTATCATGTGTTTCAATCTATTGAGATTAATATTTACATTGATAATCATATTTTTACGATATTTTTAATATATTTTACATTTAATAACTTTAAATTTACATTTAATCATATATTTTTTATGTTAACCTTACAATAAAATCAAAATTTATAAGCTTAATTAAGAAATTCCCATGGGTTCTATCTATATAAACAAGTGGTAAAAACCATCTGTTTTGACTCGGATTACAATCCCTTTCTCCGATCTTCTCTTTCTCTCTTTGGCTCATCTTTTCTGGCGCTGCTTTTAGGCATGGCTGAAGCGAAACAACTTCAACTCGTCGTCAACGGTAAGTGCATGCGCGCCTATTAATTTCTATACAGACTTTGAAAGATGATCTAAGAAGCATGGCAACAATGGGTTCTTTTGTTTTTCTTTCTTTACTTAAAAGAGTTCCGTTGATCAAAACTGCCGCTTGTTATACAGATGGAGATCTTAATAGTTACACAGGGATTTACCATATCTGGAATGGAGTGGAGCAGATAACCTAATTATTAATCATTATGTTAATTAGCATATCTCTGCTATCAAGTGAATAAGTTGTTTACTATCCTTTTATGCTTGCCAGAATCTAAAGGAGAAAACACTACTACCGGACCGGTCAGCCAAAGAACGGCGCCTCGACCAGCTCAGAACTACATGATCAGGTGGCTCCGGCTAGCCCTCTACATAGCCATTGGCATTTGTGCCCAAACAGCAGCTGCACTGCTCACAAGACTTTACTTTGAGAAAGGTGGAACTATCAAATGGGTGGGAACGCTTATTCAAGTTGCAGGTTTCCCTATTCTCATTCCTTACTACTTCGTTTCACAACCCAAAGTTATCACGCCCAACAGTACTTCTGCTGCTGTCGGAACAAAACCATCGTCAATCCTATTGGTCGTTTGCGTCTATGTATACTTTGGACTACTTATGGCAGCGAATGCGTATCTTTATTCAGTTGGCTTCGAGTACCTCCCTGTGTCTACGTTGAGCTTGATTTCAGCATCCCAGTTGGCCTTCAACGCTTTCTTCTCTTATTTCCTCAATTCACAGAAGTTCACGCCTTTCATCATTAACTCTCTGCTTCTTCTTACCATTTCCTCCGTTCTCCTGGTGGCAAACAACAGCTCTGAGAGGCCTCCTGGAGTCTCCAATGGAAAGTATGTACTTGGGTTCATATGCTCCATTGTTGCAACTGCTGCGATTGGCTTGACGTTTGCTTCCCAACAGCTGGTCTTTCGGAAGGTTCTAAAGAGGCAGTCGATTAAAGATGTCATGGATCTTACAATTTACCAGTCGCTTGTTGCGTCCATTGCTATATCGATAGGATTCTTGGCATCTGGAGAGTGGAAAGGCTTAAAGAGAGATATGGAGGGCTATGCACTGGGGAATATTTCCTATGTCATGACTCTGATTTGGACTACTGTCGCTTGGCAAGTTTCCAACTTGGTTAGTGTAGTATTAGTCTTTGAGTTGTCTGCTCTATTCGCCAACGTCATAGGCGGATTGGGATTGCTAATCGGTCCAATAGCAGCCATGATCGTTTTCCATGACAAAATGAGTGCGATAAAGGTAATATCCATGGTGTTGGCTGTCTGGGGCGTCCTTTCTTATGGCTATCAGCAGTACCTTGACGAGCGCAAGTTGAATGCCGAAACCATCGAGAGTGAAGTTTCTGAGGCTTGACCCTCATCCAGGCTACCTTAGTTTATATAATCTGGTTTTTGTTTTGTTAATGAATGGTTAGCATACTATTGCTTTGCTATGGTGAATTCGTGATAAAGAAGCCTTTCATGGGCTCCAATTGCAATATAAACGAAGCTAAATATCATTATTTTCAGATTATTATCCTCCATGGGCAACTGGAATATAATCAGGTGATCGTCGTGGGCATGAATTAATTGAAATATGGGGCTGGCTTTCCTCTTCACACGTAATTTCTAGCACTATCTCGACGTAAAAACAGCGATCTGATTAGGACAGAAAACAATATTAATCAACCAAAATCTTCATGAAAAAATAAGTGGAGATCTTTCCAGCATCAATAATTCAATTACTTAAATCATTTTTGATAGTACAAGAGAAGAAAACACAGCATTTTTCAGTCCACCCCACCCACCAAAAAGGTCAAATCCACAAGGTAGCAGGCCATTAGAATTGTCTGAAACTGGGTTGGTTAAAATGCTTCACAAGTAGCTAGCATTAATTAATGGATATTAATATAATGCAGATAATTCTTGATCCTCTTGAAAAGGTGATCGTTAATCCTTGGCTCCACGTTTCTGTAAGAATATATGTCGAGGAATATTGTTCGGGACCAGAGAAGGCAGTTTCGTTTCTTCGTTCTGGTGGAGAAAATTATATTATTAGTAGTATTATATTTAAAGTAGCTGGCTTATTTGACAAACTCACCTTGATAAAGTAGTGAAGATAAGAAGAGAATTTGTCAAATCTACAGGATGCTTTCATTAAATAGGTGCATTAAGAATCATTGTGCAAAATGAGAAAGAATTTCTGAACAGTTATGAGGCCTGAGATAGTGGATTATGGATTGTAATGGCGTAGCTATAGGGAATCATATGCATGACGAATTATGGATTGTCTTCGACTATTATAAGTTACTTGACGAAAACAAAAGAATCTCAAGCCTGCAAAACTCCTACAAATTCTGTAGGCATGCATGACTGCATGAGGCCTAAAGATTGGTGCTCGGTGCTCCCATATGATTGCTTGCTATGACATTTGTTCTTAATAACCTGAGACCATATATTGATAGCATTGTAATAGGGATTAGGTCCAAGGTTCGATTCTCTTGTTTTTCCTTGTACCTCCAATGAACCAAAAAAAAAAGATAGCAAAGTTTTTTCAGCATTTAGTGTTGAATTATCTCATTAATGTAGACTAATTAAGTATAATTAATATCATATAAGTTAATTTAGTAGTATATTTTGTATAAGGTGTGACCATTACTATACGTAATATATTTATATTATACATGTATTTATCCTTAATGGGACGGATATAATACATGAATTATGATATAGGAGGTCCCTGCTCTTGGCACATATATATAAGCTACAAGATGGCCCATTGATCACTGTAGCATTTGGTTGAGCTAAACAAGAGCAGCTCTCTCCTTTTCCCTTCTTCCTCTTCCTCTCCTCACCATCAATTTCTTCACCTTGGCAGCTCCACCATCACTGGCGGACCTCCGGCGGAGCACCGGCGACATTCCCTCTCCATGGCAGTGGCTGGAAGCAATCAGGATGGTGGTGATTTGGTGGGTATATTGCATACCCACAAAAGGTTAGTTTTTCTTCCTAATTTATTGTGCTAATAGGCTTTGTGGACGAATTTGTTCCAACAATTGGCATCAGAGCACGTCCACAATAAAGCCATTAGCCATTTTTTGAAGAAAAAATGAGATTTATGGATTTTTTTATTTTTTTTGAGTATTTTCGATTTAATCAATACCCATAAGATTTATGCTTATTTGAGCCAAAATAATACTATATATTGATTGAGGATGATTTTTGATGAAAATGCCATGAAAATGAAGTGAAATGGGTCAAAAACGAGCTAAAATGGTGAAAACCTGAATGGATCGGACTGGAAAACCCGTTTGCAGTGAAACGGGTGAAGGAGAAGGCAGGCGCGTGCAATGCACGCGCCCGATGCCTTGGAGAGGCGCGCGGAGCACGCCTCCCTTCTGTTATGCGGGCGCGTGTAAAGCACGCGCCCGCTTGTGGAAAATGAAAAATTAAAAAATATATATATATTTTTTTTGGCCCGTTTTGGCCATTTTTTTACTGGGCTCTTATTTTTTTGGATGTTGGGCCGCCCGTTTGGGCTCTTCTTTTGGTAGTTTTTTGGGCCATTGTTTTGAGCTATTTTGGGTTTTTATTTTTTGGGCTTCTTGTTTTATTTAATTGGCTCTTGAAATTTAGTTAATTAAGACTTAATATTTAATTAACTTTAGGCCAAATTTAATTTTGTTTTATTATGGGCATTTATTTATTTCATTTTACTAATTGACTATTCAGCATTAATTTAATTTTGGGCAATTAAAATTAATTAATTTTGAGGCCATTTTGTCTAATTAATTTAGGGGCCATATTGTTTAATTAATTTTATTTGGCTATTAAAGTAGGATTAATTATTGGTTATTTCGCATAATTAATTAATAGGTCATTTTGGATTATGGTTTAATTGGCCATTTTGATTAATTAATTATGAGCCATTTGGATAATTAATTTTAGACAATTTTGGCCATAAGCCAAATTTATTTTGATAGTCATAATTAGTTATTAAGCCAAACTTAATGTGATATAATTGAATTTTTTGGAGGAATTAATTTTGAAGTAATTTCTAGAAATTTAATTACTCATTTAATTCTCAATTTACTTAAATTTTGAAATACATACTCATGCCCATAAATTACTAATATTTGGCCTAATTAAATAAGTTTGAATAAATTATTTGGGTATTTTGTTGAGCCATTTTGGATTATGGTTTACCCATTTTGTTAATAATTTATTTAAATAAATAAACTCTCTAGAAATGAAAATTGCCTTATTATTTGAATGTTCGCATTTATATGAAATTAATTTAATTAATTAATGTTGGACCTGAAATTGCTACATATGCTTCAGAAATTGCATATTTTGGATGTAGTTAATTTTAGTCAATAAATGTTGTGAATATTCTTGAAATTATAAATTATTAATCGGATTGGCTAGTACTTGCCTGTCGCAGGAATAGTCATGAAGATTTTTTGACGATTTATTCTGATAATTTTAAGGATCTAATAATAAGGCAATGTATAGTGATAGTTGCAGTTGCATAAATTTACTAAGGTCTTTAGTAGTGGCTAGTCTCTCCCTGTCGGATTGTTAGTTGCTTTTAGAGATGCTTGGGATTGAGAGGATTCTAGTTGGGATATGACACGGTCTTCCTACCCTGTCGGTGGGCGATCATTCAGGTTATATTCAACTAGTTTTGTCTTATCCTCTGTAGTGTATTGTGGAATAAAATTGATATTTATTGAGTTATTCCACTAGCCTCCATATTGTGCAACTATCACATATCAAATTTCTAGCAGGATCAAATTAGATAGATAGTATGAATTATTCTCTACGGTTAGGGACATATTAAAATAGGAAGTAGTCCCGAGAGTCGATCTATCTTCTATACCCAATAATGTGAGCTCTTTGAAGACAAAATATTTGAAATATCGGGAACACTTAAGTGAGAATTCTCTGATTATAAGGGCATGCCATTAATGAGCACCTCAGAGAAAGTGTTCTAATTAGGAATAACCAAGAAGTATTTATGGATGCCATTAGAAAATAGTTCGCATAAGATCGATAAAGGTTGCAATAGGAGTTTGATTACAAATATGGCAGATTCAGTACTACTTCCTTCTGGGATGGAGAATTGGAGATCTTCCAGTTTTACAGATCTCATTTAATGCAGAAGGAAGTATGACATTTTAATATCAAAACTGATATTGTCATTCAAGAGTGGGAGATATTTCAGGTTAATAGATCTCATTTAGCCATAATGATGACATATGCCAACATTACTGCCGGAAGGAAATATTATTAAGAGGTCTCTGTAAAAGGTCATTTTTTAAAAGAAGAAATTTGCCAAGTTTGCTTCCCATTCTGGTTCCACCAACACCTCTAAATATCAATGTGTGTCACTTCTGTAATAATCCTGGGCACAAGAGAGTAGATTACAAGAGTCCTCTAGATTGGGATGTGTAAAAGGCATTCTGTTAGCTTTTATTTTGAATCCAATCTAGGAGATTTGCCCTCTAACTATTGGTGTTTGGATACCGGTGCTATTATTGATAAAGCCATAAGCAATCAGAGATAGAATAAAGGAAAATTATTGTGAATTGGGGTTATAGAGTTAGTATCCATATTGAAAACATAACCAGATTGTTGTTACATTTTGAAGATAGTTCAAGAACTACTGTTAGTTTATACTTTTCATTCCGATAACAGAAAAGTATTTTGCTTAGTAACAACATATATATTGATTCTGGCATTCTGTGTGATGAATACATAATGGACTTGTACCTCCAATATTAGGCAAATTTTCTTCAATTGTGAACAATGTGACAATCGATTCAAATTATGATAGAATAAATAGGAAATCTATCATATAGTGGTGTAAGAGTTAGGGACATTTTGAGGCACATGTTGGATTGCATTAAGGGAAATCTTACTGCTAATATTAAGGACATGATTAGCAGATATTGAGATGATTAGGAGCTGATATATACCGACATTTGTAAATCATATTCACATACTGTATTAAGTGGATATAAGTGTTTCATCACCTTCACTAAAGACCATTTTGATTTAGGTCATATGGAATAAAAGATCTGATCTTGTGGTGGCCTTAGGCATTCTGATTAATTTCGCTGCGCTGCTTAAGGCAATGATTAGACAGTAGTGATGAATATTATGTTCGGTATAATGAAGCTAGGCGAAATCATATACCGATTTTCGGTTAAGTGCACTATAGGATTATCTATTGACGCCTAATGTATGGTGCTTGGAATATTAAGATAGAATGAGATTGCAGTAATAATCATTCGTACATTTTGATGTGGTACGATTTTTTGTTGAATCACTTCAAATATCCGGAATTTAGATTGAGTGAAATTATAGAAACTGCAATTCACATGCAAGGTTGATCTCTAAGCAAGACCAGTTCCTAAATCCATATGCAACCTATTTAGAGAATGACTTAAAAAGTGAGAGTTGTGAACTCCACAACATCATTATTAAAATAAATTTTGTTGTGCCAGTCCCATATATGCGTTATCTTTTGATGATGAAAAGCCACAACCAAAGGAATCAACAGTTGATCCCAATACCATATTTTGAACCTGCACTTGACCTTACAGAAGAATATGAATATGAAATGTCTTCTGTTTCTGATATTTGTCGGGAGACTATACTGATTCGAACTCTTAGAGTTAGATATTAGTCACACAGGATGAGTAAGCATCTATGTTGCATAAGGATGCATGGGATCTATTTCAGTTGTCACATTATTGTAAGACCAAAAGGAGACTCAAAAGATTAGGTAGATGATTTAAAGCCGAATTTAGCCAATGCTTTAAATAATAAGAAGGAATTTGTTTTGTGAAAACCTTCTTTCTTGTTTCTACCTAAGATTCTTTTAGAATCATGATGATAATTAGTAGCTCATTTTGATTAGGAGTTACATCTTGGATAGTAAAATATCTAAATAAAGCAACCTAAAAGTTTGTAATTACTAGGATGGAACATATAATTTATGCGAACTTAAGGAGTTCATTTATGAACATTAAAAGGCATCCAGATTGTAACATATAAAGTTTAATTAGATTGTCATTTTGAGGAGAACATTATCGTTTAATAATTGGATCCATTGCGAGGTCAGTGGGAGTTATGTGCTTATTGTGCTCTAAATTGATGATATCAAATAGCAATCTATAGCACTGACCTATTGTATGAGACATTCCATGTCGTCATGTCACTTCAGGATGAAGAATCTAAGTGAGGCTCCAATTTTTTAAGGATTGAGATTCTTCGTGACATATCAATAGGCATACATTATTGGTCTCATAAAACCTATATTGAGTGTTGAGTAGGTTTACTATATGTTGTTCTCCTAATAAAACATAATTTAGTGAAAAGTGACATATTGTGAAAATCTCAAAATTCTCAAGATGATAATGAAAGAGCTCATATCGAGTGTGATGTATGCCTTATTGTGGGTAATCTGTGTATGCTCAAGTTTATACACATTTGGATATTGTGTATGTTATAGGTGTATTTCGGAGATACTTGAGCGATCCTGTAATAGAGAACTGGAAGCTATAAAGAGAGTATTTGGATATTGATAAGTCTGACATTTTAGGTTCGGTCAGATATTCTGATGTTAATTTTGCGAGCTCTCCAGATATTGAAAATTATTTTGGTTATATATATTTATGGATATAAAGGAGTTGTATTGTGGAAAGTGTAAAGCAAACACTTACAACATTCTTGATTGTGGAGGCTAAATATGTAGCATGTTGTAAAGCTACATGATGGGCCATTTAGGCTGCAGAATTTCGTCTCATGGCTGGTTTTCTGTGATTGCCATTTCGAAGTCTTGGAGATGTACTGTGGTAATGTTGCAGCAAGTATTTTCTCTCTCAAAATACAAAGAATTCCTCACACTTTAAATATTTAGATATCATTATTTGGTTTTGTTAGAGAGAAAATAATGGAATCCATTGCTTGATTGGATGGTAGAGCACATAGTTAAAGAGTTCATTTTGGCTAACTAAAAGTTTGGCTGCTAAAATGCTTTGACGACATAGCACTTGTATGAGGCATATGGAGCCATTTGCCGTATTAAGTTAGTGGGAGCTCTATGTAATGTGTTAGTGTTAAAGTGACAAGTATTTTGAAAATGACAAAACTCAAGCAAGCTTAGAAATGATTTTTATACAAGTAAATTTGCTTTGAATGAACTCAATAATTGAAACTATTTTAACAAAGTCTTTGATTGAGATTTCAATTGAAAAAGTCAGCAAATACTCTTAGAAAAGTGTTAGAAGATTTTGAACTGACTTGAAAATCACAAAAGCTATAAACTTTGCAGCAAGTTAAGTGCAGGAGGGTCTACTGGACAAAAGAGATCGATCCCTACTGTAGCAGGATCGATCCCAAATTGGCAGAATGCCATTGAACCATCCGGGAGAAAGTTGCAAAGCATTCTGGAGAAAAGGGATCGATCCCCACTGTAGTAGGATCGATCCCTTTGCACGAGACCTGACAGTAACGGCTAGTTTTTGAGGGTTTCAACGGGAGGATTTGCATTAAATGCTTCACCAACTGTTCTATCCGTTTGGTGGGTTATAAATAGAGGTATTTATGAAGTTTGGAAGATAGAACAAGCATTCCAAAGTATTCAAGCTTCAAGAGAGAAACTGAAATCTGAAAATCTTTATTGTAACTCCATTTTGTGAGATTGTTTTCTGTGTTCTTCACCCATTCACTGAAAAATCAGATATTCAAAGGGGTGAGCTATCCTTATAAGGTCTGATATTGTAGAGTGTGGGAATACTACAAGGGTATAGGATTAGAGGGAGATTTCTAAAGTTTCAAGAGAAATTGTAAGAGGTCTTGCCACACCTTCAAGTGGTTTGTAAGCATTCTCAAGGAAGAGGTGAATCAAAACCTTGACAAGGAGTTCAAGGAGAGAGGACGTAGGCAAGAGATTGGCCGAACCTCTATAAAACTTGTGTTTGCTTCTCTTTCCCTTACTCTTATTTACTGCATTTATTTCATTGTTGTTTATTTGACTTTGATTGTGCATTAAGAGTTAGGAAAATTAGAAATAACTAGAAAAATCGATTCACCCCCCTCTCGGTAGAGCCAACAATTGGTATCAGAGCTTGGGCTCGAGATTGACTTAGATTAACATCTATCGAGTATAAACGATCACTAATGGCTCAAACTAGTTTGTCTACACCCTTGGTAGGAGAGGGACACTCTACGGTTAGACCTCCACTCTTTAATGGTGAAAACTATGCTTATTGGAAGACTAGAATGATGCTATTTATTCAAGCTAATGATTATGAAGTATGGAGAGTTATTGTTAAAGGTCCCCTTATCCCTATTAAGAAAGTAGATGGGACGGATGTGCCTAAGAAAGAAGATGAATGGGATACTAATGATATTAGGATGGCACAACTTAATGCTAAAGCAATGCACACACTCTTTTGTGCATTAGGACCAAATGAGTATAATCGAGTGTCACAATGTGAGAATGCTAAACAAGTTTGGGATAAACTAGCTATCACACATGAGGGAACCACACAAGTCAAAGAAACCAAAGTAGGCATGCTCACACAAGACTATGAACTATTTAGAATGAAGAATGATGAGTCAATTAGTGACATGTTTACTAGGTTTACGGACATAATAAATGGTCTTAAAGCTTCAGGGAAGTCGTACTCTAATGTAGAGATGGTGAAAAAGATTCTCAATAGCTTACCCAAATCATGGGAAGCTAAAGTCACTGCTATTGAGGAATCCAAGGACCCTCATACACTATCATTAGATGAACTTATGGGATCCTTGCTCACTTATGACATGAAAATTAAGAGAAATCAAGATCCCCCAAAGAAAGTTGGAGTAGCACTAAAATCCACCACAAGTGAGGAATCAAAAGATGATCATGATGTAAGTGGTGATGAAGAAGATTTAGAAATTGCCATGTTCGCCAAGAGGTTCAATAAATTCATGAGGATGAAAGCTAGTGGAAACTCTAGGAGACCCCCTAGGAGAGAGTTAAATAGAGGTGAAACTAGTAGGAAAGATAAGGACCAAATTATATGTTATGAATGCAAAAAACCTGGCCATATTAAATTTGATTGTCCTTTGTATAGGAAGCAAAATGAAAAGAAACAAAAGAAGAAAGCAATGGTGGCTACTTGGAGTGATAATGACTCCTCCGATGAAGAGAATGTGGAAGATGAGGTAGCTAACCTTTGCTTCATGGCTTTTGAAGATGAGAAGGTAACTTCTAACTTGCTAGATACTCATGAATACACTTTTGATGAATTACAAGATGCATTTGATGAATTGGCAAATGAATTTGAATGCATGAACTTGAAATATAAGAAAATGATCTCTAAGTTGAAAAAGGAAAATGAAATGCTTGTGAATGTTAAGTTAGAATGTGAGAAGAAATTAGAAAATGCTAATCTAGAAATTGAAGAATTAAATAAGAAGAACACTAATTTGCATAACTCCTTTTCTAGATTTTACATGGGTCAACAAAAACTTGATCAAATGCTAGAAACTCAAAGAGCATTCTTTGATAGAGAAGGGTTAGGCTATAATACATCTAACAAAGAGACTCATCTTAAAAACTTCCTAGTTAAAGATAGAAAATTTGCTTTGTGCCCATTATGTAACAAACTAGGACATTCTTCACAAGCATGCACCTCTAGGAAGACCCTAATTAGAGGAAAAATGGCTATCAAGATTTGGGTGCCTAAACATGTTTTGAATTCAAATGATGAGTCTTTAAAGTTGAAATGGATCCCTAAAGGATCAAAAATTATTGATACTAACTCTCAAGGACCCAAGAAAATTTGGGTACCTAAGATGAAAGCTTGATGTGCTTGTAGGAGGAAGAGTATTGCTACAAGGCTAAGTCCAAGGAGCATTAGTACCTTGATAGTGGATGCTCTAGACACATGACGGGAGACAAGAGCCAATTCAAGTACTTAAAGCATAAAAGTGGTGGAGAGGTCACGTTTGGAGACAACTCCAAAGGACAAATTGAAGGAATTGGCTCCATTGGTAACTCTTCCTCAACCATTGAAAATGTTTTGTATGTTAGAGGCTTGAAACATAACTTGCTTAGTATTAGTCAATTGTGTGATAAGGGATTTAAAGTTATGTTTGATGATTTGTGTTGCAATGTTCTTAATGCCAAATCTAATCAAATTGTGTTTATTGGACATAGATAAGGAAATATTTATATTGTGGATTTAAATGAACTTAATAGCAAAAATGTATGCTTTATGGCTGCTAGAGAAGATGAACCTTGGTTATGGCATAGAAGACTAGGCCATGCTAGCATGCATGTTTTGTCTAAGTTAGCCAAAAGAGACTTAGTAGTAGGATTGCCTAAGCTTCAATTTGAAAATGACAAAGTTTGTGAGGCATGTGTAAGAGGAAAACACAAAAGAATTTCATTTAAACCCAAGAAGTGTGTCACTACCTCTAGAACACTTCAACTTCTTCACTTAGATCTTTTTGGACCAACTAGGACAACTAGTTTAGGAGGTAAACACTATGGATTTGTGATAGTTGATGATTACACTAGGTTTACTCGGGTGTTCTTTTTAAGTGTTAAAAATGAGGCCTTAGAAAAATTCACTGTTTTCTCAAAACTTGTTCAAAATGAAAAAGGTTACTCTATTTCAAGTATTAGAAGTGATCATGGAAAAGAATTTGAAAATCTTGGTTTTGATATATTTTGCAATGAAAATGGTATTAGCCACAATTTTTCAGCTCCTTGAACTCCTCAACAAAATGGGGTAGTTGAAAGGAGAAATAGAACCTTAGAAGAAATGGCTAGAACCATGCTTTGTGAAAATAACTTACCTAAATATTTTTGGACTAAAGCAGTAAACACTTCTTGCTATGTTATAAATAGAGCTATGATAAGGCCTATTTTAAAGAAAACCCCTTATGAGCTTTATAAAGGAAAAAGACCTAACATAAGTTATTTTCATCCATTTGGATGTAAATGTTTTGTTTTGAACAATGGTAAAGATAATTTAGGAAAATTTGATGCTAAAAGTGATGAAGGTATTTTTCTTGGCTATTCTCTAAATTCTAAGGCCTATAGAGTTTTCAATAAAAGAACACTTGTAGTAGAAGAGTCAATACATGTAATCTTTGATGAATCAAATATCACAAGTAGAACCAATCTTGATGATGAAGTAGAGATCTTTGATGAACCTATAGTTGATCCATCTCAAGATAAGAATGTTAGAGAACAATTAGAAGATCTTGCTATTAACAAAAATGAGGAGTCCATGGAACAAGAAATAATTGAGAAGGAATCTAGGTGTCCTAGAGAACTTGGATATGTGAAAGATAATGATATTATTGGAGATCCTACCATTGGAGTTAGGACTAGGTCAACCTATAGAAACATATGTCAACATGTAGCCTTTGTGTCACAATTTGAGTCAAAGAAAGTCGATGAGGCTTTGAATGATGAAAATTGGATTATGGCCATGCAAGAAGAATTAAATCAATTTGAAAGAAGCAAAGTGTGGACATCAGTAGAAAGACCTAAAGATTTTCCCATCATTAGAACCAAATGGATATTCAAGAATAAGATGGATGAAAATAGCATTATTGTTAGAAACAAGGCTAGGTTAGTGGCTCAAGGTTATAGACAAGAAGAAGGAATAGACTATGATGAAACCTATGCTCCGGTAGCTAGATTAGAAGCCATTAGGATGCTACTTGCTTTTGCATGCTACAAGGATTTTAAGTTATATCAAATGGATGTGAAAAGTGCTTTCTTAAATGGTTATATAAATGAAGAAGTTTATGTTGAGCAACCTCCTGGTTTTGAAAATCCAAAATTTCCTAACCATGTTTTCAAACTTTCAAAAGCCTTATATGGATTAAAACAAGCTCCTAGAGCTTGGTATGAAAGACTTTCAAAGTTTTTAATTGAAAAAGGTTTTACAAGAGGAAAGGTAGACACAACCTTGTTTATTCAATCTAAGGGTCATGACTTATTAGTAGTTCAAATTTATGTAGATGATATCATTTTTGGATCTACAAATGAGTCATTGTGCAAAAATTTCTCTAAACTAATGTAAGGTGAATTTGAAATGAGTATGATGGGAGAATTAACCTTCTTTCCAGGACTTCAAGTTAAACAATGTAAAGAAGGTATTTTCATAAATCAAGCTAAGTACACTAAAGATTTGCTCAAAAGATTTGGAATGGATGAGTCTAAACCTTTTTCTACACCTATGAGCACAAATATTAAGCTTGATAAGGATGAAGGAGGAAAATGTGTAGACACTAAACTATATAGGTCTATGATTGGCTCATTGCTATATTTAACTGCTAGTAGACCCGATATAATGTTTAGTGTATGCTTGTGTGCTAGATTTCAGTCATCTCCTAGAGAATCACACCTACAAGCAGTAAAAAGAATCCTTAGATACCTCAAAGACACTTCCTCCTTAGGACTTTGGTATCCTAAAGATTCTACACTAGATCTCCATGCTTATTCCGATGCAGATTTTGGTGGCTGCAAAGTGGATAGGAAAAGCACATCGGGAACATGCCAATTCTTAGGAAGTAGGCTCATCTCATGGTTCTCTAAGAAACAAAATAGTGTAGCCCAATCCACAACCGAGGCTGAATATATAGCTTCCGGAAGTTGCTGTGCTCAAGTTTTATGGATTAAGCAACAAATGAGAGACTATGGAATAGAAATGAATCAAGTTCCCATTAGGTGTGACAACACTAGTGCCATCAATCTTACAAAAAATCCCATCCAACACTCTAGAACCAAGCACATTGAGATTAGACATCATTTTATACGAGATCATGTGCAAAAAGGAGACATAATTCTGGAGTATGTGGATACCTTGCTCCAATTAGCTGATATTTTCACAAAGCCCTTGGACAAGGAGAGATTTTGCACTCTTAGAGGTGAATTAGGCATTATGAATGCTCCTTGAATTGATTTGATGTTGAATGAATGACAAAAGTTGGTTTGATATGTTACTGTTCATGTTCATAGCTCCTTAAGATTGAACTGTTGAATTTTGTGTGTTATACTCATGTTAAACCTCTTTCATTCGCCAAAACACATTTCTGATGTTAAAACACTATCACAGCCATGTCCACCTATTGGTTCTGCATACTTATGCCATTTTCTGCACTTTTTCTGCAGTTTTCAATCTCATTTCCTGCATCTCAAGTGAAAACAATCAAATTTTGATTTTAAGATGGTAAAAATGCATAAGTTTCATTGTTTTCAAATCATTTTTATGCATCATGAACAAGGTCAGTGACTAAGGAGACAATTCTTCCCGAATAGGATTGATTTTCCAGTCTGTCAGGCCAAAAATCTGGGTGATGGGAAGCATTCTGCCTAAAAGGGATCGATCCCCTCGTAACAGAATGTGCCTCAAGCTTTTTTTTAACCGTCGGCCTCTTCTCCTCTTTTCAACTATTCATCTTCCTCTTTCATTCCAAACGCCATTCACCATTTTCTCTCATCCCAAACTTCTCAATCTCACTCATTTCTACACCAAATCACTTCATTCTTTCACCAATCTTCCTCATTTCCTTCTCTTTTTCATTTCCCCTCCTCATTTCCTGACAAAATCTCTTCTTTTCTTCTCTTCCTTCTTCTTCCACACCATGGTTACTATTCACCCAACATTTCAATTGTAAGTTTTTCTTACATTTTTCATTCAATTTTTCTTGCATTTCTAGTCTTTTTCATCATGTCTTGACTGCCTATTTACTTATCTTGCGTTAATTTCCTCTTCATCTAGTTTTTCACTTCATTTGGCACTTGTCTTTTTCTAGGAACTTTACTTAGCCTATTTGTAGTTGTTCATCCGAAATTTCTTGTTATAATTGTGACATGTATCTTGTGTTGTGATTCTCTGCTGTTGGTTAGACCATATCTCTCCCACCCATTCATCCATCGTTCCCCCAACTTGTGCACACCACCTGTTTGATAAAAGTCCTCAACGAAATTTCCTATCTTTTTCTTACTCCATATGGCTCCTAAAGTTAAGCACACTGCTCAAAAACGCAAAACTAGTGCTTCCACTTCCTCTTCCTCCATACCAACCACCTTTAACCGTTGCTTTCGCCATGCTAATGAGAAAACCAAATTTCTAGCCGAATTTGCCAATATGCCCATTAAGCATTGGCGTCCTATTGATTTCGACTTCCTCGAGTCAATTCATTTTCCTTACCTCGCCAAGTTCAATGAATGGGGTTGGACCCAATTCCTCAAAATCAATACTCCGATCCCAGCAAACATCATTCGCGCCTTCTTTTCCCATGCCGACATCATCTATGATCCAAATGATGAATGTACGGTTGTCGGGATAAGGTCTTATGTCATGGGTAAAAATATTGAACTGACCACGCAATCCCTCTCCTTTGTCTTCAGACTTCCTCGCCACAGTACTATCTATGAAAATATCGATCTCCCCTTAGTGTTTCCCGTTACCGATAATCGTGCAAGTGACCTTCCTGTCTTCACACGCCTCCTCCATATTATCATTTCATGGAATCTCCGCCCTCTTGGCACCCGATATTCTCACCTTCGCAAACTTGATCGTTTTTGGCTCCATCATATTCATGAACCCGATGGCGACCGACCTGACCTCTTACACTTTATCCTTCATGACTAGGTGAAAATTGTTCGTGGCAAGGTCAAATCCATTGTCTTCCCTCAGCCTCTCGCCTTTTACTTACTTCATGAAGGCGTTGACTGCTCATGTGAGGTCGGTACGCTTCCGGCTGCCAACACCACCATCAATCTCACCATCCTCCATAACTTGGGATGGTATCTTCATCAAGTGGGTGAGACCTTCGAATGGGTCAAGGGTCATGGTCAGCCTGCGTCTCCCGAACATGCTCCGGTACCAGACGACGAAGAAGGAGCGGATGCAGCCGACGCACCTGCAGTAGCCACATCTTCTGCACCTTCCGGATCCTCGTCAACCTCTCTTGACCAGATCATGCATATGCTTCAAAACTTTCAGCATGACGTGGGTGAGCGACTTGATCACATCGAGGCCACCCAAGCTGCCTTGTTCGATGAAATTCAGGATGTTCGCATGCAACACGAGGACTTCGTTGAGCAATATCACAAGACCTTTCCTAGGCGTTGATCCTCCTTGTTGTGACATGTGTCCTGCTTTCTAGTTGTTTTATGTTAATGCCTATGTTCATGACTTTGCTAGTTATGCTTTCTCGTTGTTTTAAGTTAATGACTATGTCTATGACTATGTTAATGACTTTGCTAGATATGCCTTCTAGTTGTTTTATATGTTAATGACTATGTCATGTTCTGACATTAATTATGCTTTAGTGACATTGGGTTGATCTTTATTTCTCTTTATTTCCATCCCCATACTAGTGCTTATTTGGTTCTTATTGCTTTAACTTGATTTCTATCACTAACCACTCCTCTCCATGCTTTCTATTCTTTTGCTATGACAAAAAGGGGGAGAAATGATGTGGTAAATATTAAATTGAGGGGGAGTAATATTTTTCAAAAATCAAGTAACCTCAATCTTCAAACACATAAGCAAATTTACCTTAAGTTTTGTCATATC
This sequence comes from Heritiera littoralis, assembly GCA_031772115.1. Classification (NCBI taxonomy): domain Eukaryota; kingdom Viridiplantae; phylum Streptophyta; class Magnoliopsida; order Malvales; family Malvaceae; genus Heritiera; species Heritiera littoralis. Next base: position 4,240,172 of record JAPDPK010000026.1, on the reverse strand, counting down.
AAAAAGGGGGAGATTGTTAGTGTTAAAGTGACAAGTATTTTGAAAATGACAAAACTCAAGCAAGCTTAGAAATGATTTTTATACAATTAAATTTGCTTTGAATGAACTCAATAATTGAAACTATTTTAACAAAGTCTTTGATTGAGATTTCAATTGAAAAAGTCAGCAAATACTCTTAGAAAAGTGTTAGAAGATTTTGAACTGACTTGAAAATCACAAAAGCTATAAACTTTGCAGCAAGTTAAGTGCAAGAGGGTCTACTGGACAAAAGGGATCGATCCCTACTGTAGCAGGATCGATCCCAAATTGGCAGAATGCCATTGAACCATCCGGGAGAAAGGTGCAAAGCATTCTGGAGAAAAGGGATCGATCCCCACTGTAGCAGGATCGATCCCTTTGCACGAAACCTAACAGTAACGACTAGTTTTTGAGGGTTTCAACGGGAGGATTTGCATTAAATGCTTCACCAACTGTTCTATCCGTTTGGTGGGTTATAAATAGAGGTATTTATGAAGTTTGGAAGATAGAACAAGCATTCCAAAGTATTCAAGCTTCAAAAGAGAAACTGAAATCTGAAAATCTTTACTGTAACTCCATTTTGTGAGATTGTTTTCTGTGTTCTTCACCCATTCACTGAAAAATCAGATATTCAAAGGGGTGAGCTATCCTTGTAAGGTCTGATATTGTAGAGTGTGGGAATACTACAAGGGTAGAGGATTAGAGGGAGATTTCAAAAGTCTCAAGAGAAATTGTAAGAGGTCTTGCCACACCTTCAAGTGGTTTGTAAGCATTCTCAAGGAAGAGGTGAATCAAAACCTTGACAAGGAGTTCAAGGAGAGAGGACGTAGGCAAGAGATTGGCCGAACCTCTATAAAACTTGTGTTTGCTTCTCTTTCCCTTACTCTTATTTACTGCATTTATTTCATTGTTGTTTATTTGACTTTGATTGTGCATTAAGAGTTAGGAAAATTAGAAATAACTAGAAACACCGATTCACCCCCTCTCTCGGTAGAGCCAACATAATGAAATCAGTTATAACTGTATTAATGGATTCCCACTTACCATATATGCATTTTTTTGTTTGCGCGCATTTTGATGAATATGGCATTCTGTTGGATGAGACATTCCGTATTGGTCTCATATGTTTCCGTTGAAGCAAGGCATCATTCAGTTTAGATGCATGGACCTAATGGAAATGGATATTGATTTTGCATTTCATATCATTTCCATTTCACACTAATACTACTATTTTTTTTTGTTGCAGTCTTTATAAGTTTACGTATTTATACCCTGTCGGTATGATGCATTTTGAAGCTTATAAAAGGCTTGTTGTTGTTAAAGTATGTATGAGTCTACACATTTGTACCCTTTCGGTACAATGTATTTAGAGGGCTTACGAATACATACTGAGATTATATGATATATTTTGTTAATTAACTTAATTGTCCAAGTGGGAGAATGTTGAATTATCTCATTAATGTGGACTAATTAAGTATAATTAATATCATATAAGTTAATTTAGTAGTATATTTTGTATAAGGTGTGACCATTAATATACGTAATATATTTATATTATACATGTATTTATCCTTAATGGGACAGATATAATACATGAATTATGATATAGGAGGTCCCTGCTCTTGGCACGTATATATAAGCTACAGGATGGCCCATTGATCACTGTAGCATTTGGTTGAGCTGAACAAGAGCAGCTCTCTCCTTTTCCCTTCTTCCTCTTCCTCTCCTCACCATCAATTTCTTCACCTTGGCAGCTCCACCATCACCGGCGGACCTCCGACGGAGCACCGGCGACATTCCCCCTCCATGGCAGTGGCTGGAAGCAGTCAGGATGGTGGTGATTTGGTGGGTATATTGCATACCCACAAAATGTTAGTTTTTCTTCCTAATTTATTGTGCTAATAGGCTTTGTGGACGAATTTGTTCCAACATTTAGATGATAAAATTTCGAGAATTTCTACATTAAAATCATAAATTTTGACCTTATTTTAAGGTCAGTATAAAAAAATATGATTAAACATAAATTTAGAGTTATTAGATGTAAAATATGCTAGAAATATCGTAAAAGTATAATTATCAATGTAAACATTAATGTCAATAGATTTAAACATGTGATAATTTTGCTATAATATATGTTTATATTAATTATCATATGTTTACATAATTCCAACATATTTTACACATAATAATTTTAAATTTATGCTTAATCATATATTATTATATTAACCTTAAGTTAATTAACAAGTGTTTACATATTTTTAACATATTTTACATCAAATAATTTTAAATTTAGGTTTAATCATATGTTAAGATTATAAACTTTGACGTTATTATAAAAATTCCCCATTCAAAAGGGAAAACCTTTTTGTAGCCCCGCTCTTCCAATCTTTGTTAAAGGATTCGAAAGCTAGCCAGTTGGGCTTGAACTTTGAAACGAACGGGCCTAAAATGAATCACTTGGGTTCGCTGTACGTGCAAACGTTTCCTTTAATTTTTAAATGAAATTAAAATCAGATTTTGGTACGGTACTAGGGTACGCTGGCTTAAAAGAGTAAATTTCAATCCATCGAATTTGAGAAACCACGAGAGAGGAAATAAAATGCAAATTTTCACTATAAGAGAAGAGAGGGAAAACAGGGGAACAGTGAGGAAGAAAAAGTGAAAGGCAAAGTCCACTATCCCAAATTAGCACACTGTGTTCCTAAGTTAACCAGACAATAAATAAGTAGAATACAACCTCGTGGCACAGGGCCAGTAGCCAGTCTCTTCAGACCCATCAATGATGCATGATATAATTATTCAATCGCAAGAGCCTTTGATTGGCCACTTCATACTCACTACAAGACCCTGAAAAACCCGGAGGTGACAAGATTAGTAATTGTTTTGCCATAGCTGTTGGGTCTGCTTTGATGGCTGGCCTTGAGACCCACTCAGGGATCCATCCCTAGGGTTCTGCTGCTGATGGTCCAGCGATAATCCCGCTTGTGAATGGTAGAAGTTTGGGTATCCAAGAGACCCAAAATGCTGTGAAGGCTGTTGCCCTTGTCGAAATCCACCAGCCTGCTGGTTCTGCCCCTGGAAGCTGTAATATGTGCTTGCAGGAACAGCAGATATAGTTCGTGAACCCGGACCGTGAATCCACATGGCTGAATTCTCATTCTAACCAAATAAATGAAAGAAAAGAAAGAGCCCATTCAGATTCAAAGAAGCAGAAAATAATAAGAAATAAATCCATAAACACTTGAGAAGAGCATGAAAGCATGATGAACCCTTGGGAATGAAGGGAGAAAAAGGAAGGACAGACTTTTCAGCATTACTTCAGTACCATTCCATAAGAATGAATGCAAATTAGTCATATATCATCATTCCATAGTAATCAATGCATACCATTCAACTCAAATGAGATATCTCAATGTTTGGTACAGCAATTACCTGTTGAAGTGACATCAAATGATTGCTTTCCTTGTACTGGGAACTCAGAACATCATCGTAGCCAATGGTTGTGCCTGCAGGTGCAGTGGGTGGATTCAGAGGAAGTCCTCCAGGAATGCTGGTGGAACTCCCAAACCCATAGCCAGATGGGATTGGAGCAGATTGAGGCAAGCTGCTAACAGAAACACTATTTTTGTATTGTGGGAGCACTGCTGCCAGAGACTGTGGGTAGTTACTATTACCAGCAAATGTTTGCTGGAAAGCTGATGGCATATACGTGTAACTCTGAGGTAAGAAAGGATAACTAATCATGTTGGCAAAATGTCCCAATGGAAGCGTAGGTTGGGAAAAAGGATGCATGGCTAGATGCTGTGGAAGAGCGGGTCCCGTGGCGACACTGGCACCAGGCAGGGTCTGTTGAGTAGGCTGTGGTGCAGATATACTAGCTGCTCTTAGAGCCTGCCCATGTACAACAAGTTAATTAGTAAAGGAACAATTAAATCTTAACAATTGCAGAATATTTTTGTTGGGTTCCCAAAATGCATTTTTCTTTTCCCTGTTCACCACCCCACCAATCAAATCTCTTTTTTTTTTGGTCAGTTTGGTGTTTCTGCTCCTTTTTCTGACAATGACACAAGCAAATACAAAAACACGCAACAATAGTAAAGTCTATCTGGTAGAACAAGATGCATAATTGAGGACAACAAATGTGATGGCCAAGAAATAGTCAAAGGTCAATGTTCCACGCTAAGAAACTAGAGTTAAAGGTTGTTGCATTGACCATGTAGCATGTCCTTTTTACAACCAAAACTCTATCTAGTCAAATATATAAGCATGAAAGTGCATACTTAATGACACTAATACAAGGTAAGTTTCAGTCAAAATGACACTAAATATAGCTACAATATTGTTAGATGATATCATGTTTCATCTTGCTTCAGTAAAATTTTGAAATAATACTACCATAAGTTACTCTGCCCAAGCTATTCCCAACACCTAGAAACAAAGTCAGTCATTTTGAATGAGTAGGTCTCCCAGTATTGATTTGCCCTCAAGGGAGTCGGAGAGATCATTGTGGATGCCAATTCACCAAAAGGTTGAATAAAATAACAAAAGTAACCTTAAATTGTGAGTGTATAGGACATTTATTTATAGTTATATCTTCATGCTCTCTTAGTCGTCTCTTATTTCTCTCTTTTTAAACAAATCAAAATCAAATAAGCATAGTAACTTCTCCCAAGTTTTCTCCCTCCTTTTATCTCTCTATTTAAATCATCAGAGGCTATTTTATAGCAGTTCTTTTTTTAGGAAAGAAAAAATAATAATAGGTTTTTTTTTCTTCCTTCTTGGCCACTTGTGTAGTTAATAAATGGTCACCATTGAATTAGAAATGCAAAAAGCGTAAAAAAAAATCAAGAATTCAGTAAGATGGAGCCAAGTGCACCTCTGGCATAGACATGGTTGGAACACTAATGGAAGAGGCTGCATTGCTGTATTTGGTTGGCATTGACTGAGTCACAGGGAAGGGTGAATATGGAAGATCTGGCTCCCTTGCAGTCTGAACAGTTGATGTCAGCAAAGTGCTTGGTAATGAATTTGTATATGCTTGCTGTAAGGAAAACAATTATGGTGAGAAGAGAAATTCAAGAAAACTAACACTGTATTTCAGAGAACATAGTAGGTCAGGTCAATCAATAATTTCACACAGTGCAACAGGAGTTTTCTCAAAAATGAAACCTAGATCAACAAGATGTGGGTATCGACCAAAAAAATTTTTTTTTAAAGAAAATTTCTAATCCAACCCTAAAAGCATAAGGTCTGAATCATTAGCTCAGGATAATAAAGTTTATGCATTCAAAACAAAATCATACATGAAGTCACATTACCATTACACTTGGGAAAGGAGTGAGATTTTGCATTTGTGAGCTTGTTTGCGTATGAGCGAAAGCACAATCTAACTGTTGCGAGCTTTCATAGTTATAACCAGATGCAGGTGAAGGAAACGCATATTGGCTCCCTTGGGCAGCTTCAGAAGCATCCTGTTTCAAAACCTCTGGTCGAGAATCTTCAGGAGCTTCATAGTTTCCAGTACTAACATTACTCGTATTCATTATATTTCCCTCAGTGTTACTTCTGATATGTTCGTCCCCGTAATATTCAGGATTTCTGGAAGCAAAATATTTTTCAAAATTGTAAGGAACAAACAAGTAAAACAAGGAAATTATAATTTTAAGAAGAGAATACCTATTGTCCAAGTGCCCAATAGATGAGACATCTGCTGCTTCAGGAACCTCATCCAAATTATTCTTCAAGGGCCTTGATGCAAATGACCCAGAAAAGGCAGAACCAATGCCAGGTCCAAAACTTCCAAAACTCAAATGTGAACAGTCCGGGGTGTGGACTTGTAGGTGATTTGGAATTATTACAGAAGGATTATCCTCTTCAGGTGGCAGCTCCTGATCATTATGTAAACTAAGTTGCTGCAAATTAGCAACTGATGAAGAACCATCTTCCGCTGAAAAAGGAAGCAAGACAGGAACAGTGTTAAGTCCACGAATAAACTTCCTAGCAGATAGCAAATGATAAATGATCAAACACTAACTCCATATCAAGGTACAACAATATTGCAGAAAAAAAAGAAATAACTAAATCTATGCTGTTTAGTGAATCACGGTATAAACATAATTTAGGAGGAAAAAAAATCAAAAAAGAGGGACCAAGGAAGGTGCAACATAGATGATTCAACAACCCTAAAACATAACATGCACATTGCAAGACAATCAAAAATGGGTTGTCAACAAAAGTTGCAAGACTTGCAATCAGTGTGTGCCTCCATCGTTAATGTATCCTCCACCATAAGTGATACATTCATTTAAAGCACTACTACTCTTCATCATGAATTGCACAAATTTAAGTGATTTAAAGCACTACACAAACCTTCATCATGCTCAAAAGCATGCCTTTGGTGCTGATAAGAATTCATATCCTTATATAAGTTGTTGTCATAAAGAGATGAAGCTCCAGAATCATCCTCTTGTATATTTCTACTCGAAGAAGGAGACATAACATGGTTACCATTGAAAGTTTCAACAGGACCATCATCCACTATCTGAGATTCCTCTAACTGGGATTTTATCTGCTGATTACTTCTGTCTAAAGGCAAGTTAGATGCATTTGCAGACAGTCCAGATTCTGCAGGTGCCTCTAAGAAAGAGGTCACACTGACAGCAGATGGGTTCTCAATGGGAGGCCATTCTTCACTTGGAGAAACATGCTGGTTTGTGGTGACATCAGGCTCATAAGAAACATCTGACACCTTGGAAGCATGATCTTGTGGTGAATGTAAATTGGGATGTAATGCTGCCGAAGAAGGTACCACAAGATGCCGATTATTAACACTTTGATGAGGTGGGTTTGATATGGCAGAAGCCTTGTTTTGTGGCCTGCCCATCTTCACAATATCAGCCATCGATACTTGACCTCGTACCCCCAACCAAGCAGATTGGTATCCAGAAGGCTGTGATGACGAAGAAACCGCATCACCTAAACTTAGCGTGGACATTTTATGTTCTGTGACCACCACTTCACTGCAAAACCAGCAAAACTCACATGAAAAAGTAGGCAACATATATAAACCATATCAGAATTACAATTTTATGAAACGGAAAAATAGAAATGCCATCCCAAAATAGAGAAAAGGAAAATAAAACTCCACCAACTAAAAAGTTCTAAAACTTCTTTTACATGAAAAACAATTATATGTTTCCTAAAAAGTAGTACACGAGTTTGGATACCTCATGTCCAAACTCCAGTTACCATGGTCTGGCAAGCATTTGGAACTATAGGTACCATCTGTCCTTGCCAAACTAGCCATCTTTGACAATGATCAATTCAAACACTTAGCAAGGCTTAAAGGTGGAAGTAAATTAACTTCGTTAAGAATGATTTGGTATCAATAGATATCATTATTCTAATACAATCCAAGGACATGCAGGCAAAAGCGAAAAATAAACGTAGCAACAAGACCTACTTCTGATCATTAAAACTCAAAACTTTTAGCTGCTTCTCAGCTCCTTAACTAGAATAGACCAAGAGGAACAATCACTTTTGAGATTCTAAAAGGTATTACCTGTGCGACGGAGTTCGCCGATTCATGTTATTTCCTTGCAAACCAGATGCAGAAGATGAAGAGCCTGCATAAGCATGAGTTCCATTTTCTCTCTTTTGTGAAGGTTTACCATGTGAAGGGCCAGACTCTAACCAGAAAAGAGTACTAAATGGGTAAGAAATCATCTAAAAGAGTTCCAAAACATATTTTTAATAAGTACAAGCTGACTCTTGTCCAAAGTTGCATTAAAGCATGTCCATAGTCATACCGTTAGAACTGTAATGGGATGAGCCACCACGCCCAGTATATCGGTCTGAACCACTCCTACCACCACGACTCCCAAGGTTATTGGCACCACGAGACCTGGAATCAACTGTATCCTTGCTCTGGAATAAAAGGGGAAAAACAAGTCAAAAGAGATAACAAGAACCAACATAACCGTCACAAATAATTAGAAAATATTTTAATAAGCTAACAAAATGAAAGCTCGTCACCAGTGAAAAGTAAATTAGATGAAAAACTCATTTGTAATGCTTAAAGTAACTTAAAATTTGACATGACACATGATCTATATGACCATACTCATGCCCTTTATTACTTAAATGATGCAAAAATAAGAGAAAAACAAAGGAAGTTTGGTTTTAATGCAAGCTCAACATTCACAAAAAAAAAATTAAAATAAAAAAAAAACCATCTGGCATAATTTCCACTAGCACGCACCTCTTTTTTCTTGTCTCGTTTGCTCTTCACCTCGCAAAAAGGATCTGCACGTTTGAAAAGGATCTTATTAGAAGTCAAATAGAGTATGTTTACAAGAGATGAAACTTCACACCGGCTCTACAGTTATGAAACATAGCAAAATATCTTTTCACAATCAATTGAAAGTTACAAAAGGCAGGGCTTTATTGAGAAAAAGGCATTATCTTCACCAAATATACAAGTATTTTGGCTTCTTCTCTGAGTTTCAATGTAGAACACATGACATCACTACATGGAACACACATAAAATTATACCATCTTGTCGCAGCAAATATTTAAATTTTATAACAATGTTATTGCTGGAAATATACACTGTAACAATAGCACTTCAATTAAATAAGTATTTCTGGAAATTGTTCAATTAAAAGAGGATGTTTGAAAAAAAAAGCAACCCAGAAACCTAGCAATTAAGAAGATTTTATCTTTACCTTACTAAAACACCGAAACCCAATTACCCTTTTGCATAATACAAAAAAAAAAATCTTTTTCTTAATCAAAAGGCCAGGAAATAAACCCATTAAACTAGGAAAAACAAAGAATATTAAAAAATAAAAATATACAGAAAAAGAAAAGGCGACGGCGGACCTTGAGAGAGGAGGCGATTGACGGCCTCGTTAGGGTCCATGTTACACTCTTTAAGCATAGCATAGATCTCGAGTTCCGGGCAGTTCACAATCTCCTTCAAGCTCTGGACCATCTTCCTAGAGCCAGCCGGAATACCAGAAATTTCACTATTACCCTTCCCTACCCCACTGTTTCCACCTCCTCCTTTCCCGCCCATCCTCTCTCCGGATACCCCTCTCGAAACAGTCTCGCTTCGCTCACTCTCAGATCTGAGAAGAAACGATTTTAGGTTTTTAGCTTTCGGTCTTCTTCCGTCGGCGTCTTTCGCTTCCCTGGGCGAAATAAAAGGCGGCAAGCAGCAGCGAAGAGGCAAAAGAAGGATTATATCTATCGAAACAACGCTTTAAAAGAAAAAAAGAAGGCTATTTTGTTTGGGTCACCGAAAAGAAAACCCTCTGGCTTTGGCCTATGGAGGCTCGTGTTGTGGCCGCGTGTGCGCGTAAGAAACTTTTGTTGTTAAGTTGTTACTACTACTAATATGTTCCATAAATTAATTTTGGTGAAAAATAATAATTTTATATAAGTATTTAAGAAAAATATTAACATTTTAAAGTCTAAGTAAATAGTTTATATGTTAAAATAAAATTAAAATATAGAGTAAACAAAAAATGAGTAGAAAGTATCTATGGGCTAAGGATGATTTTGCAAAGCCAATGGATTGGGCACCATGCCTCCCCCTTTGCTTTTTTGATATTTGCATGTTGTGTAATTTTTTTTACTTTTTTCTTTGTTGTAGGTTTAACCAATTCGAATCAAACCATTATATTCAAAATTTCGAGGTTAGTATAAAATTTGAATTTTTTTTATCAAAATTGATTAATTTATTTTTTGGGTCAAACTCGATTCAAGGAACAAAGTTAAATTATTAGAATTTGTTTGATCATATTTGTTTATCTATATCCGATTTTTTTAATTTTAAATTTGATTATTTGTGTTCAATTTTGAGTTTAAATTAAAATCCTTTACAAATATTTACAAACATTAAATTTAAAATAGTATAATAGCTATAATAATATAATATATATTAAAATATAAAATCCTGATTAAGTTTCTAAGTTATTAGACTTAAACATTAAAATATTTGAATTCAATTTTTTTTATTTTTTTAAAAAGTACGTTTTATTTAAAGTTACAATACAAACTAAATAAATCTCACGAATCTGAAGCTTTAAAGTCTCAAAACTTTCTTCTTGCTATCAAGCCAAAATCTCATTAACATTTATTTAATAACTCAAATAAAAAATTATCGAGTTAATTTTAAATTTTGTCTAAATCAAATCCATATGGCTCACAAGTAAAAGTGCCTTCGTTTACATCCTACTCTTGCGCGGGATTGGGGAATTTTAATTTTGTTTAAATGATACAGTGCTTTAGAATTAAGGTTTATGAAGGTTTAGTAAAATCAAAGAATAAACCGAGCGGTGAGTGTTGGAAACGCGCTATCAAAGCGAGTCCAGTGTTATTCCGTTGGTGAGAAAATGATCAAAGGATTTGTACTTATCCAATACAACATTAGTTTTTTTATAGAATATCCAATACAATATTTAAACACATAAAAAATTAATTGTTTTCATGGCCCACCATGAGCCTGTCATTGAGCTGGATAGCCCACGTTAACTCCCAGTTACTGAACCCGATGACCTAACAACCAACCTCTCTTTATTTACTAATTCATGGGCTGGCCCAATCCTAATTCTAAGCCTGTTCGAGTTTTTTTTTTTTCGAAAATAGCTAAAAATTATAATAAAATAAAACTTTTTTAATTATTAATGTGTGTGCATTGTTTAATAAATAATTGAATTTGAATCTCTCATCTTTTTTTAAATAAAATAAATTTTTGTAAAAGCATTTTTTTATTTGTGTAGAAGAGAAATGATTCATTTAAATAAGATAGAAAAAATACAATTTAAATCCATTATTAGGTTAAACCCTTAGTTTAATGCTTCAAATAAAATAATAATGTTTAGTTTTGGAGTTAAATGAAACCAGAGATTTAACGCAATAGTGGTAACACTAGTGCAATGGACTGTGTTTTATCATCTTTCAAACAAAGTCTATAGTGAATTAGCTATCTTTCAAACATGGCAGTCTTCTGTACGGCTGGTGAATGATCAGAGAATTCCTCCATTGGATTTTATTAAGTGGCTTTCAGGTACTTAAAATATGTTTTACCTGTGAGTTCATCACCCTCTCTTGTATACCATCACTCCAACTTCAATGGTGGTGCAGAACAAATTGGAATGCAAATACATACATGTACATCTGTTTCTTGGATATCAAACTTTTACACCGATCTCTTTCTTATGATACAGAGGTTGCAGATATGAAGATTTGAATCTCAGAACTGCTGAATATTATTTCTTAAAAACGACCGCATGAATGGCTTGTCAATAGAGGGAAGGAGAAAGGATTCGTGCAGGAACAGCAGAATGTGAGGTATTGTTAATCATCCAGGCTAATTCCTGACTGATGCTGCCGCCACTGCTAATGGGGCTGTCTTCTAGGAATTAGAAGCCTGGATTCAGACATTTTCACCGAAATATGAACCTGGACTTTGATAATGGGAAAAAATGCAATGAAATGAGAGAGTTACTGCATGACACTTGATACCTATTTAGACTCAGAATGCAACTAAAATTAAACAAATGAAGACAACTTCAATCACTGAATGATAAAATACAGAGTGGTGGTGCAGAAGTTACAAGAATTAGAATAGCAAATGGTAAAATCCGGCCAACATAATTTAAAATGTACAATTTTACATAAAATTAGTAGTTATGTGAAACTTTTACAAGGTTCAATTCGTACCAAATAACTGAGCTGACCTCTAAAATCAGAACTAAATCACCTCCTACCATATACATAGAGCAGGAATTAGAGGGCAAAATATCATCTCAAAATTACTTTCATCACTCAATTTGTTCTTATAGTCACTTCAGAAATTTAAAGGAAGAGAAAAATATCAGGGTCATACTTGGTTAGTAGTTATATTATGAAATTCAGAAGAAAGGTTAAGTAGCAATGGAATTCCGCGTACCTATTATTTTGCCATTAGCAGATAATCTAGTAATGTTCATCATACGACCTGCAGTAAGGCATGCAAAATTTTAACACTATAAAGATGATCAAAGGATTCAACAGATGTTAACACAAGCAGTGCAGCTAACTTGTATAAGCCCACATCCATCAACCTTTTCTCTTGAGTTCTCTGATTTGTGCAACGCAATATGATCTTTCCATAATCTTCTTATAATCTAAAAAATGCTGAATGAGCCACCTAACCAGGAGGTAGATCCCACTGATAAAACCTTTGCACCCTAAACCCCAGATTTATCTTTCAACTTCGGAAATGGAATCGTTCCTATCTTAAGCCTTTGTATCTAGACTCTAGCACACAACCTGATTTGACCGCTCCCTTATGGCACAGGTCTAAGTGTTACAAATAAGTAAATTATCTAATCCGATACCATATATCACTAGTCTTCTTGAATCTCAAGTATCACTAAATCTAAATCTTCCCATAAAAAACATAGTTTACTCAGAGGCTCTAATGCTATATTTCCAACTTACCAGAAGTCATTCAAGCACTTCTTAAACGTGTCATCAATTCCAATAGAATTGCTTTTACAAAGATAATACATGGAGATACCTTGGCAGTTTAGATGTTTTACAAATATTATCATAAGCACAAGCATATCAAATCAATATATTAGTATCATGCATTAAACAACATAATAATCAGCAAGGAATATAAATGAATCAGTCACAAAACACCTGACTAATCAGAAAAGACTTCTTTGCAATAATGACCCATCTCTTCTGCTATTAAATTCAGTGAATCAAAAGCTCAAGCGATTTTATAACTAATTAAACTCTTAGCACCCTCCGGGAAATGGTTGTCAATTATGGTTAATTTCTGCTTCCCTGCCATCATCTCCGTTAGCACTTAGAATCTAACTCATGTAAGGGTGTTTGTGCATCTGTATTCTTCTTCAATTTGGTCAAAAAAGGGAATGAGATTTGGACAACAGTAACATGAGCAAAATCAGTTTAAGCAAATTGGTTGGAATCACTCTGAGGATTGGAAGATGATACTGCATAGTGTCTGAGATACTCGATCTACATCTAAGCCCACCTACATGTTAGAGGAGAATATCTGATAGAATAAAAAGTCCTATATGAAATTCACCAACTTTCTCAGAGTAAGGAAACGCTATCATCAGCTAATGAGATGCATTTACACTCGTGTGCCCTCTACAACAGCAAGGAGTCAATATTACAATCATCTTTCCATTACTTTATTTCAAGCATAGCAGTCTAGCAGTTTTGAGTTCCTAATGTCATCTTCTGATCCTCAAGGCATATTAATGCGGCCAGGCAGTTGACAAGTGTGATTAATAGAACTGGAGGAAAGGTGCCATGCTATCCTCATTAACCCATCTCAAAAGACATCACTTCTATCCGCCAAATAAAACAGGAAATGCTTCTCTCTAAGCACTAATGTATACTAAATGACAAATAAAAGCAGATGATTTAACTTTTTCTTCACTGTATAAGATGTCAGCTTCAAATAATTTTTGCCTTCCTAAAATACTTGATTTTCACAGGGTCTTCTGTTAACAACTGCTAAAGCAGCAGTTTAATTTTTTATTGGTTGCTCAACTTTTATTTAGCACAAACAGAGCCACAATCAAGTGCTGTTAAATTACTGTAACCCATTTTCACCTACCAAAAACAATCAGATTCATTCCTAACCTTAGCCCCAAATTTTGATCTTCTGTTTGCCTAGCTTTTATTTCTTTATTAATTTCATCCCTATAATAGCACCAACTAAAAGTAACAACTAATTTTCAACTTCCTACCATCATATACGGGTTCCTTACTAGAAAGCATCTATGTCTTAGGCTTCATATTGACAGTTACAATAGTAGGATTTTATATTTGTCATTAGAACTTTTCATTTCAAAAAAATTCAATTATGGTTGCCTAAAATACCTATAGGCTCACAAGGTTTCTTTACACATTTAGTGTTTTTCAGTCAACATAACTGACTATGATCTTGGGTCGCATATGGAACTCACAGAAATAATTATCAAAACTTCATGGAACTTTGAGAAATAATTATTAAAGTTCAAGCTATGATCTTGCTGGGTTTCATGTCTACCATGTCTTTGAACAGAAACAATGTTGTGATCAATTAATATTGGAAAAACCAAAGGGGCTACTAAGAAGAATTAAAGTTTCTAGAAGATTCCATACTAAACTTTTAATTTCTTAAACCAATCATAGATCAAGTTTCCATAATTATGATATGAAAATACAGAAAAGAGCAAATATAAAAACGAGATAATTAGCCAAGCAGCAGAAAAATAGTGCAAACAGGAATCTGCAAAATTATATTTCACAAATAATTCATATACAATGCTTATATGATTAAAACTTGAACTGTACAATAAAATAAACAGAGACATTTTCTACGGCTACCTTAGCTAAAAAAAATTAGATAGAGCACTCCACAAGGTTCTCAACCAAGAGGAGAAAGAAAAGGAAACAAGCAACAAAAGGCTGACACGACAAAAAGACAAATGATAGCTTATTTTGTATTAATTTTGAAGAGAAAAGAGAATTGAGATTTTAATTAGAGGCCAAATTTCATTTAAAAGCAAACAAAAAGACGAGGAACTATATTGAAGCCAGTTAGATTAAAAAACAAGATGCTCTTATTCCTTGTTACCAAATTTCTTGGCAATGAGAGGACGGACATCATCAACATCAACCAGAGTCTCTAAGAAGGGCAGTAATGAAATTAGTGCACAATCGGTTGGATCATCAAACCAACTCTTAATAGGAATCCCATTATTCACTTGCAATCTGAAAACCTGAAATCGGCAAAGACGAAGAATTCTTCAGCAATTAGAAGCATAAGCATGGTACAATTAGTCATACTTTCCATTTTAGTTGATAGAGGATAATTCATTTTGATACTGCTACTAGACAAATAACTTTTATCCTTTTCTAGTTGATATCATGGAACCTCTTACTGTTAAGCTTGGTTAATTGAATAATGTGGCTGCTATGGTTTTTACTGAAAATGATTCTCAATTGAACTTTGTGTATCACTGGATTCACTTCTAACTGCAAGAGGAAATACCTCAAAATCTGAATCTTTTTAATGACAAAGACATACACTCACCAGTTCAAATCCACATATTCTTTGCCTCAGCAAAATTATATCTCAAAATCACATTAAGTTTAAGCTAAAAGCAATAAATTCTTTTTTAAAAAAAAGGAAAAGATGACCTCCAAGATGACAATTTGCATGTCTTCACTGAATTTGAAGGCAAGATAGATGAAGTTCATGCAGGGTAAACCTTGCAGAGAAGTGGGCAGGTAAAATACCTGTGGAGAATTATCAATTATAGCAACTTTTGCAAGATCAACACCTAAAACTGTCAAATCTTTAGTGTAACTTCCTTCTGAAAAAATGCATGATTCACGATAAACCCTTCGAGTTATGAGCTTCTGATCTGGGTCCAATACGTCCAGTAGTTGTTCCGCATAAATGCTTTGGCTCGCAGTAAAGATAACAACTTCAAACATCTCTGCAACTTTCTCCAAAAATGTCTGGAGGTGAGGCCTCTGCTTTACATACACAGTGTGCTCTTTCATGTTGAAAAAGACTGTAAAGGTGAAGTCAGCATCATCACAATGTTCTAGTGTAGAGTGGACGAGAGTTTCTGCATGTATCAAAGCAAAGTTGATCAAACATTTATAGTAATATCTATTAAAAAAAATTAAAGCAACAAGTGAAATAAAACCAAAGCTCAAATAATCCTGTACAAGTTGTTGAAAGAGAAAGCAGCTTCTGGATCACGAATACCGTCCCAAAAAAACCACGTGGGAAATCATTAATACCACCCAATAATTAACAGATTTGCATATAAAATAGGATCTGCCATCTATCTTAAACCCCTAAAAGCATTTGAAATTTTTCTAGCGAAACTTCAATATTAAGCTCACTAACAGAAGAAATACGTGTGAGGTGATTATGGCATACATAGACAATCTTAGCCAGAGAACAGTAGTTTACCCTACACTGTTTATGGGAATGGAGACAAAAATTTGCCAAAAGGTTCCACCAGTTCTTTTATAATCCATTCAAGCCAATCTTAAGTATTATCCCCCTCATTGGTACCTTAGACTAAACTCCGGGTTATAGGCATTATTGCTTTAAGTAAGAATCAAAACAGTATGTTTGATACTCCATTTAAAAGATCAAAAGAATTAATTAGTCATTCGAATAAATTTTCAGGCAGAGTACTGGTGAATGAATGATGGATTACTCGAAAAGACAAAAACATATAAAACATTTATGTCTTACCATCCAAATCAAGCACAAGAGTTATGGGCTTCCTTCTCCAACCCTCTGTCGGAGCCATAGCAGGCCGAAAGCTTGATACAACATCAGATAGTTCTGGCAAACTTTTTATAAATGATTGCGGATCAAAATCATCTGTTTGATCAGAATCAGAGTTAACATCAGATTCCTGTATGCAGGATCTCATCTGATCAATTGCTAGACATAAACCAGTATTATCTTCAACCATCAAGGCTTCCTTTTGCAAGTTAACATCATTTATATCATTGGCTTTGACAGTGTCCTCAAGGAAAGGCAGTATCATGTATTGCTCAGCCACATCAAACAACATACTTGGCTCAGAACACTTGAAATCAGGAAATGAATTGGTTTCGGAAATGTTATTATCAACAGCATCTCCATCAAATGGTATGCTCGCGATTATCATGTCAGATATAAAGAAATCTGATACATTACATGTTTGACTACCAAATGAGCTTTTGTTATCATCTCTGTCATCAGCCCCTAATGCTGGCAGTTCAGGGCCATCATTACTCCCTACCACAATTGAAAAAGAGAGAATGGCATCAATAACAATAAACCTTGCAACTTTCATTACGTGAAAAAGTAAGAAGCATCAAATAACTGTAAACCTTGCAACTTTCATGACGTGAAAAAGTAACAAGCTATCTCAAAAAAAAAAAAAGTAACAACCTCTTGAACATTTCAATTCGTAAGAGTTCTTCGTCCAACTAATGAAAGATTAGCATTGAATACAGGTAAACATACATAATTATAATATGCAAACATAACCTAAACAGTAAGGTGCCAGCCAGTGAAGAAGGCAGATTACTGGTTCATACTTTTATGCAAAGAATTTTCTTCTTATATTTTTCCTTACAGAATGTAATCTGAAAATCACAGATCATTTTTTATCACTTAACATGAGTGATAAATAAGCCACTCAGTCCTTAAGGCCTTGCCTTTCTGAAGCAATGCCATCAGAGACTGAAATTCCATATCATCAGAATTCTTCATGGTAGCATGAAGTATCAAATGCTCAAAGCCCCTAAACACCATAAGTTCATACAAGTACAGATCATCCCATAAGCATGCAACAAGATTAATAAGAATCTTTCTTCTACTATTAAGTCCTTCATTTTCGTGTAGCAAGCTTGCCCTGGTAACCATTTTTTATTGTTCTTTTGTCTTTTCTAAATACAATTGTTTGTGTAGTCCAAGTAAATTCCAAGAGAGAAGGAATACTCATAACTTAATCATTTCAACCAGAATTGCTCAAAGAAGCCATTCTCTTAGGTAAAACTGGAGAATGGAAAACAAATTCATTCAATATATAGCATTTAACCAGCAGAAACAAAGAATCACCTGCATCAATGTCAATATTTGGTTCAATGTGTATTTGGATTGGCTCCAGAAAAGGAGAGAATATTGTCTCTAAATTTGAGGCACAGGTGTGGGCAGATTCCTGCAAATTAATAAACCATCAGTGATAAGCGAATGCAAAACAAGTTAGGGGCCATTCTACCATATGATATCTCCAAAAAGCAGGGCAAAAATGAAACTAATTCACGAAGCAAGGTCCTCAAAAATAATAAAAACATACCATTCTCCCTACAGCTGCAGAATCAACAAAAACTGGAAGCTGTTCCTGAAGCCCAGAATTGTCTTCATCCAAACTTAGTTGCTGAGCACTATCTCCGTCAGTTTCAAAAACTTGAGATGCCACTTCTACATTTGATGAGTTTATGAAGAAGTCAATAAGAACATGAAAAAGCTAAAATATCGATGTAATTTATCTTCTTTTTTTTTTTTTACTTTTTGAAGAAAAGAACAAGTTAAAGCCCTACAAACAGAAAATCCATCATGTATGCATGCATATCAGTAACAAACGAATGAGTGAATATTAATGCATTCTTATGCTTGGAAGCCCTGCATAGAGGATGGACTGACAGGTTTAACGGCAGTGAATACATGCAATGACAAACATCCAGAGATCCTAATTTCATATTATCTGCAATTGTTAATGATACTTTCTTCTCCAAGAGGTTCAAATGGCTAATGTATGTACTTGGTCATTTGTCTGCTGTGCTATAGTCTGCTATATTTTGATGATCATGGTACCATTCCAAACAGCTGCATCTTTTACATTCTAGATATGGGATAAACATGATTCTAATTACTATATTGCTTTTAGAACTAGATTTATAATCAACAAATAAATAGTCAAGTAAAAAAATTGCAAAGAAAGCATAATTTTTTACGCAAAGGAAACTGCAAAAATTACAGGCCAGGGCCAGGAAGGGTCCACAGTCTAGTCCACACTTTAGCAAAATAAAGCAACGTTCTGAAATTTCTAATTTTAATGCAATCAATTTACAAAGAACACACAATGTCAAGATATAAGAAAACAACACAACAATTTGAAAACCTTGAGAATAAGAACCCCAACAAGCATCTGTAACTAAAACAATTAACATTAAACAAATCAGCCTCAATCGATTACCATCATGAGAGTTTTGAATGCATGTACTGAATTCAGCTCCTTGCTGGGAAATCCTGACATGACAGCACGGCCTTTTGCAAATCATGCTAGACTTCTGACACACGCGAAGAACTTTTTTTTCTCTTAAACAGCCCGTGCTTGATTTGGCCTTCATTCTTAGAGATGGCATTTGAGTTGCAACTGTTATGTATATCACAATCTCGATTCCGGAACATTAGTGGGGAAAAAAACCCCTCCAGAAAAATCAAATCAGCTGAAGCTGTGTTACATGAATAGTCAAGGCAGTAAGCAAAGATGTAAAACTGCTTGACGTTAAGGACTAACAGAACAAGGAGACTGACATATAAAAGAAAGAATTTTCAAGCAACATAATTTGTAAGCAGCGAGACAAGTATGGAAAAAACAAAACCAAAGAAAAATATGGGAATTAGAAAGTCAAAGTCCATGACCCTTTTTCTAGCACAACGAAAGAATGTTAATCAATTCAGAATATCACTGAATACCACAATTCTAAAACCTAGATCTTGAGTTCTGTTGGGTGAATATAGGTCTTACTTAGTTTTCACTGAAAGAACTTTTCATACATAGAAAATTTAGAATAGACAGAGAAAGGTAGAAAAAACTCTTCATAAGAGAAACAAATGAGAATCAGTATCACAGAAAAACAAATTCTTCAAGTAAAACCCACCAAAATTAAAGTCAACCCAAGTCTTTTAACCCCATAAAACACTATAAAATCTCATCAACATACCTTAATTACACAGCAAAACACCAAGGATACAAAAACCCAAAACCAAAACCTTTTTGCCTATAAACCCTAACAAAAAACCAGCTGAAATGACAGTTATACAGTTTCAACTTTCATTTAACCAATCATAAATTTTTTTTAAAAAAAAAACCCACCAAAAACCCTGAGCTAAAGATCAAAGAAACAGTAGAAGAAAACAACAAAATCAGCCAAAAGAAACTTTACAAAAAAAATAGAGGTAAAAAAGTGAAAAAAATTCTAGAGCCTGAAAACAGAAGTACCTGTTCAGTGACCAAATATAAAAACTCTTTTCTTTTCTTTTCTCTCTCTCTTTTGCTAAAGAAAGACTAGTGTTTTGTTTCTCTCTCTGGTTAACTTCCACGAACGGTCGAGACATGAGTTGGAGGGGGCAAATGTCGGCATCCCTCGGATGACCCGGACGGCTGAGATCAAATCTTTAAGTGGAGTTTCGACCCGTAGAAGTTTGCCACGTGGGATGTGGAGCCAGCTCAGTCTGTCGGGTTGACACGTGCAGGTTCGTGGAGAGAGGGGGAACGTTTGGGAGGAAATTGTGGAGGGAATGGAGTTTGATGTTTTTCCTAGTCGCGTTTTCTAATGCGTGTCTTGCACGGCACTTTTACAGCTGTTGTTACTTGTTGAAATGCAAATACATGCATCAATCATTAATATTTCAATTATCTCGAGTGCAAATATTTTATAATTTTAAATTCAAATAAATTTTACCTCTAAAAAATTATAGTTGAAATGCTTTCTGAATAAATTTATTAGGAAAAACTGAAAAAAAATTGAAAGTTAAGAAAGGTTTTTTTATACAATAAAAATCTCTATTTAGTAAAAACAAAATTGAAATTCAAGTCTCTTACTTTTGAAAATATAACTATTCAATATTCTAAATTCTAAATATAACTGAAGTTTATAATGTGATAAACTGCAAAAGTGAAGAATATCTTTATTCTTGAGATAAAAACTATGATTTTGATTCTGGGAGACAAAGTTTGTTGACTGCTTTTTTGGCTAAAGAAAAAAAGAGTTTGTTGACTTGCGTTGTTGTAATTTGCCATTGATGACTTTAAAAGCATTGACCTAGTAAGAAGATGTTCATTTGTCAGTGTTGAACTGTTGATGTCTGTCGTGGCAAGGAGAGTGAGACCAGGGGCGGAGCTGCATGGGTCCTGTGGGGCTTAAGCTCTCGCTAAGTCGTCAATTTTAAGTTTTTTTACTGATGTTTGATTTATTTAGTTTTTATTGAACTTAAATTTTTTATTTTTGAATTTTTAAATTTTAAAATTTTTTTTTAATTTTTGAATCAAACTTCCGGTGAATAAAATTTTTAGCTCCGTCACTGAGTAAGACCAAGTATGGATTTGTTGGCCTAGCTAGCCTGGCCATTCACGTGGGCTGAACTCAGTGTGATCAATGCTCAATCTATGCCCCTTTTTTTCTTCCTTAAAATCCTGCTTGTTTAGAAGGACACGCAGATCGATTATTCTGGATATCAGTCATTCGGGGAGGCCCCTGCACTTATGGAAGCAAACAAGGATGATTGTTGTTCAGAATCTACAAGACAATAGTACATGGTGTGCACAATAATGAGAGGTTTTTGGAGCTTTGCTTTGGTTCACCCGGAACAGCTACACGTGCATGGACTTGGCTTCCAACTGCGTTTTCCTTTTCTTTTTGATCAACTTTAGGTATCTAACACTACAGGATTTCCAGATGGATGTACTCTAGATAAATAATGGAGTAAGCAAGAAAACAAACTGTGTTTGATGATGCTGGAAACTGGTTACTGCTTACTTTTTTCTTCTATAATATCTCATACAGGAAATCATGCAGGTTATAGTGCCTGCCCTGCAGCAGTTTGCAGGACACAAGCAAGAGGACAAAGAGTTATTTACAGAACTTAAGCAGTTAGTTTACATGCGACAAGATATGAAAAATCCTTTGAATGGTATAAGGTTTACCCACAAACTTTTAGAAGCTAAAGCTGCTACTGAAAATCAGAAGCAATTCCTTGTAGTTTCTACATTGCTTCTGTTTGTTCTTTTTGCTCGTCATATGCCAAAACATGTTCTCACCATTCATGCTCAGTCTACAATTACATCCATTTCATTGAAAACCAAACACATGTGATTAACAAAAACAAAGTCTGTACTTTGCACTATACAATTTTCTGTAAATGACACTTGTGGTTACATCCCTACCCCTCAAAATCTCAACTCCAACAACACGTATTTCCGTTTTGACATATAGACATTATAATTTCATATTAAGTTCTTGAACTATCAAATTCCAGATCACCTAGTCACCGAAAAGAAACCCAAAATAGAGAGGAAAAAGCGGAACAATCATGCCGAACACAGTAACATCCTCCCAAATGCAAGACATAAGACAGTGATCTGTGCACAAACCACTAAGTTCAAATGCTCTGCTACTAAGAGTCTTAAGACTACACAAAATCTGCATCCTGTTATGGCTGGTTCATCTCTTCCTTGTCTGTACAGTTGAATATGTACGCAAAAGTTAGCACTCACAGCCCCCAAGAATTTGGTACAAGGGCAATCTCCTTTCACTAAGCTGTTAAAGAGTTTCCAGCTCGTTGCCAGCATCTTTCTCTTTAGGGGTACCTGAAGAATCACCCAAGTGTGACTCATTCGGCTGGTGAATGATATTCAAACTGGAGTGTAAATGCTCTGGGATGCTCTACAAAAAAAAAAAAAGTCCATTTTATTATTATATCATATTAATGAAACTTGTGCTTGTAATCAGTCCAACTTTTGAACAAAAAGATAGCATCTGATACTTAAGCAAATTAAAAAATGGTCGATTTAAGTCAATTCATTGTAAGTGTTGAGATAAAGAACGTATGCCAATGAAATTTCCAGGTATACAATAGCAAGAATAACAAATACTAATGGCTACCTGATCACCACCATCTGGGTCCTCAGAGTGAAAGAGGATTGGGCGGCAGCGCTTATCTTCATTCATCAAGCTTGAATTCTGAAAGTGGGCAACAAGAGCTACCTTTCCCTGGATTCGAGCATACGCCAAAGAAGCAACTTTCTCACTATTAAACTTCTCCCACTTCTTTCCATTAAATGCCTGCATAAGGTTGTTAACATAAATGAATCCAAAGAAAACATTACTGAGGCTTCAGCAACAAGCTTGCCCTTCTCTTTAACAATAAGCACAATTTTTCTAAGTGAGAAAAGATGTTAAAATCAATCAGCCTTAAATGCACCTAAGACTCAAATGGTTGAATACGTATTAAGCTAAGAAAATGTAACCTCATAAAATGGAATAATGTGCGAAGGAGACAGCATATTGATAAAGGCATAGCCCACATTGCACTTATTCTGCACGGCAAATAGGAATATCTATCAGTTGCGACTGAGTTTGACAATTAAATAGTCTAAACCGCTCATCACAAGCCCCAAAGTATTTACCTTAAAATCAATGGGCAAATAGAGAAAATTGTAAGTCCCCCGATGATTTTCATCAATGGCAGCCAGCAACATCTTAGATGTATATCTGAGGATCATCATGAAATAGAAACTGTCAAGAAAAGGCATCGGTACTTCAAACACATTAATGACTATTCAACGTTCAAATGAGGGAAAATTATAGAGGATGGACTGACTTATTTGGAATATTTTTTATCATCAGGGTTGTTCGAGTATCTTCACCACTAATAATTTTATCCAAGTCCAGCTGAAACTGCTTTTTGTTATCCAACTGGTTCCCATTATTTTCAACCCGTCTGCTCCTGCCACACTCAGCCAACCCCTCCATACCGTTAGGTAGTAGTCCTGGGTACAGGCCATTGCCCAAAACTACAGGACTCAACCTAGGCGAAGACATCATTCTAATACTTGATGATCCATTCTCAGACACATTCCGTGGAATGCTAATACCAGAACTCATAGCAGCACGAGAACCCATATTAACCATAAAACCTCCATCATTGTGGCCTACACCTATGCCTCCAAAAGCAGCAGGACTCATGAATGAAGTATCTGATGATTCTGGGAAGAAACCAAAGTGCCTTTCCAGAGGAACACCAGATGGAGCAGATCCAATGTGATGATGGTGGTGTTGGGATGAGCCTGAGAAAGAACCTTGCCGCCCTGTGTATGGAAAGCCATGGCCCGTTCCATTGGATGAAAATGGATGTCCCATAGATGATGTTGGCCAGACTGAAGAGTTTGTGCGATCTGTATATGATTTTGGATTTCCCCAAAGAAACTGATGCCCAGATAATGTTTCCATACTTGAACCATTTGAAGGACCAAAAGCAGGTACGGTTCCATGGTATTGGCTCAACTTTGGCTCTGGCAATGAATGGGAAAGTTGAAACCCATTTCCATGGGTTGAATTTGCACTGTTCAAAGAATGCTCTAGATGACTACCCCTCCCTTGGTCCTTGCCAATAGGTGCAACTTTCATGGAGTTTGACACTTGAGGATGCAGGATAGACGCCAGACCAGGTAAGTGGTTGCTGGTCACTGGGCTTAAGGTCCCGAAAAAAGGTGACTTACTAAGAGAATGCATTGGACTATGCTCTATAGGACTGTTAAACTGTGCCCAGCTACCTGTCAGGAACATTGCGACATCCTCAGATTACAAAATAAATACAAGGCACAACCAAAACAGTAGGCACACAAATGATAGAAGTACTAGCCCTACCTGGAGGAGAATTGGCTATTGGGGAACCAACTTGTTGTCTAAAAACACGAGATTCATCTTGTTCAAGCTCTTGATTCAGTTGCAACATCAAGCTGTAAGTTAAAAAAGATGAACAATAAAAAATTGTAATCATTGCTGTACTTCCAAAAACAACAAAGAAAGGAATCAAACAAACAAATTCTAATAGATGGTATGCACAGAATGAAGAGAGTTTTAAAAATATTTTTTAAAATAAATAAAAAGAAAATATAGAAAATGTTGATGATGTCTAACAAGCAGCAACCACAATAAAAAGGATCTATGTAGCACAACTTCCACAAGGTCACAACAACAGTAGTTCTCATTGTTTCTATTTCCTTACAGGCTTCAATTTATAATCTATGGTAATTTACCTCTTATAACTAATACCAATGCACATGCATGAAAATTGCACACCATTACAAAAGTCCACACACAGGTAGAAATTTATTAGCTTTCATGCCCTAGTACAAGTGGAATAGCAAATAGCACAACAATATCAGGTCACTTTCAGAAAAAATGTATACTCATATGCTATCACAGGCCAAATAGTATGAGGAAGAGCTTCTCTCAGAGGCAAAACAAGCTTTATCAAATAAAAATATGTTACAATTTTTATACATTAGTAATAATAGAAGAATCAAGTATAAGATATACGCACCTGCGACGAGCTCCTCCAGGACGACTAGGTTCAAGCTTAATACGCTTACCAGCTATGTCACTTCTATTCAGTGACTTAAGAGCTTGTTCTGCAGCTCTAACATCATAAAATTCAATGAACTTATGATGTCTCTTGTGTGGCGTTTCCCTTATCTGCTTTTATTTGATGAATAAAGCATTGCAGAAATGTTAAATGTGAAGTCTTTGGTTTGAAGCAAGGAAACATTTTTGAAAAAGAAAAAAGCGTCACCTCTTTAACCTCGCCATACACCCCAAATATTTGACGAAGATCTTCATTGGAAACTGATGGATCCAAATTAAAAACTACCAAAGTTCCTTGATTAATATCCTTATCTGATGGATTATCCTGGGGTAATATAGGGTTGGGAGAAAAAAGTAAAATGGAATAACGGTTATAATAACAACTGTGGCAAAAGAAAATATTTGTGATTAAAAATGATCTAAACCTTAGGAATTGAGAAGTGAATGTCAAGTTTTCTCCGTCTTAGTGGCTTGTTCTGTAAAGCACGCATAGCTGTTCGAGCAGCACGAATGTCATAGTAGGATATCATCACAAAGCCCCGGTGTTTACATGCAGTGTACAGAGTTCTAATATCACCATATTGCTGCAAAAGAAAAAAAATTGTAGCACTCAGATCGGAAAAGATAGGAAGTGACTTGAATTAATTCTCAAACCCAGCTAAGGGTCTGGATCAATAACTGCAATCTAACAATTCAAATTTGCATTCTAGAAATTTAAGAGGAAAAATATTTACAACTCTAAATTACTCTATGCAATACTTTTAACTTGAAAAACTGAAAGGTTTCAATGGCTAGGACTTGGCCTAGTGGTTGTTACCCCTTCTTAAGAGGATTTTGGTCCAAGGTTCAATCCCCTATTCCCCCTTTACCTCATATATATATATATAAAAACCTGAAAGGTTTGCAGATTAGATTATTAGGTCAATTCCAGCATCTAAAAACTGCATTTCTGGTTCTACAAGCAATGTATTCCAATTTCTAGCACTGCATGTATCAGAAAGGGAACAAAATAATGAAAGTATTTCCTTTTAAGAATCAATTACCTCAAAAAGAGCTCTTAGTTCTGAATCCTCAACATTGCTATTTATATTCCGAACAAATAATGTCCTTGAAGGATGTTCTCCATAAGGATGTTCCCCAGCGATGGTTCCAACACCATTTGGAAGACCATAATGGGGCATGCCGTTTACAACAATAGCATCAGAGAGACTCACTTTTGACATACCAATGGTCAGGTTCTCTTGTGGATCAGTTTCCAATTCCATACCTCCTCCACTACCAAAAAGATCATACTCCTCCAAATCTTCCAGTGAATTAGGCAACCCACTCAAGTCAAAGTCATCCATTATGCCCGCTAAAAGCTCATTCTCATCATCAGGAAGCAAGCTTCCCAGTGCATGAGCTTCGATGTCTCTAAGTGGATCATTGCCCTCAACATCTTGGTGGAGGTTATTTAGATCAGATGCGGTATCATCAATAGATTGATAACCATTATCCATGTCACTTAAGTTCACTGCATACAGTCAAAATCATGTCAGACTTTCCTTAATACAATAGATACTTTAAAAAACAGGTGATACTTACACTTTTCATGTGGAAGAACAGGCAATGAGCTAGAAAAAAGAGTAGTATCACTTGAGGCATCGTAGGCGTCTGAACCAGATAAAATCCCCCATGCACTTTTCACCTCCTTAGACTCATTTGCCATTGGAGTCTTAGTAGGTTCTACACCTACATGATTAGCAAGACCATAATGAGAAAACACACTTCCTGTATTGGCAGCATAAAATGAACATTTGTGAAATCACCTGAAGTCGAAGGGCCGGCAGACTGCTTCATTGCATTGCCTTTTCTGCCAAGAAAAAGGGAATCGAATTTACACCAATCTTATGAGATATAAAGCATTGCACACTTGACAACAAATTTACTACTAAGAACAGCAAGAAATACAGAGTCTCAAAATTGTTCTCAGGGAACATGGAAATTCTATAAAGTCAAAACCAACAACCTGCATAATGAATCTTTAAAGAACTCAACACCATGTGATATAATAATATGAATATATCACAAAAAAAAAAAACCCCAAATCTTTATGCCTAAAACTGCAAGACTTCAAACTGGAATTCAGGTTCCAGTAATATTCAGAAGTGTATCTTTATTATCTATTTAGATGAATCATTACAACTAATAAATTCCAATTCCAAATTCATCACCATCTAAAATTGAGACCAATTCAAAATCCAAAATCCAAAAACAATTAAAAAAAATTAAGCACAAGTAAGATTATAAAGATGGTCCAAAAGGCACATAATCAATAGAACATAGTAAGAATAACAGCTGAAAATTTAGTCTCTTGAACAACAGTCATACGGTAGCAATAAACTTTTCTTTAATATCCAATATAAAACACAATACTATCTAATCACAAACTCAAGAAAAACAAAACCCAGA
This sequence comes from Heritiera littoralis, assembly GCA_031772115.1. Taxonomy (NCBI): domain Eukaryota; kingdom Viridiplantae; phylum Streptophyta; class Magnoliopsida; order Malvales; family Malvaceae; genus Heritiera; species Heritiera littoralis. Next base: position 4,212,724 of record JAPDPK010000026.1, on the reverse strand, counting down.
AAACTTATTTAAAACGATATTAACTTGAATACCAAAGACTCAAATTTTCTTTAATATCCAACACCAAAAACAATACTATCTAATGACAAACTCAAGACAAACAAAACCCAAAAAACTTACAAAACCCAAAAAACTTACTTAAAAAAAATATTAACTTGGATACCAAAGACTCAAAGTCACTTGCTCAAAAACAAAACCCAATTTACATTAAACCCAAAAATAAAATTATTAGCCTTAAAATTCAAATAAAATAATCCACAAACCCACCAAAACAGTAAGCTGAACAGAAAAAGAATACAAGTGAAAAGATTACCAGAGGCTGAATGAGGCTCAAAGATAGTGAAAAATCAAAGCCTATAGAAAAGAAAATAATTAACTGATTTTCAATGGAAAGCTCCCTGCCACGATCACACGCAAAAAGAGAGAGAGAGAGAGAGAGAGAGAGACGTGAAGAGAGAGAACTTGCAGTAAAAAGTGCTCTGCTTTACCTTTCCCTCTCTAAAGGTAAAGACTTTAATGGGTTTTTTTCCTTTTCTTGAAAAAACAAAGAAAAAATATTGAGAAAACGACGATGATTGGACGAGTGGAGTTAAAAGAGAATAGAAAGAGAATGCTTCAGAGAGAGAGAGAGAGAGAGAGAGCGGAATTACGTTGTGAGCATGGGGGATTTAACTGTATTTAAACATTTTTTGGAGTCCAAAAACACGTTTTCAAAAAAAATTATTTAGTGGATAGAGTTGAATCAGGCGTTTGCCCTCGACGTTGGGGTGGAATTACAAAATTGCCATTATGTGGGGGTGATGACGTGGATACGATAGAATCTTGGACCGTATCTAGCGGAAAATTCGATAATTAAATAATAAAAAAAATTGCCACTAAAAATAATTTGTAATTTTTATTTACCGAATGACTACTAGAAATAATACTTGCTACGTAAATTAATTTTGGATAACGTGTCGATGAAAATTCAAAGCATAAAGATGACGTGGCGGGATTAAATGCGCAGATCAGCACGTGTCCGTTCAAAATATGTAGGTTTAGAAAGTCAAAGATCTTTATCCTGTAATTCCAATCATCCCATTTTTCTATTTAAAAAAAAATTCGAAAAAATAATTTTGCATAATTTATTAGATCAAATGTTTATATGCTAATAATTTATTAGATCAAACTCATAAAAATTTGGCATGAAAATTACAAGCTTTTCTAAACTATCTTGCTCGCTGCATGCCTTTTCTACTTCATACTAATATTAAAATAAAATTAATCTCTTACCAAACAATACTTATGTTGATGCCAAAAAGGTTATTGGACTTGTCGATGATGGATCAACTTTTTCATTCTTTGATCAACCTGCAAAACAGAAGGACTACCATGGTTGTTTCTAGTGAGACTTTTTCCGATATTTAAGTCAATAAAGTATTCAAGAAAGAATATCAAAGTTGAAAGAGAGTGAAAGTGTGCTCGTCCTACCTTGTCCCTTTTGTCTTCGTGCCTTATATAGGCAATCATGGATGTAATAGATGCCGTGATCGGTTACACCCAATTATGTAATTAAATGGGAGTTATGGGGGATTATGCCCGTTGTGTAATAAAGTTGGCGGTTACTCCTTGTGGGCCTCTTGTTACCAAGGTTGGTGAGATGGGCCTATTGGGTTTTCCGATAGCTTATTGGGTCTTTTGATAGTGATACTAACATTATGCCCCCCAGGTGAATGGCGATTACAAAGTGATAGGTATTCGCCACAGACTTTTCTATTGCTTTCTTATTCTTGAATTTTGTATATTCTGTCAAAGGGTTTAACCAAGATATTATCAAGGTTGTGTCTGCATATGAGCTCTTAAATTCTAACACATAAGGCGATGAAAATCCAAGATCGTAGGCGAGCAAGTCTTTGAAGACTAGCTTTTAAGAGTGAATGGAAACCCGAGAAACTAGTGTTAAAATGCAACAAGAAACAGGGCTAAGATGTGGCGATCAAGCGAATACTGGCGCGAAGACCGCGGGCGAGTAAAGTGTCAAGAACTGGTATTGGTGTTGAGGCCTGGGTGAATTGTTGCTCATCATTATGATAAGTAAAGATATATGGCGATCTATCCATCATTATGTAGCCATTGGCGAGAGTGCAGTAGATCTTTGGCGACCAATCGTAGACGATGATGGTGTGCTACTGATCAACTTGTGGTTATTTGATAATGGTGGCAAAGAGAGAAGTGCCGAGCTTGACTCTTATGTAAAAGACACTTGCGATGAAATTCTAATGATCACACTTCTTGACTTGTCTTCATTGATACTGTGTTTGCCTTGATGTTGTTATTCAAATACTATGGCTATTCAGTGGATCGCCTGAATACATTATGCCCCATAGCGAATGGCGATTACGAAGTGATTAGTATTCGCCATAAACCTTTTACAAGGCGATGAGAATCCAAGATCATGGGCGAGAAAGTCCCTGAAGAATACCGCTCGAGCTAAGTGAGTGGAAACTCGAGAAATTAGCGATAAGACCATAGTGAGCAAGCGCCTCAAGAAACTTTCGCCAAGGCCATAGGTGATCAATTGAGATAATGGCGAGCAAAGTGTAAAAAATGCTAGTGCTAAGGCTGCGAGCGAGTAAGAGCTCAAGATACTGGCATTGAGGCCACGACGATCAAAAGATCAAGATACTGGTGCTAAGGCCTAGGGCGAGCAAGTGCCCAATACTGGCGCTAAGGCGATGGCGATCACAAGATCAAGATACTGGCACTAAGGCCTAGGCGAGCTTATAATCAAGATGCTGATGCTGAGGCCCGGGGCGAGCAACTGCCCAAGATACTGACGCTAAGGCTTGGGGCATGCTAGTGCCCAAGATACTGGTGCTAAGGGCTGGGATAAGGAATTAATCGGACTATTTCTTTTCTAAGCATCATTAACTGTTAAATAATGGAAACAAATAGAGCATAGCTTAATGGAAAAATATGAGAATATACTTCAAATGGTGGGACTTCTCCATCCTGGGAATCATGGGCTTTACAAGTCTTGGCTTGATTTGGTGTTCATCGGATCGCCAACTCTTTGAATCTCTTCTGCTTCAGCAAGGTTCTGAGTTTTCTGGAGTACCTCATGCAAGGCTAATGGTCCCTCATCATATAAGGCATAGTGAACATGGTCGTTGATCACACCTGCTCTAAATGCTATCAAAGTTGTTGGAAACATTTTGCACTTGATAGCATCATTTGTACAGTACAGATCCAAAGTTGACTCATAACACAATATGTGGTCTTGTGGGTCGCCTGTCCCATCATATTTCTCTTCTGGTGCCCGAAAATGGCAAGGAACAACCTCTCTTTGGATCTCTAGAGATAATGGACTATTTGTTTGCCGTACACAATGGACTAATTCTTGTCTCCCTTTCTTCATCTCCTTAAGTTCTTTGTCAATAGCATCTAGTCTTTCTTGCAAGGAGATATTAGACTTCTCATGGACAATCTTGCTTCTTTTTGCCACATCTATTATGGGGGAGCTGACACTTCCTTCTTCTCTTTCCCTCGTTCCTCATGAGCTACGTTGCCTGGCTTAGGGTTCTGCTAGTGGGAGTTGTGCTTTAGGTGGATTTTGCTAATGTGGAGTAGTTGTTCGTTGGCGAACAATAGGAGAAGTTGGTTGTACATCAGATGTAGTTGGGCGATTAGTGGGCTCGGTTAGGAGATATGTGCTTGAATGGCGACGAGCTGTCAAAGTTTCCACTATCTGGGCGCAGTGGGCTATTTTAGCTTCAAAACTTTGTTTTGGGCGTGCAATTGATTGTACTACTTCGTGGATACTGTTTGTGGTATTGTGTGAGTTTGTGGCTGCCGCATCGGAATTGACATTAAAGGAAGGAAAGTAGTGAAGGTGGATGGAACTGCGGTAGTAGCAGAAACAAGGAGTGGTTGTATATCTACTTGATTTGATGTTTGTTGGTTTGTTTGGGAGCTCGACATAGCTTTTTCTTCGAGTTCCCACAGACGACGCCAAAAAGATTGCTGGGCTTTGTCGATGATAGATCAACTCTTTCCTTCTTGAATTAACCGGCAAAACAGAAAGACCATCGGGGTTGTCCTGGTGGGACTTTTTCCGATGCTTAAGTCAGTAGAGTATTCAAGAAAGAATATCAAAGTTGGAAGAGAGTGAAAGTGTGCTCGTCTTACCTTGTCCCTTTTGTCTTCGTGCCTTATATAGGCAATCCTGGATGTAACATATGCCGGTTACGCCCAATTATGTAATTAAATGAGAGTTATGGACGATTATGCCTGTTGTGTAATAAAGTGGGCGGTTACTCCTTGTGGGCCTCTGGTTACCAAGCTCAGTAAGATTGGTCTATTGGATCTTCCGATAGCTTATTGAGTCATTTGATAGTGATACTAACAACTTACATGTATATAGATTTGTACAAAAAATTGAAAAACAAATAGACTTTTAATAATGAGTATGTTGTTATTAAATATTTTGTTAGGTAATATAATGACTGTTAAATTTATTTAAAGAAAAATCAATTGAGAGAGATTAGAAATTAAAAGATCATTTTAAAAATATAGAATTTAATTAAAAAGATAAATTTATACATAAAATTTTAAAATTTATGAACACAAATAGTAGAATAATACATGTCTATTAAGATATATTAAAAAATAAAATATATAATATCCTCTTAATTCAGTTGTAAATATAAATTCAATGCAAAGAATCGATATTTTTTAATGCTTATTCAATTCAAATATTCAATTGTGTCTAAAAACAATAAAATTTAAGCAATAAAAATATTTATGAAATGAACTCGCTATATTTTTAATCAATGTAAGCTTTTTTTTAATTTAAGTAAATGAAAAAAAAAGTAGACCAAAATTTGGCTAAAAAAGAATCCATCCGATTTGTGGTTTATGAAAACATCACTTGATTTTTTCTCTGTTACAAATATCCGGTGAAACAACATTTCATTGATGCTGCCGCCTGCCACGTGCTGTTTCTCGTAAATGGATGACTTTAAACTGTTAAACTGAAACTAAACAAGTGAACTAAAACAAAAATGCAAAAAGCTTCTCTTCTCTGTTCTTCGAATCCAATCTCTTCGCTGCCACCCTCTTTTTACACTTGTCGTCCACTCACAGCTCCTTTTGGAGACCGTCTCTCTTGTTTTTCTCTCTCTGCTTCCTCTCGTCTCCGCTTGTCGTTGAGTCATCTCCACGGTCACCGCCATGGACTTTCTCCTCTGCACAGCACTGGTAATTTGTCAGTTTTGGATCAATTGCAGGTTTATATATCATGGGTTTTGCTTGTTTTTGTTTCTTACATATTGGGTTTTTATATTTCATTTATTTCCTTCCAATTCATTGGGATGTTTGAATTCGGATGCACTCATGTGTTTTTTTTTTTGTTATAAATATTGGCATTTTGGCTCCTTCAGCTACTGAAGAGATGATTGAAGCTAGCAAGAATGTGTCTGGTTTTGTTGAAATTGGGTTCATATCCAGTGTTCACGGGCTACAAGGAGAGATTTGTATAAAACCGAGCACTGATTTTCCTGAATTGCGGTTTTGCAAGGTAGAACACTTTCTAAATTATATTCTTGGCCTTTGCATTAGGTTAATGTCTTTTTTTTTTTTAATTTTGAAAATTGATGCTTTTCCAGGCTGGGAGAAGATGGCTGAGGCAACAAGTTTCAGGTAAAGAAACAATTAAAGAAGTAGAACTTGTTGAAGGAAGGGAACATCCTGCAAAGAAGAGTTGGATACTTAGCTTCAGTGGGATTGAAACAGTTGATCAGGTGAGACGATTAGAGAAGTTTGTTCTTTAAATTTGTTTAAGTCTTAATAATGCTTGCCTATTCCATTAGATTGTTATGTATCTGTTTCGATCTTCTTATGCTTGCTTGCACTTTCTCCCGATTAAACATTTAAAGTTATTGTTCTTTTTGTTCAGGCTAGGCAACTTGTAGGTTCAACTTTATTGGCAGAGGAAGAAGATAGGCCACACTTGGAAGAAGGTGAATTTTACACCCGTGATCTTATTGGAATGAGAGTCATTCTCAAGGTAATATACTTGTTCATTAGCCCTCATTATACCATACACAAATCTGACAACTTCCATAAAAGCATTATTTCTTTTTTGCTATTGTTTTTCTTTTATTTGTTTCATTTATCTGTGAACAATTCTTCCCTTTCTATATTCAGGGCCAGCCAGAATCATTTTCTTAGTAAAACCAAGAAACCACCTTTTAACCAGCGTATCTGTTGAATTTGACTTCTTTTTCTTCTTAATTGTAGTAATTTATCTGTGCTTTTCAATCAACTTTTTTCCTATCTTTCTCATCTTTTTAAATGACCTTATATCTTTTTCTCTTTTTTTTTTTTTAATTCTGTATTTTTCTTTTGTTCATTTTGATTATGATCTGTGAAGCCCTGATTATCAAGTTTTGCTTGTACTGCCTCCTTTCAGAAAACTGGTCAAGTTGTAGGGACAGTTGTTAATGTTTTCAATAGTGGAGCTAGTGATCTCTTACATGTCATGCTCAAATCATGTGTATCTATGCCTAATGGAAGTGGGGAGTCTAATTTGACAGAAGCTGGTGATTCTGGTCCCCTTGTTTGGGTACCGTTTGTGGAGGAAATTGTTCCTAATGTTGATTTGACTAGAAGAGAAATGCAGATTATACCGCCGAAAGGACTTCTTGAGTTAAATGTACGCTCTGATCAGAGGTCCAAGAAAGAAAGGCGCCAACGTGTAAGCCATATTCTTTTGTACTCGATCTATTATGCATTGCTTGTTGCTATTTCTTCCTAAATAGCATTCCGCTTGCTTATTTTCTTGTCAGCTGCACTTCCCTTTCTTGCATTTCTTCTTCTCCTTCTGTTCTCCATTCTCTTTTTGAGTAAAATTTGTTCATACAGACTACATTGATTTTTGGGACATGTAATTTGCTTGCCTCCTGTTTATTGTTGTGCTGCTGGGAGATTATGTTTAACCATGTTTTTCAAAGGTCATCTGTTAGGAGATCTATTTCTCTCTTGCAATATATCCGTATCTTAATGGTGGGTTTGTCAGTAAACAATTTGTCTATGTCACCCTGTATATCCATTTTGTGCTTTCTGCTTTATATGCTCATCTTCTCAGTCTCTTTCGTGGATTCATGATGCTGCTGTACTTTTTCATATTTTTTGTGTTTACATGATTGTATCATCAGGCTGTTGAGCATTTTTTTGACATATTTCAGGAATGGAAAGAAAGGAAAAAGTTTCAAAAACGATTAATAGCTGCAAAAAAGAAACTGTGTGAAATGGAGCAACAACATATATTTCATGGGTTTAGATTTGGAGAGAAGTCCCAAGCGAGCTTACTTGCAGATCAGATTGTCTGCGTTAATTCCAAATTGCTTCAACAGGCATTGGAGAATATCGAGATAGCTTCAAAGAGGTGAGGTTTTTATATAATTATATATAATGTATTAACACACACACTTATAATATTAGATAGCAATTGAGGATTCAAGCCTAGTTATGGTTCAGGCTGGATCTATACATGTCACGATCTTATCTTAAGCAATAAGTGGTTGAATATTTTAACTTCTTGGGCCCTCGTTCACTTATCAATAACCTTTCAATAACATTGATTGATTTTTATGTCACTTTACACTCATTATACTTCTGATTAATTGTTGAATCAATTGATTATATGTTCTATTATCTTCAAAGAGGATGGAAAAAAATAATAGTTAGTTTCATCTTAAACTCCGCTTATAATTAGAAGGCCTTTTCTGTAGTGTATAAATGGTGAGGGTGATCTACCCAACTTATTAAATTTTTGCTTCTGCATTACTTCTTGAACCAGATGGAGTATAACTGAAGCACTCACTGGAACTAAACTGGTGAGAAATAGATTGAGGATATCAGAAAATTGCTTTACTCCATGTACAAGTGAAGACAAGCTGGGAGCAGATTTAAGTTTGCAGGAAAAGGCACTCCATCTTGTATCTAAAGGCAAAGTTGCGGTTGTTTTAGATATGAGTGACCATATGAACCGGGGAAAAGATAATGACCCTGGTCTTGCCTTCTCAATGAACATGGAGAATTCAGAAACATCCTCCCTTCAGGCGTTGCTTTCTGATGATGAGAGGTTTGTAAAGGTGGTACCAAGATTAGAATTTTCATTTGGGAAATTTTTTCTTAGTTTGTCAGTTGTCACTGATTCATGCAAATGAAAAAAATTTATTTATAAGCTACTGATCTTAGAATAGCATGCTCATTATTTTGTGCAATATTATGTTCTTAAAAAATTTGAATCATACCGAAGCTCCAATTCATGCATATAAAAACATTTTGCTTGTTGCTTGCAGGTAGAATGTCGTTTATCTGTGCCACTGGTTTTGATTTGCCCAGCTGGTGAATTCAATTCTATGGAGAAGCTATTTTCAAGTAACGACTATTTTGGGTTTGACCCTGAAAAGGTTAGTGTTATTGTCATGGAGTAGCTTGTGATCTTTCTTTGGGTAGTAATCAAAGAATGACCTAAAAGGCTACGAGGCTAAACACAAGCAGCTGACTAAAGATGTTTGTAATGTTCAGTACAGGTCAAAAGTTTTGCTGTCACATTTCGGCGTGAATAGCAATGGTGTTCAAAATATTTTTTTTGTTTGTTATCTGCATCCTGAGTGTGACCAAAATTAGAATTATATCTGCCTATAATGAAAATTTTGCTAACTAACATACATTTTGGAGAAAGATTTATGCCTTCTACTTCAGTGATCAAGGTCTGATCTTCAATAAATGAAGTCTCCTAAGGCACATAATAATTCAACATTCACTAGTTACGATCAATTCCAACTTCTCTTAAACAGATACAAATTTTTAGTTTTGGTCAAATCCCACTGTTCCCAGGGCAAATTTCTCATTTCAAGCTCCAACTCTAGTTCACTGACTTTTTAAATTTAAAATTTAGTCCTTTCAAAAGTCTTTGCTTTCCATGGATATTGCCTTCATGTTCCACTAATACTTTGCCCTGTGGATTCTTGATGAGTCAGAGATCCTCTTTAATAAAATCCATAATATTCAGGAATCCACTGACTAGGTCGAAGCAGTCATGCTTGTAATACTGAATAATTTAATGTTTATGAATTGAAAATGATAGATGTGAACTGCTTTTGTCAAACATGTGCGCCAATTCTGCATATACTAGTGTTTTTTACCATCCAACCAAATTACAGGTTTGGTTCTTGGAAGAAGAGAGGCTGCCAGTTGTTAGCAGTTTGCTGGAACAGAACAGGCATAAGATTTTGATGAAATCACCTTGGGAGATTTTGCAATCACCAGTTGGATCTGGAGGAGTCATTAGCTTACTTTCATCAGATAATATTGCAGAGAATCTTGCCCAGATAGGTGTGGAGTATATTCAGGTCAGAAGCTTCATTATATTTTAAACCAGTCTTCTCCAATATCATAGCAGTCTGTTCGCCATGTAAAAGAACGGGGTAATTATTTAAAATGCATTATTAATTTTTTTACTAAAATTTAAGACATCTATAATGCTGCAAATACTCGGAAAGAATCATAAGACTATCGACTCAAGTCTAAAAGCAGGTTTTGTGGTCACAAATAAGAGGTGTATGTTGCCAATTTTCTCTGCTGTAGTCTAATCATTCGCCGATGCAGTGAAGTTGATATGCAAGTGAACTATAATGTGTCAGTCAGATGGAAGGAAGACGAAAAATCGATCTTAGATGTACTTCCAACTCGGAACGTGCTGCAAAAAATCTGCCCCATTTCTGTTTCAATCTTGTGTGGAAAAAAGATATCCAACTATTATGTTCTTTTGAGGAATAAACTCCAAACTATGGCTACGCATTGTCATGTCCCGCACAATCTTAGTTGATAAATTTGGTTCTATGATCCCTTAATCAACTTCAGCTGGCTTGATTGTTCTGTGGTGTCACAGTTCTCCCGTGTACGTGTTCATGCTAAACTTAGGAATTCAAGTAACCTGGATATCTTTCTACGTCAGCCCTTGAACTTGTGCATCCCTCCATGCCAACAAGTTCATGCACATGCATTCATACAATAGGAAGCTAGTGTGCTTAGCGGTCTTGTCTTGAATGTTCTATCTGGTAATGCATTTTTGCTGATCCTGGTTTCCACATGACTTGCTTCGTGCAGGTTTGCCATGGTGAAAGATATATCGGTGGGAGCTCATTGCTCCTTGGATTTGTTAACGCCAGGGAAGCAGACATCGGCATTCAAGTTTTCGAAGATAGAAAGGATGTTGAGGAAGGGTTTGGCATGATATTCTCGATGGATTTGATGAAGAAGTTAACAAGACAAATCAACAAACTTCAGTTCTATGCTATTGCAAAGCCAAATTCACATGTGGAGCTAGTTGAGAAAGAGTGGGTTAATTTTCATCCTTCCTCTCCTAACTCGTACGAGTTCTATTCTACAATTTTTAGCTGCTTAAATGCCTCTTCTTTGGATAAAATTTGCGTGATGGAAATCACAGAATAGTGTACAAAGATCTTGTTTTGCTTTTGTGAGATGATAATCTTTGTCTTTTACAAAAGACATGATAAAGGTTCACAAATTATCAAGAATATGATGTTCAATGTAATTTGATTTTTTTTTTTATCCTTTTCAGAAAAATTTCTCTAATAAAAGGGAAAAATATTGAATTAAAATTTTAAATTGTGCTTGGTTTTAAATTTTTAAAATAATAAAAAAAAGTATTCGGGGTTTTTTTATAAACAATATTATAAAATTTGATTGGATGATTAATGCATATAAAAATATGAATGGGCCAATAATGAACTGGATCCCCAAAACCATTGCCAACGTGGGCTAATTGTGCAAATAGGTAAGCCAAAGGCCCAATGAAGAGTTAAACGGCGGCCCTCAACCCAAAATCCATCATTGAAAAAATAGATGATTACTCTCCACCGTTGATATATTCCAATCTCTCGAACAAACCCTAAATTTGAAAGAAAACCCTAAACGCCTTCACTCACAACACCTTTATATAAGCTGCCGCAGCTCCATTGCAGGAAAGTCGGGGCGGCCAACCCAAAACACTAATTCCCCGGTAAGAATCTCTCTCTGGATTTTAATCTTTCTTGTTCTTTAGATTTCGTTTGTTATTATTGTTATTTCAGCAACTGAAGTTACATGTTTTCCTTCATGTCTTTGATAATGGTAAAGGAGGTAAGAAGAAGGGACAGAAAAAATGGCGGTGCCGCTTCTAAGTAAGAAGATCGTGAAGAAGAGGGTCAAGAAGTTCAAGAGGCCCCAGAGCGACCGCAAAATCTCTGTCAAGGTATATTCAAAATTTTCTATCTTCATTCAAGTTTTTTTTTTTCCTTCTTTTTAAGCCTTTTATTTTGAGCTTTTTTGTGTTTGGAAGAAGGGAAAATGATGATAGTTATTGTCGCCCCAGTCTTACTTTGCGTATATTCATGTCTTCATATGCAAAGCTGGTGATTGACATCTTTATCTGATTCCACCTGTTTATCTTATTTACCATCCTTTATTCGCTTACCGAAGTTTGTTTAAAAGTTTTTTTTGTGTGTTGAATTGAATTTGAGTGAATATGGATATGAAGATAGATCTTGACACCCAGTCTGAGTTGCAATCTGCTGAGCCAGTAGCGATCGACTATCTGATCCATTTATAGGAGTCTTGTTTTCTTTATTTCTGTGTTCTGATTATCTTTAGTTCTTTATTTTGTAAAAAAAAATGAAATGGATATGATGATTGTTGTTTGACACCCAGTCTTACTTTCATCTTTTGATGGAAGATGGTGATGGAAATCGACCTTTTATCTGATCCATTTTTTAGCAAATAACTAGTTCTTTTTTTACTGTAGTTTCATTTTTCTTGTAAGGTTTGGTTCTTAATATGCAAGGAGGTGTGATGATACTTATCCATCATTTCTGCATTTGAATGATGAATACCAACATGCACTACCATCTGATCTCTTTGTATGTTTTTTTTTTGTCAAAATTGGGGTCAATTTTCATTGGTTTAATTGTTTTTTGTATTGTTTGTGTCATTTGCTGCAATCTATGATGGAAATGAATCATCAGACCTGATCTATCTATGATGATTATATAAAAAATCACCATCTTTCGGCTGAGATTGCTCTTCTTTATTAAAAGCAGTAGGCACTTGTTAAATTTCAGTTTGTTTTTGCATCAGTGGAGAAATTTCTTGTAAACGTTCTTGCCCATGGTATCTGATGTCCAGATTTTATTTAAATGTAGCTGGGCATTTCGTTTTAAGGGCAGATACAAATTTCTGAACAGGTCTTGCGACACAGTTAGCTGTTTCTTTCGCAAGCTATCTGTTACTAAATCCCTGGTCACATTGATATTCTTCTATTTCGTCTTTTAACTCTTCAGTCTCCATTCCAAGCTTGCAGTTCGTGCTACTTTTGAATTAGAAGTTGTCTGATTTTCATGTTTACTCTGTTGTTTGATGACAGACAAACTGGCGCAGACCAAAGGGTATTGATTCACGTGTAAGAAGAAAGTTCAAGGGATGCACCTTGATGCCCAACATTGGTTATGGTTCAGATAAGAAGACTCGTCACTATCTTCCAAATGGCTTCAAGAAATTTGTTGTCCACAACGTGGGAGAGCTTGAACTTTTGATGATGCACAACAGGTACCACGAAAAAGAATGATGAATTGTTTATGTATATCCTATCATTTATGTTTTTGCATTCATAATTTGTTTTTGTTACTTTTGTTACTTCTCAGGACATACTGTGCCGAGATTGCGCATGATGTTTCCACAAAAAAGAGAAAAGAGATCGTGGAAAGAGCAGCACAGCTTGATGTTGTCGTTACTAACAAGCTTGCCAGGTTGCGAAGCCAGGAGGATGAATGAGAGCAAGCTTGTACTGTTTATGTTAGCATTCTTATAAATTTTGGATAATTTGTTTTATATGACAATCACATTCTCAATTGTGATTTGTGTTTGCCTTAGAAATTAACATTACAATTACAATTATGTCAAGATATTCTCGTATTTTTATAACGCTTTCAAAGTATTGTATGAATTTTTCTCATAGCAGACCTTGGAAGGTTATCCAAGGCTTTGAAATACGAGTACTAATAACTCAAAGAATTAGCGGTGTAAAGTTGAATTTTTAAATGGATTGAAATTTCGAAGAGGATTCAATATCCAAAGTGATTTGAGAGCAAGTAAGCGCATGGAGAATGACACTCATGACGGTTAAAGACGTCAGTAAATCCCTTAGCAGAATAGGCAGGAAATTATTGAAATTGAAGCTACAAATAACAAATTATTCATTGGTAAACTTTACAGCAAGTTAGCATTCATTTCAGCACTTATTTCTCAAATACAGGGATCCACAAACCATAGAGATGAAAGGATCAAGGCTACAACTATTTACAAAAGAGCAAATGAGATTTTTTTTGGTTTATAAAAGGTAAAATAAAAGAGTGGATAATCGAATCTTAGAGCTATTCTCTCTTTAAGAAAGTGTAACACTCATTAGGTCAAACTTTGTTGTTAGAGCTACTTAGATTTACAACCTAATTCGCTCCTACATCTATCAGCTGAGTGTATGCTTAGCTCTCTGATCAACCAAAACAAGCTTAAAATGATCAATAGCAGAGATTCATGTTAGGAGAGAGACTCTAACCAGTTTCGTGCTTGTTCTCCCTCTCCTTTTTAGCCTCCTCCACCCTTGTGCGTCCTATGAAAACCACAGCAGCGGCAGCAGCAGCTACAACAAGAGCTCCAACCGAGGCAATAACTGAACCCCAACTAAGCTTCCTTGCCTTGACCTCTTCCTCCCCAACACACGCTAATCCCTTCTCTTCCTCTTTTGTGACCCAACCCATCAATTCCTTGCTCTTCTTGCCCTTCAACTCCATAATAGCACTCTTAAGCTCCCACAATCCAGACTCTAACTCCCCCATCTTCATCTCCATCTCACTCGTCATGTTCTCCGGCCCCTTCAAGGCCCCAACTTCTTCCATCATCATCTGCAAGTCAAGCAAGCCAAAACTTCCCCTCTCCAGCATTGCCTCCAGGATCTCAATTTCCTTGCGCAATTCATGTGCGCCAATCTCCCCAATCTCTTCCTCCTCCTCTTCATCATCATCATCATCACTCACAGTCACAGTATCATCAGTCACATTCCCCATCTTCTCAAATTTCTCCTTGACTTCTTTCTTATCCAAAACTAATTGCCTTTGATTCACTTGCTGCCGAGCAGGATCAGTTCCAAACTCTTCAAAAACCTCACTTTCACATTTCCTGGTTTCTTCAATTCCAATCCCTAAATATTTAAATTTATCATGACTTTCCCCTATTTCTAGCATCAAATCTAAAAACTTTTCTTCCATTTTCTTCTCTTTCAAAATCTCACATCCTACAATTTCTTTCTCCAATTTATCATCGTTTAACCCTTTTTCAAGCATCAACGTTAGACATTTCCGTTCAAGTTGTTCAATTTCAAGACTTAATTGATTTTCATATTGGTTAAATTCTTCAACCCTACGCTTTAAAGACATTAATTTCTTGTTGTACTCTACATTGTCAAAGATTAAGCGAGATACCTCGTTCCCTAGGCCCTGGCATGGCCGATTCAGATCTGAGAGTTCGGTTTCGACCTCTAGACCATCGCGATCCTCGCCTTCGTTCTCCACCGTCAGATGGATGTGCGAAGATGACGACGACGACGATGGGACGTTGATTATCACAGAGCTTCCCATCAGATTGACGGAAGAGATTACCCAAAATATCAATTCGAGTTCTTCCGTTTCCAAAACGGATTTTTGGACCGACTTTACTGCTGCTTAGACTGAGAGGAAAATCAAAAGAAAAAGGCTTTGATTTAACAAAGCAAACGGAAGCTTTAAGGCGACTGGATGGTTCATGTTTGCAAGAAAGCGAGAGATTTCCGTTGCTGATAGTTTGGGAGGAGCACGAGGGAAAATATTTTCGCGCCTTGATGCAAGCGAAGCGAGATATTAACAAGGCAGATTTCAGGGTCAACTTTAATACGTGCTGACCTGTGATTGGCCTAAATTCTTTATTTATTTATTTTCTTTCATGATTGCATTAAAAAACAATTACTATTGATTATTTAAAAGTACTAAAATAATGAAATTCTTTAGCTTGAGTTAGCAATCCTCAATTGATTAACTTTCACACTTTCAAGCAAACTAGTTTTTTTTTTCCATGCATTTTTTTTATGTAAGCACATGTATTTTTATCCATTTTACAATCTGAAATTAATTTTATTTGGGTCGAGAGTGATAAATGGTAAAGCCCTTTCAACAGTGAAAACTTTATGACTCGAACCCTATCTAAGTACTGGAAGAAGAAGTCCATTTCTACTTCTTTCAACTACTTATTAGTTTTTTCTATGCATTTCTAAAAACAAGTTAATTACGACTCATTTGGATTTGACATGCTTACAATCCCATTCCCATGGCTCCTTGTAATTCATGTCTCAAAACATGTCGAGAAAGACTTTCATCAAATAAATGAAAATCAAAAGTGATATGAAAGATCAAAATGTTTTAATACGAAAATTTCTATAACTTATTTTTCTAAAGTAAATAAAAAATTGAATTTGAAATTTAATCTCTCTTAAAAAATTTATAACGGTTAACTTAAACTTTGATTGTTAAAATCCTGTCAAAGAGCACATGCCATTTTGGAAGTGATGATACCATGTAGAATCTCTTGCAATGATCTCACGCCCAACAAAACATTGCCATGAGCTTAACAGTACTATGACAATCGCTTCTTCATCACTTTTCGGTTGCCCTCTACCCGCGGTGGTCACCACCGATGCAAACGTAATGGGGAGCCTCTGACTATGACAAAGCAACATCTCTTGCTTCTGCTTATCCTCGACATCATGTAGGGCAAACCTCTTATCCGGAACATAACCAAGCTCTTTCAACTTTCCTCCCAAGTAATCAAGCTTTTGATGTATTTTCTCAATGAGAGGATGAGATCTATCTCCACAAAGAAGCTTGTTATGGTCCATGGACCTTAAGCCTTACGCCCAAATACAAAGCCTAGGCTACAAAATTATACCAAAAGTTAAGTGACCCGATGCTATTAATTCAAGTCTTCTCTCTCACTTGCAATACCACTTGAGAGGTAATGTTTAAGAGAGATATCTCTTATTTATTTATTTTTTTGGTTACAAGAAAAATATTAAATAATTGAAGATGAGGATGTTTGGATTCGAACCCAAAAGTTATCATATGCCACAACTCATTCTTAGCTACTGGGCCAAGAGACATCTCTTATTAATGGTAACTATTGACTAACAATTAGAGACTTGTGAAAAGAGATAATTGCGACAAATCACACTACACAAATTTGATATAAAAAGAGAGTTTTTGGAGAAAAGATGATCAAGCTTATTCTTAGTTATTTCCTCACGATCAAGATCTTGTTTTTTCCAAAGTTTTTGCCTTTTATCTATCTCTCTTTTCACTATATCCATTCAGTTTACATTTCTTGTGATATTAATTGATTTGAGCATTGGAACATGTATCAAAGTTTATTCTTGAGTTTGATATTGAATCATTTTGATTCCAATCCATTATTTCTCTAACAATGAAACACAAGGCATGCAAAAATTTCTATGTTATTTATTTGCTCCGAAGTTTTTTGTGACTAATATTGTTTCCTTTTTAACTTCTAGGTGCTTGGTGAAATCAACTATGCAGACATAGGACTGGGAGAAAAGGAGGATCTACTTCATATGTACTGAAATCTATGAAACATGATTGTGCTCAACTGTCCGAGACTTACATGTACGGCAGGCATTTAAATCTTGAGAAGAACGATTTTGAGTCTACAGGGAGGTGGGACACTTGCCATGTGGCACATGACACAAATCAGCTGAAATGGGTCCAGATAAGTGGCGAGTTTTGATTGGCCTAAATTCTTATTTATTTATTTATTTTCTTTCATGGTTTTCAATTTATTAAACACAATTACTATTGATTATTTAAAACTAAAAAAATATAATGAAATTCTTTAGCTTGAGTTTGCAGCCCTCAATTGATCAACTTTCACACTTTCAGGTTTCAAGTAAACTAGCTTTTTTTTCATGCATCATCGGGTCTTAAGAAAATTCTAAAAACAAGTTTAATTAATTAGGATTAATTTGAATTTGACATGCGTTTCAATCGCATGGATCCTTGTGATTTATACCCAAAAACAAAACAGGTCGAAGGAAAGACTTTTCCATTAAATTCAATTTTTTTTCATAAGAAGATAAATAGAAAAAAATAATAATAAACTTTAAAGGTAATTGTTTAAAAAAATAATAATAGTAAAAATTAAGCCTTATATATTAAATTTTTTGTAATTTGCTACCAATAATCCTCAGAGTAGCACATGCCATTTCGGAAGTGTTGAAAGCAAGGGGGAACTCTTGCAATGATCGCACGCCCAACAAACATTGCCTTGAGCTTAATGGCACTATGGCAATCGCCACACACGCTTTGAAGATTCTTCGTCACTTTTCCGCTGCCCTCTACGGGCGGTAGTCACCAGCGATGCAAAATGTAATGGGGAGCCTCTCACTATGACATGTAACATCTCCTGCTTCTGTTCATCCTCGACGTCACGTAAGGCAAACCTCTTATCCGGAACATTGCCAAACTCCTCCAACTTTCTTCCCAACTAATCAAAGCTTTTGATGTATTTTTTCAATGAGAGGGTGAGATCTATCTTCACAAACAATATTGTTATGGTCCATGGACCTTAAGCCTAAAGCTCAAATACAAGCCCAAGCTACAAACTATACCAAAAAATAAGTGGCCCAATACTATTAATTCATGTCTTTTCTTTCACTTGTAATTCCACTTAAGAGGTAATGTTTAAAAGAGTTATCTCTTATTATCAATAAATGTCTACTTGGCTAACAATTAAAGTCTTGTGAAAGGAGATAATCATAGTAAATCATGTCACACAAATTAGATATAAAAGGACAATATCTTTTGAGGAAAAAATGATCAAACTTATTCCTAACTATCTCATTGCAATCAAGATCTTCTCTCCTCCAAAACTCTAGCTTTTTTCCTTTTTCTCTTTTCATTATATCCATTCACTTTACTTTTCCTGTAACATTAAGTGATTAGAGTGTCGAAACATTCATTTAAGTTTATTCTCGAGTCTAATGTTTAATCGTTTTGATTTCAATCGATTACATCTCTATCAATGGTATACAAGTATTGTCATGTTATTTATTTGTTCTAAAGTTTTTTTTTTTGGCTAAAGTTGTTTCCTTTTCAACTTTTCGGTGCTTGGTGAAACCAACTATGCAGAATTAGGACTGTGGCAAAAGGGGGATCAACTCCAAATTTACTGAAATCTATGAAACATGTTTGTGATTAATTACGATGATGCTAACTGCCCAAGGCTTGTATGCATGGTAGGCATTTAAATCTTGAGAAGAAAGATATTGAGTCTAGGGAGGTGGGACACTTTCCATGTGGCAGATGACACAAATCAGCTGAAATGGGTCCTGATAAACTTCCCCCCTCATCAATGGGCAAAGAATAAAGAATGACTTTTCCTCCGAGGAACAAATTATTGCACAAAAGCCTGGTTCAAGAATGTACGATTTCAAAACAATAGATGAAACTAGGAACGAAGCAAGAATCTGGTTGTCTTTTGTTGGCTTGCCTTGAACATGAAGCATGCTCTTTACAACCTACAAAACCCTTTGGAACCTGCAGCCTTAACAAGAAAAGAACCAAACCATTCATTCGATGTCATATATATAGCCTCCAATCGACACAAATCACATGTACCTCTGATCATCTTTCCTGCATTGCGCCTTTTTTGAGTCCTGAAATTCTTCTTTCTACAGCTTTTCATCTTAAGATTAGCAGGAAGTACGAGGCAATGGCCAACGATCAAATGAAACCTGTTGCTGCACTGCTTCTGCTCCTTAATTTCTGCATGTATGCCATTGTTCTAGGGATTGGTGCATGGGCCGTGAATATAGCAATTAATCAAGGATTTGTCATCGGTAATCACCCTCTTGTCTTTGCCTCTCTGTCATGCAATTAGTGAAGAGTAACTTCTTAATCATATTTCATAAGCAATAAAGGTTACAAATTTAAGCTGAAACAGTTTTTCTGTTAACGCAGAACAAAGATTGCTTACACAGGATTTTCAGTTTTGTGTACTGGGTTGTTTTTTTTTATTGTTTTGTAAGACTCAAGATAGCATCTTTATGTGACACCTGCAGGACCTGGCTTCGAGCTTCCAGCGCATTTCTCGCCCATCTACTTCCCCATGGGAAATGCTGCCACCGGATTCTTCGTTACATTTGCTCTGCTAGCCGGAGTTGTTGGTGTAGCATCAGCAATTGCCGGTGTCAGCCATATCCGATCGTGGAATGCAAGCAGCTTGCCATCGGCGGCTTCAATTGCCGGCATTGCTTGGACCCTTACTCTACTTGCCATGGGGTCAGCCTCCTCCAACTCTGGCGTATTCACACAGTAGCTCTGACAAGTCCCATAAATGCATTGTTTCCAAACTAACTAGAAAATTTTCTTTCGCAGATTTGCCTGCAAAGAAATTGATCTTGAAATTAGGAATGCTCGTTTGGTAAGAATGAAATTCAGCTTCCACCCAATTCTCAACTTCCCTCAACGAAATTGCATTTATACATAAAATTTCTGGGCTAACATGAATAATCTCTTCTTTTGCAGAGAACAATGGAGGCATTTGTAATCATACTTACAGCTACGCAGCTTTTTTACATAGCAGCTATTCACGGCAGCATATAAATGATTGACTTGAAAACATGGTCGAATGGTTAATGCTGCCATGGCTGCATGACGTATATTACTTACTATGTTTAACCATGTTTAACCGCTAAGAAATTTTTCTTCTTGTGTTCCTTTGAGTGTACAAACAGGCCGGAAACGGCAGCTTCTGGTTGCAGTGTGATGGGTGTGATTCGATTGGATTCTTATATGAACTTTTAATAAACATTTTATTTTGAAGTATCTGGTGCAATGACCAAGTTTCATCAATCCAAACGCTTACTTAATGTTACATTTTATCTATAAAAACCAGAAAATTTGCACTCTCGCCTATTGACACGATTAAACCACAATCAAGTTCAAAAATTTTGCTAAAACCGGCTCTAGAGACAGCTTTGGCATGGTGTTTTCCAGTACAACCAATGAAAAGTTCAAGAAGCAAATCCTCAATCATGAAAAATCCATGATTACAGAGCAGCATTACGCATTCTTATGGTCTTACCTAAGAAAATGAGACTATAAATTTGCTAAAACAAACAGAGATTCTCAAAATTCATGATAATGACACCAACATAGCAACCATGTTGAAGTTACTCTCGTACACCTTGTGTATATGGAAGGAAACTACTTCACTCCACCGATACAAGACACACTTAGCTAAGAAACTACACCGCAAGAGTGCCAATAAAAGAATGCACTAGGAACGACTAGCTACCATCAGCATCAGCACTATCACTACCACAAATCCTATAGCTGTTTTTCTAGCTAGATCTGTTGCCTATCATTCTTTAGGAAAAACTTCGCGCCTCGAAATAAAATAGACATCTGGAAACCAAATTCTTGACAAATTGCCATGCCTAAGCAAATTCCCGTTATGGTTCTGCATTAAAAGGAAACAACAGAACATATCAGACATGATCCAATGTTTCGGGAAATTATACAAAGGGGAAAAACGAACCATATATTTATTTTGTTTCTTTTATGAGTAACCATATATTGATATCAGTATAAAATGGCACAACACATCCGTATCCGGCACCACAACATAAAGTTGATCAGGATATTTTTATGCATAATACTTCCTGCTACACAATTGCTCACTATATATAGTAGTAAAAAACAAGCCAATAATAATTACATCATCATCAGAGCTTTTATTCCAAGAGATTGGGGTAGGCCCAATAATAATTACATAATAAATTAAAAGACTTCTCATCATTCATCATGCATATTTGGATCAATCAGAAACCATTGTGACTAGTTCAAGCAATAATAACTTACAAACAATAATATGACAATTCCAGATCTCAATTTGCAATGTCATATCCTAGTACAAGAGCACACAAGTTATGAGCTATTGAGAATATCTTAACATGCAGTACTGCAAATTAGAAAGGAAAGTATAATACACTTCTTTTAATTCAAGGGATAACTCAAACCTGTAATTATCTCCCAGAACCAGTAAAAATATCAAACAATCCACAGCAACTGAACGCTGACGTTCTTTGCACCACTGGTGGAGGAGAAGCAACAAGAGGCTGTGAACCAATTCAGGAAAAAAAAACAAGAAATGACTGTCGGTCAAATTAAATAAGGAATATTAAAACCTAGAAAAGAGTAAGGGCAAGATTCACCTGCTTTTCAGAAGAATCATGGAGTCCTGAATCTTGGGTTTTCTCCACTCCATTACTACTTTCAGCGCCCGAGGATGAGACAATTTTTCCTTCATTTCCTTCCAATTCACCCCTAGACATCCCATTAGATAAGGGCAATAACTTCTCCTCACATTCTTTCAACCCTGATTCAACTACATCAGATACTGATTTGTTTGCAGAAATTTCTGTAGCATGACCCACTTCTTCTGTCACATATAACACAGGTTTTACCAAATTGTCAACAGTGGCAGATTCCACAGCAGAATTACCATCAAAATCCCTGATCGTTTCATTTTCAGCAACCTTCAGAACTTCTTCAGAAATAACAGTTGCTGGCTTATCCTCGTTACTATATGAAGTCACTTCAGAACCAAGATTATAGGCTTCTTCCTCTAACTTCTTCTCAAAGGCTTGAGATTCCACTGCAGAATTACTATCAAAATCCCTGTTTGTTTCATTTTCAGCAACCTTCAGAACTTCTTCAGAAATAACAGTTGCCGGCTTATCTTCATTACTATATGAGGTCACCTCAGAACCAAGATTATAGGCTTCTGCCTTCGACTTCTTCTCAGAAGCTTGAGATTCATCATCCGAATTACTCCTGCTACTGCTGCTGCTAGAGCTCTTATCATGCTCAGCGTGCTGAATAGGAATATGCGTGCTCTCACGATCCTCCTTGGGTTCCCACTCTTTTTCAATTTTAACAACAACGTCGTCCAATCCTGATTTCTCAGTGCTTTCTGCATCCCTTGTTGCTTCTTCCACATACATGTCCTCAGTTACATGCGATTGATCAGGTGATGGTGCTCTTTTCCCTTCTTCTTCCCCCTCACCGAACGGATGCTGGTGATTATGATCATCTTGAGATGCAAGGGAACCAGCATCGCCACCATCACTGTCCCTTTCATCTTGGCTTTTCGGATCATCATTTCCTAACACCATTTGATAAAATCACAATAACTCCGATAACTGACCAAACAAACGAATTTACCAATATACAATACAAAAAACTGACAATTTTAAATTGATCAAGCAAAATGATTTCCAATCAATTTCGATGAAAATTTAGCAACGAAAACCAAGACAAACAATAAACAGTACCGGACTATAACTTGAAAGTGGATAGACAAGTTCAGACAATAACAAGAATTCTGGTCGAAATCAAGTTAAGACCAGACACGCTTTGCCAAAAGACCCTAACGCAAATATTGGAAAATCTAGGGAAAAAAATAGCATGAAGTAAACAGTAAGTGATTAAAGGACGACGATCCCACTGAAAAACAACCAAAAAGGGCATGAACTAGAAACTCTACTAGCCATTAAACACTCAAAGCAAGCTGATTTCTTTAACTATATGTCCCCAACACAGTAATTCAAGAACTGAGTGGCACTGACAGATGGATAACCAAGCAAGATTCAATCAAAATAACTTAAAAATAAAAACAGAAAAAGAAAAAGAAAAGTACCCATCTTCCCAAATCCACCCAAAAAAAAAAACCAAAACAACTTTTTTAATAAAAAAAAAGCAAATCAAAGTACCCTGTGGGTTGTTAGCTGGTGAATCGTTGCTGTTGTTGGCTGCTTGTACCTTCTTTTTCTTGGCAGCTTTTCTCTTCTTAGAACCTGAAGGCATGATTGATTCCCTTCTCCTTTTGTTGATACTACCAAATTTTTATTCTACCACTCACAGATCGCGTGATGCGTCCTCCGATACCCCCTTCAGCCTTCTCTCTCTTCCAGTCTTTCTACTTGCCGGTTTGGCTACTCAACTCAGTGGGAAATCCTAGCTGTAAAAACAGCAGACTTAGTAGCTGTACCGTTCAGAACTTGCACTACTACTAGTAGCCAAAGCTAAAGCGTCACCGTTGTTTGAAGCCAGATTCTCCGTCTAAAGACGCTCCTTTGCCCGTCCCCTACGATACCATTTGAGAGAAAGCCAAGCTTGTTTTTTCCTCTGCGCTAGCCAGCATGGCCTTCTATTTTTATGACAACAAGTGTACCGTCTTCTTTAAATCGTGTCAGTATTTAATTATTTTTATTCATTTATACCCACATATATTTTTTTTTCTATTTTATGGGAACTATTTTCCATTTTTATCTTTTATGCAAGTATTTTCATACACATATTTTCGGGATTTTTTAGACATCTACGTAGTGTGAAATTACGTTCGTGCGTATAAAATATAAAAATTTTAAATCAAAATTTATGTCGGCATTATTAATTATAAATATTTATTTAATTTTTCAAATAATAATTTTTATTAAATATTTTTCTAGGTTCATTTTTTATGTGTGAACGGGGGTTGTTCTCGACATTCGGATGGGGTGGGGCACAGAAAATGGCTTGAAAGTTGAAGCGTAGAAAATTGGAGTGAGTGGTGTGGATTTTGCCAATCAATGTATAGGTTGAAACAGTTGCCTTGCCTGTGGGTTATGTGATTAATATCGCCTAAGTAAATTGGAATAAATAATTACGGGTGATTAAGATGGAAATTTTACCGATGAAGTTTTGGTTTAACGACAAGAAGTAGATTTTAAAATTGTTGACATTTTAAGTTTAAGTCTTACAAAGTATGAGTTTAATGTTTAATTTATTATACTTAAGAGCATGTAGATCAGTTGACAGGGGGTTGTTTTAGCTTAATTAGAGGTTTCGAGTTCGAGTCTCTGGGTATGCAGCTGTGTTAAAACTTTTGAGGGAGAGCTTTGCCGCCCTTTGGGTCCTGCCTGGCTCGAATCCGGATTAGTCCTATACCAAAAGTATGAGGATACCGGATGGTCTAGACAAAAAAAATATTTAATTTATTATTATTTTTAATTTATTTTTATTCTTTGTATTTATCGATTAATTGAATATATTATGTGGATTATAATTATAATCTCAAATGAATTTATACTATTTAAATGAGAATTTAAACGGAAAAGCCACGTGTCATTTGGGATTAGTTTTTGGCCCGCAGTCGGCAGAGGGCCAGAAAAGTTTTGGATGGA
The DNA here is from genome assembly GCA_031772115.1 of Heritiera littoralis. Taxonomy (NCBI): domain Eukaryota; kingdom Viridiplantae; phylum Streptophyta; class Magnoliopsida; order Malvales; family Malvaceae; genus Heritiera; species Heritiera littoralis. The sequence continues at coordinate 4,188,294 of JAPDPK010000026.1, read as the reverse complement.
TTGGGATCAGAACAGTGGAGGGATCTGAGTTTAAATTTCAAGATCTTGCACTTGCTCGATTTGAACAAGGAAAAAAATCGTTAAATATTATTTTTTATTATATATTTAAGTTAGATTTTTTATTTATTAATAATTAGTTTTAAATTGAATTATTAATATGATATCAAGTTTTGTTTTATAATTTTTGTCATAATGTTTCTGAATATAAAACGTTGTAGTTAAGTTTTACATGTGAGTGTGATTAAGCATCATTACACTTTGAATTTGTCACATTATAGCTATGTTAAAAATTTGTTAAAGGAATGTTATTTTATATTTATTAAATTTTTTTTTTGCAAATAAAATCTTGTATAGGAGCAACGAAGACTGCAGATTTTGAAATTTTAATTTTAATTTTTAACTCAAAATATTGATAATATTAACTTATATATTATTTAGGAATTATTAATTCAAACAACGATAATGAAATTTTTTAATTTCAAATAATTAAAATTTGGTTTAATTAATGTTATTTTTTTAGAAAAAATTAGATCTAATGTTAATTTTTTATTTTCTTTTTTACCTATTATGAATAAGTTTTTTTTTTTAATTTCAGACATTGAGTTAGAAAATGGTCATATATTTTTAATTAACTTTTTATTTTTTAATATTCTTTAAAAAGTTGTAAATTAATGCAGAAGAGAATAATCATTATTTATTGTCTTTAGTTTACCAATGTGATTGAGAAGAGTGGTGGGATCCATCACTTTTCATTCAATAAATGTGAATGGGCAAAGATGATTCAAAGATGTAACCCCAAAAAAAAAAAATCAAAGATTGGGCAATTTTTTGAAGCCGTTGGTTTCAATTTTTTTTTGGTCGTTGGTTTCAATTATTATCATTACATGAATGAAAAATATGTGAAACCCTATTTTGTTCAAAAATAAGTATTCTTTCTCATAACTCCGATATAAATTTTGGTCTCCCAATTGTACCTCCCATTTATTTAATGCTTTCCGTGTTATTAGTATATCAATTCCTTATCCTAATTTTATAATTAAATTTGATAATTTGGATATTTGTGTTGTATTTGATTTATATCAAACCATATAAAACATGTAAATTTTTTATCATAATTCATGTCGACACATCAAATATTAATTTTTTTATTTATATATAATTTTTGTCAAATTTCAATCAATATTATTTTTGCATTTTTTTATATCATGTTTCGTAAAGTATTTATAAATAATATTCCAAATAAATTTTTAATATTTAATTTAATAGTATATGCATTGTCTATTATTTATAGTATCGAGTCTTCTTTTATTAATAAAAAAATCATGATTTATCCATTAAAAATAAAAGCAAAAAGAACTAAAGCAGATGAATTATGATCAATAGTGATTTATATAAATATATATAAAATATTCACAAAAAAAATCTTATATGCTAAATTTTGAACCTTACACTTGAAAAAATATCACTGCTTACAAGTAACTACATTAAATAATGTAAATTTGAGTTAAGTCTCGCATTTGACGGATTTAAACAAATTTTTATGTTGCTAAGATCACGCGATTTGGGGAACCAAAGTCAAATTGTTTTCTAAATGTTTGAACCTTGGTAGCGGTGAAAAGGGCCCAATGCTATGGACCTATGATTGATCAACTCTTTCATTTCACAACATTATGCCATGATTGACTGTGTTATGTTATTATTATTCTCATTAAATTTTTAAAAGCTTAATAGTCAAATAGATCTTCAACTTTTGACATAAAATAGAATTAAACCTTCAATATTTTATCTCGTAAAAATCAATCCATAAATTTTTATTCTATTGTAAATAAACCTCAACCTTTAATATTATGCAATTAATTCTAAATATGTTAAATGACATTAACTTCTGTTAGTATTGCGCATGTGGTATGTCACGTGGTAACCAACTAAGCTATCCACGTCAGCTTTCACATTAGATGTCCAAACAATAGTTAATGTCATTTAACAGATTTGGACTTAATTGCATAATTTTAAAAGGTTTAAGGTTTACTTACAATGAAATAATAATTTATGAACTGATTTCCACGCGATAAAACGTTGAGGGCTTAATTTCATTTTATGCCAAATGTTAAAAGTCTATTTGACTATTAAGCCAATTTCTAAACATATTTTTTTTTGCTTACTAAATTTCTAAACGTCTTCGGCTGCTTCTTTGTCTTTCTTTTTTCAGCAAGTAAAATTATCATCTTCCCTAATCTTAATACCTTAAAGAGAAATGATTGGTATAAAAGGGTATTACAATTTACACATCATATATGAATATTTCATTTATTAATTAAATGTTAAATATTTATTTTAATAAATTTATTAATAATTATGATAATAAATAATTAATTTTTTAATAATATGATTACATGACATAATTTGAATAAAAATTATATAATACAAAATAACAATTTTATATATACCTTTATATGTTAAAATTAATTGATGTTTATACATTTTTTGGATAGAAAACTTCTTTATCATTGAATCAAAAAACTTGGAATGTTCCTTTCACTTGCCCTAAAAAACTTGCATTCAATGCAATATTAATTTAGGGATATGTCTAATTGTCAGATATATCATATTATAAATACCTGAAAACAACATATTATTAATTATATATGATTAATTAAAATTTAAAAAATTACTCAAAATTATTAATTTGAAAAAAATAATAAATATACCAATAAATTTTCAATTTTTGTCATAAAATTTAAACCTTAATTTTTCCAAAGGGGATTGTATTTTAAAAAAAGGTGATTAAAGAAAAATTGGGAAATATATATTATATGGATCAGTGGGTCAAGCAAGCTGAGTCCAAGAATGAACAACGCGGACAAAGATGTATGGGCTCAGAGCCATCTGAAAAGGAAGCGCGAAGCGGAAAGTGAAGCCCATTAATTTTTTGCATCATAAACCCATCCAACGGTCCAAATCACTCTACTGTTCTTGGGAAAAGGTCCTAAAGAACAAATATCACGACAGTGAAGTAGATAGAGTTCAGCGGAAAGACACAGGCTTGAGCTTTCAAAACACACCCAGCTGTCAGATCTGACAAGTCAAGCAATCGACCAATAAAATAAAATCCAGACTTGAAGAAACCCCACTTTGCGGATCTGTTTCGTTGTGTTGAAGGGATCGGAAAAGATCAGAAGAAGCAGCAATGGATGCTTTGAGGAAGCAAGCCAGCAAGCTCAGAGATCAAGTTGCGAAGCAACAGCAGGCAATTTCAGCACAACCTTTTTTTTTTCTTTAAATAGTTACTTTTTTGGCTTTAATGAGAAATGGGTGCTGTTCTTTTGGTTGCTAGGAAAATGTAGGAAAACTGGACAAAAGAAAGCTGACCTTTTTTCCCTTTCTCTTTTAATTATTAAGAATGAATAATTTGCAGTATTGCGGACTTAATATCTTTGATTACTTTGACTTCTTAGAATTAAAGATTGAATTGTGGAGGTAATTCTAAACTATCAGTGTAATTTATGGTGGTATAAACTTTTTAAGGTATGTTAGCTAGTTCCATCACACATTCAAAGTTCAGGAGAGTGCAAAACAATAATGAAGTTTATTTTCTGCTATATTTCTTGAAAAATCTATACCTACCGTTGGGAAAGGAATTGTTTGCATTCCCCCACTTCTCTAACATATGGAAAATAGTAGATATGGAGTTTCAAAAGTTTGTTTTATTGCGAAGCTTCATACTTTACTTTCAACTTGCCAAGGAAGAGGCGTTTTTTAAGGAAATGAGATTAATGAAAGTTGAGTAATCAGTGAGATGTCAAGTGCTTTGAAGCATTTACCGACAATTGATTGACCGGCTTTATCTTTGAATTTTTTATTGCATTTGGCCTGCACATGGGCATGGATGTCATTCATTTGGTTACCTTGTTAGTAGCATGTTTGTCTATCAAAAACTTTCTCTTTCTACCTTCTTATACAGGCTGGGTTTTGATTGAATTAGGTCCTAATAAGTTACTTTTATTTTGTGTATGATTATGTTACGTTGCTTGAGAAGATTAAAATCCTCTTCGATTGAGTTACAAAACTTGTTTTGCAGGCTGTAATAAAGCAATTTAGTGGAACTGGTTATGAAAGCTCAGATGTTGTAGTTATTGACGAGATTGAGATGCAAAGACATCAACAACTGGATAAACTGTACAGGTCCACTCGTTCAGGAAGGGTAATGATCATTTCCTTATATTATCTGTGATTCGTCTTGTTGAAAAGGCCTGAATACTCATATGATCTACTATTATTATATTTAAGATGAAGCCATTATTAGCATGAAATTTTGCTTAAAACTTTGCAAGGAATCTATATCATCACCTTTTAATGCATCCTATCTGGTTGAGTTACACTTCAGCTACACCCTCTTATTGTCATTTTCATGAAAAAACTTACAAAGTTAAAATTTAGGGGAAAAAAGAAGAAAAAATATATGAGACTATTAATGGCTTAATTAATTATATTATGATGTTTTAGCAGCTTAGTTAGATTATGCTATCTTGACAGCTTTATCGTAAAGAGTTTCTCTTTAATTTTCTTTTATATTTACTTTAAATTTCATAGATCAATGGACTCTTTGCTTAATGAATTTAACTTCTTTCTTTCAGGATTTTCAGAAAGATGTTATAAAAGCTGCAGAAGCATTTACAGCCATCGGGTATAAGCATATTGAAGCAGGTGTAGCATTAATTCGTATTTTTTGAATTTAAATTATCCTATTATCAAAATATGTGTAATTGGAATAACTAAAATATACTTTGAAGATAAAACTTTACACTTATGGTTCTTAATCTATGATTAGGAACCAAATTCTCTGAAGAATGCAGCCGATATGGAACTGAAAACAGTGAAAATATCAACGAAAACATTCTTGCTAAAGCTGCAGCTATTTATGGTGATGGTTGTAAACATGTAGAGAAAGAGCAAGAAGATTTAATTAAGCTGTTATCCCAACAGGTTGACTTTTCTTTGGACTCCCTTTAAATGTTACTCAACTGCATGCTTGTATATCTGCAGAGAATCTGTATGCCTTATTTCACAATTCAACGAAACTTGTCCGATAGCATACTTAGGTTATGGTTGATTGAGAGTAACTAGTGCCAAATAGAAATATGACCTCCTATTTCCAAATGGATTAGGTTTTGGATCCCTTGAGAGCAATGGCCACAGGTGCTCCTTTAGAAGATGCCCGTCATCTTGCTCAACGCTATAGTCGAATGAGACAGGAAGCAGAGGCACAGGTAATTAATTAGAAAGCTGAGCTTCCTGTGGATTAGTAGTTTTCTGTGTTAAACATCAGTGTAAATTACGTATTCTTAAGATTTGCATTAGAAACTCATAATTCATACTAAATATGAAAAGCAAACAGGCAGTAGAGATTTCCAGAAGACAAGCACGAATAAGAGAAGCTCCACTTCCTGAAAATGTTGCAAAGTTGCATGCTGCTGAAGCAAGGATGCAGGAACTTAAAGCAAATATGGCAGTATTGGGCAAAGAAGCTGCTGCTGCATTGGCTGCCGTTGGAGCACAGCAGCAAAGATTGACTTTACAAAGACTTGTAGCTATGGTAATGCACACTACTTCAGTATATAGTCTCAAAATTGAAACATGTCTTAATGTGTAGACGAAATTCAAGATTTTGATCTATGCATTTGTAGGTTGAAGGGGAAAAGACTTATCATTTGAGAGTCGCAGCAATTCTTAATGAGATTGAAGCTGAGGTTATTTCCAGGCTTCATTGTTTCTGTTAAAGAAACCTTCTTATTCGAATTATGTAAACTTACACCTTTATATGGAACTTGTCAGATGGTTTCTGAGAAACAGCGTAAAGAATCTGCTCCTCCTGTGATTGCACCAGAGAATGGCTCAGAGAAAACCAAGTATTACTTGGCTGAAGTAAGCTTACCTAATCTTGGAAATTTGAAGTGCTTGCAAGAAGTTGTCTTACATAAAAGTATAACATTCGGGACAAAAAAAATTGTTTGATGGTTGAAGATATCAACTTATTTGATAGATTTGCATTTTACATTTCTTATTGGACATCAAAATTGTTAGAATGAATCGAGTAGTTTTTCTAACTTGTGAGCTTCTCTTCCTTGAAGGGGCTTCCTCTTGCAAACATTGGACCCCATTTAAAGGGGTGAAGAACTAATATTTTGAGTTTCTTGTCACAGGCAATGCATCCTTTTTTTGCTGCATCCGAGAAGGAACTGAGTGTGGCAGTAGGTGACTTTGTTGTTGTGCGAAAGGTATGCCATTTCCTTCATTAGACTTGTATCTAAGTTGCACATAGGTTGCATTTAGGTCAATAGACTGGTGCGATCTAAGATATTAGTTGTAGAGATCACTCTAAGCTACTGTAAAGGGCAGACAAAGGAAGAATAATGCTGGATAATACCTTTCCACTTAGGATTTGGTGCATAGCTTGCAACAATCACTAAATGAAGTTTTCAAAACAGCACGTTGTGGGATACTGTGGGTCCTGTCCTTTTCAACCTTACATTTAACTGGTTTTAGCTTAAGATTTTGATTTAGTGCCTACACAAATAATACTACTACTAGTAAAATTATGTACATTTTAGCTCATATATGTATTTTTAAGGGGGTTGAATTTCTCATTTGCGTGTTCAGATCTTTAAAACATTGTATGCTTATACAGGTAAGCCCATCTGGATGGTCAGAGGGAGAATGTAAAGGTAAAGCAGGGTGGTTTCCTTCCGCATATGTTGAGAAGCGGCAGAGACTTCCATCGAGTAATCTGGATGGTGAAGCCTATTGAGTTATAATCAAGAATTAAGCATTTATCCCTCCAAAAAAAGGCTTTTTTTTTTGTCTGTATAATTCTTTTCATCACAGGAAAAAAGACATTATGGTAATCAGATGGGTTCTTTTGCAATGTTCATTTTCTTGCCTTGTGAGTATCTTGAGATACCTCAATGTTTGGATGCATTGTGTTTATATTCTTTTATCACTTTAAGCATATCAATCATGTTTGCATGAATGAAGATTTTGTTGACTTGGACAAAATGTTGTTCTTTAACCGTAACCTGGAGATGATCAGATGCAAGTAACTGGTTTCATATTAGCTTGCTGTAGCTATGTAATTTCTGATAATAAATGGACAAAATTCATTTATGATTTTAATAATAAATGATCCATTTTTTTTCAATAATGTGCGTTATTTAAATGAAGTAAATATTTCATACAATCTTTCTCTACTCGCTGATGTCTAAAGAAAACGGGGAAAATAATTCTGAAAAAGAGTAAGGAACACAAAAACCAATCTCAAGCGGCCATTTCATGGTCTAACATGAATACCCTTTAGCGGGAAGAATCTGATATTATTGACAAAAATTATTTACTTCTTAAAGATTGGAGTTCTGTTTGAAAATCCTCTTCACCTGCTCAGTCTGAGTGTTAGCTCAAAAGAAAGGTGTCAAGTTATGCTATAAGCTCTTCCATGGGTGTTTTCACCTCATGTTGAAGAACTCAAATGAAGTGCCACCAACGAGGCATAAGCCCCGTCGGTGATATTCATCAACGCCTCGTGTCTTCCCTTCTCAGCGATGACGCCATTTTTCACCACTGCAATAATATCAGCACCCTTTATGGTGGTAAGCCGGTGAGCGACAACCACGGTTGTTCTGTTGACCATAACACTGTCCAATGCCTCCTGCACCACACGCTCTGATTCTGCGTCTAGCGCACTGGTTGCCTCGTCAAGCAGAAGGATTCTGGGGTCCTTTAATATGGCTCTTGCTATGGCTATTCGCTGCTTTTGCCCACCAGACAACTGCACTCCTCGTTCTCCTACTGAAGTGTCATAACCCTGCGGCAATGAGCTGATAAAACTGTGTGCATTTGCCGCTATTGTCGCTGCCATGATCTCTTCTTCAGTGGCATTTCCCTGCTTGCCATAGGCTATGTTGGCACGGATGGTCTCGTTGAAGAGTATTGGCTCCTGGCTAACCAATCCCATTTGTTGCCTCAGCCAGCTTAGTCTTATCTTTCGGATATCCATTCCATCCAATGTTACAACACCAGAGTCAGGATCATAAAATCTTTCTATGAGGCTGATGACAGTTGATTTCCCACTTCCACTCTCTCCAACAAGTGCAACAGTCTGCAAAGAAGTAGTAGATGGATTGAGGTTTTAAATCATTAAATGGAATTAATTTCTGAAACTCTGAAGTTGGAGTGGTAGTGAATACCTTTCCAGAAGGAATGCTCAAGCACAAATCTCTGAATATCTGAATATCTGGTCGCGTTGGATACTTGAAGCTGACATGTTCGAACTCAATATTGCCTGTTACAGTGGGTAGTGTAGTGCCAGCATTGCTGCTTGAGTCAATGGAGGGTTTTCTATCAAGAATTTCGTATATTGAGGCTGTTGAATCCTTAGCTTTATTGGAGTCAGGAGCCAAGGCACTGGTTTGTGAAACACCAATGGCGGAGACTGTCAATGCAAAGAAAACCTGAAAACAATCATAATGCAAGATTAATAGGTTAACACTTGACAACTTCAAGATAGTTGTTAAAACACGGATAAGAATTGTTTTAAGTTTACCTTGAATACTTCTTCGTATGTGGCTTTCCCATGCTGCACAAGTACAGCTCCAATGTAGAAACAGAAGGCATTTGTGAAATATAGAGCAAGGAAAGAGAACCCAAACCCAGAACCGCTTACAACTCCGAGACGAACTCCCTGTTTCATGGGGGCTTCGCATTTCTCTTGGTACAAATCCATCACCTTCTTCTCTGAACAAAACGAGGCCACAGTTCTGATACTTCCAACAGCATCATTAGCTACTTGGCTTGCCTCTTCATACATCAACTGCAAATACAATATTTAGCATAACCGACCAAATCTTTTCATCTAAATAACTTAATTTTGACAGGGTTTCACTGACCTTTGCATCAGCACTGAATCCTTTCAGGAATTTTGTCTGCAGGTATCCTTGGATCAACATAAATGGAGACACGGCTAGTATTGCCAGAGCCAATAACCAGTTAGCTGTGAAAGCTATGATTAATCCTGCTGCTATAGTAGATATGTTTTGTACAATCAGGGCCAAGGTATCTCCAACAAGATTTCTTACAGTTGATGCATCAGTAGACAACCTCGCTCCAATCGCGCCACTGAGAATTTCAAGAGAGAATTGTTGTTATGGTTGCATGAATTTTTAGCATACGAATGTTAGAAGGTTGCTTAAAGTACCTTGAATTCGCGGGATCATCAAACCAACTGATGTTTTGGTGGACTACCTTCTCGAATGTCAAGGATCGAATTCTTTGGATCAATTTCCCACCTGCAACTCCAAAGAAATAGTTCTGCAGCGGTCCAACTAATAGAGTAACAGAACCCATTCCAATATAACAAAATGCCCACACCCTGGCATCTTTCAACAGCTGACTTCGTGGCTCAAAGAATGATTTAATGGCTGATGAGAAAAAGAGACCAAACATTGGGAAAACTACCCCATGTACAGCTGCAGCAATGGATCCAATCAATAGAACTGGCACCTCAGGCTTGTTAAGAGAGGCCAGCCGCTTGATGGAAACATTTTTACGTTTTTCAATGACAATTTCATCTCTTGCACTGCTCTCTACGCCTGCTTCTTCAGTCTCACAGAAATTAACAGGACCAGGAAGACCAAAATTAAATGTGAAGGATTGTCGGCTACTTGATGAGTTTCTGCTTATAGACCTTCTCAAAGTCAAGCTCCTGCTATGGCTTCCAGACCTAGTAATAGCCTTTTCCATATCAGAAATTGCATCTGATTTTTCTGCTTCCTTCGCTTGTGCACCTTCACCTTCTTTAGCTCCCTCTTGCAGCCGAACCAATTGGGAATAAGCCCCTTCAGGATTCGCGATCAACTCCTCATGCGTACCTAGAATTAAACTCTTAATACTACAAACTGATGAAATAATACAGAAGTTTAGGTTAAAACAGATGGTTTATAGATGTTACCTTGCTCCACAAGTTTCCCTTGGTGCACCACTGCTATCATGTCAGCATTCCTGATAGTTGTCAACCTATGCGCCACCACCACTGTTGTCCTATTGGACATCACTTTCACCAGTGCATCTTGAACAAGTCGTTCGGACTCAGCATCCAGGGCGCTTGTAGCCTCATCAAGAAGGAGGATTTTTGGGTTCTTCAAGATGGCCCTAGCTATTGCAATTCTTTGCTTTTGTCCTCCTGAAAGTTGAGTTCCATGCTCCCCCACCATTGTGTCAAGCCCCTGTAGCCAAATAGCAATTCTTCAGTAAGTTGCTTGAAATTTATGGATTGGAATAAAAAAATATAGGCCTGGGACTCTAATATGGCTCAAATGAGCATTAATGGTTAATTCAATGATTCAGTGATGCTTCTAGCTGGGGCATACTGGGGAATACATAAGGTAAACCAGTGTACAAGGCTCTCATACTATGGGATCTATTGTATCTGTAACTTTCAAGTCACAAAGAAGCAACTTTTACTGTTATACCAAGGTTAAAGTCAGTGCATTTTTACCTGGGGCAACTTGTCAATGAATTTGGCAGCATTAGCAAGCTCAATTGCTGTTCTAATCTCTGCATCGGTCGGATTTTCCTTTCCATATGCTATGTTTTCCCTGATACTGGTTGCAAACAGAATAGGTTCCTGACTGACTAGCCCAATTTTCCCCCTAATCCATCTCAGCTGCAGCCTTTTCAAATCAACACCATCTATAAGAACTTCACCAGAATCAGGATCATAGAATCTCTCCAGCAGGCTAATTACTGTTGATTTCCCGCTCCCACTTTGCCCAACCAAGGCTGCAGTTGTGCCACTGGGGACATGCAATGCAAAACCAGAAAATATCTGCACATCTGGTCTGGCTGGATACCTGAAATACACATCCTTGAGTTCAATTTCACCCTGGATATCTTCCAATGTTATTCCACTCATATCATAAGGATCGATTTTCGGTTTCCGTTTGATCGTCTCAAACATCTTATATGCTGCAGCTTGCCCTGCTGCAAACGCATTTACGCTTGGAGTTGTCTGACCCAATGACCTAATCCGAGGTAATAAAACATGTAAGAGAGACAAGCAGTATGTTTATGTCTGAAGCAATACTATACTTACATTCCTCCTGTCATGATTGCAATTATAACATTGATGACTTGTCCGCCATTGTATCCTTTGTGTGCAATCAATTTAGATCCATACCACACAGCGAGACCATAACTGGAAAAAACAACAAACAACATTGCACCAAGCCCTATGCCTGACACGAGCCCTTGGTGAATGGTGGCGGTATATGCGATTCTTAGCTTGCTGTTATATTTTTCTATAGCCTGTTTCTCCCCGGTAAAGGATGCAACCTGGAGAGTTACCAACAAAATCAATCAAGTTGCATGATATTTTACAAATCATTATCCAAACCTCGGATGAACATTGAAGCTTACAGTTCTAATGGCTCCAACTGTTTGTTCCACTACATTTCCAGCTTCTGCATAAGCAAGTTGTCCTTTGCTTGACATTTTTGCCATTATCATTGCCATGGTTCCACCGGCAATGACAACAAGAGGGATGCAAACCGATACAACAAGCGCCAGCAGCCATCCTCTTGTAAAAGCAATTATAAACCCACCAATAAAAGCTGACACAAGTTGTATAAACTTCCCAACCTGTCACAAACATGGTCTTCTCAGGATTTAGAATAATCATCCTTAAAATTGACCATAGCAATTACTTCTTACATTAAAAAGCACAGGTGATATAGTATTAAGTATTAACCTTCTCGCCCATTGCCTCTTGAATAAGGATAGTATCCCCAGACATCCGACCAATGACTTCTCCAGTTGTTGTTTCAGTGTCAAAGAATCCAATGTCTTGTCTCAGTATTGTTTTCAAATACAAACCACGAATGCGGGCTGCTTGTCTTTCCCCAGTCACCATCCAACATGCCACCTCTGCAACACCCAAGAAGTTAAGGCTTAGCTGATCTTCGGGGATAATAATTATTTCATAATGATTAATGCACCCTTCTCCAGAAACAAGATTTGAATTTTCACTTTCTCAAAAATTTCTTGAATGATTCTAGGCATGCAAGCAAGCAAGCCATTGACCATCATTATTGTGATGATCACTTGCTCACTATCATAGCCAAATGAGGTCCACGCTTGGGAGGTAATTAACTTATCCAAGCACAACACCATCATAGTACAGGAAAAAAGAGAGCAAGACAAACACAGTATCAGTACTTACGTAGAAAAGAAGCTATGCAGGCATAAACCCCCAAGTATAAGAACTTCAATGCAACCTGGAAAATCACAGAAATAAAAAACTTTAATTATAATTACTTCACAGCATGGTAAAGTGCTGTGTCCGAGGTCCACGGTACTTGGAGAGCAATACAGTTTTGCAGACAAACGCTTAAGAATATGCTCATTATACTTTACCTAACCAACTTCCCCCAACATACTGATGCAAATCATATTCTAAATCCACCCTTACTAAAGGTTTAGAACAGAATGAGGGATACGGTCTAAAACTTGATGCGTAATAATTCTGAATTCAAAGATTTTCGTAAGTGTCATGTAGCAAGACTGGTTGCAGTTAAATCAGATTCTCTCCTTTTTGCTATGAAAGGAATTAAATAATCAGGACATACAGGAACTCCCTAATCAGGATGGACCACATATTACTATTAAGCTCCATTAAATCATTGTAACAAATAAGGAAAGAAAAAATATCTATTACCAACCAACCAAATGCCTGGCATATATGACTTAATGAGGTCCAAGTTCATCTTCTGATCGTCAATCGTTGCATTCCGTTGGCGAGGAAAAGAGACAAGAAAAAGACTGACCAGTTTCAGTTTCTTAATTCTGTATGGTTTTTTATTGTTTTTGATTATTGCTTTAGTATATGGAATCCATAGAAAAGGACTGACCCCAGTTTCAGTTTCTTAATTCTGTATTTTCTATTGTTTTTGATCATTGCTTTAGTATATGGAATCCATAGAATTAAATTCAATCAATTGAACCATGGTTGATTAATCTTTAATAAAAAGAAATAAGGAAGCAAATTTGATCTTCTACTTTTGATCTATCTATGAGCATTGCTTAAAAGCTAAACCTTATGACTAATTTTTCAGCAGGAATGACAATGATGGTTCCGCATGAAATCAAGAAAGAAAATCAAAATAACCCAACGTAGAGAAAACAAGAAAAAGTTGTTTTCTTTAACCTTCGAGACTTCGTGTACGACGTGGGATGGATCTGTGGCACCAAAAGAATTGATCAGTTGTCCGAATATGAGGGTCATGAGAGGCTGTGTCATCCCATTAGCAATGGCTGCGATCGCTCCCACTGTCATCAAAACTGTATCCAATCTATCAGCAAACGAAAACAGCTTGTAAAAAGGCACCTTCTGATCATCTGCTTTCTTGTCTTTCTTCTTCTTCTTGTTGTTGTAATCGTTTCCTTTATCAGCTTCACTTCTCAACGGTGATCCTCCATCGACTTCTGCCATCTTTTTCAATCTTCTTTCTTTAATTAATTCTGTGCACACACAGTGTCCTCTCGATTAAAAAGAAGTGGAAAACAAACCCAAGTTTTCTTTAAATCAGAAAAAACATTGCCTTGGAACATTAAAACAGGAAAAGGATTAAGAAAGTAACGTAAAGAGAAGACAGTTCTGCACATAAACGTAGCCTGAAGAACATAAAAAAGAAAAGGAAACAAACCAGAAAGAAAGGGAGACGGAAGCCGAATAAAAGGAGAAAGACGTAGCGAATCATGATACCAAAATCAAGGGATATATAAAGGGTATTACGTGAAGAAATTTAGGTAATAGTATTTAAATAAATCTTTATTTTATTATAATTAGAATTTTGATGGTATAATTTTTGTAATTTGATGATTTAATTTGTAAAAAATACTTATTTAGTTTTATTTATATGAATTGATTTATAAATATTTGAAGAAATTTTATTTTAAAAATTTGTAAATTAGACATCATTCATTTATTTTTAAAACTTAATGAATATAATTACAACAAAATTAAAATTCATAATCTTAATTCCTTAAAATATCTGAATTTTGTTTAAATTTTAAAATAAAATCAGAAAATTCATTTGGATATTAAATTTAAATTTAATGGTTTTTTTCCATATTGAGTAATTTTACTGTTAATTTGTTTTGTTCCTTTCGAAACTGACCTTTTACTCGCTTGTGGGAAAAAATAAAGAAAAAGGAAAACTATGCCAACTTAGTATTACGTTAAAAAAATTAATTGCCTTTTTTAGTTTTTGTTTTTAAGTCTTTGGTTTTTCTAGAAGCTAGTCTCAGTCAGTCCGATTTTTTCTCCTATTTTTGTTAATACAAACATGTTGATAATTTCATTATTCAACAACAAAATAATTAATTATTCTATTATTAGTTTAACTGGTAAAAAAATTTGAATTTTTTTTTTAAGTTGAGGAAGAAATATTCGAATCTTGCCTTTGAAGAATTTGATTAAAATGCAATATCTTCTGATGTAAACATGATTTTTTTTTGAGTTTATATATGATGCACTGATAATGTATAATTTTTATACATTATTAGTTAATCATGTGATGACACCTCATTAATAAGTAAAAACTAAAAGTATATAGATTCTTAAAAATAAATTTAAAAACTTTATTAATATTTATTTTTAAGAATCTGCATATGATGTATCATTCTATGGTTGATTGGCAGTATATGAAAGTTATACATTATTAGTGCATCATATATAAACTTTATATATATATATATATAAATGAAATTTATTCATAAGAAATGTAATTATATTAATTAACAATATTTACATATAAATTAATTGCTTTTTTTTAATGCAACATTATTTAATAAATCGGAAGAAGTTTTACTTTTAGTTGAGGATGGTCTTTTTTCTTTTTTATATATATCATAAAAATTTTGTACTACTTTGTTTATTTGATAATGGTTGTCGATGAGTTAACAAAGTAATACACAACTTTTAAAATTTGTTTGTGAAATTAAAATTTTAAAAGTGTATAAAAAATAAATTATAAAATTAATATTAATCAATAAGATGTTAGAAAAATGCGTCTTATCTTCATCTTTTGCAAAACAGCAAAATTTGAACCCAAAATCATAGAAAAAGAAATGAAGTCTAAAATTGCATGTCCATCCTTTGCAATTTAATTGTTTAATCCATTATGAAAAAAAAGACTGTTTAATCGGTAAGATAATAATAATAAATAACAGTAGCTGAGTTTCGAAATACAAGTCAAAGAAGTTGCTTTGTTTTGCCCTTTTATTCATAAATATGACCGTGACATGCAACATGTCGCGGGAAGGGGAAGGAGCTAGTCTAAAACAAATTATTTTTCTCTTGGAATATCCGTTGTATTTTTACCGGACTCTTAATTCTGAAAGTTTTAATCAGAAATAGCAACCTATGATTGCTTTTTATTTTTCAATTTTGTCTTTTTTTTCTTTTACTTTTAAACATATAATTTTAAGGTAATTTTTTAACCATTTATATATTTGACTTTAATTTTTATTATTTTATATTTATTTTTAAATGTTTTTAAATAGATTAATTATAATAAATTACAATTTATATAATAAAATAATTAATAATTAAATATCTAAAATAATAAATATAATATTAAATAAATCACAAGCAAATAAACAAAAGTAAGCATCATTATAATTAAGTAACTAAAATAAACAATTAAATAAATAATAGATATTAATATTTTTATTTTAAAATGTGTAAATATATATTATAAATTTTATTTATTCAAATTTTAATTTTATGCCAGTAATGGTTATCCTTTTTTTCATTTTACCGTTATGAAATCTAATCTAAATTCCGTCATTGGTTTCAATTTCAAAATAAATTTCACTACTCATCCCAATTGACCATAAAATAGAGTGTTACTCTAAAATATGCATACATTTTCCTATTTGGATATTTTTCCTCAAAACTTCTCTCACCTTCTCTCTTCTCTTATAGCTCTCTCTTTTTCTTCTTTATTCTTATCTCCTATAAACATTCGTTTAAATGCCGAAACTACTTCGAATTCCAAATTTCGATATTTTTTTACCATTCTTTTTCGTTTTAATAAATAAAATTAGCTCGTCGAAAAAATTTATGTAAAAAACTCACTGCCTAATTAAAAAATAGATGTCAACAAGCCCATTTCACCCGTAGTAAAAGATACCTCAGCTAACACAATGGCTACGTTGACTGCTAATCAAGATACAATTTTTTTTTTTTCTTTGTACGGTTCCAACCAGAAAATGGAATGTTAAATTAATGCAAATTAGCAAATTTCCTTTGGGTCATGGCATTATTGGCATTATTCTCTGGTGGGCTATTAAATCATCCATGAAAATCTCGTGGTGCTATAATCTTCCCTACACGTAAATGAACCCCCGAACCCAAAACTTAAAATGTAGACCAGTCCTAGAGTCATTAGGTGGCCAATCACACCTAGGTTAAAAAAAAATTGGTGGCGATTCCATTTGTTTAATGTCTAGCGTCCTAGCCTTAGGAAACGTTATGACATATATAATGAAAAATATGTTATTTTCGATTGAAATAATAAAAAAATTAAATTTTACTCTAAAATATGCATACATTTTCCTATTTGGATATTTTTCCTCAAGAGTATTCAAGGGGTACCATTCGACTCCCCTGAAGAGGCTCTGTCGTTGGAAGTATTTTAGAATTTTATTATTCGTTAATTTATTTTTTATTTAATTATTTTTATTATTTTTTTATTTATTTATTTTAAAATATTATTATTTTTATATATTATTTATTAATATTTTTAGGATTGTTGGTATTTAATATTGAGAATATCTCTTAAATTTTTCATCATTCTAGATAAACTTAGAAGAACCCTCTCACCTAGGAATTCTTCAAGTGTTATTCATTCGCAATCGCCTTAAGGATTCCATCATCGGAATTATTATTTTATTATTTATTAACTTTATTTATTATTTTATTTTTATTAGAATATAAATTTTATTATTTATTATGTTTTTATCTTTATTTATTAGTCATTTATTTTGAAAGTGCCTTCTAAGTCTTCCATCTTTCTGGATAAACTTAGAAGGATCTTCTCACCTAAGAATTCTTCGAGTGTTACTCATTCGCAATCGCCTCAAAGATTCCATCATCGGATTTAATTGTATAATTTATGTTTTTTTTATTTATTATTATCCTAAAAATTTTACTAATATGTTTATTATATTTTTTTTTTATGATTATGATTTTTTATGTGTTATTCTATTTTAATTATTTGGAGGATAAAGTTTAACCTTCATTTTTTGAAAATACCTTTTAAACCTTTCATCGTTCTGGATAGACTTAAAAAGAATTCTCTTACCTAAGAATTCTTCGAGTGTTACTCATTCGTAATCGCCTCAAAAATTCCATCATCGAAAAGGTCTAGCTCATCCTCAATGTTTATTATGCCGTTATTTATCAATTAATCATCTATCTTAATAAATTTATTCTCTTATATTTATTAACTTTATTTTCTAATTTTAATTCACCACTCTTACGTATCTTCATATATATATATTATACTTTAATCATCTTTCTCCTTTTTTTTTTATATTATATTTCTACATCACCTAAAGAAAAGAATCCTGACAATCATTAAAACACTTCCATATCAATAAATAAGAACTATCACACGAAAACAAAAAATAAAGAAATGTAAAAATTCCTACCTTGATGATTGACGTACGAGCTTACAAAGATTGATTCCTTTGGCTTTGTCGAGTAAGTGGAGTTGGAGCTAGAGGTGAGATGAGATAGTGGAAAAGCAATGAAGGGCACAACAGCAGCGAGCAACGACAACTGGGCCAATAGCGTGATGATCGGGGCAGTAACTAGTGCGACGCAGGGAACGAGCGGCTTTGGAAGATCAAAAACGGTGCAGCGGTGTAGGCAGGACAGATCTGAATTGGCAACGAGCAGGGGAATTAGTGCGACGATAATGTTTGCTGCCTTGTGTATTTTTTTTATTTTTTCTGAAAATCCTTTTTTTCTTTGTTTTTGTATGATGCAGACTGCTTTTTTCTATCAATTTCTTTCTCTGAGAATTGTTGTCCCAAGTTATGGGATTTGCCCCTTTTTATAGTTATAAACTTATTAGAGTCCTAATACAACTAAACCTATCCTTTTAGTTATCTCTTATTTTTTAATATTTTATCTATTTAATTCTTATGCTAATCCTAATCTAACTCTATCAACTTTAATATTAATCTAAATAATTATCTTAAAAAATCTAATTATCCTATCTTAAAATTAATTTTATTTTCTCTTCTTATCTCTTCTTCTTTTTTTTATTTATCATTCCTAAATCCTATTTTAACTTTAATTTACTAATTAATGTTAATTCTAAATCTAAAAATTCTAATTTAATTCTAGCCTAATTCTAAATTGTTAAATTAAAATATAATGTCACCTAATCCAATTAATTATTTTTTTAAGTTAAGACTCCGGACAAAATAAGGTGTCTACAATATATTAACGGTTGAATTTAATATTTTAAGTTAAACATTTTTTATTAACGTGAAGTTGACGGGCCTAATTTATATGAATAGAATATAAAATTTAACGATTGATTTAAAAATATATAATTTGTATAAAAATATAAAAATTTGTAAAATTAAATTAATTTTATTAAGATTTAAATGAATCCATCCTTGTACATAAATAATCATCTTTTATACTATGGATTTATATATGATGCATTGACAATGTATAGTTTCTATACACTGTCAATATATTAGAGGTTATTAACACCTCATCAATAAGCTCTTATAAGCAAATTAAAAAAATTTATTTGTATTTATTTTTAAGAGTGTGCTAATTTTTAAGTTTGATTATTGGTGAGGTGTTAATTTTTAATGCATTAATAATGTATAAAAATTATATTTTATTAGTGCATCATATACAAATCCTTATAATATTAAGTAGAAATCATGTAAACAACGGAAAATAAATCTTTTTTTTTTCCCGGTTACAAGTGAGTCATTGTTTGACTCCCAAGTTACTCTCTGTTCTTCGAACTTGCTTTTCACGTAAATGGTCAAAATTTTCCTACGTACACCTGGAGGTTTTGCTGAATCACAAACTGTTGGATGATTTTTAATTGCTGAGTTTCTTTTTTAGTTTTTTTTTTTTTTAATTTACGAAGAAGTATAAGAAAATTCAAGGAGTCAAACTTAAATCCCCCTAAGCAATTCCAATTAATCAAATCTGAATTGTTCCTTTTATAATTATTTTAAAATTCTCTTTTAAGTCTTTTCCATTAAAAATTTTATTATAGAATCATGGATTTACATTTAATTTATTAAATCAGTCAATTTGGATATTAAGACCCTAGGTTAAAGCGTGGCCCAGCCCCAGCCTTCTCCAATGGGAAGAGTGAACAACTAACCTTGTCTCCACGTAAGTTAATTGATTGTTTTCTGTGTCGGCATCCGAAAATTATTTTGAATTTTGATTAATACGGAATCGAGTCAGGATGAATTTTATTTAAGGAAGAGTTCTTTTAATATTATTTTTTTATTCACAAAATTCAAACTCGAGACTTTATTTAAGATGTATTAAGTTTTTTGCACTTGATCCAACAAATATTAATAAGTTTATTGATTTTTCACACAATAGAAATTAGTGTCGTATTGTTTCTCTCAATGAGGCATTTGTTTAGGGATAATAAATTGGTTTTGGGACGCCACTAAATTAAAGAGGTTTTGAGTGTAAGCTTGATCTTGCATAAATTATATGTCCAATTATATATTAATTTATCTGATTAATTGAAATGATACATGATTGTAATACTTGATTATTATTAATTTATTATAGTCTCTCTTGTAATGTCAATAAAACATAAACTTAATAGAAAAAATCTAAAACATTTTAAGTCTTAATATACGTGGGTTTGATCAAAATTTACGTTAAATTTAACCAATTATGTTTTGATTCGTTGATTGATTTATTTGGTTTAATTTAATAATTTTTTATATAAATATAATACTTGGATTATAATCGCGATTTCTATTGAAAAGTTCACAAATATTTTTATCTTAGCATGATCAATAATTCAATAGGACAAGCCAAGTTAATTGGTGCAGGAAGTTTTGCACTTGCATTAACTAATAAAGCCATCGAATAATTGTTTAAAAGAAATGTCAGCAAGGGATGCCATTTTTATTTTTTAGTAAATAAGTGGCAAGCAAAATTAGTGGTACCTACATTGCTTAAATGCACCATTAATAATTTCCGGTCAGTTTGAATACATGTTTATGCTCTTTTATTCTTGTTTTTTCTTGTAGGATAAATAGGCTAGGCGAAGCATTTAGCATGGGGATAATTTTGGGCTATTGACCTTTTCCTTATTAAAGTCGTTGGATCCTCTGAATCTTTTATGAGGGCAAAAATTTATCTGTCATTGAATGATTTGTGTTCATATCCTGTGAAACAAAATAAAATATTCAAATTATCATTTTTTAATTTATGTTAATTCACTAAACATTAAATTATCTTACGTAACGTAAACGAAAATTAGTCACATACTTAATGCAATATGAAAATATCTCGTGATTTACGTAAAAAATATTTTCATTTTTATAAATTCATATATGATTTTTATTAAAAATTTTAATGTGCATCATTTATATATATTTAGTAATTTTTTATTGTTGTATCTTATCTAAAATTATCAAAATTTTTTAGATAAGCCGAAAAAATTTATAGGGTTGCAATAATTATGATAGAACGTTGTAATTACCAATTAGGTGTTTTTTTTTATATTACCCACGTTGTACTTGTACAGCCTGCTTTTAACATATTCTCGCACAGTTAACCTAACATTGACCCAGTAATTCATCAATTGAAAGCATTATTCCTTGCTTATAGTTTGAAACCAAGAGGTTTTATAAAATTTGATTAAGAAAATGATAATAATAAAATAATAATAATAAAAGAAAATTGTTTTCTAAAGGGGATTGCTTTCATGCTTTGACAAAGTTGACAAAAACCCCATGCAAAGAAGCATGCTTAACCAACACAATTCCATAAAACAGTATCTCTGTCTTTTGTTAACAGCACACATCCACGAGAAGCAATGTACCCTCGAGCTGTTTTTCTTTTTGTTGCAATTGCAAGCATTGGCAAGGGGACCCCAACTGTCTCCCTAAAGCAACGTCTTATGCTTTTGCCGGTGGGCTGTGGCATGCGAATGTTGCTTTGGGACATGGAGACATTGGCTTTTCCCAAAAGAGGTTGCTAATTGGCGACGTTCTTTTTGTTTTGATTTGGCCAAACACGATTCTTGTTATTGGAGGAGGGGATGGAAGCAAGAATCAAGGTGGTTTTGAATGATCAAAGCAAATGAAAGGCTTTTTACTTGATTTGCTCTTTTCCTTTTCTTCTTTTTTGCTTTGAAGAACAAACTGGTCGAAAAACAAACTGAACTGGATCTTCACTCAAAGGCCCGATCACATCTCCCATTTGCTTCTAGATTGTTGCAGCACACAACATTTGTGTCGGTTCTCAGACAGGAACTATAGCCCATGCCCCTTTCACACCCATTTCCTCAGGCCCACTTTTATTACTTTTTTTTTTCTTGTTTTATTTGGGTTTTTTTTCCTTCTTATAAGATAGAACTTTTTGACTTAAGCAAAGAAAGAAGGCAAGCATTAAGATTCGAATTTCAATTTTGTTTAACTTGTAGCTCTTAAAGGTAAACATTTGAGCCAACATTCAAGATTTATTTTTTGTTTGCTTCGGCAATGGTTTCAATTTAGACTTGGGAGATTGTGTATATAATCATGTTTGCTAGCGTTGTGTTGAATTTTGTTCTTATTGAGTAAAATATAAACTTTTTATTAAAATTTATGTTGATATACTAAAAATAATTCTTTTTTTATTTGCCAATTTCATGTATAATTTTTAAGAAAATTTAATCTGTGTTATTTTTATGTCATGTTTGTATAATATGATTATGTTGTGTTTAAAATTATTAAATCTATTAACGATCAAACGAGAAAAATCCTAAAAAAATAAAAAAAATGAAAGAACCTTTGTTTTCAAAGGAAAATTGGAAAATTTTGTTTCTATAACCTTTATTTTCCATTTACTAACATCATAGTGCAGGGAAAATTAACCTAAAACAGAGAATGCAACTTTTAACATTAAAAGCAGTGCTTTTATTTTATAAGCAAATGAATTAGCTATTCTTTAAAGAACAATCAAATGAAACCTAATGAAACCGATGTATCAAAAAACTGCTTAAAACATTAAATATTTTAGCAAGAAACATACCACAGTCAAGAGCCAAGAACAAGCAATTGGTTTTGGCAAGTTGCAGATCAAGGGCAAGGGAAAGAGTATCAGTTATCGTTGAAAAATTGACTGGTAGTCTGGCACACTAATAAACAAAGACAGAGAGCTCCAGCCTGATTGGAGAGTGCTTCCCACGCGGCCATAAAAAGCAAGACAAAGAACATAATACTGTGTGGCAATTGGTAGAGTTGTAGTACTAGTAATTGAAGTACAGAAACCTGAAAGCTTGCTTAGCCAGCGCAAATAAAAAAACAGAGAAAGGAGACCCAGTGTGTTAAATGCTGTTATAAAGACAAAAAGAAAACTAAAACTAAGAAAGAAATGTGAAAACAGAGCAGCAACAACAGCCAGGTAGGTAGCCAGCTGCAGCAGCTCAGTAGCAGCGCGGGTGGTTTCATTTTTCAAAACAAAACAGCAGCAACAACAAAAGACCTCGGATACGCAAAAAAAAAAAAGAAAAAAAAAAGAATTCAATTAAATTTACATTCAACCCCTTCAAAACTTCTCTATTTCTCCTTCATTGGGACTCGTGCAAATCTATAAGCTTTCTCTTTCTACTCTCTGTGGACTGCAGTTCTGCTTATATACCCAGAAAGAACCTTGCTTTCCTTCAACCCTTTCTTTTTTTTTTTTTTATATATATATATTCATAGCTGTAAAACATGAATAAAGCTACATTTTTTTAGTTTAACTTAACTCTTCAGTATTGCCTCTGTCTTTTTGTCTCTCTCTTAGCAAATTTTAGGGTTTAAGATGAGCTCTGCTACAAGGTCTCAAGCAGCCCGCAGTGGCACTGGCGTTTTGCTCATGCCACTATATTTTCCTGGAAGATTGTTTTTGCCCAAAAGGTTTTTTTTTCCCTCTTTTCATTCCTTTTTTCAGGTTTTTCTCCTTTATCTGGTGTCGGTGAAATGGTTTATTTTCATTATTTTTAGTGTTATTTTGTTGTTTTAGCATCTGGGGTTTGAGCTTTTGGGGATTTTGAAGATTGTGTTTGTTTTATTTTATGTTCAAAGAATGTTTGGGTTTATTCAAATCTTGGCATTTTTGCCAATGCTATACTTTGCTCATCTACTAAAGTGTGGGTTTTTAGCTTGGTATTGATTATTTTTGCTCCAATGATTACAATGGTCTTATTCTGCTCCTTGTTTCTGTGCAAATCCTTGCAATTTGGCTTGATTTTGTGCCATTGACAGAAGAAATTGGGGTAACTGTCTGCTGTATTGCTTCTTTTGCTGTTGCATAACTTCAACTAACAAAGGAATTCTATTATGCTGAATAATGTATTAGTGCCCCTTTATAACAGTCATTAGGGGATAGGTAACTAAGATGCCAATGAGAACAATCAGTTTAACATGTTTGATTGTTTGTGCTGTATGCATAGTCGAATTCTAGAGTTGACTTGGTTTGCCTTGTCTATGGAGAATAAGCTTCTGTATCAGGGACATATTCTTAATTTGTTTCATATTCGATTAAGTGTATTTTTTTAAGGGTATAAACAGAGGAACATAGAAATTTGAATGTTTTAGGCATTTGAAGGTTTGGTGTCAGGGTCTCTCCTGCAATTGATCAGAACAGTTTAAGAGTTCAAATTTTAATTCTGGCAGAGTGCCATATTGCAGAAACATAGTCTGATCAAAATGTTTGTATAGAACACAGATGTGCTTTTGTTTGGATTGAGAGGCCAGATGATAACATGTGCTCTTTAGATATGGCTTATCCCATGTTAAGGATGTATGATTCATGTTAATTTCAAATATTTTCTTCGCTTGCACAGTTGCATGCAATCTTTGTGA
Organism: Heritiera littoralis; assembly: GCA_031772115.1. Taxonomy (NCBI): domain Eukaryota; kingdom Viridiplantae; phylum Streptophyta; class Magnoliopsida; order Malvales; family Malvaceae; genus Heritiera; species Heritiera littoralis. The sequence goes on along the minus strand of JAPDPK010000026.1, from coordinate 4,164,108 downwards.
TGGGAATGAAAAATACTATATAGGAAGGAATTGTCTAAGTGTTCTTTAAGGTTTAAAAGGTTTTCAGTTGTATACCATTTTTTAATGAATTGGAAAACACATTTTTAGTCTTACTCTAATTTTTACTATAGATTCTTGATATAAACCATGACCTTCTACTTAATCATGGATAAATCTCTGTTCCTATTTATATACAATCATTTGTGAGTTTTTATTTATTTATTGATTTATTTGCATTAGCTAAACTATATAATATACATATCCTTCCTTAGGTGTGGCAAACCATGCATCTAGGACGTTTCCCTAAGAAATTCTTTTGGAAGAGAAAAGGGAGAGGGTGGGGGTATGGAAGGTGGATGGAGTTCTAATCCTCCAAGTTTGACGAGTTGAACTTTACTTGAGAAGTCAGATGATTGTAGAATGTATGTGGAAGTTAACAAAACTAATTGGTGGAAAAGATTAAAATAGATTGAAGTGAGTTGTGCAAAAGAAAGGGGCTTCCTCACTATATTGCTCATATGACTGTATTTAAAGTCCTTGTATCGTAGTATTCATTCTCCCTTGCCCACCAAAACTTTTCCCATTGCCATTAAAAGTTCTTCAATCATACTGAGTTCCTATTTGGATCTCCTTCGGCATGCTCCAGTTTCATACCTTAGCCTGGCTAACTAACTATTAATTTGTGAACCTAGTGGTTGAGCCATTTGGATGACGGTGCGGATTTTAATTGACTTAGTACATCGAGGCATGGAAGGGAGTTTTAACGATACCTGCTTGATAGAAGTTTGCTATTAGTATGCATTCATTAAGAGAGAACCTTCAATGATTATGAATGGATTTACACTGCCTGTTGTGTTCATGGCTTTATAGTTATATCCTTTTTGTTTTAGCTTTGTAATACTTTTTAATTGTTAAAAATGGTAAGAGTATGTGACTGGGTTGTTGTGAACCTAAATTCTTCAGATAAGAAATTGTAATGAACTTTGTTATTGAGACTACAAAATGTTGTAGGATGAACTTAGTTGGGTCTTGTGTTTGAATGTTTTTCATGGATTAAAAAGATAGTGATTGTTGTAGATTTTTCAAACTGCAACAACTGTATGCTGGCATCTTTAATCCAGAAATGAGTCTACATCTTTGGGCGTGCAGGGGAGAATTTTTTTTATTCTCAAATTTACCCCACAAGATTCAACTTTGATTTTATCTTTTTGAGTGGGTCTGGTTAGATGTCTTTTCCATTTTCTGTTGTTTCTTCCTTTTATTGTTAAAATGGATCCATCTTTAACAAAGTTGCATGAGTTCACTAATAATTGTTTTTGGTTTATGATGTTTTGTCCAGAGATGATGCAACGGATGCCTGCTGGAGAGATTATGCTCTTTTCTGACATTAGTTGCAAAAGACTTGCCTTTGTAACGTATTGCTGGAAAATCATGGATTGACATACTTCGAGTTTGGAATAGGGAATGAAGCCATTGGTCCGTGTAGCATAGGATAAAATTTGTTGTAAATTATCTATCTATTTTGAAATTATTTAGATGATAGAACTATGCTTCAGCTTTTATTTGTTCAGTTCTGATTTTAATGCCATTAACTGTTGATCTCAGTATTCTTTTGCTCTCTTTGCATTGTATTGCATTGTATTTTGCATGTGTGCGTTTGTGTGCGCCTTAGCTCCTGACTTCTGGACGGTTGGAAAAACTATTAAATGGATATGCTTGAGCCTGAATATTCTGAATTAGTATCTGTTCTTGATATCAGTTGCAGGTTAAAGATATACTCTTCTCAGTTAATGTTACTTCAGTTGAGTCGAATTATGTTGATTTGGCAGTTTGTATCAAGTCTCTTCTTTTAGCGACTGTGTAAGATGCTAAACTGTTTTTCAGAGAGAGAGAGAGTTTGATGCCAAACAAGCTACTATCAATGAATTACTAGTGTTTGAACATGCTAAACTTGTCGAAATGGGAAAGACACTTTTCTGTAGGTTGTCTGATATTTATTCCACCATGGTGCTCTTTTTCCTTGAGGATGTTCACCTCAGGAGATGGGACTCGAATCATTTTCCACATTCTGAACTCTGTAGATATCAACATAAGATTTTCCATGAAGCTCACGAGAAAGGAATCCCTTGATGTAGTCTGCAACTCCTATTCTCCTGAAAAGTGCCGGAGTTTCTGGAGTGATGAGACTCGGTGCTGGACCCAGATCTCCATCGAGCTTTGGACTGAAGAAAGTGGCAACGGAAAGCCTCTCTTTCGCTTGGTTAACAGTGGCACGATGCTCAATGCTACGGTAAATCCCATTGGAAACAATCTGTGGAACCAAATTTGTAAGCATACACCAACAGAAATAAGAAACGTCAGGCTTTAGAAATCTGGTGATCAGATACAACGCTAGACGTTCTACCTCCATGATGTCTCCAATGTTGACAACGAAAGCATTTGGCAGGGGTTTAACAGGAATCCAAGTGCCATCATTTCTTATCTGGAGACCTTCCATCTCATTGACTTGAAGCAGAATGGTGAGGCCACTGGCATCCGAGTGAGAGTTGAGGCCAATGGCACACTCTGGCTGCGGACATGGAGGATAATAGTTCATCCTCATCCCTTGAAATCCATCTTCAAACAGAATTCTTATATCATTGGGGTCCATCCGTAGAGCTTTTGCCATAAGGTCAAGCATTTTCATGGCAAGAATTTTCAGCTCTGATGAATAAGCTTCCAAGGTTTCTCTGCAATTTAAGAACACAAGAACATACATAAAAAGGAGTCAAGTCAACTAGCCATTGTTGAGAGAGAAACCTGAGTGGGAGAGGAAGCTTAGGGAATAGGTGATATTTCCTCAAATGGGTTGGAAGAGTAAGCATATAGAACATGTCCCCCCAATTGAGCTTCTGCTCCTCAGACACAACAAAGGCCTGTCCAAATCCCTCAATCTCATCTGGTTTTTGCCAGAACTTCTTTTTCTCCTCCATTGGAAGATTGAAGAACTCTTGGATCCCCAACTTCACATTTTCCACCAACCCAGTGCTCACGCCATGATTGATTAGCTGCAACATTAACATTCCCATGTTTCAATTAAGAAAACAAGCTATTATCCAACATATGTTCAGTTCTTGTTCAGACACAGGCACAGCTAACTTTGACTATCATTTCTTAATGAAGAAGGATCCAAAAAACCGAGAGAATCTAGGCATCAGTAAATACTTTTCTGTGCACTAATTCTTATTGGCTTTGAGAATTTGCAAACTTCTGCTACAGTTGAAGCAGTAATATTTTGAATTAATTAGGATACCTGGAAGAAGCCCCATTCTTTGCAAGAGTAGTGCAATTTCTCCAACTCCATGTCTTCGAAATCTTTGGAAAATAACTTTTGCATGTCTATGACTGGGACTCGGGACGGAGAATCGGCGATTGATAAGAAGGGAGGGTCTTCATCATCAGTGCGTAGATATCTTGATGGAAGCTTGACGAGATGCTCCTTTGCCAGTTCTTGAACACAAGGCACCAACAGGGAGCCCCCTGGCTTTGGTTGTTGTGGTGGTAATTCCATATTGATAAGCCTCGGAAATTGGCACTCTTCTGTCTGGTCTGGTCTGATCTGCTGGGTTTCTTACAAGTTTACGCCATTTTTGGATCCTTTAATTCCACTTGTTTGATAGGATTTAAAAAATGGATTATTATTTAGCAATTAAGATGAATCGATGACACATATAGTTAATAAAATATAAAAAAAATGAATTCAGATATATGCCATCATTTTAAGGGGTCTAAAAATTTTATTAACAAAGTATTAATAATAATTCATAATGCGATACATTGCTAGTGAAAATTTTAAACTTCATAATAGAGATTAAAATGATGATACATCTTCTACTTTATTTATTATTTATTTTTTAAATAGTTTTTTAAAAATATGTATTATCGTTTTGTTTATAAATTTTAAAATAAAATTTAAAAATATTACTTGAAAGTGTGTGTATAAAATATGTTTTTGGTTGTTGGGTAGGCTGCTATTAAATTTCTACTATAATGGGTTAGGCCGGCATAATTGAGGCATTGAAATTTGAGGAAAACATCATTATCAATACCTAACTCTAAATTTAAGAAACCTAGTATGAACATGTGAAAAGAGAATGTAACATCCCAAATTCACCGTAATAATATAATATTTACTTATAAACTTTACTTACTTACCAGTTGGGTTGTCTGTGATGCTTAACAACTCCTAACGCTTTAATAAAAATTAGTACTCTTATTACTCGTACTAATAAAGAAAGGAAAATTATCCTATACACTGTCAGTGGAGTTTTTTAACTCCACAAGCGAGGTTAAGATAATGACATATGTCCCATTTTATTTATTTTTTATTTTCTTAATATTTTTAAAGAACACATGTCATCATTTTAATTCCGCTTGTGGAGTTAAAAAACTCCACTGACAGTGGATAGGATAATAATCCATAAAGAAATATAATTTGTTACATTAATTCTTTAAGATGTATATACATTCCCTTCTATTTAAAGTAGTACTGTACAATTTTACTGAATATATAAAAGAAAGTAATATACTTTCGATATCGAATATCTGCTGACTCTAGCAGTCGATAATCTCTGGAAGGTAATTCTCTTAACCCAAGATCACAATCTGTGGAGTGAAAAATAATGGGTGAGCGATAACAGGCTCAGTAAGGAAAGTGTATGCTGCTGTATAAATCAAAACTATATCCCCCCAAATATGTTTATTTTTCTTAACAATAAACCCAGTATGGAAAACAATGGATATAGTAAACAGTAAATAGAATTCAATAAATCCTCTCAGTAAACAGAAATCAGTAAGTTGAGATTAGGCATCACCTTACAAATACATCATACTCTCATCGTTCCCCCTCCCCCTTGCGAGAACGGAATAATCATCCTCACAGGGATACAGTAGATCTATGGCCACAATCTATAAGCGGTCCTCGGGTCCACTTGCCAGGTGACCTCGAGACTTCTGAGGACTTGGCAGGTCCATCAGACTTATAACTCATAATACATGAAACTAGGGGCCTAAAGTCTCAAAAATCAAATTTATAGCTCAAAATACCTTTAAGGAAACACATTTATGAATTTAAATCATTTAAATAAATAATAATTTCAAAAAGGTATTATTCTCATTTTCGTAGAGAAAATGGAAATTATAACCTGTTTGCCCATGGTCAGCTCGTCCACTAAGGCTCGCCCATGGTCAACTCGCCAGTGCGGTGAATTAGTATTCGCCCGCCAACTTTTAGCATTTAAAAACACGTTGAACTGGCTCACCCATAGCGGCTCGCCCATTTTGGCATTGCCCATAGTCAGTTCGCCCAAATGCGACACTTCCAGGGTCATTTTGCCCAAAATATCATAAAAGAGCTCACCTCTCGTTGGCTAGCCCGGATTTCTATTAAAACACGATCGCCCGCCCAAAACATCGTAAAAGGGATCGCCTGCCAAAACATCACAAAAGGGTTCGCCCACATTGGCTCGCCCGGATTTTAATAAAACAGGGGTCGCCTGCCCCAAAACATTATAAAAGGGTTAGTTCGCCCGCCCTTTACTAGTTCGCCCAAAACTAACATAGGGGTCGGCTTTGTAGCTCGCCCAAATCACAACGATTATCAAACCAATGCATGTCAGAAAATAAAACAATTTCTCAATAATTTCTATAAAATTTAACTCCACAGGACATGCATTCACTTCACACATATCTCCCTTACCTCGTTTGATGAAGCCTTGCTTCCGGCTCACCTTATCAATTCTCACTTCCCGACTGCAAAGTAAAATATTAATACCATTAATATTTTCTTTTCGAATTATTTCCTAAAATTATTAATATTTTTTCCTTTAAATTATTTGAGACACTTAGGCGAGATTTGAGACCAATCTATAGCTCGCCATTCGCCCAACACAGCTTGCTATTCAAATATTAGCTTATTCATGGGAGTTCGCACAACGTTCTCGCCATTCATATATATTGGCTTATTCGTTGGAGCTCGCATAACATGGGAGCTCGCCCCCACTTCAACTCAACTCGCCATGCTCATAAATTTCAGTTCGCCATTCGTGGCTTTTATTCAGAGATGGGCTCGCCCATGAATTGAATTAACACTTGTCTACCTCTTTATTTTCTACTCGCCTCATTGGCGATCACTAACATTCCACATGGGCGATCATAATAGTCGCCATTCTCGTCTTTTTGGGCGATCATTGGTCCTCGCCCATTCGACTATCATTCTGGTTATCCATAAAGGTTGGCGAACATGGTATCGCCGAGTCATGCATTTCATTAAGCTCATCTCATTCTTTGGGTGAGTACCTACTTTTGCTCGCCTATTTGGCAAGCAGTTGAATAATCACTTTGCCCATCGTGTTTCTTATACATTCTAACAAGATTTAGCTACAACAAGGCTATATCTATGTTTATGTAAGATTCGATTTTTACACTACTGTAGAGTCTAAATTCATAAAATTGATAATGGAAATTAAATAAATAATAAATGTTAATTTCCAAAAGGGTGAAAAGCTCCTTAACTTGAAAAGAAAAGGAAGCAATTTCTATGAAATACTCGACGGGCGAGTACCATGAAGAAGCGGATTGCCAATGGTGATGGCGAATTGAATGCTGGTAGTGGTGAATAGGTGAGTTCGCCAAGGACGAAATTTGATGATTTCCGCGTGTGGCGAGAGTAATGTGATCGCCCGTATAGAGGTGAAGATGATAGTTAGCGAGAGAGGCAATAGCTACTCGCCAAATCACAATGTGGTTTGCCAAGAAGAGGAAATTCTCGTAATTGCCAAATCTCAAGATTGGCGAACTGGAATGACACTTGTGGACAAAATGAACATAGAATCAAAACACGTGTGCAGCAAAAAAAATTGACTTTGGACGCCCTACAGTTGAAGCCATTTAATAGATGGATGCTAAAGTCAACAAAGGCGCCATCCTTATTGGTTGAGGAAGTAAGTAAAGGCTGCAGCAGTAGAAAAAGCCGTGTAAAAGGGAGACTTCCACGCCACTTTGTGCTTCAGTTTTCTTCATGCATTAAAGGCATGAAGGACGTAAACAATGATGAAGGAAACAGGATAAGGGCCAGGCGGTGGCTATTGATTGGCTGAGAATGTTTATATAAGCAGAGACAATTGATGAAAAAACGAGTTAGCCAATTTCAGTTTCTTCACGAGAGCTATTTCCCTGCTTCTTCCATTTCTCTGCCATGTTGATCTACTGAGTTTCACTCTTCAGTTGGCTAAACCAGTAAACATGCTTATAAAACCTTTCTTTCTTAGCCTGGTGAGCTGAAGGAATAAGCAAATAGAGGCCAACATGAGACAGAAAAACAACGTGTTTTGGAAGTGCAGTTGGTTGAGGTGAGTTTCATGTTTTCTGAGGTGTTCTTGATGTTCACTGATAGATCTCTATGATTTATGCAGTAATAAACATAGATACAGTCTTTGTTTTAGTTAGATTCTTGAAAAATTGGAAAACAAGGAAAATTATGGAATAGATGACGACAAGGGCGACTACAGTGATCGCCCATGTTGAAAATAGTAATCGCCAATGAGGCGAATAAATATTAAGTACTCGCCAAGGAAAGTTTGTGGGCGAGAACGCCGAATTCTAGTGATATGAATTCAAGGGCGAGCTCAAACGCAGAGACGTTGGGCGAATAGGTTTACGAGCAAACTCCACAATTGAGCCAATGTAGGCCTCGTGAGTTGAATGTTGGGCGAACTCACAAAACACGGTGTGTTATGGCGGGCGAACTGCCACGTTGAAGCCATTTGGTGAATGGCGAGCTCGTCTGGGCGAGCTAATTGGTACTCTGTGGGGCGAGTAGTTATTTGATTTATTCTCGCCAAGTGATATATAAAGAAAATATTAATGAAATTTATATATAATTTGCAGCCGATAATTGGGAATAGCTATGGGCGAACAGAGTGCCGGGCGAAGCAAGACTTCGTTGAACAAGGTAAGGGAGATGTGTGTGAAGTAATGCATGTCCTGTGGAGTAAATATTATGAAAACATTAAGTTAAATGTTTTGTTTTCTGACATGCATGGTTTTAAGAAGTCAAATTGATAGTTGTTGATCGCAGGCGAGCTGATAGCCGCCTAATGTTGTTTTGTTGGGTGAAATGATACAGGGTGGGTGAATTCCTTTATTTACGTTGGTAAGCCTTGTATTTTAATGTCGGACGAATTAGTATTGGCGGGCGAGCCAAGCCTTTTTATTATTTATACACCGTTTTGAGTTTTAAATGTGGGCGAACTATTTTGTATAGAAAAGTGGGGCGAGCCAAGAGGCAAGCTCTCTTTTATGAGAACTGGGCGAGTGCCCTTGTTTTAAAGAGAAATCCGGGTAAAGCCGTAGTCGGGCGAACCCTTTTTAAGATGTTGGGCGGGCGGCCCTTGTTTTAAACTGAAAGCGGGCGAACTGATATCAATGAGATTTCTGTTTTGAAAAAGCTAAGTGGCGGGCGAATACTAATTCACCGTCTTATCAAGTTGATTTCTGGGCGAGCCACAGAGGGCAAGCCAGTTTTGCTTCAGATTTTAAAAGCAAAGAGGGCGGGCGAACACATGTTCTCCGCCACAGCGAGCTGCTTCCATGGGCAAGCCATGTCGGGCGAGCTGACCATGGGCGAGCAGGTTTAAAATTTGAGATTATGGGCTGTTTTGGTGTTTTATTGTTTTATAAGAAATCAAATCATTTTGTGGAAATGATATATGAGATATAAAAGTTGATTTTGAGACTTTAGGCCCTGAGTTCATGCGTTGCTAGTGCGTGACCTACCTGGGGCGGTGGCTCGGTCAATGGACCAATGAGTGCACCTCAGGGCGTCACAGGGCTGATGGACCTGCCAAGTCATCAGCGGTCTCGAGGTCACTTGGCAAGTGGACCCGAGAACCCCTTTAGATTATGGCCATAGATCTGAGATAGCCGTGAGGGGCGATGGCCTACGGGTGCACCCCAAAAGCGGCAGGTTTCGTTCTCCCAAGGTGGAGGGAGAAACGATGATAGCATGATTTATTTGTTGCCTAGTCTCAACTTATCAGTTTCTATTTACTATGTGGATTATTGAAATCCTCGATAGTGTTTACTACATTTTAAAGTAAACTGTTAGTCGGTGTTTTGAATGGTGTTTTTAAGAGAGTTGTTTACTATATATCCATTTTCTTTTCTACTGGGTTATTGTTAAGAAAAGAACAAATGAATAGTGATATATAGTTTTGCTTTATTTAAAGCAGCATATATTTCCTTTACTGAGCGTATGAATCGCTCACCCTTTTGTTTTAACTCCACAGATAAGAAGTACGCGGAGTTGAGAGAATTAGCTCTCAGATGGGTATAGCTATGCTTAAAGCACTAAGGCATGGCACATTAAACGTGACAGGTACAGTCTTTTCTCTTTTACATTTCAGACATATGTATACAGTACTACCTTAATGAAATAAAAGATTATAGGGGATGTCAGATGTAAGGAATAATGAAAAAGAAATTTCATATTCCATAATAAATGGATAAATGTTTATCATTTGTCATTGTTACTGTTGAATGTTAATGGCATCGCAGACAGCCCAACCGGTAAAGTTGTATGAAAATACGTGAAAAATGTGGTAACGGGATGTTACAGATTTAATGGTATCAGAGCTTGGGTTGGTCTGATGTCTGTTGATGCCTTTAGCATGGGAAGTGTTGAGAAATGTTAACATCCCCTGTAGTACTGTATAGTCTGAATGTATAGAGGAGTCGAATAACTGTGAAATGAATTAAGTGGTGAAATATGATGAAAGTTGACTAATTAGGGGTTACTAATAGAGATAGTAATCCGGAAATTTTGCATGAGATAGGCGATCTTATCATCATTATGTCGGGTCTATTCGATAAGGTACAGTGAGGAACTCGGTGAGGGCCCCACCAGGACTTCTCTGTCCATATCGAATTAAGATCCTGAAAATGATGATATTGAGATAAAAAGGGGTAATATTAGCATATAAGTTCTAAGATCGCGTGTTTGGAGTTATACTGATGAGAGAGAGAATTAAAGGGGAATTTATGAATATACTCCTATATTGACAGGTTTTCTTTCGAAGTTATAAGGGATTGAATGGATTTAAAATACAAATTGATGGTGAAATAGTATGAGTATTTGATGGTATAAAGGATGAATTCTACTGTGGACCCCACTGATATATTGATAAGTAAGGCGACCCAGAGTATAAGTTATGAGAGGTCGCGAGATAGTCATACTTGTTGTGGATTTTGGGGTTTGAATTTAAAGTGAATTGGGTGAGAAATGATGTAAACTGGTTATATATACTCCTTATGTTTTAGGAGAATGGATATTAGTAGTGACTTGCCATTTGAGGAAGTCAAGTGTTTGAGTCTGTGGATGAGAAAGAAAACCTTGAGGTAGGCGAACTCGAGCACGGTTGGAAGAACCGGGCATCGAGGTGATCGCCAAAGAGGATAGTATGGATGAGTAGCGATGTCACAGCAATCGTTGTCGATGGGCCCAAAAAGGGGGTTGCCATGGCCGGTTGGGCTGGTCCGTTACGATATCCATAGAACCGTGGTATTATGAGATTTATGAGAAATACTCGATGGGCGAAAACTACATTGGGATAGCTCGCCAATGGGCGTACAAATGTATGATCGCCAACGGTGTGGGCGAGATGATGGCGAGAACTAACACTAGTCCGCCAATATAACATGAATTGCTAAAGTGGGTAAGGATACTGATCACCCACTAATTTTAGTGATGATCGCCCAAAGAGTATGGTGAGTAATCTGACCAACAAATTGTGGTGGAAATCATAACAATGTGGCGAACAGAACAAAAGCTGTAATCGCCAAGAAAATGAAAGGTCTCGTAGTTGCCAAAAATTATAAAGTTGGTATCGAGATTTAGTTGACAAGCTTAGAGGTTGGTGAAGTGAAATAAGAATTGTTTGTAAGTTCTTACCAGTGAATCAGTAGAGCTTGAGAAATTACTTTGAGAGATTGATAAGTAAAGAATTAAACTAGTTTGTTATAACTGGTGAAAACGAAAACTTTACCGTAAAAAAAAAAAAAAAAAAAAATATGGGAGTACTACTCTCTACAGTTGCTTCTAGGTTCCGGAACAAGTATGGTATTCTAAAATACCTATCATATTCTATCTGGATCCCTAGCCGACTGTAGTATCCTTCCTATTTGTGTGCCTAGAGCCAAATAGGTTGATTTTAAAGAGAAGAAATATGTATATTAGAGACGTGAGGTCTCAACTGATTAAGTGGACATTAAAATTGTCTGAGTAAATGATTTTACTACTTAAGTGAGGTTAAAGTGTGCTTATTGGGGTATAAAAAATTATGAGTTTTACCCGTACAGCGCAAAGGAATTATTGAAGAGGTTGTGGAAGTTGCTACCTTATTAATCCAATACTTAATTGGGAGGAAGTAGAAGTAACTGGGTATATATGAATATAGTATTCGAAACATTTACGAGATAGTGACAGTAAAGTACTATGTTAAGTGGGAAAAACAATAGTGGTGACGAATATAAAAGAATGAAATTGTCTTGAGAAGACAAGTCATATGATGACTAGGGAACACAAGTTATGAGGTAGTTTCTAAGTATATGAATAAATGTGATTTCCTCTGATCATGATGTAAATATGACTGGAATTAATGACAAGCCATGAAAGTGTCATACTCAGATGAGCAGATACAAGAAGTACTGCTAATCTCGAAAATGATCACTAGAGATAAGAAAAGTGATCGAGGGGAAAATGATTACCGAGACGTAATCGGTGACTAATATTAAGGTCTGCAAAAGAAAAGTAGTCATAGATTAATCATGAAACAATCACTGTGAGATAGTGAAGAATCCGATAGAACCATGATGTTATAGAAGTGATTATGATTTCGGGATATATTGAGAGCGAGTGCGTGGTATTTCAGACACTACTGGGACAATTACGTACAATTGATTAAAACTATCTAAAGGATAGTCTCCATATTATTATCGACTAAGCACCAAAGTGAGATGATAAGTGACAAATAGTATAGATGAGTTACTAACTCTCAAGGATGATAAAAGACTTGAGGGAGTGTAAATTGGTTTTGAGAAAAGACACCCGAGATTCTTCAGGACTGAGAGAAAATTCGGGATGGGCGACCCACGAGTGGGGTGATCGCTCAATACCGGATAACATGTTGTGAGATGTGGGCGAACTGGTGGTCGCCAACTCACTTGAGAGAATAATCCTAGAGCGCGGAAGAGCGCCAAAAGGATGATTATTGATGGCCTGAAGAGACGAGATTAAATAAGAGTTGAAAAAGTGATAAGGAAGAAAAAAATACCTATATTAGAGGTACTTCCCATACTCAGTAAAAAAATTGAAAAGAGTAAATTACTATCTGGATGGTTGTGGATATATTAGTAAGTCTGCTCATTCCTTGATTTTGGAATTTGTTGAGCTAATTGATGCCTTGGCCGGATTATATGTCAGGGAAATGGTGAGGTTTTATAGTATTCCAGTGAGCATTATAATTGATAGGGAGTCCCACTTCGTATCTCAGTGTGAGAGAGATTACGGGAAGCTATGGGATCCCGATTGAGTTTCGCACCGCAGTTTATCCGCAGACTGAGAGACAGTCCGAGCGTATGAGATGGACGCTCGAGGATACGGTGTGAGCAGGTGCAGTTGATTTTACAGGCTCCTGGGATAATCCTCTACCCTGGCAGAGTTTGTTGATAATAATGGCCACAAGAGAGTATAGACATAGCACTTGAAGGAGCTTATTTAGCAGACAATATAATCCACGATAGCATGAGAAAATGGGAGATCGAAAATTATTTTCGGCTTGATCGAACAGACTTCTTGGGATATATAAGAGGTTATGAATATTAAGGTCTCACCATTGGGATGAATAATAAAAGGGAAATCGAGTTTCCGATGCATTGGATCGTTGAAGATCTTAGATCATGTGAAAGTTGTGCACTACCTCCCGTGTTGTCAGGAGTGCACAATGTGTTCCATATTTCAATAATGAGAAAGTACTATCCATATCCTTCTCACGTGATTCAAGATGAGTCCTAGAGATTAGAGAGGACATGAATTACGTTGAGAAATTGGTACGGATTTTGGATACGAAAGATATATTGCAGTGATAAAGTGATAAATTACTGTGATCTACGATCATGTTATGACTAAGGTGCTTTGATGGTATAATACAACGAATAAGGCTACTTGAAAATTTAAAAGCCTTATGTATAAGAACTATCAAGAGTTTCTTCCCTGATAGGTCTGATTGAAATTTGGAGGACCAAATTTCTTAAGGTGGGGAGAAATGTAAGATTCGATTTTTACACTACTGTAGAGTCTAAATTCATAAAATTGATAATGGAAATTAAATAAATAATAAATGTTAATTTCCAAAAGGGTGAAAAGCTCCTTAACTTGAAAAGAAAAGGAAGCAATTTCTATGAAAATAAAATAAATAATAATAAAAAAAAAAAAAAAAAAAAAAAGGAAAATACTCGACGGGCGAGTACCATGAAGAAGCGGATTGCCAATGGTGATGGCGAATTGAATGCTGGTAGTGGTGAATAGGTGAGTTCGCCAAGGACGAAATTTGATGATTTCCGCGTGTGGCGAGAGTAATGTGATCGCCCGTATAGAGGTGAAGATGATAGTTAGCGAGAGAGGCAATAGCTACTCGCCAAATCACAATGTGGTTTGCCAAGAAGAGGAAATTCTCGTAATTGCCAAATCTCAAGATTGGCGAACTGGAATGACACTTGTGGACAAAATGAACATAGAATCAAAACACGTGTGCAGCAAAAAAAATTGACTTTGGACGCCCTACAGTTGAAGCCATTTAATAGATGGATGCTAAAGTCAACAAAGGCGCCATCCTTATTGGTTGAGGAAGTAAGTAAAGGCTGCAGCAGTAGAAAAAGCCGTGTAAAAGGGAGACTTCCACGCCACTTTGTGCTTCAGTTTTCTTCATGCATTAAAGGCATGAAGGACGTAAACAATGATGAAGGAAACAGGATAAGGGCCAGGTGGTGGCTATTGATTGGCTGAGAATGTTTATATAAGCAGAGACAATTGATGAAAAAACGAGTTAGCCAATTTCAGTTTCTTCACGAGAGCTATTTCCCTGCTTCTTCCATTTCTCTGCCATGTTGATCTACTGAGTTTCACTCTTCAGTTGGCTAAACCAGTAAACATGCTTATAAAACCTTTCTTTCTTAGCCTGGTGAGCTGAAGGAATAAGCAAATAGAGGCCAACATGAGACAGAAAAACAACGTGTTTTGGAAGTGCAGTTGGTTGAGGTGAGTTTCATGTTTTCTGAGGTGTTCTTGATGTTCACTGATAGATCTCTATGATTTATGCAGTAATAAACATAGATATAGTCTTTGTTTTAGTTAGATTCTTGAAAAATTGGAAAACAAGGAAAATTATGGAATAGATGACGACAAGGGCGACTACAGTGATCGCCCATGTTGAAAATAGTAATCGCCAATGAGGCGAATAGATATTAAGTACTCGCCAAGGAAAGTTTGTGGGCGAGAACGCCGAATTCTAGTGATATGAATTCAAGGGCGAGCTCAAACGCAGAGACGTTGGGCGAATAGGTTTACGAGCAAACTCCACAATTGAGCCAATGTAGGCCTCGTGAGTTGAATGTTGGGCGAACTCACAAAACACGGTGTGTTATGGCGGGCGAACTGCCACGTTGAAGCCATTTGGTGAATGGCGAGCTCGTCTGGGCGAGCTAATTGGTACTCTGTGGGGCGAGTAGTTATTTGATTTATTCTCGCCAAGTGATATATAAAGAAAATATTAATGAAATTTATATATAATTTGCAGCCGATAATTGGGAATAGCTATGGGCGAACAGAGTGCCGGGCGAAGCAAGACTTCGTTGAACAAGGTAAGGGAGATGTGTGTGAAGTAATGCATGTCCTGTGGAGTAAATATTATGAAAACATTAAGTTAAATGTTTTGTTTTCTGACATGCATGGTTTTAAGAAGTCAAATTGATAGTTGTTGATCGCAGGCGAGCTGATAGCCGCCTAATGTTGTTTTGTTGGGTGAAATGATACAGGGCGGGTGAATTCCTTTATTTACGTTGGTAAGCCTTGTATTTTAATGTCGGACGAATTAGTATTGGCGGGCGAGCCAAGCCTTTTTATTATTTATACACCGTTTTGAGTTTTAAATGTGGGCGAACTATTTTGTATAGAAAAGTGGGGCGAGCCAAGAGGCAAGCTCTCTTTTATGAGAACTGGGCGAGTGCCCTTGTTTTAAAGAGAAATCCGGGTAAAGCCGTAGTCGGGCGAACCCTTTTTAAGATGTTGGGCGGGCGGCCCTTGTTTTAAACTGAAAGCGGGCGAACTGATATCAATGAGATTTCTGTTTTGAAAAAGCTAAGTGGCGGGCGAATACTAATTCACCGTCTTATCAAGTTGATTTCTGGGCGAGCCACAGAGGGCAAGCCAGTTTTGCTTCAGATTTTAAAAGCAAAGAGGGCGGGCGAACACATGTTCTCCGCCACAGCGAGCTGCTTCCATGGGCAAGCCATGTCGGGCGAGCTGACCATGGGCGAGCAGGTTTAAAATTTGAGATTATGGGCTGTTTTGGTGTTTTATTGTTTTATAAGAAATCAAATCATTTTGTGGAAATGATATATGAGATATAAAAGTTGATTTTGAGACTTTAGGCCCTGAGTTCATGCGTTGCTAGTGCGTGACCTACCTGGGGCGGTGGCTCGGTCAATGGACCAATGAGTGCACCTCAGGGCGTCACAGGGCTGATGGACCTGCCAAGTCATCAGCGGTCTCGAGGTCACTTGGCAAGTGGACCCGAGAACCCCTTTAGATTATGGCCATAGATCTGAGATAGCCGTGAGGGGCGATGGCCTACGGGTGCACCCCAAAAGCGGCAGGTTTCGTTCTCCCAAGGTGGAGGGAGAAACGATGATAGCATGATTTATTTGTTGCCTAGTCTCAACTTATCAGTTTCTATTTACTATGTGGATTATTGAAATCCTCGATAGTGTTTACTACATTTTAAAGTAAACTGTTAGTCGGTGTTTTGAATGGTGTTTTTAAGAGAGTTGTTTACTATATATCCATTTTCTTTTCTACTGGGTTATTGTTAAGAAAAGAACAAATGAATAGTGATATATAGTTTTGCTTTATTTAAAGCAGCATATATTTCCTTTACTGAGCGTATGAATCGCTCACCCTTTTGTTTTAACTCCACAGATAAGAAGTACGCGGAGTTGAGAGAATTAGCTCTCAGATGGGTATAGCTATGCTTAAAGCACTAAGGCATGGCACATTAAACGTGACAGGTACAGTCTTTTCTCTTTTACATTTCAGACATATGTATACAGTACTACCTTAATGAAATAAAAGATTATAGGGGATGTCAGATGTAAGGAATAATGAAAAAGAAATTTCATATTCCATAATAAATGGATAAATGTTTATCATTTGTCATTGTTACTGTTGAATGTTAATGGCATCGCAGACAGCCCAACCGGTAAAGTTGTATGAAAATACGTGAAAAATGTGGTAACGGGATGTTACAGTTTATCACATTGTAAAACATAGAAATCTAGTATTGAATATCAAGAGAACCATAACAATATGGAACTCACCTTAACTGAGTTGCACTTCCAGAACAGAGTGCTTTTCTGCCTCACTTAGCTTTACTTCTCTTGTTCTTTAGCTCTTCAACACTAGAGAAAAGGTTTGGCTAACTAAAAGATCAAGTTTCATGGCTCATGTATGAGAGGAATGGAAGAAACGAGATTGAGCTTGCAGTAAACACAGTATAGGCGAGAAGATTTTAGAAGGAGATGAAGTTTGCTTCAGTTGATTTTCCTCATGCATTTCTTCTTATATAGCCATGTTAATCCTATTAGAACCTACCACCTATTCCTTATCCCATTTTCTTTCATCATTACCTTGTCTTATAGCTCATTAAATGGTGAAGAAAATTGGCAATTCAAGGGAATGGCGAGGTGAAAATTTTCACGGTTCATTAAATGGTGAAGACAATTCCAGCCAAAAAGGAACAGTTTGCAGCCAAAAAGGAACGGTGGTGAAGTCCTTACTGCAATCTGTTTTTGACTAACTTCACTTTGCTATTTATTGTCTAGCCCAATTTGTCAGGAGACGCAAAGTGGCGTGAAGTCCACTATAACCCCTTTCCTTGACTTTTCTCTCTTCTTTTTATAACTCCCAGCCAATAAAATAACACATGTACACTAGTCAATTCTCTTTTCAATTCATGTACACCATATTATAAATCATAACTTCAAATGAAAAGTGAAAATTCACATTCAATGTTTTCCTTAATTTTACTAAAAGAATTTATTTCCACTATTACTCATGTACAATTATGGTATATAATATAATAAAATTCAGGTTTTACAGAGAATGTCACAATGCCCGATGATGTAGAAACAAAGACATGTGAGAAAAAGCCCTCAGGAGTAGGTTCAGCTGATTACGCTCGTTAAACCTTTAGTCTCATATCGTGGGTTTGAGTTGTGCTGGTGGCTCCTGGGCATCCATTTGCCCCCTGCTTGGGTGGTGGGTCAACCCCTCCTACCCCCATTTTTTCCCGATCAAAAAAGAAAATGTCACAATAAAATGGTAGAAAAGAAAAATAGGTGTTATTCAATTCTTAAAAGATTTAATAGTCAAATATATCTTTAATCTTTTACACAAAATAGATATAAGCTTTTTAGTCTTATTGTATGAAAATCAATCTATAATTTTTATTTTATTGTAAATAAACCCTCAACCATTTAAAATTATGTAATTAAGTCAGTATTGCACACATGGCATGTCATATGGCAACCAACTAAGTTATTCACATTAGCTTCCATGTAGGATATCTTAACGACAATTAGTGTCATTTAACAAATCTGGACTTAATTGCATGATTTTAAAATATTGAGGATTTATTTACAGTAAAATAAAAGTTTATGCGCTGATTTTAATGTGATAAAATGTTGAGAGCTTAATTTTGTTTTATGCAAAAAATTAAAGGTACATTTAACTATTAAGTTTTTTAAAACGATAATTTGAATTTAATAATCCAATAGTATATCATACATTGCTACGCATCTATTATGTGAATTTGAAAATGACGAAATCAACATTCAATTAAATTAATAAAATAGAATAGTTAAAGCATTATATTATTAATTTAATAATTAATGATAAATATTAATATAACAACTAATATTTTTATTATTTAAATATTTATTATAGTAAAACTATTTTAATCATTTCTTAATATTTTTAATTTAAAATAAATTGTTTGTATATTTTATTTACAGATGTACTGATATTACTATTTTAATAATAAATATAAATAAATATTAATTTTGTTATAATTAAATAATAAATACTTTTAATATAAAATATAATTATTTTAATAGTATAATATTTTTAATTTTTTAGCACTAACTATTATTTTTATATTATATTAATAGTGGTAATATTATTTTCAATATTTTAAAATATTAACATAAATAACAAAAATAGTTTCTTTTATTTGTTTAATAATAATATATTTTAATATTAAATATTATTAAAATATAACCTTTTTTCAGATATTAATAATTAGAAAATTTCTAAACATTTTAATAATATGTAATTTTAAAAATTTATTTAGTTAAATCAATATCATTTGAAAAAAATTTGAAAAAATAAAAATAATATAAAACATTTTTCATTTGACTCATCTAAATGATAAAAAATCTTTAGTTTTTGAAAATGTAAACATTTTCCAGGTTTGTTTTTTTGAAACTAGTTTCTGCAAAAACAAGCGTAGCCTTATATTTAAGTTGGCTGCTTAGCTAGAATAACAATTATGAAGTTTTTTTGTCCTCCACTTCTAGCAGAATAATAATTCTAATCAGATCACTTGAATGTCACTTTGAATAAAGAATCTGTGAATTGCAGGTTTTTTTTATTTTTCTAAATAAATACCGAGATTTCATTAATAACTAGACGGGACTTACAAAGACATCAAATCCCTCTAAAACAGAGTCTAAACCAAAAGAAAAACCTGAAATAAAAAACATCAAAACCATATCAGAAACCAAGACACCCAACATGAAATATATATATATATATATATATATATATATATATATATATATATAAAATCACAGCAAATTATACTTGCATGGATTTTTACATTGATTGATATATATATATATATTATATATATATATATATATATATATGGCAGTCCTATATAGCTAGCTAGCTAGTTTTGGATTCTCATGGCATCAAGGAATGACTTTCCCTCGAGCTTACGTTTAAAAAACTCCTTGAAGTAGTCTGCAACACCAATTCTTTTGAATTTTGGTGGTGATTCAGGAGTGATAAGGCTTGGAGCTGGACCCATTTCTCCATCCAATTTCGGGCAGTAAAAGGTGGCAACGGACAGCCTCTCTTTCTTTGAGTTAACAGTTGCTCGATGCTCAATGCTGCGGTAAATTCCATTCGTCAATATCTGCAAAATCATTCACCCAATTCATATAAAATATACCTGCTGATGCCACCTCTTTGACTCATCTTATAGCTACTTACATTAACTAATATTGTTTTGAAAATGGGCATGATTAGGAGGATTCTGTATTCATTATTAAGGGAAATTTGTTCTTAAGTTAACTTTGAAAATAACTATAGGTTGATAATCTTCACCAAAAATCTGCTTAGGTGTTTTAGAAAGAAAGATTCAAACCCAGAATACTTGTCATTTTCAACTTGCATAATTTTATTTTTTTTGGTATGTAAATTTCAAAGATATGATCGAGCTACTTATCTGTTTCTGATATGGATTTGGATAAATTAATTATCTGTCACCATTTGGAGCTTGCAAGTTGCAATCATTTGGAATTTGTTAGACAATTAGATAAATTCCAAGGGTCATAGAAAACGATAGGGCATTAATAGATTACCTCCATGATATCCCCCACATTAACCACAAAAGCATCAGGCAGGGGTTTAATAGGAACACAAGCGCCAGCTTTCCTTATCTGAAGCCCCTCCATTTCATTGATTTGAAGCAGAATGGTGATGGCAACAGGATCCGAGTGAGTGCTTAGCCCAATGGCCAGATCTGGCTGTGGACATGGGGGATAGTAGTTCATCCTCAGTGATTGCCAACCTCCTTCAAAAATCCTCATATCATCAGCATCTATTCCCAATACGTTTGCCTGGAAGGCAAGTAGTTTCATGGCAACGTCTTTTAGTTCTGCCGAGTAAGCTTCAATGTCGTCTCTGCGCGCAAGTAGAAATAAAAAAAGCATATAGGTTCGAAGATTTTTGTGCATTTTCAGATCATCAAGCAACCTATATTTTATTAAGTAGTGCACTGTACGTCCATATTCAATGCTCAATCCTCTCCTTAAACCTTAAATTATCTTTGACTTTTCTGGTGTCTAATTTGCCTATTGTAGGTAGGTTTGGCGCATGATTTTGACGTACGCATGGCTAAGGCACATAACATCTGCTCATTCTTATTATTGATTTAAAAAGTATTCTTGCACGAAAGGTTACACGAAGTTTTGATAATTTAATTTTACTACTATTTCTTTTGATTAATAAAGATGATATATAACATACCTCAATATATATATATATATATTTATATTTATATATGTATACACAATGAAAGGTCGATGACAGATCATGATAATTTCTTAAACAAAACAATAAGAAAATAGTAATTAAATAAAATTTGATTATTAAAAAACTTGAATAGTGATAGTTTCATATAAAAATAATTAAACAAAACTTATAGATTTATGTTTGATGCATTGACAATGTTATCTCATTAATGAGCAAAGTTTATAAATGTAAAAACCTTTAAAATAAATTAAAAACTTTTATTATTATTAATTTTTAAAGGCTTTCATATTTTTTAACTTTGCTCATTAATAAGGAGGCACTCTGTGGTTGATTAATAGTGTATAAATGTTATATTAATATTCTATCAATGTATCAAATATAAACTCATATATAAGAAGATTATATACTGTTAATGCACTAGAAGTTGATATCTCTATGCATTGCATGAGACATAAGTTAGTAACTAAAATATATAGAACACTACAGTAGAATCCTCTAAATTAATTTCATTTAAATTAATGACTCTTTTAATCAAATCCAGCCAATATAAAAAATTAATAAATTCTTCTGTCAAAATATATGGACACATTTAAAAAAAAAAACAATTTATAAGATAAAACACTTTAAATTAGTAACTTCACTAAATTGATATTCAATAATGATTCCCAAGAGTATTTATTTGTAAGAGTTTTATTGTAATTCTAATCTAAGCAAACAATATTGACGAAAAACATCTAATCAAATAATATTACACTTTTATTATATGTTTGGTACATAGGATAAGGATAGAATAAGATAATATAAGATTATGGATAAGATAAGATTAGATTATATCATCCTATATTATGTTTGGTGTATACAATGATTAAGAATAAGATAGGATAATTTTTTATGTTTTTCACAATATTTGTTATTTGTAAAATTAAAAGTAGTATAAAATGATTTTTTTAAGTACTCTTTTTTAAAGTAACATAATTTAAATTTATAATTTTTTTGCTATAAATATAAATGAAAAATTAAAAATTTAAACACTATTTATTATACTATAATTAATAGTCCAATTTATTAGCTGATTTTTTTAATAAAAAATTACTTCTAAAAATTTATATTACATTTTCAAAAAAAAAAATGGTTAAGAAATGATTTTTTATAAAAGGCATTCTCTATATTTTTTTCAGTTTTTTTTCCTTTTTGTTTTTATTTCTTTTGTATGATATAAATTTAAAATAATATTTCATTGTAAATTAAATATATTTATTTTTAGAAAATTGAGTTTTTCTAGGAAATAATTTTATTTTTTAATTAAATTAAAATTTCCAAAAGACTATTCTTAAATTTTTTTCTCTATTTTTATGATTTCTTTATCTTCTTTTTTTTGTTCAATTATAAGGAAATATAGAAAAAAAAGAAAAATACAGGTTAAATTTAATGATTCAATTTTGATGAATTAAAAAATGTATAATTTCTAATAATTTTATGGTTAATAGTCATTTTCCTTTCTTTTTTTTTTTACAGTCAAAAAGAAAAAAATTAAGAAAGAAAAAATAAAAATTCAAATGAAAGAAAAAACTAGTTAAAAAATATATTTTATAATAATTTTTATGTTTGAGAATTTTTTGTAAAAAATAATTTCAAAAAATGTGTTCAAGAAAATATTATTTTATAAAAATTATAGTTTTTCGTTAATAAAAACAAGCAAAAAAAGAAAGAAAAAGTAGGAAAAAATGAAAAAGAAGGGAAAATTTTATATTAATTAATTAAAGATCCTTATTATTTGTTATGTGTACATAGGATAATGATAGAATAAGATAATATAAGATTATGGATAGGATAAGATTAGATTATATCATCCTATCTTATGTTTGGTGTGTACAAGGATTAAGAATAAGATTGGATGATTTTTTATATCTTTCATAATATTTGTTATGTGTAAAATTAAAAATAGTATAAAATGATTTTTTTAAGTACTCTTTTTTAAAGTAACATAATTTAAATTTATAATTTTTTTATAAATATAAATGAAAAATTAAAAATTATAGTTTTTCTTTAATCAAAAACAAGAAAAAAAAAGAAAAAAGAAGGAAAAAATTATATTAACTAATTAAAGATCTGTACTATATTATTAAATGTTTAAGTTAATTTTTAAATATAAATGTTAAGGATGAAATAATAAAATATGAGTATTTATTTCTAATCCTCACATTTTGAAGATGATTGAGTTATCCTATACTAGGAGGATGACTAATCGTCATTGCAATCCAATCCTCCCCTTAATATGTGCATCAAACATAAGATAGGATAATTATCATCCTATCTTATCCATCATCCTATGCACCAAACATAACCTTAAGAGAAACACAATTTTCCCTATTTTTAACTCTAAAAAAATAATTTGGTTTTGAATTCAAGAACATTTTTAAAAAAATTTTTGGCTTTTTGAAGCAAAAGGTATGTAATTATATATATAAAAAACCTTAATTTTGAACAAAACTGTAATTTAACAAAGAAAAAAAAACCTTAACTATTTGTATGGACTATTATTATTTGAGAAGTTTTGGTTTAGAATCACATTAACTATTTTGAAAGATTCTTAAAATTTAATTTGTGGAATTTTAGTCTATAATTTTGAGAAAGGAATTAATAATTAACCTGAACGGTAGAGGAAGGTTGGGAAAGATCTGAGGTTTCCTAAGATGAGTTGGGAGGGCAGTGATATAGAACATATCTGCCCAATCAAGCTTCTGTTCCTCAGACACAACAAAGGCCTGTCCAAATCCCTCCACATCCTCTGGATGCTGCCAAAGCTTCTTCTTCTCTTCCATCGGTAGCATGAACAGTTCTTGAATCCCCTTCTTCACTTTATCCACCAATGTACTGCTCACTCCATGATTTATCAACTGTTACACATTAATGCCACCGATCTCATTTATTACTAAAACTATATAATATTTAATTCAATTCATAATTGAAAAATCATGCATGGCTACATACCTGGAAGAAACCCCAGTCTTTGCATGCATGGTGCAACTTTTCTAGCTCAACATCAGTGGAATCTCCAGAATGCAACTTAAGCATGTCGATGATCGGAACTTGTAATTCTGGCGAAGAACAAGTGTCAATGGATGTGAAAGGAGGACCTTGATCAGGACGCTGATAGCGTAATGGAATTGAGTCGAGGACCTCCTTTGCCAGCTCTAGAACAGAAGGAACTAGGATAGAACTGCCTAACTTTGCTAATTCTGATTCCATGTTTTCTCATTTGAAATGTAACCTCTCACAAAGTTTGTACTACAAAAGAAAATAAAAATTATATCTATCTCGTAGTGAGCAAGGAAGAAGGTGGGGAATAACAACATAAATAATGTGTATAGTGACTATTCCCTTTTGACTTGGAAATGTTTTGTAACGTATACTTTTTTTTTGGAAAGAATGTAGCGTATAATTTTAATAATAAAAGAAAAAAAGTTTTAAAACATTATAATTGGTTAAAGCTGCTGTTACTGTTTTTTTTTGAAAAGTAAATGAATTTATTAATGAAGCAAACAGTTACAATCATGTCACAAAATCAGTGGTACATTAACTTTAAGTTTTGCAAGGGAGTCAGAAAAAAATTAGCTTCTTTAAAAAGACGAACAAAAGAAATAACACCCAAACATGAGTAAAATTGCTGTTACTATTTCTCAATTATATTAAGCTTTTGATGTTTTCATTTAGCAACCAGATGTTTGAAAATTCAAATAATGCAAATCAATTGTAGGGCTGTAAACGAACCGAACACGAACGAACGAACTGATGTTTCTGTTCTTTCGTTTGTTTTTCAGTGCCGTTCGTGTTCGTTCGTGTTCGTTAAAGAGTGTGTTCGTGTTCGTTCGTTCGTTTGGTAAGGCTTGTTCATTAATGTTCGCGAACATATAAACGAACGCGTTCGCGAACACTTAAACGAACGCGTTCGCGAACACATGTTCATGAACAAGTTGCATAAGAATAAACTAAATATTAAATATTAAAAATTTTACATAAAGATTAAATTTCACATGTAAATTGAAATCATCTAATACAAAATCTTTAATACAACTTAAGTCAACAATGTTTTATTAAAATTGATAATTACTATTGTTGACACCTAATTTTGTTCGGATCAACATATTTTATAGTTTGTTTTTTTATTTTATTTGAATTTTTAATTTTAAAGTTTATTGTTTTATTATTTTCTTTTTTAGTAGTCTTATAAATTGATTAATAAAGAATATATATAATAAGTATAAAAAAGGGCACAAAAACAAAAAAAAAATCAAAAAAAGAAAGAAAAATCAAAAAGAAAAATAAAAAAAAAAGAAAAGAAAAGAAGTTGGACGGCACCAACTCCTCCAACCCGGTCCCTCAGGTTGTCCATCAGCCCTGCAAGCCCCTCCCCCGAGGCTGTCCATCAGCCACTGACACCACCAGCTACACCAACTCTACCACCGGCCTACTCCATCCCATCTATGCCAATCATGCTTCTTTTAAAAGACTCACCATCCTTGATCTAAAAAAAAAGGAAGCAAAAACAGAAGCCTAATCCGAAAACTACCCATCACCGTCACTACAAGAAAATTGCTTTTCAGCGACGGAAATTTAGCTACGGAATTTTTCCGTCGCTGATAATTAGTATTAGCGACGGATTAGCGACGGATTAGCGACGGAATTTATAATGAATTTAGCGACGGAATTAGCGACGGATTAGCGACAGAAATTGGTCGGTAATTAGCGACGGAATATTTTCCGTCGCTAATTCTGTCGCTAATTATGGGGGATATACTGTTTAATTGCGCCAAAGTATTAGCGACGGAATTAGCGACGGAATTATCCGTCGCTAAAGCCAAAACATAGAAAAAATTTAGCGACGGAATTTTTCCGTCGCTAATAATTCCGTAGCTAATGGGATTTAGCTACGGAATTAGCGACGGAAAAATTCCGTCGCTAAGTCCCATGAATTCTTCCACCGAAAAATCAATTGGGAACTTAGCGACGGAATTTTTCCGTCGCTAATTCTGTAGCTAAAGCCCATTAGCTACGGAATTAGCGACGGAAAAATTCCGTCGCTAAATTCCCATGAATTCTTTTACCGAAAAATCAATTGGGAACTTAGCGACGGAATTTTTCCGTCGCTAATTCCGTAGCTAAAGCCCATTAGCTACGGAATTAGCGACGGAAAAATTCCGTCGCTAAGTTCCCAATTGATTTTTCGGTAAAAGAATTCATGGGAATTTAGCGACGGAATTTTTCCGTCGCTAATTCCGTAGCTAATGGGCTTTAGCTACGGAATTAGCGACGGAAAAATTCCGTCGCTAAGTTCCCAATTGATTTTTCGGTGGAAGAATTCATGGGACTTAGCGACGGAATTTTTCCGTCGCTAATTCCGTAGCTAATGGGCTTTAGCTACGGAATTAGCGACGGAAAAATTCCGTCGCTAAGTTCCCATGAATTTCTCAACCGAAAATCATATGGGAATATAGCGACGGAATTTTTCCGTCGCTAATTCCGTAGCAAAAGCCCATTAGCTACGGAATTAGCGACGGAAAAATTCCGTCGCTAAATTCCCAAGAATTTTCTTTCTAAAATGTTCATGGGAACTTAGCGACGGAATTTTTCCGTCGCTAATTCCGTAGCTAAAGCCCATTAGCTACGGAATTAGCGACGGAAAAATTCCGTCGCTAAGTTCCCACATGATTTTTCGGTGAAGAATTCATGGAAACTTAGCGACGGAATTTTTCCGTCGCTAATTCCGTAGCTAATGGGCTTTAGCTACGGAATTAGCGACGGAAAAATTCCGTCGCTAAGTTTCCATGAACATTTTAGAAAGAAAATTCATGGGAATTTAGCGACGGAATTTTTCCGTCGCTAATTCCGTAGCTAAAGCCCATTAGCTACGGAATTAGCGACGGAAAAATTCCGTCGCTAAATTCCCATATGATTTTTCGGTTGAGAAATTCATGGGAACTTAGCGACGGAATTTTTCCGTCGCTAATTCCGTAGCTAAAAGCCATTAGCTACGGAATTAGCGACGGAAAAATTCCGTCGCTAAGTCCCATGAATTCTTCCACCGAAAAATTATGTTGGAATTTAGCGACGGAATTTTTCCGTCGCTAATTCCGTAGCTAAAGCCCATTAGCTACGGAATTAGCGACGGAAAAATTCCGTCGCTAAATTCCCTCCAAAATTCCCTCCAAAATATTTTAGAAAAGGTCAAAAAATTAGCGACGGAATATTTCCGTCGCTAATTCCGTAGCTAAAGATCATTAGCTACGGAATTACCGACGGAAAAATTCCGTCGCTAATTCCTCGTATAGCGTGTTAGATCTAGTTAGCGACGGAATTTTTCCGTCGCTAATCCGACGGAAATTCCGTCGCTAATACCTCGAAATTCGTGATTCACTTTCTTTTTCTTCTTCTTCCGCCCGTGATGGTCAAATTTTCTGCTTGTGTTTCTCTTCCTCTCCCCTTTGCGCCGCCGTCCCTTGCCCCACCGAAGGTCCGAAGCTGCGCCGCCGGTCTGTTACACCTCCACCTGCCGCCGGTCACCTCTCTCCTCTCATCACCGCCGGCGCCGTCTGGTTTTTAAAGAAGAAAACCAACACAGCCCACTCCTCTGAAGCTTGCCACTGCTGCCGCCCGCCCCTGCCATCGCCGCTGCTGCCCCACTGCCCGCCGCCGCTGACCTGCCGCCGGTCGTCCTTACCGCCGGTCATACTATTGGTATATAGTAGTTGTATTATTTTTAAATTTAAAAGATATAATTATTTGTTTGGTAGTTTGTTTATGTAAAATATATATTTATTTGTATTTATAATAATATTTGTAGAAATTTTGTATTTATTGGGAAAAATTATTTTTGTTAGATTTGAAATATATAAATTTATTTATGTCAATTTAATTTGGTCATAATATTATTAATTATAAAAATTTATTGTTGTTTTATTGTATCTAATTATATGATAGTAATAGATTGATTGAACTACTATTATTAATTTTTATTTATTTGTTTAATTTGTTTATTTAAAATATATATTTAAAATGTTAATTTGTTTTTAGTTGTTTATTTTTGTTTGTCTGTATTTATAATAATATTACTAGAAATTTTGAATTTAAATGTTTAAAGTTATTTTTGTTACATTTTAAATATATAAATTTATTTATGTAAATTTAATTTGGTCATAATATTATTAATTCTGAATATTTATTATTGTTTTAGTGTATCTAATTATATGATATTAATAAATTAATTGAATTAGTATTATTAATTTTGGGATTAATGTGAGATATATACATTGTTATATATATTATTTTTTTTCATTGCATAAATGTATATATTGTTGTATTAATAGTTTTAATATGTATTATAACGAAAGTTGTATGTATTGTAATCGTTATTTTTTTATTTTAAAATAGAAAGAAAATAATATTTAATTTTTAATATGTAGTTTTTATGCTATTGTAGGTTATTTAATCACCAGCAAATAAGGAGTGCTTTGGTGGATTGTGATCGTGAGGTAATATTTTAACTATTTTATTATGCATTTTATAATAAATAATTGTTAATTTTGATTTAAAATTTTTATTTTGTTTTTAAATTGGTTGAGATATTTGCTTTGATTGCTATATTTTATTTATTTTGTGTGGTTTTGTTTATTAAATTACAGATCTTTTATTCAGATCGTATCATGAATAAGGATAGGAGTTGGATGTACAACCGGTTAGATAGTAATAGTTATATTACAAATGAGTTTTTAAATGGAGTTGAAGAGTTTATCGATTTTGCATGTTCAAATAGGCAGTTTGTCAGTGGAGATAGAATAAAATGTCCTTGCATCAAATGTCAAAATAGAATCTTTTTAGAATGTGATAAGGTACGGGAACATTTGTTTTACAAAGGTTTTATGGGTGGTTATACTATTTGGGAAAAACATGGTGAAGTTGTTGAAGGAGAATCCTCAAGAAATAGAGACGAGATTGGTGATCTGATGTATGAAATGTATTCAGAACAAAACCCGTATAATAGAATGGTGAGGGATGCTTGTCATATTAATTTTGACGGGAATGCTAATCAGTCAAGATTTGATGAGCATGAACAAAATTCATCAAGACAAAACTTTGCTTCTCTGTTAAATGATGCAAATGAACCATTGTGGACAGAATGTTCTAAGCACACGACATTATCTGCTATGTCACAATTGTGTAATTGGAAGTCGGAGCACA
This sequence comes from Heritiera littoralis, assembly GCA_031772115.1. NCBI lineage: Eukaryota > Viridiplantae > Streptophyta > Magnoliopsida > Malvales > Malvaceae > Heritiera > Heritiera littoralis. Next base: position 4,135,184 of record JAPDPK010000026.1, on the reverse strand, counting down.
ATGTTAGTGAAGCATGTTTTAATCGAATGTTGCAGATTGTGAGAGGTATGCTTCCGGAGAATAATCATTTACCGGAAAACTTTTATGAAATGAATAAAAAAATGGAGAAATTCGGTCTTGGTTATGTTAAGATAGATGCTTGCAAGAATAATTGTATTTTATTTTGGAAAGAATATGCCGAGTTAATGCATTGTGTGATATGTGGGCATCCTAGATATAGACAATGTGGGGTAAGAGGAAAGAAGACACCGTACAAGATTTTGCGCTACTTGCCATTAATCCCTAGGCTTCAAAGGCTTTATATGTCAGCTGCAACTGCTAAGTTTATGACATGGCATGCGCACAATCGAAGTTCTTCAGGAGTGCTTAGACATCCAGTTGATGGTGAAGCTTGGCAACATTTCAATTGTACTCATCCATCATTTGCTATGGAACCTCGTAATGTTAGAATTGGTTTATGTGCAGATGGGTTTTGTCCGTTTGGGCCAGCTACGAGGTCATATTCTTGTTGGCCAGTTATGCTTGCTGTTTACAATTTACCTCCCTGGATGTGTATGAAACAACCATATTTGTTATTGAATATGGTAATTCCGGGAAGGAGCAATCCATCACAAAACATAGATGTTTTTTTAAGGCCTTTGATAGATGAGTTGAAAATCTTATGGGATGAGGGTGTTCAAACTTATGATGCTTATAGAAATCAACTTTTTTTGTTAAGGGTTGCATTAATGTGGACAATTAATGACTTTCCTGCATATGGAATGTTGTCTGGGTGGAGTACACATGGAAGATTATCTTGTCCTTATTGTATGGAACATACAAAAGCTTTTAGATTGCAACATGGACGAAAGCCTTGTTTTTTTGATTGTCATCGTCAATTTTTACCTCCTAATCATTCTTTTAGGAAGCAAAGGGATAAATTTAGTAAAAGGGTTGATTATGATCCTCCGGTTATGAGATTGTCAGGTGAAGAAGTGTTGTCTCGGATAGATAGTTTGGAAGACTTAACATTTGGGACAAAATGTCCTCAACAAAAACCTCAAGGTTTTGGGGTAACTCATAATTGGGTGAAGAAAAGCATTTTTTGGGAGCTGTCTTATTGGCATACCAACCTTATTCGTCACAACTTAGATGTCATGCATATTGAAAAAAATGTGTTTGACAATTTATTCAATACATTAATGGATGTTAAAAGCAAAACAAAGGACAACACAAATGCAAGGTTAGATTTGGCGCTGATTTGTAAACGAAAGGAATTGGAATTGGTGACAAGTAATGGAAAAACTTTCGCACCTAAAGCATCGTTTACCTTAAGCAAAGAGGATCAGAGAAGAGTGTGTAAATGGGTGAAAGAGCTAAGGCTTCCTGATGGGTTTGCATCAAACATATCTCGGTGTGTAAATATTGAGGAAGGCAAGTTTTATGGAATGAAAAGTCATGACTGTCATGTTTTTATGCAAAGATTAATTTCGATTGCCTTTCGTGATTTCATACCTAATTCAATATGGGATGCTATTACTGAGCTATCTCATTTTTTTCGAGATATATGTTCAACTGAATTACATGTGAATTACATGGAACAGTTGCAGAGCAACATTGTAGAAACAATTTGCAAATTAGAGAAAATTTTTCCACCAAGTTTTTTTGACTGCATGGAACATCTCCCCATTCACTTACCTTACGAGGCCAAGGTTGGCGGACCCGTTCAATACCGATGGATGTATCCATTTGAGAGGTAATAATTTGTTTGCTATGAGCATTTTTCAATGTGCTATAAGAAATAGAGCGCTTATTATATGCCACTAAATGTGTATTGTATACTTTAATTAGGTTTTTGCATCGCCTAAAAAAGAAGGTGAAAAATCGTGCACATGTGGAGGGATCTATATGTGAGGCATATATGAGGGAGGAAATTGCAACATTTTGTGCATTATACTTTGATCCCAATATTCAAACAAGGCTAACTCGTCCACCACGGAATGATGATGGAGGAGACGTAGATCCCATGGGACGTTTGTCAATTTTCAAATATCCTGGACGACCACTTGGGCGGGCAAAGAACAATCGTCGATATCTGGAAGAAGATGAGTTTGATGCAGCGGTGATATACGTGCTAATGAATTGTGAAGAAGTTCTCCCGTACATTGAGTAAGTATATAGCATTACATATCATACAATAAATACAACGAAGGCTTTTTGATCTTAAGCATTTTCATATATACTTGCTATATATTGATTTTATAGGATATTTGATGAAATGGTCAAAAGAAATGAACCAGAGATGAACGATGGACAATTGGAGAAAACACGTCAAGCGCATTTTACGAAATGGTTTAGACAATATGTAAGTAATTTAAATATAATTCGTTTTGTTTTAATAGATGATACTGCATTTCACTCATCACAAGAATCACTATTATGTAGGTTCGTGAACAAGGAAATGCAATTGATAAACGTATCATTGACCTCTCTCATGGTCCAGCACGTTTGGCAAGTTGTTATCAAGGGTATTTTGTAAATGGATTTAAGTTTCATACCTTTGAATATGGAAAAACTCGAAAAACAATGAACAGCGGTGTTTGTGTAAAGGTGATTGTTACAATGATTTTGATCGTGACTTTTATGGTATATTGATAGATATAGTGGAGTTGGAATATTTTGGGATTGGAAATAAAGTTATACTCTTTAAGTGCCATTGGTTTGACATTGAGAGAGGTTATCGTGTTCATCCTAGACATGCTCTTGTTGAAATCAAACATAAGTCTATACTTGCTAGCAATGAACCTTTTATATTAGCTCAACAGAGTCAGCAAGTGTATTTTAGTCCTTATCCATCTAGAAAAAGAGATCGTCGTGATTGGTGGGTTGTTTTCAAGACAAAAGCAAGAGCTAGATTTAATATTCAAAATTGTGATGTGGACATAGTGGATTTAAATGATGGGGTTTATCAAGAAATTGAAAATCCACATCCTATAAATATCACATATTCAGAAGACCTTGACAATCCCACTATTCTCGTTCGCGGAGATTATGAAGAGGTAAATATTGCAGAAGAAGAAGAAGAAGAAGAAGAAGAAGAAGAAGAAGAAGATGATGATGATGATGATGATGATGATGATGATGATGATGATGACGACGACGACGACGACGACACCAACAACGACGACGACAATGATGATGATGATGAGGACGAGGTCTTTTTTAGCTAATTGCTCTTATTTCTTTTTTTAAATGTTTATGTGAAGTTAATAACTTAATTACTTTTTTGTTTGCTTTTATTTACGATATTTTGTAAGATGTTTTGTAAAATGTTAATTTATTTTGTATATTAAGTTCATTATCTAATACATATATTATTTTTTTCATGTATTGTAGGTATAATGAAATCATCAAAAAAATCATCTGGTAAGAAGGCTCGCTCCGGTGGATCTTCTACATCGAGTTGGAAGTCTTTTTTCATGCCTACTCCACGATCTCAGACCCCAGCAATTAACCTTGAAGCACAATTATTTCCATCAATAGAAGTGGATACTGATGAGATGGACCCACTCACTGACCAACCGATTGACCAGAGAGATAGTCCAATTGACCAAGGCCCATCCACACATGGTCTATCTGGCCAAGCCTCATCATCTGCCGAGGGTATATCCCCTGACGGAATACCGATTGAGCAGCTTAACATCGATCATACTTGGACAAATACAGGCAGTGGTGCGAGTTCCGATGGTAGTGGCAGTGGAGGTAGAAAACGAACAAGAGGGCCCAATCAAGGATATTCGACTCCAAGTAATCCGGATCAAAGGGCACGACTTACTTGTCTGAATAACGGGTAATAAAAATAAAATTACTATTTTGCTATATGAAGTTACTTAATTAATATTAATAAAAAATTTGAATTTATTTATGTCGCAGCGCTTTTCTGGAGCCTCAAGCTGTTCGGACAATTACAACATTAATTAAAGAGTATTTTACTGATCCTTGGCCAACATGGAAAAGTGTTCCAATTGCTGTGAAAACCCAAATATGGGAAAAATTTTCGGTATGTCAATCGTAAATAATTAATACATTACTTTATTTTATTATTTTACTTAACATGATTTTTTACTAATGATTACAATTGATTTAGGAAATTTTTGCGTGGCCTCCTGAAGAAACGATTATTGTGAAAAATATTTGGGAGAACATTTGCAAAACACGATTCCGTGACTTGTTGCAAGCTGAAAGAAAAAAAGCAATGCAACATTTTGGCACAGATCGAATTGCTGACTGTAAAGGGTATATGTCCAGCTGGATCAAAGTTGAGATATGGGACTCCTTGATTGATGACTTATGGGGCAAATCGGAATGGGAGGCGAAGTCACAGAAAGGAAAGCAAAATCGATTGACCATAAAAGAAGGAACTGTTACCAAGCATACAGGTGGATCGATTTCTTTTCCTGTGCATGCACATAGACTGGTATGTAACTTTTTAAATCATATGTATGATATTATAGTTAAAATATATATTGTTTACAGCTAACGGAATATTTTTTTTGTTTTACTTGTGAAGAGGAATCAATATAATCGAACACCTACATATAAGGAGGTATTTGATCGCACTCACAAAAAAAATGCTGGCCAAGGTGAATATGTGGACAATAAGTCGAAAGTTGTCAGTGTACGTATATTTAAAATAATTTTGTTTTATGTATGTTAATTATTATTTAATTACTTTTTAAGTATAGATATATTTATAATAATAAATTTTTTTTATAGGAAAAATATAATGCTTCATTGGTTGAAAAGTATGGTACGGATATTAGCAGTCAACCACACTTTGATCCTGTTGCTTGGTGTGACTGTATTGGAGGAATGGAAACAACCCGCACACATGTGTACGGCCTTGGAAGCAGTTCACAAAACAGAGATATACTTGAGTCATCCGCCTCCTCAGCAAGTCCAATATTCTCGGTTTCTCAATCAACAGTAAGCCAGGATGAGCGCATCGATGTTATAGAAGAGAAACTTGATGAAGTTCTCAAATATTTACCGCAAATGCACCAATGGATGGCTGAGATGAGTAATGCATGGAAGAGTAGCAAAGGAGGCCCTTCAAATCCCGATGATAGCCAGACACCGAACCTCGGAGATGGGCCTTCTTCATAGATCTCTGTTATAATGTAAGAAATTTAAGTACTTTGTTCTTTTTATGTTTTAAGAATTTGATGGTTGTTGAGAGATGTTATGAATTTGTTTAATTTTAATCATGTTTTATGATTATGTATGAATTTTATGGAAAAATTTATGTTTATGTATTAAGGTCTTTTAAATGTTGCTATAGTCATGAATTTAGGGTTTTAACATGAATTTAAGCTTAACCTTAAATTTAAATATATTTCGGAAAACTTTTGGAAACAATTTTGGAATTTAACATTTTGGTAGCGAAATGCATAAATAATATATGATGATAAAAAAATATATTATTAGCGACGGAATTCAAAAAAATTAGTGACGGAAATAATAGCATTAGTGACGGAAATAATAGCATTAGCGACGGAATATTCCGTTGCTGATAACATTCAGCGACGGAAAATTTTTATTATTAGCGACGGAATATTCCGTTGCTGATAACATTTAGCGACGGAAAAAATTTATTATTAGCGACGGAAAATTCCGTAGGTAAAATTATTTAGCGACGGAAAATTTTATTATTAGCGACGGAATATTCCGTCGGTAAAACTTTTAGCGACGGAATATTTTCATAAAATTTAAAAAATAAAAAAAAATTACCGACGGAATTAGCGACGGAAAATTCCGTCGCTGAAATTTTTAGCTACGGATAATAGGTGACCGATTTCCATTTTAGCGACAGAAAAATTCCGTCGCTGATAACAAAAAATCCGTCGCTGATAAGGACAAATTCCGTCGCTAATTAGCGACGGAATTAGCGACGGAATTTTCTTTCAGCGACGGAATGAGCATCAGCGACATTGATTTTTCCAACGGAATTATTCCGTCGCTAATCCGTCGCTAATCCGTCGCTAAAACCCTTTAGCGACGGAATAAGACTTTTAGCGACGGAAAATTCCGTCGCTGAAAGTCTCTTTTTTTGTAGTGCGTCCGAACCACCACCATCACTACCACCATTTTCGGCCAATACCCCGGCCCCTCAATCCTCAGCTCACCATCAACCTCCAACACCATCCCCAAACACTACCAGAGGCCACCTCTTCTGGCTCGACATCAATAACCAGCATCATCCCTCACCATCGAGCCTTGCCCAAACACCCAACACAGCCCCCCTTTAACACACCGGGTATCACCGCAACGTCACCAGCAATCTCTGCATACCCTACGACCACCTAACACACACACAAACAGCAACCGAAACACACCCAAAACAAAAAAGAAAGAGGAAAACTGAACGAGACCCACTCCAACCCAGAACCTCCAACAACCAAAAAAATCTCAAAACTGAACCCATTACCCGTCAACTCCCAAACCCCCAAAATAGCCATAGACCCACCTGCAAAAGAAAACAACCACAAAGCCCACACAACAGCCAACACAAACCCAGAAAACCAATACAACAAACACAAGCCTCAACAACAGCAAAAATTCAAAAAAAAAGGGGCAGAAAAGGGTAATCCGAGAACCGAAAAAAGGAGAGCCGGTTCAAGGGCTTCCGAAAGGGTTTGGGCCTTAAGATCTGGTGAGGGAAAAGCTAGGAAGGAGAAAGCGAAAGGTTTAAGCGGCGGAAGAAGGGGTTTTGAAGTTTTAAACCGGCGGCTTCAAGAGCAGATTTAGGAATTTAGAGCCATTTTTTGGGAAAAAGAAGATTAGAAATGGGAAGAGGGAACTTAGAAGCTTCGAAAAGTGGCTTCCTTTTTGGGATTAGCCGCCGGTGAGCGGCGGCCGGCGACAATGGACGGCGGCCAGAAATCGCTGGCCGGGAGAGCTTTGAGAGGTCTGGCAATTTTTTTTTTTAGGAAAAGGGAAGAAATGAAGAACTAAAAAAAAAATTGGCTTTTGTAGTCTGTGAGAAAAAAAAAGGCAAGGGAGGTTGACCCGCGCGGATCCGGATCCGACCCGGGATCCGCGTACCCGACCCGGAGGCATTCCCAGCCGACCTGTGTGGAGCTGACCCGACCCGTGCCGCGTCCGACCCGTTTCGCTTCGCCTGACCCGCCCGCTACCCCTGTTTGGGCCTTCAGATTTGGGCCCACTCCAAGTTGCTTTTGGGCTGTTTTGAAAATTTTTGGGTTCTTAGTCCAAACCAATTTAGGTATATTTCTATTTTCCTATTTATTTATTTTTATGTTTGTTAAATTATTACTTTAGGTGTTCTTGATATATTCTCATGATAAAAACATATCTATTTATTTGTGTATATATATATATATATAATATATATATATATATAAATATAATATAAACTCTTTAGAATTTATGATAATTTTAAGTTTAATTAATTTAATTGCATGGAATTAGTATTAATAGTAAACATATAGTTTTCAAATATATGTAAATAACTATATAAAGTAATGATAAAATAAAATTAGTTTTCAAACATATGAAAATAAATATATATAAAGTAATAATAAAATAAAATTCTTATTAGACAATTTATTATGAAAGAAAATGTATTTCGGGAAGCATTAATAAATGAAATTCTTCCGATGATGGGATGTTATGAAATTCACAAGTAGTGATTTCTTAACTGATCCCTAGGTGAGAAGAGTCGTACTAAATGTTACCAGAGTATTGGGATACTTAGTATGATTTTTCAATAATTTATTTTTTATTAAAAATAAAAATAAATGAGTTTTTTTAAAAAAAAAATTGAAAAAGGAAATTAATAATAAAAATTGAATTTAATTAAATATTTATCCGATGATGGGATGTCATGAAACTCACAAGTAGTGATTTCTTGACTGATCCCTAGGTGAGAAGAGTCGTACTAAATGTTACCAGCGTATTGGGATATTTAGTATGATTTTTCAATAATTTAACTTTTTATTAAAAATGAAAATAAATAATTTATTTTTTTATAAAAAACAAAGAAAAATAAATAATGAACTTTAATAATTAAATGAAATTCTTCCGATGATGGGATGTTATGAAACTCACAAGTAGTGATTTCTTAACTGATCCCTAGGTGAGGAGAGTCGTACTAAATGTTACCAGAGTATTGGGATATTTAGTATGATTTTTCAATAATTTATTTTTTTAATTTTATTTTATTTTTTATTTTATTAAAAATAAAAATAAATAAGTTTTTTAAAAAGAAAATTGAAAAAGGAAATTAATGATAAAAATTAAATTTAATTAAATGAATTCCGATGATGGGATGTCATGAAACTCACAAGTAGTGATTTTTTTTTTTTTGAAAAGCCAGATATATTAATGAATCTGTTATACAATATAGAGGATATTAGGCGTAAGGTGGCCTTCACGTCCTCAAGGAAATATTGCATACAGGAAGCAACGGAAAAAAAGTACAAAGCAGCAAATAGAGCATCTATTTACGGACGACTGCCCCATCAACATTGAGCTAAAGGTGGACCCAACTGATCTAGACAACCAAAAGCACGTAACACCCACACCAATTGAGAACGACATCGATCAACCGCTCCGCAACAATCTGACCGATAAAATAAAATCCGCCCAGGAACAAATCATGCTCAGCACTAAATCAAAGACTCAGTATTTTAAACAGGCCATCCATCAAGCACCTTCCATGCTATTTAGCTTCAAGAGAAACCGGCGAGACGCTCCCAGTTTGGCGTAAAAAACAGCCAACCGCACCTGGGATCAAAGAAGATTAGAACACCTTATATAAGTCGACAGTTCTGAAAACACCCTGTTTAGCAAGTGTATCAGCTTCTTCATTGATTTCCCTAGGAATGTGGGAGACTCTCCAACTCAGGAACCATGGCTTAAGATTCTCAATATGTGCAATGATTTTTCTTAATTTCCATGGAACGGATTGGGGACAGTTGACCCACTTTACCGCATTAGCAGAGTCGCTCTCAAGGATAATGGAGTGGGAATTGACCCAATTTGAAGCTGCAAAGATGAGGCAAGCCTCCTTAATTGCAAGCAGTTCAGCTTCGTTGGAATCCATCACACCAACTGATTTGGAGAAAGTGATTTTCGTATTGCCGAATTCATCCCTCAAAATACCCCCGATGCCAGCATGACCAGGCTTACTAAGAGCAGAGCCATCAACATTGAATTTTAGAAAGCCAGATGGAGGGACCTTCCACGCTGAAATCAGTTTATGATTTTTCTGTTTTTGAGGAGCAGCAAATAAGTTAGGCAGCCTAAGAAAATCCAACACAGAAGCATGAGCCGTGGGCCATTTAGCTTTGGACCAAAAAGCCAATCTAACTTTAACATTGTCCATGGATTGATTCAGATTGGAAATTTTGCCATTAAATACAACATTATTCCTATTAAGCCAGATGGTCCAGATGATGGCAAAAAAAGCCATTCTCCATACCTTGTTGCAATGGCTCTCGGGCAAAGCAGTAAACCACGCCAAGAAAAAGTGGATTGGCTTAGAGTGGCACGTCCAAGAAATCCCCCAGATATTACAAAAGTGTGCCCATATTCTCCATGCAAAATGACAAGTAAAGAAAAGGTGGTCAACGGTTTCAATATCTTTATCACAAATAGGACAATTGGCAGCTGAAACCTGTAACAGACCTCTACTCACAAGGAGGTCTTTGACTGCAACCCGTCCTCTTAAAAGTTTCCAACAAAAAATTTCAACATTGGGGGGAGCTAGCCCAGTCCAGACTAGTTTCCAGTAGTCATTTTTTGACTGATCCCTAGGTGAGAAGAGTCTTACTAAATGTTACCAGAGTATTGGGATATTTAGTATGATTTTTCAATAATTTAATTTGTTTTATTAAAAATAAAAATAGATAAGTTTTTAAAGGAAAATAAAAAAAAGAAATCAATAATAAAATTTAAATTTAAATGAAATTCTTCCGAGGATGGGATGTCATGAGACTCACAAGCAGTGATTTCTTGACTGATCCCTAGGTGAGAGGAATTAGCTAAATGTTACCAGAGTATTGGGATATTTAGCTAAATTTTTCAATATCAAGAGTTTCATTAATAAAATCAAAATACATAAAATTTTTTTAAGTTTCATATGCATCATTTTTTATCTGTTTGCATCATATGCATTCATAATAATTTTCGAAGCGAGTGTGAATCTTCTGATGATGAGATTCTATAGAACTCGCAAGTAGTGATTCTTAAGAAATCTTTAGGTGAGGAAAATTATTTCAAATGTTACCAGAGTATTGGGATATTTGATTTAATTTTTCAATACAAAAATGTTCACATTCACTTTTGAAAAATAAAATTTAATTTTTTAAAATAAAACAAAATAAATTACAAATAAAAAATGATTTTGAATAAAAAGAATAAAGTTGATTGTAATAAAAATAAAAACTATTTTTAAATATTTAATTCAAGACCATTTTTATTAAAACCAAAGGATAACACATGATTATTATGGTACCGTTTTTTAACGGGCGTCGTGGGGGTGCTAATCCTTCCCCACGCGTAACCGTACTCCCGAACCCAATTTTTGTTTCGCAGACCAAAAGATTATCTTTTAATAAAACTTAATTAATTTTGAGATTTTGTTGAAAAGATAAACGTTTTCAGGTGGCCAATCACACCTAATAAAAAAGATTGGTGGCGACTCCTTTTAGTTTTTAAACGTTTTCAAAATAGTCGAGCGCGAAGCCGTTACGACAACTATTTTAAGTATAATTTATACATATATACATATATTAATGTATCATATATATGTGTGTGTATACACAAATATGTGTAACATATATATGTAAATGATCAATGGATAGCTCATATGAATGAAATCTTAACTTATTATGAAACTTTTATTAATTTTATTTCAGTGTATTATGTTTAAAATTTTTTAAAAATAATTATTTTAAGTACAATTAACTGATTTAATTTTATAATTATATTATAACTATATTTTATTAATTTTTTAAACCAACAAAGTTATCTTGTATAAATATATTTAAAAATTAGGTACTAATTTTTTAAGTTAATGTCTTAAAAATAGGGTATAATTATATAACTTATATAATATAAGTAATTTTGGTATTTTAATAAATAACAAACGAACAATAAACGAACGAATAACAAACGAACAACAAATGACACTTTAAACAAACGAACAATAATGAACATAAACGAACGAACAATAAACGAACAATAAATGACACTTTAAACGAACGAACAATAAACGAACATAAACGAGCCTGTTCACGAACAAAAACGAACGAACCATACCTCTGTTCATGTTCGGTTCGTTTAACAAACGAACACTAAAATGTTGTTCGTGTTCGTTCGTTAAGCTTAATAAACGAACATAAACGAACAGAAACCGAACGAATTCACGAACGGTTCGTCGAACGTTCTGTTCGTTTACACCCTTAAGCAGTTGCAAATAAATTACAAAATAAGGTGTTAATCATTGGCATATTAATTTAGCCGGTTATATCTATCTATATAATAATAATAATAATTATATATTAAAGTTGAGTTCTCAAAATTGAAATAAAAATTGATTTTTTTCTTATGGTGACACCTCATCAATTGTAGCTTCAATTACGCTTCCAATCTATTAACTTTGCCGTCAATTTGCTGACTCCTTCAATATCTTTTAGTTTGGTGATTATTTCATTTTTTTAGTCATTATAAATAATTATATCATTCAACATTATCATTGACCTCATCGTCACGTGGGTCTTACTTTAATTTTTATTAAATTCACCATTATTGTGGTGTATGAGTTACAAATGCTTGAATCCTATAAAGAAGAGATCAATTCTCAAACAAATACATACCAGTTCAATTCACGATGATAATTCATACATAATTTTATTTTTAGACAAGGGAATGATATTTAATTTTTGAGCTCTTTTGTTTTATTACTGTTTGTTCTTTCTAACTACCACATAAAGTTGGACTGTGTATCCAGAAGATAATACGTTTTGAGTTCTTACTGCATTGGTTGATATAATTTTATAGAGGTGTAAATTGTTTTAAAGAGAATGAATCCGTACTTCAATCCACTCTTCATATCATTACTAACATAAATCTAATTTCTCATTTCTTATATTATTTTTATTATTAACATTTTCTATTGTTTTAGGTTCTAGACCAAGAAAACAATATTTTGACAGTCCGATATCACTTGCTCATCATGAAAATGACGGATGAATATAAGTCATTAGGTTAAACAAGTTGTATTTAGATGTGGCAGAACAATTGGCAATCAAGTAAGCTTTGGAAGCATTTCTAAACACATGAATGGCTGGGTCGAACAAATTCATTGTGGGTCGCACTCTGTAAATGTGAGAGTATAACAGAATGATAAATCAATTAGCAAAGTTGGGAATAGTTTGAAAGAGTTGGTTGGAAGCTTGGTGGTGATCAGTTAGTAAAAGTGACGTTATTTAATCTATTATGAGTTTTCCGGTTTAGGAGTTTTTTCATATTATTTTGCTAGAGGGTTTAATCTGGTTATGTTTTCGATATATGATGTTAAAGCTTAGTTCAGTAGGTAAAACTCTGAATCATCGATCAAATTTAATTGGCTTAATAGCCAAATAAGCCCTCAACCTTTAGCCCAAAATGGAATTCAGCTCTCAACATTTTATCGCATGAAATTCAGTCCATAAACTTTTATTTTAGTGGAAATAGACCAAATATGTTAAATAAACTAACTGCCGTTAGTTTTGCATATGTGGTATGCCACGTGGCAGCTAACTAAGCTATCCACGTCAGCTGCCACGTATGCAAAACTAACGGCAGTTAGTGTCATTTAACAGTTTTTGACTTAATTGCATAATTGTAAAAAGTTGAGGGTTTATTTCCACTGAAATAAAAGTTTATGGACTGAATTTCATGCAATAAAACGTTGAGGGCTAAATTCCATTTTGGGCTAAAGGTTGAGGGCTTATTTGGTTATTAAGCCAATTTAATTTGCTTAGAAAAAAAAATCACTTGGGTTGGTTTAGGGGTGTAATCGAGCCGAGCCGAGTCGATACAGTGGGGTGCTCGAGCTCGAGCTCGACTCAAAATTCGCTACTCGATACTCGACTCGAGCTCGATCGAGTCTTAGTTTTTAAGCTCGAACTTGACTCGAAACCAAAATCAAACTACTCGAGCTCGCTCGAATAAGCTCGATTATCCGAACTCATGTCTGAATAAACTCCCTCGATTAAGCTCGATAAAGTTCGTTTGTGTATTTCACAATGATATATTGATATCATTTAAAAACACTCTGTTACATTTTTTTTTCTAAATCATGAAAAATATTTCATTGAAAGAAATTAACAGCAATATTTCATTGAAAGAAATTAACAGCTTGGCATTACAGTGAAATCTATACACCAAAATCAAAACAAGCAAAGTCCAGAATACCAGCTAATCAAAGAGCCAATCTATAGATTCAACTAGATACAAAACACCAGAAATCAAAGAGCCAATCTACAAATGCGCCAACCACAACAAATGAATCCACCAGTCAAAGACGTCAGTCGATCGATCCACAAGCCAAAAACCCAAAAAAGAGACAGCTTACAAATACAACATCAGTATAGATCTGTCAAGATTTCATTCAAATCAGATCACCTTACAGCCAAACTTTGAATCACTCAGTCCTATCGAACCCAGAAGACTCAATTCATCACCAAGCCTTGAACATCACAGATCTATTAAAACTCTATTATTATATATGTAAAAAAAAAGAAAAAAAAAGAAAATCTCTTACCAAGAATAAGGCTTTTGCAGAGAGTGGTTGCCAGAACTGAGGGAGGGAGGGAGGAGAGGCGACCGTGCTTGCGTGAGGCGACTCCATACGTGACTGCCTGAAGTCGAAGGGGTTGGTTGCTGTTAACAAATGACGAATATGATCGAGGTGAAGCTAGATCTGAGGGCCGAGGGGCTCGTCGGCGTCAGATCTGGTATGGAGGGCACTTGTTTGGTGAGGGAAGGCCGGATCTGACGGAGGAGGTGTCGCCGGTGTGATAGTACTGAAAGTGAAAGCGAGAATGAATGGAGGTCAGGCGACTGTAGATCAGAGAGGGAAGGGTGAGGCAACGGTAGATTAGAGAGGGAAGGGTGAGGCGGCAGATGGGAAAGAAAGAAACAAGCGGCTGATGGAGAGAGAACACAGAATATTTTTAGGTTTTTAGGTTATGTTATATATAAATAAGGGTATATTAGTAAATTAATAATAAAAAAATATAAAATATATATTAAAATAAAGAAAGCTCGATTAGGCTCGCGAGCTACTCGAGCAGAGTATTACAATACTCGAACTCGGCTCGCTTGACAAATCGAGCTACTCGAGCTCGAGCTCGGCTCGACAAAAATCGAGCTGAATTCGAGTTTTTTTCGAGTCGAGTCCGAGTAGCTTGCGAGTACTAGTGTCTCATTTACACCCCTAGGTTGGTTGGTGCACAAGAGGCTTAATTAATTAGCTCATTAATGACTGTTCTTAATAAATGTGAGAGAAAGTTGGAAGAGTCAAATTGAATTCCCAATTTTAATAGAACTCCTCATTTGTTTTTTCAACTATTCCACCCGTGAAGAACATCTCAAACACTGATTTGTATTAGATTTTGACATTGAAAACAAATATATAATAGCATGGATTTTAACATTATTGATGTTGATATGTTTTAGGCATTCCTAAGTAGCAAGCTAGTTTTGGATTCTCATGGCATCAAGGAATGACTTTCCCTCCAGCTTACGCTTAAAAAACTCTTTGAAGTAGTCTGCAACACCAACTCTTTTGAATTTTGGTGGTGATTCAGGAGTGATAAGGCTGGGAGCTGGACCCATTTCTCCATCCAATTTTGGGGAGTAAAAGGTGGCAATGGACAGCCTTTCTTTCTTTGAGTTAACAGTTGCTCGATGCTCAATGCTGCGGTATATTCCATTCGACACAATCTGCAAAATCATTCACCCAATTCATATATAATATATCTGCAGATCATCTTATAGCTATTGACATTAACTAGTATTGTTTTAAAAATGGGCCTAATGGTTAGTAGTGACTTGACATCTTGAGGAAGTCAAGTGTTCGAGTCACTACGGACGCACTCAAGGGAATTAAACTTGAGTTTTTCAGGGCCTTTGGGACAAAGCTGTGAGGGTCTTGCTTGGTGATCTAGACCCAAAGCGGACAGTACGGGTGAGTAAGGTGACCCTGCTTGGTGATCTGGGGCCTTACATGTAATTCATTGTTCTGCTGATTTTTTCTGAGCATTCTTCAATGTTTGCTTGAAAAATCGTGGTTCTTCCATGTGAGTATAGTCATCTTCTTGAAACTGATCTCCCCCTTTCTCTTCTTCATCTTTTCTGAGCAGTTCTGATATGTTATTTTAATCAATAAAAATCAGAGCAAATCTCAGAGCATTAATTTGCATAAGACTTTCACTCCCAAATGAGGTCTGTTTAGGGGTCGGCGAGGATGGTAGGGCTATTGGCAAATTTTTAGGCTGGTGTTGACACCGACACTAGCCTCCTCTCTCTTTTTTTTATTTTAATTTATTTTAAAATCTATTTTAATTTATTTTTTTCAAATAGTCTAATAAATAAATATTTAAAATACTAATTAATTTTTTTATTTTAATTTTAATACAAATTAATAAAATAAAATATATGGGCTTAGATCTTTGATTTTAACAACCCAACTTCAATTAATTTGGATTATTGGATTTTGGGCTTCAGCCCAATTAATTTTAACACATCAAGAAAAAGGCTCAATTATTTAGGACAAATTTGGAATTGATTTTGAAAGACAAATTTTGATCTACATGATACTTGAGCTAATTTAAGCTTTGAATTCATCTTGGAAGCCAAATTATTCGAAATTAATTCAAGCGCCTGATTAAATCGAGCAAATTTCAATATCAAATCACTAAGATTGAAACAAGATCCAATCCAAATATATTTATAATTCCGGACAAAATTTGGTATCTACAATATTATTTTTAATATTTTAAAATATTAATATAAATAACAAAAATAGTTTCTATTATGTGTTTAATAATAATATATTTTAATATTAAATATTATTAAAATATAACCTTTTTTTAGATATTAATAATTAGTAAATTTCTAAACGTACATTTTAATAATATGTAATTTTAAAAATTTATTTAGTTATATCAATATCATTTGAAAAAAAAATAAAAAAATAAAAATAATATAAAACATTTTTCGTTTACTCATCCAAATGATAAAAAATCTTTAGTTTTTGAAAATGTAAACATTTTCCAGATTTGTTTTCTTGAAACTAGTTTCTGCAAAAACAAGCGTAGCCTTATATTTAAGTTGGCTGCTTAGCTAGAATAATAACTATGAAGTTTTTTTGTCCTCCACTTCTAGCAGAATAATAATTCTAATCAGATCACTTGAATGTCACTTTGAATAAAGAATCTGTGAATTGCAGGTTTTTTTTATTTATTTTTTTATTTTTCTAAATAAATATCGAGATTTCATTAATAACTAGACGGGACTTACAAAAACATCAAATCCCTCTAAAACAGAGTCTAAACCAAAAGAAAAACCTGAAATAAAAAACATCAAAACCGTATCAGAAACCAAGACACCCAACATGAAATATATATATAATATATATATATATATATATATAAATAATCACAGCAAATAAACTTGCATGGATTTTTACATTGATTGATTGATATATATAGTAGAGATTCATTTACACATGTGTAAAACAAATTTGTTTTACATAGTTTTATATCTTCATATATGATTAATATTTTTGCAAACCAACTATTGGATTTAACAACCTACTCATATTTATTATGTATGTAAATTTTTGAATCAATCTGTTATTTCTATCATTTTAATCGAGAATAGTATTTTTTTCAATATATATCAACAGTTGAAATTTTATTTTACGAAATATATAATTAGATATATTCGATTAATTTAAAATTTGACATGCATGATCTATGTGAATATAACATAAGATTCAACGGTCAGATTAAAAAATTATAAATCATATAAAATATATATATTGCAGGCAGTCCTATGTAGCTAGCTAGCTAGTTATGGATTCTCATGGCATCAAGGAATGACTTTCCCTCGAGCTTACGTTTAAAAAACTCCTTGAAGTAGTCTGCAACACCAAGTCTTTTGAATTTTGGTGGTGATTCAGGAGTGATAAGGCTTGGAGCTGGACCCATTTCTCCATCCAATTTCGGGCAGTAAAAGGTGGCAACGGACAGCCTCTCTTTCTTTGAGTTAACAGTTGCTCGATGGTCAACGCTGCGGTAAATTGCATTCGTCAATATCTGCAAAATCATTCACCCAATTCATATATAATATACCTGCCGATGCCACCTCTTTGACTCATCTTATAGCTACTTACATTAACTAATATTGCTTTGAAAATGGGCATGATTAGAAGGATTCTGTACTCATTATGAAGGGAAATTTGTTCTTAAGTTAACTTTGAAAAAAACTATAGGTTGATAATCTTCACTAAAAATCTGCTTAGGTGTTTGAGAAAGAAAGATTCAAACCCAGAATACTTGTCATTTTCAACTCGTATAATTTTATTTTTGTTGGTATGTAAATTTCAAAGATATGATAGAGTTACTTATCTTTTATGATATGGTTTTGGATAAATTAATTATCTGTCACCATTTGGAGCTTGCAAGTTGCAATCATTTGGAATTTGTTAGACAATTAGATAAATTCCAAGGGTCATAGAAAACGATAGGGCATTAATAGATTACCTCCATGATATCCCCCACATTAACTACAAAAGCATCAGGCAAGGGTTTAATAGGAACCCAAGCGCCAGCTTTCCTTATCTGAAGCCCTTCCATTTCATTGATTTGAAGCAGAATGGTGATGGCAACAGGATCCGAGTGAGTGCTTAGCCCAATGACCAGATCTGGCTGTGGACATGGGGGATAATAGTTCATCCTCAGTGATTGCCAACCTCCTTCAAAAATCCTCATATCATCAACATCTATTCCCAATACTTTTGCCTGGAAGGCAAGCAGTTTCATGGCAACGTCTCTTAGTTCTGCCGAGTAAGCTTCAATGTCGTCTCTGCGCACAAGCAGAAATAAAAAAAGCATATAGGTTCGAAGATTTTTGTGCATTTTCAGATCATCAAGCAACATATTTTTTATTAAGTAGTGCACTGTACATCCATATTCAATGCTCAATCCTCTCCTTAAACCTTAAATTATCTTTGACTTTTCTGGTGTCTAATTTGCCTATTGTAGCTAGGTTTGGTGCATGATTTTGACGTACGCATGGCTAAGGCGCATAAGATCTGCTCATTCTTATTATTGATTTAAAAAGTATTCCTGCACGAAGTTTTGATAATTTAATTTTAATACTATTTCTTTTGATTAATGATATGACAAAGTCTATCTACACTGGGCCAGGCCCAAAAGTGTCAGAATCACCATGTGGCTAGGGATCATTGGGCCATGTGGCCTTCGACGACAGAAGGCACAAGCTGCGACATGACACCTATCGCTGGCAATAGACTCCCTCGTCTATCGCCTGTCATCATCACGCAACACGTGGCGTAACTTCGGCTCCCGCTAGCGACAGACCTCTGACGCCACAACGTGCCACGCGGTATGGGTCTCTCGCAGGCGACATGCCTCTACTTTTCCCGAGATTTGTGAAATTTATGTTATATTCGGAAACAAACTCTTAGCAAAATAACGTACTTATCCTTAGGTAATTAACCTAGAATATTTGCCTATAAATAGGCCCCAGGTACAATCTTATTCTTTAATTTTTGACTACTGGCTTTTACGCTTCCCAATATTGAGAACTTTTTGCTGACTTAAGCATTGGAGTGTCTACGCAGGGAACCACCCCTGCGTCTCTCTGACTTTTTTTATTTTATAGAAGCTTTTTGGAGACACGTGCAGACAAAGTACGAACATCGACGTCAGCATACCTTTATTGTTGTTTTGTGCAACAACAATTGGCGCCGTTTGTGGGAAACATATAAAAAGCCAATCAAGACTTTCTAAGATGGTGAGAACAAGATCGACGAATGTGAGGACTGGAAGTGAGGAAAACTTTGTGAGCTCCCTTGAACAACAGATTCGCCAGAGGAACCAGGTGAACAGGGAGGAAGAAAGAATTACTGTGTCGGCGACAGAATTCGAAGCTCTGAGGCGACAGAGTGAAGAAACTACCCAGGCGCTGAGAGCCATGGTAGATCTGTTCCAAGGAGTCTTCCCGACATTGAGTCTGTCGCCTGCCGTGCAGAATTTGGTAGGAGGAACAAATCAAGAGGTCCCGTCGCAGGTGTTTTGGTGACAGGAGGACGCGACAGCGGCAGACCCCTCTCGGTGGCAAGAGGTTCCCCCTGCGAAAGAGAATGATATTCAGCAGGGTGCGGTAGGACAAGGGAGCAGGAGGCCTGTCGCAGGTACCTAGTGAGAGACTGAGGAAGCAGCAGACTTAGACCCTGCGGTAGGGGTCAGGCGACAGACTCCAGGTGTAGGGCGGCAGGTGTCTGGGCGACAGGACATTGACCGTGCGACAGGGTCTACCGCCCACCACCATGACTTGTCAAATTTTGCTGGTACCAACTTAGAACATGGTGTTGGAGGTGTTGGAAAGAACGGTGGTGAAGATCAAAGCGCTTGGGGAGTTGGGTCAGAGTTTGACCTCGCTTGGTGTACGCAAATGGTACGAACACATGCACCTCAAGCAAGGGGTATGGAAATAGCTGAAGACCTGCCTGATTCGTCTAATGCCAGAAATTAGCTTGCTCCCCCCGTGGACATGAAGAAGATGGTAGAATAGGTACTAGAAGAGAAAAAATTAGTGTCTGCAGAGGAGAGCCAGAGAAGAAGAGTATCGTTCTGTACGACCATCATGCAAAAACCTCTGCCTCCAAAGTTCAAAATGCCGCAGATGGCCGCATACACCGAGAAGATGGACCCCTATGACCATATGCAAAACTATGAGGCCCTAATATTGCTACATGGATGGGAAGATGAGATAATGTGCAGGGCCTTTTCTCTAACTCTGTCCGGACATGCGATGAAATGGTTTAATAACCTGCCTGAAGGGTCTATTGTCTCTTTTGACCAACTGCGAAGCGAGTTTCTTAAGGCGTTTGCGGAAGGAACCGACCTATTTGCTCACTATTAAGCAAGGAGCTAAGGAGTCATTGAAGAGTTTTGTGGATCGGTTCAGAGATGCTATTCTAGAGGTGCGAGATTTGCAAGTCGGTATTGCTGTGGCAGCCATGTTACAAGGGACAAGGTCTTAGAAACTACAAGAATCCCTATCGCTAGACTAGTTGACTACGATCTCAGACCTGCTTTCTCGGGCAAATAAGTATGTCACCCAGGAAGAAGTAATGAAAATGGTGGCGAATGGAGAATCCAAGGATGGAAGGAAATGAGGAAGAGACGTCACTGAAACATCTTCTAGCCAACCGAGAAAGTTTGAGAAAGCTCACACACTAAAATACACTTCCTATACCCCACTCACTGAATCTCGAGCTTCAGTGTTGTCAGCTATTGAAGGGTCAGGTCTTATACAGCCTCCAAAGAAGGCTTCAGGGAATCTAGGCTTGATTTAAGGTCATATTGCGATTACCACTCAACACATGGGCACACGATCGAAAAGTGTAGGGAGTTGATGAATCAGCTAGGAAAGCTAGCACGAGAGGGGAAAATAAACCGTTTTGTGTGGAGAAGTGACAGAAACAATTATCCTACGCGAAACAGAGGAAACTATTTTAGAGACAGAAGAGGTGAAAACAGGGGACCTGTAAGACGAAACGAAGGTGACAGGAGAGATAATGACAGAAGGATAGAAGGAAGGAATCGGGAGGAAGATAATGAACCCACAGGGCCAGCTATTAATGTAATATTCGGAGGTGAATCATTACCTGGTACTTGTTCCTCATCCCAAAAATCTTATGCCCGACAGGCCCACCAAATCAACTCAGTAATGGAGGAAAAGCAGGATGAGGAACCCATTACTTTTACACCAGCCGATAGAGGGGATGTAGTGGTTCCTCATGGTGACCCGATGGTAATTTCAACGGTGGTAGCAAAGCATCCAGTGAGTCGAATCTTGGTTGATAATGAGAGTTCGGTGAACTTGATCTACTGGAACTGCTTCGAAAGGATGAATATCACGAAGGATAGGTTGAAGCCAGTACCTACACCCATATACGTTTTCTCTGGAGAGAAGGTAAAGGTAGCAGGTGCCATTCAGCTACCTGTTACATTTGTGGAGAGCCCAAAAGGTGTCGTCCATCAAGCGTTGTTTATGGTGGTGAAATCAACGTCCGTGGCTTATAATATGATCTTTGGGGGGCAATTGTTGAATGACATGATAGCGATGGTGCATCCCTGCTATTTGTTAATGAAGTTTCTGACTCCCCATGGTATTGGACAAGTAAGGGGAGATCAAAGGAAAGCCAGAACATGTAATGTCGCATCCACCACGTGTAAGGGGATTCAGAGGAAGGAAACCCTTACAATTGAAGAACCGCCTAAGCCAAAACCTGATGAGGAGATAGAGGCAGTCCGGTTGGATGAAGAAGATGAAGAAAGAATAGTGTATGTAGGGAGCCAGTTACCTGAAGATGTAAAAGGGGAAATAATCTGATGCTTAAAGGAGAATAGTGATGTGTTTGCATGGACCCCAACCGATATGCCTGAAATTGACCCTGAAGTTGTTTGTCATCGGTTGAATGTAGTCTCAGGGGCAAGGTTGATAAAGCAAAAGGAGAGGAATTTTGCTCCAGAGAGGCAACAGGTCATAAACAAAGAAATCTCAAAATTGTTGCGAGTGGAATTTATTAGAGAAGTTAACTATCCGGAATGGTTGGCTAACGTTATGATGGTGAAGAAAGCTAACGGGAAATGGAGAATGTGTGTGGACTTCACGGACCTGAACAAAGCTTGCCCTAAGGATTCATATCCACTACCTCGAATTGACAAGTTGGTAGATGAAACTTGTGGGTACGAATTACTTAGTTTCTTAGATGCCTTTTTGGGGTACCACCAAATCATAATGCATCCGGATGATGAGGAGAAGACTTCGTTTATTACCGATAGTGGGACATATTGCTATCGAATAATGCCATTCGGTTTGAAAAACGCTGAAGCAACCTACTAGCGCATGGTGAATAAGGTGTTCAAAGACTTGTTAGGCAACACCATGGAAGCCTATGTTGATGATATGATCATAAAAAGTCGACAGGAGGAATCGCATGCTGAGAAAATGACGAAGGTATTTAATGTGTTGTGACAATATGGGATGAAGTTGAACCCCAATAAATGCTCATTCGGGGTGAAGTTTGGAAAGTTTCTGGGATTCATGATTACTAACCGGGGGATAGAAGCTAATCCCGAGAAAGTTCAGGCTATTTTGGACATGAGGCCACCTAATACCGTTAGAGAAGTTCAAAGGCTAACAAAGAGGATAGCAGCTTTGAATCGCTTCTTGTCCAAATCAGCTGAAAGGAGTCTACCATTTTTTAAGGCGATAAAGGCAGGAAAGAACTTTAAATGGACGGAAGAGTGCAATGACGCCTTTGAAAATTTAAAAGACTACCTAAAAGAATTGCCCCTATTATCTCGGCCACAGCCCAGAGACCACTTCCTCATGTATTTCGAAGTAGGAGAGAAAGCTGTAAGTGCAGTCTTACTAAGGAAAGGAGACAGGGATTGTCCGATCTATTATGTAAGCAAAGTCTTGCTAGATGCCGAGACAAGGTACCCCCTAGTCGAAAGAATAGTTCTATCCTTGATGATGACAACTAGAAAGTTACGACCTCACATCCAAGCTCATTCGGTGACTATCTTAACGAATCAGCCTTTGAGGCAAATACTGCAGAAACTCGAGAACTCCGGACGTCTAACTAAATGGTCTATCGAGTTGAGTGAATACAACATACACTTTCAGCCTCGCCAAGCAATAAAAGGGCAGGCGTTGGCAGATTTCATTGTAGAATGCACTGGTCGAAGGTTTGGGAAGAAACAGAGTTAGTCTGGTGGAAATTATTTGTAGATGAGGCTCGTAACATGGATGGTAGTGGAGCTGGAATTGTGCTAACTTCACCTGCAAGAGAAACCTATGAGTATTCCCTACGTTTCGATTTTCGAAGTTCGAATACTACAGTTGAGTACGAGGCCTTGATAGCTGGGATGAAACTTGCTGAGAAACTAGGAGTCAGCAACTTAATGGCCCATAGCAATTCGCAATTGGTGGTAAACCAGTTCTCGGGAGAGTATGAAGCATTAGAACCCGCTTTAGTCCCTTATCTGCAGAAGGTGCAATTATTGGCACAATCGTTTAAGAACTTCCAATTGACTCAGATAAACCGATCTGAGAACAACCATGCGGATGCTCTCTTAAAGTTAGCTTCTTTTAGAGGACTCAAAAGGGGTGGTCAAAGTGGAATCCCTCGATAAGCCGAGTATCGAAGAAGAAGGTCTTTGCAATATTGAGATCGAAAATGATTGGAGAATCCCGATCAAAGACTATATATTGGGGGGCACACTCCCAACAGACAGAGATGAAGCTCGAAGGCTAAAATTGAAGAGTGCCAGGTTTACCGTGATAAATGGAGAACTCTATAAGCGGGGATTCACAATGCCCTTACTGAAGTGTCTAGGGCCCCAACAGGCTGAATACACCTTAGCTGAAGTTCATGAAGGAATATGTGGTGAGCACTTGGGGGCTCGAGTCCTAGCTTCGAAAATATTACAAGCGAGGTTTTATTGGCCTACACTGAGGAAGGATGCCACAGACAAAGTGCAAAGATGCGAAAAGTGTTAGAAATTCGCTCTTATAGCTATTGCGCCAGTTTCGGCCCTTCAGAACACTCTCTAACCGACTCCATTCGCACAATGAGGGTTAGATATCCTGGGACCTTTTCCCTTAGGTTCAGGATAAAGGAAGTACTTACTTGTGGCCACAGATTACTTCATGAAGTGTATAGAGGCAAAGCCTTTGGCTACAATTTCTGAGAAGAAGGTGTAAGCAATGGTGTGGAAGGATATAATTTGCCGATTTGGGATCCCCCATGTGATAAATGTAGATCATGGGAAGCAATTCGACTGTGATGCTTTCCAGGATTTCTGTAAGGGCCTTAATATTCAGCTAAGAATATCTTCTGTATCTTACCCCCAGGCCAATGGACTGTAACATCCCGTTACCACTTCTTGCACGTATTTTTATACAACTTTACCGGTTGGGCTGTCTGCGATGCCATTAACATTCAACAATGGTAGTGATAAATAATAATATCTATTTATCAAATATGACATCCCCTATTTTCTTTATTTTATTAAAGTGTACTGTACACATATGTCTGAAATGTAAAAGAGAAGTGACTGTACTTGTCATAATTGACATAAGTTGCCCCTACGCTTTATATATAGCTATCCTTATGGGAGCTAATTCTCTCAAACTCCATGTCTTTTATCTGTGGAGTTAAAACAAAGGGGGTGAGCGATTCATACGATCAGTAAAGGAAACATATGCTGCTTTATAAAACCAAAACTATATACCACAAAGTATTTGTTTTTCCTAACATCATATCAAATAGGAAAACAGTGGATATAGTAAACAGTACTCTCAAAACATCATTCAGATCACTGGTTAATCAGTTTACTTTAAATGTAGTAAACAGTAGATAGGATTCAATAAATCCTCTCAATAAACAGAAATCCACAAGTTGAGACTAGGCAACAAACAAATCATGCTATCATTGTTTCCTCAGGAAGACAAGTCCGCTTTTGGGGTGCACCCGTAGGCCACTGCCCCTCACGGCTATCTCAGATCTATGGCCACAATCTCTAGGTGGTCCTCGGGTCCACTTGCCAAGTGACCTCGAGACCGCTGATGACTTGGCGGGTCCATCAACCCTGTGACACCCTGAGGTGCACTCGTTGGTCAATCGACCGAGCCACCGCCCCAGGCGGGTCACGCAATAGTAATGCATGAATTCGGGGCCTAAAGTCTCAAAATCAAATTATATCTCATGGAAAACCTTTAAGGAATTATCTTAGCCATGTTATCATTTTCTCAAAATGATTTGATTTCCAAAAAGGTTTAGGCTTTCTGTTTACAAAACACCTTGAAAACATTCCAAAATCTCAACGTTTAAAACCTGCTCGCCCATGGTCAGCTCGCCTAACATGGCTCGCCCATGGAAGCTCGCCCAACATGGCTCGCCCATGGAAGCTCGCCCAACATGGCTCGCCCATGGCAACTCGCCCAACATGGCTCGCCCATGGCAGCTCGCCCACAGCGGTGAACAAATGTTCGCCCGCCAACCTTTGCTTTTAAAACAACAACCAAAACTGGCTCGCCCTTAGTGGCTCGCCCATTATTCAGTTCGCCCAAAAGGGTTTATAATTTCTATTTTCAAAGATATGAAAATTAGTTTATTTTTCAATTAAGAAACTTTTTAAACGTGAAACCTGTTCGCCAAGGTCAGGTCGCCCAACATGGCTCGCCCATGGTCAATCATCAGTGGGGGCATAGTATTCGCCCGCCACTTAACTTTTCAAAACAAAGCAACCTGGCTCGCCCTTGACGGCTCGCCCAAAAGAATATAAAGGGGTTCGCCCCAGCCTGGCTCGCCCACCTTTCATTTACAAACATGGTTACTCGCCTAAGATGTAATAAAGGAATCTTTGGCCAAAAAGTTTGGCTCGTCCGCCAAAAATCAGTTCGCCAAAATAATATAAAAGTATAGCTTGCCCACCTTTTATTAAAACAGGGGTTACTCGCCCCAAAACAAGAACAAAAAGGGCTCGCCTGCCTTGGATCGCCCGCCTTCAACACATTCGTCCAGAAAACAACATAGGGGTCGGCTTTTAACTCGCCCGAATCAAAATAATTATCAAACTAATGCATGTCATAAAACAAAACAATTTCCCAATAATTTCTAAGAAATTTACTCCACAGGACATGCATTTACTTCACACACATCTCCCTTACCTAGTTCAACGAAGCCTTGCTTCCTTCTTGCCTTCCAAATCGCATACACCGAGGTCATAATTCCCTGCTGCAAATAATTTATAAATTCAATTAATATTTTCATTTCTTAGCACTTTGGCGAGATTAAGATAAATGGAATGACTACTCGCCCAACAGAGCTCTACTAGCTCGCCCAATCCGAGCTCTCCATTCACCAAAAGCTTACACGTGGGAGCTCGCCCGCCAGTACTTGCCATATATTTGTGAGCTCGCCCAACATTCAACTCGCTAGGTTTACATAAACTTAAATGCGGGAGTTCGCCCACATTTCTACTCGCCCAATGCTTTATGCATGTGAGTTCGCCATACGGCTTTCAACTCAGAGATGGGCTCGCCCGCCTTTATCATTTCGCCCATGAATTATACTAAATTGGGCGACCTCGCCCATTCAACAACAACTATGGCGAGTTTATATTGCCTACTCGCCCATTGGCGTTCACTAAATTTCAACGTGGGCGATCACAGTAGTCGTCATTCCCGTCACTTATTCCATTATTTTCCTTGTTTTCATATTCTCTAAGGATCTAACTAAAAACAAGACTGTATCTATGTTTATTACTTCATAAAACATAGAAATCTATCATTGAGCATCAAGAACTCCTCAGAAAATATTAAACTCACCTCAACCACTGCACTTCCAGAACAGGTTGCTTTCCATCTCATGTTGGCCTTCCTTTGCTTACTCCTTTAACTCATCAAACTAAGGAGGAAAGGTTTGCAAGCTGGTTTACTTGTTTGGCTAACTTAAGGTGAAGCTTAGTAGATCAAACATGACAGAGAAATGGAAGAAATAGAGCATAATTTGCAGTGAAATGGTTTTCGTGAAGAAGCTGGAGTTGGCTAACTCTGTTATCCTCATTTGTTTCTCCTTTTATAGCCACACTATCCAATCAGAATTCACTACTTGGTCTTATCTCATTTCCAGCATTTATTTCACGTCTATCATGCATTTAATGCATGAAGAAAACTGAAGCATAAGTGGCGTGAAAGTCCTCCTCACACACTCCTTTTTCTGCTTCAATTGATTTTGCTTTTTGTTCCTCAACCAATGAGACTAATTTCCTTATTGACTTTAGCTTTCCTCTATTTATTGTCTCCAACCGTTCGACTTGCCAAGTCAATTTTGGCTACACGGTTTGTTGTGTAGACCACGCCAACACTAAGCAAATTAACAGCTCGCCCACTGGTTACACCAGGTCGCCACTTTGTTTTGATGCCAACTTAATATTTGGCCATTACGAATTAATATCTTTCTTGGCGATCAAATAGAGGTTTGGCGATTAGCAATTGCCTTTCTCGCCAATTTCGCCTTTCACTTGCCCCTCTATATGGGCGACCATTTTACTCGCCAAACACATTGGCGATCTCAGTCCTCGCCACACGCGGGCCATCATCTATCCTCAGCCTTGGCGAACTCAACTATTCGCCAAACCAAGGAGGCAACCAATCAATTCGCCATCATCAACTCACCCTACTCATTCCTTGGGCGATCAGATCCCTCGTCACATTTGGTGATCACATAATATGGCTCAACTCGCCAATTGCTATGATTCCCCACATTTGGCAATTTTTATTTAGCATTTTAATTTCCTCAATTTGTATGAGCGATCAGGAGCACTCGCAACATTTGGGCGAACTAGTATACTCGCCCTCGCCATTATCCATTGTCGATCTGCTCGCCCATTGGCGAACGTACTACCTTGCTCGCCTTTTGGCGAGCTGAACAACATTCTCGCCCATACATTATTTCACCGAAATTGCTCTATTCTCATCTCATGATAACGAGCTTTTCAACCAAGTGGAAATCAATGTTCATTATTTATTTAATTTCCATTATCAATTTTATGAATTTAGGGTCTACAATAGTGTAGAATCAGATCTTACATGGACAGGCAGAAGTGAGTAATCTAACTATATTGTACGGTTTAAAGAACAAGACTGGACAAGGTAAAGGGAGCATGGGTAGATGAGCTCCCGAGTGTCCTATGGGCCTATAAAATGACAAGCAAAGTGTCGACAGGGGAAACACCGTTCAATTTGGTGTATGGGACTGAAGTCCTTATCCTAGTTGAAATTGGAGCTGATTCACCTAGATTGGTCCCTTACATTGAAGAACTTAACTCTTAGGGACTAAGGGAGAATCTAGACCTGATAGATGAGTTAAGAGACATGGCAAAAATAAGATTGGCGGCCTACCAACAGAGAGTAGCCACTTATTACAATGCACGAGTTAAGAACAGGGAATTGCAAGAAGGAGACCTGGTACTGAGAAAGTCGGCGATTACAAACGCCCATAGGGAGGATGGAAAACTCCGGGCTAATTGGGAAGGACCTTACAGAATCAGAAGAGTGATCGGACCTAGCACATGCACCTTAGAAACCTTGCAAGGAAAGAAGATCTGAAAGACTTGAAATGTCAACCATCTCAAGCTGTACTGGCAGTAAACATTGTACTTTATTATTAATATTATTATTATTCTTACTTTTCCATCTATTACTCCGTTAGTTTACAGATATTATTATTTTGCAATTATCTGATTCATGAATAAAGGCCAGCTATTCACTTTCTATATTCTCTAATGCAATGTATGAGACAGATTATGTGTTACATGAATTGAAATAAGGCGAAAGCTGGCCACTCAAAAGTCCCTAAGCGAAAAATGAGCGAGACGGGCAAACTAAAGTCCCTAAGTGAAAAATGCGCGAGACGGACAACTCAAAAGTCCCTAAGCGAAAAATGCACGAGATGGGCAAACTAAAGTCTCTAAATGAAAAATGCGCGAAACGGGCAAACTAAAGTCCTTAAGCGAAAAATGAGCGAGACGGGCAACTCAAAATTCCCTAAGCGAAAAATGCGTGAGACGGGCAACTCAAAAGTCCCTAAGTGAAAAACGCGCGAGACGGGCACATCTAAAAGTCCCTAAGCACAAAAAGGTGCGAGACGGGCAAATACAAGTCCTTAAACACGAAAAGTGCGCACAAAAAGGCAAATCGCAGAATCATCAAGCAATGAGCAAAAGGACAAGTGCGATATCCAAGTAACATAAAAGATACAAATTATATAGCATGTTACGAGGTACGTTAAAATTTTTCAGATTAATATGTTGCAATAAGTTGACAAATTATGATTAACACCTTGGCACTTTAGTCTTGATTATTCTAAAAAGTCCTTAATTGAAAAAAGCGCGAGATAGGCACAACGCTCGAGAAAAGTTCATCTTTGAACAGGAATGGCAACACTGTTTCAAAACAGAACTTAGGGAGCAACATGGTGTAAAGGTACGCTTTTGCCTCAAAAATAGAATTATTTGATCTTTCTAATACTGCTTCAGGACTTTGTGATGTAACAGTTATACAAGATATTCTACTGAATTCACATAGACAAAAGAAAGAGCTACAGAATGAAATGGTTCTTTTTCATTAACAAATGAATCCGTACATCGGAGTTAACAAAACAAAAAATACAAAATCCTAATCTACGGCAAGGACCAAGCTAGTCGGCTGAGAAGACGCTACATTAGCACTAGGGTCTTGAGGAGCTGGAGGATCAAGATCCTGGGGAGTTGAAGAAGCTATTGGATGATCAGGATCCTGAGGAGCTATTCTTGAAGAAGGAGCCTCGGTTGAAGGCCCAACCACAGCCGCAAAGTCTTGCACGGGGTCGGCAGCAGTAGAATCAAAAAATTGGAGCTTATCGCCATCTAGCCCTAATAGTGCCTCGATAGGCTCAGGCTGATCGCCTGCCTCAATAGACTCAGGCCCGCCTGGCATTGCTGAAGGCCCAGATCAATCACACGCTTCAGAAGACTCAGGCTGAGTGCGTGGCTGTCGAGGAGGCCATGGACCCTTAAGATTGTCCAAGTCATCTACGGCTCCCTCCTCTAAATAAGCATCCGGACCTTGTGAACCGGGCTCATACTTGGTCCAAGAAGGAGCTTCGTAGTACTTTGCTTCCTCAGTAAAGAGCAATTCGGGGAAAGCCTCATCAGGCCGATGCTTCTCCAGCCAAGCACGAGCCAAATAGAAGCCGTACTTGATGAATCCCACTGCGAACTCTGTTTTCTTGTCAAAGCAATGCTGGGACAGGTGGTATTCACGGACGGCCTCGGTTCGAACCTCTTTTTGATGGTCCAGAACGTTTTGCAGCTCCTCAATGGCCTCATCTCGCTACCTCTCCATGGCTTCCCGATCATTGACAGCCTTATTGTAAGCTTCTTCATACCCCTGAAGGGAAACCACCTTCGCCTGCTCTTCTTGGAGCCTCTGCTCGAGATCAGCGTTCCGTTTAGTCAACTCTTCCACCCTTTTGGGATAAGGGCGAAGCTGGACAACCTTGTTCAAAAGCTCCATTTTTTGCTCTCGAAGCTCACAAATGTCTTTGTCAGCTTGCTCCCTGAGAGCCCTGTGTCGAGCATTGACAGCCGCAATTTGTTGAGCCGTCTGACAAGACAAAAAACAGAAGTAACTAAAAAAAAACTTGACGGAAAAAGTTAAAAAAAGGGAAATTTAATTACCAAACAAACACAAAGCTCTCACCTTCATAGCGAGATAGTCAAAATTATCCTCCACTTTTGTAAGGTTTGTGAAAACCCCCACCTCGTCACGAGTAAGGATGGTGCTCCAGGCCAGACGAGATGCTATCCCGGCCTCCTCGATGCTGTTATTATCATTCACTCCGGGACAGGTCTGAAAGTCTTCTCCACCTACGACGAACCCGCTATCAACTGGATAGCGCCTCAAAGTAGGATTGGCTACCTTATGCAAGATTGGTCTTGTAGGCATTGAGGCTTCAATAATCAACCTTTTCCTATATTTGTGCCTAGGCTGGCGAGGAGCTGACCTACTCTCAGCGATACGAGAGCCACCATCTTGACGGGCTGAATCACTCCTTTGGGACTCGGAGCTCTCGTGATCGTCCGAATCACGATCATGGATAAGAGGCCTCTTTCGTTTATTTCTCCTGGCCTCTTGTGTAGGATGGCTGGATCTACCAGTAGCAGGAGGAGGAGGAGTAGGAGCACGAACCGATCCAGATGAGGGGGCTCTAACTTGCGATTGAGAAGGAGGAGCCGCTCGAGCAGCAACACTGGCATCCCTCCTACGCATTAAATCTTGGAAGTTCATGCCTGCACAATATGAAAGGAAAGGATTAGCTGACTAAGTAAAACGCCACGCACACGTATACAAGAAGTAAAAAAGGATTAGAAACCTAAAAAACCACCAAAGTCCTCTAAACTATTCAAGTTTGAATCCAACGAAAAATTGACGAAAGGACTCCCGAAGGCGTCGGCCCGAGTCCACTCAGGGTTCTCCTCTAGTTGATCATTAGTACCCGCGACCTCAAGGGTCTTGCCCTCCGAGTCCGAAGAGGATTCATCTACAAGGCGACCTACGGGGGTGGATGCTTCGGCTATGAGTACCGGGGTGGCTGGCTAGGACCAGCATCAGAAACACATGGAGTTGTAGGGAGATTAGATGGGGTAGCAGAAGCCCCAAGAATGGTCTTGCTTACCCCCCAGTCGGCCGCAACAATATTCTCTGGGGTTAAAAGGGAAAATAAATTACGCTCCATAGTAGAACAGATTCGCCGAATAGGCTCACCAAATTGGTCTTTTAAAGTTTCTGTTTTAAATTTTTTCAAGCGCTATGAGTGTTCGGTGGTATCACGATTCCATCTAGTGTGAATCCATAAGTTGCTTGGAATCTCAACAACGACCTATTCACTCTCAAAGCCGCGCAATTTATTAGGAAGGTCCAAGAAAATTTTATTGTTAGGAAACTCGTCGACCTATAACCTTTGAAGAGAGAACGTTATTAACCCTTTCAACCCACGAACTCTGAAAAAGGCGCTTAAAAGAGAAACTGTTGGAGCAATATCCAAGTTACGACACACTACGGGAAACGCTACCAGTTGAGCCCATGCATGGGGATGGAGTTGACACGAGACGATGTCCTTATACCTAAGAAATGCTTTGGCAAACTCAGGAAGAGGGAAGCGAAAACCGAAGGATAAAGAAGCCTTATGAACGGCTACACTGTTTCTAACCAAGTCGGATGTAACCTCCCATTCAGTTGGGAGTCTATAATGATAACCAAAGGGAAGAGGAAAACGAGTCCTGATCTCCTCTAAGTCAGCATTTGTCAAAGAACACACAACACCACCCGTTCTAAGTGTTTTACCTGGACGTTGCGAAGACATGGCAAAGGGGTGAGGGAAAACCAAAAACAGGAGACAGACCTAATGGGCGACAGACCTGACAGGCGACAGACCTAACAGACGAATTAATGGGGGACAGATCTAACAGACGATAGACTTAATGGGCAACAGACTTTATAGCGATTGAGTGAGAGACTAAGACACCAACGGGAGACCTAAAAATAACACGAGAGGTGACAAATGTGGCGACAGGTGGATACTTACTGTTACCACGGTAGGCGAAAGACTCTTGGTGTGGGGCGAAAGACTTCGGCGACAGGTACTTTTGGCGGAAGAGTAAAATGGTGTACGGTAGAGTGCTAGCGCAAAGGTTTCCCGTGATCGTCTACGTCAAGCCCTAACCGTTTATATAGCAGTGACAGAGAATACCCAACGTCGCGCCTGATGACGTTGTAGACACCTTATTTTGTCCGGAGTCTTAATTTATAAAAATAATTAATTGGATTGGGTGACATTGTATTTTAATTTGACAATTTAGAGTTAGGTTAGAATTAAATTAGAATTTTTAGATTTTAGAATTAACATTAATTAGTAAATTAAAATTAAAATAGGATTTAGGAATGATGATAAAACAAAAAAAGAGAAGAGATAAGGAAAGAAAATAAAATTAATTTTAGGATAGGATAATTAGATTTTTTAAAATAATTATTTAGATTAATATTAAAGTTGATAGAGTTAGATTATGATTAACATAAAAATTAAATAGATAAAATATTAAAAATAAAGATAATTAATAGAATAGGTTGAGTTGTATTAGGACTCTAACAAGTTCATGACTATAAAAAGGGATTAAACCCATAACTTTAGGGGGAGGGGAGGGGATACTGAACTTCTATTGTATCTACACCAAGCTTTGACATCGTCTTCTCCACTGCACCCACTGCTCTACCGTCCATCGTCAAAGTGCACTACTTACCCTCATCATCTGCCGTTGCCGGATCATCATTGCTGTCCCTGTTTTACCTTACTCTCCTGCTTGAGCCGAACTACACAACCATTGCCTCTGCGCGCATCGCCAGTTTCTTTGTGTCAATCCCTGCAATAGCCACAATTCCTGATAACAACCTTGCACCAGAACCCACTGTCCTCTTTAGCCTGCACCATCCTTGTCGCGGTTCCAGCCTCCCTGTTTGACGCCATCGCTTGATACATCTCTGTAACCGCTGCTAGCTGCCGATTCCAGCACATCCACCCTATTCTGCTACACCCCTTTCCTGCGATTCTATCCTGCTTTGTTGCTGGGAGCCATCTTCCTTGCTCGGTCCTTTCACCACCTTGCCATCGTCACCACCAAGTTTTCCTCGGCACAGCTCCACTGCTCGACTTGCAGTAAGCATCATCGCCGCTCGTCTCGCCACCAGTCCTGCTCCCGTCAATGCATGCTGCGCCGCTGATATGCTTGTCACCTTCAGGTAAGTCGCTGTTGCTTCCATAGTTGCTGCACCAAATTTGCCGAACTTGGAACATTGAGGAAAACCTGAACCGTAAGCTGCGCCAACAAGTAGACGAAAGCTGAAAAGAACATGATGAAAAAAACAGAGATACAGTAAAAAAAGAAGAAAAGAAAGCCAACAAGAAGTGAGGTTATTGTCTAGTTGCTGCTACACCGGACCTTCATCACCTCTCTTGCACCAGAGTATCCTTCTCTGCGCCGCTGCAACCTTGCAACCGTACCAACCTTCGTTGCTGCTCCTTGCTTTGTGTAACATCGAGCCATAGCTTGCTCTTTCCATGCTGTACACGGCACCTTCATTGCTACTCTGAACGCTGCTGCTGTGACAAGATTTTGAAGCAGAACTGACGTTGCCTTGCACCCCTTTCAGCTTGCTGCCCGGCATCCTCAACGATTGAACATCATCCCATTCCGTTAAAGCTCCCAGTTGGCGGTAGCCTAGCTTCATTTCAAGGATAGTTTCGGTCTGGGCCCACGGTTCTCTGTCAGCACCAAAAGACAAGTGGTATTCCTACAACTTTTTATATTTTTAATGATTTGATTAGTCTGCTCATGTAGACTTTGAGTTGTTCCCTTAAGAAAATAAGATCAGGTAAGTATAGACAAATGATTAAAAGAATATAAAAAGTAAATCATAAGTATTAGATGCTTACGTAAATGCTAAGAGTTGGAATAATGATTGTATAAATAAAACAAATAAATAATAAAATATAATAAACTGAAAACATGAAAGTGAAAGTTAAGAAATAGTAATGAAGTAATAATAGTAGTAATATCAATGAAATAGGAAAATAATAATAATAAATAAAAATTAATAAAAATAAATTATATAAAATAAGTCCGATGATGGAATCCTTGAGGCGATTGTGAACGAGTAACACTCAAGGAATTCCTAGGTGAGAGAATCCTTCTAAGTTTATCCAGAATGATGGAAGATTTAGAAGACATTTTCAAAATAAATAAACAAATAAACAAATAATAAAGATAATAACATAATAATAATAAAATTTATATTCTAATTAAATAATAAAGATAAAATAAAAATAATTATTAATTAATTCCGATGATGGAATCCTCAAGACGATTGCGAATGAGTAACACTTGAAGAATTCATAGGTGAGAGGGTTCTCCTAAGTTTATCCAGAACGATGGAAAATTTAGGAGATATTCTCAATATTAAATACCAAAAATCCTAAAAATATTAAAAATATATATAATAATATTTAAAATAAATAAATAAAAGTAATAAAATAATTAAATAAAAATAAATTAAGGAATAATAAAATTCTAAAATACTTCCGACGACGGAGCCTCTTCAAGGGAGTCGAATGGTACCCCTTGAATACTCTTGAGGTGAGAAGAGTCTTTTAAGAGTTCATCCAGAATGATGGAGGATTTTTAAAAGAATTTTCAATATTTAAACAAAAAATTAAAAGACCACGTAACTAAGACTAAGTTAAAATAACACAAGATTAAAATGGTACCAATTTTGGGCGTTGTAGGGGTGCTATAACCTTCCCTACACGTAAATGAACTCCCGAACCCAAAACTTAAAATATAGACCAGTCCTTAGAGTCATTTAGGTGGCCAATCACACCTAGGTTAAAAAAAAAGATTGGTGGCGACTCCATTTCTTTAATGTCTAGCGACCTAGCCCTAGGAAACGTTATGAAAGACGTCTCCCGCATAACCAAGATTTTTCACCTACAAAAAAATTCCAGAAGAAATCACAAAAATAAGGAGGACTATTCACTGCGGGCTAAGGCCCAAAGCACATATTTATACTCTCTTGATTGAAGAAATCCAACAAGAGAGTGAGAAGCAATTGATATGACAAAGTCTATCTACACTGGGCCAGGCCCAAAGGCGTCAGAAATCACCACGTGGCTAGGGATCATTGGGCCGCGTGGCCTTCGGCTACAGAAGGCACAAGCTGCGACATGACACTTGTCGCTGGCGATAGACTCCCTCGTTTATCGCCTGTCATCATCACGCAACACATGGTGTAACTTTGGCTCCCGCTAGCGACAGACCCCTGATGCCACAGCTTGCCACGCGGTATGGGTCTCTCGCCTGCGACAGGCCTCTTCTTTGCCCAAGATTTGTGGAATTTATGTTATATTCGAAAACAAACTCTTAGCAAAATGACGTACTTATCCTTAGGTAATTAACTTAGAATATTCGCCTATAAATAGGCCCAGACACAATTTTATTCTCTAATTTTTGACTACTGGCTTTTACGCTTCCCAATATTGAAGAACTTTTTGCTGACTTAAGCATCGGAGTGTCTACGCAGGGAACCACCCCTGCATCTCTCTGACTTTTCTTATTTTACAGAAGCTTTTTGGAGACACGTGCAGATAAAGTAAGAACATCGACGTCAACATACCTTTATTATTGTTTTGTGCAACAACAATTAATAAAGATGATATATAACATACCTCAATATATATATATATATATATATATGTGTGTGTGTGTGTGTGTGTGTGTAGAGTTAATTTACACAATGAAAGGTCGATGACAGATCATGATAATTTCTTAAACAAAACAACAAGAAAATAGTAATTAAATAAAATTTGATTATTAAAAAACTTGAATAGTGATAGTTTCATATAAAAATAATTAAACAAAACTTATAGATTTATGTTTGATATATTGACAGTGTTATCTCATTAATGAGCAAAGTTTATAATTAATGTGAAGGCCTTTAAAATAAATTAAAAACTTTTATTATTATTAATTTTTAAAGGCTTTCATATTTTTTAACTTTGCTCATTGATAAGGAGGCACTCTGTGATTGATTAATAGTCTATAGATGTTATATTCTATCAATGCATCAAATATAAACTCATATATAATGCTTATGTATAGGAAGATTATATACTATCTATGCACTAAAAGTGACGCTTCTATGCATTGCACGAGATATAAGCTAGTAATTAAAATATATAGAACACTACAGTAGAATCTTCTAAATTAATTTCATTTAAATTAATGACTCTTTTAAACAAATCAAGCCAATAAAAAAATTAATAAATTCTTCTGTCATAATATATGGACACATTTTAAAAAAAAAAACAATTTATAAGATAAAACACTTTAAATTAATAACTTCTCTAAATTGATATTCAATAATGATTCCCAAGAGTATTTATTTGTAAGAGTTTTATTGTAATTCTAATCTAAGCAAATAATATTGACGAAAAAAATCTAATCAAATAATATTACACTTTTAAGAGAAACACAATTTTCCCTATTTTTGACTCTCTGAAAAAATAATTTGGTTTTGAATTCAAGAACATTTTTTTTAATTTTTGGCTTTTTGAAGCAAAAGGTATGTAATTATATATATAAAAAACCTTAATTTTGAACAAAACTGTAATTTAACAAAGAAAAAAAAACTTTAACTATTTGTATGGGCTATTATTTAGAAGTTTTGGTTTAGAATCACATTAATTATTTTGAAAGATTCTTAAAATTTAATTTGTGGAATTTTAGTCTATAATTTTGAGAAAGGAATTAATAATTAACTTGAACGGTAGAGGAAGGTTGGGGAAGATGTGAGGTTTCCTGAGATGAGTTGGGAGGGCAGTGATACAGAACATATCTGCCCAATCAAGCTTATGTTCCTCAGACACAACAAAGGCCTGTCCAAATCCCTCCACATCCTCTGGATGCTGCCAAAGCTTCTTCTTCTCTTCCATCGGCAGCATGAACAGTTCTTGAATCCCCTTCTTCACTTTATCCACCAATGTACTGCTCACTCCACGATTTATCAACTGTTACACATTAATACCACCGATCTCATTTATTACTCGAACTATACAATATTTAATTCAATTCATAATTGAAAAATCATGCATGGCTACATACCTGGAAGAAACCCTAGTCTTTGCATGCATGGTGCAACTTTTCTAGCTCAACATTAGTGGAATCTCCAGAATGCAACTTCAGCATGTCGATGATCGGAACTTGTAATTCTGGCGACAAACAAGTGTCAATGGATGTGAAAGGAGGACCTTGATCAGGACGCTGATAGCGTAATGGAATTGAGTCGAGGACCTCCTTTGCTAGCTCTAGAACTGACGGAACTAGGATAGAACTGCCTAATTTTGCTAATTCTGATTCCATGTTTTCTCATTTGAAATGTAACCTCTCACAAAGTTTGTACTACAAATGAAAATAAAAATTATATCTATCTCGTAGTGAGCAAGGAAGAAGGTGGGGAATAACCATATATATAATGTGTATAGCGACTATTCCCTTTTGACTTAGAAAATGTTTTGTAACGTATAAATTTTTTTTGGAAAGATTGTAGTGTATAATTTATAATAAAAGAAAAAAGTTTTAAAAGATTATAATTGGTTAAAGCTGCTGTTACTGTTTTTTTTTTGAAAAGTAAATGAATTTATTAACGAGGTCATTTGACATCATTTTTGTTTCTTGTTTTCTGTTTTTGTTTTCAGTTTTTTTGGAAATAGAAGCAGAAAATATGTTTGACAATATGTTTCCGTTTTCAAAAAACGAAAACAAAAACAAAAATTTTCAAAATTATTGGAAGCATGAATTTCTTGTTTCTATTGTTTTCGGAAACATGTTTTCATTTCTGTTATTGTTTAGAAGTAAGTGAACAAAGTTTATATATTAATATAATATTAATATTTTTTATAATAAAAATATAAATTAAAATTAATTAGTTTTTTAAAAAATAATATTAAATTTTAATATAAAATATTATTTTATTAATAAATATTTTAAAATTAATATATTTATTTTTTTAATATAAAAAATTGAAAACGTAAAAAGCAATTAAATATAAATTACATTGAACTATAATTTTATAATCTTATTTAATTTAAATTTTTATAATAATTTATTGAATATATTATATGTTTTAAATAATATCATTTATTATAATTTTGATATGTTAATAATTAATATTATTATCTAATATAATTAATTTTTATTTTACTAAACAATATTATTATTATTTAATATTCTATTCTATCTTAAATTTAAAATATATCACTACAACTATTAAATAATTTAATATTATTAAATAAGTGAATACTTAACATTAAATATTATTATTTATATTACATATAATATATTTGAATAACTATATAATTTATTATAAATTAATTCGTTAAATATTTTATTTAATAATGTAATATCATTATTGCAATTAAATAAAAAGTTATTATTAAATATAATTTATAATTATTACAATAAAATTAAATAATATTATTTTATTTAATATTATATTTAATTATAATATTATTTAAATTATATTAAATTTTTATATGATTAAATGAAAATATTTAATATTAGTATTAAATAATATAAAATAATATTATTTAATATTATATACATATTATTATTTAATAAATATATTATTTTTATTTAATTTTTAAAATTTTATTTTGTGAATTGAATTATTATATCTTAATTAATTTAAATATTTGTTTTCAAAATATAACAGTATTAAACAAACATGTTTTCTATTTTCAAAAATTGAAAATAAAACAAAACAAAACAAAAACAAAATTTTCAAAAATATAAAACAGAAAACAAGAAACGATACCAAACGAAGCAAACAGTTACAATGATGCCACAAAATTAGAGGTACATTGACTTTAAGTTTTGTAAGGGAGTCAGCAAGAAAATTAACTTCTTTAAAAACATGAACAAAAGAAATAACACCCAAACATGAGTAAAATTGCTGTTACTATTTCTCAATTATATTAAGCTTTTGATGTTTTCATTTAGCAAGTAGATGTTTGAAAATTCAAATAATGCAAATCAGTTGCAAATAAATTACAAAAATAAGGTGTTAATCATTGGCATATTAATTTAGCTGGTTATATCTATCTATATAATAATAATAATAATAATAATAATAATAATTATATATTAAAGTTGAGTTCTCAAAATTGAAATAAAAATTGATTTTTTTCTTATGGTGACACCTCATCAATTGTAGCTTCAATTATGCCTCCAATTTATTAACTTTGCCGTCAATTTGCTGACTCCTTCAATTTCTTTCAGTTTGATGATTATTTCACTTTTTTTAGTGATTATAAATAATTATATCTTTCAACATTATCATTGACCTCATCGTCACGTGGGTCTTACTTTAATTTTTATTAAATTCATCATTATTGTGGTGTATGAGTTACAAATGCTTGAATCCTATAAAGGAGAGATCAATTCCCAAACAAATACATACCAATTCAATTCACGATGATAATTCATACATAATTTTATTTTTAGATAAGGGAATGGTATTTGATCTTTGAGCTCTTTACTCTACCGTTAGTATAGAACAGAATGTACAACGAATTATAAAGTATTGGATATTTTGATATTTCTAAAAAGATTTTTACCATATTTATTTTTTATTTAATTATTTTTCAGTATTTATCCTTATTTAAAAAACTGTTTTGGTTTTTCTAAAACTCTGACAAGATTTGTTTCATATTTAATTAAATATTCTTTCAGATTTAGTCAAAATCCTGTCTTGATTTTCTCCAAATTATATACGTGTTTATTTTATTATGATTTTATTACGATTTTCTACATATTTTTTACACCCATTTTTTACTATAAATAGAGGGCTACAGAATATAGCTTCTTCACTCCTTGCAACTTTTTCTCATTTTTATTGGAAACACTCTCTACTTCTCTGCTTCTTTTTCTTTTGCTGGGCTCAAAATTTATATTCCTTCTTTGCTGCTCCTGTTACCTCAGGTTGTTTTATTGCTGTTTGTTTTATTACTGTTGTATCCGGAAGACAATACGTTTCGAGTTCTTACTGCATCGGTTGATATAATTTTGTAGATGTGTGAATCGTCTTAAAGAGAATGAATCCGTACTTCAATCCACTCTTCACACCATTACTAACATAAATCTAATTTCTCATTTCTTATATTATTTTTATTATTAACATTTTCTATTGTTTTAGGTTTTAGACCAAGAAAACAGTATTTTGACAGTCCGATATCACTTGCTCATCACGAAAATGACGGGTGAATATAAGTCATTAGGCTAAACAAGTTGTATTTAGAAGTGGCAGAACAATTGGCAATCAAGTAGGCTTTGGAAGCATTTCTAAACACATGAATGGCAGGGTCGAACAAATTCATTGTGGGTCGGACTCTGTAAATGTGAGAGTATAACAGAATGATAAATCAATTAGCAAAGTTGGGAATAGTTTAAAAGAGTTGGTTGGAAGCTTGGTGGTGATCAGTTAGTAGAAGAGATATTATTTAATCTATTATGAGTTTTCCGGTTCAGGAGTTTTTTCATATTATTATGCTAGATGGGTTTAATCTGGTTATGTTTTCGATTTATGATGTTAAAGCTTAGTTCAGTATGTAAAACTCTGAATCATCAATCAAATTTAATTTGCTTAGAAAAAAAAACCACTTGGGTTGGTTGGTGCACAAGAGGCTTAATTAATTAGCTCATTAATTACTATTCTTAATAAATGTGAGAGAAGTTGGAAGAGTCAAATTGAATTCCCAATTTTAATAGAACTCCTCATTTGTTTTACCAACTATTCCACCCGTAAAGAACACCTCACACTGATATGTATTTGATTTTGACATTGAAAACAAATATATAATAGCATGGATTTTGACATTATTGATGTTGATATGTTTTAGGCATTCCTAAGTAGCAAGCTAGTTTTGGATTCTCATGGCATCAAGGAATGACTTTCCCTCCAGCTTACGCTTAAAAAACTCTTTGAAGTAGTCTGCAACACCAACTCTTTTGAATTTTGGTGGTGATTCAGGAGTGATAAGGCTGGGAGCTGGACCCATTTCTCCATCCAATTTCGGGCAGTAAAAGGTGGCGACGGACAGCCTCTCTTTCTTTGAGTTAACAGTTGCTCGATGCTCAATGCTGCGATATATTCCATTCGACACTATCTGCAAAATCATTTAGCCAATTCATATATAATATATCTGCCGATCATCTTATAGCTATTTACATTAACTAGTATTGTTTTAAAAATGGGCATGATTAGCAAATATTATTTTAAAAGAGCAAATGTTTACAATATTATAGAAGGATGTACTAATCTGTTTCTGATATGGTTTTGGACAAATTAATTATCTGTCACCAATTGGAGCTTGCAATGATTTGGAATTGCCATACAATCAGATTAATTCGAAGAGTCATAAAAAAACGATAGGGCATTAACTGATTACCTCCATGATATCCCCCACATTAACTACAAAAGCATCAGGCAAGGGTTTAATAGGAACCCAGGCGCCATCTTTCCTTATTTGAAGCCCTTCCATTTCATTGATTTCAAGCAGAATGGTGATGCCACTAGCATCCGAGTGAGGGCTTAGCCCAATGGCCAGCTCTGGCTGCGGACATGGGGGATAGCAGTTCATCCTCATTGATTGCCAACCTCCTTCAAAAATCCTTATGTCATCAGCGTCTATTCCCAATGCTTTTGCCTGGAATGCAAGTAGATTCAAGGCAACGTTTTTGAGTTCTGCCGAGTAATCTTCAAAGTCGTCTCTGCAAGCAAAAAAATAAAAAATAAAATAGCATATCGATTAAAAGATTTTTGTTCATTTTCAGATCATCAAGGAACATATATTTTATTAAATAGTGCACTGAACATCCATATTCCATGCTCAATCCTCTCCTTAAACCTTAAATTTTCTTTGACTTAATCTCGTTGGTATAATTTAAAAATTTTATTGCCTGTACGTGTATTGAATAATAATCTTTTATAAGTTAAAAAGGAAAGTTTATTATTATTTGAGAAGTTTTGGTTTAGAATCACATTAATTATTTTTAAAAGATTCATAAAATTTAATTAGTAGAATTTTAGTCCATAATTTCAAGAAAAGAATTAATAATTAACCTGAACGGGAGAGGAAGGTTGGGGAAGAGGTGAGGTTTCCTGAGATGAGTTGGGAGAGCAGTTATGTAGAACATATCTCCCCAATCAAGCTTCTGTTCCTCAGACACAACAAAGATCTGTCCAAATCCCTCCAGATCCCCTGGACGCTGCCAAAGCTTCTTCTTCTCTTCCATAGGTAGCTTGAATAGTCCTTGAATCCCCTTCTTCACTTTGTCCACCAATGAATTGCTCACTCCATGATTTATCAACTGTTACACATTAATTTCTCAAATTATACTCTATTTAATTGAATTCATAATTAAAAAAATCATGCATGGTTGCATACCTGAAAGAAACCCCAATCTTTGCTTGCATGATGCAGCTTTTCTAGTTCAACATCCATGGAATCTTCGGAAAACAACCTAAGCATGTCGATGACCGGAACTTGTAATTGTGGCGGCGAGCAGATGTCAATGGATGTGAACGGAAGGTCTTGATCAAGACGCTGATAGGGTAACGGAAGTGAGCTGAGAGCCTCCTTTGCCAACTCTTGAACGGAAGGAACTGGGATGGAGCTGCCCAACTCCGTCAATTCTGATTCCATGTTTCTCTGTTTG
Source organism: Heritiera littoralis (assembly GCA_031772115.1). Taxonomy (NCBI): domain Eukaryota; kingdom Viridiplantae; phylum Streptophyta; class Magnoliopsida; order Malvales; family Malvaceae; genus Heritiera; species Heritiera littoralis. The sequence goes on along the minus strand of JAPDPK010000026.1, from coordinate 4,091,931 downwards.
AATAACCTCAAAAAGTTTCTACCACAAATGAAAAAAATTATATCGCGAGCAAGGGAGGGAAATTACCACTACATATATAGAGAATACCGACTAGTCCTTTTTTTTTCCTCAGACAAAAGGAGGATTTTCATTCAAAATGAGTAGCAAAGTAAAGCTGCAATGGAAGTACAGATAGCAATAAGACATCCATAACTTAAGAAACCGATGGTGTCATCATGAAATGACGGATGAATGAGTATTATGTTCAACATGTGGTGTACTAAAAATCTATACAGATAGCAATACGACATCCTTAACATAGGAAAGCAATATTGCGTGTCATCATTAAATGAGGGATGAACATGAGTGGTTAGTATTAATGTAATGTACGAATGAGTGGTTAGTATCACTGTAACGTATGAATATTTATGATGAGGAATGAACATTTGCGTGTCAATTCTGATTTCATGTTTTTTCTGTTTGAATAACCTCAAAAAGTTTCTACCACAAATGAAATAAATTATATATAGAGAATATGTACCGAATAGTCCTTTTTTGAATATTTTTTTCAGACAATAGGAGGAATTTCATTCGAAATGAGTAGCAAGGTTAAGTTGCAATGGAAGTACAGATAAAAACGACATCACTTAGGAAAGCAGTATTGCGTGTCATCATGAAATGACGGATGAATATAAGTCACTATGTTCAACATGTGGTATATTAAAATTTTTTTTTTCAAGTGATGATATTTTATATCAGTTAAATACTAAAACTATTGTGACTTTATGCTCAAGTTCGATATTTTCATTTCTTGTAAATTGATTTTTTTTTATGGTATAGTAAAACGATTTTAAACAAGAAGCTTGACGAAACATTTAAGTCTAAATTTTATTTTATGATTCTTGTTTGTTATTCTTTCAAAGTTCATCATATGTATGTATTCTAATTAAACACTTTCTTTTGTTATCCATTGATGTTAGATTGGTTTTAGTTTGAATTTTACAATTCAACTAATCAATGCAAAAACAAGTGTTTTATATTCACACGAAAGCACTAAGAATGTAAACGAACAGAATATTTGACGAACAGTTCCTAAATATGTTTAGTTTTTATTCATTTATGTTCGTTTATTATTTTTAATAAACGATCACGAACAGAGGTAAAACCCATTTGTTTATGTTTGTAAACAAACTTGTTTAATGTTCATTTAAAACTCGTTCGTTTAATGAATCTTTTAGTGTACGTTTACTATTTAGTAATAACAAACTTATAAATTACATATTTATCGACAGATTATTTTAATATGTAATTAAATTACATATTTATGTAAGATTTTTTAATTTAGCATTATATATATTAGGGTGAATACAATTTATTTGTATAAATTTTTTTTTAGTGTTCATGAACATGTTCATTTAATGTTCACAAGCATGTGTTCGTGAACATGCTTGTTTAATATTCTCGAACATGTATTCGTGAACATGTTCATTAAAGTTTGTGAATAAGCTTAACAAACACGAACATAAATAGACTTAAAGAAATAAATGAATGAATATGAATATGATAACATTTGATAATATTCGATTCATTTATATCCCTAGAATGCACTTTCTTCCTTGGAAAATTACGGGGCTTCGGCTCTTGCTTCAGATGATCAGATCGCTTGGGCACCGCACCAATGGCTTAGTCAGCTCATGACTTAGTCTTCCAACTACAAGAAATAAATTCCCCATTGACAGAACTGTAAGACCTGATTCTACACTACCGTAGAGTCTAATTTCATAAAAGTGATAATGGAAATTAAATAAATAGAGAGCATTGATTTCCATTAAGTTGAAAAGCTCTTTAAATTGAGTAGTGAATGGAACAACTATGGTGAAATAATGATGGGCGAGTATGCAGAATAGCTCGCCAATGAGTGAGCCAAAAAGGATGTTCGCCAATGGGCGAGCAGATTGCTAATAGTGATGGTGAGTTGAATGGAAGCAAGGGCGAATAGGTGAGTTCACCATGTCTCTTGAGTAAATGATCGCCCGAGGCGAGGACATGTAATCGCCCAAGAAATGAGTGTTGGCGAGCTGAGTTCTCAAGTTGACTAGGCGAGCTGAAATTAGCACGGACAGAATGAAATAATAAATCAGAACCGTGCAGCCAAAATTGACTTGTAAGTCGTACGGTTGAAGACAATAAATGAAGAAAAGTTAAAGTCAATAAGGGAGTTAGCCTTATTGGTTGAGGAATTAAGCAAAGTCTGCAGCAAAAGAAAAAGGCGTGTGAAAGGGAGACTTCCACGCCACTTTGAACTGCAGTTTTCTTCATGCCTTAAATGCATGAAAGACGTGAACAATGATGAAAGAAACATGATAAGGGACAGGCGGAAGCTTTGGATTGGTTTAGCATGGCTATATAAGAAAAAATGCTTGAGGAAAACAGATTTAGCAAATTTCATTCTCTTCACGAAAACCATCCTCCTGCAAATTTATGTTCTGACTTCACCCAGTTCTATCATGCTTGATTTACTGAGCTTCATCCTTACGTTAGCCAAATAAGAAAATCTGTTTGCAAGAACGTTCTTCCATCGTTGATGAATTAAAGGAAGAAGCAAAGTGAGGCTACCAGGAGACAGAAAGAATTCTGCTCTGGAAGCGCAGTTGGTTGAGGTGAGTTTCATATTTCTGAGGTTTTCTTGATGCTTAATGAAAGATTTCTATGTTTTATGAAGTAATAAACATAGATACAGTTTTGTTTTTAGTTAGATCTTTGGAGAATATGAAAACAAGGTAAATTCTGTGTAAATGGGAGAGATCGTCCAATTCTAGTGAAGTGAATGATGGGTGAACTCCCAAATAGATTAGTTTCGAGTAATGGCGGGCGAGCTCCCACGTGTAAGCCATATGATGAATGGTGAGCTCGGTTAAGAAGCTAGTAAAATGTCTGTGGGCGAGTTGGTAGATTTACCTGAAGTCTCGCCCAAGTAATGGAAAAATATATAAAGAAAATATTAATAGAATTTATATATAATTTGCAGCCGATAATTGGGAATGGCTATGGGCGAACAGAGAGCAGGGCGAAGCAAGGCTTTGTTGGAACAGGTAAAGGAAGTAGTATGTGATGTAAATGCATGTCCTGTGGAGTAAAAATGTAAAGAAAATATTAGAAATTGTTTTATTTTCTGACATGCATTGGTTGATAAACTGTTTTGATCTTGGGCGAGCTACAAGCCGCCATATGTTGTTTTGTTGGGCGAACTGGTTAAAGCGGGCGAGTAGTTTTGTTTTAGGCAGAAACTCGGGCGAGCCAAGTGGCGAGCTCTCTTTTATGAGAACTGGGTGAGTGCCCTTGTTTTAAAGAGAAATCCGAGTAAAGCCATAGTCGGGCGAACCCTTTTTAATGTGTTTGGGCGGGCGGCCCTTGTTTTAAAGCTAAGTGACGGGCGAATACTAATTCACCGTCTTGTCGAGTTAGTCAGGGGCGAGCCGTGAAGGGCTAGCTGACTCTGGCGAACGGTTTTAACGTGTAATTTCCTAAACGAAAAATGAGCCATTTTAATATCTCGAAAATAGAAAATATAACCCTTTTGGGCGAGTTGACTAATGGGCGAGCCACCGAGGGCGAGCCAGTTTTGCTTTTCGATTTAAAGGGCAAAGTTGGGCGGGCGAACACATGTTCTCCGCCATGGGCGAGCTGCCATGGGCAAGCCATAACGGGCGAGCTGACCATGGGCGGGCAGGTTTTAAAAGTTGAGAATTTTGGAAAGTTTTCAAAGTGTTTTGTAAACAGAAAACCTAAAACCTTTTCGGGAATTAAATCATTTGAGTAAATGATAATATAGGTGAGATAAGCCCTTAAAGGTTTTCATGAGATATAAAAGTTATTTTTGAGACTTTAGGTCCTGAGTTCATGCGTTACTATTGCGTGACCTACCTGGGACGGTGGCTCGGTCAATGGACCAACGAGTGCACCTCAGGGCGTCACAGGGCTGATGGACCCGCCAAGTCATCAGCGGTCTCGAGGTCACTTGGCAAGTGGACCCGAGGACCACTATAGATTATGGCCATAGATCTGAGATAGCCGTGAGGGGCGATGGCCTACGGGTGCACTCCAAAGGCGGCAGATTCCGTTCTCGCAAGGGGGAGGGGGAACGATAATAGCATGATTTATTTGTTGCCTAGTCTCAACTTACCAATTTCTGTTTACTGTGAGGATTTGTTGAAATCCTATATAGTGTTTACTACATTTTAAAGTAAACTGTTTAGCCAGTGATTTGAATGGTGTTTTAAGAGAGTTGTTTACTATATATCCACTGTCTTTTCTACTGGGTTATTGTTAAGAAAAGAATAAATGCGTTGTGATATATAGTTTTGCTTTATTTAAAGCAGCATATGTTTCCTTTACTGAGCGTATGAATCGCTCACCCCTTTGTTTTAACTCCACAGATAAGAAGTACACGGAGTTGAGAGAATTAGCTCTCAGATGAGTATAGCTATGCTTAAAGCACTGAGGCATGGCATGTTAAATGTGACAGGTACAGTCTCTTCTCTTTTACATTTTAGGCATATGTATACAGTACTACCTTAGAGAAATAAAGGTTAATAGGGGATGTCAGATGTAAGGAATAATGAAAAGAAATTTCATATTCCATAATTAATAGATAAATGTTTATCATTTATCACTGTTACTGTTGAATGTTAATAGCATCGCAGACAGCCCAACCGTTAAAGTTATATGGAAATACGTGAAAAATGTGGTAACGGGATGTTACAAGAACTCATCTTTTTTTTTTATATATAAACTATAGGTATCTTCATTTGTTTTAAAGTTTTGAGACTAATTTTGCTCGAGACTTAGTCACAGTTAAGGCTCTTCACCTCTCTTCAAATGTGTGTTTAGTGAGAATCGAATTCGAGAGTTATTTTCACAAACTCAATTTGCGTTGTCACCTGAACTACAACCTATCGACAAAACTCTTTCCAACTGTTCCATCCACGAGTCTTTCCGACTCTTCTATCCACAAAAGTCCACGTCATACGCCCTCACCTAGATAGCTTTAGGTAGGAAATGTATGGTGTCGGGATGGCCTAGCTGCATAGATCAAGAAACGTTGAAAAATGAAAAAATAGACAAGAAAACAGAGTATCATTTTTTTTCTTAGGCAAAAGAAGAAATTTCAATTCAAAATTTGCTGCAAAGAAAAGCTGCAATGATGGTACAGAAAGAGCAAAACGACAACTATGAAAGCTAAACATTGCAGCCACAACAGAACAGTTAAGCACACAGAATGTCAATTCTATTGAGTCATAGCTTTGCACGAAAGTGGCATCTCTGTAAATGTTAACAAAATCAACCTTTCCAATCCTCTCTATGGGATTGTCAATACGTTGAAAACCTTCCACTCCTCCTAAGGGCGCTGATCAGGATTGAGGATCCAAAAACAGCAGATTTAGAGTCTGATTCCTCCACAAGATTTTTAGATTTAAGCCGAGGAGATGACAAGAACATCGAAAGAGCTTCCTTGATTGCAAGAAGTTCAGCAGAGATAGGTCGCTGCACACAAAATGGCCAAAACAGTCCCAATTTCATCTCTAAGAACACCCCCACATCCAGCCTTGCCAGAGGAGACAATAACAGAACCATCCAGATTAAACTTTTATCGAATGGGCTAGTCCACCAACAAGCATCACTCAACAGAGACTCACTGTCTTAAACTTTTAACCAAAATATAGACCGCATTTTGACGAGGAAAAGGATCTAATCGCCATCCCATTGCTTATTATTGAAAACTGAATCATTTCTTGAAAGCCAAAGGGACCAAAAAGTAGCTCCAACAACCACAAGCCATCTCTTCTTAACAGGGTTGGAAAAAGGAACACATTCACATCGTTGTATAATTCTTCCACCGAACTAGGAGCAACCCAATTTAAGTTCCACCATTGAAAGACCATTCCCCAAACAAGCCATGATATGTGGCAACAGTTTTCCTCCTCCAATTCACACCAATAGCAAAGACAGTGCCTATCATCAAAGAGAACGCCTCAAGCTCTTTGAGGGCAAGCAATTCAAGATGGCTAGCCAAAGGAATCTCTGTACTTCGGGAGCAATGGTATAATACCAAATCCACGAAAACCAAACCTTCTGAGCTGGAGTTGCAAATTGGAATTAAGAGCTTCAACAAATTTCTTAACAGAAAAAACACCTTTGTGATCAAGTCTCCAGATACGCTTATCCTTCAACTTATGGTTCAAACGAATCTGGTAAAGTTCTACAAGAAGTTGGTTAAGGGAGTTGACTTCCCAGACCAACGACTTTCTTCTAAATTTTAAAGCCCAATTGCCACTAGTATCAACAGCCTCACTAATCTTCAATTCTTTGTTGATAGCCAAGGAAAATAACCTTGGGTATCGATCCTTAAGGAGGGCATCATCCAACCATTTGTCCAACCAGAGGAAAATTGATTCTCCATCGCCTAAGACCCAACGACTGCCACCAAAACCAATCGAATTATTAATTTCCCTCAGTGCTATGAATTGAGAGAACATCTCTCCACATCGATGACATTTTCTCCGTATTTACAGCTGAAGGCAAGAAAACCTGCTCCATACTTTTCCTAAATTAATTTTCTCCTCAGCCTATCATCTGTCAATGATCTATAAAATTATTTGAGTTTGTGAAAATATAAGTGGATAATTCAACTCCTCATTTAGGTGTCGAGTTTATCCTGTGTTTTCTGGAGATTTTTTGGTTCTGGTGTTTAGTTTAATCATGCTTGTATGTTTTGTCCCTGTTGTTATCTTTGATCTATATTCATAAATAAATCAATTGCTTAGCAAAAAAACCTCCTCCAAGATAGCTTTAGTTAGGAAATGCAAAACGTTGAAAAAGAAGAAATAGAAATAGACCAGGAAACACATTCGTCATCTGCCAGTGAAATTCAAAGACAAGGTTTCCTTTGAAAATTATAATTGCAGTTCATGAAAATAAAAGTGGATAATTTTGACTAATTTTTGTAAGAGCTATTGGCTATTGATACCTGCTTAATCTTAATTAAAAAAGTGATAATCGTAATTGGAAAAAAAATAAAAAGAAAACGGAGATTAGTAAATGAAAACAAAATGTAACAAACGATAGTTGGTGTAATTGATTAAAGTTTGACTCTTGAATACAAAGTATTCAATTTCAAATTTTTACTGTCTTTTGTTGATAGGGTACAGTTTCTAAATTCCAAAAAATTTGCAGCTGAAAGTTTAATGTCTTGATCTTAGAAATGAAGTAATCTCCCCTGCTTTTAATTTTTCTTTTGTAACAAAAAACCCAAAAAAAAAAAAAGATAGAGTAGTTACTATTCTTCTAGAGTTAGTCTTTTTTTTTTCCTCTACCATAAATCAATCTTCATTGAAGATAATGTGATTACAACTGATAAACCCTTGAATATCAGGGTCAAAAGGCAAAAAAAAAGCAAAGCACAGCCAACCTCTTAAAACATACAAAGCCTTACATGATTCATTCCAATAAAATCACCAACAGGCATAAAAGAAATCAAGTTAATCCACCCCAATTTGCAATATAATCATCAAGAGAATTTGCTTTGCCATAACTACGCTCCAAATCAGGCATACCCATCTCTTTTAACAGCCAATCAATTTCATTAAGACAGTCACCATTCTTTTCAAAGCCTCACCTTCTTATCATGCACCCATGTTTTTTTTTTTTTGAAAAGTAAAATATTTTATTTCATTTGGGAAAATTACAACCAAAAAACTAAGTCAGATGTTCTAGAAATACCTGATTTAGCAAGATAATCTGCAAAAACATTTGCTTCTCTGAGAACATGAGTGAATGAGATTAGATATAGCAAGATAATCATGTACCCATGTTAATCCACTTTTGAATACGATTTGATTAAAAGAGGAACACATGTTAATGGAATATGCATGCACAAATAGCATGGAAAATAAGAAACGTTAACTAATATACACGCGTCATTTCATTTCAAATAGCACGGAATACATCATAGACATTAGATTGCATGATCGTCCCTTATTCATCATCAATAATCTTCCTGATTACTAAATACTTGAATGGGAAAACATATCCCCTAGAGCAGGCTAACAAATATATACCAGCATGGACTTTGACATTGATTGATATGTTTGAGGCATTCTTATGTAGCTAGCTAGTTTTGGATTCTCATGGAATCAAGGAATGACTTTCCCTCGAGCCTACGTTTAAACAGCTCCTTGAAGTAGTCTGCAACACCCATTCTTTTGAATTTTGCTGGCGATTCGGGAGTGATAAGGCTTGGAGCTGGACCCATTTCTCCATCCAGTTTCGGGCAGTAAAAGGTGGCGATGGACAGCCTCTCTTTCTCTGAGTTAACAGTTGCTCGATGCTCAATGCTATGGTACATTCCATTCGTCACCATCTGCAAAATCATTCAGCCGATTCAACCTATTTGACTGATCTTATAGTTACATCAACTAATATTCTTTTGAAAATGGGTTCATTGATCTGGATATGAAAAACGTTTTTGTCTGAAACTCCCTGCATATTGATTTACTGATATGGTTTTGGACAAATTATGACTGTCACCGAGCTTGCAACTATTTGGAAGTGGCAAACAAAAAGAAAAACTCCAAGGATCTAGAAAACGATAGGGCATTAACTGATTACCTCCATGATGTCCCCCACATTAACTATAAAAGCATCAGGCAAGGATTTAATAGGAACCCAGACGCCATCTTTCCTTATCTGAAGCCCTTCCATTTCATTGATTTCAAGCAGAATAGTGATGCCGACAGCATCCGAGTGAGGGCTTAGCCCAATGGCCAGCTCTGGCTGTGGACATGGGGGATAATAGTTCATCCTCAATGCTTGCCAACCTCCCTCAAAAATCCTCATATCATCAGCATCTATTCCCAATGCTTTTGCTTGGAAGGCAAGAAGTCTCAAGGCAACGTTTCTTAGTTCTGACGAGTAAGCTTCAATGTCGTCTCTGCAAGCATATCCGTTCAAAGATTTTTGTTCATTTTCAGATGATCAAGCAACGTATATTTTATTAAGTGGTGCACTGAACATCTAACGTATATTCCATGTTCATTCCTATTATTGATTTGAAAAGTATTAATCCTGCATGAATAGTTACACAAACAAAGTTTTGATAATTTAATTTTACTACTAATTTTTTTTATTATTAAAGATGATGCAAGTTATATAAATAAAATTTGATTAAAAAAACTTGAATAGCGATAATTTCATATAAATTAATTAAACAAATATTGTAGATCTTTGGCAAAAAAAAATTGTAGATTTTAAGACTTTATCTTATTTCTGAATAGTCGGTGACCATTCAATTACACCATCCTTTTCTTTTACTTTTTTTTTTAATTCTTAACAATAAAAACAAATGGTAGAAACTAGAACCAATATTATTTATAAATGAGCAAATAATCTAAATGGTTTTGTTTTTTCTTTTTTCAAATGAAAGGAACAAGTTACTAAAATATATAGACTACTTATTCTAATCTAATATTGGGATTGGGACGGCATGGCAGATTCAAACTTGTCTGAACTGCTGAACTGCTAGCAGTTGTTGAAGCACTTGCTAATGTCGCCAAGGCTAATATCATCCCAGTTTCGAAGGTAATCATTGAAAGCGATTCGAAAGAGGTGGTCTCTTGGCTTAACAAAATGATTGATAGTTTATGAAGTTACAACAATTTACTCAACAAAACTTTAAAATCCGTACTTAAGTCTAGGAAATGTTGTTTTTGCTCATACTTTTAGAGAAGCAGACTTGTTTGTTGATTTTATTGTCAAATCTGGAGTTCATTGAAACTCTGAATTTTTGGCATGGTTGTAATGTGATTCAAATCTTTAATAAATTTTATCTTTCAAAAAAAATTATTCTAATCTAATAAGATCATATTATATTTTTAAGGAAAAATACAATTCTCTATCATTTAACTCTAAAAAAATAATATGGTTTTGAATTAAAACACATTTTTTTATTAACTCAAAGAGTTGCCTTACTGATGTAAGGTCCTACTGAGTTTGTGAGTGAGGATGATATATAATGAGAACTTTCATGTTCGAACACTCACCAGATCAATTTTTTTGGGCCAATGCGAGCGGAGATTAGTCTCATACCTAATGTGGGACAACTCATAATTTACACGAAAGAAAAGCCCATTTTTTTTGGCTTTTGGAAAAAAAAAGTATGAGCTTATTATTAAAAAAAATTATTTTTTTTGAACAAAAAGTAGCTTATCAAAGAAATAATAAAAACCTTAACAATATGTATCAATGTAAGGCCAGTTATTATTTGAGAAGTTTAGTTTAGAAATCACATTAGTTATTTTAAAAAATTCTTAGAATACAATTAGTAGGATTTTAGTCCATAAATTTAAGGAAAGGAGTTAATAATTAACCTGAACGGGAGAGGAAGGTTAAGGAAGAGGTGAGGTTTCCTGAGATGAGTTGGAAGGGCAGTGATGAAGAACATATCTCCCCAATCAAGCTTCTGTTCCTCAGACACAACAAAAGCCTGTCCAAATCCCTCCAGATCTTCTGGACGCTGCCAAAGCTTCTTCTTCTCTTCCATTGGCAACTTGAATAGTTCTTGAATCCCCTTCTTCACTTTATCCACCAATGAATTGCTCACTCCATGATTTATCAGCTGTTACACATTAATATTTAATCCCATCTAATTAATTACTCAAACTGTTCTCTGTATTTAATTTATATCATAATTAAAAAATCATGCATGGCTAGCTTCCGTATATAGATATGCATACCTGGAAGAAACCCCAATCTTTGCATGCATGGTGCAACTTTTCTAGTTCAACATCCATGGAATCTCCGGAAAGCAACCTAAGCATGTCGATGACCGGAACTTGTAATTGTGGCGGCGAACAACCGTCAATGGATGTGAATAAAATGTCTTGATCAAGACGCTGATAGCGTAATGGAATTGAGCCGAGGGCCTCCTTTGCTAGCTCTTGAACGGAAGAAACCGAGATAGAGCTACCTAGCTTCGTTAATTCTGATTCCATATTTTCTCTATTTGAAATTCAACCTCTCAAAAAGTAGGTACTACAAAAGAAAATAAAAATTATATCTATGTCAAAGTGAGGAAGGAAGAGGCAGGGGAATTCCCACATTTATAGTGTATGATGTAACTATTCACTTTTGACTTGGGAAAATGATATTAGGTGGTCCGATGTCACTTGTTCATCATTGGGAAAAAAACCCTGCCGTGAGAGAAACAAACTAGTTCAAAAAGTAAGAAATGATAATTAATGTATACTTGTAATTTTATCTGAAATAGCGTGAAAAATACAACATAGGCATAAGATTACGTGATAGTCCCTTGTATTCATCCTTAGTAAGTATCTTCTAGATTGCTAAATAATTGGTTTATTGAAATAAAATTTTCTACCACTTGTCACTATTTTATCATGGGAGGAAGAAATTATTAGAAAAGTAATATTAGGATTTCGGAGATTTTTTTATATAATGAATGACATTAGAGAGAGAAAAATTACAAATATTAAAATTCGAATCTCAAATTTAACAAAATTTTCTTATCTTGAAATGTGAACATATACATTTAAATCATATATCTACGTATGGTTATTTTTAGGAGTATCTCAATCAACAGAATAACTACGAAAGTTGAGCGTTGGGTCTATTGATTTTTTAGATGGGTTGACTTCAAACTAAACTCGTTTGGGGGCGCCGAAATTGGTAGGACAAAACAAGTAAAGACAGTAAAACACTATTTCTTTTGTAAAAAAAAAAAGGTAAAACAGTTTGAATAATAGAAAAATCGAAGATTTTTGTACGTATTTTGTCTTTTTTATATAATTTACTAAGTTGGTTGCATATGCATATATTCATGATTCTTGTATTAATGTACATCATTAAGTTTTATTGGAGATTCTATTTAATAAAAATCCTTTCTTATTTGATCTTTTGTCTTTAGCTATGGGATCGTTTTCCATAAGCTGACTTCTTGTGTGGTCGGATGATCCCACCTTAGCTAGGCTATAAAGTAATGCTTCCGGCCTCAATAAGCTGAAAGCGTTTTGGGCTCAGGACCCATGCCAAATATGGTATAACAGAATTGAATCCACAGAAAGAATTCTTCCCCTGGCCTGAAAGCCTTGTCCATTGATGTACGCTGTACACATTACCGAGGAGAGCATTGGGAAAATTACTTAAGAAAGGTTCTAAACCCACTCATTTTTTTCTTCTTATAATTACTTTTATTTGTGTTGTTGAACAATAAAACAAGAAAAAGATAAGGTGCATAAAGAAAAAAACACAGTTCATTTAGAAATTCTCACTACTTAATTGCCTAAGAACAGAAAATCCTTCTGATCAACCTCTTGCTCATCAGGATGAAGTTGATTTTGAATTCTTAGGCAATTTCTTTGTATAGGTATTAATCTATGAAATTAATATGTTGTATTATTAAATATCAATAATTGAATTAGTATTTCGTTTTAAAGAAATATCAATTCAGTTATTACTTAAAAAATTTGTCACATAATAATTTTTAAGTTTTTCGTAACATTGAACCTCTTTATATATTACCAATTAAATTTAAGTTTAATGCGTACCACTTTTTATTTTGGATATGTATATAATTTGGGTTTTGTAATTCAACTAATCGATTAAAAAACCAGTGTTTTATAATACAACGAAAGTAGTGTATAGTAACGAAGAAGCGGGGCTGCGGCCCTCGCTTCATAATCATATCACTTTGGTTGGTGCGCAGGTGGCTTAATTAATTAGCTCATTAATTACTGTTCTTAGTAAATGTAAGAGAAAGTTAGAAGAGTCAATTTGAATTCCCAATTTTAATAGAATTCCTCCAACTATTCCACCCGTGAAGTACACCTCGCACGCCAATTAAGAATAACAATAGCTTTAGCTAGGAAATGTATGTGCCCGGAATGGGGTAGAAGAAACGTTGGCAAAGAAGAAACAGACCAGGAAACACAATAAACATCTGTAAATGAAATTCAAAGATGATGATTGCTTTGTCTTTGAAAATTATAAGTGGATAATTTTGAATAATTGTCTTTGAGAGCTAATGACGATTGATGCCTGTTTAATCTTAGTAAGTGACAATCATACTTGAGAAAAAATACAAAAAAAAATGGAGATCTCTAGAATGAAAACAAAATGTACAGAGATTGAAAAATATATATATAGTTATCATGTAACACATTTTTTTTACGAAGTACAACAGAGTGAGATTTGAACTTAAAATAATTTTTTTATCTCATTGAGATATCACAAACTCTGACTTACCCTTAATTCAAAATTTCATTGGTGTTACCTAACATATGTTAATGGATTATGCGTACACAAATAGCACGAAAAATAACACACCTGATTTCATTTGAAGCAGCATGGAAAATATAACAGACTCTAGATTGCGTGATCATCCCATATTCATCACCAACAATCTTCTAGATTACAAAATACATGAATTGGAAAACATGCCCCTGACAAATATATACTAGCCAGGTTTTTGACATTGATTGATATTGATATGTTTTAGCCATCCCTAAGTAGCAAGCTAGTTTTGGATTCTCATGGCATCAACGAATGACTTTCCCTCCAGCCTACGCTTAAAATACTCTTTGAAGTAGTCTGCAACACCCATTCCTTTGAACTTTGGTGGTGATTCAGGAGTGATAAGGCTGGGAGCTGGACCCATTTCTCCATCCAATTTCGGGCAGTAAAAGGTGGCAATGGACAGCCTTTCTTTCTCCGAGTTAACAGTTGCTCGATGCTCAATGCTGCGGTATATTCCATTTGTCACTATCTGCAAATTCATTTAGCCAGTTATACATAATATATCTGCCGATGCCACCTCCTTGACTTATCTTATAGCTAGTTGCTTTAATTAGTATTCTTTTGAAAATGGGTTCGTTGATCTCTTTTTGAAATAAGTAATTGCTTGAAAATCTGTATATTTTTTATTTAAAAAATGTTAAGGAAAATCACTTTTAATATTTTCATTCTTATAGGGTTATGTCACTTTTTTAATTTTACGTGAAAATATGTTACTCATGTAAGAAATAAAAAAGCTAAAAAATGTGATACTAAAAAATACTTTAGATAATTTGTAATTATAGATAACCAGTTTTTACGTAAAATTAAAAAATAATATCATCTAATAAGAATGAAAGTATTAAAAATAATTGTAAAAAATGACTGTGTCTAACATTCATCTTTTTATTTACCGTTCTGTTTTTTATATGGTTTTGGACAAATTATGACTGTCACCGAGCTCAATTATTGGAACTGGCAGACAATGAGATAAACTCCAAGGGTCAAGAAAACGATAAAACATTAACTGTTTACCTCCAAGATATCACCGACATTAACCACAAAAGCATCAGGCAAGGGTTTAATAGGAACCCAGGCGCCATCCTTCCTTATCTGAAGCCCTTCTGTTTCATTGGTTTGTAGCAGAATGGTGATGCCAACAGCATCCGAGTGAGGGCTTAGCCCAATGGCCAGCTCTGGCTGTGGACATGGGGGATAATAGTTCATCCTCAATGATTGCCAACCTCCTTCAAAAATCCTCATGTCATCAGCATCCATTCCCAATGCTTTTGCCTGGAATGCAAGTAGTTTCAAGGCAACGTTTCTTAGTTCTGCCGAGTATGCTTCAATGTCGTCTCTGCAAGCAAAAGAAAAAAAAAGCATATCGATCGGTTCAAAGATTTTTGTTCATTTTCAGATCATCAAGCAACGATATATATTTGATGAAGTATTGCAATGAACATCCGTATTCCATGCTCCCTAAACCTTAAATTATCTTTTATTTTTCCTGAGACTAATTTGACTATTCTGGGTAGGTTTGGTGCATGATTTTGATGCATGCATGGCTGCCCCGATTGCAGCCGCTGATTAGTAATTAACCTGAATGGGAGAGGAAGGTTGGCGAAGAGGTGAGGTTTCCTTAGATGAGTTGGAAGGGTAGTGATGTAGAACATATCTGCCCAATCAAGCTTTTGTTCCCCAGACACAACAAAAGCTTGTCCAAATCCCTCCAAATCCCCTGGACGCTGCCAAAGTTTTTTCTTCTCTTCCATCGACAGTTCAAATAGTCCTTGAATCCCCTTCTTTACTCTATCCACCAGTGAACTGCTCACTCCATGATTTATCAACTGTTACACATAAATCCCATATCATTAATTAATTACTCAAACTATACTCTATATTTAATTTAATACATACCTGGAAGAAACCCCAGTCTTTACATGCATGGTGCAACTTTTCTAGTTCAACATCCATGGAATCTCCAGAAAGCAACTTAAGCATGTCGATAACTGGCACTTGTAATTGTGGCAGCGAGCAAGTGTCAATGGATGTGAAAGGAGGGTCTTGATCAATATGCCGATAGCGTAATGGCAGTGAGCCGGGAGCCTCCTTTGCCAGCTCTTGAACGGAAGGAACCGGGATAGAAGTGCCCAGCACCGCTAAATCTGATTCCATGGGTTTTCTGTTTGAAATATGCTCTCTCAAAAAGTTTGTGGTACTACTAATGAAAATAATTGTATCTATCTCATAGCGTGGAAGGTTGTAAAATCCGAATTTTATTATACTGTATGCCATATGTGTACATTATTGATAGTGGAAATAAAAATTTTGTGAAATTAAATTGAATGTGAGTTCCACTTTTCAATCTAAGAGATGATTTATAGTGTAGTGTATAAAGAAAGAGAAACAAATATTAAAGAGTAACAAGAATTGTTGGAATTAATTTGGATAAAAGGTGTGAAAGCATTAATTGATATGAGATAAAATTATGCAATATGACTAACATTGGCGTGGAGAAAAGAAGAAGAAGAAGGACAAGAGAATTAAGGGCTAGAAGACAAAACAAGGAAAAGGATGGGGAGTTAGCCAATCAACGTTGGCTGGAGGAGACAGGGCGAAGAGAAAGTGCAGAAAAGGAAATAGAAAAGTCCAGGAAAGGGGCGCTGAGGATTTCTCGCCGGTTGCTTTATTTGACAAAGGAGATTTAGCATTTAATAGCAAGAGGAGCAAGCCAATAAGAGTGACTGGCAGAGGCGTGGACTAGGAGAAGAAGAGGAAAAAGAAACAAAATTTTCAACACATTGCAGGGAATGTTCTTCTTACCGTAGTCCACTAGCTGCAGTTTTTCCACAGAATTTAATACATGAAATGATGAGGAAAACAGGATAAGGAAACAGGTGTTGAACTTAAGTGAAACGGAACGGCTATATAAGAGGCTTTAAGAGGAAGAAATGGATTGAAATGAAACTCCATTCCCTCCAGACTCCTTCTTGCCCATTCTGTTTGCTATAAAGATCACCTCGTTCTTCCGTTCCTTTCATAGTCATAGAGTTTTCTCCTTCTATCAGTTAAACCTTTCCTCACCGTTGAAGAGCTAAGGAACAAGCAAACTAAAGCTAAGAAAGACAAGAAAGCATTCTGTACAGTTGGAGGAGTAACTTGGTAAAGGTGAGTTTCATAGCTTTTATAGTTCTCTTGATATTTAATTATAAACATAGCTTGGTTGTAGTTGAATATTGTTGAACAATATAAGAAAATAGATGGAAAAATAACCAAGAAAGAGTAAGGAAACACGACGGGCGAGTAGAATATTGCTAGTCGAATTGGGTTAGTTCTCGCCCAAAGGATGGGACGAGGTTAGGAGAAAGTTTATGTGAGTTCGCCAACATGTGGTCCCGGCGGGCGAGGACCCGTGATCGCCAGTGTGCGAGAATGGCGATAATAGTAGTTGCCCATGTAAAGTTGATGATAGCCAGTAGGGCGAGTAGGTGAAAAAGAAGGCGCCAACGTATTCCATTACAGGGGCGAACTCCCACGAATAAGCCGCTAATGGAAAGCGAGCAATGATGGGCGAATGGCGAACTGAGTTCGCCAGATTGCCATATGTTTTAGGAAAAATATAAGTTTTTTTGGAAAATATTAATAATGTGAATAAATGCTTTGCAGACGGGAATCGAGCAAGACGGGCGAGAACCTAAGCCGTATCAGACGAGGTAAGGAAGTTGTATGTGATGCAAATGCATGTCCTGTGGAGTAAAAAAGTTAAGAAAATATCGGAATTTGTTTTATTTTCTGACATGCATAGTTTGATAATTTGTTTTGGTTTCGGGCGAGCTACAAGCCGCCATAAGTTCTTTGGTTGGTCGAATTGACTAAGGCGGGCGAGTAGTTTTGTGCTAGACAGAAACTCGGGCGAGCCAATGGCGAGCTCTCGGTTTGAGATTTGGGCGAGTGCTTTGTTTTAAAGAGAAATCCGGTAAGCCATAGTCGGGCGAACCCTTTTAAAGTGTTTGGGCGAACGACCCTTGTTTTAAAGTTAAAGGCAGGCGAATTGTTATCAGCCAGCCATACTTGTGTTTTGAAAACTCTGAGGCGGGCGACTATTATTCGCCGTCTTGTCGAGTAGTCAGGGCGAGCTACTGAGGGCGAGTAGGCTCTGGCGAACGATTTTTAAATGTAATTTCGTAAATGAAAAATGAAGTATTTTAATTATTTTGAAAATAGAAAATATCAAATTTTCGGGCGAGTAGTCCCTTGGGCAAATCGACTCTCGGGCGAGTAGTCCCTTGGGCGAATCGATTCTCGGGCGAGTAGTCCCTTGGGCGAATTGGCTAATGGGCGAGCTGACCCTGGGCGAATTAGCCGTGGGCGAACCGGCTCCCAACCTGCCTTTCTTTCATAGAAAATGTTGAAAAAGGAGGGTTGTTTTACTTGTTATAAACCCTTTTGGAAACTAAATCATTTTATGGAAATGATAACTTGATTTTGAGACATTAGGCCATGAGTTCATGCATTATCACTTATGTACTTTGCGTGACCTAACTAGGGCGATGGCTCGGGTCAAATAGACCAGCGAGTGCACCCTGGGGCGTCACAGGGCTGATGGACCTGCCAAGTCTTCAGCGGTCTCGAGGTCACTTGGCAAGTGGACCCGAGGACCACCTACAGATTATGGCCATACATCTAGATGAGATAGCCGTGAGGGGCGATGGCCTACGGGTGCACCCCAAAAGCGGATGACTTGTGTTCTTTGCATGATTTGAATTATTGCCTAGTCTCAATTAAAAGATTTATGAAAGGATCTGGTGAATCCTGTTGTTTTGTTTACTGTGTTTATTATTTCCTAATGAGTGTGATCGTTAGGATGATTAAATGGTTTTGAGATTTTAGCTTTTGTATTTTTTTTTTAAAAGCAGCATACACCTTCTTTACTGAGCACATTGTCGCTCACTCCTTATTTTCCACTCCACAGATAACTGATTTGAACTAAGAGACTTACCTTCCAGAGATTTGCTATCGAAGGTATGTTATATTCTTTTATATATTCAGCAAAGTTGTACAGTACTACTTTAACTACGAAGGGAATGTATATACATCTTAAGGAAGATACTTTATTAATTCATAATGTAGTAAAAGTTGTTAAGCACCACAGACAGCCCAACCGGTAAATAAGTGTAGTTTACAAGTGAATATTCTGTCGTATAGTGGTTTTGGGATGTTACAAAGGTGGAGGGAGGGCAATTAATATTCACATATATGATGGATATAAAGTGACTATTCACTATTGGGAAGAATGATATACGGTTCAATGTCACTCGTTCATCATGAAATGACAGATGATACTAGACCGTGTTAAACAAGTGGTGTCCATGTGTCCACTTACGTGCCACTCACTTGTTTTTTTTTTATTTAATTTTGATTTAATAGTACTTGAACGGAAGGAACCGGGATCGGAGTGCCCAGCAGCTAAAGCTGATTCCATAGGTTTTCTGTTTGAAATATGCTCTCTGAAAAAGTTTGTGGCACTGCTAATGAAAATAATTGTATCTATCCCACAGCGTGCAAGGTAGAGGGAGGGGAATTAATTAGGTTGAGTGGAAAAAGTTTAATATTTTTTAAGTAACATTTTATGTTTAAATTTTGTAAATAAAAAATTAGTATTGAGAAAGTTCTTCTCATATTGAATTCGATTGTAATTCGATTTCGAATTAATCAAAATTTAAAATGATTTTAAAATGTTGAAAAGTTTCAGGCAAAAAAAAACATATATATTAAGGATACAAAGTGACTATTCACTCCAACAAAAGTGATTTTATACGGTTCAATGTCACTTGTTTGTCATGAAATGACAGATGAAAATTAACCACTATCTTAAACAAGTGGTATCCATGTGTCCACCTTCGTGACACTCACTCGTTTTTTTTTTTATTTAATTTTGGTCTAATGGTTAAACATACAATTTTTTTGGATAAAATAATAATAAGCCTTTAACTTTTATTTTTATTTTATAAACACATAATTTTTTAAAATAATACAATTAAATCTAAATCAGATATAAATTTTTATAATAAAATAAAAAAGTTAAAGGCTTATAAGATCTTAATCTCTTAATTATTTTACTTAATTATATTATTTTAAAAGATTTATGACTTATTTATAGTGAAATAAAAATTTATGAACTTCTACAATAAAATTAAAGGTTGAGAATATAAATCCATTTTGTGCAAAAGATTTAGGGTATATTTGGCTATTAATTTTTTAATTTTTTTGGAAGAAGTCTTTTTATTTTTTATAAAAATTTTATTTTATTTTTTATAGACAAATCATGTGACACTCAATTTTGATTTTTTTAAAAAAGTTTTTAAGAGTAACTTTTTTATTTTCATAATTGTAGACACTGAATGTTGTCTAGATTGAAGATGTGTCAATCCAAGATAGATTGAACTAAATCTTGATTTTATTGATGCAATTTGATGAGATTATAAGCTATTTTTGTTGTTTTATTTTATTTCATTTTTTGCTTTATTTTATTTATTTTTATGGTTTTTATTTCAGTTTTCAAAAGATTAAATTAAAAAATAAAAAATATTAAAAATTAAAAAAAAAAAAAAGAGTCGATGCCATATAAGACACCAACTACAGGAGCATGATAGCTGATTTTCTAGCGATTAGGTTCCTAGACTTAGACGTAATGACAATAATAATTTGTTATGGATATTCCATCTTTCACCCATGTTACTAATTTTTTTTATACATATTTTAGATAATTTTTTATTTTGAGTAAATTACATAAGAAAATGATCCAAAAAAATTATTTTTTATTCATCTATCCTATCCATCCTTATTATAAATTTTATAATTATTGTTCTTATTTAATTACAAATGGATTAATTAATGGATTATTATATAATACATTATAAATGAACTTTTGAGATTCTACAAGTAAATTTAAGATAATGGTACATATATTTTAAAAAATATTAACAACAAATAAATAAAATAAAGTACTAATCACCATCTTAATTTTACTTGTAAATTCTATTTTTTTTTTTTTGAAATCTGAGGAAATTGTGTTTATTTTATTCAATGAATCAACTCAAGTTGAATACATCGTCTATTTATATAGACAAGGTGAAAACAAGAAAAGAGCGGGAAAAACCAAAAATTAAAAAAAATGGTTACAGAAGGTTGATAACTAACAAACTTTCCCGCTCAAGCTACATCAGCTATATCCCGTGATACCTCCCCTCAAGCTGAAGGATAAAGATTATGGAATGGAAAACGAGAGATAAAGGACTGAAACACAGAAGGTGAATGAGATTTAGTAAAGAGATCTGCGAGTTGGGAAGAAGAAGCAACATGAAATAAACGAAGGACTCCAGCTTGCACTTTCTCCCGAACAAAATGACAATCAAGCTCAATATGTTTTATTCGTTCATGAAAAACGGGATTCTCTGCAATAGCAATGGCAGAGCGATTATCACAATACACCAGTGCTGGTTCAGTGTACGGAACTTGCAAATCATGCAGCAAATAGAACAACCATTGAAGTTCACAAGACAGGGCAGCCAAGGCACGATACTCTGCTTCAGAAGAAGATCTGGACACAGTACTTTGTTTTTTAGATTTCCAGGAAACCAATGCATTCCCAAGAAACACACAATAACCTGTGATGGAGCGTCTGGTGTCGGGACAACAGGCCCAATCTGAATCACTAAACCCTTTAAGGACTAGATCAGACTGAGAGGGAAAGAAAAGACCCTGACCAGGATTCCCTTTCAAATATCTCAAAATCCTGTGCAGGCCTTTCAAATGAAAATCTGTAGGATGCTCCATGAATTGAGAAAAATGTTGAACAGCAAATGACAGATCAGGTCTAGTGATAGTAAGAAACAACAGTTTGCCAATGAGTTGTCGATAACATAAAGGATCAGGTAAAGGAACCCCTTGGCCAGCAGCTGCCTTAGATGAAACAACCATTGGAGTTGGTGCTGGTTTACAATGCAAGAAATCAGTAGCTTGCAACAACTCTAAAACATACTTCCGTTGAGATAAATTGATGCCAGCGGAAGAATAAGCAACTTCAAGCCCCAAAAAGTACTTCAAAACTCCAAGGTCTTTGATTTTAAAAGTATCATCTAAGTGAACTTTGACATCATGAATGAGTGAAGCATCATTGCTGGTGAGAATCACATCATCAACATATATCAACAATGCAATGAAAGAAGAAGCTGAGCCTCTGATGAACAGACTAGGATCAGATGATGCTTGATGAAAACCTTTGTCTAGTAAAGCAGTGGTGAGCTTAGAATACCACTGTCTGCTAACCTGCTTCAGTCCATATAAGGACTTAAGAAGTTTACATACTTGACCAGTTTTAGCACCATTATAACCCGGGGGTAATTGCATATAAACTTCCTCTGTTAACTCACCATGTAAAAAAGCATTATTGATGTCAAGCTGGTGAAGAATCCATCCTCTGGCAGCAGCAACAGCAATCAATGTACGAATGGTAGTCATCTTAGCAACTGGAGAATAGGTCTCAAGATAATCAAGACCACGCTGTTGTGTATACCCTTTAGCCACAAGTCTTGCTTTAAACCTTTCAACACTACCATCTGATTTATGTTTAATTTTGTAAACCCATCTACAGCCAATGGGAACTTTACCAGGAGGAAGATCAACAACATCCCAAGTGTGAGTTGCCTTCAACGCATCCAATTCTGTCTGCATAGCCTGCCGCCAACACTCATACTTAACAGCCTGATTATAGGTCTCAGGCTCAACCACACTAGCAATGCTTAAGGCAAATTGTTTATGAGAAGGTGAACATTTGGTGTATGAAAGAACTTTAGAAAGAGGATGACATACCTTGATATTTGTGAAATCTGGATGAGCAGAAAAAGAAGAAGAGGATGAATCAGCTAATGCACAATGATATTCCTGTAAGTAACTAGGAGAAAATCTAGTCCTATGTGATCTTCTAAGAATAGGTGAACAATTTGTATTAGGAGAAGAAGACTGGGACAAAACAGTATCAGAAAAATCAATGCAAGGTGAGGAAAAAGATGAGGTGGAAGTAGAAGTATTTGTATCTGATGTATGTGAGACACAATCTGGAAAAAGTAAAGATGATGGAACAGTAGGAAGAATGACATCTGAAGAATGAAAAACACTACTGGAGACAGATTTAAGTGAGAATGGAAAAATATGTTCATAAAAAATAACATCCCTAGACACAGAAACATCACCAGTGGCTAAATTGTACAATCTGTAACCTTTTTGGTTGGAAGGATATCCTATGAAAACAGACTTATAGGCTCGGGATTCAAACTTAGTTCTACCATGTGCTAAAGTAGAAGCATAGCATAGACTACCAAAAACCTTGAGATGAGAATAGCTGGGAGGTTTTTGATATAAAACAGTAAAGGGTGTTTGTTCTTTAAGAGCTGGTGTTGGTAATCTATTGATAAGGTATGTGGCATGTATGACACAATCTCCCCAGAATTTTTTAGGTAAGTGAGCTTGGAATTTCAAAGCTCTTGCTACATTAAGAATATGCTGATGTTTTCTTTCTACCACTCCATTTTGTTGGGGTGTTTGAACACAAGATGTCTGATGGATTAAGCCCTTGGATGAATAAAAATCAGTCATGTCAAATTCTTTCCCATTATCTGTTCGTATGATTTTTACTTTAAGTCCAAATTGTGTCTCTACCAGATTACAAAATCGTTGAACAAGAACACGAGTGTCAGATTTTTGTTTCATTAGATACAACCAAGTGTATCTACTGTGGTCATCGACAATAGTAAGAAAGTAATGGTCTCCATACAAAGATGGAGTGGAATATGGTCCCCAGATATCAATGTGTACAACATCAAAGCAATGAACAGAAGATGAATTACGAATGGGAAAAGGAATACGTTTCTGTTTGGCAAAATGGCATACATCACAAGGATCATGATCATGTACAACTATTGAGGAATCAACAGAATGCAAAGTTTGAAGTCTATGAAATGAGAAATGTCCTAAACGGTAATGCCAAATGTTACTAGAAACATGTTGAGGAACAGAACAAGAAATGGAGGACTTGGTGTTGAATGACTCTACTGATATAGCTTGTTCAAAAATGTAAAGACCTGAGGACTGCTTAGCTGATCCAATCATCTTCATATTCTTTGCATCCTGGATAACACAATTATCAGGATAAAAGGTAAGTATGCAGTTGTTAGTTTTGGTGAGTTTACTAACTGATATCAAATTAAAAGTAAAACTTGGAACTAACAAAACATCTTGAAGAATGAAAGTAGAGGATAGTTTCACAGTACCTATATGAGATACAGTGGCATATTTTCCATCAGGTAATTTTACAAAAGCTTTAAAGGCAGGTTTATAAGTATCAAAAAGAGTAATAGAACAAATAATATGATCAAAGGCTCCTGTATCTAAAATATACTTAGAAATATCAAAAGAACAATGATAAGCTACTGCTAGTGTACCTGAACTTCGACTTAACTCAGTTACTGCATTAGCATGTGCTGTTGAAGAAGAGGATATGTCAGTAGATTGGAGCAAAGAGAGCAATCTCATATACTGATCATCAGTAAACATGCGTGGTGCACAATTATCAACTGCCTGATTTGCAAGATCATCAACAGTAGAACATTTGTTTGTTTCAACACAATTAGCAGCTGCACCATTCTTATTTCTCGGCTTGAATCCAGGTGGATAGCCATGTTTTTTAAAACATTTTTCAATCGTATGCCCTGTATAACCACAGTACGAACAAATTGGCTTCTTGTTGTTGATCACCGATCGTCGAATTCCTCCTATATGTGATCCATGTCCTGTTGCTTTAATAGCTAAAGCATTAGATTCTGAATGTTGTGAAGAAAACAGAGTAGCTAACTGTCGTTCTTGCTGTACAACCAATGAAAAAGCCTTATTAATTGAAGGCAAAGGATCCATAAGTAGGATCTGTGTTCGAACTGTAGCATACTCATCATTCAATCCCTTAAGAAATCTGATCACATGATCGTTTGATTGATAAGTACGAGCAGCGTTCTCTGTACCACACTTGCAGGTAGGAGGTAAGGGACGATGAGTCACCAACTCATCCCAAAGAACTTTCAACTTAGTGAAATAATCGGTGACTGATAGAGCATTTTGCTTAAAAGTATAAATCTCTTCTTGAAGTTCAGAGATTCGTAAGGCGTTACTTTGAGCAAAACGATCTTGCAAGTCGGTCCATACATCTCGAGCGTTGTCGATCCACAAAACGCTTTGAGCTATTGATGGAGACACCGAATGATAGATCCATGAGAGTACCATTGTATTACACCTTTCCCATGCAGAAAACAGAGCATCATCTTTACCAGGTGCTGAGATTGTGCCATCAACAAATTGAAGTTTATTCTTCGATAATAACGCCATTTTCATGGCTCGGGACCACGGATGATAATTGGATCCTGTAAGTATTGCTGACACTAAAACAAGTGCAGGACTCTCGTTCGAATGAATAAAGAAAGGACTCGATTCATCTAATTTTTCTGGTTTCATCGTGAGGAAAAAGATGAACACTGTTTGGGTGCTAAGAAAATTCACAGAGAAAAAACGCAAGGAAGAAAAAATTGCTCTGGTACCATGTGGAAATTGTGTGTATTTTATTCAATGAATCAACTCAAGTTGAATACATCGTCTATTTATATAGACAAGGTGAAAACAAGAAAAGAGCGGGAAAAACCAAAAATTAAAAAAAATGGTTACAGAAGGTTGATAACTAACAAACTTTCCCGCTCAAGCTACATTAGCTATATCCCGTGATAAAATCAGAACATAATACTTCATTAAGAGAAAATGGTCTGTTCAGACATGATTACATCAAATATAATAGTAGGACAAGTTTCAACCCAATAACAAGGTTCAAAAGAAGTTAATCCAAATTTTGCAAGTGTATGGGCAGCTTGATTTCCAAACCGACATGTGTGCAACACCTTGCAACTTCTAAAGCATGACATTAGTTCCTTTGCATCGTCCATCAATGGTCCAAGTGGTGAAAAATCTAGTGTTGAGTTCTTCAGTTTGTTGACAAGACCCAAAGCATCACCTTCAAGCTCTATCTCAGTCAGTCCCATTTCCTTCGCAAATTGCAGCGCATGTACTGCCGCTTGCGTCTCAATGGCCTCTGGTTCTGTAATCCATGGAATTTTATTTGCATAAGCACCGATCATTTCTCCACAAAAATCTCTAATCACAACACCAATCCCTCCCATTTTGGTCTTTTTGCATAGTGCGCCATCAAAATTAACTTTGAAATATCCTCGTGCTGGAGACTTCCACTTCTGATCATGCCTTAGTCCACTGGTATGCTGTCTAGTATGAGCCTCATTAAATTCATCAATGTAACGCTTTATAAACACAGCTACCATACCTGAGTTACATCTCTGACTATCATGGAGTTGAGCATTACGATTATTCCATATTTCCCAAGTAGTGAAGAGAAGTTGTTGCAAATGATGTGGTGTAAGAGAAGCTATCAGGTCCAATAGAGTCGTAGACGCAATACCTCTGACCTGTATTCCCCAGTTAAAGCCGAGAGCCAGCCAAACTTCTTGTGCTTTTGGACAAAATAAAAGAGCATGTTCAGTGGTCTCTGTATCCTCTCCACATCGAAAACAAATGTTGGACACTTGGGACAACCAGTGAGAAAGGTTCTGCATTACAGGTAAAATACCTCGAATTGCTTTCCATGCAAACACCTTAAGCTTATTTGGAACTTTACAAGTCCACACTTTCCTCCATACCATTTCTGGGATAGAAACACTCGCTCCTCTCTCTACTGTAACTGCATTCAGTAATATTCTATACCCGCTCTTGACAAAGTACACCCCATCCTTGGTATGACTTGTCAACAGAATTAACTAACTCAGTTAGTAACCATAGCAGTTATTTCTGTTAAAGTTTGCTAACCAGAATAGTCACCTTTGTAGTCTTTAAAAGCCTCAATTGTAACTCAGTTAGACAATATGAAAGATTACAATACAGAAACTCATTCTTCAATTCTTCCTCTCTTCTATCTTCTTTCTTCTTCTTCTTCTATCTTTTCTATATTCATTCTATATATAATCTCATCATGGTATCAGAAGCCATAACAGAGAGTAGTTCGACAACCTTATCTTCTCTCTCGGTTCAGAATCCAGGATCTCAAGTCATCACTGTGAAACTTGGAGATGATAACTACCTACTGTGGAAACAACAAATTGTGGCAACTCTAAGAGGATATGGTCTGAGAGGGTTCATTGATGGTAAGCAAGCCAAACCTTCTGTTGGAAGTACTGAGTTTGAAATCTATGATAGACAAGATCAAATTCTTGTTTCTTGGATCTTGTCTTCTATCGATAGTCAGATCTTGCCCAATTTTGTTGGCTGTGAAACAGCAAAAGATTTGTGGGAAGCAATTGAAGAGTATTTTGCATCCCAAACTAATGCAAAAGTGATGCAATATAGGAGGCAATTGCAGAATATCAAGAAAGGATCACTTAGCATGAAGGAATATCTTGTAAAGATTAAGTCATTGTGGGATACGTTGATTTCTTGTGGATGTGCTATGAATGATAATGAATTAGTACACATAGCCTTGTCTGGTCTTGGATTGGAATATGATGCCATAGTTGCTGCTATATCCACTCAAAAAGAGTTGCCAACTTGGAAAACCACCTCGGCTCTCTTTTTTGCCACAGAGTCAAGAAACTTACAGAATTCCTCCTTTACAGATGCTGTTATGCCCTCTATATATATGACTACTCAGCAGAAAAGGTTTTCATTTGAGAACACTCGAGGTTATACTGGTGGAAAGAATTTCAGAGGCAGGGGTAGATCCAAAGGAAGAGGTTTTGCTGGTTCTAAGCCACAATGTCAACTTTGTGGCAAGATTGGGCACACGGTACATAGGTGCTATCATAGGTTTGATCTTTCATTCAATCCTGATCTTGGAGAATCTACTCAATTTTCAAGATCTGTTGGTTCTAGAGAAGCTTCCAATAATTCGAGTTACTTTAGCCAAAACAGCAACTCCTTCCCACATCAAGCAAATGTAGCAAAGGCTATGCTAGCAACCCCTTCTTCTATCACTGATTCATCCTGGTACTCAGACTCTGGAGCTACAAACCATATCACAAACTCCATGGAAAACCTGAATCTTGGAACTGATTATCATGGAACTAGTAAAGTTTACATGGGAAATGGTGCTGGTCTCAATATATCAGGTATAGGTCATTCTCTTGTTAAGTCTCGATCCAAATGTCTTCATCTTAAAAACATTTTGCATGTACCTCAAATTACCAAAAACTTGCTTTCTGTTTCTCAATTTTGCAAAGATAATTCAGTCTTTTTTGAATTCCATTCTAATTCTTGCTTTGTGAAGGATTCAACTACCAAGGAAGTTCTTCTAAAGGGGACACTTGACAAGGGTCTGTACAAGTTCAATCTCAATTTAGATGAGCCTACTGCAGCTGTTTCATCAGACCAGAAAGAAGCCTTAATATCAACATCATCAAATCTGCCTGAAGTTTCATCTTTGAATGTAGATCCTTATGTTCTTTGGCATAGGAGATTAGGCCATCCAAATTATGTTCTTGTCTCTAAGGTTCTGTCCATTTGTAATATTCCAAACAAAATAAATAGAAGTTACATTTGCTCTCACTGTCAATATGCAAAAAGTCATAGACTTCCTTTCTCACCATCCCAAACAACTTACTCTTCTCCATTTACTCTCATTGAATCTGATCTATGGGGTCCTGCTCCCTACTTGTCTGGGAATGGCTTCAAATATTACATTTCGTTTGTTGATGCATGTTCTAGACATACATGGATATATTTCTTACAATCTAAGGGTGAAGCCTTGTCTTCTTTTATCCATTTCAAGAAATTAGTAGAGACACAATTTTCTGCTTCCATTAAGATTCTTCAAACAGACTGGGGTGGTGAATTTAGGAGTTTCACCTCCTTTCTCAATTCAGAAGGTATTCTCTTTAGGCATCCTTGTCCCCATACATCTCAATAAAATGGCATTGTTGAAAGGAAACATAAACATATAGTAGAAACAGGACTTACCCTACTGTCTCAAGCATCCTTACCCTTCCAATTCTGGTCTGATGCTTTTTTAGCTGCAGTTTATCTCATCAACAGGTTGCCAAGTACTGCCCTCAATTCGAAATCTCCTTTTGAAGCACTTTACAAGGTAAAACCAGACTATACATACCTTAAAACCTTTGGTTGTTTATGCTATCCCTTTCTTAGGCCTTTTCATTCTCATAAAATGGATTTTAGATCTTCTCCATGTATATTTTTAGGCTACAGTACAAGTCATAAAGGCTATAAGTGTCTTGATCAAAATGGTCACTTATTCATCTCTAGACATGTTGTTTTTGATGAAAATAGGTTTCCTTATGTTGAACTATTCTCAAAATCATGCTTTCCAATTTCCAAATCTAGCTCCCTTACCTTACCATCACCTTCTTTTGTTACTCGATTGAATCCTTCATTGTCTTCTTCTACTACTCCAAATTCCTTTTTAGATCAGTCACAACAGGTTCAAACTTCAGAATTTTCTTCCCTTCCTTATTCAAATGAGTCTCCTCATTCTAGTACTTTGCCATCAATTCCTTTACAACAGAATGGCCAATCCTCTATATTAGGACCACTACCTAATCATGTTGCTAACCAGCATCCAATGTGTAAGATCTGATTCTACACTACTGTAGACCCTAAATTCATAAAATTGATAATGAAAATTAAATAAATAATGAACATTGATTTCCACTTGGGTGAAAAGCTCCTTCTAATAAGATGAGAATGGAGCAATTTCGGTGAAATAATGTATGGGCGAGAATGTTGTTCAGCTCGCCAATGGGCAAGCAAGGTAGGACGTTCGCCAATGGGCGAGCAGATCGCCAATGGATGATAGCGAGGGTGAATATTGAGTTCGCCAAGTTGTGGTGATTCGGGCGAGGGCTTCTAATCGCCCAGATGGATTGAGTAAATTGAAATGCTAAATAAAAATTGCCAGTTTATGGGGAATCATAGCAATTGGCGAGTAAAGCAAAACATGGTGATCGCCAACAATGAAAATTGCTATAATCGCCAAACCTCTATGTGATCGCCAAGGAAAGGATATTATTTCGTAATGGCCAAATACTAAGTTGGCATCAAAACAAAGTGGCGACCTGGTGTAAGTAGAGGGCAAGCTGATAATTTGCTTAGTATTGGCGAGTTGGAAACAATAAACCGTGCAGCCAAATTTGACTTTTGTTGCTATTGTGATAAGGTTGAAGAAAAGTCTAACAAGGGATGAACTCTATTGGCTGAAGTAGCCATCAAAGGTTGGCAAACAAAGTCAATAACATGTAGGAAGAAAAGAGTTCCAGTTGACTTCTTTTGTTGCAATGGTCTTCATGAATTAATGCAACAAATGATGCTTAGAAGAGAAGGAGAATGGAAGTCAACAAAGGTGCAGCAAAAGTGGACTTCATGACACTTTGCTACTGCTACACGTTATTTCCTTCAATCTGTTAAAGGCTGGTCAATTCTGCATGAGACAAGAAATTAATTAAAGGCTGACATGGCTGGAAAGCTATTGGTGGAAATATAGAACAAAGTCATTAGAAGAAGAAAGAGGCGTGTGGAAGGAAGACTTTCATGCCAACATGAACTGCAGCTTGTCTTCATGCATTTAAGGGATGTCTGACCCATGAAATGAGGAAAGAAACGGAATAAAGGCCAAGTGATGAGTTTTGATTGGATGAGCATGGTTATATAAGCAGAAACACTTGAGGAAAACCCATTTAGCAAAATTTCATTTCTTCACAAGAGCTTGCAATTCTATATTCTGATTTTCTCTCAATTCTACCATGCTCGATTTAATAAGAAAAACAGCTTGCAAAACCTTTTCCCCATAGTTGATGAGCTAAAGGATTAAGCAAAGTAAGGCCAACATGAGACAGAAAGTGATCTGTGTTGGAAGTACAGTTGATTAAGGTGAGATTTAATGATTCAATGATATATTTCTATGATTTCAAGCATGAGAAGCATGATGGTTGTCTTGCTTGTGATTTATTTTTTATTAGATCATAGAAATAGAATGAATTCATAACTTGAAGTAGATGAAGAATAAAATGAAACTGGGTTGAAATGGTGTAAACGTGATGAGAGTGGTGATTATGGTGATCGCCCGTGTTGAATGTTAGTAACCGTCAATGTGGCAAGTAGGCAATATGAACTCGCCAAGCCCAAGAGAGCGAGGTCGCCCAACTTAGTTTAATTCATGGGCGAATTGATAAATGGCGAGCTCAACCATCATTGGCGAACTAAATAAAGTGAAGTGTGTTTGTGGGCGAGGTCGCCACATGTTAAGTCATTGGCGAGCCCACCTTGGACTAAAAAGCCTTGTCGGGCAAACTCACTTGAAGATGTGTGGCGAACTGATATTGTGGGCGAGCTCCCACAAAGAAGCCACTATATGAATAGCAAGCAAGAATTTTGGGCGAATGGCGAGCTCTTCATGAGAAATGTAATTTCAAGTCTTGACAAAGAGTAGCAATATTCGAAAATGAGAATATTAATGGAATGTATAAATTATTTTGCAGCCAGAAATTATGTACTTGGTAAATGTGATCAGGAAGGTGAGCAGGAAGCAAGGCTTCGTTGAACCAGGTAAGAGAGATGTGTGTGAAGTGAATGCATGTCCTGTGGAGTAAATTTTATGAAAATATTAAGATAAATGTTTTGTTTTCTGACATGCATTGGTTTGATAATTGTTGTGATAATGGGTGTGAATTGGGCGAGCTAAAATCCGACCATTATGTTATAATTGGGTACAGAGCGGGCAAGCCCTTGTTTTCTAAGATTAGGCGAACTGTTACAGCGGGCGAGCTCAAACTTTTATCATTTTGGGCGTAGAACCCTTTTATTATATTTTGGGCGAGTGGCTTTGTTTTAGATAGAAAAATCCGGGCAAGCTAAATGGGCGAACCCTTTTAATGTGGTTTTGGGGCGGGCGACCCCTGTTTTCATGTAATGGGCGAGTTGACCATGGAGTGTCGCTTTTGGGCGAGTTGACCATGGCAACTTTATGATGGGCGAGCTGCTGGGGCAAGTCAGTTTTACTTGTTTTTAAAAGCAATGGTTGGCGGGCGACTACTTGTCACCCCACTTTCTAATTTACCATGGGCGAGCCACGATGGGCGAGCTGACCATGGCGAACAGAGTTCTATTTACATTTTCTCAACAAAAAATGAGTTATTTTTAAGAGCTTTAAAAATAGAAAATATGAAACCCTTTGATGGGCGAGTTGACCAATGGGCGAGTCGACCTTGGGCGAATTAGCCATGGCGAGCCAGTTTAACCCAGGACTTTCTCACACGGAATTCAGTGAGATTGTGAGCTGTTTTTAGAACCTTTTTGGAAAGAAAATCATTTTGAGCAAATAATGAATTTATAAAGTAATTCCTTAAAGGTTTTTCATGAGATATAAAGTGATTTTGAGACTCTAGGTCCCTAGTTTCATGCATTATTATTTATGTTGTTGCGTGACCCGCCTGGGGCAGTGGCTCGGTCGATAGACCAACGAGTGCACCTCAGGGCATCACAGGGCTGATGGACCCACCAAGTCATCAGCGGTCTCAAGGTCACTTGACAAGTGGACCCGAGGACCACCTATAGATTATGGCCATAGATCTAGCTGAGATAGCCGTGAGGGGCGGTGGCCTACGGGTGCACCCCAAAAACGGACGAATTATGTTCCTGGGGGGGGGAACCGAGCATGATTTAGTTATTGCCTAGTCTCAACTTGTTGATTTCTGTTTACTGAAAGGATTTTTTAAAATCCTAATTGCTGTTTAATCTATTTTATTGTAAACTGTTGAGAAAATGATTTGAATGACGCATTGAGAGTACTGGTTGATATAACCACTGTTTTCCTATTTAACATGATTTTTGAAAAAACAAATTTATTGTGGTATATGGCTTTGGTTTTGTAAAGCAGCATATGTCTCATTTATTGAGCAAATGAATTGCTCATCCCTTTGTTTTAACTCCACAGATAAAAGACACGGAGTTAGAGAAGTAGCTCCAAGATGGATGATTAACATTACAGGTACAGTCCCTTCTCTTCTACATTTCAGACATGAGTATATAGTACTACTTTAGTGAAACAAAGTCAGTAGGGGATGTCAGATGTAAGGAAATAAAGAAAAGAATTTTATATTTCGTATTTGTTAATAAATGTTTATCACTTATTGTTATCACTGTTGAATGTTAATGGCATCGCAGACAGCCCAACCTGTAAAGGTGGTAACGGGATGTTACACAATGAGAACCAGGTCTAAGAGTGGTATTTTCAGGCCAAAAGTATATCTTGCTGATCTTGACAACACTGAACCAACAACCATCACTCAAGCATTGCAACATAATCAATGGAAAGTTGCTGTTAATGAAGAATATACAGCCTTACTGAAAAATGACACCTGGTCTTTAGTTCCTTTGCCTCCTGATAGATCCATTGTAGGTTGTAAGTGGGTTTTCAAATTGAAAAGAAATGCAGATGGTACTGTTGCAAGGTATAAGGCTAGGCTGGTTGCAAAGGGGTATCTCCAGCAACATGGCATTGATTTTGGTGAGACTTTTAGCCTTGTTGTAAAGCCTGTTACAGTAAGAATTCTTCTTACACTAGCATTAACTAGAGGCTGGTCCTTGAGCCAAGTTGATGTGAACAATGCATTCCTCAATGGTACCCTTCATGGAGGGGTCTATATGCATCGGGCCCCTAGATTTGAAACTTCTCACAATGGACAGAAGCTGGTGTGTAAGTTATATAAAGCCCTCTAGGGTCTAAAACAGGCTCCAAGGGCTTGGTTTGACAAACTTCAACATTTCTTACATCAGCAAGGTTTTGTGTCTTCTCGGGCTGACCAGTCATTATTCATTCAGCACACAAATTCAATTAGCACATATGTCCTAGTATATGTTGATGATATTATCATCACTGGTAGCTCCTTTAGACATATTGATCAACTTGTTTCAGACTTGAATGCTGCTTTCTCCCTAAAAGATCTTGGCTCATTGAATCTTTTTCTTGGTATTGAGGTTACCAAGTTATCTACTGGATTGTTGCTAACACAAACCAAGTATATTAAAGAGCTACTTCACAAATTTCACATGTGGGAAGCCAACCCTTTACCCACTCCTATGGTCAGTTCCTTACGACTTTCTGTCAAAGATGGTTCACCTATTGAAGATGTTCAAATGTACAGAAGTGCTGTTGGAGCACTACAATATATCACTATCACCAAACCAAAAATTACATTTGCTGTAAACAAAGTTTCTCAGTTTATGCATCAACCCCTTGATACACATTGGAAGGCTGTGAAGAGGATACTCAGATATCTATGTGGTACCTTGCGCCATGGTCTTTTTCTTCAGCCTTCTCCTATTCTTCAACTCACTGGTTTCACTGATGCAGACTGGGCTACTGACCTAGATGACAGAAGGTCTACCTCAGGCTACTGTGTCTTTTTGGGATCAACCTTATCTCTTGGAGTTCAAAGAAGCAGACTACTGTGTCTAGATCTAGCACTGAAGCTGAATTTCAAAGCTTGGCCAACCTAACTGCTGAAATCACTTGGATCCAATCCTATTGACTGAAATTGGTGTCTCTCTTTCTATTAGACCCATATATGGTGTGATAATCTATCTACAGTGGCACTATCTGCTAATCCTACTCAACATACCAGGACTAAACATATTGAACAAGATATGTACTTTGTGAGGGAGAAAGTTTTGCAGAAACAGATTACTGTCAGCCATATTCCAGCTTATGACCAGCTTGCTGACATCCTTACAAAACCATTGTCCTTAGCTAGTTTTGCTCGGTTAAGGTCAAAGCTTACTGTTCGAGGTAGCAATCAGGAAGCAGGGGAGCACCATTTACAGGGGAGTAAAAATAGTGTTCAGAAGCTTGGAGATAGAGGCTTGATTTGAGAGGGAATGTCAATAGAATTAACTAACTCAGTTAGCTAACCATAGCAATTATTTCTGTTAAAGTTTGCTAACCAGAATAGTCACCTTTGTAGTCTTTAAAAGCCTCAATTGTAACTCAGTTAGACAATATGAAAGATTACAATACATAAACTCATTCTTCAACTCTTCCTCTCTTCTATCTTCTTTCTTCTTCTTCTATCTTTTCTATATTCATTCTATATATAATCTCATCATGACTTCATATTAAAACATAATCAACAACACCTCGGCTTAACTGGATAGAGCAAATCCTATCTGCATCTTGCAGATGGAACCTCTCTTGAATTTCTCTCCATCTCCATTGCTTTGTAACAGGGTCAATGAGAGAATCAACCATTTCATCTTCCTCTGTTTCCTGAGGGCTGGAGTGCTAAATCTTCATTGTTTCTCTTGGTAACCATTTGTCCTTATAGATTCGAATCTTATTGCCTGAACCTACTCTCCATCTAGTCCCATTTTCAAGCGCCATCTTGGACTCCCATATACCACTCCATGTAAGAGAAGGATTGTTGCCCAGCCTAGACTGCAGGAAAGTGGATGAAGGGAAATATTTAGCTTGTAATACTCTAAAAACTAAACTGGTTGTATTATGAAGCAAACGCCATCCTTGCTTGGCCAGTAAGGCCTTGTTGAACAGCTCCATTCTTCTAACCCCATTCCACCCTCCATCTTATTATAGCACATGTCATCCTAACTCAACTAGTGGATGCCTTTCCTCTCTTTGTTTTGATGCCACCAATAGTTGCTGATCATCATATCTATCTCATGGCAAAGAATTTTGGCAAAAGAAAACAGGACATTGAGTAAGTTAGAATAGCTTGGATGATGGTTTTAAGAAATACCTCCTTTCCACCTAGTGATAGCATTCAGCTACTCCAATTCTCCATGCATGCATGAATTCGTTGTTTCAGTCTAGCAAATGCCCGTCTTTTCCTTCTTCCTACCATAGTAGGGAGGCCCAAATACCTCTCGGGGTTGGTCACCACATGAATGCCAAACTTTTGCTTCATTTCTTCCTTGCATTGAGAACTTGTGTTATTGCTAAAATAGAGGACATACTTATCAAAGTTGACTTTTTGCCCTAATGCTTCTTCATATATAATAAGTACCTCCTTTAACTTCTGACTTTCTTGGTTATTGGCTTTGGCAAACAACAAGCTATCATCGTCAGGTCCTGGTGCCTTTGTAGGGTGCATTTGTTTCAATGCCATATATATTTCCTCAGCTGTGAAGTCTGCAAGCAAATCTTTGTTCATCTCGTCACTAACACATGGAGTAACTGCATCAAGAATTTCTACAGAAGAGACAAGACTTTGGGATTGAAATAAAGTCTGAAAATAGTGAATAGTTATAGTCTCAATATCTAACTGCACCTCATGCCAATTACCTATCTCATCCTCTAACCCTTTGATTCTATTACTCTTCCGTCTCTGTGAAGCTAAAGCATGGAAGTACTTAGTGTTCTTGTCTCCTTCTCGAAGCCACTGTACCCGAGACCTCTGTTTCCAGAACAATTCTTCCTTATGCAAGATTACATTCAGATCTGTTTTGTATTGTTCCCTCTGCTGCAGTACAATATCAGTAGGATCAAGATTGGCCAACTTAGATAAAGTGTTTTGGAGCGTCCTCTTTTGTTTCCAGAAATCTTGGAATTTTGCTTTACCCCACTGCCTTAGTTTAACTCCCACAGCTTTGAGTTTGTCTTGAAAAGGCTCTATTTTGTTTTCCTTCCAAGTATCATGAACAATAGATTGACACTCCATTTCCTTGGCTCACCAAGACTCAAACTTGATCATCCTAACTTGTGGCTGGTGTGTGTTAAATTCTTTGCTAGTGTGCAACAAGATTGGTCGATGGTCTGATATTGATGCACAGAGATGTTGAACTGCATATGAAGGGAACCGTTGTATCCAATCAGAATTTCCAAAACATCTATCAAGTCTTTCTCGAATATAGTTTGATGCAGTGCGGCCACATTCCCATGTATGCCAACCCCTAGAAAATCCAAGATCCTCCAAATTGCAGTCATCAACAGCATTTCTGAAATCCATCATTTGCCTTTCTCATCTCACTTCCACCCGCTTTCTCATGGTTCCAAAGGATTTCATTGAAGTCACCGAAAATCATCCATGGGATATTGTTGTGCTAGGCTAACAGTCTTAAGAGCCTCCAAGACACATCTCTACGATTCACACTCGGTTCTCCATAAAAACCAGTTAGTCTCCACGCCTCCACAGCATTCTCCTCAATTATTTCTGTATCAATATGATGTGTCGAAAATGTTTTCAAGGATACAGTACATTGGCTCCCCCATAATAATGCTAATCCACCTCTACTGCCAGTAGCTGATACACTGAAACAATTCTACATTCCACATATCCTTCGTATTCTTTCCATCTTCTGTGCATGTAGTTTCGTTCCACATAAGAAAACTACATGGGGATCTTCAACTTTGATGAGCTCTTTTAGAGCTCGAACTGCCTGTGTGTTCCCAAGCCCACGACAGTTCCAAGCTAGGCACCTCATGGCTGTCGGCGAGACTGGTTACCAATCTCCGCTGATTCAGATGGTTGTTGTTGAGCACATAGTTTCTTAGAAGAGTCATGCTCAGTTGTGGAAATGATCTGTATCACATTCTGCTTTCGTTTCTTAGAACTCTCTGCAACATCAGTGGTAGAGTTAGAGATGGTACGGGCTCTCCTTTTCCACAGTTTAAGGCTTCCTTGAATAGAGTCTTGTTGTGGCACGCCCTTGTCTTGCTCTTGAATTTTCTCTGATTATAAATAGTGGACAATAAGTTCTGATCTAACGTCAACACATTGGTTGGCATTCATAACCGATGTTTCTCCCAGTGGCAGCTAAGGTGACATCGTAGTGGTCCCATGCAACAGTTCCTCCACATGTTTTGATTCTACTGGCTACGTTTTTTCTGTAACTGCTTATGAACTGCAACACACGTTTGCATCTCCACAACTTTTGGTAGCAGTTGTAAAACTGTCAGTATCGTCTGTGTTGGCTTTATAATCGTAACTGTCACCACCAGATGCAGTGTCCACAACCACCGTCTTCCCTCATCTGGTTATCTTCTCAATTTGATGGCCAGCATCTTGCGAAACAACCAATGGCAGAGTGTTGCTTCCAAGGACTGGCGGTTTCATGTTGCGGGCCATCTCACCTCCACCAACAGCGTTATGCCTAAGCCATGGTCCATATTGAAACTTCGCCTCTCGACATTCCTCCTTCTCAGGGACTTTATCACATTCAGCATTGACATGCCCCAATAGTCCACAGCAGTAACAAAAATTTGGTAGCCTGTCGTAGGAAAGACTACCCCAAATCTCCTCTTTCCCATTTGCAGTAATCATTTTAACAAACCTGCGAAGTGGTTTGGTGATATCAATTTGGATCCTTACCCTCAAGCTTCTTCCAACACCTACTCGAGTCTGGTTCCCATCAAAACCTTTAAATATGCCAATCTTCTACCCTAGCTTTTCAGCCATAGTTCCATTCATGAACTTTAAAGGTAATCCAGAAATATGAATCCAAAATGTATAAATGAGAAAACACAGTCTGAAGGCCACAGGTTCCCATCATAATCAGTGAACAAAATAAGTTGCTTATTGAACAGCCATGGGGATCCCTCAAGAATCCTTTGTTTATCCCTTGTTGAAGCGAATTTAAATAGAAACAAGTTAGAATCAAGGGTTAAAACTTCTGCTTCACGTGATAAACTCCACACCACTCGTAGCAGGCTAAGCATTACATCCTTTTGGAAGGATCTTTTGGTGAGAAGTTTTTCGACAAGCCATTTCTGAGTATCGTCATTATCATTCTTCTGTTGAATTCCATCAGCATGAACACTATCTTCTTCATCTGCAGTCAACGACAAACGTCCCCATTCTATATTTAAATGATCCTCCATATTTCACTAAAAGATAAAGAAACTAAACTAAATTAACTATTCTAGACTAGTAACAATCCCAAAGACCTGTAGAAATCCTAAGATAATTAATCATGTACTTGGACAAGACTAAAAAGACTCCCACCGACATTTCAAAGGAGATTATGACAGCTCATGTTTTTGGCGGAAAGCCTAAACCTGAATACTAATGAACTTGTTAATTTTTTTTTACTTGTAAATTCTAAAACCTTCAGTGATAGTATATTGAATAATATTTCTTAATTAATTAGCTCATGTAATATTACCATTCTTAATTAATGTAGCAGGAAGAAGGGTACATATCAGTTGGTGCTGAACTGCTGATAAAAATTTAAACTAACACCAGAAGAAAGACAAAACAGACAATAAAGAACAGACCATGGAACAAAATCATAACACAGAAAAATAGAATTCATGAAGACTTGCTGGTAGAAAGCTATCACCACCAAACCATAACATATCTGGTCTTTGAACATTGAAACAGAAGAAATAGACAAGGTTTTACTTTGTCTTTGAAAATTATAATTGGAGTTTATGAAAACGTAAATGGATACTTTTGAATAATTTTTTTGAGAGCCAATGACTATTGATACCTGTTTAATCTTGATTAATAAGTGATAATCATAGTTGAGAAAAGAAAATTAAAAGGCAAAAGATGGAGATCACCTGATGGAGACAAAGAGGACGAATACAGCAAGAAAACAAAGAAAGTAATTACTATTCTTATAGCTTTATGTAACGCATGTTAATGGAATATGCATGCACAAAATCCTATTGTAGGTCCTACTTACACATGTTATTTGTTTATAATTACTAAAAAATTTTATTTATTTAAAACGTTGGGGAAAAAATCCTGCCGTAAGTAGAACAAACTCGTTGCAATTGTCACGTCCCGATCACTTTAGCTCAGCATGTGCGGCCTTGGGCGAGGTTTTTCCGACCACTTCACATCTAAGTCAGCCTTCAACACTCACTTACACAGAAAACACGTAGGGAAACAGCAAAAACGGGAAGCAGAAAAGTGAAAGAAAGCTTAGGAAAGTTTAGTATATTTATCTGTGAAAGTATACTGTACAACTATCTAAAGGGAAGGGGAGGACACCCCTTTATATACACAAGCTCCCTAAAGAATAAACGGCTGTCATGCAGCCAAGTGTAGGGCTCCTAGATGATCAGTACAGACAATAGCTGACTCTATTGTAACCTAGGATTGCTATTTACAAGAGACAGTGTTAGGCAATAGAGTACGAAAGCCCCCAATGTGTCCCCCTGTAGCCGCTGGTTTTGCTCTCACACACTCTCAACCTCAAGACCTGATGTGGCGGGATGCAGTGACGTGACATTCTCCCTTATCTGTTCTGGCGCCGCCCTCGTTGCCTCTGCTAGCCCCGTGGGAAGTTCTCCACTTGATCTGGGTACTGCCAAAATGCCTATGCTGGTTACCAACTGGCCTCACTATCTGGCAACCCCTTCCATCGAACCAAGTACTCCTGCTGAGGTCTGTGGTGTTGTCGCCGAATCAACCGGCCAACTAGGATGTCTTGGACTTCCTTGTTGCAGGTGGTCTTGACTCCTATGGGCTCTCACCTCGATACTGCCTTCTCTGAGTCATCCAGGTCTTCATGGAATGGTTTTAGCACACTCACGTGGAAGACCGGATGAACTTTAAGTCCGGGAGGAAGTTGGAGTTTGTAGGCGACCCAACCTATCTTTTGGCGATCTTGAACGACCCTTCATATTGACGAACTAGTCCCTTATGTTTGTCGGGGTTCCTGAGTATCAAGTGCATCTTCACCAACATATGGTTGCCCACTTGGTACTCTACGTCTTGCCTTCTCTGGTTCGCCCATTTCTTGGACCTCTTGACTACCTTATGTAAGCACACCCTCGCTAAGTCATTCTGCTCTTGCCAAGACTTGGCGAACCAATAAGCAGTAGGTGTTGGGCCTTCGTAGCCAACAGAGATTGCACTGGGAGTGAGTGGTTGCTGCCCCATTACCAACTTAAAAGGACTGTGGCCTGTTGATTCACTTCTCTACAGGTTGTAGGAAAACTAGGCCACATCCAACAGCTTCGGCCAATCTCGCTGAAAGGCGTTCACATAGTGTCTCAGGTACACCTCTAGTAGAGCATTCACTCGTTCTGTCTGCCCATCTGTCTGAGGGTGTACAGCAGTGGAAAACCTCAAGTCAGAACCCAATAACTTAAAGAGTTCCGTCCAAAATTTACCTGTGAACCGGCTGTCCCTATCACTGATGATGGATCGAATTAGAGCCCAATACTTCACTACATGCCTTAGGAACAACCGTGCAACTTCCTCGCTTGTGCACTTCTTTGTGGTCGGTATGAAGGTGGCACACTTGGATAAGCGATCGACCATAACCAGAATGCTGTTGCACCCATCAACTCTCGGTAGCCCCAAAATGAAGTCCATGGAGACACTCTCCCATGGGTGCTCAGGAATAGGCAGTGGCTCCAACAGACCAGCGGGCAATCTCGTCTTTACCTTGTTTCGCTGGCATACAAGATAGGTCTTCACATAAGCCTCGATGTCCTCCCTCATTCGAGGCCAGTAATATTGATATTCAATAAGTGCCTTGGTGCGGTTCATCCCTGGGTGACCAGCCCACAAGGGGTCATAGCACTCCCGCATGACTTCTCTCCTTAGTCACCTAAAGTGGGGAACATAGAGGCGGTTCCCCTTGGTGTATAGTAGGTCATTCTCACTCCAAAATCTTCGAGTCTTTCCTTCCTTAGCCTGGTCCATCAATGCTTTGGCCATAGGATCTTGTGCCAATCCTTCCTTGATCCTCGCCAATAGAGACCCCTCTGGCTAGTAATTGCGGCGAGCTCTACTTTTCGACTAAGGGCATCGACGACCACATTAACTCACCCAGGTTTGTATGCCATAGTGAAATCAAACTCAGCCAAGAAATCCTACCAACGAGCCTATTTGGGCGATGTAACATCCCAATTACCTAATATAACTAATATTTACTTAAAAATTTCACTTACTTACCGGTTGGGCTGTCTGTGATGCTTAACAACTCTTAACATTTAAATAACCATTAAAACTCTTATTACATTAATGCTCTAAGATGTATACACATTCCCTTCTATTTAAAGTAGTACTGTACAATTTTTCTGAATATATAAAAGAAATAATATAACTTTGATATCAGATATCCATTAGCAGTCGATAATCTCTTGGAAGGTAATTTTCTTAATCCAAGATCAGCAATCTGTGGAATGGAAAATAAGGGGTGAGCGATAACATGCTCAGTAAGGAAGATGTACACAAATCTAACTTTATTTCCCAAAACTTTTATTTTTCATAGTAGTAAACCCAGTGGATATAGAAAACAGTTTACAATATCATTAGCATAATCAGTGAATAGGATTTAACAAATCCTCTCTGTAAAACAAGTTAATAAGTTGAGACTAGGCATCACCCTAAAATAAGACATGCTATCATCGTTCCCCCTCCCCCTTGCGAGAACGGCATAATCATCCTAATAAGGATGCAGTAGATCTATGGCCACAATCTATGGGTGGTCCTCGGGGTCCACTTGCCAAGTGACCTCGAGACCGCTGATGACTTGGCGGGTCCATCAGCCTTATAACTCGTAACAAGGCATGAAACTAAGGGCCTAAAGTCTCAAAATCATAGCTAAAATACCTTTAAAGAAACCCATTTAATTCATTTAAATAGTTAATCATTTCTGATTTGCATAGAGAATATAAACTGAAATCTGGTCGCCCATGGTCAGCTCGCCCGTCTGGCTCGCCCATGGTCAACAGTCCAGTAGGGTGAACTTATGTTCGCCCGCCAATTGAAAACAAGGAAAACCGGCTCGCCCTCTCTGGCTCGCACATGATCAACTCGCCCAAAAGATTTCGTATTTTCTATTTTCAAAATATTATTCTGTCTCATTTTTCGTTTAAGAAAATATACTTTAAACCTCTCCGCCATGGTCAGCTCGCCCATCACGGCTCACCCATGGTGAATTCCAAGGTGGTTGAATTAGTATTCGCCCGCCCACTTTCCTTTTTAAACAATAAGTAAAACTGGTTCGCCCTTAACGGCTCGCCCATTTTATGAAAATATAATCGCCCGCCCCAGAAAATCTTGAAAGGGTCCGCCCACAATGGCTCGCCCGGATTTTCTATTTAAAATATGGTACTCACCCAGAAGGACATATAAAAGACTCGCCCAAGTTTTACTTAGAACAAAATAGTTCGCCCGATAAAAACATCACAGGAGGGCTCTCGCCCAAAGCATAGCAATATAATAGGTCGCCCGCCCATACCAGTTCGCTTCATCAAGCAGTATTGGGTCAGCTTTTAGTTCGCCCACACGAAATTAATTTATCAAAATCTTATGCATGTCATAAAACAAATCATTTCTCAGTAATTTCATAACTTTAACTCCACAGGACATGCATTATTTTCACACATAACTCCCTTACCTTGTCTAAAGAAGCCTTGCAACTCGTTCGCCTTTCTCAATTCCCGTCTGCACAATTACATTAAAACTATTAATATTTCTTTTTCAAATATTTTCTAAACTATTTATATTTTCCCAATATTTGGGACACTTTGGCGAGACTGAGTTCGCCATTCGCCCATAGAGCTTGCCCATACATAATTGATCTACTCTTGGGAGCTCGCCCAATCATTCTCGCCATTCCTACGGCTTATTTGTTGGAGTTCGCCCAACATGGGAGCTCGCCCGACCATTCAACTCGCCATGCCCTGCATGTGAGTTCGCCCGACACTACTGTTTTGTTCATTGGCGGCTCACCTATGTATTAAACTTGCATGTGGCGATCTCGCCCACTTCCTCATTCTAGATTCTAGCTCGCCCATTATCATTTTTCTAGTATTTTCATTGTTTATTCTAATTCAAACTACACCTTATTCTAGTTCTTATATATTCTAGCAAGGTTTAGCTAACACAAGGCTATATCTATGTTTATTACGTTATAAAACATAGAAATCTAGTATTGAATATCAAGGGAACCATAGAAATTATGGAACTTACCTTAACCCAATTGCTCTTCCAAAAAACAGAATATTTCCTGCCTCCCTTAGCTTTGTTTCTCTTGTTCCTTGGCTTTTCAACACTGCAGAAGGGTTTGGCTAGCTAACAGATGAAATTACATGGCTCATTTATGATGAAAACGGAGGAATTAAAGATAGATATGCAGAAAACAGAATTGGGCGAGGAGGTTATTTGAGAGGATGAAGTTGACGACATCATCTTCCCTCACGTATTCCTTTATATAGCCATTTGATCCTGTTAGAAATTACCGACTGTTTTCTTATCACGTTTCTTTCATCATTACATGCATTAAAATTTGTGGAAAAACTGCAGCTAGTGGACGGTGGCAAGAAGAATTTCTCTGCATGTTCTGAAAATTTTCTTTCCTTTTTCCTCTTCTTCTCCTAGTCCACGTCACTGCCAGTCACTCTTATTGGCTTGCTGCTCTTGCTATTAAATGCTTAGTCTCCTTTGTCAAACAAAGCAACCAGCGAGAAGTCCACTGCGCCCCTTTCCTGGACTTTTTCTATTTCCTTTCCTGCTCTTCTCTTCGCCCATGTCTCCTCTAGCCAACATTGATTGGCTAACTCCCCATCTTTTTCTTTGTTTTGTCTTCTAGCCCTTAATTCTCTTGTCATTCTTCTTCTTCTTCTCCACGCCAACGTTAGCCACATTTATTAATTTTATCTCATCTCATTTAATGCTTTCATACCTTATATATACTATCTTGACCTTTTATCAAGATTAAATCCCATATATTCCTTGTTAAAATTGATATTTGTTTTTCTTTCTTTTATCAACCATACTATACATCATGACTTAAAATGCAAAGTGGAAATTCACATCCAATGATTCTTTAATTTCACTAGAAGAATTAATTTCCACCATCAATCATGTACAAATATATTATACAGTATAATAAAATTCGGGTCTTACATTTCTCCCCACCTTAAGAAATTTGGTCCTCCAAATTTAACTAGGACCTATCAATTGAAAAGCTCTAGATACATCTCACGCATAAGGCTTTCTAACTCCCAGGTAGCCTCCTCCTCGTTATGATACTGCCAGAGCACTTTAACCAAAGGAATCGTCTTAGACCGCAATACTTTATCCTTCCTATCTATAATCCGTACTGGTTTCTCGACGTAACTCATGTCCTCTCTGATCTCCAGTGGTTCATGTCGAATTACGTGAGAAGGATCTGGATGGTACTTTCTCAACATCGAGACATGGAATACGTTATGCACACCTGACAAGTCTGGTGGTAGTGCTAACCGATATGCCACATCTCCCACGCGATCTAAGATCTCATAAGGCCCAATGTACCGAGGACTCAACTTTCCTCTCTTCCCGAATCTCATTATACCTTTGGATAGTGAGACCTTTAAAAATACATAATCACCCGCTACAAACTCCAAGGGTCGGCGTCTAGTATCTGCATAACTCTTCTGCCGACTTTGAGCCGTTCTGAGCCTCTCACAAATCATCCGTACATCACGAGAAGCCTGCTCGACCAAATCAGGAGTTAACAGTTTACGGTCTCCAACTTCTTCCCATGCTATCGGGGATCTACATCGTCTGCCATACAATGCCTCATA
Source organism: Heritiera littoralis (assembly GCA_031772115.1). NCBI lineage: Eukaryota > Viridiplantae > Streptophyta > Magnoliopsida > Malvales > Malvaceae > Heritiera > Heritiera littoralis. The sequence goes on along the minus strand of JAPDPK010000026.1, from coordinate 4,046,954 downwards.
CGGTGCCATGCCGATGCTGGTATGAAAACTATTGTTATAAGCAAACTCTGCCAGGGGTAAATGATCGTCCCATGAGCCTCTAAAATCCAATGCACACGCTCTCAACATATCCTCGAGCGTCTGTATCGTACGCTCGGACTGCCCATCAGTCTGTGGATGAAAAGCGGTGCTAAAACTCAGCTGGGATCCCATAGCCTCCTGAAATCTCTCCCAGAAATGAGAGGTGAAACGGGAGTCCCTATCAGAGGTAATACTCACTGGAACACCATATAACCTCACTATCTCCCTGACATACAATTCGGCCAAGGCACTAACTGAATCTGTAGATCCATGGCCAAGAAATGAGCAGACTTAGTCAATCTATCCACTATCACCCAAATAGCATCATACCCCTTCCGGGTCCGTGGTAATCCCATAATAAAATCCATAGTAACATACTCCCATTTCCACGTAGGAATCGATAATGGTCGAAGCATACCTGCCGACTTCTGATGCTCAATCTTAATCTGTTGGCATGTTAGACATCTAGTAACAAACTCAACGATGTCTTTCTCCATCTTAGGCCACCAATAAATTCTCCGGAGATTCTGGTACATCTTAGTACTACTCGGATGTAATGTGTATCTAGAGGTATGAGCCTCTGATAATATCAAATCTCGAATCTGCCGATCACCGGGAACACATATCCGACCTCTAAACCTCAGTATTCCGTCAGGGCCAATCTCAAAATCTAACATAACTCCTATCTGAATCTGACTGGCAACCCCAATGCAATAATCATCCCTCCTCTGACCTTCCCTGATTCGGTCCATCAAATCCGGCTCTATACGAAAACTAGCCGTAAATCCATACTGGTCAGAGGAAACAACTGTCATACTGAGGTTAGAGAACTGCTCTATCAGCTCATGCTCCCTGATCATCATATACGATACCATGCCAACATGCTTACGGCTTAATGCATCAGCTACTACATTAGCTTTACCTGGGTGATACAAAATCTCACAATCATAATCTTTTAATAGTTCCATCCACCGTCTCTGCCTCAAATTCAACTCTTTCTGCGAGAATATATATTTCATACTCTTATGATCTGTATATATCTGAAATTTCTCCCCATACAAGTAATGTCGCCATATCTTCAGTGCAAACACTACCGCAACTAACTCCAAATCATGTGTCGGGTAATTCCTCTCATGATCCTTCAACTGTCGAGAACCATAGGCTATAACCCGACCATGCTGCATAAGCACACACCCCAAACCTTGAGCGGATGCATCGGTATACACCATAAATCCACCTGATCCACTAGGAAGGGCTAATACGGGGGCAGTAGTCAATCTCCTCTTAAGCTCACCAAAACTACGCTCACACGCATCATTCCACTCGAACTTTACATCCTTACGTGTGAGTCGTGTCAATGGAGCAGCAAGCCTAGAAAATCCCTCCACAAATCTGCGATAGTATCCGGCAAGACCCAAGAAACTCCATATCTCGGTAACTGTGTTAGGTCTCTCCCACTGAACAATGGCCTTTATCTTGGACGGATTAACTGACACCCCGTTCCTTGACACCACATGTCCGAGAAATATTATATGATCAAGCCAGAACTCACATTTACTAAGCTTAGCATACAATTTCCGCTCTCTGAGGGTCTGTAGAACAATCTGCAAATGCTGCTCATGCTCCTCTGGTGTCTTAGAATAAATCAGTATGTCATCTATAAACACTATGACAAATTTATCCAAAAAGTGATGAAACACCTCATTCATCAAACTCATAAAAGCTGCAGGGGCATTTGTTAATCCAAAAGGCATCACTAGGAACTCATAGTGACCATAACGAGTCCGAAAGGCTGTCTTATGCACGTTCGACTCCTTGATTTTCAACTGGTGATAACCTGATCGGAGGTCTATCTTGAAAAATACCTATGCACCCCTGACCTGATCAAACAAATCGTCAATCCGAGGTAGTAGATACTTATTCTTAATGGTAGCCCGATTTAACATCCGATAATCTATACATAATTGGAGACTACCATCCTTCTTCCGAACAAATAATACCGGAGCTCCCCAAGGTGACACACTGGGACGTATAAATCCCTTATCTAATAATTCTTGGAGCTGCTTCTTAAGCTCATCCAACTCAGTCAGTGCCATTCGATATGGGGGTCTAGAAATTGGCTCCGTACCGGGTACCAACTCGATCGTAAATTCCGTCTCTCGATCCAGTGGTAACCCTGGTAAATCCTCTGGAAATACATCCGAGAAGTCCTTGACCACAGGGATTTCTTGAATCTTTGGATTTTTCCTCTCTACATCTTCTACACTAGCAATATATCCTTCATAAACATTCATATACAACCACAATTTCAGAATACATGTCATTTCATATAAAAGTCACATACTTTTTATTTATTTACAATAACTTTACAATGTACTTTTCGGGATGAGAGAAGGTAATAAACTTAGTATTACAATCCAAACTAACATGGTTCGTAGCTAACCAGTCCATACCCAAAATGATATCAAAATCATATATGTTTAACAAAATTAGGTTAGCTATAAAAACCTTCTCTCCTATAGTCAATTTACAATTCCTATATACAATATCCGTCCTTTCGAAATCTTTAAAAGGGGTATTCACTTGCAAGGTATATCCTAACAACTCCGGCTCTACTGGGGTCCTGTTAGCACATGTAGGCGATAAGAATGAATGGGTAGAACTTGGATCAAATAAGGCAATTACAGGAATGTCAAATAGATAAATTTTACCTTTAATTACATCGATAGAGGCGTCGGCAGTCTCTTGATCCAACGCATACACCCGACCCTGAGTCACAACCTTCTTACCCTTCTCTGCGACGGTCGCTCGCCTGGGCTGTGAGGGTGTCGCTTTCTCTGGCTCACTCTGAGCTGCCGGGGCCGCTATCTGTGGTAAGGTAGGAGGAATAGTGGAAGCAGCAGATTCTCTGAGCATCGGGCAATTTCTGACAAAGTGCCCTGTCTGTCCGCAATTAAAACATGCCTTAGACATTAAAGGACAAGGGCGTGACCCATGCGACCTTCCACACTGTCTACATAAAGGTGCAACACTCCTCTGAGTAGTGGTAGGGCCACTAGCAGGTGTAGAAATTGTTGGTCTAGTAAATCTGCCCTCTGAAATCTGTATGCCTATAGGTCTGCTTCTCTTAGGTTGCTCTCTACCTGATCTTTCCTCTATAAACCTCTTAGTCCTTACCTTTGCTTTACCTTTATTTTTGCTACTGAAATCGAGCTGGAACTGCTCATAATCCCTCTCACATAGCTGAGCCCGTTAAACTATCTCACCATAAGTTTGTATAACAAATGGGGCTAGCTTCATTCTGATGGATGGCCTCAAACCAGCTCTAAATCTCGAAATCTTATACCGAGGATTCGCACTAGTTTGTGGATCAAAACGGCTCAGTGTAGTAAATTTGGCCTTATACTCGTCCACTGACATGCTACCCTGAACTAAACCCATGAATTCCTGCTGTAATTTATCCTGAGCAGTGTCAGGAATATATTGCCTCCTAAAAGCTTCTACAAAAATATCCCATGACAGATCTTGATGCTGAGCAAATAATACTGTCTGAGTGGCCTTCCACCAATGTCTCGCATCATTTGCCAAATGGAACACTGCTAAGCCTACCTTCTCTGTTTCTGAACATCTCATAATCTGAAGTAATCTATCAATCTCAATAATCCATTGCTCTGCCGCCAATGGATCCCTAGTACCTTTAAACTTGGGTGGATCCAACTTTTTAAATGATTTCACCAATGCCACATTACAATAAGTCTCCGCATTTCGAGGCGACTGAACAAATGGCTGTGGTGGAGCTACCGGTGGCTGAGGTGCCGGTGGTGGCATAGGCTGAGGCTCTGGTACAACTGGTGCCGGCTGTGGCGGTACTGGCGCTTCTACTGGAGTTGTAGGAGCTGTGGCTCTCTCTCTCTCCGCCCTATCCGCAGCTCTATCCGCCTGATACATAGCCATAAAATCGGCTACTAATCTCTCTACCTGGTTCACAGGAGTATCAATGTTCTCTAACTATAGAGGACGTGGAGGTCTAGGGGCAGGTTCCGGTGTCTGCGGCTCCGGAATCTGTGCCGTCCTACCTCGGCCGATATCTCTAACTGAGCGTGTCACCCTCCTTCTTCCACTCATTTCTGTACCACAGAATTCATTTATTACTCATCATTAGCATATATTCAGAATATACAGTACTACAGGGAATGTTTACTATTCACTTTTCATTATAAACATCACTAGACATCTGACCAACCCTGCTCTGATACCATTAAATCTGTAACATCCCAATTACCTAATATAACTAATATTTACTTAAAAATTTCACTTACTTACCGGTTGGGCTGTCTGTGATGCTTAACAACTCTTAACATTTAAATAACCATTAAAACTCTTATTACATTAATGCTCTAAGATGTATACACATTCCCTTCTATTTAAAGTAGTACTGTACAATTTTTCTGAATATATAAAAGAAATAATATACCTTTGATATCAGATATCCACTAGCAGTCGATAATCTATTGGAAGGTAATTTTCTTAATCCAAGATCAGCAATCTGTGAAGTGGAAAATAAGGGGTGAGCGATAACATGCTCAGTAAGGAAGATGTACACAAATCTAACTTTATTTCCCAAACCTTTTATTTTTCATAGTAGTAAACCCAGTGGATATAGAAAACAGTTTACAATATCATTAGCATAATCAGTGACTAGGATTTAACAAATCCTCTCTGTAAAACAAGTTAATAAGTTGAGACTAGGCATCACCCTAAAATATGTCATGCTATCATCGTTCCCCCTCCCCCTTGCGAGAACGGCATAATCATCCTAATAAGGATGCAGTAGATCTATGGCCACAATCTATGGGTGGTCCTCGGGGTCCACTTGCCAAGTGACCTTATAACTCGTAACAAGGCATGAAACTAGGGGCCTAAAGTCTCAAAATCATAGCTAAAATACCTTTAAAGAAACCCATTTAATTCATTTAAATAGTTAATCATTTCTCATTTGCATAGAGAATATAAACTGAAATCTGGTCGCCCATGGTCAGCTCGCCCATCTGGCTCGCCCATGGTCGACAGTCCAGTAAGGTGAACTTATGTTCGCCCGCCAATTGAAAACAAGGAAAACCGGCTCGCCCTCTCTGGCTCGCACATGATCAACTCACCCAAAAGATTTCGTATTTTCTATTTTCAAAATATTATTCTGTCTCATTTTTCGTTTAAGAAAATATACTTTAAACCTCTCCGCCATGGTCAGCTCGCCCATCACGGCTTGCCCATGGTGAATTCCAAGGTGGTTGAATTAGTATTCGCCCGCCCACTTTCCTTTTTAAACAATAAGTAAAACTGGTTCGCCCTTAACGGCTCGCCCATTTTATGAAAATATAATCGCTCGCCCCAAAAAAATCTTGAAAAGGGTCCGCCCACGATGGCTCGCCCGGATTTTCTATTTAAAATATGGTACTCACCCAGAAGGACATATAAAAGACTCGCCCAAGTTTTACTTAGAACAAAATAGTTCGCCCGATAAAAACATCACAGGAGGGCTCTTCGCCCAAAGCATAGCAATATAATAGGTCGCCCGCCCATACCAGTTCGCCTCATCAAGCAGTATTGGGTCAGCTTTTAGTTCGCCCACACGAAATTAATTTATCAAAATCTTATGCATGTCATAAAACAAATCATTTCTCAGTAATTTCATAACTTTAACTCCACAGGACATGCATTATTTTCACACACAACTCCCTTACCTCGTCTAAAGAAGCCTTGCAACTCGTTCGCCTTTCTCAATTCCCGTCTGCACAATTACATTAAAACTATTAATATTCCTTTTTCAAATATTTTCTAAACTATTTATATTTTCCCAATATTTGGGACACTTTGGCGAGACTGAGTTCGCCATTCGCCCATAGAGCTTGCCCATACATAATTGATCTACTCTTGGGAGCTCGCCCAATCATTCTCGCCATTCCTACGGCTTATTTGTTGGAGTTCGCCCAACATGGGAGCTCGCCCGACCATTCAACTCGCCATGCCCTGCATGTGAGTTCGCCCGACACTACTGTTTTGTTCATTGGCGGCTCACCTATGTATTAAACTTGCATGTGGCGATCTCGCCCACTTCCTCATTCCAGATTCTAGCTCGCCCATTATCATTTTTCTAGTATTTTCATTGTTTATTCTGATTCAGACTACACCTTATTCTAGTTCTTATATATTCTAGCAAGGTTTAGCTAACACAAGGCTATATCTATGTTTATTACGTTATAAAACATAGAAATCTAGTATTGAATATCAAGGGAACCATAGAAATTATGGAACTTACCTTAACCCAATTGCTCTTCCAAAAAACAGAATATTTCCTGCCTCCCTTAGCTTTGTTTCTCTTGTTCCTTGGCTTTTCAACACTGCAGAAGGGTTTGGCTAGCTAACAGATGAAATTACATGGCTCATTTATGATGAAAACAGAGGAATGAAAGATGGATATGCAGAAAACAGAATTGGGCGAGGAGGTTATTTGAGAGGATGAAGTTGACGACATCATCTTCCCTCACGTATTCCTTTATATAGCCATTTGATCCTGTTAGAAATTACCGACTGTTTTCTTATCACGTTTCTTTCATCATTACATGCATTAAAATTTGTGGAAAAACTGCAGCTAGTGGACGGTGGCAAGAAGAATTTCTCTGCATGTTCTGAAAATTTTCTTTCCTTTTTCCTCTTCTTCTCCTAGTCCACGCCACTGCCAGTCACTCTTATTGGCTTGCTCCTCTTGCTATTAAATGCTTAGTCTCCTTTGTCAAACAAAGCAACCAGCGAGAAGTCCACTGCGCCCCTTTCCTGGACTTTTTCTATTTCCTTTCCTGCTCTTCTCTTCGCCCATGTCTCCTCTAGCCAACATTGATTGGCTAACTCCCCATCTTTTTCTTTGTTTTGTCTTCTAGCCCTTAATTCTCTTGTCATTCTTCTTCTTCTTCTCCACGCCAACGTTAGCCACATTTATTAATTTTATCTCATCTCATTTAATGCTTTCATACCTTATATATACTATCTTGACCTTTTATCAAGATTAAATCCCATATATTCCTTGTTAAAATTGATATTTGTTTTTCTTTCTTTTATCAACCATACTATACACATCCAATGATTCTTTAATTTCACATCCAATGATTCTTTAATTTCACTAGAAGAATTAATTTCCACCATCAATCATGTACAAATATATTATACAGTATAATAAAATTCGGGTCTTACAGGCGACAACTTCTTCTGTGACTGGAAATAACTAGTCGCCACATTATCTATCAACACAACAAACTTAGCACCCTGCAGATAATGTCTCCAAGTACAAAGGCAGTGCACTATGACTGTCATCTCTTTCTCCTAGACTGTATATCTCCTCTCTGTGTCATTTAGCTTCCTATTTTCGAAGGTGATCGGGTGGTCTCCCTACATCAACACACCCCCGATGGCAAAGTCAAAGACATCAGTGTGTACCTCAAACAACTTGTTGTGGTCGGGGAGAGCTAGGACTGGCTCTTCAATCACTGCTTGCTTCAACCTTTCAAAAGCCCTCAGGCACTTCTGATTCCAGTCCCAACTCTGGCTCTTTTTCAACAGGTCGGTCAAGGGTGCTGCAATTCCCGAATACCCTTTGATAAATCGCCGATAGTAATTGGCGAACCCCAGGAAGGATCTTAGCTCAGTAACTTTTGTGGGAGGCTCCCATTCTTGGATCGCCCAAACTTTGTCCCCTTTTCATTCGGATCAGGCCTTCTCCTACTACGTGACCAAGGAAGGCGACCTCACGTTGGGCGAACGAGCAGTTCTCCTTTTTCAAAAACAGCTCGTTCTCCCTCAAAACTTAGAAAACTTGTCGAAGGTACTCCACATGTTCTTCCAATGTCCGGTTGTAAATCACAATATCGTCAAGATATATAACAACAAATTGATTAAGGAACGGTTGCAGTACCTTGTTCATGAGAGTGCAGAAGGTCGCCGGAACATTGGTCAACCCGAAGGGCATCACCATGAATTCATACGCCCCTTATCTAGTCACGCAGGTAGTCTTTGGCTCATCCCCCTTGGCGATCCTCACTTCATAGTACCCCGACCTCAAATCTAGCTTGGAGAACCACTTTGCATCTACCAGCTAGTCAAACAGATAGGCAATAAGTGGGATCGGGTACTTGTTCTTTACAATCAACTTGTTCAACGCTTGGTAATCAATACACATTCTCAGTGACCTATCATGCTTCCACTGAAATAAGACTGGTGCGTCAAATGGAGCCTTTGATGGTCTGATAAAGCCTGCGTCTAAAAGCTCCTTGAGTTGCTTTCTCAATTCTTCCAACTCAGGCGGGGCCATTCTGTACGGAGCCCTCATTGGTGGTTGGGCGTTTGACACCAGCTCTATCTTATGATCCACCTCCCTCTTAGGTGGAAGCTTCTTGGGCAGCTCTGGAGGCATCATATCCCTGAAGTCATCCAACACATCTAACACTTCAACTGGGGTGTCATTGGTGATCACTTAGGTTTCCTCTACCTTGACAGCTGCCAAATACGTGCTCGCCTCTTGACGAACTCCCTTGGCGACCTGGATGGCAGATATCACCTTTGATCCAAACCCTGTCTCTCGTCTCACTGAGACAAGGCATTGGCACCGGCGATCAAGCATACATATGTAGTCGGTAAAAGGAATAAGCAAGGCATTAATCCTATCAAGAAAGTCTAAGCCAACAACAAGATCATAGTCATCGATAGAGAATACCTCAATGGACTCTCGGCCTTTCCACTTGCCGATCTATACCTTCACTCCTCGAGCTATGCCAGTGATCGGTGCCTCCTTAGAATTCACTGTCTTGATGTACCCTGCCTCCTTATCCACCTTGATCCCCAACTTCCTTGCTGCCCTATCAAATAAAAACAAGTCTGAAGCTCCAGTATCAATTAGGGTGGTCAGTCGTTCGCAGGTGATATGTACATTCGCGAACATGAGTCCCTTTCTTGGGCAACCTCTCTTGGTCCCTACGGCATTCAATACCATCGAGCCCAACTTTATGGCTTCCCGATTAGCCTCACTCTGCCCTTGGGCAGTGGCGACCAATTTCCCTTGGTTAGGGCAATCTTGAGCTCAGTGCGGACCATCACACAAAAAACACCCCATTAGTCCCCTTTCTGTCCGCTCGCCTGTTCTCAATTCGTTCTTTCCCCTTGTCCTCATCCCTGGAGGACTTCCATTTAGTGAAGCGGGATTTGCTGCTGCTCGCCCATTTGGCTCCGCTCGCCACTCTGGCTCCCTCATCTTTAACCTTGAACCTAGACTTGGCGACCTCGGGTTTATCCGTCCTCTTGAACTCCACTAGGGCTTCTGCGGAAGTGATCACCCTATTTAGGTCCTGGACACCCATTCTCTTCAACTCCTGTTTCTCCCATGGTTTTAGACAATTAATGAACGAGAAGAAAGCTTCTTCCTTGCCAAGCGTGGGGATCTGCAGCATCAGCTCCTGAAACTCCTACACGTACTCCCGCACTTCAGCCCGATGTGTTAACCGTCTCAACTTGGCTCCGGCCTCCTCAGCAGCATACTCCAAGTAGAACTACTGTTTAAATTCCCTTTGGAACATCTCCCATGTTTCGATCGCCATTCTTCCTCGCCTGGCGTCCTCATATCATTTACGCCACCACAGAAGGGCAAAATCAGTAAGGTACATGGAGGCGGTACTAACCTTGGTGGCGTCCTCCTCGATGCTCATGGCTTGGAAGTACTATTCCATTCCCACAAGAAATTACCCACATCTTTGGCTGAACGGGCCCCCTTGAACTCCTTTGGCTTAGGAACCTCCAATCTCGCCTTAGGTGCTATGGCCAATAGGCCTCCCCTGACAGCACCTTCACAAGCGGTGAGCTTCTTCTTGAGCTCCTTTATCTTCACTTGTAGAGTTATGACCACAGCCTCCAACGTCGAGTTTTTTTGGTTGAGTTGTTCTACTTACTCATCAATTTTCTCTCGCATCTCGTCCACCTTCTCTTGTACCTCCTCCTTGAACTCCTTAGCTGACAAGGACACCTCCTCCAAGCAATCCTCTAACCCATCTTGGATTTCGGTCATGGCCAACTCCACCTTGGTCAGGCGCGCCTCAAAAGCTACTTCTACCTCCCTCAAAGTTGCACCCTTCTTGCCCTTGCCACATCCCCCTTGTGGCTCCTGTACTTCAGATTGCTGTGCGCCTCTAAACTGGCCATTTCGTCTGCTTCAATGGCTGCTGCGTGACCTGCTCTGATACCAACTATCACGTCCCGATCACTTTAGCTCAGCACGTGCGACCTTGGGCGAGGTTCTTCCGACCACTTCACGTCCAAGTCAGCCTTCAACACTCACTGACACAGAAAACACGTAGGGAAGCAGTAGAAATGAGAAGTAGAAAGGTGACAAAAAGTTGAGGAAAGTTTAGTATATTTCTTTGTGAAAGTATACTGTACAACTCTCTAAAGGGAATGGGAGGACACCCCTTTATATACACAAGCTCCCTAAAGAATAAACGGTTGTCATGCAGCCAAGTGTAGGGCTCCTAGGCGATCAGTACAGACAATAGCTGACTCTATTGTAACCTAGGATTGCTATTTACAAGAGACAGCGTCAGGCAACAGAGTACGAAAGCCCCCAGTGTGTCCCCCTATAGCCGTCGGTTTTGCTTTCACACACTCTCAACCTCAAGACCTGATGTGGCGGGATGCGGCGACGTGACACAATTCAAAGCAGACAATCAAAAAAGTAAGAAATGTTAAATAATATACACATTTCATTTCATTTGAATTAACGTGGAAAATATAACATAGAAGATTGCGTGATCGTCTCTTTATTTATTGAAGATAAATTCAATTTATTCTACGACTTGTAGGTATTTTACCATGGAGGGAAGATATTACTAAAAAGGTGACATTAGGATTTTGGAGAATTTTCTTACGATGAATAGTTTTAGAGAAAGGAAGAATGTAAGTGTTAAAAGTCAAATCTTAAACTTATGAAACTCTTGTATTTTTGTACACATAAACATTTAAACCATTTATGTACATATCATTGTTTTTGGGAGTATCCCAATCAACGTAATAGGTGCGGAAATTGTTGATTTTTTTAGATGGGTTGATTTAAGCAAAACTGGTTTGGGGACACTGAAGTTGGTATGTGAAAGCAAAGAAGTAAAGAGAATAAGAGAATTTAAATAATAGAAATTTTGGAGATACATTTTTATTAACAATTACAACCACAATAAGCATATTTTATTCCTTGAACAGATAATTATAAAAATAATTTTACTCCGACCAAATAAATAAGTAAATAATTAGAACTAATTAAATAAATAAATAATTAGATTAAACGTAAACTTAATAAAATTTAAATTTTTTTTGAGGAGTACATTTTCATTAGAAGTTACAATCACAATCAGTATATTACATTCTATGAACAGGTCATTATGAAAATCACATTACTCAAACTAGGTAAACTAGTAAATAATTATAACAAATTAAACAAACTAGTAAATAACTAGATTAACTCAAGCTCACACTTGGTGAGACTCGAACCTGAGATCTCAAAGTCTCAGGACCTCCTCCTTACTACTAAACCAAAGCCTCATTGACTAATAAAATTTAAATTTGAAACCTCAAAATTTTAATATCTTCTCTCTGATATTAAGTCAAGATCTCTTTAGCTAAGATCCTTTATTATTTTCTAATTTTGATTTCTTAGGCAATTTCTTTCCATAGAAATTAATCTAATTAATTAACATATAGTATGAGCAAATATCAATAAATGAATTAGTATCACATTTTAAGGAAATATCAATTGTGTTATTACATAACAAATTTGGACGTGATATATTTTTTAGCTTCTTGTAATTTTATATTTAAATTGAACCCTTCATTTATTACCAATAAAATATAAGTTTAACACTTAGCACTTTTTATATTGGATATGTATATAGTTTGGATTTTGTAATTCAATTAATCGATTCAAAAACCAGTGTTTTTATTGACACGAAGTGCTGTACAGTAACAAAGAAGAGGGGTTGCAGGCCTTACTTCATTTCACTTTGGCTGGTCGGTGCACAAGTGGCTTAATTAATTAGCTAATGTACTTATTGTGCTTAAAAAAGTAAGAGAAAGTCGGAAGAATTAAATTCCCCTTTTTAATAGAACTCCTCGTTTGTTTTTTTCCAACTCTTCCACCGGGGAAGTTTAGCTTTAGCTAGGAAATGTATGTGTCGGGGATGGGGTAGAAGAAACGTTGAAAAAGATGAAATAGACCATGAAACACAAACATCATTAGTCAATGAAATTGGAAGACAATGTTTTTCTTTGTCTTTGAAAATTACAAGTTGATAACTTTGAATAATTGTTTTTGAGAGCTAATTAATGACTATTGATTTTTTTTGTGTAACCACAAATATTTTCATTTGTTTTATGATCTGAAATTAATCTTATTTAAGTCGAAAACGGTAAACGGTGAAGTCATCCCAATCGTGATGATTTCAGAATTTGAATAAAGTTCAAATATCTAAAAAGAAGTCCACTTTCACATCTTTCAATCATTTATTGATTAATTAATGATGATTGATACCTATTTAATCTTAATTAAATAAATCATAATCATAATTCAAAAAATAAAAAAAAAGGGAGATCACAAAAAAGAAAAAAAAATAAAAAAAGGTACCCAAGGGTTGTGACTCAGTTGGCAACGCAGGCTGAGTTTGTGGAAAGAGCTCTCGGATTCGACTCTCACTAAACACATCTTTGGGAAGGGGTGAAGAGCTTTAACTGTGACTAAACCCCGAACAAGATTAGTCTTAGACCATTAAAACGGATGAAGATACCTATAATTTACACCAAAAAAAATAAAAATAAAAAAAGGTAGATGCGGTTCCTTTAGTGTTATGTAACATAAGGGATGATATTGGATTGGATTGATTTTTTGTAATTTTTTTATCTAATACGCTCTAAGCAAAATTTTTTATTTGTGATCCAAATCTAATCTGAATAAAAAAAGTATTCGATTTGATCTAATCCATGCATATCAGTTTAAATCGATAACTCGGATTTTTGGGGTTTAACAATTTTGAGTTTTTTTTTCAAATTTTCATTGGATATTTAAACAACTTTGGACTTTATTTTAATTTTTCCATAAGCTTTCAATTAAGAGTTTATACATAGTCACTGACAGTGTATAACATTTATACACTATCAATGTACTGGATGTTAACACCTTATTAATGAATAAACTGAAAATATGCTAAGTCCTTCTGAGTAAACTAAAAAAAAACTTATTTGTAATTGTTTATAGGAACTTAACATATTTTCAATTTACTTGTTAATGAAGTGTCAATTTCTAATAAAGTCATAGTGTATAGATAATATATACTGCAAGTGCATTATATATAAACCTTTTAATTAAATATAAAACTTGGACTTTTGATATAAATAATAAAAATTACAAAATATTAAATAACAAAATATTCAAATATATTCTATATTTGAAATGATCCATATTTGAACCAAATTAATTTGATTTAATAATGTCATGATTTGAATTCAAATTGAATTTTTTTATTATCTAAATCAAATCAATCTAAAACTCTCCATTTGAATAGATTTTTCGATTTTTTTTCCCCACCCATTAAAATCATTTCGGTTGAAATAGCATGGAAAATACAACATACACGCGCGATCATCCCTTATTCATCATCAAAGTCTTCTAGATTACTAAATACTTGAATGGGAAAACACATCCACTAGAAGGCTGACATACATTCTAGCATGGATTTCGACATCGATTGATATGTTTTAGATATTCCTATGAAGCTACCTAGTTTTTGATTCTCATGGCATCAAGGAATGACTTTCCGTCGATCCTACGTTTAAAAAGCTCCTTGAAGTAGTCTGCAACACCCATTCTTTTGAATTTTTCTGGCGATTCAGAAGTGATAAGGCTTGGCGCTGGACCCAATTCTCCATCCAGTTTCGAGCTATAAAAGGTGGCGACCGACAGCCTCTCTTTCTCTGAGTTAACAGTTGCTCGATGCTCAATGCTACGGTAAATTCCATTCGTCACTATCTACAAAATCAATCTGCCGATTTATACATCTGCCGATTCCACCTATTCGACTGATCTTATATATAGTTACATCAGCTAATATTTTAAAATCCGTAACTATTGATCTATTGCTCTATTTATATGGTTTTGGACAAATTATGACTGTCAGCCCGACTTGCAATTATCTGGAAGTGGTGGACAATCAGACAAACTCCAAGGATCTAGAAATCGATAGGGCATTAAGTGATTACCTCCATGATATCCCCCACATTAACCACAAAAGCATCAGGCAAGGGTTTAATAGGAATCCAGCCACCATCTTTCCTTATCTGTAGCCCTTCCATTTCATTGATTTGAAGCAGAATGGTGATGCCAACGGGATCCGAGTGAGGGCTTAGCCCGATGGCCAGCTCCGGCTGTGGACATGGGGGATAATAGTTCATCCTCAACGTTTGCCAACCGCCTTCAAAAATCCTTATATCATCAGCATCTATTCCCAATGCTTTTGCCTGGAAGGCAAGTAGTTTCAAGGCAACGTTACTTAGCTCTGCCGAGTAAGCTTCAATGTCGTCTCTGCAAGCAAAGGAAAAGAAAGCATATTGGTCGGTTCAAAGATTTTGTTCATTTTCAGACCAAGAAGTGACGTAGCCAGATTACTTTCAGCAGGGTCAATTGACCGCACTGAACCTTTTAAGAAATATATAATTAATTTACATGTAATTTAGTAAAAGAAATCAGTAATTTTTCCTATATTAACACCGCTAAAATTTATTTAAATTAGTTAAGAAAAGAGTAAAAAAATAAGTTCATCTTCAATTTTAAATTGAAAATTTTAATAATTTTCTTTCACTAGGAGTATAAATCTAACTCATAAGATTAAAAAATATTTTAGTATGTACTTCTATATATTATTTTTTTTACTAGTCATATTTTTAAGCTTTTTTTAATCTTGATTTCTTACTTATTTCTTTTTGAAATTCTCTCTTCATTTGTTGTGATCACATTTTTCGGTCACAGTTTTTCTACCTAATTACCTATATAATACATATTTGATATAAATTTGATCCAATTTATAAATAATTTTTTTTGTTTTACTTGATGTAATAATTATTTTATATACAGTTAATTATTCAATAGAACAAATGTAATCTCATTATATAAGAAAAAATATTGCATCATCTACCTACTTCAGTTATTTTTTAAATGTTTTATTTGAATGAGACAAAATTGAAAAGCTTCATGTGGCACCACTAATGTATCTATTGATACAAAATTCTATTATGAATATATTTTTAAGATCATAATATTTATTTATTTTAAAATTGTAATATATTATGAGATATTTTTTATTTATTAATTTAATGAATGTTATATTGTGTGCAATGAACATCCGTAGTCCATGCTCAATATTCAATCCTCCTCCTAAATTATCTTTGATTTTTCCTGAGACTAATTTGAATTATGAGTAGGTTTGGTGCATCATTTTGACGCATGGATGGCTGACCGATCGCGGCCGCAATAAGGAATGACAATTAACAGTTTAACACCTGCTCATTCCCATTATCGATTTAAAAAGTATTCCTTCATGATTCATGAATAGTTACACAAACTGAGTTTTGATAATTTTACAATTATTTCTTTGATTATTAAAGATGATATCTATAGGGTTAATATTCAATACATTATCATATATATATATATATATATATATATAATAGTTTTTAGACTTTACAAATAAGGCTAAAATAGTGACATATACTTTAATTATTGTATTATAATTTTTTAAATACTCTCTATAAGTAATATGTCATTATCTTAATATCGCTTGTAGAATTTAAAACTTTCATCGACAACATATTTGATAATAATCCATATATAGTTAGTTTACCCAATGAAAGATGACACAATAAACTTTTAAACAAAATAATATGTAAATAGTAATTAAATTAAGAGTTTATATATGATGCACTAAGAATATATAGTTTTTATATACTGTCAGTTAACCATAGAATGACACCTCATGTGGAGGTTCTTAAAAATAAATATTAACAAAGTTTTTAAATTTATTTTTAAAGGCCTATACAATTTTAGACTTTGCTCATTAATGAGATGTTATCCTATTATTGACTGACAGTATATAGAAACTATACACTGTCAGTGCATCATATATAAACTCCTAAATTAAATTAAATTTGATTTAAATTAAGAAATAAGGTAAAGTCTTAAAATTAGTAACTAAATTTGACTAATTAGTAATAATACAGTCTTAAAATATACTATTTTTGCTTAATAATATAAATTTAAATGAAAGGACCATTCAATTACACTATCCTTTTTTTTTCTAAATTCTCGAGAATAAAAACAAATGGTAGAAACTAAAACCAATAAATGACCAAATAATCTTTTTTTTTTCTTGCAAATGAAGTGACCAAGTTACTAAACTACATAGACTAGTAATTCTAATCTAATCACATAATCTTATATTTTTTAAGAAAAATACAATTTCTCTATTTTTCAACTCTCTAAAAAAATAATTTGGTTTTGAATTAAAGCAAAATTTTTTATTTTTGGCTTTTGGAAAGAAAAAATATGAGCTTATAAGAAAATTCTTATTTTTGAACAAAAAGTAATTTAACAAAGAATTAATGAACCGTAACAATATATATGGCCTGTTATTATTTAAAAGTTTTGGTTTAGAATAACATTACTTATAGTTGAAAGATTCTTAGAATGTAATTAGTAGAATTTTAAACCATAATTTTAAGAAAAGAATTAATATCTAACCTGAACGGAAGAGGAAGGTTGTAGAAGATGTGAGGTTTTCTGAGATGAGTTGGGAGGGTAGTAATGTAAAATAAATCTCCCCAATCAAGCTTTTGTTCCTCAGACACAACGAAAGCCTGTCCAAATCCCTCTAAATCTCCTGGACCCTGCCAAAGCTTCTTCTTCTCTTCCATCGACAACTTGAACAGTTCTTGAATCCCCTTCTTCACTTTATCCACCAATAAACTGTTCACTCCATGATTTATCAACTATTACACATTAATCCCATCGATCTCATTAATTACTCAAAATATACTTTATATTTAATTTAGATCATAATTAAAAAAATCATACACGGCTAGCTTCCATATATAGCATACATACCGGAAAGAAACCCCAGTCTTTGCATGCATGGTGCAACTTTTCTAGCTCAACATCCATGGAGTCTCTAGAAAGCAACCCAAGCATGTCGATGACCGGAACTTGTAATTGTGGCGGCGATATGGATGTGAAAGGAGGGTCTTGTTTAAGATGCTGATAGCGTGATGGAAGTGAGCCGGGAGCTTCTTTTGCCAGCTCTTGAACGGAAGGAACCGGAATAGAGCTACCTAACTTCGTTAATTCTGACTCCATGTTTTCTCTGTTCGAAATATAATCTCCCCAAAAGTTTGTAGTAGTACAAATGAAAATAATTGTATCTATCTCACAGCGAGCAAAGAAGAGGGTGTGGAATTAACACATATAATGATATTCACTTTTGATTTGTAAGGCTGATATTATAACGGCCCAGCGAAAGTTGGTCAATATGGGACAAAAGTGCTGCCGTAAGAGGAACAAACTAGCTGCAAATTGTCAAAAAGCAAGAAACGTTAACTAATAAAAACTTGTCATTTCATTTCAAATAGCGCGAAAAATACAACATAGACGTGTGATCGTTTCTTTGTTTGTTGGAGAAATTTCTTTTACAACTGGTAGGTATTTTTGCAGGGAAGGTAAAATGTATTAAATAAGTGATTAGATTAGGATTTAAGAGATTTTTTTTAGATGAAAGAATTCAAATATTAAAATTCGAAATTCGAAATTCAAATTTCTAAAATTTTTATTTTTAAAATGTAGATATAATCATTTGAACCATATATTTACACATTGTTGGTTTTGGTAGTATATCCCAATCAACGGAATTGGTGTATAAATTGGGTTGGGTCTGTTAAGTTTTTTAGATGAGTTGATTTAAGCTAAACTAGTTTCGGAGAGTTAGAGTTGGTTTGTGAAAGCAAAGTAAAAAGAATAAGAGTGTTTGAATAACAAAAAAAGTAGGAGATTTTTGTACTAATTGGTATGAAAATATTCATGATTCTTTTATTAATGTTAAATCATGAATCTTTATTGGAGATTCTATTTAACAAAGATCCATTATTATTTTCTGATTTGGTCTTTCTCTTTTCTTTTTTTTTTTTGTGTAAAAACATGGGTATGTTTTAACGGTATAAGATTAATCCTGCTCAAAACTTCATCACAGTTAAAGCTCTTCACCTCTTTTCAAAGATGTTTTTAATAGGAATCGAACCTTAGAATTTTTCTCACAAACTCAACTTGAATTGCTAACTAAATCACAACTCATTGGTGATTTGGTCTTTCTCTTTAACCATGGGAATAATTGGGATTGTATTCCGCAAGCTGACTTCTTGTGTGGACGGGACCTCCAACCTTTTCTGGGCTATTAAGTAAGTCTTCTAGCCTTATTATTAAGCTTACAACATTTTGGGCTCAGGGCCTGAAGACATTACTCAAAATCCTTCTTATCAACCTCTTGCTCATGGATATGAAGTGGATTTCGAGTTCTTAGGCAATTTCTTAGCAATACCAATTATTGAATTCGTATTACGTTTTAAGGAAATATTAATTCAGTTATTACTTAACAAAGTCATGTACATAAATATCAAACAAGGCATTCAAAATATAAAAATGATTTGTACTAAATAAGTACAATATTTGAAATTAAAATACTAATTGTTTGTAAAATTATATTAAAATTTAATGAGAAGAGAGTTATACATCTTTTTTTATAATTTCATATAAGATTAATATTTTTACAAACCAATCATTAGATTTAATAAGCTATTTGTATTCATTATACATGTAAAATTTGAGTCAATTTGACATTCTTATTATTCTGATAAAAAAATTCTTAATATATATTAATTATCAAAATTTTATGTAAGATCCGAATTTTATTATACTGTATACCATATGTGTACATTATTGATAGTGGAAATAAATTCTTTTAGTGAAATTAAAGAATAACCGAATGTAAATTTCCACTTTTCATTTTAAGTGATGATTTATAGTATGGTGTATAAAGAAAAAAAAACAAATATTAAAGTGCAACAAGAAATAATGGAATCTAACTTTGATAAAAGGTATGAAAGCATTAAATGAAGTGAAAACACATGTGAGTAGTTAAGGCAGTAAACGAAATGGAAAGTGTAAAGGGGAAATAAATGCTGTTGGACAAATGAAGAAAAGGATGAGGAGATAGCCAATCAACGTTGGCTGGAAGTGAGTTGGCGTGGAGAAGAGAAGAAAAGAAAAGAGAAAAGTCAAGGAAAGGGGCTAATAGTGGACTTCTCGCCACTTCTCTTTTCCTGACAAATTGAACTAGACAATAAATGGCAAAGAAAAGTTAATCAAAAAACGGGATTTCAGTAAGGACTTTACACCGTTCTTTTTGCTGCAGTTTCTTTGGTTTTTAATGCATGAAATGATGAAGGAAACGTGATAAGGAACATGTCGTAGTTTCTAACAGGATCAACATGGCTATATAAGAAGGAATACGTGAGGGATAATGATTTAGCCAACTTCATCTTCTCAAATAACCTTCTCGCCCATTCTATTTCACTGCAAGTTCATCTTTCATTCCTCCGTTTTTCTCATAAATGAGCCATGCAATTTCATCTTTTAGTTAGCCAAACCCTTCCGCAGTATTGAAAAGTCAAGGAACAAGAGAAGTAAAGCTAAGGGAGGCAAGAAAACATTCTGTTTTTGGAAGAGCGACTGGGTTAAGATGAGTTCCATAATTTCTATGGTTCTCTTGATATTCAATATTGGATTTCTATGTTTTATAACGTAATAAACATAGATATAGCCTTGTTTTAGCTAAATCTTGCTAGAATATATAAGAACTAGAACAAGGTGTAGTCTGAATCGAGAATAGACAATGAAAATACTGGAAATAATGATAACGGGCGAGCTCAATTAGTATGGGCGAGCTAAAATCTAGAATGTGGAGGTAAGGGCGAGGTCGCCACCTGCAAGTTTAATGCATAGGCGAGCTGCCAATGAATAAAAAACGGGGTAGGGCGAGTTGAGTTGAAGTGCGGGCGAACTCAAACTTAAGCCACGAATGGCGAACTAAAATGCAAGAGCATAGCCACTCGAATTGATTGGGCGAGCTCCCATGTTGGGCGAACTCCCACAAAAAAGCCATATAAATGCGAGAATGTTGGGCGAGCTCACTAACGTAAGTTAATCAAGGAAGGTTAAGCTCTGTTGGGCGAATGGCGAACCCTATTTGGGCGAGCTGGAGATTAATCTCAAAGCTTGCCAAAGTATTGGAAATAATTCGAAAAGATATATTAGTAAATTAGGAAATAATTCGAAAAGAAAATATTAATGGAATTAATATTTTACTTTGCAGCCGGGAAGTGAGATTGATACGGCGAGCGGAAAGCAAGGTTTTATCAGACGAGGTAAGGGAGTTGTGTGTGAAAAGAATGCATGTCCTGTGGAGTTAAATTTATGAAATTACTGAGAAATGGTTTTGGTTTATGACATGCATATTATTTTGATAAATTTCTGTGTTGTGGGCGAATTAAAAGTTGACCCAATACTGTTTGTTGAGGCGAACTAGTAAGGGCGGGCGAACTAATCCTTTTGTTATGTTTTGGGAGAAGAACCTCTCTTGTGATGTTTTGGCAAACGAGTGACCTGGTTTTAAATAAGTCTGGGCGAGCCCTTTTATGTTATTTTGGGCGAACTGTTAGGCGGGCGAACCAAATCTTTATGATTTTGGGCGAGTGACCCTGTTTTAAATAGAAAATTAGGGCGAGCCATTGTGGGCGGACCCTTTTTAATGTTGTTTTGGGGCGGGCGACCCAGGTTTTCAAGAAATGGGCGAGTTGACCATGGCAATCCGCCTTGGGCGAGTTGACCATGGGCAATGCCAGGTGGGCAAGCTGACATTGGCAAGCCATTGAAGGCGAGCCAGTTTTACCTGTTTTTAATATCAAAGGTTGGCGGGCAAACACAAGTTCACCGCACTGGAAGAGTCGACCATGGGCGAGCCAGACTGGGCGAGCTGACCATGGGCGAACAGATTTCAATTTACATTTTTATGAAAATGAGAATAATACCTTTTTGGAATTATTATTTATTTAAATGATTTAAGTTCATAAATGTGTATCCTTAAAGGTATTTTGAGCTATAAATATGATTTTGAGACTTATGCCTCTAGTTTTCATCTATGAGGCTGATGGACCCGCCAAGTCATCAGCAGTCTCGAGGTCACTTGGCAAGTGGAGCCGAGGACCACCTAAAGATTGTGGCCATAGATCTATCCCTGTTGGGATAATTATTCCGTTCTCGCAAGGGGAAGGGGGAACGATGATAGCATGATTTATTTATAGGGTGATACCTAGTCTCGATGTGACGCCCTGGATTTACCGGACTCCGCCGGGGGGGCCCAGGCCGCATCACTCATCCGTATTGTCCGCTCTGGGGTGCACCACACAGGCCACCGCCCCTCACGGATTTATCGGGAATAAATTCCCAATTCGCGTCCCCCAGGAGGTTCGAACTTAGGACCCTTAAGTACCTAGTTCTTACACTCCTGGTACCATTGAGACAAGTTGTCTCAATGGTACCAGGAGTGTAAGAACTAGGTACTTAAGGGTCCTAAGTTCGAACCTCCTGGGGGACGCGAATTGGGAATTTATTCCCGATAAATCCGTGAGGGGCGGTGGCCTGTGTGGTGCACCCCAGAGCGGACAATACGGATGAGTGATGCGGCCTGGGCCCCCCCGGCGGAGTCCGGTAAATCCAGGGCGTCACAATAAAACGCGCGTTTTTTTGTGTCCAATGGTTAGTCATGACTTGACACTTACAAGTGGTAAGGGGTTCAAGTCATGGCGGACGCGAATTGGGAATTTATTCCCGATAAATCCGTGAGGGGCGGTGGCCAGTGTGGTGCACCCCAGAGCGGACAATACGGATGAGTGACTCGCCTGGGGCGGTGGCTCGGGTCGGTGGACCAGCGGGTGCACCCCGGGGCGTCACAATAAAACGCGCGTTTTATTGTGATGCCCCGGGGTGCACCCGCTGGTCCACCGACCCGAGCCACCGCCCCAGGCGGGTCACTCATCCGTATTGTCCGCTCTGGGGTGCACCACACAGGCCACCGCCCCTCACGGATTTATCGGGAATAAATCCCCAATTCGCGTCCCCCAGGAGGTTCGAATTTAGGACCTTTAAGTACCTAGTTCTTACACTCCTGGTACCATTGAGACAAGTTGTCTCAATGGTACCAGGAGTGTAAGAACTAGGTACTTAAGGGTCCTAAATTCGAACCTCCTGGGGGACGCGAATTGGGGATTTATTCCCGATAAATCCGTGAGGGGCGGTGGCCTGTGTGGTGCACCCCAGAGCGGACAATACGGATGAGTGACCCGCCTGGGGCGGTGGCTCGGGTCGGTGGACCAGCGGGTGCACCCCGGGGCGTCACACTCGACTTGATGATTTTTGAGAGGATTTGTTGAATCCTTTTTCATTGTTTATTCTATGATATTGTAACTGTTTAGCAAATGATTTGACTATCACAAATTGTATTACAATATCCATTGTTTTTCCCTAATGGGTTTATTGTTGGGAGAAATAAATTAAATAAAGAATATGGTTTTACTGGTATAATGCTAAATACACTTCCTTACTGAGCACGTTATCGCTCACCCCTTATTTTCCACTCCACAGATTGTTGATCTTGGATTAAGAGAATTACCTTCCAGAGATTATCGACTGCTAGCAGAGATTCGATATCGAAAGTATATTATTCATTTTATATATTCAGAAAAATTGTACAGTACTACTTTAAATAGAAGGGAATGTATATGCATCTTAGTATAAGAAATAAGAGTTCTAATTCTTATTTAAATTATTAATAATGTTAAGCATCACAGACAGCTCAACCGGTAAGTAAGTGGAATTTATAAGTAAATATTATGTTATATAGTAGATTTGGGATGTTACATTTTATTATTATCAAATAAATAATAACTTTTTCGATTAACTTGAAGTTTGATACATATGATCGACATAAATTAGGGTATAAAATCCAATAGTCGGATTAATAACAATATCAAATATTACTTCTTTTTTTTTCTAATTTTATTACTATTTATTTTTCCCACCCAAAGAGACTCACAGGATTGACATGGAGATCCTACAATGACAAAGACTACCTACTAAAACCAACTGTAAGTACCGGTTGATAAAGAACATATCCTCAAAACCGTAAATACAAACTTAAATATCTTTCAAACATTAAATACTCTCCTCTCGATGCTGCTCGATGGACGCCTACACTCCGGTGGTCGACGACCATGGTGCTTCAGGTTTCGTTTCAGATCACTGCAATAGTTGTCAATTCTATAACGTTTCTGCACCGAACTCAGTAGTTTCCTGCCGCGAGCATCAAGCCCTTGCGTTTCCCATGCATGCCTAGTGACGAAATTTTTGTGGTATGCAGTGAAAGGAGCCTTGGACCAATCAGTTTTTACTCTCCCGCCTCTTGTCGCCCAGTCATCTGCGTCCCACAGGCTCGCGTAGACCTTCATCCGCTGGTTATTGGGGTATGGAACTCCAATGGACTCCTGATTGCTAAATACTCTTATCGGAATGTTATCTACCAAGATTCTGACAAATCAAAGGAAATTTACATCTTTTAATACAGACCAACGAAAGAGAGACGAGTATTTTAATTCTTAGATGATGTTCTGGGGACGATGGAATATGTATGAAAATGTTTTGTCGGGTCCAACCTGAGGTGGACTTCTTCCTCTCTGCCACCTTCGCCATGGCTGAAAACATTAGCATGAAGGGTGTAGGGAGAACCAATTTTGTTACCCAAGAACTCAAGATCAATTTCATCGTGAGATGGGCAAATGTTGGCAATTTAAAACATGAATTTCTGCTACTATATTTTGCATCATATATATATATGAATTATTATCTTATTCATCGTCAGTAAATTTTTTTAATTTTATAAACGAAGTTAAGATGATGACACATATTTTTTAAAAAATATAAAAAATAAAAAATAATTAAAATATATTGCATGTTATTATCTTAACCTACTTATGAAATTAAAAAATTCCATTGATGGTGGATAGAATAATAATCCATATATAATATATTCTAAAATAATCAATTCATGAATTCCGAATATATTTTAATTAATTCATGCAATTTTTTTAAATAGTATATTTCAATAAATTTGATATTTGAATTCTGTTATCTACACCTCTTTCTCATATATTCAAATTACGATTTTTTATAAAAAAAAATCAATTTATCTTCTACTTGATAGCTGATAATAAAAAATCCAAGGTAAAGAAATTTTTGGGAAAGTGGACTCATTTTCCTATTGGGCCCCAACTTAGTTAGCCCATGAATTAAATTTAACGCCTAGAGCTGCCCATTGCCCGGCTGGACCTGTGACTTTGTTGGAGCTGGAAGAAAGATGGGCCATAATCCAGCTACACAGTTGGGCACTTTGGACTTAAAGTTTTATTTGGAAAGGGTTTGAACTTATTTTCTTAAATTTAAACATAACAATTTGTATTTATATTATATAAAATCGTATTTATGTGAAAATTTTGTATTAAAAATTCATGTTAAACACATCACATGTTTAACTTTTTTCATAATAATATATAATTTTTATTAAATTTTTATTTGTCATTTTTATATTTCTTATTTCTCATTAGGAAGATTGATCATGGCCAAAAAGAATTAAAAAGTTTAAACCAAACTTTCTTGATTTATGAGAAAATTTCAAGTAAACCATAAATTGCAAATCTCCGAAGTACTGAATAATAGTAGTAGTAATAGACAAACTATATACGGAATTATATCTTACAAAGTTATTAAATTCAAGCAATATTTTGCTGCCTAGAGGAACCTAGAACGCCTACACTCACAGGGACGACCCTGAGGAAATCGCTTCAAATCTGTGCAATAGTTGTAAACCATGAGGTACTTTGGCACCCATCTAAGTATTCTTCTGCCACCTGCATCCAGCGCTTGAGTTTGCCAAACATTGTTTCTAGCAGAGCTAGATGTCTGCGATGCACAATCAGAACCGCCATTCGACCATGTACAAGCATCGGCTTTGAAATTCCTGTAGAAGGCCTTGAAAGGAGCCTTGGACCAGTCTGTCTTGACTCGTCCGCCTCTCGTTGCCCACCCGTCTGCATTCCACAGGCTTGAGTACAGCTTCATGGGCTGGTTCTTGGGGAAGGGAACTCCAATGGCTTCCTCATTGTTGAAGACTCTAATTGGAATGTTATCTACTATGAAACTGAGAAGTTGAATGGGATCAGTCATCAGACCATCTTCAACTTCTATAATTACATTTATAAATATCAATTTCAGAGCTTAATGTGACAGTTATCTTACATAATGCGTTGTGGATTCCAAATGATAGAATAGGTGTGAAAATTTTTTGTTGGGTCGAACCATAGGTAGAATTGCTGCTCTCTGTCTCCTTTCCCTTGGCTGTAGACATTGGTATGCACAATGTAAGGATCTCCACTCAAGTTATCGAAGAACTCAAAGTCTATCTCATCGTGGTTTGGCCCTTCAGAAGATAGCTGCAATGGAAACAAGTTTAATGCAAAAATTCGTTTTAGGCCTCAATTATCAACAATGGAAACAAGTTTAATAGACAAAACATACATAGAAAGCAGTAACAGTGCCGGCAGAGTTGCCAGAGACGAGCTTGAGTTGCATGTCTATTCTCCCGAATAGGTACTCTCTCTTAGACCTGAAACCTGAGCCAGAGGCCTTGTCAAGAGTAAGTGTACGAGGCTTTCCTCCATCCAGTATCTCAGCACGCTGGTCACCCCATGTCAGCTCAAACTCTTGGCGAAAATCACCAGCTGATGGAGCTATGAAAGAAAGAACAACAATAGAAAGCAAAAGCATCACTGGAAAATGAAAAGATGCCATCTAGAGAGAGAGAGGACTGTGATTTGATGAGTGGGTGAATTTGTTGAGAGCTCTTCACTACTTTATATAGGCAATGCCAAGAAATTAGAAGCTTAAAACATAAACTAAAGTTGAATAATTAGATATCCTGGTGTGTATGATGCGTGACCAGAAACCAACAACAGTGAGACTTAGCTGGAAATGGCAAAGCTCTAGCTAGAAAACTTCGTTTGAAAGCTGAGGATATGGGGTTGCGTTATTGGATTGAGCTTTAAGCCTATAACTTTGATACCACAATGGCGGATTTTGGCAATAAAGGAGAAGCTAGCTAGGGACCAGCCTTTATTTAAGGCTTTGTCTTGTATTTCACCAAATTATAATACATGCAAACGTGCATGTCTGTGCATTGCCATTCCCTATGGAAGATTACTTCTAAATGAGCATATTGTCGCATTAATTAATAATTGTGGTTGGATTAATCAATAAGCAAAAGCATTGGCAATTATCAGTTCATACCAGTGACAGAACAAATTAAGTGGATGATAGAAACTGCTGATATATGTTCTTTACTGCAAGGTTTTGAGGATTAGAAAGCTTGTTAGAGATTGTGAATTTGAGCAACTCAAGTCTCTAACAAGCTTGGACTGTAACACTTGATGGTTACAAAAGTTTACCAGTGAAGCAAGTTAGGGCTCCTGTCATAGACCACAGTGATCTTGGCACAGCCTGGATTAAAATTTATCTTGAGACTAGTTCTTTATTGGAGTTTAATTAGATGGAGTACAATTCTAACCATGTTTAGTGTTGTAATTTTAATAATAAAATAAAGACAGTTTCAACAATAAAAGTTAAATGTTAAACGTTATTATAATAATAGCAATGTAAATCTTTAACTGATGAAGTAAAGGTGTCGGTTTCATTAGCTTTTAAAATATAAAACTGTGGGTTTTACTCTTGCAAGTTGTATCTTTTGAAAATGATGTCTAGATACATTTCATTTATAAACGTTACTAGCTGTTCAATGCAAGCAGTTATAGTGCAAACTCTAAAACGGAAATGTGCTCATAAAATTGATAATAAATTTTTTAAAATCTGTTACAAAATCTGCAGCTTATAAATAGTGAATCCAAACCTCAAACAAACACCAACTCTCACAACTCATCTTGTTTACAAATTTCATTCTCCATACAAACTATCAAATTCTTGGGTAGAGAAAGGTGTTCTATTTTTTGAACTTTTTGACTCTACAGTTAGTGTAGAATTGTAGAGCGTACAACGAAAAATCAGTTGGGCTGTTGTATCCTGGAGGCGACATGCTTTGAGTTCCTGCTGCATCGGCCAATATAAACCGTAGAAGCGTGAATTGTCTTAAAGAGAGCGAGATATCCGTGCCTCAATCCAACTCTTCGTATCATCAGTAATTTAAATTAATTTCGTATTTCTTATATCATTTTTATTACTAACTATTTCTGTTGTTTTAGCTTATATTTCCAACAATTTTAAGACGATTCAATTTTTTTAAAAAAGAAATGTCTTCAACTCAAGAAAAACCTTTGAAACCTACAAATGAGTTGAATATACCTTTTCGTTTTAGTGGAGAGCATTTTAAAAGATGGAAAGGAAAAGTTTTATATTATTTAAATTTATTAAATGTAGCTTATGTTCTTTCCGAAAAAAATCCAAAAAAGATTTCTACTGATGATATGAATGATGAGGAAAGGAAGACACATGAGGAAAAGAAAGCGAAGTGGGAAAAAGATGAATATAATTGTCGTTACAGATTACTCAATTGTCTTTCTGACTAATTTTATGATTATTATGAGAGTACTTACAGTACTGCTAAAAAGATTTGGAAGGTTTTGCAGAAAAAGTATGATACAGAAGAGGCTAGTGCCAAGATGTATGCAGGTAGCCGATGGTTTCATTATCAAATGGTGGATGGAAAGTCGGTGGTGGAACAATTCAGAGATTTTCAAATGTTGGCCCATGAACTCAAGTCCGAAGGAATTCGAATTGAAGACAATCTACAAGTGGTGGCTATCATTCATAAGTTACCACCTTCTTGGAAGGACTTTCAGAAGATACTTCGCCACAAGCAAAAGGAGATCTCGATTGAAAATCTAATCACCCGATGCAACAAGTGCTCAAAGAGTCCTAGGCAATCTTTCCACTAAGGTAAATCTTATTTCCTCTAGTGAGAACTTGCCTAAAAGTCAGAATTTTAAGAACAATGCTCTATTAAAGCCCAGGAACAAGCCTATGAAAAATAGGTTCTTTAAAAAGAATGATAAGCCAAGCCAAAATTCAAATACTAACCCATCAAGTCGTGCTCAAAATGGACCATGTTTTGTGTGTGGCAAAGCTGGACACACAGCAAGAATTTGTAAATTCCGGAAGCGTGGGCAAAATCCTCAAGCCTACGTAACCGAGGAGCCACTTGTGGCGATGATATCTGAAGTTAACATGATAAATGGGCTTGATGGGTGGTGGGCAGATACTGGTGCTACTAGGCATGTGTGCAAGGATAAGTCTTGGTTCAAGACATATTCTAGCCTTAATGAAGCAAAAGAGGTAATGCTTGGTGACTCTCACACTACAAAAGTTCTTGGCCAAGGAGACGTTGAATTAAAATTCACTTCTGGTAGGACTCTAACTTTGAAAGATGTTTTACACACACCTTACATGAGAAAAAAATTTGTTGTCTGGTTTTCTGCTTGATAAGGCTGGTTTTAAACAAACCATAGAGTCTGGTCAATATGTCATTGTATTTGTGGGTAAAGGGTATGTTGTTGATGGTATGTTTAAATTGAGCATTGAAATGAATAAAGCATCTACTAGTTCTATTTATACTGTTTCTTGTGTTAATATTTGGCATGCTCGTTTATGTCACATAAATAGTAAGTATGTGAAAAAAAATGAGTAAGCAAGGACTAATTCTTAATATAAATAATGAATTTCAAAAATGTGATTCTTGTAGCATGTCTAAAATTACAAAAGTGTCTCATAAAAGTGTTGAAAGGAATACTGTCTTATTAGATTTGATACATACAGATATTTGTGAGTTTGAAGGAATTTTAACATGTTGAGGAAATAGATATTTTATAACTTTTATAGATGATTTTTCAAAATACTCATATGTTTATTTAATTAAAAACAAAAGTGATGCCTTTGATGCTTTTAAAATTTTTATTAATGAAGTTGAAAATCAACTTGGTAAAAAGATTAAAAGATTTCGTAGTGATAGAGGAGGTGAATATGATTCAAATGATTTTAATACTTTTATTCAATCTTTAGGAATAATTCATGAAGTTACACCTCCTTATTCACCAGCTTCTAATGGTATAGCAGAACGTAAAAATAGAACTTTAAAAAATTTAGTTAATGCTATGCTTTTTAGTTCAGGAGCTCCAAATAACTTGTGGGGTGAAGCCATATCAACAACTTGTTATGTACTAAATAGGGTTCCTAATAAAAAAAGCCTTATAACCCCTTTTGAATTGTGGAAAGGTTATAAACCAAATTTAAGCTACTTAAGGATTTGGGGTAGTTTAGCTTATGTAAGATTGATAGATCCAAAGAGACCTAAATTAGGAATTCAAACTTCCACTTGAGTGTTTGTTGGGTATGCTTTAAATAGTAAGGCTTATAGATTTTTAGATTTTGAGAATAATGTAATCATAGAATCTTTAGATACAATATTTCGTGAAGATAAATTTCCATTTAAATCAAGAATAGTTCAAGATCAAGAAGTTGCTAAACAAAATTTATCTTCTAATAAATCTGTCATAAATGATGATTTTCAAGTAAGGAGAAGTAAAAGAACTAGAGTTGAAAAAGATTTTGGTAGTGATTTTTATGTTTATAACATAGATGACACAATTTCTTATCAAGAAGCTTTATCGTCTCATGATTTTGAGTTTTGTAAAAAAGCTATTAATGAAGAGATGGATTCTCTTATTTCAAATAAAACTTGGAAGCTAGTTGACTTACCAGATGGTTGTCACGCTATAGGGGGTAAATGGATTCTTAGGAAAAAATTAAAGCCTGATGGAACAATAGATAAATATAAGGCTAGGCTTGTAGCAAAAGGATTTAAACAAAAAGAAGGAATTGACTATTTTGATACTTTTTCACCTGTTACTAGAATTACATCCATTAGATTTTTAATAGCGATTGCATCTATTCATAATCTCATAATTCATCAAATGGATGTCAAAACGGCTTTTTTAAATGGAGACTTAGAAGAGAAAATTTTACATGGAGCAACCTAAGGGCTTTGTAATGCCTGGTCAAGAAAATAAGGTATGTAAGTTGAATAAATCTTTGTACAGTCTTAAACAAACTCCTAAACAATGGCATGAAAAATTTGATATGTGTATGAGAAGTAATAATTTTAAATCAAGTGAATGTGATAAATGTATTTATTTTAAATCTTTCAATAATTGTCATGTGATTATATGTTTATATGTGGATGATCTTTTAATTTTTGGAAATAATATGGACACCATTAATAATACTAAAGAATTGCTCAAGAAATACTTTGAAATGAAAGATCTTGGTGAAGCCAATGTTATACTGGGAATGAAAATTACTAGAAGTAGTGATTGTATTTTACTTGATCAGTCTCATTACATAGATAAAATATTAAAGAAGTTTAATTATGTTGACTGTAAGTATGTGACTACACCCTTTTTGTCTCATTTATGTTTATTTCCTACTCTTGAAAATAAAGATATTGTTAATCAAGAAGAATATGCCAAAATAATTGGTAGTTTGCGTTATGCCTATGATTGTACTAGACCTAATATAGCATATGCGGTAGGTGTTTTAAGTAGATTTACTAGCAAGCCTAATAAAGAACATTGGTATGCTTTAGATCGCTTGATGAAATATTTGTGTGGTACTAAAAATTATGGATTATGTTATAAAAAATAGCCTGCTGTCCTTGAATGTTTTAGTGATGCTAATTGGAACTCCTTATCAGGTGATTCTTTATCTACAACTGGTTTTATATTTACTTTAGGTGATAGTGCTATTTGTTGGAAATCTAAAAAACAACAAATAATTGCAAAATCCACAATGGAGGTTGAGCTGATTGCTTTAGCTTCAGCTAGTGAAAAGGCTAGCTGGTTAAGAGATTTATTACATGAAATTCCAATGTGGGAAAAACCAATACCACCTGTGTTAATTCATTGTGATAGCACTGCTACAATTGGTAGGGTGCATAACCGTAATTATAACGAAAAATCCAGATCTATTAGAAGGAAGCATGCTATAGTGAGATCTTATTTGAGTAGTGGGATTATAAGTGTGAATTACGTAAAATCAAATGATAACCTTGCATACTCTTTAACAAAAGCTCTAGCTAGAGAAAAGATCTGGAGTACAGCGAGGGGGATGGGTCTTTTGCCAAAGCATCTGGAATCTCCTATGACGAAACCCAACCTAATGATCAGAGATCCTGAGAGTTAGGTTCAATAGGAAGAACGAATCATAGAGAGATCGTTAAAAGATACCCACTAAGTAACTTTAAGCTTAATTGTCCATCCCTATGGTGTAGTGTATCTTTCCTGTAACGATGGAGGGTTGATTCTTTAAGAATCTTAATGAAATCTATAGCTCATTATAAGTGGAGTGTGTTAGTTACAGGAACACTCTTGATAGATTTCACCTATGTGAGTTTTGGAGTGGGGCCGCTCCTATGAAGCCTGGTTGGGCAAGTTTCTAGATTACTCACTAAGTCTGGGATCAAGCACAAGGCCATAATGTGCTGGCTTAAAAGAAGCTCGTTAACACCTGAATTATTATGTGTGTACTACAAACTCTTGTTTCCCTTATACAGTCAAAGTTCAATGCGTATGGCACACTATTGGCTTAGGATCAAGATTTGCTACTACACTAACTAAAGGTTCAATGCGGTTGCACACCTTTATTATGCATAATAATTCATCTCTGTCCAAGTTAATTAAAAAAAAAGAGCATGCTTAACAATTTTTATTTTATTATTAAAATAGAGGGGGAATTGTTGTAATTTTAATAATAAAATAAAGATAGTTTCAACAATAAAAGTTAAACGTTAAACATTATTATAATAATAGCAATGTAAATCTTTAACTGATGAAGTAAAGGTGTCGGTTTCATTAGCTTTTAAAATATAAAACTGTGGGTTTTACTCTTGCAGGTTGTATCTTTTGAAAATGATATCTAGATACATTTCATTTATAAACGTTACTAGCTGTTCAATGCAAGCAGTTATAGTGCAAACTCTAAAACGGAAATGTGCTCATAAAATTGATAATAAATTTTTTAAAATCTGTTACAAAATCTGCAGCTTATAAATAGTGAATCCAAACCTCAAACAAACACCAACTCTCACAACTCATCTTGCTTACAAATTTCATTCTCCATACAAACTATCAAATTCTTGGGTAGGGAAAGGTGTTCTATTTTTTGAGTTTTTTGACTCTACAGTTAGTGCAGAATTGTAGAGCGTACAACGAAGAATCAGTTGGGCTGTTGTATCCTGGAGACGACACGCTTTGAGTTCCTGCTGCATCGGCCAATATAAACCGCAGAGGCGTAAATCGTCTTAAAGAGAGCGAAATATTTGTGCCTCAGTCCAACTCTTCGTATCATCAGTAATTTAAATTTAATTCCGTATTTCTTATATCATTTTTATTACTAACTATTTTTGTTGTTTTAGCTTATATTTCCAACATTTAGTTGTTCACTGACTAATTGTAATACCTGGGCAGCTTCCACTCAGGGGATCAACTTTGCTTGGACACGCAAAAAGAAGGAATCCCAAAAGAAGGAAAAGAATGCTTCAGAGTTTGGTAAAGGAATGTTGAATATGAGATTACACGTGAATTGAGTCATTTATTTGTTTAGCGGAATAGTCTCCTTTGCTGGACAGAAGAAGCCATTGGAATTTGCCAATGGAAAATCATGGAGAAATAGATCATCAAGTAGTTGAAAAAAATAGAAGTAAATTTTTTTCCTAAATACAGAGTATAAGTCTTGGAGTCCATGCTATTGGGAGAGATTTATCATTTATCATTCTCAATCAATACAGGATTAATTTTAAATCGTAAAACAAATAAAAATGCATGTGCTTACACAAAAAAAAAAATCATGGTGAAAATAGGAAAAGAAGAAACAAAATGGTTGACGGTGTGTGACAACCTCCTAGATCACTGATGATACAAGAAGGGTATCTATAACATCCTAATTTTATATCGAGACATTATAAAAATCTATTATATATTTCATATTTATGAAATACCTTTAGTAAGAAAAAGCAAACAATATCTTAAATTGATTATGAGTTTTCATAAATGATATAAAATCAATCAGCCGTTAACGTAGTGCGGCTGGACCCAATAAACAGGAAAATAAAAATGCCAAGCTGTCTAATCCACTCGCCGCAACTCAACAAGTACTTTTCTGCCAATAATTGGCTAATTGCACAAGTTTTTCAATTTGCATTATCCTCCCCTTGTTTTATTCTCATGAAATCAAGGTAAGCCTTGCCATTAAGTTTCCGTGCAAAAAATTCCTTGAAGTACTTCTCCAAAGGGACTCGCCGGAAAGCTGCTGGGCTACTCGGACCAATAAGGCTAAGTGCAGGACCCAATTCTGAGTCCAACTTGGAGCTATAAAATGTTGCAACTGACAGCCTCTCTTTGGTTGAGTTCACTATTGCTCTGTGCTCAATGCTACGATATATTCCATTACTCATAATCTGCAGAAGGAAACAGACAATATCCTATCAAACAGCCATTTATTGACTGGCAGATGCAGGGAGATTGATCTAATACTCTTGCATTACTCAGAGTTAGTTCTGGTTTTAGCCACCTTTCAAGCATCAAATATTATATGCAAAAGGAAATTTATTAGACAGAAAATATTAGTGCAACGGGAAAAATTGCTTCTTTATGACCTGAAGGTCTCGAGTTTAAACAGAAACAGCTTTTCTCCTAATGCAAAAAGAATGATGCATTCAATGACCCTCCTCAGACCCCCACAATTTAAGTCTTGTGGACTAGTTTGTCCTTTTTTTAGAGTATTCATTAGACCCTTTAAAGCAAATGAAGCATACCTCCATGATGTCTCCAATGTTAACAACAAAAACATTAGGAAGTGGCTTAATGGAAACCCATTTTCCGTCCTTTCCAATTTGCAGGCCTTCAGTTTCATTGAGCTGAAAGAGAATTGTCAAAGCATCAGCATCCGAATGAGGATTGAATCCAATGGCCATATCAGGTTCAGGGCATGGAGGATAGTAATTCATCCTCATTGATTGAACCCCATCAGTGAACAGCTCTCTCATTTCTTCAGCATCCATCTTTAAGGCACTAGCCATGTGACCTAAGATTACCATAGCAAGATTCTTGACTTCCATAGAATATACTTCCAGGGCCTCTCTGCAATAAAATTATGAAGTTGAAAGCAAAATCAAACTTCTCATGAGTCTGAATTCCAGTTTCAAGAACCATGGCAAATATTGTTTCTATTGCACAAATACCTTAACTTAAGGGGTAGTTTTTCAAATAGATCAGCCTTCCTAAGATTGTGCGGCAGTGTGGTTATATAGAACATGTCTGACCAGTCTAGCTTCTGCTCTTCTGATACTACAAACAGTTGGCCGAACCCTTCATGATTATCCGGCTGTTGCCAAAGAAGCTTCTTCTCTTCATGAGGAAGTTTGAAGAAATTTTCGATTTCCAACTTGAATTCCTCCAATAATGACATACTAACGCCATGATTTACTACCTACTTTTGCAGGAAAGAAAAAGATAAATAATCGAGCGCCACCTAGTTTCATCTCCGCAAGAGCGAATCTCAAAAAAACTAGACTACTTCAACAACATAGAAATTTCTTTATCAGAAATTTCTTCTGTTGCATTCTATTTTTCTCTGAGCCAAATTTCTGGTAAAGAAAACAGGACCTACCTGAAAGAATCCCCAGTCCTTGCAAGCAGAGTGTAATCTTTCAAGCTCAGAGTCAGCGAAATCCCCAGCAGCCAATTTCTGAAGATCGATGACCGGGACGGATTGAAGCTGGTCATGATCAGCAAGGAAAGAGCTCGGTTCCTGATCAGGGCGCGCATATCTAGGTGGGATTTTGGTGATGGGCTCCTTGGCCAACTCCTGAACACTGGGAACTATGATAGATTTCCCGAAGTAAACAACTTCTGCATCTGTTGATGACCCCATATGTAAGGCTTAGGCTAGTGTTTTCAAGTTTCAGGTAGTTCTAAAAGAAAAAGTCAAATGAAGAAAGTTCAGCCGGTAGAACTAGGAAGCAGCTTTGCTTAAAAAAATCTCTTTTGAAGGGATGGTGACAAATGCCAATCTACATGTGATTGCGTTAATGAGTTGAGGTTTTCGAGACGTGAAAATCATACAAGTAAAAACCAGTTTGCAGATCCCCATGCAATTACAAGATGATGCCAAAGAATGACTTGGTGTGTGTTTGGTTGTAGAAAATAAAATTATTTTTTATTTTCATTTTCATAAAAAAATAAAAAACATTAAAGAAAATATATTTGATTAAAAAAATAAAAAATAATTTAAAAATAAAAATAAAAATAAGCTAGATTTAAAAAAAATAATATTTTCATCTTTTTCAATGAAAATGATTTGAAAGAATTAAAAAATAGGAAAACACGGATTTTTATAAATTCTTAAACTCTCATTTAAAGGTCCTAAATTCAATATGTCATATATGTAAAATTATATCTTTTATTAGGTTTTTTTATTTATTTTTCTTTTGCCGTTTCCTGTCTTCTGCCGTTGGCTGCTATACCTCCTCTCTTGCTCAATCTGTCCATCAAACAATAATAAACTTCATCTGCACATTCTTTGGTATACTTCTGCTCTTCCACTCGGCAGCGGATAGTGAAATGCACAACATAATCCCACCAAAGCCATGGATCATGTCGACAAAGGCAGGGTTATGTTAGCGGATGATTTCTCTGTTTTGGTCGCACTCGAGCATGATTCTGTTTTGCTGCTAGTAATGAGTTTCTTCACTGGTTTCCACTTTTGACTTTTCCATTTAAGGGATGATTTTGGCCAGTCTCCTTTTATGTGCCGTTAGTTGGTGGGGCGGACTTAAAATGTTTGATGATGTGAGGGAGGGTCTTTGTTTATTCTCTGTTTGTGGAAATTGTGGTCTACGGGGTTTGTGTTTTCTTTGTTGCGATGTTTATCGGGTTTGGGTTCTCCTGGAAGGGGTACCCATTTGTTCTTGGGTGGTTGGCATACCATCTGTTTGTGGTTTTGTCCAGACCAGATTAGATCTGTTTGCTTTGTAATGTTGTAGGTATCCTCGGACTTCTTTCTTCTTGGCTTACTTATTTTCATCAATATACTGAATGACTTTAAAAAAAAAAAATTTGAGCGGTTCCTTTGAACTTCTTTACAAATTCTATGTTAGTGTCACCGGATGACCCACAACCATCTTCACGACTCTTCTTTCTTCCCTAATCAACTTTAATCTAGACGTTAGGAGGCTATGTATGGAGCACTAAAACCTTTGGATACTGCACATCAGCTTTCTGTTTCACTTAAAACAATTTGAGCTTGCTTGCTTTTTTCCAAAGTTTATATATTGGATATTCTCCATGAACCTGGAATGGAAGTATCATAAAAGATCAATCATCTCATCTAATGCCCTTGTGGGTATAAAATCAATCAAGTAATCAAAAGTTATAGGCTTTCAACAATAAACTTTCCAAGCAAACGGAGATACCGAACACATTTTTTATATTTTTATTTTCAAAAACAGTTTTTTATTTTTGTATAAAAAACAAGTTTTTCAAAATTTAGAAAACAAAAATTAAAAACTTGTTTTCAGAAAATAAAAATAAAAAATATTTTCATAAACCAAACAAAACCTTAATTTCCTTTCTCTATATCACAAATTAACTTCAGTTTCTCCATGCAATTAAAAGAGGATGCCAAAGAATGACTAAATTTCCTTTCTCTGTATCTCAAATTAACTAAAATGACTTAATTTCCATTCTCTGTATCTCAAATTAACTTTAGTTTTACATTTCTACTTCTACATTTCGCATTTTCCACAATTTTTTTCCTATAAACAAAAGAGACTAGAAAAATTTGATGGACAGAACGCTCACATGAAGTTTTGGTGAGAGTTTCGAGAATGTCTCACCCTCCTCCAGCTTCTTAATGATTTCCATCCAGAGATAGAACCCAATTACAGAAACAGAAGTATCAATGTCGACAAAATATCAGCAATTAAAGCATCAAATTCAACCTAACGCCCTGTGAGTAAAATAGTTAAATTTCAAACGGAGGTTGGACAGCATCATTATAGGACTAATGGAGGCCCTGTATTCGTTTCATATAGATTGTTCATTGCCAAGGACATGCACGAACTGCAGCTTGAATTTTTTAGAGGTTTAGTAACCAAACCGAAACCCAACCAAACAGAAAATTCAAGGAATTCAAAGTGCAACAAGTTTACCAGATCAATCAAAATTGATATCGTTCAAGTGAAAAAGGGGCACCCCGTGATCATCTTCAAGCAGGATAAGAACTATAAATATCACAGAGAATTATTTCCAGAACCTTAGAACAAAATGGAGTCCTGACTGATAAGTATACTATAAATGGTCAGCAAACTGCAATTTAAGGCAGTATTAACATTCGCTTATATAGCTAAAAATCCTCGTAGAAACAGCCATAGATGAAACAAATCAGAATTTGAAAGGAAGCAAAAAGGGAAGACAGATGCTTCCACAGTCCTGAAACCAATCTTGCGTCGTGCTCAACATCTAGCAGAGAATAAAACTCATACTCATACGGTGTAACGATTCTTGGCACCTCTGTCAAGCTTCCTTGCATCGTCCTGAAAGAGAAAATAGAAGAGTTTGTTTATATAGCCCACAACTCAAAACAGCATAATATGAAAGATCATTACAAATTAAAAGAACCCATTACATGAAATATGAAGCCAATGGTATCATTGTAATCAAGTAGCTCTTTCCACTGCCTCCCGATGCTTATCTGCACTTAAAGAAAAAAAAAACCATGAAAAATTGTTTTAAATGCACAAACCATTAAAAACAATAGCCCCATGAGAATGTTTTTTGAATTGCATAAGTTATTCTTCCTAACAAAGCAACCAAAGTCACCTGCGCAGTTTCATTGGCAGCATTCTTGGTCCACAGTGCTATTTTTTCCTGCCTGGCTCTCACACTGACAACTGCTCCACAGATCTCATCACCATACTCGAACTGTTCTCCAATCAAAGCCAGCAACTAGTACGGCAGACATACAAGAGATCAGGCTACGTTTTCCATTAAGCATCAAATTTTCATACACAAGTACTCTTTACATTATCTGAAACAATACCGTGTACAACCAACATGTATCAGACTTCCCCCTTGGGAAAGTTACAGTCCACTTGCCTCCGTTAGCACAGACAGGGTCTTCCCACTTTGGCTCAATTTTATCTTTGAAACAATGAAAGTCTGCTCCCACAGCCAACTTGCTTGGATGATGAATGTTATTATAAAGACTGTAATATATAAATTTAAAAGTTAAATCTATAATTGTAAGTGATATTCACTGGAGAAACAACGATTACAAAAAGAAGTGACATGACATCAGTTATCAATGGCAGCAATATAGAGACAGCTGGAATGGCAGTTTGATGATAGCATAACTTATTCACCTAGAGGCAAAAAGCTACAATCCAAAATTTTAATAAACTAAGATTAAGCCCCCTTTTTGCCGATAAAAGGGCTTTCCACAAGGTTGATTATAATGGATTTAAAGAACAGACCACTTTAATAACATCCAATTAAGATGAAACAGAGGCCAGGAAACAGCAGTCCGCAGTAGGCATCCCCAAGATCCTTACTACAAACATCCTTCAATGATAACAGTGAATGCAATCTCACTTGTACTCATCATAAAAGTAATCAAACATTATTAAAAAGCAAAACTTAATTCCGTTGTGGTGAGGTGTAGCTTTCAGAGAAAAGAATGAGAATCAAACAAAAAAAGAATTGGGAAAAATTCATTGCTTTGACGTTACAAACTTATTATGAAAGCCTGCTTTCGGTCTAGGTTTCCACTGACAGAAGAATTATAGAAAAACCTATACATCACGGAATGATCAACTGCAGAAACAAAATAGAAGTCCTAGGAGAAAATAATAATACGAGACGTTAATTTTCCAGATTTCAACAAACTCAAACATCTCCAACCCCAAACAGTAATTAGAGGAAGAACAAAAAAAAAATTCAGAAGAGTAAGCCAGAAACTAATATGTCATCAAAATCCAAAAACAAGAAAGAAAAAGAAGACAAAGATGAGTTAAACAAACCCACAATAAATGACAAATTTCATAACCTTCGAATCGAAAATTAAAAAGAAAAGAAAAGAGAAAGATGAAGAGATAATAACCTCCAGAACTGTTCGACGGTGGCAAAAGTGTAAATAGGGCGCATAGAGCTACCCCAAGTAGTCTGCTTCGATTTAGCAGAGGGGTTATCGAACCAGAAGGTCCACGAGTGCTCCAGCGGGTGGGGCTGCTCAACTACACCTTTCTTTGATGAAGAGGACGCGGTATCATCGTCTTCCCCGACGATCTCGCCCTCCTCGGGCTCCTCCTCTTCCTCCTCTTTCACGTTAGGGTTAGGGTTCTTGTTCTCTTCTTCATTGATGCTCAAAGATTTGAGGTTTTCCTCTACTCCCATTTTTTCTCTCCTCCCTTTCTTTCACTTCCTCTTCGCCTTGGGTTCCCCTTTCTGCAGCAGAGACGACACAGGCTTTCTCCCTCGAAGGCCAAAGGCCCATGGATCTTATAAAACGACCGAACGCAGCGACGAGTATCATTAAGTCAGCTTTCTTATTTTTTTTGGCCGAATAAACTCAATTTTTTCTAAAAATTCTACTAGCATGAAGTAATTTTCTTTTGTAACATCATAACTATTTAAATAATACGATAATACAGTCTAACTATTACAATATTACAATTATTTGTATTTGATACACTACCGTGTACAATACTAAAATCTATTCAAGTACACCATATTGTTCATTATTAAATGCATTTTTATTTGAAAATTTATTAATTGGTAAAATAATATGTTATAAATATAATTCACTCAAACTGTAAGATAATATGGAATAAGATTTCCAATGGCAGATTCACAATTCTTTCCGAATTTTCCAATTGATGGAAACCATACTTTTTAACTTTTTCTACATAAATATATACGTGTTTGATTACTAATATCCACTCTCCCTACAAAATTACTTCATTTACAAAGCAATACTACCGTGGCTATCTTTTTATTTTTTTTGGAAGAAACTATTAACAGCTTGAACAAAGACGACCGTAGTACTACTACGTTTATGACAGTATTTCTCCCTCTTCACCATCTTCCTTCAGGGCTGCCTCCTCGTCATCGTCTTCCAAATACTCATCTTTGATGAACAAACCCAGCTGATGCAGCGGATTCTCCCGAGTTCCTCCATATGTTGTTCCGTTCACTTTTTCGGATCCACTTTTACGACCATACAGTTGATTATTAGAAAGAGAGCATCCAATTAGCATCTCAAGTTCCTTTAGAATCTCCAGATTCTGTTCAATCTCAGCTGTTTTCCCCATCTAAAATCCGGACAATTAAAATATTTGCATCAGCTGATGCTCTGATTCGAAGTTTGAATACGTTATAACAGTGATCTAACTTCTAAACCCACTGCTGGAAATATTGACAAAAAGAGAAGACAAAAATGGTAAACCTTTTGTAATGCAATTCGAGCAGCTTCTCTTTCTTTTTCCCGTTGCTTTTTCGATTCAACCTCTACCTTCATTTTTGCTGCAGCTTCAGCAGCTCTGATTTGAGCTTCAATCTTTGCCTTTTCTGTACAAATACAAGAATCATCTATCAGACCTCTACGCACGCTTACAAACAGGAAAAAGTATGCACCAGAGGGACTAGTATTCCTAAATCACTCGCAAGCTATTGCATAGATAGGGCACAAATCAAGCCAACCTTACAAATCATGTCATATCTCTTGTTTAATGAAAATTTTTAGATATAAACAAATTAGCACATCAACCATGAAAGAGAAAGAGGTAAAGAAATTGTAGAATATGGTATCAAATTAATTGTTCTTTAGGAAAGCACAGATTGCATCATCCTGAGAAGATTGATTTGGCAGACACAAGGGAAAAGAAGTAACCTGGGTCATTCAACAGTTCATAGATAAAAGTAGTTGAAAAAAATATAAGGGCTTGAATAAGTAATAAAAATTAAGGAAACAAGTAATTTTAAATCAGTACAAGTCTCTTGAGACACCTACAGAGTTTCAATTATTGTCAATCTTTTAACATTTGATGAGGATTAAAAGGTTTTCATTTT
Source organism: Heritiera littoralis (assembly GCA_031772115.1). Lineage (NCBI taxonomy): Eukaryota > Viridiplantae > Streptophyta > Magnoliopsida > Malvales > Malvaceae > Heritiera > Heritiera littoralis. Next base: position 4,005,377 of record JAPDPK010000026.1, on the reverse strand, counting down.
TTGGCAACCAAATAAATAGATGAAATAGAAAACAATAAAATGACCATGAATAATCAGTAATCAACAACAATGCAACAAATACTAAAGTCAAGAACTAGAAAAGTAAGAAAGCTTCATAGATCACCTTCACGCTGCCTTCTTTCCAATTTTTCCTTTTCCTGCAGCATCTGCACTGGATCACCTTTATCACCCTGTATGACAAAGCAGCATAAATTATCCTATTAAACGCTAGAAAAACCACATGGAATTGAACACCATGCAACATAAAATTCCCAACACAACATTCAAAACATACCCATGCAAAAACTTACGTGATCAAGTAGTGTCTTCCGCTGAGCTTTCAAAATGGTGTCTGCAAAACGGCTTTTCAGCATTGCAGCACGGAGAGCCTTCTTCGGAGACACTTGCGCATCAATAATAGGAGTTAAGAATCCTACATCAAAAAATAGAAAAACAACTACAGTAATCAAACTTATCACATAAAAGGAATTCTAATTACACCAAGCTACATTCATTATTAAAGGAAAAAGGATAAAACTGTACAGTTAACATCAGCAGATAAACTGACCTTCACCAGAAGCAGCATCTGATGCAGGAGTTATAAGTTGAGAACTAAGACAAAAATTCTCATCATCCAAAGCACTTACAGCCCCTTAACATTTTTTAAATGAATTTCAATATTCAGATCAAGAGTCAAGTTGAAAATCATGAAATACGATAGAGATATTTCCTCACCATCAGAATCTGGATCAGACTTGCTCATTTGTGATGTCAATGTGCTTTTTGCCTGGCAATCCTACATTTTAGTATAAAATTTTATTAACATATTTCATGGAACTAATCAGAACAATGATCATGATGCAATAAAAGCAGTACCAATTTAGAGGCATTAGCGCTACAGATTCTAAGATCTCCACCCAATGATCTTTCTGAAGTCACATCTACACCAAGCAAAAAATAAGTTATAGCCTAAAATAACAAAATAGAGATAGCACAAGAAATTAAAAACTAACCACTGGAAGATGCATGGTTTGAATCACTAGGGAGTCTACAATGACACTTAATGCTGCCGCATGAACAACATTTGCAGGCATCTGAGCTCAATGGTGGCTTCACATTGTTAAACCCCTGAGCACGCTCACCACTAGCACTGCCATTACTGGTGCCTATAAGACACATTGCAAATTAGCTCCTATAAAGAGCTATAAAGCAGAAATTTTATTCCGCCACTTCATACCTTTTTCTAAGTTTTTTCCTGCCACCTTGCTTGCACAGTTTTGTGCCAGTTTAGGAGGCTTAACCTATTAACAAGCCGAGAAACTCAGCATCAAAAGCAGTGCAAATTTCAATGATAACAACATATAATGAGCAAAAACATAACTTCAAAGCCAGAAATAAAATGCTGACAGCAAAATACTATACGGACTATAACTCCGACTTATTTGCAATTGTCAAATCCAACATTTTTCTTTAATAAATAAACTAAATTACACCAATTCAGAATCACCTTAAGTAAGCATAAGCATTTTTTTACAGATACCAGAGACAGTAATTACCTCCGCTGCTCTCACATTCAAAGGTACCTTCACAACCATCTCTGCAGATGGCTTTGGCTTCTTGGGCAAAGAGATATTTCGGGATAGCTGTGTCTTAGGACAACTCTGTCTTGATTCATTAACATCTTTCACTCTCACATTCCCATGCCCAACCAAATTTTCATGATTCCATTTTTCCTCTAAAGATTTCCATCTTACCTCAAAGAACTCATTCAGTTCTTCTGCCATTTTATGAACATTATTAGATGGGGGATTATACAGCATGGCATTTGAAAACGTCAGTCTAATATCAGCCACAAACTCTTCAATGCCAAGATAAGTATTGTTTGCTAGCTTGGACTTAATAGTACCCAAATCCATGGGGTTTTTTATTATTGAAAAATAATCAGGAATCTTTAATGCTTTAGGATCCACTGGTTGATTGAAAACCCAACCAGCTGGATGTTTCATCAGCGCTTTTAGTAGGGTTGAACACTGCTGAGTCTTGCTACGATCCATCTTTCGCCTCTTCTCTTGTGGACCGCCCACAATAACTCCTTCCGGTCCACGCTTGTGAGCACCAGAACTCTCTTTCGAATTTCCAGCAGATAACATCTTTTTTCCATCAAAAGAACTGCTCAGTTGCTGCCCAAACTCAAAAGATTGGGGTGCAGGATGTGCTTCTATCCTCTGAGAAGGAAACTTAATCTTCAACTTTTGCTTTGGCACAACACTTTCTGTGGCAATCATTTTGTGAATATGCAAAACTTCAAATATTGCAACTTCTAGATTGCCACGTTGCCAGACAATAGGAAAAACTAAAAAGAGAAATCAACAAGAGTGTAAATATGTTTGAAGCAGCTACACACTACAAATAAGTTATATAATTAAAAAAATACATAAAATCATGAGTGGCAGATCAACATCAAAGAGTCATACAACATAGTCAAACAAAATGCTTATGAAAATTCATCAAACAAATATAACACAATGCTAGAATGTAAACTGTAAGGAAAAGATTAAATTAAGAACTTCAAAAGAAGCAGAAACTAACCAAGTGCAATAGGGGATTCTTCATGTCCGTTAAAACAAAGAAAATGGGAAAGAAATCAATAGACCAAACCAAACCCAAACCCAAATAAGTGCAAAAACACAAAAAATACTACAAGGCCAATTCCTGTAATTCTTTTCCACTGGAAATCTGAAAATCTTAGGATTGCCCAACAAATACCAAAACTTTCCAACAAAAACGACTAGAGATGTAAGCAAAGAAAGGAATTCAATTTTGGATCGAGCATTAACAAAACAGTGAGGGGAGATAGCTACAAGTTAAACCGAGAATTCTGTAACTTAAAAACGAAATTTGCATAAATAATTAAGAACAAGGAAAACTACAATAACAAAAAAAATTCAATTTAAAATTGAAAAAAAAAACACAAAAAGTAATAGCAGGAGAATCAATCAGGCAACCATTCAAAACAAACCCAAGGCAGAATCATTAATTACAAACCTCAATTCACCAAATCAAAGAAAGCAGAAGATCCAAACACATGGAGAACAATGAAAATTAATAACATACCGAAAATCGAACCAAACAAGCGCCAGGAAAAAAAAATCAACTTTGATCAATGGGTCGACAGATTTCGACGACGCGAGAGCGAAGGGCGAGCGGCCAAGCTAAACGAAAGTTAAAAAGAAAACAAAAGAGAAAGAGCGAGAAGAGAAGAGAGAGTGAGAGAATTAGCTAGCGTTTATCTCTACACTGCCACTCTTACTCTACTGCTAGCACTCCTACTCTGAACTCCGGAGAAAGAGATGGTGTAAATCTAAACTAGGGTTTTATTATCTCTTTTTCCTCGACTCATGACACTCTTTTTTATGTGTACAGTACCTTTGTTTTTATATTTACGTTATCACTACTAGAGATGGTAATGGGTATCTTATAAACGGGTATTCGGTACTACTCGACTTGTTTAAATAGAATTAGGGTAGTGTATTATCGGATTTGGGTATAATTCGGGTAGTGAAATTACTTTCCGTCACGGGTTAGGGTAGGGTTCGGGTAGTTATCTTAGAATACCCGCTATCCGAACCGATTATAAATAATAATTAATTAATACAATACTTATATTTTTTATATATCAATTATTTATTATTAATATTTTATTTAATTAAATTAAATCATTATATATTATAATTATGATTTTTAATTTTAATTTATTTTTATGAGTTAAATTAAATTTATTAATATAATATTTTAATTAAATTATTCTAAAATTAATTTTAATTTTAAATTTAAAAATCAAACTTTGACTTAATAAACGGATAGTTAAATGGGTTCGGATAGTTAAACGGGTATTTATATTTTATAGGGTTCGGGTAGCATAAATAAAAATAATCGGGTAGTTAATCGAATTAGGGTATTATTAAAGTTAATTAAGTTAGAGTTTGAGTATCCCAAATCTAGCGGGTACCCGACCTGTTTACATCCTTAATAGGGACGATTTTCTATTTTTCACATGAAAAAAAAGGACAAAAGTCGGCGTTTGCTCAAAGGTCTAATTTGCCCTCTGCTTGAAGGTGCTATTAGCCTATTATTATATTATTTTGTTATTATTTGAATGGTTAATTTGGGAATATCGGTGATGGATCAAGATCTTCAATGATTTTTCTATGTAGTTATGTTTGTAAGATTATCAGTTTGCTGAAAGTGATAGGCTTTGGCGAAATATTAACACCATAAATAAATAAATGATTATAGAGGTTTTGTACTTATAAAAATAATTAATCAATCATAATGTTCTAATTTTTTTATATTAATGCGGTATAGTTATAATTGTTATATTATTACTAAGCCTCAAATATCTTATTTTTATTGATATTTTTATTTTCAAATTACTTTTTCTTTTTATTTTCCTTTCAAGCAATCAAAAATTACCAATATACAAAGAATAATTTTTTTTTTCTAGCAAATTAACAGTGAAATAATATTACAATGTTATAATACATGAATTTATAAATTTTTTTGTTACAAGAGAAATATTAAATAACTAGTTTTTACTCCTGCGATAAATGAATTAGTTTTAATTATTTAAATTTGTAAATATATTATTTATTTATTTAAAGTATATGTAAAATACATATATAATATAATCAAGATATCCGATCATAAAAAAATTAAATATTTAATTAAAAAATTATAATATTCAAAACATACTATAAACAAATATTAAAAAAATAAAAACATATTATAAATAATATTATTAAGCACACCAACAAAATGTTAAAATATAAATTAAAAGTATATTTTAACAAATTTCAAACATTAGAGTAATATTTTGATGTATATTTTTATGGATTAATATCTCATACACCGTCAATAGAGTTTTTTTTTTCCACAAACGGGGTTAAGATGATGACAAATGTCCTTTAAAAATATTTAAAAAATAAAAAATAAATAAAATAATGCATGTGTCATCATCCTAACACTGCTTATGGAGTAAAAAACTTTAATGACGGTACTAACGGTGTATAGGATAATTATCCTATTTTTAATATTGACATAAATAATCATTATTATAAATATGCATTTTATACTCATATAATATACATAATTGAATGGTTATAATATAAAAGTATTTATATTTATATCTGAAAGCACAGCAATTTATGCAGTGTACAAATTAATCTTATCTATTTAAATATGTATGTAACATATATATTTATAAATTTAGATGTTTTATACATGAATTTTATTTATTTAGAAAAATAAAAATTTTAAATATTTAAATAATATACATGATATTAATATCTTATTTTTATACTTTACAGTTTTTTTTTAGAGTATAAGAGTTATTTTTTTTTGGGTTACAAGAATATAAAAGTTCTTAAATTCTAAAATTCAAACTTCAACACACTTGTATTTTTCTTTTAGGTCAGGGACCATCATTGGAAAAAAATATAATTATCCATTACAATAATGTATCTAATAAATGTTTTTGTTAACTAAGTGCACATACTGATGAGGAGTAATTTATTAACAAGGATAATTCAGTCTTTCACCTCGGTCAAGCTTAAGAACACCCGTTTGAAGGTGACGTAGTCGCAACTATCATAGCCCTATGTTAACCTCGATAGAAGGTTCCAGGGTCAGTGCCTGATACGCTAACACAAATACATTTTAACATGCTTAGATCGGCGCCTGACACGTTGACCAGGTTGGCCTCCATCATTACCTCGGTACTCAACAAGCAATGGAGAGCCTTAGGCGGGAAATTTAACCTCAGTTGTCTTGCCAACCTGTAATAAAGGTTGGCAAGCTTGAACCGATTCTATTGGACCACGATCAAACAAGTCTAGGTCACCCTCTCCATGTCATCCCAACGTCCTCCTCGGTCTATAAATATCATTTGAATCCTCGGATACAAGGGGAGAAAACAAATCCTCAAAGAAATTCTGTCACTATTCACCCTGAGAGCCATCCTCGACTTCAACATTTGGTGTGCCAGGTAGGGGGCTCAAGCATTTCTCTTAGTCGCAGTCGAGGATGGCCACCAGAGGGAGGGTGACAGAGGAAAAAGAACCCATGGCACCTCAGCCTAGCCAATAAGCCCAAATTACCTCGCTAGAACCAGGAGCTTGGGTACCAATGGATGATACAGTGAGGTAGATAAGGAAAAAATAGTTGGTGCATGGGGATGAGCTAAAGTCGTTGGAAAGCTCACTGTTCACGGAAGATATCGACGGAGCTCAACCTCAAACCAGCTTGGGGATGCCCACCGTCGACACCTACGATGGTACTTCTAACCTTCTTCATCTTTTGAAACTTTTTGTGCTAACATTTTCATACTATGAGCAGATAGTCAAGATGGATAAAAATGAAGAGAATAACCAACGAAGCTACAAAAAAGTGGATAAGCTCCATATTTGAATTCTCCCTCTCGCTAGAACCCCCTAAAACTCTACCATAGTTCCTTCACTAAGTTGAGAGATGCATCAATACTGAGAAAATTACAGCCACCAAGGTGGATAAAGAAGAGGAGAAAGAAGAGCTTCTAAGCTACAAAAAAAGGGAAGTGAGGTTGAGAACAATAATGGGCAAAAGAATTCAGCAGAACAAGTGGGCACTAAAAATATTACGTTCTTCGAAAGAAGAGGAACAAAACCCACAGCTAAAACAGCTTAAGCCAACAAGACAAAATGCCCAAAGGAAGGAAGGGCTGGCCAAGCTCTAGAAAGAGCTCGCCAAGTTAAAGCTCAAGGAAAAGCTGGCCAAGACAAAGCTGGCCAAGTCAAAGCTCAAGAAAGAGCTTGCCAAACATAAAAGCTCATGGAAGAGCTGGCCAAGTAAAAGCTCTAGAAAGAGCTCGCCATGTTAAAGCTCAAGGAAGAGCTGGCCAAGTCAAAGCTCAAGAAAGAGCTTGCTAAACATAAAGGTCAGGGACTAGCTTGCCAAGTTAAAGCTCTAGAAAGAGCTAGCCAAGTTAAAGCTCTAGAAAGAGCTCGCCACGTTAAAGCTCAAGGAAGAGTTGGCCAAGTCAAAGCTCAAGAAAGAGCTTGCCAAACATAAAGGCTCAGGGAAGAGCTGGCTAAGTAAAAGCTCTAGAAAGAGCTCTCCAAGTTAAAGCTCAAGGAAGAGCTGGTCAAGCTCTAGAAAGAGCTCGCCAAGTTAAAGCTCAAGGAAGAGTTGGTCAAGCTCTAGAAAGAGCTCGCCATGACAAAACTGAAGAAAGAGCTTGCCAAACATAAAGCTCAGGGAAAAGCTAGCCAAGTTAAAGCTTTAGAAAAAAGCTCGCCAAGTTAAAAGAACTCACCAACTTAGAGCTCGAGAAAAAAGAGCTCGCCAATCTCTGGAAAGAAGCTCGCTAAGTTAATCTAAAGAAAAGATCTCGCCGAACGAAAAAAAAAAGAGCTCGGGGAGAGCTCACCAAGTAAAGGCCTATGGAAAGATCTCGCCAAACTTAAAGATCGAGGAAGAGCATGCCAAGTTGAGAATAGGGAAGAGCTCACCAAACTAAAGCTTAGAGAAAAAAGCTCCCCTAATTAATCTAAAGGAAGAGCTCGCCATGACAAAAGCCTAGGGATGAGCTCACCAAGCTAAAAGCTTCAGGAAGAGCCCGCCAAGTTAAGGCTTAGGGAAGCGCTCCACATGTTAAAACTTAGAGAAGAACTCCCTAAATTAAGGTTTAAGAATGAGCTCCTCAAGTCAAAGCTTTAGGAAGAGGTCTCAAAGTTACGGTTTAGGGAAAAGCTCGTTAACTTAGGGCTTAAGGAAGAGCTCACTAAGTTAAGGCTTAAGGAAAAGTTCATTAAGACACATGGAAAAGCTAATTGGTAAAGGTTACCATAGCTCATGAGAAGAAGTTAGATGAATGAAAGCTAGAATAGTTCATGAACAACCTCGTTTCACATCAGGTCGGCTCGCCTAAGCTCACGCGCAAAGCTTACCTCGGGTCACATTAGGTCACCACACCTAAGCTTAACATCAGTGATCCTCAGGTCGGCCCGCTTAAGCTCACGCATAGAGCTAACCTCGTTTCACATCAGGTCAGCTCGCCTAAGCTCACGCGCAGAGCTTACCTCGGTCCATATTAGGTCACCACGCCTAAGCTCAACATCAGTGATCCTCAGGTCGGCTAGCCTATGCTCACGCGCAGAGCTAACCTCGATTCACATCAAGTCAGCTCGCCTATGCTCACACGCAGAGCTAACCTCGGTTCACATCAGGTCAGCTCGCTTAAGCTCATGCGCAGAGCTAACCTCGGTTCACATTAGGTCACCACGCCTAAGCTCAACATCAGTGATCCTCAGGTCGGCCCGCCTAAGCTCACGCGTAGAGCTAACCTCGCTTCACATCAGGTCGGCTCGCCTAAGCTCACCCGCAGAGCTAACCTCAGTTCACATCAGGTCGGCTTGCCTAAGCTCATGCGCAGAGCTAACCTCAGTTCACATCAGGTCACCATGCCTAAGCTCAACATCAATGATCCTCAGGTTGGCCCGCCTAAGCTCACGCGTAAAGCCCATCTCGGTAAACCTTAAGTTGGCACACCTAAGCTCATGCATAAAGTTCACTTGGTATACATCAGGCCATATTACTAAGCTCATACTTGAAGCTCACCTTGGCATTTCTCAGGTCATCAAAACTAAGCTCGTGCACCAGCTCATCTCAATGTGCCTTATGTCGGCACAACTAAGCTAACCCACAAAGCTCATTTTTGTGTACCTCATGTCAACGTGCGAATAGTGTGCGGCTGAAGTTAGGCACACGCTAGAGGAACGCCCGACTCAAGTTAGGCATGCATGCGAGGTCGAGTGCATTTTGTTCAAATGAAGAGCTAAAAATCTGTGTTCGTCCCAAAATCAAAACACGCCACATTAAATAAATGGAACAAGTCCCAAGATGATTTGAACAAAGCACGTCTACCCAATTTTTTAAAGCAAGTCGACCTGAACTGGCCGACCTGAAGCATCTCCACTCGAATTGTAAGGTCCCAAGCCGACCTCAGTACTTGTGACGAGCTGTCCCCTCCGCTTACACATCGAGCTTCAAGACTGACTTTAGGGGGGGACTGAATGATGAGGAGTAATTTATTAATAAGGGTAATTCAGTCTTTCACGTCGGTCAAGCTCGAGAACACCCGTCTGAAGGTGACGTGGCCGCAACTATCACAGCCCTATGTTAACCTCGATAGAAGGTTCTAGGGTCAGCGCTTGATACGCTGACCCAAATACACTTTAACATGCTTAGATCGGCGCCTGACACGCTGACCAGGCTGGCCTCCATCATTACCTCGATACTCAACAAGCAATGGAGAGCCTTAGGCAGGAAATTTAACCTCAGTAGTCTCGCCAACCTGTATTACAGGTTGACAAGCTCGAACCGATTCTATTGGACCATGATCAGACAAGTCTGAGTCACCCTCTCCACGTCATCCCAACGTCCTCCTCGATCTATAAATATTATCCGAATCCTCGGATACAAGGGGAGAAAACAAATCCTCAAAGAAACTCTATCACTATTCACCCTGAGAGCCATCCTCGACTTCAACACATACCATACAATCAAAAGTAATTCATGGTGTTTTGTTTGTGCGAGTGTGACCACTTATTCACAAGTCAGAAATTCCCTATACTAAAATTAAAGTAATCCATAGGAAAATGTCCTTGTGGCCTCGTCTTGTTCATGAAGTTATATCAACCCCAAAGTCCTCCAATGGACCGATTCTTCAAAAAGTGCTGTGATATTGATTGTTCTATATCTACTTTTCAATCCTATAGTTTCTTTCACCATTTCCAATTCTAGCGTTTATTCTTGAATCTTTGGTCTTCCTTAACAGGGAGTGAGCGGTAGTTATCAGCTGGTGCTCCACAGGAATTTAAAGCTCAAAAGTTTTTTTTTTTTGGTGAATAAAACTCCAAAGTTTCAAACCTGAGAATGAAAGGAGAAAGCTGGATTTGCCTGTGCAGAAGAATCTGCTGTCCGTTACCTTCTCTTTGCTTTGATTTATGGCATATTCAGTCGTCATGAAGCAATCTAGTTTGTTTTACTTCTTTAAAGAATGCACAGGTGATGGGGTTTTTATTTATTTTTTTATCGAAACTTTAGTATTCGAAAAACACTTTGAATCCGAATAACATCAAATAAGATCCAAGCCAGTCAAATATAAAGGTGAAGTTATGGTACCTGCTAGGCTCCATAAGTTCACTGGGCCTAGACATAAGGCGACCAACCCATGAGTTCAGACATAAGGCAACCAGTCTAAGTCCACAAGATCAAAGTCCAAGACCACAAAGCTAGAAGCCCAAGATTAGTTCAAGTATTCTTCACCACTCAGCATCCCCCTTCGGCTGATAGCTGAACCTTGCACTCGACTGACACATGGATTGACAATTCCATCCAAGGTGCATGACTTAAGGACATTTAACATAAATCTAACATTGTTACCATGGATTGATGAACTAAACTAGAGTTGCTTAGCGCTGAACTTATACTGTTGTCACAGGCCAGCTTTAGCACAAAGATTAAGAGTTTAACAGTTATTTATCTATTTGTAGGTCATTGAGATCCTAATCTTGAAACAGTTATGGAGTCAAAAGCCGGGGAGATGCAACATTTGGATCTAACTTTTATTATGAGTAAAAAATCAGTCAAATCTTCTGTTTCCGTGGCTATTGTTTTGAAGTCCATTCATGATTCATCTGTAGAGATTGTGACATACTCACCTTCATGCATGTAAGCATGTTTATTTATTGTTCATTAAAGTTGCATTCTGGTTTAATTCTCCTGTCTAAAATCTGAATCCCAAAATATTTTTCTTTATACTCTAGATAATGAGCTTAGAAATTTAGAAATTTATGGATGCTTGTGAGTTAATTTGTAACAAAGATCAGAGTAGTCCATTGTTTGTTGCCCATGATGATAACGTGATTAGTGCTAGTGGCTGACGAGAGGCAGCCGTGAACTTCCAACCTTGGTGGTTCTTTTTCTATAAGGGTTGGCTATTCCGGCGGCGTGCTATAACTGATAAAAGGTTAAAGAGTTGTCACAAAGTAGGCAAGTACTGTTAGAAGAAGGTAAGACATTCACAGGGAACTAATTAGCCTACACAATCTCAGCAATTCAAGTAAGGATAATTATCTAATCTAATACATAGTAAATAAAGTTTTTAGACAATCTACAAGCAAGATTTAGACCTAATTTTATTTTTTAAATTATTTTTTAAATATTCTTAAGGAGCATGTATCACCATATTAACCCAATTTGTGGAGTCTAAAAATTTTGTTGACTATATATTAAATAATAATCCTTCAAGCAAACTAAAACTTTAAGACAGACAATTTCTTAATGGTCAAAAAAGAGTTATGATATACTCTAAGACTTGAGATCAAATCTAAGTAACCTCATCCTCCACTCTCAAATTATCAAAAAACTGAAACTTTAGTATCTAAATCACATTTACTTATTCAGGCTATACTATGATATTGGCAGAAAACCGAAGAGATGAATTTCGTTAAACTCGCCATCTAGACTTTGGTAAGCTGCTAATCAGAATAGACTGTTGCCCAGCCATTATTCATAATTTGGTTTCTTTATATATATCCATTGAAGGTCATATACTCCTAGCCAGTTCCTCATGTATTCAAAGAACAAAATGATCAGATTCTGAGATTTGGATAACAATATTCCGCATACATTTAGCAGAACTTTACAGAAACTGATAAAAAAAAAATCTTTGCATGCATGGATGCATGTCTGTTTAAGCAAGTAATTTTTCTCAGACATCAGTTTTGATTTACAAGTCTGCAAAGTGGTCAAAGATTAATCATAAACTACAAATCAAAAAGTTTTTCCACCACCCTTTTACCAGACCAAAAGGATAAGGTGGGTACTTGGAATGATACTACCCGAAACTCTAAACCAGTTCCCTATTGTCATGTTCTTCTCATGATTATCGTCTAACATGAGATGTCCTCATCAAAATCCTTACGTTAATTAAAGTATGTACATAAAAAAAATACTTCCTAGAGTGCACTCCAATTATATCAGTAGCCCAAACTACAAGGTATTCTTTGCAACACGTAATTCTTTCTTTTCTTTCTCTCTCTCGTTTGTGTCAATTATCTTTATCTTAATTTTGTTGACCAGTAAAATCATGGTTGTTTGTTTTCTTTCTTCTTTTGGATGATGCTACGTTTTCCGGAAACAACTGTTAGGAATATATAACATTAATGGAATGAAGGCTTTATTCTTGTGGAATTGAAAAAGCATCTTTTTTTCTAATTTTATAGATTTCTTTTGCTTCTGGAAATTGGAAGTTTATTGAACGTGGGGTTGATTTTTTTTCTTCTCTTTCACTTCTCTTGAAGGAAAAGTGAAATGGGAATCCTTAAAAATGCTACATTTTGTGTTTTTCTTGAATAAAAATGTTTGAATTTGCTTTCTTGAATAAAAATTTTGCTAATTCTTTCTTTTCCAAATTAAATTGAGAATATTAGTAATTAAAATTATATCTAAAAGATTTATATTTGATGAATTGTTATAGCATAAATGTCTAAATTTTATATACATAATTTACAAAATGTCATTTTATTAATTCATAAATTTAAAAATAAATATTTTAAATTTATTAATTAAACAATATATTGAATATAAACCAAATTATAAAATCCTTTTGACCGAAACCTCTAAGTTCTAACTATAACTAACAGATTTAGTTCATACCTAATTCGATTTGACAAGTTTTGGTTATTTAAGTGTTTTACAAAGCAATCCATTTTGCACTCCAACATCCACACTATTTTTTTTTAGCTCAACCCATACGAAATGAATCTTTCATGTACAAGACTTTGATTAAGTCGTTATTTTTTTAACATTTTATACTAAAAAATACATTTTTGAGAATCAGTGAAGCATGATTAAATAAATATAATTAAAGGTATTTTGATTAAAATAATAAAAAACAAATAAGATAACAATCTTTTTCTAAATAAAAAAATAGTGTTTGAAAGAATTATTGCTGTGCTGTGATCCTCGTCTTTGATGTGTGAACTCATAAAATATTTGGTCCTTTTCCTTTTTCGGACAAGAAATCAGTCTGACATGTTTGCGTTGAAACATTCACAAAAACCACACGTGGCTTCGTTGTCAATTTTATCCCACTCCACAATTTTAATTATTGACTTAATTAAATATTATTATTTCAATAAAATAATATATTTGATTAATATATCAATTTTAGAACAATAATATAAAATTCTTGGCTTATTTTTTATCCACAATGCCGTAAACACGTGGATTCAAAAACCAGTGCACCTAGTTTAGTTGTCGTCCCGATTTACAACAAAAATGCAGATAGATGATAATGATATCCAATATTTCAAACTTAATAATGATATTTAGAACTTAAAAAGGAACAAAATGAAAAATAATAAATTAATGAATAATATTTTTTTATACATTATTAACACATTGTCAATCACTAATATTATTTTTTTAATAAATTAAACCACGTAATCTTAACAATTTACAAGTTTTAAAATAACAAATTTTAAAGTAAATATTTTTTAAATTTATTAATTAATTGATGAAATATCATGATATATAAAATTTATACATTAACAATAAATCAAAAAATATATTTTTTATTAAAATATATATGAAATATATTTTTTTATTTCTATCGAAAAATAACTTTTTTGTTCAAATTTTTTAGTACTAAAAAAAATCAATAGTGACAATGATAGATTGATGGTAGCCAGTTAATTATATGAAACATAAACATGATTAGGTCCGATTGTTGGGAAACATGTTTTATTTTTGTTTAATTTACTTACATGTAATGATTTTTTGTTCCATTAATTAAGTTTCAAGTAACTTAAGTACTCAACTTTTACTTCGTGCAATTTCATTCTGCTCTCATGGATATTGTAATTTAGGTAAAAAAAGGTAATCATATCTCTTCCAAAAATCAAACAAAGGTTGTAACTTTTTTCCTTAATAAAACATAAAAATTCAAGATTAAAAATCTAAAAAAAAAACCTTAAAATGATTCAATATTTTTAACAATATTTTTTTATAATACTGAACACACACATATTTATAATTTAATTTCAAAATTATATGTATAAACATGCTCATGTAATTCTTCTTTTTTTTTTTGTTAAAAAAATAATTGAACGATTAAACGTGTGTTTATTGAACTTAGTTGTATGCAATACTAAAATTTGGCATGCTTTTCGGTTTAAAGTATCATTTAAAATTTTTAATTAAATCCCAAACATGTCTAAGATGAACACACGCTACCAATAAATCTGACCATGGAAATGTTGTTATTTATTAGACTACTTCCTATGTTTATTATAATCTAAGTTTCATGTTAACCAAAAAAAAATATAATCTAAGTTTCAACTCGTGACGCATGAGTATCTATAAAACCAGCAAGCAATACAAAAAGCTGGAAGAAATTCAATACTTAAGATTTCTTTTTGGATAATCTGAGAAATACACAATATTATATAACAATGGAATATTGCACCCTAAATTCTCATCAATAATTAAAATATTAAAAGCAGTCTTTAACTAATTGTGGCATATATAAAAATAAAATATTAAAATCCCCTTTTATTAATTTATTAAGGATATTTTTAGCTGTTGTTCCTCGCCAAGCACACAGAAAATATATACTAGAGGATTATTTCCGGTGTTGAGAATAATTTCTCTATCTGCTTTTGATTTTGCACAGAAGAAGAAATTATCATACATGTAATAGTCAAGGACTGAAATGTGATTTTGTAAGTAAAAATCACCGTTCTGATTAAGGGCGTATTTTTTTTCAAAGGATAAAATCGTTGGGATGAAACTTCGAAATCTTAAAACGAACAATATTCTTTTTATGGCGGGACACAATTCATCAATAACGTTGATGAGATGCATCAGTTTCTAAATCATCGTACAACATTTGCCTGTGAAGAAAAAGGCATCAATTTTATTTAATTGCATACAATTGCATGTGCAATGTAGTGTTGCATCCATTTGCCTAAAATAGCTTGCCAAAGTAATGCTTTTTTGGGCATTTGAAAAGGAAAATTACCATAAAAAAGCAGCCACCCTGCCAGAATGTGCATTTTATGCACAAGTTGAGTGAACCTCAACAAGACTACGAAATTTAGCAATATTCAATCTTCATTTTCTTGATTAAAAGTATGCTTGGTTTTTTAAGGAGAGAAGTAAACAAAAGGGAAAGCATTTGTTAGGTAACAAAACCAAGGTAAAGAAAAATATCTTCCACCAAAAAAAAAAGAAAAATATATGCTGTTTTAATAGAATGACGAAATTGAGATTATTTGAGTTCAAAATTATATTTTATCGACGATTCTTCTTTAATTATTTAACTATTAAGTTGTCGGCCTGTTTTCTTTCCTAACCATAAGAAAAGGGTTTGGATAATTAAGAATGAACAATAAAAAAATCAAGAGAATATGCAATAATTTAGAAGTAATTAGACAAGTTGAACATGTGCATGAACAGTAATTAAAAAGAGAAACAGTCAGGTTTGATGAACAAGTCATTAATTAATATGTAATTATGGTAAGAAAATTATTAGGAAATTAAACCAAGAGGACAGCAATATACTTTACTCAAAAGAAAACTATGCAAAGAAATTAAAGAAAAAGAAAAAACTCCTCCTTTCTTGATTTCATGGTGTGCAATGATAGCCTCTTCTTATGAGAATATGCATGAATGTGGGGAAAGTACTTGATTAGTAACTCATCAAACTCTTGGAAAACTTGAAGCTTTTCTCTGAGCAGAAAATTTTCAACTTTACAGCGAAGGAATGATCTTTATCCCTCATGAATGCAATAAAGTTCATCTGTAAAACCGCCCCCTGCTACCCACAGTGGCTGCAAAGGACGAATAAAGCTGGATCGATCCCAGAAATCCCGGTTTCACATATTTCTTTTGGAGATATCCAAGGCCTAATTCTTCATGTTGCCATTCGTCAATTTGATTCGTTTATTTTGAAAAAGTTTGAGCTCGAGCTATTCAAATAATGTGTCAAGTTGAATTCGAATTTTATAATACTCGACTCGTACAGTTAACAAACCTAATCGAACTTGTTTTAATATATTTTAAATATTTTATTAATTTATTATTTTATTCTTATAACATATGATAAAAATTGACAAAGTAAATAAATTCGAATTTATTCAATTGCATTCGAATGTTAAAAACAAACTCAATTGAGTTTAAATTGAATTTTAAATTTCAAAATTTTGACTTTAATCAAGTACAAACCTCATATTGAATTATCCCAATTATACTCGAATTTATCTCTAATTGTGCCTGTGCCTATCATCCTCGGAAAAGAGCCTAATCAGTTCCGCAAGAAATAGAGTATTAATAGCTATAATTTCTTCATCCTAGACTGGACAATACAGTCTTCCAAAAGGCAGTCGATTGACAAAAAACATGCGGCTGCTTTCTAGTGGGAAAGCAAAAACTGTCGTAGTAATGAAAGAAAAGAAAACCAACATGTTTTCTTTTCTTTTTTTCACATAAAACCCATGAACCCTGTTTTCATCTCTCTGCTTCAAGTGTCTAGCAAAACCTCTGTCTGTGAGTCCCTCTCAATCAAAAAACCAGCTGCTTCTCTTGGTGTTATGTCCATGTCAAGACAAAAACTCCAGCAGCGGTTTTCTTTTTTTCGGCAAAGCGGTGCGGCAGCTGGCTAACTCTGCACATATCCTAAAAGCCACACAAGACCGAAATCAAGCTGGAATTCTGCAGTATGTTTACTTAAGACCAAACCTCCAAGCTAAGAAATTTAATCAAAAAATAAGCAAAGGGATTGAAACTCATCAATAATTATGTGTTACTATAATTGATTTCATTTTTTTTCTTTTTCTGTCACAAGGATTAATTAAGAATCCCAGAAAAAAAAGAGCCCAGACAAGAACAAAGGAAATCAATTTTTGTTTTTTCATTTCATTTCTGAATTCTGAAATGAACACCAAAAGAAGAAAGCAAAAAGATTTGACCATGGGTTATGCTTCCAAAAATCCTGTCATTCTAAGAATTGAATTCCGAACTTGACTCAAATCCCTTCCTTTAAGCGTCCTTCCATTGCCAGTACAAACCGAGAATGCCATTTTCCCAGCTACTCTCCTTCCTAATATCACATGGGGAGGCACGATTTCCCCATCCTCATCTTCTTCTTCCTCCTCAAAATCATCAGCTTCACCGCAATGAAAAACAGTACTACTGTGGTGACGTGGGATATTAACAGGCAGCGAACTGGCAGCCATCTTCTTCTTCTTCATGCTACTTTTCTTGGACTTGCTGTAGTTCCGTGAAGCACGGCCGTTCTTGGAGAAACCTTGGTAATCCGAATACCCATCATCGTGAACAGCAGCATCCTCGACATGCGTGCCGAAATGGTTGCTGCTGTGGTCGGAAAACAAAACCTCGGACTCTTGGAACTCCTCTTCCGCCATGGAAAGGAAGATCGGATTAGATTCAGATTGTACTAATGATTTGCAAAATGAAGAGAGGAAAGCGAATGGAACAGTGGGTGGGGGCAGAAGGGCATTTATAGGAGAGAATCTAAATCGTAGTTGTTCTTATGTTGGTACTTGAGAAGGGATGGCGTCATTCTACAAGGCGTTGAGTGCGGTCCCCGCTTTCTTTCTCTCTATTATAATAAACTTGATTTCCCTTTTACATAATCTATTTCTCCTCCAAGTTTTGCATTTTTGTCCAAGTTATTTAATTATTTTTTAATTTTCTATATTTGTTGATGATTTCCTCTGGCTTTGGGTTGTGATTCCTCTGTTTGTACAGCTGTTGAATCTAGTCTACGAAGATCTGTCATTTGCACAAAAGAAGTTGATTAAGATTGTCGAAAATAAGAATTTAGACATGTTTCGATGCTCAAATAAATATAAAATTAAAAAAGTAAAAGACAAATGTAACGAGAAATGTTTTTTTCTTTGTAATTTTGTAAAATGATACAATGTACCCTATTAATTATATTTTCTAATATTAATTTTTGAGAAAATGTGGGTTTTTAGTAAATGTCAAATTTAGACACAAATAAATATAAATTACAATTTTTTAGTAAAATTTTCAATTATGAAATTTCAGTATTAAATAAAACAAATTTTTTAAATACAATATTTTTTTTGAAAGGTTAAATACAATATTAAATAATAAATATCCCATTTTTATATTGGTTGATTTGTGATCAATCTAAGTTGTGCGTGTGCGTGAGTTTTTCTGATTGTGTAATTAAGTTGAGTTATGCAGACGGCTGCCTAAAACTCCTTTCTTGTGGCTTACGGCTTTCTCTGATGTAACTTCTTCAGCTAATTCATTGCCTCTAATAAATTGGCTTAGCTTTTATTGGGGTTTTCTCCTCATTTTGCCAAAGAATATTTGCTTAAATATGCGCATTAGTTCAAAGGATATGCAAATTAAATAACTATTTAAATGTTGCAAATTTAAAAGAATTTAAACACGTAATATTTTTTGAGTTTACAATATAAAGAGTTTATTTACGGTTAATGCATCAGAAGTTGCTATCAAATTGAAAAAAAAATCAATTCTTTAAAAATAAATGCAAATAAATTTTTTTAATTTACTTATAAGGGTTTAACATATTTTTAATTTATTCGTTAATGAGATTTCAAATTCTAATATAATGAAAGTATATAGAATGCATTCACTACAGGGAATTTGACATTTAGTAACATTTATTTAGCGCGTTTTATTAATAAACACCACTAAATAATAAGAAAATGTCACGAAAAGCCTACTTTCCTGCAGCGATTATGTATAAACTTATTTTTTTATGTTGTATAGATAATTATAACTTGAAAGATTAAAGGTAAATTTAAAAAAATATATATTAAACTTTATATTTGATTAATTATGATTTTTTCCACAGGTTCGAATTCGATCTTAAGAACTTCTAATGTATATGATATTTCGTTTTCTTTAAATTTTACCTAAATTTGTTTTAATATTTAATTCAAATTTAAGCTCTTCATAGATCTTAGCTTTCAATCCTTAGGTTATAATTGGAGAAACGGGCAAGTACATTAGAGTTCTTAAAAGCATGCTAAGTTTAGTTGTGGTACTCCTACACTCACTTTTGGAAGCTCCGCCTATGCCTAGCTTTTTTGTGATTTTTTGTCATGAATTAGGGAAGAAATTCATTAACTACATGGCTAATAGAGAATAAAATGGTGTCACCTTTTGACTAAACAATTAAATAGCAAGAAAAGCCTCCTTTTGTGTACTCTGTGAACATAATCTCCTAATTATGAAGCAACAAACACAAGTATGTTTAGTTTTTTTTTTTCTTTTTGGTATAAAAAAATTATATTGATGCTGTAACAGTGTATAGTTTCTATATATATTTATTGCATTTGAGGTTGACACCTCATGAATAAGCTCTTATAAGCAAATTGAAAAAAATTTATTTATATTTATTTTTAAAGGATTGGTATTTTTTTAGTTTATTTATTGATGAGATATTAACTTTTGATACGTTGATTGTGTATAAAAATTATATATTGTTAGTACATTATATATAAGCTCGTAAAAAAATTGCAACCCAAGATTAAAAAAGAGAATGCAAATGTTTGAAATTGAAAATTCAGATTTATCAAAAGCTAGTTCTTAAAAAAAAATTGTATGAACCAACCCGAATAAAGCATCTAGAAAAATTGATTCTTGTAAGTTTTGTATAAACTTTTTGTATAAAGTGTTTATATTCGAATAATATTGTATACAGTCGTATTCGGGCAATTATTGGAGACTTATTTTTGCATCATTGATATATATATATATATATATTAGCAATGAATAATAAATTTCATTAGAGAGGTGAAAGATTGTTGAAAGAAAAGTTTACAGCTGGTTCCAAGATAATAAATGCAAAAACTATCGACTTTTTAGAAACCAAAAAATACAGAAAGTCAATTATTTTCATATACAAACTTTGCTCTTTGTTAATTTACATAAATATTATACTATTAAGAAATGAATATCGCATTTTGAACTATTGTAATCATATTTAAACAAATTTACATATATTTGCTCTATTATCAATTATGAGACATATTTAATTAATTTGTATAAATTCACCCCCAAAAGATTACAAACAAATTGATTGATGTCGACATTATTTTTGTATGAAAATTAAAAAAAAGAAAAAAAAAGAAAAGGGGTAAATCCGGCTAAAAAGCCAAGTCAAAGGGGCAGTTGTTTGGCCGAACCAAGCCTAAAAAAGTTGCAACTAGGGGTGTAATCAAGTTGAGTCGAGCAATATAGTGGGGTGCCCGAGCTCGAGTTTGACTCAAAAATTCGGTGCTCGATACTCTCAGCTAGAGCTTGATCGAGCCTTAATATTTGAGCTCGAACTCAACTCGAGATCGAAAATGAGCTACTCAAGCTTGCTCGATTAGGCTCATTTATTTAGGCTTGATTCTCATGCTTGAACTTAAGCTCGAATTTATTTTCTATATATAAAATTATTATTATTAAATAATAACAATGATGATGATGAAAACCTTACACATAAATCACACAACATTAACCTTGTTTTTTTTTTCCTAAGCCAATAAAATATTTGTCATTCATAAACTATAGTTATAAATCATTATAGTAAATATATAGGCTAACAAGAAGGTAAAGCTATTAAACTACTCAACAATAGCCGAAAACAGGAAGAACATAGCAAAATCAAATTCAAAACGAGGCAAACAACTATACTTGATCATGGGTTGGGTAGGTTCGAGTCCAGCCCAAGGTATATAATAATGGTTTAAAGGTATGTCCAAGCCTTGCTCAGTCCGTAAATTCGGGCTTGATTTTTAGTCTAAATCCGTTTTTATTTTTATAATACAAGTTGAGCCCAGCCTGAATATTATTTTATTTTTTTATATTTATTTTTTATTATTTGTTTTTTATTCTTTTATTCTCTTTAAAATTTAATTTAATTTGTCAAAATTTGTATGTCAATTTTCATATTAAATATTTATAATCATATTTATTAATCAATAATGTCTTATATACATATAATTATTATGCTTAGTAAATTTTTTTTTTTAAAAAAACTTAATCAAAATTAACATTTCGGGCCTAGTCGAGTTTGGCCTAAACTTTGAAAGGATAAGTTGTAGCCCAAGCTTGGTAATTGCATCGGATATTTTTGTTCAAGCTCGACCAAATATCAAACGAGCCTTCAGGCTTGGGTGGGTAGCTTAGCCGTTGAACAGGTCTACAAACTGTTAGAATATTTTCAAAATAAGTGGATGAATTATTGATTAAATAAAAAGTTTAATCAATGGAAGTAAGAAACTAATGCCTTGGTAAGATTCCGGGTTAAGAAAATCGAAGTAAACTTGATTAATTGAAGCTTGGAAGGGTAGTCAACTGCCCATGTGTAGAAAAGATTTTGTAAAAATTTACACTAAGGCAGTTGGATGCTTTGGGAAGGTAGTCGAATGCCTTGGGAGGCAATCAACTGCCTTTATAGGGCAGTTAACTGCCCATATAAGGCAACCAACTGCCCATAATATGGTTAAGCTTCTATATAAAATTAATGTTAGAGCTTAGGGCACCTGACTGCCCTACCTGGAATTGTTCATTATTTTAAAAATACACTAGAGCATTCGACTGCTATTTTCGGGCATCCAATTGCCCGGTATAAAAAGTGTATACAACGGCTAGTTTCTTGCTTGAAGAGTTACAAACTCATCCAAAAGATATTATTTAACTTCTGAATGGTTAAGCAACATTACCATTTGTCTCCAAAAGTTGTGATCTTATTAAACAATTGTGTTTGATTAATCAAACAACACAATTGAAAAATCATATCACTTGATTAAAGGTCACTTCATTTGGAATTAATCTCTATAAATAGAGATGTCAAGTTCATACTTGGTAGATATCAAAAATATACCAGAACAATTTTGATATTCTTTCTTCCCTCTCACTCTCAAACTAAAGATAAATCTCTTAGGCATTATTTGCTGCAGAAGATAGTGACTAAGACAAGATACTTTTGTACTTGTCAAGGGTATTTAGTGGTTTAATTTCACTAGTGCAAAGTGATTTTAAACAAGGGCTTCTTTGTATCCTAGGAATATTCGATAAACCCCTGTTGTATACCGTAATTGGTGGGGGCGAAATAATCCTAAGGAAAGTGGTATTATAGCAGCACGCCTAGAAACCATTTCGGCATTTGTTCGTGATTACCAAGGAGATCAAAGTTCAAGGTGATTCAAGGCACTCAAGAACACTCAAGGTCATCTTCATATCCACCAAGGAGGTTCAACACCAAAACAAAATCGTTTGTACAACACAAACAACATCTAAATCCTATAACCTCCTAAATGTGCAAGAAAATTTGCTAAAGAGTTTACCTTCTTGCAAATGAAGACAAAAATCCTTGTCAATCTCTTCTCTCAACTTGTTTATTTTATGATAATGAAGCAAAATTTCAGAAATAAATATAAACACATAAGTGAAACCACCCAAAAGCTGCAATTAAAGAACATAGTTGACAAAATAAACACTAGCCCATCAAATACGTACTCAAGAACCATCGATAACAATAACCCACCAGCCCATGCCTCAGAAGGACAAACAAAACATGATTACCACCATAAATAGATCAAGATAGAAACAGGAGTCAATAACAAGATAGACTGCAGTACATCCTATCAAATTGCAAACACAAACCACACATCCCAGAACTCATTTAGAATCAATTTGAAGAAGCAAAGCATCCCAGAATATCCAAAGAAAAGATCTAGATAATTGTTAGGTTCATTCTTCTTCACTGCCTTAAGAGAGCGCGAAGGGGACATAGCTTGGTTGCTGCCTGTTTGTTGTGTGTGTGAGGGAGGATAGACGACCGTGCATCCGTGAGGTAACTCCGTGAGTGACTGCGTGATGTTGAGGAAGTTGGTTGTTGCTAACAAACGAGGAAGATGGCTAAGGGGAAGCCAGATCTAAGGGCTAAGGAGCTCGTCAATGTCGGATTTGACTGCTGAGGGGCTTGTTGGCACCAAATCTAGGGATCGATGGCACTTGTCACTACAAAAAAATTGACTTTTACCAGCACTTATAAGTGCCGGTAAAAGGCTAAACAAGCGCCGACAAAGATCTTACCGGCGTTCAACAAATCGCCGGCTGATCGCCAACCAGGTGAATGCCGGTGAAGGTTTACCGGTGGTCATGTACTCCAATGCCGGTAAAGAGGTGGGGCATTAGGGCATTCCTTTTTCCGGCACTTTTAAATGCCTTTACAAGAATAAGACTTTTACCGGCACTTTAAAGTGCCGAAAAAAATCCTATTAAAAATTTGAATTTATTTGAAATTTAAAAGCTTTTACCGGAACTTTAAAGTGCCGGAAAAAATCCTATTGAAAATTTGAATTTATTTGAAATTTAAAAGCTTTTACCGGCACTTTTAAGTGCCGGTAAATGTCTTATTTGAAATTTAAAATTTTTATATTTATTGAATTGTATTTTAAATTTAAAAGCTTGATTAATTATTTGTATTAATGCCATTGTTCACTAATAGTCTAATAAAATGATTTGAACTATTAATTCAAATTTTTTTAATGCAAGTTAATAAAATAATTAGTAATGCAATTTTTTGTTAATAAAATAATTGTTAATGCAAGAATAATATCTATGGAGGCATTAGTAGCACTCCTCATTTGGTAACTAAATTAATTCATGTCTATTGCACTAATAAAAAGAGAAATCTAGAATTATTTGCACTGTAACACTTACATGCATTAACAATTTCCTAAGAATTGTGACTTTCATTTGTTCAAAGTTCAATTCAAAGTGTTTATGACAAAAAAGTTATCAAAATACTAATTATCATCCTTAAAGCAACAATTAACTTCACAAAGTAACCAATAATATCCTCAAGAACCAATCACAACAGCCACAAAGTTTTCTAAACTTCCTAGAAGTTTAATACAAGCATAAATTTTCTAGCTAAATTGTATACCGATTATCCTTGAAGCTTCCATCTTCACTTAAGTATTTGCACGTAGTGACCCAAACGACCTAGATGCGTGTGAAGCTTGCAATAAGAGAGAAGCAAACCACTTAACTGTTATCACCATGCTATAAAAAATAGCCTTATGATTATGGAGTTTGAGAGGGGTATTAAAATTGAAGATGTAATTGATGATTTTGGTAAGGAATATGGTTTGGCTTGGAAGTGCTAGCTGAAGAAGATGATGAATTCATGGAAGGTCCAGACACAAGAACATAATCTTGGTCGATCAACTCCAGTGAGTCCCCAACTGTAGAAACAATGCAAGAGTGACAATTAAACCACACATATTATTCAAAAGATGACAACAGGACATAAGGAACCACTTGTCTATATCATATGTAACTGAATTGAGAAATGGAGTTCTATAAGATTGCTGGTACCTCTTGAACGAATACTCACTGATCTTTGTTCTATGGATTTGTGAGGCTCATGTAGAGTTTCACTTGAAGTCTTGCAGCTTTCAAGTCTAAAACTAGTATTTTCCAATTTATCTCATGTAATGCTGTACTTGGATGTAAAATCCACTTTATTCGAAGGATTATATGTTCCTTCTCTACTATTTTTTGCATCGGGAGAAGATCCATAAGCAAGTTTCATTGAGGACTTCTTTGCAAAGGAAGGGCTCCTTTCAGGACCACTGGGATCGTCATCCAAAAAGAAAGGAAGGTAGTCCTCCTGAAAGCTTTCCTCTATATTCCTTATAGGAGCGCTTTTAGAAAAAGGATAACAAGCTCTTGAAATTCTCTGACTCCTGCATATTCCGCAATGTTGCATTATTTAGTGAACTGAAGAATAATGTACGTCAAGACAAGATGATGGGAACAATCATTTCCTCATTTACCTCGATGATTCATCTAGTTGGCCCTGAGAAACAAAAGAAACAAAAGAAAACTTAGGATGATGAATCAACTTGATTTCGAATGACATTATAACTGCATGCTATGATCTTCCACACATGAAGCAAAAAGAGAATGACAAGATAGTACCTTTGATTGCGGCTAAGATGTGCATGTGCACTAAGAAGGAAAGCCACAGAAATCAACCACAAATCACTATGAATTGCAACCATGGACAAAAAATCTTCTCTGATCAGATCTCTAAAATAATTAATACTAGGCGCAGGCTCAGGAACATCAGCTAGAATTTGCTTTGCTGGCTTAGTTACTTCCCAGCTTTCATTTGGATGTTCGTAAAAAAATAAATTCTCTTTCTCTAAACCAAAAAAAACACAAAGAAAATTTTTTCAACTCTGCCAAACTTTAAAAGAAAGCAACCAATTATGAAATTCAGTAACTCTTCGCTTACTACTATTATGATGATTCAGAAACTCTTTTTATATATTTGAGGAACACAAATATCTAAATTCAATCAAGAATCGAAACCTTAAAGATGCATGTAAAAAAAAAAAACCTAGGAAGTTCAGCAAAATCAACATGCTAAAGTAGAATTGAAACTGGACAAAAGAGAGTTGAGATGTCTAATCAGGTATTACTTGGATCATAGAGTTCATAAAAGTGATCCACCTCTGCAAGAAAGACTATTCATAAAAGTGATCACAGAGTCCAATCAGGTACTAGTGAAATGGTTATTTTGTTCTCTAATACATCATCAAATAACTCTATTTATATGTCAGAAGTTTGTAATTTACATCTATATTTGTGAAATACCTGGATTACGACGCAACAATTTTTGACATAAATCTTTGCAATCAGCACTCAAATAATTGTTTTCCAAAGGGAAATGCAACTCAGGTGATCAATTGCAAGTCTAAATATGAACATCCAAGAACCCTAGGGACCACTTTAGATAAATAAAAAAGTTAAAAAGTTCATTAAACCTGAATTTGATTGTTTCTAGTAACAAGCTGAAATAAAATAGCACCAACACTCTAGAGATCTGCTTGCATATTAAGGTCAGGGTTATCAGGCAGTAATTTCAGGTATTAACAAAAACAGGGAAGAGGAGTATTAGGCTCTTGGGTGGGGAGTAACTATCACCTTTGCATCATATTTCTGCATTTGCATTATCTCCGGAGCCATGTAAAGCAGTGAACCACATAATGTTTCAGTAAGCCCCTTGGGTTGCAGAGATTTGCCAAAACAGAACTGTAATGTTCTAACAATTGACTATGGGTAAAAAATTCATTAGAAAAGAAGATTTGCATGGCACAGTCAGTACTAAAGTTACACCTTTTTCATCTTCTTTCCCTTTGTCCATAATTAAGGGTTATATAAACAAATGAACTTTATTTTAATTGCAAAGTGACACCAATGGGATTACAAATGCAAAAGATTTTCAATTTTGTACAGAACTCCAAACAAGAAAGTATAGTAGATGATAATTGTGAATGACTTTATTGAATAATATCTGCAATTAAAATCAATTACACAGGACCATTGCAGCCACATTTATATCTGCCATTATTCCCAAACATGTTATGTTTTTGAACCCTCAAATTCTATTCTTCGCTAAGTTGAGCACCAATCTACACAGTGGTTAGGCTCTTAGATGACCCCTCTTACTTTTAAATTTGAGAATAGAAACCACTCTCATGTCATCTAAAGCTACATAAGCACATAATACCGGCAATCAAAACAGATGGGTGAACTCAAGTTATAGAACCAACAACCAAAAGAATTACTTGCAATGTTTCACATGTAGCCAAATTGAAATAGCGAAGGATAAGGCCTAGGACTAGCAGGATGGAAGTGTACATTTACTCACCAAGATTCCTTAATAAAAAAATGTAAAGAAAAGGACCTAAAAGTAGGTGAGTCGATGTGATCATTTACCTTGCAAATCCAAAGTCTACTATCTTTAAAACTGCATTGCTGTCATTTGTTGAAAGAAGAAGATTCTATTCGAGAAGTAACAACATTACAAAGAGAGCCTACTGAAAGAAAACTTCACAGCATGGACAAGACTAGTATATACCAAAAAATGTCTTTAACATCAGGAACCTATTTTTGATTGCACATCTACCAATATATACAAATTCATCACATTCCATAATATGGTTCAAAAGCAAACCCAATTTAAAGGGAAAAAAGTATAATATCTTACACCTAGATCTTATTTGATTACAATTATAGAAAGAAAATAGTATGCCTTTTCAAATAAACTAGCATTTTTCTTCTATAGGCATAAGTAGCCATGAAATTAGATCAAAACTCTAACTTGAACTACAAAGAATGAATTGAACCTGAGGCTTTAGATCCCGATGTATGAGATTATTGTCATGGAGAACTTGTAGGCCTGCCGCTGCAAGAAAACGATTATAGGAGTTTAAGTGACTGATATTCGACGAATAAGGAAAACCAACAATTATTTGCAGCATACCTAGCTGCTGCATGAAATGCTTTGCAGTTGCCTCAGGGACACTTCCACGACAATGATATATGCAACCTGCAGATTCCTATATCATGATAGAAATTTCAAGAACATAATACATGATAGAAATTTCATGTATTATGTTCTTTATGCAGATAACAATTGCGTATTGGCATGAAGAAAACAAGCACAAACACATTATATAACCCTGAAAAGATAGAAAAGCATGACAACAAGTCAAAGAAAAACGGAAGGAAAGCAGGCATGGGAGAAACATGTAGTTCAAGTTTGAAAATAAGGAAGCAGGAAAATTGTAAATTGGAACTGTTTATCCTTTACATATAATACATGCATGTATACAAGACCAAGGTGATAGCAAACTCAGAAACCAGGATTCAGAGCAAGATGGGTGACAAAAGCGCTTACAGTTACAAGGAAACAAAGAGGAAGCAGTAGCATGCAGATGCTGATAGATTTGATTGGAAATTACAACTCAAGTTTATTAAGTCTTTTGAGAGAGACAGAGTTAGAAGAAAGAACTCGGATAGAAGTGAGAAGCTATTATGAAGGAAGAAAGGTGGCAGCAAGAGCGCGCACTGATTAGTACATAATTCCTAAAAATGAAGAATGTATAACACAAAATGACCTGAACAAATATTAGCTCATACTCCACAAGCTCTCTAATTCCGCCTAGAAATCACCGAGCAACCAAGAAATTCACAAATTAGCCACCAATTCTAACGAGCACAATAAAGCACATAGGATTAATCACATGCCAGACTCAAAGCCACCAAACCTACCTATATGGGTTTGTCAGCTAAATCTCGCAGAGATAACAAGCCTTTAGCCAACTGAGAAACCACAACGCATAAAGCAATTGGACAATCCTTCAGTAGCAAGCAGAAAGGATCAAAATCGTAACTTGTTTTAACTTCTCATTCCACTTATTTCAAACGAGTTACACCATTCTACAATCAATGATCAATTATGCATTGCAAAATTCAGTATTCAAAGTCAATCAAATAAAATCCCCCATTCGCAAAAAATAAAGTTCCAAATTTAAAAAAAAAAAGATGAAAGTTGCCAATGAATGAACAAGAATTGAGTTTGTTCAAAATGCACGTTAGTATCTTAATTTTTCAATTAAAGCACATTAATATGCGAAATTAGAAATTTAAAGTAAATTACCATCAAAATCATCATCATCAGGCACGGGAAAATCGAGCCAAGTTTCGGGATGCATCGCGATATCCCTAGCAAAGGCGACCAATTTTTCTGAGAGGGCAACATTGTTCTAAAAAGGGAAATTAATGAAGCCTATTCTTCAAAACCATGCAACTGTAACCAAGCTATGTCACTGGTGACAATGTGGGAGATCTACAAAGCTATTGGTGACGATGTGCGATGATCTGCAAAGCTATCGGTGGAGCAGCGAAGTGGCAGAGGTGCGATGATGGTAGTGAGAGCAGAGGTGACGATTTGAAATCAGGGGGAAAAATGAAAGAGGATTAAGAGAGGGTCTTCCTCAAATTTTCAACAGCAAATACATGGTAGTGACTAGATTTAAAACTAAGGGAAAAATGGAAGTAAAGAGGGAAAACTGAAATTAATCAATTTCCCGTTGAGATAACAGCGGCGATGATGGTAGTAAAGCAAGTAAAGAGGGAAAATTGAAAGAGCTTTTCTTTAAGAGATTCGGGTAAAAAGGTTTAGTGCCGTTTAAATCCTTCCTGACTACGGTGCTTGGTTTAGAGCCGGTAAAAGGCACAATAAATGTAGAAATACTGGCGTTTTTCACAAACGCCCAAATAAAAGTGCCCTTAAAAGTGTGTTTTTTTGTAGTGTGTCAAGGGAGGTTGGATCTAGGGGCATAAAGGGTTGTCGAAGCAGAGGAAAGTGGTGTCACCGGTGTGGTAGTGCTAAAAATGAAAAGGAGAATGGGTGTTGGGAGGGTGACTGGGTGCGATGTGGGAGTGATGAGAGTGAAAGTGCTGCTGAAGCGATGAAAGGGAAGAGTGAATAAAACAAAATTATTAGGTTAAGGTTTAATTTATGGCATATATGTAATTTTATAATAATATAATAAAATATATATTAAAATATTAAAAATTTGATAAGACTCGCAAGATATTCGAACCAAATATCTCACTACTTGAACTCAACTCAATAAAAATCGAACCAAATTCAATTTTTTTTATCAAACTCAAATAATTTGTGATTATTAGTGTATCGTTTACACCTTCGGCTGCAACTAACAATTAACATGTCACAAACAATGATTTGGTGAAAAGTTTAAAGCTAGAAATCCACCAGCTCGGCGTATCCCGCGGCTCATGCGGCGCATGAGACACAAAGAGAGGTGGCCCCACGTGGGTGTGGTCCACCTAATATACCTCAGGATGATTTCGAGTACAACAAGCAAGTTTGATATGGACACGTAGCAAATGACGTCAACTGCAACGCAAACAACACGAAGGGGGCGGGAAATCTCATTATTCTCGGTCCGCTTAGGTGCCACGTTGTCAGCCGTTGTTTTCGTGCAAGAAATTATGTAAGAAAAAATAAAAGAAAGAGTAAGTACTCTTTTTGATTTTTTTTAACAAAAATTCTTAATTGTCTGAATGAAAAGGAAACTATCAGTCTTCTATATGGATAAGACTCTTTTAAAAACAAAATCACATGAATTTCAAGAAAGAGGAATGTTATGCCAAAAAAACAACTCTCATTACGACTTTTCATCTTAATAATTGCAAGTAGTTTAAATCTTTTATATATATATATGTTTATTATGTAAACTTGTAAACATTGTTTTAAAGACAAATAAGATTTTTGAAAATTTGACAGTTTTTATTCAAGTTTCATTTTATGTCCTAAATTTATTCAAATTTTTATATGAGATGTAATATTTGCAGATAATTAGAATTTATTTTTATCTTATAACCTTTTTTTAAATGATTGTAAATTTTTAAGCTAATTACATTAGTCCCCTCTATATGATAAATGATCATTCATGTTAACCAAAAAGATAAATGATCATTCATAAATTGTAAAGAGAAGGAGTTACAAGAGTCATTAAAAACCTATCTAGGGCTAGGGTGCTAATGTAATCCCATAGTACTTATGAAAATAATAAACATGCAAAAAAAAAATGAAATAAGGGCTTTAGAGAAAACCACAAAAGACTCAAAAGCAAATACTAGAAATTAATATAGCCATTATATATATTTGATGAAATTCTTTCATTTTAACAATTAATGTTTGATTTAACTTGTTACTTTTCTTTAAGAGAGATTATGTTCGATGTTTAATTTTTTTTTTGAAATTTGATTTTAAATCCAAATAACTTTCATTCTTGCTGCAATCCTGATCTCTAATTTAAGATAGAGCTAGTAGGAAGCCTAAAAAAGCAAAAATTCTGGAGAGGTGGTCCAATAGAAAAGAAACATCTGCGATATGTACCGTTGGCCTTCAAGTTGGGTACTTAACGTACATATTCTCTTTTTGAAGAAAATGACCCCTAACCCCGCCTCCCTCCACCCATTGATTTTCAAAGGTCGCTCTCTTCTATTTTTCCTTCTTGGCATATATATATGTGCAGCTTTTTTTTGTGTTCCGTCAAAGTTTACGATATTGACTTCCATCGCATCTCTGGAATTATTGCTTTGGAAATTTTTCTTCAAGAAAAAAGTCAATTAAAGTGCATTGATTTTGCTTTGTTTTGTTAGATGGTTTGCTAAGGAAGAGCAAGCCTCTTGCAGATAAAGTTTATTCCTTCCTTAGAGTTCTACTTGAACACGTGAATGAAGATTTGACAGGGAATTTGATATTCTTTTGACCATAGATTTTCATTTTTTTTCATTATGCAAGTTATTCTAAATGGCGATTTTGGTTCTTAATATCGTAAAATTAACTCATTTATTATTAATGAAAGCGAGATCAGAAAGTTGTTACATATTTTATTAGGATTAAAATAATTAATGAGATGATAAAAAATTTAAATAGCACACTTGAAAATTGGAGTACTAATGCCCCGATTGGTTACAAGCTCACGCTATCGAGCTTGATCAATTGGAACACTAGAGTAAGGGAAATACATTCCCCTTAATGGTAAAAGGGTTAGAGTCAAAAGATATGCATCAAATGAAGATTGATGTTCGATCAATTGAATGGCACTATAGGCATCAATGACATAATACGAGTTTGTATCACAAGAGTTTTCTTTATTAAATATAGGGTTCTTTTCAGGTTGAAATGCATAAACCCACTACACTTATATTAAAAAGATATTAACCTCAATCTTGTTTTAAAATATAAATTTTTTCCCCTTTAACGAGGTTTAAGATTTAAAATTTAAAGGTTTTTTGTTTGGGGTTTAAAATTTAAAGATTATAGTTTATTGTTTATGGTTTTTCGAGTTTAAAATCTAGAGTTTAATGTCTATGATTTTTAGATTTAAAAATAATAAAAGGGAAAAAATTGGTATTTTAAAATTTGAAGGATATTAGTGTCCTTTTAATAAAAATATATAAGGTTTATATATTTCATCCATTCTTTTCACTTGGTTGTTTTCTTTGAATGTCTTTCATCACAAGGTGGCAGATGACTATTGTAATGGCTGCAATGGCAGTTTAGTAGTGGTTGACGATGAAGGGCATGGTGATTTAATAATACTTAATTGCAGTAAATGATTGTTTGAGCAGGAGTATCTGCCTTATTATGTGCTTAATGAATCTGACAGTCGATCTGTTTAAGCTATAATTTTTGTATTTTTTAGAATGTTGCCCGTTACTTGACAATTTTCCTGCTTGAAGCGTGCCATAGATCTACAGAAAATTGCGTACATGGTACTTAATAACAGAGATCTGGCAATTATTCTGAACATACATGATACATGGCACTAAAAATACACATGATGAAATTTTTACAATGTATGTGAAATCTAAAATTTTACTAACAATCACAGAAATAATAATCCAAAAACTACAAATAGCCATAATAGGAAATTGGGTAATTTATTGAAAGAGACAGTAAATTTATACAATTGCAAAAAAATAAAAATTCTAAACTAGATCCTTGAACAGAGTTTTCTGCAATTCTTTGCCCAAGAGCCAATGTAATTATTCAGTGACCCAGAAAATAGCTTCTACATTCTCTACCTATGCTGTCTCAAATAGGAAATGATCTAGAATGGTCGAAAATTGTAATATGGAATAGTTAAGACCTGATTTAGCTGTTGTTACTCTTTATTAAAAGAGATTAATTCTAAAGTTTGAATTTTTTTTCTTTGTACCTCTTTAGGAAACAGGAAAACCTATAATTATGGTAAATAAACTGCCATGGGACTTCTTACACAATATTATCCATCAGTCCAAGTGTACCAACCAAACCCATACTCAGACTTCCTTACTGTGGGATCCTTTTTTGGGGAAACTGTAATGTTGAAGCTCAGCTTCTGGCCTATATGGTCGAAGTACGACTCTCATTACGACTTTTCATCTTAATAATTGCAAGTAGTTTAAATCTTTTATATATTTATATGTTTATTATGTAAACTTGTAAACATTGTTTTAAAGACAAATAAGATTTTTGAAAATTTGACAATTTTTATTCAAGTTTCATTTTATGTTATAAATTTATTCAATTTTTTATATGAGATGTAATATTTGCAGACAATTAGAATTTATTTTTATCTTATCACCTTTTTTTAAATGATTCTAATTTTTTAAGCTAATTACAATAGTCCCCTCTAAATGATGAATGATCATTCATAAATTGTAAAGAGAAAGAGTTACGAGGGTCATAAAAAACCTATCTAGGCTAGAGTGCTAATGTAATCCCATAGTACTTATGAAAATAATAAACATGCAAAAAAAAATGAAATAGGGGCTTTAGGGAAACCACAAAAGATTCAAAAGCAAATACTAGAAATTAATCTAGCCATTATATATGTTTGATGAAATTCTTCCATTTTAACAATTAATGTTTGGTTTAACTTATTACTTCTTTTAAGAGAAATTATATTCAATGTTTAAATTCATTTTTCTTTTAAAATTTGAGTTCAAATCCAAATAACTTCAATCCTTTCTGAATCCCCACCTCTAATCTAAGATAGAGCAAGGGAGCCTAAAGAAGCAAAAATTATGGAGAGGTGGTCCAATTGAAAAAAAAAACCTAAGATATATACTAGTTGGATATCAAGTTGGGTACTTAACGTACATATTCTCTTTTTGAAGAAAATGACCACTAACCTTGCCTCCATCCACCCATTGATTTTCATATGTCGCTCTCTTCTATTTGTCCTTCTTGGCATATATGTGTGCAGCTCGTTAGATTTTTTGTGTTCCATCAAAGTTTACGATATTGACTTCCATTGCATCTCTGGAATTTTTACTTTGGAATTTTTTCTTCAAGAAAAAGGTCAATTAAAGTGCATTGATTTTGCTTTGTTTTGTTAGATGGTTTGCCAAGGAAGAGCAAGCCTCTTGCAGATAAAGTTTATTCCTTCCTTAGAGTTCTACTTGAACACATAAATGAAGATTTGGCAGGGTATTGGAAGGAAGGTCAATGTTTTTTATATTCTTTTGACCATAGATTTTCATTTTTTTTTTCATTATGCAAGTTATTCTAAATGGTGATTTTGGTTCTTAATAATGAAAAATTAATTTGGTTCTTAATAATGAAAAATTCACTCATATATCATTAATGAAAGCGAGATTAGAAAGTTGTTACATATTTTATTATGATCAAAATAATTAATATGATGATAAAAAAATTTAAATAGCACACTTGAAAATTGGAGTACTAATGCCCCGATTGGTTATAAGCTCACGCCATCGAGCTTTATCAATTGGAACAGTAGAGTAGTGGAAATACATTCCCCTTAATGGTGAAAGGGTTAGAGTGAAAAGATATGCATCAGATGAAGATTGATGTTCGATCAATTGAATGGCACTCTATTGGCATCAATGACATAGTACGAGTTTGTATCACAAGAGTTTTCTCTATTAAATATAGGGTTTTTTCAGGGTGAAATGCATAAATTTTCTATACTTATATTAAAAAGATACTAACCTTATTTAGTTTTAAAATACCAAAATTTTCCCTGTTAACAAAGTTTAAGATTTAAATTTAAGAGTTTTTCGTTTGGGGTATAGAATTTAAGGTTTATAGTTTATGATTTATGATTTTTTGGATTTAAAATCTAAGGTTTATAGTTTATGATTTTTGGATTTAAGAATAATGAAAAAGACAAAATTGGTATTTTGAAATTAGAGTAAGTTAGTGTCCTTTTGGTATAAACATGGGAGGTTTATGTATTTCATGTGTTCGTTTCAATTGGTTGTTTTCTTTGAATGTCTTTCATCACAAGGTGGCAGATGACTATTGTAATGGTTGCAATGGCAGTGTATTAGTGGTTGACGATGAAGGGCATGGTGATTTAATAATACTACTTTGCGGTTAATGATTGTTTGACGATGAAGGGCATGGTGATTTAATAATACTAATTTGCGGTTAATGATTGTTTGCGAGGAATCTGACAATCGATCTGTTTAAGCTATAATTTTTGTATTTTTTAGAATGTTGCCTGTTACTTGACAATTTTCTTGCTTGAAGAGTGCATAGATCTAAAGAAAATTGCAAAAGTGGTACTTAATAACAGAGATTTGGCAATTATTCTGAACATACATGATACATGGCACTAAAAAAACACATGATGAAATTTTTACATTGTTTGTGAAATTTAAAATTTTACTAACAATCTCGGAAATAATATTCCAAAAACTACAAATAGCCATAATAGGAAATGGGGTAATTTATTGAAAGAGACAGTAAATTTATACAATTGCAAAAAAATAAAAATTCTAAGCTAGATCCTTGAATAGAGTTTTCTGCAATTCTTTGCCAAAGAGCCAGTGTAATTATTCAGTGACTGTAAGATCCGATTCTACACTACTGTAAACTCTAATTTCATAAAATTGAAAATGGAAATTTAATAAATAACGAATATTGATTTCCACTTGGGTGGAAAAGCTCCTTTATTTAAGATAAGAATGGAATACTTTCGGTGAAATAACGTATGAGCGAGTAAATGGAACAGTTTGCCAATGGGCAAGCAATGTAGGAGATCGCTAATGGTGATGGCGAGTTGGGACGATAGCGTGGGCGAATAGGTGAGTTTGCCAGCTAGTTGTGTGAGGTGATCGCCCGAATGAGTGAGGACATGTGATCGCCAACTTGTGGCTTGAGTCATAGCAAATAGACGAGTAGAACAATAAATTGTGATCGCCAAGTAAAGGAAATCAGCTTGTAAATCACTAAATATTGTTGGCGAACTGAAATTGAAATAGAATGGGCGAGCTGAGGTTTCTGGTTGAATAGGCAAACTGGAACTGGAATCAGCACGTTACCATTGCAGCCAAAATTGACTTTGTAAGTTATACGGTTGAAAACAATTAATAGAGAGGATGTTAAAGTCAATAAGGAATTAACCTTATTGGTTGAGAAATAAAACAAAGTCAATAGGAGCAGAAAAAGGAGTGTGGAAGGGAGACTTTCACGCCATCTTAAGTTGCAGTTTTTCTTCATGCATTAAATGCATGAAAGACGTGAAATAAATGAAGGAAATGAGATAAGGCCAAATGATGAGTTCTGATTGGTTTGGCATGGCTATATAAGAAGAAACATTTGAGAAAGATCGGCTTAGCAAACTTCATCTTCTTCCCGAAAGCTATGCAACTGCAAGTTTATGCTCCCATTTCCTCCCATTTCTACCATGCTTAATTTACTAAACTTCACCTTTAGGTTGGTCAAACAAGTAAACCAGCTTGCAAAACCTTTCCTCCATAGTTGATGAGCTAAAGGAATAAGCAAAGTAAGGCCAACATGAGACAGAAAGTGATCTGTGCTGGAAGTGCAGTTGATTAAGGTGAAATTTAATGATTTCTTCAGATTGAATGATATATTTCTGTGATTTCAAGTATGAGAAGCATGATTCTAGTATTGCTTTTGATTTATTCTTGTTAGATCATAGAAATAGAATAAATTCATCTCTTGAATGTAGATGAGGAATAAAATGAAACTGGGTTGAAATTGTAGTAGAATGATGAGAAAATAATCGAAAATGAATAAGGAAATTAATGGAAATGGTGTAAGAGTGATGAAAATGGTGACTATAGTGATCGCCCATGTTGAAAGTTAGTAATCGCCAATGAGGCGAGTAGGAAATAAAGAACTCGCCAAAGCTATTGTTCAAGTGGGCGAGGTCACCCAACACCAGTTTATTTTATAAACAAGCCCATCTCTGAGTAGAAAGCCTTATGGCGAACTCACATGCATAAGGTATTGGGCGAGAAGAATTGTGGGCGAACTCCCACATTTAAGCTAAAGTAGGCCTGGCGAGTTGAATGTTGGGCGAGCTCACAAATATATGGCAAGTAATGGCGGGCAATGGCGGGCGAGCTCCCACTTGTAAGCCATTTGATGAATGGCGAGCTCGGTTGGGCGAGCTAGTAAGAACTCTTGTGGGCGAGCTAGTTGATTTTAAGTCTCGCAAAGTGTTGGAAATATTGAAAAAGGAAATATTAATGGAATTTATAAATTATTTTGCAGCCGGGAATTGTGGACTTGGTAAATGCGATCAGGAAGGCGAGCAGGAAGCAAGGCTTCGTTAAACCAGGTAAGGGAGATGTGTGTGAAGTGAATGCATGTCCTGTGGAGTAAATATTATGAAAATACTAATAAATGTTTTGTTTTACGACATGCATTATTTGATAAAGTGTTTTGATTTTGAGAGAGCTACAAAGCCGGCCCTATGATATTTGGGCGAACAGGTAAAGTAGGCGGGTGAACGACCCTTTATTATGTTTTGAGCAAATGCCCCTTTTAAAATCTTCTGGGCGAGTGACCTTGTTTTAACAGAAATCCGGGCGAGCCACAGATGGGCGAACCCTTTTATAATATGGTGGGGCGGGTGACCCCTTTGTTTACGAAATTATGGCGAGCCATTGAGGGCGAGCCAGATTTACTTATCGTTTTTGAATTCAACGGTTGGCGGGTGAATACAAGTTCACTGCACTGATAAGTTGACCATGGGCGAGCCGTATTGGCGAGCTGACCATGGCGAATAGATTTCGATGGTATTTTCTTAACGAAAAATGAGTCATTTTAATATCTTTGAAAATAGAAAATATAAACCCTTTTGGGCGAATTGACTAATGGGCAAGCCAATGAGGGCGAGCTAGTTTTGCTTGCTGATTTTAAAAGCAAAAGTGGGCGGGCGAACACAATTTCTCCGCATTGGGCGAGCTGCCATGGGCGAGCCATATTGGGCGAGTTGACCATGGGCGAGCAGGTTTTAAACGTTGAGATTTTGGAATGTTTTCAAGCTGTTTTGTAAACAAAAAGCCTAAACCTTTTTGAGAATTAAATCATTTGAGTAAATGATAATGTGGGTGAGATAATCCCTTAAAGGTTTTCATGAGATATAAAAGTGATTTTTGAGACTTTAGGCCCTGAGTTCATGCATTGTTATTCATGTAGTTGCGTGACCCACTTGGGGCGGTGGCTCGGGTCGATGGACTAACGGGTGCACCTCAGGGCGTCACAGGGCTGATGGACCCGCCAAGTCATCAGCGGTCTCGAGGTCACTTGGCAAGTGGACCTGAGGACCACCTATAGATTATGGTCATAGATCTAGTTGAGATAGCCGTGAGGGGCGATGACCTACGGGTGCACCCCAAAAGCAGATTACTTGTGTTCCTGGGGTAACAATGAGAGCATGATTTGTTTGATGCCTAGTCTCAACTTACTGATTTCTGTTTACTGAGGGGATTTGTGAAATCCTATTTACTGTTTACTGCATTTTAAAGTAAACTGGTTATTATGTGATCTTGGGATGGTGTATTGAGAGGTGGTTTACAATATTCACTGTTTTCCTACTCGGGTTGTGATTTTAGGAAAAACAAATAAATTGTGGTATATAGTTTTGCTTAATTAAAGCAGCATACGTTTCTTTTACTGAGTACGTAGTTCGCTCACCCCTTTGTTTTAACTCCACAGATAAAAGATACAGAGTTAAGAGAATTAGCTCCCATATGGATATAGTTATGTATAAAGCGCTGGGGCACATTATGTTAAACAAGACAGGTACAATCTCTTCTTTTTTATATTTCAGACATAAGTATACAGTACTACTTTAATAAAATAAAGAGAATAGGGGATTCGGATGTAAGGAATAATGAAAAGAATTTCATATTCCGTATTTGTTAAATAAATTATTATCATTACTGTTGAGTGTGAATGACATTGCAAACAGCCCAATCAAAAAAGTTGTATAGAAATAAGTGAAAAATGTGGTAACGGGATGTTACAGTGACCCAGAAAATAGCTTCTACATTCTCTACCTATGCTGTCTCAAATAGGAAATGATCGAGAATGGTAGAAAATTGTAATATGGAATAGCTAAGACCTGATTTAGCTGTTGTTACTCTTTATTAAAAGAGATTAAGTCTAAAGTTTGAATTTTTTTTCCTTGTACCTCTTTAGGAAATAGGAAAACCTATAATTATGGTAAATAAACTGCCATGGGACTTCTTACATGATAGTATCCATCAGTCCAAGTGTACCAACCAAACCCATACTCAGACTTCCTCACTGTGGGATCCTTTTTTGGGGAAACTGTAATGTTGAAACTCAGCTTCTGCCATATATGGTCGAAGTACAAAGTACTTGGTGAGGCCTTAACACGGACTCCTGCTGGCGGTTTGGCTTTAAAGAAGTATGTGCTGTTGGATCTACCAACATTGGTGACCGTCCTCATGATAATCACAGTGCGTTTAAGCTTTGGAATTGCAAACGATGGATAATTGAGATTGACTGATGAAGGTGGCTTATGTGGGCACTTAAATGTAGAATCAACATCATTTAGGGCCTTTCGGCCAACGCTGCAGAGATAGAGAATGTAGTCATCATACGAGGAATCATAGATGAGTCCAGGATCTGCTGCCTTAGTAGGCCGGAAATGGCCGGAACCAAATTGGAAGGGAGTTGCAATATTGCCTGCTGCATCTGCAATTGGCTTACCTAAGTTGTTCTTTATCCAGGCTGTAACATAGAAATGAGATGGTTTAGAAAATTTAGCTCCAAAAGTAAAATGCTAATGAATTCAAGTATTACTTGTGGTCATGAGAGCAGATTTTATAGCAGCAATGCTCCAATCGGGGTGAATGGCTCTGAGAAGTGCAGCTGCACCAGACACATGAGGGCAAGACATGGAAGTTCCTGAGAAGAAGTTATATTTCACTGATCTATGATCATCTGGAAACTTTGTCGGAGACGATGCTTCACTCCAAGCTGCCAAAATGTTAAGTCCTGGAGCCGTGATATCAGGCTGTCATTGGAGAAATTAACCAGAAGATGAATTAGAAGACAGTAAAGGGACACGGCAATGAATTGAGCAGGCCTATCAATTAATTTGGATTCACAAATTACCTTGAGAATGTTGGGATCAACCACATTTGGACCCTGGCTGGTGAATCCAGCCATGAATGGTGCTGGCTTATACTTCAACACCGTCCTGGCTGGACTGATCATTGCCATTGGATGCTTTGTAGAGTTGATGTACTCGAGAATCTTAGTCCTGCCATCATTGCTCACAGCAGTTGCAGAAAGAAAATGAGCGTCACATGATATTTCATTTCCATTGGCCGGGGAGTTGGCTAAGATGAAACCGACACCACCGGCTCTTTTTACTTCTATGCCTTTACCTACTCTCAGTCCAGCCCCTCTCGCACACACAACAATCTTCCCTTTCACCTTCTGAGCATCAAGGGAACCAGGAAGGCATTGCCTGAAATAACATCCCATTTTATTCAAATGAGATTAAAATTGTGAAATCACAGGGAAAGAAACGTACCCTGTAACGTTTTGAGCCACACCAGGGACAACTACATCCCCT
This sequence comes from Heritiera littoralis, assembly GCA_031772115.1. Taxonomy (NCBI): domain Eukaryota; kingdom Viridiplantae; phylum Streptophyta; class Magnoliopsida; order Malvales; family Malvaceae; genus Heritiera; species Heritiera littoralis. The sequence continues at coordinate 3,964,965 of JAPDPK010000026.1, read as the reverse complement.
GCGTAAACTAATGGGTACATCTTCTCCTTCAATTTGTATGGCGTAACACTTTCTCCCTATAAAATTATAAATAAAATCATGAATTAAACAAAAAGAAGAAGCACCAGAAGCATAAAAACAGAATCACAATTATAATATATGATCTGATCGTATCTTACAATAATTTTCAAGCCATTCCCTAGTGTAAGAGGTGACAAAAGTGCCCGGTCCAGGCTGCTGGCACCAACCGTTATTAGCCAAGGCGCCGGGTTAGACAATGTTCCAGGGGCAGGACCACTGTTCCCAGCGCTACATACCACAAGAATGTTGCGCTTTGCAGCATGTAATGCACCAAGAGCAATGAAATCCTCTTCATAAGGTACTGGTTCAGGGGTTGCAATGGAGACGCTAAGTATGTCAACACCATCAGCTATGGCGTCATCCATGGCTGCAAGCATATCCTCCGCGAAACATGTGTTCCCATCGGCTTTTGGTTGGTTAGGGATCGCCCAGCAGGCCTTGTATATGGCAAGGCGGGCCAAGGGAGCCCCTCCAGACGCCGTGCCTTTCGCGAAGCCACCGAGGGCAGTGACATTGGAGACTTGTCGGCCAGCCGCGGTGGAGGCTGTGTGTGTTCCATGGCCGTCCATGTCTCGTGGTGAGAGGTAGTCTTCCGTCGCATTTACTGGACCATATCCACTCTCAAAACCCTTGACGTAGTATCGGGCTCCGATTATCTTTCTGTGTCAACAGCATTAAAGGCAATTTCAATTTGTAATGACATTTGAAAAGGTTGCATGATCTTGGGTTACTCAGTTTCGTGTGAGGGCAATTTTCTTTTTCTTTGGGTTAATTAGAGCACAACGCAAAATGAAACCTAATTATAAATATTGCATGCCATTAACCAATACCCAATTGCCTGTATAATTAGGTCTCTTTTTTATAAGCTTGTATAATAAGTCATTTAATGTCAGTTGAATTCTCAAGGACAAGATTGTGCAGTTCCAGGAGCTGCTATTAATTATTAATAGTGTGTATCTACGTACGTACGTACATATATATATATATATATATATATATATATATAATGATGGAAATGCTTGAAATCAACCAAATAAGGCAATCCAGACTCCAGAGTTTAGTACAGGGTTACGACTAGAAAATTGGTGGAGGTCCCTAATCACTTCCTCGGCGCCGTTGGCCTTCCGGCAGCCTGGCTGATCGGGGATTAAGTAAAGAGACCAGAGACCAGAAAAAAGAGAGTGACCATGAAAGTTCACAAGATGGGAGGAGGAAAACGAAGAAAACAAAAGCAATTAACACAAGTCACAGTACTATCTTGTTTTGGGTGAATTGGACAAGCAGACAGGGGCTCAGGCTCACGAATGCAGCATTATTACACTCTAGATACACGCCAACCCTTTGTAGGACATGTGATGGCTATCGATTGAAGGCCGGCAGTCTAATAATTTTCGATTATCTTGGAGAATACTTAATCCAGCAAATGACCCCACGATATCATTAATTTTTCTACTCTTTTGTTTCTGGAATCAGCGGACAATAATTCTGATTAATTTGATATTATACATAAACTAATATAAATTAATGTGGTAAGTTACAATTCAAGTGACAAGTTTATTGATATTCAAGAGATATTAAGAACTGGTAAATAAAAAAGAGATCCATGGAAAGAGAATTCTTCAATAAAATCACTAATTTTGATCTTAACGTAAGCAATACATGATTAAGAATAGTGTCAAATTCCAGTCATTAGAATGCTAAAGAAAAGATGAAAACAAAAACCTTGGCTTAATTCAAATTTGAAGCTATTCAAAGCTAGGATGCAAGATTGAAGATTCTCGCATGCTTTTTTGAAAAGTTTCATCAAATAATGCTGATTGAAAGTGGTACATGTCTTATCTTCTGAAAATGATTCAATTTGACCTTAGAAGAGGAGCATCTTTGAAATATTTAGAGAATCTTAATCGTTCCAATGGCCATATATAAAATCCAAAAGGAAAAATCCTCAATCTTCTAAGATTATTTGATTTTTTTTTTGTCACTGAAAATGGTGGAGTAAGATTATTTGATTAAGCCGTAGTGAATATGAATGTTTTCATGAAATTTGACCTTTCTATCTCATAATAAGTGGAAAAAAATGATAAGATAAATTCATACAAGAATTTAATTGCAAATTCTTTAAAACAGTAGCATCTGTGATACGAATATGATTGAGATTTAAAAAATTATTTCTTAACAGGTTTTTTCTAATTATGATTAAAGGAAGATGCCATTAACTAACTTCAAAACCATAAAGAAAAAAAACCCTCAAAATGCAACCAAAATTTGCATGCTACTCAAGAAATAAAGTTGGTGATAGGTAGATTTAAATTTTAGGCCAAGGCATGCAACAAAAAAAAAAAGGGAAAACTACTCCTCATGATTCATGAATACCAAAAGCAAAAAAAGAATATTCACTCACTTATTGCAGTGGGATGAATTAAAAGCGACCCCTTCTTGGCAGATTCCTTTCCATGATTTTGGGATGGGATCCATTCCTTCATCACTGAAGCTCGGTGATTCTGGCCACACACCTAAATTGAGAATTAAGGTTCAAAATGGGTCATTATGATCAAATAAATGTTTAGTATATTAGCCACGAAAATGAATTATTAATTTGCAGGAAGGTTTAATTTCTCTTAATACAAACAGAAGCAATAATATGAAAACCACATACTGAATTATCATTTAAATTACCGCTATCCATTACTCCAATAATGATATCTTTGCCATATTTAGCTTTTGACAACAGGTCATCTCCTCCCATCTTCCATGATTGGCCCTCTCTCTCGTCCAATCCTACGAATTCCCATGACCTTGTTGTCTGCACTGAGTACTTTCCATGTGAAGGAAACACTGATACAACCTCTTCCATTTCTGCCAAAAATGGGGCAAAAAACCAGAAAATAAAGAATTATCGGTAATTAAGAGATGAGAAAAAGAGATGCATGGGAAATCTGTTCTAATTAGTAATTACTGGATAGGTTGGAAGCTTCTTCTGGGGTAAGCTTTGCTGCAAAGCCATTGATGCTGTGCTTGTAGCTGTAAAGAAGGGAAGATTCAGCATCTGCTTCCGATTCTTTCACAGACTGCAAATACGACCGATGGGTGTTTTCAATCTCATGCAATGCTTTCTTCCCACTGTGTTCCCCGAAGTAAACTATATACACCTACACAGTAGATAAAATCATTTTGTTACATGAAAAATAAATTAACAATCCAAAGAGAAACTTTACTAAAGGGGGAGGAAGAAGAAGAAGAAAAACAAGAGGGTCACGAGAAACAGATACCTTTGTCTCTACAGATGAAGCCAAGAGAGGAACGTGAACCAAGAGAAGAAAGAAACAAGAGATTATTATATTCATGGCTTGTACTGACTCTGGAGAATAGAGTATATGCAGTCCTCTGAAAAGATAATGAAGTATTTATAAGCGTTTTGTGTACAAGACACTTAAACTGATTTGCAAATTTCAGATTTTATGTTTAATTGTCATATTCTTTTTTTTTTTTTTAAATTTTCTTAGGATGGTCATTGTAATTGAAAAGTCTATCCTTCTGATCATTTTTTTGTTTAATAATTATTTATAAAGGCGCTAGATAGGGATGGAATTGGCATCTCCAATTGTAGAATACGACGTACCAAGGCCAAGTCATATAAAAAAAATTAAATTATAGATTTATAACAAAAAATTAGGAGTGTAATTATTAAGATTTGATATAGTTTATTAGGTCCAAAAATGCTTTATGAGCAGCGTATGTAATTGTGCATTTGTTGTATAATTCTCAATTTCTTTTTTTGATATAAACTATCCATTTTAACGATTTAAGATTAATCATGTTCAAAGTTTAATCACAGTTAAAGTTCTTCACCATTTTCCAAAGGTGTATTTAGTGAGAGTCGAATCCGAGAACTCTTTCCACTAACTCAACTTACATTGTCAACTGAACCACAACTCACGGGTATAATTCTCAATTTCTCGTATATATGCTCTCTCTCTTTCTTTCTCTCTCTCTATATATTTGAGATTAAATTAAATTAATTGCTTTGTCTTTAGAGAGGCTTCACCATTTTGAGAGCTGGTTAACATTGTTTTTCATAACGTTTGTTTATATAATTCGATCGCTAGATCAGTAACTAAAATCAATAACCAGTTGGAATTAATCTTTATTTTGTGGGACTTGTTAAGTTGTATTAGTAAGAAATTTTAGCTAGAACTATATCATTTCAGATTCAATTGACCAGGTCCAGATGTTCCAATCTTTTTTAGTGTGCAAGTTGTATGAGTGTGTGTGTGTATATATATATATATATATATATATATATATATATATATATATATATATATATATATATATATATAACTAAGCCCTAGATATCAAATGGCCATTGTAATTAATGTTTATTGACTAGAAGCTATTTTCTATTTACTCTACGTTGTCGAAAGTTCATCATAAAGATTTATTTTGAATGATACATTTTCATTAGAAGTTACAATCACAATCAGCATATTACATTTCATGAATAGATAACTATGAAAATCATATTACTCAAACTAAGTAAACTAGTAAATAACTATAACAAATTAAACAAATTAGTAAATAACTAAACTAACTCAAACTCACACTTGATGAGCTTCGAACCTGAAACTTTAAAATCAAATTCGAAATAGTCAAATTGAAAAATGATCTAGAATAATAAAAAATTGTAATCAGAGAAAAAAAATGAAGGGAAAGACAAAAAAACCTTTGATTATGGTAAATAAACTGCCGTGGAATTCTTACATGATAGTACCCATTAGTTAAAGTGTACCAACCGAACCCTACTAAGACTTCCTCGCAGTGGGATTATTTCTTTGGGATACTACAATGTTGAAGCTCTGCCTCTGGCATATTTGGTTGAAGTACAAAACACTTGGTGATGCCTTGACACGAACTCCGAGTGGCGGTTTGGCTTTAAAGAACTATTTACTGTCGCTTCTACCAGCATTTGTGGAATAATCATTAAATCGAGATACATAGCGTGAATCGAAATTTTATTTTTAAAAATCGAATATCGAGTATCGTATCATAAGATACGTAACAAAAATTAAAAATAATTATAAATTATATATAAACATGTAAAATAAATAAAAAACATTTAAATATTTGATATTTTGTAATCTTTCATATATTAATAAGCAAAACATATACATATAGAGTTTTTTCCAATACAACTGTACACTTGTTGTATATATTATATATCATTTCATAAATTCTGCTATCTTCAATACGAGAGCAATGCTCCCATGTTGGATCATCACTCTTTGCTTGATTTCCTTTTTTCTTAGGAAGCATTTCCTTATAATAATTCAACACATTCAATTAATAGAAGTAGCCAACTAATAATTCAAACAATGTAAAAAATACATCTCTCTGTTCTAATAAATTTTGTACGAAATTGATGATTGCAACAACAATTCAAAATATAAGAAAAAGATCAACGAAATATCAATTGAAATTTAGAAAAATAAAAATAGTAAATACTTACTTGTAATACATGAATAGATAAAAGATGAAACAATGTTGTAGATTGTAGAGACAAAACCTAAACAGTTGGAATATCGAAATTGCAAGAAAAAACAAAGGATTAAAGCGATCCACTGTAGTTGAAGCCTTGAATTGGAAGCCAAAAGCCTTGACTTTGAAAAAAAAAAAACACAGGCGAAAATCAAAGAACTGGGCGAAAAAGGAAAATGGTAGGGGACGTGGGGTTACTCTGTCTCTAAGTGTAGGAGTGAGCAATCGGTTTAATCGGTCGGTTTTGGTCCAGAAAAATAGAAAACCAAAAAAATTGATTTCATTGAGTATCCAACCGAAACTGACCGAATTTTTCTTGCAAATTGAACCGAACCAAACCGAATTTATTCGGTCGGTTCGATTTTTTAATGTTAAAACCGAATTTGAGGCAAAAGTAAATAAATGTATAAAAGTATATAATATAAACTTATTTTGTTAATATCTCCTACAAAATTTACAACATATTACCCAAATAAATGCATAAAACTTCACAAAACAGAAATAAATAACCAATATTGTTCATAAATAACCAATATTGTTCATAAATTTACTAACTTAAAAACATAAATATAATATTTATCTAATGTATATTTATATTTATAATTTATTTTTTGGGTAAATCAGTTTTTCGGCCAGTTCGATTTACCATTTATATAAACTGACCACCGACCGGTTTAACCAATAAAACCGAACTTTAAAACCGAACAAACCGAAAACCGAACGGTTCGGTCAGTTTTTTCGGTTCCAAAAATTTTTGCTCTATAACATCCCAAATCCACAAAATACATAGTATTCACTTACCAATTACACTCACTTACCGGTTGGGCTGTCTGTGATGCTTATCAACTCCTATCACTTTTATAAGGATTATTAAATTATTTCCTTAAGATGTATATACATTCCCTTCAATTTAAAGTAGTACTATACCATTTTACTGAATATATAAAAGGATACAACATACCTTCGATATCAGATCTCTGGAAGGTAATTCGGTTAGCCCAAGTTCAATAATCTGTGGAGTGAAAAATAGGGAGTGAGCGATAACGTGCTCAGTAAGGAAGGTGCATGTTGATTTATAAACATAAAGATTATATTCCCAAAACATCTAATTTATTCAATCACTCAAACCCATTTAATATTAAACAGGATCCCATAGATCCTTTCAGTAAACAGAAGTCAATAAGTTGAGACTAGGCAGCAAACACATCATGCTCTCATTGTTCCCTCAGGAACACAAGTCATCCGCTTTTGGGGTGCACCCGTAGGCCATCGCTCCTCACAGCTATCTCAACTAGATCTATGGTCATAATCTATAGATGGTCCTCGAGTCCACTTGCCAAGTGACCTCGAGACCGCTGACGACTTGGCAGGTCCATCAGCCTTGTGACGTCCTGAGGTGCGCCCGTAGGTCCATCGACCCGAGCCACCGCCCCAGGTGGGTCACGCAACTACATGAATAATACTGTATGAACTCAGGGCCTAAAGTCTCAAACTCAAAATCACTTTTATATCTCATGAAAACCCTTTATGGAAATTATCTCTCCTTTATTATCATTTTCTCAAAATGATTTGATTCCCAAAAAGGTTTAGGTTTTTTGTTTACAAACACCTTGAAGACCGTCCGAAAACTCAATATTTAAAACCTGTTCGCCCATGTCAACTCGCCCATTGTGGCTCTCCCAATGCGGTGAACTTGTGTTCGCCCGCCACCCTTTTTTTTATTTTTTTTCAAACAAAACACTGGCTCACTCATAACGGCTCACCAGACAACCAGTTCGCCCGTTATGGCAATTCCCATGGTCAATTCGCCCAACTATGGCTTTTCCACGGTTAACTCATTCGAAAGAATTTATATTTTCTGTTTTCAAAAATATTAAAAATAGCTAATTTATCGTTGAGAAAATGTAAATAGAAACCTGTTCGCCATGGTAAGTTCTCCTAGTCCAGCTCGCCCTTGGTCAATTGGAATGGGGTGAACAAGTATTCGCCCGCCACTCCTTACTTTTAAAACAATAAGTAAAATTGGCTCGCCCTCATGAGCTCGCCCATCATTTTCTCAACAAAAAGGGATCGCTCGCCCTAATGCATTTACAAAAGGGCTTGCCCATCTGTGGCTTGCTCGGATTCTATTTAAAAACAAGGTCACTCGCCCAACTTTCATAGAAGGGCTCGCCCGTCTAAAACAACATAGCAGGTTTGGCTCGCCCGCCAATACCAGTTCGCCCAAATATCATAGGGCCGGCTTTGTAGCCCGCCCAAAATCAAAGCAATTTATCAAAACAATGCATGTCATAAACCAAAACAGTTTCTCAGTAATTTCATAAATTTAACTCCACAGGACATGCATTCTTTTTCACACACATCTCCCTTACCTCGTCTGATGAAGCCTTGCTCCCCGCTCGCCTTTCTTAATTCCCGTCTGCAAAAATTTATTAAAACTATTAATATTCCTTTTTCGAATTTATCCAAAACTATTTATATTTTCCTTCCTAATATTTGTGACACTTTGGCGAGATTCAGATCGCCATTTGCCCATAGAGCTTGCCATCCGTTAGTGATTTATTCATGGGAGTTCGCCCAACATGGGAGCTCGCCCCACTTTAACTCAACTCGCCATGCTCATCAATTCAGTTCGCCATTCGTGGCTTTTCATTCATAGATGGGCTCGCCCATGAATTGGATAACGTTTGGCGATCTCTTTATCTCTTACTCGCCTCATTGGAGATCATTAACTCCACATATTTTGGGCAATCATAGTCCTCGCCATTCGCCCTCACCCATTCGGGAATTGTCTGACTTTCCAAAGAGTTTGACGAACACATATGTCGCCAACTCATGCAACTCTCGAGCTCGCCTCAACTTTTGGGCGAGTACTTCTTGCTCGCCTGTTTGGCAAGCTGTTGGATAAGCCCGTTCGCCCATTGTTTTTCTTAATCATTCTTGATTATTTTCCATCTAATTTCTTATATATTCCAACAATATTTAACTAAAACTAGGCTATATCTATGTTTATCACGTTATAAAACATAGAAATCTAGTATGGAATATCAAGAGAACCATGGAAAATATGAAACTCACCTTAACCCAGTTGCTCCTCCAAAAACAGAATGTTTTCTTGCCTCACTTAGCTTAACTTTGCTTATTCCTCAGCTCTTCAACTATGGAGTAAAAGCTTGGCTACTACCAGATGAAGTTTCATGGCTCATATACGGGAGTAATGGAAGAACTAATTGTGAACTTGAAATGAAAACAGAATGGGCGAGAATGATTTTGAGGAAGATGAAGTTGGCTAAATCAGTTTTCCTCATGTATTCCTTCTTATATACTTAGTCACATTCACTTAGAACCTACCACCTGTTTTTTCTTTCATCATTTCCTGCATTAAAAACCAAAGAAAACTGCAGCAAAAAGGAACGGTGGTAAAGTCCTTACTGCAATCCGTTCTTGACTAATTTTACCTTGCCATTTATTGCCTAGCCCAATTTTGTCAGGAGAGGCAAAGTGGCGAGAAGTCCACTACAGCCCCTTTCCTTGACTTTTCTCTTTTCTTTTCTTCTCTTCTCCACGCCAATTCACTTCCAGCCAACGTTTATTGGCTATCTTCTCATTCTTTTCTTCGTTTTGTCCTCTAGCCATTAATCCCTTCTTATACTTTTCCATTTCGGTTTCAACTTTAATTCTTCACATTTGTCCTCACTTCATTTAATGCTTTCATACCACTATCTTCAATCTCTTTACCAAGATTAAATCCCATATATTTCTTGTTACAGTTTGATATTTGTTTTTTTTCCTTTTATACACCATATTATAAATCATAACTCAAAGTGAAAAGTGGAAATTCATATTCAATTGTTTTCTTTAATTTTACTAAAACAATTTATTTCCACTATCAATCATGTACAAATATGGTATATAGTATAATAAAATTCAGGTCTTACATTTCTCCCCACCTTAAGAAATTTGGTCCTCCAAATTTAACTTGGACCTGTCACTGGAAGAGCTCTCGATACCTCTCACGCATAAGGCTCTCTAACTCCCAAGTAGCCTCCTCCTCGTTATGATACTGCCAGAGCACTTTAACTAAAGAAATCGTCTTAGATCGCAATACCTTATCTTTCCTATCTAGGATCCATACCGGTTTCTCAACGTAACTCATGTCCTCTCTGATCTCCAGTGGCTCATGTCGTATTACGTGAGAAGGATCTGGATGATACTTTCTCAACATCGAGACATGAAATACGTTATGCACTCCTGATAACTCTGGTGGTAATGCTAACCGATATGCCACATCTCCAATGCGATCTAAGATCTCATAAGGCCCAATATATCGGGGACTCAATTTTCCTCCCCGAATCTCATTATACCTTTGAACGGTGAGATCTTTAAAAACACATAATCACCCGTTACAAACTCTAATGGTCGGCGTCTAGTATCTGCATAACTCTTCTGCCGACTTTGAGCTATTCTGAGCCTCTCACAGATCATCCGTACATCACGAGAAGCCTGCTCGACCAAATCGGGAGCTAATAGTTTATGGTCTCCCACTTCTTCCCATGCTATCGGGGATCTGCATCGTCTACCATACAAGGCCTCATACGGTGCCATGCCGATACTCGTATGAAAACTATTGTTATAAGCAAACTCTGCCCGGGGTAAGTGATCGTCCCATGAGCCTCTAAAATCCAATGCACACGCTCTCAACATATCCTCGAGCGTCTATATCGTACGCTCGGACTGACCATCAGTCTGTGGATGAAAAGCGGTGCTAAAACTCAGCAGGGATCCCATAGCCTCCTGAAATCTCTCTCAGAAATGAGAGGTGAAGTGGGAGTCCCTATCAGAGGTAATACTCACTGGAACACCATGTAACCTCACTATCTCCCTGACATACAAATCGGTCAAGGCACTAACTGAATCTGTAGATCTCATGGCCAAGAAATGAGCAGACTTAGTCAATCTATCTACTATCATCCAAATAGCATCATACCCTTTCCGGGTCCGTGGTAATCCCATAATAAAATCCATAGTAACATGCTCCCATTTCCACATAGGAATCAATAATGGTCGAAGCATACCTGCCGGCTTCTGATGCTCATTCTTAATCTGCTGGCATGTTAGACATCTAGCAACAAACTCAACGATGTCTTTCTTCATCTTAGGCCACCAATACACTCTCCGGAGATTCTGGTACATCTTAGTACTACCCGGGTGTAATGTGTATCTAGAGGTATGGGCCTCTGATAAAATCAAATCTCGAATCTGTCGATCAACTGGAACACATATCTGACCTCTGAACTTTAGTATCCCATCGGTGCCAATCTCAAAATCTGACATAACTCCCATCTGAATCTGACTGGCAACCCCAATGCAATAATCATCCCTCCTCTGAGCTACCCTGATTTGATCCATCAAATCCGGCTCTATACGAAAACTAGCCGTAAATCCATACTGGTCAGAGGAAACAACTGTCAGGCTGGGTTAGAAAATTGCTATACCAAATCATGTTCCCTGATCATCATGTAAGATACCATGCCAACATGCTTACGGCTCAGTGCATCTGCTACTACATTAGCTTTACCTGGGTGATATAAAATCTCACAATCATAATCTTTTAATAGTTCCATCCACCGTCGCTGCCTCAAATTCAACTCTCGCTGTGAGAATATATATTTCAGACTCTTATGATCTGTAAATATCTGAAATTTCTCCCCGTACAAGTAATGCCGTCATATCTTTAGTGCAAACACTACTGCGGCTAGCTCTAAATCATGTGTCGGGTAGTTCTTCTCATGATCCTTCAGCTGTCGAGAACCATAGACTATAACCCGACCATGCTGCATAAGCACACACCATAAACCTTGAGCGGATGCATCAGTATAAACTATAAATCCCCCTATCCGCTAGGAAAGGCTAATACGGGGACAGTAGTCAATCTCCTCTTAAGCTCAAGAAAACTACGCTCACACGCATCATTCCATTCAAACTTCACATCCTTACGTGTGAGTCGTGTCAATGGAGCAGCAAGTCTAGAAAATCCCTCCACAAACCTGCGATAATATCCGGTAAGACCTAAGAAACTCCGTATTTCGGTAACCGTGTTAGGCCTTTCCCAATGAACAATGGCCTCTATCTTGGACGGATCAACTGCTACCCTGTCCTTCGACACTACATGTCCGAGAAATGTAATATGGTCAAGCCAGAACTCGCATTTATTAAGCTTAGCATACAACTTTCGGTCCCTGAGGGTCTGTAGAACAATCTGCAAATGCTGCTCGTGCTCCTCAGAAGTCTTAGAATAAATCAAGATGTCATCTATAAATACTATAACAAATTTATCCAGAAAAGGATGAAACACCTCATTCATCAAACTCATAAAAGCTGCAGGGGCATTTGTCAATCCAAAAGGCATCACCAAGAACTCAAAATGACCATAACGAGTCCGAAATGCTGTCTTATGCACATCCGACTCCTTAATCTTCAACTGGTGATAGCCTGATCGTAAGTCTATCTTGGAAAACACCTGTGCACCCCTAAGCTGATTAAACAGGTCATCAATCCGAGGTAATGGATACTTATTCTTAATGGTAGCCTGATTCAACATTCGATAATCTATACACAATCGGAGGCTACCATCCTTCTTTCGAACAAACAATACCGGAGCTCCCCACGGTGACACACTGGGACGTATAAATCCCTTATCTAGTAACTCCTGAAGCTGCTTCTTGAGCTCGTCCAATTCAGTTAGTGCCATCCGGTATGGGGGTCTAGAAATTGGTTCCGTACCAGGTACCAACTCGATCATGAACTCTGTCTTTCGATCCGGTGGTAACCCTGGCAAATCCTCTGGAAATACATCCGAGAAGTCCTTGACCACAGGAATCTCTTGAATCTCTAGATGTTTCCTCTCTACATCCTCCACACTAGCAATATATCCTTCATAAACATTCATACACAACCACAATTTCAGTACACATGACATTTCACAAACATACTTTTTATTAATTTACAATAACTTTACAATATATTTTTCGGGATAAGAGAAGGTAATAAACTTAATATTACAATCCAAACTAACATGGTTTGCAGCTAACCAATCCATACCTAAAATGATATCAAAATCATATATATCCAACAAAATTAGGTTAGCTGTCATAACCTTCTCTCCTATAGTCAATTTACAATTCCTATATATAAGATCCGTCCTCTGGAAGTCATTAAAAGGAGTTTTCACTTGCAAGGTATACTCTAACAACTCCGACTCTACTGGGGTCCTTTAATCACATCGATAGAGGCGTCGGCAGTCTCCTGATCTAACGCGTACACCCGACCCTGAGTCACAACCTTCTTACCCTTCTCTACGGCTATCGCTCGCCTAGGCTATGAGGGTGTCGCTTTCTCTGGCTCATTCTGAGCTGCTGGGGATGCTATCAGAGGTAATGCAGGAGGTCTAGTAGAAGCAGTTGACTCTCTGAGCATCGGGCAATTCTTGATAAAGTGCCTTGTCTGTCCACATCTAAAACATGCCCCAAACATTAAAGGACAAGGGCGTGACCCATGCGACCTTCCACAATGTCTACATAAGGGCGCGACACTTCTCTGAGTAGTGGTGGCAGGAGTAGAAACTACTGGTCTACCAAATCTACCCTCTGAAATCTGTATGCCCGTAGATCTAGTCCTCTTAGACTGCTCTCTACCTGGTCTGTCCTCCATAACCTCTTAGCCTTTCCCTTTGCTTTGCCTTTACTCTTACTACTAAAATCAAGCTGGAACTGCTCATAATCCCTCTCACATAGCTGAGCCCGTTTAACTATCTCATCATAAGTCTGTATATCAAATGGGGCTAGCTTCACTCTAATAGATGGCCTCAAACCAGCCCTAAACCTCGAAATCTTATATCTGGTATTCGCACTAGTCTGTGGATCAAAACGGCTCAATGTAGTAAATTTGGCCTCATACTCGGCCACTGACATGCTACTTTGCACTAAATCCATAAATTCCTACTGTAATTTTTCCTGAGCAGTGTCGGGAATATACTGCCTCTGAAAAGCATCAACAAAAATATCCCAGGACAATTCCTGATGCTGAGCAAATAAGACGGTCTGGGTGGCCTTCCACCAATGTCTCGCATCATCTGCCAACTGGAATACTGCTAGGCCTACCTTCCTGTCTCCGAACATCTCATAATCTGAAGTAATCTATCAACCTCAATAACCCACTGCTCTGCCGCCAATGGATCCCTAGTACCTTTAAACTTAGGTGGATCCAATTTCTTAAATGATTTCACCAATGCCACATCATAATACGACTCCACATTTCTAAGCGGCTGAATCAATGGCTGTGGTGGAGCTACCTGTGGCTGAGGTGCTGGTGGTGGAATAGGCTGAGGCTCGGGTATATCCGGTGCCTGCTGTGGTGGGACTGGCACCTCTACTGGAGCTGCGAAAGCTGCAGCTCTCTCTCTCTACTCTATCTGCCTGGTACATAGCCATAAAATCGGCTACTAACCTCTTTACTTGGTTCACACGAGCATCAATGCTTTCCAGCTGTAGAGGACGTGGAGGTTTTGGGGCAGGTTCCAGTGTCTGTGGTTCCGAAGTCTGTGCTGCCCTACCTCGGCCTATACCTCTCACTGAGCGTATCCTCCTTCTTCCACTAATATCTGTACCACAGAAATCATTTATCACTTATCATCAATACATCAATTATATATTCAGATTATACAATACTACAGGGAATGTATACCATTCACTTTAAGTATCACTAAACATCCGACCAATCCTGCTTTGATACCATTAAATATGTAACATCCCAAATCCACAAAATACATAGTATTCACTTACCAATTACACTCACTTACCGGTTGGGCTGTCTGTGATGCTTATCAACTCCTATCACTTTTATAAGGATTATTAAATTATTTCCTTAAGATGTATATACATTCCCTTCTTATAAAGTAGTACTATACTATTTTACTGAATATATAAAAGGATACAACATACCTTCGATATCAGATCTCTGAAAGGTAATTCGCTTAGCCCAAGTTCAATAATCTGTGGAGTGGAAAATAGGGAGTGAGCGATAACGTGCTCAGTAAGGAAGGTGCATGTTGCTTTATAAACATAAAGATTATATTCCCAAAACATCTTATTTATTCAATCACTCAAACCCATTTAATATTAAACAGGATCCCATAGATCCTTTCAGTAAACAAAAGTCAATAAGTTGAGACTAGGCAGCAAACACATCATGCTCTCATTGTTCCCTTAGGAACACAAGTCATCCGCTTTTAGGGTGCACCCGTAGGCCATCGCCCCTCACGGCTATCTCAACTAGATCTATGGCCATAATCTATATATGGTCCTCGGGTCCACTTGTCAAGTGACCTTGAGACCGCTGACGACTTGGCGGGTCCATCAGCCTTGTGACACCCTGAGGTGCGCCCGTAGGTTTATCAACCCGAGCCACCGCCCCAGGTGGGTCACGCAACTACATGAATAATACTGCATGAACTCAGGGCCTAAAGTCTCAAACTCAAAATCACTTTTATATCTCATGAAAACCCTTTATGGAAATTATGTCTCCTTTATTATCATTTTCTTAAAATGATTTGATTCCCAAAAAGGTTTAGGTTTTCTATTTACAAACACCTTGAAAACCGTCTGAAAACTCAATATTTAAAACCTGCTCGCCCATGTCAGCTCACCTATTGTGCCTCGCCCATGGAAGCTCGCCCAGTGCGGTGAGCTTGTGTTCACCCACCATTTTTTTTTTTAAAACAAAACACTGGCTCACTCATAACGGCTCACCAGACAACCAGTTCACCCGTTATGGAAATTCCCATGGTCAATTGGCCCAACTATGGCATTTCCATGGTCAACTCGTCCGAAAGAATTTATATTTTCTGTTTTCAAAAATATTAAAAATAGCTCATTTATCGTTGAGAAAATGTAAATAGAAACCTGTTCGCCATGGTAAGTTCGCCCAGTCCAGCTCGCCCATGGTCAATTGGAATGAGGTGAACAAGTATTCGCCCGCCACTCTTTACTTTTAAAACATTAAGTAAAACTGGCTCGCCCTCATGAGCTCGCCCATTATTTTCTCAACAAAAAGGGATCGCCCGCCCTAATGCATTTATAAAAGGGTTCGCCCATCTGTGGCTTGCCCGGATTCTATTTAAAAACAAGGTCACTTCACTCACCCAACTTTCATAGAAGGGATCGCCCGTCTAAAACAACATAGCAGGTTTGGCTCGCCCGCCAATACCAGTTCGCCCAAATATCATAGGGCCGGCTTTTTAGCCCACCCAAAATCAAAGCAATTTATCAAAACAATGCATGTCATAAACCAAAACAATTTCTCAGTAATTTTATAAATTTAACTCCACAGGACATGCATTCTTTTTCACACACATCTCCCTTACCTTGTCTGATGAAGCCTTGCTCCCCGCTCGCCTTTCTCAATTCCCGTCTGCAAAAATTTATTAAAACTATTAATATTCCTTTTTCGAATATTATCCAAAACTATTTATATTTTCCTTCCTAATATTTGTGACACTTTGGCGAGATTCAGATCGCCATTCGCCCATAGAGCTCGCCATCTGTTAGTGGCTTATTCAGGAGAGTTCACCCAACATGGGAGCTCACCCCACTTTAACTCAACTCGCCATGTTCATCAATTCAATTCGCCATTCGTGGCTTTTCATTCATAAATGGGCTCGCCCATGAATTGGATAACGCTTGGCGACCTCTTTATCTCCTACTCGCCTCATTGGCGATCATTAACTCCACATATTTTGGGCGATCATAGTCCTCGCCATTCGCCCTCACCCATTCGGGAATTGTCTGACTTTCCAAAGAGTTTGGCGAACACATATGTCGCCAACTCATGCAACTCTCGAGCTCGCCTCAACTTTTGGGCGAGTACTTCTTGCTCGCCTGTTTGGCAAGCTGTTGGATAAGCCCGTTCGCCCATTGTTTTTCTTAATCATTCTTGATTATTTTCCATCTAATTTCTTATATATTCCAACAATATTTAACTAAAACCAGGCTATATCTATGTTTATCACGTTATAAAACATAGAAATCTAGTATGGAATATCAAGAGAACCATGGAAAATATGAAACTCACCTTAACCCAGTTGCTCCTCCAAAAACAGAATGTTTTCTTGCCTCACTTAGCTTAACTTTGCTTATTCCTCAGCTCTTCAACTATGGAGTAAAAGCTTGGCTACTACCAGATGAAGTTTCATGGCTCATATACGGGAGTAATGGAAGAATTAATTGTGAACTTGAAATGAAAACAGAATGGGCGAGAATGATTTTGAGGAAGATGAAGTTGGCTAAATCAGTTTTCCTCATGTATTCCTTCTTATATACTCATTCACATTCACTTAGAACCTACCATCTGTTCTTATCCCCTTTTTTTCATCATTTCCTGCATTAAAAACCAAAGAAAACTGCAGCAAAAAGGAACAGTGGTAAAGTCCTTACTGCAATCCGTTCTTGACTAATTTTACCTTGCCATTTATTGCCTAGCCCAATTTTGTCAGGAGAGGCAAAGTGGCGAGAAGTCCACTACAGCCTCTTTCCTTGACTTTTCTCTTATCTTTTCTTCTCTTCTCCACGCCAATTCACTTCCAGCCAACGTTTATTGGCTATCTTCTCATTCTTTTCTTCGTTTTGTCCTCTAGCCATTAATCCCTTCTTATACTTTTCCATTTCGGTTTCAACTTTAATTCTTCACATTTGTCCTCACTTCATTTAATGCTTTCATACCACTATCTTCAATCTCTTTACCAAGATTAAATCCCATATATTTCTTGTTACAATTTGATATTTGTTTTTTTTTCCTTTTATACACGATATTATAGATCATAACTCAAAGTGAAAAGTGGAAATTCATATTCAATTGTTTTCTTTAATTTTACTAAAACAATTTATTTCCACTATCAATCATGTACAAATATGGTATATAGTATAATAAAATTCGAGTCTTACATGCTCACCCCTATCTAAGTGTGAAAACTGAAGTGAAAAAGTAAGAAAACTGAAGTGAAAAAGCAATAAGTGAAGATTGGAAAAGTCAAAACTCAAAAGCTTTTACTCCTCGTTTTTTGTTGTTTTAACTTTTAAGTTTATGTGATTTTTTTTTGTATTTTATTACTTTTATTTGGTTCAATTTAATATTTGGTTCAATTTAATAAACGTTTTTTAATTTTTTTTCAACTTTCAGCCCAAAACAGTATATTAAAAGTTTGGGCTTTTAGTTTATGGGTAAAAGTAAGAGTTGGGCGGTTAAAAATTAGGGTTTTTTTTTCAGCCCATATCTGTTTAAATTAATTAATAAAAAACGTATCGTATCGTACGATACGCACGATTCAGTTACGATTCGAACGATTCAACTGCGATTCTTAATCAAATACAATTCAACATATCGATTCGTATCGTTTTTTATTAGTATTGAACCGTATCGTATGATACATATCGCGTATCGTATGATTTTAATAACAGTGGACTGTCCTAGTAATAGTGACAGTGGTATTAAGGTTGTGAATTGCAAACGATGGATAATTGAGGTTAACTGATGAAGGCGGCTCATTTGGGCACTTAAATGTCGGATGATCAGTGTTGTTCAGGGCCCTTGCCCTTTGGACCAACGCTGCTGAGATAGAGAGGGTAGTCATCATACGAGGCATCGTAGATGAGACCAGGATCTGCAGCCTCAAGAGGCCAGAAATGGCCGGATCCAAATTGAAAGAGAGTTGCAATATTACCTGCGGCATCTGTAATTGGCTTACCTAAGTTGTTTGCTGTCGAGGCTGCGACATTGAAATGAGATGGTTTAGAAGATTTATGTCCAGACAAAAATTACAATGCTGTAACTGTATATTGAGGAGCCATAAATGATGTCTAGTAATGCTACTTGTGGTCAGGAGAGCAGATTTTGTAGCAGCAATGCTCCAATTGGGGTATATGGCTTGGAGAAGTGCAGCTGCACCAGACACATGAGGGCAAGACATGGATGTTCCTGATAAGAAGTTATATTTTACTCATCTGTGATCGTCTCGAAGCTTTGTGGGAGATGATGCTTCACTCCATGCTGCCAAAATATCAAGTCTTGGAGCCCTGATATCAGGCTATCACAGGAGAAACCAGAAGATGAATTAGAAGATATGGAAAACTGTAAACAGACAAAGCACTAAGAAATTTAACTCGGATAAAGAAAAGCTGATGGCCCCGATTTAATGTACTATTAATTGATTGATTTAGAGTCATTATTACCTTGAAAATATTGGGATCAACAAAATTTGGACCCTGACTGGTGAATCCAGCCAGAAGGGTGCTGGCTTATAGTGCAACTGCAACACTGTCCTGGCTGGACTGATCATCGCTATCGGATTCTCTGTAAAGTTTATGTATTCAAGAATCTTAGCCCTACCATCAGTAGTCACAGCAGTTGCAGGAAGAAAATGAGCGTCATGTGATAATTCATTCCCATTGCCCTGGGAGTTGGCCAAGATGAAACCGACACCACCAGATCTCGTACACACCACAATATTCCCTTTCATCTTGTGAGGGTCAAGGGAACCAGGAAGGCAGCATTGCCTAAAATAGCATCCGATTATATTCAAATCAGATTAAAATCGTGAAATTCAAGAGAAAAAAAGTGCAGACCGGAAAAGAAACTTACCCTGTAGCGTTTTTAGGCACACTAGGGCAAACTAATGGGTACATCTCCTTCAATATGTATGGTGTACAGGGACGGAGCCAGGATTTATACTCAGTGGAGACAAATTAATATATAAATAATATTAAATACAATTTATTAAGATAAATTTCAAATTATTTTATTTATAAATGAAAAAAAAAAACATGTTTTCATAATTTAGAACTTTTGTAAAATTTTTCCATTCATAATCTGAGACAACACTATTGATGGTTTCATTCTGATCGGTAAAAAAATATAAGAAGTTAAAATAAATCTTGATTGTGAGAATTCTCAGTTTCATAAATACCATAAAATGTCAAATTTTGATATAAAAGAAAAACAAATGCAATCAAGTGTTGTGGTTAATTGAACTTGATAATTTTTTCATATTTGATCTAATTACTTTGCAAAAGCATATTGTATATATGTTACTTTTTGATTTAGCAAATCTTGATATCTTGATAACACTTCTAAGTTCTCTTATGAGCACCATTTAAATCTCCAACAAAAATATCAATTTTTTTCTTTTTTCATTTTGTGAATCCATCCAACACAATAATCATCACTCGCGTGCTTTCCAATTTTCAATCTACAAAGATAACAACACAAGCAAAAAGTGACTATCTTCTCTAAACTATATTCCAACTATTCAACATATTTTTGAACAATGTAGGAACAAAATGAAATTCAGCATTTCCCAATTTTTTTTGAGCAAAATTATTTTCATAACATTGATATGGATCCTTTTGCAAATAAGCTTTTCGAATTGAATTTGTACAAATACTGTATACTACTAGAATTGATTATGGATGATTCTTTCAAAATTAGCTTCTTCATAATAAGATATTTTATGATATTTTACCATAATTAATTAAGCTAAATGGTTTAGTTGATTTAATTTATAAAAAAAAGATACATTCGAATACAATCATGCAAAAAAAAATCATTATGTATACTTTATTATTTATTTTAAAATTTAATTTAATAAAATAATTTTATATATGACAAATAACTTCAAAAAATTAATTATTTTGTTCAACTTCAAGCAATATATGGTTTTAATTCTTTATTCTAAATCCATAGTTAACATAAATATAAATAAATCATAAATTAACCCAAAATCAAATTACTTCGTCAATTTAAAAAATTTCAAATATTAAATAAATATTCTATCACATAAGCAAATATAAAAATTATAAAAGAAGTAATTACTTACTTGAATATTTAATTAAAAGAAGAAAATATTTCATTTCTTATTTTAATTTTTTGTTATTAGCTTAATGACTTTCTTTTTCTTCTTGTTACTTTTTCAATTTCTTTATATTTAATGAAAATTGCTATAGATTTGAGAAAGTAGAAAGGGAAAGTTATGGGTGGGGTAAAAGATAATCACATATTGACTTTTACTTTTGTTTTTATTTTTTTGTTTATAAGAGGTTCAAAGAAAAAAAAAAGAGAAATCGAACATTAAATCTAAACCCTCTTAAAAGGGGGTAACAATGATTATGTTAAGTTTTGGTTGTTGATTTTTATTTTTGTTGTTTTCTAAATTTATGATGGTAATTCAATAAAAACATATTTATTACAGTCATAGTTTTTTTTATTTTTAATATATATATGTTATATTTATTTTATTTTTTTCATTTTTAGTGAGGCAAAAATATAAAAAACTTAATTAATTTTTTCCCATAACAGTAAAGGGATTTAAGGATCCCAGTGGGGGCAGCTGCCCCTACTGCCCCCACTGTGGATCCGTCCCGAATGGTGTAACACTTTCTCCCTAAAAAATTAAATCATGAATTAAACTAGAAGAAGAAGCACCAGGAGCAAAAAAACAGAATCACAGTTATAATATATGATCTGATCGTATAATCTTACAATAATTTTCAAGCCATTCCCTAGTATAAAAGGTACAAAAAATGCTCGGTCACCAACCGTTATTACTCAATGCGCCGGGTTAGAAAATGTTCCAGGGGCAGGACCACTGTTCCCAGCACTACATACCACAAGGATGTTGCGCTTTGCAGCATGTTATGCACCAAGACCAATGATGTCATCTTCATAGGCTAACGTTCAGGGGTTCCAATGGAGACGCTAATTATGTCGACACCATCAGCAATGGCGTCATCCATGGCTGCAAGCATGTCCTCCGCAAAACATGTGTTCCCGATTGGTTAGGGATCGCCCAGCAGGCCTTGTATATGGCAAGGCGGGCCAAGGAAGCCCCTCCAGACGCCGTGCCTTTCGTGAACCCACCGAGGGCCGCAACATTGGAGACTTCTCGGCTTGCCGCTGTGGATGCCGTGTGGGTTCAGTGGCCGTCCATGTCTCGCGGTGAGAGGTAGTCTTCCATCACGTTCACTGGACCATATTCGCTTTCAAAACCTTTGACGTAGTATCGGACTGCGATTATCTTCCTGTGTGAACAGGATCGAAAGTCTCATTTTGTAATGACATTTTCTTTGGGGTAATCGAAACACACACAAAACAAAACCTGATTATAAATATTTAGGCCATTAAGCAATATTATGGAGGACATCCAATGTCACTTTGAAGTTCATGTCCAAAATAGATATAGTTAATTCCATATATATATATATATATATATATATATATATATATATATATATATATATATATATGGAAACTAATAGTTAGTTATAATTAGCCGTTTTTGTTAGATGTTATTGAACTTTCTCAAGACGAAAAGTTAGCTCAAAAAAGTTAGGTTACATTTTTTATCCAGAACACATCTGGTTGTGGGGTACTTTTTCCAGAAACACAGAAAAATATTGATAATCTAGACTTTGATTTCAGTATTAAGTATTATGTGTAACACTTATAAAGACACCCACTACGTGAGAATAATTTTAACTTGATGGCAAATGCTTGAAATCAACCAAATAAAACAATCTAGAGTTGATTATAGGAATAAAGACTAGTAAACTGGTGGAGGTCACTAATCACTCTCTTGGCGCACTTTTGGCTGTCTACCTAGGTCCTAAGGGGGGACCAACCAAAGCCTGGAGCATTGGAGGTGATAAAGTTCACAAGATGGGGGAAGAAAAGGAAGAAAACGAAAGCAATAAACGCAAATCAGAATTACCATCTTGTTTTGGGTGAAATGGACAAGAAATGAGGGCTCTCCGATTCATAAAACCATTTTTATGGTACTTTTTTGAATAAGTTTCATCGTAATGAAGCAAATTGAAAAGTGAAAAATGTCTTATCATTTGAAAATGACTCAATTTCTGACCAAAGGAAAGGACATCTTCGACGTTAGAGAACCTTATAGGTCCTAGTGGCTATATAAATCCAAAGGGAAAATGTCCTTATTCTTTAATTATGACACAGTGTGACATTGTTTTCATGAGACTTTGACCCCTTGATCTCCGATGACAAAAAAGCATAAAAAAAATAACAGAGGAAGATGCCACGAACCTCAAGGCAGAATGCAAAACATAAAAAGGTTGCACGCTATTCAAGAAAACAAGTTGGTCACAGGTAGATTAGAAAAGATTTTAGAACAAGGCATGCATTGAAAAGAAAAAAAAGACCCTCATCATGATAAAAAAGCATGCAAAAAAGAACATTTGCTCACTTATTGCAATGAGATGAGTTAAAAGCGACCCCTTGTTGGCAGATTCCTTTCCATGATTCTGGTATGGGTTATGTAGATACTTGATTTTAGAAATTAATGTTTATTTTATGCTATAAGTGAAAAATAACTTCTTTTTAGAATAACTACTTCACAAGAATAATTTTTTCTCAGAAAAGCTCCTTCACAAGAACAGTATTTTATTAGAAGGACTAATTACTTCTTCTTAGAAGAGCTCATTAACATAATAGCATTTTTCAGAACAGCTTTTCATTGAACAACTCTTCACAGAACAACTTGTTCTCAAAATAACTCATTTATAAAACAAAACTTTCAACAAGAAGTGAAGATAACTCTGGAATAAGGCAGGGTTTTTGAGTTAACTTCACTATTGGGATGTTTTGGACAGTTTGGCTTGGTGGATCAGATATGGAGATAGTTAAGAGTTCTTCTCTTAACCTTTCTCTGAAGAATGAGTGTTCTTCCCTATTTCTTTCAATACATTTTCTCTCAAAGCATAACTCTCATTAGACAAAGCATTAATGCTTTGTAACTGCCAATTCTCATTATTATGTTATTAACACCAAAGACATGTAACTCCCATTCTCCACACCTATATATAGGATTCTTGTTGTCTTTGAAAAGGACTTTTGGCAAATGAGCTAATCCCTAAACTCTCTCAAATCCTCTATGCATTATTTTCTCTACACAGCCTTGTTCTCAGCCTTGCTCAGCCTTCTACCTCCACCTGCCGCTGCACTCATTCTTCAGGGTCTGCTCCAGTCTTCCTCTCCACCACCTTCCGGCACATCCCATTCTACTGGTTTGCAACGTTTCCTCTCCACAACTAAAGAACTCATCTACATTTTGGAGACTCCACTGGGGAGGAGCGATTGCATTGAATAGAACATCTTCAACCTTCACTTTGCCGGAAAACATGGAGAGCTTTACTAGAAATCAGGATGCTCAGACCCCTGCATACATTGAAGAGTTGATGAAGATGATCCAGGCTTCTCAAGAAATAATGCAAAAGTTGGAAGACACTATCTCCCAACTCACATCTTCCAATGCCACAACTTCTCAAGTTCAATCTGTCACTCCTGCTACTGTCGGGAATGAGAACAGTAATAGGGGAAACTCAACTGATACACCTGGTCCTGGAGGTGTTGAAAACATTGGTGCAAATAACACCACTACTGCTGGAACTTCTATTGTGACTCTTCCTCCAACCACAACTCAAGGCTTTGTGACAAAAGAAGAGCTTTAAAGGTTGCTAGAAGAGAAGAACAAGAGTTTGAGTTTTTTTGAATTTGATCTCAAGTTGCCTTACCCTGCTAGTGTGGCTGCTAAGCCATATCCCAAGGACTACACTAGTCCCAAGTTTAAACAATTCAATGGCAAGACTAGTGATGCTCGTGAGCATGTTATGAAGTTCGTGGAGACTCTTGGTGTAGCAGGACTAGATGATGATTTAAAGTTGAAAGAGTTCTCCAAGTCTCTCACTGAAAAGGCATACACCTGGTATGTCAATCTTACTCCTGGTTATGTAGAATCCTGGAGTCAAATGTGCAAAATGTTTGGAGAAAAGTTCTTCTCTACTCAAGAGAAAGTTACTCTTATTGATCTAGGAAGAGAGGATCAAAAGTCACGTGAAGATCTCATGGAGTATATTCAGCGCTTCAGAGAAAGAGTGTTAGATATTCAAGACTCTCATGATGAGAAAGAGTTTGTAAAAGTCTGTATTCAAGGGATGTTTTATGAATATAGGGTGCATTTGGAGAACTTACTACTCCCAACTTTTGCTACTCTAGTTGAAGCTGCAAGAAGAACCAACAACACTATTCTTAGGCAAAAGGGAGTTAATCGTTTCACAAGAAGAAATACTCCTACAGTGAATGCTATTTAAGGAAAAGGAAGAGAAAGAGAAAGAAGAGGCCCTCCTCGTCCTAATATGCGCCTTAGAAGAGAAGATCCAAGAGAAAGGCAAGATGATAATGCTGACTCTCCACCATTCTCAGTTCCTTTGGATAGAGTGAAAGCACTTCTTCAGGAATGGATCAGAGATGGAAATATCAACTTGCCTTATATTCCACGTCCACCAACAGCAAAAGAGAGGTCCAACCTAAGGTATTGTGACTATCATCGAACGGTTGGTCATCCACTTTCAGAATGTAGGAATATGAGAAGGTTATTTCATAAGAGAGTACAAGCAAGAGAAGTATTGATTGGCAATAATGGAGTTCAGAACAATCCACTTCCAGTTCATCCGAATCCTAGAGGACATGTGAATGCTATTATTCATCATGATGACCCTTTTCCTTCAACTAACCAATTCGAAGAAGCACAAGCAAATAGTATAGTGACTTCTTCCATTGCAAATTCGCTTATGAAAACTCTGAATTTCAGGCATTTCTTTGATCTACTTGGGTTTTCAGAAGCATCAAAAAAAGAAGCTGCTATTGCTCTAGTCAAAATAAGAGGGCAACAATACGGAGCATGAAACATTGTAGGCCGCCCTATGGGAAAAATGGCAAGTGGATATGAGAATGCCATAGTTTTTACGGAGGCATATATGTGTACTTCTCATCCTTATCACAATAAGCCACTTTATGTGGAGAGTGTTATCAATGGATATCCTATCAAAAGAACATTCATTGATGATGGATCTTCTGTGAACCTCATGCCTTTGTTTACTTTGAAGGCAGTCAATATTGATTTGAAGACTTTATGACGTCCCATAACAATCTCTTCCTTTGACAGTAAGGAGATTTCAACTTTGGGACAAGTGACAGTGAATTTCAAGATGAGACCAATTCAAGATCAGACTTGCTTTTATGTGATTTACGCTGATGTAGCTTACCATGTTCTTATAGGAAGAAAATTCTTGCATACTCACAACATCATCCCATCTTCTCGCCATCAGTGCATCAAGGGTAATTGGAAGGGGAGGAAAATTTTCATTCCAGCTACAAAGACTCCATTTGAGCGGAATAAAGAGAGGCATCTTTCTTTGAAGATTCAGTAGAGGATGGAGAAACATCTATTGTAAGACCTATAGGTGTTCCACTTCCAAGATGGGAAGACCTGTCTGCAAAAGAAAATAATATTGGTGAGAAGAAGAAGAAACGTCGAGGTGGAAAAAACAGACACGGAAATACTTTTGAGAACAGAGATGAAAAAGAAGAAAGACAGAATAGTGGAGTGAGTTCTTATACTCGTGAGGATGGAAAAATTGTCTATTGCTTATGATGGGACGAGGGGTCTAGAGAAAAATCTTCTCTTGACCCCATACAATGGAAACCTCCCGATGAGCAATTAACTTGTTCTCAAGTAGAGGTGCAGGAAGAGGAGAAAGAAGAGATTAAGCCTACACCATAGCAACTTAAAGAGCAGCCTAAGCCACAAGGTGATGAGTTAGAGGAGATTAATATAGCCAAGGAAGAAGGAGAAACAGCAAAGCCACTTTTCATCAGCAAAAACCTTTCAAGTGAACAAAGAATCATATTGATTCAACTCTTGAAAGAATTTCAAGATGTTTTTGCTTAGACTTATGAACAAATGCTTGGGCTAGATGATAATCTGTTTACACATGAATTGCATATTGCTACCGGAAGTAAACCAGTGAAGCAACATGCTCGTGTGTTTCGTCATGATATTAAAAACCAAATCAAGGAGGAAATCAATAAGCTTCTCAAAGTTGGGTTTATCAAGCCAATACACCATCCTACTTGGTTAGCCAATATTGTTCGAGTGAAGAAGAAGAATGGTACAATTAGGGTGTGTGTAGATTTTAGAGATTTGAATAAAGCATGTCCCAAAGATGATTTTCCTCTTCCAAATATTGATACTTTGGTTGATGCTACAGCTGGTCATGAAATGTTTTCTTTTATGGATGGATTTAATGGCTATAATCAGATTAAGATGGCTCTAGGTGATACAGAAAAGACAACTTTTCGAACTCCATTTGGAAACTTCTATTATACTGTTATGCCTTTTGGATTGAAAAATTCGGGTGCAACTTATCAACGTGCCATGACAGCTATTTTCAATGACATGATGCATGATTGTATGGAAGATTATGTAGATGATATAGTTGTGAAATCAAAAAATGCCTCAGATCATTTTCAAGATTTGAGAAAAGTGTTTGAACGATGCAGAAAGTATAGGTTGCGAATGAATCCTCTGAAATGTGCATTTGGTGTTTCAGCTAGAAAGTTCTTAGGTTTTATGGTTCACAGAAAAGGCATTGACGTTGATCCTACAAAGATAAGTGCTATTCAGTCTATGCCACCTCCAATGAATCAGAAACAACTTAAGAGCTTGTTGGGAAAAGTTTCATATATCAGGAGATTCATTCTAGCCTTCGGAGAAATAATAATTCCTTTTCAAGCTTTGTTGAAGAAAGGAGTGTTGTTTGAATGGGGCGAACGGCAACAGGAAGCGTTTGACAAGATAAAAAGAATCTTGACTTCTCCAGCAACCATGATTATGCCACTGAAAGACTAGCCAATGATATTATATCTCACTTCTACCCCACATTCTATTGGTTCTTTGCTAGTAAAAGAAGTGGAAGAGCAAGAACGACCTGTGTATTACTTGAGTAGATGTTTACATGGGAGTGAGTTAAATTATTCACCGATGGAGAAACATTGTCTCGCATTGGTCTTTGCTACTCAGAAGTTGCGTCATTATTTTTTGGCTCATAAACTTGTCGTGGTGACTAAGTCAAATCCTATCAAATATTTGCTCTCTAGACCAGCTTTATCTGGGAGAATAGCAAAGTGGATTCTTTTGCTCGGAGAGTTTGATATATCAGTTATTCAGCCAAAAGCCATCAAGTCTCAAGCACTTTCAGATTTGTTAGCACATTTTTCATCCCAACATGAAGAAGAAATACATTATTCTATTCTGAATGAATTTCATGAAGAAGTTTGTTTAGTGAATATAGAAGAAGGGGAATGGAATTTATATTTTGATGGTTCTTCCACAACTTCTGGAGGAGGTGTTGGCATAGTTTTGATTCCACCAAGTAGAGAAGTTGATTCCTCGATAGAGAGTTTAGAGTTAACCTCCTCTCATTTCAGTAGAAACAACATCTCCTTGGATGAAGAGTCAAGAAGAGAAGGATACTCCTTGATTCCCAGTTTAGAGTTAAACTCCCTAGAATCAAGTAGAGAACCTATCTCCTTTGCCTTCAAATTGGATTTTCCATGCACCAATAATCAAGAGAAGTATGAAGCACTTATTTTGGGTTTGTTCATAGCTGACTCCATTGGAGTTAAAATTCTTTTTATTCATGGAGATTCTAATCTTATAATTAAGTAGGCTAATGGTGAATTTGCTTTGAAAGAACAGATGTTAGCTTCTTACAAAACACTTGTTCAATCTTTACGGAAGAAGTTTCAGAATGTAAGATGTGAGCATAGCCCAAGATCTACAAATCGGTATGCAGATGCACTTGCTACCTTAGCTTCCAAAATTCAGATTCCAGAAGAGAATGAAAGTATCATTATGTCTGTTGTTAGAAGAACTTTACCATGTACAACTAGTGAATTATTTCAATCTCTTGAGTATGAAGAAGATGAAGATTGGCGTTCACCTATCATTGAGCAGTTGGTCAAGCCTACTTCTGCTAGTATTTCGAATCTGAAACACTTCCTCTTAATCCAAGGTGTTCTATACCATAGAAGTACTAATGGAGTTTTAGCAAGATGTGTTTCTAAGCATAAAGCTCAAGAAAGATTGAGTGCAGCACATGAGAAATGGTGTGGTGAATAGGGACCTCCATTACATCACCTACTTCAAAGAGCTGGATACTTTTGGCCAACCATATCTAAGGATGCTTTGCAAATTCAAAAATCTTGTAGTAAGTGTTCTGAACCTCCAGATGTCAAAGAATGCAATTTTATTGGAAGTACTAGTGATTGGCGTAAGCCTTATATTGATTATCTGAAAAATGGAGTTCTTCCAACCAATTACCATGATGCAAGACAGTTGAAAAGAAGAATTCAAAGGTTTTTTATGAATGGAGATGATCTATTCCGAGTCTCATTTTTAGGAAAACCATTGAAATGTGTTTCTCCAGTTGATATGCATCCTTTGTTGGAAGAAGTACATGGTGGGAGTAGTGGAGAACATGAAGGAGGTAGGAAGCTCCATCAGAAGCTTTTAGATATTAGGTACTATTGGCCTATTATGGAAGCAGATCTTATGAATCACGCGAAGAAGTGCTGCCCTTGCCAAGTTCATGGCAATGCTATACATGCCCCAGCAGTGGAACTACATAGCATAACAACTCCATGGCCTTTTCATACTTGGGCATTTGATTTAATTGGTCCCGTAAGTCCACCTTCTAAAGGCTAGACATGGATATTTGCAGCAATGGAGTGTTTCACAAAATGGGCAGAAGCTATTCCCTTAAAGAATGCACAGGACCAGCGGTGGCAAACATCATCAAAGAAAATATCATTTGCCATTTTGGGATACCCAAAAGAATTCTCTCGGATAATGGAACTCCGTTTATCAATTCTAATGTGAGAGAATTGCTTGCACTTTATGATATTGATCATGTGAAGTCTTCTCCTTATTATCCAAAGGGAAATGGTCAAGCTGAAGCCACCAATAAGACTGTACTAAAGATACTTAGTAGAATGGTTCATGAAGAACCAAAATTATGGTGTGAAGCTCTTCCAGTGGTATTATGGGCATATAGAACTTCAAAGTGTGGGCCAACGAAAGAACTCCGTTTTCACTGGTGTATGGAACACAAGCTGTTCT
Organism: Heritiera littoralis; assembly: GCA_031772115.1. Taxonomy (NCBI): domain Eukaryota; kingdom Viridiplantae; phylum Streptophyta; class Magnoliopsida; order Malvales; family Malvaceae; genus Heritiera; species Heritiera littoralis. The sequence continues at coordinate 3,935,288 of JAPDPK010000026.1, read as the reverse complement.
TCCAGCTGAAATACTAGTTCCATCTGCAAGGTTAGCTCTAGATGCTGAACTGGATAATGATGCTTTTCGGATGTTAGAACTAGAAGCATTAAAAGAAAGGAGAGATAAGGCGAAGAAGAATTTATCATTTTACCAAAGGAGATTGAGTAAAGCTTATGATAAATTAGTGAAAAGAAGAAATTTTGAAGAAGGTGATTTGGTACTTCGTGCTACAAAACACATCAGAAGAGGAACTCTAGCCTCTAAGTTCAGTCCTGTTGGCTCTATAGGCTATACCGAGAGGGGGGTGAATCGGTTTTTCGATAACCTTAGGTTCGTTTTTCGATTCCTCTAAATTCTCTAGCCTATTTGAGTGATTTCTAAGTTCTCTAAGCTAGGCAATTATACAATATAAATTCAATACAATAAACACAAATATAATTGCAAATAAGTAAAAAGAGTAAGGATAGAGAAATGTACGCAAGTGATTTATAGAGGTTCGGCAACCTTGCCTACGTCCTCTACCTTGAGACGCTCCCAAGGATTTTCCCAAATTCACTATCCTTGAATTTGTTACACTCCCTTTTTTTCTAGGCTAAAGAGAAACCTCCCTCTTTTTCTAGGCTCAAGAGAAACCTCCCTCTTTTTCTTAGGCTAAAGAGTAACCTCCCTCTTTGTCTTAAGCTAAAGAGAAACCTCCCCTTTTACAAGGATTGAATGTGTTTACAATTGTATAATCAAAGAAGGCCTATAAGTAGGCAAATGATTACAGAAATTAGGCACAAAGAAAAGCCTATATAATATTTTGTGCTAAGCAATACAAGAGATATGTGAATGATGGAAGATGAAGACTTTGTAGCTCTTGATTTGTTGTTTGAGGCTTGAGGATTTGAGGAATATGTGTTTTGGAGTTGCTGAGTAGTTCCTCTTGCTTCCTTTAGCTTCTAAGCCTCTATTTATAGTCCCTTAGATGGTTTGTGGATGTTGGTTGGAGCCAAAACAGAAACTAGCCGTTATATCTCACAGAAACTAGCCGTTGGGGACTTTCTGACTTAAAGGGATCGATCCTTTTACCAAATGGATCGATCCTTTTCTTCATTCCAAGCTTCCAGGGCATTATGCCAAAAAAGGATCGATCCCTTTTCTTAGGGGATCGATCCCATGCTTCCAGAGAGCCATTTTCCTGCACTTTTGGGTTAGAAATGATATGGCTTTTGATTTTAATTCAACCCAAAACATGTATAAGCTTTAAGGGAGTTTTTCTTAACTTTCTCAAATGAAAATATTGTCCAAAAACTTATAAGTAATTTTCTAAACTTATGTTCAATAATTCTTGAGAAAATTACTTAATATTGAAAACCATTTTTAAAGTATTAAAACCCATAAGAATATATCATTAAATCATGGTCTTAATGTTTGATATGAACACTTAAAAATGGATTGAGAAAATCATGTGTGATAAGGCAAATTTACAATATGAATTAAAACATTAAAGCTTACTTAAGTTTTTGTCATTTTAAAATATATATTGCAATTTAAAACTAACAATCTCCCCCTTTTTGATATGACAAAACTTATTGTAAATTTGCTTTGAAAATTCTAAAATACTCCCCCTTAAATAAAGCAAGATTTTATAAAGCTCCCCCTTAATATAAGCATGAGTTTTGAAAATGAATTTTCAAACTATTTCACCCCCATTATCTCTCCCCTTTAATATCTCTCCTTTTTAATATCTATCTCTCCCCTTTTTTGTCATAGCAAAAAGAAGGAAAAATAATAAAAAAAATATGCTCCCCTAAAATCATGGCTATATGAGAAGAGATAAAAAAAATATGCTCCATCCAACAAGAAACATGTTAGTACATGGGACTCATAGCACAAATAGATAAGTCAATATTCACAAAGAGTATAAATATTCAGCAAAGAATATGACTTATGATCCTAAATCAATTGTTTATAAATAATTTTGCAATAAGGTCTCAATTGGTAAGAAATTAAGCAAGCACCTAAGTATAACAATTGTTCTCTAAAGTCTAACTAAGGTGCATGGCAATACATCATGATTATGAGCTAAAATTAGATGACATATCATATGCAAGAGCTCATAAATCACGTTCAAGCAAGAGTGTGCATAGAATCAAGACATATAGCAATTAATTACAAATTCTAGCACACAAGAGTTTCATGCAAATATATCCTAAATGGATTCTTCTCTATTTGTCATTTCAAACTAAAGAGCACAAGAAGAATTGTCAATTTAAAGCTCATACCAATTAGCAATTTAGATTTGGCTTACCAATTATTGAAAATATGGTTGCCAATGATACTAATTGTTATTTCAATCTAAATACCAATTGTTACTAATGGTTGACTTAGTCATTTTGCATGAATCCAATATCTATGTGTAGTGTGTTCATGTCAAGAGAATAATCATTCTAAATATGTACGAACACAATCACACATCATCAAATATGCATATAGATTAATTAAACATAAGCATACAATCATAAAGTATTAATCCATATTCATATTCACAAAGTTATATCATATGGAAGATTCATAAAATCAAAGTATTCAAGCAAACACATTTTCTTCCATGTTTTCAATCACAAAAATCCGATACTCATTTTTCAATTCAAGTCTTTAACCAATTATGAGCAAGGAAAGATTCAAATAATAAATGCATGAATATCAAGTTTGTTCAAGTTTGCATTAATCTTTGAATGTTGGTGTTGTCATTAAGACCAAGTTCTTTACTAATTTGGCCATAAGAAAAATTTAAGTACATGGATGATAAAGTTTCATGCATTTGAACATTTAGGATCCATTTATCATCACAAATTATAGGCCAATGACCATTACCAATTGTTGAATTTACATTTGAAATCAATCCACTAGATGTATAATTATCATGAAACCTAGTGTGGAATTGATAAGTCAAGCCAAGAGACATAATCCTATAAGCATGCTTGACTAAGATGAACAAAAAGAATGAAAAATATTCATTATGCATAAGTTCATCAAATTCTCAAATATATCCATAAATCATTGAAATAAATCTTAAACATTATGTTTAAGCATTTTTTGAAAATATATTTCTAGATTATTTCAAGATTCATGAATGTTTTCAACAAGAAAAATAATTTTGTACTTGTAAGCTCAAGAAAAATGATATTGATTGTTGAAAGTGATACCATTTGTTGGAAATGATACAAATTGATGGAGTTGAGGCATGATATTAATCAATAATGGATTTTCATGTTGTAAATATCATCAAAAAGAAGTTACAACAATGAATTTTAAGTTGAGAAGAAAGAAGATATCAAGAAAGTGAAAAATCCTTCTCAAATTTGGTTGAAAAAGTGCAGAAAAGCCCTTTTGGCCTGGGGGGATCGATCCCTTTAGTAGGGGGATCGATCCCTTAACTCCAGAATGTAGATTTCCTGCATTCTGTTCAAGGGGGATCGATCCTGCTTGCTGAGGGATCGATCCCTCATCCTGTATCTGCAGATTTTTTACAGAAAATCCAACCTTTGAGGTGCCAAAACTTCGTTTTTGAGTATTTTAAGTCCAAGTAAAGGTTTAAACATTTGTAAAACATGATTATGGACTTGTATGAATGGAAAACATGAATGAAAAACCATTTTACAAAAGATTTTGCAATTTTGGAATAATTTTCACAATAAAATGCATTTTTGGCCTCAAAGGATGTCATTTTGAGAGTTAAGCACATTTTGACAAAACCAAAGCATTAAAAACCACAAATATGCCAAAACAAACTTGTTCACATAGGTTTTAAGCACATATATCATCAAAGCATACATTTTGTGAACATTATGCCATGATTTCCAACATATAAGTTCTTCATTAATGCACATGACATGACATTTTTCATGTATGACATATTTGGCAATTTGAGGCAAGTAAATACATTATCAACACATAGAAAACTTGCTCAAAATGCAGAAATCCAATAATCATTTCAAAATTGCTAGACATGCTTTTCATCCAATAATCCAATGCCTCAAGAACCATCCATCAACCAATCAACAATCATTTAACATGCCTTTTCTTTATTCATTCAACTCATAATGCACCAAGAATCATTAACACATTTTCTCATCAAAGCACAACTAATCAAATAAAAAGTTTAAGGAGCAAGGAATTAAGCTTACAAAACTCCTTTGCTTGAGAGTGCTTTGCCTTGATGTGTTGGATCCACCATTAGCCATTCTTTGGAGAATTGTTGTGACCTTGCTAAGGATGGATTTCCAAGCTCTTCCTTTTTCTCATTGGAACAAGCAAACTCCATGAGGATGTGTTGAGCATTTAAACTCCATTGTTCCATTGTATTCCCATGCTCTAACACTCCTACAACAAACCATATGCTTTGGTACCCACATTTTCTTGGGTCCATGAGAGTTAGTGCAAACAATTTTTGATCCTTTGGGGATCCATTTCAAACTCAAATCATCATTATTTATTGCATGCTTTGGCACCCACATTTTTCTAACCACTCTTCCTCTAAATGTGGTTTTTCTATATGTGCATGCTTGTGAAGAGTGTCCTATTCTATTGTATAGTGAGCATGTAAGAGATAAATCATGCATAGTATTTTTGCTCACAAGGAAATTCTTTAAATGAGTTTTTTTTTGTATTGCATTATAACCTAACCTATCTTTGTCAAAGAAAGCTCTTTGGGTCCCTAACATGTGATCTAGCTTTTGTTGACCCATATAAAACCTAGAAAATGAGTTATGCAAATTTAAGTTCTTTTTATTCAACTCATTTATTTCTAAGTTAGCCTCTTCTAATTTCTTTTCAAATTCTAGCTTAGCATTTATCAAGGCTTCATTTTCTATTTTTAATTTACAATGATTTTCTTATATTTGGAGTTCATGCATTGAAATTCATTTGCTAAATCATCAAAGGCATTTTGGAGTTCACTAAAGGTATAATCATTATTTTCACTAGAACTACAACTAGCCTTATCATCACTAATGGCCATAAAGCATGTGTAGGCTACCTCATTATCTACGTTTTCCTCATCGGAGCTATCACTATCACTCCATGCAGCCACAAATGCTTTCTTCCTAGGTTTCCTATCCTTTTCTTTCCTAAGTAAAGGGCAATCTAACTTAGTATGACCCGGTTCATTACACTCATAACACACTAAAGGGTCATTTTCTCTTCTGCTTGACTCCCCTCTTTGATGTCTCCTATTATTTTCTTTTTCTTTCATTCTCATAAACCTATTAAATCTTTTGGCAAACATTGTCATTTCCTTCTCTTCCTCATTTCCACTCTCATCACTATCATCTTCAAGGACCTCATGAGTGGAAGACTTAAGTGCTACCCCTACTTTCTTTGAAGGCACTTTATTTCTTTTCATTTTCATTTCATATGTAAGTAGGGAGCCCATAAGCTCATCTAGAGACAAGGTATTTGGATCCTTAGACTCTTCTATTGCGGTTACCTTTACCTCCCATGACTTAGGCAAGCTATTCAAAATTTTCTTTACCATTTCAACATTGGAATAAGCCTTGCCTAGAGCCTTAAGTCCATTAATTATATCATTAAACCTAGTGAACATTTCACTAATGGACTCATTTTCTTTCATCCTAAATAGCTCATAATCATGTGTGAGCATTCCTACTTTGGTCTCTTTAACTTGATTTGTCCATTCATGTGTGATGGCTAGTTTATCCCATATTTGTTTAGTATTCTCACATAAGGAGACTCTATTATACTCATTGGGACCTAAAGCACAAAAGAGGGTGTGCATAGCCTTGGCATTCATTTGTGCCACTCTCATGTCATTTGTGTCCCACTCATCCTCACTCTTAGGGACATCTTTTCCATCTACTTTCTTCATAGGAATTCTAGGACCATTCACTATAATTCTCCACACTTCATAGTCATTTGATTGTACAAATAACATCATTCTAGTTTTCCAATATGAATAATTCTCACCATTGAAGAGTGGAGGTCTAACTAATGATTGTCCCTCTTCTCCTAGGGGTGTGCCTACATTCAAGTGAGCCATTTAAGATCGTTTTGCTCGATAGAGGTTAGTCTAAATCAATCTCGAGCCCAAGCTCTGATACCAATTGTTGGCTCTATAGGCTATACCGAGAGGGGGGTGAATCAGTTTTTCGATAACCTTAGGTTCGTTTTTCGATTCCTCTAAATTCTCTAGCCTATTTGAGTGATTTTTAAGTTCTCTAAGCTAGGCAATTATACAATATAAATTCAATACAATAAACACAAATATAATTGCAAATAAGTAAAGAGAGTAAGGATAGAGAAATGTACGCAAGTGATTTATAGAGGTTTGGCAACCTTGCCTATGTCCTCTACCTTGAGACGCTCCCAAGGATTTCCCCAAATTCACTATCCTTGAATTTGTTACACTCCCTCTTTTTCTAGGCTAAAGAGAAACATTCCTCTTTTTCTTAGGCTAAAGAGTAACCTCCCTCTTTTTCTTAGGCTAAAGAGAAACCTCCCCTTTTACAAGGATTGAATGTGTTTACAATTGTGTAATCAAAGAAGGCCTCTAAGTAGGCAAATGATTACAGAAATTAGGCACAAGGAAAAGCCTATATAATATTTTGTGCTAAGCAATACAAGAGATATGTGAATGATGGAAGATGAAGACTTTGTAGCTCTTGATTTGTTGTTTGAGGCTTGAGGATTTGAGGAATATGTGTTTTGGAGTTGCTGAGTAGTTCCTCTTGCTTCCTTTAGCTTCTAAACCTCTATTTATAGTCCCTTGGATGGTTTGTGGACGTTGGTTGGAGCCAAAACAGAAACTAGCCGTTATATCTCACAGAAACTAGCCGTTGGGGACTTTCTGACTTAAAGGGATCGATCCTTTTACCAAAGGGATCGATCTTTTTCTTCATTCCAAGCTTCCGGGGCATTATGCCAAAAAGGGATCGATCCCTTTTCTTAGGGGATCGATCCCATGCTTCCAAAGAGCCATTTTCCTGCACTTTTGGGTTAGAAATGATATGGCTTTTGATTTTAATTCAACCCAAAACATTTATAAGCTTTAAAGGAGTTTTTCTTGACTTTCTCAAATGAAAATATTGTCCAAAAACTTATAAGTAATTTTCTAAACTTATGTTCAATAATTCTTGAGAAAATTACTTAATATTGAAAACCATTTTATAAAGTATTAAGACCCATAAGAATATACCATTAAATCATGGTCTTAATGTTTGATATTAATACTTAAAAATGGATTGAGAAAATCATGTGTGATAAGGCAAATTTACAATATGAATTAAAACATTAAAGCTTACTTAAGTTTTTGTCATTTCAAAATATATATTGCAATTTAAAGCTAACAAGTCCAAAATGGGAAAGTCCATATATTGTACATGAAGTGAATGACAGTGGCTATTGTAAGTTGATGAATCCAAGGAACAATGCTATCATAGCACCCATCAACTTTTAATACATCAAAAAATTCCATGTATGAGACTCATACTTCAACACTTTTGTCAAGATTATGTTATTCAATAATAAGTCAAGTTCATTGCTTCTACTTCTCTCTGTAATGAAGCTTAATATATGAGAAGTTTATTTCATTAATAGCTGCAGCTTAATCGCTCATATTCTGGCTATATTTCATTGCTTACAATCTAGCCGCAGCTTTATCGCTCATACTTGGCTAAGAATTATTATATAATGACCGTAGCTATATGCTTTTCTAGAAGGATTGAATCAATCTCCTATATATCGAGTTGAGAGATAGTCTCTCCTTGATGTAAAATTGAAAAAGGTTCTCCTTGGTCGCATACATGAACATACAATTTTCTCTACAAAAGAAAAGAAAAGCAAGATTTGCTATTGATAAATAAAAGAATAAAAGTACCAATATTATTGCAAAAGATCAAAAAAGTTCCTACACAAATAAATATTGAAACAGAAATACATCAAAAGAAAACAAATATCTAATAGGCTACATAGCTCCAAAGAGAAGAATTACTGTTGCTAAACTCTGAAAAAGAATCTAACTTCTACAGTAACTCAATTTGATGATTCTTTAGTAAGGCAATCTTCACTTCAATTTCTTTTAACTGTTCTCCTACCTTTTTCTTCTCAACATCAATGGAAAGGAAGGCTTTGGCTTTGGAAATGCAAATGTCAATACATTCAAGCCTAAAACCAGCCTTTACTGCATCATCCATAAGTCGCAACATCAACTGTAATTTCTCTGAAGAAATAGAAGACATTGGAACATCAGCAATCAACAAGGCTTTCCCTAACCCATCCAGTATGTAGGAAATAAAATCTTCACTTTGGAAGATACAAGAATCCCAAAATTCACTCCTTTTCTGATAGATGATCTCCAAATGCTTCACATACTGAGACTGAATAGAGAAACCATGAAAATCAACCTTAGTTGTTACATTTCCAGAATATGTTCCAAAAATATCAAGGGTACTAATAACTTCCCTGTTCTCTGACACTAGGGGGGAAGAAACAACATCAAGAGCAGCTGTAGCAATAACAGTGTCAGTCTCAACAGCTCGAGCACTTGGAACAGGTTGAGCACTTGGAACAGGTTGAGCACTTGGAACAGGTTGAGTACTTGGAATAGGATCAACATTTGGAACAAGAATAGCTATGTCAGTCTGAACAGGTTCAAACACTTGGAACAGGATCAGTAGTAGGAACATGTTGAGCATTTGGAACAACATCTTCCAAGATAGCAACTTCATCACTCTGAATATCTTCCTCAATTCCATTAAAGAAATCATCAGCACTTATGTCAAATAGAGAAGTAGAATTCTCTAGTTGAACATCATCAGCTCCAGAAAAAGGCATCATCATTAGACTTTTCAGAATTCATAAAATGCTCGTCACCAAATTCATTGTCATCATCACAAGATGTCTCATCATCATTAACAAATTGCTCCTTTCGAACTGATTTACCCTAAAAAAAAGTGTGGGAAGATGAAAAAATGACATCAAAAGAGATAAGAAGGAAGAACAAGAAAGAAAAAGAGAACAAGAACAACTTACTTTTCCATGTTTAGTACGTAAAGTAACGATATCAGTAGACTCCTCATCTACCTGATCAACACATTCTTTTCCCTTTCATCTTGAACATGAAGGGATCAAACACAATGATATGTCACTTTGAGTAACATCGACAAGAGCAAGGCATTTTCTAAGATCGGGAAGAGGTACACAAAAAGCTTTCCAATCAGAAATACACTGACCCAAATAAGCTAGCCATCTTGAACTATAATAGTTGCGCTTATCAGAAGCTGGTACAACCCAAAGTTTGATCTCTTTACGCTTCTTTTGCACCTCATCAAAAAGAAAATCAGAAACACAAGAAGAGAAGTCTTCATCCAAAGGACTAAAAAGGGCACATGGAATCTTTTGATCATATCCAAATGACGAGCAACTCTACACATTGAGTATACTTCAACAGAATGAGAATCTCTATCTAAGCCTGCATAGGTACTTTCTATAATAGAGGGTAAGATGACAAGATTAGTCCACAAGTAAAACTCAATCTCTTCCTTACTTAATGAAGAAGAACGAGGTTGAATCTGAACACCATAGTAAGAATATGGATTACCATACCCATTCTTCTTACGCAAGAAAGGATGCCAAGTGAATTCCTTCATCACATCCAACACCTCAAGAACACATCTCCTTGCATTTTGATTATGCCAAGCCCAAGCTCTATAATTATTCTTAGAAAGAAGTCCAAAGAAGTCACAGACTGAGGACTTTGATTAGGTATAGGAGCACAAGTACTAAACCTCTCCCATAAACACATTTGAATGAAAGAAACATCGATGTACGTAAGAATCCTATACTGACCAGCTGATTCTTCAGTCTTGGAAGAATATAAATCCAATCTTCTATAAAGAGAACCCAAATAGAAAAGGGCTAGAGAAAAGCGCATACCTTTAGCAATTTTAATAGTAATTGGAATGAGAGCTGGACTAATACCATCATCTGGACATCCTGGGAAGACATGCTTGGCTAACCACATTATTAGTAATGCTTCTAACTCATGCTCAGAATCTAGAAGATCAGGAGAAGTGCTTTCGCCTTTTCTAGGTTTGAATTTATGAAAAAATAATCCAATCCAATTAGAGAACTGAGCAGCCTTAGATTTCTCTTTTTGATGTTTGAGCAAATCACAGAAGAAACTACGAGTCTTCTACTCTTCCTCAGACAATTTGATGGAACAAACATTATGTCTCCCCAGACAATGAAGTTCAAGAAGAACATGTACATCCTCAAGAGTAAAAGTGAATTCTCCCCAAGCAGTAATCATAGTATGAGAAAAAGTACTCCATCGTGCTAAAATAGCACGCCATACATCCATTCTTCCTTCTCTACAAATACGAAGTTTTGAGGAAACTAGTATAGCATCAAGTACTCTTGCTGAAGATAGAACCTTTACATGAGCAGGATTCTTCATTACCTTATTCACCCAATCTTCCCAACATTGAACAGGTTGAGAATTAGAACCAAACTTAGTTAAAGACAATGGGAATTCTCCTCGTTCAAACCTAAATTTCAGAATAGACTCGCCTGGAATATGAGTTCTGAAAGTTGATGCTTCAAGGCTAATACTTAGCCAAGAATGGCCAACTTGAGGATCAGGATAAGAAGCAATTCGTCTACCACGAACCTCTTTCCAAAAACGATCTTCTCCTTCTTCCTTAATGATCTGATCTGACCAATCTTCAGGAACAGAAGGAAGCGCACGGCCTTTTCCAATACGAATACGCATTTTCTTGTCAACAAGAGCTTCAATATTAGAATCTTCATAAATATTATTTTTTTCTTTTCTTTACAGGAGCTCGAGCAACAAGAGAAGATTGGCCATATTGAACCTTTGTCATTGGAGAATATCTACAAGAAATCAACCACACAAGTTAGATAAGTATCTGTTCATGAATATTTAACAATAGTTATTTTTAAAAATAAATAAATAAAAAAATAATAGTTTATTAATAAATTATTAATTAAATTTTAGAATTTTTTTAATTAAAATACTACACGCAAGATATTTGTGCAGCAAAAATTACTGCACGCACTAGACCTGCACAGCAAGTTCCTGCGTAGCAAGCTTTGCTGTGTAGCAAACACTGACACTACGTACTAGTATTTTTACTGCACAAAAAGTTCTGCGTCGCAAGCTTTGCTGTGCAGCAAAAATTGACACACGCAATATTTCTTTTACTGCACAGCAAGTTTTATTGCTACACTGTAACAAACCAATCTTATATATAAGAATATACTACATACACTATCATTAAAAAAAATTATATAATACAAACGATTTATTTTTAAAACATGCAAAGTAATCATTATAGTCCAACATATATATATTTTTAACAACCAACTAAACTTCCTATAGATTTTAACTTAATAACTTAACAATAACTACAGAATTATTAAAACATTATACATCTACATTCAACAATCTCTAAATTATATATACATATATATATATTCAAAGATAAGAATAATAATAACAATAATAATAGAAAAAAAATTCATAAAGACTTTTAATTGCGGAATGTCCTTTGATTGAATACTTTTTTTTTCTTTGTGAAATAAATTATAAACAAGTTACTAATAATAGCTTAGAACAAATAGAAGTTTGACCTCTAGAAAACCTATCCAATCTATAGCTAGCAGGGGTGTTCAAAATATGAAAATAATTCGGTTAACTGACCGACCGAATTTAATTCGGTTAATCGGTCGGCCACCGAATTAAATTCGGTCGGTTAACGAAAATGATATTGGAAAAAATTCGGTTAACGGTTAATTCGGTTTGAAAACCAAATTTATTTCGGTTAACCGAATTAACCGAATTAATGATATATATTAATATATTTATTTATTTATATATAATATATATACTGAATTATTTATTTATATATAATATATATCATATTTATATATAATATATATTTATATATTATATATATGTGATTTTGTTTGGTGAAATGAGAAATTTGTGAAAAGTTTGGTTAATTCGGTTAATTAACTAAATTATATTTCGGTTCGGTTAATTCGAAAATATATATTTCGATTCGGTTAACGAAAGTAAAATTTCCTAATTCGGTTCGAAATTAACCGAATTAAACGAATGAACACCCCTAATAGCTAGTAAATTACTATCTTTCACGTAAGTGGTTAAAGCTTGTAATTTAAATAACTTCATTGCTTTAGTTTGTCTATTTCTAAAATTACATTTTTTTTGCAATAAATAAATAGCAAATAGAAGAAGACATGCAACAGCAAAGATATATATAAAATTAATTAAGACTTGAAAAAAAAAAAAAGATGAAAAACACTTACCTCTTCAACTAAAAAACCAAAAGAATGAAAAGAAACTATTGCTCTCTTGTTTTTTTTTTATGTAAGAAAATTTTCAAGAGAAACTTTCATATTTATAAGACTTAGAGTATCAAAACTTTAATGATAAATATTCAGAATCAAATTTTCTTTTAATTACAAATATATTTTTTCCTTTTAAAAAAAATAATTTGTTAAGAGAAAGTTAAATAAATTTATGTTTAAAATAATACTTACGATTCATTAAGTTGATATACTAGATTTTCTTTTCCTTGTCAACAATTTAGATATGTAGCATTAATTTTTTTTTTTCCAAAAGTAAGCTTCCAATTCGGAAGTCTATGGACAGTATGCTATGAGCTACTAAATTTATATTACTATTTATATGATGTTTCCAAATGGAAATTTACGTTCAATACAAAAAAAAAAAAAAAGGTAAATATGCTTCAACTACAAACTGAAGCTCAGGATACAAGCTTCTACCTGAGCTCTACGATTTTACAGTTGAAGCATTAGCTCGCGGGAATACTTTCATGACCTATAAAACATTAGCTCGTGGAACAGTCCTGCGAGAAACAAAAACATCAACTCACCGTTACTCAAAATTTTAAAGAAATGCATATCGCTTGTCCTCAAAATTTTAGAAAAATACTCTACTAACCTGTTTTCAAAATTTTAGGGAAAAGCTTATAGCTATTCTCAAAAATTTTAAGAAAAAGCTTATTACTTGTTCCTAAATTTTTAGGAAAACGTTCATTACCTGTTTCCAAAATTTTAGAGAACTCTTCTGACTTGTTTCTAAAATTTTAAGAAAATGTCTTTACTTGTTCCAAAAAATTTTAGGGAAACAATCTTACCTATTCCCAAAATTTTAGGAAAACGTTCCTATCTGTTCCCAAAATTTTAGAGAAAAGCTTTTAGCTATTTCAAAATTTTAGAGAAAAGTCTTTACCTATTCTCAAAATTTTTAAAAAAAAAAAGCTACTTACTTGTTCCCAAAATTTTATGAAAATGTTCCTACCTATTCTCAAAATTTTAGGAAAATACTTTATTCACCTATTCCTAAAATTTTAAGGAAAAGCTTTTAGCTGTTCCAAAATTTTAGAGAAACGCTCTTACCTGTTCCCAAAATTTTAGTGAAAAGCTTTTAGCTGTTTCCAAAATTTTAAAAAAATACTTCTTACTTGTTCCCAAAATTTTAGAGAACACTCTACAACCTATTCCCAAAATTTTAGAAAAAAACTTTTTACCTGTTCTCAAAATTTTAAGGAAAAACTTCTAGTTGTTCTCAAAATTTTAGAGAAAAGCTTTTACCTTTTCTCAAAATTTTAAGGAAAAGCTCCCAACCTGTTCCAAAAATTTTAGGGAGACGTTCCTATCTGTTCCTAAAATTTTTGGGAAAAGCTTTTAGCTATTCCAAAATTTTAGAGAAAAGCTTTTACCTGTTCTCAAAATTTTAAGGAAAAGCTCCTTACCTGTTCCCAAAATTTTAAGAAAACGTTCCTATATGTTCCTAAAATTTTCTGCAAAAGCTTCTAGCTATTCCAAAATTTTAGAGAAAAGTTTTTACCTGTTCTCAAAATTTTAAGGAAAAGCTCCCTACCTGTTCCCAAAATTTTAGGGAAACGTTCCTATATGTTCCTAAGATTTTTGAGAAAAGCCTCTAGCTATTCCAAAACTTTAGAGAAAAGCTTTTACCTGTTCTCAAAATTTTAGGAAAATGCTCATTACCTATTCTCAAAATTTCAGGAAAACAATTTTTTTATTCCAAAAATTTTAAAAAAAAATCTACTCACTTGTTCCCAAAATTTTAGGGAAATGCTTCTTACTTATTCCCAAAATTTTCAAGAAACACTCTTCTTACTAATTCTCAAAATTTTATAGAAACACTATTCTCACTTGTTCCAAAAATTTTAGAAAAATGCTTTTCTTACTTATTTCCAAAATTCTAAAGAAACACTAATTCTAAATTATTCTCATTTGTTCTCAATCTATGCATAGAATATTTATTTTCTTTAGAAATTTCTATGCAGGGGGCAACTCAACATAAGCAACTGCTCAATCAAGTAACTGTACTGTCGGACAAAATTATTTTGCTAAAATTTTTATGCTAGGAAAAATTTCATTATTATTCTATTAAGAAAATTTCATTCATCATTAAAATTCATACAGGGGGCAATAATGAGTCTAACTTAAACAATTTCAATACAAGACAATAAGTTTTAATAAGAATATCATTTTTCCAAAGATCTTTTATAGTACTAGTGCATGAGAACTTCTTATACTAAGATTTCTCATCCAGGGGGCAAAATGTAGATACTTGATTTTGGAAACTAATATTTGTTTCATGCTATAAGTGAAAGACAACCTCTTCTTAGAATAACTATTTCACAAGAATAACTTTTTCTCATAAAAGCTCCTTCACAAGAACAACCTTTTATTAGAAGAACTCATTACTTCTTCTTAGAAGAGCTTATTAACATAATAGCTTTCCTCAGAACAACTTTTCATGGAACAACTCTTCACAGAACAACTTGTTCTCAGAATAACTCATTTATAGAATAGCACTTTCAAGAAGAAGTGAAGATAACTCGTCGGACGGCGGCGCAAGGCAGCGCATGGTGGCCAGCAGCCATTCGACGATGGACAAAGCTAATAGGTTTCAGAGAGTTTTTTTTTTGTTTTGAAAAGTTTTTTTTTAAAAGGGTTGAAGAAATGAACAACTGACCAAAAAAAAGAAGCTTTTATAAGAGTGCAAAACGGGGAGTTTTGAACCCAGCTGACCCGCGCCTCTCGCCGACTCGGATCCGAGATCCGCGCACCCTGCTCCCGCACCCGCTTCACCGCCTGCTCGCAACCCGCTTCAGCCCAGCATACCAGGCCCGTCCGTGTGGTGTTTGGACCTTGGTGTTTGGGCTGTCTTTCTGGGCCATTCAAAGGGGTTTTCTTTGGGTTCTAAGCCCAATTTCGTTTGGTATATATTTTTTTCTCTTTTTCCTCATTTATTTATTTAGTATTTATTTATAATTTATTATGTGTGCTTTTAATAGATTCTCATGGTAAAAATATACATTTTAGTTCTCTAGGATTTAATTAATTTAATTGCATGGGATTAATTTTAAAAATAAACATATAGTTTTAAAAGATAGATAAATAAAAATAAAATATATAAATAAATATGTAAAATACATGGTTTTAAAGTATATATAAATAGATATATTTTATGTATATAAAATGTGTATAAATAAATATATAAAGTATAAATCGAACACATAATTTTAAAATAAAAATAAAGTTTTATTAAACAACTTGCTAAAAAAATGATGCAAGCTTCAGTAAAAATAAGTAAATGGATAAATAAATAAATAATAATAATCATGGATTCCCGATGATAAGTTTTCGTAGAAGTCGCAAGTAGCGATTCTTCGAAAAACTTTAGGTGAGAGGAATTTATCGAATGTCGCCAAAAGTATTGGGATACTCGATATAATTCCTCAATATTCAAATTCATGTTTATTTTGTAATGGCAAATGAAGAATGTTAAAAAAAATTTTAACTAAATAAAGATTAATAAGAACAAAATAAATAATGAAATAATTAGAAAAATTAATTAAAAGAGGGAAGAGAAATATATAATAATAAAATAATTGAACCAATAAGAGTTGACAATAGTAAAGTGTCAAAAGGTAGAAAGTAGTGATTAAAAATTAATTAAAATAAAAACAAGTGAAAAATAGATGATAATAGAGTTTTAATAAAGAAGAATAGCCAAAGGATTTAAGCTAACAAGACTTAACGAAAACAAAAATGAAAAAAAAAGGAGAAACAATCAAGATACTCACACAAGGTTAAAGTTAATTCCGATGATGGAATGTTACGGAAGTCACATGTAGTGATTCCTAACTGATCCCTAGGTGAGAAGAGTCGTACTAAACGTTGCCAAAAGTATTAGAATATTTAGTACGATTTTTCAATAATTTAATTTTTTGTTAAAAATAAAAATAAACACGTTTTTTAAAAAAATAAAAAAAAGAAAATTAATGATAAATTTTAAATTTAATTAAATGAATGTCCGATGATGGAATGTTACAGAAGTCACAAGTAGTGATTCCTAACTGATCCCTAAGTGAGAAGAGTCTACTAAATGTTGCCAAAAGTATTGAAATATTTAGTATGATTTTTCAATAATTTAATTTTTTGATTAAACATAAAAATAAATAATTTTTTAAAAAGAAAATGGAAAAGGGAAATTAATAATAAAATTTAAATTTAATTAAATACTTTTCCGATGATGGGATGTTACGGAAGTCACAAGTAGTGATTCCTAACTGATCCTTAGGTGAGAAGAATCTACTAAATGTTGTCAAAAGTATTAGAATGTTTAGTATGATTTTTCAATAATTTAAATTTTTATTAAAAATGAAAATGAATAAGTTTTTTAAAAAACCAAGAAATATAAATAAATCAACAAAAAAATAATGAAATTGAAAATTAAAAAATTCATTTGCATCATATATTATTTATTTGCATCATATGCATTCACTTAATTTCTAAATAAACGTGAATCTACCGAGGATGAGATTCTGTAGAAGTCACAAGTAGTGATTCTTAAGAAATCTCTAGATGAGAAAAATTATTTCGAATGCTCCCAAAAGTATTGGAGTATTCGATTTAATTATTCAATACAAAAGGGTTCACACTCACTTTCGATAAACAAAATCTAACCTTTTTTAAAAAATGAAAAAATAATTTTGATAAATAATAAAATGCTTCAAAAATGGAATAAAAAGGAATTAATTTTAAATATTAAATTAAGACCATTTTTATTAGAACCAAAGAATAACACATGATTACAATGATACCGTTTTTTAAGCAGGCGTTGTAGGGGTGCTAATCCTTCTCTACACGTAACCGTACTCCCGAACCTAACTTTTGTTTTCGCAGACCAAAAATTGTTCTTTTAAATAAAACTTAATTAATTTTGAGATTTTGTTAAAAAGATAAATATTTTTAGATGACCAATCACACCTAGTCAAAAAAGATTGGTGGCGACTCCTTTTGTTTTTTTAAATGTTTTCAAAATCATCGAGCGCGAAGCCGTTACGACAATGACTATGCAAAAAAGAGTAGAGATATGCGACCTTTTGAAGATATAATGAAATATTTAGAAACTTTTTGTACCGTTTAAACTGATCATAAACATTTTTTTTTTGAAAACCAGATGTTATCATGTTAATCATATGGCCATTGTAATTGGAAAGTATCCTTGATGAAAGATAATTCTAAACCCTTAATAATACTTTTAACTATGAAGAGGGTATCTAGGGTTGGACTACGCATGCAGCTCTAATTGTACGTTTTAATATCCCGCCAGCCAACTCATGACTGTGCAAAGCAAATTAAGAATTTGTCTAGGTTCGGCTTTTAATTATAAAATTAAATATATATATATTACTGTTTGTATATACTAATATATATGATCATGTAATTTATTAATTATAGTGATTTGATTTAGTTAGGAAACAGAAGTATATCATAACTAGTTTACAATTGTACATTATTAATTATTTCCAATAATGTTTTATGAACACGATTTTTTTAATCTATTTTTGATAAATTATAAATGAATTAATTTTGATTATACTAAATGAAAGATGAGAATTTGTTGTTTAGCCAACAACCCTAAATCCATAGCATACTTGCAGCCAAAGAATGTTTAAATACAAACCAAACCATAGGCTTATTTGTCCTCTCATTTGCATCAATTCTCTCCCTTTCGCCTATTCTTTTGTCTTGTATTTTTGTTTTCAAACTTTTCAACTCCCGCCAACCTCTGGCTTTCAAGCTTCATCCAAAACATCATTGACATTAGAGAGATCTGTCTTGTCTGCTTTTATTTAGGTTCGTGACCACTTTTGTTTTGGCACACTAGCCAAAGTTGCCTGGCCATTTGAATACGGCATTGGGCAAGAAATGGATATCTGCATATCTTGCAACTCAAGTTGTCAAAATTGCGGGCTGTTTTTAGGATTGCCTTTAACTTTCAAGGCCCTCTCTACAACATAGCTTGCCATACCCGTGCCGTGCCTCTTCTTGCCATTGATATTGATGGAAAGCAAATTGAAAAGAAACAAATAAAATTTCTTTTATGAATAGTGGTAATTAAGAAAGCACTCCAATAAGCAAGACATTTTAGATTTTAATGGAGGTAGTTGCCCCCACTGTAAATCCGTCTCTTCTCGTACTGTCAACTTCATGAATCTGCCAGCTCTCTTAAGAGTTTCACAACATCATCTGATGATCCAAGGAGATACCGTGCATTCGTTCTTTTCCTTGCTACGGAGCAAGAAAAGTAATTGTCACCCTGAAGGTCAAGTACTGAAGATCCTTCTTGCAATGACATTCTATCGGCCACCATTGATTGCAAAGCTCCTCCAATCACTGGATAGGTTGTCTTCCTTTCCATAGTTGATAATGACCGTTGTTTCTTAAGGTGAGCTGCCATGGATCCATTTTTACTCACTGGTAACTTTGAAACAGATGTCCTGACTGGTGCTGGTACATGGGATCTTAGTGGAGCTGGGGCTTCTGAAGGAAGCTCCGGCTCAAAAAAGGTATAAATGTCTTCATCCTGAATCAAATTGCAGAAGATTTAATTCCAGTTATTCACATTTAAGCATCAAGATGTGTCTTTGTGTGTGTTCCTGAACATGTGCATTCGTTGCCATATCATAAGCTCAAAGTTTCAGGTGTTATTCCAGCAATGTTAACAATTTTCAATTAGTTTGAGGCTGATATAACTGGATTTTAGGCCATAATAATCAGAGTCCCGAAGTGCTAAAAGCCTAAATCTGCTACATGATCTTTTTACATTGGTTTTCAGGTCTCTACAGTTAAGAATTTGCAACAGAGTAAGATGCAATTAATAGAATGTCCTGAAGCCAAATATATCTAGACAGGAATACCTAAAAATAAAGGAAAATAGCTAAAAGTCAGGTAATTGATGCGCACACCTTAGCTAGAAAGTGCCCAATACATAGGACATAATCAATGGGTTCCTTCATGCCTTTGTTATGAACTATTTCTCCAAGGATTCGATCGATTGCTGCACCCTATATATGTATATTTATCAAAGCATGATATAAGACAAGCTGTGATCCTGATCATTGAATAGAAGAACAGGTGTGAATAATACCACTAAAGCGTACCTTTGTAACACTGACAGATCTAACTTCAACACACCGGCTACCTTGGACAACATCAAGAGATGCATTAGAGATTGGACCTGTCCAAAGATGCTGCAACAGATCCCTTGCTTGAAGTCTTCCAAACTCAACATCTAGATTTTTGGTTAAGTTGTTCAGAAGACAATCAATAAATGAGACAAACCAACACAAGCTTAAATTGATGTGATTATTTATGCCAAATAGAAAAGACAATATAAATTAGTTGAAGATTATTGATGAGGACCTGCATATTTATAGTTCCATATAACTGAAGTTTCTCGGAGCTCAAAATGAGATCGAGGAGTTCTTTCAGTAAAATATTCAAATACATGCTGAAATCATGAATAAGCATCAGAAAATCAAGAGCCTGAATAACTCCATATGGATTATATTAAAATTTGTCTAATGCTGTACCTTGACGCTATCTACCCAATCCATATTTAAATTTTCTGGCATCGTTGTCATCCAGTCTCCCCTTGTAACTCGTAAAAACATCCCATTTTCTGCTGCCAACCACAAGTTGTAATCACCAAAGTTCTGTAGAGCAAATTGTTAGTTCAGAGATAAAAAAAAGGCAAAGAGTATAAAGCAAGGACTTGAATTTAGAAAATTAGAAAGAAGCATACAGCATCCAGGACACTTCTTTCACATCCACTAAGGACAACAATTGTTGTCTTTGGATCATCACAAAGCTTCTTCAAAGGTTCTTGTAAATCCTGGCGTAACTTGGGCTCCCATTCCTTAATTTGACTGCCCTTCCTCCCCAGGGTATCCACTGGTTCAGTTAAAGTTGCATTGAATCCCTATAACATGGAAAAGTGGTCATGAAAATGTGAAAATGCAGTTCATAAGGAACATTTTTTTCTCTTTTCTTTTCCTAAAGTGTTCAGAGAGAGATGTGAGTACAGAAATTAGCATACCAGTATCAGCAATCGGTTATTGGATTGTGAGTAACGATCAACTGCAATTTCAGTTGGAAGTATAGGTGGAATTTGTCTTGTCCTTAGCTGAGCTTCAACAATGGTATCATTAAGTTCACTACACAAGGAAAGCTTCAGAGTTTTTAACAAAATTGAAACAAGAGATAGACATAAGAAAAAGGCAAACAACTCAATCATCCATTATGGAGATTTCTAATTCCACAACATAAATTCCGAGATTCTGAAAATAAAAATTAGTTTTCTCTTTTTGTTTTGACTTAATAACAAACTTTCTTAAGAGTTCAGGGTCTAGGCTCAATTTCTCAAGCTTTCATCAAAGAAAATACCAATACTAAGCTATTGTCAACACCTTACAAAGGTTGCAGCCCATTCTTGAGATGTGTGTGTAGTTACATGCATGAAATTATGGTGGTGGCGTTTTTCTCTTTCATCAGCTGGCATATTCAAAGCATAACCAATGGAAGAAGCAACTTCAGTGACATTCCATGGATTAACCAAAATGGCTCCAGCACCAAGAGACTGAGCAGCCCCTGCAAACTAGAAATAAACGGAGATGTTTGGATGAAAAATTTAAGCTTCACACTTTGGAAAGAGATTAGATCATCAGTTAAGCATTATAACATCTACTTTTCTAGAAATGCCCTGAAGAAATTTCGATTCAAATCAGATCTTAGTACCTCACTTAATATAAGAACCCCTTTCTTGGAAGCTTGACAAGCAACAAACTCATAGCTGACGAGGTTCATTCCATCCCTCAAAGATGTTACAAGAGCTACATCTACACAATCAATTAATTGCCAAAAATTTGGACATGCATAAGAAAACTTATCATAGAAACAACCAATAGTGATTCAAAATTGTGTTATGGAACAAAAGTCGGTACCAGTAACAGCATATAGTGCACATAATGCATGAAAATCAAGAGAACGATCCTGTAAAAGAGTAAGGAAAATGCTTTAGAAATCTAAACACAATCAATCAGCAATAACAGACAAACAAGTTCAGAGAATATGAGCTAAATCTTATTGAGGCATGTTAGAAGTAATAGTAAAAGGTGGGACGATATTTTATCTTCAGCAGCTAAAATGAAATCCAGTGAGGAACAGAACAAGTATGGAACATCTCCTTCTTTATGTCTATAGGTAAATATTGGCTACAAAATTGACTAAATAGTGCCTTGCTAAGCCTGACAGTAAGCACACCTCAGAAGTTAAACTGCAGATTAATTTGTCACAGAAATATGGAGTATTCAACGATTTAACTTGATACTAAATTCACAAATTCATTCAGTACATGAAAAGATCATATGTTTAGGTGTCCCTGATACTCAAAATTTGAAACTGTTTCTTCTGGAGTATCCTAAAATCTTGACAAGTTTGTCAAGTCTCATGGAAAACTTCTATATCATTAAATGAGCTCCACTTATTGGCATGAAATAGTGCCCATGCAAACAGAGCAAAAAGCTTTCATTCTTGGAAAAGAATCTTTTATGTAAATTCTTCTAGTTCATTACTGAATAATCATATTCTCAAGATGCAATTCACAAACATACTGCATTTGATCCACCTGAGCATGAATCAACATAGAAAAACATACACATTCCATAAGCATGTGCATCTGCATCCATGCATAAAGAATAATTTTACAAAATGAGCCAAGAACCTATATCTGTCCCTTTTCATCAAGAATTTCCCAAAAGTGACTCTTAGGTTGAAGTGAACAGGATGAGACTATATCCAGTCTGCACCTGTCCAGCTGAGCATTAAACCTTTAGTTCAGTTGTTTTATCATATTATATTGACAGATATAGAGATAATAAGGCATAGACAAACCAGATGATGTATTGGTACGGCAGTAAGAGTTCCAAATCTTCCATTAATGCGCCCAACAATCTCATGGACCTGGCTTGTGAGCTTTTGATCTATAATGAAGAAATTAAACACATAAGATTTTAAGGAGGAGGAGGAGGAGGATGAAAGCAACATCCAGGTTAGCAAACAAATAACGCCAAATATAGTCAAGAAAACCTCCAATTATCAGCAAATTAAATGAAATGGTATTCTGAAACCTAATTAAAAACAGGGTAACTGCACCAAGGAAAGGATGAAAAAGAGACAAAATCAGAGACAGAAAAATATTGGTTGTAAAATGCAACAAATGACTCATGCAAAACACATTCACCATTAAAAAACAATCAGATCAAGATGAGATTGGAACGGCATCTTCTACTTTACTCACGTACACTACAATTGATTGTTATAAAAGTCACAGTGACACAATAAGAAGGCAAAATCAACACACGATAGTTAATCTTGAGGTGCTAGTGTATTAGTAAGATCAACCGTGTTAATTGTTCAATGCCTTGGCAGTTCTTGATGCAAAAGTTAAGGCAATGTTTCAACAAATCTAACAGAAGGAAAAAAATGTTTATGAACATACACTCAGGAACATCGGTCCTGGTAGGGACAGCAATTTGCAGGAGAACAACCTTATCACGCCAATCAGGATTTTCCTCGAGGAATTTTTCAAACGCCAGAATCTTCTGAGGTATTCCCTTGATCATATCAAGCCGATCAACGCCTAACATTACCTTACAATTATTAAAAATCAACCATAAGTAACTCATAAACAGTTTGGAGGTCTGCTTTCCTAAAGTCAAACATAAGATTTCAAAATGCCCAATGAATGCTACACACCCATTAATAAATATGAGTTAAGGGTACTGGACTATGGTGCTTTCAACTGGGCAAAGAAGACAGTGAGAAAGAAAGGGAGAAAAATCAATTCCTACCTTTCGGCCAGCAAACCTCTCTTTCAGTTCTTTCATGTGATCTTGGACTTGAGGGAGTTCAAGAGCTCGAATGAACCGATCAGAATCAATCCCTATTGGAAACTGTAATTTCAAGCTCCAAAGCCAAAGGAAAGTGTGATAAGGAATAAATGCATATAATGTTAAAAGACCAACATATAAGAACAAATTAAATTGGCAATTTTGAAAGTGTTTATATAATAAACAGAGAAAGAGAGAATGATTAGATAAGACATACTGCAGCTACACGAGTCAGCTTTCCTTGATCCTCTACTCCTTCAGGTGTGCCTTCCAACCCAAGAATACGAGTACAAGAACTACCAAAATGCCTTGCATAGTCATATGTGTGGAAGCTGGAAGGTCAACATACCAGCAATTAAAACAATACCACAATAATGGCCTTGAGAAGATGTGATAAGATTTTGGCAAGAAAAAACTGAGCACACAAAGTGATAAAGAGTCCACTTTAAAACTGACAACATCGTTTTGCACATTGTTAAAAGAAATTCATAATGATGCTCAACTTACAAGCATTCAAAACAGAAATGTTTAAATTTGTTCTCCTTTCACAATTAAGGCACAGCTACCTAATGCAGAGCACTGCATATAAAAAAGCATTCAGTTTAAATGATTTTTAGCCCCTGCTTCTAGATAAAACCTTTAGGGAAATAGAGAAATCATCATGCTTACATCTATCTTTTCCAACTTTTTCCTTTGGTTGCCAATAAGTTCTCTTCCATTAATTTCAACAATGAAACCCCCACTAGGAAAATGAAGAACAAGAGTAAGCTACTCATTTTTTTTGGGCTGGATCAACCACCTATGGTTGCATCTTGCAATCTCAATTCAATTGAACAAGTACAGTCACTTTATATCCTAAGAAAATTACATTATGAAAATAGTGGGATTTCTTGATTTTTAATCAGCTGCTGCACAATGAGGTAGTTTAATATCCATTAAATACTGGAACAACCTATCAAATCAAGGATCAACATAATTACTCAAAATGGCACTTTCTGTTTTTTAGCGAACCAAACTAAAATATCTGACTGGACCATGGTTAATTGGCATGTTCAGGCAGAAAGAATATAACATTTGGTATCATATATTGGCTAGAAATGATGATTTGGTAAAAAACTTAGAAACGTAGTCATACTGCCTGGAGAAGGCATGTGATAGTGATAGAATGTTTGCTTTCTTTCACTTCTTATGTTTGTTTATTACCTTTTGGCTGGTCACTAGGGGAGAGGATAAAACCTGAGGAATGTTCAAACTCCTTGGAGAGTCCAATCCCAGCCTAAGGTCCACTAGCTTGCTCAGCCAAATCCAAAGTACATTATTAGTACTATATTTAGTGAAAATTCCATCACCTTTCTAGACATGCAAACTAAGCTCAATTCAGATACCCAGGCAATCTTCCCATACATAAACTTTGAAGGTAAAACAAGATAATTGCATTTGCTTTCCAATATAATGCCAGAATACAAATGATCTTACCCAACTAAATCAGCAGCAAGAACAGATCTCAGCAGCTCTGACCGAGATGGCAGTGTCCTATGGATTTCAGAAGAAGGAAAAGGAGTATGCAAAAACCAACCAACTTTCATTTTACTGTTATGCTCTTTTAGACATTTTGGAAGAAACATTAGGTGGTAATCATGGCACCAAACCACATCCCCTTCCTCATAATGTTCATTAACCACATCAGCAAACATCTGGTTTGCTTTCTTATAAGCATCAAACTGAGATTGAAAACTTCTAGTAGTTGCAAGGCGGTCTTCTTGTGGAAGTCCAAGGTAGTGAAACAGTGACCACAATATGTTGTTACAATATCCATTATAATACTGATGAACAATTTCTTCATCAAGAAATACCGGTATACATCTCTGCATTAAGTAAGCACAAAATCAAACATTAACAATAAAATTTTTCATCTTATGGATTAGATGTTAACAACAATGAGAACTTCATTTCCATTACCTTTTCAGCTAAGGCTTCAGTTAATGCTTTTTGTCCAATTTCATCAGGGACATTTACACCAGCCCAACCAATCCATCTGGTCTCAAATTCCTTCACACCTTCATAACAATTTAAACATTGCAAGTTGCAGCTAAACAATTCAAAATGAATTACAGAAAATAAAGCAATAATGACAATGCAAGAGAATTGAAGTGATCAGTTTACCAAGCAGTGCACTGACTAATCCTCCTACACTTAGCTCAAGTTGCCATGAATCCTCCCCACGCCTAACTGCAGAAACCGGAAGCCTATTAGCAACCACCAAAAGCCTCTGTTTCGAAGCCCGAAAATCTTGCCTTTCCCATCCATCAGAAGAAACTCTGCCAGTTGAAATGGCTTCCAAGGATTCGTCATCGGTGAACGAAATTGAAGTTTCTGCATCAGGTGAAAAAGGGTCACTGGTTGATAACTCAGTGTCACCATCATTGAAAGACTTGTTGAATTTCCTCAACTCCCTTTCTCTAAGAAGCCTTTCCAATCTTGTTCTTGGTGTGCCAGGGTTAGAGTTATATTTGTTCACGGGATTTCCGTTGGTTTGTAACGAAGCCTAAGAAACCAAGAAAATAAATAAAGAACAACTAACAAACATAATACAAATTAGAAAAGAAAAAAAGGGTTTTGTTTTATTTTACCAGATTGTTGGTGTCATACAAAATGCAGATCTCTTGGGATGAAATTGACATTGACGAGAATGAGAAAGTGTAGTACGGAAAAGAGAAGGATGTGAGTGTAAGTTGGCAAAATACGGATATTTTGGGAGGCAAAGGCTGTGGCTAAGACACGAAAGACTTCATAGAAAAAGGAAAAATCCATCACACCATATGCACACATATAGATTTATATTTCATCATCATCCTCTGCAGAGAATTGTTATCCAAACCAGATGCCAACGGGGTTTTCTTTTTCTTGCATTTCTTTTCAGTCCATGCAGAGCCACCGGATCAGGCCATTCCCACTTGGATTTTCTTCTTCAGTTTCGATTTTTTACGACTTATTCTTCTTTTTTTTTTTTTGAAAAAAATTCTGAAAAGATTTATATCGATTAAATTTTTAGATTATGAAGCGTATGTGAGGAATCATTAATTTGTTTTTATCTCATTTTTATATAGTTTAACGTATAGTGGAAGATTTGAGTTTTAATTTTACTTTTGAAAATTTTGACTAGTGGGTATTAGCTAATTTTTTTTGTATAGAAATTGTGATTAGCTTGTAATATCTTCAATGGTTGAACTTGGAGAAAGAAATATTATATAAGGAGAAATTATTTGATACACGTTAAATTTTACAAATGAATTAATGAATTGACACATATTTTTTAAATATATTATAAAATAAAAAATGTGACAATTTTTTTAATTTCATTTCGCTTGTAAAATTAAAATATCTCATTGTTACTATTATCAAATTAAAACACTTATATGAATATTTAGGAGTTGAGATTAGACTCCATAAGGTATTATATGCATTAAAAAATAAAAAACACAACATAAATAATTTCATTAATTTATGTCAATTTTATATGAAAGAGGTCTATAATATAATGTCGTAAGATTTGGATTTAGCCATCATTAATAGATAAATAATTTTTTAAGGAAAATATTTTGTTAATTGAGGATGAGAGTGGAGTTGTTGGATTTAGATCCAAAATTTATAATAAAGGCACAACTCTTTTTTATTCACTCATTTTTTTTATTAAAAAATAATATTTTAACATTTAACTCAATTATTTAGTGAGACTTGAACTTGATACTTCTTTACTCATTAAAGTTCCGAAAGCCTTATTGCCACTAAGTCTTATCCACTCAATTAAGATGCTAATATATATAATGTTGATGGGTCATCTCCTTTGAAAAACATATCATTTTTATTGGTCCATTATCCAAAAAATAAAAAAGAAAATCCTTGAAAATAACGGCATCATGACTCTCCTTCAAGTGTGAAAAGGGAAGAGATCCATATAGTTGTATATTGGATTAGGTCACAATCATTCACTTTTCCATTTTATATATTTACATATATATATATATATATATATATATAATTATCTAACAAAACGTTAACAGAGTTTTTTTTTTTATTTCACAAACAGAATTAAAATAATAATACATATCTTATTTTATTTTCTTAATATTTTTAAAAAATATGTGCCATCATTGTAATCCTTCTTGTGAAGTTAAAAAATTTCATTGACAGTGTATTAAATATTAATCCTATGTATAAAATATATATATATATATATATATATATATATATATATGATGCTACTAATGCTGTTTGTAGAAAAATCTATTTGGCTTAGGTCACAAAAACATTGAAAAAGTCAAATATCTTTGACTAGTGTTGAGGGACTTACAACTATGGAGTTGAGACCTTCATTTAAAGAGGATCGAACGAGTTTCAAGCAGTATACTGATATCTGAGAACAAAGAAGAAGAGAGCAAACAAAGACCAGAGTCAAGTAGAAGCCCCAGTGCAATATCAGTTTTCAAGTAGAGGAAAGTTTAACAATGAAGGTTTAGGGTTTAAGAGTATACCAACTCGTGGAGAGCTAAGCAGAGTGTGCTATGCGGAAGAAAGAGTTTAATCACTTCTCCTATCCTCTCCAGCTCATTTTATAGTCATGTGCAATATGTGCCAGGTTAGCATGATAAAGGGAAACCTTCCTTTTGGCAGCATTAAGGTTCCTTAACTCTGGCAAATGAGGTCTCTATCACTTATGAGTGGCCATGTGTTTGCGATAAGGTTGTTGGGCTACCTTGAGCGAGCTGAGCTTGCTCAATTCATAAAGCCTGTTTGTTATATGATGAGCCTTTTAGTCGACGCCTGTTTTGTTCGCCTGGTGTGTTGACTGTGGGCTTTGCCCAGGTGTTCTATTCTAGGCTCGCCACATTGACTTTATAGCTTAATCCAAACAACAAGCTAAATCAATTAATTAAAAAATGAAAAAACTCAACCCAAATCCCAAATTTAAAATCCATTATCATATGTTTTTTTATTTTGCATAAATTAATTATTATTCTTATCAAGATGAAGTTAACTATTATGCATAAATATAAAATAATAAAATACAAAAAGTAAAAAAATAATTATAAAATTTAATCATTAAATTTAAAAAAAAAATTTTCTTTCTTTCTTGCTAAGTAAAACTTAAATATGTATAATTTTTATGAATTTCAATGTCCAAGGTAGGGCTAATTTCAGCCCACATTTCACCGACTCCACAATCCACATCCTCTAAAAACACGCGCTGGAACTCCTGACTAACAGTCAAAATAACGGCCATGATTTCACCACCACGCGCAGCCGCGCTACTTGTCGTCCTTCTCGCCACCACCGTACCACAACCCGTAAACTCCCTCTCTTACTCTCAGATTAAAACCTTAGTCTCCCTCTCCCACTCCCTCCTAACACGCGTGGCCAACTTACGCTCAGCACGTGGAGACGCAGCTGGCTCGAACCGCGCGCGGCTCATCGCCGACAAGCTCGAGCGATGGCAAGGGGTAGGGTTTTGGGGCTCGGCGTGGTCGGTAGGATGGGACTACATTTGGAACTACTCCTGGAGAAGGGATTCGGATTATGTGGAACTCTACGGCGTCGTAGCGGATTTCAACGAGCTGGGTAGGTTGTTGGGCGAGCTGACTCGATCCAACTCGGAGATGGAGAGGGCCAGCTGGATCGCTCGGAATTACGGGAACGCCCTCGCGGTTTCGAAACGGATGTTCAACCGCCTTCTCAAAGTGTTGAAAAAATCGGTACCTTTTCTTTTACCAGTCGAAAAATTGGAATTAATTAAAATATTACCAGCATGAAATTTGTTTTTGAATGTTCTCGAAAATTGGGGCAGGGAGCCTTAAGGGAAGTCATTGAAACGATGCAAAGAGAAGTAATGGAAGGAGGCTTATTGAGGGATTGCTTGGAATTAGGGAGTAATGACTTGAAAGGAATGCTTCAAATTCTTAAGGATTTAGCTTCACACCATTACTCTGCTTCCGATTACTCCCAGTCCCAGGACTTGTGATGCAAAAGAAGGACGCCATTGTCAAAGACTCGACGCATATTTACTACCTCTTTCCATGGATCATGGATCATCAACGTTTTCTGCAACTGTGTTTGGAAATTGTACAACCAGCGCCTGCACGCCACGCCGAGCCAGTGAGTTTACAGCTTGAAGACCCATGTTACTCTGTATGACCTAGTCTCTTCTACATTAAATTCTGTCTACCGACTACCATTAATGACTTTGATTGATTCGTTTTTCAAAGACACATGCAAACGCATTGTCAGATTCATTTGCTCTGCTCGATCCAGAGAGATGTTGATTTTTTACGTTGGTTTTTATTTTTCACGTACAGCTAGCTCCACCATATCCTCAGTTTCCTGTAATTAATAATGCAATGGCACGTGGTTAATAATGCAATGGCATTGAATTACTTGTCAATGCAATGGCATGCGATTGAGATAACAACTAAGGTATAGGCTACCAACAATTGGTTGGCGTGGGTAGTAAACGGCCTTTGTTCCTTAAGTAAGATTAGGGTTCGAATCTTGATTTGTGTATGAAGTACCAGTGTTGGGAGGGGGACAAGCCTAACCATGCTCTGCTTCTCCCGACTCCGAAATAGTCATCGAATGTGAAAATCGGGGGGTTTAGACCAAAAAAAAACTAAGGTATAGGCTGATGCTTGTTAATCTTTGTTAGGTACTTAAATTCAAAGAGAGAGTCTAGTTCAAAAGATTGATTTTTTGGGTTAGGCTTACTCTTTGGGCTTGAGTACTTAATATTAGTACTTTCATTGAGAGTCGACGTAGCGGAGGGAGCGACTTAGAAAAGGGCTACTGATAGGATGATATTTTGTGAATTTTATATGTGCTAATATATTTTCTTTATTGATATTTTTATACCAAAAAGAGCTTACTAATGTTTATTTTATGTTTTAGGTATTAAATATCAAAGTTGGAATAAAAAGAAGATAAAAAGAGCAAAGTGCAGTATTTTCTGTCCAGCTTGGAAGATTGATGTTTTTGACCAATTTAACGACCTGATCTCAAGAAGTGGCCTTCATGGAAGTTGTAGATGACTTCTCAAGGTTTCCATAATGCACAAGATCGCAAAAATTGGAGTTCATTTGGTGGGTCAAACATCTGGACAAAATCAGTACGAAATTTTGGGCAGAATAACGAGATTGAGAAGAAATTCCAATAAAGCAAGTTCAAGACAAGATTTTGTTGAGACAAGATAATTTCTTAATTTTATTATGTCTTAGATCTGTAATTAATTAATAAAAATAGGCCTTAGGAATTTTACTTAGAAAATAATTGTAAAAGGATATGAGATAAAGGTAAGAGTTTGACTAGTCAAATTACTTGTTTTCCAAGCAAACTCTTATCTTAATCTCACATTGCTTAGGAAAGTCTTTTAAACTCTTCCTTAGGCCTATATAAAGAGCGCAAGGCTCTCATAAACACATCCCTCAAATCCCTCTTCTCTTTTAGTCATGTAGGATTTTCTTTAGGGTTTTTAATAAAAATTTTATTTTTCTTTATTTTTAATTAGCTGCTAATTTCTTATTATTGTTTTATAAAATTATTTTCTTTTTATTTTTTTAAATTTTGTGATTTCTTTTTTTTGTTAAAATCTTATTAGATCATAATCTTGATTATAGATTTCTTGTTTGATATTATTAAAGATTGATAGTTTAATTGTTTATTGCATGATAATTGTCTTCTTTATGATATTAAACTTGAATTTTATGATCTTGAATATGTCTAGTGAGTAGTTTTCTTATTCAGTTATGAGGTAAATTGATTATTCTTGGAAAAAGCATGTTGTGAGATTCTTGAACCTATTATATAATTGTTGATTAAATATCCAAGATTCTCTAAACACATTATAATGATTGTTTGTATGATTAGATATGGTGCACACTATTTAGTTAAATTAAATAATCTACCGCCAGATTAAAAACATAAGTCCGTAATTGCTTGTGGAGTTAATCACTAGGGATGGAGGAGAATTAAGGTTTAGATTAAATGAACCGAGCTTATATGTTTGTTATTTAATGTCAACCCATATCTTTCTTGTTGTTAATGCTGCTACAACTTATATCTAGAGAGCTTATTTTAGGTAGGTTAAGTAGTTAGAGATTAGTTAAAGAGCTTGTTTTAACTAACGACTCAGTAAGGAAAAATGGTGTAACAGAGCTTGTTGTTATGCTACGGTTGACTATTTAATTGACAGTGATATTTTGTAATCAATGATCGACATCAAAATACAAGAATGATTGATTGCCTCGTAACTGAAACTTTTTGCTATTTGTCTTTGATACTTAATAATTATTGTTTTCTTTATTTTAGAATAGTCTCCAAAACCCCCAAACTTCTTCTTTCCCTAAACCCCAAGATTAGATTTTTAATTTAATAATTAACTTAAAAAAATTAGTCTATGTGGGTTCGACCCTTGCTCCGCTATCTACATAGTAAAGTTAAGAAATTTTATTTTTGGTGACTGACGACACTCATCAGCTACCTGGTGCTTGATAA
Organism: Heritiera littoralis; assembly: GCA_031772115.1. Lineage (NCBI taxonomy): Eukaryota > Viridiplantae > Streptophyta > Magnoliopsida > Malvales > Malvaceae > Heritiera > Heritiera littoralis. The sequence continues at coordinate 3,903,420 of JAPDPK010000026.1, read as the reverse complement.
GGTTCGGAGTGAAGCCATCTAGAGTGGGCTACCGTGGAGCGAAAGGGGTGACCTAGAAAAGGGCTACCTGGTGTCAAGAAGAGTCTAGAGTGAAAGCCATCTATAGTGAGCCACCGTGGACATCGACTTCTCAAGGGGTGGACAATGTTACGATCTCACATCGACTTCACAAATAATTATGGAACGCCTTACCTAGTAGATCGATCTTTTGAGCTAGGCTCTTTCTTTGGACTTGAGTATCTAATCGTCTTTTTTAAGAAAAATTAGGTTTAAGCTTGTATTCTTCACTTCTTTCTTATACCTTTAATGACTAAAAAAAATAAAAAGGCATGTGATTGAGTTGCCTTTTTTTTCCTAAGGAATTGACTTTGTAATGTTCTTCTCCCAAGATTAAAGAGGCTACTTGAATTATTCACCAAAAAAAACTGTTTGAATTAACATCAAAATGTGAATAAAACAATGGGCAATTGATGGCTAAAAAAACAAATCGATATATAATTAGATATATATTATAATATTAAATTAAATTTATATACAATGAAATTTGAACAAAAAATTTTAGAATGACGTACACTTCTTTATCATTAAACCAAACTATCATCTTGGGTGTTAAAGGATGTGCACATCCTCATTCAATGGCGCAGGTACAGTATTAATTAGGGCAGCAACCTAATTAATTTTTTCATTGATTACAGTGATATATATATATATATGTATTGTAGTGTGTAATTTGATTCACGAAAACCATATATTACATCATCATTTCAGAAAACTATGGTCCATCCTGTCAATATCATCACGTAATCGAACTGGGAAAAAAAAAATGAAAGCTTTCACTTTATTAATGTAGACTAATTGAAATCATTATCGACCATAAAAAGGAGTGTCTGATGTTTTTTTTTTTATAAATTACAAGTATTTTTATATGTTTTAACGGTTTGAAACTAATCTTGTTTGAGATTTGGTTATAGTTAAAGTTCTTCATCCCTCCCCAAAAGTGTATTTAGTCAGAGTCGAACCCTATAGCTCTTCTCACAAACTCAATTTACGTTACCAACTGAACCACAACAGGCTACGTCTTCTTGATTGTATATTTTTTTTCCCTAATAATCAAGCATTTATAATTGTACCAAACGAAAACTTAAACAGGCTAGGTCTTCTTGATTTTCTTTTATATACATAGATTTAGACTTGGCAGTCGGCAATTTATTTTATACATAAATGGTGTTTATGTCAAGTAAAATATAAAATTTTGTATTAAATTTCACATTAATAAATCAAATACATGCTTTTTTCCATATTAAAACGTAAATGATTTGAAATTTGAACCCAACTCTTTTAAGAAGTGTACGATAACTATTATAATGATATAGTTAAATCTTTATATTAAAAATAAATTGTATGAATTATATACTAACATATGATTGGCTAATTGATTGCAAATATAGAAAGAGTAACAGAAAGAAATCATTAGTATTATGTAAAGTATATCTAACTTAAAATCCATTGATAATAGGAGAAAAAATCCAACTTAAATATAAGATTAAAAAAAATTAATATTCTAGCAGATTTAAAAGAACACCACAAACAATTCCTTTGGTAGTTTTATGAATAGAAGTAAGACAATTTATTGCAATGTAGAATTATAACTCTAGAAGATAGAGAATAACAAAACCTTTTTAATGATCATGTATACTACATTTTTTTCTTTAACCAACAATTAAGAATGAAATAAAAGCTGTATTACTACATATAAGCTGAGTGTAGTTTGGACCGACAAGCCTTTTTTGGTTGAGTGAAATCTCGCTCCTTGAATAAATTCAGAGCTGAGACAGAGAGAGAGAGAGAGCAAGAGAGAGGTTCAATGCTACCGGCATTGGAGTACAGACTAGCTAGACTCTCACATTATCTCCGCGTGAAATTAATGCGTCTAACCTACTTCTTCACCTGTAAAAGCTAGAAACCAATATCACTTGCCCTTTGATGGCTGCATAACTCGTTATATATACACTTACCTGTTAGCATTAGCAGACGCATTATTCTCATAGACCGACTCTCACACGCACTGCCATCATTCTTTTGGTCATTCTTTCTTTCTTTCTTTCTTTCTTTGAGCTTTGATTTGATAGCAAAATGGAGAAATGGCCGGGAGTGTTTGGGGTGGTGTTGGTTTTGAGTTTGTGCTTTGGGGTAATTAGAGGAGCACCGCAAGTTCCTTGTTACTTCATTTTTGGAGATTCATTGGTGGATAATGGGAATAATAATGGACTGTCGTCACTGGCCAGAGCTAATTACTTGCCTTATGGGATTGACTTCGCTAATGGACCGACCGGAAGGTTTTCCAATGGTAAAACTACGGTCGATGTCATAGGTGAGTGAGTGAGCTTCTAATTTAATATCTGTCTTCATCTGATTGACAAAACTACAAGAGCCGACTCTTTGTAAGCGACTGACTGAATAGACCAATATGGATAAGAATGTCAATATTTTCTCTTCTAGTCGTCTATGGTGATTGTAACATTACTTTTCTTTTCAATCTACAGCTGAACTCCTGGGCTTTGACGATTACATTCCTCCTTACTCAGCCGCTAGAGGCAGACAAATACTCGGAGGAGTTAATTATGCATCTGCGGCCGCCGGCATCCGAGAAGAGACTGGACAGCAACTGGTAATTACTAACTAGTTAACATTGGAAATTATTGCATCAATACCCAAGCTAAGATTCTTAGTTCTGCAACTTTACCAGGGAGATCGGATCAGTTTCAGCGGGCAAGTTAAAAATTACCAGCAAACAGTTTCACAAGTGGTAAACTTGCTAGGAGATGAAGATACAGCAGCAAACTATCTAAGCAAGTGTATTTACTCGATTGGACTTGGCAGCAACGATTACCTTAACAACTATTTCATGCCTCTTTATTACTCAACCGGCAGGCAATATAGCCCCGAGCAATATGCTGATAATCTTATTCAACAATACACTGACCAGCTTCAGGTTGGTATTTTCTGTTGATCTTTACATATTATTTTTCTCAGAATGATGACTATAATAAAATGCTGGGAATGATCCAGGCTTTGTACAACTATGGGGCAAGGAAGTTTGTGTTGATTGGGTTGGGTCAGATCGGCTGCAGTCCGAATGAATTGGCTCAAAACAGCGGAGATGGTAGTACTTGTGTGGAGAGAATCAACGCTGCCAACCGGCTTTTCAACGACAAGCTTAGAGGTCTTGTCGATCAATTCAACAGCGCCAATGCTGATGCAAAATTCATCTACATTAATGCTTATGGAATTTTCCAAGACATAACAAGCAATCCTGCAGCTTACGGTAAATATCAGTAATGAAAACTGTTAACGATGGTTTAAGAACTTAAAGAGAATAACTTAGTAATGGTTTTGAAAATTTCAGGTTTTAAGGTAACAAATGCTGGGTGTTGCGGGGTTGGGAGGAACAATGGGCAGATTACATGCTTGCCTTATCAAACTCCATGCCAGAATCGGGATGAGTATTTGTTTTGGGATGCTTTCCATCCAAGCGAGGCTGCCAATGTGATAATTGGGAGAAGATCATACAGTGCTCAGTCGCCCTCCGACGCTTACCCCATCGACATCCGCCGTCTTGCCCAGCTCTGAAGATGGAGATGAGGGTTTGATGAGATAAAATAATTTTTATATAATTCACACTAATTTTGCGTTGTTTTAAATTTTGTTACAACTGTTAGTGCCATTGTTCTAAGGGATGTGGCAGTTAATTATACAAGCTTAGAGTCAGTGTTGGGTGTGTCTTTGTGAAAGTAATTATGTAAAATTAATATTGGTTTGTGTCATGATTCATGCGCAAGTTATAATGTTAATTAATGGCATTTGAATTTTGAAAAAATCCTTTGAAAATTGAAAATATGAGCTGAGACTCTTAAGTACAATAATTGAAAAATATGGCATGTTGATATTAAGCATTAGTTCAAATAAATATATTAATATTTTTAAAGTAAGATAATTAATCAATACATCGTTGTTGAAATTTTTTTTTCACAAACGGGATAGAATCATGAAGTATATCTTATTTTGAATATTTTTTATAAAATATATCATGATCTTAATATCGCTTATGAAATAAAAAAATTCTATCGATGATACATAAAATAATTATCATGAGAGTTTTGTACATTTAAAATTTCATTTTAACCTTTTTTCTCCAAATCAAAATCTTCATTGTATAAAAAAATTCTTTTTCTTGTTTTGTATTACTTTTATATGTGATTTTAATGATCTTAACTGATTCACCAAATATAAGATGTCTTTAATGATGATGTTTTAAATCTATACATCTATACACACTACAAGAAGAAACTCTATTTCACCAAAAAAAAAAAGAGTTTGTATATGATGCACTGACAGTGTATAGTTTCTATACACTGTCAATGCATCAGAGATTGACTGTAAAATCCGAATTTTATTATACTGTATAACGTATGTGTACATTTTTGACAGTGGAAATGAATTATTTTAGTAAAATCAAGGAATAACTGAATGTGAATTTTCATTTTTCATTTTTATGTTATAATGTACATATGGTGTATAAAGAGTAGATGGGATTTGACTATTTAATTAAGGTATGAACACATTTAATGAAGAGTAATGAATATAGGACAAAATGAAGAAAAGGATGAGATGTTAGCCAATCAACGTTGGCTGGAAGAAATGTTGGCGTGGAGAAGGGAAGAAAGAAAAGAGAAAAGTCAAGGAAAGGGGCGGTGAAGCACTTCTCGCCAATTGCCTCTCCTGACAAGGGGATTAAGCAATAAATGGCAAGTGAAAATTGTCAAAAAGCAAGGAAGAAAACGGACTACAACGGGAAGCTTACTGCCGTTCCTTTTGTCACCAAATTCTCTCGGTTTTAATTGCATGAAAGACGTGCAATGATAACAGATTACAGGTGGTTGCTTCTAATAGGTCATATTGGGCTATATAAAGAGAGTTCATGAGGGAAGATCGATGGAAGCAAACTTCATTTCCCTCAGAAACATTCTCGCCCATTCTGTTTCCCTGTGAATTCATCTTTCATTCCTCCGTTCTTTCATAAATGAGCCATACAATTTCATCTTTTAGTTAGCCAAACCCTTCTAAAGTGTTGAAGAAATAAGGAACAAGAGGAGTAAAGCTAAGAAAAGCAAGAAAACATTCTGTTGTTGGAAGAACAGCTCAGTAAGGGTGAGTTTCATAGCTTTTACAGTTTTCTTGATATTTAATCATAGATATAGCCTGGTTATAATTGAATATGGTTAAATATATAAGAAAATAGATGGAAAAATAACCCAGAATGAGTAAGGAAACACGACGGGCGAGTAGAAAGTTGCTAGTAAAAAATGGGTGAGTACTCGCCCAAAGGATGGGACGAGGTTAGGAAAATGTTTATATGAGTCCGCCAGTATGTGGTCCGGCGGGCGAAAACAATTGATCGCCAATAGGCGAGAATGGCGATAAGAAGTCGCCCATGTAAAGTTGATGATCGCCAGTAGGGCGAGTTGGAGAAAAAGAAGTCGCCAACGTATTCCATTACAAGGGCGAACTCGCACGAATAAGCCGCTAATGGACAGCGAGCTATGATGGGTGAATGGCGAACTGAGTTCGCCAAAAGTGCCATATTTTTAGGATAAATATAAATCCTTGTTGGAAAATATTAATAATGTGAATAAATGCTTTGCAGACGGGAATTGAGCAAGGCGTGCGAGAAGCTAAGCTGTATCAGACGAGGTAAGGAAGTTGTATGTGATGCAAATGCATGTCCTGTGGAGTAAAAACGTTAAGAAAATATCGGAATTTGTTTTATTTTCTGACATGCATAGTTTGATAATTTGTTTTGGTTTCGGGCGAGCTACAAGCCGCCATAAGTTCTTTGGTTGGTCGAATTGACTAAGGCGGGCGAGTAGTTTTGTGCTAGACAGAAACTCGGGCGAGCCAATGGCGAGCTCTCGGTTTGAGATTTGGGCGAGTGCTTTGTTTTAAAGAGAAATCCGGTAAGCCATAGTCGGGCGAACCCTTTTAAAGTGTTTGGGCGAATGACCCTTGTTTTAAAGTTAAAGGCGGGCGAACTGTTATCAGCCAGCCATACTTGTGTTTTGAAAACTCTGAGGCGGGCGACTATTATTCGCCGTCTTGTCGAGTAGTCAAGGCGAGCTACTGAGGGCGAGTAGGCTCTGGCGAACGACTTTTAAATGTAATTTCGTAAATAAAAAATGAAGTATTTTAATTATTTTGAAAATAGAAAATATCAAATTTTCGGGCGAGTAGTCCCTTGGGCGAATCGACTCTCGGGCGAGTAGTCCCTTGGGCGAATCGATTCTCGGGCGAGTAGTCCCTTGGGCGAATTGGCTAATGGGCGAGCTGACCCTGGGCGAACTAGCCGTGGGCGAACCGGCTCCCAACCTGCCTTTCTTTCATAGAAAATGTTGAAAATGGAGGGTTGTTTTACTTGTTATAAACCCTTTTGGAAACTAAATCATTTTATGGAATGATAACTTGATTTTGAGACATTAGGCCATGAGTTCATGCATTATCACTCATGTACTTTGCGTGACCTAACTAGGGCGATGGCTCGGGTCAAATAGACCAGCGAGTGCACCCTGGGGCGTCACAGGGCTGATGGACCTGCCAAGTCTTCAGCGGTCTCGAGGTCACTTGGCAAGTGGACCCGAGGACCACCTATAGATTATGGCCATACATCTAGATGAGATAGCCGTGAGGGGCGATGGCCTACGGGTGCACCCCAAAAGCGGATGACTTGTGTTCTTTGCATGATTTGAATTATTGCCTAGTCTCAATTAAAAGATTTATGAAATGATCTGGTGAATCCTGTTGTTATGTTAACTGTGTTTATTATTTCCTAATGAGTGTGATCGTTAGGATGATTAAATGGTTTTGAGATTTTAGCTTTTATATTTTTTTAAAGCAGCATACACCTTCTTTACTGAGCACATTGTCGCTCACTCCTTATTTTCCACTCCACAGATATCTGATTGAACTAAGAGACTTACCTTCCTGAGATTGGATTTCGAAGGTATGTTATATTCTTTTATATATTCAGCAAAGTTGTACAGTACTACTTTAAATAGGAAGGGAATGCATATACATCTAAAGGAAGAGACTTTATTAATTCCTAATGTAGTAGAAGTTGTTAAGCATCACAGACAGCCCAACCGGTAAGTAAATGAAGTTTACAAGTGAATATTCTATTATATAGTGGTTTTGGGATGTTACAGATTTAATGGTATCAGAGCAGGGTTGGTCGGATGTCTAACGATGCTTAAAGTAAATGGTGAAATAGTATACATTCCCCTGTAGTACTGTATAAACTGAATATATAATTGATGTGTTAATGATAAGTGATAAACGATTTCTGTGGTACAGATATGAGTGGAAGAAGGAGGATGCGCTCAGTGAGAGGTATAGGCCGAGGTAGGGCGGCACAGACTCCGGAACCACAGACACCGGAACCTGCCCCAAGACCTCCACGTCCTATACAGCTAGAGAGCATCGATAATCGTGTAACTCAGGTGGAGAGGTTAGTAGCCGATTTTATGGCTATGTATCAGGCGGATAGAGCCGCTGATAGGGCAGAGAGGGAGAGAGCTACAGCTCCCGCAGCCTCAGTAGAGGCACCTGCACCGCCACAACCGGCACCAGCTGTGCCTGAGCCTGAGCCTATTCCACCACCAGCACCTCAGCCACCGATAGCTCCACCACAGCCACTGATTCAGCAGCCACGAAATGCAGAGTCATATTGTAATGTGGCATTGGTGAAATCATTTAAGAAATTGGATCCACCAAAGTTTAAAGGTACTAGGGATCCATTGGTGGCAGAACAGTGGGTTATAGAGATTGATAGATTACTCGAGATTATGAGATGTTCAGAGACAGAGAAAGTGGGCCTAGCTGTGTTCCAACTGGCAGATGATGCAAGACATTGGTGGAAGGCCACCCAGACGGTATTATTTGCTCAGCATCAGGATCTGTCATGGGATATGTTTGTGGAAGCTTTTAGAAGGCAATATATTCCTGACACTGCTCAAGATAAATTACAGCAGGAATTTATGGATTTAGTACAGGGTAGTATGTCGGTGAATGAGTATGAGGCTAAATTTACTACCTTGAGCCGTTTTGATCCACAGACCAGTACAAATGTCCGGTATAAGATTTCGAGATTTAAAGCGGGTTTGAGGCCATCCATCAGAGTAAAGCTAGCCCCATTTGTTATACAGACTTATGATGAGATAGTTCAACGGGCTCAGCTATGTGAGAGGGACTATGAGCAGTTCCAGCCCGATTACAGTAGCAAGAGTAAAGGCAGAGGAAAAGGAAAAGCTAAGAGGTTTATGGAGGATAGACCAGGTAGAGAGCAGTTTAAGAAGACCAGATCTTCGGGCATACAGATTTCAGAGGGCAAAATTGATAGACCAGCAGTTTCTACTCCTGCTAGTGGCCCCACTACCACTCAGAGGAGTGTTGCGCCCTTATGTAGACATTGTGGAAGATCGCATGGATCGCGCCCTTGTCCTGTAATGACTGGAGTATGTTTTAGATGTGGACAGACGGGGCATTTTATTAAGGATTGCCCGATGCGTAGAGAGTCGACTGCTTCTACTATACCTCCTGCAGTACTTCAGATAGCGGCCCCGGCAGCTCAGAATGCACCCGAGAAAGCGACACCCTCACAGCCAAGGCGGGCGACAGCCGCAGAAAAGGGTAAGAAGGTTGTGACTCAGGGTCGGGTGTACGCGTTGGATCAGGAGACTGCCGACGCCTCTATCGATGTGATTAAAGGTAAAATTTATCTTTTTGATATTCCCGTAATTGCCTTAATTGACCCGGGTTCTACCCACTCATTCTTATCGCCTGCATATGCCAACAGGACCCCAGTAGAGCCGGAGTTGTTAGAATATACATTGCGAGTGAAAACTCCTTTTAATGATTTCCGGATGACAGATGTTATATATAGGGGTTGTAAATTGACTATAGGAGAGAAGGTTGTGACAGCTAACCTAATTTTGTTGGATATATATGATTTTGATATCATTTTAGGAATGGATTGGTTGGCTGCAAATCATGTTAGTTTGGACTGTAATACTAAGTTTATTACCTTCTCTTATCCCGAAAAGTACATTGTAAAGTTATTGTAAATTAACAAAAGTATGAGAATTTATGTTGTGAAATGACATGTGTACTGAAATTGTGGTTGTGTATGAATGTTTATGAAGGATATATTGCTAGTGTGGAGGATGTTGAGAGGAAGCATCCAAAGATACAAGAGATTCCTGTGGTTAAGGACTTCTCGGATGTATTTCCAGAGGATTTACCAGGGTTACCACCGGATCGAGAGACGGAGTTTATGATTGAGTTGGTACCCGGTACGGAGCCGATTTCTAGACCCCCATATAGGATGGCACTGACAGAGTTGAATGAGCTCAAGAAGCAGCTCCAAGAGTTATTAGATAAGGGATTTATACGTCCTAGTGTGTCACCGTGGGGAGCTCCAGTATTATTCGTTCGGAAGAAGGATGGTAGCCTCCGGTTGTGTATTGATTATCGGATGTTGAATCGGGCTACCGTTAAAAATAAGTATCCACTACCTCGGATTGACGATTTGTTTGATCAGCTCAGAGGTGCACAGGTGTTTTCCAAGATAGACCTTCGATCAGGCTATCACCAGTTGAAGATTAAGGAGTCGGATGTGCATAAGACAGCCTTTCGAACTCGCTATGGCCACTATGAGTTCTTAGTGATGCCATTTGGACTGACCAATGCCCCTGCAGCTTTTATGAGTTTGATGAATGAGGTATTTCATTCATTTTTGGATAAGTTTGTCATAGTATTTATTGATGACATACTGATTTACTCTAAGACTTCAGAGGAGCATGAGCAGCATTTGCAGATTGTTCTACAGACCCTCAGAGAGCGAAAGTTATATGCTAAGCTTAGTAAGTGCGAGTTCTGGCTTGACCACATTATATTTCTCGGACATGTAGTGTCGAGAGACGGGGTATCAGTTGATCCGTCCAAGGTAGAGGCCATTGTTCAGTGGGAGAGGCCTAACACGGTTACCGACATACGGAGTTTCTTAGGTCTTGCCGGATATTATCGCAGGTTTGTGGAGGGATTTTCTAGACTTGCTGCTCCATTGACACGACTCACACGTAAGGATGTAAAGTTTGAGTGGAATGATGCGTGTGAGCGTAGTTTTGGTGAACTTAAGAAGAGATTGACTAGTGCCCCTGTATTAGCCCTTCCTAGCGGATCAGGTGGATTTGTGGTGTATACTGATGCATCCACTCAAGGTTTAGGGTGTGTGCTCATGCAGCATAGTCGGGTTATAGCCTATGGTTCTCGACAGTTAAAGGATCATGAGAAGAATTACCCGACACATGACTTGGAGCTAGCCGCAGTGGTGTTTGCACTGAAGATATGGCGACATTATTTGTACGGAGAGAAATTTCAGATATATACAGACCATAAGAGTCTGAAGTATATATTCTCACAGAAAGAGTTGAATTTGAGACAGCGACGGTGGATGGAACTATTAAAGGACTATGATTGTGAGATTCTGTATCACCCAGGTAAAGCTAATGTAGTAGCTGATGCACTGAGCCGTAAGCATGTTGGCATGGTATCGTACATGATGATCAGGAAACATGAGTTGATAGAGCAGTTCTCTAACCTCAGTTTGACAGTTGTTTCCTCTGACCAGTATGGGTTTACAGCTAGTTTTCGTATCGAGCCGGATTTGATGAATCGAATTAAGGAAGCTCAGAGGAGTGATGATTATTGTATTGGGGTGGCCAACCAGATCCAAATGGGAGATGAGTTGGATTTTGAGATTGGCACCGATGAGATACTGAGGTTTAGAGGTCGGATATGTGTTCCCGGTGATCAGCAGCTTAGAGAGTTGATTTTATCAGAGGCCCATACCTCTAGATACACGTTACATCCGGGTAGTACTAAGATGTACCAGAATCTCCGGAAAGTGTACTGGTGGCCTAAGATGAAAAAGGACATCGCAGATTTTGTTACTAGATGTCTAACATGTCAACAGATTAAGATTGAACATCAGAAGCCGGCAGGTATGCTTCGACCGTTATCGATTCCTACATGGAAATGGGAGCATGTAACTATGGATTTTATTATGGGATTACCACGGACCCGGAAAGGGTATGATGCTATTTGGGTAATAGTCGACAGATTGACTAAGTCTGCTCATTTCTTAGCCATGAGATCTACAGATTCAGTTGGTGCCTTGGCCGAGTTGTATGTCAGGGAGATAGTGAAGTTACATGGTGTTCCAGTGAGTATCACCTCTGATAGGGACTCTCGCTTCACCTCTCATTTTTGGGAGAGATTTCAGGAGGCTATGGGATCCCAGTTGAGTTTTAGTACCGCTTTTCATCCACAGACTGATGGGCAGTCCGAGCGTACGATACAGACGCTCGAGGATATGTTGAGAGCGTGTGCATTGGATTTTAGAGGCTCATGGGACGATCACTTACCCCTGGCAGAGTTTGCTTATAATAATAGTTTTCATACGAGTATCGGCATGGCACCATATGAGGCCTTGTATGGCAGACGATGCAGATCTCCGATAGCTTGGGAAGAAGTTGGAGATCGTAAACTGTTAGCTCCCGATTTGGTCGAGCAGGCTTCTTGTGATGTACGGATAATTTGTGAAAGGCTCAGAACGGCTCAGAGTCGGCAGAAGAGTTATGCAGATACTAGACGCCGACCATTGGAGTTTATAGCGGGTGATTATGTGTTTTTAAAGGTTTCACCGTCCAAAGGTATAATGAGATTCGGGAAGAGAGGAAAGTTGAGTCCTCGATATATTGGGCCTTATGAGATCTTAGATCGCGTAGGAGATGTGGCATATCGTTTAGCACTACCACCAGAGTTGTCAGGAGTGCATAACGTATTCCATGTCTCGATGTTAAGAAAGTACAATCCAGATCCTTCTCACGTGATTCGACACGAGCCATTGGAGATCAGAGAGGACATGAGTTACGTTGAGAAACCGGTGCGGATTCTGGATAGGAAAGATAAGGTATTGCGATCTAAGACGATTTCGTTGGTCAAAGTGCTCTGGCAGTATCATAACGAGGAGGAGGCTACTTGGGAGTTAGAGAGCCTTATGCATGAGAGGCATCCAGAACTCTTTCAGTAACAAGTCTAAGTTAAATTTGGAGGACCAAATTTCTTAAGGTGGGGAGAAATGTAAAATCCGAATTTTATTATACTGTATAACGTATGTGTACATTTTTGACAGTGGAAATGAATTATTTTAGTAAAATCAAGGAATAACTGAATGTGAATTTTCACTTTTCATTTTTATGTTATAATGTACATATGGTGTATAAAGAGTAGATGGGATTTGACTATTTAATTAAGGTATGAACACATTTAATGAAGAGTAATGAATATAGGACAAAATGAAGAAAAGGATGAGATGTTAGCCAATCAACGTTGGCTGGAAGAAATGTTGGCGTGGAGAAGGGAAGAAAGAAAAGAGAAAAGTCAAGGAAAGGGGCGGTGAAGCACTTCTCGCCAATTGCCTCTCCTGACAAGGGGATTAAGCAATAAATGGCAAGTGAAAATTGTCAAAAAGCAAGGAAGAAAACGGACTACAACGGGAAGCTTACTGCCGTTCCTTTTGTCACCAAATTCTCTCGGTTTTAATTGCATGAAAGACGTGCAATGATAACAGATTACAGGTGGTTGCTTCTAATAGGTCATATTGGGCTATATAAAGAGAGTTCATGAGGGAAGATCGATGGAAGCAAACTTCATTTCCCTCAGAAACATTCTCGCCCATTCTGTTTCCCTGTGAATTCATCTTTCATTCCTCCGTTCTTTCATAAATGAGCCATACAATTTCATCTTTTAGTTAGCCAAACCCTTCTAAAGTGTTGAAGAAATAAGGAACAAGAGGAGTAAAGCTAAGAAAAGCAAGAAAACATTCTGTTGTTGGAAGAACAGCTCAGTAAGGGTGAGTTTCATAGCTTTTACAGTTTTCTTGATATTTAATCATAGATATAGCCTGGTTATAATTGAATATGGTTAAATATATAAGAAAATAGATGGAAAAATAACCCAGAATGAGTAAGGAAACACGACGGGCGAGTAGAAAGTTGCTAGTAAAAAATGGGTGAGTACTCGCCCAAAGGATGAGACGAGGTTAGGAAAATGTTTATATGAGTCCGCCAGTATGTGGTCCGGCGGGCGAAAACAATTGATCGCCAATAGGCGAGAATGGCGATAAGAAGTCGCCCATGTAAAGTTGATGATCGCCAGTAGGGCGAGTTGAGAAAAAGAAGTCGCCAACGTATTCCATATTCCATTACAAGGGCGAACTCGCACGAATAAGCCCGCTAATGGACAGCGAGCTATGATGGGCGAATGGCGAACTGAGTTCGCCAAAAGTGTTGCCATATTTTTAGGATAAATATAAATCCTTGTTGGAAAATATTAATAATGTGAATAAATGCTTTGCAGACGGGAATTGAGCAAGGCGTGCGAGAAGCTAAGCTGTATCAGACGAGGTAAGGAAGTTGTATGTGATGCAAATGCATGTCCTGTGGAGTAAAAACGTTAAGAAAATATCGGAATTTGTTTTATTTTCTGACATGCATAGTTTGATAATTTGTTTTGGTTTCGGGCGAGCTACAAGCCGCCATAAGTTCTTTGGTTGGTCGAATTGACTAAGGCGGGCGAGTAGTTTTGTGCTAGACAGAAACTCGGGCGAGCCAATGGCGAGCTCTCGGTTTGAGATTTGGGCGAGTGCTTTGTTTTAAAGAGAAATCCGGTAAGCCATAGTCGGGCGAACCCTTTTAAAGTGTTTGGGCGAATGACCCTTGTTTTAAAGTTAAAGGCGGGCGAACTGTTATCAGCCAGCCATACTTGTGTTTTGAAAACTCTGAGGCGGGCGACTATTATTCGCCGTCTTGTCGAGTAGTCAAGGCGAGCTACTGAGGGCGAGTAGGCTCTGGCGAACGACTTTTAAATGTAATTTCGTAAATAAAAAATGAAGTATTTTAATTATTTTGAAAATAGAAAATATCAAATTTTCGGGCGAGTAGTCCCTTGGGCGAATCGACTCTCGGGCGAGTAGTCCCTTGGGCGAATCGATTCTCGGGCGAGTAGTCCCTTGGGCGAATTGGCTAATGGGCGAGCTGACCCTGGGCGAACTAGCCGTGGGCGAACCGGCTCCCAACCTGCCTTTCTTTCATAGAAAATGTTGAAAATGGAGGGTTGTTTTACTTGTTATAAACCCTTTTGGAAACTAAATCATTTTATGGAATGATAACTTGATTTTGAGACATTAGGCCATGAGTTCATGCATTATCACTCATGTACTTTGCGTGACCTAACTAGGGCGATGGCTCGGGTCAAATAGACCAGCGAGTGCACCCTGGGGCGTCACAGGGCTAATGGACCTGCCAAGTCTTCAGCGGTCTCGAGGTCACTTGGCAAGTGGACCCGAGGACCACCTATAGATTATGGCCATACATCTAGATGAGATAGCCGTGAGGGGCGATGGCCTACGGGTGCACCCCAAAAGCGGATGACTTGTGTTCTTTGCATGATTTGAATTATTGCCTAGTCTCAATTAAAAGATTTATGAAATGATCTGGTGAATCCTGTTGTTATGTTAACTGTGTTTATTATTTCCTAATGAGTGTGATCGTTAGGATGATTAAATGGTTTTGAGATTTTAGCTTTTATATTTTTTTAAAGCAGCATACACCTTCTTTACTGAGCACATTGTCGCTCACTCCTTATTTTCCACTCCACAGATATCTGATTGAACTAAGAGACTTACCTTCCTGAGATTGGATTTCGAAGGTATGTTATATTCTTTTATATATTCAGCAAAGTTGTACAGTACTACTTTAAATAGGAAGGGAATGCATATACATCTAAAGGAAGAGACTTTATTAATTCCTAATGTAGTAGAAGTTGTTAAGCATCACAGACAGCCCAACCGGTAAGTAAATGAAGTTTACAAGTGAATATTCTATTATATAGTGGTTTTGGGATGTTACATTGACACCTCATCAATAGGCCTTTATGGGCAAATTAAAAAATTTATTTATATTTGCATATAAGGGCCTATTGATGAGGTGTCAACCTCTGATGCATTGATAGTGTATAGAAACTATACACTGTCAGTGCATAGTATATAAATTAAAAAAAAAACCAAATGACTTTTATTTGACACCTGTTTAGGGTATAAAGGTAATTTCAAATTTCAAATGACTGAATTGTCCTCATAAGCCTTTCTCAATGGCAGTGCATCTCTTATGTATTATTAGCTGCCCTCTCACGCCTTTTCCACTGTATGAAGAAGCAAGCACGCGTTGCATCGTACACTTACTTGATAAATGATTTGCAACTTTTTCATTTATTGGTTTACACTTACTTATAAACTGGTTTTTGTTTTTAAATTATCTGTTGTGTAATTCTTACAGTTTTATGGTAATCTATAACCTATAACTATATATAAAAAAATCTTAAAAAATTCTCTATTTAACAGCTGTCTAAATAATAAAATGGTAATTTCTGCTTTTTCCTTTGCTGCTCTTCATCAAGCTTGGTGATCGAATCGAAGGTACCTTAATAAGTTTTGGTTATTAAGGTTATTTAAGAGAGAAAGAGGGAGAGAGAGCGGCGGCTGGAGAGAGAAGACAGGAAGAAATGAGAACTTAGGAAAGTTTTGGTTATTAAGGTTTTGAGTAGAATTCCAAAAACCACGAAGTTCTGGTGATTAAAAAAAAATAAAGATAACATTACGACACAAACACAAAAAAAAAAAAGGGAATGGGCTGGTTTTGAAGAACGCGTGTTAGACCTGATTCACACTTTTTTTTTTTGAGAAATATTTTAGACTCAAAATCATTTTAAATCCAAAAAAAAAAGAAAAATTCTTTAGACATAACTTTTTACTATTTTCTTCTTAAATTTATTTATTTCATCATGTTAATATAACTATAACAACTCCAATATTCAAATGGACATACATTAATTCTTGAAAAGAAGTATAAACGTTTTAAAAAGTAAATTACACAAACAGTATTTTTTTAAGAAAAGAATAATTGTGTTAAAACTAAATTTTGAGAGTATCATGTGACAACTCCTCTCTTTTTTTTTAATATATATTTTTTTGGAAAAAATAAGGATTATATATGTTTTTTAAAAAAATTGTGCTCCAGGCATAACCACTTATAAAAGAAGAAATTTTATATACAATTAATGTATTTTAAGTTAAAAATTACAAATATAAGTTTAATTTAATTTCAAGGAACTTGAACCTTTGCACTATGCGTGATCAATATTTATATAATACACACTTTAATATTTTCACATCAATCCTTTAATAAATAGATGAAATTAATATATACAATGCCAACAATCTCTTGGCTTAGTGGTTAAAGATGAGTTGTAACATATTATAAATCTTGAGTTCGAATCCAAGCACCCCCATTTTTAAAGTAAGATAATTAATCCATAGGCTGAATGCTCAAATAAGGATCTAACGTTTTCGAAAATATTCGATTCAGGATCTAAACTTTTATTTTGCTCAATTCAGGATAAAACGTTTGCGATTTTGTTCAATATAGGATTTTTTCACGGGATTGAGACACACGCGCCGTTATCATACTAACAGCGTTAAATTTAATATTTTTTATGAATTAAAAACTTTTTTTGCTTAGAAAAAATAATTACTTTTACGTTAAAAAGAAATATAAATACATAAACATAAAAATTAAAAAAATTGCTTAGCTTTTTTCTTAGCTTAGCTTTCTTCTCTCTGTCTTCTCTTCTCGCTCGAAAACCAGTCTTTGCTGCTCAGCTCTTGATTTTTTTTAGATTTCAACCGAAAGTCTTTCATTTGTTTTTGTTTGTGCAAACCCCGAAAATCATTTTCTTTTTGAAATTCGACACTTAAAAGCTTGGGTAGCTGAGTTCGTTCTTGGTAGCTGAGTTCGTTATCGGGGAGTTGGTTTTAGGGTATCTGGTTTTTGGTGCTACAATGAGTTCATCTAGCATTTCCAGTTCAAGGTTTGATTAGATGTTGTTGATTTAATTTATTTATTTAGTTTGATTAGCATTTCCAGTTCATCTAGCTTTTCTAATTCAACTGACTTAATATTTTGTCAGATTATCTATTTAGTTTTGATTTAATTTATTTTTGCAGTTTATCCAGAGATGGGTGTTTTGATGTTAGATCATTTAAGCTAATTAGAAGTAGTTACCCTGTTGAATTTGATTATGAGGGGGAAACTGTTTTCTGTCATTGCAAGTTGAAGGCACCGAGGTGGACTTCATGGACCAGCTCAAATCCAGGGAGAAGATTTTATGGATGCTCACGGTACCCGGTAGGTTGCAAATTTTCATATAGATGTTAGTTTCATATTATTAGTTGCAAGATGAAATTGAAGGATGTGGATGGCAGAAAGTTATTATGTTGCATATATTAGAGAATAAAATTTTCATATTGCAAATTTTCATATTAGTTGCAAAATGAAATTGAAGGATGTCAGAAAGTTATTATGTTGCATATACTAGAGAATAAAACAACATATATATTTTGTATAAAAAAATAACATTTTTTTCATTTTGAATGTAGGATACAGTTTGTGGTTTTCATTTATGGCATGATCCCAAATTTTGTGATAGAGCAAGGGAGATCATCAATGAGTTGAGGAGGAGAGAAAAGATGTTGTATGATCAAGTCAAAGAATTGAAGAAGCGATTGTCAGAAGTAAAAAATAATGATGTGGATTACATTGAAGGTGAACTTATTGAAGAAAATTTTCAGCTGAAGAGGGAGCTTAGTATTTTAACATTGAAATGCAAAGAAAAAGATGATTACAATATATGGAAAGTGATGTTTATTATGTTGTTAGTATGTGTTGTTTTAGCCATGTTTATGTTTATTTTGAATGGCAAAAGAGAAGAGAAAATTTGTATGCTTGGTTTAGGGATGTAAATTTTCAGCTAATGATATGTATATTTTTTACCCTTTTGTCAATGTACACATGATGATTAATGTTATATGAATGTGTATGTTATTTGCCAACTTTGTTATATGAATGTGTAAATCAGAGTAGGTTGATTTGTTATGTATTTGTTATGTCAACATGAAATGCAATTGAATTTACAATAATTCACATATTTATGAATAATACCTAATTTCATTTCATAAAATATAAGGCTTGTTAACATGAAGTTCAAGAGCAAATAACATTCATTAAACATCATTTATACTAAATTGCTCTTTAACATTTGTCTGAAACAGAAACATATTTTGTTTTCCTTTCCACATCAGAAACAGAATCAAATAGAAAATTAAACATAATCAGATCCTCCTCTTCTTTTGTTTTCCTTTCCCTGCATTTTGACTCCCTTGAGTAGCACATGCACTTATGTCTTCAATAGCTTGCCTTTTGCTTTTGCTTTTGCCATCACCCTTGGATTTCTGACCACTAATGGAGATACCCTTCTGACTTGACAACCCAGGCTGTTAATAAAAAATATATATAAATATGGTAGCATTTAGGTCAAAACAGAACATAAAAATCCAAAACATACTATACTCACATTTAAAAGCAGATCCTCCACTTCTTTTGTTTTCCTTTCCCAGCATTTTCCCAGTGCAGGCCTGTTGGCAGAAATGGCCCTCCTCCTCTCACTGGTTCTACTTGGATTGTTTTTAGACAGTGGACTTCCACTTCCTCCTCCAGTCATGCCATAAAGTCTTCCATCCCCATCTGCAAAACAGCTGCCAGCATCTCTACCTTGCACTTGTGCACGTGCAGAAACATTACCAGAGATAGATGCAGATGCAGATGCAGTAGCAAAAGATAACCCAGATGCTGAGGCCGAAGCATCAGCCACTCTTTGTTTCTTTCTTCCCCTTCCCCTCCCCTTTTCAACAGAACCTACCTCAACATTTTTAGATAACTCCATATTGACTGTAGTACAGTCACCTTGGTTAAAGTTCTCTCCAAACATCTGCTGAGCTGATTGTTGCTGCCGCAAAAAGAGATAGGGGAGTTAGGTTATAGTCTTCAATTGCATAAAAAATTAATTATGATATTCTAATGAAACATCGAAGTGACAAATGCATTTACCTCGTTACCCTTCACAAGACAACCTCTTTTGTTGTGCCCTTCTTTATGACAGAAAGTGCATGTCATAATCATGCCCTTCCTTGACAGACTACCTTCTGCCTTTTTCTGTTTATTGGGCTCATTTGGGTCTTTTCTTCTATTTAATTTGGGCCTGCCTGGCATATTCTTATACTCAGGTGGGTTAACTGGGTCTTGTGTAGTGGATTTGGGCCATTCTTTAAGTCCAGGCATGGGCTGAAGTGCATTACCATATGCTAACATATATATCTCTTTATAGTACCAACTAGAGACATACTCCTCAACATTCTCCCTACGGTCTCTAATTGCACATATGGCATGCGCACATGGGATACCAGACAGTGAAAACCTCCTACATGTACAACTCCTATGTTCTAGATTTACAACAAACCTATCCTGACCCAACTCAACTTCATAACCAGCATCCCTATTAAATAGAACAAAACAGTCAGAAGCAATTTCAGAATTCTTTTCAATCACCTTCCAAATGTTTGGACCAAGGTTGCCTCTCCATTTACTACACTCTTTCCTTTTTCTCACAATCCTTGCCATCATATTCCTTCTAATGTCTTCAAGTAAAGATATGATTGGTTTCCTTCTTGCATCAAGCAATGTCCCATTAAAAGCCTCACACAGATTATTCTCAACCGAATCAATTCTAGAGTCTGTGTTGAAGAAGGCTCTACACCATTTTTGAGGTGGGACTCTTAATATGTCTTCAGCTGCTGCAGGTTTCTTTCTAGCTAACTCATTCAAATTTTCCTCATACTGCCTCACAGTGGTGGACTTAGCAATCTTCCAAAAGGATTTCTTCATTTCCAAACCCCTATGTCCCTTACTAGCCCAATTGACATAAACATGCCTAGCACAAAATCTGTGCTTAGCAGCTAGAAGCAACTCATCAATTGCAGTGTCAAGGCCCTACATAAAAATAATAATATCAACATCATTTATTTTATTAAATAAATAACTAAGGAGAACAGGTTAAAAAATTTACCTTTTGCTGGTCTGTCATCATAGTCCAGCCCACTCCATTTCCAAGATGTTTAATGTCTGACTTCAGAAGTTCAATAAACCATTTCCATGAAGATGTACACTCAACTTCCACAAGTGCCCATGCAACTGGAAACATTTGATTGTTCCCATCTCTGCCAACAGCACATAATAACTCCCCTTTTGTCAAGCTTTTTAGAAAACAACCATCTAGTCCTAGAAAACATCTACAACCATTTTCTAAACCAGTTTTCAATGCATTAAAGCATATATAATATCTCTCAAATGTAGGTTGAGAGTCTGGATTCTGTCTATGTACTTGCATCTTCACTGTGCTACCAGGATTAGTCTCTCTAATTACATTTGCATAATCCCACAAATGTGCAAACTGCTCCTTATAATTACTTATCACCTTCTCTGCCACATACTTCTTAGCCCTCCTAACCATGCTAATTTTCACACCTGTTCCATAATCACTCCTAACTGCCTCCTGTACATCTGAATCCTTCATGAAGGGGTTTCTCATAAACTTGTCAGTATACAGTTCAGCCAAAATGGCCTGACTCATCCTTGGATTTGTATACACCTTGTTGCAATCGTGAGTATTCCTATAAGTCTTCACTTGAAATTATTGCAACTTCTTATTAAAAGATGCATATATCACCCAAGGACAGTTAGGTTGAGCACACTTACCCCTCACAAAATCCTTATGGTTTTTAGCCCAAACAATAGCTCTATTACTATGGATAGCCAATAATGACACAGCATGCTTAAACTGTTTTGAATTTTCAAACAACATGCCTAAGTCAATATAGGGTATGCTGCTGTTAGGATCATAGACTGGAAACTGACTTCTCCTCCTACTAGCATCATCCACAATGTCCTCCTCATCACTAATATCCTCACCATATTTATCAGAGTCAAAATACTCACTATGATATCCTTCTGCCTCAGCCCTTTCACCAGCTTCTTCATTCATAGACCCTCTCTCAACATTAAACCCTCTTCCCTCAGCCTCTTCCCCCATAGCCTCCTTTCCCTCAGTCCCTTCTCCCACAACCTCTTCTCCCTCAGTCCCTTCTCCCACAACCTCTTCTTCATCCTCACTACCACTTAAATATTCACTATGAACAGAATCTCTATCGACATCATTATCTACATTTATGTCTACCTCACTATCAACCCTATTTGGCTCATTATCAGCCCTATTTGCCTCATTATCAGCCCCTCCTAAATCATCATTCACAGATTCAACAGGCACATTATCTGCCTCATTAGGTTCTTGACTTGATATCTGAAGAATTACTTCAGGCTTGTCTACACCATGTTCTATATAGACATCTATAATGCCTTGACTAGTCATACATCCTATCATATGAAGTGTTGTTTTATCATCCCAAACTAACCTGAGTCCATCATGTAGTGTTTTTCCGGGCATTAAATAATAAATCCTCATAATGTTAATAAACCCAGCAGATTCACAAACACTCAACAAATCAAAATAACAAACCTTATCCGGATCAACTATCAGTTCTTCAACTATCTCATTTATGTATCTTAGACTAGGACCTTCACCAATAAATTGTCATGCATAATGAAACCTTATGGTACACAGCTCAAAACTCATCTCTGCACCAAATGACAAACATATTTTAAGTAAGAATTCTTAATCAATCAACATTTAAATTTAGTCCAACATTCACAATATCACAAACCCTAAATTTGTCCTACACATTTACATTGCTAAAGAAAACTAATTAATCGAAAATCACCAAATTAGCAAATTAGGGCATTATACCCAAATTAAGAAATTAGTTAGCCTAAACAATAAAAACATTAAATTTATAACAAAATTCAATAAACCAGTGCATCTCAAACATAAACCGAACCTTATTTGAGCATTTCAACAACCCCCAAAAAGAAAAAAAGTAACGAATTCAAAGAACTGACCTGCTAGGCTTATGGACGATTTCCGCTAAGAAAACTCCCCTTAAATTGCTTCGTTTTGCAACAGAGTACCTTCGCAATCCTGTGAAATCGTATCTCACGAACAAATATGCCTCAAGATTTTGGCAAATATTTGGAAGATTTGAACCTGTCGATGGAGAACCCTAACTGATAAAAAAAACCCACATAAACAACCACAGCATTACGTTTTTACTTTTTTTTTCAATTATTTCTGTATTTTTTTTATTTACGGTTAAAAAAAGCTTTTTATTTATTATTTTCTTCGTTTATTTGTTTTTTTTCACGGTTAAAAAGCTTTTTTTTTTTCAATCCTTTGTTTTTTTACCTGCTCACGCTAGTATACAGCGCGTGTGTCTCAATCCCGTGAAAAAATCCTATATTGAACAAAATCGCAAACGTTTTATCCTGAATTGAGCAAAATAAAAGTTTAGATCCTGAATCGAATATTTCCGAAAACGTTAGATCCTTATTTGAGCATTCAGCCTTAATCCATATATAGTTGATAAATCAATATTTTAAAAATAATTATCATTTTCATTTGATAAATCAATATTTTAAAAATAATTATCTTGATTTATTATTATTATTAATACTATTTATAATATAAATTTTTTTATTTCAATTTTCTTAAAAATTTTAAGAAAAAAATCAAACAATTATTTTTTTAAAAATAAATTATACAAATAACATTCTTTTAAAAAGAATATTGTTTATATTTAAAAAAAATAAATTATACAAATATAAGTTCAATGTAGTTTAAACTATGTGAGCCTATGCTCGATTAATAACAATATAATACACACACTTTAATATTTTAATATTAATCCCTTAATAAACTGTTAAAATTTATACACACATACATCTATTACAGTAGATGAAAAAACATAATAGGCATCTATTTTTTATTTATAAATATTTTAAATAAAAAATAATATAATTTAAAATATTTTAAGGAAAAAATATTTATATGAAATTGCTTTTTTTTTTAAAAATAAATTTGAGCAAAAAATTTTAATATATATACTCATTAATTAAAATAAAATATATGCATATATATATATATATATATATATATATGTATATATATATTTAAAAAACTCCTCTTGAGATCAATGCATATTGAGTCAATGATCAATTTTTTTTTTGAAAATATTCCTTTTAAATTAGTTGAATTTTGTTTCATTAAGTTAAAATAAATCCTTGAGGGTATTTTAGTACCACATTTTTGGTACTCATACTTTCACTTTAATATATTTTAAGTAAACAAATTCAACAAAAAAATGTAATTAGTTTATTCACAAACATGTTCGCTTATTAAATATATATATATATATATTCATAACTTTTATGTTAAATAGTAAAAAAAAAACAATTATTTGAAAAATCTCTGAAGAATCATGAAAATTATTTTAGAATTTATAATGGCAAATTAAAAATATTTTTTTAGTTTCATATAGTCAACTTTACTAAAGCGTATGAGATTTTTTAAAATTTACTCCAATTAAAAAATAATTTCAAATATTCATAAAAATAATTTAATTTTATTATTAAAATTAATTTTTTTAGTTTATTTGATAAATAAAATATCAATAAATATAATAATAAGAATATAATATAATATACTTTTTTAATGATTACAATATATGTAAAAATAAATCTTATTAAAAAATATTTATTTTAAATAATTAAAATAATTTGAGAGAATATGAATATTTTAAAAATAAATTTATTTTTATTAAACTAATTAAATTAAAATCTCAAATTGAATTAGATGTATTCTTTTAAAAAAATTTAAATAACTGAATAATTAAATTTAAAATTTATATCTTTTTAAAAATTTTCTGCCCACAACGGAGTGCGGGGCAACTGGCTAATTAATTATAAAATGATTCAGCCCCTTAAAAAAGTTAAATCGGAATAAAAAATTGGAAAGATATTTATACAAATTTTTTTGTTACGAGATATTTATACGATTCAATACATATTTTTCCCAATTTTTCAGACAAATGTTTTAGGAAAAAGAGTTAATCTAAATAATATTTAATTAAAATTTTCTAATTAATATAGGGAAAGATTTGGGACAGACAAAATTTATAGACAATTAAAAAAATTATAAATAAAAAAAATTTTAATTATGTGTAATAATTTTACATCAAGCAAATGTATTGACAAACTTCGTAGTGTGAATTGTAGGATAAAGTATAAAACATACAATCAAAAGCTCTTTAATTTGTCTCAATAGTTTTTTATTCATTATGTATTGTAGCTTTTAATCTATAATTTATATAAAAGCTACAATACATTAATTTATTTATTTATTAAATTTTAAAAAAGGAAAAAGAGAGAAAGTACAAAAAAAGAAAAAAAATCTATAATCTATAACTACTAATAAAAAAAATCCGATTAATATAGGTTTGATATGTATCCTTTTTTTTATGTTTTCATTTTTTACTTTTTATATTATATATTTTTTATTTTTTTTTATATTTTTATATTATATCTTGTATAACTACTAATAAAAAAAATCCCATTAATATGGGTTTGACATTTATCCCTTTTTTCTTTTTTATTTTCATCTTTTTACATTTTTATATTATATTTTTTTAATTTTATATTTCCATATTATATTTTTAATTTTTATATTTTGATAAAAGAATCCTATTAATATGGGTTTGACATGTGTCCCTTTTTTCTTTTTTATTTTCATACTTTTATATTTTTAATATTTATTTCATCATCATCAGAGCCTTTATCCCAATAGATTGGGGTAGGCTATATGAACCAATATCTAAAATCACGTTAGATCGTCCATATGTATTCTCTGCCTCCATAGATTCCTATTCAAGGCCATTTGCTCATCTAATTCTAAAACCTCCATGTCTTTCCAAACTACTTCCTTCCAAGTCTTTTTTGGTCTTCCTCTAGTCTTAACCCTTCTCTCAACATCCATAGCCTCTATTCTCCTAACTGGAGCATCTACAGGTCTACGTCTTACATGTCCAAACCAACGTAAACGATTTTCACACATTTTGTCTTCAATAGGTACCACTCCAATCATCTTACGAATATCATCATTTCTCATTCTATCCTTTCTTGTATATCCACATATCCACCGTAACATTCTCATTTCTGTTACACTCATCTTTTGTGTATGTAGTCTCTTAGTCGCCCAACATTCACTACCATAGCACTTCTCCACTTACTCCATCCAGCCTGGATCCTATAGGTCACATCACCATCAATCTCTCCATCCATCTGTATTATTGATCTCAAGTATCGAAAATGATCCCGCTTAGGTATCACCACCCCATCTAACTTCACTACATCATGCTCTTCCAGTCGGTTAGAATTGAATTTACACTCCATGTATTTAGTCTTCACTCTGCTTAGTTTAAATCCTTTTGATTCCAACGTTTGTCTCCATACTTCCAACTTTTTATTGATCTCCGCTCTACTTTCCGCACATAGGACAATATCATCTGCAAACATCATACACCAGGGCACCTTATCCTGGATGGATTTTGTCAGTTCGTCCATAACTACCGCAAACAAGAATGGACTCAACGCTGACCCTTGGTGTAATCCCATCGTGATAGGAAACTCACTTGTTTGCCCCCCACCTGTCCTCACATGTGTCCTTGTGCCTCTATACATGTCCTTAATTAGTTTAATATATTTCAAAGGAACTCTTTTCTTCATTAAGGACCACCAGAGTACCTCCCTAGGCACTTTATCATATGCTTTCTCCAAATCTATAAAGGCCATATGAAGATCTTTACCCATTACTCGAAAGCGCTCCATAAGTTGTCTAAGCAAATATATTGCCTCCATAGTTGATCGACCCGGCATAAAACCAAATTGATTCTCCGATATCTCTACATTCTTTCTTAATCTCCGTTCTATCACTCTCTCCCATAGTTTCATCGTGTGACTCATCAATTTTATGCCTCGGTAGTTGGCGCAACTTTAAATATCTCCCTTGTTCTTATATAAAGGTACTAAGACACTTTTCCTCCATTCCTCTGGCATTTTGTTAGTGTGCCAAATGTTATTAAATAGATTTGTCAACCACCTAACTCCTACATCTCCAAGGCATTTCCAAACTTCAATTGGGATGTCATCAGGTCCAACAGCTTTTCCATTCTTCATCATCTTTAGTGCATCTTTTACCTCTGTCTCTTGGATTCTACGCATAAAGCACCGATTTAAATCCTTAAGAGGCACCGAAATATTATCCAAAACTTTATTTTGTCCATCATTAAATAATTTGTTAAAATAATCTCGCCACCTGTCCTTAATGTCATTATCTTTAACGAGAGTTCTTTGATGCTCATCCTTAATACATTTAAGGCATTTTTTATATTTATTTATCTATACAATATATAAAAAGAATCCGCTTGTGAGGTTAACACCTGTCCTTTTTTTTTTTTAATTTTGACATTAAAAAATAAGGAATCCTCTTGTGGGGATTCTTTGACATCTATCTTCTTTTTTTTTAATTTTGACATTAAAAATAATGTCTATATATAACATTATATATTAGGAATCTTTTTTGGGTTTTTTGATTGACAATTGTCATGGGATATAAAAGTAAATTCTTTTATTATTTGTTATTTCTTATTTAACAATAACAAAATAAAAAGTTATTTATTTGTTTATTTAATTTTTTATTCTTAAAAATATTGAAGGTTTTTTTATAATTCCAAATAAAATTTTAAAAAATCAAACTGAGCTTAAAAGTGATTAAAAAATTATGTTTTTCTTAATATAATATACTTTAGATAAAACTGAGTTTATGATTATTCTTACTACAATTTCAAAATTTTAATTTTGAATTTGTATTTTGTTATCAATGAGATTACTAATAATGTTTTGTAATAATTATTTTCATAGATTTACTTATAAAAATTTGACACCTATCCCCCCTCCCCTTTTCTTTTTTTTTCTTAATTTTGACATTAAAAATAATATATATATATATATATATTTATATATCTATAACACTATATAAAAGGAATCTTTTTGGGTCCTTTGATTGACAACTGTCATGGGATATAAGAATAAATTCTTTTATTATTTGTTATTTCTTATTTAACAATATCAAAATAAAAAGTTATTTTATTAGTTTATTTAATATTTTATTCTTAAAAATATTAAAGGTTTTTTATAATTTCAAATAGAATTTTAAAAAATCAAACTGAGCTTAAAAGTGATAAAAAAATTATGTTTTTCTTAATATAATATACTTTTAGAAAAAAATTGAGTTTATGATTATTCTTACTATAATTTCAAATTTTAAATTTGAATTTATATTTTATTATCAATGAGATTACTAATAATATTTTGTAATAATTTTTTTGATAGATTTACATATAAAATATTTAAAAAAAAGTTAATATGACAACAATTATAAAAATTAGTTTAATAAATTTGAACTAAACAAATAGGATATTAATTTTGTGCAAATGGAGAGCAACAACATATTTTGGTAAGATGTAATTTTCATGTGAAGAGTTTCAGCAAATTATTCAAAATTGGTTAAATAAATTTGAGCTAAACACTAAATTTAAATATTTACTAACTCATTTTATATTTTTTATCTATTTAATTTTTTCATTTTATACATAGAATATTTTATCAAATTATCAATAATTTTTATTAAAGGTTAATGTTATAAAAATTGAATAAATTAAATAAAAACTTATTTAACAAATAAAACAAAATAGCTTTTTGAATAAGAGAACTATATTAAAAAAATTTATTAAATAAATTTTAATTTTAAATTAATTAAAAAAATTGAAAAAATGTAGATATGTTATTTATTTATTATTAAAATATTTTTATTCAAAAAAATTTAAATCCAAATTTTCATGATGAATTAAATAATTATATTTTATAAAAATAAAAAATAAAAAATTAATTCTTGGCGTAGCCAGAGACACACACTAGTATAAATAAATAGATATTCAAATAGATAGATTGATAAATAACGATTTCATAAACGGATATTGCAAATATAGAAATCGTGATTCACAACTTCATTAATTTGTCTTCTCTTGGCTTTTCCTCAAATCAAACATAGTTTGAAGGTAACTTATTGGTTGTTGGGAATGTAAATAAGTTAAGTTATTCATAAGTTATTTGAATTCAATTCGATAACTACTTAAATTTGACTAATTTATTTTCGAGTCGAATTCGAATTTGAGTTACTCGAAATAAGTCGAATCGAGCTCAAGTATTTTAATACCTAATCCAAATGGCTCGTGAACCTAATCAAGTTTTTTTAATATAATTTTTTAATATTTTATTATTAATTTATAATTTTATCATGATAATATATAATTGAAATTTGATAAATTAAGCCTAACGAGTCAAGTTTGAGCAGAATGAATATTTTGTCGAGTTTTGAGCTTAAACAACCAAGCTCGATCGAGCTCAAATTGAAATTTCAACCTTTAGTTTTTGAATCAAAACAAACTTTAATTTGATATTGAATTATCTAGAATCGATTACTTGCTAGGTAATTATTTGGCCTAAGAAGTGAAATTGAAACATAGAAGTTTCTTAAATACAAGTTTACCCCTTCCAGTTTAGCCCCAAAATGCCAATCTTGGGCCCGTACCCTTCGCTCTATCTCAAAAGCGCTAGCTTCTTAAAACAAACATCTATTTCCGGGCCAAAAACTCCTTTTTATTTCTAAAAAAGGTTAAATGAATATCTTTTATATATATATATATATATATATATATATATATATAATATATATATATATATATATGGTCTAAGACCCCCTATATTCGAAAATCACTTTGAGCTCCAATTAATCCAGAATCGAGCTACGGTCGGACCCGATATGGGGAGAACTTTTTCAATGCTATTTTCTCCATTCACAAGACTCGAACCCGAGACCTTACTTAAGGGACACTAAGCTCCTCCTACTTATATATATATATATATATATTTGGTTCCTTATTATAAGATGCATAGACAATATATAAAATTTAAATGTTAATAATATATCAAATATAAATTCTCTCCAATAAAATTATTGCTTACACCATACTTGTGTTATAGACGAGAATTTAGGTCCCTCTAGAATCCTTGTTGCTTGTCCCCACGATTCCTAAACAATGCATCCGGCCATTAACACATGAAATTGTGTTTGCCATTAGCCAACAATTTTGTACGTCGTACTGTTCGTGTAAATAAGCTTCTGCTATTCATCATTTGCTCTTCTACTCTCATTTCTTGCCTTACAATTTACAATCCGCAATTTAAGTATTTGTTAATTTTGACATCAATTTCCCTCTTGATTCATCCTTTCATTCGTTAACTATGGCATGTAACAGGAAATAGTGTTGGTTGATTCTTCTTCTGGGGTTCTTAAACATGCAACAAATCAAAACTGAACCAAAAGTACCCTGTTCTGTTATTTTATTTTTGAAGACTCACTGGCGGATAGTGGAAACAATAATAACCTTTCTACTTCAGCTAAATCCAATTACCCGCCATATAGAATTGACTTTCCTGGCGGACCCACTGGAAGGTTTTGCAATGGTCGAACTGTTGCAAATTTGTTTGGTCTACTCTTTTCCTCTCATGTGTGATGATAACTCCATTTTCATTTGATATGGCTAAGCCCACATTTATTGGGTTGAGGCCCAAAAGACGATAGAGGCTGTCACATGGCATAATATCATTTGGTCACGTGGTATCAGGCGAGAGACATCATAAGATTCAGGCTCAATATGCGGGAGACTCCTCCCGCTAGCGGAAGGGAACCTGTCATGTGCGATAGGGCTCGGATGACCACCCGCGTTGCGCCTGCCACCGAAAAAGTGTGGCCTACGTTTGTGGCCTCCAGCCGAGTTACATATTGATGGTGTTAGTGCCATGATGGGACACACTCTTCTAAAAGGATGAAACTACCCTCAACGTAATTACTCTACAATAATGATAATTTATTCACTTATAAATAGGGCACATGTATTATTTTATTCTCTAATTTTTGACTGCTGGCTTTTACATTTCCCAATACTCAAGAATCTTGGTTTGACTTAAGCATTGGAGTGCCTACGCAGAGAACCATCCCCTGTGTTCCTCTGACTTTGGTTATTTTGCAGAGGCTTTTTGAGAGACACGTGGAGAAACAGACAAACACTTACGTCAGCAATTACTCATTGTTGTTTTGCACAACAACAGTTGGCGCAGTATGTGGGAAACGAAATAAAAGCCAATCAAAACTTTGAATATGGTGACAACAAGATCGACTACTGTCAGAGATGGAAGCGATGAGAACTCTGTAAGTTCTCCTGAACAACCGATCCGCCACAGGATACAGGTGAACAGGGAAAAAGAGAGAACAATAGTGTCTGTGGTGGAATTCGAAACTTTAAGGCTGCAGAGTGAAGAAACGACCCAGGCACTGAGAGCCATGGTGGATATGTTTAAAGGAGTCCTCCCGCAATTGAATTTGCCGTGGGCCGTACACAACCTTGTGGGAGAGACAAGCGAAGGGGTATCGCCTCAGGCGACAGGGCGACAGGTTAATCACGTGGCTACAGACCCCTCGCTACGACAAGAGGCGCCTCCTGCGGGAGAGGCTCACAACCAGTAGGATGTGGCAGGGATCTGGAGTAAAAGGCCTGCTGCAAGGTCACCGCGGGAGTATGAGGTTG
Source organism: Heritiera littoralis (assembly GCA_031772115.1). Classification (NCBI taxonomy): domain Eukaryota; kingdom Viridiplantae; phylum Streptophyta; class Magnoliopsida; order Malvales; family Malvaceae; genus Heritiera; species Heritiera littoralis. The sequence goes on along the minus strand of JAPDPK010000026.1, from coordinate 3,872,591 downwards.
TGATAGAAGTGGACCCTACGATAGGTGTCAGGCAACAGGGTCCTGAGGTCGTGCGGCAGAGTGTTGGGCGACAGGGTGCTAAAGCTGAGGCAGGGTCTTCCACCCATTATCGGAGTCTATCAAATTTTACCGAGATTGTCCTAGAACATGGTGTTGGAGGTGCTGGAAAGGTCGGCGTTGATGAGGAAAGCACATGGAGGGCCGGGTCGGAGTTTGACCTACTTAAAACACGCAAATGATTCGAGGGATGCATCTCGAAGTAAAGGGAAGGAGGTGGTTGTTGAAGACCAACCTGATTTGTCCCGTGTTGAAAAAGATAGAGATCAACCAACTCCTGTAGTGGATATGAAGAAAATGATAGAACAGGTGTTGGAAGAAAAGAAGTTAGTATCAACATAGGAGAGTCAGAGGAGAAGGATACCGCATTTAGCGCGGCCATAATGCAGAAACCACTGCCCCTAAAGTTCAAAATGCCGCAGATGACAGCATATATAGGAAAGACGGATCCTTATGATCATATGCAGAACTACGAGGCCCTGATGTTACTACATGGATGGGATGATGAGATAATGTGCAGGGCCTTTTCACTCACTCTAACGGGGCATGCGATGAAGTGGTTCAACAGTTTGCCCGAGGGGTCTATTGCCTCTTTTGACCAATTACAGAATGAGTTCCTTAAGGCGTTTGTTATGAATAGTCAAAGGAAGAAGAAGCCAACTTATTTGCTCACCCTTAAGCAAGTAGATAAGGAATCATTGAAGAGTTACATAGATCAGTTTAGGGATGCCACTTTAGAGGTGCGTGATTTGCAAGTAGGAGTTGTTGTGGCAGCCATGTTACAGGGGACCAGGTCTGAGAAGTTGCAGGAGTCCCTATCGTCAGACCAATTGACTATAATCTCTGACTTATTTTCTCAAGCAAAAAGTACATCACTCAAGAGGAAGTGATGAAGTTGGTATCAACTGGGGGGCACAAAGAAAGAAGGAAGCATGGGAGAGAAGCCTTCGAGGGATATTCCAATCAATCGAGCAAACTTGAGAAAGCCCCCAGGTTGGGTTATACCACCTACACCCCACTTAAAGAATCTCGGGCAACAGTGATGGCAGCTATTAAAGGATCAAGTCTTATACAGTTTTCGAAAAAGAACTCGGGGAATCTAGGTCGTGACTTAGATTCATATTGTAGTTTCCACTTGGCACATGGACATCCCACAAAAAAGTGTAGAGAGTTGATGAATCAACTTGAAAAGCTAGCACGAGATGGTAAAATAGATCGATTCGTGTGGAGGAGTGAAAGAAACAATTATCCTGCTCGTAATAGGGGAAATAATCCTAAAGATAGGAGAGACGGGAATAGGAGATATGGAGGAAGAAATGAGAAAACCAGGAGAAATGAAAACAGAATGGTAGATAGAAGGAATTAGGAAGAAGAAAGAACTCAGGGAATCTGGGTCTTGACCTAGATTCATATTGTAGTTTCCACTTGGCACATGGACATCCCATAGAAAAATGTAGAGAGTTGATGAATAAACTTGAAAAGCTAGTACGGGATGGTAAAATAGACCGATTCGTGTGGAGGAATAAAAGAAACAATTATCCCCCTCATAATAGGGGAAATAATCCTAGAGATAGGAGAGATGGGAAGTGGAGAAATGGAGGAAGAAATGAGGAAACCAGGAGAAATGAAAACAGAATGGCAGATAGAAGGAATTGGGAAGAAGACAATGAGCCTACAAGACTGGCGATCAATGTTATATTAGGCGGAGAATCAATGGTCGGCACTTCTTCCTCGTCTAGAAAATCTTATGCTCGGCATGCCTATCAGGTAAACTCGGTGATGGAAGAAAGGCAAGATGAAGAGCCCATTACCTTCACGTCGACCGATAGAGGAGATGTAATAACCCCTCATGATGACCCAATGGTGATCTCGGCAGTCATGGCGAAGTGCCCAGTTAGCCGGATCCTGGTTGATAACAGGAGTTCGGTAAATTTGATTTATTAGAATTGTTTCGAGAAGATGAACATTACGGAGGATAGACTGAAGCCTGTGCCCACACCACTATATGGGTTTTCTGGTGAGATAGTGAAGGTGATAGGAGCGGTTCAACTACCCGTAACATTGGGAGAAAGCCCGAGTAGTGTTACTCGCCAAGTATTGTTTATGGTGGCAAAGTCAACTTCAATGGCCTATAATATGATCTTTGGACGACCGTTACTAAATGATATGAGAGCCGTGGTTTCCATTTGTTATTTGTTAATGAAGTTTCCAACAACTCATGGTGTAGGCCAAGTAAGAGGGGACCAAAAGAGGGCAAGGACGTGTTATATCACGTCTACCACATGATATTGCATGGCAAAGAAAATCTTGTATTTTCTACTTTATTATTTTATTGTTTTTGTATTTTATGAATTACTTTGTACGGATGGAAAATATCATGTGATGTTATTGATTAACTTATGAATAAGAGGCTAGTTATTCATATTTTATGTTTAACACAATAATGATTTAACTGATAAATGTGTTACAGGAAAAACAGTAACATAGGCAAAAGCTGGCTAAACAAAAAGTCCCTAAGTGAAAAATGCGCGAGACGGGCACATAGGAAGTCCATGAGCAAAAAATGTGCGAGACGGGCACACAAAAAGTGCCTGAGCGAAAAATGTGCGAGATGGGCACACAAAAAGTCCCTGAGCGAAAAATGCACAAGACGAACAAACAAAAAGTCCCTAAGCGAAAAATACGCGAGACAGGTAAACAAAAAATCCATAAGCGAAAAATGCCTGAGACGGGTAAACAAAAACAAACAAGTCCCTAAGCGAAAAATGCACGAGACGGGCAAATAGAATACACAAGTCCTTAAGCTGAGAATACGCGAGACAGGTACAATGCTCGAGTAAAAGTTCTTCTTTGAGTGAAATTAATGCTATCACAAAGAAAAACTTAAGGAGCAATACAGTATGACATTACAAAAGGTATGTTATAAGGTATGTTAAGGCACGTCGAAAAGCATGTTACAAGTTTTACCAGTAATATATCTTAACTTCGTAACATTTTAGCATGTTATACAACATTGTGGCTACAAAAGTGCTAAAATTCCAATGAGTATGATTTTGTTAATACAATAACGTGTTAATTATAGCTGTATTTTAATGGCACATCGCGTATGTTAACAACTAGTGTAGCAAGCATGAAAAGAAGAGAAAAATTGCAAAAGAAATGCTGATTTTCATTAAATGGGAACAAATTATTTACAACTATATATTGCCTATATGAATTACAATCAAAATGGAAAAGAAAAAACATCATAATCAATCTATCGTGAGAATGGAGTTGGCAGGAGGAGGAGGCATTGTATCAGTAGCTGGATCTTCGAGAGTTGAACTTGTATTCAGGTCTTCAGGAGGAGTAGCCTCGGGAGGAGGAACGTCACTTGGAAACCCTGCAATCTTGATAGCCACGGTGTCTAACGCAGGTTCGACAGTAGTAGAATCAGAAAGCTGAAGATCTTCGTTGTCTAAACCGTGCAAGGCATCAATAAGCTCGGGCTGATCGCATGGCTCGATAGGCTCAGATTGATTGCGTGGCTTGCGAGGGGGCCAAGGGCCTTCAAGGTTTTCCAAGTGATCCATGGTCCCTGCCTCCAAATAATCTTCAGGATTCACCAAGTCAGGCTTGTATTTAGTCCAAGGAGAAGCGTTATAGAACTCAGCCTCTTCAGTAAATAGGAGCTCCGGGAAAATCTTGTTAAGACTTTGCTTCTCTAGCAAGATAGAAGCCATACTTGACGAAACCTGCCAAGTAAAGTTGCTTATTCTCGAAGCAATCTTGGGACAAGCGGTATTCCCGAACAGCGTCGGCTCGGACCTCCCTTTATCCATCCAGCACGTTTTGCGTTTCGTCAATGGCCTCATCCCGTTTCGACCTCATGGCCTCCAAATCATTTGTTGCTTTATTGTAAGCCTCCCGGTACCCTTAAAGAGAATCAGCCCTAGTCTGTTCTTCCCTTAGCTTCAGCTTGAGGTCCGCTACTTGTTGACTTAGAGCCTCGTTGCCCCTCCTCAACCCGTCCACTCTGTTGGGAAGTAGACAGAGTTGTTTAACCTCGTTCTGGAGTGCTATGTACTTCTCCAGAAGCTCATGCAACTCCTTCTCAGCTAGCTCCCTGAGAGTCCGGTGCTGCGTATTGACAGCCACCACTTGCTGAGCAGCCTGGCAAAAATGAAAAGAAAATAATTAAAAACCTAGACTGGATAAGATTAAACGTGTATATTATCAAAGAAGGTTGACGCTCTTACCTTTGTCACAAGGTAATTAGAGGTGTCCTCTCCCGTGAAAAGATTTTTGAAAATCTCTTTACTCGTCGCGCGGAAGGATGGTGCTCCAAGCCAAGCGGGAAGCTACCCCAGGATCCTTGAGACTGTCGTTGTCATTAACGCCGGGGTAGGTCTGAAAGTCGTCCCCATCGACAATCTTCCCTCCATCTATTCTGTAGCGCCTAAGTGTAGGAGCAACCATCTTAGGCAAAATTAGCCTTGCAGGCATCGCATCTTCAATATTTAGCCTCTTTCGGTACTTGGGACAAGGCTTGCGAGGAGCTTGCCTATCTCCAGCAACGTTAGGATCACCCTCTTGCGGAGCAGACTCACTTCTTTGTGACTCCAAGCTCTCGTGATCCTTTGAGCTGTGGTCACGGATAAGGTGCCTCTTCCGTTTACCCCGCCGGCCTCTTGCGTAGGGTGACTGGGCTTGCTAGTGGTTAAAGGAGGAGGAGTAGGAGCATGAGGGTGCTCCGAACTAGAAGCCTCTACTCAAAGTTGTTTATGAGGCGGGGGAGCTTCCAGAGGAACTCCAGAGGAGGATACAACGGTTTTCCTTTGACACATGGCATTTAAGAAGCTCATATCTGGATAACATAAGAAGAAAAGTTAGTAAACCAGGTCGAAAGACGATAAACATGTGTGCGAGGGTAAAAAGAATTATTGTTAAAAACCTAAAATGTCACCAAAATCGTTTAAGTTAGCCAAATTTTTATCCAATGGAAAGTCATGAAAGGGACTCCCAAAGGCATCGCCTTGCTTCCACTCAAGATCTTTCTCAGATGAATCACCGGTGCCCACAGTCCCATGTGTTTTATCCCCAGAGTCAGAAGCTGACTCATCTACTAAACGACCTATAAGGTTAGTTGGTTGGTTACTAAACGACCTATGGGTTAGTTGGTGTGTGCGAAGCTAAGGGAAGGTTTGACAGAATAGTGGAAGTTTCAGGGACAACTTTGCCTACTCCCCAACCAGTCGCTGTAATGTTCTCTGGGGTTAAAAAGGAAATCTCGCTCCTCGGTAGAACATATAAGTTGTATGGACTCACCTAGGTGGTCCTTCAATTTAGCTAAACTAAACTTTTTCGAGCGCCTTGAGTGATCGCTGGTATCACGATTCCATCTAGTACGGATTCTCAAATCCCTTGGAATCTCAACAAAGACCGACTCACTCTCGAATTTGTGCAACTTGTTGGGAAGGTCTGAAAAAATTTTATTGTGAAATTCGTCGACCTTTAACCTCTGGAGAGAGAATGTAACTAACCCGGCCAACCCACGGACTCTAAAAAATGCACTCAAAAGGGGAATAGTAGGAACGATGCCTAAATTATGGCATACTACAGAGAATCCTACTAGTTGAGCCCATCAATGAGGGTGGAGTTGGCATGGAACTATATCCTTATACCTAAGGAAAGCTAGACCAAACTTGGGAAGTGAAAAATGAAAACCAAAGACTATGGACGCTTTATGTACAGCTACACCGCTAGTAAGAAAACCAGGCGAAGGTTCCTTACTGGTCGGAAGTCTATAATGGTAGCCAAGAGGAAGAGGGAAGTGGGTGTTGATTTCTTTTAAGTCTGCGTTTGACAACTTGCACTTAACACCACCCTTCCTCAGTGTTTTAACTGCACGTTGAGAAGACATGACTAAGGATTGACGAATTAAGGGAGACAGGTGACAGAGGCGGCAGACTTAAGACTATGCGAGAAACCTAGACACCATAGGAGACCTAAGATCTTGCGAAAGATAGAAAATTAGTGACAGGTACAATAAATAGCGGGAGGCTTACTGTGAAAAGTGAAAGGCTCTGTGTGAAGAGCGAGAGACTAAGGTTCACGAGAGGTTGAGAATTGCGGCAGACTAATGTCGCGGGAGAGTTAGTACGCGCGGCAGAGTGTTGGTTGAGAGGATTTCTTGCGTGATTCAGTTGAGCTTCTGTTGCTTATATAGTTGCGACAGGGAATATGAAGCGTCGTGTGTCTGAATCCACCTCTCGTATAATTGTGCTTTTTTACTTGTAAAAAATACCAAAAAAGTGACAAAATTCAAGAAAAGACCAAAATATCTCAGATTCAAGTATATATTGTAACATCCCAAGTCCACAAAATACATAATATTCACTTATAAATTACACTATCTTACCGGTTGGGTTGTCTGTGGTGCTTAACAATTCCTAACGCTTTTATAAAAATTTGTACTCTTAATTCCTTGTACTAGCATGAAAGTATGAATTATTAAATTATTTTCTCAAGATGTATTGATGATTAGCTCAAAATCTTGGCTGATAGGGCTCGATCTTTATCTTCAAAGAAAATTTATCTTTTATCAGCTCCCTTGTTTATCTCTATCCTTGACAAAAAGTCCATCTTGATAATTTATCTTCATAAAAGATAATTACAGCAATTTATCTTTCTTGATAGCAAGTAGAGATATCCATGCATGAAGCTTTATCAACAAAGTCTTGTGTTTGAATGGAATTTGGAACTAAAGTCTTTCACATCTTTGACTTCTTTATCAATTGGAGTTCCTACATCATTGAGAGAAATTTAACAGATAAATGAGGGATTTGAATCTAATAGTAATGATTTAGAGATAAATTATATCATTAAATTCATGATAATTATAAAATTATCACACCCCCAAACTTGAAATTTTGCTTGTCCTCGAGCAAAATAAAATTCACAAAGAAATGTACCTAGAGGTTAAATACACTTGCAAGAATGATTTCCCTTTAATTTCCCGAAAGATTTTGAAAACATTACAACTCCATGAAAATTCATAAACATTAGCTAAATATATATAAACTCATTCAAAAGAGAGTATCAATTCAACTGAATTCTTCCGTGTGTGTAAATGTTTCTTCATTTTACTTCATGCAATCCGAATGAATTTATACAAATATGAACATAACAAAAGATCTCAAAGAATAGTTATCTTCCATAAGTTTGCTTTTCTCATCTTCTCTCCACTAATATAGACACACATAGCCAAAGATCAATAGGACTTTATAAGCTTGTAATGTATGACTAAGGTAATAGATAGGAGAAATAGGATTTTTAGGCTTAACCCCTAATCATGCATTCTTTTTCTTGGACTTTTTAAGAGCTTTCAAATAATTCCTCCAACTTGATTTCTTTTTTTTTTTTATAAAATTTTTTTTCTTTTTTTTTGAATCATCTGAATTTTTTTTTTAATTTCACCCTTTCTTCCATATATGCGTAGCTCTAAATATATCTTGACATAGTCCTCATGCATATAATGGGGTATAGGAAATTTTTTTTATAGGCTAGGCTAATTATTAATGTAGGTAAAACAAGAAAGAAGGTTTACTTTAAGCTCAAATTGGGTGACTAAGGATAAAATATATCATGGTAGTCTTGAAAAGCTCAAATGGTCCAAAGATGGCCTAAATCACCTCTTTAGTTAAATGTGTTCTAGGATTTCGTCTTGAGAGATGATAGAACAAATTCTAGACAAATAACAAACTTTAAAGACCATTGTTTATTCCTATTCACATAAATCTTCTCTAAATATGCAAGACTTCAATGATAAAAACATAGTGCATTCAATTTTTGGAAAAATCTCAATCAAAAATATAATTCACTAAAGAATTCATTCACATACTTTGCTCATATTCATAAATTTCATTTTGTCTATAACATTCTCAATCAATGGTTAAATATCAAGGAATTATCAAGCAAGCATATAATCACTTCAAGGTAAAAACCATTTTAAAGCACATAATTTTTTTTTGCAAAGATTTCAAAAGAAAATTGACAACAAAAATTTTGCACAATCTTTGAAAATAAAAAATTTTGCTTTTCCCCCCAACTTGAAACATATATTGTCCTCAATGTATAAGAAATTCAAGAATTCAAGAAAAGGATAAAGGAAACTCCTCTAATTTTTTTTTAATGAAGCTCAAACTGAAAAACTTGCCAAATTCCTTTGTCGCTCCCCCAAACTTAGACTCTGACTTCTATAAAATAAAGAAAAGAAATCAACTAATGAAATATCTAAACTAAGGAATAAGAGAAATAACTAAGAAAGCAATAAAATGCTGGGGTTGCCTCCCAAGAAGCGCTTGATTTATAGTCATTAGCCTGACTATGTCTGTCATTCTTCAAGGTGGATCATTAAGATCAGTAACCGATTTTCCACGATCGATCACTCTTCCCCAATAATGTTTCAATCTCTGACTACTAACCTTAAATGGTTCCTTTGAAAATTCAGCTCTTATTTCCACAGTTCCATATGGAAATACTTGAGTAACAATGAATGGTCCAGACCACCTTGATTTCAACTTACCTGGAAATAGCTTCAAACAAGAATTATAGAGTAAAACCTGTTGCCCTGACTCAAATTGTCTTTCCACTATCTCCTTGTCATGCCACTTCCTCGTTCTCTCCTTATAGAGTCTAGCACTCTCATCTGCTTGCATTCTGAATTCATCCAACTCGTTGGGCTCAGCACAATTGGACTTCTCTTCATCAAGAATTGCTTCTATGGTGTCCATAGGTTGTTGATTGATGAATATTCCCTGAACTATACTCTCTTCTTCATTCACTTTAAAACAATCATCAGTCTCACTTGGGAATTTAATTGCAGAGAAAAGGTTAAATGTTACCTTTTGATCATTGACCCGCATGGTGAGCTCTCCTTTTTGCACATCAATAAGAGCCTTACTAGTTGCCAGAAAAGGCCTCCCAAGGACAATTGGGACTTCACGATCTTCCTCCATATCTAACACTACAAAATCAGCTAGAAAGACAAATTTGTCAACCTTCACTAGCACATCCTCAATAATGCCTCTTGGATACTTGAGAGATCGGTCTGCTAATTGGAGTGTTATCTTGGTTGGTTTAGTCTCTCCTAGTCCAAGTTTCCTGAAAATTGAAAAAGGCATTAAATTAATACTTGCACCTAAATCACATAAAGTTTTATCAAAAAATAAGTTACCAATAGTGCAAGGAATAGTAAAACTCCCTGGATCTTCAAGCTTAGGTGGTAAGTTCCTTTGCAAAATGGTGTTGCACTCCTCAGTAAGAGCAACAGTTTCAAAATCCTCAATTTGCCTTTTCTTAGAGATGATGTCCTTCATGAACTTGGCATAAATTGGCATTTGCTCCAATGCATCAGAGAAAGGGATGTTGATGTGGAGCTTTTTGAATACCTCTAGGAACTTAGCAAATTGCCTATCTGTCTTCTTTTGCTTGAACCTTTGAGGAAAAGGGATAGGTGGAGGAGGTGATTCAATGGTCTTACCAGATTGAGATGAAGTCTGCTCAATTTTCTTTTGTTGCTTATCTTCTTCTTCTGCCTGGACTTCAACTCTAACATCTTCCTCTGATTCTTTAGGTATGTAACCCACTTCTTTACCCTTTCTCAAGGTGATTGATTTACAGTGCTCTTTACCTTCCCTTCTTAGATTAGGTTCAGTATTGCTAGGCAGGGTACCTTGGGGACGGTTACTAATGGCATTAGCAATCTGACCTACTTGAATTTCTAGGTTCTTTATAAAAGCAGCTTGGTTTTGTAAGATGGTGGTGAACATCTCTTCTAAGGAAGGTTTCTTTTCTTGTGGTGGGACTGGTGGTGGTAGAGGATTATTTTTAAAAGTAGAGTAAATTTGTAAAAAGTGTTTCAGATGGGCATTAGGATCATCATTGATTGAACCCCCAAACTGTACAGAAGTTTGGATCATTTGGATGATGGTTGGTTTGATCTCGAAATTGTTTGCTTGAATGGTTGGATATCTTATGCTTATCTCGAATCCATTAACTGTAGGCATTGCATAATCTCGAAGAGCCTTGGTGTCTGCTTCTTCCATGGTATTTGTTTCAACAAGGTCTTCTTGGTTCTCCTTCTTGATTCTTCGTAAAGTCCTTTCAATTTCGGGGTCAAGGGGAGCCAATTCACCACTCCTTATACGGCTCATGCACTAGGCCGATGTACCTTGCAAGAAAAACAAGAGAAGATATTAGTATCAAGGAAAGAGAAAAAGAAAAAAAAATATTTGAATTAAAACTAGGTATTCTTGGTATTAATATTAGCAAAACAAATCCTTCAATCCCCGGCAACGGCGCCAAAAACTTGTTACTGAATTTTCGATGAGTGTACCGCAAGTGTACGGACCGTAGCAAGTAATAAAGTGATGAGTAGAGTATCGTTTCCACGAGGATTGAATTTGTGAATTGCTTACTAAGTACTAAAATTTCACACCCTAATTTTATTCAAACGATCGAAAGAATCTTTTTATCAAAACACTAATATTTCTGAAATGGAAGTAGCAAGAAAGTGAATAAAAAAATCTTATTTAAATAAAACTTCTAAAATATTCCAAAATAAAAACCAAAAGAAATTTAGATGAAAAATTGAAAACTAAAACAAAGAGAATAAAACTAAACTACGCTATATCTCTTAGTAGGATTGAATTCTCTTCATGGTGCTGAAGCTGGCTATTTATAGAGGCAGTGTGGATGATGATTAGCTCAAAATCTTGGCTGATAGGGCTCGATCTTTATCTTCAAAGAAAATTTATCTTTTATCAGCTCCCTTGTTTATCTCTATCCTTGAAAAAAAGTCCATCTTGATAATTTATCTTCATAAAAGATAATTACAGCAATTTATCTTTCTTGATAGCAAGTAGAGATATCCATGCATGAAGCTTTATCAACAAAGTCTTGTGTTTGAATGGAATTTGGAACTAAAGTCGTTCACATCTTTGACTTCTTTATCAATTGGAATTCCTACATCATTGAGAGAAATTTAACAGATAAATGAGGGATTTGAATCTAATAGTAATGATTTAGAGATAAATTATATCATTAAATTCATGATAATTATAAAATTATCATGTATATACATTCCCTTCTATTTAAAGTAGTACTGTACAATTTCACTGAATATATAAAAGAGAATAACGTACCTTCTATATTGAATAACTGCTGACTCTAGCAGTCGATAACCCTTGGGAGTTAACTCTCTTAATCCAAGATCAACAATCTGTGCAGTGGAAAATAATGGGTGAGCGACAACGTGCTCAGTAGGAAGGTGTATGCTGCGGTATAAATCAAAACTATATTCCCCAAAACACTTATTTTTCCTTAACATTAAACCCAGTAGGGAAAGCAATGGATGAGATCAACAATTTTTAATATTCAAATCACTGGCTAAAACAGTATACAATATCACATAATAAACAATAAAAAGGATTCAACAAATCCTCTCAGAAATTATCAAGTTGAGATTAGGCATCACCCTATAAATAAATTATGCTATCATCGTTCCCCCTCCCCTTTGCCAGAACGGAATAATCATCCCAATAGGGATACAGTAGATCTATGGCCACAATCTATGGGTGGTCCTCGGGGTCCACTTGCCAGGTGACCTCGAGACCTCTGATGACTTGGCGGGTCCATCAGACTCATAACTCATAATGCATGAAACTAGGGGCATAAAGTCTCAAAATCAACTTTATAGCTCAAAATACCTTTAAGGAAGCACATTTATGAAATTAAATCATTTAAATAAATAATAATTTCAAAAAAAAAATATTCTCATTTTCGTAAAGAAAAATTGAAACCTGTTCGCCATGGTCAGCTTGCCCATCAAGGCTCGCCCATGGTCAACTCGCCAGTGCGGTGAATTAGTATTCGCCCGCCAATCCTTAGCGATTAAAAACAAGTTAAACTGGCTCGCCCTCAATGGCTCGCCCATTTCAGTTCACCCATCTGGCATTGCCCATGGTCAACTCGCCCAATGCGGCATTGCCATGGTCAACCCGCCCATTTTATAAAACCTGGCTTAATTTCAATGGTTCGCCAGTCATTTTGTTAAACAAGGGGTCGCTCGCTAAAACTCAACAAAAAGGGGTTTGCCCACATTGGCTCACCCGAATTCTATTAAACAGGGGTCATCTGCCCCAAAAGAACATAAAAGGGTGGTTTCGCTCAAAAATCATAAAAAGAAAGGCTCGCTCGCCCATTAGCAGTTCGCCCAAATCACGTAGGGGTCGCTTTATAGCTCGCCCAAGATTAAAACAACTTATTAAATAATGCATGTCAGAAGCCAAAATATTTCTTAATGTTTTCATAATATTTACTCCACAGGACATGCATCCACTTCACACATATCTCCCTTACCTCATCTGGTGAGACCTTTCTTCTCACCCGCCTTATCAATTTTCACTTCGGGGTTGCAAGGTAAAATATTAATACCATTAATATTTTCTTTTTGAATATTTTCTAAAACTATTAATATTTCTAACACTTTGGCGAGATTCTGTGACAACTCTATAGCTCGCCATTCGCCCAACATAGCTCGCTATTCGCTTATAGGCTTACATGTGGGAGCTCGCCCAACGTGGCTGCTCGCCCAACCATTCAACTCGCCATTCGTGGCTTTTCAATCATAGGTAGGCTCGCCCATGTTGAACTAACACTTGTGACTTCTTTATTTCTTACTCGCCTTTTTGTTGATCACAAATATCCCTCATGGGCGATTACTATAGTCACCATTCTCGCCATTTGGCGATCATTGGTCCTCGCCCATCCGAACTATCATTCTGATTACCCAAGTAGTTGGCGAACACATATGTCGCCGACTCATGCATTTTTTTGAGCTCGCCTCACCTTTGGGCGAGTACTCACCTATTTGGCAAGTAGTATTCTGTTTGCCGTTCGCTATTCGCCCATCGTGTTTCCTTATTCATTCTTGATTATTTTCCATCTAGTTTCTTATATATTCCATCAATATTTAACTAAAACCAGGCTATATCTATGTTTATTACGTTGTAACACATAGAAATTTACCATTGAATATCAACAGAACCATAGAAATATGGAACTCACCTTAACTGAGTTGTACTTTGAGAAACAGAGTGTTTTCTATCTCACTTAGCTTTACTTTGCTTATTCCTTAACTCTTCAACTATGGAGCAAGGGTTTGGCTACTACAAGATGAAGTTTCATGACTCATGTACGAGAGGAATGGAAGAAGCGAGATTGAGTTTGCTAAACACTTGCTGGACGAGAAGCATCAGAGGGTTTTTTTTTTCTTGAAGAAGAATGTTGCATAAATCTATTTTCCCATGAATTCCTTCTTATATAACCACTCAAATCCACTTAAAATCTAACACCTGTTCTTATCCCGTTTTCTTTCATCATTACCTTGTCTTATATCTCATTAAATGATGAAGAAAATATGGCAATGGCGTGGAGAAATATTTCTACTGTCATTAAATGGTGAAGAAAATTCCAGCCAAAAAGGGACGGCTAAGGGAAGTCTCTTGCTGCATTTTGACAAATTTTCTTTCCTTTTTCTCTTCCTCTCCACGCCACGCCACTTCCAGCCAGCCACTATAATTGACCTTTTTGTCTCATCTTTTCCTTATCATTAATTACCTAAACCGAATTGTAAAGGGAAGCAAAGTGGCGTGAAGTCCACTTATAGCCTCTTATATTGACTTTCCTCTCTTCTTCTCTAGTCCACACCACTTCCAGCCACTATCATTGACTTTGTTATATTTCATTTGTTCATTGGTTTTCTTCATTTGTTCAACCCCTCATTTAATGCTTTCACACTTCAACCTTTTTATCAAGATTATATCTCATCTATCTCTTGTTGCAACTTTAATGTTTGTTTTTCTTTCTTTTATACACCATACCATAAATCATACTTTCTAAAAATTAACATAAAGAGTGGAAATTCACATTCAATATTTCTTAAATTTCAATAAAAGAATTTATTTCCACTACCAATCATGTACAACTATGGTATATAGTATAATAAAATTCGGGTCTTACATTTCTCCCCACCTTAAGAAATTTGGTCTTCCAAATTTAACCTGGACCTGTCATTGGAAGAGCTATGTATACCTCTCACGTATAAGCCTCTCTAACTCCCAAGTAGCCTCCTCCTCGTTATGATACTGCCAAAGCACTTTAACCAAAGGAATCATCTTAGATCACAATACTTTATCCTTCCTATCCAGGATCCGTACTGGTTTCTCAACGTAACTCATGTCCTCTCTGATCTCCAGTGGCTCATATCGAATCACGTGAGAAGGATCTGGATGGTACTTTCTTAACATCGAGACATGGAATATGTTATGCACTCCTGATAACTCTGGTGGTAGTGCTAACCGATATGCCACATCTCCTACGCGATCTAAGATCTCATAAGGTCCAATGTATCTAGGACTCAATTTTCCTCTTTTCTCGAATCTCATTATACCTTTGGACGGTGAGATCTTTAAAAATACATAATCATCTACTACAAACTCTAATGGTCGGCGTCTAGTATCTGCATAACTCTTCTGCCGACTCTGAGCCGTTCTGAGCCTCTCACAAATCATTCGGACATCACAAGAAGCCTGTTCGACCAAATCGGGAGCTAATAATTTACGGTCACCCACTTCTTCCCATGCTATCGAGGATCTACAATGTCTGCCATACAAGGCCTCGTAAGGTGCCATGCCAATACTCATATTAAAGCTATTATTATAAGCAAACTCTGCCAGGGGTAAGTGATCGTCCCATGAGCCTCTAAAATCCAATGCACACGCTCTCAACATATCCTCGAGCGTTTGTATCGTACGCTCGGACTGTCCATCAGTCTGTGGATGAAAAGCGGTGCTAAAATTCAGCTGGGATCTCATAGCCTCTTGAAATCTCTCCCAGAAATGAGAGGTGAAGCGGGAGTCCCTATCAGAAGTGATACTCACTGGAACACCATGTAACCTCACTATCTCCCTGACATACAAATCGGCCAAGGCACTAACTGAATCTATAGATCTCATGGCCAAGAAATGAGCAGACTTAGTTAATCTATCTACTATCACCCAAATAGCATCATACCCCTTCCGGGTCCGTGGTAATCCCATAATAAAATCCATAGTAACATGCTCCCATTTTCACATAGGAATTGATAATGGTCGAAGCATACCTGCCAGCTTTTGATGTTCAATCTTAATCTGTTGGCATGTTAGACATCTAGCAATAAAATCAGCAATGTCCTTTTTCATCTTAGGCCACCAATATACTCTCTGGAGATTCTGGTACATCTTAGTACTACTCGGATGTAATGTATATCTAGAGGTATGGGCCTTTGATAAAATCAAATCTCGAAGCTGCTGATCATCGGGAACACATATCCGACCTCTAAACCTCAGTATCTCATCGGTGCCAATCTCAAAATTTGACTCATCTCCCATTTGAATCTGACTGGCAATCCCAATGCAATAATCATCACTCCTCTGAGCTTCCCTAATCTGATCCATCAAATTCGGCTCTATACAAAAACTAGCCGTAAATCCATACTGGTCAGAGGAATTAATTGTCAGGCTGAGGCTAGAGAACTGCTCTATCAAGTCATGCTTCCTGATCATCATATAAGATACCATGCCAACATGCTTACGGCTCAGTGCATCTGCTACTACATTAGCTTTACTTGGGTGATACAAAATCTCACAATCATAATCCTTTAACAGTTCCATCCACCGTCACTGCCTCAAATTCAATTCTCATTGTGAGAATATATATTTCAGACTCTTATGGTATGTATATACCTGGAATTTCTCCCCGTACAAGTAATGTCGCCATATCTTCAATGCAAACACTACTACGGCTAGCTCTAAATCATGTGTCCGGTAATTCTTCTCATGATGCTTCAACTGTCGAGAACCATAGGCTATAGCTCGACCATGCTGCATGAGCACACACCCTAAACCTTGAGCGGATGCATTGGTATATACCATAAATCCACCTGATCCGCTAGGAAGGGCTAATACAGGGGCACTAGTCAATCTCTTCTTAAGCTCAAGAAAATTGCGTTCACGCGCGTCATTCCACTCAAACTTTACATCCTTACGTGTGAGTCGTGTCAATGGAGCAGCAAGTCTAGAAAATCCCTCTACAAACCTACGATAATATCCGGCAAGACCTAAGAAACTCCATATCTCGGTAACGGTGTTAGGCCTTTCCCACTGAACAATTGCCTCTATCTTGGACGGATCAACTGACACCCCGTCCTTCGACACTACATGTCCGAGAAATGTAATATGGTCAAGCCAGAACTCGCATTTATTTAGCTTAGCATACAACTTCCGCTCTTTGAGGGTCTGTAACACAATCTGCAAATGCTACTCGTGCTCCTCCGGAGTCTTAGAATAAATCAAGATGTCATCTATAAATACTATGACAAACTTACCCAGAAAAGGATGAAACACCTTATTCATCAAACTCATAAAAGCTGCAGGGGCATTTGTCAACCCAAAAGGCATCACTAGGAACTCATAATGACCATAGCGAGTTTGGAATGCTGTCTTCTGCACATCCGACTCTTTAATTTTCAATTGGTGATAACCCGATCGGAGATCTATCTTAGAAAATACCTGTGTACCCCTGAGTTGATCAAATAAGTCATCGATCTTGGGTAGTGGATACTTATTCTTAACAGTAGCCCCATTCAACATCCGATAGTCTATACACAATCGGAGGCTACCATCCTTCTTCCGAACAAAGAGTACTGGAGCTCCCCAAGGTGACACACTGAGATGTATAAATCCCTTATCTAATAACTCTTGGAGCTGCTTCTTGAGCTCATCCAACTCCGTCAATGCCATTCGATACGGGGGTCTAGAAATCGGCTCCGTACCGGGTACCAATTCAATCATAAACTCTGTCTCTCAATTTGGTGGTAACCCTGGTAAATCCTCTGGAAATACATCCGAAAAGTCCTTGACCACAGGAATCTCTTGAATCTCTGGACGTTTCCTTTCTACATCCTCGACACTAGCAATATATCCTTCATAAACATTCATACATAACCATAATTTCAGTACACATCATTTCACAAACATTTTATTAATTTACAATAACTTTATAATTTACTTTTCGGGATGAGAGAAGGTAATAAACTTAGTATTACAATCCAAACTAAAATGGTTCGTAGTTAACCAATCCATACCCAAAATAATATCAAAATCATATCAAAATCATAAATGTTTAACAAAATTAGGTTAGCTGTCATGACCTTCTCTTCTATAGTCAGTTTACAGTTCCTATATATAATATCCATCCTCTGGAAATCTTTAAAAGGGGTTTTCACTTGCAAAGTGTACTCTAACAACTCTGGTTCTACTGGTGTCCTGTTAGCATATGAAGGCGATAAGAACGAATGGGTAGAACCTGGATCAATTAAGGCAATTACGGGAATATCAAAGAGATAAACTTTACCTTTAATCACATCAATAGAGGCGTTGGCAGTCTCCTGGTCTAACACGTACACTCGACCTTGAGTCACAACCTTCTTACTCTTCTCTACGGCTATTGCCCGTCTAGGCTGTGAGGGTGTCGCTTTCTCTGGCTCACTCTAAGCTGCCGGGGCCGTTATCTGAGGTAATGCAGCAGGAGGAATAGTAGAAGCAGCTGATTCTCTGAGCATCGGGCAATTTCTGATAATGTGCCCCGTCTGTCCACAATTAAAACATGCCATAAACATTAAAGGACAAGGGTGTGACCCATGTAACCTTCCATAATGTCTACATAACGGTGCAACACTCCTCTGAGTAGTGGTGGGGCCACTAACGGGAGTAGAAACTGCTGGTCTATTAAATTTGCCCTCTGTAATCTATATACCCGTAGGTCTACTTCTCTTAGGCTGCTCTCTACCTGATCTGTCCTCCATAAACCTCTTAACTTTTCCCTTTACTTTACCTTTATTCTTACTACTGAAATCGAGCTGAAACTGCTCATAATCCCTCTCACATAGCTGAGCCCATTTAACTATCTCATCATAAGTCTGTATATCAAATGGGGCTAGCTTCATTCTGATGGATGGCCTCAACCCAGCTCTAAACCTCGAAATCTTGTATCTGGTATTCGCACTAGTTTGTGGGTCAAAACGGCTAAATGTAGTAAATTTGGCCTCATACTCATCCACTGACATGCTGCTCTGAGCTAAATTCATGAATTCCTACTGTAATTTTTCTTGAGTAGTGTCAGGAATATACTGCCTCCGGAAGGCATCTACAAAGATATCCCATGACAGATCCTGATGCTGAGCAAATAAGACGGTCTGGGTGGCCTTCCACCAATGTCTCGCATCATCTGCTAACTGGAACACTACTAGGCCTACCTTCTCACTTTCCAAACATCTCATAATCTTAAGTAATCTATCGATCTCAATAATCCACTGCTCTACCGCCAATGGATCCCTAGTACCTTTAAACTTAGGTGGATCCAACTTCTTATATGATTTCACCAATGCCACATTACAATAAGTCTCTGCATCTTGAGGCGACTGAATCAATGGCTGTGGTAGGGCTACCTATGGCTGAGGTGCTAGTGGTGGAATAGGCTGAGGCTCGGGTACAACTGGTGCCGGCTGTAGCGATGCTGGCTCCTCTACTGGAGCTGCTACTCTCTCCCTTTCCACCCTATCCTCGGCTCTATCTGCCTGATACATAGCCATAAAATCGGCTACTAACCTCTCTACTCGGCTCACACGAGTATCAATGCTCTCCAGCTGTATAGGACGTGAAGGTCTTGGGGCAGGTTCCGGTGTCTGCGGTTCCGGAATCTGTGCTGCCCTACCTCGGCCTATATCTCTCACTGAGCATATCACCATCCTTCTTCCACTCATATCTGTACCACAGAGATCATTTATCACTTATCGTTAGTATATCAATTATATATTCAGCTTATACAGTACTACAGGGAATGTTTACTATTCACTTATCGTTTTTAAGCATCACTAGACATTCGACCAACCCTGCTCTGATACCATTAAATCTGTAACATCCCAAGTCCACAAAATACATAATATTCACTTATAAATTACACTATCTTACCGGTTGGGCTATCTGTGGTGCTTAACAACTCCTAACGCTTTTATAAAAATTTGTACTCTTAATTCCTTGTACTAGCATGAAAGTATGAATTATTAAATTATTTTCTCAAGATGTATATACATTCTCTTCTATTTAAAATAGTACTATACAATTTTACTGAATATATAAAAGAGAATAATGTACCTTCGATATTGAATAACTGCTGACTCTAGCAGTCGATAACCCTTGGGAGTTAATTCTCTTAATCTAAGATCAACAATCTGTGGAGTGGAAAATAAGGGGTGAGCGACAACGTGCTCAGTAAGGAAGGTGTATGCTGCGGTATAAATCAAAACTATATTCCCCAAAACACTTATTTTTCCTTAACAGTAAACTCAGTAGGGAAAGCAATGGATGAGATCAACAATTTTTAATATTCAAATCACTGGCTAAACAGTATACAATATCATATAATAAACAATAAAAAGGATTCAACAAATCCTCTCAGAAATTATCAAGTTAAGACTAGGCATCACCCTATAAATAAATCATGATATCATCGTTCCCCCTCCCCCTTGCGAGAACGGAATAATCATCCCAACAGGGATACAGTAGATCTATGGCCACAATCTATGGGTGGTCCTCGGGGTCTACTTGCCAGGTGACCTCGAGACCTCTGATGACTTGGCGGGTCCATCAGACTCATAACTCATAATGGATGAAACTAGGGGCCTAAAGTCTCAAAATCAACTTTATAGCTCAAAATACCTTTAAGGAAGCACATTTATGAAATTAAATCATTTAAATAAATAATAATTTCTAAAAATTAACATAAAGAGTGGAAATTCACATTCAATATTTCTTAAATTTCAATAAAATAATTTATTTCCACTACCAATCATGTACAAATATGGTATATAGTATAATAAAATTTGGGTCTTACATATATGTACTCTCTTTATTGAAAAAAATCCAACAAGAGAGTGTGGAGTAATTGATATGGCTAAGCCCACATCCACTAGGCTGAGGCCCAAAAGGCGACAGAGGCCACGACGTGGCATAACATCATTGGGCCACGTGGCATCAGGTGAGAGACATCATAAGATTCGGGCTCAATATACGGGAGACTCCTCCTCCCAGCGGAAGGGAACCTGTCGCGTGTGACAAGGCTTGGATGCACACCCGTGTAAGATCCGAATTTTTATTATACTATATATCATATTTGTACATGATTGATAGTGAAAATAAATTCTTTTAGTGAAATTAAAGAATAAGTGAATGTGAATTTTCACTTTTCATTTTAAGTTATGATTTAAAATATAGTGTATATGAATTAGGATTGAATATTTAAGAGAGGTATAGGAAGCATTCGGTTGAAAAGAATGCAAATGAAATAAAATAAAGATCATGTATAAAAGAAACCCTATTGGTTGAAGTGTGAAAGCATTAAATGAAGTGATGAACAAATGAGAAGAAAACCAATTGCCGTTGAATGGATGTGGTGAAGGGAAGAAATGATAAAAAGTTTTAGGAATAATAAATTAAGTAGTTTCACATAAGCTAAGAGGTGATTGGTTGAAATGGTAAGAAAAGTCAAGAAAAGAGGTTCACGCCACCTTGATTTCCTGTACAAATTGGGCTAGACATTTAATGGTAAAGAGAAGCAAGTCAATAATAGTGGCTGCTGGAAAGGGCGTGGAAATGAAGGAGAAGAGAAAAGAAGAGAAAATTGTCAAAATGTGCAGAGATTTCTTTCCATAGCCGTTCCATTTGCTGCAGTTTTTCCACAAGTTTTAATGCATGAAAGACAAGGTAATGATGAAGAAAACGGGATAAGGAATAGGTGGTAGATTTTAACAGGATTAACATGGCTATATAAGAAGGAATACGTGAAAAGAAGAACCAAAGTAGCAAACTTCATCTTCTCTAGAAACCTCCTCGCCAGTCTGTTTTCAATGCATGCTCACCTGTAGTTCTTCTGTATTCTCTCATATATGAGTCATGAAAACTTCATTTTTAGTTAGCCAAACCTTTCCTCCATTGTTGAAGAGCTGAGGAATAAGCAAAGTAAAGCTAAGTGAGGTAAGAAAACATTCTGTTTTTGGAAGAGCAACTAGGTTAAGGTGAGTTTCATATTTTCCATGGTTCTCTTGATATTCCATACTAGATTTCTATGTTTTATAACGTGATAAACATAGATATAGCCTGGTTTTAGTTAAATATTGTTGGAATATATGAGAAATTAGATGGAAAATAATCAAGAATGATTAAGAAAAATAATAGGCGAACGGGCTTATCCAGCAGCTTGCCAAACATGCGAGCAAGAAGTACTCGCCCAAAAGTTGAGGCGAGCTCGAGAGTTGCATGAGTTGGCGACATACGTGTTCGCCAAACTCTTTGGATAATCAGAACGACAGTTGGGATAGGCGAGGACCAATGTTCGCCAAACGGTGAGAAGGGCGACCATAGTGATCGCCCATGTGGAATGTCTGTGATCAACAAAGAGGCGAGTAGGAAGTAAAGAAATCGCCAAGTGTTAGTTCAATTAATGGGCAAGCCCAACACTAAATAAAAAGCCACGAATGGTGGGTTGAATGGTCGGGCGAGCTGCCATGTTGGGCGAGCTCAAACGTGTAAGTCCATAAGCGAATCATGAGCTCTGTTGGGCAAATGGTGAGCTGTTTAAGAGTCACAGAATCTCACCAAAGTGCTAGAAATATTAACAATTTTAGAAAATATTCGAAAAGAAAATAATAATGGAATTAATATTTTACTTTGCAGCTGAGAAGTAAGAGTTGACAAAGGCGAGCGGGAAGCTAAGCTTTGAAGAGACCAGGTAAGGGAGTTGTATGTGAAGTAAAATGCATGTCCTGTGGAGTTAAATTTTATGAAATTATTGAAAAATTGTTTGTTTTATGACATGCATTATTATGAAAAATCGTGTGATTGGGCGAACTGGCAAAACGGCGTGTGAGCCTTGGGGTGAGCCAAGATTAACTTGTTTAATCGCCAAGGGTTGGCGGGCGAACACAAGTTTACAGCACTGGGCGAGCCGTACTTGGCGAACTGATCATGGGTGAATTGATTTATGAGTATTTTCTCAATGAAAAATGAATTATTTTTAATATTTTGAAAAGAGAAATATGAAACCTTTTTGGGGCGAGTTGACCAATGGGCGTGTTGACTATTGGCGAGCTGACTATGGGCAAACTAGCCATGGGCGAGCTAGCATAACCCGTGCCTTTTTCACATGGAAAATGTTGAGATTGCGGGCTGTTTTACTATTTTATAAAACCTTTTGGAAATCAAATTATTTTATGGAAATGATAACAAGAGTTATAAAGGTGATTTTTGAGACTTTAGGCTCTGAGTTCATGCTTTATTATTTGTGTAATTGTGTGACCCACCTGGGGTGGTTGCTCGGTCAATGGACCAACGAGTGCACCTCAGGGCGTCACAGGGCTGATGGACCCGCCAAGTCATCAGCGGTCTTGAGGTCACTTGGCAAGTGGACCCGAGGACCACGTATAGATTATGGCCATAGATCTAGTTGATATAGCCGTGAGGGGCGATGGCCTACGGGTGCACCTCAAAAGCGGATGACTTGTGTTCCTGAGGGAACAATGAGAGCATGATGTATTTGTTGCCTAGTCTCAACTTATTGATTTCTGTTTGCTGAAAGGATCTATTGAATCTTGTTTAATGTTAAAGGGGTTTGAGTGATTGGATAAATGAGATTGTTTTTGGCAGTATAGTTTTTATTTTTATAAAGCAGCATACACCTTCCTTACTGAGCACATTGTCGCTCACTCCTTATTTTCCACTCCACAAATTATTGAACTTGGGCTAAGCAAATTACTTTCCAGAGGTTTGATATTGAAGGTATGTTGTATTCTTTTATATATTCAGTAAAATGGTTTGTATTCTTTTATATATTTAGTAAAATGGTATAGTACTACTTAAAATAGAAGGGAATGTATATACATCTTAAGGAAATAATTTAATAATTCATACTTCCATAGAGGGATAAGGAATTGAGAGTGCTAATTCTTATAAAAGAGATAGGAGTTAATAAGCATCACAGACAGCCCAACCGGTAAGTAAGTGTAATTAGTAACTGAATATTATGTATTTTGTGGATTTGGGATGTTACAACCCGTGTTGTGCCTGCCACCGAATAAATGTGGCCTACGTTTGTGGCCTCCCACCGAGCAACAGATTGATGGTGTTAGTGCCGTGATGGGACACAAACTCTTCTAAAAAGATGAAATTACCCTCAACGTAATTACTTTGTAGTAATGATAATTTATTCGCCTATAAATAGGCTACATGTATTATTTTATTTTCTAATTTTTGATTGTTGGCTTTTACGTTTCCTAATACTCAAGAATCTTTACCTGACTTAAGCATCGGAGTGCCTACATAGAGAACCACTTTCTGCGTTCCTCTGACTTTGATTATTTTGCAAAGGTTTTTTAAGAGATACGTGAAGAAAGAGACAAACACTTACATCAGTAATTACTCATTGTTGTTTTCTGCAACAACATCATTAAACCAAACGAGACTTCGGTTTTTGTTAAATAATGAATACCTGATCTTTCGTTTTCTTTCTTCTGAATCAAATAATGATACCATACAGTTTTTTCTTATTTTACAGGCATGAATGGTGAACACCAATGTCATGCTCATAGGACATTATTTCTCTGATTAAAGCAAATTATTTGGGTTTTAAGAATTTCATTCCACCCTTTATCTCCTGAGCAATATGCCGCAGTTCTTATTAAACCGTATTCTCAGCAGTTAATAACGGCACTTTAATTAACCCTACAATTCTTTCTCTCATCGATTAACAACATCACAAACCCATATTTCATTATTAATTAACAGCGTTTTAGCTGTTTCTTTTTAGACTTTGTTCAGTTTAGGAGCAAGGAGGGTGGCCTTGAGTGGACTGGGGCCGATAGGGTGCACCCAAGATGCAATAGCTTCGCAGGGAACAAAGGGCATTTTATTTATTATGGAAGTAAACATTGCTGTCCAAATTTTCAATGAAAAGCTCATGCAACTCGTTGATGAGCTTAACGAAAATTTCAAGGATGCAAAATTTATCTCTTTGGACAACTTTGGGCTGTTTCTTGGGCAGATTGCTTCACTTTGTACAGATTCTAGCTCAGTTCTCAACTATAGATCTTGTTTTTCCCATTTTTGTATCATAGTTATTCTTGTGAATATCAGGTACTAACTTTGAAATCACTGGATGTTGTGATCTCGAAAAGCAATTGAGCCTGTTCTTTGGTTCTTTTCATCCTTCCGAGGCTACTAACTCGTAATTGCAAGTCTGCAACAAGTTCAATTCTTTTTACCCTCGACAATTGGTCGCATGATACCCTGATTGCTCACCAGGTAGGCAAGCAGCTGCTGTTTTTATTTCTTTGCATTTCGACAAATCGTATTCTCCAAAGATGTAAATAGATAACGACGAAGGACCTAATTAGGAGTACAATGTTTCACTTGAAATTTCTATTGCAGTGAATATATACGAGTGGTAGGAAATAGCTCAGATGGGGGACAAGTTCATGTTTCTTTTCCAACATTTTTGGATTTGGAATTCACCAAAGCAGTATGGATGAGTTACCAAAAGCTAATTAAAATCTACAGTTCATGCTAATGGTGTTGAGTTATTTAGGGCACAAGCAGAGCTTGAATAACTAATTCTTAAGGGTATCTGTATAAAACTAAATGTTAGACTTTTCATGATCTGTGGTACTAGACAAACTGAAACTTAAAGGACAGAAATCTTGTCTTTATGGCCGTTCCTGACCTTTAAATTCAACTTCATTTTTTGAGACAAGAAAATTATGGAATATGTAAACATGCAAGCTTATATATGGGAAAATAGAAGGATATATATATATATATATATATATATATATATATATATATATATATATATATATATATATATATTTATATATAAGAGGACTTCTTGTCTGGCAAACAAACTTATCAGTCTTACACACTCTACATAGCTAAAACATGGCAGAAGCGTTCTATGATTGATTCTACTACGGTCCTCCGTTTAAGGAGTTGATTCCTTCCTCATAGCATTTTCAGGATACTGGTGAGTGCCTTCATCTGACAGAATACTAACATGCTCTTTAATAAATCAGAAACGGCAGAAAGCACCGCTTACTCCAAAGCCAGAATATTAGCTGCAAAGGCATAAAAACAAGCTCGTTCAGGTCAGCAGAGATTATTTCCTTTCTCTATCACCTAATGATTGAATCAGGTTGTGCTGCATATGTGTCTACTTTTGAAGAAAGGCATGTCTATATATGCCATGCCCCGAAAATTATTGTAAATGGTTCATGTTGATTATATGATTTTGACGTGCATTTCCCAAAAAGAAAATGATGCGAAAGATTCTTACACTAGTTGGAGGGCCATCTGGTCCTGATGGGGGTAATGATTGGCGGGTTGTAATTCATCGACTTGAAAGTAGTTCCGAGAATCAAATGGCTGAGAATCCATGACCTCGAAGTTAGACCCTCCAGGCATCAAATTCATGTTCTGCTGCTTCCTCTCATTCTCAGTTATCTGCAGCATATAGTAACGAGGTTCTGATCAAGTCATTGGTATTTCTATGACGGCTAAATACAAAGACACCAAAACACTACACACTCTCTCTCACACACACAGAATGAAAAGAGAGAGACCTTCGCTCGGAGAAGTTGGTTGTTGCTATGCAAGTCAATTTCCTGCAGTAGAACAGAAAAGACAGCGTTGTCATGCGTCCAAGTGAAATGGTGGTAACAAATTAGTATGCACGGTTCCTATATTGCCTTCTTTTACCGGATTAAGGCGTTACATATCTAAGAACAAAGTACAATTTAATTACAGGGTTTGTTTTCATACAGTTGGAATGCTACGTTTTACATAATGCATTTCTATCAGTAATTGACGGAGCTTGAAATTTTCCATGTTAGACTATTGAATGTTGTTTGCCAGACTAGAACTAGCAGCAGATACATCGTTAGAAGCTATAGCCTATGGCTCCTTGTATTTCAAGCTTTGTACTAATCACAAGATAACCACAAAAATCAGCAGTCTGCAGAGATCACACCATACCATTCAGATCCCTTTAACTAATCACAGCTAAGTCGTCCAAATTATTGCATTATACACACAGGCAATTAATCATATTCGATTAAATGTGATATGAAGAGCAAGTTGAATGCCAAAAACTCTAACCTTCTTCTGCATATACTCAATTTCTGCGAATATCAGCTCGTTCTGGTAGCATTTAGAGAGAAAATTAAATGAAAAGAGAAAACTGTTTGTCAGTGACAATTCAAGATATAGAAATAGAGATCACATTTTGCATAGCCATCTGAAAGAATTGCTTTTATAAACATAAAACCTCAGTCACAAAAGAGAGACCTTTTTGGAACGGATTTTACTAATTCCTTTTTCTAAACGAGTCTCCAAGCTCTTAAGATCCTTCATAGGCAATGACCCCAGTGACTCCCCTAGCATATTCCTGGAAACATATAGCATTGTTAAAGATAAAGGTTCCAAATCAGAATCATAAATGATGGAACTGTATGAAGACCACAGGAGATAACCTGTTTGTATTCTGCAAATTCCGAATCTGATTGCGTAGTTTGTCAGCTTCTTGCTGATAGAACTGAGATTTACATCCGCATGGAATTATAATTATTAGTTTAACTCATGTGATCAATAACTAGAATTGAATGTATACTCTTCCACTTGAGCAAGTATATCAGATTTATCATATGAAAATAGGCTTTTGGACTAATTGAGAGATAAACCCCATTTGAAGGGTAAAATTCACGGTAGTTAAGCTAATGCCTCAATCTAAACAAAAGTCTTAGAAAACATATGCTTTAACAGAATGACAGGTTTTAAATATTGTATTTAATGTGAAATTCTCAAGTAAATTTTGCTGATCCAATTGCTCATCTTACTAGTGTTTATAGCAGCAACCATTGTCTGAAATCTATCACCATTTCTTGATTTAAAAATTATAAAGATCATAGAAAACCTAATGGACAAATGATCCTTACAAGATGATTGCTAAGGACAAGTTTGCTCTTTCTTTACATATTTATTTTCTTTTTAGCCCAAAGAAGATTAGACCAAACTTCAATTAAGAGCAAAAACCATTTATATTTATTTAAAAGATCACAATGAGAAAAAAAAAAAAGAAGAGGCAAGCTATAAAAATCCATATAGCTTCGCAGTTCATAACTATAAGGGTTTTTCATTTTTCTTCTGAACTAATTACTTGCCTCTACATCTAGAAAAAGTGGAAGTTTATGAATAAAGAAGATTACTTCTTACATAATTCTATTCAATTTCATATATGTACAAGAAAGGAAAGAACAAAGAGATTGACTTTATACCTGAGCATTAGCTTCAGAAACTGATCCAGTATTGGAGGAATTCGCAGAAGCCTTCTTATACCTCTCAATTGTTGTTTTAACACTGCAAACATTGTTAATTACATAAAATAAATTAAATCTACAATCAAGATTCAAGGCACATAATACAGATTATGCTATGAATCAATGTCTATATATAATAGTATCATTGATCTTCTACATAACGAAAGCATGATGAAGCAAGTAAAATAGTAGTCAGTAGTCACAGAGAAAAATTACACCTTTTAGAAACTGAAAAAAGGGTTAAAAATGTAACATTCAAACAGATTTTAGTTTAAAGACAAATTTGGAAGTCATCGCATTTTCAATATTACTTTCAACAACTAAAAGACAAAATTTTGGGAGGGATAAATTACCATCCCACCCTTATTTTTTAATATTTTTATTATTTTATTAAAAAATTATATTTATCATGATTTTTTTAAATTTTATCCAAATCAATCACATCATTCACTTAAACTAATTGTAAGAAGTTAGTTTTGTCGTGATTGGAACATTATCTTCGTTATGCCCAATGGTATAGATAGCTACTTGTCGAGGTTACATTAGTCATGAAGATAACGGTCAAATCAATAAACTTTCTCAGTTAATTGAAACTAATACGAAACCAAGAAGCCAAATTTGCACAGGGAGATTGTAACAAAAAAAAAAAATTTGCACAGGGAGATAAATATATTTCTTTGACAAATTTTGCTCGATGCTGCTGATACCTTAACTTCGTCGAGCCAGTGATTGGCTGTCTCCACCATGCTGGCAGTGTTCTAACAGTCTGATTGGCTCAGAGCTTTGTGTGGTCAAAATTTGTGTCATATGTCAGAAAATTATACAAAGGGTAAAACTCTAAGTCGTATTTTATTTTAGTTATTACTGATTAGCCAACTCTTTTAATAAAGAATCAGTGGGTTTTGGTAATATTTTAAAGGGCAAAAGTACAAGCAGAAGAGATTTAATAATAATATTTTGTCAGCTTCTGTCCCTGTCTGAGACTCAGAGTGCATCAGCCATCAGAGACGTTCATTTCAGCAGCCACAGTTACAGTTTCAAGGAAGAAGCCAAAACCTCAGAACTCTCTCTCATTGGCTTGCAGCTGCCGTACGTTTTCTCTCTGAAATAACACTGCTGACTTAACCTTTTTCCCCTCAACTTTTTCTTTCAAGTGTTTTCTCTCTACTCTCAAAACTTGCACGAATATATCCATGCAAGATCTTTAACAAATGCAAGCTGCGAAGCTTCACTCTATAATGGCAACAGTGAGTCATTACACTGATGACCCTTTCAGCAGTTGAGCTATATTTTCATTGGCTCAATCGACTTCTCTCTTTACAGAAGCTTTTGTAAAAGAAGATTTTATTCGAGTGAGAAAGAGAAATCTAAGAAGAAAGAAAGAGAGAAAAGGGCTGTTGGGTATTTCATCTATTTCTCATAAAACAGTTGAAATGATGAAAAAAAAAAAAAAAAGAGAAACTCAGTTTTGGAATCATGTCAATAAACCCATTTGTCAGTAGTGAAGAAATTGAAAAACAATTCTGTAACTAATACAAAACACAAACCCAATTTTAGTCTGTGGTCATCAAAACCCTAGATAAATTTAACAGTACTAAAAAAACAAGGGTTGATTGGTTGCGGAAAGATTACTTTACTTGACTTAAGGGTTACCAATCGAAGGTCTTGGGGCAAGTTGTTAGCCTATATGGTTAGTAATAAAAATAAATAAAACCCTAATTTGGTTATATGTTTGAGTGAGAAGAAGGGGAGCTCACGTGGTGCAAAGGGAGATTTAGGGAAATTTCGTGTAAGAAGAACCCTAATTTAGATGTGATTGATTTGAGGCTTGATTGGGCTGCGATGGGTTGGAAACGGGCGTTTTAACATGTTTCCGAGGGAAAAAGAAAAGGAAAACAAACAAAACAATATCAGATTTTGAAACCGTAGTGTGATTTCTTAAATGGGTTCTTAATTTGGACAAGCGTCTTTGCTGTTTTTATTTTAGTTTCTTTTTGGCGAAACACTTGTTACTTTCTTGATGCTTTACTGACATGCCATCAAGATGTATCAAGAGAGCTTGGGGATTTGACATTTGAGCTAATGAGAGCATGACAGCTTTGTTGTTCTAGGCCCTCATCTTAGCCCCATGGCTCAACCAAGGAAAAAAAGAAAAAAAAAAAAGAAAGAAAACAGAGAATTTAACAACAATAGAGGAGAAAGGAGGCTGATCTCACAGGCCTGCAGAAACTTATAATATTCCCGAAACCCATGCTTTAATTTGTTACTACCACAAAACATAATGCTCCCTATTTTTATCTAGTGCACCAGATCTATGTATCCAACAAAGTAGGAACTAAAGAAAAGATCATGGAGTTCAAAAACAAGAAAAAGCTCAGAAGCTTATACAAGTAAAGAAGTCAGAACTCAGAATTGATCAAAAAAGAAAGACAAGTAAATCTTAGTTTGAGAGAACTCAATCTAAGCTTTACACCAAAATATATGAAAGATGATATAATTTTGTTCTTTTACTTAAATCAACACAAAGATCTGCTGCAAAGCCAAACTCTTCACCCACTTGTAATTTTTAAAATAAAATCAAAACTGAAAATTCCCTTTGGGCCAGAGCGCAAAAAGAGACCTAGTGATGAACACTATAAGAACTGAAGCGTATTTAGAGGCTGATAAGCTTGAAAAATCAAGATCAGAGAGCTGAATATATGTATACCTATTGTTAGCATACTCATAGAGGCGGCCACGGGTAGAGAAGACAATCAGAGCAACTTCAGCATCACAAAGAACTGATAACTCATACGCCTTTTTGAGCAAACCATTGCGCCTCTTGCAGAAGGTAACTTGACGATTCGTTGTGTTTTCAATCCGCTTGATCTCGATCTTCCCCCTTCCTATTTTCTTCTGGAGAAATTTCTCACAGGAATCACTGGGGTTCACCATGGTTGCAAACTGAGAAAAAGAGAAAAATCCCATGATAAAGAAATTAAACAATCATATCTAAAACTACATAGAAACTGATGATGGTAACATTTACTATCTTCCTCTTAGAAACAGTATTAAGTTTACAGGAAAGGAAACGTTTGCAAAACTACAAGTATTCCTTCTTTTCTACTTAGCCAAGATTAATTATAATTATAGAAGCTACAAATATTCCTTGAACATAAATAACATATACATAATTAAGTAGCCTGATATATGGTGATGGTCACGGAGAGCTAATTAAGAGTACTGGATGAATCAGATTGTGAAGTGAAATAGATTGATTGAACCCAAAAGAATTAAAGCAATGAAAATTATTAAAAGGATCATGTTTCAGTTTATGGCTGACTAACCTGGAGAGGAAAGAGAAAGAAAAGGGCAAGTATGATAAACGAGAGAAAAAAAAGGATTGGGGTTTCTGGTTTTTCTCTCTTCTCTTCTTTTATGCTACAAAACAGATCAGAAGAGATGTAGAAAATGGAAGCAGGAAGGGAAGAGAGGTTTCTACTTATAAAAGTAAGCTACTACCTTTTCTGCTTATCATCATTTATAAGGCTATCACCATTTTTAATAATGCTATTTATCTTTTTCTAGTATTTGGTTTTGGTTTTCTTTTCTTCTTTTATTAATATTAGAGCGGAAGGAATGAAAAGAAAGGTCAAAAGTTGGGCATCATCACTTGTAAGGTTCAGACTCCATTAACCATTCTTTTTTTTTTTTCTCTTTCTTTTAATGTGAATGAAAGGAGAGCATTGCATTAGAGAGAGAGAGAGAGGGACCTTTTGAAAGGGATTATTAATGGTACGTGGTCAATGGCGTTCATATCAACATTATGGTCCGGCTCTTGCTTCGTTCCTATTAATTTTGCATTCATTCCTTGAAGGTTTTCTCCATTTTAGTGATCAACATTCCTCCCAATGTTCATTGGAGGTGGCCACAGAGGATTTTCCAATATCATGGTAAAGCGATCGATTTATTCCCTAGAAAAGGAGCCCAGGGGTTGTAAGTTTGACTTTGTGAGGTTTGCAGTGTTTGCAGATGCAAAAAGAGCAATCGACAGGTTAGATGGTAGCTGGCTGTTGAATTACTACAGACTTGGAGTTAATCACGCTAGGCATTGTGCAAGACAGGAGTTTTTGGAGAAAGATAACTTTGTCAACAGGAATGCTCGATTGGAAGGAAGTAATACAAATAGGTAAGGGCCTAAAACGGGCTTAAGCTCGCGGCCCAACGTATTAATCTTGCGAGCTTTTTAAAGATTCAATTTTTTTTTTTTTACGTATGTTTAAAAGCGGATTTAAACAGGTTAGCTCATGTGAGCCGACAATCTGCATGGGCTGGTCCACACAGATATGGGCCGACTTGTTGGCCAATCCATTTAAACTAGTTTTTAATTTTATATATATAATTAATTTTTTAATTATATTGTTAATGTATTTTTATTTCCTATTAAAATAATATGACATGACTTAATGATGACTCTATATATATATATATATATATATATGTTGAGAAAAAAGATATTGGAGAAGTTTGAATGTTTAATAGATATTTTTATTTTTTTTCATGTTTATAATTATTTATTTATAAAAAACTGTTAGTGGATTGTAATTAAATTTGGATTATATTGAAATTTTATTTTAATTTTACAAAAATAAATAGCTTGGCATGCGGGCCGACTTGACTCGCTTTAAAACTGGAATGGGCTTATAATTTTTGACCTGTTTAAAAACAAGCCTAAATGATCTTTGGGCCGTTCCTTTGGGGCAAACTGGGTCGTTTTACACCCCTTCAAGTAGGTAGTTTAGAGAGGATAAGAATGGTCTGAGCAGAGGTGGAGCGAACGTTGGCTGAAGGGGGAGACGTTAACAGATACCAAGGGTGAAAAGAACATATAAACAAGCCCTTGTTTGTGGAAAAGGTCAACTTGATCATCATGACAGTACTAAAAGATGAGAAAGTGCACTCCATGCCTTACAAATCATGCAAGGCAGAGATAGAAGATGAGACTTTTCACAGACTGAGTGAATGTGTCATTGGCATAGCTAAAGGGTTTTATGAAGCTATGAGCCTCCAAGAAAACTTTTGGATTCAAGATGTGTTCGACATACATGACAAGAAAATCTTGAGTAAGTAATTCTTGATAGAATTTGACGAAGATGAAACCAGAGAAGTTATATATATATTTGAATATAAAATATATAACCCTATAGAAAATATACATACATATATATAAATAGAGAATATAAACTTAAGATATAAGAAAATGATATAATATAATATAATTATAAATATATATAATAAAATAATAAAATAAAATACATAATAATATATAAAATTTTTGTTGATTGGCTTCCTCAGAAGCCAATCAACAAAAGCAACTGCTCCTACGTTAGTGGGAGCAGTTGCCATTTTTTTTTGAAAAGAAGTAGAGGACGTGAGGTCCCTACAAACCAAACGAAGGAGAGATTGATGAGAGAAAACAAATGAAATCGAGGAAAGGAAAGAGAAAGGGTGAGGTCGAGAGAGAAGGAATAGAGAAAGAGTAAGAGAACTCGAGGGAGAGAGCAGAGGAAGCCAGATTTTAGGGCGCTAAATAGTGACGTGCTGGGCTGGGTTGAGTGCTGGAAACTTGGGGATTAAAGTGCTGTCATGAAGCTAAAGAAGGGAGGCCAAAACAGTGTAGGTGCAGGAGTAATTCTGTGGTTAAAACTGAGTGTTTCGGTGACCAGATTTCGATGTTTCGGTGGTCAAAAGAGATAGAGCGAAGCTTATGCGTGAGGATCTATGGTTGAAACAGAGGAAAAGAAAGGAAAGATGCCAAAAGAGGGAAGGAGAAGAAAGGGGAAGGAATGGAGCTTGAGGATAGAGGCTCTCGGATGGCATTAGGGAAAGGTTGAACAGTGACTTTTAGGGGCTGCTACATGGTGATTTTATCGGGTAGAAAGGCTGAGTTCTGGGCTGCTGTTTAGGCGCATTTGGAGTTGTTAAGGCAGGGGACATAAGGTTGTTGAAGGAGACTGTTTAGGATAGACACATTGGAGTCGAGAAGGAGACAAAACCAGCCGAACCAAGGCTGTCGAGTGGGCTGTTGCTGCCCTGCTCACCAGCCGAAATGCAAGGTAAGAAGAAAAGAAAAAAGAAAGAAAAGAAGGGAATAGAAAGGAAAGAAAAGAAAGAATATATATATATATATATATATATATATATATATATATATTTATATTTATATTTATATATAAAAGGAAAAGGAAATATATATACATTGGCTGGGATTTATAGGTAAGCCAATACCGTTTAGTTTAAAAATATTTATAGTTTTAATTTTATTAAGTTTATACTAAATGAATTGCCAATAATGGAAGGTTTATAAGCGTCAAGCTCGGTGGACGCGCAAGAGTCGGTGCACGGGTGTGAAGCTCGGGATTCATGCACATTGAGCTTTAATCAGTAAGACAACTCTGTAGTGCCATATATTGTAAAAATTAAGTCGGGAAATAACTCTAGTAAATTAGCACTAACTCGATACAATTGTGTTTAAGGTGTAACAAGGCACTACGATGACAAATTGAGTTTGGTCTAGGCCCAACGCACGAGCCCCTAGCATAGGAGTTGGTAAGACTTTTTTATAAGCCTGCAGTAGATTTATATTGTATAGGCTATATAGAATTGTTAAACTGGATAATGATACGATATAGTGTGAAATTGAATATCGAATTGGTAATTATATAGTTGAACATTAAATTGTGGAATTTTTGACTTGGTCAGATAGGTGGTGATGATCTGAATATTAAAATATTTAAATTACTTTTTTGCAGTCCATGAGTGAGTGGGTGATTGGGATTATACAAGCTCGATTATTGAATATCAACTCCAAGGTTGCTTGATTTGGTTGCGATTGTACTTGATTGAGGTAAGAGATATATATCGGAATGTAGGAGATACTGATAAATTTTAAAATCAACTATCTTGTGTTTTATAATCTGTATTTTCTTTGTAGGAGGTTTTAAGAAAATTAAGTCGTTATGCTACCAAATTTTTATTAAAATATTAGTTTTGTGATTTAAACTAGAACTTAAGAATCCATTTGAAAGTAGCAATTTTTCTAGCAACCTTGTTTTGGAAAAATGTTAAATTGCACGATTTTGAATGTTTATGAAATTTTTATCCGAAATCATGATTTTTCACGGAAATTACCAACATATGAATATTTATGAAATTGTCTACTTGCGAAAGAAAATATGTATATATTCATTTGTGAAGTTTCGAGAATAGGATTTTAAATTCCAAAAAATATATAAATATGTTTTGAGACACGACTAACTAAAGTCACTACAGTATTATTTTGACTACTGTGTGACCCTGATCCAGTCCACAGTAGGTATTAGTTCTAACTACTGTGCGACCCTGATCCAGTCCGTAGTAGGTATTTATTTTTTGAGCTGTGTGACCTTGATCCAGTCCACAATGGGCCCAGTTGACACCTGTTCCATGCTAACTGTGGACTCCCTCTAGATTATGGCCATATGTCTATCCGACTTGCACTTTCACTCACAGGAATATTTGAACTGCATGATTACTGCTTAGTCTTTAAAATGTCTCCAGCTTAGTATGTATATGCTTTTCGTACTTATTTTCGTTTATGAATTCTGAATGTTTGATATTTGGATTTCAAAACCAATATGGTTTTATTTTGATTATCCACACTGAAAACTAAGTATGATAAGTAAGTATATGTTTGGATTTATGTTCGGAATTCATTTATTTTATTACAGTTTAAATGAAATGCTTTCGGATGCATTGCATAAGCATGATTTGGTTTTTGAATCATATGAACTACGAGATTTAATAAATGATTTAGAAAACTTGTATATAGAATTTTGGTATCTGTCTCTTATATATATTTCTTATTGGGCTTTATAAGCTCATCCCCCCTTCTCCACCTTCCAGATTACTTGCAGTAGGAGCGTGTACGTGGGGTGCTATCACGTCCTTTAAGGTTTATATACTACCTTTGGAGGTATATAGTGTACAGTTGTTCGATTTATATTCAGGCTTGTATTTTCAGTACTTTTAGAATTTAGGGATGTAATTAAAGGAAGTATAGGATATAACTGCATATTATAACGATGCATGCAGCTTTGATAGTTATATATTTTGTTAAGTGAAATGATTCAGAATGGTGGATGCATGCTCACTTACTGGATTGGGACCAAATACTTAAGGATATTTATTTAGCTAATATAAATGCAGCTTAAGAGTAGAATTTGAGACATTACGTACAGCCCAACTAGGTAAGTGGAAAAAAAAAGAAAAATATGGTTCGTATTTTTGGTATAAAGGTTATTACAGGTGTAATTTGATCCATGAACATGAAAACCATATATTATATCTTCATTTTGGAAAAACTATGGTCCACCCTGTCAATATCATCACTTAATCGAATTGGATTAAAAAAAAAATGAAAGTTTCACTTTATTAATGTAGGTTAATCAAAATTGTTATCGACAAAATAAAGGAGTGTCTTTTTTTTTATAAGCTTTGTTTTCATTGATAAAAGTGAGATCCTACGAGGAGTGCAATCCTCCTAGGAGCTGAGTACAATAACCAACTAATCATCATGAACTTAAGCAATAATATGCAAACAGCAAGTTTTCTAAAGCTAGGAGAGTTACAAAAGACTTAAACCACATCACCCATCTAGAGGGAGTGACAAAAAGTTAAATAGCAAATTGAACAAAGTCAAAAAGTGCTTCACCAGTGGGCTGAGAATAAACAAGTTCTAGTAACTCTTGCTTTTGCCAACAAGTCTGCCATTCCATTCACCTCGCGATAGATCTTAGAGAAGGAAACTTCCCCAATTTCGGACAATAAATAATCAATATTAGGAAAGACAAACCAAAGCTTCCATGGCCTCCTTTCTATGTTCTTACACTTAGAGGTGGCAAATGGGCCGGTTCAAGCGGGTTCGGTCCGGGTTCTTTTGGTTCCGATTTTTTTCGGTTTCGAATTTTCCCAATCTTGGGTTTTTTTGGTTTCGGGCACTTTTGGTTTCGGGTATTTTCGGGTTCGGTTATTTGCGGTTTCGATCCGATTTCAGGTTCGGTTCGGTTTTAATCGAGCGGGCTTAACGGGCTTAGTCAAATTATTTTAAAATTTTATAAATTATAAATATTTTTATAATTTTGAATGTAGTAATTAATTTAATTTTATATAGTTAAATAACAATATAATAGAAATGCTAAATTAAAGTTAAAATTTAATAAATATTTATATAAATATAAATTTTTACATTTTAATGTTTTTATTACTTGACAATTATTATTTATTTTTTTAATTTCTTGTGATATTCACATTTGTTATAAAATATATAATTATATATTAATAGTTATATAAAAATTTATTTTTTAAGTGAGCCAAATATATATATTAAAACTAAAAGAAAGTGAAAATCCAAAAGTATTAGCTATACAAATAAATAACTAACAAATTATAAATAAATAACACTAAACAATTAAGCATTTATATAAATAGCTTTATACTCTTAACAATAATTTATTGGGTTATTGTATTTTTTTGGGTCAACATTGGGCCATTGGAATTTAGACATTCTTAGTTCAATAAATTTCTTTTTCTTTTTTACTTTGTTTTATTAGCTTTTTTAATAATTATATTATATTTTTAATAAAATTTTAAATTTTTAAGAATTTTTTTACATTTATTTTGTCTTTTAAATATCAACAAAATTAGTAATTAAATTAAATCTAATTGCATAACTAGTTAACTAATTGTTCAATTATAATGTTGAATAAAATTATAGTATACATTAAAAAAATACTTAATATTATGAATAATTGATCAATTAATTACCTCAATTTTATATTTATTTTGTTTTTGGTTTGTACATAAATAATAATATAACATTATTGTATTAAATATAATCGTACTTGTATGCATTAATTAATCAAATATCTCATTAAAAATTTAGAACGTTAAATTAAACAAGTTATATACACCAATTAACATTATATTATAAATAATAATATTTGATATAATCATATTATTTACAGTTATACACCAATTGAATATTGATTTTTTCATGTTCACATTAACATAATAATATTAGATATACACCAATTGATTGAATATCTCATTAAAATATTAAATAGTAGATATTACTAAATTAATTAATATAATGCTAGTTATTTAAATATAAAATAATAATATTAATAAAGTATAAAAACAAATTTTATTAAAATTACCATTTACACAGTAAGACGACTCTAATATATTATTAAATTACACTTTAAATTTACTATTAGAATTATTATTTTTATCCACACTTTAATTTTAAATTTAATAGATAATAAATAAATTATTTTTAATAAATACTTAATTCTATCAAAATAATACTTACACACTAAGAGATTACATAATTTATTCTTAAAAGATTATTATAACATAATATACAAATCATTATTATAAGATACCAAATTGGTTTATTCATGTATAAGATTATTATAACGTAATAAATAACTAATTCTTACTAGCTTGATTTATAATTTTCTCTTTCAGTGATGTCTAAGCTTATAAAAAAATTGTACTTATATTGTTTAATTTAATTACTTAACTTTTTCTAATCTTAAAAACTTGAATTTTAATTTTAAGATTAGGTTTTTTTTTAATCTAAATTCAATATCTTTTTATACTTAAAACTTTAAGAAAATATAGTTTAAATTTAATTTTATTAAAAATATTTTTAATGTGTTGCACAAAATATCAAATTCTAGGTTTCAAACAAATATTGAAATTATATAATTTTTTTTATATATTTGATTTCTTATTGTAATAAAATTAAAATTTTATTATAAAATAAAAATAACAAAATGTTAAAATGATTTTTATAATAAAATCAAGTGTTAAATTAATAATATATTTATTATTATAAATGCAATAAGTATAATATTAAAAATTATTTGATATCATATATTATGGTGTTTTACATTAATTTAATTTAATTGAATAAAAAAGATTCAATATTTATATTGCTGGTAATACATAATTGATAAAATTGTATAATAAATAATAATTGTTTTCAAAATTTTAAACTTTTTAATTAAAAAAGTGTATCAATTATTTATTTATTTTTAAATAATAATTATATAATAATAATTCGAGTTTTCTCGGGTTATAAATTCGATTTTTTACGGGTTTCGAATCGGATCAGTCTTGGTTTCGGATCGTATCGGACTTGAGTTTTTTCGGTTTCGGGCTTTTTTGGTTACGGGCCTTTGACTTTTTTGATCAATTCGGGTTGGTCCCGGTTCGGTCTCAGGCGGGTTTTCGAGCTTGAGCCAGTTTTTGCCACCTCTACTTATGTAACATCCCAATTCCCATTATATAACATGTTACTCACTTATATCTTACACTTACTACCGGTTGGGCTGTCCGTGATGCTTATCAACTCCTATCACTTTAATAAGAATAATTAAATCATTGTCTTAAGATGTAAATACATTCCCTTATGTTGGCTCTACCGAGAGGGGGGGTGAATCGGTTTTTCTAGATATTTCTACTTTTCCTAGGTCTTAATGCACAATCAAATTCAAATAAGCAATAATGAAATAAATGCAGTAAATAAGAGTAAGGGAAAGAGAAGCAAACACAAGTTTTATAGAGGTTCGGCCAATCTCGTGCCTACGTCCTCTCTCCTTGAACTTCTTGTCAAGGTTTCGATTCACCTCTTTCTTGAGACAGCTTACACACCACTTGAAGGTGTGGCAAGACCTCTTACAATTTTCTTGAGACTTTAGAAATCTCCTCTTAATCCTCTACCCTTGTAGTATTCCCACACTCTACAATTTTAGACCTTACAAGGATAGCTCACCCCTTTGAATAACAGAATTTACAATGAGTGGGTGAAGAACACAAAGAACTCTCACAAATGAAGTTTCACAATGAACAATTTCAGACTTGTTTTTTTCTTTCTTGATGCTTGAAGATTTTGAGTGCTTGTTCTTCTTTCAAACTTCATAAATGCCTCTATTTATAACTCACCAAATGGATAGAACAGTTGGTGAAGCATTTAATGCAAATCTTCCCGTTGAAACCCTCAAAAACTAGCCGTTACTGTCAGTTCCCGTGCGAAGGGATCGACCCCCCTACAGTAGGGATCGATCCCTTTTCTCCAGAATGCATTCCCAGTTTCTCCTGTATGGTCCTGTGTGGTGTAATGACATTCTGCCAAATTGGGATCGATCCCCCTACAGTGGGGATCGATCCCTTTTGTCCAGTAAGCCCTCCTGCACTTATCTTGTTACACAGTTTTATGGCTTTTGTGATTTTAAGTCAGTTCAAATTCTTCTAACACTTTTCTAAGAGTATTTACTGACTTTTCAGTTGAAATTTCAGTCCAAGAATTTGTTAAAATAGTTTCAATCATTAAGTTCATTCAAAGCAAATTTACTTGTATAAAAATCATTTCTAATCTTGCTTGAGTTTTGTCATTTTCAAAATACTTGTCAATTTAAAGCTAACAATCTCCCCCTTTTTGATATGACAAAACTTAAGGTAAATTTGCTTATGTATTTGAAAATTGAGGTTACTTGATTTTTTGAAAAACATTACTCCCCCTCAATATAACGTTTTGTTGAAAAACATTGCTCCCCCTCAATATTTGCTCCCCCTCAATTTAGTATAAGTTTACCACATTAATTCTCCCCCTTTTTGTCATAGCAAAGAAATAAAGAGCACGGAGAAATGGTTAGTGGTAGAAGGCAATTTAAAGCACAAAAGAAGCAATATGATTGGCAAAAAGATAGAGAGGAACAAAAAAACAACCCAATGTCATTAAAGCACAAGTAATATCAGAATATGACAGCGTCATTGACAGAAAACAACTAGCAAGCATAACTAGCAAAATCATTAACATAGTCATAGACATAGTATTAGCATAAAACAACTAGGAAGCATATCGAGCAAAGTCAGGAACAACTAGAAGGCAGGACACATGTCACAACAAGGAGGATCAACGCCTTGGAAAGGTCTTGTGATATTGCTCAACGAAGTCCTCATGTTGCATGCGCACATCCTGAAGTTCATCGAACAATGCAGCTTGGGTGGCCTCGATGCGATCAAGTCGCTCACCTACGTCATGCTGAAAGTTTTGAAGCATATGCATGATCTGGTCAAGAGATGCTGACGAGGAGCCGGAAGGTGCAGAAGATGTGGCTGCTGCAGGTGCTTCGGTGCCGTCTCCTTCTTCTTCTTCAACGTCTGCCGGAGCATGTGCGGGAGGTTCATCCTGACCATGACCCTTGACCCAGTCGAAGGTGTCACCCACTTGGTGAAGATACCAGCCCAAGTTATGGAGGGTGGTGAGATTGATGGTGGTATTGGCATCCGGAAGTATGCCAACCTCACATGAACAGTCAACACCTTCAGAGATTAAATAGTAGGCGAGAGGCTGAGGGAAAACAATGGTGTGGACCTTACGACGAACAATCTTCACCCAATCCTGAAGGATAAAGTGTAGTAGGTCTGGTGGGTGGCCGTCATGTTCATGAATATGATGAAGCCAAAAACGATCAAGTTTGCGAAGGTGAGAATATCGGGTGCCAAGAGGGCGAAGATTCCATGAAATTATGATATGGAGGAGGCGTGCGAAGACAGGAAGGTCACTTGCACGATTATCGGTAACGGGAAACACTAAGGGGACATTGAGATGGTCATGGATATTACCGCCCTCAGGAAGTCTAAAGGCATGGGAGAGGTATTCCGTGGTCAGTTCAATATGTTTGCCCATGACATAAGAGTTAATCCCGACAACCCGACAAGGGTCATTTGGAGAATAGATGATTTCGGCATTGGAAAAGAAGGCTCGAATGATGTTCGCTGGGACCGGAGTATTGATTTTGAGGAATTGGGTCCAACCCCATGCATTGAACTTGGCAAGGTAAGGAAAATTAATTGACTCGAGGAAGTCGAAATCAATAGGACGCCAATGCTTAATGGGCATGTTTGCAAATTCGGCTAGAAATTTGGTTTTTTCATTTGCATGGCGAAAGCAGCGGTTAAAGGTAGTTGGTATGGAGGAGGAAGAAGAGGAAGCACTGGTTTTGCGTTTTTGAGCGGAGTGCTTAACCTTAGGAGCCATAGAGGGAAGGAAAATGATAGGAATTTTTGTTGAGAACTTTTATCGAACAGGTTGTGGGCACAAGTTTGAGGAACTATGAATGAGTATGTGGGATAGATTTGATCTCACAGACAGCTGAGAGCCACAACCCAATAAGCATATAACAATTAAACAAGTGAATTCAGATGATAAATCACAGACAATCTAAGGAAAAACTTGAGAGAAATACAAGTGCCAAGGGATGGGAAAACCTAGATGGAGAAGAAATTGATGCAAGATATGCACATGGGTAGACAAGATATGATAAGAGAAACTAGAAATGCAAGAAAAAATTAATGAAAAATGTTAGAAAAACTTACAATTGACATGTTGGGTGAATAGTGACCATGGTGTGGAAGAACAAGAAAAAGAAGAAAAGAAAAGTTTTTGTGAGGAAATGAGGAGGGGAAATGAAAAAGAGAAGAAAATGAG
Organism: Heritiera littoralis; assembly: GCA_031772115.1. Taxonomy (NCBI): domain Eukaryota; kingdom Viridiplantae; phylum Streptophyta; class Magnoliopsida; order Malvales; family Malvaceae; genus Heritiera; species Heritiera littoralis. Next base: position 3,830,397 of record JAPDPK010000026.1, on the reverse strand, counting down.
GAAGATTGGTGAAAGAATGGAGTGATTTGGTGTAGAAATGAGTGAAATCTTGTAGTTTGAAGGAGAGAAAATAGGCAAGGGCGTGGAGAGGGGAAGAAGAAGAGGAATAGTGTGAAAGGAAGGAGTGCCCGACGGTTTAAATGACGCGGGAGTTACAATCTGTCACGAGGGGATCGATCCCTACTGTAGGGGGATCGATCCCTTTTAGGCAGTATGCTCCCATCACCCAGAATTTTGGCCAACAGACTGGGAATTCAATCCTATTGGTGAAGGATTGTCCCCTCAGTCACTTGCCACTTGCATGATGCATAAAAATGATTTGAAAACAATGGAACTTATGCATTTTGATCATTTTAAAGTCAAAATCTGATTGTGTTTTACTTGGAATGCATGAAAGAGGTTTGAAAACTGCAGAAAAAGATGTAGAATACTGCAGAAAATTTGCAGAAAAATGCCAAGAATATACAGAACAACTCTGAACATGACTTTGAAGGGGTCTTAAACATCAGAAGTAGGTTTTTGGCTTGTGAGGAGAATTCAACATAATCAAAACACACATAATTCAACAATTCAACCTCAAAGCTAAGATCATGAACAGTAACATGGCAAGTTGAGATTATGAATTGCAAGTGTAAATGATATTTTCAAGTTTCTTTCTTGCAACCATATCAAACTAACTTATGACATTCATGCAATCTTAAATCACTTCAAGGAGCATTCATTATGCCTAATTCACCTCTAAGAGTGCAAAATCTCTCCTTGTCCAAGGGTTTTGTGAAGATATCAGCTAATTGGTGCAAGGTGTCCACATACTCTAGAATTATGTCCCCTTTTTGCACATGATCTCTTATAAAATGATGTCTAATCTCAATGTGCTTGGTTCTAGAGTGTTGGATAGGATTTTTTGTAAGATTGATGGCACTAGTGTTGTCACACCTAATGGGAACTTGGTTCATTTCTATTCCATAGTCTCGCATTTGTTGCTTAATCCATAACACTTGAGCACAGCAACTGCCGGAAGCTATATATTCAGCCTCGGTTGTGGATTGAGCTACGCTATTTTGTTTCTTAGAAAACCATGAAATGAGCCTACTTCCTAGGAATTGGCATGTTCCCGAAGTGCTTTTCCTACTTACTTTGCATCCACCAAAATCCGCATCGGAATAAGCATGTAGATCAAGAGTAGAATCTTTAGGATACCAAAGTCCTAAGGAAGGAGTGTCTTTGAGGTATCTAAGGATTCTTTTGACTGCTTGTAGGTGTGATTCTCTAGGGGATGACTGAAATCTTGCACATAAGCATACACTAAACATTATATCTGGTCTACTAGCAGTTAAATATAGCAATGAGCCAATCATAGACCTATATAATTTAGTGTCTACACATTTTCCCCCTTCATCCTTATCAAGTTTAATATTAGTGCTCATAGGTGTAGAATAAGGTTTAGACTCATCCATTCCAAATCTTTTGAGCAACTCTTTAGTGTACTTAGCTTGATTTATGAAAATACCTTCTTTACATTGTTTAACTTGAAGTCCTAGAAAGAAGGTTAATTCTCCCATCATACTCATTTCAAATTCACCTTGCATTAGTTTAGAGAAATTTTTGCACAATGACTCATTTGTAGATCCAAAAATGATATCATCTACATAAATTTGAACTACTAATAAGTCATGACCCTTAGATTGAATAAACAAGGTTGTGTCTACCTTTCCTCTTGTAAAACCTTTTTCGATTAAAAACTTCGAAAGTCTTTCATACCAAGCTCTAGGAGCTTGTTTTAATCCATATAAGGCTTTTGAAAGTTTGAAAACATGATTAGGAAATTTCGGATTTTCAAAACCGGGAGGTTGCTCAACATAAACTTCTTCATTTATATAACCATTTAAAAAAGCACTTTTTACATCCATTTGATATAGCTTAAAATCCTTATAACATGCAAAAGCAAGTAGCATTCTAATGGCTTCTAATCTAGCTACCGGAGCATAGGTCTCATCATAGTCTATCCCTTCTTCTTGTCTATATCCTTGAGCCACTAACCTAGCCTTGTTTCTAACAATAATGCTATTTTCATCCATCTTATTCTTGAATATCCATTTAGTTCCAATGATGGAATAGTCTTTAGGTCTTTCTACTAGGGTCCATACTTTGCTTCTCTCAAATTGATTTAATTCTTCTTGCATGGCCATAATCCAATTTTCATCATTCAAGGCCTCATCCACTTTCTTTGGCTCAAATTGTGACACAAAGGCTACATGTTGACATATGTTTCTATATGTTGACCTAGTCCTAACTCCAATGGTTGGGTCTCCAACAATGTCATTATCTCTCACATATCCTAGTTCTCTAGGGCACCTAGCTTCTTTCTCAATTAATTCTTGTTCCATGGACTCCTCATTTCTGTTAATAGTAAGATTTTCTAATTGATCTCTAACCTCCTTATCTTGAGATGGATCACTTATATGTTCATCAAAAATCTCAACTTCATCATCAAGATTGGTTCTACTAGTGATATTTGATTCATCAAAAATTACATGTATAGACTCTTCTACTACAAGTGTTTTCTTATTAAAAATTCTATAGGCCTTAGAATTTAGAGAGTAGCCAAGAAAAATACCTTCATCACTTTTAGCATCAAATTTTCCTAGGTTATCTTTGCCATTGTTCAAAACAAAACATTTACATCCAAATGGGTGAAAATGACTTATGTTAGGCCTTTTTCCTTTATAGAGCTCATAGGGAGTTTTCTTTAAAATAGATCTTACCATAGCTCTATTTATGACATAGCAAGAGGTGTTTATTGCTTCAGCCCAAAAATATTTAGGTAAGTTATTTTCACAAAGCATGGTTCTAGCCATTTCTTCTAATGTTCTATTTCTCCTCTCAACTACCCCATTTTGTTGAGGAGTTCTAGGAGCTGAAAAGTTATGGCTAATGCCATTCTCATTGCAAAATGTATCAAAACCCATGTTTTCAAATTCTTTTCCATGGTCACTCCTAATACTAGAAATAGAGTAACCTTTTTCATTTTGAACAATTTTTGAGAAAACAGTGAATTTTTCTAAGGCCTCATTTTTAACACTTAAAAAGAACACCCAAGTAAACCTAGTGTAATCATCAACTATCACAAATCCATAGTGTTTACCTCCTAAACTAGTTGTCCTAGTTGGTCCAAAAAGATCTAAGTGAAGAAGTTGAAGTGATCTAGAGGTAGTGACACACTTCTTAGGTTTGAATGAAATTCTTTTGTGTTTTCCTCTTACACATGCTTCACAAACTTTGTCATTCTCAAATTGAAGCTTAGGCAATCCTACTACTAAGTCTCTTTTGGATAACTTAGACAAAACATGCATGCTAGCATGGCCTAGTCTTCTATGCCATAACCAAGGTTCATCTTCTCTAGTAGCCATAAAGCATACATTTTTGCTATTAAGTTCATTTAAATCCACAATATAGATATTTCCTTGTCTATGTCCAATAAACACAATTTGATTAGATTTGGCATTAACAACATTGCAACACAAATCATCAAACATAACTTTAAATCCCCTATCACATAATTGACTAATACTAAGTAAATTATGTTTCAAACCTCTAACATACAACACATTTTCAATAGTTGAGGAAGAGTTACCAATTGAGCCAATTCCTTCAATTTGTCCTTTGGAGTTGTCTCCAAATGTGACTTCTCCACCACTTTTATGCTTTAGGAACTTGAATTGGCTTTTGTCACCCGTCATGTGCCTTGAGCATCCACTATCAAGGTACCAATGCTCCTTGGACTTAGCCCTGTAGCAATACTCTTCCTCCTACAAACACATCAAGCTTTTATCTTAGGTACCCAAATTTTCTTGGGTCCTTGAGAGTTAGTACTTATAATTTTTGATCCTTTAGGGATCCATTTCATTTTTAAGGACTCATCACTTGAATTTAAGACATGTTTAGGCACCCAAATCTTGACAGCCACTTTTCCTCTAAACATGGTCTTCCTAGAGATGCATGCTTGTGAAGAGTGTCCTAGTTTATTACATAATGTGCACAAAACAAATTTTCTATCTTTAACTAGGAAATTTTTAAGATGAGTCTCTTTGTTAGATGCATTGTAGCCTAATCCTTCTCTATCAAAGAATGCTCTTTGAGTCTCTAGCATTTGATCAAGTTTTTGTTGACCCATGTAAAATTTAGAAAAGGAGTTTTGCAAGTTAGTGTTCTTTCTATTTAATTCTTCTATTTCTAGATTTGCGTTCTCTAATTTCTTCTCACATTCTAATTTAACATTCACAAGCATTTCATTCTCCTTTTTCAATTTAGAGATCATTTTCTTATATTTCAAATTCATGCATTCAATATTCGTTGGCTAACTCATCAAATGCATCTTGCAGTTCATCAAATGTGTATTCATGAGTATCTAGCAAGTTAGAGATTACCTTCTCATCTTCAACAGCCATGAAGCAAAGGTTAGCTACTTCATCTTCCACATTTTCTTCATCGGAGGAGTCACTGTCACTCCAAGTAGCTACCATTGCTTTCTTCTTTTGTTTCTTTTCATTTTGCTTCCTATACAAAGGACAATCAAATTTAATGTGGCCAGGTTTTTTGCATTCATAACATATAATTTGGTCCTTATCTTTCCTACTAGTTTCACCTCTATTGAATTCTCTCCTAGGGGGTCTCCTAGAGTTTCCACTAGCCCTCATCCTCATGAACTTATTGAACCTCTTGGCAAACATGGCCATTTCTAAATCTTCTTCATCACCACTTACATTATGATCATCTTTTGATTCCTCACTTGTGGTGGATTTTAGTGCTACTCCAACTTTCTTTGGGGGATCTTGATTTCTCTTAAGTTTCATCTCATAAGTGAGCAAGGATCCCATAAGTTCATCTAAAGATAGTGTATGAGGGTCCTTAGATTCCTCAATAGCAGTGACTTTAGCTTCCCATGATTTTGGTAGGCTATTGAGAACCTTTTTTACCATCTCTACATTAGAGTATGTCTTCCCTAAAGCTTTAAGACCATTTATTATGTCCGTAAACCTAGTAAACATGTCACTAATTGTCTCATCATTCTTCATTCTAAATAGTTCATAGTCTTGTGTGAGCATGCCTACTTTGGTTTCTTTGACTTGTGTGGTTCCCTCATGTGTGATAGCTAGTTTATCCCAAACTTGTTTAGCATTCTCACATTGTGACACTCGATTATACTCATTTGGTCCTAATGCACAAAAGAGTGTGTGCATTGCTTTAGCATTAAGTTGTGCTATCCTAACATCATTAGAATCCCATTCATCTTCTTTCTTAGGCACATCCATCCCATCTACTTTCTTAATAGGGATAAGAGGACCTTTAACAATAACTCTCCATACTTCATAATCATTAGCTTGGATAAATAGCATCATTCTAGTCTTCCAATAAGCATAGTTTTCACCATTAAAGAGTCGAGGTCTCACCGTAGAGTGTCCCTCTCCTACCAAGGGTGTAGACAAACTAGTTTGAGCCATTAGTGATCGTTTATACTCGATAGATGTTAATCTAAGTCACTCTCGAGCCCAAGCTCTGATACCAATTGTTGGCTCTACCGAGAGGGGGGGTGAATCGGTTTTTCTAGATATTTCTACTTTTCCTAGGTCTTAATGCACAATCAAATTCAAATAAGCAATAATGAAATAAATGCAGTAAATAAGAGTAAGGGAAAGAGAAGCAAACACAAGTTTTATAGAGGTTCGGCCAATCTCGTGCCTACGTCCTCTCTCCTTGAACTTCTTGTCAAGGTTTCGATTCACCTCTTTCTTGAGACAGCTTACACACCACTTGAAGGTGTGGCAAGACCTCTTACAATTTTCTTGAGACTTTAGAAATCTCCTCTTAATCCTCTACCCTTGTAGTATTCCCACACTCTACAATTTTAGACCTTACAAGGATAGCTCACCCCTTTGAATAACAGAATTTACAATGAGTGGGTGAAGAACACAAAGAACTCTCACAAATGAAGTTTCACAATGAACAATTTCAGACTTGTTTTTTTCTTTCTTGATGCTTGAAGATTTTGAGTGCTTGTTCTTCTTTCAAACTTCATAAATGCCTCTATTTATAACTCACCAAATGGATAGAACAGTTGGTGAAGCATTTAATGCAAATCTTCCCGTTGAAACCCTCAAAAACTAGCCGTTACTGTCAGTTCCCGTGCGAAGGGATCGATCCCCCTACAGTAGGGATCGATCCCTTTTCTCCAGAATGCATTCCCAGTTTCTCCTGTATGGTCCTGTGTGGTGTAATGACATTCTGCCAAATTGGGATCGATCCCCCTACAGTGGGGATCGATCCCTTTTGTCCAGTAAGCCCTCCTGCACTTATCTTGTTACACAGTTTTATGGCTTTTGTGATTTTAAGTCAGTTCAAATTCTTCTAACACTTTTCTAAGAGTATTTACTGACTTTTCAGTTGAAATTTCAGTCCAAGAATTTGTTAAAATAGTTTCAATCATTAAGTTCATTCAAAGCAAATTTACTTGTATAAAAATCATTTCTAATCTTGCTTGAGTTTTGTCATTTTCAAAATACTTGTCAATTTAAAGCTAACACCTTATATTTAAAGTAGTACTGTACAACTTTACTGAATACATAAAAGAACACAACATACCTTCGATATCCAATCTCAGGAAGGTAAGTCTCTTAGTTCAGATCAATTATCTGTGGAGTGGAAAAATAAAGAGTGAGCGACAATATGCTCAGTAAGGAAGGTGTATGCTGCTTTAAAAATAAAAGCTATACTTTCGAAACCATTTAATCATCCTAACGATCACACTCATTAGGAAATAATAAATACAGTTAACATGAAACAGGATTCACCAGATTCTTTCATAAATCTTTTAATTGAGACTAGGCAACAATTTAAATCATGCAAAGAACACAAGTCATCCGCTTTTGGGGTGCACCCGTAGGCCATCGCCCCTCACAGCTATCTCATCTAGATATATGGCCATAATCTGTAGGTGGTCCTCGGGTCCACTTGCCAAGTGACCTCGAGACCGCTGAAGACTTGGCAGGTCCAACAGCCCTGTGACGCCCTAGGGTGCACTTGTTGGTCTATTTGACCCGAGCCATCGCCCTATTTGGGTCACGCAAAGTACATGAATGATAATGCATGAACTCATGGCCTAATGTCTCAAAATCAAGTTATCATATGTACCATTTTCATAAAATGATTTGGTTTCCAAAAGGGTTTATAACTAGTAAAACAACCCTCAAATTCAACATTTTCTATGAGAGAAAGGCCCGTTTTGGAGCTGGTTCGCCCTCGGCTAGTTCGCCCAGGGTCCGCTCGCCCAATGATCAACTCGCCCAAGGGTCTACTCGCCCAACAAGTTTCACATTTTCTATTTTTCAAAAATATTAATTGAAAATTTATTTATTTATTTATTTAATTTTCGTTGAGAAAACAACTCATAAATCAGTTTGCCCACTGGTCAATTCGCCAAGGCGGCGAATTATTAGTCGCCCGCCTCATAGCTTTTCAAGAGAAAAGTATGGCTGGCTGATAACAGTTCGCCCGCCTCACACTTAAAACAAAGAGTCGCCCGCCCCTACGACATAAAAAGTTCTCAACTTTTAAAACAAAGGCTCTCACCAGGTTCTCATAAAGTAGAACTCGCCACTTGACTAGCACGAGTTTTAAACTTAGAACAAAACTACTCGCCCGCCCTCAGTAGCTCGTTCATCAAAACAACATATGGCGACTTGTAGCTCGCCCGAAACCAAAACAGTTTATCAACCAATGCATGCCAGAAATAAAACAATTTCTAATATTTTCTTAACATTTTTACTCCACAGGACATGCATTTGCATTACATACTACTTCCTTACCTCGTCTGATACAGCCTTGCTTCTCGCCCGCCTTCCTCAATTCCCGTCTGCAAAGCATTTATTCAACCCATTAATATTTCCAAAACAATATATTTTCCTAATAATAATGGCTTTTTGCGAGGTAACAACTCGCCATTCGCCCAACATAGCTCGCTGTCCATTAGTGGCTATTCATGGGAGTTCACCCAACATAGGAGCTCAACTCGCCATGCTTATCAGTTCATAATTGGGCTCGCCCATGTAATGGAATAAGTTGGCGACTTCTTTTTCTCCTACTCACCCCATTGGCGATCATCAATATTTCACATGGGCGATCACTGTTATCGCCATTCTCGCCTTTTGGCGATCGTTGGTCCTCGCCCGCCTGGACCATAATACTGGCGAACTCACGTAACAATTTCCCAAACTCGTCCCATCCTTTGGGCGAGTAATCACCCATTTTAACTAGCAACTTTCTACTCGCCCGTCGTGTTTCCTTACTCATTCTTGGTTATTTTTCCATCTAGTTTTCTTATATATTCAACTATATTCAATTACAACCAGGCTATATCTATGATTAAATATCAAGAGAACTGTAAAACTATGAAACTCACCTTTACCAAGTTACTCCTCCAACAACAGAATGCTTTCTTGTCTTTCTTAGCTTTACTTTGCTTATTCCTCAGTTCTGCACACACTGGGTAAATGTTTAACTAACTAAGGATGAGTCTCCTGGCTCACTTATGGAAGTAGAGGAAAAACTAAGGGTGAACTTAAAATGAAACAGAATGGGCGAGAATAATTTTGTGGAAGATGAAGTTGCATCCATCAATTTTTCCTCATGAACCCCTCTTAATAGCCGTTCCGTTTCACTTAAAATCTAACACCTGTTTCCTTATCCTGTTTTCCTCATCATTTCATGCGTTAAATTTTGTGGAAAAACTGCAGCTAGTGGACTACGGTAAGAAGAAAATTCCCTGCATGTGTTGAAAATTTTCTTTCTTTTTTTCCCTTCTTCTCCTAGTCCACGCCACTGCCAGTCACTCTTATTGGCTTGCTCCTCTTGCTAATAAATGCTTAGTCTCCTTTGTCAAATAAAGCAACCGGCGAGAAGTCCACTGCGCCCCTTTCCTGGACTTTTCTATTTCCTTTTCTGCTCTTTTCTTCGCCCATGTCTCCTCCAGCCAACGTTAATTGGCTAACTCCCCATCCTTTTCTTTGTTTTGTCTTCTAGCCCTTAATTCTTTTGTCCTTCTTCTTCTTCTTCTCCACGCCAATGTTAGCCACATTGATTAATTTTATCTCATCTCATTTAATGCTTTCATACCATATATATATACTATCTTGATCTTTTATCAAGATTAAATCCCATATATTCCTTGTTACAAATTTCTTGTTGCTCTTTAATATTTGTTTCTCTTTCTTTATACACTACACTATAAATCATCACTTAGATTGGAAAGTGGAAATTCACATTCGATTTAATTTCACAAATTTTTTTATTTCCACTATCAATAATGTACACATATGGCATATAGTATAATAAAATTCGGATTTTACAACTTACACCAGACAATTGCGATTTTTAAGTCAGATTCAACAAGTTTTCTACTTCTATGCCACCCAGAGTTGAAGAAGAGGTCAAGCTCGTGCTTTATTGCAAGCAACTCTGCCACATTTGAATCTTGTATTCCCGATGGACCAAAGAAAAGACCATGGAGAATGCTGTCGCAACTTCGAAAGACTCTTCCACAATCGGCCAAACCAGGTTTGCCAAGTGCAGAGCCATCAACATTTAGTTTCATAACTCCCTGCTTAGGTGGTGACCAAGCTACTCCAATTCTTCTCTCCTTCCTAGTGATAGAAGGGGCACACTCGGTAGGGTTAATCCACCATAAAGATTCCACAATTGAATGGCTTTCAAGGGCAACTTGGGTCCGTAGTAGGGAATGAAGTTTAACCAAGAAGATGATTTCCTCCACGCTCCATTGTTTGTTTTTGAATACTGCTTCATTTCTAGACAGCCAAAGAGACCAAAGAGTAGCAACAACCAAAGAAAGCCACCATGATTTTAGAGTAACGAGCAGGTGGAAATCAAAGCACCAAAGAATAAAGGAGTCAAATGTGGTCGAAAGACAGAAGCTAATGTTCCACCAGCTTAAGAAACCCCCCCCCCCAAAAGGGTATAATGTCAGACAAAGGTAAAATAAATGTTGGTAATCTTCTTCTGAATTTGAGCACCAAGGGCAAACATTTTGGGCTATAGGAATTTGGATGCCCCTGTGAATGAGAAATTTCTTAGTTGGAAGTTTCCCTAGGACAAACAACCAAAGAAAACATTGTATTTTCTGGGGAATTTTGATCTTCCATAAGAAATAAAAATCAGTCAAGGTAGTGGGACAATTTGAGTTGGTGAGCATATTAGTAAGCTTTTTCACTGAAAAAGACCCAAGCCTATCATGTTCCCAAACAATGGTATCCTTTTTACTTGGCTGAAATTTGACACTTGCTAACATAGAACAAAGTGTATTAAGCCAGGAGAGTTTCTGGATAAAAGAGGTCTTCTAAAGAAGGTGGGCCATGAGGTGTGAAGGAAAGAGTTTTCTATTAAATAATTGCACAGTTTGGCATTCTTGTCCTTTGCTAGCAAGAAGAGTTTGTGATGACTAATTTTCAAAAGAGTCTCCAAACCATAAATCATGCGAAAAAAATATATCAAGACCATTCCCCAACATCCATCTATAGCAATCAGGGCCAATAAATTCTTTTAGGTTAGGATCAGTTGGTAAGGAAGCCACCTCTCTCCAAACCCTTGACATTGACTTGAGCTTTTTTGTGGAGGGAAAGTGATTGGGCAAGTCATCTCCATATTTAGCTGAGACAAGATTCCTCCATAAAGAATTTTGTTCCTTGGCATATCTCCACCACCATTTGGCCAATAATGTGGTATTTTTAATTTGGAGATTAATGATGCCCAAGCCACCTTTCCTTCTAGGTTGACAAACAATAGACCATCTTACCTTAGCAAGCTTCTTATTAGTTCCATCACCACCCCACAAGAAAGATCTCCGGATTTGATCCAGGTTTTTTAGCACCCTTTTTGGGATTTTGAAGATTGACATGTTATAAAGAGGTAGGCTGGTGACAACCGAATTTATAAGAGTAAGTCTACCAGCAAAGGATAGAAAGTTCCTCTTCCACATGGAGAGCTTGTCTTTAAACTTTTTAATAACAAGCTGCCATATAGATATTCTGTTTGGGTTGGAGCCAACATAAATGCCCAAGTAACAAAATGGAAAAGCACCCACTTCACATCCACACGAGGTAGCAAAACTCTGTACCAAGTCTTCTTGCACTCTAACTGGATAAAGACAAGATTTGCCAAAGTTAATCTTGAGACCCGAAAGCAATTCAAAGCAACTGAGGATTTTCTTGAGATTAATCAAATTTTTTGTTTCGGCTTCAAGGAAAAAAATGGTGTCATATGCAAATTGGAGACGGGAGATGTGAAAACCATTAGGGAAGCATGAGACACCTTTAATTAGATGCATTTCTTCAGCTTTAGCCACCATTTGATGAAGAGCCTCAGTGACCATGATAAATAAGAAAGGAGAAAGCGGATCGCTTTGACGCAACCCCCTTTGAGTCGAAAATTCCGATGTAGGCGAGCCATTAACAAGAACTGAAATTCGAGGGGAAGAAATACATTCATGAATCCATTTCATCCATTTAGGAGCAAATCCTATCGATTTCATAACAAAGAGAAGGAAATCCCACTTTACACAATCAAAGGCTTTCTCAAAATCAAGCTTAAGAAAACTTCGCCACTATGAGAATTGTTCTTTTTCAGAGAGTGGATAATCTCATTTGTAAGGAGAATACCATCAAGAATCTGAGATGAAAGCACTTTGGGTGTCACTAATTACAAAGCCAATAACCGACTTTAATCTCTTTGTGAGGATTCTTGCAAGGATCTTGTAACAGAATTAATGAGGCTAATAAGACGGTACTCTTTGATATTAGTTGGATTGGCAACTTTAGGCACCAATGTGATGAAGGAGGAATTTAATCCTTTATCAAGCTTACTGTTCTCAAAAAAATCATGTAAGAAAAGCATAAGATCATCCTTTAAGAAATTCCATGCCTTTTTAAAGAAATTAAGGTTGAATCCATCCGGGCCCGAGGCTTTGGATCCATCACCCTTCCAAATAGCTGCTTTTAATTCTTCCATGGTGAATGGGGCTTCAATCGCGTCAGCCATATGAGAAGGGATTTGTTGGAATTGGAGAAAGGATTCCCACACTATGGTCCTTGAGAGATCTTGAAGTGATTCTGAAAGAAGTAAAACACAATAGATTTAACTTCATTAGGATCAGAAAACCAAGTTCCATTTACCTCAATGCCAGGAATACTGTTTCTTCGTGCTCTAATTTTAGTAGCACTGTGGAAGAATTTTGTGTTGTTGTCTCCATTTTTAAGCCAAAGGATTCTTGATTTCTGTCTCCAAAATGATTCAAGGTTGTTTAGAGCACCCCATAACTCTTTGTGAATTCTGCTTTTTTCCAGGAGCTCATCAGCACTAAGATCTCTATGATTATTGATCTCATCTAAGGCCTCTATTTTGTCTTCCAAGGTGGCAATTTTAGTATCAAGGTTGCCAAAAACTTCCTTGTTCCATATTTTCAAAATGGATTTCATTTTGCCCAGCTTTGATTTAATTCTAAATCTTGAACTTCCAACAACAGACCCCTTCTTCCATTCGTCCTCGAGTTCCAGCATCAGCTCTTTATTTGTCAACCAAAAGTCCATAGATTTGAAGGGCTTGGGACCCCAATTCACATTGTCAAAGATGAGGAGAATGGGATAGTGGTCAGACACTGATCTCTTAAGTCCATGTTGTTGGAGCTTCAAAAATGAAGATAGCCAATCCGGGGACAGTAGAAAATGGTCAAGCCTGCTCCTCTTGTTATTATTCCCATAACAAGTGAACTTTCTCCCAGATAATGGGAGATCAATTAAATAACACGAGTTCATAAAATTGTTAAAGTCATCAATGCCCACACCATCATGAAGACATCCCATTCTTTCTTGGGGGTTTAATATAGTGTTAAAGTCTCCAGCCACACATCAACTTTCCTTAACATTTCCTCTGAGATTGAGGATTTCATTCCATAATTCTCTTTTAGATGCAGCATCACAGGGGGCGTAAATATTCAAAATAGAGCACCTGAAATTTTGTAAGGACCATGTTCCTTTCACTATAATTATCCTACTAGCAATAGAAGACTGCTCCATCGTGAATGAAGCTTTGTCCCAAACCAATAGTAACCCACCAGAGAGACCTGTTGAAGGAGTGAAAGTCCACTCGAAGTTGGAGTCACACCAAATCTTCAAGATTAGTTGGTCAGTAACAGTTTCCAGCTTGGTCTCTTGCAGCAGAAGCATTTCAACTTTATTCCTAGCTATCAACTTTTTCAATATTCTGACTTTTACTGCACTTCCTAACCCTCTGATGTTCCAACTAAGCATGTGCATCCTTTCGACACTTAACACCCAAAATGAGATCCCATGATAGTTTGCAACTAGGCTTGATCCCTTAATTCCATGGCTATTAATTCATCTACAATTTGATCTTAAGAGAGGTTTGTTTTAAAGCCCATCATCTTGCCTACCTCCCATGTGTCACGAGCCATCTTCTCCAACACCTTCCTTCGATTGATGAAATCTCCATCAGATAAAGACTCATTTGCTGCCTTCTCATTATTGCAACTAACCTTTTTTTGTTTTTTATTTTTCAGGTTTTTTAATTTTTTCTTCTTCCCTTTCCTCTACACTTTGAGCGCCAGAGCTTCATCAACATCCTTCAAAAATTTGAATTTTCAAGTTTCAGGAAAGGAGATGTTGCCTGATTGTGACTCATCACTTTTCCGGATGGCAGGGGACAGAATAAGTAGGTTGACCTTCATATCACTGTTTTCAATAGTATCATTTTCTGTATTTTTGTTTGATGCATGTAACGTGGGGTCTGTGCTCTTGTAAGAATCAGCCTCTCTTGTTCTGACCTCTTCATTAAATTCCTTTGTGTCCTTTTTGCTGATGTCAGATGGGAGAGAGTAGCTTTTCTCCATGCCACATTCATGACTAGCGAAATTTTCATCAGAATTTTCCACCTTTTCGACACTGCAAGAGATTGCATCCGTCCCTTGAGAGATGATACGAATAGGTTCTGTTGCAGTAGCCCTTTTGTCTTGTGTCTTGATGACTGTATCCTTGCTTGCCACTACTTCCTTAGACTGATGGTCATTACCCAAAAGCCTCCCCTCCTCATTCTCCCATGGAGTTTGTCCCTGGTTTGAACTTTCTTCCTCAACAGAGTCGAAAAGCGCTTGATCCATAGGTGTATTTGAGAAAACTCCTTGTTCTGTGTGGTACTTGCATTGGCAATCTTCACCAAGGTCATTTTCATAAACTCTCACCTTAACAGTTTTTCTTCTACAATCAAGTTCTATAACCTCATCAATTCTGCTCAATTAATTAGTCAAGATAAGAAACTTCCCTTTGCTAAAGTCGTCTAACTTCAACGTTTTATTGTCCATAGTTAAAAGCTCTCCCCAAAGATTTGCAATGTTTTTGAAGGTGCAGTGATTCCAGACGTGAAGTGGGATTCCCACTACTGAAATCCAAGTGGATCTGAGATGGCATTCTACGTCTTCTGACCATTGCAAGATGTCATCAAACCAATCCTTTAGCTTAACCTAGCCCTGTTCCTTCATGTCTCTCAAGGTTTCGTCGTTCTCAAAGGAAATGAGAAATTGTTATTTGTCTGATGACTACATCATTCACCCCTTGATTCTTAAGGCATTCCATAACACGGACAAGTTCGAGTTGTTCTTTGGCAGTACCGACGATGCACTTCTCTAAATTGTGGAGAGCGTCTTCATCCACCCAACCTTGGCAGGACTTCAAAGGATTTACCTCCTTTGTTACAAGAAGAAGGCCTTCTTACACGGAGGCCATCTTCAAGAGTTCCAGAAGTAAAAGTAATGGCTGCTTCGTTTAGCAAAACATGTTTAAAGGTTTTATTTTGGGTAGCCTGGATCGAAAAGACAGGAGAAGGGTTGAAGAAATGGTTACCTGGATGCCGATCCATTGCCATAGAAGGTAGCTCCTTATTTCCGCTTGCAAAAGTTGGGTTTGCTTTCCTCCAGTAAGAAGATCTAGCATTAAATCTGGCTAGATTAATGCCCAGTCTATGGTCAAGTAGCCAAGCTCCGTTCATCCTTTCTACAACATTTTTGGTTTCACGAAAGTCCCTGAATCTAACAAACCCATACTTTTTCCCTTTGAAACTTCTCTTGGCTGGGATGAAGACGTCCACTACCCTACCGTGATGCTGGAATATTTGCCAAAGCCAACGCCAGTGGATGGCTAGTGGGAGGTTGTTTACGAACACAGAGAACGCCTTTGACATTTTTGTTTTTGACTCACGTTGGGCCACTTATAGAACTCAACGTGCATTTCAGATGGCTATTCTGTAGCAAAACGTGTATGAAGTAGAGCAAAACTCACTCCAACATGCACAATCACGAAAATTTTTTTATTTCTTTCTTTTAATAAATGAGTGTCTTATGTCTCTCCCTTGTATATTATGTTCATTTTCCCTAATAATCAAGCACTTATAATTGTACCAATGAAAACATATATATGTATATAGGATAATTATTACATACACTGTCAGTAGAATATTTTTATTCCACAAGTGGTGCTAGGATCGTGATGCGTGTTTTATTTTATTTATTTTTTATTTTTTAATATTTTTATAGGATACGTGTCACGATTCTAATACCTCTTGTAGAACAAAAATATTCTATCGACAATGTATAGAATAATTATCCATATATATATAAACATGGCAATTGATATATACAATTCATATTTGTATCAGATAAAATACAAATATTTTGTATTAAAATTTGTGTCAATAAGTTAAATGTAAAATCATTTTCTTAACTTTTGTCGTATTCATATATAATTTTTATAAAAAATTTAATTTTTGTCATCTTTGTGTTCTATTTGTGTTATTTACGTATCCTGTTATCTTGCCATGTATAGAATTGTCATATATATATATATATATATATATATATATATATATATATATATAAAAGGCTAGCATTATCTCGATTAATATGCATGCATGATCATATTTTATTCCTCTCAAAAAGCCTTAGGATTATGAAAAATAGAACCCTTCGTCACTACAATCACTTATATATTAATTTGTTGACGTTCGAACCCACTCATGGTTCCTCTCTTCTTTCCTTCATGGAGTTACTTTAACAGTCAAACTCAAAACTTGATGCATTGCATGATAGTTGAGAGATGTTGGTATGTTACTATAAGCTTGTCTTAAATTTGAATTATAAGGGTAGCTACATCAATAATTCAATATTGGAATGACATCAAGAAAAGATACATGATGTTTATCCATATGGAAAACGCAAATGATTTGAAATCTGAACCCAACTCTTTTAAAAAGTGTACGATGATACGATGACAATATAGTTAAATCTTTTATACAATGAAACTATATGAACTATATACTTATATATGATCAACTAATTAATTGCAAATTTAGAAAGAGTAAGAAAATCAATGTCGACGGCTCTGCGCTCGGAAAACCTGGTCTTGTTGGTTTAGGATGAGTTTTTCGCAACAGTAATGGTCATATTCTTCTTTTGTTCTCCAAAAACATAGGAACCGCAGACTTCAACTTGGCAAAACTGATGGCAGTTGTTGAAGCTCTGGTTATTCTGATTAAAGCCAAAATCTCTCCTTTTCCTCATCTTATTATCAAAAGTGTTTCAAAGGTTATGGTCCATTGGCTCAACAAACTCTCGAATAGTTCATGGAAATATAACAACTTAATCAACAAATTGCATATTCTCATATGGTTTTTTTTTTGCATCCATAATTTTTTTCTCCATCTTATGTAACACACACACAAAATGAAGATGCCCTAGTATCCTTCCCAGTCTTCCTTCCAGTATCCTATACAAACCTTCTTCGTCTTTGTCAACAACATCCCGCCAAGCATTCATTGGAGATGGCTTAAACAAATCTTTCAACACCATGGAAATGTCACGGATGTCTTTATCCCCCAAAAGCGAAGTAGAATAGGAAGAAAGTATGGTTTTGTTAGATTCTCAAGCTTGAATGACACCAAGAATGCAGTGGAGAAACTTAACGGGGTGTGGCTTTTAGATTATAGACTGGGTGTCGACTTTGCAAGATACAATGAAAGCTCAACCTTCTGGAAAAAAGTTGAATCTCAAAAAGAAATGCATCTACCCGAAACCTTTCCCAAAAGTGCTCCTTTAACAAACAAATTCTCTTTTTCTTACGCAGAAGCTGTCAAAAACGGCAATAATCAACCTGAATCAAATGGTGAGCAGAATGGGGTAGGGGGTGACAAACAGAACGTAGTAGAACTTGAAATGATTGATGTGGAAGTCTCTGATTAGGATACAAAATGGCTTGAAGCGTCGGTGGTTGTTTCGGTTAGATCTCCCCTTGAGACTCATGTTCTTCATCAACATATGTCCAGGGAAGGATACTCTCCTCTTTCAATCTCTGCAATGGGTGGTAGTTGGTTCTTAATTCAATTTGATAGAAAAGAAACAATGCTAAATATGCTTGCTGACGGGAACAAATGGATCGAAGAATGGTTTAACTAGATTAAATCATGGTCCAAGGAACTCATCAGTGATGAAAAATTCGTCTGGATTAGAATTTGTAACTTGCCTCTGCATGCATGGAACAAAGAGGTGTTCAAACAAATTGGAGACTACTGGGGAAATTTCATTTTAGTTGACGAATGCTCTTATAGAAAACAAAGATTGGATTTTGCTAGAATTCTTATTACTGTGAACAAAAACAGGTTAGTAAAGAATTCAAGCGAGCTTAAGGTTAATGGTGCGAAATTTGTTATAGAATTAGTGGTTGAAGACAACATCGATTCCAGTTGGAATCACCTTTCTTCCAGCACTCAAGGAAAGAGTTCAAATTCTTCTCCTGTTTCTGAAAAAATGCCGGCAATGGCAACGGTACAAACGAAAGTTTTTGGTCAGGAAGAAGACCATGATTTGCTGGTTGAAGAAGCAAACACCAGGATCTATCAATGTAATTATGAGCCACCCTTGGAAAATGAGAAGGATGCTGCTTTTGAGGTAAATTGTCAACGATCGTACGATGAATTGGCTGCTATTTTGAATAGAGAAATCGAGTTTGGAGGGAATTTTGAAACAAACTTTGTTGATGAAATTTTGAGAGTTGAAGCAATGGTGATAAAAGAAATGGCTTTAGTTCCTGCATTGGGAGACCCAATTTCGATGACAGACAATTGCTCATATTTAGAGCCTGAAAACTCAATTGAAGGCAACGAGACCTCAAGTTTGGTTAAACATTGTAGTTCAAATACGACCCAGCCCGGAGACAAAAAGACTCAAATAACTGAAGAATTTCAAGAAGGTAGTGGAGCCATAATTGATGAAAATCAAGAAGATAGAGTCCTCATATCAAGAACGTCAAAAAGGAGCAAGAGGTTCATCTCTGTTTCTTCTCTCCAATCCGCTGAAGCAATCACTAAGAAGAAAAAGTCTGTTTCACTAAAGAGTAAGGGTAAAAAGAATAATAAAAAAGAAAATTTCTCTAGGAAAAAAGGAGAATAATTTGCTGGGGTATTATTTAGAAAGTCCTAGTTTTATTGAGGAAGAAATCTTGGATGAAGATATTAGTAGCAAAAACAGATTGTTAAGAAAAGAAGCACAAGCTACTCTGGAGGTGGCGAGATTACTGGGACTTTCTCCAGCAGTAGATGAAGAAGATATCATCAGAAGTCTAATGGAAGCTAAAATTGAAAAGATAGCGAGAAATATTTGCCGAGAATAGTTGACGACTGTAGCGAGAGGTAATTTTGTCTGTTGCATAACTGAATCTGGTTCTGAAGCTTACAATCAGTCATAGGCTGTTAGTTGATTGGGATGTCTTATAATTAGTTTCTGTTGCCTTTATCTTGTAATAAAATTTTGTACATCATCTAGATTCAAGCATCTAAAAAAACTAGGTTTTGAGTTTTTTGGGGGTCGTTTTACCTGGCAAACAGAGGTTTTTGATATCGACTACAACAGGGTTAAAGTTCCAACAGAGGTATCGTAACGGTTTCGCGCTCGACGATTTTGAAAACATTTAAAAACAAAGGGAGTCGCCACCAATCTTTTTTGTTAGGTGTGATTGGTCACCTAAAATATTTATCTTTTTAACAAAATCTCAAAATTAATTAAGTTTTATTAAAAAGACAATTTTTGGTCTGCGAAAACAAAATCGGGTCCGAGAGTACGGTTACGCGTGGGGAAGGATTAGCACCCCCACGACGCCCGTTAAAAAACGGTACCATAGTAATAATGTGTTATCCTTTAGTTTTAATAAAATGGTCTTAATTTAATATTTAAAAATAATTCCTATTTTATTGAAATCATTTTTTATTTGTATTAATTTTGAAACATTTAAATTTTATTTTTTTTATTTGAAATAAGTGAAAATCTTTTGTATTGAAAATTATTCCGAAGTACCCCAATACTCTGGTAGCATTTTGGATAATTTCCTCACCTAGAGATTTCTTAAGAATCACTACTTGTGAGTTCTATAAAATCTCATCATCGGAAATTTATTTAATTAAATTTAAATTTTCTTATTTATTTGTTTATTTTTTTTCTTTTTTTAATTTAAAAAAATATTATTTATTTTCATTTTTAACAAAAATTTAAATTATTGAAAAATCATACTAAATATCCCAATACTCTGGTAACATTTAGTAGACTCTTCTCACCTAGGGATCAGTTAAGAAATCACTACTTGTGAGTTTCATAACATCCCATCATCGGACATTTATTTAATTAAATTTAAATTTTCTTATTTATTTGTTTATTTGTTTATTTTTTTTTAATTTTAAAAAATATATTATTTATTTTCATTTTTAACAAGAATTTAAATTATTGAAAAATCATACTAAATATCCCAATACTCTGGTAACATTTAGTAGACTCTTCTCACCTAGGGATAAGTTAAGAAATCACTACTTGTGAGTTTCATAACATCCCATCGTCGGACAAATATTTAATTAACTTTTAAATTTCATTATTTATTTTTCTTTGTTTTTTTTAAAAATAAATTATTTATTTTCATTTTTAATAAAAATTTAAATTATTGAAAAATCATACTAAATATCCCAATACTCTGGTAACATTTAGTAGACTCTTCTCACCTAGGGATCAGTTAAGAAACCACTACTTGTGTAACATCCCAAAACCCCTATACAACAGAATATTCACTTGTAAACTACACTTATTTACCGGTTGGGCTGTCTGTGGTGCTTAACAACTTTTACTACATTATGAATTAATAAAGTATGTTCCTTAAGATGTATATACATTCCCTTCGTAGTTAAAGTAGTACTGTACAACTTTGCTGAATATATAAAAGAATATAACATACCTTCGATCTCAATCTCTGGAAGGTAAGTCTCTTAGTTCAAATCAGTTATCTGTGGAGTGGAAAATAAGGAGTGAGCGACAATGTGCTCAGTAAAGAAGGTGTATGCTGCTTTAAAAAAATAAAAGCTAAAATCTCAAAACCATTTAATCATCCTAACGATCACACTCATTAGGAAATAATAAACACAGTTAACATAAAAACAGGATTCACCAGATCCTTTCATAAATCTTTTAATTGAGACTAGGCAGTAATTCAAATCATGCAAAGAACACAAGTCATCCGCTTTTGGGGTGCACCCGTAGGCCATCGCCCCTCACGGCTATCTCATCTAGATGTATGGCCATAATCTGTAGGTGGTCCTCGGGTCTACTTGCCAAGTGACCTCGAGACCGCTGAAGACTTGGCAGGTCCATCAGCCCTGTGACGCCCCAGGGTGCACTCGCTGGTCTATTTGACCCGAGCCATCGCCCTAGTTAGGTCACGCAAAGTACATAAGTGATAATGCATGAACTCATGGCCTAATGTCTCAAAATCAAGTTATCATTTCCATAAAATGATTTAGTTTCCAAAGGTTTTATAACAAGTAAAACAACCCTCCTTTTTCAACATTTTCTATGAAAGAAAGGCAGGTTGGGAGCCGGTTCGCCCACGGCTAGTTCGCCCGTGGTCAGCTCGTCCATTAGCCAATTCGCCCAAGGGACTACTCGCCCGAGAGTCGATTCGCCCGAGGGACTACTCGCCCGAGAATCGATTCGCCCAAGGGACTACTCGCCCGAAAATTTGATATTTTCTATTTTTAAAAATAATTAAAATACTTATTTTTCGTTTACGAAATTACATTTTAAAAACCGTTCGCCAGAGCCTACTCGCCCTTATCAGCTCGCCCTGACTACTCGACAAGACGGCGAATAATAGTCGCCCGCCTCATGGTTTTCAAAACACAGTACGGCTGTTTTGATAACAGTTCGCCCGCCTTTTACTTAAAACAAAGATCGCCCGCCCTAACACTTTAAAAAGGTTCGCCCGATCAAGGCTTACCGGATTTCTCTTAAAAACAAAGGTACTCGCCCAGATCTCAAATAAAGAGTTCGGTATTGGCTCGCCCGAGTTTCTGTCTAATACAAAACTACTCGCCCGCCTTAGTCAATTCGGCCAACCAAAGAACTTATGGCGGCTTGTAGCTCGCCCGAAACCAAAACAATTTATCAAACATGCATGTCAGAAAATAAAACAAATTCCAATATTTTCTTAACGTTTTTTTTTACTCCACAGGACATGCATTTGCATCACATACAACTTCCTTACCTCGTCTGATACGGCGTAGCTTCTCGCCCGCCTTGCTCAATTCCGGTCTGCAAAGCATTTATTCACATTATTAATATTTTCCAAAAAGACTTATATTTTTCCTAAAAATACGGCACTTTGGCGAACTCAGTTCGCCATTCGCCCGTCATAGCACCCTTTTCATTTGCGGCTTATTCGTGGGAATTCGCCCTGTAACGGAATACGTTGGCGCCTTCTTTTTCACCTACTCGCCCTACTGGCTATCAGCAACTTTACATGGGCGACTACTATTATCGCCATTCTCGCACACTGGCGATCACGGGTCCTCGCCCGTCGTGTTTCCTTACTCTTTCTTGGTTATTTTTCCATCTATTTTCTTATATTGTTCAACAATATTCAACTACAACCAAGCTATGTTTATAATTAAATATCAAGAGAACTATAAAAGCTATGAAACTCACCTTTACCAAGTTACTCCTCCAACTGTACAGAATGCTTTCTTGTCTTTCTTAGCTTTAGTTTGCTTGTTCCTTAGCTCTTCAACGGTGAGGAAAGGTTTAACTGATAGAAGGAGAAAACTCTATGACTATGAAAGGAACGGAAGAACGAGGTGATCTTTATAGCAAACAGAATGGGCAAGAAGGAGTCTGGAGGGAATGGAGTTTCATTTCAATCCATTTCTTCCTCTTAAAGCCTCTTATATAGCCGTTCCGTTTCACTTAAGTTCAACACCTGTTTCCTTATCCTGTTTTCCTCATCATTTCATGTATTAAATTCTGTGGAAAAACTGCAGCTAGTGGACTACGGTAAGAAGAACATTCCCTGCAATGTGTTGAAAATTTTGTTTCTTTTTCCTCTTCTTCTCCTAATCCACGCCTCTGCCAGTCACTCTTATTGGCTTGCTCCTCTTGCTATTAAATGTTAAATCTCCTTTGTCAAATAAAGCAACCGGCGAGAAATCCTCAGCGCCCCTTTCCTGGACTTTTCTATTTCCTTTTCTGCACTTTCTCTTCGCCCTGTCTCCTCCAGCCAACGTTGATTGGCTAACTCCCCATCCTTTTCCTTGTTTTGTCTTCTAGCCCTTAATTCTCTTGTCCTTCTTCTTCTTTTCTCCACGCCAATGTTAGTCATATTGCATAATTTTATCTCATATCAATTAATGCTTTCACACCTTTTATCCAAATTAATTCCAACAATTCTTGTTACTCTTTAATATTTGTTTCTCTTTCTTTATACACTACACTATAAATCATCTCTTAGATTGAAAAGTGGAACTCACATTCAATTTAATTTCACAAAATTTTTATTTCCACTATCAATAATGTACACATATGGCATACAGTATAATAAAATTCGGATTTTACATTTCTCCCCACCTTAAGAAATTTGGTCCTCCAAATTTAACTTGGACCTATCACTGAAAGAGCTCCGGATACCTCTCATGCATAAGGCTCTCTAACTCCCAAGTAGCCTCCTCCTCGTTATGATACTGCCAGAGCACTTTAACCAACGAAATCGTCTTAGATCGCAATACCTTATCTTTCCTATCCAGAATCCGCACCGGTTTTTCAACGTAACTCATGTCCTCTCTGATCTCCAATGGCTCGTGTCGAATCACGTGAGAAGGATCTGGATTGTACTTTCTTAACATCGAGACATGGAATACGTTATGCACTCCTGACAACTCTGGTGGTAGTGCTAACCGATATGCCACATCTCCTACGCGATCTAAGATCTCATAAGGCCCAATGTATCGAGGACTCAACTTTCCTCTCTTCCCGAATCTCATTATACCTTTGGACGGTGAAACCTTTAAAAACACATAATCACCCGCTATAAACTCCAATGGTCGGCGTCTAGTATCTGCATAACTCTTCTGCCGACTCTGAGCCGTTCGGAGCCTCTCACAAATTATCCGTACATCACGAGAAGCCTGCTCGACCAAATCGGGAGCTAACAATTTACGGTCTCCAACTTCTTCCCATGCTATAGGGGATCTGCATCGTCTGCCATACAAGGCCTCATATGGTGCCATGCCGATACTCGTATGAAAACTATTATTATAAGCAAACTCTGCCAGGGGTAAGTGATCGTCCCATGAGCCTCTAAAATCCAATGCACACGCTCTCAACATATCCTCGAGCGTCTGTATCGTACGCTCGGACTGCCCATCAGTCTGTGGATGAAAAGCGGTGCTAAAACTCAACTGGGATCCCATAGCCTCCTGAAATCTCTCCCAAAAATGAGAGGTGAAGCGAGAGTCCCTATCAGAGGTGATACTCACTGGAACACCATGTAACCTCACTATCTCCCTGACATACAACTCAGCCAAGGCACTAACTGAATCTGTAGATTTCATGGCTAAGAAATGAGCAGACTTAGTCAATCTATCGACTATTACCCAAATAGCATCATACCCCTTCCGGGTCCGTGGTAATCCCATAACAAAATCCATAGTTACATGCTCCCATTTCCATGTAGGAATCGATAACGGTCGAAGCATACCTGCCGGCTTCTGATGTTCAATCTTAATCTGTTGACATGTTAGACATCTAGTTACAAAATCTGCGATGTCCTTTTTCATCTTAGGCCACCAGTACACTTTCCGGAGGTTCTGGTACATCTTAGTACTACCCGGATGTAACGTGTATCTAGAGGTATGGGCCTCTGATAGAATCAAATCTCTAAGCTGCTGATCACCGGGAACACATATCCGACCTCTAAACCTCAGTATCTCATCGGTGCCAATCTCAAAATCCAACTCATCTCCCATTTGAATCTGGTTGGCCACCCCATTACAATAATCATCACTCCTCTGAGCTTCCTTAATTCGATTCATCAAATCCGGCTCGATACGAAAACTAGCTGTAAACCCATACTGGTCAGAGGAAACAACTGTCAAACTGAGGTTAGAGAACTGCTCTATCAACTCATGTTCCCTGATCATCATGTACGATACCATGCCAACATGCTTACGGCTCAGTGCATCAGCTACTACATTAGCTTTACCTGGGTGATACAGAATCTCACAATCATAGTCCTTTAATAATTCCATCCATCGTCGCTGTCTCAAATTCAACTCTTTCTGTGAGAATATATACTTCAGACTCTTATGGTCTGTATATATCTGAAATTTCTCTCCGTACAAATAATGTCGCCATATCTTCAGTGCAAACACCACTGCGGCTAGCTCCAAGTCATGTGTCGGGTAATTCTTCTCATGATCCTTTAACTATCGAGAACCATAGGCTATAACCCGACCATGCTGCATGAGCACACACCCTAAACCTTGAGCGGATGCATCAGTATACACCACAAATCCACCTGATCCGCTAGGAAGGGCTAATACAGGGGCACTAGTCAATCTCTTCTTAAGTTCACCAAAACTACGCTCACACGCATCATTCCACTCAAACTTTACATCCTTACGTGTGAGTCGTGTCAATGGAGCAGCAAGTTTAGAAAATCCCTCCACAAACCTGCGATAATATCCGGCAAGACCTAAGAAACTTCGTATCTCGGTAACCGTGTTAGGCCTCTCCCACTGAACAATGGCCTCTATCTTGGACGGATCAACTGATACCCCGTCTCTCGATACTACATGTCCGAGAAATATAATGTGGTCAAGCCAGAACTCGCACTTACTAAGCTTAGCATACAACTTTCGCTCTCTGAGGGTCTGTAGAACAATCTGCAAATGCTGCTCATGCTCCTCTGAAGTCTTAGAGTAAATCAGTATGTCATCAATAAATACTATGACAAACTTATCCAAAAATGAATGAAATACCTCATTCATCAAACTCATAAAAGCAGCAGGGGCATTTGTCAGTCCAAATGGCATCACTAAGAACTCATAGTGGCCATAGCGAGTTCGAAAGGCTGTCTTATGCACATCCGACTCCTTAATCTTCAACTGGTGATAGCCTGATCGAAGGTCTATCTTGGAAAACACCTGTGCACCTCTGAGCTGATCAAACAAATCGTCAATCCGAGGTAGTGGATACTTATTCTTAACGGTAGCCCGATTCAACATCCGATAATCAATACACAACCGAAGGCTACCATCCTTCTTCCGAACAAATAAGACTGGAGCTCCCCACGGTGACACACTAGGACGTATAAATCCCTTATCTAATAACTCTTGGAGCTGCTTCTTGAGCTCATTCAACTCTGTCAGTGCCATCCTATATGGGGGTCTAGAAATCGGCTCCGTACCGGGTACCAACTCAATCATAAACTCCGTCTCTCGATCCGGTGGTAACCCTGGTAAATCCTCTGGAAATACATCCGAGAAGTCCTTAACCACAGGAATCTCTTGTATCTTTGGATGCTTCCTCTCAACATCCTCCACACTAGCAATATATCCTTCATAAACATTCATACACAACCACAATTTCAGTACACATGTCATTTCACAACATAAATTCTCATACTTTTATTAATTTACAATAACTTTACAATGGACTTTTCGGGATAAGAGAAGGTAATAAACTTAGTATTACAGTCCAAACTAACATGATTTGCAGCCAACCAATCCATTCCTAAAATAATATCAAAATCATATATATCCAACAAAATTAGGTTAGCTGTCACAACCTTCTCTCCTATAGTCAATTTACAACCCCTATATATCACATCAGTCATCTGGAAATCATTAAAAGGAGTTTTCACTCGCAATGTATATTCTAACAACTCCGGCTCTACTGGGGTCCTGTTGGCATATGCAGGCGATAAGAATGAGTGGGTAGAACCCGGGTCAATTAAGGCAATTACGGGAATATCAAAAAGATAAATTTTACCTTTTATCACATCGATAGAGGCGTCGGCAGTCTCCTGATCCAATGCGTACACCCGACCCTGAGTCACAACCTTCTTACCCTTTTCTGCGGCTGTCGCCCGCCTTGGCTGTGAGGGTGTCGCTTTCTCGGGTGCATTCTGAGCTGCCGGGGCCGCTATCTGAGGTACTGCAGGAGGTATAGTAGAAGCAGTCGACTCTCTACGCATCGGGCAATCCTTAATAAAATGCCCCGTCTGTCCACATCTAAAACATACTCCAGTCATTACAGGACAAGGGCGCGATCCATGCGACCTTCCACAATGTCTACATAAGGGCGCAACACTCCTCTGAGTGGTAGTGGGGCCACTAGCAGGAGTAGAAACTGCTGGTCTATCAATTTTGCCCTCTGAAATCTGTATGCCCGAAGATCTGGTCTTCTTAAACTGCTCTCTACCTGGTCTATCCTCCATAAACCTCTTAGCTTTTCCCTTTCCTTTGCCTTTACTCTTGCTACTGAAATCGGACTGGAACTGCTCATAGTCCCTCTCACATAACTGAGCCCGTTGAACTATCTCATCATAAGTCTGTATAACAAAGGGGGCTAGCTTTACTCTGATGGATGGCCTCAAACCCGCTTTAAATCTCGAAATCTTATACCGGGCATTTGTACTGGTCTGTGGATCAAAACGGCTCAAGGTAGTAAATTTAGCCTCATACTCATTTACTGACATACTACCCTGTACTAAATCCATAAATTCCTGCTGTAATTTATCTTGAGCAGTGTCAGGAATATATTGCCTTCTAAAAGCTTCCACAAACATATCCCATGACAGATCCTGATGCTGAGCAAATAATATCGTCTGGGTGGCCTTCCACCAATGTCTCGCATCATCTGCCAACTGGAACACAGCTAGGCCCACTTTCTCTGTCTCTGAACATCTCATAATCTCGAGTAATCTATCAATCTCTATAACCCACTGTTCTGCCACCAATGGATCCCTAGTACCTTTAAACTTCGGTGGATCCAATTTCTTAAATGATTTCACCAATGCCACATTACAATATGACTCTGCATTTCGTGGCTGCTGAATCAGTGGCTGTGGTGGAGCTATCGGTGGCTGAGGTGCTGGTGGTGGAATAGGCTCAGGTTCAGGCACAGCTGGTGCCGGCTGTGGCGGTGCAGGTGCCTCTACTGGGGCTGCGGGAGCTGTAGCTCTCTCCCTCTCTGCCCTATCAGCGGCTCTATCCGCCTGATACATAGCCATAAAATCTGCTATTAACCTCTCCACCTGAGTTACACGATTATCGATGCTCTCTAGCTGTATAGGACGTGGAGGTCTTGGGGCAGGTTCCGGTGTCTGTGGTTCCGGAGTCTGTGCCGCCCTACCTCGGCCTATACCTCTCACTGAGCGCATCCTCCTCCTTCCACTCATATCTGTACCACAGAAATCGTTTATCACTTATCATTAACACATCAATTATATATTCAGTTTATACAGTACTACAGGGGAATGTATACTATTTCACCATTTACATTAAGCATCACTAGACATCCGACCAACCCTGCTCTGATACCATTAAATCTGTAACATCCCAAAACCCCTATACAACAGAATATTCACTTGTAAACTACACTTATTTACCGGTTGGGCTGTCTGTGGTGCTTAACAACTTTTACTACATTATGAATTAATAAAGTATGTTCCTTAAGATGTATATACATTCCCTTCGTAGTTAAAGTAGTACTGTACAACTTTGCTGAATATATAAAAGAATATAACATACCTTCGATCTCAATCTCTGGAAGGTAAGTCTCTTAGTTCAAATCAGTTATCTGTGGAGTGGAAAATAAGGAGTGAGCGACAATGTGCTCAGTAAAGAAGGTGTATGCTGCTTTAAAAAAATAAAAGCTAAAATCTCAAAACCATTTAATCATCCTAACGATCACACTCATTAGGAAATAATAAACACAGTTAACATAAAAACAGGATTCACCAGATCCTTTCATAAATCTTTTAATTGAGACTAGGCAGTAATTCAAATCATGCAAAGAACACAAGTCATCCGCTTTTGGGGTGCACCCGTAGGCCATCGCCCCTCACGGCTATCTCATCTAGATGTATGGCCATAATCTGTAGGTGGTCCTCGGGTCTACTTGCCAAGTGACCTCGAGACCGCTGAAGACTTGGCAGGTCCATCAGCCCTGTGACGCCCCAGGGTGCACTCGCTGGTCTATTTGACCCGAGCCATCGCCCTAGTTAGGTCACGCAAAGTACATAAGTGATAATGCATGAACTCATGGCCTAATGTCTCAAAATCAAGTTATCATTTCCATAAAATGATTTAGTTTCCAAAGGTTTTATAACAAGTAAAACAACCCTCCTTTTTCAACATTTTCTATGAAAGAAAGGCAGGTTGGGAGCCGGTTCGCCCACGGCTAGTTCGCCCGTGGTCAGCTCGTCCATTAGCCAATTCGCCCAAGGGACTACTCGCCCGAGAGTCGATTCGCCCGAGGGACTACTCGCCCGAGAATCGATTCGTCCAAGGGACTACTCGCCCGAAAATTTGATATTTTCTATTTTTAAAAATAATTAAAATACTTATTTTTCGTTTACGAAATTACATTTTAAAAACCGTTCGCCAGAGCCTACTCGCCCTTATCAGCTCGCCCTGACTACTCGACAAGACGGCGAATAATAGTCGCCCGCCTCATGGTTTTCAAAACACAGTACGGCTGTTTTGATAACAGTTCGCCCGCCTTTTACTTAAAACAAAGATCGCCCGCCCTAACACTTTAAAAAGGTTCGCCCGATCAAGGCTTACCGGATTTCTCTTAAAAACAAAGGTACTCGCCCAGATCTCAAATAAAGAGTTCGGTATTGGCTCGCCCGAGTTTCTGTCTAATACAAAACTACTCGCCCGCCTTAGTCAATTCGGCCAACCAAAGAACTTATGGCGGCTTGTAGCTCGCCCGAAACCAAAACAATTTATCAAACATGCATGTCAGAAAATAAAACAAATTCCAATATTTTCTTAACGTTTTTTTTTACTCCACAGGACATGCATTTGCATCACATACAACTTCCTTACCTCGTCTGATACGGCGTAGCTTCTCGCCCGCCTTGCTCAATTCCGGTCTGCAAAGCATTTATTCACATTATTAATATTTTCCAAAAAGACTTATATTTTTCCTAAAAATACGGCACTTTGGCGAACTCAGTTCGCCATTCGCCCGTCATAGCACCCTTTTCATTTGCGGCTTATTCGTGGGAATTCGCCCTGTAACGGAATACGTTGGCGCCTTCTTTTTCACCTACTCGCCCTACTGGCTATCAGCAACTTTACATGGGCGACTACTATTATCGCCATTCTCGCACACTGGCGATCACGGGTCCTCGCCCGTCGTGTTTCCTTACTCTTTCTTGGTTATTTTTCCATCTATTTTCTTATATTGTTCAACAATATTCAACTACAACCAAGCTATGTTTATAATTAAATATCAAGAGAACTATAAAAGCTATGAAACTCACCTTTACCAAGTTACTCCTCCAACTGTACAGAATGCTTTCTTGTCTTTCTTAGCTTTAGTTTGCTTGTTCCTTAGCTCTTCAACGGTGAGGAAAGGTTTAACTGATAGAAGGAGAAAACTCTATGACTATGAAAGGAACGGAAGAACGAGGTGATCTTTATAGCAAACAGAATGGGCAAGAAGGAGTCTGGAGGGAATGGAGTTTCATTTCAATCCATTTCTTCCTCTTAAAGCCTCTTATATAGCCGTTCCGTTTCACTTAAGTTCAACACCTGTTTCCTTATCCTGTTTTCCTCATCATTTCATGTATTAAATTCTGTGGAAAAACTGCAGCTAGTGGACTACGGTAAGAAGAACATTCCCTGCAATGTGTTGAAAATTTTGTTTCTTTTTCCTCTTCTTCTCCTAATCCACGCCTCTGCCAGTCACTCTTATTGGCTTGCTCCTCTTGCTATTAAATGTTAAATCTCCTTTGTCAAATAAAGCAACCGGCGAGAAATCCTCAGCGCCCCTTTCCTGGACTTTTCTATTTCCTTTTCTGCACTTTCTCTTCGCCCTGTCTCCTCCAGCCAACGTTGATTGGCTAACTCCCCATCCTTTTCCTTGTTTTGTCTTCTAGCCCTTAATTCTCTTGTCCTTCTTCTTCTTTTCTCCACGCCAATGTTAGTCATATTGCATAATTTTATCTCATATCAATTAATGCTTTCACACCTTTTATCCAAATTAATTCCAACAATTCTTGTTACTCTTTAATATTTGTTTCTCTTTCTTTATACACTACACTATAAATCATCTCTTAGATTGAAAAGTGGAACTCACATTCAATTTAATTTCACAAAATTTTTATTTCCACTATCAATAATGTACACATATGGCATACAGTATAATAAAATTCGGATTTTACAACTTGTGAGTTTCATAACATCCCATCATCGGACAAATATTTAATTAAATTTAAATTTCATTATTTATTTTTCTTTGTTTTTTTTAAAATAAATTATTTATTTTCATTTTTAATAAAAATTTAAATTATTAAAAAATCATACTAAATATCCCAATACTCTAGTAACATTTAGTAGACTCTTCTCACCTAAGGATCAGTTAAGAAATCACTACTTGTGAGTTTCATAACATCCCATCATTGAGACATTTGTTTTCTTAAATTTAAATTTTATTATTAATTTCTTTTTCTATTTTCTTTTAAAAACTTTTTTATTTTTATTTTAATAAAAATTTAAATTATTGAAAAATCATACTAAATATCCCAATACTCTGGTAACATTTAGTAGACTCTTCTCACCTAGGGATCAGTCAAGAAATCACTACTTGTGAGTTTCATGACATCCCATCATCGGAACATTTGTTTTCTTAAATTTCAATTTTATTATTTACTCAAATTTAAATTTCATTATTTTTAAATGTGTTTCCTAATCAATGATAATAATTAATGAAAATGCAAATAAATGAAAATTTTTCAAAAACTTTTATTTTATAACATGCACTAATGATGATAATAATAATAGGAATAATAATAATGGTAATAATAATAATAATAACAATAACAACAACAACAACAACAACAATAATAATAATAATAACAATAATAATAATAATAACAACAACAACAACACAATAATAGGAATAAGAACAACAAGAACAACAACAACAACAACAACAACAACAACAACAACAACAACAATAATAAAAATAATAATAACTAAACATAAGACAAAATTTATTAAAATTAAAAGGAATATACCCTATTGATTTGGATTTTGGAAAGCCCAAGGAAGCTTTTTGAACTTGGCCCAATTGACAGCCCAAATTAAGGGCCCAAAAGCATTCCACGAACTGGGCTCAGTCGATCGGGTCGGGTCGGCTAGCAAGCAGGCACGCGGGTCTCCTCCTTCGGCGAGCCGGGAGCGCGAATCCGATTCGGATCCGGGTCCACGCGTGGATCCTTCAAAAAAAAATTTTCAACTATAAAATGCTCCTTTTTTTTATCTTTTTTTTTTCAAAAAAGTTCAGAACCTTCTAAGGCTCTCGGCTAGGCGATTTCCAGCCGCCACCAACCCCGCCGTCCACCGCCGCCGGACGCCATGGTCGGTCACCGTTGGTCTACAGGAAACCTCAAAAATACTCCCTTTTTCCCCTTCTACTCCGATTCAGCCCTAGTTTCACCAAAAAAATCCCCTAACCCCATAGATCTGCTAAAAATTGAAACCCTCCTCCCTTTTTTTGTTTTTTTTTTGTTTTCTTTTTTTGCGGTTGATGATGTGTTGTGTTGGTTTAGGATTTCAGATCTAGGTCTTAAGGCTTTCGGTTCTAGGGTGTTGGGTTTTTATTTTCTCTTTTTTTTTGCTGACTTGAAAAGAAATGGTTTTGGATCTGTTTTTTTTTTTTGGTTATTTTGGTTGTGGTTTGGTGATGATGATGGTTGTTGGTATATGTGTGTGTGTTTGTGTGTGTTGGTTTGTGTTTGTTGTTTTGGGGGTTGGGTCCTGTAAGGGATGGTTTTGGGGCTAGGTGTTAGTGGTGCGAGGCGGTTTATGGTGGCGGTGATGAGGGGCTCGAGTCTCGTGTTTACTGTTCTGGGGTTGCAGAAGTGCAAATGATGATGGTTGAGTGAGAATGGTGTGTCGAGGGGGTTGTAATGATGGTTTTAAGAGGTTTGTCAAGGGGTCTCGGTTTGGGCTGTGGAAATGGCAGTGGGAGCTTGAAGCTTGGGTGGTGTTGGGGTTGTTTTGCTTAGTGGTTAGGGGTGAGGGTTTGTGTGGTGACTGAAAAAAATGGTGATCTCTAGAACATTGAGAGAGGGTCGGTTTTTTAAGGAGAGTAAGGTTGGTCTGCTCGGTATTGGTAAGGCAGAGATGGGATGGGTTGGTAGAGTAGGCGACTAGCTGATGGATGGGTGACGGAGACTGCACCGGCGGCGGGAAGCTGATGGACAACAAAACAAATAATAATAACAAAAATAATAACAAATAATAAAAATAAGAATAAAAACAACTAAAATAAATATATATATAGAGAAATAGTAATAATACTAAAAAAAACATATAATAAAAATAAAAATAATAATAATAAACAAATAATACAAATAACAATAACAATAAAAATAAAATAATAAGAAAAAGATAAAATAGAATAAAATAAGAAAAATAAATAGATAAAAATAATAATAATAAAAATAAAAATAAAATCAATTTAAGCCCATTTTAATGGGCTTGGAAGCCCAATATTTTAATTTGGACTTTGAGAGCCCAATTGAATGTAGTACTTCTAGTTTGGACAAAATTTGGTGTCTACAGCTGCCCCTCTTTGCTCATTGCTGAGGATCAGAAACAGAGCAAAGACAATAGACAACAATTTTGTCCGACTCAACATTTAATCTTTCTTTCTTTTTTTTTTATTTTTTTTATTTTTGCTTTTTCTCTATTTTTTCTTTTTTTTATTGTTAAATCTACTTTTTTAACAAAAAAATGCTCCTACAATAGAGGCATTGAAATTTTAAATTCTTTTCTTCAAAAGTGATCTTCTTGCAACAGAGGCAGCGAAACTTTAAATTCTTTCTGAAATGTGCTCCTCTTGCAGCAGAGGCAATGAAAAAAAAAAAAAAAATTGGAATGTGCTCCTCTTGCAGCAGAGGCGATGCAACTTTAAATTTTTTTCTGAAATGTGCTTCTCTTGCAGCAGAGGCAATGAAACTTAAAAAAAAAATTGGAATGTGCTCCTCTTGCAGCAGAGGCGATGCAACTTTAAATTTTTTTTCTGAAATGTGCTCCTCTTGCAGCAGAGGCAATGCAACTTTAAATTTTTACAAATTTTTTTTTGAAATGTGCTCCTCTTGCAGCAAAGGCAATGAAACTTTAAATTCCTTCTTGAAATGTGCTCCTCTTGCAGCAAAGGCAATGAAACTTTAAAATTTTTTCCTGAAATGTGCTCCTCTTGTAGCAGAGGCAATGAAACTTTAAATTTTTCCTGAAATGTGCTCCTCTTGCAGCAGAGGCAATGATACTTTAAATTATTTTCCTGAAATGTGCTCCTCTTGCAACAAAGGCATTGAAACTTTAAATTCTAAAATATATATGAGATTGAAAGATTTCACATTCGAAGATCTAGGAATTCACATCTAGAAAATTTTGTTTCGGGAATTCACATCAAAAAATTTATCTCGAGAATTCACATCTGAAAGTCTAGGAATTCACTTCTAGAATTTTGTTCAGGAATTCACATCCGAAGTTGGTTTCAGGAATTCACATCCGAAGGTCTAGGAATTTACTTCTAGAAAATTTGTTCAAGAATTCGCATCCGAATGTTGGTTTCGGGAATTCACATCCGAAGATCTAGGAATTTACTTCTAGAAAATTTGTTCAGGAATTCGCATCCGAATGTTGGTTTCGAGAATTCGCATCCGAAAATCTAGGAATTTGCATCTAGAAAATTTGTTTCGGGAATTCGCATCCGAATGTTGGTTTCGGGAATTCACATTTGAAGATCTAAAATTTCATTTTTGGGAATTTGCATCCGAAAGTCTAGGTATTCACTTCTAGAAATTTGTTCGGGAATTCACATCCGAAGATTTGATTCGGAGATTCATATCCAAAAATTTGACTTGGGGATTCACACCCAAAATTTTGACTTGGGGATTCACACCCAAAATTTTAACTTGGAGATTCACATCGGAACTTTTGAAATTTTGATTTGGAGATTCACATCCAAAGATTTTGATTCGGAGATTCACATCTGAAATTTTTTGGAGATTCACATCCAAAAATTTGACTTGGGGATGCACACCCAAAATTTTAGTTCGGAGATTCACATCCGAAATTTTGAAATTTTAATTTGTAGATTCACATCCAAAGATTTGATTCAGAGATTCACATCCGAAATTTTAACTTGGAGATTCACATCCAAAATTTTAACTTAGGGATTCACACCCAAAGTTTTAACTCGAAGATTCACATCCGAACTTTTGAAATTTTGATTTGGAGATTCACATCCAAAGATTTTGATTCGGAGATTCACATCCAAAATTTTAACTTGGAGATTCACATCCAAAAATTTGACTTGGAGATTCACACCCAAAATTTTAATTCGGAGATTTATATCCGAAATTTTGAAATTTTGATTTGGAGATTCACATCCAAAGATTTGATTCGGAGATTCACATCCAAAATTTTAGCTTGGATATTCACATCCAAAAATTTAACTTGAGGATTCACACCTAAAATTTTAACTCGAAGATTCACATTCGAACTTTTGAAATTTTGATTTGGAGATTCACATCCAAAGATTTTGATTTAGAGATTCACATCCGAAATTTTAACTTGGAGATTCACATCCAAAAATTGGACTTGGGGATTCACACCCAAAATTTTAACTCGAAGATTCACATCCGAAAAAGCTCCTCTTGCAGCAGAGGCTATGAAACTTTAAAGTCCTTTTCTGAAAAAGCTCCTCTTACAGTAGAGGCGATAAAACTTTAAATTTTTTTATGAAAAGCTCCTCTTGCAGCAGAGGCGATGAAACTTTAAAATTTTTTCCTTTCCTGAAAAAGGCTCCTCTTGCAGCAGAGGCAATGAAATTTTAAATTCTTCTCTTTTTTTTCTTTTCTCTTTTTCTTTCTCTTCTTTCTTTTCTTTCTTTCTTTTCCTTCTTTTTCTTCTTTTTTTGAACAAATTTTCCTCTCTTTTTTAGTCAATTTTTTTCAATAAAAAATCTCCTATATTCACCTTTTTTCAATGTTTGGCTGATGCAATGATCACTAATGCAAATGCAATATCAACAATACAAATGCAAATTTCTTTATCAATGAATAACCAACTATTATGATGCAAATACAAACGAATTCTATCATGATGCAAATGCATATGAATTCTATCAAGATGCAAATGCAAATGTTTCAAGTGAATGTGCACTGTAAAGATGCAAATGCAATTATCCAAAATTTTCTTTCAATTTTCTCTTCTTGTTGACGAAAACTTTTTTATTTCTGATTTCTCATCTACCTTACCTTAAAGTATTTGTCTCACCACTTGAAGCCATTTTTTACTGTGCAACAAGGGTTGCCTCATGACAATCATCACATTTTTTTTACCCTTATTTTTTTTAAAACACCCTAAGAATTCATTTTACAAACAAAATTTTCCCCCAAAATGGCAAAAGAAATTCTTTGTGCCACAATAATTATTGAATTCTCTCTCATTTCTGCTTGAAACGCTATCAAAATTTTGATTAGCAATCGAAAAATTTTCAAACAAAATTGCCTCAGGCATCCTTTCCATTTTCAGATTCAAAAGATAAACGGTTTTTATTTTTGAAAATGTTTATCTATCCAAAACTTTTTAATTTCACGCGATTGCCCCACGCAACAATAATCAAAGAAAGTTAAACACAAATGCAACAAAGAATTATCATTTGAGTTTCTTGAAGATTGGTGATCACTATTTAGGTGGGTGTGGGGGGAAGGTAATTTGTTCTCATCAAATGGATCAAGTGGTTTCACACATCAACGTTTTGGTTTGGCAAGAAAGGCTTACAACCTGATAGAAAATGAGAAGAATATTCCCTCATCTAGGCTCACAAATAAAACACAAGTTTTTCAAAAATAATGAATTCCATGAAAATCATGGTTTTGCGAAATGGTTTATCCTGAAATGTAGACAAATTTTAACACTCTTTTAATTTTCAAATTATGTTTTTTGATAGTTGTCAAGACTAGCCATAATGGGCTCAGGCTTTTGCTGAGTTATTTGGGAATAGAGAGTAAGTTTTCAATTCTATATTAGTCCCTTCAATGGATCATCAAAATGGCCATTCTTGATTCTCTTAGGAGTCATGAATGCTCATGGGTCTCATTGAAATCATTTTATAATATTCCTTCTTGTTCGACCTTGACAATATCATGAATGACCTCAAAAAGTTTTCGGTTTTACTCTAGACTGCCCCTTTTGGGGTTTTCACCCTAAAGCCTCATTCTCTTTTCTCTTTTTTTCTTTTGTTTTTTTTTTTGCTTTTTTTGTGTAATTATTCCATCATGCACTTAAGAATTTAAAACTCATCCAAAATGTGTATGTGGGTTTCCAAAAGGCAATATTGGTGAAGGAAAAAGGTAGAACGTGTCATTGATTACAATGGTTCTTCAAGTAATAATTTCCTCAATTTAAGTTTCCACATTTGATCGAAATGGACTTTTCATGGTATGTAATGCAAGCAAGGGTTCAGGATTCTGAAAGAATGGATAAAAGGCCCAAAAATGTGTTTAAAGGTGATCAACCAAGGATCATTTAATATGACGTGAAGACTTATTCAATTCATTTGTCTTCTTATTTCTTATTTCGCCACTCCTTCATTTCATCTTCTCTCTTTTTTTCTTTTTTTTTCTTGTAATTCCATTTTTCTTTCTTCTTTTTTTTTTTTTTGCATTTTTCACTTTAAATGGAGTGAGATCAAAATTTTGTAAAGCTAATTCCTCTCACACTTGCCCCTCAACATGATAAACCTTTTCGATCTACAATTAGGGTTGGTCGTTCACATCCTTGGAAAAGATCTTTTTCTATATATGCCCCCCCAGTGAAGAGGGTGATCCTTGATTAAGGATTATTTAGAAAGAATTTATAAGGCTCAAAAAGGGTAGCAAAGGATAAATTTTAGATTTGTGAAAATGATGATGAAAGATGGCCATATGTCATTTCAAACATGGTCACTTAAATTGACGAAATTCCCTTGAGTCAAAAGGGTCAAACATTTTGTCTTTCTTTTTTGTTTGTTTTTTTTATTGAATTTCTTAGATATTTTGGTATCTTCTTCTTCTTATTTTTCTTCTCTCTTTCTTTTTTTTTTGTGTTGTTTGGAATCATTCAAATATCTTGAGTGCATGATGTCACAATCGATTTTTTTTCTTTTTTTTTTGTTTCATTGTTTTCTTCTTTTTTTTTGCCTCCTTTTTTTTACAACTCGTGTGATAACAAAATATTGGTACAAAATGCCCACAAGCTAGTGAAATCTGTTGGAATTGGCATATTTAGCTTCAAGTTGCCCATAGTCTTTCCAATGAGAAAGGAAAAAGGTACTGCATTATTTGGGCAATTTAAAGGTGTGGTACTTCGTCCTCAATTTTAGCTTGTGTCACAAGAATGAATCAGAGATTAAGAAACAGGTCAAGGAATTTCATGGTTTGTGGTTTTTCAAACAGATTCGGGTAATTCTAACAAGTATGATGCTCCTGTGGTCATTGATGGAAAGATGTGGTTTTTAGCATAGTTTTGACACATATCAAATTACCAAAATTCAAATTTAGAAGAGTGTCATGTTTGATTATTCAAGGAATCCAAAAATGAATTTTATCAAATTGATCGTTTCATTGTTCATTGCCTAGGCAGAGGTCATTACACTTTAATGGCATATTATATCAAGTAAAAATGGATAATGAAGTTCACACTTTTGCTCGTTAAATGCATGAAGGCTTTTTATGTGATATGGGCACGAAAGCTACTGGAGGAGATACTTTATGAGATAAATTTTTCCTAATAATGATCACCAATTTTCTAAGATTCCTTCCACTTTATTATGAACAAATTTTCTTTTTGTCATTTTGCTAAACCTCCTTGACCATTTGGTTATGTGAGATTTTACTTGAAACAAACCTCTTTGATTTCTAAACAAATTTCTTTTTTTTTTTTTTAAAATAATAAAATAAAAAAAATCAATGTCACTTATTCATGCTAGATACAATTTTTCCTAAAATAAAAATGTACATGAAAATCTATTCGTCCTAATATATCATAAAGAATGAAAGAATGTATAAACATGATTTCTCAAAGACTTTCACTATCAAGTTACAAGAATCATGACCTAACAAAGTAATATATATACAAAAATTCAAATTGAAATTTATCCCTTGTTTGACAACTTCACTCATTAACTTCAAAAATCCGATCTGAAACATGTGAAAAATGAATTAGAAAGTAAAAGAATCATCTTATGCCCCCATCAAAAATGTTTCAAAAAGTTTCTTTTTTCATAAAAATCAAAAAGAATTTCTTTCACCCTGAAATGCGATGTGAAATGCATGAGATATGATATAATGGGATAGACTAAAAAAACAAGCTTGCATGAAATGTAATGTACGCTCAATGCGAATAAGGTGAAGTTTGATTTTTTTTTCCCTTTTTTTTTATTTTCTCTTTTTTTTATATGACTACCTAACTTGGTTGATGATAAGATGCATATGACAAGTTTACAAATGCATGGATGAAATGAATGATAAGAAGCAAGAATGACATGAGACACTGAGATGTTTGGAAAAAGAAGTGGGTTTTGTATGTAAAATGTTTAGATAATGTTTCTATCATAAATGTATATGCCAAGAAAAAAGGAGAAAACTGAAACTCCTAAAAACAATTTTTTCACCAAATAATTTTTTTCTAATTTTTTTATTTAACCATTTTCACATTTCGTGTTCGATTTTGATTGGACAAAAAAATTATTTCCTTTTCATTCTTTTTACATATCAAAGTATTTTTGAAATTATACACCAAACAAATTCAAAGAAAACTTTTGTTGACTTTTTTGTTTACTTTATTCAAAAAAATTTCTAGCAATGAGAAGATTAAAAACATTTTTTATTTTTATTTTCAAACTCTTTTTTTTTAAATTATTTGTCCCAAGCGTTTTTGCATTTTTATTAAACTTCTTGTGCAACCAAAAATATTTTATATGTCAAACTATTCTTTGAAAATTCTATACAGGAAAATAAATTATTTATCTTTTTTTTTTCTTCAATATTTGTTGACTTTAAAAAGAAAGAAAAACTCTTTTTCATTCATTCTCTCATTTTATTCTAACTCTTTTTTGAAGAAAGATTAATCCATTTCCTACTCAATCTCTTTTACTTTTCTTTTCTATGCCTTTATCTTAAGTTCTTCCAAGAAGAATAAAGAATAAAAAAAAATTAATTAAAAAAACTTAATTGAATTTCTTCTTATTATCTTTAGTGAAAAAAACAAAAATCATATTTTCCTCAACCATTTTTTTTAACAAATTATTTCATTTTTTATTATAAAAAGAAAATTTTATCTGTTTTTTTTTCATTATATATTTTTATTTTAAAGAAAAAAAGTGAAAGAAATTTTTTTTTTTTTGCTTTTGTAGATATAAAACATCCTGTAACTAAATAAACATAAACCTCTTTTTCCTTCTTACTTTGGAGAACATTTTTATTAGCTCCTATTTTTAAGGACTTATTTTCAAAAAATAAAAAATTCCCTCTTTTATAAAAGAAAGAAGAATTATTCACATTTTTAAAAGAAAAATTACACATTTATTCTATCATTTTCATCACATCTTTATTTTTTCAAAAGTAAGTGGATTTCCTTTTTTACAAGATCTTTTCCAAAAATATATATTTTTTAATTTTATTTTACAAAAATTCTTTTTTTTTAAAAAAACAAAAACTTAAATTATATACCATTCAAACCAAAATCTATAGTACCTTTATTATAGAAATGAGAAAAGGGGTCAAATATGCTCCCTCGTGTCCTACCTTCGGGATAATTTCTACAAAAATCGGATATGGCTCTACCTAAGGTTGGACTTTAAGGTTCTCTATATGCTGGTTTAGGTCTCTAAAAGGTTAAAAAGGTTCCCAAATTATTCCTTACTGGCATCCACACTAGACTAGTAAGGAACCAATTTGAGTGGGAGTATTTCACTTGCCATTGCGGAGGTGATTACCTCACGAGAGCATAGATACTTTACTCCCTCCTAAAGAGGATGGAACCCGGGTATAGGGCTCATGTTATGAAAATACAAATGTAAGTGTGTGTAGAGGGAACACATCAAATGTTCATTACACTATAACCCTTATCCTACATGCCCCACAATTTATTAGCAATAATATATACAAAAATAAAGAATGACATGAATAAGACATCAATGCAAATCAAATTATTAGAAGTTGAAGAAATTTAAATATCAATTAAGACTATTAGATTAAAACTTAGGATAACACATGGTTAGTTAATGGCCAGACTCTCAAAAACAATCCCCAGTGGAGTCGCCAAGCTGTCGTAACGGTTTCGCGCTCGATGATTTTGAAAACATTTAAAAACAAAGGGAGTCGCCACCAATCTTTTTTGTTAGGTGTGATTGGTCACCTAAAATATTTATCTTTTTAATAAAATCTCAAAATTAATTAAGTTTTATTAAAAAGACAATTTTTGATTTGCGAAAACAAAATCGGGTCCGAGAGTACGGTAATGCGTGGGGAAGGATTAGTACCTCCACGACGCCTGTTAAAAAATGGTACCATAGTTATCATGTGTTATCCTTTGGTTTTAATAAAATGGTCTTAATTTAATATTTAAAAATAATTCCTGTTTTATTGAAATTATTTTTTATTTGTATTAATTTTGAAACATTTAAATTTTATTTTTTATTTGAAATAAGTGAAAATATTTTATATTGAAAATTATTCCGAAGTACCCCAATACTCTGGTAGCATTTTGGATAATTTCCTCACCTAGAGATTTCTTAAGAATCACTACTTGTGAGTTCTATAGAATCTCATCATTGGAAATTTATTTAATTAAATTTAATTTTTCTTATTTATTTGTTTATTTTTTTCTTTTTTTTTTAATTTAAAAAAATATTATTCATTTTCATTTTTAACAAAAATTTAAATTATTGAAAAATCATACTAAATATCCCAATACTCTGGTAACATTTAGTAGACTCTTCTCACCTAAGGATCAGTTAAGAAATCACTACTTGTGAGTTTCATAACATCCCATCATTAGACAAATATTTAATTAAATTTAAATTTCATTATTTATTTTTCTTTGTTTTTTTAAAAAATAAATTATTTATTTTTATTTTTAATAAAATTTTAAATTATTGAAAAATCATACTAAATATCCCAATACTCTGGTAACATTTAGTAGACTCTTCTCACCTAGGGATCAGTTAAGAAATCACTACTTGTGAATTTCATAACATCCCATCATCGGACAAATATTTAATTAAATTTAAATTTCATTATTTATTTTTCTTTGTTTTTTTTTAAAAATAAATTATTTATTTTCATTTTTAATAAAAATTTAAATTATTGAAAAATCATACTAAATATCCCAATACTCTGGTAACATTTAGTAGACTCTTCTCACCTAAGGATCAGTTAAGAAATCACTACTTGTGAGTTTCATAACATCCCATCATCGGGACATTTGTTTTCTTAAATTTAAATTTTATTATTAATTTCTTTTTCTATTTTCTTTTAAAAACTTATTTATTTTTATTTTAATAAAAATTTAAATTATTGAAAAATCATACTAAATATCCCAATACTCTGGTAACATTTAGTAGACTCTTCTTACCTAGGGATTAGTCAAGAAATCACTACTTGTGAGTTTCATGACATCCCATCATCGGAACATTTGTTTTCTTAAATTTCAATTTTATTATTTACTCAAATTTAAATCTCATTATTTTTAAATTTGTTTCCTAATCAATGATAATAATTAATGAAAATGTAAATAAATGAAAATTTTTCAAAAACTTTTATTTTATAACATGCACTAATGATGATGATAATAATAATAATAATAATAATAATAATAATAATAACAACAACAACAACAACAACAACAACAACAACAACAACAACAACAACAACAATAAAAATAATAATAACTAAACATAAGACAAAAAATTTATTAAAATTAAAAGGAATATACCCTATTGATTTGGATTTTAGAAAACCCAAGGAAGGTCTTTGAACTTGGCCCAATTGATAGCCCAAATTGAGGGCCAAAAGCCTTCCACAGACTGGGCTCAGTCAGATCGGGTCGGGTCGGAAAGCAAGCAGGCACGCGGGTCTCCTCCTTCAGCGAGCCGGGTGCGCGGATCCGATTCGGATTCGAGTCCATGCGCGGATCCTTCAAAAAAAAATTTCAACTATAAAATGCTCCTCTTTTTTTTATCTTCATTTTCTTCTTTTTTTTCAAAAAGGTTCAGAGCCCTCTAAGGCTCTCGGCCGGGCGATTTCCAGCTGCCACCAACCCCGCCATCCACCGCCGCCGGCCGCCATGCTTAGTCGCCGTTGGTGTAACATCCCAATTTCCATTATATAACATATTACTCACTTATATCTTACACTTACTACCGGTTGGGCTGTCAGTGATGCTTATCAACTCCTATCACTTTAATAAGAATAATTAAATTATTTTCTCAAAATGTATATACATTCCCTTATATTGAAAGTAGTACTGTACAACTTTACTGAATATATAAAAGAACACAACATACCTTCGATATCCAATCTCAGGAAGGTAAGTCTCTTAGTTCAAATCAGTTATCTGTGGAGTGGAAAAATAAGGAGTGAGCAACAATGTGCTCAGTAAAGAAGGTGTATGCTGCATTATAAAATAAAAACTATAATCTCAAAACCGATTAATTGTCCTAATGATCAAACTCATTAAGAATAAATATAGTTAACATGAAACAGGATTCACCAGATCCTTTCATAAATCATTAATTGAGACTAGGCAACAATTTACATCATGCAAAGAACACAAATCATCCGCTTTTGGGGTGCACCCGTAGGCCATCGCCCCTCACGGCTATC
Organism: Heritiera littoralis; assembly: GCA_031772115.1. Classification (NCBI taxonomy): domain Eukaryota; kingdom Viridiplantae; phylum Streptophyta; class Magnoliopsida; order Malvales; family Malvaceae; genus Heritiera; species Heritiera littoralis. Next base: position 3,786,787 of record JAPDPK010000026.1, on the reverse strand, counting down.
TCATCTAGATGTATGGCCATAATCTGTAGGTGGTCCTCGGGTCCACTTGCCAAGTGACCTCGAGACCGCTGAAGACTTGGCAGGTCCATCAGCCCTGTGACGCCCTAGGTTGCACTCGTTGGTCTCTTTGACCCGAGCCATCGCCCTAGATGGGTCACGCAAAGTATATGAGTGATAATGCCTGAACTCATGGCTTAATGTCTCAAAATCAAGTTATCATATGTATCATTTCCATAAAATGATTTAGTTTCCAAAAGGGTTTATAACTAGTAAAAACAACCCTCAATTTCAACATTTTCTATGAGAGAAAAAACACTTTTGGAGCTGATTCGCCCACGGCTAGTTCGCCCAGGGTCAGCTCGCCCATTAGCCAATTCGCCTAAGAAACTACTCGCCCGAGGGTCTACTCGCCCAAGGGACTACTCGCCCGAGAGTCTACTCGCCCAAGGGACTACTCGCCCGAGAATTTGATATTTTCTATTTTCAAAAATAATAAAATTAATTCGAATTTTTATTTATTTATTTATTTATTTTCCGTTTGAGAAAATTATTCTTAAATCAGTTCGCCCACTAGTCAATTCGCCAAGGCGGCAATTTATAGTCGTCCGCCTCATAGCTTTTCAAGACAAAAATATGGCTGGCTAATAACAGTTCGCCCGCCTTATACTTAAAACAAGGGTCACCCGCCCAATCTCATTAAAAAGCATTCGCTCGACTATGGCTTACCCGGATTTCTTTTTAAAACAAGGACACTCGCCCAGTTCTCATAACAGAGAGCTCGCCATTGGCTCGCTCGAGTTTCTGCCTAGAACAAACTACTCGCCCGCCTTAATCAATTCGCCCAACAAAACAACTTATGGCGGCTTGTAGCTCGCCCGAAACCAAAACAGTTTATCAACCGATGCATGTCAGAAAATAAAACAATTTCTAATATTTTCTTAACATTTTTACTCCACAGGACATGCATTTGTATCACATACTACTTCCTTACCTCGTCTGATACAGCCTTGCTTCTCGCCCGCCTTCCGCAATTCCCTTCTGCAAAAGCATTATTTAAATTATAAATATTTTCCAAAAAGGATTTATATTTTTCCTAATAATATGGCACTTTGGCGAGACTCAGTTCGCCATTCGCCCAACATAGCTCGCTGTCCATTAGCGGATTATTCATGGGAGTTCGCCCATGTATTGGATTACGGTTGCGACCTCTTTTTCTCCTACTCGCCCCACTGGCGATCATCAACTTTTACATGGGCGATCATTGTTATCGCCATTCTCGCCTTTTGGCGATCATTTGTCCTCGCCCTCCCGGACCACAATACTGGCGAACTCACATAAGCATTTCCTAACCTCGTCTCATCCTTTGGGCGAGTACTCACCCATTTTGACTAGCAATTTTCTACTCGCCCGTCGTGTTTTCTTACTCATTCTTGGTTATTTTTCCATCTATTTTCTTATATATTTAACCATATTCAATTATAACCAGGCTATATCTATGATTAAATATCAAGAGAACTGTAAAACTATGAAACTCACCTTTACCAAGTTACTCCTCCAACAACAGAATGCTTTCTTGTCTTTCTTAGCTTTAGTTTGCTTGTTCCTTAGCTCTTCAATGGTGAGGAAAAGGTTTACTGATAGAAGGATAAAACTCTATGGCTATGAAAGGAACGGAAGAACAAGGTAATCTTTGTAGCAAACAGAATGGGCGAGAATACTTTTGAGGAAGATGAAGTTGCATCCATCAATTTTTTTCTCATGAACCCCTCTTATATAGCCGTTCCGTTTCACTTAAATCTAACACCTGTTTCCTTATCCTGTTTTCCTCATCATTTCATGCATTAAATTTTGTGGAAAAACTGCAGCTAGTGGACTACGGTAAGAAGAAAATTCCCTGCATGTGTTGAAAATTTTCTTTCTTTTTCCTCTTCTTCTCCTAGTCCACGCCTCTGCCAGTCACTCTTATTGGCTTACTCCTCTTGCTAATAAATGCTTAGTCTCCTTTGTCAAATAAAGCAACCGGCGAGAAGTCCACTGCGCCCCTTTCCTGGACTTTTCTATTTCCTTTTCTGCTCTTCTCTTCGCCCATGTCTCCTCCAGCCAACGTTGATTGGCTAACTCCCCATCCTTTTTGTCATAACGTATTAAGTTTCGGAAAACCTAATAGCTAGACACAAAACTATGGAGTCGCCACCAACCATTCTAACCTAGGTGTGATTGGTCACCTATTCAAACTAAGGATAAGGCCTGGTCTACGTTAAGAGTTCTAAGTTCGGGAGTACGGTTACGTGTGAGGAAGGATTAGCACCCTCACAACGCCCATCCTAAAATGGTACCAAATAATCTAAAGTTATCCTAATTTTGCCTTTTTACTTTAATCTCGATATAATTAAATATTGAAAAATCTTTTAAGTCTCCTCCATCAATCTGGTTGGATAACCTAAAAGTTTTTCTCACCTCAAGAGTATTCAAGTAGGACCAATCGCCTTTCTTGAAGAGGCTCCGTCGTCGGATTGTTTAGATATTTTATGCAAACCCTATTTTGACTCCTATCCCATTTCTACTTATTATTTTATCTTATTTTATTCTATTGTTATTATTTTCCTATATAAATTATTATTTCATATATTTTATTATCTTTAAATAAACATGAATTATTTGATATTGAAGATTTTCTTAAAGACCTTCCATCGAGCTGGTAAGACCTTAAAGAAACCTTCTCACCTTAGGAATTTTTAAAGAAATTACTCGAGCGCAATTCCTTTTAAATTCCATCCTTGGAATAATTCACATTTATTAAAATATTTAATTTAATTTAATTTCTATTTATTCTAATTTTAATTCTAATTTATTAATTTGATCTTTATTCTTTATTATAATGAACTTAATTTTAATTTACTTTTTTTAGTTTAATTTTTATATTTTATAATTAGATTGATTTATTAAATATTGGAAATATCCCCTTAGATCTTCCATCAAGCTGGTAAGACCTAGAAGAAACATCCTCACCTCAAGATATCTAAAAGTACTACTCCAGCGCAGTCCTTTTAAAATTCCATCGTCGGAATATTTGTAGTTGTATTATTTTATTCTACATTAAAATTTTTATGACTTTTAATTCCTAATTTGATTACTAATTCTTTTGTTCGTAATTAACTTTAATTAATTCTTATTTCAATTTTTTAATAAGTTTTAAATATCGGAAATAACTTTTTAAATCTTCCATCAAGCTGGTAAGACTTAAAAAGGACCTCCTCACCTCAAGATTTCCGAGAATATTACTCGATCGCAATCCCTCGGAGTTCCGTCGTCGGAATATTTGTTGTTATATTATCTTATCTTAAAATGTTCATTATTATATTCTCTTAAAGTATTGTAATTCTAAAGTACCTAGATGAATCTTAACGATAATTTAACCATACATCAAACTAAGCATGTCGTATAAATTTTATTTGAAACCTTTAAATAAAATAAAAGTGAAAATAAAATAAATAACTAAAAATAATAAAAAAAAAGGAAGAAAAAGAAAAGAAAAGAAAAATAATAAATAATAGATAAATATAAAAAAACAAATCATGCCAATTATATCAAAATCATGATAACTAAATTAAATCATGTTAATTAAATTGAAACTTATACCACCAAACCAATAAAAAACAACTTATATCAATTTAAATACATAAGCTACATTACATTAATTAAATCTTATCCATACTTATTAAATTACACTATCCATACATCAAATTAAATCTATTAATTCATTATTGAGGTTAATCAAATTTATTATTTACATCATTTTATATTTTTAGTTAAATTATTGCATTAATTACAAATATAAAAATCATCAAAATAAATAAACAAAATAAATAAAAAAATAAAAAAATAACAAATAAAAATAAATAAAAAAAGAAAAATTATCAAAAAAAGGAAAAAAAAAAAGAAACCTGCGATTGGGTCGGGTCAATTATGGGTCGGCACGCGGGTCCAGCGGGTCGAAGCGCGGATCCTAGCTACTCCAACACGACGCCGTTTCAAGGTGGTACTTAAACCCGATCCCCGAGTTTTTCGGACAAAAATTTGCTTTCCAGAGAAAAAAAAGAAAAAAAAACCTTCGATGCTCTTCGACCCAGACGATTTCGGTGATCGGAAACTTCAACCGGTTGCCGGAAACTTCAAAATTTCCAGATTCCGACGTCTCTCTCCACCGTAAATAACCTGATCTAGGCCTAAAAATCTCCAGAAACCTTCCTCCCTTTCTCCCTGAATCAGATCTGAAACTACAGCCCTTAAATCCTTAGAAAAAACTCCAGATCTGACCCCGAAAACTAATCTACCAAACCCTAAACAAACCCATCTTTTTTTTGGCTCTGGTTCTATTTTTGGTTGTGCTTGCTGTTTGGTTTTCTGTGGCTTTTGGTTACGGTTGTTTTGTTGTTCTCTGTCTTTGTCGCTGTGGTTTTTGTTGGTTTCTGTTGGTTTCCCCCGATTGTGATTGTTTTCCCCCTCCTCCTTTCCTCTTTTTTGTCTCTGTTTGTGCTTTTTATAAATGTTCGATCTGTATATTTTTGGGAGTTTAGAAATCGTCTCTCAGATCTGATTGTGATTCTGCCTTTAATGTCCGATTTTAATTTTCTTTGATTTCCTTGCAGATTCTGAAGACAAGGCATTTCCTTTTTCGTGTCTGGCGGCCATTAGGGTTGGGATTTCATTTTTGGGGTCACGGCTTGGTTAGGGTTTGGTGTGGTTTGGGGGTTTGGATTAGGGTTTTGTTTGGGGTTAGGGGTTTTGTTTGATTTAGGGTTTGGTTTGGGGTTAGGTTTCAGATTAGGGTTTGGGGTGGAGTCTTTGTTTGGGGTTTCGATCAGGGTTAGGGTTTCGGTCAGATTAGGGTTTTCATTTTGGTTTTGTTTCCTTTTTTTTAATTAATTTTTTTGCATTTTTTAATCAAAATAAATAAATGAGTAAATAATAAAAGAAAAATAAAATACTAAAATTCATATCAAATAAAATAAATAAATAAAATAACAAATAAAAATAAGAATAAAAAGAGAAATAAATAAAATAAAAAAAAATAAAAAAAGGAATAATAATAAAGTGAATAATAATGAAAAAGAAAAGAAGAGAAAAGAAAAAAAGATAAAAATACAAAACACACACACACAAACAAAACAAAATAAAATAAAATAAAATAATAAAAAAATAAAATAAAAAATAAAATAAAAATAAAATAAAATAAAATAAAAATACAAATAAAAAATACAAATACAAATAAAAATAATAATAATAAAAATAATAATAAAATAAATAAAAATAAAAATAAAAAATAAATAAAAATAATAAATAAAAATAATAACTAAAAAAATAAATAAAAAATAAAAAAATAAAAAAATAAAGATAAAAACAAAATGAAATAAAAATCAATTATTTAAACATGGGTTTAATTCACTTTTTATTTTTAGAATATACGTCAAGCGACTCGAGATTCACAATCCCGGACAAAATTGGTGTCTACAGTTGCCCCTCTTTGTACATTTGCTATGAAATAGTAATTGTGCAAAGACATAGACATCCATTTTGTCTGCATCCATTTTATTATTTTTTTCCTTTCTTTTCAAAATTTTGATTTTGATTTTGATTTGATTTTTTTTTTGTTCTCCCCCTTTTTTCTTTCACCTGATGTGCTCCTTCAACTAGGAAGGCCCTGAATTTTTAAATTTTCTAATCTCTTAAATGCTCCTTCGACTAGGAAGGCCCTGAAACTTTAAATTTCTTCTCATCTGAAAGTGCTCCTTCGACTAGGAAGGCCCTGAAATTTTTTTTTTAATTAATTTTTTTTTATCTCCCAAAATGCTCCTTCGACTAGGAAGGCCCTGAAACTTTAAATTTTCTCCTCTCTTAAATGCTCCTTCGACTAGGAAGGCCCTGAAACCTTAAATTTTCTCCTCTCTTAAATGCTCTTTCGACTAGGAAGGCCCTGAAACTTTAAATTTCTCATCTAAAATGCTCCTTCGACTAGGAAGGCCCTGAAACTTTAAATTTTCCCCTCTCTTAAATGCTCCTTCGACTAGGAAGGCCTTGAAACTTTAAATTTTCCCCTCTCTTAAATGCTCCTTCGACTAGGAAGGCCCTGAAACTTTAAATTTTCTCCTCTCTTAAATGCTCCTTCGACTAGGAAGGCCCTGAAACTTTAAATTTCTCATCTAAAATGCTCCTTCGACTAGGAAGGCCCTGAAACTTTAAATTTCTCATCTAAAATGCTCCTTCGACTAGGAAGGCCCTGAAACTTTAAAACTTTTCTCATCTGAAAGTGCTCCTTCGACTAGGAAGGCCCTGAAACTTTAAATTTCTTCTCTTCTTTAAAATGTCGTTCTTTTTGAAATGAATGGGATGCATGCTAAAAATAATTTCATTATAATTGTGACAACAAAGGCTCAAAACCCCCTTTTTTTTTTGGACCAATCTTGTCTTTAAACCAGTTAGCGACTTTCTCATATCATCACCTTCAATCTTCATTCTTCCCCTTTTTTGTTTTTAAGCAGCTGGTGTATTCGACTTAGTTTACCAATCTTCTGATATTCCACTATATTTCTGTCCCTCTTCTTTCTCCTTTTAAAGCAATGCAATTATCTTTTTCTCTCAATTTTTTTTTAAAAAAAAACTGTTTGCCAATCATCTATTCATTTCCATCCTAATAATATGACTAAACATAATGCAAATTTCGATTTTCCCAATCAAGGTAAGAAGGTAAATGGTAGTAGATACGAGATAAGTTTGGAAGAGAGGTTATTTTATTATAAACATCAAACATATCTGAACAGAGGAATATTACAAGGAATAATTGCATTGACGAAATAATCAAATATCTCAACAATCAACATTCTGACAATTCTGATCGAATTAATTCAAATTTCTCTTTTAAAAAGCCTACTCCATTAGTTTGTCTAATATTGCAGAACCCTTCGGACTAAACCTTTTCCTTTGATATCACAAAATTTCCGATGCTAATCTTTCCCCTACACTTAAGCTGCCTTTTCAGGTTTTCAACATAAGTGTCTCCCCCATTGATTTAAACCGCCCTTTTCGGGTTTTCGATTTAAATCCTCCTTTTTTTATTTCTCTTTTTCTCCCTTTTTTTCTTTTTTAAATTTTTTTTTAGGCATAATACCTCTTCACAGCATCGAAATTGATGGGATTTGGCAGGTCCTCACCGTCCATATTTGCCAATATTAATGCCCCACCAGAGAAAGATCTCTTTACTACATATGGTCCTTCCCAATTTGGCGCCCATTTTCCCCTCCTATCTTGTTGATTTGGGAGGATTTTTTTCAAAACCAGATCCCCTTCTCGGAATTTCCTAGGTCGGACTTTCTTATCATGTGCTTTCATCATTCTCCTTTGGTACAATTGGCCATGGCATAAAGCTACAAGCCTTTTCTCGTCAATAAGATTCAATTGCTCATAGCGTTCCCGTACCCACTCTGCCTCTTCTAATTGTGTTTCCATTAAGACCCTTAATGACGGAATCTCTACTTCAATTGGTAGCACTGCCTCCATCCCGTACACTAATGAGAATGGGGTTGCCCCAGTAGACGTGCGCATTGACGTTCTATACGCGTACAAGGCAAAAGGTAACTTTTCATGCCAATCCTTATAAGTTTCTGTCATTTTTCCCACTATTCTCTTGACATTCTTGTTCGCGGCCTCTACTGCCCCATTCATTTGTGGTCGATATGGCGCCGAATTGTGATGCTTGATTTTGAACTGTGCACAAACTTCTTCCATCATTGTGTTATTCAAATTACGAGCATTATCTGAAATAATTCTTTCTGGAAGTCCATATCGGCATATGATATCTTTCTTTATGAATCTGCATACTGCCGTTCGTGTCACACTAGCAAAAGATGCTGCTTTACCCACTTGGTAAAATAATCAATCATCACAAAAATAAACCGATGTCCATTTGAAGCTTTTGGTGTAATGGGTCCTATCACATCCATCCCCCACATAGAGAAAGGCCAAGGAGGGGCTAATACATGCAGAGCCTCCGATGGAGCATGAATCTTGTCAGCATAAATCTGACATTTGTGGCATTTTCTAGCGTAGTTAATACAGTCTTTTTCCATGGTTGACCAATAATAACCCGCTCTCATTATTTGTCTTGCCATCATATGACCATTAGCATGTGCCCCACAAGATCCTTCATGTACCTCCTCTAATACCTGTTTAGCTTCTGCAATATTCACACATCTCAAAAGCACCTGGTCTCGACTTCTTTTGTATAAGACTTCCCCGTCTAAAAAGAATCCCATAGCCATTCTCCTAATGATTCTTTTGTCATTCTCCGAAGCATGTTTTGGGTACTGTTGGTTTCTAATGTACTGTAAGATGTCATGGTACCAAGGCTTTCCATCGACTTCTTCTTCTAAACTTGCACAATGCGCTGGTGAATTCTTCAGATTCATCCTGATGGGTTGAATTTCAGCATTACTGTCCAACTTGAACATTGCAGCTAAAGTGGCTAGAGCATCTGCCATTTGATTCTCCTCTCGAGGTAGATGCTCAAACTGAATACTTTTGAACTGATCAATTAAACCGGCTATGTATTTTTGGTACTGGACCAACTTCGAATCCCTAGTTTCCCATTCACCTCGCAACTGGTAGATGACTAGAGCCGAATCTCCATACACTTCGAGCACATCAATCTTCTTTTCAATGGCGGCTTGCAAACCCATGACACATGCTTCATACTCAGCTACGTTGTTGGTACAGTTGAAGTCCAATCTTGCAGTAATCGGGTGATGATCTCCTTCTGGGGATATCAGGACCACTCCTACTCCTCGCCCAAAAGCATTGGATGCTCCATCAAAGAACATTTCCATGATTTCTTAGCTAGCTTCTCCTCTTCTACCTGAAATACAGCCATCAAATCCTCATCTGGAAAATCGAGTTTCATAGGCACATAGTCATCGGCAACCCGGTCTGCTAAGAAATCAGCGATTACACTCCCTTTAATGGCCTTTTGAGTCACATATATAATATCATACTCAAAAGCATGACTTGCCACCTTGCTATTCTACCAGACAAAGATGGTTTCTCGAAAATGTACTTCAAAGGATCAAGTTTGGCCACCAACCAAGTCGTGTGATATAACATGTACTGTCTGAGTCTTTGGGCTGTCCAAGCTAAAGCGCAACACATCTTTTCCAATTGAGAATACTTCACTTCGTAGTCAATGAATTTCTTACTTAGGTAATAGATGGCTTGTTCTTTCTTGCCATTCTCATCTCGTTGCCCCAGTACACATCCCATTGAACCTTCGCAAACTGTCAAGTACAAAATCAAAGGTCTATCAGGAATAGGAGGTACTAACACAGGCGGGTTTGATAAGTACTCCTTGACTTTATCGAAGGCCTTTTGACATTCTTCATTCCATTCCCCAGAGTCATGTTTACGAAGAAGCTTGAAAATTGGATCACATTTTGAAGTAAGTTGAGATATAAACCTGGATATGTAGTTTAGCCTCCCTAAGAAACCTCTTACTTCTTTGGTGGTGCGAGGAGGGGACAAGTTCTGAATAGCACGCACTTTGTCCGGATCAACTTCTATCCCCCTTTCGCTAACTACAAATCCCAATAATTTTCCAGATCTTGCCCCAAATGTACACTTGGCTGGGTTTAACTTCAACTGGTACTTCCTCAACCTTTCAAAGAGCTTCTTAAGATTAGCCACATGGTCTTCTCCTTCACGAGACTTTGCAATCATATCATCCACGTATACCTCAATCTCTTTATGCATCATGTCGTGGAAAAGACTAACCATAGCCCTTTGATATGTAGCTCCAGCGTTCTTCAATCCGAATGGCATGACTCTATAGCAAAATGTTCCCACATTGTCACAAAGTAGTCTTTTCCATATCTTCTCCAGCCATCTTGATTTGATTATAGCCGGAAAAGCCATCCATAAATGAAAATATGGAATGCCTCGCTGTATTGTCCACAAGGGTGTCAATGTGAGGAAGCGGGAAATTGTCTTTAGGGCTAGCTCTGTTCAAATCCCGATAATCCACGCACATCCGCACCTTTCCATCCTTCTTAGGCACAGGGACAATATTAGCTACCCACTCCGGGTATTTGGCCACTTCAAGAAAACCTGCATCAAATTGCTTTTTAACTTCCTCTTTGATCTTCAACAACATTTCCGGCTTCATGCGTCTTAACTTTTGTTGTACCGGTTTGCACTCTGGTTTCAAAGGCAATCTATGCTCCACAATATTAGTATGGCCAGGCATATCTTGGTAAGACCAAGCAAACACATCTACATATTCACGAAGTAACTCCTTAAGACCCTTTCTTTCATCTGATGCTAGTGATGTTCCGATTTTGACCTCTTTCTTATCTTTTTCATCTCCCAAATTAATTATTTCAACAACTTCCTGATGAGGTTCAATTGGTTTCCTATCTTCTTCCATCGATCTCAACAAGTCACGGGATAAAGGGTAGTCCGTAAAGACATCTTCATCATCAGATTCACCAAATTGAGCAGGGTTTTCAAAATCAATTTCTGAATTATTGACATTATTATCATCTTGTTTATTGTTTTGATACCTGAAAATAAATGAAATGGGAAATTATAGGTATTTTCAGTGTCGACATGCTAGAGAAAGATAAAAAAAAATGATTGGGAAAATAGGAATGCATAACGCTAATCATTTATTGAAATGGAAAATAACAAAGTTGGCCTATACATAAAAATTTATTTAGGTGCTTTTGGGCTGAAGCACTGAAAATCCAACTTGCATTATTCAAAACATAAAAGAAAAAGACAATTGCATTATTACTTTTCAAAAGAAATCTCTGGGAACTCCAAAATAGTCCAATTCTTCAACTCAGCTCCTGGAGGGGTCACATGCACAAACCGTCCAGCTACATTCTCCTCTGATATCTTCTCATCTACCATGTGAATGGACAAATCAGAGAGATCCCCCTCAAGCTGCATCGCCAATTTCCCTCCTTCATCACCAGTCTGATATCCACCACAATAGAAGGTGTCATAAAGGTAAGGAATGACCAATTTCTCAGTTTCAAATTCGTCCCCTTTCAACTGTGCTATTCGCCTCTCTTTCTTTTCTTCCATCTTCTTTGCTTTATCTTTCCAAGTTGGTTTGTATCCTAACCCGAACCTGTCCTTGCTTTCCAAAATTGTGATGCCTTTCTAATCCCTTGGTGGTTTCTTCCCAATCCACTCCTGGATACCAACCTTTGCCCATGGTTTGCTTCACCACCATCTCTGTAGCTGCTGACAGGTGAGGAGCATATAATTTCGAACCTTCTCCTATGTAGGTTGCATTAACAAACTCAAAAGCTCGATATGAACATTCCCATGCATTCTCTGTTGTCTCAATACGGAGTGCTTGGAGATTGAGTGACAAAGATGTCTTCCTCTCCCGAAACTGAGATTGTTGATTCCCCACGAAAAACTTCACCTTTTGATGGAGAGTGGAAGGGACAGCTCCTGTCGTGTGTATCCAAGGCCTTCCTAGCAAAAGAGTATATGAAGGCGTAATATCCATGACTTGGAATTGTATATTGAAAATACATGGACCAATCTCCACAGGTATCTCTATATCGCCCAACACTTCTCGACGGACTCCATCAAATGCCTTGACAATCATGTTGCTTTTCCGCATATACGATGAATCCACTGGTAACCTTAGCAAAGTGCACATAGGCATCACATTGAGAGCCGATCCATTATCAATGAGAACCCTGCCAATTGTGTGGCTCTTACACCTGACTGTGATGTGAAGAGCCTTGGTGCTTCCCCTCCCTTCCGCAGGAATCTCATCATCACTGAAAGATATATAATTTGAAGCCACCAAATTACCGACTAAATTGTCCATTTTGTCCATGGATATATCAGGAGGTACATATGATTGATTCAACACCTTTAATAAAGCATTCCTGTGAGACTCAGAATTCAGGAGAAGTGATAAGAGTGAAACCTTTGCTGGTGTTTTGTTCAACTGCTCGACAATATTGTATTCACTATGCTTAATCAAGCTCAAAAACTCATCAGCATCTTCTTTCGTAATAGACTCTTGACATCTTGTCTCTTGAACCTCTATCGGGTTAACCCTATCCCCTTCCACAATTCCTGCCTTCTCTTTTCTAGCTTTAGCTAACATTTCAGGACTATAGCAACGCCCACTTCGTGTCATTCCCCCAACTCCAGTGATATTCGCTGTTTCGAGACTTTTAGGGGACATATGCTCTCTTTCTCCATTCATTACTATATCATAGCCATATCTCCAAGGTACCGCCTTGTTGTCTTTGTATGGAAACGGAATAGGAGCTTTGATTGTGATCCCACTAGCTTGGCTTGATTTTTCCTCAAGGCGGATTTTCAGAGGCTTTGACTTTAGGTCGTCATCAATCACACTAATCTCATTCCCTTTTCCTTTCCTTCCCAAAATTCAATTTGATATGAGTCCATCAACTCTTGCAATCTGTAACGAAAAGCTTCACAGGACTGAATTGAATGACCTACTGCACCATTGTGGTATGGACAAACCAGATTGGGATCGTACGAATCTATATAGGTCTCCAAAATCACAGTTTCTGGTTGCAACATGTCTGCCTTCACTAATACATCAAAGACCTGACTTAACGGAGTCTTTATTTCTGCAACAGCTCTTTTAATGTAATCCTTCTTTTCATTGCTTAACATGTTCACTGCTGCTCCACCATGGTCTGGCAAAGGATTCCCATTCACAACTTGTTCTGCTTTCGGCTCCTCAAAACTCAACTGCCCCGCCTTCATCAAGCCCTGCACTTTATATTTCAATCCCAAGCAATTTTCTATAGAGTGACCCACATTGTCATTGTGGTAAGCACACTTTGCGTTTGGATCATACCATTTGGGATACGGGGGTTTTAAGGGTTCAAGGTATACGGGGGCAATAAGACGGTTTTGCACCAGTTTAGGATATAACTCCGCATAGGTTATGGGGATTGGGGTGATAGGGGGTCTTTCTTGATTGAAGCGTGGCCTTCCAGGGTTGTTCATTAGGTTTGTAGGTTGAGTAAAAGGTTGGGTTGATCTCAGGGTTGGCGAGCGAAAAATGGGCTGAGTATTTGTTGGTGGGTTTAGTTGATATGGGTAGGGTGAAACATAATTGATAGCATGAGGATAAGATTGGTATTGGTTGGATGGGCGTTGGTGAATAAAACCTCCTGCAGAGATAGCCTGGACATCTCCTTCCTTTTTCTTAGGAAACCCTCCTTTCCTGGCCTCTACACCCTCAATCTTGCCATTTTTAATAGCATTTTCTATTGCCTCTCCTGAAAGCACCATGTCAGAAAAGTTCTTACTGACATTTCCTATCATCCTCTCATAATAAGGAGCTTTGAGAGTGTTTAAAAATAACATCGTTAACTCCTTTTCTGTCAATGGAGGTTGAACTTCAGCAGCTGCATCTCTCCACCTCTGAGCGTATTCTCTAAAATTCTCGTTTGTTTTCTTCTCCATGCTTTGGAGAGAGAGGCGATCAGGAGCCATATCACTTACGTGACGATATTGGGCTAGAAATGCCCTAGCAAGGTCTTTCCACGAATGTATACGACTCCTGTCCAACTGAACATACCACCTTGCAGCAGATCCTGTAAGGCTATCTTGAAAACAGTGAATGAGCAACTTTTCATTACGAGCATATCCTGCCATCTTTCTGCAGAACATCGTAACATGGGTTGTCGGGCATTTAGTTCCATCATATTTCTCGAAGTCCGGAACCTTGAACTTTGCGGGCAACACCAAATCGGGAACTAGGCTCAACTCTTCTGCATCAACATTCCCAAAGGAGTCGTTTCCTTCGATGGCTTTCAACCTTTCCTCCAACATGTCACATTTCTGTTGTATCCCTACAGCTAGATTGTCAACTGCTTCTCTCTTCAACTTCTCTTGTTCAACAGGATCGTCCAAGTTTGGGACGAAAATAGGGTCGACAGGACTAGACCCTATACCAGGTTGATTTTGGCCTATAGCATGGCCTTGTCCTCCCATTGAAGGTGTTGCGTGAGCATAAACCTTTGGAGACATTTGGGCTTGATGGGTGAACCCTTGAGGGTATGGTGGATCATCACTAGAACATTCTTCTTTTGTTGCTAGGTCTTGCACAACTCCCTTCCCCTTAGCCATACTCATCATCAATTCCATCATCTTGGTCATTTGCTCTCGAGTTTCCTCTTGAGCCTTGACAATCTCTTGTTGCACTTTCTCCATCCTATCAATCCGTGCTAATTGTTCGCTCTCCATTGCTCTAGTTCGTGCACGAGTTTGGTATGGATGATTTGGAAGGGCTATTTTTGTACCTTGTTGTCACAATTAAATAAAACTATTTTATCAAATGCTTATGAAGGAAAAGCAAAAGTAAGAAAAATTTTCGTGAGAAATTTATTGCATAACAAAAATTGTCTTATAAAAACCTGTCTCATAACAATTGTTGAACAAAGTTAAAGACCCATTACATCCATAAAGAACATCTAAGGTGTCCACCTAAGTCCCTTCAACAAACTGTAGTGACCTTGGATCTCATCCAGCAGTAGTAGCAGATTCTCCCCATGCTCGGTAAGTGGGCTGACTCCGAGCTTCAAATCCCTTATTCTGTCTTCCATGTCTCTTGCTCTGTGAGCCATGACATTAATCTGTTCAATCATGGAAACCAGAAGATGTGAATCACGAGCTCTCCTCAAGGTAGCATACTTCTCCTTTAGGTCATTCAACTCATTGACAACCTTTTGTAGGATCTGCAAGTATTCTTGGGATCGATTGAGGGCACCTTGCGAACTCATCTGCTCGCTTATGACCTTGCCTTTAAGTTCTTCACATTCAGTCCCCTTCTTTTGTATCTCAGCTTTGAGTTGTTCATTCTCTTCCCGCAAACGTTTGTTTTCAGACCTTGAGAGCTGCTCCTTCAAGTATCTGATTTCATCTATCAACTTATACTTCTCTTGATGGACCCTTGTATATGCTTGTTCCCTTCTCCCCAGCTTCTCCTCTGTTTCACATTTGAGTTTCTTAATTTCTCTTTCTAAGTCCCTTTTTTCTTCCTCTAATTTCCTCTTGGCAATCTCCAAGTCTATCATGGGATCTCGAGGTATAGGCTCTTCACTTTTGTCGAGACCTTCTTCGGGTGGAAGCCTAACATCCTTGCCTCGTCTCGCATGCCATACCGAGTATTCGGGAGGGTCCTTCTCTGGGAATATTCCTTTCTCAATCCTGAGAGTTGCCTTCCAAGCCTTGACATCGTCTTCTATTTTCCTTACAAACCCTTCTTCTGCATATGTATACTCGTGCTGACTGAGCCCTTGAGTCATTGGGATGAATTGCTCATATCCCAATTGTCTTCGTACCATAAGAGGTGCATAGGAGATAGTACCCCATATACCCAAAAGAGGAACCCATGGTTTATCACCACAAGCATATAACATAGATCTTCGTGGCATCCAAGGTGCCCTCCAAACAACATCCTTTTTCTTGGTCTTGCGCAATGATGAAACCCATTCTCTTTTTGTCTTCGGTGCAGGCCAAGTCTTCTCACAGAATTCTTTTATCGGGACTGTATTTAGATAAGCTTCTCGGAATTTTTCTTCATTACCTCCGAGGTGACTTTTCATCCAAATGTATAACAATGGAGTACATCCGATGAAACGTCCTTCTCCCTTGCGGCGGCAGAAATTTAAAGACCTAAAAGTCTCTGACAAGATAACTGGAGCCACATTCACCTCATGATCAAGCTGCTCAACAAAATCCACTATTGTAACCTCAATATGTCCTAAGAATTTAGGGAACATGGCCATACCATACACAGCTAATGCCATTATGCTCATGTGTTGTTCTTTCGTTAACGGCTTATGAAGACAACTTCGTAGAAGACTCCATGGCACATAAGTGGTATCTCCTTTCTGCCTTGTGTGATGATCAATTTCTTGAATACTATGGCCAGTCATGGAGGACAATTTCTTACGATATCCTGATTTCCTTTTCTTCCAATAGATTTTGTTGGGATTTTCTAACTCACGACGGAGCAAGAATGAATACTCCTCTACGGTTGGCATCAAATCGGCCTCATTGAAGACAAAACATCTATAGGACGGGTCCCAAAATTGCACCATGGCCCTTATCAAATCCAAGTCCACTTCCACTAATAATAGTAGCATCAAGTCCCCATACTTTTTCTGAAATTCTGTCTTCCTCTCTTCATCCCATGCCTTCCAAATTCCTAGCAACTCGGTGTAGTCATTTTGTCTTAGGTCTAAATGAATCCTCTCTGGCAGAGTAGAAACAAAACCAACAGGTAGGCAATCACCATTCTCACGTTGGGCCTTTTCGGATCGTTCCTTCACCATGTGGGCTGGCTCCTCTTGCGATAATTTCTCCATGGATGCAAATGGATCTTAACCTGTAACAATTTGTTATGAGACAGAAAAAAAGAAAAATGCAAGAAATGAGAACATGCATTATGTTTTTTTTTTGTATTATATTATTATTATTATTTTTTTTTTTATGTTTTTCTTGTATAATTATTCTTTGTGTCCTAATATAGGTTTCAATTCTAAAGCTCTAGCTTACAAATGGGTATCATAAGTTCACTATATGCTTGGTTTGGATAGATAGGTTACTAAAGGTTCCCAGACTGTTCCCCACTATCGTCCACGTGGACTAGTAAGGCACCTCAATCCTCACCCATTATAGGCTTCGAACGGAAAGGGTTCAACCTGAGTGGGAGTATTTCACTGGCCTATGTGGAGGTTACCACCTCACGAAGGCAAAGCTACTTTACTTCCTCTTAAAAAAGGTAAGCCCGGGTCGAAGGCTAATGTATGCACATGCAAGTGAAGTGTGTGTATTTAAATGTCTTATGAAATTTAAAGCCTTTAGACAAAATTTTGATAACCTTAGACTTCCTATTGGCTTGACTCTCTAATGTCCCCAGTGGAGTTGCCAAACTGTCATAACGTATTAAGTTTCGGAAAACCTAATAGCTAGACACAAAACTATGGAGTCGCCACCAACCATTCTAACCTAGGTGTGATTGGTCACCTATTCAAACTAAGGATAAGGCCTGGTCTACGTTAAGAGTTCTATGTTCGGGAGTACGGTTACGTGTGAGGAAGGATTAGCACCCTCACAACGCCCATCCTAAAATGGTACCAAATAATCTAAAGTTATCCTAATTTTGCCTTTTTACTTTAATCTCGATATAATTAAATATTGAAAAATCTTTTAAGTCTCCTCCATCAAGCTGGTTGGATAACCTAAAAGTTTTTCTCACCTCAAGAGTATTCAAGTAGGACCAATCGCCTTTCTTGAAGAGGCTCCGTCGTCGGATTGTTTAGATATTTTATGCAAACCCTATTTTGACTCCTATCCCATTTCTACTTATTATTTTATCTTATTTTATTCTATTGTTATTATTTTCCTATATAAATTATTATTTCATATATTTTATTATCTTTAAATAAACATGAATTATTTGATATTGAAGATTTTCTTAAAGACCTTCCATCGAGCTGGTAAGACCTTAAAGAAACCTTCTCACCTTAGGAATTTTTAAAGAAATTACTCGAGCGCAATTCCTTTTAAATTCCATCCTTGGAATAATTCACATTTATTAAAATATTTAATTTAATTTAATTTCTATTTATTCTAATTTTAATTCTAATTTATTAATTTGATCTTTATTCTTTATTATAATGAACTTAATTTTAATTTACTTTTTTTAGTTTAATTTTTATATTTTATAATTAGATTGATTTATTAAATATTGGAAATATCCCCTTAGATCTTCCATCAAGCTGGTAAGACCTAGAAGAAACATCCTCACCTCAAGATATCTAAAAGTACTACTCCAGCGCAGTCCTTTTAAAATTCCATCGTCGGAATATTTGTAGTTGTATTATTTTATTCTACATTAAAATTTTTATGACTTTTAATTCCTAATTTGATTACTAATTCTTTTGTTCGTAATTAACTTTAATTAATTCTTATTTCAATTTTTTAATAAGTTTTAAATATCGGAAATAACTTTTTAAATCTTCCATCAAGCTGGTAAGACTTAAAAAGGACCTCCTCACCTCAAGATTTCCGAGAATATTACTCGATCGCAATCCCTCGGAGTTCCGTCGTCGGAATATTTGTTGTTATATTATCTTATCTTAAAATGTTCATTATTATATTCTCTTAAAGTATTGTAATTCTAAACTACCTAGACGAATCTTAACGATAATTTAACCATACATCAAACTAAGCATGTCGTATAAATTTTATTTGAAACCTTTAAATAAAATAAAAGTGAAAATAAAATAAATAACTAAAAATAATAAAAAAAAAGGAAGAAAAAGAAAAGAAAAGAAAAATAATAAATAATAGATAAATATAAAAAAACAAATCATGCCAATTATATCAAAATCATGATAACTAAATTAAATCATGTTAATTAAATTGAAACTTATACCACCAAACCAATAAAAAACAACTTATATCAATTTAAATACATAAGCTACATTACATTAATTAAATCTTATCCATACTTATTAAATTACACTATCCATACATCAAATTAAATCTATTAATTCATTATTGAGGTTAATCAAATTTATTATTTACATCATTTTATATTTTTAGTTAAATTATTGCATTAATTACAAATATAAAAATCATCAAAATAAATAAACAAAATAAATAAAAAAATAAAAAAATAACAAATAAAAATAAATAAAAAAAGAAAAATTATCAAAAAAAGGAAAAAAAAAGAAACCTGCGATTGGGTCGGGTCAATTATGGGTCGGCACGCGGGTCCAGCGGGTCGAAGCGCGGATCCTAGCTACTCCAACACGACGCCGTTTCAAGGTGGTACTTAAACCCGATCCCCGAGTTTTTCGGACAAAAATTTGCTTTCCAGAGAAAAAAAAGAAAAAAAACCTTCGATGCTCTTCGACCCAAACGATTTCCGGTGATCGGAAACTTCAACCGGTTGCCGGAAACTTCAAAATTTCCAGATTCCGACGTCTCTCTCCACCGTAAATAACCTGATCTAGGCCTAAAAATCTCTAGAAACCTTCCTCCCTTTCTCCCTGAATCAGATCTGAAACTACAGCCCTTAAATCCTTAGAAAAAACTCCAGATCTGACCCCGAAAACTAATCTACCAAACCCTAAACAAACCCATCTTTTTTTTGGCTCTGGTTCTATTTTTGGTTGTGCTTGCTGTTTGGTTTTCTGTGGCTTTTGGTTACGGTTGTTTTGTTGTTCTCTGTCTCTGTCGCTGTGGTTTTTGTTGGTTTCTGTTGGTTTCCCCCGATTGTGATTGTTTTCCCCCTCCTCCTTTCCTCTTTTTTGTCTCTGTTTGTGCTTTTTATAAATGTTCGATCTGTATATTTTTGGGAGTTTAGAAATCGTCTCTCAGATCTGATTGTGATTCTGCCTTTAATGTCCGATTTTAATTTTCTTTGATTTCCTTGCAGATTCTGAAGACAAGGCATTTCCTTTTTCGTGTCTGGCGGCCATTAGGGTTGGGATTTCATTTTTGGGGTCACGGCTTGGTTAGGGTTTGGTGTGGTTTGGGGGTTTGGATTAGGGTTTGGTTTGGGGTTAGGGGTTTTGTTTGATTTAGGGTTTGGTTTGGGGTTAGGGGTTTTGTTTGATTTAGGGTTTGGTTTGGGGTTAGGTTTCAGATTAGGGTTTGGGGTGGAGTCTCTGTTTGGGGTTTCGGTCAGGGTTAGGGTTTCGATCAGATTAGGGTTTTCATTTTGGTTTTGTTTCCTTTTTTTTAATTAATTTTTTTTTGCATTTTTTAATCAAAATAAATAAATGAGTAAATAATAAAAGAAAAATAAAAAAAATAAAATACTAAAATTCATATCAAATAAAATAAATAAATAAAATAACAAATAAAAATAAGAATAAAAAGAGAAATAAATAAAATAAAAAAAATAAAAAGAGGAATAATAATAAAGTGAATAATAATGAAAAAGAAAAGAAGAGAAAAGAAAAAAAGATAAAAATACAAAACACACACACACAAACAAAACAAAACAAAACAAAATAAAATAAAATAAAATAATAAAAAAAATAAAATAAAAAATAAAATAAAATAAAATAAAATAAAAATAAAAATAAAAATAAAAAATACAAATACAAATAAAAATAATAATAATAAAAATAATAATAAAATAAATAAAAATAAAAAATAAATAAAAATAATAACTAAAAAAAATAAAAAAATAAAAAAAAATAAAGATAAAAACAAAATGAAATAAAAATCAATTATTTAAACATGGGTTTAATTCACTTTTTATTTTTAGAATATACGTCAAGCGACTCGAGATTCAAAATCCCGGACAAAATTGGTGTCTACACTTTTCTTTGTTTTGTCTTCTAGCACTTAATTCTCTTGTCCTTCTTCTCCACACCAATGTTAGCCACATTGATTAATTTTATCTCATCTCATTTAATGCTTTCATACTTTTCTTAAATGATTAAATCCCATCTACTCTTTATGCATCATATGTACATTATAATATAAAATGAAAAGTGGAAATTCACATTCAGTTATTCTTTGATTTTACTAAAATAATTCATTTCCACTGTCAATAATGTACACATATGGCATACAGTATAATAAAATTCGGATTTTACATTTCTCCCCACCTTAAGAAATTTGGTCCTCCAAATTTAACTTGGACTTGTCACTGAAAGAGCTCTGGATATTTCTCACGCATAAGGCTCTCTAATTCCCAAGTAGCCTCCTCCTCATTATGATACTGCCAGAGTACTTTAACTAAAAGAATCGTCTTAGATCGCAATACCTTATCCTTCCTATCCAAAATCCGCACCGGTTTCTCAACGTAACTCATGTCCTCTCTGATCTCCAGTGGCTCGTGTCGAATCACGTGAGAAGGATCTGGATGGTACTTTCTCAACATCGAGACATAGAACACGTTATGCACTCCTGACAACTCTGGTGGTAGTGCTAACCGATATGCCACATCTCCCATGCGATCTAAGATCTCATAAGGCCCAATGTATCGGGAGCTCAACTTTCCCCTCTTCCCGAATCTCATAATACCTTTGGACGGTGAAACCTTTAAAAACACATAATCACCTGCTATAAACTCCAATGGTCGGCGTCTAGTATCTGCATAACTCTTCTGCCGACTCTGAGCCGTGCTGAGCCTCTCACAGATCATCCGTACGTCACTAGAAGCCTGCTCGACCAAATCGGGAGCTAACAGTTTACGGTCTCCAACTTCTTCCCATGCTATAGGGGATCTACATCGTCTGCCATACAAGGCCTCATACGGTGCCATGCCGATACTCGTATGAAAACTATTATTATAAGCAAACTCTGCCAGGGGTAAGTGATCGTCCCATGAGCCTCTAAAATCCAATGCACACGCTCTCAACATATCCTCGAGCGTCTGTATCGTACGCTCGGACTACCCATCAGTCTGTGGATGAAAAGCGGTGCTAAAACTCAACTGGGATCCCATAGCCTCCTGAAATCTCTCCCAAAAATGAGAGGTGAAGCGAGAGTCCTTATCAGAGGTGATACTCACTGGAACACCATGTAACTTCACTATCTCCCTGACATACAACTCGGCCAAGGCACTAACTGAATCTGTAGATCTCATGGATAAGAAATGAGCAGACTTAGTCAATCTGTCGACTATCACCCAAATAGCATCATATCCCTTCCGGGTCCGTGGTAATCCCATAATAAAATCCATAGTTACATGCTCCCATTTCCACATAGGAATCGGTAATGGTCGAAGCATACCTGCCGGCTTCTGATGCTCAATCTTAATCTGTTGGCATGTTAAACATCTGGTAACAAAATCTGCAATATCCTTTTTCATCTTAGGCCACCAGTACACTTTCCGGAGATTCTGATACATCTTAGTACTACCCGGATGTAACGTGTATCTAGAGGTATGGGCCTCTGATAAAATCAAATCTCTAAGCTGCTGATCACCGGGAACACATATCCGACCTCTAAATCTCAGTATCTCATCGGTGCCAATCTCAAAATCCAACTCATTTCCCATTTGAATCTGGCTGAGCACCCCAATACAATAATCATCACTCCTCTGAGCTTCCTTGATTCGATCCATCAAATCCGGCTTGATACGAAAACTAGCTGTAAACTCATACTGGTCAGAGGAAACAACTGTCAAACTGAGGTTAGAGAATTGCTCTATCAACTCATGCTCCCTGATCATCATGTACGATACCATGCCAACATGCTTACGACTCAGTGCATCAGCTACTACATTAGCTTTACCTGGGTGATACAGAATTTCACAATCATAGTCCTTTAATAGTTCCATCCATCGTCGCTGCCTCAAATTCAACTCTTTCTGTGAGAATATATACTTCATACTCTTATGGTCTGTGTATATCTGAAATTTCTCCCCGTACAAGTAATGTCGCCATATCTTCAGTGCAAACACCACTGCGGCTAGCTCCAAGTCATGTGTCGGGTAATTTCTCTCATGATCCTTCAACTGTCGAGAACCATAGGCTATAACCCGACCATGCTGCATAAGCACACACCCTAAACCTTGAGCGGATGCATCAGTATATACCATAAATCCACCTGATCCGCTAGGAAGGGCTAATACGGGAGCACTAGTCAATCTCTTCTTAAGTTCACCAAAACTACGCTCACACGCATCATTCCATTTAAACTTTACATCCTTACGTGTGAGTCGTGTCAATGGAGCAGCAAGTCTAGAAAATCCCTCTACAAACCTGCGATAATATCCGGCAAGACCTAAGAAACTCCGTATCTCAGTAACCGTGTTAGGCCTCTCCCACTGAACAATGGCCTCTATCTTGGACGGATCAACTGATACCCCGTCCCTCGACACTACATGTCCGAGAAATATAATATGGTCAAGCCAGAACTCGCACTTACTAAGCTTAGCATACAACTTTCGCTCTCTGAGGGTCTGTAAAACAATCTGCAATTGTTGCTCATGCTCCTCTGGAGTCTTAGAGTAAATCAATATGTCATCAATAAATACTATAACAAACTTGTCCAAAAATGAATGAAATACCTCATTCATCAAACTCATAAAAGCTGCAGGGGCATTTGTCAGTCCAAAAGGCATCACTAGGAACTCATAGTGGCCATAGCGAGTTCGAAAGGCTGTCTTATGCACATCCGACTCCTTAATCTTCAACTGGTGATAGCCTGATCGAAGGTCTATCTTGGAAAACACCTGTGCACCCCTGAGCTGATCAAACAAATCATCAATCCGAGGTAGTGGATACTTATTCTTAACGGTAGCCCGATTCAACATCCGATAATCAATACACAACTGGAGGCTACCATCCTTCTTCCGAACAAATAATACTGGAGCTCCCCACGGTGACACACTGGGACGTATAAATCCCTTATCTAATAGTTCTTGGAGCTGCTTCTTGAGCTCATCTAACTCTGTCAGTGCCATCCTATATTGGGGTCTAGAAATCGGCTCCGTACCGGGTACCAACTCGATCATAAACTCCGTCTCTCGATCCAGTGGTAACCCAGGTAAATCCTCTGGAAATACATCCGAGAAGTCCTTAACCACAGGAATCTCTTGGATCTTTGGATGCTTCCTCTCAACATCCTCCACACTAGCAATATATCCTTCATAAACATTCATACACAACCACAAATTCAGTACACACGTCATCTCATAACATAATTCACATACTTTTTTATTAATTTACAATAACTTTACAATGTACTTTTCGGGATAAGAGAAGGTAATAAACTTAGTATTACAGTCCAAACTAAAATGATTTGCAGCCAACCAATCCATACCTAAAATGATATCAAAATCATATATATCCAACAAAATTAGGTTAGCTTTCATAACCTTCTCTCCTATAGTCAATTTACAACCCCTATATATAACATCCGTCCTCTGGAAATTATTAAAAGGAGTTTTCACTCGCAATGTATATTCTGACAACTCCGGCTCTACTGGGGTCCTGTTGGCATATGTAGGAGATAAGAATGAATGAGTAGAACCCGGGTCAATTAAGGCAATTACGGGAACATCAAAAAGATAAATTTTACCTTTAATCACATCGATAGAGGCGTCAGCAGTTTCCTGATCCAATGCGTACACCCGACCCTGAGTCACAACATTCTTACCCTTCTCTGCGGCTGTCACCCGCCTTGGCTGTGAGGGTGTCGCTTTTTCTGGCTCACGTCGAGCTGCCGGGGCCGCTATCTGAGGTGCTGCAGGAGGTATAGTAGAAGCAGTCGATTCTCTGAGCATCGGCAATTCTTGATAAAGTGCCCCGTCTGTCCACATCTAAAACATACCCCAGTCATTACAGGACAAGGGCGCGATCCATGCGACCTCCCACAATGTCTACATAAGGGCGCAACACTTCTCTGAGTGGTGGTGGGGCCACTAGCAGGAGTAGAAACCACTGGTCTATCAATTCTGCCCTCTGAAATCTGTATGCCCGAAGATCTGGTCTTCTTAAACTACTCTCTACCTGGTCTATCCTCCATAAACCTCTTAGTCTTTCCCTTTGTTTTGCCTTTACTCTTACTACTGAAATCGAGCTGGAACTGCTCATAATCTCTCTCACATAGCTGAGCCCTTTGGACTATCTCCTCATAAGTCTGCATAACAAATGGGGCTAGCTTTACTCTAATGGATGGCCTTAAACCAGTTCTAAACCTTGAAATCTTATATCGGGTATTCATACTAGTCTGTGGATCGAAACGGCTCAATGTAGTAAATTTGGCCTCATACTCATCCATTGACATGCTACCCTGAACCAAACCCATAAATTCCTGCTGTAATTTTTCCTGAGCAGTGTCAGGGATATACTGCCTCCTAAAAGCTTCCACAAACATATCCCATGACAGATCCTGATGCTGAGCAAATAATACTGTCTGAGTGGCCTTCCACCAATGTCTCGCATCATATGCCAACTGGAACACTGCTAAGCCTACTTTCTCTGTCTCCGAACATCTCATAATCTCGAGTAACCTATCAATCTCTATAACCCACTGCTCTGCCACCAATGGATCCCTAGTACCCTTAAACTTTGGTGGATCCAACTTCTTAAATGATTTCACCAATGCCACATTACAATATGACTCTGCATTTCGTGGCTGCTGAATTAGTGGCTGTGGTGGAGCTATCGGTGGCTGAGGTGCTGGTGGTGGAATAGGCTCAGGCTCAGGCACAACTGGTGCCGGCTGTGGCGGTGCTGGTGCCTCTACTGGGGCTGCAGGAGCTGTAGCTCTCTCCCTCTCTGCCCTATCAGCGGCTCTATCTGCCTGATACATAGCCATAAAATCTGCTATTAACCTCTCCACCTGAGTTACACGATTATCAATGCTCTCTAGCTGTATAGGACGTGGAGGTCTTGGGGCAGGTTCCGGTGTCTGTGGTTCCGGAGTCTGTGCCGCCCTACCTCGGCCTATACCTCTCACTGAGCGCATCCTCCTCCTTCCACTCATATCTGTACCACAGAAATCATTTATCACTTATCATTAATACATCAATTATATATTCGGTTTATACAGTACTACAGGGGAATGTATACTATTTCACCATTTACTTTAAGCATCACTAGACATCCGACCAACCCTGCTCTGATACCATTAAATCTGTAACATCCCAATTTCCATTATATAACATATTACTCACTTATATCTTACACTTACTACCGGTTGGGCTGTCAGTGATGCTTATCAACTCCTATCACTTTAATAAGAATAATTAAATTATTTTCTCAAAATGTATATACATTCCCTTATATTGAAAGTAGTACTGTACAACTTTACTGAATATATAAAAGAACACAACATACCTTCGATATCCAATCTCAGGAAGGTAAGTCTCTTAGTTCAAATCAGTTATCTGTGGAGTGGAAAAATAAGGAGTGAGCGACAATGTGCTCAGTAAAGAAGGTGTATGCTGCATTATAAAATAAAAACTATAATCTCAAAACCATTTAATTGTCCTAATGATCAAACTCATTAAGAATAAATATAGTTAACATGAAACAGGATTCACCAGATCCTTTCATAAATCATTAATTGAGACTAGGCAACAATTTACATCATGCAAAGAACACAAATCATCCGCTTTTGGGGTGCACCCGTAGGCCATAGCCCCTCACGGCTATCTCATCTAGATGTATGGCCATAATCTGTAGGTGGTCCTCGGGTCCACTTGCCAAGTGACCTCGAGACCGCTGAAGACTTGGCAGGTCCATCAACCCTGTGACGCCCTAGGGTGCACTCGTTGGTCTCTTTGACCCGAGCCATCGCCCTAGATGGGTCACGCAAAGTATATGAGTGATAATGCCTGAACTCATGGCCTAATGTCTCAAAATCAAGTTATCATATGTATCATTTCCATAAAATGATTTAGTTTCCAAAAGGGTTTATAACTAGTAAAAACAACCCTCAATTTCAACATTTTCTATGAGAGAAAAAAACACTTTTGGAGCTGATTCGCCCACGGCTAGTTCGCCCAGGGTTAGCTCGCCCATTAGCTAATTCGCCCAAGAAACTACTCGCCCGAGAGTCTACTCGCCCAAGGGTCTACTCGCCCGAGAATTTGATATTTTCTATTTTCAAAAATAATAAAATTAATTCGAATTTTTATTTATTTATTTATTTAATTTCCGTTTGAGAAAATTATTCTTAAATCAGTTCGCCCACTAGTCAATTCGCCAAGGCGGCAATTTATAGTCGCCCGCCTCATAGCTTTTCAAGACAAAAATATGGCTAGCTAATAACAGTTCGCCCGCCTTATACTTAAAACAATGGTCACCCGCCCAATCTCATTAAAAAGGGTTCGCCCGACTATGGCTTACCCGGATTTCTTTTTAAAACAAGGACACTCGCCCAGTTCTCATAACAGAGAGCTCGCCATTGGCTCGCTCGAGTTTCTGCCTAGAACAAACTACTCGCCCGCCTTAATCAATTCGCCCAACAAAACAACTTATGGCGGCTTGTAGCTCGCCCGAAACCAAAACAGTTTATCAACCGATGCATGTCAGAAAATAAAACAATTTCTAATATTTTCTTAACATTTTTACTCCACAGGACATGCATTTGTATCACATACTACTTCCTTACCTCGTCTGATACAGCCTTGCTTCTCGCCCGCCTTCCGCAATTCCCTTCTGCAAAAGCATTATTTAAATTATAAATATTTTCCAAAAAGGATTTATATTTTTCCTAATAATATGGCACTTTGGCGAGACTCAGTTCGCCATTCGCCCAACATAGCTCGCTGTCCATTAGCGGATTATTCATGGGAGTTCGCCCATGTATTGGATTACGGTTGCGACCTCTTTTTCTCCTACTCGCCCCACTGGCGATCATCAACTTTTACATGGGCGATCATTGTTATCGCCATTCTCGCCTTTTGGCGATCATTTGTCCTCGCCCTCCCGGACCACAATACTGGCGAACTCACATAAGCATTTCCTAACCTCGTCTCATCCTTTGGGCGAGTACTCACCCATTTTGACTAGCAATTTTCTACTCGCCCGTCGTGTTTTCTTACTCATTCTTGGTTATTTTTCCATCTATTTTCTTATATATTTAACCATATTCAATTATAACCAGGCTATATCTATGATTAAATATCAAGAGAACTGTAAAACTATGAAACTCACCTTTACCAAGTTACTCCTCCAACAACAGAATGCTTTCTTGTCTTTCTTAGCTTTAGTTTGCTTGTTCCTTAGCTCTTCAATGGTGAGGAAAAGGTTTACTGATAGAAGGATAAAACTCTATGGCTATGAAAGGAACGGAAGAACAAGGTAATCTTTGTAGCAAACAGAATGGGCGAGAATACTTTTGAGGAAGATGAAGTTGCATCCATCAATTTTTTTCTCATGAACCCCTCTTATATAGCCGTTCCGTTTCACTTAAATCTAACACCTGTTTCCTTATCCTGTTTTCCTCATCATTTCATGCATTAAATTTTGTGGAAAAACTGCAGCTAGTGGACTACGGTAAGAAGAAAATTCCCTGCATGTGTTGAAAATTTTCTTTCTTTTTCCTCTTCTTCTCCTAGTCCACGCCTCTGCCAGTCACTCTTATTGGCTTACTCCTCTTGCTAATAAATGCTTAGTCTCCTTTGTCAAATAAAGCAACCGGCGAGAAGTCCACTGCGCCCCTTTCCTGGACTTTTCTATTTCCTTTTCTGCTCTTCTCTTCGCCCATGTCTCCTCCAGCCAACGTTGATTGGCTAACTCCCCATCCTTTTCTTTGTTTTGTCTTCTAGCCCTTAATTCTCTTGTCCTTCTTCTCCACGCCAATGTTAGCCACATTGATTAATTTTATCTCATCTCATTTAATGCTTTCATACTTTTCTTAAATGATTAAATCCCATCTACTCTTTATACATCATATGTACATTATAACATAAAATGAAAAGTGGAAATTCACATTCAGTTATTCTTTGATTTTACTAAAATAATTCATTTCCACTGTCAATAATGTACGCATATGGCATACAGTATAATAAAATTCGGATTTTACAGTTGGTTTGCAGGAAACCTCAAAAATACTCCCCTCCTCCCCTTTTACTTCGATTTAGCCCTCGTTTCACCTAAAAAATCCCCTAACCCCATAGATCTGCTAGAAACCGAAACCCTCCTCCCTTTTTTTGTTTTTTTTTTGTTTTCTTATTTTGCGGTTGATGATGTGTTGTATTGGTTTAGGACTTCAGATCTAGGTCTTGAGGCTTTCGGTTCTAGGGTGTTGGGTTTTTATTTTCTCTTTTTTTTTGCTGATTAGAAAAGAAATGGTTTTGGATCTGTTTTTTTTTTTGGGTTATTTTGGTTGTGGTTTGGTGATGATGATGGTTGTTGGTGTGTGTGTGTGTGTGTGTGTGTGTGTGTGTGTGTGTGTGTTGGTTTGTGTTTGCTGTTTTGGGGGTTGGGTTCTGTGAGGGATGGTTTTAAGGCTAGGTGTTAGTGGTGCGAGGCGGTTTATGGTGGCGGTGATGAGGGGCTCGGGTCTCGTGTTTAATGTTCTGGGGCTGCAGAAGTGTAGATGATGGTGGTTGAGTGAGAATGGTGTGTCGAGGGGGTTGTAATGATGGTTTTAAGAGGGTGGTCATGGGGTCTCGGTTTGCGTTGTGGAAATGGCAGTGGGAACTTGAAGCTTGGGTGGTGTTGGTGTTGTTTTGCTCAGTGGTTAGGGGTGAGGGTTTGTGTGGTGACCGAAAAAAATGGTGATCTCCAGAAGATTGGGGGAGGGTCGGTTTTTTAAGGAGAGTAAGGTTGGTCTGCTCGGTATTGGTAAGGCAGAGATGGGATGGGTTGGTAGAGTAGGCGACTGGCTGATGGATGGGTGATAGGGACTGCACCGACGGCGAGAAGCTGATGGACAACAAAACAAATAATAATAATAATAATAATAATAATAATAATAATAATAATAAAAACAACTAAAATAAATATATATAGAGAGAGAAATAGTAATAATAATAATAAAAAAACAGATAATAAAAATAAAAATAATAATAATAAACAGATAATAAAAATAAAAAAAATAATAAACAAATAATACAAATAACAATAATAATAATAATAAAATAATAAGAAAAAGATAAAATAGAATAAAATAAGAAAAATAAATAGAAAAAAATAGTAATAATAAAAATAAAAATAAAAATAAAATCAATTTCAACCCATTTTAATGAGCTTGGAAGTCCAATATTTTAATTTGGACTTTGAGAGGCCAATTGAATGTAATACTGCCAGTTTGGACAAAATTTGGTGTCCACGAGAGGTTTAAATGGCGATTGTCTCTGAATGAAAGGTCCAGTCTCGATAAAGGTAAGGCAAAACTACCAGTGAATTGTTCGACGGATTCTAATGAGATTTTCGTGTAAACGCTTGATTGTCGAGTAAAGGTTTAGTGGGTGGACAATGTTTGGATTTTGGTTTTGCTAACTTCATTACAATCAGAAGCTTCAGGGATTCATTTGTTAACTTATATATTTAAGTGAGCCAATGACTTTTGACCAAAGACTTTTGGCTATTTAGGAGAGGTGTCACTACACTAGCTCAGAGTACTAATTCAGAGCATAGAAGAAACTACGACTGATGAATGAAAGGTAGGAAAAAGTATGTGTGGTTGAAAAGTTGGGATTAAAACGCAAGCGACAATGAAGGTTTTTCATCATTGAAGTTAGCATGGACTCTAATATCAGTTCGGGTTGTTCGGGTGGAGAAGATCGGTCCTGCGATATTTGATATATGCATGGTCACTCTTCTCAATCCTTTTTTGTTTTATGTTTGTTGTCTCAGCTGCTGTTTTTGTTGATATGAAGATGCTTCTGTCAATTTCTGAGAAGCTTCGACTGCCAAGCAAAGATCACTCGGATTATGATTTTATGCTTCCTAGGTGTCTGTTGAAATGTTCCTTAAGAGAAATGTTTTTGCTCCCTTGTCCTCGGGCTGTATGCCGCTAGATGTACTGTGTATTGGGAAAAATTTATTTTGTTCATATCTTTAGAGAAGCAAATTTCCTAGCGGACTCTCTTGCTAAATCTAGGGTCTTTAGGGCATTTGACTTGATTGCTCGGATGTAATTTGATGTATTATTAATAAAATTTTTCAGCTTTCAAAAAAAATGTTAAGTATATTCAACTTAAAATTCATTGATAATAGATGAAGAAATCTAACTTAAATATAAGATTACAAAAGAAACTTAATATCTAGCAGATTAAAAGAACACCACTTAAACAATTCAATAGAATAAATTTGTTGCAATGTAGAATTATAACACTAGAAGCTAGAGAACAAGATAACCTTTTCCATGATCATACTACATTTTTTTTCTTTAACCAACAATTAATAATAAAATAAAAGCTGTATTACTACATACAACTAAGCTGAGAGTTGAGTGTGGACCGACAAGCTTTTTTTGGTTGAGTGAAATCTAACTCCTTGAAGAAATTTAGAACAGACTGACAGAGAGAAAGATAGAGGTGCAATGCCGGCATTGGATACAGACTAGCTAGACTTTCACGTTATCTCCGCGTGAAGTTAAAGCGTCTAACCTACTTCTTCACCTGTAAAGGCTAAAAAACCAAGGGAATAACTTATATTAACCAAAAAAGAGAAAGTTATATTAAGATAATCTTAAAAGGTGAGAGTTTTAAGCACTAATAAAATAATGATAATTCATATTTTTTTTAAAGACATGTTATAACTATTTTACACTCATTCACACCAAATCAGTTATGATAAAATTAACTTACTTAAGTGTAATTCTTATTAAATTAATTTACTGACATATTTAACTCAAATTAGTAGAAAAAAAATTAAAACCTCACATAATAAACAAAAAGCTATTAACATCTAACAAAAATATTAATTTAAAAAGTAACAAAAAAATTAATTTGATGAATAGAAATTTTATGTTTGATACTTTCAAAACAAAAAAATGATTTTGCTAATAACATCATTTTTTTATGAACAAAACAAAAAAAAATGATGACTATTTCAAAAGCAGTCTCTGAGACACAATTCCTTTTTGCATCCTACTAATTTATTTTTTGTTACTTTTAAATTAATCCCTATTCCAAAACTTATCATTGAAAGTGACTCAAAGACAGTGATTTCTTGGCTCAACAATTCTCAGGAGAAACTGTGGAAGTACAACAACCTCATCAACGGGCTTTATAACATGCTTCAGAGTATTGGACAGGTTGAGTTCTGTCATATTCTCAGTGAAGCAAATAATTTTGCTGATCATCTTGCCAAAAGCAGAATTTCTTGTGACTCTGACTTTTTGGCATCTTTCTCTTTCTCAATAAAGTTTACCTTTCAAAAAAAATTTTTGTTACTTTTAAATTAATATTTCTATTAGATGTTAATAGCTATTTGTTAATTATGTTAGTTTTTTTATTTTTATTTTTTTTGTATAAGCACATGTATCCACATTCGTTTTATGGTTTAAGATTAATCTTATTTGGACTAAGAGTGGTAAACGATAAAGCCCTCCCAACAGTGAGCACTCCAAGATTTGAACCCTGTCCAAATGCCTGAAAAAAAAGTTCACTTTCATTTCTTCTAAAATAAATATATTTAATGAGAGTTGACTTAGTAAATTAATTTAATCAGAATTGGTTTAGTTAGGATGAGTATAAAATAATTATTATGTCTTTAAAAAATATGAGGTGTCATTATTTCATTAGTGGTTAAAACACCCACTTTTTAAGATCATCCTAATATAAGTTATTCTCAAAAAAACAATATCACTTGCCCTTTGATGACTGCATAACTCGTTATATATACACTTACCTGTTAGCATTTATATCACTCGGCAGATGCATAATGCATTATTCTTATAGACTAACTCTCACACGCATTGCCATCATTCTTTTCGTCATTCTTTCTTTTTTTTTGAGCTTTGATTTGATAGTAATATGGAGAGATGGGGGGGAGTGTTTGGGGTGGTGTTGGTTTACCAGGGAGATCGGATCAGTTTCAGCGGGGAAGTTAAAAATTACCAGCAAATTACAGTTTCACAAGTAGTAAACTTGCTCGGAGATGAAGCTACAGCAGCAAACTATCCAAGCAAGTGTATTTAATTAATTGGACTTGGTAGCAACGATTACCTTAGCAACTATTTCATGCCTCTTTACTACTCAACCAGCAGGCAATATAGCCCCGAGCAACACGCTGATATTCTTTTTCAACAATATACTGATCAGCTTTAGGTTGGTATTTTCTGCTGATCTTTACATATTATTTTTCTCAGCAAGGAAGTTTGTGTTGATTGGGTTGGGTCAGATCGGCTGCAGTCCAAATGAATTGGCTCAAAACAGCGGAGATGGTAGAATTTTTGTGGAGAGAATCAACGCTGCCAGCCGGATTTTCAACAAGAAGTATAGAGGTCTTGTCGATCAATTGGACAACGCCAATGCCGATGCAAAATTCATCTACATTAACGCTTATGGAATTTTCCAAGACATAACAAGCAATCCAAACGTTAACAATGATTTAAGAGCTTTAAGAGAATAATGCAGTAATGGTTTTTGTGAATTTCAGGTTTTAAGGTAACAAATGCAGGGTGTTGTGGGGTTGGGAGGACCCTCCGACGCTTACCCCATCGATATCCGCCGTCTTGCCCAGCTCTGAAGATGGAAATGAGGGTTTGATGAGATAATAATTTACATATAATTAACACTGTGTTTCTTTAGTTCTAAATTTTGTTACAACCATTATTGCCATTGTTCTAAGAGATGTGGCAGTTAAAAGTCTCCTCAAAACCTATGGCTCTGTGGGAGTGAGTTTGTAGTCTTGTCTAGTACAAGATGATCTATTACCTTGAGTCTCATCTCTAAGGTGGTCTATTAAGTTAACCATTTTGTTTGAGTCCTCTACTGTTTTCTGTTTGAGTGAGGAAGTTTCTTCATTACCATCATCATTTGTTGATCTGGTGTTTCTTAAAAAGAAAGATTGCATGGTGTTGGAGTTAGAGAGCGTGTGGAGCAAACTAAAATTAACAGAGGATGAGTTGGAAGGGATCGAAACAGATGATCAGTCTAAGGAATCCGAGGCCGATAATAGTAAGCGATGGTTAGTGGGCAAATTGATGATAGAAAGGCATTTTAATAAAGATGCGCTGATGAGTACGTTCAAACTGGTCTGGAAATTAGCAAAAGATATGACTGTCACAACTGTGGAAGACAACCTTTTTCTGTTTAAGTTTGCTACTATAGCAGATAAAAACAGGGTATTGGATGGCGCTCCATGGTCGTTCAACAAAAGTCTACTGCTTTTTAGTGAGTATAAGGCTAATTTAAGACCGAACGAGTATGTTTTTGAGAATGCAACGTTTTGGGTTAGGATCTATGATCTTCCACTTGGGATGAGAAATCAGGAGAATGCTAGAAAAATAGTATCCAAAATGGGGAGGTTGGTAGCAATGGATGCAAGTCTTGATGAAGGAGGCTGGTCCTAATTTCTACTGCTTCGTGTGGAAATAAATGTACGAAAACCACTAAGGAGAGCTGTTCTACTCAGTGGTGGCAGGGAAAGTAAACCAGTTTGGGGACGTGTTACATATGAAAGATTGCTGATATTTTGCTACCGATGTGGAGTCTTGGGACATAATGATATTGAATGTGCGATGGAATAGGAAAATGAAAACACGGATGAACAATCACAGTATGGGGATTGGTTAAGAGCATCTCCGATGAAGAAAAGAAATTTCAGTGCAAAGATCAAAAAAATGGAAAATGAGGCACAGACAGGGGATATCGACTGCGAGTCTTCACAGGAAATGGTGGACATTGATCGGCGGAGACACAGGAGGATGCTAGGAGAGGAGTGGAAACAGGGTCAAGGAGTGATTATGGAAAGTGAATTGCAAAGGGAAGGAGATCATTCAGTTGCCAAGTTGAAAAAACATAATCAATGCGTTATTATGGAGGGTGACGAGGATGGAAATAACCAAAAGGAATATTTTGAGAAGTCAACTATAGGGGATATAATGGGACATAAATTGAACGTGATTAATGGAAAAGGATCTCCTATAAATCAATCTGATGAAGTGGAGGCCAAACTTTGCGCAGAAATAAAGAAATCATATGTGACAAATGAGGGACCCAGTGATAATGAGACAGTACGATGTGGAAACATTGATGATCATGTGAACTTGCATGGGCAGCGTTCAGAAGGAGAGGTGTATGTAAATGGCTTGACTGTTATAGGCACTCAACGGCTATTGGCTGAAAACACCGTCACACCTGATGCACATTACCAAGGCGAAGTTATCCGAATCGGTGATGATGCAAAACAGAAGAATAAAGCAAGAGCTAACACGACAAGAGCAAAATGGAAAAAGATGGTACGGAATTCAGAAGCATCACGAGTCGATTTGGAAACAGAAATGGGAAAGAGGAAGAAGCAAGGAGTGAAAGGAGAGGTGGACTTGATAGAGGTGGATGTACAGGTGAAGAAGAGTAGAGCAGTCGTTCCTTATGAGTTAACGGCGGAGACTGATTATCAGTCCCGCCGAGAGCCATGAAAATCTTAGCGTGGAACTGCCGTGGGCTTGGGAACCCATGGGCAGTTCGAGCACTTCAGAAAATTTTGAAGAAAGCAGATCCCGAGGTGGTGCTTCTTAGTGAAACAAAGCTGCATATAGTGGAGTTGGACAAAATAAAGAGAAAGAGTAAAATGCACTCATTGATTGGGGTGAGTGCAGCTGACAGGAGGGGTGGCTTGGCTGTAATGTGGAAGGAAGATATAGAGTTAAGGTTGGATAGCTTCTCGCAACACCATATTGATGTAATGGTGCTCGAGAATCAAGAAGAAGAATGGAGGTTGACTGGATTTTATGGAGAATCGATGGTCCTGAGAAGACATGAGACGTGGAGTCTGTTGAAAAGTTTAGCTTCAAAACCAGAGACTCCATGGATGTGCCTAGGAGACTTTAATGAAATTTTGTGGAATAGGGAGAAAAAAGGTGAACCAGTAAGGGCTGAATGGCAGATGAAAAACTTCAGGGATGCATTAGAGTTCGCAGAATTGGAGGATTTGGGGTATAAGGGGTTGTGGTATACTTAGAGCCGAGGAAGAAATCCATCTACTTCAATTAGAGAACGCCTCGATAGGGCAGTGGGTAACCAGTTATGGAGCAATAAATTTTCAGAGTATAAAGTTGAACATTTGGTTTCCTCAGTGTCTGATCATAGTCCTAATATGGTAGGTACTGAAGGAAACAAGGAAGGGAATACGGTTACAAGGAGGAAAAAGAGGTTCTATTTTGAAGCAGCATGGGTGAAGGAAGAACAATGTGAGAAAGTTATCCAAGAAAGTTAGACAGAAAATCAGTCACTGGAGATTGGAACAAAACTGGACGAGGTGGCAAAAAAGTTAGCAGGATGGAACAACAAGACCTTTAAAGGCATTAATTCACATATAAACAGGTTGAGTAAAGAATTGGAGTCAGTGAAAGAGCAAAACCCGAGCATAGAAGGTTTGGAGAAGATCAAGCTTCTTCAGAATGAACTTAATATATTGCTAGAGAAGGAGGAAACATTTTGGAAGCAACGTTCTAGAGTGAATTGGCTACGTGATGGTGATAAGAATACATCATTTTTTCATGCGCATGCGTCTACACAGAGGAAACGAAGGAGGATAAAGGGCATAGAGAACAGTAGAG
Source organism: Heritiera littoralis (assembly GCA_031772115.1). NCBI lineage: Eukaryota > Viridiplantae > Streptophyta > Magnoliopsida > Malvales > Malvaceae > Heritiera > Heritiera littoralis. The sequence goes on along the minus strand of JAPDPK010000026.1, from coordinate 3,750,547 downwards.
GTGAACGGTGTGAAGATGATGCCACGATGAAAGAAGCAGTAGTTGATTATTTCAAACTGTTATTTGACTCAAATAGTGTAACATCCCGTTACCACATTTTTCACGTATTTCCATACAACTTTACCGGTTGGGCTGTCTGCGATGCCATTAACATTCAACAGTAATAGTGATAAATGATAAACATTTATCTATTAATTATGGAATATGAAATTTTTTTTTTCATTATTCCTTACATCTGACATCCCCTATAATCCTTTATTTCATTAAGGTAGTACTGTATACATATGTCTGAAATGTAAAAGAGAAGACTGTACCTGTCACGTTTGATGTGCCATGCCTTAGTGCTTTAAGCATAGCTATACCCATCTGAGAGCTAATTCTCTCAACTCCGCGTACTTCTTATCTGTGGAGTTAAAACAAAGGGGTGAGCGATTCATACGCTCAGTAAAGGAAACATATGCTGCTTTAAATAAAGCAAAACTATATATCACTATTCATTTGTTCTTTTCTTAACAATAACCCAGTAGAAAAGAAAATGGATATATAGTAAACAACTCTCTTAAAACACCATTCAAAACACCGACTAACAGTTTACTTTAAAATGTAGTAAACACTATCGAGGATTTCAATAATCCTCATAGTAAATAGAAACTGATAAGTTGAGACTAGGCAACAAATAAATCATGCTATCATCGTTTCTCCCTCCACCTTGGGAGAACGAAACCTGCCGCTTTTGGGGTGCACCCGTAGGCCATCGCCCCTCACGGCTATCTCAGATCTATGGCCATAATCTAAAGGGGTCCTCGGGTCCACTTGCCAAGTGACCTCGAGACCGCTGATGACTTGGCAGGTCCATCAGCCCTGTGACGCCCTGAGGTGCACTCATTGGTCCATTGACCGAGCCACCGCCCCAGGTAGTCACGCACTAGTAACGCATGAACTCAAGGCCTAAAGTCTCAAAATCAACTTTTATATCTCATATATCATTTCCACAAAATGATTTGATTTCTTATAAAACAATAAAACACCAAAAACAGCCCGAAATCTCAACTTTTAAAACCTGCTCGCCCATGATCAGCTCGCCCGACATGGCTTGCCCATGGAAGCAGCTCGCTGTGGCGGAGAACATGTGTTCGCCCGCCCTCTTTGCTTTTAAAATCTGAAGCAAAACTGGCTTGCCCTCTGTGGCTCGCCCAGATATCAACTCGATAAGACGGTGAATTAGTATTCGCCCGCCACTTAGCTTTTCAAAACAGAAATCTCGTTGATATCAGTTCGCCCGCCCAACATCTTAAAAAAAGGGTTCGCCCGACTACGGCTTTACCCTGATTTCTCTTTAAAACAAGGGCACTCGCCCAGTTCTCATAAAAGAGAGCTCGCCATTTGGCTTAACTTATAGCTTTCTATTAAGAAAGTTCGCCCGCCCTTTAAAAATAGAAATGAGTTTAAAACGTATAAAAGGGATTGGTTCGCCCGCCAATACCAATTCACCCAACATAAATCACAAAGGGCGTGCCCAACATAAAACATACAAAGCGCTCGCCCGCCCTGTATCATTTCACCCAACAAAACAGCAAAAGGCGGCTATCAGCTCGCCCGCGATCAAACAATTATCAATTAACTTCTTAAAATCATGCATGTCAGAAAACAAAACATTTAACTTAATGTTTTCATAAAATTTACTCCACAGGACATGCATCACTTCACACACACTTCCCTTACCTTGTTCAACGAAGTCTTGCTTCGCCCGGCACTCTGTTCGCCCATAGCTATTCCCAATTATCGGCTGCAAATTATATATAAATTTCATTAATATTTTCTTTATATATCACTTGGCGAGAATAAATCAAATAACTACTCGCCCAATCAGATTCCCAATTAGTTCGCCCGCCATTATTCACGAAGCCTTCATTGGCTAACTGTGGAAGTTCACCCACAATCCTTCTCGCCCAATGCCTTCGCATTAGAGCTCGCCCGTCATTCACTTTACTGGAATTGGGCGTTCTCGCCCACAAAATTACCTTGGCGAGTACTTAATATCTATTCGCCTCATTGGCGATTACTATTTTCAACTTGGGCGATCACTGTAGTCGCCCTTGTCGTCACCTATTCCATAATTTTCCTTGTTTTCCTATTTTCCAAGGATCTAACTAAAACCAAGACTGTATCTATGTTTATTACTGCATAAATCATAGAAATCTATCAGTGAACTTCAAGAACACCTCAGAAAATATGAAACTCACCTCAACCAACTGCACTTCCAAAACACGTTGTTTTTCTGTCCATGTTGGCCTCTATTTGCTTATTCCTTCAGCTCACCAGGCTAAGAAAGAAAGGTTTTATAAGCATGTTTACTGGTTTAGCCAACTGAAGAGTGAAACTCAGTAGATCAAACATGGCAGAGAAATGGAAGAAACAGAGAAATAGCTCTCGTGAAGAAACTGAAATTGGCTAACTCGTTTTTCATCAATTGTCTCTGCTTATATAAACATTCTCAGCCAATCAATAGCCACCGCCTGGCCCTTATCCTGTTTCCTTCATCATTGTTCACGTCCTTCATGCCTTTAATGCATGAAGAAAACTGAAACACAAAGTGGCGTGGAAGTCTCCCTTTCACACGGCTTTTTCTTCTACTGCAGCCTTTGTTTACTTCCTCAACCAATCAGGTAAATTCCTTACTGACTTCAACCTCTTCACCATTAATTGTCTTCAACCGTATCACTTACAAGTCAATTTTGGCTGTTAGGTTGAATTCTGTTTTCATTTTCCCATCTATCTGGACGACCACTTTACTCGCCAAATGCATTGGCGTTTCCAAGTCCTCGCCACAAGCGGCCATCACTTATCCACGAAGTTGGCGAACTAAACTACTCGCCAAACAAATAAGGAAAACAATCAACTCGCCACACTAAATCAGTTCGCCAGCCATGGGGCTACTCCTTGTCCTCTGTGTGGCGATCACAAGTTCTCGCCCTTTTCGGGCCATCACCTGGCATGGCTCAACTCGCCAACCATGCCCTGATTCATCTCACAAGTTGGCGAACACGCCTGTGCGACCACACTCTCGTCCAACTCGCCATCAGCATTGATGATCACACATACTTTACTCGCCAATCGGCGAGCCGTTTCTTTATGGTACGCGCCCGCCGAAGGAGCTTTCATCTTTTTGGAAATTAACATTCATTATTTATTTAATTTCCATTATCAATTTTATGAATTTAGACTCTACAGTAGTGTAAAAATCGGATCTTACATTTCTCCCCACCTTAAGAAATTTGGTCCTCCAAATTTCAACCGTACCAATCAGTGAAGAAACTCTGGATAGTTCTCATGCATAAGGCTTTTAAATTTTTAAGTTGCCTTATTCTTAATATGATACCATCAAAGCACTTTAGCCATAACATGATCTTAGATCACAGCACTTTATCACTGCAATTTATCTTTCCTATCCAGAATCCGTATCAATTTCTCAACGTCATTCATGTCCTCTCTAATCTCTAGGACTCATTTCGAATCACGTGAGAAGGATATGGATAATACTTTCTCATTATTGAAACATGGAACACATTGTGCACTCCTGGCAACTCGAGTGGTAGTGCACGTCTTTCATATGATCTAAGATCTCCGACGATCCAATACATCGGAAACTCGATTTCCCTCTTACTATGCATCTCAATGGTGAGACCTTAATATACACAACCATAACCTCTTGTATATCTCAAGAAGTCTGTTCGATCAAGTCGAAAATAGTTTTCGGTCTCCCATTTCGTATGCTATCGTGGATTATATCGTCTGCTAAATAACCTCCTTCAAGTGCTATGTCTATACTCTCTTGTGGCCATTATTATCAACAAACTCTGCCAGGGTAGAGGATTATCCCAGGAGCCTGTAAAATCAACTGCACCTGCTCACACCATATCCTCGAGCGTCCATCTCATACGCTCGGACTGTCTCTCAGTCTACGGATAAACTGCGGTGCGAAACTCAATCGGGATCCCATAGATTCCTGTAATCTCTCTCATCACTGAGATACGAAGCCGGACTCCCTATCAACTATAATGCTCACTGGAATACTATAAAACCTCACCATTTCCCTGACACATGATCCGGCCAAGGCATTAATTAGCTCAACAAATTCCAAAATCAAGGAATGAGCAGACTTACTAATATATCCACAACTATCCAGATAGCATTTTACTCTTTCAATTTTTCACTGAGTATAGGAAGTACCTCTAATATAGGTATTTTTCTTCCTTATCACCTTCTCAACTCTTATTTAATCTCGTCTCCAATATGAGACCACGAATATCTTTTTTATATTCCTCATAGTCTCTAAGAGTACTGCCCGTCCTCTTGAGGCTATCAATAATCATCCCTTTGGTGCTCTCCCGCACTCTAGGATTATTCTCTCAAGTGAGTTGGCGACCACCTTGTTCGCCCAAATCTCACAACATGTTATACGGTGTTGAGCAATCACCTCACTCATGGGTCGTCCATCCCGAATTTTCTCAAGGTCCTGAAGAACCTCGGGTGTCTTCTCTCAAACCAATTTACACTCCCTCAAGTCTTTTATCATCCTTGAGAGTTAGTAACTCATCTATACTATTTGTCACTTATCATCTCACTTCGGTGCTTAGTCGATAATAATATGGAGACTATCCTTTAGATAGTTTTAATCAATTGTACGTAATTGTCCCAGTAGTGTCTGAAATACCACGCACTCGCTCTCAATATATCCCGGAGCGTCCACACAATGCGCTCGGATATCTATATCCATCTGAGGCGGTGCAAATCAGTAAAAGTTTGGAATCTCAAAGCCTCTTGCTATTCTCTCAAAGCATACGACAAATCAGGAATCCCTATCACAAGTACCCACTCACTGGAACTTCACATACGTCCTCTCTGTTCCACCAATATATATCGACTAAGGCACTTATTACATCCCGAAATCTGATGATGAAAAAGTGAAATAATTTGGTTACTTAATCCATAATCATTTATATAACATCATGGTTTTTTTTTTTTTCGGACTCTTCCCCACCTCACAATGATTGTTTCATGATTAATCTAGGACGGCTTTTCTTTTGCAGACCTTAATATTAGTCACCGATTACGTCTCGGTAATCATCTTCCCCTCGATCACTTCTTTTATCTCTAGTGATCATTTTCAAGATTAGCAGTACTTCTTGTATCTGCTCCTCTGAGTATGACACTTTCATGGCTTGTCATTAATTCCAGCCATAACTACATAATGATCAGAGGAAATCACATTTATTCATAAACTTGGGAACTACCTCATAACTTGTGTTCCCTAGTCATTATATGACTTGTCTTCTCAAGACAATTTCTTTCTTTTACATTCATCACCACTATCGTTTTTCCACTTAATATGGTACTTTACTGTCACTATCTCATAACCATTTCGAATACTGTATTCACACATACCCATTCACTTCTACTTTCTCCCAATTAAGTATTGGATCAATAAGGTAGCAAATTCCATAACCTCTTCAACAATTCATTTGTGCTGTACGGGTAAAACTCATAAATTTTATACCCCAATAAGCACACTTTAACCTCACTTAAGTAGTAAAATCTTTTACTCAGACAATTTTAACGTCTACTTAATCAGTTGAGACCTCACGTCTCTAATATACATATTTATTTTCTTTAAAATCATCCTAGTTGGCTCTAGGCACACAAATAGGAAGGATACTACAGTCGGCTAGGGATCCAGATAGAATATGATAGGTATTTTAGAATACCATACTTGTTCCGGAACCTAGAAGCAACTGTAGAGAGTACTAATCTCATTATTTTCAAAACGATAAAATTTTCGTTTTCACCAGTTATAACAAACCAGTTTTATTCTTTACTCATCAATTTCTTGAGTAATTTCTCAAGCTATACTGCTTCATTGGTAAGAGCTTACAACAATTTCTATTTCACTTTACCAACCTCTAAGCTTGTCAACTAAATCTCGATACCAACTTTATAATTTTTGGCAACTACGAGACCTTTCATTTTCTTGGCGATTACAGCTTTTGTTCTGTTTGCCACATTGTTATGATTTCCACCACAATTTGTTGGTCAGATTACTCACCATACTCTTTGGGCGATCATCACTAAAATTAGTGGGTGATCAGTATCCTTACCCACTTTAGCAATTCATGTTATATTGGCGGACTAGTGTTAGTTCTCGCCATCATCTAACTCGCCCACACCGTTGGCGATCATACATTTGCACGCCCATTGGCGAGCTATCCCAATGTAGTTCTCGCCCATCGAGTATTTCTCATAAATCTCATAATACCACGGTTCTATGGATATCGTAACGGACCAGCCCAACCGGCCATGGCAACCCCCTTTTTGGGCCCATCGACAACGATTGCTGTGACATCGTTACTCATCCATACTATCCTCTTTGGCGATCACCTCGATGCCCGGTTCTTCCAACCGTGCTCGAGTTCGCTCATCTCAAGGTTTTCTTTCTCATCCACAGACTCAAACACTTGACTTCCTCAAATGTTAAGTCATTACTAATATCCATTTTTCACACAATTCTCCTTTTTAAATCCAAACCCCAAAATCCACAACGAGGCTAACTATCTCGCGACCTCTCATAGCTTGTACCCTGGGTCGCCTTACTTATCAATATATCAGTGGGGTCCACAATAGGGATCACCCTTTACACCATCAATTTGTATTTTAAATCCATTCAATCACTTATAACTTTGAAAGAAAACCTGTCAATATAGGAGTATATTCATAAATTCCCCTTTAATTCTCTCTCTCATCAGTATAACTCCAAACACGCGATCTTAGAACTTATATGCTAATATTACCCCTTTTCATCTCAATATCATCATTTTCAGGATCTTAATTCGATATGGACAGAGAAGTCCTGGTGGGGCCCTCACCGAGTTCCTCACTGTACCTTATCGAATAGACCCGACATAATGATGATAAGATCGCCTATCTCATGCAAAATTTCCGGATTACTATCTCTATTAGTAACCCCTAATTAATCGACTTTCATCATATTTCACCACTTAATTCATTTCACAGTCATTCGACTCCTCTATACATTCAGACTATACAGTACTACAGGGGATGTTAACCTTTCTCAACACTTCCCATACTAAAGGCATCAACAGACATCAGACCAACCCAAGCTCTGATACCATTAAATCTGTAACATCCTGTTACCACATTTTTCACGTATTTCCATACAACTTTACCGGTTGGGCTGTCTGCGATGCCATTAACATTCAACAGTAATAGTGATAAATGATAAACATTTATCTATTAATTATGGAATATGAAATTTCTTTTTTTCATTATTCCTTACATCTGACATCCCCTATAATCCTTTATTTCATTAAGGTAGTACTGTATACATATGTCTGAAATGTAAAAGAAAAGACTGTACCTGTCACGTTTGATGTGCCATGCCTTAGTGCTTTAAGCATAGCTATACCCATCTGAGAGCTAATTCTCTCAACTCCGCGTACTTCTTATCTGTGGAGTTAAAACAAAGGGGTGAGCGATTCATACGCTCAGTAAAGGAAACATATGCTGCTTTAAATAAAGCAAAACTATATATCACTATTCATTTGTTCTTTTCTTAACAATAACCCAGTAGAAAAGAAAATGGATATATAGTAAACAACTCTCTTAAAACACCATTCAAAAACACCGACTAACAGTTTACTTTAAAATGTAGTAAACACTATCGAGGATTTCAATAATCCTCATAGTAAATAGAAACTGATAAGTTGAGACTAGGCAACAAATAAATCATGCTATCATCGTTTCTCCCTCCACCTTGGGAGAACGAAACCTGCCGCTTTTGGGGTGCACCCGTAGGCCATCGCCCCTCACGGCTATCTCAGATCTATGGCCATAATCTAAAGGGGTCCTCGGGTCCACTTGCCAAGTGACCTCGAGACCGCTGATGACTTGGCAGGTCCATCAGCCCTGTGACGCCCTGAGGTGCACTCATTGGTCCATTGACCGAGCCACCGCCCCAGGTAAGTCACGCACTAGTAACGCATGAACTCAAGGCCTAAAGTCTCAAAATCAACTTTTATATCTCATATATCATTTCCACAAAATGATTTGATTTCTTATAAAACAATAAAACACCAAAAACAGCCCGAAATCTCAACTTTTAAAACCTGCTCGCCCATGATCAGCTCGCCCGACATGGCTTGCCCATGGAAGCAGCTCGCTGTGGCGGAGAACATGTGTTCGCCCGCCCTCTTTGCTTTTAAAATCTGAAGCAAAACTGGCTTGCCCTCTGTGGCTCGCCCAGATATCAACTCGATAAGACGGTGAATTAGTATTCGCCCGCCACTTAGCTTTTCAAAACAGAAATCTCGTTGATATCAGTTCGCCCGCCCAACATCTTAAAAAAAGGGTTCGCCCGACTACGGCTTTACCCTGATTTCTCTTTAAAACAAGGGCACTCGCCCAGTTCTCATAAAAGAGAGCTCGCCATTTGGCTTAACTTATAGCTTTCTATTAAGAAAGTTCGCCCGCCCTTTAAAAATAGAAATGAGTTTAAAACGTATAAAAGGGATTGGTTCGCCCGCCAATACCAATTCACCCAACATAAATCACAAAGGGCGTGCCCAACATAAAACATACAAAGCGCTCGCCCGCCCTGTATCATTTCACCCAACAAAACAGCAAAAGGCGGCTATCAGCTCGCCCGCGATCAAACAATTATCAATTAACTTCTTAAAATCATGCATGTCAGAAAACAAAACATTTAACTTAATGTTTTCATAAAATTTACTCCACAGGACATGCATCACTTCACACACACTTCCCTTACCTTGTTCAACGAAGTCTTGCTTCGCCCGGCACTCTGTTCGCCCATAGCTATTCCCAATTATCGGCTGCAAATTATATATAAATTTCATTAATATTTTCTTTATATATCACTTGGCGAGAATAAATCAAATAACTACTCGCCCAATCAGATTCCCAATTAGTTCGCCCGCCATTATTCACGAAGCCTTCATTGGCTAACTGTGGAAGTTCACCCACAATCCTTCTCGCCCAATGCCTTCGCATTAGAGCTCGCCCGTCATTCACTTTACTGGAATTGGGCGTTCTCGCCCACAAAATTACCTTGGCGAGTACTTAATATCTATTCGCCTCATTGGCGATTACTATTTTCAACTTGGGCGATCACTGTAGTCGCCCTTGTCGTCACCTATTCCATAATTTTCTTTGTTTTCCTATTTTCCAAGGATCTAACTAAAACCAAGACTGTATCTATGTTTATTACTGCATAAATCATAGAAATCTATCAGTGAACTTCAAGAACACCTCAGAAAATATGAAACTCACCTCAACCAACTGCACTTCCAAAACACGTTGTTTTTCTGTCCCATGTTGGCCTCTATTTGCTTATTCCTTCAGCTCACCAGGCTAAGAAAGAAAGGTTTTATAAGCATGTTTACTGGTTTAGCCAACTGAAGAGTGAAACTCAGTAGATCAAACATGGCAGAGAAATGGAAGAAACAGAGAAATAGCTCTCGTGAAGAAACTGAAATTGGCTAACTCGTTTTTCATCAATTGTCTCTGCTTATATAAACATTCTCAGCCAATCAATAGCCACCGCCTGGCCCTTATCCTGTTTCCTTCATCATTGTTCACGTCCTTCATGCCTTTAATGCATGAAGAAAACTGAAACACAAAGTGGCGTGGAAGTCTCCCTTTCACACGGCTTTTTCTTCTACTGCAGCCTTTGTTTACTTCCTCAACCAATCAGGTAAATTCCTTACTGACTTCAACCTCTTCACCATTAATTGTCTTCAACCGTATCACTTACAAGTCAATTTTGGCTGTTAGGTTGAATTCTGTTTTCATTTTCCCATCTATCTGGACGACCACTTTACTCGCCAAATGCATTGGCGTTTCCAAGTCCTCGCCACAAGCGGCCATCACTTATCCACGAAGTTGGCGAACTAAACTACTCGCCAAACAAATAAGGAAAACAATCAACTCGCCACACTAAATCAGTTCGCTAGCCATGGGGCTACTCCTTGTCCTCTGTGTGGCGATCACAAGTTCTCGCCCTTTTCGGGCCATCACCTGGCATGGCTCAACTCGCCAACCATGCCCTGATTCATCTCACAAGTTGGCGAACACGCCTGTGCGACCACACTCTCGTCCAACTCGCCATCAGCATTGATGATCACACATACTTTACTCGCCAATCGGCGAGCCGTTTCTTTATGGTACGCGCCCGCCGAAGGAGCTTTCATCTTTTTGGAAATTAACATTCATTATTTATTTAATTTCCATTATCAATTTTATGAATTTAGACTCTACAGTAGTGTAAAAATCGGATCTTACAAATAGACCACCTTTGCATGACGATATACTTGAGTTAGTGGAGAATCGAGTCACAGATGAGATGAACAACTTTCTTCTTGCAGAGTTCAGCCCTAAGGAGATCTACACAACCATTAAACAAATGAACCCAACAAAATCACCAGGACTCGACGGTATGTCTGCACTTTTCTTTCAAAAATATTGGCATATAGTAGGGGATGAAGTTACTAAGTTTTGCTTATCATGTCTAAATGGGGAGGGAGATATCTGGAAAATGAACCATACAAACATAATCTTAATTCCCAAAAAGAAAGACCCAAAGAGAGTGGCTGAATTCCGACCCATAAGTCTTTGTAATGTCATATATAAAATCATATCAAAGACTATGGTGAATAGGCTAAAGCATATTTTGTCGAAATGTATTAGTGAAACTCAGAGTGCATTTGTACCTGGTCGATTAATCACTGATAATGTTTTAGTAGCTTATGAATTATTTCATGCACTCAGAATGCGAAGAAGGGGTAAAGTAGGTTTCATGGCCTTAAAACTAGACATGAGCAAAGCATATGATAGGGTAGAATGGCATTTTCTAGAAGCTATTATGGTCAAGCTTGGGTTTCATAGTAGGTGGATAAATTTGATCATGAAATGTATAACCACCGTATCTTTCTCTGTTGTGCTTAATGGTTCTACATCAGACAAATTTTACCCACAAAGGGGACTCCGACAAGGAGATCCTCTATCACCTTATCTGTTCCTCTTTTGCATGGAAGGTTTCTCAGGACTTTTGTCACATGCTCAACGAACTGGTGCAATTCATGGCTTCAAAGTGAGCAAGAACGGACCGCAGATCAATCACTTATTCTTCGCAGATGACAGTTTGCTATTTCTACAAGCAAATCAAGATGAATGCGGGAAAGTGAGGAACATGCTACAGAGTTTTGGGGATAATTCGGGCCAACAAATTAACTTTGATAAGTCAACCATATTCTTCAGCAGCAATGTGACAAGGAGATGCAGAGAGGACATTAAGCAAGCCATAGGAGTACAAGGTACACTAAACCCAGAGAAATACTTGGGTCTACCGGTTGTAGTTGGTAAGGGAAGGAGAAGGGCTTTTAGAGAGGTTACAGAGAAGTTACAGCGGAAGATAAAGCAATGGAGTCACAGATTGCTTTCAGTTGGAGGCAAGGAAATTTTTATTAAGGCTGTTCTTCAAGCGTTACCATCATATGCGATGCAATGCTTTTTGTTTCCAAAAGTGCTCTGTAATGACATTAACAGCATTCTAAGTAGGTATTGGTGGCAAAAAGGCATGGACAAAAAAGGGTTACATTTGTGAGACCCGATTTTTATTATACTATATAGCCTATTGTAAAGAATGGATAACCGAAATAAATTACTTAGTGGAATTAAACAAACATGGAATATGAAATTCCACTATACATTATATACATTATGGAATTTTTGGAATTTTTAATTTACCATATAGAGTATATGAATTAAAATGAGAAAAATTAGTACTTGGAATATTGACTAAATACTATTGGATGCAAGTGCAAAGGAAGGAAAAACAAGCACCAAAGTGCAACAAGAAATGGTGAATCACGCCACTACATGGTTGCATGTAGTGTTCGGTTATTCTTCTAGCAAATGTGAAAGCATGGAACATAGTGTAAAAACATTAAATGAAAGCATGGAAACTAAAGATGAGAGCTTGGAACCGAATGGAAATTTAGGCTGATATATTGTGCTGACCGATTGTAATGAATGGGGCCATGAAAGTCAATAAAATGGACTAAAGTGCCGTGTAAATGAGAAAGAACCAAGAAGTGAATTTATGAGAAAATGACATAAGAAACAAATAGTCAACGATTGTGGCTAAGTATAATGAAACTTAGAGAGGAAGATGGGCAGGGTGTGGAACGTGAAAGGAAGCTGGGAATTTAATGAAAATAATATGAGATAAAAGACTAAGATAACCGAATTAGACAAGAGGTGATGAGGAAGACAAGAAAAAGGGTGCAACACAAGGGTTCACACGCCAACATGCTCATGTAAGGTGCCATACGGCATGATGCAAAATGAAAGGGACTTTTGGTGCATGAGATAAAAGTCCTAATCGGTAGTACAAGGAGGGAATTGTGATTGGAGGAGTGGTGGATTTTATTGAATGAAGTAGCCATCAAACAAGGAAAGACAACCAAGTCAACACCATGTAGGAAAGAAAAGAGAACCCAGTCGATTACTTATATGGTGAAATTCTTCAAGAATTAATATACTACAAGACAAGAGAAATTAATGAGAGAAGAAGCTAAGGGAACATGGTTAACTTCCATCGGTTTGAACACACCAAAAATGGTGAACTAAGTCAACAATTGTGCAGCCAAGAGAATTTGATATTCACGTCATCCTTGCTGCTGTTGGGTTGCACGGTTAACCCACTTGAGAAGCAAACTTTCATATGCATATAATATATGATTTAAGGGAAAATGAAAGTCAAAAATAAAGCAGCAAAAGTGGACTATTATGCACGCCACTTTGCTGCCTATTACACTCCTCTTTTCAGGTTTTCAAAAGCTGCTAATACATGACTTTAATGAGCAGAAAATATAAAGGGAAAATGAGTTAAAAGCTAGTGTATTAAAGGTATAGATAAAGGACAATACAAGTAAATTAAAAGAGGCTTAGAAATAATAGTGAGTAGATAATTTTGTGGAAGCAAGAAACTTCAATAAATTTGGTTGTTTCCATCGAATTTCATTGCTCCCACGAAATTCCTAATTGCTAAAACTCTTTTCGGTCTCCACTTGCTTCCTCTATAAAATCCCTTAGCAAGCCACCATCCCTTACTAGATCATTTGCTTAACCTCTTCCATAGACCATATATATATTAAAACCAATTAGGAATCAAGCTAAAGGGCTGAAGTGGAGAAGGAAGAAAACAGAAAATAAAAAAATTCTGTTTTGGAAAACATCATTCGGTCAAGGTAAAGAAAATGAGTTCCATGACTTTCTTGTGATTCAATGGTTTATTTATATGTTTGATTTCCTAATAAACATAGATATAGATCCAATTCTTATTAAAGCTAGTTAAATCATAATATTAGAATAAAGTTAGATCCTTCTATGCATGAGAATGAACAAGGGAGATTGAGCTAAAATGTAGCATGATGATGTAAAATCATTAGAAGAAATTAGATAAAATGAAAGAGAAGCTTAGAAAACTATGATGATGAGAAAACCAAGTTGGATAATGGAAGAATGAGAGCTACGGTTAACATGAAAGTGTGAAAGCATTTAAGACTTCATGAGTGTGAAAGCATTTAAGACTTCATGTAAAGAAATGGTAAGGAGGGTTCACGTAGAGAGCAATTAATAGGAACCAAGAAGAAAGAAAAAAAAATTAAATTAAAAAGTCAATGAAGTAGCCAAGAATGGTATTCGGTCATAACCATTTGGAGACACAAGGATATGTTGAAAATGGAGGATTTTGGTAGAGAATAATTTTAGAAATTGAAAGAAATCGTGTTGGTGAAATTAAAACTGGAAAGAAGCTAGAATGAATAAATTGAGTTATAACACCAGTATGAATTATATGGTTGTATTCATAACATGAAGTTAGTAGCTGCATTTTTTGAATTTTAGTGGAGTAAAAATAAGAAGAAAATTATTAATAATTTTCGATAAAATTATTTTGTAGCCAAGAGGACGATTTTCGATAAACACAACCGGGAAGCTCGGTTCTGTAAAATCAGGTAAGGGAGATGTATATGAAATGAGTGCATGTCCTGTGGAGTTAAATTTTAAAGTTATTGAAAAATTATTTTGTTTATGACATGCATTATTATGAAAAAACCGTGTTGCATGGGCGAACATGTTTCAACTTGCATTTTCTTTACGAAAATGAGAATAATACCTTTTTGAATTGAAATTCTTATTTATTTAAATGAATTAAATTCATAATTGTGTTTCCTTAAAGGTATTTTGAGTTATAAAGTTGATTTTGAGACTTTAGGCCCCTAGTTTCATGCATTACGAGTTATGAGTCTGATGAACCCGCCAAGTCATCAGAGGTCTCGAGGTCACCTGGCAAGTGGACCCCGAGGACCACCCATAGATTGTGGCCATAGATCTATTGTATCCCTTTTTGGGATGATTATTCCGTTCTCGCAAGGAGGAGGGGGAACGATGATAGCATGATGTATTTGTAGGGTGATGCCTAGTCTCAACTTACTGATTTTTGTGTACTGAGAGGATTTGTTGAATCCTATTTATTGTTTAATTGATGAGAAAATTATTTGAATGATGTATTGAGAGTACTGGTTACGATAACCACTGTTTTCCTAATTGATATGATTTTTGGAAAAATAAATGTTTGAGGGGATATGAGTTGCTTTGTATAAAGCAGCGTACACCTTCCTTACTGAGCACATTGTCGCTCACCCCTTATTTTCCACTCCACAGATTATTGATCTCGGATTAAGGAAATTAACTTCCAGGGATCATCGACTGCTAGAGTCAGCAGTTAGTCGATATTGAAGGTACATTATTCTCTTTTATATATTCAGTAAAATTGTACAGTACTACTTTAAATAGAAGGGAATGTATATACATCTTAAGGAATTAATTGAATAAATCAACATGAGTACGAGTAATAAGAGTACTAATCCTTATTAAAGTTTTAGGAGTGTTAAGCATCACGGACAGCCCAACCAGTAACCAAGTGGAATTTATAAGCTAATAGTAGGTTATAATGTGGATTTGGGATGTTACAACATTGGCTGAGATGGACATATATGTGCAAGCACAAAGATGAGGGAGGATTGGGGTTTCGGGAGATTGAATGTTTTAATTTGGCACTATTAGCCAAGCAGGGCTGGCTGCTAACAAAGAACACAGATTCTCTTATCTTCAAAGTGCTCAAGGATCGCTATTTCAAACATTCCTTATTCATGGAAGCACCATTGGGCTCTAATGTTTCCTATACTTGGAGGAGCATTTGGAAAGCAAGAGAGGTGTTAAAAAAAGGTTTACAATGGAGGGTGGGTGATGGGAAAAGGATCAGAATTTTGCAAGATGCTTGGCTGCCCGGTAGAGAAGAGGTGATTGCAAGATAGACGGAGGAGGCTGTATCAGAAAATGCAACAGTGGTTGAGCTGATCGACGTTGAAACTAGAACGTGGAGGCTCAGTAAGGTGCAAGAGTTGTTCCTAGAAGATGTTGCCAACCAAATTCTCTCAATACCATTGAGTAGGTTTGCGCATGATGATGAACAAATATGGGGCTTTGAAAAGGACGGAATCTACAGAGTAAGGAGCGGATACAGGATTCTTACAAGGCAGGCTGGAATGTCTGAGGATGCTCAGGCTTTTCAAAGTCAACATGAAAGGTATTGGAAGAGTTTATGGCGTTTAAATGTTCCACCTAAAGTCAAGATATTTGGGTGGAAATTGTTTCATGAAATCTTGCCAGTGTATAAGAATCTACAAAACAGAGGAATTCCAGTGGAGTCATTATGTTCGAGATGTAGGCAGGGAGAGGAAACCATAAAGCATGTCTTTCATGAATGTGCTTTAGTGAAGGACATTTGGAAAGTGGCTAAGCTGGAAACGGGTTGGTTAAGGGAAGAGCAACATAGTGTCAAAGAATGGCTGCTTAACGCAGTTCAGAAAACATCCAAAGATAATATGGGAAAGGGCTTGGTAATTTGTTGGATGATATGGCATGAAAGGAACTTGAATATTAAGGAAAACAAGAGAAGACCAGTAGAGATTCTGCTACGGGTTGCAGAGAATTTTTTAAAAGAATATCAGCTCGCTCAGATGAGGAGCAATGGTATGTCTATAAGGGAGACAGCTGAATGGAGGCCTCCACGATGTGACTTTTTGAAGGCCAATTTTGATGCAGCTCTTAATACAACTGAAGGAGGATGCGGGGTGGGATGTGTCATTAGGAATGACAAAGGAAAGGCCATTGGAGCTATATCAGTCTTCAAGGACAAGATTAAGGATGTGACAATTGCAGAAACAATTGTTGCAGTGAAGGCGTTGGATTTTGCCAAACAGCTAGGAGCAACATCTTTAATTTTGGAAGGAGATAGCTTGGGAGTGATTTCACAGATTAATGACTCACGACCTGTTCTCTCACTTGCAGGGAATCTTATAATTGATGCCAGGAATTTATGTAACGAATTTAATAATGTCAGGGTAGTTCATACCAGAAGAGAAGCTAATGTAGTAGCACATTTATTAGCAAAGCAAGCACTTGAGACACGAACAGAAGGTATATGGCTTGATAGTTATCCCTTAGCTATTAGCCAAGCACTAATGACTGATTGTACTACTTTATGATAATGCAAGTTACTCTGACTATTCAAAAAAAAAAAGAGATGTGGCAGTTAAATACAAGCTCAGTGTTCTGGGTGTGTCTTTGTGAAATTAATTATGTAAAATTAATATTGGTTTATGTCATGATTCATGCATATGTTATAATGTTAATTAATAGCATTTGAATTTTGAAAAAATCCTTTGGGAATTGAAAATATGAGCTAAGACGTCTTTAATAAAGTACAATAATTATTAGTTCAAATAATCATATTCACTATGAGAATTCTACATAAATGAAATTTGTGTCAAATTTTCATCTTAACGTATTCTTTTTTTTCCATATCAAAACCCTCATTGGGTAACAAAGTAAGGTATTCATTTTTATCCAAATCAAAATCTTCATTGGATATCGAAGAATAACACTCTTTTACTTCTTCTGGATTATTTTATGAGAAAGATTTTGTTGGATTTTAATATATTCAACAAATATAAAAATGCCTTTAATGGCGATGATCTAAATATAGACAGGCAATATAGACAAGCAACAGATAAGTAGATTGATTGATTGATAGGTAAAAACTTAATAAATGGGTACTGCAATATATAGAATCCTATTTCACAACTTCTCTTCATTCATTTAGCCAATATATAGATAAAAACTTAATAATAAATGGATATTGCATTATATATTATCAGTTAAGTTTTTTTGACTCTATAAATGAATTAAGATGATGATACATAACTTTTAAAAATATTAAAAAAATAAATAAAAACAAATGTGGGGTATGTGTCATTATATTAAACCTGTTTTTGAAATCAAAAAATTTTATTAACAGTGTATTGAATAATAATTTATTTTTTAATACGATAAAATGTTATGATTTACTGGTGATGTAAATTAAAATTTGAAAATTTCTATTCACACCCTATTGATTGCTTGGCATACCCTAAATATTTAAAAACCCTATTCTCAAAACTTCTCTCTTTATTTTTACTACTCACACCCTAAAATACCTAAATTTATTCCTAAAATACCCTCAGTCCCTCTTCACTTCTTATCTCTCTCATTCATTCTCTCAAAAAAAGCTCAAACAATTTTCTTCAAAATCTTTTAAGTTTTGCAACAATCTAAATTAAATCTATCATTAATTTTCAGTTAAATTTGTTTTCTTTAATTTGATTGTATTAAAAATGATTGCATTTAAGATTTTTTGTAAAATTTTTAAAATAAAAATCGTAGATTTATATAAATAGTTATTAGAAATTGTGTTTTAAAGCATCAAATTGCTGAGAACCATTTGTGGCTCCTAGCAATTCTATGCTAGGACCCATATTGGCCCCACGACATCTCCTTGCTATGGGGCACAAAATTGTGCCCCATATATACGAGGCAAATAAGCCTTATATATATGGGGCCTTGTAAGGCCCACGACATTTTCTTGCCGTAGGGCTTAATATTTTCCTCAGCCTCATGCTATTGAGGAGTTAATTAACACCTCGGCTACATGTTGTTGAGGAGTTAATTAAACATTTCGGCAACATGTTGTCAAGGTGCATGTTTTCACTCCCAAAAACTCATTTTCGGGAGTATTAAAATTCTTTTATATATAAGGGTAAAATTGTATTTTTAATTAAGGGTATTTTTGTGATAAAAAATATCATTAATTTAAGGTGTGTCTAGCACCCTATAGGGTGTGACTAGAACCCCTCTTAAAATTTAAGATTAAAATTAAAATTAAAAAACTTCACAAGTGAATCTTTTTATGTGCCAGTGCCCTTGTAAAAACTTTGATTCTTTGACTTTTTATTTAAAAGGACATGTAATGCATAAAGAGACCACTTGTGAAATTTTTTAATTTTACTGACAATGGACAAGATAATAATCTCAAAATAATATATGACATGGCTTAATTGTATTGTAACAAAAAAAAAAAATATGAGTTCATATAATTTTACTTTGAATTCAAACCAAGACTATATATATAGGATATTGAGAAAAAAAATGTTGGAGAAGTTTGAATGTTTAATAGATATTTATGTTTTTTCAAGTTTGTAATTATTTATTTTAAAAATATGTAAGTGGATTGTATTTATATTTGGATTGTATTTGTATTTGGATTTTAATGATATTTTTTAAAGTTTTATTTTATTTGTACGACAATAAATAGCTTGGCATGTGGGCCGGTTCAGCTCGAATTAAAATCAAATCGGGCTTATAATTTTTTATCATTTAAAAACGGACTTAAATAAGCTAAGCCAATTTAAGGTTGTACCTGTACGGGATGGTCCAAGCTCGGCCCACCTGTTTTACACCCCTACAAGTAGGCATTTAGAGTGGATAACAATGGTTTGAATAGAGATGGAGCTAATGCTGGCCAAAGGGGGGAGACATCAACAGATACCAAGGGTGAAAAGAACATATAAACAAACCCTTGTTTGAGGAGAATGTCAACTTGATCATCATGATAGTATTATGAAGGTGGTAGAGGAAGAAGTTGGGAAAGTGCACTCCAAGCCTTACAAATCATGCAAGGCAGAGGTAGAAGATGAGGCTTTTCACGAACTGAGTAAATGTGTTATTGGCATAGCTAGAGGATTTTATGAAGCTATGAGCCTTTAGGAAAACTTTCAGAGTCAAGATGTGTTTCGACATACATGTCAAGAAAATCTCGAATATGCAATTCTTAATAGAATTGACAAAGATGAAACCAGGAAGTTATGAAAGAAAATGGTTGGACATGGCTTAAGGAATGGTTTGTTGAGATTATGCCATGGTCGGAGGATATGGAGCTAAGGTATAGAACTACCTGGGTTACATGCTATGGTGTTCCTCTTCATGCATGGTGTTATAACACCTTCAAAAACATTGCTAATGTATGAGGTAATCTAATTTTGATGGATGGCAATTCCTTGAAAAATAAAGAGTTCAACAAAGGCACAATGTTTATTATGACTAATTAGTTAAAGAAAATAGATGAGGTGATCATGCTCAATTGCGGTGCAAAAGCATTCTTTGTTAGAGTTTCAGAAGTTGTTAGTGATATGGTTTCTTTATTCCAAAGCCGTTTCAACAATCGTAATGTCAAAAAGGAGACTGTTAGATTGATTCCAATTTCAAATTTCAACAATTTCTTGTCAGTGGAGGATGGTGATTTTTTTTGAAAGTTGGATAAATTTTATTGAAGAAAACAATTATAGCCAAGCGATAAAATCAAAGTTTCTATGAACCCTTGATTTTGCAAGGAAATCTGCAAAGAAACTTGCTTCTATGTACACATGGATAAAAGAAATTTCTCCAAGACATGAGATAAGATTGAGCATCTTGTTGATCAAGTTACTGTATCTCCAAAGGCTTGAGGTAAGATCCTTGATCCAAGAGATAATTACCTTTGAATCACTTTTAATGATAAATGAAGGTATAGGATTCAGGCCCACGTTTGAAATGATGATCAAAGCTTCGATAATAGCCCTCAACTCAGCTAAATTGGAATCGACCACCCTAATATTCTTAGAAAAGACTAGTCTAACAGAGCCTTCACTATCATGGAATTCCCTCCCAATTTTGGCCAGTCTTGGTTTGCCTAGTGAGGAGCCGTCCACATTAATCTTCCACACACCATTAAGAGGAGGTGACTAATAGACCATGGACCTAACATATTTCTTCTTCACCAGAATGGACATCTCTTGCAACTTGAACAGAGAAGTGTTAAAATCCAGATTTGAATTCTTAGCTTTTAACCTCCAACTACACTGGACAGTGATCAGATGGCAAATCTGGTCGAGAGAACAAAGATTTTTGTTGAAAACCTTATTATTTCTAGCTAGCCAGATTGACTACATAATGGCATAAAATATAGACATCTAAATTTGCTTTTGATTGCACTTAACAAAGAAACCAGCCCACAGCAAAAATAAAGACTTCAAATTTCTTGGTAACACCCATTCTTGATTCCACATGTTGATGAACGATGTCCAAATCTTCCATGAAAAGTCGCAAATCACAAATAAAAGCCCCATAGTTTCCTTGTCATTACAAAAAAAAAACACATTTGTTATCAATGTTAAGATTACAACCCCTATTCTGTAGAGTTTTTATCACCAGAACAGATCCATGAATAGCCCTCCAACAAGACAATTCCACCTTAGGCGGTGCACAGCCTCTCCACATGTAAGTCTCCTCCATATGAGTAGAAGTTTTAGGTTTAATAGCATTTCTGAAGGATTTAGCATTATACCAACCATTAATCGACTTTGTCTCGACCATTCAATCTTTGACAAAAGGCGAGATCATGACAAAGTTAAGGAGTTGCAAAAAGTTTCTCCAGATCTCAATCTTCCAATCAAAGAGACATCTTCTAAGATCAATTTTCCACCTCTAGGATCCCTCTGACCAATTGCCATAATCTTTAATTTGACCATTTTGATTCATAGCAAGAGCAAAAAACTCTGTGAAAGAATTTTTAATGATAATTTCTTCAATCAACATGTTAGTCCAAAATTGAATCCTTGAGCTGTCCCCTACTTCCATAAGGTATAGTGGAGGATGGTGATAATTATAGACATAATCATGATACTTATGTAGAGGACAGTGTAGAATAAGTGGGTTCCTTGGTAGGGACGAGAGTTGAAGGAACCAATGACTTTCGTATGGATCATGTTAACATATCTGACAAAGGCATAGGTGTTGCACCGAAAGCAAAGGTTGGTTTAAAGCAGAAGCTAATTTAGAGGTTACTATGGAGATTAGGGAGCTAAATGAAGAAAGGGTAGCTGATATTAATAAGGGCTCTTATAAAATTTCACCTATTAAATGTCTTGAGACAAAAGGTGACAATAGTCAAGCTTTAAATGAGGGACTGTTGAATGAAAAAGGATTTAGGGAGATGTGTTTTAAAGTGGTTGTTACTGATATTGAAGCTATATGGTTGAGGTTTGAGAATGGGGAGAATGAATTCTCTCATGAAGTGGAGGGGTGATAGGTTAGTGATAAGATCTAAGCAAGAAGAAAAAGCGTTAAGGTCTAGAACTAGAAGAAGAAAAATCAAATATTTAAAGGATATTGAAGAAGATATGGTTAAGAAAATTGCTAAGAAAAGTAACAAAAATGGGAGGAAAATCAAAAAGGTTCTTACTAAGAGGAAACTGAAGGTAGGAGAGGCTATTACAAATGAGTCCTTATCTAATGGGGACTTCAAAATTAGGTGTTCAATGATCTCTAAGGAGGTGAATGATTCGTGGGATTTCGACAAAAAATTGGGTTTCTCAGCTAATTGTGAAGATGAGGTGGTGTTAGAAAAATTAAAGGACATGGAAGATGAGCATTAAGAATAGTTTGAAATATGGTAAGAAAGGGTCTATAGGGTAGTTTGGGGCAACAAGGATGAGATGAAGAGAGAGTGACTTAGCGTGGTAGAGGTAGGGATGTGGTTCATGAGGATGCTTAGTCGAATATTTGAGTATGGGGCATGTTTGCATGACTAAAGTTTTAAAATAATTGTTAGTTGTGTTTTGAATAAATATTTTGTTAATTCATGAAACTAGGTTGAAAGATTTTAATGATTTTCAAGTTCATTATTTTCGGTTAAAGACATCTTTGAGTGGGTATACGTGGTTCTACCAGTGTAATTCAGAGGTCTTTGCTGGGTATAGGCTATAAGTTGCTTCATGTAGGAATACTCTTAGGAAAGAAGGTGTTTTGGGAGGGAGAGTTTGAGATTAAAGGGTATGAAATTGGGTATTGGTGCGTTGCTGTTGTCTTTATTTTATTAAGGTCTGTGTGTAAGAGGATTGGGTGTGTGGGGTAAGTGGTATTGATTATAAGGATTTAATGTGTTTATTTTTATTTTTATATGGATCTTTGTTTTACTCTAAGATCTATGTCAAAGGGGCTCGACGTGTGTGGTATTTTATCATTGTCCAATACGTTGACATGGCGGATGGTAGATTGATCGAAAATTCTCATGGTCGAGTCTGAAAGGAGACCTTAGTTGCAATTGAGAGTTTACCATTTGAGTGTTGATATTGTTTTAGATGTTTTGAACACTTTCTTTTTGTTAGATTGTTTGGATACATTTCAAGTTGAATTTGGCTTACTCGTGTCAAAAGGGCTTCTGTGTCTACTTGACTCTAACTACTATGTCAAATTGGAATGTCATTCTAGATTTGTTTTAAGAAAGTTGATTGTTATTGCTTGATAGGGTATAGCGTGATTGGGTGAAGCTTGATAGGGTGTTTGTGCTGCGTTGGAGGACCTTTTGCATGCTTGTTTTAACCATTGATGGGGCATGGCGTGATAGGGTGAAACTTGATGGAGCGTTTGCATTGCATTAGAGGACCACTTTTGATGCTTTGTATTGTCCTAGTTTAGTGAAGAGTCTAGCATAGGTGTTTGAATGTTGGTGTTTGATAGCTTGTGGTCTGTTGATGTTTTCTTTAGATTGTTGCTCGTTTTTCTGCTGACTACAGTTCTAATTTATTTTGGACTTCGGTTTTATGTTTTTGAGATATTATCAATAAATTTTGGCTTAGCAAAAAAAAATGGTGGTGAATGAGACGTTAGGCTAAGTTGCAAACAAAGTCGACAAAAGGATATATGTGAATGGTGAAAGGAGAAAAATTACAAAGCAAATAAAAGCACAAATAATGGGAACTCTCATTTTCTGTTAATTAGTATTTTGCATTCAAACTTAATTTATGTTTATGGATAGCTTTTTTTTTCTTTGAGAGACAAAAGAGATTTTTTATATTTTATATTCTTCTTGTTTCTGCTTAGAAAAAAAATATTCTTCTTGTTTAAATTTTATGTAATTATATACTTTTCATTTGAAGATGTTTCTAAATAATTTTTTGTTTTTAGTTAACTCTTGTTTATATTACATAAGAGCAATAAAAGCCTACTAATTCACACAATATCTCATTCTTGTAACACCCCAACAGTCTTTCTGCATGTAACTCACCACTTGAATTGGAGGTAATTCCATTAAAGAGAATCTTTGGCTACCTTATTGTGGAGACCTATACTTAACTTATGTAATATTGTATGCTTTGATCTGAAAGTCTTATGACTTTATCCTATAAAATGCGCCTCACAAATATATGTTTAAGTCTCTACTTATATATCATAGAAAAATCTCACAATATCTTAATGTGGGATTTGGATGTTAAAAAATTTCCATTTTTAAAGGTTGATGTTCTTATCTAGCCCAATATAGAATAAAACTAGGATCATACCAAGCGTTGTGATTCTAGAGGTAGCACTCACAATGTAAAGCACTTAGCTCCCATAAGATTCTAGCTGTGATTCTCAAGGTATAGTATTTAGTTCTTATGTTTCGACTGGTGACCACTTTGATATCATTTATAGAAAATTGCATTTAACTTGCGAAGAATTGCTCGCTTTAACACAAAAATCTCACGGTTTTATCCCACAAAATGTGTCTCACTAGTATGGATTTAAATATCTACTTATCTATTATAATAAAAAAATTCACAATATCTATATTTAAAATTAGGATGTTATACCTGTTTTGCCAATTTTAGAGAAATATCAACACATTTATTAACTTCATTGTAAATATATGTATGATAGTGTATTGTCAGTCTCTTTTTTTTTTGTGTAAGCACATGTATACTTGATCATGGGTCGGGCCGGGCCCATGACAGATAATACTAAATTTTGTGTATGCCTAAGCTCGGCCCGAAAATAATTTTTTATATTTTAATTTTTTATTTATTTGTTTTTTTATTATTTTATACCCTTTAAATTTTAATTTAATTTGTCAAAATTTGTATATCAATTTTCATATTAAATATTTATAATCATGTTTATTAATTAATAATGTTTTATATACATATAATTATATTATACTTAGTAAATATATATATATAAAAAATTTAATTAATATTAAAAAAGAAATATAAAAAAATAAAAAAATAATTTCAAGCTGGGCCGGGCAAGGCCCGGGCTTTGAAAGGTCAAGCTCGGGCCCAGGCCCGAATTTTAAACGAGCTTAAAATTTTGCCCAAGCCCGATTATTGCATCAAATATTTTTGTCCAAGCCCGATCAAATATCGAACAGGTCTTTGGGCTTAGACGAGTAGCCTGGCCCTTGAGCAGGTCTAAGCACAAGTATCCTCATCCATTTTACAGTCTAAGATAAATCCTGATTAGGCCGGGAGTGATAAACTGTAAAGTCTTCCCAATAGTGAAGAGTCAATATATTGTCAGTCTCTTGAAACAAGCTTGTTGCACTGTACAATAATTAAGTTGATTAAACGGATCCTTATCTTCTAAAAATCTTTTAATTTTGTTAATAGCCACCAAATGTCCAAACTTCGAACATCCAAACGTTTTATATCCTTTTAGCTTTTCAACATAAAAATCATTTATATCTATAATTTCAGGGGAATGTGTTTAAAATTTCAAGTTAATAATATTAATAAAATTATAAATTTATCTAGTATTTTATCAAAACAAAGCAAAAAAAAAAACATTTAATTTATAATGAAGAAAATTAAATAGAATGCAATGGAGTAACAACTAACAATTTTGAACCATTAATTCCAAGCCTAACTTAGTAAAGTTATTCATGATGGAGAGCCAAGGGCGACAATCATTCTGGACAAGTTGCGCTCTGTCATGCCCATCAAAGCTAACTAGGCATTAACGACAGAACCATTACCTTTTAAGATGTGTGGAATTTAATTACTGTGGTGACGTCAATTGACTGTTGAATTACACTTTGTATTCATGTTCGACTTTTTTCTATCGTTTATACCAAGCAAACCACAAGAACGTGAAGATTGCTCCTGCAAATTTTTCCAGGATTGCAGAATTAAAATACGTTCAGCAAGTCAATTCAAAGTATAAATAAGAATTCTTCAGCCTAAGAAAAAGCATGTATTCAAACATGTTTTCCCTGAAAGCTGAAGCATGATGTTTGTTTTCTTTCTCAAAATTTCGAGTGCACTTTCTATTCATGGCTTCAAGTCTAAACGCTCATGTTTCTAAAATGGAAAGGTTGCAGCAATTATCACTTCTCTCATTCTTCAAACTCACTTTGTGGATCTCAGCAAGAAAAATCTTCCCCGTATCAACAGCAGGACCACATTGACAGCAACGATGGCCTTTTTCTCTTTTACTTCACCACAATTGTAAAGATATATAAACTTTAGCTGATAAATATACAATAAAATAATCATAAAATTAAAAGCAATAGACTTATTTTTTGATACATAGGAAGTACAACGAGAGAATGGGAAAATCGAACTTTGGATTTAGTCCCTCTTAAGAAGAGGTAACAATCGCCAAGCTAAACTTTGGTTTTTTTTTTTGTGTTTATGATACTTTTAATATATTTTACTCCTAATGATACTAAATTTACATTTAATTATGTGCGTTTACATTGATTTTATAGTAATGTAAAAACTTTGAATTTACTGTAAAATTCTCTTTTTTTTTAATCATTTAGGGGTGAGGATTGAAGTTTCTTGGACTCAAACATTAACAGCTTCTCTTTAACCATTTGACTAAAAAATTGTTCGCTTGAAGGAGTTTCTTCCCTGGTTGAAAAGGTAGAGCAGCCGTACTAATTTTGGCAAAATCAAATGTGAAAATAAATTGATTGATATTCCTTTAAGCAATTCACTTGAAGACCAACCCTTAGAGTTAGGGTTTTGATTCTTAGCTCATCTGTCTCCTGAGAAATTAACATGATGCTGCTATAAGTTTATCATAAACTGACATTCTCTCTAAAATATTAAGGACCACCAATTTAGCAACATTTTTAATAAAACTGAAATTGAATAGTTATAAGAGAGCTCATGAATACTTAGAATGCAAAAATCTAATCCCATAAATGCATTTATATATAATTAGATTTGACAATTCATGTACATAATTCATGCTTGTATTGTGCAAAATATGAAAATTTTGTATTAATAATTAAACCGACATGTGGAACATAATTTTTTTAATTTTTAACATATTCATCTACAATATTATCAAATTTTAGCCTGTATTATTTTTATGTCTTTTATTTGTATTGTGTCATTGTACACCGTGTATAAATACTCATATTTAGAGGTGAAGTTTTTTCACTGTAATGTATATGGTTGTAGCCTATGATATCTATGGAATTAAGCTTCAATTCCATCGCCCTTCCTTTCTCAAAGCAGCCGTAGGGGCCATGCATGCCATCAATTTCCTTTGTGCATGTATCATCATTTGCTAGCAAAGGCCATATGACATGCATTGATGGCAATTGGCAACAACCAATTTGTACGTACTACAAAAGAACCCACAAGCAGGTCCCACAATAATCAAGCTGTGGCCCCCAAGGCTTGTTAAAGGCAATTCCCGATCTAGATACTGGGCTACCAAGCTTTTTGAAA
Source organism: Heritiera littoralis (assembly GCA_031772115.1). Classification (NCBI taxonomy): domain Eukaryota; kingdom Viridiplantae; phylum Streptophyta; class Magnoliopsida; order Malvales; family Malvaceae; genus Heritiera; species Heritiera littoralis. Next base: position 3,723,473 of record JAPDPK010000026.1, on the reverse strand, counting down.
TTGTCTTGGACAAGTCTCGGAAGGTATTCAATTCTATGAAAGGTATGTTAGGAATTGATCGTGCTTTGAGGCCCAACTCGGCACAACAGGACGGTGCAAATGCATCATTTTTATGTTAAGTTGGCATCGCAGCATGTGCTTGGAATACATGCTGCAATGCAAATGGTCAATTCTCACCACATGGCAGCTTCTATTTTTCATTGGAAAAGAAGGAATTCGATGCGAATTTTCCCATTTGAGTCAATGAATAATCAATGACTGGCTAGGGTTTCAGTTCGACTAAGGGTACAAAATTTCATTTAGCCATTCAGGGCCCGTACATGATCAGTTACTGGCAGGAGTCTAAATGAAGTATTTAAGCAACAAAAAATGGTTGCCATGGCTGCCAGCTACTCAAAATCTGATTTAAAGAGTCCAGAAAGTTCATCATCTTGGAATAATCAAGGAGAGACATCCTTGAACGTGTCTGGCTTCCAATTTGATTGTAATTATTTTCTCTTTTTTATGTTTTCAGTTTGGTGTTTTTTTGCGTTCTTGTAAATTGCAAGCTCTTCCTCTTTGGGCTGGCTTTTTGTTTTCATGATTATGAGAGTCAGAACTCAGCGATCATAGCAAAGTTTTCGTTTCTTTTTGGTCATTTGTGCTCAGACTATAGTTTAGTCTGATTTCCAAATTATTGTTATTCTTTTTACTCTAAAATTTATGGACAAGTTTGTAATCATTTTGATTCAGATGTTAACTTTACAAAAAAATTTAAATTAACATTGTTTTTTCCTTGCAGAAATAAAAGAGAGAAGGGCAGGAATTCCATTTCGAAAAGAATATATAAATGAAATATGCATTTGCTTTGAGAAAAAATTAAAATAGACAGCATTAATCTTAGTTCATTGGAAAAAGATTATTATGAAACTAAGAACCCTAAAGCTCAAAACAAACAGTGGATATATGAAAATTGATTTGAACAATTGGATATTGCATGGGTTACGCAAGGCTTGGACTTGTCACCATATTGAACTAAAAAAAAGTTTAAAAGAGTTTTAGTTTTAGACATGCAAATTTCATAAAAATGTTAGGTATTTATACATTGATCAACACCAGATTATGAATATAACAACATTCCTTATTGGCTATTGCTAAAAATGAGTGGTCCAAAAGATCTTTGTAAACATTGCTTTCATGAATAATAATAATAATAATAATAATAATAATAATAATAATAATAATAATAATAATAATAATAATAATGCCCAAGGTTTGGTTCAATAATAATAATTATTACTATTTATGAAGATTGAGATTCAAAGTTTGAATTGACGCCTATATAAAATTTATTTTCTTGACTAATTAACAGAAAACAAATTTCCAATAAATTTTTACTCAGTTTAACATCAAACACAAACAGGCATCAATTTTATTAGTTTTTACCTCATCTATTTTTAGAATAAATTAATGTGAACGTGAAAGATGATAATTTATTAGGCCCAAAAGTAAACATTTCCTAGGCCCATGACTTATGGCCCTTTAAGATTTAAATAAACAGTGTTTTTTGGGCTACAAAATACAAAACACAACAAAGCCTTCACATGAGGCTTTCAGTCTCGATGGACTAAATGCCCTTCGGTTTATAAAATCAAGCAAAATTGTCTTCTTCATTCTTAATTCCTTGTATGGTTACATTTATATAAATTTTTTCTATTGAGGTTAATAGAGAAGAAATCTTTAATTACCTACTGTTCTATCCCAACCCTTTGAAATAATGGAGGAATTTTCGTTTAAGTCAATTTACAATAGAAGTTGTTCCACCTTTCATATATTAGCCAAGGTAAAAAAAGGGGAAAGGAAAAACCAAGATAAAGAACCAGCGATTTTCTTATGTTCTTTCGCATGTAGAGTAACGTTTTCTATGATGCTGAATTTTGCAAATAGTTGGGCTAAAAATCAGAGATCAACTATCACACCTATGAATTATGCGAATAAAAGATTACAAAAATGATGCGGATTAAGATTTAATAAAAATTGTATATGAACATGGATTATGACGACATATTTAATGTACATGAAAAAGATACAATCTTACATAGGAATACGAAAGTGGTTCTCAGCCCAAAATGCAAAGGGAGAGAACAAATCAGAGGATATCAAATTCAATGACAGGAAACAAATTAGCGTAGGGAAAAAAGGGTATGGTCCGGATTACTGTTTGATCTCTTGGCCAACAAACTGAAAAATTCGAAAATCCATCCACAAGATAAATAATCACTCATATGCTGCCAGTAGAACGCGATGAACAGCTGCGGCTGCTTGGACTAGAATGATCTTTCTTCAGCATTGCCTCCAGATTTTGAAAGCATTTTAATGGCCTAACCTGTAAATATTGCAAGCACGCATGGAAAAAAAATTATCAACCTAACAGTAAGGATTGCTCAGGCCCACAAAATGGAACAAAATGTTAACTATGAAAGGGACTATAAATGCACCAAATTAACAGATAATTTAAATAGCTATTTGCCAACTTCTCTTCCAATATGAGCGCCTGTTATAGCGATTTGTGTGTTAGAGAATGGCAGAAAGGCACTTGGGAGAAAGAGAAAAGAGGATACCTTCCAACGCTTTTTATGACCAAAACTGTTGTAAATGGATTCCAGTTTTCTTATAATCTCTCTGAATGTTGGTCGCATAGCAGGCTTCTCATTCCAACAATCCTCAATTAACCTATAATCAGAAGCATACCATTAATATATCTTTTATATATTATCAGGCCCCTAAATACAAGGACTCATATGCTAAAAGCTAATTCACAGAACGAAAGTTTCTCCAAACATCACAGATACCTTCATGTTAGCACATTTTCTCAGAAAAGGCTAAGGTATTATTTGTAAAGCTATGCAATGCATGTGGGTATAAGTTTGGTGCCATAACAAAGTGTATGTGAATCAAAATAAGAAACCAGAATTAAATTTGACTCAAACTAAAAGGATGTATTAGTTTTAGAAACCTCAATGCCAGAGTCCTTGAAATGGTATAGAAAGCTAAAAACAGGAGTAAATTTACTCATTAATGAAGAACAAAAAAAAATGTAGTACTCACTCTTTAAGTCCATGGGCATAATGCTTAGATGGTGCTTTGAAAGGCGGACGCTCCCCTGATGCATATGCCTTAGGAACTTCATTCTCTTGCTTTGTAGAAAATGGTGGGTAGCCTTCAATCATCTAAAGTATAGCACATTAAAATCACTTATCAAGCCTGTTGCGATCATTAGACTTTGTCAAAGAACAAAAAGAATAAAAAGAAAAACAAATTAAAAACAGAACAACACACACAAGAAAGGGGATTGAGCGAGGTCATTGACTCAAAACTTCATTTATTTACTGAACATGTGAGCTGAAGCCTGAAAATCTACCTCCTGCAGGATCAGAGCAAAGGAAAATACATCCACTTTGGTATCATAGTCATCATTTTTGAAGACCTCTGGAGCAACATATCGGTCTGTGACAATAACAACCAACATGTTTCAGCTTAAAGAGAAAAGAATTTGTTAAATACAAAATAAAGTCCTAGCTATTCAGATAATTTCAAAAAATGACTGCTTAAATTTGTAAAATAACATGAATGGGGATAAGCAGAACCAAACAGAAAGAGAACTAACAAGATGTCTCCAGAGAAGTTAGAGGTTTATTTTCTTTAACTGTGAGCAGCTTGCTAACTCCAAAATCTGCGACTTTAAGATGTCCAGAGTCATCCCGCAAAACGTTTCTGTTATTTCAATTGCAAGCACATAAAAAGTGCTGACTTTCAGAAAATTAAGGCAAACAACATGTCTTTTATACAAAACTAAAGCTACTTTTGTTCTCGGATGTGTGTGTGTGTGTTAGGAAAGAAAAACCCATTTGAACAAGAAAACTTACGAAGGCTCAAGATCTCGGTGAATTATTGGTACTGGTTTATTCTCATGCAAATAATTCATTCCCCTGTGAAATTGTGGATATGTTAACGATCTTTCAAGTTCAGCCGTAAGCAGCCAACAAAAATTCCATCAACTAGACCATTCATTAATCAGCTCCATTGCTCTCACCTAACTCTAAACTTAAGTTTTGTAGCAATCATCTCAACTACAATCATTGAAAATCAACAAGCACAGTCTTATGAGTCAACACTAATATTCACTCTATGATAGTAATATCATCATTTTGTAGCGTCTACATTTACCTGTCATATTCCTGATAAAGATAGCGTGCCATGTAACTAAGTATCTACTCATTTACAATTAGCTGTAACTCTCAAATCAAAGCTGACATCTACTGTCCATTTATGACCATTTGTCAATGTGGGATACTGAAGCAGTAATATATCGAGTCCACAGCAATAATACACTAACAAACCTTGCAATATCAAGTGCAAATCTCACAGCCATCATTGGTTTCAATGCTCCTTTTCTTTTCAAAAATGCACGTAAATCTCCCTGCAAAACAAACAGTGAATTATTATTAGAAAAGCCAACTCCTAAAACAAATAGGGTCAGAGCTATATTTTACAAAACCCTATTATTTATCAGCAATTTTATTCACCATAAAATTGCAAGAAAACAAAATTAAGGAAACAAAGATCTGGCATTGCAATTCCAAATCAATGAATTATCCAACGATTCATTCACAACTAAAAGAATCCATAACAACCCAAGTTCACAAGAAGTTGAAATTAAACCAGCAACCCAAAAATAAACAGAAATAAGTAAATGACATAGATGCTATGATAGAAAATAAGATAATGGAGTAAGACCTTGGGTAAATATTCTGTCACAATCATCATGGGACTACTTTGAGTTACAGCACCAAGAAATTGGACTACATTTGGGTGTCGAATTTTCTGAAATAATGCAAGTTCATCTCTAAATGCCCTCCTGGAAAAAAGAAATTCATATATCATACCTTATAGGAATAAAAGGACTCAGCCTGGTCCAGTGGTTCTCTCACCCAAGCCCACCCTCCATCCCTACCACCAAAAGAAATGGAAACAGTGGAAGCAAACCCTCAGTTTATGAACAACTTACACTTTATCCTCATCAGTAATAACTTCATCCCCAAGCTTTTTTACAGCAACTAGTATTCCACGCCATGAAGCTATACAGAAGGTTCCCTGCAATTTATTAATAGAGACTACTTAGATCAGCAGCAGCTAAGAGAATTGAAGATGCAAAAGGGCAGACTCATCAGATTATAAGTTGACTAAATGCAACACGAAGTTCCCAAAAACAGCCTCGTCTTTCCGTAGGCACTTTGCTCACAGACTCTCTCATCAAACTTGCATCGGATAAACAAAGAAACTCTGTCCTCTATTCAACAAAAAAAATTATCTTTTACTGGTTATTTGCTTACTGTTTTCCACTCAACTTACTACCGCAACAGAAGAAACAAAAGAACTTACAACGCAACAATCGAGCCACTAATTCAAAAATTCCAAGCATTGTCCACAAACTTTGATAAGCATCCTCTTAGACAAACAGGTCGAATGCAAGACTAATTCCTCCTTATTGATGAAATGTGGCCAATATTAGCTACTTCCTAAGATTTCCTCGATTCCCTCATAAAACTAATCCTATATATAGTTATTGTTTAACTGCTATGAAATCATGATCAATTACCTATAAAAAAAAGTGAGAGAGAGATTACCTTAGTAATGCCGACGCTGTTAGTAAAATCAAGTTCTTTTGGATCAATTTCATATTCTGGGACTTCACGCGCGTGATTTACTTGCATTGGAGCGATCTAAAACCAAAATTCAACTATCAATATCAATAAAAATCAGCAAAGAAAAGTCCCTTGTAGAATTCAAAAACTTACCAAAGGCTTAGCTCCATGTTTCTCCAAAAGCTTAATCACTTCGTGATGCTTATAATATATAGCATCCGCCAAAGGCTATTTAACCAAAATAATATATATATATATATATATATATATATATATATATATATGTTAGAAAAAGAAATTTTAAAAAGCAAAATAGGAGACGATTTTGGTTTCTGCTTACAGTGCTTCCCCAGCGATCTTTAGATTCAACGTTGGCGCCACGTTGAAGGAGCAAGTCAACGACGTCGGTCTGTCCTTGACAGGCGGCAATATGGAGAGCCGTCCGATCATCGATGTCGCGGAAATTAACGTTGATCCCCGAGTCCAAGAGCTCGCGAATGCCGTCCAAGTCACCTTCGTTAGCTAAGTACATCAGCCTAACTCCGACTATCTCTTCTCCTTCCTCTTTCCCTTCTCCATCCGATTCGCCTCTGTCTCTTTCCGGTGCCATCGAAGATTGCTTCCCTAACGTAAATCTCACCGTCGCTTTATCTTCCATTATTATTTTTAACCAAAATCAACAAAAGATTACAACTTTTCTTTGTAAATCCAAAATGAGTATGATTTTTAATTTGATAAAAGCCTTAATCAAACAAGATTTAAATAGAAATAGGATCTGATGAGTGTCGAGAGGAAGTGATTTTGGAGGTTTTAAAGAGAGTTAATAATGGAAAGGAAATGAAAATCTGGAACGGCAGTGTTTGAAGTTTCAGTGGTTGGTAGGAGTAAGACCGCGCGTTTGTCTAAGGAATCTGGCATCACGCGCTGTCGACAAGTGAGGGAAATTTCGGCGATAGGGCGCAGGATAAGGGTTATTTTACAAACTTACTTACAAGGGCTTACGGCGCACCAGACAAGGACGAAGAAAAGACGACGCGTTCTTGCTGTTGATATTTATGGAAAGGGTTAACAATCAGGACCGTTGAGGAATGATCGGACGGCGACAGTGCAGTACAGGTGAGCTGTGTGAGGTCCACATAATTAAAGAGGAAGGAGTGAGGAGATTTTAATAGTTGGAGAAACGATGTCGTATTTGCACCAATAAATTAAAGATTTTGTTAAATTATTTTTTGGTGCATAAGATTTTGTTAAATTATTGTACCTTTCTTTTAGCATGCGATAAACTGTATTCTGTATATTGGCGTCTGCCTCAAACTTTCCGCCAACCTTCGAGAAAATTTTAACCGCCTTACCAAAAAATTTGGATATGACAGAAATTTAAATTATAATTTATAAAAATATATATAAATAGGATATGGTTAAAATTTTTTATTTAAAATTGTATATGAATTCAATAAAATTTAAATTTTTTTTTTTGACTTGTCTTTATTGACAGAAATTCTAATATGATGTTTTTTATGTGTGGCTGGAGATAAAAAATTTGAACATAAAATGTTTGAGATCTAAAGGCTTTTGCTTTCATTCTTAGCTCAGATACTCAAACCAATTCAAAAGTTGTCTGACATTCAGGCAAGTCCTTTCAGTCACCATGAATGTTTGAGATTTGAACCACCTTTACTTGAAGAAAAAACCAAATAATTTAAGATTGCAAGTGGGATTTGATTATGTTTTAAGAATTAATACAGAAATATAGATTCTTAGTGGATTGATGCCTTTGGATGCCCATTTTTTAAGCTTTTAATTAAAAACAGGTTAGTGGAGTTGGAAAAATAAAGTGGTGTGCTGTGAATTCAGGATGATGTTTTGACTAAGCATGGGAATTGGCTAAGGTACACTGCTCATTCCAGTTTGTTCATGGTTATCCTGAGAAAATAAATGAGGCTGTTGTGTTGACTATTATGCATTGCCTTATGTCATTCACAACACGTGATGGTTAAAACATAAAAAAAGTCTCACAAGAAAACTTCTGGACCAATCCTGAATCTAGGCCTCCAATATTATGAATATTTTTCTTACAAAGGAGAGGAAATTCCAGAAATAAGAGAAAAGATTGCAGAGTATTAAGATGTGAATCTTAAGTTTGTTTAATGTCACCTCTTCAGACTTAGCCCGATCGTAATTCTGAATCTTTTTACATATTTCCAGAGTATATCTTTCCTTCCTACCTTCCTGGTAGTTGGAATTAGTAATGGGAATTTCTTCAACCATCGAGTTGCTTTTGCAGTTTGAATGCATCTTGGAATCATTCTTTTCTTTCTGGTTGGGTTATTATATTCAGTCCAATGAACATCCTACCGTGTTTGGGTGCTTTACCTTGGAAAAGTTTGCAGAAAATCTAGGTAATCCAGGTTCCAAGCTAGGTCAAGCTGTGAAATCCCATTTGACCATTTCCCATTTTTTCACATTTCCAATGTGAATCGAACTAGTTAGAGCATTTGAACTTGGATTTGTGGAGCTTCATGTCACTGTTTGATGAGTTGAATTTTGACAGCCTTCTAGATATCGTCAAACTGTCCAACAGAACTTTTGAGTCTTCACAACCATGCAATTTCATCCAATTTAGACATCGACAATTCCTTTTACTCCTCCTTTCATGTAACTTTCGCTTTTCCATTCTTAGACACCATAGTTTTAGACATACAAGATGGGATGTTTTCACTGCTTGTCCTTGTGGATTGTCTTCTTCCAACCAGTCAGAAACCATATCAGACAGATAACTTTCTTGACATGTTCTCTGATTCCTTGCCTGTATGCACAAGTCATCTAGATTAAGGGAAACTTGGCCCATAAGACCACTGCTTTGCCTCTTTAAAATAAAAGCATTGATTGAAGCTAAACCCCAACAAACAAAATAAAACACAACTTACAGTAATTGACTATGGAAAGAAGGTGGGGCAATAGGCGGACTTGGAAATTTGCCTAGATTATTTATAGCTGGCAGCAGTTCTCAGGGTAGGCAACGTTAAAGACATCTTATCATCATAACTCATAGTAATTACTCAGAACCTGCACGATACATTAATATTCTTGACATGGTCAATCTTATTACAACCTATATGGGTTGTGAGAAAAAGGACAATATAGTGTATAAAATTTTCATTTTGTGAGGTTTGAGGGATGTCATTGTACACAATTTTTCTTTTTCATTAACAAAAAAACCGTTTTTGTTTGATCGGTGACCTTTAGGTCACAAAGGAATAACTAAAAAAAATTATATGGAAAAATCACGATGGAAGGGATAACATGATATTCACTTACAAATCACACTTACTTAACGGTTGGGCTGTCTGTGATGCTTAACAGCTCCTAACAATTTAATAAAAATTACAACTTTTATTCCTCGTACTAATATGGAAATATGAATTATTAAATTCTTTTCCTAAGATGTATATACATTCCCTTCTATATAAAGTAGTACTACACAATTTTGCTGAATATATAAAAGAAATACGACTTACCTTCGATATCAAATCTCCAGAAGGTGATTCTCTTAGTCCAAATCAATAATCTTTGGAGTGGAAAAATAAGGAGTGAGCGATAACGTACTCAGTAAGGAAGGTGTATACTGCTTTATAAAACCAAAAACTATATCCCCAAACGTCCTATTTGTCCTAACAATCAAAACCATTAGGAAAACAATGGATATAGTTATCATTAAACAGGATTCAATAGATCCTTTCAGTAAACAGAAATCAGTAAGTTGAGACTAAGCAACATATAAATCATGCTCTCATTGTTCCCCCAAGAACACAAATCGTCCGCTTTTGGGGTGCACCCGTAGGTCATCGCCCCTCACGGCTATCTCAGCTAGATCTATGGCCATAATCTATAGGTGGTCCTCGGGTCCACTTGCCAAGTGATCTCGAGACCGCTGATGACTTGGCAGGTCCATCAGCCCTGTGACGCCCTGAGGTGCACCCGTTGGTCGATCGACCCAAGCCATCGCCCCAGGTGGGTCATGCAACTACATGAATAATAATGCATGAACTCAGAGCCTAAAGTCTCAAAAATCACTTTTATATCTCATGAAAAACCTTTATGGAATTATTTCATAATTTCTATCATTTTCTCAAAAATGATTTGTTTTCCAAAAGGTTTCATATTTCTGTTTACAAATATATTAAAAACAGCCCATTTTCACCAATTTACATATGAAAAATATGGGTTAACTTGGCTCGCCAGGGTCAGCTCGCCCATAGTGGCTCGCCCAAAATCAGTTCGCCCGTTGAGGTGAACTAGTGATTTGCCCACCAACTGTATCATTTAAAACCAAGTGAAACTGGCTCGTTCATGTCGGCTCGCCATGGTTTGTTCGCCCACTATGGTATTGCCCATGGTCAACTCGCCCAAATGCAACTCTGCCATGGTCAACTCACCAATGGCGTACTTCCTTGGTCAACTCGCCCAATTTTATAAAACATGGGTCATTTTCCTTTGGCTCGCCCGGAATTTTATTAAAATAGGGATTGCCAGCCAAAACAACATAAAAGGGTTCGCCCAACTTGGCTTGACCGGATTTTATTAAAACAGAGGTCGCTCGCCCCAAAATAATCATAAAAGTGTTCGCCCAATTGTGGTTCGCCCGCCTTTTACTAGTTCGCCCAAATCAACGTAGGGGTTGCTTTATAGCTCGCCCAATGTCAAAACAATTTACCAAATAATGCATGTTATAAACCAAAATACTTTCTCAGTATTTATATAACATTTAACTCCACAGGACATGCATTCACAGGACATGCATTCACTTCACACACATCTCCTTTACCTCGTCTGATGAAGCCTTGCTTCCCGCCCGCCTGATCAATTCTCACTTCCCGGCCGCAAAGTAAAATATTAATACCATTAATATTTTCTTTTCGAATATTTTCTAAAACTATTAATATTTCTAACACTTTGGCGAGATTCAGTGACTACTCTACAACTCGCCATTTGCCCAACAGAGCTTGCCATTCCTCTTGGCTTATTCATGGGAGTTCGCCCAACTTCCGAGCTTGCCCGACAATTCAACTCGCCATTTTCATGAATTACAGTTTGCCATTCAGGGCTTTTAATCAGAGATGGGCTCGCCTATGAATTGAATTACCACTTGTCGACCTCTTTATTTCCTACTCGCCTCATTGGCGATCACTAACATTCTACATGGGCGATCACAATAGTCGCCATTCTCGCCCTTTTAGCGATCATTAATTTCATACATTTTGGGCGATCATAGCCCTCGCCATTCGCCCTCTCCCATTCGGAAATCGTTTTAATTATCCAAAGATTTGGCGAACACGCATGTCGCCGACTCATACATCTCTTGAGTTCGCCACAACTTTGGGCGAGTACTCAACTATTTGGCAAGCAATTAAGTAATTCTGTTCGCCGTTCGCCCCTCGTGTTTCCTTATTCATTCTTGATTATTTTTCATCTAGTTTCTTATATATTCCAACAATATTTAACTAAAACCAGGCTATATCTATGTTTATTACGTTGTAAAACATAGAAATCTAGCATTAAATATCAAGAGAACCATAGAAATATGGAACTCACCTTAACTGAGTTGCACTTCCAGAACAGAGTGCTTTCTTGCCTCACTTAGCTTTCCTTTGCTTATTCCTCAACTCTTCACACACTGGATAAATGGTTAGCTAACTAAGGATGAAGTTTCATGGCTCATGTATAAGAGGAATGGAAGAAACGAAATTAAGCTTGCAGAAAAATCAAAATGGGCGAGAAGGATTTTGAAGAAGATGAAGTTTGCTTCAATCGGTTTTTCCTCATGAAGTCTTCTTATATAAACACTCAAATCTCCTCAAAATCTATCACCTGTTCTTATCCCGTTTTCTTTCATCATTACCTTGTTTTATAGCTCATTAAATGGTGAAGAAAATATGGCAATGGCGTGGTGAAATTTTTCTACTGTCATTAAATGGTGAAGAAAATTCCAGCCAAACGGTACGGCAATAGCACATTCTTTCCTTACACGTTATTGACCTCTTTTGCAGTTGTTGTTGAATATTCTAGCCAACCAAATTCATCCTATGTTAGACTTTAACATTCTTTTCCTCTAAGTCTTATTTCTCTTGCATTTTTATACCTTAAAATTTTGCTCTTCAATTTGCATTAGCCGTGAGATACATAGCAGCAAAAGTTAACTTGAAATGCAATTTATTTTTGCTGCGTAGTTTGGACTTGCTTTCCACCTCTTTTCATATATTCCACCAATCAAATTTAATCATATAATTCCATTAAATAATTTATTTGCACGATCAATAATTTACAAATATGGTATATAGTATAATAAAATTCGGGTCTTACATTTCTCCCTACCTTAAGAAATTTGATCCTCCAAATTTAACTCGAACTTATCACTGAAAGAGCTCTAGATACCTCTCACGCATAAGGCTCTCTAACTCCCAAGTAGCCTTCTCCTCATTATGATACTGCCAGAGCACTTTAACCAAAGGAATCGTCTTAGATCGCAATACCTTATCCTTCCTATCCAAGATCCATACTGGTTTCTCAACGTAACTCATATCTTCTCTGATCTCCAGTGGCTCATGTCAAATCACATGAGAAGGATCTGGATGGTACTTTCTCAACATCGAGACATGAAATATGTTATGCACTCCTGATAACTCTAGTGGTAGTGCTAACCGATATGCCACATCTCTCACACGATCTAAAATCTCATAAGGCGCAATATATCGGGACTTAACTTTCCTCTCTTCCCGAATCTCATTATACCTTTGGATGGTGAGATCTTTAAAAACACATAATCACTCGCTACAAACTCTAATGGTCGGCGTCTGGTATATGCATAACTCTTCTGCCGACTCTGAGCTATTCTGAGCCTCTCACAAATCATCCGTACATCACAAGAAGCCTACTCGACCAAATCGGGAGCTAACAGTTTACGGTCTCCCACTTCTTCCCATGCTATCGGGGATCTACATCGTCTGTCATACAAGGACTCATACGGTGCCATGCCGATACTCGTATGAAAACTATTATTATAAGCAAACTCTGCCAGGGGTAAGTGATTGTCCCATGAGCCTCTAAAATCCAATGCACATGCTCTCAACATATCTTCGAGCGTCTGTATCGTACGCTTGGACTGTCCATCAGTCTGTGGATGAAAAGCGGTGCTAAAACTTAGCTGGGATCCCATAGCCTCCTGAAATCTCTCCCAAAAATGAGAGGTGAAGCGGGAGTCCCTATCAGAGGTGATACTCACTGGAGCACCTTGTAATCTCACTATCTCTCTGACATTCAAATCGGCCAAGGCACTGACTGAATCTGTAGATCTCATGGCTAAGAAATGAGCAGACTTAGTCAATCTATCTACTATCACCCAAATAGCATCATACCCATTCCTGGTCCGTGGTAATCCCATAATAAAATCCATAGTCACATGCTCCCATTTCCACATAGGAATCGATAATGGTCGAAGCATACCTACCGGCTTCTAATGCTCAATCTTAATCTGTTGGCATGTTAGACATCTAGCAACAAAATCAACGATGTCTTTCTTCATCTTAGGCTACCAATATACTCTCCGGAGATTCTGGTACATCTTAGTACTACCCGGATGTAATGTATATCTAGAGGTATGGGCCTCTGATAAAATCAAATCTCTAAGCTGTTGATCACCGGGAACACATATCCGACCTCTAAACCTCAGTATCTCATCGGTGCCAATCTCAAAATCCGACTCAACTCCCATTTGAATCTGACTAGCAATTCCAATGCAATAATCATCACTCCTCTGAGCTTCTTTGATTCGATCTATCAAATCCGGCTCTATACGAAAACTAGCCGTATATCCATATTGATCAGAGGAAACAACTGTCAGGTTGAGGTTAGAGAATTGCTTTATCAAATCATGCTCCCTGATCATCATGTAAGATACCATGCCAACATGCTTACGGCTCAGTGCATCTGATACTACATTAGCTTTATCTGGATGATATAATATCTCACAATCATAATCCTTTAATAGTTCCATCCACCGTCGCTGCCTCAAATTCAACTCTCGTTGTGAGAATATATACTTCAGACTCTTATGGTCTGTATATATCTGAAATTTCTCCCCGTACAAGTAATGCCGCCATATCTTCAGTGCAAACACTACTGCGGCTAACTCTAAATCATGTGTCGGGTAATTCCTCTCATGATCCTTCAACTGTCAAGAACCATAGGCTATAACCTAACCATGCTGCATGAGCACACACCCTAAACCTTGAGCGGATGCATCGGTATACACCATAAATCCTCTTGATCCACTAGGAAGGGCTAATACGGGGGCAGTAGTCAATCTCCTCTTAAGCTCAAGAAAACTACGCTCACACACATCATTCCACTCAAACTTTACGCCCTTACGTGTAAGTCGTGTCAATGGAGCAGCAAGTCTAGAAAATCCCTCCACAAACCTGCGACAATATCCGGCAAGACCCAAGAAACTCCGTATCTCGGTAATCGTGTTAGGCCTTTCTCACTGAACAATGGCCTCTATCTTGGACGGATCAACTGATACCTCATCCTTCGACACTACATGTCTGAGAAATATAATATGGTAAAGTCAGAACTCGTATTTACTAAGCTTAGCATACAATTTTCGCTCTCTAGGGGTCTGTAAAACAATCTGCAAATGTTGCTCGTGCTCCTTTGGAGTCTCAGAATAAATCAGGATGTCATCTATAAATACTATGACAAACTCATCCAAAAATGGATGAAACACCTCATTCATCAAACTCATAAAGGCTGCAGGGGCATTTGTCCATCCAAAAGGCATCACTAGGAACTCATAGTGGCCATAGCGAGTCCGAAATGCTGTCTTATGCACATCCGACTCCTTAATTTTCAACTGGTGATAGCCTGATCGGAGGTCTATCTTGGAAAATACCTGTGCACCCCTGAGCTGATCAAACAGGTCATCAATCCTGGGTAATGGATACTTATTCTTAACGGTAGCCCGATTCAACATCTGATAGTCTACACACAACCGGAGGCTACCATCCTTCTTCCGAACAAATAATACCGGAGCTCCCCACAGTGACACACTGGGACGTATAAATCCCTTATCTAATAACTCTTGGAGCTGCTTCTTGAGCTCATCTAACTCTGTCAATGCCATCCGATATAGGGGTCTAGAATTCTGCTTTGTACCGGGTACCAACTCTATCATAAACTCCGTCTCTCGATCCGGTGGTAACCCTGTTAAGTCCTCTGGAAATACATCCGAAAAATCCTTCACCAAAGGAATCTATTGAATCTCTGAATGTTTCCTTTCTACATCCTCGACACTAGCAATATATCCTTCATGATCATTCATACACAACCACAATTTTAGTACACATGTCATTTCACAAACATATATTCACATACATTTTCTTAATTTACAATAATTTTATAATGTACTTTTCAGGATGAGAGAAGATAATAAACTTAGTATTACAATCCAAACTAACATGGTTTGCAGCTAACCAATCCATATCTAATATGATATCAAAATTATAAATATTTAACAAAATTAGGTTAGCTGTCATAACTTTCTCTCCTATAGTTAATTTACAATTTCTATATATAACATCCGTCCTCTGGAAATCATTAAAAGGAGTTTTCACTTGCAAAGTATACTCTAACAACTCCGGCTCTACTGGGTCCTGTTAGCATATGTAGGCGATAAGAACGAATGAGTAGAACCTGGATCAATTAAGGTAATTACGGGAATATCAAAGAGATAAACTTTACCTTTAATCACATTGAGAGAGGCGTCAGCAGTCTCCTGATCCAACGCGTACGCCCGACCCTGAGTCACAACCTTCTTACCCTTCTCTGCGGCTGTCACCCGCCTAGATTGTGAGGGTGTTGCTTTCTCTGGCTCACTCTGAGCTGCTGGGGCAGCTATCGGAGGTCTAGTAGAAGCAGTTGACTCCCTGAGCATCGAGCAATTCTTAAAGTGTCCCGTCTGTCCACATTTAAAACATGCCCCAGACATTAAAGGATAAGGGCGTGACCCATGTGACCTTCCATAATGTCTACATAAAGGCATAACATTTCTCTGAGTAGTGGTGGGGCCACTAGCAGGAGTAGAAACTACTGGTCTATCCAATCTGCCCTCTGCAATCTGTATGCCTGTAGGTCTAGTACTCTTAGGCTGCTCTCTACTTGATCTGTCCTTCATAAACCTCTTAGTCTTTCCCTTTGCTTTACCTTTACTCTTGCTACTGAAATCGAGCTGGAACTGCTCATAATCCCTCTCACATAGCTGAGCCCGTTTAACTATCTCATCATAGGTCGAAATATCAAATAGGGCTAGCTTCATTCTGATAGATGGCCTCAAACCAGCTCTAAACCTCGAAATCTTATAACCTCGAAATCTTATACCTGGTATTCGCACTAGTCTGTGGATCAAAACGGCTCAATGTAGTAAATTTGGCCTCATACTTGTCCACTGACATGCTACTCTGAACTAACTCCAGGAATTCCTGCTGTAATTTTTCCTGAGCAGTGTCAGGAATATACTGCCTCCGAAAAGCATCCACAAAGATATCCCATGACAGATCCTGATGCTGAGCAAATAATATGGTCTGAGTGGCCTTCCACCAATGTCTCGCATCATCTGCCAACTGGAATACTGCTAGGCTTACCTTCTTTGTCTCAGAACATCTCATAATCTTAAGTAGTCTATCAATCTCAATAACCCACTGTTCTGCCGCCAATGGATCCCTAGTACCTTTAAACTTAGATGGATCCAACTTCTTAAATGATTTCACTAATGCCACATCACAATATCACTCCACATCTCTAGGCGGTTGAATCAATGGCTGTGGTGGAGCTACCTATGGCTGTGGTTTCGGTGGTGGAATAGGCTGAGGCTTAGGTACAACTGGTACCGACTGTGGCGGTACTGGCGCCTCTATTAGGGTTGCGGGAGCTGTGGCTCTCTCCCTCTCCGCCCTATCCGCGGCTTTATCTGCCTGATACATAGCCATAAAATCGGCTACTAGCCTTTCCACTTGGCTCACACGAGTATCGATGCTCTCTGGCTGTATAGGATGTGGAGGTCTTGGGGCAAGTTTCGGTGTCTGCAGTTCCGGAATTTGTGCCGCCCTACCCCGGCCTATACCTCTCACTAAGCGTATCCTCCTCCTTCCACTCATATCTGTACCACAGAAATCGTTTATCACTTATCATTAATATATCAATTATATATTCAGATTATACAGTACTACAGGTAATGTGTACTATTTACTTTAAGCATTACTAGACATCCGACCAACCCTGCTCTGATACCATTAAATTTGTAACATCCCAAATATACAGTATAACATGATATTCACTTACAAATCACACTTACTTAACGGTTGGGCTGTCTGTGATGCTTAACAGCTCCTAACACTTTAATAAGAATTATTACTTTTATTCATCGTACTAATATGGAAATATGAATTATTAAATTCCTTCCCTAAGATGTATATACATTCCCTTCTATATAACGTAGTACTGCACAATTTTGCTAATTATATAAAAGAAATACGACTTACCTTCGATATCAAATCTTCGGAAGGTGATTCTCTTAGTCCAAATCAATAATATGTGGAGTGGAAAAATAAGGAGTGAGCGACAACGTGCTCAGTAAGGAAGGTGTATACTGCTTTATAAAACCAAAAACTATATCTCCAAATGTCCTATTTGTCCTAACAATCAAAACCATTAGGAAAACAATGGATATAGTTATTATTAAACAGGATTCGATAGATCATTTCAGTAAACAGAAATAAGTAAGTTGAGACTAAGCAATATATATCATGCTCTCATTGTTCCCCCAGGAATACAAATCGTCTGCTTTTGGGGTGCACCCGTAGGTCATCACCCCTCACGGCTATCTCAGCTAGATCTATGACCATAATCTATAGGTGGTCCTCGGGTCCACTTGCCAAGTGACCTCGAGACCGTTGATGACTTGGCGGGTCCATCAGCCCTGTGACGCCCTGAGGTGCACCCGTTGGTCGATCGACCCAAGCCATCGCCTCAGGTGGGTCACGCAACTAAATAAATAATAATGCATGAACTCAAGGCCTAAAGTCTCAAAAATCACTTTTATATCTCATGAAAAACCTTTATGGAATTATTTCATAATTTCTATCATTTTCTCAAAAATGATTTGTTTTCCAAAATGTTTTATATTTCTGTTTACAAATATATTAAAAACAGCCCATTTTCACCAATTTACGTATGAAAAATATGGGCCAGGGTCAGCTCGCCCATAGTGGCTCGCCCAAAATCAGTTCGCTCGTTGAGGTGAACTAGTGGTTCGCCCGCCAACCGTATCATTTAAAACCAAGTGAAACTGGCTCGTTCATGTCGGCTTGCCATGGTCTGTTCGCCTACTATGGTATTGCCCATGGTCAACTCGCCCAAATGCAACTCTGCCATGGTCAACTCGCCAATGGGGTACTTCCTTGGTCAACTTGCCCAATTTTATAAAACATGGGTCATTTTCCTTTGGCTCGCCTAGAATTTTATTAAAATAGGGATCGCCCGCCAAAACAACATAAAAGGGTTCGCCCAACTTGGCTTGCCCGGATTTTATTAAAACAGGGGTCACTCGCCCTAAAAGGGTTCGCCCAATTGTGGTTCGCCCGCCTTTTACTAGTTCGCCCAAATCAACGTAAGGGTCGCTTTATAGCTCACCCAATGTCAAAACAATTTACCAAATAATGCATGTCATAAACCAAAATATTTTCTCAGTATTTATATAACATTTAACTCCACAGGACATGCATTCACTTCACACACATCTCCTTTACCTCGTCTGATGAAGCCTTGCTTCCCGCTCGCCTTATCAATTCTCACTTCCCAGCTGCAAAGTAAAATATTAATACCATTAATATTTTCTTTTCGAATATTTTCTAAAACTATTAATATTTCTAACACTTTGGCGAGATTCAGTGACTACTCTACAGCTCGCCATTTGCCCAACAGAGCTCGCCATTCCTATTGGCTTATTCATGGGAGTTCGCCCAACTTGCGAGCTTGCCCTACAATTCAACTCGCCATTTTCATGAATTTCAGTTCGCCATTCAGGGCTTTTAGTCAGAGATGGGCTTGCCTATGAATTGAATTACCACTTGTCGACCTCTTTATTTCCTACTCGCCTCATTGGCGATCACTAACATTCTACATGGGCGATCACAATAGTTGCCATTCTCGCCCTTTTGGTGATCATTAATTTCATACATTTTGGGCGATCATAGCCCTCGCCATTCGCCCCCTCCCATTCGAGAATCATTTTAATTATCCAAAGAGTTGGCGAACACATATGTCGCCGACTCATACATCTCTTGAGCTCGCCACAACTTTGGGCGAGTACTCAACTATTTGGCAAGCAATTAAGTAATTCTGTTTGCCGTTCGCCCCTCGTGTTTTCTTATTCATTCTTGATTATTTTCCATCTAGTTTCTTATATATTCCAACAATATTTAACTAAAACCAGGCTATATCTATGTTTATTACGTTGTAAAACATAGAAATCTAGCATTAAATATCAAGAGAACCATAGAAATATGGAACTCACCTTAACTGAGTTGCACTTCCAGAACAGAGTGCTTTCTTGCCTCACTTAGCTTTCCTTTGCTTATTCCTCAGCTCTTCACACACTGGATAAATGGTTAGCTAACTAAGGATGAAGTTTCATGGTTCATGTATAAGAGGAATGGAAGAAATGAAATTGAGCTTGCAGAAAAATCAAAATGGGCGAGAAGGATTTTGAAGAAGATGAAGTTTGCTTCAATCGGTTTTTCCTCATGAAGTCTTCTTATATAATCACTCAAATCCCCTCAAAATCTACCACCTGTTCTTATCCCGTTTTCTTTCATCATTACCTTGTCTTATAGCTCATTAAATGATGAAGAAAATATGGCAATGGCGTGGTGAAATTTTTCTACTGTCATTAAATGGTGAAGAAAATTTCAGCCAAAACGGTACGGCAACAGCACATTCTTTCCTTACACGTTATTGACCTCTTTTGCAGTTGTTGTTGAATATTCTAGCCAACCAAATTCATCCTATGTTAGACTTTAACATTCTTTTCCTCTAAGTCTTATTTCTCTTGTATTTTATACCTTAAAATTTTGCTCTTCAATTTGCATTAGCCGTGAGATACACAGCAGCAAAAGTTGACTTGAAATGCAATTTATTTTGCTGCGTAGTTTGGACTTGCTTTCCACCTCTTTTCATATATTCCACCAATCAAATTTAATCATATAATTCTATTAAATAATTTATTTGCACTATCAATAATTTATAAATATGGTATATAGTATAATAAAATTCGGGTCTTACAATTACACATCATTTATACTGATTATTAAAGAACTACACACAGTTCTAGTCCAACTCAAGTTCCCAACTCCAAATCTCCATAGCCAGTCTCGACGGTGGACGCGACATTTCTTCCAGAGGCAAGGTGTGTTCATGGGAAGGGTGCTCTCAACTTCATTTCTGTTGGCTCAATGTCAACAGCAAAACCCTTCCCATGCTCTTTCCAGTAGTCCGCCTGTGGATTGATCCACTCTGGTTCTTCAATCTCCAGCCTTGATTCCTGAATTGCTTCAGTTGAAATGCTGTACTTGTCATCCCTCTTCTTCACCAGCTCTGGATCGATCTTGCCCAGGTTCACTCCCTGTGGAGACATCATCAATGCTGGTGCACCCAGCGGCAGCCTATCACCTTCACAAACACCCAATGTCAAATTAACATTTTGTGCATTTGGTATTCAAAATAAAAGAATCCCAGAATTTCTAGCAATATATTAACTTGAATTTAACTCGGTCAACCTGCCATGTGCACCAAAACTTGCAGTAGGTCTTAGCCAAGTTATCCAGTTCAGGTTTCCCTATCATTTCTGGAATCCTGGGATTAACCAGAGTCCTGATTTAATCTGCACCAAGTTATATGCTTATTATCATGATTAATGCTATGATTTATCAACCCCTTTTTGTGTAAGAAGAAAGTAAAATAGAAAAAGAAAACAACTAAAACCTCATAAGCGTGAGAATGCCAGAGCTTTTGCTCCTCCTGTGGCAGAGCTTCAAACAATCGATCGGATATTATATATTCAATTCCTGCACAAAATTGAAAAACTTGTTCAACATACTATTTTGTTGTTACTTCAAAATTGAGGGGAAAAACTGACCAATGAGGCAGGCTTTGGATTCGTTAGAATTATAAACAGGGCACTGGCAGAAGTCCTCGTTTAGCCTGGTAATATAGTGGTGAGTCTCAATCTGACGACTTATGTCATGACTATACAAGGCGAAGGTGCAGACATGCCTGCTTCACCGACGTCAAAGACTGCATCATGGATGCACCCTTGTCTATCACGTGCTGCCCCGTCGTCATCGGTTGCCCTGGTGGTGTTCGGTCGGTACCTCGAGCAGGTGTTGGAGCCGGGGACTTGTCACTCGAAACCATCGGACTGGAGTTGTCACTGGAAGCCATTGAAACTCCGTGTAACGCCTTTCTTCTATGTGATGTGCGCTAGTTTGTAGGTTCAGGGTGTGGTTTTGAAGCTTGATCTGAATTGTCAGGGTTATAAGGAAAGAAAAAAGGTAGATGGTGAACGTGGAATGATATTTAGGGGCCACATTGACATGCATGCAGTTGAGGTGTTTGGGGAGAGCGAGCATTGTGGACAGGAGGGTGCTTGTGAGGGACACCAGGGGCCGACGGGCTGCACTGTTTACAACTGAATCCTACTACAAGTGTTCAGTAATGACAAGATTTCATTGGCATCATTCATCTCCCTTTGAGGGTTGGAAGAAAGACAATGGGAAAGAAATGAGCAGGGTTATTACTTTTTAATCTCCTTTCTGCCTGTTTCTTGCTGGTAAAAAAGAAAAGAAAAGGATACAATCAATTCTGTGGGTTATTTCACATATACCAAATTAAAATTATATGAATTATTTCGCATATGCCAATTTAATTTAAAGTACATACTTGAGAATTGATTGTATCGTTTTCTTGAGAGAGAGCTTTGCTGTCCTTTGGGTCTTGTCCGGCTCGAATTCGGATTAGTCCTATATCAAATGGTGTAGAGATACCGGATGGTTTCAACAAAAAAAAATTAAAATTCTGTGAGTTATTTTGCATATGCCAAATTAAAATTCTGTAGGTTATTTCGCATATGTCAATTTAATTTAAAGAAGTACATACTTGAGAAGAAGTTAAATTTGGGGTGTACCATCAAACAACATAACAAGAGTACAAGACCCAGGACATGGCATGTTTAGATAATGTCTATTGGTATCAGTTGGCTGATCCTCACATGATACTCAAGCTATTTCCCTCTGTCTTGGCTTCATCTTTGTTATCGACAGAAGAAACAACAGCGCTCTCAGATCTATACTTATAACGCATTGCAACAAACAGATAGACAAGGAAATTGGCCAAACTCATTAAAGAAAGCAACAGGTAGAAGAGATCCAGATGATTCCTGTTGAGATTGTTCCCTGCTAACCAGCCTCCGCTTCTTGTGATATCTTTTGTTGCCCTATTGACTATCTTAACCATAATGGAACTGAGATAGTACCCAAGTGCCATGGAGCTCCACAGAAAGCAAGTGGAGACCGTTTTAAGTCCTTTTGGAGCCTCTGAATAGAAAAATTCAAGAAGACCCACATACGTGAACATGTCTGCGATTCCGAATATGAAGTACTGGAATGAAAGCCAGAATGTGCTAATAGGCAATGGCTGAAGCACTGGTATAGCATCGAGCATATTGTGGTCTCGTGCCACATCTTTGCGTTTCACTTCCATTATTGCAGCCGCAGCCATGGAAATAGAAGAGAGAACGAGACCTACACCTATACGTTGAAGGTGAGTGATCCCTGTGAGATGCCCTGTGAACACTCTGAGAATTGGAACGATGATTTGGTCATAAAATGGAATTATGATGATCAAGAAAGCGACGGGAATTATTGGTAGAGAGGCAGGTGGTATGTGGAAGCCAGCTATGGTGGTGTCCATGGTATAGCCTTGTTGGACTGAAAAGGTTTGGAGTTGAGCTAGGCAAAGGGTCATGATTATGGCACAAGCAAAAATTGGGATCATTCCGAGTATGATTTTTGCATTTTCTACCTGCGTTACTCTGCAAAGTTTCCACGGATTTGGAGTCTGTGCCCTGGCTGCTGTTTGAATGGCTGCTTTGTCCAGGAACCTGAATACAGTCATAAACGGATAGATAAGACTCTTAAACCTCTTTGATTGGATATTATTCAGTAGAATCATCAGAAAGAACCGAAAGGAAACAGCCGAACTTAGATCAAACCCGTAAACATCACTGTGAGGCAGGAAATCATCTTCCAAAGCAGCTTCGTTGTCATTGTCAATCTCATAGAGCTCCGCAGGGTTCTCAGGGTGTTGAAGATTTCTGTTACGGATTGCTGCAACATAAACCTTCAGGAAAAGCAGAAGGAAGTGAATTAACTAATTTTTTACGAAGAGAACATGTGAGAATTGTTGGGATATTCCCACATCGGTTGTGGAAGGGGCTTGGTGTGTGTTTATAAGTGTGAGGGAAAGCCTCACCTCTTGAGCTAGCTTTTGGGGTGAGAAGACCCAATAGCACCTAACATTGGTATCAGAGCCCGGGTTGCCAACATCTCTTCCTCTGTTCCGGGTAATAAAAAATGCTCCCCCTGCTCTCCCAAGGCCCGATGGTTGAAGGAAGTGATTGTTGGGGTTCCCAGTTGGGCCTCAAACGACAAATACGCGGAAGCAATGTCACAATAACAATACCCACAACAATCAACAGCAATATCCCAAGCCAATAATAATAATAAATCAAGCTACCAAGCCACAAATAATACGCAGACAATAAAACGTAAATAAAACGACACCAAAGTTTAACGTGGAAAACTCTCCAGTGTAGAGAGAAAAACCACGGGGCAAACCGAATAAAAATCCACTATGAGAAATAAGCAAATTACAAAGTTTCAATACCCTAGGCTTTTTGCCCAAAGCTCAGGATTCCAACAATTGGCCTAAAAACAATAAAGTTTACCTCTTTGGATTCACCAAGATAATCTACCCAAAGAATACCCAATTGTTGTACAAGCTTATCTCTCCCATTGCTCTCTCTATGGAACAAGAAAAATATCACAAAGCCTAAAGCTTACTTTTTCTCCTTTGTGTCGCCTCTCACCAAAATAGACTTCTCACTCTGTCTTTACAAATTGTTTATGCCACACTTTATATAGAGAAAAAACAAATCCCTAACTGACTCCATGTAGGACTCTAATAATTAATGTGGGCTGGACCCCACACATCTAACAATCTCCCCCTCCAGCCCCATTAGGAGGAGATCCATCACCACGACCTGTCATTTAGAGTTCACCTTGGCCAAAGTGTTCATCCCGGCCAAGTCACTACACAACTCAAGTTTATCTCTGGGAAGTGTCTTCGTTAACATATCAGCTGTATTCTTATCTGTGTGAATCTTCTTCAACTGCATCTGTTGCTCGTTAATCACTGAGCGCAACCAATGGTACCGAACATCAATGTGCTTTGTCCTGGCATGGTACATGGTGTTCTTACTCAGATCCAAAGCACTCTGGCTGTCACAGAATACCACATACTCTTTCTGACTTAACCCCAATTCAAGAAGAAATCTCTTCATCCAAAGCATTTCTTTGCCTACTTCGGTTGCTGCAATATACTCAGCCTCTGTAGTAGACAAGGCAACACACTTTTGTAGTTTGTACTGCCAAGATACAGCTCCCCCTGCAAAAGTAAATATATACCCTGAAGTAGATTTCCTACCATCAAGATCACCTGCCATGTCTGCATCAGTAAACCCTTCAAGAACTGGTTCTGTAGTCCCAAAACTCAAACACATCTTAGAAGTACCTCTCAAATATCTGAAGATCCACTTCACCGCTTCCCAATGAGCCTTTCCTGGATTGGAAAGAAATCTGCTCACTACACCAACTGCATGAGCAATATCAGGTCGTGTGCAAACCATAAGATACATCAAAGACCCAACTGCAGAGGAGTAAGGAACAGTAGACATAGCATCATTTTCTTCCTTAGTCACCGGACAAGACTTCTTACTCAAGTGAAAATGATTAGCAAGAGGCGTGCTAACTGACTTAGCATTCTGCATGTTGAATCTCTCTAGCACCTGTTCAACATACTTTTCCTGTGACAACCACAGCTTTCCAGCTTTCCTATCACGAATGATATCCATACCCAAAATCTGCTTTGCTGGACCTAAATCCTTCATGTCAAAGGACTTAAATAATGCCTCTTTCAACCTGCAAATCATACGAGCATCTTGCCCTATAATCAGCATATCATCAACATATAATAAGAGAATAATGAAATCATTATCTGGGAATTTTCTCACATACACACAAGGATCTGCTACCGTTCTTTTATAGTTTTGGCTTACCATAAAAGAATCAAACTTCTTGTACCATTGCCTAGGAGCTTGCTTCAAGCCATACAAGCTTTTCTTCAATTTGCAAACCATGTGCTCCTTCCCTTTCACTTCAAAACCCTCTGGCTGATCCATATAAATCTCCTCTTGCAAATCACCATGCAAGAATGCAGTCTTCACATCAAGTTGCTCAAGCTCAAGATTCAAACTAGCTACTAATCCCAATACCACTCGAATGGAGCTCATCTTCACAACAGGAGAAAAAATCTCATCAAAATCAATGCCTGGTTTTTGACCAAAGCCTTTTACCACCAATCGAGCTTTGTATCTCACTAGCTTGTCACCATCCTTTTTCAGCTTAAACACCCATTTGTTCTTCAATGGTCTTCTTCCTTTCGGAAGCTCAACAAGGTCATAAGTGCTATTTTTCTGCAATGAATCCATTTCCTCTTTCATTGCCTTTAACCAATACTCCCTATCTGGAGTATCATGCACATCTTGGAAACTCTCTGGCTCCCCGTCACTTGTGACCAAAATATATTCTGAACTGTGATACCTGGTAGATGGTCGATGCTCCCTAGTAGATCTTCTGACTTGAGACTCCACACTCCTCTGTATTGGGGCTGGCTCCCCCTGCTCAACACTCCCTGGTTGAGAGGGTTGCGGCCCCTGCTCAAAACCCACTGCATTTGGCTGTGCAATGTCATTATTAGCATCTATCCCATCACCAACTATGGCTGGCTCATATGTATCCCCAAGTTCTACATCTTGTGCATTTCCACCATTTGTGGCACCTCTAAGTGGAATCCCTGCAGGTGTTAAGTCATCATACTCAACCGTAACTCGTGTAGTCTTTCCATTTTTATCGAAGTCTGTGATGAACTCATTTTCATGGAAAACCACATCCCTGCTTCTAATTGTCTTTTTCTTCTCTAGGTCCCATAGCCTGTAACCATATTCTTCATCACCATACCTAACAAACACACATGGAGTAGCCTTGCTATCTAGCTTTGACCTCTGCTCCTTTGGCACATGCACGAATGCTGCACAGCCAAAGACCTTCAAATGTGAGTATGAAGCTTTCTTCTCTGTCCATACCCTTTCAGGAATGTCAAAGCCCAATGGCACTGATGGTGATCTATTAAGCAAATAACAGGCTGTATTAACTGCTTCACCCCAGAATGCTTTAGGCAATTTTGCCATCCTCAGCATGCATCTGACTCTCTCTATAATGGTGCGATTCATCCTTTCAGCAACACCATTATGTTGTGGTGTCCCAGGTTCTGTCCTTTCATGCCTGATCCCATGCTTTGAACAGTAGGCTTTAAAGTCTTTTGATGTGTATTCACCACCATTATCTGTACGAATACACTTTAAGGATAATCCTGTCATCCTTTCCACCATGGCATGAAATTTCTGAAAATACTGCAATACCTGGCTTTTGTTTCTCAACATATACACCCAAGTTTTTCGTGAAGCATCATCAATAAAAGTAACAAAATATCTATTACCACCTGATGACTCTACTTCTATGGGACCACATACATCAGAATGAATTAATTCAAGTTTATTTTTCTTTCTTTTAGAAATCTTCCTAAAAGAAACTCTACGATGCTTACCAAATAAACAATAATCACATGAGTTAAGAGAAATACCTTTGGCTGAGGGAATGAGGGACTGCCTCGCCAAAATCTTTAACCCTTTCTCAGTCATGTGTGCCAGCCTCCTGTGCCACAAATTTGCTGAAGCATCATCCTCAACTGTATTTACCTGACTGCCTGTCAACTTCATCCAAGTCTTGTACATAGTGCAACACAATTTTCCTCTTGCCACTATCAAAGACCCTTTGAAAAGCTTCCATTGCCCATTTTTCTGCTGACTCTCATATCCTCCTTATCAAGGACATTCACTGCAAGCAAGTTCATCCTCAGATCTGGAATGTGTCTGACATCCCTCAAAGTCAATGTACAACCAGTGCTTGTTTGTACCACTATATCACCAATCCCAGCAATCCGCGACATACTCTTGTTTCCCATCTTGGTATAACCAAAATCACCTATTCTGTAGGTTGTAAACAATTCCTTATTGGGAACACAATGATATGACGCTCCGGTGTCAACTATCCACTCTATGCTAGAATCCCCTACATGATTACACTCACCATGTGTACAAACCAAAGAAACCATTTCACTATCAGAATTCACCGTTGTAACATTTTCATCATCTGAGTTATTCTTATTTTTTTCATCTTTTTGCTCTTGCTTCAAGATCCTGCAGTTCCGCTTTATGTGACCAAGTTTGCCACAATGAAAGCACTTCACCCTATTTTTGGACTTATGTCTGTTCTTGGACTTACTACGACCTCTAGAATCCTGACCTCTGTCTTTAGTTCTACCCCTGTTCTCTGTGACAAGAGCTTCATTCCCAGAGTTTGTCTCCTTTCGCCTTGCTTCTTCATTAAACATACTGTCTTTTACCATCTCCAAGGTCACCGTGCCATTAGGAGCTGAATTAAGAACAGTCACAACTAGTGTCTCCCAGCTGTCTGGCAATGAGCCTAGAAGAAACAATGCTTTCATCTCATCATCTATTTGCAGTTTCATAGTGGTCATCCGATTGAATAGATCTTGAAAGTCACTCAAATGCTCAGAGATAGATCTTCCCTCCTTATACTGTAGAGTAGCAAGCTTCTTAACAAGCATAACTTTATTCAAGGCAGTCTTTCTCTCATATAGTGATGCTAATTTTTCCCAAACACGAGAAGCACTTGTCTCCTGCGCAATATGATGAAAAACACTAATGTCTACCCATCTTCTAATGGTTCCCAAAGTCTTCCTATCTAACTTTTTCCATTCATCATCTTTCATATCTGTTGGCTTACCAGAATCACCTAATACTGGCTCATACAGATCTTTGCAGTATAGATGATCTTCCATCATTGGCTTCCAAATTGAATAATTTGAAGCTGTCAATTTTATTATGGATCCTGTATCTCCTTCCATGATCTCAAAGCTCTAACCCGAGCTCTGATACCAGTTGTTGGGCCTCAAACGACAAATACGCGGAAACAATGTCACAATAACAATACCCACAACAATCAACAGCAATATCCCAAGCCAATAATAATAATAAATCAAGCTACCAAGCCACAAATAATACGCAGACAATAAAACGTAAATAAAACGACACCAAAGTTTAACGTGGAAAACTCTCCAGTGTAGAGAGAAAAACCACGGGGCAAACCGAATAAAAATCCACTATGAGAAATAAGCAAATTACAAAGTTTCAATACCCTAGGCTTTTTGCCCAAAGCTCAGGATTCCAACAATTGGCCTAAAAACAATAAAGTTTACCTCTTTGGATTCACCAAGATAATCTACCCAAAGAATACCCAATTGTTGTACAAGCTTATCTCTCCCATTGCTCTCTCTATGGAACAAGAAAAATATCACAAAGCCTAAAGCTTACTTTTTCTCCTTTGTGTCGCCTCTCACCAAAATAGACTTCTCACTCTGTCTTTACAAATTGTTTATGCCACACTTTATATAGAGAAAAAACAAATCCCTAACTGACTCCATGTAGGACTCTAATAATTAATGTGGGCTGGACCCCACACATCTAACAAGAATTTCAATTTTCATGAAGTATTCATGGACTTTTCATGCAAACCTGAATGATTTCCACAATGACGCTAGTTCCTTTAACAACATGCATCCTATACAGTGTCCATCCTGCGGCGGCGATGAAGACAGCCAAGAACATGGCGATGGCGGAGATCCCGAATCCCCAATCCCATCCTTTGTGATCATCAATCCAGACAATAAACGTTATACTAACTGCACCACCAAGGCAGAGGGCGAATAATAACAGGTTGAAGAAACTGGACATGTGCTTAGCCTCTCAGCTCCCTGGGATGGCACCGAGGCTTTTATCCCTCCTGTTCCGGTAGCAACCAAGTATAGAGCAATGTAGAGGAATGCAGCTTCACCACTTCTCATTTTCTCACAGCGAGAAGTTGGATCAAAGACGTTACAAGCAGGTGGCCTGAGGCTTGAATAGTGAGCTTGCACAGACAGCAACGCTAGTCCCTTTTTGCAATGATCATTCACAAACAAAAGCAAATGAGTTACCAATTACAAACAAGTTTGTCAGCTGCAATATGAGCAGTCCCCAACTCCGAAGTATCTGTCTAGGGCCAATTCAGTGGAACTGGAAAACTGGATAACATAAGCTGATGATAAGATTAATGATAATATATCTACTGCATACCAAAAACTCGATGGATCCTGCAATGAGGACAGTTCTAAATCTGCCAATAAAGCTGTCTGCGAGGACCCCAAACAGAATGGAAAGGAGATAGCCAGTCCCCATGAAGTTGGTTAGAGCATTAGCTGCATCAGCTACTTCTAAATGCATAATACCAGTGAAGTAAGTCACCAGGTTTACGGCCAGGTGAAGATTTGCCAAGTTCTCAAACGCAAACGCCACTGCAGAAAACAAGAAATCCTGTCTATGAGTTTATAATTGAAACTTTCTTTTACTTCAATTTTTTACTAGTGAGCAGTGTTCACTTACCTAGAATGAACAAAGCAGCTCTCATTCCTCCATGCTTATACCTCACAGCAGTTTTCCCCGTCCAGTCCACCTTTCCTTCAACAAGCTCAAGTGTCTCCTACAACAAAACCAGAAAAGTATGGTTATTCTTTTTAAAGGAAACATATAAAAGTAAACCAAAAAGAGTGAACAAAATGAAACAAGGAAAAGATGGGAATACCATGGTGACTTAGCCTGCAGCTAGGTCTTCTTATTCCTATTGCAAAAGGTTATCAATGGTAGGACTACTTAGAAGCAGTGAAAGAACTCTGTCTGTATATATAATGCTTCAAATATAGTAATATAGATAGTGGGCGAAGACTAGTTCATAATCTCTAGCTGATATTGCCGACTTCACTAGTGAGATATTCCCTCTAGCACATCTGGCTAGGAATTAGGCATGCATGCAAATAAGGTAGTGACATTAAAATTTTGTAGTATATTTTATATATAGAAGTGTTGGAGTGGTTTGAATTGGAAATATTTAACAGAAACAATGGAAGAAGCAGAACTGAATGCATGCAGAAGGAATTTGCCGTTATTCCAAATAAGTCACAAAGCTGGAATCTGCTTTTTTAATCCGTACTTTATGATTTTTTATTATTTTATTTAAAAACATGTATCTTTAATAATTATTTTAATCTCATCAGATTCAATTTCATTATCCATCTAAACTTGTTTAACTGGGCGGTTATTCACTTTGGACACAAGGATGCGAGTCTAAAAGGGATTTATAAATCCAAGTTGGACGTAACTCACAAAGCTGTCAACAGAATATGAAAATCACACAACCTTTTATATAACCTAACGTCCCTTTAGATGAAACTTCAGGAAGTTAATGAATGTTGCATTGTGTTCCAATGTGGGGCCGATGGTGATTCATAAAAGAGAGCGTTTGTGACTTTGTGTTGTTGTTAAGGAAAACTGAAACAGAACTCTGACAAACTCCTGACTTGTACGCAGGATGAAGAATACGATATGGCATGGATAGACAGAGAAGATTTGGTTCATCAAGTGTTGCTGACATGGTCAGGGAATGGTGGTACAAGATGCCTCTTTTGTCGGGACACTCACGGATCAATGCCTATTGGATCTGCATTTTCTCCGATAAGCAAGATTTACCGAGTCCTTTTCAATGATGGCCGGCTTCAGTGTTTCAATTTCTGGCTGATATTTTACATGGTTAGGCTTTCGATATAAATTAAAAGTTTGTATATGATGTATTAATAATATATAATTTTATATATTATCAATGTATTAAAAATTAATATTTTATTATTTGATAAATTAAAAAAATATGTTAAATTTTTAAAAGTAAATATAAATAAAATTTTTGAATTTACTCATAAGAACTTATTGATGAAGTGTCAATTTTTAATGTATTGATAATATATAAAAGTTATATCATGTCAATGCTATAAATCCATAAACTAAAGTAGATACTTCAGTTCCGACAAGAAAACCTGCAGATTGCATGTGTGAATGTACGTGCCGTTGCGTATGCGTGTGCTGCAACTCATTAAATCATGACTCATACAAGGAAGATGAAATTACTCGTAAATAACAGTAGTAAATCATTGATAACTTAATTAGTAGTCAATCATCTATAACTTAATAGTAATTAGAGATACCTTTGTTCTAAGTCATTGATATAATTTAGTAGTAAATCATATATAATTTAATTAGTTGTAAATCACCTATAACTTGGTAGTAAATCAATGAACTGTAAATAAGTTACAACTTAGTAGTAAATAACCTATAACCTACAAGTAAATCACCGATAATTGAGTAGTAAATCATGGATAACTTAACAATAAATCTAAATAACATAGAAGTAAATCATTGATAATTTAATAATAAATAAGTGATAATTGAAAATCATTGGCAACTTAATATTAGGTCTGTGATAACTTAGTAGGAATCAAAATGATTCGTATTTTTTTTTTGATTACATGAGAAATTATGATTCGTATTTTTTTTTTTATAATTGGAGGTGCGTAAGTGTCCATATGCCAATTAAATATGTACTGCAGGTTTAGCAGAAAATAGAACGAATGACTTTCTCATTGCATCAAAATTCATATGTTTGGGACTCTTCTATAACTTCTTTTCCATTTCTATATCACCATATCGACCTATGCATATTCCTCTTTATGCATTTTTTTGAATTAAAGGCTATGGATCCTATTAACATTTCAGTTTTCTCATATTTCTAAAGTGATCCAGTAGCAATATCTTTATATTTGAATATGAAATTTAATTTAATTGATTTATGTAATTTTTTTAAAAAATAATTTTTAATAAATTTAATATTTAAATTTCAACGCCTAATGCTCTTTTCTATTATTCTTAAACTGTAATTTTTTTTATAAAAAAAGTCATTATTCCCAAGAAAGAAATTTTACATTAGAACTTTTTTGATTTCATTTAATTATTTCGTAAGAATGATTTCTAGGGTCAAAGAATAAATAAATTTTTTCCTAGATTAATTGTTATGCGGAAGGAAATTCCTGTCTCCCACTACCGTCGACTAATTACAGCACCTGCTCTCCCCATCACGTTTTGCACATTGGCCTGACTCCCGGTGAGAGTCAAAGCTTGCCTCCCACTCAAAATTAAGCAATTTCACACAAGAAATTTTCAATGCAATCAAACATTTTTCTCTTTATGATTAATTTTTTTTAAACCACGCGTTGTTTACTTACAATATTAAGTATAAAATTAATATTTGTTAGTGCTTTGTAATTAGTGCTGGCTTAAGAGAATTTAACATTGTGAGAATTTGAATACGAAACTTTCAACTATGAACTATCTTTACGCAAGAGACTTAATAGGGTTTTATATCACTGAGCTAATCTTTTAGATTTCATTATTATTCATTTACTGTATATTGAACAATATCGGTATTGAAGAAAATGTATACATTAAACAAATATTTGGATGCATTTAAAATTTCTCATTTCACATGATTGACGTGACTTTTTTGCTCATTGAATTAGATTGTAAATTCCTCCTTTGATTCAACTGTTTTCATCGACTAAGGGCTAGTTTGGATGGACGGTTTGATTGATTCCGATGAGATTGAAAAAAGTGAAATGACTATTATAGGTATAAGTTTTTAATAAAATAATAAAAAAATCAAATAGTACAACAATAATTTTACCCATTTTTGTTTTGTCTTTTTGTAAGTTTTTTTGTCTTGTAGTAAAAGATTCCACCGCACCAGAGTGGTGGAATCCAAATTGAGTCTAAAGGTAGTTTGGAATCTACCGTACCGGGATGCAGTGGAAACCTCTCACTAAAGATAAAAAAAGCAAGTGTAAATGAATTTTTTATCATTTTTTTATACATTTTGTTAATATTTTATTAAAAATATTTTTACTTAATGATCATTTTACATTTTTCAATATTACTGGAACCAATCTCATCGTCTATTTAAAATAGTCCTAAAAGAATAAAGAATTTGGTTATTGAAGATGTACAAAATTGTTTGATTTTTTTCCTTTTATGAAAAAGTCTATTTTGAGGATAGAAGACAAGATTTCAAATGTTAAGACTGAACTCTTGAATGCAAATTTTTAAGAATAACTGTATGAACTATTTAAACTGACCTTTAGGTTCGAAAGGTTGAACCTTTTTGAGACTCAATCTAAATTGTTTTCTCCCAAAAAAAGACACAAACATTGTTTGTTTCGTAATCAAGAATGATCATTATGATTGTTGGAGTAGGGTTTGGGCCTTAGGTTAGGGGTTTCAAATCTTCAATTTTCCAACAGTGTTGTATATATTAATCATAGAAGACAAAACATGCAACGTCATAAAAAGATTAAATTTTAGCCATAACAAAAAAAAAAGTTAATCAAAATTTTTTTTTATTATTTAAAACAATTGAGAAAAAAATTGATCATTAAAATCAAAATTTAATATTTTATCAACAAATTATGCTATTGTTGACAAAATTAGTTGAAAAATACTTCTTGACTATATAAAATCAAAATCCCATAATATTTATATATAAAAATATATTATTAAAATAAAAAAGTTTTAAACTTTAGATCATTAATTTCTTTGATTTTGAGGTAAAGCGTCATTATTACATTTATATTATTGGCTCGATAAGTAGCACGCGCAAATCCATATTTCAACTTTTGTTAGTAAAAATACTCATAAACTTAACCCAAATGATTAGTTCAGTAATATAAGTCTTATTGGATTCTTGAGTGAGAATGATTCATAGCGAGAAATCTTTTGTTCGACTCACGATGTCAAATTTTCTTGGGTCAATGCCAATCACGTAACGTAAGTGGGAATTAGCCTCAACCTAAAGTAATATGGAACACCTTGTTATTTAAAAAAAAAAAAACTCATAATCTTCTTCTCAAATTTTAAATATCATAGTTAAACAATTTGTCTCTATTTTATGATTTTTTTTGGGCATTTTTTATTCTTTGGCTTAACTCATCAATGGATAGATAGTAAGTCATCCAACTTTCCTTGTCTTTATCTTCTCTTGACTTTCATAAGATTATCTACCATTGGTGATATGTCTAAAAGAAATTTCCTAACTATTGTATCTCAATTAAAGATACATTTGAGGTGTTTATAGAAAGCTTTTTGAGTTTATATTTGATATACTTTTGGTTTATGAATTTCCTATACTATTATCAAATCATATTATGACACTTAATTGATTAGTGAATTTAATTAATATTTATTTTTAAAGATTTTTTTATTTAACTTAAAACTAATAAATTAATAAAGTGACATGTTATAGGTGATTGACAGTGCATATGATTTATACACTAACATTACATCAAACATAAATATTAGTTTCTTTATAATATAAAAATAAAATAGAAAAAGATTATGCTATTCATTTTTTTAAATAGCCAATTTTACAAGTAATTTTTTTGAAGAAAGGTATACATATTTTTTATCATTAAAATAACTGTTAAAACAATTTTTAGAGAATTAAAATCACAAAAAACTTTTAGTATTAGTTCACATGGTTATATTTTTCACTTTTATGGTATAAAAATTATGCACATTTGAAATTTGAGTTTAGTTAACATTTTTTGCGTACCCTTTCTCTCAAATCAAAAATTTTCATTATATAAAAAATTTTCTCACATTTTTTCTCTCAAGATGTTAGTATTAATTTTTACTTTTAGTATACACGTGTAGCACAACAGCTACTGTTTGTGAGTATATATATTTCTATATATAATATTTAATTTAGCACTTCCCATGGTGGCATTGGAGTGTCTGTTTGATGATTGCAGCGTGTGTTGTCCATATGCTTGATATTGTCGATTGGCCAATTCCACGGTAAGTTGTTCACATAAGAAAACTTATATAATTATATTACACAAAAAGAGCCATCTTCATTAAACCTCTTTTTGTTTTTTTCCAAATATGCAATTGGGATTTGAAAAGTATGCCAACGTGAAATTCATTTGATCACATTTTCACTAAAACAATTTGTAATTTATTTATTAGGTTTATATTTAATGCACCAATAATATATACAGGATTTTTTTTTGAAAAGTAGATGGAAAAATTTCTATTAATACCAGGGCAAACTCAGGGGAAAAAGGCCCAAGAGACATGCCTGGAAAAAACAAAGTGGAATATATACAGGATTAGTCAACCACAGAATATCATTTTATTAAATAAAATTTAAAAATACATAGATCCTAGAACATAAATTAATAAATTTTATTGATATCTATTTTTAAAGATTTAATTTTTAACTTTATTTATTAATGAATTGATATCTTATGATTGACTAATATTGTATAGTTTTTATACACTAACAGTGCATCAAATGAAAACTTTTATTTATTTATATAAATATTCCAGCTTTAATTTACATCATATTGGAAGATATTTTTTTTTTATAAATATCATCTCTCATATTCTTATATAGTATGAATTCGGTTATAGTCCGAATTTTAATATTTGGAATGCTTCTTTTTTTTTTGAGAATTTTATCATAAACATATATATCTCTCCCACAGTCCCACTTCATGAAGTTTTTTTAAATAAATCTTCATTTTTTCTTGTTTTTACAAGAATTGAGTTATTTTTTTTATTATTATTATTTAAGGTGGAATTGGATGATGAGTAGACCCAAAAGGCTATGGTCTTCCCTAGTGTATTCACTTTCCTACATGCTTGGCGCACTATATATGGATCATATTCCCCGCGTCCACCAACTTCTGCACTAAGCTCCAAAGCCTCCAACCACTCCAAACTTAAGTGTCGAAACCTTTTCATTGTGTCTTTACATTGATCCAAAGCATAGTCCATTAAAAACTTGACTTTGCTCAATTCATTCATTCTAGGATTTCTGATTGCTCAAAAGCAATTAATTTCTTCAACCATTTCCTCCCAAGTAGACACTGTTCCATCTTCATTGGTTTCTCTTACTAGCCACTTCACATGGTTCTTTTGTGGATTACGTGTTCTTATCTATTGATAAAAATATAATCAAATTGAGTTAAGATGATTCAGTTTCAATTTCGAATTCCATTCGATGAATCTCAACTCGAATTTGATTTATTGCACTTAATTTTTAAAATTCAAATTCGATTCGACAATTCAATAGATTCAAATTTCATTTAATAAGTTTGATTTATTATTTCACAATAATACATTATGAAAATAAAATCATAAATTAATAATAAAATATATTATCTGGAATAAAGTTTTTACATGGAAAGATTGGACATTGATTCAAATGCACGTGGCACAGTTCTCTCTTTCGTCATAAGATCATTTCATGTGTTTCCCAGAGTAAGGCGCTTTACTGCGCTTTCGCATTACAATATCTTTCAATTTATTATGTACCTTTATATGTATCTATTTGTTGCTTCGCATTCTCATAAATCCTAAGCACCGTGAGTGAGTCAAAAGTGGACACTTCTTGGTACTCAAAACTCAATTTCATTTCCCCCTTATTTACTCTACCATTACATCCTAGCTAAGAAAGTGATTTATAAAAAAAAAATGGAAAAAAAAGGATACGAGTCATATACTAATGACAACTACCAATTCATTGTTTTTTTTTTATAAATTATATTTAGATGATTTAAAACAAAAAGAAATTTTTGATAATTCAAAAAATTTTATCGTCGACAAATTTTTAATTTAATTTTTTAAATTATAATATCACGTCGATAATATAATATGATATGTCAGATGATGCGATAACATCACGTGATATCGAATGGATGACGAGTGTGATAACGGCTTCGCGCTCGACGATTTTCGGAAAAGCGTTTAAAAACAAAAATGGGAGTCGCCACCAATCTTTTTTATTAGGTGTGATTGGCCACCTGAAAATGTTTATCTTTTCAACAAAATCTCAAAATTAATTAAGTTTTATTAAAAAGATAATCTTTTGGTCTGCGAAACAAAAATTGGGTTCGGGGGTACGGTTACGCGTGGGAAAGGATTAGCACCCCCACGACGCCCGTTAAAAACGGTACCATAATAATCATGTGTTATCTTTTAGTTTTAATGAAATGGTCTTGAATTGATATTTAAAAATAATTCATATTTTTATTACAATCAATTTTGTTCTTTTTAATTTTGAAACATTTAAATATTATTTTTTTATTTGAAATAAGTGAAAATCTTTTGTATTGAAAATTATTCCAAAGTACCCCAATACTCTGGTAGCATTTCGGATAATTTCCTCACCTAGAGATTTCTTAAGAATCACTACTTGTGAGTTCTATAGAATCTCATCATCAGAAGATTCACACTCGTTTCAAAAATTATTATGAATGCAAATGATGCAAACAGATAATAAATGATGCAAATGAATTTTTTTGATTTTTTTGTATAAATATTTCTTTATTTATTTGAAATGAAAATTTTTATTATTGAAAAATTGCACTAAGTATCCCAATACTCTGGTAATGCTTAGTGAACTTCTCTCACCTAGGGATCAGTCAAGAAATCACTACTTGTGAGTTTCATGACATCCCATCATCGGACGAATTTAATTTAATTATTAAAGTTCATTATTTATTTTTCTTTGTTTTTTTATAAAAAAAAATTTATTTATTTTCATTTTCAATAAAAATTTAAATTATTGAAAAATCATACTAAATATCCCAATACTCTGGTAACATTTAGTACGACTCTTCTCACCTAGGGATCAGTCAAGAAATCACTACTTGTGAGTTTCATGACATCCCATCATCGGACGAATTTAATTTAATTATTAAAGTTCATTATTTATTTTTCTTTGTTTTTTTATAAAAAAAAATTTATTTATTTTCATTTTTAATAAAAATTTAAATTATTGAAAAATCATACTAAATATCCCAATACTCTGGTAACATTTAGTACGACTCTTCTCACCTAGGGATCAGTCAAGAAATCACTACTTATGAGTTTCATGACATCCCATCATCGGACGAATTTAATTTAATTTTCTTATTTTTAAATATGATTCCTAATTAATAATAATTAATGAAGATGCAAATAAAAGAAAATTTTTCAAAAACTTTTATTTTATAGGATGCATTAATAATAATAATAACAATAACGACCATAACAATAACGATAACAACAACAACAACAACAACAACAACAACAATAATAATAATAATAATAATAATAATAATAATAATAATAATAATAATAATAATAATAATAAAACACAAATAATAATAATAATAATAATAATAATAATAATAATAATAATAATAACACAAATAATAATAATAATAATAATAACACAAATAATAATAATAATAATAATAATAATAATAATAATAATAATAATAACAATAATAAAACAAAAAGAAAGGGCTAAAAATATACCAAAATTAATTGGGTTTTAGACCCAAAAGAAGCCCCTCCTGAATAGCCCAGGAAGGCAGCCCAAAAGAGTGGGCTCGGCTGGGATTGGCTGATTGGGCCAAGGTTGAAGTGGGCCCAAACACTGGAGCGGGTCGAACGTGGGTCGAGGCGCGGGTCGGATCGTCTTCCTCAGCTGGCCGGGCGGGCGCGCGGATCCTGGACCCGGGTCGGGTTCAGGCGCGGGTCTTTCTTTTTTTTTTTTTAACGCTATAAAAGGTTTCTTTTTTTTAGTTCTTCATTTTCTCGTTTTCTTCCAAAAAAAATTCCTTCAGCCTTCTCTCCTTCCCCCGATTCCCGGCCGGGCGATTTCCGGCCGCCGTCGCCGGTGGCCAAAATGAAAAAAGCTTCCTCTTTTCCGACTCCTCACTGCCTCCTGAACCCGATTTCGACTCCCGTTTCTCCTAAAAAACTCCTAACCACCTAGATCGGACCTTAACCGAAACCCTTCCCTTTTTTTTTCAATTTTTTTCTTTTTTTTTTTAGATCTAGCTGATGATGTTTGGTTGTAGCTTTGGTGTTTTGGTTTGTTGGTGTGTGTGTGTGTGTGCGCTTCTTGCAGGTTTCAAGCTAGGGTTTGAGGAGCTCTCGGGTTTGGGATTTTTGTGGCTTTGGTGATGGTGTCTGGTTTCGGTGGTGATGGTAATGATGATGGTGGTGGGTTCGGTGAAGTGGGTCTCGGGCGAGTGGTGATTTTTTAGGGAAAGGGGTTTCGGGTAAGGGTAGTGAATATGGGTCTCGGTGGTTGATGGTGGTGGTGGATAGTCTGGTGGGAGTGATGGTGGTTGTTTGGACGGTGATGGGTAGTTTTCGGATTTCGGGTGATGGGGAGGCCGAATGGTTGGGTTTTGGTGAGGTGAGGATGATGAAGGTCGAGAATGGTGGTTGCCGGTCTTGGGATTGGTTGAGATGAAGGTGGCTAACGGTGATGGTATGTGAGGATGATGGTGAGCCGAGGACCCTCCCCTCAGGTCCCCTTTGGTCTGTAGCTTATATTTTTGTCACCAATGGTGACTGGTGTGACGGGGTATAGGGAAGAGTAGCGTGCAGGCTGGTAGGGATAGGTGACAGTGGCGGTAGCTGGTCAACAAAACAAAATATAATAATAATAATAATAATAATAATAATAATAATAATAATAATAATAATAAAAAAAAAAATAAATAAAAAAAACAAATAAAATAAATACATATAGAGAAACAGTAGTAGCAGTAATAATAATAATAATAATAATAAATAATAAAAAAGAATAATAAATAGAATATATAATAATAATAACAACAAAAATGGGACAAAATTAGGTGTCAACAGCTGCCCCTCTTTGCTCATTGCTGAGGATCAGGAATAGAGCAAAGACAATTGACAGTAATTTTGTCCGGCTTATGACTCATTTCTCTCTTTTTCTTCTCTTTCTTCTTTTCCTTTTTTTTCTTTTTTTTTTCTTTCTTTTTCATTCTTTTTCCTTTCTTCTTTCTTTTTCTTTTCTTTTTTTTTGTATGCACTCCTCTTGCAGCAGAGGCAATGAAACTTTAAAGTTTTTCTTTCTTTTGAAATGTGCTCCCCTTGCAGCAGAGGCGATGAAACTTTAAATTTCTTTCTGAAATGTGCTCCTCTTGCAGCAGAGGCAATGAAACTTTAAATTTCTTTTTGAAATGTGCTTCTCTTTCAGCAGAGGCGATGAAACCTTAAATTTTTTTCCTGAAAAGTGCTCCTCTTACAGCAGAGGCAATGAAACTTAAAATTGAAAGATTTCACATTCAAAGATCTAAGATTCGGAGATTCACATCCGAAAATTTGATTTGGAGATTCACATCCAAAAATTTGATTTGGAGATTCACATCCGAATTTTGATTTTGAATTCAGAGATTCACACCTGAAATTTTTGATTTGGAGATTCACATCCAAAATTTTAACTCGGAGATTCACATCCGAAAATTTGACTTGGAGATTCACATCCAGAATTTGACTTGGAGATTCACACCCAATATTTTAACTTTGATTTGGAGATTCACATCCAAATCGAATTTCCCTATCTTAAAATTCTTTATCTTGATTTTTCTTCAATTTCATCTTTAAATCTTATGTTTAATCTCATTTCAAATTTAATCTCGAACCTCCTCTTTAAAATATAGCCCTGAACCTTCTTCTTCTCCTCCCCCTTTTTTTTTTAACCTTCTTCTTCCTCTTTTTTTTTTTTTAACTTCAAGATCTTATTCTTCCAACTTCATATTCTAATCTTGCATTTTCTTGACAAGGATACATTCAGGAACTCAATTTGAGGATTTGCATTGAAAATTCCAAATATAAACCTTAATACAGAGATTCGCATCTTAAATCCAGAGATTCTCATCTAAAATTTTGAGTTGGAGTTTCACATCCAAAAATTTGACTTAGGGATTCACACCCAAAATTTTGATTCGGAGATTCACATCCAAAATTTGACTTAAGGATTCACACCCAAAATTTTGATTCGGAGATTCACATCCGAAATTTTCAACTTGTAATTCAGAGATTCACACCTGAAATTTGATTTGGGGATTCGCACCCAAAATTTTAATTCAGAGATTCTTATTTGAAATTTTGAGTTGGAGTTTCACATCCAAATATCTATTTTAGAAATTCGCATTTGAAATTTTAGAGATTCTCATCTGAAATTTTGAGTTGGAGTTTCACATCCAAATATTTAATTCGGAGATTCACATCCGAAATTTCAGAGATTCTCACCTGAAATTTTGAGTTGGAGTTTCACATCCAAAAATTTGACTTAGGGATTCACACCCAAAATTTTAATTCGGAGATTCACATTCGAAATTTTAACTTGGAGATTCACATCCAAAATTTTGACTTAGGGATTCACACCCAAAAATTTAATTCGGAGATTCACACCCGAAATTTTAACTTGGAGATTCACATCCAAAATTTTGACTTAGGGATTCACACCCAAAAATTTAATTTGGAGATTCACACCCAAAATTTTAAGTTGAAGATTCACATCCAAAATTTGATTCGGAGATTCACACCCGAAATTTTCTGAATTGGAGATTCACACCCAAAAATTTGACTTCTTGCTTAAAATTTTCTGAATTGGAGATTCACATCTAAAGATTTAGTTTCTTGATGCATCATCCTTTTAAAACTTTTTACTTTAAAAATCTTATCACCTTATCCTAAAATTTTCAGAATCCTGCTTCCTTTCTTTGTCTTGTGTTTTGCCCCTTCTTTGATTGAAAATGTACAAATCTTGTTCCTTAAAGGTGAAATTTTCATTTTTTTTTTTGAATGTATGTGATGGATGCAATGCAAATGTCGAGAAATAAAAAAAAAGAAAAGGAAAAGAGAAAGAAAAAGATAAGGAAAAATAATCAAAAGTTGCAGTAACAAGGTTCACAAGACCACCATCCTCACCTTTTTTGAATCTTTTCAAAACATAAGCTTCCGTACCTCCACTAATCCCACGAAAGACCATTAATTCTTGGTTATTCTTCACTATTTGATCATACATTCATATTTCTTCGGTACACTTACAAGCCTTCCCACGATTCTCATCTTTTCCTTCTTTGCCCCATATCATTTTCGACTTTCCTCTTTTGTAATGCATCGGGCTTTCACAAATATTGTCAATTATTTATTTATCATCATTTCAATTTCATAACAGATGTAATGCCATCACATTTCTTTCAATAATCATGAGTATGCAGATTGGTTGAAAGTTGAAGGGAAGACATTTATGATGAAGTAAACGAGAACAAATTTAACCAAGAATAATAGGTAATTTCCAGAGGTCAAGGGAAGGTAACAATATCTAAACAATGAATATTCAATCAATCTTGATAAACTAATCTAGGATTTTTCCCAAAATTCTATTTGATTGACATTCTAATCATTTTGGTTCCATCAATGCTTTGCCCCCCACTTCATGAAATCTTCAAACAGTATTGGTTTCACTTATAAAAGGCTATCTTCTCGAGATTTTAGCCAAATCTTCCATTCTTCTTTTGACTCAAATCGCCCTTTTGGGGTTTTCAACTTGAGCCCCTTCTTATTCTCCTTCTTTTCTTTGCTTTTTTTTTTATTTTAGCTTTTTCTTTTTTTTTTTCTTTTTTCATTTTTCATTTTTTTTATTTTTTTCATCATTTTCTTTTTACATTTTCATTCTTTTTCAAGGACCATACTTATCCATGATCGACACACTTGCCAAGCTCCAAATCATGAACTTGTAACACGTCTAAGCTCAATATATGATTCCTTAACTCAAGCATTCAAGTTCGATCAAAATGGACTTTTAAGGTACGTAATGTAGGCCGGGTTTTGAGGTTCTGAAAGAATGGATAATAAGGCCCAAAATACGTGTTTCAAGGGTTTCAAGCCATAGGATCATTTTTCATCATTTTAAGAACCTTAGCATTCTACCTCATTTTTTGTTTATTCTTCTTTGGTTTCTCGTTTCCCTTTCCGTTCATTTCTTTTTCTTTTGATTCACTCTTTTCCTCATTTCCCTTTTTTTTTTGAGAAACTCCAGCATGAAGATATCTTTTTCTTTATCTTGCCCCTAGATTTCTAATGACTTGAAACTTTTTCGTGGGCAAATCTTACTTCATTTTTCTCAATTTTGCCCCCCAATGTGGAGGGTGATCCTTGGCAGGTTTCTTAAAAAAAACATATATAACTATAAGGCTCAAAAGGGGTGACGACGGATAATTTTTCTCATGTGTGAAGGGTAAACCAAAGATGGCCATTTCTCATTTCAAACGTAAATACTCTCATCAAAGAATTATTTATTGAGCCATTACAACCTTGTGAAAAGTCTACTTTCCTTGTGTACACTTCGTCTATTGACTTCAACATTCCCATCGATCAAGGGGGACAAAATTGTCAATACAAATAGAATTTTAAAGTTTTATCCTAGATTATTATCATAATCAACTTCATATTCACCATTTAACAACAAAATTGGGTGAAGAATGGAAATTAATCATTTATCAGCCAAAAGAAGGAGAAAAAGGTAAAATATAGGCGAATGCACCACAAAAATATAAGATTTAGAAGGGGAGGGAAAATGTAATGAAAATGCATCGATTACTCTGTTGAAATGACAAAAGATAAATAAAAGTCAATACACAAAAGCGCTTTTCAGTTTATGAGCACTACAAAAAGAAACAACTTTATACCATCATGAATGACCAACCAAAAAGTCTTCTTTTGCAATCATACTGCAGCATGGTTAACCTGTTCCTTCTTTTGTCCCAAAGTCCAACAAACCAGATCTAATCAAACTTTGCACCTTGTGCTTGAAAGCAGGGCAACTTTCTATCGAATGACCCGTATTTCTACTATGATAATCACATTGAGCATTTGGGTCATACCATTCTGGATATGGAGGTTCCAAAGGCTTTAATTGAACTGGGGTAACAAGTTGGTTCTCAAGAAGGTATTGAAATACTTCAGAGTAGGACCAAGGAATCGGATCGATGGCGATCCTCCTCCGTTTGTTTCGAGATCCTCTTTGGTTACTTTGGGTAGGCATAGGTGTTTGGAGACCTATTTGCCAACTAGATTGAGGGATTGGCTTACGGGTATTCAGGCTTGGAGAGATATGATTTATGGTGGGGTAGTGGGTTTGGTACATTGGATAAGGATAATATGGAGCAAAGTCTCCCACATGTTGCCCCTCATAATTCATAGCATGAACATCTCCTCCATTCCCCGATGTATCACCTTTTCTTGCATTCATGGCATCGTCTCCCACAAGCTTGCCACTCTTGATTGCATTATCTATTATTTCACCAGAGATCACCATATCCGTAAAATTCTTTGTAGCATTTCCAACCATCATTTCATAAAATGGTGCT
The DNA here is from genome assembly GCA_031772115.1 of Heritiera littoralis. Lineage (NCBI taxonomy): Eukaryota > Viridiplantae > Streptophyta > Magnoliopsida > Malvales > Malvaceae > Heritiera > Heritiera littoralis. The sequence goes on along the minus strand of JAPDPK010000026.1, from coordinate 3,678,981 downwards.
GGGAGTGTGTTGACAAACAAGATGGCGGTTTCTTTCTCTGTGAGGGGTGGTTGAACTTGGGCAGCTACATCCCTCCACCTTTGAGCATATTCTCTAAAGCTCTCTTCATGTTTCTTCATCATGCCCTGTAAGGATAAGCGATCTGGTGCCAAATCTTCAATGTGCTTGTATTGAGCAATGAATGCCCGAGCCAATTCTTTCCATGAGCGGATGTGGGCTCGATCTAGTTGGGTGTACCACCTGGCAGCTGATCCGGTAAGACTGTCTTGAAAAGTATGCACCAATAATTCATCATTCTGAGCATAGGCAGCCATTTTCTGACAGTGCATCTTAATATGACTTGTCGGGCATTTGGTTCCATCATACCTTTCAAATTCTGGAACCTTGAACTTTGGTGGGATAACTACACCTGGTACCAAACAAAGCTCGCTTGCATCTAAAGAGCCATATAAATCCATCCCTTCGATAGCTCGTAATCTTTCTTCAAGGAGATCAAATTTGGTTTGAGACTTTAAATTCTCTGTCGCTGTTGATACACTCATCTTCAATTTCCTTTGTTCTTTAGGATCATCTGAATTATGGACAGAGATTGGGTCTGATGGGTTCTTGCTGGGGTTTGGATTGTCATACCCTGAAAATGACGTATGCTGTGAAGTATAGACTTGGGGTGGATTGGGATTATGTGGATATGGACATCCACCATCTTGTGCCCGCCTTTCTTGGGTAGTTGCTTCCTGCAATGGCTCCTTTCCTCTACTCATCTTGGTCATCATCTCTATCATTGCAGCCAACTGCCCCTTCATCTCTTTTTGCGCCTTTTCTATTTTCTCCATTCGACTAGCTTGTCCTTCTTCCATGACCTGTACTTGTGAGAGCCCCGAACTGTTTTGTAACCTTTGATGGTCGAGAAGCCTTGGAACCTTATTACCACAATTTTCTAATTAGAAATCCTCATTATAATCTTACCTTTGTCTAAAAAATTTCTCTTATTTCTTTCAAAAATTTTTGGAACGAACAAATTTTTTTCTTCTCTTTTTTTTTTTGAAAAATGAAGAGTATTGGCATATTTACTAAAGTATAACAAGTATACAATGTGAATTTTATGAAAATCATGTTATTTGTATATGTATGCAATTGATATGTATGACAAAATCTATGAAATGGAACAATTTTTCTTCTTCTTTTTCTCCTTTTTTTTTAAATTTTTCTCTCTTTCTTTTTTGATTCTTTTTTGATTTTGTTAGTTTGCATAACTTTCTTGATTTTACATGTCGGGTATTTATGCCTTTACCTTAACCAAATCTTAGGGAAGAATAATTTCAAGGAAAATAATCAATCAATAGCACATGTATACAAATTTGATAAAAAAGAAAATTGAAAGAATAAACAAATTCAAAATTGTAAAAAAAACTTAGTCTAGTTTCTCAAAGACTTTTCTGCAAAGTGTGATGCAATAATGTCAAATGCATGCCAAAATTCAAATTAAAATTTGCCTCTTATTTATCATATTCACTTATTAACTTAAGAGGTCAAGTCCGAAACAAGCAAGAGGAATTGAAGAATAACCTTGAACCATACCAAACTTGTTTCAAAACTCCCTCTCTTTTTCCCTTGTTTTTAATTTTCTATGAGAAAGAACATATTCTTTTTTTTTTATGAAATGTTATGTAAAACGTTTAAGACATGACACAATAACAAGGCATGATGAAGGACATGTTTATGTAATTTATACACAATGCAGTGATAATAAAGATCAAATTTTGTTTTATTTCACCTAACTTTCATGATTCTAAAATGCAAATGACATGACTATCAACATATATATACACAATGATGATGAAATGAATTAAAATCATATATGTCCCTAACATGCTTGAGAAAGATGAATTTTCTTTATTTTTTTCTTGTCAACTTATTCTTTGAAAATTCTATATAGGAAAGTCAATTATTCATCTCTCTTTTTTTTTTTTACTTCAAAAAGAGAAAAAAAAATTTCATTCATTCTTTCATTTTATTTTAACTCATTTTTGAAGAGATATTAATTCAATTCCTACTCAAAATCCCTTTCACTTTTATTTTTTTATGCCTTTATTTTTAAGAAAATTTTCCAAGAATAATAAAGAATAAAAAATTTTAATTAAAAACTTAATTGAATTTCTTCTTATTATTTTTTTGTCTTTTATGCCTTTATCTTAAGAAAATTTTCCAAAAATAATAAAGAATAAAAAACTTAATTGAATTTCTTCTTATTATTTTTTTGTGAAAGAGACATTTTTTTTTAACAAAATTTTCATTTTTTATTGTAAAAAGAAAAGTTTATCCACATTTTATCATTTCATATTTTTATTTTAAAGAAAGAAAAACAAAAGAAATTAAAACTTTTTTATCTTTGTATATAAACATCTTGTAACTAAATATACATAAAACTTCTTTTTCTTTCTCTTGCCTTGGAGAATGTACTTTTATTAGTTCCTATTTTTAAGGACTTGTTTTCAAAAATAAAAAAAATCCCTCTTTTATAAAAGAAAGAAGAATTATTCACATTTTTAAAAGAAAAATTACACATTTATTCTATCATTTTCATCACATCTTTATTTTTTCAAAAATAAGTTTTTTTTTTGACAGGATCTTTTATAAAGAAAATATATTTTTTTCATTTTTATTTTACAAAATTCCTTTTTTAGAAAAAAATCAAAGACTTAAATTATATACAATTCAAATCAAAATTGATTGTACCTTTATTATTGATATGAGAAAAATGGGTCAAATAGTGTTCCCCCGTGTCCTAATTTTGGGTTAAGTTTTACAAAAATTGGACATGGCTCTACCTAAGGCTAGCCTCTTAGGTTTTTCTATATGCTGGGCTAGGTTTTCAAAATCTAAAGGTTCCCAAATTATACCTCACTGTCGCCCACACTGGACTAGTAAGATTTAATTTGAGTGGGAGTATTTCGCTTGCCATTGCGGAGGTGATTACCTCACGAGAGCATAGGTACTTTACTCCCTTCTAAGGAGGACGGAACCCGGGTATAGGGCTCATGTTATACAAATGCAAGTGCAAATGTGTGTATGAGGGAATATGTCAAACATTCATTAGACCCTAACCCTTATCCTAAATGCCCCACAATTTATTAAGAATAATATATACAAATAAAGAATGCTATAAAATAATCAACATAATTAAAACACAAATGCAACTAATTATTTTAAAATTAAAGAAATTAAATTTAAATATTAATTAAGACCTTTAAATTAAAACTTAGGATAACACATGATTAATAAATGGCTTGACCCTCAAAAGGCGTCCCCAGTGGAGTCGCCAAGCTGTGATAACGGCTTCGCGCTCGACGATTTTCGGAAAAGCGTTTAAAAACAAAAATGGGAGTCGCCACCAATCTTTTTTATTAGGTGTGATTGGCCACCTGAAAATGTTTATCTTTTCAACAAAATCTCAAAATTAATTAAGTTTTATTAAAAAGATAATCTTTTGGTCTGCGAAACAAAAATTGGGTTCGGGGGTACGGTTACGCGTGGGGAAGGATTAGCACCCCCACGACGCCCGTTAAAAACGGTACCATAATAATCATGTGTTATCCTTTAGTTTTAATGAAATGGTCTTGAATTGATATTTAAAAATAATTCATATTTTTATTACAATCAATTTTGTTCTTTTTAATTTTGAAACATTTAAATATTATTTTTTTATTTGAAATAAGTGAAAATCTTTTGTATTGAAAATTATTCCGAAGTACCCCAATACTCTGGTAGCATTTCGGATAATTTCCTCACCTAGAGATTTCTTAAGAATCACTACTTGTGAGTTCTATAGAATCTCATCATCAGAAGATTCACACTCGTTTCAAAAATTATTATGAATGCAAATGATGCAAACAGATAATAAATGATGCAAATGAATTTTTTTGATTTTTTTGTATAAATATTTCTTTATTTATTTGAAATGAAAATTTTTATTATTGAAAAATTGCACTAAGTATCCCAATACTCTGGTAATGCTTAGTGAACTTCTCTCACCTAGGGATCAGTCAAGAAATCACTACTTGTGAGTTTCATGACATCCCATCATCGGACGAATTTAATTTAATTATTAAAGTTCATTATTTATTTTTCTTTGTTTTTTTATAAAAAAAATTTATTTATTTTCATTTTTAATAAAAATTTAAATTATTGAAAAATCATACTAAATATCCCAATACTCTGGTAACATTTAGTACGACTCTTCTCACCTAGGGATCAGTCAAGAAATCACTACTTGTGAGTTTCATGACATCCCATCATCGGACGAATTTAATTTAATTATTAAAGTTCATTATTTATTTTTCTTTGTTTTTTTATAAAAAAAAATTTATTTATTTTCATTTTTAATAAAAATTTAAATTATTGAAAAATCATACTAAATATCCCAATACTCTGGTAACATTTAGTATGACTCTTCTCACCTAGGGATCAGTCAAGAAATCACTACTTGTGAGTTTCATGACATCCCATCATCGGACGAATTTAATTTAATTATTAAAGTTCATTATTTATTTTTCTTTGTTTTTTTATAAAAAAAAATTTATTTATTTTCATTTTTAATAAAAATTTAAATTATTGAAAAATCATACTAAATATCCCAATACTCTGGTAACATTTAGTACGACTCTTCTCACCTAGGGATCAGTCAAGAAATCACTACTTGTGAGTTTCATGACATCCCATCATCGGACGAATTTAATTTAATTTTCTTATTTTTAAATATGATTCCTAATTAATAATAATTAATGAAGATGCAAATAAAAGAAAATTTTTCAAAAACTTTTATTTTATAGGATGCATTAATAATAATAATAACAATAACGACCATAACAATAACGATAACAACAACAACAACAACAACAACAATAATAATAATAATAATAATAATAATAATAATAATAATAATAATAATAATAAAAAAACACAAATAATAATAATAATAATAATAATAATAATAATAATAATAACACAAATAATAATAATAATAACACAAATAATAATAATAATAATAATAATAATAATATTAATAATAATAATAATAATAAAAACAATAACAATAATAAAACAAAAAGAAATGGCTAAAAATATACCAAAATTAATTGAGTTTTAGACCCAAAAGAAGCCCCTCCTGAATGGCCCAGGAAGGCAGCCCAAAAGAGTGGGCTCGGCTGGGATTGGCTGATTGGGCCAAGGTTGAAGTGGGCCCAAACACTGGAGCGGGTCGAACGTGGGTCGAGGCGCGGGTCGGATCGTCTTCCTCAGCTGGCCGGGCGGGCGCGCGGATCCTGGACCCGGGTCGGGTCCAGGCGCGGGTCTTTTTTTTTTTTTTTTAACGCTATAAAAGGTTTCTTTTTTTTAGTTCTTCATTTTCTCGTTTTCTTCCAAAAAAAATTCCTTCAGCCTTCTCTCTTTCCCCCGATTCCCGGCCGGGCGATTTCCGGCCGCAGTCCACCGCCGCCGGCCGCCGTCGCCGGTGGCCAAAATGAAAAAAGCTTCCTCTTTTCCGACTCCTCACTGCCTCTTGAACCCGATTTCGACTCCCGTTTCTCCTAAAAAACTCCTAACCACCTAGATCGGACCTTAACCGAAACCCTTCCCTTTTTTTTTCAATTTTTTTCTTCTTTTTTTTTTTTTTTAGATCTGGCTGATGATGTTTGGTTGTAGCTTTGGTGTTTTGGTTTGTTGGTGTGTGTGTGTGTGTGGGCTTCTTGCAGGTTTCAAGCTAGGGTTTGAGGAGCTCTCGGGTTTGGGATTTTTGTGGCTTTGGTGATGGTGTCTGGTTTCGGTGGTGATGGTAATGATGATGGTGGTGGGTTCGGTGAAGTGGGTCTCGGGCGAGTGGTGATTTTTTAGGGAAAGGGGTTTCGGGTAAGGGTAGTGAATATGGGTCTCGGTGGTTGATGGTGGTGGTGGATAGTCTGGTGGGAGTGATGGTGGTTGTTTGGACGGTGATGGGTAGTTTTCGGATTTCGGGTGATGGGGAGGCCGAATGGTTGGGTTTTGGTGAGGTGAGGATGATGAAGGTCGAGAATGGTGGTTGCCGGTCTTGGGATTGGTTGAGATGAAGGTGGCTAACGGTGATGGTATGTGAGGATGATGGTGAGCCGAGGACCCTCCCCTCAGGTCCCCTTTGGTCTGTAGCTTATATTTTTGTCACCAATGGTGACTGGTGTGACGGGGTATAGGGAAGAGTAGCGTGCAGGCTGGTAGGGATAGGTGACAGTGGCGGTAGCTGGTCAACAAAACAAAATATAATAATAATAATAATAATAATAATAATAATAATAATAATAATAATAATAATAATAATAATAAAAATAAATAAAAAAAACAAATAAAATAAATACATATAGAGAAACAGTAGTAGCAGTAATAATAATAATAATAATAATAAATAATAAAAAAGAATAATAAATAGAATATATAATAATAATAACAACAAAAATGGGACAAAATTAGGTGTCAACAACGAGCTAATATCACATGACAATTGACAAATGATGTGTTATTATAATATGTCATACCATAGTTCTTAAAATAAATATGACCATTCGTTTATATATCTTGTATTCATATTATTGCAAATTGTATTTATTTAACGTAAAACGCAGAAATTATTGTATCAATATTCGTCCAATCATAAAACTTTTTTCAGTTTTTACCAATTTTATATATATATATATATATATATATATATTTGCCAAACTTTAACCATGACATTTTTTTATCATTTTTATATTGTATAATCATATCATGTTTAAAACTATCAAATCAACTCTAGACTTTAAAGAATGGATGACATAAAATTTAATAGTAAAATTATATCTTTTCATAATTGGTAAATAAAATAAAAATATATTATAATTTGAAGGACTAAACATATAACTTATCAAAAATAATATTTCTTAAGAAATCAAATATTCGATCGTGACATAAAAATTAGATGGGTGGAGGAATTATACTTCATAATGTGTCTGTTCTATGCAAAGCACTTGACATATTTGCTTATTGTTTACATGATCTTTTCTTCGGTAAATAAAATTCTAAATTTTCTTTCTTCAAATTAAAGAAAAAAAAAAAGAGAAAAAACTTGCGTAATAACATATATGGGATTTGATAGTTTTAAACATGATAGTTTTAAACTGTGATATCTGTTCCATTCCTTTCTCTTACCTTGGGGTTCCCCTCGGAGCTAATCCAAGAAGCCTCTCCTCATGGGAACCAGTGATTCGAAAATTCAATAACAGACTCAAAGGCTGGCAAGGAAAGCTTCTTTCGTTTGCTGGTAGAATTGCTTTAATCAAATCTGTACTGAACTCACTTCCTATTTACTATCTCTCTGTTTTTAAGGCACCCAAAGGTGTTATCAAGAAGTTGGAACAAATGAGAAGATCTTTCTTATGGGGCTCCTCGGGTGGAAAAAATAAAATGGCAAAAGTTAAATGGTCCCTTGTCTGCAGGCCAAAAGCATTGGGTGGACTGGGAATCTCAAGCATTAACACAATGAACATTGCCTTATTAAGTAAATGGTGGTGGAGGTATGGTTCCTGTGACAATGCTCTTTGGAAGAAGTTGATTCAGGAGAAGTATAGCTCTGGCTTTTTGGAGTGGCTCCCTTCGAGGCTACACACTGATAAAATGTCCACAATGTGGAAGAACATTATTTCCGTTGCCAGTACAGAAGGTGTTGATCGTCTTATTGGGTTCGAAGGTTGCCGTTGGTTACTTGGAGATGGTAACTCTGTCTATTTTTGGTTAGATAAATGGATCAATGACACACCCTTGAAGGATAAATACCAGAGGCTTTTCTCTTTATCTGTCAATAAAGAGATGAAAGTCTTTGAAGCTGCTAATGAATATGGATCCTGGAATATAATTTTTAGGCGTAACTTAATGGTCTGGGAGGAAAACTTGTTTAAGCTCCTTCTCGAGGAACTGAATCAAGTTTGCTTGAACAGGAGAAGGAAAGACAAATTGATATGGAAATTCGACAATAAAGGTGCCTTTTCTATTAAAAAATTTTCAGAGCTCATTGATTTCCAATTTGTTATCCCCGATGAGATAGTTTGGTTCTCTTCTATCTGGAAGTATAACATTCCACCGAAAGTCCAAAGCTTCTTATGGCTGGCTGTTTTGAAGTGCTTACCATCAAAGAGTTTTTTGATGTCAAGAGGTGTCTCCTTTAATGCGGCTCAAGCTTTATGTCAATGGTGTGAGCTAGCCATTGAAGATTGTCACCACATTTTCATTGGGTGTAACTTTTCATGGTCTATTTGGTGCAAAATTTTTGGCTGGTGGAATCTTTGCTGGGTCTATCCCAACTCTTTCGAGGACTTTCTTAGACAGTGCGATGGAGCTTTATTCCCCAATCCTCTTAAAAGAAGGTGGCTGACCGTTGTGGGAGCGACGTGCTGGTCTCTTTGGCTGTCAAGAAATGATTCGGTCTTCAATATGAAAAAATGGGATGGCGATGAAATTGTCTTTCTTATAAAACTACGATCCATGCATTGGATAAAAGCAATTGAAGATGCTAACTCCTTTCAGGACGCTTGTTGGTGGTCAAACCCTCTTTCTTTTGGTTTGGCCCCAATCAGCAAGACGAGACCAATCACCTGTTGGACTCGACCAGACTCTAACAAGCTTAAATTCAATGTCGACGGTTCTGTTGTTCCATCCTCGAGTCAGGCTGGCTATGGCGGTGTTCTTCGTGATGATACAAGTTCAGTCCTTGGTTTCTTTTTTGGTCCCCTTGGAAAACAAAGTCCCATTTATGCTGAGCTCTTGGCAATCAAAGAAGCCTTGTCCTTATTCCATTCATCAGCATGGTTGGGGTCTAAACAGCTTGTTGTTGAATCTGACTCTAAGGTTGCCATTGCGTGGGTGCTTAATTTGACTGAGCGGCCATGGAAGGATTGGATGATTCTCAACGAAATTGACAATTTGGTTGCTTCGATTGGCAGGGTTGAATTCTCAAGTATTTTAGAGAGGCAAATTCTTTTGCTGACTCATTAGCAAAAATAGGTGTCAGCAGGAGAGAACTGTTTGTTGCATGGTTCTAGCTGAGTCAGTCTCTTTTCCCTATTCTGATATTGCTCTCTGCCTCTCTGGAGGCCCTCTCCTTTGTATTGGCTTTGCCTTCGGCAGCCCTTTTCTGATTTCAATAAAATCTTCCATCTTTTGGCTGAGCAAAAAAAAAAAACATATATGGGATTTCAGCATTAATCAACTTGACGTATTGGCTTTAAATTATGGGCAATGTGTTTTCCATTTGAGGATGTCAAGGAGTCATTGGTGCTTGTTATTTTATTCTTGAAATATTGTCAAGTTGGAATCTCAAGTTTCTCTGTACAAGGTGGCTTTCCGCTCTCGCTCTTGGAATTACTATATATATAGGTTAGGTTGTGAGCATGCAACGCCATGAAAACCAAGGTGAGATTAAGCTTGAGGGAGAACATGTTCAGAATCAGAGGAGAGGTGTTAATTTTTCATGTTGTTTTAGTTCTGCTTCTGGCAGTGAGTCATGAAGCTCAACTTCCTCGAAACACAGTTGATCTTGACCCGACTGATGGTAATTTTGATACAGCTAGACAAGACATTAGTTCTTTTATGTTGGAATATTCCATGTTGTAGGCTTACTATTTATAGTAACTTCAAATATTAGGTTAGGTTAAAATGATACATATATAGAAATTAATTAGTTCAGCTTCGTTTTTCTTTTCTCTTATTTAGGTTTTTTTTTTTAATATAGTTAGGTCGAGATAAATAAGATTTGATTTTAAAATGTTTGTATGTAAAGTTATTGTTATTATTATTAAATTATTATGAGTTTAGATTAAATGATTAAATTATATTTGAATCAAGGTAATTATCGTGTAATTAGCATTTCATTGTACGTTGCATAATTCTATTTTTATAACTCTTTTAATTTGATTTTTTATATGTAGAGTGATGAAGAAATTTACTCTTAATTAAATTTTTTTTATGCAATAATAGTGAAATTTTTTTATTTTGTAGATAGAATTAAAATATTTTCATAGTTTATTTTTTAAAAATTTTAAATATACTTCAAGAAAGATGTGTTACATTAGTAGAATTAAAAACTCCACTATATTGTATGAGATATTTTTCTATTAATATCTATATTTTGTGCTAAAAGAAAAAGACTAACATGACTTTTTCCAATGATAGCGGATGCTATCAATACTGTAGCTCATGCTTTGAGGTTGACTTGGGAAAGTGATGAGAATGAATTTTCAAGCAAGGGGTGTAATAATAATTCAGCCAAGGTGCGATGCGATTGCAATATAATAAATCAGAAATTTTGCCGAGTGACAGCAATGTACGAAATCTCTATTCCCTTTATTATAAAAAAATGTGTTTCCATTTAATTTCATGATTAATATTGAAATAGGTGTTACTTTTTAATAAAAAATATTAATTCAGCTAGATGTGATAATTTGTATATGTATTTTATATTTGTGTATTATTAAATTCAATTTATTTTGTGTAAAATATTAAAATTACTTTAATAAAATTTGTGCTAATTAGTCAAACAATTATTTTAATTTTTGTTAAATTTATATATTTAATAAATTTTAATTTATATTATTTTTATATATTTTTATATTATTTTTAATTTTTATTATTGTGCCGTATTTAAGATTATAAGATATAATTTTAAGAATAAAAAACAAAAAGAAAGTCTGAAGTAAACTGTTGAGACTAATTAGATATTTGACCTACCTGGTCTAGGCCTAGTCTTTGGTTAATGGAAATTTTAATGTTAGTACTTTTTTTATTTAAAAAGCAAAATTTTAACCTTTCTCAACTGTTTTTCATTACCAGCGATTTTTCTGACATGCGTCTATGGGGTGAAATTCCTTCAGCTATAGGAAATTTGACCTACCTGGTCTCAATGTAAGTCTTTTTATTTTCTTAAATTTCTTCTATAATTTTTAATTAAAACAGCATGATGTTATCAAATTCATTGGTTCAAATGACACTAGAACTGAATTTTTTTCTTAAATTCATTTGCATGCATATAATGGTTCTATTAAATATTGAGTTTTTTTGGTAATTGTAATTACAAATATCCTCATTCGTTTTAAATATTGAGTTTTTTGTGATCTTATTTTTATGAGTTTTTCATCTATTATAATTTAGTTTTAGATTGAATATTTAATATAATGTCAAAGTTCAAGTTCTATTATATGATTTTTATCTTATCTTTCTCGAATAATTCCATTTACACATGATGAGACTTGTCTTATATGCTTAGGTTGTCACATTATAGTTATGCTACAAGAGATAGGGCATGTTAAAATAGTTTATCCATGTCTATTAAATATTGACTTTTTATGTAATATTTAAGTTGAACCCTCCATTTGTTGTCGATTTTAGGTTGAATTTTCACCAATTTTGTGGGAGAAGTACAAAGTCTGATGTTGTCTTTTTTTTTTTTTTGCTTTTGGTTCATAGGAGGTAAAGAAGTGAATGGAAAATCAAACCTTGAACCTAATACCTCCTAAGAAGGGATAGCAACCGTTAAATCAAGCCTTAGTTGTTGTCTGATGTTGTCTTTTCAAGACTATAACACACTAAAATGATTTTCTTGCTCTTTCAAGATAAGAATGATGAAACAATTATCTGATCAAGATCAAAATCTGTTTGATCAAAGTAGAAAATCATTGGCGTTGTCTCAATCCTAGAAGGATTTTCAAATTCTGTTAACCAAATCTGATATTTGTACTCATATGCATGTTCATGTCTAGATAATCATGATCATACCTGTAACTACCTCAAATTTTGTTAGAGCAGTGGAGAGTGTGTGCTCTTCATCCTGTTTCTTCTTCATCCTTTTGTTTTGTTGCTGCATTTTTCAGCGACTTGAGTTCAAACGGGATCCATGGAAACATCCCAGATGCATTAAGAAATCTGAAGCAACTGGAATTCCTGTAAGTTCCTTTCTCGTTAACATCCTGGGGTTATAATTTTGATCTGTTCTTTTGATGTTCTGATATAAACTCCCAAGTTTACAATCCTATTTATGATAGCGATCTTTCCTCAAATGATCTGGATGGGCAAATACCTGACTTCTTTGGCCAAATGAACTCATTGAATATTCTGTAAGTCTACAATTCTTCCACACATGCAATTTAATTTGCCATTTGTTTCCTCTCCTTAATCTATCTTTATAGATTGCGTTGTTTCTTTTGTTTAGAAATTTGCATAATCCAATTTGAATTTATCCAATTTTTTTTTGTCATTCCCCTTGCTAATCTTTACTCTTTAATGGTGTTTTGTTGAAGTATTCTATCGCAAAACTGGCTAAAGGGTTCGATACCACCAAATCTGGGTAACTCATCATCTATTGAAACTCTGTAAGTAGCAAAATCTTTTTGTTCTGCTATTGAAACTCATCATCTTTTTCCATTCACTAGCAGGGCATATGTCAGCAAAATACATATTTATTGTATTATTATCTTTTGTTTTTTCTGCTTGCAGGGACTTCGCAGAGAACCTTCTATCTGGAAATATTCCTAAGACTTTAGGAAACATTTCAAGCCTTCAGTTCCTGTAATACCTTTTCCATCACTGAGCTTTGATTTTCTGCTTCTTGTTCTTGCCTATGCTAACCATTGCTCTATTCTGTTTCTGACTTGATTTCCTCAGTCGTTTATCTGATAACCGGTTAACTGGGACGCTTCCTTTGTCTCTTGGAAACTTAAACAATGTCTATCGCATGTAAGGTTTTTTATTTTACATTCCTTTCTTTACCCAAGGTTGAACAGAAACTGAAATATCTTGAATGTGACTACCTAAATGGCATGTAATTGGCTTCCTCTATAATTGCAGAGTGCTGGCAAACAATAAATTTCATGGACAGTTGCCTGAAAGCCTTGCCAATCTTACAAGCTTAAGGCACTTGTAAGGAAAAGTGTTCCTCTTTCATTTTGTTTATTTAGGTTCAAACTATATTTTTGATTATTGTTTTTTCAATCTGCAGCAACGTTCGGGGGAATGAATTCATTGGTCCAATCCCAACATATATTGGAAAATGGAACCAGTTGCAAATACTGTAAGCATCTTGTTCGAATTAATACACCTTTTTACTGACTGAATGTTCTGAACTTTGATCTGAATATTTGCTTAGAACATTTTGGTTTTAACAGGATACTCCAAGGGAACCATTTTCAAGGGCCTCTTCCTCATACAATCTCCTCCCTGGAGAATGTCACCGAGATGTAATGCTCTTATTGCAGCTGGATGGATTCGAAAATTTGAATTGAACTAATACCAATGTTTCTAACCCTCTGAATCTGATATCCTGCTTGGTGTCAACTGTCCAGGCGCATTGCTGACTTATATGGAAGAAATGGAGAACTTTTCACATTTCCAGATATTTTGAAAATGACAAAACTTGAAACTTTGTGAGTGTTTTTTCTGAAATATTTGGTTAATCTGTTATCAGAAAAAGTATTCTTAATGCCAATTTAATCATACTGATCCTTTGCCTTTCTTTAGGGTCCTGAGGAACTGTTCAATCAATGGTTCAATTCCATCATATATTGGTGGGTTCCAAGCCTTGAGCCATCTGTAAGTCATTTTCTCCATAGAACGTGCTATTTACTCTTGAATAACTGTAACAATTCAAATAAAACATAACAATTCAAGTAATTAAGATGGCCTTGTATCATTTTCTAGGTGAGATGTGCTCTCAGACTGATGAACATCTTTGACTTAGCTTCTGGTAGTATAAAAACAGTTTGATAGAGATGGAAATGTTATAAACAAGTGTGACAGAGGCATCACCTATTCTATGCAGAAATGAGACTTAACCGCTAATAATTTGTATTCGAATTAGTAGTATTAGATGAGAACAGGGTTCTTTGCAATATGAGCAATTAGCAAGTATTCCTCTATGATTTTTCTGATTCTTTTCTTCACTTGTTTTTCATTTTATATTAATTTTTCAATGCAGGGACTTGAGCTACAACAAATTGACTGGTGAAGTCCCAGATTTCTCTGACTATGGAAACATAACAAACATGTAAGAGAAGTTGTTTTAGATCTTTGTTAACAACAAATTAATACCATGTTTCTTATGATCCGATTCGGTGTTTGCCCCTTTAGATAGAATTACATTATTTGTGTGCTTAATGTTCTTTTACCTTATCAGATTTTTTCGAGCAAATAAACTAACAGGCTCAATTCCTACATGGTCAAATAAAACAGAAGCAAATCTGTAAGTCCAACATCACTTTTACTTTCACCATGTAGATAATTTTGGCCATAGTTTTTTTCTTTTAAAATTAAAAAAAAAAATGTAATTCTTCCAGCTGCGTTAATCATTGGCTTCATTTGTTGAGAGCAATTTGAGTGATTATTTACTATCTTTTGTGATATATTACAATGATTGTCAGTAATATTCTTGGATTTGTATTTTCATTGAATGGATTTAACTTAAATAAAAGATTACATTAATTGTCTTGAATTCTTTGGTTTGAAAAATAATAAGAATAAGCAGTCTTTAAATAGATCATATATTGTTCTCGTGTTAGAAATCATTCAGTTTTTAATTGTTTTAAATGTAATGTTGTGCAGGGATTTCTCAGAGAACAATTTCACATATTCATCTGTAGTAAATTCCGGATCCAACAGGAATATGTAAGGCAAACGAGTAAAAGAAAATAACCCTTTTTTTTATAGCTTCTCTATTAATTAATACCTTTTCTTCCATGCATAAATCTTCAGGAATACATTTGCATGCTGCTCTTCATCATCAACAGAGTTGTAAGCTTTAGCCTCAGTGCTTCTTTCTCCATTTCTGTGCAAGCAATGGTATACATCTTGTCCGCAAATTCTAGCCCTAACCCGTTTTTCTTTTTTAAAGGGATAGTGCATGGCAAAGGAACAATTTTTCCTGTGGTGAAGATCAATTGGAAAGTAAGTAGCCTTTTTGATTTTCAAATTGCTAATTTCTTTCATTTTCAAACAGTCAAGTAATTATTTTTTCTGAGTTAGAATTACTTGAAAACCAAGTAATTGTTTTATGTTGACATGTTGAGTTTCTTAGTACTTTGAAAACCAAGGTTTGTTAACCATCCTTGACAACATTTGGTTTCAGATGACCGGTTGTATATCAATTGTGGAGGTGACAAGGTAACAGCAGGCAAAGGTATATTTGAACGCGACACGCAACCAGAAGGAGCTTCAACATTCTATATTAGTGATGACGGGAAATGGGGGTATAGTAGCATGGGAATATATGACCCGGTGCAAAACGAGTCCATGAGTTACATACGCTCAATTGAATCACATGAAGAGTGTGGATTTGAAAACAAAGATGCATCGTTATACAAGACAGCTCGTGTTGCTCCAATATCTTTGAAGTATTTCGGATTCTGCATGAAAAATGGCTTGTATACGGTAAAGCTTGATTTTGCTGAAATCACCATTAAAGAGGAAGCTGAACATAAGAGCAGGGGAAATCGCCTTTTCGATGTCTTGATTCAGGTAAACTTTTTTTTCATTAATCAGTGTATAGGAACTTAGTTCATGCTAGCTACAGAAGTATTTAACATAGCTGATTGCAACTGCAGGGTACAAAGGTCTTAGCTGATTTTAATATCAAAGATGCTGCTGGTGGTCTAAACAAGAATGTTTCTCAGACGTTTCAAGCTGAAGTCAAGGAAAACAGCCTTGAAATTCACTTATACTGGGCCGGAAAAGGGTCGAAACGCGGTCCCATTGAGCTTTATGGTCCTCTTGTTTCAGCTATTTCAGTGGAGCCTGGTATAATAGCCTCCCAGCACACCTCTTCGTGCTAGCTGGTCTGGTTTTCTTTCTTTTAGTTTCCCTATAAAATTTTCACAACTACCAACTTTCATGTTTCAAATGCAGTTCTTAAACCTGTGAAGCCTTCCAAAAAGCTTTCTGCTTTAAGTTTTGCTGGGATTTCAGGATCCATTGTTCTATTCTTGGTTCTCATTTTCCTTTTCCTTTGGAAAATGGGTTATATTCGTGGCAACGAATCACAAATTGAAGGTAATTAAAGACTAAATTAACTAGCGTTAAGTGGGGTTTAGGCGTTTAGCTACTAAATTGTGTTGCTGAAATGATCCTTATTAGTTTTTTGCAACTATTAACAGCGCAAAAAGAACTTATTTCATTGCCTGGTGGAGGACTTTTCACATACCGGCAACTAAAAGTTGCCACACAAAATTTTAGCAATGAAAACAAGATTGGTGAAGGAGGCTTCGGAGCTGTCTTCAAGGTATAGTCTCCTTGTGCATACTGCTAGATGACAAGATAAACTTCCAAACTGTCAGCATGATTTTCTATGAGAAATCTCTAATTTTGGCATAAACAGGGAGTGCTTCCCAATGGGACTGCAATAGCTGTAAAGAAGCTTTCTGCAAAATCAAAGCAAGGGAGTCGTGAATTTGTCAATGAAGTTGGCGTTATATCAGCTTTGCAACACCCAAATCTAGTAAAACTACTAGGGTGCTGCATAGATGAAAACCAACTGCTTCTAGTCTACGAGTACATGGAAAATAATTCTCTTGCACATGCACTATTTGGTAAGCCTGTCTGATTCTATGCTTTACAATTGCTTCAACAATCCGATACACTTTTATATGAAGTTTTCAATATACTTATTGCATGGCATGTGACAAGCAGGTCCTGAAGAACTGAGGGTGCAACTTAATTGGGCGATCAGGTCTAAAATCTGCCGTGGGATAGCCAAGGGACTGGCATTTCTCCATGAAGAATCCAAGCTGAAAATTATTCACAGGGATATCAAGACAACCAACATTCTCCTTGACAAGGATTTTACAGCAAAAATATCCGATTTTGGATTTGCCAGGCTTCATGAAGGAGAGAAGACGCATGTCATTACGAAGATAGCTGGAACCACGTAGTGATTAAAAGCCATTTTATCTCAACTGTTATAAAAAAATGAATTCTATAATTAATTGACCAAAACTTTTTTTTCTTTTTGTCTTACAGTGGATACATGGCTCCTGAGTATGCCATGCGAGGTCATCTGACCAGTAAAGCAGATGTTTACAGCTTTGGAGTGGTCTTGCTTGAAATTGTCAGCGGGCAGAATAGTGCCAGTTACAGGCCAAATGATGAGAGCGTTTACCTTCTAGATTTGGTAAGTGCTAGACATATCCTTTTCAACTCGGAGAATTATGTTCCTGTTTTGTCTTGAAAATGAGCAAATCACCATGTTGTTAACTCTGCAGGCTTATGTCTTGCAAGAGAAGGGGGATCTTTTAGCTCTGGTTGATCAAATTCTGGGATCCGACTACGCAGCAAAAGAAGCGAAAACGATTCTAGAATTAGCAATGCTTTGCACCAACCCATCTCCAACACTTAGGCCTAGTATGTCCGAGGTGGTAAAAGTTCTAAAGGGAAAAAGTCGGCTTAATTATACTCCATCTCTGGCCCCCTACTCAGCTGATGGTTTTGCTCGGGCCAAGACCATGGTTAGCCGCTCATTTTCCAACTATTCCAGGAGCATGTCCAGGGAAGAGCCATCTAACCATGCAAGCTGCGAGTTTAGCACTAAGGAGGATGAAGTGCACATCTCTGCCGATTACACCCCGGAGATCACTGATGAGACTGGAAGATCACCACTTAATAACGTCTGAATTGGTAACTTGCTAAGGATAATTATCCGATATATCGACAGTCTATTATATATAGGTATTTCCTCTTGCTTGTGTTATAATAGTTTAGCAACTACTGTGTCCAATGTGGCTTAGCCTAAATAAGCATGGTTCTGTATTTGAAAATAATCAATCTCTTACGAGTGATAATAACTTGATGGATTTTGTAGCCTAATGTATTTTGTAATCATTCCGAAGTTAATGAATTTTCTTACTTTTGGATAACTGAAGGGAGAACTCCCGGAAGCAACAGCTAACTAGCAAATTATGAAAGAGTTATGCCCCAGTTTCTACAAAGAGCACTAATAGCTGACTGGACAGAAACAATAGGAAAACAGCTAAACCAAGCACGATTATTCATTTATTGTCTTTGTGCTTCTTGTGTT
Source organism: Heritiera littoralis (assembly GCA_031772115.1). Classification (NCBI taxonomy): domain Eukaryota; kingdom Viridiplantae; phylum Streptophyta; class Magnoliopsida; order Malvales; family Malvaceae; genus Heritiera; species Heritiera littoralis. The sequence continues at coordinate 3,660,878 of JAPDPK010000026.1, read as the reverse complement.
CTTTAAATAGACTAGAACTCGTTCTGACCCTAAATAATAAGGTAATCAATCACTCAAAGTTACCACCGTACTGTACTGATAGGTTCTGTGTTTTCTGAAATAACTATTTCTACCATTTTGCCATACCACTTCCTAAGACAGTAATGTTCCTTGTACTTGCAAGTATCAGCAAAGTTGCTTGCTACAACATGTTAAACTTGACCAAAGTTCAAAGTTGTTCTTCTATAGATCGTAGGCAGATTGAGAAGATGATCCCACACGTGTAGAATCTGATAATTGAACGAGAGAGTGAGTTTCACTTCTCTGGAGTATAACTTCATCAAACTCTTTTAAGGACTTAAAGCTCATTTCATGTAACGCCCTTGGAAGCCGGATTTTCGGGTTAACTTTTTCCTTCACTTCCTATGTTTGTCACCCGTTCAGTGTAGCTAAAAACCTAATGAGTAGTCTTACTCTTATATTTGTTTAAAACTAGTTGTCTAAGGTCCCAGTATAGTGTTCTCATAAGACGTGTCGAAAACGACACTGAAAAAAAAACTTCACCCCTATTTTAGTCTAGTATCCATCCCCATATTAAGTACATCATCGTTTCAACCTGTAGAAATTTCAAATCTCCATGTGACTTCTAACATACTAGACATCCATGTGATTCAATATGTAAACATATCAAGATTACAACTTAACTACGAATCACAGTATGTTTGCAGACTCGATATCACCTAGTACTTACATCCCGAATCCTATACACTGTGTACACAAAAGAATTTAGTATGGGATATAAACAAAAGAACAAAAGATTATACCTTGGCTTAAAATATAACTTTCTGCAGCTCGACAAAAAAACTCTCGATGCACCACGCTCGTGCCGAGTCTACCTGAAATAATCTGAGGTGGAAGGGGCTTTGGGGAAAGCCCAGTAAGAAAACATACGCTAAATGATGTTAGGTTTCTACTATGTTTAATGCATGTGTATGTCTGAATGAATGCGCCAAAAACTCATGCTTAAATATGTTTTATCGAAAATAATACAAAGTTGATAAGCCATAGTTTGTAAGCTATAAAATGTTATGCCAAGTAATTTCCAAACATATTAGTACTCACGCATTCACAAAATCAAGATACAGTATCGTGATATACATTTAAAAATATTTTCATGAGACAGGCACACATTTATGAGATTTGGTAACGTAACCGGGATCTTTGGAAATATAACCAAGAAGCTTTCTATGAAAGCATCCACTGTAGCTAGCAGTGGTCAAAGTCCCATACCAGGGCTCTATCCATGATCATGAATCATCCCAGCACCAGTGATCATCTAGTAGCTGAGGTACAAGTCACGACTAGTTGTCTAACAATTATACGTAATTATTGCTACCCATTTGCCACACAGGCGGGATCCATGACGCAATTACGTATATGGCGCCTCAATGCCACACAGGCTTACTAAATGACACACAGGCATAATTAAACGCCACATAGGCGAGTGCCACACAGGCATTTCCAAGTGCCACACAGGCATTTCCAAGTGCCACACAGGCATTATACATCATCACGTGTCTCATGAGTCAAAACTCGTTTAGAAATAGATCTTACAATATAGGTTTAGTACCAAAAGCATAAATCGTTTCACATACTTATAGTTTTGAAAATCTAATCGTACGAAGTCAGGCTTAAAAACCATTATCTCGATAACAAGTAACAATGATTAATATGCATGAGGTTTTAAAGGCATTTTATAAATCTAATTTAATATCAAGAAACTTATTTAGACAATTTCTAACGAAATTTCGGCATTATAACGGCATAGGTAGAATACTACCCAGCGTCATAACCATAATCAAATACCTGTAGAAAACTCAATCAAGCAATATATCTTTAATGCACCAATTTTCAATGCAAATCCAAATCCAAATCTCAAACATTATGCATTTTAAACTCAATCCAACATATTTGGAAATTTAACCAAAAATGCATTTAAATCCATAAATATTAAATAACATTAATTTAAACATGCATAAGCATAGCAGACTGATAAGCATTTACCGTATATTCCCTTACCTAATGTGTACCACTCATACACCTTACCACTTAAGCACTTTAGTTTAGGATATTGAACATCTACTATCTCAAAAATTTCCTACATTAAGGCACCAAAGATTTTGTTATTTATCCACCTTGAGAAATTTCATATTTTTAAGGCCTTCTATAAAAATCATTACCTTGTAAATTTCTCTCTTGGCTGCCAAAGTTTCCTTTTGGCTTTATCCTTCAAATTTCTAGCTGCTTATCATCATGTCATATTCCCACATTATCATACAATTCATTTACATTAAGCTTACACAAAAGAAAAATCTTTTACCTTTAATTTTCCCACTAGCCGAACCTACACCAAGCTCTTCTTCAACCAATAAACACCCTACAATACCCTGACATTAATATTCATATTATTTTCACTGAACTAAATCTATCTAAGTAGATCTTACACTAACAAGCCATGAGAAAACAAAACTCTCTCTTTTTTTTTTTTTTTTTGCCGTGAGTCTTACCTTCTATTTATTAACTCAAACCGATAGGGGCCCATGCTTTCCTTTCTTTTCTTCTACGTGGGTGCTGTTTCACTTAAATTCATTTACTGTTCAAGTGTCTTGGACCCTCCAGCAACCAACTTGTGTTTTGCCAACACCAGTCTCAAAGTGTAGCCGAATATCCTTCCTTTGCTATCGCTTGCTCCTGTTGCCTAACCACTCTTCTCTTCCCTTGTTCTTTGCCTTTGGTTGATACTAAATGTCAGCCACATTCGTCCCTTTAAGCTACAACCGATAGCCCCTGTTTTGCTTCAGCTCTTCCCGAATGACAGACCCACATTTTGCACCTTTTCTCTAGCAAAATGAGCATACAACCAACACCCTTTTTAAGACTAAGAAAAGCCTACACTAGCCGTTGATGCTACTGCCGAGATCTGCTTCAGCTCTTTTGATCTTCGCTTGTCCTGCTTGTTGCCGTGACTTGTGTTCCCTTTTCTTCCCTATTTCCTTCAGCCGAGAGTGATATGTGAGTGGAGGTAGGTAAGGAAAATTTGGCTTCTCTGAGAAGCCACTTACAATTCCTGTTATTTTATGTTTTAGTCTCATTTTTGTCCTTTTGTGTATATATATATTCTTTTATACGGTTGGCTGCACTTCTGTCAATTCTACAAATATTATTATATTTTATTTTTGCTTTAGTCACACGTTTTTGACTTCCTTTTACCAATGGTTTGTTGACTTCTTTTACCAACTCTAAAATAACTAAGCATATTTCATTTGTTAGTTATATATATACATAGTTAAATGTTAATAGTATATTTAAATTATAACATAATGCTATTTAAAAAATTTATTTTATTTATTTATTTTTGAATATTAAATATTAAACAACTAATATAGGACTAGAGAAAATTTTCAGTTATTACATTTCATCACCATAAAAAGCTTGGTTCCCTGATTGTTTCATGAACATCAGTATGACCTTCAAGCATGCTCACCACTACAGACATTGCAGGCCTAAGTGTTGGTGCTGGTGATGGATTAGTGCATAACAAAGCTATCTTTATGATTCTCATTGCTTCTTCTTTGTTAAACTTTGTACCCAATTTTGGATCCAATAGCTCCAGAAGATTTCCTTTCTGTCGTAAAACAAGAGCCTGAAATAGAACATCCAAGAGGAGGAAAAGATGAGAAAATGAAGGGGAAAGAAAATTAACCAGAAAAAAAAGCTTTCTTTCTTTTCATATACTATCTTGGCAGAACAGAAAATTGCAACCATTGGCTACTGAATTTTATGAGCACTAAAATATTATTTTTATTTTCCCAAGAGACTAGTTCCACATAATTTATATATTTTCCAACTGAATTTTATCTTCTCCTCATATGGATTTTCCTTCAGTGCTGTGCTAGTGTTTCAGTAAATACAAAGGATGCAATTTCCTTTTGATGTTGAAAAGCAGTTTTGCCATTGCAAAGAACGTATTACGTTCAATGTGCCACACAACACAGGGATAAGTGCCAAAGCAAGCCTCATTGCCTCTTCCACATTGAACTCGATCCCCAGCCTCGAGTCTACCAGCTCCATTAGATTTCCCTTCTGTTGTAATACAAGAGCCTGAGGAGATTATGGAAGTCACAAAAGAAAATCAATAGGGGATACCACTTAGGAGAACACATCTAATATATAAAAGTTGTAGAATATATAAAAGTTGTAGAAAAAATCGAAAGTTCATGCAGCCACATCTCCTATTTACTTTTTTACATCTTTTGCCCTTATATCCTTTGTATCCTTCTTATTTTTGCTGCTTGATTTTGCAAATTCATTCTTTCCATTTTTCTTCACCCGTCATTTCAGACAGTCCTTTGACCCTTTACTTTAACTCCACCTAATCCAGCTACTCACGTCTTTTTTTCCTTCAACTTTTCCACTTTTTGCCTTGTCCCTCCGACACACCCACCCATCTTTGACTCACATTTCTTGCTCCTCTAGCTGACATTTTCTTTGGATTTCGCCATTGCACCTTCCCCTATTAGCTTGAATCAGATTGTGTTCTCTTGCCATTTCAGTCTATTGGGTGCAAATAGATTCAAGATAGGTACATGCCTGAATAGGTCAAATAATGATTGCAACAAACTTTTTTCAAATAAGGACATCTGAACAAGATGGCAGCAGAAAATAAAACAAAAGATATGTAGATGTTGCTCTGTCATTTCTAATATAGCACTGAATTGGTGACTTGTGAGTAGACCTGTTCATGGGCCGGGTCGGGCCGGGCCGGGCTCATGACAGGTATTAATGAAATTTTCCCACGCCCAAGCCCGGCCTGGCCCGACATTCGGGCCTGATTTTTCTGTCCAAGCCCGTTTTCATTTTTATACTACAAGCCCGAGCCCGATCAGAAAATAATTTTTTTATATTTTAATTTTATATTTATTTGTTTTTTATTATTTTATACCCTTTAAAATTTAATATAATTTGTCAAAATTTATATATTAATTTCCATATTAAATATTTATAATCATATTTATTATTCAATAGTATTTTATATACATATAATTATATTATATTTAGTAAATATATATAAAAATTTAATTAATATTAAAAACGATATATAAAAAATAAAAAAAATTCATAATTCGGGCCGGGCCCGGGCTTTGAAAGGCAAGCCCGAGGCCCGGCCCGTATTTAAAACGGGCCTAAAAATTTTGCCCAAACCCGTTTTTTTATCAAATATTTTTGTCCAAACCCGACCAAATTTAGAACGGGCTCTCGGGCTTGGGCGGGTAGCCCGGCCCTTGAGCATGTATACTTGTGAGGATCATATTGTTCACGAACATAAGCAAAAGGTATAAACAAACTTTTAAGTGAATGAATAAGAAAATAACTAGTCCCATGATACGTCATAACAGTTTATCAAAGTCTGTCATAGTTATCTAGAATGAGAATCTACCGAAAGTAACATGCAGCCATATTGAAATCAACATATTTGTAGAATCAGCATATTGATTGGCTTCTTTTTCTTATAATTTAGAGATGTTGCAGCCTTTCTTTTTGTTGATTGTATGTGTGAATTCTATGTTGTTAAATAATACGAGCATATTAATATCTCAACTTATTATTGTGGAACAGGCCTTGCGAACAAGGTCAATCTTTTATTATATCCATGAATATTTAACTTGCAGTTGATATCTTTTCTATTCTCTGGATGCTGTTCATCTCATGTTTTTGGCCCATTTTTTGTTTCATGATTCTTATGTGTGTTTAGAGAAAAATATACCATGCTCCTTAATAAATTATGTTTTGAAAGTGTCAATGTTCAGATTTATAAACAATTCATTGCTTTGTAAATGTTTGATGTCATCATAATCATGTTCATTGTGTTGTATATGTTTGATATCAAGAATACTCATTGCATTTGTAAATGTTTGATAATCCATCATAATCATTTTTTTTCCTTTTGAAAATATTTAATACCAAAATAGGTTGATGTTATTTTGTAAACAATTCCTATAAAATTAAAAACTACACTAATAATTAATCTTAGGTCAAGACAATAACGATTTTAATCGCTGCAACGCACGAGCATCAATCTAGTGAGTATTAAAGTTTAAGACATGAGTTAAATCTCACCCAATCTTGAAGGCATACATAATCCTCCTCAAGTCGATAATTGGCATTGTTCTTTCCGGCAACAATTTCTAATGTAACAATCCCAAAACTATAAACATCTGCCTTGTAGGTGAGATAGCCCCATAATGCATATTCAGGGGCCATGTACCCTCTGCAAAATAGGAACTATAAGCACAACATTCTAAAGCGTATATCAACTTTGTACCTTTTTGCATAAGCAGTTTTGCAATTAGTAAATTTATGATTCAAGACTTACTTGCTCTAGGGAAAAACAAGAACATAGAGAAATTTCTTAAGTCACCTAACCAATCCTATTTCCACCGAAGACTGATTTACTGCTTTAAATATTGATGCTCCTCTCAATTACAGAAACTTCATTTTCAAGAATCTATGTACCGTTTCTATGGTAGCAAAGTATTTCTCAAAATTGTAATTAAGTTGCAATGTAACGACCCTTATGCCATAATTATGAACTAAATTTTTCTTTTTCCTACTTACATTGTTGGGCTGTACATAATGCCTCAATTCCTACTCTTAGACAAAATTCAAGTTAGCTAAATAAAATCTTTCGATAACTGGTCCCAGTTTAAACATTCTTTAGTAATCATGCATTCACAACTTAGCAAAGATTATAGTACTATTCAAGATGCATGTATTAGCACAAAACATAGATACATCACGTAATTCTCTTAGCTACATCCCTATATTCCAAAAGTACCGATAATGCAAGTCTGAATATAAACCAAATAACTGTACACAATTTACCTTCCAAGTGGAACCAAAAACCTCGAAGGACGAGCTAGCTCCTCGTGTATGAACTCCTAATGCAAGTAATCTGGAAGGTGGAGAAGGGGGGTGAGCTTTTTGGAAAGCCCAATAAGAATTATATATGAAAACCGATACCAAATTTCTATATGCAATTTTTTTCAAAGTATTTACTAAAGCTCAAATACCATATTTCATACTAATTGAAAAATCAAATCATGCATATGTAATGCATCAGAAAACATTTCATTTAAATCTAAAACATAAACATCTGTATTCTGAATGTCATTTGAATTGCGCGTGCTTATCACATTCCGTTACAACATAGATCGTCAAATCAAATTCTCATTAGTTTCAGAATCTAAAATCATATATTCGGAAATCATATACAAAGATAAGCAGGGAAAATCATATACATACTAAGCTTAAGACATTTGACGACTAATAAATTATCATGCAGTTCAGATATTCCCGTGAGGGAAAGTGTAGTTCAGAAAGACTTATGGCCATAGTCCAAGGGGGTCCGCAGTGAGCACTGATCAGGTGTCAACTGGGCCCATTGTGGACTGGATCAAGGTCACACAGTGTCAAAAAATAAGTATCTATTATGGACTGGATCAAGGTCACACAATAGCCAGAACGGATATCTACTGAGGACTGGATCAAGGTCACACAGTAGTCAGAAAGTACTGCAATGACTTATCTAGTCATGTCTTAAAACGTTTTATACATATCTTTTTCAGAATCCGAAATAATATTTTTGAGCTTTAGGAAAGTTCATAACAAAAGTCATATATCTTTCTTTTAAAACATATAATGATACATACTCATCATTTCTTCAACACAATACTATAAGTTGATAAATTTCTTTGAGATAAACATCTTGGCTGAAATTCTTATAAATAAATCAAGGTCATGAAATATAGCCGTTTTCAAAATAAATATGCCGGATAAATGGTCATTTCCAAATGATTACTTAAATCAAGCTTAAATTATAAACCATTATTTTCATAAAAATTTTGGCAGCATAACGGCTTATATTTTCTTAAAACCTCCTGCAAGAAAATACAGTTTATATATAACCACAATGCAGTTGATTTTAAATTGATTTAAGTATCCCTATGTTCCTATATATATCTCTTACCTAAAGGTGTAGCACAAGTATCGCTATGGCACCCTTGTTCTTCTTGATTGCCCCCTTTACTTAGTTTTTAATTTAGTTAGTTAGTGTCCCCCACCTTGTATCTTCTCCTCCTACATTAAAGCATAAAATGAATTACATTTATATTATTAATTTATCTTAAATAAGTTTACATTTTCTTTTGAGTCACTTAAGGAAGTATATATTTCTTAAAGTTTCCCTTAAGTGCCTTACTTTGCTTATCCTCTCTTGGTTGGCAACTAGTCCTTTGCCTTCTCAAATTTCCTTTCTCCACATAATCCTACATCAAAGACCATGTATGTGTATGTTTAGTTTTATAATTATTAGCATATTGTTTCCTTATGGAATTCTCATTTGAACTTCTTAATATATATATATATATATATATATATATATACACACACACACACTCATATATATATATATATATATATATATATTAAGCTTTATAATCATTAACATACTTTTTCCTTATTAAACCCTCATTTGAACTTCTTACTTAACACACACACACACACACACACACACACACACACACACACACATATATATATATATATATATTTCACCATCATTCTAATATATTTTTGCTTCTCTTATAATCTTAAGTAATTAAATCCAAAGACATTAAATATACTTACTCTTGTTCTTTTCTTTCTTTCTTTGTTTCGCTTCCAAGTAAAATAAAGCAGTCCAAATGAGGAGAAATTTGTCATGGATCAACCTAATTAAATCACCATTCTTTTCCTAAAAATACCTTAGTTTAAACTTAAACAAACCTCAACATTCATCATTTAAATTTACAATAGAAAATAAATTCTTACCCCTTGCTTAACACTCAAAACCGAGGGCCTTATTATGCAACTTGAATCCCCCATGATTTTGAGGCTGTTGTGGACTTTAAAGTATGCTGCCAGCTTCCTTGCCCCCAAGGCTTACCAAAGCCACTTCTGCTTCTCGTGTAACTATATATATATATATATATATATATATATATATATATATACACACACATATACATGTAACAGTCCACACATACTGTAAATCACATATTTTTACACATAATTCACGGTTGGGCTGTCTGCAATGCCATTAACATTCAACAGTGACAGTAATAAATGATAAACATTTATTTAACAAATGCGGAATATGAATTTTGATTCATTATTCTTTACATATGACATCCCCTATTGTCCTTGTTTCAATAAAGTAGTACTGTATTGTGAGACCCGATTTTTATAACACTGTACACCATATCGTAAATGCTTTATAGCAGAAATAAATTACTTAGTGGAATTAAATGGAGATTGAATAAAATTCCACCCATAAATTTGTAATTATTGGATTTATGAACTATAGTATGGGGTATAAGAGTTGAAGCAAATATTGAATAATGGATTAAAAGTATGGATTGAAGGAAGAAAAGAAATCTGAAAATTTGAGTAGAAGAATTAATTTTATGGCATAAAATATCAATAAATGGAATTATAAAAGAAAGAAAATTTATTGGTATGTATATGAATTATTTTCATTGGATTGAATACATTAAAAGAAGATGAGAAAATACAAACCAAACAATACAAGGAAGTGGACTGCACGCCACTTCTGTTTCAACCTTGATACACAGTTGAACTTGGTTAAATTGAGGCAAATTTTTAAGGTAAAAGAAACGGAATAAATAATAATACATGAGGATGATTTTATTGGTGGATACATGGCTGATTATTGACTGAGATATAGATTAATTAGTAAGCAAGAAGAGTCAACAAAAATGGGCAGAAAATTGGACAGCACCACGTCAACCTTGCTGCCGATTCTTGTTGCTCAGATTTGGAGAAATTCTAAAGGCAATCAGCCACAAATTTAAGGCATGGAATATAACATAAATGATATTATATTATCATGTGTAATTCTCATTGGATGAAGGCTGCATAAGAGAGTGGAATAAGTCCACAAAAGGTGCAGCAAAGTGGACTTTAACGCCACTTTGTTGCTGGCTCTCGTACCATTTTTGGTTCAGTCATTTAAAGGGCTGATAAAACATGATTTTTATAGAAAACAATTCTCTTTAAAACCTTTAAATATATTTTACATGGGATAGATTGTAATGGCTGAAGTGTGAAACCAAGGAAGTAAAGTAAGGCAAGGAATGTGTAAAAGAAACAAGTTCCAGCCGTTCCTTGCTGCAGTTTTCTTCATCCATTTAATGCCAAATAAGAAAAGATGACTTAAAAGATGGAGTATCAAAGGTGCTAAATAAGAGGATTTTTATTGGCTGAGATACAATCAAAGAAGAGTAGAATATATGACAAAAACTGATCAGCCAAGAAGAGTGAATATCACGTTAATTGGTTGCTGATGGTGCCACACGGTTCTACTCAGTAAAGATAAGTGAAATGCAAACTTTTGTCTCATAAAATATAATATATATTACTTAAGAGAAGAGAAGAATTTAATGTTTATCAGGTGATCAACTTTCTTGGTTGGAGAATAAAACAAGGACAGCAAAATAAGTCAAGTCAGGTGGAGAAAATGAGCTCCACGCCATCTGTGTTTACTGCAGTTTTTTTACAAGTTTTAAATACACAAAAAGACAAGGAAAGCATGAGGAAATGGATAGGTGAATGGTGTCTACGTTTTATGGGTTAATAAGGATAAAAAGGAGACTAAAGGAACCAAACTTCAGCCAATTTCTTCTCCTCTACCCGAGGCTATTTTGCTGCTCCACGATTTATTGTTTTGCAGTTCATTCTTGTTCTGTTTTGAGTCCGTTCTTCCAAGAATATTCAGCGAAATTACACCCTTCTGTCCTCTTCATGCTTAGCCTTTCTCCATAGACACTTCCTCCATCTTAAGGCTATCCAAGAAATAAGAAAGGAAGGGGCTGACGTGAAGGGAAAATCATATAGAGTTAAAACTTGTGGTTCGGTTAAGGTAAGGAAATATTAAATTCTAGTATTTTAAGTTAATCTAAAGCTATGTTTTAGTCTACTCCGAGGTGTATCAGAAGGCTATTAAGTTAGTTGCTATAATTTTGGCTAGATAAAATTTAGCCATGGAAGAAAGGTTCGGTTGGCATGAGAAAGTAGAAGTGCTTTATGAAGGAAACCGAAACAACACGCAGCGGAATTTAAATCATTCGGCCTCCACCAAGATCGATTCGGAGAGTTGCCTGATTAGGGTTTCGAGATTTTACCTGACGTTTTCTCTGAATTTTCTGTCGTTGGTCGAGTCACAAGCAGCAACTTTTCGTTCCTGCCTCTACGGTATCCACACGAACGGATCTCACGACTCTTGAACGTCTCACGATCAGATGCCTTAAGGAGCGTTTTTATTCTTTTAACCGAACTGCTAGCTTCGATTAAAAAGAATGTTTTGTTTTCTGTTTTTAAAAAAAAAGTGCGGCTATGTTTTAGAAAAACATCCCTTTTATAGGCAGTAAATTTTACCCTAAAATTTACTGCCAAACAGAACTCTAATCCTACTTAGAATAGGATTAGTTATATCCCTAATCCAATTCAGAATAGGATTAGTTATATCCTTAATCCAATTCAGAATAGGATTAATTAAGCTCCTCATTGATCCGTTCTAAGTGTGCGACCCAATAGGTTCTCAAAACAATGGCAATGACAAAATTGTCACAGGCAATGAGCGGTATCTAGCAACACATCATTGCTACCCATGTAACGAGAATGTCAATGACTCGACATAACCTTACTCGTGATAGATGTTACCGTGTAGTTTAATCCCTTTTATCCTATGATGTCTTGATTAGACACAAGTCATGGAATGTGTCACACTTGTATAGTCTAATCAGCGTTTCTTGATTCCTGAGTAGACTAATTAAACAAATAAAATCAATATCTCATATTGACTTATTCGAGCACGGCCATGCATTTCTTAGTCTCACTCTATCAAAGGGCCCAAGACATCACTCTTGTTATATAAGAGGGATAAATCCTATCTTGATCACTCAACATCCCTCTACATAGATCAAGGCATACCCAATTACTACCTTTATAGTCCATCCTGTTACGAATGACATCTAGCAGCATTAAAGTATGCAATTCTCTATGTTGGGATCTCTGATGATCTCAAGTCAAAGGATCACATACACCATCATCACTATGAGAATCGCTTATGACATTCATATAACAATCCATGTAGCGTTCTCATGGAGGGTCGATCCAGTACATAGTTCTCTAACATGTACCTATGTGATGACTTGATATCCTATATCCATGACAATGGTCATCAGTCAACCACATACTAGTCTTATCGTATCATTGTTATCCTTGTTCACAATAATACTTGACTAGGGATATTTTAAGAATAGTGTGTTATTACTATTCTAAGGACATTATTATATAAGATTATATTACGCAGTTATAAGACAAATATAATAATGAACTATGATAAATAAAATGTCATGATACATAAAAAAATTGCCAAAGTCAATCATCTAATGAATGGTTCTAAGGGCATAATCCAACAATCTCCCACTTGCACTAAGACCATTCACTCATGTATCTAATACCTAGTGACCTAGTGTGACGATCATGTCTCTGCTGCGTCAAAGGCTTCGTCAGTGGGTCGGCGATGTTATCGTCAGTTGGTACTTTGCATATCCTCACATCTCCTCTCTCGATGATATCTCGAATGAGATGGAAGCGCCGTAGTATATGTTTGGATCGTTGGTGAGATCTAGGTTCCTTAGCTTGTGCGATGGCTCCATTGTTGTCACAATAGAGCTCAATCGGATCTACAATGCTAGGAACAACTTCAAGCTCAGTAATGAACTTCCTGATCCAAACAGCCTCCTTAGCAGCTTCAGAGGCAGCTATATACTCAGCCTCTGTTGTAGAATCGGCCACTGTCGCCTGCTTTGAACTCTTCCAGCTCACAGCACCACCATTAAGGCAAAACACATAACCAGACTGCGATCTATAGTCATCTTTATCAGTTTGGAAGCTAGCATCAGTGTAACCTGTTACAATGAGCTCTTCCTCACCTCCATATATCAAGAATGTATCCTTAGTCTTTCTCAAGTACTTAAGAATATTCTTGACAGTGATCCAGTGACGTTCACCAGGATCAACTTGATATCTACTCGTCATGCTCAAGGCATACGAGACATCGGGACGTGTGCATAACATGGCATACATAATGGATCCAATAGCAGATGCATATGGAACTTTACTCATACGTTCTCTCTCTTCTTGTGTTGTAGGACACTGTTCTTTTGAGAGAGTAATGCCATGTGTCATAGGCAAGAATCCTTTCTTGGAATCCTGCATGCTAAACCTCTTTAGCACTTTATCTATGTATGCACTTTGACTTAGGCCAATTAATTTCCTTGATCTATCTCTATAGATCCTTATACCCAGTACATAGGTAGCTTCGCCCAAGTCCTTCATTGAAAAGCAATTCCCTAACCAAGTCTTTACAGACTGAAGGGTAGGGATGTCATTCCCAATGAGTAGTATGTCATCTACATACAACACAAGGAAGACAATAGTGCTCCCACTGACCTTCTTGTAGACACAAGGTTCATCTTCGTTCTTGATGAAACCAAACTCTTTGATTGCATCATCAAAACGAAGATTCCAACTTCGAGAAGCTTGCTTTAGTCCATAAATAGAACGTTGTAGCTTACAAACCTTTCCAGCATTTTTTGGATCAACAAAACCCTCAGGTTGTGTCATGTACACATCCTCGAGTAGCTTTCCATTAAGAAAAGCAGTCTTGACGTCCATTTGCCAGATTTCATAATCATGGTATGCAGCTATCGCAAGCAAGATCCTAATGGATTTGATCATCGCGACTGGTGAAAAAGTTTCATCATAGTCAATACCATGAATTTGTTTAAAACCTTTAGCAACCAATCGCCCTTTATAGGTATGAACATTTCCTTCCATGTCGGTTTTCTTCTTAAAAACCCATTTACACCCTATAGGTTTTACCCTTTCGGGTAAGTCAACCAAGGTCCAAACTTGGTTGGCATCCATGGATTCCATCTCAGATCTCATGGCTTCAAGCCATTTCTCAGAGTCTGGCCCTGTTATAGCCTCTTGATAGGTAGTAGGCTCATCTTGGTCCATGAGCAAAACATCACCGTTCTGAGTCATTAGAAATCCATATTTCTGTGGCTCACGATGTGTTCTAACTGATCTACGCAAGGCTTGTGTCTCTTGAGCAGGCGGTTGCTCCACAACATCTTGTGGTTCTGGTTCCACAACAACTTGTGGTGCTTGCTCAGGCTCCATCTCAACATCGGGTGCGCTATCTTGTAGCTCTTGAATTTCTTCAAGTTCTACTTTTCTCCCATTAGTTCTTCTAGAAATGAATTCTCTTTCTAGAAAGACACCTGTTCGAGCTACAAACACTTTGCGCTCAGTGGGATTGTAAAAATAATATCCTTTAGTTTGTTTAGGATATCCCACAAAATAGCACTTATCAGATTTAGGTGCAAGTTTGTTAGAGACTTGACGTCTTACATAAGCCTCACAACCCCAAATCTTCATAAAAGACATACTGGGACGTTTACCAGTCCATATCTCATATGGTGTCTTTGGAACCGATTTAGATGGAACACGGTTCAGTGTAAAAGCAGCTGTTTCTAATGCATGTCCCCAAAAGGATTCTAGAAGATCTGTATGACTCATCATTGATCGAACCATATCTAATAAAGTTCGGTTTCTCCTTTCAGATACACCATTCCATTGTGGTGTATTTGGAGGAGTGAGTTGTGAGACAATCCCACACTCTTTAAGATAGTCATAAAATTCTTGGCTTAAGTATTCACCACCTCGATCTGATCGAAGTGCCTTAATGCTCTTGCCAAGTTGGTTTTGTACTTCATTCTTGAATTCTTTGAACTTTTCAAAAGATTCTGACTTGTGTCTCATAAGATACACATAGCCATATCTACTGAAATCATCAGTAAATGTAATAAAGTACATAAACCCACCTCTGGCCTGTGTGTTTAAAGGTCCACATACATCTGTATGTACTAAGCCCAATAAATCACTTGCCCTTTCACTATGTCCTTTGAAAGGGGCTTTAGTCATCTTACCCATCAAACAAGATTCACATGTCTCATAAGATTCAAAATCAAATGGGTCCAAAAGTCCATCTTTATGGAGTTTGGAAATGCGATTCTCATTTATGTGTCCCAAGCAACAATGCCAGAGATATGTTGGATTTTGATCATTAGATTTAATCCTTTTAGCATTTATGTTATAAATTGGCATATCAAGATTTAGAATGTAAAGACCATTAATTAGTTGTGCACTACCATAAAAGATATCATTTATATAAATGGAGCAACAGTTGTCCTTTATTATAAATGAAAAACCCTTCTTGTCCAAACAAGAAATAGAAATAATGTTTTTAGTGATGGAAGGCACATAATAACAATCATCTAATTCTAAAACAAGCCCTGTGGGCAATGTCAAAATATAAGTTCCTACAGCTAATGCAGCAACCCTTGCTCCATTTCCCACTCGCAGGTCGACCTCGCCCTTAGTCAACGATCTACTCCTTTTGAGTTCCTGCACATTTACACAAATGTGAGAACCACATCCAGTATCTAATACCCATGATGAAGAAGTAGATAGATTAACTTCTATAACATAAATACCTGAAGTGGAAGTCTCACTTCCTTTCTTCTTCTTTAGTTCTTCCAAGTATTTGTTGCAATTCCTCTTCCAATGTCCGGTCTCACCGCAATGGAAGCATTTCCCTTCTTTGGCAACCCCACCTTTAGGCTTCAGTGTAGTATCATTGGGCTTGAACTTGCCATTGGCTTTATTACCTTTTTTCTTGCCCTTTGCATTAGCCTTGCCCTTAGCTTTCTTAACTATTAAGACATCTTTGGGCTTGGCCTTTTTCATATTGGATTCAGCTGTTTTCAACATGCTAAGTAATTGTGGCAGAGTCTTGTCAATTTCATTCATGTTGTAATTAACAACAAATTGACTGTAGCTGTCTGGCAACGATTGCAGAATCACATCAGTGGCCAACTCTTGGCCCAAAGGAAATCCCAATCTTTCAAGGTTTTCAGTGTACCCAATCATCTTGAGCACATGAGTACCAACGGGAGTCCCCTCTGCCATCCTACACTGAAACAATGCCTTAGAGACATTGTACCTTTCTTGCCTAGCTTCCTCTTCATAGAGTTGCTTGAGATGCTCGATCATATCGAACGCATCCATTTCCTCATGTTGCTTTTGAAGCTCAGGATTCATGGAGGCAAGCATAAGGCAACTAACATCCAATGCATCATCTTGATGCTTCTTATAAGCATCTCTTTCTGCCCTTGGAGCATTAGAGGGTGGTTCCTCTGGTAAGGGAATTTCAAGGACATACAACTTCTTTTCATGCTTGAGGACTATCCTCAGGTTCCTGTACCAATCCAGGAAGTTTGTCCCATTCAACTTGTCCTTCTCAAGGACAGATCGCAGTGAAAGTGTGTTATTTGTGTTTGATGCCATGGTAATCTACAACAAAATATGCAAAATATAAGTATCATGAATGCATTCATTTAATTAAATATTTATTAAATGATGCTCCCACTATTTTTATCGAATCAACAACCCTCACTATTAATTCGGAAAAATTATCACATAATTTCTCTAGTGGGCCAAGATCCATATTTCACCTTATCTAGAGTTAGCTTTGGCTAATCGCCCAAGATTTGGCTATTTAGGTAGGCAACACTTACCAATTACATCTCATGTAACTCTTGGATAGTTGGGTGAACAACACTTGTTCTAATTCATCTCATGAATGGAAGCCCAACTTTATGCCTCTAAATTCCCAATCCTATTGATGAAATTTAGTTAAGTCAACCCAATTTATAGCCTTTGGATATCACTATTATCCCATCGCGTCTTACTAAGATAGATATGATATTTTGCTTTGGCAAACATAACAAAATCGATTCTAGTCTTGACGAGTGCTATTCATTGGTAGGCATCTATTATTGACTTAATTTAATTTGAGGGATTTTCTTAGTTTATTGAATAAGATCTCACCAATTTTACTTTTTTTTTTTTTTTTTTTTTTTAAAAAATTATCATATGATTTTCATATCATAAACGTACAAAATAAACCATGCATCTCATGCAATTAAGCAATAAAATAAACGTGACATAGTTATAGCCCAAACTAAATGGATTTCCCAAGCCAATGAGAAACCCTAAGAGTTAACCTAAGGGTGATAGCATCTTCTCCAAGTGCCTCTTCGGTCATCCTTTGCATGGTTGTCAGCTCCAATTACATAGTTTAAGAGAAACCTCGAGTTACATTCGAGGGGAGTAAGATGAGAAAAGAATGTACAACAGGAATTTCAAGAACAAGGCACGACACGCAGGTCGTATTTATTAAAATTTACAACCACCAAAATACAATCATATTGGGCTAGGGCTATAACTATGCACCATGCTCAAACAACAACCACCGTGTTATACAAACAAGTATAATGCAATTTCAAATTTTAGTTTTATTAACGAGGCACATTTGAAAAGAATTATAACCCTGACTGCGGGGTTCCCAGGGGCGGCAGCCCCTGGGCTGCGGTCCCGCTGGCAGGTCAGCGGGCGGGGTCAAGGGGCAGCGCCCCTTGCGGGGGTTTGGGGGCGGAGCCCCCGAAAAAAAAAAGGTCAACAGTATTGACATTGCCAACGCCCCTTATCCGGAAGTGTCCTAATCTTATCAGGATGTTCCAGCCAGTATCTCATACTGACTATAATTTTAGTCGCATTAGAACTCTTATCTAAAAGTGTTTCAATCTTTATACACTTTCGACATTATTCTGTTTCTTCCATAACGTTTATGCAGAACAGAAACCGCCATTAATAATTCGCATCACAGATTATACATAACGTTTATGCAGAACAGAAACGCCATTAATAATTCGCATCACAGATTATACATAACGTTTATGCAAAACAGAAACGCCATTATTAATTCGCATCACAGATTATATCTCACATATAAGTTGAATCGAAATTGATATACATCATATATATATTTTCAACAATTCGATTTCTAGCCTCTGAATATATCATATACATTCTAATCCGTATTAATCTCATTAAAACGATTGCATGTAATCATAAACAGAAAGTAACCAGAGATCATGCTTTTATCAAAACAAATCAGGGACTCCGAATCTGGCTCTGATACCAGTGAAGGAAACCGAAACAACACGCAGCGGAATTTAAATCATTCGGCCTCCACCAAGATCGATTCGGAGAGTTGCCTGATTAGGGTTTCGAGATTTTACCTGACGTTTTCTCTGAATTTTCTGTCGTTGGTCGAGTCACAAGCAGCAACTTTTCGTTCCTGCCTCTACGGTATCCACACGAACGGATCTCACGACTCTTGAACGTCTCACGATCAGATGCCTTAAGGAGCGTTTTTATTCTTTTAACCGAACTGCTAGCTTCGATTAAAAAGAATGTTTTGTTTTCTGTTTTTAAAAAAAAAGTGCGGCTATGTTTTAGAAAAACATCCCTTTTATAGGCAGTAAATTTTACCCTAAAATTTACTGCCAAACAGAACTCTAATCCTACTTAGAATAGGATTAGTTATATCCCTAATCCAATTCAGAATAGGATTAGTTATATCCTTAATCCAATTCAGAATAGGATTAATTAAGCTCCTCATTGATCCGTTCTAAGTGTGCGACCCAATAGGTTCTCAAAACAATGGCAATGACAAAATTGTCACAGGCAATGAGCGGTATCTAGCAACACATCATTGCTACCCATGTAACGAGAATGTCAATGACTCGACATAACCTTACTCGTGATAGATGTTACCGTGTAGTTTAATCCCTTTTATCCTATGATGTCTTGATTAGACACAAGTCATGGAATGTGTCACACTTGTATAGTCTAATCAGCGTTTCTTGATTCCTGAGTAGACTAATTAAACAAATAAAATCAATATCTCATATTGACTTATTCGAGCACGGCCATGCATTTCTTAGTCTCACTCTATCAAAGGGCCCAAGACATCACTCTTGTTATATAAGAGGGATAAATCCTATCTTGATCACTCAACATCCCTCTACATAGATCAAGGCATACCCAATTACTACCTTTATAGTCCATCCTGTTACGAATGACATCTAGCAGCATTAAAGTATGCAATTCTCTATGTTGGGATCTCTGATGATCTCAAGTCAAAGGATCACATACACCATCATCACTATGAGAATCGCTTATGACATTCATATAACAATCCATGTAGCGTTCTCATGGAGGGTCGATCCAGTACATAGTTCTCTAACATGTACCTATGTGATGACTTGATATCCTATATCCATGACAATGGTCATCAGTCAACCACATACTAGTCTTATCGTATCATTGTTATCCTTGTTCACAATAATACTTGACTAGGGATATTTTAAGAATAGTGTGTTATTACTATTCTAAGGACATTATTATATAAGATTATATTACGCAGTTATAAGACAAATATAATAATGAACTATGATAAATAAAATGTCATGATACATAAAAAAATTGCCAAAGTCAATCATCTAATGAATGGTTCTAAGGGCATAATCCAACACTTTATAGGTTTCATACAAAGAAATAATAGAAAATGATCAAGTGAGTGAGGATTTAAAGTTGGAAACCATAAATTTTGGTAAAATATTGAAAAAAAAAATATAGGCCATTTTATGGGTTTCGGTGGAATAGGTGAGCTCATGGAAGACAGGCACTTCTTGCATGAAAATGATATGAAATAATAGTTTAAGATGAGATGTGAATGATAATAGAGTTAGATTTAAAAATGGAAGCAAAGTCAAGATATTAGCCAAATGGAGGTTTCGGCCATAACACTATTGGCCATGATACCATACTGAATTTTATAGTTTGAGGTTAGAAAATGACTATAGAAATTGAAAGAGGAAGATCGGTGAAATCGGAACCGAAAAAGAAGCTAAAACGAGCAAGTTTAGTTTTAACATCAGTATAATTTATACTGGTTGTACACATGTTATAATTTTAGTGGCTGCATTTTATGAAAGTTAGTAGCTTAAAAATTAAAGAAAAAAAAATAATATTAATAATTTTTGATAAAATTATTTTGCAGCTAGGAATTATGAATTTCGGTAAACGCAACCGGAGAGCTCGATTTCGTAAGACAGGTAAGGGAGTTGTATGTGAAGTAAAATGCATGTCCTGTGGAGTAAAAAATATTATAAAAATATTGAGAAACTATTTTGATTTATGACATGCATTTATTTGATAAATTATTTTGACTTGGGCGAGCTACAGAGATAGCCGACCCCTATGTTGTTTGTTAGGCGAACTGGTAATGGCGGGCGAGCCAAACTTTTTCTGATGTTTTGGGCGAAGAACCCTTTTTATGATATCTTGGGCGAGTGACCCTGTTTTAAATAAAAATTCGTGCGAGCCGAATGGGCGAGCTGACCATGGCGAACAGGTTTCGCTTTTCCAAATTTTCTCAACGAAAAAAAAATGAATTATTTTTGAAAATAGAAAATATCAAACTTTTTGGGTGAGTTGACCATTGGACAAGTTGACCAATGGGCGAGTTGACTATGGGTGAACTAGCCATGGGCGAGCCAGCTCAACCCGTGCCTTTCTCACACGAAAAATAGTGAGATTGCGGGCTGTTTTTACTACTTAATAAACCTTTTTGAAATCAAATCATTGGAGGAAATCATATGATAGATGAAATAATTCCGAAAAGGTTTTTCATGAGTTATAAAAGTGATTTTTTGAGACTTTAGGCCCTGAGTTCATGCATTATTATTCTTGTATTTGTGTGACCCACCTGGGGCGGTGGCTCGGGTCGATGGACCAACGGGTGCACCTCAGGGAGTCACAGGGCTGATGGACCCGCCAAGTCATCAGCGGTCTCGAGGTCACTTGGCAAGTGGACCCGAGGACCACCTATAGATTATGGCCATAGATCTAGCTGAGATAGTCGTGAGGGGCGATGGCCTACGGGTGCACCCCAAAAGCGGACGACTTGTGTTCCTGGGGGAACAATGAGAGCATGATTTTTTTGTTGCCTAGTCTCAACTTATTGATTTCTGTTTACTGGAAGGATCTATTGAATCCTGTTTACTATTCAACTAATGATTTTGAATGGTGTATTTAAGAGAGTTGTTTACTATATCCACGGTTTTCCTACTTGGTATGATTTTAGGAAAAATAAATACTTGGTGGTATATAGTTTTGCTTTATTTAAAGCAGCATACATTTCCTTTACTGAGCGCGTAGTTCGCTCACTCCTTTATTTTAACTCCACAGATAAAAGACACGGAGTTAGAGAATTAGCTTCCAGATGGATATAGTTACATATAAAGTGCTGGGGCAAACTATGTTAAATATGACAGGTACAGTCACTTCTCTTTTACGTTTCAGACATATGTATACAGTACTACATTATTGAAATAAAGACAATAGGGGATGTCAGATGTAAGGAATAACGAAAAGAATTTCATATTCCGTATTTGTTAAATAAATGTTTATCAATTATTACTGTCACTGTTGAATGTTAATGGCATCGCAGACAGCCCAACCGGTAAAGTTGTATAGAAATACGTGAAAAATGTGGTGACGGACTGTTACATGTATACATATGTCTGAAACGTAAAAGAGAAGTGACTGATCCTGTCATATTTAACATAGTTTGCCCCAGCGCTTTATATGTAGCTATATTCATTTGGGAGATAAATCTCTAACCCCGTGTTTTTTATCTGTGGAGTTAAAACAAAGGGGTGAGCGAACCACGCGCTCAGTAAAGGAGACATATGCTGCTTTAAATAAAGCAAAACTATATGCCACAAAGTATTTATTTTTCTAAAAATCATACTAATTAGGAAAAACAGTGGATATAGTAAACAGTATCCTCAATACACCATTCAAATCATTGGTTAAACAGTTTACAATATAATGTAGTAAACAGCAAACACGATTCAGTAAATCCTTTCAGTAAACAGAAATCAGTAAGTTGAGATTAGGCATCACCCTACAAATAAATCATGCTATCATCGTTCCCCCAGGATCACAAGTCGTCTGCTTTTTTTGGTGCACCTGTAGGCCATCGCCCCTCACGGCTTCCTCGGAGTATGCCCTTAGGCCAAAACTCCCATTCGTATCCCCACCGGGATACAGCTAGCTCTGCGGCACAAATCAGCCACGTGAAAAGTAACGCATGAAACTCGGGGCCTAAAGTCTCAAAAATCACTTTATATCTCATAAAGCACCTTTAAGGAATTATTTCTCAAATTTCGTCATTTTCTCAAAATGATTTATTTTCCAAAAAGGTTTTATATTTTCTGTTTACAAAAGATAGTAAAACAGCCCAAAATCTCACCATATTTTTGTGAGAAAAATACAAGTTAAACTGGCTCACCCATGGTCAGTTCGCCCATTCTGGCATTGCCCATGGTCAGTTCGCCTATTATGGTATTGCCCATGGTCAACTCACCCATTGCGGCTTGCTAATGATCAGTTCGCCCATTATGGCATTGCCCATGGTCAACTCGCCCAATGCGGCACTTTCATGGTCAACTCGCTCAATGCGGTAAGTCCATGGTCAGCTCGCCCATTTTTCTTAAAACATGGGGCTCGCCCAAAATTTTGTTAAAACAGGGGTCGCCCGCCCAAAACATCATAAAAGGGGTCGCCTATCTTTGGCTCGCCCAAAACATCACAAAGGGGTCGGCTTTGTAGTTCGCCCAAATCAAAACAATTTATCAACCTAATACATGTCATAAACTAAAACATTTTCTCAATATTTTCATAATATTTTACTCCACAAGACATGCATTTTACTTCACATACTACTCCCTTACCTGGTCTTACGAAGCCTTGCTTCCCGATCGCTTTTCCGATCGCTTTTACCGAGTCCTTGATTCCCGGCTGCAAAATAATTTATTAATACTATTAATATTTTCTTTTCGAATATTTTCAGCATTTTGGCGAGACTTGAGACTAATTCTACTAGCTCGACCAACAGAGTTCGCCATTTATTACTTGGCTTACACGTGGGAGCTAGCCCACAAATCAGCTCGCCATGCATATGCA
This sequence comes from Heritiera littoralis, assembly GCA_031772115.1. Taxonomy (NCBI): domain Eukaryota; kingdom Viridiplantae; phylum Streptophyta; class Magnoliopsida; order Malvales; family Malvaceae; genus Heritiera; species Heritiera littoralis. The sequence goes on along the minus strand of JAPDPK010000026.1, from coordinate 3,637,706 downwards.
TGAGAGCTCGCCCACTATTCAACTCACCACTCCTATGCATGTGAGTTCGGCCCCTATTCAACTCACCATGCCTATGCATGTGAATTCGCCATACACGGCTTTTTATTCAGGGGTGGGCTCACCTATGAATTAAACTAGCATGTGGCGACCTCGCCCACTACACCACGCTTCATATTATTTAGCTCGTCCATGATAGCTGAGCTCGCCTATTTTTATCATCACTTTTGCACAATTTCCAGCACTTTCCTTGTTTATTCTCGATTATTTTTTCAGACCACATCTTGTTCTAGTTTTTTATATATTCTAACAAGATTTAATTAAAACAAGGCTATATCTATGTTTTCTTAAGGTATAAAACATAGAAATCTACCATTGAATATCAAGAGAACCATAGAAATATGGAACTCACCTTGACTGAGTTGCACTTCTAGAAACAGAGTGCTTTCTGCCTCACTTAGCTTTACTTTGCTTATTCCTTAGCTCTTCAATGATGAGAAAAGTTTAGCTAACTAAAGGATGAAGTTTGCTTCAGTCGGTTTTCCTCAAGTGTTTCTTCTTATATAGCCATGCTAATCCAATCAGAACCTACCACCTGTTCCTTATCCCTTTTTCTTTCATCATTTGTTGCATTAGAATTCATTTAATGCATGAAGAAAAATTGCTGCTCAAGGTGGCGAGGAAGTCTCCCTTCCACACGTCATTTGCTTCTTCTATTGACTTTGTTTCATATTTCAACAACCAAAATTCCAGCCATGTCAACCTTTAATTAATTTCTTGTCTAATCTACACTTAACAAGCAAATTTGATCAATCTTTAACAAATTGAAGAAAATAACGTGTAGCAGCAGCAAATTGGCATGGAAGTCCACTTTTGCTGCACCTTTGTTGACTTCCATTCTCCTTCTCCTCTAAGCATCATATGTTGCATTAATTCATAAAGAACATTGCAGCAAAAGAAATCAGCTGGAACTCTTGTCTTCCTACACGTTATTGACTTGGTTTGCCTACCTTTGATGGCTACTTCAGCCAATAGAATTCATCCTCTGTTAGATTTTTCTTCAGCCTTTTTCTTCAGCCTTATATCACAATAGCAACAGAAGTCAAATTTGGCTGCACGGTTCTGATTTATTGTTTTCAGCTCGCCAACGCTGTGTAATGTGTCAGCTCGCCATCTTTAATCCAGCCTGCCAATAGTCTTTAACTTGCCAATTCGAGCATCCACGTTTGCCTTTACTTGATTATTGGCATCGTCACATTGTCTTGATGCCATCTTGAGAATTGACGATTATGAGCTGATTTCTTTCCCTTAGGCAATCACATTGAGAATTGGCGATCACTGTCATAGTTAAATTGTTGGCGATCACCGTGTATTGCTCTACTCGCCTAGTTTGCTATGATTCATGCAGCAAGTTGGCGATCACATTTAGCATTTAAATTTGGCGAATACCTTATTGCCATACTTGCCTACTAGGCTATCATTTGCGCCTCTATATGAGAGATCACGTTACTCGCCATACTAGCACTTTGGGCGATCATCACTAGGTTCATTTGGGTGATCATAGCCCTCGCCTCATTCGAGCGATCATCTTAATTAACTAACTTGGCAAACTTACCTATTCGTCGATATGGCCGTTAAATCAAACTCGCCATCATCAACTTGCCATCATCCATTGGCGATCATCCTAATTATCCCGCTCACCCATTGGCGAGCCGTTCCATCATAATACTCGCCCATAGAGTGTTTCCCAGAAATTGCTCCATTTACATCCTAAGTTAAGGAGCTTTTCACCAAAGTGGCAATCAACATTCATTATTTATTTAATTTCCACTATCAAAATTCACCAATTTATGGTGTACAGTATTATAAAATCGGGTCTTACATTTTCTCCGCACCTTAAGAAATTTGGTCCTCTAAATTTCACTTGGACCTATCACTAAAAATTTCTGGTTACTTCTCACATAATCTAAGATTTCGAAAGGTCTGGTGTATCGAGGACTCGGCTTTCTTTTCTTACCGAATTTCATCGTACCTTTATAGGGTGAGACCTTCAGAATGCATAATTTCCCGTACATCTCGAGAACTTGCTCAACCGCTTGGAGAGCTAATAACTTACGGTTTCCCACTTTTCCCATGCTATCGTGGATCTATATCATCTGCCATATAAACCTCTAAGGTCTTATCTCGATACTCGCTTGTTAGCTATTATTGTAAGCGACTCTGTCAGGGTAGATGATTGTCCCATGAGCCTTTAACATCAAATGCACACACTCACACCTATCCTCGAACGTCTATATCGTACGCTCGGACTGTCCGTCAGTCTACGAATAAAACACGATGCTAAACTCAATTGGGATCCCATAGCTCCCTGAAATCTCTCTCAACACTGAGATGCGAAGCGGGACTCCCTATCAGATGTAATGCTCACCGGAACACTGTGTACTCTCAATATCTCCCTGACCTAGAATTCGGCTAAGGCAATAATTGAGTCAGTAAATTCCATAGCCAAAAAATTAGCAGACTTAGTCGATATATCCACAATTATCCAAATAGCATTATACCCTTTTGTGGGTAATTCAATTTTCACTTCTTTTCATACCGTAAACCATTCTCACTATTTATCACTGATTATCTCTTTTCACATAATATTATCATTACATCCCTGACTCTTATGGTACATGTAGTATCCCTTAATTATGGAATTCACATGAGGATGTATCTTTTCACAATTAAATCCTGTAATCATAATTATCAAAATACCAATTTCGTCTCCACATTAATCATGCAATTTCACCATTCCAATGTACATCTATATATCCATTTACATGACAAATTGTACTCATGTACTTACTCCTCTGAGTATAACTAATTTCATCTGTCACGTCTGGCTTGATATTAATTCTAGCCATAACCACATGATAATCAGAGGAAATCACATTTATTCTTTTATTTGGAACTACCTCATAATTCATGTTCCCTAGTCATCATATGACTTGTCTTTGGATCATTCTCCTCCTTTCACACTTATCACTCTAATTGATTTTCCAAGTGGTATAGTACTCTTCCATTAAAACCTTTTAACATTTTTGAATACTATACTCATACATATTCATTCACTAACTTCTAAATCATAATTTCATATCATCTTGAATGTTTCATTATTTACATCCCGTAATTCCATTATGTATCCTCACCTATACATATCTTTCACAATATTCAATAATCCCCAACTAATATACCTCATATTTTTGCTTGAATTCAGACCCTAAAATCTATAATAGGGCCAACTATCTCGCGACCTCTCATAGCATATACTTCGGGTCGCCTTACTCATCAAAATATAAGTGGGCTCACAGTAGGGATCATCAAACGTGTAATATGTCCTTTACACCATCAAATACTATTTCACCGTCAATCTATTCTAAATCAATTTAGTCATTTATGACTTAGAGAAAGTATTTCAATATCATCATTTCAGGATTTTAGTTCGATATGGACAGAGAAATCCTGGTGGGACCCTCACCGAGTTCCTCATTGTACCTTACCCAATAGACCTGACATTATGATGATAGGATCGCCTATCTCCTGTAGAATTCTCAGATTATAGTCCCTATTTGTAACCTTTAATTCACCAACTTTCACCACATTTAAACACTTAACCCAATTTACAGTCACTTGACTCTTCTATACATTCAAATTATACAGTACTACATGGGATGTCAACCTTTTCAACACTTTCTGTTCTAAAGGCATCAACGGACATCAAGCCAACCAAAGCTCTGATACCATTAAATGTAACAATCCACACATACTGTAAATCACTTATTTTTACACATAATTCACGGTTGGGTTGTCTGCGATGCCATTAACATTCAACAATGACAGTAATAAATGATAAACATTTATTTAACAAATATGGAATATGAATTTTGATTCATTATTCCTTACATATGACATCCCCTATTATCCTTGTTTCAATAATATAGTACTGTATACATATGTCTGAACGTAAAAGAGAAGTGACTGTACCTGTCATATTTAACATAGTTTGCCCCAGCACTTTATATGTAGCTATATTCATCTGGGAAATAAAACCCTAACCCCGTGTTTTTTATCTGTGGAGTTAAAATAAAGGGGTGAGCGAACCACGCGTTCAGTAAAGGATACGTATGCTGCTTTAAATAAAGCAAAACTATATGCCACAAAGTATTTATTTTTCTAAAAGTCATACCAAGTAGGAAAAACAATGGATATAGTAAACAGTATCCTCAATACACCATTCAAATCACTGGTTAAACAGTTTACAATATAATGTAGTAAACAGCAAGCATAATTCAGTAAATCATTTCAGTAAACAGAAATCAGTAAGTTGAGACTAGGCATCACCCTACAAATAAATCATGCTATCATCGTTCCCCCAAGAACACAAGTCGTCCGCTTTTTTTGGTGCACCCGTAGGCCATCGCCCCTCACGGCTTCCTTGGAGTATGCCCTTAGGCCAAAACTCCCATTCGTATCCCCACCGGGATACAGCTAGCTCTGCGGCACAAATCAGCCACGTGAAAAGTAATGCATGAAACTCGGGGCCTAAAGTCTCAAAAATCACTTTATATCTCACAAAGCACCTTTAAGGAATTATTTCACAAATTTCGTCATTTTCTCAAAATGATTTATTTTCCAAAAAGTTTTTATTTTTTCTGTTTACAAAAGATAGTAAAACAGCCCAAAATCTCGCCATATTTTTGTGAGAAAAATACAAGTTAAACTGGCTCGCCCATGGTCAGTTCGCCCATTCTGGCATTGCCCATGGTCAGTTTGCCCATTATGGCATTGCCCATGGTCAACTCACCCATTGCGGCTCGCTAATGATCAGTTCGCCCATTATGGCATTGCCCATGGTCAACTCGCCCAATGCGGCACTTCCATGGTCAACTCGCCTAATGCGGCAAGTCTATAGTCAGCTCACCCATTTTTCTTAAAACATGGGTCATTTTTCTTTGGCTTGCCTGGAATTTTGTTAAAACAGGGGTCGCCCACCCAAAACATCATAAAAGGGGTCACCTATCTTTGGCTCGCCCAAAACATCACAAAGGGGTCGGCTTTGTAGCTCGCCCAAATCAATTAAACTAATGCATGTCATAAACTAAAACATTTTCTCAATATTTTCATAATATTTTACTCCACAGGACATGCATTTTACTTCACATACTACTCCCTTACCTGGTCTTACGAAGTCTTGCTTCCCGATCGCTTTTACCTAGTCCTTAATTTTCGGCTGCAAAATAATTTATTAATACTATTAATATTTTCTTTTCGAATATTTCAGCATTTTGGCGAGACTTAAGACTAATTCTACTAGCTCGCCCAACAGAGTTCGCCATATATTACTTGGCTTACACGTGGGAGCTCGCCCACAAATCAGTTCGCCATGCATATGCATGAGAGCTCGCCCACTATTCAACTCGCCATTCCTATGCATGTGAGTTCGCCCCCTATTCAACTCACCATGCCTATGCATGTGAGTTCGCCATACACGACTTTTTATTCAGGGGTGGGCTCACCTATGAATTAAACTAGCATGTGGCGACCTCACCCACTACACCACGCTTCATATTATTTAGCTCGCCCATGATAGCTTAGCTTGCCTATTTTTATCATCACTTTTGCACCATTTCCAGCACTTTCCTTATTTATTCTCGATTATTTTTCCAGACCACATCTTGTTCTAGTTTCTTATATATTCTAACAAGATTTAACTAAAACAAGGCTATATCTATGTTTTCTTACGGTATAAAACATAGAAATCTACCATTGAATATTAAGAGAACCATAGAAATATGGAACTACCTTGACTGAGTTGCACTTCCAGAAACAGAGTGCTTTCTGCCTCACTTAGCTTTACTTTGCTTATTCCTTAGCTCTTCAACGATGAAAAAAGTTTAGCTAACTAAAGGATGAAGTTTGCTTCAGTTGGTTTTCCTCAAGTGTTTTTTCTTATATAGCCATGCTAATCCAATCAGAACCTACCACCTGTTCCTTATCCCATTTTCTTTCATCATTTGTTGCGTTAGAATTCATTTAATGCATGAAGAAAAACTGCTGCTCAAGGTGGCGAGGAAGTCTCCCTTCCACATGTCATTTGCTTTTTCTATTGACTTTGTTTCATATTTCAACAACTAAAATTTCAGCCATGTCAACCTTTAATTAATTTCTTGTCTAATCTACACTTAACAAGAAGATTTGATCACTCTTTAACAAATTGAAGAAAATAACGTGTAGCAGCAGCAAATTGTCATGGAAGTCCACTTTTGCTGCACCTTTGTTGACTTCCATTCTCCTTCTCCTTCTCCTCTAAGCATCATATGTTGCATTAATTCATGAAGAACAATGCAGCAAATGAAATCGGCAGGAACTTTTTCTTCCTACACGTTATTGACTTGGTTTGCCTACCTTTGATGGCTACTTCAGCTAATAGAATTCATCCTCTGTTAGATTTTTCTTTAGCCTTGTATCACAATAGCAACAGAAGTCAAATTCGGCTGTACGGTTCTGATTTATTGTTTCCAGCTCGCCAACGCTGTGTAATGTGTCAGCTCGCCATGTTTAATCCATCTCGCCAATAGTCCTTAACTTGCTAATTCGAGCATCCACGTTTGCCTTTACTTGATTATTGGCATCGTCACATTGTCTTGATGCCATCTTGAGAATTGATGATTATGAGCTGATTTCCTTCCCTTAAGCGATCACATTGAGAATTGGTGATCACTGTCATAGTTAAATTGTTGGCGATCACCGAGTATTGCTTTACTCGCCTACTTTGCTATGATTCATGCAGCAAGTTGGCGATCACATTTAGCATTCAAATTTGGCGAGTACCTTATTGCCTTACTTGCTTACTAGGCTATCATTTGCGCCTCTATATGGGAGATCACGTTACTCGCCATACTAGCACCTTGGCTGATCATCACTAGGTTCATTTGGGTGATCATAGCCCTTGCCTCATTCGGGCGATCATCTTAATTAACTAACTTGGCGAACTTACCTATTTGTCGATATGGCCGTTAAATCAAACTCGCCATCATCCATTGGCGATCATCCTAATTATCCTGCTCGCCCATTGGCGAGCCGTTCCATCATAATACTCGCCCATAGAGTGTTTCCCAGAACTTGCTCCATTTACATCTTAAGTTAAGGAGCTTTTCACCAAAGTGGCAATCAACATTCATTATTTATTTAATTTTCACTATCAAAATTCACCAATTTATGGTGTACAGTATTATAAAACCGGGTCTTACAATACATATACTTCTTGCCTCTCTAACAGCCTTTCTTTTTCTGTTTAAAACTCCTTTAAGTCAACCCTCTTTCCACGTGGATATAGCAGCCAAAATAATGAATCTTTCCATGTAAATTGAACAGCCCCCAAAACTAGCAAACTATCTTGCCATTCAAGTATTTATTCAAACTGAAACAGTCCCTATTTGTAAACTTGAGGATCGAAGGAATGTAGCTCTGTTCAGCTGCAGTGAGGTTGACAAAACAACAGCTCCAAGCTGCGATGTAGTGCCTAAAAAAAACAGAAAAGCTTCACACTTCCAGCTACTCTCCAAACCTGATATAGTCCTATAGTCCCTTGCTGTCTTGGAATTGTTGGAGGGAAAATGCCACTGTTTGTCACACTTTTCTTTGCCCTTTGCTTCAATGTCAGATCAGCCTTACACTTCCTCTTCAAATTCAACCTCTTACTCATGTTTCCTCCTACCAACAACCCATTTTGTCTTAGCAACAAAAGAGAGAAAGAATTCTGCTATTTTCCCCTGTTTTGGCTTTCTAAAACCAGACTTAAATTTCCTCTTACAGTAACTCTCTCCTTCTTTAAACTTTGCTATCAATGCCCATTTGTCTGCTTTAAACAAACCCATGAAAATGCTGATGGTTGTGATGTTTTCTTACAACAAAAAATGGTAGCAAAAGGCGAGATGGAACTAGCTAGGATGGAGATGATGCTAAACGGTGATGATGATGATCGACGATAGTGAATGAAGCTGAAATGGTTAGTGAACAGAGATCAAAGTTAGTGGGATGGGATTTCGTTAGGCTTCTTTAAGAAGCCATTCTTTATCAAATATATTTTATTCCCCACTATCTAATATATATATTTTATTCATTTACTTGATATATATATATATATATATATTTTTTATCCCACTAAAATAAAAACTTTCAGTTGTTACATCCTCCCCACCTTAGAAAATTTGGTCCTCCAAATTCGCATAGGGTAATCCTTGATAGAACAGCTCCGGGTATTTTTCCTTCATAAAGCTTTCAAGTTCCCATGTTGCTTCCTCAGTCGTATGATATTGCCAGAGCACCTTTACTAATGGAATACTCTTGGACCGTAGTACTTTCTCCTTCCTATCCACGAACCGTATCGGTTTCTGCACATAGTTCATATCCTCTCTAATTTTCAGAGGCTCATATTGAATGACATGTGACGGATCAGGATGGTACTTACGTAGCATAGATACATGAAACACATTATGTACTCCAAATAACTCAGGAGGCAAGGCTAACCGGTATGCTACATCTCCTACATGATCCAAAATCTTGAATGGCCCGATGAAACGAGGACTTAGTTTCCTTTTCTTGCCAAATCTCACAATACCTTTAGATGGGGAAACCTTCAAAAACACCGAATCACCTACAGAGAACTCCAAGTGTCTGCGTCTACTGTCAGCATAGCTCTTCTATCAACTCTGAGCTGTCCTAAGTCTTTCACAAATCAATCGGACATCTTCAGAAGCCTGTTCTACCAAATCGGGAGCAAGTATCGTACGTTCACCCACTTCTTCCCAAGCAACCGGAGAACGGCACTTCCTACCATACAAAGCTTCATACGGTGCCATTCCAATGCTCGAATGATAGCTATTATTATACGCAAACTCGGCTAAAGGAAGATGATTGTCCCAGGAGCCTTTAAAGTCCAAAGCACACGCTCTCAACATGTCCTCTAAAGTCTGAAATATACGTTTAGACTGCCCATCTGTCTGTGGGTGAAAAGTGGTGCTAAAGTTCAATCGAGATCCCATAGCATCCTAAAAGTGTTCCCAAAAGTGGGATGTAAATCAGGAATCTCGATTAGAAGTGATGCTCACTGGAACTCCATGAAGCCGTACAATCTCCTTAACATACATATTGGCTAGATTATTAAGAGTATCCGTAGACTTTATAGCCAAAAAGTAGGCTGATTTGGTTAACCTATCTACAATAACCCAGATAGCATCATGATTTCTCCTAGTTCTGGGTAATCTCATAATGAAGTTCATGGTAATATGCTCCTATTTCCAAGTAGGTATAGATAGAGGTTGAAGTAAACCTGCTAGTCTTTGATGCTCTACCTTAATCACTGACAGGTGGACACTTAGCAACAAAATCAGCAATGTCTCTCTTCATTTCGAACCACCAGTACACTTTACGTAGATTATGATACATCTTTGTATTACCAGGGTGTAAAGTATACCTAGTAGAGTAAGCTTCTGATGAAATAAGATCTTTGGGATCTCTATCATCTGGGATACAAATTCAGCCTTTAAACCTTAGTAGACCATCAGACCCAACTGCAAAATCAATTTGCTCCTTAATCTGAATCTGACTAATCATATCCACACAATATTGATCCTCTCTCTGAGCACGTCTAATATGCTCCATCAAATCAGGCTCAATTCTCATACTAGCCACCATACTATGCCTCTCAGAAGAGGAGATGTTCAGATTCAGACCCGCAAACTGCTCTAATAAATCGAACTCCCGGACCATCATATAAGAAACCAATCCCAGGTGTTTCCGACTAAGAGCATCAGCAACAACATTAGCTTTAGTTAGGTGATATAAGATCTCACAATCATAGTCCTTTAGAAGCTCCATCCATCTCCTTTGTCTCATATTTAACTCTTTCTAGGAAAACAAATACCTCAAACTTTGTGATCCGTAAATATCTGAAAATTTTCTCCATAAAAATAGTGCTGCCAAATCTTCAAAGCAAAAACTACTATGGCCAACTCTAAGTCATGAGTGGGATAGTTCCTTTCATGATCTTTAAGCTGTCGAGACCCATATGCCACTACTCTTCCATTATGCATGAGCACACAACCCAAACCCTGAGCAGATGCATCACTATACACCGAGAAACCTCCTGAACCACTAGGAAGAGTGAAGATTGGTGCTGAGGTCAATCTACGCTTCAACTCTTGGAAACTACGCTTACAGGCATCATCCCACTCAAATTTTACATCTTTACGCGTGAGGCGTGTTAGAGGAGCAACTAGTCTAGAAAATCCTTCAACAAATCTCCGATAATAACCAGCTAGACCAAGGAAACTCCGAATCTCAGTGACTGACTTCGGCCTATCCCATTGCACTATAGCCTCTATCTTGGACGGATCCACAAACACCCTGTCCTTATCCACTACGTGACCCAAAAAGGAGATCTGATCCAGCCAGAAGTCACACTTGCTAAGCTTAGCATACAACTTGTGATCCCTGAGAATCTGAAGTATAATCCTCAAGTGCTGCTCATGTTCTTCCCGGGACTTAGAATAGACTAGGATATCATCTATGAACATGATGACAAATCTATCCAGACACGGCTTAAACACTTCATTCATCAAGTTCATAAAAGCTATGGGTGCTTTTGTAAGCCCGAATTGCATCACCAAGAATTCATAGTGTCCATACTGGGTCCTAAAGGCTGTTTTAGGAATATCATCGCTTCTAATCTTCAACTGATGATATCCCGATCTAAGATCAATCTTGGAAAAGATCTGAGCACCCTTAAGCTAATCAAATAAGTTATCGATCCTGGGAAGTGGATACTTGTTCTTGATAGTAGCCTTATTCAACCACCGATAATTAATGCACAACCGAAGGCGCTCAATCGAATAAACCCTTTATCTAACAGTTCTTGGAGCTGCGTCTTCAATTCATCAAACTCGACTAAGGCCATCCTATATGGCGGCTTAAAAATGGGTTCCGTGCCAAGAATCAAATCAATAGCGAATTCTAACTCCCTATCCGGGGGAAGTCCTAGCAATTCATCTGGGAATACATCAAGGAAGCCCCTCACCACAGGGATCTCATGTAATTCCGGACGGTGCTTATCCACATCCTCAACACAAGCAAGAAACCCTTCATAATTAAATAAATAACATAAATTATCATTCACAACATTCAATCAATAGAAACAAAACACTTTCATTACTTAGAACTGAATTTTACATCATATCTTTCAGGATAAGTGAAGGTTATTGTCTTAGAGTAGCAGTCTAAATTAACTCGATTGGCAGATAGCCAATCCATGCCCAAAATCACGTCAAAGTCGTACATATTTAGTAGTACTAGATCTGCTACTGATTCCTTCTTCCCTATCTTAAATTTGCAATTCTTATACACTACATCAGTCCTATGAGTTTCTTTTAAAGGAGTGCTAATTTGTAGAATATGTCCTAAAGGTTCCAATTATACATGTATTTTCATAGCAAAAACATGTGATATAAATGAATGCATGGATCAGGGTCAAACAATGCAAGTGTTAAAACCTCAAATACAAATATCTTACCCTTTGATGACATCTGAAGAAGTGTCTGCAGGCCCCTGATCCAACGCATAAACTCGGCCCTGAACTACTGCCTTCTTGCCTTTATCTGTGGTGGTGGCTCGTCTCTGAGGCTGGGTAGTATGCTCAGGCTCTTTTAGTGTGTTCTTACCCTGCGGACAATCCTTAATCAAGTGTCCCCTCTGTCCGCACCTGAAGCAAGAGCCTGTAGCCCAATGACAATGCCTACCCGAATGGACCTTTCTACAATTATCGCATGCTATCCCAGTAGTGCCCTTCTGACTCTCGGCACTCTTATCGGCAACCATGGGCCTAGTCAATCGGCCTCCGATAATCATATCCTCGCTGTGTCTCCTAGTAAAGGACTCATCTCTCTTAGGCTTCTTAGCAAACCTCCCAACTCCAGAAGATCTATCATCCGAGGCTCTCTTCCTTTTCTCCTTACCCTTACCCTTAAAACGGGGCCCATACTCCGCTTGTTGGAACTCGTAATCTCACTCACATAATTGGGCCTTCCTAACAGCATCGTCGTAGGTAAAGATATCAAGTGGGGCCAATCGGGACATAATAGATGGTCGTAATCCGTCCAAAAACCTCTCTACAGGGTGCTCCACGCTACTCACCGTCTGTGGGTCATAACGGCTAAGGGCAATAAATTGTGACTCATATTGATCCACCGTCTGATTCCCCTGAGTCAAATTCAAGTACTCGATTTGCATTCTCTTCTGCGCCATACAGAGAATGTACTGTTTACGAAAGTAGTCCAGAAATATGTCCCACGTAACTACAGGATACCTAGCCTTCAACACAGTCTTGGTGGACTTCCACCAATGCTCCACCTCATCCACAAGTAAGAAGGTGGCCATGCCCACTTTTTCTGTCTCGGAGCATACCATGTACTCAAATAATTTCTCCATCTCATTCACCCAACTCTCCGCCACCATCTGTTCCTTTTCCCCTTGAACTTGGGAGGGTCGAACTTCTTAAATTCTCGAAGTAGAGTCAGACTACACTTTTCTACTGTACCTGCCTGTGGTTTCACTGGAGCAGGTACCTTAGGTTGGGCCTGGGGCTGGACTGACTGAGTCGGAGGAGATATGGGTTGAGCTGGAGGCTGAGGAGCAGGTGGTGGTGGAGGCACAAGAGGAGGCACTACTGGTGGTGGAGGTAGTGGTGCTGGTGCCAATGGTGGAGCTGCCTATCCCTAATTGTTATTGATGTTTGCCATAAACTGTGTAAACATGGCGGACATGACATTCATATTCTGGGACATGGCATCTATAGTCCTCTCCAGTCTATCAATACGGTCTCCATTAGGCTCTGACTGAGGAGGAAGAGGTTCCAGAATTGGAGTCTCAGGTGCCAGCACTTCTTGTCTCCCACCGACACTCCTCACACTCTTATAACGTCCTCGTCCTCATCCTCGTCCTCTCATTTTTTTTTTATTTATAGATAGCCTGAACAAAACAAACATATTTAGTGTAATTTACACAATTATGTACAGTATATACTCAGACATGTACAGTACTTATGGGAATGTAACCAAATTCTTAACTTATCGACATTACGTATATCAGACCAACATTGCTCTGATACCAACTTTTGGAACGACCCTTATGCCATAATTATGAACTAAATTTATTTTTTTCCTACTTACATTATTGGGCTGTACATAATGCTTCAATTCCTACTCTTAGACAAAATTCAAGTTAGCTAAATAAAATCTTTCGATAACTGGTCCCAGTTCAAACATTCATTAGTAATCATGCATTCACAACTTAGCAAAGATTATAATACTATCCAAGATGCATGTATTAGCACAAAACATAGATACATCACGTAATTCTCTTAGCTACATCCCCATATTCCAAAAGTCCCGATAATGCAAGTCTGAATATAAACCAAATAACTGTACACAATTTACCTTCAAGGTGGAACCAAAAACCTCGAAGGACGAGCTAGCTCCTCATGTATGAACTCCTACTGCAAGTAATCTGAAAGGTGGAGAAGGGGGTGAGCTTTTTGAAAAGCCCAATAAGAAATATATATAGAAAACCGATGCCAAATTTCTATATGCAATTTTTTTCAAAGTATTTACTAAAGCTCAAATACCATATTTCATACTAATCGGAAAATCAAATCATGCATATGTAATGCATCAGAAAATATTTCATTTAAATCTGAAACATAAACATCTGTATTCTGAATGTCATTCGAATTACGCGTGCTTATCACATTCCGTTACAACACGGATCGTCAAATCAAATTCTCATTAGTTTCAGAATCTAAAATCATATATTCGAAAATCATATACAAAGATAAGCACGGAAAATCATATACATACTAAGCTTGAGACATTTGACGACTAATAAATTATCATGCAGTTCAGATATTCTTGTGAGGGAAAGTGCAGTTCAGAAAGACTTATGGCTATAGTCCAAGGGGGTCCGCAGTGAGCACTGATCAGGTGTCAACTGGGCCCGTTGTGGACTAGATCAAGGTCACACAGTGTCAGAAAATAAATATCTATTGTGGACTGGATCAAGGTCACACAATAGCCAGAACGGATATCTACTGAGGACTAGATCAGGGTCACACAGTAGTCAGAAAGTACTACAATGACTTATCTAGTCATGTCTCAAAACGTTTTATACATATCTTTTTCAGAATTCGAAATAGTATTTTTGAGCTTTAGGAAAGTTCATAACAAAAGTCATATATCTTTCTTTCAAAACATATAATGATACATACTCATCATTTCTTCAACACAATAATATAGGTTGATAAATTTCCTTGAGATAAACATCTCGGCTGAAATTCTTATAAATAAATCAAGGTCATAAAATATAGCCGTTTTCAAAATAAATATGCCGGATAAATGGTCATTTCCAAATGATTACTTAAATCAAGCTTAAATTATAAACCATTATTTTCATAAAAATTCTGGCAGCATAACGGCTTATATTTTCTTAAAACCTCCTGCAAGAGAATACAGTTTATATATAACCACAATGCAGTTGATTTTAAATTGATTTCAGTATCCCTACGTTCCTATATATATCTCTTACCTAAAGGTGTAGCACAAGTATCGCCATGGCACCCTTGTTCTTCTTGATTGCCCTTTTCCTTAGTTTTTAATTTAGTTAGTTAGTGTCCCCCACCTTGTATCTTCTCCTCCTACATTAAAGCATAAAATGAATAACATTTATATTATTAATTTATCTTAAATAAGTTTACATTTTCTTTTGAATCACTTAAGGAAGTATATATTTCTTAAAGTTTCCCTTAAGTGCCTTACCTTGCTTATCCTCTCTTGGTTGGCAACTAGTCCTTTGCCTTCTCAAATTTCCTTTCTCCACATAATCCTATATCAAAGATCATTTATGTGTATGTTTAGTTTTATAATTATTAGCATATTGTTTCCTCATGGAATTCTCATTTGAACTTCTTAATATATATATATATATATATATAATATATATATATACACACACACTCATATATATATATATATATATTAAGCTTTATAATCATTAACATACATTTTCCTCATTAAATCCTCATTTGAACTTCTTACTTAATACACACACACACACACACACACACACACACACACACACACACACACACACACATATATATATATATATTTCACCATCATTCTAATACATTTTTGCTTCTCTTATAATCTTAAGTAATTAAATCCAAAGACATTAAATATACTTACTCTTGTTCTTTTCTTTCTTTCTTTGTTCAGCTTCCAAGTAAAATAAAACAGTCCAAATGAGGAGAAATCTGTCATGGATCAACCTAATTAAATCACCATTCTTTTCCTAAAAATACCTTAGTTTAAACTTAAACAAACCTCAACATTCATCATTTAAATTTACAATAGAAATTAAATTCTTACCCCTTGCTTAACACTCAAAACTGATGGCCTTATTATGCAACTTGAATCCCCACGATTTTGAGGCTGTTGTGGACTTTAAAGTATGCTGCCAGCTTCCTTGCCCCCAAGGCTTACCAAAGCCACTTCTGCTTCTCGTGTAACTATATATATATATATATATATATATATATACACACACACACATATACATATACTTCTTGCCTCTCTAACAGTTTTTCTTTTTCTGTTTAAAACTCCCTTAAGTCAACCCTCTTTCCACGTGGATATAGCAGCCAAAATAATGAATCTTTCCATGTAAATTGAACAACCCCCAAAACCAGCAAATTGTCATGACATTCAAGTATTTATTCAAACTGAAACAACCTCTATTTGTAAACTTGAGGATCGAAGGAATGTAGCTCTTTTCAGCTACAGTGAGGTTGACAAAACAACAGCTCCAAGCTGCCACGTAGTGCCTAAAAAAAACAGAAAAGCTTCACACTTCCAGCTACTCTCCAAACCCGATATAGTCCCTTGCTGTCCTAGAATTGTTGGAGGGAAAATGCCACTGTTTGTCACTCTTTTCTTTGCCCTTTGCTTCAATGTCAGATCAGCCTTACACTTCCTCTTCAAATTCAGCCTCTTACTCACGTTTCCTCCTACCAACAACCCATTTTGTCTTAGCAACAAAAGAGAGAAAGAATTATGCTATTTTCCCCTGTTTTGGCTTTCTAAAACCAGACTTAAATTTCCTCTTACCGTAACTCTCTCCTTCTTTAAACTTTGCTATCAATGCCCATTTGTCTGCTTTAAACAAACCCACGAAAATGCTGATGGTTGTGATGTTTTCTTGCAATAGAAAATGGTAGTAAGAGGCGAGATGGAACTAGCTAGGATGGAGATGATGCTAAATGGTGATGATGATGATCGACGATAGTGAATGAAGCTGAAATGGTTAGTGAACAGAGATCAAAGTTAGTGGGATGGGATTTCGTGAGGCTTCTTTAAGAAGCCATTCTCTATCAAATATATTTTATTCCCCACTATCTAATATATATATATATATATATATTTTATTCATTTACTTGATATATATATATATGTCATAACTGCAAATTTCATACAAGGGAAGTGAAATAAAGGATTCAATTAATGAATTATTGGGAGAAACTAATTTAATTTATTTGATATGGAGTTGTAGAAATTTAATTATACTAGAAATTTAGTAAGTTATGAGAAATAAAGGATTTAAACATATATATGATAAATAAATTACTAATTAAAAAAAAAAAAAATTTAAATCACCTAAGTACCTTATTTAACTAAGTGAGAAATAATATAAATAGACTAAACCTATGACATATATAAGCACAAGTCTACTGCATTTATTATATATTGGATATTTTATGTTATATATATATATATATTATATAATAGAAAGAAGATAAGACAATAATATTTTTATTATTATTGGCTTCTTGAAGAAGCCAACCTAGGCTACCAACTACTCCCACTAACGTGGGAGTCCTCTGCCAAAACCAGAAAAGGAAGTCCTGGTTTTGTCGGTAACACCAAAAGGAGAGAATTGAAAGGAAGAAATAGCGAGAGTGAGGGCTGAAGTAGTCGGCAGCAGCAAAAAGAAAGAGAAGGATCGAGAGGCATTATGAGAGAAGGTAGAAACGGTGTTGACCAAGAGTTTCCCTCTCGGAGCAGAGTTGAAGCAACTACATAGCTACAGTTTGAAACCCCATTTTTGGCCTAAGGTAAAACAGTAAACAGGGCTGCAAACCTTTTTCCTCTTCGCCAGAAAATGTGAGTTGTAGTAAGGGATATCTCGACTGGAGGCAAGGGGAATGTGAAGGCAAGCAAACAAGGAAAGAAGGAAGGGCTGTTAACTCGAGTTGCTGGACAGAAATAGACGAGGGTTAACGCAGAGAAGGAAGCTTTATTTTGGCACAAAATGGAACATCGATGAGGTGATTTTGATGGACTGATTAGGGGTTAATTTAAGGTATATCAAGGCAGTTTGTATGGTGAAAATGGAGCAAAAATAGGGGAGAAGAAAGGATGAAGAACTGAAGCTGGAATATGGAGCAACAACCCCTTTTTGGCGGAAGAAGACAGAAACGATGAATGCTTCATTCCCGTGAGCTGATTCAAAATAAGGAGGCGTGATCCAGTGGTGCGACCAGCAATTGTAACTGGTAATGGGACTTTAAAGAACTGAAGAGAAAGTAACGGAGAGGAGCTGAAGCCGAGCGTTTAGATACTACCTGGAGCAATGGTTTCGGGTGTAAACAGGGCAGATTAAGGCAGCGGTACAAGGCTGTTCGGGTGCTGGTTTGAGCGCCAAAATGGAGGCTGATTTGTTGGCCTGAACAGGACAGAAAATAGGGCTGTGTTTTGGGCAGAGAAGTGGGCAAAATAATGCTGAAAATGCAGAGGCGAAATAGGGGTGTCTAAGGGCTATTTCGGGTGGCTATTGTAAAGGCTAATTGGACATTGTTTAGAGATGGCAACAGAGGATGGTGGTTGAGTTTTGAATTGGTAAGATTTTTATATAATGTTGAATTAGAACTATATTGTTTTGGGCTTGATAAATATATATATATATATATTATGGAAGTATATGAGAGAATTATGATATGATATGGAAAGTTGATTATGGCATTATTCGGGTTTTGTTAAAGGTTATTATAATATGTTTAGAAAATACATAGGAGAGTGTTTGGAATATATTTGAATTGAATTGGAAAGATTGATATAATGTTTGGGATATAAAATTGGAGTATTGATTGGGGGTATTGAGAAATTATTGGAATGATGTGATTATGTGTAATGTTATTTGATCATTGTTGAAAGGTGATATATGTTGGTAAAATGTTATGATTATTATTATTATTGCTAGAACATTAAAAGAGTATTGATGGTATATATTGGGATGTATTGGAAATTGTTTGAATATATTGAACAATTATATGAGTTGTTTGAGAAGGAAATAAGAGTAAGATTTATCTTATTGGTGAGATCAATATACATGTAATGGAAATAACATATTTTATGAGTGGTTGGAAATATGCTAGAAAATTTGTGTCTTGGTTACGACTAAAGTGGAAGTAAGGGTAAGAATCTATGTTTTGGTTTAAACTTAATGTATATGATATAAAGGTTATGTACCTATGTTTGTTAAAGTATGATAAATGCTATCTTGATTTGGTGATTTTAGTGAGAAAAGACATCAAGAAAAATGGAATTTCAGAAGAAAAAGGAGAGGATTCCTAAGGTCGGATTTGAGCCTTGAGTAACATTGGCATAGAGTTTGAGTTGAAGACTTTTGAAGGTGGGAAAACTTTCAAGGAGCTAAAATTTAACAATTGGCTGAAAATGCGCAAGAACGGTATTGCTGAACATTAAGCCTGGCATAACGAGGTAAGGGAATTTACGGTAAACGTTTATTAGTCTGCTATGTTGTGTTTGTCCAAAATTCTGTTATTTAATACTTATTGATTTGAAATGCATTCTTGGTTGAATTTCATATGTATTGAACTGAGTTGAAGTACAAATGGTTTTGGAATTTGAACTGTGTTGAATTTGTGGATAAAAATATTGTTGGTTGGCGTTTTATGCAGGTTGTTTGTTGTGGATTATGAGGCTGGGTAGTGTTCTACCTATGCCGTCATAATGCCGAAATTTCGTTAGAAAATTTTAAATAGATTTTTGGCATCGATTTAAATTCTAAAATATATTTAAAACCTCATATACCTCAAGCACCATTACTAGTGATCGAGATACTGTCTTTTTTTAAAATATGTTTTGTACAATGAAGTTATCAAAACATGAGGGTTTAATACGAATTGTGCCTCCCATACTCAAGATACATTGTAAAAGCATTCTTGCATGAATTTTGGCATAAGAGACAAGGGTTGCTTGGAAGTTGCCTGTGTGGCACTTAACTTGCCTGTGTGGCGTTTATTAAGCCTGTGTGGCACTCGCCTGTGTGGCGTTTAAATTATGCCTATGTGGCATTTAGTAAGCCTGCGTGGCAATTAACGTAAAATATCCTGGATTGCTTTGTGATCTTCCAGGTCCTGGATTGCTTTGTGATCTTCCAGGTGTCCGACAAATAGTCGTGACTTGTACCTCAGCTACTAGATGATCACTGGTGCTGGGATGATTCATGATCATGGATAGAGCCCTGGTATGGGACATCGACCACTGCTAGCTACAGTGGATGCTTTTATAGAAAGCTTCTTGGTTATATTTCCAAAGATCCCTGTTACGTTACCGAATCTCATAATGCTTATCTCCTGAAAATGTTTTTAAATGTATATTACGATACTGTTACAAAGATGAGCGAATGTATCATTTCTACTACTACTATATCTTGATTTTGTGAAGGCTTGAGTACTAATCTGTTTTGAAATTACTTGGCATAACATTTTATAGCTCATAAACTATGGTTTATCAATTTGGTATTATTTCCGATAAATCATCTTTAAGCATGAGTTTTGGCACATTCATTCACGCATACACATGCATTAAACATAGTAGAAACCTAACATCATTTAGCGTATGTTTTCTTACTGGGCTTTCACCAAAGCTCACCCCCTCCACCTCAGATTATTTCAGGTAGACTCGGCACGAGCGTGGTGCATCGAGAGTCTTTTTGTCGAGCTGCAGAAAGCTATAATTTGAGCCAAGGTATAATCTTTTGTTCTTTTGTTTATATCCCAGACTAAATTCTTTTATGTACACAGTGTATAGGAGTCAGGATGTAAGTACTAGGAGATATCGAGTTTGTAAACATACTATGATTCGTAGTTAAGTTGTAATCTCGATATGTTTATATACTGAATCAATGGATGTTAAGTATTTCAGTAGTTATCTTGAGATTTGGAATTGCTACAGGTTGAAAAGGATGATGTACTTAGTATGGGGATAGATAATCGGCTAAAATAGGGACGAAATTTTTCAGTATCATTTTCGACGTGTCTTACGAGAAGACTATAATGGGACCTTAGACAACTAGTCTTAAACAAATATAAGAGTAGGACTACTCATTAGGTTTTTAGCTACACTGAGCGAGAGACAAACATAGGAAGTGAAAGAAAAAGTTAGCCCGAAAATCCGGCTTCCGAGGGCGTTACAGAATGGTATCAGAGCCTAGTTTGTCTAGTCTCGTGTCAGTGTAGATAGGTTAGAAGTAGACTTACATCCCAAAACACTGTGTATTGTCTGGATATAAACTGTGAATAACATTTGGAAGCATAATAAGATGCTTGTATTGGTATTGGAAAACTCGAGCTAAGATGAGTGGCACTGGTGGATCGCTGTTTGCACTTTTGAACTCGTTTACAAGATAGGATAATTTTCAATATCGCTTGATCAACCTAGAGCGTGAAGTTAACGCTCTTAATGCCTTGTTTAGTTGGCATATCGGTCACAACAACTTCCAACCATGACCACTTCGATTGCCACAACCTTTTTCTTTCGAATGTTCCTTAACCTTAGACCTTCTAACAATTGCAAGCGGTATCCTGGCTACGAGCCAAGGCTACAGCTAACGAAAGGCAAGGTGAAGGATAAGGAGTTAAGAAGAGAAAGCTTATTTAGGATAAGGCCCAAGAAGGAGAAAGAAAGTTGGAATGCAACAACTTAAGAGTTTTGAGCCTTCTACCGCATCGGGATCTAAACCCGCCTGTGTTGTGGTAAATACCATGGGACTAAGCCTTACTATCGGAAGGCAGGCACTTATGTGGAAAGATGAACTCCTGATTTTTATAATGAGGCCTTGCACTAATTAAATTCTTGCTCTATGCATCCGCCCGTATCATCTCTAAATGCTAGAAGGATTAAACTTAGAGTCTGAACCTTTAAATTATCTCTGGCAGTTTAACACTCCCTCAAAAGAATTATAGATGATAAATTCGGTGTTACGTACTTCTAAAGAAAATGTGGGAAATAAGGACTCTCCTAACTTCCCTTTAATAGAGTTGAAATTCAGTATGACACACTATAGAAAATGAATCTTCAAAAATAATTTTGGAGACTCTTTGGATATGACAAAAAGATGTGAAAGTTAGGAAAAATGGCATGGTAAGATGCTTACATAAGGTAAAAGCTAGAATTATATTGTTACAAGTATGGGTTTATTTCAGATATTATGATTTGCAATTGGAAATTGTTTTGATGTTGTGGAACGCTATTGAAGCATTACTTCGATGTTGCTAGAATATTATTAGAAACTTGGTATAACATCATTGAAATATCGTTGAAACTTGGTGTGATATTGATTTAAATGTTGTTGGAGTTGTCGTTGGGAAATTGTTTGAATAGTGTGGAATACTATTGGAAATGGTTGAGAATTGAAAATTTGAGATGGAGACTATGTAAGATACTTTCATAAGATTGTGTGAGTATTATATTGTAATTTATTGGATTAGTTTATGATATTATGGCATTTTATTAGGAAGTTTTAAAATGTTGTGACTGAATAATATGGTGGCAACGAAATTTTGTTGAGTATCATGAGGATTAACAATGAAATAATGATGAAACAATGTCAGCGGTTGGTCAAAAGGTTGTGGGAATAAGTTTGAACGGTCTTTAAAATATTTTGATGGTTGTTGTAATGTGTTGGGATATCGTGAAACATCGGTAGGATGATGAGAAATGTTGTGGGAGATATTCTTACCATATTGTTAAGATACACTTAGAATACGAATTAAATCTAATTGGATTTTGTTGGAACTTGGTGAATAGTGAATTGAAGTATTGATTTAATGTAATTGTGGTAATTAGTGGAAAAGTAAGCCATAAAGCCAAGAATTGCTTGATAGAGAAAGTCACAGTTAGTGGTGCTTTTATTTCAGTTATGGAAGGTAAGATTTGAAGAAGTATTGGATCTTGTATATCTTGAAAAGTGTATGGACTTTAGAAAACCACATGAATAGAAGGTATATGACTTTGAAACCACAAGGATTTTGGAAATTATGTGACTTTTGAAATAAACTATTTTAAACTAAATGGATTTTAGAAGTTCAATAATTTTAACCCTATGATTTTGAATTATGTGAGTTCAAAAAAAAAAAAAAAAAAACCACAAAGCTCTTCAAACTCCCCATGAGTAGAGTCGAAGTGGAATACAACACGTTGTAGAATAGGAAATTTTGAATGAAAATTGAGGATTGTTAGGGCACGTTGTTTAAAAAGGACTATTGATGTGGAAATTAGAATTAATGGGATATGATTTGGAAAGTCCTATCACGACAATGATCTTTTGCTAGTTGATGGGTTCTGATCTATAATATGACATATGGTCGAAATGTGCAAACTAATGAGATATGTCCAATTTGTGAACTTTTCAAATTATTGAGTCTTGAGGTTAATATTAAGTAACTTTGATCTTTACATAAATGATGATTCAGTAAACGGTACTATTATCGGCTTTGTTAGTTTATGGCCATTCGTAGTAGACTTGCGGCCTTTATTATCTCCACATATCCAAGGACTATTAGACGAGCTTAACTGGTAAAGCAAGATTTTGAACTCTCATAAGCTGAATATGAATCCAAGGGAAAGAGTAAAGAGAAGAGGCTTGAGATTGGGAAGTCTAAGCAGAGTGATACTTCTTTTAAGAGACAAAGGTTTACAGAACCTCAACAGCAGATGACTAGACCCACTTATCCTTTTAACACACCAACCCTACGATCTTGTAACAGATGCGATACATTCCATGGTTTAAACATTGCTAAGGGGCGACACAAGTTTGATATAAATTTGGAAGCAAGGATAGATGGTAAGAGATTGCCCAGAATTTAGAGCTTTAAAGAAAGAGACAAAGGGATAAAGCAGTAAGTAGAAAAAGACCATTGATAAGAGCAAGAAACCATTGGCATCGGGGCAGGTCTTTGCATTGGATCAAGAAGCAGCTTATGCTTCCACCAAAGTGATTAAAGGACACTGAGTATCAATCATGAGCATCTAGGATATTTGCTGCATGTTACTACTTTGTGAAAGAATCATAGATGATTGACATTGTGTACAAGGACTGTAATGCAAAGGTGGGAGATAGGAACCTAGTGGCAGATTTTATGTTATTAAATATGAATGACTTTGACATCATTTCGTGCATGGATTGGTTAGCAACTAGTTGTGCTAGTGTTGACTACTATAAGAGAGTGTAACCTTTTCCTTACTAGAAAATATCATGACACAGTTTGACGAGGAATGAAGTATAAGTAATATTTCTTTATGAAAGCTATCAAGCACTCACTAAAGATACGAATAAGGAATGTTTGAAGTCATCTTGAATCTCAACTAATGGAGGTTTCTCTAACAACTTCTGGGAAAAAAAAAAAGAAAAAAAAAGGGATTACTACTAATGAGAGAGACTAAGTTCACTATTGATATTCTTTGTACTCAGTTGATCTCCAAAACTTCGTATAAAATGATATTGCTGGAATATGAGAAGTGAAAGAAACAACAAAATGAGTTGTTGGACAAGGGACTTATACGAAACCATGTTTCTATCGGACATTGTGGTGCTCTTTCTTAAAAAGAAAGATAGCGGTTTAAAGTATATAATAATTATAGATAATTGAATAAAGTCATAGTGAAGAGCAAGTACATGAATGAGATCAAGAGAGGAAGTATCCCCACCAATTTTAAAAGTACTTCAATCGAATTTGGAGGGCCAAATTCTTTAAGGTGGGGAGAATGTCATAACTGCAAATTTCATACAAGGGAAGTGAAATAAAGGATTCAATTAATGAATTATTGGGAGAAACTAATTTAATTTATTTGATATGGAGTTGTAGAAATTTAATTATACTAGAAATTTAGTAAGTTATGAGAAATAAAGGATTTAAACATATATATGATAAATAAATTACTAATTAAAAAAAAAAAAATTTAAATCACCTAAGTACCTTATTTAACTAAGTGAGAAATAATATAAATAGACTAAACCTATGACATATATAAGCACAAGTCTACTGCATTTATTATATATTGGATATTTTATGTTATATATATATATATATATTATATAATAGAAAGAAGATAAGACAATAATATTTTTATTATTATTGGCTTCTTGAAGAAGCCAACCTAGGCTACCAACTACTCCCACTAACGTGGGAGTCCTCTGCCAAAACCAGAAAAGGAAGTCCTGGTTTTGTCGGTAACACCAAAAGGAGAGAATTGAAAGGAAGAAATAGCGAGAGTGAGGGCTGAAGTAGTCGGCAGCAGCAAAAAGAAAGAGAAGGATCGAGAGGCATTATGAGAGAAGGTAGAAACGGTGTTGACCAAGAGTTTCCCTCTCGGAGCAGAGTTGAAGCAACTACATAGCTACAGTTTGAAACCCCATTTTTGGCCTAAGGTAAAACAGTAAACAGGGCTGCAAACCTTTTTCCTCTTCGCCAGAAAATGTGAGTTGTAGTAAGGGATATCTCGACTGGAGGCAAGGGGAATGTGAAGGCAAGCAAACAAGGAAAGAAGGAAGGGCTGTTAACTCGAGTTGCTGGACAGAAATAGACGAGGGTTAACGCAGAGAAGGAAGCTTTATTTTGGCACAAAATGGAACATCGATGAGGTGATTTTGATGGACTGATTAGGGGTTAATTTAAGGTATATCAAGGCAGTTTGTATGGTGAAAATGGAGCAAAAATAGGGGAGAAGAAAGGATGAAGAACTGAAGCTGGAATATGGAGCAACAACCCCTTTTTGGCGGAAGAAGACAGAAACGATGAATGCTTCATTCCCGTGAGCTGATTCAAAATAAGGAGGCGTGATCCAGTGGTGCGACCAGCAATTGTAACTGGTAATGGGACTTTAAAGAACTGAAGAGAAAGTAACGGAGAGGAGCTGAAGCCGAGCGTTTAGATACTACCTGGAGCAATGGTTTCGGGTGTAAACAGGGCAGATTAAGGCAGCGGTACAAGGCTGTTCGGGTGCTGGTTTGAGCGCCAAAATGGAGGCTGATTTGTTGGCCTGAACAGGACAGAAAATAGGGCTGTGTTTTGGGCAGAGAAGTGGGCAAAATAATGCTGAAAATGCAGAGGCGAAATAGGGGTGTCTAAGGGCTATTTCGGGTGGCTATTGTAAAGGCTAATTGGACATTGTTTAGAGATGGCAACAGAGGATGGTGGTTGAGTTTTGAATTGGTAAGATTTTTATATAATGTTGAATTAGAACTATATTGTTTTGGGCTTGATAAATATATATATATATATATATGGAAGTATATGAGAGAATTATGATATGATATGGAAAGTTGATTATGGCATTATTCGGGTTTTGTTAAAGGTTATTATAATATGTTTAGAAAATACATAGGAGAGTGTTTGGAATATATTTGAATTGAATTGGAAAGATTGATATAATGTTTGGGATATAAAATTGGAGTATTGATTGGGGGTATTGAGAAATTATTGGAATGATGTGATTATGTGTAATGTTATTTGATCATTGTTGAAAGGTGATATATGTTGGTAAAATGTTATGATTATTATTATTATTGCTAGAACATTAAAAGAGTATTGATGGTATATATTGGGATGTATTGGAAATTGTTTGAATATATTGAACAATTATATGAGTTGTTTGAGAAGGAAATAAGAGTAAGATTTATCTTATTGGTGAGATCAATATACATGTAATGGAAATAACATATTTTATGAGTGGTTGGAAATATGCTAGAAAATTTGTGTCTTGGTTACGACTAAAGTGGAAGTAAGGGTAAGAATCTATGTTTTGGTTTAAACTTAATGTATATGATATAAAGGTTATGTACCTATGTTTGTTAAAGTATGATAAATGCTATCTTGATTTGGTGATTTTAGTGAGAAAAGACATCAAGAAAAATGGAATTTCAGAAGAAAAAGGAGAGGATTCCTAAGGTCGGATTTGAGCCTTGAGTAACATTGGCATAGAGTTTGAGTTGAAGACTTTTGAAGGTGGGAAAACTTTCAAGGAGCTAAAATTTAACAATTGGCTGAAAATGCGCAAGAACGGTATTGCTGAACATTAAGCCTGGCATAACGAGGTAAGGGAATTTACGGTAAACGTTTATTAGTCTGCTATGTTGTGTTTGTCCAAAATTCTGTTATTTAATACTTATTGATTTGAAATGCATTCTTGGTTGAATTTCATATGTATTGAACTGAGTTGAAGTACAAATGGTTTTGGAATTTGAACTGTGTTGAATTTGTGGATAAAAATATTGTTGGTTGGCGTTTTATGCAGGTTGTTTGTTGTGGATTATGAGGCTGGGTAGTGTTCTACCTATGCCGTCATAATGCCGAAATTTCGTTAGAAAATTTTAAATAGATTTTTGGCATCGATTTAAATTCTAAAATATATTTAAAACCTCATATACCTCAAGCACCATTACTAGTGATCGAGATACTGTCTTTTTTTAAAATATGTTTTGTACAATGAAGTTATCAAAACATGAGGGTTTAATACGAATTGTGCCTCCCATACTCAAGATACATTGTAAAAGCATTCTTGCATGAATTTTGGCATAAGAGACAAGGGTTGCTTGGAAGTTGCCTGTGTGGCACTTAACTTGCCTGTGTGGCGTTTATTAAGCCTGTGTGGCACTCGCCTGTGTGGCGTTTAAATTATGCCTATGTGGCATTTAGTAAGCCTGCGTGGCAATTAACGTAAAATATCCTGGATTGCTTTGTGATCTTCCAGGTCCTGGATTGCTTTGTGATCTTCCAGGTGTCCGACAAATAGTCGTGACTTGTACCTCAGCTACTAGATGATCACTGGTGCTGGGATGATTCATGATCATGGATAGAGCCCTGGTATGGGACATCGACCACTGCTAGCTACAGTGGATGCTTTTATAGAAAGCTTCTTGGTTATATTTCCAAAGATCCCTGTTACGTTACCGAATCTCATAATGCTTATCTCCTGAAAATGTTTTTAAATGTATATTACGATACTGTTACAAAGATGAGCGAATGTATCATTTCTACTACTACTATATCTTGATTTTGTGAAGGCTTGAGTACTAATCTGTTTTGAAATTACTTGGCATAACATTTTATAGCTCATAAACTATGGTTTATCAATTTGGTATTATTTCCGATAAATCATCTTTAAGCATGAGTTTTGGCACATTCATTCACGCATACACATGCATTAAACATAGTAGAAACCTAACATCATTTAGCGTATGTTTTCTTACTGGGCTTTCACCAAAGCTCACCCCCTCCACCTCAGATTATTTCAGGTAGACTCGGCACGAGCGTGGTGCATCGAGAGTCTTTTTGTCGAGCTGCAGAAAGCTATAATTTGAGCCAAGGTATAATCTTTTGTTCTTTTGTTTATATCCCAGACTAAATTCTTTTATGTACACAGTGTATAGGAGTCAGGATGTAAGTACTAGGAGATATCGAGTTTGTAAACATACTATGATTCGTAGTTAAGTTGTAATCTCGATATGTTTATATACTGAATCAATGGATGTTAAGTATTTCAGTAGTTATCTTGAGATTTGGAATTGCTACAGGTTGAAAAGGATGATGTACTTAGTATGGGGATAGATAATCGGCTAAAATAGGGACGAAATTTTTCAGTATCATTTTCGACGTGTCTTACGAGAAGACTATAATGGGACCTTAGACAACTAGTCTTAAACAAATATAAGAGTAGGACTACTCATTAGGTTTTTAGCTACACTGAGCGAGAGACAAACATAGGAAGTGAAAGAAAAAGTTAGCCCGAAAATCCGGCTTCCGAGGGCGTTACAATATATATATATTTTTATCCCACTAAAATAAAAACTTTCAGTTGTTACATGCAAAATCGAAAGAGAAAAGAAATAGTAGTTCTGTTAGATTCAACTGAAATATGCTGAACTGAGCAGATTCTTCAAAAAAAAAAAAGAGGCAAAGAGGTAGCTTACATAGTTCCAGCAATTCTGGTGCTAATATGGGTGTTTTCCTCCTCATCAAACTTGGCCAAACCAAAGTCAGATATTTTAGCATTGAGATCCCTATCAAGTAGTACATTGGTAGTTTTGATGTCTCTATGAACAATTTTCAAATCTAATTCCTCGTGCAGGAAAGCCAGACCTTTTGCTATGCCAAGACAAATTTTCTGCCGAGTAGGCCAGTCCAATTTCAGCTGGCTTTCATTAGGACCTGTCATTGACACAGGCCAACATCATGAAATTCATTATATTGTTGTCAATATATAATGTTTAGATCCTTCCTTCCTATAATTGCAATAAAAAAAAAAAAACATCATCTTTTTTCTTCTTGTGGGGATGGTGGAAGTGATCAAAAGAGGATAGGAACACTTCCTTTATATGCAGTTCAATCACAGACAGTTAAAGCAAAGGATGATAAAAGAGGTTTAGGATACTAAGCTTACCAAACAAAACACCAGAAAGGCAATTATTTTCCATGTATTCATATACCAACAACAGCTGACCTCTCTCAATGCAGCATCCATATAACCTAACAAGATTTGGGTGTTCTAATCCTGAAATCATTCCTAGTTCATTCAGAAATTCACGATCCCCCTGTCTTGATTTCGAAGAAAGCTTTTTAATTGCAATTATGGTACCATCTAGTAGTACACCCTACAGCAGAGGTATAGCATAGAATTTTTGTCAAATATTTCATCACATAACACTTACTGCGATACATTATAAATCAGAAAGGAAAAAATAAAATGGTAAAGACAAACCATGACTGCAGGTACCTTGTAGACAGCTCTAAAACCACCTTCCCCAATTTTATTTGCGTCGTCGAAGTTGTTAGTCGCAGCTTTCCTTTGTCTGAAGGTAAAAATGCCACTCAGCAGATCTAACCACCTCAGGACTTGGAAAAGATAGGGGGAAACAAATGAATTACACACAGTCAACAAGCATGCAAAGCATACACTTGTGTGAATTGATCATCCTAGAGAAATTATTCGAAAATATAAAATTGTATATTCAAAAAAAATAATATTTCTCAAGAAATCAAATATTCGATCTTGACTTAAAAATTAGATGGGTGGAGGAATTATACTTCATAATGTGTCTGTTCTATGCAAAGTACTTGACATATTTGCTTATTGTTTGCACGATCTTTTCTTCAGTAAATAAAATTCAAAATTTCCTTTCTTAAAATTGAAGGAAAAAAAAAAGAAAAAAACTTGTGCAATAACATATATGGGATTTCAGCATTAATCAACTTGACATATTGGCTTTAAATTATGGGCAATGTGTTTTCCATTTAAAGGATGTCGATGCAGTCATTGGTGCTTGTTATTTTATTCTTGAAATATTGTCAAGTTGGAATCTCAAGTTTCTCTGTACAAGGTGGCTCTCCGCTCTGGCTCTTGGAATTACTAATATATATAGGTTAGGTTGTGAGCATGCAACGCCATGAAAACCAAGGTGAGATTAAGCTTGAGAGAGAACATGTTCAGAATCAGAGGAGAGGTGTTAATTTTTCATGTTGTTTTAGTTCTGCTTTTGGCAGTGAGTCATGAAGGTCAACTCACTCGACAAACAGTTGATCTAGACCCGATTGATGGTAATTTTGGTACAGCTTGACAAGACATTAGTTCTTTTATGTTGGGAATATTCCATGTCGTAGGCTTACTATTTATAGTAACTTCTAGTTTTAGGTCAGGTTAAAATGATACATATATAAAAATTAATTAGTTCATGTTAAGGTCGAGATAAATAAGATTTGATTTTAAAATATTTGTATGTAAAGTTATTGTTATTAGTATAAAATTATTATGAGTTTAGATTAAATGATTAGATTATATTTTGAATCAAGGTAATTATCATGTAATTAGCTTTTCATTGTATGTTGCATAATTTTATTATTATAACTCTTTTAATTTGTTTTTTTATATGTAGAAAGATGAAGAAATTTACTCTTAATTAAAATTTATCTTTATACAATAATAGTGAAATTTTTTATTTTGTAGACTGAATTAAAATATTTTCATAGTTTATTTTTTAAATGAAAATCATTGGCAACTTAATAGTAGGTCCGTGATAACTTAGTATGAATCAAAATGATTCATATTTTTTGTTTTTTTTTTATAATTGTAGGTGCATAAGTGTCCTTATGCCAATTAAATATGTACTGCAGGTTTAGCAGAAAAAAGAACGAATGACTTTCTCTTTGCATCAAAATTCATATGTTTGGGACTCTTCTGTAACTTCTTTTCCATTTCCATATCACCATATCGACCTATGCATATTCCTCTTTATGCATTTTATTTGAATTAAAGGCTATGGATCCTATTAACATTTCAATTTTCTCATATTTCTAAAGTGATCCAGTAGCAAAATCTTTATATTTGAATACAAAATTTAATTTAACTGATTTATGTAATTTTTAAAAAATAATTTTTAAATAATTTAATATTTAAACTTCAACGCCTACTGCTCTTTTCTTTTATTCTTAAACTGTAATTTTTTTGTTAAAAAAATCATTATTCCCAAGAAAGAAAGTTTACATTAGAACTTTTTTGATTTCATTTAATTATTTCGTAAGAATGATTTTTAGGGTCAAAGAATAAGTAAATTTTTTTCTAGATTAATTGTTATGCGGAAGGAAATTCCTGTCTCCCACTACCGTCGACTAATTACAGCACCTGCTCTCCCCATCACGTTTTGCACATTGGCCTGACTCCCGGTGAGAGTCAAAGCTTGCCTCCCACTCAAAATTAAGCAATTTCAGACAAGAAATTTTAAATGCAATCAAACATTTTCTCTTTATGACTATTTTTTTAAACCATGAGTTGTTTACTTACAATATTAAGTATGAAATTAATTTTCGTTCCTATTGTGATTGGTGCTAACCCAAGAGTATTTGACATGATAAAGATTCGAATATAAAACTTCTAGCTTAGACCGTCTTTACTCAAAAGGCTTAACAAAGTCTTATACCATTAAGCTAACCTTTTAGGTTTCGTTATTACTCATTTACTTTATATTGAACAATAATAGTATTGAAGAAAATGTATACATTAAACAAATATTTGGATGTATTTAAAATTTCTCATTTCACATGATTGACGTGACTTCTTTGCTCATTAAATTACATTGTAAATTCCTCCTCTGATTCAACTGTTTTCATCGACTAAGGTGGTTTGGAATCTACCGCATCGGGGGTGCTGTGGAAACCTCTCACTAAAGACAAAAAAAGCAAGTGCAAATTTCTTTTTTTATTACTTTTTTTATACATTTTGTTAATATTTTATTAAAATTATCTTTACTTAATGGTCATTTTACACTTTTCAATATTACTGAAACCAATCCTATCGTTTATTTAAAATAGTCCTAAAAGAATAAAAGATTTCGGTTATTGAAGATGTACAAAATTGTTTCATTTTTTTCCTTTTATGAAAAAGTCTATTTTGAGGATAGAAGAAAAGAAGAGGACAGGTTGGATTGGAGATGCGGTTTCATTACAGCTATATGGAGGTTCTGGTGTCAAAGATGCAGACATGTTTTTGACCCAGTTGAGACGGAAATGGATGCTAAGCAATTTGCAGACTGTATTCTTAAGGGAGCAGCGGAGTTGGATAGGTGTTTTTCCCGGAAAAAAAGGGCGAGATAGAGATAATGCGCTCATTGAATGGAAGGCACCAGATGATGGTATTGTTAAAATAAATACGGATGGGGCAGCACAAGGAAATCCAGGAGTAGCTGGAGCTGGTGGTCTTATAAGGTCAAACACAGGAGCTTGGTTGGTGGGGTTTCAGGCGCATTTGGGCATCCGTTCAAATATGGGTGCTGAATTACAAGCTTTACGAATGGGGTTGAATTTGGCATGGGAAAAGGGGTATAAGAAAGTAGTATGTGAGTTGGATGCACTGTCGGCTATTCAACTTGTTCACTTCGCGAATGCTAGTAATCATCCTTATGGTGTAATCCAAGATATTCGAGAGATTTTGAAGACGTGTTGGGATTGTAAGCTACAGCATGGGTTTCGAGAGGAGAACTTTTGTGCCGACACTCTTGCAAAGGATGCTTGTAAATTGGATAGTGAATATAAGGAGCTACAACGTCCACCAGGATATTTACAGGATTTATTAATTGCAGACTGTAGGGGAGTAGGTTTTCCTAGAGGATTTGTTGTTTAGTAAGTTTATTTATAAATCGCTTGTGTAACCAAAAAAAAAAATGTTAAAATTGAACTCTTGAATGCAAATATTTAAGAGTAATTGTATGAACTATTTAAACTAACCTTTAGGTTTGAAAGATTGAACCTTTTTGAGACTCAATCTAAATTGTTTTCTCCCAAAAAAAGACACAAACATTGTTTGTTTCGTAATCAAGAATGATCATTATGATTCTTGGAGTAGGGGTTAGGCCTTAGGTTAGGGGTTTCAAATCTTCAATTTTCCAACAATGTTGTATATATCATAATTAAACAATTTGTCTTTATTTTATGATTTTTTTTGGGCATCTTTGATTCTTTGGCTTAACTCATCAATGGATGGATAGTAAGTCATCCAACTTTCCTTGTCTTTTATCTTCTCTTGACTTTCATAAGATTATCTACCATTGGTGATATGCCTAAAAGAAATTTCCTAACTATTATATCTCAATTAAAGGTACATTTGAGGTGTTTATAGAAAGCTTTTTGAGTTTATATTTGATACATTTTCGGTTTATGAATTTCGCATATTATTATCGAATTATGTTATGACACCTAATTAATTAGTGAATTTAACAAATATTTATTTTTAAAGATTTTTTTATTTGACTTAAAACTTATAAATTAATAAAGTGACATGTTATAATTTATTGATAGTGCATAAGATTTATACACTGACACTGCATCAAACATAAATATTAGTTTTTTTATAATATAAAAATAAAATAGAAAAAGATTATGCTATTCATTTTTTAAAAAAATAGCAAATTTTACAAGTAATTTTTTAAAAGAAAGGTATACACATTTTTATCATTAAAATAACTGTTAAAACAATTTTTAGAGAATTAAAATCACAAAAACTTTGGGTATTAGTTCATATGGTTTTTTCACTTTTATAATATAAAAATTATGCAAATTTGAAATTTGAGTTTAATTAACATTATTTGCATACCCTTTTTCTCAAATCAAAAATTTTCATTGTATAAAAAATTTTCGCACATTTTTTCTCTCAATGTTAGTATTAATTTTTACTTTAAGTATACACGTGTAGCACAACAGCTACTGTTCGTGAGTATAAATATTTTTGTATATAATAATATTTAATTTAGCACTTCCCATGGTGGCATTGGAGTGTCTGTTTGATGATTGCAGCGTGTGTTGCCCGTATGCTTGATAATGTTGATTGGCCAATTCCACAGTAAGTTGTTCACATAAGGAAACTTATATAATTATATTACACAAAAAGAGCCATCTCTACTTTCATTCAACCTCATTTTTTTCCACATATGCAATTGGGATTTGAAAAGTATGCCAACGTGAAATTCATTTGGTCACATTTTCACTAAAACAATTTGTACTTTATTTATTAGGTTTATATTTGATGCACTGATAGTATATACAGGATTAGTCAACCACAGAATATCATTTCATTAAATAAAATTTTAAAATACAGAGATCCTAGAACATAAATTAATAAATTTTATGGATATCTATTTTTAAAGATTTAATTTTTAACGTTATTCATTAATGAATTGATACCTTATGGTTGACCAATATTGTATAACTTTTATACACTAATAGTGCATCAAATGAAAACTTTTATTTATTTATATAAATATTCTAGCTTTAATTTACATGATATTGGAAGATATTTTTTTTTATAAATATCATCTCTCATATTCTTATATAGTATGAATTCGGTTCTAGTCCGAATTTTAATATTTGGAATGCTTTTTTTTTTTTTGAGAATTTTATCATAAACATATATTTCTCTCACTTCATGAAGTTTTTTTTTAAATAAATCTTCATTTTTTCTTGTTTTTACAAGAGTTGAGTTGTTGTTGTTGTTGTTGTTATTATTATTATTATTATTATTATTATTATTATTTAAGGTGGAATTGGATGATGAGTAGACCCAAAAGGCTATGGTCTTCCCTAGTGTATTCACTTTCCTACACGCTTGGCGCACAATACATGGATCATATTCTCCGCGTCCACCAACTCCTGCACTAAGCTCCAAAACCTCCAACCACTCCAAACTTAAGTGACGATACATTTTCATTGTCTTTACATTGATCCAAAGCATAGTCCATTAAAAACTTGACTTTGCTCAATTCATTCATTCTAGGGTTTCTGATTGCTCAAAAGCAATTAATTTCTTCAACCATTGCCTCCCAAGTATACACTGTTCCATCTTCATTGGTTTCTCTTACTAGCTACTTCACATGGTTCTCATGTGGATTACGTGTTCTTATCTATTAATAAAAATGTAATCAAATTGAGTTAATATGATTCATTTTCAATTTCGAATTTGATTTGATGAATTTCAATTCGAATTTGATGGGTCGCATTTAATTTTTAAAACTCAAATTAGATTCGATAATTCAATAAATTCAAATTTCATTCGATAAGTTTGATTTATTATTTTACAATAATATATTATGCAAATAAAATCATAAATTAATAATAAAATATATTTTCTGGAATAAAGTTTTTATATGGAAAGATTGGACATTAATTCAAATGCACGTGGCACAGTCCTCTCTTTCATCAAAAGATCATTTCATGTGTTTCCCAGAATAAGGCACTTTACTGCGCTTTCGCATACCTTTCAATTTATTATGTACCTTCATATGTATCTATTCGTTGCTTCGCTTTCTCATAAATCCTAAGCACCGTGAGCGAATCAAAAGTGGAAACTTCTTGGTACTCGAAACTCAATTTCATTTTCCCCTTATTTACTCTACAATTACTTCCTAGCTAAGAAAGTGATATATATAAAAAAAAAAAGGAAAAAAAAGATACGAGTCATATACTAATGACAACTACCAATTCATTGTTTTTTTTTATAAATTATATTTAGATGATTTAAAAAAAAAGAAATTTTTGATAACTCAAAAAATTTTATAATTGATAAATTTTTAATTTAATTTTTTAAATTATAATATCATGTCGATAATATAAAATGATATGTCAGATGATACAATAACATCACATGATATTGAATGGATGACGAGCTAATATCACATGACAATTGACAAATGATGCGTTATTATAATATGTCATACCGTAGTTTTTAAAGTAAGGATGACAATTCGTGTATATATCTTGTATTCATGTTATTTCAAATTATATTTATGTAATGTAAAACACAAATTATTGTATCAATATTAGTCCAATCATAAAACTTTTTTTTTGCTTTTACCAAATTTATATATATATATATGTGTGTGTGTGTGTGTGTGCCAAACTTTAACCCATGACATTTTTTTTATCGTTTTTATATTGTATCATCATATCATGTTTAAAATTATCAAATCAACTCTAAATTTTAAAGGATGGATGTAAGATCCGATTTTTACACTACTGTACAGTCTAAATTCATAAAATTGATAATGGAAATTAAATAAATAATGCATGTTAATTTCCAAAAGGGTGAAAAGCTCCTTAACTTGAGATGTGAATGGAGCCAAGTAGGTGAAATACTCGACGGGCGAGTACCGTGAAGTAACAGTTCGCCAATGGGCGATCTAGGTAAAGGTGTAATCGTCAATGGGTGAGCCAAAAAGGTTTTCGCCAAACGGGCGAGCAGTTTGCCAACGGTGATGGCGAATTGGATGGTGGTAAGGACGAATATGTGTGCTCGCCAACTTGTGAGGTGAATCGAAACAAAGTGGCGAACTGATTTAGTGTGGCGAGTTGATTGTTTTCCTTATTTGTTTGGCGAGTAGTTTAGTTCGCCAACTTCGTGGATAAGTGATGGCCGCTTGTGGCGAGGACTTGGAAACGCCAATGCATTTGGCGAGTAAAGTGGTCGTCCAAATAGATGGGAAAATGAAAACAGAATTCAACCTAACAGCCAAAATTGACTTGTAAGTGATACGGTTGAAGACAATTAATGGTGAAGAGGTTGAAGTCAGTAAGGAATTTACCTGATTGGTTGAGGAAGTAAACAAAGGCTGCAGTAGAAGAAAAAGCCGTGTGAAAGGGAGACTTCCACGCCACTTTGTGCTTCAGTTTTCTTCATGCATTAAAGGCATGAAGGACGTGAACAATGATGAAGGAAACAGGATAAGGGACAGGCGGTGGCTATTGATTGGCTGAGAATGTTTATATAAGCAGAGACAATTGATGAAAAACGAGTTAGCCAATTTCAGTTTCTTCACGAGAGCTATTTCTCTGTTTCTTCCATTTCTCTGCCATGTTTGATCTACTGAGTTTCGCTCTTCAGTTGGCTAAACCAGTAAACATGCTTATAAAACCTTTCTTTCTGAGCCTGGTGAGCTGAAGGAATAAGCAAATAGAGGCCAACATGAGACAGAAAAACAACGTGTTTTGGAAGTGCAGTTGGTTGAGGTGAGTTTCATATTTTCTGAGGTGTTCTTGAAGTTCACTGATAGATTTCTATGATTTATGCAGTAATAAACATAGATACAGTCTTGGTTTTAGTTAGATCCTTGGAAAATAGGAAAACAAGGAAAATTATGGAATAGGTGACGACAAGGGCGACTACAGTGATCGCCCAAGTTGAAAATAGTAATCGCCAATGAGGCGAATAGATATTAAGTACTCGCCAAGGTAATTTTGTGGGCGAGAACGCCCAATTCCAGTAAAGTGAATGACGGGCGAGCTCTAATGCGAAGGCATTGGGCGAGAAGGATTTTGGGTGAACTTCCACAGTTAGCCAATGAAGGCTTCGTGAATAATGGCGGTCGAACTAATTGGGAATCTGATTGGGCGAGTAGTTATTTGATTTATTCTCGCCAAGTGATATATAAAGAAAATATTAATGAAATTTATATATAATTTGCAGCCGATAATTGGGAATAGCTATGGGCGAACAGAGTGCCGGGCGAAGCAAGACTTCGTTGAACAAGGTAAGGGAAGTGTGTGTGAAGTGATGCATGTCCTGTGGAGTAAATTTTATGAAAACATTAAGTTAAATGTTTTGTTTTCTGACATGCATGATTTTAAGAAGTTAATTGATAATTGTTTGATCGCGGGCGAGCTGATAGCCGCCTTTTGCTGTTTTGTTGGGTGAAATGATACAGGGCGGGCGAGCGCTTTGTATGTTTTATGTTGGGCACGCCCTTTGTGATTTATGTTGGGTGAATTGGTATTGGCGGGCGAACCAATCCCTTTTATACGTTTTAAACTCATTTCTATTTTTAAAGGGCGGGCGAACTTTCTTAATAGAAAGCTATAAGTTAAGCCAAATGGCGAGCTCTGTTTTATGAGAACTGGGCGAGTGCCCTTGTTTTAAAGAGAAATCCGGGTAAAGCCGTAATCGGGCGAACCCTTTTTTTTAAGATGTTGGGCGGGCGGCCCTTGTTTTAAACTGAAGGGGGCGAACTGATATCAACGAGATTTCTGTTTTGAAAAGCTAGGTGGCGGGCGAATATTAATTCACCGTCTTATCGAGTTGATTTCTGGGCGAGCCACAGAGGGCAAGCCAGTTTTGGTTCAGATTTTAAAAGCAAAGAGTGCGGGCGAACACATGTTCTCCGCCACAGCGAGCTGCTTCCATGGGCAAGCCATGTCGGGCGAGCTGACCATGGGCGAGCAGGTTTTAAAACTTGAGATTATGGGCTGTTTTGGTGTTTTATTGTTTTATAAGAAATCAAATCATTTTGTGGAAATGATATATGAGATATAAAAGTTGATTTTGAGACTTTAGGCCCTGAGTTCATGCGTTGCTAGTGCGTGACCTACCTGGGGCGGTGGCTCGGTCAATGGACCAATGAGTGCACCTCAGGGCGTCACAGGGCTGATGGACCCGCCAAGTCATCAGCGGTCTCGAGGTCACTTGGCAAGTGGACCCGAGGACCCCTTTAGATTATGGCCATAGATCTGAGATAGCCGTGAGGGGCGATGGCCTACGGGTGCACCCCAAAAGCGGCAGGTTTCGTTCTCCCAAGGTGGAGGAGGAACGATGATAGCATGATTTATTTGTTGCCTAGTCTCAACTTATCAGTTTCTATTTACTGTGAGGATTTGTTGAAATCCTCGATAGTGTTTACTACATTTTAAAGTAAACTGTTAGTCGGTGATTTAATGGTGTTTTGAGAGAGTTGTTTACTATATATCCACTGTCTTTTCTACTGGGTTATTGTTAAGAAAAGAACAAATGAGTTGTGATATATAGTTTTGCTTTATGTAAAGCAGCATATGTTTCCTTTACTGAGCGTATGAATCGCTCACCCCTTTGTTTTAACTCCACAGATAAGAAGTACACGGAGTCGAGAGAATTAGTTCTTAGATGGGTATAGCTATGCTTAAAGCACTGAGGCATGGCACGTTAAACGTGACAGGTACGGTCTTTCCTCTTTTACATTTCAGACATGTGTATACAGTACTACCTTAGTGCAATAAACGTTAATAGGGGATGTCAGATGTAAGGAATAATGAAAAGAAATTTCATATTCCATAATTAATAGATAAATGTTTATCATTTATCACTATTACTGTTCAATGTTAATGGCATCGCAGACAGCCCAACCGGTAAAGTTGTATGGAAATACGTGAAAAATGTGGTAACGGGATGTTACAGATTTAATGGTATCAGAGCTTGGGTTGGTCTGATGTCTGTTGATGCCTTTAGCATGGGAAGTGTTGAGAAAGGTTAACATCCCCTGTAGTACTGTATAGTCTGAATGTATAGAGGAGTCGAATGACTGTGAAATGAATTAAGTGGTGAATTATGATGAAAGTCGATTAATTAGGGGTTACTAATAGAGATAGTAATCCGAAAATTTTGCATGAGATAGGCGATCTTATCATCATTATGTCGGGTCTATTCGATAAGGTACAGTGAGGAACTCGGTGAGGGCCCCACCAGGACTTCTCTGTCCATATCGAATTAAGATCCTGAAAATGATGATATTGAGATGAAAAGGGGTAATAATAGCATATAAGTTCTAAGATCGCGTGTTTGGAGTTATACTGATGAGAGAGAGAATTAAAGGGGAATTTATGAATATACTCCTATATTGACAGGTTTTCTTTCAAAGTTATAAGTGATTGAATGGATTTAAAATACAAATTGATGGTGTAAAGGATGAATTCTACTATAGACCCCACTGATATCTTGATAAGTAAGGCGACCCAGAGTACAAGCTATGAGAGGTCGCGAGATAGTTAGCCTCGTTGTGGATTTTGGGGTTTGGATTTAAAAAGGAGAATTGTGTGAAAAATGGATATTAGTAATGACTTAACATTTGAGGAAGTCAAGTGTTTGAGTCTGTGGATGAGAAAGAAAACCTTGAGATGAGCGAACTCGAGCACGGTTGGAAGAACCGGGCATCGAGGTGATCGCCAAAGAGGATAGTATGGATGAGTAGCGATGTCACAGCAATCGTTGTCGATGGGCCCAAAAAGGGGGTTGCCATGGCCGGTTGGGCTGGTCCGTTACGATATCCATAGAACCGTGGTATTATAAGATTTATGAGAAATACTCGATGGGCGAGAACTACATTGGGATAGCTCGCCAATGGGCGTGCAAATGTATGATCGCCAACGGTGTGGGCGAGTTAGATGATGGCGAGAACTAACACTAGTCCGCCAATATAACATGAATTGCTAAAGTGGGTAAGGATACTGATCACCCACTAATTTTAGTGATGATCGCCCAAAGAGTATGGTGAGTAATCTGACCAACAAATTGTGGTGGAAATCATAACAATGTGGCAAACAGAACAAAAGCTGTAATCGCCAAGAAAATGAAAGGTCTCGTAGTTGCCAAAAATTATAAAGTTGGTATCGAGATTTAGTTGACAAGCTTAGAGGTTGGTAAAGTGAAATAGAAATTGTTGTAAGCTCTTACCAATGAAGCAGTATAGCTTGAGAAATTACTCAAGAAATTGATAAGTAAAGAATTAAACTAGTTTGTTATAACTGGTGAAAACGAAAACTTTATCGTTTAAAAAAAAAAAATGGGAGTAGTACTCTCTACAGTTGCTTCTAGGTTCCGGAACAAGTATGGTATTCTAAAATACCTATCATATTCTATCTGGATCCCTAGCCGACTGTAGTATCCTTCCTATTTGTGTGCCTAGAGCCAACTAGGATGATTTTAAAGAAAATAAATATGTATATTAGAGACGTGAGGTCTCAACTGATTAAGTAGACGTTAAAATTGTCTGAGTAAATGATTTTACTACTTAAGTGAGGTTAAAGTGTGCTTATTGGGGTATAAAAATTATGAGTTTTACCCGTACAGCGCAAAGGAATTGTTGAAGAGGTTGTGGAAGTTGCTACCTTATTAATCCAATACTTAATTGGGAGGAAGTAGAAGTGACTGGGTATATATGAATATAGTATTCGAAATATTTACGAGATAGTGACAGTAAAGTACTATGTTAAGTGGGAAAAACAATAGTGGTGATGAATATAAAAGAATGAAATTGTCTTGAGAAGACAAGTCATATGATGACTAGGGAACACAAGTTATGAGGTAGTTCCCAAGTATATGAATAAATGTGATTTCCTCTGATCATGATGTAGATATGACTGGAATTAATGACAAGCCATGAAAGTGTCATACTCAGAGGAGCAGATACAAGAAGTACTGCTAATCTCGAAAATGATCACTAGAGATAAGAGAAGTGATCGAGGGGAAAATGATTACCGAGACGTAATCGGTGACTAATGTTAAGGTCTGCAAAAGAAAAGTCGTCCTAGATTAATCATGAAACAATCACTGTGAGATAGTGAAGAATCCGAAAAAACCATGATGTTATAGAAGTGATTATGGTTTCGGGATATATTAAGTGCTTTAGTCGATATATATTGGTGAAACAGAGAGGAAGTGTGTGAAGTTCCAGTGAGTGGGTACTTGTGATAGGGATCCCTGATTTGCCGTATGCTTTGAGAGAATAGCAAGAGGCTTTGAGATTCCAAATTTTTACTGATTTGCACCGCCTCAGATAGATATAGATATCCGAGCGCATTGTGTGGACGCTCCGGGATATATTGAGAGCGAGTGCGTGGTATTTCAGACACTATTGGGACAATTACGTACAATTGATTAAAACTATCTAAAGGATAGTCTCCATATTATTATCGACTAAGCACCGAAGTGAGATGATAAGTGACAAATAGTATAGATGAGTTACTAACTCTCAAGGATGATAAAAGACTTGAGGGAGTGTAAATTGGTTTGAGAGAAGACACCCGAGGTTCTTCAGGACCTTGAGAAAATTCGGGATGGACGACCCATGAGTGAGGTGATTGCTCAACACCGTATAACATGTTGTGAGATGTAGGCAAACTGGTGGTCGCCAACTCACTTGAGAGAATAATCCTAGAGCGCGGAAGAGCGCCAAAAGGATGATTATTGATGGCCTGAAGAGACGAGATTAAATAAGAGTTGAAAAAAGTGATAAGGAAGAAAAAATACCTATATTAGAGGTACTTCCCATACTCAGTGAAAAATTGAAAAGAGTAAATTACTATCTGGATGGTTGTGGATATATTAGTAAGTCTGCTCATTCCTTGATTTTGGAATTTGTTGAGCTAATTGATGCCTTGGCCGGATTATATGTCAGGGAAATGGTGAGGTTTTATAGTATTCCAGTAAGCATTATAGTTGATAGGGAGTCCCACTTCGTATCTCAGTGTGAGAGAGATTACGGGAAGCTATGGGATCCCGATTGAGTTTCGCACCGCAGATTATCCGCAGACTGAGAGACAGTCCGAGCGTATGAGATGAACGCTCGAGGATATGATGTGAGCATATGCAGTTGATTTTACAGGCTCCTGGGATAATCCTCTACCCTGGCAGAGTTTGTTGATAATAATGGCCACAAGAGAGTATAGACATAGCACTTGAAGGAGGTTATTTAGCAGACGATATAATCCACGATAGCATACGAAATGGGAGACCGAAAACTATTTTCGACTTGATCGAACAGACTTCTTGAGATATACAAGAGGTTATGGTTATGAATATTAAGGTCTCACCATTGGGATGTATAATAAAAGGGAAATTGAGTTTCCAATGCATTGGATTGTCGGAGATCGTAGATCAGGTGAAAGATGTGCAGTACCTCCCGTGTTGTTAGGAGTGTACAATGTGTTCCATGTTTCAATAATGAGAAAGTATTATCCATATCCTTCTCACGTGATTCGAAATGAGTCCTAGAGATTAGAGAGGACATGAATGACGTTGAGAAATTGATACGGATTCTGGATAGGAAAGATAAATTGCAGTGATAAAGTGCTGTGATCTAAGATCATGTTATGGCTAAAGTGCTTTGATGGTATCATATTAAGAATAAGGCAACTTGAAAATTTAAAAGCCTTATGCATGAGAACTATCCAGAGTTTCTTCACTGATAGGTATGGTTGAAATTTGGAGGACCAAATTTCTTAAGGTGGGGAGAAATGTAAGATCCGATTTTTACACTACTGTACAGTCTAAATTCATAAAATTGATAATGGAAATTAAATAAATAATGCATGTTAATTTCCAAAAGGGTGAAAAGCTCCTTAACTTGAGATGTGAATGGAGCCAAGTAGGTGAAATACTCGACGGGCGAGTACCGTGAAGTAACAGTTCGCCAATGGGCGATCTAGGTAAAGGTGTAATCGTCAATGGGTGAGCCAAAAAGGTTTTCGCCAAACGGGCGAGCAGTTTGCCAACGGTGATGGCGAATTGGATGGTGGTAAGGACGAATATGTGTGCTCGCCAACTTGTGAGGTGAATCGAAACAAAGTGGCGAACTGATTTAGTGTGGCGAGTTGATTGTTTTCCTTATTTGTTTGGCGAGTAGTTTAGTTCGCCAACTTCGTGGATAAGTGATGGCCGCTTGTGGCGAGGACTTGGAAACGCCAATGCATTTGGCGAGTAAAGTGGTCGTCCAAATAGATGGGAAAATGAAAACAGAATTCAACCTAACAGCCAAAATTGACTTGTAAGTGATACGGTTGAAGACAATTAATGGTGAAGAGGTTGAAGTCAGTAAGGAATTTACCTGATTGGTTGAGGAAGTAAACAAAGGCTGCAGTAGAAGAAAAAGCCGTGTGAAAGGGAGACTTCCACGCCACTTTGTGCTTCAGTTTTCTTCATGCATTAAAGGCATGAAGGACGTGAACAATGATGAAGGAAACAGGATAAGGGACAGGCGGTGGCTATTGATTGGCTGAGAATGTTTATATAAGCAGAGACAATTGATGAAAAACGAGTTAGCCAATTTCAGTTTCTTCACGAGAGCTATTTCTCTGTTTCTTCCATTTCTCTGCCATGTTTGATCTACTGAGTTTCGCTCTTCAGTTGGCTAAACCAGTAAACATGCTTATAAAACCTTTCTTTCTGAGCCTGGTGAGCTGAAGGAATAAGCAAATAGAGGCCAACATGAGACAGAAAAACAACGTGTTTTGGAAGTGCAGTTGGTTGAGGTGAGTTTCATATTTTCTGAGGTGTTCTTGAAGTTCACTGATAGATTTCTATGATTTATGCAGTAATAAACATAGATACAGTCTTGGTTTTAGTTAGATCCTTGGAAAATAGGAAAACAAGGAAAATTATGGAATAGGTGACGACAAGGGCGACTACAGTGATCGCCCAAGTTGAAAATAGTAATCGCCAATGAGGCGAATAGATATTAAGTACTCGCCAAGGTAATTTTGTGGGCGAGAACGCCCAATTCCAGTAAAGTGAATGACGGGCGAGCTCTAATGCGAAGGCATTGGGCGAGAAGGATTTTGGGTGAACTTCCACAGTTAGCCAATGAAGGCTTCGTGAATAATGGCGGTCGAACTAATTGGGAATCTGATTGGGCGAGTAGTTATTTGATTTATTCTCGCCAAGTGATATATAAAGAAAATATTAATGAAATTTATATATAATTTG
Organism: Heritiera littoralis; assembly: GCA_031772115.1. Taxonomy (NCBI): domain Eukaryota; kingdom Viridiplantae; phylum Streptophyta; class Magnoliopsida; order Malvales; family Malvaceae; genus Heritiera; species Heritiera littoralis. The sequence continues at coordinate 3,593,220 of JAPDPK010000026.1, read as the reverse complement.
CAGCCGATAATTGGGAATAGCTATGGGCGAACAGAGTGCCGGGCGAAGCAAGACTTCGTTGAACAAGGTAAGGGAAGTGTGTGTGAAGTGATGCATGTCCTGTGGAGTAAATTTTATGAAAACATTAAGTTAAATGTTTTGTTTTCTGACATGCATGATTTTAAGAAGTTAATTGATAATTGTTTGATCGCGGGCGAGCTGATAGCCGCCTTTTGCTGTTTTGTTGGGTGAAATGATACAGGGCGGGCGAGCGCTTTGTATGTTTTATGTTGGGCACGCCCTTTGTGATTTATGTTGGGTGAATTGGTATTGGCGGGCGAACCAATCCCTTTTATACGTTTTAAACTCATTTCTATTTTTAAAGGGCGGGCGAACTTTCTTAATAGAAAGCTATAAGTTAAGCCAAATGGCGAGCTCTGTTTTATGAGAACTGGGCGAGTGCCCTTGTTTTAAAGAGAAATCCGGGTAAAGCCGTAATCGGGCGAACCCTTTTTTTTAAGATGTTGGGCGGGCGGCCCTTGTTTTAAACTGAAGGCGGGCGAACTGATATCAACGAGATTTCTGTTTTGAAAAGCTAGGTGGCGGGCGAATATTAATTCACCGTCTTATCGAGTTGATTTCTGGGCGAGCCACAGAGGGCAAGCCAGTTTTGGTTCAGATTTTAAAAGCAAAGAGTGCGGGCGAACACATGTTCTCCGCCACAGCGAGCTGCTTCCATGGGCAAGCCATGTCGGGCGAGCTGACCATGGGCGAGCAGGTTTTAAAACTTGAGATTATGGGCTGTTTTGGTGTTTTATTGTTTTATAAGAAATCAAATCATTTTGTGGAAATGATATATGAGATATAAAAGTTGATTTTGAGACTTTAGGCCCTGAGTTCATGCGTTGCTAGTGCGTGACCTACCTGGGGCGGTGGCTCGGTCAATGGACCAATGAGTGCACCTCAGGGCGTCACAGGGCTGATGGACCCGCCAAGTCATCAGCGGTCTCGAGGTCACTTGGCAAGTGGACCCGAGGACCCCTTTAGATTATGGCCATAGATCTGAGATAGCCGTGAGGGGCGATGGCCTACGGGTGCACCCAAAAGCGGCAGGTTTCGTTCTCCCAAGGTGGAGGAGGAACGATGATAGCATGATTTATTTGTTGCCTAGTCTCAACTTATCAGTTTCTATTTACTGTGAGGATTTGTTGAAATCCTCGATAGTGTTTACTACATTTTAAAGTAAACTGTTAGTCGGTGATTTAATGGTGTTTTGAGAGAGTTGTTTACTATATATCCACTGTCTTTTCTACTGGGTTATTGTTAAGAAAAGAACAAATGAGTTGTGATATATAGTTTTGCTTTATGTAAAGCAGCATATGTTTCCTTTACTGAGCGTATGAATCGCTCACCCCTTTGTTTTAACTCCCACAGATAAGAAGTACACGGAGTCGAGAGAATTAGTTCTTAGATGGGTATAGCTATGCTTAAAGCACTGAGGCATGGCACGTTAAACGTGACAGGTACGGTCTTTCCTCTTTTACATTTCAGACATGTGTATACAGTACTACCTTAGTGCAATAAACGTTAATAGGGGATGTCAGATGTAAGGAATAATGAAAAGAAATTTCATATTCCATAATTAATAGATAAATGTTTATCATTTATCACTATTACTGTTCAATGTTAATGGCATCGCAGACAGCCCAACCGGTAAAGTTGTATGGAAATACGTGAAAAATGTGGTAACGGGATGTTACAATGGATGACATAAAATTTAATACTAAAATTATAACTTTTCATAATTGGTAAATAAAATAAAAATGTATTATAATTTGAAGGACTAAACATATAATTTATCAAAAAATAATATTTCTCAAGCAATCAAATATTCGATAGTGACATAAAATTAGACGGGTGGAGGAATTATATTTCATAATGTGTCTGTTCTATACAAAGCATTTGACATATTTTCTTATTGTTTGCGCGATCTTTTCTTCAGTAAATAAAATTCAAAATTTTCTTTCTTCAAATTAAAGAAAAAAAAGAGAAAAAACTTGTGTAATAACATATATGGCATTTCAGCATTAATCAACTTGACGTATTGGCTTTAAATTATGGGCAATGTGTTTTCCATTTAAAGGATGTCAAGGAGTCATTGGTGCTTGTTATTTTATTCTTGAAATATTGTCAAGTTGGAATCTCAAGTTTCTCTGTACAAGGTGGCTTTCCGCTTTCGCTCTTGGAATTACTATATATATAGGTTAGGTTGTGAGCATGCAACGCCATGAAAACCAAGGTGAGCGTGAGATATTAAGCTTGAGAGAGAACATGTTCAGAATCAGAGGAGAGGTGTTAATTTTTCATGTTGTTTTACTTCTGCTTCTGGCAGTGAGTCATGAAGCTCAACTTCCTCGAAACACAGTTGATCTTGACCCGACTGATGGTAATTTTGATACAGCTTGACAAGACATTAGTTCTTTTATGTTGGGAATATTCCATGTTGTAGGCTTACTATTTATAGTAACTTCTAATATTAGGTTAGGTTAAAATGATACACATATAGAAATTAATTAGTTCATGTTCGTTTTTCTTTTGTCTTATTTAGTTTTTTTTATTATGTTTTTGTATTTAGGTCGAGATAAATAAGATTTGATTTTAAAATGTTTGTATGTAAAGTTATTGTGATTATTATTAAATTATTATGATTTAGATTAAATGATTAGATTATATTTGAATCAAGGTAATTATCGTGTAATTAGCTTTTCATTGTACGTTGCATAATTTTATTATTATAACTCTTTTAATTTGATTTTTATATGTAGAAAGATGAAGAAATTTACTCTTAATTAAACTTTATTTTTATACAATAATAGTGAGATTTTTTATTTTGTAGATTGAATTAAAATATTTTCATAGTTTATTTTTAAAATTTTTTTAATATACTTCAACAAGTATATGTTACATGAGTAGAATTAAAAACTCCACTATATTGTATGAGATATTTTTCTATTAATATCTACATGTTGTGCTAAAAGAAAATGACTAACATGACTTTTTGTAATGGTAGTGGATGCCATCAATACCGTAGCTCATGCTTTGAGGTTGACTTGGGAAAGCGATGAGAATGAATTTTCAAGCAAGGGATGTGATTCAGCCAAGGTGCGATGCGATTGAGCCAAGGTGCGATGCGATTGCAATATAACAAATCAGAGGCTTTGTCGAGTTACAGCTATGTACGAAATCTCCCTTGCTTTTACTTAAAAAAATGTGTTTCTAATTCAATTTCATGATTACTATTGAAATGGGTGTTATTTTTTAATAAAAAAAAACATTTTGTATAGATATGATATATGAATTTAATATTTATATTACATTGAATGGTATTTATAGTGTAAAATATGAAAATTATTTTGATAAAATTTGTGCCAATCAGTCAAAAAAATTTTCTTTTTAATTTTTGTTGAATTTTACATCTTTATCAAAATTTAATTTACATAATTTTTATATTTTTATATTATTTTTTATTAGATTATTATATCGTATTTAAAATTATAAAATATAATTTTAAATAAAAAACTAAAAGAAAGTCTGAATTAAACTGTTGCGACTGATTAGACACTTGACTTGGTCTATGCCTAGTCTTTCGTTAAGGGAAATTTGAATTGTTAGTACTTTTTTTAAAATTTTAAAAGCAAAAATTTAACCTTTCTTAACTGTTTTTCCATTACCAGCGATTTTTCTGACATGCGTCTAAGGGGTGAAATTCCTCCCGCTATAGGAAATTTGACTTGCCTGCTCTCGATGTAAGTATTTCTTTTTTTTTTTAATTTTATTCTACCTTTTTTGAATTTTTAATTAAAACGGCATGATGTTATCAAATTCATTTGCTCAAATGACACTAGAACTGATGTTTTTTCTTAAATTCATTTGCATATATATAAGGGCTCTATTAAATATTGAGTCTTTTGTGATTTTATATTTAGAGGCTATTGCATCCACTATAATTTGGTCTTAGGTTGAATAACATGATACTTTTTTTTTTTGAAGTCCAGGATTTTATTATTTAAGTAGAAAGCATACCTCTGAGTTTATCTTGTTGAATAACATGATACCATAGTTCAAATTCTAATATGTGATTCTTGTATTATACCCCCAGTGATAATTCTATTTACGCATGATGAGACTTGTTTCGTACCCTAGTTTGTTGCATTATAGTTATGCCTGCACGTGATGGGACGTGTTAAATTAAGTTATCCATGTCTAACAAATATTGATTTTTTTTTGTGATATTATATTCAAATTGAACCTTCCATTTGTTGCTAATTTTAGGTTGAATGCTTAATAATTTTTTCAAAGTAGTACAACTTCTGGTGTTGTCTTTTCAAGTCAAGACAATAACAAACTAAAAAGATTTTCCTGCTTTATCAAAACAAGAATGATGAAACAATTATCTAATCAAGATCAAAATCAGTTTGATCAAAATAGAAAATCATTGGTGTTGACTCAATCCTAGAAGGATTTCTCAAATTTTGTTAACAAAATCTGATATATATACGCATATGCATGTTCATGTCTAGATAATCATGATAATACCTATGGCTATCTCAAAATTTGTTAGAGCAGAAGAGAGTGTGTGCTCTTCATCCTGTTTCTTCTTCATCGTTTTGTTTTGTTGCTGCATTTTTCAGCGACTTGAGTTCAAACAGGATCCGTGGAAGCATTCCAGACGCATTAAGAAATCAGAAACTACTGCAATTCCTGTAAGTTCCTTACTCATTAACATCCTGATGTTTATATTTTGATCTGTTCTTTTGATGAGTTGATGTAAACTCCTAAATTTGCAATCCTAATTTACGACAGCGATCTTTCCTCCAATGATCTTGATGGGCAAATACCTGACTTCTTTGGCCAAATGAGCTCATTGAATGTTCTGTGAGTACACAGTCCTTCCACACAAGCAATTCAATTTACCATTCGTTTCCTCACCTTACTAATCTATTTTTATAGATTGCGCTGTGAATTTCTTTTGTTTAGAAGTTAAGGATTTCTATTGCATAATCCAATTTGAATTTATCTGAAACATTTTTGCCATTTCCATTAACTAATCTTTACTCTTTAATGGTATTTTTGTTGAAGTATTCTATCACAAAACTGGCTAAAGGATTCAATACCACCAAATCTGGGTAACTCATCATCTATTGAAACTCTGTAAGTAGCAAAATCTTTTTCTGCCATTGAAACTCATCATCTTTTTCCATTCCCTAGCATGGCATATGTCAGCAAAATACATTTTTAGTGTATCATCATTTGTTTTTCTGCTTGTAGGGACTTGGCAGAGAACCTTCTATCTGGAAATATTCCTGAGACTTTAGGAAACATTTCAAGCCTTGAGTTCCTGTAATACCCTTGCCAATGTCGTCACTGAGCTCCGATTTTCTGTTTCTTGGTCTTGCCTATACTAACCATTGCGCTATTCTGTTTCTGACTTGTTTTCCTCAGGCGTTTATCTGATAACCAGTTAACTGGGACGCTTCCTTTGTCTCTTGGAAACTTAAACAATGTCTATCGCATGTAAGGTTTTTTTATTTTTTTCATTCCTTTCTTTAGCCCCAGGTTGAATAGAAACTGAAATATCTTGAATGTGACTACCTAAATGGCATGTAATTGGCTTCCTCTATAATTGCAGGGTGCTGGCAAACAATAAATTTCACGGACAGTTGCCTCAAAGCCTTGCAAATCTTACAGGCTTAAGGCACTTGTAAGGAAAAGTGTTCCTCTTTCATCTTGTGTATTTAGGTTCAAGCTATATATATTGATTATTGGTTTTTCGATTTGCAGCAATGTTCGGGGGAATGAATTCATTGGTCCAATCCCAACATTTATTGGAAAATGGAACCAGTTGCAAGTACTGTAAGCACCTTGTTCGAATTATTACACCTTTTATGCTGACTGAATGTTCTGAACTTTGATCGGAATATATGCTTAGAACATTTTTGGTTTTAACAGGATACTCCAAGGGAACCATTTTCAAGGGCCTCTTCCTTATGCAATCTCCTCCCTGGAGAATGTCACCGAGATGTAATGCTCTTATTGTAGCTGGATGGTTTCGAAAATTTGAGTTGAACTAATACCAATGTTTCTAACGCTCTGAATCTGATATCCTGCTTGGTGTCAACTGTCCAGGCGCATTGCTGACTTATATGGAAGAAATGGAGAACTTTTCCCATTTCCAGATATTTCAAAAATGACAAAACTTGAAATTTTGTGAGTGTTTTTTCTGAAATATTTCGTTAATCTGTTATCGGAAAAAGTATTCTTAAAGCCAATTTAATCAATGCTGATCCTTTGCCTTTCTTTAGGGTCCTGAGGAACTGTTCAATCAGTGGTTCAATTCTATCATATATTGGTGCGTTCCAAGCCTTGAACCATCTGTAAGTCATTTTCTCCATAGAACTTGCTTTTTACTCTTGGATACCTGTAACAATTCAAGTAACGTAACAATTTTTCTATGCAGAAATGAGATTGAACCGTCAATAATTTTCACTTTTTTTCGGTATTCGAATTAGTAGAATTAGATGAGAAAAGGGTTCTTTGCAATATCAGCAATAAGAAAGTACTACATTCTCTGATTTTTCTGATCCTTTTCTTCACTTGTTTATCTTTTTATTTTAATTTTTTGATGTAGGGACTTGAGCTATAACAAATTGACTGGTGAAGTCCCAGATTTCTCTGACTATGGAAACATAACAAACATGTAAGAGAAGTTGCTTTAGATCTGTGTTAAAAATTTAATGCTATGTTTCTTATGATCAAATTCAGCGTTTTCACCTTTAGAGACAATTACTTAATTTGTTTGGTTAATGTTCTTTTACCCTTTTATCAGATTTTTTCGAGCAAATAAACTAACAGCCACAGGCTCAATTCCTACATGGTCAAATAAAACAGAAGCAAATCTGTAAGTCCGGCATACTTTTACTTTCACCATAATTTTGTAAGTTTTTTCTTAAAAAAAAAAAAAGAAATATAATTCTTCCAGCTGTGCGAATCGTTGGCTTCAGTTGTTGAGAGTAATTCGAGAAATTATTATCTTTTGTGATATATTACAATGACTGTCAGTAATTTACATGGATTTGTATTTTTAATGAATGCATTTAATTTAAATAAAAGATTACATTAATTGTCTTGAATTCTTTGGTCTGACAACAAGAACTAGCTGTCTTTGAATGGATCATAAATTCTTCGATTTAGAAATCATTCTGTCTTTAATTATTTTAAGTGTGATGTTGCGCAGGGATTTCTCAGAGAACAATTTCACATATTCATCTATAGTAAATTCCGGATTCAACAGGAATATGTAAGGCAAACGAGTAAAAGAAAATAACCCATTGTTTATAGCTTCTCTATTAATTAATACATTTTCTTCCATGCATAATTTTCAGGAATTCATTTGCATGCTGCTCTTCATCATCAACAGAGTTGTAAGCTTTAGCCTCAGTTCTTCTTTCTCCATTTCTGTGCAAGCAATGGTATACATCTTCTGTGCAAGTTCTAGCCCTAACCCGTTTTTCTTTTTTAAAGGGATAGTGCATGGCAAAGGAACAATTTCTCCTGTGGTGAAGGTCAATTGGAAAGTAAGTAGCCTTTTTGATTTTCAAATTGCTAATTTCTTTCATATTTTCAAACAGGCAATGTGTTAGAATTACTTGAAAACCAAGGAATTGTTTTATGTTGACATGTTGAGTTTCTTAGTACTTTAAAAACAAAGTTTGTTAACCATCCATGCCAACATTTGGTTGCAGATGACCGGTTGTATATCAATTGTGGAGGTGACAAGGTAACAGCAGGCAAAGGTACATTCGAACACGATATCCAACCAGAAGGAGCTTCAACCAGTGTTTCAAATAGCGGTCGCTATCTCGCGGTAGCGGCGGTGGCCGCCACCGCTATCGCAGGTATAACGGGTGTGAGTATGGCTCACACCCATAGCAGCTGATAACGGGTGTTCTAAAACGCCATAACGGAGGATAGCGGTGATAGCGGTCCGTTATCGCCACTATCCACCGTTACCTTTCAGACAGAAGAAAAAAAAAAGAAAAAAAATTTCAGAAGCAGAGTAGCAGATAGCAAAAATCGGATTCCCCAATTACAATGCCCAAGCTTTCAAACATCAATCATCAAGACCATATCAAAATCAATTAATCAACAAAAAATCAGATTGCACAAGCACAAGCACAACTTAGAGTCTCTGGACTCATCTCAGTCAGACACTCAAACACAAGCAAAGCAAGCAACGACAGGGAGCAAAACCAACTCAAAAATCAACAAGAGATGAAAATGAAATGAAGAGAAACGAAATTGGAATTTGAGGGCTAAGGCTACTCTGGACAGGTTGCGTTGAGGGCGGCGGCGGGGGCGCGCAAGACTGAGTGAGCCGTGAGGCTTGGCTGGCTAACTGAGAGGTCCAAGGGGTGAGGGTGACTAGGTGAGGGCATGAGGGGGGTCGGTCGACGGTGGGTGAGCTGGTGAGGGGCTGTGTCGGAGGCGTGCGCATGATCGACCGATGTTCTCTTCAGATCAGATCTGATTCAAGGCTGAAGGGAGGGAGAGAGATGAGGGTCACGACGAGATGGGTTGTGTCAGAGGCGTGCGCATGATCGACCAGTGTTCTCTTCAGATCAGATCTGATTCAAGGCTGGAGGGAGGGAGTGTGAGATCCCTAATTTTCATGTAATTCCTCAATGTTTGTAAAGTATTTCAATCTAATATGATTAAACGAATATGAAGTTGATGTGTAATTGATGTATGAATAATGTATGATTGATGAATGGAATATAGGAGGAATAATGAAGTTGAATGTTAATATCAGGAAAATAAATGGAACAAAAAAAAAAAAAGAAAAGAATTAAAATCAGAATTTTAATTTGGTGATTTAATGAATGGCTGAGATGAGAAGGAGAAAAAGAGGAATTAAATGGTCAAATGGATGAGTCAAAGAGGAAAGAAAGGGCTGAGATGATTAATGAGATGAGCATGCATTAAATGCATCTTGCATGACTCACCATCTCCATCAGCTATCACCAACGTCAGCCACTCTTCTCCCAGCTCTCCCTCTCGTACCATCTTCAAATCTTCCAAGTTTCCATTCCAAGCTCCTTGCTAAACCACCTTACTCCCTCACCAATTCACTAAGTTCATTTAACGAAAAATAATCCTTGTCGTTAGACTAGGAGATATCCAAAGTTTGATAGAGTGAATCCAAGTATTGAAGGAGATCTTAACATCAGAAATTTTGGTCTCTAGTGAAGGTAAGAGAAGAGGATGATTCTTACAATTTGGTTCATGATAAGGAGTTGTACTGAGTTAGTAGGACATGTGTATATTGTTTAATTTGAGGTTTGAAATGGTATGATGATTTCAGGTTGAAGAAGTGAAAAGCTAGGGTTACGCGCTAAGTGATTTCGCGTTTTCGAAGGAATCGAGGTAAGGAATTTATGTAACGGACGTAAGGCGGCTATGTCCGCATGTTTTATGATGTTTTTATATATTTTGGAGAGAAGCACCAGTGATTTTGTGCAGGAAAAGATGCATTTTCGAACTTGGTTCCTAGTACCAATTAGGCTAGGGGCAGCCGACTGCCTTGAAAGGGAAGTCGACTGCCTAGAGACAACCAAAACGTCGTTTTCCGAAACCCGAAGCAAACCAGTCGACTGCTATGTAAGCCAGTCGACTGCTATTTTCCCAGAAGCATTCTGTTTCAAACCAGTCGACTGCTATTTACCAAATTGCATTCTGTTTCAAAAACAGTCGACTGCTATGTGGACCAGTCGACTGCTATTTCTTAAGAAGCATTCTGTTTGAAAACCAGTCGACTGCTATATGGACCAGTCGACTGCCCCCATGTATTTTCAAAGATGAAATTATCGAAATTTTAAATGAAATTAATTTCGATAAAAGGAATTATGAAGCAGCAGTCGACTGCCATATAAGACCAGTCGACTGCCATGTATGAAAAGATGTTTCAAAGCTTATTCAATGTAAACACAAAGGTGTTTTCTGAAAAGTATATTATAAATGTTTTGAGGCTATGGACTGCGTAATGATTATGCATTTCTGATGGCTGAGAGACTCTGATCAAGTCCTCAGTAATATGTATATTAAGTGAGGAACCCTAGTCCGGTCCTCAAGACCATAAGTGACACCTGACTAGTGCTCACTATGGTATTATTAAGGCAGGAGAGAATCCCTGACCTCTACATGGTATACCAATGTACTAATGCATGATTAGAGTTATATGAGTCATATGAATGGGAATGAACGGTTCATATGATGACTCAATCGCTTAAACATTGTACATAGTCTCCATCTATTTCAAGGTACAAGATGTATGTATAAAGCAATGTATGATGTATGTTTTTAAAGTATGTTATGAAGTATGATGTTTCAAAGAAAGAAGTACGATGCATGTTTTATATGTATGCTATATTTTAAAAGAAGCATACAAAGTATGATTGCCATGTCATTTGAAATGAATATGCATGGTTGCAAACAATGCATGAAAGAGGTTTATGATGCATGCTTTATAATGCTTTACATGACATTATAGAGCCAAGTAGGAAAGGTGCATATAGAGACATAGCACGCTCTTTTACATACTTTTCTTACTGAGCGTAAACTCACCCTTTTACGACCATTTTTCCTACAGATTACCTGAAGTAAATCCCGCTCCGACTAGAGAAGCTTGTTCTTGAAGAATAGAAGTATACCTTCTCGATACGTTTCCCAGTTAGCATAGAAGGTATACTTATATGTTCATATGTAAAGTTAAATTGTAATTCAGCTACAGTACAGTACAAGTAGAAATTTTATATATAAGATGTCGGGGATATAAGTTAAGATGATGTATGAGATCCTGCGGAAATGAAATGATATTTATATATATCATTTTTATGTTTATAGAAATTGAACAGCATTTCATAAGCTATTAGATAACTAGCTTAAGAATAAGGAAAGAATGACACTGGATGAACTAAATCTAAATAAAGAAGGAAAAAGATAAATGATAAGATGAAGTGACGGGGACGTCACAGGGAGAGAGACAAGGGTCACGACGAGATGAGGGTGATGGGGATTAGGGAGAATTGGGTGATAGGGATTAGGGAGAATTGGGTAATGGGAATGAGATTGGCCGATGGGTAGTCCGGTTATGGGTACTGGGTAGATCATAAATATTTTTTTTTATCAAAAGTTAATTATAAATGTTTGTGGGTGAGTAAATCATAAATGGTTTTTTTTTACCAAATGTTAATTAAGTTAAATAATAATTTAATATTTGATAATGACTTATTTTTGATAATTGGTATTTTACTCTAATAAAAAAATGTGTTATTTCACTAATTTATGATGGCTAATGGGTTTTAATGTTTAAGAATTTTTTTTTGGTAACAACTAACAACATATTAATTTTGAAGAATTAATATTAGTTAATATTGTGGATCATGATAAATAATATTAGGTTATCTGAATTAAAAAATTATTAAGTAATGTTTAATTTAGATTATTAATTTAATTTTTTAAAGTAAAATTTATAGAGTAATTAAATATATGGTATTAAATATATTTTTTATTACAAATGGTATTGAATATTATTATAACGTAAGAAAAAAATTAATATTGATAATTTGATATTGATATATAAATGTGAATGTTTAAGTTAATTGATTGTGGCAAATTAATATTAAATTCGTAATATAACCAAACATTATTGTAATGCAAGAGAATATTGATAATGTAAATGTCATGAATTAAATTATTAATTTATTATTACTTATTAAAGGGTTGAAAATGTGATTAATTAATGATTGAAATTCAATTTTTATCGATGTTTGAAAAATGTGATGACTCTATCTCATTCGTTTATAATTATTTGTTTAATAGAAAATGTCATGCATAACACCAAATGATTAGTTTCCAAGTAAAAGACTAGAAAATACGCTAAGTGATGATATCGGATGACATTAATTCTTATTAGTACATAATTATTTATCTCTATTTTCAATATTTGTTATTTTTTTAATTATCATAAGTAATTTTTTAAATATAAATGTTTAACTATAGTTCAAAAAATTATGAATAACCTTTTTTTCACATAAATAATAGACTTGAGGTATCATAAATTACTTTAAAAACTATAAAACAAGACTTTACATGATTATAATTACAATTACTACACTTTACGTAGAATTATGCAAAATTAAAAACATTTACGACCGCGATGACCGTGATGACCGCAATTACCGCCACTATGTCCGCAACCGCGATAAACGCAACGCGACCGAAAACGCGGCCGCGACCGCAATTTAAAACAATGGCTTCAACATTCTACATCAGTGATGACAGGAAATGGGGGTATAGTAGCATGGGAATATATGACCCGACGCAAAGCAAGTCCATGAGTTATATACGCTCAATTGAGTCACATGAAGAGTGTGGATTTGAAAACAAAGATGCATCGTTATACAAGACAGCTCGTGTTGCTCCGATATCTTTGAAGTATTTCGGATTCTGCATGAAAAATGGCTTGTATACAGTAAAGCTTGATTTTGCTGAAATCACCTTTAAAGAGGAGGCTGAAGTACATAAGAGCAGGGGAAATCGCCTTTTCGATGTCTTGATTTAGGTAAACTTTTCTTTTTCCACTAATCAGTCTATAGGAACTTAGTTCATGCTAGCTGCAGAAGAGTTTATCATAGCTGCTTGGTACTGCAGGGTACAAAGGTCTTAGCTGATTTTAATATCAAAGATGTTGCTGGTGGTCTAAAAAAGAATGTTTCTCAGACGTTTCAAGCTGAAGTCAAGGAAAACAGCCTTGAAATTCCCTTATACTGGGCAGGAAAAGGCTCAAAACGCGGTCCCTTTGAGCTTATGGTCCTCTTGTTTCAGCCATTTCAGTGGAGCCTGGTACAATACCCCTCCCAGCACACTCGTGCTAGCTGGTTTGGTTTTCTTTCTTTAATTTCCCTATAAATTTTTACAACTACCACCTTCATGTTTGAAATGCAGTTCTTAAACCTGTGAAGCCTTCCAAAAAACTTTCTCCTTTAAGTATTGCTGGGATTTCAGGATCCATTGTTCTATTCTTGGTTCTCACTTTCCTTTTCCTTTGGAAAATGGGTTACATTCGTGGCAAGGGATCACAAATTGAAGGTAATTAAAGACTAAACTATACGCGTTTAGCTACTAAATTGTGTTGCTGAAATGATTCTTATTTGTTTTTTGCAACTATTAACAGTACAAAAAGAACTTATTTCATTGCCTGGTGGAGGACTTTTCACTTACCGGCACCTAAAAGTTGCCACACAAAATTTTAACAATGAAAACAAGATTGGTGAAGGAGGCTTCGGAGCTGTCTTCAAGGTATAGTCTCCTTGTGCATATTGCTAGATGACATAATAAACTTCCAAGCTGTCAGCATGATTTTGTATGAGAAATCTCTGATTTTGGCATTAGCAGGGAGTGCTTCCAAATGGGACTGCAATAGCTGTAAAGAAGCTTTCTGAAAAATCAAAGCAAGGGAGTCGTGAATTTGTCAATGAAGTGGGCGTTATATCAGCTTTGCAACACCCAAATCTAGTAAAACTACTAGGGTGCTGCATAGATGAAAACCAATTGCTTCTAGTCTATGAGTACATGGAAAATAATTCCCTTGCGCATGCATTATTTGGTAAGCCTGTCTGATCCTATGCTTTACAATTACTTCAACAATCTGATACACTTTTGTATGAAGCTTTCAGCATACTTATCGCATGGCATATGACCAAGCAGGTCCTGAAGAATTGAGGGTGCAACTTAATTGGGCGATCAGGTCTAAAATCTGCCGTGGGATAGCCAAGGGACTGGCATTTCTCCATGAAGAATCCAAGCTGAAAATTATTCACAGGGATATCAAGACAACCAACATTCTCCTTGACAAGGATTTTACAGCAAAAATATCCGATTTTGGATTTGCCGGGCTTCATGAAGGAGAGAAGACCCATGTCATTACGAAGATAGCTGGAACCACGTACTAATTAAAAACCATTTGATCTCAACTGTTATAAAAAAATAAACTCTATAATTGATTGACCAAAACTTTTTTTTTTGTCTTACAGTGGATACATGGCTCCTGAGTATGTGTAACGACCCGTTACCACATTTTTAACCTTATTTTACACAATTCATCCGGTTGGGCTGTCTGTGATACTTTACTTTTACTAACTATTAAACAATTTAATAAAATATTGTTAACATTATACACATCCCCTATCTTACTTAATAAGCAAGTAGTACTGCATACATGTCTAAATACAGAAAATAAATGATCATACCTCATATAAATCAGTCGGTCTGTCACATTGTCCTTTGTGTGCAGCTGTAATCCATAAATATTGAATCTCACCATCATTAAAACCTGAAATGTTAAAATTGGGGAGTGAGCAAACCACGGCTCAGTAAGAGAGTTATATGCTACACTTGATATTCAGCTATCTATATGCTGAAAATAATTTTTTTCATTTTCTTTAAAATCTTCCTAGCTGGCTCTAGGCTCGCATGTAGGAAGGATACTACAGTCGGCTAGGGATCCAGATAGAGTAAGGCAGGTATTTTAAAATACCTGACTTGTTCCGGAACCTAGAAGCAACTGTAGAGAGTATTAAATCCATTTTTCTCAAAACGATATTGTAGACACCTAATTTTGTCCGAACATTTTTTTTAGATAAAAAAAAATCAAAAAAATAAAAAAATCAAAAAAATCAAAAATCAAAAAAATAAATAATGATAAAAAGAAACAAATCAATTTTGGTCAAATCTTTCAAATTTAAAAATCTCATGTGAAGCACATGCAAAATTTACACCCTCAATAGTTGACTTGGTTGATTTGTTGCCAAAAAATGAACATAATAATTTGCAAATTGATGGAAATAAATCATGAATGTAAATCCCATGATGGCAGCCATGGTTTAAGCATTAAAAGGGGGAAGTTTGTTTCCTTTCCTAAAGGTTTAGGGCTAGAAATGGCTATAAAAGCCAATGAAAAGGAGAAATAAGGGGAGAGAAGAAAAAAAAACCTAGGGGAGAAAAAAAGAAACCCTAGAAAAGAAAGCCACGGAAAAAGAAGAGGAGAATTTTATTTTTTTTACAGAGAAGAGGAAGAGACTGAGGGTTTTCTACTGCCACTATTCTTGCCAACTCCCTGTCTTCACCGTCGGCTACTGTCCAAGTGGTTTTTGGAAGTTGTTTGCCACCCACCTTTGCATTCATACTTGCACCGAGACTCTCAGTGGCTGTTGCACCATCAAACCGGTTCTGCCAAGCTCCCAGTCGCCTCGTTCTTCCCTACATAGCTTGTGTTACTGCATCAATCTACCCCTGTTGTGCGTCTTCATCGCCAAGCCACCCGATCGCACCTTGCTCACTCCTGCTAAATGTAGCCACCATCACTTGCTGTCCAGTTACAGCATGCTCCATTAAGTTGTGCTGCACCACTCCAAAGCCCACTGCCGTGTTGCTGCTCCGTTTCCACGTTGCTGCTGTGTGGATTGGGAGTTATTGCTACTATGTGAGAGCAAAAAGGAGACAAGAAATAAAAAAAGAAAGAAGGAAAGGCAAGAAAGAAAGGAAAGAAACGTGAAGCAATTTTCAAGGTATGTATATTTTATTCATTTGTTTATTGTTTTATTTTAGACTTACAGTTGATAAAAGTAGTGATTGAAAGTGACGTATTTCCAAGAAAGAAAAGAAAACATGTTTAGGCACATATGCTTATATTCATTGTTCTTATAATAAAAGATTTTTAAAGATATGCTTATAATGAATAAAAATAAAAAAATAAAAAAATAAAAAATGTGAAATAATTTAAATTAAAGATTTTTCCGATGATGGGATTTCTTAGAAATCGCAAGTAGCGATTCTTTGATAATCCTTAGGATCGAGATAAAATCCTTAAATGTTACCAACGTATTGGAACATTTAATTGGTTTCATCTCGATTTCAAAATTCTTTAAATAAATTAATATAAAAAACAAAAATAAATTAATCAAATATAAAATTTAAAATGAACAAATATATAAATATAAATATGAATTATTAAATAAATAAAATATATATATTTAAAAGAATATCCTATGATAGGATTTCTTAGAAATCACAAGTAGTGATTCTTTGATAATCCTTAGGGTCGAAATAAAATATTTGAACGTTACCAGTGTATTGAGGTATTCAAGTAATTTTAGTTCGACGAAATAAATTATTATTAATAAACAAATAATAAATAAATAAAATTTTTAAACAAATAAATAAGAGTGCTAAATTGTTACAATTAACCTTCGGAAATAAATGAGAGTAAAACAAATTAAAATAAATAAGATATAAATAATTTCCGATGATGAGATGTTACGGAATTCACAAGTAGTGATTCCTAACTGATCTCTAGGTGAGAGAAATATGCTAAATGTTACCAGCGTATTGGAATATTTAGTATAATTTTTCAATAAAAATAAAATTTTATAAATATAAATAAATTACAAAAGCAATAATATAAATATAAAAGATAATAAAATAATATATTTCTCATGTACATCATATCTATTTTGATTTTATCATTTGCATCAATGAAATTTTAAAATAAGTGTGAATCTCCCGAGGATGGGATTCTATAGAAATCGCAAGTAGCGATTCTTAAGAAATCTCTAGGTGAGGAAATTATCCGAAATGCTACCAAAAGTATTGGGGTACTTCGGAATAATTTTCAATACAAAAGATTCTAATTTATTTCAAATAAAATTTAACATAAATAAAAATAAAATTTAATATTTCAAATAATAAATAAATAAATAAATAAATAAATGATTTCAAAATAAATGGAATTCTTTTTAAATGTTTAATTAAGACCATTTTACTAAGATCAAAAGATAATACATGATTAAGTGGTACCGTTTACTTAACGGGCGTTGTGGGGGTGCTAACCCTTCCCCATGCGTAACCGAACTCCCGAACTCTAACTTTGTTTTCGCAGACCAAGAATTGTCTTTTTAATAAAGTTTAATTAGTTTTAAGATTTTGTTAAAAAGATAAATGATTTTAGGTGGCCAATCACACCTAGCCAAAAAAGATTGGTGGCGACTCCTCTTTATTGTGTTTATCCAAAATCGTCTAGCGATCGAGTCCTCGGACGAAAATCGTTACGACAGCTTTGGCGACTCCGCTGGGGAAAATTAGAGAGTCGAACCATAATTAATCATGTCTTATCCAAAATCTTAGTTAATGGTCTTAATAAATATTTAACAAAACTCTTCATAAAAAAAAACAAACAAAAAAAAACAAAAAGATACAAACAAAAAAAGTGCGAATCATTTTCATTTTTGCATTTTGTTGATTTTGTTCATTTGCATGCATGACACGTTCATACATCAACCCTACACCCGGGTTTGTCCCTTTTAGGAGAGAGTATAGTACCTTTGCTCTCGTGAGGTGATAACCTCCGCAATGGCAAGTGAAATACTCTCACTCAAGTTGAACCCTTTCCGTCTGTAGCCTATCATGGGTGAGGATTGGGGTGCCTTACTAGTCTAGTGTGGACGTCAGTAAGGAACAATTTGGGAACTTTTTGTCCTTTAGAACTCCAAAGCATACATATAGTAAACTTAAGAGGACCAACTTGGGATAGAGTCATGTTAACCCTATTACTTAGGACATATCTTTGATCATGTATGTTTGCTTTTGTTTGACATGTGAGACACTAATAGGGAATCATAGGTTTTTTAGCAAAACATTTCCATGCATGATTTTTTCCAAACACATGTAGCATTTTGTTCATCCATTCATCTTCATTCATTTTTTTTTTCAAGCATCACCACATGTGAAATGATAAATTCTTAATTGTGGTAATAAAGATTTGAAGATAGCTAGACCAAAAGTTCATTCACACAACACTCGTTATCGAGCTAAGATCATGGAAGAAGAATCAAGCACGCGCATGGAGAAGATGGAAAAAGCTCAAGAGGAAATGAGGGGGCAACTAGCCCAAATTGCTGAATTATTGAAAAATCTAAGCAAGGGCAAAGGAGTAGTAGAGGAAGTTGCAGTCCAAGAAGGGGTTCAACAACACAGTATGGAAGATCCTATCTATCCTCCTGGATTCGGTCCATTTCCAAGTCAAACATCTCAAGAAAGAAGATATCCACCTGCTTACGCTGCTATACCCCAGGTGTTTGGACAAGTTCAATTCCAAGGACCCGCCCATCCTTCCCAAGGCGCAAAATCTACTGATCCCATCGAGGTGCCCGATTTAGATGACCCAAGGGAAATTGAGAAGTTGAAAGCCAAACAAGTAGAAGAGAAAGATGAGGTGAAGTCACAACAAAAGATTAATATGTTGGATGAGAGGATTCGAGCTATTGAAGGCTTAGACTTTTATGGTTCCATGGATGCTACTGGGTTGTGCTTGGTGTCAGACTTGGTTATTCCACCCAAGTTCAAAGCGCCAGAGTTTGAGAAGTATAATGGAACTTCCTGCCCTAGGTCTCATCTTATTATGTATTGTCGGAAGATGGCTGCTTTTGCTCAAGATGATAAGCTCCTTATTCACATTTTTCAAGAGAGTCTCACTGGATCTGCAGCCAAGTGGTACAATCAATTAGACAAAACTCGGATTATCACATGGAATGACTTAGCAAGGGCATTCATGGCCCAATATCGACATGTTGTTGATATGGCCCCTGACCGTTTATCAGTTCAAAACATGGAGATGAAAGCCAATGAAAGCTTCAAGCAATATGCGCAAAGGTGGCGCGATGTAGCTGCAGAAGTGCAACCTCCTCTTTCAGAAAAGGAGCTCACCATCCTATTTGTGAATACTTTGAAAGCTCCATATTATGATAGGATGATAGGCAATGCCACCAAGAATTTTGCTGATATGGTGTTATCCGGAGAGATCATTGAGAATGCGATCAAGCGTGGCAAGATCGAAGTTCCTAGCAATACTGAGAAGAAAGGAGGAGCCAACAGAAGGAGGGAAGAGGATGCCCATGCTGTTATAAATGGGGGGCAACATGGACAATACACTCCACGACACTCTTATCCCATGCCACAACCATATTATCCTGTTCAATACCCTTACCAGTCATATCCGCAAATTAATGCTCAGCCTAACTTTCACCCTCAAACACCCGCACCAAATACCCAATCAGTTGCCCAATCCAACAAACAAGAAAGCAATCTTAGGGGGGCATGGCCAAAACAACAAAAAGCTCCCCTTGATCCAATTCCCATAACCTATACCGAGTTGTACCCAAAACTAATCAAAGGGCAACTCATTGCCCCAGTTTATGCGGAACCTCTCAAGCCTCCATATCCAAAATGGTATAATGAGAATGCTCGATGTGAGTATCATTTTGGGAATCCGGGTCACTCCTTGGAGAATTGCACTGCTTTAAAGTATAGGGTGCAAGGTTTGATAAAAGCCGGCATATTGCACTTCGAAACAAAGGGGGAACCAACTGTGAATGCGAATCCATTGCCCAACCATGGAAATGAGGGATGATTCTTTTGAGGTGAAAGGAGTTTAAGCCATGCAAGTCTGGAGATTTATCAGAATTTTTTTAGTAATGCAAGACAGTTTTTTTTTAAAAGTGCTTAAGCCCATAAGCACGAAATAAAGTTTTATGTATGGGCTAACTTTTATTTATTTCCCTTTCAATAAAGCGACTAGTGTGATGCACTGTCATTTCTCATTCTATTCATTTGCCATTTCTCACATACTCACCATATCTTTCATTCACAAGTATCCAAATAATGAACATGATGATAATGATGTCAATAAATCTGGGATTCAAATTTGAAAAAATTTGAAAAAACCACTTTTATTAATGGATTATCAATCTGCCAAGGTGTCCAAGTAAGAAAGAAGAAAATTTGTTCACAATTTTCACCCAAATTTGATGGTAATCTCTTATAAAAATTTCTAGCAAGTTTGTATTTGTTCAGTAAATGATCTTCAAGGAGAATATTCGCATTTGAAATGATAAATGGCCTTCTTTCACTATCCTTCAAGCGGGAGTAAAATTATCCTTTGATTACCCCTTTGAGCCTATTATGTTTTTTGTAATATAACCCACCAAGGATCACCCTCCACACTGGGGGCAAGGAAGATGAAATAAAGAAATTTTAGGGGCAAAAAAAAAAAAAGAAATAGCCCATTTTTGTAAAAAAAAAAAAGAAAAGGGTTTGAATTCAAAAAGAAAACCCAAAAAAAAAAAGAGAAGCATGAAAAGAAATGAGTGAATTAGAAAGGGGCAAAATGCCTAAATGTTTTACTTGATAAGAAAAGTGATCCTTTGGTTTATAAACCTTGAAACACATTTTGGGCCTACTATATCCTTTTCTTTCATAAGCCCTCACCTGAGCCACATTACGTACCTTTAAAAGCCCATTTTGATCAAATGTAAATGCTTGAATTGAAGAATCATGCGTTGAATGAAAACATACTTGTACAATGAGATAATGATCCTTTGAAGGAAGTAGAGCCTCCTGCACGAAAATACAGTTTATATTTCTCAACCAGTATTTCACCACAATTTAAAACCGATAAATCACCACAAATTTCAAAACCAATCATGATAAATTGCATTTATAATTTAAATGCATAATTTAAAACATGGCCGAATATCCTTACAGGCGGCACATGTCTCCCTTACCTGTTTCGGGTCGGCGACTGCCTCTCGAAGGTCGCGCCCGTGTTCACCTCTCCCGATTCCATCGTCTTGGTAATCGAGGATGATTTTCTGGAAATTAAATTCTAAAAAATTAGAATTTTTCCATAATTATTTAAATAAATAAATTATTTAAATAATTTAATACTTTTCGGGATTTCTTATCGATTCCCGTATTTCTAGGGATTTCCCGTAATTTTTGAATTCTCGGGAATTCTCCAAATTCTCGGAATTCCTTTTCTCTTTCTCTTCTTTCTTTTTCTTCCTTCTTTTTTTTTCTTTTCTTTTCTTTTTCTTTTTCCTTTTTCTTTTCTTTTCCTTTTTCTTTTTCCTTTTTTTTTCTTTTTCTTTCTTCCCAGCCGGTTCGATCACCTCCCTCACCGCCGGTTCTCCGGCGGTTCGACGGCTCCTCAGCTTGCCGACGGCACGACGAAGCTACCAGTGGCCTCCGTTTGCCCTGGATCGACGACACGGCAGCAGATCTGGCGGCGTGGGTCTCAGTTTCTTCTTCCTCTTTGCTGGCCTTCCTCCGCCGTCGTTGGCCTCACCGGTGGCTCTCTTCTCCTTTCCCTCACCTTCGCCGAGGTCGAGGTGGCTGTGGCGATGCCAAGACCGGCCGGCACCGCCGTTTTCTCTTCTTCCTCCTTCGGTTTTTCCTTCCCGACTTTCTCTCGATTTTTCCTCTTTTTCCGTTTCGGGCTACCGCCGGTCACCTTCCTCTTCTTTCTCCTTCACCGGTGTCGCCCTCCCTTCCCTCCTCTCTCGACCGACCGACCACCGTCGACCTTCATCGAGAAGAATCGAGATTCTTCTCCCGATTCTTTCCTTTCCTATTTCCTTTTTTTTATATCTTATATTATATTTATAAACTATATTATAAATATAATATTAATATTATATTATATAGTATTTCTACTATATAATATTATATAGATATGTATATATATTTATATTTTAAATCATGTATATATATTCATATCTATACACAAAATTTAAAATACTAATTTGTATTTCCTTTGTATACATCTTTATATATTATATTCTTTTCTCATTTTCTTATTTAATTTGGATTTCCATTTATCCAAATTAAATTTCCTCCATTCTTCAGTTTTTCATAATTTCTCATCTTATACTTATTTCCGATTTAATTTTCCTTCACTCGAATTTCCCGATCCGTCACTTCCTCAATTCTCGGAATATTCCACAATATTCCGATCTCATATTATATTTATTTATTCATTTCACTAAGTTTCCAATATTAATAATTTCCCATAAATGGAAAATTTACGGTTATCACATTCTCCCCACCTTAAGAAATTCGGTCCTCCGAATTTAACTTAATCCAAATGTGGTATATGCCGTATACTTACGACTTCTGACCTCTAGATCATCCTCCAAGTAATACTGCTAGTACACTTTCAACATCAAGAGTACTTTAGACCACTACATGCTGTCTTTCATCACATATATGTCTATACTCCCATAAGTTCATTTCTCAAATCGAGAGTTATTCATTTATACTCTTTTCACATAAGAGGCCATGCACAATGTTTTTCATGTCACAGCCGCTCTATGCTATTCATCATCCATTTTCTCACTTAGTGCCAAGTCGATATGGTTTGATACTATCACATACACATGTCAATTAGTTATATGTAATTGTCCCTGTAACTTTCATATCTCATGCATCTGCTCTCTCAATTTATCTTCAAGCATTTCAATATTACGCTAAGATATTCACATTAGTACGGAGCGATGCTATCAATACACTTGGGATCTCAAAGCCTTTTGCTATTTCTCATTAAGCATATGGCATCTCAGAGACTCCCATCACATGTAATGCTCACTGGAACTGTACATATACATCTCCACTATTTCTCACTCATACTGCGACTAAGGCACTAGAGAATAAAGGATTCTGATAATGAAAATTGATTCTATTTAGATCATTAGTCCTTAATCACTTCCATATCATTATATCTCTTTTGGACTCTTTATTGTCCACAACATTCATTTTATCAAGGCTGCATCTCACTTGCAGACTTTACTATTGATCATCTCTTACAATCATAGCTCATGAAACAATCATGTTCTCTTCATGTAGTATGGTCTTTACATCTCTTTTCATAATTTAGATTCCACAACTGAATCCTCAATTTATATATTTAATCACCACATCATCTATATACTTCCACCATTTCTATCATGTTACGGTGGTTATATGTATTATCATTTTTCATTTATATACTGGCAGTAAAATAACACGTGTCATTCATTTTACTCCTTTGAGTATCATTACTTTCACTTGTCAAATTTGGCTTGATTTTACATTTTGCCACAGTCATGTGATAACAAACACAAATCACTTTTAGTTTTACCTTCGGGAACTGTTTCATATTGACGTTCCCTTCTCATCATGCAACTTATTTCCTTATTCCACTTTCATTTTCGTTTTCATGTTTCCACTTTTATCTTTTCATTTTTTTTACACTCATCTTTTTTGTCGGTTTTCTCAATTGGTATGGTACTATACTGCTAAGATCTTTTAAAATCTTGCATACCATCTTTTCTTTCCACTTATTCATTTACCGACTTTAACTTTTTTTTTATTAGATCTCATCTATAGAGCAGCTAGTCTCATCACTCTTTTATAGACTGGCAGTAGTATCTAGCTAGACTCGTTACTTTCGTATCTCAATCATTATCTCTATATCATAGACAGGTTCACTGTCATCTTGTCGTCTTGAGATCATATACCTCAGGAGGAGATACTATCTAGCCAAATCTCTTAGTTACCAATCTTAACATAATTCCACAGTCTTTAAGAGTTTAAGGGTTATACCACAATGCTGCTCATTTTTCATTTATACTTTAGACTCTATCAGTATTTCATCAATTTACTCATGTATGAATGCTCATTCTTTAGGCTTATATACCTCACAAAGCAAATCATTAACCTCGTAACCTCAATAGGAAATCGTAAAATTCACTCCAAGTTCTAATCATCATCTTACGGAAATTAGTCTCCAATCTTTTATCTAAGGACACTTTATACTGAGGCTAGTCTTATTAACTCCTCATATATCTGTGATCAGATCAATAAAGCATCTATTTCCATGTAGATGAATACTTGTTCTTCACAAGAACTTTTTTAAAAATAGGAATTTACTATATCACTTTATTTCATCTATATCTCAATATCATCAATGCTTCTCTCACTTACACTTATACAGATAACTTTCTTATCCTCAATTTACGTTATCTGTATTTCCCTCAATCACACCTTATACACGTGCATTTCATTATTCTCACATTTTCCAGAGTTGTTCTCTTAAGCTTTCGAATTCTTTCTATATCTTCCGATATAAGCTTAGAATTTAACTTCATATCATCAACCGAGTCAATGTTAGCTCGATTTATCCAATCTATATAACTCTGAAAAATTTATCGGGAATCATCTCCGATACTTTCTTTAATCACACATCTCTTATC
This sequence comes from Heritiera littoralis, assembly GCA_031772115.1. Lineage (NCBI taxonomy): Eukaryota > Viridiplantae > Streptophyta > Magnoliopsida > Malvales > Malvaceae > Heritiera > Heritiera littoralis. The sequence goes on along the minus strand of JAPDPK010000026.1, from coordinate 3,569,002 downwards.
ATTTCAGACATCTCATCCTTATGTCCTATCAGTTTCACTATGTATTCTCAAGGTAGAGACATTTACTATTCAAATCATTTTAACACACACTCTACCTTGATTTCATTATTCACTCATTTACAGTACCCCATACAGTACGTCAAGTTGCAATGCATATCTCAAATAGTCCGGTTCTATAATTAAATATTCATTTAATACCTCAGAAACAGTGTAAATGTATAGAACCTCAATCAACCGTACTGCTATGGATTTCATCAATTTTGTTTTTTGATCACTTCCTCAGTCATTTTCTGTAATTATTTCACTTTTCATAATATTCAACCATCCCGTTCAATACCCTCTTAATTCCAGCCCCTACAGTCAGTAACCGGGCCAATCATCTTATGAAATTCCACTATACACTCATTGGATCGCATCGTGTAAGGCCTCGGCCCGTCAGCCGTCCGCCTGTACACTTATGTACTGTCCCTTTGAGACTGCCCAGCCCTTCCACTGGGTCACCCCTCAAGGATCTATCGTGAGGCCCAGCCCGTTCACTAGGTCACTCACCATTCGCGTCCGAAATCTAAGTGTCAGTAGAATCAGTAATAGGGATCGCTATATTCATATGACATCCTCTGTGCCATTAATAACTCCATTTCTATCAATGAATTCCAATTCAGCTCGATTTTATCACTATTCCGAACATCGCCCAACATAGGGGCATTTTTGTCATTTCGATATTTATTTCTTTCTCCTCAGTATACATTTAACCAAAGATCTTCTTATCCATGTGCTGATAGTATCCTTTCTCGTACTAATATCAGCATTTAGATCTCATTCGGTTTCGACAGATAAGTTCACTAAAATCCACAATTGGATTATTTTGCTTGTAATTCAGCTTTATATCAACAATTTCTCTGTCAGATTAATCAATTTCAACTTCTGTTGGTTTATTTTGACTCCCAGTAAAATTTTGGAGTCAGGGGTATTTTGGTCATTTTTGGCCAAAAATTTTCTCTCTCCTAAAATTACCCTCAATCGGTGATTTTAAAGTCTATTTAATGATGATATTTCATTCCCCTCTTTTATATCATCATTTTCAGGTCTCAATTCAATCCAGACAAAAAGATACTGGTGGGGCCCTCACCGAGTCCTTTACTGATCCTTACCAAACCGGCCTTCATTTAGATTATAAGATCACCGCTTTCCGGTAATTCCTGAGCCTGTTTTCTTCTTTAACATTATTAATTCACAAAGTCTCACTCCCTTTAAATCATTTTACTCAATTGACAATCATTTATTTTCTCTATGTATTCAGACGACACAGTACTACCGGGGATGTTTAACACTTTTCCTTCCAAAAGTATTCACAGACATCAGGCCAACCATGCTCTGATACCATTAAATCTGTAACGACCCGTTACCACATTTTTAACCTTATTTTACACAATTCATCCGGTTAGGCTGTCTGTGATGCTTCACTTTTACTAACTATTAAACAATTTAATAAAATATTGTTAACATTATACACATCCGCTATCTTACTTAATAAGCAAGTAGTACTGCATACATGTCTAAATACAGAAAATAAATGATTATACCTCATATAAATCAGTCGGTCTGTCACATTGTCCTTTGTGTGCAGCCGTAATCCACAAATATTGAATCTCACCATCATTAAAACCTGAAATGTTAAAATTGGGGAGTGAGCAAATCACGGCTCAGTAAGAGAGTTATATGCTACACTTGATATTCAGCTATCTATATGCTGAAAATAATTTTTTTCATTTTCTTTAAAATCTTCCTAGCTGGCTCTAGGCTAGCATGTAGGAAGGATACTACAGTCGGCTAGGGATCCAGATAGAGTAAGGCAGGTATTTTAAAATACCTGACTTGTTCCGGAACCTAGAAGCAACTGTAAAGAGTATTAAATCCATTTTTCTCAAAACGATATGATCTTCGTTTTTTTTCCACAGAGCAAACCATTTATTTCTTTTCACTTCAGTACCCTTTAAAACACGTGACAGTACAGTGATTTGTAAATATCCAATCATTGGATAATCACTTCTTTGATTATTTCTATCTTAGAAATATTTCTTATATTATTCTTTTAGAATAAACATCTATTTCTCTTTTCAAATCAGTAACCGTACCGTACAGTTCAGTAAAACAGTATATTCAGTATTCAGTAAAACAGTATCTCGATACGGTTTAGTCAGTAACAGTAAACCATAGCTACCAATTCAGTAAATAGTATATGGTAGCTTTCCGTTCAATAAACAGTAAATGGTAGCTTTCCGTTTAGTAAAACAGTAATCAGTGGCTACCACTTCAGTGCACAATACAGTTCTATAAACACAGTATTTTGGTACGATTTTTCATCAGTAAACAGTGACCAGTGCTCAGTTCAATAAACAGTACAGTAAATAAGATTCCGTAAATCCTTTCAGTAAACAGTAATCAGTGTGTGAGACTAGGCATCAAAATAAATCATGCTCTCATTGTTCCCTCAGGAACACAAGTCGTCTGCTTTTGGGGTGCACCCGTAGGCCATCGCCCCTCACGGCTATCTCTGCTAGATCTATGGCCATATCTATAGGTGGTCCTCGGGTCCACTTGCCAAGTGACCTCGAGACCTCTGATGACTTGGTGGGTCCATCAGCCTTGTGACACCCTGAGGTGCACCCGTTGGTCCATCGACCCGAGCCACCGCCCCAGGTGGGTCACGCAATTACATGAATAATAATGCATGAACTCAGGGCCTAAAGTCTCAAAACAGTATAAACCGTACCACAGCCTTTATGGATTTTTAAACACCGTAAATCAAATATCCATAAGGCTCACATGTAAATATAATCACCTTTATGAAATTTATAAAATAAATAACATTTTTCAAATTATTTCATAAAGGTATATATCATGTTTTCTATATGATGAAAACAGTTTGAAAAATCATCACTGAAAGTATAGAAGGGCAAAACTGTCTTTTCTCCACCGTAAAACACTTATGCACACTTTCCTGTGCTTTCACTTGAAAACATGGTTTTCAATAATTTATGAAAAATAAAATATTTATTTTTCCAAATTCATAAATCCCGTAACCATGTTTCTTTCTAAAACACGTGTAGAGACCTCTAGTGTCGAAATCATAGTTTTTCATCATTTCTTAACCTTTATGAAATTTATATAATTATTTATCTCACAATTAAAACCATAAAGGTTTTATATTAAATCAAGTGAATATTTAAGAATATTTATAAAAATATTCACTTCAGTCTCTTTTTCATTTTTATCTCGTTTCACGTGAAATATCACCTATCGGGTGAATTTTCGGTGATTTCCTTTTCACCATACTCGAAAACATGAACATTTTATAATTAAATATCACTATATTCATGTTTTATGAAATTTACTTGATTTCTTGATTTTCGTGCCTGAAAATCGTTTCACGTGAAATCAAATCATTTATTATGGTTTTCGGTGATTTTCGGTAAATTTCAGTAATTTTTTTGATAATTTTTCGGCGGTATAACAGCTGCCGATTTGACTAGCCTCCTGCACGAAAATACAGTTTATATTTCTCAACCAGTATTTCACCACAATTTAAAACCGATAAATCACCATAAATTTCAAAACCAATCATGATAAATTGCATTTATAATTTAAATGCATAATTTAAAACATGGCCGAATATCCTTACAGGCGGCACATGTCTCCCTTACTTGTTTCGGGTCGGCGACTGCCTCTCGAAGGTCGCGCTCGTGTTCACCTCTCCCGATTCCATCGTCTCGGTAATCGAGGATGATTTTCTGGAAATTAAATTCTAAAAAATTAGAATTTTTCCATAATTATTTAAATAAATAAATTATTTAAATAATTTAATACTTTTCGGGATTTCTTACCGATTTCCGTATTTCTCGGGATTTCCCGTAATTTTTGAATTCTTGAGAATTCTCCAAATTCCCGGAATTCCTTTTCTCTTTCTCTTCTTTCTTTTTCTTCCTTCTTTTTTTTTCTTTTCTTTTCTTTTCTTTTTGTTTTTCCTTTTTCTTTTCTTTTTCTTTTTCTTTTTCCTTTTTTTTCTTTTTCTTTCTTCCCAGCCGGTTCGATCACCTCCCTCATCGCCGGTTCTCCTCCGGTGGCCGGTTCTCCGGCGGTTCGACGGCTCCTCAGCTTGCCGACGGCACGACGAAGCTACCAGTGGCCTCTGTTTGCCCTGGATCGATGGCACGACGGCAGATCTGACGGTGTGGGTCTTGGTTTCTTCTTCCTCTTTGTCGGCCTTCCTCCGCCGTCGTTGGCCTTACCGGTGGCTCTCTTCTCCTTTCCCTCACCTCCGCCGAGGTCGAGGTGGCTGTGGCGGTGCCAAGACCGGCCGGCACCGCCGTTTTCTCTTCTTCCTCCTTCGGTTTTTCCTTCCCGACTTTCTCTCGATTTTTCCTCTTTTTCCGTTTCGGGCTACCGCCGGTCACCTTCCTCTTCTTTCTCCTTCACCGGTGTCGCCCTCCCTTCCCTTCTCTCTCGACCGATCGACCACCGTCGGCCTTCATCGGGAAGAATCAGGATTCTTCTCCCGATTCTTTCCTTTCCTATTTCCTTTTTTTTTATATCTTATATTATATTTGTAAACTATATTATAAATATAATATTAATATTATATTATATAGTATTTCTACTATATAATATTATGTAGATATGTTGTAACATCCTCTTACCACATTTTACACGTATTTCTATACAACTTTACTGGTTGGGCTGTCTACGATGCTATTAACATTCAACAGTAATTGTGATAAATGATAAACATTTATCTATTAATTATGGAATAAGAAATTTCTTTTCCATTATTCCTTACATCTGACATCCCCTATTAACCTTTATTTCACTAAGGTAGTACTGTATACATATGTCTGAAATGTAAAAGAGAAGAGACTGTACCTGTCACATTTAACATGCCATGCCTCAGTGCTTTAAGCATAGCTATACCCATCTCAGAGCTAATTCTCTCAACTCCGTGTACTTCTTATCTGTGGAGTTAAAACAAAGGGGTGAGCGATTCATACGCTCAGTAAAGGAAACATATGCTTCTTTAAATAAAGCAAAACTATATATCACAACGCATTTATTCTTTTCTTAATAATACCCAGTAGAAAAGACAGTGGATATATAGTAAACAACTCTCTTAAAACACCATTCAAATCACTGGCTAACAGTTTACTTTAAAATGTAGTAAACACTATATAGGATTTCAAATCCTCACAGTAAACAGAAATTGGTAAGTTGAGACTAGGCAACAAATAAATCATGCTATCATCGTTCCCCCTCCCCCTTGTGAGAACGAATTTGCCGCTTTTGGGGTGCACCCGTAGGCCATCGCCCCTCACGGCTATCTCAGATCTATGGCCATAATCTATAGTGGTCCTCGGGTCCACTTGCCAAGTGACCTCGAGACCGCTGATGACTTGGCGGGTCCATCAGCCCTGTGACGCCCTAAGGTGCACTCGTTGGTCCATTGACCGAGCCACCGCCCCAGGTAGGTCACGCAATAGTAACGCATGAACTCAGGGCCTAAAGTCTCAAAAATAACTTTTATATCTCATGAAAACCTTTAAGGGCTTATCTCACCTACATTATCATTTATTCAAATGATTTAATTCCCGAAAAGGTTTTAGGTTTTCTGTTTACAAAACACTTTGAAAACTTTCCAAAATTCTCAACTTTTAAAACCTGCTCGCCCATGGTCAGCTCGCTCGTTATGGCTTGCCCATGGCAGCTCGCCCATGGCGGAGAACATGTATTCGCCCGCCCAACTTTGCCCTTTTATATCGAAAAGCAAAACTGGCTCGCCCATTCGTCAACTCGCCCAAAAGGATTATATTTTCTATTTTCGAAATATTAAAATGGCTCATTTTTCGTTTAGGAAATTACACGTTAAAATCATTCGCCAGAGTCAGCTCGCCCTTCACGGCTCGCCCCTGACTAACTCGACAAGACGGCGAATTAGTAATCGCCCGCCACTTAGATTTTCAAAAAAAAAAAAGTATGGCTCTTTGATAAGGGTTCGCCCAATTATGGCTTACCCGAATTTCCCTTTAAAACAAGGGCACTCGCCCAGTTCTCATAAAAGAGAGCTTGCCAATTGGCTCGCCCCATAGCTTTCCTATAAAAACGGTTCGCCCGCCCTTAAATCTAGAAACGGGTGTATAAAAATTATAAAAGGGCTTGGCTCGCCCGCCAATACCAATTCGTCCATCATAAAAATACAAGGCTTGCAACATAAACACACAAGAGCTCGCCCGCCCTGTATCAGTTCATCCAGAAAACAGCATAGGGGTCGGCTTTTAGCTCGCCCGAATCAAAATAATTATCAAATAACTTCCTTAATCAATGCATGTCAGAAAACAAAACATTTAACTTAATGTTTTCATAAAATTTACTCCACAGGACATGCATTACTTCACACACATCTCCCTTACCTGATTCAACGAAGTCTTGCTTCGCCTTGCTCTCTGTTCGCCCATAGCCATTCCCAATTATCGGCTGCAAATTATATATAAATTCCATTAATATTTTCTTTTTATATCACTTGGCAAGATTGAAATAAATCAAATGACTACTCGCCCAACAGAGCTCTAACTAGCACAATCGAGCTCGCCATTCAATAAAAGTTTAACACGTGAAAGCTCGCCCGCCAGTCAACTCACGAGGCCTTCATTGGCTTAATTGTGGGAGTTCGCCCACAATTCTATTCGCCCAATGCCTTATGCATTTGAGCTCGCCCATTAACTTCACTAGAATTGGGCTTTCTCGCCCTTTGAACACAGACTTTACCTTGGCGAGTTCCTTATTAACTACTCGCCTCATTGGCGATTACTAGTTTTCAGCATGGGCGATCACTGTAGTCGCAATTGTCGTCACTTATTCCATTATTTTCCGTGTTTTCATATCCTCTAAAGATCTAACTAAAACAAAGTTGTGTTCTATGTTGTAAACATATAAGTCTACCATTGAATATCCAGAACACCTCAGAAATATGAAACTCACCTCAACCAACTGCACTTGCAGAACAGATTGCTTTCCATCTCATGTTGGTCTTCCTTTGCTTATTCTTTTAGCTCATCAAGTTAAGAAGGAAAGGTTTGCAAGCTGGTTTATGTATTTAACCAACTTAAGGTTGGAGTTTAATAGATCGAACATGGCAGAGAAATGGAAGAAACAGAGAAATGGCTCTTGTGAAAAAAAAACTGGAGTTGGCTAACCCTGTTATCCTCAGTTGTTTCTTCTTATATAACCATACTCAATCAATCAATAGCTACCGCCTGTCCCTTATCCTGTTTCTTTCATCATTGTTCACGTCTTTCATGCATTTAAGGCATGAAGAAAACTGCAGTTCAAAGTGGTGTGGAAGTCTCCCTTTCACACACCTTTTTCTTCTGCTGCAGACTTTGCTTAACTCCTCAACCAATAAGGCTAACTCCCTTATTGACTTTAACTTTTCTTCATTTATTGTCTTCAACCGTACGACTTACAAGTCAATTTTGGCTGCACGGTTCTGATTTATTATTTCATTCTGTCCGTGCTAATTTCAGCTCGCTTAGTCAACTTGAGAGCTCAGCTCGCCAACACTCATTTCTTGGGCGATTACATGTCCTCGCCTCGAGCGATCATTTACTCAAGAAACATGGCGAACTCACCTATTCGCCCTTGCTTCCATTCAACTTGCCATCACAATTAGCAATCTGCTCGCCCATTGGCGAACATCCTTTTTGGCTCACTCATTGGCGAGCTATTCTGCATACTCGCCCATCATTATTTCACCATAATTGCTCCATTTACTACTCAACTTAAGGAGCTCTTCAACTAAATGGAAATCAATACTCTCTATTTATTTAATTTCTAATATCACTTTTATGAAATTAGACTCTACAGTAGTATAGAATCGGATCTTACATATGTATATATATTTATATTTTAAATCATGTATATATATTCATATCTATACACAAAATTTAAAATACTAATTTGTATTTCCTTTGTATACATTTTTATATATTGTATTCTTTTCTCATTTTATTTTTTAATTTGGATTTCCATTTATCCAAATTAAATTTCCTCCATTCTTCAATTTTCCATAATTTCTCATCTTATACTTATTTCCGATTTAATTTTCCTTCATTCGAATTTCCCGATCCGTCACTTCCTCAATTCTCGGAATATTCCATAATATTCCGATCTCATATTATATTTATTTATTCATTTCACTAAGTTTCCAATATTAATAATTTCCCATAAATGGAAAATTTACGGTTATCACAGTATGTCATGCGAGGTCATTTGACCAGTAAAGCAGATGTTTACAGCTTTGGAGTGGTCTTGCTTGAAATTGTCAGCGGGCAGAATAGTGCCAGTTACAGGCCAAATGATGAGAGCGTTTACCTTCTAGATTTGGTACGTGCTAGACTTATCCTTTTCAACTCGGAGAATTATGTTCATGTTTTGTCTTGAAACTGAACAAGCCACCATGTTGTTAACTCTGCAGGCTTATGTCTTGCAAGAGAAGGGGGATCTTTTAGCTCTGGTTGATCCAATTCTGGGATCCGACTACGCAGCAAAAGAAGCGAAAACGATTCTAGAATTAGCAATGCTTTGCACCAACCCATCTCCAACACTTAGGCCTAGTATGTCCAAGGTGGTAAAAGTTCTGAAGGGAAAAAGTCGGCTTAATTATACTCCATCTCTGGCCCCCTATTCGGCTAATGGTTTTGCTCGAGCCAAGACCATGGTTAGCCGCTCATTTTCCAACTATTCCAGGAGCATGTCCAGGGAAGAGCCATCTAACCATGCAAGTTACGAGTTTAGCATTAAGGAGGACGAAGTGCACATCTCTGCCGATTATACCTGTAAGACCCGAATTTTATTATACTATATACCATAATTGTACATAATTGATAGTGGAAATAAATTCTTTTAGTGAGATTAAAGAATAATTGAATGTGAATTTCCACTTTTCATTTTAAGTTATGATTTACAATATGGTGTATATGAATTAAGATTGAATATTTAAGAGATGTATAGGAAGCATTCGGTTGAAAAGAATGCAAATGAAATAAAATGAAGATCATGTATAAAAGAAACTTTATTGGTTGAAGTGTGGAAGCATTAAATGAAGTGATGAACAAATGAGATGAAAACCAATTACCGTTGAATGGATGTGGCGAGGAGAAGAAATGATAAAAAAAAGAGAGAAAAAGTCAAGGAAAGGGGCTATAGTAGACTTCACGCCACTTTGCTTCTCCTGACAAATTGGGCTAGGCAATAAATGGCAAATTGAAGTTAGTCAAAAATGGATTTCAGTAAAGACTTCACCACCGTTCTTTTTGCTGCAGTTTTCTTTGGTTTTTAATGCATGAAATGATGAAAGAAAACGGGATAAGAACAGGTGGTAGATTTTGAGAGGATTTGAGTGGATATATAAGAAGGAATTCATGGAAAAATAAACTTATGCAACATTCTTCTTCAAGAAAAACCTTCGATGCTTCTCGTCCAGCATGTGTACTGCAAACTCAAAGTCTTGGTTCTTCCATTCCTCACGTACATGAGCTATGAAAACTTCATCCTTTGTTAGCCAAACCTCTTCTGCAGTGTTGAAGAGCTAAGGAACAAGAGAAGTAAAGCTAAGTGAGGCAGAAAAGCACTCTGTTCTGGAAGTGCAACTCAGTTAAGGTGAGTTCCATATTTTTATGGTTCTCTTGATATTTAATGATAGATTTCTATGTTTCACAACGTAATGAACATAGATATAGCCTGGTTTTAGTTAAATATTGTTGAAGATATAAGAAATTAGATGGAAAATAATCAAAAATGAATAAGGAAATACGATGGGCGAACGGCGAACAGACTTACTTAACTGCTTTCCAAACAATTGAATACTCGCCCAAAGGTTGAGGCAAGCTCAAGAGTTGCATGAGTTGGCGCATATGTGTTCATCAAACTCTTTGGATAATCAGAATGATAGTTGGGATGGGCGAGGACCAATGATCGCCCATGAGGAATGTTTGTGATCACCAAAGAGGCGAGCAGGAAATGAAGAAATCGCCAAGTGTTAGGTCAATTAAAGGACGAGCCCAACACTGAATAAAAAGCCACGAATGGCGAGTTGAATGGTCAGGCGAGCTGCATTTTGGGCGAGCTCCCATGTGTAAGCTCATAAGCGAATGGCGAGTTCAGTTGGGCGAATGGCGAGCTGTAGAATAGTCACAAGAATCTCGCCAAAGTGTTAGATATATTAATAGTTTTAGAAAATATTCGAAAAGAAAATATTAATGAAATTAATATTTTACTTTGCAGCCGCGAAGTGAGATTGATAAGGCGAGCGGGAAGCAAGGCTTCATCAGACGAGGTAAGGGAGATGTGTGTGAAGTGAATGCATGTCCTGTGGAGTTAAGTTTTATGAAAATATTGAGAAATTGTTTTGGTTTATGACATGCATTGTTTGAGAAATTTATTTGATATTGGGCGAGCTACTAAGTCGACTCTTATGATATTTCTAGATGAACTGGTATTGGCGGGCGAGCCAATCTTTTATAATATTTTGGGCGATGAACCCTTTTATGTTGTGATTGGGGCGAGCGACCCCTGATTTATCAAAACCCGGGCGAGCCAATGGAGGGTGAACCCTTTTATAATATCTTGGGCGAGTGACCTTTTTTTATATATATATTGGGGCGGACGACCCCTTTGTTAAGAGTGTCATGGGTGAGCCGGACTGGTGAGCTGACCATGGCGAACAGATTCACTTTTCCAAATTTTTTCAACGAAAATGAACTAATTTTTATATCTTTGAAAATATAAAATATGTTTTTAATGTAATGGGCGAGTTGACCTCAATGGGCGTGTGACCAGGGAAGTATCGCATCTGGGCGAACTAACCAAGGCAATGCCAGAGAGGGCGAACTGGTTATGGGCGAGCCAATTTTACTTGTTTTTAATAGCAAAAATGGGCGGGCGAATACTAGTTCACCGCTATGGGCGAGTTTCCATGGGCGAGCGAACCATGGGCGACCAGGTTTTAAAGGTTGAGATTTCGGACTGTTTTCAAGGTGTTTCGTAAACAGAAAGACTAAACCTTTTTGGAAATCAAATCATTTTGAGAAAATGATAATATGGATTGAGATAATTTCATAAGGGTTTTCATGAGGTATAAAAAGTGTTTTTGAGACTTTAGGCCCTGAGTTCATGCAGTATTATTCATATAATTGCATGACCCTCCTAGGGCGGTGGCTCAAGTCAATGGACCAACGGGTGCACCTCAGGGCGTCACAAGGCTGATGGACCTGCCAAGTCATCAGTGGTCTCGAGGTCACTTGGCAAGTGGACCCGAGGACCACCTATAGATTATGGCCATAGATCTAGCTGAGATATCCGTGAGGGGCGATGGCCTACGGGTGCACCCCAAAAGCGGATGACTTGTGAGAGCATGATTTGTTTGATGCCTAGTCTCAACTCATTGATTTCTGTTTACTGAAAGGATCTATTGAATCCTTTTTAATGATTACTATATTCATTGTTTTCCTAATGGGTTTGATCGTTAGGACAAATAAATGTTTTTGGGGATATATTCTTTATGTTTATAAAGTAGTATACACCTTCCTTATTGAGCACGTTGTCGCTCACTCCTTATTTTCCACTCCACAGATTATTGATTTTGGACTAAGAGAATTACCTTCCAGAGATTTGACACCGAAGGTATGTTATATTCTTTTATATATTCAGTAAAATGGTACAATACTACTTTAAATAAAAGGGAATGTATAACCATGTTTAAGGGAACAATTTTAATAATTCATATTTCTATATGTGACAGGAATAAGAGTACTAATTTTTATTTAAGTGTTGAGAACTGTTAAGCATCACAGACAGCCCAACCGATAAGTAAGCGTAAATTATAAGTAAATGTTATGTTATACAGTGGATTTGGGATGTTACAACACCCCGTAGATCACTGATGAGACTGGAAAATCACCAGTTAATAACGTTTGAATTGGTAACTGGCTAAGGATGATTATCCAATATACCGATGGTCTATTATACATAGGTTTTTCCTCTTGCTTGTGTTCTAATAGCTTAGCAACTACTGTTTCCAATGTAGCATAGCGTAAATAAGCATGGTTTTGTATTTGAAAATAATCAGTCTCTTAGGATTGATAATAACTTGATGGGTTTTGTAGCCTAATGTATTTCATAATCATTCCTGTTAGCAGTTGAAGAAGCTTGTGTAACATCCCGAATCCACAAAATACATAATATTTACTTAAAAATTCTACCTACTTACCGGTTGGGCTATATGTGATGCTTAACAACTTCTAACACTTTAATAAGAATTAGTACTCTTATTCCTCGTACTAATATAGAAATATGAATTATTTTTTTTCCTTAAGATGTATATACATTCCCTTCTATTTCAAGTAGTACTGTACAATTTTACTGAATATATAAAAGAAAATAATGTACCTTCAATACCAAATCTCTGGAAGGTAATTCCCTTAGTCCGAAATCAATAATCTATGGAGTGAAAAATAAGGAGTGAGCGATAACGTGCTCAGTAAGGAAGGTGTATGCTGCTTTATACAAATAAAACTATATCCCCCTCCCCCCCAAATACGTTTATTTTTCTTAACAATAAACCCAGTAGGGAAAACAATGTATATAGTAAACAGTCTTTAATAGGCAAATCATTGGCTAAATAGTTTAGAATAAAATAAAGTAAACAGTAAATAGGATTCAGTAAATCCTCTCAGTAAACAGAAATTAGTAAGTTGAGACTAGGCATCACCCTACGAATAAATCATGCTCTCATCGTTCTCCCCCTCAGGAACATAGTAATCATCCCCACAGGGATATAGTAGATCTATGGCCACAATCTATAGGTGGTCCTCGGGTCCACTTGCCAGGTGACCTCGAGACCTCTGATGACTTGGCGGGTCCATCAGTCTCATAAATAATAATGCATGAAACTAGGGGCTTAAAGTGTAAGACCTAATTCTACACTACTGTAGACCCTGATTTCATAAAATTGATAATGGAAATTAGATAAATAATGAATATTGATTTCACTTAAGTGAAAAGTTCCTTAATTTGAGATATGAAAGGAGTAAATTATGTGAAATACTCGACGGGCAAGCACTAAAATGGACAGCTCGCCAATGGGCGAGCAAGACGACAATCGCCAATGCATGACGGCGAGTTTGTTATTGGCTAGTTGGTTTAGTTGTGTGTTTGGCGAATAGGTGAGTTCGCCAAGATTGTTGATTTAGGTGATCGCCCGAATGGGGCGAGGGCTTGTGATCGCCTATGTGGATTAAGTAAATTAAAATGCTAAATAAGATTGCCAATTTGTGGCATAAATTATGGCTAAGTGGGCGAGTATAGTAATACACTGTGATCGCCAACAATGCCACAATGGCTGTGATCTCCAAACCTTTATGTGATCGCCAAGTAAAAGAAATTATCTCGTAATTGCCAAATATTAAATTGGTTGGCATTAAGACAAAGTGGTGATATCAGGTGCAAGTAGAGGCGAGCCTAAGGGCTATTGGCGAGATGAAGGGTTGACAAATTGAGATAGAGTTGGCGAGCTGAGGTACCAAAATGAGGGGGACGAATTGGAAACAGCACGTGTGGACAAAATGGAAACAAATTCAAACCATTACAACCAAGATTGACTTTGTACGCCACATAGCTGAAGAAAATTAAGAGAGGCTACTAAAGTCAATAAAGGAATTAACCTTATTGGACAAGGAATAAGACAAAGGTGCATTAAGTCAAGAAAAGAGGCCATAGTGGACTTCACGCCACTTTATTCTCCTAACAAATGGTTGAGACAATTAATGATAAGGAGAAAAACGTAGCCAAAACGTGCAAAGATAGCTTCTCATAGCCATTCTTTTGCTGCAGTTTTCTTCGGTTTTTAATGCATGAAAGATGTGAAATAAATGAAAGAAGATGGGAGAAGGCCAAGTGATGGGTTCTGATTGGATAGCATGGCTATATAAGAAGAAATAATTGAAGAAAACCGATTTAGCTAACTCCATCTTCCTCACGAAAGCTCTTCTCCTGCAAGTTAATGTTTTAATTCTTCCATTTCTGCCATGCTTGATCTACTAAACTTCAACCTTAAGTTAGCTAAACAAGTAAAACTACTTGGAAAACCTTTCCTCCTTAGTTTGATGAGCTAAAGGAATAAGCAAATTAAGGCCAATGTGAGACAGAAAGCAATCTGTTCTGGAAGTGCAGTTGGTTAAGGTGAGGTTCCTTATTTCTACGATTATCTTGGTGTTTGATGATAGATTTCTATGTTTTACAAAGTAATAAACATAGATATAGCCCTGTTTTAGTTAAATTTTGTTAGAATATGTAAGAAAACTAGAACAAGACGTAGTCTGAAAAATAATCGAGAATGAACAAGGAAAGAAATGGAAATGATGTTAAATTATGATAAATGGGCGAGCTCAGCCATCACGGGCGAGCTCATTAATATGAGGTTTGGTATTGGGCGAGGTCGCCCAACACAAGTTAAATTTATAGGCGAACTCAATTCTGAATAAAAGCTAAGTGGGCGAACTCAAATGCTTAGGCATTGGGCGAGTTGAATTGTGGGCGAACTCCCACAATTGAGACAATATATGAGGGCGAAATGATATGTGGGCAGTCTCCACACGTGAGAGCCATTTGATGAATGGCGAGCTCGGATGGGCGAGCTAGTAAGAATCCAGTTGGGCGAGCTAGTTGATTTATCTTAAATCTCGCCAAAGTACTGGAAATATTTGGAAAATAAAATATTAATAGAATTTATAAATTATTTTGCAGCCGGGAATTATGGACTCTGTAAATGCGATTAGGAAGGCGAGCAGGAAGCAAGGCTTCGTTGAACCAGGTAAGGGAGATATGTGTGAAGTGAATGCATGTCCTGTGGAGTTAAATTTTATGAAAATATTGAGAAATTGTTTTAGTTTATGACATACATTGTTTGAGAAATTTATTTGATATTGGGCAAGCCCTCCTTTTCTGATGTTGGACAAATCAGTATGGGCGGGCGAGCCAAACCTTCTATGTTGTTTTGGGCGGGCGAGTGACCTTGTTTAAAATGGAATCCGGGCAAGCCACAGATGGACAAACCCTTTTATAAATACATTTGGGCGGGCGATCTCCTTTTTGTTGATAAAATGATGGGCGAGCTTATGAGGGCGAGCCAGTTTTACTTAATATTTTAAAAGTGGCGGGCGAGCACTTGTTCATCCCTTTTCAAGTTGACCATGGGCGAGCCATACTAGGTGAGCTGACCATGGCGAACAGATTTAATTGGCAATTTCTTAACGAAAAATGAACGTATTTTTATATCTTTGTAAATGAGAAAATATTAAACCTTTTTGGGCGAGTTGCCCATGGAATTGCCATAATTGGGCGAGTTGCCCATGGAATTGCCATAGTTTGCGAGTTGACCATGGGAAATGCCATAATGGGCGGACTGGTCGTCGGGCGACCCATTATGGGTGAGCCAGTGTTTTGTCTTAAGTGCTATGGTTGGCGGGTGAACATTAGTTCACATCACTGGGCGAGCTGACCATGGGCGAGCAGGTTTTAAATGTTGAGATTTCGGACTGTTTTCAAGGTGTTTTGTAAACAGAAAGCCTAAACCTTTTTGGAAATTGAATTATGTTGAGAAAATGATAATATGAGTGAGATAATCCCATAAAGGTTTTTCATGAGATATAAAAGTGATTTTTGAGACTTTAGGCCTTGAGTTCATGCATTATTATTCATGTAGTTGCGTGACCTACCTGGGGCGGTGGCTCGGGTCGATGGACCAACGGGTGCACCTCAGGGCGTCACAGGGCTGATGGACCCGCCAAGTCATTAGCGGTCTCGAGGTCACTTGGCAAGTGGACCCGAGGACCACCTATAGATTATGACCATAGATTTAGCAGAGATAGCCATAAGGGGCGATGGCCTACGGGTGCACCCCAATAGCGGTAGATTCCATTCTCGCAAGGGGGAGGGGGAACGATGATAGCATGATTTATTCGAAGGGTGATGGCTAGTCTCAACTTACTAATTTCTGTTTAATTACATGATATTTTAAACTGTTGAGCAAAGTATTTGAATGGTGTATTGAGAGTGTTGGTTACTATAACCACTGTTTTCCTATCGATATGATTTTAGGAAAAACAAAGAGTTTGTGGTATACAGTTTTGGTTTTATAAAGCAGCATATGTTTCCTTTACTGAGCGTATGAATCACTCACCCCTTTGTTTTAACTCCACAGATAAAAGACACGAAGTTAGAGGTTTATATCCTAATTGGATATAACTGCATATAAAGCACAGAAGCAAGTTATGTTAAACGTGACAGGTACAATCTCTTCTCTTTTACATTTCAGACATAAGTATACAATACTACTTTAATAAACAAAGATAATAGGGGATGTCAGATGTAAGGAAATATGAAAAGAATTTTCATATTCTAAATAAATGTTTATCATTTATTACTGTCACTATTGAATGTTAATGGCATCGTAGACAGCCCAACCAAAAAAGTTGTATAGAAATACGTGAAAATGTGGTAACGGGCTGTTACATAAAGTCTCAAAATTAATTTATATCTCATAAAGAACCTTTAAGGAATTTTTTCATAATTTCATCATTTCCTCAAAATGATTTGTTTTCCAAAAAGGTTTTATGCTTTCTGTTTACAAAAAGCGAATAAAAACAGCCACTTATGTTCTCAAATTTTCGTGTAAGAAAAAGCAACACGATTTAAAATCTGCTCGCCCATGGTCAGCTCGCCCGTTACGACTTGCCCATGATAATAGCCATTATGGTGAACTAGTGTTCGCCAGCCAACATTAGCATTTAAAAACAAGTTAAATTGGCTCGCCCATAGCGGCTCGCACATGTCAGTTCGCCTATTCTGGCATTGCCAATGGTCTGTTCGCCCATTCTGGCATTGCCCATGGTCAACTTGCCCAATGTGGCATTGCCCATGGTCAACTTGCCCAATGCGGCATTTCCATGGTCTGGTCACCCAATGCAGCACTTCTATGGTCAACTCGCCCATTTTTATAAAACATGAGTCATTTTTCTTTGGCTCGCTCGGAATTTTGTTAAAACAGGGGTCGCCCACCCAAAACATCATAAAAGAGATCGCCTTCCATTAGCTCTCCCGGATTTCTATTAAAACAAGGTCACCCGCCCAAAATATCATAAAAGGGGTCGCCTATCGTTGGCTCGCCTGCCCTTTACCAGTTCACCCAAATCAAAACAATTTATCAACTAATACATGTCATAAACCAAAACATTTTCTCAATAATTTTCATAAAATTTAACTCCACAGAACATGCATTCACTTCACATGCATCTCCCTTACCTAGTCTTACAAAGCCTTGCTTCCCGCTCGCCTTTATCAATTCTCAATTCCTGGCTGCAAAATAAATCATCAAGACCATCAATACATTTTGTCCGAATCCTTCTAACAATTTGGCGAGACTTGAGGCTAATCCTCTAGCTCGCCCAATGTACTCTCTATTCATATAATGGCTTATGCGTGGGAGCTCGCCCAACATTCTCGCCATTCATATATATGGGCCATTCTTGGGAGCTCGCCCAACATTCAACTCGTCATGCCTGTGCATGTGAGTTCACCCAACACAACTTTTTATTCAAAGGTGGGCTCGCCTATGAATTGAACTTGCATGTGGCGACCTTGCCCACCATACCATGCTCCATATTGTTTAGCTCGCCCATGCTAACTAAGCTCGCCCATTTATCGCCATTTCCAGTATTTTCATTGTTCATTCTCGATTAGTTTCCAGACTACATCTTGTTCTAGTTTCTTATATATTCTAGCAAGATTTAACTAAAACAAGGCTATATCTATGTTTATTACGTTGTAAAACATAGAAATCTAACATTGAATATCCAGAGAACCATAAAAATATGGAACTCACCTTAACTGTGTTGCACTTCCAGAACAAAGTGCTTTTCCTCCTCACTTAGCTTTACTTTGCTTATTCCTTAGCTCTTCAACGATGGAGAAAATGTTTAGCTAACTAAGGATGAAGTTTCATAGCTCATATATGAGAGGAACGGAAGAACGAAATGTGAGCTTGCAATGAAAACAGAATAGGCGAGAAGGTTTTCGAAGAAGATGAAGTTTACTTAAATCAGTTTTCCTCATGAAGTCTTTTTATATAATCTTGTTCATCTAATCAGAACTTACCATCTATTCCTTACCCTGTTTTCTTTCATCATTTCACGTTTTTCATGCATTAAAAACCGAAGAAAAATCACAGCAAGTGGAACGGCTATGGGAAGCAATTTTCTATACGTTTAACTAAGTTTTTCTCCTCTTTTTTAGCACTTCCTCTCCACGCCACTTCCAGCCAATTATTATTGACTTTTTATCTCATTTGTTTCTTCATTTGTCCAACAGCCATTTAATGCTTTCACACCATCAATACTATCTTCAACCTTTTTATCAAGATTAAATCCCATCTATTTCTTGTTGAACTTTGATGTTTGTTTTTCTTTCTTTTATACACCATACTATAGATCATAATCTCTAATAATTAAAATGAAAAGTGGAAATTCACATTCAATGTTTCTTTAATTTCACTAAAAGAATTTATTTCCACTATCAATCATGTACAAATATGGTGTACAGTGTAATAAAATCGGGTCTCACATTTCTCCCTACCTTAAGAAATTTGGTCCTCCAAATTTCACTTGGACCTATCAATGAAAAAGCTCTGTATACCTCTCACGCATAAGGCTCTCTAACTCCCAAGTAGCCTCCTCCTCGTTATGATACTGCCAAAGCACTTTAACTAAAGGAATCGTCTTAGATCGCAATACTTTATCCTTCTTATCCAGGATCCGTACCGATTTCTCAACGTAACTCATGTCCTCTCTGATCTCCAGTGGCTCATGTCAAATCACGTGAGAAGGATCTGGATGGTATTTTCTCAACATCGAGACATGGAATACGTTATGCACTCCTGACAACTCTGGTGGTAGTGCTAACCGATATGCCACATCTCCTACGCGATCTAAGATTTCATAAGGCCCAATGTATAGGGGGCTCAACTTTCCTCTCTTCCCGAATCTCATTACCTTTGGATGGTGAGACCTTTAAGAATACATAATCACCCGCTACAAACTCTAATGGTCAGCGTCTAGTATCTGCATAACTCTTCTGTCGACTCTGAGCCATTTTGAGCCTCTCACAGATCATCCGTACATCATGAGAAGCCTGCTTGACCAAATCGAGAGCTAACAGTTTACGATCCCCCACTTCTTCCCATGCTATCGGGGATCTGCTCGTCTACCATACAAGGCCTCATAAGGTGCCATGCCAATGGTTGTATGAAAGCTATTATTATAAGCAAATGTTGCCAGGGGTAGGTGATTGTCCCATAAGCCTCTAAAATCCAGTGCACACGCTCTCAACATATCCTCGAGCGTCTGTATCATACGCTCGGACTGTCCATCAGTCTGTGGATGAAAAGAGGTGCTAAAATTTAGCTGGGATCCCATAGTCTCCTGAAATCTCTCCCAGAAATGAGAGGTAAAACGGGAGTCCCTATCAAAGGTGATACTCACTGGAACACCTTGTAACCTCACTATCTCCCTGACATACAAATCGGCTAGGGCACTAACTGAATCTGTAGATCTCATGGCCAAGAAATGAGCAGACTTAGTCAATCTATCTACGATCACCCAAATAGCATCATACCCCTTCCGGGTCCGTGGTAATCCCATAATAAAATCCATAGTAACATGCTCCCATTTTCACGTAGGAATAGATAATGGTCGAAGCAAACCTGCCGGCTTCTGATGTTCAATCTTCATCTGTTGGCATGTTAGACATCTAGCAACAAAATCAGCGATGTCCTTTTTCATCTTAAGCCACCAATATACTCTCCGAAGATTCTGGTACATCTTAGTACTACTCGGATGTAATATATATCTAGAGGTATGGGCCTCTGATAAAATCAAATCTCTAATCAGTCGATCACCGGGAACACATACCCGACCTCTAAACCTCAGTATCCCATCAGTGCCAATCTCAAAATCCGACTCAACTCCCATCTGAATCTGACTGGCAATCCCAATGCAATAATTATCACTCCTCTGAGCTTTCCTGATCCGATCTATCAAATCCATCTTTATACGAAAACTAGCCGTAAATCCATACTGGTCAGAGGAAATAACTGTCAAACTGAGGCTAGAGAACTGCTCTATCAAATCATGCTCCCTGATCATCATGTAAGACACCATGCCAACATTTTTACGGCTTAGTGCATCTGCTACTACATTAGCTTTACTTGGGTGATATAAAATCTCACAATCATAGTCCTTTAACAGTTCCATCCACCGTTGCTGCCTCAAGTTCAACTCTCGCTGCGAGAATATATACTTCAAACTCTTATGGTCTATATATATCTTAAATTTCTCCTCGTACAAGTAATGCTGCCATATCTTCAGTGCAAACACTACTGTGGCTAGCTCCAAATCATGTGTCGGGTAATTCCTCTTATGATCCTTCAACTGTCGAGAACCCAAGAACAAAAAGTCAGGAGACAGAAGAAACAAAAATGCAGGAAGTGGTAGGAAGAAAGGTAAATTTCCACCATGTTCTCACTACAAAAGGACTACACATCTAGAGAAATATTGTTGGTATAAACCTGACATTCAATGTAGGTCTTGTAAGCAACTTGGTCACATGGAGAAGGCGTGCAAAAACAAAAACCAGCAGCAAGATCAACAAGTAAGAGTTGCTAGAAACCTAGAACAGCAAGAAGAACAAGTGTTTGTGGCATCTTGCTATGCAGTAAAAAACTCATCAAATGCTTGGCTCATTGACAGTGGACTCATCACATGGCATCCGATATCAACATGTTCAAAGAGCTGGATAGATCTTGCATATCAAAAGTCAAAATTGGAAATGGTGACTTCATTGATGTCAAAGGAAGAGGAGTAGTGGCTATTGAAACACCAACAGGTACTAAACTCATTTCAGATGTTTTGTATGTGCCTAAAATAGATCAAAACCTTTTGAGTGTGGGACAGTTGCTAGAAAAGAACTACTCCTTAGTGTTCAAAGACAAAGCATGCATCATCCATGATTCTAATGGTCATGAACTTTTTACCGTTAATATGAAAGGGAAATGTTTTTCCTTGGATTGGCATGAAGCTAACACTATTGCATATGCTAGTTCACATGATGAATCTGTTTTATGGCAAAAAAGGCTGGGTCATTTTAATTACAAGGCATTGAATTATATGGATAAGAATGATCTAGTGTTAAATATGCCTACTATTGAGGTATGCTCTAATGTTTGTGAAATCTATCAATTGGGGAAACAAAGCAAGTTACCATTTTCAGTTAAAAAGGCATGGAGAGCAACTGAAAAATTGCAATTGGTACACACCGATGTTTGTGGACCTATGAGGATGCCATCCCTGAACAACATTAGGTATTTTATAGCCTTAATTAATGATCTAACCAGAATGTGTTCGATCTATTTCTTGAGACAGAAATCTGAAGTTGCTACTGCTTTCTAAAAGTTCAAAGCTTGGGTTGAAAACCCAAGTGGCTGCAAAATGAAGATTATAAGGTCAGACAATGGTACTGAGTACACATCTGACAAATTTAATAAGTTCTATGAAGATGCAGGTATTGAGCAGCAATTGATAGCAACTTATACACCACAACAGAATGGTGTTAGTGAAAGGAAGAACAGAACAGACATGGAGATGGCTAGATGCATGTTGCTTGAGAAGAATCTTCCTAAGAAATTCTGGGCAAAGGCAACCAATACCTCTATCTACTTGCTCAATAGGCTGCCCACAAAAGGCCTTGGAAGGAAAGACTCCATTTGAAGCCTGGTTTGGGAGCAAACCATCAGTGTAACATATTAGAGTTTTTGGCAGCATATGCTATGTGTATGTTCTTGAGATCAAGAGGGACAAGCTTGATCATAAAGCTGAAGTTTGCATTTTCTTGGGCTATAGCAACATCACTGAAGGCTATAGAGCTTACAATCCACTTACAGCCAAGGTGATTGTAAGTAGAAATGTGAAGTTTAATGAGCAATCAACTTGGAACTGGGAGAAATCAGGTGAGGAACCAGCCAAGCTCACTACAAATGATATGGTCAACTCCTAAGAAGAAGGTTCCATATTTGAAGATGAAACCATTGATCATGAACTAGTGAGAGGCACCAGACCACTTAATGACATCTATCAAAGATCAAACATTGCAATTCTTGAGCCTACATGTTATGAAGAAGCTGTCAAATTTTTAGAATAGAGAAATGCAATGAAGGAGGAGATTCGGATGATTGAAAAGAATCAAACTTGGACTTTGGTTGATAGACCAAGCAACAGAAACATCATTGGAGTCAAATGGATCTTCAAAACTAAATTGAATGCAAATGGTTCCATCAACAAACATAAAGCCAGACTGGTTGCAAAAGGGTATTCTCAACAGGAAGGTGTTGATTTTTCTAATACTTTCTCTCCAGTTGCAAGGTTGGACACTATAAGGCTATTATTAACCTTAGCAACTCAAAAAGTTGGAAAATATACCAACTTAATGTCAAATCTGCATTTCTGAATAGTTATCTTGAGGAGGAGATTTATATTGAGCAACTTAAAGGTTTTGTTGCTAAAGGAGATGAAGACAAAGTCTACCTACTCAAGAAGGCTTTGTATGGACTTAAGCAAGCTCCAAGAGCTTGGAACTCCAGAATTGATGATCATTTATTGAAGTTGTGATTCAAGAAAAGTCTTAGTGAGGCAACACTATATACTAACGCTACAACCAATGATGATCTATTGGTTGTTTCATTGTATGTTGATGATCTGTTGGTGACAGGAAGCAAATCTGAATTGGTGTTGCAATTCAAAGACCAAATGATGAAAGTCTTTGAAATGACAGACATGAGGGAGATGTCTTACTTCCTTGGAATTGAAATTTCTCAAACTCAACAAGGAATTTTCATTTCTCAAGAGAAATATGCCAAGGAATTGTTGAAAAAATTCAACATGGAGAATTGTAAAGCTGTTTGTACTCCTATGGTTCAGAATGAGAAGCTTAGCAAGGATGATGGTTCTTAAAAGGCTGATGAAAGAAGTTATAGAAGCTTAATTGGCTGTTTGTTGTACTTAACAGCAACTAGACCTGATATAATGTTTGCTGTTAGTGTTCTTTCAAGATTCATGCATTGTCCTAGTGAAGCTCATTTCAGATCAGCAAAGAGAATTCTAAGATACATCAAAAGTTTAGTTAACTTTGGTGTTCTATATCAGAAATCTAATGAATTGAGGCTACTAGGATACTCTGATAGTGATTAGGCAGGGTCTTCTGATGACATGAAGAGTACCTCGAGCTATCTTTTTTCTTTTGGCTCGGGGTCATTTACTTGGAACTTTAAGAAGCAAAGAACTGTAGCTCAATCAACTGCTGAAGCAGAGTACATAGCTGCTGCTGTTGCTATTAATCAAGCAATTTGGTTAAGGAAAATCATGACAGATTTGAATTAGAAGCAAGATGGTCCAACAGAAATTTTATGTGATAATCAATCAGCAATTGCAATGGCCAAGGACCTTGTGTTTCATGGGAGAACTAAGCATATAAAGATCAAGTATCATTTTCTTAGAGAAGCTGAAGCTGAGAATGAAGTGAAATTAGTGCACTGCAAGTCAGAAAATCAGATTGCATACATTCTAACCAAGGCCTTATCAAAAGCAAGGTTTGAAACATTAAGGAGGAGCCTTGGTGTTTCCGGTAGAAATGCCAAGGAGGAGTGTTAGTTGAAGAAGCTTGAGTGGCATTTTTGTTGTCATTTTTTTTTGACATGTTCTGCCCGTTACTTGTCCTATTGCATCAAGTTTAAAGTAGTTCTTGGGATAAGGTTACGATAACCCATTTTGTTAGGCAAACATGTAAGATAGTTGTTAGGAGTTGTTAAGTTTAAATTTTTGTTTGATGTTTGTATAAATTAATGAACAATGCAGCCCAAAACAGTAACTTTTACAGATTTTTTCTAAACTCTTTCTTCATTTTTCTCTCCTATTCTTCTTTGCTTCATATCCTTCAATTCCGAAGTAAATGAATTTTCTTAATTTTGGATAACTGAAGCTGGGAGAATTACCCAGAAGCAACGGCTAAGCAGCAAATAATGAAAGAGTTATGCCCCAGTTTCTACTAAGAGCAATAGTAGCTGACTGGACAGAAACAATAGGAAGAAAGCTAAACCAAGCACGATTATTCATTTATTGTCATTGTGCTTCTTTTGTTCTTTAAATAGACTAGAACTCATTCTGACCCTAAATAATTACTCAAAGTTACCACCTTACTGAAGGTTTTGTGTTTTATAACACAACTATTTGCATTTAAGGTCTGCCATTTTCCCATGTATCACCGAAGTTGCTTGCTGCAACATGTTAACTTGACCGAAGTTCAAAGTTGTTCTTCTATAGATCGTAGGCAGATTGAGAAGATGATCCTGCACATATAGAATCTGATAATTGAATGAGAGAGTGAGTTTCACTTCTCTTGAGTATAACTTCATCAAACACTCTTGAGGACTTAAACCTCATTTCATCACCATAAAAGCTCGGTTCCCGGATTGTTTCATGAACATCAGTATGACCTTCAAGCATGCTCACCACTGCAGACATTGCAGGCCTAAGTGCTGGTGATGGATTAGTGCATGACAGAGCTATCTTTATGATTCTCATTGCTTCTTCCTTGTTAAACTTTGCACCCAATTTTGGATCCAATAGCTCCAGAAGATTTCCATTTTGTTGTAAAACAAGAGCCTGAAATAGAACATCCAAGAGGAGGAAAAGATGAGAAAATGAAGGGGAAAGAAAATGAACCAAAAAAGAGCTTTTTTTTCCTCTTCATATACCATCTTGGCAGAACAGAAAAATGCAGCCATCGGCTACTGAATTTTATGAGTATTAAAATATCACTTTTTAGTTTTCCCAAGAGACTAGTTCCACTCAATTTATATGTTTTCCAACTGAAATTTATCTTCTGGTAATATGGATTTTGCTGCAGTGCTGTGTAAGTTGTGTGAGTGTTTCAGTATATACAAAGGATGCAATTTCATTTCAATGATGAAAAGAGATGTCCTTTTGAAACTTTAATGAAAGCATTTTGACTATTGCAAAGAACATATTACGTTCAATGTACCACACAACATAGGGACGAGTGCAAGGGAATTAATGAAGATCGTTCTTACCCAGTCCAGAAGGCATACGTAATTTTCGTTTGGTCGGTATTTCATGTTGTTCTTGCCAGCAACAATTT
Organism: Heritiera littoralis; assembly: GCA_031772115.1. Lineage (NCBI taxonomy): Eukaryota > Viridiplantae > Streptophyta > Magnoliopsida > Malvales > Malvaceae > Heritiera > Heritiera littoralis. The sequence goes on along the minus strand of JAPDPK010000026.1, from coordinate 3,543,640 downwards.
CCAATGCAACTACCCCAAAACTGTAAACATCTGCCTTATAGGTCAAATAGCCCCACAGTGCATATTCTGGTGCCATGTATCCTCTGCAAGAGATAAGTTGGCTATTCTGTGAGATAATATTCAGACGGTACTGACGCATTAATTCTTTGCTAGCTTCACATTTTTATGCTATGAGTATAACTACAATAATTAGTGATACTCTTTGAAATCAAACAGGCACAGGCACAATTCTGGAAACTATATACTGGATTACATACTCAAAAAGTTATTCCTTTTAAAGAGACAAGTTTTTATGTGGATAAAAAAGTGGTGCTACAGTGCATGTATTAGAAATACTACTAACTGCTACCAAATACTGGAGGGAAGAATGTTCTTTCAATTCTACTTTCTGATATAAAACCTCTCTATATGCAGAATTTAGGTGCTGCATTATTCATGCATGTATGCATGTGTGGTAACTCAACTTCAGGATAACATTAAAACCAATATTTATTCACTTTCATGCCATATATTATTAAAAAAAAAAAGGCAGAAGAGAAGGAGAAGTGAATATCTTGATATCCAATGGAATTGGAAGTTTTCAGTTGGATGTGGTAATGCCAAAGGATGGAAAGTATCCTGCAATTATTGAAAGAATGGAAAAATAACGAAGCTCACATAGTTCCTGCAACTCTGGTGCTGATGTGGGTATTTTCCTCCTCATCAAGCCTGGCTAGACCAAAGTCAGAGATCCTAGGATTATTGTCCTTGTCAAGTAATACATTAGTAGCTTTGATGTCTCTGTGAACGATTCTCAGAACAGATTCCTCATGCAGGAAAGCTAGACCTTTTGCAACACCAATGCAAATCCTCAGCCTTGTTGGCCAATCCAGTATCAGTTGTTCTTCCTCTGTACCTGTCATTGACATAAATTACCAATCAGGTTATTGATTCCTTTCTTGGTCAACTAAGGATAGGTCAAACAGTAAAGAACAGACTTTTAAGCTTACCAAACAAAGCATGTGCAAGACTATTGTTTTCCATGTATTCATATACCAGCAATAATTGATTTCCTTCAGCACAGCATCCATATAATCTAACAACATTTGGGTGTTGTAGACCAGATATCATGCCTATTTCATTCACAAATTCACGATTTCCTTGCTTTGATCTTGAAGACAGCTGCTTAACTGCAATTATGGTACCATCCAATAGTGTGCCCTGCATTGAAACAAAAAGTGAACTTTCATATTTGTATCTCATCATGCAAATATTATCTATATTTTTCCGGGATAACCAGGAAAGGAGGGGGAGAAAAAATAAAATGATGGCAAAGTTGTATGTCACCTTGTACACAGATCCAAAACCACCTTCCCCAATTTTGTTTGCTGCATCAAAGTTGTTTGTGGCTGCTTTGATTTGTCGTAAGGTAAATATTCCAGTTTTCAGATCTAATCCTCTAAGTTCTGTTCAAGGAACAAGGTCAATATGCTGAGCTGAGCTGTATCTAATAGACATAACACTGATTTTGGCTTAGTGTTTTATTGCCTTTTAGGAAGTTAAATCACTCATAATATCTGAAAGAAAGAACCAGACACAACAAGCTGCATATACTGTTTCTCCTTTTCATTATACAGAAAATCGAACTTGCTACGAGATTCTGACCAAAATATTACTATTTTGTTATGCACCAATTAAAACTCCAAGTTCGTCACTTCAAATTGGAGGTTTGTCATATATAGCTATTGTAACACTGTATAGTATACATATTACCTTAAAAACTACTATTCACAGCTCCTGTATGCATTTGTATGATATTAGTGAAGTTGGTCAATCTTATCTTCACTTTGAGTTTCGTATGATATTAGTGAAGTTGGTCAATCTTATCTTCACTTTGAGTTTCATTTTAATTAACAATGTTATTGACATGAGTGATGATCTCTATTTCTCAAGTAACGGAGAACATTATTGATCATAACTTTGATTTGTCATTATTAATCCTTGCATAGTTCATCTATTCTGTAAGTTCACCACTTTGTTTACTTTCAGTTGCAAATTTGCATAAAAAAGTATCTGAAAGAGTGCAGCAATGCTACTATTGTTTTTCTCAAAAATAAACTTGATGAAGTTGATGATGTCACCTTCCCTTGAGATTCTGTCCCACAACAAGCCTTTCCACCAAAGAGCACTCAAAATAATGAGAACAAGGAGTAAAAACAAAACTACAGCTCCAACCGCAATGAATATCTTCTTTGCTCTGTGATTTGGAGGCTTAAACTCTACACAAAAGCAACAAACCAATCACAGCTTTATATATGCTAGTTCAAAAAGGCATACATAGCTAAAGTAATCCTACACTTCAAATTCATAAAATAAGTTTCTACGTGTGAACCAAAAGCATAAATTTTCCGGTACAGAAATAAATATGTAAAATGATTCTAGCCTTAGCCTCGCTTGAAAATTAAATTTTATGAAATGACTAGTTATTCATTCTTACTCAGATATTGGCATGCATCTTTTTTATATCTATCACAAATTGAAAAATTTCAAGCTCAGAGAAAGATGTCACCAAAAGAAGAAAATGAAGGCCTCCATCAAGAGTGTAACTTACCAGATTTTACTGAGATAGCCGATATCAGAGGGCCATATGTTCCCCTCCTTGGGGCAGCTGCTGTTCCTTTTCCAGCCCAATGAAAGCGGATCTCCAAAGTCTTATCCTTTACAGTAACTGCTGTAAAGTTATGAATGTATTCCTTATCAACCCCTTTTGCTGTGCTTTTTATGTCAAAATCCTTCAGCATGCGTGTTCCCTGCAACAAACTCATTCTATCAAGTTACTTCTGCAACATATAAGAAAGCATGAACGATAAGATTTAATACCTGGATATAAACATCAAATACCCGCCTTCCAAGACTGTAGAAAGAGCGACTATTTCTTATTACTATTTCTGCAAAGTGAAGTTTCACAGTATAGTTTCCATTTGCTAAGCAGCGAGCATAATAGGTGAGTGAAAGGGCAGAGAGGCGTGCTGTTTTGTACAAGTCAGAGTCCTTCATCCTGAGAACGGATACGTTATTTGCTATATAGTCATTTCCAGTAATGTTCTTGTCCCAGAAATATCCCGTGCTACTAAATTCCCAATTGGATCCCTTGGGACTATAGTATGCTGGACCCCCTTGGTCATAATCCGCTTCATAATCAATGTTTCGTACAGTAGTTTTTCCCCCACCACAATTTATATACAAAGAATATTGATCTACATATAAACATAGCATGTTAGTGGTTATTAGATATATACAAATTAACAAAAGAAATGTGAATGAAATTTACGGTACTTTTGTCATCAGCTGGGTGTACATAGTGAGCACCCCAAAACCCAAAATGTGGGAGAATATCAAAGTATGCATGAAAATATAATTGAAGCATATAGTATAATTTTGATCAAAGAAATGTAAATTACCTTTTGAACAAGGAAACCTCTCCAGGCACTCACTGAGTTGTCTGTATCATGGTAGGATAACAAAAGAAATCAATTTATGTGAAGTAGCATGGGGATAATATTAAACAAAAAGTTTGGTAAGTTGGAGCTTACACATTCTTTCCTCCGGTATAACTTTTGAACAAGTTTCTGATAGAACAAGTAGTTACTTTTCTAAGTTCAGAAAAGTTAAAAAGAAAGGACATACATACTTGAAAGTTCAAGGAAGAATTTGGAAAAAATTGTTCTTACAATGTTTCCCGACAAGGGGATGATACGGAGTCCTCAGAAAAATTATTGTAAGAAAGATCTACCAGTCTGCGAATAAACATATATTTCCTTAACGACATTATAAACACATGTTACGTTGTTTGACAGAAATAATAAGTGAATGACAGAAAAGCTAACACAATAATTCGTATATAGCAGACTGAACATTTCAATGGATGCTACTTCAAGCTTTCAATGACAGTTTCAAATATTTATGAACTTTTGGAGTTAGATAAAGTCCACACAGTTTATTTTCCTATTTTATCTTTTAGACAGTTGCGAAGACATATTGGAATTGAATACCTAATGAGGTTTCATTGGACTAAATAACAACATCAAACCTATAAGTAATCATGATTCATCCTCTGCATGCTGATATCATAGCATTCCATACTCTTCAGACTGGAACTCTGTCCAGGCCACATAGTTAACATGACATTTTTAATATACCTAGTTGGGGTAGAATCAAAGTGAAGCCGTTTGAAATTGAAGACTAAGAATGTACATCTGTTGTCCACGGCATAATGGGATACATGCCCCATTAGATGGCATGTCATCCATAAAATCTATGCTTATGAGTACACAAACATACATCTTTATACAAGAATGTAGGAATGTAAAATTTGTGCCAAGAAGTTATTAAGGATAATATATCAGGGCATCATAAAGATGGAATTAAACATGAATTACCTGTTATTGTCGAAGCTCTTGATCCATTCAGGAATGGCACCAGTGAGTGAGTTGTTAGTCAGAAACCTATTTAGTTAGCATCATAATCATATTACAGTTAATACATTCATTGATAGCATTTTAAAGTTTGAAATGTCATTGAAAAAGAACAAAGAAAATCTTGAGGTTTAATATTTTGCAAGATTAAAATATCATGCATCCAGCCTTTCCGCCCATGGAAGGATAAATGCCATCCTTGGTGATAACATAGCATATGCTAAGTAGCAACAAAAACTATTCCTCCATGTGAGATTCAGAAAGGGATGGAGGAAAATATATCGGGAAAACCTCAATGAATCATAAACGTAATGACCCTTTTGATTATGAAATACTTACAAACTCTGCATTTGAGTTAGACTTGGAAAATTTAGAGTTCCTACAAATCTGTTGAAACTCAGATCACTGCAAGAAATTAGAACAGAAAAGAACATTTATTCACTATTGGTGAATACATTTAGAAAACAATATGCTCGTCATTTCTTGTGAAGCTTGAAGTCACATATAAATATGAAAAAGAAGCATAACACATAAATAGCTGATTATCTGTTTGATCAACAAAAATTGTGAACTACTGAAAATGTGGATTAAAACTTGAAATATCTATTAGCTTCATGAGCAAGCCCCTGAAGCTCTAAATAAATTTTAAGGATAGAAGGTTGCCAAGCAACAAACAAAAGGAAATCTGTCTGGAACAAACCAACCACAAATTGTTAAGATCAGTGAAAATGACATATTTTGGGAAGATTCTTGTGGTCAAAGTGCATCTTGTCATTACTTAGTTGTGCAGCATGAAGATTTGACTTTCCTGAGTCATTATGTTCTGGTTGGTGTTGCCAATAGTAATAAATTCCCAGAATAAAATGGGGGGCTATTTGCAAATTCTCTTTAAGGTTCATCTTTCAGTCCTAGGATGCCTTCAGGTGGTTTTGCTTCAAAGAGAAAAGAGGAGGTGACTTCTTTGTATTATTTTTCCCCTCTTTTTCTTTTTTTAGGAAGGAAAGAGGAGACAGAGGAAAGGGAGTGAACATATGTAGCTACAGTCAACACTACAAGTGAATAAAGTATTAGAAATTATTACTATTAATGTTGACTAGTTATAAACTCAAGGCATATAGTTGCAATTACACTAGAAGGACAGCAGATTTACATTTGTTTTAGATTTGACAATTCTGATAAATAAACAGGCATTTGTCCAGATATGTTACAGCTCCTCAACATCCTGCAAAATAAATTGATTTTCATATAAGAACAATTGCAGCAATGTGTACATTCTTTTGGTTTTCAAGTATCTTGTTACTGTAGAAGTAACTCACAATCTTTGTAAGCTTTTCATGTTTCTTAAGGATGGAAACAGTGAAACTCCTCCATTTAGGTCACTAATTCTTCTGCATAAAATTAAATCAGAATCTGTTTCAAAGATAATAAAAGCTTGTTATAAATCATAAGTGAATTTCTTATCTTCCGAAAGGAACCTATGGTATTCGTGATGGAAATTGTGACCGAAGATGGCATGCAACTTACAGCTCGGTTAAGTTATATAAGGAAGAGATGCTAGGAGGAATTGGGCCCTCAAAACCACTGGCTTGGATCTCTCTGTTAACCGAGAACAAATTAACTACAAAAATTTGCATGGAAGCCTCCTGAAAGAGGGAAGAGGAACAAGATACTTACAACTTTTGGAGTCGTCTCCAATGTTGAAAATAATCAGGTATCCTTCCAGTGAAGTTGTTGCTGCTGATCCTACTGCACGTGATAAACATGAAAATGAGATTTAGTGACATCAAAACCTAAACTTTTGTTGACCTAATATTGCAGCCACAACATTGCCTAAGAACAAAGTCCCTTGGTTGCATCTGATTTCAAGAGTACTCATTGACTTATCATTGAAAGTGATTCGGCTAATGCTGTTTCATGGATGCAAGATACTTCCAAAGTTCCTTGGTGCATGAAGAATTTATCCAATCATATGCAGCAACTCAGATAAAAATTGAGTTTGGTGGCATCTCTCACGTTCCAAGAGAAAAAATCCCCATTGCTTACGGGGCTAGCAAAATCTGGAGCTCAACAATCTCTGCTTACTTTTGAATTATGTTCATCATTTTCATTTTTGCATCTATGTCTATTTTGAATGTATCCTCCCTTATTGATAATACAAGCACACTTCCCTTTCAAAAAAAAAAAAAACATTGCATAAGCACTTAGGAATAAGGATACAAGAACTTACAATTCTGTTAACTTGGTCAAATTGGTGAGAGCCACGGGTAACTCTCCTGTGAGATAGTTAGCATTAAGAATGCTGTAGTCACCAATGGAGAAGACCAAATCAGTGTCTACATAGTTATAACTGTGATAATTCAATCTGTTAGAGAACGTCTTTTGAAAATCAAAGAATTCACAGACAATCTATTCGCTAATAAATAAATATACAGGCATGTACAAAAAGAGACAAAGAGACCAACAGATTCTCCAAGTTAACCAATTTCCCAAGTTGAGCAGGAATACGTCCAAAAAACATGTTGCCTTCAAGGGACCTGAACATGTTACATGCAGCAGTCTATCAAAACTTTACACCAAGGAAAAAATGACAAGGAGAGATGGACAAAAACAGAGAGACAGAGAGAGTTAGAAGTTAGAACATACAGAAATTTGAGTGTGGTAATATCCCCCAAGTAGTCTGGAATTTGTCCTGAGAAGCGGTTGATAGCAAGAGACCTGAACATGAATATCCAGCAACAACCTCAATGAATGTGATAAACAAATACTACAAAATCTTGAACACGAATTTCGCTTACAAGTTTTCTAACTTTGTAGATGTCCATTCGCGTGGTATTTTACCGCTGAGGTAGTTCCGTGTAAAATCACTAGAAAAGGAAAGAAAAACATATTTTTTCCATTAAATTAACAAAACTACAAAAGGGCCATCATTTATTATTTTTTTTTTAATATCCAAAATTAAAACCCAGAATTGCGAGCCTTCTTACACGACCCTAATGTACGGTAGCTTCACCAACGATGGTGGAAGTACACCAGCGAGATCTTCTCCTCGAAGGTATCTACAATATAATAAATGAAAACCAAGTGTTATCACTATGTACAAAACATGAGGATAAGTGAAATTACATATCAAAGTAATCATTCAGTTGAGATGAGAGGGCCATTGTTGAGAGCGTCTGGGAATGCCAGTTTACAGTAATACATGCAAACAGAAAACGTTCAACCTCCCATTACACACGGCACGTGGCATGTGAAATGCTACTGTTTAAGAAGGCCAACCCACAAATCAAAACCGACTAAACCAAAATGGGTCTTGTGGGTTTTGGGCCCTAAGCCTCTAGAAGCAGCATGACGACATGACCCATGATCCTAGTCAACGTCAGGCCGACAGCAACTTCTATTGCATGAAACCCAGCCAAACAAAACTTAATACACGCATGCCTGCGAATTGCCATGTCTGTTAAAGTTTCAAATCATGGTAACATGTCATCGAATAATAATTTTAGCGTTACAATTGGAGCATACATGCTATCAACGTGGCAGAAGACATCACCAGGAACGGAGCAATTACAGAGGACTGTATTATTGTACAAGCTCCTTGGATCTTTTTCTGTAGTTCTCCAGCTTGAGTGATTACTGCAAGGGTCTACGGTGAAGACCCAGCCTTTTTTCCCTAATTGTTCGCCAATTTCACGGAGAGCATCCACTGCAGATCATATCAAATACTCAGAGTTCAGTTAAATCAATCATCTAAACAATAAGCTCATCCAAGTCAATTGACAGCTGCAGTACACATGCATGATGCAACAATCCAGAGAGAGCTAAACTAATTATAGTACAGGAGACCGTCAAAAGAAGAAGAAATGAAGTTGAAGGGAGGAATATTAAAAACTTAGAATAGTCCGAAAACCCACTTAATTACCTTCATCTCTATCAAGCTTTTTAGCTTGTGCTTCAACCTTGAGGGCTTCCATCGACATTAACATGATGATTAGCAGAACAAGCTTACCTGAATATCTAAGCATGGTCCCTGTATGGGCTCTTTCCATCTTTAGCTTCGCCATCCGTTCTTACATTTCCCTTGAGCTATTCTGTTTGCAGAATTTTACACACACACATATATTCCAATTAAAAAACCAAGTGTGGAAATATTGATTGTTGTGGTCCTAATATGAAAAAGAAAAATAAATTATTGGGGTTGTGGTCCTAATATGAAAAAGAAAAATAAATTATTGGGTACTAAGTCCTGTAACATAAATCATAATTGCTGGTTGGCCTTACAGCCATTGGAAGTTTAACACTAATGCAGACGAACCAATCCACATCCAGAGTTAATGCCACGTGACTTTGAGATTTACAATTCCTTGTAGAAGGAAAAAAGAGAAAAAGAAATGAGTATTGTCATTGCATTATATAGGAATATAATTATGATGATTATTATTATTATTATCATATTTCATTAAAAGTATTGTTTCATTTAACAGATCATCAAAGTTCTGCTTTGGTTCTGTCATTTCATTTTGTTTATTTCTTCTTATTTTTTCTTTCATGTCGACCAAACCGTATGACAGGAAAATAAGAAATAGAAAAAAAAAAGATTTTGAGACGCTGACATTAGTCACTATCTTTAAAAATTCAAAACTCTTTTAGGATACAGTAAAATCTCACAAACTCTCTCAAAATAAGTATAAAATTTTAGAATGAAAATTTAGCATACAAGTTTGGATATTTATAATAACCAAGAGACACTTTGAATAGAAATGTCTTATATAAAAGATAACTTTTCAAATGAGTTATATCTTTTAATCATTATTTTTGTCCAAAAGATACTTTTTCAAATAAGTTATATCTTTTAGACATCACATTTATCAAAAAATTACTTCTTCAAATAAATTATGTCTCTTAGACATCACTTTTGGACTAATTATATTTATTGGAAATAGTTACGTCTATTGACATAACTTTCTAACAGATTACATCTATTCAAAATTTATCATTCATAACTTTTGGTAACTTAAATATAATTTTCAAACTTAACATTTCAAACTACTTAACATCATATCTCATAGATAAGAAGGGAAGCTAAAGCAGGAAAGAAATTAGCCACCTCACTCACATTTGTTAGACCGAGTAAAAAGAATTCGGTGTCTTTGATTTTGACATTTTCAATTCTTTGTAAAAAGAAAAAAGAGAAAAAGAAATGAGTATTGTTTTATTTCATCATATAGGATTATTATTATGATGATGATTATTATTATATTTCATTAAAAGTATTGTTTCATTTATCAGATCATCAAAATTCTGCTTTGGTTCTGTCATTTCATTCTGTCTACTTATTTTTTCTTTCATGTCGACCAAACATAGCAATAAACGTAACGAAACTGACTTCTGAATTATGGCTATGGATTTATAACTCTCCCTATCAAATGTCCACACATCAATTTATGAGAAAAGGAAAATGCGTGGAAAGCTTAGCCATCATATCACATAGATGAGGAAGGAAGCTAAAGCAAGAAAGAATCAGCTATCTCACCGACAATTAATGGAGCGAGTGAAAGGAGTTCTGTATCATTGAGTAAGGTTTCGAATTTAAATCTTATGAATAGAGAAAATAGTATTGAGAGAACTTTTTGTATTAAGTTTGATCGTAACTCAATTTTGAATTAGTCAAAATCTAAAATGACCATTGAATACTGAAAATTTCGACCAAAAAAAAATATTAGCCGTCTCAAGCATATCATATTCACAAGTGACGCTAAAAAGAAGACAGAAAATTATAGAATGTTAAAACTGGGACTGGAAGTATGGTATATGTCATTTTCTCAAATTTAATGTTCATTAATGCAGGCCTAAAACGTATAAACTAGATTGAAAAATCAAAGTTAGAATAGGCGAAGTAACAGACTAATCATTGTGAATGCATAATTAAAGAAATGACAGAAATAAAAGATTTCCCTCAGATCTTAATAACCTTGTGCTTTCCCAGATCAAATAATCAGACTGCGTTGGTTCTTGCCAGGATCAGCTGATCTGCAACATATGTTCATAGCATCGTGATTAACCGATCAGCTGACTGGAAGTCTTGAACGTCCCCACAATGCTAGCTCAAACACTTGACTTGAGTTCCCATGTAATGAAGGTAACTTTCTTAAGTATATATAGTACTATAAGATTGTCAAATATTTGATTCTAACATACTCCAGTCATGGGGAATTAATTGTTTAGTATGAAAATAGAAAGTAGAATGAAAAAGTCTACAAGTCTATAACAGAGATTTGCCAAGTCTTTTTGTTATTTTATAGTTTATAAATTTGTCCTTGTTGGTTATTATATTGAAAAATTGAATTTTCCCATTTCAAAGATCTGATCAAAAGAGATAGGATCCTAGACCGAGTGAACGTACTTGTTCATGAAAAGAATAAGATTCTTTTAGGACATAGTGCAAGTTGGCAAAAATTAGTGACAAAACTAGTTTTCTTTCTTTATAGAGGAAACATGTACGAAAAGTCAATTCCATCTTTTTCACATTTTGTTTTTGTAGTAACCTGTTTATTTGATTATTACTAGAATGTAGGCCCGCTCTTCGCAGCGGGTCTTTGGCATTAATTTAGATATGTTTTTTTAATCCAACATGCATTGAAATATACAAATATAAATTTTTACAAAAGTTGAGAGGTTTGGATGAGGATCACTGTTTCACAACCTCTCCAAATCTTAAGAGCAGGAAAAAGAAATGGAAATGCAAGTTAAACATATTTTTTTGGTCAAGTCAACAAAGAACAGAAATTTTAATGTTCCTAAAAATTTCAAATTAACGGCAACAAAAAATTGTGATTTTAAAGATCAGCGATTGAACTTGCACAAATAAACAATAATTACCAATCATGATATCTTTGTTGATATTGAATTGTTTTAAACTAGTAGAAAAAAATTAATTATGGCTAGTGTAAATGTATTGGAGGACAACTGAGCATTTGTTAAAATATTTTAATTTTATATTTGATCTACAAACTGCTTATTTTGAATATAACTTCAATCAAGTGTTTTGGCAAATGTTTTTTATAAAATTTTTTCAAAAATATAAGGAGTCAAGAAAAAAATAAATAGAATAAAACATTAAATCATTTAAAATTTTAAAAACATTACCAGCATGCAAGATATTACCAATACAAAAGATGCTTATATATTTGTTTTTGCCACTATTCAACCAAATCCTTAGATGTTTGGTTACAAATCTAATGAAGAAATTTGGCTTTAAACCAATGTCATCGTACGTAGTGTATTATGAAGATGTACTATCATCAATTATTATGATGATTTAGCGTATGTTTTACTTAGACTTGTATTGAATGCTATAAGACAAAAAATTTCATTCCTAAGCATGGGAGGAAAAGCATGTAACATAGAAAGAATAGCGTTAGAAATAAAACAAAAAAAATATAAAACATATATAAATTTCTAATTATTTATTTATAAAAAATTGCAATTATTTTGCTCAGTGAACGGGAAAAAAAATCAACCAAGAGTAGAGCAATTTGTCCAACTATTCTAAAAAAAGTTAATTTTTTTGTTTTAATGCAAAACATTGCTTAAATGGTTTAATCAAAATGAACACAGTAAAGCAAGAGAGAGAGGAAGGTAAAAGGCAAAATAAAAGGTGCAAAAAGTTTGGCCAAAAGAGAACCAAAATCAATCAATGCAAAGAGGGGGTACAAGATTTGATAGTAACCAGTTGAAGTTTCGCTAGTACGGGAACGGGTCATGTTGGAAAATTTTGGGTCGTAGGTTCTTGTGCAGGGAGCACACTTGTGCAATTCAAATATCGGACCCATAACCAAAGAGTGAAGGAAGAAACCAACCACTGAGGTAGGAAGCAAAATCTGACAGTAGCCAGTTCCACAAATACTTCAAATGACAAAAAGATATGAATTTTTCAAATTGCCCAAACAAAAGCACATATGACATGGAGGAGGCACGGAAGGGCTGAGGATGACAAAAAGAGGGGAAGCGACGTGGCTTCACGTGAGAAGAGGAAATCCCACCAAATTTATTTATTTGATAGTTGTAATTTATATTTTATAAAATGTAAATAATAATTTTTCAAAGGAGCTTTAGGCTATGCTTGGTACAGCTGAAACGTGGAAGGAAAGAAAATGAAGGAGAGAAAAGTGAAAGGAAAATTAATTTTAGAGTTACTTGGTATGACAGAAAACAAGAAGAAGGAAAATGCTGAAGAAAGGTGTTTTCTGTCTTCAGACAAAAAACTTTTCCGTCCAAATTGGACAGAAAAGAGGACAGAAAACGAGAATATCTTATTAAAGCAATTGAAAACATGAAAATGCCCCTAACCAGTTTTTAAAATTACCTAGGTTTTCTCCTTCTCCCGCGTGCTGCAACTTTCACCGCTCTCTCACCCAAACTCTTTCTCCCTTCTCTGTCACGGTGTCTGTTATGTCGTGCTCTCTTCCATCGCCGTTCAAGCCAATTTCTTAACAATTTTTTGATTGGTTATGTCAAAGAAACAATGGTAAAATGGTGCTTGGTGATGTGCATGTTTCTTTTTCCCTCCAGTTTTCATCCTTTCAAAATTTAGATATGCTTGGTATGATCACGATGGTTGAAAGAAATTGTCCGGGAGAATTATTTTATTCACTCTTAAAAATGAAAAGAACATGAGAAGCTCATATTTATAGAGCTGGTGAAGATGGGTATGAGCTGGTGAAGGTGGGAAAACAAAAACAAAGCAAAAAAGAAGTAATACAGTTATCAGCCTATACAAGGAAGTTTGTACAGCTCAGCAAAACGGTAACGCATCATAGCCAGCTCAGCATAAAAAAGAAAAAAAGAAAAAATGGTTTGAGAACTCTGTTAGCCCCCCTCAAGCTGGTGTGTACAGATCATGAAAAGCAAAACGAGATAGCAAGGGGCGAAACACAGCAGGGGGATGAGACTTGGTGAAGAGGTCAGCCAGCTGAGAAGCAGAATGCACATGGAACAAACGGAGCACACCAGCTTGGATTTTCTCACGCACCAGATGGCAATCAAGCTCAATATGCTTGGTACGTTCATGGAAGACAGGGTTCTCGGCGATGGCAATGGCTGATGTGTTATCACAAAAGACTTGAACAGGAATAGAATGAGGTATCTGGAGATCATGTAATAGGTAAAGCAACCATTGAACTTCACAGGTTAAGGAAGCTAGTGCTCTGTACTCAGCCTCAGAGGAAGATCGGGACACAGTAGATTGCTTCTTAGATCGCCAGGAGATTAAGGCACGTCCAAGAAAGACACAGTATCCGGTAACGGAACGCCGTGTGTCAGGGCAGGTGGCCCAATCAGAATCGCTAAACCATTTCAAAACAAGATCAGAGTCAAAAGGGAAAAACAAGCCTTAACCAGGTGAAGACTTCATATATCGAAGGACTCGGTGAAGCATTTGAAGATGGAGATCAGTAGGGTGAGCCATGAATTGGGAAAGATAATGTACTGCAAAAGAAATGTCGGGCCTTGTGGTGGTTAAAAACATTAATTTGCCAAGAATTTGTCGATATGGAAGAGGATCCGATAAAGTGGTGCCAGAGTCTTACTGAGTTTAACAGAGGCAAGCATGGGCGTAGAGGCAGGTTTACATGCAAGAAAGCCAGCATCCTGGAGTAAGTTCAAGGCATATGTCCGTTGTGAAAGATTGATGCTAGAAGAAGATCGAGCCACTTCAAGTCCCAAAAAATATTTTAAAGTGCCAAGGTCCTTAATCTTGAAGGCAGCATCAAGGAAGGTCTTAGTCTCATGAATAAGAGAAGGATCATTACCAGCCAACATAATGTCATCGACATAGACAGCAAGAGCAAGAAAGGAATGGGCAGATCCTTTGAGGAAGAGACTAGGATCAGAAGAAGCTTGCTGAAAACCATGTTCAATGAGAGTAGAAGTAAGCTTCGAGTACCATTGTCGACTTCCTTGTTTCAAACCATAGAGAGACTTCAACAATTTGCACACTTGGCCTAGTTTGGCTTTGGTATAACCAAGAGGCAGCTGCATATAGACTTCTTCATGCAATTCACCATGCAAAAAAGCATTGTTAATATCAAGTTGGTGAAGGTACCAACCTTTAGCAGCTGCAACAGCAAGGAGAGTCCGGATGGTTGTTAACTTGGCCACAGGGGAAAAGGTGTCCATATAGTCCAGACCATGTTGCTGGGTATAGCCCTTAGCAACTAATCGAGCTTTATGTCGTTCTATACTCCCATCAGCTCTATGTTTGGTTTTAAAAACCCACTTACACCCTATAGCAACTTTGGAGGGTGGTAAATCAACAATCTGCCAACTGTGATTAATTTCCAATGCATTCAATTCATCGTGCATGGCTTGTCTCCAACAAGCATGCTGTACAGCCTGATCATAAGTCTTAGGCTCAATGTCACTAGCTATGCTTAGAGAGAAAGCCTTATGAGAAGATGAACAATGGTCGTAAGTAAGAACATCAGATAAAGGATGATAAATGGCAGTATTTGTATTAGTAGGATAAGCAAAGGAAGAACCATTAGAAGCAGCTAAAGCATAATGGTAATCTTGCAAGTGACGAGGAGTATGTCTAACTCTATGGGGTCTTCGAAGAGGAGAGGGAACAGATGAGGAAGGAAGTGGAGAAGAAGATGAACTAGGAATAGCATCATGAGTGCTAGAGGGAGTAGGTATAAGAGGAGTGGGGAATTATGATTGGAAGAAGCTGTAGATATTGGAGTAGGAGTGGTATGGGGTAAAACTAAATGAGAAGCAAAAATATCATGGACAGGAGAAGAAGAAAGGAGTGATTCAGAAGTAAAAGGAAATTCAAGTTCATAGAATAGCACATCTCGAGAAACATGAACAGTACCAGTACTTAAACTGTAAATCTTGTATCCTTTCTTCCCTGTGTGATATCCTAAAAAAACACACTTATGGGCTCTAGGTGCAAATTTAGTTCTGCCATGAGACAAGGTAGATGCATAACAAAGGGACCCGAAAACTTTTAAAGATGAAAGATCAGGTGCTTGTTTGTGCAACATTTGGTATGGACTGACATTGTGTAAAACTGGTGTTGGGTATCGATTAATAAGGAAAACAGAATGTGCAACACAATCCCCCCAAAATTGATCAGGTAAATAAGCTTGAAACTTCAATGCTCTAGCTACATTTAAAATATGCTGGTGTTTGCGTTCTACAATGCTATTTTGCTGAGGTGTCTGAGTACATGAGGTTTGGTGGAGTATACCCTTAGATAAGAAAAAATCAGGCATATTAAACTCCTGTCCATTATCAGTTCGAATAACCTTGACTTTGGTGGTAAATTGTGTTTCAATGAAACTACAAAAATGTTGAACCAAAGTCCTAGTTTGAGACTTAGATTTCATGAGATGCAGCCATGTGTATCGGCTATAATCATCCACTATAGTGAGAAAGTAGTAATCACCATATAATGAAGGTGTGGAATAAGGTCCCCATATTTCTATGTGTAAAAGATCAAAACAATTTGCAGAACGTGAAGTACTAAGAGGGAAAGGTATCCTTTTCTATTTAGCTAAATGGCATACATCACAGGGAGAAGGATCAAGTACTGGTATGCTAGAATCAAGAGAATGCAACAATTTTATTCCTCTATGAGATAAATGTCCTAAACGATAATGCCAACTATTGGCAGATACATTTTTTGAAATAGAACATGAAGTATGGTTTTCTGAATATTTTGAAGGAGAAGGATGAGTGAGGAAGTAAAGACCACCAATTTGCTTAGCTGATCCAATCGTCTTCAAACTCTATGTATCCTGAATAATACAAATGTTAGGGTGGAAAACAAGGACATAGTTAGCAGATTTAGTGAGCTTACTGATGGATATGAGATTAAAAGAGAAACTAGGTACTAATAAGACATCATGGAGGGTAAGGTTAGGTGAAAGTTTCACAGTACCTATATGAGATACAAATGCATGATTCCCATTAGGTAATGTGACAGAAGTTTTAGGTGATGGTCTAAAGGAAGCAAAAAAGTCAATGGAACATATAATGTGATCAGATGCACCAATGTCTACAATGAATTTAGTACGTAAGGATTGACAACTAGAAGCTACAGCTAGTATACCTGAGCTTGAACTGAGATCAGTAACTGCATTAACATGGATTGGTGAAGAAGCCACATCCAATGATTGAATTAGAGAAAGCAATTTCTTGTATTGTGCATCTGTGAAGGACCTTGGAATGCATATATCAGCTGAAGTAGCAATCTGTTCCTACTGCAAATCAACATCAGGTGTTTTAGTAGCCTCAACACAGTTAACTTGAACAGATTTACCTCTCGGCTTATAGCCGGTGGATATCCATGCTTTTTAAAGCATTTTCCAACAGTATGACCTATATAGCCACAGTAAGAACAGAGAGGCCTTTTGTTGTTAGCAACAAATTTCTTAAATCCACCTGGAGAAGATCCTTTCTCATTGGATCCTTTGATAGCCAATACACTAGTTTCTAACTGAGGTGAATTCAACACAGTAAACTGTCGTTCTTGTTGGATCACTAGTGAGAAAACCTTGTTAATAGACGGCAGAGGATCCATCAGAAAAATCTGTGTACGAACTGTAGCAAAAGAATCGTTAAGACCTTTAAGAAATCTAATGACATAGTCATTAGACTGGTACGCCTTAGCAACATTCTCGGCTCCACACTTGCAAGTAGAAGAAATAGGTCGATGCGTAAGCAATTCATCCCATAGAACTTTCAATCTGGTGAAATAATCCGTTATAGACAAAGTATTTTGTTGGAAAGTGTATATTTCTTCTTGGAGCTCTGAAATACGAATGGCATCACATTGTGAAACCGATCTTTGAGATCGTTCCACACATCCTTAGCAGTGTCGATCCACAGGATACTCTGTGCAATAAATGGTGAGACAGAGTGAAATATCCAGGAAAGAATTAAAGTATTACATCGTTCCCAGGCAGCAAACAATGGATCTTCTTTAGCCGAAATAGCCACAACTCCAGTAACAAATTGTAATTTTTTTTTCGATAGCAACACCATTCGCATTGCTCTTGCCCAAGAGTGATAATTGGAGCCTGTCAGAACGGTGGAAACGAGAACGAGAGCTGGACTCTCATTAGCATGGATGAAATACGGACTAGCATCATCGATCTTCATTGAAGAAGTAGACGTCGTCATAGTGTAAGATCTTCACGTGTTTGGTTCCCGGGAAAATCAAAAGGAAATGGGAGGGAAATCAACAATTTTAAACCGAAAATTTCCCGCTCTGATACCATGAAAGAAATTGTCCAGGAGAATTATTTTATTCACTCTTAAAAATGAAAAGAACATGAGAAGCTCATATTTATAGAGTTGGTGAAGACGGGTATGAGCTGGTGAAGGCGGGAAAACAAAAACAAAGCAAAAAAGAAGTAATACAGTTATCAGCCTATACAAGGAAGTTTGTACAGCTCAGCAAAACGGTAACGCATCATAGCCAGCTCAGCATAACAAAGAAAAAAAGAAAAAATGGTTTGAGAACTCTGTTAATGGTGTGTCTATGTCATTACTTGTTCTCAACTGCTACACTTTGCTCATCTAAAAAAAAAATTATTTTATTATTATTATTACTGGAGATCAAGCTCGCAATCGAAACCCTCCCTCGAAACTTGTAAATCTTCAGTTTAATTTTATCTTTTTTGTATGATTTAAGCTAGAAATTATATATAAACATTGGATTAGGTTTGATTTTTTTTGTAAAGTTAAGTAGGAACTTTGTTATTATTTCTGTTTAGTTGCATAAATAAGATGGTTTTAAAATCAATTATGTTTGATTTGATTGTAGCAAGAATTCGGAGAACCCAATTCTGATTTTTCAAAAAACTCAGGAAAAAACCTTAAAATTTCGTTTCTTTCCCTTTTCCTGCTTTTATTTTTATGAGCAAAAATTTCTAAAAATGTTGAAATGATTTTGTAATAGTTGTTTTTTTTTTTAAATTGTTTTTTAGATACCCATTTCGATGATTCATTCATTAATGTCAAAGTGTAAATGTGGGTTTTCTTTTTATTGAAGGTAATTTGCAAGTTGATGAAATAGGAAATACTTGTTTGAACTGTAATAAAAAGGATCACAAAGATTATTATTGAGGATGGCTTGTAGAGGATGCTTAGAGTGCTTGTTGAAAGCTCTTGAACTTTTTGATGACTCTTGCTAGTTTGGCAATGGTTGAATATGGCATCTACTTGTTTGTTGAGTACAAAAGAGCTGCCGATACAACCATGCTTTTGCCATCTATGGGCAGTGATCAAGATTTGATACAGCTTGGTCAGCCCATGCTCATGGCCGTGTCTCTTTTGTCTAGTATTTTCGATAATCTGCCAAAAGCTTGGTATGAGTTCTCAACATTTGCTTATAATTTGATATCGTGTTTCTTATTTCTTTTTTAGCTTAGCCATTTTCATATCAGTTGAATTCAAAATGTGGCTGTGTAGAATTTGTAAAATTGTCATTTGCTTTAGCAAAAATTTTTATATGATTTGGTGTCCTTTAATTTGAGTCATACTTGCTTGAAAGATTTCTGCTCGAAGAGCCCCCTAATGCTCACTGGTGGGGTTGATTTACTTGTTATACAGTGGTACCCAATGGCTTGGACACAATTAGTATTTGGAATGTGATTTCGTGTTTCCTCGTAGGCATGCTAGTCTTGACATTTCCAACAGAATAGCTGATAGCTAGGGAAGTTACATGGCAGTGAGATAGCATTGTTAACCATTCTTTTCATCTGGGTTTACTATAATTCATGCAAGAAAGAACTCGAGCATGCTTTGATATTTTGGATTGAGACAGGCTGATCTTGATTTAAAGTCGAAGGCCATCTAAACTAGGCTGAGCTTGAGACTGGGTTGATCTTGATTCAAAGTGTAAGGCCAGCTATGCTGATCTTGGCACATCCGGGTTGAAACTGTTATTGCATTCTACCACATATTTGCTTTCTAGCTCATTGACATGTCAACCATTTGTTTCTCATGGTCATGTGTATTGTTGATGGATCTTATACTGGTTTTTAGATGTATTGATATTGTTTTTGAATAATATGAATTTCTATAGGAATTCAAGTGCTTATTTGAGCGAAATTTTCTGCATGTTCTCCTCTATTTTGACTGTCCACTTTCTAATTTTCAGGTTTACATATTTATTTATTGGAGTAGGTGTGGTTCCCTTTGTTATCTCTTGCTTTGGTTGTATTGGAGCTGCATCATGGAATCTGTGCTGTTTGAAATGTGTATCTTTATTATTCGTTTGATTTTTTCGCAGTGGTGATGATGATGTCAAATAATGTCAAGTAGTATCAAGACAACATTATAATCTAGTAGTTCTTAAATAGCTAAATTGTGACCTGACAAATGGAGCTTTTGTAAGAGCTTGCAAACTTGAAATTGAATATGCTTTTCTTGTTGTTCCATCAGGCTAATTTTTTGTTACTTGAGATTTCTTGTTCACGTAGACATAGACGCGCTTCCATCTAAACACACCTAAAAATAGCAGTAACAAGTGATTAAGATCAGATGTAATATTCCCAGCTGAATCCATTTTACATTGAAGTTCTAAACCATGATTCTGGTTGAGTTTCAGATATCTTGAATTACTGTAATTTTTTTTGTTCGTTACAATATTTGATGGTTGTTTCTTGAAGGAATACAACTTCTATAAAAATAATTCTATCTATTAAACATTTTTTTTGACATTATTCATGGTAGAGTTGAGTATTTAACAATTATTAGTCATTACATAAGTAATTAATAAATTAATTATAATAATTAATTATTAATGAATTATTTTGACTAGATTTTGTTTGTTTGTTTTTAAATCTCATTGAAACTGAAAACTCAATAAATGCCAAAAAAAATATTATCCAAAAATAATTATAGTTAATAAATATTTGTATAAGGGTAAGATGGTAAAATTATTTTATTTTTGATTTTCTTTCCTCTCATTTTTTCACTCTACCAAGCAATAGGAGGAAAGAAATATAGTTTCCATCCATTTTTCCATCTTTCATACCAAGCACATCTAAAGAAAAAAAATTAAAGTTTTCCATCTTTTCAATTTTCCTTTCTTTCAATTTTCTTTCTTTCCATTTTTCTTTCCACTCTACCAAGCAAAGCCTTAGTGTTCCAACAATATTATGAATTGTTTGAGAAAGGACAGGTAAGAAACTACTGTTCCAGCCCTAACACTATTAAGAAACAAGATTGATTTCATGGAACTTGAACGAACGTCGGGGAAGTGCCAAGCCTGAGTGCTATTTTCACTACCCTTGTGATGAGATTGCATTTGGTTGGGTTGGTCTCCCAGGGCTCCAAACCTCGACTCATCAGCAAAGATGCTTGCATCCATGACTAGTTCAGGAACATGGGTTCAAACTCCAAGCATGTTTACCAACTTAGATATGATTGGTCTAAGTGCTGATGATGAACTGTTGCACAATAAAGCTACTTTTATCGTTCTAATGACCTCTTCCTTATTGAACTCGGTCTCTCCCCCCCAAACCTTGGATCCACCATCTCCATTATATTTCCCTTTTGTTGGAATACAGAAATCATGCCGAGTTCATTGAGGAATTCATGGTGTCCTCACCTTGATATGGAGGACCAGTCAGGCTGAAAGGTTTATTAACGGTCGGACAAGCGAGATTTTTAGGTGGATAGGGTGACTTTAGACCTGTCAGACCAGCTCTCCATCCTCTGGACTGGACTACCTACAATCGGTCCGATTGTTCCGGTTCGCGTTAATCGGTCCGTTACAACTTGGATGATTTAATTGAGGCGGATCGGTTCAAGTAGACCAGTACATATCAGATCAATCGTAAGTAGTTCAATTCGAGTGCCGATTTAATCCAACTAAGCCAAATCAAGTAGGCCAGACCGATTCAACCTTGAGCGGTTCTCCCAGTTGAACCGATCGCAAGTAGCCCGGTTCGAGCCCGTGAAAGTGTTTTGACGTGTGAAATAACTCGTCGAGGGTTTTGATTGCGATTCCACGCAGTCACGCACCCATTTTAAGGCGCTTAAGGTTTCAATTATTATGTTTGTAAAATAAATAGGATTATGCATAATTTCGAAAAAAAAATATTTATAAACTAAAAATAAAAATTGGATATATTTTAGAAATACATTTCAAATATATATTTTGTAAATTATATTAAATAAATAATGAATTAATTAAACTATGATAAAAAATAATTTTTTTAGTTTCTAGAATAAAATATTAAATAGTTTAATAGTATTATTTTTAGGAAATTCAAAAAGTATAAACATAAATTAATTGAAAAAAATAATAAACTTTATTATTGTCTAAATGAAAAAATAATTAAATAAATTAATTATTGTCAAAAATTAAAAAAATGTATATAACTAAATATATATAATTTACAAAGAGATTAAAATTATTATTTATCAGAAAAATAAATTATAAGAAAAGAAATTTAAATTAAATTTCTTTATGATTAAAAAATTAGAATGTATAAAAAAATAAACACATTAAAAAGCTAAGACTAGGCTTAGGTTTTTTTTTTTGGTTACAAGACTAGGCTTAGGTTACAGAGTAGAAAGAGGTTTGAAAAAAAAAAAAGGAATCTTCTGACTTGTACTTTGAAGTTGTCATATCTATCTAAATTTCTTCAATATGTAGACAAGGAAACGATAAGGACCAAAGATATATATATATATATATATCCATCAAAAAAAAAAAAAAAAGATATATATATATATATATATATATATATATATATAGGCCCTTCATCTGTCAAGTCAAAAATTAATTTTTATAAAAGCTTGCTGATAAGAAATAAAATTTTTTTTAATTTTTTTCAAGTTTTCGAAAAATTTCTAATGATCGAAGCGAATCGAATATAAATAAATATTAAATTCGTGTTTGTAATTTATTTTTGATAACCAAACAAGAACAAATTCAAAAAATAAAAGTTAAAGGGTTAAAAAGCCATTAAATAATAAAGAGTTTTACAATTAAGTTTTTATCTTTTTTTCGTAATTAATTGAGTTTTTATATTTTCAATTTCACGCTATTGAATCCTTAATTGGATGCAAACTATTAGGTTTGTTATTTTTTTGATAACGTATTTTGTACAAATTTAACAAATTTCATACAAGTTTAATTATTTTCGTCCACAAAATAATTAAATTGAATGAAAATTATATTATAAAGACTTCATTAATTATAGAAAAAGTTAAAAATTTGAAACTATTTTTTAAAATTTTTTTATCTTTTAATCAAAAATAAATTACAAACACGAATTTGATATTTATTTATAAACACATTAAAAAGCTAAGACTAGGCTTAGGTTTTTTTTTTTGGTTACAAGACTAGGCTTAGGTTATAGAGTAGAAAGAGGTTTGAAAGAAAAAAAAGGAATCTTCTTACTTGTACTTTGAAGTTGTCATATCTATCTAAATTTCTTCCATATGTAGACAAGGAAACGATAAGGACCAAAGATATATATATATATATATATATATATATATATATATATATATATATATATATATATATATATATATATATATATATATATATATATAAAGGCCTTTCATCTGTTAAGTCAAAAATTAATTTTTATAAAAGCTTGCTGCTAAGAAATAAAATTTTTTTTAATTTTTTTCAAGTTTTCGAAAAATTTCTAATGATCGAAGCGAATCGAATATAAATAAATATTAAATTCGTGTTTGTAATTTATTTTTGATTAAAAGATAAAAAAATTTTAAAAAATAGTTTCAAATTTTTAACTTTTTCTATAATTAATGAAGTCTTTATAATATAATTTTCATTCAATTTAATTATTTTGTGGACGAAAATAATTAAACTTGTATGAAATTTGTTAAATTTGTACAAAATACGTTATCAAAAAAATAACAAACCTAATAGTTTGCATCCAATTAAGGATTCAATAACGTGAAATTGAAAATATAAAAACTCAATTAATTACGAAAAAAAGATAAAAACTTAATTGTAAAACTCTTTATTATTTAATGGCTTTTTAACCCTTTAACTTTTATTTTTTGAATTTGTTCTTGTTTGGTTTTCATGTTTGTTAAATTTGTTAATTAATATCAACAAACATATTTACGAACACGTGTTCATAAATATTAAACGAATATGTTTACAAATGCAAGCTTGTGAACATTAAATGAATATGTTCGTGAACACTAAATGAGAATATGTTCGTGTCCATAATTATGTTATTTTTATAATTACATATTAAAATAATTTTTGAATAAATATGTAATTTAAAAATTTATTATTATCGAATAACGTATAAATATTAAATGATTCATTAAACAAATAAATTTAAAAAAAATCATAAATTAATTTATTCACAAACATAAATAAATAAATTACACATTCGTTGGAATAAAAATTAAATATATACATAGGTTATTCGTTGAACATTCTAGTAGTTTATACGTCTAAAAATTTCGATGGAGTTCGTTTATATATTTGAAAATTTCGATGGAAGGGAAAAAAAAAGTTAAAGAGTGAAGAAGTGAATGATTTTACGAGTCTTTTACGTACCACTCTATCTTATCTTGAGCCTTGAGTTTTTCCTGGTTCAATTTTTGGAATGGTAGCTTTTGAAGATCCATAGAAGAAACACATCAATTCCTCGAGTGTTTGTAGCGAATACACTCAAGGACTCTTTACAGAATCAAACATGCATTTCCCTGGTTTCTGATTGAAACGATGATTAAAACTCAAAATGTTTAAGTGGGAGATGTTAATTCAAACAGTAAACTGATAAGCAAGAAACTCTGAGTAAAACTAATTAACTCCAATTAATAATTATACCAAGCCATCCAAACTGATAAAACTTTCTGAAGACAAACCGTTAATGTCTACATTAAGACCTTTTAGATTCATGTACAATTTTGATGGATCATTAATTACCCTTTCTCACAATCATGAAAATGCGTAAAACAAACCTAATCTTTGTAATTTTTGCCGTCTCTATACTACTATAAGGATCAAGATTGACTGGATGGATCTTGAAGAAACGTTAAGGATAAGCCAACCCATGTTGAATCTGATGACTGAGTGAACGTGCTGTGTCAGTACCCTTTCGAGATTTCATTCGGTTGAATTACTATTTTAGTGCTCCGAATCTCATTTCGTCACTGAAGATACTTGGATCCATGACCAAGTCAGAAACATGGGTTCGACCTTCAAGCATGTTTACCACCTCAGAAATGATTGGTCCAAGTGCTGCTGATGAATTACTGCACAACAAAGCTACTTATATCATGCATCCTGATTGCCTCTTCCTCGTTGAACTCGGTCCCCAGCCTCGGGTCTACCAGTTCCATTAGATTTCCCTTCTGTTGTAATACGAGAGCCTGAGGAGATAATGGAAGTCACAAAAGAAAACCGAAGGCAGATGCCACTTAGGAGAATACATGAATATTAGATTTATATCTTACCCAATCTTGAAGGCACACGTAATCCTCCTCTGGTCGATTTTTTGTATTGTTCTTTCCGGCAACAATTTCTAACGCAACAATCCCAAAATTTTGTAAGTTAGATATTTTTATAATCTGAGAATAATATTTTTTAATATATATTAATAGTTAAAATATTTTTTACAGAATAAATAATAAAATATTTTTAATTAACCTAAAATATGATTGAATGATTTTCATAAATAAAATATAAAATTCATCGATTAAATTAAAAAATATAAAATAATGTAAAAATTTGCCGCACTATTATAAATTCTAAAAATACTTTAATGGTCAACCTTAAAGCAAATAAAAAAACCCAGACGTAAGAATGGGGAAATATTAATTATTGTGGTTCTAATAATGAAAGTGTTGTTGCACAAAACAATAATAAAGGCATGCTGACGTGATGTTCATACTTAGTCTCCACATGTCTCCAAGAAGCTTCTGTAAAACAAGAAAAAGTCAGAGAGACGCAGGAGTGATTCCCTACGTAGACACTCCGATACTTAAGTCAGCAGAAAGTTTTTCAATATTGGGAAGCGTAAAAGCCAGTAGTCAAAAATTAGAGAGTAAGATTGTACCTGAAGGCCTATTTATAGGCCAATATTTTAGGTTAATTACTTGAGTATAAGTCCATCATCTTGCTGAGAGTTTGTGTCCCGATATAACACAAGTTCCTTGAAAACCGGGAGAAATCAGAGCCTGTCGCCAGTGAGAGACCCATACCGCGGGCACGTTGTGGCGACAGGACCTTGACGCCAGCAGGAGCCGAAAATGACGCCACGTGTCGTATTATGATTACAGGCGATAGGCAGAGTCTGTCGCCCAGCGACAGGCGTCATTTGCAGCTTTGGCTTCTGTCACCGAAGGCCACGTGTCCCAGTGATCCTTTGCCACGTGGTGATCCTTGACGCTATTGGGCCTAGCCCAACGTAGCTAGACGTTGTCATATAAATTGCTTCCCACTCTCTTGTTGGATTTCTCCAACCAAGAGAGTATAAATATATGTTTTTGAGCTTTAGCCCACCGTGAATAGTGCTCTTTGTTTTTTTTTTTGTGATTTCTTCTTGTATTTTTTGCAGGTGGAAAAAGCTCTATTTTGCGAGAGACGCGATCAAGCGCGACGATTGGTATTCCCTGTCGCGGCTATAAAAATCGCAGGGACCCGACGAGAGAGCGCACGAAAACCTCTGAACAGTCGTCTGTCGCCCAATTTCAGCTCTGTCGCCAAAGAGTCTGTCGCCAAAACAATCTTTTGCTCTCACACCAGGAGTCTCTCGCTTACCTCGGTGATAGTAAGTATACATATGTCGCCTTATTTACCACCTCTCGCACTAGATTTAAGTCTCTCACAGGTACTTTGTCTTTCGCGTATAGTTTTTAGGTCCCCTACGAGTGTCTTACTCAGTAGGTCTGTCGCCAAACAGGTCTGTCGCTCTACAGGTCTGTCGCTCTACAGGTCTGTCACTCCACATGTTTGTCGTCTGTAGGGTTTGTCGCCGGGTAGTTTTGACCTTTTTTTTTGCCATGTCTTTGCTACGCCCGGGTAAGACACTTAGAACGGGTGGTCTCGTGTGTTCTTTGACAAATGCTGACTTAGAAGATATCAGGACTCGTTTCCCTCTTCCCTCGGGTTATAGCTATAGACTCCCAATTCAAGGGGAGGTTACACCCGACTTGGTTAGAAATGATGTAGCAGTTCATAAGGCTTCTTTATCTTTCGGTTTTCGCTTCCCTCTTCCGGAGTTTGGCGAAGCGTTTCTTAGGTATAAGGATATCGTCCCGTGTCAACTCCACTCTCGTGCGTGGGCCCAGCTGGTGGCGTTTTCCATAGTGTGTCATAATTTGGGTATTGTTCCCACAGTTCCTCTCCTTAGCGCCTTTTTTAGAGTTTGTGGATTAAAAGGGTTAATAACGTTCTCCCTTCAACGGTTAAAGGTTGATGAGTTTCCCAACAATAAGATCTTCTCGGATCTTCCTAATAAACTGCGTGGCTTTGAGAGCGAGTGGGTCGTTGTTAAGATTCCAAGTGACCTGCGGATTCGCTCTAGATGGAATCGTGATACCTCCGACCACTCACAGCGCTTGGAAAGATTCAAAGATAGAAATATTAAGAGACCAGTTTGGTGAGCCTATTCGGCGAATCTGTTCTACTGGGGAGCGTAATTTATTTTCCCTTTTAACCCCTGAGAATATTGTCGCAGCCGGTTGGGGTGTAAGCAGAGCCGTTCTTGGGGCTTCTGCTGTTCCATCTGACCTCCCTACAACTCCACGCTTATCTGATACTGGTCCTAGTCAGCCATCCCCGGTACTAGTAGCCGAAGCATCCACCCCCGTGGGCCGCCTTGTAGATGAATTCTCTCCAGATTTGGAGGATGAGACCCCTAAGGTTACGGGTACTAGTGATTCGATAGAGGAGAACTCTGAGTGAGCTCAAGCTGACGCCTTTGGGAGTCCTTTCGTCGATTTTTCGTTGGATTCAAATTTGGATAGTCTAGAGGACTTTGGTAGTTTTTTAGGTTTTCAATCCTTTTGTACTTCTTGTACGCATGTGCTTGGAGTTTTACTTGGTCGGCTAATCCTTTCTGTTTGTATTATGCAGGCATGAACTTCCGAGATTTACTGCGTAGGAGGGACGCCAGTGCTGCTGCTCAGGAAGCTCCTCCTTCTCAATCGCAAGCTAGAGCCCCCTCATTTGGACCGGTTCGTGCTCCTACTCCTCCTCCTTCGGCCACTGGTGAATCCAGCCGTCCTACTCAAGAGGCTGGAAGGAATAAACGGAAGAGGCCTCTTGTTCCTGATCGTGGTTCAGACGATCGTGAGAGCTCTGGGTCCCAAAGAAGTGATTCAGCCCGTCAAGAAGGTGGCCCTCGAGTCGCTGAGGATAGGTCTGCCCCTCGCCAGCCTAGGCGCAAATACAGGAAGAGGCTGATTATTGAAGCCACGATACCTACAAGGTCGATTTTGCCTAAGGTAGCCGATCCGACTTTAAGGCGCTATCCAGTTGATAGCGGGGTCGTTGTAGGTGGAGAAGACTTCTAGACCTATCCCGGACTGAATGACAACGACAGCATCGAGGATGCCGGGATAGCGTCTCGTCTGGCCTGGAGCACCATCCTCCCTCGCGACGAGGCGGGCCTTTTCACAAACCTTACAGAAGCGGAGGATAATTCTGACTATTTTGCTGTGAAGGTGAGAGCTTTGTGCTTGTTTGGTAATTAGATTCTCCCTTTTTAAGTTCTTTCGTCAAGTTTTTTGAGTTACGTCTGTTTTTTTGTCTTGTCAAATGGGTCAACAAATTACGGCGGTCAATGCTCAACATAGGGCCCTCAGGGAGCAAGCCGATAAAGAGATTCGTGAACTTCGAGAGCAGAGAATGGAGCTTGCGAACGAGGTTTTCTAGCTTCGCCCCTATCCCAAAAGGATGGAGGAGTTGAGTAAAAAGAATGTCGATCTCGAGCAAAGGCTCCGAGAAGAGCAGGCGAAGGTGGCTTCCCTTCAAGGGTACCAAGAAGCTTACAATAAGGCCGTCGATGATCGGGGAGCTATGGAGAGGCAGCGGGATGAGGCCATTGAGGAGCTGCACAACGTACTGGATCGTCAAAGAGAAGCTCGAATCGAGGTAGTTCGTGAATACCGCTTGTCCCAGCATTGTTTTGACAAGAAAACAGACTTCACGACTGGATTCATTAAATACGATTACGATTTCTACTTGGCTCATTCTTGGCTGGAGAAGCATCGACCTAGTGAGGCTTTCCCTGAATTGCCTTTTACTGAGGAGGCCAAGTACTACGAAGCTCCTTCTTGGACTAAGTATGAGCCCGACTCGCAAAGTCCGGAGGTCTATTTAACGGAGGGAGCCGCAGATGAACTGGACAATCTTGAGGGTCCGTGGCCTCCTCGACAGCCACAACGTCAGCCTGAGTCTTCTGAGGCACTTGATCTATCTGAGCCTCCAGCAGCACCTGACGTTCCTGAGTCTGTCGAGGCAGGAGATCAGCCTGAGTCTATCGAGGCACTACTGGGGTTAGACGGCGACGAGTTCCAAATTTCTGATTCTGCAGCCGTTGATCCCATGCCAGACTCTGCGGCTGTGGTTGGGCCTTTAGGCGATGTTCCTTCTTCCGGGATGACTTCTTCGGCTCTCCAGGATCCTGATTCTTCGACTCCTCCAGTTCCTGAGCCTTAAGCTTCTCAAGACGCTAGTGCTGATGCAGCGCCTTCTCAGCCGGCTAACTCGGTCATTGCCGTAGATTAGAATTTTGTATTTTTTTTGTTGGTTAACTCCAATGTACATATTCATTTTTAATGAAAAGTACCGTTTCATTCTGTAGCCCTTTCTTCTACTTATGTGAATTCAGTATAATACTTTGTATACCTTTACCTTTACACCATGTTGCTCCCCAAGTTCTACTTTGAGACATTGTTTTTATTCCTGTGCAAAGATGAACTTTTCCCGAGCATTGTGCCTATCTTGTGCTTTTTTCGCTTAAGGACTTTATTGAATAACGACTAAAATGTCAAGGTGTGAACCATAATTTGCCAACTTATTGCAACATATTAGTCTGAAAATTTCAACGTACCTTGTAATATGCCATATTTTTTGTACCTGGATACCGCGTTTGTTTGTTGTTTGATGGTTTCGCGGTTTTGCCTTTTTCACGCACTTTTCGTGTTTAAGGACTGGTCTTTACCCGTCTCGCACCTTTTTGTGCTCAGGGACTTTTAGATGTGCCCGTCTCGCTCATTTTTCGCTTAGGGACTTTTGTGTTTGCCCGTCTCGCGCATTTTTCGCTTAGGGACTTTTTTGTTTGCCCGTCTCGCGCTTTTTTCGCTTAGGGACTTTTGTTTGCCAACTATTGCCTTATTTCAATTCCTGTAGCACATAATCTGTCTCACACATCGCATTAGAGATTATAGAAAATGGTGGGCTGGCCTTTATTCATAAATCAGATGATTGCAAAACAATAGTAACGGAGCAATAGATGGAAAAGTAAATACAAGAATAATAACAATCAGAAAAAAGTACAATGTTTAGTGCCAATACAGCTTAAGATGGTTGGCATTCCAAGTCTTTGAGATCTTCTTTCCTTGCAAGGTTTCCAAGGTACATGTGCTAGGTCCGACCATCTTTCTGATTCTGTATGGTCCTTCCCAATTAGCCCGGAGCTTTCCATCCTCCTTATGGGCGTTTGTAATTGCCGACTTTCTCAATATCAGGTCTTATTCTTGCAATTCTCTGTTTTTCACCCGTGCATTGTAATAAGTGGCTACCCTCTATTGGTAAGCAATCAATCTCATTTTTGCTTTGTCTCTGAGCTCATCTATCATGTCTAGATTCTCCTTTAGTCCTTAAGAATTAAGCTCCTTGATGTAGGGGACCAATCTGGGTGACTCAGCTCCAACTTCTACTGGGATGAGGGCTTCAGTCCCATACACCAAATTGAACGGTGTTTCCCCTGTCAACACCTTGCTTGTCATTCTGTAGGCCCATAGGACACTCGGGAGCTCATCTACCCATGCTCCCTTTGCCTTATCCAGTCTGGTTTTTAACCCGTGTAGTATAGTTCGATTACTCACCTCTGCCTGCCCATTGGCCTGTGGGTAAGACACAGAAGATATTCTTAGGAGGATATTCAGGCCTTTACAGAAATCTCAGAAAGCATCACAGTCGAACTGCTTCCCATGGTCTGCATTTATCAAACGGGGGATTCCGAATCAGCAAATTATGTCCTTCCACACCATCGCTTCCACCTTCTTCTCAGAAATTGTAGCCAAAGGTTCGGCCTCTATCCATTTCGTGAAGTAATCCGTGGCCACAAGTAAGTACTTCCTTTGTCCTGAGCCTAGGGGAAAAGGTCCCAAGATATCTATTCCCCGTTGTGCGAATGGAGTTGGTTGGAGAGTGTTCTGAAGGGCCGAGACAGGTGCGGTAGTTATAGGGGTGAATTTCTGACACTTTTCGCATCTTCTTACTTTGTCTGTTGCATCCTTTCTCAGTGTAGGCCAATAAAACCCCGCTCGCAGTATTTTCGAGGCCAAGGCACGAGCCCCAAGTGCTCACCGCATATTCACTCATGAACTTCGGCTAAGGTGTATTCAGCTTGTTGGGGCCCTAGACACTTCAGCAAGGGCATTGTGAATCCCCGCTTGTGGAGTTCTCCATTTACCACGGTAAACCTGGCGCTTTTCAATTTCAACTTTCGAGCTTCGTCTCTGTTAGTTGGGAGTGTGTTTCCCAATATATAGTCTTTGATCGGGAGTCTCCAATCATCTCCGATCTCGATATCGCAGACACCTTCTTCTTCTATACTTGGCTTAGCGAGGGATTCTACTTTGACCATACCCCCTTTGACCCCTCTAGAAGAAGCCAATTTTGAAAGAGCATCTGCATGGTTGTTCTCTGACCAATTTATCTAAGTCAACTGGAAGTGCTTAAACGACTGTGCCAACAATTGTACCTTCTACAGATAAGGGACTAAAGCAGGTTCTCGTGCTTCATACTTACCCGAGAACTGGTTTACTACCAATTGTGAATCGCTATGGGCCACTAAGTTGCTGACGCCTAGTTTCTCAGCAAGTTTCATCCCAGCTATTAAGGCTTCGTACTCGGCTGTATTGTTCGAACTTGGAAAATCGAAACGTAGGGAATACTCATAGGTTTCCCCTTAGCACAATTCCAGCTCCACTGCCATCCATGTTACGAGCTCCATCAACAAATAATTTCCACCAGACTAACTCTGTTTCCTCTCGGACCTCTCGACCGGTGCATTCTACAATGAAATCTGCCAACACCTGCCCTTTTATTGCTTGGCGAGGCTGGAAGTGAATGTCATATTCACTCAATTCGATAGCCCATTTAATTAGACGCCCGGAGTGTTCTGGTTTTTGCAGTATTTGCCTCAAGGGCTGATCCGTTAAGATAGTCACCGAGTGAGCTTGGAAGTAAGGCCGTAACTTCCGAGTTGTCGTCACTAGGAATAAAGCTATTCTTTCAACTAAGGGGTACCTTGTCTCAGCATCTAGCAGGACTTTGCTTACATAATAGATCGGGCAATCCCTGTCCCCTTCTTTCCTTAGTAGGACTGCACTTGCAGCTTTCTCTCCTACCCTGAGGTACATGAGGAGGTGGTCTCCGGGCTGTGGCGGAGATAATAGAGGCAACTCTTTCAGGTAGTCTTTCAACCTTTCAAAGGCGTCGTTGCACTCTTCCGTCCACTTGAAGTTCTTTCCTGCCTTTATTGCCTTGAAAAATGGTAGACTTCTTTCAACTGATTTGGACAAGAAACAACTCAAGGCTGCTATCCTTCCTGTCAGCCTTTGAACTTCTCTTACAGTATTGGGTGGCCTCATGTCCAAAATAGCTTGAACTTTCTCGGGATTAACCTCTATCCCTTGATTAGTAATCATGAATCCCAAGAACTTTCCAGATCTCACCCCGAATGAGCATTTATTGGGATTCAACTTCATCTCGTACTGTCGCAGCACATTGAATACCTTAGTCATTTTCTCAGCATGTGATTCTCCCTATCGGCTTTTGATGATCATATCATCAACCTAAGCTTCCATGGTGTTGCCCAACAAGTCTTGTAACACCTTATTTACCATGCGTTGGTAGGTTGCCCTTGCGTTTTTCAAACCGAATGGCATTACTCGATAGCAATATGTCCCACTATCGGTAATGAACGAAGTCTTCTCCTCATAATCTGGATGCATCATGATTTGGTGGTACCCCGAAAAGGCATCCAAGAAACTAAGCAATTCATACCCACAAGTTTCATCTACTAGCTTGTCAATTCGGGGCAGTGGATACGAATCCTTAAGGCAAGCTTTGTTCAGATCCGTGAAGTCCACACACATTCTCTATTTCCCATTGGCTTTATTCACCATCACAACGTTAGCCAACCACTCTGGATAGTTAACTTCTCTAATGAACTTTGCTTGCAACAACTTCGAAATTTCTTTGTTTATTGCTTGTTGCCTCTCTGGAGCAAAATTTCTCTTCTTTGCTTTATCGGCCTTGCCCCTGAGACTACATTCAACCGATGACAAACAACTTCAGGGTTAATTCCGGGCATATCGGCTGGGGTCCATGCGAACACATCACTATTCTCTCTTAGGCATCAGATTATTTCCCCTTTCACTTCTTCAGGCAACTGGCTCCCCACATACACTACTCTTTCTTCATCTTTTTCATCCAACCGGATGGCCTCCATCTCCTCATCAGGTTTTGGCTTAGGCTTTTCTTCAATCGTAAGGGTTTCCTTCTTCTGAAATCCCTTACATGTGGTGGATGCAACATTACACGTCCTGGCTTTCCTTTGATCTCCCCTCACTTGTCCAACACCATGGTGAGTTGGAAACTTGATTAACAGATAGCAGGGATGTACCACCGCTCTCATGTCATTTAACAATAGTCACCCGAAGATCATATTGTAAGCCACAGACGTTGATCTCACCACCATAAACAACGCTTGTCGGATGACATCTTTTGGGCTCTCCCCCAATGTAACGGGTAGCTGAATGGTGCCTGCTACCTTTACCTTCTCTCCAGAGAAACCGTATAAGGGTGTAGGTACTGGCTTCAACCTGTCGTCCGTGATATTCATCCTCTCGAAGCAGTTCCAGTAGATTAAGTTCACTTAACTCCCATTGTCGACCAAAATTTAACTCACTAGGTGCTTTGCTACCATGGCTGTAATTACTATCGGGTCATCATGAGGAACCACTACATCTCCTCTATCGGCAGGTGTAAAAGTAATGGGTTCCTCA
Source organism: Heritiera littoralis (assembly GCA_031772115.1). Taxonomy (NCBI): domain Eukaryota; kingdom Viridiplantae; phylum Streptophyta; class Magnoliopsida; order Malvales; family Malvaceae; genus Heritiera; species Heritiera littoralis. The sequence continues at coordinate 3,509,915 of JAPDPK010000026.1, read as the reverse complement.
TCTTGCTTTTCCTCCATTACTGAGTTGATTTGGTGGACCTGTCGAGCGTAAGATTTTCGAGATGAGGAAGAAGTACCAGCTAATGATTCACCTCCGGATATTACATTAATAGCTGGCCCTGTGGGTTCATTATCTTCCTCTTGATTCCTTCCTTCTGTCCTTCTGTTATTATCTCTCCTGTCACCTTCATTTCGTCTCACAAGTCCCCTGTTTTCACCTCTTCTGTCTCTAAATTGGTTTCCTCTGTTCCGCGTAGGATAGTTGTTTCTGTCACCTCTCCACACGAAACAGTTTATTTTTCCCTCTCGCGCTAGCTTTTCTAGCTGATTCATCAACTCCCTACACTTTTCAATCGTGTGCCCATGCACTGAGTGGTAATCGCAATACAACCTTAAATCACGGCCCAGATTCCCTGACGCCTTTTTTGGAGTCTGTATAAGCCCTGACCCTTCAATAGCTGCCAACACTGAAGCCGAGATTCGGTGAGTGGGGTATAGGAACTGTATTTTAGTGCGGGAGCTTTCTCAAACTTTTTCGGTTGGCTAGAAGATGCTTCAGTGACCTCTCCTCCTCGTTTCCTTCTATCCTTGGATTCTCCTATCGCCACCATTTTCATTACTTCCTCCTGGGTTACATACTTATGTGCACAGGAAAGCAGGTCTGAGATGGTAATTGGCTGGTCTAGTGACAGGGATTCTTGCAATTTCTCAGACCTTGTCCCTTGTAACATGGCTGCCACGGCTATGCCGACTTGCAGATCTCGCACCTCTAAAGTAGCATCTCTGAACCGATCCACGTAACTCTTCAATGACTCCTTAGCTCCCTGCTTAATAGTGAGCAAATAGGTTGGTTCCTTCCTTCTCTGACTATTCACCACAAACGCCTTGAGAAACTCGCTTCGCAGTTAGTCAAAAGAGACAATGGACCCTTCAGGCAGGTTATTAAACCATTTCATCGCATGTCCGGACAGAGTTAAGGAAAAGGCCCTGCACATTATCTTGTCTTCCCATCCACGTAGCAACATTAGGGCCTCATAGTTTTGCATGTGGTCGTAGGGGTCCATTTTTCCGGTGTATGCGGCCATCTGCGGCATTTTGAACTTTGGGGGCAGAGGTTTTTGCATGATGGTCGTGCAGAACGGTATTCTTCTTCTCTGGCTCTCTTCTGCAGACACTAATTTTTTCTCTTCTAGTACCTGTTCTATCATCTTCTTCATGTCCACAGGGGGAGCGAGATGATTTTTGGCATGGGACGAATCAGGTAGGTCTTCGACTATTTCCTTGCCCTTTGCTTGAGGTGCGTTTGTCCGTACCATTTGCGTGCACCAAGTGGGGTCAAACTTCAACCTGGCTCCCCAAGTGCTTTGATCTTCAACACCGTTCTTTCCAGCACCTCCAACACCATGGTCTAAGTTAGTACCATCAAAATTTGACAAGTCGTAGTGGTGAGCGGTAGACCCTGTCACCCAGACATCTGCCGCCCTACATGTGGAACCTGTCGCCTGACCCTTGTCGCAGGGTCTAAGCCTGCTACTTCCTCAGTCTCTCGCTGGGTGCCTGCGACAGGCATCTCGCTCCCTTGTCCTGTCGCACCCTAATGAAAGTCATGCTCTTCCATAGGGGAAAACTCTCGTCGACGAGAGGGGTCTGCCGCTGTCGTGTCCTCCTGTCTCCCAAACACCTGCGGCGAGACACCTCTATTTGTTCTTCCTACCAAGTTCTGCACGGCAGGTGGCAAATCCAATGTCGGGAGAATTCCTTGGAACAGATCCACCATGGCTTGCAGCGCCTGGGTAGTTTCTTCACTCTATCGCCTTAGAGCTTCGAATTCTGCCGCCGACACAGTAATTCTTTCTTTCTCCCTGTTCACCTGGTTCGTCTGGCGAATTTGCTGTTCAGGAGAGCTCACAGAGTTTTCCTTACTTCCGGTCCTTACGTTTGTCGATCTTGTTCTCACCATCTTAGAAAATCTTGATTGGCTTTTTATACGTTTCCTACAGACGGCGCCAATTGTTGTTGCACAAAACAACAATAAAGGTATGCTGATGTGATGTTCGTACTTAGTCTCCACGTGTCTCCAAGAAGCCTTTGTAAAACAAGAAAAAGTCAGACAGACGCAGGGGTGATTCCCTGTGTAGACACTCCGATGCTTAAGTCAGCAGAAAGTTCTTCAGTATTGGGAAGCGTAAAAGCCAGTTGTAAAAAATTAGAGAGTAAAATTGTACCTGAGGGCCTATTTATAGGCCAATATTCTAGGTTAATTACTTGAGGATAAGTCCATCATCTTGCTGAGAGTTTGTGTTCCGATATAACACAAGTTCCTTGAAAATCGGGAGAAATCAGAGCCTGTCGCCAGCGAGAGACCCATACCACGGGCACGTTGTGGTGTGAGGGGTCTGTCGCACAGCGGGAACTGAATATGCCGCCACGTGTCGCATACGCGGGCCTGGTGTGGCGACAGGACCCTAACGCTAGCGAGAGCCGAAAATGGCACCACGTGTCCCATTATGATTACAGGCGATAGGCAAAGTCTATCGCCCAGAGACAGGAGTCATTTGCAGCTTTGGCTTCTGTCATCGAAGGCCACGTGTCCCAGTGATCCTTTGCCACATGGTGATCCCTGACGCTATTGGGCCTGGCCCAACGTAGTTAGACGTTGTCATATCAGAAAGAAAAGGAAATTATTGGTTTATAAGTACTATTACATGATTGCCACAACCTCTGTCATTATCTTGATGTGGCTGCCATTGAAAAAGGTCTGGGAAAAGACGAAAAGTTGGTTTTGTCTTTCTCATATTTGGACCACGATTTTTTTCTCATTAATTTGATTTTTTTTGTGAAAGTCATATTTGCACTAAGTTGTTTATTTGATTATTATAGTTTTAATTTATATTTGATAAAAATGTAAATAATAAATTTTCAGAGGAACTTTAGTGTTCCAATAATATTATGAAATTGCTTGAGTACTGGTAACTAGTAAGATAAGGTCACTTGGTCTTCTAAGAAAACAAAATACTAGTCAAAAATATTACAAGCAACCGATAGTTTAAGTTTTGCAAAATTCTGCCATGCATGTTATCCTCCCATGGAAATAAGCGATTGGTCTTAATCTGATCGTCAACACTCGAATATTTGTCCCTGTAGAAAACGGAGCAGAGCCTGGACAGGCTACCAGGTTAAGCGAATCTAGATGATCTTAATTGTTGAAGACATCAACATTACCTGTGTTGAGTTTATCTGAGTTTATTCATTAAAAGCTATATCGAAAAATACATCTGTAAGTCTCTATTTATAGAGACTGAGTATACAGGAAAAAGAGTGGGAAAAGGAAAAAATTGAAAAGTTGTTACAAAAAAAGGAATAATTGGCTAACAGTTCTAACGTTCCTAAAACCCCTGCTAACCTATAACTAATAGCTATGCATATGACCTGTATTACCCCACACACCCCCCTCAAGCTGGAGCATACAAATTGGAAAGACCAAAACGAGATAACAAATGATGAAAGTGCGCAAAGGAGTGAGCTTTAGTAAAGAAATCCGCAAGCTAGTTGGAAGAAGCTACATAAAACAAATATAATACTCCAGCTTGAATCTTCTGTCTGATAAGATGACAATCAATTTCGATGTGTTTGGTCCTCTCGTGAAAAACAAGGTTTTCAGCTATAGCAATGGCAGATTGGTTATCATAATAGACAAGAGCTGGAGCATCATGAGGCAGCTGCAAATCATTCATCAAATATAACAACCATTACAGCTCACATGTAAGAGATGCAAGTGCCCGATATTCTGCTTTAGAAAATGAGTGAGAAACGGTAGATTATTTCTTTGATTTCCAAGAGATTAAAGCACCACCAAGAAAAACACAAAAACCTGTGATAGATTTTTTGGTGTCAGAACAAGAACCCCAATCGGAATCACTAAAGGCTTGCATAGAGAGGTCTGTATGAGCTGGAAAATGAAGACCTTGGCCTGGACTACCCTTTAAGTATCGAAGAACTCTGTGAACTGCCTTCAAATGCAAATCAGTAGGTTGATCAACATATTGAGACAAATGTTGAACAACAAAAGAAATATCAGGCCTTGTAGTGACTAGGTACAAAAGTTTGCCAATTAACCGTTTGTGAGCAGTAGGGTCAGGAAGAGGGACCCCTGAATCTTTGGTGAGTTTAGAAGAAGACACCATAGGAGTAGAGGGAGGTCTACATTCAAGAAAACCAGCATCTCGCAGAAGCTCCAAAGTATACTTTCTTTGGCAAAGATTAATGCCAGTTGTGGATCGAGCTACTTCAAGCCTAAGGAAAAAACTTAAGGATGCCAAGATCTTTGATCCTAAAAGCAAGATCAATATAGGTCTTCATATCGAAAATGAGTGCTTCACTAGGACTGGCCAAAATGATATCATCAGCGTACACTAATAAGGCTATGAATGTAGAACCAGCACCCTTTTATGAACAAAGAGCAATCAGAAGCAGCTTGTTGAAAACCTTGTTGAAGCAAAGCAGTGGTTAACTTGGAATACCATTGTCTGCTTGCTTGTTTTTAACCCATATAAAGATTTCAACAGCTTACACACTTGGCCAGGTTTAGAATAAGGATAACCAGGTGGGAGATCCATGTAAACTTCTTCATGAAGGTCTCCATGCAAAAAGGCATTGTTGATATCTAATTAATGTAAAAACCAATTCTTTGTAGCAGCCACTGCCAGTAAGGTACGTATAGTTGTCATCTTAGCAACCGGAGAAAAAATATCGAAATAATCAAGGCCATATTGTTGTGTGTAGCCTTTAGCAACAAGCCTAGCTTTGAATCTTTCCACCTGACCATCAGCCTTGTATTTAACCTTATACACCCATTTACGCCCAATTGACTGCTTAGAAGGAGGCAACTCAACAACTTCCCAAGTCTTGTTAGCTTGCAAAGCTTTAAGTTCAACTTGCATGGCCTTTCTCCAGCACTCATGTTGAACAACTTGAGCATAGGATGTAGGTTCACAAATGGTAGTAATAGCTAATACAAAAGATTTACGGGAACTAGTACATTTGTCATATGAAAGAACATTATATAAGGGATGGTACATACCTGAAATTGCATATGCAGGATAAGTAAGCTGAGAAGACTTGGGTTGAGCTAGAAAACAATGATAGTCTTGTAGGTAAGAGGGAGGAGCACGAGTTCTAGTTGATTTTCTAAGAGGTAAATCAGGAGATTGATTATCAGATTCAAGAGGGGTAGGTAAAAAGGAAGAAGCAATATCTGAAACAGAATGAGAATGTGGAGCGGAAGACAAATTTGGAACAGTTGAATAATGAATATAGGAAGATGTAACAGATGATAGAATAGGTGTGTTACAAGATGTATTGTTTACAGATGGAAGGGATGAAAAATGTGGTTGTTGGGAAAAAGGAAAAACTGATTCATAGAAAATAACATCTCGAGACACAAGATAGAATTGGTTTGAAGGTTATAGAGTTTAAAACCTTTTTTAGTAGAAGGAAAACCAATGAAGATGCATTTTGCTGCTCTTGGTGCAAGTTTTGATCTTGAATGAGACAAGTTGGAGGCATAACAAAGGCTACCAAAAACCTTGAGATTGGAGTATATAGGTGGTTTGTGATATAGCATTTCATAAGGGGTTTTATTGTGAATGACAGGTGAAGGGGTTCTGTTTATAAGGAACACAGCATGAGTTACACATTCCCCCCAAAATTTTTCAGGTAAAAAGGCTTGAAATTGTAAAGCTCTGGCTATATTTAAAATGTGTTGGTGTTTCCTTTCAACAACACTATTTTGTTGGGGAGTTTCTACACAGGAAGTTTGATGAATTATGCCTTTGGAATCATAAAAAGAGGGCATGCGAAATTCCTGTCCATTATCTGTTCAAATGGTTTTAATTTTAATTCCAAATTGAGTTTCAACCAATGAACAAAAATTCTGAAATAAGATACTAGTTTTGATTTGAGTTTCATAAGGTGTACCCATGTGTATCGACTATAGTCATCAACAATAGTGAGAAAATAATGGTGACCGTTTAAGGAAGCAATTGTATAAGGCCCCCAAATATCTGCATGTATAAGATCAAAAGCACCAAGAGAAATAGATTTACTAAGTGGAAATGGTATCCTTTTCTGTTTGGCTAAGTGGCAAATATCACAAGGTGAAGTATCTTCAATACAAATAGAATGGTCTATAGCATTTAACATTTTAAGTCTACTATGTGAAAGATGACCTAGCATATAGTGCCAAATATTGCCAGAAGAAATAGTAGAACAAGACGCAACAATGGGAGGAGGTAGATGAATAGAAGACACAGGATCAATCAATTGATACAGACCAAGCACCTATTTAGCTAACCTAATTGTCTTCCTGCTGTGCACATCCTAAATAATGCAAAAATCAGGTTGAAAAATAAAAATACAGTTAAGTGTTTTGGCAAGTTTACTAACAGATATAAGGTTGAAAGAGAAAGCGGGAACATATATGTAAGACCTGATTCTACACTACTGTAGACCCTAATTTCATAAAATTGATAATGGAAATTAAATAAATAATGAATATTGATTTCCACTTGGGTGAAAAGCTCCTTAACTTGAGATGTAAAAGAAGCAATTTTGGTGAAACACTATGGGCGAGTACTATAATGGTACAGCTCGCCAATGGGCGAGCAAATCGCCAATGGACGATAGCGTGGGCGAATAGGTGAGTTCGGCAGCTAGTTGTGTAAGGTGATCGCCCGAATGGGGCGAGGACTTGTGATCGCCCATATGGATTGATTAAGTTATATGATAGCAAGTTGGCGAGTTGAGCCATACCTGTTGATTGCTCGAATGAGACGAGGGTTCTGATCGCCCAAGGAATGAGTATGGCGAGTAACGTATAGAGGGGCAAATGATAGCCTAGCAGGAGAGTAAGGCAATAAATACTTGCCAAATCAATGTGATCGCCAACTTATGGCTTGAGTCATAGCAAATAGGCGAGTAGAACAATAAATGGTGATCGCCAAGTAAAGGAAATCATCTTGTAAATCACCAAATATTGTTGGCGAACTGAAATTGAGATAGAATTGGCGAGCTGGGGTCTCTGGTTGAATAGGCGAACTGGAACTGGAATCAGCACATGACCATTGCAGCCAAAATTGACTTTGTAAGTCATACGATTGAAAACAATTAATAGAGAGGATGTTAAAGTCAATAAGGAACTTATCCTTATTGGTTGAGGAATAAAACAAAGTCAATAGCAGAAGAAAAAGGCGTGTGGAAGGGAGACTTTCATGCCACCTTGAGCTGCAATTTTTCTTCATGCATTAAAGGAATGAAGGAATGAAAGACGTGAAATGATGGAAGAAACAGGATAAGGGACAAGTGGTAGATTTTGATTTGGAAAGCATGGCTATATATATATGAAGATTGAATGGAAAACCGATGCTATGTTGCTGCAAATTCATATTTGGTTCCTTCCATTTCTGCCATGCTTGATTTACTAAACTTCACCTTTAAGTTGACTAAACACATAAACCTGCTTGCAAAACCTTTCCTCCATCGTTGATGAGCTAAAGGAATAAGCAAAGTAAGGCCAACATGAGACAAAAAGTGTTCTGTTCTGGAGGTGCAGTTGGTTAAGGTGAGTTTCCATATTCTACGGTTATTTTGGTATTTAATGATATAGTTCGATGTTTTACAAAGTAATGAACATAGAAATAGCCTTGTTTTAGTTAAATCTTGCTAGAATATACCAGAAACTAGAACAAGGTATCGTCTGAAAAATAATTGAGCATGAACAAAGAAAGAAATGGAAATAGTGTAGAAATGATGATTGTGGGCGAGGTCGCCACATGTTAAGTCATTGGCGAGCCCACCTCAGAATAAAAAGCCATGTTGGGCAAACTCCATGCACCGGCATGGCGAGTTGAAAAGTTGGGCGAACTCCACTTGTAAGGCCATTGGGCAATGGCGAACTGACTTGTGGGCGAGCTCCCACATATAAGCCAATATGAATGGCGAGTTAAGTTGTGGGCGGACTCCCACATTTAAGACCATATATGAGGGCGAGATGATTTGTGGGCAGTCTCCCATGTGTAAGCCATTTAATGAATTGCGAGCTCGGTTGGGCGAGCTACTAAGAGCTCTATTGGGCGAGCTACTAAGAGCTCTGTTGGGCGAGCTAGTAGGATGTCTGGGCGAGCTGGTTGATTTATCTCAAGTCTCGCCCAAGTGATGGAAAGATATATAAAGAAAATATTAATAGAATTTATAAATTATTTTGCAGTCGGGAATTATGGACTCGGTGAATGCGATTAGGAAGGCGAGCAGGAAGCAAGGCTTCTTTGGACCAGGTAAGGGAGATGTGTGTGAAGTGAATGCATGTCTTGTCGAGTAAATATTATGAAAATATCAAGAAATTGTTTTGTTTTATGACATGCATTAGTTTGATAAATTATATTCTGATTTGGGCGAGCTTAAAGCCAACCCTTATGTTTTGATTGGGTGAATTGGTACAGGGTGGGCGAGCCCTTCTTTTTCTGATGGTTGGGCGAACAACCTCTTTTATGTTGTTTTGGGGCGAACTCTTTATAATACCTTGGGCAAGTGACCCTGTTTTGATAGAAATTCGGGCGAGCCATAGACGGGCGAACCCTTTTCTAATGTATTGGGGTAGGCGACCCCTTTGTTAAGAAAGTTATGGGTGAGCCACTGAGGGCAAGCCAGTTTTACTTGTTGTTTTTAAAAGAAAGGGTTGGCGGGCGAACACTTGTTCACCCCACTTTCGAGTTGACCATGGGCGAGCCATGATGGGTGAGTTGACCATGGGCGAGCCATGATGGGTGAGTTGACCATGGCAAACACATTTCAATTTGCATTTTCTCAACGAAAAATGAGCGAATTTTTATATCTTTGTAAATAGAAAATATAAAACCTTTTTGGGTGAGTTGACCATGGAATTGCCATAGTTGGACGAGTTGACCATGGAATTGCCATAGTTGGGCGAGTTGACCGTGGGAAATGCCATAACAGGCGAACTGGTCGTCGGGCGAGCCAGTGTTTTTGTTTTAAGTGCTATTGTTGGCGGGCGAACATTAGTTCACCTCACTGGGCGAGCTGCTATGGGCGAGCCATAATGGGTGAACTAACCATGGGCGAGCAGATTTTAAATGTTGAGATTTCGGATTGTTTTCAAGGTGTTTTGTAAACAGAAAGCCAAACCTTTTTGGAAATCAAATCATTTTGAGAAATTGATAATATGGGTGAGATAATTCCATAAAGGTTTTTCATGAGGTATAAAAGTAATTTTGAGACTTTAGGCCCTGAGTTCATGCATTATTATTCATGTAATTGCGTGACCCACCTGGGGCGATGGCTCGGGTCAATGGACCAACGGGTGCACCTCAGGGCGTCACAGGGCTGATGGACCCGCCAAGTCATCAGCGGTCTCGAGGTCACGTGGCAAGTGGACCCGAGGACTACTTATAAATTATGGCCATAGATCTAGTAGAGAGTCGTGAGGGGAGATGGCCTACGGGTGCACCCCAAAAGCGGACGATTTGTGTTCCCGAAAAGGAGTAGGGAACGATGAGAGCATGAGTTATTCGTAGGGTAATGCCTAGTCTCAACTTGTTGATTTCTGTTTAATGAGAGGATTTGTTAAATCCTAATTTCTGTTTAATTACATTATATTATAAACTGTTGAGCAAGTGATTTGAATGGTGTATTGAGAATACTGTTTACTATTTCCACTGTTTTCATATTTGATATGATTTTTAGGAAATCAAATATTTTGTGGTATATAGTTTTGGTTTATAAAGCAGCATATGTCTCCTTTACTGAGCGCGTAGTTCGCTCACCCCTTTGTTTTAACTCCACAGATAAAAAACACGGAGTTAGAGAATTAGCTCCAAGATGGATATAGCTACATATAAAGCGTTGGGGCAACGTATGTTAAACATGACAGGTACAGTCTCTTCTCTTTTACATTTTAGACATAGGTATACAGTACTACTTTATTGAAATAAAGACAATAGGGGATGTCAAATGTAAGAAATAATGAAAAGAATTTCATATTCCGTATTTGTTAAATAATTGCTTATCATTTATCACTATCACTATGGAATGTTAGTGGCATCGCAGACAGCCCAACCGGTAAAGTTGTATAGAAATACGTGAAAAATGTAGTAACGGGATGTTACAATATAAGGCATTTCGAAGAATGAAAAATGAAGAAAATCGAAATTTGTTTTATGTAGCTTTCGTTATAATGTTAGGGTTTTTTTCATTATAACATTTCGTTATAATGTTAGGATTTTTTTTGGTAATAACAAGTATTTTTATTTGTTTTACAGTTTAAAATTAATTTTATTCGAGAAGGGAATAGTAAACGATAAAACCCTTACAACATGGTAATTCCAAAATTTAAATTATGTCCAAATATTTGAACAAAAAATTCACTTTTATTTTTTTCAACCACTTGTTGGTAACGTTATATTGTTGGTTATTAAGACAAAAACCAGTGAGGTTCCTTATTCCCTTTTTCATTTATTCATTTTAACAACAATGAAAAGGCACTTAAAAATCTCTCTGAATAGTCTCGTAAACCGTTTCTCATAATCATGCGAATAAGCTTTTGAATCTAGCTTTTACACTATTAAGAAACAAGATTGATTTCATGGATCTTGAACCAACGTTGAGGAAGCGCCAAGCAATGTTGCTGAATCTGATGTCTGAGTGCTGCTAGTTTCAGAACCCTTATGATGAGATTGCATTTGGTTGGGTTGGTCTCTCAGGGCTCCAAACCTCGACTTATCAGCAAAGATGCTTGGATCCATGATTAATTCAGGAACATGGGTTCGACCTTCAAGCATGTTTACCACCTTAGACATGATTAGTCTAAGTGCTGGGGATGAACTAGTGCACAATAAAGCTACTTTTATCATTCTAATTGCCTCTTCCTTGTTGAGCTGGGTACCCAACCTTGGATCCACCAACTCCATTAAATTTCCCTCTTGTTGTAACACGAGGGCCTGAACATAGATAGAGGAGAGAGCATAGGCATTTATATGACTTTGTAGAAGTTTAATGCAGAGAGCGATATGTATCAGCAAGAAAGACAAAGTCACAGAATCTTAACCTCATACTCCAGGAACATTACATTCGAAACTTACAACATAAATTCAGTCTTACCCAATCTTGAAGGCATACATAACCCTTCTCTGGTCGGTTCTTGGTATTGTTCTTTCCAGCAACAATTTCTAATGCAACAATCCCAAAGCTGTAAACATCTGCCTTATATGTCAGGTAGTCCCATAATACATATTCTGGTGCCATGTACCCTTTGAAAATTAGGAGATGTGAGCACAACATTCTCAGGAATATCAAAATTTTCTCCTGTTTTCCACATGAGGTTATGCAATTAATTATTTATGATTCAGGATTGCCTCGTTCTTGGAAAAAATAAGAACAAGGAGAAATTAGTTTGATTGAATATTGTGAATATGTCAGGTCTTAATTGATCTTTCATTTTCTAATACTTTGAACAGTCAACAATGAAGCTTCTCTAGATTGCAGGAATTTTGGTCTCAATCACACTGAAGTATTGCTTTTACAGCAGCTATAACTTAACAAATAAGTATTTCTCAACCTTATAACCGAGTTGGAAAACAGACCCAAAGCAGAAACAGAAGTATAGTTCTTTATATTTAACTGAAATCTACATGATTGAAACAAATGCAATGATGGCAAGCAGATTCTTCCACTTACGTTGTTCCCACGACTCTGGTGCTAATATGGGTGTTTTCCTCCTCAATAAACTTGGCCAAACCAAAGTCAGAAATTTTAGCATTGAGATCCCTATCAAGTAGCACATTGGTTGTTTTGATGTCTCTATGAATAATTTTTAGTCTTGATTCCTCGTGTAGGAAAGCCAGGCCTTTGTTGATACCAAGACAAATTTTCTGCCTAGTAGGGCCAGTCCAATTTCAACTGGCTTTCCTTAGGACCTGTAAATTGAAACAATCGGCCAACAATTGAAATTCATCATATATATATAGTTTCAATATAGAGTGTTTAGACTTTTTCTTCATGTAGTTGTTATGAAATCAATGCAATTTTCCTTTTTTCTTTTTTTGTGGAATGGGGAAAGGGTTAATGGGGGAGAGACTACTAGTTTGATTATGCAGGTCATCCACCTAACCAAAAAGGAAAGGGGAATCAAAGAGGTACAAGGCTTGGCTTACCGAATATAGCATGTGCAAGGCTATTATTTTCCATGTATTCATACACCACCAACAACTGAGCTCCTTCAATGCAACATCCATACAACCTAAGAAGATTAGGGTGTTGTAATCCAGAAATCATGCCAAGTTCATTCAGAAATTCACGGTCTCCTTGCCTTGATATGGAAGAAAGTTGTTTAATTGCAATAATGGTACCATCTAGTAATAGACCCTACATTGCAGGCATAACATAGAAATTACTTATATATTTCATTATGCAAGGCTTATTACCAAACATCATAGATCAAAAAGGATGCAAAGATTATTATAAAAGAAAACCATGGGATAAGGCACCTTGTAGACAGATCCAAAACCACCTTCTCCAATTTTATTTTTGTTGTCAAAGTTGTTGGTAGCAGCTTTCATTTGTCTAAAAGTAAACAAGCCAGCCTGCAGATCTAATCCCCTTAGTACTTAGAAAGAGAAGGGTGAACGAGTTGAGAATTACAGTCAGTAAGTATGCCGAGCATACACTTGTACAAATACATATTATTTGTAGGTTAAAAAAAAAATCTATATTGAAGTTTATATAGAGTACCTTGTTCCATTGACATCTTCTCCCTTCCGAAATAGCCTCTCTACCATAAAATGCCTATGATTGCAAAAAAGAGGCACAAAACAGAAACTACAGCTCCCACTACAAACTTCATCTTTATATTACCATCATTAGAGATTGGAGGCTTCAAATCTACAAACAAAGGAGAAAAACTGTAAATAGGGTGATTCTCAAACTACATCGATCTTTAAGCAACACAGTATATGCAAACACCGATCGAATGAATGCTAGACTGATCCAATATTTTATGTACTTTGCAGTTAGAACATTATAGAACGGTTAAACTTAGTTTCTAAGATCCTAAGTCATCCAAACAGCAGTTAAGAGCAACTCCTTTATTGATTTACATCCTGGCATGTCAATCAACCCCAAGCACTAAAAAAGTTCCACCGCAATTAAGTTCTTAAATTCTAGGAGATAAAGCAAGAATGATCATGACATAGCAACAAAAAAACTGAAGGCCTAATAGAATACAGATCTTACCAGAGTCAACTGAGATAGCTGAGATCAAAGGACCATATATTCCTCATTTTGGGGCAGAAGTTGTCCCCTTCCCAGCCCAGTGAAACCGTATTGTTAAAGTTTTGTCCCTCACAACTGTTTTAAATTTCCTAATATGCCTTATCAGCATCTTTTGCCTCATTTTTAATATTAAAATCCTCTAATTCAAGTTTCTCCTGCAACAAAGTAATTCAATTCAATCCAGTATCAGAAAAATGCAAGTTGCACATTCCATGCATAATATGATCAACTACCTGGATATAAACATCAAATACTCGTCTTCCAAGACTTTGAAAGGAGCTATTGTCTCCAATAACTATCTCTGCAAAGTGAAGTGTGACAGTATAACTTCCACTTGCTAAGCAACGCACATAGTGAGGGAAAGAGGAGAGAGGCGTGCTGTTGTATATAACTCGGAGTTGTTTGTCCTAATAATGGTAACGTTTTGTGCTATATATTCCTTTGAAGTAATGGGGAATGTCTAGTGCTACTAGTGCCCCAAGTCTCTCTGAGAGGAAAACATTTTGCTGGACCTCCTAAGTCTTCATCCCCTTCATAAGTGATGCCTCCAATGGTTGTTGCTGCTCCACCACAATTTATATGTACAGAATACCAATCTACAAAGAGTAATATAGTGAAGGAGATTAGGATAATCAAAACATAAGGGGAAAAAGAAGTTAAAGGACATGAAATAAAATGAATCCCATATGCTATCTTTAAACTCATCTTGATTATAGACTCTCTATACTTGCATTTTCAGAGTCTATACATGCATTTTAAACCAATTACATTTAGTACAGGGATAGTTCTTCAGGCAGGTACTGAGTCCTCTGGATTAAAGTTATATGACAAAGAAGCATCAGCCTTCTTAAAAGAGTTAACCAAATGGGAAAGAATAAAAATAGCGAAAGATAGCTTCTTTGCTATTAGCAGAGCTATAAGTCCAGCTGTTACTTAACAGCTGGATAACTACCAGTTGACAGTTATTCTGTTACCATCAGTTAGTACTATCTGTAGAGAGTTAGTTACTAAGATTTGTGAGCTTGTGAGCTATAAATAGAGGGATATATTCCTGATGTAAATCAAGATTCATTTTCTCAAGATAATAAGATTCTTCCTCTGTTCTTCTTCTCTTTTCTTTACACCTTTTACTGTATCGTTGGTATTCTAACATGGCATCAGAGCCAGCAACAATGGAGAATGGTTCATCAAGTGTCAGAGAATCATCCTCCATTTCTGTTATCAATCCTGGAGCACAAAGTATTAATGTGAAGCTTGCTGATGACAATTTTTTGTTGTGGAAACAGCAAGTTATAGCCACCTTGAGAGGATATGGATTGAAAAGCTACATTGAAGGTAAAAATTTGACTTCTTCTTGCAATGCATTAGAGCATGAAATGTATGAGAGACAAGATCAACTTCTTGTTTCTTGGTTGCTTTCTTCCATCAGCAGTCAAGTTTTACCAAATCTTGTTGGATGTGAAACTACTAAAGATCTATGGGAAGCTATTGAGGAGTATTTTGCAGCACAGACTAATGTAAAGGTTATGCAGTATAAGAGGCAGTTGCAATCTGTAAAGAAAGGATCGTTAAGTATGAAGGATTATTTGGTGAAGATTAAGTCCTTATGGGACACTCTGCAATCATGTGGTTGCAAGATTGAAGAAACTGAATTAGTACACACTGCTCTAGCTGGTTTAGGGCAAGAATATGATGCCATTATGGCAGCTATCTCAACACAAAAGGAGTTACCTAACTGGAAGACTACATCAGCATTACTCTTTGCTACAGAGTCCAGAAACATTCAGAATTCTGCTTTCACAGATAATGTGATACCCTCTGCTAATATAGTGATGCAACAGAAGAAGTTCTCATATGAAAATAGTGGCAGAGGCTATAGAGGGGTTTCTCATGATGGTGGCAGAAGCTTCAGAGGCCGAGGCAGGTTTCGAGGAAGAGGCATGTCTAGTTCTAAGCCTCAATGTCAACTCTGTGGTAAGCTTAGTCACACGGTTCAAAAGTGTTACCATAGATTTGATATTTCTTTTAATCCTGATCCTGGAGAAGTAGTGTTTGAATCAAGAAGAGGTGGTTTTAACCCTGGCTCAAGAGGTGGTTTCAGTTCTGGTTTCAGTCCCCAGCACACACATAATGCAGAGGCTATGATAGCCACTCCCAGCTCTTTGATTGATTCTGCCTGGTATCCAGATTCTGGAGCTACCAATCACATCACCAATGAAGTTGAAAATCTCAATATTGGGTCAGAATATCATGGTGTTGGTAAGGTTCATATGGGAAATGGAGTTGGACTTAACATTGCAGGTATAGGCCATTCATCTGTTATTGGTAATTCTCTGTCCAAACCTTTTCAATTAAAAAATATTCTTCATGTTCCTCAGATTACAAAGAATCTTCTTTCTGTATCTCAATTCTGTAAAGACAATAGAACTTACTTTGAATTCTATTCTGATTTCTGTTTGGTGAAGGATCTGGATACCAAGCAAGCTCTTCTAAAGGGAACAATTGATCAAGGACTGTACAGGTTTGATCTGTTTATAGATACCAACACTGCTGCAAGATCAAATCCTAGAGAGTCAACACATGTACACAAAGAATTACTTGTTTCAAAGCTGTCTACATCACCAGATTCACTTGAAGATTCTACTTCTAGTCTAGATACCTTTACTCTTTGGCATAGAAGACTAGGACATCCACACTTTGCTATTGTTTCAAAAGTACTATCCTCTTGTAATATTCCATATAGAATGAATAAAATAGAAGTTTGTTCTCATTGTCAACAGTCCAAAAGTCATAGATTTCCATTTTCACGATCAACAACCTCTTACTATCCACTTCAATTAATTGAATCTGATCTCTAGGGTCCAGCACCCTATCTATCTGGTAATGGTTTCAGATATTATGTTTCCTTTGTAGATGCATGTTCTAGGTATACTTGGATATATTTCTTAAAATCCAAGGATGAAGCTTTGTCCTCCTTCATTCATTTCAAGAAACAGGTTGAAAATCAATTCTCTTCAAAAATCAAAATTCTTCAAACAGATTGGGGAGGAGAGTTTAGGAGTTTTGTTAGCTATCTTAATTCAGAAGGTGTTATCTTTAGACATTCATGTCCCCATACTTCCCAACAAAATGGTCTAGTTGAGAGAAAACATAGACACATTGTAGAAACAGGTCTTACCTTGCTATCCCAGGCCTCTCTTCCATTTAAATTTTGGTCTGAAGCTTTTTCTTCTACAGTGTATCTAATAAACAGGCTTCCAACTACAACCTTGCAATCAAAGTCTCCTTTTGAAGTGCTGCATCAGGTAAAACCAGACTATTCTTTTCTTAAAACCTTTGGCTGCTTGTGCTTTCCTTTTCTTAGACCATATAAAACTCACAAACTAGATTTTCGATCTGCTTCTTGTGTTTTTCTAGGATACAGTCCTATTCATAAAGGTTACAAATGCCTTGATAAACAACAAAACCTCTTTATATCAAGACATGTCATTTGTGATGAATCAAAGTTTCCTTACTCTCAATTGTTCTCTTCTTCTATACCTCCTTCTAATCCTTTCTCTATTCCTTCACCTTCTCTCATTGTTCATCATTCATCCCCTAGTGTTCCTTCTAACAGATTTTCTATAAGTCCAGCTCAATCTTTACCATCTTCACCATCATCCGTTTCCCATTCATCTCCTTCAGCTACTGTTCAATCTTCTTTGCCTCAGTCTACTTCTAATCCAGTTGTTGGTCAACCTGCTGTGTTAGATTCAGCTTCAAATCTCAATGATACTCACCATTCTATGATTACTAGATCCAAGAATGGGATTTTTAAACCAAAGGTACTCCTAGCAGATTTGTATACTTATGAACCACTTACTATTACTCAGGCCTTTAAACATCCTAAGTGGAAGGCGGCTGCTCAGGTTGAATATGCTGCTCTAATTAAAAATGAAACATGGTCCCTTGTTCCTTGTCCTGATAATAGGTCTGTGGTGGACTGCAAGTGGGTTTTCAAGTTAAAAAGAAACTCAGATGGTTCTATTGCTCGCTATAAAGCACGCTTAGTGGCAAAAGGTTACCTTCAACAAGCTGGTATTGATTTTGGAGAGACCTTCAGCCAGTGGTTAAACCTGCCACTATTAGAGTTGTGCTTACTTTAGCTCTGTCTAAAGGGTGGTGCTTGAGACAAGTTGATGTCAATAATGCCTTCTTAAATGGCATTCTCAATGAAGAAGTCTATATGCAACAGCCTCCAGGTTTTGAGGTTCAAGACAGAGGTGAAAAGTTGGTATGCAAGCTCCATAAGGCTATATATGGTTTAAAACAGGCACCTAGAGCTTGGTTTGATAAACTTCAGCACTTTCTTCATCAACAAGGCTTTGTATCTTCTCGTGCTGATCAATCTTTGTTTATAAAAAGGACTAATCTTGTTTGCATCTACATTCTGGTCTATGTAGATGACATTATCATCACAGGAAGCTCTACTGTTGCAGTTAATCAGTTGGTTTAGACCTTAGACCAGGCCTTTTCTCTCAAGGATCTTGGTTCTCTCAACTATTTTCTTGGCGTTGAAGTCCAACATTTACCTAATGGTATTTTACTTACTCAGTCCAAGTATATTCAGGATTTACTCATAAAGTTTAACATGCATCAGGCCAATCCTCTACCTACTCCTATGGTCAGTTCCCTGAAACTTTCAGCTGCTACAGGGTCACCTCTTGCTGATGTTCAACAATATCGTAGTGCAGTGGGTGCTCTTCAATATGCTACTATAACCAGACCTGAGATTGCCTTTAGTGTCAGCAAAGTTTCACAATTCATGCATAAGCCTCTTGATGAACACTAGAAAGCAGTGAAGAGAATTTTTAGATATCTTTGTGGTATTTTGGAGCATGGCCTTTTTATGCAGTCCTCGCCTATTCTCAATCTTACTGGCTTCACTGATGCTGACTGGGCTGCTGATCCAGATGATTGATGTTCAATCTCAGGGTATTGTGTCTTCCTTGGCAAAAATCTAATATCATGGAGCTCGAAAAAGTAGCCTACTGTTTCTCGATCCAGCACAGAGGCTGAGTTTAGAAGTCTAGCTAATCTCACAGCTGAACTTACTTGGCTTCAGTCTCTACTATCTGAAATTGGAATTATTCTTCCTTTTAGGCCTCACATTTGGTGTGATAATCTTTCTACTGTTGCTCTCTCAGCCAATCCAGTCCAGCACACTAAAACAAAGCATATGGCACTTGATATGTTCTTTGTTCGTGAGAAAGTATTGCAGAAGCTTCTTTCTGTTAGTCACATTCCTGCTTATGATCAAGTAGCTGACATTTTTACTAAGCCTTTGTCACTCACAAACTTTGCTCGTTTGAGAAACAAGCTTACTGTTCACAGCTTATCTTCATCAAATAGCAGAAGCTTGGAGGAGCCTAGAGAGCTTGGCTTGAAGGGGAGTAATAGCAGAAGCTTGGAGGAGCCTAGAGAGCTTGGCTTGAAGGGGAGTATTAGCAGAGCTATAAGTCCAGCTGTTACTTAACAGCTGGATAACTACCAGTTGACAGTTATTCTGTTACCATCAGTTAGTACTATCTGTAGAGAGTCAGTTACTAAGATTTGTGAGCTTGTGAGCTATAAATAGAGGGATATATTCCTGATGTAAATCAAGATTCATTTTCTCAAGATAATAAGATTCTTCCTCTGTTCTTCTTATATTCTTCTTCTCTTTTCTTTACACCTTTTACTGTATCGTTGGTATTCTAACCTCTGCATAGTCAAGAAGTACTATACTTACAAGTTGTTACCTCCTGAGAAGCTTTTGAACAAATTTCCGATAAAAACAAACCAGTCACCATAAGATTTCAAAAAAGTTTTTACTGAGGTGGGGAAGTAGAAACCGTGCATGGTAGTTGAGTTGAATGAGAGAGTTTTGTTCTTACAGACTTTCTCGACAAGAAGCTGGCTTAGAATTTTTGGAAATATTATTGTAAGATAGATCTATCTGGCTGAAAAAAATGCAGATTAAATTGTAACTAGATTTTGAAACGTAGAGGCACATTATTAGGAACTTTTTTTTTTGAACTAACACTAATCATAACTAGTACAAAGTTAGATGGGATTTTGCAGATGGGAGAAAACTGCAAAAATATCTTTGCAACATCAGCCATTTTACCTGGATTTGTATCCTATAACCACTAAAAACAAAAAACCTGAATCACGTATGCATTGCTTGAAGCGAAATAGCAAGTTTACAAGTACAATCCTTATGTGGTTGTAATTAACCCAAAGATGAAATCGAACCTTTACCAAGGGTCGGTCAGAGGATGTTATCAAGTGGTTGTAAATTACCAAACACCAAATCCAACCTTTACCAGTCCAGTGGCTTGGGAAGGGTTACTGTTTATGCAATCCTCCAACCAGTTGCCAACAACATCTACTGGTAACATTTCTACCACTCCAATATTTTTAATGTCACATTTCTTTCTAGTTATATCTGTAAGAATTCCCACTGTTTATTAATTTGAATTGTTGAAGAAACAATCGAGAGGAAGCTCAGCTATTTATAGAGCTGATAAGCTGAAGCTTCCAATGAAAAACAAAACTAACAACTTAGTATACACGTCAGCAAAATAACTACCTATGCCATCTAAGCAGCTAAATGCCAACGAAGCAACTATACATTGAACAATGCTAACTCTATCAGCCCCCCTCAAGTTGGAGTATAGAGACTGTGGAAATCAAAACGAGTTAGTAAAGGGTGAAAAGCTGATGGAGGATGGGATTTGGTGAATAGATCAGCCAACTAAGAAGAGGAGTTAACATGAAACAAGCAAAGTACTCCAACTTGAATCTTTTCACAAACAAGATGGCAATCAAGCTCAATGTGCTTGGTACGTTCATGGAAAACAGGATTCTCGGCAATGGCAATGGCAATGGTTGAACTATTATCACAGTAAACCAAGGTAGGTGCAGAGTGGGAAATCTCCAGATCATGTAGCAAATATAAAAGCCATTGTAGTTCACAGGCCAACAAAGCAAGAGCTCGATACTCTACCTCGGAAGAAGATCGAGACACAGTCGATTGTTTCTTGGATCGCCAAGAAACTAAGGCATCTCCAAGAAAAACACAATATCCAGTCACCGAACGTCTGGTGTCAGGGCATGTAGCCCAATCAGAATCACTAAACCCCTTTAAAATCAGATCGGACTTGGAAGAAAAGAATAATCCTTGCCCAGGGGAAGACTTAATGTAACGAAGCACCCAGTGTAGCATCTTAAGATGAAGATCTGTGGGCTGCTCCATGAATTGAAAAAGATAATGAACAGCAAAGGAAATATCGGGCCTAGTTGTAGTCAAGAACATCAGTTTACCAAGCAGTTGCCGATACTGAAGAGGTGCAGCCAAGATAGTACCAGAATTTTTACTAAGTTTGGCTGAAGCAAGCATAGGTGTAGGTGCAGGTTTACAAGCAAGAAAACCAGAATCTTGAAGTAACTCCAATGCATACTTACGTTGTGAAAGATTGATACCAGAGGAGGATCGAGCCACTTCAAGTCCCAAGAAGTATTTTAAAGGGCCAAGATCTTTAATCTTGAAGGTGACATCAAGAAACTTCTTAACCTCTTGAATAAGAGAAAGATCATTGCTGGCGAGAACAATGTCATCCACATAGACCACAAGAGCAATGAAGGAGTTGGTAGAATTCTGAACTAAGAGACTAGGGTCTGAAGTAGCTTGCTTGAAACCTTGGCCAAGGAGAGTAGAGGTAAGTTTAGAGTACCACTGTCTGCTACCTTGCTTCAAACCATAAAGAGATTTTAACAGCTTACAGACTTGCCCTGATTTAGCTTGAGTAAAACCAAGAGGAAGTTGCATATAAACCTCTTCAAATAAATCCCCATATAAGAAGGCATTATTGATGTCAAGTTGATGAAGATGCCACCCTTAGCAGCTGAAACAGCAATCAAGGTTCGAATGGTGGTCATTTTAGCCACAGGAGAGAAAGTTTCAACATAGTCAAGACCATGTTGCTGGGTGCATCCTTTAGCAACAAGTCTTGCTTTGAACCTCTCAACACTGCCATCTGCCTTATGTTTAATTTTGTAAACCCATTTGCACCTAATAGCATCCTTAGAAGGAGGTAAATCAACAATCTGCCAAGTATTATTATCCTCTAAGGCTTGCAATTCATCCTTCATAGCTTGTCTCCAACAGGCATGTTTAACAGCCTGATCATAGGTCTGAGGCTTAATGAGACTTGCAATGCTTATAGAAAGGGCTTTGTGAGAAAGTGAGTACTTATCATAAGAGAGTACAGTAGATAAAGGATGATAAACAAGAGAATCTACATTAGCAGGATGAGCAGAAGAAGAAGTATTAGATGCAGCCAAAGCACAATGGTAGTCTTGTAAGTAAGTAGGAGTAATCCGAATTCTGTGAGATTGTCTGACAGGAGGATCAATAGAATTGGAAGTATGAGTCAGAGTGGGATTGGCTATAGTAGAAGGACTAGAAATATGAATATATCAGATATGTGGTCAGAAGGAAAATGAGATGGAAGATCAACATTTGGAGATGAAGTAGGAGTATTAAGAGGCAACACTAAATGTTGTTTGAAGAGATCAGTATTTGGGAAGGAAGATAGAGAGGAGTCTTGTGAAAATGGAAATATATGTTCATAAAATACAACATCACGAGAAATAAAGACAGAACTAGTATCTAAGTTGTAAAGTTTATAGCCTTTCTTCCCTGATGGATATCTTAGAAAAACACATTTGTGGGCTCCACGTTCAAACTTGGTTCGTCCATGAGACAGTGTATAAGCATACCAAAGTGATCCAAAAACTTTTAAGGAAGACAAGTCCGGTAGAGAACCAAACAGGACCTTAAATGGACTATGATTTTGCAGAACTGGTGTTGGTAGCCTATTAATGAGGAAGACTGCATGAGCAACACAATCCCCCCAAAATGAATCAGGTAAAAAGGCTTGAAACTTTAATGCTCTCGCCACATTTAGGATGTGTTGGTGTTTTCTTTCCACTATGCTATTCTATTGGGGTGATTGGACACAAGAGGTTTGGTGAATCAAACCTTGGGAAGAATAGAAATCAGACATGTTGAACTCTTAACCATTGTCAGTCCTAATAATCTTAACTTTGGTCGTGAACTGAGTTTCAATGAGAGTACAGAAGTGTTGAATCAAACTTTTTGTCTGAGACTTAGACTTCATAAGATGCAGCCATGTGTACCTACTATGGTCATCGACTATGGTGAGGAAATAGTGATCACCATACAGAGAAGAGATAGGATAAGGGCCCCATATATCTATGTGGAGGAGATCAAAGCTTTTATCTGTTTAGAAGTACTGAGAGGAAAAGGAATGCGTTTCTGTTTAGCAAGGTGACATACATCACAAGGAAAAGGATGATACACTGGGATTGAAGAATCAAGTGAATGTAAAAGTTTATTTCTATTATAAGATAGGTGACCTAAACGGTAATGCCAAATACTAGCCAATACATTTTTAGCAACAGAACATGTAACAGATATGTGTGAATCTGTTTGTACAAAAGGTAAGGATTGATCAAGAAAATAAAGACCACCAACTTGCTTAGCTGATCCAATCATCTTCAAAGTCTGAACATCCTGAAGAATGCAAATATTAGGGTAAAAGGTAAGCAAGCAATTATTAGATTTTGTAAGTTTACTCACTAAGATCAGATTGAAAGAGAAACTAGGAACAAGTAATACATCAGTTAAAATAAGGTTTGGAGAAATTTTAACTGTACCAGTATGAGAAACATGGGCATTGTCATAACGTATTAAGTTTCGAAAAACCTAATAGCTAGATACTAAAATTATGGGAGTCGCCACCAACCATTCTACCTAGGTGTGATTGGTCACCTATTCAAACTAAAGATAAGACTTGGTCTACATTCAAAGACAATAGGGTTCGGGAGTATGGTTACATATAGGGAAGGATTAGCACCTCTACAACGCCCATCCTAAAATGGTACCAACTAGTTTTAGGTTTAGGTTATCTTTATAGTTTACCTTGTATTTATATTAATTTCGATTTGCTTATATATTGGGAATATTTCTAAGATTTTTCCATCAATTTGGCTCAAATCTTAAAAATCTCCCTCACTTCAAGATTTTCAAGGAGTCTTGATTGACTTTCTTGAATTCCATCGTCGAATCAATTAAATAATTTATGAAAATCTTATTCTTTCTAACTTTGGCTCTAATTTCGACTCTATATTAATCTCTATTTTTTTTAATCTTATTTCATATTATATTTATCTATATATTTTATTTATTTATTTATTTTATTTAGAGAATAAATATGAATCATGGTTTATTGCAGATTTTCCTAAAAGTGTCCCATCAATTTGGCTCGGCTTAAGAGAAATCTTTTCACCTAGAAAATTCAAGGACCAATTGACTTTCTTGAAATTTCATCATTGGCATAATTCATATTTTTTTTGTTTTATTTCTTATAATTTTTATTCTAGGTAATTTAGTTCATTTATTTATTTACTTATCTAATTTTAGTTAAATTTCTTTAACTTTAATCTTGATTTAATTTATCTTTATTTTATTTATTTCATCTATTTATATTTATTTAATAAACATAAATTATATTTTATCGAAAACTCTTTCAAAAGTATTCCATAAATTTGGCTCAACTTAAGAAAGAATCATCTCACTTAGAAATATCCAAGGAGTCTCAATTGACTTTCTTGGAATTTCATCTTCGATATAATTCATATTTATTTCACTATTATCTAATCTTATTAATTACTAATTATTTTCAATCTAAGCTATTTCATTCTATTTATTTAATTTTTCATCTAATTTATGTTCTTGTATTTATATTTATTTATCTATATTCATTTATATTTTATTCATATTTAATTTACTAAGAATAAACATGGATTATAATTTATTAAAAATTCTTTCAAAAGTATTTCATCAATTTGGCTCAACTTAGAAAAGAATTTCCTCACCTAGACATTTTTAAGATGTCTTAATTGACTTTCTCAAAATGTCATCATCGGTATACTCATATTTATCTTTTAATAATTAAAATTTCTTATAAATAATTAAATTCCATGCTTTTCTAATATTTCTAATTTTCCTAATTTTTATAATCGATAAAATATACATTAAGTCGAACAAATTAAATTATACTAATTAAACCATACTGATTAAATTAAATAAATCATACATTTCAAGATCAATTACACATCATTCGTATCATTTAAATAAACAAAATTAAACTACATAAATTAATCATGGCAATCATATAAATTCACACCAATTAAATCTCATATCATACAAATTCATTAACAAATTAAATTAAATAGATTAAATTACTACCAAATCAAATAAACCATATCAACCTTATTTAAATTAGATCATCATATCATTTAAATCATATCAATTATATTAATTAATTTAAATTACATTAAGTAAGTAAAACACCTAATTAATTGTTAGCCAAGTTAATTATCAATCTAAAACTATATAATTATTAAACCCATTACCTAATTAAATCCAAATTTAAATACTTATTATCTATCTAATTAAATAAAATTAAATTAATAAAAAGTATCTTTCCTTACCTTTTCTTTCCTTCTTTCCTTTCTGTTTGGCGTTCTTTCTTTCTAATTATGCAGGTGGCTTCCCAAACATTCTTCAAATTCTGAAGCAACTCGTGAGCAGCAAAACAAGTTTCTATTTCTTTTTAGCAAACGACAGCAAACAAAATCAGAGTAACTTGCCTTTAAATGAGTCTCTGTTCTAGCAGAAGGGATGGGATGAACGTGCAGCAAGTATGGTGCAAGAACAGCTTTAATACAACGGCAAGTGAGTTGCAGTAGAGTAAAGCGTGCAGCTGCAGGACGTGGCTTCAACAGTAGTGTCAAGATGCAAGAATGGATGGCGGTGCAGCAAGTGCAAAACGCGCGAGGCAGCAAAGAACACAACTGTTGGGGTTTGCCTTGAATCCCACATCGAAAGTATAGGAGAAGTTATAAGGGTTATTCCCTTATAAATAAAGTGTTAGGCTTGGTTTGTCAAATATCCGAAGGAGT
The DNA here is from genome assembly GCA_031772115.1 of Heritiera littoralis. NCBI lineage: Eukaryota > Viridiplantae > Streptophyta > Magnoliopsida > Malvales > Malvaceae > Heritiera > Heritiera littoralis. The sequence goes on along the minus strand of JAPDPK010000026.1, from coordinate 3,484,503 downwards.
TGTAGACACCGATAGAATAGCTAGGGCTTGGGCTATTAAAGGGTGTAGTTGGGCTTTGGGATCTTGGTTAGGAGTTTGCAATTTTTCTCTCTAAAAATTGCATGGTTGGGCTTGTAAGGAGTTTGCAATTTTTCTCTTCTAAAAATTGCATGGTTGTAATTGTTTGATTGTTTATTAGATTGGTTGGGTGGTTATAGGTCAAATTGGTTAGGCCAAGCTGCATTAAAATTATTGAGTTTGTTTTTGTTTTCCTCTATTTTTGTGAGTGTTTGGTTTGAGGGATATTTTTTTCAACAAGTGGTATCAGAGCTGAAGGTTCGTGATCCTGCGAGAGGAGGAAAGCTATGGTTGAAGGTATGTCTGGAGGTATACCTAAGTTTGAGATTCTTTTATTTGATGGTAAAAGTAATTTTATGTTATGGCAAAGTACGATTCAAGATCTTCTAGTGCAACAAGGTCTAGATTTGGCATTAGAAGAAAATAAGCCAGATGGAATGTCTGATAAAGATTGGGTTAGAATTCAGAAGAGGGCTGTGAGCACAATTAGATTGGCACTTGCTTCAGAGATTAAGTATAATGTATTGACTGAGACGACACCAACCGGATTGTGGAAGAAGCTGGGAGACATCTATGCGTCAAAATCACTGACGAATAGATTGCGTTTGAAGATGGATTTGTATTCTCTGAAGATGGATGAAGGTACGAGTCTCCATGATCACTTAAATGAATTTAATAGATTAGTTTCACAATTATTAGCTATTGATTCTAAAGAGTTAAAAGAAGAAGAGAAGGCATTGCTGTTGTTGTCATCTTTGCTCAAGTCCTATAGACCGTTAGTTCAGACTTTATTGGTAGGTAAAACTACTTTGACGTTGGATGATGTAATTGTTGTGCTGCGTGAGAATGAAAAATTTATGGGCAAAGAAAATTCTTCATCTGCGGGAGGTGTACTAGCTGCTGTGGAAGGTTCTACTCGAGGGAGGACTAATGAGAGACATGGTGGATCAAGAGGGAGATCAAGATCAAGATTCAGAGATTATAGTGAGGTGGAATGTTATTATTGTGGAGAGAAGGGTCATATTCAAGCACGTTGCAAGACATTAAGAGAGGATATGGCTGCATTCAAGAAGGCTCAACAAAAGAGTGAAGATTGAAGGTATTAGGAGTGTTCAACTCAAGCTTCATGATGGTGGTGTCAAGACTCTTCGTAATGTGAGGTATGTACCTAGTTTTAGCTACAATTTGATTTCTTTGGGTGAGTTAGCTTCACGTGGGTACACATATGTTGGTAATAATGATTGGTGCAAAGTATACAAGAATGGTGGTTTAGTTTTGCAAGGAAAGAGGAATGAGAAACAACTATATTTGCTTGATGATGCAAAGGATAGAGTTGTTTCCAAGAGTAAGAAGATTCAGAGGCATGTTAGTTTTTCAGATGTTGTTGAGCAGTTTGGGGAGTTTGGGGATTCAAGTCAAGGGAGGAATTGTTGGGGTTTGCCTTGAATCCCACATCAAAAGTATAGGAAAAGTTATAAGGGTTATTCCCTTATAAATAAAGTGTTAGGCTTGATTTGTCAAATATCCCAAGGAGTTGTAGACACCAATAGAATAGCTAGGGCTTCGGCTATTAAAGGGTGTAGTTGGACTTTGGGATCTTGGTTAGGAGTTTGCAATTTTTCTCTCTAAAAATTGCACGGTTGGACTTGTAAGGAGTTTGCAATTTTTCTATTCTAAAAATTGCACGGTTGTAATTGTTTGATTGTTTATTAGATTGGTTGGGTGGTTATAGGCCAAATTGGTTAGGCCAAGCCACATTAAAATTATTGAGTTTGTTTTTGCTTTCTTCTATTTTTGTGAGTGTTTGGTTTGAGGGATATTTTTCCCAACAACAACAGTACAGGCTGTAGTGCAGCAAGGTAGAACGAAAGCAGAATGGCGGTGGGCTGCTTCAGTCGGAAGCTTTGGTAGAAGATGGTAAACCAATAGAGGACTGAAGCAACAAAAGGGGTTCTAGGCAATGCAAGGTTAAGGATGATGACTCAGGAAAGCAGGTTGCGGTTCAGGCAGTGGTGGAGGTGCACTAGGAAGGCAACTGCGGTAGGCAGGGAAGTGGGGCAGTAGTTTTTTCCTTTTTTCTTTCGAATTGCTCATGTTTTTTTGCCTCCCCCCCCCCCCCCTGATTTAGGTATTCAAGCCCTTCTTTTATAGACCTAGGACTTTTTATTTTTGGTAATAATTGGAGATCATGAATCTATTTTTTAGGTAATTTTATATTGCAAAAATCGGATCCGATATCAATTCTAATTTTTCTTTCCACCAAATCCAAATTAATTTTTCATCTTTTAATAGTCCCATTTAATTTTACTTTCCAATCAAAATTAATTCTGATTTCCTTCCCTTTTTATTATATTTTATAAAAAATCAAAATCCAAAATCTATTTCTAAATCTAAATTAAAAATAAAAAATAAAAAATCAATAATAAAAAATATATAAAAACTAATTAATTAAAAATGTTTGAAAAAGACCCAGACAAATATGATATCTACAGGCATGATCACCATTAGGTAATTTGACAGAGGTTTTGGCTGAAGGTTTAAAGGAATCAAAATAATCAACAAAACAGATAATGTGATCTGAAGCACCTGTGTCTAAGACATATTTAACAGAAGTGGAAATACAATTATAAGCATAATGCAAGATACCTGAGCTTGGACATGGATAAGTTACTGCATTAACATGAACTGTAGGAGAGACTATTCCAGATGATTGAACCAAAAAGAGTAATTTCTGATATTGATCATCAGTAAAGGATCGTGGAATGCTACTGTCAGTTGAAATATCAGGAGACTTAGAAACATCAACACAATTAGCTTGTACAGATCTGTTTCTTGGCTTGTATCCAGGTGGAAATCCATGCTTTTTGAAGCACTTATCCACTGTATGGCCTGTGTAACTACAATATGAACAGAGTGGCCTCCTATTATTTGCTGTAAATTTCTTGAAACCTCCTGAGTTTGAACTATTCATAGCTCTCTCTGTAGAACCTTTAATAGCCAATACAATCGTTTCCAGCTGTTGAGAACTAAACAAGGCATTAATCTGTCTCTCTTGTTGAATAACAAGTGAGAAAGCCTTGTTGATGGAAGGCAATGGATCCATTAGCAAGATCTGCATTCTAACAGTAGCAAAAGAATCATTGAGGCCTTTGAGAAATCTAATGACATAATCATTAGATTGATAGGTTTTGGCAATATTCAGAGCTCCACAATTACAATGCGAAGGAGCAGGCCTGTGATTAAGCAGCTCATCCCACAGGACCTTCAGCTTAGTAAAATAATCAGTTGTAGACAAGGAGTTTTGCTAGAATGTATAAATTTCTTCTTGAAGCTCTGAAATTCGAAGAGCATCGCATTGGGAGATCGATCTCTCAAATCATTCCAGACATCTTTGGCAGTATCAATCCACAAAATACTTTGTACGATTGATGGTGAAACAGAATGAAAAAGCCAGGAAAGAACAAGTTATTGCACCTCTGCCAGGCCGAAAACAGTGGATCTTCTTTGTTTGGAATGGAAACTTCACTAGTAACAAACTGCAATTTGTTCTTTGAAAGTAACGCCATTCGCATCGCTCGTGACCACGGATGATAGTTGGAGCCCGTGAGAATTGTCAAAACAAGAACCTACGCCGAACTCTCGTTCGCATGCACAAAATGTGGGCTAGCTTCATTGAGTTTTGCTGGAGCGTTCGAATTTGCCATAAAAGAAACAGCAAACAGTGTTTGGATAGAGCGAAAATTGATCGAAAATCAGAGAAAATTTCTCAGCTCTGATGCCATGTAAGAATTTTCGTTGTTTATTAATTTGAATTGTTGAAGAAACAATCGAGAGGAAGCTCAGCTATTTATAGAGTTGATAAGCTGAAGCTTCCAGTGAAAAACAAAACTAATAATTCAGTATACACGTCAGCAAAATAACTACCTATGCCATCTAAGCAGCTAAATGCCAACGAAGCAACTATACATTGAACAATGCTAACTCTATCAATATCATGACAAAACCAACATCTCTAATTTAGTCCCACCTCAGGCTGCTTTTCACAAATTCAATGTCATATAAACTTGGCAGACAGCATGCAACATGACAATTGAACTGCAGAAAGCAAATTGAGAGCAAAATATTCCAGCTTTATTAGCTGGTAATTCTCTTGGCATGTTGACGGGGACGAGGAGCCAAAGATGGATAATTTGAGAACAAGGCTTCTTGTCATGTATTTGAGCATTAGAGGTAAGAAAAGTAGAACTATTTTTGAGAATGTATTACAATGATCATACGTTTGTTAGCATGTAGAATCATTACAAAAGAGAACTTTCTTTATAGAATCATTAATCACAAATGAACAAATATAATGTCATTGTAGAAAAATTAGGATAGCAGACATACTAGTGGCCATCTCTGGTAATTATCCAATCCGTCATGGGACCGTTGAGTAAGTTGCTTGTCAGATACGTATTCAGAGGCAACATAAATAAACCACAATTAAGTTCTATTGGACAAAACTGAAAGGATATAGCTTAAAGTGAAGAAGTGGATTATGATGATATATACTTTATTAACATAGGAATCAACAAGTTCCAAAGTTTTAAATTAAAACTTCTTGATTAACTATTGATTTTTTTTTCACATATATAGACCTACAGCTGTATTAAGTTTGTGAAGAGGAACAAGCACAAGTGCCCTTGTCATGGGTTCAAAGATGGGTTCATTTCGTAATTATGCACCTCAAAAGTTCATAGTCCTTACATTAATAACGTTTTTGGATTTCCCGAGAAGTTCCCTTCCAACTTGTTGATGTTGAATTATCTCAATATTGTGGACTAATTAAGTATAATTAATTTCATATAACTTAATTTGGTAGTATATTTTGTATAAAGTGTGACCATAAATGTATATAATATATCTATATTATACATGTATTTATCCTTAATGGGACGGATATAATACATGATCCAAATTTATGGGAGGTCCCTACTGTTGACACTATTATATAAGTGATGACCCATTGATCACTTGTATAGAGTGAAAAAGGGTGGACAGCAGTAGCAACCTCCTTGCTCTCTCTCGTTCTTCATCATCCCTCACCATCATCTTCCTCCATTTGGCTTTCAGACCACCATATCAGAGTAAATTGAGGATGGCCAAGCATGGATGGACCTCCGGTGATGTCTTCTTCAGCTGGCAGAGGCGGCAATGGCGTGAGAATGGTGGGTTCTGGTTCAACCCACCAAAGGTAAGATTTCTTTCTAATATATTGTGCTAATGGGCTTCGTGGACGAATTAGTTCTAACAATTGGCATCAGAGCATGTCCACAATAAAGCCATTAGCCATTTTTTTGAAGAAAAATGAGAATATGTATATTTTTTATTTTTGGGTATTTTTCGAATTTTTGCAATACCCAAATGATTTATGTATTTTTGAGCCAAAATATTGCTAAATCTTAGTTGAGGATGATAATGTGTGAAAAATGCCATGAAAAAAAATGTGAAATGGGGTTGAATTGAGGGAGAAAACGTCGGGTCGGGTCGAAATGACCCACTTTTCTACAACTCGCTTGTTTTGGGCGAGGAAGATGACGGGCGCGTGCGTTGCTCGCACCAGACAGCTTCATAAGAGGCGCCCGCGGCGCCAATGGCAATGAGGCGAGCGCGTGTGATACACGCGCCCACATATGAAAATTAAATTTTAAATTTTTTTTTCTGCCCCAAATTTCCTTTTTCCTGGGCCATTTTATTTTGGGCCGATTTGTCTTGTTTTGGGGCCAACAGTTTGGGCTCCTTCTTGTGTTTTCTATGCCGGTTTTGGTTTATTTGGGGCTGGTATTTTTTTGTTAAAAAAGTGAGTTAATTTGTTTTGTTTAATGTTTTGGGCTATCAATTTTTGGAATTTTATGGGCCATCTTGTATAATTTAATTAAGCCTTAAAATTTAATTAAGTAGGCCTTAATATTCAATTAACTTAGGCCAAAATTATTTTATGTAATATTATGGGCATTATTTTATTTAGTTATTTTAATTAGCCATTTAGTATTAAATTAATTTTGTGTAATTAAAATTAATTAATTTTGAGGCCATTTTGCCTAATAAATTTAGGGGCCATGTTGATAAATTAATTTTTATTTGGCTATTAAATTTGAATTAATTAGTGGCTATGTTTTTGCATAATTAATTAAAAGGTCATTTTGGATTATGATTTAATTGGCCATTTTGATTTATTAATTATGGGCCATATGGTAAATTGATTTTTGGAAAATTTTGGATATTTAATAGCCATAATTAGTTGTTAAACCCAAAATTAATGTGATATAAGTGAATTTTGGAGGAATTAATTTTGGAGTAATTTCTAGAAATTTAATTACTCATTTAATTCATAATTCACTTAATTTTTGAAATATATACTCATGCCCATAAATTACTAATATTTGGCCTAATTAAATAAGTTTAAATAAATTATTTGGGTATTTTGTTGAGCCATTTTGGATTATGGTTTACCCATTCGTTAATAATTTATTTAAATAAATAAACTTTCTAAAATTAATATTGCCTTATTATTTGAATATTCACATTTATGTGAAATTATTTTTAATTAATTACTGTTGGGCCTGAAATTATTACATATGCTTTAGGAATTGCATATTTTGGATGTAGTTAATTTTGGTCAATAAATTTTGTGAATATTCTTAAAATTATAAATCATTAATTGGATTGACTAGTACTTGCCTGTCGCAGGAATAGTCATGAAGATTTTCTGACAATTTATTCTGATAATTTTAAGGATATAATAATAAGGCAATGCATAGTGATAGTTGCAATTGCATAATTTACTGAGATCTCTAGAAGTGGCTAGTCTCTCTCTGTCGGATTGTTAGTTGCTTTTAGAGATGCTTGGGAATGAGAGGATTCTGGTTGGGATATGACACGATCTCCTTACCCTGTCGGTGGGCGATCATTCAGGTTATATTCAACTAGTTTTGTCTTATCTTCGGTAGTGTATTGTGGAATTTATCGAGTCATTCCACTAGCCTCCATATTGTGCAACTATCACATATCGAATTTCTAGTATGATCAAATTAGATAGATAGTATGAATTATTCTCTACGGTTAGGGACATATTAAACTACGAAGTAGTCCCGAGATTCGATCTATCTTCTATACCCAATAATGTGAGCTCTTTGAGGATAAAATATCTAGAATTTCGGGAACACTCAAGTGGAAATTCTCTAATTATATAAGGTATACCATGAAAGAGTACATCAGAGAAAGTGTTCCGATTAGGAATAACCAAGAAGTATTTATGGATGCCATTAGAAAATAGTTTGCATAAGATGGATAAAGGTTGCTATAGGATTTTGATTCCATATATGGCAGATTCAGTACTACTTCCTTTTGGGATGGAGAATTGGAGATCTTCCAGTTTTACAGATCTAATTTAATGCAAAAGGAAGTATGACATTTTAATATCAAAATTGATATTGTCATTCAAGAGTGGGAGATCTTTCGGGTTAACAGATCTCATTTAGCCATAATGATGACATATGCTAACATTACTGCCGGAAGGAAATATTATTAAGAGGTCTCAATAAAAGATCATTTTAGAAGAAGAAATTTGCCAAGTCTATTTCCCATTCTGGTTCCACCAACACCTCTAAATATCAATGTGTGCTACTTCTGGGATAATCTTAAGCACAAGAGGGTAAATTACAAGAATCCTTTAGATTGGAATGTGTGAAAAAGGCATTTTGTTAGCCTTTCATTTTGAATCCAATCTAGAAGATATGCCCTCTAACTATTGGTGTTTGGATACTGGTGCTATTATTGATAAAGCTATAAGCAACTGGAGATCGAATAAGGGAAAAAAATTATTGTGAATTAGGGCTATAGAGTTAGAATCCATATTGAAAATATAGCTAGTTTGTTGTTACATTTTGTAGATAGCTTTGGAGCTACTGTTGGTTGATACCTTCATTCTGATAACAGAAAAGTATTTCTAATTAGTAACAACATGTGTACTGATTCTGGGCAAAATTTCTTTAATGGTGAATGATGTGACTGTTGATTTTGATTATAAGAGAATAAATAAGAAATCTATCAAGTAGTGGCGTAAGAGTTAGGGACATTTTGAGGCACATGTAAGATTGCATTAAGAGAAATCTTACTGCTAATATTAAGGATGTGATTAACAGATATTGAGATGATTAGGAGCCGATATATATCGACATTTGTAAATCATATCCAGATATTGTATTCAATAGATATAAGTGTTTCATCACTCTAACTAAAGACCATTTTGATTTAGGTCATATATAGTTAAAGATCTAATCTTGTAGAGGCCTTAGGCATTCTGATTAATTTCGCTGCACTGCTTAAGGCAATGATCAGACAGTAGTGATGAATATTATGTTCGGTATAATGAAACTAGGCAAAATCATATACCGATTTTCGGTTAAGTGCACTATAGGATTACGTATTGACGACTAGTGTACAATGCTTGGAATATTGAAACAAAATGAGATTACAGTTGCAGTCAATCGTACAGTCTGATCTAGTACGATTTATGTTGATCACTCCAAATCTTTAAAATTCGGGTGGAGTGAAATTAAAACTGCAATTCACATTCAAAGTTGATCTCCAAGCAAGACCAGTTCCTAAATGCATGCCAAGTTATAGTCAGACATTAAGTTGATTTTATGCCGCTTTCTGTGTTTAAGGTTATAAGGTAAGGCAAAAGAGCTATTACCCATAGTTAAGAAAACTTGACAAGAAAACTATTAGCGGCAATTTTGTTGGCTATTATATCGGCTAGAAAGATTCTAGATTTCATTTCTCGTTATGTGACACTAGAATCATTAAGTCTGACAATGCAATCTATTTAGTGGATGACTTAAAGAGTGGGAGTTGTGAACTCCACAAAGTCATTATTGAAATACATTTCGTTGTGCCAATCTCATATATATGTTATCTTTGATAATGAAAAGCCACAAACAAAAGGAATCAACAGTTGATCCCAATACCATATTTTGAACCTACACCTGACCTTACAGAAGAATATGAATATGAATATGAAATGTCTTCTGTTTCTGATGTTGACACCTAATTTTGTCTCATCTTGTTATTATTATTATTATTATTTTTACTATTTGTTTTATTATTATTATTATTACTATTATTATTTATGTTATTATTATTATTATTACTATTATATTATTATTTTTTATTTTTACTAACCTATTGTATGAGACATTTCATGTCGTCATGTCACTTCAGGATGAAGAATCTAAGTGAGGCTTTATTTTGTTTTAAGGATTGAGATTCTTCGTGACACATCAATAGGCATACATTATTGGTCTCATAGAACCTACATTGAGTGTTGAGTAGGTTTATTGTATGCTGTTCTCCTAATAAGACGTAATTTAGTGAAAAGTGATATATTGTGCAAATCTCAAAATCCTCGAGATGATAATGAAAGAGCTCATATCGAGTGTTATGTATGCCTTATTGTGGGTAATTAGTGTATGCTCAAGTTTATACACATTTGAATATTGTGTATGTTATAGGTGTATTTCGGAGATACTTGAGCGATCCTGTAATAGAGAACTAGAAGCTATAAAGAGAGTATTCGGATATTGACAAATCTGACATTCTAAGTTTGGTCAGATATTCTGATGTTAATTTTGCAAGCTATCTAGATATTGAAAATTATTTTGGTTATATATTTGTGGATATAAAGGAGTTGTATTTTGGAAAATGTAAAGCAAACACTTACAGCATCCTTGATTGTGGAGGCTAAATATGTAGCATGTTGTAAAGTTACATGATGGGCCATTTAGGCTGCAGAATTTCGTCTCAGGGCTGGTTTTCTGTTGTTGCCATTTCTAAGTCTTGCAGGTGTACTGTGGTAATGTTGCAACAAGTATTTTCTCTCTCAAAATGCTTGGAGTTCCTCACACTCCAAAATGTTTAGATATCATCATTTATTTTGTTAGAGAGAAAATAATGGAATCCATTGCTTGATTAGATTGTAGAGCACATGGTTAAAGAGCTCATTCTGATTAACTAAGAGTATGGCTGCTAAAGTGCTTTGACGACATAGCACTTGTATAAGGCATATAGAGCCATTTGTTGTATTAAGTTAGTGGGAGATTCGTAATAAAATTAACTGCAGTTATGTAAATGGATTCCTACTTGCCATTTATGCATATTCTATTTACACGTATTTTGGTGCATATGGCAATTTGTTGGATAAGACATTCTGTATTAGTCTCATATGCTTCTGTTGAAGCAATGCATCATTCGGTTTAGATGCATGGACCTAATGGAAATGGATATTGATTTTGTTTTTCATATCATTTTCATTTCACACTAATACTACTATTTTGTTAAAGTCTTTATAAGTTTACGCATTTGTACCCTGTCGGTATGATGCATTCTGAAGCTTGTAAAGGCTTATTGTTGTTAAAGTATTTGTAAGCTTACATATTTGTACCCTTTCGGTACAATGTATTTAGAGGGCTTATGAATACATATTGATATTATATGATATTTTCGTTAATTAACTTAATTGTCCAAGTGGGAGAATGTTGAATTATCTCAATATTGTGGACTAATTAAGTATAATTAATTTCATATAACTTAATTTGGTAGTATATTTTGTATAAAGTGTGACCATAAATGTATATAATATATCTATATTATACATGTATTTATCCTTAATGGGACGGATATAATACATGATCCAAATTTATGGGAGGTCCCTACTGTTGATACTATTATATAAGTGATGGCCCATTGATCACTTGTATGGAGTGAAAAAGGGTGGACAGCAGTAGCACCCTCCTTGCTCTCTCTCGTTCTTCATCATCCCTCACCATCATCTTCCTCCATTTGGCTTTCAGACCACCATATCAGAGTAAATTGAGGATGGCCAGGCGTGGATGGACCTCCGGTGATGTCTTCCTCAGCTAGCAGAGGCGGCAATGGCGTGAGAATGGTGGGTTTTGGTTCTACCCACCAAAGGTTAGATTTCTTTCTAATCTATTGTGCTAATGGGCTTTGTGGACGAATTAGTTCTAACAGTTGAAGCTTATATCTGCAGGAAAAGAAAGTCAGCAGATATTTAAAAATCTGCAAATGATGATTTAATCAAAATATGATATCTAATTATCTATTATTATGTAGATGCGTGCAGGGCATTAACAAAGAGTGCAGTCATAAAAAGAATTAATCATACATATACATATACATATGATTAGATGCTGCAGTTTTTCTACTAGCAGAGTCCATGAACAATCCAAATATTCCCTTAACCTGACGAGATATTGCTATGAATACCTTAGCAATATATGACAATATCAAGCAAGATTTCTTTGAAGGAAGGAGGCAATGACATGGAACTTGTGAAAAGAGATAGACCGTACAAAGTTTTAAGAGTTGTAATGTCTCCCAAGTAGCTTGGAATTGGCCCTGCTAAGCGGTTATTTGAAAGATACGCGAAATAAACACATTAGCTCTTAAGGATATATAGCATTCACTTTCTAAACATTATCAACATGTAGTACATAGTCGCTTACACAAATTCCAACTTCATAGCAGCCCATTCAAGTGGTAGTGTGCCATTAAGAAAGTTTCGATGGAGATCACTAAAAGGCACATAAAGGAGAGTTTATGGATATGTAGAATACTATGGTCTTATTTTGTAGTTTTAAAGAGCAATACATATCAATTGTAACCTTCTCTTACATTGTTTTGAGGTTGGGTAGCTTCAGGAGTAAGCGTGGAAGAATACCACTAAGATCCTGCCCTGAAATACGGCTATTGAGAAGCATATCAAGACTTTTAATTTGGCTATGACAATGCTTTCATTGCCAAAATAAAGAAGCAAGCAAATCATATACACTAAAATAAAAACTTCTTAAAAGAAAAAGTACAGTTAAGGAAATTTGAATAAGTAATTTCTTATGACCAGTGGGGACATACATGCTATCAATATGGCATTGGCCACCATTTATGGAGCAATTGCAGGTGACAGTGGTGTTTCTTACCACCTCTAGTTGTGGGACATTCTGTGATAGTGGTGGTGTATACCAACTTGACTTATTATTGCAAGGGTTCTCACTGAAATTCCAATCCTTCTTTCCAAGTTCTGCTGCTATCCCATGAAGAGCTTGTACAGTAAAAAAAACCATTTTATTAGAGTAGATCCACAGTCAACCTGCAACATATTGTTCACGTTGATCCAAAGATCTCACGATTGTCTTACAAAAAAGAATCTAGAGGTAACTCCTATCGTATAGCACTTAGGTCCCATAGAAATTTAGAGATGGCTCAGCACTTAGGTCCCGTGTTTTTGCTGGTGGATCACTCTGATACTATTTGTGAAGACCCGCATTCAACTTATGAGATGTTGTTTACTTTGACCTGAAAGTCTCACGATTTTATTCCATAAAAAATACCTCATAAGTATGAATTCAAGTCTTTACATATATAGCATTGTAGATTCTCACAATTTCTCGACAAGGGATTGGGGTGTTATGCAAACATCTTAGTTTCTATCTCTTTCCATTTTTTAATTCTTGTTGGAGGAGGGTAAATTTGGATGAATATTTGGAAATTTTTGGAATGATAGCTTTTGAAGATCTATAGAAGAAAAACATCAATTCCTCAAGGAATTCTTGGCAAATATACTCAAGGACTCTTAACAGAATTAAACATGCAATTTACTGATTTCTGATTGAAACCATCAACTGCAAGAGCGTTAAAACTCAAAATCTTAAGAGGAAATTGTTAATATTAATGTGAAGACTCACACTCAACCTGCAAAGTATTATCCGCTTTGACTTAAAAGTCTCATAATTTTGTCCCATAGAAGGCACTTTACAAGTATGAGTTCAAGTATATATATATATGATATTGCAGACACTTACAATCTCCCGATGTGAGATTGAGATGTGACAATCAAGCAGTAATCAGATAAGCAAGAGATGCTGAGGTAAACTAATAACACTAGTTAATCATGATACCAAGCCATCCAAACTGAAACATGAAGATTATTGAACAGTACTGCATTAAGTTCGTGAACCATGTACTTACTTTCATCATGTGGTGGAGGTGGTGGCTCCACTTGAGATTCAACTTTGTTCGATCCCATGCAGATGAGAATCAAGACTGCACGTAACACGAAGCCAAAGATATTCATGGTTGGAAAGTAAATGGTTCTTCCCATGTCTTCTCCTAGATGCTCAACTGCTCTTGCTATCTCCTTTTTATAAAGAAGAATAATTACATATTCCCCATGAGACGATAGGGACAATGAGGTAAGTGGCAAAAAAGGTTGGAAACGCTGAATGTGGAGGAGAAAACCGCACGGCTCATCTCATTTTCCACATAATAAATATCAATGGTGCTTTTTGTTTTGACGAATGCTACACGTTTCTTAGATGGCGAAACATAATCGAACAAAACATTTCCTTGCAGTATGAAAAGCACGTTATCCTTTTAGTCTACTCAAGTCAATGTAGAGCTTGGCATAATTGATATACCAAATAACGCATCTAACAATAGAAGAAAAACGCTTACTTTTCTTAAGACAAACCCGTTAATATCTACATTAAGATCATTTAGATGCATGTACAATTTTGATGGATCATTTCCAAATAAATTACCCTTTGTCACAATCATGAAAGTGTGTAAAACAAATCTACATCTTTGTTATTTTTGAAGTCAGTCTCTACACCACAAGGATCAAGATTGACTGGATGGATCTTGAACAAACATTGAGGACGAGCCAACCCATGCTATTGAATCTGATGACTGAGCAAACGTGCTGGTGTCACTATCCTTCCGAGATTGCATTCGGTTGAATTGGTCTTTTAGTGCTCCGAATCTCATTTCATCACTGAAGATACTTGTATCCATGACCAATTCAGGAACATGGATTCGACCTTCAAGCATGTTTACCACCTCAGACATGATTGGTCTAAGTGCTGGTGATGAATTAGTGCACAACAAAGCTACTTTTATCATCCTGATTGCCTCTTCTTCGTTGAACTCGGTCCCCAGCCTTGAGTCCACCAACTCCATTAGATTTCCTTTCTGTTGTAATACAAGAGCCTGAGGAGATAATGGAGGTCACAAAAGAAAATCAAAAGCAGATACCACTTGGGAGAAAACATGATGTTTCTATGATGATATCTCAACCTTAAAAACAGAATCCAAGATATAATATTAGAGCTTAAGACGTGAATTATATCTTACCCAATCTTGAAGGCATACATAATCCTCCTCTGGTCGATACTTCGTATTGTTCTTTCCAGCAACAATTTCTAATGCAACAATCCCAAAACTATAAACATCTGCCTTGTAGGTGAGATAGCCCCATAATGCATATTCAGGGGCCATGTATCCTCTGCAAAATAGGAACTGTAAGCACAATATTCTCAAGCATGTATCAACTTTGTTCATCATTGCATAAGCAGTTTTGCAATTAATAAATTTATGATGCAGGACTTCCTTGCTCTTGGGAAATATAAGAACATAGAGAAATTTCTTAAGTCACCTAACCAATCCCAGTTCCACCAAAGATTGGAGGCTTTCATCTCATTTTTACTGCTTTAAATATTGATGCTCCACTCAATTGCAGAAACTTCAGTTACAAGAATCTATGCATTGTTTTTATGGTAGCAACTTGAGAAATTAGTATTTCTCAAACTTGCAATTGAGTTGCAAAAATGAAAGAGAAAAGAAACAGAAGTACAGTTCTGTTAGATTCAACTGAAATACGCTGAATTGAAAGAAATGCAGTGATGATCAGCAGATTCTTCAAAAACAAAAAAACAAAAAAAAAAGGGGGGGGGGGGGGGGGGAGGAAAGAGGTAGCTTACATAGTTCCAGCAATTCTGGTGCTAATATGGGTGTTTTCCTCCTCATCAAACTTGGCCAAACCAAAGTCAGATATTTTAGCATTGAGATCCCTATCAAGTAGAACATTGGTAGTTTTGATGTCTCTATGAACAATTTTCAAATCTGATTCCTCGTGCAGGAAAGCCAGACCTTTTGCTATTCCGAGACAAATTTTCTGCCTAGTAGGCCAGCCCAATTTCTGCTGGCTTTCATTAGGACCTATCATTGACACAGGCCAACACCATGAAATTCATTATATTGTTGTCAATATATAGTGTTTAGATCCTTCCTTCCTATAATTGTAGTAAAAAAAACATCATCTTTTTTCTTCTTGTGGGGATGGTGGAAATGATCAAAAGAGGATAGGAACACTTCCTTTATGTGCAGTTCAATCACAGACAATTAAAGCAAAGGATGATAAAAGAGGTTTTGGATACTAAGCTTACCAAATAAAGCACGTGAAAGGCTATTATTTTCCATGTATTCATATACCAACAACAGCTGACCTCTCTCAGTGCAGCATCCATATAACCTAACAAGATTTGGGTGTTCTAATCCTGAAATCATGCCTAGTTCATTCAGAAATTCGCGATCCCCTTGTCTTGATTTCGAAGAAAGCTTTTTTATTGCAATTATGGTACCATCTAGAAGTACACCCTACAGCAGAGGTATAGCATAGAATTTTTGTTATATATTTCATTACATAACACTGACTGCTAAACATCATAAATCAGAAAGGAAAAGATAAAATGGTAAAGACAAACCATGACTGCAGGTACCTTATAGACAGCTCCAAAACCACCTTCCCCAATTTTATTTGCGGCGTCGAAGTTGTTAGTCGCAGCTTTCATTTGTCCGAAGGTAAAAAAGCCACTCTGCAGATCTAACCCCCTCAAGACTTGGAAAAGATAGGGGGAAACAAATGAATTACACACAGTCAATAAGCATGCAAAACGTACACTTGTGTGTATTGATCATCCTAGAGAAATTATTTGAAAATATAAAATTGTATATTGAAGTTTATTAGAGTACTTTGTTCTCTTGATGGCTCGGGTCGAAAGGAGCCTTTCCACCATAGAATGCCAAAGATTATGACAATAAGGCACAGAACAGAAACAACAACTCCCACTACAATCTTCATATTCTTCTCCCAAACATTAGGAACCGAAGGCTTGACATCTACCAACAAAATGACAAAATATACATAAATAGTTATTCTCAAACTTAATCTCATGAAGTAACAATGTATCTTCATATGCCAGTAAAATGTTACACTGACCCAACAATTTAAGTACTTAAGATATCGAATGCTTAAAGCAAATTAAACTCTTCTCCTTTTGAGAAAAAACACATGAAGTGGGTCTAATGTTGCTGTGTCAGTTTACAGTAAAGTTCTACCAGCTTCAGCTTCCAAGATTCCATGTCATGCAAACAATAGTTAAGGCAACTTCATTATTGCTTCACATCATTTACATGTTAATCCACTTCAAAGTAAGTTGGATAATTAAGAATAGAGTTCTTAAATATAACTAGGAGATTGAGTAAGTACATAAGAAGAATGAATGGCTATTTAGATCACATCTTACCAGAGTCTACTGAGATAGCTGATATCAGAGGACCATATGTTCCTCTTTTTGGGGTACCAGTTGTCCCCTTCCCAGACCAGTGAAAGCGTATTGCTAAAGTTTTGTTTCTGACAACCGTTTTAAATGTCCGAATAACTGCTTTATCAGCCCCCTTTGCCTCATTTTTAATATTGAAATCCTTCAATTCAAGTTTATCCTGCAACAAACTTATTCAATAAAAGCATCTTCAGCAACATGCAAATTACACTTCACATACAACATGATTGACTACCTGGACATAAACATCAAATATCCTTCTTCCAAGACTTTGATAGGATCTATTGTCTCTGATAACTATCTCAGCAAAATGAAGCGTAACTGTATAATTCCCATTTGCTAAGCAACGAACATAATACGTGAGAGAAAGAGGAGAGAGGCGTGCTCTTGTGTATAATTCAGAGTTGTTTGTTCTGAGAATGGAGACATTTTGTGCTATATAGTCCCTTGAACTAACAGCAGTATCCCAAAAACGCCCAGTGCTACTAGTTTCCCAAGTCTCTTTGAGTGGATAATATTTTGCTGGACCTCCTGAGTCTTCATCTGCTTCATATTCAATGCCTCCAATAGATGCTGCTCCACCACCACAATTTATATTTACCGAATACCAATCTATGAAGAATGAAAAAGTAATGGTGATTACATTGATCAAATTATAACATGAAAAAACACTCGAATAAAATTAGTGCCATTTCATCTTAGTTAGGGTAAAACCTTAATCTAGAGAAGGTTTTCAAAGTCTACACACACACACACATTTTAAAGCAAAGAAATTACCTTTAGAACAAGGAAAGTTCGCAAGACAGTTATCGGCTTGTCCTCTAGATGAGAGTGGTACGACAAAGAAGCATCAGCCTTGCTAGATAGAAGGAAAGAATAAAAAAATACAAGAAAGCAGTAGCATTTTTGCGCATTCAATAAGATACAAACTTACGAGTTTTTGCCTCCTGAAAAGCTTTGGAACAGATTTCTAATAAACAACAAACCAATCACTTTAAAATTTCAAAAAATTTACAAAAGGGGAGAAGTAATATTTACACATCATAGGAAGCCAAGTTAAGAGGGAGTTTTTTCTTACAGATTTTCCCGGCAGGAAGCCTGCCCAGAGCTTTCAGAAAAATTATTGTAAGAAAGATCTATCTGGCTACAAAGAAGTATAATGGATTATAACTAACTAGACTTGAAATATTAAAGCACATTATACTTTGATTAAAATAACGACATTATATTAGACAGGACATCCTTCCAGGAATTGTACCCTTGAGCAGAAAGAAAATGGACAACTTGGGTCATCTTTCCATTGCTTGAAGAGAAATAGCTAGATTGGAAGTAAATCATTAAGATCTTTGAAAAAGAACAAAAGAAAATCCTTTAGTGAATGTAAATAACCAAAGATCAAATCCAGCCTTCAACAAAGGCTAGAGGGTTATATAGTCTAGCCATGACAGAATAGAAAATTTCTTAATAAACCCTAATTTTTTCTTTATGCACCCCATTTTCCTCATGTGCTTACTGTTCAAACACCAGTAAAAATGGGTGTAAGAAGAAAAAAGGTGGGTGTATTTAGAAGCTTTTGACAGAAAAAGGCAATAATTTTCCCTCCTCTAAAATTTTGCATTGGACCAACAACATCTACCCAAAACACATTTCCAATTTTAAATCTTTCATGTCCCACTATGCTTGTTAAATCATATATGGACTAAATCTTCCAACACCTCTCCCCTTGACTTAAATCTTCTAGGAGAGCAAAAGGTTACAGAAGGGTAGCTTTTATTCTCTAGGCATAACATGGGAAACATGCAATTTTTTAAGATGTGTGAAGCTTAATTATTGTCCCGATGCTGATTGTCTTTACGTAGAGTCAGCACATGGAGCAACCTTCGTGGTAAGGCTGCCAGTTTGAGGTTGTACA
The DNA here is from genome assembly GCA_031772115.1 of Heritiera littoralis. NCBI lineage: Eukaryota > Viridiplantae > Streptophyta > Magnoliopsida > Malvales > Malvaceae > Heritiera > Heritiera littoralis. The sequence continues at coordinate 3,466,017 of JAPDPK010000026.1, read as the reverse complement.
CATTTTGAGAGACCATGAAAAGAAAACATTGAGAGATCTAAAGGAAATTTTTTGGGGGGATTTGTTTGTAATCTTTTTCATATAGTGAAAATCTAAGGCATCTGCAAGTAGACATAGCTCTCACGTTGAGATTGAACCACTAGAAATCTCGTATGTTCCTTGTGTTTCATTTTTATTTGCATTTGTAAATTATCATTCTTTGAAAGTAGGTTAAGGACTTTAATCCCAACAAAATTGTAGAAACTGATATCGTAGAGAATGTAGAAATTGATAGGAACATGTTTTTCTGATTTTCTACATAAAAAACTACAGCTTACAGAGAATATAAATAGTTGTAGGCTAAACTAGGAAATCTACGTAAATCCCTATATATCCTAGATACCATTTTCAGAAAAAGAAAAGGAATCCTAAATAAAGGAAAGTTTTAAATGAAACCAATCAGGGAAATATTTGGTCAAGATACCAAATCCCTTTATCTTAGGAAATAAATAAAAAATCAATCATATCCAATCCCATAGAATCTGGACTGGATTTCCACACTCCCCCTCAAGTTGGGTAGTAGATGTCAATCATACCCAACTTGGACTTCAAGCTTTCAAAATTGTTTCTAGGAAGGGCCTTGGTGAGAATATCTGCGGTTTGAAGACTAGTTGGCGTGTAGACAAGTCTGACTTGGTCTTCTTCGATTTTCTCTTTGATAAAATGGCGATCAATCTCGATATGCTTGGTCCGATCATGGTGAACTGGGTTCTTGGCAATACTTATGGTTGCTTGGTTGTCACAAAACACCTTCATAGAACTTCCTTTTGAAATCCTCAATTCCTTCAACACCCTTTCAAGCCAAATTCCTTCACAAATCCCATAAGACATAGCTCTGAATTCTGCTTCAGCACTACTCCGAGCTACTACTGTCTGCTTCTTGCTTCGCCACGTTACCAAATTACCCCATACGAATGTGCAATATCCGGTGGTTGACCTCCGATCCGTTATAGATCCTGCCCAATCTGCATCTGAGAAAACTTCAACATCTCTATTTGAGGTTTTCTTGAAATGTAGTCCTCTGCCTGGGCTTTTCTTTAAGTATCGAAGAATCCGGTAAATTGCTTCCATGTGTGCTTCGGTAGGGTTATTCATAAATCTGCTTACTAGGCTAACAGCAAAACAAATGTCTGGTCTAGTATGTGTCAAATAAATTAGTTTCCCCACAAGCCTTTGGTAACTACCTTTGTCAACTAGAGGACTTTCTTCTTCAACTCCTAACTTGCCATTTGAATCCATAGGAGTATCTGCAGGTTTGCATCCAAGCATCCCTGTTTCCTTAAGAAGATCTAGAACATATTTTCGTTGTGAAATAGAAATCCCATTTCTTGATCGAGCTACTTCCATGCCAAGGAAATACTTGAGCTTTCCTAAGTCTTTTATCTCAAATTCTCTTGCCAAAAGGGTCTTTACCCCAACAATCTCCTCCATGTAGTCCCCTGTAAGAATGATGTCATCCACATAAACGATATGGTTCTGAATCTTGGTTTTGCTTTGGAGATGTGCGACTCTCTACCTCCTTTTGAGATTTCGGTCTCCTTGAGTAAACAATCATGTCTTTTGTTGCTGTTTCTTTCACGGACTCAGGGTTTTGAGGGCTAAATTGAGTGTTAGTTATCTCAGGATCAAGAGGTTGGTGGTGGATTTCTGTGAGGATTATAGGTGGACTAGATATTTGGGCTGGTGGACAAGAGATTTGGGCTGGTGGTAAAGGTACTGGTTTAGCAGCAGGTATGGTTTCCCAAAGTTGATATTCTCTCGCACTCTCCCCCTGAATGTCAGCTTTGGTGTAATGTGGCTGATTCTCAAAAAAGGTTACATCCATAGAATTATAAAATCTTTTGGTTACCGGTGAATAACATTTGTACCCCTTTTGGTTTGGAGAGTAGCCAAGAAATATGCACTTGACTGATTTGGGATCCAATTTACTTCGATGTTGCTGATGTATATGGACAAATGCGGTGCACCCGAACACTTTAGTAGGGATGAATGAGATAATTCGAAGATGAGGGTAGGTTGTAAGGAGCTTTTGGCACGGTGTTTGGAATTGAAGGACACGAGAAGGCATTCTATTTATGAGATAAGTAGCTGTTAAAACTACTTCTCCCCAAAAATGTTTTGGAACATGAGTGGCAAGCATGAGTGATCGGGCAACCTCCATTAGGTGTCGGTTTTTCCTCTTTGCTATTCCGTTTTGTTGGGGAGTATCCACACATGAGCTTTGATGGACAATTCCCTGATCAAGTAGATAAGCTCCGAGGATAGAGTGATAATATTCCCTTCCATTGTCGGTTCTAAGCACCTGAATTTTGGTTTGGAATTGAGTCTGGACCATTTTGTTGAAATTCTGAAATATTTGCCCAACCTCAGATTTGTCTTTCATGAGGAACAACCAAGTCACTCGAGTGTGGTCATCTATGAAGCTAACGAACCATCTAGAACCAGTAATATTTGCTATCCTAGATGGTCCCCAAACATCACTGTGAATTATGAAGAATGGATGGGATGGTTTATATGAATGATGTGGGTAAGTATTACGAGAATGCTTGGACAATTGACAAATTTCACATTGGTAATATGAGGGATTTTTTTGGAATAATGTGGGAAATAGTTTTTTGAGGTACAAGAAGTTGGGATGACCTAATCGGTAGTGCCACAACATGACTGCACTATCTTTATGACTGCTAGAGGTTGAGACTGTGCAAGCATTATTCTGAATTTTCCTCTCAGATTCTTCATCTCTAAGAAGATAGAGTCCCGCACATATCCTAGCGTTGTCAATCTTCTTCCCCGAATCCAAGTCCTGAAATTCACACATATGTGGGAGAAATTTAGTAACACAATTAAGATCTCTCGTAATCTTACTAATAGATAAGAGATTACAATCCAAATTAGGAACATGGAGAACAGAATTAAGCATTATGTCCTTGGAGATAGCAACTGAACCGATACCAGCCACTTTAGATAATGAGCCATCTGCAATACGAACTGTAAAATTTCCAGAACATGGGCTGTATTCATGAAATAACGATGCATCACCAGTCATATAGTCTGATGCGCCTGAGTCAACGATCCATGCCTTTGAGCTATGACGTTTGACACTTAAAGCGCTTAGAAAATTACCTTTTTGTGCCAAAGTGGCAGTACTCACAATTTCAGGTCTGTTTTGCTGAAGGGACTGACGTGGCATCTCATCGGTAGGTGTCTTCCCATAACTCTCCCTAGCGTGTACAGCCTTCCAAGCGATGTTGCTGATCATGCTCCCTGAGTTTGAAGTCACCTCTGATGTTGTGCTACCGCTCAGCATGGTGGGAGAAGAATCAAACTAAGAATTTTAATGGGTCGTATGCTCTTGATACCATGTAGAAACTGATATTGTAGAGAATGTAGAAATTGATAGGAACATGTTTTTCTGATTTTCTACATAAAAAACTACAGCTTACAGAGAATATAAATAGTTGTAGGCTAAACTAGGAAATCTACGTAAATCCCTATATATCCTAGATACCATTTTCAGAAAAAGAAAAGGAATCCTAAATAAAGGAAAGTTTTAAATGAAACCAATCAGGGAAATATTTGGTCAAGATACCAAATCCCTTTATCTTAGGAAATAAATAAAAAATCAATCATATCCAATCCCATAGAATCTGGACTGGATTTCCACAAAAATTAAATGAGGCTTTTACTTAAGGGGGATGCCTCTCTCTAGGACTTGAACTGAGCCTTGAAGGAAGGATAAAGTAAAAGTAATTTTAAGAATACAAAGCAATCAAATGAGTGTGAGCCTTGGTGCAACACAGTAATGCAGAGAGAAGGCTACGTACGTATGACTCTCCCTAGACCTCATAATGTGGAAGCCTTGTGCACTGGGCTTGCCATTTTTTTATATAACAATCACATGTTAGCAAGCAAAAATCATACTACAAATATTCTTTCAAGAGTCATTAACAAAATGTAGAAAATAAACAGATATGATATGTCCAAATTGCAAATAATAATAATAAGGACAGTAAACATACTAGCGGCTATCTTTGATGCTCAACCAGTCTGGAATGCGCCCAGTAAGTGAGTTGCTTGTGAGGTACCTATTCAGTTAGCACCATAATTTAAGCACTTCTATTGGAACTACATGGAAAGGTTATAACTCAAAGTGAAGTATATTTATCTGACCAAATTTAGAACTTATATAAGGATAATTAGGCAGGCAGGTTTATTTTTCCGCCTGATTCTGAAGCGGTGAAAGTATCGGCAAGCTAGTTTTATTTTCATACCATCCATGATTTGGCAAAGAGTGCACTGCTCAGATAAAATAACCAAATGGCAATGTTCTCTATTACCATAAGAATCAAAAGGTTTCAAGTTTAAAATTAGAACTTTTTTATTAACAAATGGTTTTTTTTCAATAAATAGACCTTTTTTTTTTTGGTTACAAATAAATAGACCTTTGATTAAATGAGAAAAAAAAAGATTGTGTTTTATTTCAAAAGCATAGAGTGTTCTTCTGATTGGTTCAAAAATGGTATTTGGGGTTTTGATGAATACACCCCAAGAATTCACAGCACTTACATGTATTTCGTTTTTGGAAGGCTTTCAGAACCAAAAATGTTACCTTCCAATTTGTTGAAGCTGAGATCTCTGGAAGAAATAGACAAATCAAATATTTCATAGCTACACAAATAAAAGTATCTAGATGATTGTTTAAATGAAATGCGAAATCCATGAAAGATAGATGATGAATACATTTATGAAGAAGGAATTCATGAAAAATAAATAAGTATATAAGCATATCAGATGTTGAAGTTCTCAAGATGCCGATCATAACAGATTCATGTTTATTTTTCTAAATATTCAACTTTCGGAAGAAGTGAATATCTAAATATTCCATTTAAAGAATGGAACACCTCACAGCACATTGCTACTCTAGACTCAACATGGATCTGAAACAAAAACTTCATGAATTATTAAACAAAAAGAGAGACATTTGTGTCTCAACAGAAGAACTGAGACATTACTATTTACCATTGTGCTCGTATACATTAACAAGACTGATCTCTTTGGCAAAACTACACATTGTTAGAAGCAATTTCTTTTTTTTTTTTTCTGAAGTCTATATATCATATGTTCTGTTACTAGTCCAATTAGATTAAAAACCAAAACGCTAACCTCATCATGTCAAATTGTTGATTACCTTAAATGAGTGCAGCAAGCAAAATGAGAGTATTTTAGAAAACTATATGATCATTTTGGAGACGAAATAAGTTTATAAGAAAAATATTGTGTGAAATTCTTTCGAAATAATGAGACAATGATATATTATTAAAAGGTATAAACAATAACCCAAAAACTAAAAAGAAAATGACTTCCTAAAATTTTCCATGCAAACTTTGGAATAATATTATCTACCTTTCAAAAAAAAAAATGACACTAAAATTTTCCATGTAAACTTTTATCCAAAATCAGTTCTAGCGCTGGAAATACTCATCAACAGCCTGGAAAGCTTTTCTTTAACAAATATTGCACCTAACCATTATTTTTAAACAATAAAATGCAAAGCGTTTAAATATATATATATATATATATATATATATATATATATATATATAAAATATGCAGTGTACCTAACCTCCAAGTACTGAAGATTGAACTATGACAAATTGATTAAAATCCACATTCAAAGAATGAAAAATGGTCTGTCAAATACTAACATAAATAATGAGAATTGAGGTGAAGTAAGAATAGCAGTATTACAAAATTATCATTCGTGAAAATTCCCATAAATAGTCAGGGATTGATCCAGATATATTGCAGCTACGTAACATCCTGCAATATAAGCCCGCATCGTGTGAGCACGATTATTGCAAATGGAGATTAGTCTGACCTTGAAGAATTTTGAAAGCCTAGGAATAACTTACAATCTGTACATGTTTGTCATATTTTGTAAGTTTGGAAACGTTGAACCCTCTCCAGGTAAGTCACTTATCCTTCTGAATTATATTGCACCATAAAGAATTGTTAAAAGAAAAAAGACTCCCAGTGCAGTAATTTTGCTATCTAAATTGGAACTGAACAAGCCGATGTTAATAGAGATTAAGAGCTACAAAATCAAAAGGCATTAAAAGCAAACTCACAGTTCGACTAAATTATCCAGAAGTGCTAAGCTTGAAGGAATTGGCCCTTCAAAACCACTAGCTTGAATCTCTCTGTTAGCAAAAGAATTCAAATTGATGAAGATTTCATTACCAAAACTTTCAATGAGCGGCTCCAGAGAAGTAGTGGAGACAGAAAGATGCTTACAATCTCTCAAGTTGCTTCCAATTATGAAAAAAGTCGGGTATTTTTCCAGTGAAGTTGTTACTGCTAATCCTACTGCATAAACCTCATATAAAAGCAGGGATACTCAACAAATCTAGCTTTATTAATGGTATAATTCTAGATAGTGCTAAAAACACTTACAGTTCTTTTAGATTGGAGAGATTAGCAAAGGCCGAGGGAAGCTTCCCTGTGAGAAAGTTAGCATTAAGAGTACTGCATTCATGAAAGAGGAAAAGTCAGGCTCACTATACCATACCAATTATTTGAGAGAGAAATAGACTGATTAATCATGCAAGAATATCTAATAGGGAAAAGAAGGCCTAACAGGTTTTCCAGGTTAACCAATTTCCCCAACTCAGGAGGAATAGTTCCAGAAAAAAGGTTGTTCTCGAGGCTCCTGAAAATATAATACTAATAAGAAACATTAGCATGATTGCAAAGAAAACACAAATACATAATACAAAATAAAACATTGGCGAGAAGGGCATACAAATATTTAAGAGTGGTAATATTTCCCAAATAGTCTGGAATTGGCCCTGATAAGCTGTTCATAGAAAGAGACCTGAAATGAACTAATTCCTATCAGTTGAAGGAAGGTAAGCTTATTCTAAACAGTACAAACATTAAGTGGATAGTAGCTTACACAAACTCCAGCTTCAGAACAGTCCATTCACGCGGTATTGTACCCTTAAGATAGTTCAGAAGGAGTTGTCTAAATGCAACAGAAAAGAGTTTTAAATTGGATGGAAGATTTTTTTGGGTTAAAGAGTAAAATCATGAACTGCGACCTTTTCTTACATTGTTTTAACAAATGATAGCTTGACGAGCGAGCGTGGAAGAACACCATCAAGATCCTGCCCTGTAAGATAGCTGTACCAAATAATACAAAACCTTTTAGATGCATGTCCAACTCAAAATTTCCAAATATATGATCTGATTTCACAGAAAATGGTTAGGAAAGAAAATTTATGTTAGTTTAGACGCATACAACGTAGACCTATGACACTCCAGTTAAGAGAGTGAAGATTGTGACTGATGACAATAAGTGACTGAGATGATTAATTTGAATGATTTGTATTTGAAGCCATTGCCACATGGCCTTTTTATCTTGAATGAGGCGCACCTTTACTGTATTTGCCTACGATAATTCCTTCATATTGCTAAAATCAAATTGGGGAATGCAAGCAAATCTCTGGTCTAGAAATTAAAGCTATTAAATTAAAAATAAATAAAAAAATCAAGTCTATGGTTAAGGAAACTAGAATAAGCATTAGTTTTCTTGTGACAAGTAAGGACATACATGCCATCGATGTGACATTCACCATTGAAGGAGCAATTGCAGGTAACAGTACTGTTCTTAAGGGCCTGTCGCCCATTTGGCGGCGGCGGTGGAGTAAACCAACTTGACTTATTGTTGCAAGGGTTCTCACCGAAATTCCAATCCTTCTTTCCTAGTTCTTCAGCTATCTCATGAAGAGCTTTCACTGAAAAGCCAATAAAGAGAACGCCATTGGAGGAGGGTGAGTTGGGTTGAAACATATTTACAACAAAATCTTAGGAACATACATTCAAGTATATACTCAAATGAACCAGACTTGCAATGTACTGTTAATGCATGATTAGTTAAGAACCAACAAAAAGAAAAGTCAATGGGAAGAGTGTACAAACATAAATTGGAAATTTTCAAAACCAGCAAGTAACCAAATAGTACTTATCTTCAACACAAACTGAAGCAAGAAAGAGATTGCAAATCTGTATTAATTTTACCTTCAAAATCCGGAGGAGAGGGTGGCTCCACTTGAGCTTCAACTTTGTTGGGTTCCATGCAAATAAGCACCAAGACTGTAAGAATCATGTACCCAAAAAGTAACTTCAAGGTTGAACGACAATTAGCAACACTTCCCATTTTTGTCTAGATGCTCAGCTTTGCTTTCTGTCTCTCTTGTCTGAAAAAGAACACAGATTTACCTTTCGGGTTGAGGACAATGAGGAAAGGAGTGCTTCTAAATACACTACAATTTTTTCTCTTTTCACCGCACTAAAAAACAAAGAGAAATTCTATTCACACCCCAAAAATTATTAGGCACACCCTATCTAAAAAAATTTGACTCTTCGTACCCCTTCCATGGCATTTTTTGTTTCCGGTGAGCTATGCCTGGCAGCACTTGAATGCTGCCAGGCAGCGAGCAAGTGCTGCCCAGGCAGTAGTTGTATGCTGCCTGGGCAGCACATGAATGCTGCCAGGCATGCTGTCGCAGCAAGTTGCCTGGGCAGCCAACAAAAATGGGGGAGAAAAAAGAAGCTCTCGCAGCAAGCTGCTTGAGCAGCCATGGGGGAGAAAAAAAAAAGCTCCCGGGAGTGGATTTTCGGGAGCTTTATTATGCTCCCGGAAGCCCACTTCCGGGAGTTTTGTGATGCTCCCCGGAAGTGAACTTCCGCGAAAATTGTTATGCTCCCGAAAATCTACTTCCGGGAGACAAAAGATTTCAGAAAAAAATTAAAAAAAATATTAAAAAGGTTATTTATGTAATTTTGTTAAAAAATAGGGTGTGCCTAATAGTATATAGGGTGGGTTTAGAACTTTTCAAAAATAAAAACCAAATCTACCCCATAAAATTATTATTTTAACCCCAAAAAAATTATTAATCTACCCGTTTTCGCTTCATCAGTTTTTCGCTGCATTTCCTCCCGCCATAGACACCTTCATCTTCACTTTCATCAGTTTTTCATTTTATTTTCATCAGTTTCACCTTCACCTTCATCTCCTCTTGTTTCAAGTAAGGACATCTCCATCCCATCTTCATCGTCTGGCTTGCGTTTTGTGAAATACTCGAGCATCCCATCTTCACGATTAGCTTCTGCAAATACCTCACCAATGAAGCTTGTTCTTTGGCTACAACAGTTGCTTCATACTTCTGCAACATTTCTCAAGCTTTCCTTGTTTTTTATCTCAAGTTCAGCAAATGCTTTCCGAAGCTATTCTATCTTAGAGGATGTTGAGTCTATGAGTTTTACAACCGACTGTATATTTTTCATGGCATAAAACTTGAGAGAGAAATTATCAACAAAGATGAATCTCCATTGCACTGTAGTATTAAAGAAAGAATTTACAATCAAACATATTTTTTGGAGTACACAATTCTTCTCTTTGAACCAAAGGGAAAAATGGGTCGGGAGTGAGATTTACGCGCAAGCAAGTTTGAGCGGAAGTTGGACTTGCGTGCAACTAAGCTTGTGCGGCTTGCGCGGAGTTCGCATGTCCGCGCAAGCTTGGCTATTGCGCGCAAGCATATCGACTCAGATGAAGTGAAAAATTGAAGAAGTTAAAAGCTGAAGAAGTGAAAAGCGTGAGATTAATTTCTTTAGGATTAAAATAATAAATTTATGGGGTAAATTTGGTTTTTATTTTTGAATGCGGTGAGAAAAATAAAAATTGTAGTGTATTTAAAAGTATTCTGAGGAAAGTGGCAATAAGGTAGGCGAAGTTAACTCTTGATGGTAGTGGATCTTGAACTGTTGTTTTAACACTAGTACTATAAATCTACTGTACTTAATAATTGTCCACTACGACGTGGAAATGTCACATGGCTACAACTTAATAATTGTCTACGACGACGTGGAAATGTCAGATGGCCACAACTTAATAATTGTCCACTAGGAGGTGGAAACGTACAGAATAAAAGCAAAAAATGTGATTAAAATATTAAACACGCTTCCCTGCCACCACGTGAGTGAAGAATACTGAAAAAATATAATACTCAATGTAGGCCCTCATAAAGGTATTCAAAGACCCATGCATGGTGATATTAATAAGTCTTCCGGTAATTTATAAGTTGTGATTCAATTAATAATTCAAATTAAATTTATAAAAAATATTTTTAGATTCAAATTTTATTAAATATATTTTTAAAAAATCATAAAGAATTTTAAGTATAACAAAATTTCAAATAAAATTTATTTTAAATCGTTGAAATTAACGAAAATATATGTAATTTACATAAAAAAAAATAAACCTTACTGTATCTTCATTAATTACTGGCTTTGCTTTTGGCCATTGAAGATGTACTTGGAGTTGGTGCACCATGCAACATGACAATCAAACTGCAGAAAGCAAATTGAAAGCAAAATATTCCAGCTATATTAGCTGGTAATTCTCTTGGCATGTTGACGGGGACAAGGAGCCAAAGATGGATAATTTGAGAACAGGGCTTCTTGTCATGTATTTGAGCATTAGAGGTAAGAAAAGTATAACTATTTTTGAGAATGTATTACAATGATCATATGTTTGTTAGCATGTAGAATCGTTACAAAAGAGAACATTTTCTTTATAGAATCATTAATCACAAATGAACAGACATAATGTCTTTGTAGAAAAATTAGGATAGCAGACATACTAGTGCCCATCTCTGGTAATTATCCAATCCGTAATGGGACTGTTGAGTAAGTTGCTTGTCAGATACCTATTCAGAAGCAACATAAATGAACCACAATTAAGTTTTTCTATTGGACAAAACTGAAAGGATATACCTTAAAGTGAAGAAGTGGATTATGATGATATATACTCTATTAGCATAGGAATCAACAAGTTCCAAAGCTTTAAATTAAAACTTCTTGATTAACTATTGACTTTTTTTTCACATAAATAGACCTACGGCTGTATTAAGTTTGTGAAGAGGAACAAGCACAAGTGCCCTTGTCATGGGTTCAAAGATGGGTTCTGCATTTCGTAATTATGCACCTCAAAAGTTCACAGTCCTTACATTAATAACGTTTTTGGATTTCCCGCAAAGTTCCCTTCCAATTTGTTGAAGCTTATATCTCTGCAGGAAAAGAAAGTTAACAGATATTTAAAAATCTGCAAATGATGATTTAATCAAAATATGATATCTAATGAACTATTATTACGTAGATGTGTGCAGGGCATTAACAAAGCGTGAAGTCATAAAAAGAATTAATCATACATATACATATGATTAGATGCTGCAGTTTTTCTACTAGCAGAGTCCATGAACAATCCAAATATTCCCTTAACCTGATGAGATATTCTATGAATACTTTAGCAATATATGACAATATCAAGCAAGATTTCTTTGAAGGAAGGAGGCAATGACATTGAACTTGTGAAAAAAGATGGACCGTACAAAGTTTTAAGAGTTGTAATGTCTCCCAAGTAGCTTGGAATTGGCCCTGCTAAGCGGTTATTTGAAAGATACCCGAAATAAACACATTAGTTCTTAAGGATATATAGCATTCACTTTCTAAATATTATCAACATGTAGTGCATAGCCGCTTACACAAATTCCAACTTCATAGCAGCCCATTCACGTGGTAGTGTGCCATTAAGAAAGTTTCGATGGAGATCACTAAAAGGCACATAAAGGAGAGTTTATGAATATGTAGAATACTATGGTCTTATTTTGTAGTTTTAAAGAGCAATACATATCAATTGTAACCTTCTCTTATATTGTTTTGAGGTTGGGTAGCTTCAGGAGTAAGCGTGGAAGAATACCACTAAGATCCTGCCCTGAAATACGGCTATTCAGAAGCATATCAAGACTTTTAATTTGGCTATGACAATGCTTTCATTGCTAAAATAAAGAAGCAAGCAAATCATATACACTAAAATAAAAATTTCTTGTAAGAAAAAGTACATTTAAGGAAATTGGAATAAGTAATTTCTTATGACCACCAGTGGGGACATACATGCTATCAATATGGCATTGGCCACCATTTATGGAGCAATTGCAGGTGACAGTGGTGTTTTCTACCACCTCTGGCTGTGGGACATTCTCTGGTAGTGGTGGTGTATACCAACTTGACTTATTATTGCTAGGGTTCTCACTGAAATTCCAATCCTTCTTTCCAAGTTCTGCTGCTATCTCATGAAGAGCTTGTACAGTAAAAAAAAAAACAATTTATTAGAGGAGATCCACAGTCAACCTACAACATATTGTTCACTTTGATCCGAAGATTTCACGATTTTGTCTTACAAAAAAGAATCTAGAGGTAACTCTTATTGTATAGCACTTAGGTCCCATAGAAATTTAGAAATGGCTCTCATGGTATAGCACTTAGGTCCCGTGTTTTCGCTAGTGGATCACTCTGATACTATTTGTGAAGACCCGCATCCAACTTGTGAGATGTTGTTTACTTTGACCTGAAAGTCTCACAATTTTATTCCACAAAAAACACCCCATAAGTATGAATTCAAGTCTTTACATATATAGCATTGTAGATTCTCACAATTTCTCGACAAGGGATTGGGGTGTTACGCAAACATCTTAGTTTCTATCTCTTTCCATTTTTTAATTCTTGTTGGAGGAGGGTAAATTTGGATGAATATTTGGAAATTTTTGGAATGATAGCTTTTGAAGATCTATAGAAGAAACACATCAAGTCCTCAAGTGAATTCTTGGCAAATATACTCAAGGACTCTTAACAGAATTAAACATGCAATTTACTGATTTCTGATTGAAACCATCAACTGCAAGAGTGTTAAAACTCAAAATCTTAAGAGGAAATTGTTAATATTAATGTGGAGACTCACACTCAACCTGCAAAGTATTATCCGCTTTGACTTAAAGGTCTCGTAATTTTGTCTCATAGAAGGCATTTTACAAGTATGAGTTCAAGTATCTATATATATGATATTGCAGACACTTACAATCTCCCGATGCGAGATTGAGATGTGACAATCAAGCAGTAAACAGATAAGCAAGAGATGCTGAGGTAAACTAATAACACTAGTTAATCATGATACCAAGCCATCCAAACTGAAACATGAAGATTATTGAACAGTATTGCATTAAGTTCATGAACCATGTACTTACTTTCATCATGTGGTGGAGGTGGTGGCTCCACTTGAGATTCAACTTTGTTCGATCCCATGCAGATGAGCATCAAGACTGCACGTAACATGAAGCCAAAGATATTCATGGTTGGAAAGTAAATGGTTCTTCCCATGTCTTCTCCTAGATGCTCAACTGCTCTTGCTCTCCACCTAAACTGAATGTGGAGGAGAAAACCGCACGGCTCATCTCATTTTCCACATAATAAATATCAATGGTGCTTTTTGTTTTGACGAATGCTACACGTTTCTAAGATGGCGAAACATAATCGAACAAAACATTTCCTTGCAGTATGAAAAGCACGCTATTCTTTTAGTCAACTCAAGTCAATGTGGAGCTTGGTATAATTGATATACCAAATAACGCATCTAACAATAGAAGAAAAACGCCTACTTTTCTGAAGACAAACCCGTTAATATCTACATTAAGATCATTTAGATGCATGTACAATTTTGATGGATCATTTCCAAATAAATTACCCTTTGTCACAATCATGCAAGTGTGTAAAACAAATCTACACCTTTGTTATTTTTGAAGTCAGTCTCTACACCACTATAAGGATCAAGATTGGCTGGATGGATCTTGAACAATCATCGAGGACGAGCCAACACATGCTGTTGAATCTGATGACTGAGTAAACGTGCTGGTGTCACTATCCTTCCAAGATTGCATTCGGTTGAATTGGTCTTTTACTGCTCCGAATCTCATTTCATCACTGAAGATACTTGGATCCATGACCAATTCAGGAACATGGATTCTACCTTCAAGCATGTTTACCACCTCAGACATGATTGGTCTAAGTGCAGGTGATGAATTAGTGCACAACAAAGCTACTTTTATCATCCTGATTGCCTCTTCTTTGTTGAACTCGGTTCCCAGCCTTGAGTCCACCAACTCCATTAGATTTCCCTTCTGTTGTAATACAAGAGCCTGAGGAGATAATGGAGGTCACAAAAGAAAATCAAAAGCAGATACCACTTGGGAGAAAACATGATGTTTCTATGATGATATCTCAACCTTAAAAACAGAATCCAAGATATAATATTAGAGCTTAAGACATGAATTATATCTTACCCAATCTTGAAGGCATACATAATCCTCCTCTGGTCGATACTTCGTATTGTTCTTTCCAGCAACAATTTCTAATGCAACAATCCCAAAACTATAAACATCTGCCTTGTAGGTGAGATAGCCCCATAATGCATATTCAGGGGCCATGTATCCTCTGCAAAATAGGAACTGTAAGCACAATATTCTCAAGCATGTATCAACTTTGTTCATCTTTGCATAAGCAGTTTTGCAATTAATAAATTTATGATTCAGGACTGTTGGGAGGAGAGGTCTAAGAGGCATTTACACAAACACTTGGCATGCAAACTGTTTTAAGCTTCTAACAAACAACTAAAACAAGCTCCAACAGCCACCAAATTCACAACCTTTTCAACTCAATCACACGCACATTTTCATCATCAACATCTCATCAAAACAAACTCACAACAACTAATCTCAAGTTTCAAGAATATCCACACAACAATCATTAAACATAACTCATCTTCAAACATGTAAAACAACAATATCACAATATTTTCACTTCCAAATGCATTAAAATATATTCATATAGGTAGAGTAAAAAAAATGCTTATAAGAAAGTTTGCACCTTTTTTCATACCAAGCAAAAGACAGCATTTTTCCTTAACTCACGTTTGGCTCCTTTTCTCTACAATTACTGCACTGTTGTATTCTGTTTTTGTACATTTTCAGCTCATAAATTTTTGTCTTTTTGTTCTATTTTACTATGGGCTTTAATACACTACACAAAAGTCTTAACATTATGGGCTACAAAATAAAAACTTACCCAATGTAATTGGGTTTACAACCCAACATTCCCCCCTTAAACCCAATTACCACTTCTCATTCCCAACATCAACTTCATTCTCTTAAACACATTAATCTTCAATGGCTTGGTAAAAATATCCGCAACTTGATCTTGAGACTTGCAATGCACCAACTCAACTTCTTTCTTCTCCACATGCCCTCGAATAAAGTGATAGCGAGTTTCAATATGCTTGCTCCTATCATGAAACACCGGATTCTTGGCTAAAGCAATAGCCGAGCGATTGTCAACAAAAATCTCCATAGGACCTTCTTGCACAAACCCCAAATAGCTCAACACATTTCTCAACCAAATAGCATGACAAACAGTAAAATTTGCAGCCACATACTCAGCTTCACAAGTTGATAAAGTCACAATTGGTTGCTTCTTGGAAGACCAAGTAAATGCACAATCACCAACAAAGAAAGCAAAACCAGAAGTGCTCTTCCTTTCATCCAAATCTCTACCCCAATCACTATCCGAATAACCAACAAGTTTCACATTATTGGAATAAGAGTATAACAAGCCATCATTGATAGTTCCTTTGACATACCTTAAAATCCTCTTTCCCGCACTAAGGTGTGATTGATCCGGTTCCTCCATGTATATACTAATCAAACCAACTCCATAAAGAATGTCGGGTCTAGTGCAAGTAAGATAGCGTAAACTTCCAACTAAACTCTTGAAGTATGTAGGATCCACATTGCCACCACCGGAACTCTTCCTCAACTCCAAGCCACAATCAAGGGGGGTGTTCACTGCATTACAAGACTCCATTTTGAATCTTTTAAGAACCTCCTTTGCATATGCACTTTGAGAGATAAAGATTCCATCATCCTTTTGCACTACCTCAATACCAAGAAAGTGTGCCATCAAGCCAATGTCTGTCATCTCAAACTCTTGAATCATACTTTTCTTAAATTCATCAAACATAGTTGTATTGTTTCTGGTGAAGATCAAATCATCAACATAAAGACACACAAATAGCACATCTCCACAAGTGGTCTTCTTAACATACAAGGCATGTTCATAAGGACACTTCTCAAACCCATTATCATGGAAATACTTATCAATTCTAGCATTCCATGCTCGTGGCGCTTGCTTGAGCCTATAAAGAGCTTTTTTCAAATTGTACACCTTGCTTTCATTACCCGGTTTCACATACCCCAAGCGTTGTTCCACATATATCTCCTCTTCAAGAAAACCATTCAAAAATGCGGACTTGACATCCAATTGATAGAGTCTCCAACCATTTTGGGTAGCCAAGGAAATCACCAATCTAATAGTTTCTAACCGAGCAACCGGAGCAAACACTGCACCATAATCAATACCGGGTTTTTGCTTATACCCTTTTACAACCAATCTCGCCTTGCATCTTTGAACTTCTCCCTTTTCATTCTTTTTAGTCTTGTACACCCATTTCACACCAATGGCCTTTTTACCCTCCGGTAAGGTTGTTAAAGACCAAGTATCATTTTTCTCAATTGCCTTCATTTCTTCATCCATGGCTTTCTTCCATTTCTCTTCTTGAATAGCTTCCTCAAAACAAAGAGGATCACAATCCATATAGAAACAATAAAGATTAATATCTTCAATGCTTTCGGTGGCTTCATACACTTCCCTCAAACTTTTAGTTTTACGAGGCCTTTCACTAAAGCTATCTCCAGATGATGAAGAGGATGATGGAGATGATGTTGAGTGAGAAGTGTGGAGAGGTGTTTGTGGCTCTACATCTTGGACCACTCTAGGTTCTTCTTCTTCTTGCTCAAGTTGTAATTCCACAACACCAACTTCATCAAGATTCCAATCCCATGAACCATTCTCTTCAAAGATCACATCTCTACTCATAAAAACTCTCTTGGAGAATGGATTATACAACTTGTAACCCATGGCCGGTGCTCCATAGCCAAGAAAGACACATTTCTCCCCTTTGTCATCAAGCTTTGCTCTTCTAGCTTCCGGAATTTTGGCATAAGCAACACACCCAAATACTTTGTGATGACCCACACTTGGTTTTAAACCACTCCAAGCTTCCTCCGGGGTCTTCAAATAAACACTCTTAGTAGGGCACCGATTCAACAAGTACACAGCACAAGCCACTGCTTCTACCCAAAACTCTCTCGGCATCTTCTTACCTTTCATCATACTCCTTGCCATGTCCAAGATTGTCCGATTCTTCCTTTCGGCAACACCATTAAGTTGTGGAGTGTAGGATGGAGTGACTTGGTGCATAATCCCATAAGCCTTGCATAAGTGTTGGAATTGATCCGAAGTGTACTCTCCACCTTGATCGGACCTTAAAATCTTCAAGTAATAGCCACTTTGATTCTCCACAAATGCTTTGAACTCTTTGAATGTTTCTAGCAAATCGGACTTCCTTTTTAAAAAATACACCCAAGTCTTTCGACTAAAGTCATCAATGAAAGTCACAAAATATCTATTCTTTCCATTCGACATTGGTTTCAAAGCACCACAAATGTCAGTATGCACAAGCTCCAAAGGTCTAGATGCTCTCCACCTACCCTCTTTGGCAAAACTTAGCCTATGTTGTTTTCCGAGAATGCACCCTTCACAAATTTGATTAGGATGATTAATATGAGGCAACCCCTTCACCATATATTTGCTTCCTAAAGCTCTCAAGCCATCAAAGTTAAGATGCCCAAACCTCAAGTGCCACAACCAAGACTCATCTTGCATAATAGAACTCAAACAATGAACTTCATCATATTGCAAATTCCAACGAAACATTCTATTTGACATCTTCACAAAAGTAATCAACTTCCCATTCCTATCCTTTATAGTAAGAAGACTATTCTCCATTTGTATCACATACCCTTTCTCCAAAAGTTGCCCCAAACTCAAAATGTTCTTTTTTAAAGAAGGAATGTAATAAACATCGGAAATAAAATTATGAAAACCATTTTTGAGCTTGATAAGAATGTTACCTTTACCTTCCACTCGAACTTTGAAATCATCTCCAAAAGTGACATTACCTTTCATTGCTTCATTCAACTCAACAAAGACTTTCTTGTTCCCGGTCATGTGGTTGCTAGCCGCATTATCAATATACCAAGTGTTACTTTCATCCATAATAGTCCCATTAGAAGTGAACAACAAAGTAGAGTCCACCTCACCATAGTCCTTTTCGACATAGTTAGCTTGCTCATTGACTTCACCACCTTGCTTTCCCCAACATTCATTGCTATAATGCCCATATTTATGACAATTATAGCATTGAACATTTCTTTTGTCATAACCTTGCCGGTTTGGCAAGTTGTTGAAGTTGCCATCATTTCTACCTCTTCCTCTTGGAGCATGCCATGATTGATGTCTTCCGCCTCTTATTCTACCTCCTCTACCTCTACTTACAAAGCCTCTTCCTTGGTCATTGTAGACACCATTTTTGTCCAGTTCTTTTTCAAACATTTTTAATTAATTAGTTTTTATATATCTTATCATTGATTTTTTTTTATTTTTGATTTTTTTATTTAGAAATAAATTTTGGATTTTGATTTGTATAAAATATAATAAAAAGGGAAGGAAATCAGAATTAATTTTGATAGGAAAGCAGACTTGAATGAGACTATTAAAGATTGAAATTTAAATTTTGTGGAAAGAAAAATCAGAATTAATATCGGATTTAAGATCCGATTCTTGAAATCTAAAAATTTCCTAAAAGATTGATTCTTGATTTTTATTACCTAAAATAAAAACCTAGGTCTATTTAAATAACAACACAAGAAGAAAAGAGGGGGCACAAAAAAAAAACAACCTAAAGGGGAAAAAAAAAACCTAGGAAAAACCCTAGGGGAACCCTAAAAAGAAGAAGCTAGGTGGAGAAAACCCTAAAAAAAAAACTAGAAGGGAAAAAAACCTAGAAAATTTGGACGGCTTTTTTTTTTCTTCCACGGAAGCCACCTAAATGAGGATCTCTTCCCTGCGTCAAAGAGAAGACCACTGAATTCCTACAACCCATGCCAATCCACTGCCCTGCGTGAACATCATCACTGCATCTTATCCAAAGAACCCTAGGCACTCTTGACGGTGGAGGACGAGAAGAAAGGAACCATCTGGTAACCATCATCAACATCTCTTTTCCTCTGCTCCTGCACTTGCTCACACTGCATCTCGTGCCTTTACACTGTACCCTCGGCCACCCTTGCATTGTCTAAACCATCCACTGCTGCGTGCAATCTTTCCCCACATCAGTACTTGCTGCAACGCACAGCAGCATTTTTCTTCACCCTGCGCTTCCTCGATCTGCAGCGCTTTTGCTGTTACAAAAGCTCGTTGCATCGTTGCTGTGAAAATCCTCTAAGTTGCTACGGCTCCACTTGCCCCCATTATCATCGAAAAGTATAAACTGAACGAGAACAAGACGAAAAAAGAGGAAAAGGCTGGTCGGTTCGTAGGTGTTCTGCTACTGTGTGAAACCTTCAATAGTTGCTGGTCCACTGCTTCACCATTGACCCCTGCGGTGTGTCCAAGCCGCTGCTGTTCCTTGCTGTCCATCGTTGCATCACTGAGCTGTCATCCTCCACGGTTGTTGCTTGCTGCATTTGGTGCTCCAAAGTTGCTACCACAAGTTGGCTTTTGTGAGAGAAGCCACTGAAGAAAAAGAATAAAAGGCTGTCTCGGTGAAGAAGAAAGGTGTGTTTCCTATTATCAATTATTTTTATTTATTTTATTTATTGGATATTTAATATTTATTTTAGTTGGTATTTAATTAGATAATTGATTTAACTGATTTTTTTTATTTGGTTAGATAATTAATTAGATAATTGATTGATAATTAATTAAGTTAACAATTTTGATAATAATTGATTAATGATAATTGATTAAGAAAGTAGGAGATTAGATCATCTAATATCGTTTGATTTGTGTAATTTAATTGGTATGATCTGATTTATGCAACATGATTTTCGGAATTAATTTGTATAATTTAAATAATGTTATGACATGATTTGCATGATATGATTTAAGGAATTAATTAATATAATTGAATGATTTAATGATATGTGGCTTAATTGATATGATTTGTTTAATTTCATTGATATGATATGAGGTGTAATCTAATTAGTATGTGATTTATAATAGATGACTTATATTTCGACATGACGAGTATTTTATTGTATAAGAAATAGGAAAGTTAAAGAAATATTAGAAAAGGAAAATTAAATACCCATGAGAAATATTAATTAATTATTAAAGATAATTATGGATTATACCGATGATGATATTTTGAGAAAGTCAATTGAGACATCTTAAAAATGTCTAGGTGAGGGAATTCTTTCCTAAGTTGAGCCAAATCGATGGAATACTTTTGAAAGAATTTTCAATAAATTATAATCAATGTTTATTCTTAGTAAATTAGATATGAATAAAATATAAATGAATATATAAATATGAGAACATAAATTAGATGAAAAATTAATAGGAAAATAATTAGTAATTAATAAGATTAGATAATAAAGAAATAAATATGAGTTATTCCAAAGATAAAATTCCAAGAAAGTCAATCGAGATTCCTTGAAAATTTTTAGGTGAGATGATTCTTTCTTAAGTTGAGCCAAATTGATGGAATACTTTTGGAAGAATTTTCGATAAAATGTAATTCATGTTTATTAAATAAATATAAATAAATAAAATAAAGATAAATTAAATCAAGGTTAAAATTAAAGAAATTTAAATAAAATTAGATAAATAAATGAACTAAATAGCTTAAAATAAAAATCATAAGAAATAAAATTAGATAGATAAAGGAGTAAACATGAATCATGCCAATGATGAAATTTCAAGAAAGTCAATTGGGACTCCTTGAAAATTTCTAGGTGGAAAGATTTCTTTTAAGCCGAGCCAAATTGATGGGACGCTTTTAAGAAAACCTTTAATAAACCATGATTCATATTTATTCTCTAAATAAATAAAATAAATAAATAAATAAAACATATAGATAAGAATATTGTAAAATAAGACTTAGAAAATATAGAAATTAATATGGAGTCAATATTAGAGCCAAATTTAAAATATATATAATAAGAGTTTCATAAAATATTTTATTGTTCCGACGATGGAGTTCAAGAAAGTCAATCGAGACTCCTTGAACATCTTGAGGTAAGGGAGATTTTTAAGATTGGAGCCAAATTGATGGAAAAATCTTAGAAATATTCTCAATATATAAGCATATCGAAATTAATATAAACACAAGGCAAATTGTAAAGATAACCTAAAACTAGTTGGTACCATTTTAGGATGGGCGTTGTAGGGGTGCTAATTCTTCCCTACACGTAACCGTACTCCCGAACCCTAGTATCTTTGAACGTAGACCAAGCCTTATCCTTAGTTTGAATAGGTGACCAATCACACCTAGGTAGAATGGTTGGTGGCGACTCCATGTCTTTGTGTCTAGCTATTAGGTTTTCCGAAACTTAATACGTTATGACAGTAATCATAACCTCTACCCCCAACTTCATAATGACAACCTCGAATTGTATTACTTCTACCACGACCTCTAGAGACTCTACCTCTTCCTCTTTGAGCACCTCGAATACTAACTTCCTTTCTATCTTCATCCAAAACAAGCTTAGTGTGAAGAGCTTGGTCAATGGAGCTAGTCACCTTCTTTCTCAATCTTTGTTCATGCACTTGCAATGTTCCCATCAATTGATCAACCGTCATATCATCCAGGTCCTTCGCTTCTTCAATAATCACCGCTATTTGCTCAAATTTTGGAGTCAACGATCGAAGAATTTTTTTCATAACCGTAACATCACTAAGCTTCTCACCATTCCTCCTCATCTCATCTACAATAGTTAACACTCTTCCAAAGTACTCCGAAATGGTCTCATTTTCATTCATAGAGATGGCATCAAACTCACCCCTTAGCACTTGTAGGCGAATCTTCACAACCTTGTCAATTCCTCTATGTGAATTCTTGAGGATATCCCATGACTTCTTAGAAGTTGAAACCATAGAAATCTTCTCAAAATTTGACTCATCAATTGCTTGGTACAATGCAAACAAAGCCTTCTTATCTTTCTTTCTTAACTCCTTAAGAGTGGCCTTTTGAGTTTCCGTTAGTTTTTCCTCCTCTTCTTCACTAGGTTCTTCAAACCCCTTGTGAACAATCTCCCATAAGTCTTGAGACTCCAACAACACTTTCGTTTGTATACTCCAATTATCAAAATTATTTTTACCTAACTTAGGAATTTGTGGTTGCACAAAAGTGTTAGCCATCACTATGCCAACTTCACCAACACCCACAACAAATCACCACACTAATAAAAAAACACCAAATGGAAGACCAAAGTTAAGTAAAATCCACCAAAAAATCAACACAAATAGACCTGAAGCTCTGATACCATTTTTGTTGGGAGGAGAGGTCTAAGAGGCATTTACACAAACACTTGGCATGCAAGCTGTTTTAAGCTTCTAACAAACAACTAAAACAAGCTCCAACAGCCACCAAATTCACAACCTTTTCAACTCAATCACACACACATTTTCATCATCAACATCTCATCAAAACAAACTCACAACAACCAATCTCAAATTTCAAGAATATCCACACAACAATCATTAAACATAACTCATCTTCAAACATGTAATTCCAAATGCATCAAAATATATTCATATAGGTTGAGTAAAAAAAATGCTTATAAGAAAGTTTGGACCTTTTTTCATACCAAGCAAAAGAGAGCATTTTTCCTTAACCCACGTTTGGCTCCTTTTCTCTACAGTTACTACACTGTTGTATTCTGTTTTTGTACATTTTCAGCTCATAAATTTTTGTCTTTTTGTTCTATTTTACTATGGGCTTTAATACAATACACAAAAGTCTTAACATTATGGGCTACAAAATAAAAACTTACCCAATGTAATTGGGTTTACAACCCAACAAGGACTTCCTTGCTCTTGGGAAATATAAGAACATAGAGAAATTTCTTAAGTCACCTAACCAATCCCAGTTCCACCAAAGATTGGAGGTTTTCATCTCATTTTTACTGCTTTAAATACTGATGCTCCACTCAATTGCAGAAACTTCAGTTACAAGAATCTATGCATTGTTTTTATGGCAGCAACTTGAGAAATTAGTATTTCTCAAACTTGCAATTGAGTTGCAAAAATGAAAGAGAAAAGAAACAGAAGTATAGTTCTGTTAGATTCAACTGAAATATGCTGAATTGAAAGAAATGCAATGATGATCAGCAGATTCTTCAAAAACAAAAAAACAAAAAGAAAAAAGGGGGAAAGAGGTAGCTTACATAGTTCCAGCAATTCTGGTGCTAATATGGGTGTTTTCCTCCTCATCAAACTTGGCCAAACCAAAGTCAGATATTTTAGCATTGAGATCCCTATCAAGTAGAACATTGGTAGTTTTGATGTCTCTATGAACAATTTTCAAATCTGATTCCTCGTGCAGGAAAGCCAGACCTTTTGCTATTCCGAGACAAATTTTCTGCCTAGTAGGCCAGCCCAATTTCTGTTGGCTTTCATTAGGACCTATCATTGACACAGGCCAACGCCATGAAATTCATTATATTGTTGTCAATATATAGTGTTTAGATCCTTCCTTCCTAGTAAAAAAAACATCATCTTTTTTCTTCTTGTGGGGATGGTGGAAATGATCAAAAGAGGATAGCAACACTTCCTTTATATGCAGTTCAATCACAGACAATTAAAGCAAAGGATGATAGAAGAGGTTTTGGATACTAAGCTTACCAAATAAAGCACGTGAAAGGCTATTATTTTCCATGTATTCATACACCAACAACAGCTGACCTCTCTCAGTGCAGCATCCATATAACCTAACAAGATTTGGGTGTTCTAATCCTGAAATCATGCCTAGTTCATTGAGAAATTCACGATCCCCCTGTCTTGATTTCGAAGAAAGCTTTTTAATTGCAATTATGGTACCATCTAGAAGTACACCCTACAGCAGAGGTATAGCATAGAATTTTTGTTATATATTTCATTACATAACACTGACTGCTAAACATCATAAATCAGAAAGGAAAAGATAAAATGGTAAAGACAAACCATGACTGCAGGTACCTTATAGACAGCTCCAAAACCACCTTCCCCAATTTTATTTGCGGCGTCGAAGTTGTTAGTTGCAGCTTTCATTTGTCCGAAGGTAAAAAAGCCACTCTGCAGATCTAACCCCCTCAAGACTTGGAAAAGATAGGGGGAAACAAATGAATTACACAGTCAATAAGCATGCAAAACGTACACTTGTGTGAATTGATCATCCTAGAGAAATTATTTGAAAATATAAAATTGTATATTGAAGTTTATTAGAGTACTTTGTTCTCTTGATGGCTTGGGTCGAAAGTAGCCTTTCCACCATAGAATGCCAAAGATTATGAAAATCAGGCACAGAACAGAAACAACAACTCCCACTACAATCTTCATATTCTTCTCCCAAACATTAGGAACCGCAGGCTTGACATCTACCAACAAAATGACAAAACATACATAAATAGTTATTCTCAAACTTAATCTCATGAAGTAACAATGTATCTTCATACGCCAGTAAAATGTTACACTGACCCAACAATTTAAGTACTTAAGATATTGAATGCTTAAAGCAAATTAAACTCTTCTCCTTTTGAGAAAAAACACATGAAGTGGGTCTAATGTTGCTGTGTCAGTTTACAGTAAAGTTCTACCAGCTTCAGCTTCCAAGATTCCATGTCATGCAAACAATAGTTAAGGCAACTTCATTATTGCTTCACATCATTTACATGTTAATCCACTTCAAAGTAAGTTGGATAATTAAGAATAGAGTTCTTAAATATAACTAGGAGATTGAGTAAGTACATAAGAAGAATGAATGGCTATTTAGATCACATCTTACCAGAGTCTACTGAGATAGCTGATATCAGAGGACCATATGTTCCTCTTTTTGGGGTACCAGTTGTCCCCTTCCCAGACCAGTGAAAGCGTATTGCTAAAGTTTTGTTCCTGACAACCGTTTTAAATGTCCAAATAACTGCTTTATCAGCCCCCTTTGCCTCATTTTTAATATTGAAATCCTTCAATTCAAGTTTATCCTGCAACAAACTTATTCAATAAAACCATCTTCAGCAACATGCAAATTACACTTCACATACAACATGATTGACTACCTGGACATAAACATCAAATATCCTTCTTCCAAGACTTTGATAGGATCTATTGTCTCTGATAACTATCTCAGCAAAATGAAGCGTAACTGTATAATTCCCATTTGCTAAGCAACGAAAATAATACGTGAGAGAAAGAGGAGAGAGGCGTGCTCTTGTGTATAATTCAGAGTTGTTTGTTCTGAGAATGGAGACATTTTGTGCTATATAGTCCCTTGAACTAACGGCGGTATCCCAAAAACGCCCAGTGCTACTAGTTTCCCAAGTCTCTTTGAGTGGATAATATTTTGCTGGACCTCCTAAGTCTTCATCTGCTTCATATTCAATGCCTCCAATAGATGCTGCTCCACCACCACAATTTATATTTACCGAATACCAATCTATGAAGAATGAAAAAGTAATGGTGATTACATTGATCAAATTATAACATGAAAAGAAACTCGAATAAAATTAGTGCCATTTCATCTTAGTTAGGGTAAAACCTTAATCTAGAGAAGGTTTTCAAAGTCTACACACACACACACATTTTAAAGCAAAGAAATTACCTTTAGAACAAGGAAAGTTCGCAAGACAGTTATCGGCTTTTCCTCTAGATGAGAGTGGTACGACAAAGAAGCATCAGTCTTGCTAGATAGAAGGAAAGAATAAAAAAAACAAGAAAGCAGTAGCATTTTTGCGCATTCAATAAGATACAAACTTACGAGTTTTTGCCTCCTGAAAAGCTTTGGAACAGATTTCTAATAAACAACAAACCAATCACTTTAAAATTTCAAAAAATTTACAAAGGGGGAGAAGTAATATTTACACATCATAGGAAGGAAGCCAAGTTAAGAGGGAGTTTTTTCTTACAGGTTTTCCCGGCAGGAAGCCTGCCCAGAGCTTTCAGAAAAATTATTGTAAGAAAGATCTATCTGGCTGCAAAGAAGTATAATGGATTATAAGTAGGATAATTATTACATACACTGACAGTGGAGTTTTTTTATTCCACAAGCAGCGTTAAGATCATGACATGTGTCCTATAAAAATATTAAAATAAATAAAATAAAATATATGTCACGATCTTAACGTTGCTTGTGGAGTAAAAAAACTCCACTGTCAGTGTATGTAATAATTATCCTTATAAGTAACTAGACTTGAAATATTAAAGCACATTATATTTTGATTAAAATAACGACATTATATTAGACAGGACATCCTTCCAGGAATTGTACCCTTGAGCAGAGAGAAAATGGACAACTTGGGTCATCTTTCCATTGCTTGAAGAGAAATAGCTAGATTGGAAGTAAATCATTAAGATCTTTGAAAAAGAACAAAAGAAAATCCTTAAGTGAATGTAAATAACCTAAGATCAAATCCAGCCTTAAACAAAGGCTAGAGGGTTACATAGTCTAGCCATGACAGAATAGAAAATTTCTAATGTTTTCTTTATGCACCCCATTTTCCTCATGTGCTTACTGTTCAAACACAAGTAAAAATGGGTGTAAGAAGAAAAAAGGTGGGTGTATTTAGAAGCTTTTGACAGAAAAAGGCAATAATTTTCCCTCCTCTAAAATTTTGCATTGGACCAACATCTACCCAAAACACATTTTCCAATTGTAAATCTTTCATGTCCCACTATGCTCGTTAAATCATATATGGACTAAATCTTCCAACACCTCTCCCCTTGACTTAAATCTTCTAGGAGAGCAAAAGGTTCCAGAAGGGTAGCTTTTATTCTCTAGGCATAACATGGGAAACATGCAATTTTTTAAGATGTGTGAAGCTTAATTATTGTCCCGATGCTGATTGTCTTTACGTAGAGTGAGCACATGGAGCAACCTTTGTGGTAAGGCTGCCAGTTTGAGGTTGTTCACATTTTGAGAGATCATGAAAAGAAAACATTGAGAGATCTAAAGGAAATTTTTTGGGGGGATTTGTTTGTAATCTTTTTTCATATAGTGAAAATCTAAGGCATCTGCAAGTAGACATAGCTCTCACGTTGAGATTGAACCACTAGAAATCTCGTATGTTCCTTGTGTTTCATTTTTATTTGCATTTGTAAATTATCATTCTTTGAAAGTAGGTTAAGGACTTTAATCCCAACAAGATTAAATGAGGCTTTTACTTAAGGGGGATGCCTCTCTCTATGGACTTGAATTGAGCCTTGAAGGAAGGATAAAGTAAAAGTAATTTTAAGAATACAAAGCAATCAAATGAGTGTGAGCCTTGGTGCAACACAATAATGCAGAGAGAAGGCAAAGAAGGCAACGTACGTAAGACTCTCCCTAGACCTCATAATGTGAAAGCCTTATGCACTGGGCTTGCCATTTTTTTATATAACAATCACATGTTAGCAAGCAAAAATCATACTACAAATATTCTTTCAAGAGTCATTAACAAAATGTAGAAAATAAACAGATATGATATGTCCAAATTGCAAATAATAATAATAAGGACAGTAAACATACAAGCGGCTATCTCTGATACTCAACCAGTCTGGAATGCGCCCAGTAAGTGAGTTGCTTGTGAGGTACCTATTCAGTAAGCACCATAATTTAAGCACTTCTATTGGAACTACATGGAAAGGTTATAACTCAAAGTGAAGTATATTTATCTGACCAAATTTAGAACTTATATAAGGATAATTAGGCAGGCAGGTTTATTTTTCCTCCTGATTCTGAAGTGGTGAAAGTATCGGCAAGCTAGTTTTATTTTGATACCATCCATGATTTGGCAAAGAGTGCACTGCTCAGATAAAATAACCAAATGGCAATGTTCTCTATTACCATAAGAATCAAAAGGTTTTAAGTTTAAAATTAGAACTCTTTTATTAACAAATGGTTTTTTTTTCAATAAATAGACCTTTTTTTTTTTTGGTTACAAATAAATAGACCTTTGATTAAATGAGAAAAAAAAAGATTGCGTTTTATTTCAAAAGCATAGAGTGTTCTTCTGATTGGTTCAAAAATGGTATTTGGGGTTTTGATGAATACACCCCAAGAATTCACAGCACTTACATGTATTGCGCTTTTGGAAGGCTTTCAGAACCAAAAATGTTACCTTCCAATTTGTTGAAGCTGAGATCTCTGGAAGAAATAGACAAATCAAATATTTCATAGCTACACAAATAAAAGTATCTAGATGATTGTTTAAATGAAAGGCGAAATCCATGAAAGATAGATGATGAGTACATTTATGAAGAAGGAATTCATGAAAAATATAAGTATATAAGCATATCAAATGTTGAAGTTCTCAAGATGCTGATCATAACAGATTCATGTTTATTATTCTAAATATTCAACTTTCGGAAGAAGTGAATATCTAAATATTCCATGTACAGAATGGAACACCTCACAGCACATTGCTACTCTAGACTCAACATGGATCTGAAACAAAAACTTCATGAATTATTAAACAAAAAGAGAGACATTTGTGTCTCAAGAGAAGAACTGAGACATTACTATTTACCATTGTGCTCGTATGCATTAACAAGACTGATCTCTTTGACAAAACTACACATTGTTAGAAGCAATTTCTTTTTTTTTTTTTTTTCTGAAGTCTATATATCATATGTTCTGTTACTAGTCCAATTAGATTAAAAACCAAAACGCTAACCTCATCATGTCAAATTGTTGATTACCTTAAATGAGTGCAGCAAGCAAAATGAGAGTATTTTAGAAAACTATATGATCATTTTGGAGACGAAATAAGTTTATAAGAAAAATATTGTGTGAAATTCTTTAGAAATAATGAGACAATGATATATTATTAAAAGGTATAAACAATAACCCAAAAACTAAAAAGAAAATGACTTCCTAAAATTTTCCATGCAAACTTTGGAATAATATTATCTACCTTTCAAAAAAAAATTGACACTAAAATTTTCCATGCAAACTTTTATCCAAAATCAGTTCTAGCGCTGGAAATACTCATCAACAGCCTGGAAAGCTTTTCTTTAACAAATATTGCACCTAACCATTATTTTTAAACAATAAAATGCAAAGCGTTTAAATATATATAATATGCAGTGTACCTAACCTCCAAGTACTGAAGATTGAACTATGACAAATTGATTAAAATCCACATTCAAAGAATGAAAAATGGTGTGTCAAATACTAACATAAATAATGAGAATTGAGGTGAAGTAAGAATAGCAGTATTACAAAATTATCATTCGTGAAAATTCCCATAAATAGTCAGGGATTGATCCAGATATATTGCAGCTACGTAACATCCTGCAATATAAGCCCGCATCGTGTGAGCACGATTATTGCAAATGGAGATTAGTCTGATCTTGAAGAATTTTGAAAGCCTAGGAATAACTTACAATCTGTACATGTTTGTCATATTTTGTAAGTTTGGAAACGTTGAACCCTCTCCAGGTAAGTCACTTATCCTTCTGAATTATATTGCACCATAAAGAATTGTTAAAAGAAAAAAGACTCCCAGTGCAGTAATTTTGCTATCTAAATTGGAACTGAACAAGCCGATGTTAATAGAGATTAAGAGCTACAAAATCAAAAGGCATTAAAAGCAAACTCACAGTTCGACTAAATTATCCAGAAGTGCTAAGCTTGAAGGAATTGGCCCTTCAAAACCACTAGCTTGAATCTCTCTGTTAGCAAAAGAATTCAAATTGATGAAGATTTCATTACCAAAACTTTCAATGAGCGGCTCCAGAGAAGTAGTGGAGACAGAAAGATGCTTACAATCTCTCAAGTTGCTTCCAATTATGAAAAAAGTCGGGTATTTTTCCATTGAAGTTGTTACTGCTAATCCTACTGCATAAACCTCATATAAAAGCAGGGATACTCAACAAATCTAGCTTTATTAATGGTATAATTCTAGATAGTGCTAAAAACACTTACAGTTCTTTTAGATTGGAGAGATTAGCAAAGGCCGAGGGAAGCTTCCCTGTGAGAAAGTTAGCATTAAGAGTACTGCATTCATGAAAGAGGAAAAGTCAGGCTCACTATACCATACCAATTATTTGAGAGAGAAATAGACTGATTAATCATGCATGAATATCTAATAGGGAAAAGAAGGCCTAACAGGTTTTCCAGGTTAACCAATTTCCCCAACTCAGGAGGAATAGTTCCAGAAAAAAGGTTGTTCTCGAGGCTCCTGAAAATATAATACTAATAAGAAACATTAGCATGATTGCAAAGAAAACACAAAGACATAATACAAAATAAAACATTGGCGAGAAGGGCATACAAATATTTAAGAGTGGTAATATTTCCCAAATAGTCTGGAATTGTCCCTGATAAGCTGTTCATAGAAAGAGACCTGAAATGAACGAATTCCTATCAGTTGAATGAAGGTAAGCTTATTCTAAACAGTACAAACATTAAGTGGATAGTAGCTTACACAAACTCCAGCTTCAGAACAGTCCATTCACGCGGTATTGTACCCTTAAGATAGTTCAGAAGGAGTTGTCTAAATGCAACAGAAAAGAGTTTTAAATTGGATGGAAGATTTTTTTTGGTTAAAGAGTAAAATCATGAACTGTGACCTTTTCTTACATTGTTTTAACAAATGATAGCTTGACGAGCGAGCGTGGAAGAACACCATCAAGATCCTGCCCTGTAAGATAGCTGTACCAAATAATACAAAACTTTTTAGATGCATGTCCAACTCAAAATTTCCAAATATATGATCTGATTTCACAGAAAATGGTTAGGAAAGAAAATTTATGTTAGTTTAGACGCATACAACGTAGACCTATGACACTCCAGTTAAGAGAGTGAAGATTGTGACTGATGACAATAAGTGACTGAGATGATTAATTTGAATGATTTGTATTTGAAGGCATTGCCACCTGGCCTTTGTATCTTGAATGAGGCGCACCTTTACTGTATTTGCCTACGATAATTCCTTCATATTGCTAAAATCAAATTGGAGAATGCAAGCAAATCTCTGGTCTAGAAATTAAAGCTATTAAATTAAAAATAAATAAAAAAATCAAGTCTATGGTTAAGGAAACTAGAATAAGCATTAGTTTTCTTGTGACAAGTAAGGACATACATGCCATCGATGTGACATTCACCATTGAAGGAGCAATTGCAGGTAACAGTACTGTTGTTAAGGGCCTGTCGCCCATTTGGCGGCGGCGGTGGAGTAAACCAACTTGACTTATTGTTGCAAGGGTTCTCACTGAAATTCCAATCCTTCTTTCCTAGTTCTTCAGCTATCTCATGAAGAGCTTTCACTGAAAAGCCAAAAAAAAGAAAGCCATCGGAGGAGGGTGAGTTGGGTTGAAACATATTTACAACAAAATCTTAGGAACATACATTCAAGTATATACTCAAATGAACCAGACTTGCAATGTACTGTTAATGCATGATTAGTTAAGAACCAACAAAAAGAAAAGTCAATGGGAAGAGTGTACAAACATAAATTGGAAATTTTCAATACCAGCTAGTAACCAAATAGTACTTATCTTCAACACAAACCGAAGCAAGAAAGAGATTGCAAAGCTGTATTAATTTTACCTTCAAAATCCGGAGGAGAGGGTGGCTCCACTTGAGCTTCAACTTTGTTGGGTTCCATGCAAATAAGCACCAAGACTGTAAGAATCATGTACCCAAAAAGTAACTTCAAGGTTGAACGACAATTAGCAACACTTCCCATCTTTGTCTAGATGCTCAGCTTTGCTTTCTGTCTCTGTTGTCTGAAAAAGAACACAGATTTACCTTTCGGGTTGAGGACAATGAGGAAAGTGGCAATAAGGTAGGCGAAGTTAACTCTTGATGGCAGTGGATCTTGAACTGTTGTTTTAACACTAGTACTATAAATATACTGTACTTAATAATTGTCCACTACGACGTGGAAATGTCACATGGCTACAACTTAATAATTGTCTACTACGACGTGAAAATGTCACATGGCGACAACTTAATAATTGTCCACTAGGAGGTGGAAAAGTACAGAATAAAAGCAAAAAATGTGATTAAAATATTAAACACGCTTCCCTGCCACCACGTGAGTGAAGAATACTGAAAAAATATAATACTCAACGTAGGCCCTCATAAAGGTATTCAAAGGCCCATGCATGCTGATATTAATAAGTCTTCCGGTAATTTATAAGTTATGATTCAATTAATAATACAAATTAAATTTATAAAAAATATTTTTAGATTCGAATTTTATTAAACATATTTTTAAAAAATCGTAAAGAATTTTAAGTATAACAAAATTTCAAATAAAATTTATTTTAAATCGTTGAAATTAACGAAAATATTGTAATTTACATAAAAAAAAATAAACCTTACTGTATCTTCACTAATTACTGGCTTTGCTTTTGGCCATTGAAGATGTACTTGGAGTTGGTGCACCATGCAACATGACAATCAAACTGCAGAAAGCAAATTGAAAGCAAAATATTCCAGCTATATTAGCTGGTAATTCTCTTGGCATGTTGACGGGGACAAGGAGCCAAAGATGGATAATTTGAGAACAGGGCTTCTTGTCATGTATTTGAGCATTAGAGGTAAGAAAAGTATAACTATTTTTGAGAATGTATTACAATGATCATATGTTTGTTAGCATGTAGAATCGTTACAAAAGAGAACATTTTCTTTATAGAATCATTAATCACAAATGAACAGACATAATGTCTTTGTAGAAAAATTAGGATACCAGACATACTAGTGGCCATCTCTGGTAATTATCCAATCCGTAATGGGACTGTTGAGTAAGTTGCTTGTCAGATACCTATTCAGAAGCAACATAAATGAACCACAATTAAGTTTTTCTATTGGACAAAACTGAAAGGATATACCTTAAAGTGAAGAAGTGGATTATGATGATATATACTCTATTAGCATAGGAATCAACAAGTTCCAAAGCTTTAAATTAAAACTTCTTGATTAACTATTGACTTTTTTTTCACATAAATAGACCTACGGCTGTATTAAGTTTGTGAAGAGGAACAAGCACAAGTGCCCTTGTCATGGGTTCAAAGATGGGTTCTGCATTTCGTAATTATGCACCTCAAAAGTTCACAGTCCTTACATTAATAACGTTTTTGGATTTCCCGAAAAGTTCCCTTCCAATTTGTTGAAGCTTATATCTCTGCAGGAAAAGAAAGTTAACAGATATTTAAAAATCTGCAAATGATGATTTAATCAAAATATGATATCTAATGAACTATTATTACGTAGATGTGTGCAGGGCATTA
The DNA here is from genome assembly GCA_031772115.1 of Heritiera littoralis. Lineage (NCBI taxonomy): Eukaryota > Viridiplantae > Streptophyta > Magnoliopsida > Malvales > Malvaceae > Heritiera > Heritiera littoralis. The sequence goes on along the minus strand of JAPDPK010000026.1, from coordinate 3,432,657 downwards.
ACAAAGAGTGACGTCATAAAAAGAATTAATCATACATATACATATGATTAGATGCTGCAGTTTTTCTACTAGCAGAGTCCATGAACAATCCAAATATTCCCTTAACCTGATGAGATATTCTATGAATACTTTAGCAATATATGACAATATCAAGCAAGATTTCTTTGAAGGAAGGAGGCAATGACATTGAACTTGTGAAAAGAGATAGACCGTACAAAGTTTTAAGAGTTGTAATGTCTCCCAAGTAGCTTGGAATTGGCCCTGCTAAGCGGTTATTTGAAAGATACGCGAAATAAACACATTAGTTCTTAAGGATATATAGCATTCACTTTCTAAACATTATCAACATGTAGTACATAGTCGCTTACACAAATTCCAACTTCATAGCAGCCCATTCAAGTGGTAGTGTGCCATTAAGAAAGTTTCGATGGAGATCACTAAAAGGCACATAAAGGAGAGTTTATGGATATGTAGAATACTATGGTCTTATTTTGTAGTTTTAAAGAGCAATACATATCAATTGTAACCTTCTCTTACATTGTTTTGAGGTTGGGTAGCTTCAGGAGTAAGCGTGGAAGAATACCACTAAGATCCTGCCCTGAAATACGGCTATTCAGAAGCATATCAAGACTTTTAATTTGGCTATGACAATGCTTTCATTGCTAAAATAAAGAAGCAAGCAAATCATATACACTAAAATAAAAATTTCTTGTAAGAAAAAGTACAGTTAAGGAAATTGGAATAAGTAATTTCTTATGACCACCAGTGGGGACATACATGCTATCAATATGGCATTGGCCACCATTTATGGAGCAATTGCAGGTGACTGTGGTGTTTTCTACCACCTCTGGCTGTGGGACATTCTGTGGTAGTGGTGGTGTATACCAACTTGACTTATTATTTCAAGGGTTCTCACTGAAATTCCAATCCTTCTCTCCAAGTTCTGCTGCTATCTCATGAAGAGCTTGTACAGTAAAAAAAAAAAACCATTTTATTAGAGGAGATCCACAGTCAACCTACAACATATTGTTCACTTTGATCCGAAGATCTCACGATTGTCTTACAAAAAAGAATAGAGGTAACTCCTATCGTATAGCACTTAGGTCCTATAGAAATTAAGAAATGGCTCTCACGGTATAGCACTTAGGTCCCGTGTTTTCGCTAGTGGATCACTTTGATACTATTTGTGAAGACCCGCATCCAACTTGTGAGATGTTATTTACTTTGACCTGAAAGTCTCACGATTTTATTCCACAAAAAACACCTCATAAGTATGAATTCAAGTCTTTACATATATAGCAGTGTAGATTCTCACAATTTCTCGACAGGGGATTGGGGTGTAACGCAAACATCTTAGAAGAAACACATCAATATTTGGAGGAGGGTAAATTTGGATGAATATTTGGAAATTTTTGGAATGATAGCTTTTGAAGATCTATAGAAGAAACACATCAATTCCTCAAGTGAATTCTTGGCAAATATACTCAAGGACTCTTAACAGAATTAAACATGCAATTTACTGATTTCAGATTGAAACCATCAACTGCAAGAGTGTTAAAACTCAAAATCTTAAGAGGAAATTGTTAATATTAATGTGGAGACTCACACTCAACCTGCAAAGTATTATCCGCTTTGACTTAAAGGTCTCATAATTGTCTCATAGAAGGCACTTTACAAGTATGAGTTCAAGTATCTATATATATGATATTGCAGACACTTACAATCTCCCGATGTGAGATTGAGATGTGACAATCAAGCAGTAAACAGATAAGCAAGAGATGCTGAGATAAACTAATAACACTGGTTAATCATGATACCAAGCCATCCAAACTGAAACATGAAGATTATTGAACAGTATTGCATTAAGTTCATGAACCATGTACTTACTTTCATCATGTGGTGGAGGTGGTGGCTCCACTTGAGATTCAACTTTGTTCGATCCCATGCAGATGAGCATCAAGACTGCACGTAACACGAAGCCAAAGATATTCATGGTTGGAAAGTAAATGGTTCTTCCCATGTCTTCTCCTAGATGCTCAACTGCTCTTGCTATCCACCTAAACTGAATGTGGAGGAGAAAACCGCACGGCTCATCTCATTTTCCACATAATAAATATTAATGGTGCTTTTTGTTTTGACGAATGCTACACGTTTCTAAGATGGCGAAACATAATCGAACAAAACATTTCCTTGCAGTATGAAAAGCACGCTATTCTTACACCAAAAAAAAAAAGCACGCTATTCTTTTAGTCAACTCAAGTCAATGTGGAGCTTGGTATAATTGATATACCAAATAACGCATCTAACAATAGAAGAAAAACGCCTACTTTTCTGAAGACAAACCCGTTAATATCTACATTAAGATCATTTAGATGCATGTACAATTTTGATGGATCATTTCCAAATAAATTACCCTTTGTCACAATCATGCAAGTGTGTAAAACAAATCTACACCTTTGTTATTTTTGAAGTCAGTCTCTACACCACTATAAGGATCAAGATTGACTGGATGGATCTTGAACAATCATCGAGGACGAGCCAACACATGCTGTTGAATCTGATGACTGAGTAAACGTGCTGGTGTCACTATCCTTCCAAGATTGCATTCGGTTGAATTGGTCTTTTATTGCTCCGAATCTCATTTCATCACTGAAGATACTTGGATCCATGACCAATTCAGGAACATGGATTCTACCTTCAAGCATGTTTACCACCTCAGACATGATTGGTCTAAGTGCTGGTGATGAATTAGTGCACAACAAAGCTACTTTTATCATCCTGATTGCCTCTTCTTTGTTGAACTCGGTCCCCAGCCTTGAGTCCACCAAATCCATTAGATTTCCCTTCTGTTGTAATACAAGAGCCTGAGGAGATAATGGAGGTCACAAAAGAAAATCAAAAGCAGATACCACTAGGGAGAAAACATGATGTTTCTATGATGATATCTCAACCTTAAAAACAGAATCCAAGATATAATATTAGAGCTTAAGACATGAATTATATCTTACCCAATCTTGAAGGCATACATAATCCTCCTCTGGTCGATACTTCGTATTGTTCTTTCCAGCAACAATTTCCAATGCAACAATCCCAAAGCTATAAACATCTGCCTTGTAGGTGAGATAGCCCCATAATGCATATTCAGGGGCCATGTATCCTCTGCAAAATAGGAACTGTAAGCACAAAATTCTCAAGCATGTATCAACTTTGTTCATCTTTGCATAAGCAGTTTTGCAATTAATAAATTTATGATTCAGGACTTCCTTGCTCTTGGGAAATATAAGAACATAGAGAAATTTCTTAAGTCACCTAACCAACCCCAGTTCCACCAAAGATTGGAGGCTTTCATCTCATTTTTACTGCTTTAAATACTGATGCTCCACTCAATTGCAGAAACTTCAGTTTCAAGAATCTATGCATTGTTTTTATGGTAGCAACTTGAGAAATTAGTATTTCTCAAACTTGCAATTGAGTTGCAAAAATGAAAGAGAAAAGAAACAGAAGTATAGTTCTGTTAGATTCAACTGAAATATGCTGAATTGAAAGAAATGCAATGATGATCAGCAGATTCGTCAAAAACAAAACAAAAAAATAAAGGGAAAGAGGTAGCTTACATAGTTCCAGCAATTCTGGTGCTAATATGGGTGTTTTCCTCCTCATTAAACTTGGCCAAACCAAAGTCAGATATTTTAGCATTGAGATCCCTATCAAGTAGAACATTGGTAGTTTTGATGTCTCTATGAATAATTTTCAAATCTGATTCCTCGTGCAGGAAAGCCAGACCTTTTGCTATTCCGAGACAAATTTTCTGCCTAGTAGGCCAGCCCAATTTCTGCTGGCTTTCATTAGGACCTATCATTGACACAGGCCAACACCATGAAATTCATTATATTGTTGTCAATATATAGTGTTTAGATCCTTCCTTCCTATAATTGTAGTAAAAATAACATCATCTTTTTTCTTCTTGTGGGGATGGTGGAAATGATCAAAAGAGGATAGGAACACTTCCTTTATGTGCAGTTCAATCACAGACAATTAAAGCAAAGGATGATAAAAGAGGTTTTGGATACTAAGCTTACCAAATAAAGCACGTGAAAGGCTATTATTTTCCATGTATTCATATACCAACAACAGCTGACCTCTCTCAGTGCAGCATCCATATAACCTAACAAGATTTGGGTGTTCTAATCCTGAAATCATGCCTAGTTCATTCAGAAATTCGCGATCCCCTTGTCTTGATTTTGAAGAAAGCTTTTTTATTGCAATTATGGTACCATCTAGAAGTACACCCTACAGCAGAGGTATAGCATAGAATTTTTGTTATATATTTCATTACATAACACTGACTGCTAAACATCATAAATCAGAAAGGAAAAGATAAAATGGTAAAGACAAACCATGACTGCAGGTACCTTATAGACAGCTCCAAAACCACCTTCCCCAATTTTATTTGCGGCGTCGAAGTTGTTAGTCGCAGCTTTCATTTGTCCGAAGGTAAAAAAGCCACTCTGCAGATCTAACCCCCTCAAGACTTGGAAAAGATGGGGGGAAACAAATGAATTACACACAGTCAATAAGCATGCAAAACGTACACTTGTGTGAATTGATCATCCTAGAGAAATTATTTGAAAATATAAAATTGTGTATTGAAGTTTATTAGAGTACTTTGTTCTCTTGATGGCTCGGGTCGAAAGTAGCCTTTCCACCATAGAATGCCTAAGATTATGAAAATCAGGCACAGAACAGAAACAACAACTCCCAGAACAATCTTCATATTCTTCTCCCAAACATTAGGAACCGGAGGCTTGACATCTACCAACAAAATGACAAAATATACATAAATAGTTATTCTCAAACTTAATCTCATGAAGTAACAATGTATCTTCATACGCCAGTAAAATGTTACACTGACCCAACAATTTAAGTACTTAAGATATTGAATGCTTAAAGCAAATTAAACTCTTTTCCTTTTTAGAAAAAACACATGAAGTGGGTCTTATGTTGCTGTGTCAGTTTACAGCAAAGTTCTACCAGCTTCAGCTTCCAAGATTCCATGTCATGCAAACAATAGTTAAGGCAACTTCATTATTGCTTCACATTATTTACATGTTAATCCACTTCAAAGTAAGTTGGATAATTAAGAATAGAGTTCTTAAATGTAACTAGGAGATTGAGCAAGTACATTAGAAGAATGAATGGCTATTTAGATCACATCTTACCAGAGTCTACTGAGATAGCTGATATCAGAGGACCATATGTTCCTCTTTTTGGGGTACCAGTTGTCCCCTTCCCAGACCAGTGAAACTGTATTAGTAAAGTTTTGTTCCTGACAACCGTTTTAAATGTCCGAACAACTGCTTTATCAGCCCCCTTTGCCTCACTTTTAATATTGAAATCCTTCAATTCAAGTTTATCCTGCAACAAACTTATTCAATAAAACCATCTTCAGCAACATGCAAATTACACTTCACATACAACATGATTGACAACCTGGACATAAACATCAAATATCCTTCTTCCAAGACTTTGATAGGATCTATTGTCTCTGATAACTATCTCGGCAAAATGAAGCGTAACTGTATAATTCCCATTTGCTAAGCAACGAAAATAATAAGTGAGAGAAAGAGGAGAGAGGCGTGCTCTTGTGTATAATTCGGAGTTGGTTGTTCTGAGAATGGAGACATTTTGTGCTATATAGTCCCTTGAAGAAACAGCGGTATCCCAAAAAAGCCCAGTGCTACTAGTTTCCCAAGTCTCTTTGAGTGGATAATATTTTGCTGGACCTCCTAAGTCTTCATCTGCTTCATATTCAATGCCTCCAATAGATGCTGCTCCACCACCACAATTTATATTTACCGAATACCAATCTATGAAGAATGAAAAAGTAATGGTGATTACATTGATCAAATTATAACATGAAAACAAACTCGAATAATTAGTGCCATTTCATCTTAGTTAGGGTAAAACCTTAATCTAGAGAAGGTTTTCAAAGTCTACACACACACACACATTTTAAAGCAAAGAAATTACCTTTAGAACAAGGAAAGTTCGCAAGACAGTTATCGGCTTGTCCTCTAGATGAGAGTGGTACGACAAAGAAGCATCAGCCTTGCTAGATAGAAGGAAAGAATAAAAATAACAAGAAAGCAGTAGCATTTTTGCGCATTCAATAAGATACAAACTTACGAGTTTTTGCCTCCTGAAAAGCTTTGGAACAGATTTCTAATAAACAACAAACCAATCACTTTAAAATTTCAAAAAATTTACAAAGGGGGAGAAGTAATATTTACACATCATAGGAAGCCAAGTTAAGAGAGAGTTTTTTCTTACAGGTTTTCCCGGCAGGAAGCCTGCCCAGAGCTTTCAGAAAAATTATTGTAAGAAAGATCTATCTGGCTGCAAAGAAGTATAATGGATTATAACTAACTAGACTTGAAATATTAAAGTACATTATATTTTGATTAAAATAACGACATTATATTAGACAGGACATCCTTCCAGGAATTGTACCCTTGAGCAGAGAGAAAATGGACAATTTGGGTCATCTTTCCATTGCTTGAAGAGAAATAGCTAGATTGGAAGTAAATCATTAAGATCTTTGAAAAAGAACAAAAGAAAATCCTTTAGTGAATGTAAATAACCTAAGATCAAATCCAGCCTTAAACAAAGGCTAGAGGGTTATATAGTCTAGCCATGACAGAATAGAAAACTTCTAAATAAACCCTAATCTTTTCCTTATGCACCCCATTTTCCTCATGTGCTTACTGTTCAAACACAAGTAAAAATGGGTGTAAGAAGAAAAAAGGTGGGTTTATTTAGAAGCTTTTGACAGAAAAAGGCAATAATTTTCCCTCCTCTAAAATTTTGCATTGGACCAACAACATCTACCCAAAACACATTTTCCAATTTTAAATCTTTCATGTCCCACTATGCTTCTTAAATCTTATGTGGACTAAATCTTCCACCACCTCTCACCTTGACTTAAATCTTCTAGGAGAGCAAAAGGTTCCAGAAGGGTAGCTTTTATTCTCTAGGCAAAACATGGGAAACATGCAATTTTTTAAGATGTGTGAAGCTTAATTATTGTCCCGATGCTGATTGTCTTTACGTAGAGTCAGCACATGGAGCAACCTTTGTGGTAAGGCTGCCAGTTTGAGGTTGTACACATTTTGAGAGATCATGAAAAGAAAACATTGAGAGATCTAAAGGAATTTTTTTGGGGGGATTTGTTTGTAATCTTTTTTCATATACTGAAAATCTACGGCATCTGCTGGTAGACATAGCTCTCACGTTGAGATTGAACCACTAGAAATCTCGTATGTTCCTTGTGTTCCATTTTTATTTGCATTTGTAAATTATCATTCTTTGAAAGTAGGTTAAGGACTTTAATCCCAACAAAATTAAATGTGGCTTTTACTTAAGAGGGATGCCTCTCTCTATGGACTTGAATTGAGCCTTGAAGGAAGGATAAAGTAAACGTAATTTTAAGAATACAAAGCAATCAAATGAGTGTGAGCCTTGGTGCAACACAGTAATGCAGAGAGAAGGCTACGTACGTATGACTTTCCCTAGACCTCATAATGTGGAAGCCTTATGCACTGGGCTTGCCATTTTTTTATATAACAATCACATGTTAGCAAGCAAAAATCATAATACAAATATTCTTTCAAGTGTCATTAACAAAATGTAGAAAATAAACAGATATGATATGTCCAAATTGCAAATAATAATAAGGACAGTAAACATACTAGCGGCTATCTCTGATACTCAACCAGTCTGGAATGCGTCCAGTAAGTGAGTTGCTTGTTAGGTACCTATTCAGTAAGCACCATAATTTAAGCACTTCTATTGGAACTACATGGAAAGGTTATAACTCAAAGTGAAGTACATTTATCTGACCAAATTTAGAACTTATATAAGGATAATTAGGCAGGCAGGTTTATTTTTCCTCCTGATTCTGAAGTGGTGAAAGTATCGGCAAGCTAGTTTTATTTTGATACTATCCATGATTTGGCAAAGAGTGCACTGCTCAGATAAAATAACCAAATGGCAATGTTCTCTATTACCATAAGAATCAAAAGGTTTTAAGTTTAAAATTAGAACTTTTTTATTAACAAATGGTTTTTTTTCAATAAATAGACCTTTGATTAAATGAGAAAAAAAAAGATTGCGTTTTATTTCAAAAGCATAGAGTGTTCTTCTGATTGGTTCAAAAATGGTATTTGGGGTTTTGATGAACACACCCCAAGAATTCACAGCACTTACATGTATTGCGTTTTTGGAAGGCTTTCAGAACCAAAAATGTTACCTTCCAATTTGTTGAAGCTGAGATCTCTGGAAGAAATAGACAAATCAAATATTTCATAGCTACACAAATAAAAGTATCTAGATGATTGTTTAAATGAAACGCGAAATCCATGAAAGATAGATGATGAGTACATTTATGAAGAAGGAATTCATGAAAAATATATAAGTATATAAGCATATCAGATGTTGAAGTTCTCAAGATGCTGATCATAACAGATTCATGTATATTATTCTAAATATTCAACTTTCGGAAGAAGTGAATATCTAAATATTCCATGTACAGAATGGAACACCTCACAGCACATTGCTACTCTAGACTCAACATGGATCTGAAACAAAAACTTCATGAATTATTAAACAAAAAGAGAGACATTTGTGTCTCAACAGAAGAACTGAGACATTACTATTTACCATTGTGCTCGTATACATTAACAAGACTGATCTCTTTGGCAAAACTACACATTGTTAGAAGCAATTTCTTTTTTTTTTTTCTGAAGTCTATATATCATATGTTCTGTTACTAGTCCAATTAGATTAAAAACCAACACGCTAACCTCATCATGTCAAATTGTTGATTACCTTAAATGAGTGCAGCAAGCAAAATGAGAGTATTTTAGAAAACTATATGATCATTTTGGAGACAAAATAAGTTTACAAGAAAAATATTGTGTGAAATTCTTTAGAAATAATGAGACAATTATATATTATTAAAAGCTATAAACAATAACCCAAAAACTAAAAAGAAAATGACTTCCTAAAATTTTCCATGCAAACTTTGGAATAATATTATCTACCTTTCAAAAAAAAAAATGACCTAAAATTTTCCATGCAAACTTTTATCCAAAATCAGTTCTAGCGCTGGAAATACTCATCAACAGCCTGGAAAGCTTTTCTTTAACAAATATTGCCCCTAACCATTATTTTTAAACAATAAAATGCAAAGCGTTTAAATATATATAATATGCAGTGTACCTAACCTCCAAGTACTGAAGATTGAACTATGACAAATTGATTAAAATCCACATTCAAAGAATGAAAAATGGTGTATCAAATACTAACATAAATAATGAGAATTGAGGTGAAGTAAGAATAGCAGCATTACAAAATTTGCATTTGTGAAAATTCCCATAAATAGTCAGGGATTGATCCAGATATATTGCAGCTACGTAAGATCCTGCAATATAAGCCCGCATCGTGTGAGCACGATTATTGCAAATGGAGATTAGTCTGACCTTGAAGAATTTTGAAAGCCTAGGAATAACTTACAATCTGTACATGTTTGTCATATTTTGTAAGTTTGGAAACGTTGAACCCTCTCCAGGTAAGTCACTGATCCTTCTGAATTATATTGCACCATAAAGACTTGTTAAAAGAAAAAAGACTCGCAGTGCAGTAATTTTGCTATCTAAATGGAAACTGAACAAGCCAATGTTAATAGAGATTAAGAGCTACAAAACCAAAAAGCATTAAAAGCAAACTCACAGTTCGACTAAATTATCCAGAAGTGCTAAGCTTGAAGGAATTGGCCCTTCAAAACCACTAGCTTGAATCTCTCTGTTAGCAAAAGAATTCAAATTGATGAAGATTTCATTACCAAAACTTTCAATGAGCGGCTCTAGAGAAGTAGTGGAGACAGAAAGATGCTTACAATTTCTCAAGTTGCTTCCAATTATGAAAAAAGTCGGGTATTTTTCCATTGAAGTTGTTACTGCTAATCCTACTGCATAAACCTCATATAAAAGCAGGGATACTCAACAAATATAGCTTTATTAACGGTATAATTCTAGATAGTGCTGAAAACACTTACAGTTCTTTTAGATTGGAGAGATTAGCAAAGGCCGAGGGAAGCTTCCCTGTGAGAAAGTTAGCATTAAGCGTACTGCATTCATGAAAGAGGAAAAGTCAGGCTAACTATACTATACCAATTATTTGAGAGAGAAATAGACTGATTAATCATGCATGAATATCTAATAGGGAAAAGAAGGCCTAACAGGTTTTCCAGGTTAACCAATTTCCCCAACTCAGGAGGAATAGTTCCAGAAAACAGGTTGTTCTCGAGGCTCCTGAAAATATAATACTAATAAGAAACATTAGCATGATTGCAAAGAAAACACAAAGACATAATACAAAATAAAACATTGGCGAGAAGGGCATACAAATATTTAAGAGTGGTAATATTTCCCAAATAGTCTGGAATTGGCCCTGATAAGCTGTTCATAGAAAGAGACCTGAAATGAACGAATTCCTATCAGTTGAATGAAGGTAAGCTTATTCTAAACAGTATAAACATTAAGTGGATAGTAGCTTACACAAACTCCAGCTTCAGAACAGTCCATTCACGCGGTATTGTACCCTTAAGATAGTTCAGAAGGAGTTGTCTAAATGCAACAGAAAAGATTTTTAAATTGGATGGAAGATTTTTTTTTGGTTAAAGAGTAAAATCATGAACTGTGACCTTTTCTTACATTGTTTTAACAAATGATAGCTTGATGAGCGAGCGTGGAAGAACACCATCAAGATCCTGCCCTGTAAGATAGCTGTACCAAATAATACAAAACCTTTTAGATGCATGTCCAACTCAAAATTTCCAAATATATGATCTGATTTCACAGAAAATGGTTAGGAAAGAAAATTTATGTTAGTTTAGACGCATACAACGTAGACCTATGACACTCCAGTTAAGAGAGTGAAGATTGTGAATGATGACAATAAGTGACTGAGATGATTAATTTGAATGATTTGTATTTGAAGCCCTAGCCACATGGCCTTTTTATCTTGAATGAGGCGCACCTTTACTGTATTTGCCTACGATAATTCCTTCATATTGCTAAAATAAAATTGGGGAATGCAAGCAAATCTCTGGTCTAGAAATTAAAGCTATTAAATTAAAAATAAATAAAAAAATGAAGTCTATGGTTTAGGAAACTAGAATAAGCATTAGTTTTCTTGTGACAAGTAAGGACATACATGCCATCGATATGACATTCACCATTGAAGGAGCAATTGCAGGTGACAGTACTGTTGTTAAGGGCCTGTCGCTCATTTGGCGGCGGCGGTGGAGTAAACCAACTTGACTTATTGTTGCAAGGGTTCTCACTGAAATTCCAATCCTTCTTTCCTAGTTCTTCAGCTATCTCATGAAGAGCTTTCACTAAAAAGCCAAAAAAGAGAAAGCCATTGGAGGAGGGTGAGTTGGGTTGAAACATATTTACAACAAAATCTTAGGAACATACATTCAAGTATATACTCAAATGAACCAGACTTGCAATGTACTGTTAATGCATGATTAGTTAAGAACCAACAAAAAGAAAAGTCAATGGGAAGAGTGTACAAACATAAATTGGAAGTTTTCAATACCAGCTAGTAACCAAATAGTACTTATCTTCAACACAAAACCGAAGCAAGAAAGAGATTGCAAAGCTGTATTAATTGTACCTTCAAAATCTGGAGGAGAGGGTGGCTCCGCTTGAGCTTCAACTTTGTTGGGTTCCATGGAAATAAGCACCAAGACTGTAAGAATCATGTACCCAAAAAGTAACTTCAAGGTTGAACGACAATTAGCAACACTTCCCATTTTTGTCTAGATGCTCAGCTTTGCTTACTGTCTCTCTTGTCTGAAAAAGAACACAGATTTACTTTTCGGGTTGAGGACACAATGAGGAAAGTGGCAATAAGGTAGGCAAAGTTAACTGTTGATGGTAGTGGATCTTGAGCTGTTGTTTTAACACTAGAACTACAAATCTACTGTACTTAATAATTGTCCACTACGACGTGGAAATGTCACATGGCTACCACTTAATAATTGTCTACTACGACGTGGAAATGTCACAGGGCCACAACTTAATAATTGTCCACTAGGAGGTGGAAAAGTACAGAATAAAAGCAAAAAATGTGATTAAAATATTAAACACGCTTCCCTGCCACCACGTGAGTGAAGAATACTGAAAAAAAATAATACTCTATGTAGGCCCTCATAAAGGTATTCAAAGACCCATGCGTGATGATATTAATAAGTCTTACAGTAATTTATAAGTCGTGATTCAATTAATAATATAAATTAAATTTATAAAAAATATTTTTAAATTCGATTTTTATTAAATATATTTTTAAAAATGGTAAAAAATTTTTAGTATAACAAAATTTTAAATAAAATTTATTTTAAATCATTAAAATTAACAGAAATATTTGTAATTTACATAAAAAAATAAATCTTACTGTATCTTCATTAATTACTGGCTTTGCTTTGGCCATTGAAGATGTACTTTGGTGCACCATGCACAAGGGACAAATGGTGTCCCAGAGATGATAAAACAGCATGGGCTCCCAAGGATGGGTTTCTTCGTACATCCAATTTAATACTATAAAAAGTCAGTCAACTTCTAGATAAGATCAATTCGGATGGGGGGAATGTGTATACAATGGGCAATGAAAAGTCCAATCTTGAACCTCAATTTTCTTAATGGGCAATGAAAACTGTTAAGAACAAAAAAAAAAAAAATCTTGAAAACTGATAGGTTGTTTGGATTTCACCCCTTCCAGCGCGTTTACGACCTCAAACATGGTAGGCCTAAGTGAGGCAGATGGACCACCGCCAGCCCACATGCACATGCTTCAGTTTGCACTCTTGTTTTTCAAGTCTCATGTACAATTAAGATCGTAACAAAAGCAGGCATTAGACATTTATGTTTTTGGTTCGCCTAACATGGGAAGCAAACCCTAATACTGTCGGCTTTCAAAGGGAAGATTAATTAATAACAAGGGTTTGTCATAAAAAAGTAAAAGCCAAAAAAATTTATTGCTTTCCTTTCTGTTGTGGTGCCAGTGCTTTGCATGAAAGACAAGAGACACCATCAATTTCAGGTTCAGGCACATTTGTTTTGGCATTTGACAATGATATGGTAGACTCCTTGTTTCTAGGCACAATCATATCTATATTGATGAGAGTTTTTCACCAAAGTTCTCGTACCGAAATCTTTGTCTGAGTTGTAATTTATGTCAGTACAGAAGAAATGAAAATGGGTTGGCTAATCAAAGAAAATTCGAACACCTTCACCTGATTAGACCTCTCATGGAAACTTTGGCAAGGGTTCGATGCATCAGGTGACGCAGTTGGTAAAAAAATGCCATTAAAGAGCAAGAAATTAGATGTTTATTGTTCCTTGCGGCCATAGAAATCTGCTGTTGCACACACCTGTTATGGACTGTAACTTAAGATCAAGGTTCATATATCCCATGTTTCAATGTACATCTCAAAAATTGAACTACATAATTGATATTCTAAGCTCAGTCAATGTCTTTGATGAATATACAAATATGATACAAAGAGCATCCAGTCAATCCCCAAGCGTTTTTCTCTGAATGCTACAAACTTGGATGGTTGTTGTAAAGATCATGGGCGGAAACAGACATTGTTGAAGAGCCAGTCCAGGAGGGGGCTGATGTTGACGTCTGGCTTTCCATGGCTTTGAACCTTAAGTAGGACTCCTCATTGATCTCATAGAGGTCATAAGCTTGCGTGGAAGAATTTTCAATCCTTGACCCTGCAGATGTTGAACTATAGATCTGACTTCCTCCTAAATCCTGACTATTCATAGACATACGATGGTCTCTTATGGCTTTAAACCTCAAATCTTGACTGTAACTTCCTGGATCAGGGACTGATTCAGGAACGTCGATTGTTCCTTCTAGCATGCCTACTACTTGAGACATCGTTGGCCTTAGCGAGGGTGAAGCATTTGTACATAGAAGAGCTAGTTTAATCATCCCTTCTGCTTCTTCCTTGTTAAATTCCGATCCCAGCTTGTCATCCACCAAGTCCAATAGCTTTCCAGTTTGCTGTAAATTGCAGGCCTAAAAATTCCACAAGAAAAATTAGAACCAATGCTATGCTCTTCAACAATCTAAAAGACTACCTCTTATGTATTATAGCGATTACCCAATCAAGAAGGCAAGTATATTTATTCTCTGGCCCGTAACTCATGTTGTGCTTCCCACTAACAATTTCCAATGCCACAATTCCGAAGCTGTAAACATCTGCCTTGTAGGTTAAATACCCCCACAGTGCATACTCTGGTGCAATGTATCCTCTGCATTCAAATTTGTCATGTAATTTATATTTGAAGCTCAAAGCAGACACTTCAACCAGAAATCTAGAACAAGATTGAAAGATGACAATTGGCTTACATTGTTCCAGCAATTCGTGTGCTGATGTGGCTTTTTTCCTCCTCATGAAGCTTGGCCAATCCGAAGTCGGATATTTTAGGATTGAGGTCTCTGTCAAGCAGAACATTGGTACCTTTGATGTCTCTGTGAACAATTTTGAGTCTGGACTCTTCATGGAGAAATGCTAAACCTCTTGCTATCCCCAGACAGATCTTGTGCCTGGTAGGCCAGTCCAGGTTCATTTGACTATGTTCTGGGCCTAAAGAAAATCCCAGGAAATATTCCATGACAAAACAATCACATTAAGGTTTTTGTTTTATTTTTCCATCATATTTAATCTACCAGGTGAAAGATTCTATGATGAATCTTACCAAACAAAGCACGAGACAGGCTATTATTTTCTAGGTACTCGTATACTAGCAACAATTGATCCCCTTCAATGCAGCATCCGTAAAGCTTTACAAGATTCGGATGTTGCAGGCATGATATCATGCCTATCTCATTCATGAATTCACGATTGCCCTGACTTGATTTCGAAGATAGCTGCTTCACAGCAATTACTCTACCATCAGCAAGCTGGCCCTGCAACGCAATAATGAAAATCGTTTGAGCATAACCAAAGTGAAATCCCATATTACTATAGGGTTGATGATGACTTGTATCAGGATTTTAAACCTTATAAACAGGTCCAAATCCACCTTCACCAATCTTGTTTGCAGAATCAAAGTTATTGGTGGCAGCCTTAATCTGCTTTAAAGTAAAAGAAACTGTTTGAACATCTGGTACTTCAAGATCTGCAAAAGAAGGGAGGAATTATACAAGAAAGAAAGTTCTCAAGGATTGACTTCTATATCTGGAAAAGTGCAAACCATTTTGTCGCCGGCTCTTGGCTTTGAAATAGTATCTCCACCAAAGGATGCCAGATGCCAAGAATACGAGAAATGCTCCTAGGACACCAACAACTATTGGCACAACATTCTTTTTCTTCTCTGGATGATTGAAATCTGCCCCAAAGAACTCACCAATCCGTTAAGCTAAGTGAAATTAAGCTTGAAACTAAAATACCAAGAACTAAGCGTGTTGTAAAAGAGTAGGATAATGATAAAAGATCACATACTGGGATTCTCCAAAGAGATTGCTGAAATGAGTGGACCATGAATTCCTCTGTCAGGGATTGCTTGAGTTCCTTTGCCAGCCCAGTAGAAGCGGATCTCTATTCTACCATTTGTTACACTAACATTATATGATTCTTCATATGGGGTAAGAACTCCATTAGCTTCAGCTTCTATATTATAATCTTTCTCCATAATCTCATCCTGCCACATGAAAAAAAAATCAGAAATGCAGCCATTGACACAATGACGCATCTCAATTCTGATCAGTTACCTGAATATAAATATCAAACATGCGCCTCCCAAGGCTTCCATAGCTTGCATTATTTGAGAACTGAATCTCCGCAAAGTGTAGAGTCAGAGTATAGTTGCCATTTTCTAAACAATATCGATAATAAGTAAGGGAAAGAGGAGACAGACGCGCTGTAGTGTATAATTCAGAGAGGTTGTTGGATGACTGAGCAGTTGCAATAAAACGAGACT
The DNA here is from genome assembly GCA_031772115.1 of Heritiera littoralis. NCBI lineage: Eukaryota > Viridiplantae > Streptophyta > Magnoliopsida > Malvales > Malvaceae > Heritiera > Heritiera littoralis. The sequence continues at coordinate 3,416,593 of JAPDPK010000026.1, read as the reverse complement.
GTACATTCAGTTCATCATCATCATCTCTGAAGTCTCCAGTGTTACTAAATCCCCAGTTATCCTCATTTTGATATAATGTAGCAGCACCACCAAAACCAAAGTTTCTATCTCCTATGTAAGTTTTACCGTTTATTGTCACATCATCACCACCACAATTCAGGTACAGAGAGTGTGAATCTGAAATGGAGACAAAGAAGTCTGTAAACTACACATGGAGGAGCTTTGGAGATGCTATTAAGACAGTGTAGGAAGTGAACATACTGTATTGGAAAGACATGAATATAAGGTTAGTCTGTAAAATTAGAATTGAAATCAACATTTTCTGCTTACTTACATTCTTCGCATTTGAAATCATTACTGCATTGAAAAATTTCACCTCTGTTTGATAGATAGAGAAGGGAATGGTTTAGCACCAAATGAGAATTATTAATGTTGAGAAAAACCTTGCTCAAAATTTTGAAGACTTTACTGAAGAATCAAGATGGATTTTATTTTATGATAGCTGGAATTTTATAACAAACAAAATAAATGCAGTAAGAAAGGAAACTTACAGGTTTCTTGGTGAAGAACTGTGGAACAAATTAACATTACTCCTATTTAACATCCAAAATCCAATAAAATTTAGTAATGCTGCATTAGGAAATCATAAAGAAAGTGGAATTTTCTCCAGTAGAAAGGAAAAAAAAAAGAAGAAACCAACAGTTGCTGACAAGCAGGCTGCCCAGGACTTTGCCATGCAAAATTATTGTATGAAAGATCCCTGCCAGCAAGAATGAAACAGTGCCATCTTCTTAGAATTACTGAAAGTGAGGAAGAACTTACAAATGTTCTTCAAATAAATGAGAGAATTAGAAAATCCTAGTGGAAAATGCATACACAGTTGTTCCAGTCTTCAAGATTGACTGTGGAATATTTCCACTGAAATTGTTTCCTGTTAGAAACCTGTTCACATCTTAAAGTCAGTATTACAAGCTTTACAAACCATAAACTAGAAATTTTATGCATCATGGCTTAGATGAGTTCTTTCATCAAAGGAGAAAGAGGGGAAGGAAAGTGAATTTACAGGAATTTTAAGTTACTAGGGGGTATCACATCTTCAAGTTCTCCATTTAAACTGTTAAAACTGAGATCCCTGTCCAAAATCACAAGAAAACACGAATACATTGTAAGCAAATTGAAAGGGTTTTTATTAATTTAAGACTTAAAAAAGAATACTCACAGCATATGCAAGTTACTCATGTCCCAGACATAGTGAGGGAGCTGCCCAGAAATGTTGCATTTCTTTAAAATTCTACAACATTCAAAATTTTGGCCATATCAAATATAATGATCTAGAAGTGATTAATCATAGAACATTAACAGAACTGAACGTTACATTCGCCTGATGCCCGTCATGTTGCTTAGATCAGGAAAAGGCTGATTCATTCCATTAATGTCACTTATTATCCTGTACATAAGTATAACATTAGCAACAAAAAATTTAGTAAATTGCTGTCACTAATCTTTTGTTGATGGTAAAACTGAGAAGCTTTTACTTACAAAATTTCCAAGTTTCTCAAACCAGAAATGGAAGATGGAATAGGTGCTTCAAATCCACTACCTTGCATTTCCCTGGGTCGTCTCAGATAAATTTACAAAAAATAGCCAAGAAAGTTTCAAGCGAAAACTACAAATCCAATACTTAGTCACTCAGAAACCTCTTGAAAGTTCAGGAAATCTTACAGTCTGTCAAGCTTGGTCCAGTTTTGTATTAAATCTGGTATACTGCCATTCAAGTTGTTGTCATTTATCCTACTGCATTTTGCAATATGTTATTAAGTTAAACAAACTTCTTACCCCCACGTTTTTTGTGAATTAATTCGACTTGTACAATATACCATATCAGAAAAGCTTACATGTCTGTTAAGTTCTTCAGATCAGCAAGTTCTGATGGCAAATTGCCACTCAATCTGTTGGAGGACAATCTTCTGAAAAGACAATGTATTACATCCTTCAAAAACTATTAAGAGACATTTCCAGACTACGAAATTAATGCTCTTTCTTTTTATGAACTTAAAGAGAACATATAGTATAAGAAAACAAAAAATAAAAAAGAAGTCTTGAAGTGTCTTACAAAGTTTCCAAGTTGACTAACTTCCCCAACTCTGGAGGGACTTGTCCAGAAAAATTATTTACTTCGAGGTCCCTGTAAGATACATAATCCACAACATTTACCATCGAGAGATTTGAATACTTCATTCTTTGATTGTATGCTCATAAAATCCTAACTAAAAGAATGAAAAGAACATAATTTAACAAGTTTAATCTCTAAAAGTATATGTTATGCGCTAAAAAGATTCCAATTTCCTAAGATCATTCGTAAATTAGAGTACTTCAAAACTTACAAGTATTTAAGTGTGCTAATGTTCCCCAGAAAGCTTGGAATGCTCCCCAATAATCGGTTCCCGAGGAGAGAGCTGCATGAAGGTTCTCCACTTAGCTCAATAACAACCAATTATCTTATCTATCCAAGCAAAAGTTTATGGTGAATTAGCAGGGGACAATGACTCACATTTTCTCCAACTGTAATGAACCCCATTCAGCTGGTATTGAACCATTCAGGTAGTTATAAGCAAAATCACTGCAGGCAACATTAAGATCATTCTAATATAACTTAAATTTACACTTTACATGTGATGTAATGTCAGAGAGAAAGAGAGTTGTGTTGCTTACATCTCTGTGAGGTTAGGAAGAAGTGCAAGTTCAGATGGAAGTTCACCTGGAAGGTTCTGACGCTTAAATATTCTGAAATCCAGAACAAGCTCATTTTTAGTCACTTTTAATCTACCTGTTTGTGTCAGTTTTTATTTTTTTCTGTACCTGAAACTATATATAACATATCTATGTTTATGGAAAACTAGAATTACAAAGTTTTTGACTTTACAAAATGTGGGATCAGTCAGCAAACTATAACCAATAACTTGTTTGAAAGAATGAAGGCTTTGTCTAGTGGTTATTACCCCTCTTTAAGCCTATGAAAAAAAAAAAAACTCTGGTGTCTTTTCTTGACGTTTATTAAGAAAAACTGAAGATATTTGTTAAGTTTTTTCTTCAAAAGAAATCCAATACAATAAAAATGTAAAATGAGTGCATAAATTAAAGGTAGCAGTAGAAGACAGAGTACAAAAGATAACAAAGAGGTTGAGGAGAATACATGACAGAACTGCAATAGTAATCTTCATCATCTTCTCTATTTAATAAAACGAACTGTCATCAACTCATCATGCATGTTGTCGTTTTGCAACGAAATATCTATAATCTAATTCAGTTGATGTTGATACTACTAATCTGTTTCTAATTTTCCAAAACTCAACATTTTTTTTTTTTTTTTTGAGCATATAAAACTCAACATTTCAAGATTAATATTGTTTGTATCAAACCGAAGCAACAGTTACTTGGGTGGCGGAAACCTACAAATGTGTGATGTGGCAGGTTTCGTTCTCGCAGCGGCAAGTAACGTTTTTCTCAGGGACATATCCTCTTTCTACCCTGGCTGTGTCATTCTCTAGGCATGCGTTTCCATCAAAATTCCAGTCTGTAGCTCCCATTGTTCTGGCAATTTGATTCAGAACATCCACTGTAAATATCAAATCCATCAAAAACCCAAGTCACATCTTGTTCATGAATCCCAAAGAACATAGCAAGAAGAAGAACATGAAAACTAAAACAAGAAAATGAACTTGAAATAAATCAATTAATTCATCAGACCCTCGTCTTCAGGCAGCCTGGCAGCCTCAAATTTATGTGTTCCTATCAAATTCAAGGCTAAAGCAGTCGATAGCAGAATCATGGTTTTGATAAACATCATCCTGGCGAATTTGCAGCACGCAGAAAATCTTTATCCCTTTCGCTCTGTGATCACTATTTAGACTGTTACTCTTTCTTAAACAGCACCTTTCTTTTGATTTTTTGTCGTAGAACAGTGTAAACTTGTGACTAAAACGCAAATAGTTGTACTATTCAAAATTAAAATGCTTTAGACACTTAGCAAGGAAATTAGCCACCATTTTAGTCATTCTTGATCTAACCATGATTGTGAATTACTAGTGTGAATGAATATCATGGTAATTTCTCTTTTGATTTGTTTCATGGGAATTTCTGTACGTGGTTTGTTTTCTAGTACTTCACGGAGTTGGTTACTTCAGATTTTCAAACCGCATGTACGACTGGGATCAATTTTCTGCATGTGGACCCTTATACGTGCGGTCAATTTTCAGTTTTGAACACCAAAATCTACTTTGTTGGTTTTTGAACAGCTTTGAATTGTCCTTTGCTTTATCCAAAGCACCTGCAGTCATTGGTTGCCTGCAACTTTACGTGGAGGCAGCCAGACAGGTTTCATAGAAAATTCCAAACATATATATATATATATATATATAATATATATTCTTGATTCAACGTACGCAATCAGGACAATATCTTTGTTCATACAAAGATTTTTTCCTTGTCCGGACAAAGAAAATAGTCTTTGACTGTTCTCAGTCAGTGGACGCAGTATTGGCATAAAATCAAGGCTTGAAAGATTGAGGATCAAGTAATGGGGAGTACAGATGTAGAAATCTGGGTCTGGCCTACTGAACCATGGCTATCTGTGGCATTAAACCTTAAGTAGGACTCCATGTTAATTTCATAGAAATCATGTGAAGAGGCAGAGGAAGATTGACCATGCCAGAACCCGCTGGGTAGAAAGGGGGCAGAATTTGAGGACCAAAGGAAAACAAGAGTCCTATCGTCGCCAATTTTCCAATGGAATCCCAAAACACCGACGGGGAGGACCTGTTCTTCGACGCACTCGACGACTTCCCCTTTGACGATTGCCTTACCTCCGACCAATCAGATCCTTCCACGTCTCACTTATCCTCTACTCTCCGTCGCCGAGCCTTCTCCCGCAGAGGAATCTCATCCAAGGAAACCGTAGATTCCCTTCCAGTAGCTTCCACCGTCGAAGACCCCTCGAAAACCAGTTCTAGAGAGCCATGGTACTATCTTTACCGCGACATGAAGGAAAATGGCGACACTTTTTAGATATCTGAGTCAGCTTTAATAGACTCAACTCCACCCGCGTCGTAGAAGAGAAAAGCGACGTCGAATCGACGGTCACTACCGCGAAAAATGATGAATTGGTTGACCGAGCCAGAAACTTGGCCTACTCGGGCTCTGAGCCTAGTGAGTCATTATGCTCTTCCTCGACTTTACTAGTATATATAGCTGGTTTAGTGATAAAGGCAATCGCGTTTCAGTTAAATTTGCTGATAAGCTTCATTACATTACCTCTATCAGTGTTAAGTTGCTGCTGCATGTTTATTATTTATCCTTTTCAAGCTTTGAGGCATGCTAGAGCTTACATGATCACAATAAGTTGTTAAATTTATGGAATTCAACTTGTGGATATTTTAATCCTTTGATGTCTAAGTAGTACTTAGGTCTCTGTGTTTCGATTGATGGATCATTTATGATATTATTTGTGAAAACTCGCACTTAATTTGTGAGACATTATCTATTTTGACCCAAAGATATTACGGTGTTATCCCACAAAAAACTCATTGTAAGTATAAGTTCAAATCTTTATATATATAACATTGTTAAGTCTCACAAACTCTTGACGTGAAATTGGGGTGTTACAAAAACACAACAATGCAGGGAGAAGACTACCTATGTATGACCCTCCTTAGACCCCTCATAATGTAGAAATCTGTACGTTGGACTTACCCTTTTTTATATAGCAATCACATGTTAGCATGCAAAAATCATACTACAAATATTCTTTCAAGAGTCATTAACAAAATTCAGAAAATAAACTGATATGATATGTCCAAACTGCAAATAATAATAATAATAAGAAGAAGAAGAAGAAGAAGAAGAAGGATAGTAGACATACTAGCTGCTATCTCTGATACTCAACCAGTCTGGAATGTGCCCAGTAAGCGAGTTGCTTGTGAGGTACCTATTCAGCAAGCACCATAATTTAAGCACTTCTATTGGAGCTACATGGAAAGGTTATAACTCAAAGTGAAGTACATGTCTGATCAAATTTAGAACTTATATGAGGATAATTAGGCATGCAGGTTTATTTTCCTCCTGGTTCTGAAGTGGTGAAAGGATCGGCAAGCTAGTTTTATTTTGATACTATCCATGATTTGTCAAAGAGTGCACTGCGTAGATAAAATAACCAATTGGCAATGTTCTCTATTACCATAAGAATCAAAATGTTTTAAGTTTAAAATTGGAACTTTTTTGTTAACTAATGGTTTTTTCAATAAATAGACCTTTGATTAAATGAAAAAAAAAAAAGAAGATTGCGTTTTATTTCAACAGCATAGAATGTTCTTCTGATTGGTTCAAAAATTGTATTTGGGGTTTTGACGAATACACCCCAAGAATTCACAGCACTTACATGTATTGCGTTTTTGGAAGGCTTTCAGAACCAAAAATGTTACCTTCCAATTTGTTGAAGCTGAGATCTCCGGAAGAAATAGACAAATCAGATATTTCATAGCTACAAAATAAAAATTTCTAGATGATGGTTTAAATGAAACGTGAAATCCATGAAAGATAGATGATGAGTACATTTATGAAGAATGAATTCATGAAAAATATATAAGCATATCAGATGTTGAAGTTCTCAAGATGCTGATCATAACAGATTCATGTTTATTATTCTAAATATTCAACTTTCAGAAGAACTGAATAACTAAATATTCCATGGATAGAATGGAACTCCTCACAGCACATTGCTACTCTAGACTCAACATGGATCTGAAACAAAAACTTGATGAATTATTAAACAAAAAGAGACAATTGTGTCTCATGAGAAGAACTGAGACATTACTATTTACCATTGTGCTTGTATACATTACCAAGACTGATCTCTTTGGCAAAACTACACATTGTTAGAAGCAATTTCATTTTTATTTTTTATTTTTTATTTTTTTTTGAAGTCTATATATCATATGTTGAAGTTCTCAAGATGCTGATCATAACAGATTCATGTATATTATTCTAAATATTCAACTTTCAGAAGAAGTGAATATCTAAATATTCCATGGACAGAATGGAACTCCTCACAGCACATTACTACTCTAGACTCAACATGGATCTGAAACAAAAACTTGATGAATTATTAAACAAAAAGAGACAATTGTGTCTCATGAGAAGAACTGAGACATTACTATTTACCATTGTGCTTGTATACATTAACAAGACTGATCTCTTTGGCAAAACTACACATTGTTAGAAGCAATTTCATTTTTATTTTTTATTTTTTATTTTTTTTTGAAGTCTATATATCATATGTTCTGTTACTAGTCCAATTAGATTAAAAACCAAAACTCTAACCTCATCATGTCAAATTCTTGATTACCTTAAATGAGTGCAGCAAGCAAAATGGGAGTATTTTAGAAAACTATATAATCATTTTGGAGACGAAATAAGTTTATAAGAAAAATATTGTGTGAAATTCTTTAGAAGTAATGAGACAATGACAAATTATTGAAATGTATAAACAATAACCAACAAAACTAAAAAGAAAATAACTTCCTAAAATTTTCCATGCGAACTTTTATCCAAAATCAGTTCTAGCGCCGGAAATACTCATCAACAGCCATGCAAAGCTTTTCTTTAACAAATATTGTACCTAACCATTATTTTTATACAATGAAATGCAAAGCGTTTAATATATATATATATATATATATATATATATAAAATATGCAGTGTACCTCACCTCCAAGTACTAAAAATTGAACTACGACAAATTAATTAAAATCCACATTCAAAGAATGAAAAATGGTGTATCAAATACTGACATAAATAATGAGAATTGAGGTGAAATAAGAATAGCAGAATTACAAAATTTGCATTCACGTAAATTCCCATAAATAATTAGGGATTAGTCCAGATAAATTGCAGCTACGTAACATCCTGCAATATGAGCCCGCATCATGTGAGCACGATTATTGCAACTGGAGATTAGTATGACCTTGAAGAATTTTGAAAGCCTAGGAATAACTTACAATCTGTACATGGTCATATTTTGCAAGTTTGGAAATGTTGAACCCTCTCCAGGTAAGTCACTGATCCTTCTGAATTATATTGCAACATAAAGAATTGTTAAAAGAAAAAAGACTCCCAGTGCAGTAATTTGCCATCAAAATGGGACCTGAACAAGCTGATGTTAATAGAGATTAAGAGCTATAAAATCAAAAGGCATTAAAAGCAAACTCACAGTTCGACTAAATTATCCAAAAGTGCTAAGCTTGAAGGAATTGGCCCTTCAAAACCACTAGCTTGAATCTCTTTGTTAGCAAAAGAATTCAAATTGATGAAGATTTCATTACCAAAACTTTCAATGAGGAGCTCTAAGGCTTTGCTTGGTATGGCGGAAAGAAAGGGATGAGAAAAGAAAATTAGTTAATCAAATGGTTAAGCTACAAAATAAGAAAGTTGTTATGAAATATAACAATTTGATTAACGAATTTTCCTTCATCACCCTTTTTTTTCTATCCTACCAAGCAAAGCCTAAAGAAGTAGAGACAGAAAGACGCTTAAAATTTCTCAAGTTGCTTCCAATTATGAAAAAAGTCGGGTATTTTTCAGTGAAGTTGTTACTGCTAATCCTACTGCATAAACCTCATATAAAAGCAGGGATACTCAACAAATCTAGCTTTATTAACGGTATACTTCTAGATAGTGCTGAAAACACTTACAGTTATTTTAGATTGGAGAGATTAGCAAGGGCCGAGGGAAGCTTCCCTGTGAGAAAGTTAGCATTAAGAGTACTGCATTCATGAAAGAGGAAAAGTCAGGCTAACTATACCATACCAGTTATTTGAGAGAGAAATAGACTGATTAATCATGCATGAATATCTAATAGGGAAAAGAAGGCCTAACAGGTTTTCCAGGTTAACCAATTTCCCCAACTCAGGAGGAATAGTTCCAGAAAACAGGTTGTTCTCGAGGCTCTGGAAATTTAATACTAATAAGACACATTAGCATGATTGCAAAGAAAACACAAAGACATAATACAAAATAAAACACTGGCAAGAGCGGCATACAAATATTTAAGAGTGGTAATATTTCCCAAATGGTCAGGAATTGGCCCTGATAAGCTATTCATAGAAAGAGACCTGAAATGAACTAATTCCTATCAGTTGAATGAAGGTAAGCTTATTCTAAACAGTATAAACATTAAGTGGATAGTAGCTTACACAAACTCCAACTTCAGAGCAATCCATTCAAGCGGTATTGTACCCTTAAGATAGTTCAGAGAGAGTTGTCTAAATGCAACAGAAAAGAGTTGCACATTGGATGGAAGATAATTTTCTGGTCAAAGAGTAAAATCATGAACTGTGACCTTTCTTACATTGTTTTAACAAATGATAGCTTGACAAGTGAGCATGGAAGAACGCCATCAAGATCCTGCCCTGTAAGATAGCTGTACCAAATAATACAAAGCTTTTTAGATGCATGTCCAACTTAAAATTTCCAAATATATGATCTGATTTCACAGAAAATGGTTAGGAAAGAAAATTTATGTTAGTTTGGACACATACGACGTAGACCTGTAAAGCTCCAATTAATAGAATGAAGACTATGAATGATGAAAAAAAGTGACTGAGATGATTAATTTGAATGATTTGTATTTGAAGCCATAGCCACATGGCCTTTTTATCTTGAATGAGGCACACCTTTACTGTATTTGCCTACGATAATTCATTCCTTCATCTTGCTAAAATCAAATTGGGGAATGCAAGCGAATCACTGGTCTAGAAATCAAAGCTACTAAATTAAAAATTAAAAAAAAATCAAGACTATGGTTAAGGAAATTAGAATAAGCATTAGTTTTCTTGAAACAAGTAAGGACATACATGCCATCGCTATGACATTCACCATTGAAGGAGCAATTGCAGGTGACAATACTGTTGTTGAGGGCCTGTCGCCCGTTTGGCGGCGGCGGTGGAGTAAACCAGCTTGACTTATTGTTGCAAGGGTTCTCACTGAAATTCCAATCCTTCTTTCCTAGTTCTTCAGCTATCTCATGAAGAGCTTTCACTGAAAAGCCAAAAAAAAAAAGAGAAAGCCATTGGAGGAAGGTGAGTTGGGTTGAAACATATTTACAACAAAATCTTAGGAACATACATTCAAGTATCTACTCAAATGAACCAGACTTGCAATGTACTGATAATGCATGATTAGTTAAGAATCAACAAAAAGAAAAATTAATGGGAAGAGTGTAAAAACATAAATTGGAAAATTTCAATACTAGCTAATAACCAAATAGTACTTATCTTCAACACAAACCGAAGCAAGAAAGAGATTGCAAAGCTGTATTAATTTTACCTCCAAAATCCGGAGGAGAGGGTGGCTCCACTTGAGCTTCAACTTTGTTGGGTTCCATGCAAATAAGCACCAAGACTGTAAGAATCATGTACCCAAAAAGTAATTTCATGGTTGAACAACAATTAGCAACACTTACCATGTTTGTCTAGATGCTCAGCTTTGCTTTCTGTCTCTCTTGTCTGAAAAACAACACAGATTTCCCTTTCCGGTTGAGGATAATGAGGAAACTGGCAAAAAGGTAGGCAAAGTTAACTCTTGATGGACGTGGGTCTTGAACTGTTGTTGTAACACTAGTACTATAAATCTACTGTACTTACTACCTTTGGATGAGTGTGAGACATGATTTGGTGAAGTCCAAAATAATGATAATAATAATAATAATTATCTTTTCAAAGTAAAGAGCATTTGCTTTCTCAGCCTCCCATGAAAATGTCACATGGCTACAACTTAATAATTGTCCACTAGGAGGTGGAAAAGTACAGAATAAAAGAAAAAAATGTGATTAAAATATTAAACGCTTCCCTGCCACCACGTGAGTGAAGAAATTCTGAAAAAATATTTTACTCCTTGTAGGTCCTCATAAAGCTGTTCAAAGACCCATGCATGCTGATATTAATAAGTCTTACTGTGTCCATTAATTACTGGCTCTGCTTTAGGCCATTGAAGATGTACTTAGGTGCACCGTGCACGAGGGACAAATGGTGTCCCAGAGAAGATAAAACAGCATGGCCACCCAAGGATCGGTTTCTTCGTACATCCAATTTAATACTATAAAAAGTCAGTCAATATCTACATAGATCAATTCAGATGGAGGGAATGTGTATACAATGGGGAATGAAATGTCCAATCTCGTACTTAAATTTTCTTAAAGAAAAAGGTAACTACAACTGGATCAAACTTCAATTGTTAACTCAAGGGAATCTTGCAGTAGGTGGAAATGGAGAGGAGGGGGGTACAAAAACATTCTAGATAAGGAAATGCAGCAGTGGATCTCCTCGAAATATCTTCTTATGACTCAAAAGCACGTTAAGTTTTTATGCTTTTTACTGATGATATCTGTATCCAAAAGTCTTGAAAACTGTTGAGAACAAAAAAAAAATCTTGAAAACTGATAGGCTGTTTGGATTTCACCCCTTCCAGCACGTTTACCACCTCAAACATGGTAGGCCTAAGTGATGCAGATGGACCAACGCCAGCCCACATGCACATGCTTCAGTTTGCACTCTGGTTTTTCAACTCTCATGTACAATTAAGATCGTAGCAAAAGCAGGCATTAGACATTTATGTTTTTGGTTCGCCTAACATGGGAAGCAAATCCTAATACAGTCGGCTTTCAAAGGGAAGATTAATTAATAACAAGTGTTTGTCAAAAAAAAAAAGTAAAAGCCAAAAATAGTTTACTGCTTTCGTTTCCGTTCGGGTGCCAGTGCTTTGCACGACAGTAGACACCCTCAATTTCAGGCACATATGTTTTGACATTTGACAATGATATGGTAGAATCCTTGTTTCTAGGCACAACTATATCTACATTGATGAGAGTTTTTCACCAAATTTCTCGTACCGAAATCTTTGACTGAGTTGTGATATATGTCAGTACAGAAGAAATGAAAATGTTTATTGTTTCCTTGCACCTATTATGGACTGTGAGATCAAGGTTAATATATCCCATGTTTCAATGTACATCTCAAAAATTGAACTACATAATTGATATTCCAAGCTCAGTCAATGTCTTTGATAAATATACAAATATGATACAAAGAGCATCCGGTCAATCCCCAAGCGTTTTTCTCTGAATGCTACAAACTTGGATGGTTGTCGTAAAGAACATGGACAGAAACAGACATTGTTGAAGAGCCAGTCCAAAAGGGGCTAATGTTGATGTCTAGCTTTCCATGGCTTTGAACCTTAAGTAGGACTCCTCATTGATCTCATAGAGATCATAAGCATGAGCAGAAGAATGTTCAATCCTTGACCCTGCAGATGTTGAACTACAGGTCTGACTTTCTCCCAAGTCCTGACTATTCATAGACATTCGGTGGTCTCTTATGGCTTTAAACCTCAAATCTTGACTGTAACTTCCTGGATCAGGGATTGATTCAGGAACGTCGATTGTTCCTTCTAGCATGCCTACTACTTGAGACATCGTTGGCCTTAGCGAGGGTGAAGCATTTGTACATAGAAGAGCTATTTTAATCATCCCTTCTGCTTCTACCTTGTTAAATTCCGTTCCCAGCTTGTCATCCACCAAGTCCAATAGCTTTCCAGTTTGCTGTAAATTGCAGGCCTAAAATTCCACAAGAAAAAATTAGAACCAATGCTATGTTCTTCAACAATCTAAAAGACTACCTCTTATGTATTATAGCGATTACCCAATCAAGAAGGCAAGTATATTTATTCTCTGGCCCGTAACTCATGTTATGCTTCCCACTAGCAATTTCCAATGCCACAATTCCGAAGCTGTAAACATCTGCTTTGTAGGTCAAATACCCCCACAGTGCATACTCTGGTGCAATGTATCCTCTGCATTCAAATTGGTCGTGTAATTTATATTTGAAGCTCAAAGCAGACACTTCAACCAGAAATCTAGAACAAGATTGAAAAATGACAATTGGCTTACATTGTTCCAGCAATTCGTGTGCTGATGTGGCTTTTTTCCTCCTCATGAAGCTTGGCCAATCCGAAGTCGGATATTTTAGGATTGAGGTCTCTGTCAAGCAGAACATTGGTACCTTTGATGTCTCTGTGAACAATTTTGAGTCTGGACTCTTCATGGAGAAATGCTAAACCTCTTGCTATCCCCAGACAGATCTTGTGCCTGGTAGGCCAGTCCAGGTTCATTTGACTATGTTCTGGGCCTAAAGAAAATCCCAGGAAATATTCCATGATAAAACAATCACATTAAGGTTTTTGTTTCATTTTTCCATCATATTTAATCTACCAGGTGAAAGATTCTATGATGAATCTTACCAAACAAAGCACGGGACAGGCTATTATTTTCCAGGTACTCGTATACTAGCAACAATTGATCCCCTTCAATGCAGCATCCGTAAAGCTTTACAAGATTTGGATGTTGCAGGCATGATATCATGCCTATCTCATTCATGAATTCACGATTGCCCTGACTTGATTTTGAAGATAGCTGCTTCACAGCAATTACTCTACCATCAGCAAGCTGGCCCTGCAACGCAATAATGAAAATCATCTGAGCATAACCTTTAAAACTGATATCCCATATTACTATAGGGTTCATGATGACTTGTATCAGGATTTTATACCTTGTAAACAGGTCCAAATCCACCTTCCCCAATCTTGTCTGCAGAATCAAAGTTATTGGTGGCAGCCTTAATCTGCTTTAAAGTAAATGAAACTGTTTGAACATCTGGTACTTCAAGATCTGCAAAAGACAAGAGGAATTATACAAGAAAGAAAATTCTCAAGGATTGACTTCTGTATCTGGAAAAGTGCAAACCATTTTGTCGCCGGCTCTTGGCTTTGAAATAGTATCTCCACCAAAGGATGCCAGATGCCAAGAATACGAGAAATGCTCCTAAGACACCAACAACTATTGGCACAACATTCTTTTTCTTCTCTGGATAATTGAAATCTGCCCCAAAGAACTCACCAATCCGTTAAGCTAAGTGAAATTAAGCTTGAAACTAAAATACCAAGAACTAAACGTGTGGTAAAAGAGTAGGATAATGATAAAAGATCACATACTGGGATTCTCCAAGGAGATTGCAGAAATGAGTGGACCATGAATTCCTCTGTCAGGGATTGCTTGAGTTCCTTTGCCAGCCCAGTAGAAGCGGATCTCTATTCTACCATTTGTTACACTAACATTATATGATTTTTCATATGGGGTAAGAACTCCGTTAGCTTCAGCTTCTATATTGAAATCTTTCTCCATAATCTCATCCTGCCACACGAAAAAAAAATTTCAGAAACGCAGCCATTGACACAATGATGCATCTCAATTCTGATCAGTTACCTGAATATAAATATCAAACATGCGCCTCCCAAGGCTTCCATAGCTTGCGTTATTTGAGAACTGAATCTCCGCAAAGTGTAGAGTCAGAGTATAGTTGCCATTTCCTAAACAATATCGAAAATAAGTAAGGGAGAGAGGAGACAGACGTGCTGTAGTGTATAATTCCGAGAGCTTGTTGGATGACTGAGCAGTTGCAATAAAACGTGACTGTAAGTTGAGTTCATCATCATCATCTCTGAAGTCTCCAGTGTTACTAAATCCCCAGTTATCCTCATTTTGATATAATGTTGCAGCACCACCAGAACCAAAGTTTCTATCTCCTAAATAAGTTTTACCGTTTATTGTCACATCACCACCACCACAATTCAGGTACAGAGAGTGTGAATCTGAAATGGAGACAAAAAAGTCTGTAAACTACATATGGAGGAGCTTTGAATATGCTATTAAGACAGTGTTGGAAGTGAAAATACTGTATTGGAAAGACATGAATATAAGGTTGGTCTGTAAAATTAGAATTGAAATTAACATTTTCTGCATACTTACATTCTTCGCATTTGAAATCATTCCTGCATTGAAAAATTTCACCTCTGTTTTATAGATAGAGAAGGGAATGGATTAGCACCAAATGAGAATTATTAATGTTGAGAAAAACCTTGCTCAAAATTTTGAAAACTTTACTGAGGAATCAAGATGGATTTTATTTTGTGATAGCTGAAATTTTATAACAAACAAAATAAATGCAGTAAGAAAGGAAACTTACAGGTTTCTTGGTGAAGAACTGTGGAACAAATTAACATTACTCCTATTTAAAATCCAAAATGCAATAAAATTTAGTAATGCTGCATTAGGAAATCATAAAGAAAGTAGAATTTTCTATCTGTTAGAAAGGGAAAAAAAAAAAAAAGAAACCAACAGTTGCTGACAAGCAGGCTGCCCAGGTCTTTGCCATGCAAAATTATTGTATGAAAGATCCCTGCCAGCAAGAATGAAACAGTGCCATCTTCTTAGAGTTACTGAAAGTGAGGAAGAACTTGTTGTAATATCCCCATTTGTGTGGACTAATTAAGTGTAATTAATTTCATATAATATTTTGTTAGTAGTATAATTTTGTATAAAGTGTGATTCATAATTAATTATATTAAATATATAATATATGTGTATAAACCTATAATGGGATGGGTTTGTACATGTATCCCATGGAGGGAGGTCCCTACTCTCAACCTCTATATATATGAGGCTGGCCCATTAAGTTTCATAACTTTCGTTGAAGAGGGATGAGAGTAGTTTCTCCCTCTCTCTCTACCTCTCTCTCTCACTCTTTCATTTTATCTCCGTTTCAGGTCTGAAGACAGTCAATGGAACGCTATCGGAGAGGGCTTCGACAACGCGGTAATGTGTTATAGCGGGATTGAACTCTCGCCCGCATTCAGGTCAGTTTTACTGCGATTCAATTTCGTGTTAGTGACTTGGTGAGATTTAACTAATTCCTACAATTGGCATCAGAGCCAGACTCACCCTAAGGTCACTAACCATTTTTGTTTGAAGCTGAGAAGCCATAAAAGCTTACATTTAAGCTTTTGTATTTTCGGATTTTTTGGAAACCCATCCGATTTTCATGTGTTTTTGGCTTAAAAATTATAGATTTATTGTTGTAGAGGGTTTTAGGATGAAAAACCCCTTTTTTTCGGACCGAAAATGGTTGAAATGGGGAGAGAAATAGCCGGGTCGGGTCAAAAATACCCGTTTTCTGCGTTTCTGCCCGGTTGGGCGAGGAAGACGACGGGCGCGTGTCTTGCACGCGCCCGATAGCCCAACGAGAGGCGCCCGCGGGCGCCAAGGCTAATGAGGCGGGCGCGTGTGTTACACGCGCCCGCATATGCAAATAAAAAAAAAAGGATAAAAAAAAATTTTTTTTTTCGGGCTGGGCCCCTTTGATGCTTGGGCCACCGATTTTTGGGGCCCAATTTTAGGCAATTTTTTTTTTTTGGGCCATATATATATATATTTTTTTTTGGGCCAACGGTTTGGGCTCTTTCTTGTGTTTTATGGGCCAATGTTTGGGCTGTTTTTTTTTTAAGTGGGTTTAATTTGTTTTGTTTATTATTTTGGGCCATCATCTTTTGGAATTTTATGAGTTATCTTGTTTTATTTAATTAAATCTTGAAATTTTAATTTAATTTATATAGGCCAAATTAATTTTATATTATGGGCATTATTTATTTAATTTTATTAATTGACCATTTAGTATTAAATTAATTTTGGGCAATTAAAATTATTTAATTTTGAGGTCATTTTGCCTAATTAATTTAGGGGCCATATTGATTAATTAATTTTATTTGGCTATTAAATTTGGATTAATTTGTGGTTATTTTGCATAATTAATTAATAGGTCATTTTTGGATTATGATTTTAAGGGCCAATGTGATTAATTAATTATGGGCCATTTGGTTAATTATTTTGGACAATTTTGGCCATAAGCCATATTTTATTTAATAGCCATAATTAGTTGTTAAGCCCAAAATTAATGTAATATAAGTGAATTTTGGAGGAATTAATTTTGGAGTAATTTCTAGAAATTTAATTACTCATTTAATTCTTAATTCACTTAAATTTAAAATATATATACTCATGCCCATAAATTACTAATATTTGGCCTAATTAAATAAATTTAAATAAATTATTTGGGTATTTTGTTGAACCATTTTGGATTATGGTTTACCCATTTCGTCAATAATTTATTTAAATAAATAAACTCTCTAAAATTGATATTGCCTTATTATTTGAATATTCACATTTATGTGGAATTAATTTAATTAATTAATGTTGGACTTGAAATTACTACATATGCTTCAGGAATTGCATATTTTGGATGTAGTTAATTTTGGTTAATAAATTTTGTGAATATTCTTAAAATTATAAATCATTAATTGGATTGGCTAGTACTTGCCTGTCGCAAGAATAGTCATGAAGATTTTTTGACGATTTATTTTGATAATTTTAAAGATATAATAATAATAAGGCAATGCATAGTGATAGTTGCACTTGCATAATTTAATTTACTAAGATCTCTAGAAGTGGCTAGTCTCTCCCTGTCGGATTGTTAGTTGCTTTTAGAGATGCTTGGGATTGAGAGGATTCTGGTTGGGATATGACACGGTCTTCCTACCCTGTCGGTGGGCGATCATTCAGGTTGTATTCAACTAATTTTGTCTTATCCTCGATAGTGTATTGTGGAATTTATCGAGTCATTCCACTAGCCTCCATATTGTGCAACTATCACATATCGAATTTCTAGCAGGATCAAATTAGATAGATAGTACGAATTATTCTCTACGGTTAGGGATATATATATTGAACTAGGAAATAGTCCTGAGAGTCAATCTATCTTCTATACCCAATAATGTGAGCTCTTTGAGGACAAAATTTTTTGGAATTTCGAGAACACTTAAGTGAGAATTCTCTGATTATAAGGGCATGCCATTAATGAGCACATCAGAGAAAGTGTTCCAATTAGGAATAATTAAGAAGTATTTATGGATGCCATTAGAAAATAGTTCGCATAAGATGGATAAAGGTTGTTATAGGATTTTGATTCCATATATGGCAGATTCAGTGCTACTTCCTTTTGGGATGGAGAATTGGAGATCTTCCAGTTTTACAGATCTCATTTAATGCAGAAGGAAGTATGACATTTTAATATCAAAATTGATATTGTCATTTAAGAGTGGGAGATCTTTCAGGTTAACAGATCTCATTTAGCCATAATGATGACATATGCCAGTATTACTGCCAAAAGGAAATATTATTGAGAGGTCTCAATAAAAGGTCATTTTAGAGGAAGAAATTTGTCAAGTCTATTTCCCATTCTAGTTTCACCAACATCTCTAAATATCAATGTGTGTGCCACTTCTGTAATAATCCTGGGCACAAGAGGTAGATTACAAGAGTCCTCTAGATTGAGATGTGCAAAAGGCATTTTGTTAGCTTTTATTTTGATCCAATCTAGGAGATATGCCTTCTAACTATTGGTGTTTGAATACCGGTGCTATTATTGATAAAGCCATAAGCAACCGGAGATAGAATAAGGGAAAATTGTTGTAAATTGGGGTTATAGAGTTAGAATCCATATTGAAAATATGGCCAGATTGTTGTTACATTTTGAAGACAATTTTGTAACTACTGTCAGTTTATACTTTTCATTTCGATAACAGAAAAGTATCTCTAATTAGTAACATGTGTACTGATTCTGGCATTCTGCGTGATGGATTGTACACAGTGGATTTGCAGCCCAATATCGAACAAATTTTCTTCAATAGTGAATGATGTGACTGTAGATTTTGATTATGATAGGATAGATAAGAAATCTATTAAGTTGTGGCATGGGTTAGGGATATTTCGAGGCACATGAAGAGATTGTATTAAGGGATATCTTGCTGCTAATATTAAGGACATGATTAGTAGATATTGAAATAATTAGGAACTTATGTATACCGACATTTGTAGATCATTTTCACATATTGTATTTAGTGGATATAAGTGTTTCATCATTTTACTAACGACCATTTCGATGTAGGTCATATGGAGTAATAGATCTGATCTTATAGAGGCCTTAGGCATTCTGATTAATTCCGCTGCGCTGCTTAAGGCAATGATCAGACAGTAGTGATGAATATCATGTTCGGTATAATGAAGCTAGGCGAAATCATATACCGGTTTTCGGTTAAGTGCACTATAGGATTATATATTGACGCCTAGTGTACGGTGCTTGGAATATTGAAACAGAATGAGATTACAGTTGCAGTCAATCGTACATTCTGATCTAGTACGATTTATGTTAATCACTCCAAACCTTTAAAATTCGAGTGGAGTGAAATTAAAACTGCAATTCACATTCAAAGTTGATCTCCAAGCAAGACCAGTTCCTAAAAGCATCCCAAGTTATAGTCAGACATTAAGCCGATTTTATGTCGTTTTCTGTGTTTAGGGTTATAAGGTAAGGCAAAAGAGCTATAACCCATAGTCAAGAAAACTTGACTAGAAAACTATCAACGGCAATTCTGTTGGTTATTATATCGGCTAGAAAGGTTTTAGATTTTCATTTCTCGTTTCTCGTTATATGATACTAGAATCATTAAGTCTGACAATGCAATCCATTTAGATGATGACTTAAAGAGTGGGAGTTGCGAACTCCACAAAGTCATTATTGAAATAAATTTTGTTGTGCCAGTCCCATATATGCGTTATCTTTTGATTATGAAAAGCCACAAACCAAAGGAATCAACAGTTGATCCCAATACCATATTTTGAACCTGCACCTGACCTTACAGAAGAATATGAATATGAAATGTCTTCTGTTTCTGATGTTTGTCAGGAGACTATTTTGATCTGAACTCTAAGAGTTAGATATTAGTCACGTAGGATAAGTGAGCATCTATGTTGCATGAGGATGCATGGGATCTATTTTAGTTGTCACATCATTATAGACAAAAGGGAGACTATAAATATTAGGTAGATGATTTAAAGCCAAATTTGGTCAAGGCTTTAAATAAAGCAACCTAAAAGTTTGTAATTTCTAAGATGGAACATATAATTTATGTGAACTCAAGGAGTTCATTTATGAACATTAGAAGGCATCCAGATTGTAATATATATATAAAGAATGAGATTGTTACTTTGAGGAGAACATTATCGTTTGATAATTGGATCCATTGCGAGGTCAGTGGGAGTTATGTACTTATTGTGCTCTAAGTGATGATGTCAAATAGCAGCCTATAGCACTGACCTATTGTATGAGACACTTCATGTCGTCATGTCACTTAAGGATGAAGAATCTAAGTGAGGCTCCATTTCGTTTTAAGGATTGAGATTCTTTGTGACATATCAATAGGCATACATTATTGGTCTCATGGAACCTATATTGAGTGTTGAGTAGGTCTACTGTATATTGTTCTCCTAATAAGACGTCATTTAGTGAAAGGTGACATATTGTGAAAATCTCAAAGTCCTCAAGATAAAAGTAAAAGAGCTCATATCGAATGTAGTGTATGCCTTATTGTGGGTAATTATTGTATGCTCAAGTTTATACACATTTGGATATTGTGTATATTATAGATGTATTTTGGAGATACTTGAGCGATCCTGTAATAGAAAACTGGAAGCTATAAAGAGAGTATTTTGATATTGATAAGTCTGACATTTTAGGTTCGGTCAGATATTCTGATGTTAATTTTGCGAGCTCTCCAGATATTGAAAATTATTTTGGTTATATATTTGTGGATATAAAGGAGTTGTATTGTGGAAAGTGTAAAGCAAACACTTACAACATTCTTGATTGTGGAGGCTAAATATGTAGCATATTGTAAAGCTACATGATGGGCCATTTAGGCTGCAGAATTTCATCTCAGGGTTGGTTTTCTGTGATTGCCATTTCGAAGTCCTGGAGGTGTACTGTGGTAATGCTGCAGCAAGTATTTTCTCTCTCAAAATACTAGGAGTTCCTCACACTCTAAATATTTAGATATCATCATTCGATTTTGTTAGAGAGAAAATAATGGAATCCATTACTTGATTGGATTATAGAGCACATGTTTTAAAGAGCTCATTCTGTCTAACTGAAAGTTTGGCTGCTAAAGTGTTTTGACGACATAGCACTTATATGAGGCATATTGAGTCATTGCTGTATTAAGTTAGTGGGAGCTCTATGTAATGAAATCAGTTATAACTGTATTAATGGATTCCTACTTGCCATATATGCATATTTTGTTTGCGCGCATTTTGATGAATATGGCATTCTGTTGGATGAGACATTCGATATTGGTCTCATATGCTTCTGTTGAAGCAAGGCATCATTCAGTTTGGATGCATGGACCTAATGGAGATGGATATTGATTCTGTTTTCATATCATTTCCATTTCACACTAATACTACTATTTTTTGTTGTAGTCTTTATAAGTTTACGCATTTGTACCCTGTCGGTATGATGCATTTTGAAGCTTATAAAAGGCTTCTTGTTGTTAAAGTATGTATGAGTCTACACATTTGTACCCTTTCGGTATAATGTATTTAGAGGGCTTATGAATACATGATGATATTATATGATGATTTCATTAATTAACTTAATTGTCCAAGTGGGAGAATATTGTAATATCCCCATTTGTGTGGACTAATTAAGTGTAATTAATTTCATATAATATTTTGTTAGTAGTATAATTTTGTATAAAGTGTGATTCATAATTAATTATATTAAATATATAATATATGTGTATAAACCTATAATGGGATGGGTTTGTACATGTATCCCATGGAGGGAGGTCCCTACTCTCAACCTCTATATATATGAGGCTGGCCCATTAAGTTTCATAACTTTCGTTGAAGAGGGATGAGAGTAGTTTCTCCCTCTCTCTCTACCTCTCTCTCTCACTCTTTCATTTTATCTCCGTTTCAGGTCTGAAGACAGTCAATGGAACGCTATCGGAGAGGGCTTCGACAACGCGGTAATGTGTTATAGCGGGATTGAACTCTCGCCCGCATTCAGGTCAGTTTTACTGCGATTCAATTTCGTGTTAGTGACTTGGTGAGATTTAACTAATTCCAACAGAACTTACAAATGTTTTTCAAATAAATGAAAGAATTAGAAAATCATAGTGGAAAATACATACACAGTTGTTCCCGTCTTCATGATTGACTGTGGAATATTTCCACTGAAATTGTTTCCTGTTAGAAACCTGATCTTGTTCACATCTTAAAGTCAGTATTACAAGCTTTACAAACCATAAACTAGAAATTTAATGCATCATGGCTTAGATGAGTTCTTTCATCAAAGGAGAAAGAGGAGAAAGAAAGCGACTTTACAGGAATTTTAAGTTACTAGGGGGTATGACATCTTCAAGTTCTCCATTTAAATTGTTAAAACTAAGATCCCTGTCCAAAATCACAAGATAACACGAATACGTTATAAGAAAATTGAAAGGGTTTTATTAATTTAAGACTTAAAAAAAATACTCACAGAATATGCAAGTTACTCATGTCCCAGACATAGTCAGGGATCTGCCCAGAAATGTTGCATTTCTTTAAAATTCTACAACATTCAAAATTTTGGCCATATCAAATATAATGATGTAGAAGTGATTAATCATAGAACATTAGCAGAACTGAACGTTACATTCGCCTGATGCCTGTCATGTTGCTTAGATCAGGAAAAGGCTGATTCATTCCATTAATGTCACTTATTATCCTGCACATAAGTATAACATTAGCAACAAAAAATTTAGTAAATTGCTGTAATAATCTTTCGTTGATGATAAAACTGAGAAGCTTTTACTTACAAAATTTCCAAGTTTCTCAAACCAGAAATGGAAGATGGAATAGGAGCTTCAAGCCCACTACCTTGCATGTCCCTGCTTGTCTCAGAGAAATTAACAAAAACAACCAAGAAGGTTTCAAGTGAAAAATACAAATCCAATACTGTCACTCAGAAACCTCTTGAAAGTTCAGGATATCTTACAGTCTGTTAAGTTTGGTCCAGTTCTCTATGAAATCTGGTATACTGCCATTCAAGTTGTTGTCATTTATCCTACTGCATTTGGCAATATGTTATTAAGTTAAACAAACTTCTTCCCCCCACTTTTTTTGTGAATTAATTCAACTTGTATAATAAAATATATCAGAAAAGCTTACAAGTCTGTTAAGTTCTTCAGATCAGCAAGTTGTGATGGCAAATTGCCACCCAATCTGTTGTAGGACAATCTTCTGAAAGGACAAAATGTATTACACCTTCAAAAACTATTAAGAGACATTTCCGGACTATAAAATTAATGCTCTTTCTTTTTATGAATGTAAAGAGAACATATAGTACAAGAAAACAAAAATAGAAAAGAAGTCTTGAAGTGTCTTACAAAGTTTCCAAGTTGACCAACTTCCCTAACTCTGGAGGGACTTGTCCAGAAAAATTATTTACTTCGAGGTCCCTGTAAGATAAGCTAAGGTTACTAATAGGACACATCATTTACCATCCAGAGAATAAAACTCCTCATTCCTTTGATTGTATGCTCATAAAATCCTAACTAAAAGATTGAAAAGAATATAATTTAACAAGTTTAGCTCTAAAAGTAAATGTTGAAGGATTCCAGTTTCCAAACATCATTCATAAATTAGAGTACTTGAAAACTTACAAGAATTTAAGTGTGCTAATGTTCCCCAGAAAGCTTGGAATGCTCCCAAATAATCGGTTTCCGAAGAGAGAGCTGCATGAAGGTTCTCCACTTAGCTCAATAACAACCAATTATCTTATCAATTTGTGCAAAAGTTTATGGTAAATTAGCAGGGGAGAATAACTCACATTTTCTCCAACCGCATTGCACCCCATTCAGCAGGTATTGAACCATTCAGGTAGTTATAAGCAAAATCACTGCAGGCAACATTAAGATCATTCTAAATTTCTGTTGTACATGTGATGTAATGTCAGAGAGAAAGAGAGTTGTGTTGCTTACATCTCTGTGAGGTTAGGAAGAAGTACAAGTTCAGATGGAAGTTCACCTGGAAGGTTCTGACGCTTAAATATTCTGAAATCCAGAACAAGCTCATTTTTAGTCACTCTTAACATACCTGTATGCGTCAGTTTGTATTTATTCTGTACCTAAGACCATATACAAGATATCAATGTTTATTGAAAACTAGAATTAAAAAGTTTTTGACTTTACAAAATGTGGGATCATTCGAGTAAACCATAACCAAAAACCTGTTTGAAACAACCAAGGCTTTATCCAACGGTTATTACCCTCTTTAGGCCTCTGAACAAAAAATTCCTGTTTGATCTTTTCTCGACGTTTATTAAGAAACACTGAAGATATTTGTTAAGTTTTTTCTTCAAAAGTAATTCAATACAATAAAAATCTATAATGAGTGCAGAAATTAAAGGTAGCAGTAGAAGACAAAGTACAAAAGATAACAAAGAGATTGAGGAGAATACATGACAGAACTGCCATAGTAATCTTCATCATCTTCCCTATTTAATAAAACGAACTGTCATCAACTCATCATGCATGTTGTCGTTTTGCAACGCAATATCTATAATCTAATTCAGTTGATGTTGATAGTACTAATCTGTTTCTAATTTTCCAAAACATTTCAAGATTAATATTGTTTGTATCAAACCGAAGCAACAGTTACTTGAGTGGCGGAAACCTACAAATGTGTGATGTGGCAGGTTTCGTTCTCGCAGCGGCAAGTAACGTTTTTCTCAGGGACATATCCTCTTTCTACCCTGGCTGTGTCATTCTCTAGGCATGCGTTTCCATCAAAATTCCAGTCTGTAGCTCCCATTGTTCTGGCAATTTGATTCAGAACATCCACTGTAAATATCAAATCCATCAAAAACCCAAGTCACATCTTGTTCATGAATCCCAAAGAACATAGCAAGAAGAAGAACATGAAAACTAAAACAAGAAAATGAACATGAAACAAATCAATTAATTCATCAGACCCTCGTCTTCAGGCAGCCTGGCAGCCTCAAATTTATGTGTTCCTATCAAATTCAAAGCTAAAGCAGCCGATAGCAGAATCATGGTTTTGATAAACATCATCCTGGCGAACTTGCAGCACGTAGAAAATCTTTATCCCTTTTCGCTCTGTGATCATTATTTAGACTGTTACTCTATCTTAAACAACACCTTTCTTTTTACTTTCCGTCGTAGAACGGTGTAAACTAGTGACTTAAGAGCAAATAGTTATACTATTCAATATTAAATTGCTTTAGACACTTTGGCAAGCAAATTAGCCACCATTTGTCATTCTTGACCTAACCATGATTGTGAAATACTAGTGTGAATGAATCATGGTAATTTCTCTTTTGATTTGTTTCATGGGAATTTCCGTACGTGCTTTGCGTTCTGGTCATTTTCTGCAAGTGGACCCTTATCTGTGCTGTCAATTTTCAATTTTCAACACCAGAATCTACTTTGTTGGTTTTTGAACAGCTTTGAATTGTCCTTTGCTTTATCCAAGCACCTGCAGTCATTGGTTGCCTGCAACTTTACGTGGAGGCAGCCAGACAGGCTTCATAGAAAATTCCAAACATATATATATATATATATAAAAATTATTATTTTATTAACTATTAGTAAAATTCTTTAATTCTATAAGTAAAATTAAAATATTAACATGTGATTTTTAAAAATATTAAAAAAATAAAATAAAATATAAATAAAATAAAATACATATCAATATTTTAATTTTGTTTGTAAAATTAAAAAATTTTACTGACAGTATATAGAATAATTTTATATATATATATATATATTCTTGATTCAACGTACGCAATCAGGACAATATCTTTGTTCATACAAAGATTTTTTTTCTTGTCCGAACAAAGAAAATAGTCTTTGACTGTTTTTAGTCAGTACCCGCGGTATTGGCATAAAGATCAAGGCTTGAAAGATTGAGGGTCAAGTAATAGAGAGAACAGATGTAGAAATCTGGGTCTGGCCTACTGAACTATGGCTATCTGTGGCATTAAACCTTAAGTAGGACTCCATGTTAATTTCATAGAAATCGTGTTCAGAGGCAGAGGAAGGTTGACCATGCCGGAACCTGGCCGGCCTTGAAAAACTGGCCTGACTTCCTCTCAACTCTGATCATGTATCTGCTTGTGATGGTCTCTAATGGCCTTACACCTTAAAAGTCTGTTATAGGAACTTGCTTCAGTGCGCACATCTGGTATGACTGCTGATCCTTCTAGCGTGCTCACTACTTCAGACATGGTTGGCCTTGATGCAGATGAAACATTTATGCATAAAAGGCTATTTTTATCATCCTTTCTGCTTGTACCTTGTTGAATTCAGATCCCAGCCTTTCATCCACTAACTCTGTTAGATTTCCACTTTGCTGGCAATGGCAAGCCTGTCATGCAAAGGTCAAATAATAAAGCAAAACTACTGCAAAATATTCAGGAACTCATCAAGAATTATATTAACAGTAAAATCTTAAAATTGGGTAGTTTAGTCATGATTTCCCGAGCATAAAAAACCAAAAGAGTGTACTAGTTGCCTTGCAACAATCCTATAGAGAATTTCAGTTGGCAATTAATAAGATTAAGGTTCCAGCTAGTGACATACGCGATCCAGAAGACAGGAAAATTTATTTCCTGTCTCGTAACTACTATTTTGCTTCCCACTAACAATTTCCAAAGTCAAAACTCCAAAGCTATAAACATCTGCCTTGTAGGTCAAGTAAACCCACATTACATATTTTGGTGCCATGTATCCTCTGCACATTGGTTTTTGGTGTAGATTATGTAGAAGTTAAAGAGAATAATCAGATTTTGAATGAAAAAGGATTAGAATATGAAGTAAAAATCAGATGTAGAGGAGAGAGTGGTTTACATTGTTCCAGCAATTTGAGAACTGATGTGGGTTTTCTCCTTTTCATCAAGCCTAGCCAGCCCAAAGTCAGAAATTTTAGGATTTAGATCCTTGTCAAGCAGAACATTGGCTCCTTTTATATCTCTATGAACAATTTTCAGTCTTGATTCTTCATGGAGAAAAGCTAAACCTTTAGATATCCCAATGCAAATACTCTGCCTTGTTGACCAGTCCAATTTCAGTTGGCAGTTCTCTTGGCCTGTGTAATTACTCAAGGAAAGACATTTCATTCATTAACTTTGTATGGTTCAAAGGTTTCGGTTTATCTAATTACCTAATCAACTCACCGAACAAAGCACGGGAAAGGCAGTTATTTTCCATGTATTCATAGACTAGGAGGAGTTGGTTCCCTTCTACACAACATCCATAAAGTTTCATAAGATTTGGATGATGCAAACATGAAATCACACCATCTCATTTAGAATTCGCGGCTTCCCTGAGTAGATTTAGATGAGAGCTGCTTCACAGCAATTCGAGTGCCATTCGATAAGAGCCCCTACATTCAATTCATGGAAAAGATTACTTTCAAGAGATTTTTTAAGGCCTATTTTAGATCAAAGGCTAGTCTGGATACCTTGTAGACAGGTCCAAATCCACCTTCTCCAATCTTGTTTACTGAATCAAAATTGTTAGTGGCAGCTATAATTTGCTTCAGCGTAAAGGAACAGATTTGGAGATTCAGTCCTTTCAAATCTGTCAAAGCGAAGACAGCAGTTGGTACATATTACATAACTATTAAGCAGCATCAGAGTCTAGACCGTAACGCATGCAGTTATCCAATCATTCATCATTCCTGAATAATTTGGTAAGTTCAAATGTTGCTAAATCCACCTACAATCCTAACAGTCTTGAACTGACCATGAAAAGACATCAAATACAACAGAGTGAAATTCAGGTAAAATTTATTCTAAAAAATGAACATGTGAATAACATGAAAGACATCACAATAATTTGGTCATCTCAATCTGAAATTGTTATCAGTCTAGCAAAATAGCCCAAACCTTTTTGTTTGCGTCTCTTTGCTCTGTAATAATAGCTTCTCTGGCCAATGGTAATCAATGCCAATAAGATGAAATATGGTCCAACAACCTCAATAATAATAGGTGCAGCTTTGGTATTTCCCCATATTGAGCAATGATTGAAATCTATCCCACAAAACCATGAATGCTAATCAGAGCTTTTGCAAGGGGAAAATGAAGAATCTATAATCCTTGATAATAAGAATTAGCAAGAGATGTTTGAACCTTCTATTGCTTTTATTGATTTAAAAATTTTAAATCCTCTGAACTACGTTAACAAAAGAGAATGTTTGTCTGAACACTTTTACCATTGTACTTGGAACACATATTTTGTATAAGAATTTTTTAAGCTGTTGCAAAGTTCAAGAGTCCTGAACAACTGAAGTTACTTTATCTACACTTTAAGTTTTCATTCTAAGTAGTGCATCCTCGTCTCGATCAACTATCTTTAATGAGAATGAACTAAGCACAAATACCAGATCCAAATCCACAGATAGTGAAATTTAAAAAAAATTAAATATGTTTCAAATTTAGAAAATTTATTTCATGATATGAATAAGAGTGCAGTTCTGGTGCCAAAATTGCAGTCTACCATTAAGCTACCAACATGCCCTGATGAAACAGCCTGAGGAGCTTCACAGGCATATACAGTATGCTCATCACTCCATAGTCACCACAGGTATTAAACTTTACTAGCCAACAAATTAAGCTCTTTCATCATCTATGAGGAAAACAATGAGAATGAGAACATCAATAGCTGATGGCCTTGTTACTGTGCTAGCAATGTCTACAGAAGGAAGAAGAAGAGCTTACTTGGATCTGCAGATATAGCTGATATTATAGGGCCATAGACACCACGCGTGGGAATCGGTGCAGTCCCTTTGCCAGCCCAATAGAAACGGATCTCCAACATATTGTTTTTAATTGATACTAGTGTGAAACCCGCGCGCTGTTGCGGTCAATGAAAATATCAAGAGTTATGGTATGGTAATTTTTCTTATCTAAAGTCAAGAAGCAAATAAATGTTCATAGCACTTTCCCTTGTATCATATACACCAAATCACAATAAACTTAAATGTCCAGTTAAGAACAATGTGAAGACAAAAACAGACCATATTTCAAAAGCATGAAAGGTACTCATGGAAATTGGTCACAATTAATTTATTACGAATTAAGATCGTTTGTGTATTAGGACGGAAGAGCACACAAATCAAGTTGGGGAAACCACTAAAGCCAACAAAATATATATTGCATTTGTTCATACTTGGTACTTTATTTACAATGCAAGTAAAAAGCGCATGAGTTATACAATCATTAAAAAAGCAAAAAGGTTGATGCTTGGGAATCTAGTAGAAAAGAGGACTGCTTGGTAACGTTAGAATTTCTTAAGATGCAAAGTATGGAATAAAAAACAAAAGCAAGAATGATGACAAACCAAACATTTGCAGATTGGCTCATGTTTAGCATTCATCAAAAGTTGCGATCATTGAAACCACGTGTGGAAGCTTATCTTTGCAACAAAAGGTAGGCTGTACATTTATAAGTAGAGGTTAATCAGGCTTTTCTTTTCTCTTTACCCCTGCATGTGAAAATAAGAGGCCATAAGCAATGATAAAAAAACTGAGTCTGAGTAGAATAGTTAATGTCAGTGCATCATAGGTGTTCAATACCACAGAATCAGAACAAAGAGAAAGGTTAAGTAGGTAAACCAAGACGGGAAATGAGATTTGTAAAGATGGACTGATAATAAGACAATTTATAAAAAACATTTTGCTTGCTCAGAATTGTGGGGGATAAATACAATTAAGCACAAAGCTAGAAGTGTGAAACTTGGTCAAGTAAGAAAACAAACAAAAAGGTATAAAGTTGAACAGAAAACGATGTATGATCAATAGGTTTGATTTAAGAACAAATCACACTTAAAAAGAAAAGTAGTGGGCATTAGTGAAAGGTTTTTTTTGCTGATATAGTTTGGAGAAATTTAATTTCTAGGAGATATAAAAAAGGAATTCCATAAATAGTTTTGCTAAAAAGACTTCTTGAAGAGGATGCAAGAATGCATGGGAAAACTGCTTGATGTGCGAAGCAAATAGAAGGAATGGATAGAAAGTAATATTCGGATAGAGGAGTAAGGATAATACCTAGATTTCAATATCTTCAATGGAAGATAATCAGGGAAATCTTCTTCTTCAAGTTGTTGGGCAAAGATCACAGCTTGTTTTTTGCTTTCATCACTACAAAATTTGAAGAGGTATGAAATAGTTGTAGAAATGAGCTCTACATTAGTAAGGGGAGAAGTGAAGTTAAATATTTGTTTGAATTAAAAAAAAATTCTGTGAGAGGTGTACCTAAATAGTTTTCTTTTTGTTCTTTAGGGTGGAGTAGCATGGCGAGCTCAAACAATTTGCTTGCTTGGTTCCTGAATTCTACAGAGGCAGCAAGGTATTAATCAAAGGAAAGCATTTTGTCAAAGAGGAGTGACAGAATTGTATGGTCTGAAGAGTGGTTCATCTTTTTTTTTTGAATTGGAACTTGCATGGTATTACCCTGCATGGTTAAAGGCATGAAAGCAAGTTAGTAACATAAGGGAAAAAACTATTACAAAATCAAGGGAAGTGAGATTTTAAAAGCTAAACATAGACTTTTTCATCAATGACAAGTAAATCCATGGACAAAAATTTCTTCTTAATGCCTGGCAAAATGGTATCCCAAATCCTTACAATGTGGACTTGAACCTTGTGCAAAGGCTCCAGCAATTCAAGTTCGGTTAAAAACTGGTAGCTCATTGCTCAACCTGAAAAAAAAAAAAGTAGGCTAGCAGAAAAGCTGAATACATTTAATAAATAAAAAGATAGAAAATTCTTAGTAACCAAGAATGAGGAATGGAAAAAATTAAAAAACAAACAATTAAAAAATCAACTGCACAGAAACATGAATAATGGCAGATACCGAGATTCTTAAAGAACACATAAGTCAACACAGGTTATAAAGCACTTTTTCTAATGGTAGAAAGAACTATTACATGGGAAGGAGCAAAGTTTTGTAAAATGAAAGGAAAAATGATTATATCAAACATTACTTGCTGTATCAAGAAAACGGCAGGCAAACATGCAATGGAAACATAAGACACAAAAGCAAGGGAAAAACAGTCATTCATAAATTTAGAATATCTAAGGGATAAACATGGATAAGGGATTGGAACAGAAACAGAGAACCTGCTGGCAAATTATCAAATATTTCAGAGTAAACAATATTCTTTGTTAAAGCATGTGTTTGAGCATTTGTATTGTCAATCAAGATTTTTAAACCAGTTCAATTTGTAACTCTTGAAATCGCAACATATAGCTGACCATTAGAAAAAACAGGTTTTGGCAAATATAAGCCAACAAATTCAAGTGTTTGGCCTTGGCTCTTATTTATGGTCATGGCATATGAAAGGCGAACTGGGAATTGTTTTCTTTTGAGAACAAATGGCCAATTTGTTCCTTAAGAACAAAGCATATTCGAGGAATGAAAACTTAGTCACCAATGTGGCTGCCAGTGATGATTTGTGCTTCGATAACATTTGCAGCCGTCTGTGTGACTATAAGTCTAGTTCCATTACATAATCCTGCAGTCTGATTTATGTTCCTGAGCAACATGACCACACATCCTAATTTCAATGCAAGTCGATGATTTGGTGCATTTGTGAATTTCAAAGAATTTAAGAACTCTGGGGGGTAAAGAATTTCTTGGTCAGAGAAGTCACCATCTACACTTGAGATAGAATCAAAGCTGAGATAAACCTTTTCCTCACCTGCAATCATTAAGAGAACCTTACAGTTGATTAAATCAACTGTATCATTAAAAGGAGTAACAACAGCACGGTCTCTTAGGTAGACTGAGTTAGAAAAATTATTCTCTAAATTTGGATAAGTTGCATTAATCATAGTCAAGATAAGTGAATCTGCAGGATCTAGCAATAAGTCTGCAGGAATTTCAATCCAAGTTTCATCAGAATCTAATTCAACATGTGTAGGCATGATTTTGCCATCACCAACATCCAAGATCCATCTTGCAAATTCTTCTGTTTGTCTTTTAGAATGATCATCAAGTGAAGCAGACCTAAGTCTCATATTTACAGCAAGTGTATAGACATGACAGTAATTGCACAAAGGTGATCTGTTGATTGATGCATTAACAATTTTAGATCTTGTTCCACCTGTGATGACAGGTAAGGTTTGTCTGAAATCACCACCAAGGAGAATAGTTTTTCCTCCAAATGGTCGATTTGGCTGGTTACCAACACTGGATAGCATGATATCAGAGATAGATCTTTCAAATGCTTCAAAACAATACCTGTGCACCATTGGAGCTTCATCCCAAACAATCAAGCTGGACATACAAATAAGCCTCCCAAGATCAGTGTTACGTTTGATTTGACAGGTTGATATATCATCGACATTCAATGGAATTTTAAAGCGAGAGTGAGCAGTACGACCTCCTGGTAGCAACAAAGATGCAATACCAGAAGATGCGACAGCAAGAACAATTTTCTGAGCTGAACGAAGAGCTGCCAAAATGGTTTTCCAGAGAAAAGTCTTCCCTGTACCACCGTGACCATAAACAAAGAACATTTTACCTTCATCGTGGCAAACTGAATTTAGGACAGCATCATATATGATTCTTTGCTCGGCATTCAACATAAACAAAGAAGAAGCATGCTGCCTTTGCAAATCATCAAGATTATAGTCCATTTCTTCCCTAATCAGCCTATCTTGTATTAGATGAGTTGGAATAATTGAGGGAAAAGGTAGATCATAATTGGACAATGATGATCCATTCTTATTGAATAACTCTTCAAGAAAGAGCAAGATTTGATTTTTTAAATCTTACTCTTTCAAGATAAAATGGTTTTTGCCAAGAACATTGTTTGGTTGATATTCAATATCTTCACCCAAAAGCGTCCAATGTTTGTTCCATAAAGCTGTTGGATTTTCTACTTCACAAAACATAATCAACGTGACAAATAGCTGTCTCAATTCAGGAGCTGTTGCCAAGAATAAAGCTTGTTCTAAAGCATGATCCCATTCTCTATCATCACCTAAGAGACCCAAAGCTCGACACACAGATTGAAATGTAAGATGAATGAAACCATCGATTTCTTTGAGATCTTCATAGCTTGTTGCCCCTTTGACCACATTTAGTAACAACCTAAGGAAAAACAATTCACCAGCAGCTGGGTGGACATGATTGATTCGCCCAATTGCTCTTCCTCTTTCCCTCTGTTTCCAAGCTTTTTCTTTCTAAGACCAAACCCACTGAGTTGGGAATTTAGTGTACGTCAAAGCTCGAGCACATGGATAGACCCTATTTGTTTGCATCCACTCAGTAAACATAGTTTTATCCAACATTGGCTGTCGCAGTACGCTTGACAAATCTGAGCTTTCAGGGAAAGTAATAAAGTGTTGGTTTGGCAAATGGATAGGAAGACGGATAACAGCAGGGTCTCTATGGTGGACTTCAAAGCCAAATATCCTCCAACATGCTTCATGCGATGATATATACCGACAATCAAGGAAAGTTTTAATTTCATCAATTTGCTCAAGATTGGGTTGACCATTTGCAGGCTTTGTGCTCTCAGTTTCTTCTATAACTGCTCTCACCCTGTCAGGACCCTTATTGACATATTTGAACAGGTACTTAATCGATTTTGTTTTCGCACAAATCTTAACATTTATGTGAGCTTGATGTCTCACAAGTAAATCAACATTGTGTGGCACAACATATCTTGTATCTAGAATAACACCATTCTTCGCAACAACCATTTGTTGACTTCTTGGGATTCTTCTTCTATATGACACAACAGAATTTTCGCCAACAACAGTCTGTGCTTCATATGACTTAGGAAAGAACTTGGAACATCTCCCATCTTTCATGCATGGCGACCGATTATTAAGAGGACCACATGGACCATGTATCATGAAGTTAGATTGTTGCGTGTCTAAGACCTATACCGCAAGTGCACGGGTCGCGGCAAGTAATAAAGAGTGAGTAAAGTATCGTTCCCACGAGGATTAGTTAGAATTGTTCTAGCTAAGTATTGAAATTGGTCATCCTAAGTTTATTCAAGCAAATGAACATTTTTGTTTTGGAAGTCAATTAACTACTAAAAGCATTAAAATAAAACCTAAACTAATATTAGAAAATTAAATTAAAGAGCATCAAAACTAAATTGCAAGTTAAGAGCAATAAAAAAAATAAAAATAAAAATGCAAACTAAATTAAAGCAAAGCAAAATTAAAATGTAACTAATTATAATGAACTTACATAGGACATGAATTTAAATAACTATAGCTTATTACGTAAGTATTATAGTTAAACTAACTATCTAAACTCCATTACTAACTTAATAAACTAATATAATCTAATATAATACATTAACTCAATATAATAATCTATACTAATTATGAAACTAAACATTAAACTATGAAATAAAAATGCATGTAAACCGCATGTTAAAACTGTGCAAACATTCATTGCCTGCTGTGCTTTGCGTCCTTGCCATGTCTTGACACGGAACTACTTTAGAATGCACTACCAGGCCACGCTCAGCTTACATCCTCTGCTCCTTTTCACTGCTTCAGCCCTTGCACGTCACTATCCAGCAACTTCCACGCAGCATTAAAACAGAATAGCACCAGCTCCAATTTTTCTCACAACCACACACTAGCAAGCTTCAGTTGAAGCTCGACAGCAGCCCAGAAACAATAAAAATGATGTAATGAAGAATATTTAAACTAGAAATTTAAAGTTAACCAAGAACCAAAAGAAACTATAACAGATAAAAGCTAAGAAAAGTTTAAAACAGTAACCAAACTAAAGAAAATGAAAACAGTAATTTAAATGGAAAAAAAAATTTTACTCTCTCACAAAGCAAAGTCTTTCTCATTTTAAACCTAAGCTATCTAAGAGTTAACTAGTTATCCTAATGTCTAAACTAATGAAAATAATAAAGAAAAGCAAGAACAAATGGTAAGGAAAGCAGCAGCTGTCACCAAGCTCTCTCCCCACCTTAAACCGAAACTACAACAGAAAAGTAAAGTTCTTAACTATTCCTAAACTAAAGGAAGAGGTATATGGCAACAAGGAGAAACAGTACTGAAGAAAAACGCAGTAAATTGAGAAGACATTTAGCAGCTGTCACCCGCCAACCTTCTTCTCCTCTACGCCTCTTTTTAACCTACGGCAGCTTCATTCTTCTTTGGCTGAATGCTCAAATAAGGATATAAAGTTTTCGAAAATATTCAATTCAGGATCTAAACTTTTATTTTGCTCAATTCAGGATAAAACGTTTTCGATTTTGCTCAAATAAGGATTTTTTAAAGCACGTGAGTTACACGTGCCGTTAAAATAATAACGGCGTTTATAAAAGACACGTGGCAGCATGTGATTGGGCCACGTGGCAGAAGTGGACACGTGGCAGCATAAGGGTGGGACACGTGGCAGTGACATATAATTAATTTTCTTTTAATAGGTAAAAAATATATGGACACGTGGCAGCGTGTGAGCGGGACACGTGGCAGCGTGTGAGTGGGACACGTGGCAATGACTTATAATCATTAGTGGGACACGTGGCAAAATTTAGATCCTGAATTGAACATTTTCGAAAACGATAGATCCTTATTTGAGCATTCAGCCAAATTTTTTTGTTATAAATATTAATAAAAATTAAAAATTTAAATATTATTTATAATATTATAATTAGTAGTTAATTTTGTTAGTTGATTTTTTAATAAAAAATAACTTTTAAAAATTTATATTACATTTTCAAAAAAAAATTTTGTTAAAAAATAAATTTTTATAAAAAATATTTATGTATTTTTTTCACATTGTTTTTCTTTTCATTCCTTTATGTTTTTATTTCTTTTATATGATTTAAATTTAAAATAATTTTTTATTGTAAATTAAATATATTTATTTTTAGAAAATTGAGTTTTTCTAGGAAATACGTTTATTTTTTTAATTACATCAATTTTTTTAAAAAGACAATTCTTACATATTTTTCTTTATTTTTATAGTTTCTTTATCTTCTTTCTTTTTTTGTCAATTAGAAGAAAATATAGAAAACAAAAAAAGAAGAAAAATACAAATTAAATTTAGTAATTTAAAATTTATTCTTTAAAAAATATATAATTTCTAATAATTTTATGGCTAATAGTTTTTTTCCTTTTTTATGGTAAAAATGAAAAAAAAATTACGAAAGAAAAAATAATAATTATACTAGTTACAAAAAATTTTTATAATAATTTTTATGTTTGAGAATTTATTTTCTAAAACAAAATTTTTAATTTTTAATTATTTCAAAAAATAATTTTAAAAAATTTATTCAAGAAAATATTATTTTATCAAAATATATAGTTTTTCTTGAATAAAAAAAAAGAAAGACAAAAAAGTAAAAAAAATATGTGGACACGTGGCAGCGTGTGAGTGAGACACGTGGCAGCGTGTGAGTGAGACACGTGGCAGCGTGTGAGTAGGACACGTGGCAGTGATTTTATAATTATTTTCTTTTAATAGGTAAAAATAAATTGACACGTTGCGGAGTGTAATTGTGACACGTGGCAGAGTGTGAGTGTGACACGTGGCAATAATTATCCTTTCATCGTCAGTCACTCTCTTTAACAGCGCGTGTAACTCACACGCGTTAAAAAATCCTTATTTGAGCAAAATCGAAAACGTTTTATCCTGAATTGAGTAAAATAAAAGTTTAGATCCTGAATTGAATATTTCCGAAAACTTTATATCCTTATTTGAGCATTCAGCCTTCTTCTTTTAATTAGGTAGGGTTCCCTTCAAGTCTTAGGCTTTGGCAATAATCTTCATGGGCTGCCTTTTCCTTTGGGCTGGACTTTTTCATTTCTTGTGTTTGTTGAAGCCCACTTAAATAAAGAATGTGTTTTAGGCTTGTATGAGATTACATGGACTCTTGTGTTTGTGATTTAGATTCCAAAGCAATTACTTTTGTCTCTTTTTGCATCATTTTCTCAACTTTATCTTGATTTTTGAATTTTCTACACAAGACAAAAAAAAATTTAATTCATTAGGAAAGAAAATAAATAAAAATTCCAAAATTCATCCAAAAATTATGTAATAATATCCCATAAAAATAGACATTTCAAGGACTTATCATAGATATAGCTTCATGTGCAACTGGATCCTCTTCTCTGTCCGGAATTTCTGCAGAAATGAAGTGATTGATTTCTTCAGGTGTTGAAAGCTTGTCATCAGGATGAAGCCAAAGCAAAATATGAGCATGAGGTAGACCTCGCTTTTGGAATTCTATCGTGTACACAACTGGAACAAAGTGAAAGAAAAGATACACATAAGATTGAGGCAAAAGGAAGATGCAACTCGACATAAATAATCACGATAGAAAACAACTTAAAAGGCAAACTAACCTGCTGTTGTTCTGCCAAAATGTTTGTTCTTGATTAGATCATCCATTAAAGATTTCAATCTTAGTTTGAATAGTCTTGCCAATATATCTGGTCTGTCTTCAATTCTCTGACCAGGAATCATGGACAATGCATGATCGATTTCAGGCCACTTTGGGTTACAGGTAAATGTTATGAAGAGATCTGGTTGGCCAAGCTGCCTGCAAATGGCCATTGCATCTTGGTAATTTTGGAACAAAAATCGAAGACCAGATGCAAAGGTTGAGGGCAAGATAATTCGCTTGCCTATAGCATGGCTGTCAACATCGCCCCGAGTCACAGCATCTTGCACGCCTTGATAAATTTCTGACCTTAACTGCTGTTGATTCTCCCGAATCCATTGTAACCTCATCCGCTCAATGCAAAGATAAGCATCAACAACAAATTGTTGGAAGAGTCTACCTCCTCTAAGAAGAGTATGGCCGGTTGATAACCGTTGTTGGATGATGTATGCATAATACTCCATCATAGTAACTGTTTTTTGCTCTTTCCTTGTTCTTCGATTTTTATCTCTATAGTTAATGCCCAAGTAAAATCCATTGTCACCAAAAGGAAACAGAATTGGATATTGCATGGACATGAAGGCAGGATGGAGTTCATTAATGCGCTTCAAACCATCAGAGCGATGTTCCACAACAATATCTCGATCATCTTGGGGTCCTTCATCTTCACCAACCAGCAAACCAGCTATTTCCATTTGGGAGGGCAAATCATATTGTCGATCACGATGGTATTTACTGCCAATCAAGCGAAGTTGGAGCGGAGCATAATTTTCTTTGACAAATCGATCCCTCGCCATCCTAAAAAGCTTTGTGATTGCATTTGTTTGATCAAACATATGCATCAAACCTTGGACAATATCTGCTTCAATTACATCAAAGGAGTTAGGAGCTTGGAAAGGCCTCATTCGATTAGCTACTTCATTTTTGGTGTCACATATGTACAACTGGGCAAATTTTGGAGCTTGTCCAATAGGTGGCAATAAAGATCCCATACAATGGTGCACTTGGCCTCCAATTTTAAACACATAAGGGCCAGGCCGATTGTTTATGCAGTTATCAACTTTGCCTCCAATCGAAGTGAATTGAAACATAGAATTATAAGCTCTGATATTGTCTCTAAATCTCCGAGATCTTTGTCCAGCATTGTAATTAAGCAAGCAATCAAGGAACGAAGGTGTTATCCTTGCAGAAGGGAGAGCAACAGTCCCTTCTTTGCAACACAAGCTAAAAACTGGGTGAGCAGTGTTCCCACATTTCTTCAGCCTTTCTTCATACCACATCTTAGCAGAACAATACGAGCATTCATAGTCCAACCCGCCTAGATCTAGAGCTCAAAGTATCTACCTATAAATACAATAGGTCAAAACAAATGAGCAAAGTGGAATGGACAGTAGAAGACCAAAGAAAGAAACACAATATAGGAACAAAACCAGTAAAAGCCTAGCAAAATAACTGGGCACAAAGAGAAAACAGTTGCATTAACATACGATTTGAATGTCGCACCACTAATTGATTCATTGTGTAACCTGCCAAGTAACAAAAGCAAGTAAAGATAAGACCCAAATTAATCATTCAAAGATGGTGATGAAGAAGAAGAGAGAAAACTGAAACAGGAATGCATAACAAAGCATAAATAGGGAGGAAATCTGAGCAAAGTAAAGAGCAGAACGACCAAAAGCAAAATTGGAAACCATTTGAAGATAAGCACCTTGGCGAGAAGATAGGGGTAATCGTTCAACAGCTCGATCATGGGCTGACACGTGCACATGATGCCGCATGCCTTGAGTGCTCGTACCAACATCAGATCTAAGAGGAACAAAAGTGCAGCCAATACTCATCGGGGTATGACTATCAACAAAAGATATATTTGTGGAGGAGGAAATAGTCTCTAGGTCACCATCGAAATTTGCTCTAGAATGCAAACTAATTAAATTAATCATCTGACGTTGAGGGTTAACATTTGATACAGCAGCTACATCAATAGGAATGGGTAAAGATTGGTTGTCAGAGGCAAAAGAGTTGGCATCAGGAGGAAGCGTATCCGGCAAGGGAGTGATACCATTATTAGTTAAAGAATCAAAGCCAACTCTTTGAGATAAGATTGGATAGCTGATAGCAAAAGATGATAATAAAGGTCAGGCAAAAAAAATTAGATCAAATAAAGGAAAACATGCTTGCCCATCAACATTAAGTTGATATGTTGCATACCTTTGTTGCCTGTGTCTAATATATCGAGCTCGCTTTAACCTTTTGGGCTTTCTTGAAAATTCTTCAAACTCGCAAAGATCTGAGAGCAAATCGAATCATCATAATAAACATAAGACCAAAGGCAAAAGTAAAGAGAAAGAGAACAACAAAGCAAGAAAAACAAATGAGGAAAAAGATGGTAGGAGAACTAACCTGGCTGAGTTCGACCTGAAGGCACAAGAGAGCAACAAAAAAGTATGAGAAAGAATCTTGCAATGAGGGAAAATAAATGAGGAACAAAAGTAGACAGGAGCAAATATAAAAGCATACAAACAACCAAGAACAAAGTAATGAACAAATGAGAGGAAGTATGAAATTACCGGAATCAACAACAGTTAAGTTAAGATTCATACCAGCTGTTGATCGTGTGACATTAGTCAACATGGTTCGGTTACTTGTTCCAACATCCGAAGCAGTTGGCAGAATAATTGTTTGAACTATAGAGAGATCTGATCTATTCAGGACAACTGTGTTAACATGCTGGGAATTACTGATATCACCATTGCTAACAAAAGCAACAGGCTGCAAGTTGATTGGCTGCGATCCTCCACAAGATTCAATGCAAACAGAGTGCCTTACCTGAGGGCCCTCAGATGAACTTGGATCGAGAGATGACTAACCACACCGTATACTTTGAGCATCCCTATTCCTAATTCTTTGGTTCCTAAGGAATTGGGATCTTTTAAATCTATTTTCTTGACTTGAATTCCTATCACTCATTTGAAGGGGCTTGATAGGAAAACTTGAAGCTAAAGCAGCATGAAAGGAGACTATGCGAGAACCAACGTGAAATCTAGGCCGTTGAAAAATGTCCTTAGAAACAGGAAAGAAGAAGTGGGAGACAATACCAAACAAAAGGAACAATGGAAGCAAGACAACAGAAAACACCATAGAAAACAAAAAAGGCTCCATGAAGTTTGAAAAAATAAAAGGCAAATAAATCAAGGGAAAAAACTTTGACACACAACCAAACGTCAAGACAGAAATCAAGATTAATATGTCAACCAACAAACATCAAGCAATAAAGAAATAGAAAGCTCCATCATCCTTGATACATGCCATGGAACTGATAAACATGCATCAAAGAAGTAAAAACAACCCAAACACAACTGGCCCAACAAAAGCAATGCCTAGAACATCAAAAGATCTAAACTGGAAACAGAAAGAGCACACGTCAAAGAAAAGCAAAGCATAGAAAGAACGGGATAGAGAGGGAAAAAACACAAAGAACAAAACAGATGGGATAAAAGAGGAAAAGAGTAGAGAAAGAGCAAGCATATACCACCCAAAAAGAAGGAACAAATACAAACTTGGTTGTGCACCAAAAAGCAAGCAATCAACTCGGACAACCTACACCAAGGAAAACAGTCAAAGTGACCAAAGAGAACCAGCCAAGTTTCAAATAAAATAGAAACATGTCAAGTGCATGCTTTCATCATGCTAGATAGACTCCGAGAGACAGAGGATGACTATTGCCACAAATTACTGGCATGATATGCAATTTGATATCAAGCATGCTTACTTTAACTTCTTGCAATCTCTTAATTAAATGATAACAGCCAATGAATATGAGGATTCAAGACCTCATGCATCCCTCAACCATTCAAACAGTACATTCTTTAGTGATAAATCTGCAACAAATAACGTGAAGGTCAATAAAGACCATGACAATGTATATGTGTTGAGATTGGGAACTTTAAAAATCTCAAGGACCATGTGGACTATTGTCAGCTTATACATACATGCCGTATTCTTTTCCAAAGAAAACCCAAATTTTGAACGTCGCATCAAAACTAAAAAAAACGAATTATGTCTGGAATTAATTTTATTTTTCAAACTTGTTTAGATAATCAAATTTTAACCTAATAATAATTTTCAAGCCCCAAAAAAATATAATAAGGAAACCCATTAAAGCAATCCAAAAAAGTTTACAATTTTTTAAAAAGAACCCGAAAGTTCTAACAATTTAAATGCTGCTTTGTTTTGTTTTCAAAGAAATTAGTGTATTTAAAAATAAAATAAAATAAAATCTTATGAATGTTACTATGTTAGCAATAATAAATCATTAAGAAAAGGAAAAATGCTAAATACATTAACCAAGTTTTCGAAATGGAGAAAAAAAATGAAAAACCCATAAACATGGATCGAGGAAGAACTTGCATGCATCCACAACTCTGACCTTCTTTTTTTTTTTATTTTGGTTACACACATGTCTCACCTTCAACCGGAGATAAAGTACATGCTTTTTATCTCTTTTTGTGCTGAGAATTGGCCTGAAACAGAGAAGATGTGGCTTTCATAACGGATTTAGCCTTCATCAGTCATTCTC
This sequence comes from Heritiera littoralis, assembly GCA_031772115.1. NCBI lineage: Eukaryota > Viridiplantae > Streptophyta > Magnoliopsida > Malvales > Malvaceae > Heritiera > Heritiera littoralis. The sequence goes on along the minus strand of JAPDPK010000026.1, from coordinate 3,374,739 downwards.
TCATCCTACCGTTCAAAGAGGAAGAAGAAATAATTAGAATTAGTGAAAGAAAAACAAAGGGAAGGAGATTATAAAAGTGAAAGAACAAATACCAGATTAGAGCGAGATGAAGATACATGGCAAATGAAAAATTAGAAAACCATGTAAGATGATTTCTTCTACTTGTTATCTCGGTTTCTTTCTCCTCATTTTTCATGGGAATTAGATATTCCTATCATAAAAGAAATCCAAAAAAAAAAAGATAAGAACGCATGTGAAAAAGCAAGGAAAGCTTAAAAAGAAAAAAGTAAGGAAAGCTTCCATTATTTGTTTCTTCAATTTTGGCTCAAGAGCTAATGACAAGAGATGAGAGACAGAGATGACAAGAACCGAAAATAGAATGAACCCTTTTTTTACCCATTTTTTTTGAAATGGATCATTTTCTCTTTTGTTATTTTTTCTTCTCAATTTTTCTTTAAACATTTTTCCTATCTTTTTATTTTTTCCTTATCTTCTCTCTTCTGTCTCTTCTATCACATCTCTTTCTTATTTTTTCTATCATTTCTATATTTTCATTTCTTCAACAGTCGATATACGTTTAGCAGTAAAAAATTCGCGGCCAAGAATGACAATGACAGGAACAAAGCTGTGTTCACACCTAATACAAAAATTTGCTTAAAAACAAAATGGCCAAAAAGCATACACATTCAAAACTTATTTGCAAAATAGGATAAGAAAAAGAAACAGGCACATGAAAAGGTATGGAGGACAAAGGCGACATTCCATGAACAAATAACAGGCCCCACCACATGATGAATCAGAATTGCTAATAAAAATACAACAATGGACAGCATAAAAAAATCTTTTTCATGATATAAACGCTACACATAATAAAACAAAAGATCAAAATCGTCAAAAATTTAAAGGACACAGTACATGCAAAAAGAAGGGCTACGTGGCAGCAAGAAAGGGTAAAAACGCGTTCATCAGCAAACACACAAACGTGGCTGCGTGAGAATCCGACTTTATCACCAATTTCAAGTTATAAGATGTTTTATTCCTTAATTATAATCTTATAAAATTTACATGAAAAACTCACACATTAAGCCTTGGTCAAGTTTCACATTTGTCCATGTTTAATTCTTTTTCCCAATTTTAACTTTACAATAACTCTTAATTTATCATTATATAAATTTACATTTACTATTTGTTAAACTTACATCAACATCACTTCCCTTTTCTTTCATGACCGTAGCTCCCATTGTTCAATTTTCATGATTTTTCTTTCATTCTTTATTCAATCTTAACTTATAATTATCTCATACTCACTTAGGTATTTTATCAAATACCTTAAATTCATCAACTTATTCCCCCTATTATTCAGCCCACCCATTGGCCGGTTAGCACCCCATTCACGCCATACCCATAAAACATCCAATATTCACCATGTTCTGTTTGCATTTTCTTTTGGCAGTCAAGTCTACTCTTAATTCTTACTCATAAATTCATTGGATTTCTAGCATCAAGATCCATGAAAATCACAACAACATCTTTATAATCCCATCACAAACCTACCCTGCACTTTTATACTCAGCCTTAATTCAAATCAAGGTCATAAGCACACCTCTCATATATTAAATCATCCAAAAAGATAACTAAAATCAAGAGAAAATATCAACACTATGCTTGCTCACCTTGCATCGTCACTATCAGCAGCAAGATAGCAAGTTGCTGTTCTGGTTTGGCTATGAAATTGAGATGGTTGGGGAGCTCTTGGGATGGGAAATAATTTTTGTAAAGAGACCTAAGTGAAAGGATGAAGGAGAGATGGGATTTTCCTAGGTGGGACGTGAAGATGCTTAGGAGAAGAACAGAGAAAACGTTGGCTGAAAAAGATATAAATCTGCTGCTGCTAACCGACTTCCTTGGCTGAAATAACTCTTCCATCAGCTTGAGCGGGGACAGTGCTTTTCTTTCCCCATCTTCTTCTTCTCTCTCTCGATCGTTCTATACACTGGCTCTGAGTTTGGATTTTGGCTCTTGAACCCCAAAAAAACAGAAAAGAAAGATATAAAAGAAATAAAGGAGGACACAGAAGGGCTACGTGGCAGCAAGAAAGGGTAAAAACGTGTTCATCAGCCAACACACAAACGTGGCTTCGTGAGAATCCGACTTTATCACCAATTTTAAGTTATAAGATATTAAATCGTTTTATGACAGGTCTAAGAACTCCAAGAGCTTCTGCCTCTAGATTGAAATCCTTCTCCACTACTTCACCCTACAAAGAATAAGCAGTTAAGCACCTTTCCGGTAAATTAATGCGAACACCGGATAACTAACTGTTGGGGATTGTAGCCAAAAATCCCAAAGCCAAAATAAATTATTTGGTAAGTGAGAAAATAAAATAGTAATGATAAAATTAAAGCACACAGAAATTTACGTGGTTCAATTTTAAAAGCCTATGTCTACGGGCCAAGACAATCAAAAGAAATTTTATTATGAGAAATTGGAGATTTACAAAGGATACTTGAAATACAACTCTCTACCCAAAAGCCAAAACCTCACCATGTCGCATGTTCCTTATGCTAGTGCAGTTGGGAGCTTGATGTATGCTATGATCTGCACTCGTCCAGATATTTTGCATGCTGTCAGTGTGGTAAGCAGATTTATGGCAGACCCTAGAAAAGCTCATTGGCAAGCAGTGAAATGGATCCTCAGATATCACAAAGGTACTGCAAATATCGGTCTTTGTTATCAAAGGGATAGTGACACTAGTTGTAGTGTTGATGGCTATGTTGATTCGGATTATGCTGGTGATTTGGATAAAAGAAGATCCCTGACTGGATATATTTTCACTTTCTCCGATTGTGCCATTAGTTGGAAAGCTGTTTTACAATCCACAGTTGCTCTGTCTACAACAGAAGCAGAATACATGGTAGTTACAGAAGCAGTGAAAGAAGCATTATGGCTTAGAGGTTTGGTTGGCGATCTTGGTTTAAATCAAAAGCCTACTATTGTCTATTGCGATAGTCAAAGCGCAATACATCTGACTAAAAACCAGATGTATCATGAAAGAACCAAACACATCAACGTCAGGTATCACTTTGTTCGCAATATCATAACACAAAGAGATATTGCAGTTGAAAAAATTCATATAGCAGATAATCCGGCAGATATGATGACAAAATCTATCCCTGCAAACAAGTTCAAGCATTGCTTGGACTTGGTTGGTATGCGCAGTCTTTGAATGCCTTCAAGAGCCCGGGTGGCTAAGGTGATCCAGTGTTAGGAATTTGCTATAAGTTGGCTTTGAAATTTTATCAAGCCAAGATGGAGATTTGTTGAAAGATGGCTTGAAAAAAATTGAACTTGCCATTAAATGCTTCTACACGGTTGGAAGATTGAAGCAAATCTTGCTTGCAGAAGTTTTGTTTCATGCAAGTCTTTACCTCATTAAATGGTGCAAGCAAAGGTTGACAATGGAATAATTGAATGCATGAAGATCTTGACAAAGCCGATTGAAGCATGAAAAAGTTGACTATAAGCCAACTTTGATGCAGCCTTGGTTTTAATGCTTTGCCATGTTTTTTCGGTGCTCAGTCAAAATGTGAGGGCATTAAATTGTTGCTGGGTAAATTTTCAACAAATGCCTCACAATTTGACTGAGCACCGAAAAAACATGGCAAAGCATTAAAACCAAGGCTGCATCAAAGTTGGCTTATAGTCAACTTTTTCATGCTTCAATCGGCTTTGTCAAGATCTTCATGCATTCAACTATTCCATTGTCAACCTTTGCTTGCACCATTTAATGAGGTAAAGACTTGCATGAAACAAAACTTCTGCAAGCAAGATTTGCTTCAATCTTCCAACCGTGTAGAAGCATTTAATGGCAAGTTCAATTTTTTTCAAGCCATCTTTCAACAAATCTCCACCTTGGCTTGATAAAATTTCAAAGCCAACTTATAGCAAATTCTTAACACTGGATCACCTTAGCCACCCATGCTCTTGAAGGCATTCAAAGACTGCGCATACCAACCAAGTCCAAGCAATGCTTGTACTTGTTTGCAGGGATAGATTTTGTCATCATATCTGCCAGATTATTTGCTGTATGAATTTTTTCAACTGCAATATCTCCTTGTGTTATGATATTGCGAACAAAGTGATACCTGACGTCGATGTGTTTGGTTCTTTCATGATACATCTGGTTTTTAGTCAGATGTATTGCACTTTGGCTATCACAATAGACAATAGTAGGCTTTTGATTTAAACCAAGATCGCCAACCAAACCTCTAAGCCATAATGCTTCTTTCACTGCTTCTATAACTACCATGTATTCTGCTTCTGTTGTAGACAGAGCAACTGTGGATTGTAAAACAGCTTTCCAACTAATGGCACAATCGGAGAAAGTGAAAATATATCCCGTCAGGGATCTTCTTTTATCCAAATCACCAGCATAATCCGAATCAACATAGCCATCAACACTACAACTAGTGTCACTATCCCTTTGATAACAAAGACCGATATTTGCAGTACCTTTGTGATATCTGAGGATCCATTTCACTGCTTGCCAATGAGCTTTTCCAAGGTCTGCCATAAATCTGCTTACCATACTGACAGCATGCAAAATCACTACAAAAAAATGAACTTTCAGCGACGGAATTAGCGACGGAAAATTCCGTCGCTGATAGTTAAATTCCGTCGCTGATGGTCTTCAGCGACGGATTACCTACGGATTACCGACGGAAATTTTTCTGTTGGAAAAATCGATGTCGCTGATGCTCACTCCGTCGCTAAAACTTCATTTCGTCTGTAATTAATTCCGTCGCTAATTAGCGACGGAATTTTTTTACATCAGCGACGGATTTTATGTCATTAGTGACGGAAAATTCCGTCGCTAAAAACATAATTTCGTTTTTTAATTTACATGAAAATCCGTCGCTAAAAGGCATCAGCGACGGAAATTTCCGTCGCTGATAGTTTTATTATTATTTTATTTTATAAAAAAATCCGTCGCTAAAAGGCATCAGTGACGGAATTTCCGTCGCTAATTCCGTCGCTGATAGTTTGTTATTTTTGTTAATTCAATAAATATTCTGTCACTAAAGAGCATCAGTGACGGAAATTCCGTCGCTAATGTTATGAATTCCGTCGCTAATTTGATGAATTTTTTCACTTATTTAACAGATTTTGTTGCTAATTTCTATGAATTTTGTCAAAAAAAATGTTCTAAAATTAATTATTTATAGTTATATTTATATATATGAGAGAGAGAGAGAGAGAGAGAGAGAGAGAGAGAGAGAGTGAAAGAGAAACATTTAAAATAAACCTAATATTTATACTTAAATCCATAAACATTATCTTAAAATAAATTAACTAAAAAAAACAAAAATACATTATCTTCAACATCAGTATCACCACTACCACTAGCACCTCATCGTATCATCAGCATCATCTGTAAATAAAAAACAAAAAACAAAAATATAAGTATTAAAGTTTATCATATAAAAAATTAACAACATAAATATAAAAAAAAATATAGTAAATTTACAAAAAAAAAGGAAAAAAGTAAAAGGAAAGAGGGATAAAGAAGAAAAACAAAGAAAAAAACGAGAAGATGAACAAAAAAGAAGATAGAGAGGAGTGAAGAGGAGAGAAAACAGAGAATATGAGAATATATAGAGTCTTTGGCGCGCATATAGAGGAATTACCGACGGAATTACCGACGGATTAGCGACGGAAATTCCGTCGCTAATGCTATGTCAAAATATTTCCCGCTGAAGCTTAGGCGGGAAAAATTCAAAAACAATTTTTTATTTTTTCGAATTTAAGGCATCAGTGACGGATTTTTTCCGTAGCTAATTCCGTCGCTGTTGCTTTTTGGCGACGGAATTAGCGACGGAAAAAATCCGTCGCTGATGCTTAATGAAAGAAATTTATTTATTTATTTTTTTTTGATTTAAGGCATCAGCGACGGAATTTTTCCGTCGCTAATTCCGTCGCTAATGCCATTTAGCGACGGAATTAGCGACGGAAAAAATCCGTCGCTAATTTCTTCATATATTTTTCACGGTGTAAGTGGAAAAATATGAGGAGAAATTAGCGACGGAATTTTTCCGTCGCTAATTCCGTCGCTAAAGGGAATTAGCGACGGAATTAGCGACGGAAAAATTCCGTCGCTAATTTCTCTTCATATTTTTCCACTTACACCGTGAAAAATATATGAAGAAATTAGCGACGGAATTTTTCCGTCACTAATTCCGTAGCTAAAGCCCATTAGCTACGGAATTAGCGACGGAAAAATTCCGTCGCTAAATTCCCATTAATTTTTCCAACGAAAAAACATGGGTGAACTTAGCGACGGAATTTTTCCGTCGCTAATTCCGTAGCTAATGGGCTTTAGCTACGGAATTAGCGACGGAAAAATTCCGTCGCTAAGTTCCCACATGATTTTCGGTGGAAAAATTAATGGGAATTTAGCGACGGAATTTTTCCGTCGCTAATTCCGTAGCTAAAGCCCATTAGCTACGGAATTAGCGACGGAAAAATTCCGTCGCTAAGTTCACCCATGTTTTTTCGGTGGAAAAATTAATGGGAATTTAGCGACGGAATTTTTCCGTCGCTAATTCCGTAGCTAATGGGCTTTAGCTACGGAATTAGCGACGGAAAAATTCCGTCGCTAAATTCCCACATGATTCTTCGGTCTGAAATGTTCATGGAACTTAGCGACGGAATTTTTCCGTCGCTAATTCCGTAGCTAATGGGCTTTAGCTACGGAATTAGCGACGGAAAAATTCCGTCGCTAAGTTCCATGAACATTTCAGACCGAAGAATCATGTGGGAATTTAGCGACGGAATTTTTCCGTCCCTAATTCCGTAGCTAAAGCCCATTAGCTACGGAATTAGCGACGGAAAAATTCCGTCGCTAAGTTCCATGGACATTTCAGACCGAAGAATCATGTGGGAATTTAGCGACGGAATTTTTCCGTCGCTAATTCCGTAGCTAAAGCCCATTAGCTACGGAATTAGCGACGGAAAAATTCCGTCGCTAAGTTCACCCATGTTTTTTCGGTGGAAAAATTAATGGGAATTTAGCGACGGAATTTTTCCGTCGCTAATTCCGTAGCTAATGGGATTAGCTACGGAATTAGCGACGGAAAAATTCCGTCGCTAAATTCCCATTAATTTTTCCACCGAAAAAACATTGGTGAACTTAGCGACGGAATTTTTCCGTCGCTAATTCCGTAGCTAATGGGCTTTAGCTACGGAATTAGCGACGGAAAAATTCCGTCGCTAAGTTCCCATTAATTTTTCCACCGAAAATCATGTGGGAATTTAGCGACGGAATTTTTCCGTCGCTAATTCCGTAGCTAAAGGCCATTAGCTACGGAATTAGCGACGGAAAAATTCCGTCGCTAAGTTCACCCATGTTTTTTCGATGGAAAAATTAATGGGAATTTAGCGACGGAATTTTTCCGTCGCTAATTCCGTAGCTAATGGGCTTTAGCTACGGAATTAGCGACGGAAAAATTCCGTCGCTAAATTCCCACATGATTTTCGGTGGAAAAATTAATGGGAACTTAGCGACGGAATTTTTCCGTCGCTAATTCCGTAGCTAAAGCCCATTAGCTACGGAATTAGCGACGGAAAAATTCCGTCGCTAAATTCCACCTATGTTTTGGGTTTAGCGACGGATAATTCCGTCGCTAATTCCGTCGCTAAAAATTTGGCGCAATTAAACAGTATATCCCGCCATAATTAGCGACAGAATTAGCGACGGAAAACATTCCGTCGCTAATTACCGACAAATTTCTGTCGCTAATCCGTCGCTAATTCCGTCGCTAAATTCATTATAAATTCCGTCGCTAATCCGTCGCTAATACTAATTATCAGCGACGGAAAAATTCCGTCGCTAAATTTCCGTCGCTGAAAATCATTTTTCTTGTAGTGAATATTTGGATGAGTGCATATCATAGCATACATCAAGCTCCCAACTGCACTAGCATAAGGAACATGCGACATATTCTTCCTTTCTTCCTCGGTTTGTAGTGATAGCTTCGAGGACAATTTAAAGTGCGTCGCAATAAAGGTGTTCACAGATTTGCAATCTTGCGTCCTGAAGCGCTTAAGTACTTTTTCTATGTACTTCTTTTGTGACAGATATAATTTTCCAGCACTTCGATCTCTGTGAATTTCCATACCCAATATTTTCTTGGCTGCTCCCAAGTCCTTCATCTCAAATTCACCATTTAGCTGAGCCTTCAGAGCATCAATTTCTGACATGTTCTTTGCAGCAACCAACATGTCATCTACGTACAATAGCAGATAGATGTGTGAACCATCTGAGAGCTTTTTGTGATAGACACAATTATCAAATTCACTCCTTGAGTATCCATTCTTGATCATAAATGTGTCAAACCTCTTGTACCATTGCCTCGGTGATTGTTTTAAGCCATACAATGACTTTTTTAGTAGGCAAACATGGTTTTCTTTTCCTTGGACAACAAAACCCTCAGGCTTATGCATATAAATTTTCTCCTCAAGTTCTCCATGTAGAAAAGTAGTTTTGACGTCGAGCTGCTCGAGCTCTAAGTCAAACAATGCAACTAGAGCGAGTAATACACGAATAGAAGTATGCTTCACAACAAGAGAAAATACCTCATTGAAGTCAATTCCTTCTCTCTGTGTAAAGCCTTTAGCCACTAAACGTGCTTTATACCTTGCATCTTCAACTCCTAGGATTCCATCCTTCCTTTTATAGACCCATTTGCATCCAACAATCCTCTGCCTTTTTGGCTGTTTAACAAGCTCCCATGTGTCATTCTTATGTAGAGACTCGATCTCCTCATTCATAGCAGTAAGCCATTTCGGAGATTCACCAGAAGAAACAGCCTCCTTATAAGAGCATGGTTCTTGACCATTAATATCTTCAGCCACGGATAACACATAACTGACTAAGTCAGCGTGTGCGTATCTTTGAGGTGGTCTTATTTGCCTCATCTGCCTTCTGGTGGCAATAGTATATTGTTGTTCTTCAGGTGCATTTTCATGAATAGACTCTTGCGCCTGAATGTCTTCAATTTGAGCTACAGCCTCATCGCACACTGTCTGTGGAGTTTCTACTTCTACCTCCACCTGCTTGCTGGTGCCTTCATCTCTATCAACATCAGTGTACTCCTTTTTGGGGTGGAGCATAGCAGACTCATCAAAGGTCACGTCTCTGCTTACAATGAATTTTGGTGACTTGGGGTCAACACACCACAACCGATAGCCTTTTACCCCATTTGCATAGCCTAGGAATATGCATTTCTTTGCCCTTGACCCAAGTTTGTCATCCTTTTCATGGGTGTATGCAGGACAAGCAAATACTCTCAATTTAGAGTAATCAGCAAGAGAACCGAACCATACCTCCTCATGAGTTTTCAACTGAATTGCTGTTGATGGAGATCTGTTTACAAAGTAGCAAGCCATATTCACAGCTTCAGCCCAAAACTCTTTTGATAAACCAGCATGAGAGAGCATGCAAGGTGCTCTTTCTAAAAGTGTTCTATTCATTCGTTCTGCAACTCCATTTTGTTGTGGCGTTTTTCTGACAGTGTGATGTCTAACAATTCCTTCATTCTTGCAAAACTCATCAAACTCACCGGAGCAATATTCTAAACCATTGTTTATTCTCAAGCGCTTGATCTTCTTTTCCGTCTGCTTCTCGATCAACGCTTTCCATTGCTTAAAGGTGACGAACACATCACTCTTTTGCTTCAAGAAGTACACCTACACCTTCCTTGAATAGTCATCGATGAAAGTCAATAGATATTGTGCTCCGCCTTTTGATTTGACTGGAGATGGGCCCCAAAGGTCAGAGTGGATATAGTCCACTGTAGCTTTGGTTCAATGAATAGCTGTGCTAAACTTCACCCTGCATTGTTTACCGTAGACACAATGCTCACAGAAATCTAGCTTGCCAGTTTTCTATCCACAGAGTAGGCCTCGTTTACTTAACTTTGTCATTCCCCTCTCACTCATATGCCCCAATCGCATATGCCATAGTTGAGTAGTATCAACATCTGAATTTTCTGAAGATGTCACATCAGCACTTCCGGTAACAGTCCCTTGAAGATGATAGAGATTGTTGATGAGCTTCCCTCTCATCACGATCAGAGCACCTTTTGAAACCTTTAAAACTCCACCTTAAGCAAAAAATCGATAACCTCGAGTGTCAAGTAGACTTAAGGAAATAAGATTCCTCCTCAATTCTAGAACATGCCGAACTTGAAATGTTCTAACAATGCCATTGTACATCTTGATCTGAACTGTACCCATAGCAACAATGGAAAGTCCCTTGTTGTCTCCCAATAGAACTTTTCCACCGTCAATTTTCTTGTAAGTGGAAAACCATTCTCTGTTGGAACTCATGTGAAAAGAACAGCTAGAATCTAGAATCCACTCGTCACCAGAGCTGCTTACAGACACTGATAGGACATTCTCAGCATCATTAGAATTTTCCTCTTGACTGACAAAATTTGCCGTGTTAGAGGAACCTTCAATCTTCTTTTTCCCTTTATCTTTTCGCCATGGACAATTTCGTCTGATGTGCCCAACTTCATGACATTCGAAACATTTCACTTTCGAAATCTGGATTTCGATTGCGATTTGCTTCTACTGCTCGATCCCTTTTCTGTTAATCTACCTCTCACAAGTCACAACCAAGCCTTCCGCCTGATTCTTAATGTATTCTCTAGTAACTTGCTTTTGCAACTCCTTAGAGTTTAGAGCTGCCTTGACATCATCGATAGATATACTGGATCTTCCATACATCATGGCATCTACAAAGTGCTCATATGAGGGCGACAATTTGTAAAATAACAATATTGCTTGATCTTCGGCTTCAACAACGACACCTATATTCTTCAGATCTGAGATTGCCTTGGTGAAATCATCAAGGAAAACTTTCAAGGATGCACCTTCTTGCATTTGGAGAGAGTACAATCGCTGTTTCAAAAACAGTTTATTTGTTAGAGATTTGGCCATGTAGAGGGACTCCAGTTTCTTCCATAGGCCATCAACAGTTGTTTCTTCGGAAACCTCTCATACCACCTCATTAGACAAGCTCAAAATGATTGTGCTTTGAGCTCGCTCCAAGAGGTCTTCCTTCTGATCATCATCTAATTTTTCCGACAATGCAGCCTTCCCTTCTAGTGCTTTATGCAAACCTTGTTGTACCAACAAGGCTTTCATTTTAATCTTCCATAGATTAAAATCATTTTTGCATTGAAATTCTCCACCTCGTATTTCATTGAGGATGATGTAGTTGCCGCCATCACAAAAAACTCAAATAAAAAAATTCTGGAACTCGACTGCAACAGTGCTTCTGACTGGAACAATACGTCAGTTTTGACCGCAACCGTTCGTCAACAATGCCTGCTACAGGATTTCTTGGCTTTGTAGAACCAAGCTCTTATACCAATTTGTTGTGGATTGTAGCCAAAAATCCCAAAGCCAGAATAGATTATTTGGTAAGTGAGAAAACAAAATGGCAATGATAAAATTAAAGCACACAGAAATTTACGTGGTTCAGCTTTAAAAGCCTACGTCCACAAGCCAAGACAATCAAAAGAAATTTTACTATGAGAAATTGAAGATTTACAAAGGACACTTAAAATACAACTCTTTACCCAAAACCCAAAACCTCACCGTAAACTTTATTTTATAGCTTACTCAGTCTACTCTCCCCTTCACCTTACAAGGCTTGCTTTTGCTATCTCACTTTATGCTCACAAAGCTTCACAACTAGAATATTTATAGAGGAAGTCATGGACGGATTGTCAAACAAGGATTGCATTTCTTGACCGAAAATGTGAGGGCATTAAATTGTTGCCGGGTAAATTTTCAATAAATGCCTCACAATTTGACTGAGCACCGAAAAAACGTGGCAAAGCATTAAAACCAAGGCTGCATCAAAGTTGGCTTATAGTCAACTTTTTCATGCTTCAATCGGCTTTGTCAAGATCTTCATGCATTCAACTATTCCATTGTCAACCTTTGCTTGCACCATTTAATGAGGTAAAGACTTGCATGAAACAAAACTTCTGCAAGCAAGATTTGCTTCAATCTTCCAACCGTGTAGAAGCATTTAATGGCAAATTCAATTTTTTCAAGCCATCTTTCAACACTAACCAAGAGGCATGGATTCTAAAGAAACAAATTTGGCATGCAGCATCTACATAAAGGGCATGCAGATGAAAAGCATTTTTTGTAGAATAATTTCCCTTAGAAATTAACCAACTAAAAGAATTAACGGTTAACTTCCAATTATTATTGTGCAACACCAATATGTTCCAGTGCAAATTAACAATACCTGAGCATATATAGCAAATATGCACTTCCACGACTGCTATATGTACTATCATTTGCTAATTGAATCTCTGCAAAGTGTAAACTCACTGTGTAACTCTCATTCTCCATACAATATCTATAGTGAGTAAGAGAAAGAGAAGTGCGGGCTGTTCTGTATAGTTCAGAAATATTCTGTGATTGCAAATTTACAGTGTGACATGTGTTGTGGATATCATTGTCATCCATGATATTTGAAATCATTCCTGCATTGACGTAGCCGAGCGCTGGTTCGGAACAGGAAGAAGAAATACTTAGTCCCATGTGGGAATTGTAAATAAAATAAAGAATAAAGAGTCTGATGATGAGAATGATTCTACAGTTGTGTGACTAATTATGAGGCATCACAATACTGGAAAGCTTGCGCTGGATATCTCACACCTTAAAAAGTTACAAAAAATCTAATTTAAGAAGTTATGAAAGGGATTCTGAATGACCTCTGAAGTAATAAACTTTTACAGGTCAGCATTATCAGCTGAGTAGCACAGGTTGAAACTGTAAGAAAGCAAGAAAAGCAACTTACAAGTTGTTCTGTCAAGGAACTTCTGAACAAGTTTAGATTTAGATCCCTAGTGAAATATAAAAAAATACACAGATGTGAGTGGATTAGTCGTATAACAACATCAAAACAGAAAGTATAAGAAAGAAACTTACGTGTATATGTTCCACTGACAAGCAGGCTGATCGGTGTTTTACCATGTAAAGTTACTATAAGAGAGGTCACTGCATAAGTGAACCATCTGCTTAATAATGTCGGTTATTTTCACGAGATTTGGACATGCCAAAAAAAAAAAAAACAATCCAAGATATTGTGCATACATATTGCTTCCTTTCATTAGGATTGTCGGTGGGATGTCTCCACTTAGCATGTTTACTGTTAGAAATCTGATCAAGGCAGCATCAAACACTTAGCATGATTCATGTAGATTTTGTGTTTCTAAATTACATGAACTTGCTGTCAACAAGAGAATTTCAACTTGCACAAATTTCAAGCTCTGTGTGGTTTTGATGCCTGGAAGTTCTCCATATAGCATGTTAAAGCTAAGATCCCTGTCCAAATTACAAGATTGAAAAACATGATCTTGGTTCAGACCCTAAGCTCCAGTACCAATCTAATGTATGCAACAGATCAACTATTCAGAATATCAAGAACACAGGATTTCGTTGTTCGGTTTATTCTTCTTTTCTGCTTATCAGCATAACAGAAGTGTTTTGAGAAGCAAGTCAATAAACGAGTCTACAGCAATCATGTTTATAGATGCTTATTGCAACAAATTTCATGCATATGTAGATCAAAGGAGAAACAAAATTAGTAAACTAGTTTGACACATAGAGTAGTTGAAAAGAAGAGAACAGAAAGCAATTGGAGCTATTCATCCAATATTCCTGTAGAACACTCACAGTAGTGGAAAAAAATCTTGTTTTCTTTCTTAGCATTAGCAGGCTGTGCATGGGGAAGTGAAAATTGAACATGAACTTCATGGAAGAAGCTCACATAGCATTATTTCAAAGAATAATTGGAATAAACTGAAGAAATAACATCATGAGTTTAAACAAGCTTAATTTCACATATTTGCCCTGAATGTCAATTTAGCAAATCTTCTTTTCAACTATCAAAACTAAAACTATGTTGGCTATTTGGAAGATAGCTTGATTTTGAGGTATTTTGCAGATTGTCTTTTCATCATCTGAACTGTAATATGAGCTTGATTTTGTGACAGAAGTTGATGAGATACTACTCGCAGTATATATGAACAGTTCAAGCATCAATTTTTATACCCAAACAGCTGGCTCAAACGCAACCAGTCAAGGCTTAGGCCATTGGCCTAACCTTGCTTCATTTCGCATTTATAACTTTACTTGATTTCAACAAATTTAATAAAAAAAATAAATATTAATAAGTAATTTATTTTTTAATATATTTTAAAGGTTGCGTTTGTGTATCATCAATCTAAAAAGTAGCATAAAAAATATATTTTTTTTTTGTAACCAAAAATAAAAAATAAAAAATATTTTTTTATAAACAATAAATGAAGGAGGAGCGGTGTATGCCCTCCTGAAAATAGAACAAAAGGATATGATCCAAATCTGAGTTTCCATTTGAGGACCAATGGAAAACAAGAGTCCTATCGTCGCCACTTTTCCAATGGAATCCCAAGACACCGACGGCGACGGGGAGGACCTGTTCTTCGACGCACTCGACGACTTCCCCTTTGATGATTGCCTTACCTCCGACCAATCAGATCCTTCCACGTCTTACTTATCCTCTACTCTCCGTCGCCGAGCCTTCTCCCGCAAAGGAATCTCATCCAAGGAAACCGTAGATTCCTTTCCAGAAGCTTCCACCGTCGAAGACCCCTCGAAAACCAGTTCTAGAGAGCCAAGGTACTATCTTTACCGCGACTTGAAGGAAAATGGCGACACTTTCGAGATATCTCAGTCAGCTTGTAATGGACTCAACTCCACCCGCGTCATAGAAGAGAAAAGCGACGTCGAATCGACGGTCACCACCGCGAAAAATGATGAATTGGTTGACCGAGCCAGAAACTCGGCCGACTCGGGCTCTGAGCTTAGTGAGTCATTATACTCTTTCTCGGGTTTGCTAGTATATATAGCTGGTTTAGTGATAAAGGCAATCGCGTTTCAGTTAAATTTGCTGATAAGCTTCATTTCATTACCTCTATCAGTGTTAAGTTGCTGCAGCATGTTTATTATTGATCCTTTACAAGCTTTGAGGCATGATAGAGCTTACATGATCACAAAGTTGTTAAATTTATGGAATTCAACTTGTGGGTATTTTAATCCTTTGATGTCTGAGTGGTTAAAGGATCCTAAATCTATATGGAAACTCATGTTTAGCTTCGGGTGGGGAATGTTGTGGGCTACATATGTAGGCTTTGTTTTATGTGGGTTATTGGTTACTTCACTTGTGATTAGTGGGTTTCTGATGAGGTATTTGGTGGAGGAACCATTGGAGATAAAGGAAATGTTGAACTTTGATTATACTAAGAGTAGTCCAGTTGCATTTGTTCCGATTGCATCTTGTTCTGCTGTTGATTTTGGTGTTAAGGGTATGGAGAAGACTGATGTTGGGAAGAATGTGGGTTCTCGAGTAATACCGCCGGATCACAAACTGCAGGTTACTGTTTCTTTGACGTTGCCAGAGTCAGAGTACAACAGAAAACTTGGGATGTTCCAGGTAGTTGGCTGATTTATAGAATGCAGAATTTGCCATTATGTTCAAGTTATTTTACTTCTGTTCGTTTGTGTTTTATATTTCTTATCTAGAAATTGTTTTGGGGTTTATGGTTCTGTTTGTAGTCTTAGGTTGGTCAAGTTCTAGGTATACTCAATGGTAACTTATTAGATGAAGTAATTTGACCTAGAAAGTTTGTAAATTATCCGGTCGTTAAGTTTGGAGTGAATTTCAACCTTAACCATTGAGTGAATGGGCTATTATTTGCATAGTTACCAATCTCTTGAGCTTGGAATAATCTGTAGCCCGTATATTTGCATGAGATGATAGCATCGCTAACATCATGATTTAGGGAAACTTGGAGTGTTCAGTTGGTGCTTCTTATAATAGCATGTCCCATAGGTTAGTAGCAGCCTGTTACCATAATAGAGTTCTAGAATAAGTTGGGTGATATTCTGGTGATTGATCATTTGCATACAAGTAGCAGAACTTAGAGTCTTAGACCAGTTGCTTCTGCTCTCCAGAACTAAAATTTTGAGTGTAAAGCTCAGTTCAATTTATATGTGTTCTTTTATCCTGAACATTTCTATTCCAAATGTACTAAATAACATAATATAAAGACTTAGGCTGATGATATATTGGCTGAAACCTGAGTCTAGAAACAGTGCTATGAAAGTTTGGTAACAAGGAAAGAAGGATATTTTATAAAAGTTGTTTCTTCCTGAGCAACTTGGTGATTTTCATTTACCTTCATCAATAATTTGACTTAATTTTATTATCCAAATTCGTATTTGATGAATGCTAGTGAACTTTTTTTTTGGTTTGAAGGTCAGGGTAGATTACCTGTCTGTTAATGGTGAAACTCTTGCCAGTTCAAGCCGTCCATGCATGTTGAAATTCCACAGTGAACCTATCCGCCTTCTGCTGATTTTCTTCAAGGTTGCTCCTCTACTCACTGGCTATGTTTCTGAAGCGCAGACTCTGAATCTGAAGATTCGAGGTTTGAACAATGGAATTGTGCCTACTGCTTGCCTGAGGGTAGTGCTTGAACAACGAGCAGAGTACAGGCCGGGTGCTGGTATTCCTGAAGTGTACGATGCATCCCTCATTATTGAGTCAGAACTTCCTTTTATCAAAAGAATTATATGGTATTGGAAAAAAACTATATTTATATGGGTCAGCATGACATCATTTACTATGGAGTTACTCTTTACTTTAGTATGTTGTAGACCGATGCTCATTCCAAGAACAAGAAGAAGTGATGGTTCTCCTAGCAACAGGTCTACACAGAATAGATGGCAAGCACAGATTTGAAGCACCACATAGTTGAGTATAATGATGCATTTAAGGATATATTTCTTTTTTTTCTTACAAATGATTCATTTGGATGAAGTGAGATTGAAAACAGAGACGGTGATAAAAAGCATATTTAAAGTAAAAAGTATAATTTATACTTGATATTTGTGAAATTAACAAGTAAAATAAAAAGTAATAAAAAATGAAATCAAAGGTCGTAATAAAAATATTTTCGTCCATGTATTCTGAAATTAAGAGTAAAAAAGAAACAGAACGTTGGTATTTTTGAGATGGTGTTGGGGAATTAAATTTTTTTTTACTAGATCTTAAAGGTCAAATCAAAGGTGCAGCACAATATAAATAACATTTATCAAGATTTGTTGTGTCACATTAAGATACCTAAATCAATGTGGCCACAATCACTTAAATTTGGTAGGGCACCATAATTTTTCCGCCTATTTTTAATTTTTTATCAACCCTGATATATTTTTTAATATAGTTACCAGTTATATAGTTAATAGTTATATAGTTAATGAGTTACATTAATTGACTGACTAGTTGCATAGATGAAGGAAATAATGCAAATGAAGATTTTGCCTTGCTCTGTTCTCTAATTCAACGAGGTATATTTCTATGGCAATGGCAGCTTAGTTAGCCATAATGAACATGCAATTATTGTTGGTAAACTGTCGTTGACAAGTGCTTTTCTATGTTGGTAAGCAGGATCTTTCTGCTTAATCTTTGTGTGAGCAAAATTTTCAGTTATCAAGTGGGGAAAACAACCTGTTTTAGTTCTTTAGCTGACATGCAAATTGATTTATCATCGAGGTTTACTCCATTATCATAGGGGAAAGCATGTCTTGCCTTTTGCCTTCCAGCTCTAGCTCCATCAACCCTCAAACATAGACTGTTTCTACATCGGTGCATATGAACAGTTATATGAGTAATCAATAATATATCACTAAAATGGCAGAAACCTCATTCCAGGAAGGAATCATGCGCCTGTTGAACAGGAAGACCACCCAATCTGAACAGGCTTTCATGGCGGTGCATTCTATCAATGCATTTGAAACATGAAGCATGTGATATGCACTAACTTTTCGTAGGATGACATGCTTTTACTAATGTTATTCTTATCCATTCTCCCTAAGGATGAAAAGTTTTGAAAGTTTCTTTCTTCACATGAGAAAAGGAAATTATTTTGCCTATTTACTTTTCTGGTCCACATAATTTTCATGATGTAATTAAGGACTAATCTGCCATATGATGGGTTGGATAAGAAGATAAAGACTGTAATTTTTTTCATCTGCCTGAAATCAAAATCTTCTCGAAGTTTTTTTTGAAATTAATTAATTTAAGCTATCATGGTACTGGAAATTCAATGTTGAATTTTTTGTTTAAAGTAATTACTGATTTTATGCTTTAAAAATACAAATTGATGATTTATTGTGACTATATATGGTATGAGTTTCGCACATCTTGTTAAATCAGTGTAATATAACAGTTGTGTAAGACTTAAAATCTAATATGCCTTCGAAAAGATCCGTTAGAGTTTTAATAAATTTAAATTGTTAAGTTCTATCTCACACTGAATCACCTGAAAGAGATAAAGAAGAGAACAATTAACCTAACTATAATCCACTTTCAATAATGTCTGCACATATTAATCATAGATTAATGCTTACATTTAAACGATCTGCCTTTTCAAAACTTGGAATAGAAGGGGAAAACAAAGGATCAGAAACAAAAACGCAGCAGAAATGAGTCAAAAATCCTTTACTTTATGACCGGTACATGAAACGTATTAAATTATTGGCATCTTTGCATTTTCTATAGAAAGATTAATCAGCCACTTCTATGATACATTATATAATAATCCCTTCTGTATTATGATTTACATCAAATCAAAAGGAGACTTCCTATGTTTCCACTCTTGGCAACTTCAACCGCCATTACGCGAACTCTTGAGGAAAGAAGCACTCTTGGTGATCTCCCGCAATGGCTTGTCTGTGTACCTCACCGTGTTATAAACCCAAGCACCCGACACTGCCCCAAGCGTTGGTGCGACAAGGTATATCCATATTCCCTTGTAATGATGGGACACGATTGCTGGCCCCAAGCTTCTTGCTGGGTTCATCGATGCTCCTGTAATTGGCCTGTTAAAACGACGACAGCAAAGACAAAACATGCTTAGTTTGACTTCGGGTTTGTTCCTATAATTTGTCCCAACGTTGCAGAAATGTTGGACAGATTCGTAAGTTTATTACTTTATGGTTGAAGTAATAGCAACGGTAGCCAAGTAGGTAGGGAAAAACTTTAATACCCTGCAAACATCACATTCAGCAGAACGGTAGCGCCAACGGCAAGTCCTGCGAGTTCGCCAATCTGCATAAAAAAATGGATCGTTTTCAATACAGATAAGATTTGAAAAGACCAAGTCACTGTCATTAACGATATAAATGGAGTCCTTTGGAATATAATCAGGCAAATTAATCAATAGTGTAATAAATATTGGCGTGAATAACGAAGGTAAATGAGGTTGGCTACTTAATTCACCAAACGTGTTGGCTTAGTTTACCAGTTATTCCTCCATTTTTCTTTCTAAGGTGCAAGGGTGGAACTTACAGCCCTGTTATCGGTGGCAACGCCGGAGATAATGAACATGAGGTAGAAAGTGATGATGAACTCGACCACGAAAGCCTGCAGGTTAGAGCCTGTCGGCGCCGTTCCGGCGAAAACGTCGTGTGGTCCGCTGAACAGCAGACGAAGGGTTCCAGCTGCCAGAGTTGATCCAAGAACTTGGGCTGCTATATAAGCTGGCACCTAATTAAACAAAGCAAATTGAATTAACCATTGGACCATTCTGCAGCATTGGAGAACATTGCCTTGGACCAAATTGCATTCAGGCAATACTTTCTCAACAGGAAACTCATTCTTAAATCCCAAGTTCTTAGAAAATTTTGCCTTAAATTTGGTTTTGGTTGTTGACCAGTTTTTCACAAAGAGAAGGAATTGCCATTGCAACTTGCCTGTTTCAGAGGAAATCTTCTGCAGGAAGCAAAAGCAATGGTGACCGCGGGATTAAAATGGGCGCCAGAGATGTGACCCACGGAGTAAACCAAGACCATCACGGCCAATCCCCACACTATGGAAATCCCTGGAAGTGAAACCACTTTGTCATTGTTTTTATTCACCACCACTGATGCACAACCGGCAAATATCAGGAAATATGTGCCCAACACCTCGGCCATCAGCTGCAAATTGGAAAACAAATCATCATTCACTGTTTTGAAACATAACTTATCAGTAACAACTTGGTATCAGAATCATGTCGGATGAAGATTGCGGGGGACATGATTGAAGCATGGCAATTGGTTAAGATCAAAAACAAAAATTGGGTTTTAGAAGACAAGATTTCTATAAATTATTTGGAGGTTAATGTTAAAAGGAGAATAAGAAAAAGACAAGAAAGAAGAATATACAGTTACCTTTTGCATGAAAGGTACAGAGAAACGGATGTCAGAGTCTTTGCTTTTGATGGCTGATGGGGGAGGATTATGATTGGCTTCGCCATTCACATTCAGAACCACTCCATGATTTCCATTACTCCCGGAGATCTCAGCCATGACTGCTACCTTTTATCGGACAAGAAGATTAGGAAAACAGAGCAAAGAAACAGAGAGAGAACAGAGGAGATAAAAGACAGAGGAAAATTGCTTGCTCTGCTAGCTTTTGTTCCTCAACATCCAGGAAGCAGTTTGAACAAGAACTCAAGGAAGCAAGCCAATTTAAAGGGGCAGCTCAGATGATCAAAAAAAAAAAAAAAAGGGTAAGACTTGAGAGAGAAAGAGAAACTGGATTTTGTCAAATAAAAAAAAGGAGAAATTGACAATTGACCATGTACCTATTTATTTCTTCTTGTTTCTTTTTCTGCTTTGTATTTTTAATTAGGATAATTATTACATACACTGACAGTGGAGTTTTTTTACTCCACAAGCAGCGTTAAGATCGTAACACATGTCCTGTTTTATTTATTTTAATATTTTTATAAGACACATGTCATGATCTTAACGCTGCTTGTGGAGTAAAAAAACTCCACTGTCAGTGTATGTAATAATTATCCTTTTAATTATTTTAGTTTTATATTTGGATAATTATTACATACACTGACAGTGGAGTTTTTTTACTCCACAAGCATCGTTAAGATCGTAACACATGTCCTGTTTTATTTATTTTAATATTTTTATAAGACACATGTCATGATCTTAACGATGCTTGTGGAGTAAAAAAACTCCACTGTCAGTGTATGTAATAATTATCCTTTATATTTATCTTTTTCTTTGTAGATATCGTTGAAAACTGTGTATTACACTATTAATGGAGAAAAAGCATTGAAGACTGCTTCAACCACCCACCGTTAATACAGGAAAACATGAATGCCTTCAAGATGGCATCTGGTTGTACTCTCTTTTGGTTATAACCCATTATCATGGGCACACATTATGGCCGAGAACATAGCACTACATTAACAGAGTTTAATCCCAAATCCTCAATCCTTTCTTATATTTTAGTAAGTTGATTAAGATAAAAGGTTTAATTAAAAGAACACGTTACAAGTTTGTAAATTTATTTATAAATTTTGCTTTGAGTGACTCGGTGTATTAGTGCATAAGATGATAATTCTTTAAATAATATTGGTATATTATATGAGGAATTCTATAATAGGTCAGAATTATTGATTTTAATGCAAGGTTAATATAAACATATATGATAATAACTAATAAATGTAAATTTAGTGCCAATAACAATAAAATATATTAGAAGTATCACAAACACATCAAAATAAACATAGAGTTAATGTTAATAGACGTAAACACTAAACATATGATAATTTTAGTATAAGATGCGTTTGCATTTACTATCATATGTTTACAATACTTTTAACTTATTTTATGACTAAAGATAGTAAACTAACACTTAGTATTATGTGTCTACGTTGATCTTATAATAAAATCAAAAAATTCTAACCTTACCGTAGAAATTCCCATAACTATATTTCACAACTAATAGCAGATTTCTCTTATTGTTTCATTTTTTTTTTATGTAAGCCAGGAGATGTTCTCATACTATATTAAGTAGAAGATTAATTTCTGTTTGCGCTGTGTGACTAACACTGGCTAAAGGAATTTAACCTGATAAGGATTCTAACACGAGACCTCCTGCTATGGATCATCCTCACTCAAGAATTCAGTGAGGCCACAAGATTGCAGAACATAGTATTTCTCTTTATAGTTTCTCTTTGTAGTAACCAATTTTATCACATTTTCCTTATAAATGATATTTCTATTTATAGTGACCAATTTTATCACATTTTCCTTATAAATGATATTTCTATTTATAGTGACCAATTTTATCACATTTTCCTTATAAATAGTAGTTCGTTTTATAGAGACAAATTTTATCACATTTTTCCTTGCAAATCTATCATCTATCTAGGCTCGTATATAATAAGGCAAATTTTGATCCATTTTTGGAATTTTTTCATATATAAAGGTGCCAACTGCCATGCCATTTAAGTCTAGAGAATGATTGGCTGGTGCTTATCTGTAGTGTAGTTAGAAACGCATTTTACTAATGGATATACCAAAAAAAGATGAAAAATTAGCCATAGTTGGGACATCGAAATAAAAGATTTTCAATTCTCCATAACAACTTGCTGAAACAAAGGTTAAAAAACCATGATTGCCACAAATGCAATTTGATAATATCAACATATTGTTGGTCTGCAATTGCTGACAGTTTTCCTTCTTGTCCGTGAAATGTTGTCTTGGTAGGATTAATGTTCATTAATTTCCAAAGGAATGGATTATGGACTCCCAACCCAAACTATCGAACTCAATGTCCAACAAGGATAAAACAAAGGGAAAGAAACGAAACTTACAGCCCACAGCTGTGTGATAATTCCTCTGGTGTAAGCGAAAGAAGGAAACAGAAAGCCAATGCATGTTTGTGCCAACAAGTACTAAAAAGTAAAAGAAAAAGACGGTCTCAAGAGTTGAGTCATTAATAAACAAGAGGTATATACTTTGATGGTAAGCAGCTAATTCTGCATCCCAAATCCATATGGTAAACTGGTTTCCTTTGTACACAATAGAATGAAAAAAATTAATATTGGGTATTAATTGAAAAAATCGTGTTATAATTTTCAAAATGTTTGAACGTCAATATCAGCATTTGCATTTCATTTTCCTCAAACCAAAAGCGTCCATTGAAAAAATAAAAAGGAAAAAGTTTTATCAACAGTCAAATTGTAAGAAAAACAGATATTCGAGATATTGGTCTTTTTTTTTCTTTCTGTCATTACCAAAGCTGAGTTTCAACTCAAAGATTAGATCCAATGTGGAATAAAGACGAATGTGACTTATGGAATTATATTATAAAAGTATAAACCAAAAAAAAAATTATAAAAGCAGAAAGAGAATCAACTTTGTTGTAAAAAATGGCGAGACAGGTACGAATAAACAAGGAAGCTTAGTAGGATGATTCTGCAGATAATTCAGATAGTATCCTAAATTCCTCAATATTGACGTACATATTAAGATCAGCAGCCAGAATCATTGGTCCGTATAGGGCAATGCTAAGGCTGATAATTGAAGTTCTTAGGCGAATCAGGCAAGCCACATTTCCTGCCAAACACTGTAGTTGTCTGCAAGCAAATGCGAAGCATCGAAATCTCAAAACATTGCGGCTCTATTCGCAATCTGTAAACACTGCATCATAGTAATTATTCGATAATTGGTGATTCGGGCTAGACTTATTGTCGCGAATACTCAACCCGATGTGCCATAAGGCATCCATACTTGGAATTATTCTCTCGAAAACGACTAGTTTTTGCTCGTGTTTGAGCTAAATTTGACAGTTAATACACAGCTGAGATGCAACAATTTTGTATTGCCACATGTTTTCCACCACACAGATTCGTGTCAACCATCAACTGCCTTGACAACATTGTTCCGCGGCGGCCGATTCATATTGCATAGATTTTTTTAAGTAAAACTCAAAATCTTACAACTTGCAACACGTTACAATTCTTTATTAATCATTCGATGAGAGATTGTTATCAATAATTAAAGTTCAAACCCAAAATGAAACACATTTTCTTGGAACGCCATGGCTAATTAGAAGCTTAAGATCAAGCAAATCGTATTCAAGTAAATCTTCTCCCCAGTTATAAGGGGATCTTCTGCGGGATTCAAGACAAGATTCAAGAGTATTATCCTTCCTGGTTGGTAATCACAGACCAGCTATCATTTCTTGAATATCAAGTCAACGGGGAATTTTCGCATTTGCTTTCCTGTTAATTATACAAAGGATAATGGTCAAACCCCTATATGTGAACTCCGATATTTTGCGATTTGTTTGATCAATTTTTTTTTTATTATTCGTTGCTTGCTTCTCCACGTTTATGGCAACTAATGCTCAACTCTATCATCACTTGCTTTAATATTTGGATTATATCAGATTAAATATATCTCATATCGTTTGAACAGAATTTATAGTTCTGCGTCAGGCCCGCCAAACTTGGTGAGCAATTGGAGACGAAATTGCGCCTTCCATTGACATGTGGCTGTCTGGCAATTCACAACTCCATTTTTCAAGAATTAAATACGAAATTGAAAGGAATTGCTTGCTTAAAGAATTAACCATTAGTTCTTGCCAATCGAAAAATACATTTAGCAGTTCTAATTTCTGACGGTCTCCTACGGTAGGCCTTCAGGCATTGTACGTGGCCCAGGGAAAGTACTTGTGGGGTATGAATTTATGATAAAACTACGAAAAAAAACAAATTGTGGAAAACAATGATCAGATCTTGATTTTGACTCATACTTTAAAAATACAAAAAAAAAAATTAAAACTAGAATGTTTATGGGAGAAATTTTATGACCCAACGAAGTGATCTCATGTTCTGTCATGGATTGCGTGATCATATCTGTCTAATTGCTTAATTATAATTGTAACTATGACTTACAAAAAAAGGACTAAAAAAAACATAAAAATTATTTTTTGTTTTGACCCAATTTGACATTTGCATATGTAATTGATGTATTGGTATTTGTCTTGACAAAATGATCAAAAATGTGTTTTGATATCTCGTAAGGCTTGAATTCAAATTCGACACTCAAGTAAATCTTGCATATCATTTATTATCCATTTAAAGTAATATTATTCACTAAAATTGAATACGAGAC
This sequence comes from Heritiera littoralis, assembly GCA_031772115.1. NCBI lineage: Eukaryota > Viridiplantae > Streptophyta > Magnoliopsida > Malvales > Malvaceae > Heritiera > Heritiera littoralis. The sequence continues at coordinate 3,349,632 of JAPDPK010000026.1, read as the reverse complement.
TTAATTCAATTGATTTATGTAATCTCTTTAAAAGGTGATTGTTAATAAATTAACTTACGGTGATAATAAGTGTGAAAGGAATATTTTTCTCCAAATAAAGAAAAAAAATCAAAGAAACAACGTTACAAATGGACAATGATAGAATGGACTCCACAGTCTAGCACTTCATGCCAACATTTAAGGAACCAACCAATTTATTGACTGCCATTGCCCCTGCATAGCATGCCACTGCTTGCTTGCTCCCAAGTCAACTCATTAAATTCATTTTGCATGAATTTTTCCACTTGAAGCAGGGAAAATCTCAACATCAAACAGTCAAAAGAGAAAAGATAAAACGTTAAAGAAGAGAAAAGCTTGTATACCTTTATATGCATGCTTTAATTACCAACAATTGCAGAATTTTCTTCCCATAGAATCCCACTAGGTGTATTTGAAGTGGTAATCGATGGATCCACAGACCTTATGCCAGCAAAACTCTGTTCAATGCGCATGCAAAACTCCCAACCTCCCACTTTCTGCCAAATAACTATAACTAAACTTTTTTTAACCTTTTAGTTAGCTTTCTTTCTATTCATAATCATAAGCATTATTTGGTTAAGTGTTCTTGCCCTTTTTATCTTTGGACAATTACCACTTCCATTAGCATCGTGTGCCACTATTTTTTTGGACGATGATTTTGATTCCTTCAAATCTTTCGTTTCACATTGGCTTCACATACACTTTTTCTTAGATATACTTTTCTTTTTTTTAAGCCGCACATTACTTATGATCATAATCAATGTGAAAATTACTAAATTAATAAATAATTAAACTTAAGTTCATATACGATAAAAATTGGACTTAGGGCTTTAAAGTTTTAAGATCTTTTCATTACCACTTGCTATTAAATCAAGATCTCATCGACCTTTCTTACAAATAATCAGAAAAACACTTAGTTTGTGGTTACAGAATGACAAGATCAGCTTCAAATGTGTACATTTTACATATCTTACATTTGATGAAGCTATTCAAGTATATATTCCTTCGACAAAGAGCTAGTAGGACTATTTCTTCCCAAGAAAGGAAATGAGGCTTGAAAACCAAAGTGCATCGCTGAATATTAGTCTCAAATTGTGTAGATAAAAGATCAAATGACGCTCCACAAAAATGGAAGATAGTAAAAGAAAAGCAAACCTAGAGTCTTGAATATGCTGTAAACTCCACTAAGATTTAATAAAATAGTTAGCAGAGAAATTCTAAATGCAATCACTTTTTATTGCTCTATACAACCATTTTACTTCTACAACAATATTTTTCTGATTTTTACTGTGATTGTAAGGAGAAAAAATATTGTATTCATCAACTCTCTAGATAGAATTGAAGTGAAAATTAAAACAAATTAACTAATTACTTTTTCAATCTATCATGCATGTTTTAGAAAAATTTGAGAGAGGAAAGGGATTTGATTTTTCAAACCTTAGAATATAATTCCTTCAAAAGAAATGTATCAAAAAAACATTGATTTTCTTTAAAAGAAAAAATTAGATAAGCTTAAACTTTAAATTTTAGAAACGATAAAATGATGTAATACGAAAATGATACAAAAGAAATAAAAATGGCACAGGTTAAAATTTTTTATAAAAATTATAAATGAATTTGAAAAAAAAAACTAGAAAAAATATGTTGTGTTTGACTGAAAATATGAATTTTAACATGATAATTTTCATATTTACACACATAAACACAATTTTAACAACATAAAAACAAAAAATATGTGCACACAATTGTCAGGCCTAGTTAAATCATGGTCTTTGTAGAAATTATAAATAGTATATACTATTATAGCTTTGTGGACTAAAGACTACAGGAGGTCAAAGATTCCCATAGAATTCCCATAATTCATGAAGGCTTTATTAGGTAGACTTTTTGTTTTCTTGTTTTCATAAGTGGCAGGCAAAGACCCTTTCTAAGACATGAATTTCCTGCTCTTGGTGTAGAAAATGGATATGAAACAATTAAATAATAGTATAATTTTTTCATGTCTCTCTAATTTCTCATAACTAACACAATTGATTACAACTTCACTAGATTTAAGGGTTAATAAAGTGCATAAAATCTTTTATGTCCATCATCATCACCCCATCATTTGGCCATCCACTAGAATGAGTTAACAATGGGAAGTTAGAACTCAATTAAAAGTACAACAGCATTATTTCATTTGATTTGGAATTTGACTAAGTAGTCTATCCAAACCAATTATGCCAAACTTCATCCAGCGTCATTCTTACGTGAAAAAATAATGCCATTTTAGATTTTAAATTACAAATTAGTATTTATATCAATTATAAAAAAAATATAGTTGAATTTGATGTCCCAAATCAAGTAACAATAATTCAATTGAAAATTGATTAGAAGTATCAAATATTTCTACCAATAAAACTTTGGCTTAATGGTAAGGAAGAGGCTTTGAAACTAGCAGTTTATAGTTAGTTCTAGTTGCTTATTAGTTTACATATTTTGAGTATAATGATATTCATAGTTTTTAGTTCAAAAAATGTTATATGTTTATTATGATTACAATTTCTAATAAAAATGTACTACTCAAAAAACAAATATAAAATTAACACATCTCTTAAGTTAATTGACGGATACATAATAATTCTCTTTAAAAAGTGAATTCGAAATTAGAGATTGGAGGATCATTAAAAATTTATATTTAATATCATTTTTTTCCTTTTGGTTTGCATAAAAGAAATGAAATTTAATTTCCAACCAATTAGTTTATTTTTCACTCAAGCTATGTATGGAATAATCTTTGAGTTTATATTTGACATCTATAAACTATTAGTCGATCATAAAATACTATCTGCTTAATTAATAAAATTAAAAAAAAAATGCAAATCCTTCAAAAGTAAACATTGCCAGTTGCATGGTTTATCGAACATAAAGAGCTGCATAGTTTGGATCCCAGTGTCCAAAAATGAATGGATAAGGAATATTTCATCTCTTCTGTTTAATTAAGCAGGCCAGGCTAGAGGCCCAACTCAAATCCAAAAGTTATAGAGCAGCCTATGCCCTAAAGCCTAAGGCATGCACTTGTTAATATGTTGCTATAGTCCCAATGAATAATGATGTTAAAAAAATTTTAGTTTAATAGTTAAATTTACCTTTAACTTTTTACATAAAATAGAATTAAACTTTCAATGTTCTATCACGTAAAAATCAATACATAAACTTTTATTTTACTATAAATAAATTCTCAACCTTTGAAAATTATATAATTATGTAATTAAGTCCAGATCTGTTAAATGACACAACTGTTGTTTGGATATCCTACGTGGAAGCTGATGTGGATAACTTAGTTGACTGCCACGTATGCAATACTAACAAAAGTTAATGTCATTTAACAGATTTAGACTTAATTATATGATTTTGAAAGATTAAGAGTTTATTTACAGTAAAATAAAAGTTTATGTACTGATTTCTATGTAATAAAATATCAAGGATTTATATCCATTTTGCGCAAAAATTTGAAAGTATATTTGATTATTAAGCCAAAAAGTATTATAATAACTTTTCTTTCAGTTACGCCATTTAAGCAAATTAGCATTTGTTGTCACCTTTGAATTTTTTTTATTTATTTTAAATAATAGTTATATATTATATATAGAATTTTATATCATACAAATAATTGAAACTAATAAAATACATACTAAAAAAATTTGCATTAATATGTAAAATTTGTTTTATTTTAAAATATATAAATTAATAGAAAAATAAAAATAAATATGTTATTTTTCATTCACAAAAAAATTTTCAATATTCGTATTTATATTATATTATATTATATTATATTATGATGCATTGATAGTGTATAGTTTCTATACACTGTCAATACACCAGAAGTCGACATATCATCAATATGCCCTTATAAGTAAATTAAAAAAATTTATTTTGTATTCACTTTTAAGTGCTTGACATATTTTTTAATATGCCAATTGATGAAATGTCGAATTCTGATGCATTGACAGTGTATAAAAACTATACACTGTCAGTACATCATATACAAACCCCTACTAGATTTTAACTCGTGCGATGCATGTAAATACATTAATTAAATAATAAATTCGTTGATAATATATATTTTTTAAAACTTTATAATATAAATTATTATATTCATGAAAAAGACAGCATTTGTATATTTAATATTATTTATTTGTAATTTATATATTACAATATAGTAATATAAAAAATTATATACTGAATATAATTATGTAAAAATTGTAAAATTTAAATCAAATGCATATTGTAATTTATTGAATAAAAATTTTTTTCAGCTTAAAATCAACCACATGTACAAATTTGACATGTCTTTGCTTGATCAACGTATTTCGAGTGTTTTGTGTTTCTTAATTGGTTCTTGATTACAGTTCGAGTAATTTGGCACATCTATCGTAAAGTTAAAAATTTGTTTTGACATGATCTATGTGGCAATATGTTGTGAATGTTGCTTTTGAGTTAAAATTGACTCTATTTAATCTTGTGTTCATAATTAATACATACATAATCGATAATTCTTATTTAGTTAACATTAAAATACAAATAATTTATTAAATATTAAATAATCAACATTAAAAAAGATACTTTTATACATATATAAAATATGTGATCAATGAAAAATTTAATAAAAGATAATTAATTTGTTGTTTTAATTTTAATATATATATATATATATATATATGTTTATCTCTTAAGATATTTTATTAATAGTATATTGATTTAAGTTAAATATTAATACGTTCAAAAAATAAATTGAAGAAAAGATAAATTTAATTATATGACTGTTTTTTTGCCAAAAGCAGAAAGTATTAACACTATGAAAGTCAATAAAAGAATTATTGATTTGTTTTTTGAATTTTAATATAAATGGATAAATGAATTGATAAAAGATAAATGATTTATTGTTTTAATTTTAAAATATATATAGATAAATGGGTAAAATAATCAATGAAAGATTATTGATTTGTTCTTTAAATTTTAATATAAATGGATAAATGGATTGATAAAAGAAAATTAATTTGTTGTTTTAATTTTAATATACATAGATGTTTATCTCTTAAGATATTTTATTAATATTATAATTATTTAAGTTAAATATTAGTACGTAAAAAAATAAATTGAAAAAAAAAGATAAATTTAATTAAATAGTTGTTGTTGGATGACTTTTGTTATTCTATGAAAAATAGTACGTATTAGTATAATGAAAGTAGGTATGAACAGACAACTTTTCAAACTTTTATTCATATTACATAGATTTAAGTTAAAAGATTGAAAAGAAATAAGTGATATTTTTTATAAAAATAATATACATGAGTAAAGTAATTGAAAAAAAGATAACAAATGCAATATTAAAAACACAATAAAAATTTATTTTATAAAAATAACAATTTTTGAAAGAATAATTTCAAAATTACTAATTGTTGCACGGAAAATGATCTTCAACTCATTCTAAAAGATCCTCATCAATTTATTCGATTTTAATATTTGTTGTTATTGTTGTTGGGGTGAATGTCATAATTGTGAATGTAGGTGCATTTCGTCCACAAAAATGGAGGAAAACCTTGAATGGAGAAACTTGTCTGCACTTATAATTTGAAAATATCTTTTTTGGAAGATAATGAACCATAATAGTTTTTTCTGACTTTGAGGAGTGAGGTTCAAAATTACTTTTAAGACAAATTTCAATTTTGACTCCTTAAAATTCATGAGTACCAAGCATTGATGAAAAAAATAATTACATGCAATTTACATAATAACAATGAAAAAAATTAAAAATTTTAATATTTATAGATATAGATGTTATCATTTAAACAATTAAAAATTTTGAATTGATAAGAGCCTTAAAAATAAATGTTATATTTTGTAATATTAATGTAAAAAAAAGAAATAATTACATGTTACTTATTAATTAAAAAAATTGAAAAATTAAAAAAAAATGACATTAGCTTTTAGAATATTAAAAAAGTTCAATTGGTAATCTAAAAATACTTAACATGTTTATATGAATATTGCATGTTATATTACATTATCTATTTATTTTAATATATATTTTTTCTTTTAAAAAAATAAAAAATAATTGATAAAAGCTATAGATGTAGATATAGATTTTATGTAATATTAATATAGGTAGAGATAAATGATATATCATTTTTATTAATTTTAATCTATATATAGATATAAATGTTTATCTTTTAAAAATTGAAATGGATAATGAAATCAAAAGTTAATTAATTTATTTTGTATTTTTATTATATATAGAGAGATTTCTATCTTTTTTTAAATTTGAAAAAGGATAATTATTATTTAATTGTAATAAATTACACGTGTCAAATATATAGACAATCCACGTAGGATGTTTTACTTTGAGTCAACTGCTTTAGCTTTTATTTATTATATTATATTATATTATATTATATTATATTATATTATATTATATTATATTATAGATAATGTTATAAATATAGATAAATTCTAATAAGTTTCTCAATAATTCTTTTATTGTAGATGAAACAAAGTATATTACAGATAATGTTATAAATATAGATAAATTCTAATAAATTTCTCAATAATTCTTTTATTGTAGATGAAACAAAGATAAATAAATAAATTCAACCAAAAAGAAAAACCTTATCTATTTATGATTTATCTGCAAAACAGTTTCACCCTAAATTAGGAATCCAGCTTCGACTCACTCAATGATTACCTGTTACCATGGAAGCATAACTCTAAACTAACTCCTATACGATCTCTCTTGCTTTTTATCTTCTCTACTTTCCCTTTGATCATATTTCTCGAATCTGCAATCACAACTCAGAACCAATTAGCGATGATTTCTGATGAGCAAAAGTCAGTCAGGCCGCGGCAGTGCTTTTACCATAAAAGAAAGCGCTTTCAAGGGAAAAAGATCGACTCCGCCACCGTCATTGAATCGATAAACAAGTCCACTGTCAAGTGCCGCCATCACCTCAGCAAGTTTTTATCCGAGCTAGCGCGTATGGTAACCTCATCATGCCGACTCAAGGGCTTCGAGATTCTCAGACAGGAAGAGAAAACCCTGTTTGAAGCCGATGATGTTGTTGGTCCTGGACCCCAACTTGAATTCGAATCCTGCAGCTTCAACATTTTGCCCCGGCAACCAGTTCTCGTCTTACACAGCAACCTGCAGCTTCCGCCATTGGTGTCGGACAAAAAAGGGACGATTGTTCTCGACTTGGACGAAACCCTGGTGCATTCGAGCCTTGGCCCGCCTCCACCGAGATACGATTTCACGGTTTCAAGAAATATGGAATGGACAACAATAAATTTCTACGTGATAAAACGACCTGGGGTGGACGAGTTCTTGGAGATGATCAGCAAGAAATACGAAGTCGTAGTGTTCACGGCGGGGCACGAAGCGTATGCATCGAAGGTGCTGGACACCATTGACCCGAAGGGGTTCATATCGCACCGGTTCTACAGAGATTCATGCAAACAAATGCGAGGCAAATTCGTGAAGGACTTATCGGAGTTGGGGAGGGACTTGAGCAAGATTGTGATCGTCGATGATAAGCCGACGTCATTTTCATTACAGCCTGAGAATGGGATCCCCATAAAACCGTTCTTCGGTGTGGAGCTTTGGGACAGGGAATTGATGAAGTTGGCGGGGTTTTTCGAGAGATGTGATGCTTTTCAGGACATGAGATACGCCGTAAACCAGTACCTCGGCGTCGGAGGTGCTAACGAATTAATAAGGTGATTGTTTTTATTTACACTTTGAAGAATTTGTCTCCACTTCCATCAGAATGGTGATTAATTCTTTGAGATTCAAGAATACTTTCTAGTTCAGGCCAAAAAAAAAAACACTCTAGTGATAGGAAGTCTTTTGCTTCTTTGTATATATATTCAAGAGAAATGAATTTCTTTTAATCATATCTTATTATTAATTTTTTATTTGAGAGATATTATTTCATGTAATTTGCTTAGTTCTACTAATTAAAAGTTTTCATTTCTTATAGTAGTATTCCAAAAAAGGGATATTTTTAATAAATTAATTTAAATTATGATAAAAATGAGCAAAAAGGGTTAGTCAAGTTCACGAAAAAGAAGTTTTTTTAATCAATTAGGATTTGATTTTTGTAAAAAAAATTTTGAAAATAAAATTTTAAAAGTACCAGAGAAAAATGCACTTTGTTTCCATAATAGATTTGGTTCAAATCAAAATTTGAAGTTATATATCTTTAATCTTTATCATATTAAAAAAAAGAATTAAAATTAATGCATATATATAAAATAGTAGATGATAAGAGAGTAGATAAGAAGTGTTTCGATCATGATTCTATCTTTTTGCGTGTGTATTTCCAATCATTGCACAAAATTATTGCAGAAAATTTCCTTCGGTAGTTAAAAAAAATTGTAAAGAGTAATATACTACACTTCTTTTATTTCCTGTTTTTAAAATTTGTGAGGAAATTCCATGATATTGATATATATTAATAAACCAATTAAAAATTCTAATATTATTAACTAAAACTAATTTTTAATGTAAATTCTTATCATGAAAAAGGATTTTTAAATTAAAGTAATTAATCTACTCAAATAAAATTAAATAATTAATATGTGGATTTGTGATTGATTAATCCACACATTGGCAAGTACACTAAATTTCTCACAAAAATGGAAAGAAAATGATTATCTATCATCATACTTTACCCTTTAATTTCAGATTTAGTTGCCAAGTATATTATTTGAAGTAAACCTGATAATCTTGGACACTATACGAAAACACGACATAAAAACGATATAAATAGGAGATACAATGGTGACATGGACTGAAATTAAGTAAAAATTATATATGAATATGATAAAAACTAAAAATAAGATTTTATGTTTTCTGTGTCGACACGAATTTTAATACGAAATTTTCGTATTTTACACAAACACAAAATACAATTTTCCACGAAAACGAATTATAAATACGAATTGCTAAATCTACTTAGAAGCTAACATTATATTAATTCTATAATGATATTTCACTTATAATTCTTTTTAGGCTTAATACTCAAATATGTTATCAATGTTTTTACTACAAAATGAAATTAAACCCTCAACTTTTAATTGTATTAAAATCAATCTATTAAGTTTTATTTTAAATAATTAAAATCTAAATATTTCAAAATAACAAAATTAAATATATTTTCATTAAATCCTCTAATTGCCGTTAAGTTTTATGCAAGGGTAACGACGATTAAAGAACTTAACAGAAATGTAGTTAATTTTGTTATCTTGAAACATTTAAATTTTAATTGTTTAAAATAAAATTTAATGGATCAATTTTTATGTAATTAAACATTAGAGGCGTAATTTCATTTTTTAATAAACATTGAGAGCATATTGAAATAATAAGCTTTTTTTTTTTTACTACAATCTTGCAATTGTTCCATCACAATAAAAGATTATGTAAAGACCGAGCGCTATTAAATATAGATTCAATATTAAATCCTACAAAATCCAAAATTGTGATTGATTAGTGATTGATTAATTATAATAATGTAATAATTGAAAGTTGGTTTAAAAAAATGAAATAATTGAAAGTGATTTGCTAATTGCTCACATATTTTTATTACAGGACTCAATTCTAATCTAAACATAAAAAATAGTTCTAAATTTGTCTGCAAAATAAATAAATAATCCAGTAAGACGCAACGGCACTCTACAGTCTAAAGTCTATATATATATATACTTCGGTTAATTTTAACCCCAAAATCCACGTAAGAAAAAGAAACCACCCTGTCGCACACTAATACCAGCTTCGTGACTCCGAAGCTCTGTTTTTCATGACCGTTACGCCGAACCAAAATTTAAAACATAACGAGCGGAGGAGCAAACCCGAACCAAATTAAACCCCCTCTTCTTTCTAAGATCTACGAACTTTTCCTCCTTTGTTTTTCTCTGGCTGATGATTTTTCTTGATCGTCCGGTCATAATCCAGAGCCCTGAAATGGTTTCCAAGATTATCAAGAGAACTCCGCCACGATCCATCAAACGCAACCGTCTTAACCACCATCGGAGAAAGACTTCTCCGACGAAGAAGAATGACTCGTTCTCCGTCATTTCCTCCCTCAACAAGTCCATCAAGACGTGCCGTCGCCGCCTTGTCTGGCTCTTCTCAAAGTTAGCCCACATCGCAACCCCTTCAACCACCAAGCACCGCCACAAGGGCTTCAAAATTCTTAAACAAGAAGAACTTGATGAATTCGAAAGCAATTTCAGTGTTACTCGGGCTCTTGTGTTCGACCGATGTTTGCTTCCGCCGCTCATTTCGGAGTCGAAAAAAACTATCTTTCTTGATCTAGACGAGACGCTGGTGCATTCAAGCCCTGACCCACCTCCCAAAATGTTTGATTTTGTAGTACGGCCCAATATTGAAGGTCAAATTATGAATTTTTACGTGTTGAAACGACCTGGCGTCGATTTCTTCTTGGAAGAAATCAGCAAGAAATACGAGGTGGTGGTGTTCACGGCGGGGCTTAAGCAATATGCTTCACAGGTTTTGGATAAGCTTGATCCTAGGGGGTTAATTTCGTACCGGCTTTATCGGGATTCCTGCAGGGAAGTGGAAGGGAAGTTTGTTAAGGACTTGTCTGAAATGGGGAGGGATTTGGGGAAAGTAGTGATTGTTGATGACAACCCAAATGCTTACTCTCTGCAGCCTGAGAATGCTGTCCCCATTCGACCGTTTGTGGCGGATGGTGAGGACAGGGAGCTGGAGAAGTTGCTCAAATTCTTTGAGTGGTGTGAACGGTTTAAGGATATGAGAGTGGCGGTCAAGCAGTATTTTAGTGGTGGCGACGGTGGCTGCAGTACTGGTGCTGCGGCTGGTTGTGGCTTTGTGCAGTTGAAGCAATGACACTTGCTTTGTTTGTTCAATTTGTTCCTTTCTGATTTGTGTTCTGAGCAATAGATTTTGTTAATATGATGAATTTTTTTTAGATCAAATTCCAATTTTTGATTCTCTGTTTTTCTTTTCCTTATTTAGTTTAAGGATTAAAAGATCCATAACTAGTTTCAAACCAGAAATACGTTAAGTTCTGTAGAGCAAAGGATTTGACAGGCTTCAGGTTTTAATGAAGTTTGAAAAATAAGCTCTAGAAAGATCTGCAAACTATCTTAGCTGCTTGAATCTCCTTACTCTACAACCAGTTTTTAGAAGGCATTCTGTAAGCATATGACCTGCTATTGAATTTAAAAAGGGCAAATCCAGTCTCCCTCGTTTTAAGGCTTGAAAATGATTATATGTACACAATCTTTTTTTTCGTATTAATGGAGATATCATTTGCATGACTTAAACTTTGATTTTCAGATCACAAAAAAAAAAAATTACTGTTACACAAAAATTCACCCTCCATTTTGATTTGATGGGATATCTCATCAAATCTAAGTTCAAACAATCAAAACATCTTTGTTGGTAACAGATTATCAATGCAAAATCTAATCCCATGACTTCAGGTATCTCCTACTGTCCTACATAGAGTAGCCTAGTTCAATTTCTCCTGGTTAAACTTTTCAGTTTCCAGACAAGGATTACAGTGCTCTGTGTTAAGAATCCAAGCTCATCACTAAGCAGAAATGAAGAGAAGGGGCATTTGAGCTTCTTTGTGATTTTGTAACACCTTTTTTCGAGTATGAAAGTTCAGTAATCTCTTGATTAGTCATGCTAGATTCAAAAGCAATGTAAGCTGGAGGCCTTAAAACATGCATATCAATATGTCATTCTTAAGACTACCTTCTTGGTCATACTGATCCAAATCTTGCTTCTCTCAAGCAAGTGCCCTTTTTTGCTTGAGAGGTGTATGTAAGTGAATCAATCATCTGCAAGATGTAACATTTAAACTACAAGGCTATTTTAGGGAATCTCCCTCTGATTGCTTAAGAAGGTAATTGCCTTAGGAATAATACTGAAGCAACTTTACCTTCTAAAAACTTGGCGATAACCTCAATAGCATATGCATTTCAAGAATGGTCTCTGTGACCAGGCTCCAATGGATTTCACCAAATATATATATATATATATATATATATATATATAAAAAGACTTCACTACCATCAACAGCAAGCCCTTTTAGTAAGGCTATTAGTGATGCTGGAAAATTTTACAAGACTCGGTGAGAGATGCCTTTAATTTCTCCCTGGAGAATGATGCCATAGTGAAGAAATTATATCACTTTCATCTATGATCGAGATGAGCTTCCTAACTTCTCCATAAAACTAGCTTTGATGTGCTCTCCTCTCCTGAGCAAGCAGCTTCCTATTTTCTAGCTCAATGCTAAGCCAGATTGCCACAGTTCCTCCCACGTTATCAAGACATGTTAAAAGCTGTATTTTATGAGTCTGACCATGCATTTGCTTCAGAGTTTTCACCCTTGAGCATATGATTCTTAAGAAACAAAAGCAAGATCATAGAAGTTCTCCTGACACCAATACATCTATTCAAATCCTTAAAAGGATGAAGTCTGAATTTTTCTATTTGATCACACATAGGAGGCATCGGGCCCTTAAACTAACTGAAAATTGCAAATTAGAAACTCACTTGAAAATAACATACCATTAACCGCATAATATACAATTCATGGAATTTGGCGACAAAGACAAAACTGATTATATATAAAAAACACAATATAAGCCCATACAAGCCCCCAGAAAAAAGCCACCTAAATTGTATTGTATTCTTAGTTTTGAAATCAGAAACTTAAACCATTGAAACCCATAATTTTGAATTAATGTTCAACAGCATGTTCCTTCCTATAGGTACAGATCACCATGGTGCTGTTATTTTCTATCTAGAACTTTTATAAGCACCACAATTGGTACCATGGAATGCGACGCAAGTATACTATTATAACCAAGGAAAAGATTTACAGAATGCCCTAAAGAGGCCAAACAGTCAGAAGTTCACATCCTAAGCTAACATAGATCTACAATAGCATTCGTGAACATAAGAAACATCACATGCCAAATAGACTTGCAATCAGCTCCAGAGAATTGTTAGAGAGAAAGGGAACGGTTATGGTGTCGATTAAACATTGGATGGCTCTCCATGAAGTGAAGAATCTTCAAAGTCCAACCAGTTTAGCCAACAAATTCTTGTAAAAAGTAGAGTTGAGGTCAAAGTTTATCTTCATAAGTAGCTGATTCCAACCAGCAGGAAATCAAAGAGGAATTCTAACCAATTACATCTCCTACATCCTCACAGCTATAAAAATGCTCAACTCATCAAATTTCTTTTCCCAAATTTCCACTCAATAAACAAGTGATAGATCAATTTAAAAGCAAAAGACTAAACTTGATTCGTGAATTACTCGCTCTCCCTTCTCAACTAATCCACATGGAGCAGCAAATCAAATGGTAGAAAATTACAAAAAGAAAAACAAAAGCAGCCTCTTAAAAAGGACTAGAAACCCATATTATAAATCAGATCACCTTCAACAGCCAACTCCCTAGTTCATAGAAACAAGGAAAAAGAATTACAATCATCACTCTTCTTGAACAACTCATTCATTCAAAAATAACTAGGAGAGTAGAAGCACAATGAAGAATACAGCGAGGCAAAAAGGAGAAAGTAGCTGAAAGTGAATGAATCAATCACAAAGAAAAACCTGTTGAGGCAAGCGCCAAGCCTCAGCCTTTCTAAAGCACATATCATCCAGAGCTTCACTGCGGCACCAACGGCACTTTGGCTTTTGCAAACATTGAGATCTTGACACCATTTCACCACAGTTTGGGATCTGATTCTTGTTGTTCCTTTGCACAGCTAACAAGGCGCGGTACCAAGAGACTGAAGGGTCTTTGCCAATGATGCTATAAGTTGTTGATGCTGATGATGGTTGGCTTAGAGTTGATAACAGAAGGAAGAGAATTGGGAAGAGGGTGAAAAGCTTAGAGCTTCTTGTTTCCATGGAGAGATTCTAGAAATTGGCTGCTGTTTTTTCTTTTTCTTTATCTCTTACGGTTAAAAGAAGACTTTCCTTTATCTTGTCGTCTTTCGGGTGGGTGCTTTTATTGTTGTCTGAATCTGAAGGACTGAATCTACAGTTTGATCTTTTGGTGCTAGAATTTGGATTTGATAAAATTGTTTGTTCTTTTAGTCAATTTTTCTTAAGCCTTTGTTGGGTTGGAAGGGTGAAAAGACGTAAGTAGGGATGTAAACGGGTCGGGTACCCGTTAGATTTGGGATACCCGAATCCGAACCCGATTAACTTTAATAATACCCTAACCCGATTAACTACCCGATTATTTTTATTTATGCTACCCGAACCCTAATCCTATAAAATATAAATACCCGTTTAACTACCCGAACCCGTTTAACTACCCGTTTATTAAATCAAAGTTTGATTTTTAAATTTAAAATTAAAATTAATTTTAGAATAACTTAATTAAAACATTATATTAATAAATTTAATTTAACTCATAAAAATAAATTAAAGTTAAAAATCATAATTATAATATATAATGATTTAATTTAATTAAATAAAACATTAATAATAAATAATTGATATATAAAAAATATAAGTATTGTATTAATTAATTATTATTTATAATCGGGTTCGGGTAGCGGGTACCCTAAGGTAACTACCCGAACCCTACCCTAACCCGTGACGGGTAGTAATTTTACTACCCGAACCCTACCCGAATCCGATTATACACTACCCTAATCCTACTTAAACGGGTCGGGTAGCATCGGGTACCCGTTTATAGGGTACCCATTGCCATCCCTAGACGTAAGTACATAAAAAATTTGATTATTTAAGGATTAAATTATGAAATAAAAGATAGTTATAAAATTTAGTCATTAAATTAAAAAAAATTTATCTTCGTTTTTTTTGTTCTTATTAAGCAAATTTTAAGTTTTAGATATGAAGTTATCCTTTTTTGTTGAAGAATTTTTTAAAAATCTTTGTAGAAGATTATTCAATTAAACCACCTAATGGGCTTTATTTTTTATTTTAAACACCAAGTCTTATCTAATTTAACATAAATTTAAGATAAATATAATAAATAAATTAAATTATTTTTGTAAATTTAATAATTTTTTGATATAAGAGAAATATTTAGTAATTTAGAATAAAAATAAAATTATTTGAATTCGAATTCAAATTTTATAATATATTATAATTTTTTTTAATCATTCGATTAAGAGGATATTGATTAAATTTAATAATTTTAAATATGAAAATAATATAAAAATAAATTACACATAATCGGTAAAAATTATTTATAATTTTGATTAAAATTAAAATATTTATTTTATATTTGAGTTGTACACAAATTATAAAACAATAATTTTTTGTATTTTATAAATTTTGACAACACATATAGGAATTCAAGTCCAAGTTTTGGAAAGAAAAATGTTTGGATGGATTTATAACATGTGGGATGATTTTAAAAAAATGGTGATGTTTTTTTTAATAAAAAATATAAATTGATTATATTTGTTTTGTATTAAACCTTACCTTAAATATTAGACAGAAATCAAAACTTGACTTGATGCATTTACTGTCAAGAAAACGTAACATTGAAAGGAACCCAACTCTCCAAGCTTTCAAGGCAGCTCAAATCCATTCTTCTGATCAATGATTAATAAATTAATTTCACTTTAGAGTTAATAAAACCTCTTATAAATCAACTGCACAAAAAAATACGAATGTACGATCTTTGTTCTCTCTTTTTTTTTTTTGTAAATAGTTTTTCTTTATGCCCTTATTTAGCTAAAGAATTTAATTGAATTCAATCACTTTATGGAGGGTTCCAATCAAAATTCGGGCTTTGATCCTGATTCCAGAGTTCCAGGTAACCAAGTTTTGGATTCTAGGGTTCATTCTTTGTCCCTAAACGAGGATGCCGGCAACCGCAACTCCAATTCTCTCCTGGTAAGTGTTGGAAATTGTTTCTGTTCATTGAATTAGTCATAGAATCTTTGGTTTGAGAAAGTTTTGGATTTTGATTTGGTTTTCCTGCTTCCTTTTGATGTTTCTAATTGTGGGTATATTTTTATTGCTAATTTTAATCTCAAGAATAATTTGAAAAAATGTTTTTTTTTCCCTTAAAATTCAAAGTTTTGGCATGTGTTTGATTAGGATGTTTTTCTTTTTTATTTGATGATAATTTGCTTTTCCCTTTTATGTTAATAATAGGATGATAGCACGAGAGTTGAAAGATATGATTCCCCAAGCAGTGCCAGTTTTAAGAGTGAGGGAATTAATGTTTCTGGAGAATGTGATAATGGGTTATCAGTGCCAACTAAAAGTATGGGGGACTTGAATGACAAGGAAAAAGAACCGAAGACCAGCCATCAGAAGCCGGGAAGATACTTCTTTTATGACTCTCCTCTTGCTGAAGACACTGGGGTTTGGATTCCGGTCTCAGTTCCACCAATGCTTGAAAGTGATCATGAAGAGTGGGCCAGAGGTTTTCATTCAAATGGGGGTTATTTCCCTGAAGGTGACATGGGATGGTGTGATTTCCTTGGGGAAGAGAAGGAGTTGACTATGTGGGATGTGATAGTGGGGATGATACTTGCTGCCCGTGGGAAAGTAAATGCCATCACTTCCGGTGATATTCAAGCATGTGGCATTTCGTGGCTATCAAGGCATTTGCTTGAGCAAGCTTGGCAAGAGATGGCTCAGACGCTAACTGAAGTGAATTTGGGTAATGTGAACGAAATTCTTGAAACTGAACCACCAAAGTGGTTGGCTGACAGTGCTGCTTTTGCTTGTATGCTGTGTGGCGTGAGGTTTCACCCAATCATGTGTTCTAGACACCATTGCAGGTTTTGTGGAGGAATATTTTGTGGTGAGTGTTCTAAAGGAAGGAGTTTAATGCCTGAAAAGTTTCATGTTTCTGATCCACAACGTGTCTGCGATGTATGCTGTATGCGGCTTGAGTCTGTCCAGCCATTCTTGATGGACCGAGTTAGTCATGCTGCTCAGCTGCCAACTCATGACCTAACAGACCTGAGTACTTTGAGATCTTGGGTTAATTTTCCCTGGGGACAGTCCATGGAACATGAAATTTATAAGGCAACAAATACAATTCGGGGTTATATTACTAAGGTAAGAATGAGGCTTACATCTCAATCCCATTGATTAATTGTTAACTAGTAAACCAGTGCTTATGGTTTTGCATAAAATTCTCCTTCTTGTGAATATAAAGGGCCTGTTATTCTGCTAGTCACTTTAGCTTGATGATCATTCATTTTCCTACTCTAAAGTGCCAAGTATAAGATATTATAGATTTGTTTACTGTACAAACTTATTATATCTTTCTTCTCATTGAAATTATGTGCAGCTTTTTTTGAATTCTCACCCCTTTCCTTTTCACTGGCCAGGTTGGTTCTTTGAAACCTGAGAAATTAATTCCAAATACCATTCTCCGAGAGGCGAAAGGCCTTGCCATAATATCTGTTATGAAAGTTGGTGTCATGGTTACATATAATTTTGGTACAGGACTTGTGATTGCTTGTAGAGAGGATGGCTCCTGGTCTCCACCCTCTGCTATTTCTTCATTTGGTGTAGGATGGGGAGCTCAGGTGAATTGTTAATCTTTTTTATTCTTTAACAACAAATACCATAATTTTCCATTGGAAATTTATATCCAAGAAACTGGAAATGGTAGCATACAACCATATATTCACCATAGTCAAAGTCCTAGCCTTTATTATGTTTATGGAACAAAATCAACTTTTTTCAATTATTGATAAGTAAAAGTGTGTTTTATTGCTGGTTCTAGCTTCTCTCACAAGTTCTCTATTCTCCACTCCTAAGGATCATTTTTAGCTGTTGCTTTTTTAGTGAAGGGTAAATTTTCCTTGTTGGTTGTCCCAAAAACAACTTTTTTACTATTCGAACAACTCAAATAACAACATGCAAACGTACGTGAGCTTCAACTTTATTTTTAAACAGCACAGAGCCTTTATTTGAGCCACGGGAACTCAAATTGGGATATGTGGACAGTGGGATGCAATGGGCCAATCTTGTGAAAATTCAATTCTTTTTCACTTTTTTCCTCCTAACTATTGGGGTGACATCTGCAGGCTGGGGGAGAATTGACCGATTTTATCATAATCTTGAGAACAAATGATGCTGTTAAGACTTTTAGCGGCAATGCACATCTTTCTATTGGAGCTGGTTTGAGTGCGGCTGTTGGAATTGTTGGACGAGCTGTGGAAGCTGATGTACGAGCTGGCGATGGTGGTTATGCTGCTTGTTATACGTACAGCTGCAGTAAAGGTATCTGATTCATCTCATTTGAGGGTTTTTTTTTTCTTATAATGTAATTGAATTCAATTCAGTTACATATTTATCTTGGTGATTTTTTAGGGCCTGTCACGGTATCATGTTGAATATTGACATAAATAACGTTGTCTATTGGTTATGTGACAATAAAACCATTGACCTGCGGGAAAGACCCCTACGTTCTGACACTTTAGCACTTTTGCCCCTAATTACTTGTGACTGAATTTCTTAGGGTTGTTTGAAGTGCGAGATTAACAACTGCATCCTCCATTATTCTCAGCAGATTGAACCTGCTTTCCCTATTATACCTTGGATCCTATGTTTATGTTTCTTTCCAATCTTATTGTTGCTCTTTATGCTCAAATTTTTATTTATGTTTGAATATGTAGGTGCTTTTGTCGGATGCTCACTTGAAGGTAGTATTATCACCGCTCGCAGACGAGAGAATTCCCGATTCTATGGCTGCCAGTCAGTGACTGCTTCAAATATACTTCTTGGGTCAATGCCACGGCCACCTGCTGCTGCCATTCTCTATCATGCACTTTCTGATCTGTACAAAACGCTAGTCAGTGCCTGAACTTCGATATCAAACTAATTGCTTCAATGTTCAGTATGAAGAAGAGCCAATGGAGAGCATGAATCTTATTTACGTTCTCTGTAAATCCTCTATTCTGATCTTCCGTACTATCATTCTTTGCCTGAGTAAAAGTTGTCATTGGATTATTGTATTGGGGGTATTGGTCTTCCAGAAGGGAAGGACCAGATAAACCTCGCCCGACTGTATATATAACTCTGTTGTTGAAAATCATTCAAAGCATAAAGAAAACAAAGAAGAATAGATTTGTTTTCAAGTGTTCTGGTTGGGTGCATCCGCCACAGAGTTGCAAAACTGTTGGTCTATATTAAAATCATTTTCATTTCGTATAAAACACGAAAATTGTGTCAAAAATCGTATCGACAAATTAAAACAAAATTCTTTTATATCATATTTATATGCAATTTTTATCAAATTTTAGCTTATGTTATTTTTGTATGTTTTCGTCTAATTTTATATCGAATCATCACGTCGTATCATATTTAAAATTATTAAGTTTAAGGTCTCGTCTAATTTCATATCAAGTTATCACGCTGTATTGTATTTAAGATTATCAAATATAAAGTTTTTGTATAATTTTATATTGAGTCATTATGTCGTATCGTATTTAAGATGATCAAATTTAAAGTTATCCGTGACTTTTTGTGATATTGCAATAAATGATTACCAAGCACCAACTTCGAAATAATCACTGCGGCCACTAATTTACTCAGAACTCTATGCGATCCTTGCGTTCTACACTCTCGGGGGCAAATCAGAGGCCATGTAACTTCTGAAAATCAAATTGAAAATTAGACGGTTTTCTCCTTTCAACTTGCTGAAACCCCGACTACTCCGATATATACGAACACACTGCACATTACACACCCTTTTCTAAAGTTAAAGGACAGGGTGATTATTTTGGGCTGCTCCAAAGCAATGATTAGCAAGGCAGCAAAATAATTGCAGTACCACTACCCAAACCTTTTTCTTTCTTTCTTTCACCATTCACCTGGAAGCCACAAGCTTGAGAAGCCAAAGATCCACCAGGGACACGAAAGCATTTACCCTGAGGATCTCGTCATGAGTCGTTAGGCCTCTCCAACTTTCCCGGTCAAAAGAATATCTAAGTTAGCTTTACTCTCAAGTGCTGAAACAGAGAACTGGATCATGGCATTGACCAAGTGATTGTGTCAACACAATGCAGCGGGTAAAGAGAATAGTAAAAGATTGAGTGCTCTGTGGGACACCATTTTTGTATTCTCGAACATCATCAATATCAGCTTATCCTGCATTATTACCATACGGTTATAATGCTTAGTGTGTAGACATGTAAGTATTTGAGTTTGCAATCATTCAAAAATCAGTGTTTACTACCGTTTTCTGTGGATCTCATGATGAAAAAATTACTCTCTTCATTGTTTGATCAACTCGAATGATCTTGGAAATCCAGGAATGATTTTTATAAAAGTAGTATTGAATTTCAGTATGGTTTGATTTCTTCACTCAGGGTTCTTGAGTTGCAATTCAAAGACAATGAATTTGTGGAAGATAGAATCAGAAGAAACACAGTCACAAGTACATAGAAACATTAACAGACATGTGTCAGTCGGAACTTGAGAAGCAATGAGAAATCTGACATTTGAAATCACTTTCAACCACAAAACCACAATCACACGAAACAGCTTAATGCAGTTGTCGAAGCTGTTACTGGAATTTCTGTTTAGAAAGAAAAATATCAAATTCACAGCCATGAGCTATTTATAAATTAACCTTTTGTTTCCCTTTTGATTGAAAGGAGAGATGGAGTGGGGAAAAGAGATTGGAACTTGGCATATATGCTTCTAGTCACTGTACTGACTCGATAGTGTTGCCAACGGAACAAAGATCTTTTGATTTTGACATGAAATTTAACTCCTGGTCTGAAGAAGACCCAAGCCAAATGAAGTCCCACGGAGAATATTCTCATCCTCTCCCACAAGTGCTGCTTGATTATCATTCTGTTCCATTGAAGCTCTATCTGCTCCACGGAAACAAATCATTAGTTAACAGAAGCAGCAGCATATGAAGAATTACGCAAAATGCTGCACTCATGAAACCATGAATCCATCCCAAATCACCTGGTTTTTGAACTTCCCAGTGTGAGCTCAAGATCATCGGCTACACATTCCTCATGGATCTTTTCTCCTTCCCAAGGCTTCACTAACCCTGTTATGTTACTTCCAAAGGCAAACTCAGCAGCAATGGCATCACACATCGGAACGTCTGATGTTTGATCAACACCTGCAGGAAATGCCGGTGAGCATGTGCCACTTTGGCCAGGAGTCCACATTCGTGAACCTCCACCCGACAAAGCCTCGTCCTTAAATCCGAAGGGGTTTCGAGAGACAAGGCTAAACGTAGGGGATGTTGGCCCGCTTTGGGGTATTTCAAGCCTGGAAAGCCATCCTGAATTAGGAAAAACCTGATGGTTAGGACTTGGTGGTGTGGATGAAGGAAGGTGAGAGTAGCGCTGACCAGCCCAAGCTGAGCCAGCAGTCCTTTCATCCCAGTCGTTTATTGTTCGAGGAGTTCGGGAAGTTGGGGAGCTCAATGGTGGGGTGACAGGAGCGCTTATGGACCCCCCAGCAAAGTAGAGATGGTGAGCAAGCTTGGATGAAGCTGAAGATGAGCCAGAGGAGAGGTTTTTGAGCCACGGGATTAGGGAATTGGCATCAGCATTGCCATTGGCATTGGCCGTGTAATGGGATGAAGCCGGGCTCGGGAAGGAAGATGAACCAGGACTTGGATTGTAAGATGCACAAGGACTTGGGTGATACGATGAGCATGGACTAGCTGATGCAGAACCTCCCACCATGTCCATGCGATCCACTGGTTTGCATCCCTACAGAAATGAAAAAAAAAAAAGACACAAAATTACTGAAACAGCTCTAGAAGTTGGAGCAGCTATAACAAAATACACAATCCTGTAGCTAATTGTTACATGATCATGGCTGAAACATTCATGGATATTAAAGTAATTAATTCTTGCAAGAAGCTCATTATTCCAGCAGTTAACATCATTCCTTCTACTCGTCTCGACAGCAAAAAGATCAAACTCTCACTGTCCCACGGGATCCGTATCTTAATTATGATAAAATCCATGTTCATGCACACAGCAGCTAACACAGCAGCCATCATTAAAACTTGAAGTCAAAGCCGAAAATTGAGACACTTCATTTTATTACAACCCCCCCCCCCCCCCCCCCTCTCCCAAATTGATTCTTAATCTTCAAGTCCCTAAAAATTTAGGCCTTTTACAAGTAACCAACTTTGCCTCAACCACTTGGCTTTGAAAACAAAGAATAGAAAAGACAATGCATGATGAATTATGAACATAAATCAATTTTATAAACATAATCTAACTACCGGTCTTCATTTTTCCAAACATTACATGCGACATTTTTGTCTCTAAACAATTCCTAGGGTCACATCTGATGGAGAAAGCATGATGGGGCAACATAGTCATTGCAACACGACAAAACTTTGGTAAAAATGGAGAAAATTAATGTCAAAGACACTGGCGTTATGAAAGCATAATGCACCATCCAACACGCTACCTCTTCTTCCAACATATTTCCTGCAAGTTTAATCAGAACCCCATCTCCACACGCTTCATTTACTAATTAACTAAAGCTATTTAAATCCCACAATAAAAGTGGAATCCAAGGATCCGATAGCTCCTTTTTCTCCTTCATTTTTCATTAAAAATGATTAAAAAGCATAGCAAAGCCAATAATTCCGGCAGATATATATTAAAATAAAATTAACCTTGAAGGCAAATGACCAAAGTGACCTTAATTGTTCCGCCTAAACCTATTACGTCCATAGTGGCATTTTGGGAGAAGAAAAGGACGAGGAAATCAGTTGCATTAAAGCGAACTGCAAGTTTCAATCTAGCAGACGGATAGTGTTTTCGAAATGACGGAACTACCCTTGACTGGAAATTGCAGTAGATAGACTAAAAATGGTATTTTTTTGGTGACTGACGAATGGCGTTATCGTCTTATTATAAAGCAGTTCTGATTAAAGCTGTCTGAAACAAAGCTTCTTCGTCCTTTTGCCTCACCGAACCCCAAACAGAACAGAAACAGAAAATCGAATCTTTGACAACCTCCGTGCTTCGTGCTTTCCCTTTCCTTAGCCGACAGCAGTTACGGATTTAATCAAATCTCAACCTTTAATCGAGAAAACAAAGACGATCGCTTGCTACAGAGGGCGCATTCTATCATCATTCTCTACCTTTCTGCTAACTTACGCATGTATGCAAAAAAAAAATATATTTTTGTTATTTGGTTTACCTTTCTGTAAGTGGTGCCGTCTTCTTCGACGGTCCAACCAGCTTCGTTGCAGAGAGCTTTCAAGACCTCGTTGTTGTCGCAGTGCTTCGGAAGCTTGTAGTTTCCGTACATTCGTAGCCCCGAGAAGATCTTCGCCGCGATCGCTCGCCTCCTCCTCTCCCTCCTCTTGTTGTTCTCCCTCTCCTTCCACGTCGGCATTCTCGACCCTGACGTCATTCTTTAAACACCTCCACGAAACAGCAACAACGTCAACTCTCTTAGTTCATGGAATTCGGGAGTATAATTTTCTCAAGAAACAAACGAAGAGAGTAAAAAAACCAAGGATATGGCGGTTTTTCTTTTAAATAAAAATTTTCCTGCCTTTTTTTGCGTTGTTTTGGAGAATGGAGTGTTGCTAAATGGAGGAGGTTGGGTGAAGAGTGTGAGCTAAATATAAAGGACGAGTATAATTAGCCATGAATGATCGCTAAAATTACGAGGGAGCCACTTAATAATTTGCAAAGCTTTGTTCCGGGATCACGGGGATAACACGTGTTCAGGCTTTTTTAACAGGCCCCCTTGCCCCGGCAAAAATGGGAAGAAAGAAACAATAACGTTTTAAAGGCAAATACGGTTTAGCCAGCAAGGCCTCCGAAAGAAAATGTTTTGTGAGCATTAAGCCATTAACCATTTTTGTTTTAGAGCTTAGATATTTGTTTGGATGAATTGATTGCTTATGTATTAGTATTTAGGATAAATGCTGAATTTAGGATTAAATCTTTGCGAGATTTCTTAATTAAGGATACAATTTTTAATTTTGATCAATTAAGGACTAAACGTTTTGGAATTTGTTCAATTTAAAACTTTTTAACGTGTGTGAGTTACACGCGTCGTTAAAGAGAGTGGATGACGATGAAAGGATAAATTGCTGCCACGTGTCCTACGTGTTTTTACTTATTAAAAGAAAATAAATATAAATACATTGTCACATGACCCACTAAAATGCTGTCATGTGTCAATTACTGCCACGTGTCCCACGTATTTTTACCTATTAAAAGAAAATAAATATAAATACACTACCACGTGCCCACTAAAATGCTGCCACTTGTCTTTATTAAACACCGTTATTATTTTTAACTGTGCGTGTACTTCAGTTTCATTAAAAAATCTTAAATTGAACAAATTCGAAAGCGTTTAGTTCTTAATTGATCAAAATTAAAGATTATATCATTGATTGAGAAATCTTACAAAGGTTTAATCCTAAATTGAGCCTTTAGCCTAGTATTTACTAATGGATTATAATTTTCAGTTTAATTATTATTTACAATCAAATCTTAATTATAATATATATTTGCATTGGTTTTGTATATAATATGATTCAAATTGCCTTGAGTGGATAATTCATAAAAGTAAACTCAAATGTAAGAAAAAGAAGTGTTATATGCTTATCATGGTAACTTAAGCAGTTACACGTGGTCGTAGAATGCCATGTCATTCTTCCTCAGGTATAAAAGACAAATCCCGCAAAAGTTACTCGGTATGATATATGATTGAGTAATTTTAAACCCGATACGAATGTAGTATATAAATATGATAGGATTGAAATTTTACAAAAATTATATATGAAATTAATAAAAAAGAAAAAATTTATTATGTTTTACGTATAAATACAAATATTAACATGATAATTTTATAATTTATACTATACAAATATTATTTAACACAACAGAATTATAAAATGTATTCACAGATTGTTAGGCTAAGTTTAAAATCACCACTTTTTTTTGTCTTTTGCATTAAAACGGATGCCGAGATTATATTTTAGGCTTGGTTTAATTTTCTGTGTTTGATTTTTTTATTGTAATTTATTAATTTGAGTGTCAAAAGATATTTTAAATTTATATTTTAAGAATTTCTTATTTTTTCCCTCTTTTCTAAGGAATACAAATTGTTTTTGATCAAACAACCAATTGCAACCAGCCTCTTTCTGTTCAAATGATCATCAACAAGAGCTAAACTCCATTTGAAATTGGAGTTTAATGTGTTAAAATTTCATAGAAAGTTGTACAGTAGTTATATTATGAAGAAGAAAACGTGAAGGAAATGGCTCCTTTTTTTTTACTTCCTCTGTCTCAATAAATTTGTCATTTTTGATTAAATAAATTGTCCCATTAAAAATGTCACATTAAAAAAAAAAACAAATTTTAATACTATATTTTTTCTTTTACTCTTTATTATACTTCAGTTTTAATCATTAAAAAATTTAATGCCTACCACTTTTAAAGATAATTTGGTCAATTTGAATCATTTATATGATATGACATAAAAAATCTTTAATTTTCAAAAACTACGCGTTTTATCAATAAATGACAATTTTAATGAGACAGAAGAAATACTATTTTAACTAATAATAATTAAAAAAAAAAAAACAGAGCGATAAATTGGCTACTTGATCTGTTGATGGGACATTAGGAGACCATATGCGGCGGGCCTTGTTTGAAGTGGAGGTTGTCGTGGGCAGGCTGAGTTGACTGACTGTCACAGTGATCAGAGTATTTGTTTGTAAATTTCTATTTATCATCAACATTGGTTGGATCGGATAAAAGAAATTTGATATTTTAAATAATATTTTGAATTTAAATCTTGTAAATAAAAAAAAGTATTAAAAGAGTTATCCCATTATAATTCTATTTTGAATTAATCAAAACTCAAAGTAATATTCAAATATTGAAAATTTTAAAACAAAAAATCTCTGTATTTTGGTGGGCTGTTTCCTGCTATTCTTCAAAATTTTACATTTGAAATCCGAAACGTAAATCCGTGTGCTACAGTACTACTCCTCTCTCTCTTTGGCCACCCTGGTCTTCACGTGACCATGCCCGCTGCCAATCTGACTCTCTTGTATTTTGGAATCGAGAGTGAGTTTGCACAATTAGGAACGCCAGATATTTCAGCTTTGATAGCTTGGTCTTAAGGGGCCCACCCTGTTCTTCGCCACGTTGGCTTATGCTTTTAGAAAAAAAATATATTAAAATGACATAATAATCAATGTACAAAATAAAAATAAACTTTCAAACTATAATATTACTGTATAAATTTTTAATCAAATAATATAATTATATCTAAATCTATTATAAATGTTTATAATAAAATAAAAAGTTGAATGCTTATAAGACATCAACTTCTATTTATTTTATTTAATTATGTTATTTTAAAACATTGAGATTTATTTATAATAAAATAGAAGTTTATTAATTTTTAGAATAAAATCAAATGATGAAAATTTATATCTATTTTATACAATAATATAGTAAAAGCATACGTGACTATTAGATCAATTTAATTTTGTAAAATTTTGAAGATCTCTCTCCTGATTTTTAAATTAAACGAGTTCAAAAGAATTTTAAAATTTTAATGAAAAGAAGACAAATCTATTAAATTGAGACTAATTGGGTTAAATCGTCATTAAAAATAATCCTTTAATCAAATTAAATTAATTAAAAGCACATATGATAAGATGCGAGTCCGGTACCTCCGCACGTGCGCCGCGGACTCCAAGAGGACATATTCAAGAGATTTAAATTGGTCCCGTTGTGTCCGCCACCCCACTGCTTTAAGCCTATAATGGCATAGGCCGCTGTAGTGTTAATGACTTAATGTTATGGCTGCTTTGTTTTTGCTTCTTTGGCTTTTTGTCCGTTTGGCAAGGCAACAATTACGGGAGGGAATGGGAATGAACACTTTTCTGACGGTGGTTGTTGAAATTGGTGGGGTCCGCTAAGGCCCCTCTGTCTATATCATATCCGTTGAAATGGTGGGGTCACGTGATGCCCGATATGCCTGCCACTCACGAGGCATTACAATTCTTTTTCCGTTTCATCCCCAGCAATAGGAGACTCTCCCTCAACGCTACATTGCTTGGTTTGGTACCCCGTCTTTTCATTTCTCCTTTATTTTACGTTGCCAATGGCCAGTTAGATATTGTTTTAGTTGGAACTGATCATTATAAATCCAATAAAATAATACAATACAAAAATCACAGAAAATTTTAGATAATGAGAACACAAAAAATATAATCAAATTACTATATCGAATTTTAAAGTTGTTAGTTACGTAATCTCAAGAGTGTAAATGAAACTATTGAAATTTGACTAGTTAATTTTTGAGTTAAGTTCAAGTTCGATTTATTTGTTGAAAAATGACAAATTAAATTCATCGAATTAAGTTTAAACTCATCGAATCTAACTCAAGTGGTTCGAATATTTTATTAAATCAAGTTTAAATTTCAAAAATTAAACTCAATTGAATTCGAGCAACTCAATCGAGTTCGAGCAACTCAATCTTGAAATATTTTAATCAAGCTTAATACTAATTCATTTTAACTTGACCTGATTATACATACCAGAGCAAAAGTTTTTTTTTTGGTTAGATTTGAAAACAAATAAATAGTATTTTGGTGAACCCAAAGTTTGGGCCAATCAAAGGAATTACGGGATGATTGTACCAAAAAAAAGGGAATTGATGAACTCGAGAAAGTTTTATATGGGCCTCTCAAAGACTCACCCCAAGAATTTCTGGGTCAACTCTATGGTTCGGAATCAACCCGGGTTGGTATTCTGGCTGGCATCTTCTGTCAACAAAAGCCCGAGCCACCCAAGTTTTAACGTCCAATCATAGAGAAGACATTTTGTTCACCGCCATCGGCGTCGAATGCCATCTTCATGGAAACTCCGAGAAAGAAAAGACAATGCCCCGAAATAATAGTAGAATAATACCCGCCCCTCGATATTATTCCAATTACATCAATTTTTTTTTGGTGGAAGACCAATTACATCAATTTGTATTCCAGTATTTTAAGTTCTCACCAACAGTAGTTGAGCACGTGTTAAAAGCACACGCAATCTAAAATAGAATTGATTAAAATCTCAAATAATTTAATCCAAAATTCAAATCCCTTTATACAAAGAGTTAATGTAGTGATGCATGATCTTGTTGAAGTTTTTAATGAAAACTATTTACACGGTAAGATTTTCATCAAGTCAATTTTTTGAATCAATACTAATCACAAAGTGCAAATAAAAACAATTTTATATTTGGATTATTATCATATCCATTGTCAGTGGAATTTTTTAACTCCACAAGCGGGATTAAGATGATGATATGTGTTTTTGAAAAATATTAAAAAAATAAAAAATAAATAAAATGAGACACATGTCATCATCCTAATCCCGCTTGTGGAGTTAAAAAACTCCACTAACAGTATATAGAATAATTTTCTTTTATATTTTCTACGATATGAAAAAAAAAATCTCATGAATTTTTAATTTTTTGTTTTGTAAAGATTTTCTCACCAAAACAAACATGTCACCAACATTAAACTTAAATTAACATTATCACATTAATAAAAAATTTAATTACTATCCAAGGGTTATGATTCAGTTAGTAACACAGATTAAGTTTGTGGGAAGAGCTTTCGGGTTCAATTCTTACTAAACATATTTTTGGAAGGAGTAAAGAGCTTTAACTGTAACTAAACTTCGAACACAATTAATCTTAGATGGTTAAAACGGATGAGAGTAATCTACATAAAAAAAATTAATTACTTATTAATGTAATAATTAAATAATAAATATTTATTTTAATAGATTTATCATCGATTTTGACAATTTATACTTAAGTTCTTTGATAATAATATAATTATATATAACATGGGAATACAATTCTTTCTCTCTACACTGTCATAGACCAATCATTTTTCTTTACGTAACGCCTACTTCTTTGTCAATGCCCTCTTTTTTTTAAATTTTAATGATAATAATAACACTGCTCATATATTTAATAAATTTTCTAAAAAAAAAACAGTATAGAATCGTAGAAAAACTCTCACTTTTTTCTACTCTACGCGATTCAAAGAATGAGAATCCCCAAGTATTCCTGAAACAAAAAAAAAAAGAATAAAGGAAAAAAAAAGTCAAATTTCTAAAACGATTCGTTTTTTTTTGGTTTGCGTTTTCGAATTCTGGGTAATCATCAGCATCATCGACTTAATCTTCTCTGCAAATTGTCTTATATTTTGTTTTCTCCGTCTCTCTCAGGTAATAACAACTCAACTAACTCTCGTGAATCATTCATCAATTTTAAGTTTTTAATTATTTCCTGTTGCTTTGGCTTGAAGTTTTCTTTTTCATTTTCATCTCATGTTTATTTCCTTTTTCTAAGAAAATGGAAAGGAAATGTTGCGATAGTGGTTCTAGGAGGTTTGTTTAACGACTTTCAAATGGTTGATAGTTCCAATTGATAAATGCATCAAAGAGTTCATTTTCTTCTTTTTTTTATATAGTTTAATTTTAGTTTTAATTCTGGCTTTGGTTTGAATACAGGAGCTATATATATATATATATAGATATAGATATAGATATAGATATAGATATAGCTATTTCAGGTTCAAAGACTTGGTGGTCTTTGTCTTTGGCTTCTCAATTCTCTGGATATCGGTGATGTTTCATTTTTCAATTTGAAGCTGGAAAAACTTGAATGATAAATAGTTTGTGATTATCGGACAAAAGGGTTTTGCTTTCATTGAATTTTGGAGGAGAATTTAGGGGTTCGAATTGAGTTTTTAGGGATTTTTAGCTGGCCAGATTGAAACAGCTGACATCTTTGACTGGGTTTTTTCCAAGGGCAGAAGGGTTTTATTTTTTTTCCTTTTATTAATTAATCTGGGTTTTGACAATTTTGCATCTAAGGGCTGCTTGATTGCTCTGAAACTTTCTCTCTTTTTCAAGAGGTCAATAAAGCTGTTGCTTTTCATACATCCAAGTTTAGATGTAATTGTTAAGGGTCTGGTATTGATTGAAATGTGTAGATTTGGGAAGTTGGGAGTCATTAACTAGGGCCTTTTGGCAAGTTACAATCTTTGGATGCATTTGACCAAAGGGTGGTCAAAGGTTTGTTCTTTTGATTGAGAATTGAGATTGATGTTTGTACTGAGGATGTTAGTTTCTAATGTCTGAGAGTTTGATTTATGAGGAAATTGTTGCACTTGGTTGATATTTGACTGCTGGGAACTGACTTCAGGGGGTTTGAGATTACATATACGGGAATTTTTGGTATGGATGATACTCAGGGCAGCTCAAGTTCACTCCCTCCATTCCTTATGAAGACATATGAGATGGTGGATGATCCTTCTTCAGACTCTATTGTGTCCTGGAGTGCAAGTAATAAAAGTTTCATTGTATGGAATCCGCCAGAATTTGCGAGAGATTTACTTCCAAGATTCTTCAAGCACAATAACTTTTCTAGCTTTATCAGACAGCTTAATACATATGTGAGGCACTTGTTTCTTGCCTCCCAACAATTATAAATCAATTACCTTTTTTGTTTCTTATCGTTGCTTGAATTGAATTGTTTCCGTATTTTGGCAGGGTTTCAGGAAAACTGATCCTGAACAGTGGGAATTTGCAAATGACGATTTTCTAAGAGGTCAGCCTCATCTTTTGAAGAACATACATAGACGCAAACCAGTTCATAGTCATTCCATGCAGAATCTCCTAGGTCAAGGAGCTTCTTCATTAACAGAATCAGAGAAGCAGAATTTAAGGGATGAGATTGAGAGACTTAAGAATGAAAAAGCGTCACTTGCTTTAGAGTTAAAGAGGCACAAACAGGAGCGGCAAGGATTTGAGATGCAAATGCAGCTTTTGAGGGAGCGTTTGCAAAATATGGAACGGCGGCAACAAATAATGGTGTCTTCTGTGACTCAAGTCTTGCAGAAACCAGGACTTCCCACAGATCTGACACCACAATTGGAGGCTAATGACAGAAAGAGAAGGTTGCCTATAATTGCTTACTTATATGATGGAGCTGGGATTGAAGATAATCAGACAGGCAATTCCCTAATTGCTAGAGAAAATCCAGATAGCACATCATCGTCCAACATGGAGCCATTTGAACAATTAGAGTCATCCATGGTGTTTTGGGAGAATGTGGTACGCGATTTGCGTCAAACTAGCATTCAACTTAACTCAAACATAGATTTGGATGAATCAACAAGTTGCTCAGAGAGCGTAGCTATATCTTGCATACAACTTAATGTTGATGCTCGATCTAAATCCCCTGGGTTTGACATGAACTCTGAGCCTGCCACCATTGTTGCTTCTGAGCCTGTTACAGAAAAGGAACAAGCTGCTGGAACCACTGCACCTGTAGCAGCTGGGGTTAATGATGTATTCTGGGAACAATTTTTGACTGAAAATCCTGGTTCAGTTGATACTCAGGAAGTTCAGTCAGAAAGAAAAGATTCTGATGCCAGAAAGAATGAAAGTAAATCTGGTGGTCATGGCAGATTTTGGTGGAATATGAATAATGTAAATAACCTTGCAGAACAGATGGGGCATCTTACTCCTGCAGAGAGAACTTGATATTGGTTGATTATTTTTTGCGGCTTTTGATGCCTCAATATATCAGATGTATTAAATCTAGGTATGATTGGTTTGATGTGGAAATAACTAGATAATTTATGTTTGGGTTCGTTCTCTTGAGCATGTTGAGGTCTGTGGTTCACGTCCCTTGTTCATTAGTGTGCTAATAATGCAGCTATAATGATTCACACAGCTTTTTTTGACTGGTTCAATATAGTTCAGCTTGACATATTTTTGAGAAATAACACCAAGTTTAGTTTATTTGCGAGGTTGGCAATGGCATGTTACTATCTTTATTTTATGGCATATGGGGTGATTATTTTGTTGCCTGCATAATGAAGTCTCTGTTATAGCCTATGGGTTGCATTTTGCATGACTGATCAACATACTGAAAATTCATACTAAAGGTGATTAAACATATGATCATCCTTCATGTTTGGCCGTAGTCTGACAATTTAACCTTTTTTTTCTGCATCAAATTCAAAACTTCAACCTTCAAGTATATGGTTCACCTAATCCTTTCACAGTATATATGTCAGGCTATTGAATAGCACTGCGGCCTCTTAAGCCAGTATAAGGGTTTCCACTTTCTCCAACCGGCTATTTAGATTTATAATAATAACAATTGATGGTATTACAAATATTTCCAGTTTAGATTTAAGCGTGCGAATAAAAGGAGAAAAAAAAACATTAGAAAAATCATTCTAAGAGCAAAAAAGACACAAAGTCCATAACGTGTACCATGCACCGGTAGTTGTGAAATGGATGTTGAGAGTCCTGAAGAGATATTACTGAATTATGAAAAATCAATCCATTCTGCTGGAAACTGCGAATGAAGTGCCTTGTTCTAGATTAGGTTCCAACAACAGCCAACAGCAATATGATGCTGCAGAATGAAGATGCAATAGAGAAGCATGACAGTACAGGAAAATCTGCCGAATGACTTTGCTTAAGATGGAGATATGGACATAAGCGTGTAAGTAAAGGTGAATTTCTTCTAGCATTTGCATGCTTGCTTGTCATGTCGCTTCTAACAGGCTCTTAAACTATGAATTTAAAGCTAATAATGTAACTTGATGCAAATTAGAAGCACATGTTGCAAGTGTAAATGAAGAAACTAGTGTGCCATTTACAATTTTGGTCATTATCACAAAGAAGTTAATTAATCAGAGTAAGATTCTTCATTTTGTAATTCTGTGTCATAATTGGCCTGATCCAGGTCGAACCATACCTGCTGAAATACTTTGATGATGAGATCATGGTATTCATCAGAATTTAGTGTCAGATAACAAGCCAAGAAATCTTCTAGTTCGTCTGGTTGACTGATCCTTTTCTCCCTGATCATCTCTATCATAGAATCTCTAAAATCCTTCTCTGGATCAAATGAGCATTTCAGCATGGCAAAGTTCTCTAATCTGTTCGTTCCACTGATTGTTGTCTGTTTTGTTTTGCTGCCTTCATCTTCAATTTGGCCTTCTTCATGTCTTCAGGAGCTTTTATTTTGCAGATTTCAACTCTGGAAGCTGTTCGGACCTTCTTGTTTTGCTTCATTCTCCTCCTTGGTAATCTGCTCATGTAAAGAGATTTCTTCTATTTCTCATTCTTCACTTTCACCTTTTTAGTTTTCATCTCTTTCCACTTTTCCGCCTTTGAACGGAACTTTTCTGGAGAAAATACATCGGTTTCCGCTAATTTCCGAGATGCAAATCTTCTTTAATTGTTGTTAAATTAGAGGTTCTTAGATTCGTTGATGCTTTCTCTAATAATCACATGTCAACTTCAGATTCTCCCTTCCAATAACTGGAATTATTCTCACATGTTCCAGTTCCGAGGTCTTCTTTTCTGCTGATTTCTGCTGTGCTTGACTTGATTTATTTTGTCTTTCAAACCTCTTCTCTTCCATAGCTTTTTCATTTGTCTTCTTCAAGTCTTTCACGGTTATAATCCTGATACAAGCGAAGGTCTTATTTTCTTCATTTTCCTTTATCCTCAAGCATTTGATCCATGGCTTCGATAACTTGAGGGTGCAAAATCAAGCTCATCATCTGAATCATACCAAGCTGATCGGGATACACTTCTACTAGTCTTGCCATCAGCACTATTTTCTCCAAAAAGCCTCCAAACAGCCTCAGCATCGCTACCATAGAATCTTTCTCCACCACCAGCAAACCTTGATGAGCTCGCTGACACAGAATTCCTCATCTCTTTTTGCTTTTCTTTTGCAGGTTTTGGTTCAGAATCAATGCTCATTCGCTTGAATGTGGAAATCCATGCAGTGGGGAGCATATGAGAAAGTGAAGGAAGTCGGACGAGAACGAGGATGAAGAAGATGTTTTTCTTCCCCACTTCATCATTCAACACCCGAAGAAATTCCTGAAGCTGTTTTTTGAGACTAGAATTATTTGTTTTGTTAAGGATTAGGAGGTATAAAGAAGGGGAAGCTGAGAAGAAAACTGAAGTTGATGAAAATGGAGGGTTCTAGCAGTTATGGGACAGTTAGGCTGTTGAATAGGAACTTGGGTTTCTTTCTGGTTTAGTGAATTTCCATTGTTGTTTTTATCAAAAGAAATGCCCGCCCTAAATCCTGTGACCACTTTATCAACCTTTTCCACTTTATGGCATTTGTTCTCAGTAGGGGACCCTAACTAAGGGAACAAACCAAGTTCATTTACCGTAACTACCTAAAGCAATGTATTCTTTCAACTCGAGATAACAAACCTAGTATCTGCAATGCTAACAGCAGCTAAGGCTTTAATATGGATGCAGCACACAGGTTTTATACAAGGAAAATTGGCACTTCTTGGGTTTTTGTGATTTGGGTAGTTCTTCTTTGCCGTATTCAATGTAATAATGTGATAATTGTCATGGACTTTGATGATTCAAGGGACTCTTCAGCTTTGAGCCTTTACTTTTGCTTCCAAATGGCTTTTTCCCCTTCGATAGTCAAACATTGTACAACGCATTCAAAGATTCCTTGTTTTGCAGAGTGTTGGGGCTAATCAAACATGCCAATGGTAATAAGAGTACTGTGATTAAACGGAAATCAGCCATCCTACTCATTTAGCTCAAGCTTTTAATATCTGTCTGTCCACACCAACCCCAAGTGATTTCATTGTAAAGACTTGTCGAAAAGGATTATGCAGCGAATGTTTTATGGCAATTAAATCAGCAATTTTTATTGAAGCAAGCTTGATGTTAAGGTTGGCCAAAAGTTGTAATTGGTCAAAAACAGCATGGTCCCATCTAAGGACTTTCCAAAGGAAGAACAGATAGGGGTTCCATTGTCAGTTTCATTTCACCCCACAGATGTAAGCTATGTAGCTTCTATTACCAAGTTGGGTTCTGCTGTTGGCTTGAACAGTTGGACTGCTATGAATGGGTGATCTGTCTTACTTCAGACAAAACTGAGGTACCTAGTTTTAGTTTTGTAACAAGAAAAAATGCAGAATTTGGTATGGCAAAGGTTGTTGTCACTGCTTTAGTAGTTATTAGCAGCTGTCATAATTCTAACTCTTCCATGTAAAGGGTAGTTTTTGTATTGAAGCTTGCAACAGGCTCAAAGAACACTTTTAGTAGAATTAATCACAAATTAAATAGGATTAAGATAAATTTTTAAGTGAATTTGGTCTGTGTACTTGTCCTTTTCTTACTGGTAACCAACAATTGTGAAACAGAATGTTTACCGAACCAACGGTAGAAGTTGTGAATTGCAAACCTTAAACAGTCGGCAAAGAACAAGAAAAGGAGAAAAGGCATAAGGTAAAGACTAAAGTGTACGTTTCATGCTATCATAAAAACAAATTTGTAATAACATTGAAAGCGCTTTCCTCAAGAACTCCATTTCCACATTTAATCAACTTCAACAATTCCTTTCCCGTGCATGACATAAGAATGTAAATGCGCATGAATTGAAGTTTGTTTGAATTCAAGTATCAATGGCCTCAGGCAGAAAGCCAGGTAGCTTATCTCTTGTTCTTGGTCTAGTGGTGGCTTTGCTTTGGAAGGTCAGGTGCGCAGGTGCTGAAAATGACGAGTATTTATCAGCAGTTGGGGATCCAGGAATGAGAAGGGATGGCTTGAGGTTGGCAATAGAGGCGTGGAATCAGTGCAATGAGGTTGGAGAAGAGGTTCCACACATGGGCAGCCCCAGAGCTGCAGATTGCTTTGACATATACAAAGCTTCTCGGTTCGAAGAAGGTAAGCCCTTTTCTTCTTCTTCTTTGCTGCTTTCATGTTCAGTGAAACTTCTTAATATACCACCCCGCACCTGGTGTCTGTTTCTGTGTATTCTGATTTCTGCAATGGAGGAATTTGTCATGCATTAAATTCTTGTTCCATTTGATTTTATATACTTTACAGAAAAGAGCTGCTCCCTTTGCAACTTTTTGCCTTATGTATTGGTCCACAGAGTCACAGAGGATGATAACAAATTAGGTGTTGGAGACCCTTTTCTTGGAGTGCAGCCAAATGCCCTTGTTGATGCAAACCTGTATGCTGCAAACAAGGAACTTTACCTGGGCTCCAAATGCCAGGTTCAAGACACCCCAAATCCATGGCAGTTCTGGATGATCATGCTTAAGAGTGGCAACATGGACACTTTTGCAGCCAAGTGCCCCAAAAATGGCTATAAAACAGGACCATTTGGTCCTGACAGTGGGTTCCCTTGCTTTGGAGAAGGCTGCATGAATCAACCATTGATTTATCACGACTACACAACGTTGGGAGGGCCTAGTTGGACTGCTCTAAGTGGAAAGTTTTATGGATCATGGGACTTGGATGCTGATTTGAGCAAAGGATTGGTAGGGAACATATCTTACTATTCCATAACTTGGGAGAAGGAGATTGGCATGGGTACCTGGATCTTTCATCATGTCTTGAGGACTTCAACAAAGTATCCTTGGCTGATGCTTTACTTGAGATCTGATGCCACACATGGATTATCTGGTGGGTACCATTATCCAACAAGAGGGATGTCCAAAATTGTAAGCAATTCTTTCTTCCTCTACATCCTAACAGCTGCATTGTCTGTCTAAAATTTTCAAGTTTGGTATTCAATCAGCATAAACATTCTGTTAAGGCCTTCGTGCATCATCTACTACTGCATACAAGTTTTATTTCAGATTTATTAGCCAAATTCACTTTACAGATTCCAGAGTCACCAAATTTTAAAGTAAGGTTCACCTTGAATGTGATCAAAGGTGGGGGTCCTAGCAGTCAGTTCTACCTAATAGACATAGGGAGCTGCTGGAAGAACAATGGCCAGCAGTGTGATGGCGACACAACTTCAGACGTCACTCGGTACTGTGAAATGATCATTAATCCGAACATAACCGCTTGGTGCAATGCAGACAGCCTCAATATGTGCCCGCCTTACCACACCTTCCCCAATGGCACACGCGTGCATCGCAGCGAAACAACCAACTTTCCTTACTCAGCCTATCACTTGTACTGTGCTCCAGGGAATGCAGAGCAGCTTGAGGTTCCTAATAGTTTGTGTGATCCATATAGCAACCCTCAGCCTCAGGAAATACTACAGATTCTGCCACATCCGGTTTGGGGTGAATATGGATATCCTACTAAGCAAGGGGAAGGTTGGATTGGCGATCCAAGAACATGGGAACTTGATGTTGGGAGGCTGTCTCAGTCACTATACTTTTACCAGGTTTCCTTCTTTCCTCTATATAGTTACTTGGGAAAAAAGATGGCTGATTTTTGATTGATTTAACATGGTTTTGTCTAAATCTAGGATCCGGCAACTCAACCTGCCAGAAGGAAATGGATGTCAGTAGACTTGGGAACTGAAATTTTTAAAGACCCAGATCAAGTTGCTGAATGGACAGTTAGTGATTTTGATATCCTTGTACCAAAACAATGATTGTGGTGCAATTGCTATGATAGAGATTAGCTTCAAGCAAAAACAATGAAATTTTCAGGGGTTAGAGTTTAGATTACCTTCAACTCAAAGGGATTCAATTTCTTTGTAATGTGCCATTTACAATACTTTTGCAGCTGCTGTCCAAAAATGTAGAAAGAATACAAGGAATTCAATACAAAGAATTTCATATGATTTTGTTTTAACCTGACTCTCATCCCTGTCAATCGACTTAGACAAGCCAAAACCAGAAATCCCATTGCAATTCAAAAGGGAGAGAATATTGCTGGCTTAGAGGTGAATGTGTGATTTATGTCTGGAGATATTGTGGTTTTGTTCCGTTCCAGTGGACATGAACATGATTCAAGTAGATGTACTGTTTTTTATTTAAATGAAATTCTTAATTAACACTATAGCAGGTTGCACTTGGATTGTTTTTTTTTTTTTGGTTACATGAGAAATTAAAGAAAAACAGAATTAAATCGTGAAACCACGAGGGAAAGCAACTCCCCGAGCGTCAGCTTCAACTTGTCTGCAGAGACAGAGAGGAAGATCAACCAGTCTCTCAAAATCCAGATCCAAGTCACATGCCCCTTTCGCTAGCAAATCCGCACAGAAATTACTCTCCCTGTAAGTGTGTTTGAGCTCTACAATCCAGTCACGAGAAAGCAATTGTCTAATATCTGCAATAAGACAGCCATGTGGATGCACATGAATATCTGCCCTCTTAACTAAATCTATCACCACCATAGCATCCAATTCACAAAGCACAGCCCGATATCCTTCAGACCATGCTAGGATCAATCCCAACTTCACAGCTTGGAGTTCAGCAACAATATTAGAGCAAATACCAAGGTTAGCTCTAAAACCAGTCAGCCATTCACTTGAAGCAGATCGAATAATACCTCCAGCCCCAGCTCTCCCTGGATTTCCTTTAGCCGCACCATCAGTATTAAGTTTGACCCAACCTGGTGGGGGAGGAATCCAACCAATCAACCCAAGCTTTTGCTCATGAACCCGAGTTCCACTAACACTATGTTTGGATAAACATTAGTAAAGGAAAGGAATGGAAAGGAAAAGAATGTAAACTAGAGGAAAGGAGAGGAAAGGAAAGGGTACATGTACCCCTTGTTTGGATAGCTAAAATTAATAAAGGAAAGGAAAGGAAAGTAATCCTAACAATCCTTGTTTGGTTAAACAATGGAAAGGAAAGGAAATGATTTATTGTAATGCTTTTTTTCCAATTATAACCCTTTTTGTTTTAAATTTTATAAGATAATAAGGTTAAATTTGATATTCTACATGTTAAAATTTTTTTCAAGTTTCCTTTCCTTCCCCTTTACCCCAAATTGGGGTTTTAAAAAAACTGAGTAACTCAAGGGAAAGCAAGGGGTGCTCACTCCCCCTCTCTTTCCTTTCCCTTGCTAAAAAATCTTCCCAAACAAAGGAAAGGTTTACAACCTTCCTTTGTTTTACTTTCCTTTCCTTTCCTTTCCCTTCCCCACCCTCAATCCAAACATAGGCTAAAGATTTTATATAATTCCTCTGCACCCTCTTGAACATAAGAAGTAAAATTTTCCAGATTCGTCAATATTGGATCGCCATTGCCAAAAGAAAGGGCACAACGTCTCGTCCATAGTCTCCATTACGTAGTAATAAAAACACACCTCCAGTCCACTTGATAAAAGAGCAGAGATTGGTTATTTTTCAGGTTCTGTAGTAACCACTCCTCAACTGACATACTGAAAAATAACCCCCAATAATGTATAGGCACCAGTAATTTCCAAACCTGGACAGCAAAGTGACAGTCCCTCAGGATATGTAAGATAGATTCTTCGCTATTACCACATAAATCACAAGCAGCAGAAGAGGATAGTCCCCATTGAAATCTCAAATTATTAGTAAGAATTCTGCCTTTCATAACTAGCCAAAGAAATCCAAGCCATCTGTTTGGAGCAGGTAACTTCCAAAGCCAACTCCAATTTTGATTATCTGTAGACTCACCTTTAATAGCTATATAATAAGCTGACTTAGAAGAAAAAAATGCCATTTGCCTCGTACTTCCAAAACCATTTATCCTCCATTCTACTAATCATGGAAGTTGGCGTCCCGATAATCTTCAAAACAATTTCAGGAGGCACTAAGGAAGACAAAAGATTAACTTTCCACTCCCCATTTTCCTCCAAAAAATCATGCACAGTAGCATCTAAGTTAATATGATCAGGGTTCATATTCAAACACGAAATGAGAGGGCAATCCAACCAACAATCCTTCCAAAACAATGTATTCTTCCCATCTCCGATTCTCTTTTTCAAGCCTGGGAATAACAGTTGCAACCCTGATAATAAACCTTTCCAGGAAAAGGATTTAAACCCACTATACCATGTTTCAGCTACTCGAGCAACATCGCCTTGAAGTCTATACTTTGACTTGATGGCTCGAACCCATACCTGATGTGAATCATTAAGAAACCGCCAAGCAGATTTCTGGATCATGGCCATGTTATGGTCTTCCATGCTGCGTAAACCCAAGCCTCCATATTTCTTTGGTTTACAGACTTCCTGCCACTTAATAAGAGCAACTCCTCTCTTCCCGTCTGAGCCACCCCATAAGAACTGACGATTAAGTTTGTCTAGAGTATGATTAACATTCTTCGGTAGAACTGCTGTCAGCATAGTATAGGTAGGAATAGCTGCAGTCACAGAACTAACTAAGGTAGCTCTAGCTGCTAAGCTTAACAGCTTAGACTTCCACCCAAAAAGCCTATTACTAACCTTATCAATAATGTCTTGATAAGTTTTCCTTGTGACTCTCCCATGTACGAGAGGATCACCCAAATAGTTACCCAGATTTTTAGTGATCCCAAATCCTAATACTCTTTTAACCGCACGTCCACATCTCGAAGGAGCTATTGGGGAAATAAAAATTTTTGATTTGGCCTCACTCACCTTAGCACCAGCAGCCAGACAGAATTTATCTAGAATACTCTTGATAACTCGGGCCTGTGAAATAGATGCTCTGGCAAACAAGAAGAGATCGTCAGCAAAAAATAGATGAGAAAATCCCATACCTCCTCTACTCAACACAACCGGTTTCCAAGATCCCTCATTGACTGCTTGATCAATCATCCTACCAAGTCTCTCCATACAAAGCACAAACAGATAAGGAGAAATTGGATCTCCCTGACGTAACCCACGTTGGGCTGAAAAAACTTCAGTCATTTCACCATTCCAAAGCACTGACAACTTGGCACCACTTACACAATTCATAATCAAAGTAACCCATTTACTAGGAAATCCAAAACTCACCAAGGTATCCTCAAGGAAGTCCCAACGGATCCTATCATAGCCCTTCTCCAAATCTATTTTTAAAGCCATCAATCCCTCCTTCCGTTTAGATCGACGAATAGTATGAATAAGCTCCTGAGCTATGAATATATTATCTGTAGCTTGCCTCCCAGGGATGAAGCTAGTTTGTATAGGGGAAATTAAGTCGTTCAGCAAAGGCCTGAGGCGATTAACTAAAAGTTTCGTGACTAGCTTATATGCAGTACAACACAGACTTATGGGTCGAAACTGACTAACCAACTTAGGAGAATGCACCTTTGGAATAAGAGTTAAAAGAGTAACATTAAGCTCACTGGAAATGTGCCTACTGGTAAATGCTGAATTCACCAACTCTAATAAATTAGACTTAAAAAAGTCCCAGTACCGTTGGAAGAAACCGGCCTGAAAACCATCTATACCCGGAGCAGACCATGCTTTCATTTGAAACAAAGCATCACGAACTTCATCTAGATTGAAATCTTGACATAATGCTTCAGCCTGAGAGGGAGTGATGGAGGGACCATCCAGCATCGGAAGAGGACGAACATCCAAGTCATCTACTATATAAAGCTCTTTATAAAAGTTAGCCACCAAAACCCTCAGTTCATTATTATCTGACACCAATCACCATTATTGTTCTTGAGCATGGAGATTCGGTTTCTATTTCTCCTACAAAGAGAGGAGACATGAAAAAATTTTGTATTCCTTTCGCCTTCTAAAATCCACTTTTCCCTGGATTTTTGATGCCAAAGCAGCTCCTCTTGCCACAAAACCTTATTATATTCACGAACTAACTCCTTCTCAAGTAAATATGTTTGATGCGACCATTTAATAGCAAGCTTTTTTTGCACACCCCTTAGTCTAGCCAATAGCTTATGTTTGTATGTAAGTACATCAAACAAGCCTAACATGCTTCTACACAATATGAAACATGTTAAACAAATAAAATGCGGAAGCGATAGGATCTAACCTCCAGCCATTGCACTCTGTAACTCTGCTGTTGAAGCAATTGCCGAATCTGACAGTCTACTCTGTGTCGATCACAGACCTTCCAAATCTTCCAAGCACTCAAAACCTCACTAGATGGTGTTTGTATGTTTTTTAGGTTAATGTACTTGGGGACCGGAAGGAGCCCTCTTATATTACTAACGAGAGCATGCTAATTATGGCAATAAAATCACGTTTTAACCATCACAAAATCGTGTTTTAATAGCCAAATATTGAGTTGAGATTCAGTGTGAAATTATGGACCATATCCGGAATTGGTCAACCATATATTTATTTCCATAATATGTGGAGATATACTAACATTCTCCCACTTGGTCCATATATTTCACTTATAGAAGAAACAAATCACATGAATCATGGCGACAGTTCCTCAAGTGGTGAGTATTATCTTCCATGTATTACTATGTAAAATGTTTCTAAATCAACCCATTTTTACTTAATGAATAAACCTTATGTTTATTCTCGGTCCAAACAACAAGGATATTTCTCAAATAAAACTTTAGTGTATACAAATAAAAATGAGAAACATCATATTATTAATAAGAGTTTCAATTACAATCAAAATGTGGGACCAAGTCCCATTCTCTCTACATGATCCTTAAATTTAAATGGTGGCATGCCCTTAGTCAAAGGATCAGCTAACATCAATTCAGTGCTAACGTGTTCAATGACCACTCTTTTATCTCTAACACGTTCTCTAATGGCTAAGTACTTAATGTCGATATGCTTACTTCGACTTCCACTCTTATTGTTCTTAGCCATGAATACCGCAGCTGAATTGTCACAATATATCCTCAATGGCTTAGATATGGAGTCAACAACTCTAAGCCCACCAATGAAACTCTTAAGCCATACACCATGTGAGGTAGCCTCAAAACAAGAAACGAACTCGGCCTCCATAGTAGAAGTGGCAGTCAGTGTCTGCTTGGCACTCTTCCATGAAACAGCTCCACCGGCAAGCATGAAGATGTAACCGGATGTTGATTTTCGGGTATCAACACAGCCAGCAAAGTCTGAGTCTGAGTAGCCAATCACTTCCAACTCATCAGTCCGTCTATACATAAGCATGTAATCCTTAGTGCCTTGAAAATATCTAAGCACCTTCTTCGCAGCTCTCCAGTGGTCCATCCCCGGGTCACTTTGGTATCTACCCAACACTCCCACAGCAAAAGCAATATCAGGCTTGGTACAGACCTGTGCATACATAATGCTTCCAACAGCTGAGGCATATGGAATGTTCTTCATCTGTTCCCGCTCAAGATCATTTTTCGGGCACTGGTTCAAATTGAACCTGTCACCCTTCACAATGGGAGCTGGGCTTGGTGAACAATCTTTCATTCTGAATCTTTCCAAGACTTTATTAATATAGGCTTCTTGTGAAAGACCTAATATACCTCTATGTCTGTCTCTATGGATCTTAATGCCAATGACATAAGATGCATCACCCATATCTTTCATATCAAAGTTCTCAGAAAGAAATTGTTTCACCTCACGTAGCATCCCCTTATCATTGGTTGCAAGCAGAATATCATCCACATATAGCACAAGGAAACAAATCTTGCTCCCACTGACCTTCTGGTATATACATTGATCCATGATGTTCTCAACGAAACCAAATGAAGAGATGACTTCATGGAATTTTAGATACCATTGGCGGGAAGCTTGTTTCAACCCATATATGGATTTCTTCAGCTTACAGACCAAATGCTTACCATTACTAGAGGAAAAACCTTCAGGTTGTTTCATGTAAACCTCTTCCTCTAGATCACCATTGAGAAATGCCGTTTTCACATCCATTTGTTGCAACTCTAAGTCAAAATGTGCAACAAGCGCCATTATGATGCGGAGAGAATCTTTCTTAGATACAGGAGAGAAGGCCTCCTTGTAATCGACTCCTTCCTTTTGAGTGAATCCTTTGGCTACAAGTCTTGCCTTATAACGCTCAATGTTGCCTAATGAGTCAGTCTTGGTCTTAAAGACCCATTTACAGCCTATAGCCCTGGCCCCATTATGCAACTCGACAAGATCCCATACTCCATTAGATACCATCGAATCCATCTCAT
Source organism: Heritiera littoralis (assembly GCA_031772115.1). Lineage (NCBI taxonomy): Eukaryota > Viridiplantae > Streptophyta > Magnoliopsida > Malvales > Malvaceae > Heritiera > Heritiera littoralis. Next base: position 3,305,745 of record JAPDPK010000026.1, on the reverse strand, counting down.
CCTTCATAGCATCGAACCAAAGTTTTGATTCTTTGCTGTTCATGGCTTATGAAAACGTCTCTGGATCATTAATGGGCCCAATATTGAAATCATACTCTTGTAGATACACAATATAATCACTAGGAATAGCTAATTTCCTTTCCCTAGTAGACCTTCTTAACGTTGGTTCAACATTCTCCGAAGGATCATGTTGTTCAACTGGTTGCTCACTCAATTTTGGTGTATCCAGAGGAGCCTCGTCTACTGGTAAGTTATCAGCTACTTGTGGATCTTCAACGATTGGTTGTTCAATGTCCAGTTGTACTGAAGGGACATTGTTCATGATAACCAATCCTTGACTCGAGGTAGAGGGTTGATCTCTCACAGAAACTAGGTCTTGAGATTGATCGCTCCCACTAACTAAGTCATTTTCAAGAAACTTCGCGTTCCTTGATTCCACAAATCTAGTGCTATGAGATGGACAATAGAATCTGTAGCCTTTGGACCGTTCGGCATATCCGATGAAATACCCACTTATGGTCCTAGGATCCAGTTTCTTTTCCTGTGGGTTGTAAACTCTTATCTCAGAAGGGCATCCCCAAACGCGCATATGACGCAAACTCGGTTTCCAACCTTTGAATAATTCAAAAGGCGTCTTTGGAACAGCCTTGGTTGGAACCCGGTTCAATATATACGCTGCCGTTTTAAGAGCTTCAATCCACAAGGACTTAGGCAACTTCGAGTTGCTAAGCATACTACGCACCATTTCCATCAAAGTTCGGTTCCTTCTTTCTGCAACACCATTCTGATCCGGTGAACCAGGCATGGTATATTGGGCAGCAATCCCATTTTCTTGAAGGAACTTCGCAAATGGTCCAGGTGCTTGTCCATCTTCAGTGTATCTACCGTAATACTCCCCACCTCTATCAGTTCTTACTATCTTTATGGGTTTCCCACATTGTTTCTCTACTTCAGCCTTAAATATTTTAAAGGCGTCCAATGCTTCGTTCTTGTTATGAAGCATGTAGAGATACATAAACCTCGAGTAATCATCAATAAAGGTGATGAAGTATTTCTGACCATATGCATCAATGTCTGGACAACATATGTCAGAATGTATGTGTTAGCTTTAAATTGACAAGTATTTTGAAAATGACAAAACTCAAGCAAGCTTAGAAATGATTTTTATACAAGTAAATTTGCTTTGAATGAACTCAATGATTGAAACTATTTTAACAAAGTCTTGGATTGAGAATTCAACTGAAAAAGTCAGTAAATACTCTTAGAAAAGTGTTAGAAGATTTTTGAACTGACTTAAAATCACAAAAGCTATAAACTTTGCAGCATGTTAAAGTGCAGGAGGGCTACTGGACAAAAGGGATCGATCCCTACTGTAGAGGGATCGATCCCCAATTGGCAGAATGAAATGGAAACACCCGGGAGAATGCTTGGATAGCATTCTGGAGAAAAGGGATCGATCCCTACTGTTGGGGGATCGATCCCTTTGCCCCAGACCTGACAGTAACGGCTAGTTTCTGAGTTTTTCAACGGGAAGAATTACATTAAATGCTTCACCAACTGTTCTATCCGTTTGGTGGGTTATAAATAGTGACATTTATGAAGTTTGGAGGTAGAACAAGCAATTCAAAGTATTCAAGCTTCAAGAGAGAATCTGAAATCTGAAAATCTTATTGTAACTCCATTTTGTGAGAGTGTTTTCTGTATCCTTCACCCATCCACTGAAAAGATCATATATTCAAAGGGGTGAGCTATCCTTGTAAGGTCTGATATTGTAGAGTGTGGGAATACTACAAGGGTAGAGGATTAGAAGGAGACTTCTAAAGTCCCAAGAGAAAGTGTAAGAGGTCTTGCCACACCTTCAAGTGGTTTGTAAGCTTTCTCAAGGAAGAGGTGAATCAAAACCTTGACAAGAAGTTCAAGGAGAGAGGACGTAGGCAAGAGATTGGCCGAACCTCTATAAACCTTGTGTTTGCTTCTCTTTCCCTTACTCTTATTTACTGCATTTGTTTCATTATTGCTTATTTGACTTTGATTGTGCATTAAGAGTTAGGAAAAGTAGAAATAACTAGAAAAACCGATTCACCCCCCCTCTCGGTAGAGCCAACAATTGGTATCAGAGCTTGGGCTCGAGAGTGACTTAGATTAACATCTATCGAGTATAAACGATCACTAATGGCTCAAACTAGTTTGTCTACACCCTTGGTAGGAGAGGGACACTCTACGGTTAGACCTCCACTCTTTAATGGTGAAAACTATGCCTATTGGAAGACTAGAATGATGCTATTTATTCAAGCCAATGATTATGAAGTGTGGAGAATTATTGTTAAAGGTCCTCTTATTCCTATTAAGAAAGTAGATGGGTCGGATGTGCCTAAGAAAGAAGATGAATGGGATACTAATGATATTAGGATGGCACAACTTAATGCTAAAGCAATGCACACACTTTTTTGTGCATTAGGACCAAATGAGTATAATCGAGTTTCACAATGTGAGAATGCTAAACAAGTTTGGGACAAACTAGCTATCACACATGAGGGAACCACACAAGTCAAAGAAACCAAAGTAGGCATGCTCACACAAGACTATGAATTATTTAGAATGAAGAATGATGAATCAATTAGTGACATGTTTACTAGGTTTACTGACATCATAAATGGTCTTAAAGCATTAGGCAAGACATATTCTAATGTAGAAATGGTGAAAAAGATACTCAATAGCTTACCTAAAACATGGGAGGCTAAAGTCACTGCTATTGAGGAATCCAAGGATCCTCATACACTCTCACTAGATGAACTTATGGGATCTCTACTCACCTATGAGATGAAAATCAAGAGAAATCAAGATCCTCCTAAGAAAGTTGGAGTAGCTTTAAAATCCACCACTATTGAGGAATCAAAAGATCATGATGAGAGTGGTGATGATGAGGACCTAGAAATGGCCATGTTTGCTAAGAGGTTTAATAAATTCATGAGGATGAGAACTAGTGGTAACTCTAGGAGACCCCCTAGGAGAGACTTTAACAGAGGAGAAACTAGTAGGAAAGAAAAGGACCAAATTATTTGTTATGAATGCAAAAAACCTGGTCATATTAAATTTGATTGTCCTTTATATAGAAAGCAAAATGAGAAGAAACAAAAGAAGACGGCAATGGTGGCTACTTGGAGTGATAGTGATTGCTCCGATGAAGAGAATGTGGAAGATGAAGTAGCCAACCTTTGTTTCATGGCTTTTGAAGATGAGAAGGTAACTTCTAACTTGTTGGATACTAATGAATATACTTTTGATGAATTGCAAGATGCATTTGATGAGTTAGCCAATGAATTTGAATGCATGAATTTAAAATATAAGAAAATGATTTCTAAGTTGAAAAAGGAGAATGAAATGCTTGTGAATGTTAAATTAGAATGTGAAAAGAAATTAGAGAATGCAAATCTAGAAATAGAAGAATTAAATAGAAAGAACATTAATTTACAAAACTCCTTTTCTAGATTTTACATGGGTCAACAAAAACTTGATCAAATGCTAGAGACTCAAAGGGCATTCTTTGATAGAGAAGGGTTAGGTTATAATGCATCCAACAAAGAGACTCATCTCAAAAACTTCCTAGTTAAAGATAGAAAATTTGCTTTGTGCCCATTATGTAACAAACTAGGACATTCTTCACAAGCATGCACCTATAGGAAGACCATAATTAGAGGAAAAATGGCTATTAAGATTTGGGTACCTAAACATGTTTTGAATTCAAATGATGAGTCTTTAAAGTTGAAATGGATCCCTAAAGGATCAAAAATTATTGATACTAACTCTCAAGGACCCAAGAAAATTTGGGTACCTAAGATGAAAGTTTGATGTGTTTGTAGGAGGAAGAGTATTGCTACAAGGCTAAGTCCAAGGAGCATTGGTACCTTGATAGTGGATGCTCTAGACACATGACGGGAGACAAGAGCCAATTCAAGTACTTAAAGCATAAAAGTGGTGGAGAGGTCACGTTTGGAGACAACTCCAAAGGACAAATTGAAGGAATTGGCTCCATTGGTAACTCTTCCTCAACTATTGAAAATGTTTTGTATGTTAGAGGCTTGAAGCATAACTTGCTTAGTATTAGTCAATTGTGTGATAAGGGATTTAAAGTTATGTTTGATGATTTGTGTTGCAATGTTGTTAATGCCAAATCTAATCAAATTGTGTTTATTGGACATAGACAAGGAAATGTTTATATTGTGGATTTAAATGAACTTAATAGCAAAAATGTATGCTTTATGGCTACTAGAGAAGATGAACCTTGGTTATGGCATAGAAGACTAGGTCATGCTAGCATGCATGTTTTGTCTAAGTTAGCCAAAAGAGACCTAGTTGTAGGATTACCTAAGCTTCAATTTGAAAATGATAAAGTTTGTGAAGCATGTGTAAGAGGAAAACACAAAAGAAATTCATTTTGTTAGCTTTAAATTGCCATACATATTTTGAAATGACAAAAACTTAAGTGAGCTTCTCAATACATTTTAAGTGATCATACCCAAACATTAAGACCATGATTTAATGATACATCCTTATTGGTCTTAATTCTTTATAAATGTTTTGAATATTTTAGAAAATCACTTAATGAATTTTTGGACAATGTTTTCATCAAAGAAAGTCATGAAAAACTCCCACAAAAGTGCCAATATGTTTTGGGTTGAATTAGGATCAAAGACCACATCATTTCTAACCCAAAAGTGCAGGAAAAACTCATTCTGGAAGAATGGGATCGATCCCCTAAGGAAAGGGATCGATCCCTTTTTGGCAGTGTGCCCCGGAAGGCCAAAATGAAGCATGGGATCGATCCCCTAAGGAAAGGGATCGATCCCTTTATGTCAGAAAGTCCCCAACGGCTATTTTCTGTGAGATACAACGGCTAGTTTCGGTTTTGGCTCCAACCAACGTCCACAAACCATCCAAGGGGCTATAAATAGAGGCTTAGAAGCTAAAGGAAGGAAGAGGAACAACCAAGCAACATCTTTCATCATCTTATTCATCTTCCTCAAGCCTCAAACAACAATCAAGAGCTCCAAAGTCTACATCATCTATCATTCTCTTATTCCTTGTAGTGCTTAGCACAAAATCTTGTATAGGTTTTCATTGAGCTTAATTTCTGTAATCACTTGCCTACATAGAGGCCTTTCTTTGATTACACAATTGTAAACCCATCATTCCTTGTAAAGGGGAGGTTTCTCTTAAGCCTAGAAAAGAGGGAGGTTTCTCTTAAGCCTAGAAAAGAGGGAGGTTACTCTTTAGCCTAAGAAAAAGAGAGAGGTTTCTCTTGAGCCTAGAAAAAGAGGGAGGTTACTCTTGAGCCTTGAAAAGAGGGATTGTAATCACAAATTCAAGATAGTGGATTTGGAGAAAATCCTTGGGAGCGTCTCAAGGTAGAGGACGTAGGCAAGTAGCCGAACCTCTATAAATCGCTTGTGTAAATCTCTCTTTCCCTACTCTTTATTTACTTGCAATTATAGTGTGTTTATTGCATTGAACTTGGATTGCATGCTTGCCTAGCTTAGAGAACTTAGAAAATATTCAAATAGGCTAGAGAATTTAGAAAAACCGAAAAACGAGCTTAAGGGTAGTTAAAAACCGATTCACCCCCCCTCTCGGTATTGTCTATAAGAGCTAACAATTGGTATCAGAGCTTGGGCTCGAGATTGAATTAGACTAACCTCTATCGAGCAAAACGATCATAAATGGCTCACTTGAATGTAGGCACACCCCTAGGAGAAGAGGGACAATCATTAGTTAGACCTCCACTCTTTAATGGTGAGAATTATTCATATTGGAAAACTAGAATGATGCTATTTGTACAATCTAATGATTATGAGGTGTGGAGAATTATAGTGAATGGTCCTAGAATTCCTATGAAGAAGGTAGATGGAAAGGATGTCCCTAAGAGTGAGGATGAGTGGGACACAAATGACATGAGAGTGGCACAATTGAATGCCAAGGCCATGCACACTCTCTTTTGTGCATTAGGTCCCAATGAATATAATAGAGTGTCCCTATGTGAAAATGCTAAACAAATATGGGACAAATTGGCCATCACACATGAAGGGACAAATCAAGTTAGAGAGACCAAAGTAGGAATGCTCACACATGATTATGAGCTATTTAGGATGAAAGAAAATGAGTCCATTAGCGAAATGTTTACTAGGTTCAATGATATAATTAATGGACTTAAGGCACTAGGCAAGGCTTATTCCAATGTTGAAATGGTAAAGAAAATCTTGAATAGCTTGCCTAAGTCTTGGGAGGCAAAGGTAACCGCAATAGAAGAATCTAAGGATCCAAATACCTTGTCTCTAGATGAGCTTATGGGCTCCCTACTTACATATGAAATGAAAATGAAAAGAAATGAAGAGCCTTCAAAGAAAGTAGGAGTAGCACTTAAGTCTTCCACTTATGAGGATGATAGTGATGAGAGTGGAAATGAGGAAGAAAAGGAAATGGCAATGTTTGCCAAAAGATTCAATAGATTTATGAGAATGAAAGAGAGAGAGAGTAATAGGAGACATCAAAGGGGAGAGTCAAGTAGAAGAGAAAAGGACCCCTTAGTATGTTATGAGTGTAATGAACCGGGTCATACTAAGTTAGATTGCCCCTTACTTAGGAAGGAAAAGGATAGGAAACCTAGGAAGAAAGCATTTGTGGCTACATGGAGTGATAGTGATAACTCCGATGAGGAAAACATAGATGATGAGGTAGCCTACTCATGCTTCATGGCCATTAGTGATGATGAAGGTAGTTGTAGTTCTAGTGAAGATAATGATTATACCTTTAGTGAACTACAAAATGCCTTTAATGATTTAGCAAATGAATTTCAATGCATGAACTCCAAATATAAGAAAATCATTGCTAAATTAAAAATAGAAAATGAAGCCTTGATAAATGCTAAGCTAGAATTTGAAAAGAAATTAGAAGAGGCTAACTTAGAAATGAATGAGTTGAATAAAAAGAACTTAAATTTGCATAACTCATTTTCTAGGTTTTATATGGGTCAACAAAAGCTAGATCACATGTTAGAAACCCAAAGAGCTTTCTTTGACAAAGATGGGTTAGGCTATAATGCTAAACAAAAAGAAACTCATCTTAAGAATTTCCTAGTGAGCAAAAATACCATGCATGATTTATCTCTCACATGCTCACTTTGCAATAGAATAGGCCACACCTCACAAGCATGCACAAATAGAAAAACCACATTTAGAGGAAGAGTGGTTAGAAAAATGTGGGTGCCTAAGCATGCTGTAAATAATGATGAATTGTGCTTGAAATGGATCCCAAAAGGATCAAAAATTATTTGTACTAACTCTCTTGGACCCAAGAAAATTTGGGTACCAAAGCATGCTTGAAAATGTGTTTGTTGTAGGAGTGTTAGAGCATGGAGATACAAGAAACAATGAAGTTTGAATGCTCTACACACTTCTATGGAGATTGCTTGTGCTAATGAGAAAAAGAAAGAGCTTGAGATATCCATCCTTGGCAAAGATCACAACAATTCTTCAAAGAAAGGCTCAAGGTGGACTCAACAATTCAAGGCAAAGCATACTCAAGCAAAGGAGTTTTGTAAGATTAATTCTTTACTCCTTAAAACTATTATTTGATTATTTGTGCCTTGATGAGAAAGTTGGTTGATGATTCTTGATGCATTGTGAGTTGAATGATTGAACAAAAAGGCATGACAATGATCTTTGAATGTTTGATGAATAGTAATTGATGCATTGAATGAAAAGCATGATTTATGATTTTGAAGTGATTATTGGATTTCTGCATTTTGAGCAAGTTTTCTATGTGTTGACAATGTATTTACTTGCCTCAAATGATCAAATATGTCATTTACACAAAATCTCATGTCATGAGCAAGAATGAAGAACTTGTATGTTGGAAATTATGGCATGTTGTTCACAAGATGTAAGCTTTAATGATATATGTGCTTAAAACCTATGTGAACAAGTTTGTTTTGACATATTTGTGGTATCCAATGCATTGGTTTGGCCAAAATATGCATAACTCTCAAAATGACCTCCTTTGAGGCCAAAAAATGCTTTTATTGGTGAAAATCCTTCCAAAATTGCAAAATCTATTGTTAAATGGTTTTTCATTCATGATTTTCATTCATACAAGTCCAAAATCATGTTTTACAAATGTCTAAACCTTTACTTGGACTTAAATTACTCAAAAACGAAGTTTGGGCACCTCAAAGGTTGGATTTTCTGTCAAAAACTGCAGAAACAGGATGAGGGATCGATCCCTTAGCAAGAAGGATCGATCCCCTTGAGCAGAATGCAGGAAATTTGCATTCTGGACTTAAGGGATCGATCCCCCTCCCAAAGGGATCGATCCCCCCAGGCCAAAATGGCTTTTCTGCACTTTTTCAACTGAATTTGAGAAGGATTTTTCACTTTCTTGATATCCTCTTTCTTCTCAAGTTAAAATCCAGTATTTTAACTTCTTTTTGATGATCTTTAAACTATGAAAACTCATTTTTCATTGATATCATGCCTCAACTTCATCAATTAATATCATTTCCAACAAATGGTATCACTTTCAACAATCAATACCATTTTTCTTGAGCTCACAAGTGCAAATTCATTTTTCTTGTTGAAAACATTCATGAATCGTGAAATAATCTTGAAATATATTTTCAATGAATGCTTAAACATAATTTTGAGATTTATTTCAAGAATTTATGGATGTATTTGAGAATTTGGTGAACTTGTGCATAATGAGTGTTTTTCATATCTTTTGTTCATCTTAGTCAAGCATGCTTTTAGGATTATGTTTCTTAGCTTGACTCAACTACTCCACACTAGGTTTCATGATAATTATACATCCAGTGGAAGAATAATTAAAACTTGACCTTAAGGATTGATTTCAAATGTAAATTCAACAATTGGTATAAGGTCATAATTTTCATTGGCTTGCAATGAGTGATGATAAATGGATCCTAAATGTTCAAATGCATGAAAATTTATCATCCATGAAATCAATTCTTCATAGCCAAATTACTATGGAACTTGAGCTTTAATGACAACACCAATAATTGATATACATCCATTGAATCTTGATTGTTTTAATGTTGAACATGCATGTTTACTTAAGTTGAATCAATAATCATGCCTATGAGATGAGAATAGTTACTTGATGATATTATGTGCTTAATCTCACTCATAGATTATGGATTTTGATGATAAAATACATTTTAGCTTGATAATATTGATTCACTTAGGTGAAGCCATTTTAGTTAAAATAGCATATACCCTCTAGAACGTTAAATAATGATAACAACTAGGGATATGGCTCGTAATTAATTAAAATGGTAATTTTGAATCTTTCCTTGCTCATAATTGGTTAAGGACTTGAATTGGAAAATGAGCATAGGATTTTTGTGCTTGAAACTATGGAAGAAAATGTGTTTGCTTGAATATCTTGACATTTTGTATCTTCCATGTGGTATAATGTTGTGAATATGAATATGGATTAATACTTTATGATAGTGTGCTAATGCTTAATTAATCCATAAGCATAATTGATGATGTGTGATTGTGTTCTTGCATATTTAGAATGATTATTTTCTTGACATGATCACACTACACACAAATATTGGATTCATGCAAAATGACTAAGTAAACCATTAGTAACAATTGGTATTTAGATTGAAATAATAATTAGTATCATTGGAAACCATATTTTCAATAATTGGTAAGCCAAAACTAAATTGCCAATTGGTATGAGCTTTAAATTGACAATTCTTCTTGTGCTCTTTAGTTTGAAATGACAAATAGAGAAGAATTCACTTAGGATATTTTTGCATGAAACTCTTGTGTGCTAGAATTTGTAGTTAATTGCTATATATCTTGACTCTATGCACACTCTTGCTTGAACGTGATTTATGAGCTCATGCACATCATATGTCACCTAATGTTAGCTCATAATCATGATGTATTACCATGCACCTTAGTTGGACTTTAGAAAGAACAATTGATATACTTAGGTGCTTAATAAGATTGAGATGAGCAAGTCATAGACCTTAGTAGATATTTACATACAACTTGCTTAACCTCTTACCAATTGGAACCTTTTTGCAAAATTACTTGTCAACAATTGGTATCAAAATCATTTATAAACAATTGGTATAGGATCATAAGTCATATTCCTTGCATAAATATTTCATACTCTTTGAGAATATTGACTTATTTAAGTCCCATGTACTAACATGTTTCTTGTTGGATGGAGCACATTTTTTCTCTCACATAGCCATAATTTTTAGGGGAAGCATATTTTTCTTATTTTTCCTTCTTTTTGCTATGACAAAAAGGGGGAGAGATAGATAAAGGGAGAGATATTAAGGGGGAGAGATAATAAGGGAAAATTCATTTTCAAAACCCATGCTTATATTAAGGGGGAGCTTTATAAAGTCCTGCTTTATTCGAGGGGGAGTATTTTATCAAAGAATTTTCAAAGCAAATTTACATTAAGTTTTGTCATATCAAAAAGGGGGAGATTGTTAGCTTTAAATTGCCATACATATTTTGAAATGACAAAAACTTAAGTGAGCTTCTCAATACATTTTAAGTGATCATACCCAAACATTAAGACCATGATTTAATGATACATCCTTATTGGTCTTAATTCTTTATAAATGTTTTGAATATTTTAGAAAATCACTTAATGAATTTTTGGACAATGTTTTCATCAAAGAAAGTCATGAAAAACTCCCACAAAAGTGCCAATATGTTTTGGGTTGAATTAGGATCAAAGACCACATCATTTCTAACCCAAAAGTGCAGGAAAAACCCATTCTGGAAGAAAGGGATCGATCCCTTTATGTCAGAAAGTCCCCAACGGCTATTTTCTGTGAGATACAACGGCTAGTTTCGGTTTTGGCTCCAACCAACGTCCACAAACCATCCAAGGGGCTATAAATAGAGGCTTAGAAGCTAAAGGAAGGAAGAGGAACAACCAAGCAACATCTTTCATCATCTTATTCATCTTCCTCAAGCCTCAAACAACAATCAAGAGCTCCAAAGTCTACATCATCTATCATTCTCTTATTCCTTGTAGTGCTTAGCACAAAATCTTGTATAGGTTTTCATTGAGCTTAATTTCTGTAATCACTTGCCTACATAGAGGCCTTTCTTTGATTACACAATTGTAAACCCATCATTCCTTGTAAAGGGGAGGTTTCTCTTAAGCCTAGAAAAGAGGGAGGTTTCTCTTAAGCCTAGAAAAGAGGGAGGTTACTCTTTAGCCTAAGAAAAAGAGAGAGGTTTCTCTTGAGCCTAGAAAAAGAGGGAGGTTACTCTTGAGCCTTGAAAAGAGGGATTGTAATCACAAATTCAAGATAGTGGATTTGGAGAAAATCCTTGGGAGCGTCTCAAGGTAGAGGACGTAGGCAAGTAGCCGAACCTCTATAAATCGCTTGTGTAAATCTCTCTTTCCCTACTCTTTATTTACTTGCAATTATAGTGTGTTTATTGCATTGAACTTGGATTGCATGCTTGCCTAGCTTAGAGAACTTAGAAAATATTCAAATAGGCTAGAGAATTTAGAAAAACCGAAAAACGAGCTTAAGGGTAGTTAAAAACCGATTCACCCCCCCCTCTCGGTATTGTCTATAAGAGCTAACACATTTAAATCTAAGAAGTGTGTCACTACCTCTAGATCACTTCAACTTCTTCACTTAGATCTCTTTGGACCAACTAGGACAACTAGTTTAGGAGGTAAACACTATGGATTTGTAATAGTTGATGATTACACTAGGTTTACTTGGGTGTTCTTTTTAAGTGTTAAAAATGAGGCCTTAGATAAATTCATTGTTTTCTCAAAACTTGTTCAAAATGAAAAGGGTTATTCTATTTCAAGTATTAGGAGTGACCATGGAAAAGAATTTGAAAATATTGGTTTTGATATATTTTGCAATGAAAATGGCATTAGCCATAATTTTTCAGCTCCTAGAACTCCTCAACAAAATGGGGTAGTTGAAAGGAGAAATAGAACCTTAGAAGAAATGGCTAGAACCATGCTTTGTGAAAACAACTTGCCTAAGTATTTTTGGGCTGAAGCAATAAACACCTCTTGCTATGTTATAAATAGAGCTATGGTGAGGCCTATTTTAAAGAAAACTCCCTATGAGCTTTATAAAGGAAAAAGGCCTAACATAAGTTATTTTCACCCATTTGGATGTAAATGTTTTGTTTTGAACAATGGTAAAGATAACCTAGGAAAATTTGATGCTAAAAGTGATGAAGGTATTTTTCTTGGTTATTCTTTAAATTCTAAGGCTTATAGAGTTTTTAATAAAAGAACACTTATTGTAGAAGAGTCAATACATGTAATCTTTGATGAATCAAATATCACTAGTAGAACCAATCTTGATGATGAAGTAGAGATCTTTGATGAACCTATAGTTGATCCATCTCAAGATAAGGATGTTAGGGAACACTTAGAAGATCTTACTATTAACAAAGATGAGGAGTCCATGGAACAAGAAATGATTGAGAAGGAATCTAGGTGTCCTAGAGAACTTGGATATGTGAAAGATAATGATATTGTTGGAGATCCTACCATTGGAGTTAGGACTAGGTCAACCTATAGAAACATATGTCAACATGTTGCCTTTGTGTCACAATTTGAGCCAAAGAAAGTGGATGAGGCTTTGAATGATGAAAATTGGATTATGGCCATGCAAGAAGAATTAAATCAATTTGAAAGAAGCAAAGTGTGGACATTAGTAGAAAGACCTAAAGATTATCCCATCATTGGAACCAAATGGATATTCAAGAATAAGATGGATGAAAATAGCATTATTGTTAGAAATAAGGCTAGGTTAGTAGCTCAAGGCTATAGACAAGAAGAAGGGATTGACTATGATGAAACCTATGCTCCGGTAGCTAGATTAGAAGCCATTAGGATGCTACTTGCATTTGCATGTTATAAGGACTTTAAGTTATATCAAATGGATGTAAAAAGTGCTTTTCTAAATGGTTATATAAATGAAGAGGTTTATGTTGAGCAACCTCCCGGTTTCGAAAATCCAAAACTTCCTAACCAAGTTTTCAAACTTTCAAAAGCCTTATATGGATTAAAACAAGCTCCTAGAGCTTGGTATGAAAGACTTTCAAAGTTTTTAATCGAAAAAGGTTTTACAAGAGGAAAGGTAGACACAACATTGTTTATTCAATCTAAGGGTCATGACTTATTGGTAGTTCAAATTTATGTAGATGATATCATTTTTGGTTCTACAAATGAGTCATTGTGCAAAAATTTTTCAAAGCTAATGCAAGGTGAATTTGAAATGAGTATGATGGGAGAATTGACCTTCTTTCTAGGACTTCAAGTTAAACAATGTAAAGAAGGTATTTTCATAAATCAAGCTAAGTACACTAAAGATTTGCTCAAAAGATTTGGAATGGATGAATCTAAACCTTTTTCTACACCTATGAGCACAAACATTAAGCTTGATAAGGATGAAGGAGGAAAATGTGTAGACACTAAACTATATAGGTCTATGATTGGCTCATTGCTATATTTAACTGCTAGTAGACCCGATATAATGTTTAGTGTATGCTTGTGTGCTAGATTTCAGTCATCCCCTAGAGAATCACACCTACAAGCAGTAAAACGAATCCTTAGATACCTCAAAGACACTTCTTCCTTAGGACTTTGGTATCCTAAAGATTCTACACTTGACCTCCATGCCTATTCCGATGCGGATTTTGGTGGATGCAAAGTGGATAGGAAAAGCACATCGGGAACATGCCAATTCTTAGGAAGTAGACTCATTTCATGGTTTTCTAAGAAACAAAATAGTGTAGCTCAATCCACAACCGAGGCTGAATATATAGCTTCCGGAAGTTGCTGTGCTCAAGTGTTATGGATTAAGCAACAAATGAGAGACTATGGAATAGAAATGAACCAAGTTCCCATTAGGTGTGATAACACTAGTGCCATCAATCTTACAAAAAATCCCATCCAACACTCTAGAACCAAGCACATTGAGATTAGACATCATTTTATACGAGATCATGTGCAAAAAGGAGACATAATTCTAGAGTATGTGGACACCTTGCACCAATTAGCTGATATTTTCACAAAGCCCTTGGACAAGGAGAGATTTTGCACTCTTAGAGGTGAATTAGGCATTATGAATGCTCCCTGAAGTAATTAGGCATTACTAAGTTACTGTTCATGTTCATAGCTCCTTAAGATTGAAATGTTGAATTTTGTGTGTTCTTCTCATGTTAAACTTCTTTCATTAGCCAAAACCCATTTCTCATGATTAAGACACTATCACATCCATGTTCACATATTGTGTCTGCATACATAAGCCATTTCTGCATTTTTCTGCAGTTTTTCTGCATTTTTTTCAAACTCATTTCATGAATCTCAAATGCAAAAATCAACTTTTGATCTTCAGATGCTCAAACTGCATAAGTTTCAATGCTTTCAAATCATTTTTGTACATCATAAATGAGCCACATGACAGCGGAGACAATACCTCTCACATAGGATTGGATTCCAAGTCTGTCTGGCCAACATTCTGGGTGATGGGAAGCTTTCTGCTTAAAAGGGATCGATCCCTATACAGTAGGGATCGATCCCCTAGTGCCAGAATAGCTTTCTGGACTTTGGAAAGCAATCTGCCAAAAAGGGATCGATCCCTCTACAGTGGGGATCGATCCCCTCGTGGCATACTTGCCTCCAAGGTGCTTTTTAACCGTCGGCCTCTTCTCCTACTTCAACTATTCACTTTCTTCCTCACCTCTCCACACCGTTCCTCATTTCCTCTCAACCAAAACTACCGGTTCTCACTCTTTTCTACACCAAATCACTCCATTCTTTCACCAATCTTTCTCATTTTCTTCTCTTTTTCATTTCCCCTCTTCATTTCCTAACAAAAACTCTTCCTTTCTTCATTTCCTTTGTTCTTCCACACCATGGTTACTATTCACCCAACATTTAAATTGTAAGTTTTTCTAACATTTTTCATTAAATTTTTCTTGCATTTCTAGTTTCTTTTATCATGTCTTGCCTACCCATGTGCATATCTTGCATCAATTTCTTCTCCATCTAGGTGTTCCAATCCTTTGGCACTTGCATTTTTCACTAGTTAATACTTAGACTATCTGTCATTTTTCATCTGAATTTTCTTGTTATAATTGTTCAATGCATCTTGGGTTGTGGCTCTCTGCTGTTGGTTAGATCCCATCTCTCCCACACACTCATCCATAGTTCCTCAAACTTGTGCACACCACCTGTTTGATAAAAGTCCTCAACGACATTTCGTATCTTTTTCCTTCTCCATATGGCTCCTAAGCTTAAGCACGCTGCTTCAAAACGCAAAACCCCTGCTTCCTCTTCCTCATCCTCCATACCAACCACCTTTAACCGCTGTTTTCGCCATGCTAATGAGAAAACCAAGTTTCTAGCCCAATATGCCAATATGCCCATTAAGCATTGGCGTCCTATTGATTTCGACTTCCTCGAGTCCATTCATTTTCCTTACCTCACCAAGTTTAATGAATATGGTTGGACCCAGTTTCTCAAAATCAATACTCCGGTCCCGGCAAACATCATTCGTGCCTTCTTTTCCAATGCCGAAATCATCTATGATCCAAATGATGAATGTACGGTTGTCGGGATTCGCTCTTATGTCATGGGTAAAAATGTTGAACTGACCACACAATCCCTCTCCTTTGCTTTTAGACTTCGTGACAGAGGTACTATCTATGAAAATATCAAAGTCCCCTTAGCGTTCCCTGTTACCGATAATCGTGCAAGTGACCTTCCTGTCTTCGTACGCCTCCTCCATATCATCATCTCATGGAATCTCCGCCCTCTTGGCACCCGATATTCTCAACTTCGCAAGCTTGATCGTTTTTGGCTTCATCATATTCATGAACCTAACGGCATACAACCAGACCTCCTCCACTTTATCCTTCATGACTGGGTGAAGATTGTTCGTGGCAAGGTCCACGCCACTGTCTTCCCTCAGCCTCTCGCCTACTACTTACTCTCTGAAGGCGTTGACTGTTCATGTGAGGTTGGTGTACTTCCGGATCCCAGCACCACGATCAATCTCGCCACTCTCCATAACCTTGGGTGGTATCAACATCAACGGGGAGATACAATCGAATGGGTTAAGGGCCATGGACAGGCTGACCCTCCCGAACATGCTCCGGAAGGAGTCGGAGAAGAAGGAGGAGACGGAGACGACGAACCTGTAGCAGCTACATCTTCTGCCCTTTTCGGCTCCACATCAGTTTCTCTCGACCAGCTCATGCTAATGCTTCAGCAAATGCACACCTCTCAGCAAGATTTCCAGCAGGCCGTCACTCAGCGACTTGATCAGATCAAGGACACTCAAGCTACCATGTATGATGAAATCCAAGATGTTCGTATGCAGCACGAGGATTTCATGGACCAGTACTACAAGACGTTTCCTCGGCGCTGATTGTGCTTGTCGTATGGGATGCGCTTTTACCTTGCTATGCTTATGGCCTTGGTGTTTTATCCTTTGCTGTGTTCTGTCGGCCTTAGTGTTTTGTCGTCTGAACTTTCTTAGATCTCGGCACTGATATGATATGTTTTGAACCTCTTCTGACTATGTTAATGACATTGCTAGTTATGCTTTCTAGTGGTTCTATGTTAATAACGATGTCTTGTTCTGAAGTTAATTGTGCGTTCATGCCATTGGGTTGATCTTTGTGTCTCTTTATTTCATTGCCAATGCTATTACTTCCTCTGCTTCTTATTGGTATATCCTTATTGCTTTAAATTTCCTTATCCTACTAACCATTTCTGATTAATCATTTGCTATGACAAAAAGGGGGAGAATTGATGTGGTAAACTTGTATTAAATTAAGGGGGAGCAAATATTGAGGGGGAGTAATGTTTTTTTTTTTTTTCAAAAATCAAGTAACCTAAATTTTCAAACATATAAGCAAATTTACCTTAAGTTTTGTCATATCAAAAAGGGGGAGATTGTTAGCTTTAAATTGACAAGTATTTTGAAAATGACAAAACTCAAGCAAGCTTAGAAATGATTTTTATACAAGTAAATTTGCTTTGAATGAACTCAATGATTGAAACTATTTTAACAAAGTCTTGGATTGAGAATTCAACTGAAAAAGTCAGTAAATACTCTTAGAAAAGTGTTAGAAGATTTTTGAACTGACTTAAAATCACAAAAGCTATAAACTTTGCAGCATGTTAAAGTGCAGGAGGGCTACTGGACAAAAGGGATCGATCCCTACTGTAGAGGGATCGATCCCCAATTGGCAGAATGAAATGGAAACACCCGGGAGAATGCTTGGATAGCATTCTGGAGAAAAGGGATCGATCCCTACTGTTGGGGGATCGATCCCTTTGCCCCAGACCTGACAGTAACGGCTAGTTTCTGAGTTTTTCAAAGGGAAGAATTACATTAAATGCTTCACCAACTGTTCTATCCGTTTGGTGGGTTATAAATAGTGACATTTATGAAGTTTGGAGGTAGAACAAGCATTCCAAAGTATTCAAGCTTCAAGAGAGAATCTGAAATCTGAAAATCTTATTGTAACTCCATTTTGTGAGAGTGTTTTCTGTATCCTTCACCCATCCACTGAAAAGATCAGATATTCAAAGGGGTGAGCTATCCTTGTAAGGTCTGATATTGTAGAGTGTGGGAATACTACAAGGGTAGAGGATTAGAAGGAGACTTCTAAAGTCCCAAGAGAAATTGTAAGAGGTCTTGCCACACCTTCAAGTGGTTTGTAAGCTTTCTCAAGGAAGAGGTGAATCAAAACCTTGACAAGAAGTTCAAGGAGAGAGGACGTAGGCAAGAGATTGGCCGAACCTCTATAAACCTTGTGTTTGCTTCTCTTTCCCTTACTCTTATTTACTGCATTTGTTTCATTATTGCTTATTTGACTTTGATTGTGCATTAAGAGTTAGGAAAAGTAGAAATAACTAGAAAAACCGATTCACCCCCCCCTCTCGGTAGAGCCAACAGTATGATCTCTAATATGGTTGAACTCCTATTGGCACCTTTCTTAGACTTGTTGGTTTGCTTACCCTTAATGCAATCCACACAAGTGTCGAAATCAGTAAAATCGAGAGTACTAAGTATTCCGTCATTTACCAATCTCTTAATTCTATTTATGGAGATATGACCTAATCTCCGGTGCCATAACGTGGAGGAGTCCTTATTCATAACACATCTTTTAGTGCCAGTTTGAACATACAAGGTGTTATGAGCAGTATCATTTTGCAAATCAATAGAGAAAAGACCATCACATAAGGTACCATTCCCAACAATATCAGACTTAAAATATATCAATATTGATTTATTTGAAAATTGAAAGGAATATCCATAAGGTACCAACCTAGAAACAGAGATTAAATTTCTCGAGAAACTAGGAATATAAAAGGTCTTTTCTAATTGCATAACAAAACCACTCCTAAGAACTAAAGTGCATGTTCCAACGCCTTCAACACGCGAGCGCATCTCGTTTCCTGAATAGATGCTCTCCTCATTTCCCACTGGCTTCCTTAGGTTTGTCATACCCTATAAGAAAGTCGAAATGTGAATTGTAGATCCAGAATCAATCCACCATGTGTTATGATTAACTTCAACCATATTTGATTCAAAACAAACATATGAGAGTGGATTACCTTTCTTAACGAGCCACTGCTGAAGCTTAGCACAGTCCTTCTTCATGTGTCCCTTCTTTTTACGGAAGAAACACTTAGACTCTTTCTTAATGTTAGCTTGGGCAGGGATTTTCCCTTTTCCCTTGTTCTTGGCTCGATCTTTGGTCTTTCCTTGGCTTGCAAAAAAATGCACTTTCACCCGATTCCATAAGCAGCCTTCCCTCCTCTTGAACACACATGGTCATCAATTCATTGATGGTCCACTTATCCTTATGTGTGTTGTAGGATATCTTGAATGGTCCGTACTGCTTTGGTAGAGTGTTCAATATATAATGCACAAGAAAAGACTCAGACATCTCCACCTCTAGCTTCTTGAGTTGGGCCGCTATATCTCTCATGGCCATTATGTGCTCGCGCACTCCTTTGACATTGGTGAGCCTCATCGATGAGAACTTCATTATCAGGGTGTTGGCCAACGCTTTGTCCGAAGTGACAAATTGATCATCTATGGCCTTCAGTAAGGTCCTAACGTTGGTATGCTGTTCGACTGAACCACGTATCCCAGCAGATATCTTTGTCTTTATATACATGACACTAAGGCGATTGGATCGCTCCCAACGTTCATGTAAAGCTACTTGAGCAGGAGTGCTGGTCTCTGTCAATACAGGCTCGTCTTTCCTTATAGCATAGTCTATATCCATGCACAGTAATATAAGGAGAACTCTCTCCTTCCAAACCTTGTAGTTCTCTCCATCCAGCTCGGGAACTTCTAGGTTAATACTAGCCTGAGGAAACACTGCATATAGAAAATAAACATGCTTATGTATCTAGAATTTTTGAGGCAAACTTAATTATGTTTACCAATGTAAACATATTTTATTAATAAATCTTAGACATAAAACTTGCCTGTGGGCTAAAGTTCTAATTCTAATAGATTTATATCATAATGATAAAACTATCAAATTATATCATTTCCTAATCCCTGTGGGTAAATTAAGAAACTAATTTGACATTTTATCCTAATTAGTTATAAAATTATAATAAAAATTCCTGTGGGATAAAATTTATCATAACCTTATAACTAATTACAATTTATGTCTAATATCATTATGTGATTTTACAAAAATAATTTTACTTAATTAAGGTTGCTGTGGCTAAGCCCTAATTAAATAAATTAAAATCACTGAGACATATTGGCAAATTCTAAATTTATTCATATTTTAAAATTGCAATTAACATAAGACAATTTTAATTCTTAATAATATGAACAAACTTAGCTACATGTGCTTCTAGTATAAAAATAACAAAATTATACACATTCAAAATGAGCACATATACACATTCAAATCAAATTTTCATAATTTAATCATAATTTTATGATAATTTTCACAAAATTATTCAATTTAAAATTATAGCATTTATAAAAATTCCAAATTCATGAAAAATTCTCATAAAATCCAAAATAATGAGAAGTTTTCATAATTATATTAATTTTGTGAAAATAATCCAATTATTCATAAAATTATGAAAATTACAGAACTGAAAATTTGATATAAAACTATCAAAATATAATTATTTGGCCTTAATTAAATAATTTCAGTTACTTAAATTAAATAAATCCTTAAGGCCTAAAATAAATAAACCAAATAGCCTTTTATTTAATTTATATGTCCAAATAATTAACCAAATGGCCCAAAATAAATGGACCAAAACTAACAAAAAATAGCCCAAATAATGGCCCAAAACCGGATAGCCCAATAAGGATTAATTTCCTTTTTTTTTTACAGTACGGTTGTACTGTGTAACCAAGGCGGGCGCGTGGTTGCCACGCGCCCGCTTTCAACCCTCGGGCGTGTGACAACCACGTGCTCGCTTCTCCACTATCGGGCGCGTGAGATCCACGCACCCGTTTACACCATCGGGCGCGTGAGATGATCTTCTTCTTCGCCAGAAAGGGCTTCTTCCAGAATTTTTGGGTCCTTTTTTTTTTTTACAGTACCGTTGTACTGTGTAACCAAGGCGGGCGCGTGGTTGCCACGCGCTCGCTTTCAACCCTCGGGCGCGTGACAAACACGCGCCCGCTTCTCCACTATCGGGCGCGTGAGATCCACGCGCCCGTTTACACCATCGGGCGCGTGGATCTCACGCGCCCGATCTTCTTCTTCGCCCGAAAGGGCTTCTTCCAGAATTTTTGGGTCTTTTCGACCCGACCCGGCACAAAACCCTTCAAACAGTCCCGTTTTTCACGTATTTTTCATCCCTAGAGCTTTACAACAATAGATCTAAAATATTTAAGCCAAAAATACATGAAAACAGAATGGGTTTCAAGAAATCCGAGAGTTAAAATTTCAAAATATGGGTTTTTTAGCTTCTTTCTACATATCTCTAACAAGACAGAGGTTAAACTACGGCTCTGATACCATATGTAAGTACATCAAACAAGCCTAACATGCTTCTACACAATATGAAACATGTTAAACAAATAAAATGCGGAAGCGATAGGATCTAACCTTCAGCCATTGCACTCTGTAACTCTGCTGTTGAAGCAATTGCCGAATCTGACAGTCTACTCTGTGTCGATCACAGACCTTCCAAATCTTCCAAGCACTCAAAACCTCACTAGATGATGTTTGTATGTTTTTTAGGTTAATGTACTTGGGGACCGGAAGGAGCCCTCTTATATTACTAACGAGAGCATGCTAATTATGGCAATAAAATCACCTTTTAACCATCACAAAATCGTGTTTTAATAGCCAAATATTGAGTTGAGATTCAGTGTGAAATTATGGACCATATCCGAAATTGGTCAACCAAATATTTATTTCCATAATATGTGGAGATATACTAACATGTTACCAAAGATATTACCAAAGCATCTTCGGTTCCAGGAGATTAGCTCAGCCGATAGTTTACATGACTTCTCATAAAAAGAACCCACTGCACCCCTCCAAGTATCCGTAACTTAAGCATCAACAGAGGGATTCGTGAGCCACATAGAGTGAAAACGAAAGGGCTTACGTGAACTAGAGCATCTTATAGGAGAGCCCATAACTAAAACTGGGCAATGATCCGAATACGTATTCGGAAGATGTAGGACACGAGCTTCAGGGAAGAGTTCACGCCATCCAATGTTAACCAGAGCCCTATCCAACCTTGCCATGATTCGAGCTCTACCAGGCCTCTTATTACTCCATGTAAACATAGGACCTTGAAACCCCAAATCCAGAAGCTCACAACTGTTGATCATATTATTAAAGAGAGAGCACCTCCTGGCTGAGATCCCTACTCCTCCAAATCTTTCCTCGTTACATTTAACGTCATTAAAATCTCCTAACAGCAACCAAGGCAAGTCCACATTATTCGAAACACTTTTTAAATAATTCCACAAAGATTCCCTCTCCTCTAATCGGGGACTAGCATAGATAGAAGATAGCAGCCAAGTTGGAGACCCCTATGAGCTTACAGAAGCATGTATAATCTGTTGCGATGTATGCAAAATTGAGAGATGGATCTCATTCGCCCAACAAACCCATATACCACCTGAGAATCCTGTAGGATTAACCACATGAAAATTAGAAAAACCCAATCTCCTTATGATTTTCTTTGCAGTAAAAAAACCAACTCTAGGTTCCACCAATACGAGGATACTTGGTTTGTGCATTCTAAGTAATTCCTTAGCATTACACACAAATGTATCATTCCCGGCACCTCTAGTGTTCCATAAGAGAAGATTCATTAATAACAGAGGAAGCATTTCCTAGATTTATAATCTCTCTAGGAAGAGATCTCAAACCCATTTCATCAGACGTCTCCATTTGGTCAGAATCCATGCCATTAGGAGCTGCAACTTGAAGTGGGGATTCAGGAACCATTGTATCCGGAGGCTCTCGATTTCTATAATCTGAGGGACCAGCAATATAAATGGGATTATTATGAGCTGCAAATGAACCACCTTGAACATCACCTGTGGCCATCTGCTGATCGTTCATAAGAGGAGCTTCGGAACTAGAAAGAGGTTCTGCATGGGAATTCACTGCAGGTTTACTTGGTCGAGTCTCCATAGCATTCATTGCTGGGCCACGTTGAGACTCTTTCAGATCCATCTTCATTTGAAGCCTGTTCTCAGAATGCTTACCGTTGCTAGTGACAGGTTTGGGAATGTTAGAAACTGGGCCAGAGCTGACCAAGGGAGCTACCCGTCGGCCCATATGAGATTTTCCTTGAGAAAGATCCGGGAAAGTAACTTCTCGCAGAGGTTGACTTTGCTCTCCAGCCAAGATTTGCTCCACACCATCAGTGAGAAATTCATGATTATCCTCCAAAATTTGGAAACGTGAACCACAATTAGAGGGATTACTAGGATTCTCAGACTTGCCTTTTTCTGCTCTCCTTCTTCACCAAGTCTGAGCAATCATCTACGGACCATAGTCCCCTGCACCGTTGTAATCCTGGACACCATGAACTTGTTGGTCAACCTTGGCATTTTCCATGGAGTTTTCCTCAGCATTAGTAGCCTGTCCCTCATTGGCTTGAAATGGACACAACCCTTTATGGCCCATTCGACCATACTGAAAACATATTAGATTGAGACCTTCATATTCAACCTTCTGCCAAACACCATCCAACAGGATCTTGGGAATCAAAGGCTGGGTTAAATCAATCTCAACACAAACTTTAGCAAATTTACCTCTGACAGCATGTAAGGTAGGAAAATCAACTTTAAGAGCCACTCCAATCGTATTACCCATCGCAAAAAGGACTTTCTCATCATAGTATTCAATTGGGAGACCCGGGAATCTAACCCAAACTGCCGTGGTATCAATGGAAGCCTCACATGGTCGAAAGTCTGGTTGCCACCTTCTGATTGTCAAGTAATGGCCGAAAATAAGCCAAGGACCTTCTTCCAAAACAAATTGTAGATCTTCATGAGAAGCAAACTTAACAAGAAAAAAACCCTCACCAACATCTATCAAATCATAATCGCCTTTGGGATTCCATAATCTCCTCAATTTCTCGTCTAAAGTTTTATAGCCAATGGAGCGCCCTAGCAGTTTAATGAAAATACATTCTTTCCACGACTGCTGTAAATGCTTCCGGTATTGATCTGACAAAGTAACACATGACCATGATTCAATCTTTGAAACCTTGAACATTTCCTCATCCGAACAAGTATAACTAGGATCCTCATTCGTTTTCTTATAATTGAAGTTATAATCGCCTCTGACCGTATCCCGAAAGGAAGGTCGATCTCCTTGCAAGAACCTAGAGTCAGTCCTTTCTTCTAAAATCTCAGTCGATTTAATTCTCTTAGTGGACCTATCTAGCAAATCTTTTTCTTCCATGGATCGGCCGTCAGAGTTCTCCTCCATCAGAGAATCCCACCTTCCCCCAAATTGGAGATCCTTCAATCGTGAATCATGTCACACCATTTTTACACTTGGATTGTTAATGATGGAAGAAAAGAATATCAGAATCAAAGCTAAAGCTGAGCTTTTTTCTTAGCTATGTGCGCTCAGAAAGACATCATTGGCCATATTAATACATGGGCCTATTTCATAGAGTTCTAGGCTAAATTAATATATGGGCTTTTGAGGCTTCCAAAAAAAAAGGCAAGATGAATTCCGTTGCCGGGAATCGAACTCGGGTCTCCTTGGTGAAAGCCAGATATCCTAATGTGATTGCGATGGATTTAAAAAAGAAAGAATTTCTTTACTATTTTAAAAAAAGTGATAATCCACCCTACAAAAGCTCTATGTACTTTTCTGACAAAAATGTTTAAGAAAAAACAACTATGAGATGACTTTTACAAAGCCACAATAATGATCCGATAAGTGGTGACCACTATTTGCTCTGGCATAGGCCTCCTAGTTGGAGAAAACTCCATTTGCATCCAAAATCAGCACTCAATGAGTTTGACCACTAAATTATTAATGCAATCCATGTCTCTTCACTCCCTAATCTGTCTAATTGCCTATGGATCCTAAATTTATACGCAATTAAGCCGTCCCCTCCTCTCCAGCTCCCACTCCCGCCAATCGAACTCACAACACTTCTGCATTTAGAAGAACGAACAACTTCCAGAATCTTCGAAGCACTTTAGTTTTCTATTGAGTAATTAAATGAACAATGGATTTTTCTTCTATTTCTTTGCTTCACTTAATCGTAGGAGTAGTTGGATCGTGAAATCTCATCCACGCGCTTCTTTCAATGTATTGTGTTTGAGGCAGCAAAGCCAAACCATTAGCCATCAGGGTGGTCCAAACTCCATAGTCAAAATCACCAAACCCTTGCGTGTACCGCCGACTTTATTTCCTTCAAAAACAAAGAACAGAACAGACCATTTTTCCATTTCCATGGTGCTGAATGGATGCTCTCTCGGCTTTAGCTTTTGCTTTGCCGTGAAGAAATAACTTATGGTAAAGAAACCTTGCCTTGGCTTGAAGAAACAAGCCCCAATGAATAGCTGTTGTTGTTCTCGTCTCCAGTTCTTGTTACAGAAAAAGGGCATAAAGGAAATTTCCGAATACGTACGCCATTGAAGCAAGTATATCAGCCATGAAGACGACAACTCTTCCCGAGGAGATGGCGGTCAAACTGATAAAATGACCGTAACTGACAGCCATGTGATAATAATCATTTATTTTTTTTATTAATTATGACAGCCATGTGATATTAATACGAGATATTTACCGTCGACAAAAACAGTGATTAACTTCACTCACGCATATTGAACGCACACAAAGTATAATCCCCTCCCAGCATTTATTAATTTACAATTAATGTATACTTGGAACTTTGTTTCCTGTCAGCTTTAAGTTGTATTCACAGAATTCAAGAGCCAAAATATCTCATTTTCATGTGGGAGAAAAGCCCTGCATTCATTAATGTATATTTAAGTTTTATTTGCAAGAACAATCGTCTTGGATCCTAAATTTTCATCCATCTAATCTTGACGTTTACCTTGGTTTCTGCTTTGTATGGTTAATCTTCTTCGAGTGCTTTAAGTAAAGGAAGAAAATGAATTGAATCCATGAGAAATGTTAATGGTTACCATTCGAAGATCAATGCAATGATGCTTGATGACATGTTTGAGCAATAAGAATCTAATGGAGCAAGGCCATTGGTGTCAACTTCATGCAATAAGTTTTCCCACTAAGGGACGGTAGAAGCTATTATTATTTTTTTTTTTGGTTACAGGTAGAAGCTATTATTTGGAAGAAGAAAAACTAGTCTAAATCTTACATCACTTGCAAGGGCAACCACTACTTTAATTTTCAAAAAGTTCCCCGTTGTTGAAATATAATATTGCAATTCTTCGGAATCTTCATAAAGTAATTCTTACGAGTTAATAAAAGTTGAGATGCCTTGTTCTTATTGTATGAGTTAACACTACGCCTGATCAAACCATATGGCTTTTTGACTGCCTTAGCTTTGTAGATGCCTTTGTAATTGGCATGTGAGTTCACATAGAGCAAATGGAATCTACCTTTTGATTTCAGACTCATAGTCTAATATTCATTTTGGACAAAAGCTGAAGTTTCCTTGGATTCTTTGTCAGAATATTGATAAGAAAAAGCTACGAAGCCAATATGAACCTAGTCCAACTGACGTCAATGAAGGGGAAGCTTAAATTAAGGAGTTACAAACTTACCACAACGTGTGCTTACAGCTCAGGAACTGCAGCAAATGAATGGCCAATTTCATAAGGAGCTTGGAGGTTTTGGTACCACTCTTTCCTCTCTTCCTGTAGAAGAATCCACATCTTCAAACCCAGACAACCCAAACCATTGGCAACCGGGACATTCAAACTTGAAAAAAAATTCTAATTTCACATGCCCCGAGCATTTGATGCATAAAACTGATAAGCAAAATTCAAATTGCATGCAGCTGCTTTAAGTGCTATGTTGTTCACGAACTTGTAACAGTCTTTTTCGGTATTATTGCATCATTGTGATCTAATTCACTGGACAATACATATATAAGATCAAGCTAATTGCTAGGTAACATTTCTATCATTCTCCCACAACAGATGAGGTATCTCTTTTCTATAATTTTTTTTCTCATTATCAGATATTTTCAATGAAAGAATTTGTAAATATATTACCAATAAAAATGGGAACTTATAAAAGCGAGGAGGACAACACCACAAGGTGATGTTACCATTACAACACTTGCACTGAGATGGACATAGATACTGACACATCATCAGTGAATCGTGTGTCCCGGTTTGGAGCTGAGTTGCCTGCAAATGCATATCCAATGCCCAATCCACCAAAATGCAACGATGCGTTCTCACACCTCTGAAACACTCTAGCAAGTGATGCAGCCTTTCTTCTTGCCCTCTTTGTACCTGTAAACAACAAAGTCTGAAGTAAACCAGCCAATGCAGGGGCTTTAAGCACTCTTTCAGTCGCAGCAGCCCCACCACTGCGGCATAACTCAAGCAATGCTGCAACTGCATTCTCTTTCCCTCTTGCTGTTCCACATCTCATCATCGCTGTTAACCCTGCCACTGCCATTTCTTCCTTCCCCACTGCTTCGGCCCCTATTGGCTGCCTAACAATTAAGGCCAATGCACCCGCTGCTTCCTCGGCAACCCCTTCATTTCCTAAAACTCCAACAAGTGCTGTAACAGCTCCACCCTCTATCATTCTCGCACAGATGTCTGTATGAGTAGAGAGATTAAATAAAGCAGTTACAGCATCCTTCTTCCCTCTTGGGGTCCCAACTCTCAACAACCCTGCTAACGCTTCAACTGCCCCTCCCTGATCAGCTATTCTCTTCTTATAGTCATGAACTGCAGAGAGGCTGAACAATGTTGCTGCAGCATTTTCCCTGGCCTCTGTCGTGAGCCCAAGCCTCAAGACTTCAACAATTGATCTTAGACAGCCATCCTCGTCCATAATTCGACTTTTGTTTTTATCATAAATGGATAAATTCAGCATTGCAGTAACAGAATTCTCTTGCGCAACAGGGTTTGAAGATGACAGCAACTTCCTTAAGTGTGGAATTGCCCCGGCCTCAGCAATAAAAGCACGGTTTTGCTTTCCTGTTTTAGCCAACAAACGAATCTCACGAGCAGCAATAGTCTGAGCTACCTGAGATCCATCTGCTAGATGTTGAATAAGAAGTGTCGCTGTGGCTCTATTGGCTTCAGTTGCTGCTTTATTTGGCAAAGCAGAAGCAAAAGACTCTGCGGATGCATCTGCAGTCTCCGGAGGATCATATGGAACACCATGAGCAGTACACCACTGCATGATCAAGCTCCTCAAAGCTCGATTAGGAACAAGGCGCGTATGGATGAGCATTTGCCCTGTCTGTGGACAACTACAATTCCCTTCCTCCATCCACCTAGCTATTGAACTCCGATCATAAGTCTGCCCTGTTGAAATTATCACAGGATCTCTCATCAAGTCCCATGATATTGGACAACAAAAGTCCTTAGGAATGGTTAAAAATGTATCAGCGATCTCTTGAGTAATCAACCCTTTTCTCGGTTTCTTCTGGTTCCTGAAAGACATCTGCACCTCATCTTCCTCGAAACCAAATAGCAAAAACCTACAATATCTTGTAATTGCAACAAATCCATTAAGCACAGAAGCTGTAGGTTCAATATCCCCTTCATAATTCACAATCTGCTCCTCCAAAAACTCAATCTCGCACCTACAACTTTTGGCATCCCTAATCCCCAATCTCTCCACAAAGAACAACCTTAAGTCCACATGATTTGGTATCCTCCCATTCTCAAACTCATTAAAAAATGAAAAGAACGTACGCCTTAAATTCTCATCACTTTTATCAACAAACAATTTTGCCTTCCTAGCCTGGCTTTGCAACAGCTCAACTTGTTCCCTAACATCATCACTCAGACCAACATCTTTTATAGGAAAAACATCCAAAAGGGTAGAAATTTCTTGATTCAAATCATGGAAATGGCCTGAAATTGATTGGTTTTGAAGCAAAAGCCACAACTTACTGGAATGGGCACAATAATCGAGTAGTATCTTTGCCCTATATAGAAACAAATAGAGCTCCTTGAAGCACAGTATGGCTGTTGATGGCAAGCTGGACATGGACCCTGATCCCGAATCCTTCAAATAATCCAACAGAACAACGAAAATTTCCAACTTTCGAATCAAAGATCGAGAATTTCTTCGCTGAAAGAAGAAAACTTTGTTGGAAAAGCAAAAAACAAGGTCAGAAGAGATAGCTGCCAGGGTTTGAACAAGAGCTACTTCTGTTAAGTCAACGGGAGCCAAGAAAGCCTCTAGAGACGGCGATCTTCTCCTCCTCAGAGAAGAGAATATAGCTGCTGTTGCCATGATTGATAACTCCAAAGCTGAATTCTAGAACAAGGGTCTAAGGAGAATCAACTCTGGCTAAAACAGAAAAAGATCTGCAACAAACAAATGAAATGAAAAGCCAAAGAAAGTGAAAATGAAAAAAAACAAAGAATACCCTAGGATGTTTAGCCTTATTCTAGTTCTGGGCTGTGGTTGAATCTTCAAATGATGTTGTATATAAATGATCGCAGAAACTAAAAGGCTTCGTTTTTCATGCCAGTAAAAAGAAATGAAAAAATGAAAAGTCTTTCAATAGGAAAGACATTAATGTAAAAACCGAATCCGCGTTAAGAAGATAAAAGAAGAAGGAAGTGAATTTTCCTTGGAAAGACTTAATAGTTTATATTTTTCCCTTTCTTCAACTTTTTTTTTCTTTTCTCTCCAAGAATTTCACTGCATTTGCTATGAAAATGAGTTGTATGGCTTTGACAAAAAAATACTCAGATTCTTGTCCATTCGTTCCTTTTCTATTTTCCCCCTCTACTGTTTAAGGAGCGAGAGAGAAAATGGTTTTTAAACGCGCAGAGCTTCGGCGGTTACCTTACCGGTTCGTGAAACTAGATTTTTGTTAAACCATAAAGGACGGCTCTTTAATAGGGTAGAACTTAGGAGGATTAAGTTTTTTTCATTTGGCTTTTGGGGTTAATTAAACCCTTTTTATTAGACTTTTTTAATATATTTTTTATATATTTCAATATAGTAAAATAAGAAAATTTCTTTATCCATCTAAATTGAAAAAAATATAATGGTAAGTTTTTTAATTTTAATCTATATTAAGATAATATATAAAGGTAATTTAAATTTAAGATAAAACATTGAAAAAATTAGAAAAAGATAATTGATTTTTTTGTTTTAAAGGAATAAAGAGAAATGATAATTTTTTTTTTAATTTTAATCCATATGGATAAAGAAATTGAAAAAAAAAAATAACTAAAAAATATATTGAAAAAAGATGATTGATTTTTTTTTATTTGAATAAAATTAGAAAAAAATTGATTTTTTATTTTAATTTATATAAGAGTTTAAGATAATACATGTGTCAAAAGTTGAAATGATATTATCTTTTTAAATTTTAATCTATATAGTAAGATAATATGTATAGATAGTTTTAATTTAAGATAACAAATTGAAAATATTAGAAAAAGATAATTGATTTTTTTAATTTTAAAGGAAATAAGAAAAAAGATAACTTTTATTTTAATTTTAAATCTATATGGATAAAGAAATTGAAAAAAGATAATTGGTTTTTCTTTTTAAATTTTATCTATATAGGTAATTTTAATTTAAGATAATACATGGAAAAAAATATATTGAAAAAATATAATTAATTTTTATTTTAATAAAATTATAAAAAAATAATTTTTTTATAAGAGTTTAAAATAATACATGTGTCAAAAGTTGAAATGATATTATCTTTTTTGCCAAAAGCTTTATTTTTTATATATTTATATAAGATAACTGATGTGGGGTTAGTTTATAAATTATATACACTGAGAATATATCATAATGTGCCATCTCATTAATTTATAAATTTAAAATAATTTTTTATAAATAAATATCATTATATTAACTAATTAATAAGATATAATTTGATAATAATGTTTAAACTTTGAGTTTGTATATGATGCACTGATAGTATACAGTTTCTATACACTATCAATGCATCAGAGGTTGACACCTCATCAATAGGCCCTTATGGGCAAATGAAAAAAATTTATTTATATTTGCATATAAAGGCCTATTGATGAGGTGTCAACTTCTGATGCATTGACAGCGTATAAAAATTATACACTGTCAGTGTATTATATATAAATCCTTAAACTTTTTAAACTATGAGTGCATCAAATGTAAACTTTTAAATGAATGCTCAAAGTTATTAGACTTATTTTAGATCTTGGTTGGCTTTTTCTAATGGTTTGGTTTTACAATGTTGTTGGCAATAGGTAATTTCTTATGAATTTTTTTACATTTTTTAACTTAAGAGGTAAAATAAAATAACTGAATTTTACATTAAGATAAGATGATATATAATAACATTCCACTTTGAGAATAGTACATCCATAATTTAATTGAAACAGAACCTCATTCCAACTAATGATATTATGTTCACATAATAAACCAAACAAATTTGCATTTCTTTTTTTAATTAAAAAACATAGTAACATAATAATATTATTCATAGTATTTGAATGTATTTAAATTTTATAAGTCCAATTAATTTGCAAATCCTTTTGTTTTATTAACCCTTTTTAAGTTTTTTATTAACTGCGATCTCTCTTTGCGGGAAGAGTACTGATTGCAATTCTTTTCGGTTGAAAATAAAGCAAATGCGGACATTAGTCATTAGATTTGCTTCATTTCAAGGGTTGTCCCAAAAAAAAACACTGGGCCCACGCTTCTATTAGGCGCGTGGAATTGTAAAGTCATTACAAAAAAAAACCCCTATACTGTCCCACTTTGACAAAAAACGTTTTCCCAAATCGCAAACGCACAATCACAACAAGTTGACCTTCAAAAGGCAATCCAACACTCAAAACACAACAGTCGGACAACAAAGGTTTAAAAAAGAACATGCCATTAGTCGACAAAAGCTTCCTCGGAGAGTTAAGGAAATCCATTACTAAGGTTTTAAAGATATTAATTATTTAATTAAATTATCATCATCATCATCATCATAATTCTTTAAATTTTACTTTACCAAATTTTAACTCCATTTGAAATATTATTCTGCTAAAAAATGAAGAAGGTTGATAAAACTCTTTTTTAAGTGTAAATTCCAAATTAGACCATTCCTTATTTGTATTAATTTTATTTTGTGTTGAAAATGTAAAATTACAAAAATTATCTTGTTACAATTCTCATTAACACATCAAATATAAAAATATCATATAAAATTTTGTCGAAACTTAAATTTTTATCGTTTTTGTAATATTTTTTAATTTTTTTATGTTGTGTGACGTGTCTAAATTATAGGTATTAAATCCTTAATCATCAATGTTAAAAAAATAATGAAAGGGAGAAGGACAAAATTTATAATGTCACCCCTTAACCACTACATAAAAATGTAAAACAAATGGGAAAAAAGAAAAGAAATAGCAATTTGGAGTAATTTTGAAATGGTTGAGAAGGAAGTAAAAGTTGGAAGTTGGAACATGACATCAACATTTATTTGAAAATTAATGGGAGTCGCAAATTTGGGTGATGGAGAAGAAGAGCTCATTTTAATGTATAGCTTTTAAAAAGAAGAGAAGAAATTTGAGAATATGATTTACTAAAATTGCAAGGGTTGCAACTATTACCCAGAGGCGGCTCGTCATTGCCCCTTGAGGGGGCCATGGCCTTCCCAAAATTTGTACAACCCTTATGTGTAAACATAAGAAGTTTATGTTTGTCGTAACGGCTTCGCGCTCGACGAATTTGAAAAACATTTTAAAAACAAAAATGGGAGTCGCCACCAATCTTTTTTGACTAGGTGTGATTGGCCACCTGAAAACGTTTATCTTTTCAACAAAATCTCAAAATTAATTAAGTTTTATTAAAAAGATAATCTTTTGGTCTGCGAAACAAAAATTGGGTTCGGGGTTACGGTTACGCGTGGGGAAGGATTAGCACCCCCACGACGCCCGTTAAAAAACGGTACCATAATAATCATGTGTTATCCTTTTTGTTTTAATAAAATGATCTTAATTTAATATTTAAAATTAATTCCTTTTTTATTCCATTTTTGAAGCATTTTATTGTTTATCAAAATTATTTTTTCATTTTTAAAAAAAGGTTAGATTTTGTTTATCAAAAGTGAGTGTGAACCCCTTTATATTGAATAATTAAATCGAATACTCCAATACTTTTGGCAGCATTTGAAATAATTTTCCTCACCTAGAGATTTCTTAAGAATCACTACTTGTGACTTCTACAGAATCTCATCCTCGGAAGATTCACGTTTATTTAGGAATTAAATAGATGCATATGATGCAAACAAATAATATATGATGCAAATGAATTTTTTATTTTAAATTTCATTATTTATTTGTTTATATATTTATTTATATTTCTTTGTTGTTTTTTTTTTAAAAAAAACTTATTCATTTTCCTTTTTATTAAAAATTTAAATTATTGAAAAATCATACTAAATATTTCAATACTTTTGGCAACATTTAATACAACTCTTCTCACCTAAGGATCAGCTAGGAATCACTACTTGTGACTTCCGTAGCATCCCATCATCGGACATTTATTCAATTAAAATTTAATCTTATTATTAGTTTCCTTTTTCTATTTCTTTAAAAAAAATTATTTATTTTTATTTTTAATTAAAAAAATTAAATTATTGAAAAATCATACTAAATATTCCAATACTTTTGGCAACATTTAGTACGTCTCTTCTCACCTAGGGATCAGCTAGGAATCACTACTTGTAACTTCCGTAACATCCCATCATCGGACTTTTATTTAATTGAATTTAATTTTCTTTCATTTTTCTTTATTTTTAAGTAAGCTTTCTAATCAATAATAATAATAAATACAAGTAAAAGAAAATTTTTCAATTTCTTATTTTACAACATGCATTAATAATAATAATAATAATAATAATAATAATAATAATAATAATAATAACAACAACAACAATAATAATAATATAAATAGTAACAAACTAAATAATAAAAATAAAAATAAAAATAAAAATAAAAATAAATATATATATTAATAATAATAATAATAATAAGAGAAAATGGGACAAAATTAGGTGTCAACAGCTGCCCCTCTTTGCTCATTGCTGAGAATCAGGAATATAGCAAAAACAATAGACACTAATTTTGTCCGACTTATGACCTGATTTTTTTCTTCTTTTTTTTTCTTTTTTTTTTGTTCTTCTTTCTTTTTTTTTTCTCTCCTCTTGCAGCAGAGGCGATGAAACTTTAAATTCTTTTTCTGAAATGTACACCTCTTGCAGCAGAGGCGATGAAACTTTAAATTTTTCCTGAAAATGTGCTCCTCTTGCAGCAGAGGCAATGAAACTTTAAATTTTTCCTGAAAATGTGGTCCTCTTGTAGCAGAGGCAATGAAACTTTAAATTTTTCCTGAAAATGTGCTCCTCTTGCAGCAGAGGCAATGAAACTTTAAAATTTTGCCCGGAGGACTTAGAAATGGTGCCCGGAGGACTTAAATTCCTTTTTCTGAAAAATGCTCCTCTTGCAGCAGAGGCAATGAAACTTTAAAATTTGCCCGGAGGACTTAGAAATGGTGCCCGGAGGACTTAAATTCCTTTTTTTGAAAAGTGCTCCTCTTGCAGCAGAGGCGATGAAACTTTAAAATGAAAGATTTCACATTCAAAGATCTAGGAATTCACATCTTGAAATTTTGTCTCAGGAATTCACATCCGAGTGTTTGTTTCGGGAATTCACATCCGAAAATTCAGGTATTCACATCTGAAAAATTTGTTCAGGAATTCACATCCGAAAAGTTTGTTCGGGAATTCACATCCGAAAATTGATTTCGGGGATTCGCATCCGAATTTTGGTTTCGGGAATTCACATCCGAACATCTAGGAATTCTCATCTGGATAATTTATATCGGGAATTTTTCGTCCGAAAATCTCATTTATCTCGTTCTAATATTGATGTGTTTAATCTTATCTAGAACTTTGTTTGAAGAGCTTCAATTCAAATTTAAACTTTCAAGAATTCTCTTTTTTTTTCTTTTTTCTTTTTCTTTCTTCTTTTCTCTCTCTCTTTTTTTTTTCTTTTTTTCTTCTTTTCTTTTTTCTTTTCTTTTTCCCTTTTTGTTTTTTTGATCTTAGACTTAAATCGGGAATTCACTTCCAATAATTTAAGGGTTCTCATTTAGAAAATTTCTATTTCGGGAATTCACATCCGAAAATCTAAAATATCATTTCGGGAATTCGCATCCGAAAGTTCTAGGAATTCACTTCTAGAAAATTTTGTTTCGGGAATTCACATCCGAAAGGTCTAGGGATTTACATCTAGGAAATTTTTGTTTCGGGAATTCGCATCCGAAAATTGGTCTTGGTGATTCAGACCCAAGCGTCTAGGAATTCTCATCTAGAGAATTTATATCGGGAATTTCTCGTCCGATTGTTGGTTTCGGGAATTCACATACGAAAAATTTGACTTGGGGATTCATACCCAAACGTCCAGGAATTCTCATTTGGATAATTTATATCGGGAATTTCTCGTCCGATTGTTGGTTTCGGGAATTCACATCCGAAAATCTTGACTTAGGGATTCACACCCAAACGTCCAGGAATTTTCATCTGGAAGATTTATATCGAGAATTTCTCGTCCGATTGTTGGCTTCGGGAATTCACATCCGAAAAATTAGTAAATTTCTCACATTTCAACATTTTCTCTTTTTTTAAAAAATTTTATTTCATCTTAATTTCTTATAGAATTCAAAGTTCATCATCTTAAAATCCAAATTTTTGCTTTAAAATTCTTGAAAATCATGTTTCCCAAAATTCCACTCAACTTAAAATTGAAAATTTTCTTACCCAAGGTTAAAAATTTTTCATTTCTTTCCTAGGTGCATGTGATGAATGCAATGCAAAGGTTGTTAAAAAAAATCATGCAAAAATGATGGTAACAAGGTTCACAAGACCATCCCTTCCATCATCTTACCTTTCCTTCTTAACACTGGTTCCACAATCTCAACTGGTTTTCCTTCATTCTTCACTACCTAATCAACTCTGGTATATTCCATTTGGAGACTTCAAGCATTGATATACTTCATTATCGTCTCAATTCTCATTTGCCCCATATCTTCCCAAAAATTTGGTAATGTATGAATTTTTATGAATAGTGCTATTCATTTATTTTTCATCATTTCAGTTTCATAACAAATGCAATGTCATCACATTTTCTTGATTTTTTATTGGTATGAAATGGGATAAAAATTAAAGGAGGGGTATTTATGATGAAGGGGATAAGAATAATTTTGTCAAAGAGCCAGGCAACTTGAAGGAAAGAAAAGGCAACAATTTTCAAACAAAAAATATTCAATCAATCTTGATAGAAAATTTGGGATTCTTTCTCTAACAAATCTATTTCCTTGATGTCCTTAATCTTTTGAGTTAATTGTATTGAGATTAACTCCTATTTGACAAAATGTTTCCACCATGAAAATTTAAGACAGAGATCTCCTCTACTTGCCAACTTGATCCTCCATCCTTATTTGACTCGAACCGCCCTTTTCGGGTTTTCGATTTGAGTCATTATTTTTCTTTTTCTTTTTTTATCATTTTTCCTTCTTTTCTTCTCTCTTTTTTGTCATTTTTTTCACCCTTTTTTTTTATCATTTTTTATTCATCCTCAACATCCTCATTATGGTCCACTATCAAGGAATCACAATCTTCACGTAATTTCTTGGCCCAATGTATGGTCCTTCGACTCAAATATTCACATTTGATCAAAATGGACTTTTAAGGTACGTAATGTAGGCTAAGGTGAGGGGTTATGAAAGAAAGGACATAACAGGCCCAAAATTTGTGTTTTAAAGGGTTATAAACCAAAGGATCATTTTCTAATACACGACACATTTAGGCACTTTGCCCCATTCTTCATCCAATCTTTTTCATTCCACTTCCATTTCTTATTTTTCTCCCTTTTTTCACAAATAACTTTAAAATGTAAAGGGGTTTTCTTTTTATTTGCCCCTTAAATTCTTCCATAGATTTCGAATGAACAAACTTCTTTCTTTTTCTTCCTTTTTTCTTCCATTTTTTTTTTAGATTTTGCCCTTCGATGTGGAGGGTGATCCTTGGTGGGGGTTTTTTTTTTTGAAAAAAAACATACTAAGCTTAAAGGGGTTAGCAATGGACAATTTTCTTACAGTGAAATGTAGGTGAAAGATGGCCATTCTTTCTTTCAAATGTGAAAACTTTTATCAAAGAATCATTTACTGAGCCAACACCAACTTGTGGAACCATCTGTTACAAAATTGCATGTCAACTCTCAAATCATATTTTCACTGCAATATTCATGCTAAGATTTTGGACAAGATCATCAACACGAATAAAGCTTTGGTAGAGTTCTAATCCCAAATTATTATCAACATCGATATCATATTTATCGTTTAAAAATTTAAAAAATGGAGGAAATGTGGTGAGGTATATAAAGAAGACAAAGCCAAATTTGAATCGAGCAAGAGAGAGAAACGTGATGAACATGCATATGCTACTTCATTAAGATGATAAAAGATAAATGTAAGTCTATACATAAAAAGCCATTAAAGTTGGGCCATAACTTTAACCAAAAACAACCTCACATCATCATGAATGACCCACCAAAAGGATCTTTTTTATAGTTATACCCTGGCACTGTTGGACAAGAGATTAACATTTGATCATTCCATCGTCTCAAGATTCAATAAACCCTTTCTGATCAAACTTTGCACCTTACGCTTAAAAGCAGGGCAGTTGTCTATCGAGTGACCCAAGTTTCCATTATGATAATCACATCGAGCATTCGGGTCGTACCACTCCGGGTATGGAGGCTCCAAAGGCTTTAGTGGGATCGGGGTAACAAGTTGGTTCTCGACAAGGTATTGGAATATTTCAGTGTAGGACCAAGGGACTAGATCAATGTCGGTCCTTCTCCGTTTGTTTCGAGATCCTCTTTGGTTATTTTGGGTAGGCATGGGTGTTTGGAAACCCATTTGCCAACTAGACTGCGGGATTGGCTGATGGGTATTCAAGCCTGGAGAGGTATTATTTGTGATGGGGTAATGGGTTTGGTACATGGGATAAGGATGATATGGAGCAAAGTCTTCCATATGTTACCCCTCATAATTCATAGCATGAACATCTCTTCCATTCCCCGATGTATCACCTCTTCTTGTATTCATGGCATCATCCCCTACAAGCTTGCCACTATTGATTGCATTCTCTATTATTTCACCAGAAATTACCATATCTGCAAAATTCTTGGTGGCATTACCGACCATCATTTCATAAAACGGTGCCGGGAGTGTGTTGACAAACAAGATGGCGGTTTCTTTTTCTGTGAGGGGCGGTTGAACTTGGGCAGCTACATCCCTCCACCTTCGAGCATATTCTCTAAAGCTCTCCTCATGCTTCTTCCTCATACCCTGTAGGGATAGGCGGTCCGGTGCCAAATCTTCAATGTGCTTGTATTGAGTAATGAATGCCCGAGCCAATTCTTTCCATGAATGGATATGGGCTCGATCTAGCTGGGTGTACCACCTGGCGGCTGATCCGGTAAGACTGTCTTGAAAAGTATGCACCAATAATTCATCATTCTGAGCATATGCAGCCATTTTTCGGCAATACATCTTAATATGAGTTGTCGGGCATTTGGTCCCATCATACTTTTCAAAATCTGGAACTTTGAACTTTGGTGGGATAATTACACCCGGTACCAAACAGAGCTCACTCGCCTCCAAAGAACCATATAAATTCATCCCTTTGATAGCTCGTAACCTCTCTTCAAGGAGATCTAACTTTGTTCGAGGCTCTAAATTCTCTTTCATTGTTGATACACCCATCTTTAATTTCTCCTGTTCTTTAGGATCCTC
The DNA here is from genome assembly GCA_031772115.1 of Heritiera littoralis. Lineage (NCBI taxonomy): Eukaryota > Viridiplantae > Streptophyta > Magnoliopsida > Malvales > Malvaceae > Heritiera > Heritiera littoralis. The sequence goes on along the minus strand of JAPDPK010000026.1, from coordinate 3,267,193 downwards.
TGAATCATGGACAGAGATCGGGTCTGATGGCTTCCTACTAAGGTTTGGATTGTCATGCCCCGAAAATGGCGTATGCTGTGAAGTATGGACTTGGGGTGGAATGGGACTATGTGGATATGGACGTCCACCATTTTGTGCCCACCTTTCTTGGGTAGTTGCTTCCTGCACTGGCTCCTTTCCTTTACTCATCTTGGTCATCATCTCCATCATTGCAGCCAATTGCCCCCTCATCTCTTCTTGCGCCTTTTCTATTTTCTCCATTCGGCTAGCCTGTCCTTCTTCCATGGTCTATACGCGAGTGAGAGCCCCAGACTGCTTTGTAACCTTTGATGGTCGAGAGGCCTTGAACCTTATTACCACAATTTTCTAATTAGAAAAACCTTATCTTATTTCTTTCAAGATTTTTTTGGAACAAACAAATTTTTTCTTCTTTTCTTTCTCGAAAAATGAAGAGTATTGACATATTTACTGAAGTATAACAAGTGTATGATGTGAATTTTATGAAAATCATGTTATTTGCATATGTATGGAACAATTTTTACTTCCCTTTTTTTTTTTTACTTTTCTCTAAGTTTCCTGATTTTACATGTTAGATGTTTAGGTCTTCACTTTAACCAAATCTTAGGGAGGAATAATTTTAATGAAAATAATCAATCAATAGCACATGTACACAAATTTGATAAAAATAAAATTGAAAGAATAAACAAATTCAAAATTGTAAAAGACTTAGTTTAGTTTCTCAAAGACTTATCTACGAAATGTGATGCAACAATGCAAAATGTATACCAAAGTTCAAACTGAAATTTGCCCCTTACTTATCATATTCACTTATTAACTTAAGAGGTCAAGTTTGACACAAGTTAAGGAAATTGAAGAATAATCTTAAACTATACCAAAAACTCTTTCTTTTTTTTTTTGTGTTTTCAATTCTTAGTAGGAAAGAACACTTTTTTTTACCCATGAAATACTATGTAAAATGTTCAGGACATGACACAATAACAAGGCATGATGAAGGACATGTTTATACAAAATGTAATTTATACACAATGCAGTGGTAATGAAGATCAAATTTTGTTTTATTTCACCTAACTTTCATGATTCTAAAATGCACATGACATGAATATCAACATATATATACACAATGATGATGAAATGAATTAAAATGATACATGTCCCTAACATGTTTGAGAAAAACGAATATTTGTATTCACAATACCTAGACACTAATCTTATTATTCCTTAATCCAATCATGCAAGAAAGATGGAATTCCTAACTAAACCTGAGCATTCTTTTTTATTTTTCTAGAAATCATTTTTCTCTGATCACCAAACAAATTTTTTTTTATTTTCTATTTTTTCTAAAAAATAAAATTCACATTCCCTATTCTATTCTTTCTTTCTAAAATTGATTTTATTTCATTTTTATTCCAAATTAAACTTTTTCTCTTATCACTAAAATTTTCTTTTTATTTTCTATTTTTCCTAAATTCCACATCCCCTATCGATTCTTTTTTTCAAAAATTAACTTTATTTCAAACTATTTTTTTTTTGAATTCTTTTCCACACAAATTCAAGGACAATTTTTTTATTGACATCTTTTTGTTCAAATTTTTTTTTATGAGATAATCAAGAAAAGGAAAAATTTTTATTTTCTGTTTTTATATTTTCATTAAAACTCCTATACAACCCAAAAATAAAAAATATTTTTCTTTATTTTTTTTTTCTTGTCAACTTATTCTTTAAATTATTCAGAAAAGGAAAAGAAAGATCAATGAAAGATTTTGTTAACTCTATTTTACCTTTATTTAGAAAAAACGTCAGCTCTCTTTGTATCTTTCCATTTATTCCCTTTTTTATGTCCATATTTTTGAAAGAAATCCCTCTTCTCCTTTTTTTTTTAAGAAAAATTATTCCCATTATTTTGAAAGAAAAGTTTGTTTTATTATTTTTCTCACACTTTCTTTTTTCATTAAAACTTAGATTCTTTCTTTTTTATTCTACAAAATCTCTTTCCACAATTTTATTATTATTATTTTTTTTTGAAAAATCCTTTTTGAAAAACAAGAAAAATTTCTAAGACTTTAATTATGGACAATTCAAACCAAAATCCATAGTACCTTTATTATTGATACGAGAAATGGGGTCAAATGATGTTCCCTCTTGTGTCCTAATTTCAAAAATCGGACATGACTCTACCTAAAACTGGCTTCTTAGGTATTTCTATATGCTAGGTTAGGATCTAAAGATCTTAAAGTTCCCAAATTATACCTCACTGACGTCCACACTAGACTAGTAAGATTTAATTTGAGTGGGAGTATTTCGATTGCCATTGCGGAGGTGATTACCTCACGAGAGCAAAGGTACTCTACTCCCTCCTAAGAAGGACGGAACCCGGGTATAGAGCTCATGTCATGCAAATGCAAGTGCAAGTGTGTGTATGATGGAACACGTCAGACTCAAATTAAATTATTTTCTCTATCCTAAATGCCTCGACAATTTATTAGCAATAATATATACAAAAATAAAGAATGCTATAAAATAATCAACATAATTAAAACACACAAAAGCAACTAATTATTTTAAAATTAAAGAAATTAAATTTAAATATTAGTTAAGACCTTTAAATTAAAACTTAGGATAACACATGATTAATAAATGGCTTGACCCTCAAAAAGTCCCCAGTGGAGTCGCCAAACTGTCGTAACGGCTTCGCGCTCGACGAATTTGAAAAACATTTTAAAAACAAAAATGGGAGTCGCCACCAATCTTTTTTGACTAGGTGTGATTGGCCACCTGAAAACGTTTATCTTTTCAACAAAATCTCAAAATTAATTAAGTTTTATTAAAAAGATAATCTTTTGGTCTGCGAAACAAAAATTGGGTTCGGGGGTACGGTTACGCGTGGGGAAGGATTAGCACCCCCACGACGCCCGTTAAAAAACGGTACCATAATAATCATGTGTTATCCTTTTTGTTTTAATAAAATGATCTTAATTTAATATTTAAAATTAATTCCTTTTTTATTCCATTTTTGAAGCATTTTATTGTTTATCTAAATTATTTTTTCATTTTTAAAAAAAGATTAGATTTTGTTTATCAAAAGTGAGTGTGAACCCCTTTATATTGAATAATTAAATCGAATACTCCAATACTTTTGGCAGCATTTGAAATAATTTTCCTCACCTAGAGATTTCTTAAGAATCACTACTTGTGGCTTCTACAGAATCTCATCCTCGGAAGATTCACGTTTATTTAGGAATTAAATGGATGCATATGATGCAAACAAATAATATGTGATGCAAATGAATTTTTAATTTTAAATTTCATTATTTATTTGTTTATTTATTTATTTATATTTCTTTGTTGTTTTTTTTATAAAAAACTTATTCATTTTCCTTTTTATTAAAAATTTAAATTATTGAAAAATCATACTAAATATTCCAATACTTTTGGCAACATTTAGTACGACTCTTCTCACCTAAGGATCAGCTAGGAATCACTACTTGTGACTTCCGTAGCATCCCATCATCGGACAATTATTCAATTAAAATTTAATCTTATTATTAGTTTCCTTTTTCTATTTCTTTAAAAAAAATTATTTATTTTTATTTTTAATTAAAAAAATTAAATTATTGAAAAATCATACTAAATATTCCAATACTTTTGGCAACATTTAGTACGTCTCTTCTCACCTAGGGATCAGCTAGGAATCACTACTTGTGACTTCCGTAACATCCCATCATCGGACTTTTATTTAATTGAATTTAATTTTCTTTCATTTTTCTTTATTTTTAAGCAAGCTTTCTAATCAATAATAATAATAAATACAAGTAAAAGAAAATTTTTCAATTTCTTATTTTACAACATGCATTAGTAATAATAATAATAATAATAATAATAACAATAATAATATAAATAGTAACAAACTAAATAATAAAAATAAAAATAAAAATAAAAATAAAAATATATTAATAATAATAATAATAATAATAATAATAATAATAATAATAATAATAATAATAATAATAATAAGAGAAAATGGGACAAAATTAGGTGTCAACAATACTCTAATAGAGATTTGGCTCCCTCAAAGTTTGGACAAGCTTAATTTTGCTTATTTATGTTTTGATCCAAAATTAAATTTTATATATTGCAATTTATGAGAGGTTAAAGTCATATTATTATTTGTCTATATATTATGCCTACCAATAACTATTTATAAATTTTTAAAAATTAAAAATGTCACAATATTTAAATTACAGTAATTTTGACAAAAATCGCACTAACTTTTTATCATTCTTATAAGATTTTAAATTTCTTATCAAGTTCTAAATGTTTTTTTTTCTTTTATTTTTAGTAAAAAGGAGCTCAAACCCCATGAGAAATAGGAGAGACTAATTTTTTTTATTTTCTTTGTAACTTATTATAATTTCTCCTCTCTATATAATTTTTCATCTTATTCCATATCTTTATTTCATGTTATTTTGCAATCTTCTTTCAATAAAAAGTTAGATTGAAAGCACTTTATAAAAAGTTTTAAAAAATCGTAAATTTTAATTTCAAAGTTTCAACTTTAGTTTTATAAAAAAATATATATCTATTTTTCTTGTTCAAATAAAAAATATAATTTAAAAATTGATTTATTTATTAAATTGTTCAAAAAAGTTTTCATAATTCATTGAAAGATTGTATAATTGGTAAATTTACTATTATATTAAAAGTTTTGACATTTTTAAAATTTTAATGTTGTCATTATAATACTTTTATTTTCTAATTTTATGACTTTATTTTTTTTATTATTAGTATATATTTTCATATAAATAAATATGGGAGGGTGTCACACTCGAACATCATTGTGTTCATCTATGTGATGTGTTGATAGACTATGTCTTATAAAAGAATAAGATAAATATAATATTAATTGACCCCTCCAAAATCAATTCTCAAGATCCGTCACTGCTGTTACCTAACCTAACCATTATCAATTTCGTCCTTCCTTTTGAGCTAGATGGATGGGCTTCCTTTACCAAACTATACCAAACTTGATACAAGTACTAAGTGTAAATGACCATATGGTAGCATTGCATGGAATGGAAACTATGGGAGAATGGAAATCTCATTATTGATAATGACATTTGCTTTTGTATTTATAAATTATAATTTTTGTGAGAATAAGTCCTCATTCTTTCTAGAATGAATGGAATAAAGCATTTTAAGACCCCCACATTGTCTTTTATTGGCTTGAGGTTAATATGTCGTTCCAAATTTCTATTAACTGATATTTCTAATTTTATGATTTGGTTTAGACTCTTGACCAATTTCAAAGGGAAATAAAACAACCTACACCCCACCCACCCTCGTACTTGAATGAAATGTATGTAAGTTCGCCCTTTTTACTATTTGTATTATACTTACTTGTTTTATATCAAAATCCAAAAAACACGAAAATTATGTCATAATTTATATCAAGTTAATTTTCAACTTTGTCCAAATTTGTTAACAGTTTTCGTCAAAACTTTATGTTTTCTTGTGCCGCGTTATTAAATCAGGTTGAAAATTATCAAATCTAATAAAACAAAAATGGGAAAATCAACAATGAAAGGGACAGTACCGCTTGGCTTGACAGCCGGTTGGTGTTGGAACGCACCAAAAATGCAGCCATTTCTATCGTTATTGGCCTAACGTCTATTTCGGTTATTGGTTCATTTGGGTCGTAGTCCACAGCCACAAGCCGTTCCGATGACTTTGCGAGTTGCCCGCCAAGCAATTTTGTCCGCTGAAAAAAAAATTTAGGAGTACACAGTGACAGCACACCAATTATGTAAACTACTTAACACTTAAGATTCCAATATTGAGTATAAAATATCAATATTTAAATTTTTATGATCTTTTATCTTTAGTAGATAATTTATAAATCAAAGTTTAATGAATTTGTAAATTTTAATAATAAGTTGACGGTATATTTTGATTTTGAAGATAGAATAATTTTTTCAACTCTATAACTTTTAATTATAAAAAAGGTACATTTTGAAAAGATTGAATATCGTGTTAATGAGGTATAACTCAAGTTTTATTTGATATTAAATATTATAAAATGATTGTAATTTTACTTTTTATATGTAATTTTATATAAAAATTCAAAAAATTAAACATTATTTTGTTGCATCACATTTGCTCTTGAGTATATGTTTTTTTATGAAATTATATTATAATTAAAAATATTACATTCGGAATAAATAAACAAATAAATAAAGTAATTTGACGAATTCAATATAAAACCATTAAAAATTAAATGCTAATTTAAACTTTAAGAAACGAAAAATCATCGGTCTTCTTATGGAAACACACGACCTAAAAAAATAAAAAATAATAAGATAAAATGTTGAAAATAGTTGTAATACGCGTTGCAAATTCAATAATGTCATACTGAAAAAAGGCAATTCACATGGATAGCCTTTTGTTGATAATCATCCAAAAATAGTAATAATAATGTAAACAAATCCTTTTTTATTTTTCCCATTGAAAAAAAAAAAAGAAAGCAAAAAGAAAACACTTTTCATTTTCTTTAAAATCCTTTTAAAAATAAAACAACACAGGAGTCTTGCAATCAAGAGCTACGTGTCAATCGAACGTACAGCTGGCTCAACCGTCATCGTTGAATTACACACTCCACGTGTATTTTCATACCGTTGCCCTGCACCCAATCTCACGTTGGAAGCCACGTGGTGCAATAATTATTGTCAGCTGTGATCACGCCACGTAGTTTACGGTAAGGCCATTGGATTTAAAAAGGTCAAAGAAATGTTTTGACCACGTCAAAACACACCGGTTTATGTGCAGTGCTGCTTTTTTTTTTTTGATGGACCCATACCTAGAAAATAAGTTCCTGTAAATGTCATGATTGAACTTTAAATTAAATTTTTAAGTCAGTATTACTTCGAAAATTCACCTAATTTTTTAATAAATTAAACAAATAAAAATTAAAAATTTAAAAAAATAGTACGTACGAACTACCATACCACCGAACGTATAAAATACATGAGTAACATCTTACATCTTGTACTATTAAATATTACTTAATTGGCAATTATTAACCAAAAGAGATATTATTTAATGAAAGAATATTTAATTAATCTAACCTTATACAGTCAAAAATATATGAACGTAATATATATAACTGACATTGTGGACTATCATTCATGTGTTATAAGTTGATAAATTAATCGGGAAACTTTGAATATAATGTGGACAGACTTTGGAATATTTTAAGAAGGAAATGCCCATGTTTTAGAAGTTACAAAAATTATTAAATATTAAGATTTTTAAGGTAAATAACGTTATATTATATAGCCTTTAAGTCTTTAACCAGTCTTTCAAGCTAGGTCGATGATTAAACAATTTAACAAGAATTAGGCATTGAATTTTCGTAGCGGGAGAAAGGAAAGAGCATTGAACATATGGTTTAAAAAATTAAAATTAAAAATAAAAAAACAAAACCATGGAGAACTTCTCTTGCATTGTATGTTATATATTTACAAACACTGACTAAACATAATCCAAATCTTCCACCTGCATACCATATGAACACGTAATTAAACAATAATAAAGGCAAGATCAACGTATGATCAGCTGACCGACACCAAGGTTAAATTATTAGTAATATTAAAATACAGTGTAAGAATAAATATGTTGATCTTGAACATATTTCTAACAATAAAAATCAAGTAATGCGGGAAACAAATAACCATACCTCCAGCCATTGTCAAGTGGGATATATGTATTCGATTTCTCACTAATCCTCTTTTGACTTAGATGATATATCGTCTCTGAATTGAAGAGATTAGTCAGGACCAAGTACAACTCTTATATAGTCGTTCTTCCATCAAGAACGGCTGTCCGTTACCACTGCATTAATGACTGTCATTACTATTGCATTAATGTTTGTCCGTTACCATTGCATTAATGTCTGTCTGTTACCATTGTATTAATGTAAAAAATGTAACAGTTGTCTGTTACCATTGCATTCAATATCAAAACATATTGGACCATTAATATGCATAATGAAGAAAACGTTACAATCTCCCACTTGGTCCATACGTTGAATTAAGCATTGAATAACTCACTTAAGAAACAAACACATGAATCATAGTGATAAGTTCTCTAAGAACGAGTATTATCATCTATGTATTACAATGTATTTAATTTCTCAAGTACTACACTTAATGTGGCAACAATTAACTTAATGAATAAACCCTATGTTTATTCTTGGTCCAAAATAAAATATATATTTTCTCAAATAAATTAAGGTGCACATGAATATGAGAAAATATCTGAATGCAAAAGAGTTTCATTAACATACTGAATGTATATACAAATTATAAAGAGGAAACAATCCCCATTTTATCCACAAGATCCTTGTATTTCGTTGGTGGCATGCCCTAGTCAAAGGATCGGCAATCATTAACTCAGTGCTAATATGCTCAATGACCACTTTCTTTTCCTTAACATGTTCTCTAATGGCTAAGTACTTGATGTCGATGTGCTTGCTTCTACTTCCACTCTTATTATTCTTAGCCAAGAACACTGCAGATGAGTTATCACAGAAAATTTTCAATGGCCTAGAAATAGAATCCATAATTCTAAGTCTAGAAATGAAACTCTTAAGCCATACACCATGTGAAGTAGCCTCAAAACAAGAGACAAACTCGTCTTCCATAGTAGAGGTAGCAATTAAAGTCTGCTTAACACTTCTCCATGAAACAGCTCCACCGGCCATAATGAAAATGTACCCAGATGTTGATTTACGAGAATCAACACAGCCAGCAAAATCTGCATCAGAATAGCCTACCACACCCAAATTGTTCGTTTGTCTATACATAAGCATGTAATTTTTGGTTCCTTGGAGATACCTCATGACTTTCTTTGTAGCTCTCCAGTGGTCTATCCCTGGGTTACTTTGATATCGCCCTAACATTCTAACTGCAAATGCAATGTCAGGTCTTATGCAGACTTGAACATACATAAGGCTTCCAACTGCAGAAGCATATGGAATATTCTTCATGGATTCTCTCTCCAAATCATTCTTTGGACATTGGTTTAGACTAAATTTATCACCTTTCACGATGGGAGCAACACTTGCTGAACAATCCTTCATCCAAAATCTCTTCAAAACTTTATTGATATAAGTTTCTTGTGATAGACCTAATACACCACGAGATCTATCTCTATGGATCTTAATGCCAATGACATAAGATGCCTCACCCATATCTTTCGTATCAAAGTTTTTAGAGAGAAATTGTTTCACTTCATGTAGCATACCCTTATCGTTAGTTGCAAGCAAAATATCATCCACATATAAAACAAGAAAACATATTTTACTCCCACTGATCTTCTGGTATATACATTGATCCATGGGATTTTCAACAAAACCAAAAGAAGAAATTATTCCATGAAATTTGAAATACCATTGACGGGATGCTTGTTTCAGACCATATATGGATTTTTTAAGCTTGCAAACCAAGTGTTCACCTTCATTAGAAGAGAAACCTTCAGGTTGTTTCATGTATACCTCCTCTTCTAGATCACCATTAAGAAATGCTGTTTTCACATCCATTTGTTGCAACTCAAGGTCGAAATGTGCAACTAATGCTAAAATTATACGCAAAGAATCTTTCTTGGATACAAGAGAAAAGGTCTCCGTGTAATCGATTCCTTCTTTTTGAGTAAATCCCTTAGCAACAAGTCTCGCTTTATATCTTTCAATGTTGCCTAATGAGTCTCTTTTGGTCTTAAAGACCCATTTACAGCCAATGGCCTTCGCCCCATTAGGCAACTCTATAAGGTCCCAGACTCCGTTGCTTTTCATGGAATCCATCTCATCCTTCATAGCATTATACCATAATTTAGACTTTTTACAACTCATGGCTTGTGAAAACGTTTCAGGATCATTATCGGCTCCAATATCAGTTTCTTGTAGATACACAATATAGTCACTAGGAATTGCCGATCTCTTTTCACAAGTAGATCGTCTTAATGTTGAATCACCTTCTCCATGAGGAGCTTGTGGTTCAACTATTTGTTCAAGATTTTGAGATAAGTCCTGAATTTGTTGATCCACTGGAAGGTTTTCAACAACTTGTGGAACTTGAACGATTGGTTATTCTGCAGCTATTGGAACTTGAGGCGTGCTATGAATTATAGCCAATCTATTTGACAATGACGATGTAGAAGGTTGTTTTTCCTTATGATCATGAGCAGAAATTAAATCCCTGAACCGATCCCTTCCACTAATCATGTCATTTTCAAGAAACTTAGCATTTCTAGATTCCACAAACCTAGTAGTATGAGTTGGACAATAAAATCTATAACCCTTAGACGTTTCAGCATAACCAATAAAGAAACCACTAACTGTCCTTGGGTCAAGTTTCTTCTCATGTGGATTATAAATTCTCACTTCTGACGGACAACCCCAAACACACATATGTCTCAAACTTGGTTTTCAACCTTTCCATAATTCAAAAGGTGTCTTTGGAACAGCTTTAGTCGGAACACGGTTTAATATATACGTAACCGTCTTTAGTGCTTCAGTCCACAAGATCTTTGGAAGATTGGAGTTGCTAAGCATACTCCTCACCATGTCCATTAATGTTGCTACACCATTCTGATCCGGAGAACCAGGTAAGGTGTGCTGGGCAACAATCCCATGATCTTGAAGAAACTTAGCAAAAGGACCAGGTGCTTGTCCATTCTCAGTGTATCTACCATAATATTCGCCACCTCTATCAGATCTCACTATTTGTATTTGCTTCCCGCATTGATTCTCAACTTCAGCCTTAAAGACTTTGAAGGCATCTAATACGTCATTTTTATTATGAAGCAAGTACACATACATGAATCGTGAGTAATCATCAATGAAGGTGACGAAGTATTTCTGACCAGGCATGTCCATGTCCGGACAACATATGTCAGTGTGTATGATATCTAATATGGTTGAACTCCTATTGGCATATTTCTTAGACTTGTTTGTCTGCTTGCCCTTAATGCAGTCTACACAAGTCTCGAAATCAGTATAATCCAAAGTACTAAGTACTCCTTCATTGACTAATCTCTTAATTCTATTTATGGAGATATGACCTAATCTCCTATGCCACAACATAGAGGAATCCTCATTAATATTACACCTCTTATTACCAGTATGAACATGCAGAGAATTATTAGTGGCTTCATGTTGCAAAGAAATTTTATATAAACAATCAGATAAAATTTCAGAACCAACACAATTAGATTTATAAAACAAATTAAAAATATTGTCTTGAAAATTAAAAGAAAACCCCAAAGGACAAAGTCTAGTCTAGAAACAGAAATTAAGTTTCGAGAAAAACTGGGTACATAAAAAGTTCTTTCTAAAATTAAAGCGAAGCCACTATTTAAAATTAAAGTGCATGTTCCAATAACCTCCACATGTGAGCTCATCTTATTGCCTGATAAAATGCTCAGCTCACTTCCCATTGGCTTCCTTAGGTTTTGCATACCCTGTAAAGAGTTTGCAATATGGATTGTAGAACCAGAATCAATCCACCAAGTGTTAATATTAACATTAGCCATATTAGATTCATAACAAACAAAAGAGGATAGAATATTACCTTTCTTCTCAATCCACTTCTTAAATTTAAGGCAGTCTTTCTTTACGTGTCCCTTCTTTTTGCAAAAGAAACACTTGTTTTCCTTCTTAATATCAGCTTGAGGTGGTATTTTACCTTTCCCCTTCTGATTTCCCTTAGAAGTGGAAGCCTGAGATTTGTTAGCCTTCTTTGTACGAATTGTAGCTAGCATCGCACTTTCACCCAATTCCATAACAAGCCTCTCCTCTTCTTGAACGCATATGGTCATTAATTCATTAATTGACCATTTGTTCTTATGTGTGTTATAAGAGATCTTAAAGGGCCCATATTGCTGAGGAAGGGTGTTAAGTATAAAGTGCACGAGGAAGGAATCTGACATATCTACCTCTAGTTTCTTAAGTTGAGCCGCAATGTCCCGCATTTGCATGATATGCTCACGCACACCCTTAACGGTTGTGAGACGCAAAGAGGAAAACTTCAATATAAGGGTGCTTGCCAAGGCCTTTTCAGAAGTGACAAATTGATCGTCAATGGCCTTGAGCAATTCCCTAGCCTTCTCATATTGCTCCACGGAACCCCTTATACCAGCAGTAATTTTAGTCTTTATAAACATTGCACTGAGCCGATTGGATCTCTCCCATCGCTCATATAGTGCAACTTCAGCCGGACTACTTTCTTCAGTTATTGCTGGTGGTTCCTCTTTCCTAATAGCGTAGTCTATATCCATCCATCCTAGATGTAAGAGAATCCGTTCTATCCATACCTTATAGTTGTCACCCCTAAGTTCTGGAATCTCTAGGCGCATATCGGTGTAACTAGCAGGTTGAGATACTAAAAAAGTCCAAAAGTTTATGTTAAATTTGAGACTTACGTATTTGAATTATATGTTTTACCAATATAATACATATAATAAACTGTATCTAATTTAATAAAAAAAAATTGCCTGTGGGCTAAATTTTTTTATTCAAATAGACTATTTAAACTTTATGATAGAAAAGTCAAATTATTTTCTTCATGGGTACTTTATTAAAATAGTTTGTTTTCTATCCTTTATGATAAAACTACCAAACTATGTTCCAATTCATAATTCCTGTGGGTAGATTATGAAAATAATCTGGTATTTTATCCTAATTAATTACATAAATATAACAAAATTTCCTGTAGGATAAATCTTATTATATTAAGTATAATTAATTACAATTTTATGTCTTATTCTTCATGTAATCTTAATCTTTTTATACAATTTTAGTTAATTAAGGATGTTGTGGCTACTCCCTAATTACCTAAAATAATATTGATTACTAGACAATTTCATAAATTATTTTAGGCTCTACAAATATGCCTAAGAACAATTATGCAGCATCGTGATAGGCACAAACCAAGTATACTCCCAGGAAAGTTGGTCGGGCAAAGCCTCATTAAAAACCAACTCCTTAGATAGAGTAGCGTTCCCAGGGAAACTAGTGGCACTATGACATATCTAGAACTAATTTGTGTGGAACTTCCTCAGTTCATGCTTTCTCATATCAACTACACAATTGTTTATGCGTTATTGATATCCTAATTGTTCATCTAAATAATAACCTAAATATATTTAGTGAACATTATATATATCTTAATGTGCTTTAAAATTTAGGTACTAATCCTAAGTTTTATGTATAAATTAAGTTTTATGAGAAATTAAGTTTTATGTATAAATTAAGTTTTATGAGAAAACCTAAATTTTCACAAATTCTAACAATATCAAATCCAAGGGATATGTTATAATTTGTAAAATAAAATTGCATAATAAACTAACCATAATATTATGCTAAACATCAATTGCATAATTAATAAATATTATGCACTCCATGATTTACACATAAATCTTTAAATAAGCGTGGAAACATATCATAAAATTCTTGCATACACAACAACAAAATTTTAAACACATAAATAAAATAATAAAGTGTTTAAAATTTTATTTATTTATTTATTTATTTATTTTTGCAAATAATCACAAAACGTGCAAAATCTAATAAAATAAATAAATGAATGGAGACAGCATTGGTCGTTCACAGAAAGTAATCCCAGAAACAAACTTTTAAACATACCAAGATTTCGTTATTTTAATTATAGGAATACTTAAATCTTGAAAACTTCTTATAATCAAACTTTCAAGACATTTTAAGCCATTTCAATAATAGAAATACATTAAATCAGATACTATTTGAAGTATCAAAACTCAAATAAAAATTCAATGACAATATACCAAAAAAAAATTTTTTTTACATACATACGTATTATAATAAAAGGACAAGACAGAGGTTAATACCCGCTCTGATACCAAATGTAAGAATAAATATGTTGATCTTGAACATATTTCTAACAATAAAAATCAAGTAATGCGGAAAACAAATAACCATACCTCCAGCCATTGTCAAGTGGGATATATGTACTCACTAATCCTCTTATGACTTAGATGATATATCGTCTTTGAATTGAAGAGATTAGTTAGGATCAAGTACAACTCTTATATAGTCGTTCTTCCATCAAGAACGGTTGTCCGTTACCATTGCATTAATGTCTGTTCGTTACCATTGCATTAATGTCTGTTCGTTACCATTGTATTAATGTAAAAAATGTAACGGCTGTCTGTTACCATTACATTCAATATCAAAACGTATTGGACCATTAATATGCATAATGAAGAAAACATTACATACAGTTGAATCTTTTAAAATTGAATACTCTTTAAGTCATAGTTACACAGTTATATTCACTAGAGGTAATCCTTAGCCTATGGTTGTTGCCTTGTTGGTATATGATACTGCAGGTGTTTACCCTTGAGCCATTGTTGTTGCCGCCACCGCTGTTGCCGCCGCCGCTGTCGGTTTACCTAAACCATAGAGTAACAAATGACTAATTAAATTAACCCATGTGCATTGCATGCTCCACTTACTAGCTTTGTCATTATCTTGTTCATACTGAAAAAATAAAAAGGATAATCGCTAATACAATGAATGCTATATAGATATATTTATTAGGTGCGTGAGTTTGAATGTAGGAAAATTCATTGAATGATATTAAATTATTGTTGGTGTTTAGAATGGTTTTATGGAATGGAAGTGACTTAGACTTGCTACGAAGAACAAGAGGAAAAATAGAAGTTGCAACGGAGGTTTCTTCTTTCTTTTGTTAGGGTTTTCCGGATAGAAACAAGCCGACATGGGAAGTTTCAAAGCAGTGACCAATCGTAGTCATGTTGCCAGACAGCCCAAGTCAAAAAATGTTACTACTAATTAATTGGGTGGACGTGATGGAAAAGGCAGTGATTTTTCTTTCTGTTTTTGTAGTTTTGAAAGTTACTGGATTTGGGGTTTGAATGTCATTGTCAAGTGTCAATAATGATGATTGTTCTGAACAGGTAGTTGTGCGGAGTAAAGAAGGGTTCAATCAAGGAATCTGAATTCTGGATCTTCGCAATGTATTTTTTTTATAAATCATAAGTAATTTAATTTGTTTTAACAATATGAAATTAATTTTGTTTAAAATTTTATTACAATAAAACTCTTCACTTTTTTTTAAAAATATATTTAACGAGAATCGAATGCAAAAACTCTTCTCACAACTTTAATCTACGTTACCAATTGAATCATAACCCGTGAATGGATTTTCGCAATGCATCTTTGATATTTCTAGATGGTGTCATGTTATTGGTATAGAAAGAACTAATATTGTTTTATGCAAAAGAAATCATAATTAGAAAAATTAAAAAACATAAATATCAAGGCTCGACTTTCAAACTTAAATTAAAAGCTAGTGACTTGGGTTGTGGGTTCGCTTCTTTTGCAATGTGTAGTTTCAGCTTAGCCAAACTCAAAATTGGTTCCTTATTATGCTGGAACTAACCCTTTGGTGTTTGGGCTGATTAGACCCAGTCCTAGCGATTTTTTTATGCTTTTATGGCCTAGTTCAGGACAATGCCTTGGGGAAACAGCATACAACTTTTGGTGAAGGCTATATTAGACTACGGATGCAAAGAACAGAACTTGAACTTGAACTTGAGACTTCTTAGAGAGCTGCACTAAGAAATTTGTAGAAAAATTTAATGAATGTATGCAGAAATTGCAATAGCGCTTCTTCTAAAGTTCTAATTTACAGCACTCTCTACCCAAGTTCTGATACAACCACCAAGATTTCCTTTGGCTATGGTTATGGTGGTGGTTTCAGCCCCATTCCCCTTGCCTTCGACTGGTGATTTGAACATGAACAGGAAGCAGAAGCCGGCGCCTTCACGGTCTCATTCCAGAATCAACAAGATATACACCATTACCAAAACTTCCATCGATGGTATCAGGTCAAGTTTGGGTCTTCAAACAACTTATTCAGGAACTTGGGAAACTCATTTACGTTGACATGCAAGTCTTTATTGAGAAACCATGGTATTTAAGAATGGACAGAGAAGCAGATTATGATGCTGAATTTATCCAAGTAAAGAGAGCTCCATATGCATAAGTCTCTATCGTTTTAGCAAGAAATCAAAGAGAACAAATTCTAAGTATCCACAGAACCATTGGCCACATCCATACTGTGTGGGTAAGTGCTATTGATTGTGGAAATCAAACTAACAAAAAACCAAAATAGGTTGAATCCATTTTTGGATGGAAGTTGAAGAAGGCCGAAAAAAGTTAATGATTGCACAAACATAAAAAAAGTTCACTAAAAATATGGCTGCACTATCTAGTTTCCTGCCTACATTTTCTCATACGAAAGAACGTGTACATTTATTCAAGGAAAAAGATTTGACAGATTGAATTGACCTTGTAAACGGCAAGAAAATAGCTAATTACAAATGTAATATGAATTCAATTAAGTCATGCACCAACCGTTCAAAGCCATCCAAAAATTTACTTGTCCTACCTAGGAGATTTAGAAGAGAGACATTTTCCACAGGAGACAAGCTTCAATAACGAATGTGGTCTTCGTGTCCTAATCTTCAAGCGTGAGAGCTGTGGGACATAAGCAAAGATCTTAAAAAGGATAAACAAGAATTGGTAAAACGATTGCACAAAGTTATCAGAAGTTAGAAGGGGAAAAATGGTTGGAACAAATAACCACAAGTTTCGTCAGAATAATGCTAATTAAGAAGATTAGATATAAGATACCTTCCGGCGAGTTACTCTAGATGCTTTCCAGCAAAACAAGCTTCTCGAACTCGGTTCCAATCTCCTGATATTTACAAGTATGAAGTTAATTCTTAATTTAAGACAAAGAAATGATTGCTATTCCAATTTATTCTAATTTTTCATCATATCCTTCGGTAAATAATAACTAATTAAAGTTCTAGGGACTAGGAAAGGCTTGCAAAGGTTCAGAGGGACAAGCCTCAAAAATGTGAAAATATGCAAGGATTACCTAGCATTTCTTACTATAGTTTTGATGATAAAACAAGAGATCCAGCTGCTTGACAAGCAACTCCAACCAGAAAACAAAGGCTGACATAATTGTAGAGTTTATAATGGGACCAGATATACATACAAGTTCTCCTGTTCAAGCTTTTCAGCAATGGAAACTGCTTTGCGCTTTGACCATCCATTTCGTTGCGTACATCCTTCTGCCTGCTGAATTACATGTGCAAGGGACATCTTACTTTTAACAATGCTATGACTCTGACTTAGTTCCCGAAGTTTCCGTCTTCCTGGGGCAGACGCCAATGTTGTTTTCCTATAAGCTACAGCATCAGCCACCCTTGAACCTCTTCTGTTAGATTCTATGTTGTCGGCATGTTCATTATACTTGGCTTCTCTTGGAGAAGCTGGTATTTCAACAATTTCACTCCTTCCGGCATCAAGAGATTCCTGGTGCAACAGCTCAGCTTGAGAGCCGACCCCGGCATCTTTATCTCTTGTAACCCTTTTGTTAATATCATCAAAGCCACCCATATGCATCCTATTTCTAGAATTAAATTCTGGATCCATGACCATCTGAGATGGACCATCCCTGGAAGATGGTAAAACAAGAAGTCCTTGAGTGCCAGCTCTGGCATCTTTCTTCACTTCATATCTAATTTCAATAGTCACGGGAGAACCAAGAACAGACTCAAATGCTTGTACAATATGCCCCCTAAATTTCTCTGCCTTAGATTTGGTCATATGTGAACTGAACATCAACTGTACAGTCGGGGCTGAAAGAAATGAACACTCAATTAAAAGGTGAAGGAGATACTATAATTACTAAGCATAGAGAAAGCATTATTTTAGTAACAATGATGTCAAGTAAAATTATCATACCATTTCTAAGTGTAGCTTCAAGAGGTGACACCAACAACAAGAAATCTTTAAAATAAAGGGGGAAAAAGAAATAAATTTTGAGTATAATTAATATGCAAAACTTGGATGTGAATCATGGAGCTACCATCTAGATGAGAAAGAAAACTTGAAATCAATTGTGGGGGATATCTAATTCAGCCTTGGCCGTGAAATTCATTAAATTCCATAGAACCATTAAAATGCCAATGGTCAATGCGTTATGGCTTCAATTTGCTAAAATTTGTTGTACATAGTAATTTAAATAGCTGGCAACAATTCTCATCTAAAAGTATGCTACAACTGTATGATAAAGGCACACAAAAATGAGCATAATGCACACTAGGATAGTAGGATGTACCTGCACCAAAACTAACAGAGATCAGCTTTCCTTCTTGATACAAAAACTCTTTCAGGCTACTAACTTGAATCTTCTCAAGCACCTCCAACCAAAATTCTTCAATTCCCTTATGGTTTTTGACTAAATTCTGCTTCCCAGTAACCTTGATTAAATCAGCAGATACTGTGGATGTTTGTTGAGGAGCCATCCCAGCCACGAAATGTCTTTTCCCATCTAAATTTATACCATTCATAATACCAGTTTCAAAATCCCCTGCACTTCCCACATGGAGATTTTCCGACCTAGCATTTGTTGACAAGCCTCTAGAATTATTATGCAGCTCAACATGCTCACCACCTTTCCTGGCTATATCTCTTCCACCCACATCACTTAGAGGCAGGGGACTATGATGAGAACTAGTGTCAGCAGAAGAAGTAGGCAATATATACTGCTGATCAGGAGCAAGCTGAAGCAAAGCAGCAGTTAGCCATGTCAGTTTGTCATTTGACATCCTCAGTTGTTTTTCTGCCTCAGATAACGTTTTCAAAGCTTGGCGTAGTTTCTCCATATCTTCCTTGGACACTGGAATGCATAAATCTGTTCTATCAGTTTTGGAAGAAAAATGAATATTTAAACACAAACTCAATAAGTATTTGTCTATTCATTCGTTCGTTTGTTTGTTCTACTTGGCTGCAATCTAAGAGCCACACAATTACACAAGGCAAAAGTTGAAGAGTCTAAAAAGGATTGAATAATGTAAAAACAGTACAAAATATTTTTAAAAGATGATGATGATGATAATAACAATAATAATAACAATAATAATAATAAAGGGTTACACCAAGTAAGATTGCTAAAAAGGAGCTTTAGTGGGAGAATATATACAATTATTAACAGAGCTCAAGAGGTAATGGATGATTTAGCCAATTATTTAGCATTATCGTAATCACAAGAAAAATTCTTTTAAGACTCACATGGTTGTCGTCGAAAGAACTTCCTTCTATGCCTTTCTTTAGTGAAATCATAACTGCCAGCAAGAATATCAGTTATCACAGTAGCAAGCTGTGACATCAAAGCTAAAGGCTCCACACCAGTTTCCATTATCGCTCTCAAACTCTTTACAGTGTTTACTGTGTCTGCAGATAATGCTAGATCAAGAAGATCCACCAGCTTTTCATCAGAGATAAGCCCAACCTGTGAATCAGATCAATAAAATTTAGAGCAGTCATATGTAGCAATAACAGCTAATCACCATAAATCTTTTGTTCACTTCGTTATTTTTCCCATCTTTGGGGAAAAGGTGTCAGTCTTTACTCAGGCTTGAAGTATCCCTAAAAAAAAAAACTAAAAATAGAAAAGACCATACGCAGGAGTAACTTTAAGTATGAGAAATCATAAATAAGGGGAGAAAAGCTATGTATTGCAGTCCAATAATATTCAGAAAAAGACTGTCATGCTTTACAATTTCAAGAAAGCTGCACTTATCTAGGTGAACAAGAGTGAATCAAGATTCATAATGCAAATCAAAATTTAAATTAGATAAGAAAAGAAGCCAAAGCCACCTTTGTCTTCTGTTTGCAAAATGAGAAAGCAAAACAATAATATAGAGAATTATAAGAGCATTTCTCAAAGCTCAAGTCAACAAAATAAAGAACAATCAGATTAGATCAAGTAAAAAGTCAAGTGTGTTACTCTTTTAGGAAACTTGGCCTTAAAACAACAATAACCAACATTTCCCAGGCACAGAAGTAGTGATAACACCTAGCAGACTAATTGAACTGGATTATAAAATGAAAATATAATTATTTGAAGCAATATGAGGAGACTGCTAGATTAATTTAATTGTGGAAGCCAAAATGCTAGGAAAAATTAGGGGGCAGGGAGGCAGTAAGAAACACAATTGTTCAAAAGCGTATAAGGCAAAGAACAAGCATAATGCATATTTAGAACACTAATTGAAAGCCAAAAAATTTAACTAGTGCGTGGTGATATCAATTATTATACTAATATTCTAATTCGGTTATTAAAACACACCAGTTCCTGAACCAGAGGAACAGAGATTTTTTGCCCAAGCAAACTCAACTGCTCAAGTGTCATCTCTGCATCCCTCAGTGATCCATCTGATCGAGATGCAATCAGTTTAAGCGCATCTTTCTCAATTTTAATGTCTTCTCTGGATGCAATCCACTGCAAAGTATAGATGATATCTGCATCCTTCAGTTTTGGGAAAAAGAATTTCTGACACCTGGACATGATTATATGAGGTAGAATATCAAGACTTGAACTGACAAAAATAAAGACCACACGTCTGGGCACTCGATCAATGACCTTTGATAAGGCACTCCAACAATCGGGGGATAAAGTATCACAGTCGTCAAATATAAAAACTCTGTACTGTGAGGGTAGCTGAGAGATGATCATATTATCAAGTAGATCCATAATACTCTCAAAGTCAAAATTACTGACTGGACCAACTTCCCTTATATTTTGACTCTTACCAATGTCATGTGAAATACAAGAATTGCAAAAGCCACAAGGTTTGGGCTGTTCAAGTGTCTGACAATTCAAAGCTCTGGCAAATATCCGAGCACAGGAAGTTTTTCCTGTTCCATGAGGTCCATAAAAGACATATAGCAATCCCACCTTCCTTTTCATGACAGCATTAGAAAGAGCTTGTGATACCAAATTTTGCCCAACAAGGTCTCTAAAAGTTCTTGGCATGTACTTTTGCGTGATATTTTGGTGCCTACCTCGGCGGTTCCTGCCTAACTTGTGTTGCTCACCAGATCTAGCTTCAGAAGCAAGGTCAGAATCATTGTTGCGCTTCAATAAATTATCAGCATATATACCTAGCTCCCCTGAATAGTCATTCACCCAACCAGCATTCTCTGTGCTGTTCTGAGATCCAGATGCCTCAATTAGAAGAGGCAGCGCCTCTGCGTTGGATTTTGCAGATGAGCTTGATTGATCAGATTCCACAGGCATTTCAGGAGCATTTCTTCCATGAGAACCTGTCCCACCTTTCCTTAATCTAGAGTCAGATAAGCCACAGGAAAAACTCCTTCCTGCAATGTCAAGGAAAGTTTTACCCCTGTGATGAATTCTTGACCAATTAAAGGGGATACCACATCTATTTCTAGGGGCCCTAGTGACATTTTGCTCATCATATTCATTTTCTCCCTCTTTCATGCCATACTTTGGATGCAGTGATCCTTGAACAAATGAATTAGAAGCCACAGACAACTCATTCTGACCTCCAACATCTCTAGAAGAAGAAGCAGCCCGAGATCTTCTTGCCCCTTGAAACTTGCGTCTCTTCACCCTGTTTAGTCCACTTGAATGACCACGGATGCTGACTTCAGGTTCCTCACCAGTTTTCTCAGGTCTAACACGCCTTCGACGAAGGTAGACATTTGAAGATGCTACATCATCACTATCAAGAGGCAAGTCATTCAATTGCTCAGATAGAGTTTTCATTTGAACACCTTGTGTTTGCTTCCCCTTTTGCTTTTTACTCTTCCTATCTTTCAGTCTGGAATTACCCGAGATAGCATCAGAAGGCAAACCATTACCGTCTTGCTCCTGTACAGGTTCCTTATTTTCACCCAAAAGATCAACCCTATTACTTCTCAAACTAGATTCTTCTCTCCTAATTCTTCGACTATCTCTAGCTCCACTCTTACGACTACGATCACTAATTGCCGGTACCCCTTCATTGACCCCACTAGATTCACCGGGAGCAACTTTTGAAGTTGCAAAATTAGTTAAAGGTGGTGAGCTTACTGAAAGCCTCCTTCCATCCCTCTGCCTCTCAATGCCCACAGACCTTCTCCCCTCCCGAACAGCATCCTTATCACCCTTCTTAGAAAGCATATCAACAACAGAAGGCGAATGCCAAGAGGGCGGACTGGTAGAAGGGTCCCTGAGGGAGTGCGACCTTTGAAGGACTATAAGGTCCCTCATAAGCGATCTGTCTGCCAATATAGGGCTATGCTTATGCATATGGTTCTTCAAGTGGATACAATTAGTCAAATGAATGTGGTTGCGCAGATGATCACTAATATCACCATTTGCATCCTTGAGTATCCTATCTCGGACAGCCCTGGTCATGATCAGCGCATTAATTTGTTCGATTGCAGAATATATTTTGACTTAAATAAACATATCAAAATGTATCGCATTTTCATTAATCTCGCACGCCCCAAATCTCTCCTTAATTATGGTTATATAAAAGGCACCAAAATTCCTCACATCCAACTAATTATTCAGCAAAACTGTCTTAACTACCAAGCTTGAGGCTCTCACAGATCTTTCTTCAAAAACAAAGCATTCATGTTCAAGGGCACAATCCCATTTGAGATGATCAAGCTACAAACTTGAAAATTTCCCATCAAACCCAGCAAGCCCTTTAAGTTAGCCATCATTTACTCGAAAGCATAGACCTACAAGTGTAAACCAAAGTAAATAACATAAATACCTTAGAAAGCCAAGTAAGCAGACGTCCACAAAATTCAAGCTTGAAACCCCGGAGCTGTAACTCTAACTCCACGAGGAAGCAAGAAAAGCTCTTTGTACCAAAAGCTTCCAACTTCGACGCACGAGAATAAAGGCACAAAACCCAGAATTTGAAACATGCGAAAACAAATCATAGACAAAAAAAAAAAAGCGCCACACGAAAGCTACTAGTTCAACTTTGTAGCTTTAAATCCCTCAAAAGATAATAGCTTTAAAAAAGAAATGGGCAGCAGAGGAAAAAAAAAGGAGGCTGTAGGCTAAAATCCCATGATTTCAAAGTCAGAAAAAAGAGCAAGCAAAAACAGAAATTAGGCAAAGAGGAAACAGTAGGAGGAGGAAGAAGAAGAAAGAAAAAGAAAGAAAAAAAGAAGGTGTATTCAACTGCATTCACCTGATAAATCCCAAAAGGCAAAATGAACCGTTCCCATCATTAAGAACCGCCATAGATCTCTCTCTTACTCACTCTCTCTCTATTCTCTCTCTTTCTTTTCTGCCACCCTGTCACATCTTCTTTCACAACCCTGGGTCTATCTTTCAAAAGAAAACGATAGTCCCACAAAAATATAAACCCAGAGAGGTTTTTTTTTTTTTTTTTCCTTGAGACAAAGAAAATGAGATAAAGAGAGTACAAGAAAGAATTAAAAGAAAGAGAGAATGAAGTATTTTCAAGTGTTTAGTGTGGTACTCACAAATTATAAAACGGAGAAAGAGGGAATTGAGACCTATTACTTACAGTCTCACAGACAAGAACTCAGAGACACATCTCTGAAAACAGGACATCATTTCTGAA
Source organism: Heritiera littoralis (assembly GCA_031772115.1). Classification (NCBI taxonomy): domain Eukaryota; kingdom Viridiplantae; phylum Streptophyta; class Magnoliopsida; order Malvales; family Malvaceae; genus Heritiera; species Heritiera littoralis. The sequence continues at coordinate 3,243,640 of JAPDPK010000026.1, read as the reverse complement.
ACCAGAACATGATGCCAATAAAGGGGTGTGTCCGTTTGAGCATGCAAATTCATTTTGCATTTATATATTATAAATTTATAATATTTAAATTTTAAAAGAAAAAAAGTATTTGATTTTGATTTTCTTTGGTCCCCATTCCCCAATAGAAGATTTTGATCTTGAAGTATGTATCAAGTTAAGGGTTTTTTTTTTTTTAAATGGGGGACCAAAAAGTAACCAAGATGTTGAAATTTTGCAGTTCTTGTTTGTATGATATAATTGTAAGAAGCGACTTTTTTTTAAACCAACATTGTTTTATTTGACTAACTAACAATTTTCAAAATTTATTTGTTTGTTTTTGCCCTTTTAAATGATGCCATGTTTGAATGAAAAAAAAAATGATGCCATGTTAGTTGAAGGTGAAGGTGGAGGTGAAAAATAATTTTTTTTGTTGGTACAATGAAAACAAAAAACTTTTGATATAAGCAAACAAAAAAAATATAAATATTGAAATTCAAATTTTAAATTGATAAAATTTGTATTTTAAATATAAGAATATAATTATTTAAATAAATTTTATTTATAGGGTTTCAAATGTAATCTCATTTTCCCTAATAATGAGTGGGCTTTAATTTTTAAGCTATAATAAGCATGAATTGTATGTATTGGTTTTTTTTTTCCCTTTTGTTAGAGACATAGTTAGAGCCACCAATTTCTACACAGAAACTAAAGCTGCAGAGGCTGAAATGGTTCTCAAAAACCAACACAATGCTCCAAATTGATTTCAAATGCTTTATAACAATGTATCTGAAAGCAAACAATATTTGAAAGTATTTTTTTTATGAGTTTGTATATGATGTATTGACAGTGTATAGTTTCTATATACTGTGAATGCATCAAAGGTTGACGCTTCATCATTAGGCTCTTATGGGCAAAATAAAAAAATTTATTTATATTTGCATATAAAGGCTTATTGATAAGGTGTCAACTCTGATGCATTGACAGTGTAAAGAAACTATACATCGTTAATGCGTCATATATAAATCTTTTTTTTATAATTAGAGATTGAAAGCTGACATGTTTTAAGGTTTAATTCAAATTTTATAATATATCACAATTTTTTTTAGATCACTCGTTTAAAACTAAAGGATGGTTGTCAAAAGCTTTTATTCATATAGTAAATATATTGAATGTTCAAATATTATAAATTTTTTTTGTACATTTTTTTGTCAAATTCGGGACATTTAAAATTTTATTTTCTCAAAACCAACCACAAAAATCTAAATCAAAGAAAGAAACACAAGCACCTGCTAGATGTGATGGTCCTTGGATATAAGCAAGCTTTCATGCATCAATGTGGATGTCACGTGCTGCCATTCATGTTTCAGGTTTGAACCCGTTAATGATTAATGAATGAATCATGGCTGACTGACCGACTGACATTTATGGATCAAACTCATCATCATTCATTTTCATTTTTACTTCTATTTCTCATCAAATACAAGCCACAATCTGCAATACTATCGACTTACCATAGCAAGTAAGACATGGAATAATAACCAGTTATCAACTCGCTAATCTAACTTATTAAAGTTTGTCAACAATCTTTTGGACTAGCGGTTAAAGATGAGTTATGACATATTATAAATTTTGAGTTCAAATTCAAGCACTCTCATCTCCAGTTATTTAATATTTCCCTTGTAACAAAAAAAACTTATTAAAATTTTGAATAAAATCATACATAAACGTGATAAAAATTAAAAAAAATCACATTTAATATATTGACAAAAACTATAATATGATAATTTTTGTATTTTACACATATCAAATATATAATAAAAAAAAAACCAACTCTATAGCAAATTGGTTCATTATTGGGCAGCCATATATGTTCAAAATTACCTCAAAGAAACGTAACTACGAAGGAGCAAGGTTAAAAATTAAATTGCATGAGTTAAAGCTCAAGCACTGTCGCATGTGGTCATGAATTGCAGCTGTCGTTGTAGTGGCATTTTTATTTGAAAGTAAGTTATTGCATATTGAATTCTCTTTATTTTATTATTATTGTTTTGAAGAGAAAATAAAGAGGGGCCCCTCATGAACGTAACATTAACACCAAAAGTGATATTTTGTATTAAATATATTCCTCTTTGGCCACAGACATGAGAGATAACAGCACAGCGCTTCCTGTTGGTTTTTAGGTCAGAGACAGTCGAGTGTTCAATATTTAGCTGGAAGCAGCTATACTGACAACCGGAAACATGCAAATCTCAACGATGTGAAGTTAATTAACTGGGGTTGGTAGGGCGCTAAACAAAGTCATGTATGGAGTTTTAGGTGGATGTCTTTTGGATTCGCAAGCCAGTATTATTGCAGAGAGAGAATGGAGACAGTAGGCAGTGTTTGGCCTCAAGGGAGTTCAATTCAAGCACAACACGACATTCCATACGAAAATGTTCGGATGTTGTCAAAGTGACAAACACTGTGCTAAAGAGGTCCATCTCTGCTCAAAACTCCCCCAATATTTCTACTGTAATAACTGAGGGGTGGATTAGTCTTTGGTTGCTCAAGCAAATGCAAGTAATAAGTTAATTATCTAACTGTTTTATCTTAGGTTATGTAAGATTAAGGATGTAATCAAATTGAATCAAAATGATTTAGTATCAGCTTCGATCTTGAGTTGATTAGAAGATTTAAGATTTGAAATTTGATTCGAGTTCGATTAAGTTTAAGTTTAATCTCAACCTCACATTGACGAAATTTCGATAGGTTCGAGCTCAATTTAACAAATTCGAATTATCATTTTTTAATCATATATTAAAAAGGTATGAAGGTGAAGTAGTAAATTAATAATAAAATACAAAACATACATATCAAAAAAATTCGATTAAGCTCGCGAACACTCAAACTAAATGTTAAAATATTCAAATTTGACTTGATTCGACTCATTACTCAAGTTGTTTAAACTTGACCCAAATTAAACGAATTAAAGTTGAATAATCATTATGTCAAACTCAAATAATTTACAAATAATTTGATTCGGTTATACCACTATGCATTTGCAAAGAGTTTGAAATCAGGCCAGCAGGAGTCAGGATTAGCCTGTCTACTGCTGAAGCCCTGAAGTGAGTCACTCTACACCCTTGCTAATCCTTATTTGTGCTCATGCCACATGTGCCCATAACAAACGAAAGCAGGCAAGGTCAAAGCAATTCCATGTGGATTTTTCTTTGGATTCTCCAAATAAAACAATAAACTAAGTCAAGAATGGATGGACCACATAAAATTTTGTTGCCTAGTGCACCATTAAGAATGAATATGCAGCAAGCCTGTTGTGTCAACTTCAGAAAAATGTGTCATCATTGAGCTTTAGGATTCCTCCAACCTATGGGATAAAATAGTACCGGAGAATTACTTGCAGTATTCAGATGCATAATTAATATTTTGAGTCTAGATAAAAGGGTTTCTTTCCCCTCTTGGCCATTGGCCTGTTCTTCTGCTTTCTACCTGTTTCATGTAAACAGAATTTCATGGACACTTATTCCGTTCTGTGATTTAAAAAGAAAAGAGATTTCATGAATGTAAAAGATTTAATGATTTTGGTTGAAAAGCCAAAGAAATGGGTTACCTAATTAAGCAGCTACCTTTGCCTTGGATGTTTTTGACGCAATAAAAAATTTTAGTTTGCAAAAAGTAAGAATATAAGTGTTAAAACTTGAATTTTGTACTCGCAGATCCATTCTGTGATTGAAAAAGAAAAGAGATTTCATGAATGTAAGAGTTTTAATGATTTTGATTGAAAAGCCAAAGAAATGGGTTGCCTAATTAAGCTGCTATCTTTGCCTTGGATTTTTTTGACATGATAAAAATTTTTAGTTTGCAAAAAGCAAGAATATAAGTGTTAAGATTTGAATTTTAAACTCGCAGAACTTTCATACATTGAGGCTTTGCTTGGCATAGTAAAAAAGAAGGGATGAGGAAAGAAAATTAAGTAATCAAATGGTTAAATTACAATGTCAAAAACTTGTTATGAAACATAACTATTTGATTAACTAATTTTTTTTTTCATCCTTTTTTTCCATCCTACCAAGCAAAACCTGAAAGTGAAAGAACAATCTAATTTTAAACCAACATCCTATTTGATTATACGGAATCAAAATAGGTCAAAATAATATAATTGTCCATGAGCTAATTTTATCGGATCAAATTATTCATTTAAATGTCAATAAATTCTTGTTAGAGTGATTTTAAACATGTTCTTAGATTTGAATTTAAATTCAAACGACCTCAATTCCACCTACCATTATCAAAGAAAATTATTCATCTAGATAGGGTATAAACTTAGAACCACTTTTTTGATGCCAACCACACCTAGGAACAATCCTTCTTGAAGTACCTTTTCTTTGGCCAATGACAAATACTTGACTAGGCCTTATTGTTTAATTTTCTTTCTTTACGGATAGCCGTCTTTAATTCATTCTAGCCATGATGAATTGCCGATACATAGAATGCTATTTTGTAAGGCAACCTTCAGCACTAAACAGTACCGAAGAAGCGGGAAAGAGGACAGCTGCATGATTTTATGATGGCTTTCTTGTCATATTACTACGTACCTAAGCTAATTGAACTACCGAACCCAAAAATTAAATATAAAATAAAAGTTAATTTTTCAGACTAAAATAGTAAAAGAGTTTGTAAAGTTTAACAATTTATCTGAATAACTCTTTATATTTTTATTGTGTTAAAATAAGTCTTTAACCTTTAATTTCATATATAAATAAATTCTTAACTTTTAATTTGAATCCAACCCTTAACCTTTAAAAATAAAAATAAAAAAACCTTAGTATAAACCAATTTCTTATTTGAAATAAGGGTTATCTGAATAAAAATAAAAAATAAGAATTTATTTGAGAATAATAAAAGTATAAAGACTTATTCTAAAAAATGGAATACATGTGAATATCACATAGAAATATTTAAAATGGGATGAAAGAAGTATTACAAAAATACTATCACGATTTAATTAGCATTTGTTTCTATGTTTGGTGATTAATTGAGATTAATTACTCAAAAAAGTGCATAATCCTTAAGTTTATACAACTGATAAAAATATTTTTAAAAATTTAATGATAATTGAACATCATAGTGGAAGAAAGAACTTAAAACAACATGAAAAGAACTTTGGGTTGCAAACTACTTCCAATGCAAATGATTAGGGCACCTTTTTTTTTCTTTTCAAAGGAGCTTTACCCCAAAAGTAATTAAGGCAACAAACTATTGCATTAATCTAGCCAGATCTGTTTGTCTTCACGTTGGGCATGTTAAACAAAAAGTTAAAAGATGGCTACCCACACATTTCTTTTCTTTCCTTTTCTAATAATGAAGATTGAATACTTAGTTAATGGTGCCCAAATCTCTGGCTACCACTGTTTCATCCATGAAGGCTGACCTTGTTGAAGATTCCTAACCTCATATACATAGACCTATTCACATAAAGATGGTGGAGTGGATGGCATCATTTCTGTTCACTGGGAAAAGTTTCTTCATGTCTAGTTCCCAAGAGACAATGTTCTGGTTATCTGTTCCAGCGCTCTCCTAATAATCTTTTCTTTTGGGGAATGCAATCTATAATCTTGAGATGAACATTGATTTTTGTTTTGAAGGATTCGGTTTGGTGAGTAGTTGCTCACATGCCAATGGGCTACTTTGCGGCTATTTTGCACTATTGATTGTAGATTGTAGATTGTAGATTGTAGAATGTAGGGTGTGTTAGTTTAGGGAAAGATATTGCCGCAAGTTTGGTGCTTTTCCTCTTGCACGCATGCCACACGATAAAAACCCTTCAACAATAAAAAACTGCCTACTTGTTCATATCATATCCAAGAAATGACAGTCAAACTGAAAAGCAATATGAAAAAGCAATCAAACAGTGGCTGTTTTGGCATTGTGAAGACTAGGGTTTAAGGTTTAAATTAAACTAGACAAGACTGGTACATAATCTGTGTTCATGTCGTATTAAATCGTGTTCATGTCATGTAAAATACAAAAATTTTATATTAAAATTTGTGTTCATACATAAAATACAATTTTTTTTTTAAATTTTTATCAAATTCATAAGTAATTTTAATTAAAGTATAAGCTGTTTCACTTTTTTTGTATTATTTTCATATTATATTATTGTGTCTTTATTAGATGTAGTTTGATTAAGAATCTTTAAAATAAAAAATAGAAACAGATAGATGCCGTTAGGGTGGGTTTAGATTTTCATGGAATTAGTAACTTTGGGCCAGGCAAATTTAAAGAGCAAGATAAAAGAGGTAGAAAACAGGCTAGCTTTTTGGACCAAGAACTTGTGAAAGCTGAACATATATGCATTCATGGCCTCTACTAAAACCAAGCTTAACCAAGTAATGGGGTCAGATCTCAGAAGCTATATGTACAAGAGCCAGAATGAGATTAAACAGGGTGCCATAAGAGTGTTCCATCAAGCTATGCACGAAATCACGAAAATTCTTAGTTTTCCAAAGTAAACATTTGAATCCATAAAACATAAATGTACTGAAATTCTACTGGATATTCAGTAGTCTCCTTTAACATGATGGAGAGTTTACTTGGGGTTGAGGCCCAACGTTGACACAGCTGAATCTTTTGCTCACAAGAACTATATTGTACACAACACCAATGGAATGGGGATTTTTAATTGGGACACATCTTAGAGATTATAGGACTATGAACTTAATTTACATGATTTACATTCTAAATGAATCACTGTATTATTTGGTTCCTTTGGTCAGTTCTCATGAATCAAATTGATCGGCTCACTCAAGACATATTTGGGCAGCTCATACTTGGCACCTGCAATTGTAAATTTTATGAGCGAGATTAGTTATGGGAAAGAAATTTTTTTCATAAAAAGAACAGAAAGAATAGACGATCCTATCAATTGGCACCTCTCTCATCATAGCAAATTGTTAGATCATCATTCTGAACAATCACCCCAGCACTATCAATGATTACTTGCGCAAGGCTTAATTCAGCTTCTGCTGCAGCTCGAAGTGCATCCCATATCTCTGGCAACAGAACATTCATTCTTCAGATATATCTTTGATATGGGGGAAATAAAACATAGTAAGTAACAATTATGAGTCATGACAGCATATGACAACCACATAGTACGAGATATTCAAGGACAGGATACGATCAAGATAGTAGAAGAAAGTTACATAGTCAGAGCTGACAATAATGAGTTTGAAATTCAGATTTTCTACTTTTATTTGAGAGCCTTAATTGGGGCACCTAACTCCAATTACATAAAAAATGTTACATCACTTTTCATGTTGAATGCTCATCAGTGTTACAACTTTCCATTTGGCAGATATCAATATGAAGAATAGCATGGCACCAATTGTATACATAAGATTCACTTCACATAAATTACATCTCAGAAAAAGAATAGAGAGAAAAGAACCTCCAAATATTAAAATCTCTGCTTTCTGCAGAAATTCTCGAAACTCCTCCTAGTTGATACCTATAGACTACAATAGCTTGTTTTTAGAGCTAAGATGTAAGTAGAAAAATGAAAAATGTATGAGAGGAAGCAACAGCAGTAACATGACAATAACATCAATAAAATTCATATATTCACTTAGGTAAAACAAGGGCTAAAATGAGCAGATAAGAACAACTTTAATTTCCGATGTACATGCATACAAACTGTAAAAATGGCAGCTAGCATTATAACAATCAACTGTCCCATTAGTTCAAAATCAAACTAAGGACATTGGACTCTGTAACTTACACTTCTTAACATAAACCTTTATATGTTGGCACATCATGCTTACAACAGTGAAGAGGAAGTTAATTTCATTCAATTTTTCTTTGAAGAAAGATGAACTCTATAAATCTGATGAAGAATTCAAGAAGTAAGTTAATGGTGGTCAGGCTCCCAGACCTTTTACTGTAGAGACCAAAAGACGGAAACCTATCACAAACAGGTCCAAGTTCTCACCTCTTGAAAGCAACTCATCAATAAAACAGTGCTACTACCATGTGATTATGTGTTCGTGTTTCACAAAATGGGGTAACACCATTACCCTTGCTGCTCAGAGTAATCATAATTTGTGGTCTTAAACATCCATTTCATTTTAAAACTTCAGCTAACAAGATCTTTACCTCGTTAAAGTTTAACATGATAACTGTGAAACCAAGTCTCAGGTACTCAAGAGCCTCTCAGTCCAATGCTGCATTTTACTGTCTTATCAACTGTTTCAGTAGAACAGATTTATTATCACATTACAATTAAAATATGTCCAATCGCAGGCAAGGCCATAACTTGAAATAATGTGTCTCAAGCAGCCCAACCCCATCCTCACATATTTTTAGTATCCTTACTCTAATTTGTCACTCCAACTCAAATTTCTTCCAGGTATTCTAGGTCCTAATGACACCTAAAAATGTTTAGGTAAACTGCATCGAAGAAAACATTGCAAAAATAACTGGCATTGATCCCATTGCAGTCTTAACTAATCTAAACACTGCATTGAACAATTGGTCTCTGTTAGATGTAAGTTTGGGGAGTATAAAGCATAAATTACCCAACTTTCTAAATAACATATCAACAGAAAACCAGAATACACTGCTAACAATTTTGATGTCGGGAAAAATACCTTTCTGACCACCATAGTGAGGAGCTGTATCCCAAAATTCATCACGCATCTGCATGAGTCGTGTCCTCGTAATCGGTTCAGAATGCTTCCAAGGCTTTGGCTTTCTGATTTTCTTCGCATTTTCTGCAGCAAATCGGAGTCACCATAAATTCCAGAACTAATCAAACGTTTTTTAGCTTCCAATCTTACTATACAAATACGGCTTATCCATTAATACAAGAATTATAGCTACACAGCCATTAGTCAAGTCAAAAACAAAAAATCCAATCATATGATGATTAAATTTAAACCCTACCCTGTAACAACAAAATTCTCAAAACCGTGGTCAAAATTAGTCAAATTCCAGAAACAAATCCAAAATTCAATTTAATTGTAATGTAGTTAACGAAGAACAAAGCTTAACATAAAATATAATGAAATAAAACATCCAAAAATGTGTGTATATATCTATGTATCATAATTAAATTAAGAACAGAAGAAAGAAAGCGAATATTTTCTTCTTTTACCGTCGCCCTTGGCTCGTTTGGATCCAGAACAACCCATCGCGGTAGCTGGTCAAGAAGGAATCGAAATTCTTTTTCTTTACGGAGTGATATAAATGCAGCAACCGCAGAAGCTGGCGCTTTTGTTGTTGCTGCAGCTGTTGTTTAGGACTTTTACTAGCAGCGACCTTCAAGCGACAGCTAAAGAATAGGATTTAAAGTTGTGCTGCCTCTATCTTCTCTCTTCTTTTTTTTTGGGGCGTTGATTTAAGGAAACTTCGCTCTCCACTCGTTGGGTGCGTGTCCGTCTCGAACTTTTCTTTTCAACTTTTTTTTTCTTATATATATATATATATATTATAAATTTCCTAACAAAATTAAAAACTTCTAACGTATTAAATTAAATATAACTACATAAACATTATTATTTTAAATGGGTTGGGCAATATTATATGAAAATAATATGAAAAATATAAAAATAATAAAATTAAAAAATATAATAAAAATATAAATTTGGTAAAAATTGAAAATTTTAGTTTTTTTAATAAATTGATATGAAATGTAATATTATGATTTTTATATTTTAAGCGTATTTATTTGAAAAAGACATACAAATAATCAAACATATTTGATTTATTTATGTTAAAATAATATGATTTTTTATTTATTAATTTCACTTTTAGATTTTTTTTTAAATTTTTATTTAGAGTTTGGAAAATAAAAAATCCAAAATTGCATTATTATCCTATAAATTATCAGTAAATTTTTTAAATCTTTATGCATATAGTTAAAATGGTAAAACATATCTTAACTTTATTTCTTTTTATTTTTTTAATATTTCAAATAGGATATTGTTATTAGATAATTATCCAATATACTGTCAATAAAATTTTTTGACTCAACAATTAGGGTTTGGATAATAACAAATATTTTATTTTTTTTAATATTTTTAAAAGATATATATCATCATCTTAATTTTACTTGTAAAGTTAAAAAACTCTATTAGTAGTGTATTGGATATTAATCTATTTGTTATCATCTTAACTTTATTTTTGAAGTTTGAAGTACTGGATATTAATCTTTTTTTTTTGCAGATTGGATATTAATCTATTTGTTATCATCTTAACTTTACTTGAAAAGTTTAAAAACTTTACTGATAATTATCTTTTAAGATTGGAAAAAAAATTCATTGTCAACAACCTTTTAATTGAGTAATTAAAAAAGAGTTATAGTATAATGTAAAACTAGAGTTGAAATCCAAAAAATTTTATTCTCATCTTCAATTATTAAAAAACAAGAGTTTCATTTACATTGAATTTTGTTATTTAAAGAGAAAAATAAATTGTGTGATAATCTTAGAATATTCCAAATTTGTTTTATTCACGTTGTTCAGCCATAGTTTTGTTAGTTGGAGGATAGATTTCCTTCCTTTTCAATAACAAAGGTTTCCTTAGATTTAAAGAATTATTAGGTCAGGATCAGGAGAAAAAAATGAAAAAAAAAGGAACGAAAAATCAGTGAAAAGGACAGTCCTATGTAAAGAAAACGGGGTTAAAACAACCATCATCCCATTTTTACTTGTTACAAATAAAAGGTTTTATATATGATGCACTGATAGTGTATAATTTTTATATATTATCAGTACATAAAAAATTGACACATCATTAATAAGTTCTTACGAGCAAATTAAAAAAATATTTATTTATATTTAGTTTTAAGGACTTGATATATTTTTAGTTTGCATATTAATGATGTGTCCACCTCTGATGCGTTGACAGTACATAAAGATTATATACTGTCAGTGTATCATATATAAACTCTAAGGCTGTGCTTGTTGGAGCTGAAAATTGAAAGGAAAGAAATCGAGGGAGGGAAAAGTGGAAAGAAAATAAATTTTATAAATGTTTGGTAGAACAGAAAATGAAAAGGAAAGAAAAGGGGGAAAGAAACCTATTTTCTGTCCTTTAAGAAAAGCTCATCCATCCAACTCGAACAGAAAAGAAAAAAAATGCAGTCATCTGATTAAATTAATTGAAAAGACAAAATCGCCCTTAACAAAATTTAACATTATCAACTTTGCTTTCCTTTTCTTCCCTAAGTGCCGTAACTATCACCACTCTTTCCCAATCTTCCATTCTTTGTCGTCGATTTCCTCTCTCCCATCGTCATTTGGGTCATCGGTTGCAATGGGATGAGTGATTAGAGCTCGAGCCTGGTCATTTTCGAATTCCTATCATTTCATTCAAATTACATCATGTGTGTTTAGATCTAATCTTTATTTTATCGTATCCTTAATCATTCCTTAAAAAACTAGAAAGGGATCTTTGCTTGAAAATGGATCTCTCTGTGTATCAATCCTAATTAGATAAGGTTAGTCTCTTCAATTTTACTCATAAACCTATTTTCTATTTTGGTCAGCTTCATGTTCGTAATGTCGAAATTTAAGAGACCAAGAAGAATGGGGAGAAGATAAGTACCACAAGGCTACAGCTTGTTTTACACAACTGAGCTATTTGGCTTAGTTTAACTGAAATGACATTTACACCTTCTGAGAATTATTTGAACGTGCACTATTTCATGCAAGAATTTTCTTTTCTTTTCTTTGTATGCAATGATTTCTATAGCAATATCTTGTTTCAATCTCTATTGGCTAAAAAATAATTGACTATAAAATTGGTAAATACTTTTTATATTACAATTACGGAGGTAGGAAACACTCAGGTGGGAACATGTTAATTGGAAATTGAGAAGTCTTCATATAAGATTCAGGTGGTTGATGCCATTATCATATTAATTGTTCCTGCTTGTTATATATATTACTTGGTTCCTTGGTGATGAACTTTGCATATAACCTTTTGCAGGATGGTTCTAATTGTAATGGACAAAGCTATCAAAAGCTTGTAGTTGGTATTTTTCTGTGCAGCGTTTCAATAGCAACTCAAACAACAAAGTAACTTGTTTTAAAGGTTGGAAAACTCAACTTAATAAAGCATAAGATCCAAGTACTTGGTTGATAGCAATAGTGTTGCAAATTTTGCTGTTGTGGTTGGCTTCTTAATTATGTAGTATTTCTTGAAATATTGCCCATGTTTGATGCTTTTCTTGTGGAACTTGTAACTTTTCATTTTTTTGATGGCAATATGATGACTTTCCAGTTGTTTTTTCTCCATAATAGCTCTGCTACTTTTTGCTCATTCTTGAAAAATTGCCTTTGTCACTACTTTATTTTCTGTATTAGAGTTCAATTTTGGTTTGCCTACTCATCATGTATAGCTTCTATTTTTTCTCACAATCATTGGATAGTTTTTTTTTTTTTTTTCAAATTCATGTTTGTATGGTTTGGATTCTTCTACTATATTCTTGGAGATCAATATGTGAAAATTTCACATCTAGATGCGAAAATTCTCTTCAACTTAATAAAGTCAAGAAAGAATATGAGAAACAGATACCAATAATATTCAACAAACTTAAACACTCAAGATTAATTCAGTTGTTGAATTCTTGGAAGGTTAAAAGTTTCAAAAAATTTAAACTAACCCAAGAAGCTATATAGGCTATTATCGAGAGTATATATATTATAGCTGAATTACATGCAAGATTCAGAAAGATTGTATTTCTTTGTGTTTATCTAAATTTTCTTGGGAACCAAACAGACCATGACAGCCATGTAACACACTGGAAATTATGTTTCGAAGAAAATCAATTCGAAAGGCACTCCAACAATTTGTGAAGAAACAGAATTCTCACCTTTTTTTTGCTTTGAACTTGATATGTATTTTCTTGTCTTGTTTCCTTTGGTCATTACTATAATAAATACAGTCTGCAAATCAGAATTTGCAAAGAAAGTTGAGGAAAAAAATTAAAAAGTAAAAGAGAATCTGCAAACCATGTTTCGTCAATCTGAAAATGCCTTTTTTTTTTTTACAAAATTTTTAGTAATGGTAAGATAAACATAGGATTAAAGTTTTATTAAAGATGTGTTGTATACTTGCTTTATTGATGAGATTACTGGTGTTGGCATATTTCAGTTGTGCTAATTGTTTATTCTATCCATGAAAATTAAGTTTTACACTTATATATATGTCTAAAATAACTTACCTTCTACTTGGAAAATAACTTTACAAGGGTGAAAAACTATGTTATTGCCAAAAGCATAAGATATTGCTAGAGATTCTTTTGCTTGGAGTAACTATGTTATTGACAATCAAGTGGGAGTCTAGGCATTAGATACTAGTAGTTTTTTTTTTTAAATAAAAATGAGTGTTAATTTCTCACTACCAACCCTTCCTCTTTGATGATTTCTTGCCTTTCATGGGAGATGCACATGCCTTATGTTAGAGAGGTATGAATTTTATGTGTCCCTTTTTTTAATTTGTGTTAAAGAGGTTTGTTACTGTCTTGGTTTCAAGAATTATATTTTAAATTAACTTAGAAACTAATCAAATGATAGATTTAATTACATGGAATGTCCTCCCACTGTTTAGACAATCCACTTATTGCGCAAACCCTTGTCCTATAGTTCCTGTAGACTGTAATAGGACTCCACCCTTTTGAATAAAATTATATGTTCAATTCTAGAAAGTAGAAGGATTACTAAAGTTGATGCCAGGTTTAGCAATTGGAATTGGAATTTCTAAGCATAAACAATTGTTAATTCTGGCAGGTTCTCTTGGCATTGGAATGTATACAAATTTAATTTTTATTTCTTATTTCTGGATATTATGTGCAGCCAAAACCAAGAATAAAATTAGTGCATTCTAGAATATAAAATTACTTATTTGTAACAAATGCATGCAACTCTATGACATAGGCGATAAGAGACAAACAGACTGCTGTCATAAAAATATAATTTATGTATATTGATTTATTTGTTTGCATGCAACTTTTCATTTCTACTATTGTCTAAGTTTTCTTATGAACATGGTGTGTTATTTGTATTTTAATATGCAATTTCAAAAATGGCAAAAAAAGTCTCAAAATAGTGACACCACTAGTGAGGTTAAGAAGGCTAATCTCAAATGGACAGAAAAGATGGATGATATATATATATATATATATATATATATATATGAGAGATCCACTTATACATGTGTAAAACAAATTTGTTTTACACACTTTCATATCTTCATATAAGATTAATATTTGTGCAAACTAACCGTTGGATTTAATAACCTACTCATATTTATTATGTATGTAAATTTTTGAATCAATATGTTATTTCTATCATTTTAATCGAGAATAATATTTTTTTAAATATATATCAACGGTTGAAATTTTATTTTATGAAATAAATAGTTAGACGTATTCGATTAATTTGAAATTTGGCATCCATGATCTATGTGAATAGAACATAAAATTCAACGGTTGGATTAAAAAATTATAAATCATATAAAAAGATATGAAAGTGTGTAAAACTAAATTTGTTTTACACGTGTAAGTGGATCCCTCCTCATATATATATATATATATATTTATATATATGCAACGTTGAGGCAACAAGTGAATGGAAACAAAGTTAATGGCACATTCACCTCTCATGCTTATATTAACATGGTGAAAATATTAACTAAGAAAGTTAAGTTCTCATTCGATAAAAATCATTTGAAAATTTATTTGAAAACTCTCAAGAAAAATTCTAATAAATGTTTTAATTTCAGAAACTTCGATCAGTACAGTAATGCGATTCATTTAAAATCCTTAAAATAGGATAAATGCATTTGCATCAGAAAAACATATACTGTAAAACTTGTATCACTTTCTTTGTCACTTTTCAATCAAATCATGCACTAGTCTTGTAAATCAAATCATTCACTAAATCAATTATCAGTCAAGTTTCACTTATCGATAGAAAATAATCTCCCAGAGATTCATGCACGCATTATATCCCATAAGGGACCTGTATAAGAAGGCCAAGGATCCGAAACTCCTTAGCCAATCCTATGAAACACTATAACGAATGGCCATCGTCGATCACTCACAGTTCGCACTGGTCAGGTGCTCATTGTGTAATCGTGTGGGGTTCGATCGTAACTCCCACAGTCATATAATGTAAAAGTGAAGGTCTGGGACTTTTCCCAGCCTAATCATCACTGTCTCGTATGCACGATCATCAAGGAGACATCAATTTCATAAAATCACTTCATATACTTGTAAATCATTTCATATAAATCACTTTATGTAATTCCTTTCATGAAATTCAGTTCATGTAAATCATTTTGTATAGTTCAATTCATGTAAAGCACTTCACGAACCTCAATTCATGTAAAATACTTCATATAATTCAAATCATGTAAATCGTTTCATGTAATTTAATTCATGTAAACCGTTTCTTGTAATTCAATTTGTGTAAATCATGTCATGCGATTCAATTAATGTAAATCATTTCTTGTAAATCAATTCATGTACATCACTCGCGTAATGCAATTTATGTAAGTCATTGCATGCAATTTAATTTGTATAAATTATGTCACGTACTCATTTCATGTAAAACATTTCATATAATGAAATATTTAAACTTGTAGGAATTAAAAATAATTCCTATTTCTTGTATTTAGGAAAATTGGATAAGAAAGATTAAAACGAGATTTCAATGAATTTTCAATTGCAAATAAAACATGTTTTATACGACTCTTATACATGTATTTTACCTAATTGCAGTGTGAAATAATACTTCGAATTGTACCACTGAACCACCTACGTCTCGCGTAGACCTGCTCATGGGCCGGGCCCATGACAGATATTAATGAAATTTTCACATGCCCAAGCCCGGCCCTGCCCGACATTCGGGCCTGATTTTTCTGTCCAAGCCCGTTTTCATTTTTATACTACAAGCCCGAGCCCGATCAGAAAATAATTTTTTTATATTTTAATTTTATATTTATTTGTTTTTTATTATTTTATACCCTTTAAATTTTAATATAATTTGTCAAAATTTATATATCAATTTTCATATTAAATATTTATAATCATATTTATTATTCAATAGTATTTTATATACATATAATTATATTATATTTAGTAAATATATATAAAAATTTAATTAATATTAAAAAAGATATATAAAAAATAAAAAAAATTCATAATTCGGGCCGGGTCGGGCCCGGGCTTTGAAAGGTAAGCCCGAGGCCCGGCCGGTATTTAAAACGGGCCTAAAAATTTTGCCCAAGCCCCTTTTTTTATCAAATATTTTTGTCCAAACCCGACCAAATTTAAAACGGGCTCTCGGGCTTGGGCAGGTAGCCCGGCCCTTGAGCAGGTCTAGTCTCGGGATTTATGGCTGCACGATAATATTAAAACAATCAACATTCATTGCTCTAATTTAGGAAATTCTCTTTTATTTCCTATACTTTCATTTAATCATTTTCATTTTGAAACACAGTTAAAGTTCCCATGAGTTCTCAATTTTTTTTTCAAATGTGATCATTACCACCCTTCTCCAAAAATTCCATTCACCATTTAATCAAAACTTATTCTTACCCCTAAGGCCTTATCATTGCCAAAACATTAGACCATAATTTAATCAATTTAATTACATGGTTATATTCTCTTACTATACATACATCATCATTGCTACCATTTATTCTTTAAAATCAATTTTAACTCTTTCTTAGACAATTCAGAATCAAAATTACTATGGTCCTTTAATCATTTTATTTTAAGCATTAACTTTACTAGCAAATCTTACAAATTTTCTTACATTAATTTCTCTCTTTTCTTGCACCCCTATTCACACTACTATCATCATCCTTGCTCAATGGCTAAATGGCTTCTTCTTCAAAACAATTTGTTTTACTTAATTTATTTTATAACTCAATCATCACCACTACACCACATATTGTCATTTTATATCATGTGATTATAAAAATCAGCATTCATCAGCTTACAAATCTTCATGGCCAAATGACCTTATATAACTATGCCAATTTATTCTTTTAAGATATGCCAACAGCCAAGTCAATCCAAGTCAGCCCAATCTTCTCCTTTCTGTTTTCCTAATGACTGGCTATCCAAAACAGCCAAATTTTCCTTTTGTTTCTCTTTTCAGCCCACGTTTTTGACTAACTAAATTTTATAAATATTTACCTGTTATGGCCAGCTTTCTTTCCTCCTAATTCATGCCATTAGTCAATATTGTTACACTCTAAAATCACCATAGTCAACCTAATCCACATTTAACAAATTCCTTTTTTTTTCTTTCTTTTCTGTTTCTGTTTTCGTTCATGTTCGGCAGCCTCCAATTTCTATCCAAATCGTGAGCCTCCATCAGTCCAATTTTGCATGAATTCAATCTTCATTAAATTCTTAAATTATGACTATCTCCTACTCACTTAGAATTTTCTTCAAACATCTTAAAAGTCATAAAACACCATCACCATCGTTCAGTCCTAAACAACACTATCTTCACGCCATTTTCTGTTTGCAAAATTAGCTCCATTCGTTCAGCCCATCCTTATACCAATCCTCTATTTTGCAAATTATCAACATGATTAAACTCATCTCATTATTTACTTCCATTTCAATCCATCATACATAAAAATCAGTATGAATTTTCATGTTTTCTCCTCATGATCGAACCTACAGGGGACATCTATATATGATTTTTATTTCATTTTTAAAGCAACAAACATACTACTCATGTTTTAAACTATCAAAATAATCAACTAGAATTGCATAAAAATTATTTACTGCTCACCTGCCTCATTAGCCGAACAGAACAGCTGCTCAAAAACCCATTCCGTTTCCTTCCCGCCAGCCCTCTAATTCCAGATCTAAGGTCATCTTAATGTGAAGAAGATGTCTTGTGAAGGAGGGTAGATGGATTAATGCAGAAAAGTTGAGGTTTGGGAAGGTGAATGTGAGGGAAACGGGAAGAAATATAGGGGAACGATGCAGCAAAAAGAAATAACAGCAGGGGAGGGGAAAACATGTGTTGTAGCCGACCCCTTCTCAGCCAATTAAACCAGATTTTAACTTTATTTAATAAAATTTTGGTGTACAAAAATTTCACATGTACTAATTGACTTATTTGTCCCATTTAAAAGTCAATATTTATCATTATATCATTAATTTTATTTTATTCTTTTTAGTTTCCAGATTTTTATTTATTTACTTATTTATTTATTTATTCACAATATCATCAATTTATCACTAATATATTTTCTATTAACAATTACATATATATATACCCACACACTTATGTTTCTACATGTTTAACATTTATATTTTACAATATAATTATTTTATATTAGAAACATATGTAAATATAATTTATATATATTATATATAATCCTTAAAACATATATTATTCATCTTGTTATTTAATAATATACATACACTTTAATTCAAAATAACATTTATTATTTATATATATACTTTTATATTTGTACATATATATATATATATATATATATATATATATATATATATAAAATCACATATATACACACACACACATTTATTTTATTTTTTTAATTTTTTTCAATTGATCAAGTATTATAATTTCGAAATATTTCAATCCTTTAATAAATTTATTTATTTCAACCAGTCTATTAACATCAAAAATTAAATTTTACAGATATCTAACTCCAAAAATAGGAGAATTTGCGAGTATCACAGCTTTTTTCGAAAGATAGAGCTAATGGTAAGGGAGCTTTCAGTGCTAAAGATAGAATTTGAGAATGGGCAGTAGAAGAAAGTAGTGCAGATCCAACTTCCATTGATTTGGAAATAAACTGTGAACCATCATCTCCAACATTCGTATATGATATGACAAAGTCTACTCGTGTTGGGCCAGGCCCAATGGTGTCAGAAATTACCACGTGGCAAGGACTCACTGGTCCACGTGGCCTTCGGCGATAAATGCTTAATGCATCACATCTGTCACTGGGCGACAGAGTCATTGTTCCACGAGACCATCGGCGACAGAGGTAGAAGTGCGTGATCATACCTGTCGGCTGGCGACAGACTTAGAGTCTATCGCCTGCAATCATAACGCGACACGTGGCGTGCATATATACCTACCGCCGGGCGACAGATTCCCAGTCCGTCGCCTACAGTCATATGGCGACACGTGGCGCACAGTTTCGGCTCCCGCTAGCGACAGACCCCTGACGCCACAATGTGCCACGTGCTATGAGTCTCTCGCCGGTGACAGGCTCCGGAAGCTCCCGATTTACAAGGAACTTGTGTTATATTGGGACACAAACTCTTAGCAAGATAATGTCATTATCCTTAAGCAATTAACCTAGAATGCTGGCCTATAAATAGGCCCCCAGGTATAATTTTATTCTCTAATTTTTGACTACTGGCTTTTACGTTTCCCAATACTGAAGAACCTTTTGCTGACTTAAGCATCAGAGTGTTTACGCAGGGAACCACCCCTGCGTCTCTCTGACTTTTCTTGTTTTACAGAAGCTTCTTGGAGACACGCGGAGAAAGAAGACAATATCGACGTTAGCACACCTTTATTGTTGTTTTGTGCAATAACAGTATCAAATTTTGTTTCACAGCAATCAAAGAGCTCTAAAAAGAAAGCTCGCATGGAAGATTTATTTGAAAAACAAATAGATGTTTTAGACCACGCAATTGACAATGTGGCAGAGGGAATGAGACAAGGTAATGCTATTGCAAAAAAAGTTGCACAAATAGCTGAAAAGGGATTAGGTATTGCTGAAAAATGAAGGCCACACTGTTATTTTGAAGCTGAAGTATTTGATGAGTTGCTAATGATTGATGTGCTAGAAGGTCTCCAACTTGATTCCTTTTTATTTCTAAATCAAAGCCAACAAGGATAAGAGCTTTCTTTGGAGTTTTGACTCAACGACGTAAAGAGTTACTTTTGAAGATGATGAGTAAATAAAAGAGCTCTTAGCATTAGGAGGTTTTTTTTTTATATAGTATTTTTATTGCTCAAACATAGATTGATTTTCGTTACTAATGAAAAAATAGGAAATACTCTTGGATGAAAATACTTTGAATATAGACTTGTTCATAGTAGTTGATACATTAATATATATTAACGTCTATGTTTTCTCTTATTTTTTTGGGGGTTGACATATGGCATATCAAGTTTATTGTATAAAAGTAATTCTATTAATATTAGACATTTTTTTTGGACATTATTCTTGGTTGAGTTGAGCATTTAACAACTATTAGTAATTACATAATTAATTAATAATGAATAAATAAACTAATTATTAATTAATCATCATAAATTAATTATTAATTATTTATAATAATTAATTATTAATGAATTATTTTGACTAGATTTTATTTTTTTAAAAATCCCATGGAAAATGAAAACTCAATAAATACAAAAAAAAATTATCCAAAAACAATTATACTTGATAAATATTTATGTAGGTGCAGGATAGTAAAATCTCCTTATTTTTAATTTTCTTTCATTTCACTTTTTCACTCTACCAAACAATAGGAGGAGAAAAATTCTATTTATACCCACTTTTTTACTCTTTCTACCCTATTTTCTTCCTTAGGTTACTGTTTATCATATTGATAATGAGGTATGAATAATAAAAAAAATGGATATATTTAGAATTTTTCATAGAAAGAAACAAATTAAATGTTTTCTCATCTTTCTTATTAAGCACACCTAAAGAAATAAATAAATGTTTTTCATCTTTTTATTTTTTCCTCCTTTTAATTTTTCATCGTTTTATTTTTTTTTCACCCCATCAAACAAAACCTAAATAAAATACATCAAATAATTAAATACCACCCAAAATTAAAATAAAAAAACCCGAAAACTTCCGGAAGAAAGAAGCGGTAGCTTAAAGTTCTCAATGAAACCGCGTTGCACGGGAACAAAACCCACTTGACTACCGTCCCGCGGTGGAAGCAATGGAAAAGATGCAGTTTCCTAGCGCCACGTCATCTGTTTCTTTACACTCCACGAAAGTGAGGCGCCCATTCATTTTCTCTCTCTGTTTTCTTTTTCTTTTCCTCTCAAAAAATTTAGGGATTAATCATCCTAAATTCTCTCAATCTCTATTTTTTGTTCGAATTTGTTGAGAAAAAAGGAAAAAAAAAGAATTGCAAAATGAATATCTTCAGATTTGCAGGTGACATGACTCACTTAATTAGCATCTTAGTGCTTCTCCTCAAAATCTACGCCACCAAATCTTGCTCAGGTAATTTTTCCGCTACTCTTTTTCCGTTTGGTTCCAGAGAAACCGCTAAAATGCAAGATTGGTAAAATTTTGAAGTATTCGAGCACTTTATTATGGTAACTTTAATTTTCATTTTTGTTAAATCTCTCATTTTATTTGTTAACTAAACGGGAAATTTTCGCTGTTTTGTTGCTTGGCAACTGAATTTCTCGAGTTTCTCTTTTCTAATTTGCTATCTCCTCGTTTCACTAATAATATCTTGAAAATTTTAAAATAAGCAGTGCATTAATATTTTCTGTATTCTGCTAATTGAATTTGCTTTTCTTTTATTTTAGGTATTTCGCTGAAGACTCAGGAGCTATACGCGCTGGTGTTTTTGACTCGCTACTTGGATCTGTTCACTGATTTTATATCTGTGTACAACACCATCATGAAGCTGGTATTCATTGCCAGCTCTCTCGCTATTGTTTGGTGTATGAGAATGCATCGTGTCGTGAGGCGTTCCTATGACAAGGACCTGGACACCTTTCGGCATTATTTTCTCATCTTGGCTAGCTTCCTTTTGGCGCTTTTGCTCCATGAGAAGTTCACATTTCAGGAGGTGACTATTCTTTGAACTTGTTAATGCTTTAGTGAATTTGGTAATGTTTTATACCATCACTAAGTAATGCTACCTTAGTATAGGATCGGAACTTTTTTAATGATCCTAAGTAACGTCAAGTTGAATTATACCAGATGGAAAGAAAGGCAAACAGCCAAGATGCTATGATAAGCTTAGCATGTCAGTATATTTATTGTCTTACAAATGTATCCCCTTATATTTTGCTGGTAAATCTTGATTTGGGCTTTTTCTTTCAGTTTGTTTATCTCAAGGTGCTGGCCCCAAAATTAGATGTTCTCTGATATATTTTCAGGATCCTAAGCATTCTGCCACACTCAAAAAAGGCCCTCTCTTCTATACCCAAGAACTTTAGTGTTCCCCCTTTTTTGTTGGGGTGGTTCAATAAGTTATTTCATTTTGCCAAAGTATTTTTCTGTTACCTCATGAATTCTTAATTGGAATAGGTTTCCTTATTATTATTTTTATTTATTGCAGATCTTCTGGGCATTTTCAATCTACTTGGAGGCTCTTGCTATTCTGCCCCAGTTAGTTTTGCTACAACGAAGTGGAAATGTGGATAATTTAACAGGGCAATATGTCTTCTTTTTAGGGTATGCCTAGTTTTATCCATAGACTCTTAGTAGAAAACAACCTTTGGTTAGTGACTCAAAAAAATTCCACAATTTACTCAGAATCAATTATGTCAGATATTGAATACTTACTTGCCATGCAAATTATATTGTTTTATCATTTGTCATTTTACTTTCACATGCAATGCCTTCTGCATCGCCAGCATTAATAAAGAAGTGATAGTGATCATCTTTAAGTCTGGATTCTTGTAAGTGGTATCTTTGTTGCAAATCCAATCCCATGAGACTGAGCCATCGAATGCCCAGAATAGAGGTTTGAAGTAGTTAACTAGGATTTTTAATTGATAAACATGTTTTGATTTGATTGACACCAAAATATTGTGTTCTGGTCTTACCATCATATGAATGGCTAGTACCCTTTTTTAGTCCTCATCAGTTCAGAAGAAATACATGCATGTCTCATTTCTGTTTCCTGTTGTTTTATTAATGGATGTGAGAGAGATTATTGTAAGGTTTATTTTGAGAATTTTCATCAACGGCAGTATTGTCTATTGTGCTTCTATTGGAGTTCAGAATTTAAATTACATGTTAAGACCAACATTTCTTGGTGTGTTATACATTTCTTATCCAGTCTGATTTTAAGAAAATTAAGTGTAGGAAATTTGTTGAAACTTAATTAGTTGCTTTGATGGCATTTTGTAAATTACTTTTGGATATAATGGAAGTGAGTTTATGCATGATTGCATGTGTATTCCTTTGTCTTTGATGCTGAATCTTTCTACTTTCCTCCTTCCATGTTGTTGAAATGGCATTGACAAATGAATGTATAAGTAGTATTCTAGTTGAATGTACAATATGAATTTCCACACAAGTATTATGTATCATATTAGACAACAAAGACTGATCATGCATATGCATAGATGTGTTAGAGTTGAATATGCATTGAATTTTTGAACAAGCTTATGCACCATTTCCTTGTACCTGAGTAATGCATGTATGTGAATGTGCTACGCTTGGGATTTGAAGTGCAATATGCTTACGAGTAGTTGCCATTGTTCTACCTCTTTGATGCATTTAGATTTCATTACGCGATTGTTGTGACAATATATCTACAGCTATGTGGCATATTAATGAAATAGATTTGGATCTGCAGGGCCTACCGTGCTTTCTACATTCTTAACTGGATCTACCGCTTTTTTACGGAGCAACATTTTAGTCGATGGATAGGTGAGAGCCTAAGAGCAATGCTACTTTCGTGTTTGTTAATTTCTGCATGTTGATATTCTGACTTCTTTCTGTCAATATTCTGTTGGTTTTCAGCTTGTGTCTCTGGCATCGTCCAAACAGCTCTGTATGCAGATTTCTTCTACTATTATTTCATCAGGTAATGAATATCCTTATCTTTTTAATGATTTTTACACACAATGTTTGTATATGTAAAAATCTTCTTTTCTCCTCGCAGTTGGAAAAACAATGCTAAATTGCAGCTGCCAGCTTGAGCAAAGGGAAGGTTTCTTTTTTTTTTTCCTGACAAATTTGAACTTATGGAGCAATCTACTTACATTGATTAAAAGTCCGTATACATGATATGTAGTTCTCACCTAGATTAGATTAGTAGGCGATAATCATAGCAGTTTCATCAGCTTTTCCCACTTATTTTGACATGTCAAGGTACCATTGTGATTCGGGAGAGAGTCAAAATATGAATCAAGCCAACCAAACATTGTAGTTAGGTCAAATTACCAGTTTATTCTTTTGTTGTTGTTGATGAATAATGTTCCTATGGATTGAAACTTAAATTGAAGAAGCGATACTAGTACAATCTCTGATTTGCTTGGGTTGAAAGATCTAACGATAAGTGTTTCTCCTTAACATTATCCTTATTGTACTCATTATAATAGTAACAAATGATTAGACGTTTCGAAACCCCCAAAGGAAGAGTTGGTAAAGAAGTTTCTTTTCTTGTTTAGCCGGTTTAGTTTTTGTAAGATGTCAATTCAGTTCAGTTTTTTTCTTTTTAAGAAAATCGGAAGTAAATTTTTGAATTTTTTATAGTCAAAAATATTATTTTAAAAATGAAAGTAATAATCTAAAAATTATATGAAAAAGAATTTAAATTCAAATAAAATATGATAAAGTAAGTTAATATATATTCGATACGGTGCAACTGCATAGATATATATATATATATATATGTATATACATTGGCTGTGAATTATTAACATATTTTATTAAATCATAAATTTTAAAATAAAGGATTATAAATATTTTATATCAAAGAAATGTTGCAATATGATTTGACCGGCATATTGCGTTCGAAATTTACGTAGTAACAATCAATTAAATATAAACTTTTAAAATATTAAAGGAAAAAGAACGAAAACCCACAATGAAAATGCAGATAGGCCCAAAAAGTGGTCCCAATCCAAGATGACAAATCATAAGTCAGTTCGACACGTGGCAAATTACTATTGGATGAGATGCCGTGGCAGGAACCCTTCACGGTTGAGTGAGTCTGCGACAAAATAAAAATCAAGCAATTGTAAACGGAATTATTTATTTTTTTCAATTTTTTGTCTTATAAATATCTTGTCTCTTTCAGTTGCAAGCGGCAACCAGCACGGGATTTTCTCTTAAAAAAATCCGAAACATTTTCTAAAGGAGCTCTAATCGAATTGAATTTGTTCGAGCCCCTTATTTGACTTTCGATCTTCTCAGATCTGCTCCCGAATCCTCAATGTATGTCTCTGATTCTCTTTATTTTAGTTTTTCTTTTTTGTTTGTTATCATTCTTTTTAAGATTGTTTATTGAGAAGTTTCTTTTCCCTGGAAAATGATTTGCTGACTATGTTTTCGTGAGATCATTCGGGATCTGGATTTGCATGTATAAAATTGTTTAGAATGTTATTTTTCAAAATTTGATTTGCCAGATTACTTTATGTTGTTTTAGATCTGATGGTTTTTTGGTTGATCTGTGCATAGGTGTGAGTTTATATCGGTTTTTCTTCTTAGTTTAGCTGATTTAAACCCAACATTTAAAAAAAAATCATAATCATGGATCTTTCCGATTAGATATTTTGAAATCACTTTCTTTTTGTCGTGTTTTGATGTGATGTAATAGTTAACGTTTAATGGTTGAATGGATGCTAAACTTAATTCTAGTCTTACTGGTAATTAATTTGGATCAGAGCTTGTTTAATTACTGTTGACTTTAATTTCAGATTGGATTTATTAATAGCTCTGCTGTCAAATTAATTTTGTTATTGATGATAATGCGATGAGGACCTTAACTGTTTCTTTATAGATTGTTTGATTTTAAAATTTAAATTTTATTTCATTTTTGAAAGCATCAATATATAATTTTTAACTCGAGTTCCTTCCATGTTTCTTCTCGCCCATGCTATGCAATTATGGTAGGGTATAAGAACGGTATTTAAGGGCTTCTGCATGCTGCCCTTTTTCTAAGTAATCATTGTTCTAGTTGTAGGAATTGGATGAATGGTTTAGAGATTGACGTAAATTCGGATACTAATTATGCAAGCTTTCATTAAATATTTGTGGTCTAATTATTTGCTAAAACTTAGGAAAATGTTTCAACTCTTGTAGTAAATTCATGGGCATTAGCTTTTTCTTGATTTTGACTATCAAATATAGGTGCAGTTACTCAGGCCCCATTAATATCTGCTCATCTCTGTCTCTTTTTGTCTCCTATTCTACTCTTAAATGTGTTATGCAAGTTCCATAACTAACAAACCATTGCTGAATTGTTGGTGTAATTCAGTTCTGAATAGTCAATATGGGAGGAGGATTCAGAGTGCTGCATTTGGTTAGACCATTCCTTTCATTCCTGCCAGAGGTTCAAAGTGCTGACAGGAAAATTCCTTTTAGAGAGAAGGTCATCTACACTGTCATCTCCCTCTTCATCTTTTTGGTGTGCAGTCAGCTTCCGCTTTATGGAATTCATTCTACAACGGGTGCTGATCCATTCTATTGGATGCGTGTTATCCTTGCATCCAACCGTGGAACTGTTATGGAACTTGGGATTACCCCAATTGTGACATCTGGATTAGTGATGCAACTCCTGGCCGGTTCAAAGATCATTGAGGTGGACAACAGTGTTCGTGAGGATCGTGCACTCTTGTAAGTGTTATTCACATTATGCTCTGATGGAACTGCCTTTTAGCCTAAACGAACAGTACTTTTTTTTCTATGGTTGGATTAGATAAACAGCTATTTTTTCTTTTATAACATGTACCAATATTTATCCTGTTGGTGCCTTTTGTGTACTACTGATTCAGTAGTTGCTTGTGATAGCTCAGATCATACTTTTATGTATCTTTGGTGATTGCTATGTGCATATTATAATCTTTCATGCTTTTATGTGTGCTTCTCAGAAATGGGGCTCAAAAGTTGTTGGGCATCCTGATTGCTGTGGGTGAGGCAGTGGCATATGTACTGTCTGGTATGTATGGAAGTGTTGGTCAGCTTGGTGTTGGGAATGCTATTCTGATTATTATTCAACTTTGCTTTGCTGGAATCATTGTCATCTGCCTGGATGAACTTCTCCAGAAGGGATATGGTTTGGGCTCTGGGATCTCTCTTTTCATAGCTACCAATATCTGGTATGTTATCTCATTGTTTTCCATTTTTGACTCAACTCAAATGTATTCCAGTAAATGGCTATCCTAAATACTATTTTGAGTGTGCAGTGAAAACATAATCTGGAAAGCTTTTAGCCCTACAACTATCAACAGTGGTCGTGGGGCTGAATTTGAAGGTGCTGTCATTGCTATGTTCCATCTATTGATAACTAGGACGGACAAAGTTCGAGCACTTCGCGAGGCTTTCTATCGGCAGAATCTTCCAAATGTTACAAATTTACTTGCTACAGTTTTGATCTTCCTTATTGTCATTTACTTCCAAGGTTTCCGTGTTGTTTTACCTGTGAGATCAAAGAATGCTCGGGGACAACAAGGGTCATATCCCATTAAGCTATTCTACACCTCCAACATGCCTATCATCCTGCAATCTGCACTTGTTTCAAATCTTTATTTCATCTCCCAGGTACCCTTTAAATCTATATGAATGGTCAATATGAATAGTGTTCATTTTACTCTTAATGTTGCACTTCTATAACACTGTTTATTTTTGTGCAGTTGCTGTACAGAAGGTACAGTACTAACTTCTTTGTGAATCTGTTGGGCAAGTGGAAAGAGTCTGAGTACTCGGGTGGTCAGTTTATTCCCGTTGGTGGTCTAGCGTACTATGTTACTGCACCTGCAAGGTTAGAATTGATCTTCTTTGTATTCCATCTCCCTTTTTTATAGTTCATTGCACCAATGCATCCCACTTGGGAACTCTTGATTTTCAGTTTTTTGGTTATTTTCTCTTCATATGTGCTGATGCCTGGTTTTGTCTGAGTATTATTGCAGCTTGGCAGACATGGCAGCAAATCCCTTCCATGCTCTGTTTTATCTCGTGTTCATGCTTTCAGCCTGTGCCTTATTTTCAAAAACTTGGATTGAAGTTTCTGGTTCTTCTGCCAAGGATGTGGCTAAGCAGCTCAAGGTAACCTTTTGTTATAAATCTTGTTTTTTCATCAATGTGTTTTGTTTCTTGTCCTTTTTCCGTTAGACGTTACCTATAGGTTTTTATTAGTAAAAATTGGCTTTTTCAGTCTCCTGTCATTCTTGTCTGTTTGCTTCATGCATGAAGTGGAAATATTGTGGATCCATGTGTTCTCCGAGTTTTTTCCTACCATGTGATTGAATGATGTCAATGCGTTTCCATCTTAAAAGTTTACTACTGGATGTATTTCTGACTTCTCCACGATTTGTGTTTTCTTTGCAGGAACAACAAATGGTGATGCCTGGACATAGAGATTCAAATCTGCAGAAAGAACTGAACCGCTACATACCAACTGCAGCTGCGTTTGGTGGAATGTGCATCGGTGCATTAACAGTCTTGGCCGATTTCATGGGAGCAATCGGCTCAGGGACCGGAATATTGCTTGCCGTAACAATCATATATCAGTACTTCGAGACTTTTGAGAAGGAGAGAGCCAGTGAACTGGGCTTCTTCGGCCTCTAAGCTCTAGTCCATAGAAGATGTTAGGTGGTGCTGTCGAGGAGTCGTGACAATTTTGATGATTAAATTCAAAAGGTACAAGTAGGTTCCACCTCTGTTAAACACCCCGTGGATAGAAATTGAGGTTAAGATTGAAGTCGGATGTTGTTTTAGCCCATTTTATTTTCTTTTCTTACCAGAACTTGTGTCCATTAGCAAGCACGCAGAGGCAGTTAAACAGAGTTTTACATTTCAGATTCCAAATGCAATGCGAAACCTTAACTTTATATTTCCTTTTTTTGGTATGATCATAACCTTGAATTCGAGTTGCCTGCGTTCTAACCCTTCTATTCTATACGATTATAAATGTATAATTGTTTTAAAAGTTTTACTGCTCTGTTAAGTTAAATCTCTTCTCCTTTAGTCAATTAAAAAACCAAAATAATTAAAACCTTTTAATTATTACTATTGATATCATATAGATTAGGGTACTCTTTGTATTTTGTTTAATTGGGTAAAGAAGAGGTTGCTTAAGTTTGAATATAAGTTTTATTACATGTTAGTAAATTTTTTCAGCCATTCGACCGAAATGAATGATTTATCATTTTTTTAATCTGTACATTAGTTTCAGAGTTTTTAACCATTTGATTATTTAAATGATGGTTTGTTTGAAAAACAATTGATAATCACATTTTTATTAATACTGCAGGCATACTGAACATAAACGAATGTAACTTGTAATTAGGTTCATATTTGTTCATTTATTTTTCTTATATTGTTTGTATTTTGTTCATGTTCATGAATATTAATGAATATATTTATGAACGTGTTTTTGAATATTAAATGAATATGTTTATAAATACGAGGTCATGAATGTTAAACAAAAAAAATTATAAAAATAAAATGTATTCACTGTAATATGTATGATGCCAAAATTAAAAAAAATTACATAATTATGTAATTTGATGATTACATATTAAAATAATATATGAGTAATTATGCTATTTAAAAATTTATTATTATCGAATAACAAACAAAAATCAAATGATTCATTAAACGAAATATTAAATAAGTTTGTTCACAAACATAAGCAAACAAATCACACTTTTGATCGTGATCGATTGTTAATGTTAGTAAATGAATAAAAACTAAACATATTCATGAATGTTATGAATAGTCATAAATATGGATGTTCATTCATCCCTCATACTCTTCATAACTTCTCCTTCATTAAGTTTGTAACTATCCCTTCATTAAGTTTATAACTTTCCCTTAATTAAGTTTGTAACTATTCATCTTCCCTCTTTATTCATATATTTGTAAAACCTATAAATAGAGGCTCACCACCCATGTATTGAGCACACACTTGAAGAATAAAAGAAAATTTCTCTTCTTGCTCTCTCTCCTTGTGTTCTTTCTATAATTTTATAATACGTTATCAGCACGAGTCTCTAAAAACCCGTGAGAGATTTGGAGAATAGGCCTCAACCGAGGATCTTCATCAACCAGACTTGAGATCCTGTCTCCTTTGTGCTAATGGACACAAAAATACGAGCCTATAAAATAGATCTTGTTCAAGTAAGGTCCTTAATCAACCACAATTATCTATCTCTTCTTTTACAGTAATGAAACTATTTTTATCTAGCTCTTCTGTAATTATCTATGCTTGTGCGTGTTTTATTTGCTTACTCAAATTTGAGATTACAAGATTTTAAATCTGTAAGTGAATATAACTCAGCTATGTTTAGAATCAATTCTCAATTAAAGTCATATGGAGAAAAGATCACTAATGAGGATATGTTAAAAAAAAAACATTCTCTACCTTTCATGCATCTAATATGCTCCTGTAGTAGCAATATCGTGAAAAAGGTTTTAAGAAGTACCCTGAACTGATTTCATGCCTCCTTGTGGTTGAGCAAAATAATTAGCTATTGATGAAAATCATGAGGCCCGTCCAACTGGATCTGCTCCATTCCCTGCAATGAATGCAGCAACATATAATGGAAAAAATAGAGGCCATGCTAGTAGTCATGGCCGTGGTTGTGGACGTGAACATAGTAATTATCAAGGTGGTCATTTCAAAAACACATATACCACCAGAAGTGGGAACATAATGATGGAAAAGATGAGACAAATTTTGTTTGTGAAAATAATGATTTTGATTATAGTTATGTTGATGCCACACATTTAGATGATATTGGACTTTATTTTACACATGCTTCTTATTATTAGGATTCTAATTATTAAGTATTTGTCATGTTTAGATGCTTCATTATGTTTTGGTTATTTATGAGTGTAACTGCCAATAATTACATAACCGTCGTAACTGCTACTCACTTAATTATATATTTAATTATGTAACTGCCCACTTAAACACCTATATAAAGGTGTAGAGACATAGGAACCAGGTACGAGCACACTTTACTCTCTTCCAATTTTGATATTCTTTCTTAAATACTCTATATATTTCTTATTTTCAATGAAGAACATAGATACTCTACTGGTTTGATTTGCAATGAGTAGTGGAGATATATGTCTCGCAGACAGTGCCACTACACATACTATATTAAAGAATAAGAAATATTTTTCTTATTTGATAATGCAAAAGGCCAATGTTAGTACTATATCAGATAGTGCAGAATTGATAGAAGGCTCTGGAAGAGCTAACATATTCTTGCCTGGAGGAACAAAATTTGAAATTCATGAAGCATTATACTCTCCCAAGTCTCAAAGAAATTTATTGAGTTTTAAGGATATCCGCCGAAATGGATATCATATTGAGACAACAAGTGAAGGAGAAATTGAATACCTTCACATTACGAGTATAATCTTGGGTAATAAAATTGTATTAGAAAAATTATCGGCCTTTTCCTCCGGTTTGTACTACACAAGAATTAAAACAATTAAAACAAATGTGGTCATTAACCAAAAGCTTATAGATCACAATAACTTTGTTGTTTGGCATGACCGGTTAGGCCATCCCGGATCGATAATGATGCGAAGAATAGTTGAGAATTCATGTGGACATCCATTGAAGAGCCAACAGATTCTTCAATCGAAAGATTTCCCATGTGCTGCTTGTTCTCAAGGCAAGTTAATTGTTCGACCATCACCAGCTAAGATAGGGATTGAATCCCTTACTTTTCTGGAACGAATACAAGGTGATATATGTGGACCAATACATCCACCATGTGGACCTTTTAGATATTTTATGGTTTTAATTGATGCATCAACTAGGTGGTCACATGTATCTTTATTATCAACTCGCAACCTGACGTTTGCGAGGTTATTTGCTCAATTAATTAGATTCCAAACACATTTTCCAGATTATCCCATCAAGACAATTCGTCTTGACAATGCTGGTGAATTTACTTTCCAAACTTTCAATGATTATTGTATGTCTATTGGGATAAGTATTGAACATCCTGTAGCACATGTTCATACATAGAATGGCCTTGCAGAATCATTTATTAAGCGTCTTCAATTGATTGCAAGACTATTACTAATGGAATCAAAACTCTCAATTTTTACTTGAGGTCATGCTATTTTACATGCGGCAGCACTAATTCGCATCAGGCCAACAAGTTATACAAGTTATCATAAGTGCTCCCCTTTACAATTGGTTTTTGGTCAAGAACCAAATATTTCCGATCTAAGAATTTTCGGATGTGCTGTATATGTTCCAATTCCTCCACCACAACATACTAAGATGGGTCCTCAATGGAGGTTGGAAATATATGTTGGATATGAATCCCCATCTATAATTAAATATTTAGAACCATCAATAGGGGGTTTATTTATAGCTAGATTTGCTGATTGTCATTTTGATGAATCAGTCTTCCCAACCTTAGGAGGAGAAAATAGGCAGCTGGAAAAAGAGATAAGTTGGAATGAATTATCATTGTCTCATCTTGATCATCGTACAAAACAATGCGAACTAGAAGTTCAAAAGATAATTCATTTACAAAGTTTAGCAAATCAATTGCCAGACGCATGTACTGACCCAAAGAGAGTGACAAAGTCACATATACCAGCTATTAATGCTCCAATTAAAATTGATGTCCCAGAAGGACAACCTTTTGTTGTCAATGAATCTAAAGCACGCCTGAAGCGTGGTAGACCAGTCGGTTCCAAAGATAAGAATCCTCAAAAAAGAAAGGGAGCAAAGATTCAAGATGGCCAAGTCGAGGAAATTGTAACTCCAGAAGAGTTTACAGAAGAGCCCTTAGACATGACTAAAATTACAATTCCAAAAGAAAGTCAGGTACCTGAAATTACTGAAAATGAAGAGATCTCGATAAATTATGTAATGTCAAGAAAAATATGGAACCGAAACAAAATCGACGTCGATAATGTTTTTGTATACAATGTAGCGCTAGATGTTATGAATGACGATGAGGATCTTGAACCAAAGTCTATCGAGGAATGTAAGCATAGACATGATTGGCCAAAATGGAAAGACGCAATTGAGGCAGAATTGAAATCTCTTGAAAAGAGAAATGTTTTTGGACCAGTAGTCCGTACACCTAATGGTGTAAAACCAGTGGGTTACAAATGGGTCTTTGTGCGAAAACGAAATGAAAAAGGTAAAATTGTGAGACATAAAGCACGTCTAGTTGCACAAGATTTTTCGCAAAGACCTAGTATTGATTATGAAGAGACATACACTCCTGTGGTGGATGTGACTACTTTTCGATTTCTAATCAATCTGGCAATAAAAGAGATACTCGACTTACGTCTAATGGATGTCGTTACAGCCTATTTGTATGGCCCACTTGATAATGATATTTATATGAAACTTCCAGAAGGATTTAAACTGCTAAAAGCATGTTATTCTAGTTCTCGAGAACATTACTCAATCAAATTAAATAGATCTCTATATGGATTAAAACAATCTGGTCGCATGTGGTATAACTGCCTTAGTGAATATTTGTTAAAAGAGGGATATAAGAATGATCCCGTTTGCCCATACATTTTTATAAAGAGATCTAGATTTGAGTTTGTTATTATTGCGGTATATGTTGATGATCTGAATATTATTGGAACTCCTGAAGAGATTTCAAAGGTAGTAGAGTACTTGAAGAGAGAATTTGAGATGAAAGATCTTGGAAAGACAAAATTTTGTCTTGGGTTACAGATAGAACATTTAAAGGACGGGATTCTTGTGCATCAAACAACTTATATAAAAAAGGTGCTAAAACGATTTTATATGGACAAAGCACATCCGTTGAGCACCTCAATGGTTGTAAGGTCACTTGATGTAAATAAAGACCCGTTTCGACCTAGGGAAAATGATGAGGGAATTCTTGGTCCTGAAGTACCATACTTGAGTGCAATTGGAGCACTAATGTATCTCGCTAGTCATACACGACCTGATATATCATTCTCTGTTAACTTATTAGCGAGATATAGCTCTTATCCAACCCGAAGGCATTAGAATGGGATTAAACATGTACTTCGTTACCTACAAGGTACAAAGGATATGGGTTTGTATTTTCCTAACCTACCCAAAACAGATTTGATTGGTTTTGCAGATGCAGGGTACCTATCTGATCCTCATAATGCTCGATCACGAACTGGATATGTATTCACATGTGGTGGCACCGCCATTTCATGGCGTTCCATGAAACAAACTATAGTAGCCACATCTTCTAATCATACTGAAATTTTGGCAATACATGAGGCTAGTCGTGAATGTGTATGGTTAAGGTCTGTAATTCAACACATACGAGGAGCTTGTGGTTTATCTTCAAGAAAAGAGGCACCAACAATCTTATATGAGGATAATGCAGCATGCATCACCCAACTGAAGGAAAGATATATCAAAGGTGATAGAACAAAACACATTTCACCGAAGTTTTTTTTCACTCATGACCTTCAGAAGAATGGTGATATAAATGTTCAACAAATCCATTCAAGTGAAAATTTGGCAGATTTATTAACAAAGACGCTTCCTACCACTACATTTGAGAAGTTAGTCCACAATGTTGGATTGCGTCGGCTCAGAGATCTCAAATGATATAATCATGAGGGGGAGTAAATACACGCTGTACTCTTTTTTCCTTAACCATGGTTTTGTCCCACTGGGTTTTCCTGGTAAGGTTTTTAATGAGGCAGCATCTCATGTGTATTTTGAAGAATAATGTACTTTTTTTTCCTTCACTAGGTTTTTGTCCCACAGGGTTTTTCCTAGTAAGGTTTTAATGAGGCATATTCTTTAGAAATGGACATCCAAGGGAGAGTGTTATGAATAGTCATAAATATGGGTGTCCATTCATCCCTCATACTCTTCATAACTTCCCCTTCATTAAGTTTGTAACTATCCCTTTATTAAGTTTATAACTTTCCCTTAATTAAATTTGTAACTATTCATCTTCTCTCTTTATTCATATATTTGTAAAACCTATAAATAGAGGCTCACCACCCACGTATTAAGCACACACTTGAAGAATAAGAGAAAATCTCTCTTCTTGCTCTCTCTCCTTGTGTTCTTTCTATAATTTTATAATAATGAACTATTTATCACACGTTTTAATCCTTCGCACCCCTGATTATTTGCCAAAAAAAATTATAAAACAGCTTATTAAGTAATAAATGTAATAATATTTATTTTTAAAATTTATGAATTAATTAAGTAGCATGATTCGGTTTATTAACATTGACAAGATATCACATATAAATCTAATAATAGTTTATATTAAAAAATTTATGCGGTAGTAGTGGTCGAGCATTAAAAACTTCAGGACGGCAACCTTCTCAATTCTCCTCCATCAAGGATACTTGAACCTTGTTTTTCTTGTTTATATACAACATTATTATATTATTATTAAAGTGGTTTCTCCCTAAAGAAAATAAGGTTAAGAGAATTTAGCCTGATTTGGCACATCAAGGTTCTCTTTGTCTTTGCGAAAGCAAATTTGACACAATAACAACAAATGGTCTGAAATTAAAGCACAATAATACTTAAACAAAGATCATAAAAGTACAAAAACCAGATTTTCAGTCCATAGCTTGAGCTGATTTTATTCTTTTAAAAGAAAATCTTTACAGATATGATCTGATTTGTTAATTAGCCATGCAATGATGATTTAAACTTTAGTAGGTTTACACTATCTATTTGCTTTACTAACGTTTTCGGGAGGGCTAAGCCCAAAAGATTGACTCCCATCCCATGAAAGTGTCCCAATCAGATTATCGTATTAGTATCTAGATGCAAAGATGCTTACCAAATAGTCCACCAAAAGAAAAATGATGCTTACCAAATACACAAGCACCCAGACAAAAGCTATGTTCAATCCCAAGAATCACAACACCTTTCTTCTTTAACAAAACCAATATTAACTTTTGCCAATCCAATTCTTGGCCCATGTCATCTTTAAATTACCCAAAAAGAAAAAAAACTTGTAGTGATATGAAATTGTTACAGTTTGTGAGTTTCACTCAAGTAATTATTTTCAATCTTGTGATTATAGACTGAATATTTTATCTTAATATATTTAAGTAAAAAATTTTCACCTTGGATGCTAAAGATACCACCAACCAAAGCTAAGCTCGGAGCCCAGCAAGAAAACAAACAAAGTTGGATTCAAACCATGCATGAGTGACCAGAATAATAGCATGGTATATCAGCAGTAGTAATAGTATTGAACATTGGAGAAGCTAGGTTAGGTATGTAGATGGACAGCAATGGTTATAGCATGCGGTGACAGATTTTTTTTTTTTAATTTTTTTATATTTGAAAGTTATATTGAGTTTTGATCATTTGAAATCGAGATACAATCAAAGTTAACACGGAAAAGATTTTTTATAGTTTTTTTTCTTTACAATATTCAAATTCGAGATTTTATATATGGGACTTTGAATTTCTTTAACTTGGTTTAACAGATATAGATATGACAGATTTTTTTATCCATCGGACACTCTCTTTTTGAAGGAATAGGCTTCTTTTTTTTTTTAATCAGAGTTCCCTGTTAAGGGTTTGATAATAATTTGATTTTAAATTAATCAGAATCTAAAATAATTTTAAAATACCCAAAAATTTCAAAAAATAAAAAGCTTTCTTCACCTCCATCGAGCATAGACGTTGGATGCTAAATTTATGATTTAGACCTTTGTGCTTGCCAAGGCCGAAAAGCTGATGGCACCCACTAAGGGTAGTACCAGCAGAAGCCGAAAAAAAATCTGCCCTATTCAAACAGAGTCCTAAAGAGCCTCAGCAGAAGCCGAAAAAAATCTGCACTGTTCAAACTTAGTCCTCAAGAGCCTCAATTTCAGACTTGACTTGTCACTTCAAGATTTGGCCATTAGGGGAGCCTTAGCCGCTGGTGTTGTGACTGTTGTCCCATGGCTCGTAACTATAAATGCACCCTATTTATTTATCTGTTCTGCACTTTCTAGCAGAAAATGAATTGTTGGGCCAAGTTGGGTTGGTGAGTTGATACTTCGGCAGGGTGAGTTTTTCCCTGTTGCCAAAACAGGTGGAAGTAAAGATTTGCAGCAAAATGGGATGAGAGATGCTATTTTTTTTCGGTGAGAAGAGAGATGCTACATTTCAACCATATTCAAAGGTTCTTTTGATAAGAAGATAAGATCTTCGAGAATGATAATTGTAGTGACAAAGGTATATGTGTAGATTCGCACTCAACATGTGAAATATTATTATATTTGATTTAAAAATGTTACGAGTTTATTTAAAAAATATATTTTATAAATATAGGTTCAAGTTTCAGTATATATAGCACAACAAATTTTCACAATATCAAAATGTGACATTGAGATGATACAAAATAGACAGAATAAGTTAAGCTATTGGTCTTGATCATATACATGGACATAGGTACATGCTTATTTTTTTGGTTTTCAATTTGAAAAATGAAATAAAGAGACCTCACGCCTACAGCTAATAAACAAAAAATATTTATCTCTTGAATGACTTGAACTCAATTTAAATGATGCTTTAATTTCAATTCTTTAAGTAAACGTCCAGTTGCCATAAATTGGAATCAAATGTATCAAAACCAAGCTGATATATTCGGTTCTTTTGTACTGATGAGGGATTTTTTGATATTGTATACATTGCTTTCCCTTCACTTCATTTTCCTACGTACTCATTTGTCATTATATTTTCTTCTTCTTGAATGATATAACAGTTCATATAGAGTTCATACACGGTTGCTTCTTGCAAAACCCAAAATTTCTAGCATGCTTTCTTCTTCTCCATGAAATTAAGAGTATATAACATGGCATCATTCAACATGATCAAAATGTAAATCCCACAGTTCTCCCTCAGGATACTTGGGTTATTTTAGATAGGAAAATTTCCTCAATATTACAGCATTTTGTTGCTCAAGTGACCGTATTAATTGTCCTATTTCCATTATGATTTTTGTTTTATATATATTGAATTACTATCAAATACATTGATAGTGAAAATTTTAAACTTTATAAATAAAATTAAAAAATTTTATTATTAGTGTATGAGATAATAATCATATATATACATATAAATATATTATGCTTTTTATGTATGACATATGGGGATAACAATGATAATGTCTTGTCCTGATTTCTTAAAATCATCATGAAAATACATTACATTTCACTGCCATTATATTACTCGGTGTATCCATTAATGTGCAAATACTTCACATACAAAATTACCGATAATATTTAAATGCACGAAAAGAAATCTTTTGACTTGCAAAAGCTGAAAGTTTGTTTTAACATTGTTTTAAGGTTTGCATGCCTAAAAATGGATGGTAGAATCGATCCATGAGCTTCGATTATGCTCAACTAAGTGCATGCCTATGTCTAACCATGAAATGGTTTTGCCCACGGGCAACATCATTGTGTTTTCTCATCATTCATGCAAACTAAAGATTAACTATAATGTCTCAAAGTTATTTGACTTCGGTCACTCGATCATCAACTCAAATAACATGTATATTAAATAATTTTTTAAAATTTACTAATTCGGTAAAATTTAAATGTATGATATTTTTGTTGGATCAGATGAATTCAGTGGATTAGTTTGAAAAGTTTTTCGGAATAGTGTAAATTTTTTTTAAAAAAATAATTATTTGGCTGGGGCCATTGGCATTGGTATGAGATGGATTACAAAATGCGTAATGAGGGACCCAATTAGGGTGGACAAATCCCTTCGCGAAGTCTCATCACATTAATTCTACTCTAACTATTTGTATTTTATGAATGTCATAATTTTGTATGAGCAATTGCAATCTCAAAGTCGGCCAATGTAATAATTTTGCTTATAGATATGAACGACCTGCTTAAGTGTACACGACACACATGAAATTAATGCCACGCTGTTTAAGAGAAAGTAATTATAATAACACGGCCATTGCTATTATTGTGATTTGCCTTACCTTGCCTTGCCTTGCTTGCCTAGTATCAATAATTAATAAATTGTCTGTATCTGCTGTTCTTACAAATTTTTCATATATAAATATATATATCACCAAATAAATAGTTAGCATATGAATTTTATACTTTCACAAAAAAAAAGCATATGAATTTTATATTTATAAATATATAAAGTTGTCAAAATTAAATTTTAATGGTTAATAAGTAAAAAAATTGATATTTTATCAATAAATTACACAATTGTTGATTACACATATAAGTTAATGATAACTTTATGTATCATTTACTTAAAAAGCCGGACTCGAATTTTTTTTTTTGTAAAAATTGAAAAAATAAGCTGTCACATAAATTTGATATATATTTCATATATGATTATTGTTACTTTAATATTTTACATGATGCAATTTATAAACTTCATAATTAATTAACTGATATATTCCTAAAATTAACCATTTGTTTCATACGCTAATCCCATTTTTACCCTAGCATAAGCTAACAAAAAAACAGTCCATTTTATTGAAAAATTCTAATAATCTCGTCTTCAAATGAAAAAAAAAACAGTTTTTAATTTTAAAAATATTAAAAATTATGAAAAGGATGGATGATGGATCCATGTCCAGAATCATCCTTAAACTTGCCCTAATCCCTATTGGCTCATGGGTCACTTCTCATGATTTTCAATAAATTTAACCTCCTTTCTACACTTGGCATGGCCATGTTTCCACCATGAACTGTAGTTTTGCCCCACTGTCTGCTAACGATGTTGGAGACTAGAATAACAACACCACTAAATTTGTAATGGCCCCCCTGACCATATCACTAATTCATTCCCATCAAACTTGATAACTTATATTATATTATACACTATGATGGCTACACTAACCTTAATTCCTAATTTAGAACTAGATTTCATTTTCCCTAGCGTTTTCTTGGCGTGCTCTAGGTAGCTTAAACAATGTCCAATGCATAATTGAGTAGGGTTTTCTTTGAGCAAAGCTAGGCCTAGTTGGCCTCCCAGTTGCTTTAATTTGAAAACCCAACAAAAAACAGTGAACATATAGTTTTGTTTTTATAGATAAAATTTCAAAAGACAAACAAAAATGATGCTTTTAACCATAATTTGATATCAACTATTTCTTAACACCCACGGATTGAACCGAATGGACTATACTCAATAGTTTTTCGTGATCTTAAATCAATTGATTATAAATAAATAGACAGATATTTAACATGATATCACAACCAAATTCAATTATATTAAGCATATAATAAATTAATTTATCTCCCAAACTATAAATAGTATTATCGGTCTAAAAATTATTTATGGTTGTATTTAAATTAATTTTTTTTATTAATAATGAATTGATTTTAAATTAAATACTCGTCGCATTTGTGAGGCTTTCCTCGTGTCCACGTTTGGATTCTCGAAAACTTGCTAGTTATGGAAATTGTAGTCGCCATCTTCTTTCGGCCATGACTTTTTGGACCATTTGCTTCAGCTTTTTTATTTCTATTTTCCAAGTACTCAAATTATTTTGGCATGGAAGAAATTTGACTTAAAGTTAGACTGTCAGCTGAGAATTGAGATGAAATTTTTCCTAAAGTGCCAGCTACTTTTCATATCCTACTCCCAAACAAGGCTGAAGGCTGAAGCTTCCATTGTTAGGGAAAAAGAAAGAAAACAAGATAAATTTAAGATCAGGAAATGCACATGAAGCTCCGGCAAGTTGGCTATGTCTGAATCATGCATATTACCAGTGAGTTTCCTTGTGGTTTTCCCTCATTCAACAAAACCCAGAGATTGAGATTGAGATTGAGATTGTCTGTGTCTTTGTCTTGCTTAATATATGATTTCCCAATATCTTAATTAGAAGGAACAAAGAATCCAATGATCAGTCCAAAAGTTGGTAATGTCTTGTTGATATTGAACTGCAGGGAAATCTCTTGGGTGATACTGTCATTTGACAATGTCTGAATCGGAATATGGTGTCTTCAACTTAGTGAGCCAATGGAGGACAGCAGGTTGTGAACTGATCCATGTATGACACAGTAGTCCAGATCTGAAAAGTAGATTATAGTACGTAGTTGAGGCAGAAGTTAGATCCGACAATCATAAAAAGAAAATAATGATAAAATAAAAAAAATTTAAAATTAAAATATGATAAAAAATTACATTTAATATAAAATTTTATATTTTAAATAATATAAACATAATATTAAATATCACGAACTCTAATGATGAGGGTCTGTCTTTCTTTCTTAGTTACTTCTTATCAGTTCAGTTGGGGACCCACAAAGAACACTTGCACTCTTCAACTTTGTTATTTTGTTCAATGCCCGAAGGACAAAGCTGACTCACTCACTCACTGATTGCTAGCTGAATGCTGATGCCTCCCTTCACTTCACTACGCATGGGCCATGGCCTTGGAAAAAGAACGCCCCACCGACTTCGTTAAATTTCTACCTCCAATCTTGGTCTTTTGGTGTAATTTGTTTAGATTAAATTAAAAATGACAATATGACATTATTATATAATATAAAATCGCTATAAATATATCGATTTAATAAAAATGAAAAAATATTTTATGTTTATTATCAATTTAAGTTTTAATACGAAATTTGTATATTTTATACGAAAACACAAATTTACATAAAATGAACAAAAAAAACAAACACAAATATTCAAATTTAGGTTAAATTTCAAGGATGTCTCTCTTTGTGACTGCACTTGGAAGATAAAAAATTAATTGGACAAATGTGCATAATTCTTCCCACTGAGTTCCACTTTGCTAGCTAAGAATTTTACGGACTCCTAATTCCCAGCTATGGTCAATTTGCCTTGCAGTCAAAGTGTCAAACAAAACCACCTCCCTTTCTGCCCAATGCCTCAAACTTGTGGGCCCCAGCTTCCATTGATCTTAATTCTTACTTGCCAGCTGTGACCCTACATACAAACAATCATCCCTCTTCTGCCATTACCATATTAAAATCTAAAAAAAAAAAGAAAACTTTCAAAACTTAGGTCTGACAAAGAGTGTTAACGTTCAAGATTCAATTATTCAGTTCTCGTAGTGGCTAAAAGAATAATGTTCCATTGTTTTATAAGCTTGTCAGCTCTTAAAATCAAAGAATCCAAGATATGGCTAAGTAAATGAACATGCTTAGGTTATGCAACGTATAGGGTTTTGGTGAAAAATGAAAATGAAAACTATAGTTTCCTAGTCCCCTGTTAACTGCGGGAGTGCTGTAAAAGGAAGAAAAATCCATGGCTTATGCATCTTTTTCTTTTTTTCCCGCGCTCACTTTTTCATTTTTCTCAAGCCCACCACCGTCTCCGGCGTCAATCTGATAGTCAAAGTTGTGCTCTTTGTTGCTTTTCTAACATATCACATTCACTTTCTTTTCTCCAAATCCTCTCTTTTTATCTTTTGGAGGGGTCACCATAGCCCAAACTCTTTCTGTTTTTGATCCTGCAAACCACATTCACTTTGTATTCATTCTGATTTGATCTCTCCAAATGGAAACAATCAAACCCAAATCAGCTTTCAACACCAATGGCAACCATAAGAGCAGGCTAGCAAGAACCTTTCAGAAAGTCATCAACCTAAGAACTGCAACGAAAATCGCTTCAAGCAATGGGATTGGAATCTGTGTTCTCACATCCCAGCATAAATTCCCACAAGATGATTCAAACCCAGATCACCAATCTTCTTTCCGTGCAGACAAACATGAGGACTACAAGGCTAAGCAAAAAGCAGTTCTGGAAGCTCTGGTTGCCAAGGTTTTTGCTAGTGTTACTTCTATCAAAGCTGCTTATGCTGAGCTACAAATGGCTCAGCATCCTTACAACAGTGATGCTATTCAGGCTGCCGACCAAGCTGTCGTGGAGGAACTCAGAGCTCTCTCAGAGCTCAAGCGCAAGTTTTTGAAGAAAGAGCTTGATCTTTCACCTCAGGTTACTTTGATGCTCGCGGAGATTCAGGAACAGCAAAGCTTGATGCGAACTTACGAGATCACAATCAAGAAGTTGGAATCCGATGTTCGAGAAAAAGATTCAGACATTGCTGTACTCCATAAGCAGTTTGAAGATTGCACTGCTTTTAACAAGTCATTGGAAAAGAAACTAAACGCCAGTGGGCCTTTGTCGATGTTCGATAATATCCAGTTTACAACGTTGAATCCAAGTCACTTTGTGCAAGTTTTACACTGTGCTTTGAGATCTGTTCGCAGTTTTGTGAAAATGATGATCAAGGAAATGGAGTTGGCCAAGTGGGATCTTGATGCAGCTGCTAAAACAATTGAACCTGGAAGCGTTTTCGCAAAACAAAGTCACAGATGCTTTGCGTTTGAATCTTTTGTGTGTAAAACAATGCTGGATGGCTACAACTCCCATGATTTTGGGATCACAAAAGATTCTGCCTCAAAAGAAATTGACCCTGAGCAGTATTTCAACAAGTTCAAGAACCTGAAATCTGCTCACCCAAAATCCTTTCTAGCTCAAAATCCGAACTCTTCTTTTGCCAAACTCACCAGAACAAAGTACCTCAACCTTGTCCATGCCAAAATGGAATGTTCATTTTTTGGAAACTTGAACCGAAGGAAGCTAGTTACCGCCGGTGGCTTCCCGGATACAGCTTTTTTCACAGCTTTTGCAGAGATGGCTCGGCGCTTTTGGCTCTTGCATTGCTTGGGATTCTCAATGCGTGAACAAGTTTCAGTCTTTCAGGTGAAGAAAGATTGTAGGTTCTCTGAGGTTTACATGGAAAATGTGACCGAAGAATCACTTTTTGCCGCTGAAATCAACGATGCAAATGTTGATGTTAGAGTCAGTTTCACGGTGGTCCCAGGGTTCAAGATTGGTAAATCTGTGATACAAAGCCAAGTTTATTTGTCACCGGTGATTACTCCTCCGGTGAGTCGTTGAACCT
The DNA here is from genome assembly GCA_031772115.1 of Heritiera littoralis. NCBI lineage: Eukaryota > Viridiplantae > Streptophyta > Magnoliopsida > Malvales > Malvaceae > Heritiera > Heritiera littoralis. The sequence continues at coordinate 3,199,820 of JAPDPK010000026.1, read as the reverse complement.
TTTTTTTTGTATAATTAATGTACACTACTACATTATTAGATGAAACACGTGAAGGTGTTATCCACGCTCGTGTTGGTCACACGCACCGCTAGGGAAAGCTGGGGAAGTGACGGAGCTGAGTGCTATTTTCAAGTGGGGTTTATGGGTTTAAGTTCAGTTTCCACTTGAGAAGTGCAGTTGTCTCCCATCCCATGTTATGGAAATGACAAAGAGGCGCGTGGAGGTGACGCGTGGTTTTGGTCTGTCGATTGGTAGTGGCTGGTAGCACCAGCATCTGGACCCACAGCCCAAAGTTGCCCAAAGAGAAGGCGCAGTTTGGTAATGGCTACATGGGGGAGTAGGAAAGAGAAAATATTATGGAAGAAAAACAAAATGAATTCTCTGTTAATATTATATTTTATATATAGCAGTAGTAGTGTAATGCAATTTTGTAATATTAATATGCTCAAAAAATCAGAGACAAGAATTGCAAGTTGCATTGGATAAATATTTTCAGGCAAAAATGAATGCCATGATTGCCTTTGCTGTAATGCATGAACCAACCCCATGTTCAGTGCATCTGCTATTCTGCTTATATTCATATTCCTAAGATGAAAAGTGTCAGTTTTCCCAGTTAGCAGGGGAGCATTTTGCTTATTTACTTGTCGTGGTAATTCGAAGACATATTATGTCAAGTTGTGATAATTTTATCCAAAATATAAAAATTATATTAAAATTTATGCTGATACGGAAAATTTATAGTTTTTACTTAATTTTAATTTGAGTTATTTTTGTATTATTATATGGTTTTTAAGATTAGTTTGTCACTTTAATTCTTATTATGCCAAAACTTCATGTCAAGTATCTTATTTGGATGCAAACCTTTGTTTTTTTATTTGCTCAAATGAACATATTTGACTTTGTGGAGCTCTGTTTCCAGCAGCTGGGTTGATCAAGTTTTAACCTTTTTTTTTTTCTGATACAAGTAAGAAAAGATGAAGGCCTAAGGAGAAAACTGAGGCTGATGTTGTTTTCGTTGATAGATGGGGAAGCAATGTAGGGCCAAATAATGGAAACCTAGCAGTCAAAATATGCCATATTCTCGGCTTAGGCCGATCTGCAAAATCTGAGCAAAGGGTTCACGGGGCTTGCTATGAAAAATTTGCTTGATTCTGATGTAACGTTTAGCTGTGGTTTGTGTGCAACCAGACATGACATGAAGGAGAGAGTCCTTAATTGCATATAATTTGGATTTTGGTTTTCATGGTAACCAATGGTACAACAGTTGTTTGCAGGAAACAAGCCTGTTAAATTTGTCTTTGCAGGAGAAGACATCATTACATTACTGCTGGTAATTAATTCTTCAACTTTTCCGTGCTGACCCAACTTCGATTAACGAGCTACGTACGAAAATGAAAGCATCCGATGAGAAAACGTGTTTCCAAGTTCCAGGGAACTGTAAGCCATGTGATGGTCAGGATCTAAGGTGAATAAAATAAAACTGTGCAGCACATGAAGATGAAAACAAAGGAAAATGAGGTTCATTGAGAAAAAGGTTTAAATGCAGTAGGCCACTGTCCACAGTTCTGGCCTGGGTGGGGTAAGCAAGAAATAAAGAAAATATAGGCATTTGTAGTTAATGGGCTGGCATCCGTTTTGGCAACATCACTATGAGACGACACTGGCTGCCAATTGCCAAGCTGTTTTGGCAGTTTCCATGTCATTTCCTTAGCCGGATCTTAAGAAACAATGGTCGTAGAGTTCTAGTCTCTGCCAATGTGGCCATAAGCAACCTGTGCTTTAGATCAAGCCTCAATGTAAAAAACCTCCGTAAAGGCTTGTGACTTGTAAGCTTCGGGCCTTGTGTTCCATTGACATGTTTTAGCCTTGGCATCAAGCATCTGATTGTCTGCCCCATTTTGGCATTTGCCAATATAGTCAAAGGTTTTGGCAACTTCATCTACCACCCTCCCTAAAACTCAAGAACCAAGTATTTTACTTTGACATTTCTTTGGCTTTATATTTTGGACCATACAATTTAATCCAACTTGGGTAGTCCTCACTTTTGATTTCAGTTCATGTTTTACTTGGGGTTTTCATATGCAGATTATAATTTCGATGGAATTTATCAGTAATCATGTTAGAAGAAACACTCACCACATGAAATTTGTTTCTATAACGAAATGTAGATTTTTAATTGAAAAAATAAAGAACTTCGTTTAGTTTAGAAGCCAAAATAAAACATTTATTACAGAACTTTAGGCAATTACAAAATTCTACCAAGAAGTTTCTAAGTTTTTCAGCAATTGTAAATCCCTCTCTGCATCCAACAGTTTCCAAATGAATGTAAGCATAGAAAAACTAGGTCCAATATCTTCTAAGAAATTACCAATGTCTATTTAGATTACCAATGTCTATTTGGTTTGAGTTAAAATAGCTCAATGCTTCTTAAGCCGAGTCTCGAATTCGAATAATGTGAATGAAAAAAAAAACATTGAGAGAGCTCTCCCTGTATCAAATCCGATTGTAACTCAACTCTGAATTAGTAGGTCCGAATTAGTAAGAACCCAAAGTGACTTCCGGATATTAGGGGGTCTTAGACCAAAAAAATATCTTCTATGAAATTTACAGATTCAATAAGGAGAAGGAATGGATCCAATGAAAAGAAGGAAACAAACAAAAAAAAATCACTCGAAAGAAAAATAGGAGAGAAATGACATTTGAATATGTTCACTCAACAGGATGACTTTTCAACCAGCTGACACCTGCTAGTGTTACCACCACCAGAAGAACTTGATCTTTGTGAAATTAATGATACTTATCTGGCTGTACTGCAATTGAATACACACCATCTATGATGGATATTATGACTGCACAAAAGAAAGCTTAGTAACCTTTCTCATGCATGTGATGGTAGGAGTTATTTGATGGATTTCTCTTTACCCTTCCCTTTCAGAGTTCACGTGAAAAAACTCTCCACTTCTATGTCTCAATGGCCAAACAATCAGACAGAAGGCCACAGAATGTCCTTTCAACTTACAACTTCCAAACCAAGCAGAAAATGGTATCTTCTACCTTCATCACAACAGGTCAGGCATGGCATTGTTCTCAACTGGCCACAATGATAACGCGCCCAAATTTTGATGTGAAGCCTTGGAGGATATTTCAAAGGGAGCCTTCTGATCCGGTATCATTATAGGATTCAGGGTCTGAAGCTTCCGCAAGAGCTAAGAGCATGTTTACAACCTCAACTGGGTCATCAAGATAATACTTGGCTTTGCTAGGTTTCTGACCAACTGTGCAGGCAAAAACAGACGTATCAGAGGAGAGGACACCACTGGAAATTGCACTGCTGATGATCTCAAACATCTCCTCATCAGATCTGTCATCGCCAATGCAGAGAACAAAATCAGCCTGCCTTCTCTCAGCCATGGTTGTCAAGATCTTCTCAGCAACCACACCTTTGCTGATGCCCTAAAAGCGACATTAAAAGGTTGATTAACACCATGCAATCAACAAAACCCCCCCCCCCCCCCCCCCCCCCCCCCCCCCCCCCCCCCCCCCCCCCCCCCCCCCCCCAAACAGATATATACAAGATTTACTTATTTTACTTCTAGTTTATGCTTTTCTTATTCTTATTGGAACAAATGTACAATTTCCTCTTACTCTAAGATACAGCCATCAAAATTAACCTAAAATATAACTTACTACCTAAGTTCGGGATTAAGGCAAAGTAATTTGTTACATTTCCATTAAAGTAGTAAGCTGCAAAAAAAAAAGCTAGTATTTTCATAATTGTTAAGCATATTTCAAAAATGTTAGAATCAAGAATGAAAGAATTGAAGAAATTAGTTTGCAACATGTGAAATTAATTTAATGTAAACTAGAAGAAAATCATCAGAAAATACAATAAAGGATATTGCACTCATAGAGTTAGAAAATCTAAACTAAAGTTGAGTAGAAACCTGTAAATTCACTTCAACAATAAACTGGCCACTTTTCACTGCCACTGGTTCATTTGCTAATACACTCTCAAGATGGTCTAACATCTCCTTCGCCTGGCTAGATCCAAAACCTGGGTCTGCATCTCGATGGTGCCAGACCAAGGCACTCTCCTTGTATTCGATAGAGGAGCCATCAGTGGCCTCTGTATACAATTTCATAACGGGCTCAGCTATTGCCTTCCACCCAAACTCACTATTCTGCCCACAAACTTCCCATTCATCATTACCAGGCCACCTGCAACACCGACAACTTCAAAGTAAGTGCACCTATTGAAGAAGCACTGAAATGGGAAAAAAAGAGAGAAGAAAGTAACAGCATACCTCATGAAATAACCATGTTCAGGTGCAATTCCAAGTTTCTTACATGGAGAAAACCACTTGCCTAAACTTTCTCTTCCTCTTCCGCTTACAACAAAGACTGTATTCTTGACATCACCACAGAGTGTGTTTATGATTGAGATAACTTCCGCACTTGGGGTCTTGTTATGTGATGTTTGAGGCATTACCGTTCCATCATAGTCCAATAGTATAGCCCTATTTTTGGACCTTAAATACACAGATACAATGTGATCAATAGACAACTTTCTGAAGTTAGGGTCAAGAGCTACAACTCTGAATCCAAAGCTCAAACCAATTCCCCAACATCTTCTTCTGAAATGTTCTTTACATGTCCTTTCCATATCCTGGAAGAAGCTTCGAGACCAGAATGCCACATCATGTGAGCTAACATACCTATAATGTTTCTCATGGCGCAATTGCTTCTCAGCATCAGCCATTGAGATTGCCTCATTCATTGCCTCAGCGGTTGATTCAATATTCCAGGGATTTATCCGAATTGCACCACTGAGTGAAGGAGAGCAACCAATGAACTCTGATACCACTAGCATGCTCTTCTTAGGACCACTTGATTCTGAGGAAGACTCTGATTCAGAAACTCCCTGCCGGCATACAATGTACTCATACGGAGTAAGATTCATCCCATCCCTCACAGCTGTGACTACAACACACTCAGCTATAGTGTAGTATGCAACCCTTTCACTGAGGGATACTGGCCTATCAATGAAGACAATTGGCTCATAACCAGGTTGTCCAAAAGTCTCATTGATTCTCTTGCAGCTTGTCTGTATTTCATCCTGTATCTCGTCAAGATCTTTCCCTCTTCCCCTAGCAGGGTTAGTGATTTGTACCAGAACTGCTCTTCCCTGCCACTTCGGGTGCTGTTTCAGCATCTGCTCCATTGCCAACAGCTTCAAGTTGATACCTTTAAAGACATCCATGTCATCAACTCCAAGCAATATAGTCTTTCCTTCAAACTGTTGCTTAAGCTCTCCTACTCTCCACTCCATATCAGCAAGTCTCAATACAGACTCAATCTGTGCCATGTGGATTCCAACAGGCATGATCTTTATCCCAATTGTCCTGCCATAGTACTCCAGTCCAATGTAACCCCTCTTAGACTGATACTCTATACCCAACATTCGACTACAACAAGACAGAAAATGCCGAGCATAATCAAAAGTATGAAAACCAATGATGTCCGAATTCAAAAGTGCCTTTAGGATCTCTTCCCTCACAGGCAATGTCTTATATATCTCAGATGAGGGGAATGGACTATGTAGAAAAAACCCCATTCTCAATCTATTAAACATTCTTCTCAAAAATGTAGGCAGCACCATCAAATGATAGTCATGGATCCAAACATAATCATCTTCTGGGTTTATAACCTCAATCACCCTTTGAGAAAAAATCTTATTTGCAGCAACATACGCCTCCCACAAAGACCTATCAAACCTCCCTCCATGATTTGCCGAAAATGGAAGCATATAATGGAAAAGAGGCCACAAATGCTGTTTACAGAAACCATGATAGAATTTGGTCAAAATGTCAGGTGGCAGAAATGCAGGGACACACTTAAACCTATCCAACAAAAGCTGTGAAACGTCATCTTGTTCATTGGGATCAACATCAACCTTTAAAGAACCAACATACAAAACCTCCATTTCTTCAGGCAAACCATCTTTTAATTGTAATAACAACGAATCGTCGTCCCAACTAAAACTCCACCCTTTATTATCAGGTCTACGCTTGGCTTTAACTGGGAGTTGATTGGCTACAATAATAATTCTGTCCTGAACCACCGAGGACTGTACATCTGAGGTCACACTATTAGCCTGATCATCATCAAGCTCTGAAATTACCCCGGGAACGGTCATTACCCGTGGCAGCCTTTTCTTTTCTCGAGTTAGACCCATGACCGGGAAATTACCAGACGCTAGATCTAAAAGATTAGTATACGATCTTGACATCATCTTTAACTCTCTTTTTTTGTTATTACCCTCGACAAGAATCAATCACAAAGATCTCAAAACTATAAACAAGACCCCTCAAGATTTTCGTTTCTCTTCCAAAAATACTCTTTTAATTTGGCACCATCTGCATTGATATAAAAAAAAGGCATCATATTTACATGAAAAACAAACAAGAATCAAACAAAGCAAAATAAACCCATGAATAAACTCGATCCAAAATAGAAAAAAAACTAATAATACCCAAATGAATAATATATCAGAATTCAATAAAAAAGAACACTAAAAAGGCAAGAGAAAAGAACTTCTGAACCAGATAAATCCAAAAGAAATGAGTAAACAAAAAAATGAACCTTAGAAACTGACTTACCCTTCAAAGCACAGAGTTTGTGTCTTTATTGGGAAGCCTCAGGATACAAATATGAAAATTTGAGGAAAAAAATGGAAATTCTTTTGGGAGGGGTTTCTTTTCGTGAAGGAAGAAATCTAGGGTTTGTTTTGAATTTGTTTTGGTCCTCTCTTTATCTCAAAGAGCCACGTTTACAATCCCCTCTTTTCCTTCTCCTATCTATTTTTTTTCTTTTTGGGTTTGTTTTTTCTTTTTTTTCTCTCTCTTGCAATTTGCAAACGTTGGTAATTTTCTAATGCCGCTCGAGAAAAAGCTGCTTGATGCCGCCATTGAACTTTAGCCGTTCGATTTATTCAAATTGATCTTTGCCGTTCTTTGAAGATTAACTGGTTGCTCAAGTTGAAGGTTAACCCCAAAATGGGTTTTGCGGGTCCCTTACATCCCAAGATCCCATTTTCCATTTTATCTCAAGATTTGTTTTTGGTGTACATATTAAATTATATAATCATTTATCTTGTTGAAACATACTAAATAAAAGCAATATTTTTTTACATTAAATTATCAAGAATTTAATTCCTATCATTAGAGATAGTTACTGTATCAATATAAAAAACACATATTATTAACAAAAAAAGAAGGTGAATTAGTAATTTTTATTAATATATTATCAATGAAACTTTTTAATTTTACAAATGAATCAAAAGGTAAAACATTTTCTATTTTATTATTATTTTTAGTATTATTTGAAAGACATGTATTTTATTATTATTTTTAGTATTATAGATTTTAAATACTGATACATATATATATTGATTTAAAACTTTTATCTTATAAATATGCACTAGGAAAATTCGTTTTAACGTGATACCCTTTTCTTTTTGTCTAATTTTTCCTCTCTCGATTTGCCGGTTTCCGCAACAATAGTTGCCAAATTTCATTTCCACGTGGCATGATAGGATTGGTTTATTCGGGTGGCGTGACTCCTCCTGCGGCATAGCAGAAAATTACTGCAAGCGGTTCTCTCTTTTGAAAAAATTTAAATAAATAAAATATACAAAATTTGGAATATAAAAAAGCAAGAGGATAAGATCGGCCAGTGGACTCCCCAGTAATGCCAGTTGGCAACGTTGAGTTTTTTCCGTCAAGCGCTCTTTCTCCCTTCTCCCGAGGCATCCTCCGACGTGGCAGTCAATGCGCATCGCCACGTGGTTTTGCATCGTGCGACCTTCGTAGCCCCACAAGTCATCTTCGGAAAAAAGGCAAAGAAAGAAGGCATCACGTGCTCCCACGGACGGCCTATCTAAACCCTTTGCGCCTAACACTCATTTCTTCAAACGCGTAGTAAACATCTCGTGCGTTACCTTACGTGTCACTGAATCATTGAAAATGACCACGGATAACTCTGTGGTCCACCGCGGTCCCTGACCCCGCTTCCGCTTCTCCTGTGCACGAAGTCGCCACGTGGCGGACGAAAGAATATTTGCGGATAAGGTAGAATACGTGATGACCTGGAGGGAAATTATGCCATCGGTGAAGTCACAAGGATGAGATGGCAGAACGTGGTTGGAGGAGCCGTTTCTCTGTTTAACCCCGCGTTTGGTCTTCTGTATTGGTTCGAGGAACATGTGGATGGGAAGCGAGAAACAGTTGTTGAGATTTTTTTTTCATTTTTGAGATGAAATATCCTCTTTGCCCTTTTGAATTTTAGCCTACGAGAATATTGACGTAATCGAATAGAAACAATTCAATACCAAGTTTGAACGTGTTTTCACTTGAAAATTTTAAACTCAAATCTCAACTTAAATTCAATTAAGTTTAATTTTTAAAATTTGAGTTCGATTCGATAAAATGTTTACAATTCATTAGGTTCAAATTTAACTCAATAAATACGATTTGTTATTTTTCAACAATATATTATGCAGATAAAATGATAAATTAATAATAATAAAAGTTTATATATGATGCATTGTCAGTTTATAGCTTCTATACACTATTAGTCAATCATGTGATGACACTTCATATGGAGGTTTTTAAAATAAATATTAACAAGACTTTTAAATTTATTTTTAAGGGTATGTACACTTTTAGATTTTGTTCATTAATAAGATGTCATCCTATGATTAACTGGCAGTATATAAAAGCTATATACTGTTAATGCATCATATATAAACTCTAATAATACATTAAAAAATTCGATTAAGTTCGTAAATTGTTGGAACCGGATATTAAAATATTTAAATTTAGCTTGACTCATTTTTCGAGTAGTTTGAACTTAATAAAAAATAAATAAGTCAAATTCAAATAACAATCAAATCGAACAGAATAGTTTACAAATAGCAGCACTTGTTAAAACCCTTACGCGGAAATTAAAATTAAGGATGGCTTGGATGGAATTATGAGAAAAGAATGGGGGCATAAAATTTTAAGGTGGGTGGTGACCAGATTCCAGAGAGGTTGGCTAGGGTCAGACCAGATTGGTTGACTCGTACATATGATGTCGTCTTTCACCTAATTTTCTTAGAGATGTTTGGGGAATGGAGACAAAAACACATTTAATAAAGGACAATTTGCTTTTTTTGGTGGAAAAAGGACAATTTGTTTGGCCAAAGGAAATAAATATGTTTGGATGGGAGAGAGAGAGAGAAATTGTAAGGTTTCCAATTCAACATTTCACCTTCTTTCATTACCAAAGAAGGAAAGGATTGGGAAAACATGGAAAAGATGGTCAAAAACCGGATAAAGGGGATGGAAGAATGAAGGAAAGAGATAAGTTTTGGATAGAATAACAACTCTTGCGTACCGTGCATTCACACTTGGAATTGGTATATTTCACCTTCTTTTCTTTTGTTAATATCTCAATTATTTAAAAGTTTGGGATGTGCACCCATGTTTGGTAAGACTTGATCAAGTTTATTTGATAAATACATGTGAGTTGGAAATTGGAATAAAGTAAAATTGATTCCAACTATACTACTTTTCTTCATTTTAAAATATAAAACATAATAATCATGAACATCGAGAGTTGATTCTAATAATATCCTTACTTTTAAAGTATAAAATTTTTTAAGTTTGAAATTCGAAATTCAACACTTGCATTTTTTTCTCATATTAAAAATTTTCAATGTTTAAAAATTTAAATATTAATATATATAAACACAATAACCATCTTGGAATTAAAAAAAAAACACAAATTTTTTTATAAAACAATCAAAATAATGGTTTTTTAAGAAATAGTAAATGCCATGAAACGAGGGCAATGCATGTTTCAAAAGACTTAACAATTAAGACTTTTATTTTATGTATAAACTTAGGACATATTAATTTTAGGTATTTTTTAGATTTAATTAGTCTGTCAAGTTAGAGTCTTATATGAATATAAATCATGTTTCTGAGATCTATCAATTCATAAGTATCTCAATTTATTCATAAATAAAGTATTACAGATATATCATTAGATTATTGCCTTTTTAGATTGGATAAAAATAGTGTAATAAATAGTAATTTATTATAAATACAATAATTTGAAATAATTTTAAAGATTTATTCTATTTGAATGCTAAGTATAATATAACCTATAAATGGGTAAGAAATTCGTTATGCATATCTATTTTCATATTTATTAATTATTAACAAAATGTGGAAATCATTGTTACTATTGTTTCAATGAACCTTAAGTTTAACTCGTTTTGCATTACGGGTTATAGTTTTAAAAAGATTTCAATTATAAAAACAAACAAATAGAGTAATTAACCATAAATCAATTAAGTCATCTTTTTTAATTAAAAGGAAACAGTCAAACACTAATTAAAAGAAAGATTTACATGTGATATATTGTTTATTTATAATTTTATACACTGTTAATAAATCAAAACATGCCCTTCTATTAATTCATAAATTTCAAAATAAATAATTTTAATTTATTAATTAATGAAATTTCATGATATCATTCAATAACAAGACATAAATTTTATACAGGGAGAATTCATTAAATATAAATATTTAGAAAAAATGTAATTTGGTTGTGTCCACTTTCATTAAGACATGCGCATTCGTAGACTTGTAGTTAAACCTAATCCAAGCTAATTTACTTATTAATTTCCAATTTTTTAATTTTATTTTTAGGTATCATAAATATAATTTTATCATAGGCTTTCTTAGCATGATTCCATCCATGTCCGCACCAAGACAGCTACATCTACAACAACTTGAAGTCCACTATTTCCTTGTCCAAATTCTTTTTAGGGCATTTAGTCTTGCGTTATACAACAAACGATAGCCTTTCTTCATGTCATAAATAATAGGATATGAATTAGAAGCTTTTAATTAGATTACTACAAAAATATAAAACAAACATTGACCGAAAATGTAACAAGGAAAAAATAAAATACAAATATTGGTTGAAAATAGTTTACTCCTTGTAACATAATTTTGATCTTTCAATCCTTGAAAAATCTTTTTAATTTAGTGAAAATTGTGAATTGCAAAATTTAAATCTTTGATTTAATAAGTTATAAGAGGGATCAAAATAAACTCATTTGTGTTAACGTAATATTACAATTAATGTTACAATCAATTGTAATATTACAGTTGACTTAGATTAATTGATTATAGTTGACTAATTGATTACGATAATGTAAACGTAATATTACAATTAATGTTACAATCAATTGTAATATTATAGTTACCTTAGATTAATTGATTATAGTTGACTAATTGATTAGGATTGATTTTAGGACTTAATTACGATTTTATTTCCTGATTGTATTTCCTTTATTGTCATGTTCTATTGCCAATATAAAGGCCTTTAACCTTCTTGTAATGTATCATCAGAAATACAATTCCTTCTTTCATTCTTTCTTTTCTTTATCTCTTTCTTTTATAATCTCTTTCTTTACATGGTATTAGAGCAAATTTTTTGTTCATCCCGAAGGTGAATCATCTTGGGATAACTCGTTTCTTTCCAATTTTTTTTTCAAAACCCAATCATCTAGAAAAGATGATAAGTACTCAAAGAGAAACCGCACAACCAATCTCAGTCATTCTTGATGGGCATAACTACAATCGATGGGCTTCAGCTATGCGCAGTTATTTAAAGGGGATGAAACTATGGCTTGTTGTCACTGGAGAACGTAAGGCACCGGTCAAACAAATAGAAGAATCTGATGAGAAGTACGCAGATCGACTTGAAGAATGGGAAAGTAAGAACCATCGGATCCTTACATGGTTCACCAACACTACTGTTCCCTCTATCAATGTACATTTTGGACGCTTTGATCTTGCTAAGGAAGCTTGGGATTTCATTGCAACACGGTACAGTTCTACTACTCTTTCTCATCAATACCATCTTATGATCACTTTGTCTCATCTTCGCCAAGAATCAGGTCAGTCAATTGATGAATTTCATTCAAAAATGCAACATTTATGGGATATGCTTGAGAATTCTGAGCCAGAGTTCAAAAATGATCGAGATATTTTTATTGATTATCGGAATCAACTTCGACTTATTCAATTTCTCATGGCTCTTCGAGATGATTTTGAGAATACCAGGTCTTCACTTTTGCATCGACACCCTCTACCGACTATGGATAATGCACTTACAGAGTTGATTTCTGAAGAAACTCGGTTAGCTATGACTCGAACTCATCAAACAGACACTGTTGTTGCTGCAACTCCTAAACAACGCACTCCGCCTTGTTTTCGATGCGGACGGAGCAATCATCTTGTTGCCCATTGTAAAGCAATATTTCATTCTAATGGAGCACGGATTTCTGACTCCAAATCTTCTTTGGCAATGCCTTGTTTGCGATGTGGTAGGACTAATCATCCTATTGAAAAATGCAAGGCTACATTTCATGCCAATGGAACACGTCTTGATGGTTCTCCAAGCACCAAGGCTGCTGCAGCAACCAACACTGAGTCTATTACCTCTGAATCTTCTTCTAACAAATTTACAATCTCGACTGATGACCTTCAGGCTTTGATCAATCAAGTAATGTCTCAAAATCACACTACTGCCATGTCTGCTGCTACATCAGATAACACTTGGTTGTTAGATACTGCTTGTGGAAACCATATGACTGCTGATCCTTCTTTATTTAAGAATACAATGCATATTTCTAATAATTCCATCATTACAACTGCTAATGGTTCCACCTTGAAAGCCACTCACATTGGTAATGTTGAAACTTCCACTTTTTGTATACCTAATACTTATCTTGTTCCTAACCTTGCCTTTAACTTGCTTTCTGTTGGCCAACTTTGTGATCTCGGTCTTGACTTACATTTTTCAAAACAATATGGTTGTATTGTGCAGGATCTTCGAACAGGTCAGAAAGTTGGGACAGGGCGTAAGGTTGGAACACTGTTTGAACTTGAAAGCCTGAAAGTTCCACAAAACTTGATCACCGCTGCTACATCTCAAACACCTATTCCAGCTTCTTTAGAGTTATGGCACTCTAGGTTAGGTCATGCATCTATTTCTCGAATAAAATCACTATCTTCTACTGGTGTTTTAGGTAAAGTTTCTGAGGACATTTTTGATTGTTTATCTTGTCAACTTGGAAAACAAAGTGCATTACCATTCAATAAAAGTGAATCTTCTTCTTCTTCACCATTTGATTTAGTCCATTCTGACATTTGGGGTCCAGCTCCAACATCAACTATGGGAGGTTCATGTTATTTTGTTATTTTTATTGATGACTTTTCACGATATACTTGGATTTATTTATTCAAACAACGATCTAAACTCTTGTCAATTTTCAATGAATTCAATAATATGATACAAACTCAGTTTTCTCGCAAGATAAAAGTTTTTAGGTCTGACAATGCTGGTGAATATACATCAATTGAGTTCAGTAAATTGTTAAAGAATGATGGAACTCTTTCTCATCGATCTTGTGCATACACTTCACAACAAAATGGTAGAGCTGAAAGGAAACACTGTCATATCCTAGACACTGTTCGTGCCCTTCTTGTTTCATCCTCTCTTCCTGAACAATTCTGGGGCGAAGCTGCTCTTACTGCTGTTTACACTATCAACAGAGTTCCTACACCAGTACTAGGCATGCGAACTCCTTTTGAGTGTCTATACAATAAGACCCCTGACTATCATTCTCTTAAAGTTTTTGGATGTGCTTGTTTTGTTCTACTTCCTGATCATGAAAGAACTAAACTTGAACCTCGAGCTCGTTTATGTTGTTTTCTAGGGTACGGTATAGAACATAAAGGCTATAGGTGTTATGATCCAATTTCTAAGCGTCTTCGTGTCTCGCGTCATGTGGTCTTTTGGGAGCATAAGCCATTTACTAGTGTTTCCGCATTGCCATCCCAATCTTCTTCTCCACAGGTTTTCACAGACCTATCTTTTGATATTTCACTAGCTGACGAGAATCTTGCAGGTATTTTTAGCTCAAACAGTGACCAATCTTCCTTGTCTCCCTCAACTTTTGATTTGATCGAGGCTCCTGCTGATACATCCGTGCCTTCCTCATATGTACCTCCTCCTCTTCGTCGCTCCACTAGAGTAAGGGAACCAAATACTCAACTTCGTGATTTTCATTGTTATTATGCCTTAGCCACATTACATGAACCTCATAATTTTCGTGAGGCAGCTTCTAATCCTATGTGGCAGCAAGCAATGGCAAAAGAGTTACAAGCTCTTGAGAAAACACATACTTGGGACATTGTTGATCGACAACTTGATAAGTCAGTCATTGATTATAAGTGGGTTTACAAGATCAAGACTCGGTCTGATGGCTCAATGGAACGTTACAAAGCACGCCTTGTTGCTCGGGGATTTACTCAAGAATATGGCATTGATTATGAAGAGACTTTTGCTCCAGTCGCTCGTCTCACATCTGTTCGCTCCCTCTTAGCTGTTGCTACATCTAGAAAATGGCCAACATATCAAATGGATGTTAAGAATGCATTTCTAAATGGTGATCTTATTGAGGAAGTTTACATGAAGCCACCTCCTGGTTCTTCTGTATCGTCTAACAAGGTTTGTCGTCTTCGACGAGCATTATATGGTCTTAAGCAAGCCCTTAGAGCTTGGTTTTCAAAATTTAGTACCACTATTGCTCAGTTGGGTTTTACATCCAGTGCCTATGATTCTGCTCTTTTTACTCGAAAAACTAGCCAAGGTACCACCCTTCTTTTACTTTATGTGGATGACATGATTATTACAGGTGATGATAGTGATGGTATTCGAGATCTCAAGACTTTTCTCCATTCCCAGTTTGAGATGAAGGATCTTGGTTCTTTGAGTTACTTTTTGGGTATTGAGGTTACTTTTGATTCTACGGGCTTACACTTATCACAAACAAAGTATGCTTCTGATCTTATTGCCAAAGCAGGATTGACAGATAGTAAGATTTCCTCTTCACCACTAGAACAGAACATCAAGCTTTCTCCTTCTGATGGTAGTCTTCTCCCAGACCCGACTTTGTATCGTACTTTAGTGGGTAGTCTTGTTTATCTGATGGTTACTCGCCCAGATATTGCTTATGCTGTTCACTTGGTCAGTCAGTTTCTTTCAGCTCCACGTTCTACTCATTTTGCTGCTGTTCTTCGTATCCTGAGATATGTAAAGGGTACTATGTTTCATGGATTGCATTTTCCTTCTAGCTCATCATTGGATTTGCAATGTTATTGTGATGCTGATTGGGCAGGGGATCCTACTGATCGTCGTTCTACCACTGGTTATTGTTTCTTTCTTGGTTCGTCACTTACCTCTTGGCGTAGTAAGAAACAAACTGTTGTCTCTCGCTCCAGTACTGAGGCTGAGTATCGAGCTCTTGCAGATGCAACATCTGAACTCCTATGGTTACGATGGCTTCTTCAAGACATGGGTGTTTCTCATCGTTTCGGTACTCCAATCCATTGTGATAATCAAAGTGCTATTCAAATAGCTCATAATGATGTCTTTCATGAGCGTACTAAACATATCGAGATTGATTGTCACTTTGTTCGTCATCATTTGCTCAGCCAAACTCTACGACTTGTTCCTGTCACTACCACAGATCAGAAAGCAGATATCTTCACCAAAGCACATCCACCTGGACAATTTCTTACACAAGTTTCCAAACTCAAGTTGGCTTCCACATTACCACCTTGAGTTTGCGGGGGGATGTTAACGTAATATTACAATTAATGTTACAATCAATTGTAATATTACAGTTGACTTAGATTAATTGATTATAGTTGACTAATTGATTACGATAATGTAAACGTAATATTACAATTAATGTTACAATCAATTGTAATATTATAGTTACCTTAGACTAATTGATTATAGTTGACTAATTGATTATAGTTGACTAATTGATTATGATTGATTTTAGGACTTAATTACGATTTTATTTCCTGATTGTATTTCCTTTATTGTCATGTTCTATTACCTATATAAAGGCCTTTAACCTTCTTGTAATGTATCATCAGAAATACAATTCCTTCTTTCATTCTTTCATTCTTTCTTTTCTTTATCTCTTTCTTTTATAATCTCTTTCTTTACAATTTGAAGCAACATGAGAAGAAAAAATAAGGAAAAAAAGCATAAATCCTTTTCTTCTTCAATATCCATAAGCATAAAAGCTTGAATTCACCTTTCAGGTCTCTAGTCTGCACCTTCAATGACATATTCCAAATGTATAATCTTTGATTCTAAGTGCCACCAAATTAATTTTGTTTTTTTTAGGATAAATCAAATTGATTTGATGGACCCGTCATTTTCAGATAAAAAAACACCCGCATGACAGAACTTTGGTCATGGTAATATCATTCCACCATATCAAAATTTTTTCTATTCAACCAATCATTAAGTTGCTTAAACGATAACCAATGCTTTTTTGTTTCTTGTAAAAAATGTACTCCTTTTGGGAGTTTATGTTCAAAATTTGCTTGTTTTGTCGCATTCTTGCTGTCTTTTTGGTCTTATAGATTTATGGGTAAGTATTAGAGCTGTCTTTTATTCGTTGTGATCAAAATTTAAGACATTGGATTTTCAGATGAACAAGAAAATCTAGCTGCATAAAACTCCATTAAAGACAAACAGGAAGAGAAAAGGAAAAAACAAAATCAATCTAGAGGCCTTCGGGAATGTCTCCAATGTGAATTTCATGCATCCTAATTTCAACAAAAGCATGGTGATTTCAGACTGAGCCGCTGATTCAATGGCTTCGAAGAACGAGAAAATTGCTGTTGAATTGGCCACCAGAGGAGGGAGACTTACCAATGGATGCCAAAATTTGGAGCTTTTGCCACCATTGCACTGGCATTTTCAGTTGGTGCCAACAATCTTCCAGCCCCGGTTTGTCTTTCAATTTTCCATTTTTTTTTTCAGCTTTCCATGCTTTAAATGAATCACCATGTAATAATCAAACTAAGAAGCTCAGTTGTACAGCTCATAACTTGCTTGCAGGGCAAGGTACATGGCCTTGATCATGAGTTTGGAGTCTTGAAAAATTGAGATCCGGCATAGCTTATCCAATGGAAACACAGAATTTTATAAGTTTAATAACCCATGTTTTTCTTATGACATCTGAAAATGATTTTTTTAATGGCAGTTTTCAACATCAGTAGGGTCAGGAGCTTTAACCCTTTTGAAGGCCTCAATCATGGCTTGCGTCATATATGCTCCTGGAGCGGCCTCTGCAAGCAACAGTATTGTTAATGCTTCATTTTCTGATGTATGGAAAAGATGCCATTTACCAAACAGAAACTTTAGTCAATGCAAATATTTAGTGGTACAAAACCTGATGAAGTTTCTTTTTCATGCAGTTCCTCAAAGAAAGTCAACCCACCGAAGGTTTCTTGATGTGGAGTATGGTAGTTGTTCTCCTCACTTTAAGTACTTTATAACACTTGGTCTCATTGATTGCTTTTATTACCAGTTATTATAGATTGGTTTGCTGCCGAGAAGAGGAAAAAAAAAAGACAAAGACATGACAGAAAATACAGCAATTATCAATAAAAACCAAGTATTTTGTTTTCTACATGGACAGCAATGTGGCTTGCACTTGCAACATACCTAGAGTTACCTGTCTCATCTCAGCAATCAATACAGGGAGCTATGTTAGGAACCATGCTACTTGCACAGGGTTTTGAGTACTTACCATTATGGAACAAGGTAAAAGCAAAGACTAGATGTAACAATCAAAGTAAGATGCTGCAGATTAGTTGTTCTAACTGATGGCACGCATGCAGGACTGCTCTGGATAGTCATTGAATGGACTTTTGCGCCATCGATTGCCTGTCGATGTGCATGTTTCATCTTTGCTGTCTTGAAGAGTTCTCTACTTCGCCCTGAAAGTGCAGAGGAAAGGATTCTTGTTTTCTACCTATTGACTATGGAATATCTGCAGGATTACTTTGCTTCTTCATAATGTCTAAGGCTTCTCATACTATGCTTAATATCAACCAATTTCATTTTTCATGCAAAAAATACATGTAATCATAGATAGCTTCCGAGTCATTGATCACAGAACATGTTTTCTCCATGTGGAGAAATGTTTTTTGTATCCATAGAACTTCAGACAAGAAGGCCTGGACTCCAGAAAAAGATGATTATATCTTCATTTACATTAATTATTGCCTACTTAATTACTGGCACAGCTTCATCTTTTGGGTGGCAGGTCATAGGGAAGTATGTGGATGTTAATAGATTGACTGGTATAATTGCTGTTGCAGGGTCTGCATTGATTGGAGCAGCGTTATCTTTGGTAATTACTACAATCACAACAAGTATTTGTAACATATTATTATCACTGCTATTGTGAATTATGTTACCATCCAATAGTTTATCCCCCTCTTATTTGTATCAAATACTTTATTTCTACTACCCTAATCGGGCTTTGCCCCAGGTTGTGGTGGTTCCTTTGGCAATGAAAAAGCTTGGTACTACCCAAAATTACAGAAATTCCATGGATAACACAAATATGATGCATGAATCTGTAGAATGCCAAGAAGCTCAGGGCCGGTCTAGTGGTGCAAATTTGGACGATGATGTTGACGATGTATTGAAAGATTTTATGCAGAGGAGAGTCCTTGACAGAGTCTATGAGGGGGAAGAAAGAAGTTGGACTTCAGTGGATGTGATCCAAGAGTCTGAGCAAGTTCAACCTGTTTCTCAGTGCAATGCTAATACTGGTGCAGAGCAATCGGCTCCATTTAAACAGTTGCTTAAGTCTACGCCAAATAGGTTGGTTCAAACAATAAGCTTTCAGAGGAGGGAGAAAACAACAGCAATTGAAAATGTCATTAAGTTTATGAGAGATATGGCAAAGTCCACCTCTTTCCCTGTAAGTCATGGTACTCGATACTAACTCGGTTCATTTCTTCCTCAGCAAGAAATGAATAAATGCTGGTTTTTTCCACTGACTTGAATAACTGCAATTGGTTAAGGTCCTTGAGTATGACACAAGAAATCTCATTCGACATGCCTTGGCTGAAAAGCATGATGAGATAGAAGACTGCTTCGGTTTTCCTCAACTTCTAGCATCGTTTATCTTTGCGTAGGTTTTACTCTTGCACTAAACCAATGCACACAACTTCAATGCATACTAGTTTAAAACCCTGGCAATGCAAAAAGCATAGTGAAAATTTTCAACATACCATATGGTTCTTTCAATCTTAGCCTTGGTATGCAGCTTATTCAATCCGCTACCGAGATAGCTGCTATTCTGAATCCATATGTGGCTATCCTTGATGTGTTCAAGCATTGATCGAAATATTCTGGAAATGGGGAAGATGCGGTGAGTTACTGCAACAAAATAGAATCATTTGTTTTTAGAATTAACCAAAATACATTTAACCATTGATAAGACATTGTCAGGGGCATTTACAAGTGAAATGGTGGTTTTGAGGCATTGGAGGACTAGTTGCTGCAATGGGATTTCTTCTGTGCGGGTGGAGGCTGACATACAAGAGCAACTCCAGAGGTTGGGAATCACACTTCTCAGCCGTGGCAGCAATGATCATAGTTGCCGGTGTGAAGCTACCTGCTTCGAGCGTCCATGCTTTTGTTGGTTCTTTGGTAGGAGGTGGGATAGCAGATGATCTCCGGGCAAGATTCGCTCACCATTTCTTTACATTTTATGCCCTCATTGAGTTAAAACGTTAACCAAATTAAGATTACTGTTTTGCAGAATGTTAACTGGAAGCTCCTTTGCAAAATCCTATGGGGGTGGATTATGACAGTAATCTTTTGCTGTGGGGTTGCTTATCTGATGTTCTCCGCCTCCATACACGCACCAGCCTATGCAGTGCCCTGATCTCCGCTTCCATAGGCCGATCGCCGACAACTATATTTTTCATTTTCCTTTTTCATCATACCAAATTTACACAGAATCATCTTTAATAAGTTAACGATTCTCTCTCATGTCACAAAATGTCTTAAAAGATTCATTACCAAGAGAAATTTATTCGTTTTTTCTGTACAAAATTGTGGGTGGAAGCCGAAAAATGAAACAGATTCAATTATTTAGCCTTTAGCCCAGCAATTTTCAATGTCATTATTCAATGTCAACTGGCCTGCAACAGCTAGCAAGCACATCTCCACCAATCTGTCAGACACCTAACCATGCACGACGGCGACGTGCCAGCAGGCAGACCTCTTTCTTGTTCTCGCAGCTATAACTTTCCACAATGTTTCAAAATGTATGATCGATCATTTCCTCTTTACACGTCACTGAAGATCTATGCAAAAGTCAAAATTAATGTTAGTCATCACCGTGACCATTTTTTCCCCCTCATTTTCTTGCGTCCTTTCACTGAAGGCCTAACTCCCCAAATTCAACGATAATGACAAGTATTTGCTTTACGATAAAGAAATAAAAGTACTGTAACCACATGCTTTGAATGCGTAGTTATCATCTTACCTAAGCTATAGCAGACAGAGCAGTACAGTATGAACCTTTCATTTCCATTATCCAGCACCGCCCCTAGCCCCCCAACCGGCCAACCCCCAACCCCCTATTTCCATTTTCTTTTCCTATTACCATTTCTACGGTTGGGCAAGGACCAAAAAGGACACAGAATGTTACTAAAGATACGGTGGCACGAGATTTGGAGAATACATTATTTTATCTTAGTTCAAAATATAAGAAAAAAAATTTATGTAAATAATTTAACATGAGCTTATATGTTGGTTCATATAAGTTATCTCATAATTGAGATAGAAGTTTTGAAGATGATGATGATGATTTATTTTTTGTGGTTTCTAGTAAAATGATTTGTAATAAACATTCTTTAATTTATTCACTAAAATGTTAAGACTCTTCAAAAGTTGTCCTTATAAATCAAAAGCCAGCTTGCCAAACATATGATTTTCACATATCACCCCTCTTGCTCCCCCACAACCTTAAAGCATATGATGGCTGCCCTCAATTACCCACTTTTCTTCATCGGTTTCATGATATTTCCAATGTTCATGCCAAGAACTGTTTCTGCAATTCGAATCCAACAGCAACCGAAGCCATCAAAGTCTCCAAGTGTAGGGGCTAATCCAAACATGATAGCAGTTGATAATGTTCCGCCGCAAGAATCACCTGAAAACGGTTTTCCTGTCCTCATGAAGGGAAGAATAACACCTTCCGGTCCAAGCCACAGGGGCAATACTGCACCCATTTTCACGAGGCATCTTTTGAGAAAAGTCGACAGCATAAGCTTTCAAGAGCCAAGATCTGTGCCAAATCCCTGCGTTGGCCATCGTTGAAACCCATAACTTTGTACTTGTCCCCAGGTTCTTGTAGAACTTCAGTTTGTAGAAAGGCAAAAGATATATAGCTCAATTTTCAATGGCTGGTATATATTTTCACTTTCATTGCAATCAAAATCCTATACTCAGATTTTAATTCCTTGTTACCCTCTTTGATCTTTTCTGAAGTTTCCTATTACTAGTCTTACTCTCTTTTCTGAAGTTTCTTAGAAAGTCCATTTCAAGGTAGTCTGTAGAATGTGTCAGATCGTATTTTATATTACTGAAAAAACTCATTCATAGGATGATTCACTTTTTTCGCACTTAGCCATCTCCATTTCATGCATCTTTTTGCTTCTTTCCCAAATTCAATTTCGTTTGCTTTTTATCCAAATCACAGTTTCAATTCGTTTATGAATGTTGATGCATGAGCAATTCGGACCACAATTGCTGAAGCCATTTTTACTTGAATACAACATTCCTTCCAAATCTTTTACTATAACACAAACATGAAATATATACACGAATTGCATGATATTGTCAGCACTATTCCAGCAGCTGGAAGCACTGAATCTGTCTAGTATTGAAATCACATCTTCTCTGAACTGGAAAATCATCAATTATGCCCTAGTCTTTAAAATTACCATTATAATTATATAGCGGTGGAATATAGCAAAATCACATGAGAAGCAGCATGAAGGATTAAGCTTTCCCTACTAAATATAAAAGGAGGTTTGAATTGGTTTTTAGGAAATTTTATTATAACCAACCTGGCCATGTACCCATTAATCTGACTACACGTAATTAACCATCAATTGATTTTATGCTGGCAGTTTACTTAATTATTGCACGTTGTGCCTTTACTCACATCTTTTTTTTTTGGTGAAACCTTTACTCACATCTTTAATTCTTGGTACATGGAGAGAAAGAGAGATTAATTTGAACATTGGACCTCATCCTCTCTTAAAAAAAAATAATGATCATCAAATCGAAACTACGAATTTGAATGCCAACCATAGTTATCAAAGTCGTACGATACGTATCGTACGATTCGATTCAATTCATTATAAATTCGACATGTATCGATACAAAGAATCGATTTTATCATGAATCGGTAGCGTATCTATCGATATACAAGCGAATCGATACGTATCATACAATACACCGATTCACTTCGATACATTTTACAGTAACATTGGGTCAGGCCCAGAAAATTCTGATCTAGCCCAATTAACTAAAAATGTAATTTTAATAGTTTTTTAATCTAAAAAACACTTAAAAACATATTTTCGATATAATTTAATCTTGAAATATTGAAAAAAATAAACTTTTAGTTAGAAAATTAAAAATAAAAAAATAAAAAATATTATTTAAAAATATATATTATTAATGAATATGTTAAGTGTTTGCAAAAAATCGTACTTTTTATTTTTATCATATACTTACTTAATCCTATTAATATGTATAATATTTTTTATATTTTATTTATCTTATATGTGTATATATTATTTATAATTAATTTTAAAATTATTTACCGTATCTTACAATACGATACGATACTCGATTCTTAAAAATAAAATTTCCATTCATGATACGTATCTCGATTTAATAACTATGATGCCAACAAAAAACTATAGAAATTCAAATATGAATTCTTTGTACTTTTGTTCGAATCTTAACCACTTGTACCACTCTTCGTTGGAGCAAAATATCAATATTTATTATATCTTTTCTACGTAATTTTTTTTTATTTGCTTCAACTCAAACTACAAGTTTTTTAAAATTTTTTATTCTTTTCATAGTATTAATAATATTTATTATTTATACATTCTTATAAATATAATAATATCATATTATATATTTTTCTCAATATTTTCTTTTTTTTTTATTATATTATATATTTAAAAGAATTCGATTTTCTCTTTAATTGTAATAGACGGCCTGAGATATAAAAATCAATCAAATTACATTATAAATATATTTATGCCCTTTTTTGTTAGTATATCTCCATAATTATGGAAATAATTATTTGGTTGACCAATTCCGGATATGGTCCATAATTACATGCTGAATCTCAACTCAATATTTGGCTATTAAAACATGATTTTGTGATGGTTAAAACGTGATTTTATTGCCATAATTAGCATGCTCTCGTTAGTAATATAAGAGGGCTCCTTCCGGTCCCCAAGTACGTTAACCTAAAACACACAAACACCATCTAGTGAGGTTTTGAGTGCTTGGAAGACTTGGAAGGCCTGTGATCGACATAGAGGAGATTGTCAGATTCGGAAATCGCTTTAACAGCAGAGTTACAGAGTGCAATGGCTGGAGGTTAGATCCTGTCGCTTCCGCTTTTATTTATTTAACATGTTTCATATTGTGTAGAAGCATGTATAATCTGTATGACGTACTTACATTTGGCATCAGAGCCGTAGTTTAACCTCTGTCTTGCTAGAGATCTATAGAAAGAAGCCATAAAACTCATATTTTGAAACTTTAAGTCTCAGATTCCTTGAAACCCATTCTGTTTTCATGTGATTTTGGCTCAAACAATTTAGATCTATTGTTGGAGAGCTCTAGGGATGAAAAATACATGAAAAACGGGACTGTTTGAATGAGTATAGGCCAGGTCGGGTCGAAAAGACCCAAAAATTCTGGAAAATGCCCGTTCGGGCGAAGAAGAAGATCGGGCGCGTGAGATCCATGCGCCCGATGGTATAACATGCGCCCGATAGTGGAAAGCGGGCGCGTGGTTGTCACGCGCCCGATAGTGGAAAGTGGGCGCGTGGTTGTCACGCGCCCGAGGGTTGAAAGCGGGCGTGTGAAAACCATGCGCCCGCCTTGGTTACACAGTACAACCGTACTGTTAAAAAAAAAAGGTTGTGGGCCATCTGGTTTTTTGGGCCACTGTTTGGGCTTTATTTTGGATTAATTTATTTTGGTCCTTCTTATTAATTATTTGGGCTTGTAGATTAAATAAATAAAAGGCCATTTGGTTTATTGTAATTAGGCCTTAAGGATTTATTTAATTTAAGTAATTGAAATTATTTAATTTAGGCCAAATAATTATATTTTGATAGTTTTATATCAAATTTTCAGTTATGTAATTTTCATAATTTTATGAATAATTGGATTATTTTCACAAAATTAATATAATTATGAAAACTTCTCATTATTTTGGATTTTATGAGAATTTTTCATGAATTTGGAATTTTTATAAATGCTATAATTTTAAATTGAATAATTTTGTGAAAATTATCATAAAATTATGATTAAATTATGAAAATTTGATTTGAATGTGTATATGTGCTCATTTTGAATGTGTATAATTTTGTTATTTTTATACTAGAAGCACATGTAGCTAAGTTTGTTCATATTATTTAGAATTAAAATTGTCTTATGTTAATTGCAATTTTAAAATATGAATAAATTTAGAATTTGCCAATATGTCTAAGTGATTAATAATTTATTTAATTAGGGCTTAGCCACAGCAACCTTAATTAAGTAAAATTATATTTGTAAAATCACATAATGATATTAGACATAAATTGTAATTAGTTATAAGGTTATAGTAAATTTTATCCCACATGAATTTTTATTATAATTTTATAACTAATTAGGATAAAATATCAAATTAGTTTCTTAATTTACCCACAGGAATTAGGACATGATATAATTTGATAGTTTTATCATTATGATATGAATATATTAGAATTAGAACTTTAGCCCACAGGCAAGTTTTATGTCTAAGATTCATTAATAAAATATGTTTACATTGGTAGATATAATTAAGTTTGCCTCAAAAATTCTAGATACATAAGCATGTTTATTTTCTATATGCAGTGTTTCCTCAGGCTAGTATTAACCTAGAAGTTCCCGAGCTGGATGGAGAGAACTACAAGATTTGGAAGGAGAGAGTTCTCCTCCAATTAGGGTGCATGGATATAGACTATGCTATAAGGAAAGATGAGCCCGTATTGACTGAGACCAGCACTCCTGCTCAAGTAGCTTTACATGAACGCTGGGAGCAATCCAATCGCCTTAGTGTCATGTATATAAAGACAAAGATATTTGCTGGGATACGTGGTTCTGTCGAACAACATACCAATGTTAGGACCTTACTGAAGGCCATGGATGATCAATTTGTCACTTCAGACAAAGCGTTGGCCAGCACCCTGATAATGAAGTTCTCATCGATGAGGCTCACCAATGTCAAAGGAGTGCGCGAGCACATAATGGCCATGAGAGATATAGCGGCCCAACTCAAGAAGCTAGAGGTGGAGATGTCTGAGTCTTTTCTTGTACACTACATATTGAACACTCTACCAAAGCAGTACGGACCATTCAAGATATCCTATAACACACATAAGGATAAGTGGACCATTAATGAATTGATGACCATGTGTGTTCAGGAGGAAGGAAGACTGCTTATGGAATCGGGTGAGAGTGCATTTTTTGCAAGCCAAGGAAAGACCAAGGATCGAGCCAAGAACAAGTGAAAAGGGAAAATCCCTGCCCAAGCTGACATTAAGAAAGAGTCCAAGTGTTTCTTCTGTAAAAAGAAAGGACACATGCAGAAGGACTGTGCCAAGCTTCAGTAATGGCTCGTTAAGAAAGGCAATCCATTCTTATATGTTTGTTTTGAATCAAATATGGTTGAGGTTAATCATAACACATGGTGGATTGATTCTGGATCTACAATTCACATTTCGACTTCCTTACAGGGTATGACAAACCTAAAGAAGCCAGTAGGTGATGACTTGCATAATTTAGCATAATTTATCACTTCTCAACTTTAAACTTTAGTCTAATTTTATTTATTTTTTGTTTATTTTAGACTTCATTAGTGTTATTTAAATTTTACGGCAGATTTGAAGAAAATGAAGATTTATTCAAATAAAAGAGATGTGAAACAGTTGGTGAAAATGTTGGGCTAAAAGAAAGCAAGGTATTGGGCTGAAACAGTAGGCTGAAAAAGACAAATGTTTTGGGCTGAAAAGGGCACCACATCTAAAAGAAAAAAAAAAGGGCACCACAGCTAGAAAAGAATAAAAAGGCAGAGGCGCTAACCCCAGCAGACACACGAGGAAGCAGATTTTTGGGGTGTTCAATTTTTTTCTCCCTTCAATTCTTCTCAGAAAAATGATGGTGAATTCGTTTATGTTGAATTTAATTTTTAGCATGAACTAAATTTTCTTTATTCTAGGAAAACGATGTAATCTAGTTTTGAACTATGCTTGCTTTTCTATGTTAATTTGAATTAATTCTTTTCATGTTTGTCTGATTTATTCTGAGTTTATTGCTTCTAATTAACTGGCCATTAATTAGATGATTTTGATCTTGTGATTTGCTGTCGAAAGAGGGAATTATAGGATAGATCTTGAATATCTCAGCATAGGTAAATATAGAGATCGAGAGACTTGTATGAACCTGTGTAGTATTAAAATCATTGATCTTAATGCTTTCTTGTTTTATTAAATTGCATACTCTTGTGTAAATTGATGAACAAGATAGGTTTCAATTGACTGTCGAAAGAGGCTTTTGGATGTTTTTGTTGAGATTGCTAACAAACAGAGAGAATTAAATTAAATTAGCTAGAGGAGTAAAGCATAGTGAGGGATTAGGTGAATTCGATTTCCTAGAAGTTTTCTTCCCATTAAATTGATCTTTGAACAACATATATTTTTTTTCCTCTGCTTATTTTCTTTAATTTGATTTTATTTTAAATTCCAATTACAACAACCTTAGTGACTTCTCTAGATAAAATGGAGATTAGCATAATTTTGGTATTTGTCAAAAGTAAGTTACCAATCCCTGAGGACGATACTCTTCTCATCACTTTACTATAAAACTACGATACTGTGCACTTGCAGTTTTGCACCGATCAGTAGGAAATGAGGAGAGCATCTATTCAGGAAACAAGATGCGCTCGCGTGTTGAAGGCGTTGGAACGTGCACTTTAATTCTTAAGAGTGGTTTTGTTTTGCAATTAGAAAAGACCTTTTATATTACTAGTTTCTCGAGAAATTTAATCTCTGTTTCTAGGTTGGTACCTTATGGATATTCCTTTCAATTTTCAAATAAATCAATATTGATATATTTTAAGTCTGATATTGTTGGGAATGGTACCTTATGTGATGGTCTTTTCTCTATTGATTTGCAAAATGACACTGCTCATAACGCCTTGCATGTTCAAACTGGCACTAAAAGATGTGTTATGAATGAGAACTCCTCTAAGCTATGGCACCGGAGATTAGGTCATATCTCCATAAATAGAATTAAGAGATTGGTAAATGACGGAATACATAGTACTCTCGATTTTACTGATTTCGACACTTGTGTGGATTGCATTAAGGGTAAGCAAACCAACAAGTCCAAGAAAGGTGCTAATAGGAGTTCAACCATATTAGAGATCAAACATTCTGACATATGTTGTCCAAACATTGATGCATATGGTCAGAAATACTTCATCATCTTTATTGATGATTACTCGAGGTTTATGTATCTCTACATGCTTTGTCGTAACGGCTTTGTGCTCGACGGTTTTGAAAAAAATTTAAAAACAAAGGAGTCGCCACCAATCTTTTTTTGTAAGGTGTGATTGGCCACCTAAAAATATTTATCTTTTTAACAAAATTTCAAAATTAATTAAGTTTTATTAAAAAGACAATTTTGGTCTGCGAAAACAAAAATCGGGTTCGGGAGTACGATTACGCATGGGGAAGGATTAGCACCCCCACGATGCCCGTTAAAAAACGGTACCATTGTAATCATATGTTATCCTTTGGTTTTAATAAAATGGTCTTGAATTAATATTTAAAAATAATTTTTATTTTTATTACAATCAATTTTATTCTTTTTATTCAAAGTCATTTTTTTATTTGCAAAAAAAATCATTTTGTTTTATTTTAAAAAGTTAAATTTTATTTTTCAAAAGTGAATGTGAACCTTTTTGTATTAAAAAATTAAATCAAATATCCCAATACTCTGGTAACATTTGAAATAATTTTCCTCACCTAAAGATTTCTTAAGAATCACTACTTGTGAGTTCTATAGAATCTCATCATCGGAAAATTCACACTTGCTTCGAAAATTATTATGAATGTAAATGGTGCAAACAGATAATGAATGATGCAAATGAATTTTTTAATTATTATTTTTTTATTTCTTTATCTTTTTTAAATGAAAATTTTTATTATTGAAAAATTGCACTAAGTATCCCAATACTCTGGTAACACTTAGTGAACTTCTCTCACCTAGGGATCTGTCAAGAAATCACTACTTGTGAGTTTCATGACATCCCATCATCGGGCAAATATTTAATTAAATTGAAATTTATTATTTATTTGTTTATCTATATTTCTTTGTTTTAAAAACTTATTCCTTTTAATTTTTAATAAAAATTTAAATTATTGAAAAATCATACTAAATATCCCAATACTCTGGTAACATTTAGTACGACTCTTCTCACCTAGGGATCAGTTAAGAAATCACTACTTGTGAGTTTCATAACATCCCATCATCGGAAAAATTATTTATTTAAATTTACATATTATTATTTTCTTTTTCTTTTTAAAAAAACATTTATTTTTATTTTTTTATTTATATATTTTTTTTGATTGCCATGAAAATATATTAAAAGCACACATGATAATAATAAAATTTTTAATTTTTAATTTTTAATTAACAAAATAAATAAATACTAAATAAATAAATAATAAACAAATGAGAAAAGAAAGAAAAAATTTACGAAAATGGATTTGGGTTTGGAACCCAAATAAGCTCTTGAATGGCCCAAAAACATAGCCCAAATTGAAGGCCCAAAAGGCCTTCCACGTGGCCCAAAACAGGTGGGCCGGATCGGGTCGGTGGTTGGAACGCGGGTCTTCTCCTCCGAAGCGGGTCGGACGTGCGGGTCGGGTCGGGTGTTGGAGCGGCGCGCGGACCTTCTCCACGCGGGCGGATCGGGCACGGATCCTAGACTAGGGTCAGGTCCAGGCGCGGGTCGGTTTTTTTCTATAAAAGCCTCCCTTTTTTTTCTTAAACCATTTTCTTTTCTTTTTTTCACAAAAAAAATTCAGAGCTGTGAAGCTCTCCGCCCAGGCGATTTCCGGCGGCCGGCGGTCGCAGGTGGCCAAAAATAAAAAAAGACTTTCACTTTCCGAA
Organism: Heritiera littoralis; assembly: GCA_031772115.1. Lineage (NCBI taxonomy): Eukaryota > Viridiplantae > Streptophyta > Magnoliopsida > Malvales > Malvaceae > Heritiera > Heritiera littoralis. The sequence continues at coordinate 3,170,324 of JAPDPK010000026.1, read as the reverse complement.
AGCTCTCCACCCCCTGAGCTCGATTCCGACCTCCGATTCACCAAAAAGTCACCCTAGCCTTGCAAATTTGAGCTTCACCGAAATCAATTTCCCCCTTTTTGTTTTTTTTTTTTGGTATTGGTTCTGGATCTGGCTTTTCGGCTGCTTGTTGTTGTGATTTCTTTTTTTGGTTTTGTGTTTGTTTTTTTTTGCAGGTTTGAGATCTAGGGTTATGGGGGTCTCGGTTTCGAGATTTGGGGTTTTGGGTTGTCGGTGGTTGTGGGGTTGTGTTTGGATTTTTGTCGAAGGCTGCTGGGTGATGGTGGTGGTGTCTCGGCGTTTGGGCTGAGCTGTCTGGGATAGCTTTTAGGTAGTGGGGAATGGTGGGAGGTTTGAGGGCTAGAGGGTTTTCTGTTCGGGGTTTGGGTAGTGAAGATGGGTCTGGTTTTTCGGTGATAATGGTAGTTGTTCAGATAGGGTTGGGGTGTGCGGTGTGGGTGATGTTGCTGGGTGTTGGTGGTTGAACGGGAGAGAGCTTGGGTCTCAGGTGAGTGGGGAGCTTGAAGCTTCGAGTCCCTCCCTCCTTTTTTTTGTGAGCCGAGGATGGGGGGATTGTAAAGGGCTTGGGTTTGGCCTTGGGCTAGTGGAGATGGGATGGCTGGCAGGAGTAGCTAGCTAGTGGTGGCAGGAGTTGGCAGTGGGCTGATTGGACAATAAACAACAACAACAACAACAACAACAATAATAATAATAATAATAATAATAATAATAATAATAATAATAATAAAAATAAAAATAAAAATAATAACAAAACAAATAATAAAAAATAAAAATAAATATAAACATAATAATAATAATAGTAAAAATAATAATAATAACAAAATGGGACAAAATTAGGTGTCAACATGCTTCATAACAAGAACGAAGCATTAGACGCCTTTAAAATCTTTAAGGCTGAAGTAGAGAAACAATGTGGAAAACCCATAAAGATAGTAAGAACTGATAGAGGTGGGGAGTATTACGGTAGATACACTGAAGATGGACAAGCACCTGGACCATTTGCGAAGTTCCTTCAAGAAAATGGGATTGTTGCCCAATATACCATGCCTGGTTCACCGGATCAGAATGGTGTTGCAGAAAGAAGGAACCGAACCTTGATGGAAATGGTGCGTAGTATGCTTAGCAACTCGAAGTTGCCTAAGTCTTTGTGGATTGAAGCTTTTAAAACGGCAGCGTATATATTGAACCGGGTTCCGACCAAGGCTGTTCCAAAGACGCCTTTTGAATTATTCAAAGGTTGGAAACCGAGTTTGCGTCATATGCGCATTTGGGGATGCCCTTCCGAGATAAGGGTTTACAACCCACAGGAAAAGAAACTGGATCCTAGGACCATAAGTGGGTATTTCATCGGATATGCCGAACGGTCCAAAGGCTACAGATTCTATTGTCCATCTCATAGTACTAGATTTGTGGAATCAAGGAGTGCCAAGTTTCTTGAAAATGACTTAGCTAGTGGGAGCGATCAATCTCAAGACCTAGTTTCTATGAGAGATCAACGCTCTACCTCGAGTCAAGGATTGGTTATCATGAACAATGTCCCTTCAGTACAACTGGACATTGAACAACGAATCATTGAAGATCCACAAGTAGTTGATAACTTACCAGTAGACGAGGCTCCTCTGGATACACCAGAATTGAATGAGCAACCAGTTGAACAACATGATCTTTCGGAGAATGTTGAACCAACATTAAGAAGGTCTACTAGGGAAAGGAAATCAGCTATTCCTAGTGATTACATTGTGCATCTACAAGAGTATGATTTCAATACTGGGCCCGTTAATGATCCAGAGACGTTTTCACAAGCCATGAACAGCAAAGAATCAAAACTTTGGTTCGATGCTATGAAGGATGAGATGGATTCGATGGCATTTAATGGAGTATGGGATCTTGTCGAGTTGCCTAATGGGGCCAGGGCTATAGGCTGTAAATGGGTCTTTAAGACCAAGACTGACTCATTAGGCAACATTGAGCGTTATAAGGCAAGACTCATAACCAAAGGATTCACTCAAAAGGAGGGAATAGATTACAAGGAGACCTTCTCTCCTGTATCTAAGAAAGATTCTCTCTGCATCATAATGGCGCTTGTTGCACATTTTGACTTAGAGTTGCAACAAATGGATGTGAAAACGGCATTTCTCAATGGTGATCTAGAGGAAAAGGTTTACATGAAACAACCTGAAGGTTTTTTCTCTAGTAATGGTGAGCATTTGGTCTGTAAGTTGAAGAAATCCATATATGGGTTGAAACAAACTTCCCGCCAATGGTATTTAAAATTCCATGAAGTCATCTCATCATTTGGTTTTGTTGAGAACATAATGGATCAGTGTATATACCAGAAGGTCAGTGGGAGCAAGATTTGTTTCCTTGTGCTATATGTGGATGATATTCTGCTTGCAATCAATGATAAGGGGATGCTACGTGAGGTGAAACAATTTCTTTCTGAGAACTTTGATATGAAGGATATGGGCGATGCATCTTATGTCATTGGCATTAAGATCCATAGAGATAGACATAGAGGTATATTAGGTCTGTCACAAGAAGCCTATATTAATAAAGTCTTGGAAAGATTCAAAATGAAAGATTGTTCACCAAGCCTAGCTCCCATTGTGAAGGGTGACAGGTTCAATTTGAACCAGTGCCCGAAAAATGATCTTGAGCGGGAACAGATGAAGAACATTCCATATGCCTCAGCTGTTGGAAGCATTATGTATGCACAGGTCTGCACCAGGCCTGATATTGCTTTTGCTGTGGGAATGTTGGGTAGATATCAAAGTGACCCAGGGATGGAACACTGGAGAGCTGCGAAGAAGGTGCTTAGATATCTTCAAGGCACTAAGGATTACATGCTTATGTATAGACGGACCGATGAGTTGGAAGTGATTGGCTACTCAAACTCAGACTTTGCTGGCTGTGTTGATACCCGGAAATCAACATCCGGTTACATCTTCATGCTTGCCGGTGGAGCTGTTTCATGGAAGAGTGCTAAGCAGACACTGACTGCCACTTCTACTATGGAGGCCGAGTTCGTTTCCTGTTTTGAGGCTACCTCACATGGTGTGTGGCTTAAGAGTTTCATTGGTGGGCTTAGAGTTGTTTACTCCATATCTAAGCCATTGAGGATATATTGTGACAATTCAGCTGCGGTATTCATGGCTAAGAACAATAAGAGTGGAAGTCGAAGTAAGCATATCGACATTAAGTACTTAGCCATTAGAGAACGTGTTAGAGATAAAAGAGTGGTCATTGAACACGTTAGCACTGAATTGATGTTAGCTGATCTTTTGACTAAGGGCATGCCACCGTTTAAAATTAAGGATCATGTAGAGAGAATGGGACTTGGTCCCACATTTTGATTGTAATTGAAACTCTTATTAATAATATGATGTTTCTCATTTTTGATTTGTATACACTAAAGTTTATTTGAGAAATATCCTTGTTGTTTGGACCGAGAATAAACATAAGGTTTATTCATTAAGTATATATGAGTTGATTTAGAAACATTTTACATAGTAATACATGGAAGATAGTACTCACCATTAGAGGAACTGTCGCCATGATTCATGTGATTTGTTTCTTCTATAAGTGAAATATATGGACCAAGTGAGAGAATGTTAGTATATCTCCATAATTATGGAAATAATTGTTTGGTTGACTAATTCCGGATATGGTCCATAATTACATGCTGAATCTCAACTCAATATTTGGCTATTAAAACACGATTTTGTGATGGTTAAAACGTGATTTTATTGCCATAATTAGCATGCTCTCGTTAGTAATATAAGAGGGCTCCTTTCGGTCCCCAAGTACGTTAACCTAAAACACACAAACACCATCTAATGAGGTTTTGAGTGCTTGAAAGACTTGGAAGGCCTGTGATCGACATAGAGGAGATTGTCAGATTCGGAAATCGCTTCAACAGCAGAGTTACAGAGTGCAATTGCTGGAGGTTAGATCCTGTCGCTTCCGCTTTTATTTATTTAACATGTTTCATATTGTGTAGAAGCATGTATAATCTGTATGACGTACTTACATTTTTGTGATGGCTATAGAATATAGACTATATACCAAATTATAATGCTTTCTTTTCATGTTTTACCATCCTTAAAGTGTGTTTCACGAAATTACTAAAGTTTGGTCTAATTATTGTTATCATTTCTTAAAAAAGATTAGGTTTAATATTTGATTTTTTTTTCCTTTTGTACCTTTTTGTGAAAAAAAGATGTGATTCATGATCCCACCCACCAAGTTGTTTTTGTCATTCGTCCATGAGATTTAGCCAAGGACGGATCTTAATTGGAAAGCCTACCAACGATTTTCAAACTTGGTTAATTAGGACTAGCAAGAGATTAAACGCATAAAAACGTGTCAAAATTTTCTTCTCTATGTTGTTGTCTACACGCATTTAGCTAGTCTCTTGATCTCCAACATCCGACATCTTAGAAAAAAATCCCCTCCCACATCGTTAACAACGTAATTAAGTCTAGAGGTGGGAAAACACGACTGGAAATTTTTATCCAAGGAAAATGACACAGGTTTGGTCCAAACCCAGGAGTCAAACCATCCGGGATTTTCGGTCGTAGGCGGCTCACACGGTGGACCTTCAATTCTATCGCCTCACCTTGAATCAAACAGTTTGGATGAATAATTGGAGTCCGACTGTACCAGAGATTCATGTTTCATCCTTCGTTTTTGTCGCACTTGATTTTAGCGGTCTGGTTGATGTCAATTATGTTCTCAATCTCATTAAAGAATGAAGAACAATTATAGATCAGACGCAAAAATCAACTCTGAATTATTAGCATGTTTGTTGCCAATCGCCGTTGTCATAGCTAAAGATTCGGACAAATGATGGTCGATTGAACGATATACACTTGCAAAACGATTTGATTTCATGTGTTCCTGTTCTTGCTGGTGACGGGTGGTTTTGTGGAGCCCTTGTGTTGGTTTGGACAAGGCAAAATTACGTTAACCTGGCGCTTTTAAGCATGAAAATTATCTATCTAGCTAGCTTATCAGAAGGATTAATCTCGTCATCAACCACATTTTTCTCTTTCCTTCGGGTCACTGTAAACAACCATACCGGCATTGATGATTCTAATCAGACTATGACTAGAAATGAATTAGTGAACAAAATCAAAACGAATAGGCAAAGATTTTGTCAGGATTAGGATTTGCAATAATCGGTAATCTTAGTGATTAATGGCTTAATTAACATGACTACAAGAGTAGCTGACCCCAGATGCAGAAAAAAAAAGTTGAAGGCAATGACAACACCCTGTTAAACTTTAGGACACAGGATCATGAAATCTATGTGGCTTTGTTGTCGTGTAGGAACACCTTTTGCTTTTCCTTTCAACCTGGTATGTCTGATTTGTGACTGATTATAATTCTCTGTCAAGTTCCAATTGTTTATCACTTTTGAGAGCATAGACAGAGGTCTCTGCCACTCTCAGTTTGCTTATTATTTTCACTGTGCCAGAAATGTTTTAGCACTGCTTTAAGTGCCACTAATTATTGAATCCTAGACTAATTGTCTGAACAAGAAGTTAGCTGGTAGCTTCCATAGCTTCAGCGATTAGGAAATTTCGTTATGAGTTGAACTTGAGGGTTTCAAATTTAACGTTTATACGAGTCAAGAAGTCTGTGTATATCCAGAAAGTCAGTGGAAGGTCTAGTGGTGACATGCACAAGACCTAAGCAGCTTGATCATAGAATCTAAGAAACCAAATCCAGACTACCATTCTTTTAATCCCATTCAATATTGATGGCTTAATACTGACCTGCAATGTCAGTTTCATGCTTTGGTTGAATTCATCCTGCTGCTAACGCATGAATTGGGTTAAAAGAATTATTTTTCATGCAAGCAATACAATTCTTTCAGACATTAATGCATTAATTAAATTGATTTTGACCTGTTGACTCATTGGTTAGTCCAAGAGAATGAAAACAGTGACATTCATGCTACATTCTTAAAAGAAAAATGTTTGAAACTAGAAAAAAATATACTCAACCCGAAGCTTTAATTGAGAGATATTTCACTAAGCCGTTTACGGGCTTAAGATCCAAACCAGTATATATAAATAAGTTTTTTTAAGTTTAATACCTGCATTTCTCAATGCATATCTATTGTTGATATTAACTCAACTCCAGAAGAGTGTAATCACCATCTTCACCTTTATGTAAAAGCAGCCGACAATTAGTGGTTTGTGATCGCTTTGTCTCTAAACTTGTCTTTTTCTTTTCTTTCTCCTTTTATTATCACAATTATTAGGGGCCAAATGGCATGCCATTATATCTACATGATAAGCAGACCTTTAACTTCCATTTATTCTTTTAATTCTTTTCCCCTTCTCTTTGTTTGTATATTGGTGTTGTTTACCAGCTTTATGCTTGGAAATAATGTAACCTTTCTCATTATATCCAAAAAGAAATGGGGAAAGAAATTATAGTATAAACATGGAAAGTTCACTTTCACAAAGTAATTGAAAAGTACAGTAACTAATTAGGCTTAATTTAACGTTTACATATCTTGATTAATAGCAAACGGACAAAGACAATACTATAGAATATTATTTAGATACTAGGTTGGCAATCTTCTTTTTTTTTTTCAATTGCCATGTTGTTCAGAAAAACAGAGGGCAGATTTCAACTTCCAAGCATAATATAAGAGCTAATTAATAAGAAAAATTAAGACACTTTCATAGTATTCTAAGCCATCAAGACAATGGCATTGATAAAAGGGATGCAACAAAACCAATCGCAATGAAAAGGATATTTACTGACTGAGTATACACTTCTAAATATATAATCCAAACCTAATGATCAGAATGAATAAAAAAAAATAGTCAAAAATGCCTACAGAAAATTCAAACCAAGAAAAAGAAACCTATGTATGAAGCTATATGGAGAACTAGGGAGAAATTCTGGGGGGATCATTAATGGCCTGCGCCAGGGCTCGGAACAGACTGAAGAATCCGATCAATGCCAGCCAGGTGCCGGGCAAAAAGCTTCTCGTTATCGACCGTGGCGTGACCCTTCTTGCTAGGAGAAGAAGCTGGCACTGTGCCCTTGGGAAGGGCACTCAGCACCAAGCTTGCAAAAAAAGGAGGAGCATTTTTATTGCCCTCCCCTCTGTTTAGTAGCTTCCTGCTTTCCATTTGTGGCACAAATGAAGCAGAGATCACAAGGAAAATGAGAACCACAGAACTAAAACGAGCCATGAATGACAAAAAGTAATAGCAGAAAATGAGAAACAGAGAAAGATCAGACAGGAGGAGGGAAAATGGAATCTGGGTTTTGTTGGTGAAGTTGGAAAAGCGTTGAGGGAAGTTGTAATGTAGTGGTTTGTTTGATGCATTGATAATGGGATTTGGTACACTAATATATAGCGAGAGAATGCGAGAAATCTTGCGGGGAACCAACGCGTGACGGCTGGACAGAGCGTGGAGAACAAGGTAGAAAAGGGCGGAGGCAAGTCAAACAATTAAATTAGAGTCTGACAATGAAGTGAAACATGAACAAGAAAAAAAGAGAAAATTTGAAGTTTCATTCAAAGTTGAAATAACATGGGTAAGATAAGATCGATGATCCTGAATATCCAAATAATTTTTATTTTTAAAGTTTGCAAATTTAACGTTCGAATTTTAGTACATGTATAAATTTGGATGCTAGAAGTGTACAGAATGAAGCCTCGTGGAGGTGGAAGATGAGTTAGGTAGAGGAGTGGGATAAGCCACCGGCCAATTTCTTGGCAATTTCATGCACCGTCAACTCTTGAATTTCTGGCCCAAACAGTGGCACCATCAGCATTTAGAGTTGGTTTTGTTTTGGCTCAGTTTAGGCTTTGGCTTCATGGTAGTTGCTCAAGTATATTATTTTCATTAATTTTGAGATGCGCACAAATTAAACTGAAAATATCGAAATTATAAGATATAAAAATGCACTAGTTCAGTACCAAAGTGTTTGATTTTGCTGTCAGGACTTCCTCTTTCTCAGCGCCACCAAGAAAGAATTAAAGAAGGGAATTTTCAAACAATATTAGGTTGGTAGTATAAGGGAATTTAATGGCTACATTGCTTTACTTGTACTTATCTTTCCAAATATTGTTTGACTTTTGTGCCCATAATTATTCAAAAACATATTAAAAATATAATATGAATATTAAAATAAATTTAAATAACAATAGTTTAAAACAAGTAAAAACTTATGTATAATTGAATTTAGGATTTAATTCAAATAGTTTATATAATCACTCCCAAATAATAATATTCAATGAATCTAAAACTCAAATTTTAACAGTTACCTTCCTCTATTAACAGACTTTGTAACTGTTCAGGTAAAACATTAAATTTTCAGCGGAGAATGAATAATAGTACTCCTACTCTATAAAGTGATGAGTGTAGCTTTGATATGATGGCTAACTGAACAGAGTAAAAAGCAATTTTGGATGGAAACTTCATGCCACTATAGTAACCATTTTTCTTGACCGAAAACAGAGTTCACTACAGATGCAAAATCCTAATTATACAAGTTATGCATTATTCAGGAGATAAGATCATTAAGAAAAATGAGAGAGTTTGAAGTAATATAGTATTCTTCTATGGAATATATCCAAAAAGGAACAAAAAAATGTTGTTCTTTTGCTTCTTGACATGACAAAAACCTAAGTTTACTTATTTTGTTGGGCATTGTCCGAAGCAAACCATGCTAAATGCCTAAATCAGAAGGTAATTATAAATTATAACAACTTGTTTTGGCCGATGTTTAGTTTGAAAGCAATGCACTAGCTTATGTCACAGGTAATTCCCAAGAGAACTATATCAAACTCCTTTGTTGGTCCATGTTCCATCATCAATTCATCATTTCTGGCTGCTATTTAACAAAGGCTATTAGCCACCGCCAAATGGAGCTAATTTTCTAGGTTTGCCCGAGCTGTAAAATTGTATGGAAGCTGAAGCTCTTGGCTCCCATTGGCAGGCCAAACTGCAGAAGTCAAACGCGTGATTCGTTAAGGAAAAGAATGAGATTAAGATCCACATGGCCCCACGACGGCAATGTTAAACTTGGAAAAAGGGCAGATCGTTCGTTTTACGTGACAAAAACCTGTTGAATATTGAAGATTATAAAACCTTGAATAACATGGCAATTGTCCTTTTTAATGTTGTCTCACACCCTGCGTCAGAAGCCCTTGTTTTCCTTGTCCGTCAAAAAGGGAGAAACCCCACATACGCTCAGATGCGATAATTTTAGACATAATAGAATAATAAGATACTAATAAAGATACGAAAGTGACATGAATTCAAATTGATAAAAACTGTATACAAATATGATAAAAGTTAAAAAGTAAGTTTTATATTTAATATGTCAACATGAATTTAAATATGAAATTGTCGTATTTTACATTACACAAATACGATTTTATATGACATGAATATAAATTTTGTACACAACAGTCGTTGTTTCCAGATAGATTCCACCGTTCGGAAAGTGGAAGCTTTCTATTATGCAAAATCTTTGCGACCCCTTTGCTTTGATTTTTCTTTTCTATTGCAAGAAAAGTTTAGGGATAAAGAAGTTATTTGTCTTAAAAGTTGGAATAAATCATTAATTTATTATTGAAATTTATTAGATTTTTACTTATAAATTTTTTGAATTTACAAATCACCTATCAACTAATACAATAAAATTCAAATTTAAATATTTTGCACACAATATTTTAACTTTAATCATTTATGCTAACCCTATTAATATATTTTTCCTACCCTTTGTATGGCTATCGAGGAGCTGATATTTTCGCAAAGGAATAAGATTTTCTTGATATTTAAACCAACCCCACTATAAATAACAGACCCAAACTAATGAAAAAAGCTATCTTCAACACATTAGGTAACCAAGAATTCTTACATTCAAGTCGACAAGGAAGGCTAGGACAGTAACGTCCCTGTTACAAGTTTGATCAGCATCAATAAATGGAAATGTTTCTATGCAGACGGAAAACAAAGAATCTGAGTTTGGTCCATATCCTTAACCTCATCTCAATAGATGCCAAGCAGAAAGGCCAAACTGATTAGATAAGACTAAATAATGTGGGTTGAAGCTGGCTCTTAATCTCCTCCATCGTTGGTTGTTTGACTTGTTTTGCACGTAACCGTCCACAGTAAGCTCCCGTCGAAGGCCAGTTGTTTGTTTAATTACCAGTACTAGAAATTTATATGAATCGAAATCAAGGTTTTCGGACACAATGTGTTGTTAAAGCTGTGCCTGGGACCGGAACATCGGTTAGGAATCTGTCAAATGTCAACAAATAATATCAATTCAATGGTCCTCAATTATTTTGATGCATGAAACTCAATACTGGAAGTTAATATCTTTTGCTGCTATTACTGCTCCCAATAAAATTTTTGTTTTATAGCCTAGACACATGAAGTTAGCATAAATTTAACGTTAAAAACGCAAAATGAAAATAAACATAAACACATAAAAATAAACATAAATTAAGTGTTAATAAACAAAAAAATAATTTAACTTTATCGCAAGTAAACATAAATACGTAAAAATAAACATGAAACGTTAACCAAAAAAAAAAGAAAATAAACATGAAACAATCATTAATCTTATTGCAAAGTCATTCTCAATTTAAATTTTTTCTAAGATGATAGGGTGGATAAGATCCTAGACTGCTGGTATGAATTCCATAGCCAGCTAACTAGAGTTAAATAAAAGGTAATGGGAGCTTCTAAATGCAATCGGGATTTGGCTAGACACAACCTATGTTTTTTAATTTTTATTATCTTTAAATGAAATGATCATTTTGACTATAAAGCCTCACGGGATCCATATGCCGTGAGGTTTGAAAGCCTCACGGCAGTAAATTGCCATGAGGCCCGCTACATATGAAGAGTGGCTCTGCAAAGATCAGCTGTTGGTCAGTTGGATAAACTCCACCTTCCTTTACATCTGCGCTAAAATCCTTAAGTCCAAGAAATTCTAGCTCTGGTAATAGATCTGACTCATGCACAAAAGATCTGGAATTCCCTTTCTTTATGAAATTTCTTTCCTTTCTAGCGTGAGGAGTCAGATTCGATTCTAGCACTTGCATGGGATCTGGGCTCAACAGCGGCTAATGGCATCTGATCTGAGAAAGTTGGTTGAGTAGGAGCAGCTGTTGGCAGCCTATCTTGGCATGAGCACTAGCAGCTACTCTTGCTAACACCGGCGTTTTCCTCCGACTAGAAGGGGATCTTGTTCAGGGGATCCATATGCCATGAGGCCTTCAGGGCTCACGGCTTTTCCATGTCGTGAGGCCCGAAAGCCTCACGACTTTTCACTGTCGTGAGGCTTATGTTCACGACTTCAACCCATTTTCTTTTATAGATTTTATGCAAAAACAACAAATTCACAAATAAAATCAATAATGTAGAAGATTTTACCTTATAAATCGATGAAGAAACGCAGATTTGATGATGACTACTGGAAAAATAGGTGGAAATTAAAAGTGAAAACGGGAGAGGAAGAAACAGGAGAAGCAGGCTGCAGGCAGGATAGATTGTATTTTGTTGGGTTTAGAGTATTTTAGGAATTAAATAAATAATTAGGTTGTGTTTAGAACAAATAAAAAAAAGGTAAGTTTTGTTTAGTAAATAGGTTTTGTTTAGTATTTTGTTCGTTGTATTTAGAATTTCTCAAAGGTAATTATTTTTTGCCTAATCCATATTCTAATTGTATTCTGTTAGAGTTTGATTTAGGAGTGTATAGTTTATATATATATCAGTATCAAATCACAGTCACGTGGGTATATGTCAAAATTATTCATATAATAATTTATGGATTATTATCCTATCCATTGTCAGTGAAATTTTTTAACTCCACAAGCGGGGTTAGGATGATGACATGTGTCTTTTAAAAATATTAAAAAAATAAAAAATAAATAAAATAGAACACATGTCATCATCCTAACCCGCTTATGGAGTTAAAAAACTCCACTGACAGTGTATAGGAAAATTTTCCATTGTTTATAGACTTTATTATTTGTTAGCCTAAATTAATACCTGTATTTGTACTTGAGAAAAGTAATTATTGTTTAATTACACACACACACACATATATATATAAATATATATATATATATATATATATATATATATATATATATATATATATATATATATATATGCATATGTATATCTATCTTCAACACACTTTTAATATTACTTAAAACAACCATGCTGGTTTATGTTTCATTTAGAAATTAAAGGAAAAAAACCGGCCAACATTATTAATTGATTGAGTTGAGTGTAAGATTAGGGCAAAGAACTTCCTATTGTTTTAATTTCATATCAAATTAAGACCCTCTTAGGATTAATTAAGAATTAGTGTAAATGAAAAAAAAAAACTTATACTAACTTATAAATGGATGATGAATTACAAACAAATCATTTAAAAAAGTGTCATTGATAAACTAGCACTGAAAATTTTTTATTTTACAAACAATATTAGAATGTTGTCACATATTTCTTTTTAAATATACCTAAAAGAGTACGCGTTAATTTGCTAATTCCGTCGATCTAAATCTTGATAATGCTTTCATAGTACATTCATTAGAAACAAAATGAAACCTCTTAATAAATTTGGTCTCGGAATCTCTTCAACTCTTAGTTTTTTATGGCTTATATCATACCTAGGGCAAGTTGTCTTATTGGGTAACCATGAATATTAAAGTATGGCACTATAATATTGATAATTGACACTATCATTAATTTATTAGAGACTGCTAGCTAACAACAATTTAGGCTTAATAGTCAAAAAAGTCCTCAACTTTTAAGGTAAAATGGAATTAAGCCTTTAACTTTTTATTGCATTGATATCAGTCCAAATTATTTTATTTTTCTGTAAATTAACCCAAAACATATTAAAATCATGGAATTAAGTATAATTCTGTTAAATACCACTAACAGCCATTACTTTTATACAGGCAGATGCTGACGTGATGCTGACATTTTTGATTAAAGATGACGTGGCTGCTGACAAAAATAACATGGCGTTTTTCAAAGCTAAAAATAAATGGCCACGTCATTTTTGTCAGCAGCCATGACATCTTTAATCGAAAATGTCAGCGCCACGTCAGCATCTACTTGTATAAAAGTAACGGCTGTTAGTGGTATTTAACGGAATTATATTTAATTCCATGATTTTGATATGTTTTGGGTTAATTTACAAAAAAAATAAAATAATTTGGACTAATATCAATGCAATAAAAAGTTAAAGGCTTAATTTCATTTTATCTCAAAGGTTGAGGGCTTTTTTGGCTATTAAGCTAACAATTTATTGGAACCTATTCTTGGTTTCCTAGTTCTTACCGTCTAAAAAGTCAATGGAATTATGTGAGGCTTCGCTTTGCTTTAACTACCAATAGCATCATAACTCTTCTTAACCCTTAGCAACTAAAACACTTCATTAATTTTTTTAGTAACAACCTTTTCATATGAAACTATTATAAGTTGACGAATGATTAATTATGTGTACCTTGGATATCATCAACTAATCACATAATATTTTTAGAAAAGTAGAGATTAATGTGTAGACGAAAGGAATTTGACTTTTTCGATTGTCTATTTTATACTACATATCTTCGCGAGTTGAGTTATATGTCTAGTCCATAAATTTGGTTACATATGAGTCGGAACTTAAATTAAAATTTTTGAGTCTAGATTTGGTTTGTTTCAAAATATAAAATGATTAATAAAAATATTTTAAATTAATTTTAATTTAAAAATATTTATTAAAAATATTAATATGTTAATATATTTTAAAATTTTAAATCTTTTAACTCGACAAGTCAAATTAAACTTTAAACAGTCTTCAACATTCAAGCATCATTTTCTTAATTAATATCAATTAGAATTTGAGATTATAAGTTATAATTAACGGATGGAAGGAAATGAAATGCATTGCATGAATATGAGTGAGCAATAATTTAATTGACTTTGTTACATTTTAATTTTTTTATTATCCATGCAGGTAACGCGCATAGCACCGAATGGCCTCTCATTATATTGGCTCTGAAAGAGGATTTTGTTTTGTATTGAGAAAGTCAACAACCACCCTCAACAAAGAATCCTCAAGGCAGGGCAAAGCTTCAATATTTTATAAAAAAATATTTATCCCCTCAACCATAAATTATAAACAAGAATATATGTATGCATTAAATGATTTTTAATGCCAAAATGCTTAGTGGGTCTACTCTTTTTTTTATTCTTTCATTTTTTACTCAATTATTAAAGTCAATTTAAGACCTTGGCTTAGGTCTTAGTGACAAAGGTAACACCTTAAAATCTTGAGGCTTCACCGTTTAGAATCTAATTTTATCGTGTGTGTTTGTATTTATTTAGTTATATATTAATTTTTAATCTGATTTAAGTGATTTATATGATTGTAATCTCTATTGTAATTCATGGTTTTTATAAAAATAAAAGAAAATTGCATAAAAATTCAAAAGAAAGATCTATCGTAAGAAACCATGGCTCATGTGAGAATTTTTCCTTACCATATTTGCTAAGTGGCCTTCCTTTTTTTATGAATGCAAACGAATGGTCGACATTGTTGACTTAACAATACATAAGAAAGAAAGAGAGAGAAATGGTCCTGAATTGCCAACACATGCAATGAGGAAAAACGAATCCGGGGAACACAGAGAGAAAACCCACCAAAAATTCGTGTTAAAAATTAGCTAAAACTGTCGGCATAAGATTTTTTGATAATAAAAAGACAGGCGTTTGCTGGGCATAATGTGTACAGAAGAAGAGTCCCTAAAGCACTCCATCGTGTTGATAGCTCAAGTGTCTGCCAGGTGACAGGCACTGTCCGCTGCCGTTGGCCGAAAGTGCAGAATGCAGTTCCCTTGCCCTTTCTCGCACTACATGCAACGCAGAAAGGTTTTCATACAACAGAGTCAGGGGCAAAGTAAATCTCCTACAGAGTTCACATAATGAACAGAAACAACTTTAGAAAAGGATTAACATATCTAGAGTTAAACCCTAGTTTTAACAAAGGCTCTGTGGTTTGTTTATACCAGTATACATACAGGCTCTGCATTCACCGAAGTTCATTTGTTTTTCTTTTTTTTTTCATCAAGAAATCTTTGAATCGGTTTGGATGCATTTTGAAACTAATTTCTCATCGAATAATCTTAGGGACGCACCCACATCATTACAGTGGATTCTTGAATGCTGTCCTCAAATGCCATTTGTTAGAACGCACATAACCAAGATAAGATAGCAAATAACCATAAATATATATAATATGAGAATAATTCTTTGAGTTCAGTTTTCTTTTCTCAATTTAGGTTTAGTTCTTCCATTTGCAACTTCACTTGGCATCTATGACGTATTAAAAGTAAGGTTTGGTTGGATAAGTACTGTGGCAATTCAGGAAAAAAGAGATTGAATTTGAAATGTGACAAATTAATTATTTTATTTTTTATTTAGTTAATAATAATATTTCAACTTTTTTTTTTCAAATTTTCAACTTGACATAAGAATTCAACTCAACATTATCAAAATCAAAATTTTCAAGAAAAGAAATAATAACATCACAATAAAATGAATTCAAACATAAAAGATCCTAAAAGTTCAAATCAACATTATCAGAACTAAAATTTCCAAAAAGAAAAAAATATATATATAGTAAAGAAATTCAAGCATGAAAAATCACAAAAAAAAAATTAACAAAAGTAATCAAAAGGCCAAAAAATGATAAAAAAATATAATAAAAACTGCAATAAAAAATCACAGTAAAACATAATCCAAAATAAAACCAAAAAATTCAAAGGTAATTTACAAGAGTAATATTTTAGAACCAATATATGAATTTCCACTTAAAATTTGAAATGACAAAAATCCATTAATTTACCCCTTTATTATTTCTTGGTAGCCAGGGACTGGACCAGCCTAATGGGTTTCCAAGTCCACTTCCACCGGCTCACCAAACCCAATAGAGCCCATTCTAAAGAGCGCCTTTTTTCTTCGACTGTTGAGGACTCTGGTTGTGTGGTCTGCATTAACTGCACCGCGTCAAATATCAAAACGATCAATCTACAATTCAACAACGCGAACCTTTGAATCTTCTCCTTGTTAATTCTTACTTTTAAATTCCTCTTCTCTTTTTCACTGTGTCACCCACCGTTAGGAAAATGGAAAGTTGTTGTTCTACTGCAATATCATCATCATCTTCTTCCTTCTCCTCCATTCTCAGTGTTCAGGCAAGCAAACCATCATTATTGCATTTGCATGCATTTGTTTTAGTATTGTTTATACGTTTATATTTTCATTTATAAATATTTGTGGGTTTCTCACTTTATCTTCTTTCTGGAGGTGTAAATAACATGTGTCTAATAAGATTGTGATTTTTGATTTAGTATGAATTAGTATCTTTGAACAACACTCTTTCCTAAATTTGGTATTTACATTTTGTTGACAATCATGGTTTGTTTTGAATTTCATAACTTGGCCAACTGAAACTGCAGGGTGCTTCATCAAATGTTGGTAGAAAATTTTCTAAGAGTTGCATGCATCCTCAGCTTCTGTCCTGTCCACTTCCTAAACCATTTCTTCAACTTAATGACAGACCTAAGCAGCTACTTTACCAACAAAGATTAGCTTTTTTATCGTCTAGAACGTTCAAAGGGCCTATTTGTGCTAAAAAGCAGGGTTGGGACTTGGGGAGATTTATTAGAACATTATATTTTTTCAATGGACCACCTTCTCCTGCTAAGGTAAGACAAATTTTCTATTCCAGTTTTAATCATGATGTTTAATTTTGAAATATGTGTGATACACTAATGAGAATTTTCTGTTTCCTGAAGTTTTTTGATTTCGTAATTGAGAAATTGTCCGGTCCATCGCCCCAAGAATCAGCAAAGAAAATGGAAACTTCTGGCTTCATTCTGGTAGCTGGAGCTACTGGGGGTGTAGGTAGAAGAGTTGTTGACAACTTAATGAAGAAAGGATTGCCAGTTAGAGCACTGGTATCTTTTCATACTTTTTATCATGCCTTCCCAAAATTATGAATTTATATCTTTTGAAGTGCTTGAAGAGTGCCTGTGGTAGTAGTCTTTTTTCCTTTGTACAAAAAAAAAAGTTGCTTGAGAGATTTACCTGATCCTCACATTCTTGCTGCCCCATTTGCCCTTTTAACTTTTAGGTCAGGAATGAAGATAAGGCAAGAAAGATGCTCGGTCCAGATATTGACTTGGTAAGCTAGCTTCTCATATTTAAGACCTCATTAGAATTCTGTTTTGTATTGTTGATTTTGTAATACAGTGACTCTTGTGCCTTAAGTAAGGTATTGCATAAAAACAATTGCTTTGTTTGCAATATTTGTCGTTGTTCTTGGACTTACAAATTTAACTTTCAGTGTTGTTCTGGTGTGAATGCATGTGAACCAGAATTAGACTTATGTTCATATATCCTTCCTTCTCCACTGTTGATAGAGTTCTGTTAATCCTTCCGTTCCATGTTTCCAACTTTGCCTTTCCCTTCAATTTGCAGATCGTTGGAGACATAACAAATGAGAGCACTATGGCCCCAGAGTACTTCAAAGGAGTGAGGAAAGTCGTAAATGCTGCTTCTGTCATTATTGGCCCAAAGGAAGGAGATACTCCTGACAGAGCAAAATACAGTCAAGTATGATTTTGAACATTCTTAAAGTGATGAAAGTATTTGGTTATCAAATAGTTGGCCAAGTTTCTGAAAGTTATTTTACTATCTGCAATTCAATAGTTTGTTTTGTTTATTGCCTTGTAAGATTGAACGCTTGCCTGGATTTTATTTAATAGCCTTTTTTCCTGGTTGAAGACGATGACATCCAAATGGTTATGTTTTTCAGGGAGTCAAGTTTTTTGAACCAGAGGTGGTGTACTGATAGCAATCTTCTGCCTCTTCAGATTTCTTTTGTATTGAGGAAGTTATACATGAGAATTTGTTTGCTTTTCTTTTTTCTATTATAGACTTACAATTATGACATTATGTTCTTCATAACTATAAGAGTTTGTTCATTTGATGAAACAGATAAAAGGTGCTTCACCTGAAATGGTGGAGTATATTGGAATGAAAAAATTGATTAATGCCATAAAGGAGAGTGTTGGGCTTCGAAGTGGGAAACTGCTTTTTGGATTTGAAGGTATACTCTCATAACTCTCCTGATAGTAGAAATTGTAATTAACACAGTTGCTAATGGAAAGCTGCTGATTCATCTTTTTTTTTTTTTTCAATATGGACACAAGCTATATTGAATATGATTACAAATTATGACTGGATATTCAAGCTATGTGCTTTCCTTTGTCGTATAAATGAAACAATGGAGACAAAATACCTTGAATTTATAAATGTCATTACAAGAGGATTTAAGTTTCCATTTAGAACATTGATTTTTAAGTAATATTTGTAGCGTATCTTAATTGTGAGAGTTGTGATATAATGTTGTAAAATATATAATACACTAGCAATCATTTCCAACAATCCCATAATAATGTTTGGGCATGAATTGATGATGAGATGATGGCTTTACGAAGATATCTGATGGTCAGCTAAGTAATGAGAAAATTTTTTCAATAGTGCATGCTGCTGTAACTTAGGTAATCAGTCTGTGAACAACATTGATGCACTTAACATTTGGAATTGGTGCAAGCAAAACACCACCAACCCAGCCAAGTGACACTTGAGAAAAAATGTGAAATCTTATTTTTGTGTTTGTATGCAAAATATGGTTATTGAGATTTTCTTTCTCATGTTTCCATTAAGCAGATCAGAGTTCAAAAGAACTTAATTGGGGTGCTTTGGATGATGTTGTAATGGGAGGTGTTAGTGAAAGTACGTTTCAGATTGATCAGACTGGCGGTGAAAGCAGTAAACCAACTGGGCTTTTCAAAGGTTTGTTCTTTTAGAACCTTTTATCTGATTCTCTCTTTCTCTATACTACATCCTGCTGGTATTAGAACCATGACCTATAAGCCACTGTTAGGACTCCGTCATCTATTTGCTCATGTCTCTCTCTTTTACTTATTCAATTCTTTTTCTCTTTGTTAGGCATTGTTTCAACTGCAAACAATGGTGGGTTTACTAGTATCAGAACAAGGGTACGTAAACCATGATAGCTTTTTTCAGACTATGATGTTCTTATGCCATGCATGTTTCACAATTTTGTAATCTGGTACACTGTAAACATTATAAGTGTTTTCATTTTACTAGTAGTCATAAAATTTTAAGAGTTTGGCATTTGCAATCGCCATAAGATTAAACTCTTGATATTTGCAGCTTAAGGGAAAAATCTTAAAGGTAGGGTTGTTATTTGACAGAATTAAAACTAGGTCAGGTTATGAGCATTTATTAATAACTGTTATCGTGCTAGGCCTTCACAAAAATCACATTTGAAGAAATTCTTTTTGATTATGATTTTAGACATATCAATTGAACTATCTTTTTTGGGAACATCCATGTGCATGTCTTTGGGTGTTAAAGAAGACTTCTGAATGCATAGCTTTATGCTGATTATATCTTTTCATGTGAAAACAAAAAAATTTATTGGTTTTTAATTTCAGAACTTCTCCACACCAGAGGATCTTTCAGCATACGATGGCTTGGAGCTGCGCTTAAAGGGTGATGGCCGTCGGTATAAACTAATTGTTCGCACTAGCACTGATTGGGATACTGTGGGTTATACAGCAAGCTTTGACACCATTGGAGGCCAATGGCAGTCTGTGTGTAACACCATGACTACTCTATAATTATCATTATTTAACAAATTATATTCTTCATTCTCCGTTCAACTTGTGACATTATTTCTTTATAGATTCGTTTGCCATTCTCTTCATTGAGGCCTGTATTTCGAGCACGGACTGTATCTGATGCCCCACCCTTTGATCCAAGCAATGTTGTATCATTGCAGGTTTTTGCTACTGCATCTATGTTTCCTTTTTTTAAAAAATTTTCAAGTTTTTACCAAACTATTTACAAGGAATGCCAAATCATTCCAGCTTGTGTTCAGCAAGTTTGAATATGATGGGAAACTGAATCCCACTTTTGTAGAAGGACCTTTTGAGCTTCCATTGTCGAGCATAAGAGCATACATAAAGGATCCTATCACTCCCAGGTTAATATTCTTCTCTCTTCATTTTATAGAATTCTATCCATAATCAGGTCTTATTCTTCTTTTTTGAGGAGGGAAGAGTGTTAATGGTGAGGGTCTTACATAATTATTTATTTGTTGCATCACTTGTAGGTTTGTACATGTGAGCTCTGCAGGAGTTACCAGACCAGACAGGCCTGGCATTGATCTAAGCAAACAACCTCCTGCTGTGCGCTTGAATAAGGAATTGGGTTTTGTCCTAACATTCAAGTTGAAGGTTATGTTCTATCCTTCACATGTATTTTTATTCATTCATTTTGGGATAAGAATTAAATCCTTTGTTAAAGAGAAATTCCATCAGTTTGTTGTTTGCAAATTGGTACTGAGTTTTAATCCTCTGAGCTACATTTATTGTCACCTGCTGTAAATGGTGTTACAAGAATTGATACAAACGGAACATTAACTTGCAACTGTTTCTTTGGAATTTTTTTATTAAAAAATGAGATAAAGTAGCCAGATTAAAATTTTCATATCCAGATGATATATTCATAATGGAACAAAATACTAAGGTGCATCTGAACATAGCATCGGTTGCAAAACTAGAAAGTTACCACAATTAAACTGTAGAAATGCTTGAATATATTTTATTTGAGGTATCATTTTCCATATATATGATGCATTTTCTATCAAGCTAGTGTCTGAAAATGATAAGGAGTTAATATACTTCTGGAAGCACCCAACAAGGAGGGAATATTGAACAGAAGCTCTACTACTTCAACCAAAGTTTCTCTTCCCCCTTTTATGATTTTGGAAATCCGTCTTTTTCAATTTCTTAATCTGGCCAATTTATACACATCTTTAAATTTATGAACTATTACTTTAAGAACTGGTTTTAGTAAGTTTATTATGGTTTTCCATTCCTTTAGCCATGTGACATGCTCAGCTGGAGTTTTCTCCCTGTATCATCAGTCCGTTAGCTGTGAAGCTAAAAACTTGTCTCTTTTCTTACACTGTTTTTTTCTAGAACAGGGAGAGGATTTGCTACGGGAGAGTGGAATTCCTTATACAATTGTAAGGCCTTGTGCATTAACTGAAGAGCCTGCTGGAGCAGATCTTGTTTTTGATCAAGGAGACAATATTATGGTATGCAATTAAAACGGAAGGTGATGATTAGTTGTTGACTTGGCTTGTCTAATATAATGGATCTGTGTAAGATACCCAACAAAAAATATCTTTCTTATTATTTTACTACATAACTGGTTGCCAGAATATGAACATTTGGTCACTGATAAGGTGGCTGTATGTATTAACTGAAGAGCTGGCCAGAGCCAATGTCGTTTTTGACCTAGCTACAATTTAGTGTTGCTGGTAGTGAATGGAAGTTGAATATTCGATTTTTGACTATGCTTGTCCGGTATTGATCTGTGGTTCTTTGTGTTAAGTATCAAATAAAACTACAACACTACATCACAAGTTGTTTCCCAAATTTGAACATTTTGGTGTGGCTGAAACTCAGTTTTCTTGCTAAAACCGTTTTCATCTGACAATACAGGGAAAGATATCAAGGGAAGAAATTGCTCGCATATGCATTGCTGCCCTCGAAAGCCCATATGCATGTGACAAGACATTTGAGGTTAGTCTTACTTGGTATTATAGCTAATCATATTTGCTTTTGCTACAGATGCTTGTAGCTTTACACTGGGATGAATTATCTATAACCATATTTGGTTACAGCATTCAAAATCATATATCACTACATCTAAACGGTTGAGTTATAGGACTGCTGTTAGGAAATTAATGATACGGTGTCAAAAAAGCCGGTGTTAAAAATATATCGTAAGTCATGGGCTTTAGTATAGTCATAATCAACTATAATTATAGCTCTTAAGCCTGTATGTTTACCCTTTTATCATTAACCCGGAAGGCATTGATGGACAGGAAAAATAACAGAAATTAAAGGTTGAGAGTTATCAATGGATGTTTGATGAACTTTGCTTTATGCCTGAATTGATTAGATTTGATACTGTTGTCTACTATAACCCGGGCTGAAGGTTAGATGTGCAGTATTTAGTTTGTGATTTCTTCATGTACTACTGTTGTTTCTTTTGCAGGTTAAAAGTGTGGTGCCATTTAGTAAGCCATTCACAGTGGACCCAGAGAGCCCACCCCCAGAAAAGGACTACAACGTTTATTTCAAAACGTTGAAGGATGGCATTACAGGGAAAGAAAGTTTGGAACAAAGTGCCATTGCAGTCTGATGTTGATGGCAATATTGCATGGTAGGTTGCTTTCAAAATCCCCTTTAACCTCGTATATATAAATGCAACAGGGTGTGTTTGTAAGAGGGAAGGTTACTTGATGTCTGAAGTTCATCACATTGGAGATCTTATTAGTGTTTAGATACATAATAATGTCTCAAACGCTGCCTAGACCTAAGCTCTGTTGTTTTTCTGTGCTTTCTTTGTTCTTTTTCCTTTTTTCTGAACTGAAACTTTGCTAGGTGCTTTTAATTCCAACTTTTTCAACGAATTTTTATCTGTGATGTTATCTCCATTCCTTAGAATCTGATTAACAATACCAGCAACTCGGGTCTTCTGTTTCAGAAAGAACTCTGAGTGAACAAGGTTTTCCTCTCTTTTCTCAAGCTTGATTCGCAATAGCTATCAGTTCAAGCAGGAGAGTCCGTCTTTCTTTGTTAAATGGCTGAACTCTCACAAATAATGCGATACTATACTAAGGGGTGCTTGTAAGCAGGCAATGGTGTAGTGTAGTTCCTATTGTAAATATGTACAATTCCTGCGAAATTTACCCCCCTAAAGGCCTATTTAGTTGTAGTTGATGGCTAGTTGATGTCTTATACTCTTTGAATATAGATAATCACTGGTGAACATTGGATTGAAAAATCCAACAATATTAAACATAAAAATCATAAATTCATGAAGGTATGAACTGTAATTAAGAACTTGCGTGAATTTTTTTTCAGTTTGCCCTCTTCACTGGATTCAATGTCTTTAACCAACGAATTTTCTCAACATAAACATGGCACACGATCAAGCAAAATTACAGACATTAATGCTTCTAAACTGATATTCAAAGAATACAAATGCCAGCGTTTCAAATTACATCACTTTGGTACTTTATAGCTTGAAGTTTAAAGGAAATGGTAAAACATTGTACATATATATTTTTGCAAGTTGCAAGATGATTCCTCGAACTGTCAAAGAAGAGAAATCAAAGGAAATTGCCATCGAAAGGTCAAAAAAAGGACATGTTCATTGGTGCACATCATTAGGGCCCAACTGTCGCCCCACCCCCCGAGGTCATAAATAGAGTACCTTGGCTTTTACAATCTTTGACAGGTACTTCCATAGCTACATGCGACTTGATGAAGTTTACTGAACAGTAAAAAGCACAATTGTAAAATGCTGAAAAGTGAAAACTCAGTGCTTTTCCCTTTAACTCCCTTCAACTCACTTTGTTATCCCAAAATAATGATTGAATATGAAGAGGGTACAACTTGTTTCTGAAAAAATTGTCTTGTACTGTTGTACAAAGCAGAATTTAACACAGGCTGAAAGAAAAAAAAAAGTAAATTTTTTTTACGCATTTAGATATGATTTAAATTTTAAAATTATCATTGTGAAAAGAATTTTTAACATTTATCTCTCTCAATTTAAAATAAATTAATCTCAAATAGTAAAATAAATAAGAATATCTGTGATTAAAAAAAAAAAACAGAACAGAACAGAACAGAAATGGAGCAGCTTGGCTTTGTAGGGTTCACACTGATTCAATCTTTAGACAGATTAGGTTGCTGAAGAAAAACAAATTTATTTGGCTATCTGCATGGTGAGACTGAGAGCAGCTAAGGCAGGCTGGCCTTTCAAATATATTCTCCTTGTCATTGCATGAATACGTTGCAGTAACAGGAGCCCACAAATGTTTTGTCTGCCTGCAGTGCATGAGTTGTGATTTTGGGGATTGGTTACGCATCTAAAACTGCTGAGCACATAATTTCCATGTGATTCCAGTTTGGCATCTTTTTCTTTCCATTCCAGATCTTGTCCTTGTTACAATAACTCTTCCTGCAGGATTAACCAGAATCACAGCTGATAATGCTTTATTGTTAGTACAAATTTAAAGATTCAACTTCATTTTAAAGTTCATGAAAAAGCACAAATTTGTAAAAACCAAGTTGCTGGAAAAAGTTATTGGAATTGCCATTGTTGCTAATCTGTTAGTTGTTGCTTGACTCAAATGTTCCT
Organism: Heritiera littoralis; assembly: GCA_031772115.1. Taxonomy (NCBI): domain Eukaryota; kingdom Viridiplantae; phylum Streptophyta; class Magnoliopsida; order Malvales; family Malvaceae; genus Heritiera; species Heritiera littoralis. The sequence continues at coordinate 3,145,902 of JAPDPK010000026.1, read as the reverse complement.
TCAAGTCTACAACAATAATCATGTAACATTAAAAAAGGCAATTGGTTGCAGACTTGCAGTTCTAAAGAATGTATTCTTGAGGTGAGGTGATTTTGGATGTTAGATGATTAATTAGAAGCTTTCTCAGGTTGCAATGTGGTTTCAATCTTGTTGGGCTGCAACCTGCAATCTTGGAAGACATGCATTTTCCGAGAAAGTTGGATTTTACTAATTTCCAAGAAAAAAAAACACTCTAAAGAAAATCACCAGAAGAAAAGGTGGCATTCCAGATGAACGATTAAGCACATGTATACTATTTACTATAAATTTCTACAAGAAAACTATAACAGGAAGGAGAGGAAAGTACTGCTGCTTTCTCTTGCTACTTTCTTTTCTCTTTCTGCTTTTTGTTGTTAAACTGCACTGAGAGACGATCCATTAATGGAAATAAGGTAAACTAGTCTTCACTGTTCCAGATTTTCCTCTCCAGCAGCAAAATGCCTGCAAAAAAGGTCCAAAAGATTCATCAACAATCCTCAACACCAGAATTGAAGCTAAATTTCAGCTTCTGTACGGAGAAATATTAGTGAAACGGAAATGAATTCAATCATAAACGACGGGAAACGCATAGAGCCATACTTTGAAACAAACATTATATCTTCTTCTACGTCGTCTTTCCATTGCACTTTCAAGCATTTCTTGTTCAGTGAATATTCTACCAGGGGAGCTCAGAAAGGCACTTCTTTGAACTGGGGGAGACCAAAGTCCACTCTTCTCATAATCAAAGTTGAATTCTGATACATCAAAAAACTTCTCAAGAAGTCGGTCTGATACAGATTTGGAAACCACTTGAACCTTAACAGGAGATGGCCGAGGCAAATGAGAAGGTGAAGATAGAAACACTTCAGAGTTAGACATTGATAACCTCCAAAAAGAGAACAACAAGATAACGATAATTATAATAAGCTTGGGGTTGACGTTGGCGAGGGAATTGAGGAGACAACATCTTTTGGAGTTGATAATGACATGTATGGCTGTATGCAATCACAGTGAGAAACCTGCATTGGGCTTGAATTCCGGGAGCTAAGTTCAGAGGAAGCTGCACTAGTTTTGGCTAGGCAATCATTTGAGCCACGGAAAGCTTATTTTGTATACGTGTACTTTTGTTGGGTATGGCTGAGGGGATACTGTTCATTGGACATCCATGGTTGGCAAGCAAGATCTCTTCGAAAATTTGCTTTTAATCAAGTAGGTCCATTTGGTTTAATTTGGGTACTTTTGTTTTCCGGTTGGCAATAATTTCAACTGAACTAGTTGAGAATGTTTTCAAGTAGGCCTCATGCCCATGCACAGGCCGAAATCGGCAGATTCTTTAACTGCATTTTCCTGTATGCCATGGGCTGACAATATTGACAACAATAATGATTACATCAGCCGCTTCACACAATCGAATTATGAATGGAGACCAAATCAAATCAAAACCTCCAGAACAGTTTTCTTCTCAGTTTTTGTCGCAATATGTCCATTTACAATTGCAGACGAAAACATCATGGGCCAGGCCCATGCTGAATCATGATTCATGATTACACTGGAGCACAAGGGTTTTACCTTAAGGCAGTCAGCAATCTGCATGAACCAATAATGGCAATGGACCAATCAAAAAGGTGATTTTGGAATCAATCCAATTTTTTAGCCCAAAAACCCAACCCTAAAAAAGGTCATTTGACAGTCCAACGTGAACCGTAAAAGTAACAGACACTAGATATGAGTTTTGGTTTAAACTCTTTGGCACTCACAATTCTAGAGTCCTTGGAAGTCTTGCAGATAAAATTTTTTGGATTCGAAATACTTAAAGATAAAGTCGAAAGAGTCGCACGGCACAAGGCACTACAACTATAAAAACAAGGGAGTAATAGAACACAGTTACGCTGCCTGTTTGTCATACCGTGACATACGCGGCCGCTCTCAACATCCTTCACTTCGCCATTTTTGTAGCTCTCTTTCCTTCTCTCAATCATGGAAGAAGCTGTCGGACCGAACCAATGATGGCCTTCGGTGATACGCTCACCGTGCCGCTAAGGTAACCATCACGTACACAAAAAAAAAAAAACAATTCTTTTTCTTCATTCAAATCTTTTATTTGAATATTATTTAATCAAAGTTAGATTATTTTGCTCTTATTTAGCTATTGGAACAACTTAGTGGTCAAAACTGTGTCTTTTCCAAGGGTGGGTAAAATTCTGAAAGCAATGCTGTTATTTAGTTTTTCTTTTTGTTGGATTTTGTTTTCAATGAAAAAAAAAGGTGGTGTTGATACTTGATATGAGCAGCTAAATATACGGTGATATCGTTTGGAATCAGGCGTAACGAGTACGTTATGGGCCTATGACCTTTAGAAGAAGCAGCTTCTGGAGAGCGGTTTGACGGTTAAGGAGTATGAGCTTATGAGGAAGAACTCCAGTATCTTTGGATTCGTTATCCAGGAGCAAATCGATCTGGGCATCAAGTAAGTTTTTTTGGGTATATGCATACCTGCTTTAATTTAACACAATGGCAAATACTACGTGCTTTGCCATTTAATCTTCCTTTAGGAGATATGGCACTGCAACTTTGTTTGGCATTCTTTGGCTTGAAATCTAGCTAGCGCCATTCAAAGTTAGCAATACTTTACCTTTAGAAGCTTAGCCCTTATCTCAGATTACCCCATGCGAGGTCTGCATTCAGCACAAACAATCGCCATAACTTAGTAAATATGTAGTTATTGGTAGCTTCATTCTACTAATATTTATAGCCGCTCCATAAAGGCATAAACTGTAACTTTTGATTTCTTTTAGGTATGATCCTTGGATCGACATCTTTGGTTGGACATTCATGTTCTTTCAAGACAAGCATGTGGACCTTCGTGGGAGACGCAGCTCACATGTCTGTATTCAGTACAGAAATACCGATGAGCAAAAGCATGAAGGCGTCATCCTTAACAATTGAGTTGAGTTGTTTTGAATTTTAGCTCAGTTAAAGCTTTATGATTGACTTTAAATTACTTTTTCTGTTGTTTTAATTACTTTATTAATATAGCATTTGGAAAATGCTTTTCTTTCAAATATTTTGAACAACAATGTGAATGGGATTTATTTTATTAATGATAAATGATAAAAGTGCCTATCTGAATACTGAAACTTCACCAATTGAAGACACAAGATGGACCAAAAGTTTGGATTCAATAGTTAACACCTTTATAATGTTCAATGTTAGTACTATTTTAATCTTGTGTATTATTTAACTTAATTTAATTGAGTGGTCTTAAAATTTATTATTCAAATATTGAAAAATTTTCTAAGCCTTTTCCATCATTTAGATGAATTTTTAAAAATTCTCCTTATCCTGAACTCTCCTCGTAGACTCCACCATTAGAATTATTACTTTTTTATTTAACTTTATTATTCCCTAATTTATTATTTCATTATTATTACTATTATTATTTAATCATTATTGTTATCGAAAATGCCTGAGAATTTTTCTATTACCTGAAGGGTTACTCGAATTTATAAAATTATTAATTAATTTGACATTTATTGTTTTACTACTTTTTGGTATATTTTGCATGGAGAATCCTCTTCTCTTTCTAAAAATTGTTTTTTTTTTAATTTTTAAGATTTTTTTAACTTTTTTTAATGAATTTTCATATTTATTACGATATAAAAATAAAATAAAATAAAACTTACAAAAAACTATTATTTTTATTCATATAACTTGTTTACCACTGGTATTATGAATTCTATGCAAAAATAAATTAGTCTCATCATACATACACATTATGGTCATTCTAAGAACACACATGATATCTCACATTATGATCATTCTATAGACATTCTGATCATTCTATAGAAGATGACGGAGAGGGGTGGGCATCACTATACATACACATTAGGATCATTCTAAGAATACACACCATAACATAGGCCCACACAACAACTTCCAAGATGCGTTCGTTGTAAACAATTTAGTTTTTTCCCAATATTAGAATCGGCAAAATTAGAAGATGACGGAGAGGGATGGGGAGAAATTCTTGTTGTAAACATTAAATTGTCTGAGAAAAAAAATCTAAAAATTAAAATTCTTCTTGTAAAAAAAATCTGATCAAATGATTGTTATTTTTTCATTAAATTCAAAGTTCGAATTTTCACTTTTTTTTTTTTATATTTTCTATGAACAAAAAGAAAAAAACCAGCAATCCTTGCAAGACTAGTGGCTCAACACTGTCTTTTTACAAAAACTTTATCAATTTACAAATTCGTTTCACACGTTAATCTCTGAAAATATAAATGTCAATACTTGAATTTGGAAAGTATAACTGATGTCAATGATTTAATGTGATTATACTTTTTTGTCTTCAATATTAATTTCTTTATTAAATTTTAAAATTATAATAAATTTAAATTTAATTTGAAATGACCGTTCACAGATTTAACACTTCTAATTTTCTTTCACTTATATATGTATGTGTATATCATAAATTAAATAATAAACTAAGAAAAACGTAGGGTTCATTGTCAAAAGTTGGGAATGGAGTACGATGAAAAATACCTGGACTTCATAGTTTCTCCAAATTGGACATACACGATGGTGATTAGTTGTACAGCTTGTGAAAGCTAAAGTTTAACAAGTCATGAAAAATATGTATCATTTTCTCTTCCAATTACTCCTAATAAAAGCTATGCATTATCAATTAATTATCATTAGTATTCAATAAAATGATAAAAGGATTTTTTTAAGCATATCCCACTCTTATTCTTTGAGCTAACCAAACAAATTAGTAATATTTCTTGCTATATTTCAGTGAATCAAACTTCATAATACACATTTTATTATATTCTTCCTCTTTTTTATTTTCCCATAATACTTATTCAATTAACTCTATTTTATTCTGCAAATCAAACCTCTCATTCCATTGCCAAATGGATTAAACTGAACCTGTTTGTTCATGATAAATGCTGATATATGTATTTTTGGTGGAGCGAATAATTTCATAGTAAGATCAACCTTAACGTAAGGTCAACCTATGTTCATTTTCCTAAGTAAAAACTTATTTTTATGTGTTTATATTTATTTATGGTAATACTTATCTTTTTTATATCCATTGACATTAAATTTACATTTATCATATATTTAAATTTATTGATACTCAGTTTATGCTTATTTCATGTGTTAACGTTTATTATCATATATTTATTAACAATAATTTTATGCTAATTTTCATGTATATATATGATGTTTTTAACATAAAAATAAACTTAAAATAAGTGTAAAATATGTTGACCTTAATTAGTTGCTTTTGTTGTAGAACTTTTTGGAAATGAAACCAAACTTCTTCAAGAACAAAAAAAAAGACTTGTTCAATATGCTTTGGGTTACACTAGATTTTCAAAGAAAGTGGACCGCAAATGGTTCTAAATAACCGGCTTTGCTGTATATCCTGGGTGTTAACTACTATGATCTTATGAAGTCCACCACTTGTGCCTAAAAAATTTTCTCTTATTTTTTAAGATGAAAATGGTTTTGGGTTTTTAAATTTGTCTATCCAAAAGCTGATTCCTCTTTCATCAATCCATTCGTTTTTTAGCCCAAAATCCAACCCTATAAATGGGCCCTCACACTCCAACATGTCCCCTAAAAATCTTACAGGAATCTATATATTTGTCAAAACTATCACGCAGCCTATATTTGATTAAAGAATTCAAGTACAGAATTCAGTACCAACTTAACTTGATGTCTATGGTTAAAGTCATTACGCTAGCAAAAGAACATTTGTTCTTGAACATTTTTTTTAATGCTGGCCAGAGGTGTACCAATCTCATCCTCCATATAATTGGGTGCCGAATAGCTGCTAGGCGGGCATAATACACGGGACACTGCAAAAAAATCAAAATATTATCTTGTTAACAGCTGCCTTGGAATGAGCAGATGACGAGCTGAAAACAGATTTAAGTGTAGTAAACAAAAAATCACAAACCTATCGAAACGGATTGAGTACACCTTGCATACCTGTAAGTGAGTAGAATAATATATAATTAGTACTAATGTGAGTATTATTTATTTGCACCATTTCAGATTAAAGAGAAAAAGGTAAAAACATACGTGTAACACAAATTGTTTGTGAGCTCTTGCAATTGGTCTGCAGTGAAATTGTTTTCATCCAACAAGACATGATAATGGATGGACCTGTTTGTTCCCTACACAAGAAAAATAATAAATATCTCTAGAAAAGACCTAGTATCGGGCAAAAGGATCATAAATTGATCATCCTATCAGCAGAAGGCAAGCTAGTTTAACAGGACCATAAGCCCTTGTTGGATGGCTTGACTCCAGCATGGCTATTGAGATTAAAATCAAATTCTGTGGGGTGGCAAATGATAGTGTCAACAACAATACCTGCAAAAACATGGCTATAGAACAAGGGATGTCAAAAGATATGATCAATCCCCATTACAAGATTAGTTACCTGCTTCGACATTGCCATTCCCACGCATTGGGCGTTTTCAGGAAATAAATGCGTATGATGCCTCTTCTGCACCACAATAAATGTAACTCCTGGCCTATATTGCTCCTCTATTGAGGCACAAGCCTGGAAGGAGCACAACTGCTGGCATCAGCACGCCCAAGCACCAAACATTGCATAAATGAAACGTAGCAGATTTTATTAAGCAAACTCCCTTAGTCAAAAATCATAAATCCTTGTAACATTCATTTTGCGTTTAAAATAAATGCCCTTGTAACATATAAAATAGCATTCAAAATAATAGCCATTACGAGATTATAGCACAATTACAATACGGTGTCAGTGGCAGGCCCGATAAGACATTTTTAAGGACACAGAGCTGTTACTTGGTCCACGTGAGAGAACAGTTCTCCAAACCACTAACCCCCCTCCCCCACCACACCAAGAAATAGCCTCTAATACCTTTCGAATTGCATCAATTTCAGACAACAAAACTTGACTAAATTGGCTTTCACGGACACCATCACTGCCAACTTAAACACAGTATAAGCAATGCTGCTAAATCACGTTCAAGGATTTGGATGATAAGAAACAAAAGTTACCTGTAGAAAATAATCCTCTTAGGTTCTTGTCTTTCATTTAACTTATAGAAAGCCAGGAGCAATTCCCTGGGGAAAACAAGAAATATTCGATGAAATATGTATGATCCTAAAATAAATCCATATCCACCTCCTTACCTTGTCATTCCACCATGAATATAACGCTTTTGAGGATCCTGAACTAGTTTATAGAGATCCTGGATTATTTCCTGACGATGAGGCTGTGCAGAGACAACTGCACGATACTGGGTTGCCTGTGGCCTATCCATTGAAGCTACAACCTGCAGCCAATAAACAACCTTTAACATGATGAAGGAACAGAAAAGAGACAACACAGATCATGACTGTGCTTACTGCAGCTATTGAAGAACTAGAATTGTCACCAGAACTGGGATGAGTGACATCTGCAGCAGATATAATTGTCGGTTCATCATGCAAAAGTGGAAGTCCTTTTTCAATCGCATCCTTCGGTACCATATTTCGTCCTCCAACCTAGTCAATTTACAACTATAAAAAATTATTAAAAATAACAAAGGAGTGCCAACATGAATTGATCACCAATGAGGCAGAGTAAGTACCTTTGCATTGATCTTCAGAGCAAGACTTCCATAATATTGATCCCTAAACTTTGCAGCTTTCTTCGGCTGACAACATTGAGAAACAATACCTAGTTGTGTTTCACATATTCATTTAATTTTCCCTGAAAGCAAAAGATTTTAGATGCACAGAGAAAACTCAGCGTTTTTCAAATACTTTGAATCTGGATCTCGTACCATATGAGCCAGTCTGATCAGGTAAGATAACTATAAGTAACTTAAGACACCTCTTCTTGTCTTTAGACTCCTCGTAAATTTCCGAGAGTGCTCGATCAATTCTATCAGGATGAATTGATCGGGTCGGGATTGACGCAGTTTGGCAAAATATCTTGTATAACACAACCAAATGGGAAAATATGTCAGTCCTTTGCTGTTACACATGTTCACGATTTTTTCACAGAACTTCATTGACCAGTCAGCATATTCTAGAGAAAAGTTCACACACGTCCAGGAATGCACTTTCCCACCATCAAACATTTTCTGCAGAACCAAAAGGTCAAAAGTTATCAGTACAAATCCTGATGTAGCAATACTTTCACACAAAATGACTTCTTTTGCCTCCAGGTTACAAGGGCTATGTGTTACCGAATTCTCGATGAGTGTACCGCAAGTATACAGACCGTAGCAAGTAATAAAGTGATGAGTAGAGTATCGTTCCAACGAGGATTGAATTTGTGAATTGCTTACTAAGTACTAAAATTTCACACCCTAATTTTATTCAAACGATCGAAAGAATCTTTTTATCAAAACACTAATGTATTTAAAATAGCAAGAAAGTGAAAATAAAAAAAATCTTTATTTAAATCAAAACTTCTAAAATATTGCAAAATAAAAATCAAAAGAAATTTAGATGAAAACTTGAAAACTAAAACAAAGAGAATAAAACTAAACTACTCTATTTCCCTTAGTAGGATTGGATTCTCTTCATGGTGCTGAAGCTGGCTATTTATAGAGGCAGTGGGGATGATGATTAGCTCAAAATCTTGGCTGATAGGGCTTGATCTTTATCTTCAAAGAAAATTTATCTTTTATCAGCTCCCTTGTTTATCTCTATCCTTAGCAAAAAGTCCATATTGATAATTTATCTTCATAAAAGATAAATGCAACAATTTATCTTTCTTGATAGCAAGTAAAGATATCCATGCATGAAGCTTTATCAATAAAGTCTTGTGTTTTGAATGAAATTTGGAACTGAAATCCTTCACATCTTTGACTTCTTTATCAATTGGAGTTCCTACATCATTGAGAGAAATTTAACAGATAAATTTGGGATTTGAATCTAATAATAATGATTTAGAGATAAATTATATTATTAAATTCATGATAATTCTATAAATTATAGAATTATCACACCCCCAAACTTGAATTTTTGCTTGTCCTCGAGCAAAATAACATTCCCAAAGAAATGTACCTAGAGGTCAAATACACTTGCAAGAATGATTTCCCTTTAATTTCCGTAAAGATTTTGAAAACATTACAACTCCATGAAAATTCATAAACATTAGCTAAATATATATAAACTCATTCAAAAGAGAGTATCAATTCAATTGAATTTTTCCGTGTGTGTGTGTAATGTTTCTTCATTTTAGTTCATGCAATCCGGATGAATTTATACAAATATGAACATAACAAAATATCTCAAAGAATAGTTATCTTCCATAAGTTTGTTTTTCTCATCTTCTCTCCACTAATGTAGACACACATAGCTAAAGATCAATAGGACTTTATAAGCTTGTAATGTATGGCTAGGGTAAAGGTAGGAGAAAAAGGATTTTTAGGCTTAACCCCTAATCATGCATTCTTTTTCTTGGACTTTTTTAAGAGCCTTCAAATAATTCCTCCCACTTGATTTCTTTTTTTTTTCTTTTTTTTTTGAATTTCTTTTTTTTTTCAACTTTTTTTTTTCACCCTTTCTTCCATATATGCGTAGCTCTAAATATATCTTGACATAGTCCTCATGCATATAATGGGGTATGGGAATAATTTTTTTCTTTTCTTTTTTTTTATAGGCTAGGCTAATTATTAATGTAGGTAAAACAAGAAAGAAGGTCTACTTTAAGCTCAAATTGGGTGACTAAGGATAAAATATATCATGGTAGTCTTGAAAAGCTCAAACGGTCCAAAGATGGCCTAAATCACCTCTTTAGCTAAGTGTGTTCTAGGATTTCGCCTTGAGAGATGATAGAACAAATTCTAGACAAATAACAAACTTTAAAGACTATTGTTTATTCCTATTCACATAAATCTTCTCTAAATATGCATGACTTCAATGATAGAAACATTGTGCATTTAATTTTTGGAAAAATCCCAATCAAAAAGATAATTCACTAAAGAATTCATTCACATACTTTGCTCATATTCATGAATTTCATTTTGCTATAACATTCTCAATTAATGGTTAAATATCAAAGAATTATTAAACAAGCATATAATCACTTCAAGGTAAAAACCATTTTAAAGCACAAAATTTTTTGCAAAGATTTCAAAAGAAAATCAAAAAAATTTTGCTTAATCTTTAAAAATAAAAATTTTGCTCTTCCCCCCAACTTGAAACATACATTGTCCTCAATGTATAAGAAATTCAAGAATTCAAGAAAAGGATAAAGGAAACTCCCCTGATTTTTTTTTTAAATGAAGCTCAAACTGCAAAACTCTCCAAATTTCTTTGTCGGTCCCCCAAACTTAGACTCTGACACCTATAAAATAAAGAAAAGAAATCAACTAATGAAATATCTAAACTAAGAAATAAGAGAAATAACTAAGAAAGCAATAAAATGCTGGGGTTGCCTCCCCAGAAGCGCTTGATTTATAGTCATCAACTTGACTATGTCTGTCATTCTTTAAGGTGGATCATTAAGATCAGTAACCGATTTTCCACGATCGATCACTCCTCCCCAATAATGTTTCAATCTCTGACCACTAACCTTAAATGGTTCCTTTGAAAATTCAGCTCTTATTTCCACAATTCCATATGGAAATACTTGAGTAACAATAAATGGTCCAGACCACCTTGATTTCAACTTACCTGGAAATAGCGTCAAACAAGAATTATAGAGTAAAACCTGTTGCCTCGGCTCAAATTGTCTTTCCACTATCTCCTTGTCATGCCACTTCTTCGTTCTCTCCTTATAGAGTCGAGCCTTCTCATATGCTTGCATTTTGAATTCATCCAACTCGTTGGGCTCAGCACAATTGGACTTCTCTTCATCAAGAATTGCTTCTATGGTGTCTATTGGTTGTTGATTGGTGAATATTCCCTGAACTATACTTTCCTCTTCATTCACTTTAAAACAATCATCAGTCTCACTTGGGAATTTAATTGCAGAGAAAAGATTAAATGTTACCTCTTGATCATTGACCCGTATGGTGAGCTCTCCTTTTTGCACATCGATAAGGGCCTTACCAGTTGCCAAAAAGGGCCTCCCAAGGATAATTGGGACTTCACGATCTTCCTCCATATCCAACACTACAAAATCAGCTGGAAAGACAAATTTGTCAACCTTCACTAGCACATCCTCAATAATGCCTCTTGGATACTTGAGAGATCGGTCAGCTAACTGGAGTGTTATCTTGTTTGGTTTAGTCTCTCCTAGTCCAAGTTTCCTGAAAATAGAAAAAGGCATTAAATTAATACTTGCACCTAAATCACATAAAGCTTTATCAAAAAATAAGTTACCAATAGTGCAAGGAATAGTAAAACTCCCTGGATCTTCAAGCTTAGGTGGTAAGTTCCTTTGCAAAATGATGTTGCACTCCTCAGTAAGAGCAACAGTTTCAAAATCCTCAATTTGCCTTTTCTTGGAGATGATGTCCTTCATGAATTTGGCATAAATTGGCATTTGCTCCAATGCATCAGAGAAAGGGATGTTGATGTGGAGCTTTTTGAATACCTCTAGGAACTTAGCAAATTGCCTATCTATCTTCTTTTGCTTGAATCTTTGAGGAAAAGGGATAGGTGGAGGAGGTGATTCAATGGTCTTACCAGATTGAGATGAAGTCTGCCTAATGTTTTTTTCTTGCTTATCTTCTTCTTTTGCCTGGACTTCAACTCTGACATCTTCCTCTAATTCTTTAGGTATGTAGCCCACTTCTTTACCCTTCCTCAAGGTGATTGATTTACATTGCTCTTTACCTTCCCTTCTTGGATTAGGTTCAGTATTGCTAGGCAGGGTACCTTGGGGACGGTTACTAATGGCATTGGCAATCTGACCTACTTGAATTTCTAGGTTCTTTATAGAAGCAGCTTGGTTTTGTAAGATGGTGGTGAACATCTCTTCTAAGGAAGGCTTCTTTTCTTGTGGTGGGACTTGTGGTAGAGGATTATGTGGAAGTGGTGGTGGTGGTTGAGTATGGAAGCCAGGAGGATAAGTAGGTCTTGGGTTAGATGGTTGCCCTTGATTATCGTTCCAAGACAAATTTGGGTGATTTCTCCAGCCAGGGTTATAGGTGTTTAAGAATGGGTTATGGTTCCTATTTGGATGGGAAACATATTGGACTTGTTCGGCTCGAATAGAACACCTATCGCCAGAGTGATTACCCCCACAATTATCACAAGTTACGAAAGGGTTTTGAATGGAATGAATTGGGTTGGGTTGTTGATTGACTCCAAGAGAATCAACCTTTTTGGTCAAGGCCGAGATTTGAGAGGTAAGAGCGGTGAGTGCATCTAACTCATACATACATGCCGTTTTTGGTGTAAGCCTCTCAGTTGACCATTGATAGCTGTTTGCAGCCATGTCTTCTATCAAGTTGTAGGCATCATCTATAGACTTGCTCATTAATGCACCACCTGCAGCTGTGTCTATAGTAGTTCTGGTCTGGCCTTTCAACCCATTGTAGAATATCTGCACTTGCAACCAATTTGGAATCCCATGATGAGGACACCTTCTCAAGAGTTCTTTGTACCTCTCCCATGCTTCATAAAGTGACTCTGAATCGTGTTGCATGAAAGTGGTGATGTCGTTCCTCATCTTAGCTGTTTTGGCTGGTGGGAAGAATTTTGCCAAGAACTTCTGGACTAAGTCCTCCCATGTTTTGATTGATCCTGGTGCCAATGAGTTCAGCCAATCCATCGCTTTATCCCTGAGAGAAAAAGGAAATAATCTCAATCTTATCGCATCATCAGAAACACCATTATTCTTAAAAGTAGAGCAAATTTGTAAAAAGTGTTTCAGATGAGCATTAGGATCATCATTGATTGAACCCCCAAACTGTACAGAAGTTTGGATCATTTGGATGATGGCTGGTTTGATCTCGAAATTGTTTGCTTGAATGGTTGGATATCTTATGCTCATCTCGAATCCATTCACTGTAGGCATTGCATAATCTCGAAGAGCCTTGGTATCTGCTTCTTCCATGGTATTTGTTTCAACAAGGTCTTCTTGGTTCTCCTTCTTGATTCTTCGTAAAGTCCTTTCAATTTCGGGGTCAAGGGGAGCCAATTCACCACTCCTTGCACGGCTCATGCACTAGGCCGATGTACCTCGCAAGAAAAACAAGAGAAGATATTAGTATCAAGGAGGGAAAAAGAAAAAGAAAATATTTGAATTAAAACTAGGTATGCTTGGTATTAATATTAGCAAAACAAATCCTTCAATCCCCGGCAACGGCGCCAAAAACTTGTTACCGAATTCTCGATGAGTGTACCGCAAGTGTACAGACCGTAGCAAGTAATAAAGTGATGAGTAGAGTATCGTTCCCACGAGGATTGAATTTGTGAATTGCTTACTAAGTACTAAAATTTCACACCCTAATTTTATTCAAACGATCGAAAGAATCTTTTTATCAAAACACTAATGTATTTAAAATAGCAAGAAAGTGAAAATAAAAAAAATCTTTATTTAAATCAAAACTTCTAAAATATTGCAAAATAAAAATCAAAAGAAATTTAGATGAAAACTTGAAAACTAAAACAAAGAGAATAAAACTAAACTACTCTATTTCCCTTAGTAGGATTGGATTCTCTTCATGGTGCTGAAGCTGGCTATTTATAGAGGCAGTGGGGATGATGATTAGCTCAAAATCTTGGCTGATAGGGCTTGATCTTTATCTTCAAAGAAAATTTATCTTTTATCAGCTCCCTTGTTTATCTCTATCCTTAGCAAAAAGTCCATATTGATAATTTATCTTCATAAAAGATAAATGCAACAATTTATCTTTCTTGATAGCAAGTAAAGATATCCATGCATGAAGCTTTATCAATAAAGTCTTGTGTTTTGAATGAAATTTGGAACTGAAATCCTTCACATCTTTGACTTCTTTATCAATTGGAGTTCCTACATCATTGAGAGAAATTTAACAGATAAATTTGGGATTTGAATCTAATAATAATGATTTAGAGATAAATTATATTATTAAATTCATGATAATTCTATAAATTATAGAATTATCACTATGCATATGGGGTGCTATGAATAGTACTCCAAGAGACCCATTCTTCTAAAACCACAAAGTCAAGAAAAAGCATCATGTCCCAAATCTTTAGCTGGGCTATGGTATTAAAAGTTCTACAATCCTGCCCAGAACTTATTGAATTCAAATCCCTCAAAAGAATTTAAGACACATTACAATGTAAATATATACACCTTGGAAACACTTAAGAAGTTGAATGGAACTGGTAAAGAGATGAAATCCAGTTCCTTCAGAGATTGTAAGATATTTTGACATGGTTCTGATTCCTCTATTTTTCAAGAAAACGACAAAGATAAAAAAAAAATCTTTTCCACAGGAAGAACCACACAGTCAGAAAGGACAAGTATACCACCTTGCCGATCATGTTCCATGCCCCAAATTTAGGGTCAAGATTTTGTTCCTGTCCATGAAGAGACCGCGATACTTAAGCTGCGGAACCAAAACAGACAAGCAAATTTTATGATAAGATAGCAAGCATGATTCATCTTGAACATACAACATATTGGCATGTAATTACCGTGGGAGAAGGCAAAACTCGTGCACACACTAATGCAAGTTCTTCTTTCACTCGAATTCCAAATTCCTTATTTACAAGATCATCTTCGAGTAATTATTAACCTCCATAACCTGCAGCAACATGATATGCCAAGTGAATTCACAATTCTTAATTAAAAAACTAAACAATAAATGCTGCCATGAGATTCTTGTACCTTGAGAACATTCCCCTCCCTCTTAGACGGAGGTTGACAGGTTGCTTTCAACAGTTCTTGCATTTGTTCAGTATTTAATTTCTTTGTGTATCTCTGTCCCTCAACAATCCTGCACAGCTGTACAACAAACAAAATCACATAGGAGAAAAGAGTGAAAATTATAGCGTAAAAAGAGGTAAGAAAAAACAAAAAACAAAATAATTCCATATCCATATAAAGTGAAAACCTCCATTGGCAATTAGACAGGTTTCGCTTCACTTCTACATTCAAGGGCGGGCAAAGTTTTTTTAAGTTCAATGTTGTATTTATCAAAGTAATGCTGAACCACGTTTGTTCGCTTGCCTTGATAAGTAAACCTAACCAACAATTGAACAAAAGCATAATGAGACTAAATAGGAAGAGAGAAAAGCAATTAGATAATGAAAAAGAGCAGAAGATCATTGTGACAATAATAAACAAAGAATAAAATGATAAGAGGAAAACAAATCAATAGTACAAATATTTCACTTATCACAGGAATTCTCATTCAAGTATTTTGTAATCTACCTAGTACCATCCAAAAGGGTATATTTAAGGTCTTTGCACAATGATAATGGCAGGTAGTGACTCGCATATCTAGCATAAAAGATATTTAGAACAAGTCAATTATGACCAAATGCCAACAATTGTGAACTGCAACTAAAAAAACGTCTGACTTGATTCAATATGGAACTTACATAAGTAGTGCTTGTATGATACAGGCACAACAAACAAAATACTTGTAACAGAAGTCACTCAAAAACAACTTTACCATACTGGCCAGTAGTACTTCAATTGTTTATAGTAAGTACAGTGTTATAACAAACTCACATTAATTGGCTTATAGGTTCTTTAGTTAAGCCATTGATCTTGAGAGTTTCTGCACACTTCAAGTGGTTAAGTTTAACCATTAATCCTTTCAATGCGTTGTTCACCTATCAATCAATCAATATAATAAAAGTTGTACAGAATTCTGCTTTCTCAATCGGCCACGTCTTTTGCCCCTTCCTTTCCACCGTTTGCCCTTTTCTACCCTATTTTGGTTTGTCTCATTCTGGATCTGCAGGTCATTCTTCTACCGTGCGCTTACAATGTGCTAGATGCCTGTTTGTCTTCTATGGGTAGGTACCGTATCTTGCTCCAAAGATACAGGCAGTCATGGATTTGGCTTGCAAGTTTTTTCTAGCTATCACAAGTTCTGTCCGTCTCTCCATTTGTACTTTTTGCCCTCCTATTCTGCTCGATTTGCACTTCGCTTCCAAATTCTTTCCAAAAATCAATTGTGTGGGTCGGCTTTTGGGGCTTGATTTGTCTCTCAGCTGTCTTCCTTCATGCAGTGTTGATTTGATTTATCGTGGGATTGCATTTGGTTTCCCTTTTCGGGTGGGTTTCACAATTCGTTCCTTGGCTTGGGCTCACACCTCTCTTTTGGGAAGATCCTGGGTCTCCCACCCGACTCGACCTCTCCTCTCATTTATCATGATTGCCTCTGTTGCCTTTGTACGTTGTCTACAGTCTTCTGTTCCATCCAATCCCAGTATACGGCATTCCCAATGTTTGTGCCGTTCTTTCCATCAAGCCCCTCCAATCTTCAATTCCACTTGCTCTCTCTCTTTGCTTGGGTTTCTTTTCTCTTTTCAAAGACAGAACGAAAAGTTGTGCCTTCAGAGCCCAACGTTCCTTCCATTTGCAAGTAATTTCCATTGTTTGGCTTTCTATCCCTCTAATCCCTTTTGAGTTTTTCCCTGCATTCTTTGTCTCTGTGTAGGTTCATATTGGGTAGGCTTGCTGCTTCTCACACAGGTGATTTCCCTGCTTTGATCGTTTCTTTTTTTCCCTGCCCCTACCTTCTTCTTGGCTTTATTGTTCTGCTTGAGATTCTGAAGGCTTGAACTTTGATTTTTATCAATTGAGATTGGTTTGGTCTATGTTTTCCTGACTTGCCATGATTTTTTTTTGGTTCTATCCTGGTTGTGATCAGTCTCTTTTGGAAGACGTAAAACAAGAAATAAATCATGTAATCTCTACAGAACTAAGTTTAGCTACTATTTAAGTTTGTTGTTGTGGTATTTCCTTTTCACCAATGATTTCAAGTTTAGAAAATCTGAAACATTTTCATTACATCAGTCAATTTCATTAGACTTTTTCTTTTTCTCGAAAATTTAGGTTTGTTTTTCTCATATTAAATTCAAGTGTTTTTAGTTAAGAAGTTGAAATTTGAGAATAAAGAAAAGGATGGTATGTTATTTTCAAAAATTTACATGTTAAAATTGTCTAATGTCATTTTCTGAAAATGATCATGTGTTCATAGTCTAAGTTTTTAATTTTGTTCACTTCCCATTCTGATAAGGTAAGAATCAACCAAATATTAAAATAAGTCTGTTGTCATATAAGCTCTAAGCAAGACAATGACTGAACAAATTGATGGTAATGTTACTCAATACAATAATGGGTTAAAGGCCTAAAAAACATTTTATCTTTCTCTCTTACTTTCTTAATTTGACATGTTATTGGATTGTAAGTTCTTCTGTTTTTTGCTTTGGGTAGTGAGGCTTTTGAGTAGATTGGTTTGATCTATTCATGAATGAGATTAGTTATAAAAGTTTTCTAAATTGCCTCAATGCATTTTTCCTATCAAGAATGTTTTTGTTGCCATGCTTGCATCCTCCCAATTCCTGATTGTGAGGTACAAGTTTATGTTCTTAGTAGACTTCCTATGTTTGAATAATTTGTCTTTATTCCATTTCTTCATTGCATTTCTTCTTAGCCTATACAATGTTCTTGATAGACTTCCTATATGTTTAAAGAACTGTGAATCTCCTCTCTTCTTTTCCTCGCTTCGTCGCATGTCTCGCCTATCTCTATAGTAAGTCTTCATAGCTGCTAACTTTTTCTTTTAATGAATAAATTGCTATTTACTACAAAAAAGTTATTGGTGTTTTATCTTGATGCCTTTGGACATCAAATGAAAGAAGAGATAGGAGCAACTAAAAAGTTAATATTAATCAAAAGTTAAAGGTCAAGAGTCTTCGTCTTGCCATTATTTGATATTTATTCTTTCATTTTTTAGATTTCTTTCTCTTATGTTCTTTTTTATTAATTCTCATTTATTATTATTATTATTATTATTATTATTATTATTATTGAAAACTTGAAGCGGCTATAATGAGAATCATTTTCAGACTTGCTAAGCTCATGCTTTAAGATTAGCCCAGTCGAGATTACTTACCTACAAATACAATATGAAGATATTGAAAATCATTAGTTGAGCAAGCATCTATTAAAGCATATACACTTGGATTTAAAGCTTTATATATCTTCCTGCAATTGAATGAAAATGTAAAATGGTTTGTCAGTTACAGTATCAATATCATGTATGATAGTAAGCAGCATTAAATACCACCTTTTGATGCCAGTTTTAAGGGGATCATATTCTGAATAAACCCATATATAGGTTGATAAGAACTTATAACAATGCCCTCCAAAGCCATATTTTTGCTATATTATCCTTAAAATAGAAATGAATGCCAAAGGCCAGAATGACAATTCAATTGGGCTCTTAGATATGTGATGCATCGTCGAAATAGAACACCATCAAAAGTTTTAGCACAAATTGCATTTTCAAAACGATTATGGATGTTAGACAAATTGCTATACCTCTTCCTAGGTTCTTTGAAGAAAGCAAGCACATTTTAGTCCTTGCTTTTTCCATGAAAATTAGCCTTTTTGTGGATTTACTAATCTCTTTGTTGGTCATTTTTAGTTAATTATTTCTCAAGATTATCCAGTTTTAGTTTAATGAAGCATTGCAACTCTTTTGCCCTTTGTTGAATCTAAAATCGATTATATAAAAGTTGTAGATCTAGGCGGCCTCACTTTCTAGCCACATTTTTTGTTCCGTTTTTTTGCTGTTCACCCTTCATTGGGTTACTCTTCTAGGATGGTTTTCTAGATGAAATTGTAATTTCAATTGTTTTTTTTTCCTAAACTTGGATTTGGAGCGTGTAGCAAATTGAACGATTTTTGACACTGTTTTTACTTTTTAGTGGGTGATTTGATGTCCCTCCCTCTCAGCCGTGAGATCCACCAACTTCAGATTTTTCATTTCTCTCTCCCCATCTCCCGTGGTTCTCAAGACTAGAACTCTTGGATGGTCTCTTTCTTTCTCCCTCCACCATCGAAAAGAAGTTTCTCATGAAGAAAACAAGTGTTTTTCCCTATTTTTCTCATCAACCTACGATTTCCAGTTTTCAAGCTTCTCTCAAATTTCACCTCCCATCTTTTTGCTCCCTTGGCAGAACTCTAGGAACTACCCTATGGATTTTGCCCCAACCTAAGCCTCCAAATGGCGTTTTTAGTACGTCGTATCCTTTCCTATGTTCTCAAATGTTCCACCCCCTAATCATGTACACTCTCTCCCTATTTAGAGTTGATTTGCTTTTTCCCCTGCTTGTTAACCATGAAACTTCTTCAATTTTCCTCCTCCTTTCTAAGGTTTGAGTGCTCTTGCAATTTGCTTCCTCATAACTGTTCACCTGTCTGGAAAGCCATGCAAACTCCCCAGCTCAAGAAAGATAATCTTTTCCTTGCCGTTCTGCTTTGAAAGTTATGTTTCACTGTTCTGCTAATGCTTTCTTCCCTTTTTTTCAGCTTAGTATGCTTCACCTCTAGATTTTGAAGCATGACGACGACTCACGTCCACGTCCATCCTTATTTCCTTTTGCTTTATGCCTTTTTTATTCGTTTTTGTTTCTTGCACCTTTTCTACTTTCTTTATTTGCTTAAACTTTTGTTTTCAATAATTTGCGATTATGAACTAAAATATGAACTGCAATAAAAAAGTTTGTGGATTTTTCGAGAGCTTTTGATTGGTAAGAACTGAAATTTCATCGATCAAATTTATAAATCCAAATCTAATGCTATTTACTAATAATTTCCTGAGTTTGTTTATTTAAATATCCTTGATCAAATGCTTTGACTCCCTATTAATTGTTTTGGTCTAAATTTAGAATAGTAAAAACCTTTAGGGATATTAAGAAAAAAAATAGAACGAATGATTATATACCCTTTTAAATACTAGGTAGAGGAAAGACCAAAACATTAGTTGGATTTTCACTAGTTGTAGTCAAGTTTGAGAGTAAGACAATGATTCAAATTTAGATTTTTAGTTGTTGTAGTTTGGATGTTAATGTTAAAATACAAATTACCATCCATGACACATTTTTTATTTTATTTTATTTCATCAAATCGAATGGACTCAAAAAGCTTGATAAGGAAATACCAATTCTAAAAAATCTGAACAGTTGTTTATAACATTCACCATCTTTATTGCAAAACAACCCTTTTACTATATTATTTGTTTAACTTGATGTTTTTGAGTTTCTTTTTGCTTGCGAAATTTACTATCTGTTAGGAAGTCCAGTCATCATTTATATTTTAAATTTTGCTTCATTTCACTTAATGTCACTTTAACTCGTTTTTGAATATTGAAGATTTTTTACTCTTTCTTAAATTTAAATATTTACTACTTAATCAAGTTCAGTTGCCCACATTTAAGTAAATCTCTGTTATTGTTTTGGTTGTGTAAAAGCAAATATGGTAAAGTAAACGAGGATTTCAATCTCAAATTAAACAAATTTGTTTGATTGTTTTCCTTTTGAAGCTTAATTTTGGCTTTCTATCCTTTTCCTCTATCGAATTTTCTTTAAATATTCTTCTTGGATGTTTTCTTAATAATTAATACCAAAAATATAAACCATCCATGAATTTTTTTTAACATATGATGGTTGCATGCAAACTTTATTGTTTTCACTGCAAAATCTTAATTATATGTACAATGTTTGAATGGTCATTTTGTGTATATTGTGTATAAAGCTAGATTACAAATGTTAGTAGATGACATACCGATTAATGGACATGTTATAAACAAAAAGCTTTTTGATCTGCTTTTGATTTGTTTTTCTGATATGGTTTTTAGAACTTCACCTTCTCTTGCTTTTTTTTAACGATTTAAGAATTATTTGGAAAAAAACAAGTATGAAAAGGGAAAAAAAATAAGGCATATGAAATAACAAGGGTGTGATTTGTAAGCTATTTGTTGTTGGATTAAATGTTGCATTTAGCTTATTTTCACTATTCGACCTGGTCATTCTTAGTTCATGCAACTTGCTGAAACTACCTTTATAGAAATTTAATAACACTGCCTGCAACCTGAATGTTCAATTTTGCATCTGATTGCAATGTTTGAATTCCTCTATGGCCATCTTTTAGTCTCTACGATATTCCTTTCTTCATGAAAATTTCCATAGGTTCAAAGCATTCAAATCGTGCATGCCTTTTGAATTGATCCTCTCTAACATGAACATGTTCACTATATTCTCTGTTATAATTACTAACTTCTTTTTCAAAGGTGATCTCATTTGTGTCCCATCTCTTTGGACCTACCTTTCAAGTTACCTCCAGTGCATTGATTGTGATTCTATTGGTTGTAGCATAGGTAAGACACATCTTTATTGCATTTGAGGATATTTCATCTTGCCTAAATGAGGCAACTTTATTTTTATGTGTCTTTATTGATTTCATATTTTTTTTCTTTGGTCACTTTTTTCTCTCATATTTTTATTTTTAATTCATGTTTCAATCTGTTTGTTTTAAATATTGATGTTCTTATTATTAATTTCATAGGAAAGTTCCATTGAACAAGAACGGGGTGAGGCTGACAAGCCTTTGCTGTGTTAGCAACCGCCAAGATATTACAACCACCACTGATGCTGAGGTCAAGAATGTTGGGGTATGTCTTAATTGTGAATTCACCAAAGAAGAAGTCGAAGCGATATTAAATGAGAAGTTGAGAGCAAAAAGTTTGATCTCAAGGTAAAATACTATTTTTATAATGAGTTCCTTTTTTTTTATTATTTATAGATATTAAATTTGTTTTTTTATATTTTTTTATTATTATTTTTGGTGATGATTATTTGGTTCGAGATAAGCTAAATATGAACATGTAGATGAACATAATAAAAGGCTTAGGCTTTGTGTGAAATGATTTAAGCAATGTGATGAGAATCAGGTTAGTTTCACTTTGCTATTTGCTAATAGTTTCCAAAAATCAAAAGCTAAGATTCATGCAAATTAGATTATATTTAACTGTTGTTTGGTTCCTGTTAATGTTGTTTTAGTTTGTGCTTTTTGACTTTAGCTACTGTCCTGCACTTTATATTCTGAACTGATGCTTATGTTTTTGTTTATTTCCCTTATATTTAGTAAGAATATTTGCGTGTATGTAACATTTTCTGTAATTGACATATACATTTATATAATTTTTTTAGTAGTACGGTGTGTGTGTGTGTGTGTGTGTGTGTGTAGATAGTTAGTTAGTTAGCCTGCTTAATGATGTTTTAATATTGATCGATCATTTCTATATTAATTTTTTTCATTGAGATAATTGAGTAATGATAATTTCATATTAAGCTTTTAATGTCGATATTAACACATAATTATGATCTCCAAAATTATAATCTGCAGTGAAAATTATTATGATATCATATTTAAACTTAATTTATCAAAACATGTACTGTTTATTTATCATTAGTATTATACTGAACTAATCTTATACTATACCCTCGCATGGAAGGAAATATCAAACCAAATGGAAGGTTATGGCTTATAGATCGACTTCTACATTGTACTTTATAGAGTAAAAATGAATTTGATTACAGGAATAACTTATGAGAAGAACTATAAGTTAAACAAAGTTAAATCAAATCACTTTTTTTTTATTTAATTGTTAATGTTATGTTTTTGCCATCCATTTGTTTGCTCTAAAAGCAACATGAATTGTTAATAAATATTTTGTTTTGACTCACTAAACCACGTTGGATGTCTTAAATAAAAGGAACCAATGGATTCATGTATCTTATATGAATTAGATGTGATTTGTACTTCACACTTTAGTTTTGCGTGTGTGTGTGTACTATAAACTAAAAGTAACAAAGGATTTCATTTTTTTAACTAACTCTTGCTGCTAAATTGTCCTGTTACAATGCATCAGTCTACTTTGTGTGGTTCCTTTCTAAACTTTGACTTGCAAAGATTCGTGCTTTCATTCTCTTCAAATGTTCACTTAATTTTGATGAAATCACAATTTATTTTAGCATGCGTATAATGTTGGATTTAGGATTAAGTTTTTTCTTGATTAAGGGTTTATTTTGTTTTTTCCTTTATTCTTTTTCTTTTCAAATTAATTTTTCTATTGGTTTTTTTGTTTTTATTTTAATGATTAAGGTGTCTTTTGGTCTCAAAGCATTCAACATATTTCTAAATAAAGACATCATTAAATATCAATTTGGTCACACTTTTTTAGAGTCAAGAATGTAAGGTTCAATGAAAGCGTTATTGCCTTTCTTTGACTGTGCTTGCCAGGTGTTTGTCCAATATCAAATAAACTTATGGTTAAAACTATACGTGGTATTGTTAAAATGCTGCATAATGAACTCCATAGATGTTAATCTTATAGTTTTAATAAGTTATGCAATGGTTAATTTACACATTTCAATTTTGACATTTCAGTGATTTGTCTACCAACAAACATTGTCTGAAGTTAAAACATTATCACATCCATTGGTTCAAATATGTGATATTTTGAAAGTGTTAAAACTTTCTCCCATCCATTGGTTCAAATATGTGATATTTTGAGGGTGGCAGCATTTTTTTTCGTTTCTTTTTTTGCGATTTATTTAATAAGCATGACATCTTTTTGGAAGTTAGGGAAAATTGAGTGCTCTGCTTCCTTTTGCTTTCGAGCCCCAGCTACATTGGCATAGTTTTAAATAATATTTACTCTTTTCTGTTGCCTACAAGTAGCATTTTATTATGTAACAAATTGTTCTTAAATAATTATACTATTCAAATAATTTTTGAAATAAAGTGTCTAATCCAAGTTCTTATTGACATATTTGATAGAGAATTAATTTCCAAATCAAATTCGAAGAGGAAGAGAAGGAGAAACTACCCTAAAAGCTTCAACGAGAGTAAGTTGCTTATATAATATTTACATTTTCCTGTGGATCTTTTCATTATTTGGAAAGTTGAATTTGAAGATATTTGGATTTCAAATTTAAAATAAATTGTTTTATGGGTTACACAAAAACATGACTTTCATTTTCATGGTTAAATCCTTTATGATTGATGGAAAATACTAGGCAAAAGTGCATTTGATTTTCAGCCTGTATATATGCTTCACTTGAATGCATTTGGAAACAAATAAGAAAATTCAAAGAAACTTTTCTGTGTAAATACTTGAATTATCTGTTAGGGGCAAGTATTATTATAGACAAATCATGATGTAAAATACAACGGAACACAACTATAATTCATTGGTAATATGTTATTTAATATCAAATTTTCCTCCAACAACAAAGTTACTGTTGAGATTTCAGTTCGAGCATTTTTTAACTGCATCTGTGTGCAGAAAATGATTTGTGAAGTGAACGTATTTCATCACTATCTGATTTGATTTGACGATGTCTTTTGCCTTTTTTTTCCTGTGACTGAAACATGAAATTACAAAAACAACAGAAAACAGGCGCCAAGTTTAATCAAGGAGACCCCAAGACATCCAAAAGCAAACATTGATTGGGTATAGTCTTTTTTTTATTTATCAAGCTTTATATATTCATCTTAGACTTTTGAAAACTGTAAGCATATACCTCTATATCTTAATGCTCTCTCTGCACTGTGGTGGGATCGTGTCAAATCTGAAATTGAGGTTCAAGAAGAAAAAAGCTGCATAACCATATAGAAGAAGCAAAAGGCATGTCTTTGATGTTTAAAAAATTTTATATTCTATCTTCCATCTAATTATAATTTTAAGAACCATTAGGTTTTTTTTTTACGTTTCATTTTTGTAAATAAGTAGGAGGCTTCATTTTAACATGCAACAATTGTTTTTTTTTTTTGGTGATAGCAATGGTAAATTTTACTGCAATTAAAGATGGTGATATAAGAGATGCTTTTTTTTTTGTTTATATGTCCCTTTATTTGATTTATGTGTTTCTTAAAATTGTTTATGCATGATTTTTTTTATTATTAATTCTTGCAATTGCATTTTCAAGTTAATAATAGTATGGTCCATATTGAGCTGCAGCAACGCGCGGGTTTCAATCTAGTCTAATAAAAGTTGTAGAGAATACTCACTCCTAATGCAGCCACGTTTTCTTATAGCTTTTTCCACTTTTGCCTCTCTGCCAAAGATCCCGACCAATAGAAACTCTTTTACCTTCTATCATTTTTTTTGTCTTTTCCACCTCCCTTGCCGATTCCTTTATCTCATTTTTCTTCCTCTTTGTACTTATTTTTCTCTCAAAACTTTCTGTCTTTTCCCACTTCTTCCCTAACACACAGAGTACGATCCATTTATAGGAGTGAATTGTGTCTTTCCCCAAAGCCATGGGTTTTTTTGGGAGCAAAATATTTCTAACCATTTGCTTGATCTTTTTGCCTCCCGGTTTGACTCTTCCTTGGTGGAACTGTGTCTTTCCCAAAAGCCATGGTTTTTTTTGGGAGCAAGGCACTGAAAAAAACTTTGTTGTTCTTCGCTCTACTTTCACCAATGAAGTTTCTCTATTGATCCGTTTCCAGTATAAATTTCAAAACTTTACAAATACCCATTGCTTTTGTTTACCATATTCATTGATTTGATTTTTTTTATTTTCTTTCTTTTTTTCTTCGAGCTTTGGGTCGCCCCCAATTTTCAGATGTAATGAATTTTTTTTTCCATTTTCTTTTCATTTTATTTAATAAATTTTATTTTTATATAAAATTTCATAAAAAAAAGTTTATATTTTCGAGTCTTTTTCGGTCAATACACAAAACTTATGTTTGATCATGATTGCTTCAGGGATCTTCAAATTAAAACTGCTGAAATTGAGAGAAATGCTCTCAAGATGTGGATTTTGTCTTGGTGCTAGATTTGGAAGGGAAAGTTGAGATATTTGAGTTTCCTGTTTGCTGATAGATGTAAAATCCTTGGGCATAATGGATTTCTTCCACAGGTTCCATTATTTTTTTTTATTTTTTCATTTTGTATATATCCACATACATATTTTGATTGTGTGTAAGTGTAGCTTAGTTGCAAATGATTTCAGTTTTTTTTTAGAACCATATATCTAATTTACAAAAAGGAAATTGTTATTAGGCTCTTTAAAATGAGTGAGCAAAAAATAAACCAATATATTGAAAGAAAATATGGCAACAATGGGGTTGATAGGTAATATTGAAGCCACTTCTATTCTATTAGTGATATTGGTTGATGATATTATCAAGTTTATTATCGTTTGCTTATGTTTAAATTGGTTTAAACATAATTCTGACTTATAAACTAATGGTTGGTTTATAGAGATACGAGGTTGTTTGTTAGATGTACATATTTTACTTATCAATTGTTGTTTGGTTTTTGTATGTTCCTCTTAGTATGTAGAGAAGTGAAGGAGAAATAAAAAATATAAAATAACATTGTTTGCTTGCATCTTTTTTGGACTTGTTTCTCTTTTCCCATTTTTCGGAGAAACTATTAGTAGTCAAGATTATATTTGTGGATAAAATAGAGGTGTTCCTTAAAAGAAGTTTGTTGGATTCCTTAATGCAATTAGGCTATGTAATAAAATTATTGATTCCACATGGCTGCATCCTTTTTTTTTTTACTTCCAATGTTGAGTTTACAATTTTAACACATGGCACGATTTTATTAAGAAGCCTAATGAACTTTGACTAAGGAATTTCACTGAATTTTTACCTCTATTTGAGATAGTTTGTCTTTATTTCATTTCTTCCCACCCCATATTCATGAAATATATGTCATAAAGGAAGGGGAATTTGAATGTAGAAGTCTGTTCTCATTGTCATTTTCTTCTAAAGAAGCAATCTACAATTTTAACACTGGGCATGATTCTATTAAGAAGCCTATTGAACTTTGCATAAGACATTTCACTAAAGTTTTACCTATGTTTTGAGATAATTTGTCTTTATTTCATTTATTCTTACTTTATATTCATGAATCAAATGTCATAAAGTAAGGGGGAATTTGAATAAATAGTCTCTTACCATTGCCCTTCTCTTCAAAGGAAGTAAATTATGTCCTTTTTTTTCCCTTTGACTTTAAGTCGCTATGCTTCTATGCTGGCTACTGTGATTATATTTGTTAGCTATGGTTCTCCAAACTATTTTTTTAGATTTGATTACCGGATATTAACATTATTTTGTGTATCAAATTTGACGCTTTGATATTTCATTTTATAGGTGTGGGTATTTATTATCATTTTCATTTTTGAAGTTGAATCACTCAATAAAAAATAATAGGTATAGTGAATCAAAAATTTGTATAATCTGTTATTTAGATTTCATTGTAATTTTATTATTGTAATTTAAAACATTTCACTTTTTTACTACATAAAAGTTCTACTTAGAAGTCGATTGTTGAATATTAAGGATGGTTTTCTTTTATTTGTATAGCTTTAATTGATTACTTCTATTTTTATGGCATCTGTCATCTATGCAAATTAGACTTTAATTTAGAAGGTAGTGTGGAGATGCTTTTATAAATTGTGATAAGTTGAAAATTGCAAACAATTATGTGATGATAATGGACGCAAGCTAGAAGATTATGCACACTGACAAAGAAATTTTCATTGTTTCATGTAGGTTATTATATTTAGCAACTTTTATAGAACTTCATGCCGTCAAAGATTCTATTTGATAAATTCTCTTATTTCATTTTGATTGTGCTTGCTGCTTTCATTTAATTGATTATTATGCTACTAAGATATTGCAGTAAAATTTTGTACTTTATGTAAGTAGTTATGAGGCTGACAAGTATAAATATGATGCTTCACAAGTTCTTCGAGTTCCTTAACTTAAAATTCTTCTTACTATGCTATCTTGCAATTCTCTATATTGCTTAATATAATTCTCTAGAATTTGAAGTTCTCCTATTATATTTGTTCATCTTTTTGCTTGAATTTTAAGTATATGGCAATTCTTAAGATTGGGTTGTTTAGCTTCTTGATCCAACTGTATTATTGCATTGAATATGGTTAGTGCACTCAATTTTATTTTGTGAGTAGTTTGCATCACAATATTACAATGTTTGTCTTAAACTTTTAAATTTGCAAATAATTTTTTTTTGCATTTTTATTATGTTTTTATTTCCGTTTCTTTCTCTCTTAATTTGATATGTTATTGGATCATAAGTTCTTTACTTCTATTTTTTTGCTTTGGACAGTGGGGCTTTTGAGTAGATTGGTTTAATTTATTCATGATCATGGAAGATTTCTAAATTGCCTTCCAGAATGTTTCTGTTGCCATGCTCGCAACCTCCCAATTCTTGATTGTGAGGTACAAGTTTATATTCTTAGTAGACTTCCTCTGTTTGAGATCATTTGTCTTTATTCAATTTCTTCTCACCCTATACAATGTTCTTACTAGACTTCCTATGTCTGTGTTTAGAGAACTCTGAAACTCTGCTCCTCTTTTCCTCTGTTCGTCGCCTGTCTTGCCTATCTCAATAGTAAGTCTCCATTGCTATTAACTTTTTTATTTGAATAAATGAATTTAGTAATTTGCTATTTACCATAAAATGTTATTGGCGTTTTGCCTTGATGCCATTAGACATCGGATGAAAGAAGAGATATATGAGCAACTAAAAAGATTAATGGCAATGAAAAGTTAAAGGCCAAGAATCTTTGTCTCGCCATTATGTGGTATTTATTCATTTATTTTTTAGATTGCTTTCTCTTATGTTCTTTTTTCTATTGATTCTAACTTTTCTATTATTATTTTTATGATTGCAATCTTGAAGCGGCTATAGTGAGGAACATTTTCAGACCTCCTTGGCCCATGCTTTAAGATCAGGGCTAGTTGAGAGTGCTTACCTGTAAATACAATATGAAGATACTGAATAACATTAGTTGAGCAAGCATCTATTAAAGCATATACATATGGGTTTAAAGCTTTATCTATTTTCTTGCAATTGAATGGAAAGGTAAAATGATTTCTCAATTACATAGGCTTATCAATATCATGTACAATAGTAAGCAACATTAGCTACCACCTTCTAATGCCAGTTTTAAGGGGATCATGTCTTTGAATAAACCCATATATAGGTTGATTAGAACTTAAAACAGTGCCCTCCAAATGTATATTTTTGTTGTCCTATCCCTGAAATAACAATGATTGCCAAAGGCTAGAAGGACAATTCAATTGGGCTCTTAGATATGTAATGCATCATCAAAATAGAACACCACCAAAAGTTTTAGCACAAATTGCATTTTCAAAACAATTATAGATGTTAGACAAATTGCTATATCTCTTCTTAGATTCTTTGAAGAAGGCAATTACATTTTACTCCTTGCATTTCCCATGAAAGGATTTACTATTCTCATTGTTGGTTCATTTAGGCTTTACTTGATAGGCAGGATAGAAACAGATAAGCATGGAAAATTTGCTAATCTAATGGTTAAGCTACAAAATAGGAAAGTAGTTATGAAACCTAATCATTAGATTAGCAAATTTTCCATCCTCACTTCTTTCTATCATTCCTACCAAGTAAAGCCTTAGAGTTTAATATTTTTCATTGTTATTCCAATTAAAGTTTGATGAAGCATTGTAACTCTTTTGCCTTTTTTGAATTTAAAATTAATATAACACAGGAGTGCTTTTATTGACCTATGTTTTTTAGATAACTTTAAGGATGAAAAGGCATTAGGTTTTTGGACATTAAATTCGATTCTTTTTTGGTAAGAGAAAGAACTTCTATAATTAAAGATTGTAGACAAATCTGAGTTCTCATGCAGGCAACCCCACATTTTCCTTCTTCATATTTAAACATATCAAATGATAAAAATAAATAAATGTCATTCCGCGACAGCGCGCTGGTGTCATTCTAGTAGTTCATGGAAATAGAAACAATACATAAGAAATTTCAACCACTTTAATGTATAAATACTATGAAGTAAATAAGTAGATGAAAGATTAGTTAAAGCAGAAGGATAATGTGATACTTTAATATGATCTGCATCAGATAGAGGTCCCGACAAATTTGTGTACTTGAAATGTTTAGTAACAAAATCTGTTACTAAAAGTGGCTCATAGAATGGTTCAGCAGACGCATTTGTAAAGAGAAGAAACTAGACATTTGAAGAGAAAAACAGTACAACTACAACTAAGACATTAACTAAAATTGGTAACACATTGTAAAAGGTAAATAACAATAATCATGGATAGCTACCAATATTAAGACCCAAGACTCTGACAGTTTCCTATCCGGTACTGTATTCCATTACCAAGCATTCCTTTAGTACTTAGTTTTGGACTGAAAAATGATCTTCTAATCTCTATATTACTGTAAAAGAAAGTTTCAAATAAATTAAACCACTAGAAAGGCATATAAGTTTAGTTTCAGCAATTTAACAATAATTTAACAACAAATTAACAACAGGCAAGTACCTTTGAGCTAATTTATTCCTCAGAACGATGTCCAAAGCATGGATTGTTTCTTTAGGATAATCAGAATATCTTCTATGCAGAAATTCTGGTAAACAGTGGAGATCAAGCTTGGCTACGAGCTTGATAGCCACCTTAAACTGCCTGTCCTTCCTGCAATAAGAAAAAACCACACAAATCAGATATAGATATAAAATAAAAAACAAAAATATACCTTTATATTTAACAAAATTACCTTGAATTCGATACACTGCTATCTTTGTCATTTAAAATTACCAAAAATCCTTCAGATTCAATTGGCAGAGCACCTGCAGTAAAAATGGTCGCCCTGCCATCGTAAGCTACACCACACAAATGCAATTGTTTGGCTGATAATTCTTCCACTATCAGTCAATTTATTGTTTTAACTTTCTATCTCAAGAGTAATACAAACCTAAAAACATTTAACAAAATAAAACAAACATATAAAAAAATAACAAAACTAAAAGTCTAAAGTATTAAAAATGTAAAAGAAATAGGGTTTGTATATGATGCAATGATAGTGTATAGTTTCTATACACTGTTAATGCATCAGAGGTTGACACCTCATCAATTGGTAAATTAAAAAATATGCCAAGCCCTTAAAAGTAAATATAAATAAATTTTTTTAATTTGCTCATAAGGGCCTATTGAAGAGATGTCAACCTCTGGTGCATTGACAGTGTATAAAAACTATACACTGTCAGTGCATCATATATAAATCCAAATAAAAATCAAATTATATTATACTGATATATTTGTTCACCATTAACTTGAACCAATAAGCGGTTGGACCGAACATGGCATCTTCTGCCGTTGGTGCTAACATTCGATCTTCGAATAGGCGTTGTCATCGATGAATGATGATATGCCAGAAAACTAGAGGCTGTCGAGGCAGATAGAGAAAAATGTTGGGTTTGAGTCATACGAAGAGAAGAACCAGAGGATTCACGTCCTCTACCACCGTCGGCACTGCTAGGAAAAGACAGCGACAGTTAACAACGAGCAGTGTCCCGTACTCGGCCACGTCAACCACCGCCACAACCACTTCCGACACGTCTAAACATTGAAAATTCAAACAGGAAGTTGCAGAGACTTTCAAATAACTCTTTAAGGCATGACAGTTAATTCAGCAAACGAAAAAATTTTGAAATAATAAATTTGTCGCAACTATTTTAAAGTTTTGCATGTACGGATAGGAATACGAAAAGTCGTCAATGAAATTAAAATAAATTATGGGTAAAAATTTTGCATGTACGGATTGGAATACAAAAGGTAGTTATTGAAATTAAAATAAATTAGGTTATTATATGTGATACACGAATATCGCACGAATTTTGCACGGATTTTGCATTGATTTTAATTTTTTAAATATATACTGTTAAATATAATTATAATAAAAATAAATAATATATTTTTATTTTCTTATATTATTTTAATTTTTGCAAAACTATTTATTTGATAACAAATATGTTATTTACAATTATTTTTTCTTTTATTTTATTAATCTTTTGTTTAAAATTAATTACATTTTACATAAAAATAAAAATGAAGATAATTTTTATATTAATTTTGTATTTATATTGAAACTTAATTTCACTTTTTAAATAATGTTGCTACTAATTATAACTGTATTTAATATATTAGATTCCATTATAAGATATAAATAATTTAAAATTGCATTTTATTTATAGAAGTTCTAACATACAGTTTTTAGTTCTTAAAACTTATAAAAACTTTTGGTAAACAAACAAATAAATACAAATAATACAACTGCCTCTACTATTTATAGATTAAGCAACTGATACTTTTTTAATTTTAATTTTTTTCCTTTTTGTTTTCTCTCATTCATCCCTCTAACTTCCTTCGTCTTGCTTTTCTCTGTTTTTTTTTGTTATAATCACTATATAAATTTTTAAATTGCCTTACAAATGTTTGCTTTTTTTTTTAATTACAATCATTGTTTTTTCTTTGCATTCTTATCATGTGTTCTCTTTTTACTTTTCTTACATCATTATTTACTTTTTGCATTTTTTTCATTTGTATGTTTTATTTTTCATTCCTCTACCTCATTATTTTATTTAAAATAAGGAAATACTATTATAATTATTCTTTATTTTTTAAATTCTAATTCTAAGTTTTCATTTTTTTTCTATATCTCATTCTTTACTTTTTTTTATTATAATTACTCTCTGCGTTTTGTATTCTCATTTTTTTGGTCCTTCTTCTAGCTTATTCTTTACTCTTTACATTATTTCCCTAATGTGTTTTATTTTTTCTTTTTTTTTCTCATTCTCTTATCTAACATAAAATAGTAGAATAATTCTTTTTTTTTCTTTTTTTGACAATTGTGCCTAAAAAATTAACTACTATGATCTTATGAAGTCCACCACTTGTGCCTAAAAAATTTTCTCTTACATTTTAAGATGAAAGTGGTCTTAGGTTTTTTAAATTTGTCTATCCAAAAGGCAAAAGGTGATCTCGGCTTTCATCAATTCATTCGTTAGTAGCCCAAAATCCAACTCCCTCACACTCCAACATGTCTCCTAAAAACCCTACAGTTAGGAATCTATATATTTGTTAGAACTATCATGCAACGGTCCACTCTGCCTCTACATCAATATAATAAAAATTGTAGAGCTACGCTCCACCACCCATTGCCACGTTTTTTACCATACTTTTACCCATGTTCAACCTTCCTTTGGTTATTTTTTTTGTTTGTATTTGGTTGGGATGTAATTTCGACACAAAGTTTGTGTTTTACTCTTGATCTGGCGCATGTCCTTCTTCGCTTTTTCCTGCGAGGTGCTCCCCGCGACCTTCTCCCTTCCTTTTCCCTCACTCGTGTCTGTCTTCTTCTCTATCCCTTTCACTGCTACGCCGCTACCTACTGTTTTCTTTTTCACTTCACGTTCCATGGCTGCTCCCATTAATCCTTTACTTCCACTTTCTCCGTCGCTGAAACATAATTTTCCACCCTAAAATCAAGGAAGCAATTACCCAAAAATTCATTGAATATTTACACCGTGTCGAGGAGATCTGCACCCTTCTTGCTCGTAGTTGCTTTTAATAGAGGTGCTGATGTTGCCACACGTCCTAATTTAAAAAAAATAAAAAAAATAATTAATTGGATTGTGTGACATTATATTTTAATTTAACTAGAATTAAATTAGAATTTTTAGGTTTAAGATTAACATTAATTAGTAAATTAAAGTTAAAATAGGATTTCAGAATGATAAATAAAAAAAAGAGAAGAAGAGATAAGAAAATAAAATAAAATAAAATTAATCTTAGGATAGGATAATTAGATTTTTTAAGATAATTATTTAGATTAATATTAAAGTTGATAGAGTTAGATTAGGATTAGCATCAGAATCAAATAGATAAAATATTAAAAAAATAAGAGATAATTAATAAGATAGGTTTAGTTGTATTAGGACTCTAATAAGTTTATGACTATAAAAAGGGGTTAAACCCCATAACTTGGAACAACAATTCTCGGAGAAAAAGAATTCATAGAAAAAAAGCAGTCTGCATCAAACAAAAAAAAAGAGAGTTTTCAGAGAAAAAATAGAAAAATATACAAGGTAGACGAAGCAGTGTTGGGTTGTAGCTGGTGGTGTACAGTCGCGAAAAGGAATTAAAAGTCAGCTACTGGTAGCAATCGAAGAGGAGGTTCCAGACAGAATTGGAGCAACAGTACGTATAGCTGCAAGCTTTGTTGATTCCACAGAATAGCTTCAATATTCTACTGCTGTTTTAAAGGCATTTGTTGGGTTTAGAACTCTTAAAATCCCAGCTTATTACCGGGACCCACGTCCATTTGTTGAAAGGCCTATTACAAGTTTATGTCAAGAACCCAAGTAAGGATATTCCTTTTTGTTTGTTTTGCTTTATCTTCCTGTTTCCATGTGATAGGCTTTTATAAATCATTAAATGTTATACTTGACGTATTATTTTGTTGTTCTTTAGAATAAGATGAAAAGTAAAAATAAAATACGTAGAAGTAAGTAGGAATAATACATTGGAGGATAATGAAGTTAGAGAACAAATTAAATAAAAAAGAAAGGTATTAAACAAGAAATAAGGTTAAAAAATAAATTAAATAAAAATATAATAAAGAATAAATAATATAGATTGAATAACTATGATAATAAAAATGAATAAAAATAAATAAAATTAAAGGATATATATTAATATTAATAAATCACGGTCCAATAAACAGTGAGGATGAGTTAGACCTTTCTGATGATGGAATCCTCGAGGCGATTGCGAACGAGTAACACTCGAGGAATTCCTAGGTAAGAGAATCCTTTTACGTCTATCCAGAATGATGGAAGATTTAAAAAGTATTTTCAAAAAATGAAGGTTAAACCGTATTCTTCAAATAATTAAAATAGAATAATACATAAAAATCATAGTCGTAAAAAATATAATAATAAACATAATAGTAAAATTTTTAAGATAATAATTAATAAAAAACATAAATTATACAATTAAATCCGATGATAGAATCTTTGATGTGATTACGAATGGGTAACACTAGAAGAATTCTTAGGTGAGAAGATCCTTTTAAGTTTATCCAGAACGATGGAAGACTCAGAAGGCATTTTCAAAATAAATAAATAAATAAAGATAAAACATAACAATAATAAAATTTATATTCTAATAAAGATAAAAAAATAAATAATTAAAAAAGGTTAATAAATAATTAAATAATAATTCCGATGATGGAATCTTCAAGGCGATTGCGAATGAGTAACACTTGGGGAATTCCTATGTGAGAGAGTTCTTCTAAGTTTATCCAGAATGATGAAAAATTTAGAAGATATTC
Source organism: Heritiera littoralis (assembly GCA_031772115.1). Classification (NCBI taxonomy): domain Eukaryota; kingdom Viridiplantae; phylum Streptophyta; class Magnoliopsida; order Malvales; family Malvaceae; genus Heritiera; species Heritiera littoralis. Next base: position 3,110,746 of record JAPDPK010000026.1, on the reverse strand, counting down.
TCAATATTAAGTACCAATAATCCTAAAAATATTAATAAATAATATATAAAGAAAAATAATAATATTTAAAATAAATAAATAAAAATGATAAAAATAATTAAATAAAAAATAAAATAAGGAATAAGAAAATTCTAAAATACTTCCGACGATAGAGCCTCTCCAGGGGAGTCGAATGGTACCCCTTGAATTGTAACATCCCAAAACTACTGTACATCATGATACATACTCATAACTTACACTTAATTACCGGTTGGGCTGTCTATGATGCTTAACAACTTCTACTACATTATTATGTAAATATGAATTATAAAAGTCTCTTCATTAACATGTATATACATTCCCTTCTATTTAAAGTAGTACTGTACAACTCTGCTGAATATATAAAAGAATATAACATACCTTCGATATCAAATCTCAGGAAGGTAAGTCTCTTAGCCAAATCAGTTATTTGTGGAGTGGAAAAATAAGGAGTGAACGACAATGTGCTCAGTAAGGAAGGTGTATGCTGTTTTACAAATATAAAACTATATTCTCAAAACCCCTTAACTATCCTAACGATCAAACTCATTAGGAAATAATGAATATAGTTAACATTTAATAGGATTTAACAGATCCTTTCATAAATCATTTAATTGAGACTAGGCAGCAATTTAAATCATGCAAAGAACACAAGTCATCCGTTTTTGGGGTGCACCCGTAGGCCATCGCCCCTCACGGCTATCTCATCTAGATGTATGGCCATAATATGTAGGTGGTCCTCGGGTCCACTTGCCAAGTGACCTTGAGACCGTTGAAGACTTGGCAGGTCCATCAGCCCTGTGACGCCCTAGGGTGCACTCGTTGGTCTATTTGACCTAAGCCATCGCCCCAGATGGGTCACGCAAAGTATATGATTAATAATGCATGAATTCAATGCCTAATGTCTCAAAATCAAGTTGTATCTTATGTATCATTTCCACAAAAGGATTGGATTTCTTATAAAACAATAAAACACCAAAAGTCCCAACATTTCCCGTGAATGGAAAGTACGGATTAAACTGGCTCGCCCGTGGCTAGTTCGCCCATAGTGAGCTCGCCAATAGTCAACTCGTCATTGGTCAACTCGCCCAATGGTCAACTCGCTGCAGGGCCTACTCGGTCAAAAAGTTTCACATTTTCTATTTTTCAAAAATATTAATTCAAAGTTTATTTATTTATTTATTTAATTTGCGTTCAGAAAATACTCATAAATCAGTTCGCCCACTGGTCAATTCGCCCAGGCGGTGAATTAGTATTTGCCCGCCACTTAACTTTTCAAAACAAAGTATGGCTAGTTGATAACGGTTCGCCCGCCTTATATATAAAACAAGGGTCGCCCGCCCAGCACATTAAAAAGGGATTCGCCCTACTTTGGCTTACCCGGTTTTCTCTTTTAAAACAAATGTATTCGCCCGCCTTAATCAGTTCGCCCAAACAAAACAACATATGGCGGCTTGTAGCTCGCCCGAGATCAAAACACTTATAAATCAATGCATGTCAGAAAGCAAAACAATTTCTAATATTTTCTTAACATTTTTACTCCATAGGACATGCATTTTCATCACATACTACTTCCTTACCTCGTCTAATGCAGCCTTTCTTCTCGCCCGCCTTCCTCAATTCTCGTCTGCAAAAACATTTATTCAAATTATAAATATTTTCCAAAACGATTATATTTTCCTAACAATAGTGGCACTTTGGCGAGGTAACAGCTCGCCATTCGCCCAACATAGCTCGCTGTCCATTAGCGGCTTATTCATAGGAGTTCGCCCAACAGGGGAGCTCAACTCGTCATGCTTATCAATTCAGTTCGCCGTTCGTGGTGTTTCATTCACAAATGGCCTCGCCCGTGAATTGGATAACGCTTGGCCACCTCGCCCTCTTGAACAACACTTTGGCGAGTTCTCTATTACCTACTCGCCTCATTGGCGATCACTGGTCCTCGCCCTTACTTCCACATTCCAGATTATCTATAACGATTGGCGAACATGTTTCTCGCCCAGTTATATATTGCATTGTACTCGCCGCCCTTTGGGCGAATACTGCTTGCTCGCCTATTGTTTTTCTTAATCATTTCCATCTAATTTCTTACATCTTCCCACAATATTTTACTACAACCAGGCTATATCTGTGTTTATCACGTTATAAACATAGAAATATACCCTCATTTATCAAAATAACCATAGAAATATGAAAGCTTACCTCAACTGAGTTGCACTTCCTGGAGCAGAGTGCTTTCTTGCTTCAATTAGCTTTACTTTGCTTATTCCTCAGTTCTTCACACACTGGATAAATGTTTAGCTAACTAAGGATGAGTCTCATGGCTCACTTATGGAAGTAGAGGAAAACTAATGGTGAACTTGCAACGAAAACAGAATGGGCGAGAATGATTTTGAGGAAAATGAAGTTGCTTCCATCGATCTTTCCTCATGAACTCCTCTTATATAGCCATTCCGTTTCACTTAAAATCTAACACCTGTTTCCTTATCCTGTTTTCTTCATCATTTCATGCATTAAAACTGAAGAAACTGCAGCAAAAAGGAACGGTGTAAAGTCTTTACCGAATCCCGTTTTTCTTTGACAAATCTCACTTGCCATTAAATGCTTTGTCCCTTTTGTCAGGAGAAGCATGTGGCGAGAAGTCCACTGCCGCCCCTTTCCTTGACTTTTCTATTTCCCTTTCCTTCTCTTCTCTTCGCCCATCTCTCTTCCAGCCAACGTTGATTGGCTATCAACCCATTCTTTTCCTTGTTTTGTCCTCTAGCCATTTATCCCCTCATTTAATGCTTTCATACCTTTTATTAAAAATTAAATTCTAACAATTTCTTGTTACGCTTTAATATTCATTTCTTTCTTTTATCAACCATACTATACATCATGACTTAAAATGTAAAGTGGAAATTCACATTCGGTTATTCTTTAATTTCACTAAAAGAATTTATTTCCACTATCAATAATGTACATATATGGTATACATTATAATAAAATTCATATTTTACATGAATACTCTTGAGGTGAGAAGATTTTTTTAAGAGTTCATCCAGAATGATGGAGGATTCTTAAAAGAATTTTCAATATTTAAACAATAAAATATAAAGGCCACATAACTAACACTATGTTTGGATAAACATTAGTAAAGGAAAGGAATGGAAAGGAAAAGAATGTAAACCAAAGGAAAGGAAAGGGTACATGTACCCCTTGTTTGGATAGCTAAAATTAATAAAGGAAAGGAAAGGAAAGTAATCCTAACAATCCTTGTTTGGTTAAACAATGGAAAGGAAAGGAAATGATTTATTGTAATGTTTTTTTTCCAATTATAACCCTTTTTGTTTTAAATTTTATAAGATAATAAGGTTAAATTTGATATTCTACATGTTAAAATTTTTTTCAAGTTTCCTTTCCTTCCCCTTTACCCCAAATTGGGGTTTTAAAAAAACTAAGTAACTCAAGGGAAAGCAAGGGGTGCTCACTCCCCCTCTCTTTCCTTTCCCTCACTAAAAAATCTTTCCAAACAAAGGAAAGGTTTACAACCTTCCTTTGTTTTACTTTCCTTTCCTTTCCTTTTCCTTCTCCACCCTCAATCCAAACATAGGCTAAGACTAAGTTAAAATAATACAAGATTAAAATGGTACTAACTTTGGGCGTTGTAGGGGTGCTATAACCTTCCTTACACGTAAATGAACTCCCGAACCCAAAACTTAAAAATGTAAACCAGTCCTTAGAGTCATTTAGGTGGCCAATTACACCTAGATTAAAAAATGATTGGTGGCGACTCCATATGATTAATGTCTAGCGTCTAGTCTTAGGAAACGTTATGACATTTATCATATACATTTATCTTTTTTCATTTTTTGTATCATCCTATCTCTTCACCTCCCTCCTTGTCCCCGCAGCAATGCGCCGGCATCATACTAGTTTGATTAAAAAATTCAAGTACAAAATTCAGTACTAACTTAAATTGATGTCTATGGTTGAAGTCTTCACGCTAGCAAAAGAACATTTGCTCTTGAACATTTTTCTTGATGGTGGGCAGAGGTGTACCAATCTCATTCTCCATGTAATAGCTTGTCCGTCTTGGGTTTAAAGTCAAATACATCATCTCTAATTATTTAATATTTTTTTTATAAAAAAAAATAACGTGCCCGAAAAACTGCTAGGTGGGCATCATACACGGGGGCACCGCAAAAAAAATCAAAATATTATCTTGTTAACAACTGCCTTGGAATGAGCAAATGACGAGCTGAAAACAGATTTAAGAGTAGTTAACAAAAATCACCAACCTATCGAAACCGATTGAGTACACCTTGCATACCTGTAAATGAGTAAAATAATATAGAATTAGTACTAATGTGAGTATTATTTATTCTCACCATTTCTGATAACAGAAAAGGTAAATACATACATGTAACACAAATTGTTTGTGAGCTCCTGCAATTGGTCTGCAGTGAAATTGTTGTCATCCAACAAGACATGGTAATGTATGGGCCTGTTTGTTCCATGCGTAAGAAACAAAACGAATACCTTAGAAAAGACCTAGTATCAGGCAAAAGGAACATAAATTGATCATCCTATCAGCAGAAGGCAAGCTAGTTTACCCTCAATCCAGGATGGCTATTGAGAAAAAAAATCAAATTCTCTGGGGTGACAAATGGACGTATCAACAATTGTACCTGCAAAACATGGTTATAGTAAAAAGTCAATGCAATCCTGCAACAAGGCAGGTCAAAAGAATATGATCAATCCCCATTACAAGATTAATTACCTGCTTCGACATTGCCATTCCCACGCACTGGGCGTTTTTCAGGAAATAAACGAGTGTGATGCCTCTTCTGCACCACAATAAATGTAAATCCTGGCCTATATTGCTCCTCTATTGAGGCACAAGCCTGGAAGGAACACAACTGCTGGCATCAGCACACCCAAGCACCAAACATTGCATAAATGAAACGTAGCAGATTTTATTAAGCAAACTCCCTTAGTCAAAAATCATAAATCCTTTTAACATTCATTTTGCGTTTAAAATAAATGCCCTTGTAACACATAAAATAGCATTCAAAATAATAGCCATTACGAGATTATAGCACAATTACAATACGGTGTCAGTGATGTTGGTGGCAGGATCGATAAGACATTTTTAAGGACACAGAGCTGTCACTGGGTCCACGTGAGAGAACAGTTCTCCAAACCACTAACCCCCCTCCCCCCACCACACCAAGAAATAGCCTCTAATCCCTTTCGAATTGCATCAATTTCAGACAACAAAACTTGACTAAATTGGCTTTCACCGACACCATCCCTGCCAAATTAAATACACAGTATAAGCAATGCTGCTAAAACTCATTCAAAGATTTGGATAATCAGAAACAAAATTTACCTGTAGAAAATAATCCTCTTAGGTTTCTTTCATTTAACTTATAGAAAGCCAGGAGAAATTCCTTGGGGAAAACAAGAAATATTCGATGAAATATGCATGATCCTAAAGTAAATCCGTATCCACCTCCTTACCTTATCATTTCACCATGAACATAACCCTTTTGAGGATCCTGAGCTAGTTTATAGAGATCCTGGATTATTTCCTGACGATGAGGCTGTGCAGAGACAACTGCACGATACTGGGTTACCTGTGGCCAATCCATTGAAGATACTACCTGCAGCCAATAAACCACCTTTAACATGATGAAGGAACAGAAAAAAGACAAAACAGATCATGACTCTGCTTACTGCAGCTATGGAAGAACTAGAATTGTCATCAGAACTGGGATGAGTGACATCCGCACCAAATATAATTGTCGGTTCATCATGCAAAAGTGGAAGTCCTTTTTCAATCGCATCCTTCAGCACCATATTTCGTCCTCCAACCTTGTATCTTGTATAGCACAACCAAATGGGAAAACATGTCAGTCAATTACTAGATCAAAAGCAGGATATCTGCACTTAAGAAGCCACACAGCATACCATTCCTTTGCTGTTACACATGTTCACGATTTTTTCACAGAACTCCATTGACCAGTAAGCATACTCTAGAGAAAAGTTCACACACGTCCAAGAATCCACTTTCCTCCATCAAACATTTTCTGCAGAACCAAAAGGTAAAAAGTTACCGGTTCAAATCCTGATATTGCAATTCTTCACACAAAATGACTTCTTTTGCCTCCAGGTTACAAGGGCTATGTATATAGGGTGCTATGAATAGTAACTTCCAAGAGACCCATTCTTCTAAAGCCTCGAAGTCAAGAAAAAGCATCATGTCCCAAATCTTTAGCTGGGCTGTGGTATTAAAAGTTCTACAATCCTGCCCAGAACTTATTGAATACAAATCCCTCAAAAGAATTTGAGACACATTACAATGTAAATATATACACCTTGGAAACACTTAAGAAGTTGAATGGAACTGGTAGAGAGAAGAAATCCAATTCCTTCAGAGATTGTAAGATAGTTTGACATGGTTCTGATTCCTCTATTTTTTCAAGAAAACGACAAAGATAAAAAAAAATCTTTTCCACAGGAAGAACCACACAGTCAGAAATGACAGGTATACCACCTTGCCGATCATGTTCCATGCCCCAAATTTAGGGTCAACATTTTGTTCCACGATACTTAAGCTGCGGAACGAAAACAGACAAGCAAATTTTATAATAAGATAGCAAGCATGACTTATCTTGAACATACAACATATTGACATGTAATTACAGTGGGAGAAGGCAAAACTCGTGCACACACTAATACAAGTTTTTCTTTCACTTGAATTCCAAATTCCTTATTTACAAGATCATCTCCTGAGTAATTATTAACCTCCATAACCTGCAGCAAAATGATATGCCAAAGGTATCAATAGCTTGCCAAGAAGGAATATGGTTTCTTGACACTCTGCTAGTTTCTCTGCATAAGCTGCTAATTCTTTCTCCATATTCCTTCTCGGCAAGCAATTGAAATCTTTGGGACCTCAAACGGATGATGATCGGATCACCATACGAAAGGTTTCCGCGAGACTGAACCCACTACTAGCGGCGTGAACTGATGATGTTAAGGGATTCCTTGGTCGTTTCGACCCTTGCAGGCTGAAGCTCTTGCTTTGGATGGAATAGTGCTCCAGATAGTTTTACTCTTTTTTTTTTTTTGGGTTATGGACAAGGGACAAGTAATTTCAACCTATAATTGATTGGACCGACAAATTCAAGCAGACAGCACCAACTTCACTTCGAGTTGACGCCTCCCCTGAACTACCAATTCCATAGCTCCTCTCAACTTTCAAGCCTTTTGAGTAGCTGTGTAGTTCTTTTTTTGTTAACTAAATTACGCCTCTCCTCCTCCTCATCATCATTAGAGTTTTTATCTCAAGAGATTAAGATAAATTACATGAACCAATATCTAAACTCATACTAAACCATCCATATGAATTCTTCTCCTCCATACATTCCTATCCAAGATAATATCTTCATCTAACTCTAATATCTCTATATCTTTTCAAGTTACTTCCTTCCAACTCTTTTTATGTCTTTCTCTAATCTTACCCCTTCTCTCAACATTCATAACCTCTACTCTTCTAATTGAAGCATCTACAAGTCTACGAAGAGGCGGATGGTAAGCCTCTCTTGGGCCCCTGAAACAACCCTTTATGCTGAGAATACGAACTTAATTTTTCCTTTATTCATTTACTTGGATAGGTTGTACGGAGTGTCACTAATCAATTCTTAAGCTAATATTATATTAGCTAAGTCAATGTCTTTTAGTTATCTTAGGTCCCAGTTAGATTCTCTCACTAAGCATGCATTTATTACTTCGAATCATTCTACTTGACTAAATACATCTCTACCTAAGTTGCATGCATTGTTATAGATCATAACTATATCCTATACTTCCTATAATTACATCCTCATATTATAAAAGCACTGAATATAGAAGTCTGAATATAAAAGAGAATACTGTGCATCACATACCTTCAAGAGTGGTACAAAAGCCTCGAAGGACTTGCCTAAACCCCACGTATGGAGCACCTACTGCAAATAATCTGGAAGGTGGAGAGGGAGGCGAGCTTTTTGGAAAGCCCAGTAAGAAATACATATAAGAAACAGATACCGAATTTCTATATGCAAGTTTCTAAAACATTTATTAAAACTTGAATACTTTATTTCATACTATCGGAAATCAAATCATGCTTATGCAATGCATCAGAAAGCATTTCATTTAAACCGAAACATAACAACTGAATTCTGAACATATTTCAAAATATACATGCTTATCACATTTAGTTTCAATACGAATTGTCAAATCAAATTCTTATCAGTTTCAGAATCCAAGTATCATTCATTCAAAACTCATATACGAAGATAAGCACAAAAAATCATACACATACTAAGCTGGAGACATGTTAGCAACTAATAATTAATCATGCAGTTTAAATTGACATATGTCCATAGTCTAGAGGGGGTCCACAGTGAGCACTGATCAGGTGTCAACTGGGCTCGCTGTGGACTGGATCAAGGTCACAGTAATAGAAACTCTACTGTAGACTGGATCAGGATCATACAGTAACCCAAAACATTACCTACTGTGGACTGGATCAGGGTCACACAATAGACCAAAACATTACTGCAGTGATTGTTAGTCATGTCTCAAAACATTTCCATACATATAGTTCCTACTGCGAACTGATTCAAGGCCACACACAGTAGTCCGAATACAAATACCTACTGCGGGCAGAATCAAGGTCACGCACAGTAGTTTCAAAACAATACCATATATTTTCGAAATTCAAAATAATATTTTCGCGCTTTAGGAAAGTTCATAACAAAAGTCATACATTTTTTTCAAAACATATAACTATACATACTCATAATATTTTCAAAACAATAACATAGGTTGATAATTCCTTGAGATAAATATCTCGGCTGAAAGCCTTATAAACAATTTAAAGTCGTAAGATTTAACCGTTTTCAAAATAAGTCTACCGGATAAATGGTTATTTTCAAAGATTGCTTAAGTTAAGCTTAAATCATAAAAACCATTATTTTCATAAAAATCCGGCAGCATAACGAATTATATTTTCTTAAAACCCCCTGCAGGAAAATACAATATATATATCCACAAGGCAGTTGATTTTAAATAGCATTCAGTATCTCTTACGTTCCGATATATATCTCTTACCTAAAGTGCACCAAACCTTGCACTTAGTAAGCGTCACACTTGGCTAATTGTGCTCTTCCACTTCTTTGTGAATTCTCTACAATCAATATACATCAAAATTTATATCAATATATATGTTACTCAAGTATTATTAATCTAAATAAATATTATTCGTATGAATACCACTATATCCATAACACCCACCTTACGTCACAAATATCATCCTCGATTCCTTCCTTAAGTTATATAAATAATATCAAAATATAACCATTAAGGTGGATAAGAAATTAAATATCTATACCTAATTATGCTCTTGTAAATCCCTTTTCATATCTCAATTATATATTATCAAACACAAAATAATCTCACCCCAGTATTCATAATTTTCTAATCAATCAACTATTGATCATATCCATTTATATACATTGTAGCACATACATATGCTTTTATATTTATGAATTTATTTGCTAACTTAAGCTTAATTTAAATCATGCATAATCCAAACATATATATATATATATATAATTGCATAAACACAATCGTACAATTATATTGCTTAAACATAACCCTTACCTTCAAAACTGACCTCATCCTTTTTCTTTTTTTTTCTTTTTTTTTTAAACTCATTTGCAATCTTCCAATGCTATTTAAAGCATGTTTAAACGCCATTTATTGGCAGCCTAAAACCCAGCCAAGAACACCACTTTGACACCACTATTTCACACGTACAATAAACCACCTTGAGCCATCTTCACCGCTCTTAAATAGCTTTCACTAGGCTATGCACATAGAGCCTTTATCAGCGCCTATTTCTGTCCTACAAAATAGCCTTGAAACATTCCTGAACTACACCCATTATAGCTATTTTTTTGTGACATCAATAGCCCTTAATTGGTAGCTCAACATGGCTCCAAATGCAACACGTACCAAGCCCTTACTCAATAACCCAAACCTTCCTCACGCCTCTGTCTTAAACCCTTGATCAGTCCCTTGTTTGCTGTTGTTCCAACCAAATAGCACACCTAGAGCAACACTTAAATTAGCCTTAAAAGTTACCCTCAAAGGCCACCACTAAAACAACCAATATGCTTCCTTTTTCCAACACCATTTCGTCCCCAAAACTCATCCAACACAATCACAACTAACCTCTATTTTCATCGCCTAAAAACCAAATTCCAGCTCTACTTTAGGCTGTTTTGGCCTCCACATCAGTTTTGAAAACTCGATTGAGGACTCCCAAAACACTATCTTTTTTTAACCGTGCCCCTTTCAACACCACCAAGGCCTTTTAACAATGTCTTTTTCAGCCCCAAAACCAACTCCATTTCAACAATGAAAACTTACTATCTTCACTTTAACATCTATCCTGTTTCGATGCCCAAATCTCTTCAGTCTTCTTCCTTTCTTCTTCCTTCTTTTCAGTAAATGGTCGAAATCCCTCTTTTCCTCGTTAGATCAGCCCCTGCTTTGCCTCTAGCTAACCATTTCATCTCCAAAAACTATGGTTCTCAACGTGGTAACAACACCCAACAGTATCCTCTTATACCTCTGTACACAACCCTTGAACAATCGTTCTTTCCAAACCCAAATGACAGCGTGGGCTCAATCTTTTCTCTTCTGTTTTGGCTCCTAAAGTGGTCTGTCACCAACCTTTGAACCCTCTCTTATCTTAGACGTTTCCTTCCATGAGCATTGACTATTGACACAACAAGAAGATTGAGTGGCAACAAGATCGGGAGGGAGCTGCTGAAAGTATTCTAGGCTACAGTAAAAACTAAAGATGGAGAGAAAATGGTAAGGCTCTCGGTACAACACCGCTTTGTAGCCAAAAGAAACCCTTGCTACTCAACTGTTCCAGTCGAGAATGGCTCCCTTGTCCCGTCTCATTGCTTCAACCTCCAACGTTTCTTGATCACCAAAGACTAACTTCCATTCATGCCATGTTTTGCCTGAAACTAATAGCTTTTTAAATAGCTTGAACCGATTTGAGCATGATAGCCTTTTTCTTTCAGCCCTTATTATTTCTTTCTTTCCTCCTTATCTCTCGGTTCATAACAATTGCTGACCAATTTCTCTTCTCCACACATTATCTGAGAATGTGAAACCTTAGTGGAGATAGGTGGTATGGAGTGGCTTCTCCAAGAAGCCATTTGTTTTAATATAATTATATTATTTTATTTTATATATTTTATATTTTTTTGTTGCCTTTAGTCTGCTTCAAAGCAGTGAAGCAGATGTGATTTTGACAAGCTAATAAAGGAAGCTTGTTTATTATTATTATATTCATTCTTTTATTATTAACTTTTTTTACAGTTATTACAACCCTCCAAACTTCTGAAAAATAAAATTTATATATAATATATTTGTAAATTAATAAGTATATTATTTATAATAGATAGTTTTGGCCCCTCCAAACATTTGAATATTTCTTTATACAAGGTTTATATGTCATTTTATCTTTTTATATACTTGTAAGTATATGCTGGATATTATTTAAATTATTTTTATTTAATAAAAAACTAGAATAATTAAATTTTTGTTTTTTTATAGCATAATATTATATTCACTTGTCTTGATTACCCATGAAGAATTATTCTTTAAAAAATCTTACAATTTTTTTCAATACCAAAATTAGATTGGGATCACTTTGTAAAATGTAAGAAAAACATATTCAATTTTATTATTTTAAAGATATATTATATATTTTTTTGTTTGATATAATTTAGTTTATTTATATATATTTAATTTTAAATTTTCAAAGGAAATTATCAAGAAAGTTTACCCATATATAATTCACTTATTACATAGTTCAAATTCAATTTTTGAAAATTTTAAAAAAAAATCGTTCACAATTTTAGATGAAATTATAATCTATTTGTTGTTTTTTGTTTCATTATACTTTTGTTTATAAATTTATAAGATTTATAATTTTACAAACTTGTTATTTTTTATAATTAGTATACATAACTCAAGTAAAATTGATGAAATTTAAAATTTTACTTGACTTTAGAAGTGTAATTGAGTGGAGATGATTTAGTATCAAACTTGAGTCAGGTTTGACTCGAAAATTCGAGGGTTTTTAAGCTCAAGTTCAGCTTGACAAAATACTAGTGCCGCTCAAGCTCGAACTGAACTCGATAGGCTCACTTTGTTAATTTTTAATTATATATAATAAGAGTAAAATAATAAATTAATAATAAAATATTAAAAAATATATTTAAAAAATTCGATTAGAGTCAAGAATCATTCAATTCGAGTATTAACATATTCGAATTTAACTCAACTAGTTTCTCAAGCAACTCAATCTTAAGTTTAGCTCCAAATAAATGAGCTAAATTCGAATAATTATCGAGTTAAGCCATTCATATCGAACTTAAATAGCTCACAAATAACTTAACCGGTTTATACTTGGCTCCCTCAAATTCGAATGTCAAGATCCGCCGCTGAATCTACGTGTACATGTCCAAACTAAATTATGCTTCTCTTATCACTAAAATTTTAGTATCTTTTGTTTACCTCTTTCTTCTAAGATTTATTGTTCTAGATTTCACTAAGATAATTAAAAAATAATAAAAATCCCGCGGCAACGAGCGGATTAATTTGCATCAGCCTTAATTTAAAATATGGCGTACATCTTATTTATTCAGTATTGTCCTATGAAGTAATAGATAAATGAATTAAATAGCATGACAAACAAATAATGTGTGCTAAAAACAAATAAATTAAGATATATTGCAACAATAATAAAATGTAAAAGAACACCAAAATATATACAACATAGTGGCACATACGATTTAACATAAAAATAAAAAAAAAGTCAAAGTACAGATTTTCACTTACATAATATAACTAAGAATTAGAAAAAAATGAGAAAAAAATAAAAGTGTAGATTTGAAATAGTGTCAGTCATTATTTGATATAATTAAGTGAACAACTAATATTATCTGTCAATGGCGGAAAATAATTAGTGATAAAAGGTTTTTCAACATCATTGATGATAACAATTCTTTTCTGTCATGTAACTTCTCTAAGAATAATGTGGCTCACCTACATATTTTTTAAAAAAAGAGACATCTAAAAAAATAAGTGCTAAAATTTTATTGGTCTATTTTGAGAAGTAATAGTTTTATAAAAGATAATTGTACCTTGACGGAAGTTAAGGACTCTATTGTATTGCAAAAGTATCTTTTTTCCATTGAGAAGAACATAGAAAGACATGACGGAAAAGAGAAAAGTTGATGGTCTTCTTCAATTAAGAGTTTCTGTGGAGTAAGGTATGTTTTTTAATTTTATTATTATGGTGAAAATCAGTTTGAAGATCCTATTAATTAAGAAATAAGGGTTTACGCGATTAAAAAATGTGCATAACATAATTGATATTTTTTAAATGTGTTATCAAGAGCAATAATAATTTTCGAGAAATTAAAATTAAAATTTTGTTGTTAGTTTGTGTTTACGTAAATCTAAAAGAGCTTTGATGAGATAGTAGTGAGATTAGAGCCTAACCCTTTGAAAAACTCTCAATAAATGAAACTTATAATCATGTTAATGCTTGGCTTTTCCATAAATATAGAATTAACAAATTCAAGAATAAGTTATTGTTTCTAAATACATTAATTTGATTTTCATAATTGTTAAGAGAATAGCGTGTGTAATTGAATAAAAAAGAATTAATAAATCTTAGCACCAAAAAAAAAAGAATTAATAAATCTGAAGCAACTTATGGTTATAAAAGTTTTTGGGGCATTGATCGAAGCTTGTAGGTCTGATGCACTTTTGGGTTATAAAAGTCATTTTCATGCATGGCTTGAACAAATTGTGCCGTAATAAAATTTAAATAATAATAATAATGCCCAACTATTTAGAGTATAATGAACTAGCTAACTTATGTTATGTGTCAAATGTATCAGATCCTAAAGATTTTTGACTTGAAAAAAGTTAAAAAATTAAATTTTCATTAATTGCAAGAACTTAACAAAATTTAGTAAATTATTATTCAATAATCAATTATATTAGAAGAGAAAAATTAATATTTTATTAGATCTTAAAGGTTTTGTTCCTATAATTTTTCAACCTACACTTAGGACATCACAGTCTAAAGCCAAAAGATAGCAACAATTAAAATACTCTAGCATTGATGATTGTAATATGATGATTGGCCGTAATGATAGTGGCATTGATGATATTTATCATGATTATGAACTCTCATGAAAGAAGTGGGAACCTTGATAAAGACATGTATGGCTGTAAGCAATCAGAGAGAGAAATCTGCACTAGGTTTGAATTCCAGGAGCTAAGTTTAAAGGAACCTGCACTAGTTTTTGCTAAGCAATCATTTCAGCCATGGAAAGCTTGTTTTGCATACGTGCAATTTTGTTTGGTAAGGCTGATATTTTTCATTGGAAATCCATGGTTGATAAGCAAAGATCCTTTCGAAAATGCGCTTTTAATGAAGTAGGTCCATTTAGTTTAATTTGAATACTTTTATGATTGAAATTGAAAGATGGGAGACCACCGACTCCAGTACGATCTACTATAGTCCATATGATATAGGATCAATATCATCCTGGAAACTAAGAAATTTCAGAAAGTTGACTTTGTTGCAGAAAAATTACTAACAATGATCATTGAGTTGAGGCAAATGGGACTGCAGCGCCGCAGTAGGAAGAATCTGTTGTTGCAAAACAAAAGGCGAAAACCATGAAAGTCTTTTAATGCTGTTGGAATGCAAATCTTCGGTGTTACAACGACGCTGCCACTTATTGTGGTTGCGGTTTATGATTCCATTTTCTTCCCCTTATGAAATTGTAGAGATCAAGTCCACGTTTTACCAGAAACAAAAGGAGCAGTAGGCCTTAATTTGCTCTTTCCATAATAACTTTGGAGGCAATAATTTCAACTTGTTGATGCTGAACTTGTTGAGAATGTTTTCAAGTAGGCCTCAAGCCCAAGCACAGGGCAAAATCAATGGGGTGACAATATTGACAACAATAATGATTACTTCAGCCCAGCCGCTTCAGACTCTTGAATTATGAATGGAGACCAAATCGAATAAAAACCTCCAAAACAATTTGCTTTTCAGTTCCTGTTGCAATTTGTCCATTCATAATTGCATCTAAAAACATCATGGGCAAGGCCCATGTTGAAATGATTACTTCACAATGTAACATAAGGGTATAATAACAATGGACCAAACAAAAGGTGATTTTGGAATCAATCCATTTTTTTAGCCCAAAAACCCAACCCTAAAAATGGTCCTTTGACAGTTGACACTCCAACGTGAACCCTGAAAGAAACAGACACACTGGATATGAGTTTTGGTTTTGGTGCAGAAGAGATCCTGTAGTCAAACTCTTTGGCACTCACAATTCTAGAGTCCATAAAGAATTGGTAGTCTTGTAGATCAAATTATTTGGATTTGAAATACTTAAAGATAAGTCGAAAGAGTTGCACGGTACAAGGCACTACAACTATATAAACAAGGGAATAATAGAACACTGTAACGCTGTTTGTCAGTCACACAGTGACATACACGGCCGCTCTCAACATCCTTCACTTCGCCATGGTTGTAGCTCTCTCTCCTCCTCTCAATCATGGAAGAAGCTATCGGACAGAACCCGATAAGGGCCTTCGGTGAAAGCGGTGATACGCTCACCGTGCCGCTAAGGTAACCATCATGTGCACAACAAAAAATCTATTCTTTTTCTTCCTTCAAATCTTTTATTTGAATATTATTTAATCAAATTTAGATTATTTTGCTCTTATTTAGGTATTGGAACAACTCAGTGGTCAAAACTGTCTTTTCCAAGGGTGGGTAAAATTCTGAAACCAATGCTGTTATTTAGTTTTTCTTTTTGTTGGATTTTGTTTTCAATGAAAATAAAAAAGTGGGGTTGATATGAGCAGCTAGGTATACGGTGATATCGTTTGGAATCAGACGTAACGAATACGTTACAGGCTTATATCACCTTCAGAAGAAGCCGCTTCTGGAGAGCGGTTTAAAGGTTAAGGAGTATGAGCTTATGAGGAGGAACTCTAGTATCTTTGGATTCGTTATCCAGGAGCAAATCGATCTGGGCATCAAGTCAGTTTTTTTGGGTATATGCAAACCTGCTTTAATTTAACACAATGGCAAAGCACTTGTGTTCTGCAATATAGGATTGATACTACGTGCTTTGCCATTTAATCTTCATTTAGGAGATATGGCACTACAACTTTGTTTGGCATTCATTGGCTTGAAATCTGGCTAGCGCCATTCAAAGTTAGCAATACTTTTTTTTTTGTTGAAACCACTCAATATTTCCATACACTTCTGGTATAAGATTAATTCGGATTCGAGCCAGGCAAGATCTAAAGAGCAACAAAACTCTCCCTCAAAAGTTTTAACACAACTGCATAGTCAGGATTCGAACTTAAAACCTCTACTTAAGCTAAAACAATCCTTGATCTACGTGCTCTTGGGTAAGTTAGCAATACTTTACCTTTAGAAGCTTAGCTCTTATCTCAGATTACCCCATGCAAGGTCCGCTTTCGGCACAAACAATCGCCATAACTTAGTAGATATGAAGTAGTTATTGGCAGCTTCATTCTAATAATATTTATGACGCTCCAAAAATGCATAAATTATAACTTTTGAATTTTTTTAGGTATGATGCTTGGATCGATATCTTTGGTTGGACTTTCATGTTGTTTTGGCACAAGCGTGTAGGCCTTCGTGGCAGACACAGGTCACGTGTCTGTATTGAGTACAAATATACCGATGAGAAAAACATGAAGGCGTCATCCTTAGTGGTTAAGTTGAGTTGTTTTGAATTTCATCTCAGTTAGAGCTTTATGATTGACTTTAAATTACTTTTTCTGGGTTGTTTAATTACTTTATTAATATAGCATTTGGAAAATGCTATAGAGATTTATGACTAACTTTAAATTACTTTTTCTGCTGGTTTAATTACTTTATTAATATAGCATTTGGAAAATGCTTTTCTTTCTTAACGGTATGTCGTTCTTGGTAGTGCATTCTCTGGATTTATTTTATTAATGATAAATGATTAAAGTGCCTATCTGAATACTTTGGAGGATGGGACTTCACCAATTGCAGACACAAGGTGGACCAAAAGTTTGGATTCAATACTTGACACCTTTATAATGTCCAAAGTTAGTACTATTTTAATCTTGTGTATTATTTAACTTAATTTCAATTGAGTGGTCTTAAAATTTATTATTCAAATATTGAAAAATTTTCTAAACCTTCTCCATCATTTTAGATGAATTCTTAAAAATTCTACTCAAAAGATCTCAAACTCTCCTCGAAGACTCCATAAAATTATGTACAATTATCCAATACATTGTTAGAAAAGATTAAAAACTCTACAAAACAGGATTAAAATGATAATACATACTTTTAAAAAAATTTAAAAAATAAACAATAAATAAAATGAAGTATGTTACGTATCATCATCTTTACTCCTCTTGTGAAATTTTTAAACTTCACTAACAGTTAATATGATAATTATATTATTATTAAACAAAATACATAGAAAAATTGCTACAGTAAGTGCACACAAAAATAACTTTTTTTTTAACTTTTTATTAAACCTTAGATTAAAACCAAATAACGTCTTTTTGATACTAATATCAAATGTAATCGATAAATATACATTTGTCCGAACATAAAATTCAGAGTAAACTATACATATGCCTTAGAGCAAGAATATTATTAACTTAAATTTTTTTCAAAAGCATGTTATTTATCTAAATCATAATTATATTCTTTATTACATATTTAAATAAGTAAAATTAATCTATTTATAGCAAGCTAGTGTATATATAATGAAGAATAAATGAGAAGCAATGTCCAAGAAATATGTTCCAAATAAAAAATAGAGGTAACAAAAATTACTTAACTAATTGTTAGAGGAAGTGCACTTTTTTTTTTTGAGCTTAGATTAAAACCAAGTGGCCTATTTTTGACACTAATATCAAATGTAATCAATAAACATATATTTGTCCAAATCTAAAATTTAGAGCAAACTATATATATGCCTATATATTTATATTTAGAGCAAGAATATTATTAAATTAATTTTTTTCAAAAGTACGTTATTTATGTAAATTATAATTATATAACAAGGTAGTATATATATAATAAAGAATAAATGAGAAGCGATGTCCAAAGAAATGTGCTGCAAAAGAAAAAAAATAAAAATGTAAACAGAGGTAATAATATCAACAAGTAAGTGCTATAGTTTATCAATTAATAGTAAGTGCTATAGTTTATCAATTAATAGTTTCATCAAAATGCAAGATAATAGTTCTTCAATTACAAGTCTGTTTATTTTCTTATACTTTAACTAAAAAATAATAAAATTTAAAATCAATAAATAAATTATCGAAAGAAAAATAAAAATGTGAAAACAACTCTATTAACATAAATTTAAAACAACTATAAAAGACATTAAACAAAGTAAAAAAAACAAAGATATATGAAAAAAAAAACTAAAACTATTAAAATAACAAGAAGGTGAAATATACACAGAAAAATCAAAAAGAGAGACATCAATAGATAGAGTTACGATAAATGTCTTTAGAACTTGTTTGAACGAGAAAATAATTGGCTCGAACTGGACATTTTCTACTGTGAGTGCCCACATTTGGCCTTGGCTGTAACAATAGGAGTCATCATCATCGCATCCTACGGCTTCAAGGTGATATCTTTGCTAAGTTGTTCCGCATCAGAACCCAATTAAGGCTATGGTTCACACTAGAGTTTAATGAAGTTAAAAAAAAAATTTAATTAAAAAATATTGAATAAGATAAGTAGATAAACATGTGCTTACCATTTAATGCAAAAAATTTTAAGCTAATATATCAATAAAAAAATAAATCAGACTATTTTTCTTTAAAAAACTTAAATTATTATCCTTTCATTCATCCAATTAGATTTAACGTGACCTTCTTATGTTTGCATACAGATTAAAGGCTTTTCACTTTTCTACAACTCCCACCATTCTTTTTAAATATTAAAATTCTACAATTCCACCATTCTAGATTAAAATTACTATTAGAGCATTGATATTGGAAAAAAATTATAATGTTTTCATCCAATTCTCAAATTAAGCTTCAGGTAAGGTCAAGATTTAGCAATTTAATTAAATTAGGCACAAGAAGCTTAAGAGAAGGTTAGACTTGGCTTTCTTTATTTTTTTGGATTTCTGTAAAAAAATTTTATTTAAATCAATATTTTCTAAGAAAAAATTTATTATCATACTTTAGTCTATAAAAAATTTATTGTTGTACATTAATTTATACCAGTATATATCAAAAAATGAATCTCCATATATTAAGCATGACTGAACGATATATTGGAGTTTTGAAAGCTCTTTGCCAATTTTGAAAAGGATGGCCCCATATCCATTTTCAGTAAAGAGAAATATAGGCATTGTTTGTGCAGCTGTGCATAAAATTAGCAATTGTAGATGTTTTCTTAGAGCAGATTGATAATGATATGGCAACATCTTAAAATAATAATAAAAATCTATCCCGAGCAAGGGAAAGAACAACACAAATGTTTATGATTAATTTAATAGAGGAAATAGCAAACCAAGTATTTAATCATTAAATTTAATTATTTAATTATATTTAAATATTATTTTATTTTTTGTTTTATGATTTTTTAGATTTAATAATTACTTTCCTTTCTCATATTTCTTACTCTGATTATAAAATAGAATATATTAATAAAAATTTGATTTTATTTGAAATAATATGAAAATAAGGGTAAAATGTAAAATGTCAGCATCATACTCGTATTTTATTTGCTCAACTAAAAGAGTAGAATGAACAATGTCAGTATCATAACAGGAGTCAGGTCCTTAACCTAACCAGTCACCACTTATAACAGCAGCAAGCAATCACAAACCCCATTGAAAACCCCAAACTAAAACACAACAAAGATCTCAACACCAGCATTGAAGTCATTTGAAACCCTCAAGTTGAAGGTGCCCTTTCCGTGTAGAAAAGGACCCAAAAACAACAAATGGTGTCCTATAATTACCATCTTCAACACACTTCAGAAAGAGTGAAAGACCGTATGGCAGTCTTCAAACTGACCAATTCACCCTCGTCTTCTAACAACTAAAAGACACTGTAGAGAGGAACATTTTGAAGGCAATGAAGTCTTTTCATGTTCCCGAAGATACCCGCCATAGACCTCAACGCTCGAAAAAGACACTCCCCACTGCCTTTACTTTCCACTGTGGAGTCCAACCGAGCAAACAGCAGTCTTTTACTTTCCCAACTCAGCACAATAAAAGGTTTTAAAAAACAGAGCAAATTTTTTTCTAGTGGGAGATCTTAAGGGGGGAAAAAGCTTAATAAAATTGGAACTACCCATTCTTTCACAGTCTCTCGTGTTTCCTTGAAGCAAAGAAAAGGGAAAGTAAAACAGTGCAAAAGCGGTGGTTTTGAGGAGAGTGAAAGATGGCTGGTTACAGAGCAGAGGATGACTATGACTACCTTTTCAAGGTGGTATTGATCGGTGATTCAGGAGTGGGAAAGTCCAATCTGCTCTCGAGGTTCACCAGGAACGAGTTCAGCCTCGAGTCCAAGTCTACCATCGGCGTTGAGTTCGCTACTCGTAGCTTGAATGTCGATGGCAAGGTCATCAAGGCTCAGATTTGGGACACTGCTGGTCAAGAAAGGTCTCACTTTTACCATTTCCTCGTCTTCATTTCTTCTTTTTAGTATCTTTAGTTCTCTGCTGATTTTTTCAAAGAAAGATGACCAACTATCGAAAGGTAATTTTTGTTCTTCTAGGAGATTGTGTTCCTGAAATGTTTGTTCTCTTGGTAAAAGAAATCTACTTTGATCCTGGAACAGTTTTTTGATCTGAAATGAGATCTAAGTAATGTTTTTCTTACCTTTTTTTTAGAAAAAAGGGAAGTTTCTTGCATATCTAGATCTGTGAGTAGCATGTTTCTAAAAATGGTGTTGATGGTCACTTTTTTATTTATTTTTATTTTTTATTTTTACAAATCTGTTATTCAGATTTAGTTTGTTTTCCTAATATGCTTGGGTTGTGAATAGATCGAACATAGATTTGAAGTGTGAAACAGCAGATCTTCACGTTTCGTCATATTGTAATCTTGTTACGTGAGTTGTGTGAGTTCATGCTAGATATAAGATTTGGTTTCGACTTCATGCTAGAGCTAAATTGCACTATGTTAATTTAGTTTCCTCGTGTGATTCTGTGATAATGCTTCTGGGTTAAGAGAAACTGA
The DNA here is from genome assembly GCA_031772115.1 of Heritiera littoralis. Classification (NCBI taxonomy): domain Eukaryota; kingdom Viridiplantae; phylum Streptophyta; class Magnoliopsida; order Malvales; family Malvaceae; genus Heritiera; species Heritiera littoralis. The sequence goes on along the minus strand of JAPDPK010000026.1, from coordinate 3,089,327 downwards.
TGAGCTACACCAGCGTGATAATGCTTGTCCAAATATGATCTCTCCTGCTAGATATAAGATATTGTTTCGATTTCATGCTAGAGCTAAATTGCACTTTGTTAATTTAGTTTCCTCGTGTGAGTTCTGTAACAAGTTGGGTTAAACTGATGAGCTTCACCAGCTTGATAATGCCTGTCAAAACCATCATCCGTTAGTCTTCGCTACTTCCCTGATTCCTTATTTTGTCGTTGTGTAGTCACAAAGAGATGACAATTGACCCGTACCTTGTGTGCATGGAATCTGCAAGTCAGTTTTTAGCATCAAATCACATTTGATATTTCAGGTTGTTACAGAGATCTTGTAGCTTTAGTGTGGCAAATTGGTGTAATGGAAGAAATGGCTTGAACAAGTACATAGAAGTTAGGTTGTCCTGGGGATATTTTAGTCTTTGTGTGGTTTGACTGTTCAGGGAAAGAGTTGTGCAACAGTAAATTGTTTGTTCTTTTATTCTTATGTGCTGGAGAAGTTGGTACTTATTGTTTCTTATGTTTTCTTTTGCACTGTGGAATACTTTACATCGAATGAGATGCTATTATTTACTAGTGGAATTTAAGGACGTCTAGCTTGTTTTATTTGAGCAATATTGTAGTAAAGTTTGTTGCTGAATTCCTAAATATTATAGTTGGGATGAGGTACTTTGTTGACCAATGTAGATGACAAGAATTTTGGTAATTTTAGCTTCATGAAAATGAAAACTTTTCAATATGAAAATTCCCTTGAATCCTAGAGGCTAGAGCTAAACTCCCCATTGTAGATATATCTTATTACCTTTTTCTTTCAAGAAGTGGTTAAAATCACTTTTGCTAAGCCCCTTATGGCTGCCACCTTCATCTCGGGACAAGGAGTGCAATGCACTAGCAGGAAGCTGCTGCTGCTGCTGCCAGCTTGCTACCACGACACTGTAACCTTTATCCTGATGTATAATCTTTACCAACTTAGCTACAGCATCATCATCAACTATTGCTGCCAATGTAACAATCATTATTCCGACTGCTTCCTGCCACCATTGTCTCCCCTGCGAGACACCCTTCTACCATCTTCTATTCTGTCATATATCCAAAACTTTTACTGCCCCCAGAATGTCTGAGCAATTCCTCTGTTGCTACTATAGCTTGCTCCACGACCAAGGCAATAGAATCTTAGTTGACAAATGACGTGATTCTTTTGAAGCATGAACATATATTGCAGGTCATATATACTTAAGTTTTCAAAGTATAAGATCTGCAATAGTGCGATTTTACTATTTATACAAATTTATACCTTGTTGCTCAGTCTGATTCCAATATTGTTTGATGAGGCATTGAATTGAATTTCTCATTAGAAAAGTGATGAAAAATAATTATACAGTTAGCAGGTGCAACATACTATTTCTAACCCATATTTCTGGGGGCTTAGAGATCCAAAAGAGTGAGAAAACAATAAACTAGGGCTTCGCTTACTATAATTATCAGAAGGGTTGCTACGCCAGCGACTCAATTGCTGTTAACTTGGAAGAAGGCTGAGATTCTGATATGGTTACTAAGCCAGGGCATCGCCAATTAAGCATTGATGCTATTGCTTCATTTTAAGTTGCTTCCATTCCATATAGCGTGTTTGTTATATCTCTAATGTTGCTGTTGCTGTTGCTGTTACTGCCTGCTGGTGTCATTGCCTGGGTCTGGTTTGATTTTCCTGTTCTAGTAGGGTGTAAGGCCACCAAGTTGTGCAAGGCATCATTCCCTTCTTTGGACTGAAGAAAGGGAAGAGGTGAGGAAAGGCCCATAAGAACAATGAAAACATCCCATTTAGCAAGTTCTTGAGCTGAGGTTTACAATCTCTACATGGTTTGGACTCAGATAAGGGTGGATTGATGGAATTGCTTTGCCATTATGGATTAATAGCTGCACTGCTGTTGTTTTAGATCCTAGGAAACGAATGCATCATTGAACCCTTGATGTTGACGAGTTTGATAAATGGCTGAATATATTATGATTTCTTTACTATCTCTTTGTATTGAAAACATAGTTGTTTTGTACTGAAACGAGTGCTGCAAGTAAATATGTTTACTGCCAGATCTATGAGTCTTGTAGAAATCTATCTGTTCTATGCCCATCTGCTTCTTTTATATTGTTTTCTGAACTTCTATTTTCACACTGATAGGTATCGTGCCATAACAAGTGCCTATTACCGAGGAGCTGTTGGTGCGCTTCTTGTGTATGATGTTACTCGACACTCCACATTTGAAAATGTTGAGAGGTGGTTAAGAGAGTTGAGGGATCACACAGATCCCAACATTGTAGTCATGCTCATTGGTAACAAATCAGATCTTCGTCACCTTGTGGCAGTCTCAACTGAGGATGGGAAATCCTTTGCTGAGAAAGAGTCCCTCTACTTCATGGAAACATCTGCTCTGGAAGCAACTAATGTGGAAAACGCATTTGCTGAAGTTCTAACTCAGATCTACCATATCGTGAGCAAGAAGGCTATGGAGACAGGCGATGAAGGGGCTGCTTCAGCAGTTCCCTCCAAGGGCGAGAAAATTGATGTCAGTAAAGATGTCTCTGCCATGAAGAAAGGGGGTTGCTGTTCAAGCTAGGATGATGTTAATCTGAAGTCTGATTGTTTAAGGGATGCTGCCGGAGTTTGTCCTGTGCATCGATATCTTTGTAAACCTGTTGTAAAATCTTCCTAAAAGGTGCCTGAAGTAGGAGTTCGGCGGAGATTGATTTAATATACATTCAAAATTTTTCCTGATGGCTGTTATATTTAGCAGACAAGAGGCGTATCAGTAGCAAGGTATTACATTACACTGTTGCATTTTAATAGGTGGTTAGAAAAACTGTTTACTGAGAAACGGTTATTCCCAACTCTTTTGCTGGAAATACCATACGTTAAGTCTCTTCTATTCCTTTATCAGCCAGATCCAAAACTATCATTCTTACACTGTAAATGTAATCTCATGAAATGCAGAAATGGGGTTTCACAAGTGAGGTATGCCTCTCGCGCACACATATTTAGCAGTAATTCTTACATAGTTTTGTGCTTGTATCGCTTCAAATGGGGTTTGTTTTGTTGAAACAAAATTTTCATAGCAAAATTTGTGCATGGGGTTCGCTTTGTTAAACGAAAATTTTCATGCAACATTTTTTGACATTTGTCAATGTGATTACATTTTTATTTTTTTGTATAGTTTTATGACATCGTATTATTGTGTAATCGTGTTTAAAGATTATCAAATTTAAAAATCATAAATTTGCTACATTAATGGCTAACCCTGACATAATTTAAGCTGGCATTTGTCGTAATTTATACATCTCTGTGCAATAATGGATAAGAACACGTATAAAGAAAAAGGAAATTGTCATTTATCACTAGTGACGTTATCCTGACCACTTCTATAATTAAACGCGTAAGATGTTGGGTTGCAAATCAAGGCTTAATCTGCTAAAATGTTTCAAAGGTTAAATCATCAATTTAGAACCAGAATCAAACTTTTAGTTCAATTTAAAGATATAGATTTTGACTCGAGTCAAATCAAGATTAAACATTTTCGAAGTAACTCAAATAAAGAATTTTTAACAAAGGTGTAGCTCAAATAGGGAATTTTTAACAGAGGTGAATTGCACGCGCAGATAACTATTTAACTGAAATACGTGGCAGTTATAATATTGACTATGTAATTTTTTCTAATTGATTTTTGTTTAAAAATATATAAATGTTTTTTTTAACAATTTTCTTGACATTGTAGAGAGAGTGGTAGGGTTTCTGAGCATTAGTAGTTTTTCAAAAAAAAAAATTCAAGGGTTTTTAGATCTATTAAGTTTGGGATGATTGCAGGGAAATCTAGCCAGGGATTTGAGTTTGAGAAGATTCAGTGATCATTTTTGGAGGCTTTAGGATTCTCTAGTGACCGATGATGGCAAAGTAATGCAGTGCATGGTAAGCCGGTGATTTTTTCCATATCAGGAAGAAGACAAAGGGAAGTCGACTATTGAGGGAGAAAGCATATTTAGAAAGTGAGGAGAGGCCAATAATTTTTTAATTGAGTGGTTAAGAAGGCTTGGTCTGGTGGTTGTTATCCCTCTTTAGAAGGAATTAGGTCTAAGATTTGATTCCTTACTTCCTCATTGTGCCTCATATGAACCAAAAAAAAATTGAGTGGTTAAGAATGCGTTATGATATTTTATAAAATTTGAGTTTGAATTCAAACAACTTTATCTTCGATTATTTAATATTTTTTTATAACAAAAAAAAGGAAAGTAGAGGAAAATGGAATAGACAAAAAGAGAAAGGAAAGAAAAAAGAAAATAAAGAAAAACAGGGAATGAATGAGAAAAAAAAGGAAGTTGATTAAGTTAAGGAAAGAAAAAAAAAAAAGAAAGATTTTTAAGGTTATTATGTTAAATAAAAAATTGTATCCTTAATTAAAAAATAACTTAAAGATTGGATATTAAATTGAGCATTTGGAATATTTCAAATGAACAACCACTACTTACATATTTTAATTTTTTATTTAAAATTTGATTTAATAGTAATTATAAACCAATTATTAAAAACAATTAATTTTTTATCTTTAATACCAACTTGGGTCCCTCAATCCCTCCTCTCTGCCCCAACTACTCCTTATATTATAAATTTCCAATTTTCTTTGCCTAGGCTGGACAAAAGCTTGAGATAGAAGCAAAGATTAAAATATATATAATCATGTGAAACTCTCTTAATGTATTTAAACTATTGATGTTTGAATTTGAATGAAATCAATGATAAGAACCCTAAAATTTATAAAATTAGATTGAATTTTTTTTCTTCTTGAAACAAAATATCTGTCCATTATTCATACCATCACCTAAAACTTTAAAATTGCGTTTGGACGGAGAGTTTTAAAATTTTGAAGTATTTTAAAATGAAATTATTTCAAAATTCTTTATTTTAAAATGCTAGCATTTATAATTGATTTGTTTGGGTAAATAATTTTTACAAAGAATTTTAGAATATTTGAATTTGATTAAATAAAAAAATAATTATAAAAGAAGAAAAATAATAATATTATATATTAGAAAAAGAAAAATATCAAATAAAATATGTAATATGAGTATCATTAGATTTGTAAAAATGTGTAAATATTATTAATAAAATAAAAAAATAAAAAAATATATATTAAATTTAAATAAAATAATATTTCTTTTTGTTTTTAACTTTATATTTAATAGTGGCTATGTCTAATAAAGTAAGGAAGAGTGGAAGGAATTTGGAAAAATCACATCTTTAGATGGATTTTCAAGAAGAAATTTGAGTATCTCAATTTCTCTTTTGAAATCCCTCCTAAATTTTGAAATTCTTCAATTTTTTTGGGTGTAAACCGCAAGTATTATCATCAGTTTTAACGGTCTGAGACTAATCATGCTCAGAGTCGGAGTTTTATCACAGTTAAGGCTCCTCACCCCTTCCCAAATATGTGTTTAGTGAGGATCGAACTCGAGAATTCTTCCCAAAAACTTAGTCTGTGTTGCCAACTGAGTCACAAACAATTCATTGGTAAATTTTTCAAAATTTTTACCAAAAAAAATTTACATTTTAAACTTTCAAATATCATAATTGAAAAGAATTCCTTCCTTAAAATCCATTGTCCAAACACACTCTAAACGTATTTCCGTTGGTTTTGACTTGATGGTACGTTTGCCCCACCAAACTTTTAAATTATGATGTTGTTTAATATGTGCATAACATGCATAGATGATTGAGGTAGAATATTAATTACAAGAATGCGACATTTTTTTTATTAATTATAATGTTATGATTTGATAATTTTTTTTATTGTTTTTCAGAAGTAAGCATAGGATAATTTGATAAAAGAAAAACATGGAAATTAACTTAAAAGTCTAAAAACTGGTACTACTATGATTTTCATGAAGGAAGCTGAGAATCAAGAAATGCTGCTTTGAGTCTCGTTAAAACTGTTTCAATTCAATTAAATCCCTCGAGCAGACGGCAAAGTTTGGTAGCTACAAGAAGGTAACGACAGAGTTTGGAATTCGGAATTTTTTATTCATTTACTACACCGAAATCAAAGCAAATTAAAACTGTTAAAAAAAATCAGAGGAAAACGGATAATGTAATGTAAGAGATTTTTTTAAAAAATAAAATAAAATAAAAATGTTCGTTTTCTTTGTTGTCTCCGCTCTGAATTTCGTATTTTGTGCCACACGATAAGCACCGCACGACGTTGAAACCAACGACTCCTACGCGATTTGCAAATTCATTATTGGCCACATGTCAGCAGATCCCCACTTGTGGTCCCACATTCCGTTTATGCCTAAACACAAACGAGCACTCAGGTAATTCCCCCAGATCGGCGAATAACGACTCGTCCTCTTCCCTCATCGGGAAATACATCGCCACGTCAATCCCGCTGTTGTCCCTTTCAGCAAATATCGGACTCTCCAAAACCGTCGACGACGTGGTTTCCATCTCTCCGAACCAAGCAAATTCATCGCCCGTTGTAAGAATCGAGTCGTCCGTCAGATCAGCGAACCTCTCTTCGGTCCCTGATTCCGGTTCCGTGTCGGGCTGCGACGTAGATGGCTCGGGCCTTACAGCTGTTGTGGTTGGTGTCTCCGCTGCTGCAGCAGCAGCAGCTGCCGCCGCCGCAGCTTGTTTGGCGGCGGAGGTGTTGTTTCTAGAAGCGGGCCAAGGGTGATTGTGTTCACAGGAGTACGTGATCACTAACATTGTAGGGTCCACGTGGCTCCTCTCAACTTGTTTTCTTGCCGGACATCCCTTTGAGCTACTACACCGGTAATAACCTCTGCCGGCCGTAAAATCAAAACAGAAACCTTAATCTACGATTGATGATTATAGAATCCTAAACTTTGAAATTTACGCCTTGACGCAGAGAAACATAGGTTAAATTTACTGCCAGTTACTCTAGTTACCTGGGGTAAGGAGAGCCTTTGATGGGTTTTTGGCCGTACTTTCGCCAAGCCCAAGAATCGGACGGTGGAGCACCCTCGCCTTTAAGGCGGGAACCTTCAACGTCCTTGATTGGCACTGACACCACTCTTTTCTGCATGGATCTTTTACTGCAACAAAACCCCATTACGTCAAAACAAAATTGCCCCAAAAAAACGATCTTAACAGAATTTTGAATACTTTCAGGAAAAAAAATACCCTTTTCTAGGAGAAGTGAGTTTCATGTCGTTGAAAGTGGAAGAAGGAGGAGATTTGGCGCCGGTTTCTGATGAAACGTTGTCGTTTTCTTCTGCTTGTTGTTCAGTAACAAAAGGGTTACGGGCTTTGCTGAAACTACCACCACCGTCCATGATTGATGGTCAGAGCTTGAGAATCAGAAGAGCTTATGGCAAGCGTTGATTAACCCTAGAAAAGGATCAAAGCAAAGAAGAAGAAGAAGAAGAAGAAGAAGAAGAGAGAGAAAGGGTTAGGTCGAAGCAGAAGAGAAATGAAGAAGGGTGGTCCTTTCAAAAATGTGGGGAGAGAGGAGCGGCATGTTGACAAATTGGGTTTTGGTATTTGTTTATAAAGGACGTGCAAGCAAATGTGATACAAATCCTGAAGTTTATTAAAATGCAACTTGAAAATGACCACCTTTTCTAATTATTTTCATTTTTTATAATAATATTTTTTTTGGTTACATAGCAAAATATTTTTTATAATAATATATAAGCTATATATTGCCACCTCTTAAATCTCTTTGCTTTTTTATTAGTTTATATTAATCAACCAAAGCACACTGTTTAGAGTTTTCCCACTGTTCATCGATAATTTTTTTAACACTGTTTAGAGTTTTCCCACTGTTCATCGATAATTTTTTTAATGGGATAGCCAGTCATACTCACCGTCCTTGTTTTTTTTTTTGAAATCTTTCAATATTTGAATGATATTTAATCTTAATTAATTTAAAGTTAAGTTATAATCGAATCTCAAATAAAAAAAATTTTTTTAGCTTTTTTTTCATTCACAAAATTTGAATTCAAAATTTTACTTAAAAGACATTAAATTTTTTTCATTGGACTCAACAAACATTGGTACACACCTTTGTTTCTTCACTATTATTCTCGTTGTCTTCTTTGTTTTTTAATTAATTAATCAATGTATTTTCCTTTATTTTTGCTTTTCTTTTGTTGTTTTTGGAAAGTGGTTGGTGTTGCTAATACTGAAACTCTCTTATCTAAATGCCTAACTCTTTATCCATAATAAAGGCCAAAAATTTTTATGGCTGCCAATAAAGGTTTTGGGGAACTTTAGCAAGTTAATTAGATTTGAGTTCGGAGATTGGTGCTTAATTTAATTTATAGGATTTTCTTAAAAAAAAGATTAATGAACTACAAATATTGAATGAAGGACTGAGATCCTTTGTCATTTTATTTGTTTTATCTTTGTTTGTTGTCGATGTCTTGTTTAAACTTTAGAGTACTATCCATGCACTCTGCTGTCTTCTCTAATCTTCTTACTATAACATTAGGGTTTGCAATAACTACTCTTCGCAAATAATTTTTTATTATTTCTTGTCCATAATGAAGATATACTTGCATGTCTATGTTCAAGATTTTGTAATTTTTGTCCTGGGATATGCATAGGTAACTATAGGCTCTCTGGTTCTTTATCCTAGTAGATTCTAGATGTTTTCATACTGCTTATAATTTTAATACAATTCTTTGATTGGCAGAAAAGAAAAAAGAAAAATGTAACAAAGAAAAGAAAAAAGAAAAACTACAAATAAGGGTTTTGGCTATACACATGTAATTCAGTTTCCACCTATATTTGAAATGCGAAAGTGTAATTAATTGTTTAATTATCTCAATATGTAATCCTACAACATAAAAAGTAAGTAAATAATTAAATAAATAAAAGATAAAAAGGTATTGTAGGTATGGCCTATGGGTGATTAATTATAAGTATAAAAAATCAACTTTTGAGTTTGTTTTTCTAACTTAGAATAAAGTAAACTGAAATTGGCACATAATTAATAATTTTTAACATCCTTAATCGTGCTAGGACTACAAGAAACAAGAATCTGTTGTATTCTTTGGGCTGCTAAAAAGCCAGCTATGTTCTCTAAATCACCAAAAAAAAAAAGGAAACCAAAGAAAAAGCAGACACTTTGATTCAGTGCACATGGTCTTCTCGAAACAATTGAGGAGAAAGTTATCCATTTGCCTAATTAATTTTAATTATATATTGTTAGTCAATTATAGTAACATATAATTCAATGTTAGTGACTTCATCAACTTTGGTCTTGACTAATTAATTCTCTCTTTCCTTGGCTCTAGTCCTAACCATATCTCTCACTACTCTTCTTGTCATCACTTCCATTTCTTTGATTTTTTTTTCCTTAATTATTAAGAAATATTAGCAGATGTATATATATACTCCTTATTAACACCGTTGCCGATTAATCAATTTAATAAAATAAAATAAAATAAAATAAAATAATGCTACCATACTTGTATAATTGAGATTCCCCAGCTCTCACTACAAATAAAACTTAGAAATTATTCTTTGGGCTATAACTATTTTCATTGGTTTGACGATCAAGTCAATCATTTCATCGCTTTCATCCATCTTTTTTTTTTTTTGTTCAGATCGCTTTCATCCATCTTAACTGGAAATTTTTTGCCAAGTTAACTTAAAATTTCTGTCATTAATGGCTAATGGATAAGCGACAAATAAAGGGCTTGGAAGAAACCGTTGGATTATCACAAGCTTTCTTCGATCAGGACAATAATAAGTTTTGTTATTATGATTTAATCGCAATCTTTTGTCTGAAAGAATTGAACATGTAATTAAAATTACATATATTATTTTTGAAACTAATTGAAAGTGCATTTCACCTTTTTATATCAACATCAATCTTTTCCTTGACAAATCATGATCTTAATGTGTAGGAGAAAAATCTTGGGAATTTAGATAATTATGATATTATTTTTTTAATAAGATCAGAGATATTTTTAAATTTTGCTTAAACCTAATTAATCGTTTCTTAGTTTTTTATTTTTGGATTGCCTATAACAGTTCAAAGATGGGTAGGAAATGTCATATATGAACATGAAATTAATCATGATTAGATAGGGTTGGATAATTATAATTGTTATTGTTGTTGCACAAAACAACAATAAAGATATGCTGACGTTGATGTTCGTACTTAGTCTCCACGTGTCTCCAAGAAGCTTCTGTAAAACAAGAAAAGTCAGAGAGACACAGGGGTGGTTTCCTGCGTAGGTACTCCGATACTTAAGTCAGCAGAAAGTTCTTTAGTATTGGGAAGCGTAAAAGCCAGTAGTCAAAAATTAAAGAATAAGATTGTACCTGGAGCCTATTTATAGGCGAATACTCTAGGTTAATTACCTGAGGGTAAGTATGTCAAATAGCCAAGAGTTTGTGTCCGAATATAACACAAGTTTCTCAAAACCGGAAACATTTGGAGCCTGTCGCCGGCGAGAAACCCATGCCGCTTGGTGAATTATGGCGTCAGGAGTCTGTCGCTAGCGAGAGCCGGGATGTGCACCACGTGTCGCATCATGACTAAGGCGATAGACTGTGAGTCGTTGCCCAGCGACAGGTGTGATGGCGCACTTTACCTCTATCGCTGAAGGCCACGTGAACCAGTGAGTCTGTCGCCCAGCGACAGATGTGATGACGCACTTTACCTATGTCGCCGAAAGCCACGTAGACCAGTGAGTCCTTGCCACGTAGTGATCTCTGACGCCATTGGACCTGGCCCAACATGGGTAGACTTTGTCATATCAGTTATAATTGTGATAGTAATTAACTTTTATTCTCCAAAATAATATTTGATTTTGATTTTGAGTATTAATTAATTTGATATTTATAAGTATTTGTCGTATTGTATATATGAATTCTTCCAAAATATGTTAATTTAAATGAGAATGACATTAGGAACTTAAAATTTGAAATTCTATATTGTTGACTAGCTCAGTTATTATTGGACCATGTACATGTCTCTGTCAACAATAGAGATGGGATTTGAAAATTAAGAGCAAACCGGGTGTTTTGTCACCTCAAAATATCAAAAGATTTGATCCTTCCAGACTTTCATTGATGCGTGAAGCAATGTGATTTTTCATCTTCCTCTTTTAAATAGTAATTTTATTCAAATATGTTTTATAAATAAATATTTGATACAAATTAATATATAAATCTATATATTATTATTATTGACTTATAACATATCATCTCAATAATCCATAATTTTAAAAAAAGATATTATTAAAGTTAATAATTAATGAAATATAATAATATGATTTAATAATAATATATAAAATTTTTTAAATGGAGAATTCATCAAATATAAACACAATTTTTTATTTATTTAAAAGCATTGAATGACTCTAATTATTAGCTCGTAGTTTATGTTCGCTGTTGCCATCTCTGACTTCCGTCAGCTACGGCATCTCCCATGGCCCCTGCCTCCCTCCCTCCCTCTGGCATTAAAAAGTTTATTTTTTCTGAGAAAAAAAAAGAGAAAAATGAAAATATATGCAACAAACTATACATATAATATAATATAATATAATATAAATTTCCTCATGCCTTCGTATTTTACATTTATACCCTGGAACTCCCTCCTAACCATGATTTATACACATTTTAGACACGACATGCACGATTATTTTTTTTTATTACAACTCGTTTCACATACGCAGATATTATGATGTATTTTATTCTACAAAATAGATTATGACAAAATTATTAGCAGCCCATGTCTGGTTTGCTTTTATTTCATAAAAATATTTGAATCTCAACATCCAATGGAATGTAATTCACATGCATGCTTTTTTAGATCCATGTAATGTGGAATATCAGGAATATATATGAACATGAAATTAATCATGATTAGATAGGGTTGGATAATAATAATTGTTATTGTTGTTGCACAAAACAACAATAAAGATATGCTGACGTCGATGTTCGTACTTAGTCTCCACATGTTTCCAAGAAGCTTCTGTAAAACAAGAAAAGTCAGAGAGACACAGGGGTGGTTTCCTGCGTAGGCACTCCGATACTTAAGTCAGCAAAAAGTTCTTTAGTATTGGGAAGCGTAAAAGTCAGTAGTCAAAAATTAAAGAATAAGATTGTACCTGGAGCCTATTTATAGGCGAATACTCTAGGTTAATTACCTGAGGGTAAGTATGTCAAATAGCCAAGAGTTTGTGTCCGGATATAACACAAGTTTCTCAAAACCGGAAACATTTGGAGCCTGTCGCCGGCGAGAAACCCATGTCGCTTGGTGAATTATGGTGTCAGGAGTCTGTCGCTAGCGAGAGCCGGGATGTGCGCCACGTGTCGCATCATGACTAAGGCGATAGACTGTGAGTCGTTGCCCAGCGACAGGTGTTATGGCGCACTTTACCTCTATCGTCGAAGGCCACGTGGACCAGTGAGTCTGTCGCCCAGCGACAGATGTGATGACGCACTTTACCTATGTCGCCGAAAGCCACGTAGACCAGTGAGTCCTTGTCACGTAGTGATCTCTGACGCCATTGGACCTGGCCCAACATGGGTAGACTTTGTCATATCAGTTATAATTGTGATAGTAATTAACTTTTATTTCTCCAAAATAATATTTGATTTTGATTTTGAGTATTAATTAATTTGATATTTATAAGTATTTGTCGTATTGTATATATGAATTCTTCCAAAATATGTTAATTTAAATGAGAATGACATTAGGAACTTAAAATTTGAAATTCTATATTGTTGACTAGCTCAGTTATTATTGGACCATGTACATGTCTCTGTCAACAATAGAGATGGGATTTGAAAATTAAGAGCAAACCGGGTGTTTTGTCACCTCAAAATATCAAAAGATTTGATCCTTCCAGACTTTCATTGATGCGTGAAGCAATGTGATTTTTCATCTTCCTCTTATAAATAGTAATTTTATTTAAATATGTTTTATAAATAAATATTTGATACAAATTAATATATAAATCTATATATTATTATTATTGACTTATAACATATCATCTCAATAATCCATAATTTTAAAAAAAGATATTATTAAATTTAATAATTAATGAAATATAATAATATGATTTAATAATAATATATAAAATTTTTAAATGGAGAATTCATCAAATATAAACACAATTTTTTATTTATTTAAAAGCATTGAATGACTCTAATTATTAGCTCGTAGTTTATGTTCGCTGTTGCCATCTCTGACTTCCGTCAGCTACGGCATCTCCCATGGCCCCTGCCTCCCTCCCTCCCTCTGGCATTAAAAAGTTTATTTTTTCTGAGAAAAAAAAGGGAGAAAAATGAAAATATATGCAACAAACTATACATATAATATAATATAATATAATATAAATTTCCTCATGCCTTCGTATTTTACATTTATCCCTTGAACTCCCTCCTAACCATGATTTATACACATTTTAGACACGACATGCACGATTATTTTTTTTTATTACAACTCGTTTCACATACGCAGATATTATGATGTATTTTATTCTACAAAATAGATTATGACAAAATTATTAGCAGCCCATGTCTGGTTTGCTTTTATTTCATAAAAATATTTGAATCTCGACATCCAATGGAATGTAATTCACATGCATGCTTTTTTAGATCCATGTAATGTGGAATATCAGGAATATATATCACTACAAAATTAACCCAATCAAGGCAAGCAAACGACACGCTTTGCCATTCCTAGACTCTATCAAAGTTATCATCAGCTAGCACAATAATATTGTACAATGGTTTTTCTAGTTTAGTATTTTTAATTACCCAATTTAAACTCATTGAAAAATATACGTAATATTTATGTAACACTTCAATCTCACATTAAGATATTGCAAAATTATACTATAATATATAATTACAAATTTGAACTGATCATACTTGTGAAACAGCTTTATGAGATAAATTTTTGTAAAATTTCTATCAAAGCAGACAATACTTTATATGTTCAATGTAAGTCTTTTGTGAATCCAAATTAATTTGTCCTGAGATTTTTTTTTTGCTTTTTTCTTTAATTCATGATTACTTAGTTTTACTGATCCAAGGACCAACTTTCAGTTTTTCACCATTAATGTTGAGGCATGTCCAAATTTATACATAGGGCAGGCAGCCTTTTGGTTAACTGCAAACTCTTTGGCTCGGAATCATTTTTAGCTAGCTAATTTAATTTGTTGTTTTTATCCATAGGAGTAAGTGTCCGGAGTTTGACATAACCGTGGACCCCTGAAACTATTTAAGAAGTGACCAAAAAAAACATTTAAGAAATTGCATCACACTCTCTTACTAATATATTTATGTAGTGAGGTACTGAAAAATTAAAAAAATCATAAAATTCACATCAATCAATATAATACTTGACGGTCAAGATGCTCACAACATCTAATGTTGACTTTGCTTTATTTAACTTTTTAGAATTTTTTTTGTGTAAATCACATGTATTTTCATCCGTTTTAACGGTATGAAACTAATCCTACTTGGAGCTTAATCATAGTTAAAGCTCCTCATCCCTCTCCAAAGATATGTTTAGTGAAGATCGAACTCGAAAACTCTTCCTACAAACTCAACAAATGTTACCAACTAAGCCACAAACTATGAGTTTTAACTTTTTAGAATTGGTTGCCTATGTCCAATTCTTTGGTAATTAAGATAATTTATTAATGTAGCAACTAGCAGGCGGTAGTTAATAACCCCAAGTCCATGGTGCAGGCCCAACTTTTGATTACCACTAAGATATGTAAATATACGCACACACAACACAACAGTTTCTTCGACATTTACAATGGAATTTACAATTTTTTTTGTTCAAAGGATACAACACTTAACAAAATTATGGTGATTTTGTTAAGCTTAGAATCCCTTATAAACTCACACACTACACACAATACAAGTGATGTGGGAGGTAGAAAATCCACACACATATGCAAACACACACGCATGCAAGCAAGCAAATGCTTAACTCCACACACAACACACATCACTCACAAATGCACGCAATGAATGCTTTTTTTGTTCAGTGAAGGAACGCAACACTTAACAAAACCATGATGATTATGAAATTTACAATTTAGGGACTTTATTCAAAAATAAAGAATTTAGGGATTTTTAACTGTCATCAGCTTGGGATCTTTGATATTTTGTCATGTCACATCTATGTTGGGTCAGGGTTTCGTTACCAACCGGGTTGAAATTATGCTGCTCATATGTAACAAAAATTAAAAAAAGGACTCTGCAAACATGAGCGAAAGAAACTCCCAATCATGCACCGAAGAAGAAGACCTGAAAGTTAGAAGCGTAAAGTGTACGAAAAATGGCGAGTTCAAAGCCAACGATCATGAAGCACAGGACTTTCAAACACAAGCTTTGTCGTACAAAGATTCTCTAATGGGGGAGACAGAGAATATTTCTGACCCATTTGTCAACAGTCCCAAATTTCTCGATGAAGAATCGGATCAAGAGGCAGAGGGTGAGGATGACATCCCCACAATACTTTTGCCCAAAGAGGAAAAGAATAGAACAAGAAGTCAATGGCGACAGTCCATCATAGTTAAAACCTTTGGCAGATCTGTCGGTTACAAGTTCCTTCTGCCAAAAGTAAATTCTCTATGGAAACCAAGAGGGGGGATGGATTGCATAGACTTGGGAAAGGATTTTTTCCTTTTCCGATTCAAGAACGTTGAGGATTTTCTCAGGGTTCTTTATGGAGGTCCGTGGTTCGTGGGTTCCTTATATTTAACCATGCGTTTGTGGGAGCCAAGATTCATTGCAGAATCAGCAAAGGCATTCTCCACCACCGCAGTTTGGGTCAAATTACCAGGTCTGTCAATTGAACTATTCGACAGAAAGATTCTTCAGAGAGTGGTAAATCAGATTGTAACAATTTTAAAAATTGATACATGTACTAAGTTGAGCACTAGGGGAAGGTATGCCCGAATATGTGTGCAAGCTGACCTTGATAAACCATTACTTCCAAAAATCCGAATTGGCAAATTGGTGCAACCATTGCTCTACGAGGGAGTTAACCTGTGTTTTCAATGCGGACTAATCGGACACCGTAAAGATAGTTGTACTCAAGGGAAGGACATCATGGAAGAGACGTCTCAAGGAGCTCAATCTCAAGAGGTTGAAGACTTAACAGAGGTCGGTAAAGATGGGAAAGAGGGATATGGCCCTTGGATGGTGGTGACTAGGAGAAAGGGAAAGAGTGGTAAAGATCGTCAGATAGGCGAGAAAATTCCGGCGAGAAACCTGGAAAAGAACCCGATCCAAAAGCACAATGAAAAGGGCAAATCTGTTTTGTCAGAAAAAACTTACTTTCCTGTACAACGGTCGGATTGGCAGAACACTTCAGGAAATGGTGTACAGGCAATAGTCACATCGATTGAAGAAAGGACAAACTTAAAAAATC
The DNA here is from genome assembly GCA_031772115.1 of Heritiera littoralis. Classification (NCBI taxonomy): domain Eukaryota; kingdom Viridiplantae; phylum Streptophyta; class Magnoliopsida; order Malvales; family Malvaceae; genus Heritiera; species Heritiera littoralis. The sequence continues at coordinate 3,072,898 of JAPDPK010000026.1, read as the reverse complement.
AAAACCAACTAAATACCAACAAGGAGATCTCATTCCCAGTTCCATCTGAACTAAACAAGGACAAATCTATTTTCTTGTTCGGAAGTGATTTCAGCACCCCAGAAACTTCTAAAGGTAAGGCTTCAACAAACAGGAAACAGACTAAAGAGAAAGCGACAATCATCTCCCATGGAAGACCCAATGGCAAACTTCAGCAATCTGGAGATGATGCACTTAATTCGGGAAGGAAGAACGATCACGATGAAAAGAGCATTAGAGATCTTGTTCGACCACCATCCCCAGAGCCCAGAGTGGCATACAGAGAAAATCATGGAAGCTTGGAACAACATGGTGCTGGCCATAGATGTACCGAATATTCAAGACCACCTTCACCTACTGGAGGAAACAAATCACCCATATCTTCTAAGAAAGGTAGAAACACTACCTCCGTTGGGAAAAACTGCACTGAACCAGATCTCCATCGATACAGTGAGAATAATGGAAATAGAAGAGAGCAAGGAGGAAGCTTGGTTATGCACAACACGACCAATAACCAAACCCCTAACCTTGGTGATCAAAACAAGCAAGGTGATCAACGAGAACAGGGTGAATTACTCTCTAATGGCTCTTCCTCAATACCACCATCATCCGAAATTGTTATGCATGACGCCGGAGGGTGTGAGGAGCATACCAGAGCGGGCGAACTGGCTACTTAATTCGCCATCCAGTGAATCATACCCAATGCTGATCATTTTTTGGAATGCCAGAGGGGCGGGCAGCCCGAAATTTAGAAGAACTTTCATGGATTTAGTCAAAATGAATAATCCAGCGATAGCTATTATCGTTGAAACTAGAATTGCAGGTGAGAGAGCTGACAACATTTGCAGATCCCTTGGTTTTGACAACCATTTCCGAGTAGATGCAGATGGTTTTTCAGGGGGTATATGGCTACTGTGGCAAGGGAATAAAGTTGCAATTGATGTCCTTCATTCATCCTCACAAGTCATCCATGCATCTGTTCAGGTAAAAACTATGCCTAATTCTAGTTCCTCTTCTAACTCTAATATTATTTTGATCCTATCTGCTATCTATGCACGTCCATATTATGCTACTAAGCGTGTCCTTTGGGACGAGTTGACAAACTTTGCACAGACTCATAATCTGCCTTGGGCATTACTAGGAGATTTTAATGAACTTACATGTGATTCTGAGAAATTAGGAGGTAAACCAATTAAACAGAATCAGGCTAGACGTTTCCTAGAATGTATGAATAATTGTGGCATAATGGATCTTGGCTTTGTTGGTCAACAATTTACGTGGACTAACAAAAATCATCATGGCCAATAATTAGAGAAAGATTAGATAGAGGATGGGCAAATGGTGAGTGGAAGCTTCATTTCCCTAGTGCCACTATTTTTCATCTCACAAAACTCCACTCAGATCACAATCCTTTATTGCTTGACACCACACCTTCTAGACCACGACTTGGCCCAAGACCATTCAGGTTTGAGACAATATGGTTCTCATACCTTGGTTTTAAAGACGTGGTGAAACAATCATGGATCCAAGCTCAAAATTTAGCCACTCAAGCAATCACAATTTTTAAGGAAAATATCACCATTTGGAACAAATATACGTTCGAAAACATTTTCTATAGGAAGAAGAGACTCTGAGCTAGATTGGAAGGGATACAAAGAGCACTAGTTTCAAATCCCAATAATTGGCTTATAGCACTAGAGGAATCACTAGAGGAAGAATACCAACAAGTACTCAAGCTTGAAGAAGAATTATGGGCTTTAAAATCTAGAGTAGACTGGATATCTGATGGAGATAGAAACACAAGACTCTACCACTTAAGTACCCTACAACACAGAAAGAATAACAAGATCCTTGCCTTGAAAGATGATTTTGGAAATTGGATTTATGATGCAAAGGAGATTAGAGAAGCCATCGCGGAACATTTCATCCAGCTCTATTCAACGAGTTGTGATCATAGCCTCCTTAACTCTCCTTTATACAGTAGGTTTGCTAACAGCCTAACTAGCGAAGATGTAGATTCGCTGGAGAAGTCTATTACTCCTTGCGAAGTTTTCAGAGCGATGATCCATATGAAACCTCTAAAGGCACCAGGCCCAGACGGGCTACATCCCATTTTCTTTAAAAAAATGTTGGAAAATTGTTGGCAGATCTGTGGTGGATTTGGTTCAACAGGCTTTCAACATGGGAAAACTTTCGGAAGGAATCAATGATTGTTTGTTATGCCTTATTCCTAAGATCCAAAATCCAGTGTCACTCAATTAATTTACACCCATTAGATTATGCAACACAATTTACAAAATCATTTCTAAAGTGCTGGTTAATAGGATTAGACCTGTGCTTGCTAGGATTATCAATCCACTTTAGTCGAGCTTTATTGCGGGACGAAAAGCGCAAGACAATGCAATTGTAGCTCAAGAGATCGTTCATTCTTTCAAAAAGAAGAAAGGCAAGAAAGGGTGGGCAATGATGAAGTTAGATCTAGAGAAAGCTTACGATAGACTAGAATGGGGCTTCATTAGAGAGGTCCTAACCTTTTTTAGATTCCCTGTTAGATGGATAAAACTCATCATGTCATGCATCTCATCTTCTTCTATGACCATTCTAGTCAATGGAGAACAAACTAGGAGTTTCTCCCCCTCTAGAGGGATTAGGCAAGGAGACCCGCTCTCACCATATATTTTCATATTGTGCATGGAATTCCTATCTCTTAAGATCTTAGAAGCCATAGAAGAAGGTCAATGGATCCCTATTCAGTTGTCAAGAGGGGGCCCTAAACTCTCTCACTTGTTCTATGCCGATGACTTAATCTTGTTAGGAGAAGCCTCATTGGCTTCTTGCAATAAGATGATGTCGGTTCTTCAAGATTTTTGTGACATTTCTGGTCAAAAAGTGAATTTAAGTAAATCAACTATTCTTTTTTCTGAGAATGTGGAGAAAGAACATAAGGAATCTCTTAGTAGAGTTCTAGGAATTCCTTTTGCAAGTGAATTGGGAAAGTATCTAGGCTTTCTAATGGCAGGAAGACACAATGCCTCTCATTGCCGTTTCATTGTGGACAAGTTGAACAAAAGTTAACGGGATGGAAAGCTAATCTTTTGTCCTTTGCAGGAAGAGTTACATTGATCAAATCCGTTCTTAATGCAATTCCGACATATTATATGCAAGGAACACATATCCTTACTAGTATTTGTCATAAGATAAACAAGATCTCAAGGAATTTTCTCTTGGGTTCTTCAGAGGAACACAAGAGATTCCACTTAGTAAATTGGAAGATAGTGACCTCATCAAAAGAGGACGAGGGCTTGGGGATTAAAGATATGATTAGTCTGAACAAGGAAAATATGGCAAAAGTGGGGTGGCGCTTTATGAATGAACCTGATAGTATGTGGACTAAGGTATTGAAGTCGAAATATTCAAAAAACGGGGTTTTGACCGGTATTAAAAAGAACATCAACATTATCGAAAAAAAGGATGAGGTGGATCATTAGATCAGGGAGACAGGTCCTGCTTTGGTCCGAGGATTGGACAAGTCTAGGTCCACTCAACTCAATTATCTTTGGGCCTTGGAGACAACAAGATGTACTAATGGTAGTTCGTGATACACTTTCCAACAATGGGGAATGGAATTTTGAAGCACTCGGTGCACCAATTCCTGAGGAAATTCGACAAAGAATTCAGGCTATTCCATTTCAAAAAGAGAATCTAGCTAATGATATGATCTCTTGGAAGTTCTCTCCAATAGGCTCCTTCTCGATTGGCTCAGCATACAAGATTACAAAGAATTCTGAAAACTCCCTAAATCTTTGCTGGGAAAGCATCTGGAAATCTCAATCTTTGCCTAAGGTTCAAACATTTTTATGGTTGTGCAACCATAATAAAATAGCTACACATCAATGTCTTGTTGACAGGGGCATGCATATCTCCCCCACTTGTCCTAGATGCAACACTGAAGTGGAAACAACGATTCATTGTGTTAGAGATTGTAGTCTGGTCAAGCTGTTGTGGGAGAAACTAGGCATTCCGGAGGAACTCAAACCTTCTTTCATGTTGGATATTAATAAATGGATTTCAACCAACCTTAACTCAAAGTCTCTTTCTTTGATCGGAAACATCCCTTGGAATGTGGTGTTTCCACTAGCCATTTGGTCTATCTGGATTAGTAGAAACAAAATTATTTTTGAAAATCAGTCTAAATCTTCTAACTCTTGGTTTAACAAGCTTCAACAGAAGATTAAAGAGTTTTGGGCTATCAACAACACAAGTGAAAAGGCAAAGAGCAAGATCATGGTTAACATAAAGTGGAAATATCCTTAAGAAAATTACATCAAATTAAATACTGATGGATCAATAGCTGGGAACCTTGGTAAGGCAGGAACAGGTGGATTATTTCGCGACTTACATGGCATATGGATTGGAGGTTATGCACGAAACATTGGGACCTCAACTAGTGTGTTGGCTGAGTTATGGGGTTTGAGAGATGGATTACAAATAGCAGTAGACAAGGGCTTTTCGAACCTTCTTGTGGAGTGTGATTCACAAAGCATCATAAGGTACGTCTCTAATGGTGTGACCTATTCCCATCCTTATAGTGCTATTATTTCTGATTGTAGGGCACTTATTCGGAGAATCAGAGACGTCAAGCTTAACCACGTTTTCAGAGAAGCGAACTCAAGTGCAGACTGCCTTGCGAAGATGGGGACAGATCTTAATCTTCCTTTTGTTTATTTTGATGTTCCCCCTGATGCTGTTTTGAGCAACCTTTTATTTGACAGAGTTGGTTGTATTACGCCCAGAGTGGCGACTTATAATCCCAGTAGGCGTTAACTCTGTTCCGAACAGTTTTTGATTTATTTATTTCATGCTCCAGTTGATCAAAAAAATAATTAAAAAATAGACAATTATTTTATACATAGTTAGTAGAGTTATTTTATTTCATAAATAGGGTTAAAATTATAACATATATATTATTTTATTTATTTTTTTTTAATATTTTTATATGACATTTGTCATAATCCTAATATCGCTTGTGTAGTAAAAAAAATTTTACCCATAGTGTATCTAATAATTATCCAAAAAAATTATGTTCCATAAGAAAAAAAAATTTTGGATAATTATCCTATATATCATGAGTGAAGTTTTTTTACTCCAAAAACAGAGTTAAGATGATAACACATGTCTTATTTTATATATTTTTTACTTTTGGAATATTTTAAAGGATATGTGTCATCGTCTTAATATCTCTTATGTAGTAAAAAAACTTTACTGACAATGTGTAAAATAATTGTTTTATATTTTTTGCTTTACGGCTAAGGTGTCTCCTAATCAGTTTGCGCATACTTCAAAACTAATTCTTTAACGGACGATTTTAAGTATGCACCATCACATCGGTCTAATGCCTTTAAAAAAATTAATTTTTTTAGTGTTGATCTCAAGACTTGGATCCTAACCTTCATTTACAAGACGACACTTTATTTATCAGTGAATCAATCCTCAATCCTTGAAGTTATGATAAGAAAATATTGAACTTCACCTAAACTTATAGATGTCGAATGAGCAGCATAATTTTAATTTTTGAACCGACCATGTTTTTGTTAACGGAGGATTTTTATGGTACAAGAATAGATAACAAAGTACAATCTCCCTTAATTCTAATTAAATTCCAGCTCTCCTGGGCTCTGGGCTTCATTTATGTTGGATGGACTAAAAGTTTCTAAATAATGGACCTATTATTCTCGATGAATTTGATGGGTCGAGACTCAGAAGTTACCCATGCCGAAAGATCATGGTAACTTTGAGGCCATTAAATTTTCACACCATTTTGAATCAAAAAATTTACCAACTTGATGTTCGTTCTCAATCGTTGTCGTCCAGGGGTTAGGATGTCTGGCTCTCACCCAGGAGACCCGTGTTGGATTCCCGGTAACAGAAAATTTTTGTATCAAATATAATCCAAATGAAAAATCACATTACATTTCTTAAAATATTTTAATTAAAAATAAAAAGCTAAGTTTCAAATTAACAATCAAATCCAATAATATGCTGATCAGAACATAATACCAACCGAAATATTCATTACAATTTTTAAATATCTTCTCATTTTCTAAACCTTAATTAGCATTAAAATGAAAATGAGAACGTCCTAACTAGATTGTCAGACAAAACATCAACATTTCCAACACTTGGCCAACCTTCCCTTAACCTTAAGGATCTTCTATCTTACGAGCGTGTCCGCATCACCTTGCTTTTTATCAATGGCTTTGAGAACAGCTTGAGTAACATCTTTGATATTAACAGTTTCTTGGTCTTGAGCTACAGCGATGGCTTCCATGGCAAAGAAATGGCAGCAAGACACTCTAGCTTGCAGAACATTAAGGCCCAGTTCATCAAACGCCTCTAGAATTGAGACCAACTCGTCCCCTCCTTTATTGCAAGTCACTCTGATCGCAAACTCTTCTCCAATCTTCTCGACCTTCACTTCCTGCAAAGATCCCATCGCCATGAATATAGACATTGAAAAATATATTTGAAAAAATGGGGATAATATATATATATATATATATATATATATATATATATATATATATTATATGAGTTAAACGGATTACATTTGGGATTTGTATACGCTTCAATAGAGTTAAGTATTCGTTTCTGATAGCCATAAGCTTTTGGTACTCTCTTTGTATTTCTTCCAACTTGACTTTGAGCTTGTAAAAATGGAGAAGAACGTTCAAGATGAAGGAACTCCTTCTAACCTTCAAAAAGAAAAAAAACTGGGATTAGCTTCATGAAGCAGATAAGTTTTTGAATCCAAAGAATGATCAGTTCTAAACAAGATTAGCTGGTTTTGACAAAAAACAAAGAGAGAGGCTAAGTGAAATAGGATGTTTTTGTATTACAGATTTGGAGTTGGTGAGAATTCTTAGAAGGTGAAGCTTTCTGCGACAAGCTGTTCTTCTTTGCAGCTTATCCGCCATCTCTTTCTCTCTGTCTAGTTATCTTTCTAGGTAAAACGTGTAGAAGTAGTAGTAAGATTTGAGTGTAGTGGCCTAACTTTTATAGGATTGGAGAAGGGATAAGTAGTTGTAATAGAGGGTATGTCATGGGATCCATAAAATGCCTAGTTGCCATGTACTGCTTGTCTTGTATGAACATGGAATTAAGGATAAAGTTTTTTATTTTATAATCATTTTTATATTTTGTAGTTTAATCACAGGATTAACAATTTTTTTTATTTTTATCCTTTTCAAAATTTCAATCATTCTTATCAAGTAAAACCTTAAGACAGGGAAGAGAAACAAAAGATGAACATTTTGCAAAAACAAGGAAATTATTGGCATTGGTACATGCTGCAGCTGATGAGGCATTAATTTTGGAATATTGAAGGGAATAGTGGTGAAAATCTGTACTAATATTTGTTGCTAATCTGGAAATTTTTGTTGGAATGATTTTCAATTATTAGTGTCCAAGAGGCGTCAATAATCTCTTGATCAAGTAATTAAAAAAAATTAAAGTATGTTGTAAGATTTGATTTGAATCAAAGCAATGTTAATTAATAGGGTAATTGACCACGTGACATCCTAAAATGGTTGGATAGTTAAGGCAACTTTAGAAAATGATGAGACAAAAACTTCATTAATTAACAGTAATAATTAATGTTATTCAATTTTTTATTCCCTCTCCACTTTGATTAGTTAACCAACAATAAAGGATGGACGAGCAAATGCCAAGACATGAAACCTCAGGACAAAACAATCCTACTACAGTACTAATCCATTGAAAATGTAAGAAAAAGGACCACTAAGGGTAGGAGGAAATGCCAAGATGAAAAGGCTCAATTGAAATGATAGATAAAATGGATTATTTGGTTGTCATATTGTCTGCTTCAGTTAGCGATATTTACATGGGAAGGGATGTGGGAATTGAGGTGTCAGATGGTTGCAGTCAGATTCAGAACTAGAATCAGAATCAGGCAATCAATCAAACCATAGGGCACAAACTCAGCCAAAGTTTGTATGCATCTATGCCATGCTGCTATGGTGAGGCATGTTTCTCAGTCTTCACGGGCCGTTCTTATTGGTTTCTTTTTTTTGTCCCCCCGCAAGAAAGGCCCTATGTGCTTTGCCTTTGCCTGCCTGCTGGCCTACTTGTGGCTTGGAGGTCACATGCTCTGACACTCTCACTTCTGTTTTATTCTTTATCGTTCTTTCTTCTTCTGGGGCCTGGGGTCATCATGCCCCCTGTCTACCGTACTTGCACCGACCGACCTTGTCTCAAACCTAAAAATATTTCACATTTAGCTCTTCTCATATTCAAAACTTCGATCCTTTCAGTTCTTTTTTTCTTTTTTTTTCCCCTTTGGTTAGTAGTTTTCCCCTAATTTGATGCCTCATAATTCTTTGTATTCATTTCATTTTGCAATTTATTAAGGAGATGTTTTGGACCAACAAGTAGTTAGAAAAAGTGAAAGTAAATTTTTTTCTCAAATATTTGAATAAAGTTTGAGTTCTGAAAGCTCTTTTGTTGGAATGACTTTATCGTTTATCACTCTTTGCCTGAACAGAATTAATTTCAAACGATACAATAGATAAGAAAATCTGTACTCGACTTAATAATTCGTGTTTATCATGTCATATAAAGACAAAAATTATGTCAAAATTTTTATTAATATGTCAAATATAAATTCTTTTTAAGTTATGTTAAATTCATATGTAAATTTTGTTTTATTTTTTTATCATTTTCATGTAATATTATGGTATCGTTTTTGAGATTGGTAGGTCTATTTGCTGTCTAGTGCAAAGCAAAAGTTTGATTCTCAGTGTATGATATTTCAAATAGATTCTATTGTGAAATCAAGCAATGGTTATCCATGACCTCCATGTCCGCAGACTCTTGTTTCCTTTCCGAATTTAACAACAAAAGTGCAAAGATGACATAGAAATACTAAAGACATCCATAATCAGAGGGCAAAGATCATCCTCTCTAATAATAACAGCATTAATAAAGGCTAATCACACACAGCCATCTCATTGCAATTAGAGATATCAGGGATTTGATATATAGCATTAGAACAATAGCAAAACCGTTGGATATAAACAGTGAGGGTAGAGAGTTCATTCCCTGTAGGCCTGTATGTATAACACGGTACTTTGCCTATTATCAATGACAAGACTTTGTCCACTTTTCAATTATTTTATCTTTTATCATTCCTTCAAAAGCATGCAGCAGCAGTAAGCAGCCATAAACGCAAAAAGGCAAAAAGGCCACGCTCCTTTGGAGCTTAGTGGCTCCACAGCTTTGCAATGCATCGATGATCCCTCCTTAAATCACTCTCATTAGCTTTTGTTTGCTGGTGTACTCTGAAATTTCAATGTTTTAAACCCATGTTTCCATCCATTTCCTTTGTCCATTTCTGCTTGACATCTCCCTCTCAGTTTGTGAAAGGAGGCTCTACTTTCTACCAAGTTTTTGTCTAGATGTTGAAGCTGTTTTCCCTTTTATCTTCTCGTCCGGGGAATCAGGAGTCACATGAAAAAACCATCGAGCTTGCAAGCACTGTGCTAAACAATTGTTTAACCAAAACAAGGGGCTGAAAACCTTGCTTATGTCGTATTTGGTGTTCATTCTAGGATTTGAATGAATACCTTAAGACAGCTATATCTAGGACTACTTTGATGTCCAATGTGTTAAAACGAGTCTTGCAACTCCATCTGTAGAGATTTAAGATGAAAACTCCTTTTCCTTTTGTCACAGATTATTGGGATGTTAGGAAATGAAGAATCTCAACTCTGTAAATTAGCAGAAAGCTGAAGTACTCTAAACCTGCACTGTAGCAGCACTGTCTGCAGTATTCCTGTGATCACAGGACAAGATACAAATTCGAAACAGCTAATGAAAAATCCAAGTTATCCTTGATTGCAGTGTAAATGATAGGATTAGATTGGACTGGATAACGACAACGCCTATGGTGTCTTAATTAGGAGTTTGGAACAAGCCAAAAACTCCAAACATGGGCCTTGTGGTTCAATGAAACCATTGGATCTTATTTTAGGCTTCACCTTGGGCTCAGTTCAACATTCACCTAATCTTGTCTGGACTGGGATGACATTAAGGGGCTTGCTTAAGTGGGTGCAAAGACTGTTTAGTTGCCATTGTGATGCACTTGCCGACGTCTTGTCAGGTTTCAAACTAATGGAAGCATAAAATCACTTGCTTTCTCCGTTATAATAGAATGAATTAACTTACTGATAGTCTCCTGGATAGATTATTTGTTTATCAGATGATCAAGAACCAATAGAGAAAGCTTCTTCTAGTTGACAGTGCATGAACAAAACTTTAGTCTTAATCCTAATTCTAGCTACTTTCTTATGGATAAAGACAAAAAGAAATAGGCCCTTTGGAGTTGCAGGCTCGAGTTTCTGCGTGAGTCAACTTTTGGGTCCATTTGGCCGGTTGACTGCAACCTTACAAAAGGGACACCACAAGAGAACATTCTTTGGATCTTCCATGCCAAAGCATCCATTACAGCTCATTCTCCGATCCCTTTTTTCCCTTCCTTTTTCTTTTGTGAAAATTTATCCCTTTTTTTTTTACAAAGGAAGCCGAATCTGGGAATAAAGGAAGAAGTTGCAGGGCTAGCATTTAGTTTATTGAATATTATCTTTTTTAAGAGAACTGTGTGAATCATCTAAATTAAAGTTATTGATTTAATATGATTTTTTTTTTACCAAAATGGAAGTATAAGTTAATGCGCGCGCTAATCAATATTCCAAAGTCGGGTCAATGTTTACTAGTACTGGCTACTGCTAGTGAAATATGTTGTGGTCCTGATGAATTACACACAAGGGAGCACATTGGTTACATGCATGTCCACGTGAAATTCTGGAAATATGTGGAATCTCAACGTAGTAAAATCAAGTGGTTATGATCCACCCAGAACAGGAAAGAAACATTCATGTAGCTAGCAAAGTCGAACAGCAAGGAATTGTTCCATTGGATATGCTTTCTTCCAGGAGTACATAAATAAGGGAGGAAATTAAGGCATTGTAGCACACGCAGGCGACTTCAGGCGGTGCAACTGCAATATTACAGGGCAAAATCTCCTTTGGCAGGCAGCCACTCGGACGTAGTGTGCCCTCTGCCAAAGGAGATTTGCCCGGCAATTCTTTTGCACTACTACAAATTTCAAAGGATCAATCCCCTTCATAAATTGAATTGTCCATTGATATTCAATTTAGCTTTTAACAGAGAATGCGAAAAACATTGTTTCTCTCTCTCTCTCTCTCTCTCTCTCTCTCTCTCTCTCTCTCTCTCTCTCTTTGACCATTTTTGCTTTATTCTGATAATATTATATACTCCATTCATGTGGAAAACCATGTCTTTTTTGTGGTTAATAAATTAGCTAAGTTACTATTATTCTTTCCTGACTTTTGCATGCTGATTCTATAGAGCTTGAACTTGAACTACTTCTACAAGGAAATTGTAAGTTTATATTTGCCACCATGTCTTCGAAATTAATTTCTGATTCTGACGCCAAATTCATTTGCTCCTTCTCCAGGTATAACTCACAGAAGAATTGAAGGACTGTAAATGCAAGTAGTCACATGCAGGATAACATATTCTCAGCATATTATGATCAGTTGAACAGCAGAAACATGAACTCAAGCGCTATTAAAAGCCAATTACACTCATTCTATATTAATTGATTGTGTTGCAAATAGATGGACATGTCAGGTCTCAAGCAGATCATTGTCCCTACATATATATGGCTCTCTATGGTATTGTACCAAAAAATAAACCATAATTCCCACCATGAGAAATTGAGAATGCAGTGAAGTGGAGTTAACTCTAATTGATTGGCGATTCTTTGTACTAATGAAAAATGAAAGGGGAGCCCAAGTTCTCCAAACATAATGGTTTTGTAGTTACATGGAGAACATCAGTAAATTCTGTCATTATTCCAAAAAAATCCTCCTTTCATATACGTTTAAGTTGAAATCACAAATGCCAGAAAGTTGAAAGGATTTGGCTGCTGTTGTTATTAACCTGATCTCTCCTTTCATGAGTTAATAGCCCTGGCTAATGAATGTAAACAGCTCAGCCTTCCTTTTTCAATAATAATTACTAAAAGGCTTTTAAGTTCGAATAAGTACACCAAATCTGATGCAGGATCAAATCAAAGGAAAGCCGGTGCATGGACCGTTTAAAAGATAAGAGAAAAAATATGTATGCAGTGGGTGGCCTTTGTATTTTGACGACCTTTGACGGATCGTGGAGCCAGTAATTTGTGGCTTTGTGCTGCTGCTTCTGGAGTTTCTTTTTATGGGCTAGCTTTTGCGAAAGTGATGCACAGCTCAAAAAACCACACAGCATCTTCTGCATGGGAAAAAAGAGTCGGAATTTGTAGAAGCCAAGAACTTGATTGACGTGGTGAATTTAATTAGACAGCGTATATACAAAGGCAGACCTTAATTACATCAACCGTAAAGAAAATTTTTATTTTTAAATCTATCTTTAGTTTTCAATTTTTATCTATTTAATTTAATTCATTTGAAGATAACATTATGAGTTTAACTTCTATCGAATTCATAATTTTTAAAATCTATTCAACATTCAGATTATTTGAATTAATGCTCTATTGACATGATGAGAATAATTTTTAAATGCTTACCCTTTGTGTGTATTTATGTATACTTATTGGAATCGATAAGTGAAACTAATTACTAATACTGTTCAATTTATTGAAAGATAGTCATCACAATTATTCACAATCAATACCCTTTCAAGATCTTGTTAATTTCCTTTAATTACTTCTTTTTATCAGTTTTTAATAAGATTGCCAAGATAAATTCATAGAGGTGGCAAATAGACCGATTCGGACAAATTCAGTTCGGATTATATTCGGGTTTGGGTTATTTCGGTTTCAGTTTTTCTCATTTTTGAGTTTTTCGGTCTTAGATTTTTTCGGTTTCGAGTTTTTCGATTTTGGATTTTTTCGAGTTCAGTTATTTTCAGTTTCGATTCAGTTTTGGGTTTGGTTCGGTTTTAACCGAGCCAGCTTAGTCAAATTATTTTGAAATTTTGTAAGTTATAAATATTCTTATAATTTTGAATGTAATAATTAATTTAATTTTATATAGTTAAATAAAAATATAATTGAAATGCTAAATTAAAATTAAAATTAAAATTTAATAAATATTTATATAAATATAAATTTTTATATTTTAATGTTTTCATTACTTGACAATTATTATCTATTTTTTTAATTTCTTGCGATATTTACATTTGTTATAAAATATATAATTATATATTAATAATTATATAAAAATTTATTTTTTAAGTGAGCCAAATATATATATATATAGTAAAACTAAAGGAAAGCGAAAATCTACAAGTATTAACTATAGAAATAAATAATTAACAGATTATAAATAAATCATACTAAATAATTAAACATTTATATAAATGATTTTATACTCTTAACAATAACTTATTAGGTCATTGTATTTTTTTGGGTCAACATTTAGCTATTGGAATTTGGATACTCTTAGTTCAATAAATTTCTTTTTTTTTACTTTGTTTTATTAGCTTTTTTAATAATTATATTATATTTTAATACAATTTTAAATTTTTAAGAATTTTTTACATTTATTTTGTCTTTTATATACCAACATAACTAATAATTAAATTAAATCTAACCATATAACTAGTAACTAATTGTTCAATTATAATGTTGAATAAAATTATAATATACATTAAAAAATACTTAATATTATGAATAATTAGTCAACTAGTTACTTCAATTTTATATTTATTTTGTTTTTGGTTTGTACATAAATCATAATATAACATTATTACATTAAATATAATTGTACTTATACATATTAATTAATAAAATATCTCATTAAAAATTTAGAACGTTAAATTAAACAAGTTATATACACCAATTAACATTATATTATAAATAATAACATTTGATATAATCATATCATATACAGTTATACACCAATTGACTATTAGTTTTTTCATGTTCACATTAACATAATAATATTAGACATAAACCAATTGGTCGAATATCTAATTAAAATGCTAAATAGTAGATATTATTAAATTAGTTAATACAATGCTAGTTATTTAAATATAATTAATAATAATATTAATAAAGTATAAAAACAAATTTTATTAAAATTACCACTTACACAATAATACTATGCTAATATATTATTAAATTACACTTTAATTTACTATTAGAATTATTATTTTTATCCACACTTGAATTTTACATTTAATAGATAATAAATAAATTATTTTTAATAAATACTTAATTCTATCAAAATAATACTTACCCACTAAAAGATTACATAACTTATTCTTAAAAGATTATTATAATATAATATACAAATTATTATTGTAAGATATCAAATTGATTTATTCATGTATAAGATTATTATAATATAATAAATAATTAATTACCACTAGCTTGAAATATTAATGTATTTTGTTTTAAGGCTAAAAATAAAATTACCACAAACTTGATTTATAATTTTCTCTTTCAATGATGTCCGAGCTTATAAAAAAATTGTACTTGTATTGTTTAATTTAATTACTTAACTTTTTCTAATCTTAAACACTTGAATTTTAATTTTAAGTTTAGTTTTTTTTAATTTAAATTTAACATCTTTCTATACTTGAAACTTTAAAATGATATAATTTAAATTTAATTTTATTAAAAATGTTCTTAGTGTGTTGCACAAATATCAAATTTAACGTTTCAAACAAATATTGAAATTATATAATTTTTTTATATATTTGATTTATTATTGTATTAAAATTAAAATTTTGTTATAAAATAAAAATAATAAAATGTTAAAATGATTTTTATAATAAAATCAAATGTTAAATTAATAATATATTTATTATTATAAATACAATAAGTATAATATTAAAGATTATTTGATATCATATATTATGGTGTTTTAATTTAATTTAATTTAATAATTGAATTAAAAAATTCAATATTTATTTTGCTGGTAATTATATATTGATATAATTATATAATAAATAATAATTGTTTTTAAAATCTTAAACTTTTTAATTAAAAAAGTGTATCAATTATTTATTTATTTTTAAATAATAATCATATAATTATAATTCGAGTTTTGTAGGGTTATAAATTTGATTTTTTTTTTATTTTGGATTAGATCGGTTTCAGTTTCGGATTATATCGGGTTCAGGTTATGTTGTGTTTCAGCTTTTTCTATTTCATGCTTTTTCAGTTTTGAGATTTTTTAATTTCGAGCTTTTGATTTTCTTATCCATTCGAATTGATCTCAATTCGATCTTGAATGAATTCGGACGAGTTTTCATACACAAACTAGCTTTTGTCTCCTCTATAAATTCGTGATCAGTTGGCAAAACATAAAACACATGGAAACTCTTAAAAAAAAAAACCATGGGAATGGAACATATATGTGTGTGTGTCAAGTACTACATACAATGTCAGATAGTACTATATACAATGTCAGATAGTACTATTACATATATGTCGTACTATTATAATATGTCAAGTACAATATACAATGTCAGATAGTACACATATAATCTGTTGTTATTACTCGTATAATAGAGTCATTAGATTTAATATCTAATTATACTATTAAACTTTTTTCAAACAAAAAACCTCTCTAAATATACCATCTAAATATTACGTGTAAATAAGGTTATAATATTTTATTTTTTGTAATTATAATTATAAACTTTTAAAATAAATTAAAAAGTTCAATTGGGAACAAACTTTTATACTATGTTTGGATAAACATTAGTAAAAGAAAGGAATGGAAAGGAAAAGAATGTAAACTAGAGGAAAGGAAAAGAAAGGGTACATACACCCTTTGTTTGGATAGCTAAAATTAATAAAGGAAAGGAAAGAAAAGTAATACTAACAATCCTTGTTTGGTTAAACAATGGAAAGGAAAGGAATGATTCATTGTAATGCTTTTTTTCCAATTATAACCCTTTTTGTTTTAAATTTTATAAGATAATAAGGATAAATTTGACATTCTACACGTTAAAATTTTTTTCAAGTTTCCTTTCCTTCCCCTTTACCCCAAATTGGGGTTTTAAAAAAACTGAGTAACTCAAGGGAAAGTAAGGGGTGCTCACTCCCCCTCTCTTTCCTTTCCCTAGCTAAAAAATCTTCCTAAACAAAGGAAAGGTTTACAACCTTCCTTTGTTTTACTTTGTTTTCCTTTCCTTTCCCTTCCCCACCCTTAATCCAAACATAGGCTTAAGTTTTACAACTTAAGTTATTTTATAAAAAAAATCTAATTAAAATAACATAAAAATAATTATGACTTGTATTAGTCTCCCCTTATTCCAACTGAATTTTTTCATTAATTTTAAAAATTTATGATTATAAAGATAAATAAAAAAGTATAGCGTTATTTACATGCAATAAAAAATTAGAAATTTCATTTCATTTTTATTAAAATTTAAAAATATATTTGGATATTAAACTAAGTCATTTTGACCTAATATGATCAAACACAAATAATAAAAAGCAAAAATGTTTGAATTTAGATGCTCTTTCTCTCTCTCTTTCATTTTCTTAATTGGATTCGATATGTTTACATATTTTTGTCAGAGAATATTTGAAACCGAAATTATTGTACGAGAAAATTGATAAGATAAAAACGAATATGATTTTTGAAGGAATAATCTTTTTTATTCGTTACTTTGATGTATTACACAAATTTGATGTAACTGATGTAACCGAACTATCATTTTAATGGTTCACCTAAAAACAATGTTTCAATTGCAAATTAATAATTAGTTTCTTAAGAAAGAAAGTGTATCATCGCCACACCATGCAGTCATTTTGGCGAGATAAGGAATAACATGATGGAAAGCTAAGCTAGCCTTCAAATCACAAAAGAAAGTTTGTGCCTAGGATATGCTTGCAAATGCAGCATTAATATTATGGTATAAATAAGAGGCCTCTAAGGTTCATGTTTCTGCAAACTTCAGCTGCAGTTGCATTACAGGGCAAAATCTCCGCTGGCAGGCAGCCACTATGACTCGATCCTCAGGCTCAGCTGTGTGGTAGCAGTGTGCCCTCTGCCAATGGAGATTTGCCCCGCAATTCCAGTGCAACATTGCTTCAGCGTACCAGCTGGAAAACTATACACCGATTCTTTTTTTTAGCTTGAATTATGCTCATGAAATAACATGCTATCTTCTTTTTTGTTTTAATTTCACAGTTCTTGAGGTAAGAGTCAATAAAAGGTTTTTTTTATTATAAAATATATATATTCTATCAAATTGTTCATGTCGTGTTTAGTTAATTACCTTTCTTTATTGATTTTTTAACCATGTTTTTTGGGCTTATATCATGATAATATGTATCTTAAATAATAAAAAAAACATAACTATTACTGGATGGATCTCCTGTTATTAATTTGTTAATTAGTTCTCGATTAAATTAAGGTTATATTTATATATACATATATATCACACAGTTATTGATTAAAATTTAACTTAAGCCAAAATTAATTAATAAAGTAGAAATTTGCAACTCTGTAGTATTATATGATGGAGCAAATGCAGTTCTCCCCAATTTCTAAATTTACCATTAAAGAATAATTGTAGTTTTTGTTTTAAATAAATTACGGGTAAAAGTTGAGATTATTTAAATTCCAACTCGAATTTTATAACATGTTATAAATTTTTTTTAATCACTTAAAGTACGGCAAGCAACAATACTAGATAAGCATGTATTATTATGTAATTTAATTTGCATGTGAATTATGTGTATATATAGGATAATAATCTTTATTTAAACTTTTAAAAGGTTTGTTCTCAGGTGACATACCCACAATTCATGCATAATGTGTACGGCAAATAACAACCATAAAACCCAAAGTTATGGGTATATGATATGTATGTATGTTGTTTTGAGTTTTTGCATAGCCAAAATTTTATATATATATATATATATATCAAATTATCAAATTTATTAAGTGAGCTTCGCAGCCCCTGGCAACCTTGAAAGGCAACATTTATAAATCAGCCATTAGGAACGCCCAAAACATGAAAAAAGAAAAAAAGAAAAACCATATCTGAGATTTGATGAGAACCTGCTTGGTAGCTTTACATATATGAAAGCATAAAACCAAAAAGCTTTTGCCTTTGTATTTTTTCATCACTTTCCTTTATTATCAAGTGTTTCATTGAGCAGCAACGCGCGTTTAAATTGATGCTGAAAGCACAATGTGAAAACTACGTTCTTTCTGGTGCCATCAATTTCGAGTTGGCTAGCAGGAAATTGATGGAAAAGACAAATTATCTGCAATCACCGTCTCATGAGTAGGGTAGTGTGAAAACTTTATGCTTAGTTTGGATGGCCGTCAAACATCAGTGCGATTCGTTTGGACAAATAAAAATAAAATAGTAAAAGTAAAATTATCCTCTTATTCTTAGAAGGTCGATAACCATCAGTGCGATTCGTTTAGACAAATAAAGATAAAATAGTATGAGTAAAATTATTCATTTATTTTTACTATTAATTTTTTTTATTATTTTATTGAAAAAGATGTATCTTTAAGTGTTTTTTTTATTATTTTCAATATCATGAAAGTTAATTTCATCATTCATCTAAATTAGCCCTTTGATATGGAGGGAAGAAGTGGTTTTGAGTTATAGAATAAAGTGAAAATTAGCATTGGATCTTAGAATCAGGCATTGTTCCATCGAATATGCTTCTCTTCAAGCTGGGACAATACAATTACAACACAAGATCTAGTACTGTGGATCGATCCATCATCTCTCAGCAACTTCTTCCACTGCAGTTGGCAAGATCTCCATTAGCAGGTTGCCCACTTAGACACGAATCTAAGTTGCTCCTATAGCGTGCCCTCTGCCAAAGGAGATTTCCCAGGAAATTCTTCTGCTTCGATTCTCTCAGGTACAGACTTTAAACGACATTGGCATTGTTGAGAGCTTTTTTTTTTTTGGGAATGACAGATTAGAGGCTAGAACATTACCCCCACCATACAATAAATATAGCTAGCATATATACCGAGTGTTGT
Source organism: Heritiera littoralis (assembly GCA_031772115.1). NCBI lineage: Eukaryota > Viridiplantae > Streptophyta > Magnoliopsida > Malvales > Malvaceae > Heritiera > Heritiera littoralis. The sequence goes on along the minus strand of JAPDPK010000026.1, from coordinate 3,053,798 downwards.
TCTTCATTTTGTACATTTGCCTAAGGTTCTGAGCTGTCAAACCTCGGACCTGGTCTCTTCCTTCGAAGATAAATGAGAAATGCAGCAACTGTGTTTATGTTATAGTATTGCAATGTTTATTTTGGACATGCTTAAGCATAAAGCATTTATAGCTTCTTCATCTATCCCCTGTCATGAAAGCACTTCGTTTAATCTCACCAAAATTACCTCCCCCTATTCAGCAACAAGGTTTAGTTTTTTCATTAACTCAATTTTCTCTATCAAGCAATACTATTTAATCAAACCAATGTTCTCAAACTTCATTGCTGATTAATACTGTATTTTTTTTCTCCAGCGCTGACAGCAATTTGACAGGCAATTCTTAATTTTTAAGAATCGTGTAATACAAAACAAGCGATCAAGAACCTAGGGTTTAGCTGAGATGGTTCATGTAATCACTCTTAAAAGATGGGTTCTTTTGCAGAAAAACAAGTGATCGAATTGTGGACAACCAAGGTAGCTTGGAAAACAGCTACCTAAGATCCATTGTATATATTTTTCTAAACTGCTTTTTGTTCTTTTTCATATACGAAACTAAATCTCAAGTTTTCTTTACTGATTTTTATTAAAACAGCAAAAAGCTTATTGATGATGATCAAATGTTAAAGTTAATTGGAATAATCAAATAACTAAGGAATCGAGGGTTGATTATTGAAGCTTAAAAAAAAGCCATTGATTAGTAGATTTTAAAATTAAATTGGGTATAATTCTATTTCTGAATTAATGGAAACTACACACAAACTGAAGTTATCTTCAATGAAAATTGCTTTATGCCCGAGCAAAAGAAAAAAACACAAACTGAAGTTTAGAGAGCAAATACATTCTAGTGAAATAGTGTGTAGACCTATTTATGATCAGCTGAGCCAGATCAGATTCAGGCTGGGTGTAACATTGTGTACTTATAGATAGAGAGAATTTTGATGGTGCACTATTCAATCTCTAATACAGTTAAATAGTGCTATTGTTAACCTGCAATGGCACTCTTGATCTTAAGTCCCATCCTCCATATTTATCCTCTGAAGGACTGATACCCACCTCCCCCTCCATTTTTAAACCACTTTGATGCAAGTTGGAAAATGACAAGGTTTGATCAAGGAAAAGCAGGCTGATCACAACACTAGTTTGACCAGTGGCTTCTCAGCAAGATTTTGGTGGTTTCTTCACAGGTATGGAACCAGTTTAATTTTACAACATTGGAAACAAAACAAGCTTCATTCATATAATTCTTTTGCAATGATTTTGAGATGTGGTATTTGTACAGTAAAATTCACAAAATTTTGAAAGTACATAAACCTTGGCATTGGACAGTTTAGTTTAGCCATAACTCTCAAGGAAAACTTGAAAAACCTAGTGAAATTAGATAGGTTCTTCATTGAAGAATAATGTTGAAAATACAGTTTGCAACTGTAGTAGCTTTGACAGCAAATGTAAGCACCATATTGTTTTCTCTTAACAATGAGTATCTCATATGACTCCTTCACCTGCAACAAAGCAAGCAAATCAATTAAACAAATAAATAAATACTGTCACTATCAATGTCAAGAAATAAAGCTTTGCATGGCTCATGTCCCTGGACAAATATGATTAGAGTAGTTGAATGGCAGGGCAATTCTCCTTTGGCAGATGATTGCACTTTTCTACAGGTGCAATATTTTAGCTGCCAAAGGAGAATTGCGCTGTTATTCTTCTCTACCCTTTAGAACATCCTTGACGATCACATTTCTTCTTGTGTTGTTAGGTGTAATTGAATTTCCTGCTATATTTCTGCATGATTCGCACATCGATATGGATATTCGATGGAATTGGATTAGTATATGCTGAGTTTCATTCCTCTAAAAAGTTTGCTCTTCTCTACTGGCTATTTTCTTCATGGTCCCCTTCTCCAATCTTCATCAGGCTCCTTTCAACAACCTTTTCCAGAACTTAATTGTGTCCTATAAACGAGTTTATATTTACAAGCATATGTCTAAATTTACATGAAACTTTTACGTGATGGAATCATTTTTCCTTTATCAATTATTTGATTCTAAGAGGTTTCTAGCCAAATAGCTACTTAAAGGGTAAACTCGGTGCACAAATCCCTCGTATTATAAGTCTGAAGAGGGTCATATGTACGTAGTCTGCTTTTTATATTAAGAAAAAGATTTGTTTCCGTGATTTGAACCTATGACTTTCAAATCACAGAAGAACAACATTTACCATTGTATAAAAGTTCATTCTCACCCAATAACTACATAAATACATATAATTTATGCTACTTTTCCAATTGTTATATGCAAGCACAAGTGTGTCTGAGATAAAATGTTTGATATGCAAATCAGTAAGTGTGCATTTGCAGATTTAATTATTGCTGCACATAAGCCACCTTCAGCTTTTGCTCATGGTTTAGCAGAAAATGCTTAGGATATCTTGCTCAATTATCTGCAGGTCCTTGCAGTCATCTTCCTTTGTTGAGGGTTTCTTCTGATGATCACAGAAGGCTAAGCTTCCAATGAATTCATATCCTTCTTTTTATTATTATGAAAAAGACAAAGAATAATTGTACATCCTTAAAGGATGACTTTTCTTTGAACTGCTCTTTCAATGAAATAGCCTTATAAAGCAAGGGCCACATATATTGCCGGACCACATTTAAGGAATATTTTATGCGATATATCTCACTGCTGTTATAAGAATGACAAAACCATTACAATTGCTTGTATCTATTGGTAGATTCTTGAAATGATGCTTCCTTCCATGTGAGTTTCAATCTTCGTGATCTTTGTATATTACTGACTAAGTAACAGTCTCCTTTGATTACTCAAAAGCATTCACCTGGTGAACATAAATTGCTAACTAAATCCTCTTTGACTGGTGCTGCTTGTGTCACTACATTTCCAAGGACCATCATTAACGATGAATTGGAGTATATGCTAAAGCCTATAGGAGATTCTCGTCACTTCAAATGCAGCTTTTTTCCTCTAACTCATACACAGTCTTCACTGATATTTCTATGATTTACAATTCAAACTTGTCAATGGAGTTTCTTTTTCCTGATGGTATGTCAAGAGTATTTGGACTTGGGACTGCCTTTTTGAAGGAGAGTTGCAGGTAATGATTAGGCTACGCATCACCAGAGGGATTTCTTTTTTTTTCAGGAAGAGGAGTCAGATATAAGAAACACAAGCATGTACACAAGCTCGACTAGTCAGTTGATTCATGTCAATTGAACTTGTCTCAAAATCAATGAATTGGACAGTACATACATAAATTAAATTGTCACCAATTTCTTAAATTATAAATTAAATAGTCAGTCCTTTTTTCTTTTGTTTTTAAAGGCTGGATAGAAGAGAATAAAGATGTTCTCATCATGAAATTACAGATATTTTTGTTACATGAAAAAGGAGATTATTACACTTAACTCTGACATTGCATTTTCTGCTTAATCGACAAAGGAAATACAAGCATGGGAGTGACTCTTTGTTCCATTAAATATCAACTGAAAGTTAGTAGATTTTTGGCTTATACCATTTTCTTCTATTGTATAAGTGTCTTGAGTGGTATACGACGAGCTCTCAGTACCAATACGCACTCACTTGCTGTAAGGTGGACCTCTTGGGAAATACAGAAGAACGGAAATACAGTTGCAAATTGCGACTATCTCTACTTGTGTAATGGCAGTTGGAAATGTCTAGATTGCTTTTCAATAAGTAACAAAAGATAAAAGATCAAAACCATTGTCAGAATCTCTTATAATCAACTACAGAACGTTTATAGACCAAATTCACCATCCAGAAAAGGATCTTCCAATCCCATGGATTTACTTTGTTAAGAAGCTACTGCTGCAGAATCTCTTATGGCCCTTTGTATTGAGTGCTGCAAGACAATTGTTTAGCACTCTAGTATATTAAGAACTTTGGATATATTACCTACTTGCTGATCTATCTTAATAATATTCATCATCTGCGGGCACTTTGACTAAAGCAGTGGAAGCCTGAAAGCAAAACCTTCCATGTTAATTTGGAGAAGGAAATTACACTGATAGTCTGTTTTACAGCAAACATAGCTAACCTTATAATAATGGCAAGACAACATTACTAAAAAGACTACTTTTAATCATTGGGTGAGTGAATGGAAGGGCAAATCTCCTTTGGCAAAATCGAATTATGCAAGAGCATAAGCATTTCTGCTAAAGGAGAATTGCTCTGTAATTCCTCAACTCCATATCTTCCAGAACTGATATGTTATGTTGACTTGGTTGGTTGTAGAGATTCAAAAGCAGTAGTTATAGTGCTCAAATAACATGTATTTTCTTTCTACTTTAGGAAATACATAACACTTATCAAGTAAAACACTTTGGATATGCCAATGGCCGTAGTGGCATATGCCATAGTCAAACGTGTGAAGATTCCCCATTTCAATCATGGGATAGTGGCCCCAATTTCTTGATGTATCTGCTTTCTCTTGCAAAAGAGACACCATTTTTCCCTATTTATGTTGCATTGTTTACTATTAACAAAACAGTTGATCAATTTGCTTCTCAATTAGTACAAGTTAATGACTTCCTGCAAGAAAAGATGAACAATTGTGTCAAACACAAGGACAAGTAAAGGAGACAACTACATGACAAACATGGGTATATGAAATAATAAAATTACAAACCTTTAAATACTAATTATAGTTTGGCAAAGTATAGTAATGTCAAACAAGCTAGTTAAAAGCTGGTTTATGTCTTGAATTAAGAAATCAAACATATCCTTTTTAATCAAGTGTGCAGCAAATCTATCATATATCCATAAAAAAATTGTTTATGCATCTTTCAACACTTTTAGGATTCCAATACTAATTTAATGTCATTATCAGTTATGAATGCTGTCTGAGAACACGAGAACAGTTAATAGCGAATATTGTACCAGCATATCAGAGTGCATATATTCTAATGGAAAATGTGGACATATGCGAAACATGCATGATTATACGTAAAATCATGCAGCATCAGCAGAAAATGTTCCTTCACCCATCATAAACACACAAAACCATAGAGATTAGACTTCACAGAGTTAGGAAACAGAACATGCCACTGGATCTTCCTTCCCTATGCTTTATGATTTTTCCTTTTCTCCTACTTTTTTCTGAATGGTGTCTAATTATTCTTGAGACAAAAGGGAAGCAATCTTATATTCGATGCTTCCCTTCACAGTAAATCTTGCTTGCTGCAACTTCTTGTGACCCTTAGAGGAGTGAAGGGGTCTTAAAATAAAGGACCACATGTATCAGTCATGTATGTTCTTAACTCAGGTGCCACAGAGTAATCAGCAAGAAGAAAAAAACTAGTCTTAATATTTGCAGAAAACAACATGGTTAAGCTGTAAAGGACAGATGGGAACTCATAAAGAACTTTATGGCGATATCTTCCACAGTGTTGATGGTCCTTTATGATTCTGCCCTATTATACATTCTTATATAGGGTTCAAAGGAATTATTATATCTTCAAATATTAACAACAGGACTGATAGAAACAAAGACGACACATCTCACTAGCAGCCAGCAATGAAGTGGATAAGCTAAGAATATGCTATCTGCAGGGAAATGCCAGACTTTTTCCTGGCCTATAAATGAAGATTGAAGTTTGGAACAGTTCAACAGCCCAACAATGTACTTTCAGGTGCAGTTGCATTATTGGGCAACTCAACTTTGGCAATATGTTACTCAAGGCTGCTCATAGGTCAGCTTATGAGACAGGAACAAGAGTGACCTTAATGCCAAAGAAGATTTGCCCAGCAATTCAGCTGCCCATTCGTCAGTCAATTTGATGAGCAGAAGTTCATGCAATTTCCTAAACTCAGAAAGTACCTAAAATATAGTAATCCTTTTACTTCCTTATATACGCCTGTATGCATTGAAATGTGCAACAAGGTTTTACTACTTTCTGACTAGTTGAAAGTTGCACTATTTTAAAGTATGACAGAAAGCTTGTAATCTTGTTAAAATGTTATGTAAATGGGAGGAGTAGAAAGTTACTCGTCATTCAATTAATCTAATGCCCAAATTTTTATTTTTTAGATGTTCTCCATGCCTGATGTATATAGCAGTTAAAAACCAAAGTGCCAATGTAGCATGCATGATTTTTACAAAAATAACTAGATTTTCTAATCCAGATAATTAAACTATAATCTACCTTGCTTTCAAACAGAATGCAACAAGACAAAATAAAAAAAGTTCTGTCTTAAGAGTATATTTTGAATGAGTCACCAAAATGCTCAACTGCTTTAACTTTTCTATTTTTGATACACACATATATTCAGAATAATGACTCGCAACAAATTATACAAGTTAAAAATTTAGGGCGAATCTGATATGCAATTCACTTCCTTTCTGGTTTAATAGAATAAATAACTGCAGACAAAAAAAAAGGTAAAAAGCTTAAGAGTGGCTTCTTACCTACATTATTGACATGCACAGAAGATTTGCTTGCAGTAAGTTGGGATAGTTAATCAAGATTTCTACTACAGACCACAAGGGAAACGAGATGTAATTCAAAGGCCAATAATTCAGAAGTCAACATTATATCCAGGTAACTGTATACAAAATCATTTTCATTTCAAGTGGTTCAAAACGTGAATTCATTGGCTACCTGTTAAGAGAACATAAGAAAGAATACAAGCATTGCTTGGCATGATTAGATTATCAACTCTGTTCACTTAATAAGCCTTAATTCCAGCATAATGCATGTATGATATAAACAGATAGGTATACATGGAGGCTATGTGTAATAGTTGTAAATTTTATTTTGGTGGATTAAATAAATAAACAAAATAAATTAATTAGAAATATAATTTTGTTAAATATTAAAATAGAGTAAATGGTAAGTGAATAAAATATATAATAATGGGAGTGGAGAATAAAATATGAGTGTACTGTGCATGAAGCTTCTTGGAGAAGCTTTGGCAGCCAACAAATCCCACTAGCCAATATTTTTTTTTTCACCAGCCGCTTCTTACTCTGCTCATCATCGTCCATCATCATCATCCCCATCTGAACTTTAGCTATTCTAAATCCTTCCTTAAACTACTACTGTGTTGGAAGCATTCCTCTCTCCTCCTCACAATTCTGTTGCAACGTGGATACACTAAATAACGGCAGCCAAGATTCAAGGAAAGAGTGGCATCAAGAGGGGATCTAAGTCTAATTTTTGGGAGCCAAAACAGAGGAGAGTTTCAGGCATTTGAAAGGAGGTACATTGGCTGAAAGCTGGTGGTTCTCGATGAAGAAAGTGATGATAAATGGAAAATGGAAAATGGCTTTTTAAGCTGTTGTAAACCGAGGCTGAGAAGAGTTTCAATTTCGTGTCCTTGAGCTGAAAACGAGGGTTCCTTTGGCTGTACAAACTAAACAGCAATGGTGCATGAGGTAAAGATGTGAAGCAAGATTGTTGTGGGATTAAAAAGGAGAACTGAAGAAACGTGAAGCTTGGCTGTCTTTGGAATCCTTTTATTCACGTGGAAGTCCTGTTATTTGGCTGCTACATACACGTGTAAAAGAGGTTTGAAGGGAGGCATTTTAAAGCTGAAAACAGAGGAAATTTTTGGTTTGGACAAAAGCTAAATGGCGTGACCAACTTTGCTGGATTTTGTGAATAATTTCTGTTTTGGGAATTATTTTAATTTCATGAAAGCTGATCAAGGCAAATGATGGGCTGACTATGAGGTAAGGAAGCTAATGTTGAGATTTGTTTAAGCTTAAACTAGGGTATTTATTTAGGAAAAAAAATGGTGATTTAAATTTGATTGAACCATGACAGATTTCCCCTTATTTTGGACTGCTTCAATTTACTTGGAAGCTGAACAAAGAAACAAAGAAAAGAACAAGATTAAGTATATTTAATGTCATCGGATATTATTTACTCAAGAGTATAAGAGAAGCAAAAAGGTATTAGAATGGTGGTAAAATATATATATATAAATATATGCATAAAGTAAGAAGTTCAAATGAGAATTTAATGAGGGAAAAGCATGTTAATGATTATAAAGCTTAATATATATATATATATATGTATATACATATATATATATTAAGAAGTTCAAATGAGAATTCCATGAGGAAACAATAAGCTAATAATTATAAAACTAAACATACACATACATGGTCTTTGATGTAGGATTATGTGGAGAAAGGAAATTTGAGAAGGCAAAGGACTAGTTGCCAACCAACAGAGGATAAGCAAGGTAAGGCACTTAAGGGAAACTTTAAGAAATATATACTTCCTTAAGTGACTCAAAAGAAAATGTAAACTTATTTAAGATAAATAAATAATATAAATGTTATTCATTTTATGTTTTAATGTAGGAGGAGAAGATACAAGGTGGGGCACACTAACTAACTAAATTAAAAACTAAGGAAAGAGGTAATCAAGAAGAACAAAGGTGCCATAACGATACTTGTATTACACCTTTAGGTAAGAGATATATATAGGAACATAGGGATACTGAAATCAATTTAAAATCAACTGCATTGTGGTTATATATAAACTGTATTTTCTGGCAGGAGGTTTTAAGAAAATATAAGTCGTTATGTTGCCGGAATTTTTATGAAAATAATGGTTTATAATGTAAGCTTGATTTAAGTAATCATTTGGAAGTGACCATTTATCCGGCATATTTATTTTGAAAACGGCTATATTTTATGACCTTGATTTATTTATAAGAATTTCAGCCGAGATGTTTATCTCAAGGAAATTTATCAACCTATATTATTGTGTTGAAGAAATGATGAGTATGTATCATTATATGTTTTGAAAGAAAGATATATGACTTTTGTTATGAACTTTTCTAAAGCTCAAAAATACTATTTTTTCAGATTCTGAAAAAGATATATATAAAACGTTTTGAGACATGACTACATAAGTCATTGCAGTACTTTCTGACTACTGTGTGACCTTGATCCAGTCCTCAGTAGATATCCGTTCTGGCTATTGTGTGACCTTGATCCAGTCCACAATAGATATTTATTTTCTGACATTGTGTGACCTAAATCCAGTCCACAGCGAGCCCAGTTGACATCTAATCAATGCTCACTGCGGATCCCCCTTGGACTATGGCCATAAGTCTTTCTGAACTACACTTTCTCTCACCGGAATATCTGAACTGCATGATAATTTATTAGTCGTCAAATGTCTCAAGCTTAGTATGTATATGATTTTCCGTGCTTATCTTTGTATATGATTTCTGAACATATGATTTTAGATTCTGAAACTAATGAGAATTTGATTTGACGATCCGTGTTGTAACAGAATGTGATAAGCACTAGGGCTGATAACAGGTCGGATCAGATCGGATTTTTGCAAAAACCCGATCCGATCCGAACTAAACGGTTTTTTCATTTTATGATCCGTATCCGATTCGTATAGAAAAAATATTCGATCCGATCTGAATTTATACGGATCCGATCGGTCATTCAGTTTTTTATTTATGTAATTTTAAATTTTATTTCAATTTTTTAGGGCATTTAAGCACTTTTGGACTTTATTTCAATTTTTTCTTAGGATTTTTAATTAAATATAAAACTTGAGCTTTTAATTTAAATAGTAAAAATTACAAAAAACTAAATAACAGAGTATTCGAATATTTCATTTGGTATTTTTGTTTATGTAATTTTAAATTTTATTTCATTTTTTTGAGCATTTAAGCACTTTTGGATTTTATTTAAATTTTTCCTTAGGATTTTTAATTAAATATAAAACTTGAGCTTTTAATTTAAATAGTAAAAATTACAAAATACTAAATAACAAAGTATTCGAATATTATCCGTATCCGAACCCGATCCGATTCGAACCGATTTTATTCGGTTCAATGATGCCATGATCCAAATCCGAACCGAATTCATTTATTATCCGAACCGAACCGATCTGAAATCCAGGTTCGACTCGGTTTTTCGGTTTTATTGGTTTTTTTTTCTCAGCCCTAATAAGCACGCATAATTCGAATGATATTCAGAATACAGATGTTTATGTTTCAGATTTAAATGAAATATTATCTGATGCATTACATATGCATGATTTGATTTATCGATTAGTATGAAATATGGCATTTGAGCTTTAGTAAATACTTTGGAAAATTGCATATAAAAATTTAGTATCAGTTTTCTATATATATTTCTTATTGAGCTTTCCAAAAAGGTCCCCCCTACCCCCCCCCATTCTCCACTTTTCAGATTACTTGCAATAGGAGTATATACACGAAGAGCTAGCTTGTCCTTCGAGGTTTTTGGTTCCACCTTGGAGGTAAATTGTGTATAGTTATTTGGTTTATATTCAGACTTGCATTATCCGTACTTTTGGAATATGGGGATGTAGCTAAGAGAATTATGTGATGTATCTATGTTTTGTGCTAATACATGCATCTTGGATAGTACTATAATTTTTGCTAAGTTGTGAATGCATGATTACTAAAGAATGTTTGAACTGGGACCAGTTATCGAAAGATTTTATCTAGCTAACTTGAATTTTGTCTAAGAGTAGGAATTGAGGCATTATGTACAACCCAACAATGTAAGTAGGAAAAAGAAAAATTTAGTTCATAATTATGGCATAAGGGCCGTTACTCTATGAACCCTTGCACATTAAATGCTTCAGCAGTACCTAATCAACAACTACTCTCCTGCATTAAAATCTAGTTAAAAAATAAGCCTGATGATGAAGCAACCATAATATCTTGTAGGGAGTTTCAATGAACCTGCTACTTAGAGATCTGTTGAAATGACAAGATTCATATTGATACTGCTTTTAATAACTATTCACTCTATCGGAATTATATTTAATTTGTTCAAACTGACTTCGTTCTGGAAGAATTCATATTTCGGGTTCCTTTTATGCTAATGGATTTATGGTCCCCATGGTTTTCTCATAGTTGATTCTATCCTAAAGACCATTGGGGAGCATACACACCATCAATAAGAGAATTATTACATGGTCCTTTAAGGGCCAAAATTGCTAGAAATGTGAAGATATTCTTATTTAACAGGATATGACATCATGGAATTTGTAATCATAAGTAAAACTTGTTCTTTCTATAGCGTTGATGATCAGCTGCATCCTCCTCAGCCCTGCCTCCAGTTTTCCTCCAGGGTCACTATATCAAAGTACATCACTGTAACATCCCGTTACCACATTTTTCACGTATTTCTATACAACTTTTTCGATTGGGCTGTTTGCGATGCCATTCACACTCAACAGTAATGATAATCATTTATTTAACAAATACGGAATATGAAATTATTTTCATTATTCCTTATATCCAACATCCCCTATTGACTTATTTCACTAAAGTAGTATTGTATATTTACGTCTGAAATGTAAAAGAGAAGAGACTACACCTGTCATGTTTAACATACGTTGCCCTAACGCTTGTTATGTAGCTATATCCATCTTGGAGCTAATTCTCTAACTCCGTGTCTTTTATCTGTGAAGTTAAAACAAAGGGGTGAGCGAACTACGCGGTCAGTAAAGGAAATGTATGCTGCTTTAATTAAGCAAAACTATATACCACAATTTATTTGTTTTTCCTAAAATCACACCCCGAGTAGGAAAACAGTAGATATAGTAAACCACCTCTCAATACACCATCCCAAAATCACATAATAACCAGTTTACTTTAAAATGCAGTAAACAGTAAATAGGATTTCACAAATCCCTTTAGTAAACAGAAATCAGTAAATTGAGACTAGGCATCAAACAAATCATGCTCTCATTGTTCCCCCAGGAACACAAGTCATCAGCTTTTGGGGTGCACCCGTAGGCCATCGCCACTCACTGCTATCTCAACTAGATCTATGGCCATAATCTATAGGTGGTCTTCGAGTCCACTTGCCAAGTGACCTCGAGACCGCTGATGACTTGGCGGGTCCATCAGCCCTGTGACGCCCTGAGGTGCACTCGTTGGTCCATTGACAGAGCCACCGCCCTAGGTGAGTCACGCAATTACACGAATAATAAAACATGAACTCAGAGTCTAAAGTCTCAAAAATCACTTTTATAACTCATGTTATCATTTCCATAAAATGATTTGATTTCCAAAAGGTTTTATAAAATAGTAAACAACCCACAATCTCAACATTTTCCATGTGAAAAAAAAGGCACGGGTTAAGCTGGCTCGCCCATGGCTAGTTCGCCCATAGTCAGCTCGCCAATAGTCAACACGCCCATTGGTCAACTCGCCCAAAAAAGGTTTCATATTTCTCTTTTCAAAATACTAAAAATAATTCATTTTTCATTGAGAAAATACTCATAAATCAATTCGCCCATGATCAGTTCGCCAAGTATGACTCGCCCAGGGCCAACTCACCCAGTGCGGTGAACTTGTGTTCACCCGCTAACCCTTGGCGATTAAACAAGTTAATCCTAGCTCACCCCAAGGCTCGCCCTTTATGGCAATGCCATGGTCAACCCACCACCCGTAAAAACACAGGGGTCGCCCGCCCCAAAACAACATTAAAAGGGTTTGCCACATTAGCTCGCCCGGGTTTCTTCTTAAAACAGGGCTACTCGCCCAAGATATCAAATATCATAAAAGAGAGCTCGCCCACTTGGCTCGCCCGCCGTTTTGCCAGTTCGCCTAATCACACGATTTTTCATAATAATGCATGTCATAAAACAAACAATTTCTCAATAATTTCATAAAATTTAACTCCACAGGACATACATTTTACTTCACATACAACTCCCTTACCTGGTTCAACGAAGCCTGGCTTCCTTCTCGCCTTCCAAATCAAATTCACCGAGTTCATAATTCCCGGCTGCAAAATAATTTATAAATTCCATTAATATTTCCTTTTTCAATATTTCCAACACTTTGCGAGACTTAAAATCAACTAACTCGCCCACAAGAGTTCTTACTAGCTCGCCCAACCGAGCTCGCCATTCATCAAATGGCTTACAAGTGGGAGCTCGCCCGCCATTACTCGCCATATATTGGTGAGCTCGCCTAACATTCAACTCGCGAGGCCTACTTTAGCTTAAATGTGGGAGTTCGCCCACAATTCTTCTCGCCCAATACCTTATGCATGTGAGTTCGCCATAAGGCTTTCTACTCAGAGATAGGCTTGTCTATAAACTAAACTGGTGTTGGGCGACCTCGCCCACTTGAACAACAGCTTCGGCAAGTTCTTTATTTCCTACTCGCCTCATTGGCGATTACTAACTTTCAACATGGGCAATCACTATAGTCGCCATTTTCATCACTCTTATACCATTTTCATTACTTTCCTTATTCATTCTCGATTATTTTCCCATCATTCTACTACAATTTCAACCCAGTTTCATTTTATTCCTCATCTACATTCAAGATATGAACTTATTCTATTTCTATGATCTAACAAGAATAAATCAAAAGCAATACTAAAATCATGCTTCTCATACTTGAAATCATAGAAATATATCATTCAATCTAAAGAAATCATTAAATCTCACCTTAATCAACTGCACTTCCAGCACAGATCACTTTCTGTCTCATGTTGGCCTTACTTTGCTTATTCCTTTAGCTCATCAACTATGGAGGAAAGGTTTTGCTAGCTGGTTTACTTGTTTGGCCAACCTAAAGGTGAAGATTAGTAAATTAAGCATGGCAGAAATGGGAGGAAATCGGAGTATAAACTTGCAGTTGCATAGCTTTCGGGAAGAAGATGAAGTTTGATAAGCCGATCTTCCTCAAATGTTTCTTCTTATATAGCCATGCTAAACCAATCAGAACTCATCACTTGGCCTTATCCCATTTCCTTCATTTATTTCACGTCTTTCATGCATTAAAAATCGAAGAAAAACTGCAGCAAAAAGGAACGGCTATGAGAAGGTATTCTCTGCACATTTTGACTTACTTTACTTTGCCATTAATTGTCTAAACCAACTGTCAGGAGAAGCCAATGGCGTGAAGTCCACAGCCTCTTTTCTTGACTTACTGCACCTTCGTCTTACTCCTTAACCAATAAGGTTAATTCCTTTATTGACTTTAACCGTTCTCTATTTATTATCTTCAACCGTATGACTTACAAAGTCAATTTTGGCTGTAAAATGATTTGAATCTATTTTCATTTTGTTCGTGCGGATTCCAGTTCGCCTCTTCATCTTGAGGACTCAGCTCGCCAATCTCAATTTCAGTTCGCCAACCTTTCATCTCGCCTGTTGTCCATAGGCTCGCCTATGTTTGCACCTAGGTCTCACCACATTATTTTGATGCCAACTTAATATTTGGCAAGTACAAGATTATTTCCTTTTCTTGGCGATCACATAAGGTTTGACGATCACAGCCCTCGCCATCATTCGGACGATCATGCTAACCAAGAACATGGCGAACTTACCTATTCACCCAACAAGCAATTAAACCAACTCACCAACAGCACACTCACACTCATTCATTGGCGATCATCCTCTTGCTCACTCATTGGCAAGCTGTCCCATTGCAGTACTCGCCTGTAGAGTATTTCACATAATTTGCTCCATTCATATTTCAAGTTATGGACTTTTCACCCTTTTGGAAATTAACATTCATTATTTATTTAATTTTCATTTTCAATTTTATGAAATTAGAGTCTACAGTAGTGTAGAATCGGATCTTACAATCACTTTCACTTGGGAATCTTTTAAAAGAAAAGACAAACCCACTGCACAAGGTTCTTACATTGTGGGATTTGGGAGGATCATATTTACAAAGCTTTTGCTCCACATTAACAGAAAAAATTGGTCACAAATAAACAATCTTTGCCGCCACAACAAGGCGCACTGTCATTGTGGAATTCTATACATGTTTCCAAATTCCTGAAAACATATATTTTGATTTATAAAGTCTTAGAAAGGAACTGCCAAGTGACCATATCTGAGAACTAACGTATTTCAAAAGGAAATGTTGTTAGATAAATTTTCCATAATATTGTTAAATAATGTCAGAACTGTGTTAATCAATGTGTCAGGTCATGAATCAGAAGCAATCTCTCTGAATCATTCTCAGCTTGTATCTCCTGTCTGCAGCAAAACCTTTTTCCTAATTCTTCCACAGTATGTACACCTAATATACAAGATCATCAAGGTAAACCAGATAGGCAATCACAAAGACGAGCATAGACAATCCATCCAGCGGACGTAGGCGAATTATGTCTCTTCTCTGGAACCTTTACCGACAAAATGAAAAGGAAATAGAGAAAGGCAATGACCACAAGTAAGATAAGAGCAACAAACGGATGGCAAGGAAAAGAGCATAGCCTAAGATCTTTTGGAATGTGCTTTTCATATAAAATCATATGGCGAAGAGAGAGCATAACCGTACTGGATCTTTTGGAATGTGCTGTTCTCCTTTCGTTTTCATTTTTACCCTTTTTTTCTCCTTTTTTTTTTTTTTTTTTTTTTTTTTTCGTTTTCATTTTTACCCTTTTTTTCTCTGATAGGAATATTTTATACACTCTACTTAAAGGCGGTGCAAAGAAAATCTGAAGCCCCCATTTCAGCTGGTACATTTGGACTTCCACTAGCTCTTGCCAGTGTTTGATTTTTGAACTTATAGCTAGGATCGATCCAGGATCGCATTGACTTGAAGGCGTGTTAGAGAACCCAAATGCTGATTTGCCTTCCTTTTTCTCACTTTTTGAGACGTAAGCAGAGGCAAGTGCAATACAAATACAGATAGATATTTAGAAGAGTGACAGGAAAACAAGAAAGGGAAATTAAGTAGAAAAGGATCATCCCAGTTGATATATTCTTTATGAATAGTACTATCATAGATAATAGGATTGAATTCTGCAGGCTGGTTTTAGGCAGTCGTTCAGTTTTTTTGTACACATTAAAGCAATTATCATATACAAAAGGGCCTTTTGTATATTGGGTGAATAAAGTCACTAAACCTGTAACACCTCAATCTCAGTCACGATAATGTGAGATTGTGCTTAAATCTACAAGTAGAGACTTGATCTCATACTTACGAGATGCTTTTTATGGGATAAAATTGAAGCGAATAATACCTCGCAAGTTGAGTGCGAATCTCTACAAAACCAGCGGCAGCTTAAACATTAGTTCACATCATATACTTCAAACATTTGAAGAAAATAAATTGTGGTTTAAGGCTTTAAGCTCTATATAGTGCAAATTGTTCTTCTTTCTTTTCAGAGAGGAAACTTTATGAAACCTAGTACAAGGGTGAGGCCAATGGAATCAAAATGGAGAGACCACTTTTCTTTAGGACTAACTTGACAAATTGGATGTGCCTCGAATATACTGTTTATATGGAAAATACCAGACCTTTCTCGTTTTGATATGAGGGAGTCCTGGTAGTTCTTCCTCAAACAATATATATACCTGAGACTCAGAACTGTTTCATCAGCAGAAATTCATGGATGAAATAGTTCCAAGCTAAGAAGGGAAAATGCATGGATGCATTACTGGGCAAGTCTCCTTTGGAAGGCAGCTAAACTGGGTTGCTTATGTCAAGGCATGTGGCAAATTAATTAAGCTCACTGCCAAAGGAGATTTGCCCTGCAATTCAGCCATGCAAATATTTAGGAAGCTACAACGCCTTGATTTACCCTCCAAAAACGTGAACTCATTGTTCGTAGAGCGGCAGTTAGACAGGCAGTTACCGGGCAATTACACCTTTGGCAGTTGGCCACACTTCTGGATTGCATGCGATCATATAAGCACTTCAGAGATCATAAGGACATCCATGGAATTGAGCTCACTGCCAAAGGTGATTTGCCCGGCAATTCAGCTAGCTATGGAAATATAATACTTATTTCAGCGCCTCAGCCAACCCTTGAAGCCTAAACCAACCAAGCAAGGTAATTAGCACTATCTGATGCAGCAATGGCACGCAAAACACGCAGCAAATATGGCACTCACCCTGCACGTACTTTCCCATTAATTCTTCTTTTCTAATCTCTTTTTCAGAGATGATTTGCTAATAATTTACTTAATTTTGACTTCTTTCAATGCTTCACTGTCCAACTGCATTTCAGATCGCACCAGTGAGAGCTCCAATTGAGCCAGCACTCGTTGTCGAAACTTCACAATTTCTCTCTTTGTTACCAGAGGGAAGTTTTGGGAAAAGAAGCTAAACGTATGGTAATTCATGGAAGCAAACTCCATGCGGCAAAGCAAATTGCTGATCACCTTAATTGCCTTCTCACGTAAAATTCAAGAAACTCTACCTTCAAAAAGAAAAGCATTCCACCTCAAATTCTAGTAATGCGCGGTTGCTTTTTAACTCCTAGTAGTTTTAAGTATAAAAAACAAAAATATTAATTTTAAATGATTTTCACGTCATTCTCACAAATTAAACGATAAGGACATGGAGTATAAAAGAAAACAGAGACTTGTATACGAAAAAGATTAGGAAGTGTAGGGTCTAACTACTTTAGCTTAATAATTAATGAAGCAACTTGACAGGCTCCATCGCCATTATTAATGTGTTACTTGTGAAGTTGTTATATGCATATTATATTCTCATGATTGATTATATATACATATGGTTCCGATGATGACTTCAACTCTATTGATGGAGAGGTTATTAAAAATTTTTATTGTCAGAGTAGAATTACCAATAAGATAGTGAACGGAGTGAAGAAAAATATCAGAGAAGATTTTAAAGTGTGCATTAATACTCAAGTCTGTTAATACTCCAAAGAGTAGGCTTAAAGAAATGAAGCAAATAGTAAGGGAGTAAGAAGGGCTAAGACTTTGAAAGAGAAAAGAGTGTTTGATTATAATATGATGATTGGAAGGTTCGTTTGACCACTTTCCTTCCTATATTCTGGCTCTTTATGCTCGATTCCTATGGTTTGTTGTGAGTGCTCTTTCTGACAAGATTTTAATCGTTAGTCAAGTAATTCATGCAACTATCAAATTTCTGGCATTAAATGATGAATGCCTATGTCTAATTTCACTTCTCAAGTGGTGCCATAAGTAAGCGATAGGTTGTGGACTAGTAAGGGTGGCTTGATTGTGTCTTTCTTGTGGCATAATTTTGGTTCTTGGGCTTTAGATTAAGATGTCCATAGGCCATAGCAAGTTCTAATAATTTTCATTATTTTGTTTTTGTTTATATTAGTTTGTGGTATGCAAAAGTTGTTTGCAGGTTCATATTTATTTTGTAAATTATGTAGTTATTTCAAATACTTGATATTGTCTAAATTATAATTGCTATTATTATACTTTAAGCATGCAGTTTAAATAAATTAAAAACAAATTTATTACTAATATTTATATTACTTTTCTATCGTTTATTAAAAAAAATCATATTACTTATCAATATAAATTATGTAACATATATAATTAATAACTAAGTTAAAGATTTAACAATTTGTTTTGGGTATATATAGTTAGAATAATTATTTACTACCAAAAAGAATAATTATTCAATTTTCTTCTTATTATTATCCTATGAACATAAAAATTAAGCTTACCCAATAATTTAATTGGAGATTAGACAAAAATTAGTGCAATTCAATGTTACTGAAATCTGACTCAATTATCAGACTTGAAATAGTTATCATTAATTTTGGTAGCAAAAACCACGTGCTTATTAGCTGCAAACAAACCACAATCCCCGCCGCCCCCCCCCCCCCCCCCCCCCTCTCTCTTTCATGCTTTCTCAATTCCCACCATAACCAAAAAAAAGAAAAATAAAAATAAAATAGAATAAATAAAATAAAAATAAAACAAAAGAATACTAACGTCCGTATCAAGTCGACGCTTCTCCAGCATGGCATGGCCTACATAATTATAAAAATATATATTATTTCTTTTTTTTTTTGCTGAGTAATATATATTATTTCTTTTGATGCTCTTTATTTCTTGAGGGAGTCAACCTATCAACGTTAGTATCATTTATTTACTAATTTAAACACGTAATAAATTTAAATTAATCACAATCGTGATTCATGCAATATTCCTACATAGATATAATAATGCTACTTTAATTCACACTTTGTTCACATATTTATAATAAAATAATAATAGTTTTTGATTTCAAGGTCTTATAATTATTTAGAGTTTCACAATATCACCAAATTTCTTTTAAAAAAGCCATTATTAGAGTATTAGTATTCTTATAAAAAAATTGTAATCTCATAATACGAAAAAAAAAAGAGGTGTCAAAATTTAAAATTTAAATTAATTTAATAAAAATCGTCTCTTACAAAATTAAATGAACCAGCTAAATTAATCTTAAATTTCAATTATTATTATTATTATTTCACGTCTATTTTTGTTGAGCAAATTATTAGTGGATAAAATGTTGTCTTGTGCAATCAGCACGTGAGAATAGTTGGATCTAAACCCAACTAATAATTAATTAATAACTATAAACAGATCATTCACATTGAAGGGTGGGAATATTCGTTTAAGCAAGAATCAGTCGTTTACATAATTACATTAAAGCCCTTTGAAATTGTGAGCCCTTTGAATTAATATGTGGGAATATTCCTTTTTGGGCCTGAATTTATGCGCCCGGCCGCCGTCACTGTATAATTTTTCTTAAATATTGAAATTTTCTTTTTTTTTTTTGGTCATAATAACAATTTATCAAGCAATGCCAATTTCCTAGAAAATGAGTTCATCCCAAACACCAAAACTTATTACTTAATGAAATTTTTAAAAAAAAAAGTGAAAAAGTACTATCAAAGTCGATATCTTCTTAAAAAATGAGTTAATCCCAAACCGGTAAACCTTAAAACATTAATTATATTTTTTTATAAAAAATTAATTCTTCATTATATGCGGAATTATTTGAAATTCCCTTACTAAATTTGCATTAAAGCTGATTTTCTTAGTTGTTAACTTCCCCTTTTAAAAGTTGAAACCAAATACTTAAATTTGCATTTCATGAACAAAAAGGTAAATGCCAATTAAAAAGTGGAAAACAAAAAAGAACCAATGCTAATTTAACTATCTAAAATTTTGTAAGATATATATGAATTATGTAAATTGTTGCCAAAACATATAAAAATTCACATACGAATGTAAACTATATTAATCCAAAATAATTATTTTGGGTGAAAAATGTTAAAATTTTTTCTTTTTAAATTTAAAATTAATTTAAATTCAACTAAAAATTTTCTTACTAGTGAATCATAAAATGCAATAATAGACTCAGGGAGTTCTATAGTAAGATCAATTTAAGATTAACTTATATTATATCTACAGACATTAAATTTACGTTTATTTTTATGTGATTATATTTATTATCATATATTCGTATCTATTAACATAAAGTTTACGTTTATTTTCAAGTATTTATCATTATTTTTATATGTTTATGTTTGTTCTCATATATTTATATCTACTTATACTAAATTTATCATATGCTTATTTTCAAGTGTTTGCGTTTATTTTCATGTATTTAGGTCTATTAACATTAGGAGGCTCTGGAACTTTGAAGTTTCAGATTCGATTCTCACTGAATGTGAGTTCGAGTTGGTTTATTTGTTATTTATTTAGTTTGTTGTTATCATTTATATTTACCAATTTATCAAGTTACCGATTTATTAAATTTAATATACTGATTGTAATTGTAACTTTGATGAGAATGTACTATTAAAAAAACATTAATTTTATGTTTATTCTTTTATATAAAATATTTTTAATATAAAAATAAACGTAAACATAACATTAATAAATATAAAATAAATTAATCTTATGTTAAAATCAATGTTATTGTAAAATTTTTCGAATTGATACGATTGAAAACTTCCCCGTAAGATTCATGTCTAGACAACAACAAACAACCGAATAATTGTTCGGTAAATGCGACCAAAGCTAAAGATTGAAGCTCACCTAGATTTTAGGCAAAAGATCTTGAGTCATAGTCGTCATTATTATCAACAGTATCATCTGGGATCATCTAGTAATCTCCACTGCTGCACAAATATTCCACACGCAATAATTCAATCCTTCTCTTCTTTTTTTCCTTCTTGCTTCTTGTTAAAGCCATGCCATGTCCGCACGTTCCTGTCACTTCGGCTTCCAGGAAAAAGCAACCGAGTTGTGCAAAACATAAAAGTAAAACAAAGTAAATTGCTACAAAGATTTGATATTTAAATATACACTTAATTTTTTTCATAAAATAAATAATTTTTTACTATTTTTTTACATGTAATTCTATCGATAAATTTTTAATTTTTTAAATTAATGTAATTAAATCTAAATTTACTAAATAATATTAACTATTGTTTGATATGATTTGCACTAATTGTACAATTTTAAAAATTAATATAAAAATGTGAACTAATTTACCTATAATAAAACGTTCGAAACCCCCACCTATTTTATACAAAACAAAGTATATTCTATTATGAAATCTTATCCTAACCATCTTTCAATACAAAGTAATATTTTTTATTATTACCATAATACCCGTGGTAAACATGGGTTTCTTTTGTTGAATTGTCAAGTGGGTTTCTTTTGTTGAATTGTCTCTGTCTTTTATGTGCGGGGTTAAGGGTTTTTAGGTCACGTAGTTTGTCTGTCTCTCTCTCTATATAATGATTAAGGTCAGAGTATTAAGCCATAGCCTCACAATTCAGATTTTTTAGAATATCCTTTTGTCTTTTGAAGCTTCCATTAATGGAGTCGGGGGAAATTATGAAGCTTTTTGATTCATGTTGGTTTGAGATGGAAATCTTCAAGAAACAGATATCTTCATCAACATCAACGAGTCTTGAACCAAACCCAGATCGCCAAGTTGAAGAAAGCTCATCAAAACCAGAGTTTACACGCACCCCAACCCTCCATACAAGGTCCATGAGTGACCAGTTGATCTTAAGCACAAGCTTCATAGGTTCCGATTCCTTCTCACCAGACTCTGTTCTGTACTCACCAAAGCTCCATAAAATCATCTCTGGGAAAGAAATCACAGAAGAAGAGTTGCAAGAAACTTGCAGTAATACTCATCAAGAAACACCTAATAAGAAGGCGGTTGCAAGAAAGAGAACTACAAGAAGAAAGAAGGGTCTAAGTAAGAGCTTGTCAGACTTGGAATTTGAAGAGCTGAAAGGGTTTATGGATCTTGGCTTTGTTTTCTCCGAGGAAGATAACAAGGATTCAAGGTTGGTTGAGATAATTCCCGGGCTGCAAAGATTGGGAAAGAAAGAGGGTGAAGAAGAGAGTCAGAAAGCTGATGATCAGAAGACTGAAGTTTCAAGGCCTTATCTTTCAGAAGCATGGGAATTTTCTGAACGAAGAAGGAAAGAGAACCCATTGATGAATTGGAGGGTTCCTGCTTTAGGTAACGAGAGTGACATGAAAGACAGCATCAAATGGTGGGCTCATACTGTTGCCTCTACAGTCAGATGACGAGAATGTACAGTTCAAAGCGTTGGTTTGCCGATTAATTTTTCCCAAATTTTTTATTTAATTCTTGTTTTTTTACATGATTTTAATTGATTTGATGCTGTATTGTAAATAAAGATAGTTTGAATAGCAATTTTTTCGTCAACAAATTGATGATTTACCGAGTCTTTAGTTGTTACGTAAAATTATTTGCACAAGATTAATGTATATCGCCTATTAAATTAGAAAAGTTGCTAGCTCGAAATTTTTGAACCAATTGTATGAAAAAATAACTAAATAAGTTATTTAGATTGTGTGAGAGGAAGTTTTCAACTAAAAAATATCATATGCATCAACAAATCACAATTTGTGTTTGAAAATTAAAGGAAAATTCATTGTTAATTACGTCTCAAGCGACTTTTAAGTAAATATTTGTCAGATTGCACAAAAAGAAATTAAATATTGAGGCCAATCATGTCCCTAAAAATACTGATTGATAATGTACAAATTTGTGATGTAACTCATCAACTTGCAAAAATGGCTATTGCTTTACTTTGAAGCTGGGACTTGCACTCCATTTTAGTTCGTTCATAGAGCGCGAGCGCCTGCAGTTCTTTTTTTTTTTTTTGGCATTACATTGAATTACTAAACACATGGAAAATGAGTTGGGGATATGGCCTATGGGCAAGGTAGGCCCAAGAGAAATAATTGATAAGATGAGCGTTTTGATTTCTTCCCAAAGTCAAAAGTAGAACCCAAAGAAAAGTTATATAACAAGCCCACCTGATCGTGGTTGGCTCCACTTACTAGTCGTGCCATGAGTTATCGAATAAAGTTTGATTTTATGATTATTTAAATTTAATTAATTTATTTTTGAATTGAATTTGATTTTTAATAAGCGGTTTACAAATTTAATCGAATTATATATATATTATATTTTAATATTAATTTATTTTTTAAAAAGTAATAAGTTAAGTAAAATTTAAATTTATCAAATCGAACTCAATAACTTAAATATTTTATCGAGTTAAATTTGAATTTAAAATATAAAATTCGATGATTGAACTTAAAGTCTTAAATTTTTAAATTGAACCAAACTTAAATCTATTAATAAATCATCATGTCATGTGTTTTAAAAAATTAAGTAAAATACATTTAATCCACATAAAATAGTTGCATACATAACTATAAAACATTGCAAATTCCAATAAAACGCTTTACAAACAAAGAAAAAAAAATTACATGACACTTGATTGTTTAAATAAAAAGTTATATACCAGCATTTGGTTTGACTATTGCATGATCCATATCCATTGTTCAAAAAATTAGGATTTGAACTTTTTTATTTTTAAAATCCATGGAATCTTCAAGAATCTGAGTGGAAAACAAGAAGGATTAAACAAATTTCGAAAGTTGATTTTAGAAAATTAAAATTTGACTTTCAGGATTATTTTAATCACTGTTTCTACCTTTTTACTTTTCAATCTTTTCTTTTCTTTTATAAAGTATTTAGCATTTCGTATACTATTATAAATTATCATAGTAATAATAATGCCAACCAATAAGAAATATTCAAAAGGGAGAGTAATCATATTCCTCCGCGTAGTTTCCGACCGTTGGCTGATTTCTTTTCTTCTGCCGTGAATATACTTTGCAAATCCCCAAACAGCCCACAGATTGAAGCAGCCAGTTTTTTCTAATTTACCAAACTTCCCCTCATCCCCCACCAGTCTCCATCTAATAACCCCGTGGAAACAAAGGGTTAACCTTGCCATTTGATACTTTTGTCAAGAGAATCAAGCCAAAAATGTTACTGTAGCTAACATTAAAAAAAATAGTACTACTGCTAGATCTCTCAGCTTCTATTTTTATCTGTTTTATTCATGTTTACAAGTCTTGTTTTACGTCTTTGGTCCCCTCATGGATGGTTCAAAGACAGTCATGGAGAGTTTGGACTCTCTATGGTTTTTCAACAATGTGCTCACTTTGCCGACATTTCAGCACAAGGGTCACCATGCGCCCGCTGCCATTGATGAAGACTCCGTCGAGGAAGAAGAACCATTAAAACACAAGATTCAGGAGGCTCCTAGCACTGAGATTTTGGCTCCAAGGTGTCCCAAGTGTGGTGAAGTTGTTGTTGGAATTGAGCAGCAGATAGTGCAGCCAGTTAAAGAGGTGGAGTTTGCAAAGCCGACAGAGAAGCCCGAGAGGAGGAGGAGGAAAGGAAAAGAAGCAGGAGAAAAGTTGTTGGAGAGCTTGATTTGGGGTTCCATGGTAGCTTGGCTCCTGAGTCTTGGTTTTCTAAGGAGACATATGTGTATCCAAACTTTGAAACCCAAGATTACACGAAAATGCCTCCTTTGAATGATGGTTTGGCCATGAAAGAGCACCTCAAGTCATGGGCTTATGCAGTTGCCTGCACTGTCAGATAAACTACTACTACTGCTGCAACAGCTTCGAGTTAGAATCTGAACATTTTGTTCCGGGACTTGCTCATTTTTTATTTTGACCTTTTTTCCGCCCATTTAACTCATCTTCTTGACTGTTAACTCTGTATTTCTTTTAGCTTCTTAGTATGTTTAATTTCCCTTTTGGTTTTATGTACTTTTGGTAGATGTCATAACCAAGCTAAGGTTAAATTAATATGGGAATTAATGTGCATGATAGTTTTGTTTGTCTAGTTGTTTTTCCTTTCTTGATGGAATTTTGTTTCTTAACTTGTGATTCTGATTCAAATTATGGATATATATATATATATATATATATATAAAATAAAATTACAACCCATGCAAAATGTTTTCAAAATTTTAGAAAGGTTATACGTGTTCAATCTTTTTTTGCATTAATAGAGGTATTATTTTTGTTTGAACCCATGACTTCTAGACTCCAAGTCATAAAGAAACAATTTTTATCATTGCACCCAACTTGATCTTTTTTTTATCATTGCACCCAACTTGATCCATATATATATATATATATCATAAACATACAATAAAATTCAATTTAAAGCTTGATCCTTATCTCAAGAAATGGTAGTATTCAATGAAAAAAGATCCAAATATAGTAAAGAGTAGGGCAGCAGGTACCCATGCTCCACCTTTAATAGCATTTGTACCACCAAGTAAGATCAAAACAAAACTTACGGGACATGATAGTTAAAAGTAAGCCTATGAAACTTTCACGTGAAGGAGAAGAAGATGAGGGAGGGTTTGGAGAAATCATGCACATTAATTCCCATATAACCGGATTCTGAGGTCTGAACTCGGCACCATCCAGGAAATTTCTCAATTCACCATCTGTTACAGAACAGTGTTTCCACTGTTAAATCCATCAGGCCATTCCATGCAAATTTCTCGTTCAACTCAGTGACATTTGACTCCCCAAAACGTGAATCCAGTGCAGCTTCTGCTAAAATCAAACTCCAGATCTGTCATTGTCGGCCTTTGATATGAACAAATACGTGAGAGCCTTTTAAGCTATAACTGACAACTTAGGTCAATTTTTTTTGCTGTCATATTGCTGCAAGGCCAATCTTCGTCAACCTGCTGTTTGCAGCAGAGAGGCGTTGATTGTAGAATTCATAAGAAACGACATTAGGAAAGAAACTTTTCTAGGCTCGTGCCAAGTTATGCTAGCGGCCAAGCTAGGTTCACATGCAAGATAACGGTTTTATCTTCTTTTAACATATCTCGGCTTTGATTGCTAGGAAACAAGGGAATGAACACAAAATAAATGATTCATAATGTACATATAACATGTTACTTGTAAATTTTTATACTGGACAAATCAAATAAAGAAGTGGGTAGTTAAGTCAAAAGCAATCCAATTAGCCATGTCTTAGCCACGTCTTGCCTAGTGCCTACGTCAATCAATAGGTTTCATAATGCAGAATCTTTATATATATCGATTGAAGTTAAATTTATATAGTTTAACAGACATAATTGCTGATGCTATGTGACTAATATTAAAATGTCACACCATTCCCGTGGTCGAGAAATTTCATGATTAAGACTTGGAATCAATCATAAGGTTTTGAAATGAATATTCATTGAAAACTATTAAGTTTGGATCAAAAAAAAAAAATTGAAAACTATTAAGTATTAATATATTAGTAGCATTATTCGTGAATGAGTTTAAAGATATTGACATTAATTATGAAACTGAACGTTTATTAAGTAGTGATGAAGTGAAATTAAATTTATGAAAAATATTATTTTTATTTTCTAAAAATAGAGTTGGTAAATTAAATTATTCGGAGTGAAATGTCTTATTCAATTACTGGTGGAAGTTGGCATTAAATTATAAAATAAGCCATAACAAATTGATAAAACAAATATGTTAAAATATTATTCTATTTTTAATAAAAAAAAAGTAAATTAATTTAACTTATACAAATTAAGACAATTTAATATCTTTTTTATAGGTAAATGTGCCAACACTTTGACAAGGACATAATGAAACTCTTAAAACAAAGTTAAGACCTAATAGAATTTAACATATGGTATTGAAGTCCAAAATATAATTAAAAATTTAATCTATTTTAATTATATTAATAATGCACAAGTTATTCATTCTCAACATAATTTTTAAAGTTATTCTTTGGGAAGGGGTGAAAAACCTTAACTGTGACGAAACCTCAAATAAAATTAGTCTCAAACCGTTAAAAAAGATGAAGATATCTATAATTTACACAAAAAAAGAAGTAAATTAATGTAAATAATTACATTATGCAGCATCGCCATGTAATACAAATTCTAATTTTCTTTAAAACTTATGATTAACTTAAGGAGCTGAACCCAGTGTGGGCCGAACACTGAAGCCCAACCTAACCAGACGGTGGACCACTAAGCCACTACTATCCACTGTTGCAAAGCCACAGCCCATTAGTAAGCAAGAGAGTTGACAGAATGACACCGGCGGGCAAAGGCGCAGGTGGCGTAGATGACGGAGACAAAACATTTTGAGAGCTCATAAGGCCACCGCCAAGTGCTGTATCGCCTCACGGAACAGGCCTCGTCTCATTGCCACTTCTGCTGAAGTAACGCTGCTGTCTTCTTCTTCTTCAAATTTTTAATTTTTCTTTACTATTATCCTTCAGTATTTAATGGTTGAAGGTTCAGTGGTTTGTCAACGAAATTTCACGGCTCTACATTTGGTATTTTGACATATTAGTTCTTGAAAACTTTTATTTAGTCAAACCAATGTGTTTTTGGCTTCTGAAAAATCTCCTTTTGAACCTTGATATGATATAAAGGACCTTCACAGCGTCAGGACGTAAGATTTGGGGTGTTAAAAATTTTCCTATTAAATAAAGTTTGACGTCTGATGAGAGTGTTACAATCTCTTCCCAAACTTTGCATCATGTATTAAATTTTGATGAGTTGGAGTTGGGATCTAACACGTATTTTATTTTGGTTGTTGATTGTTCTAAAATCATTCGTGGATATCAATACTTATTTTGCAAGACATTGTTTGTTTTAATTTGCATGTCACATGATTTTATTTCACAAAAAATATTTTGTAGATACGAATTTAAATCACTATATATATAGTATAACATATTTTCACAATATCTAAATATGTGATTAAGATGTTATATATAGCATGCAACAACTCTTTTTTACTCTCTTGATCAAGATATTGTTGGCCCTTTTTAGTATGTTTTTAGAATTGCTTTGTTGATGCGTTTTCTCAGATTACTGCCAAATTTATAAGCTAGAAAGGCCAATGATAATGTTCCAATTTTGATATATTAAACCCTAAGATAACCTAAAGAGCTCTTTTCACTATTATTAGCATAGAAATCTTAAGTCAGTGACTAGATTTAAATGCATTAGCAAATCTAGAAGTGTATTGCACTTTGTACCTATCCTGGAGGACAAAATTAGAAAATAATTGATGGGATGAAGCTAAAATAAGTAGTGTACATGATAAACATGGGTTAAGAGAACCACACAAATTTTATGCTATTTGAACATGACTCCGACAAGTTAGAAAACCCTGCAACATGGTAGGGATCTTCTAGTTCTATGCCAATCTTGGGAACTACTTCACACAAAATCAATGTCAAGATCAGAGGGTGGGTTCACCATCTGGTCCCATTTTGAAATACGGACAATCCTGTCTGGCCCAATCTTTGCTGTCCAAATTTTAATACCTATACTTTCTTACACGATCTAGTTCTGAAATCTCCAAATCCAGGTGAGAGTAAAGACACTGTATATTTTCCCTTGAATTGAATAATGCAATACGTTTTTATTTATGGTTGAACAAAGACTGACTTGTAGGCAAGGCTGGTTAGTTAAGATGTATCTGGCCCAACTGAAAGCTTCCTTAAAGTTCCCGCAAATTTTCAAAAATCTTTCTCGGACGTTGCTTCTCACATTACACATTTCTCAGTCTTCTCTGCAAAAACATGACACCAACAACTCACCCTCCTTACTCTACCAACCGCCATCCCTCAACCTCTCTTCACCATTACAAAATTGCCATCATCAACCTCTTACAAGCACCAGCATTCTCTTGCTTGTTTTGGGGTTTTTCATATAAAACACAAACAACAAACCCAAAGGATTGAGAGAAGTAGAGGGA
Source organism: Heritiera littoralis (assembly GCA_031772115.1). Classification (NCBI taxonomy): domain Eukaryota; kingdom Viridiplantae; phylum Streptophyta; class Magnoliopsida; order Malvales; family Malvaceae; genus Heritiera; species Heritiera littoralis. The sequence goes on along the minus strand of JAPDPK010000026.1, from coordinate 3,024,892 downwards.
GACCCTTGGCTAGCATAGTGTCGTATTTGGGTTTCTCAGGGAAGAAGGGGAAGGCAAGTTTTTGAGATGATGGAATCCGAGGCTCCTGTTTGTCACACATGTGGTGAGCATGTGGGGTTGAAAGCCAATGGAGAAGCTTTTGTGGCTTGCCATGAGTGCAATTTCCCCATTTGCAAGACTTGTTTTGAGTATGAGATCAAGGAAGGTCGAAAAGTTTGTTTGCGTTGCGGTAATCCATACGACGGTACGTTTCTTTTATTTCTTGATACTAGTTTCTATTTTTAAGTTCATTTTCATTTGGTTGTTGATAAATTTTTATGTTTAAAATAGATTTTGATTCTCGGGGTCTTCGATATTCCCTCAATATAGATATTAACTTCATTTGGTTTAGCAATGCTTGTTTAATTCCCAACGCAGAATATTATGAATGTTATTGAGATTATTTTTCTGTCATGAGCTAATATTTTAAGCTGATTGCCCAGCTGTTAACTCCTCAGAAAACCTGCTGGATGATGTTGAGAAGGCATCAGGTGATCGATCCACAATGGCTGCACACATGAACAAGTCTCAGGTACTGTTTTCCTGCATTTGAAAGGTTTTTCAGTAAATAGTAGGTACTTTAGTGTTGGGATATTAAGAGCTCTTGTCATGTTGGTTTATGTAGGATGTTGGAATTCATGCAAGACATATCAGCACTGTGTCTACCATAGACAGTGGTATATAATTCTTCTACAACTCTTGATTGCTCTCTTTCAGTTTTTCCTTGAAGAAAAGCTCAACTCTAACTGTCTTGTCTTATGTTTTCACGAAGAAATGACTGAAGACAACGGGAATCCAATTTGGAAGAACAGGGTGGAAAGTTGGAAAGAAAAGAAGAGCAAGAAGAAAAAGCATTCAACAACTAAGGCTGAAAAAGCAGCTGAAGTTCCACCAGAGCAACAGATGGAAGACAAACCGTAAGCATTGCTTAGATTTTAATCGAAAGCAATGTTAATTATAGTCTATAGATATATATATATGTAATATTTGCTTTCGCAGGGCACCTGATGCTTCTCAGCCCCTCTCAACTATAATTCCAATTCCGAAAAACAGACTCGCACCATACAGAACTGTGATTATTATGCGATTGATCATTCTGGGTCTTTTCTTCAATTACCGAGTGACGAATCCTGTTGACAGTGCTTTTGGTTTGTGGCTCACTTCGGTCATATGCGAAATCTGGTTTGCCTTTTCCTGGGTGTTGGATCAGTTCCCTAAGTGGTATCCTATTAACAGGGAAACATATATTGACAGGCTATCTGCGAGGTACAAATTAGTAAAATACTGTTTTTAAGACTCTCTTCCGATAAATCAGTCAAAGGAAGTTTTGATCTGGGTGAATATGTGTCTGATGGATGGTTTTGTTCTATACCATGGCAGATATGAAAGAGAAGGTGAACCTTCTGAACTTGCTGCTGTGGACTTCTTTGTGAGTACAGTGGATCCACTGAAAGAACCTCCATTGATCACTGCCAATACTGTGCTTTCCATCCTTGCCTTGGACTACCCTGTGGATAAGGTCTCTTGCTATGTATCTGATGATGGTGCTGCGATGCTGACATTTGAGTCTCTAGTAGAAACAGCAGACTTTGCAAGAAAGTGGGTTCCTTACTGCAAAAAATTTTCCATTGAACCACGGGCACCTGAGTTTTACTTCTCACAGAAGATTGATTACTTGAAGGATAAAGTGCAGCCCTCTTTCGTGAAAGAACGTAGAGCAATAAAAGTAAGTGCCTCAAGCATTCTTTAGCTACACTGAGCTATCTCATGTATGATTAATGAGTTCCTTTCAATTTGGTTACAGAGAGATTATGAAGAGTTCAAAATTCGAATTAATGCTTTAGTTGCAAAAGCTCAGAAAACACCTGAGGAAGGATGGACAATGCAAGATGGAACTCCTTGGCCAGGAAATAACACGCGTGATCACCCTGGCATGATTCAAGTTTTCCTTGGAAATAGTGGCGCCTGTGACATTGAAGGAAATGAACTCCCGCGTCTGGTTTATGTCTCTAGAGAGAAGAGACCTGGCTACCAGCACCACAAAAAAGCTGGTGCTGAAAATGCTTTGGTGAGTAATACATAGTTCTATACTAGCTTTCATAAGAACACTGGAATATTCTCTCGCTACTAACAGTTAATGGCTTCTTACAGGTTAGGGTGTCTGCAGTTCTAACAAATGCTCCCTTCATCCTCAATCTTGATTGTGACCACTACGTTAACAACAGCAAGGCAGTTAGGGAGGCTATGTGCTTCCTGATGGACCCACAAGTTGGTCGAGATGTATGCTACGTGCAGTTTCCTCAAAGATTTGATGGCATAGATAGGAGTGATCGATATGCCAATCGCAACACAGTTTTCTTTGATGTAAGCTTAAAGCTAAACCAATTTTCCACTTGATTTAAGTGTTTGTGACACAAGTTATGGTTGCATTATAACAAAAGCCTCTTGAGATCTGACAATTCTTCCAAAATTCAACTTCAGGTTAACATGAAAGGACTTGATGGAATTCAAGGACCAGTTTATGTGGGAACTGGTTGTGTTTTCAATAGGCAAGCACTTTATGGCTATGGACCTCCTTCAATGCCCAGCTTGCCCCAGTCTTCTTCCTCATCTTGCTCATGGTGTGGCTGCTGCTCATGTTGCTGCCCGGGGAAGAAGGCTCCTAAAGATCCATCAGAGCTTTACAAGGATGCAAAACGAGAAGAACTTGATTCTGCCATCTTCAACCTTAGGGAGATTGACAGTAAGTAAATATTTGAAGTAAATTAAGCTAGACTAGTACTTTTACTGCTTTAGAGAGCTGTTGAATTATTGACATATCTCTGGTCTTGTTCCTGCAGGTTATGATGAGTATGAAAGATCAATGCTAATCTCTCAGATGAGCTTCGAGAAAACTTTTGGCTTATCTTCTGTGTTCATTGAATCTACACTAATGGAGTATGGAGGAGTGGCTGAGTCTGCTAACCCTTCCACACTAATCAAGGAAGCAATTCATGTCATTAGCTGCGGCTATGAAGAAAAGACTGCATGGGGGAAAGAGGTTAGAATCTTGATCCTCTTTGATCATATTTATTTCATTCTTGTACTAAAAATGTTAAAACTTTCTGCCTTTGTGCTCAGATTGGATGGATATACGGTTCAGTGACTGAGGATATCTTAACTGGTTTCAAAATGCACTGCCGAGGATGGAGATCAATTTACTGCATGCCCTTAAGGCCTGCATTCAAAGGATCTGCGCCCATCAATCTGTCCGATCGGTTGCACCAGGTTCTCCGATGGGCTCTTGGATCAGTGGAAATTTTCCTGAGCAGGCATTGCCCCTTATGGTATGGATTTGGAGGCGGTCGTCTTAAATGGCTTCAAAGACTGGCATATGTCAACACCATTGTCTATCCATTTACATCCCTTCCTCTCATTGCTTACTGTTCATTGCCAGCAATCTGTCTTCTCACAGGAAAATTCATCATACCAACGGTAATTATCTTGTTCAATAACTATTTATCCGAAGAAATTGAGTTTTCATAATCATAAAGGCTCACCTTGCTTCATATTTTCTAATTGATGTAGCTCTCAAACCTAGCAAGCGTTCTGTTTCTTGGTCTTTTCCTTTCCATTATTTTGACTGCCGTGCTTGAGCTCCGATGGAGTGGTGTCAGCATCGAGGATCTGTGGCGTAATGAGCAGTTTTGGGTCATTGGAGGAGTTTCAGCTCATCTCTTTGCAGTCTTCCAAGGTTTTCTGAAGATGCTGGCAGGCATTGACACAAACTTCACTGTCACTGCCAAAGCAGCCGATGATGCAGAGTTTGGTGAGCTCTACATTGTCAAATGGACAACGCTTTTGATTCCCCCAACAACACTTCTCATCGTCAACATGGTTGGCGTTGTTGCTGGCTTCTCCGATGCACTCAACAAAGGATATGAAGCTTGGGGGCCACTCTTTGGCAAAGTGTTCTTTTCCCTCTGGGTGATCCTCCATCTCTACCCATTCCTCAAAGGTCTCATGGGTCGCCAAAACAGAACCCCAACCATCGTTGTTCTATGGTCAGTGCTGTTGGCTTCTGTCTTCTCTCTTGTTTGGGTCCGGATCAACCCGTTTGTGAACAACCCCGGCAGCACAACCGTGGCCCAAACCTGCATTTCCATTGACTGCTGAGTTAGAGTACCAATGCAGCAGATTTATCGATTCATGATACTGAATTCTATTGACCAAGTTTTGAACAGTTCATTTCTCTTCGGCGTGTAAGCTCTCTATGCAATGCTGTTGATACCATTGGAAAGAAAAATGAATGGAGTGTTTGTCCATTTTCCTTCATTTCTTTCAAATCTCATGGCTTTGTATTCATTTTATCTTGTTTGCGCATCGACTTCACCGGTATTGATTGCATTAGAATACGTTAGTTAACACGTCCTGTCATTTTATCTGGATAAAGACTTTGGCACCGCCCACCAGCAGGATTCGGCCCCTCTAGCTGCTTAAGTAGTCTCCAACGGTCACATGACTACCTGTCCTAAAAATTTAATCTTTTGTTCCACCATCGAAATTGTGGTCCTCGTGTTCTTCTGATCCATAGTACAGAAACAAAGAAAAGAGAAAAAAAAAAAACAAAAATAAAGGATAAGTGAGAAGAGAGTGAACTATTCATCAATCACCAGATATAAAAGTAAGGGTCACTGCCTCTGTGCTCATCACAGCAATCTCTCCTGGCTAAATCCTGGAGACCTTGAGGGAAATTAGCCTGATCTCTCATTGAAAGAGCCTTCTTCCAAAAAAAAAAAGTCTGATTGATTGCAAATTAGCTAATACTTTGGTCGCCAAAATTAGAGCATTTGTTTCTAATCAAATGGAAACTGGAAGAAGTTCAAGGGAAATGACAGCCACCTTGACGTGGAATAAACAATGATTAAGCCAAACACCACCTGCATGCATCTTTACCATGCGCATTGGCAATGACATTTCCAACTTTCAGCAATCATTTGGCCACACAACTAGTCTAAAGCTATCTGCCTGATACTTGCATAGTACAAATTTCTCCAAAGAAGAAAACGTTTAGAGGAATACAACATTCTAAGCAGTGAGGAAATTTCAGGGTTTTTAACATTATTAAGAACTTGACAAAACTAACAAATTGGGTTGGAAAATCACAGTGGCTTCTCTAAGCATCTTTGGAAATCTGTAGCTATTAGCTAACGTATACACTTGCTTTTGGCTCGCCAGCAATGAACCATTGGAAACGTGAGAGAGAGGAAACCAAGATTCCAAGGCAAACATACATGCATGATTCATATGATGTGTGCGTGTCCATGAAGTTCGGTCAAATTCTAGTGCAAATACAAAGAAAAGAATCCTTGGTGTGTAATGATAACACCCAGATTTCTAAAAACAGCAAAAACAAAATTTTTATTCTAACATTGCTCTTATAGCTTATATTCTCCATCCTTGAAATATTCACAGCAATTTCAACTTTCAAGTATGTCTAATAAGGCTAAGTCCTTGGCAATTAACAAAGGGTCGGTTTCCTTTCTAGTCTCTGCCCTGTAATGACAAAAGGTTGGACCCGAAAGAAAGAGAGAGGAAAGTAGTTGGAAGCCACGCAAATCCCCTGAAAAAAATAATAAATAAATAGGTTTAACGGGCAACTGCTTTTGAATTTTGGTTAGAAAATTACCCTTTTATGGTATCGAATTTAATTACTTTGCAATAACCTGAACCTGCATGAAGCTTAAAGTCAACTTTGACCCTTGTCTGTCTTGTGTTTTTAACAGAAAAATCTCAGACTGTGCCCTTGGGCTTTGCCTTAGCAAATAGCTGCCATGTGGGCACCAATCCATGTAATAATAATATGGCCTTTGATTACTCTCTATTTTACATTGCTAACCTTATTATTAATTAATGATTATTAACTCCAACTTTCCTTTTTGGTTTTTCTCTTCTCTATCTTCATACGAAAAAATAATTCTCTTTTATCTTGTTATTAAATGGCCCTCCTTTATCCAATTCTTGATGCAAAATATGTTTGTGTAAGAAGTAATATTGTAATTGAACAATAAATTTTTAAAACTGTAGTAATATATAAATATTTTTTTTGGTTACATAAAAAACAAAATAGAAAAACTAAATTTTAAAGTGTCGAGTGAGAGAGACTCTTCAAGTATCAATATCTATAAATATATAAATCATCTAGTCTAACGGCTCAACCAACTAAATTAATACATAGCTAAATTAACTAAATTCAATTTCACATTAAAAAAAAATTTACTTGAACATAAAATCTCAGACTTCCGCCTAGCCAAGGTTCCATGAATGAGAGCCATCTGATTGTCTTTGTAGTGCAATTGCCTATGGATGTAAATAACATCCAAATCAAGACCATAAATGACACCTAGTCTTGACCAACTCTCAAGCCCCACTCAAATCTCAGCCCTCTCTCATCACTTCTCTGTTGTGGTCTCATTTCTCACTTCACTTCCAGCCTAATAAACTCCATACTCTCTCTCTCTCCATCATGAAGCCGCCGCCACCACTGCCATTCTTCCTCGTCTTTCTTCTCTCCACCACCATCTCCGCCGCTGCCACCACAAATGCCACCAAACCAGCCACCCCCACGCTCTCCCCAACTCCCTCCCCCAAGTCCTCCCCAGCTCCATCCCCCAAGTCCTCCCCAACCCCACCCACTGCTGGAACTCCTTCCTCCTCTACTCTGGACCCCAAACAAATAGAAGCACTCCAATCCCTCAACATCCCCACCGCAAGAGACCCTTGCATCCAACCTTCCCCTCACAACGCCACCATCTGTGACTCCTCCAAGCCCTTCCGCCACCTCATTTCCCTCCACCTCTCCAACTGCTCCTCCGACTTTTCCCTCTCCTTCACAGCTCTCAAGTCCCTCTCTTCCCTCCATTCTCTCTCCTTCATCAACTGCCACGCGTCCCCCATTCGCTTCCCGTCCGATCTTTCTCTTTCCCTTACTTCCTTCTCCTGCATTCGCTCTCTTCGCCGCCTTTCTGGGGTCTGGCTTTCACGTTTCGTTAACCTCACTGATCTTACAGTTTCCTACACTCCAGTTAACACCAGCGGCCTCTATGTAATCCTTGGGAACATGCGTAAGCTGAAGACAGTCACCATTTCTCATGCTAATCTTACCGGTTCTCTTCCAAGGCACGTGCATCTGAATCTTACCCATATTGATTTATCTGACAACAAGCTCAAAGGAAACATACCAACTTCCCTTACACTTCTTGAAGATCTTGAATACCTGAATCTTTCTTCAAATGGGCTAAATGGGGAGATTCCCACAGAGTTTGGTGACTTGATATCGTTAAAAAATGTATCTTTGGCTTCCAATTCGTTTTCTGGGCCAATCCCGGATTCCATGTCAGCTATTCCAGGCTTGGTTCATGTTGATCTGAGTAATAACCAGTTAAATGGGACTGTCCCAAGGTTTTTCTCAAAGCTGAAAGGGTTGAAAGTCTTGAATCTTGAGAAGAATGAGCTTCATGGGGTTTTACCTTTCAATGCTAGTTTTATAAAGAGATTGACCGTTTTCAAGGTTGGTGGCAATAGCAATTTGTGTTACAATCATTCTGTTTTGTCATCAAAAATGAAGCTTGGGATTGCTCCTTGTGATAAGCATGGATTGCCAATGTCACCGCCGCCTTCCAAGGAATCTTCTGCAGGTAGTGAGAGCGACTCTTCAGATTATGATGACAGTGCAGATGATACAAGTGAAAAGAAGGAGCATCATCACGGGCCAAGTAAGGTTGTTCTCGGTGTTGCAATCGGGCTTTCTTCAATAGTTTTCCTTATTGTTTTCTTGGTTCTTCTCTCAAAATGGTGTGGTTGAAGAAAAAAAAGCACTTATGATTAATTGATTATTGGTTACAATTTTAGAGTAGGGGAAATTGGTAATTAGAGTTTCCATTTGTTTATTATTGATATTTGATAATTGATGCCCTTGATTCATGCAAAAGGGAGTAGCTATAGGTGGAATTTTGAGTAAAAGAGAGAGACAAAGGAATCATTGAACTGGTGTGTTATTTTTTGCTGCTTTTTTGATCATTGAATGGTTAAAAGAGCAGTGGTTTCCATTTTTTTTTGTATGAGGTGTGGGCAATGTGAGGTGTACTAGGAGCTGCTACTGTTTTAGAAGGAAAAGGTGATTAATGTGTCAGTGTTTTACCGCAAAGTATGTATTCTTCTTGATCTTCAAGCGTTTGATTTTTGACACAATTTTCTAATTGTAGCCTTTTTGGTTATTCCTTGTGCTTTACCTTGATTCAATTTGTTATCTAACTATACTATTTTAACAGTAATCCAAACTTTTACAAGATCTGTTTAAATTGGTTCATTCAAATGATCTTTGTTTATTTAATGAATTGTCAATGCCTCAATGGAGTTCTTGGTGAAGGTTCTTCAGTGTTGATATCAATGACAAGTTAAGGAAAAAAACAAAGTGCAAGCGAAAACTAGTGGCTTCTGCAATTACTGACCTAGATATTGTCTCTCACAATCCTGCAGCTGTGTTCAATTCTTGAAATGTCTGTTAACCACATATAGCTGTTCTTTTGCATGTTCTTTTGACCCAAGAGGCTAGAATTTAGGCGCAAAACTAGGTTTTTTCCTGAATTCTTCTTTAAAGCCACTTGAGCTAAGTTGAACCAATCTGTTTTTATATATCACTGGCAAATTTTTTTTATATATATGCATAGCAAGCTCGTAACAGAGTTCGGAATAATGTTTTTTTTCCTTCATAAAGTGCTTCTTGAATTGACTGAGAAATCCAACCCGAATTGACCGAATATATTCGGATTTAGTCAGCTTCTCGGTTATACCTGATTATTGCTCTCCCCTATTCTCTGTTATAATGAACTCGGAGACAATGCCTAAATCCAAGTTGTTGGTGGTGGATGAACTTTGTAGATGTTAAATTATTGGGATAAAGGTGATGATATACTATGACAGATCCAACTGTATGGTTCCTGTAATAGTTTGATGGTTGGATCCAGATTGCTGTTGAGCTGTGTTCTGGCTTGATGAGGTACTGAGATTTGAGGTTCCATGGTGCTTTCACACTCGAAATGGACCACACCATGTGGATGGTTGGGCAGAGCCATTAACTATGGCCGGGTTGCCAAGATCTTCCCTTTACTAGTAAGTTTAAAGTTGTCCTCTGCCGTAGCACTGTCCCTCTAGCACTTCTGATTACAGTTTCTGATCTGATATAGCCACATATGAAATAAAGCATGCAGCTTTCCCTTCCTTTAAGGCAAGCTTTTCTTCATATATCATCTTTCCGGAGGTTTTGGGCAAATACAAATCAGGCTCATGACAATTGAATCTTTGAACTATCTTCTTCATTTCCATTTATCAATAGTTAATCATACATAAGAATGATACAAAAAGCTGGCAATTACATACAAAAATCTCATGTACTAAGTCTATGATAACCGACAGTCTTGATAGAGCCTCCTAGTGGGGTGAAGCAAAGAAGGTTTTGTGTGTGAGTTAAGACGGCACAGTTTAAACTACTAGTCACCAGAAACCTCTACAAGAACAATAACCATCCTTAAAATGGTGAAATCGATTAGAATCTCTCAAGACAATTTCTCTCCCAGTTTCCTTGGACATGAACTTGGCCATTTCATGACAATCACCACATACTCTGAGATTCTTTGTTACTCGTATCGTTTTACTGAGTGGCAAGGTTAATAATCCGAAAGCCATGGCTAATTTCTCACTGTGCCCACAGAGAGCCATTTCTTTTTGCCTTTCATCTGCATTAATCAAAGCATACTTTGTTTTAGGAAAATAACCTTGTTCCTTCATCTTCCTCCTTAAATTCTTTAACAGAGATTCTATCTTTTTGGACAGTGGATGTGAACTATTACCAGCGACAAAGAGATTAACTTTGCCTTTCACCTCTATCCAACTGCAGCCTGGGTTCTTTCTTAAACCCTTCCTGCCAATCTTCTCTCTCATTTTTTTCACTTCCTCCCACTTTTCTGCCTCTGCATAGATATTAGCTAAAAGTACATAGTACCCAGTGTTTTCAGGCTCTAACTCAAACACATGTTCTGCAACTTTCTCAGCTAATTTAACATCATGGTAGATCCTGCAGCCACGAAGAAGAGCTCCCCAGATTGTTGCATCCGGTGCAATAGGCATTCTTTCAATGAATTCATATGCCTTCGAAAGATTACCAGTCCGAGAAAGAAGATCTACCATACAGGCATAGTGTTCCAACTTGGGCTCAATGTTGCAATCATTTATCATTATGTAGAAGAATCTCCAACCTTCCTCAAGTAGTCCAGAATGGCTGCAAGCATACAGAATAGAAATTAAAGAGACTTCATCAGGCTTGATTCCTGCATCCCTCATCTCATTGAAGGTAGTAATAGCTTCTTTCCCAAACCCATGCATGCCATATCCAGCAATCATCACTGTCCATGAGACTAGATCTTTTAAAGAAATCATATCGAAGATTAAACGTGCAAGACCTAGAACTCCACACTTTGCATACAGGTCAACAAGTGCATTTGCAACATGTCGATCTGAAGAATACCCATTTCTCAGTATGTGACCGTGAATCTCTTTGCCTCTTGCTAAAGCAGCTAGGTTGGCACAAGCAGGAAGGATACATGCCATAGTTCTGCCGTCAGGTTTCTGTTCTTTGAGCATTGCAGCAAACATTTTAAGAGCTTCATTGGGAAGACAATTCTTCGAGTAGCCTCCAATCATGGTATTCCAAGAAATAATGTCCTTCACAGCCATCTGAGAGAACACAGAATTTGCATCTTCCATGCTTCCGCATTTAGCATACATATCCATGAGGGCATTACAAACAAATAAATTTGATTCGATGCTATTTGCCTTGATGTAATAATGTACATCCTTTCCATTCTCCAATGAACCACTTCTAGCACAAGCATGAAGAATGCTTGTGATAGCAACTACATCTAGTTTAACACCCTCCCTCTCCATTTGTTGGAGCAATCTGATAGCTCCATCAGACTGACCATGCCGGGTATAACCTGCAATCATGGAAGTCCATGACACAACATTTCTTTCACCCATCTTCTCAAAAACTCTAAGGGCACCATCCAGATCACCACATTTTGAATACATATCAAGTAAAGTATTACTAAAGTTTATTTTCCTCTCAAAACAAGATTTTATTGCCAAAGCATGAACAGCCTTTCCCAATGAAATGGTACCAGAATTTGCACAACCGACAAGAACAATAACAATAGTAGCCAAATCTTTCTCAATACCTAAACACAACATCTCTTTAAAAATCTCCAACCCTTGTTCTGGAAAACCATTTGACATGTAGCCACTTATCATGGAATTCCATGATATAACATCTCGATCACTCAATTTATCAAACAGTTCAGAGGCACTTTCAACTCTTTTGCCCTTGAAGTAAAAGGCAATAAGAGAGTTCACAACACTATTACAACTACCAAAACCCAATTTTAACAAATACCCATGAACACATTCACCTTCTTTTAGACCTCCTACTGCTACTAAACACTTCAAAACACAAGAAAAAGTATACGAGTTCACTTCAATTCCCTTTTCCAATTCCCTTTTCCACCATCATCTTGAATAAACAAATACTCTCTTTAAAATCACCAATTTTCGCATACTCATTCACCATAAAATTCCACAAAAAGACCTTCTTTTCGGCCATTTCATCAAAAACCGTCCTCCCTTCCTTTAAAACCCCACAATTTGCATAAAAGGATACAAGCTTTGAGCCCAAGACTTCATCCACTACAACATCATTAGAATTAATGATTGAATGAACCTTTTTCCCATCCTTTAATGACTTTAAATCAGTACAAAGCTGTAAAATTGAGCAGTAGGTTTTTGATTCGAGTTCAGATTTTTGAGACATGCTAAGCAATTCCATTGCATTGTCAAGATTACCCAGTTGGCAGGACTGAAAGATTTTAGCATTATAATCTGAAACTTGGTAATCAATGGTTTGTGCTGGTGGAACTGAGATTTGGATAGGGGTGCAAGAGCTGAACAATGGAGAAAAAAGAATGGTTTTTGAAGAAGGTTTATGGATGAAGTAACCATTTTGAGATTTAAAAGAGTTTTCTTGACGGTTTTGGTTTTGAGTTAGAGGAGAGAAACAAAAGTTCGGTGCCGTTCTAGCCATGGAAAAACAGGGGTTCTCTGTTTCTGAAACTCGGAAAAGTTTCAAGTTCCAACCATAAAAGCTAACAGTGTCTTGATTCGAACAAACACGTCAGTCTAAAAGAGGCGTCAGTTTATAGGACACTGCTCTTTTCAACCCTTCTAATCTTCTATTATATCTTTGAGTCCGACACGTGGTGCGCACGCTCCCACATAAAAGAAAAAGAGTGGACTAGCAAATTTAGGAATAAAGAAAATGGCTTTAAGCTTGTATATGGCAAGAGGATCCGGTGGCGTGACGAATCTGAAAGCTTTGCAATCAAAATATGGCTGCTGCTGTTCTCTCCTTTCGGTCTATTTCTCATTTAGCTTCTTCTTTCCCTTTCAACAAGCGAATCAAGTTGCGAAAGCCGGTTTTATCTCTCACAGGTAATAAGTTCTGCCACAGGCTTCAACTTCTCATTTCTCTCATAAATCCCATCTCTTTGTTTCAGTTTTGTCTACTGTACCTTCTGTGTTTGAGGGGTCTGCTATTGATCTTCTGCTTGTATCCACACATTCTAGCTGCAGAGAAGTTTCTACACGACCCCATCAACTTGAGATTTCTGACCTTTCAGCATGAGATTACTGTTTATCTTGTGTCTTGTCTTTTGCCTCGGAGTATGATTATGAGCACATGAATATGTGTTGTTGGTGGTCTGAAATTTTCCGAACTAGAAACTGAGGGATCATTTTTTGATGCAGCTTATTAAATTTGACAGAGATTGCAGATAAGTCTACGCCCTTTAGCTCTCTTCCGCTAACTGTTTCAAGCATAACATCTGATGGGAACAGAAGAGGAAGCCGTCCTGCGAAAACTTCTGCCTCAGGAAGAAACAACGGAGATGAAAGTAACAGACCATCTGATGGCATTAAAGCATCCAACTCATCCCGTCAGGAAGAGATAATTGCTCTGTTCAGAAGGATTCAGTCTTCTATCTCCAAGGATGGGACTGGCAGAGCCAAGACTAGAAGTTTCAGCTCATCTAAGGATAAGTCCACAGCTCAATCAGTTTTGGATGTCCTTCGGGAATCAAAGAATGTACAACAAGGTTTGGCATCAACATTCCATACATACATTTCAAAATGTTTACTCTGAAAACTTAAGAATTTTACAATGTTGGCAGACAGTAGACCGAAGAAGGGAGGGAAGGCATTGAGGTGGAAAAGTGGAGTGGCTAAGAAAAGGCGAGAGATGGGTGAAAGGGCTGCTGCAGCAACACAGGATTTCAGGTTATCAAGGCCACCATCTAATTTTGTAAAGAGGTCGCCCATACCACAGCCTACAGCCCCCAGAGGAAAGAATCCTGAGCAGAACAATGAGATTGTGGTGACAAACATAGAGAAATTGAAACTTCCAGAGTTGAAAGAACTAGCAAAAGCCAGAGGAATAGAGGGTTACTCAAAATTGAAGAAGAGTGAGCTTGTTCAATTACTGAAGTAGCAGGAGAGTATTAACTAGCTTTTCCCACTTGCTGTTTGAATTTAATTAACCAATGTGTAACACCCAAGTGACATTGCGGCCACACTTAGCTTCTTATCACTATTTCTTTTTCTTTTGCAGTCTTTTGCCAGCAACAACTGATTTGCTGACTTATTTGACATAGCAAATACCAGATATAGAAGTAAATGAACATCTTCACTTCAGGATTAATGGTCAGTGATCACCTCTAAAATGGTATAGTGCAGGAATTGCTAACCTCATGAAACATTAACCGAATTCCAGAGGATGCACTACCAAGAATACAGAATGTAACAGACATTTCATTCACACTACATGCCTTGGGTGAAGTTATACCAGGTGTTGGCAAATGCTAAGCCTTTCTTTTCATCACTAGTTGTTCAAAATATTTGAATAGAGAAAAGCATTTCCAGATGCTACAATAATAAAGTTATTAAAACCAACAGAAAAAGCACTTAGGATTTTAAGTCAATCAAAAATCTCTAAAGGAAAACTCAGCTGATACAAAAAAAACTAGCCAAAACTCCAAAACAACTCAAGATGTAACATTTTGGGACTTGTTAAGGATGACACCTTCATATTTGACCTGAAACCACTTCATGGCATCCTCCTTTGTAACTCTATGCTGAATGCCAACACGTGATTTGCACCTCCTGCGACGACCTACACGGTACCCAGCTCGTTCCAGAACAACATAGAAGTCCATGCCATAGATACCTGTTGAAGGATCATACCTAGAAAGAGATCAAGAGTTGTAAATTTATGCCTTTATGGAGCTCATAACATCAATAGTCACTAACTACTAGTAGAATGAACCTGCCAATAGCTAATTTGAATTAACTAAATTATGGGGATGAAAGAACAAATATCAACAAGATTTCATGCTTAGTGGTTCCACAAGCATGATTGCATATGCTAAAGTAATGCTAACTTTGAATGAATTTAGCTAGTTTTCAGGCCACATGCTAATTCTAGCAAAGGGCCAAACTTTTAAATTACTAGGCCCAATTGAAAGTTGCATAGCTATCTCATAATTTCATCTTAAAGGAAGATTAATTGGCAATGCAGCTCCATTCTTAAATCCTAATGCAAACCCCCAACCCCAATGTCAAATATAAACACATTGCAGGATACAAACAAGTGCATTGCCATTCATGTAATTATAGTAATTTAATCACACAGTTTCAAGGAAAATTAATAACCTAATCCTAGCAAAGATTCTACACTTGATTCTATTATGTTCATTCTCACCAACTGTAAATTAAAACAGGCATCCAGAATGCATTATCAACATAAAAACATCAAGTAAAATAAATCAAAATTTGATATAGATGTAACAAAAAATTCTTACTTGATGCCAAGATCAATATGCTCCTGGATACCGAATCCAAAGCAGCCAGTATCACTGAAGTTCCTCCTCAAAAGCTCATACTCCTTAACCTTCAAACCGCTCTCAAGAAGCTGCATAGCCTTCTCACCCCTCACTGTTACGTAGCAGGCAATCTTTTCATTACGCCTGATTCCAAAAGATCTCACAGTGTACCTAGCTGCTCATATCAACCCCACATTTTTTTATTTTCATTGACAACAAAATCCAACAAAAAGGAAAACTAAAAGACAACACTGGTTTCAGAATTCTACCCTTAGAGAAAACAGGGGTTTGACCACTAAGTTGTTCCAAGACCTAAATAAGAGTAAAACGGAGGGAAAGAGAAAAAAATCAAAACATGATTAAATAATATTCAAGTAAAAGCTTTGAGGAGAGAAAATGATTTTTTTGTGTGCGTGCTGGTTACCTTGGCGGCACGGGTGAGCCTATCACCGCTCTCACCGACAGAGATGTTCAGTACAAGTTTCTGAACTTTAATCTCCCTCATTGGGTTCGACAGCTTCTTCTCTGATGCCTTTAATAATTACCAAAAAAAAATGTTAATGAGACATGTATAAACATAAGAGCAAAGATTTCTGAACCAAACGACCAGATTGAGAGAAGACAGAGAGCTACCATGGCGAAGTGAAAGAGGCTGAGAGCAGCGGCAGAGTGGGCAGCTGCGTGCTACTTCTAACAAATATATTGAGATACCCGACTCTAGGGTTTTTATGAGTCATGTGGGAGTGCCAAGGAACCATTTTTAGGGTTGGGTTTTGGGCTAAAACAAAAAATGGATTAAGCAAGAAATCACAAAGTACATACTGCCATCTTCAGCCCAGTTTGCAATAGACAATAAATGATCTTTTAACCCAGACCAACCCAACTGACTATCATGGTTTCATGGGTCCAAACTTTTTATTTTGTAACCCAGATGATTTGACAATGGCACATTTGTTTGGCAGATAACTAGTTCACACGCACGTTGCATTTACTTAACCATCACTTCCGATGCAAGAGAAAATTCCAAGTTTATCTACCAAAAGTTTGAAGATATCAAATGTTGCGTGAGAGAATTATATATATATACTAGAAATAAACTCGCACAATGTTACAGGTCTATTTTTATTTTGTAATTTTTAAAGTTAATAAAATTGATTATTAGATAAACGTTATTGGTCATAAAAATATTTATTTCTTTCATATTGTTTAGTACAAAAGAAAAACATGTTTACTAAGGATAGAGTTTATATATCAAACAAAATGTCAAAAAATAATTTTTTGAGAAAATTGGATTAGCTTGAATTAAAAAAAATGCACAATACTTAAGTTAAATAGTATGACAAACAGATAATCTATTATAGAAACAAACAAATTAAGATAATTATGCTATAACAATAAAAAATAAAAGCACCAAAATATATACATATATATATATGGAATAGTAGTTCAGACAATTTAATGAAAAAGTAAAAAAAATTAGCTCAGAATGCTTTGTTCATAGAAAAATTAGCTAAGAATGCTTTGTTCATATTATTAATCAAGTGTAAAGTTTTAAACCCATCTGTAAGCATTTTTATTTTAAGAATAGCTAATTGAATTATTTATATTTAATACAAAGTACAATATGCAAAGCAAAAATATTTTTTTTTTTAAAGTTAGAAGTAAAAACCCTTTCATATAATAATTTTCATTCAACAGCAAAATATATGCAAGTAGAAGAAGCAAATAGATAAAAATATAAAGTCATACCATAAAACAATAATAGATGACTGGATTAAAAAGAGTTAAAGAGCCATACAAAAAATATGTTAAGGATTTAACTAAAAAAATTGTTGAGAAAACAAAATAAAAGGACCTAAGTAAAAAAAAAAAATTGTTGAGGGCAAAAAAATAAATAAATAGACAAGTGTCACACTATGGAAGAGGAGAAGACAAATATATAATATATATATATATGATTTACAGTTTTCATTCTAAATTGAAATGATATTTTTAATAAGATTTAGTTTTTTTTTTGAGCAATTGGAGGAAATTAACGAAATTAATGAAAAAAAATTAAAAAAAAAATTATGTTTTAGTGCTGAAGTTAATGAAATTTGAGTTTGTTTCTGTTTTTTCTGTTTAAGATTTCTTTCATCAATATATGCACAATCTGTTTTGAGCAATTTGTTATCCTACATAAATATATGCTCGACACTTGAAAATTATTCACTAAGATCATCTATTTTGATATAGCATTGACATTTAATAGTATTCATTCAGATCACCTATTTTGATAGCACCATTCATGATAAACAAATAGATTCAATTTAACCCATTTGGCAATACACAAAGTTTGCAGAAGCAATTCAATATCCTTATTTCCTTCATTTTTCAACTCATTTGGCAATATACCTAGAGTTTGCAGAAGCATTTCAAAATCTTTCCAAGATTCACCCAATACCATCATCAGTTTATAGAATAAAAGACCCATCTTCAGCGGTCTGACCATGCAATCCAAGAAGTTTAAAACCAAAAATTTAATGTGATTGTATAGATAAGTTTTTATTATAAAATATCATATATGTTAGGCAAATTTGTAATTATATTCATGTATACAATGGGAATTCCCAAAATGAAGTCGGCATATATGCCAAATCTAGATCTTTAAAACAATAATAAAAATGGCAAAACCTCTCCCAGTACAACAGCCTAAACCATCATTGTCAACAGGCTTGCCAAACAACTTAATGCCAAAAATGACATTGTGGCATTATGACTCAGTAAAAGAATTGAGCCATGGAATTCTTTTGTCACAATGACAACTTCTAAAAGTTGAAGCCTCAAGCGTCTAAGTATGTCTATATGAGCATTCAAAACCAGAACCAACCCATAACATCACTCCACTGACAAGTTTTTTTTATATCCACCCAAATCTCATAGGAGAACCGTCAGAGAAGCAGGCAAAAAACGGTGATGCAAAGAAAGAATCTTAGATCTTGTTCACACCTTGCTAAAACATATTTACACGAAAGAACCATGGCAAAACAAAGGCTATTACAAGGCATGCCATCAGGAAGTTACAGAATGGCTGTCCACGCCAACATCCCGCAGCCTGATCTGATGAGCTAACACCACCACTGGTAGATCCTTGGTCATGCCAATCTTCAATAAATCTGTTATCTCTAACACCGGTGATACTTTTTGCAGTTTGACCACAAATTTCACACATTCTGCAGAGTAAATTAAAAATATGAAGGCATCAAAATGTGAGTTGCTAACATGTTCTTCTTCCAAATTATTCCATATATGCAATTGATACTACAGCAAAATGGTGCTTCACAGTTATATATCAGACCAAAATAAAAAAGGTTGCTTCACACCCACTAGAAGGTTTTCACATCCCTCACAAAATTTCACCCTAACCTATGCTATCAGCACCTAATTAGTTGTGAACTAAAGAATCAGTTATTGCTGATTGGAATGCCATTTGCAGAGCTAATTTAAGATTGCAACTCTAAGTGAACTCTTATATCAATTCTATCACATATATGATAACAATTCACCTCCTCCAAACATGTTGAAAAATAATAATATACAAAAAGACAAGGTAAACTAGAACTTCATATTTCATATTGATAAAAGTGCATATTTCTCACTTATGAATGTTTTCAGAGTCTAAATAGATATTTCATTGCAAAAAGCCAATGACAGTGGAGAAAAATGTCCTGTTTCAATGAACAGAGAGATATTTCACATCACTAACTCCTCTGTTCTAATTATTGTAAATAATTTTGCTACTCCTCGACAGAGGTTTAGAGTAAATTTGGTTTCCATAAAAGGAAATGCTTTCAGTGAAAACTAAGAATATTCTAGCTGGTTCTAAAGAACCAAAAACTAATTCCAAACACAACTATAGCAAAGAAAAATTAAAATTCAAGAGTTAAGAAGCCAAACCCTACGGATATCATGAATACCTAACAAAAAAATACATGGTACTAATGGCAAAGCATGATTAAGCAATAACACAGTACATATTTTCCCCTAAGAGACCTGAGTCAGATCCTACAACTTCAGTATCTGGAGAAAGAACATTACCTGTTTCCTTTCATCTTAAACCATGCTTCTGCACAATGACTATGCGCAATTCCTAGCTCATCTTTGCACCCACAACCAAGTTGAATTAGATCCATAGCAGCTGGAGTATTTGACATACTATCAGTAGCTTCAAGTGATTGCTCTGAACTCAAATGGCAAATTCTACAAACTCTTTCCCCATCCCAGCTCTCCTTAAACTGTCTTCTGCCACCACCACTTCCCTTTATATCAATCACACACGAGTCCTCTGCTTCAGCAACCTTGGTCTTTGGCCTTTCTGCCAATGCTTTACTCAAAGCCAGTTCATTGTCTTTCACTTCTAATACCCCATCACTTTCATCCACACCTGCTGCCTCTTTGGTATTAATCACAATAATGGTCTCAACCACAAATTCATCTACTGAACTACCCGAACTCCCGCTACTTCCTTGATGAACTTGACCCAGTGTTTCACCGACTACTCTCATCTCAATTCCTCCCTTGTTTTTCACACTCATATCCCTCTCCTCATTCTCAAGCACATTTCCATCTACTAAACTACTCGAATTCCCATTATTTCCCAGATCATTTTGACTCGAGGGCTGACCAATTCCTCTCCCATAATCCATCTCTTGATGCTTACAAGATCCAAAGCCATCATTTTGCAATCTCAAATCTGCATTTTCTTCAGGATTTTTCACAATAACAGCCTCAGACACAGCCCCATTAATCGAAGTCTTTGAATTTCCACTGACTCCTTCCCCAACTTGACTCAAATTCTTGCTAGTTTCTATCCTCTCACCCGTTACCTCTGGATCCATTAATCTCAGCTAATTTAGGAAAACAAACACACCTCCTCCAAATTATCAAAAGCCACGGCAATAAGCTTACATATGAGCAATGATATTATGGAAAAGAGCTAACATTTTCTCCATTTTAAAACCAAATTCAGAGACCATAAACAATGAGATCTACCCAAATCTTGAAATTAATCACTTTTCATTCTCAACACCCCAAAAAAAATCCATAATCACAAAAGAATCAACCCTAATTTCAGCAATTAAAAGGTAATTAACTCCCCAAAGCAATAAAAACCGAACCTTTGTTAACTTCCAAAAAACCCAGAATCAGATCCTTCGCTGCACCATTTATCACTTTAACTCCAAGAAAAATAAATAAACGAACAAAATTTTGACAAAAAAAAGGTTCAATTTCACATGTGAAAATCGAAGAAATACTAAACGTGAAAAATCATAGCAAAATGGGTTTGGTTTGGCATGATAGAACCAGGCACTCACTCCATTAACATACAAAATAAATTGTGAGTGTCTAAAGAGGGTAGGTAAAGAAAGAACTCGAAAAAATGGTATAAAAATGAAAAAAGGTTGAGTGAAAATTACTTAAATAATGACTTCAGATTGGTCGAAGTCTAAAATGACATTCAAATATTGGAAGTTTCGACCAGAAGACAATTACTTAAATAATGACTAAATTAGTTAAAGAAAAGCAGAGATAACATCAATAGTATTACATTAATTGGGAAGAAGGAATCTTTTTGGAAGTTTTTTTTTTTTTGTAATATTCAGGGTGTTATTTTAGCTACGTTATCTGGACGGGTTATTAGTCAAGAATTCAGCTTATTGACATTGCCTTATATATTTAAACCAAAAAAAAAAAAGACATTGCCTTTTATATATATATATATATATATATATATGTAGAGAGAGAGAGAGAGAGAGAGAGAGAGAGAGAGAGATATTGGCGTTTTGAATGGGTAAAGGGGAAGTCTTTTGCAAAGGTTGAACTGTGAAGTTAGTTTTGTTTACCACGGCACAACTCAAGGATTTGTGGAGCCGTAGACTTTTATATGGCGTGCTCATACAAGTCGCTTTACCTTCATGAAAGCTCTTCTTAATTCCTGGATTAATGTTAGTTTGTTGTCAATAAAATTTTGGTTTAGTGATAAAGAAAAATCTTAAAATTTTAAGATTTCAAGTTTGTATCATTGTCCGTGAACTAAAATAATTGAAAATAATTAATTTTATTAAATTAATGGGTGTTAACGAGATGTACCTTGAAAATAATGGAGTCATTAACTACGATTCCTAGCCTTTTCAAAGAAAATTACAACACACTAAACTAACAACACGTTTTTCCAACGAGAGCAACAGTAACATGAACAAAAACCTTGGAATCTTTCAAAAACAAGAAATATAAAAACCGAGTTTCCCGTAGCTTTTGGCTAAAGGCAACCGACGCTGCTGCCCAATCAGCTGTTTAGTTTTGTTTATATCTTGGTTTTCTCCCTCCAGTCGGACGCCAGTTAACAGATGCCAAATGTCTCTGCTAATGGCAAAAAACATTTTTTTTTAATTTTTAATTTCAAGTAGTAGGCTTGGTTGAAAACAAAGCATTAATGGACAAAAATGAGAGGTCTTTAATCTTGGGAACCCTTGTCTCTAACTACTTCATGGCTCGTGCCAAGGTGAAGCGAGAGTGGGATTCACAAAAAACCCTAGCGTAGCCATCTGACCCTTCATGCTAAGACCATGAATCCTTTGTTAATGTCCGAAAATGATTAAAGCCTTGCCCACTTGTCTGCGGCAGCGTGGGAATCTCAAGCAAGTTGGCTCACGTCAAACCCTCAATTAGGAGATGAGCACTGTGGTTGGACTTATTATACTCGATGGCAAGTGGAATGTGGCCTGCCAATACGATGATAGGATCCAAAGCATCAGCAGTTTCGCATGTTTAGCTGAGGAGGAATTTCAAATCTCTTGGTTTGCATTTCATTGCGCCATCAGTACTCACTGGTCAGTTGGATTTTTCTGGTGAGTATGAATAAAGGAAACGAGAAAAAATTGGCTTACTCCAAGCAAAGTTCCATGGACAAATAATGCAGGTTTGGCATGTTCGGGGAACTTTCTTCGAAGACACAATGATAACATTTCCTTGAAAGCACTGAACTCTTTCCCGTGATTCTTAGTTTGTCCGAATTCCAACGAACTTCATTTCTAAGATCCTACGCTTTCCATAGGATCACTTGCAGGCCTAGCAGATAAATTACATAATATTCCATATTTTATTTTATTTTTTATAAAAGGGATAAAGATAAAGTTGTTTGAAGTAGAACTTAAAGCTTAAAACACGGCACAATTATTTTTCATTCACTCTCGGATAGGAAGTTGTTGGTAATATAAGGAACCAAAAGATTGTCAAGCAATGGAGATTGGAGATTAGTGGCTGCAGTAGGTGATGATGATTGACTGGCATTAATAAAAAGAGTTAGGTAACGTACAAGAAGGAATATAGCAGGGCTCTGTCGGTGGAATTCTGAGCTTTGGAAGGAAGAGGGTCGAATCAAGACTGTTGCTTTTGACCATGGCATTCGTTAAATTAGAACAGGATGTGGCCACTTAAGCTCTACTTTAAGTTTGTCCGTCTTAAATCTACACATGAGGAATGCAATTATGGAGATCTATACTCAATTTGTGTCAATTTGTGAGATATTGTTCATTTTGATCCGAAAATTTCACAATTTTATCTTATAAAAGATATTTCACAAGTGTGGGTACAAGTCTCTACACATAGCATTGTAAAGTCTCACAAACTCTCAATGTAGAATTGGGGTGTTACAAACTCCTCTACTTTAAAGCTTAACGTCCTCATCAAGCTTAATCAGAATAGAACCAAACATCCTCGTCAAGCTTAATCAAAACAGAACTAGAATCACACCCAGCGTTGAGAATTTAGAGGTGGCTCCCACGATGTAGCACTTAGGTTCCGTGATCAAGTTGGTAAACCAACTTTGATACCATTTGTTGAGACCCGCACCCAACCTGCGAAGTATTGTCCGCTTTAACTTGAAGGTCTCACAGTTTTGTCTCACAAAAGACGCTTTGTAAGTATGGGTTCAAGTCTTTACATATATAACATTACAGAGTTTCACAAATTCAAAATCACACTAAGAGTTAAGAATCTAGAGGTGGCTCTCAATGTGAAACACTTAGTTCCCGCAGAAATCTAGAGGTAGCTCTCACGGTATAACACTTAGGTTTCATGTTTCGACTATTAGATTAGTTCTGATACCATTTGTGAGATCTGCACCTAATCTGTGAGGTATTATTCGTTTTGATATAAAAATCTCACATTTTTGTCATACAAAAAGTGATTCATAAGTATGAGTTCAAGTTTTTACATATATAATATTGTAAAGTCTCACAAACTTTCAATACGAAATTGAAGTGTTAGAGGCTAATTATCTCCCATTGGTCGATTTTGATTAAGGCAGACGGAGAATATATAGACGCAGGCGGCAAATACACTTGGTAGATAAAGGTTGCCGAGTGGATAATGGCCCATGCATGTATAAACCTTCTGGCTATGGGCCACCGGCCAGGTAAGCCGATGCCTTCCCATATTTCAGTACACGTCTGTAGATATTCCACTCCGAGGCCTACAACATACTTTAATCTCTGTTTACCAGAATAAATTTTTCCTTGATTCGACTTTGCCTTGTGTTACTCTAGTAACCAGTTGGCTGTTTCCAACAATATTCTATTTGTTCTTGGAGTGTCATGGATTCCAATTATAGTACAATTAAAATTGTTCTTTGCTTCTAAAGTTGGACTTGGAGCTCGGACAAAACACCTTTACAGATGGGTGACATTCCCCTGGCTTTATTTAATTCTTAATTGATATTTGTTGTTTACGGTGAATTATTCGTGAACCAAGCTATCCTGGTTGCTTGTTTGACAGTCTTATATGGTATTTGATTTGGTTTTTTACCAGAGTCAAATCAAACTGGTTATGGCACAGATGAATTTAGAACTCTGACTGATTCTTGGGTGTCACACAAATCTGGCTGGTGATATGTCATTGGAAGCTGGGTTGTCTTTCTTAATTTAGCTACTTTATCATGTTCACAGTTCAATCCTTGAACCATCTTCAACATCTGAACAATGCAACCGATCCAAATTACATCAAATCAATCAGATTTGGCACAATGCCTTTGGCAAATCTGATTTCCATTTCTTCAAAACTTTCCGGTCTGCAATTGGCCTCCAATCTTTTCACCGACTGTAAAAGCAAAGGCCTTTCTATACCACACTTAAAAAGTTGTAAAAACATTAAAGTGGAGCATAATTCAACAGGCAAACATGATTACATTTATCATTTACAGAATCTTAATGCTTCTGTTTAAACCAACATCACACTCCTAAGTATAGTCTACATGTAGTTAATACAACATTACAGTCTTAACTATAGTCTACGTGTAGTTCCATCATCCACGTAGTTAATACAATCCCCCAAAGAGAAAAGGGCCAAAAAGAATTACCTATAATCTGAGCTCTTAAGTGCAAAATTCCTGTACAGATGGACGGGAAAGGGCAAGTTATGCTTTCTATTACCGAGGTCCAGAAAGCTCCATTGCTTCAATGATGAAGGATGAATCTTCAGGAACGTCACTATAATTCCTAGAGAAGCTATATGCCCTAGTGTAACCAAGGTTTGTTCCACCTTGTGATTCCTCAGTTCCTGACTGCACAAGGCCTTCCAGGACCTTCAAAACTTCCGATATCTTTGGGCGAAGGTGCGGTTGTGACCGAGTACACTGCAGAGCCAGTTCTGCAGTTTTTTCCAACTCTGTTGCATCAAAGCATCCCCTCAAATCCCTATCCACTAGCATTTCCAGCCTCTTCTCCTCATTCAATGTTCTAACCTGTATCAAAAATAAAATATCTTAAAAATTAAATATGGATGAACAGTAAGGAAGAAAGTGTACTACCAAAAGTTAGTTCCAACAAATTTTAGGTGGGGAAAATGTGGACAAATAGATAGAGGCAAATATAATATCATAATCAAGAAGGCTTAAGTTTATGCTGGCTGTTGTTACAACAGCGCCAACATCCATTA
This sequence comes from Heritiera littoralis, assembly GCA_031772115.1. NCBI lineage: Eukaryota > Viridiplantae > Streptophyta > Magnoliopsida > Malvales > Malvaceae > Heritiera > Heritiera littoralis. The sequence goes on along the minus strand of JAPDPK010000026.1, from coordinate 2,999,861 downwards.
TGTTGACTGATCTGGATTTTGTTAACATATCAGGATGGGTCTTATCCAAGATGATAATGCAGGAGGATTAAGGAGCTGGGATAAATCTTAAAACAAAACCAACCCAGCAGAATAAACATATACCAAACATTTGAGGCAATCGTGGTTTATTGTTGGAACTTCACTGAAAATAACAATGACATGAATATTTAAAAACCTGAAGTTTGAATATAATGTTTTGCAGGCATCAAAGCTTTCTAAGTAAAGCACCATGCACTTAAACCGGCAGCAAGAAAGATGCAGATTAGACACTCATTGATGATTACTTACCCAGTCAAGAATCATTCCCTTTTGAATTTGGCCATTACCAGCGTCCAATGTCTTTTGTCCTGTGATGAGTTCCAATAGTAGTATCCCAAATCCAAAGACATCTGTTTTTTCGGAAGATTGCCCAGTTGAAAGATACTCTGGGGCAATGTGTCCTACAGTACCCCGCACAGCAGTAGTAACGTGTGAATCCCTTTTATCTAAGAGCTTTGCAAGACCAAAATCACCTACCACTGCTTCAAAACTTTCGTCAAGCAGAATATTTGCAGCTTTTACATCTCTGTGAATTATTTTCGGATTACACTGCTCATGTAAATATAGAAGTCCACGGGCAGCTCCAAGGGCAATATGCATTCGTCTATTCCAATCCAGAGAAGGCTTTTCACGGCAAGCATCTGCAAAAGTTAATCAAATTATAAGGTCATAGCAAGGCCAAGCGGGGAAAACAGTAAAAATCTGTAAGTGCATCATAAGCTAGATGAATAGTTTATATTCGGTTTGAGCCAAAAGAAAGGGAAAAAAAACAAAACAAAAGGATGCAGCAAGCCAGGCTAGTTGCAAACTGATGTAAGCTCAAAATTGTGATACACAGCCTAAAAATGGCAATGCCTACATGAGACCACAAACTAACCTAAGCTCTATTCATCTGATAAATTAAACAAAGAGCAAGAGATAGCAGAATGGTGTGATGAGGATAGAAGCACAAAAGGTCAGCAAAAAGAAACAAACCTCTTAGGCGATCGGCAACACTCCCATTTGGCATATAAGGATAAACAAGCAACCTCTCATCAGGTGTCATGCAAAAGCCATATAAACGTAGGAGGTTTCGGTGAAGAGCTAAACCAATCATCTCTACTTCAGTTTGGAATTGCACTTCTCCTGTGAAATTTGGATCTTTTAGCCTTTTAACCGCCACCACTGACCTATTTGGAAGACATCCTTTATAAACAACTCCATATCCTCCTTGCCCTAGAATGTTTTTGGGATTGAAATTGCCCGTAGCAATTTGTAGTTCACGAAATGAGAACCTCTTTAAATGACCAATTTCAAAATCATAATCTTGCTGCACTGCAATTCAAATTTAAACAAATTCTCAAATTTCAATGACTTCACAAATTCAGTGCTAAAAAAGTGTACATTGTGAATTTGGGAGTACCATAAGAGGTCAGCAAAATTCGAGATCTGTACCAATGCACCCAACAAACAAGCAGCATCACAGAAATCACAAATGCGGAACTGATTCCTATCGCAACAGACAGCACCCAGCGATGGTATCCACCGACTCTAGAAGATGAAACTGAGCCTGCCACTAAATGATTGAATATGTTTCATTGACATCATTAAACAGCATCATGACAAAAGCACTTTGATAGATTTCATCAACATACCATTTAATGGTTTTGAAACATCTGTGCAGATTTGTTCAGATGAAGAAGTGCAAAGAAAGTTATTCCCTGTAATACTACACAACGAAAAAAGTACATGGAGCTTGAAGTGAATGAAAATGATTTATCAGCAAGATTATTCCAAATACGAAAGGGAATACTTAAGCTTAGCCTTATTGATGTAGAATAAAATCTCTTTTCGGTAAAGGAGATTACCTATAACCTTTGGCTTGTATTTTTGGAGTAGGACCACTGAGATTATTAAAAGATAAGTCCCTGCACAAAATCATTGGAGTTAATAAAAATCATCACTTCACAGTAGTCTGAAGTAGAAATTCAGTGACGTGATGGAACATGTACAAGAACGAAAGACCAGTGAGATTTGCAATGAGTCTAGGAATAGGTCCAGATAAATTGTTCTTGTTAAGCCGCCTGAAAAAGCCATGGCAAAGATTTTAGAAGGCAAATATTCAGAAAACACACACAACAGCAATGGTATAAGAATGCACTGAACAAATCTCAGACCACACTCACAGGTAACTTAGATGAGTTAGAGTGCCCAAAGAACTAGGAATTACTCCGACAAATTGGTTACCAGAAAGATCCAGAGTTTGAAGCTCTGAAAGCTTCCCTATCTCATCTGGGATGGGACCTGACAACTGATTGTTTTGCAACAACCTACAAAAACAAAAATAGAAAGCATCTCAATGAATGTGAAAAAGATTCACAAGAATTTTCACGTTCAATGACAAAGAAGGTTGATTTGATACAATAACATCCTCCCAAATCACAAGAAGATGGAGACTAATAATAACCTCGTAAATTTTGAAATGAATTCAAGAGAATAATACTAAGTTCTGAGAACCAACACTGGCATCTCTTCCAGCAAGAATATTTTCCGCAGCGCACCATAAAGCACATTTTGCATAAGCAAATCAACTTCTAAAACTACACTATCTTAAAAAAGAACCTACTTTCTCATTGAACATATGTTACCAGATGCAAATTCAAAAACACTATCCTTTAGACAATAGCCTCCCAAGCTCAATGCTAGCAGCATTTAAATGCACCATAAAAGCAATTTCTTGGGCAATCCTACTCCCTAATAAAAAACAAATTTCGCACAAAAGAGTGTTAAACATATAAAAAGCAAATGGATTCCAATACCGAAAGAATTAGCAGTGGAATTACATAAAATAAGTAGATAAGACAGTGGACCCACATTGTCTTTAGGTGACTCAAACTCCCAATGCTCGGTGAAAGCATTCCTGATAACCCCGTGCTGGTCATTTCCCTATCAACAACAATATTCCCAAAACCAAAATCTCATTTTTCATCTTTTACCAAAATATTAGTAATTTAAAAAAAAAAAAGCTTCAAAGAAGAGAAAGAGAGCACAGTTACTTACAGTGAGATAACGAAACCTTCAGCAGAACAAGCGACCATGTTCCAAGTACAAGGATCAACCGAGTTAATATCCCAACCATCCATTACATGCTTATCATCTCTCATCTCTCTCTTCACCGCCATCAAAGCAGCCACTGTTGTTTCAATACCACCCAAAATCAACAACCAAAACAAAAATAAAATTAACACTAAAAATTTCAACAGTCTTAATCAATGGGGTAGCATTCCTTTTCCTTTTTCTTTCTTTTGAAGATAAGAAATTGAGAACCCAAACCCACCTTCATAGTTAACTCCTTTTGGAGAGAGGAGACTATCACCAGCCGAAACAGAATGGACCCAGGAAAACCAACGAAAAAGCAGCAAAACCACCCACATTACGTGCTGCTCCATTGAAAGTTAAACAAAAGCAAAGACAAAAGAGGAGAAGCCAAAGTTCAAAAGGGAAGCTTTCAATTCTTTTTCAGCAGGTTTTGACTTATGAAAGTATGGCCAAAATCTACTGACAAAAAACAAAGATGAAGACGGGATTCAGCTAAAGTTTGGTTTTTTCTGCTGAATTATATTACTTGCAGCTCTTTTCTTTTGGATTCTCTTTTTCTTCAGTCTCGGAGTACAAAATGGAAAAACAAGAGACTAAATTTTTAAGCTTTTCTTTTGGGTGGGATCGCAAGACCAGGAGAACGGCTTTTGAAATCGGGGTAAGTGATAAGTCCTCGAGATATGCGAAATGACACAGATTGTCGCTTTGTCTTGATTTTAAGTGTTTTTTTGTATGGTTACGATGTATGGGCTTGTCTGATTCGAGTGAGTTCACCGTCTGATCTTACTAACGGATTGATGATCAGAAATGAGCGGTTCACAAGGGGCCGAAATGTTTTGAGTAGAGAACATTTAATTTCGCATACTTGCAAGTGGTCGACAGTGGCGCCAACTTTCATGCTGCCGGGAATTTTGGATTTCTTACCTGTACACAGTGGTCCTGAGTCAAACGGCATCGTTTTATTTACAAGGCTAAAGAAACCTCTTAGTTTCCCCAATCAAGAAATTCCTGATTAAAAGAAAATTCTCTCAAACCCTATTAATCTTACTATACTCTGCCAAAAGTTAATCCAAAACCCATGTATCAAAATCTCATATTCTGATCTTAAAATATTGATTCAAATAATTACATATTTATTTCTCAATTTTGAAAATTTTATAAAATTTAAAATTCAAAACGAAAGATCTACATTATTCCTTGCACAAAAAAAAGCTCAAAATTTAGCTGTTGAAATTAAACGTTTTTCCTGTTGTAAAGCACGAGGTCCAAAAAGGGGTATGTGAAAAGAGATTGGAATGGGAGAAAATGGAGGAAACGAGTGACCAAAAAATGTTGAAAGTGGGCAAGAGGGCCCCAATCAAATCAATTAGTTAGGTCACAGTGAAACAGCGGGGCAGGCCAGCTCAGTGTCCTTTGACGACCAAAAAGAAAACGTAATTATTAACGCATGGGACCTTAAGGCTAAGGGCATCTTCTTTTGACAAAATCTTGCGCCCAAAATATCATTAGCATCTTCTCTACGATGTTCACTTCACAAAACGATCCAACCAAATCCCAACAAAACACCATACGGCACCGCGAATCAGAATTACATCTGTTCTACCTTTTTCCCTTGGGTTGAGGCACAGGCAATGGCCAGTGAGTCACGTTCCACTTTAGTTTCGCAACAGAATATCGGCCTAAATTCCCTCCAAGGCTAAAAGATCGCTTTGCAATATCACTCCGCTGAGATCGTTGAAACAAAATTTGTAGTAGAAAGAGAGTGATAACATTACTTTGCACAAACAGTAACAATAATTGTCTGCAATTTGAAGTCAGCCACCACAAACCACCACAATAACTAGAAACAAAGAACAAATGCACGTAACCAAACGCGAAAACCAACTAGCCCACCGCTTTTCTTCGGGCCATTCTATCAGGGACCTTCCTAGCAACAAATACACTTCCCAACTTTTCCTCCACTAGCAGCTTTCTGATCTGTCCACCTTAGTCTATCTTTTACTATCAAACATGTTACATGTACATAACAAAAAAGGCATTTTGACAAAAAGTAAACTCGTAGGATAAAGGAGCACGAGAAGCGGAATTAAAGCAGAAAGATCAAGAGAAGGCAGCTGTCCAGCTGCCGGAGACTTTATGTGTCGTCGTGGAAGGGTAGAGAATGATGCTGGACAGGCCTCAACTCAATCAATGGTGGTTATCCAAAGATAGTAATTCCTTTGTGTCACGCATCGACTAAGAGATATCAATTCTTTATATCACTTTTAATGTTTTATGTCCCAGCTGGATGCATGAAATGTTGTAGCCCTATTTGTCGTTTCACATGATCTGGACTCAACTTATTAATAAGCTCCGGTGAAGCCCCAGATAACTGTAACCAAAAGAATGCAAATAACTAACAAAGCATTGACTAGAACAAGAAACAAAAGTCTAGCAAGGAAAGAATCCCATCTAAAATATTCGATATTGCACAAAGGGGAAGCACATGGGAATCAAGTTTAGTTCAGATACATACTTCCTGTTTAAAGTTGAAAAGTGGCGGTAAAGGTCGTCCATTTGTTAGGCGAGCATTAGGCTCACGAAGCTCATCAAAGAAGGGATGTGCACATGCTTCAAGCTGTCGTAGCAAAGGGAAGATCACAATAACATCAGATTCGGGCAGTTATCACTAAAACAGAAATATTTGGGGGAGCCAAATCTATAATTTAAGAATTGTGCATATTTTCCAAGCGTAAAATGGAAATATCATCAATCTAAAGGAGACACTAGCAACTCACAGCTGTACAGCGTAGACTTGGTGAGTATTGCAGCAGTCTTGAAGCAAGATCAATTGCTTCGGGAGGCATCCTTTTGTGAAAAACCTAAAATCATACAAGAGTCGAGTTAAAGGTAATAGACTGCTACATAAATAACAATGCAGTGCATTACTCAAAATCAATCAAGTATTTCTACCCTTGGAGACCTTAGAAGGTATTACAAATAATGCATCTCTACACCAGTCATTTCAATGAGAAAGTTACAAATTTAAAAAACAACAATAAAAGGCAAACCTTATGCCATGGATGTGCTTTAATCTGTGGAAACCTAAAATCTGTGTAATTGGGATTCATGCAGCGAATTTCTTCCCTAGTTGGTGTACCTAGGACCTGTAGGAAAAGATGTAAGAAGCAAACTCATGATACAAAGAAATGCATAACTTCAAGCATCACTAAGCAAATCATACCTTGATAATCTCTACAAGCTGGTCCACGGCATTCTCTCCAGGAAACAATGGCTACACAAGAAAAAAAAAAGGTATCAATGAGCGGAGAAACTAAATTATTGCTAGAAATTTTCAGAAAGATAAAAATCAGGAAAAAAGAAAAAAAGGCAATAGCTAACCTGACCCAGCAAAAGTTCAGCAAGAACACAACCAGCTGACCAGATATCAATCGAGGTGGTGTATTCAGTGGCACCAAAGATAAGTTCTGGAGCCCGATAGAAACGCGAACATATATATGAAATGTTAGCTTCACCTTTGACCTGATCACATGTAAACTAATGGTAAGTATGAAGTATTTACAAGGAAAAAACAAGTAAAAGAGGATCAAAAACATGTTAATACTATTCTTAAATCTAATTAAATCCTTTTCTTCTTCAGGCCTTCACCACTACAAAGAAGCCATAAAAGACAGCTAACAAACATGGCAATGCTAACAAGGGAAAAGTGACTGTTTCAAAAGGACCGCGCTGGAAAAGATCCAAGGTCAGTTAAAATTCCAAATTTATAAAGTGTTCTGATGATATAAAAGAAGGGCCAAGGGTTAAACAAGTTTTAGCAGTTTGCTCAATAAAAAATGAAGTCATTTAATTTGTGTTATCATGTTATCACGATGCTCATTTTGCAAATGAGTACAAGAGTAATACCTTGCTCCCTTGACAAATAGCAGATGATAACACATGAAGTTACAATCAAAATCAAACATTCAAATAACAAAGAGCTAAAATCCTTTTATAGTTAGAAATTTATGGACCCAACAACAATGTTTCACTTGGAGCAAAAGTAATTGGTCTGCTAACATCTCAGTCAGAAATTTGAAAGGAAAAGCACTTGCAAAATTAATATTCAACTTACAAGCACTTTTGCGCTTCCAAAATCACAAATCTTAACCTGGTGAGTCAGGGGATCAACCTGTACAAAGCCGACAATCAACTCAGAAACCTTGTCGAGGCATTCTACAAGAATCTTCAATAAGAAAAGCATACCAAAAGATTTTGAGGCTTCAAATCCCTATGGCAAACTCCAACAACACTATGGAGATATGCAAGTCCCCTGAATATCTGTAAAACATCCTCTAATTAGCATAAAGAACATCACACAAGAAATCAAGCATAAAAAAGACCACTATGCATACCTGATATGTGTAAAGTTTCACATAGATAAGTGGCATTCTTTGATTTGCACTGCTGTAATGTTTCAAAACCCTATACATGCTCTCCGGTACATATTCCATAACCAAGTTAAGGAAAAGCTCATTTTTAGTTGTCGTGGAAAAGAAACAATGCTTCAAGGAAATAACATTTGGATGATCTAGCACACGCATCAATTGCAGTTCACGATTCTTATATCTTCTGTCTTGCAAAACCTTCTTTATAGCCACGGTCTCTCCCGTTTCCAAGCATTTTGCCTGAAAGAAAGATGCATCAGCATGGGAAATACGAACAAGGTAACATTGGCTACAGTCTGACTATGTCTTAATACCTGGAAAACAATCCCGAATGATCCTGTCCCCACTACACGCTCTGCCATATAACTGATGGTCTACAATAATAAGAAATCCAAAACATGAAATTTCAAGTAAAAGAAACTAGTTGCCTTGATCTTCACCGCATATTAGTTGACAGCTAAATCAGAATTTGGAAACTGGATTTCCCAAGAAGATGCATACCTGTTTAGGTTCTCCATTTTTGCCTCCAATAGTCGTAGAAATGATGTGACCAGTGACATGATCGTTGCCATCCACAACAGGGGCAGACATTTCCTGGCAAATTAAGAAATTCATGGCAAGAAACGAGACAAGTAAGACTTCAAAGGAGCACAAAACTGAAGATCCAAAAGAACCATCTCTTCCCTCAATAAAAATATGAATTAGATCCCGAAAAGAAATCGAAACTATTATCAAACCCATTAAATAATTTAAGCTAAACGCGGTTCAATCTGATCCAAAGAAAATTTCATCTAAGCTACAAAGCACAAATCAAGCGAATAAAAGAAAAAATATATTGATAAGATTTCGCTCTCTTCAAAAAAAATAATTAAATTCAATATTGCAAAGTGCAAAGAAGAGATCACAGATCGAAATAGACACAGAGCAAAATTTCATCATCTAGTGTTCCCTGATTAGCTCAACCAACAAGATCGCCGTAAAAAAAAAATAAAAGTATATATAAAAAAATTTGCGTTTCAAAACCATAGGAAAACAAAAAGAAAAATAAAATCCCACCGACACCCAGAAATAAATTGCATAACAAAAAAAAGGTTTCCGGCTGACTTTAGAACCACATAAATAAGAACAAAAAATAGCCAATATTAATCATGAACAAAAACTTCACCGCAAAAATTGTAGATTCACTTCCGAATTCCGATGTCAGAAAAAATGAAAAAAGTTTACCTTATCGTCAGCCATACCGAGCAAAGGAGAAGAAAAGAGAAAAAACAAAGATCTAATTGGAGAAAGAGTAACGGGAGATCATGGCGTGGCGATAGAAGAAAATAAGGAAGATGATGAACGAGAAGAAGAATAACTAGAAGAGGAGAGGACCCAGGGAAGAGACAGCAAACTAATGCCCATGTGATTCCACCCCATCTTCCTTTTTCCCTCTTTCTTTTTTTTTTAATTTATTTTTTTCTCTTTTTTTCCCTCTTTCTTCTCTTTTCTTTTTTTTATATAATTATTTTCTCTTTTCTTCTCGGTCTTCTCTGTCTTTGCTTTCCGTTCTCTTCGCTCTTCTTTATATTTCCAGACTTCCCAAAGTGCCCTTTCAAATCAATCTGATTAGTGATTATTATAAAGAACGGATTTGAGACAACTTTGGATAAATAAATAAATTACTATTCGCCGACGTTTTTTAATCATTGAGCTTTAACGTTCCGTGATTTGTCCCTTTGGTTTTGTATTCGTTTCCGTTACCGTTGTTATTGAGCGAATTTTATATTTTTACTTATTTTTTAATATTTGGTTTAATATTTAAATATGTATTTTATTTTTATCACAAAATAAAATTATATTTTTAATATTTAATTATATGAAAATTAATTTTTAAATATTTTAAAATAATAAAATTACAAATATTTTTATTAATTCTTTTTAATGCAGTTAAGTTTTATTACTATGTAAAGATAACAAAAATTAAAAAATTTAACGAAAATGTATTTTATTTTATTATTTTGAAACATTTAAGATTGATTTTTATGTAATTAAATGTTAAAATCTTAATTCTATTTTGTGATAAACATAAAAGATGTATTTAACCATTAAACTTTAAAATTTTCGTTTTTATTTGAAATAAAGTTTTTCTATGCGTGTTTCAAACAGAATTGTTGGTTTTAATCTTATCTTTTTTGAGACACGCAACATGAATTATGAAAACTTGTCAAAATATTGATACTGTGATTGGTGGATTTATTTTATATTTAATTTATTTTTTATTTGTCTTAATATATTTTTTTATAAATTATATATAATTATTAATTTGAAATATATATATATCTTAAATCATAATTTTGTTTTTTAAATATGATATTGCATGATAAGATAAATAATTTAAAAATTAATTATAAATACTATGTAATAAATAAAAACAAAAATATATACTTTTTTGATCGAAAAATAAAAATATATACTTATTAATAAGATTGAAGAGTATTTGACATAAATAGAAAATATGATTTTTTTTAAATTCTTAGTTTATTAAAATATTTTTCTTATATTTTTTTATGTTAATTTACTAGTTAAAAATTTAAAATTTAAAATTTTTACATTTTTCTAGTTTAAAAAGTTAAGAGAATATGTTATAAGTTTTTCCAGTTAAAAACACTAAAAATTGTATTTTTAGATAATTAGATAGTTAGATTTTGATTGTATGATTCAAATTCATCGTAAATGTATCATCAATCGCATTGATTCACTATTTCACTTATGTATTGATAAATATGTCACTTATTTTGTAATAAATATATAATATATGTCACTTTTTTGAAACAAAATTGATTTCCATATAATTTTTATATATTTTTTTAAGAAATTGAATTATATCATACTATATGTAGTAAACATTTTTCTTAGTGTATGAACTGTAATCCCATTTATTGTTTTTTCCCTTTTTTTTATTGTCCTTTTTAGATATTTCAATTATTTCATAAATCCCGGTTCTAATATGAGGTTGAGATATACAATTTTCTTTTTTTTTTGTATAAATCACAGGTATCTTCATTCGTTTTAATGGTATGAGATTATTCTTACTCGAAGTTTAGTTACAGTTAAAGCTTAAAATTAAATTGGCATTTATAACAATTGAAGCCGGTAAAAACTAAAAAAAAATAACAGAATAAAAGAAAATTAAGAAGGATGACAACATCAACCAATGGTTTTCAAAGGGTCTTATCATGAATTCTGTTAGAACTAAGTTTATGACCGGAAATTATTTTATATTTATATTTCAGTTCATATCATCGTAAGAAAATATGCTTATGGAGTAGGACTAGGGCAAAAAAATTGCTTGCGGTCAAGGCCAGGGTTTGTGGTCCAATAGCGACCGAGCTGCATTCGCCAACTTGCATCCAAACTAGCAAGGTAGGCATCAAACCGACCTAAGTTGGATAGTGATTTTTGCACGAAAATAATACTTATGCTAGCTATAGCCATCCTATATATTAACAATCCAACCTAAGTTAGATGAGAAACATTTTGGATGACAAATTTTAGATTTTACAATTTATATTTTTATTATATATATATAATCATATTTTTGTAACGTAAAATAAGAAAAATTTATATTAAAATTTGTATGATATGTTAAACGCATTTTTTGCTTTTTTTGTCTTATTTACTTTCAATTTTTACCAAATTTTAACTTATATCATTTTTGTTTGATGTCATTTTATTGCATCTAACAAGTCTGCATGAATTACTTCTTCCACGGTTGTAAGTTGTAAAGGTTACGGCTCTACATGCAAGTTTCTTTGCATGCATGGTCATTTTCAAGAGTTAAGATGAGATGATTAGTCCATATATTATCCTTGAATTATATAAAATCTTAACATTTTGTTGAGGTTCTTACATTGGTTGTGAAAAAAAAATTGAGTATGTGATTATAAGTATAAAGAAAATTTTCACTTATTAAACTAGCTTTTGAATTGAGAAAGTCAATAGTATTCAACACTGGTATGAGACCCCTGAGCACCAACATTTCTTAATTTGTAGGTCCGATATGATGTATGAAATGAGAGATTGCTGAAGTTGTTGAGGTTCTTACATCAATTGCGGATAAGGTAACTATATATGAAGGAAAACCTCATCTCTCAAACTAATTTTTTTAAAAAGTTCCAATAACATCCAACTAGATTACCAAAATCCTTATCTCTAGAAATGAAATGAGAAATTATTGAGATTCCTATGTCGGTTGTGAAAGAAGTAAATGTGAGAAAAAACCTCACATCTTGATCTAACTTTCTTAAGAAGACTTAATAACACTTAACAAAATCACAGCACTTCTTTTCTTCGAAAATGAAAGAAGAGATTGTTGAGGTTTTCGTATCAATGGTAGAAGAGGTAAATGTGAAAAAAAAACCTCATTCTTGAGTCCAATAACACTCAACAAAGTTACCGATATTTATTCCTCTATTCTGGATAGAAAAATGCTCTAGCCAAAGTCTAATCCAATGGAAAAAAAGAAGAAGAGATTATTAAAGTTTCCATGTCTATAGTAAAAGAAGCACTTTATCAAAAAAAAAAAGAATATTTCATCTCTTAAATTAGTTTTAGGTTAAAAAACCCAATAAAACTCAACATATTTGTATAAATAAATTAAAATCTTTCAGCTCATACCCTAGGGAAAAGGAATGCATGAAGGAATTAAAGCTTCCTATCCGAGCCATTTAAGACTTGAGTAAAAATTGGGTCCAAATTTACCTTTCGGTGACTGTTTTCAAACTTTTACCCCTGTGAGTTTTCTTCATCGAAGAAGAGGAGAACCTGATGGAAGGTGTGAAAAGAGCTTTCACTGTTAATAATTTGACCAAGCTGGTTGCGTCGGTGCGGTTGGTCAGGGCCTTTTGCGGTCAGAGTCAAGACCTGCTTCTGCTTACTTTCTGAAATCTCTGGGAACTGATAACTAGTGGCCTATATTTTTTATATATACATCGAGTCAATGATACGAATTTCACATCGATTAGATAGTAATATATCTAATAATTTATAACTTTAGAGGATGCTTTTTCTATTAAATCGATTTTTTAGAAGACAAGGGTCCAATGAACTTATGAGTCTATCCAAATTGATAATCAAATTGATAGGCCCATAAGCTCATTAGACATTTATCCTCCAAAAAACCGATCTAATAGAGGAGGTACTTTCCAAATTTATAAATCATTGGATATATTACTGTCTAACCAATGTGAGATTCGTATCAGTCAAGTTAGTACCGTATCACCATCAAGATGGAGACACGTGTCTTACTGGTTGCGTGTTTGGATTTTTGGCAATGGATGTACTGGGATACTTTGCCGTCTTTTCTAAAAGTAAACCAAGTACATTTGTACATTCGGTGGAAAAGTACATACACGACATATTACTCGTTTGTTTTACTTTGTTATCAGATTATACGTGTGGAAAACCTTAACATGGCAGTAGATACAGTGGATTATGTTTTACATTTTCTTTCTTTTACGAATTAGTACTATATGAGATTTGGGTATTAGAGGATTTGGACCTCAATCTTACTTCCCCCATTTGCTTTTCATTGAGTTTAATAATTTATATATATAATTTGTATTTGTGTTATATAAAATTATATTCAAATCATGTAAAATATAAAAAATTTATGTCAACATTTAAATGTATTTTTTTTAGCTTTTTGTTATTTCTATATATAATTTTTACTGAAATTTTATTTTCATATGATGTCATCTTATCACGTTTAAAATTTTCAAACTCACATTTCTCCTATTGTTTTTTATTTTTTATAAACAATAAACGAATGTAATTATATTCCTCCAAAACAATAATTTGTTACAAAATTTTATACAAATAATGCATTGAAGAACAAGAAAAATAAAATAAATCAATTAAACATTAACTCATGAAAATTTCAAATATTATAGACTATTGTCAATTAAGTGTTGTACTTCTTGAAGCTTGTAGCGGACTACCCTCAGTGCTTAAGTTTTTGGTTGTTTTTTCCGATAGTGAGGTATTTTAAAATTTTAATTCCCTGACAAGTGTAGTTTAAAACTTATTTCTTTAATAGGTATTCAATGCTATGTCATTTCTTTAATAATTATTTAAATGTTAAAAAATAATTTTTCTTTTTAAAACTTAAAGCACCCTACAATTAAGAATTATTGAAGCATACGTTTTACAATCTGGATAGCAATTGTCATCATTTGCGATGACAAGCCAGAAGCTTTCACAAACTGGGCAATTGTGCAAATTCTCATGAATGTAAAAGTCACAGAAAAATAATTTGTATTTTCTGATAAACGAAGTCTGGCCCAAGCAATGCAACCAAAATCATGTGTCAGCTGAAGAAAGAAGAAGCCCTTTCTTAAGCTGTTGAATCGTTGCTTTCACGAAAGATTCAACAATGGGCCCAAGATCAAGGCCATTTCTTTAGAGGTCCATTTAGATTCCAAGGAATCATCACTGTTCTTCCACCCAAAGCTGGCCTGGTTTGTTCAACGCTTTAAGGTCGACATGACCGAGTAGTCCCAAAGCTTTAATGTCTAGTTTTTTGAAAACCATTCAACGTAGTTTTGTTGCAGAAGCAGATCAGTAATCTGCGCAACATACTCTTATCTCTAAATCAAGCATGACCCAAGTCACAACCCGAGTTTCGAACTTCAAACCCACAAAATTTTTACATTTTAAGGGTCCCTCTGATTCAGATATTTTTATTTTTTCAAAAATAAAAATATCTTTTTAAATATTTAATACATGTAAAATATTTTCAATCAATATAAAATAAAACTCGGTCAATTTCTAGAACAATAGTAATGCTCACAAATAAAAAATATACCATGTTCTTTACGCGCTTCCTTTAATTATTAATTTATTATTAAGCCTTTGATTTTTTTTTTGGTTTGAAAGGACTAATTTTAAGTCAATAGAATCTCACCACTACTTGTAAATATATCCCACTTTTTACTCTTCATATCCCAAAACCTTTGTAATGAACAGTAACTCAGTTGAAGGAAAGTGGGGTGTGAACATTAAAAAAAAGGGTTGATTTAGAAGTTCTCGTATAAGATCTCAGTGGTTTTGTTAAGTTAGTTAAGATGGCCCGTCAAACTCAAAGACCAAACAAAGAAGCCCAACCGCGCATTCTCTTCAGCGTTTTCCTCATCTCTTGTTTAATTTTTGTAGCATCTCGATCTTAAATGTATGAAAATTCAACGAAAGCAAAAAACCCAGATCAGTTGTGTTGTGTTGTGTTATGTTTGGTGGGAAATAGCTGTTACGGATATGATTCTTGCATTGCAAGGTTAATGTTTTAAAACTGCAGCTGAGTTGAGTTTGAATGGAGTTCGTCGACCAATCTGCCTTGCGTTCCACTCCTTCTAAGTCCAGTCGTTTATAACTCACTATCACCTACTTCTTAACGTCTCTTTGAATTCTTCCATCTCCGACTTTCTTATTTTATGAACTACGCCATTTTCCTTTTTTTTTTGGGTTAGTTCTTCTTTCACCAACACCTGAAACTTAATTAGCTGATGACAAGGCCATATTTGTTGGCGGGTCTCTGTCCGAGAAAGACACATGAAAAACAGTAACAGAAGCCGGTACAGCAGTTTCCTTGTTATTTTCGTCCAAAACTTAGTTTCCAATATCCAAATTCAGGGTTTTCTTAGCCTGTCAAGACTCAAGACAAGAAATGAAGGTTGCAATAATGGCAGTTCCATGAAGCCCTATTGAGGGAGAGTTACATTGTGGCTATACGATGGGAAAACAAGGGTCCCCAAGAAGCCCACGTCCCAAGTCGCAGAATACAAGCTCACTTTTCAGGATTAAATATTATCATATCAGAAGTTCAGATTCTTTAGCGGACAGTGATCCTTCCATTGGGAGGAGAATATTAGAAGGAGATAATTACTGGAATTCCAAAGTAGTATTGCTTCGTGGTTTGAAAGATGATTCCGGAAAGTTGAATCCTTCCAAAGGTGTTTTTGTCGGGAAAAGGCATACATGGTTTCGCCGGAATCTGAAGTCCATTGCTTTTATATTTCTGTTAATGGCTTTTCTGTTCTTGCTTGATTCTCTGATGGTGTCGATCTTTGGTTCAATAAACCTTCAGCGCAGTTCAACTACAAGAAACTCCAGTCATCGTGAGGTATGATTATTATTTATTTATTTATTTATAATTAATTTGTGTTCCATTAATGAGTTCTTCTCACGTGGCTTCACTACATGTAAGGAGGAGGATGATGTTGCCTACATTCATGAAGAAAGACCAACGGTTCAGATGTATGGCAGACTTCTAAATTTGGCTTCCAGTGCTCTTGCAGAGGTATATATCTTAACTTGTACATTAAGCAAATTAACCAGATGTGTTCTTTTTTCCCTAAATCTTTGTTGAATTCAGAAGGAGTTTAAGCAAGGCGGTCTGAATATTTGGGAGGAACCATATCGACAAGCATCCAAATGGAAACCTTGTGCAGATAGAAAAAATCCAACAAGCCCAGGTAATTCCTTGCTTTGGACTTTACCAACAATGCTCTTAAATTGTTGTTTAACTGGCAATGTCAAGTGTTTGGTAACTGATGATGACAGTTTAATATAGTCTTTGGCCAATGATGCGAAGCTGAGTAAAAAAAAATTGTCATGATTAAGTCCTTTCACTTTCGTTGTTGAGACAGGGAAGCCCGAGAGAAGTAACGGCTATATAATGGTCAGTGCAAATGGTGGCTTAAATCAACAACGAGTTGCTGTGAGTGTCCAATTTGCATTTTGAGCTTCTTTTCATTGTTCATCAGGAAAATTCAATGTTGATTTCAATGAATAAATTCAAAACTAATGCTCGAGTTTAGCTGTTTACAATAACCTTGCAACATGTTTGTGGAAACAATCTCTTTTTGATCTTCCTGTACTCCTGCAGGTTCATTGTTATTGCTTTTACTTGCACCATAAAACATTTGTTGTTGTTGTTGTATGCAGATTTGCAATGCAGTTGCCGTGGCATCTTTACTTAATGCAACTCTAGTGCTTCCTGAATTTCTTTACAGCAATGTATGGAAGGATCCTAGGTCTGAAATCAAGTCTCACTTAGCATAAGCTATCTTCTGGTTTCTGTTAATTTTTACTGTTGTCATCCATTTTTCCGTGGAAATGTTTGTCAATTATTATGATGTTGTCTCTCCAAGAAACCACAATGATATTTGTATCTTGAAGATGAAAGTTGGTCTATAAAATTCTCTTCTGCCATATATTGATATTCTATACTGAAGTATTTGGCCTTAAATTTCTCCCATTGTTTTCTATGTCTGTATGCCACTGCCATATATTGATATTCTATATTACTTACAGTGCCTTTCAATGGAAATGCAGCCAGTTTCGTGATATCTATCAAGAGGACTACTTTATGCGCATCTTGAAGGATGATGTAGATATTGTAAAGGAACTTCCTCCTCATTTGAAGTCCATAGATATTGAAGCCATTGGTAGCCTAGTATGTTCTCTTCTAAGTTTCTACATTGCATCGAAAGCCGGTCTTCATTTCTCAGGAAAATCTAAAGCCTCTAACCTTGCTTTTCTTCTTCTGTTTACCTCAAACACAGATTACTGATGCAGATATCGTGAAGGAAGCAAAGCCGAATGATTATATCAGCAGTGTGCTTCCCCTCCTTGTGCAGAACAAAGTTGTTCACTTCCTTGGATTTGGAAATCGGCTTGGCTTTGATCCATTGCCTCCTGACCTCCAGGTCTGTGACATCCCTTGCATATTTAACCATTGCAGGATAGGACTTCCATGCATAAAACCTTCAGAATCTTCCTAGATATCTATATTACTTGATATGCTTTTCTCCATTGCAGACATTGAGGTGTAAATGTAACTTTCATGCATTAAAGTTTGTGCCAAAAATTCAAGAAGTTGGTTCACTATTAATCAAAAGGATAAGGAAATACTATGCTGCAAAGCGTCAGTTGGATAAAAAACTGCTTGGAGATTTCACACCCAGTATTTCCTCCAAAGAGCATGCTGCTAGAAGAGGCCCATCCAGATATCTTGCCTTACACTTGAGATTTGAAGAGGATATGGTGGCATACTCCCTGTGTGATTTTGGCGGTGAAGCCTATGAGAAAAAGGAACTTGATGCCTACAGAGAGGTCCATTTTCCACTGCTCATTGAACGCTTGAAGAACTCCAAGTATGGCCCTAGCTGCCTTCTGGCATTGTGGTTTTACTTGATGCTGTTTTCATGCACATATTTGACTTTGGTTGATCTGTTCTTTCGACCATTGATGCATGCAGGCCTGTTTCCCCGGTGGAGTTGAGGAAGTTGGGGAGATGCCCATTGACACCTGAAGAAGCAGCACTTGTTCTTGCTGCTCTTGGTATTAAGAGTGAAACCTATATTTATCTTGCAGGATCTCATATATATGGGGGAAGTTCCAGGATGCAACCCTTTACCAGTTTGTACCCCAATTTGGTCACTAAGGAAACACTGCTCACATCCAGTGAACTTGCTCCCTTCAGAAATTTCTCTTCTCAGGTAGTTTAGGATTAGACAGCTTCTTTTAATGATTCTAACATTTTTTCTGTCAGAATTCTACCATTGAACTTCCTATTCAGTAACTTGGAAAAAATGCCTTGAATGCAGCTAGCAGCGTTAGACTTTATTGCTTGTGCAAGTTCAGATGTCTTTGCCATGACAGATTCTGGAAGCCAACTATCATCCCTGGTATCCGGATTCCGAACTTACTATGGTGATGGACATGCTCCAACCTTGCGGCCTAACAAGAAGAGGTTAGCCGCTATTTTGTCAGAGAATAGCACCATAGGATGGAATACTTTTGAAGATAGAGTAAGGAAGATGATTGAGGAAGGTCAAAGAGTGCGGGTGAGGGGTTCTGGTCGAAGTATTTATCGACAGCCAAGGTGCCCAGAATGCATGTGCAGATCTCAGTAGGGTGGCTGTGCTTGTCTTTACAGGATTCTCAGTCCATGTCTAAGACCAGAAATGTCATTTTATTCAAACAAAGCCCTGGAACGGTATGGTATGGGAATCACTTCATTGTTTTTTTGCTCTTTCTATTCTTTCAATTTACGAGATTGCAAATAAAAATTCCTTAAATATTCGTTTTTTACATGTTCGTTTAATGCATCCGAGAGACAAAATTATGGTTGATTTAGATATTGACACAACTGGAACTGATTTACGGACTTCTTGCAAAGTTACTTTTGCAAACACTGTTCATAGCAGCAAGCCCTTTTTTATATTACACCAAAAAAATTCTTAATCTAAACTAGTTCTTATTAAACGCAAAGGACAAATGAATTGAAATTGGATTAAACCCGAATAACCCAAGTCAAATATACATATATGCCCGATGATGGGAGAGGGTAGCCGCACATACTCAGCAAGCCCTTCTTTCTACAAGGGATGCTCTTGCCTTGCACCTCTTTGTTCATGATGATTTATGATGGTGGGAAGAAACGGTTGAGGTTGAAAGGGAGTGTGTAAAACTCTTCATTCCGGCTATCTCCTTTGAATGTCCTGAATTTAACCCACCATGTCATTCCTCTATCTCTGGCACTGTCTTTATAGTCAAGCGTGTTGTCTAGGAATACAGCAACGATTAATGCAACAGTTGCAGATGAAAAGAAGATGGTATTAAGGAAATCATTGAACTGCAAACGAAAGAAACACAAGTCAATGTTAGGTTGATTAGCAGAGGGGAATAAGAAGTGCCACAGGGACATTCAACTCACCCATCCAGCCTTGGTATGAGCAGGACCATGAAGAGCCTTGGCAGTGTATTCTCTGAAGTACTCCGGAACAGACAAACCTAAGAACAGTGCAACACCGACGATGAAGAGATTCCTCATGGAGTTCATGTTTGTAAATTGCAAGAACGACAGCCCCACGGAAGCTGAAAGTAATCAGAGCCATAGTAAGAAACAATGCAAATTCTCAAGTCCCGCAGCAGAAAATGATACTCACCAACAAGACCAAACAAAACACAATACACGGCAGCAAATATGGTAAAGGGTATTGATGCAAACAAAGCTCCGAATTTTCCTGCAGAAGTTGAAGAAATCAGCTCTAAAGTCAACAGAAGAACTATGACAAACACAGATTGCAGAGAATCGTCTATTTAGTAAGTTGTCACTCACCTAATATGGAGAAGAATATCATAAAGCCAGCTGAGATTTGAATGACCCTGCGGCTTCCAACCCGAGTGCTTCCAAGAAGCCCTACGTTTTCTCTGTTGTTTTTCCTGGAATTAGTATAGTTGCATAAAAGAGATAATTTTCAGACCAAGAAGCAACGATACTTACACAGAAACTGTTGAACCAGACAGTGTTCCAAATAATCCATCCAAAAGGATCCCAATGCCTTGCCAACCAATGCCACGACTAAGAACATGAGCTGGGGGTGGTGTGGCACTGGCTAGACGTGAAGCAGCCTTGTAAGCTCCAGTAGACTGCCAAAGCAAACATTATTAGCTTTGAGTCACTAATCAATACTTCTATTTCATTTATTTTCCGGTTTCCATGAGTAATACCTCAATCAATGAGACTAAAACAGCAGCCATCATTCCAAAAGCATGACCAGCATCAAAAGTAGGAGCACCCCATTGAAGAGGATAAGGTATCTTTATCCTGATTGAATCGATTTCAGTCAGAAAGTTTATACCAGGAATTCCTTTGATTCAATTTCTATTAAATTTTTTCTTTAATTTCAACTGGTGGAGAAACAGCTTTAATACCAACCATGGAGCAGAAGAAACAAGGTTTGCCTTGTCAGTTCTGCAATTTCTTTGGGTTAACTCTGGACGATGTTTGTATGCACCACTTGCTGTCAAGAGATGAGCATACGCCCATATTACTGTGATTGATATAAGGAGAGCAAACCGCTCCAGTATGGGCAGTTGTCTTGTCTGAAAACTCTTCAAGTACTGTTTTTAATAGAAAAGTAAACAAAACACCATCAGATTATATGGTACATGTTTCATATTTATCTATCTTCCAACTTAGAATGTGACTAGGGAAAACCAAATGCATTCTGATAAAATTAATGACCAAATCATTCTGAATAAAACCAATTAGACTGTACATTGCTAGAAGAAATAGTAATAGTAATACGTACCTGGGAGAAAGCTATGAATAGAATAAGCATCGGAATGCCAATTTCCACGCATCGACCAACCTGATAGAGAGTTCATGATTACAAGTTAAAGATACATGAGGGATAAAACAAGAGGAAATTCACATTTAGTAAATCAAATAGCTTCATAATTTCTATATTACAACTGGGAAGCCTCTGTCAAACAATCCAAAGCCCACTAGTGCAATAACTGGAACCATTCCAAGGGGGCTGAAGAACCTGAAAAAGCAAAGGTACATTAATTTAGTCAATAGTTTCTCAAATTGTGTATCTCCTGGATTTCCATACAGAAACTTCATTTTGTCAAAGTTGTACCTGGAGCAAATGGCCCACAACTGACTGTATCCCAGGATAATTTGTATGCTTGATGCCACTATTAGTGCACCTTGGACAGCTCTCATAGTGCTCAGAAACCTCTGCATAGTGCATACACATAAAAAGACCACGTAATGACTCACCACCTAGTAACAAAATATGCCTTGAACTAAAGTTTTGTTTGGTTATGACACATAAGAGAGAGGTTTGGTTCACTTTGCTCATGATACTCGTTAGAGTTATCCATACTGCCAAAAAATATAAGCAAAAACCGGGATTACAGTTACACTGACTGATGTGACTCATGTTGAAAACGTGGGTGCATGCCAGCATTACAAAATCAACACTAGATTTATATAATAAAAGATACAGCCAACTGAGCAAGTGGGTCACCCAAATATTGACCTTAGTGCTTGCTGAACATGCTTTTCCACGACAAGACTGAACTTCATTAGAAAAAAGCGACTGTTACAAAGTAAAAGATTGGGAAAAATGATCCTAGAATTGTACTAACCTCGTGGTCGTCCTCGATACTCGTCAAGGATGTATCATGAATTATTGATATGATGGGAACCATGAAGGCGTAAGACCCCCCAATCACGGTAGGCAGTCGAGTTCCAAACAGTGTTTGTAGAAGTGTATTGATTCCTTCCACAAACAGTAGTGTCTGAACCACTCTTACTTTATCATCCTGAACCATCAAAATGAAAGAAAACAAGAATTCATGTTAAATACAGTAACAAACAATAAAAGTTCCTGATAAATCAATGGAAAATGCTGAAAAGAAGGAAGAAAATAAGGGAAGAATATTAGTATTCAGCACAAGTTAGAGTGACTTAATTACATCAGTTCCTCCCATCAAAGGAACAAGAAAAGAAGGGATCATCACAGCAGTTCCCAAGGCCAAAATGTAATGCTGAAACCCCAAAGCTATGGTCTCCCCTGCTTCCACAAGCAAAAGAGAGCGTTACATACAAAGAACAAACCAAATGCAGCTGAAAAAGATCTAAGAAATGGAAGCACCCCAGGAAGGATTTGAGTCAATGCAGTACTCCAAGCCTTGAAGTTGGTCCATTGGTGGGTGGCTGATTTCTTCAGGTTTTGGAGCTGCCATAGCTTAAAACACCCACTTTTTGCCTCTAAAAACTCAAATGGAATTCAACAAACGAATCAGAATCGATATGTAAGCTAAAACCAGAGAAAATCAGGTAAATATCCACTCAAAACTTTAGCTTGATTGTAATGAATCAACGAGGAAAGAAAGAGGCAAACGGGAGAGTGAGAAAAAGGGAAGGGCGTATAAAGACTACAAATGAAGTGAGAAAGCAATGAAAATCAGCCACTTTGCCGCCCACTAAAAGGCTTTTTCTTCGCTCAGTCTTCACTCTCTTTACTCGAAGAGAGAGTTTTGTTTTCAGTTTTTTTTCTTTCCCTGCTTTTGATTTATATACAGAAAAGTTCAGCTAACTTTATCCGTTATTCCGAAATTACCCTTAAGAAACCTGCCAAACTCAATGTTACCGTTGGTCTTTATTCGTAATAATAAATTTATTACAACTCAATCTGCTCAGATTTCTTTACCCAAGAAAGAACAACAAAACAGATTGGCAATTAAGAAACTGAAATTAAATTCGGTTTGGTCATAAATTGAGAATGTTTTCTCAATTGCATTTATTTAGGGTTTTATTTTTTTTTTTGATGAAATTAGGGTTTTATTTTTTTGGTACATTATTTAGGGTTTTATTTTACTTATAATTAAAATTTGTATTTTTTCCCCCAAAGCAGTGATATTGAAAAAGATAAGAAAAGGTGGAGTGCATTTTCTTTCGGTTTCAGTCAAAAAAGGTAGTGGATGATGATCTTATTTTTGGAATTATGACAATAGTAACGCCTTTGCTTTGAGAAACCACTTGAGTTCTCAACCGTTGTGTCACTTTGCAAAAAAATTTGACAAAAATCGAAAAATTGATTCGGATACGGAGAGTTTGATCAATTCGGATTCGACTTGAGTTATAAAAATTAGATTTGAATTCAGATGGATGATATTCACATTCAAATGAATTTTGATATGAATCATAAGTTGTTTGACACTTGTGGTTTGTAATATTTTGAATAAAAATTGAAGTTTAATATTTTAATTAATAGCTCAAATTAAAATTGAAATATATTCAAAATAACTTAAATTCAAAATTTTAAATGATTCGAATTAAATTAAATTAAATTATCTTGGATCAACGGATAAAAGAATTTATAAATTCAATCTAGTTAAAACCATATTTCCCTAGGTCTATTTTTTTAATCCCTTCTCATCCTACTTTTTGCCTTTCTTCTTAATTTTTTCACTAAAACTATGGTTCTGACCAAATCAAAGAAAAAAAAAAGTTTGTGGTTATAATATGATAATTGTACACAAAAAAAAAAGCTAATGAGTACTCTAATAAAATATTTTTTTATCATATATTAGAAATATATTTTTACGATGCATTGGAACTATTACTATTACATTAACTATTAATTGTGATATTTAATACATAAATATTTTTATAAAATAATATATCAAAAAATTTTAAAAGAGTATTCTAAATTCAGTGGTTAACAAGTAAGAAGAATAAATGACAAATGATAGCATTATAATAAGAACAAAAAGTTATATGCTATTGAAGCTTCCTCTTACATTCATGACATAAGCATGCCTAATAATAATGCATTATTTTTGTACATGCAAATATCTTTAATTAGACTAGCATAATAATGTATATAAGTACTTGTGAAGATAATATATATGGAAAAAATTGTACGATCATTTTTTAAATTAGTAACGTGTATATTGAAAAAATAAATATGATTTCTAAAATAATAATTTTATTAATTTGACAAATATTCATAAACACGTCAATCGAGTGGAAGTATATAGTTAACGTTTTATTAAATTAAAATATAGTTGTTTATGTCGTGGAATCATATTTTGTATATTTTTTGGTTGTAGCTGCAGGTTGAAGTTCTTAGTTAGAGTTTAAATGAAAAAAAATAATGGAGTTAAAATTACTAGATCGTGTGTAGGGGAACAGTGTATGATTCCCTATTGTCTAAAGCCTCTAATTTAATGCAAAGACAGGCAGTTAGCATAAAGATCTTTCTCTCCATTCCATCTACATTATATTGCGATTCTTTTCACTTTTTTACCTGCAATTTGGCAACAATTTTATGCTCTTTCTCTCCACTTGCCCACAACTATAATGAACTGAAAACCTTCATGAACTATGCTTGCACAGTGTTTTTTTGGATTGAGGTTATGAGAAGAGGATTGGGATTGGGAATATTAATTGAAATAGAGATAGAGGTGGTTACGGGCTGGACCGGGCAGGTTTCGGATCGGTTTTCACCGGTTCCGGCCCATATGAAGTGAAAACCGGTCTAAACCGGTAAGGAACCGATCCAGACCGGGCCGGTTCATATGCTATACTGGTGTGAACCGGCCCGGTTCACTCCAAAACTGGACCAAACCGGTTTAAATCGGTTCGGTTCGGGTTTTTTTTTTGTTCAGATTTTTTTATTTATTTGATACTTTTAAAATTTTTATTGTTTAAATTTATATTAATATATATTAATATATTTTAATAATTTAATCTAATAAATTTATTTTTATAATGAATAATGTTAATAATTTAATTTAACAATAATTTATTATAAAGTTATATTATAATTTATTTAATTAATGTAACAATAATGTAAAAATAAATTACTATAAAATTATCTAATAAAATTATTGTTATAATAAAATAAAGTTATATTATGAATATAATATTATAATAAAGTTATTATGATAAAATGATATTTGATTCAAAATACAAATAATGATATTATGAATATTATTATTATATTCATTTTGCAATATCATTTTACATATCTTTATTTATATTCATTTATTATATTCATTTTGCATTTAAAATAATTTATTATATTTGAAATATCATTTACTTAATATTTATTCATTTATTTATTTATTCATTTATTTAATATGTTTTTAAAATATTAATTCATTTTGTATTATAAATATTTATTTATTTTAAACATAGATAAGTATAACATTAATTAATTTGGTATCTAATAATAGTAATAATAACAACAACAACAACAAAGGAGAAAAAAGGAGAGAGTAGGAGATCAAAGATTTTTTACGTGGAAAACCCTTTCAAAAGTTAGAAAGGTAAAAACCACGGGACCGTAGTCCATAAAAATATTCACTATGACTAAACTTATTTACAATTTTACATACAATTTACAAAAAAAAAAGATTATTCTCTACTCTTCATAATTTATACGGATTGCCTTGGAAATTTCTTCCTCCTCTTCTGAATTATTATCAACGAATTCATTGGCCATTCCAAGTTCGACATTGCGCGATTCCGCATCAAACTAATTTTTAAGGCATGTTAACATGCACAATGAATCTGGATTAAGAGTAGTTCGATGGTCTCCAATAATTCTTCCACACGTTGAGAATGCGGATTCCGAAGCAACAGAAGAAACTTGCATCGCAAAAACATCTCGAGCCATGGAAGCTAAAACTGGAAATTGTTTTTGGTTTTCTTTCCACCATTGGAGAAGATCAAAGTTTTCATCTACAGAAAAATCTTGACTTAAGAAAAATCCTAGCTCATTGAAGCTAGAACTTCGTCGAGTTGTTAATCCCGATCCGCTCGCTTTTCCTTTTAGCTTCATTCTCTTCTTTGTTGCTTCCTTAATTGCATTTAAAATTCCTTTTCCTTTTTTGCTACTTTCGGTTTCTTCGTATGAATCTTCTTCTCCTTGATTAAAATTGAATTGCTCCCTTTCTGTTTCATAAACATTAAACAATTCTCGAAAAAGATTGTTAATTGAGAACTTTTGATCCTCAATAGAATCAAGACCAAGAAATTCTTTATAACAATCAAAAAAAATTTCTATATTTACCTCACCTTGACTAAGATCTAGTAAAATTGCAATACAATAAATAGGAGGAATTATTTCCCAATATTTTTTAAAATTTTCCTCCATATCATATACAAAAGAACTTAAAGTTTCATGATTCCTAAATTTGACAAATTTGTCAAATATTGTGTAGATAATAGGAACAAAATACGGTGTAGTTGGATAAAATTGAGTTGAAAATCTTTCGGTTGCATCTTTAAAAGTAGATAATAAATCAACACAATATTCAATAAAAGTCCAATCTTCTTCAAAAAGTGCTAAATGCGTGCTATTTGTATAATTGTTATAAAAAGGAGTAACAAGTTCTTTATAAGGTAAAATAGAAGAAAGCAAACGATGAAGTGAATTCCATCTTATTTCCACTGGAAGTGGAAACGCTTTAACTGGTATATTATTTGTTATACAAATTTGCTTCCATTCACGTTTATTACTTGGTGTGCGAATCCATTTGGCTAAAATTTTAATTTTATCAATTGGACCTATGCCAGTACCAGTACCACTAGAACTAAAACCACTTTGAACACATAAATTTATAATATGACATGCACATCTTGCATGAAAAAATATGCCTTGCATAACAGGATTTAAACTTTTAATTAAATGAGGAATAGCTGCAGTATTACTTGAAGCATTATCAAAAGTAATAGCAAAAACTCTATTATTTTCTAGTCCATATAATTTACAAACTTTAGTAATATATTTATAAATAGTATATGAATTATGTGCTTCTTCTATTACATCTAAAGATAAAATTCATTTTTCCACGAACCAATCTTCATCTATCCAATGATAAGTTATAACAAGATAACTTATACCATTAGTACTAGTCCATATATCACTAGTTAAACTAACCCTAGATGAAATATTACTAAGTTTATCAATTAAAGCTTGTCTATATTCTATAAACATATCCATGCAATCTTTTTTTAATGTATGTCTAGAAACAGATTTATATGTGGGTTGTAAATATTTACAAACAAATTCTAAATATCCTGTTTTTTCACAAATTGTGAATGGTTGTTCAGTCCTAACTACAAATCTAACTAAACCACGTCTAGCTTGAACATTATCAAAATTAAAATTTTTTCTACCATCATGTGTATTAATTTGAGATTGTTTACCTCCTAAAATTTCATTTTCTTCGGCATTAGGATTAATTTTATACGCAGAAATTAAATGTCTTTTATACGTACTGTACTGCCACCACCTCCACCGGAGTTATAAGAGTAAATGCCTTTGCACAATTTACAGACAGTACAATATTTATTCGTCTCACCTTCTTTTGCTATAATGTCGAAATACTCCCATACCTGGCTTGTTTTTTTTCGATTAAACTTCGATCTTGATGATGTAGCAGCAGTGGTAGCAGCTGATGATTGTGTTTGAGCATGGCCTCCTCCACGACCACGACCAAACGATGGTGCCAAAGGAAGCTCCTCCTCCTCGGGATGAATATCGGGTTCGATTTCATTAAATGATTCGTCACCCAAATTAGGAATTTCAGTGGAGCCAAAAGGTCGAGAAATAGAGCATGAACGACGAAAGAAATTTGACATTTTTATATTTTTTTGAAAATAAATATATGTTAAAAATTAAAAAAATAGATGTAGGATATATATATATATAATATTGAAATTTGAAAATTGAAACTTAAAAATTAAAAGTAAAATTTGTAAAATTATAAAATAAAAAGAAAAATGAAATTTAGAAAAGAAATAATGATATTATAAATTTGAAATAAGGGAATTTAAGTGAATTTGAGAGAGTTTGAGTGAATATTGAGAGAGTATGTGAGTGAAGAGAATAAGAGTAGAATAGTAGATGAATGTAGATAGTAGATTTGAGAGAAAATGTAGAAGAAATGTAGAGAAAAATAGAAGATAGAAAAGAGGTATTTATAGGAAAAAAATTAAAATTTTTAAAATAAAAAAAATTAAAAAAAAAAGATTTATTTGGCCGTTGCCCATCAAATGGGCAAGTCACACAGAGTGTGACTTGTCGCTGCTGCCAGGGAAGGCCTGGCACTACGCACTGCACAGTGCTAAAGGCCTTCCCTTTCTTTTTATTTTTTTTTATTTTTTAATTTGAACCGGTCTGATTCTAGGCCGGGCCCTTATCGAGCCTAGTTCTATTCTATAAGAACCGGCCAAGCCCGGTAACATATAAGGCTGGGCCGATTCCGAACCGGCACAGTGCTGGTCCGAGTATTGAGTCGGATTGACCCGATCCGGTTACAACTAAGTTGGATAAACCCGGCCCAATAAGCAGTGCATTAGGCTTTGTGTGACGTGACGTGAGTCGTTAATCTGTGGGTTGACGCTGGAGACTAGGCTTTGTGTAACGTACGGCGAAATCAGTGATAACATGGCAAGTGTTATATCACTTTTTATGTAAACAGTTTTATAGAAAGGAGAGTTGAGATGGCCGAGTTGGTCTAAGGCGCCAGATTAAGGTTCTGGTCCGAAAGGGCGTGGGTTCAAATCCCACTCTCAACATTTGTTCTTTTCTGAAGTCACATTTTGCAACCTCTTGAAATTTTGGTAGACTGATGATGAGCGTTTGATTTTGCAAAATGGCTATCAGCCACCAGCTTCAAAACAGGAGGGTGTTTTCTGATTAATAAGCAGTACCAGAACCGGAAGAAAGAAGGTGTAAAAAGGATAATGCATATTGGGGATAGCTAGACAGATCCGTCGAAGGTTTATTGCTCAAAAGGTATCTGAAATTCAAGACAAAAGATCATACAACGGCCTAACCGATCCTAGCAAAACAATATACTTACTAGCGGTATCATGTTAAATTCATAAGAGGAGAATTCAGTACTAATCTCATACATGGTAATTGGCTTGTTTCTCACAGGTTGTGAAAGAATGATTTTGACTTTGTGTAAGGGATCCCATCTAATACATGTTCTTCTAAACAGTGCACAATAATTGCTTTCAAATGAATAACTCCTTAACAATGGATGCTTTTTTTTTTTTGGAGTTCCTTAACTTTATAAAGAAGACAGGTCCAGGTTACTGCATGAAAGCTGGAGAGCAAAGGTTTATAGCCTCGAGGTGAATGATGGATATGTTCATCCCAGCTGTTTTTCAAAATATTGGCCAGTTTTGACGTCAATCAAGCAATATTCTATTTCTCTTGACATGAGAGAGAGAGAGAGAGAGAGAGGACTATCACTACAGCATCAATCAATCTGGAGCATACATTCTATCACCATAGAATCAATCTGGAGCTACAATTAGGCAAGTGATCTACAGGGTACAATTTAACTGTATAAATTTTACTCTAGGAATTAGAAAGGTGGAAAAAAGCAAGAGAATGATGCATAACCTCAAAACATAGTTTTTTTTTAATTACAAGAAAAATATTAAATAATTAAGATGAAAATATTTAAATTTGAATTCAAAATTTCTAACATACCATAACTTATTTTTAATCTCAAAACATGTTTTGGTACACTCTTCCAAGAACTAAAAGGGATCAGTTCAAGATCTTCTTTCCAACCTCATTTCACTGGTTCTCTTCTCTTCTGTCTCTCGCTGTTTTTGCTGCCTGCCATTTAACAACAAAATGAATTAGTAATATTACTAAGCGAAAAGCATTGGCTCTAGGTTGTTTGCTTTAATAATTAAAACCATGCAGCCATAGAAATGAGACTCTATTCCAGATTAAAATACGCGAAAACAAAGAGGGAAGATGAGAACAATTTCCGATCAAGGTATAGGGCTCACGCAAAAGCTGTGTACCTAGTTCCAGCATTAGCAGCGGATAAAAGAACTGTATGTGCACCGACAGTAGAAAGAGAATCTTGCACTCCAGCAGGAAGAGGATTTCTTCTATCACTATCCACCTGGAATTTAGATGAAACAATGAAAGAGTGAATCAATTGATATCACAGATATCTTGTTTGTGAAAGAACTGCATAGACAGGTTAGAACCTTATTCCATTTTGATTTCTTGTTTTGCCTACCATCCCGCACAATGTTATCAACTGCAGTTGCAGCAGAAGGCAAGCCACCAGCAGCCACAGCTGAACACCTCAATATAAGAACACCATTATAAGATCTCATGATTCATACACAGATATAAGAAGATTTCTTCAACAAAAAAAAAAAAATCGCCAGCACTAGGCATGCCAGCTTTTGGAGCAGTATGAACTGCTCCAGGTTGACTTCCACCGGATACAAAATCAACCTTTTCATTCTTCTTGCTTTCTTGATCCTTCCTGTACCTTTCACGTTTCATAGCAGCCTCTGCATTAAACAAACAAGTTTACAATGTGTCCAATGTCAAGAAAACATGGTAAGAATTTTCAATAGATAAGAGAGAGAATGACAGAATGAACTGTTATAACCTATTTCATCATAGTAGGCGCTTTTGTCATATCCATGAAGATCAAATACATCTTTACTGACGCAAGATCCTATAATCCTTCCTATTACGAACTCCCACATTGAAGCTTTTTCCAGCTCTCTTCAAGTTGAGAAATTCATTGATTTTCCTCTGCAGTAACATGACAGAAAGAAATGAAGGTCATGAAAATATAAAACTGAAGACAAATGCAATAGCATTTAGATCATTTAAATTTTCATCAAGAGATGCTCATTGAGCTAAAATGTGCAAAAGGAGGATGACACCCACTAGCCGCTACATACATAAGGATTCAATATCATCAGTTACCCATCTTCACTCGGCAGCAGAGAGTGTGGATAACAGACATTGCAATTAACTAAAAACCAAACGAAAGTCAAAGCAGCCAGGCTAGAAACTACACAAATACGACTCAGCCTAGTGAAAATCAGAAACTAAGCATAGCAGCATCCACAATTTAAAGGGTGCTAGGGATCACTGGATCAGCAGGTCTTCATATAGCAAACAGAAACGCCTCACCTACGTCTACCCTACTTTAGGTCTCGTAAACAGCAAAGCAGTTCCAACACGACATTTCAATCCATCTCAACAGTATAACATGCAGGTGGTTAAGACAGAGCTACATCCTGTTATGGTCAGGTTGTTTACTTCAGGTCCAAAGGATTATAATTACTGACTGCTAGCATACAAAAGAAACTTACCTGTAACTCCCCTGAGCACTTGGCTTTTGGTGGCGGTGGAAGAAACTTATCCAAGGGGTCAACATTGTCTACAGAAACGGATTCCTCAAAATCTACACCTTCTGACTCACCAATCGCATTTTCAGGGTCTCAGGTTGTAATAGTTCTGCATCTGATGATTGCGGGGTCGCGTGAAAGGCTGCTGGAGGCGTTTTTCCTCGAAAATCACCTGCAAACAAAAACTAAATCAAAAAGCTAGCGGTTTTGAGAGTAACAATGGAAGTTAAATTGATCAAAAGAAAAAAGACGTCTGGTTAGGAAAAGGTGGCGTATTGTCGTTGGTTCTGGAATCCTCTTCCATGTTGTTGTTTGATTCCCTGTACTCGTTTTCTTCTTCTGGCGATCGCTCTTTTTCTTCTACACGTTGCTGGTTTTGTTGGTGGTGGTCTTCTTCAATGCCTTCCATTTCCTCGTCATCTTCGTCGTTGTACATGGATAGCAAGGCAATCCCTTCGGACTCTTTCTTCCTCGACGCCATGCAATCTAGGATTTCGGATTTTGCGGGTATATTGAACTGAATTAGAAATTAGCGGAATTAATTTTTAGCGTTTATAACTGATAAGGGTTCGGTATTTGAATACTGTGGGATTGGCTTCCAGAACCAGTTGACAGTACTTAGTCGTGTAAACAAACTACTCATTCATGAAGTATTCGGGTTTAATGGGATAATTTAATTAGCTTATTAACGGGTGGAATTTCAGTTAGTCAATTAATGAATCGAAATGAGTTTAAATATGTTAATGCTCTATTAGAGTCATTTGCGGGCATAATCAAAATTTTTAATTTATTTTAATAATTTGTGATTAAAAATGATAAATTAAATTTACATCCATTGAATTAATACTAAATTATTCAAATATTTTGTTGAATTAAATTTGAGTTTTAAAAATTGAATTTGATTAAACTTGAATGGAAATTCAAAATTAAAAATTTTAAATTAAATAAAAATCGAATTTGATATTGAATCTTCTCGTTGATACCAAAAAGAATAAAGTTAGGATTAATATCCTATACACTGTTAGTAAAAGTTTTTTATTTTACAAGCAGGATTAGATAATTACACATGTTCTTTAAATATATTTAAAAAATAAAAAATAAATAAAATAAGATATATGTAATTATTTTAATTTCGTTTGTAAAATTAAAAAATTTTATTGATGGTACATAAAATAATTATTCATAAATTTATTATCAAAAATAGTGGAAGGCTGGGTGGGCCATGGTGGTTCCCGGGGTTAATCCCGAACGGGAAAAGGGCAGGCCGAGTTTCAGATTTTGAACGGTCAAAACGGGACAACGCGCTAGAAAGGACCGATACTGGATATGAAAGTGGGCTGGGATCCAAACTAACGATTAAAGCGTGTACTCTTCAACAACGGAGAGTCTTCGGCTTTGTTTGGATCGACTGGCCCGTTGGGATTCGATTCGAAGCGCAATCAGTTTTATTGAGCAGACCATGCGATGCGAGTCGCGAGGAAGAATATACATCAAAGATCGCGAAACCCGACCTACCCCAAGTGGCATGACAATCCGCATTTGCTTAATTGAGTGGGAAAAAGAAAGAAATATCAATGATTGGTGGACAACTTGACGTGAAAGATAAGAGTTCGTTTTCCATCTACACACGTTTAAAAACTCTAATAAGATTGATTAAGAAGTTATTATATATTTATTTTTTAATTAAAATTTTAATATATTTAATAAAAAACGTGTGGCATCTTAAAAATTTCGCTTATAAAATAATGTCTCAAATGACAAATTATTTTATTAAAACATAGTTTCTTTTGGACGTCCATAACTGTATATGATTGTGAAAGTTGCATATTTTTTATAAACAAATGTTGTCAATACCACGGGTTAGAAAGATTTATATTTGTGAAGGGTTAAAAAAACGTTTTTTTTTTTAAAGGCAGATCATACCTCATAAATTGATACAAGTCTTCAAATTCATAATAGAAAGATCATTAATCGGATGCGTAAAAGTCAAGTATTACTGGTAGATTTTCATCCTAAAACAATTAGTAATAGGTGGAAGGGTTTAACTTGAATATAATGTTGGATTATGCCCTTAGAACTATTCATTAGATGATTGACTTTGGCAATTTTATGTATCATGACATTTTATTTATTATAGTTCATTATTATATTTGTCTTACAACTGCGTAATATAATCTTATATGATAATGTCCTTAGAATAGTAATAACACACTATTATTAAAATATCCCTAGTCAAGTATTATTGTGAACAAGGATAACAATGATACGATAAGACTAGTATGTGGTTGACTGATGACCATTGTCATGGATATAGGATATCAAGTCATCACATAGGTACATGTTAGAGAACTATGTACTGGATCGACCCTCCATGAGAACGCTACATGGATTGTTATATGAGTGTCATAAGCGATTCTCATAGTGATGATGGTGTATGTGATCCTTTGACTTGAGATCATCAGAGATCCCAACATAGAGAATTGCATACTTTAATGCTGCTAGATGTCATTCGTAACAGGATGGACTATAAAGGTAGTAATTGGGTATGCCTTGATCTATGTAGAGGGATGTTGAGTGATCAAGATAGAATTTATCCCTCTTATATAACAAGAATGATGTCTTGGGCCATTTGATAGAGTGAGACTACGAAATGCATGGCCGTGCTCGAATAAGTCAATATGAGATATTGATTTTATTTGTTTAATTAGTCTACTCAGGAATCAAGAAACGCTGATTAGACTATACAAGTGTGACACATTCATGACTTGTGTCTAATCAAGACATCAAAGGATAAAGGGATTAGACTACACGGTAACATCTATCACGAGTAAGGTTATGTCGAGTCATTGACATTCTCGTTACATGGGTAGCAATGATGTGTTGCTAGATACCGCTCATTGCCTGTGACAATTTTGTCATTGCCATTGTTTTGAGAACCTATTGGGTCGCACACTTAGAACGGATCAATGAGGAGCTTAATTAATCCTATTCTGAATTGGATTAAGGATATGTCTAATCCTATTCTGACTTGGATTAAGGATATAGTTAATCCTATTCTAAGTAGGATTAGAGTTCGGTTTGGCAGTAAATTTTAGGGTAAAAATTTACTGCCTATAAAAAGATGTTTTCTGAAACATAGCCGTACAACAATTAGAAAAACAGAAAAGTATTCTTTTAATCGAAGTTAGCAGTTCGGTTAAAAGAATCAAAAACGCTCCTTAAGGCATCTGATCGTGAGACGTTCAAGAGTCGTGAGATTCGTTCGTGTGGATACCATAGAGGCAGGAACGAAAGGTTGTTGCTTGTGACTCGACCAACGACAGAAATCAAAGAAAACTTTAGGTAAAATCTCGAAACCCTAATCAGGCAACTCTCCGAATCGATCCTGGTGGAGGCCGAATGATTTAAATTCCGCTGCATGTATGTTTCGGTTTCCTTCATATAAGACCGTTAAAAACTTAGTTTTTAATAAATATGGGACAATACCACTTTATCGATTACAATGTATTGTTATTTTGGTTTTCATATGTCAATGATGTGTGATTTTGACAAAAACATTAGGAGATTGTAACACTTAATCATTCAATGTCTGAACAATTATAAAAAAATAAGCTTAATACCCAAATATGTCCTCTACGTTTATCACAAAATAGAATTATACTTTTAACTTTTAATTGCATGAAAATCTGTCCTAAACATTTCGATATAATCGAATTAAGGATATTTCCATTAAATCTTTCTAACCCCGTTAAGTTTTATTATTGTGCAAGGATAACGAAAATTAAGAAATTGAACGAAAATGTATTTTAACTCTCTCTAACGCCGTCAAGTTTTATTACTTTACAAGAATAACAAAAATTAAAGAATTTAATAAAAATGTACTTAATTATGTTATTTTGAAATGTATATGATTGATTTTAATGCAATTAAACGTTGAGATATTAATTCTTTTGTGTGAAAAACGTGATGGGCATATTTGCGTATTAAGCTTAAAAAATACTATGATACACATGTAAAATTTTAAATTTATATTTAGGAGATTCTTTTTATAAAAAAAAAATTAAAAACTTTGGTATTAATAAAATTATGAGGATTTCCATTTAAAAAAAAAAAACTTTGGTATTAAAGGCAATAATATCTGATTTAGATCGAATGCTTCTACAGTTCTACCTACCTGTAATGCCGAGCTTTACGGTTAAAACCGAGTATATAATATAGGATATGCTTGAAAACAAACCAAATTCCATACTAATTCTTCCATTCCAAGGTTGGAGCCAAGGATCAGAAATTACCGAGAATTTCAGTGCAGTATTTCCACTTCTATCTACATCAATCACTATTTCCTTTCGCTATTCTCAAGAAAAGAAACACATGCAAACAGGAAAGGAAATTCTCATTGAAGTTTCCTTCGCCTTTTTTTCTCTTCCTTTTACACCTCAAGTCATGTACTTCCAAAAAACTTCTTAAAAATATCAGCAGGAAAATGATGAAAAAAATGCTGACTACAACTCCATGGACCCCTAGAAACTTTTCCCATGAAAATCGATTACGTTAAGATCACAAAAGACTAGAAATAATTATACATCGACGTTTCGATCCGGTATCGTGCTTTACCAGGAAAAGCTTTGCACTTACAATCATACACAATAGGCATCATCTGTTTGTTTTATGCTAGAACTTTGGCAGCCTTTAGACCATCTTCGGCCACAATGATCGATGAATTGTACACAAGCTTTTCAACTTCTGATTAAAGCTTCTTTCCTTCCCCCTGTTTGAGTGATTTGGTTTTGTAAACCTTCTGTATGCTGAACGCATGGAAGTTCACAGAATAAACTTTGATCTCTTGAATGCGTACAGTGTTAGAAAATAACAGATAATATGACTTTAAGGCACGTAGAATTACATTATCTTGAGTATAATATTATTTCATATAGAAGCAAGTTATCTCAAGATACAATAAAACTTTTCAAAATTTTGTGAATAGTCAAAATGCAAAGTGAATATTTCTGGAAATCAATAACTTATTATATAAATTGTGAACAGATACAAATGAATAGTTGTGAATATCTATTAAATAATAATCATTTATTTTTAGACATAACTTAAAATATATCTGTTAGAACAGTTAAAATGTTTTAAATTCAAAATTTTTTTTATAAACATTAAATTCAAGTTTGAATTTAAGAATATTTCTGTTAAAAAATAAAATTAAAAATTCTGATTAAATCAAAAAGTCAAATGCCCAAGTACCCATCTTTGACCTTTTAAATTAATCCAAAAGCTCAAGCAAAATCCATGGTCAAATGGTCCAAGCAAAGTTCGTTTTTTTTTTACTTCAAATTACTCTTAAAAAATAATTTTTTTAATAAATATATCACTTTACATATATTATTACCAAAAAAAAATATCACTTTACATATTAATAAACAGTGAAAAAATTTGTTCTATTGTAATTATTATGATCTATCCAACATTTAGAGATGGGAATCCTCATGCCGTCGGTAATTTTGAAGCCACAAAACTGCATGATGGATTGATAAGTGAACGGCTCTACTCTACAAGCTTGAAAACACCTGATCTGTTACTGGCGGCTGGAACACATAGCTGATGATATGACATGGATTATGAGATTTTTTTATTTTTTTATCGAAATCTCTCGATATTTTTAAATTTTTTTATATAAAAATAATTTAATTTCGAGTTGAATAAAACTCAAAAAATGTCAAAATTTTTTTTCAAAAATTTTAACACAATTATATATTCAAAACTTAAACTCAAAATTTTTGATTAAACTAAAATAATCACCTTCCAATTGATCTTCGTGCTCTTGAATGATTATGAGATATTGTTTTTGATTATGTTCACATTTACTTTTCCAATATGAAAGGGATATCCATGACAAAAGAGCAAAAAACAAAAACAGAAGGAATAAAGCGAAAAGCAAGAAAAGAAAAACATAAAATAACTATGAAAAAAAAAGGGCTTAGGGTTGATGATGGAAGTCCTTGGAAAAGAGAAGTGACACGCTTTAAGCGTAGGAACCCTACCACTTCTTTTCATATACCCCACCTTTTTTTAATCTAATAATCTTAGACTTAATCTTATAATATGATACCAAAAAAGTACAAAATAAAATTTTACAAAAAATTCGTATGAATTAAATAAAAATAAAAAATTATTTTTTTAACAAATTAACATAATTTCTTTGTGGTGAAACAAATTCACATAATTTTTTACAAAATCATTTTCATGTTTATACCACGCCAGCATAGAATACATATGCAAATTATCAAATTTATTATTTTATCTTATTTTTATTTTAACTTTTTTTAGCCTTTTATTTTAATTTTTTTACCCCATGAATTCTAGTCTCGACGTACATAAAGCAAAAAAATAAAAATAGAAATAAAATTTCCTCTTTGAGAGACAACAGGTCATGGTACTTTCCAAAAATTAACTTCATTTTATCGCCAAGTCATTTAACAGCGCGTCAAAGCAACCTCCAAAGAGTATTGGAGCGTGGAGTTTACTTTCATCTTTTAAATCAGATGATATCCACTGCTGGATGTATGTCTTTGAGCAAACCCAGAACTTGCTGCATCGTGGGCCTTTTCCCAGGTGACTCCGCCGTACACAAGTATCCAACTCGAAGACACTCCACCATCTCGCTCTCTGACTCGCCACCGAGTCTCAACCTCGAGTCAAGCGCGTCAACTGCACTGCCTCCCTTCACTAACCTCCTCAACCACTTCACATTCTCCTCCGTCCCTTGCTTCCCCGTCAAAAGCTCCATCAAAACAACGCCAAAACAATAAACATCCATTTCAGCGTCGTTTTCATCCTTTTTATCATTTCCATTTTTATACCCAAAGTTTGTAATCCCGAAATCGGATATCCGAGGTTCGAGATTGTCGGAGAGCAGAACGTTGGTAGCAACGAGGTGGCCATGGCTGGAACCCACGTGATGGAGGTAGGCCAGCCCACGAGCAACTCCGACTGCGATGCGGTGGCGAGTCAGCCAGTTGGTTTTCTCGGGAGAAGAAGTCTGGGACCCCATTCCGTTTTGAATTTCCCACGTGTCGGTGCTCCAATCCTCCACGTTGGATGCCCCCGTTGGAAGTTCGTGTAACCAACGGTGTAAATCCCCGTTTGCCATAAATTCATACAACACCAGCTTCTCCTTACCTTAAAAAATAAAAAAGAACCGCCAAAATTGACGAATATCAAAATATGTAATAATGGCATATGTTAGATTTACGTGACAACAGAGAGAAAGGGCGTAAGAGTACGACAGCCGATCGATTTTTCAAATTTTCAACCAGACCCGTGAGGCTATTTATTACAATAACCTTTGTTTAGTCAAAACAGGAGAACAGATTCAGAGACGTAATAATAACGATTTTGGTACACTTACCTGCAATGCAGTAACCGGAGAGAGGTAGCAGGTTGGGGTGTTTGAGCCTAGAAAGATCTTCAAACATGGCTACAGCGGCGTCACGGTCAACGTCTCTGGCGTGCTCCAGGACTTTGATTGCTACGTGGAGGTCACCTGGGAGGATGGCTGTGTAAAGGGGTCCACATCTGCCTTCCGCGAGTATGGACTCCTTGCCGAAGTGTGACGTGGCGGCAATCAGGTCCTTGAAGGTCAAGTTCATCAAAGGCTTCGAGAACATAGTTACATGTGCTGAGGTTGGTTCTCTGATGTCTGCCACCCACGATAACCCTGATTCTGTCTCGAATGAGAACGGCCCTGATTTTTCCATCTTGAAATTTGGCAGAACCGGTTTAGAGATTGCCCATATGTTTCTCGTTCCCAGTTTTTTTCTTCTATACAAGCAAACGATGCAGAACACAAGGGAAGCAAGTAGAAACCCTGATGAACATGATAAACCAATGACCAAAGCTTTGGTCTTTAAGTTGGGTTTATGTCTGTGGAAGATTTTGTGAGTCGGGGTTAAGGAATGAGTTTTAATGTGCTTGTCTGGTGTTCTTTTTGAAGTATTGAAACAGTGAATAAAAGCAGACTTGCCAAATCTTTGGATCTTGTCAAAGCCAACTGAACCGGTGAAGTCGTTGAGCGAAATGTTTAAGAACTTTAGGCTATTGATTGAAGGGAAATCAGAAGGGAAAGTACCGTTGAGGGAGTTCTTTGATATATCCAAGTATTTCAATGAATGAAGTGCTGAAAGGGGCATTACACTCCCGGAAATCTTGCAACTTGAGATATCCAGGTGCTCGAGTATGGTAAGGTTGGTGAACCCAGAGGGAAGAATTCCAAGATCATTGTGAGAAATATCAAGAATTTGAAGCTTAGAAAATCCAGCGAGTTTAACCAAGTTGGTGAACCTGTTACCTGAAAGGTTCAGTACCCGCATCGATGAAGACGAACCAATTCCCGAGGTGAGTTCAAACCCAATGGTCCCTCCAAACTTATTTTTGGACAGATTGACCTCAACCAGCCTGTGAACAGACCAAAACCAACCCGGAATAGAACCTTGAAGAGAATTGTTGGAGAGATCAATCGTGTGCAAGTGTGACATATTCCTGAGAAACTTCCATGAAATGTTACCAGTCAATTTCTTCGAAGAAAGCTTTAATACCTTTATTGGAGGGTATGAGCAGTTCGCATCCTGGGATTTCAACCAGGAGATGTTGAATCCTGAGACTGATTGAAAGGCTTCCGCAACCAGTCCGTAGTCTGTGCTGTTGCATGTAGATTGCACCGCTACCACCAGGGGAAAGAGAAGCAAGAATCTGCCGAGAACTTCCATTTCTTCACTTCAAGCGTCGACTTCTCGCGGACTTATTTGAATTTCCATGCTCAGAGACAGAGAGAAAGAAGAAGCGAGGAAGGCAGAGTAAAGAATGATATACGAGAAAATTTGTCTTATGCTTGACTTTTTCTTTATTTATGGGTGTGAAGCCTTCTTTATTTCCAAGGACTGCAAAGCTCAGATATTTTTTTAAACGAGGGGTAGGTTAGGATGTAAACGAGTGAATTTTATTTTGGAGTTAAACAGGCTGAAAAATTATTGGAATTTGATTTATTTATTAGTAAATTTGATTTTAATTTGAGTTATTTGAGTGATAAATTGAGTTGACATGAGTCTGAATATTATAAAAATTGATATAAATAATTTGTGGATTTAATCGAATTTTAATAAATTTTAATATTTTATAAATTTATTTTTAAAAAACAAAATTAAAAAATTAATAAAATAAATTTATTGAATCAAATTCAAATTTATCGAATCGAATTTGAATGATTTAAATAATTTGTCGAATATTAACAAAGAAATATTTTATTGAATTAAATTCGAACTTTAAAAACTAAACTCGATAAAACTCACGCTTAAATTGAATTTTAATTTCTGAATTTTCAAATAAAAAAAAAATCTAAGTTAATATCAAATCGTTTAAATCAACCACATTTTAAAGCGAGAGGCATTTGGAAGTTAATGGCGTCGAGTACGCAAGAGAGCAGTTAACGGAGTGAATTGTGTAAATGTGTTCATGGGGTTCACTGTTTTATTGTCAATAGTGACCGACTCGACTTGACTGAAGTTATCATAAATATCAAGCTTTTGCTGATGCGGTGATTGCTGAAAAACCATCCTTCATGGACCAAATCACATCCATTAGCTTAAATAAAAGCCCTCAGAAACCACTATTAACGTAGCTTGCGCTTGCCTCTCTGATCTTCATTGCGCTGCCCTTTGTTGCATCGGTTGGTCAGTTTAAACCTTACGCACTCCATCTTTGCCTCATCTGGAGTGACAAAAACGAGCTCACTGTGATTAATGGGTCCCCTGCTTTTGATCACTGTATTGTATTGATCAACAACAGTCTGAAAAGTCTTAAAACAGAAGATATCATGGTGGGCAAAGCATGCTCCGTCTGCATAGCTTTCTTTTGGGGGTCAAAGTTTGGTTCTTTCTGACATAAGTGGAGATTGGAGATTAATGCAAATGCTGGGTCTTTGCAGTCTTTGAAGATGGTGAGGGTCTAGCTGTCTTGGGAAAATAAAGCTCAATTTCTTATCAAAGTGGGTAAACATCGGTGCTCTGGATGAAAGGCTTAGGCCTATGCTCCATATTTGGGTCATAATTCTGCTTCAATCTCCAATTTTGGACATAATGTTGGGTCATCAGTAATTCTATCTTCTACTTTTAACCAAAAAAATGGTCTTTCACCCTCCAAAATCTGGAGGTTTTCCAATGTATTTCTCAAAGTTATTGTATCTACTTTTGTCTTTTTGTGGTCTCACTTCTCTGTCATTTTATGTAAAAGTGTCCAAGCAAGTATCTATAAAATCCCATTTTTTTTTTGTTCTGTCACATTGGAAAATGTTGTTTTCTTTGAAACAAACCTTAATATATCTCAGTGAATTATTCCATATGTACCCAACCAATCATACTCTATTTTTTCGGGTACATTAAAAGATTTTGACAGAAAAAAAAATTGTAAGTATTGAAACTCAAATATTGTTTATATTTGCAAAATTTTAATTTCTTGACGTTATCAATTGAGCAAATTCTAGATTCCGAGACTTGTAAGTGTTAAAACAGTCGAAAGAATGGCGCGAAAATTAATGGTAAGAATATTATTTGATTTGCTCTGAAAAGGCATTTCCCTGCTCATATACTAGTAATGGACAAACAAATTAATGATTAATTAAGGAATTAATTAGGTTTAATTATGCCTTGATGATATAAATTAATAAGTGATTCGAGCGGCTCCACTACTATTATTCTGTTAACTTTTTTGACAAAAGCTAATCTACTTTTTATTAATTAAATGTTGATTGCACCGGAATTCCAACTTTCAAGCATTCTCTCCTACCAGAGAGGCAGGCAGTCAGGCATGCCTGCTCTATGGCTCTGGTCTGCGCATGGTTTTTGGCTGATTTTCATTTACTCCATCCATCAATGTTCTTTTATCACCATTTACAAATAAAAATAATAATAAAATAGAATAGAACAATACATTGGTAGTAGTAAGTAGTATTTGAATGGTTGGCTTGGATTCAACTACTCCACAAAATTCCAACCCAGCATTCCAAATTAAAGAATGACAACTAAAAATGTAATTGGATAATTCTAATAAGCAACTGAGATCCTCTGCCTAAAAAGTTTTCTTAAGACGCTGAATGATTTTTTTATACATATCAAAAACAGTAAATTATAAGAAAGATTGTGGTTATAATTAAGTATTATATTCATATAAATCATTTAAATTAATCAAGCAAATTAATATATAATTGACTAATGAGCTTATAGCTAATGAAACTTAAAGCTGAAATCTCAAAGCTTCGGAGCTTCTTTCTTATCAACAGACAATGTTAGGAACAAATAAAACAGGATCCCAGGCCTCCTGGGGACTCAGATGGTTTGTAAATGGTAAGGTTAGATTAGATTGTTAGCAGATCTCGATTCTAGCCCGAATATTTCGGATTTCCAAATCAATTATATCTTTTAGGCCCAGAAGAGCAAAACCCATTTATTGGAGCTAGCTCAAATGAAATGATGGAAAGGTAGAGCTAGGTATGAACAACTGAACGAGTATGCGAAGGCTAGTTAAGTTTTTGAGTGAAAACGATTTATAGCAAGAGATTTTATGTTTAAATCTTCACAATGTCAAATTTTTTTGGACCAACGCCAATCACATAATACGAGTGAGGATTAATTTCATATCCAATATGATATGGGTATATATCGTGGTTTACACCAAAAAAACTAAACAAGAATGGCAAACATCATGGAGAAAACACAGTGTGCACATTGTCTTCAAATTTTTTTTTTACATGAATAGGTTTTATTTTTCTTTGCAACATTCCAAAATTACATATGGTTGGATTCTTGTAACACTAAGTTCGATTTTTGTGTTTATTACTTAAAGATAATTAAGCGAAAAAATTGATATTGTTTGAACAAAAAGATATTCGTAATTATCATTGAACTA
Source organism: Heritiera littoralis (assembly GCA_031772115.1). Taxonomy (NCBI): domain Eukaryota; kingdom Viridiplantae; phylum Streptophyta; class Magnoliopsida; order Malvales; family Malvaceae; genus Heritiera; species Heritiera littoralis. The sequence goes on along the minus strand of JAPDPK010000026.1, from coordinate 2,956,781 downwards.
AATGTTCAAGCTTCTCTTATACTGATAATTTTATAAAAAATAAAATAAAATAAAATAAAATACTATTTTCAGTTTTGATAATTATGGATATCATTGATAATTTTTACGAAATTGATTGACATCAAAGAGAGTTAATTGCCGAAATAAAAATATCAAACATGTTAAGAGCATAAACATTGAGGAAGATATCAGTGTAGTAACTAAGTTAAAAAACATTGTGGTACTTTGCTGATCTTATTGTGAATATAAGACCTGAGCTAAATATAATAAAATAGATATGCAGATCACCATGCTTAGATACATCTCATAAATATTTTTTTCTGCACATAAAGAATACTTGAATCGTTTAAACTACACAAGCTCCAACTTGCAACAAATGATAAATTAGTATATCCCCATGCAGACCTCATCCAGCTAACTCACCAAAATCATAAATTAGTTGTTGCGTTTTTAGTTTTAATAATTAACGATATTGTTGATGATTTTTTCAAAATTGATCGATGTCAAATAAACCTAGTTGTCGAGAAAAAAATATCAACCATGTCAAAGGCAGAAACATTGAGGAAGCACCAGACTAATAATTAAGTTAAACAACATTTGTTGGAATTAAAACCATCACCAAAGCCACTAACACAAAGACAAAATAAGAAAACTAACCTTTGGTGAGTTAAGTCAATAAAACCCACCATACACTGTCATTGCCGCCACCACCAGCTGAGGAAACGCCGCCGGAGGTTCATCCACGCTTCCGCTGCGTTCGTTTTGGTCTGCTATGGTGGCCTGAGAGAGGGAACAGAGGAGATGATGGTGAGCCATGGAGAGGAACGGGAGAGAAGGAGAGGGAGAGCTGCCCTTGTTCACCTTTCTTCAAAATACTACTGTATCAATGGGCTATACCGTTGCTTATATATAGATGCCAAGGGCAGGGACCCCTTATGTTCTGAATCATGTATTAATCCGTCCCATTAAGGATTAATACATGTATAATATAAATATATTACGTATATATATGGTCACACTATAGACAGAATATACTACTAATTAATTTATATGAAATTAATTACACTTAATTAATCCACATTATTGAGATAATTCAACATTCTCCCACTTGGATAATTAAGTTAATTAACGAAAAAATCATATAATATCAATACATATTTATAAGACCTTCTGGATACATTGTACCGAAAGAGTACAAATGTGTAGGTCTACAAATACTTTAACAACAATAAGCCTCTACAAGCTTCAAAATGCATCATACCGACAGGGTACAAATGCATAAACTCATAAAGACTTCAACAAAATAGTAGTATAAGTGTGAAATGGAAATGATATGAAAACAAAATCAATATCCATTTCCATTAGGTCCATGCATCCAAACTGAATGATGCAATGTTTCAACAGAAGCTCATGAGACCAATATCGAATGTCTCATCCAACAGAATGCCATATTCATCAAAATGCGCACAAACAAAATATGCATATATGGCAAGTAGGAATCCATTAATACAGTTATAACTGATTTCATTACATAGAGCTCCCACTAACTTAATACAGCAATGACTCAATATGCCTCATATAAGTGCTATGTCGTCAAAACACTTTAGCAGCCAAACTTTCAGTTAGACAGAATGAGCTCTTTAAAAAACATGTGCTCTATAATCCAATCAAGTAATGGATTCCATTATTTTCTCTCTAACAAAATCGAATGATGATATCTAAATATTTAGAGTGTGAGGAACTCCTAGTATTTAGAGAGAGAAAATACTTGCTGCAACATTACCACAGTACATCTCCAGGACTTCGAAATGGCAATCACAGAAAACCAACCCTGAGATGAAATTCTGCAGCCTAAATGGCCCATCATGTAGCTTTACAACATGCTACATATTTAGCCTCCACAATCAAGGATGTTGTAAGTGTTTGCTTTACACTTTCCACAATACAACTCCTTTATATCCACAAATATATAATCAAAATAATTTTCAATATCTGGAGAGCTCGCAAAATTAACATCAGAATATCTAACCAAACCCAAAATGTTAGACTTGTCAATATCCGAATACTCTCTTTATAGCTTCCAGTTCTCTATTACAGGATCGCTCAAGTATCTCCAAAATATATCTATAGTATACACAATATCCAAATGTGTATAAACTTGAGCATACAGTAATTACCCACAGTAAGGCATACACTACACTCGATATGAGCTCTTTCACTTTTATCTTGAGGACTTTGAGATTTTCACAACATGTCACTTTTCACTAAATGACGTCTTATTAGGAGAACAATATACAGTAGACCTACTCAACACTCAATATAGGTTCCATGAGACCAATAATGTATGCCTATTGATATGTCACGAAGAATCTCAATACTTAAAACGAAATGGAGCCTCACTTAGATTCTTCATCCTGAAGTGACATGACGACATGAAGTGTCTCATACAATAGGTCAGTGCTATAGGCTGCTATTTGACATCATCACTTAGAGCACAATAAGCACATAACTCCCACTGACCTCGCAATGGATCCAATTATCAAACGATAATGTTCTCCTCAAAGTAACAATCTCATTCTTTATATATATATTACAATCTGGATGCCTTCTAATGTTCATAAATGAACTCCTTGAGTTCACATAAATTATATGTTCCATCTTAGAAATTACAAACTTTTAGGTTGCTTTATTTAAAGCCTTGGCAAAATTTAGCTTTAAATCATCTACCTAATATTTAGAGTCTCCCTTTTGTCTATAATGATGTGACAACTAAAATAGATCCCATGCATCTTTGTGCAACATAAATGCTTACTCATCCTGCGTGACTAATATTCAACTCTAAGAGTTCGAATCAGTATAGTCTCCTAACAAACATCAGAATTAGAAGACACATGAATCTTACATTCATGTTCCTCTGTAAAGTCAGATACAGGTTCAAAATATGGTATTGAGATCAATCATTTCCTTTGGTTGTGGCTTTTCATCATCAAAAGATAACGCATATATGTGAATGACACAACAAAATGTATCTTAATAATGACTTTGTGGAGTTCACAACTCCCACTCTTTAAGTCATCTACTAAATAGATTGCATTGTCAGACTCAATGATTCTACTGTCACATAACGAGAAATGAAATCTAGAATATTTCTAGTCGATATAATAGCCAACAGAATTGCCGCTGATAGTTTTCTCGTCAAGTTTTCTTTGACTATGGGTTTTGTCTTTTATACACTTTGTCTTACCTTATAACCCTAAACACAGAAAGCGGCATAAAATCGCTTAATGTCTGACTATAAACTTGGGATGCATTCAGGAACTGGTCTTGCTTGGAGATCAACTTTGAATGTGAATTGCAGTTTTAATTTCACTCCACTCGAATTTTAAAGGTTTGGAGTGATTAACATAAATCGTACCAGATCAGAATGTACGATTGACTGCAACTGTAATCTCATTCTGTTTCAATATTCCAAGCACCGTACACTAGGCGTCAATATATATATAATCCTAGAGTGCACTTAACCGAAAACCGGTATATTATTTCGCCTAGCTTCATTATACCGAACATGATATTCATCACTACTGTCTGATCATTGCCTTAAGCAGCGCAGCGGAATTAATCAGAATGCCTAAGGCCTCTATAAGATCAGATCTATTACTCCATATGACCTACATCGAAATGGTCGTTAGTAAAATGATGAAACACTTATATCCACTAAATACAATATGTGAAAATGATCTACAAATGTCGGTATACATAAGTTCCTAATTATTTCAATATCTACTAATCATGTCCTTAATATTAGCAGCAAGATATCCCTTAATACAATCTCTTTATGTGCCTCGAAATATCCCTAACCCATGCCACAACTTAATAGATTTCTTATCTATCCTATCATAATCAAAATCTACAGTCACATCATTCACTATTGAAGAAAATTTGTTCGATATTGGGCTGCAAATCCACTGTGTACAATCCATCACGCAGAATGCCAGAATCAGTACACATGTTACTAATTAGAGATACTTTTCTGTTATCAAAATGAAAAGTATAAACTGACAGTAGTTACAAAATTGTCTTCAAAATGTAACAACAATCTGGCTATATTTTCAATATGGATTCTAAACTCTATAACCCCAATTTACAACAATTTTCCCTTATTCTATCTCCGGTTGCTTATGGCTTTATCAATAATAGCACCGGTATTCAAACACCAATAGTTAGAAGGCATATCTCCTAGATTGGATCAAAATAAAAGCTAACAAAATGCCTTTTGCACATCTCAATCTAGAGGACTCTTGTAATCTACCTCTTGTGCCCAGGATTATTACAGAAGTGGCACACACATTGATATTTAGAGATGTTGGTGAAACCAGAATGGGAATTGAATTTGGCAAATATCTTCTTCTAAAATGACCTTTTATTGAGACCTCTTAATAATATTTTCTTTTGGCAGTAATATTTGGCATATGTCATCATTATGACTAAATGAGATCTGTTAACCCGAAAGATCTCTCATTCTTGAATGACAATATCAATTTTGATATTAAAATGCCATACTTCCTTCTGCATCAAATGAGATCTGTAAAACTGGAAGATCTCCAATTCTCCATCCCAGAAGGAAGTAGTACTGAATCTGCCATATATGGAATCAAAATCATATAGCAACCTTTATCCATCTTATGCGAACTATTTTCTAATGGCATCCATAAATACTTCTTAATTATTCCTAATTGGAACGCTTTCTCTGATGTGCTCATTAATGGCATGCCCTTATAATCAGAGAATTCTCACTTAAGTGTTCTCGAAATTCCAAATATTTTGTCCTCAAAGAGCTCATACTATTGGGTATAGAAGATAGATTGACTCTCAGGACTATTTCCTAGTTTAATGTGTCCCTAACTGTAGAGAATAATTCATACTATCTATCTAATTTGATCCTGCTAGAAATTCGATATGTGATAGTTGCACAATATGGAGGCTAGTGGAATAATCCAAACAATATCAAAATTTATTCCACAATATACTATCAAGGATAAAACAAAACTAGTTGAATACAACCTGAATGATCGCCCACCGACAGGGTAGGAAGACCGTGTCATATCCCAACCAGAATCCTCTCAATCACAAGCATCTCTAAAAGCAACTAACAATCCGACAGGGAGAGACTAGCCACTTCTAGAGACCTCAGTAAATTCATGCAACTGCAACTATCACTATGCATTGCCTTATCATTATATCCTTAAAATTATCAGAATAAATCGTCAAAAAATCTTCATGACTATTCCTGCGACAGGCAAGTACTAGCCAATCCAATTAATGATTATAATTTTAAGAATATTCACAAAATTTATTAACCAAAATTAACTACATCCAAAATATGCTATTCCTGAAGCATATGTAGTAATTTCAAGTCCAACATTAATTAATTAAATTAATTCAACATAAATGTGAATATTCAAATAATAAGGCAATTTTCATTTCTAGAGAGTTTATTTGTTTAAATAAATTATTAACGAATGAGTTAAACCATAATCCAAAATGGCTCAACAAAATACCCAAATAATTTATCTAAACTTATTTAATTAGGCCAAATATTAGTAATTTATGGGCATAAATATATATTTCAAAATTTAAGTGAATTAAGAATTAAATGAGTAATTAAATTTCTAGAAATTACTCCAAAATTAATTCCTCCAAAATTCACTTATATTACATTAATTTTGGGCTTAACAACTAATTATGGCTATTAAGTAAAATATGGCTTATGGCCAAAATTGTCCAAAATAATTAACCAAATGGCCCATAATTAATTAATCACATTGGCCCTTAAAATCATAATCCAAAAAATGACCTATTAATTAATTATGCAAAATAACCACAAATTAATCCAAATTTAATAGCCAAATAAAATTAATTAATCAAAATGACCCCTAAGTTAATTAGGCAAAATGGCCTTAAAAAATTAATTAATTTTAATTGCCCAAAATTAATTATTACTAAATGGCCAATTAATAAATTAAAAATAAATAATGCCCATAATAAAACAAAATTAAATTTGGCCTAAAGTTAATTAAATATTAAGTCTTAATTAACTAAATTTCAAGAGCCAATTAAATAAAACAAGAAGCCCAAAAAATAAAAAAACCCAAGATAGCTCAAAACAATGGCCCAGAAAACTACCAAAAGAAGAGCCCAAACGGGCGGCCCAACATCCAAAAAAAAAAAAAAAAGAGCCCAGAAAAAAAATGGCCAAAACGGGCCCAAAAAAAAAGAAAAAATATATATATATATATATTTTTTTTAATTTTTTTTTTAATTTTCCACAAGCGGGCGCGTGCTTTACACGCGCCCGCATAACAGAAGGGAGGCGCGCTCCGCGCGCCTCTCCAAGGCACGCGCCTGCCTTCTCCTTCACCCGTTTCACTGCAAACGGGTTTTCCAGTCCGATCCATTCGGGTTTTCACCATTTTAGCTCGTTTTTGACCCATTTCACTTCATTTTTATGGCATTTTCATCAAAAAATCATCTTCAATCAGCATATGACATTATTTTTATCAAAAAACACATAAATCTCATGGGTTTCAAAAAATCCGAAAATAAACCCAAAATTAAAAAACCAACAAATGTCATTTTTTCTTCGAAAATGGTTAATGGCTTTAAGGTGAGGAGGCTCTGATGCCAATTGTTGGAATTAAAACCATCACCAAAGCCACTAACACAAAGACAAAATAAGAAAACTAACCTTTGGTGAGTTAAGTCAATAAAACCCACCATACACTGTCATTGCCGCCACCACCAGCTGAGGAAACACCGCCGGAGGTTCATCCACGCTTCCGCTGCGTCCGTTTTGGTCTGCTATGGTGGCCTGAGAGAGGGAACAGAGGAGATGATGGTGAGCCATGGAGAGGAACGGGAGAGAAGAGAGGAGAGCTGCCCTTGTTCACCTTTCTTCAAAATACTACTGTATCAATGGGCTATACCGTTGCTTATATATAGATGCCAAGGGCAGGGACCCCTTATGTTCTGAATCATGTATTAATCCGTCCCATTAAGGATTAATACATGTATAATATAAATATATTACGTATATATATGGTCACACTATAGACAGAATATACTACTAATTAATTTATATGAAATTAATTACACTTAATTAATCCACATTATTGAGATAATTCAACAACATTGTGATACTTTGCTGATCTTATTTTGAATACAAGACCTGAGTTTAATACAATAAATTAGATAAACAAAACGCTATGCTTACGTATCATAAATATTTTTTTTTAGTACATAAAGAATGGTTGAATCATTTAAACTACTAAGACTCCAAGTTGAAACGACCAAAAGGTCATTTTATGATAATCTACATAAGGTGGGAGAAAGAGAAAGTAACTTAACAACATCAAAATTACTACCTGAGCATAATTTGCTAAAAAATTCACACAAAAGTTGACATCTCTGTAAATGTAAATAAGAGAGCAATTTCGGTTCAAACGAACCATCATTTAGCAAGCATGAATAATCTAATAAAGAGAATTATTATCATGAAGTGATCATAAAATCTTTTGAACAATTAAAAAAACAAGGAATATCAACCATGTCAAAAGCAAAAGCATTAAGGAAGGCATCAAAATAATAATTAAGCTAAATACCATTTTGGTACTTTGTTGTCCTTATTTTGAATACAAGACTTGAGCTAAATATGATAAAACAGATAGACACATTGTCATGTTTTGATGCATCTCAAAAATTATTTTATTTTTAGTAAATAAAGAATGGTTGAATTGTTTAAACTACGCAAGCTCTAGCTTGCGACGACCAAAAATGTCATTTTGTTTGTTATATCTACTTAAGGTATGAGAAGGAGAAAGTAACTTAACAACGTCAAAAATATTATTATCGTGAGCATAATTTGTTAAATAAAAATTCACAAAAAAGTTGAAATTCCTGTAAATGTAAATAAGAGAACAATCTTTGACAATCAAGTACCCAAGCAAATTTCTTGCTTCTACAAATAGCATAAATCTCAACCTCAATGATGTAATTCATCCAAATCTCTTTGAAAATCCAAACATCTAATAACCTTTTATCGCCAATGAGACTTTTTATTGTTTTTTGTTTTTTTTGTTGTTGGGAGACTTTGACTTGATGACAAAGATGAGGTCTTGAGATTTTGAGATCTCAAGTTCGAGTCTCACTAAATGTGAGATTTGTTTAGTTTGTTAAATATTGTTATTGTATTTACCAATTCATCAGATTACCTGTTCATCAAATATAATATCTGATTATGATTGTAACTTTGAATGAAATATACCCTTTTAAAAAAAAAAATCCATTGTCAGTATTCCCGTATAGACCACATAGAGCTAACTCGCCAAAATCAAATTTAGCTGCTGCATCGACATTCAATTAAAAAAAAATCAGATGAACATCACGAAGCAATATAATGATTTGTCTAATAGGAGAACATCCATTACTATTCACAATTGATTTTTTATTTGTTTTAATCAAGATTTTTAACATTTATGGTATTGATAATGTGTACCGCTGTACGGTTACGAGACAAAAGTATGAAACACACAAATCAAATCTTTTGAGAAGGTTGAAATCCTTCTGCTTAAACCTTACTGAAGATATGGATAAGATTTGATATATTTTTCAAATGACGTGATAAAACGACACAAATAGTTTTCAATTTAAGAATTTAATTATAACTTCACAACTCTCTCGAAAAAGAATTTTACTTTTCGTTTTTATTAAAGAGATAAGTCAAAGTTATCTTATTGGTTAAGCGTACATCATCACCGACCATCAAGTTGACTGCCACCCAAAATCCTGGCGACAGCACAACCGTGTGTGAGGCAACTGAAGCATCCTTTTGTATATCAACTCTGTCAATAGCTAATAGCCCTACGATCATACAAGAATCACGAACTATCTGAAATCCAACGGAGAGTGTTACACGCTGAGTTGATTGGGGTGGCACGGGATCAGATTCAATTTCAAAGAACGAGATGTGCGAACTTGTGGCGCACGTATCCATTTGTGCTGATAACGGGTCAGATCGGATCAATTTTTTACAAAAATTCGATTCGATTCGAATTAAATAGTTTTTTTATTTTGTGATCCGTATCCGATTCGAATTAAAAAAAATTCGATTCGATCCAATCCGAATTTATACGAATCGGATCAGATCGGTCATTCGATTTTTTTAATGTAATTTTAAATTTTATTTAAATTTTTTTAAGGCATTTTAAGCATTTTTGGATTTTATTTCAAATTTTCCTTATGATTTTTAATTAAATATAAAACTTGAGCTTTTAATTTAAATAGTAAAAATTATAAAATATCAAATAACAAAGTATTAGGATATTATCCGTATCCGAATCTGATCCGAACTAATCCGAACCGATTTTATTCGATTTAATGATGTCATGATCTGAATCCGAACCAAATTTGTTTATTATCTGAACCGATCCGATCCGAAATCTCCGATTCAAGTCATTTTTCGATTTTATCGATTTTTTTCTCAACCCTAATATCTACATAGGCAAACACGTGGTTACGGGTGATGAGGGGATATCAGGCTGTCTTCATAAAATAGATAAAGAAAATAGTTATATTAGTGTAAGTAAAGAAAAAAATTATTGCGGTACCAAAAAGAAAAAAATTAATGAAATGATTATTTCAGTTTAGCATATGATATTTTTATTTGAATTATTTTACATAATTATATTATTATTATAAAAAATTATTTGTTAGCGAAAATTAAATAATTTAAACAAAATATATTATATTAATATAAAAATAATATTTGGGCTTCTTCACTGTCGGTACACACGCTTCACAAAGTGACGTAATACGTTACACTTGCATTTGCGTGAATGATGATAAATCGCTCTGTTTCCCGAATGTGTTGAGCTGTCCGGCCGAAAGGTCACCAAGACTCCCTCCTTTTTAATTCCCACGTAGAATCCTCCCATTATACTTTCTTTATCTTGCCAAATGATAATAAATTATTCAATTATCATCATATAAGTAATAACTTTTAATTTCAGCTAATTAAAGTTAGATTGTGGCATTGGAAAAATGAAAAAAATATTGTTTATTTATTACCCAAAGGTTGAGTGGCTCAATTGACAATACAGGTTGAGTTTGTAAGAAGAGCTTTTGGGTTCGACTCTCACTAAACACATGTTTAAGAGGATTGAAGAGCAAACAAGATTAATCTCAGACCGTTAAAACAGATGATGATACATGTAGTTTACACAAAAAAAATTGTATATTTATTAATAAGTTAAAATCTTGAAGATATTAATCCAAGAATTTGAAAATGAATTATCAAGATAAATGAATAATATGGTATGCCATGAAATATTTAACAAATTATAAATAGGTAAAAATAATATAAATTTCAAAACTTTAAAAAGTTCTTTTAAATAATCTTATATATTTGTTCTATTGTCTTCTAGTTTTTTATATGTTTTAATTTTTTCTTATATTTTACATATATTTATATATAAAATTGTTTTTATTTATAAAACAATTGTTTTAATTTTTCTATAAAACAATTGTTTTTCTATATGTTTTAAATTTTTTCTTATATTTTACTTATATTTATATATAAAATTGTTTTTATATATAAAACAATTGTTTTAATTTTTTCTTATATTTTATATATATTTATATATAAAATTGTTTTAATTTTTTCTTATATTTTGCATTTATTTATATATAATAAGAGGTCAATTAAGGTTGAAAATTCAAATTACAAAAATATGACCTGAAGACCCATTGATCGTAAGATAAAAAAAAAAGATGTTATTAACTTAAAGGCTAGATTATTCAAATCAAAGGCACACTTAAATTTTGTTTATAGGTTAAGAAAAATTGCACACAACACTGATTTTAAGATGAGAAAAATTTTAATTTTTTTCAAATCAAAGACATAATTGAATTTTATTTATAAATTACTTGGATTTAATAAATTATTATATGAGTTTTACTTAAATCTGACCAAAATTGTATAATTATCTATAAAATATAATTTTTTATTTTCTTTTATTAAAATATACCATATACAAATAAAAAATAAAAAATATAAAAATCTTACCTTGCTCATAATCTTAATAACTTATATTATAAAAATTACAAATATCATTTATATTACATATAAATTACTAATTTATTAATATATTTTCATGCATCGCACAAAATTTAAACTAATTTAAAATATACCTTAGAGTTGTTGAGAAAATTCTTGAAAACAATCGCATGTGTTGGCATGCTCACATAAAAAAAAAAACCCTGTTAAAGCCAGAATAGAAAAAATAAAAACTAAATAATAATAATAATTAATAAAACAAACAAACAAATGGAGAGTATATTCCATTCCCAGTTAAAAGCATCTCTTTGTTTCTCCAACTCTCTAACAATTTCAATTTCTTTAGACCACTCAGCCTATCAACAAAAAAAACAAAAATCGTCAATTTTCCTCTTTCAAATGGTTACCAATTAATCATTCAAATTTCAATTTCTAAACCCTACACTCCACCGCAATGGATTCCGCCTCCGCTGCAAAGAAAGATGCTAACGGTGGTCAAGCTCTTCTCTTGGGACGCTATGAGGTCGGGAAACTCCTCGGACATGGCACTTTCGCTAAAGTTTACCATGCGCGCAACGTCAAATCCGATGACAGTGTAGCCATCAAAGTAATCGACAAGGAAAAGATCCTCAAAGGTGGCTTAATCGCTCACATCAAGCGCGAAATCGCCATCCTCCGCCGCGTGCGCCACCCGAATATCGTGCAACTCTTCGAAGTCATGGCTACCAAAACTAAGATCTACTTCGTCATGGAATACGTACGTGGTGGTGAACTCTTCAACAAAGTCGCCAAAGGCCGATTAAAAGAAGATGTCGCCAGAAAATACTTCCAGCAACTAATCTCAGCTGTCAATTTCTGTCACGCCCGCGGCGTTTACCACCGCGACTTGAAGCCCGAGAATCTACTCCTCGACGAAAACGGGAATTTGAAAGTCTCGGATTTCGGGTTGAGCGCGGTTTCGGATCAGATCCGACAAGACGGCTTGTTTCACACATTTTGCGGGACCCCTGCTTACGTGGCACCGGAAGTTTTGGCCAGAAAAGGATACGATGCGGCAAAAGTAGACATCTGGTCTTGCGGGGTAATTTTGTTTGTTTTAATGGCGGGGCACTTACCTTTTCACGATCAAAACATTATGGCTATGTACAAGAAGATTTACAAAGGTGAGTTTAGGTGTCCGAGATGGTTTTCACCTGAGTTAATTCGGTTACTTAAGAAGCTTCTTGATACGAAACCGGAAACAAGAATAACGATTCCGGAAATCATGGAGAACCAGTGGTTTAAAAAGGGGTTTAAACATATCAAATTCTACATTGAAGATGACAAATTCTGCAACGTTGAGGAGGACGATGATGACGTGGGATCATGTTCGGACCAATCATCATATTCCGAATCAGATGCTGAGTTTGAAACTAGGAGGAAAGTTACTTCATTGCCGAGGCCAGCTAGTTTGAATGCGTTTGATCTCATTTCGTTTTCCCCGGGATTTAATTTATCCGGATTGTTTGAGGAAGGAGAGGAAGGTTCGAGGTTTGTGTCAGGGGCGCCGGTGTCGAAAATTATATCGAAATTGGAGGAGATAGCGAAGGTGGTTAGTTTTACAGTGAGGAAAAAGGATTGCAGAGTGAGCTTAGAGGGTTCTAGAGAAGGGGTGAAAGGGCCACTGACGATTGCTGCAGAGATATTCGAACTGACGCCTTCTTTGGTGGTTGTGGAAGTGAAGAAGAAAGGAGGGGACCGAGGAGAATATGAAGAGTTCTGTAAAAGGGAATTGAAACCTGGGTTAGAGAATTTGATGCTGGAGGAATCACGATCCTCTGCCGCTGCTTCGTATTTTCCTTCGGATACAGAATAGAGAGAGAGAAGGAAGCCAGGAAGGGAAAAGGGTAAGCTTTTCTCTTTCTCTGTTCTTTTTGCCTTTGTGTCACAAAAAAAGTTTATTTTCTTCTTTCTTTTCTGTTGCGCTACTTAGGCGGAGCTTTAGATGATTTGATATATTAGTACGATCTGTTAATTGTATGGTGTATCGAGAAGTTCAGCTTAATTACAGAAAATTGAATGCAAATTTCTACTAATCTTGGCATTTGGATTTCTGGCTTGTATAGCAATGAATAAATGGAACATTTAATTTATGATTTTGTGCTATTTTTATGTGAATGCCGAACAATTTACGTCTTCTGATAGTAATTTGTTAATAGATGAGTTGTTCTCTTTTAAGTTTCTTGAATAAGCGAAACAGCAAAGTCTCTGATAATCTAAAGTACGATGGAAAAATGTGAGCTAGAGGGAAACGTAGTCATGAAGACAATTTACTTGTCGAAATCTGATTAGATGGCCTTCAATGGTTCCAGTGAATTGGAAGAATTGCATCTCATGTCTCTTTCTCTGTCCATGTAGTCAACAATTGTGGAAAATTAACCTCTAACGAACAAGTAGTTGGAAGGAATAAATGAAAATAGATTTTTTTTTTCGTACATTGGGATATGATTCAAATTTGTTAGTAGGATTTTAGTATTTATCCCTTTCCATCTGCCACATGTTCAAGGACTATTTGTTTGTCAAAATTCAAAAGTCTGTTTGATTCTTAAGTGAGATTATTAAATAAATTTGAATTTGAAAGTCAAGATCAAATAAAAAATTGCTTCGAATTTGAATTCATTCAAGTTCGGTTTGATCCAATAATAACAATTTTTTACTTTTTATATTAAATTAATTTTTAATTTTTATACAATTTAATTTGAGGTTGTATTTTTTTAAATTTTTGTTATTACAAGAAAAATATTAAATAATTGAGAATGAAGGTATTTGGATTCAAACTCAAGATTTACAATATGCCATAATTCATCCTTAGTCACTAGATCAAGAGGTTGTTGGCGTATTTTTTTAGACATTAATTTAAAATTTTCATGTTTCTTATAAATTTTTTATAAGAAATTATTTTAACCTATTTAATTATACTTATTAATAATTATGTGTTTTAATATTTTTTTAATAAACAGTATTTGATTTGGTTTAGACTTTTTTTTTTGGTATTGGTTTAGACTTATTTATTATATGGAAAAACGAGAAATAATCATCATCATTATCATCAGAGTTTTTATCTCAATAGATTAGGGATATCTTTTTTTTTTGTGTACTCATAAGATGTTTTCATACCATATTGGGTATGAAATGAATTTTCGCTAGCACTACATGGTTGGCATTGATTTTAGAGAATTTAATTTGGTGATGATTCAAATACAAAATCTTTTATTATGTATTGTCTTCGTACAAGAATTTACCATGAGTCAACCCTTTGGATTATCTTATACTTTTTTTTAGTTATTGAAATAAAAAATCTTAAATATAATTTTTTTTTACAAATTAACATATTGAAATATTTTTTAATTTTTAAATATTATGTAATATATTTTATATTTTTATCAAATTATTACTTTAAATAATAACAGTCGAGATTGAAATTTTACATTAAAAATAAAAAAAAAGTTATTAATTCTAATTTATTTTTATATTAGTTCGAGTTAAAATTAAGATTTTTTATTAATTTAAAAAAGTAATTTAAAGAAAATCTAATGTGATTGTCTTATCACCTGTTACTTTTTCTTTAGACGGAGGGATGGCTCAAAGGGAAACATAAATAAGGACTGCGAAGACAACTGACACAAATTTACTCAACATTTAATTCATCCATTCGTTGGTGTCATTTCAATTTGAAATGACCTCTGGATTGCGTTGGTGTGTGGCAATTATAGAGTTTGGACAGTCTGAATCATCGTTATGACATTATTGGTTGTGGCCTTACGTTGTCATCATCCCAGTCACGTCACTGAAAATGAATTGTTGAAACCATTTTTTTGTGTTTTCTTTGAAGGTCAATGGCCAAAAATACAATAATAGCAGAGTTGGATTCTGATTTTTGTTTTTTGGGCAAACGGTTCTGGCTTGATTAAGTTATTTTCGGGGAAATTGCTGTCAGCTGAGTGACTTAATCATTCGAAAAATGGGCTGCATGAAACTCAAAAAATCCAAGTTTGAATATAGCAATGGTGACTGTGCTATTTTTTGTTGGTTACAGAAGAGGATCTTATAAATTTAGTTTAGTGAGCGTTTTTGAATCAAGTCATTTTAAATTTATTTAGATGCACGATAAAATTGATTTTTATGAAATTAAAAATTATAATGATAATGTCGATTTTTATTAAATATATTTTTAGAGAGGCGTGCTAATATTTAATTATAATAAAATTTCGAACAAAATTAATCTTAAATTATTAAAATGAACTAAAATATTTGTAATTTATAAAAAAAATAACAAAAAATCAATTATTGTAATAAAAAATTAAAATTAATAATAAAATATATGCTTAAATGCAAACATACCATCAATAATTAAAGGACGTTACAGTTTTGGTCAAGCGACCGGCAGCGGATGCCTTTGCTTGCAAGAAAAGCTACTAGCTTTGCGGATGTGTTCGTTTTGCAACTTGCCAAAAACGAATCTGGCTCTGATGATTGAACTAATTGTTCGAAAATAGGCATATATACAAATAAAAACCCTGTTATGCTTCCAAGAGCACCGCAGACTAGAAACCTTAAACGGCGATGATGTCTTTGGTTTATTCTGCATTGGTATTTATTATTTTCGTGCAATGCCTATGTGCGTGCTTACTAAATATTGTTTTTTTTTTAATTTTTATATTGTTTTGGTTTCATAAAAATTTATAATTAGTTTTAATTTTTTATTAAAATTAAAATATTAAAATAAATTTAGTCATATGGTAGTTTTTAGTTTCATATATAATGTTTTTTAACTGAAACAAAAATATCTATTTTTAATTTTTTTAATGTTAAAATACTAAAACTACAAGAAAAATGAACTCACTATGAAAAGAATAGAAAGACAATAAAAAGTTGAAACAAAAAAGATTTGAAAAGAATTAAATCAAAAATTCACAATTTTTTCTTTTATAAATAATATTATTATCTTTTTCAAAGTAAAAAAACACATGAAAGATATGAAAAGCGGAGAGAGAAAAAGATTAAAATTCAAAGAAATTTTTTAAGTAACTAAACCAAATATTCATGTAAAAAAATAAATATTCAAAAGCACGTATTAAAATTTTTTTTTACAAATTCAAATCAAATACCCAAAAAAAATTGGTTTGCAAAAATTTGAATAAAATACTAAAAATATTACAAATAATATAAAAATTCAAAAAATGATAAAATTATAGTATAAAGCAAAAATTCCAAAACAAATTTTTTTAAAACTTAATCAAATAAACACAAAAAATATAAAAAATAAATGTACAAATAAAAAAACTTTCAAAGAAAATTCTTTAAATATGAAAATCAAGGGCTATAAAAGAGAAAATAAAGTAATAAATAAATAGTTTCATTATTAAATACTTAGAGACTACCACAAATAAAAAGAAAAAGTGGTAGTAAGAGATTAGTCTAATATGAATTTATCTAAAGGCAAACAAATTAAAGTCAAACTAAATAAAAATTTAAATATTTTATAAGCTTTTTTATTTTTGGTCTATTTAATTTTTTACATTTGTATTAGAATTTTAATTTATTTTAATAATATAAAAATAAAAAATAAATACAATGATTAATTGATAAATTAAATATTTTTTACTTTTATGTAATAAATCAATGTTTTAAAAATAAATATCTTGATTTATTATTATTTTTAATAGAATTTAGAGTATGTATGCATTTTTCCAAAGAAAAAAGTTCATGCGAAATAAAGATATCGTCCTGATTGCAGTAAGAAACGTAGACTTTCGATCTGGCTTTGAATGTCCTTACAGAGAGTGTTCATAATTTTGTCCTTGAATGATTTTGTCGATTGCATTTTTTTCAAAGTATAGGAAGCTTTTGCTATCATTGTCCTTTATCGCAGCTAAAAAGTAATGGACAAATATGTCAGTTTCTTTCTACACTTTCAGCCTTTCAGTTTTACGTTTTCATGGACAATTTTGAACGAAAAAAAGCAGATGGATAAGAAATGAGTGGTGGCACTTGGCAGCATCACCTGATGAAAAATTCATTGGAATTTTTAACCTTTTTGGGATTCGTTTGTTTGATAATGGATAGCTTTTGTTAACATTTCTCTAATGGAAATATTCATTTGGTTAATACTTTTTTTCCCATTTAGTTGTTTTCTCAGCCGGAATCTATGAAAGACTGGACTATATAAAAATCTTCTTAAGTCTACATTTTCCATTTGATTTGTCGTTTTCAGAGCAGTCCCTTTGATAGTTGTGTTCCTTTGCACGCTTGATCTGAGTACATATGGATAAGAAACGTAAGGGGAGGGATATCTTTTGTTTCTTTGTTCTAAAAAGGTACAAGAGAAAAAAAATCGAATTTTGAATTGAATTTTATTTAAAGAGAGATAATAATCGTTAGACCAAATCTTGGTTATTGAGAAATATATCGTTGCCTGTTTTGAAAAAAATTTATGGTTAGATATGTCATTGTGAAATTGATTTATTGGTAACTCAACTTAGTTCATGTGATTAGAGAGAAAGGATTGATAGCTGCGATGGGAGTTTTGGTGGAAGCAGGCTGCATGATTCAGCAAGCAATAGGTCTTTGGGGATTACAGAGCAATGTCGCCAAAGTTTGAACACTAGGCGTATGCTGGGGACTACAGTCTTGCAACTGAAAGAAGATTCCGAACCTTGGCTTAATACCATGCACATAGAAACGGGCCTATTGACCAACTTACAGATATTCTAATATGAAATCTGGTGACGTGTGAGAAGCACTACAAAGAACCAACCGATGCGGTTATGGCTTCCAGTTTTCCAGTTGTGTTCTGTGGGGCCTAATGGGGAAAACGCAAGGTTGCATCTTGGCCCTTGTCGTTTTGTTTTTTAGGTTTTTTTGTGGCTTGGGGAATTTTTTTATTGTTAGTGACAATGCAAATCACTTGCCAAAAATGAAGAGGTTTCTTTCAGCTTTTACCGCTTTTTTTTTAACATCTTACTTAAAGTATTGTCTACATGGAGATAATGGGTTTGTATAGTTTTAATCGCTTAAGCTTTACTTATTAAGAAGAAAAGAGAAAAATGAAAATTTTATTAATTCAATGGTTAAATTGTCGGCTTTGGTATTCTTAAAGTGTTTTGAATCATTAATCTTTCTTACATAATCAACAAGTACTTACATTTTACATCCTAAAGTAAATGAACAGTTTAATGGTCCGGACTCTGGCCATCATAGGAGGCAACTGGCAATGTCGCCTGTGTTGGTAGTCAAGAACATGCACATATCCATTTGCGGCATGTGGGCCGCGAATCAGGATAACTCTGGACTGGTGTTTGATGATTCAATTTAACAAGTTCAAATCGGCCCAAAAATATAAGCAGGCTTACTCAATTAGGCCGTTCATCAGCTTCCAGAAACCGTCGGACATTGAGTTCAGTTCACAGGTTTGGCCTTTCGGGGCAATCAGAACTAGGGATGTAAACGGGTCGGGTACCCGTTAGATTTGAAATACTCGAACCCGAATCCGATTAACTTTAATAATACCTTAACCCGATTAACTACCCGATTATTTTTATTTATGCTACCCGAACCCTAACCCTATAAAATATAAATACCCGTTTAACTACCCGAACCCGTTTAACTACCCGTTTATTAAATCAAAGTTTGATTTTTAAATTTAAAATTAAAATTAATTTTAGAATAATTTAATTAAAACATTATATTAATAAATTTAATTTAACTCATAAAAATAAATTAAAGTTAAAAATCATAATTATAATATATAATGATTTAATTTAATTAAATAAAACATTAATAATAAATATTTGATATATAAAAAATATAAATATTGTATTAATTAATTATTATTTATAATCGGGTTCGGGTAGCGGGTACCCTAAGGTAACTACCCGAACCCTACCCTAACCTGTGACGAGTAGTAATTTCACTATCCGAACCCTACCCGAACCCGATTATACACTATTCTAATCTTATTTTAACGGGTCGAATAGCATCGGATACCTGTTTATAAGGTACCCATTGCCATCCCTAATCTGACAAGTAACAATGTACGACAGAGGAACCAGAGTGTATCTTTTGCTTGCTTTTTGAAAAGAAAATAATGTCATCCGGATTCTGCCACGTGCAAGACAATGTAGATCTCAGCTTGGACTTGTTTAAAGTATTCTTTTCAAAATTTTATCAGAAAAAAGTTAATTTGTGCACAAACATAAAACCTCTTTAAACTAGGAGCTTAATTAGACAGAGACTAAATCTACAAAAAAAGGGAGAGAAATTCAACTCAAGGAGGGTAAGAAGCTCTCTTTGGTAGCAGTAATTACATACATACATACATACATACATACATACATACATACATACATGTGTGTGTATATATATATATATATATATATATATATGAAAGAAAGAAAAAGAATGTCAAAACCCTTTCTATCCAGGAAAAAAGAAGAAACTCAACGCAGGTTCTGCCTATAATTGTTGCTGGCTTGCCGCTGCTCACTGCCTTGCCAACCCCACTGATAGTAATTTGTTAATAGATGAGTTGTTCTCTTTTAAGTTTCTTGAATAAGCGAAACAGAAAAGTCTCTGATAATCTAAAGTACGATGGAAAAATGTGAGCTAGGAGGGAAACTTAGCATGAAGACAATTTACTTGTCGAACTCTGATTAGATGGCCTTAAATGGCTCCAGTCGCTTGGAAGAATTGCATCTTATGTCTCTTTCTCTGTCCATATATTCAACAATTGTGGAAAATCAACCCCTAACTAACAAGTAGTTGAAATAAATGAAAATAGATTTTTTTTTTTTGCATATTTAGATATGATTCGATTTCTGTTAGAAGGGTTTTAGTGTTTATCCCTTTCAATTCAAAAGAAGATTAATTATAAATCATAAAACTTAAAACGAATAAGAATATCTATAATTAAAAAAATAAGTTGTAACATCTCATCCAATTTCAGCTATTTAATGTCATGCCAAATTACTCAAATGTGATGGTAAAGTTTGAACTACCACATGTTCAAGGACTATTTATTTCTCAAAATTCAAAAGTCTGTTTGATTCTTAAGTGAGTTTATTAAATAAATTTGAATTTGAAAAACAAGGCCAAATAAAAAATTGTTTCGGATTTGAATTCATTAAAGTTCGGTTTGATCCAATAATTATAATTTTTTACATTTTATATTAAATTATTTTTTAAATTTTATACAATTTAATTTGAGTTTGTAATTTTTTATACTTTAATTTAAAATTTTCATGTTTCTTATAAATTTTTCATAAGAAATTATTTTATCCTATTTAATTATACTTGTTAATTATTATGTGTTTTAATATTTTTTATATATTTTTTAAAAATAGTATTTTATTGAGTTTAGATTTATTTATTGTATATAAAAACGAGATATATTCATCATCAGAACTTTTATTTCAATAGATAAAGGATACTTTTTTTTGTGTACTCATAAGATATTCTCATATTACATTGGATATAAGATTAATTTTTGCTGATACTACGTAACTGGTACTGGTATAAAAAAAATTGATTTAGTGAGAATTTAAAAACGAAATTTTTCATTATGGGTTGTTTTAATTAAAAAATTTAATAAAACTTGACACTATGAGTCAACCTTTTGGATTATTTTAGACTTTTTTTAGTTATTGAAATAAAAAATCTTAAATATGACATTCTTTTACAAATTAACATATTGAAATATTTTCTAATTTTAAAATATTATGTAATACATTTTGTATTTTTATTAAATTATTACTTTAAATATCAGTCGAAATTGAAATTTTACATTAGAATTAAAAATAAAGTTATTAATTATAATTTATTTTTATATTAGTTCGAGTTAAAATTATATTATTTATTAATTTAAAAAATTAATTTAAAGAAAGTCATATGTGATTGTCTTATCACCTGAACTTTTTCTTTAGACGGACGTAGACCTGCTCAAGGGTCGGGCTATCCGTTCAAGCTTGAAGGTCAGTTCAAAATTTGGTCAGGTTTGGACAAAAATATTAGACGTATTTATCGGGCCTGGACAAAAGTTTTAGGCCCGATCAAAAATGGGCTCGGGCCCGGACTTGACTGTCTAAAGCCTGAGCCTGGCCCGGCCCGACCCGAACATATTATTAATTAAGTTTTTTTTAAATATATCTATTAAGTATAATATAATTATATGTATATAAAATATTATTGATTAATAAACATGATTATATATATTTAATAAGAAAATTAACATGAAAATTTTGACAAATCAAATTAAATTTTAAAAGGAATAAAAGAATAAAAAACAAATAGAAAAAAAAAATACAGGCGGATAGGACCGAGACTCGGGCTTATGTAATAAAATTAAAAATGGGCTCGAACTAAAATTCAGGCCCGAATTAACGAATCAAATCGGACTTAAACATAATCAAAATATATTGTTATAAACTTTCAACCCGACCCGAATCCGACCCGAGCCGTCCAATGAACAGGTCTAGACGGACGGATAGCTCAAAGGGAAACATAAATAAGGACTGCGAAGAAAACTGACACAAATTTACTTAACATTTAATTCATCTATTCGTTGTGTCATTTCAATTGGAAATGACCTCTGGATTGCGTAGGTGTGGGGCAATTATACATTTCCGCCAGCCTGAATCATTGTCATGAATTATTGAATGTGGCCCTACTTTGTCATTATCACGGACACGTCCCTGAATGTGTATCGTTGAGACCATTTTTCTGTGTTTTCTTTGATGGTCAATGGCCAAAAATACAATAACAGCAGAGTTGGATTCTGATTTTTTTTTTGGCAAACGGTTCTGGCTTGATTCAGTTACTATCAGGGAAATCGCTGTCAGCGGAATGACTTAATCATTCGAAAAATGGGCTGCATGAAACTCAAAAAAACCAAGTTTCAATGTAGCAATGGTGGTTGTGCTAATATTTTGTTGGTTAGAGAAGGGGATCTTATAAATTTAGTTTAGGGAGCGTTTTTGAATCAAATCATTTTAAATTTATTTAGATGCAAAATAAGATTGATTTTTGTGAAATTAAAAATAATAATAACAATGTCGACCTTTACTAAATATATTTTTGGATAAAAATAAAAAGTTTTAATTGTGATGAAATTTGGAATAAAATTGATTTTAAACAGTTAAATTTGATGAATATACATGTAATTTATAAAAAAAAATAATGACAATGAAATCAATTGTTGTAATAAAAAATTAAAATTAATAATAAAACTAGTGATGAAACTTTTTCCACAAACACGAGCATCGTGCTCTACTTATTAGTATACCAAAAACTGATCAGTTCTAATAGATAACGAACTGTTAGAAAAATATTTCAGACAGTAACTCTAGAAAATCTTCGAAGTATATTCTCTCTAACACTGTAGAGATTCATGAAATATTGTAAGAACGGGTGTATATATATATATATATATATATATATATATATATATATATACACTAAACACAAACCCGAGCTATGTTGCAGTTCTATTTTTATTTTGCAATTTTTAAAGTTAGTAAAATTGATTATTAGATAAAAGCTATTGGTCATAAAAATATTTATTTCTTTCATATTGTTTAGTACAAAAGAAAAATATGTTTACTAAGGATAGAGTTTATATATCAAACAAAATATCCAATTTTTTTTTGAGAAAATTGTATTAACTTGAATAAAAAAATACACAATACTTAAGTTAAATAGTATGACAAACAGATAATCTGTTCTATAAACAAACAAATTAAGAGAATGATGCAATAACAATAAAATATAAAATCACCAAAATATATATATACAGCATAGTGGTTTAGACAATTTAACGAAAAAGTAAAAAAAAATTAGCTAAGAATGTTTTGTTCATATTATCAATCAAGTGTAAGATTTTAAGCCCATCTATAAGCATTTTTATTTTAAGAATAACTAATTGAACTATTTATATTTACTACAAAGTATAATATGTAAAGTAAAAGTATTTTTTTCTGAAAAAGTTAGAGGTGAAAATCCTTTCATATAATAATTTTTATTCAAAAGCAAAATATATGCAAGTAGAAGAAGCAAATTGATAAAAATATAAAGTAATACCATAAAACAATAATAGAAGACTGAATTAAAAAGAGTTAAAGAGTTATACAAAAAACATGTTAAGGATTTAACTAAAAAAAATTGTTAAAAAAAATTGTTAAAAAAACAAAATAAAAGGACCTAAGTAAAAAAAAAATTATTGAGGGCAAAAAAATAAATGGATAAGTATCATTCAAAAGAGAGTGAAGAGACAACAATATATATATATATATATATATATATATATATGTATAGATGTATAGATATGTATATGTACATGTGCGGAAGGGACCCGCAGCTTCCGTACTCGGTGAAGTGCTACGTCCAAAACTAACGTGCCCCAACACTCAGCAACCCACCAGCCACGCACAATCAGTTTCAATAAATTTTTTGATCCGAAGATAAACCACCACTAGAGATTCTGCAGCGCCCGCTATTTTCTTCCCATTTCGCCTTTACGTATCATTTTCATGGAGGAATAAGAAGGAAAAAGAACGATGCAGAATGAAGAATCGTCGTCCAGTAGGCCATCCATTGGGTTTCCTCTTGTTTTGGCTCTTCTTTTGATCTTGTTGTTTTGCATAAGCGCGGTGCTTATTTGTTACCTCAACTGGCAGAAGCTCCGAGCCTTGGTCACCCAATCTTCTGATCATGATGCGGAGGACGACGACGGTTCTCAATCGGATGTCGATCATTCGCCGGTTGTTCGAGCCTCGTCTCCGGCCATGGTATGTTATTCCTTTCTCTTTCATTCTTGTACTGCAGTTCTTACATCAAAAAAGAAAAACTAACTGTTGGGTGTCTGAAGCAGAAGCCAAGGCAGAAAATTGTAGGGCTGAGCCGGCCGGTTCTGATGCCAGGGGATCAGGTCCCGAGGTTCATAGCAATGGCTTGTCCATGCGAGCCGGCGAGAATAGAAAAGATTACGATAACAGTACAGAAACCTCCGGCTGATATTCCGATGCGGTTTTATTACTCGTAATTGCTTACAAAGTTGTATGTTTACTACCTTTACTACCTTCCATTGAACTATACATCCCCTCTTCCTACTGAATTCTCTATGCTGTACTGATTGTATATTCTCGTGTATAGAGTTTTTTTATGATTTTTTGATTATTATTGAAAGTAAGGAATCAGGCTGTTCTAGTCGAATTTAAGAATTATAATTCGTAATAATTCTTTTTACAATGGGGATTGGAATGAAATTGTTTGAGCTCAAAACCAAATTTTAAAACATATCATAATTTTTTTTAAGCATTTGGTTAAAAAGTTGTCACAATTCTTTCTTAATTGATCAAGAAGTATGTGGCTTACATATAAAATATTAAATTCTTAATCCTAAGAATTGAATTTATTGGTAAATAAGTGCCGTCTTGTATACCAAATCTAAGGTTTAAGTCTTGGTATGAGCATTCAAAAAAAATTAATTTCTTCAAAACACTAAATCGATGTGGGAGATACGCCCTTAAGATTATCATGTAAAGATTAATTTTAAAGTGCGTTCAAATTGATTTGAAGACATCGTAACCAAAAGATAAAAAAATGTTAATTTCTTACAATTGAGAGTTGGTATAGATATTAGGACAGAGCAATATTTCGAACAAAGAAAAATATTAAATATTTTTCTTGGGATATTAATTCAGTTGTCCAAGGATAGGTTATTACAGACAATACTTTCCCTATTTTGGTTTTTTTATGTAAAATATTATATATATATATATTTATTTAATACATACATTTCACAAATTTCAAATTAACTTTCGTCTCGATTTTCATTTTGGTATGTGAGTGAAAATATTCTTTTAAGGGTATATTTAATTTTTGTATTCAATAGTAAAACCTATCCACTTGTAACTAATTTCAATATGATTTAATTAACTAAGAAATAAATCTTTTGAGATGATTTTTGTTTTGTAATATAGATTTCTATAATGAACTTTTGAATACAGTTTCTTTCTTGTTTTGTAACATTGCGTTGCGAATGAATTTTTAGATCAAATTATATATTTTTTTGGTACAACGGAAATTTTTTAATAAGAAGAAAGGGAAATGTAATTATTGAAGCTAAAATTTAAAATTATAGAACTTTTATAGAAGCCATAACCATTTAAGTTAACACCAAAAATCGAATAAATTTATATTTTCAACTATTCATCTTTTAGTGAAACAAATTCAAAAGACATCCATAGATAAAAGCTTAACTTGGTAAAAAGAATAGAATAATTTTAATCTAACTAGCGTGAGCCCGTAAGTACGTTAGGGATTAAATAAAATTTTATTTTAAAATAAAATATTTAAAATTTATTTTAATAGAAAATATATTTAATTATATTACTCTTTCATGATCTGAAATTGAATCATATTAATAACAACATAAAAATTAAATAATAATGTATCTATAATTTGAAATTTATTTTAATTATTTAAATTCAACATTCTTTTTATAATTTTTATTATATTGTTTATTTATTAAAAAACTATTGTGTTCTATTTCCTAAATAATTATATTTAATTATTTAATTCATTCAATTTTTTTAACCTTATCAATTTTAAATTAATAATTCGATAAATTTAATGTATGCATAAAATTAAGAAAGAAATAAATGAAAAAAAATTAGTTAAAAAATATTTTAGTTTTTATTATTATAATATTTTTTGATTACATTAAATATATTATTTAATATATTATTTTATGATCTTTCTATTTTTTTGGATTTTAATAAATAAAAAAATTAGTGAATAAAAAATAAAAATAAATTTTATAATTTTTTTTTTGTTTCCTTGACACTTGCCAATCAAAGAATGCTTAAAGATTCCTTTTATGTTAGGTTATAGATATATGCTTAAATGCAAACATACCATCAATAATTAAAGGACGTTACAGTTTTGGTCAAGCGACCGGCAGCGGATGCCTTTGCTTGCAAGAAAAGCTACTAGCTTTGCGGATGTGTTCGTTTTGCAACTTGCCAAAAACGAATCTGGCTCTGATGATTGAACTAATTGTTCGAAAATAGGCATATATACAAATAAAAACCCTGTTATGCGTCCAAGAGCACCGCAGACTGGAAACCTTAAACCGCGATGATGTCTTTGGTTTATTCTGCATTGGTACTTATTATTTTCGTGCAATGCCTATGTGCGTGCTTACTAAATATGGCAATGGTCGATGGCTATGACTGACAGCCATGGAGATGTCCATGTGTCAATCAAGATTCATTTGGAGTGAAAGCTCGATTCATGAACCATGCAGATATAGCAAGTGTGCTTATCTATACTATATATATAAAAGAAGTTCCATTAACAACAATATGTCATCTGTCCTTTTTTTTTCTTCCTTACTTTGAGTGGGTTTTATAAATATTATTTTTTTTATATATATTTTTTAATTTTTATATTGTTTTGGTTTGATAAAAATTTATAATTAGTTTTAATTTTTTATTAAAAGGAGTCACATTCACAACAATATGACATATGTCTTTTTTTTCCTATTTTGAGTGCGTTTTATAAATATTATTTTATATTGTTTTGGTTTGATAAAAATTTATAATTAGTTTAATTTTTTATTAAAATTAAAATATTAAAATAAATTTAGTCATATGGTAGTTTTTAGTTTCATATATGATGTTTTTTAATTGGAATAAAAGTATCTATTTTTAATTTTTTTAATGTTAAAATACAAAAAATACAGGAAAAATGAACTCACTATGAAAAGAATAGAAAGACAATAACATGTTGAAACAAAAAGATTTGAAAAGAATTAAATCAAATATTAACAATTTTTTTATTTTATAAATCTATTATTATTTTTTTCAAAGTAAAAAAAAAACATGAAAGATATGAAAGGCGGAGAGAGAAAAAAATTAAAATTCAAAGAATTTTTTTAATGAACTAAACCTAATATTCATGTAAAAAAACAAATATTCAAAAGCACGGATTAAAATTTTTTTTACAAATTCAAATCAAATACCCAAAAAAAATTGGTTTGCAAAAATTTGAATAAAATACTAAAAATATTACAAATAATATAAAAATTCAAAAAATGATAAAATTATAGAATAAAGCAAAAATTCCAAAATAATTTTTTTAAAACTTAATCAAATAAACACATTTAGATAAAATTCTTTAAATATGAAAATCGAAGGTTATAAAAGAGAAAATAAAGTAATAAATAAATAATTTCAATATTAAATACTTAGAGACTACTACAAATAAAAAGAAAAAGTGGTAGTGGGGGATTAGTCTAATTTGAATTTATCTAAAAACAAACAAATTAAAGTCAAACTAAATAAAAATTTAAATATTTTATAAACTTTTTTATTTTTGGTCTATTTAATTTTTTACATTTGTATTAGAATTTTATTTTATTTTAATAATATAAAAAATAAATACAATGATTAATTGATAAATTAAATATTTTTATTTTTATTTAATAAATCAATATTTTTAAAATAAATATCTTGATTTCTTATCATTTTTAAAACCATTTAGAGTATGTATACATTTTTTCAAAAAAAAAGTGAAAGTACATCAAACAAGCCTAACATGCTTCTACACAATATGAAACATGTTAAACAAATAAAATGCGGAAGCGACAGGATCTAACCTCCAGTCATTGCACTCTGTAACTCTGCTGTTGAAGCGATTTCCGAATCTGACAATCTCCTCTATGTCGATCACAGGCCTTCCAAGTCTTCCAAGCACTCAAAACCTCACTAGATGGTGTTTGTGTGTTTTAGGTTAACGTACTTGGGGACCGAAAGGAGCCCTCTTATATTACTAACGAGAGCATGCTAATTATGGCAATAAAATCACGTTTTAACCATCACAAAATCGTGTTTTAATAGCCAAATATTGAGTTGAGATTCAGCGTGAAATTATGGACCATATCCGGAATTGGTCAACCAAACAATTATTTCCATAATTATGGAGATATACTAACATTCTCCCACTTGGTCCATATATTTCACTTATAGAAGAAACAAATCACATGAATCTTGGCGACAGTTCCTCTAATGGTGAGTATTATCTTCCATGTATTACTATGTAAAATGTTTCTAAATCAACTCATTTATACTTAATGAATAAACCTTATGTTTATTCTCAGTCCAAACAACAAGGATATTTCTCAAATAAACTTTAGTGTATACAAATAAAAAATGAGAAACATCATATTATTAATAAGAGTTTCAATTATAATCAAAATGTGGGACCAAGTCCCATTCTCTCTACATGATCCTTAAATTTAAACGGTGGCATGCCCTTAGTCAAAGGATCAACTAACATCAATTCAGTGCTAATGTGTTCAATGACCACTCTTTTATCTCTAACACGTTCTCTAATGGCTAAGTACTTAATGTCGATATGCTTACTTCGACTTCCACTCTTATTGTTCTTAGCCATGAATACCACAGCTGAATTGTCACAATATATCCTCAATGGCTTAGATATGGAGTCAACAACTCTAAGCCCACAAATGAAACTCTTAAGCCATACACCATGTGAGGTAGCCTCAAAACAGGAAACGAACTCGGCCTCCATAGTAGAAGTGGCAGTCAGTGTCTGCTTAGCACTCTTCTATGAAACAGCTCCACCGGCAAGCATGAAGATGTAACCGGATGTTGATTTTCGAGTATCAACACAGCCAGCAAAGTCTGAGTCTGAGTAGCCAATCACTTCCAACTCATCGGTCCGTCTATACATAAGCATGTAATCCTTAGTGCCTTGAAAATATCTAAGCACCTTCTTCGCAGCTCTCCAGTGGTCTATCCCCGAGTCACTTTGGTATCTACCCAACATTCCCACAACAAAAGCAATATCAGGCCTGGTATAGTCCTGTGCATACATAATGCTTCCAACAACTGAGGCATATGGAATGTTCTTCATTTGTTCCCGCTCAAGATCATTTTTCGGGCACTTTTTTAAATTGAACCTGTCACCCTTCATAATGGGAGCTGGGCTTGGTGAACAATCTTTCATTCTGAATCTTTCCAAGACTTTATTAATATAGGCTTCTTGTAACAGACCTAATATACCTCTATGTCTGTCTCTATAGATCTTAATGCCAATGACATAAGATGCATCACCCATATCTTTCATATCAAAGTTCTTAGAAAGAAATTGTTTCACCTCACGTAGCATCCCCTTATCATTGGTTGCAAGCAGAATATCATCCACATATAGCACAAGGAAACAAATCTTGCTCCCACTGACCTTCTGGTATATACATTGATCCATGATGTTCTCAACGAAACCAAATAAAGAGATGACTTCATGGAATTTTAGATACCATTGGCGGGAAGCTTGTTTCAACCCATATATGGATTTCTTCAGCTTACAGACCAAATGCTCACCATTGCTAGAGGAAAAACCTTCAGGTTGTTTCATGTAAACCTCTTCCTCTAGATCACCATTGAGAAATGCCGTTTTCACATCCATTTGTTGCAACTCTAAGTCAAAATGTGCAACAAGCGCCATTATGATGCGGAGAGAATCTTTCTTAGATACAGGAGAGAAGGTCTCCTTGTAATCGATTCCCTCCTTTTGAGTGAATCCTTTCGCTACGAGTCTTGCCTTATAACGCTCAATGTTGCCTAATGTGTCAGTCTTGGTCTTAAAGACCCATTTACAGCCTATAGCCCTGGCCCCATTAGGCAACTCAACAAGATCCCATACTCCATTAGATGCCATCGAATCCATCTCATCCTTCATAGCATCGAACCAAAGTTTTGATTCTTTGCTGTTCATGGCTTGTGAAAACGTCTCTGGATTATTAACAGGCCTAATATTGAAATCATACTCTTGTAGATACACAATATAATCAGTAGGAATAGCTGATTTCCTTTCCCTAGTAGACCTTCTTAATGTTGGTTCAACATTCTCCGAAGGATCATGTTGTTCAACTGGTTGCTCACTCAATTCTGGTGTATCCAGAGGAGCCTCGTCTACTGGTAAGTATCAACTACTTGTGGATCTTCAATGATTGGTTGTTCAATGTCCAGCTGTACTGAAGGGACATTGTTCATGATAACCAATCCTTGACTCGAGGTAGAGGGTTGATCTCTCACAGAAACTAGGTCTTGAGATTGATCGCTCCCACTAACTAAGTCATTTTCAAGAAACTTGGCGTTCCTTGATTCCACAAATCTAGTGCTATGAGATGGACAATAGAATCTGTAGCCTTTGGACCGTTCGGCATATCCGATGAAATACCCACTTATGGTCCTAGGATCCAGTTTCTTTTCCTGTGGGTTGTAAACTCTTATCTCAGAAGGGCATCCCCAAACGCGCATATGACGCAAACTTGGTTTTCAACCTTTGAATAATTCAAAAGGCGTCTTTGGAACAGCCTTGGTTAGAACTCGGTTCAATACATACGCTGCCGTTTTAAGAGCTTCAATCCACAAGGACTTAGGCAACTTCGAGTTGCTAAGCATACTACACACCATTTCCATCAAAGTTCGGTTCCTTCTTTCTGCAACACCATTCTGATCCGGTGAACCAGGCATGGTATATTGGGCAACAATCCCATTTTCTTGAAGGAACTT
The DNA here is from genome assembly GCA_031772115.1 of Heritiera littoralis. Classification (NCBI taxonomy): domain Eukaryota; kingdom Viridiplantae; phylum Streptophyta; class Magnoliopsida; order Malvales; family Malvaceae; genus Heritiera; species Heritiera littoralis. Next base: position 2,926,037 of record JAPDPK010000026.1, on the reverse strand, counting down.
CGCAAATGGTCCAGGTGCTTGTCCATCTTCAGTGTATCTACCGTAATACTCCCCACCTCTATCAGATCTTACTATCTTTATGGGTTTTCCACATTGTTTCTCTACTTTAGCCTTAAATATTTTAAAGGCATCTAATGCTTCGTTCTTGTTATGAAGCATGTAGAGATACATAAATATCGAGTAATCATCAATAAAGGTGATGAAGTATTTCTGACCATATGCATCAATGTCTGGACAACATATGTCAGAATGTATGATCTCTAATATGGTTGAACTCCTATTGGCACCTTTCTTAGACTTGTTGGTTTGCTTACCCTTAATGCAATCCACACAAGTGTCGAAATCAGTAAAATCGAGAGTACTAAGTATTCCGTCATTTACCAATCTCTTAATTCTATTTATGGAGATATGACCTAATCTCCGGTGCCACAACGTGGAGGAGTCCTCATTCATAACACATCTTTTAGTGCCAGTTTGAACATGCAAAGCGTTATGAGCAGTGTCATTTTGCAAATTGTTAGCTTTAAATTGACAAGTATTTTGAAAATGACAAAACTCAAGCAAGCTTAGAAATGATGTTTATACAAGTAAATTTGCTTTGAATGAACTAAATGATTAAAACTATTTTAACAAAGTCTTGGATTGAGATTTCAACTGAAAAAGTCAGTAAATACTCTTAGAAAAGTGTTAGAAGATTTTGAACTGACTTAAAATCACAAAAGCTATAAACTTTGCAGCAAGTTAAGTGCAGGAGGGCATACTGGACAAAAGGGATCGATCCCTACTGGAAAGGGATCGATCCCAAATTGACAGAATACTTTATAAGCCACCCGGGAGAAGTTTGGAAAGCATACTGGACAAAAGGGATCGATCCCTACTGGAAAGGGATCGATCCCAAATTGACAGAATACTTTAGAAGCCACCCGGGAGAAGTTTGGAAAGCATTCTGGAGAAAAGGGATCGATCCCCCCATAAAAGGGATCGATCCCTTTGCCCGAGACCTGACAATAACGGCTAGTTTTTGAGGGTTTCAACGGGAGGATTTGCATTAAATGCTTCACCAACTGTTCTATCCGTTTGGTGGGTTATAAATAGAGGTATTTATGAAGTTTGGAGGCACAACAAGCATCCAAAAGTATTCAAGCTTCAAGAGAGAAACTGAAATCTGAAAATCTTTATTGCAACTCCATTTTGTGAGATTGTTTTCTGTGTTCTTCACCCATTCACTGAAAAATCATATATTCAAAGGGGTGAGCTATCCTTGTAAGGTCTGATATTGTAGAGTGTGGGAATACTACAAGGGTAGAGGATTAGAAGGAGATTTCTAAAGTCTCAAGAGAAATTGTAAGAGGTCTTGCCACACCTTCAAGTGGTTTGTAAGCATTCTCAAGGAAGAGGTGAATCAAAACCTTGACAAGGAGTTCAAGGAGAGAGGACGTAGGCAAGAGATTGGCCGAACCTCTATAAAACTTGTGTTTGCTTCTCTTTCCCTTACTCTTATTTACTGCATTTATTTCATAGTTGTCTATTTGACTTTGATTGTGCATTAAGAGTTAGGAAAATTAGAAATAACTAGAAAAACCGATTCACCCCCCTCTCGGTAGAGCCAACACAAATCAATAGAGAAAAGACCATCACATAAGGTACCATTCCTAACAATATCAGACTTAAAATATATCAATACTGATTTATTTGAAAATTGAAAGGAATATCCATAAGGTACCAGCCTAGAAACAGAGATTAAATTTCTCGAGAAACTAGGAATATAAAATGTCTTTTCCAATTGCAAAACAAAACCACTCCAAGTGCATGTTCCAACGCCTTCAACACGCGAGCGCATCTTGTTTCCTGAATAGATGCTCTCCTCATTTTCCACTGGCTTCCTTAGGTTGGTCATACCCTATAAGGAAGTCAAAATGTGAATTGTTGATCTAGAATCAATCCACCATGTGTTATGATTAACCTCAACCATATTTGATTCAAAACAAACATATGAGAGTGGATTACCTTTCTTAACGAGCCACTGCTGAAGCTTGGCACAGTCCTTCTTCATGTGTCCCTTCTTTTTACAGAAGAAACACTTGGACTCTTTCTTAATGTCAGCTTGGGCAGGGATTTTCCCTTTTCCCTTATTCTTGGCTCGATCTTTGGTCTTTCCTTGGTTTGCAAAAAATGCACTTTCACCCGATTCCATAAGCAGCCTTCCCTCCTCTTGAACACACATGGTCATCAATTCATTGATGGTCCACTTATCCTTATGTGTGTTGTAGGATATCTTGAATGGTTCGTACTGCTTTGGTAGAGTGTTCAATATATAATGCACAAGAAAAGACTCAGACATCTCCACCTCTAGCTTCTTGAGTTGGGCCGCTATATCTCTCATGGCCATTATGTGCTCGCGCACTCCTTTGACACTGGTGAGCCTCATCGATGAGAACTTCATTATCAGGGTGCTGGCCAACGCTTTGTCTGAAGTGACAAATTGATCATCTAAGGTATTCAGTAAGGTCCTAACGTTGGTATGCTGTTCGACTGAACCATGTATCCCAGCAGATATCTTTGTCTTAATATACATGACACTAAGGCGATTGGATCGCTCCCAGCGTTCATGTAAAGCTACTTCAGTAGGAGTGCTGGTCTCTGTCAATACGGGCTCGTCTTTCCTTATAGCATAGTCTATATCCATGCACCCTAATTGGAGGAGAACTCTCTCCTTCCAAACCTTGTAGTTCTCTCCATCTAGCTCGGGAACTTCTAGGTTAATACTAGCCTGAGGAAACACTGCATATAGAAAATAAACATGCTTATGTATCTAGAATTTTTGAGGCAAACTTAATTATGTCTACCAATGTAAACATATTTTATTAATGAATCTTAGACAGAAAACTTGCCTGTAGGCTAAAGTTATAATTCTAATAGATTCATATCATAATGATAAAACTATCAAATTATATCATTTCCTAATTCCTGTGGGTAAATTAAGAAACTAATTTGATATTTTATCCTAATTAGTTATAAAATTATAATAAAAATTCCTATGGGATAAAATTTACCATAACCTTATAACTAATTACAATTTATGTCTAATATCATTATGTGATTTTACAAAAATAATTTTACTTAATTAAGGTTGCTGTGGCTAAGCCCTAATTAAATAAATTATAAATCACTTAGACATATTGGTAAAATTCTAAGCTTATTCATAATTTAAAAAACTGCAATTATCACAAGGCAATTTTAATTCCAAATAATATGAATAACTTAGCTACATGTGCTTCTAGTATAAAAATAACAAAATTATACATATTCAAAATGAGCACATATACACATTCAAATCAAATTTTCATAATTTAATCATAATTTTATGATAATTTTCACAAAAATTATTTAATTTAAAATTATAGCTTTTATAAAAATTTCAAATTTATGAAAAATCCTCATAAAATCCAAAATAATGAGAAGTTTTCATAATTATATTAATTTTGTGAAAACAATCCAATTATTCATAAAATTATGAAAATTACAGAACTAAAAATTTGGTAAACTATCAAAAATATAATTATTTGGCCTAAATTAAATAATTTAAATTACTTAAATTAAATAAATCCTTAAGGCCTAAAATAAATCAAATAGCCCTTTTATTTAATCCACATGGCCCAAATTATCTAACCTAAAATAAAGGGAAACCCATAAATTATATGGCCCAAAACTAACCAAATAAGGACCCAAACAGTGCCCAAAACCCGAGGCCTAAAAGGGTTTCTTTTTCCTTTTTTTTTTTGATTTTTTTGGAACAGTGTAATTGCACTGTTAACAGGTGGGCGCGTGAGACTCACGCGCCTGCATTTCCTCCCCTATCGGGCGCGTGAGACTCACGCGCATGCATTTCTTCCTCTATCGGGCGCGCCGAGGCTTCTTCTTCACCCGAATGGGTGTTTTGCAGAAATTTGGGTCTTTTGACCCGACCCGGCCCGTCTTATACTCATTCAAACAGTCTCATTTTTCATGTATTTTTCATCCCTAGAGCTCTCCAACAATAGATCTAAATTGTTTGAGCCAAAATCACATGAAAACAGAATGGGTTTCAAGAAATCCGAGACTTAAAGTTTCAAAATATGGGTTTTTATGGCTTCTTTCTACAGATCTCTAGCAAGACAGAGGTTAAACTACGGCTCTGATGCCAAATGAAAGTACATCATAACAAGCCTATACATGCTTTCTAAACAATATGAAACATGTTAAACAATTAAATGCGGAAGCGACAGGATCTAACCTTCAGCCATTGCACTCTGTAAGTCTGCTGTTGAAGCAATTGCCGAATCTGACAGTCTACTCTGTGTCGATCACAGGCCTTCCAAGTCTTCCAAGCACTCAAAACCTCACTAGATGGTGTTTGTGTGTTTTAGGTTAACGTACTTGGGGACCGGAAGGAGCCCTCTTATATTACTAACGAGAGCATGCTAATTATGGCAATAAAATCACGTTTTAACCATCACAAAATCGTGTTTTAATAGCCAAATATTGAGTTGAGATTCAGCGTGAAATTATGGACCATATCCGAAATTGGTCAACCAAACAATTATTTCTATAATTATGGAGATATACTAACAAAAAGTTCATGCGAAATAAAGATATCATCCTGATTGCAGTAAAAAAACGTAGACTTTTTGATCTGGTTTTGAATGTCCTTGCAGAGAGTGTTCATTTTTTGTCCTTGTATGATTTAGGTAGACCAATTTTCTTTGTCGAGTGCAGTTTTTTCAAAGTATATGAAGCTTTTGCGATCATCGTCCTCTATCGCAGCTAACAAGTAATGGACAAATATGTCAGTTTCTTTCTACAGTTTCAGACTTTCAGTTCTGCATTTTCATGGACAATTTTGAACGAAAGAAAGCAGATGGATAAGAAATGAGTGGTGGCATTTGGCAGCTTCACTTGATGAAAAATTCATTGGAATTTTTAACCTTTTTGGGATTCATTTGTTTGATAATGGATAGCTTTTGTTAACATTTCTCTAATGGAAATATTGATTTGGTTAATACTTTTTTTCCCATTTAGTTGTTTTCTCAGTCGGAATCTATGAAAGACTGGACTACATAAAAATCTTCTCAAGTCTACATTTTCCATTTGATTTGTCGTTTTCAGAGCGGTCCCTTGTTGAATTATCTCAATAATGTGGATTAATTAAATGTAATTAATATCATATAAATTAATTGGTAGTATATTCTGTCTATAGTGTGACCATATATATACGTAATATATTTACATTATAAATGTATTAATCCTTAATGGGATGGATTAATACATGATTCAGAATATAGGAGGTCTATGCCTTTGGCATATATATAAGTTACAGGATGACCCATTAATTATTGTAGCATTTTGATAAGAAAATGAACAAGGGCAGTTTCTCCTCTCTTCTCCCGTTTCTCCTCCTCTCCTCACCACCATTCACATTGTTTGGCTGCAGAGGACCACCATGGCAGCTTCACCGGCAACTGCAAACCTCCGGCGTGCATCCGGCGGCACCTTCTCCCTCCAGCAGTGGCTTAATGGTTGGTTGTATGGTGGGTTATGGCTTACCCACCAAAGGTTAGATTTAATTGTTTTGTTATTGTATTAATGACTTGGTGAGTTGTATTGATTAATTCCAACAATTGGCATCAGAGCCACTCACCCAAAGAGTTATTAATCATTTTTATTTGAGGGAGAGAAGCCATAGATAGCCATTTTTTGAAGCTTTAATTTTCGGATGACTTAGACCCATTTTGATTTTAGCGTTTTCGAAGTAAAATTTGGTTAGATTCTTATTGTAAAGGGTTTTAGGATGAAAACCCCCTTTATTCCGGACTGAAAATGGCTAAAAATGGTGGCTTTTGGAGCGGGTCGGGTCGAACGACCCATTTTTTCTGTATTTTCGCCCGGCTTGATGATAAGATGACGGGCGCGTGCGTTACGCGCCCGATAACTGCATGTAGGCGCCAGCGGCGCCAATCAATAATAAGGCGGGCGCGTGTTGTACATGCCCCCGCACCAGACTATTAAAAAAAAATTTTCCATCCATTTTTGGCTGGATTTTGGGCCCCTATTTTTTTTCTTTTCTAGGCCGTTTTGCCCCCTTTTGGCATTTTTTGGCCCGTTTTTCTGGGCCAATTTTGGGCCATTCTGTTGGGCTGATTTTTTTTTGGGCATTTTTTTTGTTTAGTTTGGGCCAATTTTTGTTATTTAGGGTATTATTGTTTATTTATTTATTCTTTGGGCCATCTTGTTTTATTTAATTAGGTCTTGAAATTTATTTGATTAGGCATTAATGTTTTAATTAATTTTGACCAAAATTAATTTTGTTTTATTATGGGCATAATTATTTAATTATTTTAATGATTGGCCATTTGGTATAACATTAATTTTGGGCAATTTAATTAATTAATTTTTAGGCCATTTTGCTTAATTAATTTAGGTGTCATTTTGGTTGATTAATTTTATTTGGCTATTAAATTTGAATTAATTAGTGACTATTTTGCATAATTAATTAATAGGCCATTTTGGATTAAAGTTTAATTGGCCATTTTGATTAATTAATTATGGGTCATATAATTAATTAATTAATTATTTATTTATTTTGACAATTTTGGATATTTAATAGCCATAATTAGTTATTAAGCCCAAAATTAATGTGATATAAGTGAATTTTTTGGAGGAATTAATTTTGGAGTAATTTCTAGAAATTCAATTACTCATTTAATTCATAATTCACTTAATTTTGAAATATATACTAATGCCCATAAATTACTAATATTTGGCCTAATTAAATAAGTTTAAATAAACTCTCTAAAATTAATATTGCCTTATTATTTGAATATTCACATTTATGTGAAATTATTTTTAATTAATTACTGTTGGACTTGAAATTGCTACATATGCTTCAGAAATTGCATATTTTAGATTTAGTTAATTTTGGTCAATAAATTTTGTGAATATTCTTAAAATTATAAATCATTAATTGGATTGACTAGTCTTGCTTGTCGCAGGAATAGTCATGAAGATTTTTTGTCGATTTATTCTGATAATTTTAAGGATATCATAATAAGGCAATGCATAGTGATAGTTGCAGTTGCATAAATTTATTGAGGTCTCTAGAAGTGGTTAGTCTCTCCCTGTCGGATTGCTAGTTGCTTTTAGAGATGCTTGGGATTGAGAGGATTCTGGTTGGGATATGACACGGTCTTCCTACCCTGTCGGTGGGCGATCATTTAGGTTGTATTCAACTAGTTTTGTCTTATCCTCGGTAGTGTATTGTGGAATTTATCAAGTCATTCCACTAGCCTCCATATTGTGCAACTATCACATATCGAATTTCTAGTAGGATCAAATTAAATAGATAGTATGAATTATTCTTTACGGTTAGGGACATATTAAACTAGGAAGTAGTCCCGAGAGTCGATTTATCTACTATACCCAATAGTATGAGCGATTTGAGGACAAAATATTTGGAATTTCGGGAACACTTATGTGAGAATTCTCTGATTATAAGGGCATGCCATTAATGAGCACATCAGAGAAAGTATTCTAATTAGGAATAATTAAGAAGTATTTACGGATGCCATTAGAAAATAGTTCGCATAAGATCGATAAAGGTTGCAATAGGAGTTTGATTACAAATATGGCAGATTCAGTACTACTTCCTTCTGGGATGGAGAATTGGAGATCTTCCAGTTTTACAGATCTCATTTAATGCAGAAGGAAGTATGGCATTTTAATATCAAAATTGATATTGTCATTCAAGAGTGGGAGATTTTTTTGAATTAACAGATCTCATTCAGCCATAATGATGACATATGCTAATATCACTGCCAAAAAGGAATATTATTAAAAGGTCTCAATAGAAGGTCATTTTAGAAGAAGAAATTTGCCAAGTCTATTTCCCATTCTGATTCCACCAACATCTCTAAATATCAAAGTGTGCCACTTCTATAATAATCTTAGGCATAAGAGGGTAGATTGCAAGAGTCATCTAGATTGGAATGTGTAAAAAGGCATTCCGTTAGCCTTTATTTTGAATCCAATCTAGAAGATATGCACTCTAACTATTGGTGTTTGGATACCAATGCTATTATTGATAAAGCTATAAGCAACCGGAGATAGAATAAGGGAAAATTGTTGTGAATTGGGGCTATAGAGTTAAAATCCATATTGAAAACATAGCCAGATTGTTGTTACATTTTGAAAACAGTTTTGGAACTATCGTCAGTTTATACTTTTCATCTTGATAACAGAAAAGTATTTCTATTTAGTAACATGTGTATTGATTCTGGCATTCTGTGTAATGGATATTTAGTAGACTTATACCCCAATATTAGGTAAATTTTCTTCAGTTGTGAATAACTTGACTATCGATTCAAATTATGATAGAATAAATAGGAAATCTGTCGTATATTGGCGTAAGAGTTAGGAATATTTTGAGGCACATGTAAGATTGTATTAAGGGAAATCTTACTGCTAATATTAAGGACATGATTAGCAGATATTGAAATGATTAGGAGCTGATATATACCGACATTAGTAGATCATTTCCACATACTGTATTCAGTGGATATAAGTGTTTCATTACCTTCACTAAAGACCATTTTGATTTAAGTCATATAGAGTGAAAGATCTGATCTTATGGAGGCCTTAAGCAATCTGATTAATTTCGTTTCGTTGCTTAAGGCAATGATCAGACAGTAGTGATGAATTTTATGCTCGGTGTAATGAAGCCATGCGAAATCCTATACTAGTTTTTGAGTTAAGTGCACTGTAGGATTATGTATTGACGCCTAGTATGCATGCTTGGAATACCGACAAAGATGAGATTGCAGTAATAATCATTCGTACATTTTGATGTGGTACGATTTCTGTTGAATCACTTCAAATATCCGGAATTTAGATGGAGTGAAATTTTAGAAACTGCAATTCACATGCAAGGTTGATCTCCAAGCAAGACCAGTTCCTAAATGCATCCCAAGTTATAGTAAGACATTAAGCCGATTTTATGCCGCTTTCTGTGTTTAGGGTTATAAGGTAAGGCAAAAGAGCTATAACCCATAGTCAAGAAAACTTGACAAGAAAACTATCAGCGGCAAGTTTGTTGGCTATTATATCGACTAGAAAGATTCTAGATTTCATTTCTGATTATATGACACTAGTGTTGGATTATGCCCTTAGAACCATTCATTAGATGATTAACTTTGGCATTTTTATGTATCATGACATTTTTATTTATAGTTCATTATTATATTTGTCTTATAACTGCGTAATATAATCTTATATGATAATGTCCTTAGAATAGTAATAACACACTATTCTTAAAATATCCCTAGTCAAGTATTATTGTGAACAAGGATAACAATGATACGATAAGACTAGTATGTGGTTGACTGATGACCATTGTCATGGATATAGGATATCAAGTCATCACATAGGTACATGTTAGAGAACTATGTGCTGGATCGACCCTCCATGAGAACGCTACATGGATTGTTATATGAGTGTCATAAGCGATTCTCATAGTGATGATGGTGTATGTGATCCTTTGACTTGAGATCATCAGAGATCCCAACATAGAGAATTGCATACTTTAATGCTGCTAGATGTCATTCGTAACAGGATGGACTATAAAGGTAGTAATTGGGTATGCCTCGATCTATGTAGAGGGATGTTGAGTGATCAAGATAGGATTTATCCCTCTTATATAACAAGAGTGATGTCTTGGGCCCTTTGATAGAGTGAGACTAAAATGCATGGCCGTGCTCAAATAAGTCAATATGAGATATTGATTTTATTTGTTTAATTAGTCTACTCAGGAATCAAGAAACGCTGATTAGACTATACAAGTGTGACACATTCCATGACTTGTGTCTAATCAAGACATTAAAGGATAAAGGGATTAGACTACACGGTAACATCTATCACGAGTAAGGTTATGTCGAGTCATTGACATTCTCGTTACATGGGTAGCAATGATGTGTTGCTAGATACCGCTCATTGCCTGTGACAATTTTGTCATTGCCATTGTTTTGAGAACCTATTGGGTCGCACACTTAGAACGGATCAATGAGGAGCTTAATTAATCCTATTCTGAATTGGATTAAGGATATAACTAATCCTATTCTGAATTGGATTAGGGATATAACTAATCCTATTCTAAGTAGGATTAGAGTTCTGTTTAGCAGTAAATTTTAGGGTAAAATTTACTGCCTATAAAAGGATGTTTTCTGAAACATAGCCGCACAACAATTAGAAAATAGAAAAGTATTCTTTTAATCGAAGCTAGCAGTTCGGTTATAAAGAATCAAAAACGCTCCTTAAGGCTTTTGATCGTGAGACGTTCAAGAGTCGTGAGATCCGTTCGTGTGGATACCATAGAGGCAGGAACGAAAGGTTGTTGCTTGTGACTCGACCAACGACAGAAATCAAAGAAAACTTTAGGTAAAATCTCGAAACCCTAATCAGGCAACTCTCCGAATCGATCCTGGTGGAGGCCGAATGATTTAAATTCCGCTGCATGTATGTTTCGGTTTCCTTCAACTAGAATCATTGAGTCTGACAATGCATTCCATTTAGAAGATGACTTAAAGAGTGGGAGTTGCGAACTCCACAAAGTCATTATTGAAATAAATTTTGTTGTGCCAGTCCCATATATGCGTTATCTTTTGATGATGAAAAGCCACAAATCAAAGGAACCAATGGTTGATCTCAATACCGTATACCTAAACCTGCACCTGACTTTACAGAGGAACATGAATGTGAGATTCATGTATCTTCTGTTTCTGATATTTGTCAGGAGACTATACTGATTCGAGCTCTTAGAGTTGGATATTAGTCATGCAGGATAAGTGAGCATCTATATTGCATAAGGATGCATGAGATCTATTTTAGTTGTCACATCATTGTAGACCAAAAGGAGACTCAAAAGATTAGGTAGATGATTTAAAGCTAAACTTAGCCAAGGCTTTAAATAATAAGAAGGAATTTATTTTGTGAAAACCAATCATGATGACGATTAGTAGCTCATTTTGATTAGGAGTTACATCTTAAACAGTAAAATGTCTAAATAAAGTGACCTAAAAGTTTGTAGTTCCTAAGGTGGAACATACAGTTTACGAACTCAAGGAGTTCATTTATGAACATTAAAAGGCATCCAGATTGTAATATATAAAGTTTAATGAGATTGTCATTTTGAGGACAACATTATCGTTTGATAATTGGATCCATTGCGAGGTCAGTGGGAGTTATGTGCTTACTGTGCTCTAAATTGATGATATCAAATAGCAGCCTATAGCACTGACCTATTGTATGAGACATTCCATGTCGTCATGTCACTTCAGGATGAAGAATTTAAGTGAGGCTCTATTTCGTTTTAAGGATTAAGATTCTTCGTGACATATCAATAGGCATACATTATTGGTCTCATAGAACCTACATTGAGTGTTGAGTAGGTTTATTATATGTTGTTCTCCTAATAAGATGTCATTTAGTTAAAAGTGACATATTGTGAAAATCTCAAAGTCCTCAAGATAATAATGAAAGAGCTCATATCAAGTGTTGTGTATGCCTTATTATGGGTAATTAGTATATGCTCAAGTCAGTACAAATTTTGATATTGTGTATGTTATAGATGTATTTCGGAGATACCTAAGCGATCCTATAATAGAGAACTGGAAGCTGTAAAGAGAGTATTTAGATATCAACAAATCTGACATTCTAGGTTTGGTCAGATATTCTGATGTTAATTTTGCACGCTATCCAGACATTTAAAATTATTTTGGGTATATATTTATGGATATAAAGGAGCTGTATTTTGAAAAGTGTAAAGCAAACAATTATAGCATCCTTGATTATGGAGGCTAAATATGTAGCATGTTGTAAAGCTACTTAATGGGCCATTTAGGCTGCAGAATTTCATCTCAGGGTTGGTTTTCTGTGATTGCCATTTCGAAGTCCTGGAGATGTACTGTGGTAATGTTGCAGCAAGTATTTTTTCTCTCAAAATACTAGGAGTTCCTCACACTTTAAATATTTAGATATCATCATTTGGTTTTGTTAGAGAGAAAATAATGGAATCCATTGCTTGATTGGATGGTAGAGCACTTAGTGAAAGAGCTCATTCTTGCTAACTGAAATTTTGGCTGCTTAAGTGCTTTGACGACATAGCACTTGTATGAGGCATATGGAGCCATTTGCCGTATTAAGTTAGTGGGAGCTCTATGTAATGAAATCAGTTATAACTGTATTAATGGATTCCCACTTACCATATACGTATTTTTTGTTTGCGCGCATTTTGATGAATATGGCATTCTGTTGGATGAGATATTCGGTATTAGTCTCATATGCTTCCGTTGAAGCAAGGTATCATTCGGTTTAGATGCATGGACCTAATGGAAATGGATATTGTTTCTGTTTTCATATCATTTCCATTTCACACTAATACTACTATTTTTGTTGCAGTCTTTATAAGTTTACGCATTGGTACCCTGTCGGTATGATGCATTTTGAAGCTTATAAAAGGCTTGTTGTTGTTAAAGTATGTATGAGTCTACACATTTGTACCCTTTCGGTACAATGTATTTAGAGGGCTTACGAATACATACTGAGATTATATGATATACTTTGTTAATTAACTTAATTATCCAAGTGGGAGAATGTTGAATTATCTCAATAATGTGGATTAATTAAGTGTAATTAATATCATATAAATTAATTGGTAGTATATTCTGTCTATAGTGTGACCATATATATACGTAATATATTTACATTATACATGTATTAATCCTTAATGGGACGGATTAATACATGATTCAGAATATAGGAGGTCCCTGCCCTTGGCATATATGTAAGCTACAGGATGGCCCATTAATCATTGTAGCATTTTGATAAGAAAATGAACAAGGGCAGTTTCTCCTCTCTTCTCCCGTTTCTCCTCCTCTCCTCACCACCATTCACATTGTTTGGCTGCAGAGGACCACCATAGCAGCTTCACCGGCACCGACGAACCTCCGGCGTGCATCCGACGGCACCTTCTCCCTCCAACAGTGGCCTAATGGTTGGTTGTATGGTGGGTTATGGCTTACCCACCAAAGGTTAGATTTAATTGTTTTGTTATTGTGTTAATGACTTGGTGAGTTGTATTGATTAATTCCAACATCCCTTTCATAGTTCTGCTCCTTTGCATGCTTGATCTGAGTACATATAGATGAGAAACGTAACGGGAGGGATATCTTTTTTTCTTTGTTTTAAAAAGGTACAAGAGAAAAAAAATCTAATTTTGAATTTAATTTAATTTGTTTGAAGAAAAATAATAGTCGTTAAACCAAATTTTGATTATTGAAAAGTATATCGTTGCCTGTTTTGAAAAAAATCTATGGTTAGATATGTCATTGTGTAAATTGATTTATTGGTAACTCAACTTAGTTCATGTGATTGGAGAGAAAGGATTGATAGTTGCGATGGGAGTTTTAGTGGAAGCAGGCTGCATGATTCAACAAGCAATAGGTCTTTGGGGATTACAGAGCAATGTCGCCAAAGTTTGAACACTTGGCGTATGCTGGGGACTACAGTCTTGCAACTGAAAGAAGATTCTGAACCTTGGCTTAATACCATGCACAAAGAAACAGGCCTATTGACCAACTTACAGATATTCTAATATGAAATCTGGTGACATGTGAGAAGCACTACAAAGTACCAACCGATGCGGTTATGGTTTCCAGTTTTCCAGTTGTGTTTTGTGGGGCCTAATGGGGAAAAAGCAAGGCTGCATCTTGGCCCTTGTCGTTTTGTTTTTTAGGTTTTTTTGTGGCTTGGGGAAATTTTTTATTGTTAGTGACAATGCAAATCGCTTGCCAAAATTGAAGAGGTTTCTTTTAGCTTCTACCACTTTTTTTTATAACATCTCACTTAGGGTGTGTTTGGATGAGGGATTTTAAGGAGGGAATTCATTTCAATAAGAATATTTAAAAGTCCAAAATCCAAATTCCTTGTTTGGTAAAATATTTTAAAGAATTTCAAAATTTAAGAGGGATTTCAAGAGGAAATTCTTGAAAATCCACCTAAAGAGGTGGTTTTTTAAAACTTCCCCCACTCTTTTCTACTTCATTAGACATGCCCAATTATTAAATATAAAGTTAAAAATAAAAACATATTATTTTATTTAAATATAATATATATTTTTATTTTTTTATATTATTAATAACATCTATATATTTTTACAAATTTTATGATATCCATATTGCATATTTTATTTGATTTTTTTCTTTTTCTAATATATAATATTATTTTTCTTTTATAATTAATTTTTATTTAGTCAAATTCTAATATTCAAAAATTCTTTTTAAATATTATTGACTCAAACAAGTTAATTAAAAATGCTATTATCTTAAAAGGAGATATTTTGAAATGCTTTTATTTTAAAATGCCTCAAAATTTTAAAGTTCACCATTCAAACGCAACGTTAAAGTATTGTGTCTACATGGAGATAATGGGTTTGTATAGCTTTAATCGCTTAAGCTTTACTTAATAAAAAGAAAATAAAAAAAATGAAAATTTTATTAATTCAATGGTTAAATTGTCAGCTTTGGTCTTCTTCAAGTGTTTTGAATCATTAATCTTTCTTGCACAATCAACAATTACTTAAATGTTACATCTAACTGAACAGTTTAATGGTCCGGACTCTGGCCATCAGAGGAAGTAGCTGGCAATGTGGACCTATGTTGGTAGTTAAGAACATGCACATATCCATTTGTGGCATGTGGGCCGCGAATCAGGATAACTCTGGACTGGTGTTGAAGATTCAATTTAACAAGTTCAAATAGGCCTAAAAACATAAGCAGGCTTACTCAATTAGGCCGTTCATCAGCTTCCAGAAACCATCAGACATGAGTTCAGTTCACAGGTTTGGCCTAACAGAACGGATAAGTAACAACGTACGGCAGAGGAACCAGAGTGTATCTTTTGCTTGCTTTTTGAAAAGAAAATAATGTCATCCGGATTCTGCTATGTGCAAGACAATGAAAATCTCAGCTTGGACTTGTTTAAACTAATCTTTTCAGAAATTTATCAGAAAAAAGTTAATTTGTGCACAAACTTAAACCCTCTTTAAACTAGGAGCTTAATTAGACAGATTAAATCTAAAAAAAAGGGAGAGAAATTCAACTCAAGGAGGGCAAGAAGCTCTCTTTGGTAGCTGTAATTACATAAATACATACATATATATATATATGTATATATGAACGAAAAAGAACGTAAAAAACCCTTTTATCCAGGAAAAAAAGAAGAAACTCAACGCAGGTTCTGGCTATGATTGTTGCTGGCTTGCTGCTGCTCACTGCCTTGCCAAGCCCACACTATATCCTTCAGCGATGGCTTCAATTCTTGGTTACAGAAATTTTTATATTCCAAAGTGTCCCCAGCGGTTTTCTTCAACTCCACCAAGTGAAAAGAAGGCGTGACTTCAAAAATCTCAGCATCTACACCAAGCTGTCCCTTTCTGCCTTCCCTGATTCCTTGCAGTTTTACCTTCCCATCCTTGTTCTTGATGCTAAAACTCTCGGTCTGCGCTATTTGTTCGAACTTAGAAACGATGTCTGTGGCTGGTTTTTGAGTGGTGAATCGTGAATAGTCTCTTTGATTCAAATCTTTCTCAAACAAACCTGATAAATCAAAACCTTGTGAAAGAGATATGATATCAAAAGCATTGAAAGTACTCGGCCTGACGGGGCTTCTTGCTTCTCCTGCTTCGTTCTGAGAGCTATTTTCGCAGCCTGACGAGTCAAAAGCTGCATGAACATCGCTAATTAACAAGTCTAAGCGACAAGCGTGAGGGGATGGCGGTCGGGTATCGATATTTTTATACCCCTTTCTGAACCAGATGTTCTCCGTGAGCTTGGCCACCGCGATTCTTTGGCTTGGGTTGGGGTTAAGAATCCTTGAAAGAAGCTTCCGAACTTCCTGAGAAAACCATTGTGGGGATTTGAATTCTCCTCTGCATATCTTTCTGTACATTTCTACGAGATTCTGATCATAAAATGGAAGAAAACCCGCCAACAGAACGTAAAGAATGACCCTACACGACCAGATATCTGCCTTGGCTCCATCGTAGCCTTTCTTGGTGATGACTTCTGGTGCAACGTAGGCTGGAGTTCCACAGGTCGTGTGAAGAAGGCCGTCTTGTCTCCTGGATTCTCCTAAGGCACTCAAGCCAAAATCTGAGACTTTCAGATTCCCGTTTTCATCCAGGAGGAGATTCTCTGGCTTCAAATCCCGATGTAAACCCCCCTGCTATGGCAATAATCAACAGCTGCAACCAATTGCTGGAAATACTGTCGGGCGGCATCTTCCTTGAGCTTCCCTTTGGCCACCTTGTTGAAAAGCTCACCGCCTCTGACATATTCCATGACAAAATATATCTTGGACTTGCTAGCCATGACCTCGTACAGCCGAACAACGTTGGGATGCTTAACAAGGCGAATGACCGAGATTTCACGCTTGATTTGATCTATCAAACCCCCCTTCATTATCTTCTCTTTATCTATGACTTTGATGGCGCAGCTTTGGCCTGTTGTCAGGTTTCTGGCATGGTAAACCTTGGCAAATGTCCCTTGCCCTAGTAACCGCCCAAGCTCAAACCTCTGCATCAATACTGTTCCTTTCTTCTCCATATTGTCTCCTCCTGCTTCAAAAATTATTCCTGAAGAATCTCCAAATAACAACGAATTAATGGCTAAAACCATCCAAGTTCTTGAACATTTTGCTATGGCCAAGGCAAATCAGTCAAAACTTTTGAACAAAGGAGGAGAGAAGGGATAGTGAGGCTGATTCAAAATTTGCCTTGCGTAGGCACTACGGACGGCTAGAAATAATCCCCGTTGAAAATGGCACAAAACTTGGTTAATTCTTCGTAGAAACTCTGCCAAAGCTTTGCCATTCATGGACTCTCAAAAAACAGAAAAAAAAACCTGTTCAAAAATCATACAAGTTGGGTGAGCGTCTATATTAAAGGTCGGGACATAATTTCCTCCTATATACAGTAGTAAATTCATAGACCGCTAATATTTTGGATCAAGGATTCGACGGGCGGACAGCCATAATTATTTTGTGGGGGAAGGTTTGGTTTTCATGCAGCATGTATAGGAACTTTGAAGAACATGCTGACTTTCTCTAGACGCGCGGCTGTTAAATCGATTAAGCCGAATGATGCGAAGAAGATGAGAAATTAGTGGCGGAGAACACCAGTGAGTAAAAAAGCGAGATTAAGATATTGTATGTTTAACAGGACCATAAGCCCTTGTTGGAATGGTAGATTTTCCATGTGGGCGGGCGGGTGGATGCAGTTTGCCACCTGGCCCATATAGACCAAAAATTTAGCCACAAACACAAGTTCGTGGAGATTGGAGTGAGACAAGTCAGTTGCCGGCTTGAGTGTGATCAAAATGCTATGATTCTAGGCAGCAAAATGACCTTAACACTTGGGTATGTCTGGCTAGTTTTTGTCTTGTAGCTGGTCGACCTCAAACAGAATATCACATTTGTTCAGGTCCTTGACTCCTTGTTCATCTTTGGCCACAAATCTGCGCTACACTTTTCTTCTGGTTCATTAGCATCACTCATCTTTTCAAGGCTTCTATTCATTGTTCTCCTTATCCATGGACATGTAGTTGAAATGTCTGCAATGTCTTTAGTGGACTAAACCATCCAATACTTTACAAGCCACGACCAGACAACTGGTCCAATGGTTAGTCATGACTTGACACTTACAAGTGGTAAGGGGTTCAAGTCATGGCGGACGCGAAATAAAACCTTGAGGGCCAGTGGGCCCAGAGAGGACAGTACGAGTGAGTAACGTGTGCGTAGGGCCCATACAGGGGTGGCCGCGACCGTTACAATAAAACGCGCGTTTTATTGTAACGGTCGCGGCCACCCCTGTATGGGCCCTACGCACACGTTACTCACTCGTACTGTCCTCTCTGGGCCCACTGGCCCTCAAGGTTTTATTTCGCGTCCGCCATGACTTGAACCCCTTACCACTTGTAAGTGTCAAGTCATGACTAACCATTGGACTAGTCCAATGGTTAGTCATGACTTGACACTTACAAGTGGTAAGGGGTTCAAGTCATGGCGGACGCGAAATAAAACCTTGAGGGCCAGTGGGCCCAGAGAGGACAGTACGAGTGAGTAACGTGTGCGTAGGGCCCATACAGGGGTGGCCGCGACCGTTACAATAAGTACTCTAGAGTAGTTACTGTTGGGAAAAATATCCCTCAAACCAAACATCTACAAAATAGAGGAAAGCAAAAACAAATAAGATAAATTTTAATGTGGTTTGACCTAACCAATTTGGTCTACAACCACCCAACCAATTTAATAAACAATCAAACAACTACAACTGTGCAATTTTTAGAAGAGAAAAATTGCAAACTCCTTACAAGCCCACCCATACAATTTTTAGAGAGAAAAATTGCAAACTCCTAACAAAAATCCCAAAGCCCAACTACACCCTTTAATAGCCCAAACTCTAGCTATTCTATCGGTGTTTACAACTCCTTGGGATACTTTACAAACCAAGCCTAACACATTATTTATAAGAGGAGAGCCCTTATAACTTCTTCTATACTTTCGATGTAGGATTCAAGGCAAACCCCAACAAATCCTCCCTTGACTTGAATCCCCAAACTCCCCAAACTGTTCAACAACATCTGAAAAACTGACATGCCTCTGAATCTTCTTACTCTTGGAAACAACTCTATCCTTTGCATCATCAAGCAAATATAATTGTTTCTCATTCCTCTTTCCTTGCAAAACTAAACCACCATTCTTGTATACTTTGCAACAATCATTATTACCAACATATGTGTACCCATGTAAGACCCGAATTTTATTGTACTATATACCATATTTGTACATGATTAGTAGTGGAAATAAATTTCTTTATTGAAATTTAAGAAATATTGAATGTGAATTTCCACTCTTGATTTTAAGTTATGAATTACAATATGGTCTATATGAATGAAGGTTGAGTATTAAGAGATGCATGGAAAGCATTAGGTTGAAAAGAATGCAAAAGAAATAAAATGAAAACCTTGGTTGAAATGTGAAAGCATTAAATGAAGAAATAAATGAGATAAAACAAAATTCATGATAAAGCTAGTATTGGCGTGGAGAGGAAGAAGAGAAGAAGAGAGGAAAGTCAATATAAGAGGCTATAAGTGGACTTCACGCCACTTTGCTCCCCTTGACAATTCGGTTTAAGTAATTAATGATAGGAAAAGATGAGACTAAAATGTCAATTATAGTGGTTGGCTGGAAGTGGCAAGAAGAGAAAGGAGAAAAGAAGGGAAAAAGGAAAGAAAATTAGTCAAATTGCAGCAAAAGACTTTCCCTAGCCGTCCCTTTTTGGCTAGAATTGTCTTCACCATTTAATGACAGTAGAAAAAACTTCACCACACCATTACCATATTTTCTTCACCATTTAATGAGCTATAAGACAAGGTAATGATGAAGAAAGGAATAAGGAATAAATGGTGAATTCTGATTGGATAAGCAGGATTATATAAGAAGATGGAAGCAAACTTTACTTCCTTAAACAACCTTCTCACCCATTTTGAGTTTACTGCAAACTCAATTTCGTTCTTCCATTCCTCTTATGCGTGAGCTATGGAATTTCATCCTTTAGTCAGTTAAATCTTTCCTCCATCGTTGAAGAGCTAAGAAACAAGCAAAATAAAGCTAAGTGAGGCAGAAAAGCACTCTGCTCCAGGAAGTGCAACTCAGTTGAGGTGAGCTTCCATATTACTATAGTTATCTTGATAAATTGATGGTATATTTCTATGTTTATAACGTAATGAACATAGATATAGCTTAGTTTTAGTTAAATCTTGCTAGAATATATAGGAAAATTAGAACCAGATGCAGCCTGGAAACTAATGGTGAATGAAAAATGAAAATACTAAAAATGACGGTATGGTGGGCGAGCTCAGTTGGCATGGGCGAGCTAAAATCTGGAATGTGGAAGTGGACGAGGTCGCCACATATTAGTTTAATTCATTGGCAAGCCCACCTCTGAATAAAAGCGGTGTGGGGCGAGTTGAGTTAAAGTGTGGGCGAACTCACACGTAAGCCACGATGGCGAACTGAAATGCAAGAGCATGGCGAGTTGAATCTTTGGGCGAGCTCCCATGTTGGGCGAACTCCCACAAATAAGCCATATGAATGGCGAGAATGATTGGGCGAGCTCCCAATAGTAAATCAATTATAGAAGGGTGAGCTCTGTTGGGCGAATGGCGAGCTGTAGATTAGTCTAAACCTGGCCAAAGTTTTGGAAATATTCGAAAAGAAATAATAATAATTTTAGGAAATAATTCGAAAAAAAATATTAATGGAATTAATATTTTACCTTGCAGTCGAGAAGTGAGAATCGATAAGGCGAGCGGGAAGCAAGGCTTCTTCAGACGAGGTAAGGGAGTTGTGTGTGAAAAGAATGCATGTCCTGTGGAGTTAAATTTATGAAATTACTGAGAAATGGTTTTGGTTTATGACATGCATGTTATTCTGATAAATTGCTTTATTGTGGGCGAACTAAAAGCCGACCCAATACTGTTTGTTGGGTGAACTGGTACAGGGCGGGCGAGCCTTTGTTTTTTTTATGATTGGCGAACTGGTAAGGCGGGCGAGCCCAAACTTTTTTACAATTTGGTCAAAGAACTCTTTTATGTTCTTTTGGGCGAGCAACCATGTTTTAAATAGAAATCCGGGCGAGCTAATATAGGCAAACCCTTTTTCATGTTGCTTTGGGGCGGGCAACCCCTGTGTTTTTATGGGTGGGCGAGTTGACCATGGCAATGCCATAAAGGACGAACCTTGGGGCGAGTCAGGTTAATTTGTTTTAATTGCTAAGGGTTGGCGGGCGTACACAAGTTCACCGCACTGGGTGAGACCTACATGGCGAACTGATTTATGAGTATTTTTCTCAACAAATAATAAATTATTTTGAAAATAGAAATATGAAATCTTTTTGGGCGAGTTGACCAAATGGGCGAGTTGACCAGTTGGCTAGTTGACCAATTTACGAGTTGACCAATTGGCAAGTTGACCATGGGCGAGCCAGCTTGGGCGAGCTGACCATGGGCGAACAGATTTCAATTTACATTTTCTATGAAAATGAGAATAATACTTTTTTTGAAATTATTATGAATTAAATATGATTTTGATACTTTAGGCCCCTAGTTTCATGCATTATTATGAGTTATAAGGCTGATGGACCCGCCAAGTCATCAGTAGTCTCGAGGTCACTTGGCAAGTGAACCCCGAGGACCACCCATAAATTGTGGCCATAGATCTACTGTATCCCTATTGGGATAATTATTCCGTTCTCGCAAGGGGGAGGGGGAACGATGATAGCATCATTTATTTATAGGGTGATGCCTAGTCTCAACTTGATGATTTCTGAGAGGATTTGTTGAATCATTTTCATTGTTTATTATATGATATTGTAACTGTTAGCAAATGATTAACTATCACAAATTGTATTACAATATCCATTGTTTTTCCCTATTGAGTTTATTGTTGGGAGAAATAAATTCAATAAAGAATATGGTTTTACTGGTATAATGCAGTATACACTTTCCTTACTGAGCACGTTGTCGCTCACCCCTTATTTTCCACTCCACAGATTGTTGATCTTGGGTTAAGAGAATTACCTTCCAGAGATTATCGACTGCTAGCAGATATCCGATATCGAAGGTATATTATTTCTTTTATATATTCAGGAAAAAATTGTACAGTACTACTTTAAATAGAAGGGAATGTATATACATCTTAGAGTATTAATGTAACAAGTCATAGTTGCACAAGTAATAAGAGTTTTAATTCTTATTTAAAATGTTAAGAGTTGTTAAGCATCACAGACAACCCAACTGGTAAGTAAGTGGAGTTTATAAGTAAATATTAGTTATATAGTGGATTTGGGATGTGACAACCCACGTTAAGCTAACTCACCCAAAAAAATCAAATTGTAGCTAAAACCGGGTACATACCTCACATTACGAAGAGTTTTAACACCACCATCATGAAGCTTGAGTTGAACACTCCCAATACTGTCAATCTTCACTCGATTATCATTCTCAACCGCAATATTGCCTAAACTTTCAACCTCT
The DNA here is from genome assembly GCA_031772115.1 of Heritiera littoralis. Taxonomy (NCBI): domain Eukaryota; kingdom Viridiplantae; phylum Streptophyta; class Magnoliopsida; order Malvales; family Malvaceae; genus Heritiera; species Heritiera littoralis. Next base: position 2,903,859 of record JAPDPK010000026.1, on the reverse strand, counting down.
TTCAATTCATCAAACTGATCTTTATCATTGCAAATATGCATCGATGCAGCTGAATCCAAAACCCAACTTTTCTCACAAGTATGAGATCCATCTAAACAAGTTGCCAATACATCATCATCTGAATCAGTCAAAACAACACGTCTCATTCTTCTTTCTATCATCGCTCTTTTGTTGAGCCTTCTTGAATGCAGCCATATCCTCTCTTAATGTCCTGCAGCGTGCTTGAATATGACCTTTCTCTCCACAATAATAACATTCCACCTCACTATAATCTCTGAATCTTGATCTTGATCTCCCTCTTGATTTACCATGTCTCTCATTAGTCCTCCCTCGAGTAGAACCTTCCACAGCAGCTAGTACACCTCCCTCAGATGAAGAATCTTCTTTGCCCATAAATCTTTCATTCTCACGCAGCACAGCAATCACATCATCCAACGTCAAAGTAGTTTTACCTACCAATAAAGTCTGAACTAAAGGTTTATAGGACTTGGGCAAAGATGACAACAACAGCAATGCCTTCTCTTCTTCTTTCAACTTTTTAGAATCAATAGCTAATAATTGTGGAACTAATCTATTAAATTCATTTAAGTGATCATGGAGACTCGTACCTTCATCCATCTTCAGAGAATACAAATCCATCTTCAAACACAATCTATTCGTCAGCGATTTTGATGCATAGATGTCTCCCAGCTTCTTCCACAATCCGATTGGTGTCGTCTCAGTCAATACATTATACTTAATCTTTGGAGCAAGCGCCAATCTAATTGTGCTCACAGCCTTCTTCTGAATTCCAACCCAATTCTTATCAGACATTCCATCTTGCTTATTTTCTTCTAATGCCAAATCTAGACCTTGTTGCACTAGAAAATCCTGAATCGTACTTTGCCATAACATAAAATTACTTTTACCATCAAATAAAGGAATCTCAAACTTAGGCATACCTCTAGACATAGCTTCAGCCATAGCTTTCCTCCTCTCGTAGAATCACGAACCTTCAGCTTTGATACCACTTGTTGGGAAAAATATCCCTCAAACCAAACACCCACAAAATAGAGGAAAGCAAAAACAAACAAGATAAATTTTAATGTGGTTTGGTTTAACCAATTTGGTCTACAACCACCCAACCAATCTAATAAACAATCAAACAACTACAACTGTGCAATTTTTAGAAGAGAAAAATTGCAAACTCCTAACAAAAATCACAAAGCCCAACTACACCCTTTAATAGCCCAAACTCTAGCTATTTTATCAGTGTTTACAACTCCTTGGGATACTTTACAAACCAAGCCTAACACATTATTTATAAGGAGAGAGCCCTTATAACTTCTTTTATACTTTCGATGTGGGGTTCAAGGCAAACCCCAACAGTTACTTCATAGTTGAGATTTCTTGGCATGCATGGTTGTGGTCGATACACATGAACTCTTTACAAGCTACAAGTTAAATTGAAATGATCAAACTGTCTAGGCCTCATTTGAATCACCTTGATCAGAGAATTCTCAGTATAGTACTTAAGATGTTTTGCCCCATTTGGCCTTCTTTCATTTCACTGGAATCATTCACCTTCTTGAGCAATTGCAAGGTGTGAAACCTCAATTTGGGTTTCTTCATATATAGACCTGATTATCCGGGAAGATTGGTGGAAGCGGTTAAAGTAAAGGCTTGCGTACAAAACGCTAGGGTTCGAACCCCCATGGTTAATCTCATTATCTGTAAGTTTAAAAAATTCACAAGTGAAAGTCCAATAAATTTGTAAATTTAAGATATATTGATAATTTGTCCTGACTTTAAAAATGAAGTAATCTTGTCAACTCACTAAACTTTCTTTAATAAAAAAATAGACCTAACTGTCCATGACATGAGATAGAAGAATTCATTATGCTATGCAAACGCAGCATCTCTTTGCTTGGACCAAAAGATGCCAACCACTTCATTCATGCTCAAAAGATGCAAGTGCAAATTTAAAGCCTGACTCAAGTAGTAACAAACGTTTAGGCCCAAGCTGAAATAGATATGTTCCAAGCTTAGGTGGGTCGTCAGATTCCCTTGAAGCTGCAAATAAAGTGGTGGATCTCTCTTTTTCTATGCTGAGTAAAAAATTAGAATATGAGCATAAACTCACACATCACATTATGACAAAGTAAAAGTGCCTCAAGAATATGGTGAAGCAATGCCTCGATGCACGTGTTTTGGCATGGCAAAATGATTTCCTCACTTCCAGAAAACCAAGCATGAAGCAAGTTCTTACAAAAAACTAGCTGGCAAGAGTTTAGCAACTCCTGTCAAAACCCAGTTCATGAGAGAATAAGGTGGGACCCTTTGAAGATCGTGAAGGAACAGCGTGAATGAGTTCCACGTTGAACCAAGATTGCTTCCTGCGCAGACACGTTTATCCACCCAAGAACCTCAACACCAGCTGGTGAGACACATGCATGACTCCTCAAGGTAGTCAAAGGTTGAATCCTGTTAGCAGAGCTCGATATCAGACAGAAACGACCTGGACAGTCGACTCATGTCACCCCGCTTTTGCAAAGCGTCGTGTATTCGTAAATCGGCTCAGCGCAATACCCCCTGCTCTCTACTAGCTCACTGCTGCGCGTAAGCCATGCACTCAATCTTCTCACTCTAAACGTGTCCTATACTCCTTTTTCCATCTGTTCTATCTCCCCTCACTGCCCCAATTCACGCTGATATAACTGTTGCATGCTGCCGCATTTCTCCATCAATTTTGAAGTCCTAAGTCGTCCTAAAGGGTGAAAGAAATGAAGACTCCAGTTGGAGAGCGGTTCTCTGAGTTCTTCGACAAGTGGGTTTGTCAACTTGATGATTACTTGCAGCAGCTTCTGAGGGTGTCCAAGGAAAGTTTAAGTGAAGCTGAGCAACAAGCTCTGGTGTCAAAACTGACGGCTCATTATAAAGAATTCTACACTGTCAAATGGACTGCTGCTCATGAAGATGTGCTAGCCTTTTATTGTCCAGTTTGGTTAAGCAAACTGGAGAATGCTTATTCATGGATTACTGGTTGGAAACCATCTATGATATTTGGACTAGTTGAGTCAATGAGAAGGACTGGGGTGCCTGGCCCGGGTTTGGCTGAGTTGAAGGAGGAGCAGCTAAGGAAGATAGAGCAGTTGAGAGTGAAGATAAAGTTGGAGGAAGACAAAGTGGAGATGGAAATGGAGAGGCAGCAGGTTGCAATGGCGGACCGGAAGATGGTTGAGCTGGTTCGGATGGCGAGCCGGATAAAGAATGGAGAGTTGGTGGCTCAGGTGGACGGGTTGGTTGAGGTGGCGCTCAAGGGTATACTGGCAGGGCTGGAGAGGGTCATGAAAGCTGCTGACTGCGTGAGGCTAAAGACTCTGAAAGGAGTTTTGGATGTTCTGAACCCATCGCAATCTGTGGACTTTCTGGCTGGGACTTGTATGCTTCAGATTCAGCTGCGGCAATGGGGCCAAAGAAAGGGATAGCCGAAAGGGTGCGACATTAGAGAAGTACACAACATGCTCCTTTTTAAGAAAAGTTATTAAGGTCTTGTAACTCCGCATGTCAAGCTCTATTCTGATGATCTGTCAACTTTCATCTCTCATCTCTCATCTGTCTTGTCCATGTCTTGTCCTGAGTCACTGACTCACTGTACTTTTTTTTTCTTGGCATTTAGTTATTGAAAATTTCTACTGCCCATGTTAGGTCCTAAGGATTGAAACAAGCTTTAAGAATTCTCAACCATATAATTGTATTCAAGAGGAAAAAGAAAGTCAACAGATTAATATGTTGCTATGTTAGTCTTTTTATATCACAGACTTAATAATCACAAAATATATACATCTATTACAGTTGGGTGCACAATCCCCATCAATGAGTATAACACACTCTTATTGCAATGAAGAGCTGAGGATGAACGGTGGAAATGTTAAACAATGGACAATAGGAAAACAAAAGTGACCAAAAAGGAAGTGATTTGGAAAAGAAGTGCAGGGTATCAGTTTTTTTTTCCTACTCCATTTGATACAAGGTAAGAGAGAGACTTTACTTACAACACAAAGAGAAGAGAGTCGCAAAGAAATTAGTTAGCCTCCATTGACAAAATCTCAAGCTCGGCCCACCACAAGGGGGAAAGTCTTGGGTAGCTTGCTCAGGTGGGATATTTATCGCTTGCCTCAATTTGGAAGTGATATCCTTCATGGTAGGTCTTTGCCTTGGATCTGTCTGGATGCACTCTAGTATAACCTCACAGATTACATCAAGCTCATTATTTTTGAAAGATTTGAGGGTTGGATCAATCATGTAGCTGATGCTCCGTCTATCGTTCAAATATTGAGCGGCCTGCCAAGTTCAAGATTATTAGTTTACCGAAATGCAAAAACGACTGTAAAGCAAGGTGTAACTGTTAGCTTTTGCCTTGAGAACAAGTTTAGAAGAGGAAGGGATAAGAGTAAGTTGTTAACATAAAACATACCCATTTCTCAACAGGCCCTTGCTCGTCTGAGTATGAAAGCTTTCCGGAAATGATTTCAAGTAACAGTATGCCAAAACTGTAGACATTCACCTCTGGATCAACTAAAGGTGGCAATTCAGACTTCTGCGATTCACCATCACCTGAGGTTTTCAACTTAAATGCAGCCTTTGGACTACCAATGTCCGCAACCTGCAGAAGTAAAAGAGGAAAGAGAACGAGTGTTTTATAACTATAAGAATTTAATGAAGCCAATTTATAAAGAAATTGCTGTACCTTCGCAGCATAGTCATCTGTTAGAAAGATAGCAGTTGAACATAAGTGTGGGTGAACTACAGGAGGATTCAGATCATGGTGCATATACTGAAGACAGTAAGCTACACCCATGATGATTCTCATCCTTGCACTCCAATCAAGATGTTCCATTTCTTTATCTGAGAACAAAAGTAAATAGTTAAGCTCTCAAAGAATCAACATTGAATAAAATATTCACCAGGAAATATGCATGCAGGTGATAATATTACCATGCAGATGCTCAAAAAGGGTTCCATTGGGCGCATATTCAAACACCATCATCCTGTTGAAAGGTTCATCCTCCTCACAGTAGCCAATAAGGTTGACAAAGTTCTTGTGATTAACTCGTGACAGTTTATCGATCTACAGTTAGTTCCGATATAACAATTGATCAAAAGAAAAATATGGATAAAAAATGATCAAAGCATAAAACTGGTTATGGGCACAAAATGTTAAGTTTATATATCATGACGTAAAAACAACAAAACCTTTCTCCGATAGGCCATCTCTGAGTTTTTGACCACTCTTTTAAAGATGAAACGTTGATTGATGCAACAGCAATCTCAACCCCACTAGAAAGTGTCCCTTTATAAATTGTAGAACTGTCAATTGTGTCAATTATATTGCTAAAATCCTCACAGGCTGTTTCCAGTTCTGATCGGTTTAACTTCGGCACACCTGCAATTCAAATAAACTGAAAATTAAGGTTTTTCTGCAATAAACAAAAATAATACCAGAGTCTTGCTGACAAATTCAAACTGGTCCAGACATCATCTCAGATCAAGCCACCTCATGATAAGTAAATTAAAACCCGCAACACCAACAGGTATCTAGCAGGAATATTAGAAACTGGACAAGTAATGAAAACCCAATTACCCTGCCATATGTTTCACAGCACGGGAAGCTTAGTCTCCATTGTCCAAATTCAAAAAGTAATACAACTGGGGCCATTACCAAATGTAACAAAGATGAACATTTAAGTTTCTGTCAATTGACAAAATAGTTTAAGAATCTTTCGTTTTAGCATGATAATTCCTACCATGATCAAACCCTGGATTATGTAATAAAAATCTGAATATTTAAAACTATGCAATTTCTAAGGAATAATACATTTGAATTATCTTATCAGCATATACAATGTAGTACCACAGTGAAGACGTAACTTGATCATTTAGCATAATTAATCATGCTCACCAATCAACAGTTCAACGAGACAAATCATTTGGTTGTTGACACATAATGAAACAAAATATTTGACAATTACCTGTAACAAAAGCTTTCTGCAGTTGTCCACTTAGTCCAGTTTTCCAGGGACGTATGGATTTTGCTGCTCGTTTCCGACAAATGATAACCATGGCCACAAGTGCAAGCAAGATGACCACACAGGGAATGGCAATGAGATATTTCCATATATCCTCAGAAGCAGAAGATTGTTGAGCAGTTGGCTCTGCATTAGAGGTTTCGGATGACTGATTAGCAGGCTTTGAATCAGTCCCTGGAAGAGGGGGATCAACCAATGGTGGTGGTGCATGAGACTGTTTCTTTGTTCCTGATGGCACAGCAGGGAATGTTCCACTACTTCTGGTAGTTGGCAGAGAAATGATCTGTACAGTGAAAGACCCAGCAGCAGCAGGTGCAGCTGGGAGGTTCTTCAACTGCTCAAGTAGCCTACGACGTGCAAAAGGGACAAGATTCCTTATGTTATGGGCCATTTGTTGCTCAGATGAACCTAGTTAAGAAAAATAATGTCATTGTTTCACAGAAGCCATACTTTGTAGTCCAGTGGACTGAGATTTTTTAATTGTTCTACTCACCAGGCATATCACCGCAGCAGCTGTCATTGTGCTCAGCCTGAGAGTCTTTTTGCAACTTGAACCTTGTAAGAAGGTAAATCAAGTGAACAAAGAGTACAAGATGATTTTAAAAACTAAAATAACATAGCCAACAATCAAAACAGGACAGTAAAAAGATATATGATAAATTCATACCCCATTAATGAGAAGGCATTGAGGCAATGTATAAGGGCTCCTTTAATTGGGATGAACAACGATCCTGCTCTGTTCAGTTGTTTTAAACTACTCTGCCATATGCTGTCAATTTAGGCAATAAGTAATTAGGAAAGTAGAGTGCTAGAACTCCTGATAAGTCTAATTAATCAGTTAAAAGAAACTGTGCTATAAAACGAAGCATATCAATCTCCTACATGCAACATAATCAATGAAAAATTTTGAAGAACTATTTGTAGAATCAAGTTCAATGTATTTTAGAAAAAATAGGCTTTGTAATAATTCTAAGCTAGCAGCAACTAAGTCTGAGAATATTTTGGGGCCATCATTCTGCATGGTGTGCTATGACCTTATGCTGAAGCTTATCCTAGCAAAACCTATTCAAATTGCTTCACAGAAAAATCAGAGAAGTGCTGTCTATCATGTTCAAGAACTGATTTGCCACATGAAAGTTATTTTTTGCCCATCCTGACTCGGTATTTCAACAGTAGAATAAAGCAGAGCAATGAGTGACTCCGTGAATGCCAGAATTGACATAAGCGCTAGAATTAACAATTCAGTTGTGAATACAAGTTAAAGATGTAGAGCATCTAATTACTCAAATAGGTTATGTATCATCCCATAAAGCTAAGAGTCATGCAAGTCATTTGAAGCACTCTTTTGATCATCAGAGGCATTTGTTATCTCTGTGGTTAGAGAGCCATATTAAATGGTCTTAAAGGAAGCTGATGTCCTCCCTTTTTTCATATAATCATGTTGCAATTAGACTTTACAAACTAGGCATTTAAAGAAATTTTAAGCTAATGAACCTCAAAAATCAGTCTGTTTTATGAAATATATATCTTCTTCTAACTTAACCTAGCCCAAGCAATTACGAAGTTATGCCATATTAATAAGTTTTCATAAAAAAGACAATGGGGTAGGAGTTCTGATGGTTTTGTAGCATGCATCCTTGAATTATGGGTGGACAAGAATAGGTTATAAGGAAAGGGGATCAACCAACAGAGAGAAATGACAAAACCACTGTGACGAGTATGCTCTTACCAAAGTCCAAACTTTCTATTTATACAGCCAATTCCAGCAGCCAATGTCGATGTAAGATTTTCCTCGAACTGCAGTTCAGAGAGCAGGTTTAGCCTCCCAAGATCTGAAGGAATGCTGCCCTCAAATTTGTTATCGCAAAGTAACCTAAGGTGGAAGGTAATTTAGTTAAAGGTAACGCACATAATAAAGCATTATGCACAGCAAAAGTTTACAAGAGTGAACTTACAAGCGCTTTAGAGACAGCATTTTGCCTATCTCTAATGGAATTGTTCCACCCAAGTTATTTTCCCTCAAATCCAATAGCTCCAGCTTCGTAAGCTCTCCAAACTCCTTTGGAATGGCACCAGAGAAATGGTTTTTACAGAGCACGCTGTTAACATAAACAGCAAGAATAAGATCCAGAAAATACAATTAGGCTAAGCAAGCAGTAATAAATATTACCAAATATGATGTTGCATGTTAAGAAGTACATATAGTGATTCTCATTTACAGGATTCCTTGATTTCAAACACTAAGTTAATCTATTGCAATGTATAAAACCACTGTTTATCCAAGAATGATGATGAAGACAACCAGTAAACAAGAATGAAAATGTGAAAGATATGGCAGAACTTTGTTTCCAGATAATATATTGGGACTGAGTAGTAATTGGTAATTGCAATATCAGATGTTGCCGACTTTTATCAGGACTGTTGTGCATGAGAGACGAAATACAAGCTAAAGAAGATTAAGAGTTTCAGAGGTAAAATTAAAACGAAAATACACTCATTTAGCAGCAAATTGTGAGTCCTTACAGTGATCTTAATTCGCTTAATTTCCCCAGCTCAGGTCCCAATGTTCCTTCCAAAGAAAGGGCACTCAAAGAACTTCAGACAACAAAAAAGACATCAGAAGATTCATCCTTCACAGTTTACACCATAAAGAACTTTTTAACAAAAAACTCTTTAATTATGATCAATAGTTACTTTGTGAGACCATTCACAAACTAAATTCCAATTACCAATCAAACAAGGAAATTGGAAGGATTCTTTCTCATATTCAAATGTATTTTCATTAATGAGTATGCAGGAACATAGCAGGACTTACAGCATTTGCACTTTACTGTCAATACAATGAACCCCCAACCACACACATGGCGTGCTGTCATTGGAATTCCAATTTGCAAACGCACCATAAGGATCAGAACCGATTCTCGCTCGAAATGCTAACAGAGCCAAACCTGCTTTTCCAAATCCATTTACAATCAGAGAAACAAGTAAATAAATTATTAAATCGAACAACCTTGTAATAAGAAAAGAAAGAAAGAAAGAACATAACAGCAATACCAGAAGGAGGAATTACCATCAGAGTTAATAGCCAAAGACTCTTGAATGATAAAACTTGGAATCAAGAGCAAGAAGCTTAACAAATGAGATTCAATTGGGTTCCATCTATCCCCCATGGCTTGATAAACCAAATGGTGCAGTGGCGGAGGTAGCAAAGATATCTGCCAACAGCCAGGGCGCTATACAGAATCGCCAGGTTTTCCTTATACAAACGCACCACCTCTTACAAACTCACTCTACAAAACGGAACAACACTGCCGACAACAACAAAAGAGAAGAAAAAAAATGTCTGCGTTCCCTTTGGTTTACAAGCAAACGTCAAAGAACGAAATTTTTTTCTTTTTTACTAGAAAACTATACTACACAGAAACGTAAATTCACCGCCTTTGGTGACGATCACATCAGGGTCTCTCATTTGCTATTTTTTTATTTGATCTTACAACACCCTTTTCCTTGACAAGTGCATGTGAATTATCAACAGCTGAAACTTAACTTTCTCCTTTCAATCTCCAGAGAAGCTGAAAGAAAGAAAAAAAAAACCATGCAAAAGGAATAAAGAAATGTTAGCAACAGAATAACCTCGAGAGCAAGCAATAGATGAAAAGCAAAAGGGTCTCTAAAACAAAAAAGGGGAGCTAAAATTACCATAAAGGGTGCACAAAATCAAATTTTTTTCCCTTCTTTGATGGAATTATTGCAATGTTATTGGGATTTTGTCCAAATGATTGAAATAGTACCAAAAAAAAAAAGGCAGGCTTGTTGATTGGCGGGGGAGTAGAGATAGAGACTCAAAAGGCAGCAAAGACAAAAAAATATGCAAAGAATTTGGAATTTGAAACAACAAAACTAAGAAAAAAAACTCAAACTTTTTTTCTATTACTGCCCTTTTTCAGAGGATGATCTCAAAGCAGTAATTCCTTCTCTTCGACCATCATTGGTCTCTCTAACACACAGCAATGGGGGGCTTCAGGTTATGTTCTCTTAATCTTTTTCTAATCTTCTTACAAAATTTTCCAGAGATTTTCTTTCTCTCTCTTTTTCTTTCCTCCGTAGCTGGAGCATGATTGAAGCCCCCACCAGCCACCCCCACGAACTCTGATTCTGTTTTACCTTTTTTTCCTCAATTTTTTTCTTTTTTTTTAAGGGTCATAATAAAATTTGCCATTTTTTAAGGTGTTTAATTTTGGGAATAGAGAGGGAGAGTGAGGGGCCCACGTAAAAGTATAATTGAATTTAATTAATTAAATAATTACTAATTAGTATTGAGAGTATTGGCGGGAAGGATTAAGGAGAGGACCAACTGTCAACTCTGGCCCTACGTAAATGAAGAACGGTGGTGAGGGCCCCCCACTTCCGTTGCACTCGGACACGCTTTCTCTATTTTTTATTTATTTTTTTAACCTTTTGACTAGGCCCACAATTTGCCTGCTTCCCATCATTATTACGAGAATAATATAATTTTTTTTTATTGGCTTTGAGAATAATTACGAACGTTAGGATTTGATCTTATTTTTGTTTGATAATGTTAGGTCTAATATGCACCTAAGCTCAAGAAACCTTAAGTAAAGATAGAGCGCAATTTGTTAGAGATAAAATATTAGCCGTTTAAGCTAGCAGTCAACAAACAATTAAAAGCAAACGATTTTTTCTAAAAAATTATTTGGATAATAAAATCAATAAAAAGAAAACATCTGGTACCTTCCACTCAACTAATAGCATCGGTCGAACGTCAAGCGTTAGCGTGATGCTTCGACTATCCTTGATTGTACTCTGTTTTGCACGTATTTTTAGCTTTTACCCTTTGCATAGAATCTACCTTCATTATTGTTGACCTTAACAGATATCCTCGATTAAAAATGATTGATTGAATTATTAGCTTAATAGTCATCTCAACATTTGTCACAAAATAGAATTAAGTCCTCAAAGTTTAAATGCATGGATATCAGTTCTCAACGTTACAAAATAATTGAATTAAAGACTTCCGTTAAATCCTTTGATTTTCGTTACTCCTACCAATCATAAAACTTAACGGAAATTAAATGATTTAACGAAAATGTCCTTAATTTAATTATTTTGTAACGTTGAGGACTGATTTTCTTGAATTTAAACGTTGAGAACTTAATTCTATTTTGTGTCAAACATTGAGGTCATATTTGGCTATTAAACCTTGAATTATTTGATCTAAATTTCGAATTGTAATTACATTTTGGTTTATTTTAAGAATTTTAAGGTTTTTTTATAAAAAAAAATTTTCATCTTTATTTATGTGATTAATATATTATTTATTTTTGAATTTAATGAAAAGATATTAAATATTATTAATATTTAGTTAGCATTGGATGAGCTAGCGGGCGAACTCATGTGCTTAATTGTGAGGTTGTTTAATTTGTGAAAAGAAAAAAAAAATTAAAGGTGCCAACATTTGCCAACGTTTTGATATTCAAGTTAATATTTAAAAAATATGAAAAAGAAAGTAAGGAAAGAGAAATGAAGAATTAGTTTTTTGGTTACAAATCGAAAAGAAAGAAGTTAGGATGAAATTGAGGAATAATGAATGAGCGATCTTAAGTGTTTTTCTCATCTTTATGCTTTTTTTTTTAAATAAAAATATTTAATAATTGAATATGAAGGTGGGATTGTTTAGATTCAGGTTAAATTTTATAATATGTCGTATTTTATCTTTAACCATTCGATCAAGATGTTTTTGATAATTTTATGCTTTTTATATATGCATTATGAGAGTAATTATTTGTCACGCTCACATCCCATCTTGTCCATTTGATTTTTAGCGATATACGAGATTCAACCATCTTTATTCTAATACTTTTATGGGCCCGATCCTTATAGAACTTATTTATGCTTAATCAATATAAATAATATTTTGCCAATTGCAATGCACAGATTTTTTTATTTAAATGTACCTAGAATAGAATGGCGACTGTCGAGAGCTCTCATGTGGATCAACAGGATGATTCTATTGCTAGTGAGGTAAGGAGGCGGACAAAGAAAAAGGTGAAGAGGGGCCGATCAACGTCCGAAGAGGAGATCATTAACTGTTAGAATATTTTCAAAAAGTGGATGAATTATTGATTAAATATAAAGTTTAATCAATGGAATTAAGAAACTAATGCCTTGGTAAGGTTTCGGGTTAAGAAAATCGAAGTAAACTCCATTAATTGAAGCTTGGTAGGGCAGTCAACTGCCCTTGTGCAGAAAACATTCTGTATAAAATTTACACTAAGGCAGTTGGATGCCTTGGGAAGGGAGTCGACTGCCTTGGGGAGCAGTCAACTGCCTTTATAGGGCAGTCAACTGCCCATATAAGGTAGTCAACTGCCCATAATACGAACAAGCTTTTGTATAAAATTTATGTTAGAGCAGTCGACTGCCATGAGAGAGCAGTCGACTGCCATACCTGGACTTGCTTACTGTTTTAAAAATATACTAGGGCATTCGACTGCCATTTTCGGGCATCCGACTGCCCAGTATAAAAAGTGTATACGACGGCTAGTTTCTTGCTTAAAGAGTTACAAGCTCATCCAAAAGATGTTATTCAACTTCTGAATGGTTAAGTAACATTACCATTTGTCTCCAAAGGTTGTGACTGTTGGCTCTTATAGGCTATACCGAGAGGGGGGGTGAATCGGTTTTTAACTAACCTTAAGCTCGTTTTTCGGTTTCTCTAAATTCTCTAGCCTATATTGATATTTTCTAAGTTCTCTAGGCTAGACAAGCATGCAATTCAAGTTCAATTAAATAAACACAATATAAGTGCAAGCAAATAAAGAGTAAGGAGAGAGAGATTTACACAATCGATTTATAGAGGTTCGGCTACCTTGCCTACGTCCTCTACCTTGAGATGCTCCCAAGGATTTTCTCCAAATCCACTATCTTGAATTTGTGATTACACTCCCTCTTTTCAAGGCTCAAGAGAAACCTCTCTCTTTTTCTAGGCTCAAGAGAAACCTCCCTCTTTTTCTTAGGCTAAAGAGTAACCTCCCTCTTTTTCAAGGCTTAAGAGAAACCTCCCCTTTACAGAGAATGAAGTGAGTTTACAAATGAGTAATCAAAGAGAGCCTCTAGATAGGCAAGTGATTACAGAAATTAAGCACAAGGAAAAACCTATACAAGATTTGTGCTATTCTATACAAAGAATATGAAAATGATGGAAAATGAAACTTTTGTAGCTCTTGATTTGTTGTTTTAAGCTTGTAGATTTGAGGAATATGAGATTTGAAGTTGCTGAGTGGTTCCTCTTGCTTCCTTTAGCTTCTAAGCCTCTATTTATAGTCCCTTGGATGTATTCTAGCCGTTGGGTGGAGCCAAGATTGAATATGACCGTTGTATCTCACAAAACTAGCCGTTATAGGCTATTTTCGGGCAAAGGGATCGATCCTGCTACAGTGGGGATCGATCCTTTTCTTCCAGAGGGCATTTTTCCTGCACTTTTGGGTTAGAAATGATATGACCTTTGATCCTAATTCAACCTAAACTATTTATAAGTTTTAAGGGAGTTTTTCTTGACTTTCTCAGATGAAAGACATGTCCAAAAATTCATCAAGTGATTTTCTAAAATATTCAAAACATTTATAAAGAATTAAGACCAATAAGGATATGCATCATTAAATCATGATCTTAATGTTTGATATGATCACTTGAAATATATTGAGAAAATCATGTGTGATAAGGCAAATTTACAATATGAATTAAAACATTAAAGCTTACTTAAGTTTTTGTCATTTCAAAATATATATAGCAATTTAAAGCTAACAATCTCCCCCTTTTTGATATGACAAAACTTAATGTAAATTTGCTTTGAAAATTCTTTGATAAAATACTCCCCCTCAAATAAAGCAGGATTTTATAAAGCTCCCATTTAATATAAGCATGGGTTTTGAAAATGAATTTTCCTTCATTATCTTCCCCCTTAATATCTCTCCCTATATCTATCTCTCCCTTTATCTATCTCTCCCCCTTTTTGTCATAGCAAAAAGAAGAAAAAATAAAAAATATGCTCCCCCTAAAATCATGGCTATGTGAGAACAAATAAAAATGCTCCATCCAACAAGAAACATGTTAGTACATGGGACTTATAGCACAAATAAATAAGTCAATATTCTCAAAGAGTATGAAATATTTATGCAATGAATATGACTTATGATCCTATACCAATTGTTTATAAATAATTTTGATACCAACTGTTGATAAGTAATTTTGCAAGAAGGTTCCAATTGGTAAGAAGTTAAGCAAGCACCTAAGTATATTAATTGTTCTTCTAAAGTCCAATTAAGGTGCATGGTAATACATCATGATTATGAGCTAAAATTAGATGACATATGAATACATGAGCTCATGAATCACATTCAATCAAGAGTGTGTATAGAATCAAGATATATAGCAATTAACTTCAAATTCTAGCACACGAGTTTCATGTAAAAATATCCTAAGAGAATTCTCCTCTATTTGTCATTTTAAACTAAAGAGCATGAGAAGAATTGTCAATTTAAAGCTCATACCAATTGGCAATTTAGATTTGGCTTACTAATTATTGAAAATATGGTTACCAATGATACTAATTGTTATTTCAACCTAAATACCAATTGTTACTTATGGTTGACTTAGGCATTTTGCATGAATCCAATATTTATGTGTAGTGTGTTCATGTCAAGAAAATAGTCATTCTAAATATGCAAGAACACAACACACATCATCAAATATGCATATGGATCAATTAATCATTAGCACACTATCATAAGGTCTTAATCCATATTCATATTCACAAAATTATACCATATGGAAGATTCAAAAAATCAAGGTATTCAAGCAAACACATTTTCTTCCATGGTTTCAAGCACAAAAATCCTATGCTCATTTTCCAATTCAAGTCCTTAACCAATTATGAGCAAGGAAAGATTCAAAAATACCATTTTAATCAATTAAGAGCCATATCCCTAGTTGTCATCATCATTTAATGTTCTAGAGGGTATATGCTATTTTAACTAAAATGGTTTCACCTAAGTGAATCAATATAATCAAGCTAAAATATATGTTATCATTAAAATTCATAAACTACGAGTGAGGTTAAGCACATAATATCATGAAAACAACTATTCTCATCTCATAGGCATGATTATTGATTCAACTCAAGCAAGCATGTAAGTTCAACATCAAAACAATCAAGAATAAATGCATGGATATCAATCAAGGTACATTTGTTCAAGTTTGCATTTATCTTTGAATGTTGGTGTTGTCATTAAAGCCCAAGTTCTTTACTAATTTGGCCATAAGAAAAATTTAAGTACATGGATGATAAAGTTTCATGCTTTTGAACATTTAGGATCCATTTACCATCACAAATTATAGGCCAAGGGAAATTATGACCTTATACCAATTGTTGAATTTGCATTTGAAATCAATCCTTAAGGTCAAGTTTTAATTTTTCTTCCACTAGATGTATAATTATCATGAAACCTAGTGTGGAATAGATAAGTCAAGCCAAGAGACATAATCCTATAAGCATGCTTGATTGAGATGAACAAAAGATATGAAAAACACTCATTATGCACAAGTTCATCAAATTCTCAAATATATATAAAACATTGAAATAAATCTCAAAAATTATGCTTAAGCATTCAATGAAAGTATATTTCAAGATTATTTCAAGATTCATGTAATTCAGGACCATCTTTAATGAGAAAAACGATTTTGCACTTGTGAGCTCAACAAAAATGATATGGATTGTTGAAAGTGATACAATTTGTTGGAAATGATACAAATTGATGGAGTTGAGGCATGATATCAATGAAAAATGAATTTTCATAGTTTAAAGATCATAAAAAAAGTTAAAACAATGAATTTTAAGTTGAGAAGAGAGAAAATATCAAAACAATGAAAAGTTCTTCTCAATTTCGGTTGAAAACATGCAGGAGTACCTTTTCTGGCCTGGGGGGATCGATCCTGTTACAGTGGGGATCGATCCCTCATATGCTTCCTGCAAATTCTGCAGTTGTTTTGACAGAAAATTGGACTTGTGAGGTACCAAACTTCGTTTTTGAGTAATTTAAGTCCAAGTAAGGGTTTAAACATTTGTAAAACATGATTTTGGACTTGTATGAATGAAACATCTGAATGAAAAACCATTTTACAAAAGATTTTGCAATTTTGGAAGAATTTGCACAATAAAATGCATTTTTGGCCTCAAAGGGGGTCATTTTAAGCATTATGCATATTTTGTCAAAACCTAAGCTTTGGAAACCACAAATATGCCAAAACAAACTTGTTCACATAGATTTTAAGCACATATAACATCAAATCATCATACTTGTGAACATTATGCCATGATTTCCAACATATTCTTCATTAAGGCTCATGACAAGGCATTTTGCATATATGACATATTTGATCATTTAAGGCAAGTAAATACATTATCAATACATAGAAAACTTGCTTAAACTACAGAAATTCAATAATCATCATAAATCATGCTTTTCATTCAATCTATCAAGTACTATTCATCAACCAATCAATAATCATTCAACATGCCTTTTCTTTATTCATTCAACTCACAATGCACCAAGAATCATTAACACATTTTCTCATCAAAGCACAACTAATCAAAAAGTTTAAGGAGTAATGAATTAAGCTTACAAAACTCCTTTGCTTGAGTATGCTTTGCCTTGATGTGTTGGGTCCACCATTAGCCACTCTTTGAGAAATGGTTGTCACCTTGCTAAGGATGGATTTCCAAGCTCTTCCTCTTTCTCATTGGCATAAGCAACTCCATGAGGATGTGTTGAGCATTCAAACTTCATTGTATCTTGTATCTCCATGCTCTAACACTCCTACAACACACAAATTCAAGCATGCTTTGGTACCCAAATTTTCTTGGGTCCATGAGAGTTAGTGCAAACAATTTTTGATCCTTTTGGGATCCCTTTCAAGCTCAAATCATCATTATTCATAGCATGCTTTGGCACCCACATTTTTCTAACTACTCTTCCTCTAAATGTGGTTTTTCTATTTGTGCATGCTTGTGAAGAGTGTCCTATTCTATTGCATAGTGAGCATGTGAGAGATGTATCATGCATAGAATTTTTGCTCACAAGGAAATTTTTTAGATGAGTTTCTTTTTGTATTGCATTATAACCTAACCCATCTTTATCAAAGAAAGCTCTTTGGGTCTCTAACATATGATCTAGCTTTTGTTGACCCATATAAAACCTAGAAAATGAGTTATGCAAATTTAAGTTCTTTTTATTCAACTCATTTATTTCTAGATTTGCTTCTTCTAACTTCTTCTCAAATTCAAGTTTGGCATTTAATAGCATTTCATTTTCTATTTTCAATTTAGCAATGATTTTCTTAAATTTGGAGTTCATGCATTGAAAATCATTTGCTAATTCATTAAAGGCATTTTGTAGTTCATCAAATGTATAATCATTATCTTCACTAGAACTACAACTAGCCTCATCATCACTAATGGCCATAAAGCATGAGTAGGCTACCTCTTCATCTACATTTTCCTCATCGGAGCTATCACTATCACTCCATGCAGCCACAAATGCTTTCTTCTTAGGTTTCCTATCCTTTTCCTTCCTAAGTATGGGGCAATCTAGCTTAGTGTGACCCGGTTCATTGCATTTATAACACACTAAGTGGTCTTTTTCTCTTCTACTTGACTCTCCCCTATGATGTTTCCTATTTTGCTCTCTCTCTTTCATTCTCATAAATCTATTAAATCTTTTGGCAAACATTGCCATTTCCTTTTCTTCCTCATTTCCACTCTCATCACTATTATCTTCAATGACCTCATGAGTGGAAGACTTAAGTGCTACCCCTACTTTCTTTGAAGGCTCTTCATTTCTTTTTAATTTCATTTCATATGTAAATAGGGAGCCCATAAGTTCATCTAGAGACAAGGTGTTAGGATCCTTAGATTCTTCTATAGCAGTCACCTTTGCCTCCCAAGATTTTGGCAAGCTATTCAAGATTTTCTTAACCATTTCTACATTGGAATAGCTTTTGCCTAATGCCTTAAGTCCATTAATTATGTTATTGAACCTAGTGTACATTTCACTCATGGACTCATTTTCTTTCATTCTAAATAGCTCATAATCATGTGTGAGCATTCCTACTTTGGTTTCCCTAACTTGATTGGTCCCTTCATGTGTGATGGCCAATTTGTCCCATATTTGCTTAGCATTTTCACATAGGGACACTCTATTATATTCATTAGGACCTAATGCACAAAAGAGAGTGTGTATGGCCTTGGCATTCAATTGTGCCACTCTCATGTCATTTGTGTCCCACTCATCCTCACTCTTAGGGACATCCTTTCCATCTACTTTCTTCATAGGAATTCTAGGACCATTCACTATAATTCTCCACACTTCATAATCATTAGATTGTACAAATAGCATCATTCTAGTTTTCCAATATGAGTAATTCTCACCATTGAAGAGTGGAGGTCTAACTAATGATTGTCCCTCTTCTCCCAGGGTGTGCCTACATTCAAGTGAGCCATTTGTGATCGTTTTGCTCGATAGATGTTAGTCTAATTCAATCTCGAGCCCAAGCTCTGATACCAATTGTTGGCTCTTGTAGGCTATACCGAGAGGGGGGATGAATCGGTTTTTAACTAACCTTAAGCTCGTTTTTCGGTTTCTCTAAATTCTCTAGCCTATATTGATATTTTCTAAGTTCTCTAGGCTAGACAAGCATGCAATTCAAGTTCAATTAAATAAACACAATATAAGTGCAAGCAAATAAAGAGTAAGGAGAGAGAGATTTACACAATCGATTTATAGAGGTTCGGCTACCTTGCCTACGTCCTCTACCTTGAGATGCTCCCAAGGATTTTCTCCAAATCCACTATCTTGAATTTGTGATTACACTCCCTCTTTTCAAGGCTCAAGAGAAACCTCCCTCTTTTTCTTAGGCTAAAGAGTAACCTCTCTCTT
Organism: Heritiera littoralis; assembly: GCA_031772115.1. Classification (NCBI taxonomy): domain Eukaryota; kingdom Viridiplantae; phylum Streptophyta; class Magnoliopsida; order Malvales; family Malvaceae; genus Heritiera; species Heritiera littoralis. Next base: position 2,884,778 of record JAPDPK010000026.1, on the reverse strand, counting down.
TTTCAAGGCTTAAGAGAAACCTCCCCTTTACAGAGAATGAAGTGAGTTTACAAATCAGTAATCAAAGAGAGCCTCTAGATAGGCAAGTGATTACAGAAATTAAGCACAAGGAAAAACCTATACAAGATTTGTGCTATTCTATACAAAGAATATGAAAATGATGGAAAATGAAACTTTTGTAGCTCTTGATTTGTTGTTTTAGGCTTGTAGATTTGAGGAATATGAGATTTGAAGTTGCTAAGTGGTTCCTCTTGCTTCCTTTAGATTCTAAGCCTCTATTTATAGTCCCTTGGATGTATTCTAGCCGTTGGGTGGAGCCAAGATTGAATATGACCGTTGTATCTCACAAAACTAGCCGTTATAGGCTATTTTCGGGCAAAGGGATCGATCCTGCTACAGTGGGGATCGATCCCTTTTGTCCAGAATCTTGATTCTGGGCTTCAGGGACCTTGGGAAGACTTTCTGCCAAAAAGGGATCGATCCTGCTACAGTGGGGATCGATCCTTTTCTTCCAGAGGGCATTTTTCCTGCACTTTTGGGTTAGAAATGATATGACCTTTGATCCTAATTCAACCCAAACTATTTATAAGTTTTAAGGGAGTTTTTCTTGACTTTCTCAGATGAAAGACATGTCCAAAAATTCATCAAGTGATTTTCTAAAATATTCAAAACATTTATAAAGAATTAAGACCAATAAGGATATGCATCATTAAATCATGATCTTAATGTTTGATATGATCACTTGAAATATATTGAGAAAATCATGTGTGATAAGGCAAATTTACAATATGAATTAAAACATTAAAGCTTACTTAAGTTTTTGTCATTTCAAAATATATATATAGCAATTTAAAGCTAACAGTGACCTTGTTAAACAATTGTGTTTGATGAATCAAACAACACAATTGAAAAACCATATCACTTGATTAAAGGTTGCATGACTTGGAATTAATCTCTATAAATAGAGATGTCAAGTTCATACTTGAGATATATATCAAAATATACCAGAATAATTCTGATATTCTTTCTTCCCTCTCACTCTCAAACTAAAGATAAGTTTCTTAGGCATTATTTGCTGCAGAAGATAGTGACTAAGACAAGATACTTTTGTACTTGTCAAGGGTATTTAGTGGTTTAATTTCACTAATGCAAAGTGATTTTAAACAAGGGCTTTTTGTATCCTAGGATATTCGATAAACCCCTGTTGCATGCCGTAATTGGTGGGGGCGAAATAATCCTAAGGAAAGTGGCATTATAGCAGCACGCCTAGAAGCCATTTCTGCATTTGTTCGTGATTACCAAGGAGATCAAAATTCAAGGTGATTCAAGGCACTCAAGAACACTCAAGGTCATCTTCATATCCACCAAGGAGGTTCAACACAGAAGCAATACCATTTGTATTACAAACTTAGGATTATCTGGCTGTAATGAAGATGGATTCCTTGAGAGAGATGGCTACCAACTTTCAGAAATTGGAAAGATTTGATGGAGGGAATTTTCTAAGATGGCAACAAAAGATGCGGATTCTCCTCACCACACTCAACATTGAATATGTCCTCACTACTCCAAAGCCAAAAGAGAAAGAAAATGAATCAAGTGAGCAAGTTCATCAAAGACAGAAATGGGAAAACGATGACTACACTTGCAGGGGTTGCATTTTAAACGGTATGTCTGATTCCCTATTTGATACATATATCACAATTACTACAGCAAAAGAATTGTGGGATAAGTTAGATGCAAGGTACATGGCAGAAGATGCAACTAGCAAAAAGTTTCTAGTGACAAGTTGGAATTCTTTCAAAATGAATGAATCCAAATCTGTCATGGAACAATTTGCTGCGATTGAAATCATCCTAAATAAATTCAAGCAATATAATATGTCTATGGATGAATCAATTATTGTATCTTCTATCATTGATAAACTCCCATCAACATGGAAAGATATCAAGAGGACCTTGAAACATAAAAAGGAAGATATAACTCTTGAGTACCTTGCAAGCTATCTTCGGATAGAGGAACAATATCACAAGGAAAATGAAAAAGAAAAGGAGACTAACATCCAAGGTGTGGAGGATGTTCAACCCAGCAAGAAATCCACAAAGAAAAAGGAGCATTCCATCAAAGGTCAGAAATTCAAAAAGAAAAAGGGTGCATGTTTCCATTGTGGAAAACAAGGGCACTTTAAGAAGGACTGCTACATCTTCAAAAAGAAGAAAGGTGCATCCATGGCAACCAAGGACAACTTTGTTGCTGTAATTTCTGAGATCAATGTCCTTGAAGACAAGGAAGCATGGTGGATTGATTCCGATGCTACAAAGCATGTGTGCACAAACAAAGCTCTGTTCAAAACTTTCCAAGAGGAAGAGAAGGCAATGTGCTCTACATGGGAAATTCTTCAACAACTGAAATCAAAGGCAAAGGGACAATAGATTTAAATTTTACTTCTGTAAAGATATTAACTTTAACTAATGTTTATTATGTTCCAGAAGTTAGGAAAAATCTTGTGTCTGTAAGTTTGCTCAACAAATTTGGTTTCAAGTTAGTGTTTGAAGGGGATAAATTTATATTATCCAAGGGTAGAATCTTTGTTGGGAAGGGTTATGCCAATGAAGGCATGTTTAAACTTAATATATCTTCCATCAATAATAAGATGAATGATTCTATTTACATGGTTGATTCTTTTGATTTATGGCATAGTCGATTAGGTCATATACATTATGCTAGAATGATTAACATGTCTAAATCGAATTTGATTCCTTTCATAAAAACAAGTGATAGAAAATGTAAATCTTGCATGCTTACAAAGATAATAAGGAAATCATTTCCTAAGGTGGAAAGAAGTTCTAAATTGCTTGAATTAGTACATAGTGATGTAGGTGATTTGCATGGAACCCCATCTATAGGAGGAAAGAAATACTATGTTACTTTTATTGATGATTTCTCTAGGTTTTGCTATGTTTATTTGATGCATTCTAAGAATGAAGCATTAGAAAAGTTCAAAACATATAAGAATGAAGTAGAATTGCATTGTGATACTAGAATTAAAACCTTGAGAACTGATAGGGAAGGAGAATACTTTGATCCATCATATTTTGAATATGTTGGAATTGTACATAAACTAACCCCACCATACAGTCCTCAATCTAATGGTGTGGCTGAAAGGAAAAATAGATCACTAACTGAAACGGTGAATGCCATGATGTCCTATTCCGAATTAGGACAAGGTTTTTGGGGTGAGGCAATGTTGACTGCATGTCACATTCAAAATAGAGTTCCAAGCAAAAGGAACAAAGTAACCCCATATGAATTATGGAAGAAAAGGAAACCCAACTTAAGATATCTTAAGGTATGGGGTTGTAGAGCAATAGTTAAAGTTCCTGAACTAAAAGAAAGAAATTAGGTGAAAGGGGAGTTGAGTGCATATTTATTGGTTATGCACAAAATAGTAAGGCTTATAGGTTTTTGGTCATTGAACCAAATGATTCGATTTCAATTAATATAGTTATTGAATCGAAAGATGCCTTATTTGATGAAGGAAGATTTAATTCAATTCCTCATGCAAAAGACATTGCTAAAATAGTTCAAAAGATCTTGAACATGATTCTTCCAAATTTCAAGAAGAAGAAAACCTTGTACCTAGAGTAAGTAAAAGAGCTAAAAAAGTTAAAACTTATGGGTCAGATTTTCACATGTTTCTTGTTGAAGGAACAAGAGAAAATATAGATAATCATATTGAATATTGCTTCAATATGGAATTCGATCCTAGGACATTTGAAGAGGCTATGAAGTCTCAAGATATAGCTTTTTGGAAGGAAGCTATAAGTGATGAGATGGATTCAATTATGGGAAATAATACATGGATTTTAGTAGATTTGCCTCCAGGTTGCAAACCAATAGGTTGCAAGTGGATTTTCAAAAAGAAAATGAAACTGGATGGTACTATAGACAAATTTAAGGCTAGACTTGTTGCTAAGGGATTTACACAAAAGCATGGAATCGATTATTTTGATACATATGCACCGGTAGCAAGAATTGCTACAATCAGAATGCTTATGGCATTGGCTCTATATATAAATTGGAAATTCACCAAATGGATGTAAAAACTGCATTCTTAAATGGTGAATTGGATGAAGAGGTGTATATGGAACAACCTGAAGGGTTTGTGATTCCAGGACAAGAAAAGAAAGTGTGTAAACTTATTAAGTCTTTGTATGGACTTAAGCAAGCCCCTAAGCAATGGCATCAAAAATTTGATGAGGTTGTTCTAGCAAACGGATTTATTATTAATGAATCTGATAAATGTGTTTATAGTAAGTTTGAAAATGGTAAAGGTGTCATCATTTGTTTGTATGTTGATGACATGTTAATTTTTGGTACGGACTTAGAACAAGTGGAAAGTACCAAGAATTTTTTGTCAAATAACTTTGCCATGAAAGATATGGGTGTTGCAGATGTGATTTTGGGTATAAGGATTCATAGAATGGATAATAAATTGATCTTATCTCAATCACATTATGTTGAGAAGATTCTCAAAAGATTTAATCATTTTGATAGTGCAACGATTGCAACACCTTATGATCCTAATTTGAAATTAACTTCAAATAAGGAAATGCTAGTTGCACAACTTGAATATGCAAGAGTTATAGGTTGTTTGATGTATGCTATGACATGCACAAGACCTGATATAGCTTTTGCGATTGGCAAGCTTAGTAGATATACTAGCAACCCTAGTAACTTGTATTGGAATGCCATTTCTAGAGTATTAAAATACTTGAAGAAAACCATTGATTATGACATTGTTTATAGTGGTGAACCTTCGGTCTTAGAAGGATATACAGATGCAAGTTGGATCACCAACATGGAAGATTATTCATCCACAAGTGGATGGATATTCATGTTTGGTGGGGGTGAAGTTTCTTGGGGATCTAAGAAACAAACATGCATAACAGATTCTACTATGGCTTCAAAATTTGTGGCATTAGCTTCGGCAATAAGGAAGCTGAATGGTTGAGAAATCTACTTTATGAGGTTCCTTTATGGCCAAAGCCAATGTCGCCTATTTCAATTCGATGTGATAGTGAAGCAACATTATCAAAGGCTTATAGCCAAGTTTACAATGGGAAGTCTAGACATATTGGTCTAAGACATAGTTATGTTAGACAACTTATTCTAGATAGGGTGATCACCATAAATTTTGTCAAGTCTAGTGAAAACTTGGCGGATCCATTGACAAAAGGACTTACAAGAGAAGTTGTGTCTAAGACTTCCAAGGGGATGGGACTCAAGCCTATTAACTTAGTCACACATGATGGAACCTCAACTCAACGCTTAATTGGACATTAAGTCTTGAGTTTTAACAAGTCCAAGTACATCATATGAATGTGGCTGCAAGTACTTATTTTAAATAATTATTCCCAAGTGATAAAGTGCTTGAAACTGTATGATAAAGGAGGAGGTTGAGTTTTTACTCTTAATGGACCCATAACACGTAAATATAGTGTTGGAATGCTTATACGGTTGTATTCTTGATGGAGTTCACCTATATGAGTGGAAGTGGTGCCGCTTCTAGGAGCTCAGGGCTTGGCTCTCAAGCACTCATGAATAGATACAAGACACATGGCCAGTAAACGTGTCGAGCTTTTGCTAAATGACTCTTGACGAGTTTTGAAGTCTTATGTGTGAATTAATGTATGACTAATCGTATAGAACCGCTGGTTCAAAGAACTAGTTCTACCATGCCGTTCTGATTAACTAAACAGCACTTTTTCACTAAAATGGAGGTTTAAATCAGGATTGATACCTTCATTTATGCATAAGGATTCCTTAAGTATCGGATTTACTTTATTTTGAAAATGGTGGGGGATTGTTAGAATATTTTCAAAAAGTGGATGATTTATTGATTAAATATAAAGTTTAATCAATGGAATTAAGAAACTAATGCCTTGGTAAGGTTCCGGGTTAAGAAAATCGAAGTAAACTCGATTAATTGAAGCTTGGTAGGGTAGTCAACTGCCCTTGTGCAGAAAACATTCTGTATAAAATTTACACTAAGGCAGTTGGATGCCTTGGGAAGGGAGTCGACTGCCTTGGGGAGCAGTCAACTGCCTTTATAGGGCAGTCAACTACCCATAATACGATCAAGCTTCTGTATAAAATTTATGTTAGAGCAGTCGACTGCCATGAGAGAGCAGTCGACTGCCATACCTGGACTTGCTTACTTTTAAAAATACACTAGGGCATTCGACTGCCATTTTCGGGCATCCGACTGCCAGTATAAAAAGTGTATATGACGGCTAGTTTCTTGCTTAAAGAGTTACAAGCTCATCCAAAAGATGTTATTCAACTTCTGAATGGTTAACAACATTACCATTTGTCTACAAAGGTTGTGACCTTGTTAAACAATTGTGTTTGATGAACCAAACAACACAATTGAAAAACCATATCACTTGATTAAAGGTTGCATCACTTGGAATTAATCTCTATAAATAGAGATGTCAAGTTCATACTTGAGATATATATCAAAATATACCAGAATAATTCTGATATTCTTTCTTCCCTCTCACTCTCAAACTAAAGATAAGTTTCTTAGGCATTATTTGCTGCAGAAGATAGTGACTAAGACAAGATACTTTTGTACTTGTCAAGGGTTAAACCTGCTCATGGGCCGGGCCGGGCCGGGCCCATGACAGGTAATAAGGATATTAGCTAATACCCAAGCCCGGCCCGGCCCGATAAATTGGGTCTGATATTTTGTCCAAGCCCGTCCCATTTTTTATACAATAAGCCCGAGCCCGAGCCCAGCCCTCCCGAATATAATTTTTTTATATTTTAATTATTTATTTATTTGTTTTTTATTAGTTTATTTCCTTTAAAATTTAATTTAATTTGTCAAAATTTGTATATCAATTTTCATATTAAATATTTATAATCATGTTTTTTAATTAATAATGTTTTATATATATAAAAAATTATATTATACTTAACAAATATATTAAAAATATACTTAATATTAGAAATATATTAAAAATATATATATTTAATATTAACATCGGGTCGGGCCGGGCCGGGCTCGGGCTTTGAAAGGCTAAGCCCGGGCCCGGGCCCGAGCCTGTTTTTAAACGGGCCTAAAAATTTTGTCCAAGCCCGGTATTTGCATCAAATATTTTTGTCCAAACCCTCCCAAATATCGAACGGGCCTTCGGGCTTGGGCGGGTAGCCCGACCCTTGAGCAGGTCTATCAAGGGTATTTAGTGGTTTAATTTCACTAGTGCAAAGTGATTTTAAACAAAGGCTTCTTTGTATCCTAAGGATATTCGATAAACCCCTGTTGCATGCCGTAATTGGTGGGGGCGAAATAATCCTAAGGAAAATGGCATTATAGCAGCACGCTTAGAAGCCATTTCTGCATTTGTTCGTGATTACCAAGGAGATCAAAATTCAAGGTGATTCAAGGCACTCAAGAACACTCAAGGTCATCTTCATATCCACCAAGGAGGTTCAACACATAAGCAATACCATTTGTATTACATTAACCACGTTATTACGGATAATCAAGAAACGTCAGAGCAAGCGGAAAAATTGATAGGCGATCCGAAAACTACAGCGAATGGAGGTCGGTCTTCCTATAGAGATATGCTCGCCGGTGATCTCAATCTAAATCAAACTGGTTGGAGTGATTGGGGTTTTATGGACAAAGAATGTGATCTACAGTTTGATGAAGCCATATCAGATGATGAGATTGAACCTGATGACACAGTTCCAAGAATCTTTTCTCCCATGAGGAAAAACAGGCGATGAGAAAGCCATGGCGTACATCACTGATTGTTAAACTGTTTGGCAAAATTTTGGGTTTTCAAACTTTGTCAAGCAGGATTAAACAATTATGGCGTCTCTTAGGAAGATACAAGATTGTGGACTTAAGGTATGATTACTTCCTAATAAAGTTCGAGAAACAACAAGACTACATAAATGTTCTTGGTGGTGGTCCATGGATTATAGGCGGACACTATCTCACTGTAAGGCAGTGGACTCCCAACTTTGATCCAGCAGAAGATAAAATTGAGAAGGTCGTCGCCTGGATTCGTTTCCCAGGTTTACCTATGGAGTACTATAACTCCATGGCTCTTGCTAGGATGGGTGAATGTATTGGCCGAGTCATTAGAATTGACAAGAACACAGAAGAGGCTATTCGTAGGAAGTTTGCACGATTATGTGTCGAAATTGACCACAATAAGGCACTGGTCTCCATGATACTTGTTGGAAAACACAAGCAGAGAGTTGAGTTTGAAGGTTTCCACACGATCTGTTTCAACTGTGGAAAGATGGGTCACAGATTAGACAACTGTTCTATGTCTAAATCTAAAGTAGACCAACCAAATGATGCTGTACCAAAGGAGAACATATCCAGGAGCAGAATATTGATGAATCATCCTTTGGACCATGGATGATGGTGCAGCGAAGAAACCGGAAGCCGCTGAACAGGGACGATGCTGGGAAAGGAAAGTCAAAATCGCAATCAAATGTTGAACTTAATCAACGGAATAGATTTACAAATTTGGAGCAAGCAACGGTAATGAAGGAGTTTGGCGAGATTTGCTGCGGGTAATATATCTAAAACAAACGACAAGCAGGGAAAGTCAAACCAACCATTTATTGGGAAGGGTAAAGCTAAAGAGGTTGTCACCTTTCGGCATGTACGAGAAACTAAATCCCATGATTCTGCTTTGATTAAAAAATTTGCATGTGTATCTTTTCCTAATATTTTGGAGCAAATCTCGGTCCCAGGATTTACTTTTATGGCAGGATCTACATCTCATGTGGAAGAGTCTGCAATTCCAGTGGTATCCAACCCAAATTTGGAGAAGCCTAATCCTTCTATTAATGTTGGGCTATTGGAAATACCGAGTGACCCAGCCTGTTTACCCCAACCGAAGCCTCCGTCAAGTTTGTTGGAGCACAATATTTCCTTGTCTGGTGAGCTGCAAGCTACAACGGTACAGGAACATTTAGGTACACGTTCTGCACCCAACAGCTTTGATTTGAATTCTTCGACCGATTTTCATGAACAGGTCAATGAAGGTGTAGAGGATGGGGATTCCTCCATGGAACTACATTAAGACCCTTTTGGGTCTTCTTCTACTATACATGTTAATGTCTGTGATGTTTTGGAACTGTAAGGAGCTAGAAATAGTGAGTTCCGAAGACTAGTTTTAGAATACAAAAGAATGTACAAGCTTGATCTTTTGGTGGTTGCAGAACCAAGGATTAGTGGTGTCGTAGCAGATAGAGTCATTAAAAGGCTTCGTTTTGATAAGGCTTTTAAATGGATGCAAATGGCTTCTCTAGTGGAATTTGGGTGCTCTGGAATTCAACACTTGGAGAGGTTGAGGTAGTTCATAGTTGTGCTCAAATGGTGACCATAAATATCAAGAAGGATAAACTGGAATGGTTTTTCTCTAGGGTTTATGCTAGTCCTATTCCATCGAAACGACAAAATTTGTGGAATTTATTATCTGCATTTGATGCTCTAGACAACTCTCCCTGGTTAATAATGGGAGACTTTAACCAAATTACTACAATTGAGGAAAGACAAAGAGGTTTGTGTGAAGCTTCTTCAAGGTTGAAAGCTTTAAATGATGTTATAGTTAGTAGGCGTCTTATTGATCTTGGAGCATCTGGATGCAAGTTCACTTGGACCAACAATAGACAATTAGGAGGGCTTGTCAGGAAGCGTCTAGATAGAGCATTGTGCAATGGTGAGTGGCGTATGCGATTTCAAGATGCGAAGGTGGCTAACCTACCGAGAGTGCATGGGACTATTGTCCAATTTTGCTCCAACTTCACGTTGCTCTTACACCAGCGAAGCATCTAAGATCATTCCGCTTTGAGGCGACATGGCAACTCCATGAGTCCTTCAACTCTTTAATTAAAAACTTGTGGAAAGGTGATGACAAGTTACAAACCAATCTATCACGTTTTCAACAGGATGTTAAGACATGGAACGTGGAGGTTTTTGGAAATATTTTCAAGAGAAAGAGGAATATTGTTGCACGGTTAGAAGGGGTCCAAAAACAACTTGATTATCAGGCCAATCCATTCCTCTTTCGACTGGAAAAGGAGTTAAAGGCAGAATATAATAATACATTGCTTCAGGAGGAGATACTATGGTGTCAAAAAGTAAGATCTAAATGGATACAATGTGGTGACCGAAATACTAAATTCTTTCATATGACAACAGTGATCAGGAGGAACAGAAATAAAATTTTGGCCCTAAAGAATAAGGATGGTAGTTGGTGCTCGGATCAGACAACCTTGAAGAATTTAGTATTAAGCTTCTTCCATAAACTGTATACAGCTGAAGGGTGTTTGAGTGATGACCTTCTAGATTATTGCCCAAGAGCTTCCTGTCGATTATTGGCGCATCAAGCAGATACATTGGGTGGTACGCCTACAGATGAGGAGATTCATGAGGCGCTTAGAGCGATGGCCTCTTTCAAAGCTCCTGGCCCTGATGGATTCTAAGCGGGGTTCTATAAAGCCAATTGGGAGGTGGTGAATAAATCCTTATGTCGTACCGTCAAAGAAGCTTTTGTGACTGGCTGTTTCGATAATGAATTAAGTAAGGTTTTGGGGATTCTCATTCCAAAGTTAGCTCAACATGAGTTTATCCATCAATTTAGACCCATTAGCCTCTGCAATGTCTCAGTGAAGGTGATATCTCGAATTGTGGTTAATAGACTACGGCCTTATCTTACTAATATTATTGCTCCAACTCAAGGTAGTTTTATCCTGGGTGAAGTACTTCAGATAATATAATCGTTGTGCAAGAAGCTGTTCATTCATTAGCTCGAAGGAAAGGCAAAGTAGGAGACTTAATTTTTAAGATAGACCTCGAAAAAGCTTATGACAGGATTAGTTGGGAATTTTTGCGATGGGTTTTGGCTGATATGGGGTTACCTCCGAATTTAATTAATCTGGTTATGTTTTGTGTTTCTTCTACAGAGATAAATATACTTTGGAATGGGGAATTGACTTCCAACTTTAAGCCCTCTAGGGGTCTCCGACAAGGAGATCCTCTGTCTCCATATTTATTTGTTGTTTGTCTACAGAAGCTTTCAGATATTATTGACTCGGTAGTTAACAGGGGTGATTGGAAACCTATACAATTATCGAGAGGTGGTCCTGCTTTGTCACATATATTTTTTGCTAACGACTTGATATTGTTTAGTAAGGCATCTGTTGAGCATTGCCAAGTGGTTTTGGATTGTTTGAATCTTTTTTGTAACCTTTCTGGACAGAGGATCAATTTTGGCAAGTCTAAAATCTTCACTTCCAAGAATTTTCATCCTTCTTTGATTGCTAATATTCTCACAATGACAGGTATGTCATATTGTACTAATTTTGGCTCTTATCTTGGTGTACCAATTACAAGTAGGAAACCAAAGAAAGCTGATTTCCAACCTATTCTGGATAAAGTGAGAAATCGTTTGTCTGCTTGGAAAATCCAACAATTATCGCTAGCTGGCAGATCAACTCTTGTCCAATCTGTAACTAGCACTATTGCATCTTATTCCATGCAAACATCTAAGCTTCCTAGTGCTATAACTACTGAGATTGATAATCTAAACAGAAACTTTATATGAGGAACTACTAGTACCAAACGCAAGACACATCTGCTTAGGTGGGATTCGGTTTGTATGCCCAAGATGCAAGGAGGTTTAGGATTTCGAAAATCTTCAGATATGAATGCAGCTTTGTTGGCTAAACTGGGGTGGAAAATGGAAACAGGTGATATTGGCCTTTGGGCACGGGTTCTTCAAGCAAAGTATCTGAAACGAGATTCATTTATGAAATCCAAGTTGTCTAGTACTGCTTCTCATACATGGAGAAGTATCTGTTCTAGTAAATCAGTGGTAGCTAAAGGATGTGCTAAATTGATTGGAAATGGAGCAAGCACATCATTTTGGTATGATCGGTGGTTTGGAAGGCAACTTCTGGCTGACATGGTCACGGATTCTGTTCCTTTACAAACTTCAGATTGGAAAGTCAGTGATTTGAGACATGAGGATGGAACATGGAAAGGGGAACTTTTAAATGTTTTGCCAAGAGAAACTCGTAACCAATTGCTGTTATTCCCCCCTTTCTCGATAGAGCAGGATGAATTATACTGGATGGCTTTAACGTCTGGTGAATTTTCTGTCAAAAAGGCTTATTCTCTGCTGCTTGATGTGCAGCACACATCTTTTCCATGGACTAAAGTTTGGGGGTTGAATGTCATTCCTAGAGTAAAGCAGTTTATGTGGTTGGTGGCCTATGGGAAACTGTTGACCAAGGATGCTTGCTTCAGGAGAAAAATAACTCAGGACACCAAATGTCCAAGATATGCAGCTAACTTGGAGGACTTGCTTCACACATTCAGAGATTGTAGCCGCTCCCAGCAATTTTGGGCAAAGTTTTTAACTGTATCTGAACTTGCTAACTTTAATAATTTATCTTTTCAGGATTGGATTATCTCCAATTTGAGGAAACAAAGACGCACCACCAGTGAAGTTTCTGATTGGCCGGCCTTTTTTGCTACTGCATGTTGGAAAATTTGGCAATGGCGGAATAAAACCATTTTTGAAACAGGATTTACTTGGCCTATTGATGACTACCAGATAGTGAGGCAAACCATGGATGAATTTAACAACTATGCAGCTAGTGCTATATCAACACCAAGGAAACAGAGGTGTCTAATTTCATGGGAAAAATCGATGAATGGGATGATCAAAATGAATGTTGATGCTTCTTCCAAATCAAATCCAGGTTGGTCGGCTATTGGGGGATTATGCCGAGACTTTCAGGGACGATGGATCTTTGGGTTCGTGAGAAGACTGGGATGGTGCTCAACAGCTCGTGCGGAACTACAAGCCATTTATGCTGGGCTCTTGTCAGCTTGGGAGGCTGGTTTTAAGCATGTGATTATTGAATCTGATTCACAATTTGCAGTTTCTAAACTTCAGCAGCCTCTGTGTAAAAGGGACCCAATGCTTCATCTCCTCAGAGCTTGCAAAGAACTTATGGACAGAGATTGGGACTGCTCAATTCATCATGTTTACTGGGAAGCAAACTTCTGCGCTGATTTCCTGGCTAATTATGCTCATAACAGCTCTTTTATTCTAGAGAAGCTTCATAACCCTCCAGCAGGTATGGATAAATTTCTACAAGATGATTTTTGTAATATTTCTCATGAGAGACTTTGTTTAATATAAAGCAGAAACCTGCTCATTTGCACCAAAAAAATATAAATAATATTTTAATTTTTTTGGTTAATATTCATAAAGACTCATTAAATTAAACAGTAAAGCCAAACTTAGATAACAACAGAAGATTTTAACGTCCAATATATCTTTTTTGCTCAGGTCATTTTGGAATGGGTTTGAATTCATTTACTTCCAAAGGTAATAACCCTAATGAGCTTTGTTCAATTATAAAAGAAGTTAGAGGTTGAATTGTTGAACACTCCATCATGAAGGTTAATAGTTTTTTATAATATCCATGCATAATTCAAGTTGTTTCTCTTAATAGAATTGTAAGAAATTAGTCTTTAGCAGAAGATTAACATATCACCAATAGATTTAAAAATTGTCGCTGAAAACAATTAATGGCAGCCTACGATCTGCCTCTTGCTGTCACTAATGAGCTCGTGGGTCATAACTAGTTACAAGAGCTGTAATTATTGTCTGTCGCTAATAGCCAACAACAAAATAACACAATTGTCATTGATAAGTCTAAAGTGACAGAATAAGAAACTAAAATTGATCGAAGCCCATATCCAAGCGAAAGATGTACAGAACATCAAAACTAGCCCGAATACTAAACGGGCTTGCAAATTTAAACAGGGCACTTAGCCTGCTATTGGGCTTACCAAGGTTGATTTATATATAAAATAAAATAAAAATATCGGATGAGATTAAAAAATTAACATATAATACTCACTAAAAATAATAGTTTAAAGTAAAGATTTATATATAGTGCGTTGACAGTATATAATTTTTATATATTGTTAATATATCAAAAGTTGATATTTTATCAATAAATCTTTATGAGCAAATTGAAAAAAAAATATTTATATTTATTTTTAAAAACTTGATTTTTTTAAATTTGTTTATTTATGAAGTATTGCATTGACAGTATATAAAAATTGTACACTGTCAATACATTAAATACAAATCTTAAAATAGGAAGAAGTTTAATGAATCATGAGTGTGACCATTACTACTCACTAGTACCAATGAGAAATTAAAATTTAATAGTAGTTTAGTTCATTTCACTTTTGTTTATGAAACTTCTCTCGATATTGGGAGAAGAACCATGACTTTTAATGGAATAATAATAAGAATTTACAGTTAAAAAAAGTAATATTTTGTCTAATAAAAATTTAACTTTTAAAAATAATGAATAATTTATTATTCTGTTTTGAAAAAAAATGGAGAATAACATTCATGCTTAAGAGAAATGTTAAGAAAATAACTTTTAATTATCTTCATATTTGATCCATTAAACTAAGTTCTTCAAGATATCCAATAATAAAGTTAATTATTCTCATTTCTTTTTAGTGAAAGTGTTGTAACGTGAAAAAGTTATTTTAAAAAAAAAACTATCCTACAAAAATATTGTTCTAAAAAAATTTGATATTTGAATGAATTGTTCGATGAATGAATTATTTTGAAATTATTATTCTACGCTATTCTAATATTAGATTATTTTGATTTGCTTTTATCACAAAAATGATTTTTAACAAAATTTAAATAATAAAATATCTGTTACTAAAATCAAATATCTACCATTATTAACTATGATCATGTGTTATTTCTAAGAGTCATAATTTTTGTACATTTGAGTCTAATCACAGATTTTCTTTTTCAAATTAAAGTTTTCTTATAGTGGCTGCTAATGATGCGGTGGTATAATCTCAAAATTAAAAAAGAGCGAAAGATACATTGAATCGGAGCTCGTGAGCAAAATTTGTACCAATTGCGGCCAAACGACATTACAACACGACAGCAAAGTACATAACAGCCATTAAAAGACTGGCAACTTAGCTTCTTCTGAACTGATAACTTCTCTCTTTCACTTTCTCATGCCCATGTCCTCGTACAGGTACTCCCCCAATCTGTCTATTATTTTATTCTTTATCTTAAATTATTCTACCATTTGCGTTCTTTTTACATCAGCTTATAAGATTCTGTTTCTGTAATGATGAGTTCATGATATGCTTGTTTCTTCTTCTTCTTCTTCTTCTTCTTTTTCACTTTAAACTGGGATTGGTTTGGAATCACACGACATGTGGGCATTCTTTTCTGTTTTAACCCAGAAGTATAAAAAACCTATATTTGTTATGCATAAGCCCACGTTTGCTTTTTAATTTCTATGGTTTAGTTCTTTAATTTAACTAAATCCTAAGCAAACGAGAAATTCAGCTTGAAATCCTTTTGATTGTTAACAACGCGCAAATCTGAATACACCAAGGAATTGCTTTACTGTGGTTTTTTTCAATCATATTCTTATTTTTTGAGGTTTTAGCATGGTATTGTTTTGTTTAATTTGTAGTCTTTTATTCTGTTTTGTATGTGATAGGTGCAATTTCTTGAGCTTGGAGAGGAAAGAATTAATTGACTACCATGCATATATATTGCTGCTCTTTGGGTTCTCGTGGGACTGGATTTTGTAATTGTTGCAGAGAGAGGAAGCTGTTTTTGAATGCTCTGTCATAAAATTGAGTAACCTGTTCTTAGGTTTTGGTCGGTTGATTTCACGTCAAAGTTCTTAGTTGTCTAGAAATTGACCTCTTTGGTCTTTTTATCCGGTAACTATTGGCTGGTTGATTCTGAGCTTTGTTCCCCTGAGCTAATCATGCCGGTGGTTCAGAAACTGTATGACACTTGCAAAGAATCATTCTCGACCAATGGTCCTATATCACAAGAAGCTCTGGATAGTGTCCGTGCTATTCTAGGTGGGAAAACAACTTTTATGGCACTCTAATTGAAAGTTTTCTTATGAAGGCTGTAAACTTGCATTTTGTTGAAATAATTTTAGGGTCATCTACCTAGTGCATGCATATTCTTTTAACACTTTCGCATTATTCCTTTCCAGATGAATTGAAGCCTTCTAATGTGGGTCTCGAACAGGAGGCACAACTATCACGTGGATGGAATATTTTGATAAATGGAAGAAATGGAAGGAAAGGGCGAAATAGCAATCATCAGTATCCACCTGCAGTTAAATATTTGCACTTGCATGAGTGTGATAGATTTTCTGTAAGCAATCAAATTGTCGCATGCTATAACTGCTATTGTTTTTATGCATTTGGACTTGTTAGAAAGATATTCATTAGGAAGGAGGTTTTCTTTCTTCCCATTTCGGGGTAATTAAAATTCGATTTTCTTCATCAATAACTTATGCTTTGTGCATTTTTGGTGCTTTGCTGCAGATAGGCATATTCTGTATGTCACCTTCCTCTGTCATACCACTTCATAATCATCCTG
The DNA here is from genome assembly GCA_031772115.1 of Heritiera littoralis. NCBI lineage: Eukaryota > Viridiplantae > Streptophyta > Magnoliopsida > Malvales > Malvaceae > Heritiera > Heritiera littoralis. Next base: position 2,868,252 of record JAPDPK010000026.1, on the reverse strand, counting down.
GAATGACTGTTCTGAGCAAGCTTCTGTATGGCTCGCTTCATGTGAAATCATATGATTGGCTTGATTTACCTGGTCATGTTGATCTATCTCAAGGTGCCCTTTCTATCTATCGAGTTTCTATGTGGCTTGTTTGGTAAAAATAGTAGCAATTGCTATGGTGTTTTGAAGTAGTAATTTTTTTTTTCTTTCCTTCAACTTAGTGTGATCATTTGTTGTTGAATTCTAATTTTTTTTAGAGGTTGAGAGTGTTATGGCTTGTTTTGCTAGCAAATAGCAGAGATTAAGATGAAATTAAATATTTTTCTCTGGTTTCTGTAATAGTAGTTTGTGGATATTGCCATATGGGCGTCTGAGGTTGTTAGAAGAGAATCATTCTCAAAGTTAAAATGTAAGTTTAGACATAAAAACTTGAAACCTCATGGCTGCATGAAATAACTAAACAATGGTAAATAACTAGATATGCTGGTATAGACTTATTTTTTTTCTTTTTTGATGCAATATGTTGGTATCTATGCTGTGCTGATTACATTCAAAAAAATAAGTAGAAGACTATTCTATTATTAAAAGTTGTATTACTTTCATACTTTGTTATAGTCCATATCATCTTCCTTGATCTGTGTTGCTCTCTGCCTCATGGTGCATGTTTAGTTTGGGATAAACTGTGTTTCATCTTATTTTCTCCAAACATGTTTATGCTCTTTACTTTTATTTTCTTCCATATGGAATTGTTTTACATCCTTCCTGCTTGCTTCCTCTTGCTCAATGCCTGTATGTATTGGTGTGCACCTACATATTGAAGGAAAAATGTCATGTTGGATCGGAACTTTAGAGCTGTCAATGAAGTGTAATACCGTAGTATACCACTTTAGACATGCTAAAAAATGTATAGTTAATTTGTTATATATATTAAGATTAAAACCAGTTCAAACCCATTCAAATGTATTGCTTTTTGAGCTATTGTAGGCATCTTAAGATTGTTTTACCGGTAGAAAATAGTTGATCCTTGACCTTTGTCTGAGCAAAGATAAGATACCTGTGTCAGTAGAGCATCTCCTGCTTCCTTTTGCTCACAAGATTTGCTCTGATTATCCTTTTTAGACAATCAGATTTCTGCGCAGCTGTGAAGTAATTGAAATTATTCAAAACCATAACTTTGTTTCAAATTGAATTGATTGTCATTGTTGCTTCCTTTCAAGATGCATATTGGGGGGTTTTGATCTTGTATGAGACAAATTTTGTAATTTTTACACCCATCATCTCCTACCATTATTAAAGGATATAACCTAATTATCATTTCCTCAGCTGTGTTGTGTCTTTAAGCCTTTATTTTAATCATGGAATTGATAACTGCTTTGAAGGGGGAGTCGCTTATATGAATTTCTGGGGGCAGAATCAGATATAACCTAATTATCATTTCCTCAGCTGTGTTGTGTCTTTAAGCCTTTTTTTTAATCATGGAATAGATAACTGCTTTGAAGAGGTAGTCGCTTATATGAATTTCTGGGGGCAGAATCATGCCTCTGTCTATATCATAACTTATGCATCTTTCAAGTCTTGATTTCTATACAGTACTTTTTGTAATATTAATATAATAGTTGTGTCAAAGCTCTTCAAATAGATACCAGCATTTGGTATCTATTGTGAAGTATATTTGGTTTTCAGATAAAACTTAAAAGTCATGTTGCTATTGTGCAAGAACTATCATTTAGAAGAGCGACCTAGATGTTAAGATTTTAGGATTCGTGGCTTCTTGATACTGAATACCGATAAATACATACATACATGCATACATTTCCCAGTAGCTTTAGCCAAGAATCTATAGTATCCTTGGTATTAGTTATACCTGGTTATTTGGGTAGTTGAAAGTAAAATCAGATCTTCAATGATTTAGAGTTCTGTTTAGGATGACTCATGGTAATTTGGGGGGTGTTGTTTTGTGCTTGGCAGCAGACTTTTGTCTGAGAAAAAACCTGTTCACCTTAAGACCATTACAACCACCTCAACTGCCCCAGAAACTTTCTTATTTTCTATCGATGCAACTACTTCTGCTTACCCCACACGGTTTTTATCTTCAAATTTTTCTTAACCTAAAGCATTGGTTATTATCAATGCTTTGCGGTGGCCACTGGCCTTTTTGTTGCTCCCAAGATTATGTTAACACTAGGTAGGTGGGAATTGGCTGTTTTGCTGATGATGCTAATTAGTTGATTGATTTGGGCTTTCTCGAGGGTTTGAAAAAAAAAAAAAACCCTGGAAGCATGTAAATCTGATACAGAGGCTATCTCTATAGTATAAACATTTAACCCATGAATGCTTGATTTCCTTCGACGGTTCAACAAGATCACAGGATCTTTTCTTCTCTTGCTTGCGGTTTTCTTGTTCCAAGGGGATATTATGCAACAGCATCAACATGATCTGAAACACATGATACACTTGCATAATATTGTTGCTATGTAATAAATTGCAATAAAACATTATTACTGTTCAATATGGAGCTGTTACTATGGACAGTTGCTAAACTAATTGTCATCCTTGACTTAGATTATTCATCAGTTTGTAAAGCACACTCAGAAGTTAATATTTGTATAGATTAAAAAAGTATACGGTAGACCAAGATAGAAGCTTTCTGACACTTTAATTTCGAAGAATGCTGCCTTAATATTTTAACATTCATCTCCTGCTGAGTAGGTTTTCTGATTTTATAAATTTCCTTCATACTTGGATATTTGAGCTGCCAAAATTTGAAACGATTAAGTAATTTTTCAACTTTATATATACTTGAGTTTTTTGAAATTAAAGAATTTTAACTTATGGTTGTTCTAACCATTCGAGAAATGAGAAATGCATGAAATTTGTAACTTCATTCGGAGATATGTTCTTTCCCAATTTTCTTCAAGAATTAACTCTTGATTGTTGAAAATTTACAGCAAGACCTGCAAAACTCGTTAGAGATTGTGAAGTGACTGCACCCTCAGGAACAACAATTCTTTATCCAACAACTGGTGGCAACATTCATAGCTTTAAAGCTTTAACTCCTTGTGCACTCTTTGATGTTCTTTCCCCCCTTACTCTTCAGAAGATGGGCGTCACTGCTCTTACTTTCGGAGGATCCCTCAGAGAAATCTGGAAGGTACTATTTTTCATCTACTCATGCTAAATAAATGTGTTTAATTTTGATTATCGGGTTTCCCCTTTTTTTCTTTTCCGAAAGGTGTTGATCCGTTGTGTGGTATTAATCCCTCTAAAGTAGCTTGGTTGGAAGAGATTCAACCCCCTGAAAACTTTGTGGTCCGCAGGGGACAGTACAGAGGCCCCATTATTAGACAGTAAGGGATTATGAAGAGGACCATATACCATTAGTCATATTGGCTCAATAAATGAAGAGCCATTTCACACATTGTTGGAATGTTAGCTGTGATTTCTGATGGCAATAAATCCTGTCATTAGCTACTTGAGGAATCTGTTTGTACGTATCACGTAAGTATTTTATATGCCTGCTTAATGGCGAATGTTCATAGAAAGAACATGTTCCCCTAATATCAGAGTTCGTGTCAAAAACTTCTGACTAAACAATATATATTATTTCATCTTGATGAATTTTTCTTATAGCTTTACTTTCTGGTTGGTTATTTTTCATCTTTGTTATCTTACATGTTTCACTTAATTTTTCCGGATGATTAATAGTTGAGTTATAGGCATGGAGGGCTGTTATGTGAGTCGGTGGCTTAGTCACAGGAAAAGAAATGAAGAAAAAGACGAATCTGTTGTAGTCAGAAGAAACAAACAGCAGTAAAATAGTCAGAAGAAACAAACAGCAATAAAACAGCCTGAGGCGTGCTGCAATTGCACTGTCCTTAAGGATTATTTCATCATCAGGTGTAATCCCCCAGGATTCAACAGGCTCTTCTGGGATTGCCCAGGGAACAGGAACAACAAGAAAGAAAGAATATTATTATAACTCAAGTGGAAAAAAAGAAAGAGCGAAGAAGCAAAGAAAGTTGTGAGGGGGTGTAGAAGCTGTATTCTGTAGCCCTTTATTTATAGTAAAAAAATAGATGTAGAAAATCTGGAGGAAATCATAATAATATCTAATAAAATCAGTACATAATCTGGGAAAAATCAAGATATAATTTTGACTAAATCTGAGAGAATATTTAATTAAATCTGAAACAAATCTTGTCAAAGTTTTAAAAAAATCAAAACACTAGTTATTCAAATAAGGTTAAATACTGAAAAATAATTAAATAAAAAATAAATATGGTAAAAGTCTTTTTAGAAATATCAAAATATCCAACAATCCCCCACCTATTTCAAAAAGGCTTTTGAAAGAAAAAATATTTTGCTGGGTTAATTATAAGTATAATGCTTCGTATCTGGTGTCTTTTGAACTTGAACCAGATCTAGAATAATAAACTTGTTTTACTGAGTAATTGGTGAAGGTTTAGCTTCTTGAACCAATAACTCATTATTGTAAAATAGAGGTCTTATTAATCACACTATACTTTCACAATTCTTAACTGTTCGACGCCGTTTTGCGCTAATAGGCCATGTGTGTGCCTGGTTATTTCATGAGTGCTCTAGAAAATATGCCACAATTTCATAGGAGTGGCCTCATTCCACACTCACATAGGTGTTTTCATCAAGTGTATACTGCAATGATATACATCACCCATAAGGGATATGAAAAACACTAAGAGCTTTAGCTCATCCTCTCAAATTCATGCAATCTAGCACTTACACACATCATAAGAATGGATAAATTTATTAGCGCTAGCAGGAATAACAGTGACTTGTTATTACCCATTGAACCTTATTCATGGGATCTCCAATCACAAAGGTTGGGTTACCATCACCATTATTCTCAAATTGACTTAAATCTCATTCCCCTCGATGTTTCAGAACTTTCTCCCCAAAGGTTTAGTGAGAGATTGGCCAAATTCTCTACTAACTTCACATAATCGATTGATATAATTCCATCATCCAGCAGCTGCTTAATCACATTATGTCTCAAACGTATGTGTTTATTTTTACCATTGAAAGTTTTGTTCTTTGCAATGGCTATTGCCACCTAGCAATCACAATGCATAGACACATAAGATGTTGGTTTTAAACCCAACAGAATATTATCTAAGAGGTTTCTTAACCACTCAGCCTCATTACCAACCAATTACAGAGCTATAAATTTCGATTCCATGGTGGATTTAGCTATAATAGTCTGTTTGGCTGATTTCCATGCAATAACACCCCCACCAAGGGTAAAAACATAGCCACTAGTGGATTTTGTCTCATCTGAATCTGAAATCCAATTAGCATCACTGTATCCTTCCAATACAGTAGGAAATCCACTATAAAATATCATAATTCACGGTACCTCTCAAATATCTCATGATCATTAATCATCCCAGCACCAATAATCATCTAGTAGCTGAGGTACGTGTCTCGACTAGTTGTCGGACAACTCACAGACCTATATATGTATACATCGATATCCATTGCTACACAAGCAAACTCCATGAGGTATATACATATATAGGCACCGAAATGCCACATAGGCATAACACAATGCCATAAGGGCACATCATAGTGCCACATAAGCATAACACAATGCCATATGTCTCAAGTATCAAAATCTATGCACAGATAGCTTTAAAACAAAGTTTATATAGTCAAAGCTTACATCGTGCAAACATATGTAGTTTGAAAGCATTAGCGTGCATAAAACATGCTCTAAACAGTTGTCACATAATACCAAAACACTTTAGCAAAACTGTCAGAGTAATTGCTTTCACATCACATATAGATTGAATTTTATACTTTCATAAAACAATATTAGAAAACACAAGCGGACTTCGATGCAAAGTTGCATTAATGAAATGCATAATGATATTGACACACGATGCAGGCCTAACTAGTCTTATGGAGTCTACCTAAGGTGATTTTTAACCTAAAATTCGTCATTATAATGATGTAATTATAATTTTCCCCAGTGCCACAATCACGTGACCTGTTAACTTGCACTATGATCTAATTCTAGCTGTATATAATTATTCCACAAGATATTAATATCATTTCAATCACATTTACTTATAAGTGCCGATACTAAGACCCCTAACATTACATGGTCCTCTTAGTATCCCATGAACGTTTAAAAATTATTTCAATAAATATTCACAGTAAATCCACAATGTTCAAAACATCAATCGATTATTAAATTATTTAATCTATGAATTTACCCATTTTCATTTCATCACAATACCATCATTACTTATTAAATTCCACCATTTCGTAATCAATTCTCAGCATCTCAAATCTATGCAAATTATTACATACTAAGTATTATCGGATCATGGGATTATATCCCAATTTTCACAAAATATAATTATATATTTTTATTTTCTTCATACCATAAATCAATTTAAATCATTGTATATATAATCCTCAAAGACATTCAAACTCTACAATTAAATCATGCAACTCTCATGATTTAATTTAACAATATGCCACCTAACATAAATATACATTAGTTCTACCTTTTACCTTGATGATTGCGGTGGTCCCTAGAGTACGATGCATCACGGTAAGAAACATGTTCAATGGTTCGAACTCTCCTACAACGTGTTGGCTCGGCTTCTAGTGAAACTCATCTTTCAAAAAAGATTCCAAAATAAGCGAGCAACGTTGAAAATTGGGGTGTTTCAAATTTGAGATTTTTGTCGATATTTTTGGGAAAATAATCCTTAAGATTGTTGTAGTCAGAAGAAACAAACAGCAGTAAAACAGCCTGAGGCATGCTGCAATCGCATTGTCCTTAAGGATTATTTCACCATCAGGTGTAATCCCCCAGGATTCAACAGGTGTTGACACCTAATTTTGTCCCATATTTGTTATTATTACCATTATTATTTTCTTTATTATCATTATTATTATTATTTTCTTTATTATTATTCTTATTATTACTATTATTATTTATTTTTATTTTTATTACTTTTATTAGCATTATTATTTTTATTTTTATTTTTATTTTTATTTTCTTTGTTTTTTTGGTCTAATCTGTCATCAGTCCCCTGTCACCCATCCCATCACCGCCGGCCACTAGTTCCTATCACCATCTCTGCCAGCCCCTCCTCCCTAGGCTATCTCGTCTGCCACCACCAGCTACTCCTGCCAACCATCTCATCTTCACCAACCCAAGGCCAAACCCAAACCTTTTACAATCCTATCCTCGGCTCACCAAAGGAACCCAAAAAAAAAAACCAAACCCTCACCCCGAGCCACCATCGCCACCACTCGAAAACACCCAGAAAACCCCACTTCAAGCTCATGGCAACCCTCACCAAATCACTATCAACCCTCTCAACCTCAACCAAAATCCCAAACCCCGAGCTCCCTTGCCACCCCCACTACCTCCTTCGACCAACACAGAGCCCTTGAAACCCCTTTCCCCCAAACTAGCAGCCCCCTAGCCTCACACGAACACCATACACACAGCCATCGTTGAGCACCCTCACAGGCCGTTGAGCACCACCATCTTCTTAGCTCACAACCCAACACCCATAACCCACCATCAACAGCCACCAATCCCAAACCTACAAACCACCCGAGACCCAAATCAAACCCAAACCCAAACCCGTAAGCCACAAACCTAGATCTAAGCCATCACCTGCAAGAAAAACAAAATAGAAACTCAAACCCAAACCTAAACACATCCAAAACCGAAAAAAATCAAAAAGAAAAAGGGAAGCCGAGGGTTTCGACCTCAAATCTACAAGGATAGAGTTAGTTTTGAGGGAAAAGGGGTCAAATCTGAGGAAAGGGAGGAGAGAGGAATTTTTTGGGTCTCGGTAGGACCAACCGGCGACTCCGGAGACGGCGTCCGGCGGCAGCAACGGTGGCCGAAAATCGCAGGGGAAAGGGAGGCTGAGAGAGTTTTTTGGATTTTTTTTGGTTGAAAATCGTGAAATGAAGGATAACAAAAAATGGGGCCTTTTATGTAGGTGCAAAACGCACCGTTTTTAGGAGAGCTGGACCTGCGTGTTGACCCGACCCGACCCGAGATCCGCGCTACCCGACTTCGCTACCCGCTTCTGCTGGCAGATTGGGCTTTGCTGTTTGGGCCCGGTTTTTGGCAGATTTTCCTTTGTGCCCAAGCCCAAATTCATTTTGGTATTTTTTTCTTCTTTTCTTTCTTTTGTTTATTTATTTATTTAGTATTTATTTGTTTTGTTAAAAAATTAATTAAATTAATTAAAAATTAAATTATTAATTACAAAAATTAATTAATTAAAAATTAAACTCCGCCTGTGTGAGTTAACGCAGCCGGTCCCAAGCCCGGGTAAAGGAGGAGGGTGGCGGTAGGTTTGGACAACCAGCCTTAAAAACTAGTCCAATCTCATGAAATGAACCAATATCAAAACAACGTTGGGGCGTCCCCTACACAGCGACGCGCTGCATCGGAGTCCGGGTGTAGTGAAAAGTGGGCAAGGGTTGCTAGGTCGTCGCCCAGAAGTGACGCGCCACATCGACGCCTGGATGTGGTGTTAAATAGGCAAAGGTTCCCACACCACAATGGACGGGGGTGGGTAAAGAAGTTAGTCCATAACCATAAGCTTAGGTTAGGATCTTGGAATATAGGTACGCTTAGTGGTAAGTTAGGTGAGATTTGTGAGGTTATGAGTAGGAGGAGGGTTAACATCTTGTGTCTCCAAGAGACCAAATGGGTTGGGGAAAAGGCTAGAGAGATAGCACCTTGGCAATATAAGCTTTGGTACACAGGGAAAGATAGAGACCGAAATGGAGTAGGTATCATTATAGATAAAGAGTACCATAAGGATGTTGTACAGATTAAGAGACAAGGGGATAGGATTATTTTGGTTAAACTAGTTTTAGGAGAAGAGGTGTTGAATGTCATTAGCGTGTATGCACCCCAGATAGGACTTGATGAGGTTAGTAAACGACAGTTCTGGGAGGATTTAGATAAGGTAGTACAAGAAGTACCCATAGGAGAAAACCTTTTTATTGGCGGTGATCTTAATGGACATGTAGGTACAAGTAGAGAGGGTTTTGAGAGAGTACACGGGGGTTTTAGTTATGGTGTAAGAAACGAGGGAGGAGATGCTATCTTAAATTTTGCTTTATCTTATGACCTAATCCTAGCAAATACATTGTTTAAGAAGAGAGATTCTCATCTTATAACCTTTAGAAGTGGACCAAGAGCAAGTCAGATAGATTTCTTTTTAACTAGGAGTAGGGATAGACATAGATGTTTGGATTGTAAGGTTATCCCAGGTGAGAGTGTTACCACGCAACATAGACTCTTAGTTCTAGATATGAAGATAGAGAGACGACATCGAAGGAACCAACAAAAAGGAATTGAACGGATTCGATGGTGGAAGCTAAAAGAAGATTGTCATACAACATGTAGAGATAGTTGGATTCAAAAAGAGGCTTGGACAACAGAAGAGAACCCAAATGTAATGTGGAATAATATGGCAAAATGCATTCGGGAGGTAGGCAAAGAGACATTAGGAGTATCAAACGGAAAAGTGTCGACTGGAAAGGACGCAACATGGTGGACTGCAGTAGTAAAAGATGCTATAAAGACTAAGCGAGAGCGTTACAAGGCTTTAAAGAAGAACAATACAGAAGAGAGTTTTTCGGAATATAAGGTAGCAAGAAAGGAGGCAAAGAAGGCTGTAGCAGAAGCTAAGACGAGGGTTGCGAAAGAGATTTACGACAAGTTGAACACAAAGGAGGGAGAGAAAAGGATATACAGATTGGCGCGAGCAAGAGAAAGGAGGAGTCGCGACCTAGGAGTCGTGAAATGTATTAAGGATGAGCATCAAAGAACTCTCGTTAAAGATAATGACATTAAGGACAGGTGGCGAGATTATTTTAACAAATTATTTAATGATGGACAAAATAAAGTTTTAGATAATATTTCGGTGCCTCTTAAGGATTTAAATTGGTGCTTTATGCGTAGAATCCAAGAGACAGAGGTAAAAGATGCACTAAAGATGATGAAGAATGGAAAAGCTGTTGGACCTGATGACATCCCAATTGAAGTTTGGAAATGCCTTGGAGATGTAGGAGTTAGGTGGTTGACAAATCTATTTAATAAGATTTGGCACACTAACAAAATGCCAGAGGAATGGAGGAAGAGTGTCTTAGTACCTTTATATAAGAACAAGGGAGATATTCAAAGTTGCACCAACTACCGAGGCATAAAATTGATGAGTCACACGATGAAACTATGAGAGAGAGTGATAGAACGGAGATTAAGAAAGAATGTAGAGATATCGGAGAATCAATTTGGTTTTATGCTAGGTCGATCAACTATGGAGGCAGTATATATGCTTAGAAAACTTATGGAGCGCTTTCGAGTAATGGGTAAAGATCTTCATATGGTCTTTATAGATTTGGAGAAAGCATATGATAAAGTCCTAGGGAGGTATTCTGGTGGTCCTTAATGAAGAAAAGAGTTCCTTTGAAATATATTAAACTAATTAAGGACATGTATAAAGGCGCAAGGACACATGTGAGGACAGGTGGGGGGCAAACAAGTGAGTTTCCTATCACGGTGGGATTACACCAAGGGTCAGTGTTGTCCATTCTTGGCGGTAGTTATGGACGAACTGACAAAATCCATCCAGGATAAGGTGCCCTGGTGTATGATGTTTGCAGATGATATTATCTTATGTGCGGAAACTAGAGCGGAGATCAATACAAAGTTGGAAGTATGGAGACAAACGTTGGAATCAAAAGGATTTAAACTAAGCAGAGTGAAGACTGAATACATGGAGTGTAAATTTAATTCTAACCGACTGGAAGAGCATGATGTAGTGAAGTTAGATGGGGTGGCGATACCTAAGGATCATTTTCGATACTTGGGATCAATAATACAGATGGATGGAGAGATTGATGGTGATGTGACCTATAGGATCCAGGCTGGATGGAGTAAGTGGAGAAGTGCTACAGGTGTGTTGTGCGATAAAGGAATTCCTACATGGTTGAAAGGCAAGTTTTATAGGACAGTTGTTAGACCAACATTGTTATATGGTAGTGAATGTTGGGCGACTAAGAGGCTACATACACAAAAGATGAGTGTAACAGAAATGAGAATGTTACGGTGGATATGTGGATATACAAGAAAGGATAGAATGAGAAATGATGATATTTGTAAGATGATTGGAGTGGTACCTATTGAAGACAAAATGTGTGAAAATCGTTTACGTTGGTTTGGACATGTAAGACGTAGACCTGTAGATACTCCAGTAAGGAGAATAGAGGCTATGGATGTTGAGAGAAGGGTTAAGACTAGAGGAAGACCGAAAAAGACTTGGAAGGAAGTAGTTTGGAAAGACATGGAGGTTTTAGATTTAGATGAGCAAATGACCTTGAATAGGAATCTATGGAGGCAGAGAATACATATGGACGATCTAACGTGATTTTAGATATTGGTTCATATAGCCTACCCCAATCTATTGGGATAAAGGCTCTGATGATGATGATGATGATGAATTAATTAAAAATTAAAAATAAAAAAATTTCTATGTGTGCTTTTAATATATTTTCATGGCAATCAAAAAAATAAATGTTTTTTTCATCTAAACAAATGAAATTTAAATTTGATTAAATGATTCCGATGATGGGATGTTACGGAAGTCACAAGTAGTGATTTCTAACTGATCCCTAGGTGAGAAGATTCATATTAAATGTTGCCAAAAGTATTGGAATATTTAGTATGATTTTTCAATAATTTAATTTTTTTGATTAAACATAAAAATAAATAATTTTTTTAAAGAAAATAGAAAAAGAAAAATTAATAATAAAATTTAAATTTAAATAAACAATTTGTCTGATGATGGGACGTTATGGAAGTCACAAGTAGTAATTCCTTAACTGATCCCTAGGTGAGAAGAGTTTACTAAATATTGTCAAAAGTATTGAGGTATTTAGTATGATTTTTCAATAATTTAAATTTTTATAAAAAAAAAAATGAATAAGCTTTTTAAAAACAAAGAAATATAAATAAACAAACCCATAAATAATGAACTTTGAAATAAAAAATTCATTTGCATCATATATTATTTGTTTGCATCATATGCATTCATTTAATTTTCAAATAAATGTGAATCTTCCGAAGATGAGATTTATAGAAGTCACAAGTAGTGATTCTTTAGAAATATCTAGGTGAGGAGAATTATTTCAAATGTTGCCAAAAGTATTGGAATATTTGATTTAATTTTTCAATAAAAGGGATTTATATTTATTTTCAATGTAAAACTTATTTTAATAAATATGATAATTTTTGAAATGGGTGTGAGCCCCTCCGATGATGTGATTCTATAGAACTCACAAGTAGTGATTCTTAAGAAATCTCTAGGTGAGAAAAATTATTTCAAATGTTAGCAGAGTATTGGGATATTTGATTTAATTATTCAATACAAAAATGTTCACATTCACTTTTGAAAAATAAAATTTAACTTTTTAAAATAAAACAAAATGATTTTTACAAATAAAAAAATGACTTTGAATAAAAAGAATAAAAAAGATTGCAATAAAATAAGAATTATTTTTAAATATTAATTTAAGACCATTTTACTAAAATTAAAGGATAACACATGATTACTATGGTACCGTTTTTTAACGGGCGTTGTAGAGGTGCTAATCCTTCCCCACGCATAACCGTACTCCCGGACCTGATTTTGTTTTCGCAGACCAAAAATTGTCTTTTTAATAAAACTTAATTAATTTTGAGATTTTGTTAAAAAGATAAATATTTTAGGTGGCCAATCACACTTAGTCAAAAAAGATTGGTGGCTACTCCTTGTTTTTTTAAATGTTTTCAAAATCGTCGAGCGCGAAAACCGTTACGACAGCTTGGCGACTCCACTAGGGACGTTTTTGAGGGTCAAGCCATTCATTAATCTTGTGTTATCCAAAATTTTAATTTAATAGTCTTGAATGATATTTAAACTTAATTCACTGGATTTTGAAAATAATTTGGTTTGCATTTGCATTTTATGTTATTTATTTTATGTTTTATATTTGTATATACTTGTTGTTAATAAATTGTTGGGGCATTTAGGATAGAGATAATAATTTAATTTGAGTCTGATATGTTCCCTCATGCACACACTTACGCTTGCATTTGCATCACATGAGCTCTATACCCGAGTTCCGTCCTTCTTAGGAGGGAGTAGAGTACCTTTGCTCTCGTAAGGTAATCACCTCCGCAATAACAATCGAAATACTCCCACTCAAATTAAATCTTACAAGTCCAGTGTGGATGATAGTAAGGTATAATTTGGGAACCTTTTGACCTTTTAGAGACCCAACCCAACATGTAAAAGGCCTTAAGAGCCGATCCTAGCTAGAGCCATGTCCGATTTTTGTAGAAATCACCCGAAATTAGGACACATGAGGGAATATTTTACTACTTTTTTCATATCATATCTATTGATTTTTCAAATTCATGCTCTCATAAAATCAAAAGATATTTGTTTTCAAATAAAGTTTCACATTTTTACAATTTTATAGAATAAAACAAAGACTTATTTGGTTTCTATCCTTTGTCAAAAATAACATGAAAACATCCATTCATTCTTTAATAATATTTGAAAAATAACAATAATGTTTTTTTATTTCTTTTAAACTAATGCATAGACATTAAAAAGAAAGAGGAATTTTGATGAGAAAATAAAAGGTAAGTGCATTGTCACATTCTTTTAAAAATAGATTAAATAAAAAAGAAAATTAAAGAAAATAAATTGTGGTGTGAAAATAAGATAATTTTGAAAAAAAAGAGAGAAAAAGAAAAAAAATCTATTCTTTAAAAAAAAGGAGGAGAAATAATCAAATTTTAAAATGAAAAAAGAAAGAAAAAAAGAATTCATTGAATTTAAATGAGAAAAAATTTTGATTCTTTTATTCTTAAATTTTAGCATAGCATATCTCATTACATTAATGCATTCACATCACATAATAAGAAGAGTATTTGTCTTTTTGGATTAAAGAAAGTCAAAGATATAGGAGATCAATTTGAAGCTAGACTTACTATTTTGGAGAATAATCAAGAAGAATTTTGCTGACATGATATACGGGAGATGAAAGGAAAGCTAGCTAAGATAATGTAGGTGCTTGAAAGTTTTGGAGAGGCTAAATTGGTGCATTCTCAAGGATTGCTGTTGTTTCCAGAACGACTACATGTTGAATCATTAGCAAGTGAAGACCGATTGACTTTTTATGAAATGGTCAACCAGGAATCTGCCATGCTTGATTAGAGTTTGGAAAGTGGAAAAGGTGGCCGTTATTGTGAAATTTGTTTTTGAAAGACTTCGAATGTAGAGGACATTAGAAGAAGGGAGAATTAGTAAGGAATTTTGAATATTGTAAACAATTCTTTTGTGAATATGAATGTTACAAGAGTTTATAAGTTTGCATTCACTTCATTCATATGTGCATGATACGATTTTAATAGAAGAATAATAAGGTTAACAATAATTGTTTCCTTAAAAAAAAAGAGGAAAAAACAGTTGATCAAAACAAAGGAATGGTCAAATGACAATTTTCAGTTTATAATTTCCCTTTTTTCTTTTAGTGTACAACTTGTGATACTCTGAAATAATAACAAGGTTGAAATTTCTTTTACATGTGGATATACAATTTCAATACAATAAAAGCATCACATTAGCATGGCAAGCATGACATCTAATTTTAGGTTGTGACGGACTTGGTGTGGATATAGCTTGATCATTAAAAAGCTTCGGAGATAGTATTGGACCATGGAAGAGACAGAAACGAGTCGAATGGAAAGGATGGAAAAAGCTCAACAAGAGATGAGAGAGCAATTATCACAGATGGCAGGTGGGAGAAAAAATGGAAAAATGGGACAATTAGCTACTCAAGAGGCATCGTTACGAAACCTAATCAATCTCACAAGCAGCCACACAATGCCCACCGAGGTTATGTGTGCCTTAATATGCCGTTTGCAGTCGACCCTAGTCAGTTTCAAGGGCATGCAACTCCTACAATGAACCCTTTTGAACCAACTCATATTGCTAATTCGGGTAGTCATAAAGAGCAAGGGATGCCACAAGCGGAAGGAGGCTCAAGTTCCCAACAAAAGATAGAGCTTATAGAAGAAAGACTTCGGATTGTTGAAGGAATGGATTTTCATGGATCTTTAGATGCAACCAAATTATCTCTAGTACCTGGTGTGGTCATTCCGTCAAAGTTTAGAACTCCAGAATTTGAAAAATACGATGGGACCACTTGTCCAAAGGCCCATATCACTATGTATTGTAGAAAAATGGCAGCGCATGTGTATAATGACAAGTTGTTGATCCATGTTTTCTAAGATAGCCTTAAAGGATCTGCTGCTAGGTGGTATACATAATTGGGCAGGGGTGATGTTCACTCATGTAAAGATTTGGCAAGGGCTTTTGTCGCCCAATATAAGCATATTGTGGATCTAGCCCCAGATCGTTTATCTTTGCAAACCATGGAGAAGAAAGCTACTGAAGGCTTCAGAGAATATGCCCAGAGATGGAAGAATGTTGCCACCTAGGTCCAACCTCCCCTCACGGAAAAAGAGATTGCAACTCTGTTTCTTAGTACACTCCAGGCACCATATTATGATAGAATGATTGGGAATGTTACTAAGAATTTTGCCGACATGGTGGCCTCCGGAGAGATAATTGAGAATGCAATCAAGAGGGGCAAGATCAAGATAGATGACATTTCTCATAACAAGTCAGAAAGAAGGGAAGAAGAAGTACAAGTTGCAATATTTGAGGGGCAATTTCCCAAAAACACCGCTCCACCTCATCCCTGTTTGCCTCACTTATCGTACCATCCAACCTTGAACGGTGTCTCCTATGATCCTTATCTCTATTCACCAGTCCATCAACCAAGATTCCAAGCAAGCTCTTACCCTCCAACGGTTGCTCATGCGCCTATCTTTATACCCAGGCCAGTGGCTCAACCTCCTCAACCATCAATAAACAACAGAAAAAGATCGAGAAGCAGTCAAGGAAAAATCCCAATCCCAATCTCTGATCTTTTGCCTTTTTTGGTGAAAAACCAATATTTGGCTCCTATACCTTTAAGGACAGCACCAAACCCGTTGGCCAAGAGCTATGACCCGAACAGCAGATGTGACTATCACATGGGGGCAATTGGGCATTCAACAGAAAAATGCAGACAGTTGAAGGAAAGGATTGAAGAGCTCATCCATGCTAGAATCTTGACTCAAGAACTTATGGAACAATGGAAATCCACTTTGGTGTAAAATCATGGCATTTTGGCAGATTAATTTGGAGGAAAACGAAGATTTTGAGATTTTAAAGTTTGTATTTTGTTAAAAAAATGCTTGTCATTTTCGTTGGCCTAGGTGACAATTGTATGAATACAACTTTTTTGCATAATTTATTTTCCAGTGGCATATGACAAGAATGTTTCTTTTTTTCACAATAATGATAAATGATTATAAGAAAATCGGTGATTACGGTCAAAGATAAATGTCATAAATCATTCTCGGATCATATCTCAGCGAAACCTAAGTTACTCGGGAGCCAAAAAGCTAAAATGGAGCATAAATTTTTGAAAGTTCGATTTTGTTTTCACTTTGATCATGACAGGGTTTCATTGTAAATAATTTTCAAAGAAATAATCAATTTGTAAAACTTTTTGAGAATTTTTTGGAAATCAATGACAATCTCAAAGATTCTGGACAATGGCGGCCAAATATGTGGCAAGATCATTTTGAAATACATTTCCACCTAAATTCTTGTACAAATCGCAAACTCTTCAATCTTGTACTCCCAAGATGCCTTTCACCCATGATTTGGAGCAAGATAGCAAAAAAAAAAAACCAAAGTTGAGGATTTTTCACTGTTGTCCATCTATACAATACCTTGGGTTACGCATCGCCTTTTTCCTCAAATGACGATGTGGTGTGTGACGTCAAGCTCTGTCATAGTAAAGTGTTGCATTACAAAAAAAAAACTAAAAAAAACAAAAAAAGAAAAGAAAGAAAAAAAAGAGAAGAAAAAAATGAAATTGATTGTGACATCATGCAAACATGATATTCAGAGGATTTCAAATGCCAAAGGAAAAATTTATCCTAAGAATTGCTTTTCAATATAAGCATCTTAATTTAAGATGACGAATGACCGTCTTTCGCATTCCATTCGCAAATACAAATATTATCATTTTGCTGCCCCTTTTGAGCCTGATAATTTCTTTCATAATAAACCTCCTCCAAGGATCACCCTCCACACTGGGGGGCATGTGCAGAAAATATCTTTTCAAAGAAAATGAATGATTAAGCTTTTGTTTTCAATCAAATAAGATTTACTATGTTTTTGAAATCTTGGATATGAATCAATGAAAAAAGAAAAAAGAAAAAAGAAAGAGAAAGGAGGAAGGATAGATGTGAAAGTACACAGAGAAAGATGCTTCAAAAAATGAATAGGATTTTGAAAAAAAAAGAGGAAGAAAGAAAGAAAAGAAGAAGAAGAAGAAGAAGAAGAAGAAGAAGAAATACATGGAAAATTAAAAAGAGAAAAAGTGCTTCTAAGTATGTAAATGCTAGATGTCTATATGAGAAGAAATGATCCTTGGATTGATCATCTTCAAATACATTTTTGGGCCTATTTATCCTTTCTTTCAGAACCCTGAACCATGGCCTACATTACGTACTTAAAAGTCCATTTTGATCAAGTATGGATGCTTGTATCAAAGAGCTCTTCTTTGGAAGATTCTCGCCATTCTTTGGTTTGAATGAAATTTGAATTCTTAAATGCATGGTGAAACAATCAATCAAAAAAAATAAAAAAAAAAGAAGAGAGAAAAGAAAAGAAAACAAAAGTAAGAGCGCAACTCTAGGGTGAAAACCCGAAAAGGGCGGTCTAGAGCAAACAATGAACTTTTCATGCAATCAAGTCAAGTAGTGACATAAATTGAAAATATGGAAAAAGAATTAACAAGCCTTGAGAGATCCTCGAGATATCTAAAGATTTTGATGTCATTTGATTGCCGACATTTTTTGAAAAAGTTTGAACCTTCCTTCTTGTAAATACTCTTCCTAAGTAGGAAAGATGTCAGTCATTCATGCCCGATCTTGGCATTTGTAGAACGTCATTATTTGAGAATTTAAGAGATTGTCAAATCAAGTTGTGAATATTTCGTTTCTTTTCTCATTCAGAATTTTGTTCAAAAAAGAAGGAAAGAAAAGCGATGGTATTTTAAGAAAACCATTTTTTGAGCCAAGAAAGAAATCATTGTTTTTGGATAAATGGCAAAATGTTCCTCAAACAAAACATTCTGGTACACCAAACTTTCAATTGTCCAGTTGAAAGATCCGAACAGGATTTATGTCACTCATCTTGAAAAATAATCACTAATTTCTCGAAAGGATCAAGTATCATTTGTGAAATTTGGATTCATTCCCCCTGGAAAATAGTTATGAGGAAAATTTTCAGTGCTTTTCGTCAAAAGGCTATGATGAACACCAGAACCCTGCAGAAATTGGAAACATAAAGGAGCTTTCATGATCATGTTCGGGGCAAAAGAGACAAAAAAGGCAAATGATGTATCTCTTTGGCAAGATAGGAAAGAGTTTTGAAGTTAGAAAATGTACAGGATTGAGTGTCATGCATTCATGCATACATACACAATATCATACAGCATCAACATTGAAAGTTTTTGTGTAAAATTTTGAGATTAAAACATGTTTCTCAAGCTGAAGATTCAACACCATTCAATCAAGATTTCAAAGGTTATGCAACCTTTTCCAAGAAAAAAAGAGAGAAAAAAAAAAGAGAGAAGAGAAGAGAAGACAGAAAAAGAAGAGAAAAGAGAAGAGAAAGAAAGAAGAGAGAAGAGAAGAGAAAAAGAGAGAAGAAGAAAAAGAGAGAGAAAAGAAAAAAGAGGGGCAAGTTTGCTCATGATAAAGAAAATTACAAATCTATTTTTACCAGTGCCATGTTTAATCAAGATTAAAGTTTGATTTTCAGAAGATAAGCAAATTTCAAGTCCTCCGGGCACAAATTCAAAAATCTTAAGTCCTCCAGGCACAAAGTTTAACTCTTCAAGTATAATTCTAAGACCTCCGGGCAAGGATTTCGAACTTTTCAGATAAATTACAAGTCCTCCGGGCAAAATTTTGAATCTTTTCATGTGCAAATTTCAAAATTCTAAGTCCTATGGGCAAAATTTCAAAACCAATTTCAAGTCCTCCGAGCACAAATTATAAGTCCTCCGGGCATAATCTCAAGTCTTCCGGGCACCAATGCAAGTCCTCCGGGCATCAATTTTAACTTTTCAAGTAAAGTCTAAGTCCTCCGGGCACCATTTTTAAACTCTTCAGGAAAGATGCTAAGTCCTCCGGGCACTAATTTTAAATTCTTCAGATAAAAATTCAAGACCTCCGGGCACCAATTATAAGTCCTCCGGGCAAAATTTCCAAGTCCTCCGGGCATCAAAATTCAAACTTTTCAAGTAAAATACTAAGTCCTCCAGGCACCAGAATTAAGAACTTAAGTCCTCCGGGCACAAATCATAAGACCTCTGGGCACCAATTCTAAGTCCTCCGGGCAAAAATTGTAAGTCTTTCGGGCAAAAACTTCTGCTCAAGAGGAGCACTTTTCAAAAAAAGAACTTAAGACCTCCGGGCACCAATTCTAAGTCCTCCAGGCAAAATTTTTAAAGTTTCAATGCCTCTACAAGAGGAGCACTTTTCAGAAAAAGAACTCAAGTCCTCCGGGCAAAAATTTTAAAGTTTCAATGCCTCTGTTGCAAGAGGAGCACTTTTCAGAAAAAGAACTTAAGACCTCCGGGCATAAATTGTAAGTCCTCCGGGTAAAGTTTTTAAAGTTTCAATGCCTCTACTGCAAGAGGAGCACTTTTCAGAAAAAGAATTTAAGGCCTCCGGGCACCAATTCTAAGTCCTCCGAGCAAAATTTTTAAAGTTTCAATGCCTCTGCTGCAAGAAGAGCACTTTTCAGAAAAAGAACTTAAGTCCTCCAGGCACAAATTGTAAGTCCTCCGGGCAAAAATTTTAAAGTTTCAATGTCTCTGCTGCAAGAGGAGCACTTTTCAGAAAAAGAACTTAAAACCTCCGGGCATAAATTGTAAGTCCTCCGGGCAAAGTTTTTAAAGTTTCAATGCCTCTGCTGCAAGAGGAGCACTTTTCAGAAAAAGAATTTAAGGCCTCCGGGCACCAATTCTAAGTCCTCCGGGCAAAATTTTTAAAGTTTCAATGCCTCTGTTGCAAGAGGAGCACTTTTCAGAAAAAGAACTTAAGTCCTCCGGGCACAAATTATAAGTCCTCCGAGCACAAATTCTAAGTCCTCCGGGCAAAATTTTTAAAGTTTCAAGGCCTCTGCTGTAAGAGGAGCACATTTCAAGAAGAATTTAAAGTTTCATTGCCTCTGCTGCAAGAGGAGCACATTTCAAAAAGAAAATTTAAAGTTTCATCGCCTTTGCTGCAATAGGAGCTTTCTTGAAAAAAGAAAAAACAAAACAAAAAGGAATTTAAAGTTTTATTGCCTCTGCTACAAGAGGAGCCCATTTCAAAAAAAATATATAAAGTTTCAAGGCCTTTGCTGCAAGAGGAGCGCATTCCAAAAAAAAAAGAGAGAAAAAGAAAAAAGAAAAAATTTAAAGTTTCATCGCCTCTGCTGTAAGAGAAGCACATTCCAGAAAAAAAAGAAAGAAGAAAAGAAGGAAAGAAAAAAAGAGAGATTAGGTTATAAGCCGGACAAAATTAGTGTGTTTATTGTCTTTGCTCTATTCCTGATCCTCAACAATGAGCAAAGAGGGGCAGCTGTTGACACCTAATTTTGTCCCATTTTTGTTATTATTACCATTATTATTTTCTTTATTATCATTATTATTATTATTATTTTCTTTATTATTATTCTTATTATTTATTATTATTTTTATTTTTATTACTTTTATTAACATTATTTTTTTATTTTTATTTTTATTTTCTTTGTTTTTTTAGTCTAATCTGCCATCAGTCCCCTGTCACCCATCCCATCACCGCCGGCCACCAGTTCCTGTCACCATCTCTGCCAGCCCCTCCTCCCCAAGCTATCTCGTCTGCCACCACCAGCTACTCCTGCCAGCCATCCCATCTTCACCAGTCCAAGGCCAAACCCAAGCCTTTTACAATCCCCCCATCCTCGGCTCACCAGAGGAACCTCCAAAAAAAAACCAAACCCTCACCCCGAGCCACCATCGCCACCACTCGAAAACACCCAGAAAACCCCACTTCAAGCTCACGGCAACCCTCACCAAATCACTATCAACCCTCTCAGCCTCAACCAAAATCCCAAACCTCGAGCTCCCTTGCCACCCCCACTGCCTCCTTCGACCAACACAGACCCTTGAAACCCCTTTCCCCCAAACTAGCAGCCCCCTAGCCTCACATGAACACCACACACACAGCCATCGTTGAGCACCCTCACAGGCTATTGATCACCACCATCTTCTTAGCTCACAACCCCAACACCCATAACCCACCATCAACAACCATTGATCCTAAACCTACAAACCACCCGAGACCCAAATCAAACCCAAACCCGTAAGCCACAAACCTAGATCTAAGCCATCACCTGCAAGAAAAACAAAAACACAAACAGAAACCCAAACCTAAACACATCCAAAACCGAAAAAATCAAAAAGAAAAAGGGGAAGCCAAGGGTTTCGACCTCAGATCTATAAGGTTAGAGTTAGTTTTGAGGGAAAAGGGGTTCAAATCTGAGGAAAGGGAGGAGAGAGGAATTTTTTTGGGTCTCGGTAGGACCAATCGGCGACGCCGGAGACGGCGTCTGGCGGCGGCAACGGTGGCCGAAAATCGCAGGGGAGAGGAAGGCTGAGAGAGTTTTTGGATTTTTTTTAGTTGAAAATCGGTGAAATGAAGGATAACAAAAAAATGGGGCCTTTTATGTAGGTGCAAAACGCATTGTTTTGGGAGAGCTGGACCCCCGTGTTGACCCGACCTGACCCGAGATCCGCGCGACACGACTCCGCTACCCGCTTCCGCTGGCAGATTGGGCTTTGCTGTTTGGGCCCGGTTTTTGGCAGATTTTCCTTTGGGCCCAAGCCCAAATTCATTTTGGTATTTTTTTTTTCTTCTTTTCTTTCTTTTGTTTATTTATTTATTTAGTATTTATTTGTTTTGTTAAAAAAATTAATTAAATTAATTAAAAATTAAATTATTAATTAAAAATTAATTAATTAAAAATTAAAAATTAAAAATTATTATTATGTGTGCTTTTAATATATTTTCATGGTAATTAAAAATAAATAAAAAAATAAAAATAAATGTTTTTTTCATCTAAATAAATGAAATTTAAATTTGATTAAATGATTCCAATGATGGGATGTTACGAAAGTCACAAGTAGTGATTCCTAACTGATCCCTAGGTGAGAAGATTCATATTAAATGTTACCAAAAGTATTGGAATATTTAGTATGATTTTTCAATAATTTAATTTTTTTGATTAAACATAAAAATAAATAATTTTTTAAAGAAAATAGAAAAAGGAAAATTAATAATAAAATTTAAATTTAAATAAACAATTTATCCGATGATGGGACGTTATGGAAGTCACAAGTAGTGATTTCTTAACTGATCCCTAGGTGAGAAGAGTCTACTAGATATTGTCAAAAGTATTGAGGTATTTAGTATAATTTTTCAATAATTTAAATTTTTATAAAAAAAAAAGAAAATGAATAAGTTTTTTAAAAACAAAGAAATATAAATAAACAAACCCATAAATAATGAAATTTGAAATAAAAAATTCATTTGCATCATATATTATTTGTTTGCATCATATGCATTCATTTAATTTTCAAATAAATGTGAATCTTCCGTGGATGAGATTCTATAGAAGTCACAAGTAGTGATTCTTTAGAAATCTCTAGGTGAGGAGAATTATTTTAAATGTTGCCAAAAGTATTGGAATATTTGATTTAATTTTTCAATAAAATGGATTTATATTTATTTTCAAAGTAAAACTTATTTTAATAAATATGATAATTTTTGAAATGGGTGTGAGCCCCTCCGATGATGAGATTCTATAGAACTCACAAGTAGTGATTCTTAAGAAATCTCTAGGTGAGGAAACTTATTTCAAATGTTACCAGAGTATTGAGATATTTGATTTAATTATTCAATACAAAAAGGTTCACATTCACTTTTGAAAAATAAAATTTAACTTTTTAAAATAAAACAAAATGATTTTTACAAATAAAAAAATGACTTTGAATAAAAAGAATAAAAAAGATTGCAATAAAATAAGAATTATTTTTAAATATTAATTTAAGACCATTTTACTAAAATTAAAGGATAACACATGATTACTATGGTACCGTTTTTTAACGGGCGTTGTGGGGTTGCTAATCCTTCCCCACGCGTAATCGTACTCCCAGACCCGATTTTGTTTTCGCAGACCAAAAATTGTCTTTTTAATAAAACTTAATTAATTTTGAGATTTTGTTAAAAAGATAAATATTTTAGGTGGCCAATCACACCTAGTCAAAAAAGATTGGTGGCGACTCCTTGTTTTTTTAAATGTTTTCAAAATCGTCGAGCGCGAAAACCGTTACGACAACAGGCTCTTCTGGGATTGCCCAGGGAACAAGAAGAACAAGAAAGAAAGAATATTATTTTTAACCCAGCTGAAAAGAAGAAAGAGCGAAGAAGCAAAGAAAGTTGTGAGGGGGTGTAGAAGCTGTATTCTGTAGCCCTTTATTTATAGTAAAAAAATAGATGTAGAAAATCTGGAGGAAATCGTAATAATATCTAATAAAATCAATACATAATGAGGGAAAAATCAAGATATGATTTTGACTAAATCTGAGAGAATATTTAATTAAATCTGAAACAAATCTTGTCAAAGTTTTAGAAAAACCAAAACACTAGTTATTCAAATAAGATTAAATACTGAAAAATAATTAAATAAAAAATAAATATGGTAAAAGTCTTTTTAGAAATATCAAAGTATTTTATATGCCTGCTTAATGGCGAATGTTCATAGAAAGAACATGTTCCCCTAATATCAGAGTTCGTGTCAAAAACTTCTGACTAAACAATATATATTATTTCATCTTGATGAATTTTTCTTATAGCTTTACTTTCTGGTTGGTTATTTTTCATCTTTGTTATCTTACATGTTTCGCTTAAATTTTCCGGATGATTAATAGTTGAGTTATAGGCATGGAGGGCTGTTATGTGAGTAGGTGGCTTAGTCACAGGAAAAGAAATGAAGAAAAAGACGAATCTACGAGCACTGCTACTTCTATTGCTTTCGGAGGAAGTGTAAAGTGAAAGACTAGGCTAAGGAGAAAGTGAACAACAAGTACGCACCAGTAGCTGGAGCCTGGTGGGCCGCTGGAGTTGAATTCCTTCTGATAACAATTGCTGAGGAAATGGTTGAGACCAGATGGGCAGTTGCATTATGAACCCTCTTACGTCCCATTCAATGATTACTGAATCCAACAACCTTTCTACGATGCAGGTAAATGTTTGGTTTCCACCCTTCACATTGTTGAAGTGGATGCCTGAAATTATTTTCCAAATCAAACACCCATGGCGATAATAGTTCTCTGTCTACACTGGACAAGGCTGAAGCTAAACCCCATGTTAGAAACGCGCAGCAACCAACATTTTTTGAAGGCTTATTGCATTTGAAAAACATATCTGGTACTCATTGATATCGTGGAAAAGCATCAGTGTTTTATTTATCTGGATTTACTTGTAGTTGATTGTACAGTCTGCAGCTGATACTCATAAAACAGAATTAATACCTGGGAGGCCCTGAGAAAGTAGTTGAAGATAATAAGATTCGAAAAACCCTTAGGTCCTAAACAGGAAATAGCATAAATTTCATACAGTGCTGCACACTGTTTTTGCATGTGAATCTACGATTAGTATTGAAAATGTGGCCTTGGTGGCTGGTGGGAAAAACATTTCTGAGCAATCACAGATAAGAATTTATTTACACAGTACCAACTTATGCAGAATATATAGCAACTTGCATGTAATGGGTTCTCCATCAATGAAAGTGAAAGCGAATGCCAAAGTTAGCAGGCAAGACTTAAAAGCTTTTGGCATTCACCACTTTTCTTTTGCACATGGATATATTCTTATGCATGAAGAGCATTTTTTTTGTCCTTTTCTTGGAAGACTTCTCTGAATTCTAACAAAGTCATCAAGTTGCCCAACTCTCTTGATGACAAAATGTAGCGATTTTTTTTTTATTAAAACTGGGTTTTAGCTAGTTTTTTGTTTGGTACAAACTACAAAGCCATGTCTTCAAAGATTCATGACAACATGTTAGTTGAATAAACAAAATAAGGACAAAAACAGAGGGAAACAGGTGAGAATGTTCTCCATTAACTCTCCTCCTCCATCTCGCATGGGTAAATGGACCTTCTTCTTTGTATGCATTTCCTCCAACACATAAATACCATCTAATTCCCCAGAATAATGGCTGAAACTTCATTACTGTTTTCTTCATTTCTCTACTTTTTTTCGCAGTTAATATAAAGAAGATTTATTTCAAGTAGCATATGGAATTCTACATTTCTATGTACTCATATACTTTTACTTTCCTTCCTACTAATCTCTCTTTAACTTGCCTCCATGTGCAAGCCTGCCTGTGCTATGTAGTTGCATATGTTGAATTGGGAGAGTATGCGTGTATTTTGCATTGGACCAGCAAAGCACGTGGTGAAATCAATTGCAAATGCTCTGTAATTTGTTTTTTGTTAAAAAAGCTTAGGAGTAGGAGAGGATATTCCATTTTCAAGGTTAGAATAAGCCATCAATTCATTATTGAGAGTTATGGATTTATTGGATTTTTACATGTGGATTTTTCAAGTTTATAAATCATCTCCCAATCATTGAAAAATCGTGAGAATTTGAATTTGAATTCTTTACCCATAGTATTCGAAGTTTAATACCCTACCCTGTAATTTTCTATTACTATTGCACTTTTCTTCAAAAAGTGAAAAACCTTGTTCATGATGATGAAGCATCAGAAGCAATAGAAAAAGAAGATTGCATTGGGGTGGTAGTTAGGTTTTTAACAAAATAATATCCATTGTCAACATGAAAAGCTCTCCCCACCTTATTTCTATATTAACTAAGCAGCAGATAGCAGAGGCAGGGGAATATGAAATGTTGCTTTCATATGAAGGGTTTCATCTCATGTCAGGAACTTTTTCACCACAAAAGTCTTTTCCAATCAATAAAAGCAAAAAAAAATTCCCATACCCTCGATTGGATGGTTATACATATGAAAATAAATTAAAGGTTCAATCTAGCTACTACCATTTGAATTTCATTTAATGATGTAGACAGAAACATTAGGTTTATCAGCCTGCATTGAAGTTCAGTTTATTCCATTAGGCCAGAGATTAAGAATTCATTTAGATCATGATTAATGCGTAAGATGATGGATAAGATAAGATGATAATCATTATATATTATGTTTGGTGCACACATTTAGGGAAAGATTGGACTGTAAGGAGGATTAGCCATCCTTCTAGTATAAGATGATTCAGTCCTTTGTAAAAAGTGAAGATTATTTCTAATCTCATAGGATTAGAAATAAATACTCATAATTTATTTATTTCATCATTAAAATTTATATTTAAAAATTAACTTAAACATTTAATAATTAATTAACTAATTAATTAATCCAAAATTTTCCTTCTTTTTCATTTTTTTTACTTCTTTTTCATTTTTTTTTCTTGTTTTTGATTCAAGAAAAACTATAATTTTGATAAAATAATATTTTTAGAACACATTTTTTAAATTATTTTTTGAAAATAATTATAATTTTTAAATCAAATTTTAGAAAATAAACTCTCAAACATGAAAATATTATAAAATATATTTTTTAACTAGTTTTTTCTTACGTTTAAAATTTTATTTTTTTCTTTCTTAATCGTTTTTGCTTGTAAAAAAAAAGAAAAACAACTATTAACCGTAAAATTATTAAAAATTATATATATTTTAATTTATAAAATTTGAGTTATTAAATTTAACTCATATTTTTTCTTTTTCTTTTGTTTTCTATATTTCCTTCTAATTGTTGAAAAAATTTTATCTTTAAAACATATAAATGAATAATTTTTTTAGGATACATACACAGCTTTTCTTTCTTATTAACAGACAGATATTTTTTTGACTTAAATTTATGACCTTCAAATAAAAAAAAAAAGAATGAACTTGTTTATTAATTCTACAACTATTTCCCTTGTGGACCTCCCTGCATCTTCAAGGGCACATGTCAAGTGCTTCTTTTTGCATCAACTGCTTTGTCAACATTTAATCTATTAGATCTTATTTAGATGAGGATCTCATTGTTTTTATTGCCTTTAAATTTGCGATGTAATTGAAACTCTAGTGTGAAATATACACAAGTTATAAGATGACACTTGTTTCTGGATAAATAAGTAGGGTTTGAGAAAATACATACTGTTTTCTTTTCCATATTTCATACGCATTACTATACATTCCCTTCTTGCCGACATGAATTGTATTTCACGTATGAAAATGTATAAAGCAAAGGTTAGAATACCGGTCAAATTCAGCATTATTGTCTAATCTCAAATTAGTGGACCTTTTAGAATCTAAAAAGAACTAGCTATATGTAGCTATGTATAGCTTTTGACTTTAGAATTGTCTATTTTCATTTAAATATAATTAAAAATAAACAAATAAATAAAATTTGTCAGTAGACCTAATAATTTAAAACCTGATAAAACAATGGCATGAAAAAAAGACACGACAGAGATATAAATTAAAATTTAATAAAAATTGTATATGAACTTGATAAAAAATTTTAAAAATTTTGTATTTGATATATTGATACAAATTTTAGTATGAAAATTTATATATTTTATATAATACTAATACGAATTATATACATAAATTATTAGATTTAATTGTTGATACTTGTGGATGGTTTACTCTCTTTAGCTAATGAAGTCTAATTTCTTACAACCACTCATATGAATATGACCGATTTACATTAATCTTAGCCATGACGATGCCTAATGATTGTTTCCTAACTAGTCAAAAAGGACACAACTGCAATGATATGCACTTTATTGACCCTCTTTATCTCCCTTTCGTGCTTTTTATGACTCCATCGATCGAATGACACGAATTAACATGGCAAAATATTTCTCATGTAAATGAGCCTTAGGAGACCATTTATGCCGGTAAGCCTGCATCTACCACTTTGCTTCATTGAATTTAAGGTATTTATTTAATATATTTATCCTCTTTAATTTGTAATCCCTTCTTAACCAATAATTTCTGCTACACAAATAAAGTACTAGTAACCTGTCTTTTGTGAAAGTCCACATTCAATTTATGTGTTTGTCATGATCAATACAAAATAGAAATAAAATCATATTAGATGTTGGAATTTCAAAGGTAATTTTTACTGTATAATTATTGTGTTTCATATGATTGTTCTTATATCATTTGTAAAGTGAAAACACGCATTTAATTTGTGAGGTATTATTTTTTAATAAAAAATCTCATTGCTTAATGCTACAAAAAGTATCCCATATCGATCTAATACATTCAAAAAAATTAATTTTGCTTGCTCCAATAATTGAACCATGAACCTGACCTACAATATGACAATTGTTTATCAACAGATCCAACTCTTGAGTAAATTATCCTATACAAGATTTGGATGTTACATGTTGCCACTTGTAAAGGTTCATTTGAGCAGGGAAGTGCACCTCTCCACCGCATTGGATAGATCTTTAAGACGGTACTCAACCACCTTCAAAATTCTTAAATCTCCTTTAATCATCAAATTTTATTCTTGTTCATACTTCTGTCTTTCATGTCCATCAATTGAGACCGTCGTTTCTAAGTATTATCAACTATAGTAGGGAAGCAGGCGCCCAAAGATGAAGCAATTTGGTGAGCCGGTTCATGCGTTTAACTAACGGTTATACCAATGGAATCCCAATTCTGAAACACTGTGAAAGGTCCAAACAGGAAGAAAAGGAAGACTAAACAATCATAAGAAACAAACATATTAACACGAATAAATTATTGATATTAAAAGTTGATTTATGGACTTATCAGCTTGATTCTTTCTTCACTGTCACTTTTAAAATACATATTTATTTTTCCCAAGACAGATTTTTTTAAGATCCATGATGGGCAGTGACGGTAGCTGGCTAGCTAGGTTGGATGTCTTCATCCATGAAATTATACAAAACAAAAGGAAGTAATTCTTTAAAAGATTCGCAGGGTTTAAACAAATCAAAAATGTCAACTCCCCATGCACGAGAGAAGACAAAAAAACAAGTGTTTTCAAGCTACTAGGGCGCCATTTTTCTTCTCCTTCCAAGTTGTTTTCTCTGTCAAACCACTTACTTTAATCCTTGGAATATCTGTCATCTCTGTTTCAGAACAAAAACAATGCACATGTCACGCATACCGAGTTGCTTTTCGGATGTCATTTAGCCAAACCTAATCCTCTTTAAGTTATTCCTCTTCTTTCCCAAAGACCGTGAAAGAGAAGACAAAACAGTCCAAATTCTATCTGCTCAGCCTTGGAAAGTAAACCCTTTTGATGTTGGGGGAAAATAATAAACAAATACTATATCTTAATATATAGTATTGTTGTCATACATGAAATTTATATATACACAAAAAGAACAAATTAATTTTTTTTGATGTAGATCACAAATATTTTCATCCATTTTAACGGTATGAGATTAATTCTGTTCGGAGTTTAATCACAATTAAGGCTCTTCACCCATCGCCAAAGATAAACAAATTAATTTCAATTTCCTATAATTTTGATCTCTATATATACATAAAAAGAACAAATTAATCACTGCACTTGAACTTTAATTATCACCAGGAGAAGTTTATCCATTTATTATATGCATGTGGCTCAGTATAAATGGACATGTGGCTCAGTATAATTGTGAATGGTTAATTAAGTTGACAGTTATATGCAATAAACAAAGATGCTGTTTCTTATGATCAAGGATTAATTAATTATTAATTAATATATCAGTACTGTTAGATCTATATATGCTCACTAATATTTCATGAAATATTATTTATTAACTACTAATTTTGTATGAAAAATTAATGTTTCAATATTTAACCTTATTGAGAGTTAAATTTCTAGTTGTGTATAGTTGTAACTTGCATCTTTAACAATTTCAATGTAAGTAATTATATGTCAACTGTATATCATAAAAAAATTTTACTTATCATTTCTCTGGATGCATAAATAATTTAAGCATTGTACAAATTTATTTCGGGCCCAAAATGACACTGAACACAAAATTTTCTTTGAGTTGTCATTATAAGGTAGAGCTAAAAATTAAAGAACCCTAGCAATGATTAATTAATATTTCACTTGATCAACAATTTTTTAACTGATTGACAGAGTGATTACAAAAAGAATTATAGTATGATGTAAAATTTGAATTTGAATTTAAATTCAAATAATTTCAATCTTTATCATTCAATTATTAAAAAAATCAATATTTCAAACGTGGAAAAATTAAAATTGAAGTAACTAGGTAGCTAAGTAAGGGCAGTTGAAAGCATCTCAGTTCACAAATGACTGAATGAACATACATTCATGAGCTGGTAATATAGTATATATTTATCTACCCAATAAATTATCTCTTTTTTTTGTATTTTTGTGAAAGTTAAGTGTATGGAGCATTTTCGAGGGCTAATTAAAGCTAACACATTTTGACCATGGCCATGCCCTAACCCTAGTCCTTAATTCCAATTTGTAGCATAATTTTCAGAATTTAAACAATTTAATTTCACTTCTTACTTTGTTCCTTCCTTTCCCGATGAGGATGTTGAACTCTAGGTTCTGAATGAAGCTCTCATTCAATATTATTCATTCTCATTTGCAAATTGAAAAATGTTTTGAAAGTGATCGAGGTGCATGCAACTTGATTGAATACACGAAACGAGACCAACCAAAATTGACCAAGTTTTCTGGCTCCTGCTCGCCATTTGCGACCCCACAATAATTCTAGTGTTATATATATATATATATATATATATATATATATATATATATATATAAAATCAAAGTCATAGCTTTTTTTTTTGGCGTAAACCATTCGGTTTCTCCACACCATTCTGGTATAGAACTAATCCGGATTCGAGCCGGTAGGACCCAAAAGGCAAAGCTCTCCTTAAGAATTTTAACACAGCTGCATACCCAGGACTCGAACTCGAGACCTCTGTTAAGGTAGAACAACCCCTTACAGCTGATCTACATGCTCTTGGGTAAAGTCATAGCTTGAAAACATATATTTGCACTGAAAATTAAAGCCGTGGACTCCAAAACAATAAGAACATGAGGACAAGACAAAAGTATGCTACTATATATGATTTAAGAAACAAAAAATAAAAAAGTCTTTGTTTAGGTAGGAAGAAATTGATGGGTTGATGAAGAAATGGCCCCCCACATTTCTTACAAAAACGCATGTTTAATTATCTTATAAAGATCTTTTTTTTTTTCAATCATATAATATTACAATGATCATTATCTTATTTTCTAATAGCAGAATCTTTTAATTTTACAAACAAAATGAAAAACTTGATAACATTTCATTTTTTTAATATTTTTTACAAGTATGTATTTCTTATTAATTTTACTTGTGGAATCTAAAATTTCACTGATAAAATATTATATAAATTTTCATATAAAAAAAGAGAGTATTCTCTAAATTAAGACCTTATTAACAAAGGACAAACAATTAGTTTAATCACCAAATCAAAGAAGAGAAATTAGGAATTTAACAGTGAAAAGGAGAATTAATCATTATTCATGGAAAATTAGGAATAGAAAAAAAAAAAGGTGAAATAGTCACATGATATATGCAACAGTCATGATCTATATCCATAATTAATGTAATGAGGACTATGATTTTGCAATATAAAGAGAACAAGTGGAGTATCAAAACGTCCTTGATATTGTTTGTTTTGGTCTAATACCATGAAGATGAAGAAGGTCTTATATTATATAATATATATTATTATATGCAACTTTTGATGACTTAAATTCCACGGTTCAATGAAACCTAAATACATATATCTTCAGACCAAGTTGAAAATCCTTACCCAGCTTCTATCTTCTTCTTCTTCTCTCCTTCTTCTTTCTTGCTCTTGATATTATTTGCTTAAAAGAACAACCAAGTTGATTGAAATCTCTCTCTCTATATATATCGTCCTCATCAATTCTCAAGTTGAAGGGTTGTCTGGCGATCAACAACCTGGAAGGAATATAAGCTTGCTTCAGGAATCTTCAGCATTAATGGTTTGTATCTTTGGGGGAAAAGAAAAGAAGAAAATACATGATTTCTTTGTGTTAATTAAATTCTTAATTTTCTTTTGGCTTCTACTTTCTAGTGTCTACTGTTAACTCAAATTTTGAAAATCTCTTAGGCTTCTTAATTCTGTTGTTCTTTTCTGTGTCTAGGGGTTGATTTTTTTTGTTTCCTTCAAAAATTCAAAAGCTAGGTTATTGATAATTTTACAGAAGAGATATTCTGGAAAGAATTGAAAGAGTTTTCTTGAATAAATGAAGGATGATGATGTTTTACCTAGAGCTGAACTGCTTTCCAGTTCTTCAGAATTCTATGAATCATTCTGAAATAACTTTATTTTATCATAACAGTTTTCTTTTCCCACTGTATCTTCACCTAAAATTTACATTAA
This sequence comes from Heritiera littoralis, assembly GCA_031772115.1. Lineage (NCBI taxonomy): Eukaryota > Viridiplantae > Streptophyta > Magnoliopsida > Malvales > Malvaceae > Heritiera > Heritiera littoralis. Next base: position 2,835,482 of record JAPDPK010000026.1, on the reverse strand, counting down.
AAGAAAAACTATATGGTTCATGTTTAGACAACCAAGTGTAAATTAAATCTAGCCACTGGTTTTCATTGGATTCCATACTTTATTTCTTACGAGGTTCCTGTAATAAACTAATGAAGTGCATCGCTGTTTTTGATTCCAATAAAATATCAACGATATTTACAGATGACAAATCTCCCTTCTTTCTAGCTGTCTGATCTCTTCCCCCTTCTGTCCTAGTTCATAACAGCAGCACTGCAGATGGGATTTTCTCAGTTTTCAGTTCACGGTTTACTGGTATTTCCTACACAAAACATAAGGATTATGCATTACACTCTTACTATTTGCTAATTAATGTTGTAATAACCCAATATTTAGCTTCCTTGGTACCATGTTGTTCGGATTCGTTGTTAGATCAACAAAACAAAGCTGCAATTTTTCTTTTTATTTACTTTGGCAACTCCAACATTTTTGCAGAAATCTGATGTCTAGAAGTTACAAAAATTTATAAGGTTGGCTTCACTGTCTCACTCCTGCAAGATCAAATATGTAAGTGTGACATATGATTCTCATTTTTTCTGTCATGCATTAATATTTTTACCTCATAAAGTAAAGTATAGAACTTGAGCTTTGATTTAAGAATTTTTTAATTTATTTTTAAGGGTTTGTGTATTTTTAAAATTTATTCATTAATTGATTGACATTTTATGGTTGATTGATAGTGTAGAATGCATCTAATATAACCCCTAGTTTAAATGATCTTCATGCTCTCACTAATTGATTGAAAGTACATAAAAATTATATATTATCAGTGTATCAAATACAAACTCTTGATTTAAATAATTATCATGCTCTCACTAATATGATATTTGAGTCTTCGCATTTAGGTTCTCTTTTCTTCGTATCAAAGACTTTTGTTATAACAAAATTGTCAAAAGTAAGGTGTTACATGAAATTTGTTGTATTTGGTTTTTTTTTTTTTATGGGAGAGATCGTGTGGAATGTTGTCCACGTTTAATTTACTTGCAGAAAACAGCACCAATTGCACATTCTTATTAGCCAAAACTCATAAAATTGAAACTACTTCCATTTACAAAGGCGGATGATGCTGATTATACAAATGGCTCCCCCGTAAATGTGCTGACAACATGCTTTGCGATCCACAATAAGTTTGTGCAGTTAAACCTACCACCTAAAATATGTCCTTGCATCCATAAGATCGACTCTGGGTGCAGTTGAAACGTTTTAAACCACAGCGAACGTTGGGGATTGCCACTTATTGCTACTTATTATAACTTCATCTAATAGAATTTAAAGTCTCCAAGTGATAGGAAGAAAAAAATAACATTTTAGATGATATTACTACTGCATTAATCAGGTTTATTGTCTTAATTTTCATTTATATAGCCATGAAAATAGGGTTTATAGAGGCAACTAAATCCAACATTTCTACAGTTCAGTGCATAGGATAGGAGCTCTATGAGTTTTCTTCGGGAAATAAATGGTAGAATAATTTAATAGAAATACTAACATATTTCAATATTTTCTTCGATTTTAACTTCTACTTACTGAACAGCTGCTCCAAATCAACAACAAGAAGAATTTTTGAGAAACTCATTTTCATAAAGTTTTTTTTTTATTGCATGGTCCGAGTTTTACATTAATGTTGGAATTGGTAGGTTGCATAGAAGTATAGTATATGTCTTTTATTATTCATAAAAGATGGTTTAAAAAAAAAGAGTGGATTCACTACTCAGCGGCAATTTTAACGCATTGTGCATTAATGTCTTTCCGTTTCTATCATCAAGAAGCAATGATCGAAGCCATGGTAGAGATGTATGATGAAGAAAAGAGGGTTGACAGTGAGGAACAAGCTGAAAACTTGTCTGCAGCGTCTTCTCAGAAGTGCTCATCCTTTGACTTGAATGAAGAAGCTAGAAGCGAAGAGGATTATTGTTATCACAATGATGTTGCCAAGGAAGGTGAAGCTAGTGTTGAAGAGGATGAGAAGAGAACTGAAGGGAGTTCCAGCAATAACAATGTGAGCGAGGGAGGCAATGATAGAAGAACAGTAAGGCAATATGTTAGGTCAAAATTCCCTCGGCTTCGATGGACTCCCGATCTCCATCTTGCCTTCGTGCATGCTGTTGAAAGGCTTGGTGGACAAGAGAGTAAGTTCAAATGAACAAAATGAAAAGCTTTTCAAGTTCATTTTACTCAGAAAGTTAACTTGTTTGGGTTTTGTTGCAGGAGCAACACCAAAGTTAGTTCTTCAATTGATGAATGTGAGGGGACTTAGCATTGCCCATGTAAAAAGTCATTTGCAGGTAAAAAATGGCAACAGAAACATTTTGATTTGATATTTCCTTGCCATGATTTTCAATTTTTCAATCCATTCTTTGAACACCATATCTTTGTATTCCTGTTTCAGATGTACAGAAGTAAGAAGCTTGATGAGACTGGACAAGGTGAAGTTCTTTTTCCTTATTAATTATATGATTTAATTACTGTCGACTTAATGCTTTAATTACTTTTTTTTATTGGTTACAATACTTTAATTACTACTGTCGTGTCATTGTTTTTTTTTTTTACTAAACTGTCGTGTCATTGTATAAATTAACAGAAATTAAGGGCTTCCAATTATATTCTCAGAAATCAGATTATATATATAGTACAGATTAGAATCGGATCTACCATTTAACAAAGAAAATTTTTGTAATTCTATGATGCTGATTTGTAGGTTAGAGTTTAGAACAACATTAAGCACGCAAAAAAAAAATCCTATCAAAGGATTATTGCACTTCAACATATATATCTTTCATTTAAACCATATCATTTAATCACATTACTAAAAAAATCAACCATTTAGTATGCATCACATATGATACTTAAATAATAAATATTTATTTCAAGATATTCATTAATGATTTTGGTAATAAATTATTAATTGTTTTGAATAATGTGACACATCACATATGATAATTAAATGATGAATATTTATTTCAAGAGACTCATTAATGATTATGATAATAAATTATTGGTTTTTTTCAATAATGTGATTATATAACATGATTTGAATAGAAATGATACACGTTTATCTAAAATAATTGTTTCATAAAATCAATTCTCCTAGCACAGTTCATTAAAAAGATACCAAAAGATATAAATTGACTATGATGTATGATGTAATAGAAATTAATTAATTCAAAGATAATTAGTATTTCTGATGAAAGTGTTTCACTATTTTTTTAGCTTCTAATATTCGATAGTAAAAAGCAAGTCATAAAAATATATAACTATTATATTAAATTAAACCTTACTTATTATTATATTATTATATGTAGTATTTAGTAGTAATTTGCTTTGACGTTGAGTAATAAAGGAAAAAATAATTAGGACAATGGTGAGGATAATTGGAAAACAATCTTTTAAACAAGTTGCAAATTTATATTTGAGTTTAGGAAAAATCTCTTTTATCCATGTATACAAGGAAACAAATAATTTTGCTGACTCTCTTGCTAAGATGAGGTCCATTGAAATTCTAATTTAATAGCTTGATTGTAATTTACCTAATATTCTTTTTAATAAATTTTAATATTAAAAAAAAGAGGGTCATAAAAAATGTTACTAAATATTGAATAGTAATATTAATTCACATATGAAGATAATTTTAGGTTTACAAGTCAGGAATTTTTTGGATTGTAAACTTGGATACATCATAAGTGGTATTAGAGTCTATCCATTTCTTTCTCGTGAGAATCTGTTAGCTTAAGATACCAAATAGATTAGATCAACTAGTCAGTGCAATACGGACATTGCACAACTAAGTGAGAAAGAATGTCAGAGATCTCATATGGAAAAAAAATAGAGATGATTTTAAGCTTATAAGGATTTTCCTCCATCTAATAAATATATCTTTAAGGTCCAAAACATGAATCCATAATGACTTGGTTGACCCTATTGTAAGATCTTTAGCAGTATCATAAAAAATAATAATAAAATTAAGATTATAGTACTTCACACCCCAAATTAATTAAAGTTATTAATTATGATAAAAGAAAAACAATTAGAGCAATTTGCTATTCAATAGTTACAAAGAATGTAGGGGCAAATTATACAGAGAGCATAGATGATTAATAGTGCTATACATTCAACTCATAAAACTTTGATTTGTTATGCAGTTTTATGCCAAACAAATAGACCAATTCAAGGAAGGGAGGAATTCCGGAGCATGTTGCACCATCCTCATCAACATTTCAGAATGGAAAATGGTGGAATTGTCTTAGCCAGAGAATCCCTTCAAAATAACATCACTCGAACTCCTTTCCAATCTCACCTCTACCAACGACCGTTAGATTTCAAACCTTGCTTTCCAAGGTAATAATAGATAGCCATAGATGAGAAATTTCTCAAGAGTCTAATGCTGAAACGTAAAACACTAATTACAGCACTTGTTTTGTATATAGCTATATGCCCATAATTGATGACAACTGATCTCTTTGTAAATTGTATAGGCACCCATTGCAGAATTCTTTCATAAGCAAAGCTCGTGGACAAGAAAATGGCTTCCCAAACCTAGATGCCTATTACAGCCAAGGCCAGTCGAAGCAAACTCATGGAATGGATGCAACTATGCGAATTGGGCCCATGAGACCAGGCCGATTTCTCGAAGAGAAGAGGTGGCATCCTTTTGAAATGATTACCAACAGATGGAACGTTAATGGAAATATGACCAAGGTGGACGTATTTGCTAATACCTTCTCGCAATCTCAATCACATTATTTCTGCAAGAGACTAAGCTCAGATGGGGAAGGCTACTCCATGAAGCCGACTGAAGGGAGCCTTGGAAACAAGAAAATGGTGGGGCAATTTGTTTCAGACAAGCACGATTCCCTGAGCAAATTCAATAACTGTAGCACAGCAGAGTATGAGGCCCCGTTTTTCCTTGAGGTAATAACCGCAAGCTGGTGAAGTTTGATTGTATAGACTAAACGGAATTGCTTTTGAAACATTTTTCTTTCTTTATTCGAAATGCAGATGAACCGAGATAAACTGCTGAAGGATAGGGAATGGCTGCCGGATTTGCAGTTAAGACTAAGCCAAAGAATTGGGAATGATGATGAGAAGACCCATTGTAGAGGCACGCAAGAAATTAGCACCCAGCTTTCGCTTTCTTAGCTAGCCTCAATACACATTCATCCAGGAGAAAATCCACAACCAAGCAAAAAGGTTCAGAAGAATCGTCCAGAACACAAAATTAATATGTTGCAACAAGGCCGAATGAGGCTGAGTACTTAATAAGAATCTGACCATGTAAAAAGAAACCCACAGGAAGTGAGATCTTTCTAAGTACTTGTCCTAGAGCCATTATAACTTATAAGCATAGTGTTGTTTTTCATTTGAATCTTTTTGTGGTTAAATCAGTTTTGAATGAGATAGACTACTCAGCCTTCAGAAATAGAAAGGTTTGTGATTGACGATTTGTTTAGTGTGTGTGGGATAAATTTTCTTATCATTCATGCACGAACACTGATATTCTTAACTTGTGATTGAGAGTCATGTTCATGCATGCATGCATGCATGATAGAACTAATGACCAGCTAACTCTGGCTGGATTTCGGGTTGGGAGAAACCCTAGCTATAGTCACCATTGAATACTTCCCAGATATTACCTTTATGGTCATTTAGTGTCATACCCTAAAATACGAGATATTTTCAATAACGAATTAGCGGAAGAAGGATTTTGGGACTAACTCTTTCCTTTTCTTTTAACTACGGTTTGTATAGCGAGTAGTCTTACTCTTTCAATTCTAATGTACTATTCATCGGATCACAGTTCAAGGTTGATTTCTTAGTCCAGTTCATTTCACAACTTAAAATTACTCAAGACTAAATTTTGGGCAGCATTTCCGGTCAACTACGGAAAACCCCCTGCACTATAATTCCAACCACAAAGTAAAATACTATTCACATCAACAATCAATCATCACTCATTTACATCCCATTTTAACTCGATTTTTTTGAAAGTAATCAGATATTTATACTTATCACATCTCATACTACATTACTGTACAAAATTATCAAATTCCAAGTACAAAGGAATAGTAAACATATATACCGAGCTATGAACTGAGGTCTGACGTCTAGCTTGAAACGTCAAAACGAGGAACGGTCTTATCAAATGTTGCTATCTCAGCTTAACTTGTGGAGGAGAATGAATGGGTGAGCTTTTGGGGAAAAGCTCAGTAAGCCACTACACAAGGGCAGAGATAATAGCAAACAAGATAGAGCACCACTAATGCATACAACACGTGTTTCATATAAAGTCACGTATAAAATCACATATCATTAACTCATTTAAACTTCATATTTGATGTAACTTAATATCACCATACCTTTATGGTAAAACCGATGCAATGCATGTAAAACGATGCAAAATCGATTTTGTCAAACCATGTAGTTATCATAAAAACAATGCTTCGTAAAGTTCAATCACATATCATGTAATCTCATATATCATGTTCATAAAACATTTCTTGTTAGGCAAACTCAGTAATTCAACTAATAAAGTCTTAGCCTACTGTAGCTATCAGCAAGCAGCCTCGTTACCCCGGAATAAGGTGTTACTTATGGCCATAGATCCTCGTCATCTCCAATTTCAGTGATCAGCCAGAATTGGAACTTATCAACGACAATGTCGGACAAGCCTTGTATTGTCCATATAAGAGTATCAGCTACTCGGGCATGTTCCATATGCTCTATTAGTCTCATAGTACAATGTGATGCCGTAAAAGTCTGTAAACTAGAAATCATCTCATGTTTTGAAGTTTCACATCAATAGGATGTACAAGCAATACATGCTCAATTCAAAAACTCATATGAATATGCTATAAAGTCATATCATTCACATACTTCAAAACATGATGTAAATGAGATGTAAAAGCTTTCATATGTTTCGTGTAAGCTTAACTCTCATAAAACCACTTATGCATAAAGATGCAGTAGCATGATGCAACATAGAGATCTACATCCAACTTTACTTTATAAACCTTTCATTTATTTTATAAATCATTACGTGTAGCTCATGTAGGGCACTTACCTTGTAAGCTACTACTCGTAACTTGCATAGCAACTTACCGAAAGCAAAGACTAAGCTCGTTCGTTCAAGCTTGGCAATTGCGTTATAAACAACCGAACGCGTTGTTAACACTGTATGCAGCAGAAATTTCCAGAACAGATTTCCCCTATCAAACTTGGTCTGTTTGATTTGATCTTCGGATATGTGGTTGAGAAGAGGTAGGCTTCAATTGATCCTTCTTGGCCTTTTCAAGAAAAGGTCATCTTCCTGATCATTTCTGCCCTAAAAAGTTATTCTCTCAATCTCGTCAAAACAGGGCAGCTTGACAGATGTGGCTTCCAGCAAACTTTTCACCACCCAAATGAGCTCCGTTTGAGATGAATTTCGGATATGTTTTAGAGAGAGGATTTGGAACAACTTTATGAAGGGAGGAAAGGCTAAAACTGATTGGAAGTAGGATGAAAAATGACAACAAAATCTGCTTGCACAGTAACTTACGGGTTTTCCTCTTTTCTTCCAATCTCTCATGTTTTGTTTTTCTTTCTGGTTTTTAAATGGCTGAGAAAGGGGGATGAAATAATGGGTTGGTTAGTCACCTAATGAGGGGAAGAAATAATTAGCTAATTTGGAGAAGGTGGAAGCTTATCCCATAAGCTTTGCAACCAAAAAGTCTAAGTTTACCATATACCTTTCTTCCTTGACTTCGCTTCTTTTTTTTTCCTTTGTCTACAAGGGTTGGCCGCTACTTGAGATGTGAAAACAACTAATTGCAATTCTTTTCCATGATTATCTCTTATGGTAAAGACTAAGGCCCCTTTATTTGACTTTTTTACTTGTTTCTCCAATATCCTTTATTCTCTATTTTCTCATTGGTTATTTTGCATGGTAGGTGAGAATTAAATAAATTTCACAAATGTGCTATTCATATATGACAAAATAAATATTTTGGTTGGCTATGATAATGTTTTATAAGATTTATGGCCCAATTTAGCCTTTTTCGCTAAAATTACGAATTAAGCTCAAATCGCCGTAAAAGCTTTAACTTGACTTACTTGAGACCATAAATCATCCACATATGATAATTCAGATGTCTTTGGCTAGGTGTACACTCTTGTGGGGTTCACCAACTTACTTGTACAAAATTCAAACTATAGTCACCTGAAACCAAAATTTTCTGATTAACGTCTTTTTCATTGTTTTCTTAATCCATATTATTCGTATACTTATAAAATTGTGATTCTTACATTTAGACTGTCATTAATGATATGGGCTTGGATAATTTCAGTAGAGAGAACATGTGAGAATTGAATTTTCTTTTGTAGTCATTTTCAAGTCCTGAAGTTTTGTGCATCAATACTTCGCATACGGCGTGAGCTCATGGCTATATGCAAGCAATCCTCGATCTGTTGGAGTATGCTGAAGGGAAAAGCTCCTTCGTGCCTGCTGCATGCCCAATAGCAATCCTCGGTGGGCTTGAAAGTCTTCTCAGCCCTCAATCTTCAGTCTCATGCTCGTGTTCTTTGCTTCCCTGATCATCATAAATTAATTAACGACCCTTTTCTGAAAATAATGATTTAGCTACAACGTGCATGAAGTACAGAAATTATGAATATACATAGAACTGGCTTCGCAAGCTCAACAGGCCCAAAAATGGATGTTTCTCTCTGAAGAGTCTAGACCGACTGTAATCTTTAGGGCCGTTGTCTGTCTTTTTCTTTCTTTTCTTCCTTTGTCAGTGAGTAAAATGAGCTCTTCTAATAGATTTCCCGCTGCAACCATTCCACACGCATTTGGGCTTTTTCAGTTTACTGGTTGTAATGCTAGAAGTATCATACAAAGCTATAGGCTTAAATCTTATCAAAGGAAAACAACAAAAGAATTATGAGTTCAAGATGAGGATTTGGTTGGCACTCTCCAAAAGCCCAAAAGGTAACCATGAAAAGGGCTTGGGTTTCCAAACCCCGCACACCACTTTTCCAAGTTCCAAATTTTCGGGCCAGAAACAGCAAATTCACCTTAATTGGTGACAAACGGCAAGTATGTTTTTCCAATGGATGCATTTGTTTCACCATCGATGAAACTTTGGGCATGAAAATCAGGAGCTATTATTCATCGATATATTTGAACCATCTCTATTCCAAATTCCCTATGCTATGGTGCTTGCCATTCGAGATAAAAATTTTCAATACTGCTAGAACTTGGAAGCTGTTAGATGTGTGGGGTCCAGCCCATATTAATTATTAGAGCCTACTTGGAGTTAGTTAGGGATTTGTTTTTTCTCTATATAAAGTGTTGCATAAACAATTTGTTAAGACAGAGAGTGAGAAGTTTATTTTGGTGAGAGGCGACACAAAGAAGAAAAAGTAAGCTTTAGGCTTTGTGATATTTTTCTTGTTCCATAGAGAGAGCAAGAGGAGAGATAAGCTTGTACAACAATTGGGTATTCTTTGGGTAGATTATCTTGGTGAATCCAAAGAGGTAAACTTTATTGTTTTTAGGCTAATTGTTGGAACCCTTAGCTTTGGGCAAAAAGCCTAAGGTATTGAAACTTTGTAATTTGCTTATTTCTCATAATGGATTTTTATTCGGTTTGCCCCGTGGTTTTTCTCTCTACACTGGAGAGTTTTCCACGTTAAACTTTGGTGTCGTTTTATTCACGTTTTATTGCCTGCGTATTATTTGTGGCTTGGTAGCTTGATTTATTATTATTATTGGCTTGGGATATTGCTGTTGCTTGTTGTGGGTATTGTTATTGTGACACTGCTTCCACGTATTTGTCGTTTGAGGCCCAACAACTGGTATCAAGAGCTTGGGTTAAAGCTTCGGGATCATGGAAGGAGATACAGGATCCATGATAAAATTGACAGGTTCAAATTATTCAATTTGGAAGCCAATGATGAAAGATCATCTATACTGCAAAGATCTGTATGAGCCAGTATTAGGTGATTCTAGTAAGCTAACAGATATGAAAGATGATGAATGGAAAAAGTTAGATAGAAAGACTTTGGGAACCATTAGAAGATGGGTAGACATTAGTGTTTTTCATCATGTTGCGCAGGAGACAAGTGCTTCTCGTGTTTGGGAAAAATTAGCATCACTATATGAGAGAAAGACCGCCTTGAATAAAGTTATGCTTGTTAAGAAGCTTACTACTCTACAGTATAAGGAGGGAAGATCTATCTCTGAGCATTTGAGTGACTTTCAAGATTTGTTTAATCGGATGACCACTATGAAACTGCAAATGGATGATGAGATGAAAGCATTGTTTCTTCTGGGCTCATTGCCAGACAGCTGGGAGACACTAGTTTTGTCTGTTCTTAATTCAGCTCCTAATGGCACGGTGACCTTGGAGATGGTAAAAGACAGTATGTTTAATGAAGAAGCAAGGCGAAAGGAGACAAACTCTGGGAATGAAGCTCTTGTCACAGAGAACAGGGGCAGAACTAAAGAAAGAGGTCAGGATTCTAGAGGTCGTAGTAAGTCCAAGAACAGACATAAGTCCAAAAATAGGGTGAAGTGCTTTCATTGTGGCAAACTTGGTCACATAAAGCGAAACTGCGGGATCTTGAAACAAGAGCAGAAAGATGAGAAAAGTAAGAATAACTCAGATGATGAAAATGTTACAACGGTGAATTCTGATAGTGAAATGGTTTTGTTGGTTTGTACACATGGTGAGTGTAATCATGTAGGGGATTCTAGCATAGAGTGGATAGTTGACACCGAGCGTCATATCATTGTGTTCCCAATAAGGAATTATTTGCAACCTACAAAGTAGGTGATTTTGGTTATACCAAGATGGGAAACAAGAGTATGTCGCGGATTGCTGGGATTGGTGATATAGTGGTACAAACAAGCACTGGTTGTACATTGACTTTGAGGGATGTCAGACACATTCCAGATCTGAGGATGAACTTGCTTGCAGTGAATGTCCTTGATAAGGAAGGATATGAGAGTCAGCAGAAAAATGGGCGTGGAAGCTTCTCAAAGGGTCTTTGATAGTTGCAAAAGGAAAGTTGTGTTGCACTATGTACAAGGACTTGGATGAAGTTGACAGGTAGTCAGGTAAATACCGTTGAGGATGATGCTTCAGCAAATTTGTGGCACAGGAGGCTGGCACACATGACTGAGAAAGGGTTAAAGATTTTGGCGAGGCAGTCCCTCATTCCCTCAGCCAAAGGTATTTCTCTTAACTCATGTGATTATTGTTTATTTGGTAAGCATCGTAGAGTTTCTTTTAGGAAGATTTCTAAAAGAAAGAAAAATAAACTTGAGTTAATTCATTCTGATGTATGTGGTCCCATAGAAGTAGAGTCATCAAGTGGTAATAGATATTTTGTTACTTTTATTGATGATGCTTCACGAAAAACTTGGGTGTATATGTTGAGAAACAAAAGCCAGGTATTGCAGTATTTTCAGAAATTTCATGCCATGGTGGAAAGGATGACAGGATTATCCTTAAAGTGTATTCGTACAGATAATGGTGGTGAATACACATCAAAAGACTTTGAAGCCTACTGTTCAAAGCATGGGATCAGGCATGAAAGGACAGAACCTGGGACACCACAACATAATGGTGTTACTGAAAGGATGAATCGCACCATTATAGAGAGAGTCAGATGCATGCTGAGGATGGCAAAATTGCCTAAAGCATTTTGGGGTGAAGCAGTTAATACAGCCTGCTATTTGCTTAATAGATCACCATCAGTGCCATTGGGCTTTGACATTCCAGAAAGGGTATGGAAAGGGAAGAAAGCTTCATACTCACATTTGAAGGTCTTTGGCTGTGCAGCATTCGTGCATGTGCCAAAGGAGCAGAGGTCAAAGCTAGATAGCAAGGCTACTCCATGTGTGTTTGTTGGGTATGGTGATGAAGAATATGGTTACAGGCTATGGGATCCAGAGAAGAAAAAGACAATTAGAAGCAGGGATGTGGTTTTCCATAAAAATGAGTTCATCACAGACTTTGAGAAAAATGGAAAGACTACACAAGTTACGGTTGAGTATGATGACTCAACGCCTGTAGGGATTCCACCTAGAGGTGCCACAAATGGTGGAAATACACAAGATGTAGAACTTGGGGATACAGATGAGCCAGCCACAGTAGGTGATGGGATAGATGCTGATAATGACATTGCACAGCCAAATGCAGTGGGTTTTGAGCAGGGGGCGCAACCCTCTCAACCAGGGAGTGTTGAGCAGGGGGAGCCAGCCCCAATACAGAGGAGTGTGGAGTCTCAAGTCAGAAGATCTACTAGGGAGCATCGACCATCTACCAGGTATCCCAGTTCAGAATATATTTTGATCACAAGTGACGAGGAGCTAGAGAGTTTCCAAGATGTGCATGATACTCCAGATAGGGAGTATTGGTTAAAGGCAATGAAAGAGGAAATGGATTCATTGCAGAAAAATAGCACTTATGACCTTGTTGAGCTTCCGAAAGGAAGAAGACCATTGAAGAACAAATGGGTGTTCAAGCTGAAAAAGGATGGTGACAAGCTAGTGAGATACAAAGCTCGATTGGTGGTAAAAGGCTTTAGTCAAAAACTAGGCATTGATTTTGATGAGATTTTTTCTCCTGTTGTGAAGATGAGTTCCATTCGAGTGGTATTGGGATTAGTAGCTAGTTTGAATCTTGAGCTTGAGCAACTTGATGTGAAGACTGCATTCTTGCATGGTGATTTGCAAGAAGAGATTTATATGGATCAGCCAGAGGGTTTTGAAGTGAAAGGGAAGGAGCACATGGTTTGCAAATTAAAGAAGAGCTTGTATGGCTTGAAGCAAGCTCCTAGGCAATGGTACAAGAAGTTTGATTCTTTTATGGTAAGCCAAAACTATAAAAGAACGGTAGCAGACCCTTGTGTGTATGTGAGAAAATTCCCAGATGGTGACTTTATTATTCTCTTATTATATGTTGATGATATGCTGATTATAGGCAAGATGCTCATATGATTTGCAGGTTGAAAGAGGCATTATCTAAGTCCTTTGACATGAAGGATTTAGGTCCAGCAAAGCAGATTTTGGGTATAGATATCATTCGTGATAGGAAAGCTGGAAAGTTGTGGTTGTCATAGGAAAAGTATGTTGAACAGGTGCTAGCGAGATTCAACATGCAGAATGCTAAGTCAGTTAGCACGCCTCTTGCTAATCATTTTCACTTGAGTAAGAAGTCTTGTCCGGTAACTAAGGAAGAAAAGGATGCTATGTCTACTGTTCCTTACTCCTCTGCAGTTGGTTCTTTGATGTATCTTATGGTTTGCACACGACCTGATATTGCTCATGCAGTTGGTGTAGTCAGCAGATTTCTTTCCAATCCAGGAAAGGCTCATTGGGAAGCGGTGAAGTGGATCTTCAGATATTTGAGAGGTACTTCTAAGATGTGTTTAAGTTTTGGGACTACAGAACCAGTTCTTGAAGGGTTTACTGATGCAGACATGGCAGGTGATCTTGATGGTAGGAAATCTACTTCATGGTACATATTTACTTTTGCAGGGGGAGCTGTATCTTGGCAGTCCAAACTACAAAAGTGTGTTGCCTTGTCTACTACAAAGGCTGAGTATATTGCAGCAACCGAAGCAGGCAAAGAAATGCTTTGGATGAAGAGATTTCTTCTTGAATTGGGGTTAAGTCAGAAAGAGTATGTGGTATTTTGTGACAGCCAGAGTGCTTTGGATTTGAGTAGGAACACCATGTACCATGCCAGAACGAAGCATATTGATGTTCGATACCATTGGTTGCGCTTAGTGATTGACGAGCAACAGATGCAATTGAAGAAGATTCACACAGATAAGAATACAGCTGATATGTTCACGAAGACACTTCCCAGAGATAAACTTGAGTTGTGTAGTGACTTGGCCGGGATGAACACTTTGGCCAAGGTGAACTCTAAATGACAGGTCGTGGTGATGGATCTCCTCCTAATGGGGCTGGAGGGGGAGATTGTTAGATGTGTGGGTCCAGCCCACATTAATTATTAGAGTCCTACTTGGAGTTAGTTAGGGATTTGTTTTTTCTCTATATAAAGTGTTGCATAAACAATTTGTTAAGACAGAGAGTGAGAAGTCTATTTTGGTGAGAGGCGACACAAAGGAGAAAAAGTAAGCTTTAGGCTTTGTGACATTTTTCTTGTTCGATAGAGAGAGCAAGAGGAGAGATAAGCTTGTACAACAATTGGGTATTCTTTGGGTAGATTATCTTGGTGAATCCAAAGAGGTAAACTTTATTGTTTTTAGGTCAATTGTTGGAACCCTGAGCTTTGGGCAAAAAGCCTAGGGTATTGAAACTTTGTAATTTGCTTATTTCTCATAGTGAATTTTTATTCGGTTTGCCCCGTGGCTTTTCTCTCTACACTGGAGAGTTTTCCACGTTAAACTTTGGTGTCGTTTTATTCACGTTTTATTGTCTGCGTATTATTTGTGGCTTGGTAGCTTGATTTATTATTATTATTGGCTTGGGATATTGCTGTTGCTTGTTGTGGGTATTGTTATTGTGACACTACTTCCACGTATTTGTCGTTTGAGGCCCAACGAAAGCCTATTACAAGAATGAATTATATCAAAGAAGCCTTTTATATCCAATGATTTTTCAGTACAATATGCTGACGCCTGTGCATTACAAACACCACAGGAACTACAGGACTTGAAGTCAAAAATATATTTGTGGTCATTACAAGATTTTCATCTGGCTTTGATGTAACAATTGTCTCAGCCTCTGCACTAATGGATGATGTAGGAAAAAAGAAATGAACAACTTACAAGCTTGTACAACATGAGCTAACAGATCCACTTGCCTAGGATAAGATACAAGGAAAATGGAAGGAGAAATTCCTGGAAGAAGAAGGATATGGTAGGCTGCTGCAAAATCTTAACCAGCTCTGACCATATTGAACCAAAACTGCTGAAACAAAGGCAGTGAATGCAAGGAATTCAATGGTGCCCTCTGTGTTTTTAAGTTTTGGATTGCTGAGAAAAGTGAGTTGCTAATTCCTGTTAAGGACATAAGTGTTAGTATTTACAGAATGACACTCCCATGAGAAGACAATATCATTGTTAAAGAATGATAAGATTACCTCAGAATAGCGGATGTGATCATGATGCAAGTTGGAAGTTTTGACAATTGTTTCCCACTTGGTATCAGTAGCAGGCATCTTAGGTTCCTGTTTTTTAGGATTAAACCGAGTGCCATTGTAAGATTGTGAAAATGAATTTCTTGCTGTAACTGAAGGCAGCGCACGCCAAAGCCAGGACTGAGATGGTGTTTTTGGTAAAGGAGGCGGAAGAGGAGAGTAATCAGAAACAGCCTTAGCTTCTCCTTGATCAGCTGCTCTGAAATCAACATCATCACTAAGAGTTAGATTTGCATCAGCTCTAACTTTTATATGCTCTAAGGACTTAGATTCTTGATCCAGTCCTCCATTCTGTCTGAAGCAATCTATCATTTCTGCTTGACCTCTAAGATCAGGTTTTTCAGAGAGGGAAGTTCGACTAGAATTTACTGATCCTGTGACTTCATATTCTGATATGCCCTTTCCATCCAAAAGATTAAGGCCTTCTATATCTTGAAGAGAAGATTCTACAAGAGAAAGTTTTTCCGGAATTCTGTTCCCTAGTAAGGTATCAGAATGATTTTCCATTGATTCTGTTTGGACTTTGGTATCTGAGGATTTGGAATTTGAACTTGAAATTTCAGCAAAATTTACAGTATCTACATACAATGTTTTCTCAACTGCAGGGCTCAGAGAACCTGACCCTCTTCTGGTGCTCTGATAGGGTACTAATTCCTGTGAGTTGTTATTGCTTCTGGTATACTTTACCAACATATTGGCTTTGAATTTCTCAGCTTCTTTGGGCATGCCAAGAAACCCCCCTCCACAGAAGGGGGATTGAGGTCTCTCTCTACGATAGGGAGAAATGCGAGCACCACCTGGAAGCCTTTTGGGAGGTGACCTACTCACTATCTGCTGGTCGTTTGAACTGGTGAACTGATTTGATCGACATGTCAGCATTTTCCCAATCTCGGGGAGCCTAGGCAATTGAACTCCAATATCTGATTTGTCTTCTAGGAGCCTGGGCGATCGAACTGCACTATCTGATTTGTCTTCCAGGAGCCTGGGCGATCGAACTGCACTATCTGATCTGCTCTCTGAGAGCCTGGGTGATTGAACTCCACTATCTGATGATTTTTTCTTGTGAATAACATCCCAAGCATGCTGCAAAGATACAAAACAGTAAATTCATAACCAAATGTATTGGAATCTCTAATGCTCACAGCGAGAGCATTGAATAGTGATGTGAAGGAAAATAGAAAAAACCAATACTAACCTTCTCAACAATTTGGCTGTGAGACCTCATGTAGGTAGCTCTTCCTTGTTTTACAACCTCATGAGTGGAAGACATTGAAGAGTCGGTTCTAACTTTTAATCCCGGCACAGGGTTTAAGAGGCACAGTGAGTTCTTAAAGCATAATCGAGGCAACAAGCCACATGCTTTTCTTGATAAATTCCCAGAATCCTCATAGTCCTCGTATTCATCTTCTGTTTCTTCTTCATCTACATCCTGGCTATAATGTGGAATGATAATTGACTGATATCGATTAACAGAAGGTTTCCTGTCCCCAACAACCACTTTCTTGACCTCTCTGGGTTGTTCAGGTGCCATGGATTGCTTCCTTGAAGCATACTTAGGTGTTGCCAGAGTCATTGCCTTGGCAGCAGGTAAGAATCGATTCAGCATGAAATCCCGAGTTTGTGGATCTGTAGAGAAGGTTCCTGATGGTTTTGCAACTGTGCCACCTAAGCCACTCAGACTACTTAGATTACAATTTATGGAAAATGAATCTGTTGGGGACAAAGTATCAAGTGCATCAGAATAAACATCATCATCATCATCATTTTTGGACTCTGAGATGCATTTCTCATTCATTCCCTTGTTTGAACAGCCTAATTTAGTCCCATGATCATTCACAGAATATGTTTCAGTTTGGGGCCTAACCACATTCTGATTTTCAAAGTCTTTCCCCACAGGATACTTTATGACATCCAAAAGCCTCCCTGGCGGAAGTGTAGGAGTACCAGGAGCTCCCTTATTAGGCTGAAACTCATGCTCAACGCCACCTTTTGCTTTCCCAGGGATCTGCTCCCATACAAAAGGAACTGTGACAGGTTCCGTTACCTGATCCAAACTCAGATCCGAGTTATAGAAGGGGAGAGTGCATCTTGTAGTGGGAGGATAATCCTCAACTTTCTTCTGCTTATCTCTATCTGAAAACGCAGATGTTGCAGAAAACCGCCTCACAGATAAAAGTGGTGCATTGAAATTTAATTTACTTTCCTCCATCACATTTTACAATCAAGGACTTCAGCAGCTTTCCTCCTAAATATAATCAGAAATTCAAAACATGACACAGCTGATGCTAGATGTTGCATGAGAACACCATGGTAAATACCTCGTCAAAACTTTGGCAGAATACCTGAAAATATGCTAAGACCAATTATTTGAAGAACCTAGACTCACTGCAATGAGAACCTAATACACTTTATATCTCCCCACTCTCTGCTTAAACTATATAAGCAAGAAAAAATACACCAAAACACGCGAATCTCAAAATGCTTATGCTCTGTGACCAAATGTTCAGTAATTATATAAAAATACTTGAGCTTGAAGATCCTCAGTCTCCCTCAGTCTCAGAAAATAGATTATGGAAAAGAAGAAAACAAAATTAGAAACATTGATGGTCCTCTCAGTGCCATATAAAGTAATTGAACATGTAAATTTTGGAGTACCAAATTTGACATTATCTATGTGATCAGAGAACCAAAAAAACCCCAATCAACCACTCTATAATAAATCTAAGCTAGAAGTAAATACAGAATTCAATGTCTTGTATATATCCCAGCAACCAGGCAAAGATTTGTGTTGAGGCCCAATGATTAAATAACTGTAAATTTATAAGATAGGTGGACAAAGATATCAAATTGAGGCTATGGAAAATCAAGTGAAAAACGTAATGATTATATCATTTGAATCTTATCTACTCTGCCATACTGATTATTGGCATCACCAAGTAAGTCCTATAACAAACCTGATAAAGAACTTGGCAAAAACCATAAAGATAGTCATAAATTGTTCGATCTAACCGACAGGAAAAACTTCATGCACGACAAACATCTCTAAACTAAACCACAGGCCAAAATTCATCTCTTTTACAAGATTGTCAACCCAAAAAAAAAGAATTTTTTACTTCAACAAAAATCCAGTGTTCCTGTCAACCCTTAAAAAACAGAAACATGTCTTGAAGTAAACAGTTTTTGCATCAAAAAGATCATTATCTGAAACAACAGAACAGAAGACATACCTGATGAGTAAGGGAAAGATGGCTGAGTTTCTTTGATGTTTAGCGCTTTGGGTTGTCCTAAAATAAAGGGGAGAGTTCAAGGAATGAGTAAGGGTAAAGAAAAGTTATGAAGGGACAAAGAAAGAGAGAGCTTGGACACTACTGTGTCTTTTCTTTTTCTTGAGCTCCCTTTCTATGTATTTTGCATTTCAGAGTCAGTTGAGTCAGACTGTAGATTCTACTTAAACTTTGCAATGCTGCTTTGTTAGGGACTTTGGGCTTCGGCCATAACTGCATGTCACGTTTGAAACCACGCGCCTTGTCTTATCTTTCCATTATTGCTTGGATTTGGCTGATAATTGTGGGCACAAACAATAATTTGTTATTACATTTACACATCCCTTTGCATGACAAACAAGCAAAGAGAGCTAAAAATACCCATTCTAAAGAAAAAACAGTGGGGGCAGAGAGTTAAAACGACCAAAGTGGGTGTAGGCTAGAATTTAAGGGGAGAAAACGATGATGATATGTTGTTTTCATGGAGACTAACTACAGACAAAAACAAAAGAAAAAGGAAAAGAAAAGGTAAAGGCACTTTGATTGGGATTTTGTCATAATTGAAGAGTGAAGGAGGTGAGTGGTCACGAGCAAACAGCAGGAGAGAAAATGTGATGGTTGTTAAGCCAACGTTCCTCTTTAATAGTAATAATATCATTGTAACTCTGCAAACTTATGTAGAATTATTATCACTGTAGGTTAAGCCTAGAATTTAAATTTTGATACCAATACTCAAAAACCTAATTTTTTTTTAAATGCAAGTATACTTTAAAAATTATCAAAACAAAAATTTAAAATGCATATAAATAAATTAGAAAACACTCTAAATGTAAGGCAAAAATTTTCTTATTATATACACCTAATTATACAAATTTGCATTCAATCTAGGAAAATTTATTTTTGTTCAAAAATCTCAAAATTATATATACATATATATATATATATAAAAGGATTTACTTATTCGAAATCAGATCTTTGCCCATCTTTAACGTTGAGCCGTGAGACTCAATC
This sequence comes from Heritiera littoralis, assembly GCA_031772115.1. Classification (NCBI taxonomy): domain Eukaryota; kingdom Viridiplantae; phylum Streptophyta; class Magnoliopsida; order Malvales; family Malvaceae; genus Heritiera; species Heritiera littoralis. The sequence goes on along the minus strand of JAPDPK010000026.1, from coordinate 2,816,032 downwards.
TCTGTCGACGCAGCGTTAGTTAATCATTGTCCTTAATTTAATTCCCAAGAGTCGGGTTATGGTTTCAAGCCAGACTTCACTGCCTTCCTCCTCGCACCGGCTTGGGCATAGGCTTTCACAACTCCGAAAATGTGTTGCATATATTGTCAAGTCCCATCTCATCACAAGCACCTTTTGATAGCATTGCTGGTAGGCAGTCATTAGCCACTTCGTTTTTCTATGGTTGGTAAATGATAAGACATGTACTACAAGTATCGCACCAAGCAGAAACATTTAATTCTAATTTGTATCATTTTCTACGCAAGATTGTGATATCATGTCAAACCTTGTTGTAATTAAACAAAGCCAAAAAAAAAAAAGGAAGTAACTAAACCACTTAATGGGAAATGTACTTTGGCAAATACTCGATGAGTATCGAATCCAAAGTTTTGCAAAATACTCATTTTTGATATTTAATTTTATGTGTTTGGATTTTGAAAAAAAGTAAAAGATGAGGATAAGAAAATTTTAAGTATAATCATAATAAATATTATTTATATATAAAAAATTAATAAATTAAATCAAACGTATAAATCAATTAATATATTAACATATAACTTAAAAATCTAATATAAAATTAAATTAATACACACGCGATAATACTTGATTAATAATATTTTTTTATCACCAAGGCAAAGTTGAGTAAAAGTAAACCTATATTATGAGATTAAAGGAGTAGCCAACCATCTCTCTGTTATTTGATTAACAAAAGTTACCAACTTGTTATAAGATTTAAATTCGATTTCAAGTAGCTTCTTACTTGATATCTTCTAATTATTTATATATAAATTACACCTAAAGGAGTATCTTCTTCTAAATTTACCCTGGTCCATATTAAAGCCCTTGTATGGTCAAGATTTTGGCAAATCACTTTTTTCAGATATCTATAAAGTAGGCAGACCAGAATCCCTGGGGTAGTATATATATACATACCCTGGCAAAGCTCTTTGTCTTCAAATTGCTCAGATGATTAAGTTATACAAAAATGGCCGACCTTTAATTGGCTTTGTCTCAAATTGTTTTGTAAGTTTCCTTAATCAGCGGCTCCAAACACATGTTGCTTATTCTTTAACCTGTCTACCAGAGATCACTCACTTAAGATCTAGTGTCTAACAATCTTGACTGTATCTGTATGCTATAAGAAATTAATAATATTCTGAATAGGAGAGACAAATCCATATTCCATGCCGAAATCAAGTGTTGAGAGAATTTATTAGTGGAAATATCTACTTCTCAAACATGGGGCATTCTTTCCATGGCCCCAAAAATTTATGAAATAATCTGTTAATGTGAGTTTCTTGCCCCACTTCCATCAACATATAAAAACCAAATTTAAAATGGTCCTGAAGACGCTTTTTTTATAAGTGAAAAGTGAAATTGACATTATTTGAATTTAAATTCAAGTCTTACATGTGTCACAATCATTCGACCATAACTGTTAACAGTTTTGAAGAAGGTTTAACATTTCTATTGCTTGTCACCAAATTATACATTCAATATCAAGACTTGGGTCATGTTTTACATTACCCAAATAAAATCAGAATATAGATTAGCACAAGTCATGTACCTTTGGTTTTTGTGTAAGATAGGTAGTTAGAAGAAACTGTTGTCTAACTTACATATTCTATTTTTCTTGTAATTTTTGTTAGAGAAAATGCTCTTATAATATAGTTTGGTCATTGAACCATCAAAACTCAAAACCAAACCCAAAATCATTTTCCATGTAACATGGTCCACGGGGAGTGCTCTAATCCCACCAACACCCAATACCCCTGGTCACACGCCGAGGCATGGAGAGCCCATCCTCCTGCAGTGGCTGTACATGAAGGGTGGCATTTTGGACCCAGAACCGCACTTTTGCTTGATTTGTCCGTTGTCTCCCTCCAATAAATATCATTTCTTGTTGCTAATGCTAACGAGGGAAAAGCAGCTAAAGCCCAACAAAAGCCTGAAACTGAAATCTTAATATAAGATACTATGATCTGCCCATCTTTGGGCTTGTCTGAATTCAGGACTTACAGATTAAACTACAGAAAGATGGACCTTCAGGGCCACTGACGGGATTCAAACTTTTTTCTTGAAGGAAAAATACATAAAATCATTGAGCTAAATTTTCAGATGAGTTTCATAATAAAGACTTGAGAGTACCTAAGCAGTAGCAATTGGTTCAATAATTATCATCTTAAGGTACTTGAATAATGTCCTGAGTTTTGAGACAAACTTTGCAAGTTAGTACTAACTCCTTTATGACTAAAAAAGATGATTTTTGTCACTAATTCGTTAGAATTCATGTCATCTGGAATCTGCAGCACAATCTTGAATCTGGTCTTTCAAACTATGGAGTGAAGAACTAATAGTCTACAGTTTATTCTTTTCCTTCTTCTCTTCTCTTACCAGGTTGGCATCAGCAACAACCTTCTAACAAATGATTGGGAGATTTGGATCTGCTGCTATGCAGTAGAAAAAAAAAAGGAAATTGCAGAAAACTGACAGGCCCTTATTTATGAATCCAAATGTATGATAGATATTTATGTTACAATGCCAAGATGGAGTGACCATGAAACAACCCTCCACCAAGAAACAAGCCTGGAGGAATAAATAAAAGCATAGTAGATTTTATATCAGCTTATGAAGAATGAAAAACATTGTCTGCAAATTCAAATGCACCATCTAAACAAACAAACCAATCTCCCCCTTTTTATCTTCTCTTCATGGATTTGCTTGCCGGCATATGTTCTAAGTCCAATAGGAACATATGTTTGAGAGCAAGGACAAGTAAAAGTAAAAACAAACTTCAACTTCTGAGAGATGATAAATATTTTTCATTTCTCAACGCATTGCAGCAAAAGGGTTCCGCTTCCATTGCAGAGATTGGTATGTCTTCTCCGTTTGCTCTTTTTTAGTCCATGGCAACTTGTGCTTAGCCATCTTTCGCTTCTTAGCTGCTAATCCGAGATAGTCTCCAGCGTTCTGATAACAAATACAGAAAAGGGTTGCTTATAATGAATTTGAATGGAACTAAAGAAGTATTATGCCAAATGCATGCCTATTTGGATATTAGGGAATGGTTTTTAGTACCTTGAGGCAGAGTCCTTCTTCGACATCGCAAATGGGGTAATCACTAGGGCAGCAGTATTCAGTTCCAGTGCAGCAAACGGCATTTTGATATTCACAGCAGCCGTATATTAGGCAATAATCATAGAATTCAAAGAGGCAACAGCATGTCTCATCACTTGGACAATATGAAAAGTCTCCACAATCACTTGGTGAAGGAGATGGAGGTGGTGGTGGAGGTGGCGGAGTTGAAGGTGGTGGCGGTGGTGGAGGAACAGTTGGCGATGGATAGGGTGATGGCGAAGAGGATTCTTTAGTTGGATACGACGCCATGGCATTGACAGCGCAAACACCATATTTTAAATCAGTGTTTCTTCTTAGATAGAAGTATCCCTCCATTCCCCAACTTGTTCCCCATGAATTCTTCACTATCCAATAATCTTCACCTTCTTCTGAGCCATAACCAACTATTAAAACGGCATGATCAATATCATCTGGATCGTCCGAGCAGCTACCATCATAAATTCCCTGATCAAAAATGTCACAAATTTCACCAGTCAGACTATCAATTCCAGAAATATTTCCAGGTTCCTCGTTTCATTATTGAACCAAAAAAATGCTTACCCCAGTGTAAAGTTGAAAATCAATTGCAGAACCATCCATTCCCACACTAACTGGTTGCTGAGCAACAGCACACAAGAGAGCACTGTCTGATTCCTCTACATCCTGATAGCCATCAATAGATACAACTTTGGTTTCCTCCTGATCAAGACGAGTACATTGAATCAGTCATAGAAGACAGAGAGGGAGAAATTGCTGAACAATTGCATATGGTAGAGGAAACAGACCTTGGTAGCGTTGCATGTTCCATCCTCGCCTGTGTAGGGATAGTCAGATTCTGTATCGATACCACCGTTGTTTATAACCCATTCGAACGCATAGTCCATGTATCCTCCTTCACACCCATAGTTAGTGCTATCACAGTCCACAAGTTCTTGTTCTGAAAGGCTAATGAGGTCTCCAGTAACTAAGGCATTTATTCCTTCCATGGCTCCGGTTGAGGAGAATGCCCAACAACTTCCTATAAAAATAAGAAACAGACACACTTAAGATATTGTCTTTTAATGCCATCATAGCTTCTCTATCTAGCTTACTTATCATAGGGGCTCGGTCAGGTCAACTCTGCTTTTCCTCTGCTATTGTGAACAAACATGGCTATGCTTTAGAAGAAAAGGAAGAAATTCCTAGTATAATCCGGGCAGTGACCACCTAATAAAAGTTCAAAGACCTATTTGACCCGACTATTATCTTCAAACCTAGTCGGATTAAATTGATGCAAAACTTTATAGACTATAGTATTTGTATTTTCTAATAAGAATACATGCCATAAGGTGATAATCAGCTAAATACATGATTTCTCTGGTTCTTTCTTGGCATTCAGTACTGCAGTCAACGTCTCTGGAGGTGGGCAAATCAATTCTGCTGATAAGGAAGATGGGAACTTAACAGAAGATGTAAAGAATCATAGGCCAGTTTTCTTACTAGAAACAGTTCTCAACATGGTCTCTTTAATACATAAAATAAATGTTGAATTTAAATGCTAGCTAGGCTCATGCCACATTCTAAAAGGAACTTGTGATATTGATCACAAGCTGAAGTTGTTATTATGTTAGCAGTAAAGAAAACAAATCCCTGAATCCAGAGGCTAACCAAATGAAGAAAACATACCACAGTCTCCCTGGTCTTTGACTCCAGTCACAATTCCATATTTCCTCCAATCCAAGGATGATGGTGCATCGCAAGACTGCACCTTTCTCCTTGAGTTCCTTGATAGAGTGCTCTCCTTGTTGATGGGCTTTTTCACCTTCGACAAGTAAGCTTTTCTGAACTCCTCATTGCACATATCAGCAAACTTGTTCAGTCCCACGCGATGTTCCCTCTTGGCTGATTTTCTCTTTGCATTCCTCTCGAGTATATATTTCAAATTCCTCTTAAAGTTTTCAAGCCTCTTTTCCGCCTCCTCGGCATGCTGGTACACTTTCCCATGCTTTTCTTTCCATTGTTGGAAGATCTCCACCACCCGTTCCTCCGAAACAAATGCATCAAGGTCATGTTCCACTATGGAGTATTCACGAGGAAGGCTAGAAGAGGGGCTAGTTAGTGAAGCCACGATGAAGAAAACGAGAGCTAATACGCTTCTATGGAAACCCATTTTCTCAACCAGGTTGTCTAGTGATGTCTGATCTACATCTACATTGTATTGTATATATATGGTGGAATTACTTGCTAACTAAGCCATGCCTACCAGTCAGCTCAAGAACTCTTTGTTTCAAAACAAAAGAAAAATTTTCCCTTTTCATTTTTCCGCCCTTGTTGCATATTAAAGTTACTTTCTCGTAGGCTTTGTCTTGAGTACTTGCAAATTACTTTGGTGGTTGGCTACGCCTGCCTGCTGTTCAGACTTCAGAACTCTTGACTTGTGAGTAAGGATAGTAGCTGGGGGTAAATCTAACAGTCAACTTTGTACTTCATTCAACAGTCAGCAGCTAGCCTATTTGCTACAGCCTACAATTGAGAGATAGCTTCCTTAGAAATGAAAAAAAGACAATACATGCATAGAAGACTAAGTTTAACAGCAATTTTATGAACATGATGTGATATCACAATATGAAAGTGATATAAATTAAAATTTCAAAAAAATTATATATAAATATGATAAAAATTAAAATGTTTGACGTGTCACATGAAAATTTGATATTTTATACAAGTACAAACTGTCAAATTTAGAGGTAAATGACTTAGTACATGTTGATTTTAAATTTGGGTAGGTCACAAATTTTGTCATCGCTTTGATTTTGTGTTTAACGATTAACAAAGAGAAATGATGGACAACCCAACAAAAAAACCCATGCCAAAGATGTTCTCAAGAAGCAAATTAAGTGCTGTTTTGGCTAGGTGGGGCTGGTGCGGTGTGCTGAAACTCCCAACGCAACCTGCCCCATTTTCGAGTGGTAGATTTGGTTGACTTTAATGGGGACAAATTAGCAGGAAAATAGTTAGCTTTGATGGCTACAGGCAACAATCCTTTAAACAAGCGACTACTTAAAGATTGTCACTTTAGATATCGTACTAACAGGCATTTTTCATCTGCCAGAGAGCATATATGATTGGATTATGGTTTCGAAAATACAATTTTGTATGAAAAAAATACAGATATATATTCAACTTTCATTAAACCAATTCCTAAGATCATTATACCCTACTCATTTTCTGCAAATAATTATCAAATACAAACAGCCTATGAGTTCATAAATGTTCTATCTAATAATCTTTTTGTGCCAATGATTGTGTAAATATAAAATAAACTGATCTGTGCATAAGATCTTAGTTAATGTTTGACTCTGCTACCTACTAGTCTATTGCCTTGCAAAGAACATTAGGTTTGAGCTGAAATTTGTTGCTTCTCCTTCTGCCCTTCACACCACTTGTTTTCATTTTTTGTTTCCCGGTAAGTTTGAATAATTAAAAATGATTTCATCGTGTAAAGTGCAAACTACTTGACACTGACATAATTGTTGATTTCACGTGTTTTTAATTAAAACACGTCGCCTAGTTGTTGGGCTGGGTACGATGTGTGTTGATTGGTAGAATAGGTTTCTACGAGAAAGCCCAAACTACAACAGGGGTTCCAGTTTGCGAAACAGGCTCCTTCAGAAAGGTAAAGTGTCCTTGATTGACAGGACTTTTGAGAAAAATGGAAAGGACTTTTATCATAGAATCAAAGCCTAATTTGGGTCGTACTGAGACTTCTCCAATTTAGCCCAACAATCCCTATTGGACTCTTAAATGGCCTATCATAGAAATTATTATAACTAATAACTTATTAGTGTCATGAGTAAACCACAAAACAAGATATACTGACATTGAAATTTTTTAATTTTACAAAATTTCCTGTTCAAATTTCACTATATATATGTAAGTTTGAGTTTAATTTTTTATTTACTAATTTATTTAGTTTGAGTAAAATAATTTTCATAGTTATCTATTCAAAAAAATATAATTTTTTTTGGTGTAGACCACAAATATCTTCATCTGTTTTAATGGTTTGAGACTAATCATGTTCGGGGTTTAGTTACAGTTAAGGCTCTTCACCCCTCCCCAAAGATGTGTTGCTGATTATGATAGTAACTTCTAATAAAAATATACTACTCAAAAAACTTATAAAAGATTATCACGTCATTTTTTTAATATACTGTAAAAGGTATGTGTTATCTTGTTAATGTCTAAACAAAGCACAAATTAGATGAAAAAAGAAAGTAATATATTTAGAATTAATATTTAATACATCGTCAATAAAATCTTTTGACTTTATAAGCGGGATTAGGATGGTGACACATGTGCTTTACAAATATTAAAAAAAAAATAGATATGTGTCATTATCTTCACCTTGCTTGTGGAGTTAAAAGAACTCCATTGATGGTATATTGAATAATTATCCATATATTTAACTAGTCAAATTATTAATAGCAAAAATTAATAATATGCACACTAACAGTGTATAATTTTAATACACTATTAATGCATAAGAAATTGATATCTTATCAATTATTAAATTAAAAAATATACCAAACTCTTAAAAGTAAATATAAATAAATTTTTTTAATTTGCTCGTATATATATTTCTTGGAGCGGTTAAATGATTTCTTGCTGATCTAATGGTAATTTCCAAATCTAGGAAACGGGCTGAAGATATTTTCTTTTAGATACCTTGGCTTTAATCGGATTTTGTCGGTTAAGTTTGTTTGAGTATTAAATGTCTCCATGTTTTGTTTTGTACTTTTATCTCTCGTGTGACGATCGAGCTCTGAATTTTTGTCTCAACTCTCAAGTTTGCTCTAAATTGAAGGTGGTTAATTAATAATATGGGGCTGTAAAGTGCAGAACGGTGAGCCATGTGCTGCTGTGGATCGTTACAATTGTTCCTTTTGCCTATCGGGATAGCCGACCCGAGTAGCTTTAGCGGTCGTTAGGCATGTGCTTTTCGACGTTTTATTTGTTGGTATAAAATCCATTATGGGTTTAGTTTGACATATTCGAGGGTTGGTGTTCAATTTACTTTGAAGGTTTGGTTCGATTTTGGAGACCGTCAGAGATTACTTGTCTACTAGTTGTCAAGTTGAAGGAAGCACAATCAAAATCACAAGCAAAGATGATTCGGTGGATTGAGCATCTCAGGCGCATTTCCCACACCCCTTTCCTATGGCCATGACAGAAGGGTTGCAAATCAAAATCGATCTGTTGTGCTAGATAGTATCTGTTGTGCAAATCAAAATGGATTCATAGTTCAATGGAAGAAGAACCGGTCATAGTAAAGCGCAAGTATAAGCAATGGGCGAAAATTGAATAACCCTCTAGCCGTTGATTCTCAAATTTTTCCAACAACGTGCAGTCATCAATCTTCTTCAGCTTTGATAGCAACAGTATAGACACAATTGAATACAAGATACGATGTAGCACTTTGATGAGCCATAACAGCCTCAGGGGTAAACAGAAGAAAACCCAAAATAAAAAACAAAATAAATGTGTAACACCTTCGCTTTATTAGAATTGCATACAGGGGATCGATATCCAACACAACTAGATTACTTATTCATCAAGAACACAATGCAATTGCGCAAACGCATGCCATAGGTATACCAAATTACAGTTAACTAGAACACAGCATCATGCCCCCATTACCAATCCCCTTCCAAGTATATCATTCATTCATCAGTTTCTACCTATTCAAAAGTCAAAACCATTCCAGTACTCGTTCAAATTATGATAATGAATTATACAAAAACCATACAGAAACAAAAAAAAAAAGAGTCTAAAGACTTCCCTTTTCAAGCTGCTCTGGGGTCCATACCCTGCTGCCAAACGTAAACAAGCTCATCCCAGCCAGTACTGGCCATAAGTCCATCAACAAGCACACTGAGATCCACCCCAACCGCGAACTCAGTATGATGATCATACCTTCCAACAAGCGCATCTTCCACCATAAAATCCCACAAACAAACCGTCATATCATACGAGCAGGACACAACCAAATTCCTTCTATGCGGCGAGAACTTAATTTTCCTAACAGCATAACCATGACCGTTAAGAACCGATACCGGCACCCTATAGTTCCTCACATCCCAAATTTTAATACTCTTATCTACACTTGCACTAGCAATCAAACAATCATCATATTTATTCCAATCACAAGACAAGATTTCGTGTTCGTGACCCGGAATTATCATCGTTGAACCCGGTTCCCTGACGTCCCAGATTCTTACCGTACAGTCACCGGAAGCCGAGGCAAAAACGTCGGCGTGCTTGGGGTTCCACGCGACAGAATACACGCAATACGCGTGTTCCCGGAAAGTGCGGAGGGAAGCGGGGCGGTCGAGGGTCCAGAGCTTGATGGAATCGTCCCAAGAAGCGGAGAGGAACGAGTCGCGCCGCGTGGGGTTGTAATCGATACCGTTGACTTCACGGGCGTGTTCTTGGAGGGAGCGGAGAGGGTTGGAGTGCGGTGGGAGCGCGGTGTCGTAGACTTTGATAGAACCATCGGCGATGGCAGCAACGAGGACGGAGTCGTGCGATTCGGACCAGGCAACGTCGTAGACTCCATCGGCGGTATCGAAGGCGATTAGCTCATTGATCACCGGGGAGGTTGGGGAGAGATCGACGACGTGGACACGGCCGTTGCCTAATATGCCGAAGTTTTGGGCGGTTGCTACGGCTAAACGGGACTCGTAAAAGGGAGAGAACTTAACAGAGTAACCATTGAACGAAGTCTTGAAAACGGGCATTGTTGTTCTTCGGTTTTTGGATGGAGGATTGACCGAGAAGCAAAGGAGGAAGGATAAGGATTTCTCTTTCCCGGATTTGGTCTTTCTAGGATTTGGATGGGGCTGACCGTAGATTTGCAGCTCAATTTCAACTTCAACCGAGCTTCACCATCACCAGTTTCACTTTTACCACAGATTTCATTTTGTATGGGCTTGAGAGGTGAAGAACCAGTGAATGGACCAGATCCAGTGGAGCAAAACTTGGGCCACACTAAAATTTTTCATAGAAAATAGGCCAAGTCCAGTAAACTTGGAAATAAAATTGGACTAATTTACCAGTTTGGATCAGGTCGTTTCAGAACCGAAAGAAATTTGAAAGGTTTTCGAGTTTAAATTAGATCGAATTATTTCGAGTTTAGATCATTTGAATTTAACATTCAAATTATTTGATCATTTTTGGGTCTATTTTGTTAAATTTCAAAATAAATTATTTTATGTTTACATCGATCTGGATTAGTTTTTTAGATAGTAAGAGTCAGATTATTTCTTGTTTGGATTGTTACTTTAGTTTATCAAATAGGATTGTATCAGCCGTCTATTTCAAATTCGGATCAACTTTTGAACTTCTAATTTAATTACATTACATGTCATTTGTGAGTAGTTGACTTGTTTTTGCAAAAAGGAAAAAAGGCTTTGAAATGAAGTAATGAAATTTTGAACAATTAAACAACCTGCTTTAGGGGATTTCTTAGAATGAGAAGAAAATGAATTTGGCCTGCATAAAGTAGTGACAGTTTTAGGTATGGAATTTAATGTTTTTAGGACACTCACTCACTGCAATATGAATTTGGAGGTTGCTGTCTTATGAATTAGGACTAATAAGGGCCCTTCGCTTTAAATTTTGTGGGGAGATGGATATCAATATCAAGGGAGGAGAATCGTTGAATGAGCCATCTAAGGAATTTGCTCTTTTCAGTTTGGAATCTACATGACAGAAAACAGGCTGGACCAATACAGTGCTGGTGCCTGCCCCCTCCTCTAACATGTCCCATTAAAGCAGTGGCCCAGGTTTTGGGATGGCCACACTCATGAACTGGGCTCAAGAAAACTCAGTCTTCTTGCAATTTTTTTTTTCTCAATCATAAAGTTGGAGTTCATGCGCGTAGATAGACTTTTGGATAATTTTAGATTCAACTAGATACAAACTCACGCAATGTTACGAGTCTATTTTTATTTTGTAATTTTTAAAGTTAGTAAAATTAATTATTAGATAAGAGTTATTGATCATAAAAATATTTATTTCTTTCATATTGTTTAGTACAAAAGAGAAACATATTTACTAAAAATAGAGTTTATATATAAAAAAATGTCCAAAAATAATTTTTTGAGAAATTTGGATTAGTTTGGATTAAAAAAATACACAATACTTAAGTTAAATAGTATGATAAACATATAATTTGTGATAAAACAAACAAATTAAGATAATGATGCAACAGCAATAAAAAGTAAAAGCACCAAAATATATATAACATAGTGTTTCAGCAATTTAATAAAGAAGTAAGAAAAATTAGCTAAAAATGTTTTGTTCATATTATTAATTAAGTCTAAGGTTTTAAACCATCTGTAAGAATTTTTATTTTAAGAATAATTAATTGAAATATTTATATTTACTCCAAAAAACAATATGCAAAGTAAAAGTATTTTTTTGCAAGATTTAGAGGTCAAAAAACCCTTTCATATAATAAGTTTTATTCGAAAGCAAAATATATGCAAGTAAAGAAGCAAATAGATAAAAATATAAAGCAATATCATAAAACAATAATAGAAGACTGACTAAAAAGAGTTAAAGAGCCATGTAAAAAACATGTTAAAGATTTAACTAAAAAATTGTTGAGAAAAAAAAATAAAAGGACCTAGGTAAAAAAAAAAGTTGTTGAGGGCCAAAAATAAATAAATGGACATGTGTCAAGCAATGAGAGAAGAGGAGACAAAAATATACGATAGTATAGATATAATTATATAATATTAAAATAATATAAATAACATATACAAAAATATTATGAAAAAATTTAATAAAAATTATATATGATAATATGAGTATGGCAAAAATTTAAAAAAAAAATTTTTGACCCGTCGACATAAATTTTTATATTTTAATGACATGAACATGAATTATCATTATATTTATAAAGGCGGACAACTGATCACTGCTAATTTCTATAGCTGAAAGGAGATTAAGTCTTTTCTTGGGTAATGTTGGGTGGATGATCTCTAATAAGTAGATTTAGTCATGATTTTTGAGTTGGTAAATATATTTTTTAATAAAAAAAATAACATCCAACATTTCTCATCACTAATTTATTCATCAAACAATTAAAAATGCTTACTTTAAGACTCGTCTTTCCTAGTAATTAATTAGGTTTCTTTCTCAATAAAATTGAAGGAACAATAATTGATGCAATGAAACTATGAAAGATACAGTTGCCCACCGTAATGGCGTAATGTACATCCAAACCCAACCCTCAAGGAAAACTAAAAATAATTGAAAAAAAAAAGAGAAAATAATAATTTTATAATTAGGTCCTCTTCTCTTTTATTGCATGTTATATGTTATACATGTTATTATAGCTTTGCACGTAGCTCTCAAATAATCATACGGTCTGAGAAGGTTGTCATGTCGCTTTTCATAAAATATGAAAAATATTCTCAATCATTGTAGTGTCAAATATTTTATCTATATTTCAATATTTTCAAATCCGTACTCAAGTAATTCATTGCGAGCAACTTCTTTCAATTCAAAACACCATCAGCAGTTTAATCAAAATTAATAATGCTTTCTGTTACTACTTACTACTATTTTGTTCTTAGAAAGGACAATAAATTGTTTATGCAAAACTAAAACAGAGTAGAATTGGTAATAAATATTAAACAAGGGTTATAGACATTTTTGTACTCTTCTTATGGAGTTAGGAAACATAGCCCCGTAAGTTTCGAAATGGTGTTGTGTTGAGGTGAAGTCGGCCAAAATTGAAGCTTACCTAAATAATCTTATTGATAAGGTTTGGTTTCATTTGACCCCATTATTTAGTAGTTAGTATTTGTCTTTATGTCATTTTCGAGACAAATTTTATTGCTTATATAAGAAAAATATCATAATCATGAACAGAAAGTATATAAATAATTTTGCTTATAATTTTCTTTCTGTTTTTATGTTCAAAATGGTTCATTGGAATTTAAAAAAAAAAAGGTTGAAACTAATAATGTCAAAAGTGTAATAGAATTGTTAATTTCTAACTATGTTACTAAAATTAGTGTAAAAGTATTAGTGAGCAGCTTTTCTTTTAGGGACCTAAACTAGCTAATAGTTTGGGGGTAGGATTGTAATCAAGTTAAGTCGAAAGAATTCAATATCATGTTTAAGTTTAATTTGATTTGAAAATTCAAGATCGAAATTTGGTTCGATTTCGATCGAGTTTTGGTTTTTAAAACTTGAACTCAATTCAATAAAATACTCGAGCTGTTCGAGCTCGACTCAATAGATTTGATTGGTCAATTTTCAACTATATTATGAGGATAAAATGATAAATTAATAATAAAATATAAAAAATATATATTAAAAAAACTCAATTAGGTTCATGAGTGGCTTGAACAAGAAATTAAAATATTCAAATTTGGCTCAATTTATTATTTGAGTAGTTCGAGCTCGAGGTCGACTCGAAAATAAATAAATTAAACTCAAGTAATCATCGAATCAAATTCGAATAATTTACGAATAATTTGATTCATTTATACCTTAGTTTGAAGAAAAGGAATAGATGAATTCCTAACAAAAGAGCAAAGTGATTTAAAATTTCAATTTGCAAAAAAAATTATTTAAAAAAAAATTGCATGATTAAAATATTTGCTTATCTTCATGTTTGAAAGACATGACATATAGCTAATCTTTGTCTGCCAGATTTTTGTTTAGCAAATGATTTAATTTATGAAATGCCTCCAAACGCTTATATTAATGAATATATAATATACGGTATATTTTTTAAGAATTTCTTTTATATTTTCAATGAAAAAATGTTTTGTTGGTTGTAAACTTAAATGATATTTTTATTTATAAATAAAAAATAGGAAAAAAAAAAAGGCAAAAAGAAGATTGTAATTAAATCAATCTTCAACATGAGCTGATCTGTTTATGTGAAGATTAAGGAATTTGGTCCAAAAACAGCACATGTCTAAAAGTACATCCTTTGCCAATGTGATTGATGTGTAGTTCATGGGACCCATACTTTTTATCATATAGTTAGTAATTTTCTTAATCATAGTAAAGATGACTGAAGGGTCCTAAAAGTATTGTAAGACAGTCAAATAAATTCTCACCGAACACGTCAACAATTTTTAATCAAATAATTAAAAAAATTATAACATATTAAAGATTTAAATTCAAAATTAAACAAATATAATCTCAAATTCTCATGAAATAACACGCAAACATAAAAAACAGTCACAATGAATTTGGTGAGCTAATTCAGCTATCAACAGAAGAAGAAGCGGAGGGTTTTGCTAAGATTCTTTGATATAAAATATAGAAAAGAAAACGATTCAAAGTTTCAGTAATGGACCCTCCTTTCTCCATGCCATCACATGTTGCCCACTAGCATCCACATCCGAACCATTTAATTGGCGGGCCACAGCTTGGGATGGGACATTACTCGGATTAACAGGCTAATACCAACCATTTAGCACAGTTTTTAACTAGCTTGTTTTCTTGTGGCAAAATCTCTGTGTGGTCAAACTGATTTGATTATGGCCACCAAGTGAAAATGAAATCTTGCACATGACATCAAATCAAGCCTTTTAATATCCTCCTTTAAGGGTTATCTCTGAATTTTTTTTTCTTGGTGTTATGATATTGGTTTTGAAAAATTCATAATTTACTTACAAAGGGATCTTTTAACTACTGTTCGTGAAAGGGGAATTCAAGAGAATCAGGATAATCACTCCCATTCTCACATGGAGATTTTGAAAGTTAAATATCAAGAAATAATAAGGTAAGGGAAGTTAGGAATTGGATGAAGCTATATCTGGCAAAGTGCAAGTGGGGCTTGCAAGCTACAAATTCATGGCAGCAAAGTAAAGTACGTAGCTTAGACAATTACCAATACAACTGAGTCAATGCACTTAAAAAGAAAACCTAAAACCAAAAAAAGGCAGAAGGACAGAAGTATAAGAACTTTATAAAAAAAATGGTATGAAGCAGTCACTTCAGATTAGTACATATTTTTTAATTCAAATTTTATCATGTGATCATATAATTAAAATAAATCAATCATTTGTAACACATCAGATGTAATAATTAAATGATGCATATTTATTTTAAAACTTATTAATGATCTTAATAATAAATAATTGACATTTTTAATAAGTGAATATGTAATATAATTTAATACCATGAGTGCATGTTTGGTGCATGAGATAAGGATAAGATATGATAAAATAATATTGTGGATAGGATAATATTAGATGATAACATCCTATCTTATATTTGATGTGTACAAAAATTAAGCATAAAATAGGATGATTTTTTATCCTTTACCATGTTTGTTATGTGCAAGATTAAAATTAGGATAGGATGATTTTTTTTATTGGACAAAATTTAAGGATAAAATAAGAAATTCATTAATAAAAAATTTTTGAAATATATCCTATCCTATGAATTAAAAATAATCCTCCACTTTTCTAAAGGATTAAGTTATCCTCTTGATATAGATGACTTATCCTCTCACTAATCCTATTCTTTTGCTTAAATGAATAACAAACATGAGATAAGATGATAATCATCCTATTCTTTAAATAATCTCATGTGAATATGTAATATAATTTAAATGTGATACATATATATCGTCATGATATAACTGTCTTTTACACTCCTCCATGTAAGACCTGACCTGCCATTTAGACCTCACTTTCCAATGAAATCCAAAACCCACATGATCTTACTTAGGGCTATTGAAAGATCACAACCTCCTCTCAAAAGGAGATTTCCCCACCTCTCCCTTCACACAATGCCCAATTTAACTCTAAACAAGGCTTCTCTCTCTTTCTCTCTCTCCCATGCCGAATAGCCTTCTCATCACTTGTGGCATTTTGGGTCTCGGAAATGAGACGTGTCACGAGTTGATTGAACCATGTGTCATAGGCCACCCCTTGGCAGGAGGGTCTTGTTCTGGCTTACTTGGCAGTTCCAATGATGCAACAACATGTGTCACCCACAAGCCCTCCAACCTTGCGATACCAGTGCCCCGAAATTATTGATCTTAGTGAAGGGGAAGGAAGATGAGGGCCCAAAATGATGGATCCAAAAGGCAAAGTACAGAGTAAGGTGCAATTATTCATGCCATAGATTTCATCCTAAGCAAGTGAAGAAAAAAATTCCTTCAAAAAGCAGAGAAAAAGGACAAAAAAAAAGAAAATCAGAAATCATTAATTTTCTTTCTTTTATGTGATTGATTCCAACTCTCTTTGAGTTATCTAGGGCAATAGAAAAAAAAGACTTCTCTTTCTCTTCTTATATTTCTCTCTTTCCATTGCTTCTTTCTTCCCCTCCTTTTCTCACCACTTTTTTCTTTCTTCTTCTCTCTATGAGAGACCATTGTTGGGAGACAGAAGAGCCATGAACGCCATCCGCTGCTGCATCTCTTGCATTCTTCCCTGCGGAGCACTCGATGTGATTCGAATAGTACACTCCAATGGTCGTGTTGAAGAAATCAGTGGCTCAGTCAGAGCAGGCGAGATCATGAAGGCTCACCCTAAACACGTCCTGAAGAAACCCGCCTCTCCTGCCGGTGACGGCATGGTCCCGAAAATCGTCATCGTCCCACCAGACGCAGAGCTCCAACGTGGGAAGATTTATTTCCTCATGCCAGTCCCTTCGACACCCGAAAAAACCCGATCAAAATCTTCGTCGACAACCAAGAAGAAAAAAAGAGACAGTCTTGACAGCAACAGCAACAGCAGTACCAACAACAGCAGCAGCAGCAGAAACAGCCGCCAGCATCGTCACAGCCGAAGCATGAGCAACACCAACAAGAGCAACAAAGCTATTTCAATGACGAATCTTTTGATATCGGATCAGTATTTGAGCGAGATACTTTCAGAGAAGTTGTCAACGCAAAGGGATCGAAGAAGAGGCCGAGTTGGAGTGTGGAGGCCACACTTAGAGAGCATCTCCGAGACGCCAAATGATGGTTGATGATGAAGTACGCCAACTGTTAAACTATTACTGTTACTACTATTATGGATTAGAAAAAACGGGGATTACGATTTTCCTTCATATTTGATATGATTCATTTTAGAAAAAAATGTAAAGTACATCCATCGTTTAGGGTTCAACCGTTCAAGGAGCAGCTGCCTTAATCACTTGTTTTTCTCTTCTTGTTCACATTTCTTTTCTGCCCTTTCATTAGTTTTATTTTCAGTTTTGTATATATAGTCATAGAAGCAAAATAATTTGTGGGTGACGATTCTTATAACACATAGTTGTTCTGTGATCTTCAGTCCGGATGATTTGCCACAGTTACCGGATTTTTAAGTGTAATTTTCAAGCGCCAATTCACTTGGAGAAGTCGTAGTTTTGTAGAATCTGGAGGTTAGCTTAGTTTATATGTACGGAAGAAAGATTATTAGTAGTTTTGGGGTCTGAACTGAAGCATCTACATTGTCTTTTTTTTTTCAAGTTGCGGTTTTTTTTTTTTGTAAAAAAATCTATAATTTTGTAAATTCGAGAGAAAATTTGTGGATTTTTTTTGGGATGAAGAGGGGAAAGTATTCATTACAATTCAAATTAGAAAGAATGAGAACGAGAGATGTCACTTCTACCATTGAGAACTAAGCATAAACTTGGGCATGAGTTGAATAAGGATTCGATGCTAAGGTGATTGTGAAATGATGATGGAGGACAATGGAATATTAATAATCGATCATCATCATATATTATATAACGATTTGCCCATACTTTGGTTTTTATCAAGATAGGGAAATTCACAGGTGTTTTCTCATCATTTTGGAAATGATGATGTAAGAAACCCCCCCCCCCCCCCCCCCCCCCCCCCCCCCCCTCACTTTCAATGGCGGATAAATTGGAATTTGACATGTCAAGAAATTGTAATTTCAAGATTCCAAAAGTTTTTTTTTTTAATTCTTGTTTATAGGACAAAGATAGAAATTAAATCAATAGCGGTATTCTTAATTTCTTTAGATATTTTTTTCAAAGCTTGAAAATTCAAGTAGACAAAGTTCATAAAAGGTGACATTTCATTGACATGAGACAGAGCACATGATCAAGCTAAATCTATATGCAATGTTCCGCAATCCAGATCAAAAAGAATTCATCAAATGATCATGCTTTAATGTGCTAGAGCGCATAAATTTTCATGGACGTTGGAATCACAATGGAATATCCACATCAATTGAAAATAAAAACGCGTAATCAAAGAAAGGATTGATTAAAATTAAACAAAATTCGAAGACATATTTGATAATCATAATAAAAAAAAATAAATTTGAGGAAAAAGGAATAATAGTACTCCCCACATAAACTTTTCGACCAAAGAATAATTATAATTGCAGTTGCACTTGCTAGCTTGCACTAACAAAGTGGGGTTTGGGGGTGGCATTAGCGTATGTCTTTCAACCATTTTGTTCTCTTACAAAGATGATTTATCAGATGGTGCCAGCAGCATCCTGTAAAGCTAATTAATAGTAGAGTTTGACCTCTACATTGGCTGGATTAACTGCTGCTGTTGGAATAATCAAATCTTATTTTCCATATCTTATATATGTTTCTGAATCTCCACGATCTGCAAACTTATTTTAACTTTTTCTTGCTCGCAATTCCCAGTCCCACCATCTGGGGACAGCAAAAAGGCAGCAGGAGTTGGATAGATATCATTGGAATGCAATCTATTTCTATTGATGCCTTGGCATGTCAGAATTGCAGTTCATTTTATCTGATTCATCCTGTAGTAAACTATTGAGTATGTCTTTTTCATTTCTTTTATTTCCCTTACTTTCATTATTTTAGTACATATCATGAAGTCTTTCTGGATGTAAAAAGAGTGAATGAAAGGTAACTATCGTATGGCACTTTACTGCTTTTGTTTCCACTGTTTTCATAAACTTTTGAACTTGTACTACTACTATAGATCATGAAAGGAGACCACCAAAGAACTGTTCATCTTTGTGATCTTTTTGCCTTTCTTTGTTTCCTGTTCAGACCAGATCAGCTTCAGCCCTTCTTTTTCATTCTTTTTCAGTTCTCAAAATCTCGAATTAACCACTGTTTGCCGACAAACATGGAAGCCAAATTATGGGACGGATGATCCATGATTGGACTAAGCAGTTAAAACTTAAATGCCGGGGCCATAGGTCTATCTATTTGTATTTATAATTTATGATCGTGTCATATAAAATCATATCTGTGTCAAGTAAAAAATAATTTAGTACATAAAACTCTTATATTGTGAAATTTAAAAAGGATCATAATACGTAATATCTCTTTGCAAAAAATTTCATCTTAACATAGCTAATATTTTTTTTAACATTTTGTTTCATTTATAACTTTTACTAAATTTTTATCCGTGATATTTATATTTTTTATTTGTATCATTTTCGCATTATATTATCAGCTTTAACACGAGGGCAAGGGGCAACGGGTCAAAGACATATTTAATTGATTAAACAAATCAGGAAGTACTTGAAAGGCAAAAACTGGGAAAAATTAATGTATATATACACACATAATGTCATGCAATATTCAGTGAATGACATTATAAACAAGCTACAAGCGTTACCACATGACATCAGGGGATGAATCATGAACTTTTGATTGAATATAGTATAAAAAAATTCTTAAAATCAAAATCTTTTGATTCAAAATCATTCTTCAGTTGGCTCAAAAGTCTACGGAAAATAAAGGAAGAAATTGGCTCAAAAGTCTCTGTGGTGCAGAATACTAGAAAGAAGTGGGAAATGCTAAAGAGATGCAATAATTCAAGCGGCGGGGGGCGCCTCTCTCTTGCCCTTTCTTATTTTATTGATCGTGAAAGTGCAAGGGTCTCTCCACCTTTGTTTTTATAATCTGGATTCTTTATAGTTAGTTGTTTGTTTTCTTTGTGCAATCTTGCACAATATAATATATCACCTTCACGGCTTCACCCCACGTTTTGTATCTGCAATCTTTTGTTTTTTGGATCAAAATCGTCACGGTGGATCAAATGTTCTGAAATGGATCGTCAATCTTGTCGTCACCTATCTTTACAAGTGGCAAATGAAGAAACGGGGCCATTTGCTTTTAACCTAGATAAAGCTGGTACAATTATTTTTCCTGTTATTTTGGCAACCTTCGCCTTCTTCCAAACTAGGGTTGGACCCTACTCCAACACTTTATGGTTGACATGACTGTAAACAACTCTTTTTTTAGCATGGGTTTGTTAAGATATAAAACATAAGGTTTTTGAATTTTTTTTAACAGAATAATTGAGGTCAAGAGTTCAAAAAAGAAAATCTCTCTATTGATACATATAGAAGACTTGGTATATATGATCATTTTCAGATTTTATAATATGAGAGTTTTATGCATTGCATTATCTTTTTTTTTAACCACATGATTTTATTTATTCAATGAAAGTAAAACTATAGTTAATAGCAGATTTGATAAGTCAGTAATTACCACTATTACGATGACCAAAACATAAAAAATGTGAAAAAAAAAATGCAGAGTGGTAGCTCTAATCTTCTTATTGATGCAGCTCTCACTGTTAAACAATTTGCTGCTCGGCTTGCTTCTCTGTAGACAAAAGTAACACTGATATTATGAAATCTTGTCGCTAATTTGAAACAGTCATGCATGATAATATCTTGGTATGGATTTGGAAGATTTGAATTATGAGGATAATGGCTATGTAGTTGTTTTTTTTTTTTTTTAACATTCGCTCCTCTCCAAATTTTCTCGTGGAGAATCATTAACAAAAATGACTGCTGATAATGATTTCGAACGCTTTGATTTGCTTAGCTAAAGCTCAATTAATCCTGGAAATTAAAGTCTTCTTTCTTCCAAAAGGTTGGCTCAAAATATATGATCTCGTTAAGTTTCTGAGTGAAGATGATCTATAACAGAAAGTTTTGTGTTCAAATTCTCACTAAATCAAATTTTTTTACGATTAGTGTTAGTCATGCAGCACAAAGAATTTCACACTGTTCTCAACATTTATAAGCTCAATTAAAAAAGTACAAAAGTACACAATTTTCTTTGTTTTGCTTATTTAAGTCAACATAGACATAGTGTGTAAAGTAGAGTAGCAATGTGAAAATGAAGACATGGACCACTTGCTTATATATAGAAAAAAAAGACTTTGTCACTTAATAAAATCTTACTATTGACCCAATTCATTATAGAGTGCATTGTCAACAACTATTAGAATAAAACCAACTAGTACAAATTGGATGTGTTAGGTTTGGATTGGGTTTAGGATACAATATATATTTACTAGTCTTGGATTTTTTTTTATTATTAAGTTTCAAGATATTGTCAAAATTTAATTATTTTCTCTAGCAATATTAATAAATACTCTCTCATATAGATTTTCTCTAGCAATAAATATACGAATTACAGATCTACTTAACTTCTACTAGCTGTAAAAGCTTTAGCAAAGTGATTCAATGTCTTTGTAATGCTTAAGCCAAAACAAGGAGAACCAAACCATTTTACTTGTGACTAATGAGAAGAGAATGGCTTGATTATCTGAATCATAGAAGTCTTCTATGATATTTCAGGTTTATATATTTTATTTATAGTAATTCGTATTCGTAGTACAAAACAAAAATTCTACAAAATTCACAGAAGTCAGGAATTCGTAAATCTGATATGCTTCAGATTTTTGGGTCAAAAAGCAGGCTAAGGGCCGCATTAGGCCCAACACTACCTCGTAAAGGCAAAACCCAAAACGCGGATAAAAGGACAACGAGGCTAACCGGAAGTGTTGAACCGCTCGAGGCCTTTTTCAAGTTTTAACCGCATCATTCTATTCGCCGGTCAAACAAGAAAAATTGGAAAGGAAAGGAAGGAAACGAAACAACGACATAACAATAGTTGCAAGCTAACGGCGCCGAGAGCTAAGTCGCGCCAATACCCAAGTTAAGAGTCCTTGCGGCTCACGTCACGCATCAGTCGGCAGCCGGCGCATCACTGCCGTTCATCAACCTTTTCCCAAACTTCGACGCAGCGGATTCTATTCCCTTCCCATTTTTGCCCCTTCGTAGGCCCTTAGAATTAGAAAATGCAATCCCTCTGTCGTGTTTTTCTTTTTTTAATTTTCATGAACTACTGCTTGTAAATTCACGATGTTGGTAGATTTTTTATATTTTGCTACTAAATAATAAAAATTTATTGAATTTTGAGCGAGTATTAAAAATTTATCGGTTCAAATTATTTATAAAATAATTGAGTTCGAATTTAAAAAAATTAAATTAAATCGATTAGCATTCCAAATTTAAAATTTTAAACCCAATTAATTTTAAATTTAATATTAAATCATTTTACCCTTTTAATTTGATATCAAGTTATCTCAATTCATTGGATAACAAGCTTCCACTTTTCTCTTGATATGTCATTATACGAGAAAAAGAGTGACCCACCTTACCAAAAAATTGGGCACCGCTAAATCTTGTCCCGTGACTGTTTTATTTTCATAGTTAATAATAAAATAAATAAATATAGTAGTGTTTAGAAAATAACTGGTTTATTTTTATTTTTACAGAAAATTCTTTATCCGCAAAACGATCACTTTTTCGGCCTGCTAGAAGTATAGCAGGCCGGGGCAAGGCAGGGCAGGCAGCAGCGGAAAGGAAACGTCAAAATGCCAACTGCCAACTGGACTAAGAGCCGAGCCGAATCCGATGATGACCCAAGCCAGCAGCCCACCTCACGCGCTCTCTCACATCCCGGCGACCCACCCTCTCCCAATTATCCTCTTTCCCTACTCTCACGCCCTTCTCATGTGTCCGGCGCGTCATCGCCGAACCGGTCCTAACCTATCCTTTTTCTATTAACCCCTTCTTTCCCAATCAATAACGAAAGTCTTTCCGAAACAAAAACCAACCCCCAGCCTTCTTCCTCTTCCACCAACCCCCCGATGGGCGACCTTACGGAGTCCCTCACGCCGTCAACTGCTCCCACCCCTCCTTCCGCCGCTCCCCACTCGCGTACGTTACCTGTCCGTGAAGATTGTTGGTCCGACGAAGCTACGTCTACCCTCGTCGACGCTTGGGGTAGCCGTTATGTCGAGCTCAACCGCGGGAACCTCCGTCAGAAGGACTGGCAAGATGTTGCCGATGCTGTTAACGCTCTTCACGGTCATACCAAAAAGACGCATCGTACAGATGTCCAGTGCAAGAACCGGATTGATACCATCAAGAAAAAGTACAAGATCGAGAAGACTCGTGTTACCTCCTCTAATGGAACCGTGACGTCGTCATGGCCTTTCTTTGAACGCTTGGATGCTCTTATTGGATCCAATTTCGCCGCTAGAAAGCTTTCGCCGCCGCCTAAGATCTCACCGAAGCCATCGCCGAGGTTGTCACCGAGGATCCCGGGGTCTCCTCCTGTGGCTCTCCCGCTTCTGCAGCCGTACAGAAGGACTCCGGCATCGGCCTCGGCCACGGTTGTCGCACTTCCTCAGAAGAGGCCAGCGGCGGACGATGGGTATTTCAGGAGAAATTATTCTGCCGTTGCAGCTGCTGCAGCCGCTGCTGCGGAAAGTGAGGAGGAGGAGGTAGAGGAAAGCGAGGGAGAGGAAAGTGAAGGAGAAGGAGAGCAGAGGGAAGGGATGAAGAGTTTGGCGAGAGCGATAGAGAGGTTTGGGCAAGTGTATGAAAGAGTAGAAGGTGAGAAGCTGAAGCAGATGGTGGAATTGGAGAAGCAGAGAATGCAATTTGCTAAAGATTTGGAAGTACAAAGGATGAGGATGTTTATGGATACGCAGGTGCAGCTCGAAAGGATCAAGCGCGGCAAAGGATCCTCGGGGTCCAGTGGTGAGGCCTATTCTTCCTCATAAAAAACTGTCTTTACTTTATATATTTTATTGTATGTGTTATTTGATTGATTAAAATGTATATTTTCATTTATGTTTGTGCTTTGTGGCTGTTGTTGGGTTTTAAAAAAACGTTGTTTTTCTTGATTAGTTGTTTTAGTGTGTTTTGGACCTTTGATGGATTTTGTAAATGTTGATTCTTATGTGATTTTTTTTTCTTTGGGCGATTGAGGAATTGAGACTACCCTCATTACGTTTGGAGAGTCTACATTAACCTTCTTGCATGGGAAACTTAAGTAGCTCAAAGCAGTAATTTTTAATGTTGGTAATGAACCATTTTACTCAATTTGTTCAGTGTTATGATGCTTTTTTTATAGATGACCTTAAAATGAACTGGCTGGTGGGTATCAATCATTAAAAAAATTTTTAGGATGATCTTTGAATGACTTTATGGTTTGATAATACAAAGGGGTAAAGTTCATTCATGGATGAGTGTTTTGGATCAGTTTGTGGTATATTTGTACAATAAGAAATGATGCTGGTATTCTTTTCTTCTTCAATGAATGGACCTTGCTGTCCTTTGTTTCAATGCCTATTGTGGAAGTGCTGTCTTGGAACTTTTTCATTGCTTTCTGGTGAAAGCTTTCTCTAAAGATAAATGCCTGTAGATTGTGGCTGATGCGTAGTCTATTAATGCCTTGTATGTCTTTGATGTAAAACCTTGCGTGAATCCCTGTGTTCACTTCATGTATTTGATACAAGTTGCATTTGCTGATATTGATTCAGTTTTACATTTGTTTTTCTGACTTTATTTTTATGTCATTATGGTATGAACGGGTATTTATGTTTTACAAGTTGAAAGAATAAGCGATAAACTTAGGCTTTTGGGTTTTCAAGATATGTCCAACTCCACTATCTATATACAAAGTTCTTTTGGTGTGCTTCTCTAGGATTTAAGGTTTGACTTGTCTTCTAACATTTGTTCTAAACGAAAAGAATTGAAACCTTGACATCCACTGTTTCTTTTGAAATACCATGCTTCGATGTGTTCTGGTGGCTATCTAACGTGAGAAGATAAGGTGATGGGCATTAAGTTTAAGTGTTGGAGTTACTTTTTTGGTGTGGGAATTGACTGACTTGCCAGAAGTGACAAAAGAAACTCTGCTGATCTTTTTATTCATGCAGCTTATATCAAGAATGCAGGCTATTTATCAAAGAGTAAACTTGCCACTTATATCTGCCCAACATTCCTATCACACAGAGATTAGGTTGGGAGGTTGACTTTATTTTGTAATTTATCACTCCATGCCCCTCTATACCTGTAGCTGATTTGGAATGTTCCCTGTTCTGTTGGTTTATTGGGTTCCATTTTGTTAAATGTGAACTTATGATGGCCTTATTCTATGAAAGTATGTGTCTTTGAAATATACTGGTGTGTTAAGCCTTCTGTGTTTCACTTGGCAGGTTATATGAGAGGTTTTTTTTTTTTCTTTCTTAGAAGTTATTTGTTTATATAAATTAGGGGTGTGGTGGGAGTTTAAGGTGTGCGTAACTTGCTTGCGGAGTGATCAGGTTCTGGCTTGCATTCAGATAAGCGTTTATCTGACCTTCTCATCTATTTTCTTTGTATGTCAGCAGAAAATGGATGTTTCTTCATTGCTGGTCTGCTGACAGAGGTTGTTGCCTGTCTTTGCCTACAATATCATGTGCCAAGAAGCATGTTGATACTCATCAAGAGCTAAATATGCTTTTTGCGTTTAATTGCTCTCATATCTGTGGTGCAAATAGCTAAACCTTGATGATTTGTCATCAAAACCGTGCGGTTAAAAATGTTGTCATTTCTTAATTCAGAAAAAAAAAAAACTACCAATTTTGATGCTTGCCTTTTGCAATATAAGTTTGTTTTTTTAATATGATTCATGATGAATGGTACTGAAGCTGAACTTTCAAGGATCCTTTTAAGCTTGTCATGGCTTAGTCAAACAGTCATGGTTGTAATTACAGACTGTTTGTGGAGTCCTAGACGAATTGTAAGAAAAATGTTGGAAACACTTTTTATGTACCATAGAGGTCTTGTCTGTACTCTGTTGTTATCTGCCTATCTGTTTCTTTTCAGCTGTGCACGATGCAACTTCAATTTTGATAATCTGTATTAGATCCTCTCCTATACATATCTGCAAGAAAATTTTCAAAGTCCTACATTCAGCTTTCTCTGTTTAGCATAATGGTTGTTGTTTGCATGATCTAAAACACATGGACCATGGCTTGAATGATTGATTGTTCTAAATCTCATGTTCTTGTTCGGGAAACGAGTTGAATTTTGTATACATGGACTACTTTTGATTGTATGTTTTGTGTTATCCCCTGGATTGCTTTGCATTAGTAAACATCACTTTTGATATAGAATTGATTTCTTAAAAAAGCTCATTTTTCTTTGTTGCAGACATCTATAGCTAGCCATCTGGGGAAGAGTTTTGACTGGTTTTTTGCGTGGGAAAAAAACATGAAGAATATTGATTTTTACACTCATCCCTGAAAGTATGTATAGTTTTAGCTGATACTGGCCTCAGAACTTAGAAGATAACCAGCGGTTGGCAGATACGGTTGCGGGAGTTTTTAAAGTTCCTTTCTTTTGCCTTTTCCCCATCATTTTGGGGGCCATAAAAGAACTGAACTCATTGTAATTTAGTTTGGGACTGTCGAGCTGGGCCTACATTTGGTCCAATGTCTTTTGTTTTAGTTGGTGAGTCTCTAATTTATTAGCTTCGTGTTTCTTGCAATGTACAAGTTTAGGCTGTATTCAGAAACTCCTGTGTTCAGCATACCCTGGCCAAGCTTTGCTAAGCAAAATCTTTGGTCTCCCATTTCTATTTAATTCGGCTAAAATCCTCACTTTCATATGCCAGCCAGCCAGCCAGCCATCAATCGGGAATTGAAAGAAACTACGGCAATTTGTCACTTCCTGTATATATCCGTGCGTGGAACAGTTTTTGAAGTACATAAAATCTGTTGGTATTTTTGAACGAATTGAGTGATTAAAAATAATTGTAATATATTGTAAAATTTAAGTTTGAATTTAAATAATTTTATTTTGACAGTTAATTATATATATATATATATATATGTATATATAATCTATATATAAAACCCAGGGCCAAGACTAAGACGCATTTGCAGACTACTCTTTAAACATCTTCTACTGCTCAAACATATCATATGTTATGAAGGTGACGTATAATTGCTTGAACATTTAAGATTAACATTATACTCTATGACTGAAGTGTTTTAGGCAGAAGGGAAAATCCACTTTTGATCCAATTTCAAAGAAGTAACGCACAAGTGCACGAGTTAATGTTTTTATATTCTTAATTTATGAGTCTAAAGTGTAATCATATACTAAATAGCTAACAAGGTGATTGCGGATGTTTAATTAAATAACTAAAATGCTACTAACATATAGCATGATAATTATCATTCACAATCGATCGAGACAAGCTTTGCATCCTATGACAGCAACATTATTAGGTAACGAACTTTGAAAGTGCTTTTCTATGCAAAACAAGAGAAACCCTGACATTAAAGCAGTAGCAGTAGTAGTGCTACACTAACTTCAAACGTTGCCTTTCTGTATACCTTCCCCCTTCCCTCTGCTCTGGTTTTGCTTCTAGGGTGAATGCTGATCATCTGCAGCAACCAATATTCACAAAATACAAAGGCTAATGTTAATCCTGTCATATATGTATTGATTTCTCTGACTCTTATATAAATTAATAAAAGAAACACAATAATGAATATTGACCGATTCATTCTCAGTCTATACTTGCTGGAGAGAGGGCATTAGCTAACCGAGGAGGCAAAGCTCCTTTTTAGAAATGGGGATCTCTAACAGTCT
Source organism: Heritiera littoralis (assembly GCA_031772115.1). Classification (NCBI taxonomy): domain Eukaryota; kingdom Viridiplantae; phylum Streptophyta; class Magnoliopsida; order Malvales; family Malvaceae; genus Heritiera; species Heritiera littoralis. Next base: position 2,788,151 of record JAPDPK010000026.1, on the reverse strand, counting down.
CGAAGGAAAACCTAATAAGGGAGTGGGAGAAAATTAAAACATATATATGAATAGACATTATTAATAGAAGCCGAGGCAAACTAGAAGTGAATTAAAACTTTCCGAACACATACATAAAAACTCAATCGTTCTATAAGTACGTGTGTCTCATTCGGGGGTACTTTTCTATAAGCAAAGTTTATACTTTAAACTGAAAGAAAAACCAGTAGTGAATCATTGTGTTAGGTAGGAAGGAAGCTAAAAGGAAAAGGGAAAGGTGGAATTAAAAGGTAAAATTTTTTACCCTTTCAATTCTTTTATCTTTTGTGGCAAATATGAGAAAGCAAGATAAAATTTCTTCCTTTTTCTTATTTTTTTTAAAATTTCTTCTCTCCTTCCTAAAGTGACAAAAATATGTGTGCATTTCACCTCTTCTTCATTTCCTTTATCTCCTTTTAAATATATTCTATTTTCCAAAAAAGGGGAAATAGTTTATTATTTCTTCCCTTTTCTCTTCTGTTAAACATGATTGAATGTGGTCAGAATAACATACATATTCCATGCATGTCTTAAAAATCATGAGATTTTTAAGCATAAAAAGCTCACCAGTCACCATCCCTTGAAATCTCTGACGATGGCGGAGGGAAATGCAAGCTTAAAAAAGTTACCAAAGACTTGAATCTAGCTAGCTAACTTATGATCCAATCAATAAGCTATATTATGTGTGTGTGCGCGTATGGTAGATACTAATAGCAAGCGTCTTGAGGGCAGTTCTTAAGATTATTGTTCAAAAGGTTGCAAATAAATGCAATTGTTCAAGGACTAACATAAAGATTTTTAATGTACTATACTGAAATTTTCATTAAATAGTAATTTTGTGAAATTCCTTTGACATTCTCCCAATGAATTAGTAGAACATTAGAACTTATAGTTAAGGTACTTACCACATTGCGTTCGATAACATTTCAATTCATTTTAGTATCTCTTTTTTAAGAGCATAGTTGTCTGCCAAACAGTAATTACTTCATATGCATTTGCCCTTTGATTCTGATTGGGCAAATAAGCAGCCTAGCCAGCTTATGATCCATCTGCATATTCCAACTTCTAGTAAACATGACCTTGTTTAAGCAGGTGAAATGATCCAAAAACCTAAGACAGCAATTGCATGAAAAATCTCGCCAACTAGGTTTTTGTAAAGTTCCTCGTATTCTGTCTCCTTGCTCCTAGGGACTCTGCGTAGCTCTCTCTTAGATCAGACCAAACTGTTTTGCTTTCCAAACGAAACATTGAGGAAAAAACTGTGGTGTAAAAATTCGTAAACTTAGTCTTCGATCCTAACACAATTCTATCTTATTTGTCTCCGTACTAATCAGAAAGAGCGGCAAATTTATATATTAGCAGTGCAATTATTCTTTCTATCTATGTATTCTCACTAGTATTCCTCATTGGATTCAGTTAAAGCCACAGTCAGTACTCAGAAATAGCAGCAACTTTCTAGTTTTTAGAGTTGGTGGGCTTTAAAATGCAGGTGTGTGTACGGTCACGACTCAACTTGCTTCGAGGGTCATGCTAGATGGCATTCACAGGCATTAATTCGTTTTTACACTAATCAAGAACATGGTTTTTTTCCCTACTTAATAAGAATTCGAAATGCGGAAAATAGTATATTATTCCCACACCAAAACATAAGTTAAATCGAAATCCAATAGTACTGAAACATAAGCTAATAGGACTTAATGAATTGCAAGGGTTCATTATTTCAAGAAGAATTTAGATGATAACTTCTTCCATGATTAAAAGGTTCACTTATACTTTTAACACATATATCAATCTAAATTAAAGATGGAACTTGTAAATGAGTTCTTTTTTTGAAGGGGACACGTTGTAAATCAATAAAACAAAATGTACTATAAGACGGCGAAGAGGAAGAATAGAGCAATCCCTAAAGTATTGAGCGCAATGGTAGGTGGTGGTAGAAGGCTAAATAAAGTTGAGAAAAACTAAGTGGAGAAGAGAACAAAGCTAAAGAAAGAGTTCTAAAGAGAATTTCAAAGAATTAAGAAAATGTTCCTTTCAAGAAAGATGAGAACTCTTATATATAGGTGTCTGAATAGTAGCAGTTACAAAATATGATAATTAATAGGTATAATAATGAGAAATGATAGTTATAAAAAATAAATGTTTGTCTAATGGAAGTTACTCTTTTAGAGATAGTGAATAGTAAATAAAGAAATCCACTATCTGTTCTACAAAAGAAGGAAAAACACTCATACTTCATTGAAAAATAAGAGAAGAACTTTTAACTATATTTATATTTGATCTACCAAGCTAAGCTATCCAAAACATCCCAATAGTAAAATTAACCCAAAAATTCTACCCTATTTTGAGATTATTTCCACTTCTTGGTGAAACTGTTATTCAATGAAAATGTTAGTGTTGTTTCATGAAGGTGTTATTTTGTGAATGTGCTATTTTGTGTAGGAGCTGTTCTAAAAAGAGGTTGTTTTGTGTATGAGCAATTTTGAAAATAAGTTTTTCTTATGAAATAGTTCTTCGGAGAAGATGTCGGAGAAGATGTTGTTTTGTGAATGAGTTATTTTAAAACGAAGTTGCTCAAAGAACCTTGTTACCTATTTTGACTTTCTTTCACTATAGTACAAAATTGAAAAAGATAACTATAATACGAAATTTAAAGAGATAAAATATTAGTTTCCGAAATAAAGTATTTACAAAACTCTTGAATATGCACATTCACTTAGCTCTATATATAGATATATTTGTATGTGTTATGGTGCTTTTTCCTACCGGGTTGAGCTGTGCTAAAGTTGGGTTTATCCTTTTTTGTTTGCGTTTGTTGTCAATCCTTAGTTTCTCTTCTGATAGTATGGATCTTATGCAAAATGGAGTTTAAGAGTGGTTGTGCTTAGTTTATGGTCAATGGTGCTTAATGATGAGCTTGCTTTACTGTTTTATATGTATTTTGAGTTAATGGAATTGGGTTCAAGTTTTGTATTGCATCTTTGATGCTTTATTTAATCCTTGTGACTATATTCCTTTTTAATGAAATCATCTTGACTTAGCAATATATATACACACACGCATTGGACCTTGGACCTAATATGAATATAGTAGTTATCAAATGGCTAAATTATAGGTTTAATCATCAACTTTAAGTAATTTTTATGTTGGTTACAAACAATTATGAAAAGTTACAATTTAATCACTAACATTTACACTTGTCACCCAACTTTTGGAGATTAACGACGTGTTGACATGGTATTACCTCATTATCTGTCAAATGCTAAGTGACCTTGCCAAGTTATCTGTCATGCCACCGAAATTATATATTACGAAAAAAAAATGGGAAATTAAAAATGTAAATTACACTTTTATTTATTTAATTTTATGAGAGTTTTTTTTTGATACACAATTTTGAAATTTTCACAATTGATCACTTATGTTTGTGAAATTATTAATATTTTGGTCTCCATTGTTAACTTTCATCGTTGAAGTGGTTTTATAATGATTTAATGACCGACGTTTGTGAAATTTAGTATAATAAATTATTTTTATTTATATTTCCATTTTATATTTTAGCACATGGAATTAAAACTACTAACTTTCGTTGCAATTAGAACCTTACCTTTAGGAAATCATATTTCAATTAAGTTTTCTTGATTGGTTGATGTAATTTGTAAAAGATACTTGAATTTATCTGGATGAGCTGGATAATAAATACTTGAAGTAAGAATTAATATCTAATACACTGTCAGTGAAGTTTTTTATTCTATAACCGAGGTTAGGACGATAACACATGTCTTTTAAATATCTTAAGAAAATAAAAAATAAATAAAATATAATATGTGTTATCATCTTAATCCATTTGTGAGGTAAAAAACTCTACTAACAATATATAGAATAATTGTCCTTGAAGTAATGCTATTTTAATATTTTTTTTGGCAATTACTTAATGCATCCATTGTTCAAATTTAACGTTTATAATTCAATAAAATAAAAATTCATAGTTTTAATTCCATGCAATAAAAATATCGAAAGGGTATTTCTATCCTTTTTATATTCGAGGACACATTGAGTGTTTTCCAAGTATTTTCAAAATAAAAAATAATAAAATAACTCATTATATTAAATCTGACAAGTGTTAATAATCAAATAGTTATAAAATCACACCTACAATGAGACATTGATAATGGAGACCAAAATATTAAATAATTTTATAAAATTTAATGACCAAAATTTGAAATTTTAAAAATTCAAAATAGAAATTCTTGAAAAGTTAAGTAATCAAAAGCATACATTTTTTTTTCAAATTTTTTAAAAGGTCACATGACATGTCAGATGATGTGTCAACATAAGCTTGCCACTAGTCTTCAGCTATTGGTGAACAGCAAAAAAATCATATATATTAGTCACCAAATCTTAACTTCTAATAATTGAATGAACAAAATAAAAATACCTAAAACTAGGTATTTAAACCTGTAATTTACCCTTATTAATTCATGTGTGGTTAATTTTCAATTTGAGATCTTGTCTAAATTAACATATATCCTCCCAAAGAAAATGGGGAAATCTAAAGCACCTCCAAAATCTTAGATCAATGTGATTTTTTCGTACGAAAGTATAAGGGGACAAGATTTAAACTTTGGATTTCATTCTTTCTAAAGAAGAATACCAACCCCTAAATCAAATTTTAGTTGTTTCAATATATGGGTATAACCAAGTCAAATTACTCGTGAGCTATTCGAGTTTGACTTATTTATTTTCGAGTCGAGTTCGAGCTCGAATTACCTGAATAACCAGTTGAATTGAGTTCAAATTTTTTAATACGCTACTCAAACGGCTTGCGAGATTTATCGAACTTTTTTTTAGAATATATTTTTTATTATTAAATTACTATTTTACCTTCATAATATATAGTTAAAAATTGACAAATTGAAATTATCGAATTGAACTCGAACGGTTCGAATATTCTGTTATGTCGAACTTGAGCTTCAAAAACCAAATTCGATCGATATCAAACCGAACTTCAACTCTCAAATTTTTGAGTCGATCCGAGCCTGAATTTGATAATGAATCGTCTCGACTCAATTTGATTACAGTTCTATCTCAATGTGATTTTTTACATCTAAGAAAATTTCAGCTCTCTTATAATATGTTAATAGCACATTTGCTAGTTGCTACGATTCTATAGTTAACCTTTAAGGACATTGATGATTTGTCCCGCTTGATTAGCTTGATTAAATGTTTAAGACCCCTAGTATTGAAACGCATTCTAATTACTGCCATCTCAAGTATACATAAGAGCAAGACAGGCTAGACCATACAAAATAAAAATTCTTTTAATTAAAACTAATCCCTACGAGAGATTAGTTCAATTGGTAAAAAGAGAAGTTTTCTTTTGTTAATCCAGGTTTAATGTGTGTAAGAAGCACGTCGAAAATATAATCTTGAAGGCACTAGACCATATATCACAAAAGTTTCTAAAAATGAATTTTAATAGTTTATAAAGAAGCAACCAAAGATACAGGTCAGCTTGATTCGATGATTATTAAACAAATGGTTTGAATTTGTTAACTACTATTATAGAAAAATAAGTGTATGTTAGTACTATAAATATATGTATAAATTGGTTCCACCACACTCAGATTAGTATATAAAATAATTTTGGACCTCTTGAAGGTAATTATATATAGAATATGCTTTTTTATAATGAAAATTTTATTTTGAATTTCTGCATCAAATGGGAATATATATATATATATATATATATATATATGAACATGGACATTCATGGGGAGCACAAAATCGAACAGAATCAGAAAAGAGCCAAAAAAACAAGGGGAAAAGTAAAGAAGTGAGAAATATTTAATTAGGAAACCAAAAAAAAAACAGTGTTTTTTTTTCTTTTGCATGATATGAGAGAGAGAATGAAGGAAAAAAAAAAGAGCCGTAGCTAATCTTTGTCTTTCAACTATGGCACGTAATAGTAAGAGATCGATCATGGGTAAAAAGTTTTGGGGTCAAATTACTTACCACACCTGCAAAGGCCTCGATGGGTGTGTTTTGGAACTAGGGTTTTGCAGAAGAGGGTTTAATTAGGGTTTTACTACCAAGATCCCCACTTATAATACTATTTTCTTTTGGTTCTAAGATAAACTAATTAATAATATTGCTATCTAACAATTCACTAAGCAGTTCCAATTATTTTCATGTGATAATTCAAGCAATCACTAATTAATAATATTGCCATCTAACAATTCACTAATCAGTTCCAATTATTTTCATGTGATAATTCAAGCAATCTAACTTCTTTATTCTTCAATTTATTTCAGCTGAATTGTATATATTTCTCCTTATGCTGCTGAATTTACGAATAATCTAATCATAAGTTGCATGTGTATTATATATATATAAGGTAAAAATTACCGTTCGTCTGGAGAAGACAAAGCTTCTAGCTAGCTAGTGAAGAGGCCTGTTGCTTGGATGAAGACTTTGCGTCGTCGTTGGGTTGTTTAATTTGAATCTTCTTCTTCTTTTTCTTCTTATATGGAATTCCTCGGGCCTTAGCTTGACACTCCCTCACTTCACGCAAAAAAACCCGAATTGCTCCACTTCCAAAAGGGTTAGTCTCCGGTGATCCGCCGTGCTCCTCATACGCAGCTCTCAGGCGTCCGATCAGTGCATCGAGACTTCCCCAGGCTTGCCTTTGCGGACAAGTACAAGGAGCAGGCGGGTCAGGCTGTCCGAAGAAGACACAACCATGTTGGTGAACCTTAGTCTTGCCGAACTGATCAAGATACCGTAGGAAATCAAGAATATGGTTGCAGTTACACTGTGAGAGTGCAACTGGGGGCCTCTGATTCTTCAAATACTGCCCGAAAGTGTTCCAGTCTCGCCGTTTCTGGGACTCATACCTGCTCAACGGAGCCGACTGAGGCTGCTGCTGCTGGTTGCCGGAGGATCGCGAGGACCCTTCAGCAAAATCTTTCACTATTTCACCTGACATGATTAATTAGATCAATTTCTTCGGCCAGATGATTAAGGATTCTTGGGTATTTTTGGCACGAAATGATAATTAAAAAAGAGAAAAGAAAGGTCAGAGAATAGGATAGTGCAGTGGAGAGAAAGAAAGGTGAAAATCACACCTTTGGGTCTAACTGAGGAGACATGCCATGGGCCCTCTACGAAGGAGCTTTTCTTTTTTTTTTCTTCTCTCTCATTCTTATTTCTCCATTTTCTTTGACAGTATTTGTACCAACAAATAGTTTTTTAATGAAATATTGTATGATAACAAATATAAAATGCCAATGCCATCATCTCTACGATCATTATCATCATAATTTTATTTGAATTATTTTGGTCATCATTAATTATGAAATTTTTTGGTGACTTCCAGTCGGTGCGAAAGAAAATTTGTTAGTATGACTATGACACGGTTTAACCGCTGTAAACCTAACTGGTAACTCAAAATTAGATGGCGGTTTTATATTAACGAAGGGCACATTTGTTTCAATAAAATTAAAAATAATAGTAACACAATAAGATTAGTTATTATAATGATAAATTAGATATTGTAATGTTGAAATATATTTGGATACAATCATAACTGAAATAGTAAGATAAGCGTAGTAAAAAAATTATTAAAAAATTATATTAAAATTTATAAATATTTTATTTTTAAAATTAATAAAACTAGTTTACATCAGTTATATTTTATTATTAAATATTTAAAAATTATTTTTAAAAATATTTTACTATTTCAAAAATAAAATATTTTTAAAAATTAATAGAAATAAAATAATAAAAAATAAAATCTATTTTTTAAAAAATCTTGAAAGAATAATTTGACCTTTTAATTGAAAAATTGCAATTCAAATTCATCTTACAATGCATTTATAAAATTTTTAAGTTTGGTTTCATCGCACTGGAGGAACAGTGGAATGAATCCAAAAGATGCTTCAATGTGAAAAAGCAATTGGAAAAAATTGGAGTAAGTACATGGTTTTCTGCTAAAAGAAATTATTACGACTAGGCACTGTGATCTATTGGTATCACCACTAGTAAAGCAATAATGAGAGATAATACAGAATTAAAATTTTAGTGGGTATTGCTGATGCTCATTCATTAGATCAGTTTACATTCAACTACTCTTCGTTTTTTCTCTGAACCTTTTACTTTTGCAAACTTACTCGATTAAGCATGGCAACCAGGGAACATCAGGGATTCCCTTAGAACAATGCCTGGAAGTTTTCAAGCTTTCTCTTCTGTCAGTTTTTGGAGTACATAATATAATATGCATGCTTATGAAGGAGTCACGGGTCCATTTCTTATCTCTTTATTTTACAAAAAGAGTTAGGAAATTCATTCTGCAAAGATTTCCTGCTTTTTGATTGTTGAATTTGCATACCAATTTGGTTTTTAAGATTTGAATTAAAGGGGATTATGGTATTCAAATTCTCCTTTTCGAGCAGCGGATAGAGGGGTCCAAAATATTCCAAATAATTTGGCTTTCTTTTCTTTTAAATCATCAAACGCATTCATCTACACTATAAAATTATGATCTTTAATTATGAAAATTTAATCTAACTATTGTTATTGTTATTTCTTTAAGAAAGATTAGTTTCAAAACTTGTTTTCATCTACTTTATTTTTTTCGTGAAAAAAAAAAACCTTGTGATTTTTAGTTTTCTTAGCCTAAGACCTAGCATCATACCATGGTTTAACTGCATATAAAGGCTAGTACAAAGTTTTTTACCTACCCCTATCCTTTGGATTCCTTTCCCTTAAATAACAACCCTAAATTTATCGGAGCAATTATTTACTATCTTGGGAAAATGATAACAAGCTGATTTATGCAAAGCACCTAATTAGACTTTTTTGTTTTTTAAAACAGTGAAAGCATTGTATAAGGGGGAACTTTTCTCCCTTTAAAGCTTCTCAATTCTTCATGAATAAATTACAAGGTTTTACCTGCAGTCAATTAAATTTGGCAATTTATGTATTAATATTGTGATTGTTTCATATCAAATCATGTAAATACAAAATTATTGGCAACAACCCCTTAGTTTAATGATTAAAGATAAATTATGGCATATTGTAAGTTTTGGATGTGGGTCAGGTTAAAGATTACTGGGCTTTTCTACAAGTCAAGCTGAAGACAATTAGGCTGAATGATAATTTAAGCCCAAGAGGAAAGAGGACTCAGAAGGCCCATAAATGATCCACTGGGTTATTACTTAAGCTGTGGGTCTTAAAGGTAATTACGCGCAAAACAACTCCTATAAATAGGTCACAGGTATCATCTTTAAACCCTAAGCTCTATTTGCTTACTGAAACCCTGCCAAAACCCTGTCTGACTTAAGCATCAGAGTGCATGCGCAGGGGAAAGCCTTTCCCCTGCGCCCTTTGACTTTTCCTATTTCGTAGATCTCTTGGAGACAAGCTAACGCAAAGATCGAGGATCGTACGTCACAAACGAATCATTGTTGTTTTGGGTAACAACAATTGGCGCCGTCTGTGGGAAACAAACAAAAAAGCCAAGAAAGATGGTGAAAAGATGACTTGTGGAAGACAGGATACGGAGGGTGCACAAGTTACGTGACAAAATAGTCTGTCGCACGTAAAGTTTCACGCGACAGAATAGTCTGTCGCTCGCAAGGTGCATGCGACAGAGTCATTCGCATGCGCAAACATGAGACAAACCTTGGCATGGGCGAGAGAATAGCTCTCGCATTCGACAGGCTAGGGTGAGAGAGTGGCTATGGCATTTCGTGAGGCTTGGGCGAGAGAGCCGCCCGCGTGGCGACAGCATTGGCGAGAGAGTGTCTATCGCATGAGATGGCATAGGCGAGAGAGTGGCTCTCGCGCCGAAAGAGCTGGGGCGAGAGAGTGGCTCTCGTCTTTGAACCAGCTAACCAAGAAATACGTAAATGAAGATATTTATTTTCTAATGATAATGGGGACAAGGCAAAGCAAATCACAGAAGGAAATTTATCAATTGTATGGTAATTAAAAAAAAAGGCTGTGAGAACTTATAAAACATTAAAAAAAATGCAACACGATAAAGATAGATATTAGCTGTAATTTTCAAGCGCATGATTAATTAATAAAACAAGTTCATACTTTCTTTTAGAATTATGTTTGCAAACAATGGAACGACTTCATCAAATTAAATGCAAAAAGACAAATCAAACAGCTTAAAAAAAAAAAGCTGGCGGCTGGGGGTTTTCTGGATCACACCAACGCTACTGTTTAATAGTGTCCGTTGGTCTTAATTCTTTCATCGTTGCTGCCCATTATCCAAATATTTACTGCCTCGCCATCAACAAACTGCTGTTGCGTGATAGAGAGATCAGTTGCAAAAGGAAGAAACTTACATAAACTAATAGAGGCACACGAGCATAGAAAAGAAAAGAAACCAACTGGGGCTGTGCAATCTTCATCACTATTTCCTGCTTGGGTACCAAACTGCCTCATTGTTGTCCACTGCATTGAGCCTTGCTCCTCTGTTATTTTTGTTCTACCTCTACTACAACATGAAGAGGCAAGAGAGGTGAGGCGCACGTGAAGATGAAAGGAAACTCTCGAAAATAAAAGGGCCATTTATAAAACGGTGCAACTGCAAGTTTCTTTTCTTGAGGGGATTAAGCCTCATGAAGGGAGCGGGAATCATCAGTCACCATCTTGTAGCCGATTGGTGCTTGGATTATGGCCACACGAGGTTCTGACTCCAACACCAAAACCTTTGTTGTCGCTACACACATCATCCACATCAATTGCTCTGCTGCTGCCGCATTACTTTGCTACACTACGTCACCCTTGGCTGCTGCATTTCTGTTTAGCCTTGTCCCATATTTGTTCAACTCTAGCTGCCACTATCCTGTCCTTGAGTCACGCCACTGCTGCACCGATCCAATTGCCACGCCATAGTCTTGCCGCACCACCGTCACGTTTTGCTGCTCCACAAGCAAACTTAGTCTTCGATCAAGTAAAAAGAACAGCCACAAAAGCATAGGCAGAAAGACAACTAATCATTAACCCGAGGACATTATCTGGAGATTAATGAAACAAAACGAGTCAAATTCCTACAACTCCAAGATATTACGGACCCAGATATAGCTCATCTCCTTTGACAGAGGAAGCATCCCACAACCTTACATCCTGAGAGCTTGATGACAGAACCATTTGGGTCTCCCCAGAAAAATACGCAATATGGGAGGAGTCCCCCAGAAAAGAGACACATGCCAACAAAGTGCCGGCATCATCCCTGCAAGTTCTCCATGGCCTGAATCTACTGTAAACAAACTGACGATCCCTACGATTTTCATGAACTCCACCATAAACACTCCTGAACTCATGAGTACCGAGGCGTGAAGTGATATTCGAGGGTGCATCAAGACTTCGTTTTAGCTCAGGACAAACGTGGTTTCTAGGTTTGTAGCCCAGGTTAAACGCAACAGTGGGAGAGAAAACGAGTGATTTCTTCTTTAAAGATAAAGTTGAACCAAACTTCAAATTAATATCCTCATCCCGGACAGCAATCTTTGATCTGCTGGAGAGAAATCCACCAGAGACACGACTTGAGGGCCACTGGAGTTGTATTGAAGATATATCTTGTGCAGAGATTTGGTGTGCAAAAGATGAAGGGGTAGCCAAGGATGGCAAAGGTGTCAATCGAGCTTCTTTCAGACGTGAAGCAGTAGATTCAGCCAGACCAGATGCCTACAGATGTTCATGTATGAGAAGCAAAAGCTCCCCAGAATGGTAAGTAATAGGAGTGGCAGCAGCTATAACAGCTCTCTCTGTGCGCCTCAATGTAGGTGTAGCAGCATCAGTAGCTGCCAACGTACATGCACACCCAGAATTTGTTACAACAGCAATTAGCTCAATTGCCACATGGGCAAGTTCAGATTGCCACCTGCCTTGCTCAGTTCCAACATTATGGCCACCTGAATCTCGAATCAATTCCGATAGCTTCTTGCCAACCTGAAGCTTGGTCAGTATATGTGCAATTGTCTCGTCTCTAGCCAAACCAATCAAGACTCAGCATGCAAGGGCACGAAGACAATCCAGAGCAGCAGGAGGTGAATATATACGGGGTTGGAGGAGATGCAGAAGAACCTTTATGCCATTATTGGCACAGACAGCGTCTCTTGCCTGACGATATCCTTGCTCTAATTGTGTAGCAAGGCCAGCACAACCTACTCCAGCACCTAAAGATATTCTACGATCTCCGACTGACCCTAATGGAGTAGCAGAAATAGGTGTTTGAGCAGTACTGTTGATGGGCTGGATGCCCGCTGCAGTGCCCCTATCTACCAAACTCGACTCCCCACTTCGCTCTTTCATCTCACTCTGATTAGGCGGATAAACAGCTTGATCTAAAATATTGCGTTATGCATCTCTAGTTTCCACTACAGGACCATTTATTGTTTGGCCAGACAGAACCTGTTGACCTTGAGCTAGTAAAGATGGTTTATTACTAATTGAAGGTGGAGGACAAACTAGGAGCTGGCTGTATAATCTCAGGATCCACAGGACTACTAGCACTATTAATGGTGTTGTTCACCGTTTAAGACAAAGGCAGCTTTTGCTTTGAAGCATATTTTTCTTGCTTCCAAGGTGACTTTCTTAAAAGCCAAAAAAGATCAAAAGAAAAGATAATAAATTGAAGACGTGACAGCTGAAGCATATTAAAAGGACAAGAGACTAATGAATATATTTTCGTATGAAGTTGTCACAGAAAATAACATTCAATGGAAGCAGTGCTCAACATCAAGGATGTAAAATTAACACTTGCTTGTACCAAAAAAAAAACCTAATGAAATGATGAAGGAGTCATTGGCGTTAGACACCCAACCTGGTAAATCACACCAGTCCTAAGTCGCTTTTGGCGAGAGATAGGCTCCGGCACGCACGAGATATGGGCTCCTGCACGCGACAGACCTTGAGCGAGAGAAGGGCTTCCACACGCGACATGCCTTGCGCGACAAGGGAGCTCCCACGCGCGACAAGCCTTGGATGAGATAGGGGCTTTCGCACGCAACAAGCTCCCCACTTTGATATAATGACAGTGAAGAAAATTAAGCGAACACAACACCCATAGGTAAGATTCCCCCATTAGCACAATGCAGGCGAGTAAAGAACACTCGAGTCATGCCTTTCGGCAACGGCTAGCAACACTAGCGAGCACGGAATCCAAACTACTGATTCGCCCATTAGAAAGAACTTTGGCGAGCACATTTAAATTTGACGATCCAAGCGCACGCCCAAGTACGGGATATGAGTGGAATGATCTAGAATCTTCTAGACCTGGTACGCGCACTAATCCGACAGAATGTCCAAAAGCTTCCTTCGGCCCATCTGTCACAGAAGCTTTCAAGAACTGCTCTAGCAACCATCTAGAAGTGGCTTAAGAGCCACACACTTTGCCTATTGACAATCACACATGTGAAAGAGGTTTTGTCTATATAAAAGGTGTGTCAGCTTCGTGAGTCCTTTAAGCAATACAAGGATGTGCCAGCTTAGGGTGTCGAGATCAAGGCTGTGTCTCCTTTGTAAGCCCCTATACATAGCATTCTTGAGTATCAATACAAGTGAGTGCTTGGCACAACAGAAATTGCAAACACACTTAAGCAGGGACACACGGGTGGTAACCAGATTTGAGGTACTCTCATACGATGTTTCTGATTTTCTTGTCCACTCTAACAATTGTGATCGAATTAGGCAGGTGTCCGAGGCAGGCACTAGCCACTGTCGTGTAAGGCAGCAATCCAGGGAAAGCTTGGTTCGATATAATTGGATCGAAAATAACTTGTGGCAAGCTCGTGAAGGTAGATTGCTGGTACCGAGGCACGACTTAGTGCACAATCCATGGTTGACAGCAAAACATCCTAGCACTCGTACTTTATAGATTTTACAAGGACGAAGACTTGGAATGCCAACCATCTCAAGCTGTACTGGCAGTAAAATATTGTACACTTCTTACGACTCTTGTCTTTATTTATCTATCTGTTATTCTGTTGCTTTACAGATATTATCGTCTTGTGATTATCTGCCTCCTGAATAAAGACCAGTTATTTGCTTTCTATATTCTCTAATGCAATTTGTTAGACAGATTATGTGTTAACAGGAATTGAAAAGAGAAGAAGCATACGCGAAATGGGCACAAATAAGACCGTAAGCGAGAAAACGCGAAATCGGCAGAAATAAGTCCCTGAGCGAGAAGCATACGCGAAATGGGCATAAATAAGACCGTAAAACCGGCAGAAATAAGTCCATGAGCGAGAAACATACGCGAAATGGGCACAAATAAGACCGTAAGCGAGAAAACGCGAAATCGGCAGAAATAAGTCCATGAGCGAGAAACATACGCGAAATGGGCACAAATAAGACCGTAAGCGAGAAAACGCGAAATCGGCAGAAATAAGACCCTGAGCGAGAAGCATACGCGAAATGGGCACAAATAAGACCGTAAGCGAGAAAACTCGAAATCGGCAGAAATAAGTCCCTGAGCGAGAAGCATACGCGAAATGGGCATAAATAAGACCGTAAAACCGGCAGAAATAAGTCCCTGAGCGAGAAACATACGCAAAATGGGCATAAATAAGACCTTAAAACCTGCAGAAATAAGTCCCTGAGCAAGAAACATACGCAAAATAGGCATAAATAAGATCGTAAAACCGGCAGAAATAAGTCCCTGAGCGAGAAGCATACGCAAAATGGGCATAAATAAGACCGTAAAACCGACAGAAATAAGTCCCTGAGCGAGAAGCATACGTAAAATGGGCATAAATAAGACAGTAAAACCGGCAGAAATAAGTCCCTGAGCGAGAAACATACACAAAATGGGCACAAATAAGACTGTAAAATCGGTAAAAATAAGCCCCTGAGCGAGAAGAATACGCGAAATGGGCACAAATAAGACCGTAAGCGAAAAAACGCGAAACCGGCAGAAATAAGTCCCTAAGCATGACGAAGACGCTAAAAGGGCAAAATAAGACCCTAAGCATGACGAAGACGCTAAAAGGGCAAAATAAGACCCTACGCATGACGAAGACGCTAAAAGGGCCAAATAAGACCCTAAACAAAAAATGCGCGAGACGGGCAAAAATAAGACCCTAAGCGAAAAGATACAAGACAGCAGAACGTAAAACAAATTACGAGGTATGTTACAATATATAAGTGCTGCAATTGACAGGACCAATACTCCAGTAAAAATTCTTCTTTGGACACAAAAAGTCGCAAAGAAAAACTTGGGGAGCACACAGTATGCAGGCTGTGGAGGTATGGTACGAGTTGCCTCTGTAGATGAGTTTAAAAATATGTTGATCAGTTTGTAAAAGACTAAGCTCTTTCACAAAAAACTGGGGAGCACTCTAGATTAACTTCTGCCTCAAAAGAAGCATCGATACTAACAGGCACCCAAGCATGTACGCCCTGAGGTGCTATAATTATCTAAATCATCTTCGTCCTAGCCTGTGAGAACCCCGACCATCTTGGGTCGACGAAAAGGCTCTTAAGGGCTGGTAAGATCAGATAGATCCTTATAAATGCCTATCCTCAAAAAAGGTTCCAAGTCATCCGCATCTGGATCAAGCTTCAAGCAATCAGGAGCAAGCCAAGCACAAATCGCATTTGATGAAACCTATCCATCCTCTTATGACATTTCTCGACGATGCGCCCCATGGCCTTAACCCAGATTTGGTTTTCTTCCTCTTGGCTAATAGAAGGCTTTGGTGGCTCAGCAATCTTGTAATTTCTCCTTATAGCTCTCGGTTTCGGTCAGCTAAGACCTTGAATTTGAAAAGAAGGATGGTGTATTCCACTTGAGAAGCATTTAGCTCAGAGGAGAAAAACATATCCCGGTAGTGTCCTGAAAAAGGCACTTGACAAAAGAAATGATGACACAACGTCGTTTTTGTTACAAATAATAATGAAGTTCACTAGTTGAGCTCTCAAGTGAAGATGAAAAGACTCTTGTGATAATCCCAGAAAGAGGATAGCAAGAGAATTTGAAAAGCCCATTCTTTATATACTCTTTCACAGTGTAAACCCTACAAAAGAGTAGGGAGCAATTGATGTGGGTCAGGTTAAAGATTACTGGGCTTTTCTAAAAGTCAAGCTGAAGACAATTAGGCTGAATGATAATTTAAGCCCAAGAGGAATGAGGACTCAGAAAGCCCATAAATGATCCACTGGGTTATTATTTAAGCTGTGGGTCTTAAAGGTAATTACGCGCAAAACAACTCCTATAAATAGGTCACAGGTATCATCTTTAAACCCTAAGCTCTATTTGCCTACTGAAACTCTGCCAAAACTGTCTGACTTAAGCATCAGAGTGCACGCGCAGGGGAAAGCCCTTGTGCCCTCTGACTTTTCCTATTTCGCAGATCTCTTGGAGACAGGTTAACACAAAGATCGAGGATCTGACGTCACAAACGAATCATTGTTGTTTTGGGTAACAACAGGATTCAAATTCAAATACTCTTATCTTTAGATATTTAATATTTCCCTTTTAACAAAAAAAATACAAAATTATTATGTCCCAATTGATGTTGATATGTTAGATGCCAATGTATCAATTTCGTATCGAATTTACTGTCAACTACTCTGCTTACTTTAGGAAATTACCGGTACGGGACAAGATTTCTTAATTTCTCTTTTTTTTTTTTACTACAGTAAACTGATATGAAAGTTTTCCATTTTAGGCTAGAAAAAGGAAGAAAAAAAAATCCATCTGTGGTAAGTAATAATGCTTCATTATGAATGTAGAAATGAAGATTCAAAACTATGGAAAAAGAAGATTGAGGATATGGATCGTTTTGATGCAAAATTGAGATTGAGAGACATCATTGGGAGATGGGGTCCGAAACCCTCTGTATTGCTACAGAAATAATGACCTATTTATCATCATGCTGTTGGATTTTGACACTGCCTTTCCAATTTTGTACCAATTAATTTCGTCATTTTCGATTGATTCATTCACTGTAAGCCAGCTTTTTGTCACAAGCTTCAAATTCAATGCAGAATATATTGTACGGCGAGCCTGAGAAATCTGCAAAATGAAGCTTTATGCATACCTTTGATATGGCAAAAATTATCGGTTCATGTTTAATTTTATATGGTTTTAGACTAAAATTATGTTTGGTGCATAAAATAAAAATAAGATAAAATAATATAAGATTATGGATAAGATAAAATTAGATTATATCATCTTATCTTATGTTTGGTATGTATAAAGATTAAGAATAGAATATGATGATTTTTTTACGTCTTTCACAATATTTGTTATGTGTAAAATTAAAAATAGTTTAAAATAATTTTTTTAAGTACTCTTTTTAAAGTAACATAATTTAATTTATAATTTTTTTGTTATAAATATAAATGAAAATTTAAAAATTTAAATATTATTTATAATACTATTATTAATAGTCCAATTTATTAGCTGATTTTTTAATAAAAAATTACTTCTAAAAAATTTATATTACTTTTTCAAAAAAATTATTTTGTTAAGAAATGAATTTTTATAAAAAACATTTTCTGTATTTTTTTCATTTTTTTCTTTTTACCCTTTTTGTTTTTATTTTTTATATGATTTAAATTTAAAATAATTTTTTATTGTAAATTAAATATATTTTTTTAGAAAATTGAGTTTTTCTTGGAAATAATTTTATTTTTTAATTACATGAAAATTTTCAAAAGACTATTCTTAAATATTTTTCTTTATTTTTATGGTTTCTTTATCTTTGTTGGCTCTATAGGCTATACCGAGAGAGGGGGTGAATCGGTTCTTAGCTAACCTTATGCCCGTTTTTCGATTCTCTAAATTCTCTAGCCTATTTGAGTGTTTTCTAAGTTCTCTAAGCTAGGCAATTATACAATATAAATTCAATACAATAAACACAAATATAATTGAAAATAAATAAAGAGAGTAAGGATAGAGAAATGTACGCAAGCGATTTATAGAGATTCGGCAACCTTGCCTACGTCCTCTACCTTGAGACGCTTCCAAGGATTTTTCTCAAATTCACTATACTTGAATTTGTGTTACACGCCCTCTTTTTGCAGGCTCAAGACAAACCTCTCTCTTTTTCTAGGTTCAAGAGAAACCTCCCTCTTTTTCTAAGGCTAAAGAGAAACCTCCCCTTTTACAAGGAATGAATTGGTTTACAAATTGTGTAATCAAAGAAGACCTCTAAGTAGGTAAATGATTACAGAAATTAAGCACAAAGAAAAGCCTATACAATATTTGTGCTAAGCAATACAAGAGATATGTGAATGATGGAAGATGAAGACTTTGTAGCTCCTGATTTGTTGTTGAGGCTTGAGGAAGATGAATAAGATGATGAAAGATGTTGCTTAGTTGTTCATCTCCCTTCCTTTAGCTTCTAAGCCTCTATTTATAGTCCCTTGGATGGTTTGTGGACGTTGGTTGGAGCCAAAACAGAAACTAGCCGTTGAATCTCACAGAAACTAGCCGTTGGAGGCTTTCTGACATGAAGGGATTGATCCTTTTGCAAAAGGGATCGATCCCATGCTTCATTCTAGGCCTCCGGGGCATTCTGCCATAAAGGGATCGATCCCTTCCCTTAGGGGATCGATCCCATGCTTCCAGAATGTGATTTCCTGCACTTTTTGAATTAGAAATGATGTGGCCTTTGATCCTAATCTAACCCAAAAAATTTTGGCATTTTTGTGGGAGTTTTTCTTGACTTTCTCTAATGAAAACATGGTCCAAAAATTCATCAAGTAATTTTTTTTAAAAATATTCAAAACATTTTATAAAGTATTAAGACCAATAAGAATATGTAATTAAATCATGGTCTTAATGTTTGATATGATCACTTGAAAATGGATTGAAAAAATCATGTGTGATAAGACAAATTTACAATATGAATTAAAACATTAAAGCTTACTTAAGTTTTTGTCATTTCAAAATATATATGTCAATTTAAAGCTAACAATTTTCTTTCTTTCCTTTTTTTTTCTATCAATTATAAAGAAATATAGAAAACAAAAAAAAGAAAAATACAAGTTAAATTTAATAATTCAATTTTGATGAATTAAAAAATATTTAACTTCTAATAATTTATGGTTATTAGTCACTTTTCTTTCTTTTTTTTCAGGCAAAAAGAAAAAAATTAAGAAAGAAAAAATAAAAATTTAAATGTAAGAAAAAACTAGTTAAAAATATATTTTATAATAATTTTATGTTTGAAAATTTATTTTCTAAAAAATAATTTAAAAAAATGTGTACAAAAAAAATATTATTTTATCAAAATTATAGTTTTTCTTTAATCAAAAACAAGAAGAAAAAAAAGAAAGAAAAAGAAGGAAAAATGAAAAAGAAGGAAAAAATTATATTAATTAATTAATTAATTAAATATCTTTACTATTTTATTAAATGTTTAAGTTAATTTTTAAATATAAATGTTAAGGATAAAATAATAAAATATGAATATTTATTTCTAATCCTATGAGATTAGCAATAATCCTCACCTTTTAGAGAGAATTGAGTTATCCTATACTAAGAAAATGAGTAATTCTCTTTGCAATCCAATCCTTCTCATAATGTGTATACCAAATGTAAGATAAGATAATTATTATCCTATTCTATTTCTCATCTTACGCACCAAATATGATCTAAAAGAAATAGATGATATAATTTGAGCCATGTCTTTGGACACCCAGACTTACCCAAGCTGTTTTATTTGGTCATCTTTGTAAAGGTCGGCAGGTCAGATACCGTCAAACCCTTCTTTTTCGCGAAACTGATTGGCAGTAGCCTAGTACAATTATAAAAGCATATTTACTGCAGCAAGATTTGGAAGAATTCGGGCAAGTATTTTCTATAGGAGTTTTACTTTTAGAACAGTGTTTATGACTCGCCTTAAGGGTGCATTCTGAAATTATTGGTGCCTCCGAAGACCATATGGTTTAAGGAAAAACAGTGGGCAAAGACAGTCAAATTCTGATCAGATTTGATGATGACCCACAAGCCACAACCATTGGCCATTTGCATGTTAATGAATAATACCAATGACAAAGCTATCAATCTGTCTTGAAGCAACTCGAAATTTAAAGGGTCTTCGGATTAGATGTGATATCGGATCAAGAGAACATGACAATGCTCAACTTGTTGCCATGACTTTCCAGTCAGGAATCAACAACTGACCCACCTCCTCGACCCCAATAGCTGTTATATCTTGTGAAAATTTGCTTACAGTACGTTGCTATAAATATGAAAAGAGAGCTCACTGCCCACCGCTATGATCATGAACTTAATTATGACTGACAAGTTTGGTTAACAGACTTGACTTGTCTGCTATTTCAGTACAAAATTAGACAGAATATTTTGAAAGGAGAAAATGGAATTGTTAACAGTTTGAACCAGAGATTTAAATAGCGGTCGCGATCGTTTTTCGATCGCGTTGTGTTTATTACAGTTGTCAAAATAGCGGAGACCATCATGATTATTATGGTCGTGAATTTTTTTTAATTTCGCACAATTTTATATAAAGTATAGTAATTGTAATTATAATCATGTAACATTTTTTTATAATTTTTAAAGTAATTTATGATACCTCAAGTTTATTATTTACGTGAAAAAAAGATTATTCATACTTTTTTGAATTATAATAAAACATTCATATATAAAAAATTACTTATGATAATTAAAAAACAAAAAATATTGAAAATAGATAAATAATTATGTACTAATAAGAATTAATGTATTAATTATTTTTATCTAAATTATTAAGGAATTTTTTTCTTTAAATTTTGTCAAATTTTATTTCATCTAAATTAATTATGTCAATATTTTTCTTTTTTTTTTTACTTCTACATTAATTTTTCTACAAATATTAATAATTACCTAATATTATTTAAAAAATTGTCAAATATTAATTCCTAAAAATTAAAATATTAAAATTCTTAAGCAAAAAAAAGAGCAAATAGAATATTTAAAAAAACCCACCCAAGTCCAAATGGCAGAGCCACGCAAACCCAAACCCAAACCCATATCCCAATTCCCAAAACCACCCATCGTCTCTGCTCTGCCCCCTGTTGGAATTGATTTTCATCGTCTCTGCGCCCCACTAAAAGCAGAGCCCTTCTCACGAAGCTCACCCACTCAGGCATGATTCTGAGTTTCCGACCACCCACTCCATAGACAAGATTGAAGATCCCTCTCACAAGAGTCACAACAACCTTCGGTCCCGTCGCTCACCGCCTGAAATATGAACTAAATCAAGAAGCCACAGCCACCAGAAGCCACTTGCCACCACCGATGCTGCGAACCGGCAGCATCTCAGGCAACCCGTCACCCAGCCGCTTCGTCGCCCAGCCAACTCATGTCGCCCCGTCGCCCAGCCGACATCCAACCACCCCTCACAGATCACCCCCCTTTCCTGATGCCCGATCAACCGACGCCTATCCAAAATCTAATTGAAATTTTTTAAGTTTTTAAGTATACTTTCATGTTTCATCATTTTCCTTACCTTTTGATATTGGTTGCTGTTGCTTTATTGTTGTTGATTTTACACTGATGTTCTGTTACAGAACGGAGATAGCGGCGATAACGGTCCGTTATCGCCGCTATCCACCATTACACCGTTTTGTAACGCCAATAGCGGCCATTACAAACGCGACTCTGTATCACAACCGCAAATCGGTCAATAGCGATAACGGTCATTGCCGCTACCGCGATATAGCGGCCGCTATTTGAAACCATAGTTTGAACAACGTATGATTCTGAGTGATTCCAAAGAAAAAAACAATGGTGTAATTAGCAATTGATGTTCAAAATGAAGGTACCTTTTGTGGGACAATATATTTCATAAATATTTCACATGGCTTTCCTTCCCTTTACCCTCGTTTCTCTTCCGAACAATACAAGGCTCAACCGTGCATATACCATTAAGAAAACAAGATAATAAATACCCATGCCATTGTGTCATGGGCGGTGCGGACATATGTTTCAACGAAGAGAAGTCTATACTCTATGAGGTTCCTTTGCCGTTGCAACCGCCGGCAATAAGCCAATAACTATACAAATGCTTAGCCTCCCGTGAGCAATCGTAGTACCCGCCCTACTTTCCCCAACTATGACTTTGGGTTTGGGCGATTCTAATCAAACATACCAGTGAAGAGAAAAAAGAGTAGATTGATGGTGTTATGCACTTTGTCTTTGCCGTTTTTCACTACTTTTTCATGATAAAAGTTGCAACTATGCATAATGTATGTATGTATGTATGTATGTATGTGTGCATGCTTAATGAAAAGACAACCTGTTATTCTCCATCTTCATATCAGTTTTGCTTTCCTCCAAAAGTTGTCATGTACCCCATATGTCTAATGGTATATCTTAGCTTTTCCAATGCATAAGCGTACGCTCCTTCCCAATTGATTCCTTTTATTATAAGTGGGCATGAATGGTCCAGCAAGGTTCATTCACCATCTCTAGGTATATATTTTATATACTTCTCTTATGTACATATATGTATATATTTCCAATCAAACTATAATTCAATTTTGTATTTATATATATCTGAATGATTAATACATGCTTCTCTTAATGGAGAATGATGCGATGATATCGATCAAGTCAAGTCAGGTCGGGGGCCATGATATTGGCAATTTGCAGTGTTTAGTCATTTGAAAAGAAAAGCAAAGGGCAACTTACTGGATGGAGAGATCAAAAAAACTGGTGAAATTTCAATTCCTGGCCATTTAAGAGCAATAGCTTTGAGTTTGAAGAGCGGGAGGGGAACAATTCCTGGCCAGGACCGAAAGCCTGAAACTGACAGTTGGGCCTACTTAAGTTGTGCTACGAAGAATATAAACAAACCCAGTGAAGCTAAGACAATTGGAGAAGAGAATGGACCCATTCACGTGGATTGGCCGGTCTTTCTGCTTAGATAATTAAAGCGATATTCTAAAAATAATAATGCTAGCAAAGAAGGAATATTTTATCACTATGAAGGTTTAAGGCAATAAAAAGCTGATGCATATTAGTTTTGATAAAGTGGAGAAATTGAATAGTATATACTATATGTAGATTCAAGCTTCTTGTTTCCGAACAGAGGAATCTACTTTGGCATCTTGATATAGGCAACATGAGCAGGATTAGACACCTTAACAAGAGTACCAAGCTCTGCAACCTGCAAACACTTGGAAGATTCCTCCCTGTAGAAGAACCCTAAGCACCCGCAATCGTTGCTGCATTTGACTCTACAATCGTTCAACTTCATGGGGCCATCTCCTTCTGCATATCCATTTGTGAAATGCTCAACACCCACGACTTTGTAATAACCCACGTTAGCACCACCTTTACATGGCGGCAACACCGGCGGCACAGCTTTTGCTCCATCCTAGCAAACCCTTTGGCCTAGAACATGCCACACATTGATTGTCCTAACAAATTCCTAGTGAACCACACCTCTTCGGTAATTTGCACAGACTTTCATGGTCGTCACCATCAAAGAACTTGAATGTGTTTTCCCAAGCTCCCCAATCAACGTTTTCGTTGTATGTGTAGATTTTAAGGTTACCATCCGATTCCACTCGAAGCATGGAATATGTGCTGTTGTATTTAGGCCTTGAGAGAATGTAGGTTCCAGAACTACTGGAATTGTTCATGTCAATTGTGAACCCCAGCTCAAAAGCATAGGCTTGCTGGGTCTCTGGCATGCAGTAAAATTTAAGATTTGCTAAGGAACCTTGCCCATTTCCAAACTCATCTGACCTATAATACAGCAAAGGCTTTGATGAGTGAGAATGTTTGCTTTTATAATACATCTTCAAATACCTGTCCTCCATGACATAGCTGTAAGGGCCTTCAGAGCCATTGACAATGGACGCGCGGCTAACCAGCTTGTTTGGACCATTGGATCTCAGGGTTTGGCCCACCAAAAGTGTGTCTGTTGGGTGGTCAAAACTCTGCCAAATAAATTTACCTTTCTTATCATACAAAACTAAGTTACCATGGGGAAGTAGGTTCAATCCTACCACACCTTTCTTGGCAGTGCTGGTTTGCCATGCCACAGTTCCATCAGCATCGGCTAGAACTACGTTTCCATCCAACCCAAAAGTTAATGTGGCGTTTTCACCAACAGGCCTGCCTCGGTTGGCTTCCCAGACCCACCTCATTATGGACTCGGACCGTCGGCTGCCCATTCGCAGTGCCAAGGTAAAAGCATTAGAAGTGGTGTTGTAGAAGCATAATTGGAATGGAAATAAATAAATGGGTAAGGCACGATAGTCTGCAAAATACTCAACACTGTATTCTCCAAAGTCACCTTCGTTTGTGTACTTGAAATTCCTTGAAGGTGGAACAGTGGCATTGGCAATCGAAGGACAAAAAACTAAGAAAAGAATGAATAATGGAAGTGAAAATATAGGCAAAGAGCAAGGCATTTTGTGGCAATGCATTCAAGGCTTTTGTTGACTTGTGGATGACATTTTGGGCAATGGTGAATTTATAGGGAAGTCTTGCTTGCATTATATGGGCCCAAAACTCGTAATGCGGTTCTCTTTTGATGGATTATCAACTATATATGTGTATATTATCATCATCTTTCATCTGCATGATCTGAACAAGCAAATAGTATTTGACTTTGACCCACCTCTCATTTTTATCTTATCCTTGACTTTTTGCTGTTTGCTGTTTCCCAGCTAGGTTTCGCATTTCACACTTTCAAAATTTTTCTCCCAATAGAATTAAGCTCTTTTTAGAGAAGTGGTAATGTGATATCCTTTTTCTAATTTTTACCGAACTTTCAATTTCAGAATTTCCATTTGTTAATGTTTTTCAAATATATTTCTCTAAACCATTGAGGTTAAACCTCTCAACAAAGAAAGGTCAAGAAATGCTGGTGTTTGAAATTAAAAACACTTTTCATCGTTTAAATCAATATTTATAGATGATGGAGATAAAAGAGAGAAAAAGAAAATTTTGAGAGAATAAAAATGGTAAGAAATTTGAAGAATGAATGAGTGCAATTTTATTTCAAAACTTTAACTCTTATATTTGCGCTTTGAAGTAGAGATTAGTCCCCCATCTCATCTTCTCTTTGTAAGGCTTAAGTAATCCTGCTCTAACATCCGTTAACCCGGACCCTTGATTAGACTTGTTTGGGCTTTAATGGTAAATCCCAGCATATACCTACTTCAGTGATTAGACTTCTCTATCTTCGAAGCCATGTTTGACTCGAATTTGAATGCAACATTTCACCTTCTAAAAGTTTTGGAAATAGCAAAGTAATAATGCATGGAATTCTATTTTATTGTCTTTCAGTCTTTCCTTGCCTTAGAATTAGAAGAATGAGTAGCTGTTTCGCGACATGGTGGAGTTGGTCATAAAACGATCTACTAACATAGAATTGGAATACCAGTTTTATAATGCTGCCCCATTGACTGAATTACCCGGTAAAGCAACAATATTCTAAATCCAAAACTATCCCGAAAAAAGTGAAAAAAAAAAAAAAGAAAAGAAAATCGCATTCTTTTTCATTTTCATGATCATTACGCCTCGGCAGATTTCTAGTTTTATCAGTCCTTGTTTTTGTCATTGCTTCTAAATCTCATTTTGCAGCTGGACTCACTTTGCTTCTAACTTGAATCTAATCCCCTCTTCACCCTTAAAAGAGTATCAAATGAAAGTGATTAACCCAATCTGTGACAATATGAATTAACCCATATAATTTAATTTTGTAATTAAGTTGTTATTTCTTACTAATTAAAAAATATAAACTTCAACCTCTTTTTTAATAATATGTACAAATACAGTATATTTTGACATTAACTAGACATAAGAACAGCTTTCATCCCAAGAAATGTACCTTCACTTGCTACACCCAGTGACCCCGGACTGGTTGACCTAATAATCTATCGCCCAAGTCCATCATATCTGAAACTGGGCCAAGATCTTTTCTATCCCGATCAGTTTCTACCATATCAACATTAAAAATCTGCAAACCTTTCAATTCCAGTTCATGATTTGGAATTATTGTAGATACGAAATCGTAAATATCTAATGTGACACGAAAGTGGTAGTACAGATTTATTTATGAAAAATTCAGTTTGCATTAAAAGCCCTGCTTTTTGAACCGGATCTGCTACAGCTGTGCACCTCATTGGCTGAATGTCTACCTCCAAACTTAATGCTTCCTTTCCCTCTTTTGGTTTCTTTCTTTCTATCCTGAATACAAAGCAAGGCAAAAATGACACATTGGCACAATTTGAGGGTGTCTATTTACGAGGAGAACAAATAAATGTATGGTACAACTACAAGGCCACATGCTAAGGTCTGGAAGATAGGACAAGGTTGCATTACAGGATATGGCCAACGTGGGGCTCCCTTCCCTCCGATAGGACACTTATATTGTGGGATTAATAGGCGGCTTTGCTAGGGTTTTATCCGACCATTGCTTGTGAATTTGCCTCACAACCGCTGTTGTGGTGCGCAATCATTGACAGAAAGTTCTGCTTTTTCGTCCATTCCTACCGCTGATAACACGGATACATCAATGAAAGAAATTTTTTTAAGAAACTAATGCAAATTTTATAGTTTGTTTAGAGTATAATTGTATTTTCAAATACCGTAAAAAATTTTGTTTAACTAAAACATTACCAGAAAATTTAGAAATTGCTTTAACAACAACGAAGAGAAGTTGAATTTGAGGAGGAGTGCTGTAACTTTTGATATGCAATTTGATTAGTGGGTAAGTTAGTTGACCATGTAAAAGAGTTAAAATAGAATGATATATATTTTACAACAGAGTACATAGTATATATACAAAACGTTTTGTAATGAAAGTATAAACAAGAATGGTAAATATAACTAAGACGGAAAGCTGCTATTATTTTGCTTCCTTGATTCTCTCCAAGGGCTCTTTCTAGCAATTAATCTCCAGCTATCTTCGTTGATTTGATTTGCAAAATATCTGTTCTCTAATAGCCTCCCTCAAGCTGAAATGTATGAATGCAGCTAGCTTGCAATTGAAACAGGTATTCCCATTTTTGCAAAATATCTGTTCTTCATTAGCCTCCCTCAAGGTGGAATGCATCAACATCGCAAAGTCCGATTGCATGGAAAAGACGGTAAAACTGCTCATGTCCGAGAGCCTTGGTGAATGCATCAGCGAGTTGGTTGTGAGATGGTACATGAACAAGATTTAATAGTTTGGCTTGGAACTTAAGCCTGACATAGTGACAATCCACTTCAATGTGTTTGGTTCGTTCATGAAATACAGGGTTGGAAGCAATGTGGATGGCGGCCTTTTTGTCGCAAAACAAGTTTATCGGTCGTGGAACTTGTATGAACATATCTTTGAGCAAATTATCTAGCCAAACGATTTCCTTAGTTGTCTTGGCCATTGCACGATACTCGGCTTCTGCAGAAGACAAGGAAACTGTAGTTTGTTTCTTTGAGTGCCAAGTTACAGGTGCAGTGCCAATGAAGGTGACAAATCCTGTTACTGACTGCCGTGAGGTGGGGCAAGCACTCCAATCTGCATCACAATAGGCGGTTAGTGTTAGCTGATTGTTCTTGGGATAGAAAATTCCCTTGCCTAGCGTGGAGCCAATGTAACAAGCTATGCGGAGTGCCATGTCCATATGAATTTGCCGAGGTTGCTGTAGGAATTGGCTAAGCAAATGTATTGCATACGTCAAGTCTGGTCTAGTGAGAGTCAAGTATGATAATCTCCCAATTAATCGACGATATGCGGTGCTGTCTTCCACCAGTTCTCCTGAGTTAGATGAGATTCCATGTTGTTGTGGGATAGGAGTAGCAATTGATTTGGCTTCTTCAAGTCCTAGTTCAGCCATAATGTCACTTGCATATTTTCTTTGTGATATTCTGATCCCTTCATGATCTCGTGTTACCTCTAGGCCAAGAAAGTAATGAAGTGGTCCTAAGTCTTTTGAAGCAGCTTTGTAGATACTTCTTGAATTGTTCACATTTCTTCGAGTTGTTTCCAGCAACAAGAAGATCATCTACATAAACAAGAACAACCAATTTAGTACTTTCACTACTTAGAGTAAACAAAGAGTTGTCAGAAAAACTTTGTTTGAAACCATATTTGAGTAAAGCTTCGGAAAGTTTCCCAAACCATTGTCGCGAGGCTTGCTTAAGCCCGTACAATGATTTAGGAAGTTTACAAACCAACCCCTTTTCTTCACACCCTAGCCCTTGAGGTATTTTCATATATACTTCCTCATCAAGGTCGCCATTAAGGAATGCATTATTGACATCTAATTGATGTAATTCCCATTCTTTAATGGCTGCTACGGCAAGTAGGCATTTGACTGTTGCAAACTTGGCTACGGGGGCAAAGGTTTCGTTGTAGTCTAGTCCTTGCACTTGACTATATCCCTTTGCAACAAGGCGTGCTTTGTGTCGCTCGATAAATCCATCTGGGTTGTACTTGATCTTGTAAACCCATTTGGAACCTATTGCCTTCTTCTCTTTTGGTAGTGGGACAATGCTCCAAGTCTTGTTGTTAGCTAAAGCCTCCAATTCTTTATTCATTGCTTGTTGCCACCTTAGATCTTGGGCTGCTTCCTCAAAGCTTGTAGGTTCGACACTTGATCCTGCAAAAAGAATTGGATTTGTTATTGACTCTTGCTTTAATGTCGCAGGTTGATCCCTTACCATTATCAATGAAGACATTTTGTTTGGAATTTGCTTTGCAGTGTTCGATGAAGTTGCATGATTGAGAACATAATCATTGTATCGTGTGGGAAGTTTCCTCTCCCTTATGGCTCTGCCTTGTTCGATGGTCATATGTTCATTGGCTGCACTTTCTGTTTCTGGCATCTCATGATTTAGTTGACTTTCCATCAAATTTGTCTCTTGTCCCAAATCTTCTTCCTCTAATCCAAGATCTTCATCATGGTTAAGCAAATTTTCTTCAACATGTGACTCCCTTAATGGTGGAAGGATCGAGGTTGGTGGATTTGTTAAGTCTGTGGCCCTTTCTTAGAATGGGAATGTATCTTCGTAGAAGATTACATCTCTTGATTCATAAAGTCGTTGAGTCTCAATTTCCATTACTTTATACCCCTTTTTTCCTGAACTGTAACCCAAGAAAACACATTTCCTAGCCCTTGCTGCAAATTTGTCCAAGGGTTTAGGTTTAACAAAAATATAACATAAACAACCAAAAACACGAAGGTGATCATAACTTGGTTTTTCTTTAAAAAGTATTTCGTAAGGAGTTTTACCATTCAATCTTGAAGAAGGTTGAATATTTACTAGGTGTGCTGCAATCATTACGCATTCTCCCTAGTATTCCAAAGGCAAATTGGATTGAAATCGCAACGCACGAGCTACTTCAAGCAAATGCCTGTGCTTTTGTTCAACTACACCATTTTGTTGTGGGGTGTGTGTGCATGACATTTGATGTAGCATCCCTTGTTCAAGAATGAAGCCTTGGAATTCTTTGGCTTGTTCAAGTTCTCCTGCATTGTCACTCCTCACCTTCTTGACCTGTCTATTGAACTGCGTTTGAATCATTTTCACAAAATGTTTAAATAAAGTCGGTGCTTCCCCTTTTGTTTTCATTAAATAAACCCAAGTGCAACGTGAGCAATCATCAACAATGGTGAGAAAATAACGTGCTCCAGTGTGTGTGCTAATTCTATAAGGGCCCCATGTGTCCAAGTGAACAAGATCAAAAACTTCCTTTGATTTATTATTACTAATTTGAAAAGGATGTCTAGTTTGTCGAGCTTTATGACAAGCATCACAAGGTTTAGACATTTTATTTTCATCTACTACATTAATATCAAAAACAGTCTTTAGCTTTTGAAGTGGAATATGTCCTAATCTTCGATGGAGGATCTCAACACATGTACTTCCTTTGGCAAGATTAACCTCAACTCTTGCATCTTTATTGAGGTAATATAAACCTCCTTGTAATTTACCCCTTCCAATCATCCTCTTAGTTGTGTGGTCCTGCATGTAAAATTCATTAGGCAAAAAAACAATGCAACAATTCAATTCACGTGTTAATTTGCTCACAAACATAAGGTTACATTTGAAGTTGGGAATGCATAAGACATTATTTAAGTGGATTTTCTCATCTACCTCAACCTTACCCGTAGCACTTGTTATGGACTTATCTCCATTTGGTAATGTAACATAAACAGATTTTTCTAACTTAGAATCAGATTTTAATAATGTGGGATCTGACACGATATGGTGAGACGCTCCACTATCTAATATCCAATCTAGTTGTTTAGAAGTGAGTTTAGTTACATTACCGACTAGATTTACCGTTGGCGTTCCCTTTTGAGCATTGAGCAAGGCGATCAACTGTTCAAACTGTTTCTGTGTGATTGTGTCTGACGAGTTGCTGAGTGAGGTCTGAGTGTCCTCCTTCATTTTTTGCTCTGTCAATGCCATGTTTGCTGCAGTTTTCCCTTTCTTTCCTTTCCAATGGACTGGGTAGCCTATTATCTCAAAACAGTTATCCTTTGTGTGGCCAAGCTTTTTGCAATGATCACATCTGGGTTTTCTGTTTTGTCCTCTGTTGTTGTCTGTGCTTACTTTAAATGCTGCATTTTCAAGTGAAGGTGGAGATCGTCCTATGGTTATCTCCTCTGATGCTAGAAAGGAATATGCACTTGCCAACGATGGTAAGGGGTCTTTGCATAGTAAGTTTGATCTAACAACACTATAAGCGTCGTTCAAGCCAATCAAAAACTGATGTAGTCTTTCCTCTTCTTTTTCTTTGGCTATCACACCACACGTACAGCCCATGCATCCATTCTTGTGAGGTTTAGCAAAACCTCCAAGTTGCTTCCGAAGGCTCTTCATCTTAGCATAGTAGAGGGATATGGTCATATCTCCTTGTCTTGTGTTGACAATTTCCCTCTTAATTTTTTGTATTCGTGGTCCGCTGCCTTGTGAGAACCGCTCTTCCAATTCTTTCCACATTCCATACGCCGTATCATGATAGACGACGCTTTCATGTAGTTCTTCATTGAGCTAATTCAAGATCCAAGACATTGTCATGGAGTTGCAAGTAATCTAGTCCTCTTCATCTGGATCTCCGATCGGCGGCTTTTGCAATGTGCCGTCCACAAATCCCACCTTATGCTTAGACACTAGTGCATTCAGAACTGATCGTTGCCATGTAGAATATGTAACATCCCGTTACCACATTTTTCACGTATTTCCATACAACTTTACCGGTTGGGCTGTCTGCGATGCCATTAACATTCAACAGTAATAGTGATCAATGATAAACATTTATCTATTAATTATGGAATATGAAATTTCTTTTTCATTATTCCTTACATCTGACATCCCCTATTTACCTTTATTTCACTAAGGTAATACTGTATACATATGTCTGAAATGTAAAAGAGAAAAGACTGTACCTGTCATGTTTAACGTGCCATGCCTCAGTGCTTTAAGCATAGCTATACCCATCTGAGAGCTAATTCTCTCAACTCCGTGTACTTCTTATCTGTGGAGTTAAAACAAAGGGGTGAGCGATTCATACGCTCAGTAAAGGAAATATATGCTGCTTTAAATAAAGCAAAACTATATATCACAACTCATTTATTCTTTTCTTAACAATAACCCAGTAGAAAAGACAGTGGATATATAGTAAACAATTCTCTTAAAACACCATTCAAAACACCGACTAACAGTTTACTTTAAAATGTAGTAAACACTATTTAGGATTTCAACAAATCCTCACAGTAAATAGAAATTGGTAAGTTGAGACTAGGCAACAAATAAATCATGCTATCATCGTTCCCCCTCCCCCTTGCGAGAACGGAATCTGCCGCTTTTGGGGTGCACCCGTAGGCCATCGCCCCTCACGGCTATCTCAGATCTATGGCCATAATCTAAAGTGGTCCTCGGGTCCACTTGCCAAGTGACCTCGAGACCGCTGATGACTTGGCGGGTCCATCAGCCCTGTGACGCCCTGAGGTGCACTCTTTGGTCCATCAACTGAGCCACCGCCCCAGGCGGGTCACGCAATAGTAATGCATGAACTAGAGGCCTAACGTCTCAAAATCAAATTATAACTCATGAAAAACCTTTAAGGAATCATTTCTCAATGTTATCATTTTCTTTCCAAAAAGGTTTTAAAACAGCCCGCAATCTCACTGAATTCCGTGTGAGAAAGGCACGGGTTAAATTGATTTGCCGTGGCTAGTTCGCCCATGGTCAACTCACCCTTTGGTCAACTTGCCCAAAAACATAATGAAAACAATTCATTTTTTGTAAAGAAATTTTGGAAAAGCGAAACCTGTTCGCCATGGTCGATTCGCCCGATATGGTTCGCCCATAACAGTTCGCCCAACGCGGAGAACCAGGGTTCGCCCGCCCTCGTGCTTTTAAAATCCGGAAGCAAACTGGCTCGCCCTCAGTGGCTCGCCCAGTAATCAACTCGCCAAAAGGTCTCAAATTTCTATTTTGAAAATATTTAAAACGTCTCACTTATTTCCTTTAAGAAATTACTCTTTAAAACTGTTCGTCAAAGTCAGCTCGCCCTTCACGGCTCGCCCCTGACTAGCTCGACAAGACGATGAACTCGTATTCGCCCGTCACTTAGCTTTTAAAACAAAGGGCCGCTCGCCCAAACATATTAAAACCAGTTCGCCCGCCCTGAAAACTAGAGACGGTTGTATAAAATTGTAAAACGGCTTGGCTCGCCCGCCAATACCAATTCACCCGTCATAAAAATACAAGGGCTCGCCCGCCCTGTATCAGTTCACCCAAAACAGTATAGGGGTCGGCTTTTAGCTCGCCCGTATCAAGAATAATTATCAAATAAATGCATGTCATAAACCAAAATAGTTTCTCAATATTTTCGTAATATTTTTACTCCACAGGACATGCATTTTACTTCACATACAACTCCCTTACCTGGTTCAACGAAGCCTTGCTTCGCCCTGCTCTCTGTTCGCCCATAGCCATTCCCAATTATCGGCTGCAAATATATATATAAATTCAAATTAATATTTTCTTTATTTATCATTTGGCGAGATTGAAATAAATCAAATGACTACTCGCCCAATAGAGCCCCAATTAGCTCGCCCAGACGAGCTCGCCATTCACCAAATGGCTTCCACGTGGGAGCTCGCCCGCCATTACTCACCCTAGGTTTGTGAGCTCGCCCAACATTCAACTCACAAGGCTTACATTGGCTTAATTGTGGGAGTTCGCCCACAATCCTATTCGCCCAATGCCTTATGCAATTGAGCTCGCCCATTAATTCACTTCACTAAAGTTGGGCGTTCTCGCCCTTTGACACACACTTTACATTGGCGAGTTCCTTATCTTCTACTCGCCTCACTGGCGATTACTAGTTTTCAACATGGGCGATCACTGTAATCGCCATTGTCGTCACTTATTCCATTATTTTCTTTGTTTCCATATTCTCCAAAGATCTAACTAAAAACAAAACTGTATCTATGTTTATTACTTCATAAAACATAGAAATCTATCATTGAGCATCAAGAAATCCTCAGAAAATATGAAACTCACCTCAACCAACTGCACTTCCAAAACAGCTTGTTTTCTATCTCATGTTGGCCTTCTTTTGCTTATTCCTTCAGCTCATCAACGAGGAAAGGTTTTACAAGCAGGTTTATGTGTTTAGCCAAGTTAAGGAAGAAGCTTAGTAGATCAAACATGGCAGAGAAATGAAAGAAACAGAGAAATGGTTTTCGTGAAGAAGCTGGAATTGGCTAACTCGTTTTTCCTCAATTGTCTCTGCTTATATAGCCATGCTTAGCCAATCAATAGCCACCGTCTGCCTCTTATCCTGTTTCTTTCATCATTCCTCACTTCTATCATGCATTTAATGCATGTAGAAAACTGCAGCTCAAAGTGGCGTGGAAGTCTCTCTTTCACACGCCTTTTTCTTCTGCTGCAGACTTTGCTTAATTCCTCAACCAATAGGGTTACTTCCCTTATTGACTTACCTCCTCTCTATTAATTGTCTCCGACCGAACCACTTACAAAGTCAATTTTGGCTGCAACGGTCACACGCTGATTCCATTCCAGTTTATTCAATATATATGGGCGATTACATGTCCTCGCCCATTTGGGCGATCATCCCAGCAACATGCTTGGCGAACTCATTGGCCAATAAGGCCATTAATCATACTCGCCCACTTGCTATCTTTTAACCCACATTTGCAAATTTTTATTTAGCATTTTAATTTCTTCAATTTGTATAGGTGATCAGGAGCCCTCGCAGATATTGGCGAACTAATATACTCGCCCTCGCCATTATCCATTGGCGATCTGCTCGCCTATTGGCGAACATACTACCTTGCTCGCCTACTAACGAGATGACCAACATTCTCACCCCATACATTGTTTCGCCGAAATTGCTCCATTCTCATCTCATGATAACGAGCTTTTCAACCAAATGGAAATAAATGTTCATTATTTATTTAATTTCCATTATTAATTTATGAAATCAGACTCTACAGTAGTGCAGAATCAGATCTTACAGAATAATTGGTCCCTTTAAGTGGATGAGACACAATTAAATCTCCAGGTCGATCTGAAGCACTCAATTGATAATGTGCTGGTTTTGCATTCTTGTTTGTTGTTGGTCTGCTCATGGTGGTAGAACTTTCTGTCGACATGTTGCTTCAAGCTGAGAATGCTTCAAAGGTTGCAAATTGAACCTGCTCTTGATACCATGTAAAAGAGTTAAAACAGAATGATATATATTTTACAACAGAGTACATAGTATATATACAAAACGTTTTGTAATGAAAGTATAAACAAGAATGGTAAATATAACTAAGAATGAAAGCTGCTATTATTTTGCTTCCTTGATTCTCTCCAACGGCTCTTTCTAGCAATTAATCTCCAGCTATCTTGATTGATTTGATTTGCAAAATATCTGTTCTCTAACAAACCATTATCATTTTTTTACAAATTAATTTATTGAGATATGCGCAGCATTAATTCTTATATGTCAAATAATATTTCCTTTCATATTCAATATAAAATTGAAGCATTCTGTTTTTTTTTTTTTAATCTGAGAAGCATTTTGTTTTATTCTTTTTTTATTAAAGCATTTGGCGTGATAAGTACAGTTAGCTGAGTTAGAGAATGGCAACAATGTGACGGTAACTGGAAAAGTGTGAAGAAAAGAGAAGTCGAAAAATTTTTTTTTTTGAACAGAGACGGAACTAGCCAACAACACCAAAACCGGATTTGGGTTGAGGCCTTGGTTCCATATATACAAGAGAACACACGCACACACTCCCGATGTGGGAGAACATACAGGTTTTTTTGAACAGAGACGGAACTAGCCAACAACACCAAAACCGGATTTGGGTTGAGGCCTTGGTTCCATATATACAAGAGAACACACGCACACACTCCCGATGTGGGAGAACATACAGGTTTTTTTGAACAGAGACGGAACTAGCCAACAACACCAAAACCGGATTTGGGTTGAGGCCTTGGTTCCATATATTAGGGTTTTATAGAGTACATCCTAAATATATTCTCTATTATTTTTGTTGAGTACATGTTAAAGTGGATTGTACGTATTTATTCTCTAATTATATACTAAATGGATAAAAGATTATAAATAGAGGAAACAAACCTGACCTAGCTAGAAGACTGTACAAAAAATAAACCAAAAACATTGACTCGTCCAAGCAGTGACCAAGCTCATTTAATTCATGGGTCCACCACTCCATCTGAGTCTTTTTTTTTTGGTAATATCCATCTGAGTCTTTAATTTCTCCGAGATATGAGTATTTTTTTGAAAAAAAAATATATAAGAAGAAGAAAAAGAAGCGTTTGGATCGAATCTCATGATGGACTTGGGTTGCCCCGGATTATTTAATTGGGTATGCAAATGCTTTTTAATTAATGGGAGACACATATAAATAGAGGTGCAAATAAACAAAATGTTGGTAAATTATTTATAAATATGCTCGGTTTTTATTTATTTGTGTTTGTATATTAATTTTATCGAATGATCACAAATATAGATATAATTCGTTTGCTTATGTTCACAAACAAACTTGTTTAATGTTCGTTTAAAACTCGTTTGTTTAATGAATCATTTAATATTCGTTTACTGTTCAATAATAATAAATTTTTCAATAAATATTTACTTATAAATTATTTTAATATGTAATTATTAAAATTACATATTTGTGCAAGATTTTTTAGTTTGACATTATATATATTAAGGTGTTTGTGTAAATATTTTTCTTTAGTGTTCATGAACATTCTCGTTTAATGTTCACGAGCATGTATTTGTGAACATGTTCGTTTAATATTCACGAACACGTATTTGTGAACATGTTCATTAATGTTTATGAACAAGCTTAACTTTTAATATGTAATTATTAAAATTACATATTTGTGCAAGATTTTTTAGTTTGACATTATAAATATTAAGGTGTTTGTGTAAATATTTTTGTTTAGCGTTCTTAAACATGCTCGTTTAACGTTCACGAGCATGCATTTGTGAACATGTTCGTTTAATATTCACGAACACATGTTCGTGAACATGTTCATTAATGTTCATAAACAAGCTTAACGAATATAAACATGAACATAAACAATATTAAAAAAAATAAACGAACGATTATGAATATAGCAAAATGCGTTCATGCTCTATTCATTTACACCTGAGAAAGTAGATATTTGAAATTTTTTTTTTATGGAAAATAGATATCTGAAAAGCTGGAAATTTGTAATTATGTATTTAAATGCCCTGTTTTGATCCAACAGCGTACTTGGTCTACCACGCATTAGGTTGGTTAATTATAGGAATATTTTCACTTTGGGTTAAAATGAGAGTAATTAAATTTAAAATTTCATCTAATTGATTCATATGATTTTTTAAATATACTTTTTAAATAATTTAAGGTTTAAATCTCAACTTTTAATTATAATTATAATCTCTTTTATAAATTATCGTTTTTGATAAATAAAAAAAAACTGTCTATGAAAAGTGTAAAATTATAATTAGTTAGAAGTGATAAATATTGCCATTGCAATTGCAATAATACGCTTCTTTTTCTTTAATAATTTCTCATTATGGCACGTATAAGAAATGGAAATGCTTCAGCTACAGCATGCTTTTACATTTTATACTCCAATCATAACATGCTCTTTTCATTTTGTCTACCATCAACATTTTGGGGTAAAAAGAGTTAATCCTATGGAATTAGGATCATGACAATAAAATTGTTAATGGAGTTATAATGTTTAATTGGAATTTTTTTTATACTTAGGTAAATGATGAAATTGTTTGGATTTAAATTAAAATTTTACAATATATTACAAATTTTCTTTTAACCATTCGAGAAAGATATAATTGCTGAATTTGTGGTTAAGTTCATGATTTCTAAAAAATTATTCAATTCACAAACAATGTAGGATTATGCAATATTTATAGTAACCAATTTGATGATCTAGTTGACTTTAAACTATTTTGTTTGGATTATTATCCTATCCACTGTCAGTAGAGTTTTTTAATTCCACAAGCGGGGTTAGGGTGATAACATGTGTCCTTTAAAAATATTAAGAAAATAAAAAATAAATAAAATAAAACACATGTCATCATCCTAATCCTACTTGTGGAGTTAAAAAACTCCACTGACAGTATATAGGATAATTTTTCATTTTGTTTTGGGTTAGAGTGGAAGCTAATTAAGATTCTAGTCTAGGGCGATGAGCTGCCGAGTGAAGGCTACTTCCCACCTTACACATGGGGTTGTGGTCAACACTACTCATCCCACAAATTTTGCCCATCTTCTCGTTAAAATACATGTAGTGGAATCTAATGTGGTCACAGGACTTGGTGACCCATTGGAAAAATCTTTGATACTTGTGATTCAACCAAGTAACATTAAAAAACACGAAGGAGAGAAAAATTCTTCGCATTAGTTAAAGTGGTAAATAATGTTTACAAGTTATTTGAATTTATTTAGATAAAATTTGAATTTGATTTGATCATTATCGAATTAAATTTAAATAATTTGAATTATCGAACGAATTAAATTCAAAATATTTTAATCTGTAAATTTAACTAAAATTT
The DNA here is from genome assembly GCA_031772115.1 of Heritiera littoralis. Taxonomy (NCBI): domain Eukaryota; kingdom Viridiplantae; phylum Streptophyta; class Magnoliopsida; order Malvales; family Malvaceae; genus Heritiera; species Heritiera littoralis. Next base: position 2,750,088 of record JAPDPK010000026.1, on the reverse strand, counting down.
TTATTTAAATATATATTTATTATTTTGATTATTAATTTATTTTTTTTAAAAACTATAATTTTAACTCGAACTTGAATACAAATAATGAATGTTTATATAATGAAACATGTAAAGTTCTTTTATTTGATAAATAAATTTAAATAAACAAACTCGAATAATTTGATTTTTTTTATTTTAAATCAACTTCAAATCAAACAAATAAATTTCGACTATCAAAGTTCAAATATCAAATTTAGAATTGAATCCGAACACGAACTTATGTCTTAAATGTAGTGCTATGGCGGCACTAAATTATCAATTTTTAATTGTAACAAAAAAAAATCAATTTTTAAGACAAAAACGTGAAAACATGAATTTCTGTCCTTATGATCGCGAATAAACAGTAACCGATCAAAGGCTGCTTCTAGATAGCACAGTGACTTTGTCAAATGTCGGAAAGATTTTCATTCCGTTATTTTGTTACATTTCGAAGGCAGGTTAAGGTACGAAGTCGTGATTGGTTCCCGTAATCGCATTGTGGAATTAGTTGTTTTTGCTTCAGATTTGGTTTTACATACAAAGGTCTTCAACCAACGAACTTTTGAAATTTTGGTTCTCAGTTCGTTTTCACTGAAATTTCGCGGAATCGTAAACCATACTTCAATATTTAACCAATTTTTTTTTTTTTGACTGGAGTCCCATTTTATTATTTTTAAAATTATAGTTTGACCATAAAAGATTGTAAATATTATGACTCAAAAATTAAATTTATTAAAATGAATCAATTAAAATATAATCGTTTCAGAAAAAATTCATACAAAAAGATTTATTAAATTTTTTTTAAGGAATTTAACTTTAATAACACGTTCAAGATATTTTGGACTTAGTATAATTCACTGTGATTCAATAGAGGCAACGTTTGGATTATTTATTTATAGGAAAAAATGAAGGAAAAAAATATTCAGCGCGATGAATTTGTTAAAATAACCATTCTTTTTTGAGTAATAATTATCAATGAATGATTAAATCAATTATGAGCATTAAATTCCAAAATCATAATGAAATTGAAAATGTCAATTTAAAAATTACTTATTATTATTAATAATAAGAAAGCAAAACTGACACATTAAATGAACAAAAAAAAGACACATTAAAGTTATTCATAGGCAAATCGCTTTCTCTCATCTTCTCCATTTATTTTTTATAATTACGACGAAGAAAGAAAAAAAATTTTTTTTTTTTTTAATGTACAAAATGTCATGGTCACCACGTTCCTTCCTAGGCCTAGTGTCAAGCTCGGGAACAAGCGGGACCACTAAACAAGGCAAAGCCCTATCCGGTAATTCCGGACAAAATTCAAGGTCAATTCCGTCTTTTAAGCGACAAAATCTGGCTTACTGACCGTGGACTGTAGTAAACGAAATGATTATTTCTGGGAATGGCTTGCAGTGTTGGCAATGTCCACCGCTTCTCTTCCCTTTCTCTCTCTCAGCAGTTAAGCTGCTCCAATCTCCTCCACCTACTCTCTTTTCCCCTCTTTAGCAACTTCAAAATAAAATACCTATTTTTTTATTATTAATTTTCTAATTCCATTCTTTCATTTTTTTTTCTATTTAAATTCATTCGAAGTAGTTGCAATATATATCCACGCTGCTGTTGTTTGTGCATAAATCTTTTTTTTTTCGCGAGTTTTTGAAAGAAAAATCGGAAATGCCTCTGGTTAGAGCTCAGGTGAGGAATGAGTACGGCCTCGGTCAACCGGAGCTTTACAAGGAAGTCAATAGAGAAGATCCTAAAGCTGTTCTCGACGGTGTCGCCGTCGCCGGACTCGTCGGGATCTTGCGCCAATTAGGCGATCTTGCTGAGTACGTTTACTCCTTTATCCGCTTTGTTGGCTTTATAATTTGAAATTATTTCTCTGTTCCGTTGCATGCTAAGGAAGTTAAAAGAATTAGCAGAAATTGAAAGCCAAAGAATTATTTCTTTAGTTGCTTTTCTTTTTAAGATTTTGATTTTTTATCTAAACTTCGGTTATTAACTGGTGTGCTTTGGTTGTTATGCTGTAGATTTGCAGCTGAGGTTTTTCATGGGTTGCAAGAGCAAGTAACGAGCACAGCGTCTAGAAGTCATAAATTGATGATTCGTGTGCAACGGATTGAAGCTCTGCTGCCGCCTCTTGAGAAGGCTGTTCTTGGCCAAACAAGTCATATACATTTCGCTTACACAGCTGGTATGGCCTCTGTACAAGTCCTTGGCCCGAAAAGCCACTGATTTTCTTGGTAGATAATGCTTCTTTCTTATTGTTTTCTCGGTTACTGAGATTATATTTATTCCGTACATACTACTTTATCTTGTTTGTTTTAGTCTTCTTGTATTCTTTTTTGCTTTATTCTTCTGGCATTTGTTGCAAAAATTTGGGTTGAGTACCAGCAAGACATGGACCATGAGTTCGCTGGTATAAATGACATAACTGCAACAAGGCATCTTATTTTGTTGAAGTGCAAATAGTCAATGGGAACTTAATTTCAAGAAGAACCTCATTTGTAGTCAATCAGGTGGCATCAATTGTCAGTTGCTGCTGGCACTTGAAGCAATATTATGTAAGAAGACCATTATATTGAAAGTAGATCTATGGCATTGGAAACATGTTTGATGCAAAAAAAAAAGTTTTATTCATTTAAATCCCTGGAAGGTTGTACATTGATTTTAGACTGAATGGACCGATTTCAAAATGTTTATCGATTTTATTTTTTTAGTTGTATATAGTATTTTGATACATGAATTAAATAATTAAGAAGCTGTTAATGCATTTAATGAGTCTGTTAATAGAGTTATAGGTTGTAATGTCTGTATTTTATTAGTTATTTTATCAGTCTGTTATTACCTGGACAACATTTAAAAGGACTAACAAAATAAAGCCATTACAAGCCATAACTGTGATATCATACCCATTAAATGCATTAACAGCTTCTTAATTCCTTAAGTCACACATCATATTTATGTTATTCTCTTGCAGGAGATTGCATAATAATATACCTTATGTTTAAGAATCAAGATGCAAGGAAAATAATCTTGTTTCATACTCAGAAAAGAACTACTTTCAACTTTGGGTTTTTGGTATTAGCTCTAGGAAATTTTTTATCTTTCTATTCAAATCTTTATGGAAAGCAGTTGCCCTACAGGTTCTGAATGGCACCCTCGAATTCGCAATAAGAAAAATCATTTCATCTACAATGACTTGCCTCGATTTATTATGGATTCCTATGAAGTTTGTCGTGACCCTCCACGTCTGCACTTGCTTGACGAGTATGATTACTTGCATTGCATTTTCTCCCCTTTTTGCAATCACAATAATGTTCAAGAAATGAATTTGTGATATATATATATATATATATATATATATATATATTTGTTTTGGATTCTTACTTCTGCTTTGCTACCAGATTTGATGCTGGTGGCGCAGGATCTTGTTTGAAGAGATACTCAGATCCAACTTACTTTAAGAGAGCGTCAGGTGGCTCCATTGAAGAAGATGCTGAGAAATTCCCTAGAGATAAGAAGACTCATAAAAGCAAGGTATCATTTACTCTATCAAGCATCCAGGCTTAGAATCTTCACAATTTGAGAAGCATTTATTACCTTTCGAAATAATTCTCACAACAGGTTTCATTATTGACTCTCAATTCATGTAATGTTATTCGTTGAATGAGATTATTCATTCCATAATTACTAGGAATGTATTTGCCTATAGGACTTCTATGGAGTGGAAGTGAACTTTATGTAAATACAACTTTTTCAGGCTCATGTTGCAACTGAATAACCTACATGTTCTTCTCTTTGGAATTATTTCTGAATTAAAATTGTCAAAAATGAACAGAAAAGATCATCTCACAGGAATGGCAAACTATCACGTGGTGCATCATTATCAAATCGCAGTGGCAGGTAATACATCTATGTGTATACAAATGCATGTATGCACTCACATTCACACAGACAGGCATACCACCACAAAGCACAAACATATATGCGTTTGCATGTGACTTATTTTGTTGAGTACAGTTTGATTTAATTGAAATTTATATGAAATCTGACTTGCAGAATGCAGTTTACTTCTCCAATTGTTAATGGGCGACTTCTTCCTCTCCAACTGTGTCTACAGTTGACATGGCACTGAAATCTGATGTAGGAGAGCATTCAAATTCTTTTGATTCAAGAACTGGGTCCGGATATATTGAATGTGTTTTCAATCTAGGTTCATCCATGGTACCTAATGAACAGGAACCCAAGGAAGTGTCTTCTAGGATGATGCAAGAAACTGATACCCTGGGTTCAGATTTTCCAGCTGAACAAATTCGGGTTATAGATGATAGCTTTTCACATAGCTCATCACAGGAGCAGATTCCCCCAAGGTCATCTTGTGTAATGTGGGATGAAAAGGCAGAAATAGTGGAGTCCAAAGCAGAAAATTGGGATAGAGATGAAGTTCTAGAGATGAACTTTGATTCAGATGTGCAGGAAACAGCAGCTGCCAATCTTGCAAATGGTGACCAATGGGTATCCCATTTAATGACATGGATGCTCCCCAATCAAGCTCTGTTGAGAATCAAAATGATGAAATTGAAAGTGAACCAGACAATTTTATGGATGCACTTAACACAATAGATTCAGAATTTGAAAATGATATTGAGTGCCATACGAAACGAGAAGTGGAGCAGTGTTCCGAAAATGATGTTGAGTGCCAAACAAAATGGGAAGTGGAGCAGAGTGATGCTAAAAATGTTAAGGATGTGAATAGAGAAGATGGAATGGATGCAATTGTGGATGATAATGCAGACCATCATCCATCTATCATTGAATCCCCTGCCTCATCCAATATCATTTCAAACAATGGGATGTCCACAAGTTTACCTGATCCCGACCCCTCAGAGAATTTTGCCAGTGAACAGATGCCTCAAATCTCAGGGAAATATTTTGATCCTGACCATTCACCTGGTACTGATTTATGCATAAGTGATGAAATTCGTAATGGTTCACTAATGGAATCTGTCATCAGTGGTACATCATCATTTTCGGGCTCTACAGTTTTCAGTAAGCATGATCCACGAACTGATAGGATCAGAAACAGTGTCAGTGACTCTCAACACTCCCAGACTGAATTTTCTGGTGTGCACTCAGTTGGTTTCTGGACAAATGGTGGTCTTTTGGGGCTTCAACCATCAAAACCTCCTGATTTTGCTGTATCAACTGCAGCTCAAGGTTCTTTAGCCAAAAATAGTGAAGCATTTAGTCCTCCAAATCAAACTCTTGTGCCTTTCCCCGACGGACCTAAAGGAAATTCAGGTACAGTGATTGAGAATGCGGAAAGTCATGAGAAGGTTCCAGGTTCATGTAGTGAGAAAACTTCCCTTCTGGTAGCTGATTTAGATGCCAACCTTGAAAAACCGGTTAATTGTCAATTTAATATTAGTCGTGATAATTTTAATGGTGTTGGCTTGAGCCTAAACGCTTCATTGCCACATGGAAACAAGCACCCAGTCAATCCTAATGTCAAAGCTAGATCTATTGAATCTGATGAAGAGAATGATCACAACTCATCTAGGATGTTTGGACTTGGCCATAAGTTGCTTGTAAATGGTTTTTGCAAAAAGTTGTCAATTGGCCATGATGGTGAATCTGAACCAGCTACTTCTCCAAAAACTGGGGTATTGGAGCAGAGGAATAGGCAGCAGGGCATATCATATCAGAATATTCCTTCGACAACCTTCAATGAGCAGATTGGAAATGGATCTTCTGGAAATTCACTTACTTCTTCTCCACCTCTTGAACATATGAAAATATCTTTCAACCCTATCAATGGATTTGAGACTTCTAAACTCAGACTCCAATTTCCTGATAGGAATCATTATCAGGAGAGTGTTAGGGACATGTTTCCTACGTTCCAGTTAGTTCCAGTGCCCACTATTCCTGTGCATGATGTTGCTTCAGACACTGATGATGATACGTTCTGCAGATCATCCCCTTATATGTCTGATGATTGCCTTAGTCATTGCTCTGAGTCAAATTCTGAGCAGTGGGAATCTGGTGAAACCCCTGAAAGCAAGGACCCTGAGCTATATGATGCATTAAGTAGATTGTCATCGATGGAATCTGTTTCAAGCTCCTTACAAGTTGGGGAAGCAGCCAATGATGGCATCCATGTTAATGGGGTAAATAACACTGTAGTTCCTGAAACTGGTGCAGAACCAAATCTATGTGTGTTGCTTGATCTCCCAAGTTTTGATGCAATTAACCCTGTGCCACAGGATGAAACACAAAGCAATTTTGATCAAAAGAACCAACTAGAATTGCAAAATTATACGGAGCTCACACCATTACCACCACCTTCTCCTCCTGCACAATGGCAGGTTTCAAAAGCCTGCTTGGATGAGGCAGAAGAAAGACAACATGCTTTATCAGAGTCACTCAGACATGAGCTTGATCTTAAACTTTTAGGATCTACTGTGTCTCAGGAGCCTTGGCCACCCTCAGTTAATCAACAAAAAGTAAATGATGAGGCAACTGCATTAAAACCAGAGAAGGTACTTTAACAGTGTTGTCATTCTTCTTTTTTCTTTGTTCAAAAAGAAATTCGCGTTGAAAAATGTTGTGAAGTGGAAACTGCTTATATATTAATCGTCAAAATTTTGATGCATGCAGCAGGCGGACCAAGAGAAGTTGAATGGTCAGAAAAAGGCAAACCAGCTCACTAGTAGCGGGGGGATGGATGAAAAGGAAGATTTCTTGCATCAGATCAGAACTAAAGTGAGTAGTCATTTCTTTCTTGATATGTTTCTCTCCATCACCCAAATGAATAATGGCCTCTTAATTTGGATGTACCTTTACAGACAAGAATTTTTACTCCTTGCAGAAAATAGCTATGTAAATACTTGTAAAATATCATCGATCAGTTCATGGTTTTCTTAGTTAATATTTTTCAGATTTAAAAACACTGATTTCATCGTCCAAAAGTATTTGTTTTGAGATATAAGAGTTTCCCACCTCTTAAAGGAGAAAAAGAAGTGCCTTTGGTATAGGAACAACCTGTAGTCGACTAGTGTAGTTTGAGCATGTTTTATATTCCTCTTTGATTATGATTAATGATTATCTTGATACTACTATGATGTCGTGTGGTAGAAATTGGATCTTGTTTCATTGCTTTGAATTGGAGCGGTCTCAAGTATCTTGTAGAGTAGACTGGCTGTCTGATAATATAATGAAGTATAATTCATTCACCTGCCTTTTATTCTTTGTCATTTCAGTCTTTCAACCTAAGACCCACAGTCACTACAAAACCAGCTGTTACTTCTGGCCCTACTACGAATGTCAAAGTCACCGCAATTTTGCAGAAAGCAAATGCAATCCGCCAGGTTTCCAATTCTTTCACCTTTTTGCTCTCTTATCTTTTTCTTGTTTCTTCTCTTGTGAATCACACCATCAGATTAACAACTATGAAACTTGTTCAGGCTGTGGGGAGTGATGATGGTGAAGATGATGATAACTGGAGTGACACTTAATTATTTTGGAATATGGGTGCAGAGGATAATTGGAAGTAAATTCCCGTAGTCTCAAGTTTTCACATTTGGTGAGGCTGTTTGACGTGTATAATCCTTGTTTCTTCTTGTAATTAGTTAGTGGGGCTCATTTCGTATGGTATAGTGATCATTTGCATTCATTTCTTGAATAGTTAATGTTTTGAACAGGCATTTAGGCCAGTCATGATGTAAGTTACAACATTCAGGCAATGATTCATGCATAATGCATGAGAATATATGGTAGTCTTTTGAGTTCTGCTTTTCATTTTTGAATTTATTTTAAACGGGACTTTACCCGTGCTCGAATTTTTTTATTGTTTTTCCGTGGAATTGTCATTTCCTTGCATCAAGAACAAGCCTACAATGAATCATAGGATTTGGTTGACATAGGAAGATGCACGGTTATTACCACCGAAACTTGCTTCATTGTTTTGGCCACTCTAACTGGATATAGATTAGTTCTGTACAAAATGCAACTTGCTATAGATTAGTTCTTTAGTGCCTGTAAATGCTAAGAAAGAATCTCGTTTTGGCCGTGGAGTAGAAGGAAACGGTGGAGTCTCAGGTCATCTTTAGAACAAGGATCTTGCCAGTTTCTGCAGAAAAATAAATAATGATTGGAATTGCCTGTCTGTCTTGCTTGAAAGTGTCATCTTAAGGCAATTTTCAACGGCTGCCAAGACAGAGCAGTGCCGCGTAATTGCTTAACCGAATCACTACTCTGTTTCCGTGTGTTTTGCATAGAAATTTTCAGTGTAGTTGTAAGATTCAAGTCATCTTATTTAATCTAAAATCTTTTTTTTTAGGTCCGTTTGGTACATGTATTTTATTTTTAAAAATTTTTTTCACATTTTTCAATGTTTGGTACTTGTAAAACATTTTTGGTCAATGAAAAATGAAATTCGGTCAATGAAAAATGAAATTCGGTCAATGAAAAATTTTTAAAGATTTTGAAAAATTGTCTTTTTTTTTTTTAAAGGAGAAGATAATTTTTAAACTTATTCTACTCTTAAAAAAAAAGTCTCATTGAAACTTAATTTAATCTATATTGAGTTAAAACAAGCAATAGAAAATATTTTTCAGTATATTAATCAAACAACAAAAAATATTCAAAAATTTTTCAGCATAAATCAAATTTTCAGAAATTATTTTACAAAAATTATTTTTGAAAGTCATTTTACGTGAACCAAATGAAGCTTTAATATTCAGACTAGAGCAATAAAGTGTGTTGAGAATCTTCCAAGACATTAGAATATTGGGCTTCTCTGTTTTGTTTAATTTTTCGTATGGTATATGTTTCTGATTATGCCATTTTGTTTGCTTTTCTACCAAGAATCAAAGGATAAGAACCCATCACCGAATAAATCAACAAAGAAAAACTCCCAAGAAGAGTTGACAAAAACCTATGCTAGCTTCCTATCCTATCTTAACGCTAGTTAGATTGGTTTTAGCCGGAAAAACTTCAACCCACGAGTTCACCGCTGAATTATTTGTTTTGCAACTTCCACGTGTTTTTGTAAAAAATGCACCTTTTTTATAAGATTAAGCATAGCAAATTCAATATTACATTGAGAAAAAAATAGTTAAATGTATAAATGTGAGTTCTTTTTTCAGTTAGTCAATTTATAAAAAAAAAAAAGGATCACTTCACACATACAATTAACGGTTACACAATAAATTAATCAGAGTCAAAATGATCAAAATGAAGATAAAAAAAAAACAATAAATGTAGAATTTTAAGATAAAGATGACAATATTCAAACTCAAATTCAAAGATAAACAAAATTTCAAAGACAGGGTTTGTGCTTTTTAAGATCCTGAACGGTCACCTTATTTGCTTTGGATAGTATTTTTAGTGAAATTATATAAGGATTAGTATTTAATTCTGTTAGCTTTAAATTGCAATATATATTTTGAAATGACAAAAACTTAAGTAAGCTTTAATGTTTTAATTCATATTGTAAATTTACCTTATCACACATGATTTTCTCAATACATTTCAAGTGTTCATATCAAACATTAAGACCATGATTTAACGATGCATATTCTTATTGGTCTTAATTCTTTATAAATGTTTTGAATATTTTAGAAAATCACTTGATGATTTCTTGGACAATATTTTCATTTGAGAAAGTCAAGAAAAACTCTCTTAAAGCTTATAAATGTTTTGGGTTGAATTAGGATCAAATGTCATATCATTTCTAACCCAAAAGTGCAGGAAAAATGCCCTCTGGAAGAAAAGGATCGATCTCCACTGTAGCAGGATCGATCCCCTTTTTGGTAGAAAGTCTTCCCAAGGTCCTTGAAGCCCAGAATCAAGATTCTGGACAAAAGGGATCGATCCCCTATGGAAAGGGATCGATCCCTTTGCTCGAAAATAGCCTATAACGGCTAGTTTTTGTAAGACAACGGTAATATTCGAGATTTGGCTCCACCCAACGGCTAGAATACATCCAAGGGACTATAAATAGAGGCTTAGAAGCTAAAGAAAGAGAGAGGAACCACTCAGCAACTCAAAATCTCATATTCCTCAAATCTACAAGCCTCAAACAACAAATCAAGAGTTACAAAGTTCCCTTCATCTATCATTCTCTTATTCCTTGTAGTGCTTAGCACAAATCTTGTATAGGCTTTTATTTGTGCTTAATTTTTGTAATCACTTGCCTATCTAGAGGCCTTCTTTGATTACTTCTCTTGTAAACACATTCAATCCTTGTAAAAGGGGAGGTTTCTTTTTAGCCTAAGAAAAAGAGGGAGGTTACTCTTTAGCCTAAGAAAAAGAGGGAGGTTTCTCTTTAGCCTGTAAAAAGAGGGAGAAGAGGTTTCTCTTGAGCCTAGAAAAAGAGAGAGGTTTCTCTTGAGCCTTGAAAAGAGGGAGTGTAACAAATTCAAAGATAGTGAATTTGGGGAAAATCCTTGGGAGTGTCTCATGGTAGAGGACGTAGGCAAGGTAGCCGAACCTCTATAAATCGATTGTGTAAATCTCTCTCTCCCTACTCTTTATTTACTTGCATTTATATTGTGTTTATTTCATTGAACTTGGATTGCATGATTGCCTAGCCTAGAGAACTTAGAAAATATTAATATAGGCTAGAGAATTTAGAAGAATCGAAAAACGAACTTAAGGTTAGTGAAAAACCGATTCACCCCCCTCTCAGTATAGCCTATAGAGCCAACAATTGGTATCAGAGCTTGGGCTCGAGATTGATTTAGACTAACCTCTATCGAGCAAAACGATCATAAATGGCTCACTTGAATGTAGGCACACCCCTATGAGAAGAGGGACAATCATTAGTTAGACCTCTACTCTTCAATGGTGAAAATTATTCATATTGGAAAACTAGAATGATGTTATTTGTACAATCAAATGATTATGAAGTATGGAGAATTATAGTGAATGGTCCTAGAATTCCATGAAGAAAGTAGATGGAAAAGATGTCTCTAAGGATGAGGATGAGTGGGACACAAATGACATTAGATTTGCACAAATGAATGTCAAGGCTATGCACACCCTCTTTTGTGCTTTAGGTCCCAATGAGTATAATAGAGTATCATTATGTGAGAATGCCAAGCAAATATGGGACAAATTAGCCATCACACATGAAGGGACCAATCAAGTTAGAGAAACCAAAGTAGGAATGCTCACACATGATTATGAACTATTTAGGATGAAAGAAAATGAGTCCATTAGCGAAATGTTCACTAGATTTAATGATATAATTAATGGACTTAAGGCATTAGGCAAGAGCTATTCTAATGTAGAAATGGTCAAGAAAATCTTGAATAGCTTGCCAAAATCGTGGGAGGCAAAGGTGACTGCTATAGAAGAATCTAAGGATCCTAACACCTTGTCTCTAGATGAACTTATGGGCTCCCTACTTACATATGAGATGAAATTGAAAAGAAATGAAGTGCCTTCAAAGAAAATAGGGGTAGCACTTAAGTCTTCCACTCATGAGGTCATTGAAGATGATAGTGATGAGAGTGGAAATGAGGAAGAAAAAGAAATGACAATGTTTGCCAAAAGATTTAATAGATTTATGAGAATGAAAGAGAGAGAGAATGATAGGAGGCACCAAAGTAGAGGGGTAATAAGAGGAGAATCTAGTAGGAGAGAAAAAGCCCTTAGTGTGTTATGAATGTAATGAACGGGGTCATACTAAGTTAGATTGCCCCTTACTTAGGAGAGAAAAGGATAGAAAGCCTAAGAAGAAAGCATTTGTGGCTGCATGGAGCGATAGTGATAGCTCCGATGAGGAAAATGTAGATGAAGAGGTAGCCTGCTCATGCTTTATGGCTATTAGTGATGATGAGGCTAGTAGTAGCTCTAGTGAAAATAATGACTTTACATTTGATGAGTTACAAAATGCCTTTAATGATTTAGCAAATGAATTTCAATGCATGAACTCCAAATATAAGAAAATCATTGCTAAATTAAAAATAGAAAATGAAGCCTTGACAAAGGCTAAGCTAGAATTTGAAAAGAAATTAGAAGAGACTAACTTAGAAATAAATGAGTTGAATGAAAAGAATACAAATTTGCATAACTCATTTACTAGGTTTTATGTGGGTCAACAAAAGCTAGATCATATGTTAGAGACCCAAAGAGCTTTCTTTGACAAAGATGGGCTAGGATATAATGAAATACATAAAGAAACTCATCTTAGGAATTTCTTAGTGAGCAAAAATTCTATGCATGATACATCTCTCACATGCTCACTATGCAATATACTAGGACGCTCTTCACAAGCATGCACATATAGAAAAACTACATTTAGAGGAAGAGTAGTTAAGAAGATGTGGATGCCAAAGCATGCAATAAATAATGATGAATTGTGCTTGAAATGGATCCCAAAAGGATCAAAAATTATTTGCACTAACTCTCATGGACCCAAGAAAATTTGGGTACCAAAACATGCATGAATGTGTTTGTTGTAGGAGTGATAGAGCATGGAGTTACAAAGAAACAATGGAGTTTGAATGCTCTACACACCTCTATGGAGATTGCTTGTGCCAATAAGAAAAAGAAAAAGCTTGAGGATCCATCACAACAATTCTTCAAAGAATGGCACAAGGTGGATTCTAGTCAAGGCGAAGCATTCTTTAGCAAAGGAGTTTTGTAAGCTTAATTCCTTACACCTTAAACTTTTTATTTGATTAGTTATGCTTTGATGAGAAAATTGGTTAATGATTAATGATGCATTATGATTGAGCAAAAAGCATAATAAATGATTATTGAGTGCTTGATGAATTGTTCTTGATACATTGAATGAAAGGTATGTTTAGTGAATTTGAAATGATTTTTGGTTTTCTGCATCTTGAGCAAGTTTGATATGTCTAGATAATATATTTAGTTGCTCAAAAGAAGTCAAATATGTCATATATGCAAAATGCCATGTCATGAGCATTAATGAAGAACTTGTATATTGGAAATCATGGCATGTTGTTCACAAGATATATGCTTTAATGATATATATATGCTTAAAATCTATGTGAACAAGTTTGTTTTGACATATTTATGTAATTCAATGCATTGGTTTGGTCAAAATATGCTTAAATCTCAAAATGACCTTCTATGAGGCCAAAAATGCTTTTATTGGTGAAAATCCTAACAAAATTACAAAATCTTTTGTAAAATGGTTTTTCATTCATGTTTTTCATTCATACAAGTCCAAAATCATGTTTTAAAATGTTTAAACCCTTACTTGGACTTAAATTACTCAAAAACGAAGTTTTGGTAACTCAAAAGTTGGATTTTCTGTCAAAATCTGCAGAAATAGGATGAGGGATCGATCCCTCAACAAGCAGGATCGATCCCCTTGAGCAGAACACAGAATTGGTGTATTCTGGAACTAAGGGATCGATCCCCCCAAGCCAAAAAGGGTTTTTCTGCACTTTTTCAACCGAAATTGAGAAGAACTTTTCATTGTTTTGATACTTTCTCTCTTCTCAACTTAAAATTCATTGTTTTAACTCCTTTTTGACGAACTTTAGAATATGAAAAATCATTTTTCATTGATATCATGCCTCAACTTCATCAATTTGTATCATTTCCATCAAATGGTATCACTCTCAACAATCAATATCATTTTTATTGAACTCACAAGTGCAAAATCATTCTTCTTGTTGAAAACATTCATGAATTGCATAAATCTTGAAATAATCTTGAAATATACTTTCAATGAATGCTTAAACATAATTTTGAGATTTATTTCAATGATTTGTGTATATATTTGAGAATTTGATGAACTTGTACTTAATGAATATTCTTAATTCCTTTTTTTGTTCATCTTAGTCAAGCATCCTTATAGGATTATGTCTCTTAGCTTGACTTATCTATTCCACATTAGGTTTCATGATAATTATACATCTAGTGGAAGAATAATTAAAACTTGACCTTAAGAATTGATTTCAAATGTAAATTCAAGTATTGGTATAAGGTCATAATTTCTTGGCCTATAAGTTGTGATGATAAATGGATCTTAAATGTTCAAATGCATGAAACTTTATCATCCATGTACTTAAATTTTTCTTATGGCCAAATTGGTAAAGAACTTGGGCTTTAATGACAACACCAACATTCAAAGATAAATGCAAACTTGAACAAATATATGATGATTGATATCCATGCATTTATCCTTGATTGTTTTAATGATGAACTTACATGCTTGCTTGAGTTGAATCAATAATCATGCCTATGAGATGAGAATAGTTGTTTTCATGATATTATGTGCTTAACCTCACTCATAGTTTATGGATTTTAATGATAAAATATATTTTAGCTTGATAATATTGATTCACTTAGGTGAAACCATTTTAGTTAAAATAGCATATACCCTTTGGAACCTTAAACGTTAAAATTCACTAGGGATATTGCTTTGAATTGATTAAAGTGGTAATCTTCCCTTGCTCATAATTGGTTAAGAACTTGAATTGAAAAATGAGCATAGGATTTTTGTGTTTGAAGCCATGGAAGAAAATGTGTTTGCTTGAATTCCTCGATTGTTTTGAATCTTCCATATGGTATACATTTGTGAATATGAATATAGATTAATGCTTTATGATAGTGTGCTAATGATTAATTGATCCATATGCATATTTAATGATGATAGTATGTGGTTGTGTTCTTGCATATTTAGAATGATTATTTTCTTGACATGAACACACTACACATAGATATTGGATTCATGCAAAATGCCTAAGTCAACCACTAGTAACAATTGGTATTTAGATTGAAATAACAATTAGTATCATAGGGAACCATACTTTCAATAATTGGTAAGCCAAATCTAAATTGCCAATTGGTATGAGCTTTAAATTGACAATTCTTCTCATGCTCTTTAGTTTGAAATGACAAATAGAGAAGAATTCTCTTAGGATATTTTTGCATGAAACTCTTGTGTGCTAGAGTTTGAAGTTAATTGCTATATGTTTTGATTCTATGCACACTCTTGCTTGAACATGATTTATGAGCTCATGCATATGATATGTCATCTAATTTTAGCTCATAATCATGATGTATTGCCATGCACCTTAGTTAGACTTAAGAGAACAATTGATATTCTTAGGTGCTTGCTTAATTTTTTACCAATTGAGAACTTCTTGCAAAATTATTTATCAACAATTGGTATCAAAATTATTTATAAACAATTGGTATAGGATCATAAGTCATGTTCTTTGCATGAATATTTCATACTCTTTATGAACAATTGGCTTATTTATTTGTGCTATGAGTCCCATATACTAACATGTTTCTTGTTGGATGGAGCATATTTATCTTCTCTCACATAGCCATGATTTTAGGGGGAGCATATTTCTTATTATTTTTCCTTCTTTTTGCTATGACAAAAAGGGGGAGAGATAGATATTAAAAAGGGAGAGATATTAAGAGGGAGAGATAATGAGAAATAGTTTGAAAATTCATTTTCAAAACCCATGCTTATATTAAGGGGGAGCTTTGTAAAATCCTGCTTTATTTGAGGGGGAGTATTTTATCAAAGAATTTTCAAAGCAAATTTACATTAAGTTTTGTCATATAAAAAAGGGGGAGATTGTTAGCTTTAAATTGCAATATATATTTTGAAATGACAAAAACTTAAGTAAGCTTTAATGTTTTAATTCATATTGTAAATTTGCCTTATCACAAATGATTTTCTCAATACATTTCAAGTGTTCATATCAAACATTAAGACCATGATTTAACGATGCATATTCTTATTGGTCTTAATTCTTTATAAATGTTTTGAATATTTTAGAAAATCACTTGATGATTTCTTGGACAATATTTTCATTTGAGAAAGTCAAGAAAAACTCCCTTAAAGCTTATAAATGTTTTGGGTTGAATTAGGATCAAATGTCATATCATTTCTAACCCAAAAGTGCAGGAAAAATGCCCTCTGGAAGAAAAGGATCGATCCCACTGTAGCAGGATCGATCCCCTTTTTGGTAGAAAGTCTTCCCAAGGTCCCTGAAGCCCAGAATCAAGATTCTGGACAAAAGGGATCGATCCCCTATGGAAAGGGATCGATCCCTTTGCCCGAAAATAGCCTATAACGGCTAGTTTTTGTAAGACAACGGTAATATTCGAGATTTGGCTCCACCCAACGGCTAGAATACATCCAAGGGACTATAAATAGAGGCTTAGAAGCTAAAGAAAGAGAGAGGAACCACTCAGCAACTCAAAATCTCATATTCCTCAAATCTACAAGCCTCAAACAACAAATCAAGAGCTACAAAGTTTCCATCATCTATCATTCTCTTATTCCTTGTAGTGCTTAGCACAAATCTTGTATAGGCTTTTATTTGTGCTTAATTTTGTAATCACTTGCCTATCTAGAGGCCTTCTTTGATTACTTCTCTTGTAAACACATTCAATCCTTGTAAAAGGGGAGGTTTCTTTTTAGCCTAAGAAAAAGAGAGAGATTATTCTTTAGCCTAAGAAAAAGAGGGAGGTTTCTCTTTAGCCTGTAAAAAGAGGGAGAAGAGGTTTCTCTTGAGCCTAGAAAAAGAGAGAGGTTTCTCTTGAGCCTTGAAAAGAGGGAATGTAACAAATCAAAGATAGTGAATTTGGAGAAAATCCTTGGGAGTGTCTCAAGGTAGAGGACGTAGGAAGGTAGCCGAACCTCTATAAATCGATTGTGTAAATCTCTCTCTCCTTACTCTTTATTTACTTGCATTTATATTGTGTTTATTTCATTGAACTTGGATTACATGATTGCCTAGCCTAGAGAACTTAGAAAATATTAATATAGGCTAGAGAATTTAGAAGAATCGAAAAACGAACTTAAGGTTAGTGAAAAACCGATTCACCCCCCTCTCGGTATAGCTTATAGAGCCAACAAATTCAATGCCAATCAAATTTTTAAACTTTATAATTGCGATTAAAATGGTGATACGTATCTTTTAAGAAATATTAAAAAAATAAAATTATATGTTATTATTTTAATATCGTTTGTAGAGTCTAAAATCTCTCAGTGTATTAGATAATAATTCTTATTATAAAAGAAGCAGTTAAATCAGAAATTTAATATTCGGGGACAAATAATTTTCCTTTATATATACAAACAACTTGATGAGCTTCGTGCGTGGTTACCTAAAATATTGCCTAGTTTATGCATTTGCAAAATTAAAGTTTTAATTTCCATTAACAACCTAATTAAATAGTCGTTAACTTCAGAGAAGAAAGAAACTTAAAAGCAAAGGTAGTTCATTAATTAAAAAAAGATAAAATCATAACCCTAATTTACATCCAAATTAATTTTATAAGAGCAAATAGCGATATTGACAACTTTAATTACCAACAAGTGGTTGAAAAAAGTGAAAAAGGACTTTTTTCCTAAGCATTTGAATATAGTTCGAATCTTGGAGTCATCGCTGTGGTGTCACAAAAAAAACTTTAATTTTGTGAAAAAGTGAAAATTATAAGAAATTACATGATGACACAATTATTTAATAATGTAACAGAAGGAAAAAAGTTGATAAATTTGATTATTAATAATTTTGAAGTTGTGATCATAAAATAAATATATTTTAATATTCTTTTCACACTATGAAAAAAATGGTTCATATGCATCTTTTTAAAGTAAATTCACGGATGGGAATAAAAACGAAAAGAAATAACATAAGCTTTGGAAGAAAGATTAGAGCGAGAATACTTTCTAGCTTTTGATAGTTGATTTATTAGAAACGGTCAAAGAAAAAAATGGATTTACACAAACTTTACAAACAAGTTGCAAGAAAACACATTCATGAATCTTTTGCCATGATTTTCTTTCTTCTGATCTTAAAAGTTACCCACAACAAAAGATAGGTTTCTGACCGAGTCAATGTCCCATTCTTGCTATGGGGCTAAACCCTTTTCTTGTTCCAGCCTTCGCCTTGCGGGCAAAGCGGGGAGTGGGTTCCACCGGGCTTTGGCTTTGTTAACGTGTGCTGACAAATGTCCTATAATTTTCTCACGACAAAATAAGGTTGAAAATACATGCACCTAGAAGTAAATCAAACCCTAAATTTATAATCTTAATGATGACCAACTTTGTTTTATTATATAGTTTTGCCTTTGCCTTAACAAAGCTCCCATACTACCTAACACTGATTGGTAAAAGACAAAAGAAGTTTTGAGTAATTAAATAAAGCAATAAAGAAGAGTGGAGAAAGACTCTCTTAATTATATATAATTCATTTTGTTAAAGCAACTTGACACGATCAACAACCACAACAAGAAGCAACATGCTACTAAATCTTTAATTTTATCACCATCCTAATACAAAAATATCTTATGAAACTTGATTAGGGCACTCTCTTTGGGATTGCAACCCAAGCCAAGTGATTTCTTTTTGCAAAGATTTATTGTTTTATGTATATACCCCTTTTCTTTTAAAAGCTTAAGTAATTTTATTTATTTGTTTATTTTTTATATGATGAGAGGGAAAAAGAAGAAAAGGGAAGACCTAAAATTTTCCTTGCCATCACAAGAAAGGAAAGAATTCAATCACCAGGAAATGAGAAATCTATGCATCAAAAAGAAAAAAAGAGAAGAAGCCATAAGTTGGTTTCTTCATAAAGAAAATAAATGAAGAGAAAGTAAAAAAGAAAAAGCAACGAGCTCATGACTAAATCAAATGGGCGCTCCAATAAAGATAATCTTTCTTTTTCTTTAATCTTTATGAATTCTTTAACCTTCTTTATTTAAAAAGAGAGTTCCAAAGCATCCAAAAGAAAAAGTGCATACTTTTTCCAACCAAAGAAACGAAAATGCTTCTTTGTCCACATTGTCCTATTGGAAAAGGTGAAGGAAATGAGGCGCATTTGACACTAATCTAACGAGATTCCTTTATGAAAGAAAAAGGATTAAACAAACTAATTAAGCCACTTTGCAAACTGACGATGAAAAGGAATTGCAACAAAGTTATCATCAAAATCCATTGAAACCTGAAAAAGATAGCATGCATGCATGAAAGCAAAAAGGAATTGCAATTCCACAATTAATAAAATTATTATTATTATTATTATTATTATTATTATTATTATTATTATTATTATTAATTTCTTAATGTCAAGTGAATAGTGATGATGCATTGCCTTCTGGGAAGCAAGTAAGCTTGCTGGTGGAATCTGATTAACGGATAAGCATGAGATTATTTAATTTAAAGCATATCTAAAAGTAACTTTCATTTCTCATGTTTTTTTTTTCTTTATGAATATCACAATATATATAGCATTTTGGAAGAGGAAAGTTTTAATTACCATTGATTTGGAACCGAATTTTAGCAGAATTGCATGCATCCAACCCTATAGTAGCTCATTGTGAAAAAAACCTAAAAAGAAAATTCTTGAAGAGAACCAAGTTCTTATTCTTCTTTTTCTAAAACCACCATTGTTTTTCTGTGCTTATAATCAAACTGATCAGCAAAATTCCATCATTTTATGCAACTTTAGTAGTGGAATTCTTTCTTTTTCTTTATATATTCAGCAATAGTGATCTCTTTCTCCTTGGATTAATTTATATATACATATAATCTTAGAAAAGAGATGAATGAAAAGTAAAGAATCAAAAGAATTCTAGAGATTTTATTTTTCCAACCCAAAGTAGGAAGATTTTAACTTTATCTCTATCTTTCTTTTCCTTTTCTGTTTTTTTATTAAATACATGAATATATATCATACACTGATAGTGAAAATTTTAAACTTTATAAACAAGATTGATAAAATGAGAGGTATCCTTCTATCATCCTGTTAAGCTCACATAAATATTTAAAAATATCAATCTCCCTGCAAATCCCGTTGGAACCAGAACTTTATCTCTTTATTTATGCTCCAATTCTCCATCACTTGGACATTTTGTACGCAAACCTACCTGGATTGGGACCCACTTTTGGACTTTTTATACCTTCCATATTGATGACGTGGAGTAATGATGTGGACAAAAAGCTCATCACCAGCTTTTCCACGCCACCTACCTGCGTCTTGGCATTGACGGTTCTATTTTCACATGCTTGCTTTTCCCTTTCAATTCCTACCACTTTTCCTTTTCATTTCCCTTTCTTCGCTCTCTCCTCCGCATTTATATATCCATTCTCAAACACCCTTTCGCCCCAAACCGAAGAAACTCTCATCACTTTCGTCGTCCTCTGTCTCTGTCTCCATTTTCTCTCAATGGTCACCAAGGCTAGCCAAGAAGCCGCAGAGCAAGGGATCAAGCTATTTGGGACGACAATTACGTTGCATGGAAGACAAGTAAAAGAAGAACACAAGCACAACAGGGCTGATCATCCAACACTGGATAAGAAGCCAGACAAGATCATACCTTGCCCTAGATGCAAGAGCATGGAGACCAAATTTTGTTACTTCAATAACTACAACGTCAACCAGCCTAGGCATTTCTGTAAAGGCTGCCAGAGGTACTGGACAGCAGGTGGGGCCCTTCGAAACGTTCCTGTAGGGGCTGGTCGCCGGAAAGCCAAGCCACCGGGTCGTGGTCTTGGCGGGTTCCCGGAGGGGTGCTTGTATGATGGATCCAGTGGGCAGCACCAGTTTGAGTTGGAGGGAATGGTGCTGGATGAGTGGCATGTGGCGGCAGCGAACGGTGGTTTCCGGCAAGTTTTCCCAATGAAACGGAGGCGGATAAGCTGCTCAGGTGGTCAACCTTATTGATCTTCAATAGTATTTCTTATCTTGCAAAAGTTTCAACGAAGATTGAAATATTGTTTGGATCATAAACTAATAATGTAAATACAGGCTGGCCTTTGGTTAATTACTCACTAATGTTGCTATTAATTATTTTGCGGGTATTTAAAAATTTGGAATATTAAAATAGCTGTAGCTTAGCCGGCAGTCTAAGGGGTTATTGTTTACAAATTTCGGGTACTGCAGAAGGGAGAATCGATGATTAATCAAATGTGCATCATGGGTCATATGGTCTGTCAGTAGGTCAGAATCAACCTACAGATGAGGAGGAGTCCATGATCCAGTTTAATTAACCAAGGTTTAAGATCGCCGGTAAGTTGGACGGAGAAGAAGATCGATGGGGCGGGGAATGCAGAATATTCTTCGGACAAAGGGTTGCTGCATGATTCACGTAAGCTAATGTAAATGGAATGAAGCTGCCTAGCTTTTATGGATAACGTTGGGACTTCGCAACAAAGCCGGCAATAATTCTAATCTGATCTAATCATATTCATATCCTTGGTGATTTTGATGTTTCCAGAAAGCAAAGAAGGAGATAAACAGACTTTGATCTCCGGAGAGTCTGGTGATGTCATTGGATCTTCAAATATACTAGGAAACAATGGTTGTAAATTTAGGGCTAATTTGAATAAATGGTGAGATTAGTTTTGATAAAATTAAAATAAATAAAAAGATTATTAAGTATATATATTTTTTAATAAAATAATTAAAAAATTAAAAGTAAGGATACAAAAGTAATAACCTTACAAAAAAAATTGTCTTTTAGCTAAATATTCTGTCGCACTGGTGCAAACCACACCGTGCCGACGTTCCATACGAAGCCCTAGTAAATCCAATATTTTGAGTACAAAGCATATAGAGTTTTCTTCTTCCTTTTCTTTTGTCATTTGACTGCTAGTTGGGCTTTCTAACTCTTTAGAGTATAATCGAAGATAAAGAGAAGGATTAACGTCGATGATTAGAAGAATCAATGGTTGATTCTCGATTTTTTCAGTGAAAAATGGTGCTGTTTGCAATGAGCAACCTGGATTCAGTCATGTCAACTGTTAGTCGATGTCATATTCAGCGGTAGAGCTCATCTTCCTTCTCGTTTTCTCCCTAAAGAAAAAGACAATGCACTTCTAGTCCAAAAAAGACACCAGCACGCCGAGAACTATTGCTATCTCAACAGACATGATAGGCGACACTTGTTATTTGATCCCTCCTTTGTTCCTACATAAATTGGTAATTGATTGAACCAAGTTCACATTTTTCTGGTTTTAATTGCCAGATTATGTTGGGAAACGGAATATAACTATAAAGCTAAGTTGGAGTTTGGCGCTGATTCTTTGTTTTCTGTCTTCCCTTTTGCCTTTGGGAGCAAAAACAGGAAAACAGATGACTTTAGGCATAGAATTAGGCATCTTATCAAGCACTATGAGGTGAATTCATACTGATTAGTCGAAACTGGTTAGGGTATCTTTAAGTTTAAAGAAGTGCATTCAATGAGTATATAACTACAGAGAGAACAAGAATAATATTCCAAAGTCATGCTTTATACGCAGTCCACTGTTCTTTCAATCTATTTATCAAATAAAGTTCATTCGAAAAGGACAGTTTGGTAATAGGATTCCTGCCAAGTGCATGGATGAAATTCCACATTCTTTTAATGGTTATCAGGTATCTGCTATTAAATACAATGAATGTACACTAAGAAGTGGGAAAATTGTAGATTCAGGTGACCAATTAATGGTGCCATTACAAAATAAAACAGCAAACAGCAGATGTAGACAATAACAAAGACTACTGCTACTAATAGAGGCTGAGATTTCAGTCGAGGAAATATAGTTCTCTAGAGCACAAGGGGCAAACCTATCATAGAGGAATTGTTATGAATATGATCTATTGTTTCTCCCTATCATAAAGGACAGAAAGAAAAAATAAACCAACATCTAAATTAATGAAAGCCCATTTTATTCCATGAAGCTGCAAAACAAAGTTATTAGCCATGGTTGGCCTGTGTTTGCTTGATTTGCTAATGTGTTTCCCAATTGGTTGCTTGAGAATTAGGCTAAACATAAGAGGTCATAAACCTCTGAAATGGAAGAATACCAAAGCAATCCCTTATTGCGACAGTCAAATTTGCCCACATGGCTAACTGCCTAGGCTAAGCCTAAGCCTAAGATATATGGGTTTAAATCCATAAGCTGCAATACTCACAATGGGTGGGCTGGAAATGAAATTAAACTGAATGTCCATCACAGAATTAGCCTTCTTATTGATTGTATTAATCCAGATACAAAAGAAATCCCAGGTAACACAGAACGCTGAAAATGGAAAGCCAATATCCATTGATTAATTAAAGAAGTTGAATTTCTGTGAACCAGCGTAGCTAATTTCTTGTTAGCTAAAACTGAAACTGTGAGCTGATCTTTAGAGGAAAAGTAATTAACAAGAACTCTGAGTAAAGCAGTAATACAATATCATTGAAAAGAACATTTGGAAGAAAAGTTCTAGACAAAAAGTTGACAAATTAAGTACCAGAACACTAAAAAAAAGGTCTAAAGAAAGAAAAGCAGAAGTTACTAATGGACTATCAAGAGATCCACCATTCCACCCTTTATTTTTCTGCCATTCAATATGAGGCCTAAGATTATGTAACTGGCAATGCGCTTCCATCCCATTACAATCCAGCTTCACATGGTAGTGAGAATCAAATTTTCTCGTAACAGTTCCAACCCGTCAAGCACAGTGGACAAATGCATCAACCCTGTCCGACTCCAAGAAATTGTTATTGAAGTAAAAAGCTTTCGGGGGCGCAGGCCTGACTTCATCTGATTCAACAGTTTCGATAGGGACAACAGTTTCAATAGGGAGACATCCGTCTAAATAAGTAATATAAATTACTAAGTATTAGTTTGTTCTTGCATCAATAATGACTGCTTTGTAATAATTAATAAAAGCCTGCCATTCCTTTCTTGCATATCTCCTCAAATTCACTCTTAATAAAGACCATTGTTGAAGCCTTGAATAAGGATTCTTCAAACTGGGAAAAGATCGCCAAAGATAAACCGTTAACGGGTGTTTAACCTCCGTGCATGCTAAACACTATAATTGAATGTGTATAAAGTGTAGTATGATTAGAGAATTAAAAGTTACAGTTTCAAGCTTTATATAGTTTGAATTTATATATATATATATATATGAGATGCATTGACAGTGTATATCTTTATACATTATCAATGGACAAGATATTGATACTTCATCAATAAGCTTTCATAAGCAAATTGAAAAAAAAATTATATTTATTTCTAAAGGTTTGATATATTTTTAATTTGCTTATTGATGAAGTCTCAACTTTCGATGCATTAACAGTATATAGAAACTATACACTGTCAATGCATTATATATAAACCCGTATAGTTTTAGCAAGCTATTATTGAAGTTGATTAGGATTATGTATCCATATAGAACTTTTATCCGATAATATTTTTTTGTATTTTTATCCTATAAGATTTCATTTTGTATATGTGATCTTTGACCGAAAAAGTTTAATTATAAGCTAACTTGTATTTTGGGTTGACAAACTTTTTTTGAACCTTAAATCTTAATTGGACTATAAAAAACATAAACCCAAAAAGTTGATTCAATGGTGTAAAACTTTATTGAATTTCTGAGTGAAGATAGTTTATAGCGTTAATCCCATGTTGTTCCTTTTCTTTTGTAAATCCAAGTTGGAATGGTGATCTCTAGTCTCGGAAGGTTGAACTTAGAAGAAGAGTGTTCTCGTGGGAGGTGGGCAAATGGAATGATTTTTAGAAACTCCTCAATTCTGTCTTCCTTGGTAAAAATAATCTTGACAAAATTATTTGGAAGAAATCCACTTCATGTTCTTATTCCCCAAAGTCCTTCATGAAATCCTACAACCACCATTGTTTCTCTTCCATCTCTCTTTTCAACTGGAAATCAGTTTGGCTTGGATTAGCCCCTCCTAAGATTGAAATTTTTAGTTGGCAAGTCCTCTATGGTAAGGTTGCGGTAAAGGATGAATTAGTCAAAAGGAATATTCTTAATGTTGATCAAGCTGCTTGTATTTTTTGTAGCAATGATATTGAGACTGCGTGTAAAGCGCTGGGGCAAATTATGTTAAATATGAAAGGTACAGTCACTTCTTTTTTACATTTCAGACATAAGTATACAATACTACTTCATTGAAACAAGGACAATAGGGTATGTCAGATGTAAGGAATAGTGAAAAAAATTTCATATTCCGTATTTGTTAAATAAATGTTTATCATTTATTACATCACTGTAGAATGTTAATGGCATCACAGATAGCCCAACCAGAAAAGTTGTAAAAAAAATACGTGAAAAATGTGGTAACGGGTCGTTACAGATTTAATGGTATCAGAGCTTTGGTTAGCCTGATGTCTGTTGATGCCTTTAGAACGGAGAGTGTTGAAAAAGATTAATATCCCTGTAGTACTATATAGTTTGAATGTATAGAAGAGTCAAGTAACTGTGAATTGAGTTAAGTGTTTAAATGTAATGAAAGTTGATGAATTAAGGGTTACAAATAGAGATTGTAATCCGGGAATTTTACATGAGATAAATGATCTTATCATCATAATGTCAGGTTTATTCGTTAAGGTACAGTGAGGAACTCGGTGAGGGCCCCACCAGGACTTCTCTGTCCATATCGAACTAAGATCTTGAAATGATGATATTGAAATGATGATATTGAAATGCTTTCTCTAAGTCATAAATGACAAAATTGATTTAAAATAGATTGATGGTAAAATAGTATTTGATGGTGTAAAGGACATATTACACGTTTGATGATCCCTACTGTGAGCCCCATTTATATTTTGATGAGCAAGGCGACTCGGAGTATATACTATGAGAGGTCGCGAGATAGTCGGCCCTGTTGTAGATTTTAGGGTCTGAATTAAAGTGAAAATATGGGTTATATTGGTTAGGGATTATTGAATATTATGAAAAGTGATATACTTATAGAGTGTGAACCAAAAAGGTGAATTGTGTGATCAATGATTTAAAATCGATGATGTTAATACTGGTTTTATATACTTCTTATGTTTTTAGAAGAATAAATACGATATTCATAGAACCGAAATATTGTGAAATACATGTGAAATGACTTAAAAAGTTATACATATATGTTTGGAGGATACATAGTGGATCTGTTGGATGTAAATAATGAGACATCCAAGACGATATGAGTTTGTGAATTAGAATTACAGGATAATATTCTAAGTTAACTTTTGGAGTAATGTGGATTCGAGAGATTGTTGACTCGATTCACAACATGGAAATTTTTGTAAGCCTTTATCAGAGAATCAGAAGAACTTGAGAAATTACTCAAGAGATTGATAAGTAGAGAAATCAACTGTTTTAGTATAACTGGTGAAAACGAAAATTATATCGTTTTGAAAACAATGGGATTAGTACTCTCTACAGTTGCTTCTAGGTTTCGGAACAAGTATGGTATTCTAAAATACCTACCTTATTCTATCTGGATCCCTAGCCGACTGTAGTATCCTTCCTACATGTGAGCCTAAAGCTAGCTAGGAAGATTTTAAAGAGAATGAATATGTGTATTAATATAAGCAATATCGTTGAATAATGCCACAAACTTCTAGGAATGGAAAACCTTACTGTTAAGTCAGTGAACATGAGTTCTAATTGAACTATGTACATTAGAGACATGAGGTCTCAAATGATTAAGTGAACATTGAAATTGTCTGAGTAAAGGATCTTACTATTTAAGTGAGATTAAAGTGTGGTTAGTGAGGTATAAAATTTATGAGGTTTGCCAGTATGGCATAAAAGAATTGTTGAGGCGTTTGTGGAATTCGCTATCTTACTGATGTGATACATACTTGTGAGAAAGTGAAAGTGAATGAGTATGTATGAATATAGTATTCGAAATGGTTACGCGATTGTAACGATGAGATACTATATTAAGTGAGAAAAAAGACTGTTGTGATTAATGTGAAAGAATGAAAATGTCTTAAGAGACAAGTCATATGATGACTAGGGAACACGAGTTATGAGGTAGTTCCCAAGTATATGAATAAATGTGATTTCGTCTGATCATCATGTGGTTATGGCTGGAATTAATGAACAGCCAGATTTAGATAGATGAAATTGTTATACTCAAAAAAGCAGATACAAGAAGTATTGTTAATCCTGAAAAAGGATATACATACGAGTATATATATACATATTAGAACTGTGAAATCGTATAAGTAAAGTGGTGACGAAATCTGAATAATAATAAATTCAATTTCAGAAATTGATTGCGAAGAAATTATACTTTCAAATATGTTCTCCAAGTAAGTGATATTACATGTACTAGGAGAGTAAGAGATAAAATGATAACTTGATATAAAAGAAGTTATTGAGAAAAATGATTACCTGAGACGTAATCGATGGCTAGTATTAAGGTCTGCAAAAGAAGGGCAGTCCTAGTTTAACCATGAAACAATCACTGTGGGATGGTAGAGAATCTGAAAGAACCATGAGGTTATAGAAGTGACTATGGATTGAGTAACCAAATTAATTCACTTCTTCATCATCAGGTTTCGGGATGTCTTGAGTGCCTTAGTCGATATATATCGGTGAAACAATAGAAAGGTATGTGAAGTTCCAGTGAGTGAGTACATGTGATAGGGATCCCTGATTTGCCACATGCTTTGAGAGAATAGCAAGAGGCTTTGGGATTCCTTATTTTACTGTCAGCACCGCCTCTGATTGATATAGATATCCGAGCGTATTGTGTGTACGCTCTGGGATATATTGAGAGCGAGTGCGTTGTATTTAAGAGACTACTAGGACAATTACATACGATTGATTAAAACTATCTAAATAATAGTCACTGAATTAATATCGACTTAGCACCGAATGAGATAATAAGTGATAAATAGTATGAATGAGTTACTGCGTAAAAAGAAGTGAAAATTTGCTAACCCCCAAGGATGATAAAAGATTTTAGGGAGTATAAATTGGTTTTGAGAGAGGAAGCCCGAGTTTTTCACGACCCTTGAGCAAAATCCGGGATGGGCGACCCACGAGTTGGGTGATCGCCCAACAGCAGATAACATGTTATGAGGTGTGGGCGAACTATGTGGTCACCGGCTCACTTTAAAGAGTAAACCTGGGGCGCGGGAGAGCGCTAAAGGGATGACTGTCGAGGGCCTGAAGAGACGAGCAGGACTCTTAAAGAAAAATTTGGAGCATAAAGAGATACTAGCAGTCTCATCTTAGAGACGAGAGTAACTGAAAGTTAGAAAATTGATAAGGAATAAAAATACCTGTATTGATGGTACTTCCTAAAGCAAGTGAAAAATTGAATTACCCACAAAAGGGTATAGCGCTATCTGGATAATTGTGGATAAATTGATTGAGTCTACTTATCTCTTGGAATTATTGATTTAATTAGTGCCTTGGCCGAGTTATGGGTCAGGGAAATGGTGAGGGTATACAGTGTTCTAGTGAGCATTATATCTGATAGGGAGTCCCGCTTCGCATCTCAGTGTTGAGAGAGATTACAGGAAGCTATGGGATCCCGATTGAGTTTTGCATCTCAGTTTATCCGTAGACTGAGGGATAGTCCGAGCGTATGATATGGACGCTCGAGGATATGGTGTGAGCGTGTGCAGTTGATTTTATAGGCTCCTGGAATAATCCTCTACCCTGACAGAGTTTGCTTATGATAATGGCCAAAGGAGAGTATAGGCATAGCTCCTTAAAGGGTTTATTTAGCAGACGATATAATCCACGATAGCATGAGAAAATAGGAGACCAAGAATTATTTTCGACTTGGTCAAACAGACTTTTTGAGATATACAAGAGATTATGTATATTAAAGGTCTCAATATCTAAAGGCATAATGAGATTTGGAAATAGAGGAAAATTGAGTCCTCGATGCATTGGAACGTTGGAGATCCGTTAGAGATCTTAGATCATGTTGGAGATGTGCACTACCTCCAGATTTGTCAGGAGTGCATAATGTATTCCATGTCTCGAGGGTGAGAGAGTACCATCCAGATCCTTCTCACGTGATTAGACATGAGCCACTGGAGATCAGAGAGGACATGAGTTACGTTGAGAAGCCGATACGGATTCTGGATAGGAAGGATAAAGTGTTGTGATCTAAGATTAATCCTTTGATTGGATGCTCTGGCAGTAGGAGGCTACTTGAGAGTTAGATAGCCTTATACGTGAGAAGCATCCAGAGCTCTTTTAATGATAGGTCCGGTTGAAATTTGGAGGACCAAATTTCTTAAGGTGGGGAGAAAATGTAAGACTTGATTCTACATTACTGTAGATCCTAATTTCATAAAATTTGATAGTGAAAATTAAATAAATAATGAATGTTGATTTCCACTTTAGTGAAAAGCTTCTTAACTTAGGATGTGAATGGAGCAAATTTTGTGAAACACTCTATGGGCGAGTACTATAGTGGAACAGCTCGCCAATGGGCGAGCAAGAAAAAGGCTGATCGCCAATGGATGAGGGCGAGTATGACTTAACGGACAGCCTTATTGGCGAATAGGTGAGTTTGCCAAGTTAGTTGATTTGGATGATCGCCCGAATGGGGCGAGGGCTCTAATCGCCTAAATAATGAATATGGTGAGTAACATGATCTCCCATATAGAAGCGCAAATGATAGCCTAGTAGGCAAGTAAGGCAATAAGGTACTCGCCAAATTTAAAATGCTAAATGTGATCGCCAACTTGTGGCATGAAACATAGCAAAGTAGGCGAGTAGAACAATAATCGGTGATCGCCAACAATGTAATTATGCTTGTAATCGCCAAATCCTAAGTTGGCGAACTGAAATTGAGTTGGCGAGTTGAGGTCTCAAAATGAGGAGGCAAACTGGAATCAGTACGTGTGGACAAAATGGAAATAAAAGCTGACGATATGGGGAAATAAATTCAAACCATTGCAGCAAAAATTGTCTTTGTACGCCATACGGTTGAAGACAATTAATAGAGAAAGGTTAAAGACAATAAAGGAATTATCCTTATTGGTTGAGCAATAAAACAAAGAAGGCAATCAAGTCAAAAATGGTACAGAAAAGATTGGCATGCTGTTTCTTTGGCCACAGGTGTCTTCATCCATTAATGAGGGTAGAAAAATTGGCCCTAGCTGTCTCTTTCATCTAATTAATGTATGTAAGACGTGAAATGATGAAAGAAGCGGAATAAAGGCCAGGTGATAGGTTCTGATTGGATTAGCATGGCTATATAAGAAGAAACACTTGAGGAAAACCGACTTAACAAACTTCATCTTCTTCACGAAAACTATCTACTGCAAGTTTATGTTCTGTTCCTTCCATTTATGCCATGCTTGATCTACTAAACTTTATCCTTAAGTTGGCTAAACAAGTAAACCTGCTTGCAAAACCTTTCCTCCATCGTTTGATGAGCTAAAGGAATAAGCAAAATGAGGCCAACGTAAGACAAAAAATGATCTGTTCTGGAAGTGCAGTTGGTTAAGGTGAGTTCCATATTTCTATGGTTCTCTTGATATTCAATGGTAGATTTCTATGTTTTACAAAGTAATAAACATAGATGCAGCCTTGTTTTTAGTTAAAACCTTAGAGAATATGAAAACTAGAAACAAGATGTAGTCTTAGAAATAGACAAAAATAAATAAGGAAAATACTGAAAAAGTGACGAGAATGGCAATTATTGTGATCGTTCATGTTGAATGTTAGTGATCGCCAATGAGGCGAGTAGAAAATAAAGAACTCGCCAAGTTAAAAATTCTTGTTCAAGTGGATGAGGTCGCCCAACACTAGTTTAATTCATGGACGAGCCCATCTCTGAATAAAAAGCCGTGAATGACGAACTCACATGCATAGGCAATGGCGAGTTGAATTGTGGGCGAGCTCCCACGAATAAGTCAATATGAGAATGGCGAGTTGAATGTTGGGCGAGCTCCCACATGTAAGCCATTTGATGAATGGCAAGCTCGGTTGGGCGAGTTAGTAGGAGCTCTGTTGGGTAAGCTAGTAGGATCTCTGTGGGCGAGCTAGTTGATTTGTCTCAAGTCTCGCCCAAGTGATGGAAATATATATAAAAAGAAAATATTAATAGTTTTAATAAATTATTTTAAAGTCGAGAATTAAGGATTCGATAAAAGCGATCGGGAAGGCGAGCAGGAAGCTAGGCTTCGTAATACCAGGTAAGGGAGTTATATGTGAAGTAAAATGCATGTCCTGTGGAGTAAAAATATTATGAAAATATTGAGAAACTATTTTTGTTTATGACATGCATTTATTTGATAAATTATTTTGATTTGGGCGAGCTACAAAGATTGCCGACCCCTATGTTATTTTTCAGGCGAACTGGTAAAAGGGTGGGCAAGCCAAAGTGGGCGAACCCTTTTATGTTGTTTTAGGCGAACAACCCTGTTTTAATTGAAATCCGGGCGAGCCAATGGAAGGCGACCCCTTTTATGATGTTTTGGGGCGGGCAACCCCTTTGTTAAGAAAATTCTGGGCGAGCCAAAGTGGGAGAATCCTTTTATAATGTTTTGGGCGGACGACCTTTTTTTAATAAAAATGGGTGAGTTGACCATGGTAGTGCCTCATTTTGGGCGAGTTGACCATAGGCAATGCCATAATGGGTGAACTGACTATGGGCAATGCCATAATGGGCAAACTGGCCATGGGTGAGCCGATGTGGGTGAGCCAGTTAACTTGTTTTTGAAATGGCTAAGGTTGGCGGGCGAATACTAGTTCACCGCACTGGTGAACTGGCCATGGGCGAGCCGCTATGGGCGAGTCAGTTTCACTTGTTTTTAAATGCTAAGGTATGTGCGAGCTGACCATGGGCTAGTCGCTAGGGGCGAGTTGACCATG
The DNA here is from genome assembly GCA_031772115.1 of Heritiera littoralis. NCBI lineage: Eukaryota > Viridiplantae > Streptophyta > Magnoliopsida > Malvales > Malvaceae > Heritiera > Heritiera littoralis. The sequence goes on along the minus strand of JAPDPK010000026.1, from coordinate 2,718,478 downwards.
GACAAGCTGATTTGCTTGATATTTTTCTCACACGAAAAATGGGCTATTTTTAATATCTTTGTAAACATAAAATATAAAACCTTTTTGGGGTGAATTGACTATGGGCGAGTTGACTATGGGCGAGTTGACCATGGGTGAACTAGCCATGGGCGAGCCAGTTTAACCCGTGCCTTTCTCACACGAAAAATGGTGAGATTGCGAGCTGTTTTTACTATTTTATATAAGACCTTTTTGGAAAATAAATCATTTTGAGAAAATGATAAATTTGGTGAAATAATTCCTTAAAGGTGCTTTATGAGATATAATTTGATTTTGAGACTTTAAGCCCCTAGTTTCATGCATTATGATTTGCGAGGCTGATGGACCTGCCAAGTCATCAGCGGTCTCGAGGTCACTTAGCAAATGGACCCGAGGATCACCTATAAATTATGGTCATAGATCTAGCCGAGATAGCCGTGAGAGGCGATGGCCTACGGTGCACCCTAAAAGCGGACGACTTGTGTTCCTGGAAAGGGGTAGGGAACGATGAGAGCATGATTTATTTATAGGGTGATGCCTAGTCTCAACATATTGATTTCTGTTTACTGAGGGGATTTACTGAATCCTATTTACTGGTTACTACATTTTAATGTAAATTGTTTAACCAATGATTGAAATGGTGTATTGAGAGTATTGTTTACTATATCCACTGTTTTCCTACTTGGTATGATTTTAGGAAAAATAAATACTTTGTGGCATATAGTTTTGCTTTCTTTAAAGCAGCATATGTCTCCTTTACTGAGCGCGTGATTCGCTCACCCCTTTGTTTTAACTTCACATATAAAAAGACACGTAGTTAGAGAACTATATCCCAAATAGATATAGCTACGTGTAAAGCGCTGGGGCAAATTATGTTAAATATGAAAGGTACAGTCACTTCTCTTTTACATTTCAGACATAAGTATACAGTACTACTTTATTGAAACAAGGACAATAGGGGATGTCAGATGTAAGGAATAATGAAAAAAATTTCATATTCCGTATTTGTTAAATAAATGTTTAGCATTTATTAGATCACTGTAGAATGTTAATGGCATCACAGACAGCCCAACCGAAAAAGTTGTTTAGAAATACGTGAAAAATGTAGTAGCGGGTCGTTGCATTTGTAAATCCAATATTTGAGTAGAAAGTATATATAGTTTTCTTCTTCCTTTTCTTTTGTTATTTGATTGCTAATTATGGTTTTCTAACACTTAAGAGTCTATTTGAAGATAAAGAGAAGGATTATTATTGATGATTAGAAGAATCAATGAATGATTCTCGATATTGTTCAGTGAAAAATGGTGTTGTTCGCAATCATGTCAACTGTTAAGTCGATGTCATATTTAGCGGTGGTGCTCATCTTCCTTTTCATTTTCCCCCCAAAAGAAAAAGATAATGAACCTCTAGTCCAAAAAAGAAACCAGCACGCCAAAAACTATCACCATCTCACTTGATAGGCGACAACTCTTATTTGATCCCTCTTTTGTACCTACATAAATGGTAATTACTAAAATGATATTGAACCCAAAAGGAAGTCTATTTGCTCTCAAAGTCATCTTTAATTATCTGGTTTGAATTGCTCGATCATATTGGGAAACTGAATATAACTATTCAAAAATGTTGGAGTTTGGTGTTGATTCTTTGTTTCCTGTCTTCACTTTTCATAATGTGAATTCGGAACTTTATTAAATTAAATCACAAGTTTTTAAGTGAAAAAAATAAAACTAAATAAAAATTTTTGTTAATTAAAATTAAACAAATGAAATAAATATAAAAATGGTACAAAAAAATCAATTATTGTAAAATAATATGAAACCTCTTTTTTGATTTTGTAAATTATTGAAAAAAAATTGAAAATGTAAAAATTTCACTAATACATATTATTAATAATAGCATTTCTTGGAAAAGTTTCAATTTATAGCTTCATCAAAAAGCTCAAATCTGCTTCACACATAAGCTAAAATTTTTAAAATTTTGAAAGCCAAACACCTGACTTCTGCTTATAAAGTAGATAAGCTCTTCCATAAGCTAAGCCAAACATGCATTAAGACATATAGCTTTGCAGGTTTAAATCAATAAATTGCAATAATTAAAGATGGGTTGGGTTGGAAATGAAACTTAACAGGATGTCCTGGATGCCTATATTCAGAAATGAGGCCCAATATTTAAGAATTCCCAATTAACACAAAATGGATTGAAATGCTGAAAATTTTCATGTGTGTTAGGCCGACTAAAAGGACTTTGGTGTTTCTTAAATAAAGTTTTCAATTTGAGTCTTGTGAATGTAGAAGATAATGTCAAAAAAGCCCTTTTGTTCAAGATTAAACCAAATTAATTGGGGTTCAAATAACCTTCCATTACCAAGGGTTTAAAAAAAAAAAAGCCGAAAATGTGAAAGCCATAACTATTGATCTTGAATCACAGACATATAACACAATACCAAGAAGTGCTCAAGAGACAAAACAATTGATCAGAAGGACGAAAACCATAAGACTAAACAAAAACCCTAAAGAAAGAAAAGCAAAAGTTGCTAATACTATCAAGTAGTCAAGAAAACACAGAAAAAGAAACCTACATTACAAGTGCTAGGATTGAGCCACCTCTCATTTTGCCATTCAAGATGAGGCCTACTAACACAATGGAACGCGTAGTGCGCTTCTTCCCCAGTACAATCGAGCTTCATGTGATAGCAAGAATGAGATTTTCATTTTCTCGTAACAGTCCCAACCCGCCATGCACCATCGACAAGGGCGTCAACTCTGTTCGACTCGGAGAAATTATTGTTATTTGAGTAAACAGAATTTGGGGGCATGGGCCTGATTTCATCTGACTCAACAATTTCAATAACGAAGTCTCCCAACTCGGTTGAACGAGTATCATAAGATACCATGTACTTGTTTGAAGCTATTATTTTCAGAATACCTGCATCGTAATAATTGCCTGAGATCCCATTTTCTGTCTTACGTATCTCGACAGAGTCCCTGATTTTAAAAGTCATTGTCATGGAGCCTTAAATAACGATTCTTGAAACAAGAAGATCAGAGTAAATAAGAGATAGTTGGAACCTGAACCTTTAAGCTTTATATGGCGATTAGGGACTTCTTTTCATTCGAAAACCAACTGTTTAAGCCACTTTACACTCCTTCAAGATTTGTATCAGCCGTTGGATTAACTCCCGTATGATTCCACAGCTTGCCACCTGTCCCCTAAAATTCATACTTACCATTGTATGTTTAAAAAAAGGAGTATGGATTATTGTATTGCAAGATGTAAAAAGAAATGGATTTAATTGCAGCAAAGTGAATTGCTTTTAGCATCCAGAAACGTAATGTGTTTTTTAGCATCCAGAAACGTAATGTGTTCGAAGTTATGCAAATTCTTTAATGGACAATTCTATAGGAAAATGTAAACACAAACAATAATAATAAACATAAATTTAATATCAATAAATGTAAAATATATTAAAAATATTGTAAACACATAAGAATAAACGTGCTAATAAATGTAAACAGATGATAACTTTGTTACAAGTAGACCTGTTCATTGGGCGGGCCGGGTCGAAGGCCTATAACAACATATCTTGGCTATGTCCAAGCCCGGCCCGGCCTGTTAATTCGGGCCTGGATTTTAGTCCAAGCTCGTTTTTAATTTTATTACATAAGTCCGAGGCCCGGCCCTACCCGCTCGTATTTTATTTTTTTATTTATTTTTGTATTTTATTTTTTATTTATTTGTTTTTTATTCTTTTATTCCCTTTAAAATTTAATTTGATTTGTTAAAATTTTCATGTTAATTTTCATATTAAATATATATAATCATGTTTATTAATCAATAATATTTTATATACATATAATTATATTATACTTAATAGATATATTTAAAAAAAACTTAATTAATAATAAGTTCGGGCCGGGCCGGGCTCGGGCTTTAGACAGTCAAGCCCGGGCCCGAGCCCATTTTTGATCGGGCCTAAAAATTTTGTCCAGGCCCGATAAATATGTCTAATATTTTTGTCCAAGCCCGACCAAATTTTGAACGGGCCTTCGGGCTTGGACAGGTAGCCCGGCCCTTGAGCAGGTCTAGTTACAAGATATATTTGCATTTATTGACAATAATTTTACATTTTTTTTGGTATAGAAGAAGCATTAAAATGCTTAAAGTAGGCAGAGCCTAAAGATACCAAAACTTATGCAGTCATCGTGTAGTAGACTGCTCAAACTTCTTGGGGGTTGCGAGAAATTCACACTGTCAGCATCTCCATTGTGCGCTTCATTAGCAAGGTGGTCTGCACACCGGTTCGCCTCTCTGTAAACATGTCGTACTAAGCATACCCAATTTCTTTCCACCAACTTCTTACATGCATGTATGATTTGATAGAAAGGATCATGACTTTTGAGTGGTTGAAGAATTTTAGAAACAGCAAAAGAAGAGTGATTCGATGATGATCTTTCTGTGTCCATGCTCTCATGCCATCTCTAAACCATAATAAAGAGCATATAACTCAGCTCTCGATATTGATCCCCATCCCAATTTCCTGCTAAAACCACACAGCCACCTTCCACCTGAATCTCTGATTAATCCTCCTATTGTTGAGTAACCTGGATTGCCCTTAACAGAGGCATCCACATTAACTTTCACCATTTCCGTAGTAGGCTTTTCCCATACAATCCGAGTCCATTGTTTGGACTAGTTCTGTTGATGTTTGGGCAGTAATTCAACTAAATCCAGTATAAATTTCAAGATAGTTCGATTTCCATCATCAGGCCAGGTAAAACCTTCCTCAAATAGAACACTATTTCTCCATTTCCATATGTACCAGCACGTTGCAGCAAAGAGTGAGGCCCAGGTAACTCTACCATCGACTGCACCTCTTTGTTTCAGCAAGTTGTAAACTAACCATTGCTCCAATTCCATGAAGTTAAATAGATGAAGTTTCAAAACTAGTAACCATTTTTTCCAGATTTGTTGAGATGTGGGACAGTCACGTAGTACGTGTACAACATTCTCCAAAGTCCCTTCACAACGCACACAAGTTCAATCTTGTGTTAGGCTTCTTTTAAAACAGACTTCTTTAGTGAGCAATTTATTATGTGCTACCAACCATAAAAGGTGCTTGATACGTGGTAAAAAATCAAGTTTCCATAATCGCTTCCATGGAAAGTTGCAATCTGTTTGGCCCAAGATTAAATCATAAGCTGAACTAACTGTGAAGGTACCAGATGAGTTTGCTGCCCAATATGTTCTGTCTGATTCACCTGAGAGAGGTGGCAGTACTGATAGTAAATGGGAAATATCATTAGGTAGCATAGTTAGCAGCTCCCAATTCCGGCTCCCATGTGGAAGTATGAAGTCACTAACCATGCGATTTAAATTAATAGGAGTTTCCATAGGAGGGCATACCTCAGCAAGAGGTTCGTTTCCTAACCACCGATCATGCCAAAAGGAAGCAGTACACCTGTCGCCAATAATATTGGAAACACCCCTGGAAACAATATTTCTGCATGAAAGGATGCTTCGCCACGTATTTTACATCACTATTTCACTTGATAGCCGATACCTCTTATTTGATCCCTCTTTTTTACCGTCATAAATGGTAATCGAATGGTAATTACTAGAAGGATATTGAACCCACGAGGAAGTCTATTTGCTTTCAAATTCATCTTATTTATCTGGTTTGAATTGCTAGATTATGTTGGGAAACTGAAAATAATTATTCAACCATGTTGGGATTTGGTGCTGGTTCTTTGTTTCCTGTCTCACTTTTGCCTATGGGAGCAAAAACAGAAAACGGATGCCTTGAGAGATAGAATTAGGCAACCTATCAACCACTATGAGGTGAATTCCTACTGACTAGTCGAAACTGGTTAGAATACATTTAAGTTTAAAAAGTGTATTCAATGAGTATATAACTCCTGACAGAACAACAATAATATTCCAAAGTAATGCTTTAATACAGTCCTTCACTCTTCTTTTAATCTGTTTTCTCAAATAAAGTTCATTCGACTCGAAAAAGGCGGTTGGTAACAGGATTCCTGTCGATTGCAAGGATGAAATTCTACATGGCTTCTTGTTTTTGTCTGGTTTGAATTGCTAGATTATGCTGGGAAGCCGAATACAGCCATTCAGCTATGTGTAATTAGAAAATAATCAGTGCACCAAAAAATCAAAATAAGAATGGTTTCACCGAATTAGTACTGTAGTGTAAAGTGTAAACCAATATCTAAAAAGTTGGCCCATTTTGTAGCATGAAGCTGCAACACAAACTCATTAGCAAAGTTATAAAGAAAAAGGATTTTCAGTGACAGCATCCAGAATTCTGGACCTAGAATCCTCTGCGTTTGGTTTGCTGCTCATTTTTAGACTGGCCCCTCACATCATCTGTGTTTGTTTGGTTGCCACCATTTGCAGGCTGATCCCCTAGAGCTATTTTGATTGCTGGGTTGTTTTGAGAGCTGAAAAGATAAAAATATAAGAAGTCTTTGAATTATGCATGAAAATACATGTTTAACTGAAATGAAAGAATACAAAAGCAATTATATAGGATGTGGTTTCAGTTAGAAATACTATGGCCTAGGCTAAGATATATAGTTTGGCAGGTTTAAATCTGCATTACTTAGGTGGGCATTCAATAAATTTCAAGACCACTATAACTGAAACTATGAGCTTTAGAGGAAAAGTAAAAGAACTCTAAGCAGAGCGTATATGATAATGCATTTGGAAGAAAAGTCCTAGGGAGAAAATTGATAAATTAGGTACCAATAGGACTAACGAAAAGCCTAAACAGCCAAAGAACTAATGGACTATCAAGAAGTCGAGCAAAAGTTACTAAGCAAAGCGGAGATGTAACATCCCAAATCTAACATAATATTCACTTACAATCACACTTAATTACCGGTTGGACTGTCTGTGATACTTAACAACTCCTAACACTTGAATAAGAATTAGTACTCTTATTTCTCTTACTAATATGGAAATATGAATTATTAAATTCTTTCCTTAATATGTATATACATTCCCTTCTATTTCTAGTAGTACTGTACCATTTTACTGAATATATAAAAGAATACAACATACCTTCGATATCAAATCTCTGGAAGATAATTTCTCTTAGTCCAAAATCAATAATCTGTGGAGTGAAAAATAAGGAGTGAGCGACAACGTGCTTAGTAAGGAAGGTGTATGCTGCTTTATAAAAATAAAGACTATATCCCCAAATCATTTTATTTGTCTTAACAATCAAACCCATTAGAAAAACAATGGATATAGTTAACATTAAACAAGATTCAATAGATCCTTTCAATAAACAGAAATCAATAAGTTGAGACTAGGCAACAAATAAATCATGCTCTCATTGTTCCCTTAGGAACACAAGTCGTCTGCTTTTGGGGTGCACCCGTAGGCCATCGCCCTCACGGCTATCTCAGCTAGATCTATGGCCATAATCTATAGGTGGTCCTCGGATCCACTTGCCAAGTGGCCTTAAGACCGCTGATGACTTGGCGGGTCCATCAGCCTTGTGACGCCCTGGGGTGCACCCGTTGGTCTATCGACCCGAGCCATCGCCCCAGGCGGGTCATTCAATAGTAATGCATGAACTCAGGGCCTAAGTCTCAAAACCATATTTATAGCTCAAAATACCTTTAAGGAAACATATTTATGAATTTAAGTCATTTAAATAAATAATAATTTTGAAAAGGTATAATTCTCATTTTCGTAGAGAATGCAAATTGAAATCTGTTTGCCCATGGTCAGCTCGCCTATTTTGGCTCGCCCATGGTCAACTCGCCAGTGCGGTGAACTAGTGTTCGCCCGCCAACTTTAGCCTTTTAAAACAAGTAAACTGGCTTGCCCGAAGCGGCTCGCCCATTATGGCATTGCCCATGGTCAACTCGCCAGTGCGGCACTCCCATGGTCAACTCGCCCATTTCATGAAAATTTGGGTTGCTCGCCCAAAAGAACATAAAAGGGTTCGCCCACATTGGCTCGCCCGGATTTTATTAAAACAGGGGTCGCCCGCCCCAAAACAACATTAAAAGGGTTCGCTTACGTGGCTTGCCCGAATTTCTATTTAAAACAAGATCACTCGTCCAAGATATCATAAAAAGGGTTCTTCGCCCAAAATCATAAAAGATTTGGCTCGCCCACCCTTACCAGTTCGCCCAACAAACAATATAGGGTCGACTTTGTAGCTCGCCCAAATCAAAACAATTATCAAACCAATGCATGTCATAAACGAAAATAATTTCTCAATAAATTTCCATAAAATTTAACTCCACATGACATGCATTCACTTCACACACATCTCCCTTACCTGGTATTACGAAGCCTTGCTTCCTGCTCACCTTTATCAATTCCCAATTCCCGGCTACAAAATAATTTATTAAAGCTATTAATATTTTCCTTTTCAAATATTTCCAGCACTTTGGCGAGACTTAATAATCTACAAGCTCGCCCAAAATAGTTCGCCATACGTTAATTGGCTTGTTCATGGGAGTTTGCCCAACGTTCTCGCCATTCATATTGGCTCATTCGTTGGAGTTCGCCCAACATGAGAGCTTGCCCCAAAATTCTACTCACCTTTCCTATGTTTGTGAGTTCGTCATTCTCGCTTTTGGGTGATCATTGGTCCTCGCCCATTCGGGCTATTATTCTGATTATCCATAAGATGTTGGCGAATATTGTATCGCCGATTCATGCATTCCATTGAACTCGCCTCATCCTTTGGGCGAGTACCCCTTGCTGGCCTATTTGGCAAGCTGTTGGACAATCCCGTTCGCCCATTTTTTTACCATTTCCAGTACTTTCATTTTTCATTCTCGATTATTTTCCAGACTACTTCTTATTCTAATTTCTAACAAGATTTAACTAAAACAAGGCTATATCTATGTTTATTACGTTGTAAAACATAGAAATCCACCATCGAATATCAAGAGAACCATAGAAGTATGGAACTCACCCTAACTGAAGTGTACTTCCTGAAATAGAGTGCTTTTCTGCCTCTTTTAGCTTTACTTGGCTTGTTCCTTAGCTCTTCAATGATGGAGAAAAAGTTTAGCTGACTAAGAATGAAGTTTCATGGCTCATGTACGAGAGGAATGGAAGAAACGAAATTGAGCTTGCAGTAAAATCAGAATGGGCGAGAAGGTTGTTTAAGGAGATGAAGTTTGCTTCCATCGGTTTTTCCTCATGAAGTCTTCTTATATAATCCTGCTTATCCAATCAGAACTCACCATTTATTCCTTATTCCTTCCTTCATCACTACCTTGTCTTATAGCTCATTAAATGGTGAAGAAAAATGGCAACTCAAGTAAATGGCGAGGTGAAATTTTCCACAGTTCATTAAATGGTGAAGAATATTCCAGCCCAAAAGGAACGGCGTGCAGCCAAAAAGGAACGGTGGTGAAAAGCAATCTCTACACATGTTGACTAAATTTTCTCTCCTTTTCTTCTTCCTCTCCATGCCAATTCCAGCCACTATTATTGACTTTGTTTCTCATCTTTTCTTCATTTGTCCAACAGCATTTATTCCCTTTTACACCTTCCATTTCGGTTCCAGCCTTAATTCTTCACATTTGTTCATGCTTCATTTAATGCTTTCATACCACAAATACTATCTTCAACCTTTTTATCCAGATTAAATCCCATCTATTTCTTGCTGCACTTTGATGTTTGTTTTTCTTTCTTTTATATACCACACTATAAGTCATAACTTAAAATGAAAAGTGGAAATTCACATTCAATATTTTCTTTAATTTTACTAAAAGAATTTATTTCCACTATCAATCATGTACAAATATGGTATATAGTATAATAAAATTCGGGTCTTATGAGACATGTAATGCAAAATCATTGAAAAGAATCTTAGTTCTAGGAAGAAAGTTGACAAATTAAATACCAAAAGCGAAAAGCAAAAGTTACTAATAGACTATGAAGAAGTCAAGCAAACATAGAGAAAGAAAACAAAAGAAAGCTACATAATATACCTAGTTAGATTTGAACCACGTCTGATTTTGCCATTCAAGATGAGGCCTAAGTTTATAGGACTCACAATGCACTTCCATCCCATTACAATCCAGCTTCACAGAGTAATGAGAATCAAATTTTCTCGTAACAGTTCCAACCCGCCAAGCACGGCCGAGAAATGCGTCGACCCTGTCTGACTCGAAGAAATTGTTATTGGTGCAATAAGATTGTGGAGGCGCAGGCCTGACCAGGGTTTCAAATAGCGGCCGCTATTTGAAATAGCAGCCGCTATCTAGCGGTAGCGGCGGTGGCCGCTATCTAACGGTAGCGGCGGTGGCCGCTACCGCTATTGCGAAAATAACGGGTGTGAGTACGAATCACACCCATAACGGTCGATAGCGGCCGTTATAAAACGCCGTAACGGAGGATAGCGGCGATAGCGGTCCGTTATCACCGCTATCCACCGATACCAGACAAAGAAAAAAAATCAGATACAGAACAATACAGTACACACGAACTCAGTCTCAGTCACATTCACAACTCACAAGCAAACAAAGACAGACAACAACATAGCAAAATCCCTCAAGCAAACAGAGATACCGACAACAATGATGGCGAGGGCGGCAACGGCGTGGGTGTGGGTGTCTGAGATCAGATCTGGCGCCGAAAGGAAAAGAGGCCGAAAGGGTGCCATAGAAGACTCCGGAGAGGTGAGTTGAAAGGCTGAAAGCAGAAAGGAAAGGAGGAGCCGCTGTCTGCCGCCGACGGACATGGCAAGGCTAATCTGAGATCAGATCAGATCTGGCACTGGTCGCTGGCAGCGTGGCTTGTGACAGAAGGGGAGGGAGGGAGGGACCGAGGGAGAGGTGAGGTGACGAAGGCGAGGCTGAGGGCGTTGAGGCTAGCTCAGGTGAGGCCGTGCGTGAGGGGAGGTGATACGTGAAAGGAAAGGAGGCTGAGGTGAGGGGCTGAGGGCATGATCGTGAGGCTAAGGTGAGAGGCTGACCGGTGGCTCATGACTGAGGTGAGGGGAGCCAGGAGTGAGGGAGATGGAAGGTTGGGATTTTGGAACTCCGGTGGAGAAGACTGGAGAAGGAGTCGGGTGAGGGCTGAGCAGGAAGGAGAAGGAATGACCGGTCAATTTTTTTTGGGCAATCAAAAGAATTTTAACTGGTTTTTAACTTTTTGGTTGTTTTAAATAGTTTTTATTGAGCAAAAATATAAATGTTTGTTTTAAATATTTTTGTTAACTCATGTGAAAGAGAAAAAAAATATTTACATAATTAATTTAGATGAAAAAAGATTTGACTAAATTTAGATAAAATTTTTTAATAATTTAGATAAAAATAATTAATACATTAATTCTTATTATAACTTAATTATTTATCTATATTTTTAATGTTTGTTATTTTTTAATTATCATAAGTAATTTTTTAAGTATGAATGTTTTATTATAATTCAAAAAATTAAGTCATAATTCAAAAAATTATGAATAATCTTTTTTTTTTCACATAAATAATAGACTTGAGGTATCATAAATTACTTTAAAAACTATAAAATAAGACTTTACATTATTATAATTATAATTACTACATTTTATATGAAATTGTGCGAAATTAAAAAAAATTCACGACCGCGATGACCGCGATGACCACAATTACCACTTATGTCCGCAACCGCGATAAACGCAACGCGACCGCGACCGCGACCGCAATTTAAAACCATGGGCTGACTTCATCTGAGTCAACAGTTTCAACAGGGAACCATCCGTCCTTGATTGAAAGATTATCATAATTCATAAAATACCAAGTATTTGTTTGTTCCAATTGCATCCACAACCACTGCTTCCAAATAAATGCCTGCGAACCTTTTCTTGCATATCTCCACGGACTCATTGTTACTAAAAACCATTGTTTTGGAGCCTTGAATAAGGATTCTTCAAATGGAAAGAGTGTAGTGGAACATGTCAAAGATCAAAAACTGTGAATGGTGTTTGATCTCCGAGCGCTCAAGATAATTGAATGTGTATAGAACGTAGTAGGCTTAGAGATTTAAAAAGTGATGATAGTTTTTGAATTTGACTAGGATTCTGTGTCTATAGAATTTTTATCCGATAGGGTTTCCTTTTGTATATGTTATCTTTGATTGAAGAAAGTTTAATTATAAGCTAACTTGTAGTTAAATCTTAATTGGACAGTATATAATTGGATTATATAAACGTTAATATAGATGTGTACAATAGACTCTGTAGTTGCAAAACCAGGGGATTAAAATTAATACAATGTTTTTAATAAAATCAGTAAGGTTTGGATTTATGCAACTTTTTTAGAACTTATAATTTAAAACCTTATAGAAAGATTTCAGGAATTTGAATGTTGATTTTTTTTACATGCAATTGAAATGTTAGTAACGTTGGGAGAGAAAAAAATCTTGATGACCTTATTCTCTTTTATAATAACTCGTCTTTCTCTCCTGGTTTGATAACCATGTTTCTACTACTCAAATTCGGTTCTTCAGTACAGAAAGTAGAATAATACATAATCTCAGTGTACAATAAACTTAGGTTGCAAGACCAGGCGATTAATACAAAGATTTCAATAGAATCTGTCAAGTTTGGATTTATGCAACTTTTCTGGAGTTTATAATTTAAAACCATAAAAAATGATTTCAGGAATTATAATGTTAATTTTTTAATGAGCAATTGGAATGTTAAATCAATTGTAGAATTATCCACATATTTATCGATCCAGTTAGAACATTGCAGAAGCGATTACTTAACATATGTAATCAAAGGTGTAGAGCAATTATATTAATTTCAATCCATCACGAGTCATGTATGGTCCTGTCACGAAAATCAGTAGGTAATTGAACATCCCATACAGTGTAACAGCAAGAAGCGAGGAATCCATGGTAGAATCCCACATGAATTTCTCTTAAAATTAAGATGTTTTGAACAACAAGCACATTACATGCAAGAGACAGCAGACATGTTGCAAAACTCACCAACTATGATAAAATGGCTCTAGTTTAATTTCATAACCATGGATGGGGTAGGGAAAAAAACTGGGTTTATTCAATATGTGGACTAACTTTCATAAATTTGTATTGCCATTGACGAATTTCCTTTATACGAGGCCAGAAGAGGTGATTCCGAGTTCTCTGAGGACCTCAGTGCACTCAGGCAGAGGTTTCTTCACCATGAATCCAAGAGGGTTGGCAAGGCGACTTTCCGAGCTCATGCCAGTGTCCTTGGCAAGGACAACCCGAGCACTCTTCCGAAGGTGACTTTCCTTGTCGATCTCAGCGCATTCAGGGTCGCTTGATTCTACGAGTGTAACCTCGCAGACCTCCTCCTCATGGTCTCCCTCCACCTTAAGCTCGTAGCTCCCCGCCCAGTTAGTCACACCATCGACGGAGTAGGTAAGCTTCCCGTCTTCACTTTTTTTGCACTCCAATCGCACCTTTGCACCTGTTTACACCACACCGATGCGTTACCTTCAAGAAACCTCACAAAACAAAACAAAACAAATTGTGGTTTACCTTCCAAGTTCTTGCTGACCCGGGTTACGAACTGGGCGCGGCAGGTGTCACAGTAAACGTTTCCTTGTACGGAGAAGTGAGGGGGAGCTGCTGCATGAGCAATGCCGAGGAGGGATAAGAAGCAAAGGGCCGAGGCAAGGAAGAAGATAGCCTTGAGCGGTGTTGCCATTTTGTCTGTTTTGATTTAGAATGGGGATTCGATGTGAATAATAACTGCTATATAGGAGCAGGAGAGGGTTTTTTTTTTTTTTTAGTAAGAGGCAAAGGCTGTAATGAGTTGCTATTGACCCGTTCATTTCTCCCTTTCACTCAGAATTCCTTAATTTACTGATTACTCCATGAAGTTAGGTGAATTAGTCTGAGATCCTCCACAGTTCTCATCAACCTCCCATTTTTTTCTCTCAACCAAGAAATTAACTGTGGATATCCCATGTACATGACAATTGTTAGTACATTATAAAGATCACCCACTTCCAAGGTCTTCAACTAAATGCTGGTACATGATACGATACAAAAATTATTTCGCATTATGGCAAATTGTATTTCATATTATGAAATATATTTTTAGTTTTTATCAAATTTTAATTTGTCTCCTCTTGATTTTTTTTTTGTGTTATTATATCATTTTTAAAATTCTAAAACCTACTCATTCGGCATTTTTTTCTTTTTGTTTATAAAAAGTAAAGAGAAAAAGAAAAAAATCAAATTTTGAACTTAATCTCCTTCTAAAAAATAACAATTGCTAAGCTAAACCTTTGTATTTACTTCTTCGGCACATTTAGGCAGCCACTAGCTATAAATGAGTATATGATCTCCTTAGCTCGAGAGCACCCACCGTTGCTACCATGGACATTTACCTGTACTTCTAAAAAATATTATGTGCTTATATTGCATAAAAAAGTCCACTATCATCTCGATTTATGATCTACGCTGGCTTTGTTATTTACAATTTTTACAAGTTAAAGCCCATTTTTAACGCCATCAGCTGCTGAATTAGCTTTACTAAGCCGAGGAAGGAATAGGCTGAACACATTACCAAGCCCACAGAACAATAGGCTTTGCCCCATGGGAAGAGTACCTCTTTCTGTGGGAATTGAAGTGGTACTGGCTTTGGCAAGGTAAACCCATTTTTCAACAGCATCTTATTGAAATTAAAAACGAATCACGCCCATGCAGGCAAATCTCACAATCTTTCACGTCAAGGATCCAAAAATGGATTTGGATTTTCAATGACTAAAGCTGCAAATAAAGCAGAAAAGAAGCATATCCCTGAAAATGTTTCCAATTTGATCAAGAGAGGCTGCAGAAAATGTCAAATGTAATTCACACTCCACAGTCCAAACAACAAATAATAGTTACTAATACACTCAGATGCTAGTATGAAAATGAAAATAGTTGAACCTCTCTTGAAAACTGGGTTAACTCCTAGAGTTACAGATGAACTACTGCCTTTCATGATACAACTCCCAAGCCACTGCAACAACAACAAAACATATACCAATAAATATTTGATAAAAATCAAACAATTATAAGTTTCAAAAAATTTGTTCGTTCTTTTTTTCTTTAATCTTCTAATGATGGAAGTGATAACTTTCTTTAAAACTGAATCATCGGAAATTTTCATGTTACCTGTTTGGTTCCTGGCCCAATATCAAAAACATTGGATGGAACTGTTTCGAAATGAAATAAAAACTAACCTTAGCCAGCTTCATTCCTCTCCTTCACCAACTTTAGCAGCATCAAGCTTCGCAGCTTCTTCTGTAATGAAACAAATTTATGACACTATTGAATACTAATTCCAAAAACAAGACAATTATGCATTAATCCAAGAAAACCAGATCAGAGACATGTCAAATACAAAAGCAAGCTCACTGACTATTCTTGAAACATGATATCAACTATAGTTTGTGGCATTTCATGAATTACTAGAAAAATTAACAAGCAATAAATCCTTAATAACTTATATTACTAGTTCTAGCTTAACGGATGTCATCTGCCTTTTCTTGACATCAATCTTACTAATCCTTAATAATGCTAATTTCACTCTCATTCCAAAAGCTCTCCATCAACTAACACATTTGAAACTATTTATAGCAAAACTAACAAAAGAAAAAAGCAACAAATTTAGCAACCAACCTTTTGATATTGATGCAAAAGTAATTGTAGATGATACTTTAAGAAACATATCTAGCAATAATCAATATAGTTGGATCATAACTAGTAATGTCTTGAAAATTGTCCACCATATTACACAGACAGAAAGGTGTAATGTTCCAAAGATATCAATGTTAATGAAAAGTTTCAAAATGCAGAAACATGAGAGGCATAAGATACGTCTCACATAACTATTTGAATACCTAATAGTGACATTAAGAGGCAAAATCGAGTTAAACCATTCTCTTTACCTCCATCTTCTGGGATGTCAGAAGTCCACAAAGTAAGGTTATCCCTCAAGAGCTGCATAATCAATGTGCTATCTTTATAAGATTCCTCGCTCAAGCTATCCAACTCTGAGATAGCTTCATCAAAAGCTTGCTTGGCAAGGTGACAGGCCCTGGTGTATAAATTTAACATGTAACATGGACTTTCAAAATTATCCAGAAATAGCTGAACTAGAAAGTGAATACATTAAAAACAGCAGGCATACCTTTCAGGAGAATTCATAATTTCATAATAAAAGACAGAGAAGTTCAAGGCTAAACCTAATCGGATTGGATGTGTAGGAGACAACTCAGCTTCCGCTGTAGTAGTTGCTGACTGCAAGCAAACAACATAAAGACTCATCAACTTAGGCATGATAATAAAATGCACATTTCGAAAGGGTTATAGCCATCTTAGATTTCATAGCACAAGGTAAACAACTTATCAAGCTCAGCAAAAGGAATTGAACAAATATAATTCCAGTAGCCATCATAAAAGGAGAGCAATAACCTGAGAGTGAGGGAAAACAGAGTCAGACAGAATCTGCTTCCTTAGAAGAAAATGGCAGCCTAAATATTTTATTTTTTAAACCCCCCTTCCTTTATGACATTTGATTCATAAATACAGGGTAAGAAGAAATGAAATAAAGACAAAGTATCTCAAATGTAGGGAAAACTTCGGTGAAGTTCCTTATGCAAAGTTCATTAGGCTTCTTAATAAAATCAATCGGCATGTTAAAATTGAAAACTCAACATTGGCAATTAAAGTTAAAAAATTAAGATGCTTTTGATGTGGAATCAATAATTTTTAACACATGACCTGATTTCATTGAGGAACCTAACAAATTTCAGTTAAGAAATTCCACCTCTCTGTCTTACCCACAAACATAGTGTAGACCAAGAATGGGGAGAGAGAAACAGGTGGAAGAAATAAGCAAGCAAGCAATGCCATATTCCTACTTTTATTTCCCCATCATTTCTCCACAAAATATGAGGAAAATTCAACCAACCAACAATTATAAGTATAAATGTTCATTTAACAACCAACCTACATCTCCATAAAACAACCAAAATTTTTATTTGAAAATCCCTCATGATAAGCCAACTTAAACATAAGTGAACCGTAATAAACTCGCCTGATATGCTTTCAAAGACTGATCAGCAGCCTCTTTCCTCTCATCACCTATCTTAAACTCCGCCAAATACCTATAATAATCACCTTTCCTGCAACCAAACAAACCCAAAACCCTGAGAAAAACCCCCACATAATCAATGAACCGAAGAAAAAAAAAACAAAAGGATACTCACATTTTATAATAAAACACAGTAGACTCTCCTCCCAAACAAGAAGGAATTAGATGCTCATTGATTACACTCATAACATCTTTACAAATGTTGGACAACTCCAATTCCACTTTCAGCATATACCCTTTTATTTGCTTAACATTTTGCTCATTCCCTCTGGTCTCTTCCTTTTGCTCAATGGAAGATAAGATCCTCCACGATGCTCTTCGAGCACCAATCACGTTTTTGTACCCTACTGAGAGTAGATTTCGTTCCTCCACGGTAAGTTCCACATCAAGCTCCGCCAGTTTTTTCATAGCACCCACCATATCTGTAACAAAATAAAAAAAAAAAAACCACAGTTTAAAATGTTAAAGTCACCAAAAGAAGAAAAGAGCCAAGATCAAGGCCTTGTTTGGTTAGATCGGACCTTCGAAGCGTTCGGCTTGTTCAGCGAGCTTGGCGACGTAAACGAGGTTTTCACGTTCTCCGGAGGAATCCATGACTGAGTTAAAGATGTGTTTTTTTTTTTACGGTACTTTGAAAAAGAATGTAAAGCAAGCAAGGAAGAAAATGGTTTTTTGTTCGCGTTTTTTTGGGGTTGGTGGGTTGGAGAGGAGTCCGAGGACCAGTTGGGAGAACTAATATGAGTAAATATGGAGGAAGCGGGGACAAGACAGGACTGGCTGGCCTTGATTTGGAGTATCAATGACCCACGCGAGATTTGGGCCGTGTTTTGCACTCCATTAAATTAGACAATCTTACGTGGTCGTTTCAAGGAGTTTGTGGCGTAATAGATTTGTCTGACATTGTTGTTTCTGAGAAGTTTGTAAGGAAAAAGAAAATGACGGTGAAAGGTTACCTTTTAGTTGAACCCCTTTTTTTCTTTTGCCATTCAACAAGAACGTCAAATGGACCAACAGACCAGAAATTAACTATTCACTTGTTGTAAACAGCTACACCATTCCTTTTATTTATTTTCTTTAGGTAGAATTTGTGAATCAGTCTCCAAAATCAATAATCTTCTTCAGCTGAATCAGAAAGATGGTATTCCCAGATATCTTCCTGGATTTTCAGCTGAGGGATTCTCAGATTAGCCACCATCTCATTTATGACATTTTTAGGTACATTGAACTGGAAATGAAGCTAGATTTGCTCAGATTGATGAACTAGCCTGAGGTACTGCAATAAGTTATTAGAATGCAATCCATTGCAGCACAATAGTGTTGGTGGCAGACATGAAAAGCAAGGAATCATAAAAAAAAAAGAAAAGAAAAGCAAGGAATCATCAGGAAAAAGCTGGGAGAGAGAGAGAGAGGGACAATTCTTACTGAACCTGATACTATTGACTCTATAGCTCTGTGGACATTCTAGAAAGAACATTTAGTAGGATAGATTGGGCTTGACTGTTTTCCATTGACCACATATTATCAAAACCAAGCTTGAACAACATTGCCTATGGAAAATCGCTGCCCACCAGTCATGTGCTTTGTTCTGTTGTTCATATCCAAGTTCAAGGTCATCCCATATTTTCTTCTCTTCTTCTTTAGCCTTAGAGAGTGAAAAGCTTCATTTGCTATCCGAAGGTCATTTATAACTGCCTATTCTGCACAAAAGCACACTGGTTTTCAGTAGTCAACTCCCCCATGAAAGGTTTCATCCTATTAACTAACAGCTTGGAAATGATTTTGTTTATGAAATTGCAGCAACTAACAGGTCTGAACAGGGACACCTCCTCTAGTTTCTTAACCTTTGGAATGAGAATGATGTTTGTTCTATTCATCTCCTTGCGCAAATGCCCACTATTAAATACTGTGGATAGGCTTTACAATACTCTCCGAAGTCTGAAAGAAAACTTTATTGCGACCATCTGGCCCTGGTGACTTTATGACACCAACTGAAAACAGCCTGCATTATTTCATCTTAAGTTCCCTCAACAGCCAATACCTTCTTCATTTCATCACTCACCAATTTGAGCATGAACTCCAAAACATTCCCCCAATTTCTGTCCCTATTTGTAGTGAACTACTGCCTATAAAACTCCTCAAATTTTTTACAAATGACAACCTCCTCCTCTATCATAGACCATTTTCAGTCTTACTGCTAAGAATCTTATTTTGGCTTCTCTAAACAGTAGCCTGATGAAAAAATCTGGTATTTTGGTCCCCATATCTCAGCCATTCATTTCTGGACCTCTGCCACCAGGACATTCCTCCCTCCATGCTATGAAGCTTATTCACCAACTCTTGGACCTTTTCACAACACTGGCTTGATAAATCTTTGTCTTGATATCAGCTATCTGCCTCATAAAAATATCTATAAGTTTTTAGTTCAATAAATATTTGATATTTCCTTAAGAATGGGATAATAACAGGACTAGAGGAAATATAAGTCTGTTGTCCCTATAGAAGATTGAAAACTTTGAATCAGATTGAAGAAATAGAACAGTTGTTATGGAATTCTTTGAGTATAACTGTCTTTCCCACGCAGTCTGACTTGGTGACTTTGATCAAGCTAAATTAAAACACATTCCATTACCATTGGAAAAGAAAAATTATTATGCAGCTTCCCACGAGATTGCATTATCCAAGCACTTTTGTACACAGGCAAAAGTGACTCAGGACTGGTGGCTAAAACAGAGAATATTTGGGAAAACATTGAAATCCGATGCTTATGATCGGAAAATATCACATTAATATGCCAAAAGAAATCAATTGTTTTGGTAAGGAAATGGGATTTATATCTACTAGGGATGAGAAATAATTCATTTTCTTCATCCCAACTTGTACACTTATCTTTTACAATATGCTTCAGCCACACTGGCACATTGCACTTACAATTCATGGCTACAGGCTAGCAGAAACAAATGAGGAAGAGGATTCCTGTTTCTTAATGCTGTCTGCAACATGAGCAACCACTCCAGCGCCAGCATTATAAAGCCATTCGTTTTTCACCTGAATAAGGGTGGGAAAATCATATGAAAAGTTGAAAGAAGTAACATTCTTCCAAATCAAAAGTTTTAAGATTGAGATGGTTACATGGATGTTATTGTGGGCAAAAAAGGGCCAAAATGCTGAATGAAAACTGACATCAACTTTTTTCCATCCCAATTTCTGTAAACCTTGTATCATTTCCTCTGTTAACAAAGTGAAAGAGGTGTTATTACTGTCTAGGGACAATCAGAATGTTATTGTACAGATGCCATTGCCATACCATCGGATATCAGCAGAAATGATTACCTTCCATAAGTTCATAATATTCCATTGTATTTTGTGGGTTGGGTGCATTCTGTGCTGCCTCCTTTGCTTTGACAGCTTCTGGAGGAAAATTAGGGCCATCAGAAGAAACTGGTGGACAGTAGTCCATGTCGACAACATGTTTGTAACCATCCAAAGATTGTAGTGGGGGCTGCCAAATGCATAAAAAAGTCAGGAATATGCATGAAGTCAGAATGACTCTTGTTCAGTATTTCCATTTCATCTACTTTAATTCCGTCAATGATTCTAACTAAAGTGGTCATTGTTCTAAGAGACAGTGCAGCTTATCTTTAGGCACAGATGTACAAGAAAATTTACCGTGACAAGTTCTTTCTCTCTCCTGATAGAGGACGTGCGCCAACCAACCATATCTATTTGATGTCAAAGAAAATGCCCATAGGGTGGAACAGAGGAATAACAAGCAGAAAATCAACATAGCTAGCTAGATGTAATAGAAGAGAAAACTGATTCGGTAGGATACGATCATAAGATACATTTGCATATGCAATGCGACATCTAAATGCACCAAGCGCAGATCTGTAAATAGATATTATAACCATCAAATCAGTTACAAAAACAACTAGACTTAGCTAAGTTGTATCTTTAGGAGTAGAGGCCCAAGATTCAAATCCACACCTTCCCCCTCAGACATCCTCATTTGTATCAAAAAATAATAATAATAATAATAAATAAAAATAAAAGAAAGTGTCTTCAGTTGCCATAAAAGCTTGCTTTACTTACAGAAATTTTCCATCTTCACAATCAGATGCCATCCTCAAAAGCAGTGGGGGTCTGCTGGGCTTGCCATCAGTGAGAAATAGTTGCTTACCAGTTCGACCAACCACAAATGGAGCAATTGGGGCAGCAAGTTTCTCTAAAATAGGAAGTCCTAAGAGAAATGGAAGCTGAGGCACCACAAAGACTATATTAGAAACTGCAAAATGCAGAGGAAAGGTGATTGTAGTACAACAGATCACTAAATAAACATTTTTAACATTGAATACAATATCCAATGAGATTCAATCAGCATAGCAATGACATAGAGTTACAATACACAAGAAGTTTGCACAGCTATATATCCAACAAACTAGAGTATTATGCAAGAAATAAACTTGATAAACAATGCCCTCCAGAACAAACCTGCTTTCTACCTCTCACCCCAAGATGTGGAGTTGCCAAGGTAACAAAACTGACTGGCTCCAGTCCAGCAATCATCCCTTGTCTTGAAGGGGATGATGTTTGTAAATTTCCATCCGAAGAATCAGTTACATTATTAGACTGGGTACCACTTGAGTCATTTTCTGAGTAAAGAACGGCAATTGCATATCTTGCAAACAAGCCCCCAAGAGAATGGGCTAAAAATGAAATCCTTTTCAGGCTTTCAGTCTTCTTTACAACTTGCAGAACCTATTTAAACAAAACAAGGTGAAGTGAGTAACCGATAGTGCGGCACACTAAAAGTCATTCCACAAAACTCATAACGTATGAAAACATGCCAAGGAAGCCAACACTTATATCCACATAGTTTGAGATAGATTTAACAACTCACTTCATCAGCTAATCTCTTTCCAGCTCCATCAACCCCGGCAAAGGTTTTAGTATGGGTGTTACACGAACTAGCTGCAACAAATTATTAAATTATTAAACAAATAAGTAAAAATAAATTAAATCTTTAAACATACAAAATAAATGAGATTGAAGGTATGAACATACCATAAATCAGAAAGTTTCTTCCAAGCCGCCTTTTCAACTCTGCCTCTACATATGTCCAATCACTAGGGCTACATTATGAAAGTTTCAGCCAATTTGACATCAATGTGAAAACAAAAGCCATAAAGAATCACATTTTTGTATTAGTTAGTTCATGGATTAACAAACTAGGTCTAAGCTATTAAGTATTGACAGAAATTTATTAGATTCATTCAATGCTGTCATGCATACTTGTTCACTTAATCAACTGATTCCATGAAAACAGGAATTTGATCAACTACAATTCAAACACATAGTCATTATACCTAGCTAAGATTCCGTGAACAAGAACGAGAAGATGATCAGGCTCATTTTTCACGTTTGCAATGGTCTTGGATGACGTAAAGCTTCCTTGAGTGGTGGTACTCATAGCATGAGCTCTAAGGCCTTGATCTTTCCAATTACTATTCGTTCCTGAACAAGTTTAACAAAATCAAGTCAGCTAAACAGAAAGGTCAAGAATTCAAATGAAAGTAAAATGCACTTCCAGTCTTCCAATTACTACTCGTTCCTGTACAAGTTTATCAAAATCAAGTCAGCTAAACAGAATGGTCAAGAATTCAAATGAAAGCAAAATGCACTTCCAGTCTTCCAATTGCTACTAGTTCCCGTATCGTACAAGTTTATCAAAATCAAAGTCAGCTAAACAGAAAGGTCAAGAACTCAAATGAAAACAAAATGCACTTCCAGTCTTCCACAAAATCACTATCATGACCAATTACCATGCTTCAATCCTCTACATTCCTATTCTCAAGTTCTAAACAAATTTTAATGAAAAAAATAATTATTTCTCAATTAATCATTCATATTAGCAATGGTCGAATTCAAAATCCAAACCAAATCAAAATCTCACATCTCCAGAAGTAGAATCAAATTCTCTCCTAATTAAGCAAAGTAAAAGGTATAAAAAGAGTAAGAAACGAAAGAATTAAGCAAAAACCACATTACCGGAAGAGAAATTCAAATTGTGAGAAGAAGAGGAGCAAGAAGAGGAAGACGATGAGGAGCCGTACGGTCCAAAGGATCCGGTTTTGAAGCTACAATTTTTAGTATTACTACATAATCTCGGAGAATAACCGCATCCTGCTTGAATCAGAGAAGCCGTTGTCATTTCTATTTATATCTCCTACACTCGCTGACACGCAAGAACGCAAACAAACTTCCTCGATTATCGGACTCTCGGATGGTATGTCACCATCTGCACCATAACCTTTTCATTAACACGATGCACATACATGATGATAACATGGTCATCATTCACCATCAATTCATTTTGGTTCAAAAAGCAGGGCAAATGAGCATCCCCGGATTTTTCATTTTTATTTTTTGAATTTCCTTCTTTCCGCGTCACCATTCACCAATTCCTCCTGGACAAAGTTTTAGATTTTCGATAACGATGGAAATCGAGGGGAAAATGAAAAATTGGGAGAGAAAAAATCGGGAAGAGTTGGGGCGAACAGTACCGTTCGTTGCCTTGAGTTCAGTCAGAATGAGTGTGTATTTATTTATTTATTTATTTTCATTGAGTTGTTTGGTAGTGTCTGCGAAGGAGAAAGGCCGATTGGATTACCTAAACGCTTACGTGACCGACCTATAGAAAGTAGTGTTGTTCACGCCGGTCAAGGTTGGGTGACTTTAATCTTATTGACTGTGCTTTCTCGATACGTGATTGACGGCTGGCTCAGTGATGTACCCAGTGGGCCATGCTTTTTCAAATTATTTCTTTCACCTTATCGATAAGGTGTCGTAACTCGCAATAATAGTTTCTTTCCACAATTCAACTTACTTGTGTGTTTGTAATTCATTTTGTGTGACATACATGGAAAATAAAAAATTATCATATTATAAATAAGTTGATAGATTAAATACAAAATATTTTTTTTTAATTTTATGAAATTTATATATAAACTTTGTCAAAACTTTAAGTTGCATCCATCTTATCTTTTTTGTTTATTATATCAATTTTATCTTTTTTTTAGTACAGATATTTTTATCTATTTTATGATTTAAAATTAATCTTGTTCAAATTGAGAGTAATAAACTACAAAACTCTCTCAATAATAAAAATTATAAAATTCAAGTCATATTTAAATAATTAGAGAAAAAATTTACTTTTACTTTTTTTTTTAAAAAATTTCTTTGGTAATTTTATGTCATGTTCATATATCACAAAAATAATATACATTTTTTTTTGACCAAATAATACACATTATTAAATCATTAAGATGGATCAGCCCGAACCAAAATTCATTGGGCCAAAAGACTTGTAATGAAGCTCGTCATGAAATTGGTCGCCCAACTAAGGCCAGAGCCTAGAAGCAAGAACCCTAAAAACAAATTATTAAAAAAAAAAAAGCTTAATAGTCAAATAGACTCTCAACCTTTAGCATAAAATGAAATTAAGTCTTCAATATTTTATTGCGTAAAAATCAGTCCATGGCTTTTATTTCATTGTAAATAAACCGTCAACCTTTTAAAATTATACAATTAAGTCCAAATTTGTTAAATAACACTAACTTCCGTTAGTATTGCACACGTGGCATACCACGTGGTAGTCAACTAAGCTATCTACGTCAGCTTTCACGTTAGATGTCCAAACGACAGTTAGTATCATTTAACAGATTTGGACTTAATTGCATAATTTTAAAATGTTGAGGGTTTATTTATAATGAAATAAAAATTTATGGACTAATTTTCATACGATAAAACGTAAAGAGCTTAATTTTATTTTATGCTAAAAGTTGAAGGTCTATTTGACTATTAAACAAAAAAAAAAAAAAACAAAGCAAGTAGGTAAAACGTCTTTAGTTGCACCAATATGGCTAACGTTGTGGAGCACCCGTGGGCATTTTCGTCGCTGAAGATAAGTGGCTTGCTCATGGACAAGAGTTGAATAAGGCGGTGGCCGATGGTAACCTTGATCAGGACCATCATAGCCGTGCTTGTAGTAGTTGTAGGAAGATGAACGCCCGGTTGCATGGTAAGCAATCATGGGTTGGCTTTGATTGTATTTGTAGTAAAATTGGTTCAGTGCTGTATGGATATGGCCACAGCTCTGCCCTTTTTCCAGTTCCCCTCACTGTTTTCAGGACCTTCTTTTGGTCCAATGCTGCCCAACCAGTTACTGATACCTTTTGCTTCTATATGTCTATGTCTACATTTTCTACTCCTGAAAGAAAACACACCCAGTTAATTAGCATATTGGATGATCTTAAAGGTTGTGGGTTCAAGCGAGCTTAAACACGTAATTACATTAAGTGTCTTCTTCTTGTGAATTAAATAGATTAGGGGTTAAGAGGGTTTAAGATGGATTAAAATTTTCAAAAAAAAAAAACTGGAGCTCTGTTTGCTCTAGAATTTAACCGTGCAGTAAATTTGGAACAGATTATCAGCTGCCAAGATCTGTCCATATTTGAGAAGATGTCCATAAATAATATTAGTTGCCAACCTTCATTTCTCCTCTCTTTGTTTTGGCTCAAGGAACCTGATTTTGGACGCAGGCCATAAGGTTTTAATTTCCAAGGTGGCTAAAACTAGAGAACCCGGACAACACATCAGCAAAAACGATGTAGATCAAGTAATAGATACAACTAGAACAGAACAAAAACGAATACACTAATTAGTAATTACAAAAGCAGACAACGCAGTGTAGACAAAGAGAAAAATTCCTTGAATCCTTTTTTAACCCTAAAATTACAGATTTATAATATCAGTTATTATCGGGTTGAATTCCCCAATATTTCTCATGCCATGTGAGCAATCTTCCGGTAGTAGTAAGTGTTTATGTGATAAATTGTCAGTGTGGTGTGCACAAGAAGAAGATGGTATTGCAGTGATACCAAAAATTTTTAAGACAAATTCATGACGGTAAAAAAATATGCCGAAAAATTTTAGACAAAAAAGTTATTAATGGCCGGTTTGACGTGAAAAACCAGTCTGGTGCTGGCCAACACAAAGCAATTAACCTCGATTTCCCCTTTAATTTTGTCGCAAGTGTGCATGCACTCAGTATAAATAGTCTCCTTCATGTTTAAGGTCACAACTGCAATCAATCGCAAAAGAAATTCATAATTCCATTTGCAATGGCAGAGAAGGAAGGAGGCATCGTCAAGAAAGGCCATGAGGGAATGAAAACCGCTGTTGCTCTTCTCGAAGAGTTTGGGCTTCCAGCCGGACTTCTCCCTCTTGCAGATGTGATTGAAGTTGGTTTCGTCAGAAATACTGGCTACATGTGGATTCTGCAGAAGAAGAAGGTTGAGCATAACTTCAAGATGATCAGCAAACTGGTCAGCTATGACACTGAAATTACTGGTTTTGTTAACAAGAAGCAGATCAAGAAGCTCAAGGGAGTTAAGGCCAAGGAACTCATGTTGTGGCCTCCGGTGAATGAGATCATAGTGGATGACCCACCCACTGGAAAAATCCACTTCAAGAGCCTTGCCGGTATCACAAAGACTTTTCCGGTTGAAGCATTTGCTGCTGGGCAGTAAAATGCACCGTCTTGTTCTGGGGCAGCCACCGCATTCCAGTGTTTGTTTTCAGTTCACACTCCACCTAGCCTACACTGCAGCTGCCATGGTTTTGCTGCTTAATGTTTTACTTCTATGCAATTCTCTAGATAAGGTTTGGTGTATACTCGTGTCAGTATTCAACAAAGAACAATAAAACCAAGTGACTTTTTCATTCAATGGTTACTCCGAATCGAATTTCAACAAAAACACATTGATGAAATCCTTTACTTATATTCTCTGATTATCAGAAAGTTAATTGTCATAACCAAAACCAAATCAATTGTCCATTCACTGATAAAAATTCAAGTTCTCCCATTCATCAAAACACACAAATATGGATTCATAAAGACAAAAAAAGAAGAAGCTGAATTTAACAAAAATAACCATTAATTGCAACAGGGTAGTATTTCTTAAGGGTTACTGAATCATCTACAAAGGTTAATCTCCTGGAATAAACTAATTCCCAATCATGAATTGCAAGATCAATTTAGTTTCTGGACTGTTCACATAGAGCACTCATCTAATCGGTTTTTATGCAACTGAAAAGCAGGATTAACCCAAGTTCCACAATTGCATTGCATACCAGCCCAATTGAATGAACCCAATCGAGCATTGCAGCCCATGCACAGAAGTTTCTCTTCCACATACCCATCTTGAACAGGTTGCATCCACTTCAGGGGCTCCACGAATATGGAGGAACATTGGGTCGGTTCCTTCTCCCCAACTTTATTACCACTTCTCTTTCTCCAATTAAAACATTGTTCGCCTTTTCCGCGTTCGTGAGGAACTATGCTTTCCTCTGAAGCAACGATTCTTCTGCATCTTTTGCAGCGGTAGATGAGTTGAGGCTTCGAAACAGCTTCCGAATTAGGGTTACTGGTCGCTTCCATCTGTTCAATCAAGGAGAGATTCAACAGATTTTAGTATAACACAAACCAAACCATTATATAGAGGCAGCATTAATCCTCAGACATCTAATAAAAAGATATATTAACAGAGTCTGGGAATTATTCTAAAAATTAAAAAAAAAATAGAATCTAGGGTTTTATTCTTTCTATTAATTTCTTTTCACAATGCGAATAAAAAACAATTTTGAGAAGAAGTGAAAGAGTTACCTTCGAGGAGAATTCTCAACCGATCGATCGCTTTCTTATAATCTGCAAAGAGAGGATTTTTCTGTTTCAATTCGCTCCCAGTGTCTTGGCTCGAGGGTGTGCATATATATGGGTTTCTGCGAGGCGACATTTTAAAAACGTCTACGCGGCGTAGGTTTTATAGTGCACATTCAAAATTGGGCCAGGCTGGATCGTTTATTTGTTGGGCTTTATAAATTTGAATTAGGTTTCGATTGACTTGGGTTTTAAGCTTGAAATTTAAAAGTTTTTGTTTGATGTACTCATAATGAATATATTTTCTACATTTTCTATGTAGTTATACAATCATATTAAAATATCTTTTAGGTTACGGATTTTGCTGTCTTTCTTTTGTTTTTAACAGAGCATGGAAATCCCACGAGAGAGGAATAGCGAGGAAGATGATAATTTTCTTCGAACTAAGAAGAAAATATGTGCTACTAGGCTGGTAGAGAATGAGAGCGTTGCTCTAGGGGAGGCTAATGGAGATGTTGCTGCTAAGGTTCCTTCTTTCAAGGATACCTTATTGGGTTCGCATAATGTTAACAGTTCCAGATCGCATATGGAGTTGGAGAATCTTGAGAATACTGAAGGATTAATTTTAATATCTCGAAGAGGGTTGTGTCCAACTATCTCTATTTCAAAAGAGTTTAGAGTGTCCTTACAAAAGCCATGGGAAGATTGTGTGATCATTAAGTTACTTGGTAGGTCTATTGGATATAGGATCGTGGAGGAGAAGTTAAGACGATTATGGAATCTGAAGGGAGAGTACGAGCTTATTAAACTGGGAGAGGGGTTCTTCTTAGTCAAGTTCTCTTATCCCAAGGATCTCCAGTTTGCTTTGGAAGAAGGGCCATGGTTAATATTTGGTCATTATCTAACTGTAAGGCATTGGCAACCGGACTTTAGGCCACAAAATGCTTCAATAGATTCCACTACTGTTTGGATTAGGTTTCCTGGTTTACCTATTGAATATTATGATGAGCGTGTCTTTATGACAATGGGGAATACGATTGGAAAGGCATTGTAGGTGGATAGCATAACTAGGATGGCGACTAGAGGAAAATTTGTCTGGGGTATGTGTTGAGGTTGACTTGAACAAGCAAATGGTGCCAAAAATTTTCATGGAAGACTATTGGCAGCCAGTGGAGTATGAAGGTTTAAATCTAATATGTTTTACTTGTGGACGGATGGGACACAAAGGAGTATGCCCATACCAAGCTAATATTGAGTCTGTAAAAGATACAGCTACGGAGGAGAAGGAGAAATCGAAGCGACCAGTGCATGTGAAAGAGGTTAGTTCCAGCAAGATGCAGGTAGAAAATGTGGAGTCTCAGGCACAGGAATTTGGCCCATGGATGATTTTGAAAAACAGGAAGCCACGGCATAATCAACAACGTAATGCTGAGGATAGTGGTGCATGTAATGTAAAGGGTTCTAGGTTTGAGCCTTTGACGTTGGAGGAAAGTAAAATGCAAGTGGTTAGGGAGCTAATCTACGACTGGGCTACGGGTCAAGATGGATCAATTAATGTAGCCATGCACGTAGAGATGGAGAATGAGCATGGAGAGGTAGTTAGTAAAAGTTTTGAGAAGAAATTGGTACAGGAGCCCACATTAATGGCAAATGAGGATGTACAAGGGCAAAAATGTTCATTAGATAAAGCTGAAATTAAGGAGTCCCATGTGGACACTCAGAAAGCTACTTCTCTTGAGGGACTGAGTCAACATAGAGAACAACAACTTGGCTTAGGACAGCCAAAGTGCATTGTTGCTGACTCAACAACTTCAGAAAGTCAAAGTGAGGGGGTCGGTGGTGAAAATTGTTGGTTTAAAAAGAAAAGAAGAGCAGTAACTGCAGAAAGAGAAGGAAAATAACACAAAGAAAATAGGCTGAAAAGTTTACTACTACATTTTGACAAGCCAAATCTGATTTAAATACATAAACGAATAACTGAAAATTCCCAAGAAAATGCATTACGCAACTAGCATGTTCTCCTACTTTCTTGCCACTACAATCCACTTCACAACTAGCATGTTCTCCTAGTCTCTTGCCACTACACAACTAACATGTTCTCCTAGTCTCTTGCCACTAAAATCCACTACTTCCATGAAAGCAACTACTTGATGCACAACTTCAACACTCCTCCTTGCTTCAATAGTTGCAGACTCCAAGCTTCTTTCTCAACAATTCAAATATGTTTTCAGGGAGTGCTTTGGTGAATATGTCAGCAATCTGATCATTAGTCTTGCAATATAACAAGCATACTTCATTCTTTTGTACTTCCCTTAAGAAATACAACTTAATATTAAAATGTTTTGTCTTCCCATGGAAGACAGGATTGTTGGAGATTGCAATTGCTGCTTGATTATCAACAAACACCTTTGTACTCTCCTTTTGCTCCATATGCAAATCAGTCAAGACTTTTCTAAGCCATAAGGCTTGATTCACAACTGCAGTGGCGGCAATGAACTCAGCTTCAGCCGTCAATTGTGCCACAGTCTCCTGCTTCTTGGAACTCTATGAGAACACTCCTGAGCCAAAAGTGAAAAAGTACCCTGAGGTACTCTTCATATCATCTAAGGACCCTACCCAATCACTATCAGAATACCCATGAAACAGAAAATTATGATTATAACAAAACAAAACTCCATAATCAAGAGTCCCTCTGACATATCTAAGAACACGTTTGGCTGCTTCTACCCAAAATTGTTTAGGAGGCCCTTTCTCGTACAACATGCATCTGGCCATCTCCATTATGGTTCTATTCTTCCTTTCGCTCACTCCATTCTGCTGTAGAGTGTAAGGAGCAATCAACTGGTGCTCAATGCCATCCTCATCACAGAATAAATTGAACTGTTTTGATGTATACTCTTTGCCATTGTCTGATCTCAAGACTTGAATTCTGCAGTTACTCTGATTCTCAATCCATGCTTTGAACTTCCAAAATACTTCTGCAACCTATGTCTTGAACCTAAGAAAGTAAATCCAACACATTCTTGTTAAATCATTAATGAAAACAATGTAGTATTTACTTCCCTTTAAGGATAGAGTTCTCTGAGGTCCACAGAGGTCTGTATGAATCAACTGCAACTTCTGCGATACTCTCCAAGTTGTCTGTGAAAATGGCAGCCTTCTTTGCTTGCCAAATTGACATGCACTGCAACTTGATGAAAACTCTTCCAGTGAAGGTAAGCCTTGCACTAGCTCTATTTTCTTCATGTATAGAAGTGCTACATGATTGAAGTGCCCTAGCCTCTTATGCCAAAGTTCTGTAGTATTGATTGAGCTTGGTTATGGAGCTTGCTCCTCCTCCATTAAGTCCAAGGAGAAACTTTTACCTTTCATTCTGACTTTGAACATATCATGACCATCTGCATCCTTAATCAAACATATCTTGTCTTCAAATATCACTTTGAAGCCTTTATCTAGCAGCTGACCCACACTTAACAAATTTTGATTAATATCAGGTACATAAAACACATCAGTTATGATTCTAGTACCTGAACAGCTTTCAATGGCAACAGTCCCTTTCCCTTTAACAGCAATACAGTCACCATTACCAATTTTGACATGTGATGTTACAGATCTATCAAGCTCCTTGAAAAGCTCTTCATCATAAGTCATGTGATTGGTGCAGCCACTATCAATTAGCCAGCTTCCACTTGAGTTGTTGGTTGCAAAACAAGTTGCCACAAATAGCTGCTCCTCTTCTTGTTGATCTGCAACTTGAGCCTCATTCTTCTGCTGTTGATTTTTGTTCCTTCAGATTTTCTCAATATGGCCCAATTGATTGCATTTTCTGCATCTCACATCAGGTTTTCTCCAACACTTGACTTGAGGATGATTCTTTCTTCCACAATACTGACAAGGAGGGTATACTCCTTTGTTGTTGTTGCCTCCACTACTACTGTTATTGTTTGCAGCAGCATCATTTGAGTTAGCATAACTTTTCTTCCATTTCCTTTTCTTTCCTTTCTTGCCTTCATTGATCTGCAACTGTGCTTGCAGAGCTCCTTCCACTGAGCCTTCCTGTCTCATCATTCTCCTTTGTTCTTGTGCCTGTAAAGCATTCAACAACTCTGCCAAGGTGATACTTGACAGGTCCTTAGAATTCTCCAATGAGGAAATTGTTGCCTCAAATCTTTCAGGTATAGTAACAAGGATTTTTTGCACAATCCTACTATCAGGAAAATCAGTACCAAGCAATCTTACCTTATTGACAATGCTTAGAAGTCTGTCAAAATATTCTTTGATTGTTTCTGACTCCTTCATCCTCTGCATTTCAAATTCCCTTACCAAGTTCAGCACCTGCATCCCTCTGATTCTCTCATTGCCAGCATACTCTTCTTTGAGAAAATTCCAGATCTCTTTGGCTGACTTGAAGGTCATAATTTTGGTGAAGATTGTTGGTGAGACAGCTGAAAACAAACAGGCTCTTGCCTTTGACTTTTGTTGCCTCTTTTCTTTGTTATTCTTCAACTGTGCAAGTGTTGGATTGTTTGGCAGAGGAGGAATCTCGTAGTCCTCTTCACCTGCATCCCAGAGGTCACTTGCATCCAAATATGCTCATTTTAACTGCCCAAACTTGATAATTCTCTCCATCAAATACAGGCGGAGCAACAACTGCAAATGGTGTTTTTGTGTCCATTGTTTTGATGGCTTTTTAAGAGAAGAAATTTGGCTTATGGTCCCTTAAGAAAATAGGCTCGAATACCACTTTGTTGGTTTAAAAAGAAAAGAAGAGCAGTAACTGCAGAAAGAGAAGGAAAATAACACAAAGAAAATAGGCTGAAAAGTTTACTACTACATTTTGACAAGCCAAATCTGATTTAAATACATAAACGAATAACTGAAAATTCCTAAGAAAATGCATTACGCAACTAGCATGTTCTCCTAGTCTCTTGCCACTACACAACTAACATGTTCTCGTAGTCTCTTGCCACTAGTCTCTTGCCACTAAAATCCACTACTTCCATGAAAGCAACTACTTGATGCACAACTTCAACAAAAATAATGAGCTGGCTTCTTCATTGCTTTCAAAATCCCCAAATGCAGTACCTGAAACGTAATTCATGGAGTTTGAAGAAGAAGAACTTCGGGTTCAGCCATGCTTTAGAAGAATGGATGAGGCCTGAATCTTACATATTATTATTTTGTTATGAATATTTTATTATGGAATTGTAGAGAAGCTGGAAATAGCAAATTCTTAAGAAATATGAAGGATTTATTAAGGTTGTATAAACCACCAATACTAGTTGTTGTAGAACCACAAATAAGTGGTGAGAAGGCTAAGAAGGTTATTAAGAAGCTGCACTTTGATAGCTTCTATGTTTCTGAACCAAGGGGATTTTCAGGAGGTATTTGGCTTTGTTAGTCTCCTGAAAGTGTTAAGTTGAAGGTTCTCTATGTATCGCAACAGGTCATACATGTCGTTGCTCGTGGTAGGGAAGGCAGAGATTGGCTTTTTTCAACCATTTACGCTAATCCAAAATTTGAGGTCATAAGAGCTTTGTGGGGAGATCTAGAAGAGTTTTCTTCTGTGGTAAGCATGCCTTGGCTGCTTGTTAGCGATTATAATGATGTTAGCAATAACCTAGAAAAAAAAGGGTGGGCAAAATGTGTTATCTGTTAGAACCTCACAGTTTAATGAAATGATGACAAACTGTCGGTTACTTGACTTAGGTTTCCAGGAGAGTAAGTTTTCTTGGAGTAATCGAAGAGAAGGCTAGGCTAGAGTACAGGAAAGACTAGATAGGGTGCTTTCAAATTCGGGTTGGAGGCTATTATTTCCAGAAGCTCTTGTGAAACATCTTGCTCGAACTCACTTTGATCACTTGTAACGACCCGTTACCACATTTTCACCTTAATTTTACACCATTTATCTGGTTGGGCTGTCTATGATACTTCACTTTTACTAATGTTAAACATATTTAATATAACATTGTTAATATAATACACATCCCCTATCTTATTTACAAAAATGTAGTACTGTATACATGCCTAAATACAGAAAATAAATGATCGTACCTGATATATTTTAGTCAGTCTATCACATTGTCCATTATGTGCAGCCGTAATCCACAAATATTGGATCACACCATCATTAAAACCTGAAATGTTAAAATTGGGGAGTGAGCAAACCACGGCTCAGTAAGAGAGTTATATGTCACACTTGATATTCAGCTATCTATATGCTGAAAATATTTTTTTATTTTTATTTTTTGATAATTCTTCCTAACTGGCTCTAGGCTCACATGTAGGAAGGATACTACAGTCGGCTAGGGATCCAGATAGAGTAAGGTAGGTATTTTAGAATACCATACTTGTTCCGGAACCTAGAAGCAACTGTAGAGAGTATTAAATCCATTTTTCTCAAAATGATATGATTTTCATTTTTCACGGAGTAAACCACTTATTTCTTTTCACTTCAGTATCCTTTAAAACACATGACAGTTCAGTAGTAAAACAGTGGTTTACTTCTCTTCTCTTCAGTACAGTGATTTGTAATTATCCAATCACTGGATAAACATTTCTTCGATTATTTCTATCTTAGAAATAATTCTTATGTTATTCTTTTAGAATAAACATTTATTTCTCTTTTCAAATCAGTAACCGTATCGTACAGTTCAGTAAAAAAGTATATTCAGTATTCAGTAAAACAGTATCTCGATACGGTTCAGTCAGTAACAGTAAATAGTAGCTACCAATTCAGTAATTAGTATACGGTAGCTTTCAGTTCAGTAAACAGTAAATGGTAGCTTTCAGTTTAGTAAAACAGTAATCAGTGGCTACCATTTCAATGCACAATACAATTCTGTAAACACAGTATTTTGGTACGGTTTTTCATCAGTAAACAGTAACCAGTGATCAGTACAGTAAATAATACAGTACAGTAAATAGGATTCCGTAAATCCTTTCAGTAAACAGTAATCAGTGTGTGA
Organism: Heritiera littoralis; assembly: GCA_031772115.1. NCBI lineage: Eukaryota > Viridiplantae > Streptophyta > Magnoliopsida > Malvales > Malvaceae > Heritiera > Heritiera littoralis. The sequence goes on along the minus strand of JAPDPK010000026.1, from coordinate 2,683,656 downwards.
GACCAGGCATCAAATAAATCATGCTATCATCGTTCCCCCTCCCTCTTGCGAGAACGGAATTTACCGCTATTGGGGTGCACCCGTAGGCCATCGCCCCTCACGGCTATCTCTGCTAGATCTATGGCCATAATCTATAAGTGGTCCTCGGGTCCACTTGCCAAGTGACCTCGAGACCGCTGATGACTTGGCGGGTCCATCAACCCTGTGACGCCCTGAGGTGCACTCGTTGGTCCATCGACCCGAGCCACCGCCCCAGGTGGGTCACGCAATTACATGAATAATAATGCATGAACTCAGGGCTTAAAGTCTCAAAACAGTATAAACCGTACCATAGCCTTTATGGATTTTTTAAACACCGTAAATCAAATATCCATATGGCTCACATGTAAATATAATCACCTTTATGAAATTTATAAAATAAATAACATTTTTCAAATTATTTCATAAAGGTATATATCATGTTTTCCATATGATGAAGACAGTTTGCAAAATCATCACTGAAAGTATAGAAGGGCAAAACTGTCTTTTCTCCACCGTAAAACACGTATGCACGCTTTTCCGTGCTTTCACTTGAAAACATGGTTTTTCAATAATTTATGAAAAATAAAATATTTATTTTTCCAAATTCATAAATCCCATAACCATGTTTCTTTCTAAAAACCCGTGTAGAGACCTCTAGTCTCGAAATCATAGTTTTTCATCATTTCTTAACCTTTATGGAATTTATATAATTATTTATCTCACAATTAAAACCATAAAGGTTTTATATTAAATCAAGTGAATATTTAAGAATATTTATAAAAATATTCACTTCGGCCTCTTTTTTATTTTCATCTTGTTTCACATGAAATATCACCTACCGGTAAATTTTCGGTGATTTCCTTTTTACCACAGTCGAAAACATGAATATTTTAAAATTAAATATCACTATATTCATGTTTTATGAAATTTACTTAATTTCTCGATTTTCGTTCTCAAAATCGATCCACGTGAAATCAAATCTTTTATTTTGATTTTCGGTAAATTTCAGAAATTTTTCGATAATTTTTCGGCAGTATAACGACTGCCGATTTGGCTAGCCTCCTGCACGAAAAATACAATTTATATTTCTCAACCGGTATTTCACCATAATTTAAGACCGATAAATCACCACAAATTTCCAAACCAATCATTATAAATTGCATTTATAAATTAAATGCATAATTTAAAACATGTGGCCGAATATCCTTACAGGCGGCACATGTCTCCCTTACCTGTTTCGGGTCGGCGACTGCCTCTTGAAGGTCGTGCCCGTGTTCACCTCGCCCGATTCCATTGGCTCGGTCATCGAGGGAATTTTCTAGAAATTAAATTCTAAAATTTAGAATTTTTCCACAATTATTTAAATAAATAAATTATTTAAATAATTTACTATTTTTCGGGATTTCTTACCGATTCCCGTAATTCTCGGGAATTCTCCAAATTCCCGGAATTCCTTTTCCCTTTTTCTTTCTTCTTTTTCTTCCTTCTTTCTTTTTCTCTTTTCTTTTCTTTTTCTTTTTCCTTTTTCTTTTCTTTTTCTTTTTCTTTTCCCTTTTCTTTCCTTTTCCCGCCGGACCGGTCTGCCTCCTTCACCGCCGGTTCTCCTCCGGTGGCCGGTTCTCCGGCGGTTCGGTGGCTCCACAGCTGGCCGGCACCACGACGAAGCTGGATCTGGCCTCCGTTCGTCACGAATCGACGGCACGGCGGCGGATCTACTCGGTTTTGGTTCGGCTCCTTCTCCTCCTCCGTCGGCCTTCCTCCACCGTTCTCCGCCTGAACCGTGGCCTCCATCGTCTTCCTCGCCCTCCAGTGGTGCTTCGGTGGCAGTGGCGGTGGCTGGTTTGGCCGGCACCGCCACTTTCTCTTCTCTTCTCCTTCTCGGTTTTCCGTCGGTTTCCGCCCCTGTTCCTTTCCGTTTTTTCCTTCGCCGGTCGTCCTCTTCCCTTCCTTTCTTCGCCGGCGACATCATCTCTCCCTTCCTCTCTCTTTTCCCTCGCCGGCGGTGGCATCTCCGCCACCGACGGTAATGGTTGGGAAGGGGTCGGGGTTGTCCCGATCCTTCCTCTGTTTTCTGTTTCTTTCTCTTTTTTTTTTCATTTAATTATATACACACATATATATATATATATTATATACAAAATACATATAATAATATTATTATATATATTATAGTACTATAGATATATTTTATTTATATATAAATGTGTATATATTTCATGTATTAACAAAATACATATTTCGTATATACATATATGTTGAATTTAAATTACATAACATATATATATATATATATAAATGAAATAATACAATATATATTGTATGTACAATATATATATTTTCTTCTCATTTCTTATTTAATTTGGATTTCTATTTATCCAAATTAAATTTCCTTCTTTCATTATTTTCCATAATATCTCATCTTATTTTTCTGATTTAATTTTCCTTCACTCGGATTTCCACCATCCGTTTCCTTTCTCAATTCTCGGGATTTTCACCAATATCCCGTTCTCACAATTTTATTTATTTATTTATTTCCAATATTTATTTCCAATATGTATAATTTTCAATAATTGAAAAATTTACGGTTATCACATCACTGCTCATTACTGCTTCAATGCGAACCAATCGAGGTTGTTGATAAAGTGAAAAGGCCATTCAGGTTTCAAAGCATGTGGTTGTGTAAGGAGGAAGTAGAGGATATGGTTAAGGAGGTTTGGTTGGATGGGTCTTGCACATTACTAGTGAAGGCGAAGAGGTTAAAACAGGGTTTAATGGAGTGGAATCAATCAACATTTGGGAACTTATTTGGGAGTAAGAGAAGATCGTGTGCGAGGATTGCTGGTGTGCAAAAGGCTCTTGGAGAGAAGTATTCGCATCAACTAGCCTTATTGGAGAATATGCTTGTCAGGGAGTATCTTTGTCAGGAAGAACTTTTCCGGTTTCAAAAATCTAGAAGAGATTGGATTGTGGATGGCGAGCGTAACACCCACTTTTATCATTTATCAACTATGTGTCGGAGAAGGCATAATAAAATCTCTATGTTAAAGGACACAAATGGTGATTGGGTTTCAAATCAGGAGCATTTAAAGGCTATGATTTTGCAGTTTTACATTGATTAAATTGGATGGCCAGTCGCACATGGTCATTGAGGAGTCTTGTCCTATGAAGCTTAGGAATGACCAAGCACAGAGTATGGATGGCTTGATAATTGTTGAAGAAGTTCGAAAAGCATTATTTCAAATGAAACCTTGGAAGGCACCTGGAATGGATGGGTTTCAAGCGGGATTCCTCTAGAGTGCGTTTGGATGGAAAATTTTGAAATTTTGAGACATTGTAAAATGAAGACATTTTAAAATTTATCATTTTAAAGTGCTAGTATTTATAATTGACTTGTTTGGATAAAAAATTTTTAGAAAGAATTTTTGAATACTAGAATTTGATTAAATAAAAATAATTATAAAAGAAAAATAATAATATTATATATTAGAAAAAGAAAAATATCAAATAACATATGCAATATGGGTATCATTTGATTTGTAAAAATGTATAAATATTATTAATAATATAAAAAATAAAGAGATATATTAAATTTAAATAAAATAAGATGTTTTTTGTTTTTAACTTTATATTTAATAGTGGGTCATGTCTAATAAAGTAGGAAAGAATGGAAGGAATTTTGAAAAACCACCTCTTTAGGTGGATTTTCAAAAGAGAATTTGAGTATTTCAAATTATCTTTTAAAATCCCTCTTAAATTTTCAAATTCTTTAAAATTTTTTACCAAACAAGAAATTTACATTTTGGACTTTTAAATATCTTGATTGAAATGAATTTCCTCCTTGAAATTTCTCATCCAAACACACCCCTAGCGTTTTTGGTCAGTTACAGGTAATTCTTTAGTTGATCTTGTCAGGCATGCTTTGGAATCGGGTGTATTTCCTGTTGAGTTGAATTCTAATTTGGTTTCTTTAATTCCTAAGGTGCCTAATCCTGATACAGTATGATTGTTCAGACCGATCAGCCTATGTACAGTTATGTATAAGCTAATTACAAAGGTACTAGTTAATCGATTACGTCCTTTTTTGAATGATTTGGTGTCACCAGTGCAAAGTAGTTTTATCCTAAGTAGGCAGATGACAGACAACATTATGTTGCCTCAAGAGTTAATTCATACAATTAAGAGGTCTAAAAGAAAAAGTGGGTTTAATGGGGATTAAAGTAGACCTAGAGAAAGCCTATGATAGGGTGCTTTGGGATTTCTTGGAAGAGACCTTAGTTGAATTTGGATTTTCTTAGAAATGGGTAAGGCTGATTCTATTCTGTGTTAAAAGCCCTTCAATGACTGTGTTATGGAATAGGGAGAATCTAGATCTTTTTAAGCCACTATGGGGTTTAAGACAAGGAGAACCTCTCTCTCCTTTATCTGTTTGTACTGTGTATGGAGAGATTGGGCCATATGATTGATAATAAGGTTAAGGAAGGTAGTTGGAAACCTATATCAGTAGGGATAAATGGTGTAAAGGTGTCTCACTTAATGTTTGCTAATGATTTGTTTCTCTTTGGAAGGGCTCAAAATCGGCAGGCTAAAGTCATCAAGGCAGTCCTAGATCATTTTTGTAGATCATCAGGAGTTAAGGTGAGCTTGGAGAAATCAAAAGTTTTTATTTCACCAAGGGCTGCAGCAGCTGTTAGTAGAGGTGTGACTAGCTCGCTTGGTATTGCTTATACTCAGGATATAGCACTACAAGAAAATTGATTTTCAGCGACGGAAATTTAGCTACGGAATTTTTCCGTCGCTGATAATTAGTATTAGCGACGGATTAGCGACGGAATTTATAATGAATTTAGCGACGGAATTAGCGACGGATTAGCGACAGAAATTCGTCGGTAATTAGCGACGGAATATTTTCCGTCGCTAATTCTGTCGCTAATTATGGCGGGATATACTGTTTAATTGCGCCAAATTATTAGCAACGGAATTAGCGACGGAATTATCCGTCGCTAAACCCAAAACATAGATAGAATTTAGTGACGGAATTTTTCCGTCGCTAATTCCGTAGCTAAATCTCATTAGCTACGGAATTAGCGACGGAAAAATTCCGTCGCCAAGTTCCCACATCATTTTCGGTCCAAAATGTTCATGGAATTTAGCGACGGAAAAATTCCGTCGCCAATTCCGTAGCTAAAGCTCATTAGCTACGGAATTAGCGACGGAAAAATTCCGTCGCCAAATTCCCACATGATTTTTCGGTGCAAAAGTTCATATCTAATTTAGCGACGGAATTTTTCCGTCGCTAATTCCGTAGCTCGCTAATTCCGTAGCTAAAGCTCATTAGCTACGGAATTAGCGACGGAAAAATTCCGTCGCTAAATTCCCATAAACATTTTAGACCGAAAATGATGTGGGAACTTAGCGACGGAATTTTTCCGTCGCTAATTCCGTAGCTAAAACTCATTAGCTACGGAATTAGCGACGGAAAAATTCCGTCGCTAAATTCCCACATGATTTTTTCGGTGGAAAAGTTCATGGGAACTTAGCGACGGAATTTTTCCGTCGCTAATTCCGTAGCTAAAACTCATTAGCTACGGAATTAGCGACGGAAAAATTCCGTCGCTAAGTTCCCACATCATTTTCAGTCTAAAGTGTTCATGGAATTTTGCGATGGAATTTTTCCGTCGCCAATTCCGTAGCTAATGAGCTTTAGCTACGGAATTAGCGACGGAAAAATTCCGTCAACAAAATTCCCATGAACTTTTGCACCGAAAAATCATGTGGGAATTTGGCGACGGAATTTTTCTGTCGCTAATTCCGTAGCTAATGAGCTTTAGCTACGGAATTAGCGACGGAATTTTTCCGTCGCTAAATTCCATGAACATTTTAGACCGAAAATGATGTGGGAACTTGGCGACGGAATTTTTCCGTCGCTAATTCCGTAGCTAATGAGCTTTAGCTACGGAATTAGCGACGGAAAAATTCCGTCGCTAAGTTCCCACATCATTTTCGGTCTAAAATGTTCATGGAATTTAGCGACGGAATTTTTCCGTCGCCAATTCCGTAGCTAATGAGCTTTAGCTACGAAATTAGCGACGGAAAAATTCCGTCGCTAAATTCCCATGAACATTTTAGATCGAAAATGATGTGGGAACTTAGCGAATGAATTTTTCCGTCGCTAATTCCGTAGCTAAAGCTCATTAGCTACGGAATTAGCAACGGAAAAATTCCATCGCAAAATTCCATGAACATTTGAGATCGAAAATGATGTGGGAACTTAGCGACGGAATTTTTCCGTCGCTAATTCCGTAGCTAATGAGATTTAGCTACGGAATTAGCGACGGAAATATTCCGTCGCTAAATTCCCTCCAAAATTCCCTCCAAAATATTTTAGAAAAGGTCAAAAAATTAGCGACGGAATTTTTCCGTCGCTAATTCCGTAGCTAATGAGCTTTAGCTACGGAATTAGCGACGGAAAAATTCCGTCGCTAAATTCCCTCCAAATTTTCTGGGAGAAAAGATGAAAAAAATTAGCGACGGAATTTTTCCGTCGGTAATTCCGTAGCTAAAGCTCATTAGCTACGGAATTAGCGACGGAAAAATTCCGTCGCTAATTCCTCCTGTAGCGTGTAAGATCTATTTGGCGACGGAATTTTTCCGTCGCTAATCCGACGGAAATTCCGTCGCTAATACCTCGAAATTCGTGATTCACTTTCTTTTTCTTCTTCTTCCGCCCGTGATGGTCAAATTTTCTGCTTGTTTTTCTCTTCCTCTCCCCTTTGCGCCGCCGTCCCTTACCCCACCGAAGCTGCGCCGCCGGTCTGTTACACCTCCACCTGCCGCCGGTCACCTCTCTCCTCTCATCACAGCCGGCGCCTCCTAGTTTTTAAAGAAGAAAACCAACACAGCCCACTCCTCTGAAGCTTGCCACTGCGCCCATAGGCGCCGCTGCTGTCGCCCGCCCCTGCCATCGCCGTTGCTGCCGCCACTGCCCGCCGCCGGTCTTCCTTACCGCCGGTCATACTCTTGGTATATAGTAGTTGTATTATTTTTAAATTTAAAAGATATAATTATTTGTTTGGTAGTTTGTTTATGTAAAATATATATTTATTTGTATTTATAATAATATTAGTAGAAATTTTGTATTTATTGGGAAAAATTATTTTTGTTAGATTTGAAATATATAAATTTATTTATGTAAATTTAATTTGGTCATAATATTATTAATTATAAAAATTTATTGTTGTTTTATTGTATCTAATTATATGATAGTAATAGATTGATTGAACTACTATTATTAATTTTTATTTATTTGTTTAATTTGTTTATTTAAAATATATATTTAAAATGTTAATTTGTTTTTAGTTGTTTATTTTTGTTTGTCCGTATTTATAATAATATTACTAGAAATTTTGAATTTAAATGTTTAAAGTTATTTTTGTTACATTTTAAATATATAAATTTATTTATGTAAATTTAATTTGGTCATAATATTATTAATTCTGAATATTTATTATTGTTTTAGTGTATCTAATTATATGATATTAATAAATTAATTGAATTAGTATTATTAATTTTGGGATTAATGTGAGATATATACATTGTTATATATATTATTTTTTTTCATTGCATAAATGTATATATTGTTGTATTAATAGTTTTAATATGTATTGTAACGAAAGTTGTATGTATTGTAATCGTTATTTTTTTATTTTAAAATAGAAAGAAAATAATATTTAATTTTTAATATGTAGTTTTTATGCTTTTGTAGGTTATTTAATATTAATAAGGAGTGCTTTGGTGGATTGTGATCGTGAGGTAATATTTTAACTATTTTATTATGCATTTTATAATAAATAATTGTTAATTTTGATTTAAAATTTTTATTTTGTTTTTAAATTGGTTGAGATATTTGCTTTGATTGCTATATTTTATTTATTTTGTGTGGTTTTGTTTATTAAATTACAGATCTTTTATTCAGATCGTATCATGAATAAGGATAGGAGTTGGATGTACAACCGGTTAGATAGTAATAGTTATATTACAAATGAGTTTTTAAATGGAGTTGAAGAGTTTATCGATTTTGCATGTTCAAATAGGCAGTTTGTCAGTGGAGATAGAATAAAATGTCCTTGCATCAAATGTCAAAATAGAATCTTTTTAGAATGTGATAAGGTACGGGAACATTTGTTTTACAAAGGTTTTATGGGTGGTTATACTATTTGGGAAAAACATGGTGAAGTTGTTGAAGGAGAATCCTCAAGAAATAGAGACGAGATTGGTGATCTGATGTATGAAATGTATTCAGAACAAAACCCGTATAATAGAATGGTGAGGGATGCTTGTCATATTAATTTTGACGGGAATGCTAATCAGTCAAGATTTGATGAGCATGAACAAAATTCATCAAGACAAAACTTTGCTTCTCTGTTAAATGATGCAAATGAACCATTGTGGACAGAATGTTCTAAGCACACGACATTATCTGCTATGTCACAATTGTGTAATTGGAAGTCGGAGCACAATGTTAGTGAAGCATGTTTTAATCGAATGTTGGAGATTGTGAGAGGTATGCTTCCGGAGAATAATCATTTACCGGAAAACTTTTATGAAATGAATAAAAAAATGGAGAAATTCGGTCTTGGTTATGTTAAGATAGATGCTTGCAAGAATAATTGTATTTTATTTTGGAAAGAATATGCCGAGTTAATGCATTGTGTGATATGTGGGCATCCTAGATATAGACAATGTGGGGTAAGAGGAAAGAAGACACCGTACAAGATTTTGCGCTACTTGCCATTAATCCCTAGGCTTCAAAGGCTTTATATGTCAGCTGCAACTGCTAAGTTTATGACATGGCATGCGCACAATCGAAGTTCTTCAGGAGTGCTTAGACATCCAGTTGATGGTGAAGCTTGGCAACATTTCAATTGTACTCATCCATCATTTGCTATGGAACCTCGTAATGTTAGAATTGGTTTATGTGCAGATGGGTTTTGTCCGTTTGGGCCAGCTACGAGGTCATATTCTTGTTGGCCAGTTATGCTTGCTGTTTACAATTTACCTCCCTGGATGTGTATGAAACAACCATATTTGTTATTGAATATGGTAATTCCGGGAAGGAGCAATCCATCACAAAACATAGATGTTTTTTTAAGGCCTTTGATAGATGAGTTGAAAATCTTATGGGATGAGGGTGTTCAAACTTATGATGCTTATAGAAATCAACTTTTTTTGTTAAGGGCTGCATTAATGTGGACAATTAATGACTTTCCTGCATATGGAATGTTGTCTGGGTGGAGTACACATGGAAGATTATCTTGTCCTTATTGTATGGAACATACAAAAGCTTTTAGATTGCAACATGGACGAAAGCCTTGTTTTTTTGATTGTCATCGTCAATTTTTACCTCCTAATCATTCTTTTAGGAAGCAAAGGGATAAATTTAGTAAAAGGGTTGATTATGATCCTCCGGTTATGAGATTGTCAGGTGAAGAAGTGTTGTCTCGGATAGATAGTTTGGAAGACTTAACATTTGGGACAAAATGTCCTCAACAAAAACCTCAAGGTTTTGGGGTAACTCATAATTGGGTGAAGAAAAGCATTTTTTGGGAGCTGTCTTATTGGCATACCAACCTTATTCGTCACAACTTAGATGTCATGCATATTGAAAAAAATGTGTTTGACAATTTATTCAATACATTAATGGATGTTAAAAGCAAAACAAAGGACAACACAAATGCAAGGTTAGATTTGGCGCTGATTTGTAAACGAAAGGAATTGGAATTGGTGACAAGTAATGGAAAAACTTTCGCACCTAAAGCATCGTTTACCTTAAGCAAAGAGGATCAGAGAAGAGTGTGTAAATGGGTGAAAGAGCTAAGGCTTCCTGATGGGTTTGCATCAAACATATCTCGGTGTGTAAATATTGAGGAAGGCAAGTTTTATGGAATGAAAAGTCATGACTGTCATGTTTTTATGCAAAGATTAATTCCGATTGCCTTTCGTGATTTCATACCTAATTCAATATGGGATGCTATTACTGAGCTATCTCATTTTTTTCGAGATATATGTTCAACTGAATTACATGTGAATTACATGGAACAGTTGCAGAGCAACATTGTAGAAACAATTTGCAAATTAGAGAAAATTTTTCCACCAAGTTTTTTTGACTGCATGGAACATCTCCCCATTCACTTACCTTACGAGGCCAAGGTTGGCGGACCCGTTCAATACCGATGGATGTATCCATTTGAGAGGTAATAATTTGTTTGCTATGAGCATTTTTCAATGTGCTATAAGAAATAGAGCGCTTATTATATGCCATTAAATGTGTATTGTATACTTTAATTAGGTTTTTGCATCGCCTAAAAAAGAAGGTGAAAAATCGTGCACATGTGGAGGGATCTATATGTGAGGCATATATGAGGGAGGAAATTGCAACATTTTGTGCATTATACTTTGATCCCAATATTCAAACAAGGCTAACTCGTCCACCACGGAATGATGATGGAGGAGACGTAGATCCCATGGGACGTTTGTCAATTTTCAAATATCCTGGACGACCACTTGGGCGGGCAAAGAACAATCGTCGATATCTGGAAGAAGATGAGTTTGATGCAGCGGTGATATATGTGCTAATGAATTGTGAAGAAGTTCTCCCGTACATTGAGTAAGTATATAGCATTACATATCATACAATAAATACAACGAAGGCTTTTTGATCTTAAGCATTTTCATATATACTTGCTATATATTGATTTTATAGGATATTTGATGAAATGGTCAAAAGAAATGAACCAGAGATGAACGATGGACAATTGGAGAAAACACGTCAAGCGCATTTTACGAAATGGTTTAGACAATATGTAAGTAATTTAAATATAATTCGTTTTGTTTTAATAGATGATACTGCATTTCACTCATCACAAGAATCACTATTATGTAGGTTCGTGAACAAGGAAATGCAATTGATAAACGTATCATTGACCTCTCTCATGGTCCAGCACGTTTGGCAAGTTGTTATCAAGGGTATTTTGTAAATGGATTTAAGTTTCATACCTTTGAATATGGAAAAACTCGAAAAACAATGAACAGCGGTGTTTGTGTGAAAGGTGATTGTTACAATGATTTTGACCGTGACTTTTATGGTATATTGATAGATATAGTGGAGTTGGAATATTTTGGGATTGGAAATAAAGTTATACTCTTTAAGTGCCATTGGTTTGACATTGAGAGAGGTTATCGTGTTCATCCTAGACATGCTCTTGTTGAAATCAAACATAGGTCTATACTTGCTAGCAATGAACCTTTTATATTAGCTCAACAGAGTCAGCAAGTGTATTTTAGTCCTTATCCATCTAGAAAAAGAGATCGTCGTGATTGGTGGGTTGTTTTCAAGACAAAAGCAAGAGCTAGATTTAATATTCAAAATTGTGATGTGGACATAGTGGATTTAAATGATGGGGTTTATCAAGAAATTGAAAATCCACATCCTATAAATATCACATATTCAGAAGACCTTGACAATCCCACTATTCTCGTTCACGGAGATTATGAAGAGGTAAATATTGCAAAAGAAGAAGAAGAAGAAGAAGAAGAAGAAGAAGAAGAAGATGATGATGATGATGATGATGATGACGACGACGACACCAACAACGACGACGACAATGATGATGATGATGAGGATGAGGTCTTTTTTAGCTAATTGCTCTTATTTCTTTTAAGAAAATGTTTATGTGAATTTAATAACTTAATTACTTTTTTGTTTGCTTTTATTTACGATATTTTGTAAGATGTTTTGTAAAATGTTAATTTATTTTGTATGTTAAGTTCATTATCTAATACATATATTATTTTTTTCATGTATTGTAGGTATAATGAAATCATCGAAAAAATCATCTGGTAAGAAGGCTCGCTCCGGTGGATCTTCTACATCGAGTTGGAAGTCTTTTTTCATGCCTACTCCACGATCTCAGACCCCAGCAATTAACCTTGAAGCACAATTATTTCCATCAATAGAAGTGGATACTGATGAGATGGACCCACCCACTGACCAACCGATTGACCAGAGAGATAGTTCAATTGACCAAGGCCCATCCACACATGGTCATCTGACCAAGCCTCATCATCTGCCGAGGGTATATCCCCTGACGGAATACCGATTGAGCAGCTTAACATCGATCATACTTGGACAAATACAGGCAGTGGTGCGAGTTCCGATGGTAGTGGCAGTGGAGGTAGAAAACGAACAAGAGGGCCCAATCAAGGATATTCGACTCCAAGTAATCCGGATCAAAGGGCACGACTTACTTGTCTGAATAACGGGTAATAAAAATAATAATACTATTTTGCTATATGAAGTTACTTAATTAATATTATATAAAAAATTTGAATTTATTTATGTCGCAGCGCTTTTCTGGAGCCTCAAGCTGTTCGGACAATTACAACATTAATTAAAGAGTATTTTACTGATCCTTGGCCAACATGGAAAAGTGTTCCAATTGCTGTGAAAACCCAAATATGGGAAAAATTTTCGGTATGTCAATCGCAAATAATTAATACATTACTTTATTTTATTATTTTACTTAACATGATTTTTTACTAATGATTTCAATTGATTTAGGAAATTTTTGCGTGGCCTCCTGAAGAAACGATTATTGTGAAAAATATTTGGGAGAACATTTGCAAAACACGATTCCGTGACTTGTTGCAAGCTGAAAGAAAAAAAAAAAAAAAACCCCCCCCCCCCCCCCCCCCCCCCCCCCCCAATGCAACATTTTGGCACAGATCGAATTGCTGACTGTAAAGGGTATATGTCCAGCTGGATCAAAGTTGAGATATGGGACTCCTTGATTGATGACTTATGGGGCAAATCGGAATGGGAGGCGAAGTCACAGAAAGGAAAGCAAAATCGATTGACCATAAAAGAAGGAACTGTTACCAAGCATACAGGTGGATCGATTTCTTTTCCTGTGCATGCACATAGACTGGTATGTAACTTTTTAAATCATATGTATGATATTATAGTTAAAATATATATTGTTTACAGCTAACGGAATATTTTTTTTGTTTTACTTGTGAAGAGGAATCAATATAATCGAACACCTACATATAAGGAGGTATTTGATCGCACTCACAAAAAAAATGCTGGCCAAGGTGAATATGTGGACAATAAGTCGAAAGTTGTCAGTGTACGTATATTTAAAATTATTTTGTTTTATGTATGTTAATTATTATTTAATTACTTTTTAAGTATAGATATATTTATAATATAAATTTTTTTTATAGGAAAAATATAATGCTTCATTGGTTGAAAAGTATGGTACGGATATTAGCAGCCAACCACACTTTGATCCTGTTGCTTGGTGTGACTGTATTGGAGGAATGGAAACAACCCGCACACATGTGTACGGCCTTGGAAGCAGTTCACAAAACAGAGATATACTTGAGTCATCCGCCTCCTCAGCAAGTCCAATATTCTCGGTTTCTCAATCAACAGTAAGCCATGATGAGCGCATCGATGTTATAGAAGAGAAACTTGATGAAGTTCTCAAATATTTACCGCAAATGCACCAATGGATGGCTGAGATGAGTAATGCATGGAAGAGTAGCAAAGGAGGCCCTTCAAATCCCGATGATAGCCAGACACCGAACCTCGGAGATGGGCCTTCTTCATAGATTTCTGTTATAATGTAAGAAATTTAAGTACTTTGTTCTTTTAATGTTTTAAGAATTTGATGGTTGTTGAGAGATGTTATGAATTTGTTGAATTTTAATCATGTTTTATGATTATGTATGAATTTTATTAAAAATTTATGTTTATGTATTAAGGTCTTTTAAATGTTGCTATAGTCATGAATTTAGGGTTTTAACATGAATTTAAGCTTAAGCTTAAATTTAAATATATTTCGGAAAACTTTTGGAAACAATTTTGGAATTTAACATTTTGGTAGCGAAATGCATAAATAATATATGATGATAAAAAAATATATTATTAGCGACGGAATTCAAAGAAATTAGTGACGGAAATAATAGCATTAGCGACGGAATATTCCGTTGCTGATAACATTCAGCGACGAAAAATTTTTATTATTAGCGACGGAATATTCCGTTGCTGATAACATTTAGTGACGGAAAAAATTTATTATTAGCTACGGAAAATTCCGTAGGTAAAATTATTTGGCGACGGAAAATTTTATTATTAGCGACGGAATATTCCGTCGGTAAAAATTTTAGCGACGGAATATTTTCATAAAATTTAAAAAATAAAAAAAATTAGCGACGGAATTAGCGACGGAAAATTCCGTCGCTGAAATTTTTAGCTACGGATAATAGGTGACCGATTTCCATTTTAGCGACAGAAAAATTCCGTCGCTGATAACATAAAATCCGTCGCTGATAAAGACAATTAGCGATGGAATTAGCGACGGAATTTTCTTTCAGCGACGGAATGAGCATCAGCGACATTGATTTTTCCAACGGAATTATTCCGTCGCTAATCCGTCGCTAAAACCCTTTAGCGATGGAATAAGACTTTTAGCGACGAAAAATTCCGTCGCTAATTCCGTCACTGAAAGTCTCTTTTTTTGTAGTGTAGGTAAGTATCTCGATGTCCCTCTTATTCAAGGAAGGGTCATTAAGAAGACTTACCAGGTGGTCCTTGATAGAGTGAAGGGGCGCTTGACAGGCTGGAAATCAAAGTGCCTCTCACTTGCTGGGATGGCAACGTTAATTAAATCTGTTACGTCCTTTATAGCTTCGCATGTGATGATGACAGCTTGGTTGCCTAGGTCTATTACAAATGAGATAGATACGCTCAATAGGAGGTTCTTGTGGGGTGAGAATGAGTTTAAGAAGGGTGTGGCGTTGGTGTGCTAGGATGAGGTATGTAAGCTAAAAATGTGTGGGGGCTTGGGATTCGAAAAATAGCTATTCAAAATAGGGTCTTGCTGCAAAAATCAGCTTGGAGATTTGTTAACGATCAGTGTAGTCTTTGGACATGTTTTTTAAGAGCAAAGTATGTTGTTTGCGGTGATGTAATCCGAGCCATGTCTGGTTTGGAAATTAAGAAACAGGGGTGGTCAACTTCATGGAAAGGGCTATTAAAAGCATGTAAACTTCTTATTGGAGGACTGAAGTGAAGAATTAGGAATGGGCAGGAGACTAAGTTTTGGTTGGATGTTTGGTTAGAGCAACCCATTGTTGAACTCATTGAGCCTAATCTTATACCTCAAATTAATAAAGATGACGTAGCGGCTGACTATATTTTGCCTGGAAATGGTTGGAATTCAAAGCTCTTTTTACTAAGCTTCCTTTGGATGTGGCTCTAAAGGTTATTGGGACTCCTTTGCCTAGATTGGGTGATGTTCAAGATAAATGGATGGAACCACGAATGGAATTTATACTAGTAAGTCAGCCTATTGGAAAGAGATATCAGGGGTAGTAAATGGTTGTAGCGAAAATTGGATGTGGCTTTGGAAATTGCCTACTCCACAAAGATGGTTGCACTTTCTTTGGCTCCTTTGTAAGGATAGATTACTTACTAATCATCTTAGATATTGCTGGAAACTTTCGGTTACTTCAGTTTGCAGTATATGTGGAATGGAGGTTGAAACATCGATTCATGTGGTCAGAGATTGCACCTTTGCTTCCCAGGTGTGGAGGAAATTAATCAAACCAGAGGTAGAGGATGAGTTCTTCCCTGTAGGGTTATCAGAATGGGTGGTATTAAATTTACGCCAACAATTGGTAGATGGTTTAATAGGAGTTAGCTGTGTTACAGTTTTTATCACAATGTGCTGGAGGTTATGGACACGTAGATGTAGGTTAGTGTTTGGAAATGGAAAAGGGGCTCTTGCCATTGGACAATTCATGGATTTTGTAGTAGCTACTGCAACAAAAATTAATCAGGCCTTCTCAAAGATAAAAGCTTCAGGAGGGATTGTGAGACATGTAACATGGATGGCACCTAAGAGTGGAATTGTCAAAGTTAATACAGATGGGTCATTGTTGGGAAACCTAGGTGTGGCGGGTGTAGGAGGACTGATTCGATCATGTGAAAGGCAGTGGTTGGTTGGGTTTAAAGCACACTTAGGTGTCTGTTCTAATATGGTGGTTAAGTTACAAGCGGCAAGGTTTGGACTTTTTCTAGCTAGTAAGAAGGGTATCGCAGAGTCATTTGTGAGATGGACTCAAAGGCAGCGATTGATCTTATCAAAAATGGAAACTTATCTCATCATCCTCTTGGGGGACTCATTGAAGATATCCGGATGATAGCTGGTAGAAGATGGTTGTGTTCGTTCCAACATGTACTGCGTGAAGGTAATTTTTTAGTAGATGCGTTAGCAAAATCTGCTTGCTATATTGAAGCTGATTATGAAGTACTAAGACAACCTCCTTCTTTGGTTGAAATGCAGTTGTTTGTTGATGACATAGGAATTCAGTTTCCTAGGAAGCTTAGACTAATGTAATTGTGTTTTCCCATTGTTTTTTTCCCCATTGTAACAAAAAAAATATTAAAATATCTTTTTATTAATAATTTTTTATAAATTATTAAAAATATTTATTTTCAAAAGGATTCTAAAATTTATAAATAATGAGGTTATATGTTATTATTTAGTGTTATATAGAATTTTATATTATAACATTGTATCAAATATAAAGTTTAATTTTAAAACTTATTCAAATAAATATGTTATAAGCTTTTCATAGATGATTTTGAATTTGGAATATTATTATATCCATAACTAATAAATTAAAAAATTTCACAAGCAAGTCTCTTCATGCATCATATGTTTTTTTAAACAAAAATTCAAAGAGTCAAAGTTTTAAAAAGACACATGATGTATAAAAAGACCTATTTGTGAAGTTTTTTAATTTTACTAATAGTGAATGAGGTAATAATCCTTTAAATTTTGTTTATATTTATAATTTTTATATCAAAGTTTGGAGATAAGAACACAGAAGGTTTTATTGAAGATTTATATTGCACTTATTGTTTGTTAAGACAAACTATTGATAGGGATATCGAACTTATGCCTTACAAGCGCCTTATAAGCAAAGTATTTGATTTTTACTAATGTGGAGACCACGCCTAACTTGCGAGATATTATCTGCTTTAACTTGAAGGTCTTACAGTTTTATTTCACAAAAAGCGTGTAACAAATATGGTTTAAGTCTCACAAATATAGCATTGCAGATATTGACAATTTTTCGATATGGAATTGGGGTGTTATAAACCCTCACTTTAAAGCTTGATGACATAGAGCAAAAACATGATCATACCAAGCATTGGGATTCTAAAAGTGACTCCCATCGTGTAGCACTTAGTTCTCATGGTCTAGTTGATGGACTGTTCTAATACTATTTGTGAATACTCGCACCCAATGTACGAGGTATTATCCGTTTTAACCTAAAGGTCTCACGGTTTGTCCCTCACTAATATAAGTTTAAATCTTTACATATATATTATTGCAGACACTCACAATTTCTCGATGTAAGATTGTGGCATTACAACAAACTCAACCAACTTTGTTAACAGTATTTCTTTTTGTTTAAACTAAGCATTGTTATCTCAAATGGATTAAATTAAATTTTCTTTGATCTTATATTTAACAACAATTATTTTTTTCTTCGTATAAAAGAGATTAACGCAACTCGAATATAAAATCTCTGTCATAATTACTAAGCTCACTCCACCTATTACTTACAATTATTGCATTACAATTAACTAATCATAACTTACTAATACAAAATCATGCATACTGCAAATGATGGACTTTTACATAACTTTTTATGAATTTATATTTAATACATTGATAGTGTACAGTTTTTAGACATTTTTAGTCAATCACAAGTTGTCATTTCATTAGTAGGTAAAATATAAAATTATGTAAGCTCGTAAAAATAAATATCAATATAATTTTTTAATTTATTTTTAACTATTTGTGTGTTTTTAAAATTTGCTCATTATTGAAGTGACAGCTTATGATTGAATAAAAGTGTATATAAACTATATACCTATCAGTGTATCAAATATAAATTTATTTTTTATTATGATTAGATAAGTAAGAGTTATAATAAAAAAAATTGTAAGTTAAATGTTTCCTTTTATCACTTTTCATTAGGGAATTTTGAGGGAGGGCACCCACAAATCATGGATAATGCCCATCATTGAAAGCTGCAGCTTAGGAAACCCAGACCAAAGAACCATTACGAAATAGCAAGCTAGGTAACCAAAGGTAAGGCTATGCCCGATCAAGATATAATGGCTTAACTTTTTCATGACATCGACTGACATTGCAAGCAGAGGCAGCTCGACCTTTCTGGGATGGAGCAAACTTAACGTAATAAAGTTTGCTTTCCCAGATTGATTGTGACACATATTCTGTTATGGGAAAAGGTTAAAGCATATAAATGAAAGGAATCTGACTTGTCTGGCTAGTATTTCGAAGCTGGTTTTTACATGGACGCCCTGACCACCTGGCAGTTGGCTTTCTCAGGCCTGCGGAGATATGGAATCTTGAGTTCCAACAAATACAAAGACGGACGGAATCTTACAGTGCTGGAATCTATTGAGTTTGAATTCAGGCATTAGTGTTTGTCAAATGTATAATGATTGATTGATCAGGTTAGGGACTTTGTTTGTGATGCGAGGTTTTCTGTGGACCATCAGTTGAAATTACTCAATGATGTTACATATAATTTTCTTTTGGTTTCTGTTAGTACTTTTCTAGTTTTTTCTCAATTTCCTTCCATTTACTAGACACTTGACAAGGACTTGACTCCAGAAGATGGAATGATTTCAAAGTTTCCATTCATGAGATGTAGAAAAGTTGGCTATTTCCTTCTTCTGATTACTTGTCAGATTATGACTTTGAACCACATCGTTTCAATTTGCAGTATCCTTAATTTCTGGGTTTATAAAAGTTATCAAACTTGCTCTATTTAATTTTCAACTTAGTTATCTTAACCTGTGTTCTTTTTGGCTCATATATTATCAACCCTTCTTTTGTAGGCAACTTCAGAGATGGAAGTCATGGTTGGAGAATCAAGAGTTGCCTTCATCGGATTTTCTAACAGCATAAAACTGCAAAAAATCATAAGAACAAATTAAGTGCATAAAATTATCATATTATAAAGTCTAAAAAGGATAATATGTACGTAATTTTTCTTTTAATATTAATAGAGAGATTGTTTCCGTAATTTGGTTAAGGATGAGTTATATTATATTGTAAGTCTTGATTTCAAATCCAAAAACCTCATCTTCAGTTATTTAATATTTCCTTGTAACAAAAAAAAATCCTCTACAGTTGCACCAAAACTCACATTTTGTATGTTTGTGTATCTTCTGCATATTTCCTGGCTTTGGTATATCCTCTTTTCCTATGTCAAAATAAATTATTAATGCAAACTAATAATGGAGTACTCCTGACCGAACTCATGAAATACATTGCATTCAGTTAGTTTAACTCATGAATAACCTACAATGGTTGCATGCAACATGATAGGCATCTGCCATGAAGCATCATGATTAAGAAACCAAATTTTCTAATACATGCATATGCCTTGTCAAACATAGCAGAATGAAAGCGAAACAACCGCTGTCTTGTTTCGATATATGTTGCTTGTTAAACATGATTTCCTGTGTTGTAGACTGTAGTTCTGTCCGTCTGATGCTTTTCCCACCTTGTTCTGTCGCTCTTGTTTCTTCATTTGATATAAACCTTATGTTTGAGTAAGCACTCTAATGACAACCAAATTACGGCATTCATATATCAGCAGATATCCACAAAACAATTCACACCGTCATTAAAAGAATTCTAAATGGATAGAACTTCTTAGCAGATTGATTTTGACATTTTTCTCTACAGTTTACTCTTTCTATTTTCTTCTTTTACTTGCATATGTATGCTGAGGTTTATTAATAGTGTGGTTATAAACTTTGATTAGATTGAAAATCTAGAAGTACTAGACAGATGACTCCATTTCTTAAACAGAGGAATATGGAGTATCTGGTTTTGAAGTATTTTATATGATCATCAAAGTTAGTTTAAATGTTACCAATTATGACTAATTTAACAGTGTACTGCTTTCCAACTTGGGGGGTCTAACTGTGTGAAGGTGAATTTGGATTACACCCCATCGAATCTTCCACTACAAGACAAAAAAATATCACAAAAAGACAAAAAAATGAATAAAATTATTTTTGTACCTTTTGATTTTAATTTTTTATTATTTTATTAAAAAACTTATACTCACAATAATCATTTCACTCTTTTCAACTTCATGAAATCAATCGTATCGCCCATTTAAATTAATTCTAAATCGGAACATATTCAAAGACATATAAAGTGGGAACAAGTCTTATCAAGCATATGTGAGGTAGGTATTAGTGTCAAATTTATCTCGTCTAACAAAGTAATAAAATCAATTTTGATACGAACTTAATTTTAATTAATTTTAAATTAGTAAACATTTTAATAATTCCAATAATAATATAATCAAGTTGAATAGTGCGATTTCCACTAAGTATGATCTCAGTATTGTTGTTGTTTAAACCCTTAATGAAAACTGGTCTATTAAGTTCCGTACTTAAAAAAAATGAATGAGAGTAATAAAGCCTTTCTGATCTCTATTTTTTTCCTCGGGTGCAGATCCAAAAGACAGTCAACAAAAACATTCGAAAAACGTTTGAATTAACTATATTAATGGAATTGAACTTTCACCTTTAACCAGATCAGTTTTAATTGCGTTTCTGTTTTAGTATTATTGACTTAGTGAAGTTAGGTTAGATTCTACTATTACAGCACAGCACAGGGTGATGAGACAAAGCTTTGTCTATAAAACCCCATAGCTCATTTGAAGTTGGTGTGCCCATCGGGGAAAAAAAAGATTCATTTCCATATTCCTAAATAATCTTAGTTCAATGGCTAAAAATCTATGCCAGAACATGCGCTTAGCCTATCTCCTCGTTTTGATCTCCATCTGGATTTCGCATCATGCCCTCTGTCGCCCTCTCAACGAGGAACACATGCTGAAGAGGCATGAGGAATGGATGGCTCTACACAGCCGCGTCTACCCAGACGCAGCAGAGAAGGAGAGACGCTATGCCATATTCAAGGAAAACGTTGAACGTATTGAAGCTTTTAATAATGGTGAGGAAAAAGGATACAAGCTAGGTGTAAACAAGTTTGCGGACTTAACCGACGAAGAATTCCGCTCCCTACACACAGGCTACAAACGTCTGTCCTTCGAATCCATATTGAATTCATCGAATTCGAAGCCCTCAGCTTTCCGGTATGGAAACTTAACCACCTTGCCAAGTGTGGTGGACTGGAGGGAACAGGGTGCCGTGACTGCTGTCAAGGATCAAGGCACCTGTGGTGAGTGACAATTTGATAAATTGGAAGCACAGTTTTTGTGTTATTTACTTTCTTTCTTTACACTTAATAGCTGGTTAATGCTTGTGTGAAAATATAGGTTGTTGTTGGGCGTTTTCGGCTGTGGCGGCAATGGAAGCAATAACAAAAATCAAGAAAGGCAAGTTAATTTCTTTGTCTGAACAGCAGCTTGTGGACTGTGACATGGAAGACGACGGATGCGAAGGAGGATTCATGGACAGCGCCTTTCGGTTCATCAAAAGCAACCGTGGCTTAACAACAGAAGCCAACTACCCTTACCGGGGTGCAGCTGGAACATGCATAAAGGAAGCAACTCCGGCAGCAACCATAACTGGCTACGCAGACGTCCCGGTTAACAACGAAAAGGCCCTAATGCAAGCTGTGGCCAACCAACCAGTTTCCGTTGCCATTGAAGGTAGCGGATGGGCTTTCAATTTTTACGAAAGCGGGGTCTTCTCTGGCGAGTGTGGCACGAATCTTGATCATGCAGTCACGGCGATTGGGTACGGAACCAGCTCTGATGGAACCAAGTACTGGCTGGTGAAGAATTCATGGGGCACAGACTGGGGTGAGAAAGGGTATATGAGGCTCCAGAGGGATGTTAATATCAAACAAGGCCTTTGTGGCGTTGCCATGAAAGCTTCTTATCCAATTGCATGAAAAAGACAATATTATTGGATTACTGTTTTATTAAATAAGCTGCAACCTGTCAATGTCAATGTGATGTAATATTTATGAAGTGTAAAACTAAATGTAAATTTGTGTGCTATGGTAGCCGTGCTTCCTGTACTTGAACAATCTGTGCAAAATTTCAGCAATAAAGTGTTTGCTTTGCCTGTTGTTACCGTGGAAGTTACAGTGAGAAAAGCAACGAGGTTTCTTTTCTTTCTGTTGATGTTTGCTGCAAAACTGTTAAAAACTATGCCATATATAACACTACTGAGCATTATGAGGATGAGATTCGAAACAGGATGAGATTTTTGTTTTTAGCAGCCATCTTTCAAAGTACATGTAATTCCTTGTGCTGTCCTTTCAAAGAAAGGCTATTTCGTTTTCACATGATTAACAAACTTAAGCAAGATTCTGTGTAATACCTGGGCCCATCTTAAAAAAATAAAAAAAAATCAAAGAAGCCCAAGAACATGTAATACAGAGAAATCGGCCTTAGTGGCTGAGAGCTGCAATAAAATATAAGATAGCTTTTAAAGAGTTAGGATTAAAACAAAAGAAAGAAAAGAAACAAGAGGTGGCGTGAAGTGCTTCCTCTTGAAGCCGAAAGAAAGAGCAAAAGTGAGACTCTTTTGGCATTTGAAAAGTTGGGTTGAAAACCAAGATAAAGGTGTGGCGTGAAGATCACTATGGCGCCGAAAAGAAAATTGGAAAAAAAAAAAACACAAAGAGGGAGGTGAGGACGGTGTTCAAAGGGAGAAACTGCCGAGAGAAAGAAAAGGAAAATTTGAAGGTGGTGAGTTGCCAAGTAATATATATATATATATATATATATATATATATACACACACACACACACACATATATATGTATATATTAAAAAGGGAGATTGGCGTTCTGTTAGTTTAAGTGCAAAAAACCCAAGGTGAGTAAAGATTTCTCTTTAATTTTTATGCCGAGAAAAATCTATATTTTAAAGGAAGTATAGATATTTTTAGTTTTTGTAAATAGTGTAGCTCACGTTAAGTCTATAGTTTATCGAATTATAGGCCTTTAACAAATATCGTATAAATTTCTATCAAATAGCGTACAGTATAAGTTTTCAGCTTTTATCAAATAGCGAATTTATGTCTAATTGATACTGTATTTTTCTAATATTATGTATAATTGATACCGTATTTTTCTAATATTAAATATAGGCCCGTTTTGGTTTCAATTTAGCAAGTTCAGGTAAGTGACTTAATATCCCTTTGGTATTTTGACATCCTTAAAATCAACCTTAATATGAGTTATGTTTCATGTACTACATACAAATATATTTTTGCCCTATGATTTTTAAATTGGGTTAAGCATGCAAACTGTATAAACTTATTAGAATTTATTCTAAACGTGATTTTATTCAAATACATGAGTTTGATTTTTAATCGCTTTGATATTTGAATTTTGTAGTTTGAAAATATGAAATTGCTTTGGAATAATTAAAGAAATTGTCTTTGTATGAAATATGTTACGAGATTTATAATACTACTTTGTATATTGGGTAATCTGAAATTATATTTTGTTTTGTCTCTCAGTATGGCTGTGCTCTAACCCTGCCACTGGAGTTAAATGTTGGCCATGTCGACATGTATTCTATTAAAAGAAACTAATTTCTAATCAAACCACTAGTTAAGAATAGTGGATCTTTGTTTTATTCTGTGTAACTATTAGTTGTTTATGATATCTTTGACCCGACCTTCCAGGGTAAATTGTGATTTTTGTTCTGATTTTGACCTATGCCTGTAAGATCTGATTTTACGTTACTGTAAACCCAAACTTCATAAAATTTGATAATGTAAATAAAGTAAATATTGAATATTGATTTTTACTTAGATGAAAAGCTCCTTAACTTGAGATGTGCACGGAAGAATGTTGGTGAGATAACGTATGGGCGAGGACGTCGAGCAGCTCGCCAGTGGGCGAGCAAGGAAGGCTGCTCGCCAATGGGTGAGCTAAATTGGCGAACAGAACGCCAGGATAGTGCTGAGGCGAGTAGGGGGTTCGCCAAAAGGGGCGAGGGCTCTTAATCGCCCATACGGAATGAGAGAAATTAAAAGCATCAAATGAAAGTGTGAAAGGGATTAATGAACAAGGGCCAGCCGAAGTCTTGTGTTGAGAAATTCTTAAGGAATTAATATACTACAAGACAAAAGAAAAGAATGAGATGAAAGTCAATAATAGTGGCTGGAAGTGGATTGGCGTGGAGAAATGAAAGTCAATAATAGTAGCGGTTGGAAGTGGTGTGGAGGAGAAGGAGAAGAGAAAAGAGGAGAAAATTAGTCAAACAGCAGAAGTAGACTTCTCGTAGCCATCCCTTTTTGGCTGGAATTTCTTCACCATTTAATGACAGTAGAAAATTCTTCATCACGCCATTGCCATAATTTCTTCACCATTTAATGAGTTACAAGACAAGGTAATGATGACAGAAAAACAGGATGAGAACAGGTGGTGGATTTTAAGTGGATTTGGGTGAGTATATAAGAAGAATATAACTGAAGAAAACCCACTTAGCAGCTTCATCTTCTCAAAATCCTTCTTGCCATCCTGTTTTCACCACAGGCTCACAATTAGCTCTTCCATTTTTCTCATATATGAACCATAAAAACTTCATTTTTAGTTAGCCAAACCTTTCCTCCATTGTTGAAGAACTAAGGAACAAACAAAGTAAAGCTAAGAGAGGCAGAAAAGCACTCTACTCCAGGAAGAAGAACTCAGTTGAGGTGAGCTCCCATATTACTATGGTTAATTTGATAAATTGATGGATATTTCTATGGTTATAACATAATAAACATAGATATAGCCTTGTTTTAGCTAAATCTTGCTAGAATATATAAGAACTAGAACAAGGTGTAGTCTGAATCGAGAATAGACAATGAAATACTGGAAATAATGATAATGGGCGAACTCAGTTAGTATGGGCAAGCTAAAATCTGGAATGTGGAAGTAAAGGCGAGGTCGCCACCTGCAAGTTTAATGCATAGGCGAGTTGCTAATGAATAAAAGTGGTGTAGGGCGAGTTGAATTGATGTGTGGGTGAACTCACACATTAGCCTTGATTGGCGAACTCCCACATATAAGCCATATGAATGGCGAGAATGATTGGGCGAGCTCCCAAGAGTAGATCGATTATGGAAGGGCGAGCTCTATGGGCGAATGTCGAACTCAATCTCGCCAATAGGAAAATATAAATAGCTTAGAAAATATTCGAAAAGAAAATATTAATGGAATTAATGTTTTACTTTGCAGCCAGGAAGTGAGATTGATAAGGCGAGCGGGAAGTAAGGCTTCATCAGACGAGGTAAGGGAGTTGTATGTGAAGTCCATGCATGTCCTGTGGAGTAAAAATGTTATGAAATATTGTAAAATTGTTTTGTTTTATGACATGCATTGGTTGGATAAATTATATACTGATTTGGGCGAGCTAAAAACCCACCCCTTTATATGGTTGGGCGAACTGGCCTTCTGTTTTTATGTTAGACGAACTGATATAGGTGGGCAAGCCACCTGGGCCAGCTCACTTTTTATGACTTTTAATGTCTTGGGCCAGTAGCCTTGTTTAGAAGAAATCCGGGCGAGCCAATTTGGCGAACCCTTTTTAATGTTGCTCTGGGGCGAGCAACCCATTGGGCGAGTTGACCAATGGCCGAGTTGATCGCGAGTTGACAAATTGGCGAGTTGACCATGGGCGAGCCAGATTGGGCGAGCTGACCATGGGCGAACAATTTCAATTTACATTTTCTATGAAAATGAGAATAATACTTTTTTTGAAATTATTATGAATTAAATACGATTTTAAGACTTTAGGCCCTGAGTTCATGCTTTATTATTCATGTAATTGCGTGACCCACCTGGGGCGGTGGCTCGGGCCAATGGACCAACGAGTGCACCTCAGGGCGTCACAAGACTGATAGACCCGCCAAGTCATCAGCGGTCTCGAGGTCACTTGGCAAGTGGACCCGATGACCATCTATAGATTATGGTCATAGATCTAGCTGAGATAGCCGTAAGGGCGGTGGCCTACGGGTGCACCTCAAAAGCGGATGACTTATGTTCCTGGAGGAACAGAGCATGATTTATTTATTGCCTAGTCTCAACTTATTGGTTTTTGCTTACTGAAAGGGTTTATGGAACCCTGTTAAAGTTAATAATATTTATTGTTTTCTTTATGGGTTGATGGTTAAGATAATTAAATTGTTTTTTTTGGAAGATAGCTGTTAATTTATAAAGCAGCATACACCTTCCTTACTGAGCACGTTATCGCTCACTCCCTATTTTTCACTCCACAGATTATTGAGTTCGGACTAAGAGAATTACCTTACAGAGATCTGATATCAAAGGTATGTTATGTTCTTTTGTATATTCAGTAACATGGTACAGTACTACTCTAAATTGTAAGGGAATGTATATACCTCTAAGGTAATAATTTAATAATCCTCATAAAAGTGATAGGAGTTGATAAGCATCACAGACAGCTCAACCGGTAAGTAAGTGTAATTAATAAATGAATATTATGTATTTTGTGGATTTGGGATGTTACAATGCCACAAAGGTTAAGCATAGCCATGACATGTTACGGGAAACCTGAAAATTATGATTTGTGAAACTTTTGTTCAGTTTGGTATATGTGAAATTTTGTTTAGTTTTGAAATCTGAGTATATGAATTTAAATAAATTACGTGATTGAATATGAGATTACCCAACCTTTGTTTCTTTATATTGATATTTTGGCCTAAGGTTTTTATGGCATGTTTAATCTAATTGTTGGGATATTGGTTGTACTCATTTTTTTTCCTCAACATTTTACAAGTTTTGGTATTGATAATGTTCACGGGAATATCAAATAGTGACGTTTTGGAGTTTAGGGCATGTCTCAAGATTTTTAAGTTTGTGATTAGATTGAGATTTAAGAATGTTTCAAATTTCTTTGTTCAAGGCTTTACGCAATAAGTTGAAGTTTTTTAATCTTATTTTGATTATTGGTGGTATATTTTCAATTTAGATATTTGAAAGAATTGAGTTTTAGTATGATAAAATGCCTCAAATGCCTGTAAAATTATATCTTATAAGTGTGCGGTATCTGTTATCCTAAGTTCGGAATGTGAAATTTTGTTTCTTAGGGGGCTAAATTACTTCGTGATATGGGCTTTTTTTGCTTGTTTCTTTGACCTTATGAATCCTTGAATTGACTCTTTCTTGGAAGGATGTCAAGTTCTTGCTAGGCTAAGCTTAGATTGCTGTGTTGCTTTTGAAAGCAGAAATGAGAATCTAAGGGTTGAAAATTACATTTTTCTCTCTTTGTGACTCAGAAAGGGAAAAAAAACAAAACTACATTTTCCAAGTCCATATCTTCCAGCCCTAAATTTCACAATCAGAAAACCTTTCTGCAGGAGTAAGCTGAATTCAGTTTTGCATTAGCCTGATATCAGCCGTGTCCACAAACGAAATATCGAAATTAAAGACAAAAACTGATGACCTAAAAACCCAGATATGTTATACTTGTGTAGCTTGGGTAATTACTTGGTGACAATTATACATTGCATGGCACCTAAAAGAGAGACTTTCTCTGCTTCGGAAACTGCCAAGGGATTTCTTAACCTATGAACAAGAAATTACCTAAAGGCTAGAGAGCAGAGGAGGATCATTATTGAAATAATCCTTGTGTTTCAAGATATACCATGAAGAACAAATGAGAATTGACCATGCAGTTTTTTGTTTTGTCATTTATGTGTTGATAACTTGGTAGTTTTCGAGTGTTTTCCTTGGTAACACGGTAAAGATTGTTCTATCTTTTGTGACATGGAAGTCATGAAAGCAACCTGTTTATTAATTCGAAGGCAAGACTACATGCATATGAATCTTCTCAAACTCCTCAATATGCAGGTCTTATGCACAGAATTTGCTCTTTGCCCTTAAATTTTGTATTCAAAATGAATGCTGCTCATATACGAGTAGAAAGATGCAAAGGAAACAACAGAAATAAGGGAAGATTTTGTCTTTCTAATTTCAAGGCATTAGGTAACAAGTACAGAACAATAACATTGGAACTATACATATGTAGCCTTGTTTCCATATAGTTTCATATAAATAAGCTAATAAGATCATAAGAACATAAGTTTTTCAGAATGAGAATACTGAAAGGAGGGCCATTATGCTGCACAAAGCAGCTTATAGTATAGTATATTGGGCGTTTACCTTCAAACAGTTGGGTAGGAGGCTTCCATTGCAATACCGCAAAGACCTTCTGCAGCATCAATGTCCCTCTGCATGCTAATGTATCCATCCTCACCCCAGCTAGTGCCCCATGAATTTTTCACCAACCAATACTTAGTCCCATCGTCAGCTTCTCCATAACCCACTGCTGTAACCCCATGGTCTAGGAAGGTGCCGCAATCGCCAGTGAAGACACCACTTTTGTAGTGCTGGAAGTCAGACCCGCTGGCATCTATGGCAACTGAAACTGGTTGATTGGCCACAGCTTTTAACAGTGCTGACTCGCTATTTGCAGGTACGTCTTCAAAACCAGTGATTGTAGCAGCATGTTTGGCTGCTTTTTTCTTGTTGCAGCTTCCATCAACTCCTTCGTAGGGGTAATTGGATTCAGTTGTAAGCCCTTTGTTCGAAATGATAAATTCAAAAGCATCATCCATGAGACCACCATTGCAGCCTTGGTCTTCCCCATTGACATCACAATCAACTAACTCTTGCTCTGATAGTGACACCAATTTACCAGTTTTGAGCTTGGTAATCCCTTCCATGGCTGCCACAGCTGAGAATGCCCAGCAACATCCTGCACATTCAAAAGAAACAATTAGCATTAGGAAATCAGAATTTTTTTAACTTCGTTTCAAATTCTGTTACTTACCACATTGTCCTTGGTCCTTGATGTTGGTAACAGCTCCTTTCTTTCTCCAATCCACGCTAGATGGAACTGCAGTAACATCTGCATACCTGAAAGAAGATGTTTTTGAAGATCCAACAATGTTGGAAGGTCGCATTTTATAGCCATTTTTCATGGCTTTAAACTCTTCATTGGTCAAGTCTGTAAATTCATTAACACCTAGCTTGTATTTTTTGCTGGTATCAGCATTGTGGGATTCAATATACTCCACATTTTCCTTGAAGATCTGGAACCGTTTATCCTTCTCGGATGCATCCTGATAAACTCGGCCATAGCTAGCCAACCATTGTTCAAACCTGTCAGACATGGATACCTCAGGAACAGTACGGGACGAGGCCTGGGAAGCCCATATTCCCAAAACAAAGAGTAAGACCAAGGTTTGACTCGTAGAAGCCATTGTTAGAGACCAGAGTTCACAAGTAAACTTCAAGAAATGTTATAGTGAAGGAAGGTGAGACCTACCAATACTAAGATGGCTTAGGGTTTATATAGACAGTTCCTTATGTCACTATTCTCCCAGATTTGTAACAGACAAATTCCCTACTCTACGTGCCCAGGAAAACATTCTGACAAGGACTCAATGTTTTTATTCATATATTTCATTTTATTAAATTCTGTTTCGTATCAAAGTGAAATTGTTTGATTATAAAATTTCTGGCAATAAGTTCAATGATAGATTCCGGACACCTTCAAATTGCATGGATATGTATTCTTGACTGTAGTCGAAAAACAAAAGTTGCAAAACTAAGAATCAGAAAGGAAAATATCAAGAAACAAGTATTCTATGGAGCACCTTTTTGGATTCTAAAATCCTTGTATTATTGGAAATAACTAATTGGACATGAATCAAGCAGCTTATGTTTCTGTTAGACCCGTGTTCTGACAAGTTCGGTAATCTGTATGAGCGAGAAGTCTTGATGTTTTAAGTTCGGTAAGCAGATACTAACATAATTTGCATAATTCAATAATTCTTATTTAAATGGAATTACTATGAATCGATTCTTTATGGTAGTTAATATGTCAAAATAAGGGTCCAAAAGATTTAACAGTTTCTGATTCCGGTATCAGGAATCTGCTGCTAACCAATTACTTTCTTAAACAGAAGAACTGATGGAGCAAGTTAGCGTGCTAAGGCTGGCTGATTGAGATTACATGACTTCTCCAATCTTACAAGTTACGGCCTTGGGACAATCAGTCTTAATCATACTACCATGGTTGCCTCTACGCCAAGGAGTGGTCCTTTGTCTTGTTTTCTCTGCAATGGCGCCAAATCTAATTTCAACCATGAAACAAAATCAAATATTTCACAACAATACGTTGTGATCAGGCCATCACAACAATTCGTTTTTCACTAATGATATGGATTCCGTGACTTGCGTAATTCTATATCATTCCAGAACAAATTCATATCCGCATGTGAGGAGGCGAAAATTAGACCTGGCAAATCTAGACACGACACGGGTGACACGACACGAAAATGATACGAAAAAACCATGTACGTGTTTGGAAAATTCGTGTTTCGTGTTTATCCGTGTCGACACGAATTTAGACACGGCAATTTTCGTGTTTAGCCGTGTGTAAGACACGGAAACACGTTTAAGAATTTCGTGTTACACGAATACACGATTAACACGTACACGATACGAAAACACATTTAAAGAAAATCGTGTTACACGGATACACGAATACACGGATACACGTATAAGACACGATAATCATATATGTTTTTAGTGGGAATTAAACCTTGACCAAAAGTAAAATACATAAGTGTTTTACCAAATGAACAATTGTAATATATTAGTATAATGTGTTATGTAAATTAATTTATGGTTAAGATAATAAAATTTTATAAATTTTGAAAATGAAGTATTAAGAACTTAAGTTAAGAACTTAAATACAATACTATAATGTATAAATATACATGATATTTTTTATTATAATGTATAAAATATAAATATTGTATTATACTAATAAAAGATTGTATAATTAATTAATTATTTTATGTCACGGACACTAATTGTATCACATAATATTCATAAGAAATTAAGAGTTTACACTTTACAAAATTACATTATTCAGTATACTAAGAGATTTTATAGTTTATTAATTTACTCTATATCAATTATCACATTATAGAAAATAAAATAACATAATATTAACATACAAATTATTATAGTAAGAATAATATTAATATACTTATTAATGATTTATTGATTTATTTTATATACTTAATCTTAAATCATAGTCATATAATGACAATGAATTGATGAATGTTAGTCATATTATGGATTGTATGGATTGAAAATATTATTATTTTGTTATATTTGTTATTAATATTTGAATGTTAATTAATATAGATGTAAAAAATGTAAAAATATTTTTTTATTATTTTTATTATATTTTATTTTTAATCGTGTCATTCGTGTCTATTCGTGTCGTGTCTATTCGTATCGTGTCAATTTCGTGTTATTTTATCTAAATCGTGTCGTGTTGTGTTAATCGTGTCATGTCGTGTCGTGTGACATGATTAATTATCACGTATCAATCGTGTCGTGTCACGTGTTACACGTATAAAAAAAGTGTCGTGTTTCGTGTTTACTATTCAAACACGTTTTATAATTCGTATCGTGTCTGAACTCGTGTCGTGTCATGACACGAAAACACGGATTGCCAGGTCCAGCGAAAATTTACATTATCCGAAATGATAAACGCTAATTAGTGTTCTTGTGAAGCTCCCTCCACTGGAAGGAGGTAAATAACTCATAGCTTGTTAAGATGTGGATTAGCCTGCAGAGAACAGTAGTTAATTGGCTTTGAATCTCTTGGCAAGCTGAGCACCAGGGAACACCGAACACTGCATGGATTAAGCAAAACACATGAGAGACTTTCTGGATTATCTGATTTTTTCTACAATGCGTTGTGAAATCCATTGCCTGGAGTCGATGCTGCTGTGTTTGAATTTCAGTTCTGCTGAGGCACCATAGTCATGAAATAGCAATACCGAAACCAGGCCAAGTTCACTTTACCTGTCAAGTAACCATCAGAATACTATTTGCACATTCAGCACTCAGGAAATGATATTAAGCAAACACCAACCGAGATAAAAATAAAAATTGATCCTCATTCTTGCAAGTAGCAACACCCAATTAAGCTTACAAAATGTTCACCCTAGTTATCATAACAAATTTAAATGACTTCAACTAGATTGGCGCAATTCTGGGCGTACAAAATCTGCATCTGGGGGCACTGATATATCCACAGTTGGTCTCAACTGTGCGCAGACTTCAATAGCTCCATGAATAGGATCGGATAAGAAGTTGCTTATCAAGTCCTGGTTGATGGGAGCGCCTGAATCCACTGCTACAAACGCCCGTTGAGTAAGGATGTAATCAAAACGTGGAGCCCACTTTCTTGACCCTAATCGGGCAGTTGTGGAACAATTATCAACCATGAAAGAGACTCCTCGAGCATGCATGAAGGGGTTCAAGGAATCAACAGCTTCAATCAAACTCTCATTGATGATTTCCGAGTATGAGTGCCCCTTCTTTCTCAAGACCTCAATCTGGATATTCAATCATAAAGGATGAGAAAGAACAAAGTAAAATTCTTGAAGTGACTTGATTTGTCACAAAAACCAGTACTACATTTTTCCAAAATTTAAAATGTATTCAATTACCTGGGCCATCATTAGCGCCACGAAAACAGCAGAAGTGAAAGGGCACAATGGACCTAAATCATCTGCGGATCTTGTTGCTCGAACACGCTCACCAACTTTCCACATCCCTGTCTCATCAATTTTACCCATCAGGAAGGCAGGTAGACCCTCCTTTTCCTGTAAACAAAAATCTTGGTCAACAATCAATCAAGATTTGTCTAGACTAAGGGCTGCGATGAAAGATAAACGAAATGAGGATCTATCATAAGCAAAAACTCGCAAAAGCAAAACATAATGATATAAACATACATGGAATCGGCGCCCAGCCAAAACAACACTGTGAATCTCGCTTCCACTTGCAACATCTTCATAACACTCGTATAGGATTTCCATGCAGGGATAATATGAGGCACCATAAACAGCTTCAAATCGCTTTTTGCCATCCTCGGACAATGAGTTGTACACGGCCAACATGCCCTATGGAGATGGGAGACAGACACAGAAGCAGAGCCACAATAAAAATCCATAAGTAAAATCTCCGAAGAAAAGAGAGAGCAGAGCAAGCAAGAGAGATCACCTTTGTTGAAATGGTCTTTGATACAATTCCTGTTATGCACTCAACGGTATTCTTGTAAGCCAAGTCTTCACTCATTCCATTCTCCACGTACCTTCTAAACAAGCATTCTACGACTCCATGAACAGCGCCAAGTAAGATGCCTATAGAAAGCAGCAATTGTGACACGCTACAAGCGTTAACATTCAAAAAGATGAATATATGCAAGGTTGACAAAACAACACAAACAACTCAGCTCATCCCTTTCCCCAAAAATGTCACTTCTATACTCCTGCTCTAACGTGGTGGCAAATGTAAA
Organism: Heritiera littoralis; assembly: GCA_031772115.1. Classification (NCBI taxonomy): domain Eukaryota; kingdom Viridiplantae; phylum Streptophyta; class Magnoliopsida; order Malvales; family Malvaceae; genus Heritiera; species Heritiera littoralis. The sequence goes on along the minus strand of JAPDPK010000026.1, from coordinate 2,650,107 downwards.
AGGAGAACCAAGGGCAACTGACCATCCCAATGCTACATCTGTAGCTCTACCATCAACATCCTGCTCCAACATTGGACATCAGCATTTGGTACGGGTTTCGTAAAAGGTTTAGCCTTTGACATTCATTCAGACTAATTAGATGAATCTAGGCATTAAAGAGATGATGAACCTCGTGTACAGCAAAACTAGCGTTAATTCCAGCACCATTTATCTCTTTGCCCTGAACATAGAGTCTCCTCACAGAAGGCCCCATCCCCTTAGGGCAGACTGCAATTACACTGACGTTCTTTGGAAAACCAAGCCCCATTGATTGTAAATGACCAAGAAGAAACCCATGAGAAAGTCCAAGGATGCTATTTGGCTTCATGTGAGAGAAGACCTTTTCATAATTATCAGCCTACAACACAAACTTAAAAAATTAATTCCTCCTAGGAACAAACCAAAAGGTGCAAAGAGTATAAGCATTTAGTTTTAATTTTCCCTTGCAACAGAAGTAGGGAGTGCTCAGCTCAAGTAATAAACCAGAAAACTAAAAACAGTAAGAAATTAATCCCAGCAACGAACGATGGAATTCACAGGAAAGTTATCAGCAATTTAATAAGATGACTTCTGAATGATGGTGCATGTAGGTGTTGGAATTTGCAAGTCATAACAAATCAGTCTAATAGTCTTGGAGAACATGAGTTATATGAATCCCACATTTGGTCCAAGCAAGATACCTGGTATGGGCATACAGCTTACGCAATCAGTCATTGCTAGCAATAATTAATCCAATCTTTTACAAGGCAGAAAAAGAGAACATGTAATAAATCTAGGAACCTGTGCTGCATCAGATATCAACAACAACACGAGATCACTGCTAGCAATAGTTTCCCAAATATCCCCCAAAGTTCCATTCTCTTCGGTGAATCCTGCAGCACGGGCTTCAGCAAAAGACCGAGAGCCCTTCCTCAAACCAATCTGAGATCAAATTACTCCATTCAGTAAAATCAATACCATGAGTTGGAATTTCTTAGAAAAAAAGATTCGAGCTTGCCTTCACAACAATATCAGATTTTGCCTCAGCAAGAGAATCTCTCAGATTCTGTGCTTGAGCTGGCCCCTAAGAAACATAATTTAAATCACATTATGGAAATTGGATAAATCAAACTCACTATATCAAAGCAAAAAAATAAAGGACCTAAATAATTAAATTCAGGGCATATCATTAACACCCGTAAACTCTTTACTAATCAAGCATCAGAAGGTAACATTACATTTTAGTTAAAGGATGGTAATATTTGGATGTAAAATTACAGAAAAAAAAATTTAAACTTTCATAGTTTACTCTTTATGAATAGTGAAAAGAAAAGTGTTTTCCTTTTTCTTCATTTTACAGAGATGTGTAAAAAAAATTAACAAAGAAAAGAGATGTGTAAAAAAGATCAGAAAATGTGGTAAATAAATAACCTGAGAACCCCAACCGATGACATCGATTTGTTTTATTGCTTTGAATGCATCATCCAACAAAGGGAACAAATGTCGCCCTCCTCTCACTATATACTGCCAATTACCCAAACCAACCAATATATGAAAATTAATCAGCAAAAAAATAATAATAATGAAAAGGCCAAGAAATGAAATGAGTTGTATCAGTCATTAGTTAACCTCGTCGTGACCAGCAAGAGAGATCTTCTCTTTCTCGAAAACGGAGGTATCGAAGTCAAACGACGTCGTTGGAGTGATGGAAGAAGGGACGGAGATCATCTTGGCTGCGACCGATGATCAGGCGGTGTTGCTTGTGGGAACACGATGAGAGATCAGTGTTTTTGGAGTCGGCGAATACCATGATGATGATGCTGTAAAGCGTGGATTTAGAACCATTGATTTGGTCGACGGAAATATCGGCGGTGCAGAAGAGAGTGAGGCTTTCAGGGAAGCGGCGGCTGCGGCCATTGCTATTGGGAGAAAGAGAGCGAGGAGAGTAACTGTTCACTGTTGCCTGTTGCTGCAGCACGGTAGGAGTTACGTGCTGCAATAGTAACGCTAGTTGAAGGCTACGTTTAATTCGCGTATTTCTTTTTTTTTTTTTTTCGAAATATTTTTTACATTATTTAATTTTTGGTATATCATATATGTCAAATATTTTTTATCAATAAAAAATAAAATTCAATCAATAAAAATTTTTTAAAGATTTGAAAAAATTCTTTTTTCCTTTCAATAAAGGAAAAATAATTTTCAAACTTATGCAATTTTTTTTTTAATAGTAAATTTCATTCAAGGTTACAATCATAATCAGTATAGTACATTTAATGAACCGATAACTTGATGAACTGATAAATACAGAGAACAATAACAAACTACAAATAACAATAACTAATAAACATCAAACTCACACTTTGTGAGACTCGAACTTAACTTAATCTATATTGAGTTAAAACAACAAACAACAAAAAATATTTTTCAGCATATCAACCAAACAATAAAAAATATTAGTTTTTCTAAAAAATCTATTTTTCAAAAATCATTTTACAAATATCATTTTCTAAAAATCATTTTACGCGAATCAAATGAAACCTAACTTTATCATCGAAGTTTCGAACTTAGGACACATTGCGCTTGGAAGAGGCCTGTTGATGAACAAAAAGTTATATTCTCGCAAGTGCACGAATCAAGGTAGTATAACGTGCAAGTACAAGAGTCGATCCCACAGAGATTTGCTAAATTTATTCAATTAAAATTTAACTACTTATGCCCTAAAAATTATGAAAGTCAAATAAAAGAAATTACCTAAGTATCTAATTAATAACTAAATTAACTAATTAAATTAATTAACCTAATAAAATCAAGATATTAACCAATAGAGAAAAGCCTAGGAATTTGATTTCACCAATACATTGCAATTTTATGTCTTCAATTCTAAAAATCTCAATTCAATTCTAGGGTTCATTCTTCCTAATATATGATTACTCTGTTTGATGGCAGCTATAATCAAGTATTTTTAATCATTAAATTATTTATGATGTGTAGCATAATTAATGACTAAAAATCCATTAAGAACAGAAGAACATCTAACAAGAACCAAATAAATATTCTAGCTTGATGTATGCATCAAATATTTATTCAATCATTCAAGAGAGCTATACATGGCTTAGCATATGATGTGTACCCTTACCATGTCTCAAACAATCAATTAATTTATATTAAAGGTGGCCAATCAATAACACAAATCAAAAGATTGAATTAATAACAATGAATGATACTAGAATTTAAGAATTGATCAATTAATCATTAAAACATAAAATATGCAAGTAGGCTCAATCAAATTCCTAGTAAATAAATTAGTTCATGTTTAATCTAGTATAAATCAACAAAACAAATTGAGAATTCATACTTTAAATCAAACCATAAACCAAATAAATATATATTCTAATAATGCAATTTAAAATAATACTTAGCAACCACTTTTTAAAGCTTGTATATAAAACAAGCAAATAACAACAAATGTGGCGTTGGCAGATGCACTTCATGCAACAACCAACAGCAATTCGGCTACGTCCTTCAAGCGATGCCTACTGCCCACGCCCAAACAAATCAAGCCAGCCCAGCACTCACGCACCAAGCAGCGGCACGCACCCAGCTATCCCGCTTCAAGGCTTGGATTCAACTCAGACAACAGGAGGTGTTTTCTTTCAGTTAGAACTGCTCTATAACTATCGCATCTGCAGCACTCCACAAGTTACAGCAGCTTTCGGTTCTACCAAGGATCCAAGCGTGGCAAATCGACAGCAGCAACTCACCTAACTGTTACTCCAAAACTCTTGGCACTGCTCTCTGTTTCTTTTCACACTCTTTCTTTTTTTTTTTGTTACTGCTGCCCCTCTCCTTTTATAATTTTTCTTCTAAGATTCTAGGGTTTCTTTTTAATCAAGCAATAAATCTCAGCCTTTTATTTTATTTTAATCCTATGGTCCAAAAATACTTAAAACAAATCAGAATTTAATTACAACTTTAGAAAGTCAAACAATGTATATTTCAAAAAATTTATTCCAATCACAAAATTTATTGTTTGATTTCATGCCATAATTTCCAAAATTAATTCCCAAATCACTTTCTCTAAATTAATTCAAAAGATACATTAAACAATTAATTTTACACAAGAATATAGCAATAAATGTGGTAATAAATAAGAAAATAATATAACAAATATATTATTATCAAATACCCCCAAACCTACATTTTTGCTAGTCCTCGAGCAAAATTAAAAGAAAATGCACTTGTTTGTAACCTTTAAGAACAAAAGTGAAAACTCAAGGACACTCAAAATGTTTCACTCAAATTCATGTAAATTCAATTCCACTTGATTTCCACATATTGCCTCAAGTATTCCTCACATCTATAATTCAAATAATTGTTCAAAATGCAACTCAGTAATCTTGTAATTCAAATGTTAATTAACTCAAATCATGATATCAAATGTGTGTGTGTGTTTAGCCAAACTCAAATTCCTTGTCAGTACTCAATTAAAATTATGCAACTCATGAATAACTGATGTGATCTCAAATCTTTTTATATATATATTTTACTGACACTCCATAGGCTTGCTCTTCTTACATCTCTCCACTAATGTAGACAATAAAATTAACTTAGATCAATAGGTCTTTATTAGCTTATAATGTTTGGCCAAGGTATTGGTTAATAAAAAAAGGGAAGGCAAAAATCAAAACAAGAGAGCTTACAATGATAAAGCACATATTAAATTTCTCTCTCCTTTTTTTTTTACTTCCTTTTTCCTTTTTTTTTTATGCTAATCTCCACAACCCCCAAACCTGTCTTTTTCATATATTTGTTTGTGGATGAAAATTTTCATGCCACATTTTAAACTCTTTTTTTTTTCCTCAATGGAACCAAGGCATGATCCACACAATCTTTTTTTTTTTGAACCTCTTCCTGTATTTCTAGCTTGAAAATATTTCTTGAATCTCATCCCTTCAATGATAGATATGTGCATTAAAGCTCTCTTTAAGGGTACATTCATTGTTTTTCAGGCTAATTTGGGTAAGGTCAATGAGGTTACAAGAAAATTCGAATGATGGCTATTCATATGCTTTTGCATATGTCATTCTTTCAATAAGGCTCAATGGGGTATACTAGTGAATAATTTGTAACATGGTAGGCTTGAAAGGCTCAAACGTTTCAAAGACTGCCTAAATCATCTCTAAGTCAATCAATTGCCTATGATTTCGCCTCAAGTGTAATAAAACAAGTTCTAGAGTGCCATGCATGATCACTAATTTCACAAGTTCACATAATCAGTCACTAAGTATCAACAATTCATAAGAGTATGGCTTATGTGCTCAATTGTTCATCAATCATGAAGTGAATAAAATTAACACCAAATTATTTAATTACCTAAGTATGCATTTCTCACAATCACTTAACCATAGTAAAATTCTCTCATATGCATCATAGGCTAGTAAAAAAAATCATAGTGAAAAAGAAAAAACATAAATCCAAGTAAATTTTTTTTATTTTTTTTTAAAAAAATTTTTTTGTTTTTTTTTTTAAATTTTTTTATTTTTTTAAAAAAATAATAAACTAAATAGACACAACTAAACCACACCCCCAAACCTAAATCAAACTTTGTCCTCAGAGTTGGAAAAACAAAGATTAATAAAAGAGTAGAAATGTGCACACTAAAAAAAAATTAAAAATAAAAAGAATGAAAAATCATACCTAGTTGGGTTGCCTCCCAACAAGCGCTTTATTTAACGTTTAGGCAAGACGGGATGCTTGGTCTAAGGCTTCTCCAAATCAACAAAATCCATTATCTGGCCCTTTGGAGTGCCTTCCAAGTATGGCTTCAATCTGTGCCCATTCACCTTGAAACTGGCTCCCGTTCTCATGTTCTCAATCTCAACTGCACCATACGGAAACACCTTCCGCACCAAAAATGGTCCACACCACCTTGACTGCAACTTTCCTGGAAAGAGACGCAAACGTGAATCATAAAGTAAAACTTTCATACCTTGTTTGAACTCTTTCCGAAGAATGGATTTGTCGTGGTAGAGCTTTGTTCTCTCCTTATAAATCTTTGCATTCTCATAGGCTTCATTTCGAATCTCATCTAACTCATTCAATTGGAGCTTCCTAGCTTCACCAACCAATTTGTCATCTGTTTTATCCTGCACAAGATTAGAGTCAACAACTGAGTCCAAAACATCAACTGAGAAACAATCATTAGAATCTGTAGGCGATTTTAAAGAATTAAAAACAGAAAGTTCCACAGTCTCATCTAAGACTGTCATGGTTAGTTTCCCATTTTGAACATCAATTATTGTCTTTGCATTAGCCATGAATGGACGTCCAAGCAAAATGGGTAGCTCATGCTCATTCTTTGACTGTCTCTCCATGTCCAAAACTACAAAATCAACAGGAATGATTAGTTTATCAATTTGAACTAAAATATCCTCCACAATGCCTCTAGGATATCTAATTGAACGATCAACAAGTTGTAGAGACATTGTGGTAGGTTTTAATTCTCCTAAACCTAATTGCAAGTAAACAGAATAAGGTATTAAATTGATGCTTGCACCCAAATCCAACATAGCCTTTTCCTTCTTTGAACCTCCCACAGTAATGTCGATGTTAAAACTCCCAGGATCTTTTAATTTGGGCGGCAAATTACTTTGAAGCACAGCACTTACCGTTTCTGAAACCATTACCTTTTCATTTGGCTCATACTTACGCTTGTGAGTATTCAATTCCTTTAAGAACTTTGCATAAGATGGTATGTTCCTGATCATATCAAGCAAAGGTAAGTTCACATTAACCTTAGACAAAATATCATATATTTCAGAGAATGACTTATCCAGTTTGCTTTTCTTGAGTCTGCTTGGAAATGGAATAGGAGGAACATAGGGGTGTTGCGCCTTGTGTAACTTAGGAGTTTCACAAGATGGATTGGACTCCTCACTTTGACTTGGTTCCTCAATATCCTTCTTTTTGCCACCACTTGGACTTTTATCTTGTTGGTTCTCCTTGGTAACCTCATCACCTGCAGGTAAGGTTAAACTTTCATCATATTCATCATTCATTTTATTATCAAATACCTTATCATTTCTCAGAATAGTAATAGATTTGGCTTGCTCAGGTTGGCTTGGAAATTTTCCAGGAACATGGCCTTGCAACGCCTCGGCAATTTGTCCAACTTGGATCTCCAATTTCCTCTGAGAAGCCTCTAGTTGTTGGAATCTCTGTTCATTGCTTTGTTGATTATTCTGACAAACTTCTATGAAGTTTTGCAAAGTATCCTCTAAAGCTGGCCTCCGCGGTTGGAAAGAAGAGCTTGCTTGATTCTGGTTCTGGTTGCTACTCCATGAAAAATTGGGATGACTTCTCCAACCAGGGTTGTAAGTATTTGAAAAAGGATCATTCCTCACCCATGGGTTATGAGAGTTCATCATATTGGCTTGCTCAACAAAATCTGAGAATTTTTCACTAGAAGGACAAGCATTAGTAACATGACCATGAATCCCACAAATTCCACATTCCTCATTAGACACTGGCATTCTTTGACCCATCATCATAGCACACATAGACTTCATTTGCTTGGTTAATTCTGAAACCTGCATACCCAACTCAGTGTTAGTGTTAATCTCATAAAGACCTCTAGGTTTACCTCTAACACTCTTTTGTTGTGAATTAGCTCCAAGCATCTCGTAGAGCTCATAGGTCTCTTGTGCAGTCTTTTCTCCCATGGCACCTCCAGCGGCATTATCAACCATAGCTTGACAAGCTTGAGTTAGTCCATCATAAAAAAATTGATTTTGCAATTCTAATGGGTACCGATGATGTGGACATTTAATTAAAAGCAATTTAAAACGTTCCTAAGCTTCATGGAATGCCTCACCATCTGCTTGTGTGAATGTAGCAATCTTACCCCTCAATTCAGTGGTTTTGGCATGTGAGTAGAACTTACCTATGAACTTATTGTATACTGCATCGCACGTGGTAAGTGAGGCTGGTGTTATAGACATGAACCACGTCTTTGCCGCATCCTTCAAGGTGTAGGGAAAACATCTCATTCGTAATTGGTCCTCAGTCAATCCCTGCAAAGGAAAAGTTTGAACAGTTGCATAAAAATCACGAATGAATGTCAAAGGATCTTCAATAGCAGCACCATGAAAAGAAGGAAGCATATTAAGATGAATATTCTTAAGCTCATAGTTTCTGGCTGCATCATTGAGAACAATGCATGATGGTGATGTCCCCACAGTAGGACGTGCAAACTCCTTCATAGGACGATTTGCAACTCGATTTTGAACTTGATTTTCAGCTTGATTCCCAACTTGTAACTCCATGTTGGATTCAACTAGTTCCTCTTCTTGTGCCCTTGCTCTCCTACCGATTCTGTCAATTTGATCGTTGATGGGCACTATCTCTTGACCAAGTGATCGTCGACCTTGCATCCACTACCAAAAGAAAGAAAGAAAAATAGTAAGCTAAAAAGAAAAATAATAAAAGAAAACACACGTAGTTAAATAAAATTGAATAAACTTAAGACAAATCCCCGGCAACGGCGCCAAAAACTTGATGAACAAAAAGTTATATTCTCGCAAGTGCACGAATCAAGGTAGTATAACGTGCAAGTACAAGAGTCGATCCCACAGAGATTTGCTAAATTTATTCAATTAAAATTTAACTACTTATGCCCTAAAAATTATGAAAGTCAAATAAAAGAAATTACCTAAGTATCTAATTAATAACTAAATTAACTAATTAAATTAATTAACCTAATAAAATCAAGATATTAACCAATAGAGAAAAGCCTAGGAATTTGATTTCACCAATACATTGCAATTTTATGTCTTCAATTCTAAAAATCTCAATTCAATTCTAGGGTTCATTCTTCCTAATATATGATTACTCTGTTTGATGGCAGCTATAATCAAGTATTTTTAATCATTAAATTATCTATGATGTGTAGCATAATTAATGACTAAAAATCCATTAAGAACAGAAGAACATCTAACAAGAACCAAATAAATATTCTAGCTTGATGTATGCATCAAATATTTATTCAATCATTCAAGAGAGCTATACATGGCTTAGCATATGATGTGTACCCTTACCATGTCTCAAACAATCAATTAATTTATATTAAAGGTGGCCAATCAATAACACAAATCAAAAGATAATATTAATAACAATGAATGATACTAGAATTTAAGAATTGATCAATTAATCATTAAGACATAAAATATGCAAGTAGGCTCAATCAATAACCTCAAAAGATAAATAAATAGTTCATTTTTAACTAATCATAATCAACAAAACAAATGAAATTTCATACTTAAATCAAACCATAAACCAAATAAATATATATTCTAATAATGCAATTTAAAATAATACTTAGCAACCACTTTTTAAAGCTTGTATATAAAACAAGCAAATAACAACAAATGTGGCGTTGGCAGATGCACTTCATGCAACAACCAACAGCAATTCGGCTACGTCCTTCAAGCGATGCCTACTGCCCACGCCCAAACAAATCAAGCCAGCCCAGCACTCACGCACCAAGCAGCGGCACGCACCCAGCTGTCCCGCTTCAAGGCTTGGATTCAACTCAGACAACAGGAGGTGTTTTCTTTCAGTTCGAACTGCTCTATAACTATCGCATCTGCAGCACTCCACAAGTTACAGCAGCTTTCGGTTCTACCAAGGATCCAAGCGTGGCAAATCGACAGCAGCAACTCACCTAACTGTTACTCCAAAACTCTTGGCACTGCTCTCTGTTTCTTTTCACACTCTTTCTTTTTTTTTTTTTATTACTGCTGCCCCTCTCCTTTTATAATTTTTCTTCTAAGATTCTAGGGTTTCTTTTTAATCAAGCAATAAATCTCAGCCTTTTGTTTTATTTTAATCCTATGGTCCAAAAATACTTAAAACAAATCAGAATTTAATTACAACTTTAGAAAGTCAAACAATGTATATTTCAAAAAATTTATTCCAATCACAAAATTTATTGTTTGATTTCATGCCATAATTTCCAAAATTAATTCCCAAATCACTTTCTCTAAATTAATTCAAAAGATACATTAAACAATTAATTTTACACAAGAATATAGCAATAAATGTGGTAATAAATAAGAAAATAATATAACAAATATATTATTATCACCTGTCTTAAGGGCACAATGTCGTTTTGATATATATGTGTGTGTATTATGAATATTTTGCAGGTGATATTATTATTATTATTGTTGTTGTTGTTGTTGTTGTTGTTGTTGTTGTTTAGAAGTACACTTCAATTATTTGAACGGTGAGAAATTGCATGCTTTAGAATTTTTATATTCAAGTCATAGTATTGTTTTTAGGATTTATATATGATGCACTGACAGTATATAGTTTTTATACACTGTCAATGCACTAGAGGTTGATACCTCATCAATAGATCTTTATATGTAAATATAAAGAAATTTTTTTAATTTGCCAATAAGACTTATTGATGAGGTGTCAACCTCTGATGCATTGACAGTGTATAGAAACTATACACTGTCAGTGCATCATATACAAACTCTTGTTTTTATACTATAGCTTAATGATTAAAATAAACTTCCTTAAATAATGTTTTATTCCACATATTTTTAATGGTTTAAAAATAACATTTCATTTGAAAAATAAAAATATTTAATATTTTCTCTCGTTATCTTTAATTATAATCACTTACTTTTTATTTTTTGAATAAGAGTAATTGCATGGAAAAAATATTATAATCAATGAAAATTAACATCAAACACTAGATACCACGGAAAAAATATTATTTATATTGAAGTAGAAGACTGTAACCAAAAAAAAAAGTAGAAGACATGCTTGGCCCATGCAATTTTTAAATTTTCCATTTCAGCACGTTTGTATACATAATTATATATATATTTTTTTGGTCGAAAACCCTCCGATATCCATCTTCGGTAACTAATCCGAAGTCGGGAGAAGCAGAGCGTGGTTAGGCAGTCCCCCTCCCAACATTGGCACTCTATACACAAATCAGGATTCGAACCCTGACCTTGCTTAAGAGACGAGAGCCGCTAGCCACTCACGCCAACCAATTGTTGGTCATAATTATATATATTAACATATATTTCTACTACTACTACTAATAATAATAATAATAATCATAATAATTTATTCTTAAGAAATATTGTAATAATACTAGTTTATTGGAATTTCTAAATGGCGGGCATTCTTCTCAAGGAAAGAATCAAAGAATTGTCAACCATTAGCAACAACAAAAAAAAAAATTGTCAACCATGGCGGTGTCCTTTGGATGCTGTGAATGGCTGCTTGGAGGAGTCCCGAAGACACCCAGAAACGGTAAAATCAGCAGTGCTAATTCTGGCTCTCTGCAGCAATTGGTCGTTAGGTGCCCCTTTGGTGATGCCATTGCTATTTCGTTTAACACTTATCTTTGTACCTTTTTTGTCCCAATTAATTACTTTTTGCTACGTTACAAATTACACTGCTTTTCCCAGATCAAAGTTGATACATGCTCCAACCACTAATCACAAAATTCATTAAAAAAAAAGTGTAAATTTTGTAATTTTAAACTTGATATCACGATACGATATAAAAATAATACGAAAAATAGATATGAAAATAACATGAATTAAATTTTGTTAAAAATCATATATGATCTTGATAAAAAACTAAAAAAATTAATTTTACATTTAATTTATTAACATGAATTTTGATGCATTTAATTTTCATATTTTATATGATACAAACATAATTCAACACACAATAAACAAAAAAAAAACATAATTCAATGCACACAAAAATCCAATATATATTTATAAATAATCGAATTTAGTAGAATATAACGCCATCCGCTAAGCCAGAAGACAAGAAGAGCTAGTAGTACATCAGCACGTACTTGTTTTTAGCAATTTTTTTAATCATGATCAAGATCAACACAACAGAAACTATCGTGCACAGCCGCAAGCTTTCCACTACCTGGAATTTTCTAAGAGAGTAAGTGGAGTTAAGATTTTTGCCTTTTTAATTTTTTAGATCCAGTTTCTTTCTGTCATCCATTATGGATTTTGCCCATTCGCAAACTTTATATTTCATACAATCTTTTTTTATTAAATCATATAAATAGTTTTAAATTGCGTTCAATACAATTTTTTTTTGAATCGATTCAAACATATTAGCGTTACTTGCATGCATGACTTCTACTTCAAAAGCATCACATCAATTAGAAGTTGCTTGAGATAATCTTGTTTTCATTGCTTATCATAAAGCTTATGGTCAATTTCTTCACATTTGCATTAAACCTATACTATCTCAAAGCTCATGATAAAGTGGGTAGGTATCAAGAGACAAATTCTAAGACAAATCTCATGTAATTTATAAATATTATTATGCTCAAAGTGAATTGAATCTAGACAAATTAGCTCATATAATAATAATAATAATAATAATAATAATAATAATAATAATAATAATAATAATAATAATAATAATAATAATATATAAAATCCTTGTTTGTTTCCATATATAATATGGTGCCAACGAGGAAAGTGACCACATTATGACAAAGCAAGAACTCCATAGCCTAACTAACAAGTAGTTGGAAGAAGTGGAAAGTGGACTTCTTTCCCAGGTACTTGGATAGGGTTCGAGTCCTGGAATCCTCATTGTTGGGAGGGCTTTACCGTTTACCACTCCCGGCCCGAACAGGATTAGTCTCAAACTGTAAAACGGATGAAGATACCTGTGGTTACACAAAAAAAAAAAAACTCCATAGCCTATAAAAAGAAAGTCTTCCAATAAATTAGTATCAAATTGTGGAAGCGAAGTTTGGTTTGATCCTCTTATTTTATTTTGATTAATAATAATTAATTTGATGAAATCTTGATGCGTCAATGAGGAAAGTTGTTGAGAGGAAGTGATCAAGAGGAACTCATTGGCCCCCTTAAAGGGATGTGCTATCCCCATTTCTTAATCCTCTAATTTATTTATTGTCTTTTGGCTTAACTTAAAGAGGACATTCCATGTCCTCAAAAGAGTTACAAAATTGCCAAAAGAGGAGTTTAGTGGATCAGCGACAGCGATTGTTCACGATAATAAAAAATAAGCAATGGATTTTGAGTACTGATTTAAATTGCATGTTTTTATTTTTAAAATGTTAAAATTTGACAGAACTAAAGTTGAAAACTCATCAGTAACAAATTAAACTTTTTTTTTGTTTTTAATTTTTACAAGTAATTGTAGAGAAAGAAAGAGCTATGATTCATGTACTTAAATCTTTGTTTATGTCACCATGACATCTAAGGGATCGGTTGGTATTATTTTTCTCTCTTTTTTTTTTTGTTTGCAGTTTTTTTGAAAACAAAAGTATAAAACATGTTCGGAAATATGTTTTTGTTTTTAAAAAATGAAAACATAGACAAAAATTTTTAAAATTGTTGAAAATAAAAAATTTTTGTTTCCATTATTTTCGAAAACATATTTTCATTTGTGCTTCTATTCATAAATAAGTAAACAGAGTTTATATATTAATATAATATTAATATTTTTCATAATAAAAATATAAAATAAAATTATTTAATATTTTAAAATTAATATATTTATTTAATATTGAAAACGTAAAAAGCAATTAAATATTAATTATATTGAACCATAATGTTATAATATTATTTAATTTAAATTTATATAATAATTTATTAAATATATTATATATTTTAAATAATACCATTTATTATAATTTTGATATGTTAATAATTAATATTATTGCTAAGTATTATTATTTAATATAATTAATTATTATCTTACTAAATAGTGTTATTATTAATATTGTATTCTTTCAATTAAATTTAAAATATATCACTACTACTATTAAATAATTTAATATTATTAAATAATTGAAAACTTAACATTAAATAATATTATTTATATTAAATATAATATATTTTAATCACTATATAATTTATTATAAATTAATTAGTTAAATGTTTTATTTAATAATTTAATATTATTGCAATTAAATTAAATAATATTATTAATATAATTTACAATTATTAACTCATATTATTATTTAATATATAAATTTTGAATTTTACTAAGCTCAATTATTATCTAATAAAAAGTAATATTAAAAAAATTATTTAATATTACTTTTAATTTAATTATTTAATTAATATTATATTTAATCATAATATTGTTTAAATTATATTAAATTTTTATAAGATTAAATGAAAATATTTAATATTTGTATTAAATTGTATAAAATAATATTATTTAATATTATGTACCTATTATTTTTATTTAATTTTTAAAGTTTTATTTTGTAAACTGAATTATTATATATGAATCAATTTAAATTTTTTTTAAAAAACGTAACAGTATGAACTAAACATATTTTCTATTTTCAGAATTTGAAAATAAAATAAAAACAAAATTTTTAAAAACAAAAAATAGAAAACCAAAAAAAGGACAACTACTCCTAAATTAGTTACTTATTGTGGGTTTACTTTTGCCAATTTGAGCCTACCATTTTTGACAATGAAAAACAAAGGAAAAAAAAAAGGTCAAACGAAACTCTGTTGAGAGTAGTTGGTAATTGGAGGAATAATTCTACAATTTCTATCCTATTGGTATAACATAAAAATTCATTATAAAATTCATAGTTCAAATTATATCTTTAAACTTACACAATAATAAAATTATTATTTTATAAAAATTTGCATCAAACAAATTTATTTTTTTCACGCTAAAAATGTTGAACAACTTTCGCCAAGTCATTATGTTGGCCTAATCTTTCTTTCTATCTTGAGAGATATGGAATTTTAATTATTGTTTGATGCATTGAATACTAATTCATACTCTTATTAAAGGATTAGTGTTAAAGAGAAAAACGATGTCACATCTAACAGTTAAAAATTAGATTGTTGCTTTAAAAGTAAGAATCACCATTCTTCTATTGTGATCTTTTTGTCTCAAACAACAAAATAATTTCAAAATGATAATACTTCACAACGAAAAAACAATTCTAACAATATTTCATCAACAATTAATGATGCAATTATTGATACATTGCATGTTCCTTAGAAATAAGATTGAGGGCTTGTAAATTTATTTAACCAAAATGTAAGACAAATTAATCACTCACATTTAAAAATCAAATTAAATCATCAATTATGAAGATACAAATTTAGATAAACCCAACTTGTTACCTAAATGCTACTTGCACATAAATAAGTAGTGGTAAACAAATAAAATAAAAAAAAATCACCATGGTTACATGTGGTTAAGATTAAAAGTGTGATCATAAAAAAAAAATTAAAAATGTGACAATACAATGGATTCTTTTGGCCATTAAGATACCTTAAATTAAACAGAGCTGGTTTAAATTTAACCCATAGACCTCCAAACTTTTCTTTTTTTCAAGTCCATGTGGTATCCTATCTATGCTTCCCAGCTAGATTCTGAAATCTCAGAAGTCTTCTACTTTCAGAACTTAGAAAACAGATTTTCTTCTTCCGCTGTTCTTGATACCCAATTCTCTGCTACTTGGATACGGCACCCTAAGTTCCTTTGACTTGTTTGTCCATTTCCTCTTGAATATTCATCGAAATCCCAAAAATCCCATCGAAAGCTTTGTTTTTCATTTTGTTTCTTTTTCACGTTCAAACGTCTCAAAACTCTCAAAAGAATCACACATATCTCGAAGAAATGCTGGAATTCAAGACTATCAAGAAGAAAATGTGGATGTTTTCTTGTTAATCTTCGTCTGCTTAAACGGTCTCCCTAGAATTGTCCTCTTGCGTAATGGAAGCCATCATCATAACAGCCATAGCACTGATCAACAACAACAACAAACGAGTCGGTAACCAACAAAACTTCCCTCTACAAAAGCTCTCCTTCTGGTTTGCTCCCACCACACGTCCACCTGGCCTACTCTCTTTCACTTCTTGCTCGTAAAATAACCAACAAATAGAAACACGCAAGAACCTCGTTTTGTTTTTTGTTTTTGTATGGCTGATTACTCTCTCAACAATAACTTTTCATCTGGGAATTGTTTTTCTGCTTTCTTTGACCCGTTTTCGCGTGATTTGGGTTCATGCAATGGAACTTCCTATGGTGGGTCTTTGTCGGCGTCGGTGTCACAGTCCCTGGTTTTGGACAGTGAGAAAGGAGAGCTGGTGAAGGCGCCGGTGAAAGTAGGGAAGAAAAGCGTGTCGGAAGAGAAAGTTATAGCGGCTTTGAAGAGTCATAGCGAGGCAGAGAGGAGGAGGAGAGAAAGGATCAATGCTCATCTTGATACGCTCCGCACTCTATTGCCCTGCAGAGAAAAGGTTATTCTATTTTTCATGTATTAGTGGAATTTATGTTAGAATTTGGTTTATCATTGTTATATGATTAATTAAGAAATTTTTGAAGCAATTCTTGAAAATTGGTAATTGGGAAATTTCATTGGGAGAGGGATCTAGATTAGTTTGCTTATAGTACTTGCTTCATAGGATTCTTTGTATTGAAGAAGTGTTGGCTTGCATATTATATCCTGTTGATTATTAATTTTCCTGAAACCTCATTTTAACAGTTCATTAATGTTTAAGCAGTAGCAATCCTTTTCTCTTAACTGTTTATTGTGAAGGTAGATTATGTTTGATTGTTCAGAAAAGTTAGGAAAATAAAGGAACTCAAAGTTTAAGGTGTTTAAGGCAAAGGAAATGGCAATGGAGGATAGAAAACAAGAAAAAATACTTAGTCTAAAATGAGAATTTTGGCCTAATCCTTGCTGAGGCATAGCCTAATAGGCTTTCCTCTCCCAGATCTTGAAAAGAGATAATAACATCTTGAATTTTTGGTTCCTCAATTTTTAGAATATCAGTTAACATTCTGAGAGCCTAAGGTTGCTCTTAATGAGTATGGTGATAGGAATGAGTCAGGCTCTGATGAATGATGACTTTATTATTAAACTAGAATCAGATATTCCCATAAATTTCTGAGAAGCTTAAATCAATATGCATTGCAAAATTACACAGTTCTCGATGTAAAATTGGCCTCCTCGAATGGATACTGCATTTATGTGTTGTCCTTTATGAGAAGAAAAGAAATGTAAGTTGTGAGGTCATCAAACCAGTGTTTAATGATCTTTTTTGATGCGTTATTTTCTCATTTGGAAGGTCAACTCTGAATGTCAGAAATGCTAGAGTCAACTAGGGGATGCATCACATTTTTTAATGTAATAGATACTTCAGAACTTGAGAATTACGAGTTTAAGGTTTCTTTATGGTTGAGAACATCTTTGTAGACCCATTTCAGATCTTCCGTGGATTTATATATTTATGATAAATTCTACATTGAGTTGCATCATGCTGGATATTCAGGGTTCTAGATGAGTTTGATTTTGTATTT
This sequence comes from Heritiera littoralis, assembly GCA_031772115.1. NCBI lineage: Eukaryota > Viridiplantae > Streptophyta > Magnoliopsida > Malvales > Malvaceae > Heritiera > Heritiera littoralis. The sequence goes on along the minus strand of JAPDPK010000026.1, from coordinate 2,632,704 downwards.
TCAAACAAACCAATCATGAAAACTTGTCTACAGGAGTGATCTGCATTGTTATATAAAAAAGTTTACAGAAAGGAAAGAGGAGGACAATCCATGTATTTTGATATGCTCAGTATTGATCAAACTCAAGGTAAGTTACAATGTAGTTAAGAAGCGAGACTGATTATCATTGGATCAAACTCTTTTCATCTTGTTTAATTTTCAATCCCAGGAACTCTTCTAGTTAATGGTTGGCAACTCTTTCCTGCTACCTTCAACTACTTCTGGTCTTCTCTTCCTACTAATTAACAACTAATATATCCATAAGATAATCTTTTGACTGTCAAAGCTTATAGTCGGTTGGACACCATACATATAATATTCGAAAGTGATTAAGATGATAATGATTGGATTAGTGGGGCAATTACAGTTGTTCTGCTATGGATCCTCATGAGGTCCATTTCTTCAATATATTAACTAATGCATGTCACATAAGATAGAACTGTGTTGGTTAGCATATTAATCTACTATCATATAATGGTTGGAACGTCAGCAAGGATTAGACATCTGGGATAAGAAACATTACATGCTCTTTTTGTTAATCTTCTTCATTTGTCAATGTCTTTTTAATAACTAAGTCAAAGGATTCATCTTGTTATTTTTTGGGTCAAGGTCTATGCATTATCTACTAGGTTACTGGTTTCATCTGACTCCTGCTATAGCTGATTTATCTGAGTCAATAGGGCATGTTTTCATGGTTGGACAATGTTTAAGAAGAATGATCTTGGTTGTACTGCTACTTGCTTCGGTGGACGGGTGTTTGATTAGCTCGTTTGCTATTTGTTTCTTACAGAATTTTGTATCTTAGAAGTATAGTATTTCATAATCTATCTTTAGTCTTAAGTTTAACCCTGTTGTTCAATTGCTCAATGTAGATGGATAAAGCCACATTGCTCGGTGAAGTAATTAAACAAGTGCAAGAACTGAAGAAGAATGCAATCGAAGCCAACAAAGGTTTTCTCGTTCCAATGGATAATGATGAAGTGAGAATTGAGCCATGTGCTGATGAAACCAATGGGACATTTTCCTTTAAAGCATCAATCTGCTGCGATTACAGACCTGAACTTCTGACTGACCTACGACAAGCACTCGACGCCCTTCCAATCAAGATTGTAAAAGCAGAAATATCGACCTTGGGGAGTCGGCTGAAGAATGACTTCGTTTTCACCAGCTGCAGAAGTACAGCACATGTTGATGATGCTGAGGCGCGGCGGTTTCTTGCTTGTTCCATTCACCAGGCCCTGAATTCTGTCCTGGAGAAGGCTTCCACCTCACCAGAATACTCACCATGTTCAACATTCCCGAACAAGAGGCGAAAGATCTCTTACTTTGATTCCTCAAGCTCTTCTTCATAAAAAGATCATAACTCGTTTCGTTCTGTGTCAATGGACACCCGCGTTATCTCTTCTATGGTTTGTCTGGCAAATGGCATTTGCAAACATTGGTTTGAAATACCATAACTCAAGAAGAATGTAATATGAATCTATATATATTACTATACATATTTGTATCCGAAAAGGCCACGATAGTTTCAAATGGCTTGTAACGAAACTGTATGCTCTGTTTGTACACTTGTCATAATATAATTTATAAAAACATAATATGCTTGTGTTCGTGTGATAAAAGGAAAAAAACAAAAAAAGGATTCCTCCTTCTAACAGAACGCGTAATAGTTTTGTCTGATTGCTTCATGTAGACTTGAAAATCACCGACTTTTATTGACGGTAAAGTTCTAAAAATTTATATGCAAGATTAAGAGGCTATGGTATTTTTTTTAAATTTATGTTATCATATTAATTTCGTTAATAAAATTTAAAAATTTCAATTATATTCGAGATAATTTTTCTTTTAATATTATGAAATTTCAATTATGTACAAATATTCATATTATTGTTGGAAGTAATTGAACAATTAAAAAATAAATGTTGATGTAAAATCACAATTTAAATGCTCCCTCCAAAAGAAATACTAAAGTTAAAAAAAAAAAAGAAGCAATCCGACGTTTACAATGGTGTATGTCTTGCAATTGCCTAATTCGATACGAATTTTATTTGAAAAGTTCATATTTTGTGTCAATTACTTTTAGATTTGGGAGGATATTCATAGCGGAAAAGCTGTGGAGGATTGTGCAGTATTATCAAGGTTCCTTCTTATATCATTTGCAGACCTGAAAAAATGGAGCTTTCATTATTGGTTTGCTTTCCCTGCTCTGGCACTTGATCCTCCTGGTACCTTGGTTGATTTGAGGCCAGCTTCTCAATGGTTCACCACAGAAGAGGTGCTCAGAATATGATTAGCACTAGCAAATTGTCTGGATTATTGCATCTTTTTCAGTGCTTAAAGTTTTCTGTCTGTTAATTTTTGACCTGCAGGCAGAATCTGTATCAGCAGAATGTAACAAATGGCGGAACTCAAGTGAAACAGCTGGTAGATTAATCCTTCTATCTTACTGCATTGAAATACAAATGTCATTATGGTCCTGAATTTACGAGTCTACTGCAGATGTGCCATTTTTTTTGGTTAGTATTGGTTCTGATTCACATGCTGCCATTAGGCATCTTAAGGATTTGGAAGCTTGCCAACTTGATGGTCAAAAGGTCTGTCTACCTTTCTCTTCATGACTTTTGGAATATGAATCAGATTATGGTTGCAGAGGGGACAGTTTTAATGAAAATTCCTTGTGATTGATGATGTTGATAGACTATAAGTACAAAATCCTTGATCACTCTTTCTCATAGCTACAACATGTATTATTGGCAGTTGCTATTTGCATTTTATGACCCATGTCATCTTCCAAACAATCCTGGCTGGCATGTCCGCAACTTCCTAGCACCTATTTGTGCCAGATGGAATCTGAAAAAAGTTTGCTTTTTGTGCTATAGAGAGAATCGAGGTTTTGCTGATTTGAGTTTGTCACTTGTTGGTGAAGCCTTGATTACAGTTCCCCAAGGTAGAGTGGCAGAATTTGGGTAACAGTTTTTTTCTGGATCACTTTTTTTATCTGTTCCAACTTCCAATGGTATGAAGTTGTTTCACACTAGCTTTTCTGACTTCTAATATCACTTTAGGATGGAGTGAACATCAATCTCTGCCCAATGCTGTAGGATGGGAACTTAACAAGGGGAGAAAAATACCTAGATGTATTAACCTTGCTAAATCCATGGATCCGACTAGGTAACTTTTTCTGCATTATCACTTTATTAGGCATTATATTATTACTTTTTAACCAAAGCATTTTGAAATATTTTTTTCCACTTTTTCCACAGGTTAGCAATATCTGCTGCAGACTTAAACTTGAAACTAATGAGATGGAGGGCTTTGCCATCTCTGAACTTAGACATATTGTTTTCTATAAAGTGCCTTCTCCTTGGAGCAGGTACCCTTGGATGTCAGGTTGCTCGAATGCTTATGGTGTGTATTCCAAAAGCAACAATAAATTTTGGATCATAATTCATATCTCTTGAGACTAAAGACTGTATGTGTTTCAGGCTTAGGGTGTTCGCAAAATTACACTACTCGACAATGGCAGGGTGGCCATGTCTAATCCATTGAGGCAGTCACTGTATACATTGGATGACTGCCTTAATGGTGGTGATTTTAAAGCCACAGCAGCAGTGAGGAGCCTACAACGAATATTTCCTATAGTGGTAATTTATTTATTTGAGGCCTATCACACAGAGCTCAACACAGAACATAAATATCTGTCCATCTCTGTCACAATGTGTCTTACCTTTCTTAGGAAGCAGAAGGTGTTGTTATGGCCATCCCTATGCCTGGACATCCACTGTCCAGCCAAGAAGAGAAAAGTGTGCTTGAAGATTGTAGACGACTCAATGATTTGATTGATTCTCATGATGTAATTTTCTTGTTGACTGATACTAGAGAGAGTAGATGGCTCCCTACGCTTCTCTGTGCCAACACTAGTAAGGTTCATCTCCTTAATTCATGTGTGAATTGTTTTGATATTTGACATTCTGTTCTGGCCTCATCGATTAGAATTCATAAAAATTTGTTATTGGACTTGAGTCGTTTGATTATGGCTTCTTTTGCTCATCCTTTCTCATTATACAGATAACCATTACTTCAGCACTAGGGTTTGACAGCTTCTTGGTTATGCGCCATGGACCTGGTCCTTTTAACTCTACTCCTTCCTTGAAAGCTGAAACAACAATTTCTTTATCTGCTGGCATGGACAACCTTGCCCTAACAAATACAGAAGTAGGGCATAGACTGGGTTGTTACTTCTGTAATGACGTGGTTACCCCAACAGATGTAATTTACTGGCGTTTCTAGAGTGCAGTAATTGGTGTTATAGCTTTTTTATGTTTGTCCATCCTAATTGTATATCTATGGTGGTTTCTCCAGTCAACTTCAAATCGCACATTGGATCAGCAGTGCACTGTTACACGTCCAGGGATTGCTCCTATTGCTTCTGCATTTGCAGTCGAGCTTTTAGTGGGCATATGCATCACCCTCTTGGGTAAATCCTTGGAAACTATGTGACAGGAGATTTAATGAACCTTTTGTTCTAATCATCACAAGCTAAGCAAAAGTCCAGATTGGTTCATTGACCACCCAATTATTATGCAGGATATTTGCTGAAGCCGAGATTGCCAGCTCTAATAATGGTGGAAACTCTGAGCTTCCTCTGGGTATTTTACACCATCAGATACGAGGTTCCCTTCCCCACTTTCAACAGATGACCCTTGTGGGCCACTCCTCTAACAGTTGCACAGCATGTTGTGGCACTGTAGGTTCATTTCTTCTATTGAAATTATTCTTTGTTTTTTTTCTTCTTTTTTATCTTCTATTTTCTCATTCATCATTTTAAGGTTTTTTATATTTGTCGGTTGTGTCTGTATAATTCTTTTAGTTGATATTGAGAGATTCAGAAATTGATAAATTTGTTTGATCTTGCGCAACTTCAGAGCCCTTTAGCACAAGGGTTTCTTTCACTTCAAAGTAGGAATAAAGTCATATGCCTACTTTATTATTGCTGGTGTACTCCAGAAATAGAACATATCCTATGGAACGTATAGTCATTGGGAAGCTTGCTTAAAATTTGACTTGGGCTTTTGATATTTAGCTGCAAGTACTGATAAATTGGTTGAGGTTCCTATTTTTCTTTGCTGCAGTCTTACATTCTGATCATTATGAATAACCCTTTCAGGTTGTGTCGGAATATCGCAAGAGAGGGATGGAATTCATACTTCAAGCAATTAACCACCCTACATATCTGGAGGATCTTACCGGACTAACAGAGTTGATGAAATCGGCAAACTCTTTCCAACTAGACTGGGATGATGAAATAGAAGGTGCAGATGATGAATGCATCGAACTATGAAGAATTGTTTATACTGTTCAATTGTCATGGTAACTTATTCTTTTGTAATACTACCTTGTTAATTATATAAAACCAAACCAGAAAAGCAATGTCAAAAGCTTATATCCATTCTCTGTTTCATCTTCAACCTGAATTCAATCTGACAGTTTTGGAAAACCTTAACTACCTTATCCTCTCCCACATAACATTCAAGGATCTCCCGCGGAAAAAGCAGTGGAAAAATTTCCAAATGTAATCAAATTGTCTCTGAGACAATAAGCACCAGTGGTCTAGTGGTAGAATAGTACCCTGCCACGGTACAGACCCGGGTTCGATTCCCGGCTGGTGCATTTTATCCTTTTCTATTATTTTACCAACGCGCTCCCATTCTGTTGCTTCTGTAAATGACAAAAATATTGTCAAGTTATATCATTCTTTTTTCTTTTTGAATTTAATCATTCATCATCTGTCATGAAACATGAATTCTAACCTCTCAAACAATATTAGTTCACAAGCAAAGCTTTGAATTTTGTCTTCATTGAGTGAGACTCCTAGAGTTGTATTTTTTTTCATTCTCTTTTTGTGATTGTGCAGTGAGTTGATAGACTCGACAAGAGAATCAAACATAATCAACAGGGTAGATAAGCAAGCGTTGCATTTTTTATGTTGGAAAAGCACTTCTGGGCTCCTTTCTCTTGTTACCTTTCGTTTCTGAGTCCGTGACTGTGCATTGAATTCTTGGACTGATCCAAAATTTAAGTCCTGTTCGAAGTGGCAGTTAATTTTTCTGGCCAACAGAAGAAAAGTGGGATGTAATTTAGATCACCATCAAAATCATTGTCAAGTAATTAAAGTTGGTCCATAATGCAAATAATTTATTGACAAATTCATTCATATTCACAGCTCGTGAGAAAAAGCAACAGTTGCTCAAAGAAGACCGGAACTTCTGATGTCTCCGATCTTTGCCTCCTAAAAAACTTGCAAAAAGGTTATAGGAAGTGGCTTTTGCACTTTCCGTATGTCTAAGTGGACTAAATCATCATAACCTTTTGTATCCAATATCAGTATTGGGGATGATGCCATTGTTGGTTGTGGACATTAACCTTCTGTTGAATACATCATGGGATGTCCATTAGTCTCACATATATGCTATAGATTTGGCTGATTTTGCAGGTGCTCCGTGTGGCTCTGCATGGAAATCGACAAGGCTTCTATAAGCGATTTCTTCAATCTAGGGGTGAGTCTCATTGCCAATATAAAGATTTGCTAGATACATTGAAAGAAGATGATTTCTACTTGTACCTGGAAACCTTGCCTCATATTTTATGCACTCTTCAATTCTAGGAATATGATTTAATTATATATTTACATAAATAAAGATTAGTTTACAAACATAAAAATTGTTTGATTTATGGACATGAATTTTAATGCAAATTTTTTTATATTTTATATGATACAAATACTGATTTTACAAAACATAAATACCAAATAAAAACATAAATTGTCACGTTTAATATTTTTATGAACAAATATTTAGCTTTCCCTATAAAAGAATATGCTTTAACGACTAACAAACTTGATAAATATGGAAAGATTACGGAAGATTAGGAACATTTTTCACATATCCATTCTCAACACATGGCATACTGAGAGATTAAAAAAAGATAATGTTTTAAAAAGATAAAACTATTTCAATTTACAATCCCATATGTAATGAGTTGAGCCTTTCGAGGATGAATTGTGGTACACGTCATAGAAGCACCCAAGCCTTACGTTTTCGAGTTCTAATCTAATAGTACTACTGTTTTGTCAGGGCAAGGCCACAGGATGGTTGGGGGTACCTGTTTGGCATGTGGGAAAATTCCATGCCTATGGTTGAAAAGATGAGATAGAAATTGTATTAGTGGATTCTGACATGGAATTTCTACGCCGTCGGAAGAAGAACCCATTATGCTAATGCCATTCCACCATACTTTTCACCAATTGTTTTTAGAGATAAGAGATAGAGAGAAGAAGAGATTAGAGAGTTCAAATTGCTGACTAACCTAAGTGCTGCACTAAGAAATATATGTGCCCTTCGTACACATTTTTATCAAATTGCTGATTCATAATTCGTGTATGTTTTTTATATTCGTGTTATATCAAATTATGATTATATCAGATAAAACATAAAAATTATTATGTTAAAATTTGTGTTGATATATCAAATATTATTTTTTAAAATTTTTATCAAATTCATATATAATTTTTATCAAATTTTAATTCGTATCATTTTCGTATTATTTTTAAATGATCAGACTAAATCAAATTTTAAGGCATCTGATTAGGATTTTAAGTTGTCAATAGATAATAGATGTATTTTGCTACCTATCTAAAAGAAATAGGATTATTATGTTGTACTTTGAGATCTTAACGTACCTTTAAAAAGTTCAACAGAATTCCTAAGCAAAGTTACAATTCGAAAAGAGGGAGAAATTAGCTGAATCGTACATCCTTGAACATGAAGTCATGCCATGTGAGTGGCCATGGCCGAGCAGCTGAAATAACTTCCTAATTAATTGTATTCAAATTAGGTAAGATTTTTAAGATTTCACATGGATTTTAGGCGCCATTTGCAATTGCAGCCAACATCTTGATTTGATAGATTTTGTATAATCCGAACTAACGTTCTTACCATTGTTGCACACCACTTATTATGCTACCAAAGCCATGGGGATCCACTGCAAAATGGGGCTGTGAAACAGCCAAGCCACACGTGAATGTAATTAAATAAACTAAATCATCACCATAAAAGAGAAAAACATATCTGACTAAGAAAATCAAAATATTTGCTTTTCTGTTGGATCATAGGTTAGAAGCATAGATAAATTCCAAAATCAACCATGAAACACACCTGTGAAAATATCAAATTTATTGATGAGGATTCAGATATTCAGATCAATTGTCTCTTACAGCAGTTAGCATGAATGCCATGTTTCTGCAGAATATATGAATCTGCTGTTATTGCTTAAAGCATCGAAGCTCTTTGCTCTAGTATCCCCATGACATCAACAATGACTCTTCTGTTTTTTATAATCAAAATTCAATTCTTGTCCGAAAATCTATGGTTTCATGATTTTGATACACGAAAGAACCTTCTATAGTGTACCAGAAAGGGACAAATCCATAACCTAATAGACTATTAACCCTCAGTTTCTCACATAAATTCTTTCCATTTCAGCAAATTAAACTGCCAACCAATGGGTAATATGGGAAGTAAACATAAAATAAAACCCAAATAAAGCAGAGAAATCTTACAGTCTTAAATTATCTGTCAGGCCTGGGAAGGTTAAAGGGACAACAACACTGTTTCCTTTGCATGTGATTTATGATCCCTTCCCCAGCCTTTTCTGATAGAAATAAGCAAGCGTACTCTCTTGTCTCTTACCGATCCCTGTATATTCTCTTCTCTTCTCTTTCTTCTCTATAAAATATATTACGTCCAACAGTCTTAGATTTAAGTTTTAGTCAGTACTATATAAACAAATGAACCTCTAAAGCAGCTCTTTCAAATTCCATTTTTTTTTGGTAAGACTTTCAAATTCCATTTCCAACCATATGGCTCCTTCTCAAACTCAAAACATGTCTAATTCTTCTTCTCTTTGGTTACTTTCTTATAGAAAGCTTATGTTCTTTACTAGAATCCGTAGGTTTTTGCAATCCAAGGCGGCAAGGAAACGATACAGCCCATCATCTGATATTCAAACAGGTTGAGAATAAAAAATAGTACTGATAAAGAGCAGGAGGTTATGGAGAAAGAAAGCGAGCCGGAGGGTTCCGTGGCTTTGCAAAAATCTGTGAAGAGCCTTCACTTTGGGAGCTGGGAAGAGAAAGAAGTTGCTGCTAAGGCGATTGGAAAACTCGCCAAAAAAGACGCAAAGGCAAGGAAGGTGATGGCAGAGCTTGGAGTTATACGTATGCTTGTGTCCATGGTGGCTACTGAGATGGTTGGCCGCCGTCGAGCCGTCATCAAGGCCTTGATCGAGCTTGCTAATGGAACTTATACGTAAGTTTTCCATATTTTCACAATTTATGTTAATTTTTTCCTTGTATTTTGAGTCAAGGAAAAGGCAAAGGGTAGAATTCATGGCATCTTACGGTCAGCTTTCAAGTTTTTAGTTGGTAGATATAATTCTTATTGTTGGGTATTTCAATATAATCAAATAATAAATGAATGAATTTCCAAGTTAATGAAGTAAATAAATCTTGGGTTAGGAATATTATTCGAAGGGTGGGACTAGAGAACTCCTGTTCTTGTCCTGGCATGTTCAGAAAACTATGCTGCACTGAACAAAAGAAAGTTGTTCATAAGGCTGCTAGAATTCCACCTTTTTCAACCAAGCTTGAAATAATGGAGCTCTGTTTTTGGCATCATTTCAATATGCACAGGTCACACACACTTCATCAGGATAGGGAGAAGGGGTCCCCTATATGGTTAATCTTAGTTGTAGTTAATACACAATATTATAAGATTTTTCTAATTTTCCCAGTTAAACTTTTTTTATTTATGAATTAACTTCTCCAATTGGAATAAAGAAAATGATATTGAGTGGAGCCCTCTTAGCCTTGGGGGAAGCAGAAACATTTGACTTTTCATGGTCGGGTTGGCCTTTTGCCCACTTTAGGTTGGCAGTTTCGACAGACAGGAAGTTTGGGTCCCCGGATTCTCAGCTACTTCAGCTTTGCCTTTGCTGATATATAAAAGAAACCTCCTCCTGACATTAATGACGATATATTATCTGATGTTTAAGCCTAAATTTCTCTCATCCACCTTCCAGGCTGTTACATTTTAATAATCAGAGGTTATGCATTCCTTTTGAAATCATGTTGATAGTCATTGGGGTTTGTTCACTCTTAAAATGGTTTTAAATATAGTTTGGTTGGAGTCTTAGGTGTCAAACTCTTCCATGAATTGATCCACTGTTTTCTCGGATGTTGAGACTTGTGTTGTCATGTGCAATAAAGCATAATTCTAGCCATCTTGAACTTTTAAACATTAATGGCAATGGAAATGAAATGAAAATTTCAGATCTGGGCATGAGTTGGAACTTGGAACCATTAACACTGCAATTAACCAAATGATTTCACTGATCCTGAAATCCATAGGCCGCAAGCAGCGGTCCCTGTCACCAGGTTCCCATGGTGGTAGGAGTTTGAACTTGGAATGGCAATAATTATGTTAGCAGAGAGAAAATGTTGTCTCCAAAAAAAAATTGACAAACTGCTAACCAACCGGATATTTTGTTGTTAAACAGATTCCATATGATATTATTCTGAACAATTAAGAAAAATAATCTGTTTTGTTAACCTTCGCCTTCCTAACCTGATCTAAATCTCAGATTCTCATTGACTTCTCTACTGTATTGGTTATTTATTTTATTGACCGGTTAGTTCTGCTTCCACGTTGTTTCTATTTGGGAATCTTATTTTATGCAATAATGGAGAACTTTTGGTTTATCATCTCTTCCGCCAATGAAAATTTTGTTCTTTTTTCTATTATTCAACTGAAGTTTCCATGGCATTGTTGACTTCAACTTTGGGCTGTTTTTTCTTTTGTCAAGCTTAAGTTAGATCAAAAGTCTAATCACTTTGTGCTTTTCTTCCTAACTTTTTTTTTCTGTCTTCTCTTGTCTTTGGCTTTGCTTCAGAAACAAGGCTCTAATGCTAGAGGCTGGAATATTATCGAAGTTACCAAAGGACATTGATATTGCAGACGAACAAACGAGGCAGGAATTTGCAGAACTGTTATTGTCTTTATCTTCTATATCAACTACCCATTTCTCACTGGCCAATTCTGAGATCCTCCAATTTCTCATTGGAAATCTTGACTCAGCCTGCAGCCTTCAATCCAAGGAGTCCTGTTTAGGTGTTCTATACAATCTGTCTGCTGTGCTAGAAAATGCTGGACCTTTGGTCTCTAATGGAGTTGTGCACACTCTCTTGAAGCTATCTTCATTCAAAGAACTTTCAGAGAAAGCCCTTGCAGCACTGGGGCACTTGGTGGTGACTTTAATGGGGAAAAAGGCTATGGAAGATAGCTCAATGGTACCAGAGAGCTTGATTGAGATTCTAACATGGGAGGATAAACCCAAATGCCAAGAATTATCAGCCTATATTCTAATGATTTTAGCACATCAAAGCTCCACACAAAGGGATAAGATGTCAAAGGCAGGAATTGTTTCTGTACTTCTTGAAGTGTCCTTGCTGGGGAGCCCTTTAGCTCAAAAGAGAGCATTGAAACTGTTGCAATGGTTTAAAGATGAAAGGCAAGCAAAAATGGGGCCGCATTCTGGGCCACAAACAGGAAGGGTTGCAATGGCTTCACCTCTGCATCCGAGGAAGGCACAGGAAGGAAAGAAATTGATGAAGAATCTGGTGAAGCAAAGTCTTCATAAGAACATGGAAATGATCACCCGACGAGCCAACGCTTGCGGTGATTCTTCGAATCTCAAGTCATTGGTCCTCAGCACAAGCTCTAAAAGCTTGCCTTACTAAAATGTTTGTGCAACACTTTGATGATCAATTCTTGTGTTTCAAACTGGAGTGCAATTCTTTTGCAATGCCATGTAATTACTTCAAATGATGGGAAAGATAAAGAAGGTTTCCCAAATAGATGGAAGAATTTAGCAACTTGGGAAAGTCTGAAAGAATGCATTTTCTTATGCGGAAATTACCATATGGTCCATGATCAAACAAAAGTAGAAAAGAAGATACTCCTGAAATTGGGGAAATGCTGAATATTCCCCCCTTAATGGCATGTATTATGCACTTGAAGATTTCTTTTTATTTTCTCCTTTCCTGACATTAATTTGTATAGTTGTACATGAAATAAATCACATTTAAATAACTTCAATAAATATGTCTTTATTGCTTGAATGAAATGAATTATATCATAGTACCCATGTACTACAATGTTACAAGGATTGCATAAATTGTGCTTTTTGCACTTTTGGAAGTGGCAACTAACTTGGACGGTTGGACTCCACAGTTACTAGTTATTACTATCAAATTTTTTTTTTTTTTATTCAACAATACCCACATCTCTGTTGATAAAGTTTATAGTTTTGCATTATAATATTGTCGATAAAGATGAACTAGGATTTAGTCCAATGGATTCTTACAGTCCTTTTAAAATATGACTTTTACTAGATTTGAAATTCAATTTCAACACCTTTATTTCTTTTTTCTATTGTCAAATCTCAGCTTCCTTTGCATTAAAAAAAATCCCTTTAAAACAGTTGGAATTGAACAAAATACAGCCAGCGAGATGAGTTTATAAACCATTCCAAAAGGTAATTTTGGTTATTTTAGGGCATAACGCCCAGACTGCAAGGCAATGAGTAATTATTTTCAAGCCTTTACCAAAATGATCAATTTTGAGCCCACTATATTCCCTAACTCATGCTACTTCGGCTTTACCAAAAATCCACATCATACGTTGTCCTTATAACTTGAGAAAACATTCTTTCATTTTTTATCTCTGCTTGGTTGATTGGAAAGGTTTATTAAAAGGAAAATTTTACAAGAAAGGTATTCTTTTATGTGATCCAAAGTCTATGAAATCTAAAGGAAAGACACCCTTTATACTAATGAACAATAATAGAAATTTGCTTCATATTTGTTGCATATTTTGGGTGTGGACATCTGAGCAATATTGTTACAAATTGCTTGTTTTCACATTAATAGAATTCTTTAGGACTACTAGTTTTCTTAATTTTTTTTTTTTGGTCAAAAGAGTTGCTTTATTTATTTCAAATTCAATCAGTCCATCGATTCTTAACAAAGTAAGGAACAAGTAAACGGAGACTACTATATAATCTCATTACATTGATTCCTTAGCTACCACATCAATCACACTGGAGGTGTAGGCAAACCATCCTTATCCAATATCCCCACTAGGTTGATTGGCAACTGTCTTAACCAGTCAGCATTGCATAAGCCCTTTCTGGTATTGACTGCTACCCAATCTGCTGCCTTGTTGGCATTCCTACTAATGAGCGCCACTTTACCATCTTGAACCTGTTGCATCAGAATTTTAATGTCCCACAAAATAGGCTTTATTTCCCAATAGCATTCTGCTCCTTTTAGACCATTAAACACCTCACTGGAATCTATTTCCCATATAACCTTGTCGTATTTGTTTGCTACAGCTAGCAATACTCCCTCTTTTAATGCCAAAGCTTCAGCCATGACAGCTCCCCCACATTTTAATTGATGACTCTTACCATCCAGCAGCTTTCCTTGACTGTTCCTTACTACCACTCCTATGCTTGCTTGGTTCTTTTTATAGGCTCCATCACAGTTAATTTTCAGCCATCCCTCCTCTGGTTTACACCACCTCATGTCTCGATCTTTAACACTTCTCTTGACCTTCTGCAGATCATTCCCAGTAGAATCTTTGATTGAGCCTATCCACTCTAAGATAGCTCTTTTGGTATTACTTATCACCTTCTGAATATTGAGTTCCTCTCTACCAATAATCACAGCATTTCTTGCCTTCCATATATACCAGCAGGTAAATACTACTGTTATCATCAAATCCTGAGCCTTATTTCTTTCCAAAACAACTGAAATTTCCATCAACCACTCATCAAAGGTAGTAATAGTCTCACCTTTAATTCTTAAACCTTGGCCCATCTCATACCATATACCTCTCGTCCAGCTACATAGCAACACTACATGCTCAACTGATTCTTCTGCTTTCTTACACATACCACATAACGGGTGTTGAAGTATCTTCCTCTTCCACAATTGCAGCCCTGTAGGTAATGCCTTTTTACAGCACCTCCATAAGAAAACTCTCATCTTATTTGGAATATTTAATTTCCAAATAGATTTCCATACCTTTTCATTTATAATGTGCGAAGAAGATGGAGCTTTACTAATTTTGCTGTGATTGTTCTTGAGAACAAAATATCCACTTCTGACCGAATACTGCCCATTCTTTGTGAATGGCCATATTGGACAATCATTTCCTCCATTGTAAGGAATAGCTATACTTTCAATAGCTATCCTTTCTTCCTCTGTAATCCATTGCTCAATAGTGCTCAACTCCCATGCACCCCTTTGTTTATCTATCAGTTCAGCAACTTTGACAGGTAGAGATTCTTCACTAACCTCTGGTCGCTGCAGACATCTGCCATTCAAATTTGGAATCCACCTCTCGTTCCAAATAGATATTTCCTCTCCTCCCATAATCTGCCACATAACATTCTCTTTAAGAAGATCTCTCCCAATGAGTAAACTATTCCATACCCAAGAAGCTCTTCCACCCTTTCTAGCTGTTAGTAAATCTTCATTGTGATAATAGATCCCTTTTAACACCTTAGCCCACAAAGCTTCTTTATCATTTAGCAACCTCCAACACTGCTTTGCTAATAAAGCATCATTGAAAAATGCCAGATCTTTAAACCCAAGTCCTCCCAAACTTTTCGACACAGTCAATTCCAGCCAGCTTTTCCAATGTATTTTATTTTCCCCTTCCTTTTGTCCCCACCAAAAGTTTGCAATAACAGAGTTTAATCTATCACAAACTTTTTTTGGAAACTTAAAACACATCATAGAGTAAGCTGGTATGGAGCATGCTACAGCTTTAATTAAAATTTCTCTACCTGCATATGATAATGATTGCCTCTTCCAATTAGCTAATTTGCTTGTAACCCTCTCCTGGACATACCCTACTGCATCAGTTTTAGTCTTTCCCCACAATGAAGGGATACCCAAGTAAGTCCCAGGATTGGTTGCTTCTTTGATGCCAAGACAATCAACAATGTTTTTCCTTGTACTTTCGGACGTGTTAGCACTGAATATGATACTTGACTTCTCCAAATTAATGGTTTGACCCGATGCTTGACAATATTGTTGAATCAGCTCAGCAACCTCCTGACAGTTTCTCCTTTGCGCCCTAAGAAAAAATAAAGAATCATCTGCAAACAGAAGGTGAGTTAACATTGGACAGTACCTACTGATTTTGACTCCACTAATTTTATTTGCTTGAGCTCTTTCAAGAATGTTCCTAGACAGGACATCTACAACTAACAAAAACAAGTATGGTGATAGGGGATCACCTTGTCTAAGACCCCTAGAAGGTTGAAACCTTGAAGAAGACTTACCGTTTAGCACTATAGAATAAGATACAGACTTGACACATTCCATAATCCACCCCACCCAAGTATTATCAAATCCTAATCTGACTAGAACAGCCTGTAAAAAGTCCCATTCCACACGATCATAGGCTTTATTCATATCTAGCTTTAGAGCTATCTCATTCCTCCTTCCTTTCTTCTTCAACTTCAGATGATGAAACACCTCTTGGGCCACAATAATATTGTCATGTATCTGTCTGTTTGTGATAAAAGCACTTTGGTTCTCAGTGATCAACTCCCCCATAAAAGGCTTTAATCTGTTCACCATCACCTTGGAAATGATTTTGTAGAAGAAGTTGCATAGGCTAATTGGCCTAAATTGAGAAATAACCTCTGGCCCTTTCACCTTAGGAATCATCACCAAATTGGTTTCATTTACCTCCGCTGGTAACTTTCCAATCTCAAAGAATTCTATCACTGCCTTGAATAGATCTTCCTTTATTATTTCAAAGAACTTCTGATAAAAGATACCACTAAATCCATCTGGTCCAGGGGCTTTATAGGCTCCAAGCTGAAACACTGCTTCAGTTATCTCACCCTTTTCAATCGGAGCTACTAGATATTGGTTCATTGTTTCTGTAACTAGTTTAGGAACACTAAGTAAAACATTTCCCCAGTCCCTTTCACCACTTGTCCTGAATAAATTCTGAAAAAATTCATCAAACTTCTTCCGAACCATATCATCCTCTTCCACCCAAGATCCATCATCTCCCTTAATTCTGGTAACTCTATTCAGCCTTCTCCTTTGGACTGTTGAAATGTGAAAAAACTTAGTATTTTTGTCACCCATCTTTAACCAATTATTCCTTGATCTCTGGAGCCAATATCTTTCCTCCTTATCCCACTCCTTCTTGATTTTCTCTCTGACCTCCTCTAACTCCTTAAACTCCTCTATAGTACAACCTTTACTTTGAATTTGTTCCGCTTTAGCCATTAATTCCCCTATTGTCTTTCGACTGTTCTGTATCCTTTTCCTACTCCACTGTTTCAGAAGTTTTTTACACATATTCAACTTCATTATAATCTGTCTAGCTCTTGAACCCTCTACATTAGAACTCCACCCCTTTTTCACTACCTCCACACACTCTTCTTCCAAAAGCCATTTTGCTTCAAATTTAAATTCCTTACTTCTCTTATTTTTAAAATCTAAATCAATAAACACCGGGGAATGATCTGATCCAATAGCAGGCATATTTGTAACATTCATATTTGGAAACATTTCAAGCCATTCTATATTAACTAGTACCCTGTCCAATCTTTCTTTAACAATCTCACCTTCTCTTCTGCCAAACCAAGTGTATTTTTGTCCATTAAAATCTACCTCATTTAGTTTGCAGACCCTAATCATATCATTGAAATTATCTATAAGCCGCTTCTCCTTTCTCCTTCCTCCTTCCTTTTCCTCCAAACTTCCAATGTCATTAAAATCCCCCAGACACATCCATGGACCCTCTATATATCTTGACTTACCTCTAAGATAATCCCATATCTTCCTTCTTTCCTCAAATACAGGAGCTCCATAAATCCAACAGATCCTACAATTTACTCCTCTTATAGAATCAAACATCACACAATCAATAATGTTTTTACTGCCCAGTAAAACTTGGAACTGTACATCATTCTTCCACCACAACGCAAGACCCCCACTCAAACCAATCGGGTCAACATACATTGCTTCTTCCATCCTTAGCTTCCTTCTAATTTCCTCCATTTTTCCCCTTTTGTTCTTTGTTTCCATCAGAAATATGCAATCCGGATCAAACTTTTTCTTTAGCTCACGAAGAGCGTCAACTGTCAAGGATGATCCCACTCCTTGACAGTTCCAAGAAATTATTTTCATGGTGCCTCTGTGGCTGTTATTGGCCAGCCACCACCGCCATTTCCTTCAAGCATTTCCACTGGAACTTCAACTAATCCTTTCTCCTCAAACCCAGAAATATTCCTACTAGTTTGCTGTCCCTTCCTCTGCTTACTTGTTTGCTTCTTTATTGGAACTTCTTTTCTTTCTTTTAACACCATCTTCACCATTTCCTCCTTTGCTAATCCGATCCCCTCTTTCATTTTATTTTCAATTCTGACTTCAAGATCCCTTCTTGTTTTTTTACACAACTTCAATTCATCATCATTTTCATCCTGCTTCCTCTTCAACCTCATTTTATCAAACTTTGGAATCAAACCTTTTTCCACTACTTCTTCCTCTCTATCCCAATATTTCCTTCCTTCACCATGAACTATCAATTCCCCTTCCGATGGCATTTCCACTATATATTGACACTTCTTGCTTTTTACATCATTTCCACCTTCCTCCACTAGCTCTATATGAGGTTCAAAATCACCAATGACCGATTCAGATTCACCATCCACAACTTCGTTTGTTCCCAAGCCAGCCCCCTGTTTCACACATTGTTCCTTAGCCTTTTGTTCCATTACTTTTAGATTTTCCACTCGTAGATTAGATATAGGTTGTTCCAAGTTCCCCTTCCCTCTATCACTACCTTCACTCCCATTGTTACATTGTTTATCCAGTTCTGACGTGGACTTTATTACCGACTTTAACAAACTTTCATTATCTTCTACATTCCCGCTAACAACCTCTCCCAACTCATAACCACTTTTCCCGCCCCAATTGACCACCCGATCAGTCCATGAGACACTTCCTTCACGCTCCACCTCTTTACATGATTTTTCACGCGCCTCCGTCCAATTATTCTCCCCCATCCCCTTTTCACTAGAATCTCCATAGTTTATGCCGCTAACCTCTACTACTCCTCTCCTCTCAAACCTTTCCACCTTCACTGATGTAAACCCAGAACCTCGCCTGATTGGAGCTGTTCTCATCGTCGGACCATATCTAAATTGTGAAAGGTCATTAGCTGCCATTTTCACCGCTTCACCGCAATTCTTGATTAGGTGACCTAATCTTCCGCACGCAAAGCAGAACTCTGACAGCTTTTCATACTTCACCTGTGCCCAAATCTTCTCCTTCCCCACTCTTGGAACCCAGAAACCATCAACCAAAGGATCTCCAATGTTAACTTCAACTCTAATACGCAAGAAACCTCTGCTCAGACCTTCTCTCTTGAAAGATTTTTCAATCTCTAACACCTCCCCTATTTTCCTACCAATCATTGTTGCATTCTTCTCCGTTAACATTTCTAAGGGCAAATTGTGAACCTGAATCCAGAATGCAATCTTTGAAATTGTCACTTCTTCAGCTGTTTCTCCGGCCGGCCATTTCTTCAGAGCCAAACAAGATCCCATTACCGACCACGGGCTTTCATCGAGTGCTCTTTCCATACATTCTTCATTTCTAAAAGAGATTCCGTACTTATTTACACCAATTTCCACTATGAACGGAGCCACCTCCTCCGACCAAACTCCACGTAAAATATTCAGTACTCCTTTTTTATTTAAAGCTCTATCCGCTACAACTTTTCCCATCACCATGAATCTTGACCATGCAAGATTTTCAACGTCCTCCTCTTCCAATTTAATCTCCAGATCCTCCATGATTAGACAAACACCTTCAGTTAGAATTGATTCAACTTTAGCAGAGTGTTACGTAATGTGAAACTATACTATTCTCAAGTGCTAAACGACAGTTTCTCAAGAATTCACCTAAGATTCTATTGAAGGGAATTCAACAAAACCTATGCGTAATCCCCTTAGATTTCACCAAAGACCTAACCTAATCGAGCTTCAAGCAAGAAAAAAGAGAAAAGATAAAGCAAAAGAAAGGAAATCCTAAAAGCTAGCCGTGATTCCAGGAAACTTTCTCAGTTTGGAGAGAAGCTAACTCTCATTCTAGAGAGAGACGCTCTCATTTTTAGAGAGAGAGTAGATTCCAATCTAGAAAGATTAGTTTTCTTAATTAGAAGTTGTCATTCTAATAGCTGATTAGATATATTATGTTAAAAATTGAAAAAAAAATGTCTTCGTACCAAAAACTGAGGAATGGTCTTCACATATCACAATCATTAATTGGGCTTTCATGATTATTGGATTGTCTTGCATTCAGGTATTGCTTTATATGAACATACCAATTGTGCCATGCTTATAGGAGTTTGATTTATTCAAACAAACAAAAAAAAAATTGTCACTTACAATCATTTTAGTATTGACGCAAGAATAGGAAACATTCACAAATAATTTACCTAAGCTACTTACTCATGATTGCTTATTTGAAAAGGAAAAGAAAAAAGAAAAAGAAAAATTACTTATGATTGAGTTTATGGGACAATTATGCCTCCTAACAATTTTTGAAATGTGTTAACTTTACCATGAAAAATCACATAAAATAGATGAAGATCTATTTAATGATTACTCTATTGATATGTAAATAATTATTTAATGCATCGCGGAGTTAAAATTCCATTTATATATTTTTATGATATATTTAAAAATAAAAAATATATGATATTTATAATTTCAGTTGTAGATTGAGTTAAGGGATATATATATTATGATTTGATTTAAAATAATAATATAAGAAATTAAATTTGATTATTTTAAACATGATATGATGACACAATAAAACAACATACAAAAAAATATAGTTTAAAGTTTTGACAAAAATTAAAAATATATTTCATGTTTGGTGATACGATAATTTTCATATTTTGTACATATTTGACACGAAATATACTCATCAAAATTATAGGAATTGTCAGGTCTAGAAAACAGATAATAATTGTTTAATTTTATTTATATTATTTTAAAATTTATTGGTTATTGTTGATAACTATTTTGGGATAGATCAGTTTCAAAGCGGTCGAATGCCTAAATCGATTTCTGTAAAAGGGAAAACAGCGAGGGACGTATCTCGACACTCAAATCAGAAATATATTCAATAGATATAATAACAGGAGAAAATAACAATATGTAAATAATAATAGACAATATGATAATATTTATGACTTAGAGAGAGTATCCAATATCCAATAATAAATAGAATATTATCGAAGATATCTGCTTAAATAATAATCATATTTAATAAAAATTCTTTTTGATATGACCTTAAACTTTGAATAAGGATTTTTTTTTAATAAAATAGTTTGTAGCTGGGTTATTAAACTTTAGTTTTTTTTGTTACAAGAAAAATATTAAATAATTGAAGATGACGGTACTTAGATTCGAACCTAAGACTTATAATATATCACAATTCATCATTAACCATTAGATTAAGAGATTGTTAGCAATTAAACTTTAGTTAAATATTAGACAAATGCCATAACTAAATACATAACAGTTAATATAAGAAATAATAATTCAAAATATAAACTAAAAAAACATTAATAAAAAAAAGTCAAACCATAAAACTTATAAACCTAATAAATGGTTAAGCTATTTGTCAGTGGGTCACTTCAAACACAAACAAGTGAACATTCAACAACACCGTTAACTTTGTCACTTAACTTTAGTTTAGTTCAGTACATGGTTAGAGTAACTCTCTGTCAATTCATTCAAAGAATCAAGTGGGCCCAATCACAAACGCACTTTTTTCACAAATTCTCAACACCAATCGTACATAAGTATCTCTTTTTAGTATTCCGCCTGTGTCCTTGTTCACTAGCTTTTATTTTTATTACCAGTTTATTACTTAGTCGGACGATTTACGGATTAATTTTATTTGTATAAATATTATAGATACAAATAATCAATTTATTAATATTAAATTAAATAGTATATATAGGTTTACTCTGATTATTAGATAACAACATACTTTAAAATATAATAAATTTAATAATATTTTTACCAAAATATAAATCTAGAGATATATATAGATTTGCTCTGAGTATTAGATTTAGATCCATATACATTTCATTTTTTTTAATTTAACATTAGATTAGGAAAAATGTATGTTTCAAACTTTTTTTTTAACATTTAATATTGATACAAAAAGAAGTTATAAGTTAAAATACAGGTGGTTACAGGCCGGACCGGGCCGGTTCCGGGCATGGTTTTCACCGGTTCCGGCCCTAACCAAATTGAAACCGGTTCGAACCGGTAGAAAACCGGTCCGAACCTATTAATTATAAGAGGCGAACCGGCCCGGTTCGTTGGACAGATTCGCCTCAAAACCGGACAGAACCGGTTTAAACCGGTTCGGTCCATTTTTTCTTTTTAAAATTTTTATTTTTAAAAAATTTATATTAATTTATTTTAATATATATTAATATATTTTAATAATTTAATGTAGTAAATTTATTTTTATAATAAATAATGTTAATAGTTTAATTTAACAATAATTTATTATAAAGTTATATTATAATTTATTTAATTAATGTAACAATAATGTAAAAATAAACTATTATAAAATTATCTAATAAAATTATTGTTATAATAAATTAAAGTTATATTATGAATATAATATTATGATAAAATGATATTTGATTCAAAATGCAAATAATGATATTATGAATATTATTTTATATTCATTTTGCATATCTTTATTTATATTCATTTATTATATTCATTTTGCATTTAAAATAATTTATTATATTTGAAATATCATTTACTTAATATTTATTCATTTATTTATTTATTCATTTATTTAATATGTTTTTAAAATATTAATTCATTTTGTATTTTAAATATTTATTTATTTTAAACAAATATAAGTATAACATTAATTAATTTGGTATATAATAATAATAATAATAATAATAATAATAATAACAACAACAACAACAAACAAAGGAGAAAAAGGAGAGAGTAGGAGACCAAAGATTTTTTACGTGGAAAACCCCTTCAAAAGTTAGAAGGGTAAAAACCACGGGACCGTAGTCCATAAAAATATTCACTATGACTAAACTTATTTACAATTTTACATACAATTTACAAAAAAAAAGATTATTCTCTACTCTTCATAATTTATACGGATTGCTTTGGAAATTTCTTCCTCCTCTTCTGAATTATTATCAGCAAATTCATTGGCTATTCCAAGTTCGACATTGCGCGATTCCGCATCAAACCAATCTTTAAGGCATGTTAACATGCACAATGAATCCGGATTAAGAGTGGTTCGATGGTCTCCAATAATTCTTCCACACGTCGAGAATGCGGATTTCGAAGCAACAGAAGAAACTTGCACCGCAAAAACATCTCGGGCCATGGAAGCTAAAACTGGAAATTGTTTTTGGTTTTCTTTCCACCATTGGAGAAGATCAAAGTTATCATCTACAGAAAAATCTTGACTTAAGAAAAATCCTAGCTCATTGAAGCTAGAACTTCGTCGAGTTGTTGATCCCGATCCCGATCCGCTCGCTTTTCCTTTTAGCTTCATTCTCTTCTTTGCTGCTTCCTTAATTGCGTTTAAAATTCCTTTTCCTTTTTTGCTACTTTCGGTTTCTTCGTATGAATCTTCTTCTTCTCGATTAAAGTTGAATTGCTCCCTTTCTGTTTCATAAACATTAAACAAAAAGATTGTTAATTGAGGACTTTTGATCCTCAATAGAATCAAGACCAAGAAATTCTTTATAACAATCAAAAAAAATTTCTATATTTACCTCACCTTGACTAGGATCTAGTAAAGTTGCAATACAATAAATAGGAGGAATTATTTCCCAATATTTTTTAAATTTTTCCTCCATATCATATACAAAAAAACTAAAAGTTTCATGATTCCTAAATTTTACAAATTTGTCAAACATTGTGTAGATAATAGGAACAAAATACGGTGTAGTTGGATAAAATTGAGTTGAAAATCTTTCGGTTGCATCTTTAAAAGTAGATAATAAATCAACACAATATTCAATAAAAGTCCAATCTTCTTCAAAAAGTACTAAATGTGTGCTACTTGTATAATTGTTATAAAAAGGAGTAACAAGTTCTTTATAAGGTAAAATAGAAGAAAGCAAACGATGAAGTGAATTCCATCTTGTTTCCACGGGAAGTGGAAATGCTTTAACAGGTATATTATTTGTTATACAAATTTGCTTCCATTCACGTTTATTACTTGGTGTGCGAATCTGTAAAATCAAAATTTTATTATATTGTATGCCATATGTGTACATTACTGATAGTGGAAATAAAAATTTTGTGAAATTAAATCGAAGGTGAATTCCATTTTTCAATCTAAGAGATGATTTATAGTGTAGTGTATAAAGAAAGAGAAACAAATATTAAAGAGTAACAAGAAATTGTTGGAATTAATTTGGGAAAAAGGTATGAAAGCATTAATTGAGATGAGATAAAATTATTCAATATGGCTAACATTGGCGTGGAGAAGAAGAAGAAGAAGGACAAGAGAATTAAGGGCTAAAAGACAAAACAAGGAAAAGGATGGGGAGTTAGCCAATCAACGTTGGCTGGTGGAGACAGGGCGAAGAGAAGTGCAGAAAAGGAAATAGAAAAGTCCAAGAAAGGGGCGCTGAGGATTTCTCGTCGGTTGATTTATTTGACAAAGGAGACTAAGCATTTAATAGCAAGAGGAGCAAGCCAATAAGAGTGACTGGCAGAGGCGTGGACTAGGAGAAGAAGAGGAAAAAGAAACAAAATTTTCAACACATTGCAGGGAATTTTCTTCTTACCGTAGTCCACTAGCTGCAGTTTTTCCACAGAATTTAATGTATGAAATGATGAGGAAAACAGGTGTTGAATTTAAGTGAAACGGAACGGCTATATAAAGAGGCTTCAAGAGAAAGAAATGGATTGAAATGAACTCCATTCTCTCCAGAATCCTTCTCGCCCATTCTGTTTGCTACAAAAATCACCTTGTTCTTCCGTTCCTTTCATAGCCATAGAGTTTTATCCTTCTATCAGTAAACCTTTTTCTCACCGTTGAAGAGCTAAGGAACAAGCAAACTAAAGCTAAGAAAGACAAGAAAGCATTCTGTTGTTGGAGGAGTAACTTGGTAAAGGTGAGTTTCATAGTTTTACAGTTCTCTTGATATTTAATCATAGATATAGCCTGATTAAAATTGAATAAGGTTAAATATATAAGAAAATAGATGGAAAAATAACCAAGAATGAGTAAGGAAACAATGAAGGGCGAGTAGAAAATGCTAGTCAAAATGGGTGAGTACTCGCCCAAAGGATGGGACGAGGTTAAGAAAATGCTTATATGAGTTCGCAGTATGTGGTCCTGGCGGGCGAGGACCAATGATCGTCAAAAGGCGAGAATGGCGATAACAATGGTCGCCCACGTAAAAGTTGATGATCGCCAGTAGGGCGAGTAGGAGAAAAAGAAGTCGCCATCGTATTCCATTACATGGGCGAACTCCCATGAATAAGCCGCTAAGGGACAGCGAGCTATGTTGGGCGAATGGCGAACTGAGTCTCGCCAAAGTGCCATATTATTAGGAAAAATATAAATCGTTTTTGGAAAAATATTAATAATTTGAATAAATGCTTTGCAGACGGGAATTGAGGAAGGCGGGCGAGAAGCAAGGTTGCACCCGACGAGGTAAGGAAGTAGTATGTGATGCAAATGCATGTCCTGTGGAGTAAAACGTTAAGAAAATATTAGAAATTGTTTTATTTTCTGACATGCATTTATTTGATAAATTATTTTGGTTTTCGGGCGAGCTACAAGCCGCCATATGTTGTTTTGTGAAACGAGCTACTTAGGGCGGGCGAGTATTTTGTTTTAGGCAGAAACTCGGGCGAGCGAATGGCGAGCTCTCTGCTATGAGAACTGGGCGAGTGCCCTTGTTGTAAAGAGAAATCCGGGTAAGCCATAGTCGGGCGAACCCTTTTTAATGTGTTTGGGCGGACGACCCTTGTTTTAAGTGAAAGGCGGGCGAACTGTTATCAGCAAGCCATACTTTTGTTTTGAAAACTACAAGGCGGGCGACTGTTATTCGCCGTCTTGTCGAGTTAGTCAGGGCGAGCTATGAAAGGCGAGTAGACTCTGACGAACGGTTTTAAAAAAAAAATGTAATTTCTTAAACGAAAAATGAAGTATTTTAATTATTTTTGAAAATAGAAAATATCAAATTTATTGGGCGAATAGGCTCTCGGGCGAGTAGTCCCTTGGGCGAATAGACTCTCGGGCGAGTAGTCCCTTGGGCGAATAGACTCTCGGGTGAGTAGTCCCTTGGGCGAATTGGCTAATGGGCGAGCTGACCCTGGGCGAACTAGCCGTGGACGAATCAGCTCCAAAAGTGTTTTTCTCTCATAGAAAATGTTGAAATTGAGGGTTGTTTTTACTAAGTTATAAACCCTTTTAGAAACTAAATCATTTTATGGAAATGATACATATGATAACTTGATTTTGAGACATTAGGCCATGAGTTCATGCATTATCACTCATATACTTTGCGTGACCCATCTAGGGCGATGGCTCGGGTCAAAGAGACCAACGAGTGCACCCTAGGGCGTCACAGGGCTGATGGACCTGCCAAGTCTTCAGCGGTCTCGAGGTCACTTGGCAAGTGGACCTGAGGACCACCTACAGATTATGGCCATACATCTAGATGAGATAGCCGTGAGGGGCGATGGCCTACGGGTGCACCCCAAAAGCGGATGACTTGTGTTCTTTGCATGATTTAAATTGTTGCCTAGTCTCAATTAAAAGATTTATGAAAGGATCTGGTGAATCCTGTTTTCATGTTAACTGTATTTATTATTTCCTAATGAGTGTGATCGTTAGGATGATTAAATGGTTTCGAGATTATAGCTTTTATTTTTTTAAAGCAGCATACACCTTCTTTACTGAGCACATTGTCGCTCACTCCTTATTTTTCCACTCCACAGATAACTGATTTGTACTAAGAGACTTACCTTCCGGAGATTTGATATCGAAGGTATGTTATATTCTTTTATATATTCAGCAAAGTTGTACAGTACTACTTTAAATACGAAGGGAATGTATATATGTCTTAAGGAAGAGACTTTATTAATTCATAATGTAGTAAAAGTTGTTAAGCATCACAGACAGCCCAACCGGTAAGTAAGTGGAGTTTACAAGTGAATATTCTATTATGTAATGGTTTTGGGATGTTATAGAATCCATTTTGCTAAAATTTTAATTTTATCAATTGGACCTATGCCAGTACCAGTACCAATAGAACTAAAACCACTTTGAACACATAAATTTATAATATGACATGCACATCTTGCATGAAAAAATATGCCTTGCATAACAGAGTTTAAACTTTTAATTAAATGAGGAATAGCTGCAGTATTACTTGAAGCATTATCAAAAGTAATAGCAAAAACTTTGTTATTTTCTAGTCCATATAATTTACAAACTTTAGTAATATATTTATGAATAGTATATGAATTATGTGCTTCTTCTATTATATCTAAAGATAAAATTCGTTTTTGCATAGACCAATCTTCATCTATCCAATGACAAGTTATAACAAGATAACTTATACCATTAGTACTAGTCTATATATCACTAGTCTATATATCACTAGTTAAACTAACCCTAGATGAAATATTACTAAGTTTATCAATTAAAACTTGTCTATATTCTTTAAACATATCCATGCAATCTCTTTTTAATGTATGTCTAGAAACAGATTTATATGCGGGTTGTAAATATTTACAAACAAATTCTAAATATCCTGTTTTCTCACAAATTGTGAATGGTTGTTCAGTCCTAACTACAAATCTAACTAAACCACGTCTAGCTTGGACATTATCAAAATTAAAATTTTTTCCACCATCATGCGTATTAATTTGAGATTGTTTACCTTCTAAAATTTCATTTTCTTCGGCATCAAGATTAATTTTATGTATAGTAATTAAATGCCTTTTATATGTACCTATACTGCCATCACCTCCACCGGAGTTATAAGAGTAAACGCCTTTGCACAATTTACAGATGGCACAATATTTATTCGTCTCACCTTCTTTTGCTACAATGTCGAAATACTCCCATACCCTGCTTGTTTTTTTCGACTAAACTTCGGTCTTGATGATGTAGCAGCAGTGGTGGCAGCTGATAATTGTGTTTGAGCATGACTTCCTCCACGACCACGACCAAACGATGGTGCCAAAGGAAGCTCCTCCTCCGGTTGAATATCGGGTTCGATTTCATTAAATGATTCGTCACCCAAATTAGGAATTTCAGTAGAACCAAAAGGTCGAGAAACAGAGCATGAACGACGAAAAAAATTTGACATTTTTATATTTTTTTTGAAAATAAATATATGTTAAAAATTAAAAAAATAGATGTATGATATATATAATATATTGGAATTTGAAAATTGAAACTTGAAAATTAAAAGTAAAATTTGCAAAATTATAAAATAAAAAAAAATGAAATTTATAAAGAAAATGATGATATTATAAATTGGAATAAGGAATATATATAATATATTAGAATTTGAAAATTAAAAGTAAAATTTGTAAAATTATAAAATAAAAAGAAAAATGAAATTTAGAAAGGAAATGATGATATTATAAATTTAGAATAAGGGAATTTAAGTGAATTTGAGAGAGGTTGAGTGAATATTGAGAGAGTATGTGAGTGAAGAGAATAAGAGTAGATGAATATAGAAGAAATGTAAATGAAAATAGAAGATTATAGAGATATTTATAGGAAAAAAATTAGAATAAAAAAATAAAAAAAATTAAAAAAAAAAAGATTGATGGGCAAAGTTTAAACACAGAGCAGAGGCTTGCCTCTGCTTTGCACATACTGCAGTTGCACTGCAGTGCAGCCTACTGCGCAGTGGCAGCAAAGGTTTTTATTTTTTTATTCAATTAAAAAAAAAAGTTGGGCAACGACCAAATGCCGTTGCCCATCAAAATGAGTAAAAATGACTGCAGTTGCACTGCAGTGCAACAGTGCAACTGCAGTCAAAAAGTTTTTTTTTTTAATTTTTTTTAACCGGACAGGTTCGAACCGGTCCGGTTTGGTCCGGGCCCGATTTTTAAGTTTTAAAACCGGCCCAGCCCGATAACATACCGGGCTAGACCGGTTCCGAACCGGTACAGTACCGGTTCGAATTTTGGGCCGGATTGACCCGATCCGGTTGCGAACCGGGTCGGGCCAACCCGGCCCAATAATCACCTCTAAGTTAAAATCAAAGTTTAAAAAAAAATGTTTTGTGTACAATAAATAGTTAATCTTGATCATTGACTTTTTTTTTTTCATTTTTTATAATATATTAGCTTTTGAAAATAGTTTTACCTACTTAAATATACGTGTACAAACGTAAATTTATATTATTTACATATTAGTTTGTTACTCATACAATGTACGAATTAATTTTATTTATATAAATATTATTAATATATATAAAAAATTTAATAATATTACAGTTAATAATACATAACTTTACTTTGATTATTAGATAAAAAATACTTTGAAATAAAATAAATTTAATAATATTTTTGTCAAAATATAAATCTAGATATATATATATATATATATATATATATATTTGCTCCAAATATTAGATTTGGACAAATATACATTTAATTTTTTTTTTATTTTGGCATTAGATTGGGACAGATTTATATTTTAAACTTTTTTTTTTATCTAAACTCTTCGGTATGAAAGGTCACTTTAGGTCTCAATTAATCCGAAATTGAGTTACTGTCGGACCTTAAATGGAAGAGCTCTCACAATGTTGTTTTTTAAACTTTTTTTACACTTAACATTTTTTTTATTTTGGCATTAGATTGGGACAAATGTATATTTTAAACTTTTTATGTCTAAATCCTTCGGTATCAAAGGTTACTTTGGGTCTCGATTAATCCGAAATTAAGCTACTGTCGAACTCTAAATGAAGGAGCTCTCACAATGCTGTTTTTTAAATTTTTTTTAAATTTAACATTGATACAAAAAGAAGCCATTGGTTTATAATTCAAGTTTTTTTTTTAATTGCTTTTTGTGTACATTGCTGTGTCAATTTTATTATTACAGAAACCTTAAATTTTCTTTTTATAATATATTAGCTTGTGACCTATGTTATGTACATACAAATAAATAATTTTATCTATTTAAATATATGTGTACAAATGTAAGTTCATATTATTTACATATTATATATTCAAATTTTTAAAATTTATAAGGAAAACAAATAGCGTATAATTGTGAAAAAAACTATCAATTTTATTATGAATAGAATTAAATTACTAAAAACACTTTTGAAATAATTGACTATTTGTTTATATATAATTATTTTTAATATTATTAATTCTTTATAAAAATATATATAATTTGAAAATAATAATGTGAAAAATGAATGATTACATATTTTGTATTAATTAAAAAATTAAAAATTTAATTGATAATCTAATAATACTTAAAATATTGTTATATTAATATTACATGTTATATTACATTGTTCATACTAATTTTAATATATATAATTACATAGATATAAATGTTTTTTTAAAATAAAAAATTGATAAAGAATAATTATTTGTTATGTATTAATTTAAAAAATTAAATAATAAAAAAAATGATATTCTCTCTTAGAATTTTTTTTCTTTTATTATTGGCCGTATGCCCCTAGTGCTTTTCCTTTTTTTTCTCTGGGAATTATTAGCCGTGTTTCCTTGTTCTACTTGGCTACTTGGATTTGGAGTTTAAGTTTTGGACTAACTGAGTCAGGGTTTAAAAGGAGAATCTTCCCCTCTTCGATTTTTTTGATGCTTTTCGACTCTTAAGAAAAACCTGTAAGTCTGTTAATTTTTTTTTTACTCTAATTTTCTTTTAATTTAGTTAAGCATTCTTTCTTGTTCATGTCAAGTTTTTGCCCAGCCTGCAGTAAACAAGTCTCAAAGGTTGTTGAATTGATCATCTAAACTTTGGGTTTTCTACTTTTATCTGCTAACAACTTGATAGTTCACTAATAATAATGTTTCTGCTCGTTGATCATATAGGTGTTTGTTTTCTCCTGTGTTTCTGTTTCTGCATATGAGGTTTTTTTTTTTCATTTTTTTAATTTTTTTTTAAGGTTATGAAATTCTTTTGCTTTGGCTCAAGTTTCTGTTTGTTTACTATTTTTTCTGTTTTGTTTGTGAAGAAGAGTTGTTTCTCTTGGACTTGGACGATCACAGCGTTCTGTTTATTGCTTGTTTCATTATTTTTTGGAAGTTGCGATGATCAAATTGAGATTTATACTTAAAACTTTTAATAAATTCTGTCTGCATTGCAACTTATATAAAATTTTAATCAATTGGGTTCAGTCTTGAGTTAAAATCTTTGAAGCAGTTGCTGTGTATTTGACTGTTGAATAGACGTTTACCTATTTAAGAAGCTTAAATTGGGAATAAAGAATTCACTGCATGTGAAAGGACTAGTTTTGTCAGTTAAAGTTCAATTATGTAATTATTCCTTACTCTTTATCTTAATTTCTGTTTTCTTATATATGAATTTCAAAAAAATTTTACTCTACTATCATATAGTCTGATTCAGTTCTAGTGTTTGCTATTTGAAACAAAGGTTTCTGGATGTTGACAACTGCTAGACCACAGTTTTGTAGACTTGTATACGTGTTCTTTAACTAGTTGGTCCCCAAATCTTAGTTTGTTTTTGTCATGTTAACTGTTTCTTTCTGAAATATGTTCACTGTCCTAGATTTGAGCTATGATCACGAGCATTGCTGGAAATATGATGTTATAGCATCTTTTTATGGGGAGTAAAGTTTTAACTAGTTGATGGAACATTCCTTGTTTATACTTGGATGTAGAGCTTCACTAATATAATTCTTGAATTACGTAGCTCATCCAACACTCAAGTGGGTGGTGAAGTGATTAATCCTGCTGCTGTATCTGAAATTTGAATTAGGGCATCCTTGTGTCTGTTCAATATGGATAACAAATCTAAAGGCATAGCATGGGTCGGCAACATCTATCAGAAGTTAGAAGCTATGTGCCTGGAGGCGGATGACTATGTGTGCCAGGTATTAACATTTATCTTTTGCCCACTATCAACACATTTTTGGTGGCAATCGTTTTATTATG
The DNA here is from genome assembly GCA_031772115.1 of Heritiera littoralis. NCBI lineage: Eukaryota > Viridiplantae > Streptophyta > Magnoliopsida > Malvales > Malvaceae > Heritiera > Heritiera littoralis. The sequence goes on along the minus strand of JAPDPK010000026.1, from coordinate 2,601,285 downwards.
ACTTTGAAACACATGGGGTGTTTTTCGTTTATGATGAAAAGACGATCACTTTCATGATGAACAAGACATCTTCTGACTTTTGTTTCATCTTAAAAATTTCCATACTTATTGGACTTGTCTTATATTTTGACTTCTATCTTTGCTGCATGAATCTTGGGCCACTATTTTATTTTCAGTACAATTCTATTCTCTTGTTTATGGAACAATAAATTCTAAGTGGCTGTCTTTTCTTAACAAACAGAAAATAATATCCAAATTGACATCTCTCAATATTTAAATGAGATATTGATATAATGCCTAATTTTTTTGCTTTATTTACATTGATAAAGTTCATATTTGGTACTTATAATATCTGTGTCTTAATGAATTTTTCCAATGCTGCTAATATCTCTTTCAAAATTTGACGGCATTCTTGGTCAGGAAACATTGAAATATGTTGAAAACCAGTTGCAGACAGTGGGTGCTAATGTTAAACAATTCTGCACAGAGCTAATGCAAGAGGTTCTCCCTTTGTCTCCTACTGATTCGGTGGAAGAGCTTAACTCGACTCTGGTGGACAATGCTGGAGTCACAGCCTATGAAGATTCGAACGTAAGTGTTGATGGAGACCTCACTCAGAAGGAACTGATTAATTCCTCTTCTGTCGAATCTTTTGGGGGTGTACATTTTGGTTTATCTTTGGAGCAAAGTACAGAGGATGAGAGTGCCTTGGCTCATTGTTCAGGCTTCATACCATTTGATTCTGTAATGTTGGCTCAAGCGTGCAAAAATGAACTTCAGGACAATGATTCTACTCTAGATGACACCTCAGTAGATTTAACAGGTAAGTATTCCATCTGTATTATATATCCATGTATCGTTTATTTTCTCGTTTACTCTGTCGATTCCTTATATGTTGCTCTATAAACACTAAAAAACCATGCAAGCAATCAGGGTAGTTTCCGCATTAACTTTAAATAATCAGTTTCATCCTGTTCTTGAACCATAGTAAGAAACCACCATGTTTTAGTTAAACAATACTTTGTAAAGTCATATTGAAAGTAAATGATTTGTTGTAGAAGAGGCTAGCCATAAATCTGTTTCAGAAATGGAACTAGAAGCTGTTCCTGTTCCACCTTTTGATAAGGTAAAGCTTGAAGAAAGCTGCATTATGGTATACAGTAGTGAGCTTCATTGCCTCTCTAATGGAGCAGAAGAACGCAGGTCATTCAAGGTACGATACTCTTTCCCTCCAACAATCTTTGGTCTTTTAGTAAAAAGGTTCCACCTGTGCAAGAGACAAGCATTTCCTACCTATTGTTAGTTCGAATCTGATATTATATGTTATTCTCCTTTACAGAAAAAGTTTCGGGAGGCTTTTTCCAAGTCAAGATTAGTGAAGCGGGTCAATGAACTAAAGGCGGAATTGATTAATGAGGAAGGAAATGGTGTTGGACTATCCATTCGAACCAGCAAATCTGAATCACAAGACATGGATTTTTGTGAATCGGATTGGGAGATTATATAGACAAGTTTCTACAGCCTTAGCTTAGCTATGCAGATGAAATAATAAGAATGCAGACTAACATTCTTAAATTATGAAACTGGAATTTCCCTCGGTTAAAATGTATAGAGATTGAGAGAATTAGGCACTCGAGCAAGCTTAAGGAAATCCAACCCGTTGGATTGGAGGAAACCGGAAACTTCACTTGTTTTCTGTTAATAGGTAATTGCGGCATTATTTAAGCCTTTACTGCAGACTCTGTTATGTGTGTGTGTTTATCGCCTTGGTTGTTGTTAATTCCATTAGTAGTAGTGCTAAGTGCTAACTATGTCCTCATTGCCTGAAAATTGTAAAAATCCATTGGGAAATCAGGCTTTAATGCGAGTAGGCTTAAGCAGCTTTATCCAATGTGTTTAATTTATCTATGGTCGCAGACAAGTCAGATAAAAAAAGTTAAAAATTCAATTAGAAATTAAAATCTGTTAATGAAATAGCCGAGAATTCGATTTTGAAATTTCACACTAAACACTAGGCTTTTTTTTTTTTGGTAAGTCTAAACACTAGGCTTTACATTAGAGTTTTAAAATCCTATCTACGTAAGCAATTACTCATCACTTTTAAACTTAAGTACATGAACTTACTGAGCTTCTGGCACAGTTATGTTACAGAGTACATTTACCAATCGCTGCATTCCTATGTACGGGGAAGATCGTCAGTTCCAGCTCTTCCTCCAAGAGTACGAATGGTTTTGTACGTTTCATGAATAAATGAGTATTCTCCTGGACCAAAAAGAGAGTGAATGAGGAATCTCATTCTCATTCTGGTTTGAAAGTACATTAGAGTAGTTGGACTGCTCACGCCAGCTGAAGCAATTGGCTTCAGGAAATAGTTAGGGCAGCCAACGACCTTAGGAGGGGCAACCAACTGCCTATGCTTGTTGTAGTTTCTGCTTGAAATTGTACCAAGCAGTCGGATGTCTCGAACATGCGACTGTCCTACTTGAGAACGGTGCAGCAGTTGACAGGCCTTCAAGGCAGCCGATTGCTTTAGTGCAATTTGCACCATAACAATTAGGTTTTTTTTGTTTAAGAGGTGCAATCTCATTGAAATAATGTTCTTTCACTTTTGAATGGTTAAAATCAGACCTGATAATTTTAGACACAACACGATGACACGACACAAAAATGATATGAATAAAAGACACGAGGGTAACACGAGCCAAAATTCAATAAAAATTATATATGAATATGTTAAATGCTAAAAATAAGGTTTTTAGTTTTTTGTATTGACACGAACTTTTCGTGTTTTACACAACACGAATATGATTTTATATGACATGAAAACGAATTACAAATACGAATTGTTAGGTCTAGTTAAAACTTATAGCCATTAAATTTGATAAGTTGTGATTAGTTAAAGATATGTTTGTTAAAATGAATGGTTGCGACATTCAAATCAAATTCAAAGATCATATCTTTTGTAATTCTTTTTGTAAATGGAGATGTCAAGGTTCATTTTAAACATATCAAAATCCAATAAAGTATTTTGAACTCTTATCCTTTCTAAATCTCGAAGTAGAAAATAAGTTTATTAGACATTGTTTTACTGTATAAGATATTGGTCAAGACAACATACTATTTTATTTGTTTAAGTGTTTTGTGGTTTAATATTACAATTGCAAAATGTTATTGAACCGCTGACCTCGTTATATTCTAAAGCTTTTTCAACAATCATCTTTGCATACCGTAATTCCATGATGGAATGAAATAAATTTTAAGGATAGCAGCATGCTTTAAAGGTTAATACTCCATTTAATTCGTGACTGTTCATGATTATTCATTAATGAAGTTCAATTTCCATTTCTCATGCATTGATATTCGATCAATCTCAAACGGACAAATTTTTGTGATCAGTTTTTTTCAACATATAACCTATAGAAAATGGGCATACACAAGTATTATGAATTCTCTTATCTTCTCTAAATCTCAAAGTAGAAAAAAAGTCCATTAAATATTGTTTTATTGTAAAAGATATTGGTTAAGACAAAATACTATTGTATTTGTCTAAATTGTAGTGATTTAATATTACAAATGCAAAATGATATTGAAAAGTTGGTTTCATTGTATTCTAAAGTTTTTTCAACAATTCTCTTTGCATACCATGATTAATGAAAATGAAATAAGTCTTAAAAACGTGACACTATAACGACAAGCCTTAAAATCAATGCTACATTCAATTCATAACTATTTGTGTCAATTCATAACTATTTGTGATTATTCATTAAGAAAAGTTCAATTTCTAGAAATTGAAGTAGTCAAAGACAAATTCATGCATTGATTTCCGTTCAATCCCGAATGGACATTTTTGTAATCAGTTTTTTTCAACATATAAGCCGAAGAAATTGGACATACACGAGATTTTTTAAGTTACATTGTACTTTATAGGAATTTTGCAGCATCTCATCGTATGAAATGAATATATCTGTTGGGTCCCAATTGTAAACCATGCTCAGAGTCATTTACAAAGTGTTTGATTTCTTTTGTAATCTCTACTTTGAATTTTCATTTGTCCTTTGATTTGTGAATTCATAAAGCTTAAAATATATTATAGTTTACTATAATTATGCAATTATTCAAACCACACGGACCCTACGCGTATAATCAAGACTACATGAATTCTTACCGTGTCATTGGAGTTGGAATTAACCCGATGAGCACAGCTTCCATTGCCAGTTCTACGAATACCTCGAGTTGATTAATACATGGAATTCCATGGCGCCCAAAAGTAGTTCACAGTGCTTTTAGCGATGCAAATTATTTAACAATGGCCTGTCTGCTTGATTGGATTCCACGATTTCTTCCACACACTGTGTATAAAGTACTTTACCCTTTTCATCTTTTCTTGCTTCAAATAGTTATACGCTGGATCCCAGAGCACGTTCCAAGAAAATGTTACGTTAAAGCTTCTCCAATTTTCTCTACTTTGAGTTGATGAGCAGTTCAGAATCAGACTAGAAATTGTATGTTTTGGCGTAGCTTTTCTAAATTAGGAACTTTTCACAGCCTCGTCTGAAAAGGAAAATAATAAACCGTCGACTTGTATAAAAAAAAAAATTCAAAACACCAAGAAAACGAAACGTGACGCTAGAATTCAATAAAAAGACAGAGCCATCGACTTGCATTGGATTGGTTCCTCATGAATTCTGCATTTTTGCAGCGAGTCAAGTGGGACCTTTTCTCTATCAATTAATTGTGTTTGCGTGCTTTTTAAGCTAGGTTGTAAGTTGGTCGACTTTTATTTGATTCAAAAATTCGAAACTTGAAATTTTATTTAAGTTTAATTTTTGAAATTCAATTTTTATTTGATAAAATATTTTGGTTGTTTGAAGTTGATTTGATAGATTCGAATTTGATTATATAGATTTGATTTGTCAATTTTCAATCAAATATCATGAGAGTAAAATAATAAATTAATAATAAAATATTAAATATGTATTAAAAAAAACTCGATTAAGTTCGCAAATCGCTCGAATAAATATTAAAATACTCGAATTCGGCTCATACGTTACTTGAGTAGTTTGTGGTCAAGCTTGATTTGAAAATAAAAGAATCAAATTCGAATAATTATCAAATCAAGTTTGAATGGCACACGAGTTACAATCCAAAACTAGAAGTTTAAACACACAGGCAATCAAGGAGCAAGTCTTGCAGCAATTGCTTTGCTTCTTATTTATCTAGAAAAAGAAAGCAAATACAGTCTAGCAAACATATGAACACAAGACCCATTCTCCCTTGAAAATTAGTTTGGGGAATGTCTGAATCATTTGCTGGAATTCCTTCAATTATCGTGATGGCATCATTTTCTACTGAAGTCAAGTGGAGATGGTATGTTTAACGTCACACAACATTCACATAGTGGCTGGCCGGCCCACAAAAATATTTCCATAATTCACGCTTGGGTAAACCTTGTTTGACAAGTAGAAGATTGGTTAATTTTTCTGCAAGACATGGAACGAGAAAGTGCTATATATACCTGACATTTTGTGCTTATTTCTTCACAGCTTAAAAATTAGTTACAATCCTTCTAGCAGGAGCTGCCATCTTCTTTCTGCAAATAATGAGTTTAAGCATGATCTTGTTTATCATTTTCGGGACATTGGCATCTCAGGCCATGTCCCGCACATTGCAAGAAGCTGCCATTGCTGACAAACATGAGCAATGGATGGCACGTTATGGTCGTGTTTACGAGAACCAATCAGAGAAGGATAGGCGTTTTAAGATATTCAAGGAGAACTTGGCATATATAGAGAACTTCAACAGTGGAGGGAACAAGAGTTACAAGTTGGGCATTAATGAGTTCGCGGACTTGACCCATGATGAATTCCTTGCGGCTCGTACTGGCTACAAGAAGCGGGAAAACCCAACAACAACCATAACAACATCGTTTAGGTATGAAAACCTGACAGAAGTTCCAACAAGCTTGGATTGGAGAGAGAAAGGCGCTGTAACCCCTGTCAAGCACCAGGGAAGCTGCGGTAAGGCTCAATTCCCTTACCCCTTACCTCAAAAAGTTTGACCACATTCCCAACAATATTTACTGTTTGTTTAACGAGAGTTATTTTATTTTTTAGGATGTTGCTGGGCATTTTCAGCGGTGGCAGCCATGGAAGGGATTATCCAGATTAAAACTGGTAAGTTGATCTCAATGTCTGAGCAACAACTATTGGACTGCAGCAGAAATGGCGGCAACCGGGGCTGCGACGGTGGTTGGATGACAAATGCATTCCAATACATCATGGAAAACCAGGGCCTTACCACAGAGGAAAACTACCCATACGAGGCAATTCAACAAACTTGTGCCATAGAGAAGGCGCAAGCCCAAGTTGCTGATATCAGTAACTTTGAGGAGGTACCTTCCAATGAGGAAGCGTTACTTAAGGCTGTAACAAACCAACCTGTTTCAGTAGCCATTGACGGAAGCGACAGAGATTTTAAATTTTACTCTGGTGGAGTTTTCAGTGGAGAATGCGGAGATTCTCTGACTCATGCTGTGACTATTATTGGATATGGGACTAGTGAAGACGGTACAAAGTACTGGCTGATTAAGAACTCATGGGGCCAAAGTTGGGGTGAGAATGGCTACATGAGGATTCAGAGAGATGTTGCCCCAACAGGTCTATGTGGCCTTGCCAAGAAAGCCTCCTATCCAACTATCTAATTAATTAGTTCCTATATGTATTTCCGATGGTGGACATGTCTTATGTCCAGAATGGCTATTTCTTTTTTTGCTTTCCAATATTTCAAAGTTCTTGCGAGTGTTGCTAGATTTAAGATTGCCACTGTTGTAGATTGATGCATAAACATCTAAGCATCAACAGAAAATAAACTGATAAGTTTTATTGAATGATGAAAACAATATAGCGTTTATATATTGGTTCTGGTCAACTCAAGTTCATCTTTCCCTTTCAAGTATCCTCGAGCTCCGTCTTCTACTTTCAAAATGTTTTCTGATAGTGGAAGACACAATATAAATCTTTATTAATATCAAAAAATAAATGTAATAATAAATACAATGTTGTGGGCAAGTTGTTTATCGAATGATTTGAGATTTGAGATATCTTTCAAAATGGAATTCAGGCCTTTTGCTATCATGCTGAAAGTTGATTCTTATAACAAAAGAAGAAAATCCTTAACCTTCAATTCTTGGATATAATCCATTGCAGACCCACTTTTAAGTTTAGATTCCATGGCTGTAATTAGCGAGCTGCCCAACATGATCAAAGATAAGACAAGATAAAGGTGGGAGGTTCAAAACAATATGAAACAAGTAAAAAATAGAGTGACAGCAGCCATCAACTTGTTCTCACAAAATGTTGTTTCTCAAAAAGGGTTTTGTACTTGTCATGAGTAAGCTAATTGTCATGCTTTGCTATAGTCTGTCTTGAAATTGTATTAAGGCAATCGGAAGTCATTTTCGAGCATTCGATTGTCTTACCTGAGAATGGTGAAGCAGTTGACTACCCTTCAAGACAGTCAACTATCCTTCAAAGCAATCAACTGCTTTAGTGCAATTTGCACTATAACAGCTAATTTTCTTTGAACACGTGCAATCTCATTAAAATAGTGTTTTTTCACTTTTAAAGGATTTAAACTTATAACCATTGAATTTAATAAGTTGTGATCACTCTGAAAAATATGTTTGTTGAAATGAAAAAGCACAATTAAATAGTTGTGATATTCAAATCAAAGATCACATATCTTGTAATTATCTCTATAAATAGATATGCTAATGTTCATTTCTAATATATCAAAAATAAAAAAACAATTTGAATTCTCTTTTCCTCTTTATATCTCAAAGTAGAAAATAAGTCTATTAGACAATGTTTTACTACAACAGACATTGGTTAAGACAAAGGATTTATATATGATGCACTGACAGTGTATAAGGATTTATATATGATGCACTGACAGTGTATAGTTTCTATACACTGTTAATGCATTAGAAGTTGACACCTCATCAATAAGCCCTTATAGGCAAATATAAATAATTTTTTTTAATTTGCCCATAAGGGCCTATTGATGAGATGTCAACCTCTGATCATTAACAGTGTATAAAAACTATACACTATCAGTGCATCATATACAAACTCTAAGACAAAATACTATTGTTTTTGTATAAAAAGTTTAGTGGTTTAATATTACAAGGCAAAGTGATATTGAATAGTTGATTTTATGCTAGTAACTTTTTGACTGAGTGATTAAGGATAAGTTGTGACATATTATAAATTTGGGTTTGAATTCAAGTAACCCCACCTTGATCTCTAGTTATTAAATATTGGATTAACACTGTTAGTAGACATGTGTTATGATCTTAACTCTTTGTGGAGTTAACAATATTTCCATTGTAATAAAAAAAAAACAATAGACTTTATTGTATCTTGAAACTTTCTCAACAATCCTCTTTGTATGCAATAATTAATGAAGTGAAATAAGTTTCAAAGAAAGTAACACTATAACAACATGCCTTATGGTCCATGCCATATTCAATTCGTGACGATTCGTAATTATTCATTAGAGTTCAATTTTCAGACTGAAGTCCAAGACAGGTTCATGCATTGATTTTCGTTTAATCACATGCGGACAAATTTTTGAAATCATTTTTTTCAACCCGTAGAAAATGAACGTACACAAGATTTTTCAAGTTACATTGTACTTTCTGGGAAATTTGCAGCATGTGATCATGTGAAATGAATACATCTGTTGGGTCCCAAGTGTAAACTATGCTCAGAGTCATTTGCAAGTGTTTGACTTCTTTTGTAATTTCTGCTTTGAATTTTCATTTGTCCTTTGATTTGTGGATTCATAAAGTTTTTTTTTTAACCATAGATATTTTTACCCATTTTATTATCTAAAATTAATCTTGTTTAAATTGAGTGGTGGTAAACAAGAAAGCCTTCACAACAGTAAAGAATCAAAAACTCAAATCTTATCCGAGCATATAGAAAAAGTTTACTTTCATTTCTTCTCATCATTTGTTGATGATTAATAAAACTTAAAATTATCATGTTTTACTATAATTATGCAATTATTCAAATTACGCCGATCCTACGCGTGTAATCAAAGACTATATGAATTCTCACCGTGTCTTTGGAGTTGGCATTAACCTGATTAGCACGGCTTCCATTGCCAGTTCTACGACGACCTCGAGTTGATTAATACATGGAATTCCATGGCAGCCAAAAGTAGTTCACAATGCTTTTAGTGATGCTAATTATTTAACAATGGCCTCTCTGCTTGATTGGATTCCGCAATTTCTTCCACACAGTGCGTGTACTTTTAGCCTTTTCATCTTTTCATACTTCAAAAATAGTTATATGATGGATCCCAGCACAAGTTCCGGGAAATTGTTACGTTTAAAACTTCTCCAATTTTCTCTACTTTAATGGTTCAGAATCAGACTAGGAATTGTATGTTTTGACGTAGCTTCTTCTAGAGTAGGACTTGTTTGAAAAGGAAAATAATAAACCGTCGACTTATATAAAAAATTAAAACACAAAGAAAACGAAACGTGAACGCTAGAATTCAATAAAAAGAAAGAGTCATCGACTTGCATTGGATAGGTTCATCTGTAATCTGCAGTTGTCGCCGTGAGTCAAGCAGGACCTCTACTCTAACAATCAATTGTGCTTACGTGCCTTTTAAGCTAGGATGTAATTAATTCAAGTTGAAATAATTCAGTAAATCAAGTTTAGTTCGATTTTAAAATTCGAAATTTTATTCAAATTCAATTAAATTTGATTTTAGAAGCTCAAACTTAATTTTATAAAATACTTAAACCGTTCGAATTCAATTTTTTAGGCTTGAAATCAATTAAATGAACTTGATTTGTTAATTTTCAATAATATATCAGGAGAATAAAATAATAAATAAATAATAAAATATTAAATATGTGTTAAAAAAATCTCAATTAAACACGCGAATCGCTTAAGTTAAATATGAAAATACTTAAATTCGGATCGATTTGTTACTCGAATAGCTCAAAACTTGAATTCGGTTTGAAAACAAATAAATCAAACTTAAATAATAATCGAATCGAATTTGAATAGCTCGTGAATAATTTAACTCGTTTACACTCTTAAACTAAAAGTTTAAACACACATGTAATCATGCAGCAAGTCTTCCAACAATTACTTTGCTTTCTATTTATCTAGAAAAGGAAAGAAAATGCAGTAGCAAACATATGAACACGAGACCCAGAAATCATCAAGATTCTCCCTTGAAAATTAGTTTGGGGAATGTCTGAATAATTTGCTGGAATTACTTCTATTATCATGATGGCATCATTTTCTGCTGATGTCAAGTAGAGATGGCATGCTTAACGTTACACAACACTCACATAGTGGCTGGCCCGCCTACAAAAATATTTCCATGATTCACACTTGGGTAAACCTTGTTTGGCAAGTAGAAGATTGGTTAATTTTTCTGCAAGACATGAACCGAGAAAGTACTATATATACCTGATATTGGGTGCTTATTTCTTCGCAGCTTAAAAATTGGTTAAAATCCTTCTAGTGACTGCTGCCATCTCTTTGTAAACAATGAGTTTAAGCATGATCTTGTTTTTCATTTTCGGGACATTGGCATCTCAGGCCATGTCCCGCACATTGCAAGATGCCGCCATTGCTGACAAACATGAGCAATGGATGGCGCGTTATGGTCGAGTTTATGAGAACCAATCCGAGAAGGATAGGCGTTTTAAGATATTCAAGGAGAACTTGGAATATATAGAGAACTTCAACAGTGCAGGGAACAAGAGTTACAAGTTGGGCATTAATGAGTTCGCGGACTTGACCCATGATGAATTCCTTGCGGCTCGTACTGGCTACAAGAAGCGGGAAAACCCAACAACAACCATAACAACATCGTTTAGGTATGAAAACCTGACAGAAGCTCCAACAAGCTTGGATTGGAGGGAGAAAGGCGCTGTAACCCCTGTCAAGGACCAGGGAGGATGCGGTAAGGCTCAATTCCCTTACCCCTTACCTCAGAAAGTTTGACCACATTCCCAACAATATTTACTGTTTGTTTAACGAGAGTTATTTTATTTTTTAGGATGTTGCTGGGCATTTTCGGCGGTGGCAGCCATGGAAGGGATTATCCAGATTAAAACTGGTAAGTTGATCTCAATGTCTGAGCAACAACTATTGGACTGCAGCACAAATGGCGGCAACCAGGGCTGCAACGGTGGTTTGATGACAAATGCATTCCAATACATCATGGAAAACCAGGGCCTTACCACAGAGGAAAACTACCCATACGAGGCAATTCAACAAACTTGTGCCATAGAGAAGGCGCAAGCCCAAGTTGCTGATATCAGTAACTTTGAGGAGGTACCTTCCAATGAGGAAGCGTTACTTAAGGCTGTGACAAACCAACCTGTTTCAGTAGCCATTGACGGAAGCGACAGAGATTTTAAATTTTACTCTGGTGGAGTTTTCAGTGGAGAATGCGGAGATTCTCTGACTCATGCTGTGACTATTATTGGATATGGGACTAGTGAAGACGGTACAAAGTACTGGTTGATTAAGAACTCATGGGGCCAAAGTTGGGGTGAGAATGGCTACATGAGGATTCAGAGAGATGTTACCCCAACAGGTCTATGTGGCCTTGCCAAGAAAGCTTCCTATCCAAGTGTCTAATTAATTAGTTCCTATGTGTATTTCCGATGGTGGACATGTCTTATGTCCAGAATGGCTATTTCTTTTCTTGCTTTCCAATTTTTCAAAGTTCTTGTGAGTGTTGTTAGCTTTAAGATTGCCACTGTTGTAGATTGATGCATAAACATATGAGCATCAACAGAAAATAAACTGATAAGTTTTATTGAATGTGAAAACAATGTAGTGTTTATCTATTGATTCTGGTTAACTAAGTTCATCTTTCCTTTTCAAGTATATTTGAGCTCTTTATTCTACTTTCAAAAAGTTTTCTGATAGTAGGAGACACAATATAAATCTTTATTTATATAAAAAAGTGAATGTAATAATAAAAACAATGATGTGGGCAAGTTGTTTTTCGAATGGTTTGAGATTTGAGGTACCTTTCTACATGGATTCAGGCCTTTTGCTGTCATGCTGAAAGTTGATTCTTACATCAAATGAAGAAAAGCTTTAACCTTCAATGTCTTAGTTATAATCCATTGCAGACCCACTTTCAAGTTTAGATTCCATGGCTGTAATTTGCGAGCTGCCCAACATGATCAAAGATAAGACAAGATGAGGAGGAAGTTGAAAAACAATGCGAAACAAGTCAAAAATAGAGTGACAGCAGCCATCAACTTGCTCTCACAAAATGTTGCTTCTCAAAAATACCCGTGTCCAGCCTAGTGCGTGAGACTTTTTCAGATTTCTAATTTTCTAGTTCTTGTATCAATTCTAAGAATTTCAAGTTCATATAGTGGGGGTATCATGAAAATGAAATTTGTCCTTAGATCTCTTCAGTGAATCTTTCAAGTGAAAAGCTTTAAACTCAAACTTTGGAAAGAAAAAAAATGAAGTTTATGTTATTTAAGAGAAAACTATTTCTCGTTGTCCATATATTAAACGCCTAATGACTCTTCGTATGCAGCAAAATGTTTTTCTCCTAGTGCTTATCAATTTTCGTTTTGAACTCTGAAAAGGCAGCAGACACAATCATTTCTTCAGCATTATAATCTCAAATTGATAGTTACAGGTATAAGTAATCAGTATCTAAAGAGAAATATGTGCAATGATTGTCACACTCAAATTGGTTTTGAATACATGGAAGTTCATGCTTGTGTTAACAGCATAATCCCATTCTAGTCTACCATTAAAAAAATGAGGGTCCTGAAGGATTGAAGCATAGAACAGAAGGAATAAAGAACCGTAAAAGCCAGACTTACACAGGCTGCATTTTCATCCATTTATAGATTCAATATACAAAATATATGTTCAAGTCAAGCACTTGTAAACTTGTCTGCCAACAATGTGGATCAGCACAAACTTGTCTAATGCTCACTAAAACCTGATGAAACAAGACATAATGGCGCACCAGCTGCTAACAGGGTCTCACAACTGCAAATGTGAAGGCCAGCTGGGCTGTCCTTGTCTCTTACATAGCATATATGCTCTCGGCTCTCCTCTGCTATATATATTTGTGCCTTGTTACCTAGCATAGTATTCCGAAAGGGCTATTCCAATATGTTAACAATGGTTTTGGCACACGAAAGAAAGTTTTTTGTTTTAATGTTGATTATTTCAGGGCCTGAGCATATCAAGCCATGTCTAGCTCAGTGGATAAGCAGTCATTGCTAGGAAACACAGGCGATGGATGACTCGCCATGGACGCACCTATGAGAACCAAGCAGAGAAAGACGGGCGTTTTAAAATATTCAAGGACAATCTTGGATATATGGAAAATTTCAACTCAATGGGAAACCATAGTTATGAGTTGAGCCCCAATGATTATGCAGATTTAACCAATGAAGAATTTCAGGCATCCTATACTGGGTATAAGATGTCCCCGTCCCCAGGATCACCCAGGACTTCAGTGTTCAGGACTTTCAGGTATGAGAACCTGACAGAAGTCCCAACTAGCATGAACAGGACAAAGAAAGGAGCCGTCACCCGTGTTAAAAACCAGGACCAATGTGGTAAGAAAACCAGCAAATCACGACTTCCCAATTTGTTTTTCTTTTTCTTCTGTTTCTCATTGAGAGCTTCTCTATTTATTTTAATGGCCTATTGAACATTAGAAAGTTGCTGGGCGTTTTCTGCTGTTGCTGCTGTAGAAGGGATCATCCAAATCAAGACCGGTAATTTAGTCTCATTGTCCGAACAGCAACTGGTGGACTGCGTCACTAGAAATGGCGGATGCCAGGGTGGTTGGATGGATAGTGCATTTGATTACATTGTACAAAACCATGGCATCACCGGCGATACAACATACCCTTACAAGGCAACCAACAAAACTTGTGACCGCAATCAGGCATCAATACCAGCCGCCCGTATCTATGGCTATGAAGATGTACCTCCAAACAACGAGGAATCACTTCTCGAAGCTGCAAGTAAGCAACCTGTCTCGGTTGCTCTTGATGCTTCTGGCCTCGCCTTTACATTCTATTCAAAAGGTGTTTTGACGGGACAATGTGAGACTAGAGTAAATCATGCTGCAACGATAGTAGGGTATGGGACAAGTGAGGATGGTAACAAGTATTGGTTGATCAAGAATTCATGGGGTGAGAAGTGGGGTGAAGGTGGGTACATGAGGATCAAGAGAGATGTTGATGCTCCAGAAGGGCTTTGCGGTATTGCCACAAAGGCTTCTTATCCAATTGCATGAATACATAGCTAGTTCCCGTACAGCGACATGTTCTCAGTTCTCATGTTCACCTTTCTGTTGACCAATTTCTAGTTCTCAACAAGCCCAAGTTCGAATAAAATCAGTGTCAAATCTTAGCCTACCTTAGTGGCCCGATTCATATCTTTTTGTGTTCTAAACTGCAGTTTGTAATGCCCGTCTAGAAGTTTTTGCTTAAGGCCATCTGGCTATGAAAAGTCTTCTTAACTTATTTCCCTTCCAGCCATGGAACCCTGGTCTCTTGAAGCTTAATTTTCAAGTACCTAATCTTGGAAGACAAGAGGAGAGCCGGTAAGGCCATGAGAAGCCTTAAGCTTTATAAATGTAAAATAAAATATTTCAATGGACTTTATTCAGGTTTTTCGAATCAACTGCGCACATAGGTAATGATGCATAAGCCCAAACATGAGGCCATTTTCTTTTCCCTTTTTAGGCATTAAGGACAAATCTTGTCATCAACCTTAATTATACGTAGGAATTTGAAAAAAATCACAATAGCACAATGCAAAGCGCAAACTGATTAACTTGGCTAGCTTACAATGATGTAATCTACTTATGTATTACAAAAAGTACATTAACTTAATGCAACCAGATCTAAGTCCTCGAGCACTAGAAAAGAGTTTAACATTCAGAATTGAGTCGAGCAGATAGAAGCCCAGCTGGTATACTGGAAATTGCTTACATGCAAACAAGCTTGACCCATACATTTTCCTTGTGATTGGCTGGATAGAATCATATTCATTACCATATTTATTCAATTGGAGGTGAACATTCTGAGAAAGCTAATCCTCAAAAATCAAAACTATACCTGAAAACACCAGATAGGATGAAACGCCAAAAGTGAATGAAACAGGTCTCTTTAATACTCTGATTTGTTTCTAGAAAAGTGCTCATAAACTGCAAAAAGCCACATTTTATATGCCCTGCAATTCAAACAATCATCTAGGGGGAGGGACTCCAACCTGGAAAGCTACCAGGAGCATCACAAAGCTGGCCATAAAGCACACACATTTGGGAAAACTAATACTATTATGCAGGCAGGTAGCACAACTGTGCCCATAACAAACATGAAACATGGCTTACAACTGAAATCAACAATTTGGGACTCAAGTGTGAAAAGTGGGCTTATTCTTGTTCCTGATTTAATTGCATACAGCCATAAACATATTTTTGTTCCTAATATGGTGCAAGAAGACTCAAATGGCTTCTTTCTTCATTTTCCAAAAGAAGACAGAGAGTTACCAGAAAACCTCATTCACCAACATCCCTTACAATTTCATTGGAATATTATACATCTCCCATTTTCACCCATTTATCACAGCTTCGGGCAAAAAACAATATATAGTAGTAGAAAACATCCATTTCAAAGCTGATTGAAGCATCACTTTATAAAATTGCTTGATCATGGAATAGATCGATTATCGAAACTAATGCTCAGAATTCCTAACAGACAAAATGTGAACCAAGCTTCATATCTAGGTATTTCCACAATGTTGTAACTGAACATGTTCCCATCTAAGACTAGAAAAAACATAAAACAAAAACAGCCCAGAGCATATAAATTTTGCAAGTGAAACATCAAAAGGAGCTTCTCAATTCTCATCAAGTTCAAACAAATCATTCATCAGATACCAATAAATACAAGGTAACTATCAAACAACAGCAATTAGTAGAACATAACCATTAAACTGTGAATTTCAATCAACAAATATTGCACAACTGAACCAACATAAGAGGCATTGACTAAGTTTTGCCTAAATTATCCTTTAAACAGCATAAAAAATATCATATCTATGGAAAACTGCAAACTGAAACAAAAGAAATTGTTTAGCGCTTCCCACTGTTGGGATTGGATTTGGTGCAAAGGACTTTCCGACCCTTAGCACGTCGGCGTCTCAATACAGCTCTTCCACTAGTGGTTCTCATTCTTCTACGGAAACCATGAGTTCGAGCCAAAGATTTCCGAGACCTATTCCTCTTTGTTTGGCAAAGGGCAGCCTTTCCAGCCCTAACCACCAGGCCTCGCCTTTTCTCGCTCCTTAGCCCATAATTTGAACTAAAATCTATGCCCAAAGACAACCCTACCAGCAAAATTGAAAACAAACTAAAAATTAATACCTATTGAATAAAATCAGTAAACAATAAAAATGGGAAACTTTTGTTACCTGAAAAAGAAGAACGGAAAGAGAGAGAAGATGAGGAAGAAGGGAGAAAAGAGCATGAAAGCAAGGAAGAGCTAGCTTTGGGTTGTTTGCTGCATTGGGAGAGATGGAAATTCTTCTTCTTGAACCTGCTGAGAGAGTGAGAGATGCTGAAGGAATTTGGGTTCTTACTGATTTAGTAGTGAGCCACTGAGATGACGGTATCACCGACATTGAAGCCATTGATTTTTAGCACGCTGTCTCCGTTTCCCACCTTACCCAGTAATCTTTCTGTGCTACTGGTAGAAAATGTGATAGGTCGGGTCGGTTCGGGTTTTGAATTTCTTGTTGAGCCCAATCTAGGTTTAATTGGACAGGAGGATATATAGATCTTAGAAACAGGCCTAATTTAATTCAAAGCCCAAATCCGTCATAGAAAAGGTTTTACTATCCCAAAGGCCAAGACCCAAGCCATTGGTCCATTTCAAGACTAATTGGGAAATCCTATTGGTAGACCACGCCATAAAATTTGTATTCGATAATGTTCTTCATAATATATAAAATATAAAATTTTTGTATCAAAATTTATATCGACACGTCAAATAAAAAATATAATTTTTAGTTTTTGCTATACATATACAATATTTATCAACTTTTAGCTTGTATCACTTTCGTAATTTTTATTCGTGTCATATTTAGGATTGCAAGGTCCATCTATTTGTATTGTAAATTGGATTTTTAAATTAATCTTATTTTAAATACTAAGACAAGATGAATAAAAACGTTTATGTGGGTTTTGACATATACAACGTAGACCTTTAGACATTCTTGTTAGGATAATGGAGGCTATAAATAATAAAAAAAGAGTCAAAGTTAGGAGAAAACTGAAAAAGACTTAAAAGGAAGTTTTCCGATAAGATATAACAGAATAAGAATTGGAAGAAATAATTGCTTTAGATAGGAATGAACAGAAAAAGAGAATTTATACAGACGATTTAGCGTGGGTTCATATATTGGTTCACGTAACTTATCCAAATATTGGGATAAAGGTTCTATGATAATGAATTTTGTTAATTAGTGTCTTAAAAGTGTTTTTAAGATTATTTAAGTAATTATTTATAATAATGCTTTTGTGCTAAATATAATAACTGAAAATTGATATTATAAATTTAAGGATTACAATCCGATATATAGTCAGTATAGTTTTAGATTGCAAAAGCAAGATTTAATTAGTGACACACTCCTTTTAAGAATATTAAAAAAATAAAAAATGAATAAAGAGAGATATATGTTATCATTTAATATTGAATTTTAAAGTTATATTAACAATATATTCGATGGTAATCCTTAAAAAACATATTTACTTAACATAGTATTTTTAAACGCTGTTAACAAAATCTTTCAATTACGAAAAACTATGACAAGTATCTTAAAAAACAATTAAAAAATCTAAATTATATATATAATACTTAACATCTTTAGTATTATTTACTTATTAATGTTTTATATAAAAATATCGAGTTCTTTATTTATATCTTTTATAGTAATTACTTGCTTAATTATTAAAACAATACGGAAATTTTCATCATAACAAAAAAGCTTTCAAATTAATTATAATTTTTTATCAATAATTATTAAATTTATCATTTATTTCCTAGTAAAATATTCTATGAGAATTGATCAGAATATTTTTAGTTCAATGTCAGTTATTGTAAATAGCTTCAAACTCGATAACGGTGATTATTTTATGGCTAAGAGAACATAGTTAGGAAAGCTTGTCCAATCAAAACAGATGTAAGTGGAGCAGCCACACATGTTTAATTATCAAGTTGGGCAATTTCTTTGTCAATAAATTAAAGCGAAAGAACTCGGTTGGTCAAGAAAAATTGATGTATTAATTTTAACCACCACGTTCTGACGAAGGCAAAAGCTCATTGATAATGGTAAATGGATGACCATTTTCGAACTTACAAGTCACAACCCTGCATCTCATTGGCCAAATATTGGTTAGTTGATTAAGAAATTATGTTATCGAACCAATCATGGAGTTAATATATTCGGGCGGCCGCAAAACTATTTATTAATGTTGTGGGCACCAAGAGATTCTGTTATGTTTTATCATTGCTTGGGAGGGACTTGTGTCTATCCAGGACTTGAGTTTATCCAGACAGGTTGGTTTAGGTTCACGTTTGCTTTTGCTTGTGAAACAGCAACCTCGAAGCTGTGGGGTTTGGTTGGTCGATTTTGATAATCGGCACTCAATCCCAAACTATAACAATCGGTCGACACTGGCCTCTTCCATAATTGCTTTCTCCTTAATTGCTGAGTTTCAAGCTCTCCACCATGAAAGTTCATTCTCAGCTCAGTAAGAGTCTGCAAGTCTAAAATAGTTGAACGCAAACCAACTCTTCATGTGTGGTTTGGTAGGTTTTGGTTACCAAAGTTGGGCAAGGTCAAAAACTGATTTGAATACCAAAACCTTGATTTTCTAGTTTTGCTATATATTGACTTTTTATGGTATTTACAGTTGAAAAATGAAACAATAATTAACTTCCATAACTTCATCCATCTAAAATAAAGATAATCTATCTCACAAATATTTTATATTGTAAGGTTTGAGAAAGATCATATATGCAAAGTTTTTTCTTACATTAAAAGAAAAACTATTTTCCTTAAATTCGCGACTTTAAGATAAAAAAAAATACCGTTGCTGCATTGCACCAAGGTTCCCTCAACTTGGTCCATCTAATAATTTAAAAAAAAAAAGGTAAACTTCATTTTTTATAAGTCAATCAAGTGAAGCTTACAATATATATTTATAAGAGGTTGTTATCATGATTGTGAGCTGAAAGATGCATTTATTCATTAACAGTGACTTAGAAGGGGCAGAAGCTATGTGATGTCTTCCTTAATGGCTCCTTGTGTAATAAGCAATTTGTAGTAAAGCATTTTAAGTGGGTCTCAACCTTAAAGGAACAGTCCATTTGCAAACTGTAGCACACCCAATGCTTTTTTATGTTGAACAGCAAGCTTTGACGCTTAAAAGGTTTCCCAATTCCATCCATGAACAACAAACGGAAGCATATTATGAGCTAATATCAAAGTTGGTCCGCACTCAACCGCTTTCGTCAAAAAGTGTGGGCTTAAGGCAATGCAAATGTACAAGTGATAGAACCTAAAGCTTGAATCAATTGGTTAATACAATCACTCGCAAATATATGAATGATAGAACTTGAAACTTAATTCAATTTGTTAATACAATCACTCACAAAATGTGATCTTCAACATGTTTGAAGTAGGAATACTTCTAATACCTGCAATTCTTTTTCTTATTCTCAAACTATGATTTCTTTTGTATAAAAAAAGAGACGTACTGACTTTGCTAAAGTAAAAAGTCTTCGTTTGTAACTTGCACATTAGTCATTGAATGGGTGCTATAAGGGGCCCTCTTGGTCTGCTCATTCAAACCCAATTTACAGATAATTTTTCATCATTCATTTCATCAAGATCAGGAAAAAAAAAAGGATAATTGCTTTAATAATAATTGATGATCTTTCTATTTGTTTGATGGGAACTTCCTGGCATGCAGAATCTTTTAAGTGAGATTTATTCAACAAGTTAATTATTTTCAGCATATGGACCCTGACATCAAGTTATTAGGAATTAGCAAGAAAACTACATTTTTGGGTGGAATCAAGCTCTAAATTAGTATAGAACCATTTATCTGCATTTTAAAATCTAGTAGTTAGCTGTTTTTATGGTTTAGGGTTGAAGGAGCAAGGAGACATGGAAGAATAGAAAGATCCCTGGCCCTGCAGTTCAATCATTTTGTTTCCTTTCTCCTTTTGACCACAGTTACTGTATAATGGGAGGAACCCGAAGTTGCTCCTCAGTCTTGCCCCTATGCAAAAATCTCTCTCTTCTTCCAACCCCACTACTGAAACTTTGAAAGTGCTTCTCTCCTTTATCATTTTAGAAATAAAATATGCCAAAAGTATTGAGAATCGGCAAATGCCTGATGGCGTAGGCAGTGTATCATCATATTTATCATTGTTTTAATTACTATCAATTTCATCTGTATTTTTATTTCGAAAGTTGAGTTCAGAATCATGGTAACTTTTGATCAGGTTCATCAGACAGATTTCCTTTTGAAGATAGACATCCTATCAATGGAGCATTAACCAACCTAATGGTAGTATATATGCTAAGAAAGTAGTAATAAAAACATTTCTTAATTAAGTAAATGATTTAGTTCAAAGGTTTAGGGATATAATAACGGTGAAGTCCTGGTGTCTGAAGCATGATAGAAAGCCCGAATTCAGAAATGATGATTTGCGTCCAAAGATTGCTATTAATGCCCAATAGACTGATGACCAACCTTACTGATTGGATGTGATCACTTTTTAAGATAGGACCCCGATTTGGCAATGGGTATCCCACTGGGCCAGGTGAGGTTATTTAACAGAATGTCGTTAAGCTCAGCGCCAGAACTCAACCGCAAAAGTGACCTGACATTGTTGCTTTTGATAAGAAACTCAGAGCAAAAGAAGTCGGATACGGAGAGAAAAATAGTTGGAGATATAAATGTTTGTGTTACATACTTTAATAAATCAAGTTTTTGAGAAGAGCATAACGTCATAAGTAATATTAGAGTTGATTCTTAACCATCCGATTTCATGTCGAATTACATAAAAGTGATAGGTAAGATAAATCTCATAGATCTTTAGTTGTAATGAAGATGTTATAAGATGAAATGAAAAAACTGTCATATCACATGCTCTAAAAAAGAACATACAAATTGCTTTAATCCCCACAAAAGGAAATAAGAACATATAAACGTGAAACTGCACATTCCAATAATTTAATTTTGTATAAAAAGGGTAATGGTTGCTTGACACGATACAGCAGCCACGCAACCATATTGCCCCACAATCCCACCTTGGTGTTTAACATTTTCCTATTCTCTTGTATAAGTTTTGGACTTAATTAATAGTTCCACAATTTGCATTCAACGGTTGGTTTCTGGAATTCCAGGTTCCCGAAAATCTCTGGTTTCTACATCAATTATTGGATTAAAACTTACACACTTCAACATTCATTTGTTTTTAGCACCCCACGTTTTTTTTTATTTTGGTTGAGGAATCCATTGTGAATCTGGGTTTATTCTAAAGCAAGTCTCCTGTCAGACTCTTAGGCAGTCAGGCCCCAGTGACTCTCGTATTCTTATGGTTATAGCTTTCTTTTAGTACAACACAATGAACTTTTTGAAGTTTCCTTGTTGGAATTGGCCATCGTATTGGCCATGGGTCCCCAACTATGGAAGGAAAGTTGTTTGTTGCATAATTACCCGATTCATAAGCTATAATGGAGCTTTCTTGAATTTGGCCAATTCATCAAACGCCATTCTCTTCCATAAAATTGTTATGGATAAAAGACGATGACTTCCAAAATAAAAGTTTATGATTGGTTTTCTCTTGTCAATGATTCATGATGCCTGTTCCATTATCTCCAATTTGTTACAACTTCTCTTTCAAACTTGCTTTTTCATACTCATTTCTCTTAACTACAAATAGGTTAAGCAAATGTTTGATTATAATGTTGTTGATACCCACAGTCTCATACAAGATTCATCAGTCATCACCATTTACATGTGTAGGCATTTTTAATTCGATTTTGTCTTCACCTCATCATTTATATAAAATAAAGTTGATAAAATCAGTTATTTCATTTGTAAATTAAGATTTAAGTTTAATTTTTGTTGCCGAAAACTTTATTTTTACGTCTCATATACATAAGTTTTAGTTAAAATAGAATTTAAGTAATGATTTAATTAATCGTATCTTCATCTACATATTTAAAATATTAGTTATTAACGTTATACATATAAATATGTACGAGATCCATCTAAGAAAAAGTGCAAACGTCAAACTAACAGTCAAACATTTACTCCTGTTGCTTCATTTTGACTCTCCTTCTCGTGAAAGCACAATACATTTATAGATAACTAGATCTATATATAATACAAAGATCAGAAAACATCCTAACCAACCTACATATATATAATGTTATCTTAAGGCAGAAAGTTGCTTCTAAGCAATTGAAAAAGATAGAATATCATTAATATCAGTACGGGTTACATAAATTAGTATTAAACAACGTATTATTAACCTACTAATTTCTGCATATGGCCCGTGACATGCAGGCAAATGGAATGCAAAAGAAGTTTAGAAGAGTTTATGGCATAAAATACATATATAATTAACATTTTGATTTCCCCGTGAAAACAAAGAAATCCAACTTCCAGGTCAACCTATATACTATTCTACATCGAATCCCTCCAAGATTTTTCCCGAGTTGTGTAAAAATAAAAATTGATGTCCTCTAGCATGTGAGCCCACCAAGCAGCCCTTCCCTGGCTTTATTCTCTCCTTCTTTCTCTCTGTCCCTTAACTCCTAGTCTCTCACACTTGTATATAAGCTCCGGCTCTACGCAAATTTGTTTCATATCAGAGCTTGGTTTAGCTTGAGCAATTTATCAGGGACGCAAAAATCCCGGATGGGTTTCAGGTGCGAAGGCCTGCTCTGTTTGTTTCTCGTGGTTTGGCTTGTGTTCTTGCAAGAAGCCAGTGCAGGGCAACATTACTACAATGTGACTGGATTAAGTAGTAGAAAGCAAGTGAGTGGATGCAATTTGTTTCAAGGAAAATGGGTTTTTGATCCTTCATATCCTTTCTATGACTCTTCAGGATGCCCTTTCATAGATCCTGAGTTTGATTGCCTTAAGTATGGCAGGCCAGATAGGCAGTATCTTAAGTACTCCTGGAAACCTGACGCCTGTAGCTTGCCAAGGTACCTTTTTTTCCCTCTTTATTTTGTTTCAACCAGCAACCTCATTGCAGGCTCTTTCACTGAGAAAGATTGCTTTTTTTTTCTTTTTGCTGTTAGATTTAATGGGGCGAGCTTTCTGGCAAAATGGAGGGGAAAGAAAATAATGTTTGTGGGTGACTCACTGAGTTTAAACATGTGGGAATCTTTGGCATGTATGATTCATGCGTCGGTGCCTAAAACCAAGACCACATATGTGAGGAAGGACCCTTTGTCTTTTGTTATCTTTGAGGTGAGTAAAAGCCTTTTTGGTTTTGAAAAATCAACTCAATTTTACACTCTGCATTAGACTGAATGCTAATTTGTCTGGTTTTAAATTATTCTATTCTTCCTATCATTCTCTTTATTTATCCTTTCCATAAAGTCTAGCTCCAAACCTCCTTCCGCTGCTTCCACCATTTCCATTTCCTTCTATTGAGAAACTTTTCTAGTTTCTCCTTCCAATAAGTAAGGTTTCTTTTTACTCTTTGCGGCTGAACAGAATATAACAAGGATTGGCAACATGGTTTCCTGAAATAAATCAAGAAGTTTAGGACATCTATATTTTTACTAATTTGTCTTATGGCTTATGTATACTGCAATTGCAATTGTCTCTTTCATATCTTTACATGTTTAGGATTCTAAAAGAGGAATTAGACCAAACTGATGAAACCATTAAGCACCATTGCTTTTTGGGTGTTTCTCTGGCTTAAACAGAATGTTTCTGTTTATGGCCCAGGCAAAAGCAAAGCTCTCCAGCCATTCCTTTCTTCATTTATTTGCTTGTTTTAGGAGTTGGGAGCGAGAAGAACTGGAAAAGTGTCCTCTCCTTCCTTGGGTTTTATTATAACCCACAAATGTCTTTATCCTCCACACTTTTGACCTGTGAAGAACAACTTCTGAGAAAATGAAGCGTAAATTTGTTGCATGATTTGTAGTTCTTTACAAGGAGTAGGCATTCTCAATTTCTCATTAACCACCACACACCACTGACAGCTGTTTTAAGCGACCTGCCAACCTGTTTTGTTAGAATATTGTTTTTATCACAGCAGCCGCCTGGAGTCATCTTCTCCACACTGTGCAATTATTTAATCTCATTATTAAAACACTTTATGCTTACAGTTGCTGGTGACATTAATTTAGTAAAGAAACACGCTTCATATTTACCCATAAGTTATAGTTCAGTTAGTAATGTACGTTAAGTTTGTGAAAAAAATTTCAGGTTCGATTTCAACTAGACACATCTTTAGAGAAAAGTGAAGAACTTTAACTGTGACTAAATTCCGAACAGAATTAATCTCAAATAATTAAAACGGATAAATATACATATGATTTACACAAAAAAAAACACTTCAAATTTTCTCGTAACTTACTCTTAACCTTTATTTCTTTCATTGATTAATAATATAATTCGTACCCTGCAGAATTATGGAGTGACTTTGTATTTGTATCGAACACCATACTTAGTGGATATAGTCAGAGAAAAAGTTGGCGCAGTGCTTAATCTAGGCTCCATCAATGGCGGCAATGCATGGAAAGGGGTGGACGTGCTGATTTTCAACAGCTGGCATTGGTGGACCCACAAAGGAAAATCTCAAGCGTAGGATTTTTCATCTTTGTTCTATTATTTTTCTTTAAATCATAAGGGAAATCAGCCTGATTATTATTTTGCATGATGCAGATGGAATTATATTAGAGATGGGCCTACATTATACAAAGACATGAACCGGTTTCAGGCGTTCTACAAAGGGTTGACAACTTGGGCTAACTGGATTGACAGCAATGTCGACACTACCAAGACGAAGGTCTTCTTCCAGGGCATATCTCCCACCCACTACGAGTAAGTAAAGCAAGAAAACCTTTAGCTCTTCAGAAATGCTTGATGAAGACTAAGTATAATTCTTGAATGTATTCAATCAAACCAGGGGCAGAGAGTGGAACCAACCAAAGAAGAGCTGCTATGGAGAACTACAGCCACTGTCTGGCTCTAAATACCCAGCAGGAGCTCCTCCAGCTGCTGCAATTGTGAACAAAGTTCTGGTGGGGATGAAGAAACCAGTTTATTTGCTTGATATTACAACGCTCTCGCAATTGAGAAAAGATGCTCATCCCTCCTCCTATAGCGGTGACCATTCAGGCAATGACTGCAGCCACTGGTGTCTTCCTGGCTTGCCTGATTCCTGGAACCAGCTTCTATATGCAGCTCTGGTTATGTGAAGGTCCACGTTGGGCAGCAAAGAATTTATATCTTCTTATTCTTCATACAATTATACATTCAGGACGGTGCTGAAAGTTCTAATCTACTTTGGTAGGTGTTAGAAGGGAGCAAAGAACAGTAGGTGAAAATCAGGATTGTGGGGGCAAAGTCAATTGTAAAGCGATTGAATTTTTAAATCAAAAACAATTGCTTCAAAGTGAACAAATCTAAACAGATTTTATCTTCGAAGAATCTTGACCCTTGTTGAACATTCACTATGCTCTGTATTCCACCGTGTCTGCATTCCCTTACCTGCATAAGCTATTTCTCCAATTCGCCATCGCCTACTAACAATAGTCTTACAAAGGAGCAGTTGAATTATTACTATTCTGCATCCATTATTAATTAAGAAAACAATAATCTTTAGCTAACAAAAACTCCTGCAAATTATGTAGAGCAGTAAATTATTATCGTCTGAAAGAGTTTGTACAACATGAAGATTACTTGTCATGATTAGGGTGTTTCAAGAATCACCAATGTTCCAGATCAGGTAGCAAGACATCTGCCAAAAGGATTCCAACTTTCATTTTCCGCATGCTGAAGGCAGAAGCCCACCTGTTGCTGTGATCTGAGGACTCCTGCAACATATATCAATTAAGACGATTCTAATCAACATATACCAACTTGTCTAAGGTCCAACTCTAATTTAATAAAATGCAATTTCTTTTTTGAAATGACCGGGCAAGAGATTCTCTCTCTGGAATCACCAAAGAAGCCACATTTCAAGCAAAAGGATGCGATGATTAAGAACCTAGAATAATGAATGGCAAGACAACACGTGCAGCAAATCAAATAGACTACACTCTACAGCCTATTACTTTAGTAGAGCCCTTGACATAAAAAAGGTCTTTGTTAAATCCACGATATCACAAGTGTAGATTATCTGATATGAATTAACAATAGTAGATTTTGCATCATAACCGGCAATGAGAAGCAAGACTGAAAACTACCTTGAAAGAAACTTTCAAGAAGGCAATTTGGATATAACTAGTAACCAACATAAACTGCAGCATTGACTATATAACAATCATCATTCTTATCGCCCATTTCTTCTACAAGCACCCCACTTGAGCATATTAGTCCTCCATCCACAACTTCAACATCCAAAATTTTTCCACTGCAATGAATGAGAAAAACAAAAACAAATAGAGGTTAAGAGTTTTATGAATATTAATGCACACACAAATATCTACAAATGCATGGTTTCTATATCAATACGTCACAGGATAGAAACATCTAGAAAAAAGCACTAGGAGTTTGTAATAGGTTTGTTTCAGGTGGACACTCACATTTGAACCTCCTTCCTCTGCCAAATGCTAATTTTCAAACTCAATGAGATGGAGTAATGTAACAAGTAATAAGATACTGCACCAGGTACTAAAATTGGGGAAGAGCACTAAGATGGACAAATAGAGTAACTGCCTATCGTGAAAAGAAGTATAATTTCATGTTTGTGATGAACAAGATGAATCAAAGAAAGGCATGGTTAAATACAGTAGTAAAAAGAAGATGTGAAAGGGTTTCGTCACAGGTTTTAATTTTAGACAAAGTGATACAATTTGGTCACTGTGCACATGGGAAAAGAAGGGCTGTTAACTACTTAACTTCATGCTTGCATATATCGGACACAATTTGGTCAGAATATATTGCATGGATTTCTTCATTTATTAAAAACAACAGATGCTCTATATGTTAAATGCTATAAAACAAATTAACATCCATGCTAGTTTTAACAAGAATATATGCTTAAACCAAAACAGGCAATTTCTGAAGGCAAACAATGATGTTGTTTTTCAGCCTTTCCTTGTTTAAACAAAGAATAAAAATCACGGTTACAAAATAAAGGCACCAACTTCCATAGGTGTGGATACTCACTAAGGAAAAACAGACTTCACCATCTCAATATCCAATGACTGCTGGAGAGAATGAGGAACTCCTAACTTGATCAGTAGTTTCATTTGGTCAAATGTAATCCCAGGTATGGATCCTGCACGAATCTTTTCTTATTATATCTAATGAAACAACATTCATAAGACAGTTATTAAATCCAGCACTATTTCCCAGAACAATTTATACTCATACAAGCTATAAACATGGAGAAGATCTTTATCAATAAACTGAATATAACAAATAGAATTTTTTCGGACATTGCTGGTCTCATGAATTGAAAGAACAGTAAAGAGAAACAACATAAAATCCAAAATTTTTCTAATCTTAGCGCACAAAAGCGGAACAGCAAATACATACCTCTCCTGAATGCAGGGATTGAATTAGAAGAAATAGCGTCCCTGCATGCCCTCATTGCTGCTGATGTAATATTTTGCCTGTTTCCATACAACAATTCAGAAAACTGACACAAACAAAAATCTTTTTATCGGACTAAACCCAAATAAGCAAGGAAAAGAACCCAGAAGAGCTAAGAGGACGAACCCATGTTGATCATAACCAACACCCATCTCCACAAACAGGAGTTTCATAGGTGGGTTTGAGGTGTTGCCAGTAGTGATTGTGCCTACACTCTGATCTGTTTCCATGGCTGCAGTTGCTTTGATTGGGCGTTGAAATCTAGGACGAGAAGGAGGCTCGATGATAGAGGATAAAAGTGGTGGCTTTGATGAAAGTGAAGGATATGTTTTGTGAGTGGAGAGAGATTCACTGGAAGGAAAAAATGGCAGCTTTGATACCAAGCAGATACTCATGTCCTCCCTGTCTCCGTCCAACAGAACCAGGAAACTTGTGCAAATTCACAATTTCCTTCTTTTATTTATTAAAATAAAAAAAATAAAGGTGTAATATTCATGATGTTTAGTTTTTTCCAATTATCATCACGTCTTCCTGTCGAGAACATCTAATCATACACCTGTTTTTGCTCCTTACACTCCATTTTGTGTGAGTAATAAACAGTAAATTACTTATTTTTGCTCTTCACATTTCATTTTGTGTGAGTAATAAACAGTAAATTACTGAAAAAAAAATAAGATAAAAAGTGTAAAAAATATAGGCATATTTAGAATTTTTCCTTCCGGTCTTAGGTCAGGCCCATTTCTTGTCAGACTTTAGCTGGTTCACTCAAACCAAACTCAATCCTGTAATAATAGTGAAAATGGTGAAGACATGGTTTTGAGACCAACCCATTTATCGATCATGTCGAAAACACAAATCCAAAGCCCGTTTTCTTTCTTGTGGACTATTCGTGGAGGCAACCGAAAGTTTACCCAGCAAGAAATTCGGAAGCCAGGCAATATTCAAATGAATAGAAAACTGAGAAAAGGTGAGAAATCAAGTCTCCGCTCAATTGGTTTGAATGTTTATATAACAACGAGCGATCAAAGCAGTCTTCTACACACCACCATTGTTCCTGGTTTGGCTTAGGCAAGATGCCAAAACCCTAAAACCAGGATCCTAGAATTATGGAAGATAGCAATACAATGGCAAAAGCATTTCCTTGCCGCATTAGTTAGTGGAAACAAAAACTAACAGATTTCTCATAGTTTGGTTGAATTTAGTCATGATTACTGGTTTCAAGATCTTTGAAAACATTTGGTTGGATAAATACTGACAGAAGAAAATTTTATGGTACCCATTTCACATCAGTTATGCACTGGAATAAATTGAATATGTGGATAAAATAAATAGCAGCTGGCATTGTATTCACAAACATGATGTTTCGATCTTTACAACAAAAACTGGTAGCGGATTCTGAAGCTGAGTTTGCTACAGAGATTAGCAAGGTGTAGACCTGCAAATAATTTTCTGCTGTTGGTTTTGGCATTGTACATGGCACGATCTGGCTTTGTCTCTCAGCTCCTGGAAAGCCCTCATCGTTTCAACATCAAATCCTCCAGCAAACTGTCAATGAATAAACGTGTTAACTTCTGAATGCCGACAGAGCAAAATTATTGTATTGACCAAGTGACAGAAATTAATGACAATGTTAACCTGATGTACACGGAATGCAAATCTAACGCCCTGAACAATCAACTCCTCTTCTTCAGGCCCACCGCCAACCGCTTCAAGCTCCGCAGAGACTCTTCTCATGTACTTCATTGCTAATTTTACTGATGCTAGTTTGATCTGCAATGATTTATTGGAATATTAATGAGTTCAAGCACCAATGGAGGCAATAACTGGAATTCAGGGACTAAAACACGCGCATCTCATCAATTTACATACTGCCACTACATGATAATTAATTTCTGAAAGGCAAAACTAGCCTCCAGGTGAATAATGCATTCAACCCTACACTTCCGTCAAACCAGGATGAATTTTATATGACCAATTGCTTTTAGATTATGAACTCAATATGTTCATGGAACTTTCGTTCACTCTCTTACAACATGCAGTGCATAATCGGTCAAAGATTGAAAATCAGATTTTTTTTCATTTCCCATAAATCCCAAGTAAAACGTAGAAAGCAAACAAGCAAATATGTTTAGAGACCTCGGAGTTCACATGTAAGGCATGCACGCATGCGCATTGAAAGTGGAAAGTAAATTCTAACCTTCCTTTTGTCACCTAGCAAACACTACTTAAAATATAATAATACATAGTAAACTGTGTCAAAACAATACGTTTTCCCCTTCCAAGATCCAAAGGCAAGATTGATTAAAGGGACCACCTAAAATCCATCACCAAATTGACTAATGGGATTTAAGAATAATGATCTATTAAGACAACTCAGAAATAAAAGAAAACTATATGTCAAAATGTGATATATTACAGAACATGGAGGTTAAAAAATTAAATTACCTGACTCCCAATTCCAGTTTCGAGCATCCAATCCATTGGAATTTGGAATCCTTTATATCTCTTAGCAGCAGATTCTCTCATTCGGGCGAGGTTGTAAACACCATGCTCTAGTCTGCCATTATCACATTAATAACTAAATGAGAACAAACTGATAAAAAGCAACTAATGCAAAAAAGTTTATAGATAGATAAGTATTATATACTTTTCAAGCAGAGCCTGCATCTTCTTGAAAGCCGGACCACAAGGTTGCCGGGCATCATCACGAAACAATGAAGCCTCTGATTCCAGTTTCTTGAGATCACAATACCCGAATGCTGCCTCGCGCAGTGTATCAGCCTTCTGCTCGGGCCAATCAAAATGTTTTAGCACAGCTCTTTCATCCACCTAAATAAAAAACAGAACTCCATCATCAAAATGAAAATCCTCGAAAAATAAAAAACATATTAAAAATCAAATGCAAAAGAAAAGAAAATGTACCAAGTAAGAGAGCTCGTCGTCTAGCCATTTAACAAAAGGCACAACATCCTCAATATCTGTAAATGCAGCATTCTCAACTTCTCTGATCAAAAACCTTATGAAGTCCCCTTGAATTTCTACATCTGTCTTTATCTGCATAACAATTATAATAAATTAATAATCACAAACACAACATTAAATTCCAGCAACAGAAGTGTAGTAATTAAGTAAAAATTACTAACTATTAGTACAATCGGCTTAATAGTCAAATAAGCCCTCAACCTTTAGTCCAAAATGAAATTCAGCCCTTAACGTTTTATTGCATGAAATTCAGTTCATAAACTTTTATTTCAATTGAAATAGATCAAATCTGTTAAATAACCTAACTGCCGTTAGTTTTGCATATGTGACATGCCACGTGGCAGCTAACTAAGCTATCCACGTCAGCTGCCATGTATGCAAAACTAACGACAGTTAGTGTCATTTAATAAATTTTGACTTAATTGCATAATTGTAAAATGTTGAAGGTTTATTTTCACTAAAATAAAAGTTTATAGACTGAATTTCATGCGATAAAACGTTGAGGGCTGAATTCTATTTTAGGCTAAAAGTTGAGGGCTTATTTGGCTATTAAGCCCAGTACAATCTTACTTAAAATTAGAGGAGCTACAATAAAAATTGCCATCTAAATTCATCAAAATTACAATCTTATTTTTTTATTTTTCTAATTTATTAAAATTCCTACGTCGAATCTAAATGCTGTCTTATCTAGCAAGATATAAATCAGGTTTAACAAAAGCACCAATGTCACGAACCACCAGTCACTTGTCACTGACACAAAAACCACACTATGATAGTGGCATTATCGTAAATAAACTAAAAGGGGAAACTGAAACTCACCGCGAGCAAATAAGCTGACCGATTCTCAATCTCCCCAATCATATCTCTGGCGTTGGCGGTTGCCGGTAAAGCCTCCGGCACGCTACAACCCCCGGCCTCTTTCTTTGAGTCCCTCCGCATAAGCGAGTGATAAAACTCCACAACTTCTGGAACTCTCCTCACTTTTGTAACAACCGCCCCCTTTCCCTTCGGAGGTGGCGGCGGCGGAGGTGGTGGCGCTATAGCTTTCACAGGTTGTGCTGGCGGAGGAGGAGGTGGTGCAAGTTTTCTGATTGCTGCCACTGGTGCCGAAGGCCGCGGTGGAGGTGGAGGTGGTGGTGGAATTTGCTTCTCTGTACAATCGGAGGAGCTATTGGAAGACGTCGATGATGGTGATGAAGGTCTCGGCGGTGGTTTTGGGACCCTAGGAACACGAGATCTGATGTTAACAAGAGTCGACTCAACGAGTTCCTCTGAGTTACACCTCGAGTGTCTCGGTCTCTCAGTTTCAAACTCTTCTCTTTTAAACTCCAAGCTCTCAACTTTCTCATTATGCAAAGCACTAGAGACAATGGCGTCTGTACATTTACTATTGGTTCTCTTCAAATTCTTAATCAGATTTGACTTCACACTAGCTTCCAGTAACCCTTGAAATCGCTGCGAAGAAGAGAGTAAATCGTCGCTTTCCGCAGCAACCTCCGCTTTACTGTTTCGATCAGAAGAAGCCACGGTTTTCTTCAGCTCCGCTATCTCTTCCTCCATTTCTCTCACTTTCTTCTCGCTACCTTTCCTTTCTTCTTCAATCTTTCCTTTCATTTCCTTTACCTCTGCTTTCAAAGCCTCGTTTTCGTTTCTCAAATTCTCAACATCTTTCAAAGCTCGTTCCAGCTCTGCATTTTTCACAACGATCTCGTTTTCCAGCACGGGAACAATCGCAGCCGATTCTTTTAAAAGCTTGTGCTCTAGAAGCTCTGTTTTGAGCCTGGACTCTCGCTCTCTCAACTCTTCAACCAATTTTAGGAGTTCGTCGACATCAGGTGGACGAGGCTGGACTTGAGCTGAGGATCGTGGGAAGTAAACACCAAAGGAACGTGAAAAAACAGCTTTCTGGGAAGTGTTGTTTTTGTTAGCTGAACTTGGAGACGGCAATGACGGTTTAGGTGGAGTTTCGTGCTTTGGGTGTGCAGGTGATTTCTGAAATCCCATTGCCAATCTTACCTTACCAGCCGCCATGATAAGGTTCTTTAGCTTTCTCTTACTCTCTCTGGTTTTGGTTTGGTTTTTAGGTCCTCTAATTTCTGATCTTTAAGATGGAGAAAAAGTAATACAAAAAAACGTCATTTTCTGTTTGGTTTTTCCGACAGTATAGTCTTAAACTTGGGAGTTTGCGAAAATTTGAGTAATAGGATAGGAGTAACACAAAGCTTAAGAAAAACGTTCAATGGAGACTCGATATTATAAGCGACGGTACCAAGTCTAACCATAGAGGAAAAAAGAAAAGGAAAAAAATTAAAGGCGCAAATATCGAGGAACGGTCTTCTCTTCTCGGATCCAGTTTGAAAAAAAGAAATTAAATAAACAAAAAGGAAAATTCTTTTTTGACATAATTAAAAATACAAAAAAAATCATGAACTCGCTGTTACGGTGTAAGCACATATATCTTTATTTAGTTTACGATCTAAAATTAATTTTATTCTGATCGGAAGTGATAAATAGTAAAACATTCTCAGCAGTGGGAACTTCAAGACTCGAATTCTGTCCAAACATTTGAGAAAGTATCTACTTTCACTTTTTCTAATCACTTGATAATCATAAATTCGCTATTATGACATTACAAATGAAACATCCAAAAAGTGTCCGTATCTAAGTGGGGTTTGTTTTATTTGACTCTTGGTTTACTTATTATTTGTAAGTTGGAAGTAAAATTTATTAAAAGTTATCAAAATTTAATTTAATGGTTTTTTAAAAATTAAGTTTAAAATTTGAATTTTTTTATACCACCTTATTGATTCGCACCTAGAGAGACATGGTTTTTAATATTATAGGTTTGATCTTTTTTTTAAATTTGTAAAAACTTGCACATATTTGATATTTGTATTATATCATGTTAAAAAATTATATTAATATGTTAAATAGTGTATATTGTTATGAATAGTCATAAATATGGATGTCCATTCATCCCTCGTACTCTTCATAATTTCCCCTTAATTAAGTTTGTAACTATCCCTTCATTAAGTTTATAACTTTCCCTTAATTAAGTTTGTAACTATTCATCTTCCATCTTTATTCATGTATTTGTGAAACATATAAATAGAGGCTCACCATCCATGTATTGAAGACACTTGAAGAATAAGAGAAAATCTCTCTTCTTGCTCTCTCTGCTTGTGTTCTTTCTATAATTTTATAATACTTTGTGTTCTTTTTATAATTTTATAATACGTTATCAGCACGAGACTCTAAAAACCCGTGAGAGATTTGGAGAATAGGCCTCAACCAAGGATCTTCATCAATCACAATTATCTATCTCTTCTTTTACGGTAATGAAACTATTTTTATTTAGCTCCTCCATAATTATCCAATTGTTGAACTTTTGTTAAATATTTTCTCCTAACTTATTAACTATACTTGTGATAGTTCATAATGTCAAACCTTGCAAAACTCGAATTTGTGGCTCTTGACATTACGGGAAAGAACTATTTATCATGGGTGTTAGATGCTGAAATTCATCTAGATGCAAATGGTCTCGGTGATACCATCAAAGAAGGGAACAAAGCATCTAGTCAAGATAAGGCTAAAGTGATGATATTTCTTTGTCATCACCTCCACGAGGGACTTAAAATTGAATATCTGACTATTAAAGACCCACTTATTCTTTAGACTAGTCTAAAGGAAAGATATGACCACCAGAAAACTGTGATACTCCCTAAAGCTCGTTATGATTGGATGCATCTGAGATTACAAGATTTTAAATCTGTAAGTGAATATAACTCAGCTATGTTTAGAATCAGTTCTCAATTAAAGTTATGTGGAGAAAAGATCACTGATGAGGATATGTTAGAAAAAACATTCTCCACCTTTTCATGCATCGAATATGCTCCTGCAGCAGCAATATCATGAAAAAGGTTTTAAGAAGTACTCTAAACTGATTTCATGCCTCCTTGTGGCTGAGCAAAATAATGAGCTATTGATGAAAAATCATGAAGCCCGTCCAACTGGATCTGCTCCATTCCCTGCAGTGAATGCAGCAACATATAATGAAAAAAAACAGAGGTCATGCCAGTAGTCATGGCCGTGGTCATGGACGTGGACGTGGACGTAATAATCGTCGAGGTGGTCATTTCAAAAACACATATACCTACCAGAAGTGGGAACATAAGGATGGAAAACGTAAAGAGAAAAGTGGGAAAGACAAAAAGGTCGTGGAGAATTTGTGCTATCGTTGTGGAGGCAAAGGCCATTGGTCACGTACCTGTCGTACGCTAAAACATCTTGTCGAGCTCTATCAACAATCACTAAAAGATAAAAGGAAGAAGATAGAGACTAATTTTGCTAGTGATGATGGAAAAGATGAGACAAATTTTGTTTGTGGAGATGATGATTTTGATTATGGTTATGTTGATGCCACTCATCTAGATGTTGCTGATTTTCTCACACCCTGAAGGAAAAATTGACCATTTGATTGGCAATGAGAGTGTCCAAAAATAAAGTTCTTAGATCTTACTTAGATGTTATTGACTTTATTTTAAGTATGCTTCTTATTAATAGGATTCTAATTATTAAGTATTTGTCATGTTTAGATGTTCCATTATGTTTTGGTTATTTATGGGATATTTTATTAATCTGGTTATATATTTCTTATTTTCAATGAAGAACGTAGATACTCTCCTGGTTCGATTTGCGATGAGCGGTGGAGATATATGTCTTGCAGATAGTGCCACTACACATACTATATTAAAGAATAAGAAATATTTTTCTTATTTGATAATACAAGAGGCCAATGTTAGTACTATATCGGGTAGTGCAAAATTGATAGAAGACTCCGGAAGAGCTAACATATTCTTGCCTGGAGAAACAAAATTTGAAATTCATGAAGCATTATACTCTCTCAAGTCTCAAAGAAATTTATTAAGTTTTAAGGATATCCGCCGAAATGGATATCATATTGAGACAACAAGTGAAGGAGATATTGAGTACCTTCACATTACGAGTATAATCTTAGGTAATAAAATTATATTAGAAAAATTACCGGCCTTTTCCTCCGGTTTGTACTACACAAGAATTAAAACAATTGAAACAAATGTGGTCATTAACCAAAAGCTTACAGATCACAACAACTTTGTTGTTTGGCATGACCGGTTAGGCCATCCCGGATCGATAATGATGCGAAGAATAGTTGAGAATTCATGTGGACATCCATTGAAGAGCCAGCAGATTCTTCAATTGAAAGATTTCCCATGTGCTGCTTGTTCTCAAGGCAAGTTAATTGTTCGACCATCACCAGCTAAGATAGGGATTGAATCCCTTACTTTTCTGGAACGAATACAAGGTGATATATGTGGACCAATACATCCACCATGTGGACCTTTTAGATATTTTATGGTTTTAATTGATGCATCAACTAGGTGGTCACATGTATCTTTATTATCAACTCGCAACCTGGCGTTTGCGAGGTTACTTGCTCAATTAAATAGAATACGAGCACATTTTCCAAATTATCCCATCAAGACAATTCGTCTTGACAATGCTGGTGAATTTACTTCCCAAACTTTCAATGATTATTGTATGTCTATTGGGATAAGTATTGAACATCCTGTAGCACATGTTCATACACAAAATGGCCTTGCAGAATCATTTATTAAGTGTCTTCAATTGATTGCAAGACCATTACTAATGGAATCAAAACTCCCAATTTCTGCTTAGGGTCATGCTATTTTACATGCAGCAACACTAATTCGTATCAGGCTAACAAGTTATTAAGTCCTCCCCTTTACAATTGGTTTTTGGTCAGGAACCAAATATTTCCCATCTAAAAATTTTCGGATGTGTTGTATATGTTCCAATTCCTCCACCACAACGTACTAAGATGGGTCCTCAAAGGAGGTTGGGAATATATGTTGGATATGAATCCCCATCTATAATTAAATATTTAGAACCATCAACAGGGGATTTATTTACAGCTAGATTTGCTGATTGTCATTTTGATGAATCAATCTTCCCAGCCTTAGGGGGAGAAAATAGGCAGCTGGAAAAAGATATAAGTTGGAATGAATTATCATTGTCTCATCTTGATCCTCGTACAAAACAATGCGAACTAGAAGTTCAAAAGATAATTCATTTACAAAGTTTAGCAAATCAATTGCCAGACGCATTTACTGACCTAAAGAGAGTGACAAAGTCACATATACCAGCTATTAATGCTCCAATTAAAATTAATGTCCCAGAAGGACAACCTTTTGTTGCCAATGAATCTAAAGCACGCCTGAAGCGTGGTAGACCAGTCGGTTCCAAAGATAAGAATCCTAAAAAAAGAAAGGGAGCAAAGATTTAAGATGGCCAGGTCGAGGAAATTGTAACTCTAGAAGAGTTTACAGAAGAGTCCTTAGACATGACTAACATTACAATTCCAAAAGAAATTCAAGTACCTGAAATTATTGAAAATGAAGAGATCTCGATAAATTATGTCATGTCAAGAAAAATATGGAACCGAAACAAAATCGACGTCGATGATGTTTTTGTATACAATGTAGCGTTAGATGTTATGGAAAATGACGAGGATCTTGAACCAAAGTTTATTGAGGAATGTAAGCATAGACATGATTGGCCAAAATGGAAAGACGCAATTGAGGCAGAATTGAAATCTCTTGAAAAGAGAAATGTTTTTGGACCAGTAGTCCGTACACCTAATGGTGTAAAACCAATGAGTTACAAATCAGTCTTTGTGCGAAAACGAAATGAAAAAGGTGAAATTGTGAGACATAAGGCACGTCTAGTTGCACAAGATTTTTTGCAAAGACCTGGTATTGATTATGAAGAGACATACTCCCCTGTGGTGGATGTGATTACTTTTCGATTTCTAATTAGTCTGGTAATAAAAGAGGGACTCGATTTGCGTCTAATGGATGTCGTTACAGCTTATTTGTATGGCCCGCTTGATAATGACATTTATATGAAACTTCCAGAAGGATTTAAACTGCCAAAAGAATGTTATTCTAGTTCTTGAGAACGTTACTCAATCAAATTAAACAGATCTCTATATGGATTAAAACAATCTGGTCGCATGTGGTATAACCGCCTTAGTGAATTTTTGTTAAATGAGGGATATAAGAATGATCCCGTTTGCCCATGCATTTTTATAAAGAGATCTAGATTTGAGTTTGTTATCTTGCGGTATATGTTAATGATCTGAATATCATTGGAACTCCTGAAGAGATTTCAAAGGCAGTAGAGTACTTGAAGAGAGAATTTGAGATGAAAGATCTTGGAAAGACAAAATTTTGTCTTGGGTTACAAATAGAACATTTAAAGGACGGGATTCTTGTGCATCAAACAACTTATATAGAAAAGGTGCTAAAACGATTTTATATGGACAAAGCACATCCGTTGAGCACCCCAATGGTTGTAAGGTCACTTGATGTAAATAAAAACCCGTTTCGACCTAGGGAAAATGATGAGGGGATTCTTGGTCCTGAAGTACCATACTTGAGTGCAATTGGCGCACTAATGTATCTCGCTAGTCATACACGACCTGATATATCATTCTTTGTTAACTTATTAGCGAGATATAGCTCTTGTCCAACCCGAAGGCATTAGAATGGGATTAAACATGTACTTCATTACCTACAAGGTACAAAGGATATGGGTTTGTATTTTCCTAACCTACCCAAAACAGACTTGATTGGGTTTGCAGATGCAGGGTACCTATCTGATCCTCATAATGCTCGATCACAAACTGGATATGTATTCACATGTGGTGGCACCGCCATTTCATGGCGTTCCACGAAACAAACTATAGTAGCCACATCTTCTAATCATGCTGAAATTTTGGCAATACATGAGGCTAGTCATGAATGTGTATGGTTAAGGTTTGTAATTCAACACATACGAGGAGCTTGTGGTTTATCTTCAAGAAAAGAGGCACCAACGGTCTTATATGAGGATAATGCAGCATGCATTGCCCAACTGAAGGAAGGATATATCAAAGGTGATAAAACAAAACACATTTCACCGAAGTTCTTTTTCACTCATGACCTTTCAGAAGAATGGTGATATAAATGTTCAACAAATCCGTTCAAGTGAAAATTTGGCAGATTTATTAACAAAGGCGCTTCCTACCACTACATTTGAGAAGTTAGTCCACAATGTTGGATTGCGTCGACTCAGAGATCTCAAATGATATAATCATGAGGGGGAGTAAATACACGCTATACTCTTTTTTCCTTAACCATGGTTTTGTCCCACTGGGTTTTCCTGGTAAGGTTTTTAATGAGGCAGCATCTCATGTGTATTTTGAAGAATAATGTACTCTTTTTCCTTCACTAGGTTTTTGCCCCACAGGGTTTTTCCTAGTAAGGTTTTAATGAGGCATATTCTTTAGTAATGGACATCCAAGGAGGAGTGTTATGAATAGTCATAAATATGGATGTCCATTCATCCCTCATATTCTTCATAACTTCCCCTTAATTAAGTTTGTAACTATCACTTCATTAACTTTATAACTTTCCCTTAATAAAGTTTGTAACTATTCATCTTCCATCTTTATTCATGTATTTGTGAAACCTATAAATAGAGGCTCACCATCCATGTATTGAACACACTTGAAGAATAAGAGAAAATCTCTCTTCTTGCTCTCTCTCCTTGTGTTCTTTTTATAATTTTATAATACTTTGTGTTCTTTCTATAATTTTATAATATATATGACCTTTAGTTAATTTTTTGTGACAACAGTGTGTGGGGGTGGAAGCGCGTGAGAGAGTTTGGTGAAATGAACCGAACATGTGGTTTCATCATTTAATTATGATGACCATTTTCATTCCAACGGTCGGCTTAATTGAATTCTCTCCGTTTTCTCGACGTATTCTCACCATTTCTCTTGTTAGAAGTCAACCGGGTGAATTAACAATAACAATGTAGAAGTACAGTATAATTTATTAATTTTTTTTATGACAATTTAATTTTATTTTAGTTATCCATCTGTGCATGAATTATGTTCAACAAGACTGCACATCAATCAAATGAAAAATAGATTAAAATATTCATATTTTTTTAATAGTATATTTTCATTCAAAATTACAATCATAATGAACATATTATATTTCATAAACTGGTAACCTGATAAATTAATAAATACAAATTATAATATCCAACTAAACAAAATAACAAATAAATTTACTCGAACTCACACTCGGTGAGACTCGAACCTTAGACTTCAAAATCTCAGGACCTCTTCCTTGCTACTACGCCAAAGCCTCATTGGCAAAATATTCATGTTTTTATTACTTTGGGAAAGATTTTACAAGCATATTAGTATATGAAAAAAAAAATTCTGTATTCCCAATTAAAGTTGGTGTAAGTGGTTTCGTACGAAGTATAAAGGCTTAAATTTTATAAATTTTTATTGGTAGTTGATTTGTAAATTTAAAAAATTTGTAAGTAAAAATTTAATAAATTCGTAAATCTCAAAATAAGTTGATGGTTTATCTTGATTTTAAAAATAAAATAATTTTTTTACTACTAAACTTTTTTCATTAAAAAAATCAGTATTACTAGATTCACTAATTATAAATAGAATATGATAATATTATAAAAATGATAAAAATATAAATTTATATGAATTTAATAAAAAATAAAAAATCGATTTAATGTTTATCATAAAGTATGATATAATAATTTTTATATTTTATATGAGTTAATATAAAATAAATTAGATCCGCAAACATTGTATTTTAAACTTAATTAGCGCTAGGTTTCTAGATAGAAATATGGGTTTATGCGCGCGAGACACAACGACCTGCTTGACTCGTTAGAATGACAAAAAGGTTCGGATAATTGGCTTTTTGGGTCGAAACCATGGCAAAGATAGTCCTCTTAAACGCCCTTCAAATGAAAAGGAATTATTATTGATTGATTGATACGTGAAAATCAAGTTGGGGGGAAAGCATTAATCTCGTCTTGATTGAAGTTATTACTTCATCGCTCCTCCACCCATGAAAATGGACAGTGTTATTTTAGACACAATATTTTGCTTGAAACTGTAAACATAGCAAGTCATTCTTTGAGAGTAAAAGGCAAATATAAGGTTTTTCTCGCTTAAAAAATTTGAAATAAATAAGAATAAAAAATTTATTAATTTAATAATTAAGTTTTATAATTTATTTTTTTTATCAAACAAAGTCTTAAAACAATAAATAAGGATTTGACTACTTCAATCAAGGCTGAGTTCACTTTTAATCCGTAGGGTTTAGGTCTGGTGAGCTTTTGACAGAAATTCCGGCTTTTAAGGAAGGTGGCTGAAAGGTTGGAACCATCGAGTATACCTTTTTTCTAGCAATTTTCATATTGATGAGAGCTTATTGGTATCACTTGTATGAAATTTTCCTTAATTATGAACATGTTAAGGTCCCGCAATATTATAGCAACCATCAAAAGGGAAAAAAGGTGACCAACTGACCATGATATAGTAGTAAATGCATTTGGTGACCATGAACGAATTAATTACAGACAATTTCTTAATGGCTAATCATATTCAATATATCTGTTATAATGTAGTTTTCTGCATAAAATCAAGGCCTAAACGGTCTGAAAAAGATCCAAAGTTTTTTGTTATTGTTTTTTGATTGACGTTGAACATATGTATTTCTAGATATGATGTTGTCAAAAGAATCCATAGCTAACACAACTATATATACAGATATTAGTTTAATTTTCTTCAGGATTAATTATTCCAACCTCATTTTCAATTACTTTTAGGTGTGGCAGTTAACAAGTTTTGTCCTTCATCACTAAAATGAGAGGTGAGTAGGGATGGCAATGGGTATCCTATAAACGAGTATCCGGTGCTATCCGACCTGTTTAAGTAGGATTAGGGTAGTGTATAATCAAGTTCGAATAGGGTTCGGGTAGTGAAATTACTACCCTTCACGGGTTAGGGTAGGGTTCGGGTAGTTACCTTAGGGTACCCGCTACCCGAATCCGATTATAAATAATAATTAATTAATACAATACTTATATTTTTTATATATCAATTATTTATTATTAACATTTTGTTTAATTAAATTAAATCATTATATATTATAATTATGATTTTTAACTTTAATTTATTTTTATGAGTTAAATTAAATTTGTTAATATAATATTTTAATTAAGTTATTCTAAAATTAATTTTAATTTTAAATTTAAAAATCAAACTTTGACTTAATAAACGAGTAGTTAAACGGGTTCGAGTAGTTAAACGAGTATTTATATTTTATAGGGTTCGGGTAGCATAAATAAAAATAATCGGGTAATTAATCGGGTTAGGATATTATTAAAGTTAATCGAGTTCGAATTCGAATTCGAATATCCCAAATTTAACGGGTACCCGACCCGTTTACATCCATAGAGGTGAGTGATTATTGAACTAATGGAAATTACATGCAAGGCTGACGACACATCGCTTTCACTGGAAAATGCTGATGCTTGATATCATGCTTACTATCGGGACCATTAACAAATCCTCTGAGATTTATTTGCCTCTGCTAGCTACGAGCTGTATACGAGCAAATGATTAAAAGCGGTAAAGTGGGAGCCTTATAATTTATCAATGAGCGGTGGGCACCTGCATGCTCAGGGATTGGATGCTTGATTTTGACTTGAGACGAAGCCTCTGAAACCTTCTCTTTGCTTAGCTGATCTGCTACCATTCAATTTCTCACAGAGGCAATAGTTTGGGAACTAAGCTGATTACTGTGTCATGAACACGTTTTAAAGGCGTATGTCGGTATGTGTATACTTCTTATAAAAAACAGAAACAATGAATATTATAATTAGCTTTGGTTTGGGAAGGTAAAACACTGACTTTTGTTAAGTACATTCACGAGAGGTATAGAAAGGGTTTATTATAGAATTTGTAGCACATGACTTTTGCTAGCTAGCTGGATTAAATTGATTGAATAGATGTACATCATGTTGAGACACAGTATTGATAAGTTATTTTCATCACTTGAATAATGAAAGCTCCCTTTGATAAATTTACTTAGTGGCAAATAATTGAAAAAAAAATGCATGATTTTCTGTTTGATCTGAATTTTCAAGTTACCAAAGAGATTAGAGCATAGGTTGAGTCTGAGTACGTATAGACAGTGGGTAGAAAAATTCTTAAATCTCTTTCCAAATTCACTCTTAATATCCTATGTTTCTTAATTAATAAAAACTTAAACCATCTTAAGTGGAAGTTTTTTATAAATATACACACATAATGAGATTTGAGAAAAATTTAGAACTGATTTGGATAGACGGTAAAATTAAAAATGATAAAAAATGTTTAAAAATATATATTTTTAATAAAATAATAAAAAAGGGGTAAGAGGAAATTTTATCTGCCTGCTATTTTATTTGTTTCTGTCCAATCGCACCTCACGGGAGCAGGCCGGACTCCCAAACTAGCTCTTAATAGTTAAGTGAAACTTTTCTCTCTATACACACACACACCATGAGATTTGAGAAGCAATTAACAGTCAAATTAAAGGGCGAAGACAAGATCCCAAACATTTTTGTTAATTTCCAGAGAGTTCAACAACACCTTCGATACGACAAACTAATTATGGTATCCTAAAACTTGACTTTGATCGTGTTTATGGCAGTGAAGACGAAGCTGCCTTAGAATCACCTACCTATAGCTTAGCCAGCATATTATTATATACATACCACTCGTATATAGTGAATAGATTCAACATGATAGTTGTCGTGATTATAATTCACCTCTGCAAGTTGGAAAAGTATTATAATTAATCACAGTCACGCTCTAGACGGAGAACTCACCACAATCATGATACATTCATCGTTATTATTCTTGTGATGAGGAGGGTTAGTGAAGAAGACAAATCGAGTGAAATTAATGCGACGAGGAGCGATTTAGGAAAGCATGAAGGGAATGTAACGAGATGCTGAAATGAATGTGTGGTCCTTTTTGAAGCCCTATCCCTCTTAAGATAAACCTGCATGATGCATAATGGCGGGTTTCACATGCAAAGGCCAACGAAGGATGATTTAAAGTACATCCCGACCATGGCCATGCATGGTGGCTCCCTCATCGACCTGTTAACAGGGATATTTGTCTCTGGATAATGGATTAGGGTTTTGTGTTTTCCCTCTTTGGTTGCTTAGAAGGGGCCAACTTGTCACATGCTACGAGCAAACGATGTGTTACGATACCAAGTTTTGGGTTTTCCTTAAAAATATGTGTTAAAAATTATATACATCTTAATAAAAGAAAAAGTAAAATTTATTAAGTTTAATTCACATAAGATTTAGGATTTGAAGGAAAAATCTTAAATGCATCAAGTCGACATAAAAGAATGTATCTTTAATATGATTTGAAAAGAATGTCTTCAAAAAAAAAAGCTTAAAATTAAACAAAAAAAATCATGTTTTTTATTTGTTTAAATTAATATTGGCCAACATATACAAGATTGAAATCTGAATAATCCAATGGGGTTAAATTTCAACATG
The DNA here is from genome assembly GCA_031772115.1 of Heritiera littoralis. Taxonomy (NCBI): domain Eukaryota; kingdom Viridiplantae; phylum Streptophyta; class Magnoliopsida; order Malvales; family Malvaceae; genus Heritiera; species Heritiera littoralis. The sequence continues at coordinate 2,556,876 of JAPDPK010000026.1, read as the reverse complement.
CATGTGAGTTATGTGAACGTGGTGTTTGCCCTGTTCGGTCATATAAATATGGGCAACTCTAGCGTGTAGCCTCAACCTTTTCCCCGCCCCTACCCTACCTTTTCATTGTTCATTCGATTTGTTAACTCCTTTGCTTACAAATTAATGAACTTCGAAAAAAATGCTGATTAATAGAATCATTTCAGCCATTCTATTTATGTTGGAGAATTGAACAAGATTACTATCTTGTTTGATTCTCCAAAACAATACTAACAAGCTGCAATGATTTTATTATTGTTGTTAATAATGATTAACTAAGATATAGATATAGATATAGATATAGTCCTTAAACCTAAACCAAGGAATTTTCTCCACCTACCAAAAATCCATCCGCATCTCTAGCCACCGCTACTAAGCCAGCTAAACCACTCCTAATATTGAAAAAAGCATTGCAATTATTATGATTCTTGAATAATCAAAGAAGAAGAAAGAAAGAAGCAGAAGAAGGAGAAGAAGAAGGAGAAGAAAAAGATGAAACAGAGTGAAAGAGAAATAGTCTCTGTTATTTTCATATATTCTGTATATTCTGTACAATTGTTTTTATAGTTGAAAAGGTAACAAAGTTGCTCACGTGTACAAACCAATATGCGGGAGATTTGAAATAATAGCGGTAAAGTTTGGAAAACATTCGAGAACTTAACAGTCCCCCTCAAGATGGAGTGTGTATATTCGACACTCCCATCTTGCTGAGAAGAAGATGAAACTGCGAAGGAAAAAGAGGTTTGGTAAGTATGTCTGCAAGTTGGTGCTGAGAAGGAACATACAATGCTTTCAGAACTCCAGCTTGAAGCTTCTCTCTTACTAAATGGCAATCGATCTCTATATGTTTTGTTCTTTCATGAAAAACGGGATTTGCAGCAATATGCAAGGCTGCCTGATTATCACAATACAGAACCACTGGTTTCGAGTGTTCTACATGAAGATCCTGGAAAAGAGTCAATAACCACATGAATTCAAAAGTAGCATTTGCCATGGACCTATACTCAGCCTCAGCTGATGATCGAGATACAGTGGATTGCTTCTTTGATTTCCAAGATACTAGAGAGTCACCAATGAAAATGCAGAACCCACTGATTGACTTTCTGCTATCGGGGCAAGCTGCCCAATCTGAATCAGCAAAACCTCTCAACTCAGAAGAACTAGATGATCGAAATAATAATCCTTGTCCCACAGTACCTTTGACATACTGCAAAACCAGATGAACTGCTTGAAGATGTGGCTTTCTGGGAGCAGCTAGAAATTAACTAAGCAGATTAACAGCATAAGAAATATCGGGTCTTGTGATGGTGAGATACAACAGTCTACCAATCAATCTTCTGAACTGTGTGGGATCTTCAAGTGGATCACCTTGATCTCGTGAGAGCTTCTTGCTTGGATCCATAGGAGATCTTTGGGGCTTACAGCCAAGGAAGCCTGCATCAGAAAGGAGCTGCAAAGCATAGTGTCATTGAGAAAGGAAAATGCCTTTGGTAGACCTCGCCACTTCCAAACCAAGAAAGAACTTTAAACTCCCAAGATTCTTCAATTTAAAACAAGTATTCAGGTGATCAGCTAGCGCATTAGCAGCCTGAGCATCATTGCTTGCAATGATGATATCATCAACATAGACCAACAAAGCTAAGAAAGAACCCTCAGTAATCTTGGTGAACAAAGAATTATCTGCAGCTGATTGTGTAAAACCAATATCCAATAGGGCTAAAGAGAACTTGGAGAACCACTGCCGAGAGGCCTGTTTTAAACCATAAAGGGATTTATGAAGCTTACACACAGCATTAGATGGTAAACTCTCCCCTTGTCGATGATATCCAGGAGGTAACGCCATATAGACTTCCTCAAAGAGTTCACCATGGAGAAAGGCGTTATTGACATCCAATTGAAGAAGGTGCCAACCATGTATTGAAGCCAAAGCAAGAAGCACTTTAACAGTGACCAATTTGGCCACAGGAGAAAACGTTTCCAAGTAATCCACACCTTCTTGCTGAGTATAGCCTTTGGCTACTAAATGAGCTTTATAGCGTTCCAGGGTGACATCTGATCTGAGCTTGACCTTGTACACCCAACGACATCCAACTGCACGTTTCCCTGGAGGTAAAGACACAACAGTCCAAGTGCCATTATCCTCTAAAGCTTTCAATTCCAGATGCATTGCCTCTCTCCATTCAGGGAAAGCAACAGCTTGAGTATATCTGCTTGGTTCAATGTGAGATGAAATGGAGTTGATAAAGGCTTTGTGTTGAGTAGAAAGTTTAGTATATCCAAGAACAGAAGATAGTGGATATTTACTAGAGTGAAAAGCGGTAGTAAAATAGCAATGATAATCATGAAGATGAGAGGGAATTTTACGAATGCGAGATGAACGAGGAGGAATGGATGATGGGGACGAGGAAGAGGGAAAAGGTGTATCATGAGCAGGAAAAGGTAATACTTGATCAGAGAAAATATTTTGTGTTGATGTGAGATTCTTGGAAGAGGATGTTTGAAAAGGAAAAATATGCTCATGAAAAGTAACATCTCTGGAGATATAAATAGCATTAGTTTCAAGGTCCAATAGTTTGTATCCCTTTACACTAGGAGGATAACCGAGGAATATGGCAGGAGTGGCTCGTGGAGAAAATTTGGATCGATGACGGTGCAGAGTAGAACCATAACACAAACATCCAAAAACTCTGAGGTGTGCATAGAGGGGTTTCTTGTGCCAAAGTAGTTCAAAAGGACTTTTGTGGTTCAAGATAGGAGAAGGGAGACGATTGATGAGGTAGACTGAAGTCAAAATACAATCACTCCAATAACCTAAAGGAACACTGGATTGAAACAGGAGGGCTCAAGCAACGTTCAATATGTGTCGATGCTTAGGCTCAACTACTGAATTTTGTTGAGGAGTATCAACACAGGAATGGTAGGACAAAATACCATTACTTCGAAAAAAACTCAGGAAAGGCTAACTCTGGGGCATTATCAGATCGAACTGATTTAATGGAGGTATTAAATTGGTTTTTAATCAATTTACAGAAATCTGGAAAAACAGTAAGAACATCAGATTTAGCTTTAAGTAGATACACCCAAGTGAAACGAGTGCAATCATCTACAATGGTTAAAAAATATTTGAATCCTTCAACAGAAACAGGTGTGAAAGGACCCCATACATCTATGTGCACTAACTGGAAAGGATGTTCAGAAAAGGTAGTATGAGACACAAAAGGCAGATGCTTTTGCTTAGCTAAAGGACACACTGTACAATCAAAAGGATGACTAGAATGGCCAGAAACATCTAATTCTTCTTTCAATATCTGAAGTTTTACAAAAGAGGGATGGCCTAGTCTGAAGTGCCACAATTCTTTTGGTTTTAAAGAAACATTATTACAAACAGGAAATGAGCCACGATCACTAGAATTTAACACATAGAGATTGCCAACTCTTTTACCCATCCCAATCATCCTCCCCTGTGTAAGGTCCTGAATAGCACAAGAATCAAAAGAAAAAGTAATGGAGCAGTTATGATGGTGAGTTAGAGAGCTGATGGAAATCAAATTAAAATGAAATTCAGGAACAAAAAAAACGTCATGAAGATAGAGATGCTTATTGGGCCGGGTTGGCCCGACCCGGTTCGCAACCGGATCGAGTCAATCCGGCCCAAAATCCGAACCGGTACTGTACCGGTTCGGAACCGGCCCGGTACTGTACCGGTTCGGAACCGGCCCGGCCCGGCATGTTAGCGGGCTGGGCCGGTTTTAATCATCTAAAACCGGACCGGTTCGAACCGGTCCGGTAAAAAAAAAAAAGGAACTGCAGTTGCACTGCAGTGCAACTGCAGCATGCAGACTCTCAGAGGCTTGCCTCTGCGAGTCTGCGTCCGTTGCCCATCAATCTTTCTTTTATTTTTTTTATTTTTTTTATTTTAATTAAATTAAAAAAAAATAAAAAAGAGGCTCAGTGGCAGCCTAGCCTCTTGCAGTTGCACTGCAGTAGTGCAGTGCAACTGTAGTATGCAGAGCAGAGGCTTGCCTCTGCTCTGTGTTTGATGGGCAACGGCCAAAATCAATCTTTTTTTTAAATTTTTTTTTTATTTTTTTATTCTAATTTTTTTCCTATAAATACCTTTATAATCTTCTATTTTCATTTACATTTCTTTTACATTTTCTCTCAAATCTACTATCTATATTCATCTACTCTTATTCTCTTCACTCACATACTGTCTCAATATTCACTCAAACTCTCTCAAATTCACTTAAATTCCCTTATTCCAAATTTATAATATCATCATTTCCTTTCTAAATTTCATTTTTCTTCTTATTTTATAATTTTACAAATTTTACTTTTAATTTTCAAATTCTAATATATTATATATATTCCTTATTCCAAATTTATAATATCATCATTTTCTTTATAAATTTCAATTTTCTTTTTATTTTATAATTTTACTTTTAATTTTCAAATTCTAATATATTATATATATTCCTTATTACAAATTTATAATATCATCATTTTCTTTATAAATTTCATTTTTCTTTTTATTTTATAATTTTGCAAATTTTACTTTTAATTTTCAAGTTTCAATTTTTAAATTTCAATATATTATCATACATCTATTTTTTAAATTTTTAACATATATTTATTTTCAAAAAAAATATAAAAATGTCAAATTTCTTTCGTCGTTCATGCTCTATTTCTCGACCTTTTGGTTCCACTGAAATTCCTAATTTGGGTGACGAATCATTTAATGAAATCGAACCCGATATTCATCCGGAGGAGGAGCTTCCTTTGGCACCATCGTTTGGTCGTGGTCGTGGAGGAAGTCATGCTCAAACACAATCATCAGCTGCCACCACTGCTGCTACATCATCAAGACCGAAGTTTAGTCGAAAAGAAACAAGCAGGGTATGAGAGTATTTCGACATTGTAGCAAAAGAAGGTGAGACGAATAAATATTGTGCCATCTGTAAATTGTGCAAAGGCGTTTACTCTTATAACTCCGGTGGAGGTGGTGGCGGTACAGGTACGTATAAAAGGCATTTAATTACTATACATAAAATTAATCCTGATGCCGAAGAAAATGAAATTTTAGAAGGTAAACAATCTCAAATTAATACGCATGATGGTGGAAAAAATTTTAATTTTGATAATGTTCAAGCTAGACGTGGTTTAGTTAGATTTGTAGTTAGAACTGAACAACCATTCACAATTTGTGAAAAAACAGGATATTTAGAATTTGTTTGTAAATATTTACAACCCGCATATAAATCTGTTTCTAGACATACATTAAAAAGAGATTGCATGGATATGTTTAAAGAATATAGACAAGATTTAATTGATAAACTTAGTAATATTTCATCTAGGGTTAGTTTAACTAGTGATATATGGACTAGTACTAATGGTATAAGTTATCTTGTTATAACTTGTCATTGGATAGATGAAGATTGGTCTATGCAAAAACGAATTTTATCTTTAGATGTAATAAAAGAAGCACATAATTCATATACTATTCATAAATATATTACTAAAGTTTGTAAATTATATGGACTAGAAAATAATAAAGTTTTTGCTATTACTTTTGATAATGCTTCAAGTAATACTGCAGCTATTCCTCATTTAATTAAAAGTTTAAACCCTGTTATGCAAGGCATATTTTTTCATGCAAGATGTGCATGTCATATTATAAATTTATGTGTTCAAAGTGGTTTTAGTTCTAGTGGTACTGGTACTGGCATAGGTTCAATTGATAAAATTAAAATTTTAGCAAAATGGATTCGCACACCAAGTAATAAACGTGAATGGAAGCAAATTTGTATAACAAATAATATACCTGTTAAAGCATTTCCACTTCCCGTGGAAACAAGATGGAATTCACTTCATCGTTTGCTTTCTTCTATTTTACCTTATAAAGAACTTGTTACTCCTTTTTATAACAATTATACAAGTAGCACACATTTAGTACTTTTTGAAGAAGATTGGACTTTTATTGAATATTGTGTTGATTTATTATCTACTTTTAAAGATGCAACCGAAAGATTTTCAACTCAATTTTATCCAACTACACCGTATTTTGTTCCTATTATCTACACAATGTTTGACAAATTTGTAAAATTTAGGAATCATGAAACTTTAAGTTCTTTTATATATGATATGGAGGAAAAATTTAAAAAATATTGGGAAATAATTCCTCCTATTTATTGTATTGCAACTTTACTAGATCCTAGTCAAGGTGAGGTAAATATAGAAATTTTTTTTGATTGTTATAAAGAATTTCTTGGTCTTGATTCTATTGAGGATCAAAAGTCCTCAATTAACAATCTTTTTCGAGAATTGTTTAATGTTTATGAAACAGAAAGAGAGCAATTCAACTTTAATCGAGAAGAAGAAGATTCATACGAAGAAACCGAAAGTAGCAAAAAAGGAAAAGGAATTTTAAACGCAATTAAGGAAGCAGCAAAGAAGAGAATGAAGCTAAAAGGAAAAGCGAGCGGATCGGGATCGGGATCAACAACTTGACGGAGTTCTAGCTTCAATGAGCTAGGATTTTTCTTAAGTCAAGATTTTCTGTAGATGATAACTTTGATCTTCTCCAATGGTGGAAAGAAAACCAAAAACAATTTCCAGTTTTAGCTTCCATGGCCCGAGATGTTTTTGCGGTGCAAGTTTCTTCTGTTGCTTCGGAATCCGCATTCTCGACGTGTGGAAGAATTATCGGAGACCATCGAACCACTCTTAATCCGGATTCATTGTGCATGTTAACATGCCTTAAAGATTGGTTTGATGCGGAATCGCGCAATGTCGAACTTGGAATGGCCAATGAATTTGCTGATAATAATTCGGAAGAGAAGGAAGAAATTTCCAAGGCAATCCGTATAAATTATGAAGAGTAGAGAATAATTTTTTTTTTTGTAAATTGTATGTAAAATTGTAAATAAGTTTAGTCATAGTGAATATTTTTATGGACTACGGTCCCGTGGTTTTTACCCTTCTAACTTTTGAAGGGGTTTTCCACGTAAAAAATCTTTGGTCTCCTACTCTCTCCTTTTTCTCCTTTGTTGTTGTTGTTATTATTATTATTATTATTACATACCAAATTAATTAATGTTATACTTATATATGTTTAAAATAAATAAATATTTAAAATACAAAATGAATTAATATTTTAAAAACATATTAAATAAATGAATAAATATTAAGTAAATGATATTTCAAATATAATAAATTATTTTAAATGCAAAATGAATATAAATAAAGATATGCAAAATGAATATAATAATAATATTCATAATATCATTATTTGTATTTTGAATCAAATATCATTTTATCATAATATTATATTCATAATATAACTTTAATTTATTATAACAATAATTTTATTAGATAATTTTATAATAGTTTGTTTTTACATTATTGTTACATTAATTAAATAAATTATAATATAACTTATATTCTTATAATAAATTATTGTTAAATTAAACTATTAACATTATTTATTATAAAAATAAATTTACTACATTAAATTATTAAAATATATTAATATATATTAAAATAAATTAATATAATTTTTTTAAAAATAAAAATTTTAAAAAGAAAAAAAAATGGACCGAACCGGTCCAACGAACCGGGCCGGTTCGCCTCTCATAATATATAGAACCGGTCCGAACCGGACCGGTTTAATACCGGTTCGGACCAGTTCTCTTATGGTTAGGGCCGGAACCGGTGAAAATCGGCCCGGAACCGGCCCGTAACCACCTCTATGAAGAATGAGATTGTTAGAGAGGCGTACGGATCCAACATGAGAAACATTGATTGATTGACCAGTATGCAAAGTGACATGTGAATTGTAAATAGGCTGATGATTTGTGAAACGAGATAAAGAACAACAAATGTGATGTGTAGCACCAGTATCAAGTATCCATGAATAAGTAGAAAAAGAAGAATGAGAAGTAAGACTAGAAAAGGAGAAAATACCACTGAAACAAGACACAATTGGCTCAACTTGCCGCTCTTCTGGAATGAAACGAGATTCTGTCTGCAATCGAAGTTTAAGAGAGCAATAATCTGCTTGCACTGATGAGTACTTAACCCGTCCAAGGATTGCTCTGAAACATTATTCACTACAGAGCTTGTTTGATGCACTTGTGCTTTGGATCCAACTTGTTTTCCCTTGGTTCTGTAGCCGGGAGGATAACCGATGAGCTTGTAGCATTTGTCAACTGAGTGACCAAGTGTATTACACTGAGTACACAGTGGACGCTCCCTTATTCCTTTGGCATTTTGATTCCCAGAAGAGATAGCTACCATAGGCATATCAGAAGTGGAAGAAGAATGTGAGAAAGGAACCAGATGAGCGGTAATCACACGCTGTCGTTCTTCTTGAATGACAAGAGAAAACACTTTTGTAATCGGAGGAAGTGGATCCATCATTAAGATCTGAGCTCGAATTGGAGCAAAGGACTCATTCAATCCCATAAGAAAATGCATAACACATTCTCGTTGCTGGTATTCAGTCCACGTTTGTATTCCACCACAATGACAGATCGACATTGGTTGATACTCTCGCAATTCATCCCAAATTGTTTTGAGACGGGTATAGTAGGAACTAACATCAAGTGAGCCTTGATGCAGAGCTAAGAGGCTCGACTTAAGCTGAAAAATACGAGGCGCATTGCTCTGTAGAAAACGATTTTTCAAATCCTTCCAAATCTCATATGCTATAGTATAATAAATCAAACTATCAGCGATTTCACGAACAGAAGAATTCAAGATCCATGAAATTACCATACTATTGCATCGCATCCATGCTCCATATAGAAGATCATCAGTAGTAGGTTGAACAAGACCCCATCAACAAAAGGAAGCTTGTTTTTAGCTGTCAAAGCCATTAGCATCGCTCGACTCCAAGTATTATAGTTGGATCCGGTAAGCTGATGAGAAACAAGAACAAGGCCAGGATGGTCGCCATTATGAAGATAGAAGGGACTGCTCGAATCTTCAACAAAAGAGCTGGAACCGATCACAACTTTGTTGCTGGTATTACCACTAGTAGTGACAAAAGAATTGCCTCGTGCCATAACAACGGAAATGATAAAAAGAACTAAAAAATGATAGGCTCTGATACCATATTATGATTCTTGAATAATCGAAAGAAGAAGAAAGAAAAAAGCAGAAAAAGGAGAAGAAGAAGGAGAAGAAAAAGATGAAACAGAGTGAAAGAGAAATAGTCTCTGTTATTTTCATATATTCTGTATCTTCTGTACAATTGTTTTTATAGTTGAAAAGGTAACAAACTTGCTCACGTGTACAAACCAATACGCGGGAGATTTGAAATAATAGCGGTAAAGTTTGGAAAACATTCGAGAACTTAACAGCAATTGATTTTAATGACAAAAGAAGGTGGCTTCTGGTAGAGGGGATTCTCTCCGACGAGAATGGCACCATGGGAGCGAGGTAGAACGAGAGATAGAAATTCCGGCGCAAGAGTACCAGCCATTTTCACGAGAGCCTTTGCTCTCCATGCTGGCTGAACGATGGAAGACAAAAAAGAAATAGATTGCTTACAGTTTTCGTCGGGAACTTCTCGCCTTCTGGAAGAGAAGCTAAATTAAGGGACTTTGCAAACCAATATGGCAGAGTCGTTGACTTCTACTTTCCTTCGAACTGGCATAACAGGAAGAGTAGAAAGTTTGGATTCCTCAGGTTTAAGGATCTTAGAGAGGCCCTCTCTGTCATCAGAGCTTTAAATGATGTGAGTTGGTGTGGTAGAAAGCTAACAGCTAATATTGCAAAATATGAGCGGGATAGAAGAAAGGATTTTCATTTTAAGTTTGTTCATCAGTATAGGAGGAGGAATGATGAGCAATCTCGTTCAAGAGAAGCGACTTTTATCAGGAAACAGGAAACGATTTAAGGAACAGAACTCCTTCTAGATCCGGTACACGATTTTATGCAGACATGATAAATACCGGCAATGAACTAGACAAGATTGACGTGGAAGTCTCTGCCTAGGATATGAAATGGCTTGAAGCTTTGATGGTGACTTCGGTTAGGTCTCCTGTAGAGATTCAAGCTCTTCATCTACACCTGTCCAAGAAAGGTTACTCTCATTTTACTATCTCTACGATGGGAGGGAGTTGGTTCCTAATCAGTTTTGACAGAAAGGAATCAATGTTGAAACTAATCGCTGATGGAAGAAAATGGATTGATAAATGGTTTTATTGGATTAAACCATGGTCCAAAGAATTAATTAGTAATGAAAGATTAGTCTGGATCAGAATATGCAATCTACCTCTGCATGCTTGGCATAAAGATGTGTTCAAACAAATTGGGGACTATTGGGGTGAGTTCATTCTTGCAGATGATCATTCTTGTAAAAAACAAGCTTTGGATTTTGCAAGAATTCTTGTTAATTTAAACAAAAAAGTGTCTGTTAAGAATTCACTTGAGCTAAGAGTTAATGATGCGAAATTTGTTATTCAATTAGAGGTCGAAGACAACTCTGTTTTCAAGTGGAACCAGTTCTCTTCCACTGCTCAAGAAAAGAGCGCAAGCTCAACCTCAGCATCGGAAATGACTCCTATTGAGGCAGAGGTTCATAGGGCGGAACATGTCGATGAAGAAGAACAAGAAGAGCTGACTGAAGAAGCTATCTACAGGAGCTTTCAAGACAATAATGAGCCACCCTCAGAAAATGTCGAGGATGCTCCTTTTGAGATAAATTGTCAGCAACTGTACGATGAACAGATTTGTTTTTTGAATAGAGATTGTGATTTTGGTGGGAATTTTGATTTAAAATTTGTGGATGATGTATTGCAAGATAAAATAACAAACTTTAAAGAAATGGAATTGGGTTCTACAGTGGAAGACCCAAATCCTTCGGATGCTAATAATCCAGTCGAGAGCAATGTGGCTTTGACCTTGGTTCAATATAATAACCCAACAGCTGCTTAACCCGAGATCCAATCGATTCAAATAGCTGAAGATCTTCAAGAAGGTAGTGGTGCCATAACAGGGAACACCACAAGAAGCAAGAAATACATCTCTGTATCTTCTCTTCAATCTGCTGATGTTACATCTGGGAAGAAGAACGCAGTGTTGTTAAGGCGCAAGGGTAAAAAAGATAAAAAGAAGGCAAATTTCCCTAGGAAAAAAGAGAATAATTTGTTGGAGAATTTCTCAGATACTATAAGCTTTATCGAAGAAGAGGTCTCTGATGAGGATATCAGAAACCGAAACAGAATGCTAAGAAAAGAGGCACAAGCTACATTGGAGGTGGTGAGAATGTTAGGATTATCTTCAATAGCAGATGAAGAAGATATTATTAGGAGCCTGATGGAAGCATAAATCGAAGATATGGAAAAAAGCATTGTCGAGAATAATTGATGATTGACACGACAGAAATATTTCAATATGAAGGATGACTTTATTGATGCGAGAGGCTTTTCACTTTTGTTTTTTGTACTGTAATTGGGAGTCAGTAAGCGATGGATTTCATCATTTTTTGGTTATTTGTTGGATTTTACTCTTTTTGTTCTGTTGTTGGAAGTCAGAAAGCAGTGGGATTTTGATTGGAATGTCCCACAATTAGTCTCACTTGGCTTTGTCGAGTAGCTAGATTCTTCTTATGTTTAGACTCTTGTTACTAACAAAGCTGGTTTTGAGTCTGCTGAGGGAACTAAGGATCCGGGAAATGGGGCCAGACAGATCTCCTAGAGAACAGAGGGTTGTCGGTTAACAAAAGGTTAATGTTTTTTGACTAAAGGTTTTGGACCACAGTATCTGTGCCGATTACGGAACCTCACAAATTTGTGGGAGAAATCAAGACTGATGAAGGGTTAGAAGGGAAGCAAAATTCGCGGTTGAAATGTTGGGATCAAGAGTGCAAAATGTCAAGATGGGCTTTCATCCTTGTAGTCCATATGGTCGATTCTCTAGTTGGTTTTATGGAGAAGGAGGTGTTTGCTGTAATGCACCTTAAAGAAACGTCCATTATTCCTCTGCTCTAGGGTTGTCAAGACGGCATTGAAATTTCAATGGTCGCTCAACCCTGGTTTGTTTTTTTGGTGGAGGAGATCAGTTCGGATACTATAGTATATTCTCTTTATTTTGTGTTTGTTGTTATGCCTCTCAAAGAAATGCCTTTCAGTCCTCTGCTATAGGGTTGTCATGATGGTATCTCACCCTCGAAGTTCACATGGTGGCTCTTCTTTGATCAGTTTTTTCTGGTGGAAGAGATCAGAACTAGTACTATAGCATGTCTTATTTTATTTTTGTATGTCCTCTGTGGTTGATCTTCTGACTTTTGTTTGCTGTAATGTTCCTTAGTTCCTATACTCTCGGTTTGTTCGCTGCAAGTTTGCAGTAAGAGGAAATCCATGTTGTTAAATTTGGGCTCTGTTGATAGTCCATTCAATAAAATCTTTACTGTTTAAAAAAAAACTAATATATATATATATATATATATATACCTTTTCCACAAAAAAAATATTGTGGTATTGGATAACATGATTATTTATAATATACGTAATTAAATACAAAAAGTTGACTATTAAAGCACTAGTTGAAATTTAAAAAATATTACAATAAGACTGATTTTATTGAAAAATTTACTTCATATTTAATGACACTAAAATTACATTTATTTTTATGTGTGTAGTTTATTGACATTAAATTTACATTCATTTTCATGTATTTATACTTATTATTGTATGTCTACGTCTATTGACATACTTATTATTGTACGTCTATGTCTACGTAATTAACGTTTGTTTACGTTACTTTTACACTTATTTTTATGTACTTATAATACTTTTAAATTTGAAAATAAACATAAATTTAATGTAATAAATATAAATAAATTAATTTTACATTAAAATCAATATTATTATAAAATTTTCCATCTAGGATATCACTCTCGAGTCTCGATTGTAAAACTGCAAAGAAAAAAAAAGGTTTATGACAGGCTGCTAGTAGTACTCTCAACTGCTTAGGAGTCGTTTGGTATCGTTTCCTGTTTTGAAAATTTTGTTTTTGTTTTTGTTTTGTTTTGTTTTCAATTTCTAAAAACAAAAAACATGTTTGTTTAATACTATTATGTTTTGAAAACAAATATTTAAACTGATTTAAATATAATAATTCAACTCACAAAATAAAATTTTAAAAATTAAATATAAATAATATATTTATTAAATCATAATATTTAGATAATATTAAATAATATTTTTATATTATTTAATATTAATATTAAATATTTTCATTTAATCATATAAAAATTTAATATAATTTAAATAATATTATAATTAAATATAATATTAAAAAATAATATTATTTAAAGTATATAATATATTCAATAAACTATTAAAAAAATTTAAATTAAATAATATTACAATATTAGAATTCAATGTAATTTATATTTTATTTTTTATGTTTTCAACTTTTCTATAGTAAAAAAATAAATATACTAAATTAAAATATTTATTTATTAATTAATTAATATTTTATATTAAAATTTAATATTATTTTATTTAAAAATTAATTTATTTTATTTTATATTTTTATTTTTAAAATATTAATATTATATTAATATATAAACTTTGTTCACTTACTTATAAACAGTAACATAAATTAAAATATGTTTCCGAAAACAATAAAAATAAAAAATTCTTGTTTCCAACAATTTAAAAATTTTTATTTTTATTTTTATATTTTGAAAACAGAAATATGTTATCAAACATGTTTTTTATTTTTATTTTCAAAAAAATTAAAAACGAAAATAAAAAACAAAAACATATCAAACTACCCTTTATTTTTCCAACACAATATGTCTGTTTTTTTCTCCTTTTGGTTGTAAAACAGAACAACCCTCTCGCTGGCAGAAAATCAATGCAAGGGCCTTTTTCCCTGAAAGTCACAATCATGGAGTTCAAATTTCTCATTTGGCCATAATGACCTTGCGAGAAGAAGCAGGCTTTAAACGCAGAAGAGCGTATTTATTTCCACACCCGAAGAACAGCTACCAGACATTATTTACGTAAGGCTAATTTACTTTTCATCCGAATATAGGAAGCTTGTCCACATTCTTTATGTAAATCCATTCTCTGTTATAATAAACCTATCAATGCAAATGGCCCTGCGAGTTCAGTTTTCCGAGTAGAACATGGTTCTGCTTTAATGGATAGGCATGTAATAGGTCTTAACTCCTAGCCTCTTAGATCCCTACATAGTAGCCTGGTTGTTGCCCATCTTCCTCACATAGTATTTAAGTATGTTTTCAGGCCTTTTCGGTAAAGAATTTCTCCTGTACTGTGACTGTCCATGGGGTATCAGAAAGTCAAAAGATTTACTTTTGCAAGTGCTAAGTTCAGCTTTTGAGCAGAAATTTGTAAGGCTTACAAGATATTGGGAGAAATAATATGGTTGTGTTCGTGTCTATATATTTTATGCATTAAGAAGCATTTTTATTTATTTTATTAGGTACAATGCAAATATGCAATGACTAAAACGGAGTGTAACAGTTACAAGGATAAAAATAATTAAAAAAACTTCATTCCGAATTCAATCTAATCTATTAATCTTCATTCATATTAATTTAATAATAATCATTAGTAAGATCATAGCATTAACAAACTTAAATTTAACTCAAATATTCATATAACCACTTTTAAAAATTACATCCGACAATTCTGCCTTTTTTAATCTTAAATTTTGATTTTTTTGTAAAATAAAAAAAATTATAGAATTATTGCATTAGCTTCCAGTTAATGACATGATAAACTAAATAGAAACTGCCATTTTGATCCTTCCAAAGAAAAGAGAACAAGCACTTTGTCAGTGTCATAGTCACAAATGCCTGGCTAGCAAACAGACACCAAACAAAAGGATTGTAATTAACGACAAATCAAACCAGCTACAATTACCAGTTAAAACAAGTTAACCAGTGTAGCAGAAAATATAAAATGTCTACAAAACAATTACCTGCAATATAACAAACAAATTGTACTGCCACAGTTCACAAAGAGCAACCTTCTTTGACAGATCGAATAGAAAGTTAGTGTCGAGTCTTACATATTTCGCTAGAGAACTTGCTGTTTTAAGACTTTACTCCAGTTGAAATTATCAAACCAATATCGTTGCTTGCTGAAAATTATTTCAAGCCCCCACGACAGGTTTGACGCTTGATTACGAAAAAGGCTCGCAGTCGGATTCCATTTGTGGGATTTAACCATAAAAGTTGTGAATTTTTTGCTGTCAATCAGAAGTAGAGAAACCAAGTCTGGAAAACAGAAAGTTGATGCAATCAGGTCAGAAAGCTCTGCCACAATTCACGAGTCAATCAGACAACAAATGGAGCTAAAATGGTTTGTCTGCACTCTGCAGTGATCTGCACTCTTTGTTCATTCTTAATAGTATAGGATAAGATATTGTTCTTCATTTCTTCTTTGTTTGGAAACCAGCAACATGATTGAATCGTTAAACATTAAACCTTGAATTACTTGATTTTTTTTCAACCGGCATCATCATTTGTTTTCCGATCTTAAACTAATTCTGTTCAGATTAGAAGTGGTAAACAGTAAAGCTTTTTTAACAATAGTGAGAACCAAATTCAAATGCTCGAGGAAGAAATTCATTTTTACTTCTTCCAACCATTTGTTGATTTAAATTACTTGATTTATCTTTTACGGAATTGAGACATCATCAGGAACATTGAACGTTACATTCATGAGAAAGACAGGAGATTTAACCAAGTTTAATTGGTCCATGATCAATTTGTTAGGACCAGATGCCAGTCATAGTCCATGCATGACAGTTTTTTGGTGATAAAGGATTACTAATGCTAGGCATTCACAAGATTAACCTCTTGTTTGATTTGGTACATGGATTTTCTCTTTAAAACAATATGCCTAACATGCTCTAGCTCAAAAGAAAAACATTGAAGATGTTACAAAAAAAAAAACAAAATGGTTGAATCCTTAATAGAATAAGAAAACTAAGATGTCAATACCATTAATTCTTTCATTCAACTAAAGAACCATGGCTTTGTTCTTTTCGCTAAATTTGCATAACCACTGTTTTCCAGCACGGTGATTGTTGACTAGGACAAAAAGAGGTGGGTCGGGGAAGAATGGGATGTTTTAGTTTTACTTATATATTTTGGGTTAGTAAGGTTGCCCGATGGAAGCCATGGACGATATGAAAGGGCTAAAAACCGACGATCATATGCATGATCGATGAGAAGAAAGCAATGTTAGATCTCAAGTGGACTGAATTGCGGGCCCATAATTGCTTTCTAAGTTACAAGACAATGATATGTTGATCTTTTGTTCCAGAAACAACAGAAGATCAGTTGTCAGTTGCTGGCCTATCTATGCTAATTGGTTTTCGATTTTTTTTTTCTTCAGGAGTACAAAGAAAAAAAAAAGGAGAATTGAACATTAGATTTTTAATTAAGAAAAATTTACTGTATTATTGGGTTTTCTTTTCTATATTTCTAGCACATATGTAAAGAGGCTTCAATTGTAAATCCGCCTTCGTGTAGATTTTTATTTTCTTTAGAAATTAAAGACAAACTTTTAACATCCTTATATCTCCATTCTCAAATCCATTATTTTAAACTTAGAAATTTCATTGGATTAATTAGATTTAGTGGCAATCAAGGGTTGAGAAATTGCATAAGGTATTAGTACAGGGAAAATAGAAGTGCAATGGGGACGATTAGACTAATAAGATGGATTCTTAGACTGAATCCATGTGGGCATTGTCATCCATGGCCCTTATAATGCAAGTAATGTAGTCTCAAGCCCCAAATCAGGAACCATGGAGCCTGGTAGCCCACTTCATAGGACCACGCCTATGGCTGTTGGACATGAGGGAATATTCCTATTTCCTAATAAACCCAAACACTCCGAATAAACTTGACAATTTTATAATAGAAACGAAAACCATACGAACTAATAATACAAAACACAAGTTAAAATTAAATAAAAATCATATATAAATATGTTAAATGTTAAAAATCAAAATTTTGATTTTTTATATTGACATGAATTTTAACACAAATTTTTATGTTTTACATGACACGAACACTATTTTACATGACACAAAAACGAATTGTAAATACGAATTACCAAATCTAACTCCAAATGTGCACTTTGCACATTTCTTAATTATTTCTTATTTTGGAATAGCTAAGTATAGCTAATAGGGTGAGGAGATTTTCTATTTGCTCGAATGGGTATACTCTTAATTTTAAAGTACAAAGCTTAGATTTGAGTGTCGGCATTTGCATTTCTCCTACTATCAAAGTAGGGACTTTCATTATAATAAATAAATAAATAAGCTGATTTCTATTTTTCAAATTAGCTACATATGAACCATGTTTGTAAGTTACCTACATCAAGCTAAGAATATATTAAACCTTTATATCTAATACTATCAAAGAAAATTCTTAAA
This sequence comes from Heritiera littoralis, assembly GCA_031772115.1. Classification (NCBI taxonomy): domain Eukaryota; kingdom Viridiplantae; phylum Streptophyta; class Magnoliopsida; order Malvales; family Malvaceae; genus Heritiera; species Heritiera littoralis. Next base: position 2,539,419 of record JAPDPK010000026.1, on the reverse strand, counting down.
TTCAAAGTTGAAGTAACAATCTTCTTGAATTTTGTATCCCAAAGAGACTTCACACAAATTCAAATCCTCGGCAAAGTATATTCTCATTAAGTACTCCCAACACTTGCCGACTTCATGTTGCAACTTTGCAAGCATCTGTTTCCTGTCGCATAATACTCTCTTGTGATAATTACATATGGGATCTTTTCCTCAAGACACAAATATGCGAAAGCAAATATTGTAATATAAATCTTCACAATAATAGACAATAAAACACAAACTTATAATAGTAACTAAATCCAAGCAAGTTAAATAAATCCACTAATTAACAGGATAAATCAATAGATATTATGCAGGTTACAAAACATAAAGTAAAACAACAAATAAACCGTAAAAAACTCTTGATGTGAAAAAAAAAAAAGCAAACCAGATAAAAATTTATTGTAAAAAATAATCAATTACAAAGTTTAAATATCTAAGGTTTTTTGTTGGCTGATTTCCACAATTGACAAAGAATTATAAAATTTGGCTTTTGGGATTCACTAATATAATTTACCAATTGAGATTTAGATTGCATAAGTTATGCTAAATCTCTACTGACATGATTAATAAAGAATTATGTGATGTTTGAAATTTAAATGTTGCTATTTCAGAGTAGTTTGCCAAGAGAAGTGAGATTTTGTCTTAGCAAAAATTGTAAATTGTTGTACTGTAACAAAATTCTACTTAGATAAATGAAATTAAAATTTATCTAAAAAAGAATGTATTCCATAAAAAATACCTTAAATTATTGAATAAACTTATTTCTTTCCTTACTCTTTCAATAAAAAAACGCATTTTTTTTGGCCAAGCAAATACCTTCTCTGTTTTTCTTTCTGCATCGCTCACCGCTAACCGCTTTGGAAACCACAAAGCTCTCCCACAAATCTCAATTTGTGATGTGCGGCTTGTTTATACCAAGAAAGAAATCCATTTGGCAATTGGCGTTTGGATTGTTTTGATTCTATCCATGCATTGATAACTAATGGCCAATCTTGGCCGTTCAAAGCCAAACAAGGAAAAGGCGTTCACGTGGCACAGGATGGGGCTACACTCCACGTACGTCCAACAATTACTTCAAAGCAAAGTCTATTTTAAGGTGTTCGTTATACAAACAAAATGAAAATGAAGCTTGTAGGAAATGCTTGATATATGACTTTTTTTTAATAATACAGTGCAATACATATTGATTTCTTGCTTCGGCAAATATAGATTTTTTTAACAGAAAAATAATTTCTGCTTGGAATACCTAATATTCAATCACTTTCGGTGTGGGAAGATGAATTTCTTTCCCTTCAAAGCCAAGAATCTGAGCATCAACGATGTGACAACATGGCTAGCAAATGAATTTATGAGTAATTAGCAGGATAACGTCAAACATCTTTGACAGGCCTTTGGAAACACAATGCGTTCTTAGGAAGTGGTTCGGTAAGATAGAGAAGGTGATGGCTAGTAGCATAGCAAAACGATGGAAGCTTCTAAGCGGCCAGGACAACTGGGGAGAGCTTTTGGACCCTCTGGATTTTGATCTTCGCCGTTACATTATTCACTATGGAGAAATGGCTCAGGCTACCTATGACGCTTTCAACACTGAGAAGTCATCCAAATTTGCCGGAAGCAGCCTGTATGGTAAGAAGGATTTCTTCTCTAACGTGGGTTTAGAGAAAGGCAATCCTTACAGGTATCAAGTGACCAAGTTCTTGTACGCCACATCGCAAATCCAAGTTCCGGAAGCGTTTATAGTAAGGCCATTGTCGAGGGAAGCATGGAGCAAAGAATCCAACTGGATCGGATACGTTGCAGTGGCCACTGATAAAGGGAAAGATGTTTTAGGAAGGAGGGATATTGTGATTGCTTGGAGAGGAACCGTGCAGAACCTAGAATGGATCGATGATGCTGAATTTAACATGGTTTCGCCGGTGAAAGTTTTTGGTGATCGGCGTAGTGGTGCCAAGGTGCATGAGGGCTGGTACTCCATTTACACCTCGGAAGACCCACGTTCGCCCTGTAACAAAAGCAGTGCCAGAGACCAGGTATGATAAGCAGAATCATAAGAAATTTTTATATGTTTACCAACACAAGTAAGGTTAAAACATGTTAATTAATAAATTAATTAATCTATTATGATTTGATAATGGATAATGTCATATACATGAAAAATTGAACGAGCGGTGTGAAAAAATTGCGTATACAAAACCTTTGCTATGCCAATAATGTTACAGTCCCACATATCTTTTCATGTTAATCAAAGAACAAGAATCCCTTCTGGAGCGATTGATAAACTTCGATGAGTGGGGAAAAAACAAAGGATAAAGCTAGGAAATACAAATGTCATAATGTTTTCTTTCAATTTTGAAATGTCATCAAGAAAAATCTTTTTATCATCATCACATGAAATTAAAGCGATTACTAATTAAGTTGTGATTATCATCATGTATATAATTATATACGTAGTATTACTTTGTTAAAATTCACACATAAACCGATATCTCATTTCATAAGAAAGTAAGATGTAAAGGTGAAATATATACATGAAAATTAAAAATCCAATAATTTAAGTTTTTGGGTTCAAATACTGTCCCTTATGTATGTATATATGTATGGATTCTTTAATATGCTCACATGAACTTAAAAAGCTTGGCTTATCTCTTCAGTAGTAATAAAAAAGCAATTGATTTCAAAATTATAAGATTATAATGTTCTTAGAGATGCAAATCATTTTGTTGATTCTCAAGCGAAACTAAAAGTACATCGAAACTCTTTGATTTTGTAACTTGGATGTAATTGTTCCCTTTATTTTCAATAAATTTCAATTTTTCAAAAGAAAAAAGATTTTATATATAAGCGAATCCCTATTAAGAAATTTATTTATTTACTTTTCCATTAACTTTCTAAATTATGAGCATATGTTATTTTATTTTTAATATTTCATGATCAGTAGCTCCAAAAAATATCCCAAAGACCAAGAAATGTCCCTGATATTAAAACCATTTTCCATCAATTTTTCTCAAGTTGTAGATTTCCTCTCTTTATTGTCAATTCATGACAACAGATTCTTCTAGCTAGACAGACGAGCTCACCACAAATGTCCTAGTAATTAATATCAATGTCTGTCCTATAGAAAATAAAAAATTTCTGTTCTTGCTATGATTTTTTAGGTTCTTAACGAGGTTAGGAGACTAGTGGACCAATTCAATAACGAGCAAACAAGTATCACAGTGACTGGCCACAGCTTGGGTGCAGCCCTTGCAACTCTGAATGCCGTCGACATAGTTGCCAATGGATATAACAAGCCCCAAAACCAGTCGCCCAAGGCCTCTCCTGTTACAGCCTTTTTATTTGCTAGTCCTCGAGTTGGTGACTCCGACTTCAAGAAGGCGTTTACAGGATTCAAAGACTTTCGAGCCTTACGCATCCGAAATGCCTTAGATGTTGTCCCCAACTATCCTTTGATAGGTTATTCGGATGTGGGCAAAGAATTGGCTATTGACACCCGCAAATCAAAGTACTTGAAGAGTCCAGGAAACCTGTCGAGTTGGCATAATTTGGAAGGTTATTTACATGGGGTGGCAGGAACGCAGGGGAGTAAAGGAGGGTTTAACTTGGTGGTTAATCGTGATATAGCACTGGTAAACAAATCAATCGATGGATTGAAGGACGAATATTTTGTGCCAGTGTCATGGAGGGTTCAGAAGAACAAGGGTATGGTTCAACAGGCAGATGGTTCTTGGAAATTGATGGATCATGAAGATCACGATTATTTTGATCCTTGAATGGCACGCTTTGGTTTGAAGATAATATATATAATATTATTATAGCAATGGGTAATAATCAATGTACTAGGATTGATTAAGGAAGTTAATTGATGTTTTGAGTGGGAAATTGAGCAGCTGTATTTGTTTTGTGATTAATTCTTCTTATTCCTCCTCTTCAATAATGCATAAATTAATTTTTTTTGGATAATTAATTCAAATTGGGTTAAGTTTTTTTTTGGTGCATCTCTGTTCTTTTTTTTTTGGTACTTAAATTGGCTTAAGTTTTATTTGTTCTTGCTTTCCACTTAAATTTTACTAAAAATAATACTTAAAAGTTGGGTAGGATAGGAGATGATATATTGGTTTTTATGTTTTAGAAAATTTGAACATTTTTTAAATGCAATAAATTAGTCCGAAAGGAATATTAGGAGTATATGAAAGACTGATAAATAAAATTTCATGTCAACTGTATAATCAGAAGTTCAGACAAAATATAATCATCCAAAGAGTTGACTCAGTAGTATAAGGTTTTATAGAATTCCTGATTGAAAATTATATAGCGGAAAGTTTTATTTGAATGGGAAATTGAGCAGGTATGTTTGTTTGTGATTAATTCTTCTTATTCCTCCTCTTCAACAATGCATTAATTAATATTTTTTTGGATAATTAATTCAAATTGGGTCAAGTTTTATTTGGTCTTAATTTCAACTTAAATTTTACTAATTTTAATAATTAAAAGTTGAATACGATAGAATATGATATATTGGTTTTTACATTTTATCAAGTTTGAACATTTTTTAAATGAAATAAATTATAGTCCAAAAAGAATATTAGGAGTATATGAAGGAATAATAAATAAAATTTCCTGTCAACTGTATAATTAGAAGTTTCGACAAAAAGTAATCTACCAAGTTTTAGAGGGGAAGAGCAAGATATATGCAAGGTTGATGGGAAAGATATTTGTAAAGAATTAGGCTTCAATCAAATTACAAAACATATTTCCCTTTGTCGAATGGATGGATTGAGTTTTGGATAAGTCTGGACTTGGGACTTGGGAGCCTAAGCAAATCATCAAAGTCAAACTCCCACAACAACCCGCCGCCAGATTTAGCAATTTGGCAATTTGAGCATTTGGAGCTATTGGAATCATGCAAAGATGCCGCCAATCACCCTGGCAGTTAGTCTTTTAGGCCAAAACCAAGTTCGGGAGCTAAAATAGTAGATAGATAATGTGTGGAGAACATATATAGGAATAATTACTTGAACTAATTATAATCATGATTCATGAGTAATGAGTTATGCGTATATATACACATAGCATCAGAAGATATATACGAGGTTGACAACTATCATTATGTGGAGTGACTGTTATTAGATGGGTGGAGGGCTGGAGATTTGCAGAAACATGGCCCGAAAATTAGAAGTCACCATAATATTGCAAGTTTTGTCTTTTTAATGTAAGTCATGTGTATGCAAGTTGCGTGGCTGCGAGGCTGCCTGCTTGTTATATTCAATGGTGAAAAGGAATCTAGCGGATTACGACATAGCCTATACCCAAAAGAAGAGCTTTTCTCTAGGGCTGGTCTTGAAAAAGGAAATATATTCAAGTACAACGTGACCGACTTCTTTTATGCGGCGTCAAATGATGTTGAATCGGCTTGTTTTGGATATGTGGCGGTGACCACAGACGAAGGAAAGGTTGCTATGGGAAGGAGGGATATTTTGGTTGCTTGGAGAGGAACCACAACAGACTCGGAATGGTTTAACAATGTAAAAGCTTTCCTAACATCCACTTCTGAATTATTCGGGGTTGGAAACAATGCTGAAGTACACTCCGGCTTTCTTTCTCTTTATACTGGAACAAGCTCGAAATCCGCTTACAACAAGACTAGTGCCAGAGAGCAGGTAATTCTCGATACTGTTCTTTGCAGCTTCCGAAACTATTTATACACTAATGTCAATTTTAAGATGATGATGAGAACAATTGATGTCCTGCTGTAGGTGCTAAAAGCGGTAAGCGAGCTGGTGAACAAGTACCAGGATGAGGAGATAAGCATAACTGTAACAGGGTATAGCTTAGGTGTAACAATCCTTATGCCAGAATTATGAACTAAATTTTTTTTTTCCTACTTACATTGTTGGGCTGTACATAATACCTCAATTCCTACTCTTAGACAAAATTCAGGTTAGTTAGATAAAATCTTTCGATAACTGGTCCTAGTTCAAATATTCTTTAGTAATCATGCATTCACAACTTAGCAAAAATTATAGTACTATCCAAGATGCATGTATTAGCACAAATCATAGATACAGCACGTAATTCTCTTAGCTACATCCTCATATTCCAAAAATACCGATAATGCAAGTCTGAATATAAACCAAATAACTGTACACAATTCACCTCTAAGGTGGAACCAAAAACCTCGAAGGACGAGCTAGCTTCTCGTGTATATAATCCTATTGCAAGTAATCTGGAAGGTGGAGAAGGGGGGTGAGCTTTTTGGAAAGCCCAATAAGAAATATATATAGAAAACTGATACCAAATTTCTATATGAAATTTTCTAAAGTATTTACTAAAGCTCAAATACCATATTTCATACTAATAGGAAAATCAAATCCTGCATATGTAATGCATCAGAAAACATTTTAATTAAATCTGAAACATAAACATCTGTATTCTAAATGTCATTCGAATTACGTGTGCTTATCACATTCCGTTACAACACGGATCGTCAAATCAAATTCTCATTAGTTTCAGAATCTAAAATCATATGTTCGGAAATCATATACAAAGATAAGCACGAAAAATCATATACATACTAAGCTTGAGACATTTGACGACTAATAAATTATCATGCAGTTTAGATATTCCCGTGAGGGAAAGTGCAGTTCAGAAAGACTTATGGCCATAGTCCAAGGGGGGGTCCGCAGTGAGCACTGATCAGGTGTCAACTGGGCCCGTTGTGGACTGGATCAAGGTCACACAGTGTCAGAAAATTAATATCTATTGTGGACTAGATCAAGGTCACACAATAGCCAGAATGGATATCTACTGAGGATTGGATCAAGGTCACAAAGTAGTCAGAAAGTACTGCAATGACTTATCTAGTCATGTCTCAAAACGTTTTATACATATCTTTTTCAGAATCCGAAATAGTATTTTTGAACTTTAGGAAAGTTCATAACAAAAGTCATATATCTTTCTTTCAAAACATATAATGATACATACTCATAATTTCTTCAACACAATAATATAGGTTGATAAATTTCCTTGAGATAAACATCTCTACTGAAATTCTTATAAATAAATCAAGGTCATAAAATATAGCCATTTTTAAAATAAATATGCCGGATAAATGGTCATTTCCAAATGATTGCTAAATCAAACTTAAATTATAAACCATTATTTTCATAAAAATTCCGACAACATAACGACTTATATTTTCTTAAAACCTTCTGCAAGAAAATACAGTTTATATATAACCTCAATGCAGTTGATTTTAAATTAATTTCAGTATCCCTACGTTCCTATATATATCTCTTACCTAAAGGTGTAGCACAAGTATCGCTATAACACCCTTGTTCTTCTTGGTGTCTCCATCCTTAGCTTTTAATTTAGTTAGTTAGTGTCCCCCACCTTGTCTCTTCTCCTCTTTCATTAAAGCATAAAATGAATAACATTTATATTATTAACTTATCTTAAATAAGTTTACATTTTCTTTTGAGTCACTGAAGGAAATATATATTTCTTAAAATTTCCCTTAAGTGCCTTACCTTGCTTATCCTCTCTTGGTTGGCAACTGGTCCTTTACCTTCTCAAATTTCCTTTCTCCACATAATCCTACATCAAAGACCATGTATGTGTATGTTTAGTTTTATAATTATTAGCATATTGTTTCCTCATGGAATTCTCATTTGAAATTCTTAATATATATATATATATATATATATATATATACATACATATATACATATATATATATATATTAAGCTTTATAATCATTAACATGCTTTTCCCTCATTAAATCCTCATTTTAACTTCTTACTTTATGTATATATTTATACATATCTATTTATATATAGATATATATATATATATATATATATATATATTTCACCACCATTCTAATACCTTTTTGCTTCTCTTATACTCTTGAGTAAATAATATCCAATGACATTAAATATACTTACTCTTATTCTTTTCTTTGTTTCTTTGTTCAGCTTCCAAGTAAATTGAAGCAATCTAAAATGAGAAGAAATCTGTCATGGTTCAATCAAATTTAAATCACCATTCTTTTCCTAAATAAATACCCTAGTTTAAGCTTAAACAAATCTTAACATTAGCTTCCTTACCTCATAGTCAGCTCATCATTTGCCTTGATCAGCTTTCATGAAATTAAATAATTCCCAAAACAGAAATTATTCACAAAAACCAGCAAAGTTGGTCACGCCATCTAGCTTTTGTCCAAATCAAGAATTTCCTCTGTTTTCAGCTTTAAAATGCCTCCCTTCAAACCTCTTTTACACGTGAATGTAGCAGCCAAATAAGAGGACTTCCACGTGAATAAAAGGATTCCAAAGACAGTCAAACTTCACGTTTCTTCAGTTCTCCTTTTTCTTTCTCCTTCACGTGTTCCTCATTCAAGCTAAAACAATGGCTGCCTCTCTTCCTTTCTCTTTCTTTCTCCTTGTCAGTGAGTCAGCCTTGCACCCCTTTTTTCCTTCTTTGATCAGTCCATTTCCTCTTAAATTTTCAGTCTTCCCACGTGCACTACCTCCTTCGAATTACTCTGTTTTTCCAGCACTTGCTCGACAGCCTAATCTCCTCTGTTTTGGCTCCCCAAAACCAGCCTCGCTCTTGCCTTAAACTTCAACTTCCTTGGGCTTTGGCTGTCGATTCAAGAAGGGGAGTGAAATGGCCAAGATCGTGAGAAATGTTGCTTTCAATTTCCAACAGAAAATGAGAGAAGAGAAATGTACAGTGAATGTCAGGATGATGATGATGGACGGTGACGAAGTGAAATTGCAATGGCCGGTGGAAAGTGATAAAAGTTAGTGGGATTTGTTGGCTGCCAAAGCTTCTCCGAGAAGCTACGTACCTTTTCAATCCATATTTTATTCATTTGGCCATTTGTTTATTCGTTTATTTATTTCTTTTAATCCTTATATTGATATTTAGTACATATATTTTAAGTGTTCAAATTTAATTGTTACATATTATTTATTTCACTATATTTAGTTTTTTTTATATTTAATTTATTTACATAAATATTACTATATGTTTATATTCATGTACTAATATATAAATGACATGAATATACATATAGATTAGTTTTGGAGATATATTTGATTTTATTACTTTAAGTTACTAAACACATTTTTAAATTTCAAGTTTAATTTTTCCATGACCAAAGTTAAATTACTTATAAAGGAAGAATATTTGAAATCTTACATTAGGCGCAGCACTTGCAACGCTCAACGCAATGGACGCAGTTGCCAATGGTTACAACAGGCCCACAGGCAATTCACAAAAGCCGTGATGGTCACAGCCTTTGCATAAGCGGGTCCACGTGTTGGGAACCATGGTTTTGGCGAAGTATTTAAGACGCTAGGTGACCATCTTCGTCTCCTACGCATCACAAATTTCTGGGCTCCCGTTCATCGTCTTCCATTAGAATTTCCTTTGGGCTACACCCATTTGGGGAAGAGTTGAAAATAAACGCCAGTAAGTCAGACTACTTGAAGCGGAACCTTTTTGTGATCAGTAATGTTGATCCCCAACGCGCCTCAGATTCCAAATACATCCCTCCTCCCAAGCATTTGCCTGCAGAATATTTAGATGGAACCATCCAGGTGGGAGAAGAGTTGGAAATTTATGCCACCGGGAAAGGCTATGAGCATACAGAAAACATGAAAGAAGAGTTGGAAATTCACGCCACCTTGCTAGGCTCTATGGAAGGCTTACAGGAGTACTTGGGTCAACTTTTCGTCGCTCACGGTTTGGAAGTTTACATGCATGGAGTTGCAGGCGTTCAAGAAAATGAATTTCGTCTGGAAGTTGAGCATGATATTGCACTGGTAAACAAACATTTGGATCGCCTCAAAGACGATTACAAAATTCTTCGTAAATGGTGGAAAAACGAGAATCGCAAAAATATGGTTCAAATGGACAATGGCCATTGGAAGTTTGTTGAGAATGCTTAATTAATATCATCCATACTAGATCGGTATAGCAGATGCTCTCAAAGTGCTTGATCAGAATTAGGCCAGGTCGTCGATTGGTTAGAAAACATCTTATTTTATGTCCATAGAAACAAGGTTGGCCATGTTTCCCGATTGCTAACTTTGGCAATTGTGAGTTCTATCTCTAACTCCTGTGGTGTCTTGGAGTTTGTCTTATGTTATTTTGTTTATCAAAAGCTATTATGGGTATTACATAAAATTGACCACCTAAATAAAATCCAGGGATAATGTATGCGATTTTTGCTCTATGACTGGAAAACTGGAAAACACGACATGATGCAGTTTTATCGAAACCCAATCAACATGATGGCCCAAAAATGAAAATGAAAAAACCTAATTGCCCAAAGTCCCATAAGTCCATAACCAACGGCCTAATGTCAAGAAAAGTCCAATTACGTAATTTTCTTTTAAATTCTTAATTTACCTGGCACTCTTGTCTCTTGATCCTTAATTTATTTTTAAAAATTTATCCAATGTACGTAACATTGCATCTAATTGCATAAATTAAATAGTAATAAATACAAATATTTTCTTAAAAATAAAGTTGCTGGGTACAGCATTTGTTTACCCAGCTTTAAATATGCATAACTTTTACATAAATATATGAGAAGAGATTTACTTACGTATATATAAAACAAATTTATTTTTATATACTTTCATATTATTTATATGATTTATATATTTTTAATTTGATTCTTGAATTTTGTGTCTTATTCATGTAGATTATACACGTCAATTTTAAACTTAATAAAAAATATATACTATTTGGTTTATAATAATAAAATATTAGCCGTTAATACATAATGAAAAAAATGTTATTTTCGATTGACATAATAAAAATATCGAATTGATTCAAAAATTTTAAAAATATAAATAAATTATTAAATCTAACAATTAATTTGTAAAAAATATCAATTTCATGTGAAGTAATATAAAGTGTATAAAATAATTTGTTATATATATATATATATATATATATATATATATATATATATATAAATTTATTCCTTCTCTATATGTAATAGGATCTATTTCACACGTTTTCCATTATCTCAATTAACATGTCGGTAATTGGTAATTGGATGGATGGTCGAAGCCGCTGAGAGGCTCACAGTTATGAGAGAGTTTAACATCCCAAATCCATAGTATAACATAATATTCACTTATAAATCACATTTACTTACCGGTTGGGTTGTCTGTGATGCTTAACAACTCCTAACACTTTAATAAGAATTAGTACTCTTATTTCTCATACTAATGTGAAAATATGAATTATTAAATTCTTTCCTTAAGATGTATATACATTCCCTTCTATTTAAAGTAGTACCGTACAACTTTACTGAATATATAAAAGAAAATAATGTAACTTCGATATCAAATCTCTGGAAGGTAATTCCCTTAGTTCGAAATCAATAATCTGTGGAGTGAAAAATAAGAAGTGAGCGACAACGTGCTCAGTAAAGGAAGGTGTATGCTGCTTTATACAAATAACATTATATCCCCCAAATACGTTTATTTTTCTTAATAATAGACCCAGTAGGACAACAATGGATATAGTAAACAGTAAACGGGATTCAATAGATCCTTTCAGTAAACAGAAATCAATAAGTTGAGACTAGGCAACAAACAAATCATGCTCTCATTGTTCTCCCAGAAACACAAGTCGTCCGCTTTTGGGGTGCACTCGTAGGCCATCGTCCCTCACGGCTATCTCGGCTAGATCTATGGCCATAATCTATAGGTGGTCCTCGGGTCCACTTGCCAGGTGATCTCGAGACCTCTGATGACTTGGCGGGTCAATTAGCCTTGTGACGCCCTGGGGTGCACTCGTTGGTCTATCGACCTGAGCCATCCCCTCCAGGCGGGTCACTTAGTTATGTGAATATTAATGCATGAATTTGGGGCCTAAAGTCTCAAAAATCACTTTATATCTCATAACTAACCTTTAAAGAATATTTCACCAAATTCATCATTTTCTCAAAATGATTTATTTTCCAAAAAGGTTTTACATTTTCTGTTTACAAAGATATTAAAAATAGCTCATTTTTCGTGTGAAAAAATGTAATTTAAACCTGCTCGCCCATGGTCAGCTCGCCCATTACGGCTCGCCCATGGTCAGCTCGCCAGTGTGGTGAACTAGTGTTCGCCCGCCAACCTTAGCATTTAAAAACAAGTTAAACTGGCTCGCCCATAGCAGCTCGCCTATAGTCAGTTCGCCCATTATTGCATTGCCCATGGTCAACTTGCCCAATGCGGCACTTCCATGGTCAACTCGCCCGTTTTTATTAAAACATGAGTTATTTTCTTTGGCTCGCCAGTAATTTTGTTAAATAGGGGATCGCCTATCTATGGCTCGCCCGGATTTCTAATAAAATAGGGTCGTTCACCCAAAACAACATAAAAGGGGTCGCCTTCCATTGGCTAGCCCGGATTTCAATTAAAACAGAGTCGTTCGCCCAAAACAACATAAAAGGGGTCGCCTTCCATTGGCTCGCCCGGATTTCAATTAAAACAGAGTCGTTCGCCCAAAACAACATAAAAGAGGTCGCCTTCCATTGGCTCGTCCGCCCTTTACTAGTTCGCCCAAATCAAAACGATTTATCAAATTAATGCATGTCATAAACCAAAACAATTTCTCAATAATTTCATAAAATTTAACGCAACAGGACATGCAATCACTTCACAAACATCTCCCTTACCTGGTCTTAGGTAGCCTTGCTTCCTAATCGCCTTCCCTATCGCTTTTACCAAGTCTTTAATTCCCGGCTGCAAAATAATTTATTAAAACTATTAATATTTTCTTTTCGAATATTTCCTAAAACTATTAATATTTCTTTTCGAATATTTCCAATTACTTTGGCGAGATTTACGACTAATCTACAGCTCGCCCAACTGAGCTCGCCATTCGCCCAACAGAGCTCACCATTCGTTAATTGACTTACACGTGGGAGCTCGTCCAACATTACTCGCCATTCATATATTGGCTTATTTGTGGGAGTTCGCCCACCATTCAACTCGTCATGCCTTTGTATGTGAGTTCGCCCAACACGACTTTTTATTCAAAGGTGGGCTCGCCTATGAATTGAATTTGCATGTGGCGACCTCGCCCACCATACCATGCTCCATATTGTTTAGCTCGCCCATGCTAACTGAGCTCGCCCACCATACCATCATTTTCAGTATTTTCATTGTTCATTCCGATTAGTTTCCAGACTACATCTTGTTCTAGTTTCTTATATATTCTAGCAAGATTTAACAAAAACAAAGCTATATCTATGTTTATTACGTTGTAAAACATAGAAATCTACCATTGAATATCAAGAGAACCATAAAAATATGGAACTCACCTTAACTGTGTTGCACTTCCAGAACAGAGTGCTTCCGCCTCACTTAGCTTTACTTTCCTTATTCCTTAGCTCTTCTACGATGGAGAAAGGTTTAGCTTTCTAAGGATGAAGTTTCATAGCTCATATATGAGAGGAACGGAAGAACGAAATGTGAGCTTGCAGTGAAAACAGAATAGGCGAGAAGGTTTTCGAAGAAGATGAAGTTTACTTAAATCAGTTTTCCTCGTGAAGTCTTCTTATATAATCCTGTTAATCCAATCAGAACTTACCATCTATTCCTTATCTCGTTTTCTTTCATCATTTCACGTCTTTCATGCATTAAAAACCGAAGAAAACTGCAGCAAAAAGGAACGGCTATGGGAAGCTATTTTCTGCACGTTTTGACTTACTTCACTTTGCCATTAATTGTCTAAGCCAATTTGCACAAGAGAAGCAAAGTGGCGTGAAGTCCATAGCCTCTTTCCTTGACTTATTGCACCTTTGTCTTATTATAACTTCCAGCTAACAAAATAACACATGTACACTAATCAATTCTCTTTTCAATTCATGTACATCATATTATAAATTATAGTTCTAATAACTTTCATAATAGAAAGTGGAATTTCACCTTTAATATTTATTTCTACTATCAATCATGTACAATCATGGTATATAATATAATAAAATTTGGGTTTTACAGAGAGGATTGTATGAAACAGTTACTCCACGTCAGCATATATCACTTCTATTCAAATCATGTCACGTAATCACATTATTAAAAAAAGTTTGATTTATTATCAAAATCATTAATGAGTCTCTTAAAACAAATATTCATAATTTCATTATCACTTATGATGTGTAATAAATGATTGACTTTTTTTAATAATGTGATTACGTGACACATTTGAATGGAAATGATATATGCTGATGTGGAGTAACTGTTTCATACAATCCTCTCTCCACAGATACAATTGCACACAGATTAATCATGCGAAAATAACAGCGGGTAAAGGCCCCACAAATGCACTATAATTATTGTTCTTATCTTAAAAATGGTGATAACACATTTAAAATAAAGTAAGTGTTAAATATGTTATCTTTAACTTATGACACATCTTTCTTGTCTCTGTCCTCTCATATGTTTCATTCCCCATTTTTTCGACAAAATATCCATAAATATTTTGATATCTTGAGCATGAATGGTTGTTAAATTTAAAAGTCATCATGTAAGTCGAATAGTTTTATATTTACTAAATTTGATGATTTGTGTTTGCGTTATGTACAATTATATTCGTATAATAAAATATACAATTTTTTTTTTAATTTTTGTTACATTAATATATAATTTTTTTATCAAATTTTAATTTATTTAGTGGAATTTGTGTTAAAAAGCTAGGTACTATTAAAATAAGATGTGCTTTGTTCAATAAAATATATATAATTTTAATACTATCTATTTAGAAAATTAAATTAAATATTAATTGTTATTTGTTTATATTATGAAATAAATAATTTTAATTTATTTCAAAAATATTTTATTAACAAAATTGAAAAGTATAAAAATAAGCCATCAATATCATGTATATTATTTAAATATTTAAAATTATTGTTTTTCTAAATAAATACAATTCATGTATAAAACATCAATATCATATATATATATATATATATATATATAAAACAAAAATATATGCCTACATGTACCTTTTTTTTATGTGGACTCTTACGTATATAGTCTAATTTTTTTTATATGTAAACTTTGTAACCGTAACAAACAAAGTATTAAATATGCATTAAACAGTTCCCAAATTTATAACACGCATTAAATATTAAATAGTTGACTTAATTTATTGCTTTAAAATTTGATTTTTATATTGAACTTATGTCATGGTATTATTTAATCATGTATTAAACATAATATATTATATATAATATATATGATTTCTATATTATATTTAATAATTAAGTAATAAATGTATTATTTTAGTTATATTTAATATTGGAGGAGTAGAGACATTTAAATATACAAATTTTTTAATTTTATTTATTATATTTAATATATATTACTTGTATTTAGACCTGTTTATGAGCCGAGCCAAGTCAAGCTAGATTCAGGTCGGACTTAGGCAAAGTATTAAGGAAGTGAGCAGAGCCCAAACTCTAAAAATTTATAATACTTAAAATTTCTCAATCGATAAAAAAATTATCTTAAAATAATTTTAAAAACTATCTAATCCAAAAATATTAAAAAATATAATTTTAATATTATCTATTTAGAAAACTAAATAAAATATCAATTGATATTTATTTATATTATGAAATAAATAATTTTAATTTTAATTTATTTAAAAATATTTTATTAACAAAATTGAAAAGTATAAAAATAAGCCATCAATATCATGTATATTATTTAAATATTTAAAATTAATGTTTTTCTAAATAAATACAATACTTGTATAAAACATCTAAATTTATAAATATATATGTTACATACGGATTTAAATAAATAAAATTAATTCATGCATTGCACGAATTATTGTGCTTTTAAATATAAATTAAATATAAATACTTTTATGCTATAATTATTCCTTTGTATATATTATATGTATATAAAATGCATATAAATAATAATGATTATTTATGTCAATAATAAAAATATACCTAAAAATGTTACACTAATGCTTGAAAATTTTTAAAATATACTTTTTAATTTCTATTTTAACATTTTGTTGATGTACTCAATAAGTTTATTTATAATATGTTTTTATTTTTTATTCTTCCTAATATTTATTTATTTTGAATTTTATAATTTTATAATTAAATATTTAATTTTTTATGGTTGAATATCTTGATAATATTATATATGTACTTTATATATGCTTTAAATAAATAAATTAAATAATATTAATTTATATATTTATAAATTTAAATAATTAAAACTAATTCGTGAATCTTAGGAGTAAAAGCTAGTAGGATTTATTTCACACGTTTTCCATTATCTCAATTAACAACATGTCGGTAATTAGTAGGTGGATGGATGGCCAGAGCCGCCGAGAGGCTCAGAGTTACAATTGCACACAGATTAATCGTGGGAAAATAACAGCTGGTAAAGGCCCCACAAATGCACTATAATTATAGTTGTCATCTTAAAATGGTGATAACACATTTAAAATAAAGTAAGTGTTAAATATGTTATCTTTAACTTATGACACATTTCTCTTGTCTCTGTCCTCTCATATGTTTCATTCCCCATTTTTTCGACAAAATTATCCATAAATATTTTGATATCTAGAGCATGAATAGTTGTTAAATTTAAAAGTCATGAAGTAAGTTGAATAGTTTTATATTTACTAAATGTGATAATTTGTGTTTGCGTTATATATAATTATTTTCGTATAATAAAATATATGAAATTTTTTAACTTTTGTTACATTAATATATAATTTTTATCAAATTTTAATTTATTTAGTGGAATTTGATTTAAAAAAAAGCTAGGTACTATTAAAATAAGATGTGCTTTGTTCAACAAAATAAAATAAGATGTGCTCATGTGAAATATGCCCTTCATGATTCAATATTTTAAGGAATATTTTTTTTTAAAATTTTGATGAATCTTTGCATTTTAAAAAACGTGCATAGGATATTTTATGAAGCGGCCAGCTTGGCCATGATCACGAAAGATGTTGCCATTGCAAAAAAATAACAGTGTTATGTAAGTGCATCATAACAAGCCTAACATGCTTCTACACAATATGAAACATGTTAAACAAATAAAATGCGGAAGCGATAGGATCTAACCTCCAGCCATTGCACTCTGTAACTCTGCTGTTGAAGCAATTGCCGAATCTGACAGTCTACTCTGTGTCGATCACAGACCTTCCAAATCTTCCAAGCACTCAAAACCTCACTAGATGGTGTTTGTGTGTTTTTAGGTTAACGTACTTGGGGACCGGAAGGAGCCCTCCTTAAATAGTAATGAGAGCGTGCTAATTATGACAATAAAATCACGTTTTAACCATCATAAAATCGTGTTTTAATAGCCAAATATTGAGTTGAGATTCACCGTGAAATTATGGACCATATCCGGAATTGGTCAACCAAATATTTATTTCCATAAATGAGGAGATATACTAACATTCTCCCACTTGGTCCATATATTTCACTTATAGAAGAAACAAATCACATGAATCATGGCGACAGTTCCTCAAGTGGCGAGTATTATCTTCCATGTATTACTATGTAAAATGTTTCTAAATCAACCCATTTTTACTTAATGAATAAACCTTATGTTTATTCTCGGTCCAAACAACAAGGATATTTCTCAAATAAAACTTTAGTGTATACAAATCAAAATGAGAAACATCATATTATTAATAAGAGTTTCAATTACAATCAAAATGTGGGACCAAGTCCCATTCTCTCTACATGATCCTTAAATTTAAACGGTGGCATGCCCTTAGTCAAAGGATCAGCTAACATCAATTCAGTGCTAACGTGTTCAATGACCACTCTTTTATCTCTAACACGTTCTCTAATGGCTAAGTACTTAATGTCGATATGCTTACTTCGACTTCCACTCTTATTGTTCTTAGCCATGAATACCGCAGCTGAATTGTCACAATATATTCTCAATGGCTTAGATATGGAGTCAACAACTCTAAGCCCACCAATGAAACTCTTAAGCCATACACCATGTGAGGTAGCCTCAAAACAGGAAACGAACTCGGCCTCCATAGTGGAAGTGGCAGTCAGTGTCTGCTTAGCACTCTTCCATGAAACAGCTCCACCGGCAAGCATGAAGATGTAACCGGATGTTGATTTCCGGGTATCAACACAGCCAGCAAAGTCTGAGTCTGAGTAGCCAATCACCTCCAACTCATCAGTCCGTCTATACATAAGCATGTAATCCTTAGTGCCTTGAAAATATCTAAGCACCTTCTTCGCAGCTCTCCAGTGGTCCATCCCCGGGTCACTTTGGTATCTACCCAACACTCCCACAGCAAAAGCAATATCAGGCCTGGTACAGACCTGTGCATACATAATGCTTCCAACAGCTGAGGCATATGGAATGTTCTTCATCTGTTCCCGCTCAAGATCATTTTTCGGGCACTGGCTCAAATTGAACCTGTCACCCTTCACAATGGGAGCTGGGCTTGGTGAACAATCTTTCATTCTGAATCTTTCCAAGACTTTATTGATATAGGCTTCTTGTGACAGACCTAATATACCTCTATGTCTGTCTCTATGGATCTTAATGCCAATGACATAAGATGCATCGCCCATATCCTTCATATCAAAGTTCTCAGAAAGAAATTGTTTCACCTCACGTAGCATCCCCTTATCATTGGTTGCAAGCAGAATATCATCCACATATAGCACAAGGAAACAAATCTTGCTCCCACTGACCTTCTGGTATATGCATTGATCCATGATGTTCTCAACGAAACCAAATGAAGAGATGACTTCATGGAATTTTAGATACCATTGGCGGGAAGCTTGTTTCAACCCATATATGGATTTCTTGAGCTTACAGACCAAATGCTCACCATTACTAGAGGAAAAACCTTCAGGTTGTTTCATGTAAACCTCTTCCTCTAGATCACCATTGAGAAATGCCGTTTTCACATCCATTTGTTGCAACTCTAAGTCAAAATGTGCAACAAGCGCCATTATGATGCGAAGAGAATCTTTCTTAGATACAGGAGAGAAGGTCTCCTTGTAATCGATTCCCTCCTTTTGAGTGAATCCTTTGGCTACGAGTCTTGCCTTATAACGTTCAATGTTGCCTAATGAGTCAGTTTTGGTCTTAAAGACCCATTTACAGCCTATAGCCCTGGCCCCATTAGGCAACTCGACAAGATCCCATACTCCATTAGATGCCATCGAATCCATCTCATCCTTCATAGCATCGAACCAAAGTTTTGATTCTTTGCTGTTCATGGCTTGTGAAAACGTCTCTGGATCATTAACGGGCCCAATATTGAAATCATACTCTTGTAGATACACAATATAATCGCTAGGAATAGCTGATTTCCTTTCCCTAGTAGACCTTCTTAATGTTGGTTCAACATTCTCCGAAGGATCATGTTGTTCAACTGGTTGCTCACTCAATTCTGGTGTATCCAGAGGAGCCTCGTCTACTGGTAAGTTATCAACTACTTGTGGATCTTCAACGATTAGTTGTTCAATGTTCAGTTGTACTGAAGGGACATTGTTCATGATAACCAATCCTTGACTCGAGGTAGAGGGTTGATCTCTCACAGAAACTAGGTCTTGAGATTGATCGCTCCCACTAACTAAGTCATTTTCAAGAAACTTGGCGTTCCTTGATTCCACAAATCTAGTGCTATGAGATGGACAATAGAATCTGTAGCCTTTGGACCGTTCGGCATATCCAATGAAATACCCACTTATGGTCCTAGGATCCAGTTTCTTTTCCTGTGGGTTGTAAACTCTTATCTTAGAAGGGCATCCCCAAACGCGCATATGACGCAAACTCGGTTTCCAACCTTTGAATAATTCAAAAGGCGTCTTTGGAACAGCCTTGGTTGGAACCCGGTTCAATATATACGCTGCCGTTTTAAGAGCTTCAATCCACAAGGACTTAGGCAACTTCGAGTTGCTAAGCATACTACGCACCATTTCCATCAAAGTTCGGTTCCTTCTTTCTGCAACACCATTCTGATCCGGTGAACCAGGCATGGTATATTGGGCAACAATCCCATTTTCTTGAAGGAACTTCGCAAATGGTCCAGGTGCTTGTCCATCTTCAGTGTATCTACCGTAATACTCCCCACCTCTATCAGTTCTTACTATCTTTATGGGTTTTCCACATTGTTTCTCTACTTCAGCCTTAAAGATTTTAAAGGCATCTAATGCTTCGCTCTTGTTATGAAGCATGTAGAGATACATAAACCTCGAATAATCATCAATAAAGGTGATGAAGTATTTCTGACCATATGCATCAATGTCTGGACAACATATGTCAGAATGTATGATCTCTAATATGGTTGAACTCCTATTGGCACCTTTCTTAGACTTGTTGGTTTGCTTACCCTTAATGCAATCCACACAAGTGTCGAAATCAGTAAAATCGAGAGTACTAAGTATTCTGTCATTTACCAATCTCTTAATTCTATTTATGGAGATATGACCTAATCTCCGGTGCCATAACGTAGAGGAGTCCTCATTCATAACACATCTTTTAGTACCAGTTTGAACATGCAAGGCGTTATGAGCAGTGTCATTTTGCAAATCAATAGAGAAAAGACCATCACATAAGGTACCATTCCCAACAATATCACACTTAAAATATATCAATACTGATTTATTTGAAAATTGAAAGGAATATCCATAAGGTACCAGCCTAGAAACAGAGATTAAATTTCTCGAAAAACTAGGAATATAAAAGGTCTTTTCCAATTGCAAAACAAAACCACTCCTAAGAACTAAAGTGCATGTTCCAACGCCTTCAACACGCGAGCGCATCTTGTTTCCTGAATAGATGCTCTCCTCATTTCCCACTGGCTTCCTTAGGTTTGTCATACCCTGTAAGGAAGTCGAAATGTGAATTGTAGATCCAGAATCAATCCACCATGTGTTATGATTAACCTCAACCATATTTGATTCAAAACAAACATATGAGAGTGGATTACCTTTCTTAACGAGCCACTGCTGAAGCTTGGCACAGTCCTTCTTCATGTGTCCCTTCTTTTTACAGAAGAAACACTTGGACTCTTTCTTAATATCAGCTTGGGCAGGGATTTTACCTTTTCCCTTGTTCTTGGCTCGATCCTTGGTCTTTCCTTGGCTTGCAAAAAATGCACTCTCACCCGATTCCATAAGCAGTCTTCCCTCCTCTTGAACACACATGGTCATCAATTCATTGATGGTCCACTTATCCTTATGTGTGTTATAGGATATCTTGAATGGTCCGTACTGCTTTGGTAGAGTGTTCAATATGTAGTGCACAAGAAAAGACTCAGACATCTCCACCTCTAGCTTCTTGAGTTGGGCCGCTATATCTCTCATGGTCATTATGTGCTCACGCACTCCTTTGACACTGGTGAGCCTCATCGATGAGAACTTCATTATCAGGGTGCTGGCCAACGCTTTGTCTGAAGTGACAAATTGATCATCTATGGCCTTCAGTAAGGTCCTAACGTTGGTATGCTGTTCGACTGAACCACGTATCCCAGCAGATATCTTTGTCTTAATATACATGACACTAAGGCGATTGGATCGCTCCCAACGTTCATGTAAAGCTACTTGAGCAGGAGTGCTGGTCTCAGTCAATACGGGCTCGTCTTTCCTTATAGCATAGTCTATATCCATGCACCCTAATTGGAGGAGAACTCTCTCCTTCCAAACCTTGTAGTTCTCTCCATCCAGCTCGGGAACTTCTAGGTTAATACTAGCCTGAGGAAACACTGCATATAGAAAATAAACATGCTTATGTATCTAGAATTTTTGAGGCAAACTTAATTATGTCTACCAATGTAAACATATTTTATTAATGAATCTCAGACATAAAACTTGCCTGTGGGCTAAAGTTCTAATTCTAATAGATTTATTTCATAATGATAAAACTATCAAATTATATCATTTCCTAATTCCTGTGGGTAAATTAAGAAACTAATTTGATATTTTATCCTAATTAGTTATAAAATTATAATAAAAATTCCTGTGGGATAAAATTTACTATAACCTTATAACTAATCACAATTTATGTCTAATATCATTATGTGATTTTACAAAATAATTTTACTTAATTAAGGTTGCTGTGGCTAAGCCCTAATTAAATAAACTATAAATCACTTAGACATATTGGTAAAATTCTAAGTTTATTCATATTTTAAAAATTGCAATTAACACAAGGCAATTTTAATTCCAAATAATATGAATAACTTAGCTACATTTGCTTTTAGTATAAAAAATAACAAAATTATACATATTCAAAATAAGCACATATGCACATTCAAAATCAAATTTTCATAATTTAATCATAATTTTATGATAATTTTCACAAAATTATTCAATTTAAAATTATAGCATTAATAAAAATTCCAAATTTATGAAAAATCCTCATAAAATCCAAATAATGAGAAGTTTTCATAATTATATTAATTTTGTGAAAATAATCTAATTATTCATAAAATTATGAAAATTACAGAATTGAAAATCTGATATAAAACTATCAAAAAATATAATTATTTGGCCTAAATTAAATAATTTAAATTTACTTAAATTAAATAAATCCTTAATGTCTAAAATAAACCAAATGACCCTTTTATTTAATCCATATGGCCCAAATAATCAACCAAAAGAGCCCAAAATAAATGGCCCAAAACTAACCAAATAAGGACCCAAATAGTGGCCCAAAACCCGAAGCCCAAAGGTTTTTTTTTTTTTTTTCACAGTGTCACTGCACTGTACAACAAGCGGGCGCGTGAGACTCACGCGCCCGCATTATCTCTATCGGGCGCGTGAGACTCACGCGCCCGCATTTCCTCTCCTGTCGGGCGCGTGAGACTCACGCGCCCGCATTTTCTTCCCTTGTCGGGCGCGTGTGACTCACGCGCCCGAGGCTTCTTCTTCACCCGAATGGGTGTTTTGCAGAATTTTGGGTCTTTTGACCCGACCCGGCACAAAACCCTTCAAACAGTCTCGTTTTTCATGTATTTTTCATCCCTAGAGCTTTACAACAATAGATCTAAAGTATTTGAACCAAAATCACAGGAAAACAGAATGAGTTTTATGAAATCCGAGACTTAAAGTTTCAAAATATGGGTTTTTATGGCTTTTTTCTACAGATCTCTAGCAAGACAGAGGTTAAACTACGGCTCTGATGCCAAATGTAAGTGCATCATAACAAGCCTAACATGCTTCTACACAATATGAAACATGTTAAACAAATAAAATGCGGAAGCGATAGGATCTAACCTCCAGCCATTGCACTCTGTAACTCTGCTGTTGAAGCAATTGCCGAATTTGACAGTCTACTCTGTGTCGATCACAGACCTTCCAAATCTTCCAAGCACTCAAAACCTCACTAGATGGTGTTTGTGTGTTTTTAGGTTAACGTACTTGGGGACCGGAAGGAGCCCTCCTTAAATAGTAATGAGAGCGTGCTAATTATGACAATAAAATCACGTTTTAACCATCATAAAATCGTGTTTTAATAGCCAAATATTGAGTTGAGATTCACCGTGAAATTATGGACCATATCCGGAATTGGTCAACCAAATATTTATTTCCATAAATGAGGAGATATACTAACATGTTATTCTTTTTAGCCTCGTTCAAGACATCATCGAGTCCAAGAAAAGACAATAGAGAGATAAATGGTTTGTTTTTTATAAAGTGATTGTAAACTATTTTAATTTCATAAAGGACGTTAAAAGATTATAATGTTTTATTTTTTAATCATCGTTTTAATATATCGTAAAGAATGTATATGTGATATTTTATTAATCTCATCAATAGAGTTTAAAATTTTTCTCTGATAATATATGATATAAATTTGTTCAATTAAATAAGATATTGTTCTAGATTATAATTATGGAACAGTAAATTTGACAATTTTAAATATAATATAATAATATGACATAAAAATATTAAAAAAATACAAAATAAAATGAGTTAATTTTTTGACAAAGAATTTATGTGGATAGTTCTTGTTGGGACAATCTAAATTAGACAAATTGAGGTGGTATTATTAGAGATGCTAGCAACAAGTTTGTGATGTAATTAAAATTAATTATCAAATAGAATTCAACCATGGAGAAGTTTAAAATTTGGATAATTATTATACATACCATCGATAGAATTTTTTACTTTACAAGCGGTGTTAAAATCGTAATACATGTCTTATAAAAATATTTAAAAAATAAAAAATAAATCAAAGAGGATATATATCAGGATACTAACCTCGCTTGTAGAGTAAAAAATTTCACCTGCGATGTATGGAATAATTATTCTTAAAATTTTCTCTTCAAGTTGTTATCCATGTTTTTAATCCATCCCAAATTATACGCGTGAAGCCATCTTCTCTATTTCTACGTGAAGTAGTGTGTGCATCTCTCTCTCTCTCTCTCTCTCTCTCTCTCTATATATATATATATATATATATATATATGGATTAATATCTCATACACCGTTAGTGAAGTTTTTGACTCCATAAACGGGATTGGGATCATGAGACATATCTTTTTTTTTATAGATCATGACACATATCCTTTAAAAATATTAAGAAAATAAAAAAATAAAATAAGACATGTGTCTTGATCCTCACTTTACTTATGGAGTAAAAAAACTTCACTTATGATGTATGAGATAATTATCTTATATATAATTGGATGAACATGCGATCTCAAAGTCCCAAAGCCTCTTTTTTATAACTAAATCAGGCTCTTATGAACTTGCTTAAATTTAAATTTTATATCATGTTATAATTCTATTTTAATCATGTCACTGGAAGTTTTTTTTTTATATATATAGACCACACCTTACTAAAGGACATAGCATGATTCTGTTGGAGTTTGCCTTGAATCCTTTATCGAAAGTATATGAGAAGTTATAAGAGCTCTTCCTTTATAAATGATGTGTCAGACGTAGTTTGTAAAGTGTCCCAAAGAGTTGTAGACATCAATAGAATAGCTAGTGTTTGGGCTATTAAAAGGGTGTAGTTGGGCTTTGGGATCTTTGTTAAGAGTTTGCAATTTTTCTCTCTAAAAATTGCATGGTTGAGTTTGTTAGGAGTTTACAATTTTTCTCTCTAAAAATTGCATGGTTGGGTTTGTAAGGAGTTTGCAATTTTTCTTTTCTAAAAATTGTACAGTTGTAATTGTTTGATTGATTATTAATTTAGTTAGGTGGTTGTAGGTTAATTTGGTTGGGTCAAACTACATTAAAAATTATTGTATTTATTTTTGCTTTCCTCTGTTTTTGTCGTTGTTTGGTTTGAGGGATATTTTTTCCAACAAGTGATATTAGAGCTCAAGGTTTGTGATCTTGTGTAACATCCCAAATCCACATTATAACATAATATTCACTTATAAATCACACTTACTTACCAGTTGAGCTGTCTGTGATGCTTAACAACTCCTAACACTTTAATAAGAATTAGTACTCTTATATCTCGTACTAATATGGAAATATTAATTATTAAATTCTTTCCTTAAGATGTATATACATTCCCTTCTATTTAAAGTAGTACTGTACAACTTTACTAATATATAAAAGAAAATAATGTACCTTCGATATCAAATTTCTGGAAGGTAATTCTCTTAGTCCGAAATCAATAATCTGTGGAGTGGAAAATAAGGAGTGAGCAACAACATGCTTAGTAAGGAAGGTGTATGCTGCTTTATACAAATAACACTATATCTCCCGAATACATTTATTTTTCATAACAATAAACCCATTAGGAAAACAATGGATATAGTAAGCAGTAAACATGATTCAATAGATCCTTTCAGTAAACAGAAATCAATAAGTTGAGACTAGGCAACAAATGAATCATGCTCTCATTGTTCCCTCAGGAACACAAGTCGTCCGCTTTTGGGGTGCACTCGTAGGCCATCGCCCCTCACAGCTATCTCGGTTAGATCTATGGCCATAATCTATAGGTGGTCATCGGGTCCACTTGCCAAGTGACCTCGAGACCGCTGATGACTTGGCGGGTCAATCAGTCTTGTGACGCCCTGGGGTGCACCCGTGGGTCCATCGACCCGAGCCATCACCCCAGGCAGGTCACTCAATTACGTGAATATTAATGCATGAACTCAGGGCCTAAAGTCTCAAAAATCACTTTTATATCTCATGAAAAACCTTTATGGAATTAGTTCACCCATATTATCATTTTCTCAAAATGATTTGATTTCCAAAAAGGTTTTATATTTTATGTTTATAACCATAATAAAACTGCCCACGTTTCGTGTGAGAAAAATAACAAGTAATTCAGCTCGCCCATGGTTAACTCACCCATAGTAGCTAGCCC
Source organism: Heritiera littoralis (assembly GCA_031772115.1). Classification (NCBI taxonomy): domain Eukaryota; kingdom Viridiplantae; phylum Streptophyta; class Magnoliopsida; order Malvales; family Malvaceae; genus Heritiera; species Heritiera littoralis. The sequence continues at coordinate 2,513,077 of JAPDPK010000026.1, read as the reverse complement.
ATGGTCAGCTCGCCCATAGTGGTGAACTAGTGTTCGCCCGCCAACCTTAGCATTTAAAAACAAGTTAAACTGGCTCGCCCATAGCAACTCGCCCACAGTCAACTCGCCTACAGTCAACTCGCCCATGGTCAACTCGCCTATTCTGGCTTGCCCATGGCCAGTTCGCCCACTATGGCTTGTCCATGACCAATTCGCCCATTGGGGCATTACTCATGGTCAACTCGCCCAATGCGGAACTTCCATGATCAACTCGCCCAATTGTGGCACTTTCATGGTCAACTCACCCATTTTAAAAAAACATAGATTATTTTCTTTGGCTCGCCAGCAATTTTGTTAAACAGGGGGTCGCCTATCTGTGGCTCGCCCGGATTTCTATTAAAACAGGGTCGCTCGCCCAAAACATCATAAAAGGGGTTGCCTATTAATTGGCTCGCCCAGATTTTTCAATTAAAACATGGGTCGCTTAGAATTTGGCTCGCCCACAACATCATAAATGGGTCAGCTTTGTAGCTCGCCCGAGTTCATTAAAATATAGTTCGCCTGCCCAAGACATCAAAAAGGGGTGGCAATAGTTGGCTCGCGCGCCCTTTACCAGTTCGCCCAAAAACAACATAGGGTCAGCCATCTTTGTAGCTCGCCCAAATCAAAATAATTTATCAAAACAAATGCATATCATAAACCAAAACAATTTCTCAATATTTATAAAATTTTACTCCACAGGACATGCATTTTACTTCACATACTACTCCCTTACCTTGTTGATGAACAAAAAGTTATATTCTCGCATGTGCACGAATCAAGGTAGTATAGTGTGCAAATACAAGAGTCGATCCCACAGAGATTTGCTAAATTTATTCAATTAAAATTCAACTACTTATGCTCTAAAAATTATAAAGCCAATAAAAAGAATTATCTAAGTATCTAATTAACTAATTAAATTAATTAACCTAAACAAATCAAGAAATTAACCAATAGAGAAAAGCCTAGGAATTTGATTTCACCAATACATTGCAATTTTATGTCTTCAATCCTAAAAATCTCAATTCAATTCTAGGGTTCATTCTTCCTAATATATGATTACTGTGTTTGATGGCAGCTATAATCAAGTATTTTTAATCATTAATTACCTATGATGTGTAGCATAATCAATGACTAAAAACCCATTAAGAACAGAAGAACATCTAACAAGAACCAAATAAATATTCTAGCTTGATGTATGCATCAAATATTTATTCAATCATTCAAGAGAGCTATACATGGCTTAGCATATGATGTGTACCCTTACCATGTCTCAAGCAATCAATTAATTTATATTAAAGGTAGCCAATCAATAACACAAATCAAAAGATTGAATTAATCACAATGAATGATACTAGAATTTAAGAATTAATCAATTAATCATAAAGACATAAAATATGCAAGTAGGCTTGATCAAATTCCTAGTAAATAAATTAGTTCATGTTTAATTTAACACAAACCAACAAATTAAATTGAAAATTCATGGTTTAAACTAAACAGTGACCAAATCAAAATATAAAGCTAAAAATATAATGAAGTAAAATAAAATAATATTCCCTTAACAACAAACCAAGCACGTGGACATAACCAACAAAGAAAGCACTTGCTCCAATTAACTTCATGTGTCTTGGAGTTTGAACAGTAGCCAAATGCTCCAATTAATCCCACGTCCACAAGCAACTCACGGCTCAAACACCTGTAAACCAAGCAATTTTCGATGACGTCCAACACGTTCTGCTACTGTTCTTTCTTCCTCGTTAAAGCTGCGGCAAACACAAAGAACTAGCTCGAACACCAGCAACTCCAACGTCCAAGTCAGCTTGCGTTCTGCCTCCTTCGATTTTGCACCTCACACGTTGCTGGTGCAACAAACAACAACTCCTCAAGTAAGCAGCGGCTTTCCGTTTAGCCTTCTCTCTTTGTTCACGTTTCTCTTCTTCAGCAAAACAACCTCCTTAAACTTCCACACCTCTGGCTGCTCTTGCTTCCTTTTAAGCTCTATTCTGCCCAGCAAACAACTCTGCAAAATAACAAAAACAACAAAGAAGACACCACAAAATAGTTCCAAAAAAAAACATCCCCCTTTTGCTGCCGCCTCTTGTCCCCTTTTATAATTTTTCTTTTAAATTTCTAGGGTTTCTCCTTAGCCAAGAATAAATCTCAGCCTTTTATTATGTTTTAATCATGTGGTCCCCAAGGTCTTTAAAGAAAATCAGGATTTATTATATCTTTAGAAAGTCAAACAATATATTTTTTTCAAAAATTTATTCCAATTACAAATTTATTGTTTGATTTCATGCCATAATTTTCAAAATTAATTCCCAAATGACTTTCTCTAAATTAATTCAAAAGATACACTTAATAATTAATTTTACACAAGAATATAGCAATAAATGTAGTAATAAATAATAAAATAATATAACAAATATATTATTATCAAATACCCTCAAACCTACATTTTTGCTAGTCCTCGAGCAAAATTAAAAGAAAATGCACTTGTTTGTGACCTTTAAGAACAAAAGTGAGAACTCAAGGACACCTAAAATGTTTCACCCAAATTTATGTAAACTCAATTCCACTTGATTTTCACATATTGCCTCAAGTATACCTCACATCTATGATTAAAGTAATTGTTCAAAACACAACTCAATAATCTCATAATTCAAATGTTAATTAACTCAAATCATGATATCAGATGTGTGTGTGTGTTTAGCCAAACTCAAATTCCTTGTCAATACTCAATTAAAATTATGCAACTCATGAATAAATGATGTGATCTCAAAATTTTTTTTTCTACTGACACTCCATAAGCTTGCTCTTCTTACATCTCTCCACTAATGTAGACAATAAAATTAACTTAGATCAAAAGGTCTTTATTAGCTTATAATGTTGGGCCAAGGTATTGGTTAACAAAGGGAAGGTAAAAATCAAAACAAGAGAGCTAAAAATGATAAAGCACATATTATTTCTCTCTCCCTTTTTTTTTACTTCATTTTTTTTTCACATGCTAATCTCCACAACCCCCAAACCTATCTTTTTCATGCATTTTTTTTATGGATGACAATTTCCATGCCACATTTTAAACTCCTTCTTCTTTCCCTTTTTTTTTTCTTCATCACAATGGAGTCAAGGCATGATCACACAACTTTTTTTTTTGGAGCCTCTTCCTTTATTAGCTTGAAAATATTTCTTAAATCACATCCCCTCAATGACAGATATATGCATTAAAGCTCTCTTTAAGGGTACATTCATTGTTTTTCAAGCTAATTTGGGTAAAGGCAATAAGGTTACAAGAGAATTCGAATGGTGGCTATTCATATGCTTTTGCATATGCCATTCTTTCAAGAAGGCTCAGTGGGGTATACTAGTGAATAATTTATAACATGGTAGGCTTGAAAGGCTCAAACTTTCCAAGGAATGCCTAAATCATCTCTAAGTCAATCAATTGCCTATGATTTCGCCTCAAGTGTAATAAATCAAGTTCTAGAGTGTCATGCATGATCACTAATTTCACAAGTTCACATAATCATTCACTAAGTATCAACAATTCATAAGAGTTTGACTTATGTGCTCAATGGTTCATCAATCATGAAGTGAATAAAATTAACATCAAATTATTTAATTACCTAAGTATGCATTTCTCACAATCACTTAACATAGTAAAATTCTCTCATATTCATCATAGACTAGTGAAAAATCATAGTGAAAAAGAAAAACATAAATCCAAGTAAATTTTTTTAATTTTTAAAATTTTTTTTTGCTTTTTTTATTTTTTAAAAAATAATAAACTAAACAGACACAACTAAACCACACCCCCAAACCTAAATCAAACTTTGTCCTCAAAGTTAAAAAACAAAGATTAATAAAAGAGTAGGAATGTGCACACTAAAAAAATAAAAAAAATTAAAAATAAAAAGAATGAAAAATCATACCTAGTTGGGTTGCCTCCTAACAAGCGCTTTATTTAACATCTAGGCAAGACGGAATGCTCGGTCTAAGGCCTCTCCAAATCAACGAAATCCACTATCTGCCCCTTTTGAGTGCCTTCCAAGTATGGCTTCAATCTATGCCCATTCACCTTGAAACTAGCTCCTGTTCTCATGTTCTCAATCTCAACTGCACCATACGAAAACACCTTCCGCACCAAAAATGGTCCACACCACCTTGACTGCAACTTTCCTGGAAAAAGACGCCAACGTTAATCATAAAGTAAAACTTTCATACCTTGTTTGAACTCTTTCTGGAGAATAGATTTGTCGTGGTACAACTTTCTTCTCTCCTTGTAAATCTTTGCATTCTCATAAGCTGCTTTTTGAATCTCATCCAACTCATTCAATAGGAGCTTTCTAGCTCCACCAGCCAATTTGTCATCTGCTTTATCCTGCACAAGATTAGAGTCAACAACTGAGTCCAAAACATCAACTAAGAAGCAATCATTAGAATCTGTAGGTAATTTTAAAGAATTAAACACAGAAAATTCCACAGTCTCATCTAAGACTGTCATTGTTAGTTTCCCGTTTTGAACATCAATTATTGTCTTTGTTGTAGCCATGAATGGACGTCCAAGCAAAATGGGTAGCTCATGCTCATTCTTTGACTGTCTCTCCATGTCCAAAACTACAAAATCATCAGGAATAATTAGTTTATCAATTTGAACTAAAATATCTTCCACAATGCTTCTAGGATATCTAATTGAACGATCTGCAAGTTGTAGAGACATTGTGGTAGGTTTTAATTCTCTTAAACCTAATTGCAAGTAAACAGAATAAGGCATTAAATTGATGCTTATACCCAAATCCAACATGGCCCTTTCTTTCTTTGAACCTCCTATAGTAATGTCGATGTTAAAACTCCCTGGATCTCTCAATTTGGGTGGCAAGTTCTTTTGAAGCACAACACTTACCATTTCCGAAACCATTACCTTTTCATTTGGCTCATACTTACGCTTGTGAGTATTCAATTCCTTTAAGAACTTTGCATAAGATGGTATGTTCCTGATCATATCAAGCAAAGGTAAGTTCACATTAACCTTAGATAAAATGTCATAAATTTCAGAAAATGACTTATCTAATTTGCTTTTCTTGAGTCGGCTTGGAAACGGAATAGGAGGAACATAAGGGTGTTGAGCCTTGTGTAACTTAGAAGTTTCACAAGATGGATTGGACTCCTCACTTTGACTCGGCTCCTCAATATCCTTCTTTTTGCCACCACTTGGACTTTTATCTTGTTGCTTCTCCTTGGCAACCTCATCACTTGCAGGTAAGGTTAAACTTTCATTAGAATCATCATTCATTTTATTATCAAATACCTTACCATTTCTCAGAATAATAATAGATTTGGCTTGCTCAGGTTGGCTTGGAAATTTTCCAGGAACATGGCCTTGCAATGCCTCAGTAATTTGTCCAACTTGGACCTCTAATTTTCGCTGAGAAGCCTCTAGTTGCTGGAATCTCTGTTCATTGCTTTGTTGATTACTCTGACAAACTTCTATGAAGTTTTGCAAAGTATCCTCTAAAGCTGGCCTCCGCGGTTGGAAAGAAGAGCTTGCTTGAATCTGGTTCTGGTTGCTACTCCATGAAAAATTAGGATGACTTCTCCAACCCGGGTTGTAAGTATTTAAAAAAGCATCATTCCTCACCCGTGGGTTATGAGAGTTCATCATATTGGCTTGCTCAACAAAATCTGGACATTTTTCACTAGAAGGACAAGCATTAGTAACATGACCATGAATCCCACAAATTCCACATACCTCATTGGACACTGGCATTCTTTGACCCATAATCATCGAGCACATAGACTTCATTTGCTTGGTTAATTCTAAAACCTGCATTGCCAACTCAGTGTTAGTGTTAATATCATAAAGACCTCTAGGCTTACCTCTAACACTCTTTTGTTGCGAATTAGCTCCAAGCATCTCGTAGAGCACGTATGTCTCTTGTGCAGTCTTTTCTCCATGGCACCTCCAGCAGCATTATCAACCATAGCTTGACAAGTTTGAGTTAGTCCATCATAAAAAAATTGATTTTGCAATTCTAATAGGTACCGATGATGTGGACATTGAATCAAAAGCAATTTAAAACGTTCCCAAGTGTAACATCCCAAATCCACAAAATACAGAATATTCATTTATTAATTACACTCACTTACCGGTTGGGTTGTCTGTGATGCTTATCAACTCCTATCACTTTTATAAGAATTATTAAATTATTACCTTAAGAGGTATATACATTCCCTTTAATTTAGAGTAGTACTGTACCATATTACTGAATATACAAAAGAATACAACATACCTTTGATATCAGATCTCTGTAAGGTAATTCTCTTAGCCCGAACCCAATAATTTGTGGAGTGGAAAATAGGGAGTGAGCGATAACGTGCTTAGTAAGGAAGGTGTATGCTGCTTTATAAAATAACAGCTATCTTCCCAAAAACAAATTAATTATCTTAACCATCAACCCAAAAAAAAAACAATAAGTTGAGACTAGGCAATACATAAATCATGCTCTGTTCCTTCAGGAACATAAGTCGTCCGCTTTTGGGGTGCACCCGTAGGCCACCGCCCTTCACGGCTATCTCAGCTAGATCTATGGCCATAATCTATAGATGGTCCTCGGGTCCACTTGCCAAATGACCTCGAGTCCGCTGATGACTTGGCGGGTCTATCAGCCTTGTGTGCCCTAAGGTGCACTCGTTGATCCATTGGCCTGAGCCACCGCCCCAAGTGGGTCACGCAATTACATGAATGATAAAGCATGAACTCAGGGCCTAAAGTCTCAAAAATCACTTTTATAGCTCATGTTATCATTTCCACAAAATGATTTGATTTCCAAAAGGTTTTATTGAATAGTAAAATAGCCCGTAATCTCAACATTTTCCTTGTGAGAAGGGCACGGGTTAAACTGGCTCGCCCATGGTCAGCTCGCCAATAGTCAGCTCGCCCATTGGTCAACTCGCCAATTGGTCAACTTGCCCAAAAAGGTTTCATATTTCTATTTCAAAATATTAAAAATAATTCATTTTTCGTTGAGAAAATATTCATAAATTAGTTCGCCAAGTACGGCTCGCCAAGTGAGGTAAACTTGTGTTCGCCCGCCAACCCTTGGCGATTTAAAACAAACTAACCTGGCTCGCCCCAAGGCTCGCCCTTTATGGCATTGCCATGTCAACTCGCCCACCCATAATAAGACAGGGGTCGCCCGTCCCAAAACAACCTTAAAAGGGTTCGCCACTTTAGCTCGCCCGGTTTCTTCTTAAACAAGGCTACTCGCCCAAGACTTCAAAATCATAAAAAGTGAGTTCGCCCAAGTGGCTCGCCCGCCAATACCAGTTCGCCTAACATCAAAAACAGGAGGGCCAGTTCGCCCAACCATATAAAGGGGTGGGTTTTTAGCTCGCCCAAATCAGTATATAATTTATCCAGCATGTCGTAAAACAAAACAATTTCACAATATTTCATAACATTTTTACTCCACAGGACATGCATGGACTTCACATGCAACTCCATTACGTCGTTTGAGGAAGCCTTGCTTCTCGTTCGCCTTTCTCAATTCCCGTCTGCACAAATTTATTAAAACTATTAATATTCCTTTTCCGAATATTTTCTGAACTATTTATATTTTCCTAATATTTGGGACACTTTGGCGAGATTGAGTTCGCCATTCGCCCATAGAGCTCGCCCTTCTATAATTGATCTACTCTTGGGAGCTCGCCCAATCATTCTCGCCATTCATATGGCTTATTTGTGGGAGTTCGCCCAACATGGGAGCTCGCCCAATCAATTCGAGTGGCTATGCTCTTGCATTTTAGTTCGCCATTCGTGGCTTAAGTGTGAGTTCGCCCGCACTTCACTCAACTCGCCCTACCCCGCTTTTTATTCATTGGCAGCTCGCCTATGCATTAAACTTGCAGGTGGCGACCTCACCCTTACTTCCACATTCCAGATTTTAGCTCGCCCATACTAACTGAGCTCGCCCATTATCATTATTCCCAGTATTTTCATTGTCTATTCTCGATTCAGACTACACCTTGTTCTAGTTCTTATATATTCTAGCAAGATTTAGCTAAAACAAGGCTATATCTATGTTTATTACGTTATAAAACATAGAATCCAGTATTGAATATCAAGAGAACCATAGAATTTATGGAACTCACCTTAACCCAGTTGCTCTTCCAAAAACAGAATGTTTTCTTGCATCCCTTAGCTTTACTTCTCTTGTTCCTTGGCTTTTCAACACTGCGGTAGGGTTTGGCTAACTAAAAATGAAGTTTTCATGGCTTATATATGAGAGGAATGGGAGGACTGCATGTGAGCTTGCAGTGAAAATAGACTGGCGAGGAGTTTTCTGGAGAAGATGAAGTTGCTACGTTGGTTCTTCTTCTCACATATTCCTCCTTATATAGCCAAGTTAATCTTGTTAGAACCAACCACCTGTTTCCTTATCCTGTTTTCTTCATTTGTCCAACAGCATTTATTTCCCTTTTACACTTTCCATTTCGTTTACTGTCTTAACTATTCACATGTGTTTTCACTTCATTTAATGCTTTCATACCTTTTATCAAAATTAGATTCCACTATTTCTTGTTGCATTTTAATATTTGTTTTTCTTTCTTTATACACCATACTATAAATCATCACTTAAAATGAAAAGTGGAAATTTACATTCGGTTATTCTTTAATTTCACTAAAAGAATTTTTTTCCACTATCAATAATGTACACATATGGTATACAGTATAATAAAATTCGGATCTTACACCAAGCTTCATGGTGTGAATGATGCAATCTTACCCCTCATTTCAGTGGTTTTGGCATGTGAGTAGAACTTACCTATGAACTTATTGTACATTGCATCCCATGTGGTAAGTGAGGCTGGGGTTATAGACATGAACCACATCTTTGCCGCATCCTTCAGGGTATAGGGAAAACATCTCATTCGCAATTGGTCCTCAGTTAACCCCTGCAAAGGAAAAGTTTGAACAGTTGCGTATTTCATCATTGGAGTAATTCATATTCGTTATTATTTTGATATTTAATCCTAGTTATTTTATTTATTTACTCCCTTATTTTGTTATTTGCAATTACTATTTTTATTATATTATTACTAATCACTGACACCTTTCCTAATTTTATAACTAATTATTTTTATTGTTATTTTATAATAAACCTAATTTATTATATATAAATATGACTTATTTATTATCAAAAATCCTATTTAGACCCTCCATTAAGCTGGTGAGGCCTTGGATAAAATTGTTTACCTCAAGATCTCTAAAAGTACCACTTGAGCGCAGTCCCTTAAGAGTTCCATCGTCAGATAATTTGTATTTTTTATTTATCCCTTATTCTAATTTCAGTTAATTTATTTTAATATTTTTAATTTATAAATTCACCTTCCCGCTCACTAATTGTCGTACTCTACAATATTGATTTACAAATATTTTAGTTTCCTAGGAATTTTAATTTACATATAATTATAAACTCATAAATAATTTTAACTATTTCTAATTTCCAAACATATAATTAACTATTTTATACAAAAAAAACTTGTGTAAAAAAAAATTGAGTAACAAAACCATTGACCAAACCAAACAATGTTAAGCATAATCATTAATTCATAAGTAACTGACATATCCCACTAACTACTTCAAGTAAAATATTATGAAAGAAAGTAATCCATACCTTTATGCCTTCTCTCACCGTACTGCTTTCTTTGTTTATTTTTTTCTTTCTTTCTTGTCTGCCTTTATGCTCTTAGTTGCAGTATTGGTTGGGTCTTTCCATGTCTCATGCTTCAGTTGATCACCTTAAGGTTTAGCTCTCTTCTTGTCTTTACGCTTTAGTTTCCTTAAGCAACCAACAAGCAGGTTGCAACCAAGACAGCGCGGAAGAACAATCCTGTGGCAGCAAAGAACCAATGCAACCCAGATAAAATAGCTCCCGCACACAGTACAAAAGACCTCACCTTACGCAACCCTTTTTTCTTTTTTTTTTATTGCCCGTGTAGATGGTACTGATGGCAAGGATGGTGTTGTTTTTTTTGAAATACAGTACAAGAAGCAAGTGATCGGTGCAGGAGCAGCCTTGGAATGTTGAGACAGCAAGTAGGCGATGCAGGAAGTGGCGTTGGTCTTGGTTCAGCGAAAAACAGAGGAGGACAACAGGGTAGCAGCAATGGTGATGAAACCGAACAGAAACGCAGCAGCAAGGAGAATGTGCAAGGCAGGGCAACAAGCAAGGGAGTCAGGCAAGGTTACGGCAAGTGGCGGCTAGCGATGGAGATGGCAGGAACGGAAGATGACGATGCATGGCCAGAAACGATGGTAGCAGCAAGCTAAGATAGGTTGTTCCCGTGGAAAAGAAAAACAGTAGCCAAAACTCCTTCTTTTTTTGTTTTTCCACCCTTTTTTCTCTCGTCTTTCTAGGCTTTTTTTTTAGGGTTTTTCCTCTAGGGTTTTCTCTCTAGGGTTCCTCTCTTGTGTATTGTGCTCTCTCTTTTTATAGACCTAGGGTTTTTTTTTGTTTTTTATTTTTGGTAATATATAAAATTCAAGAATCAATTTTCTAGGAAAAATATTTTTAGATTTCAAGAATCGGACTTGAATCCGATATTAATTTTGACTTTCCTTTTCACAAAATTTTGATTTTCAATATTTAATAGTCTCATTTAATTTTACTTTCCTATCAAAATTAATTCTGATTTCCTTCTCTTTTTTTTTATTTTCTTTATTTTATTCTATAAAAATCAAAATCAAAATCCAAAATTTATTTCTAAATCTAAAAAATAAAAAATAAAAATAAAAAATCAAATATAAAAACTAATTAATTAAAAATGTTTGAAAAAGAACCGGACAAAAATGGTGTCTACAGTGATCATTCTCCAACTAAGTTTGGCCATATTAGCATCGTTGAGGCACTTCATATCTCTGATTCCCAACCCCCCATCTTATTTTGGATTTGTGATAGTCTTCCAGTTTACAAGGTGCATCTTCTTGCAATCACTAGATGAGCCCCAAATGAAGTCTCTAGTGATTTTATCTATCTCATTGCAAGTACTTTTTGGGAGTGGACAGCCTTGCATATAGTACATCGGAATAGCATTCAATATAGATTTCGCAAGGATAGTTCTCCCTGCAATGGAAAGAAGGTTCGCTTTCCATTTTGCCAACTCGTTTTTGATTTTATCTATAATAAACCTGTAGCTCGATGCTTGTCTAGATTAGGAGATGGGGAATCCTAGATATTTTCCAATGTCCTCTGACCAAGGGATTTGGAGAAGGTTGTTAAGTGAATTTCTGATGTTCTCTTCCACAGTACATGTAAGATCTGATTCTACACTATCGTAGACCCTAAATTCATAAAATTGATAATGGAAATTAAATAAATAATGAACATTGATTTCCACTTGGGTGGAAAAGCTCTTTTATTTGAGATATGAACGGAGTAATTTATGTGAAATACTTGACGGGCGAGTACTAAATGGATGAGCTCGCCAATGGGCGAGCAAGGCTGATCGCCAATGGAGGATGATTAGTTGTACCGGCGAACAGGTGAGCTCGCCAACATGTGGCGTGATATTAGCAAAGCGGGCAAGTTGAGCCATACCTGGTGATCGCCTAATGTGACGTGCCATCTGATCGTCCAAGGAATAAGTGTGGCAAGTTGATGGTGGCGAGTTGATTGTTTTCCTCATTTGTTTGGCAAATAGTTGAGTTCGCCAACTCCGTGGATAGATGATGGCCCGCCTGTGGCGAGGACTAGGAACGTCAATGTATTTGGCGAGTAAGGTGGTCGCCCATATAGAGGGGCAAGTGAAAGACCAAGTTGGCGAGAAAGGCAATTGCTACTCGCGAAACCTCTATGTGATCGCCAAGAAGAAGGAATTTCTTGTAATTGCCAAATTTAAAGTTTGCATCAAGATAAAGCTGGCAAGCTGAAAGGTTGGCAAACTGAAATAGTGTTGGCGAGATGATGCCTCAAATTGACTAGGCGAGCTGGAAATATTCATAGGCAAATGAAAACAGATTCAACCTAGCAGCCAAGATTGACTTTGTGAGATATACGGTTGAGGACAATAAATGAAGAAAAGTTAAAGTCAATAAGGGAATTAGCCTTATTGGTTGAGGAATTAAACAAAGTCTGCAGCAGAAGAAAAAAGCGTGTGAAAGGGAGACTTCCACGCCACTTTGAGCTGCAGTTTTCTTCATGCCTTAAATGCATGAAAGACGTGGAATAAATGCAAGAAGATGGGATAAGGCCAAGTGATGAAATATGATTGGAGAGCATGGCTATATAAGAAGTGACATTTGAGGAAAACCCATTTAGCCAACTTCATCTTTCTCCCGGAAACTATGCAACTGCAAGTTTCTGTTATTCCTTCCAATCCTGCCATGGTTGATTATTTGAGCTTGACTCTTCAGGCGGCTAAACAAGTAAACCTGCTTGCAAACCTTTTTCCTCCTTAGTTTGATGAGTTAAAGGAATAAGCAAGGGAAGGCCTACGTAAGACAAGAAGTAATCTGTTCTGGAAGTGCAGTTGGTTGAGGTGAGTTTCATATGTCTGAGGTGTTCTTGATGTTCATCAGTAGATTTATACGTTTACATCATAATAAACAAAGAAATGCAACCTTGTTTTAGTTAGATCCTTCCAGAATATGAAAACAAGGAAAATAATGGAATAAGTGGCGAGAATGGCGACTATTGTGATCGCCAATGATGAAAATTTGTAATCGCCAATGAGGCGAGTAGTTAATAAGAACTCGCCAAAGTAAATTCTGTGTTCAAATGGGCGAGATCGCCCAACTCTAGTGAAGTGATTTACTGGGCGAGCTCAAATGCATAGGGCATTAGGCGAGTAGAAATGTGGGCGAACTCTCGCACTAAGCCAATGTAAACTTGGCGAGTTGAATATTGGGCGAACTCACAAATATATGGCGAGTACTGGCGGGTGATCTCCCACGTGTAAGCTTTTGGTGAATGGAGAGCTCGGATTGGGCGAGCTAGTAGAGCTCTGTTGGGTGAGTAGTCATTCCATTTATCTTAATCTCACCAAAGTGCTAAGAAATGAAAATATTAATTGAATTTATAAATTATTTGCAGCCGGGAATTATGAACTCGGTGAATGCGATTTGGAAGGCGAGAAGGAAACAAGGCTTCGTTGGACCAGGTAAGGGAGATGTGTGTGAAGTAAATGCATGTCCTGTGGAGTAAATTTCTTAGAAATTATTGAGAAATTGTTTTGTTTTATGACATGCATTAGTTTGATAATTATTTTGATTCGGGCGAGCTAAAAGCCGACCCTATGTTGTTCTCTGGACGAATGTGTTAAAGGCTGGCGATCCAAGGCAAGCGAGCCCTTTTTGTTCTTGTTTTGGGGGCGAGTAACCCCGGTTTTAATAAAAGGCGGGCGAGCCAAACTTTAATATTATTTTGACGAACTGATATTGGCGGGCGAGCCAAACTTTTTGGGCGAAGATCCCTTTATTACATTTTGGGCGAGTAACCATGTTTGTAAATGAAAGGTGGGCGAGCCAGGCTGGGGCGAACCTCTTATTTTTCTTTTGGGCGAGTCGTTAAGGGCGAGCCAGGTTGCTTTGTTTTGAAAAGTTAAGTGGCGGGTGAATACTATGCCCCCACTGATGATTGACCATGGGCGAGCCATGTTGGGCGAGCTGACCATGGCGAACAGGTTTCATGTTTAAAAAGTTTCTTAATTGAAAAATAAACTAATTTTCATATCTTTGAAAATAGAAATTATAAACCCTTTTGGGCGAACTGAATAATGGGCGAGCCGGTTTTGGTTGTTGTTTTAAAAGCAAAGGTTAGCGGGCGAACATTTGTTCACCGCTGTGGGCGAGCTGCCATGGGCGAGCCATGTTAGGCGAGCTGACATGGGCGAGCCATGTTGGGCGAGCTTTCATGGGCGAACCATGTTGGGCGAGCTGACCATGGGCGAGCAGATTTTAAATATTGAGAATTTGGAAGGTTTTCAACGTGTTTTGTAAACAGAAGCCTAAACCTTTTTGGAAAAAAATCAAATCATTTTGGAGAAAATGATAATATAGTGAGATAATTCCATAAAGGTTTTCATCAGATATAAAAGTTATTTTGAGACTTTAGGCCCTGAGTTCATGCGTTGCTAGTGCGTGACCCGCCTGGGGCGGTGGCTCGGTCGATGGACCAACGAGTGCACCTCAGTGCGTCACAGGGCTGATGGACCCGCCAAGTCATCAGCGGTCTCGAGGTCACTTGGCAAGTGGACCCGAGGACCACCTATAGATTATGCCCATAGATCTGAGATAGTCGTGAGGGGCGGTGGCCTACGGGTGCACCCGAAAAGCGGACTTGTGTTCCGGAGGGAACAATGATAGCATGATTTGTTTGTTGCCTAGTCTCAACTTGTGGATTTCTGTTTATTGAGAGGATTTATTGAATCCTATCTACTGTTTACTACATTTTAAAGTAAACTGATTAACCAGTGATTTGAATGATGTTTTGAGAGTACTGTTTACTATATCCACTGTTTTCCTATTTGATATGATGTTAGGAAAAATAAATACTTTGTGGTATATAGTTTTGGTTTTATAAAGCAGCATATGTTTCCTTTACTGAGCGTATGAATCGCTCACCCCCTTTGTTTTAACTCCACAGATAAAAGACACGGAGTTTGAGAGAATTAGCTCCCATACGGATAGCTACATATAAAGCGCGGGGGCAACTGATGTCAATTATGACAGGTACAGTCACTTCTATTTTACATTTCAGACATATGTGTACAGTACACTTTAATAAAATAAAGAAAATAGGGGATGTCAGATGTAAGGAATAATGAAAAGAAATTTCATATTCCGTATTTGATAAATAGATATTATTGTTTATCACTATTATTGTTGAATGTTAATGGCATCGCAGACAGCCCAACCGGTAAAGTTGTATAGAAATACGTGCAAGAAGTGGTAACGGGATGTTACATTACAGGAGTAGTAGATGAGTGATTTTTCTATGCTGATTTCTTGACCAGACCTTTCACAAAATTCCAACAGCACTCTTTTCATAGCTAAACATGATTTTTTTGAGGCCTTGCCAAGTAGCATAAGGTCATCAGCAAAAAACAAGTGGGACAGCCTTGGACCTCCTCTAAATAATTGGATCAGGGACCAACTTTTATCTTCACAGGCTTCTAATATCTTTAAAGAGAGGAATTCCATATAAAGGATAAAGAGGTATGGAGAGAGTGGATCTCCTTGCCTTAGTCCTCTAGAAGGCGAGAACGTAGTGCTTTGTTTGTCATTGACTAGAATAGTCATGGATGATGTAGTGACGCAAGACATAATAAGGTTAATCCGTAACAATGGGAACTGAAAGAAGATGAGGACTTCTCTTATGAAATTCCACTCAATTCTATCATAAGCTTTCACAAGGTCGATTTTTGCTAATAGCCACCTGTACTTACCTTTCTTCCTTTTAAAAGAATGAATGATCTCCTAGGCAATGATGGCATTATCTTGAGCTTTTCTTCCAGCAATAAAACTAGCTTGCAAAGGATGAATAATTATGCAAAGGATGAATAATTATGGAAAGGATTAGTCAGATTCTAGCTACGATGACTTTAGCAATCACCTTATAAATGGTATTACAAAGTCCAATAGGTCTATAGGGAACTATCCCTGAGCTAAGAGCTTGTTTCACCACTTCAAACACTGAATCTCCAACAATGTCCCAGCACTTTTGGAAGAACAGTGGGTGAAGACCATCAGGGGCTGGTGCCTTAAATGGTTTAATAGAAAGGATGGCTTTGTGGACCTCTTGTTTTGAAATCTCCCTCACTAGCTGATTTTGATCTTCTGCCGAGAGGAAATTAGCGAACCGCATTGAATAGGGTTGATATATTAGACAAGATTCCTTAGAAGTGGAAAATAGTTTGGAAAAGTGCTCCTTGATGCTGTTCTTGATCTCAACAGTGTCGAAGATCCAATTTCCTATTGAGTCTTTAAGCCCATGGATTTTGTTTCTTCGCCTGCGTTGAATGGTACTTGAGTGATAAAAACGGGTGTTTCTGTCGACATCCAAAATCCAGTCGACTCTGGATTTCGTGGCCTAGAACTTTTCCTCGAGTTTTAGAACGTGTTGTAGTTCCTTCTCAAGTTCACCTTCAAGCGTCATGAGCCGATCAGAACAAGAGCTTGACAGTGATTTTTTGATACCTTTTAATTTGGCCTGTAACCTTCGTTTTCTGAAGAATATATTCCCAAATGAGTTCTTGTTCCATGCAGTCACATTTTCTTTGAAAATATGTATGGCCCGGATGGCCGAATTTTGGGCATGTTCCTATAAGACTCGAACAACCTCCTTGAAGTCTAGATGAGTCCGCCACATTGTTTCGAAATGGAATGGTCGTCGTCCAATCTGAGTGCTTTTTGGGAGAGTGTCAACCAGGATTTGGTTGTGGTTAGAGTACACTCGAGTTAGGTGGGTGACAGAAGAGTTTGGGAACATGACCTTCCAATCTCCATTGGCCCAGACTCGATCTAATCTTTCTCTGATGACTTGACCATAACTATTCTTACTTATCCATGTGAATTTTTGTCCAACGAAGCCTAGATCTAACATACTGCATGCATTCATACAGTCAAGAAACCTGCAGGCTCGGCTTTGGCAAATAGGCTTCCCACCAAAGTTTTTTGATTCAAATATCACTTCATTGAAGTCACCTGCAATGGTCCACAGTACTGAGTGTGTCTGCGCGAAATTTTGGAGCTCTTCCTATAGAATGCGTCTCCATGCATAAACAGGTCGAGCATAAACTGCAGACAAAATCCAAGGATGACAAGCATAGGAAGGAATTAAATTAGAAATGTAGACACCTAATTTTGTCCGAACCATTTTTTTTATATATAATCAAAAAATCAAAAATCAAAAAAATAAATAATGATAAAAAGAAACAAGTTAATTTTGGTCAAATCTCATGTGAAGCACATGCAAAATTCACATCTTCAAGAGTTGACTAAAGTTGATATTGTTGCCAAAAATAAAAGAAAAATAATCAGCCATTAAATCAATGAATAAATTAGCAAAAGGAAGGAAATAAATTGGGTGAAATAAAATCTGAAAATTGATTACCAAAAATAAAAAAAATGAAATGGAAATTTTTTTTTTTAAAAAAGAGGGAAAGTCAAACAAAATAAATGAAAAATCCCATGATCATGGGATCAATTATAAATTTTTGATTGCTTTCCATGAAACTTGGAGGCTATAAAAGCCAATGAAAAGGAAAATAAGAGGGGAACAGAGGCAAAAAAAAAACAATACACGCAGAAAAAAAAAACCTAGAAAGAAACCCTAAGAAAACCCTAAGAAAAACCTGAAAAAACCTTGAGAAACGGTAGGAAATTTTGGCTACTGCTCTTGTTCCACTGGGGCACCCTACCTCGCACCACCATCATCACGGCCACATCTCCTCAAGCCTCCTTAATCCCTGTTCACCATCTTCATCATATTACTGTTGTCCTCGTTCGGTCCTACCCCTGTTTGTGGCCCAAGCTCGCTGCCTGTCACCATACTGTCTCTGTTCCTCGCCGATCATCCCTGTTCATCGCCGTTGCTGTTTCTTCTTCAGCGCACGCCCCTGTCCAGTTGCTCTTTGCTTCAAGCCTCCAGTGTGCTATGTTGTTTCTGTCCTGGTTCGCTGCTGCTTGTATTGTGAAGATAGTAAGAAAGACCAAAAAAAAGGGTGCTAGCAACGTGAAATAAGAAAGAAATCGTGGAAGAGCTGTCGTAAGAAAGCTACTGGAACGGAAACCTGAGTTGTGGTCATAGGTTACGTGAAGCAAAAGTGGCAAAACAGATGTTGCGACAGTAAATGTGAAAGGAATGACCACTAATATTGCTGCTATATTCAAGAAGAGAAATAAGAAAGCTTGCACACATTACTACATGTACGTGAATTATTGTTGCTGCAATATTCAAAGAAACAAAAAGGTAAGGGATCTTTATAGTGCTCATTTATTTATATTTTAATTGCCTTCAAATATGTGGTTTGAATGGT
Organism: Heritiera littoralis; assembly: GCA_031772115.1. Lineage (NCBI taxonomy): Eukaryota > Viridiplantae > Streptophyta > Magnoliopsida > Malvales > Malvaceae > Heritiera > Heritiera littoralis. The sequence continues at coordinate 2,495,020 of JAPDPK010000026.1, read as the reverse complement.
TTTACGTGTATGTGTGATGAGTGCATATTGATTGGATTAAAATATTCTAAGCTAATTGATTGATTATTTAACATGGATAAGATTGAAGCTTAATTGGTTGGTGAGTAGTTTAGATACACGTTTAAAGTTGAGTTGTAATAATAAAATAATTCTCTTAGTAAGTTCTCTTTTATGTTTAGGGATTTACAAAATAAAATGTAAACTTTGCTATTAAAAATAAAATATATTCATATGAAAAAAGGATTGATATAAGCGCAATAAAATTATTTAACAATATAAAAATAAAAAAGGTAGAGTTACGCTTAAATAATTTCTAGGTAAGAAAATTCTATCTAAGGCCTCACCAGCTTAATGGAGGGTCTAAATAGATTTTCAATAACAAATCATTTTAAAAATAAATTTTTATAAAATTATAATAAAAACAATTAGTTACAAAATTAAAAAAAATATTAATGGTTTGTAATAATAATATTAGTAGGTAACAAAATAAGGGAGTAAATAAATAAAATAACTAGAATTAGATATCAAAATAATAATGAATATGAATATGAATTACTCCAATGATGAAATATCAAGAGAATTACGCTTAAGTGATTTTCTTGAACATTTCTAAGTAAAAAAATTCTCTCAAGGCCTTGCCAGCTTAATGGATGGTCTAAAGAGGGTTTTCGATAACAAGTGATTTAGATTTAGTATAAAAAATAAAATAAGATGTATTAAAAACTAAAATTAAAATAATTAATTACAAAAATAAAATCATAAATATAAAGAAATATTAATAATTCAATAACAATAATAAATAATAATAATGATAATAAATGATAAAATAGGATTATAATAGTTAATAATAATTATTAAGATTGAGTATTGATTACTCCGATGATAAGATTCCAAAAGAGATTACGCTTAAGTAATAGTTTGGAAGTCTTTAGGTCAAGCAATTTCTTTCAAGATCTTACCAGCTTAATGGAAGGTCTAAAAGGAAATTTTTTGAAAAAATAATTCATATTCATTCTCTAATAAAATAAATTAATAAAAATTAAAATTTAATAAAATAGAAGTAATAAAAATGATAAGATAGCAAGAATGAATTAAATAGGAATCGAAATGGAATTTTTCATAAAACATTAAAATGAATCCGACGACGGAGCCTCTTCAAGTAAGTCGCATAGTACTACTTGAATACTCTTGAGGTGAGGAAAATTTTTTAAGCTATCCCACCAGCTTAATGGAGGATGCTTAGAAATATTTTCCAATATTAAATTATTGAACTTAAGATTAACTAAGGCAAATTTGAGATAACCTAAAGCTAGTTGGTACCATTTTAGGATGGGCGTTGCGAGGGTGCTAATCCTTCTTCACACGTAACCGTACTCCCGAACCCTAAATTTGAGATGTAGACCAGTCTTATCCATAGTTTGAATAGGTGACCAATCACACCTAGGTAGAATGGTTGGTGGCGACTCCATAGATTTTGTGTCTAGCTATTAGGTTTTATCCAAAACTTAATAGGTTACGACAGCTTGGCGACTCCACTGGGGACTTTAGAGAGTCAAGCCAACGATTGGTTTTAGGCTATTTTAGGTTTGCCTTAGGTATGTTAATTTTGATAAAATAATAAGACATTAATAACTACATGTTTCTTCGACACACACTTCACGTGCATGTGCATGCATTAGCCCTCTACCCAGGCTCTATCCTTTTAGGAGGAAGTAAAGTAACTACGCTCTCGTGAGGTAATACCTCCGCAATGGCTAGCGAAATACTCTCACTCAAATTGAACCTTTCCATTTGTAACCTGTAATGGGTGAGGATTGGGTGCCTTACTAGTCTTGTGTGGACGACAGTGAGGAACAATTTGGGAACCTTTAGCCCTTTTGTCTAAAACCATGCATATAGTGAAATTAAGAAGACCAACTGTAAGATAGAGCCATATTAACCCATGCTACAGGAAATACCCATTACTTAGGACACATTTTTTATCAAGTTTATACATGAGACACTAAGGGGGTACCATGAGTTCACCAAAACATTTCCATGCATCATTCATCCATTATTGTTACATGACAACTTTTTACCATGCCATTCCATACATACGCATGTAGCATCATCTCGTTTTGTTCATCTTCAATCATTGTTTTAAACAAAACATTTTCAAAATTTTTCAAGCATCATCACATGTGAAATGATAAATTCTTAATTGTGGCAATAAAAGATTCGAAGATAGCTCGACCAAAGGTTCATTCACACAACACTCGTTATCAAGCTAAGATCATGGAAGAAGAATCAAGCATGCGCATGGAGAAGATGGAAAAAGCTCAAGAGGAAATGAGGGGGCAATTGGCCCAAATTACAGAGCTGTTGAAAAATCTAAGCAAGGGTAAAGGAGTTGTAGAAGAAGTTGCAGTCCAAGAAGGGGTTCAACAACGCAGTATGGAAGACCCTGTCTATCCTCCTGGATTTGGTTCATTTCCAAGTCAAACATCCCAAGAAGGAAGATATCCACCTGCTTACACTGCTATACCCCAAATGTTTGGACAAGCTCAATTCCAAGGACCCGCCTATCCTTCCCAAGGCGCAAAATCTACTGATCCCATTGAGGTGCCCGACTTAGATGACCCAAGGGAAATTGAGAAGTTGAAAGCCAAACAAGCAGAAGAGAAAGATGAGGCGAAGTCGCAACAAAAGATTAATATGTTAGAGGAAAGGATTCGAGCTATTGAAGGCTTAGACTTTTATGGTTCCATGGATGCTACTGGGTTATGTTTGGTGTCAGACTTGGTTATTCCACCTAAGTTTAAAGCACCAGAGTTTGAGAAGTACAATGGAACTTCCTGCCCTAGGTCTCATCTTATTATGTATTGTCGGAAGATGGCTGCTTTCGCTCAAGATGATAAGCTCCTTATTCACATTTTTCAAGAAAGTCTCACTGGATCTGCTGCCAAGTGGTACAATCAATTAGATGGAACTCGAATCATCACTTGGAATGACTTGGCAAGAGCATTTATGGCTCAATATCGACATGTTGCTGATATGGCCCCTGATCGTCTGTCGCTCCAAAGTATGGAAAAGAGGGCTAATGAGAGTTTCAAGCAATATGCCCAAAGGTGGCGTGATATGGCTGCGGAGGTGCAACCTCCACTTTCAGAGAAGGAGCTTACCATTATGTTCGTTAATACTTTGAAGGCTCCATATTACGATAGGATGATCGGTAATGCCACTAAGAATTTTGCTGATATGGTATTGTCTGGTGAGATAATTGAGAATGCAATCAAGAGTGGAAAGATTGAAGCTCCCAACAGTATTGAGAAGAAAGGAGGAGCCAACAAAAAAAGGGAAGAAGATGTCCATGCTGTTGCATATGGAAGGCAATATGGAGGCTATGTCCCACAACACCCTTATCACATGCCACAACCTTACTATCCTGCTCAGAATCCTTACCATTCTTACCCCAAGGTTAATGTTCAACCTAGTCCCCAGACACCTGCCCCAACTATTCAACCAGCTAAGCAGTTTAATAAACAAGAGGGCAATCATAATGCATCATGGCCAAAAAGAGAAAGGACTCCCATTGACCCAATCCCCATGACCTACACTGAGTTATACCCAAAATTGATCAAAGGACAACTCATTGCACCCATTTATGTGGAACCTCTCAAGCCCCCATATCCAAAGTGGTATGATGAGAGTGCTCGATGCGAGTATCACTTCGGGAACGTGGGTCACTCTTTGGAGAATTGCACTGCACTAAAGTATAGAGTGCAAGGATTGATAAAAGCTGGTATGTTGAGTTTTGAAGCGAAAGGGGAACCGACTACGAATGCAAACCCATTGCCTAACCACACTAAGGAAGGATGAGTTTTGTGGGGGCATGAAGGGTTCGAGCCTGACAATTTTGAAGATCTATAAATTCTAGTTTTGTTTTTGCTTTCTTTTATTTCTGTAAGTAATGCAAGATAGTTTTTGAAAGTGTTTAAGCCCATAAGCACGAAATAAATTTTATGTATGGGTTAACTTTTATTTATTTCCTTTTCAATAAAGCGACTAGTGTGATGCACTGTCAATTTCTCATTCCATTCATTTTCCATTTCTCAACATACTCGCCATAACTTTCACTCACAAGTATCCAAATAATGAACATGATGATAATGATGTCAATAAATCTAGGGTTCAATTTTGAAAGAACCACTATTGTTGATGAATTAATAGTATGCCAATGTTGCGAAAGCAAGAAAATGAAGGAAAGGTTCCTCACCATCCGCACTTGATAGACGGTACGAGAAAGGTGAATCCCTTACAAAAGCTTCTAACAAGTTTGTCATTGTTCGATAAATGATCTTTAAGGAGAGCACTTACATTTGAAATGATAAATGGCTTTCTTTCACTATCCTTTAAGCATGAGTAAAATTATCCTTTGGTTACCCCTTTTGAGCCTATTATATTTTTGTAATATAACCCACCAAGGATCACCCTCCACATTGGGGGCAAGGAAGATGAAATAAAGAAATTTTGGGGGCAAAAAGGAAAGTGTTCATGATGAATCAAGGGGCAAAAAAAAAAAGGAAGCCCATTTTTGTGAAAAAAAAAAAAGAAAAAAAAGAAAAGGGTTTGAATTCAAAAAGAAAACCCAAAAAAAAAAAGAGCAAGAAAGGGCAAAATGCCTAAATATTTTACTTGATAAAGAAAGTGATCCTTTGGTTTATAAACCTTAAAACACATTTTGGGCCTACTATATCCTTTTCTTTCATAAACCCTCACCCGAGCCTACATTACGTGCCTTTAAAAGCCCATTTTGATCAAATGTAAATGCTTGAATTGAAGAATCATGCTTGAATTGAAGAATCATGCGTTGAATGAAAACATACTTGTACAATGAGATAATGATCCTTTGAAGGAAGTAGATCAAGTTGAATGAAGAAAACATGAGCTTCAGAAGATATCTTGGATCAAAATCAAGAATGCCTATTAGGGGGCATCAATTTGGATTGAGCACTGAATGTTGAAGTTTGTCAAAGCCAATGAAGTTGAAAATGAAGAAAAGAAAAAAGAAAAAAAAATATAAAAAAAAGAGAAAAAAAAGAAAAAAAAAAGAAGAAAAAAGAAAAAAGAAAAAAAGAAAAAAAAAAGAAAAAGAAAAAGAAAAAGAAAAAGGAGGATTCAAATTGAAAACTCGAAAAGGGCAGTTTGAATCAGTTGAGGGGGGCACCTAAGTTGAAAACCGAAAAAAAGGCGACTTAGGAAAATATCAACATCAAAAAGTTTTGATACGAGGGCAAGATTGGCAGACACTACATGAAAGAACATATCAACCTAAGAGTGGGCTTTTGGAAAAGAATTTTAGATTGACTTGATTGAAATTGTCAGAATGTTCATTAAATGGATACTAAAAACCTTATTCCAAACAGATTGTCCCATTGGTTTTTCTGGATTTCATGTTCCTTTTCTAAGAATGAATATCTATACCTCTCATGATCATTTATTCCACCCCTATAATAAATTGAGAAGATGTATGAGTGCATTACATTGGTGGTCAAGTTGAAAGGAAAATAAATAAATGTTGGTAACCTTTTTTTTGGGTAAATTTTTGAAAAAAAAAATATTCTTTTGAGAAAAATCTTGCATTACTAAGAGAGAGAAAGAAACAAAAGTGAATGATGAATATACAAATCTGAAAACATGATGGCTAGTCTTCGGGCATAACTGGACTAGGACTCAATAAAAGATGTGATGTAAATGAAAGGAGATTTAAAGAATTCAGCAGATGTGTGGGACTTGAGAAAGGCAAGATGAGCTTGAGAATCTTGTTACCACAATTGAGAATGCATTTGCATACATTCATGGAATAATTCAGGGAGCATGACATCGACATGTGCATAACATTCATAACATTCATTATATTCATGACATGCATGACATTTCACTAGTGCATTTTTTTGAATTATTTGTTAAGAATTAGGATAAGAAGTTCTGAATGATTAAAATTTTGAGGAAAAAAGAAAATATAAGAGATGGTAATTTGAAAAAATGAAGAGGTATGAGAAGATGATGAGAAAAATGCTTTTTTGAAAAACCTTAGATGAGAGCAAAGTCCAGTTTAGCTGGCACCTTAAATGAGGATGAAGCCTAATATTGTTGGCATCAAAATGAAAGTTAAGCCCAGTCAAACCCATGTTAACTGGCATTCTGAATGAAACTTTTATTTTTCAAAAGTCTCAATGCCTCTGATAAGAGGAGCACAAGTTTATTTTTAAAAGTTCCAATGCCTCTGGTGAGAGGAGCACAAGGTTATTTTTCAAAAGTTCCAATGCCTCTGGTGAGAGGAGCACCAGGTTATTTTTCAAAAGTTTCCATAACCTCTGTTGAGAGGAGCTTTTTTGTTTCAAAGTCTCATTGCCTCAGTTGAGAGGAGCTTTTTGTTTTCAAAAGTCTCATAACCTCTAGTGAGAGGAGCTTTTATTTCATGATCATCTTGCATTCCTTAGTCTTATGATAGGAGAGACTAGGAATTTCACTTCGCATTCCTTAATCTTGTGATAGAAAAGATTAGGAAATCTTATTCTACATTCATTTCCTTAGTCTTTTGATAGGAGAGACTAGGAAAAATTCATTTTTTGCATTCCTTAGTCTTATGATAGGAGAGACTAGGAAAACTTCATCTTGCATTCCTTAGTCTTATGATAGGAAAGACCAGGAAATTTCATCTCACATTCCTCAGTCTTATGATAGGAGAGGCTAAAATAGGAATTTCACTTTGCATTCCTGAACCTTATGATAGAAGAGGCTAGGAAACTTCATTTTGCATTTATTCCTCAATCTTTATAAGAGAGGAAGATTAGGAAATTTCATTTTGCATTTATTCCTTAGACTTATGATAGAAGAGGTTAGGAAATATCATATTTTACAAAAAAAAAATCATTGATAGGTCTTGCATTCGGACAAAATGGTTGTCTATGTCTTTGCACCATTACTGTTTCACAGCAAAGCGCAAAGAGGGGCAGCTGTAGACACCTAATTTTGTCCGAACCATTTTTTTATATATAATCAAAAAATCAAAAATCAAAAAAATAAATAATGATAAAAAGAAACAAGTTAATTTTGGTCAAATTCATGTGAAGCACATGCAAAATTCACATCTTCAAGAGTTGACTAAAGTTGATATTGTTGCCAAAAATAAAAGAAAAATAATCAGCCATTAAATCAATGAATAAATTAGCAAAAGGAAGGAAATAAATTGGGTGAAATAAAATCTGAAAATTGATTACCAAAAATAAAAAAAATGAAATGGAAATTTTTTTTTTTAAAAAAGAGGGAAAGTCAAACAAAATAAATGAAAAATCCCATGATCATGGGATCAATTATAAATTTTTGATTGCTTTCCATGAAACTTGGAGGCTATAAAAGCCAATGAAAAGGAAAATAAGAGGGGAACAGAGGCAAAAAAAAAACAATACACGCAGAAAAAAAAACCTAGAAAGAAACCCTAAGAAAACCCTAAGAAAAACCTGAAAAAACCTTGAGAAACGGTAGGAAATTTTGGCTACTGCTCTTGTTCCACTGGGGCACCCTACCTCGCACCACCATCATCACGGCCACATCTCCTCAAGCCTCCTTAATCCCTGTTCACCATCTTCATCATATTACTGTTGTCCTCGTTCGGTCCTACCCCTGTTTGTGGCCCAAGCTCGCTGCCTGTCACCATACTGTCTCTGTTCCTCGCCGATCATCCCTGTTCATCGCCGTTGCTGTTTCTTCTTCAGCGCACGCCCCTGTCCAGTTGCTCTTTGCTTCAAGCCTCCAGTGTGCTATGTTGTTTCTGTCCTGGTTCGCTGCTGCTTGTATTGTGAAGATAGTAAGAAAGACCAAAAAAAAGGGTGCTAGCAACGTGAAATAAGAAAGAAATCGTGGAAGAGCTGTCGTAAGAAAGCTACTGGAACGGAAACCTGAGTTGTGGTCATAGGTTACGTGAAGCAAAAGTGGCAAAACAGATGTTGCGACAGTAAATGTGAAAGGAATGACCACTAATATTGCTGCTATATTCAAGAAGAGAAATAAGAAAGCTTGCACACATTACTACATGTACGTGAATTATTGTTGCTGCAATATTCAAAGAAACAAAAAGGTAAGGGATCTTTATAGTGCTCATTTATTTATATTTTAATTGCCTTCAAATATGTGGTTTGAATGGTTTTACGTGTATGTGTGATGAGTGCATATTGATTGGATTAAAATATTCTAAGCTAATTGATTGATTATTTAACATGGACAAGATTGAAGCTTAATTGGTTGGTGAGTAGTTTAGATACACGTTTAAAGTTGAGTTGTAATAATAAAATAATTCTCTTAGTAAGTTCTCTTTTATGTTTAGGGATTTACAAAATAAAATGTAAACTTTGCTATTAAAAATAAAATATATTCATATGAAAAAAGGATTGATATAAGCGCAATAAAATTATTTAACAATATAAAAATAAAAAAGGTAGAGTTACGCTTAAATAATTTCTAGGTAAGAAAATTCTATCTAAGGCCTCACCAGCTTAATGGAGGGTCTAAATAGATTTTCAATAACAAATCATTTTAAAAATAAATTTTTATAAAATTATAATAAAAACAATTAGTTACAAAATTAAAAAAAATATTAATGGTTTGTAATAATAATATTAGTAGGTAACAAAATAAGGGAGTAAATAAATAAAATAACTAGAATTAGATATCAAAATAATAATGAATATGAATATGAATTACTCCAATGATGAAATATCAAGAGAATTACGCTTAAGTGATTTTCTTGAACATTTCTAGGTAAAAAAATTCTCTCAAGGCCTTGCCAGCTTAATGGATGGTCTAAAGAGGGTTTTCGATAACAAGTGATTTAGATTTAGTATAAAAAATAAAATAAGATGTATTAAAAACTAAAATTAAAATAATTAATTACAAAAATAAAATCATAAATATAAAGAAATATTAATAATTCAATAACAATAATAAATAATAATAATGATAATAAATGATAAAATAGGATTATAATAGTTAATAATAATTATTAAGATTGAGTATTGATTACTCCGATGATAAGATTCCAAAAGAGATTACGCTTAAGTAATAGTTTGGAAGTCTTTAGGTCAAGCAATTTCTTTCAAGATCTTACCAGCTTAATGGAAGGTCTAAAAGGAAATTTTTTGAAAAAATAATTCATATTCATTCTCTAATAAAATAAATTAATAAAAATTAAAATTTAATAAAATAGAAGTAATAAAAATGATAAGATAGCAAGAATGAATTAAATAGGAATCGAAATGGAATTTTTCATAAAACATTAAAATGAATCCGACGACGGAGCCTCTTCAAGTAAGTCGCATAGTACTACTTGAATACTCTTGAGGTGAGGAAAATTTTTTAAGCTATCCCACCAGCTTAATGGAGGATGCTTAGAAATATTTTCCAATATTAAATTATTGAACTTAAGATTAACTAAGGCAAATTTGAGATAACCTAAAGCTAGTTGGTACCATTTTAGGATGGGCGTTGCGAGGGTGCTAATCCTTCTTCACACGTAACCGTACTCCCGAACCCTAAATTTGAGATGTAGACCAGTCTTATCCATAGTTTGAATAGGTGACCAATCACACCTAGGTAGAATGGTTGGTGGCGACTCCATAGATTTTGTGTCTAGCTATTAGGTTTTATCCAAAACTTAATAGGTTACGACAAGAAAAGTCAGAAATTACCTTAATAGATGCATGGATTACTTGGCTTGTTGCTTGGAGGATGTCCACAGCCACTTCCTCTTTCTTCCACAGGAGCCAGATACCGCCAGAAAAGCCATTGGCATCCACTCTGAAGGAGCAATCAAATCCTAGCGAGTTGCATACATGTTCTGATGTGTCTCTTGAGACCCTTATTTCAACAATGATGGCAACACTTGGAGAATTAATATTGATAAGTTGTAACAGCCCGTTACCACATTTTTTACGTATTTCGATACAACTTTTTCGGTTGGGTTGTCTGCGATGCCATTAACATTCTACAGTGATAGTGATAAATGATAACATTTATTTAACAAATATGGACTATGAAATTCTTTTCATATTTCCTTACATCTAACATCCCCTATTATCTTTGTTTAAATAAAGTAGTATTGTATACTTATGTCTGAAATGTAAAAGAGAAGAGACTGTACCTATCATGTTTAACATAATTCGCCCCAACGCTTTATATTTAGCTATATCCATCTGGGAGCTAATTCTCTAACTCCGTGTCTTTTATCTGTGGAGTTAAAACAAAGGAGTGAGCGAACTACGCGCTCAGTAAAGGAGACATATGCTGCTTTATAAAACCAAAACTATATACCACAAACTATTTATTTTTCCTAAAATCATATCAAATAGGAAAATAGTGGTTATAGTACACAGTACTCTCAATACACCATTCAATCATTGGCTCAACAGTTTACAATAAAATGAATTAAACAGTAAATAGGATTTAACAAATCCTCTCAGTAAACAGAAATCAACAAGTTGAGACTAGGTATCACCTTACAAATAAATCATGCTATGTTAAATAGGATTTAACAAATCCTCTCAGTAAACAGAAATCAACAAGTTGAGACTAGGTATCACCCTACAATTAAATCATGCTATCATCGTTCTCCTTCCCCCTTACGAGAACGGAAATCTTCCGCTATTGGGGTGCACCTGTAGGCAATCGCCCCTCACGGCTATCTCTGCTAGATCTATGGCCATAATCTATAGGTGGTCCTCGGGTCCACTTGCCAAGTGACCTCGAGACCGCTGATGACTTGGCGGGTCAATCAGCCTTGTGACACCCTGGGATGCACCCGCGGGTCCATCGACCCGAGCCATCGCCCCAGGCGGGTCACTCAGTTACGTGAATAATAATGTATGAACTCAGGGCCTAAAGTCTCAAAATCAAATTATATCTCATGTAAAACCTTTAAGGAATTATTTCATAATTTCATCATTTTCTCAAAATGATTTTCTTTCCAAAAAGGTTTTAAAAACAGTCCGCAATCTCACTGAATCCGTGTGAGAAAGGCACGGGTTAAACTGACTCGCCGTGGCTAGTTCGCCCATGGTCAACTCGCCCAAAAAGGTTTTATATTTTCTATTTACAAAGATATTAAAATTTGCTCATTTTTCGTTTAGAAAATGCAAATTGAAATCTGTTCACCATGGTCAGCTCGCCCATGGTCAACTCGAAAGTGGAGTGAACAAGTGTTCGCCCGCCAACCCTTGCTTTTAAAAGCAACTAGTAAAACTAGCTCTCCCTCAGTGGCTCGCCCATAACTTTCTTACAAAAGGGGTCGCCCGCCCCAAAACATTATAAAAGGGTTTGCCTCTCTGTGGCTCGCCCGAATTTCTATTAAAACAGGGTCACTCGCCCAAGGTATCATAAAGAGTTCGCCCACATTGGCTTGCTCGGATTTTTAGTAAAACAGGGGTCGTTCGCCCCAACATCAGAAAAAGGAGGGCTTGCCCGCCCTGTACCAGTTCGCCCAATCATAACATAGGGGTCGGCTTTTGGCTCGCCCAAATCAAAACAATTATCAAACCAATGCATGTCATAAAACAAAACAATTTCTTAATAATTTCCATAAAATTTAACTCCACAGGACATGCATTCACATCACACACATCTCCTTTACCTGGTATTACGAAGCATAGCTTCTTGCTCACCTTCCTGATCACCTTTACCGAATCCTTAATTCTCAGCTGCAAAATGATTTATTAAAACTATTAATATTTTCTTTTCTAAATATTTCCAGCACTTTGGCGAGACTTAAGATAAATCAACTAGCTCGCCTACAGAGATTTTACTAGCTCGCCCAACTGAGCTCTTACTAGCTCGCCTAACTGAGCTTGCCATTCATCAAATGGCTTACACGTGGGAGCTCGCCCAACTTTACTCGCCATTACTATAATGGCTTACTCGTGGGAGCTCGCCAACATTCAACTCGCCATTCCAATTCAACCTTAATTGTGGGAGTTCGCCCACAATTCAACTCGCCATTGCCTAATGCACGTGAGTTCGCTATACACGGATTTCTATTCAGAGATGGGATCGCCTATGGTTTAAACTAACATGTGGCGACCTCGCCACTACCACACTCCATATTATTTAGCTCGCCCTTGCTGGCTAAGCTCGCCCATCTTTCATCATTTTATACCCTTTCCATTACTTTCCTTATTCATTCTCGATTATTTTCCCATCATCCTACTACAATTTCAACCCAGTTTCATTTTATTCTTTATCTACTTCAAGATATGAATTTAGTCTATTTCTATGATTTAACAAGAATAAATCAAAAGCAACACTATAATCATGCTTCTCATACTTGAAATCATAGAAATATATCATTCAATCTCAAGAAACCATTAAATCTCACCTTAATCAACTGCACTTTTAGAACAGAGCACTTTCTGTCTCATGTTGGCCTTACTTTGCTTATTCCTCTAGCTCATCAACAATGGAGGAAAGGTTTTGCAAGCAGGTTTTCTTATTTAGCCAACTTAAGGAAGAAGTTTAGTAAATCAAGCATGGTAGAAATGGAAGAAATCAGAACATAAACTTGCAGTTGCATAGTTTTCGTGAAGAAGGTGGAATTTTGCTAAATCGGTTTTCCTCAAGTGTTTCTTCTTATATATCCATGCTAATCCAATCAAAACCCATCAATTGGCCTTTATTTCATTTCTTTCATCATTTCACATCTTATCATGCATTAAAAAACCAAAGAAAAACTGCAGCAAAAAGGAACAGCTATGGGAAACTATTTTCTGCACGTTTTGACTTACTTCACTTTGCCATTAATTGTCTAAACCAATTTGTACAGAAGAAGCAAATGGCGTGAAGTCCATAGCCTCTTTTCTTGACTTATTGCACCTTTGTCTTATTCCTTGTCTAATAAGGTTAATTCCTTTATTGACTTTAACTTTTCTCTATTTATTGTCTTCAACCGTATGACTTGCAAAGTCAATTTTGGCTGCAAAATGGTTTGAATCTATTTTCATTTTGTCCACAAGTGTTGATTCCAGTTCACCTCCTCATCTTGAGACCTTAGCTTGCTCTCACTACATCAATTCGCCAACTTTTCATCTCGCCAATATTCTCATGCTCGCCCTTAGTTCTTAACTTGCCACTTGGTATTAACGTTTGTCTTTACTTAATTATTGGCATCGTCACATGATCTTGATGCCAACTTAAGATTTGGCTATTACGAGCTGATTTCCTTCCTTTAGGCGATCATATTGAGGTTTGGCGATTACAACAATTGTTACATTGTTGGCGATTATAGTGTATTACTCTACTCGCCCACTTTGCTATGATTCCCCACAAGTTGGCGATCACAATTAGCATTTTAAATTTGCTCAATCTATATGGGCGATCAGAAGCCCTCGCCCCATTCGGCTATCATCTAATTCAACATATCGTGGCGAACTCACCTATTTGCCAAGAAGGAAATAAAATCAACTCGCCATCATCCATTGGCGATCATCCTCCTGCTTGCCCATTGGCGAGCTGTTCCATAGTACTCACCCATAGAGTATTTCATAGAAATGGCTCCATTCACATCCTACGTTAAAGAGCTTTTCACCCAAATGAAAATCAATATTCATTATTTACTTCATTTACATTATCAAATTTTTTGAAATTTGGGTCTACATGTAACATCCCGTTACCACATTTGCACGTATTTCTATACAACTTTACTGGTTGGGCTGTCTGCGATGCCATTAACATTCAACAGTAATAGTGATAAATGATAAGCATTTATCTATTAATTATGGAATATGAAATTTCTTTTTCATTATTCCTTATATCTGACATCCCCTATTAACCTTTATTTCACTAAGATAGTACTGTATACATATGTCTGAAATGTAAAAGAGAAAAGACTGTACCTGTCACGTTTAACGTGCCATGCCTCAGTGCTTTAAGCATAGCTATACCCATCTGAGAGCTAATTCTCTCAACTCCGTGTACTTCTTATCTGTGGAGTTAAAACAAAGGGGTGAGCGATTCATACGCTCAGTAAAGGAAACATATGCTGCTTTAAATAAAGCAAAACTATATATCACAACTCATTTGTTCTTTTCTTAACAATAACCCAGTAGAAAAGACAATGGATATATAGTAAACAACTCTCTTAAAACACCATTCAAATCATGGCTAACAGTTTACTTTAAAATGTGGTAAACACTATATAGGATTTCAACAAATCCTCACACGTTAACAGAAACTGGTAAGTTGAGACTAGGCAACAATTAAATCATGCTATCATCGTTCCCCCTCCCCCTTGCGAGAACGGAACCTGCCGCTTTTGGGGTGCACCCGTAGGCCATCGCCCCTCACGGCTATCTCAGATCTATGGCCATAATCTATAGTGGTCCTCGAGTCCACTTGCCAAGTGACCTCGAGACCGCTGATGACTTGGCGGGTCCATCAGCCCTGTGACGCCCTGAGGTGCACTCGCTGGTCTATATGACTCGAGCCATCGCCTCAGATGGGTCACGCAAAGTATATAATTAATAACGCATGAATTCAATGCCTAATGTCTCAAAATCAAGTTATATCTTATGTATCATTTCCACAAAATGATTTGATTTCTTATAAAACGATAAAACACCAAAAACAGCCCGTCATCTCAACTTTTAAAACCTGCTCGCCCATGGTCAGCTCGTCCGATATGGCTTGCCCATGGCAGCAGCTCGCCCATGGCGGAGAACATGTGTTCGCCCGCCCAACTTTGCCCTTTAATTCGACAAGTAACTTTGGCTCGCCCTCGGTGGCTCGCCCATTAGGCAACTCACCCAAGGGTCAACTCGCCCCAAAAAGGTTTCATATTTTTATTTTTGAAATATTTAAAATTATTCATTTTTCGTTTAGGAAATTACACTTTAAAACCGTTCGCCAGGGTCAGCTCGTCCTTCACAGCTCGCCCTAACTAACTCGACAAGACGGCGAATTAGTATTCGCCCGCCACTTAGCTTTTCAAAACATCGTTGATAGCTGTTCGCCCGCCTTATATTTAAAACCAGGGCTGCCCGCCCAAACACATTAAAAAGGGTTCGCCCGACTATGGCTTTACCCGAATTTCTCTTTAAAACAAGGGCACTCGCCCAGTTCTCATAAAAGTGAGCTTGTCACTTAGCTCGCCCCGTAGCTTTCCTATAAAAATAGTTCGCCCGCCCTTAAAACTAGAAACGGGTGTATAAAAATTATAAAGGCCTTGGCTCGCCCGCCAATACGAATTCGCCCAACATAAAAACACAAGGGCTAACCAACATAAAAATACAAGAGCTCGCCTGCCCTGTATCAGTTCATCCAGAAAACAGCATAGGGGTCGGCTTTTAGCTCGCCCGAGTCAAAATAATTATCAAATAACTTCCTCAAACAATGCATGTCAGAAAACAAAACATTTAACTTAATGTTTTCATAAAATTTACTCCACAGGACATGCATCACTTCACACACATCTCCCTTACCTGTTAGAAACGAAGCCTTGCTTCGCCCTGCTCTCTGTTCGCCCATAGCCATTCCCAATTATCGGCTGCAAATTATATAAATTCCATTAGTATTTTCTTTATATATATTTTTTCATTACTTGGGCGAAATTGAAATAAATCAAATGACTACTCGCCAACTGAGCTCCACTAGTTCGCCCAGATGAGCTCGCTATTCACCATATGGCTACCACGTGGCATATCGCCCGCCATTACTCATCGTAGGTTTGTGAGCTCGCCCAACATTCAACTCACGAGGCCTACATTGGCTTAATTGTGGGAGTTCGCCCACAATCCTATTCGCTCAATGCCTTATGCATTTGAGCTCGCCCATTACTTCACTTCACTAAAGTTGGGCGTTCTCGCCCTTTGACACACACTTTACATTGCCGAGTCACTTATCTTCTACTCGCCTCATTGGCGATTACTTCCTGTTCAACCTGGGCGATCACTGTAATCGCCATTGTCGTCACTTATTCCATTATTTTCCTTGTTTTCATATTCTCTAAAGATCTAACTAAAAAAAACAAAACTGTATCTGTGTTTATTACTTCATAAAACATAGAAATCTATCATTGAGCATCAAGAACTACTCAGAAAATATGAAACTCACCTCAACCACTGCACTTCCAGAACATGTTGTTTTCTGTCTCATGTTGGCCTCCATTTGTTTATTCCTTCAGCTCACCAGGCTAAGAAAGAAAGGTTTGCAAGCTATTTCACTTGTTTAGGCAACTGAGGAGTGAAACTCAGTAGATCAAACATGGCAGAGAAATGGAAGAAACAGAGAAATGGCTCTCGTGAAGAAGCTGGAATTGGCTAACTCGTTTTTCCTCAATTGTTTCTGTTTATATAACCATGCTCAACCAATCAATAGCTACCGCCTGTCCCTTATCCTGTTTCATTCATCATTCCTCACGTCTATCATGCATTTAATGCATGAAGAAAACTGAGGCACAAGTGGCGTGAAAGTCCTCCTTCCACACTCCTTTTTCTCAGGCTATTGACTTTGTTTTACTCCTCAACCAATAGGGTTAATGCCTTACTGACTTTAACATCTTCACCATTAATTGTCTTCAACCGTATCACTTACAAGTCAATTTTGGCTGCAATAGTCACACGCTGATTCCATTCCAGTTTATTCAATATATATGGGCGATTACATGTCCTCACCCATTTGGGCGATCTTCCCAGCAACACAATTGGCGAACTCATTGGCCAATAAGGCCATTAATCATACTCGCCATAATCATCACTTGGAAAATCAGATATCACGTAACATTGGGCGATCACCCTTGCTCGCCCACTGGCTAGCTGCTCTATCTACTCACCAAATACATTCTATGGCGATCACGGCCCTCGCCACACACGGGCCATCATCGAATCACAGCATTAGCGAACTCACCTATTCGCCCAACCAAAGAGCAACCAACCAACTCGCCAATTGCTTAGATTCCCCACATTTAGAAATTTTTTTATTTAGCAATTTTAATTTCTTTAATTTGTATGGGCGATCAGGAGCCCTAGCAGATTTTGGTGAACTAATATACTCGCCCTCGCCATTATCCATTGGCGGTCTGCTCGCCCATTGGCGAACATACTACCTTGTTCGCCCATTAACGAGCTGATCAACATTCTCGCCCCATACATTATTTCACCGAAATTGCTCCATTCTCATCTCATGATAACGAGCTTTTCAACCAAATGGAAATAAATGTTCATTATTTATTTAATTTCCATTTTTAATTTATGAAATCAAACTCTACAGTAGTGTAGAATCAGATTTTACACTACAGTAGTGTAGAATCAGGTCTTACATAATTTCCTTGAAATTCCTTCTAAATTTTGGGCTACCTACCCCTCGAGCATTCTAAAACAAGTATCTCATTGGGAATGATTCAAGAGGGGAGGAGTTAAGCAATAATCCTGCTAATTCCAGCAGCATCTTGACCTCTCCGGATGGGGTCTTACACAGAAGGTTTGGTGATTGGAAGTGTTGCGGCATCACCAGCATCCTGTAGTCGATCTTTTTCCTCCCTTGTTGTCTAATTGGCTTGATGACCATTGTTAAGGGATTGGTCGTCGGGCATGATTTCCATAGGACATCCATCTCTTTGTCCTCTTGCAAAATCATTTCTCTCACTGTGTCGATCAGGACTTGGTTCAATGAGATCTGTCTCAAAAGGGGGAGATTTTCTATCGTCGCTGGTATAAACATCGGAGTTTGGCTCTCCAACATGTGCGTGTATGGCAGGAGCTTCTCTAAGTCCATCGAGAGCACTACATTGTTCCATGCACGCATGATCTGATCCAAGTTCCAATCCAGCGTTTGGTGACGGTGCCCAAGTAGTATCTTTAGGGCTTCCTTTATATTTAAAATCCTGCCATGTTAGACCAAGAACATCCTTCCTAGGTTCTCGAATTGTTCTATTGGCTCTGTCATGGTTTCTTGAAACGCCTTTTCCTCTGTTTTTCTCTTTAATGTTTTTAGAACTTTCACCCGTGAATGTGAAAATATTTTTCTTCGGGTTAGTCTCACCATGGTCAAAGCTCTGCCAAGGTGAATTACTGTTGACTGACTCCTTTATGGCAGCTCTGTCATTTGACAAGATCGAGCTGTCTAAGTCTCTGTGATTGAAAGGTTTGTTCCCATTAACCCTTTGCTAAGCAAGTGACTGTTGTTCTCCACTACTCCTTTGTTCCAAGGATTTGCCTTTTCCTTTTTCCTTGATCGACTGAGCCGGGTATCCATTCGGGTTTTCTGGACCCGTTCTCTGTTCTTTTCAATACGTCATTTTCTTCCTAGTTACAATCATCCATGGTCCAAAGGGCTCCTTGGTACCTTCTTTCTTTCTATTTTCCTCAGGTTCCTTGGTTCTTTGTTCGTCAACTTGTTGAGTTTGGGGTGGGGGGTTAGAGACTTCCATGCTTTCTTTGCCTGCAGTGCAATTCTCCTTTCTATGTCCAATGCATCCACATTGGAAACACAGGTTAACCCCTTCGTAGAGGACTGGTTGAATAAGTTTGCCAATTCTAATTTTGGGAATGAGTGGTTTATCCAGGTCAACTTGAATACAAATCCGGGCAAACCTCCCCCTGGTGTTTGTCTCTGTAAAGGAGTCAATTTTTAGGAGTGTTCCAAGTTGGTTTCCTACTTTCTGGAATATATTTTTATCAAAAAATTCTGTTGGAAGACCAGGAAGCCTTGCCCACATAGCTGTGGTCAAGAAAGCTTTAGATGTTTCTGCTGTGAACCTCGGTTCCCAAATTCTCATAGTGAGGTGGTAGGACCCAATAAACCACGGACCACCATATATAACTCTTTGAAAGTCTTCTAAGAAATGGTACCGGAACAGAAAGAAATCTTGACCAAGATCAACATAGTCCATTCTTCCACTTGGCTTCCACAATGCACAAACACAGGGATAAAGGAAGTTGTAACCCACGGTTTTACCAAATGTTTTAACAATCACCGCGTTTTTCCAAGGTCTTCTGATTCTATTTTTCTCTGCTTTGGACAACAGAATGGTGGGGATGTCATCCTCTACCTCTGGTTTCACATCATAGTCGTCATCCATGAAGTTGGGGATGAAATTCAAAGATTCCTGAGCTAGTCCATTCGAGCTTAGAAGTGAATCTTGGTAGGAAGTGAGTTGGCCAGGAGCATCACGCATTTCACAATCAATGGTTTTGTATTCCCCATTCTTTGTTCGTTTCACACTTCGAGCTTTCAGATCGTCTTTCTCAGTGCAAGTAGAGAGTTCAGAAAGTTTTCTTTCATTTCAGGGTTCTTCTAAGATTACACCTATCCATAACGCATTATCGTATCTTATCTATTACTATCAAATCTACCTATATTGATTTCATTAAAGAAACTAAGTGGTTGCAACTTTTATATCTTGATTCTTGAAATCTGAAGCTACACTATTCAAATTTTAATGTACTTAAATTTTTGAAATGGAAACATTGAACCTTCTAGCTTTAAAGATTATGTTTGGAGCAGTACAAAACATATGCATCATTATTAAATTTGTTTACTTGTCCTTTTTTGTTGGATGAGTCTCAATGTGAAATACAATTGTCCCAGTTTGTCTATGTCGTGACTCATCGGCTCAACCTGAATGTGTAGAAGTGTAGAAATAAAGAAGCCTTGGGACCATTGATAATGTTTGAAGTTTTCGTTTAACACAATATAACATTTTAATTCTACATCAAGATATTGTGATATTGTATTATAATATAAAAATAGAGACTTAATTCATAATTGTGAGTCGCTTTTTATGTGACAAATTTATAAAATTTTCGAATCAAAATGTATAATATTTCACATATTGCTGCGGATATCCACACACACGGTCCCAAATATGGATTCGTTATATGCTTTTCTGGGCTAGATAATCAATGCTAACCAATTTGCCTTCTACAAATTGGAACAACATAAAATAATGGAAATTGTGTGCCGTGGCCGATGGGGCAAATGAGTTTCATGTCTCTGACCTTGTCATGTTGTGTTCAAATATCATTCAATGAGGAAAATAAAAAAAATAAAAAAAATACCATTCTTGAAAACTTAATCACCAAAAATTCTATAGAAAAATTAAAGAACAAGAATTAAGGGATACAAGATATTCGAGGCAGGAGAACCAGATGGCTATATACAGGCGAAATAATGAGAATTAGGAGTTATATTGTTTTAAAAAAATAATAAAGATTTGATGGGTAGCATAGCACAAAGATGGAGAGCGCTAGAAAGGGAGAATAACTGGGCGGGATTATTAGAACCTCTTGATAATGATCTCCGCAAGGTTATTATTCACTATGGTGAAAGAACTCAAGCTGTTATAGATGCCTTTAATGGCGAGAAGGCATCGAAATGGGTTGGATTTAGCCGATATTCGATGGAGGATTTCTTCTCCAAAGTGGGGTTAGAGATAGACAATCTATACAAGTACGAAGTAACCAAATTCTTCTATGCAAGATCAGAAATCCAAATCTTTGATTGGTTTTCAGCTGGGGAATCCAACTGGATCGGGTATGTGGCCGTGACGACCGACGAAGGAAAGGCTATCTTGGGCAGGAGGGACATTTTGATATCTTGGAGAGGCACCTTGCGAACCTTGGAATGGATTAATAATCTTCAAGCAGATTTAGTCTCAGCTGCCGACGTACTTGGAGACGATGCAGATCCGAAGGTGCACCATGGTTGGCATTCTTTATATACTGCAGAAGACCCAAAATCCATGTACAATAAAACCAGTGCTAGAGAGCAGGCAAGTTTAATTAACTTTAGTTAATGCATATTCAACACATAATATGTAAAACAAATACATAATTGAGAAGAAACTTTAGCAGGTTCTAAGTGAGCTTCGGAGACTGGTGGACTTGTACAAAGACGAAGAAATCAGCATAACTCTGACAGGCCATAGCTTAGGTGCCGCGATGGCCACCCTCAACGCAGTAGACATTGTTGCCAATGAATATAACAAGCCGACGGCAGAACAATACAAGGCTCTCATGGTCACAGCCTTTGTATTCGGCAGCCCTCGCGTCGGGGACTCAGGCTTCAAGAAAGTCTTCTCAGGACTAAAGAATCTTCATGTCTTGCGCATTATCAATGACTCAGACATCGTTGCTTCACTACCATTACCATTACCTTTACTGCAATATACCCATGTTGGGGATGAATTATTGATCGATACCCGCAAATCTCCATTCATGAAATCTTATGTGGATTTCAATAAGAATTTGGTGATTGCTCATCAGTTGGAACCACCCTACCTGCACGGAGTCGCAGGTACACAAGGGGCCAAAGGAGAGTTCAAGTTGGCTGTGAATCGAGATATCTCGCTTGTAAACAAATACTTGGATGCACTGAAAGACGAATATAAAGTTCCAGTTGAATGGTGGGTTGAAAAGAATAAAGGAATGACTCAGAAAAATGATGGTTCCTGGATATTAGATGATTATGAACCAGGTCCTCCAATTGTTTGAATTAATCTATTTCTAGATCGTGTAAAGGTTCACTTCATTGCCCATCCAATTTATGATTTGGTTCATTTATGCCAGTATGGTTCCGAATTAAGATCAAAGTGTGTTAATGGCGTTTTTTAATATATTGTATATGAAATTAAAATTAATCATAGGAGTTGATCAACCAACAAAAATGGGTTTATCACTAATTTGGCAATATGATCCTGTCTAATTTAGACTTTATTTGTTGGTAGAGTTGGATGGGATTATCTTCATTCATTTTTTTCGTTGGTTGCCAAATGATTAAGACAAAGACTTACCTTGATTTCCCAGGTAGGGTTATATTTTGTTCCTTTTAACAATTGGTCTATGCTTAGTTTTGTCATTAGGGATGAGGCCTAATCATATAATATTATTTCTTCATCCATTTCGATGGAAAATAAAGATTTTCTGTCATTTTCAAGGTCAACAATAGGGGAGATTTCTGGGCATATTATCAGTCTATTGAAAGAAATTTAGCTGAGCAGTTTAGTTTTATTAGTTAGTTTAAATAATTTTGTTTAAATAATTTTTAGTAGGTTTGAGATTTCAATTTCAGGATATGCATTTTTTTTCTAATCTCAAATTGCTAATATTGTTTAAAAAAATTAGCTACGGAATTAAGGTTTAGTAATTCCTATTATATTCAAAAAATAATAATAATTAAAAATTTTCTATTTCAAATTTGCACTCACTTCTTTCATGAATATTTCAATGCCTTTTCTATAAATAAAATTGTCTTGTTCTTAATAATTAAAAACAATTATCAAACTTTAGTAAATAATACAAATGAAATCTGATTGAACCTTTTCTTTTCTGGTCGATGAATTTTATTGATAAAAAAAATATTATGTTTAGTCAAAAACATAAATTTGAACTTTTTCTTTATAGTTTAATGGTATTTTATCTTTCGATGGATGGATTGATACGGGAAAAAAAAAGCTGTACCACAGAATGATAATTATTTCTGAAATTAAGATATAATATTACTTATTTTACTTCTATTTTTAAATTCAATCAATTTCATCCTTCCTATTTTGGATCTGGTTTAGGGCTTGAAGCATAAGTGGCTTCCCGGGCACCCAGCTCAACAAAGAAAAAGGCCTAGTTCGGTCCATTTACATTGTATTATGCCAAACTAAAATAAGAAATAATTGGCTTTAAACTTGGTTATCCACACAAATTCAAAGGTTTTTTTTTTAGATGAATTTGGATAAAAATTTTAAATTCATTAAATGAGTTTGAGTTTGAAAATTTAGACTCACAAAAAATGGCCCAAACTTGGGTTCACTATTTTAAACCCAAGTTTGACTTGACTCGGCTTGCTAACTATTATTTTTTTTTACTATATTTTATACTAATACATTTTTAATTACTTTTGATTTTTTTTGCAATTTAATTTGAGTTTATATTATTTGTTAAGACTTTAATTTAAATTTTTATGTTTCTTGTAAATTTTTTTTGTAAAAATTTATTCAAATTTATTGTGTTACATTTATTAACTATTATGTGTTTTAATATTTTTATATTTTATTATAATTTTTTAAAAATAATATTTGAATAGACTTGAATGGGTTTGGACTTATTTATTATATGTAAAATCGGGTTTGGTCAAAAAAATTAGATCCAAAAAATGGGTCGAGCTGGGTTTGAGTTTACTTTCAATTCCTTAATAACTTACTTAAGCTCGATCCGAACCCAATCTGACTTAATCGATGAATAGATCTAGTTGACCTTTAGGAAATTGGATTAAAGAAATGAAATAGAATTAATGGACTGTTTCTTAATTTAAGAAACCGGCGAAATTAGGCTATAGGCCAATGAATTGTCAATGTGTTAACTAATTCACATAGGTTTAGAAATAGAACAGTTATTGGAGTTTGGTCACTGAAAATAAGAGTTTGGTATTTTATGGAAAGATGATATAATAATTGGTAATTTTGTTTTCTTTTATTAAAACTAATGTATGTCAATGGAAGTCAAGAAGTAAGAATAAGACTTTAAGTGCATGTTTGGCACATGAGATTATTTAAAGGATAGGATGATTATCATCCTATCCCATGTTTATTATTCATTTAAGCAAAAGGATAGGATTAGTGAGAGGATAAGTCATCTATACCAAGAAGATAACTTAATCCTTTAGAAAAGTGGAGGATTATTTTTAATCCATAGGATAGGATATGTTTCAAAAAAATTTTATTAATGAATTTCCTATTTTATCCTTAAATTTTTCCAATAAAAAAATATCATTCTATCCTAATTTTAATCTTGCATATAACAAACATGGTTGTAACAGCCCGTTACCACATTTTTCGCATATTTCTATACAACTTTACCGGTTGGGCTGTCTACGATGCTATTAACATTCAACCGTAATGATAATCATTTATTTAATAACTACGGAATATGAAATTCTTTTCATTATTCCTTATATCTGACATCCCCTATTATCTTTGTTTTAATAAAGTAGTACTGTATACCTCTGTCTGAAATGTAAAGGAAAGGAGACTGTACCTGTCACGGTTAACATAATTTGCCTAGGCGCTTTATATATAGCTATATCCATCTGGGAGCTAACTCTTTAACTCCGTGTCTTTTATCTGTGGAGTTAAAACAAAGGGGTGAGCGAACTACGCGCTTAGTAAAGGAGACATATGCTGCTTTATAAAACCAAAACTATATACCACCAAATATTTATTTTCCTAAAATCATATTAACTAGGAAAACAGTGCTTATAGTAAGCAGTACTCTCAATACCCCATTCAAATCATTGGCTTAACAGTTTATAATAAAATGAAGTAAACAGTAAATAGGATTTAATAAATCCTTTTAGTAAACAAAATCTGTAAGTTGAGACTAGGCATCACCCTGTAAATAATTCATGCTATCATCGTTCTCCCTCCCCCTTGCGAGAACGGAATAATCATCCGCTTTTGGGGTGCACTCGTAGGCCATCGCCCCTCACGGCTAACTCAACTAGATCTATGGCCATAATCTATAAGTGATCCTCGGGTCCACTTGCCAGGTGACCTCGAGACCGCTGATGACTTAGCGGGTCCATCAGCCTCATAACTCATAATAATGCATGAAACTAGGGGCCTAAAGTCTCAAATCAAGTTATATCTCATGAAAAACCTTTATGGAATTATTTCATAATTTCTATCATTTTCTCAAAAATGATTTGTTTTCCAAAAGGTTTCATATTTCTTTTTACAAATATATTAAAAACAGCCCGTTTTCACCAATTTACGTATGAAAAATATGGGTTAACTTGGCTCGCCAGGGTCAGCTCGCCCATAGTGGCTCGCCCAAAATCAGTTCGCCCGTTGAGGTGAACTAGTGGTTCACCCGCCAACCATAGCACTTAAAACAAAAACACTGGCTCGCCCATAATGGTTCGCCTGATGACTAGTTCGCCTGTTATGGCATTCCCCATGGTCAACTCGCCCAACTATGGCAATTCCATGGTCAACTCACCTAAAAATGTTTATATTTTCTATTTTCAAAAATATTAAAATAGCTCATTTTTCGTTAAGAAAATACAATCGAAATCTGTTCGCCATGGTCAGCTCGCCAGTTCGGCTCGCCCATGGTCAACAATGCGGTGAACTAGTATTCGCTTGCCACCCTCTGCATTTAAAACAAAAACACTGGTTCACCCATTTCAGCTCGCCCATAATTTTCTTACCAAAGGGGATCGCCCGCCCCAAACATTATAAGAGGGTCACTCGCCCAAGGTGTAATAAAAGGGTTCGCCATCCATTGGCTCTCCCGGATTTCAATAAAACATGGTTGCTCGCCCAAAAGAACATAAAAGGGTTCTTTGTCCAAATGATAAAAGGTTTGGCTTGCCCGTCATAACAGTTCGCCCAATATTAGAAAAACAAGGGCTCGTCCACCCTGTACCAATTCGCCCAATCATATCATAAGGGTCGGCTTTTTAGCTCGCCCAAATCAAAACCATTATCAAAACAATGCATGTCATAAAACAAAACAATTTCTCAATAATTTCCATGAAATTTACTTCACAGGACATGCATTCACTTCACCCACATCTCCCTTACCTGGTCCAACGAAGCCTTGCTTCCTGCTCGCCTTCTTAATCGCATTCACTGAGTCCATAATTTCCGACTGCAAAATAAATTCTATTAATATTTTCCTTTTCAATATTTCCAACACTTAGCGAGATTTAATAATCAAATAGCTCGCCCATAAGAGTTCTCACTAGCTCGCCCAACCGAGCTCGCCATTCATCAAATGGTTTACAAGTGGGAGCTCGCCCACAAGTCAGTTCGCCATTGTCCAATTCCCTTACAAGTGGAGTTCGCCTAACTTTTCAACTCGCCATGCCTGTACATGGAGTTCGCCCTACATGGCTTTTTATTCTAAGGTGGGCTCGCCAATGACTTAACATGTGGCGACCTCACCCACAATCACACTTCACATTATTTAGCTCGCCAATGATGGTTGAGCTCGCCCATTTATCTTCATTTCTACACTATTTCTATTTCTTTCCTTGTTCATGCTCAATTATTTTCCAGACTATACCTTGTTCTAGTTTCTGGTATATTCTAGCAAGATTTAACTAAAACAAGGTTATTTCTATGTTCATTACTTTGTAAAACATCAAACTATATCCTCAAATACTAAAATAACCGTAGGATATGGAAACTCACCTTAACCAACTGCACTTCCAGAACAGCTTGCTTTCTGTCTCACATTAGCCTTACTTTGCTTATTCCTTTAACTCATCAAACTAAGGAGGAAAGGTTTGCAAGCAGGTTTACATGTTTAGCCAACTTAAGGATGAAGTTTAGTAGATCAAACATGACAGAGAAATGGAAGAAACAGAGCATAACTTGCAGTAGAATGGTTTTCGTGAAGAGGATGAAGTTTGCTAAATCGGTTTTCCTCAAATGTTTCTTCTTATATAGCCATGCTAATCCAATCAGAACTCATCACTTGGCCTTATCTCATTTCCTTCATCATTTCATGGGTCAATCATTCATTTAATGCATGAAGAAAAACTGCAGCTCAAGATGGAGTGAAAGTCTCCCTTCCACATGCCTTTTTCTGCTTCTATTGACTTTGTTTTATTTCTTGTCCAATAAGGTTAATTCCTTTATTGACTTTAACTTTTCTTTATTTATTGTCTTCAACCGTATGACTTACAAAGTCAATTTTGGCTGCAAAATGGTTTGAATCTATTTCCCATATCGTCAGCTTTTATTTCCATTTTGTCCACACAAGCTGATTCCAGTTCACCTCCTCGTCTTGAGACCTCAGCTCGCCAACTCAACTTCAGTTCGCCAACTCAATATCTAGAAATTACGAGATGATTTCCTTTTCTTGGCTATTACATATAGGTTTGGCGATCACAGAAATTGTCACATTGTTGGCGATCAACGATTATTGCTCTTCTCGCCACTTTGCTATGATTTATACCACAAGTTGGCTATCACATTTACTTCATTCATATGGGCGATCACAAGCCCTCGCCCATTCGGGCGATCATCCTAACCAAGAGACATGGCGAACTCACCTATTCGCCCTTGCCATCATCTAACTCGCCATCACCATTAGCGATCGTCCAACCTTGCTCGTCCATTGGCGAACTGTTCCATATATTCACCCATACATTATTTCACCGAAATTGCTCCATTCACAACTCAAGTTAAGGAGCTTTTCACCCAAGTGGAAATCAATATTCAATTATTTATTTAATTTCCATTATCGATTTTATGAAATTAGAGTCTACAGTAGTGTAGAATCATGTCTTACAATGGTAAAGGATAAAAAATCATCCTATCTTATGCTTAATCCTTGTGCACACCAAACATACACTACAAAAAAATAGAGCATTAGAGACGGAATTTGTAACCGAATTTTCGTCACAAATTTTTAATTTCCGTCACTAATTGTAATTAGTGACGAATTTGAGACGGAATATTCCGTCTCAAATTTCGTCTCTAAATTTAAAGTAGCTAAAAGTCTATTCGTCACAAATTTTTTTTTTTCCGTTGCAAAATCCTTTGCAAATTTGATACGGATATTTGCTACTAAAATCCGTTTCTAAAGCTATTTTTTTCCGTAAGAAAAATTGTAATGAAACAAAAAAAATAGTTTTTTCTACGACTTTTGCATTGGATTTTGCAACTGATTTTTTCCGTTGCAAAATTTTGTGACGAAAATTCCGATGCAATTTTCGTCACAAAAGAATTAATTTATTTAAATTAAAAAAAATCAAATTCTATAATTTGTAACAGAATTTTGGTAGAAAATTTCGTGAAAAATAAGTTGCAACGGAATTTGTAACTAAAAATTCCGTATATAATTCCATTTTTTTGTCACAACAAATATATTATTAAAACAATATAAAAATTAAAATTATAATTTGTGTCAAAATTCTGTCACAAATTTCGTCAGAAAACTGTGATAAAAAAAATCAACATTTAAATTATTATTTCATAGCTATTGAAATTGTTGAATTTCATTAAAAAACAATTAATTTTGTAAGCTAAAATCTAATTTCCAAGTACACCTAAAATTGAATCCAATTAATTTACAATAAATATAGTTTAACAAAAAGATATACATTTAATAAATACATAATTAAACAAAAACCTTAAATATATATACATCTAATATTCACAAAATATGTACCGACATCCATAAACATTATATTAAATTTGGAAATATATACTATATTGAAATTCAAAAGCATGAAGTCGTATAACATCGTAACGCTTCATGAAGATGGTCTTTGCTTCAAAAAGTGATCGAACACCTATAACAAAATAAATTGTTTTGTTAAATACGATTTAACAAAAATTCATACAATTAATATATATTCTACTCACACACATACATAATCAATTAATATATATTCTACTCACTTTGGGCAAGTTACTCGAAATGGAACATTGATGAAATGTCTGAATATAATTAGCATTCTCAATCCTTTAAAACAAATGATAATGGTTACCAATGCTTATAAAACTTGAGGAACATTAGATTGTAGTCGCTATACCAGTTCTATGTTTCTCTGGACAACTTAAAGGTTGGTCAGATGACTACCTAACCTCCAATAACTAAATATATATTTTAAAGGCTGCTAAAACAGAAATGAAGGAAAACCAATCCTCATCGATAGATACCAAGAAATCAAAGATTATGTTGCAACGGTAATCTTCGTCATAATGAGTTCATATATGCAAATTGAGGAAAAGAAAGAACAAGAGTTCCTCAACCAGCAACAAGCTTTCTGGATTGTTAAGTCAATCAACTACAACATAGTTGCAGAACAGGAATTACATGGGGTAAGACTTGCTAGTCCTATGACTTTTTTAAAGATGTAAGGCTCATAGAAGCAGACTCTGATTTCCTTCAATCATTAAAGATGTAAGGCTCATAGAAAATGAGCTAATACAGAACTAGACAGTAAAAAGCATGTATTTGAAGCTCTTAGAAAGACCTAATAGAACACAAAGAACAATTACAGATTCATGTTTTGATTTTGAGGCATCAGTACAAAATGATTATAGCAGCTAAATTTCATGAGAACACACCAAATTTTAAAGAAAGAAACTTGCATCGATCGACCCTACCTTTTTAGCTCGACTAATATGCCTTTTCAACAGATCTAGTGTTGACAAATTCTCATTTGATTACTCATCCAAACAGAAGAAAAAAGGAAATTCAGCTTATTCCAAGAAAGGAATAACACAAATAAAATTGCTTATTTGATTGCTCATCCAACATCCCAAACATCATGTCCAATTCATAAATGCAAATATATATAACATTCAAATAAAAGAGAAAGAAAAATAATGTCTACAAAGCAATAATAATCATATTATTAAAAATAAATTATGTTTATTTTAATTATTACATATTCTTAAAAGAATTTTTAAATAATATTACTACAGCAGCTGGTGGTGCACCACCAGCTGCTGTAGGGCAGTTTTATTTAGCCAACACCTAAAAAATAGTTTAAAATCTTTGTTCTTAAAATAAGGTACTTTTAAACTTATTTCTATAAACAAGGTATTTTAGCCAACTAGATGCCATGTCATTTTATTAAAAAGGAAAATAAAAATTTAGATTTTTTGAAAAACATAAAAAGTTCAGAATAATATTTTTTTGCATTTGATAAACATTAAAAACTAGCAATTTGATCCTTCTTTTTCAACCCTCTAAAACTAGGAATAAAAAACAATAATTGTTTAACCCAACTACTGAAGACTGCTTACTATTCAACAACTCACTCCTTTTAACAAACTGATACCATAGTAGTTCAACGATTATATATGAATAAAGCACTATCCTCAAAACAGTTGAGTTAATAATATACTATAAGTTGGACAATATGTTCAGAAACGGGAAATCTTGTGCTTCATTATTTTTCTAGCCTATATATTCTTAGCTATTGCTCACTCCAAGCATTCTTCCATAAATGACTCGCAAAGCTTACAGTGCACAAGCAACAGGTAAAGATGAATCAAGCACAAGTATGGGTCAAAGATAGAAAGTGTAAGACTGACAAATGAATTTGCCAAGAAAGGAAAGAAGGTTATGTCAATAAACATTATATGCAGCTGGTGTCACTCTTAACAAGATGCACACGAGAATTATTCTATGATTTCAAGAGTAGCAGAATAGCTTACTGCAATTGATCCTGACACAGAGCCACCATCAGCTTCATTTTCTAATAGATTTCGGCACTTAATGTTTTTCTGAAGAAGGCTGCAAAATTTAAAAAGTTAAAGCAGAACACTGCCTTAAAAATACCATAACGAAGCATTAAAAGTAAAATAGTGAAGCAAATAAAATCATTACACACCAGCCATGGATTCTACAGATCCAAAGCACAAAGAAAATGAGGCTAAGTGTTTTACAAATGCAGCTGCCTTTTGCATGTCATGTTGCCTATCATCACATAGCATGATCTTCAAAGCCTCAACTAACACTTCACCTTGACCTCTGCTGCATAGACAAACATTAGGAAAAAAATTGATTGGAGCTAAGTTATAGACAAACATGAACTATATAAATCCCATTCCATAAACAATGTGGTAGAATGAATGAAAGAAAACTGACATAACTTGCATATACAAATGCAGCATAGAGAGAGCTAATACTTTAGAATGTGTATTGTAACAGCCAGAGAAAATATCACATGGATCTGAAACCTTATCATTATAGTTTTAACTTACCAAGGGCTTAAGAAACCATCCAACACTGACCAACCCAGAGTAGCTAGAGAAACATCATTCAGAAGTTCCAACCAGTTTTCCAAGATGATGATTTCTGCACTTGATTTAGAATGAATCAAAATTTTTGTATCCATTGGATAACTTTGAGATTGTTACAAAGTCTTTATGCAGCTGCTCTTGGAATTTTCATGCCAAAACCACACTTGGCTTTCTCAACTCTGTTCAAAGTCAAATCAACAATGCTTTAGGATATTATTTTCATAAAGAACCCAAACTTGAGATTCAAAAACTGTAAATAGCAATCCATAATCTATAATTAATAGAAAAATGAGTTCAAAGTTATAATGAATACACTGAGGCAAGGAAAAAAAATATTGCTTTTGCTAAAGAGAGCTTCCAACAGAACTGTACAGTGTTACTTTCCATGTATCATATAAAGGAAACCATTTTCCATCTTATAATGATCAGCATGCAAAGTCAAAATGATGTACCCAAAAAAAAGTCAAAATGGCAACTGACAGAGTGATTTAGAAGGATATTAAATATGTCAACAAAAGGGGCAGAGGTGCAGTCCTTAAAAAATGCAAAGCACTACTACAATGATGCCCATGAATCACAATTTGAAAATTAGGAGTCTAAGTTCCAAGAGTAGCTAATTCTAATATCTTTTTGGATGACCTCACATATCACTTGAATTAGTTCTAAGGCATTTTCCATCACATAATGATCAATAAGCCACCAAAGAAGCCCACTGACAAAGTGATTTAGGTGGACATTGGGCATGAGGGAGTTGTTCATCCCATAAGGCACTAGATGAACATTGGGTATGACAAGGTCTTATGGATGACTTCCATATATCAGTATAGTAGAATTCAAGGCATTTTCCATCCAACAATAATCAATGAGCTACCAAACATATAAAAGTATTACTAAAATAACAAACATACATAAACAATATATATAGAAATAAATTTGTAGCAAAATATGGGAGTGTCCAGAGTGATTAATTGAACAAATAAAGAGTCCCAACAAACATGAATGTAAGCAACATGAAGGAGTTCATTAACTCCACTCTTTGCAAAATCTCTGTATATCTAATCTTCAAAGGGTAGATCTACAACTACAAAAATTATACGAACTACCAGCAGATACCACAACAAATTTTTTTTTTTGCTAAGCAAGGATTTATTAATTGGATAGAAAACAGAATACAAGGCAATGAAAACACCATACAGAACAGAGTTGAAAAAGAAGAGCAGGCCCCAAAAACAGAAAAGGATAAAGGCAACACATCAAGCTAAAAACAAAGACAAGCACAGCAGCATACCGAAAGGAAAACTGAAGCTTAATGAATGAAACCCTGAAAACAACAACCATAAGAATGTCAGCAGAAGGATCAAATTAAATCAACCCAATCAATTACCACCAAGCTTTGAAAGCAACCAGTCTTTCAACACCCACAACAATTTTGATACTTTCCAATCAGTGTCATCGTTGCTAATATAATCTTAAAAATGCAAACAAAATAGCAAAGCA
Organism: Heritiera littoralis; assembly: GCA_031772115.1. Taxonomy (NCBI): domain Eukaryota; kingdom Viridiplantae; phylum Streptophyta; class Magnoliopsida; order Malvales; family Malvaceae; genus Heritiera; species Heritiera littoralis. Next base: position 2,462,742 of record JAPDPK010000026.1, on the reverse strand, counting down.
AAATGCAAAATCAAATCTCATTTTAGAATGGGTAGATATATAAAATCAGTGGGTAGACCTACAACTACAAAATCAGCAGTAGAAGTTAAGATTGGACTCACATGTAGTCGGAAACAAGAGAGAGACAGTTGGAGCTTGTAGACGAACGGACCTCCACCGGAGCAACAAACCACCTGAGCGAAGGAGAAGATAGTACCGAGAGAGAAAGAAAATAGAAAGAATGAGGATGACGGTGGTTCCAAAGAGAGAAATAGAGAGTACGCTGAGAGAAAGAAAAAAGAAAAATGGAGAAGGGTGGATCGAGAGAGGAGAGGCTATTTGGGGTTTGAGAAATTTTACACCAATGCAAAGTAACTTTGCATTGGGTGATAGCTACAAGAGATAAAGTTACACAAAAGAAAATATAATGTGAATCACAAGGGCAACAGCTTGGGTCGACATTGGAGAGGTGCGAAAGGGAGAGGCATTAGGGAGGTGAGCGCAGGGGAGATAGAGGCGGTGGCGAGGAGCGCGCAGGGCGGCTGGGCTGACGTCGGCGCCAGATGTGGGTGGGTGTAGCCGGCGGGAAGAATCGGGGTGAGGGAGAGTTGCGGGAGGAAGGTGTAGCCAATTTTCCTTGTTTTCTTTTTAAGCTAATGGGGCGGTAAAGAGTAAATTTGTGCGCGGGAATTGAAGAAAAATTTTGAGACGGATTTGTGGTAGCAAAATCCGTCTCAAAATTTTAATATATTTTTTTATATAAATTCAATAATATTATTTCATTTATAAGATAAAAATTTTACTATATATTTTTTATATTTAAATGATATTATTTATAATTTATATACACTAAAAATTATTATAAAATATTAAACTAAAAAAATATTATGATATTATCTTTTATATTATTATATTAGTTTATATTTTGTCTTCAAATTTTGAGACAAATTTTGCAATGAAAATAGGAATATAAAGGTTTTGAGACGGAATTTCTGACAGAAAATTCCGTCTCAAAACCTACAAACGAATATAAAGGTTTTGAGACGAAATTTGAGACGGAAAATTCCGTCTCAAAAAATAACATAGGAATATAAAGGTTTTGAGACGGAATTTGTGACGGAAAATTTCGTCTCAAAACCTACAAACGAATATAAAGGTTTTGAGATGGAATTTGTGACGGAAAATTCCGTCTCAAAACCTACAAATGAATATAAAGGTTTTGAGACGGAATTTGAAACAAAAAATTTCGTCTCAAAAAATAACGTAGGAATATAAAGGTTTTGAGACAGAATATGTGACGGAAAATTCCGTCTCAAAAAATAACATAGGAATATAAAGGTTTTGAGACGGAATTTGTGACGGAAAATTCCGTCTCAAAACCTACAAACGAATATAAAGGTTTTGAGACGGAATTTGTGACGGAAAATTCCGTCTCAAAAAAAAAAACATAGGAATATAAAGGTTTTAAGACGGAATTTGTGACGGAAAATTCCGTCTCAAAAAATAATATAGGAATATAAAGGTTTTGAGACGGAATTTGTAACGGAAAATTCCGTCTCAAAACTTACAAACGAATATAAAGGTTTTGAGACGGAATTTGTGACGAAAAATTCCGTCTCAAAAAATAATATAGGAATATAAAGGTTTTGAGACGGAATTTGTAACCGAAAATTCCGTCTCAAAACCTACAAACAAATATAAAGGTTTTGAGACGGAATTTGTGACGGAAAATTCCGTCTCAAAAAATAATATAGGAATATAAAGGTTTTAAGACGGAATTTGTAACGGAAAATTCCATCTCAAAACCTACAAACGAATATAAAGGTTTTGAGACGGAATTTGTGACGGAAAATTCCGTCTCAAAAAATAACATAGGAATATAAAGGTTTTGAGACGGAATTTGTAACGGAAAATTCCGTCTCAGAACCTACAAATGAATATAAAGGTTTTGAGACGGAATTTGTGACGGAAAATTTCGTCTCAAAAAATAACATAGGAATATAAAGGTTTTGAGACGGAATTTGTGACGGAAAATTCCGTCTCAAAAAATAACATAGGAATATAAAGGTTTTGAGACGGAATTTGTGACGGAAAAGAAAATTTCGTCTCAAAACCAACAAAGGAATATAAAGGTTTTGAGACGGAATTTGTGACAGAAAATTTCGTCTCAAAAAATAATATAGGAATATAAAGGTTTTGAGACGGAATTTGTGACGGAAAATTTCGTCTCAAAACCAACAAAGGAATATAAAGGTTTTGAGACGGAATTTGTGATAGAAAATTCCGTCTCAAAAAATAATATAGGAATATAAAGGTTTTGAGACGGAATTTGTAATGGAAAATTCCGTCTCAAAACCTACAAACGAATATAAAGGTTTTGAGACGGAATTTGTGACGGAAAATTCCGTCTCAAAACATAACATAGGAATATAAAGGTTTTGAGACGGAATTTGTGACGGAAAATTCCGTCTCAAAAAATAACATAGGAATATAAAGGTTTTGAGACGGAATTTGTGACGAAAAATTCCGTCTCAAAACCTTTTCAAAAAATAACATAAAAATATCAAGGTTTTGAGATGGAATTTGTAACAGAAAATTCCGTCTCAAAACTTTCTTAAGAAATAAAAAAAGAATATAAAGGTTTTGAGACGAAATTTGAGATGGACAATTTCGTCTCAAAACCTTTTCAAGAAATAAAAAAAGAAATAAAGGTTTTGTGACAAAATTTTCTGTCGCAAATTCTGTCTCAAAACCCCTATATTGCTTTTTTTATTTCTTGGGATATTTTGAGATGGAATTTTCTGTTGCAAATTTCGTCTCAAAATTTTAGAAACGAATTTTGCAACAAAAATTCCGTCTCAAAATCCGTCAAAAATCTGGCGGGATAAACACTATTTGCACGCGCCTTTTTAGTTTCGAAATTTGTAACGGAATTTATTCCGTTGCAAATTTGCAACGATTTTTCGTAGAAAATCTGTAACTAAACTTGTCGCTAAAACTTTCTTTGTTTTGTCACTAATCTGTTGCAAATCCGCATGAACTTGTGACGGAAATTTCTGTCTCAAAAATTCCGTCACTGAAAGTACAATTTCTTGTAGTGATAAGATAAGATGTTATAATCTAATCTTATCCCATTCACAATATTATTTTATCATATCCTATCTTTATCCCATGTACCAAACATGCACAGAATCATGAGATTTCAAATACAAAAATTTAAGTTTAGTGGCAAGTATATTAAGAACTATAGAATCCGTGATTTCATATTTAAATTTCATCATAAGTGAATTTTTTTTGTTGGTTGGTTTGACGTTGTTCTTGAATTATTCAAAGGGATTTTGCTATGGTGGTTGTTACTTTACATCCATTACATAAAAAGCTGTAGAGTGTGCTCTCACGCAAACGGAGTTGCTTTAATCAAATCTGCTAAGCATTAGGAGTTGGCAACTATATAACTTTTGTTTATAATTTAACGTGTGATTAAAGTTAGAGGATGTCATTTTGACATCAGGCAAAAAGTGATTATAATTTTTTAAAACCAATGACGGGGTCAACTCTTTCTGTTTGCCTCGGTAAGTGCGTAAATACCACCAGTCACTAGGCTTACGAAATCTTGACTCGTTAATGTATTTGGAGTTGATGGAACAACTGAACAAGGGGTTAAATGTCCTGGACTTAAGCAGAGTCAGCAGATGTTATCAAGATCGCCATTAAAAAACAGTTGATATGAAGCCTATCATCTTAAGCACCAGAAACATATGTTGACTGAGCCAGTAGCTTTGAACTGAAGACATTGAGACCATTGCCGTGTATCCTATGATAAAATTCACACTAAGATCATCTGGCTAGAATCAATCAAGAAGATGCTATTACAGTTATAGATAATTCCTTTAATCTATTTAAAGATGCTTGCAGCAAATTAGTTTGCTTTGACACACTATCATAGCAACAGGCTGATGGAAGTTTCAATGCTCCACATATATTCTTCTAGCTATTTTGCATACAAGTACTATAATTAATTAATCAAGATGTAACACTTCAATCTGATATCAGAATATTGTGAAGATATGTTATAATATAAAAATTTAAATCCATACTTATAAGACGTTTTTATGAAATAAAATTATAAGACTTTGAATTAAAGCAAATAAGACATCACAATGTGGGTTTTCACAATTTTATTGGAAGGTTATATTTTCTAGAAATTAATTTGTTTTAGGCTTTTAGTTTTCTTCCCATGTTTCTCTAAGTTAGGATCTGGTGCACGTTATTTCACTTTCTTTCTTCTGTTCATAGAAAGAAAATTTGTTCACTACTTTAAGTTTCTTGCTAAGTCATAAATCATGATTTAAAAGTGCTTAGTTGGACTGCTACGCTACTTGATATTCCCTTGAATCTGGAATTACAAACCAATCTGTGCCGCAATTACTGACTAGCCAGTAATCACAATTCACAGATCAATTATACAAAATTATCTTTGGTTAAAAATATTATAAAACTTGAACTAATTACATCGTCCATGTTATTTTTTCAACTTAGCAGGTGGTCATCCTCATATATTAACCTAATCAAATTACAGAGAAAATAAACAGAAACGGCAAAGATGGAATGTAAATTAGGACCAAAGGATCAGAGTTATAGGACTAGGTCTTCGACGTATCAGCATCGGAAGAAGTGAATTTGCACAAGTTTCTTGACATTCTGTCAAACATTTTCTGACTTTTGGCCATTGTTGCGTTATCTTTTAGCAGTTTAACCTTTCAAATTAGAGTTTAAAAAATAGTTGGTTTAGCAACTCTGGCACCTGCAATTCTGTAAGACCTGATTCTACATTACTGTAAATTCTAATTTCATAAAATTTGATGGTGAAAATTTAATAAATAATGAATGTTGATTTTCACTTGAGTGAAAAGCTCCTTAACTTGAGATGTAAATAGAGCAATTTCTGTGAAATACTCTATGGGCAAGTATTGTAATGGAACAGCTCGCCAATGGGCGAGCAAGAGAGGACAATCGCCAATAGATGATGGCGAGTTTGATGATGGCTGTAGACACCTAATTTTATCCGAACAATTTCTCTAAATTTAAAAAAAATCAAAAAATAATAAAAAAATAATAAAAAATGATAAAAATAAACAGGTCAATTTTGGTCAAATCTTAACTTGGAACCCCATGCATCCCATGCAAACTCTAAAATTAAAATTTTCAAATTTGAAAATCTCATGTGAAGCACATGCAAAATTCACACCTTCAAGAGTTGACTAAAGTTGGTATTGTTGCCAAAAATAAAAGAAATTTGCCATTAAATCAATGAATAAATCAACAAAAGGAAGGAAATTGGTTGAAATTAAATCTGAAAATTCATTGCCAAAAAAATATAAAAAGGAAATAAATTAAAAAAAAGGAGAAAGTCAAACAAAATAAATGAAAAATCCCATAATCATGGGATCAATTATAAATTTTTTATTTCTTTCCATGAAATTTTGATAAGTATAAAAAGAGGAGAAACCCTAAAAAGAAAGGGGATAGGGGGGAGAAAAGAAAAAACCCTAAAGAAAAATTTTTCTACTGTTCTTAGTCGCCAAAGCTGGCCATCCGCCAACAGGATCCCGATTGTCTGCGTCTTCTACATCTCAACCATCATCACCACTCCATCGCACCTATCTTCATCGCTGCTACTACAATCCACCATTGCCACTGCATTGCTGCATCATATCTGCCTTGCGTGACCATCATCTCTCCATTATACTGCTACACCTTGCTATACCATCATCGCTACTGTCTTGCACATCAAGTTGAATCTACACGCCACTGCATCACTGTGAAATAGCCCTTTGCTGCAGCACTTGCGTCGTCCCTTGCTCGCTGCATTGCTGTCCACTGCATCGAGCCTTACTGCTCTGTTATTCTTGTGCTGCCTCTACTACAACGTAAAGACAAGAAAGGAGGTGCACGTGAAGGAGAAAGGAGAGTTTTTGGAGAAAAAGAAAAAGGACAAAGCAAAGTAGATGACTTGGCTAGCAGGTAGCCAATGGAGGACAGTTGCTTGATCGTCGCCCAGCCCCCTATCGTGCATCGTCGCTGTCATCGCCTCTTGCTCCATACCCGTCACATGGGACACTGTTTTGTAACAAATAAGAATTTCAAATGGAGAGGGCTACGTGAAGAAAGGAAGAATCGTGTGCTAAACACTAGGCTGCCATTGACGTGAATAAAAGAGAAACGAAGTGTCATTCACAATACAGGTTTGGTAAAGTAACTTTTGTTTTTTTTATATTGTTAATATGTTATCATTTATTTTATTGTTTTTCTATTTTATTATTTGGCTTTTTGTATTTTTTTTTATATTTGTTAATCTGTTATCATTTATTGTCTTCCATTTTGTTCTTTAACTTTTAATGCCTGACATGATTACAATGTATACATTCACGCCATTACTACTAGGATGTTAGTAAATTTAATTACTTATAGTTATTAGGGTATATTGAATTAATTAGTTTAGTTAATTAACTTGTAGAATGTAAATAAATCAAACATCAAATTTATTGGACTAATTAAGTGGGGTAATAAAAGTGAATAATTGACTAATAAAATAACTTACTTAGTTTATATTTAGAATAAATAATGCCAAAGATCTTACGCTATTGTGTTTATAGTTAATTACAAAAAAAAGATATGTATAGTAAAAATTAATTATGATATTAAAAATTAAAGCAAACTAAATATTCCGATGATGGAATTCTAAAGGGACTGCGCTTGAATAGTACTTTTGGATATCTTGAGGTGAGGAGAGTTCTTTTAAGTCTTGCCAGCTTGATGGAAGATTTATAGGACATTTCCAAGATTTAATAAATTAAATTATAAAAATAAAAATTAAATTAGATTAAAAAAATAGGATATTAAAATTAAGTTTATTATAATAAAGAATAAAGATCAAATTAATAAATTAGAATTAAAATTAGAAAATAATTAAAATAAATAGAAATTAAATTAATTGAAATATTTTAATAAATGTGAATTATTCCGAAGATGGAATTTAGATAGAATTTAAATGGAATTGCACTTGAGTAATTTCTTTAAAAATTCCTAAGGTGAGAAAGTTTCTTTAAGGTCTTACCAGCTTGATGGAAGGTTTTTAAGAAAATCTTCAATATCAAATAATTCATGTTTATTTAAAGATATAAAAATATATGAAATAATAATTTATATAAGGAAATAATAATAATAGAATAAAATAAGATAAAATAAATAGTATAAAATCAATAGAAATTGGATAGGAGTCTAAATAGGGATTGCATAATTTATTTAAATATCCGACGATGGAGCCTCTTCAAGAAAGGCGATTGGTCCTACTTGAATACTCTTGAGGTGAGAAAATTTTTTAAGTTGTCCAACCAGCTTGATGGAGGAGACTTAAAAGATTCTTCAATATTTAATTATATCGAAATTAAAGTAAAAGGCAAAATTAAGATAACCTTAGATTATTTGGTACCATTTTAGGATGGGCGTTGTGAGGGTGTTAATCCTTCCTCACACGTAACCGTACTCCCGAACTTAGAACTCTTAACGTAGACCAAGCCTTATCCTTAGTTTGAATAGGTGACCAATCACACTTAGGTTAGAATGGTTGGTGGCGACTCCATAGTTTTGTGTCTAGCTATTAGGTTTCCCAAAACTTAATATGTTATGACAGTTTGGCGACTCCACTGGGGACATTAGAGAGTCAGGCCATCAGGTAGTTTAAGGTTATCAAGATTTTGCCTAAAACTTTAAGTTTCATAAAATATTTAATACACACACTTCACATTCATGTGCATGCATTAGCCCTCGACCCGGGCTTATCCTTCATAGGAGGGAGTATAGTACCTTTGCCTTCGTGAGGTGATAACCTCCACACAGGCCAGTGAAATACTCCCACTCAAATTGAACCTTTCCGTTTGTAGCCTGTAATGGGTGAGGATTGGGTGCCTTACTAGTCTTGTGTGGACGATAGTAAGGAACAATTTGGGAACCTTTAGCCCTTTTATCTAAAGCCATGCATATAGTGAAATTTAGAAGACCAACTATAATATAGAACCATATCAACCCATGCCCATTATTTAGGACACATGTTTGATCAAGTTTGTTTGATTTTTATTTATACATGAGACACTAAGAGGGTACCTTGAGTTCTTCACCAAAACATTCCCATGCATCACTCATCCATTATTGTTACATGACAATTTTTTAGCATACTATTCCATTCATACGCATGTAGCATCATCTTGTTTTGTTCATATTCATCTCATTGTTTTTAAACAAAGCATTTTCAAAATTTTTCAAGCATCACCATATGTGAAATGATAAATTCTTAATTGTGGCAATAAAATATTCGAAGATAGCTCGACCAAAGGTTCATTCACACAACACTCGTTATCAAGCTAAGATCACGGAAGAAGAATCAAGCATGCGCATGGAGAAGATGGAAAAAGCTCAAGAGGAAATGAGGGGGCAATTGGCTCAAATAACTGAATTATTGAAGAACTTGAGCAAGGGCAAAGGAGTAATGGAAGAAGCTATTGTCCAAGAAGGGGTCCAACAACGTAGCATGGAAGATCCCACATACCCTCCTGGATTTGGTCCTCATCCAAATCAAACATCTCAAGTAGGAGGATATCCATTTGCACATACAGCCATACCTCAAATGTTTGGCCCAACTCAAGGGCAAACTCTTCCTCCTCAATGGGAAAAATTTGCTCATCCAATTGAAGTACCTAACTTGGATGACCCAAGAGAGATTGGAAAGATAAAAGTCAAACAAGTAGAAGAGAAAGGGGAGGCAAAGTCACAACAAAAGATCAATATGTTGGAGGAAAGACTTCGAGCTATTGAAGGCTTAGACCTATATGGGCCCATAGATGCTACTGGGTTATGTTTGGTGTCTGATTTAATCATTCCACCCAAATTTAAGGCCCCGGAGTTTGAAAAGTACAATGGGACTTCTTGTCTTAGGTCTCATCTTATTATGTATTGTCGGAAGATGGCTGCTTTCGCTCAAGATGATAAGCTCCTTATTCACATTTTTCAAGAAAGTCTCACTGGATCTGCTGCCAAGTGGTATAATCAATTAGATGGAACTCGAATCACCACTTGGAATGACTTGGCAAGAGCATTTATGGCTCAATATCGACATGTTGCTGATATGGCCCCTGATCGTCTGTCTCTCCAAAGCATGGAAAAGAAAGCTAATGAGAGTTTCAAGCAATATGCCCAAAGGTGGCGTGATATGGCTGCGGAGGTGCAACCTCCACTTTCGGAGAAGGAGCTTACCATTATGTTCGTTAATACTTTGAAGGCTCCATATTACGATAGAATGATCGGTAATGCCACCAAGAATTTTGCTGATATGGTATTGTCTGGTGAGATAATTGAGAATGCAATCAAGAGTGGAAAGATTGAAGCTCCCAACAATATTGAGAAGAAAGGAGGAGCTAACAAAAGAAGGGAAGAAGAAGTCCATGCTGTTGCATATGGAAGGCAATATGGAGGCTATCACCCACAACACCCTTATCACATGCCACAACCTTACTATCCTGCTCAGAATCCTTATCATTCTTACCCCAAGGTTAATGTTCAACCTAGTCCCCAGACACCTGCCCCAACTATTCAACCAGCTAAGCAATTCAATAAACAAGAGGGCAATCATAATACATCATGGCCAAAAAGAGAAAGGATTCCCATTGACCGAATCCCCATGACCTACACTGAGTTGTACCCAAAATTGATCAAAGGACAACTCATTGCACCCATCTATATGGAACCTCTCAAGCCTCCGTATCCAAAGTGGTATGATGAGAATGCTCGATGCGAGTATCACTTCGGAAACGTGGGTCATTCCCTAGAGAACTGCACGACACTAAAATATAGAGTGCAAGGATTGATAAAAGCTGGCATGTTGAGTTTTGAAACGAAAGGGGAACCGACTACAAATGCAAACCCATTGCCTGACCATACTAATGAGGGATGAGCCTTGTGGGACATGAGGAGTTTGAGCAGTGCAAGTTGGAAGATTTATAAATTCTAGTTTTGATTTTGTTTTCTTTTTCTTTAAGTAATGCAAGATAGTTTTTGAAAATGCTTAAGCCTATAAGCACGAAATAAAGTTTTATGTATGGGCTAACTTTTATTTATTTCTCTTTCAATAAAGCGACTAGTGTGATGCACTGTCATTTTCTCATTCTATTCATTTTCCATTTCTCACATACTCACCATATCTTTCATTCACAAGTATCCAAATAATGAACATGATGATAATGATGTCAATAAATCTAGGGTTCAATTTTGAAATAAATACTACTGTTGATGAATTAATAGTATGCCAATGTTGCGAAAACAAAAAAATGAAGGAAAGGTTGCTCACCATTTGCACTTGATAGACGATACGAGGAAGGTGAATCTCTTACAAAAGCTTCTAACATGTTTGTCATTGTTCAATAAATGATCTTTAAGGAGAGCACTTACATTTGAAATGATAAATGGCCTTCTTCACTATCCTTCAAGCATGAGTAAAATTATCCTTTGATTACCCCTTTTGAGCTTATTATATTTTTGTAATGTAACCCACCAAGGATCACCCTCCACACTGGGGGCAAGGAAGATGAAATAAAGAATTTTGGGGGCAAAAATGAAAGTGTTTATGATGAATCGAGGGGCAAAAAAAAAAGAAATAGCCCAGTTTTATGAAAAAAAAAGAAAAGAAAAAGGGTTTGAATTCAAAAAGCAAACCCAAAAAAAAAGCAAGAAAAGAAATGGGTGAATTAGAAAGGGGCAAAATGCCTGAATGTTTTACTTGATAAAAAAGTGATCCTTTGGTTTATAAACCCTGAAATACATTTTGGACTTACTATATCTTTTTCTTTCATAAGCCCTCACCTGAGCCTACATTACGTGCCTTTAAAAGCCCATTTTGATCAAATGTAAATGCTTAAATTGAAGAATCATGCATTGAATGAAGACATACTTGTACAATGAGATAACGATCTTTTAAAGGTTCAATGGAGATAAAAGAAGTAGATCAAGTTGAATGAAGAAGTCCATGAGCTTTAGAAGATATCTTGGATCAAAATCGAGAATGCCTATTAGGGGGCATTAATTTGGATTGAGCACTGAAGGTTGAAGTTTGTCAAAGCCAATGAGGTTGAAAATGAAGAAAAGAAAAAATATGAAAAAAATATGAAAAAAAAAGAAAAAAGAGACAAAAAATGAAAAAAAAGGAAAAAAAAGAAAAAAAAAACAAGAAAAAAGAAAAAGGAGGATTCAAATTGAAAACTCGAAAAGGGCAGTTTGAATCAAATGAGGGGGCACCTAAGTTGAAAACCTGAAAGGGCGGCTTAGGAAGAAGGTCAGCATAAAAATTTTTGATACGAGGGCAAGATTGGCAGACACTACATGAAAGAACATATCAACATACGAGTAGGCTTTTGGAAAAGAATTTTAGATTGACTTGATTGAAATTGTCAGAATGTTCATTAAATGGATACTGAAAACCTTATTCCAAACAGACTGTCCCATTGATTTTTCTTGATTTCATGTTCATTTTCTAAGAATGAATATTTATATCTCTCTTGATCATTTTAAATTTATACCACCCATATAACAAATTGAGAATATGCATAAGTGCATTACATTGGTGGTCGAGTTGGAAGGAAAATAAATAAATGTTGGTAACCTTTTTTGGGTAAATTTTTGAAAAAATATTCTTTTGAGAAATCTTGCATTACTAAAAGAGAGAAAGAAACAAAAATAACAAATGACGAAAACCTAAATTTGAAGGCATGATGGCAAGTCTTTAAGCATAATGGGACCAAGATTCATTAGAAGGTGGGATGAGAAGTGGAGATAGAAGATTTGAATAAGAAGAATCTAGCAGATATGTGGAACTTGAGGAAAACGAGATGAGCTTGAGAATCTTGTTACCACAATTAAGATTGCATTTACATACATTCATGGAATAATTCAGGGGGCATGACATTAACATTCATAGCATTCATGGTATTCATGGCATTCATTATATTCATGACATGCATGACATTTCATTATTGCATTTTGACATGAACTATTAGGATAAGAAGTTTTGAATGATGAAAATTTTGAAGAAAAGAGAAAGTGTAAGAATAAAATGTATAGGACAAAAATATAAGAGATGGTAATTTGAAAAATGATGAGAAGATGATAAGGAAAATACTGTTTTTGAAAAAAAAACCTTAGATGAGAGCAAAAGTCCAGTTTAGTTGACACCTTAGAGGAGGATGAAGTCTAATATTGTTGGTATCAAAATGAAAGTTAAGCCCAGTCAAACCCATGTTAACTGGCATTCTGAAATGAAAGCTTTATTTTTCAAAAAGTTTCACTGCCTCTGTTGAGAGGAGCTCTTTGTTTTCAAAGTCCCATTGCCTCTGTTGAGAGGAGCTTTATTTTTCAAAAAGTCTCATTGCCTCTATTGAGAGGAGCTCTTTGTTTCAAAGTTCCAATGCCTCTGGTGAGAGGAGAACAAAGTTATTTTTCAAAGTTCTAATGCCTCTGGTGAGAGGAGCACAAAGTTATTTTTCAAAGTTCCAATGCCTCTGGTGAGAGGAGCACAAGGTTATTTTTCAAAGTGCCAATGCCTCTGGTGAGAGGAGCACAAGTTTATTTTTCAAAGTGCCAATGCCTCTGGTGAGAGGAGCACAAGGTTATTTTTCAAAGTGCCAATGCCTCTGGTGAGAGGAGCACAAGGTTATTTTTCAAAAGTCTCAATGCCTCTGGTAAGAAGAGCACAAGATTATTTTTCAAAGTTTCAATGCCTCTGGTGAAAGGAGCATAAGGTCATTTTTCAAAGTCTTATAGCCTCTGGTGAGAGGAACTAAATGTTTCTTAAAAATTGTAAATATTTTGCAAAAAAAAAATCCGGACAAAATAGTTGTCTAATTGTCTTTGCACAATTCCTGATTTTCAGAAAATGTGCAAAGAGGGGCAACTGTAGACACCTAATTTTGTCCGAACAATTTCTCTAAATTTAAAAAAAAATCAAAAAAATAATTAAAAAAAATGATAAAAATAAACAAGTCAATTTTGGTCAAATCTTAAGTTGGAACCCCATGCATCCCATGCAAACTCTAAAATTAAAATTTTCAAATTTGAAAATCTCATGTGAAGCACATGCAAAATTCACACCTTCAAGAGTTGACTAAAGTTGGTATTGTTGCCAAAAATAAAAGAAATTTGCCATTAAATCAATGAATAAATCAACAAAAGGAAGGAAATTGGTTGAAATTAAATCTGAAAATTCATTGCCAAAAAAAATATAAAAAGGAAATAAATTAAAAAAAAGGAGAAAGTCAAACAAAATAAATGAAAAATCCCATAATCATGGGATCAATTATAAATTTTTTATTTCTTTCCATGAAATTTTGACAAGTATAAAAAGAGGAGAAACCCTAAAAAGAAAGGGGATAGGGGGGGAGAAAAGAAAAAACCCTAAAAAAAAATTTTTCTACTGTTCCTAGTCGCCAAAGCTGGCCATCCGCCAACAGGATCCCGATTGTCTGCGTCTTCTACATCTCAACCATCATCACCACTCCATCGCACCTATCTTCATCACTGCTACTACAATCCACCATTGCCACTGCATTGCTGCATCATATCTGCCTTGCGTGACCATCATCTCTCCATTATACTGCTACACCTTGCTGTACCATCATCGCTACTGTCTTGCACATCAAGTTGAATCTACACGCCACTGCATCACTGTGAAATAGCCCTTTGCTGCAGCACTTGCGTCGTCCCTTGCTCGTTGCATTGCTGTCCACTGCATCGAGCCTTACTGCTCTGTTATTCTTGTGCTGCCTCTACTACAACGTAAAGACAAGAAAGGAGGTGCACGTGAAGGAGAAAGGAGAGTTTTTGGAGAAAAAGAAAAAGGACAAAGCAAAGTAGATGACTTGGCTAGCAGGTAGCCAATGGAGGACAGTTGCTTGATCGTCGCCCAGCCCCCTATCGTGCATCGTCGCTGTCATCGCCTCTTGCTCCATACCCGTCACATGGGACACTGTTTTGTAACAAATAAGAATTTCAAATGGAGAGGGCTACGTGAAGAAAGGAAGAATCGTGTGCTAAACACTAGGCTGCCATTGACGTGAATAAAAGAGAAACGAAGTGTCATTCACAATACAGGTTTGGTAAAGTAACTTTTGTTTTTTTTTATATTGTTAATATGTTATCATTTATTTTATTGTTTTTCTATTTTATTATTTGGCTTTTTGTATTTTTTTTATATTTGTTAATCTGTTATCATGTATTGTCTTCCATTTTGTTCTTTAACTTTTAATGCCTGACATTATTACAATGTATACATTCACGCCATTACTACTAGGATGTTAGTAAATTTAATTACTTATAGTTATTAGGGTATATTGAATTAATTAGTTTAGTTAATTAACTTGTAGAATGTAAATAAATCAAACATCAAATTTATTGGACTAATTAAGTGGGGTAATAAAAGTGAATAATTGACTAATAAAATAACTTACTTAGTTTATATTTAGAATAAATAATGCCAAAGATCTTACGCTATTGTGTTTATAGTTAATTACAAAAAAAAGATATGTATAGTAAAAATTAATTATGATATTAAAAATTAAAGCAAACTAAATATTCCGACGATGGAATTCTAAAGGGACTGCGCTTGAGTAGTACTTTTGGATATCTTGAGGTGAGGAGAGTTCTTTTAAGTCTTGCCAGCTTGATGGAAGATTTATAGGACATTTCCAAGATTTAATAAATTAAATTATAAAAATTAAAATTAAAATAGATTAAAAAAATAGTATATTAAAATTAAGTTTATTATAATAAAGAATAAAGATCAAATTAATAAATTAGAATTAAAATTAGAAAATAATTAAAATAAATAGAAATTAAATTAATTTAAATATTTTAATAAATGTGAATTATTCCGAGGATGGAATTTAAATGGAATTGCGCTTGAGTAATTTCTTTAAAAATTCCTAAGGTGAGAAAGTTTCTTTAAGGTCTTACCAGCTTGATGGAAGGTTTTTAAGAAAATCTTCAATATCAAATAATTCATGTTTATTTAAAGATATAAAAATATATGAAATAATAATTTATATAAGGAAATAATAATAATAGAATAAAAAAGATAAAATAAATAGTATAAAATCAATAGAAATTGGATAGGAGTCTAAATAGGGATTGCATAATTTATTTAAATATCCGACGATGGAGCCTCTTCAAGAAAGGCGATTGGTCCTACTTGAATACTCTTGAGGTGAGAAAATTTTTTAAGTTGTCCAACCAGCTTGATGGAGGAGACTTAAAAGATTCTTCAATATTTAATTATATCGAAATTAAAGTAAAAGACAAAATTAAGATAACCTTAGATTATTTGGTACCATTTTAGGATGGGCGTTGTGAGGGTGTTAATCCTTCCTCACACGTAACCGTACTCCCGAACTTAGAACTCTTAACGTAGACCAAGCCTTATCCTTAGTTTGAATAGGTGACCAATCACACCTAGGTTAGAATGATTGGTGGCGACTCCATAGTTTTGTGTCTAGCTATTAGGTTTCCCCAAACTTAATATGTTATGACAATGGCGAGTCAAATTAATTGCCTTTTTGGCGAATTGGTAAGTTCGCTAAGTTTAGTTGCTTAAGATGATAGCCTGAATGAGGCGAGGGCTCTAATCGCCCAAATGAAGCTAGTGATGATCGCCCAAAGAGTGAGTATGGCGAGTAAAGTGATCTCCTATATAGAAGTGCAGATGATAGCCTAGGAGGCAAGAAAAGCCATAATGTACTCGCCAAATTTATAATGTTAAGTGTGATCGCCAACTTGTGGCATGAATCATAGCAAAGTAGGCGAGTAGAGTAATACCTGGTGATCGCCAACAATTTAACTATCGCAGTGATCGCCAAATCTCAATATGGTCGCCAAGAAAAGGAAATCAGCTCGTAATCGCCAAATCTTATGTTGGCGAACTGAAATTGAGTTGGCAAGCTGAGGCATCAAGTTGAGGAGGCGAACTAGAATCAGCACGTGTGGACAAAATGAAAATAAAAGCTGACGATATGGGGAAATAAATTCAAACCATTGCAGCAAAAATTGACTTTGTACGCCATACGGTTGAAGACAATTAATAGAGAAAGGTTAAAGTCAATAAAGGAATTATCCTTATTGGTTGAGGAATAAAACAAAGAAGGCATATAAGTCAAGAAATGGTACAGAGAAGATTGGCAGCCTGTTTCTTTGGCCACAGGTGTCTTCACCCATTAATGAGGGTAGAAAATTGACCCTAGCTGTCTCTTTCATCTAATTAATGTATGTAAGACATGAAATAATGAAAGAAAATGGGATAAGGCCAAGTGATAGGTTCTGATTGGATTAGCATGGCTATATAAGAAGAAACACTTGAGGAAAACCGACTTAGCAAACTCCATCTTCTTCATGAAAACTATCCTACTGCAAGTTTATGTTCTGTTCCTTCCATTTCTGCCATGCTTGATCTACTAAAGTTCATCCTTAAGTTGGCCAAACAAGTAAACTTGCTTGCAAAACCTTTCCTCCATCGTTTGATGAACTAAAGGAATAAGCAAAGTAAGGCTAACGTGAGACAGAAAGTGTTCTGTTCTGGAAGTGCAATTGGTTAAGGTGAGTTCCGTATTTCTATGGTTCTCTTGATATTCAATGGTAGATTTCTATGCTTTGCAAAGTAATAAACATAGATGCAGCCTTGTTTTTAGTTAAATCCTTAGAGAATATGAAAACTAGAAACAAGATGTAGTCTTGAAAATAGACAAAAATAAATAAGGAAAATACTAGAAAAGTGACGAGAATGGCAACTGTGTGATCGCCCATGTTGAATGTTAGTGATCGCCAATGAGGCGAGTAGGAAATAAAGAACTTGCCAAGTTGAAAGTACTTGTCCAAGTGGGCGAGGTCGCCCAACGCTAGTTTAATTCATGGGCGAGCCTATCTTTGAATAAAAAGCCGTGAATGGCGAACTCACATGCATAGCCAATGGCGAGTTGAATTGTGGGCGAACTCCCACATTTAAGCCAATATAAGCATGACGAGCTGATTGTTGGGCGAGCTCCCATGAATAAGCCAATATGAGAGTGGTAAAAATGTTGGGCGAGCTCCCACGTGTAAGCCATTTAATGAATGGCGAGCTCGGTTGGGCGAGCTAGCAAGAGCTCTATTGGGCGAGCTAGTAAGATCTCTGTGGGCGAGCTAGTTGATTTGTCTCAAGTCTCGCCCAAGTGATGGAGATATATAAAAAAGAAAATATTAATAGTTTTAATAAATTATTTTGCAGCCGGGAATTAAGGATTCGGTAAAAGCGATCGGGAAGGCGAGCAGGAAGCTAGGCTTAGTAATACCAGGTAAGGGAGATGTGTGTGAAGTGAATGCATGTCCTGTGGAGTTAAATTTTATGAAATTATTGAGAAATTGTTTTAGTTTATGACATGCATTAATTTGATAAATCGTTTGATTTTGGGCAAACTGGTAAAGGGCGGGCGAGCCAATGGAAGGTGACCCCTTTTATGTTGTTTTGGGCGAACGACCTATTTTAATTGAAATCCGGGCTAGCCAAAGGAAGGCGACCCCTTTTATGATGTTTTGGGGTGGACGACTCTTTTTTAAGAAAATTTCGGGCGAGCCAAAGTGGGCAAACCCTTCATAATGTTTTGGGCGGGCGACCTTTTTTTTATAAAAATGGGCGAGTTGACCATGGAAGTGTCGCATTAGGCCAGTTGACCATGGTAGTGCCGCATTGGGCGAGTTGACCGTGGGCAATGCCAGAATGGGCGAACTGACTATGGGCAATGCCACAATGGGCGAATTGGCCATGGGCAAGCCAGTTTAACTTGTTTTTAAATGCTAAGGTTGGCAGGTGAATACTAGTTCACCGCTATGGGCGAGTTGACCATAAGTGAGCTGATTTCTTGATATTTTTCTTACACGAAAAATGGGCTGTTTTAATGTCTTTGTAAACAGAAAATATAAAACCTTTCTAGGGTGAATTGACTATGGGCGAGTTGACCATGGGCGAACTAGCCATGGGCGAGCCAATTTAACCCATGCCTTTCTCACACGAAAAATGGTGATATTGCGGGCTGTTTTTACTATTTTATATAAGACCTTTTTGGAAAATAAATCATTTTGAGAAAATGATGAATTTGGTGAAATAATTCCTTAAAGGTGCTTTATGAGATATAATTTGACTTTGAGACTTTAGGCCCCTAGTTTCATGCATTATGATTTGCGAGGCTGATGGACCGCCAAGTCATCAGCGGTCTCGAGGTCACTTGGCAAGTGGACCCGAGGACCACCTATAGATTATGGCCATAGATCTAGCCGAGATAGCCGTGAGGGGTAATGGCCTACGGTGCACCCCAAAAGCGGACGGCTTGTGTTCCTGGAAAGGGGTATGGAACGATAAGAGCATGATTTATTTGTAGGGTGATACCTAGTCTCAACTTATTGATTTCTGTTTACTGAAGGGATTTACTGAATCCTATTTACTGTTTACTACATTTTAATGTAAATTGTTTAACCAATGATTGGAATGGTGTATTGAGAGTATTGTTTACTATATCCACTGTTTTCCTACTTGGTATGATTTTAGGAAAAATAAATACTTTGTGGCATATAACTTTGCTTTCTTTAAAGCAGCATACGTCTCTTTTACTGAGCGCGTGATTCGCTCACTCCTTTGTTTTAACTCCACAGATAAAAAGACACGGAGTTAGAGAACTATATCCCAAATGAATATAGCTACGTGTAAAGCGTTGGGGCAATTTATGTTAAATATGACAGGTACAGTCACTTCTCTTTTACATTTCAGACATAAGTACACAGTACTACTTTATTGAAGCAAGGACAATGGGGGATGTCAGATGTAAGGAATAATGAAAAAAAATTTCAAATTCTGTATTTGTTAAATAAATGTTTATCATTTATTACATCACTGTAGAATGTTAATGGCATCACAGACAGTTCAACCGAAAAAGTTGTATAAAAATACGTGAAAAATGTGATAACGAGTTGTTACAAATTCTAAATTGATTTTTTGATCTTTCCCTACACTAAGGGTGTTAGGACTTCAATTATCATTCTCAATCGACTTGGTCAAAGCTCCAAGCTTGATTTCTCTAGCAGTTAACTATGGAATTGCGTGAGTTGGAAATACTTTGCAAGTGGATAGAGTGTATGACGATGGTTTGAGATTCGAAACCCGAAAGCAATCTTTCAGAAAGTAGAAAAAGCAATGGTGGACACTGTAAGATCTGATTCTACACTACTGTAGACCCAAACTTAATAAAATTTGAGAATGTAAATGAAGTAAATATTGAATATTGAGTTTCACTTGGATGAAAAACTCCTTAACTTGAGATGTGCATGGAAGAATGTCGGTAAAATAATGTCTGGGCGAGGACGTCGAGCAGCTCGCCAATGGGCGAGTAAGAAAGGCTGCTCGCCAATGGGCGAGCTAAATTGGCGAACAGAACGCCAATGATGGTATCGAGGGCGAGTAGGGAGTTCGCCCAAACGGGCGAGGGCTCCTGATCGCCCATACTGAATGAGAGAAATTAAAAGCCTTAAATGAAAGTGTGAAAGGGATTAATGGCAATAGGACAAACAAGGGCCAGCCGAAGTCTTGTGTTGAGAAATTCTTCAGGAATTGATATACTACAAGACAAAAGAAAAGAATAAGATGAAGTCAATGTAAGAAGCTATAAGTGGACTACACGCCACCTTACTTTCTGTACAAATTAGGTGAGACATTTAATGGCAAAGAGGAGCAAGTCAATAATAGTGGCTGCTGGAAGTGGCGTGGAAAGGAAGGAGAAAAGAAGAGTAAACTAAGTAAAAAACGTGTATGAAAAAAATGAGCTATTGTCGCCTTTTTGCTGCACTTTTCTACCCGTTTTAATGCCGTTTCAGATGTTCTTTTGGTGCAATTTTCTTCATGAATTAATGCACTACAAGACGAGGTAATGATGAAGGAAGGGATAGGGAGCAGATGGTGAGTCCTGGTTGGACTAACATGGCTATATAAGGAGGCTTCAAGAGGAAAAACAATGGAAACAAACTTCTCCTCCTTAAACAACCTTCTCGCCCAATCCTTTATTTTCTGCAAGTTTAACGTTTCTTCCATTTTATCACGTACATAAGCCATGAAAACTCCATTATTAATTAGCCAAACCTTTTTCTAATTGTTGAAGAGCTGAGGAATAAGCAAAGTAAAGCTAGTAAGACAAGGAAAACACTCTGTTGTTGGAAAAGCAACTTAGTTAAGGTGAGTTCCATATTTCTATGGTTCTCTTAATATTTAATGCTGGAATTCTATGTTTTACAACGTAATAAACATAGATATAGTCTGGTTGTTGCTAAATCCTGTTAAAATGTATAAGAAACATAATAGGCGAAGTAATTATCCAACAGCTCGATAAATAGGCAAGCAAAAGTAGGTACTCGCCAAAAGGATGGGCGAGGATAAATGATTGCCCAAAAAGACGAGAATGGCGACAATAGTGATCGCACAGGAGAAATGCTGATGATCGCCAATAAGGCGAGTAGTAAACAAAGAGGTCGCCCAACACTAGCTTAATACATAGGCGAGCCCATCTCTGAGTAGAATGCCGTATGGCGAACTCACATGTATAAGGCATTGGGCGAGTAAAATTGGGCGAACTCTTACATCTAAGAAAATGTAAGTCTGGCGAGCTGAATGTTGGGCGAGCTCCCAAATAGATGAATAGAGAGTAATTCTGGGCGAGCTCAGTTGGGCAAGCTATTATCTCGCCAAAGTAATTGAAAATAGTTTTAGGAAAATTGTTAGAAAAGAAAATATTAATAGTTTCATAAATTATTTGCAGCCGGGAATTGGGAATTGCTATTGGCGAGCAGGAAGCAAGGCGAAGTAAGACTTCGTGAGATCAGGTAAGGAAGTAGTATGAGAAGTGAATGCATGTCCTGTGGAGTAAAAGTGTTAAGAAAATATTAGTAATTGTTTTGTTTTCTAACATGCATTAGTTTAAATAAAGTGTTTTGATCTTGGGCGAGCTACAAAGCCGCCATATGTTGTTTGTTGGACGAACTGGTTAGGGCGGGCGATCCTAACCTTCAATAAAGTATTAAGCTAAGAATTTTTATGAGAATCTGGGCGAGTGCCCTTGTTTTAAAGAGAAATCCGGGCAAGCCAAAGTTGGGCGAACTTTTTTTTATGTTGTTTGGGCGGTCGACCTTTGCCTTAAATTAAAGGCGGGCGAGCTATTAATTGATGAGCCAAACTTTGTTTTGAAAAGCTAAGTGGCGGGCGAATACTAATTCGCCACCTTGTTGAGTTAGTCATGGGCGAGCCGTGATGGGCGAGCTAACCATGGCAAAAAGGTTTAAAGTTTATTTTCTTAAACGAAAAATAAGATAGTCTAATATGTGGAAAATAGAAAATATAAACTTTTTGAGGAGGATTGATTATTGAGCGAGTTGACTATTGGGTGAGTTGACCATTGGGCGAGTTGACTATTGGCGAGCTGACTATGGGCGAACTAGCCATGAGCGAGCCAGTATAACCCATGCCTTTCTCACACGAAAAATGTTGAGATTGCAGGCTGTTTTACTGTTTTATAAGACCTTTTTGAAATCAGATCATTTTGTGGAAATAATAACATACTATATAACTTGATTTTGAGACATTAGGCCATGAGTTCATGCATTGTTATTTATGTAGTTGCGTGACCTACCTGGGGCGGTGGCTCGGGTCGATGGACCTATGGGTGCACTTCAGGGCGTCACAGGGCTGATGGACCCGCCAAGTCATCAGCGGTCTTGAGGTCACTTGGCAAGTGGACTCGAGGACCATCTATAGATTATGACCATACATCTAGTTGAGATAGCCGTGAGGGGCGATGGCCTACGGGTGCACCCCAAAAGCGGATGACTTGTGTTCCTTGCATGATTTAAATTGTTGCCTAGACTCAATCATATGATTTCTGAAAGGACCTATTAAATCCTGTTTAATGTTAACTATATTCATTGTTTTCGTAATGGATTTGATCGTTAGGATAATTAAGTGGTTTTGAGAATATAGTTTTTTCTATTTATAACGCAGCATACACCTTCCTTACTGAGCACGTTGTCGCTCACTCCTTATTTTTCACTCCACAGATAACTGATTTGGACTAAGAGACTTACCTTCCTGAGATTTGATATCGAAGGTATGTGGTATTCTTTTATATATTCAGTAAAGTTGTACATTACTACTTTAAATAGAAGGGAATGTATATACATCTTAAGGAAAAGACCCTAATAATTCATATTTACATATTAGTACATGAAGTAAAAGTACCAATTTTTAATAAAGCAGTAGAAGTTGTTAAGCATCACAGACAGCTCAATCGATAATTAAGTATAAGTTATGAGTAAGTATCATGATATTCAGTAGCTTTGGAATGTTACAGACACTGTCATTTTTCCCACTCGTTGGCAATTGGCAAAGGCTGAGTGGGAATGGCGGCGCAGAGAAATGCATTTCGACTAATGTATTGCATCTGCATTATTGATCCAAATATAAAACAAAATTGTCAAAAGAGCTACTATTATCAAAATCGTTGCACTGACAACAATGATGACTGATAAGAGCAATCGTGTTGGAACTTGGCAGGGAAACTGCAAGTTGGCTTGCCAGCTGTTATAAGTACAGGAAGATCAGATCAGGGATTTGGAATTTGAGTTTTCAAAGGTCAAATATAATGTCTACAAAATTGTGTTGAATTCAGTTTAGATCATGCAATACATTAAACCCATTTCTTATATTATCTTGGCTAGTTTCATATTCTTCCCTAAGAGCACACCTAGCAAATCTTTCCTCAATATATGCAAGCAGAATAATGTGGTTTCACTATATGCTTTGGCCCTCTTTGTTTTTTATTTTTAAAGGTAAACTTCATTAGAAAAAAAAAATCAAATTACAAGCTAATAGATCAATATTACAAAAAACACCCGATTTAACGAGACAGTCAGCAAAGAAATTAACCTCTCTAAATACATGAACAAATACAACATCTTCAATCATGGAAACAAGGTTGTACAATTTTTCATGATCTAATTAGGTTAGCCCTCTTAGAATTCTTTAATTTTTCATGCAACCATGCAAATGCAAGCGTCGATATGATTGACGTCATGATAACGTTTTCAATTTATTATATTCGAAATTAACATGGTTTGTCAAATAAAGGGGCTCGTATAAAATATACTTTACAATGGCATTTCAATAATGAAATGAAGCATTTGTCATCACATCACATCTAGACGATCTTCTGCCATTACAGTGAATTCTAAGTGTCGCAATGCTCCAGTCATCATGACATGGTCTCTCCCTCTTTAATGGAAAACACAAGGCCATAGTGATTTTAGACTTTTTTTTTTGCAAGTTGCTGCCTTTTTATTCTCCTCTTCAAAAAATTTTACGGTAACGAGTTATTTGGGCAGTCTGTTAGCTTCTTTGCCATTCAAATAAGGGAATTGAAATTGACCTGTAAAGCATGGAAAATTCCAAGTATAGTAGAACAATCCAAAAGAGTTGAAGACCATTTTCGGTGTTTATACTAATAAATAAATTCAAAGTAATCGTTGAGAAGAATTCCATGAAACTGCATCTATGGGCATAAATTCAAAGTAAATTTATAGGCATAACTTTTATTTGCACGCTTGCAACTTTGGTAAAGACTGTTCTGTTGGCTATCTGCGTCGCAGATAAATTAGCTTCCTTCAAAAATTACGCCATTTGAGCCTATTTGACAAATTCAAAGAAAATTCATCATACTTGCCCAGGGTTCAGTGGTCAACAAACATCCTTGGGAAAGGCCTATAAAAAGCCAACTTTGCTTTGCATGAAGAGCACAGCACATACATAACTTTACTAGCCTTTGGTATTTCTTGTTCTAAGAGAGAAACATGCAAACCCCAGTGAGGTTTTCGAGCTGCAGAGGTGTGGCCTTCGAGATCAAACCTCATGCAGACGCGTTTGCTATTCCCACTCCAGCTCAAAATGAGACTCGCAGCGGTAGCAACAAATTTTGGTTTCCTTGGTACCAAGGTAGCTCATCCAGGGTGTTCCCTTCTTCCATACAAAGGTCTGCGAGTCGAAATAGCAGTCACTTCTGTGACCTTGACCTTGATGAAGATGAAGATGAAAATGAAGATTATGTCATATTGGAAAGATTAGAAGAGGGCAAGGATGAGGAGAAAGAAGAGAAGCCAACTTTTCCATCCGCAAGCAAACGTGAACAAATACCAAAGCCAGCTCGCAAGCAAGAATCAAGATTATCAGTCATTTTGCTTGACCAAGGGCTGTTCACTGTATACAAAAGACTCTTTGTGGTCTGTTTAACCCTGAACATTGTTGGTTTGGTGCTCGCTGCCACTGGACACTTTCCATATGCAAGAAATAGAGCTGCCCTTTTCTCCATTTGTAACATTCTTGCTTTGACACTGTGCAGAAGCGAGGTCTCCCTGCGGATAGTTTTTTGGCTTGCAGTCAAGGTGCTGGGAAGGTCTTGGGTTCCTCTCCCTATCAAGACTGCTACTACATCCCTCCTACAAAGTCTTGGTGGGATGCACAGTAGCTGTGGAATTTCTTCTGTTGCATGGCTTACTTATGCCTTAGTTCTTACTCTAAAAGACAGAGAAAATACTTCCCCTGAGATCATTGGTGTAGCCTCTACTATTCTTTCCCTTCTCTGCCTCTCTTGCTTGGCCGCATTTCCTCTAGTCCGCCATCTCCATCACAACGTCTTTGAAAGGATTCATAGATTCGCTGGTTGGGCTGCTCTTTCTCTTCTCTGGGCTTTTATCATCCTTACAATCTCCTATGACCCATTAACCAAATCGTACTCAAAAGAACTTGGTTCAAGGTTGATCAAAAGGCAAGAGTTTTGGTTCACAGTAGCCATCACCATCCTAATCATTATCCCATGGTTGACGGTAAGACGCGTACCTGTCAAGATCTCAGCTCCTTCTGGCCATGCTTCCATTATCAAGTTTGAGGGAGGAATAAAAGCCGGTATATTAGGCAGAATCAGTCCATCTCCCTTCTCAGAATGGCATGCCTTTGGAATCATTTCTGATGGAAAAAATGAGCATATGATGCTTGCTGGTGCAGTCGGCGACTTCACAAAATCCTTGGTCTCAAATCCACCAAGCCATTTATGGGTTCGACTAGTGCACTTTGCTGGCTTGCCTTATCTAGTCAACATGTATGACAGGGTTTTGCTGGTGGCAACAGGTTCAGGAATCTGCGTGTTTTTGTCATTCCTTTTGCAGCCATGCTCCGCTAACGTATGCGTGCTTTGGGTGGCCAAAGGTATTGAGCAAAACTTCGGAAAAGAAATCAAAGAAATGATGAGTGGGCATCCTAAAGAGAAGGTGATTGTCCATGACACAGCTGTGCTAGGCCGTCCAAACGTGTCTGAGATGAGTGTTGATGCTGCTAAGAGATGGGGAGCTGAAGTGGTCGTTGTTACAAGCAATCCAGAAGGAAGCAGAGATGTTGTCAATGCTTGCAAGGAAGCAGGAATTCCAGCCTTCGGTCCCATTTGGGACTCCTAACTGCACAATAAACAATATTATCACTTTTTTATTCCAATCTTCCTTTGATAGTTTGATTCAAAATTTATGATGGTTTGTTCAAAGCAAAAAGCTCACTTCTCCGTATCGGTCAACCATACATGGTGAAAGTGATTGTTATTAGCATGATATGAAATTGGCCCCTGTCCTTGTTACTGTATAAATTTCAAGACTCTGTCCAATATTAATTGCTTGAAGAGAAATAATATTTAATGGGCTGATGATTATATCTTGCACCCTAAAATTAATCTGATCAACATTCAGTTATCGTTCTCAATCGACTTGGTCATAGCTCCAAGCATGATTTCTCTAGCAGTTAACTATGGAATTGGGTGAGTTGGAGATGCTTTGCAAGTGGACAGAGTGTTTGACTTTGGTTCGACATTCAAAACCCTAAAGGAATCTTCTAAAAATAGAAAAGCAATGGTAGACACCGTCATTTTCCCACTCAATCACTGGCCTGGAAATGGCAATTGGAAAAGGCTGAGTGGGAATGGTGGTGGAGAGAAATGCATTTCGGCTAACGTATTTGTATCTGCATTATTGATCCAAATATAAAATGGAATTGTACACGGAGAGCTCAAGGTAACCACTCTTGCCTTGGACCAAAACTTCAATAAACTTGTTGGTTTTGAGAGTGACCGTTGAAATATCCCTATTAATGTAGACTAGTTAAGTGTAATTGACATCATATAATATTTAATTAGTAATATAATTTTATATAAGTGTAACCCATATTAAATATATATTATACGTGTATTAAACTTATAATAGGATGAGTTTATACAGGAATCTCATAAGAATAGATTCCTACTTTCAACCTCTATATATATGAGGCTGACTCATTGAGTTTCATAACTTCGGTAGAGGGACGAGAGTAACTCTTTCCTCTCTCTTTCACTACCCATTCTCACTTTATCTTATTTTCTCTCCATTTTAGGTCCAAGGGTAATCAACGGGAAGCATACAACTTGAGCTTCAATAATGTGGTAATACGATATAGAAGGATTCAGCTATAGTCCGCATCCAAGTCAGTTTTATTGCGTTTAATTTCGTGTAGTGACTTGGTGAGGTTTTAGTTAATTCCAACAAATGGATGATAAGTAATGGCTTGGTTGTCTTCTTTTGGCCCGATAAATTGGAGGGCGATGCTCCCCTTAAATTCTATTTTCCAAGACTTTTCCTCTTGGCGTCTGATAAAAATGCAAAAGTGTGTGATTACACAATATCTTATAGTTTCTCTCATTCATCATGGAAATCATTCTTTTGGAGGCCATTAGTATACAGAGAATCATCTTGGCTGGTAGAGCTCAAAATGGTAGTTGCTCCTCTTCGCCTCTCTCCCTCCAAAAAGGACAAAATCATTTGGGAGCATGACAAGTTGGGAGTTTTTTCAGTCAAAAAATTTCTGATCTTCTCACCCAACCAATTTCACATCATCCAGGTTCGGATGTTAGTCACTTTTGGAAGTTCAAAATTGCCCCAAAAGAGCAATGCTTTCTTTGGTTGTTAGTTCTTGGTAAACTTCCTACTATGGACTTCCTGATCAAGAGAGGGATTGCTCTGCCATCATCTTAAAATGTTTGCCCATGGTGCACGACTGTTGTTGAAAGTTACCAGCATCTATTCTACCTTTGCCCATGCATTGTTCCATTCTAGAATGCTCTTCTATCTAGGTGGCATATGAGCTGTTATCTCCCTGAATCGCCTGACTCGTTTTTTGTGGGCTGTTTTGAGCAACAACTACCTAGTTTACTTAAAATGTGGTGGTTTGTTGTTGTCTTAGCTGCGCTGTGGTCCCTTTTGTTAGCCAGGATATTACCTACTTGGTTAAACTGAGATCCCTCATGTGGATCAAAGTCACCCTTTCTGACAGTATCATACTCGTTGACTTCCTTTGATGGTTTTCCCTCTCTGTTTGTATCACTCCCACTACCAAAAAAACTCGCCTCAACAATATTTGCTAGTTACCACCTTTTTGGGATACTTAAAACTGAATGTGGATGGCTCTACTATGGGAAAACCTGGCCCAACAAGTTGTGACAGTGTCCTTAGAAACAATGATGGACATATTATTGGGATGTTCTCTAGCCCCCTCGGTTCCTTGGATTCAAATGTAGCAGAACTCTTTACAATCAAGCATGGGCTAGAGCTCTTTTTAAAAGCTGGATGGAAAGATTCTCAGTTGCTCATCATCGAATCGGACATTGAAGTTGCGATCAACTGGTTTAGAAAAGAATCTAAACGACCTTGGAAGTTATGGACACCATTTTGTGAGATTGACCTGCTTGTTCAGGAAGTTGGTTATGTTACCTCCTCGAAAATTTTCAGAGAAGCGAACGGCTTTGCGGATGGTTTGGCAAAAAGTAGAAGTGTTCAGGAATGAATTCTTCATTGCCTAGTGGTGACTCGTAACAGACACTTTTGCTTCGCCATTTTGTTTAAATCTGTAATGATCTCTGGCTTTTGTTTTCTAAGTAAGATGTTCTTTTAAACAAATGTCCCTGTATGTGGCTGTAGCGGCTAACTGGAAATATAATATCCCAAAAGGCCTTAAGTTTATCACTTTACTCCATTGCTTATCAAAAAAAAGTTGCAAGGAGATCACACCAGGGATTTTGAATGTGAGTTTTCAAAGGTCAAATATAAGGTCTACAAAATCGTGTTGAATTCAGTTTAGATCATGCGATAAATTAAACCCATTTCTTATATTATCTTGGCTGGTTTCATTTCTCCCTCAGCGCAGATCCAGCAAGCAGAATAATGTGGGTTCACCATATGCTTTGGCCCCCTTCGTACTCTTTAATTTTTCATGCAACCATGCTCTTGCATGCATTGATATGATTGACGTCATGATATTATTTTCAATTGATTATATATAATCTAAATTGACATGGTCTGTCAAATAAAGGGCTCGTAAACAATTTCGTTTTCAGTGGCATTTCAATAATGAAGTGAAGCATTATTGTCATCACAACCAGACGATCTGTCATTACAATAAATTTTGAAAGTCCCAATGCTCCGGTCATCTTGACAAGGTCTCTCCCGCTTTAATGGAAGACACAAGGCCATAGTGATATTAGACATTTTATTTGCAAGTTGCTGCCTTTTTATTCTCCTCTTCGAAAAATTTTACAGTAACGAGTTATTTGGGGAGTCTGCTAGCTTCTTTGCCATTCAAATAAGGGAATTGAAATTGACCTGTAAAGCATGGAAAATCCCAAGTAAGGTAGAACAATCCAAAAGAGTTGAAGACCATTTTCGGTGTTTATACTAATAAATAAATTCAAAGTCATCGTTTAGAAGAACTTCCATGAAACTGCAGCAAAGACCCATGGCCACGGAAAAAAAAATAATTGCTCCTAGCCTCGTAGCTAGCGAGGGTGTCTGACAGATTTCAACTTTCATTTTCTTCGAAAAGAATACGAATATGCAGAATTTATCCTTATGAACAAAGTGGAAAGTACTTATGAATTGGAAATTTTAGTGCAAATAGATTTTTTTAAAAAAATTTTATTAAGTTAACCCTATATTATGCAATGCATCATTCAGTGATGTTAGTAGCATGACGTTAAATTTCTTCAGTAATTTCCCTTTAACCAAAAGTCTTAGCCACAATATTCACAGAGCTTCCAGCCAAGTCAGCATTCTCCCCATCCTCATAGATGGTTTTATTGACGTTAATCGAACTTATCCATAGATGTGGAACAAAATCTGAAGCCTCCCATATCAAGTCTACTCTGTTATATATAAATATAACAAGAGTAAAAAAATAACTTTAATGTTTGACGTATTAATATGAATTTTGATACAAAATTTTATATTTTACATGATTCATACACAATTTTATATAACACAAACTCAAATTTTATATATAAATTATCAAATTTACCCAATACTTTACAAAAGATCATGAAAAAATTTCACAAAAGTCTCATGAAATATTATATTATGTAATGTTATATATGTAAAAATTTAAGTTCATATTTATGAGTTTTTTTAGATAAAGACGAGCATAAAATATAGGGAAGGAAAAGAAAAAACACTCACATCTAAATTAACTGCCACTGTTTACCGAATCTTTAGCAGGACGACTTCAGTCTTCAAGGGAGAGATGTATTGGTCCAGCATTTTCCATGTTTAGTTCAGCTGCAAGTCATTTCTGCTACCATACTGTGCAGAGGAGAGTAATATTCGATTCACTTGCATTCTAAACTTTTGGTTATGATCAAATTGAACCTGAAGTTTTTTTTTTTTTTTTAAATCATGATATATTTTTATATTACATTAAATAGGAGGGTAATTTTTTACTCGTATTGCACGATTGACGTTGTTTTTAATTATCTGGTGCTAATGAGTGTACTGCAACTTTTTAATACTGCAATATATGAATAGATCAATTAAATTCTCATCATTAAAATTAAGCAAATTTTTTCAACAGATTACATAATTATTAATGACTGAAATCGTGGTACGTCCGTGCACACTAAAGGCAATAATGGGTCAGGGGTAGTTTCCAGTCTTTTTGGAAAAAAAATTATAGAAGAATTAATTTATTAGTATAATGCACGAATTAATTTTATTTATTTAAATTTATAAATATATAAGATAATATTATTTAATTTATATGCTTAAAGTATATATAAAATTATTATTATTTAATATACAGTCAGTAAAATTTTTAAATTTTACAAATGATGTTAAAATAATGACACATATCTTTGTTTTATTTTTATTTATTTTTTTAATATTCATAAAGAATATATATATCACCATCTTAGTGCTGTTTATGGACTCTAACAACTCGATTGACGGTAAATTAGATAATAATCTTTTATAAAATGCATATAATACATCTAATCATAAAAGAATTAAATATTTAATTAAAAATTATAAAATTTAAAACATAAGATAAACAAATATTGGGAAAAATAAAAAATGAAAACATTATAAATAATATTATTAAGCACAAAAATGTTAAAATAAAAATTAAGTATATTTTAAAAATTTTAAAATTTTAAAGTATATTTTAAAAGTTTTCAAGTGTTAAAACAACATTTTGAGATAGATTATTATTTACCTAAATAATTATAATTATAAATATGCATTTTATATACATATAATATACATATGCTTTCTTTTATATACACACACACACACACACACACACACACATATGCTTTCTTTTATATATATTAGTGCAATGCACAAATTAATTTTATCTATTAAATATGAATGTTAATATATATCTGTTAATTAAGTACATTTGTAAATTTATATATTTTATACATGAATTTTATTTATTTAGAAAAGTAATAATTTTAAATACTTAAATAATAAATATGATATTGATAGCTTACTTTTATACTTTTCAGTTTAGTTAATAAAATATTTTCTAAATAAAAATAAAAATGGTTTATTTTATAATATAAATAAATATAAATAAATATTTTATTTGGTTTTTTAAAAAGATAATATTAAAATTATATATACTTATAAAATTTTTGGATTGGATAGTATTTAAAATTACTTTAAGATAATTTTATTAAAAAGATTGAGAAGTTATAGGAATTAGAGAAATTTTAGGAAAGTGGAAAGATGGATAAATTTAACATTTATTGTTTGTTTGACTTGCAAATAAGTTAAGGGATACTTACTTGTCATTCAAAAAAAATGTCCAAGTAAACATCCATGTATACATCTTACCATATTGACTATGTACCTTGTATTATAATATATATATTAGATGATCAATTGCTAATGTATATAATTTACTATATTGTAATATATATTATATTACAAAGTAATATAATATATTTTATTATATTACAATATATATATATATATATATATATATATAAAAGTTAAGTATTTCTTATATTACAAGGTGTGTATACATATATTATAATATATATACATCTTACTATATTTACTATGTTCCTTGTAATATAATATATATTAGATGATCAATTGCTAATATATATTATATTACAAGGTACATAGTAAATATGATAAGAATGCTTACATGGATATGCTCTTTAAATGACATGTGAGCATCCATTAATTTATGTGCAAGTCAAACAAACAATAAATACTTAACTTTTCAACATTTATACATTCCTAAAATTTCTTTAATTCTTAAAATTTCTCAAATTTTTTAATAAAATTATCTTAAAATAATTTTAAATACTATCTAATCCAAAAATACTAAAAAATATATAATTTTAATATTTTATTTTTGAAAAGCTAAATAAAATATTAATTGATATCTAATTATATTATAAAATAAATAATTTTAATTTATTTAAAAAATATTTTATTAAATAAACTGAAAAGTATAAAAATATGCTATTAATATCATTATATTATTTAAATATTTAAAATTATTATATTTGTTAATAAATAAAATTTATGAATAAAACATATAAATTTACAAATATATATATGTTTACATACATATTTAAATAGATAAAATTAACTCATACATTAAATGCTTTTAGATAAAATATAAATACCTCTATATTATAATATTTATATATATAAAAGAATGCATATTTATGTTGTTGTTGTTGTTGTGTGTGTGTGTAAAATGCATATTTACAATAATGATTATTCAGGTCAACAGTAAAAACCTATGTCAAAATGTTACTCTAACACTTGAAATTTGTTAAAATATATCTATATTTAACATTTTATTGATATGCTTAATAATATTATTTATAATATGTTTTCATTTTCAATTCTTTCTAATATTTGTTTATCTTATGTTTTGAATTTTATAATTTTTAATTAAATATTTACTTCTTTTACGATTGGATATCTTTATTATATTATATATATGTATTTTATATAATATTATTATCTAATACACCGTCACTGAAGTTTTTAGACTGCACGAGCAAGACTAAGATGGTGATACATACTCTTTATGAATATAAATAAATAAATAAATAAAACAAAGGCATATGTTATCATTTTAATACCGTTTGTAAAATTTAAATATCTTATTAACAGTATATTAGATAATAATCCTTTTATATATTTTAAACATATCAATTAAATAATATTATTCTAAATATTTATAAATTTACATAATTAAAATTAATTCGTGCATCGCACGAGTAAAAGCTTGTTTATTGCCTATATTTTGATTGTTTTATTCGTCTCATGAATTTGGTGCATGAACCATGTTTTTTTTAATGTAATTGCTGTACCAGAATAAATTTTAAAAAAGTAAAGAAAAGTGATTAAAGCACTAATACTAGTACTAGTAGTAATATAACATAAAGTTTTTATTTTATACCGATGGGTTATAGTTCAGTTGGCAACATACGCTGCATTTGTGGGAAGAGTTCTCGGGTTTGATCCCTCACTAAACACACCTTTAGAGAGAAGTGAAGAGCATTAACTATGATAAAATTCCGAGTATGATTAGTTTCAGACTGTTAAAATAAATAAAAATAACTGTAATTTATACCAAAAAAAATTATTTTATGAAAATGCAACGTTAACGGTGTGGTGGTACCCATTTCTTAGATAAGATTATAACCAAACAAAACTATATTATTAGTACATAAAGGCTTCCACACCACAAAAAGATGATTAGTGCTTTTTTTTTTAAATATAAATAAACTGTGAAACGGACAGAATCCCCATCAGTCATTTTATTAATGGAAAGGAATTCTAATTGGGGATAAGGGGAAAAAATAGAGCCTAATAACATTCTTCTTTTGGCAAGTAAATGCTTTCTTGTTTGATTTCTTCCTCGAAGATGGATCCCCTCTTTCCCGTCTTCTCTATTTTTAATTTTAGTTATCTTATCCCGCACTGGCCCACTCATCACTATAGATGTAATCAAGTTGAGTCAAGACTATCTAATATTAAACTCGAGCTCAACTCAATTTAAAAATTCAAGGCTCGGCTTGAACTCAATCGAGTTTAATTTCTGAAGCTCGTACTCGACTAGACGAAATACTCAAGCCACTTGAATTCAACTCGATAAACTTGAATATCAATTTATCAATTTTTAACTATATATTATGAGAGTAAAATAATAAATTAATAATAAAATATTAAAAATATATTTTAAAAAAAACTCGATAAGGCTCATGAATTGCTCAAACTAAGTATTAAGATGCTTAAATTTGGCTCAACTCATTACTCAAGAAGCTTGAGTCTCAAGTTTGAACTCGACTCAAAAATAAACGAGTCAACCTCGAATAATCATCGCATCGAGCTCGAATTGTTTACAAATAGCTTGACTTGTATACACCCATACCCATCACCTCCAATCCAAAATTCTTTTTTTTTAATAAATAAAAAGGGGTCCATTTATTGGTAAATGTAAAATACAATGCACTTAGCCACAGAGCATAGAATAGAAACCGGTCCTAATTGTTAGATGTGTGGGGTCCAGCCCACATTAATTATTAGAGTCCTACTTGGAGTCAGTTAGGGATTTGTTTTTTTCTCCATATAAAGTGTTGCATAAACAATTTGTAAAGATAGAGTGAGAAGTCTATTTTGGTGAGAGGCGACACAAAGGAGAAAAAGTAAGCTTTAGGCTTTGTGATATTTTTCTTGTTCCATAGAGAGAGCAAGGGGAGAGATAAGCTTGTATAACAATTGGGTATTCTTTGGGTAGATTATCTTGGTGAATCCAAAGAGGTAAACTTTATTGTTTTTAGGCTAATTGTTGGAACCCTGAGCTTTGGGCAAAAAGCCTAAGGTATTGAAACTTTGTAATTTGCTTATTTCTCATAGTGAATTTTTATTCGGTTTGCCCCGTGGTTTTTCTTTAAACTTTGGTGTCGTTTTATTCACGTTTTATTGCCTGCGTATTATTTGTGGCTTGGTAGCTTGATTTATTATTATTATTAGCTTGAGATATTGCTGTTGATTGTTGAGGGTATTGTTATTGTGACATTGCTTCCGCGTATTTGTCGTTTGAGGCCCAACAACTGGTATCAGAGCTTGGGTTAGAGCTTCGGGATCATGGAAGGAGATACAGGATCCATGATAAAATTGACAGCTTCAAATTATTCAATTTGGAAGCCAATGATGGAAGATCATCTATACTACAAAGATCTGTATGAGCCAGTATTAGGTGATTCTAGTAAGCCAACAGATATGAAAGATGATGAATGGAAAAAGTTAGATAGGAAGACTTTGGGAACCATTAGAAGATGGGTAGACATTAGTGTTTTTCATCATGTTGCGCAGGAGACAAGTGCTTCTCGTGTTTGGGAAAAATTAGCATCACTATATGAGAGAAAGACCGCCTTGAATAAAGTTATGCTTGTTAAGAAGCTTGCTACTCTACAGTATAAGGAGGGAAGATCTATCTCTGAGCATTTGAGTGACTTTCAAGATTTGTTTAATCGGATGACCACTATGAAACTGCAAATGGATGTTGAGATGAAAGCATTGTTTCTTCTGGGCTCACTGCCAGACAACTGGGAGACACTAGTTGTGACTGTTCTTAATTCAGCTCCTAACGGCACGGTGACTTTGGAGATGGTAAAAGACAGTATGTTTAATGAAGAAGCAAGGCGAAAGGAGACAAACTCTAGGAATGAAGCTCTTGTCACAGAGAACAGGGGCAGAACTAAAGATAGAGGTCAGGATTCTAGAGGTCGTAGTAAGTCCAAGAACAGACATAAGTCCAAAAATAGGGTGAAGTGCTTTCATTGTGGCAAACTTGGTCACATAAAGCGAAACTGTAGGATCTTGAAGCAAGAGTGGAAAGATGAGAAAAGTAAGAATAACTCGGATGATGAAAATGTTACAATGGTGAATTCTGATAGTGAAATGGTTTCGTTGGTTTGTACACATGGTGAGTGTAATCATGTAGAGGATTCTGGCATAGAGTGGATAGTTGACACCGGAGCATCATATCATTGTGTTCCCAATAAGGAATTATTTGCAACCTACAAAGTAGGTGATTTTGGTTATACCAAGATGGGAAACAAGAGTATGTCGCGGATTGCTGGGATTGGTGATTTAGTGGTACAAACAAGCACTGGTTGTACATTGACTTTGAGGGATGTTAGACACATTCCAGATCTGAGGATGAACTTGCTTGCAGTGAATGTCCTTGATAAGGAAGGATATGAGAGTCAGCAGAAAAATGGGCGGTGGAAGCTTCTCAAAGGGTCTTTGATAGTTGCAAAAGGAAAGTTGTGTTGCAATATGTACAAGACTTGAATGAAGTTGACAGGTAGTCAGGTAAATACCGTTGAGGATGATGCTTCAGCAAATTTGTGGCACAGGAGGCTGGCACACATGACTGAGAAAGGGTTAAAGATTTTGGCGAGGCAGTCCCTCATTCCCTCAGCCAAAGGTATTTCTCTTAACTCATGTGATTATTGTTTATTTGGTAAGCATCGTAGAGTTTCTTTTAGGAAGATTTCTAAAAGAAAGAAAAATAAACTTGAATTAATTCATTCTGATGTATGTGGTCCCATAGAAGTAGAGTCATCAGGTGGTAATAGATATTTTGTTACTTTTATTGATGATGCTTCACGAAAAACTTGGGTGTATATGTTGAGAAACAAAAGCCAGGTATTGCAGTATTTTCAGAAATTTCATGCCATGGTGGAAAGGATGACAGGATTATCCTTAAAGTGTATTCGTACAGATAATGGTGGTGAATACACATCAAAAGACTTTGAAGCCTACTGTTCAAAGCATGGGATCAGGCATGAAAGGACAGAACCTGGGACACCACAACATAATGGTGTTGCTGAAAGGATAAATCGCACCATTATAGAGAGAGTCAGATGCATGCTGAGGATGGCAAAATTGCCTAAAGCATTCTGGGGTGAAGCAGTTAATACAGCCTGCTATTTGCTTAATAGATCACCATCAGTGCCATTGGGCTTTAACATTCCAGAAAGGGTATGGACAGGGAAGAAAGTTTCATACTCACATTTGAAGGTCTTTGGCTGTGCAGCATTCGTGCATGTGCCAAAGGAGCAGAGGTCAAAGCTAGATAGCAAGGCTACTCCATGTGTGTTTGTTGGGTATGGTGATGAAGAATATGGTTACAGGCTATGGGATCCAGAGAAGAAAAAGACAATTAGAAGCAGGGATGTGGTTTTCCATGAAAATGAGTTCATCACAGACTTTGAGAAAAATGGAAAGACTACACAAGTTACGGTTGAGTATGATGACTCAACGCCTGCAGGGATTCCACCTAGAGGTGCCACAAATGGTGGAAATACACAAGATGTAGAACTTGGGGATACAGATGAGCCAGCCACAGTAGGTGATGGGATAGATGCTGATAATGACATTGCACAGCCAGATGCAATGGGTTTTGAGCAAGAGCAACCCTCTCAACCAGGGAGTGTTGAGCAGGGGGAGCCAGCCCCAATACAGATGAGTGTGGAGTCTCAAGTCAGAAGATGTACTAGGGAGCATCGACCATCTGCCAGGTATCCCAGTTCAGAATATATTTTGGTCACAAGTGACGGGGAGCCAGAGAGCTTCTAAGATGTGCATGACACTTCAGATAGGGAGTGTTGGTTAAAAGCAATGAAAGAGGAAATGGATTCATTGCAGAAAAATGACACTTATGACCTTGTTGAACTTCCGAAAGGGAGAAGACCATTGAAGAACAAATGGGTGTTCAAGCTGAAAAAGGATGGTGACAAGCTAGTGAGATACAAAGCTCGATTGGTGGTAAAAGGCTTTGGTCAAAAACCAGGCATTGATTTTGATGAGATTTTTTTCTCCTGTTGTGAAGATGAGTTCCATTCGAGGGGTATTGGGATTAGTAGCTAGTTTGAATCTTGAGCTTGAGCAACTTGATGTGAAGACTGCATTCTTGCATGGTGATTTACAAGAGGAGATTTATATGGATCAGCCCGAGGGTTTTGAAGTGAAAAGGAAGGAGCACATGGTTTGCAAATTGAAGAAGAGCTTGTATGGCTTGAAGCAAGCTCCTAGGCAATGGTACAAGAAGTTTGATTCTTTTATGGTAAGCCAAAACTATAAAAGAACGGTGGCAGATCCTTGTGTGTATGTGAGAAAATTCCCAGATGATGATTTCATTATTCTCTTATTATATGTTGATGATATGCTGATTATAGGACAAGATGCTCGTATGATTCGCAGGTTGAAGGAGGCATTATCTAAGGCATTATCTAAGTCCTTTGATATAAAGGATTTAGGTCCAGCAAAGCAGATTTTGGGTATGGATATCATTCGTGATAGGAAAGCTGGAAAGCTGTGGTTGTCATAGGAAAAGTATGTTGAACAGGTGCTAGCAAGATTCAACATACAGAATGCTAAGTCAGTTAGCACGCCTCTTACTAATCATTTCCACTTGAGTAAGAAGTCTTGTCCGGTGACTAAGGAAGAAAAGGATGTTATGTCTATTGTTCCTTACTCCTCTGCAGTTGGTTCTTTGATGTATCTTATGGTTTGCACACGACCTGATATTGCTCATGCAGTTGGTGTAGTGAGCAGATTTCTTTCCAATCCAGGAAAGGCTCATTGGGAAGCGGTGAAGTGGATCTTCAGATATTTGAGAGGTACTTCTAAGATGTGTTTGAGTTTTGGGACTACAGAACCAGTTCTTGAAGGGTTTACTGATGCAGACATGGCAGGTGATCTTGATGGTAGGAAATCTACTTCAGGGTACATATTTACTTTTGCAGGGGGAGCTGTATCTTGGCAGTCCAAACTACAAAAGTGTGTTGCCTTGTTTACTACAGAGGCTGAGTATATTGCAGCAACCGAAGCAGGCAAAGAAATGCTTTGGATGAAGAGATTTCTTCTTGAATTGGGGTTAAGTCAGAAAGAGTATGTGGTATTTTGTGATAGCCAGAGTGCTTTAGATTTGAGTAAGAACACCATATACCATGCCAGGACAAAGCACATTGATGTTCGGTACCATTGGTTGCGCTCAGTGATTGACGAGCAACAGATGCAATTGAAGAAGATTCACACAGATAAGAATACAGCTGATATGTCACCAAAGACACTTCCCAAAGATAAACTTGAGTTGTGTAGTGACTTGGCCGGGATGAACACTTTGGCCAAGGTGAACTCTAAATGACAGGTCGTGGTGATGGATCTCCTCCTAATGGAGCTGGAGGGGGAGATTGTTAGATGTGTGGGGTCCAGCCTACATTAATTATTAGAGTCCTACTTGGAGTCAGTTAGGGATTTGTTTTTTTCTCCATATAAAGTGTTGCATAAACAATTTGTAAAGATAGAGTGAGAAGTCTATTTTGGTGAGAGGCGACACAAAGGAGAAAAAGTAAGCTTTAGGCTTTGTGATATTTTTCTTGTTCCATAGAGAGAGCAAGGGGAGAGATAAGCTTGTACAACAATTGGGTATTCTTTGGGTAGATTATCTTGGTGAATCCAAAGAGGTAAACTTTATTGTTTTTAGGCCAATTGTTGGAACCCTGAGCTTTGGGCAAAAAGCCTAGGGTATTGAAACTTTGTAATTTGCTTATTTCTCATAGTGGATTTTTATTCGGTTTGCCCTGTGGTTTTTCTCTCTACACTGGAGAGTTTTTCACGTTAAACTTTGGTGTCGTTTTATTCACGTTTTATTGCCTGCGTATTATTTGTGGCTTGGTAGCTTGATTTATTATTATTATTAGCTTGAGATATTGCTGTTGATTGTTGTGGGTATTGTTATTGTGACATTGCTTCCGCGTATTTGTCGTTTGAGGCCCAACACTAATGCTGATTTCAACCCAAAAAAAACTTCCTTCCAGATTAAATCTCCACAGTAGGTCAAGAATACAAAGTTCAAATGGATATTTATAAAGAAAACGAGGTCAGCATCTCACTTCAAGTTCACTAGCTGATAAAAGAAATGGAGGTAAATGACAAGGGGCTTCATACTATTGCATTGCTACAAGAAACTAGCTCATTATCTATGAGATCTCATTTCTTCTTGGCAGCATCTCCAGCATTGGTCTGCATGCAGACAAAGTAACGGCAGTTTGGTGTAGTCATGAACAATAGACAAAAACGAATTAGAAAAGAACAGTTGAAAAGAGATAGCTTCATTACCTTCTTTACACCTCTGATCTTCTTGGCCCTGTTTTTCCTTTCTTTCATCTGCTTTCTAGAATTTCAACCTTGGTATCTATTAAACTGCCTTGCCATTTCCCTCAACTCAACATTTTCTGATTAGACCTTGGAATGTTTCTAATTTGACTTTGCAGTTTCAGTTTATTTTGTGATATTCGTTCTAGGAAAAAAAATTAAAACTAGAAAGATTACAACGAGAAATTAGTATAGACATGGGACAGAATAGGGCCGTATATCATAGCTAAACGAGGAAGTGAATAAAGATGTCTATATCAACCTGTTGGACTGGTTATTGCTGCTATAAAATGCAAAATTTCTTCCATAACCTCCCCGAAATGGCATGACAAAATACACTTTTTTATGGCATGTAATTAAATCATCAAAACTATAGGCATTACAATGTCAGTATATGAGGTGAAAAAAAACTAATGGCATTTTTCCATTGTGATGTAACAAATGATTTCACGCCAATAAATAGGGTTAATTAGTCGTGAGAATGTGTTAATCAATTTCGCAAGAAAAAATATGATCACTTGATATTTTCAATTCTCGTAAATATTCAAACGAATTTTTTTACTTTGATTCCTTACAAAAAATTTAATTAAAAAATTATAGTAATTTAGAAAACCTCTCTTTAATTAGTTTAAAGCATGGATTAGATCATCGTATTCATTAGCTCAAATTTGTATATTATTTGATCTAATATACAGTTCAAGACCTACCATTTGATCCTTCCTCGAACAATTTATAAGGTCATTGGATCAATTGGTTTCCAGATTTGTGGAAGGAATTGACCAGTTATACAAATGGCTGCTTATAAATTAGTGGCAAGTACCGAGAAACCAACTTTTGCAACATAATTATTTTTTTTAGTAGTATATTTTCATTAGAAGTTACAATCACAATCAACATATTACATTCCATAAACAGGTAACTATGAAAATTATATTACTCAAACTAGGTAAACTAGTAAATAACTATAACAAACTAAACAAACTAGTAAATAACTAGACTAATTTAAGTTCACATTTGGTGAGACTCAAATCTGAGACCTCAAAGTCTCAGGACATCCTCTTTGCCACTAAGCTAAGGCCTCGTCTAGTCAACTTGCTTGTCTAATCAACTTAATTATATCCAATCCAATTCAAGCATTAGTTTAGTACCATACTAAACTAAAAGTTTATTGAGCGAAGGATTCTAAATACATCCATTTTCTACTCTTTACACCGATCACTTTTTGTATTTAAAATGTAAAATAGGAAGAGAATGGGGTGCATAGAGAAAGAAAATAAGTTTATTTGGAAATTCTCTTATTGGTGCTTACAGCACTAATTTAGACTTCAGATAAAATTTTTTTTTCCCTGTTGAAATTTGAATGTTGAAGTTCAGGTTGCAAATTTTTTTTTGATCCATTTTTTTTTTTGCAAATTGCTTCACTTATTTGGTTATTATATACAATTTAAAGATTAATATAACAAAGAAATTATCTGGATCCCGAACCATCCTCGCTTGGTATCATCTCAAGCTAGATGATATGGGCTGGCCCATTTTTGCCTTGTGAGAAAAAGAAAGAAAGCAACATATATAAAAAGTTATATTTAATGTATGGTCGTGTATAAATTTTATACGCTACCATTAAACCATTTGTCACATAATCAATGATTAAATTTGAAAGTTGATAAGTCCATAAAAATAATTGCTTTGAGTACTTAATTAGGCAAAACTAATTAATAAAACTAATTGCCAAAACTCTTTTAGTCGAATAATTAAAGAAGAGTTGTGACATGTTATAAGATTTAGATTCTAGTCCAAACAACCTCATTTACCTCCAATTTAGAAAAAAAAAGGCTAATTAACCTTACTTAAGGATGAACCATTGTTGTCATTAAAAATAATTAACATTAATTAAAAATGAAGTACTCTTCATATTTTATAACAAAAATTTATATTTGATGTATTGTGTGTATAAATCTTATACAATGTCAATAATTCAATGATATAATTCAATGAGGGATCATTGATATAATTCAATGATATAATGAGGGATCATATGATATAATTCAATGATAATGTATAGAATTTATACATTTAAAATGCATTAAATATGAACTCTTAAATTAATAATGTTATATACATAAGGATTTGTATTTGATGCATTATCTGTCTCATAATAATTACTCAATTTTAATATGAAGCATTCTTAGAAATAAATATTATTAAATTCTTTAATTAACGAGGTATTATGATATGATTTAATAATAATATATGAGAGAAATATTAATAGTGCATCAACTAAAAGGGTTGGCTCAGTGGTACAAGGCCCCACTGAGTTCCTGAGTGAGGACAATCCATAATGGAAAGTCTTGTGTTCGAATCTTCGTCAAGTTAAATTTCCTTGGGCTAATGCTAGGCACGGAGCTTTAACGAGAATTAGTCTCATACCTAATGTGATATAAGAACTCCTCATGGTTTCTACCGAAAAAAAAAAATATTGATAGTAAATCAAATATAAACTTTATACATAATGCAAGCAAAGGCCACATGGCATATGAGAAAAGCAATAATACAAAATAAAATGGCCAGGTCATGTTGCCAATAAGACTATCAATGTATAAAAGCCATTTTATCTCAATAAATAGGTGAGGAAACAGGTGGGCAAGTGAGTAAAGAGAATAAGAGAGACAAAAAATAGATAAAGAAAAGGTACGCAAGTGAGCGAGAAGAGTGTTGTCTTGCGGAATGCTATCTTTTTTTTTTAATTTATACTATTAGGTTTAATCAAAAAATTCATTTACCACGTGAAGTTTAATCTACTATTTAATGGCAATCTGCTCTCTTATTTGTTGCAAAATTAAAACCAAACCCTCAGTACAACGAATTTTTTTACACAAAATTGTGTGCACCTGTCGCGTAGCGCGGGCTGCTCCCTAGTTCAATCCAAATTTGACTTAGTAGAAATTTTGGGATTGCATATCCTTGATTGATATCTGTGATATGTTGGCTAATTGAAGCTTAATATCCTGCTACATTGTTGCATCGTAAAAACATGAACCTTTGTCTCGGAAGGGTTTTGGTTAAACCATCAGCAAGTTTTGGTTGAGATTTAAGAGACATGGAGCTTACCAGTTTGCACACATTGACGCACGAAATGAAAATCAAGAGCTAAATGTTTTATTATGAAATGAAATATTGGATTAGCATTGAGACATGTAGCACAAATATTGTCATAGAAAAGTTGATGGAACAACTTTGGCATACCTAGCTGTTGAAGCTTATGATGCCATTGTCAGTGCTGTAAGCATATTAAGGTAGGTTTTACTGATACTTGTATTAGAGAATCAATTATAACAAATTTTCTTAATATTTTAAATTCTTGTAATTAGTTGTAATATCCTTGTAATTAGTTGTAATCCCCTAATTGTAGGATAGTTTCTTATTTTTGTGTTTTTGGGTAGCTCACGGCAGTGCCCAATTTTTGTGTATATATTCATTCTTAATCAAATGAAAAAGTTAAGCCATTGTTTCTCAATATTCTTCTCTCTACTTCAAAATGGTATCAAGAGCCTAATCTTCTTGGGCGTATTCTTTTTCCAGAAAAGCGCCGCCAGTCTCCTCAATGGCTTCTGATGCGACCTCCTCTTCCACCAACGATCCTATCACCATCCAAAACTCCCAGGATCCTCAACATCCCCTCCTTTCGATCAATCTCTCCAATATCACCAAATTGTCACCCACAAATTATCTCACATGGAGCCTTCAAATCCAATCTCTTCTTGAAGGTTATGAACTTCATCGCTTCATTGATGGCACTCATACTCCACCACTAGCCACCGTCATCGTCAATGGTGTTGCATCCCCAAATCCAGCATACACAACCTGGAAGCGTCAGGATCGTCTCATCTTTAGCGCTCTCCTTGGTGCTATCTCCATTTCATTGCAACTGCTTATTGCCTGCACCACCACTTCCCTTGATGCATGGCAAACCTTAGCTAATACCTACGCCAAGCCCTCTCATGGTCATATTAAACAATTGAAGGAACAATTAAAGCGGTGTACCAAGGGCTCAAAATGAATTAGTGAATATATGCAAGTGATAAAGGCTCGTGCTGATGAACTTGCTCTTCTAGGGAAGCCAGTTGATGATGAGGATCTTATTGATCAGGTTCTTGAAGGACTCGGTGATGAGTACAAATCCGTCATTGATGCAATTAATGCCAGTGACACGCCAATTACTTTTGCTGAGCTCCATGAGAAACTTCTCAACAAAGAAGCATCTCTTTAGACCGCTCAACTTCTCTATCACTACCAGCAACGGCACATCCCACAGCCTTCCGGAATCGTCCACATTAGTGTCCACCAAGCACCAATCCACAACAACCAGGTCCTACCACTGTGTTTTCTCTTCATGATCAGCGCCAACCTTATTTGGGTCGTTGTCAAGCATGCGACATTCAAGGACACACTGCCAAACGATGCCCGATGTTTCAGCTTGTCAGTAATCAACAATCCCGGACACCTTGTCCTCAAGGCTCTCAAGGATATCGCCCGTCCACACCTTGGCAACCACGAGCCAATCATGCTGCTCTTAGCACCAACACTACTCCTACTTGGCTGCTAGATAGTGGAGCATCTCACCATGTTACGTCTGACTTGAGCAATCTCTCTCTTCATAGTCTATATCAAGGATCTGACGATGTCATGATCAGTGATGGATCGGCCCTTCACATCACCCATACCAGTTCTACCACCATCCTACTTCCTCTCGCACCTTTACTTTACAAAACGTCCTTTATGTCCCTTCCATGAAAAAGAACTTAATTTCAATTTATCAATTTTGCACTAGTAACCATGTTTCTGTTGAATTCTCACCCTTTGCTTTTCAAGTGAAGGATCCAAACACGGGGGCAATCCTTTTGATGGGTGAACCTAAAGATGGCGTATATGAGTGGCCAACCTCATCCCCTTCAGTTACCTCTTCACTGTTGCTTACATTCTCCAGTGTCAAGACCACTTCGTCCGAGTGGCACTCTAGACTAGGTCATCCATCATTTACTATTATGAATAATATTGTTTCTAAGTTCTCTTTGCCATTGTCTACTTTGTTATCCTCTTCCACACATTGTAATGCCTGTTCCTGTAATAAAAGTCATAAAATTCTATTTTTTTTCGTCTACCTTAACCTCATCCCATCTGCTTGAACTTATCTTTTCTGATGTATGGACCTCTCCTGCTTATTCTGTTGAT
The DNA here is from genome assembly GCA_031772115.1 of Heritiera littoralis. Classification (NCBI taxonomy): domain Eukaryota; kingdom Viridiplantae; phylum Streptophyta; class Magnoliopsida; order Malvales; family Malvaceae; genus Heritiera; species Heritiera littoralis. Next base: position 2,417,790 of record JAPDPK010000026.1, on the reverse strand, counting down.
AGTTTTCAATACTATGTTATTTTTGTTGATCATTATACATAGTATATTTGGTATTATCAACTGAAACAGAAATCCCATGTGTATGATGTCTTTGTGCACTTCAATGCATTAATCGAAAACCAATTTAAACATCGAATTGTTACCCTCTATTCAGATAATGGTGGTGAATATCAAGCCCTTGATAGTTTTCTCTCACCAATGGTATATCTCATCTTACTACACCACCCCATAGACCAGAACACAATGGTTTTTCCGAACGACGTCATCGCCATATTGTTGAAACCGGTCTATCTCTTCTCACTCATGCATCGATACCTCTAACCTATTGGACTTATGCCTTTGCCACTGATGTATATCTCATCAACTGTATGCCTACACCGACACTACATCTTTCATCTCCTTTTGAAAAACTCTTTGCGTCTCAACCCAACTACTCCAAACTTCGGGTGTTCGGTTGCTTATGTTATCATGGCTTCGTCCTTATTCTCAACATAAACTTGACTCTCGTTCCACTCCTTGTGTTTTTCTTGGTTACTCTTCAACACAAAGTGCCTATATCTGTCTTGATCTGTCCACTTCCAAAGCATATATTTCTCATCATGTCAAATTTCTTGAAAACTCTTTTCCCTTTACCACTCACCAACCCCATCTATCTCGTCCAACCCCAGAAATCATTTCCAAATGGCTTCCCCTAGTCCAAATTCTACCCATTTCAAGCGGCTCACTCAATACGCCTCCACAAAGGGATTCCTCATGTCAACATCCGTCACAAAATGCCCAAATGGTCGACCGCCCCTCCTCACCGATCGACTATCAACCTCTGTCCACGGACCTCCCTTTACTCGAACACAATTCGGGTGACCGCCAAGAAACCACAGTCGACTGTCTACCACCAGAACCACACAATTATGAGATGTCTTCTGCTTCAACCACAACTCAACCCACCCATCAAAGTACCCATCCCATGACCATTAGAGCAAAAAACAACATCCACAAACACTTAACGAAGATGAATCTCATTGTTGTCTTTTCTCAATCGTCAGACATTGAGCCTTCTACTGTTAACCAAGCCGTAAAAGATCCCAAATGGAGACAAGCTATGAATGATGAATTTGATGCTCTTGTTTGGAATGGAACCTAGGAGCTTGTTCCATCTACTTCTTTGCAGAATCTTGTTGGATGTAAGTGGGTTTTTCGTATTAAATGGCTTCCTGATGGTTCTATTGACAGGTACAAAGCCCGATTATTTGCCAAAGGTTTTCATCAACGACCTGGAGTGGATTATCATGACACCTTTAGTCCGGTTGTCAAGCAGACAACAATACGCCTTGTTCTAAGCCTGGCAGTCAGTAGAGGTTCGCAGTTGAGACAATTGGATGTCAATAATGCCTTTCTTCAAGGCCATCTTTCCGAAGATGTCTACATGGCCCAACCTCTGGGATTTGTTGATAGAGACAATCCAACACATGTATGCAAATTAAAGAAGGCTATATATGGACTCAAGCAGGCCCCACAGGCTTGGTACCTTGAACTTCGCTAGTTCCTCATTGCGTCTGGATTCACAAACTCTCATGCCGACACCTTTCTATTCATTCTCCACTCAGGTGATATTACTACATATCTACTTGTTTATTTGGATGACATTATTATCACAGGAACCCACACCAATATTATTCAGCGCTACATCAACCTCCTGGCACAAAGATTTTTAATCAAGGATCTTGGTACCTTGTCTTATTTTCTCGGCATTGAGGTTCTTACCACTTCATTTGGTCTGTTACTCACTCAAAGGCGCTACATCACTGATCTTCTTGGTTGGACAAAAATGTTTGGTGCAAAACCTATTGCTACACCACTTGTTTCAGATGGAACTCTCGCACTTCATTCAGGTACAACTTTGACTGACTACACAGAATATAGAACAATTGTTGGCAGCCTATAGTATCTTTGCCTCACTCGCCCAGACATAGCATATGCCCTTAACAAGCTTCTTAATTCATGCATCGCCCAACATCTGCACATTGGGATGTTGCAAAATGACTGCTTCGATATCTATGTGGCACGCTGACTCATGGATTATTTCTTCCTAAGGAAAATCCACTTTCTCTTCATGCCTTCTCAGATGCAGATTGGGCTGGCAACAAAGACGACTATACCTCTACAAGTCCCTATATTATCTAACTTGGTCGTCATCCTATTTCTTGGTCATCTAAGAAACAACATACAGTTGCGCGGTTATCCACAAAAGCTGAGTATCGATCAGTTGCTGCTACTACTTCAGAAATCACTTGGATTTGCTCCCTTCTCACCGAGCTTGGCATCACTCTTCCTACACCGCCTGTTATCTACAATCACAATGTTGGTGCCACCTATCTCTGTTCTAATCCAATCTTTCATTCGTGCATGAAACATGTGGCAATTGACTATCACTTTATTGGGGATCAAGTTCAATCAGGTGCTCTTCGCGTTACTCATGTTTCCTCTACAGATCAACTTGCAGACACTCTCACCAAACCGCTTCCACGAAGCCGCTTCCAGGAACTAAGGGTCAAGATTGGAGTCTCTTTTGGAGCTCCATCTTGAGGGGGCATATTAGAGAATCAATTATAAGAGATTTTCTTCATATTTTAAATTCTTGTAATTAGTTGTAATATCCTTGTAATTAGTTGCAATCCCCCAATTGTAGGATAGTTTCCTATTTTTTTGTTTTTGGGTAACTCACGGCAGTGCCCAATTTTTGTGTATATATTCATTCTTAATCAAATGAAAAAGTTAAGCCATTGTTTCTTAATATTCTTCTCTCTACTTCAACACTTGGACATTGTTAAGGAGATCCATCAACAATTTCTTTTCAAAAAAATTAATGCTTATCACCTGCTAAGCATGTGTTTCTGGTTAATGAAACACAATTACAATTTGATTGTGAAGGATAGGTTTAATCATTTAAATTGTTCTCTTCTTGTGCAGATATTTAACAAACACCGTTTCACAAATTGTGCGCCTTGTTCTTTCCAAGGGAGACCAATGCTACGTGGTAACATCCGCGTGCGTGTGTGTGTATATATATATATTTGTTGAATGATGGCTTGAAAAATTCAAGATGAAACATTAAATGCGTGGCTTGCAAATCTTCAAGCCAATGTTTACAAATCTTGCTACAGGCTTTTAGGTGCAAGCAAAAGTTGACAATGCGATAGTTTGATGCATGCATATCTTGACAAAGGAAATTGCTACAGCCAACAATTTAATGCTCTTGCTATTTCGATCAAATAATGCATGAAATTGTTGACAATCCATCCATGGACTTCCTCTATAAATACTTTAAGTTGTAAAGCTTTGTAAGGCACAAGTGAGATAGGTAAAAGCAAGCATTGTAGAGTGAAGGGGAGAGTAGAATGAGTGAGCTACAAATAAAGCTTACGGTGAGATTTTGTGTCTTAGGTAGAGAGTTATAATTTCTCAAGTATCCTTTATAAATCTCTAATTTTTCTTAGTAAAATTTTTTTTATTGTCTTGGCCCGTGGACGTAGGCTTTTAAAGCCGAACCACATAAATTCTTGTGTGCTTTATCTTTATATCGTTGCCATTTTATTTTTCACTTATCAAATAATTTATTCTGGTTTTGGGGTTTTGGTTACAATCACAACATTTTTTACTTCAACAAGAGTGTTCAATCTTCCAATATGACTGTAAGTGACGTTAACATTTCACTGACACATTCCCTCAAGTTAGTCTGAACTTCGCCGGCGGTGCACCCACGGTTTTAAATCCTCAGGACCATCTTGTATAGCAGAACTCTATTGTGAGTCCTTTAAAGCTTTGAGCTTGCATACATAGATTCCATCTACTTGTTCTTCTTCTTCTCTTTCTACTATATTGTTGAGGATTTGTCATATTTTCTTCATTTGGACAAAATTGTTGGACGGGTTCCCTTCAACTGACTTCATAAATTTGACAAGCTCTTGCCTATTAACTCTCACCCCTTCTATTCTTTTTTGTAATTTAATTATTTATTTTATTTTCCCCTTAATAACAGAATTATGAAATTAACTATTCAAATCTTGGCGCATAGTAAAGTGGAACCATATTGAAACAAGCTTTGTAATTTAATTGTAGTCTGAATGAAGTTTCTTGTTTACGCGTCATGTTGTTTCTATTTCATATCCCGAATTTGTGAATGGAATAAATCAACTTCGATTTTTGCAGTTTGGTGCATTGGCTTTCAGAAAATTCAGGGACAAGGGATCACAATTTTAGGAGGTATTTTCCGAGACAAAGGTCAAGCAGGTTGTAATGGATAAATAATCTTATCGTTCTGACAAAAAAATATATTATTTATTATATACTTAGTAAATATATTATTTACTATCTTTTATTTGTGCGATGCACGAATTAATTTTAACTATTTATATTTGTAAATATATAAAATAATATTATTTAATTTATTTTTTAAAGTACATATAAATTATATATAATATAATCAATATATCCAATCACAAAAGAATTAAATATTTAAATTAAAAATTATAAAATTCAAAACATAAAATAAATGAATATTAAGAAGGATAAAAAATTAAAAACGTATTATAAATAATATTATTTAGTATATCAACAAAATGTTAAAATAAAAATTAAAAGTATATTTTAACAATTTTCAAGCATTAGAATATAATATATTTTATTATTGACCTAAATAATCATTATTATAGATATGCATTTATATATATAATATAAATATGGATTCTTTTATATATATATATATATATATATATATATATATATATATATAAAGAGTGAGTATAACATAAAAGTATTTTATTTATATCAGAAAGCACAGTAACTTGTACAACACACTAATTAAATTTAAAATTAAAGGGTCAAAAAGACTCTCGAAAAAAAATAGTTTTTGCAATTGAACTCTAATTGTTTTTCGCGATCAATTGAGTCCTTACATTTCAATTTTCACTCAATTAAGCCATTTCATAGACGGAAACCATGATATCTGTACAGTTATGTGGCCAAAAAAAATAAATAACAAATCTAACAGTTTTTGTTTATAAAAGAACTTAATTGAGTGAAAATTGAAATGTAAAAGCTTAATTAATTGTGAAAAAAGTTAGCGGCTCAATTGCGAAATCTTTTATTATTCAAGGGTTTTTTAGACCCTTTAGCCTAAATTTAAGTATATACTATTTTAATTATAAAACATGTAAATATAAATAAAGTAATAAATTTAATATAAGTATTATATATTAAATATAATAAATAAATTAAAAAATTCGTATATTTAAATGTGTCTACTCCATTATTAAATATAACTAAAGTAATGCATTTATCACTTAATTATTAAATATAATGTAAAAATCATATATAATATATAAAATATTATGTTTAATACATGATTAAGTAATATCATAAATTATTTTAATAACTTCAATATAAAATCAAAATTTAAATCAATAAATTAAGTCAACTGTTTAATATTTAATGCATGTTAAATTTGATAACTGTTTAATATATATTTAACTATTGATTTAAGACTTATTTGGTAACTGTTACATAGCTTACATGTCAAAAAAGTACACTATCCATGTAAGAGTTCACATGAGAAAAAAATGACACATAAACATGTACATTATAATATATATATATATATATATATTATATATGATATGATTAGTCCATGTCATTTGTAAATATTTACACAATAGAAATTTGAAAAATTAGCACCAATCAATCTTTTAAAACCCTTTGGTAAATTAATAAGTAACGAGAGATGAAGGATATGGGGTGCTTGCTTCTCAATGGTTAATGGAAGAAAAGATTGTAGAAATGAACATTCCATCCATATCACAATCGGTTTGCTAGAAAGGACTAAGAAGGGCATCTTGAACACAGGTTAGTTGTCAAATTTTCATGCTCTGTTTTTGACGAGTCCACAAGTTCTTGGAGTGCAATGCACTGTTATGTGCACATTGCATGCTTATCATCATTAAGTAGTACTATATGTGATGAAAACTTTTGTTAGCCTCCCTCTCTTTTGGTAGCAGCCATGTTGCTTAGAAGGGTCTGCCATGATCACCTTCACCACTACTACATCTCCACAACCACAGGTTTTTTTCTTCTTCCTTCATCACTACCAAAGTTGACTTACTTTTCCATTTGCTGCTGCCTGGAAGTTCAAATTTGCACTATAAAGTTATGTCAGCATAATTACTTTGGGTAGAGTTGATGCCAGAATTTAGTCTGGTCCCTGTTAAATCCACTCAATATTGCTTGAAATAAATGAAAACTTGACCTAGGATCAAATCATTAGTTTTATTTTCATTATACAAGGAGATAAAATTACAAAGCTTGATTAACGTCCACAGCATATACTAAAGGTAATAGTAAAATTTTCAAGTATATTTGGAATAACATCAATTGGTTTCTCTCCATCTCTTTTTTTTTTGTGTGTAAACCACATGTATCCTCATCCGTTTTAACGGTCTAAGACTAATCCTGCTCGGGGCTTAATCACAGTTAAAACTCCTCACCCCTCTCTAAAGGTGTGTTTAGTGAGAGTCGAACTTAAGAGCTCTTCTCACAAACTCAGCCTATGTTGTCAACTGAGCCACAACCCATGGGTGGTTTCTCTCCATCTTTTTATTTCAACAATAAATCAAAATGTCATCATTTGTCATTCTCAGTTTTCCATGGACTGTGTATTTTGGAAGTATATTTCAATTGACTTTGGCTGTCTTCATGCTCCAAGCATTCAACTTTGCAATCTTCACAGCTTCACTTCCATTGTTGAAAACATAAAGTTGGGCGGCGTAGTTAATTGCCAAGGTGGGGTAAACTCTGGCTGTGATGCAAGCTTTGCCACCTCAACCAAAGCTCTCCACTATGGAATGATCAATCTGTAAAAAGGATAAACTTTCCAAGTGTCTAAGAGGCAAAACACATCCAAAGTGATGAAATAGGGTCAAATGGAGAATCATTAACCCCTCAATTACCAAATCCAGAAACTTTGAGAAGGTAAAAGCAATCTTTTATTTTTCTCGATGATGCCTAATTTTCCACCTTGATGATGATAGTGGGGCTGGTGCCCAAGATGTGACGGCTCTTTCATGAATTGTTTTAAGGAAAAAAAAGTTTTTAATAGCTTTCTTCACCGTCAAAGCTTCTGCTAAAGACAGACATATTTGTCAAATGAAGCAAAAGCTTTGATGGTGAAGAATGATATTAAAGACCATTTCTTTTCTTGAAAAATTTATCCTTCCATATCCAATCTTCCAAGAAAGACTACTGCTTTGAAAAACAAGTGAGAAACCTATGTTTCAAGGCTCCTTGGCTTTGAAAATTGCTTGGTTTCTTAATATTTTTGTTTTTTCGATAAGTAATAAGTTTATTGACTAAAAGAGGTGGCACCTGAGATATGGTGATCTTCAGGTTTGCCATTACAGGACCCACTGCAATACAAAAGCAAAACAAACAGGAATGAAACTAACAAACTCCAATATACACGGATTAAAATAGAGTTTCACCACCAGTCCATGAACTGCAAAGCTATTAGCCTCCCTAAAGATTTTAGAAAAAGTGACTGATCCCAAAGATTATAACAGCAAAACAATATCGCAAAAAATGCTCCAAAATTTCCAAGGGCTTTTGATCCTTCCCCTTCCCAAATGGCTTCTTTGAGTTCTTCCATGGAGAATGGTTGTTCGAGAGCCTCTGCTACTTGGGTTGAGAGCTTCATGAAATTAAGACCAGAGTTAAGGAGCTTAGGTCTCGGCCTGCTTTGAAAATGGTTTTTGAAAAAATCAAAAATCGAGGATTTCACCGCATTAGGATCTGATGTCCAAACTCCATTGACAAAGATTCCCGGTATCGCGTTCCTCCTTGCACGCATCTTGGTATAGCTATGGAAGAATTTTGAATTTTGTCCCCTGCTTTCAGCCAAAGAGCTCTCGATTGTTGTCTCCAAAACGCTTCTCGATTGATAACAGCTGTCCAAAATTCCTTCGTACAGGCAGTTCAAGCCACTAGTTCTTCAGGATTAAGATGTCCTTGGTTAGCCAAGTGTCAAAGAAATCCACTTTGTCTTCTAAGTCAGCAACTTTCACATCAAGGGCCCCAAAGATTTCTTTTTCTTTTTTTTGGTACATAAAGATTTCTTTTTCTTTTTTTAAGCTTCTGAATCCTCAAAGATTTTTGATATGATAAAGTCTACCCGTGTTAGGTCAGGCCTAATAACGTCAGAAATTACTACATAGCAAAGATTCACTGGTCCACGTGTCCTTCGGCGACAGAGGCATAGCGCATCACACCTGTCGCTGGGCGACAAGCCTTTGCCCCACGTGGCTTTCGGCGAAACAGGTAGAAGTACGTGATCATACCTGTCGGCTATCGACAGACTCGTAGTCTGTCGCCTGCAATCATAACGCGACACATGGCACGCATATCCTACCGCGCGGGAGACAGATTCCCAGTCCGTCGCCTTCAGTCATAGGGCGACACGTGGCGCACGGTTTCAGCTCCCGCTAGCGACAGACCCCTGACGCCACAACGTGCCACGTGCTATAAGTCCCTCGCCGGCGACAGGCTCCGGAAGCTCCCGATTTTCAAGGAACTTGTGTTATATTAGGACACAAACTCTCAGTAAGAAAAGGACTCATCCTCAGAAATTAACCTAGAATCTTGGCCTATAAATAGGCCCCCAAGTACAACTTTATGATCTAATTTTTGACTACTGGCTTTTACGCTTTTCAATACCTAAGACCTTTTTGCTGACTTAAGCATCGGAGTGTCTACACAGGGAACCACCCCTGCGTCTCTCTGACTTTTCTTGTTTTACAGAAGCTTCTTGGAGACGCGTGGAGACTAAGTACGAATATCGACGTCAGCATTTCTTTATTGTTGTTTTGTGCAACAACAATTGGCGCCGTCTGTGGGAAACTTATAAAAAGCCAAGATTTTCTAAGATGGTGAGAACAAGATCTACAAACGCAAGGACTGAAAGTGAGGAAAACTCTGTGAGTTCCCCTGAACAACAGATTCGCCAGACAAACCAGGTGAATAGGGAGGAAGAAAGAATTACTGTGTCGGTGGCAGAATTCGAAGCTCTAAGGCGACAGAGCGAGGAAACAACCCAGGCGCTGCGAGCCATGGTGGATCTGTTCCAAGGAGTTCTCCCGACGTTGGATCTGCCGCCTGCCGTGCAGAACTTAGTAGGAGGAACAAATAGAGGTGTCCCGCCGCAGATGTTTGGGAGACAGGAGGAAACGATAGCGGCAGACCCCTCTCGTCAGCGAGAGGTCCCCCCGACGGAAGAACACGACATTCATCAGGGTGCGACAGGACAGGGTAGCGGCAGGCCTGTCGCAGACACCCAGCGAGAGATTGAGGAAGCATTTGGCTTAGAGCCTGCACCAGGGGTTAGGCGATAGGGTAGCGGGAGGCCTGTCGCAGGAACTCAGCGAGAGAATGAAGAAGCAGTAGAGTTAGAGCCTGCGACAGGGCTCAGGCGACAGGTTCCACATGTAGGGCGGCAGATGTTTGGGCGACATGATTTTGACTGGGCGACAGGGTCTACCGCCCACCACATGACTTGTCGAATTTTGATGGTGCTAACTTAGACCATGGTATTGGAGGTGCTGGAAAGAATAGGGTCGAAGATCAAAACAGTTGGGGAACCGGATCGGAGTTTGACCCCACGTGGTGCACGCAAATGGCACGAACAAACGCACCTCAAGCTAAGGGCAAGGAAGTAGTAGGAGACCTACCTGATTCGTCCCATGCCCGAAATCAGCTCGCTCCCCCCGTGGACATGAAGAAGATGATAGAACAGGTACTGGAAGAGAAAAAGTTAGTGTCTGCAGAAGAGAGCCAAAGGAGGTGAGTACCGTTCTACACAACCATCATGCAAAAACCTCTGCCCCCAAAGTTCAAAATGCCGCAGATGACCGCCTACGCCGGAAAGATGGACCCCTACGACCATATGCAAGACTATGAGGCACTAATGTTGTTACATGGATGGGAAGACGAGATAATGTGTAGGGCCTTTTCCTTAACTCTGTCGGGATGCATGCGAAATGGTTTAATAACCTGCCTGAAGGGTCCATTATCTCTTTCGACCAACTGCGAAGTGAATTTCTCAAGGCATTTGCGGTAAATAGTCAGAGAAGGAAGGAACCGACCTACCTGCTCACTATTAAGCAGGGAGTTAAGGAGTCATTAAAAAGTTATGTGGATCGGTTCAGAGATGCTACTTTGGAGGTGCGAGATCTGCAAGTCGGTATAGCCATGGCAGCCATGTTACAGGGGACAAGGTCTGAAAAATTGCAAGAATCTTTGTCGCTAGATCAGCCAACAACCATCTCAGACCTGCTTTCCCGCGCACATAAGTATGTAACCCAGGAGGAAGTAATGAAAATGGTGACGATAGGAGAATCCAAGGACGGGAGGAAACGAGGAAGAAAGGCCACTGAAGCATCTTCTAGCCAATCGAGAAAGTTTGAGAAAGCTCCCGCACTGAAATACAATTCCTATACCCCACTCACCGAATCTCGAGCTTCATTGTTAGCAGCCATTGAAGGATCAGGGCTTATACAGACTCCGAAGAAGACGTCCGGGAATTTGGGCCGTGATTTAAGGTCATATTGCGATTACCACTCAGCGCATGGGCACACAACTGAGAAGTGTAGGGAGTTGATGAATCAGCTAGAAAAGCTAGCACGAGAGGGAAAAATAAACCGTTTTGTATGGAGAGGTGATAGAAGTAACTATCCCGCACAGAACAAAGAAAACAATTTCAGAGATAGAAGAAGTGAAAACAGAAGACCTGTTAGACGAAATGAAGGTGAAAGAAGAGATAATGACAGAAGGGTAGAAAGAAGGAATCGAGAGGAAGACAATGAACCCACAGGGCCAGCTATTAACGTGATATCCGGGGGTGAGTCATTAGCTGGCACTTCTTCCTCGTCTCGAAAGACCTACGCCCGACAGGCTTATCAAATTAATTCGGTAATGGAGGAAAAGCATGATGAACAGCCCATCACCTTCACGCCAGCTGATAGAGGTGATGTAATGATCCCTCATGATGACCCAATGGTGATTTCGGTAGTAATAGCAAAACACCCAGTGAGTCACATCTTAGTTGATAATGGGAGTTCGGTGAATTTGATTTATTGGAGTTGCTTTGAGAAAATGAACATCTCCAATGATAGGCTGAAGCCAGTAACCACACCACTGTATGGCTTCTCAGGAGAAAAAGTGAAGGTGGAGGGAGCAGTTCAGCTACCTGTGACATTGGGGGAAAATTCGAAGTGTGTCACTCGACAAGCGTTGTTTATGGTGGTGAAATCAACTTCCGTGGCGTACAATATGATCCTCGGGCGGCCATTGTTAAATGACATGAGAGCGGTGGTGCATCCCTGCTATTTGCTAATGAAGTTTCCGACTCCCCGCGGTGTCGGACAAGTGCGGGGAGACCAAAGGAAAGCCAGGACATGTAATGTCGCATCCACCACATGTAAAGGGATTCAAAGGAAGGAAACCCTTACGATCGAAGAAAAGCCTAAGCCAAAGCCTGATGAGGAAATGGAAGCAATCCAGTTGGATGAAAAAGACGAAGAAAGAATAGTGTACGTAGGAAGCCAATTGCCTGAAGAAGTAAAAAAGGAGATAGTCCGATGCTTAAGAGAGAATTGTGATGTGTTTGCATGGACTCCAGCCGATATGCCTGGAATAGATCCTAAAGTTATTTGCCATCGGTTGAACGTAATCTCAGGGGCAAAGCCGATAAAACAGAAGAAGAGGAATTTTGCTCCAGAAAGGCAACAGGCAATAAACGAAGAAAAAACGAAGTTGTTGCAAGCAGGATTTACAAGAGAAGTTAATTATCCAGAGTGGTTGGCTAATGTTGTGATGGTGAAGAAAACCAACGGAAAATGGAGAATGTGTGTGGACTTCACAGATCTGAATAAAGCTTGTCCTAAAGATTCATATCCACTACCTCGAATTGACAAGTTGGTAGACGAAACTTGTGGTTATGAACTACTAGCTTCTTGGATGCCTTTTCAGGGTACCACCAAATTTTGATGCATCCAGATGATGAGGAGAAAACCTCGTTCATTACCGATGGTGGGACATATTGCTATCGAGTGATGCCGTTCGGTTTGAAAAACGCAGGTGCAACCTACCAACGCATGGTAAATAAGGTGTTCCAAGACTTGTTGGGCAACACTATGGAAGCTTATGTTGATGATATGATCATTAAAAGCAGACAAGGAGAATCACATGCCAAGAAAATGACTAAGGTATTCGATGTGCTGCGACAATACAAGATGAAGTTGAATCCCAACAAATGCTCATTCGGGGTGAGATCTGGAAAGTTTCTGGGATTCATGATTAGTAACCGAGGGATAGAGGCTAATCCCGAGAAAGTTCAAGCTATTTTGGACATGGGGCCACCTAATACAGTAAGAGAAGTCCAACGGCTAACAAGAAGAATGGCAGCCTTGAGTCGTTTCTTGTCCAAATCAGCTGAAAGAAGTCTACCATTTTTCAAGGCAATAAAGGCAGGAAAGAACTTCAAGTGGACGGAAGAGTGCAACGATGCCTTTGAAAGGTTGAAAGACTACCTGAAAGAGTTGCCTCTCTTATCCCGGCCACATCCCGGAGACCACTTCCTTATGTACCTCGGTGTGGGAGAGAAAGCTGTAAGTGCAGTCCTACTAAGGAAAGATGGGGATAGAGATTGCCCGATTTATTATGTAAGCAAAGTCCTGTTAGATGCCGAGGCAAGATACCACTTAGTTGAAAGAATAGCTTTATCCCTGGTGATGGCAACTCGAAAATTACGACCGTACTTCCAAGCTCATTCGGTGACTATCTTAACAGATCAGCCACTCAAGCAAATACTGCAGAAACCAGAACACTCCGGACGTCTGATTAAGTGGGCTATCGAATTGAGTGAATATGACATCCACTTCCAGCCTCGTCAAGCAATAAAAGGGCAAGCATTGGCAGATTTCATTGTGGAATGCACTGGCCGAGACGTCTAAGAGGAAACAGAGTTAGTCTGGTGGAAATTATTTGTCGACGGAGCTCGTAACATGGACGGCAGTGGAGCCGGAATTGTGCTAATATCACCTAAAGGGGAAACCTATGAGTATTCCCTACGCTTCGATTTCCCAAGTTCCAACAATATAGCCAAGTACGAAGCCTTGATAGCTGGGATGAGACTTGCTGAGAAACTAGGAGTCAGCAACTTAATGGCACACAGCGATTCACAATTGGCGGTAAACCAGTTCTCGGGTAAGTATGAAGCAAGAGAACCCGCCTTAGTCCCTTATATACAAAAGGTACAATTAATGGCACAGTCGTTCAAACGCTTCCAGCTGACTCAGATAACTCGAACAGAGAACAACCATGCAGACGCTCTTTCAAAGTTAGCTTCTTCAAGAGGGGTCAAATGGGGTATGGTCAAAGTAGAATCCCTCACTAGACCAAGCATTAAAGAAGAAGATGTCTATGATGTCGAAATCAGAGACGATTGGAGAAGCCCAATCAAAGATTACATACTGGGGGGCACACTCCCCACTGACAGAGACGAAGCTCGAAAGCTGAAGTTAAAAGGTGCCAGGTTTACCGTGGTGAATGGGGAACTCTATAAACGAGGATTCACAATGCCCCTGTTGAAGTGTCTAGGGCCCCAACAGGTTGAGTACACTTTAGCTGAAGTTCATGAGGGAATATGCGGTGAACATTTTGGGGCTCGAGCCTTGGCCTTGAAAATATTGCGCTCAGGGTTTTATTGGCCTACACTGAGAAAGGATGCCACAGACAAAGTGAGAAGATGTGAAAAATGTCAGAAATTCGCCCCCATAACTACCGCGCCTGTTTCGGCTCTTCAGAACACCCTCCAACCAACTCCATTTGCACAATGGGGACTCGATATCCTGGGGCCTTTTCCCCTAGGCACAGGACAAAGGAAGTATTTGCTTGTGGTCACAGATTACTTTACCAAATGGATAGAGGCCGAGCCTTTGGCCACAATATCTGAAAAAAGTGTCGAAACAATGGTGTGGAAAGACATAATTTGCAGATTTGGTATCCCCCGCGTAATAAATGCAGATCATGGGAAGCAGTTCGACTGTGACGCTTTCCGAAATTTTTGTAGTGGCCTTAATATTCTCCTAAGAATATCTTCTATGTCTTACCCACAGGCCAATGGGCAGGCAGAGGTGAGCAATCGAACTATACTGCATGAGTTAAAGACTAGGCTGGACAAGGCTAAGGGAGCATGGGTAGATGAGCTCCCAAGTGTCCTATGGGCCTACAGAACGACAAGCAAAATGTCAACAGGTGAAACACCGTTCAACTTGGTATATGGCACTGAAGCCCTCATCCCAGTAGAAGTTGGAGATGAGTCACCCCGGTTAGTCCCCTACATCGAGGAACTCAATTCTCAAGGACTAAGGGAGAATCTAGACCTGCTAAACGAGTTGAGAGACAAAGCAAAAATGAGACTAGCTGCTTACCAACAGAGGGTAGCTACTTATTACAATGCACAGGTGAAAAACAGAGAAATGCAAGAAGGAGACCTGGTGTTAGGAAAGTCAGCAATCACAAATGCCCACAAGGAGGATGGAAAGCTCTGGGCTAATTGGGAAGGACCATACAGAATCAGAAAGATGGTCGAACCTAGCACGTGTACCTTGGAAACCTTGCAAGGAAAGAAGATCTCAAAGACTTGGAATGCCAACCATCTTAAGCTATATTGCCAGTAAACATTGTAATTTTTGATTGCTATTATTCTTATCTTTACTTTCCCATCTATTACTACATTATTTTACAGATGTTATTATTTCTCCGATTCATGAATAAAGGCCAGCCAATCATATTCTATATTCTCTAACGCAATATGTGAGACAGATTATGTGTTACAGGAATTGAAATGAAGCAATAGCTGGCAAACACAAAGTCCCTAAGCGAAAAATGCGCGAGACGGGCAAAAAACAAAAAGTCCCTAAGCGAAAAATGCGTGAGACGGGCAAAAACAAAAAGTCCCTAAGCGAAAAATGCGCGAGACGGGCAAAAACAAAAAGTTCCTAAGCGAAAAATGAGCGAAACGGGCAAAAAACCAATCATTAATATGAAACGTACGTACAAAAGGTACAGGTCCAAGCTATATAGCAAGTTACGAGGTACGTTACAAAATTTTCGGATTCATATATTTCAATAAGTCGACAAATTATGATTAAGCTTTGGCGTTTTTAGTCTTGATTATTCTTACAAGTCCTTAGGCAAAAACAACACGAAATTGGCACAACGCTCGAGAAAAGTTCATCTTTGAACAAAATGACAACACTGTTTCAAACAAGAACTTGGGGAGCAACATGGTGTAAAAGTAAAGCCATACAAGGTACTCTACTAAAGCAAAAGAAAGAGCTACAAAATGAAAAACGGTGCTTTTCATTCAAAATGAATCTATACACCGGAGTTAACAAATAAAACAAAAACAAAAACTACAAAACTCTAATCTACGGCAATGACCGAATCAGCCGGCTGGGAAGACGCTACATCAGCACTAACGTCTTGAGAAGCTTGGGGCTCAGGAACTGGAGAGGTCAAAGAACCAGGATCCTGGGAAGACGAGGAAGCCACCCCGGAAGCAGGAACGTCACTTGAAGGCCCAACCACGGCCGCAGAGTCTGGCACGAGATCAACGGCAGCAGAATCTGAAATTTGGAACTCGTCGCTGTCCAACCCCAGCAGTGCCTCGATAGACTTAGGCTGATCGCCTGTCTCGATAAGCTCAGAGACGTCACGCACTACCAGAGGCTCAGATCGATCAAATGCCTCGGAAGACTCAGGCGTATGTAGCGGCTGTCGAGGAGGCCACGAACCCTCAAGGTTGTCCAGATTATCTACGGCCCCTTCCGCTAAATAGGCCTCCGGACTTTGTGCGTCGGGCTCATACTTGGTCCAAGAAGGAGCATCGTAGTACTTAGCCTCCTCGGTGAAGAGCAATTCAGGAAAAGCCTCACTAGGCCGATGCTTCTCCAGCCAAGCGCGAGCCAAATAGAAACCGTACTTAATAAATCCCGTCGAGAACGCCGCCTTCTGGTTAAAACAATGCTGGGACAAGCGGTATTCACAAACGGCCTCAATTCGAGCTTCTCTTTGACGATCCAATACATTGTGCAGCTCCTCAATAGCCTCATCTCGTTGCCTCTCCATGGCTCCCCGATCCTCGACGGCCTTGTTATAAGCCTCTTAGTACCCTTGAAGGGAAGACACCTTCGCCTGCTCTTCTTGGAGCCTTAGCTCGAGATCAGCATTCTTTCGCTCGAGATCAGCGTTCCTTTTGTTTACCTCCTCCACCCTGTTGACATAAGGACGAAGCTGGTTGACCTTGTTTGAAAGCTCCATCTTTTGATCCCGAAGCTCGCGAATCTTTTTGCTAGCTTGCTCTCTAAGAGCCCGGTGCCGAGCATTGACGGCCGCAATTTGTTGAGCTGACTGATGAGACGGAAAACAAAAGTAACTCAGAAAATCTTTTAACAAAAAAAAAAGTTTAGACGGGGAAATTAGTTACCAAACGAATACAAAACTCTTACCTTCATAGCGAGATAGTCAGAGTTATCCTCCGCCTCCGGAAGGTTTGAAAAAAGCCCCGCCTCGTCACGGGGGAGAATGGTGCTCCAAGCCAGACGAGACGCTATCCCAGCATCCTCGATGCTATTGTTGTCGTTCACTCCGGGATAGGTCTGAAAATTGTCCATACAGACGACAAACCCTTTTGGGCGACAGACCCTAGGGCGATAGACCCCTAGGGTGACAGACCTAGTACGACGACAGACCCTTGGACGACAGACCCCATGGGCAACAGACCTACTGAAAAGACACTTGCGGAAGACTAAACTCTACGCGGAAGACCAAATCACCTGCGGGAGATCTAAAACTAGTGCGGTAGGCGAATATCTAAGGCGACAAGGGTATACTTACTGACGATAAGATAAGCGAGAGACTCCAGGCGTGAGAGCGAAAGACTCTTTATGGCGAAAGAGCGGAAAAAGGGCGACAGATGACTGCTCAGATGTTTTCTTGTGCGTTCTTTCGTTGGGCACCAGCAGTTTATATAGCCGCGACAGGGAATGCCAAACGTCGCGCCTGATCACACCTGTCGCAGAGTAGAATTTTCCACCTGCAAAAAAATACCAAAGAAATTGCAAAAGAACAAAGAGAACTACCAATTGTGGGCTGAGGCCCAAGAACATATATTTATACTCTCTTTGTTGGAGAAATCCAACAAGAGAGTGGGGAGCAATTGATATGATAAAGTCTACCCGTGTTAGGCCAGGCCCAATAACGTCAGAGATTACCATATGGCAAAGATTCACTGGTCCACGTGTCCTTCGGCGACAGAGGCATAGCGCGTCACACCTGTCGCTGGGCGACAGGCCTTTGCCCCACGTGGCTTTCGGCGAAACAGGTAGAAGTACGTGATCATACCTGTCGGCTATCGATAGACTCGTAGTCTGTCGCCTGCAATCATAACGCGACACATGGCACGCATATCCTACCGCGCGGGAGACAGATTCCCAGTCTGTCGCCTTCAGTCATAGGGTGACACATGGCGCACGGTTTCGGCTCCCACTAGCGACAGACCCCTGACGCCACAACGTGCCACGTGCTATAAGTCCCTCGCCAGCGACAGGCTCCGGAAGCTCCCGATTTTCAAGGAACTTGTGTTATATCAGGACACAAACTCTCAGTAAGAAAAGGACTCATCCTCAGAAATTAACCTAGAATCTTGGCCTATAAATAGGCCCTAGGTACAACTTTATGATCTAATTTATGACTACTGGCTTTTACGCTTCTCAATACCTAAGACCTTTTTGCTGACTTAAGCATCAGAGTGTCTACGCAGGGAACCACCCCTGCGTCTCTCTGACTTTTCTTGTTTTACAGAAGCTTCTTGGAGACGCGTGGAGACTAAGTACGAATATCGACGTCAGCATATCTTTATTGTTGTTTTGTGCAACAACAATTTCTTTATTCCACGTCTTTAGAGTGGTCTTCATTTTTTTGAGTTTGACTTGAATGCTGGCTGGAACCAGCATTGCGAGCCCCATTTGTAGTGAGCCAAACCACTTCATGTTGAAAAATTCTTTAAATGAGCTTATATATCAATTAATTATATATTATAAGTTATTGATATATTTAATCTATTTAAAAATAATCAAATAAAGTTTAAATTATTAAACTTTATCACATCTCAATTGGTATAGACTTTACAATGTATAAAAATTTAATATTTTATTTTATTTTCATGATGAGTCAAAATAAAATATACTTCAGGTTATGATCCTCATAACGTAATCCTCAATCAAATTCCATCATTGAGTGAGATACAAATTCTCTTAAAAGGTTTAGATGTAAAAGACTCTAACACCAAAAAATCAATTCTAATGAATTCAAGTACATTTCTGTATTACTCTCTTCTTGATTATTGAACATAAGATCTTGTGTATGTTTATCTGTATAAATTTCCTACACTTCCAGCTCTTCTAATAATTTCCAATCGGTTAACCACCAACCCATAGATTTAAAGGGTTTAGGTCCCCAGTTAGACATTTTCTGGGGAGAGAAGAATGGGACAATGGTCTGAAATTGTCCTTTTTAACCCTCTTTGGCAAAGACCATTAAAGGAGAGGAGCCAACCCGAAGACACCAGGAATCGATCTAATCGACTTCTACGGTTGCCATAACTGTACCATGTGAATCTCTTACCCGAGAGGGGTAGGTCGATCAACTGACAGTCATTAATAAAGCTGTTATATTCTTCAATACCTGAATTTTGCTGAGAGCATGCTGATCTTCCATTGGGGGACAGAACTGTATTAAAATTTTCACCAAGAGCCCAGTTATCATGATCTTTAATTCTGAGGCTACAGATGTTATCCCAAAACGACTTCTTTGCGGCTGCATCGCAAGGTGCATAAACATTTATTATAGAACAGTTGAAGTCGTGCAAAATCCATTTACCGTTAACAAGTAGAAATCTGCTTGATGAGAGAGAGCTTTCCAAAGAAAAGCGGAATATTGTCTGTTCAAAACCGATTAAACATGAAATCCCATTGGCAGGACCAAGGAGTTTTAGATGATTGGATAGAGTATAAAATGTCCACTAAACTTAGCTGATCTAGATGTGGAAGAAAATCTGAAGCATCCCATTTCGAGTCTATTCTGGCGTCTGGCCTCATTTTTCATCCATCTTCTGGAATTATAATGTGAACAGTTGGCGCTGTTTACTGTATGCATTTCACAACTTGTAAACTTGTTTCGATCTTTAGGCTTTAGGTTCTGTCTGTTGGTTGAGATGTGTAAACTTTTTCTTCAGTTTAAAAGGTAAAAATGGACCCTTTAAAAGATCATGAAAAAACTTTACAAAAGTCTCAATTCATGTAAAATATCATAATATGTTATATTATATGCGGAAAAATTTAAATTTATATTTACTAGTTATATTTTAGACAAGATGATCATAAAATATAAGAAAGAAAAAAAAAAACACTCAGAACTAATTAACTGCCAGTGTTTACCTAATCTTTAGTTGGATTACTTCAGTCTTCAAGAGAGAGATGTAATTAGTCCAGCATTTTCCATGTTTAGTTCAGCTGTGAGTCATTTCTGCTTCTATACGTATGCAGAGGAGAGTAATATTCTAACGTGCATTTTAGACTTCTAATTATGGTCAAATTGAACTTGAAGTTTTTATATATATATATATATATATATATATATATAATGAAATGCTTTCATATCATATTAAATAAGAGGTTAATTTCTGTTGATGCTGCGTGAGTAAAGCTACTTTTAATTAACTGGTGCTAAGAAGTGTACTGCAATTTTTTTATATTTGAATATATGAATAGATCAATTAACCTAAGGGTTGTGGCTTAGTTGGCAACGCAGACTGAGTTTGTGAGAAGAGCTCTCGGGTTCGACTCTCACTAAACATATCTTTAGAGAGGGGTGAAGAGCTTTAACTGTGACTAAACCCCAAACAAAATTAATCTTAAACCGTTAAAACGGACAAAAAAACCTATGATTTATAAAAAAAAAAAAGAATAGATCAATTAAATTCTCATCATTAAAATTAAGCAAATTTTTTTAACAGATTACATAATTATTAATGACTGATATCGTGGTACGTCCGTGCACCACTAATGCACCTATTGGAACCAATAATGGGTCAGGTGTAGTTTCCACTCTTTTTGGACAAGAAAAATTACAGAGAAATATGTGTTCTTTGCACTCCTCTTCAATTAATGGGGGTCTTTTTGCAATAAAAAATGGGTCAGAGAGTAGTCTCCGGTCTTTTTGGACAAGAAAAATTACAGAAAAATATGTGTTCTTTGAATTCCACTTTATAAAATAGGGGAGGTTAAAGCATTTATGTTTTATGTATGAGAAATTATTACTAAAAATTAATTCAGTCGGAAAGATTAATTCCCTTTTCTTGGATCTTTGCTAAATATGCTAAAACAGAAGAATTGATAAATTTGATATTAGAATTAGACCATTGAGTTGTTCAATAAACTTTGCTAATCATAAAATTATTAACAGGCGCTTAATTTTAATTGGGCCACTGCTTATTGCTTTGGTTTAAGTCAAGAAATGGGATCACTTAATTAAATTACCCTTGCCAATGAAACATTAGCTCAGTGGTAAGAGGAGGTCCTGAAATTTTATAGTTACAGGTTTGAGTATTAACAAGTGTGAGATTAAATTTAGTTTATTATTTATTGTTTGTTAATGTTATTTGTATTTATGAGTTTATCACTTACTAATTTATTAATGTAATATGCTGATTGTAATTATAAATTTGAATGAAAATATACTACTAAAAAAAATTAAGTTACTCTTGACCAAGACTAGTTTCATCAACGAAAGAGTAAATTTGTAGGCATCACTTTGATTTGCACTTTGATTTGCACTTTGATTTGAAACTTCGGTAAAGACTGTTCTTGGTTATCTGCGTCACAGACAATTTAGCTTCCTTCAAAAATTACGCCACTTCCGCATATTTGACAAGTTCAAAGTAAAAACATCATTCTTGCTCAGGGTTCAGAGTAGAGATGGTAATAGATACTCTATAAATCGATACCTAACATTATTCGATATGATTAAGTAGGATTAGAGTAATATATAATCGAGTTCAAATAGTAAAATTACTATCCGTCACGGGTTCGGGTAGAGTTGGATAATTACTTTAAGATATCCGTTATCCGAATCCGATTATAAATAATAATTAATTAATATGATATTATATTTTTTATATATAAATTATGTATTATTAATATTGTATTTAATTAAATTAATTCATCAAATATTATAATTATAATTTTTAACTTTAATTTATATTTATTTGTTAAATTAAATTTATTAACTTAATTTTTTAAATAAATTATTTCAAAATTGATTTTAAATTAAAATTTGAAAGTCAAACTTTGACTTAATAAACGGATATTTAATGGGTTCGGATAGTTAAACGGGTATTTTTCATTTTATAGGATTAGAGTTCGAGTAATACAAATCAAAATAATCGAGTAGTTAATTAGGTTCGAGTATTCCAAAATTAGCGGGTATCCCACCCGTTTACTTCCCTAGTTCAATGGTCAACAAAATCCTTTTAGAAGGGCTATAAATAGCCAAATTTGCTATGCATTAAGAGCACAGCACATACACAAGTAACAAAATTTCACTAGCCTTCTTGAGTTCTTTAAGCAATTCCCATCTTTGGCAACAACTTCTTTAATATTTCTTGTTCTAAGAGAGAAACATGCAAAGCCCAGTGAGGTCTTTGAGCTGCAGAGGTGTGGCCTTCGAGATCAAACCTCACGCAGACCCGTTTGCTATTCCTACTGCAACTCAAATTGAGACTCGCAGCGATAGCGAAAAATTTTGGTTTCCTTGGTACCAAGGTAGCTCATGCAGGGTGTTCCCTTCTTCAATACAAAGGTCTTCAAGTCGAACGAGCAGTCACTTCTGTGACCTTGACCTTGACCTTGATGAAGATGAAGATTGGAATGAAGATGATGTCATATTGGAAAGACTAGAAGAGGGCAAGGATATGGAGAAAGAAAAGAAGCCAATTTTTCCATCCGCAAGCAAACGTGAACAAACACCAAAGCCAGCTAGCAAGCAAGAATCAAGATTATCAGTCATTTTGCTTGACCAAGGGCTTTTCACTGTATACAAAAGACTCTTTGTGGTCTGCTTAACCCTGAACATTGTTGGTTTGGTGCTTGCTGCAACTGGAAACTTTCCATATGCAAGAAATAAAGCTGCCCTTTTCACCATTAGCAACATTCTTGCTTTGACACTCTGCAGAAGCGAGGCCTTCCTACGGATAGTGTTTTGGCTTGCAGTCAAGGTGCTGGGAAGGCCTTGGGTACCTCTCCCGATCAAGACTGCTACCACATCACTCCTACAAAGTCTTGGTGGGATACACAGTAGCTGTGGAATTTCTTCCGTTGCATGGCTCATATATGCCTTAGTTCTTACTCTGAAAGATAGAGAAAACACTTCCCCTGAGATCATTTGTGTAGCCTCTACTATTCTTTCCCTTCTCTGCCTCTCATGCTTGGCCGCATTTCCTCTAGTCCGCCATCTCCATCACAACGTCTTTGAAAGGATTCATAGATTCGCCGGTTGGACTGCTCTTGGTCTTCTCTGGGCTTTTATCATCCTTACAATCTCCTATGACCCAATAACCAAATCCTACTCAAAAGAACTTGGTTCGAGGTTAATCAAAAGGCAAGAGTTGTGGTTCACGGTAGCCCTCACTATCCTAATCATGATCCCATGGTTGACAGTAAGACGCGTGCCTGTCAAGATCTCAGCTCCTTCTGGCCATGCCTCCATTATCAAGTTTGAGGGAGGAATAAAAGCCGGTATATTAGGCAGAATCAGTCCATCTCCCTTTTCAGAATGGCATGCTTTCGGAATAATTTCTGATGGAAAAACTGAGCATATGATGCTTGCTGGTGCAGTCGGCGACTTCACAAAATCCTTGGTCTCAAATCCACCAAGCCATTTGTGGGTTCGAAAAGTGCACTTTGCTGGCTTGCCTTATCTAGTTAACATGTATGACAGGGTTTTGCTGGTGGCAACAGGTTCAGGAATCTGCGTGTTTTTGTCATTCCTTTTGCAGCCATGCTCCGCTAACGTATGCGTGCTTTGGGTAGCCAAAGGTATTGAGCAAAACTTCGGAAAAGAAATCAAAGAAATGATGAGCGGGCATCCTAAAGAGAAGGTGATTGTCCACGATACAGCTGTGCTAGGCCGTCCAAACGTGTCTGAGATGAGTGTTGATGTTGCTAATAGATGGGAAGCTGAAGTGGTCATTGTTACAAGCAATCCAGAAGGAAGCAGAGATGTTGTCAATGCTTGCAAGGGAGCAGGAATTCCAGCCTTCGGTCCCATCTGGGATTCCTAATTGCACAATAAATGATATTATCACTTCTTTATTCTAATCTTCCTTTGATTCGAGATTTGTGACGGTTTATTCTAATCGTAAAGCTCCTTTCTCCGAGTCAGTCAACCATACATGACGAAAGTGATTGTTATTAATTACAAGACTGTCGAATATAAATTGCTTAATAAGCAATAATGTTTAATGAGCTGATAATAAAATCTCGCCCTAGAATTAATACGATCAACACGAATTAATAGGAATAATTGCAAACAGGATTCTACTGTATAACAACTGTTGCCGTTAAGAAAATGAGACTCAAGGCTCCAATGGATGGTGAAACGAGAATTCAAGTGTGATGGCAAATTCATGATTAAATGATATAATATATGATAATATCATTCTGCTATATACTCAAGGCTGCTAAGATATGTTACCATTGATTATGTTAAGGTTAAGCTAAATACAGATGAAACAGTGAAAATAATCCTAGGAAGCTTTCCAGCAGGAGGTTGACAACCGAGTTGGAATAGCCACGTGATCAAAGTGTTTCCTGCCATTTTTAAACGGTATGATAGGGTGGATCCTGATAATGCAGCAAGGTGCTGCAAGTTCTCTAATAAACCCCACAGCAAAATTTGCCTGACAAGTGACAACACAATACCTCTTGCATGAAACCAAAACTATAAACAGCAACAAAAACCAGGAATCTTGAATGTGATCAGAATCTTCTAATTAATCCACTTAATTTTGGTTGGCAAACTTAATTCCCTTCTCAATACAGGCTTTCAGCTCTGGCTTGGAATTCTCAAGGCCCTGTTTTTCGATTTCAAAGAGTGGACCGAGTCCAAAGACTTGCTCAACACCATCCTTTCCCAGCTTTGCCTGCAATTTTGATATGCAAAATTGAGCTTAGGTAAATAATCCAAAAGGAACATCCACCCAAATACTAAAACTAAACTAATATATACGAACTGATTAGCAGATAGGCATCCCAATGTAGTTAATTAATAGCAATAAGTCCCACTACAAGAGTTCTAGTCTATAGTTTGAAACAATAATGCAGAAGCTACTAATCCCAACTATGCGATGATTTCACGCATTGAATTTGACTATCATCGATGATATCTCCTGAAACCATCAACTTAACGTTTTAAAAGTTAAAGTAGTTGTCAATTGGTCTAAGTTAACTGGCATTTTTTTTTCAACCTACTTGGTTGTTATTAATGAAAGATAATAGAATATACAGTGTTTAGAATCAATAATCATGTGTTGATCTTGAAACTTCCACAGATAACCAACTTTCCACAGATTAGAGTTTACCACTCTTACGCCAAACTTTTAGAATAAAAGGAATATGTAACAAAACATAAACTAAAAAGAAATTACTTGCTATATACTTATTAATTATCAAGGATTCAAGATCATAAATTGAACTGCATTGGCCAAGATGAACATTAACCAAAAGAAAGTGGCAGTTCATGAGATGCCATAGCCCATAGAGATTCATAGTTATCTAACAATGCAAGCGTGCTCATATTTGGATGAATTCTATTTGAATATAATTGCCTTATGTTCTGATGACACAAAAATTAACAAAACCTATATGTCAGGGCCATATATTATCTTTATGCATCACAACTGTCATTATCAACCAAAAGATTACCAAAAAAAAACCATAAAAGTTCCAATAGTTTTTATCTAGTCACCTGGGAGGCAAAGAATGGCAATTCAGTGACACTCGATTGCACAAAAGAGCACTCAATGATACCTCGGACTCCATTGAGCCCCTTTATGCAAGCATCAGCAAAAACAGCACCAGCATATCTACAGCAGATACAAACTCTCAGCAGTCATTTTCATTTTTCCAGGAATAACCAGTTAACCACTAAAGGGATAAAGAGATAATAGACAATTAATTACCAATAAAAAAATCATGGCAGAAAACAAGATGACTGCTGTAAATACTTAGGCCATTGACAGTGTTGCAGATCCCTTTCCGGCTTTTGCTTCAACAACTTCAATTCCTCCATCCTGTGTTCGCTTAGTAAGAGCCATTATGTCATCATCTAGCAAGTTAGCTTTTGGTGTGGCCTATTCATTCATACATAAACAACAAAATTGAAATACTAAAACCGGTAACCATGATCAAACTTAAAGAAAAAAAGATCTAATAAAGTACAGATAAAATGCATAGAGGGAAAAAAGGAAAGACCTAAGAAAAGAGTGGGAGGATGGTTATGCCAGCATGACCACCAGTTGCTGGTACATCAACATCTGCAATAAGCAATAAACAAGGACAATAGCAGGAATCAGTTTTTCCTGAATACTATAAAATTTCCATTTGGTCTTGCATTTTATTGGCAACGTAAGTACAAAAAAAAGGGGATTTACAAAGTACTCAAAGCAAGAAGATAAATAATACCAGCCACGGGCAATTTAGCCTTTTCAGCATAGAAAATTTTAGCCCTGACCATATCAAGTGTAGTCACACCAAACAACTTCCTCTCATCATAGGTCCCTGCTTTCTGCAAAACCTCAGCAGCAACGGGGACTGTTGAATTCACTGGATTGCTTATCATATTGATTAATGCCTAACCCAAAAAGAAGTACAAAAGTCATGAGCATATGCAACGGCAAGATATTATAATGGGAAAGGAACAAAGGGACTCCCATTGGGAGAGTATTTAGCAATGGCTGCGCATAAGGATTTCACTATTCCAGCATCGATGTTGAAAAGATCATCACGGGTCATTCCAGGCTTTCTTGGAACATCCGCAGGAATAATCACAAGGTCAGATCCTTCCAATGCTTTACCCAGCTGTTCTTCACCCACATAGCCTGTAACCTAATAGCCAAACAAACAAACAAAAAAGGGAAAAACTTCCCTAAAAGCAAGAACTTTGAATTGAGAAAACATAACCCTTTCTTCTTCACTTAGATAACAAAATTTTTCAGTCACAGAATTACATGATTGATATATACTAGTAAATTATATATGTATACAAAGAAAAGAAAGATACTTTCGGCAAGAAAGTAAAATTAAAAGAAGGGATGCAAAGAACGAAAAAGAAGAAAAAGGACCTGAGCAGGAGACTTGATGTGGCTGACATCAGCGGCAACACCGGGTGTGTTGGCTATATCATAAAGAGAAAGGGAAGAGATAAATGGGTTTAGCTTCATTAACAGAGCCATTGGCTGTCCAATACCCCTGCCGCTCCCAATATCGCAACTTTCCTTTCAGGGTACCCTGTGGAGTAGTAAGACCGACTCAGGAGATGGGTAGATGCGCATGGGCTCGGTGACGCAGCCCTGGCCTTCTTTAACGCAGCCCCTGCAGATTTCAACAGGCTAATCTTCATTTGAGGAAGAAGAGATGGCGAGTAGACGGTTAAGTTTGAAAGGAAAAATGGAGTAACGAGAACCGAGAAAATGGAGAAGCTTTAAAAAGATTCGATAATGTCACTAAAGCAAAGGAATGGAAGGGAAAGAACGTAAACTAAAAAAAAAAAGAAAGAGTACATATATTTTTATTTGGATAGTTAAAATTAATAAAGAAAAGAAAAAGAAAATAATCTTAACAATTTTTGTTTGATTAAATAACGAAAAAGAAAAAAAATGATTCATTGTAATATTTTTTTTCCAATTATAATCTTTTTTGTTTTAAATTTTATAAGATAATAATGTTAAATTTGATATTCTACGTGTTATAATTTTTTTCAAATTTTTTTTCCTTCCTCTTCACCTCAAATTGAGGTTTTTTAAAAATTGAGTAAGTCAAGGGAAAGTAAAGGGTGCTCACTCCCCTCTCTTTCCTTTCCCTAACTAAAAAATCTTCTCAAACAAAAAAAAATTTATAACCTTCGTTTGTTTTAATTGATTTTCCTTTTCTTTCATTTCCCTACCCTCGATCCTAGGCTAAGTGAAAAAATAGAAAAGGCAGTGGTTTTGGAAGAGTTCGATTCTGCAAATGAAGTTTCAACATGTGGCCAACTTGTTATGGTTTTTTTATTGGTTATTGGATATTGATGGTAACTAATTTTCTACCTGAAAAAAATTGGTGGTAACTAACCTAAATTAGACAACTAAGCTAACATTTAAGAATTTAGTAGAATAATATATATCCTTTATAATGAGTTGTAATTTTTAAAAAAAATTTATTATTATTTTTTATATACTATCTATACTGCTTATATAAATAGAATGTTTTATGTATACTTTTATATAAGATAAAATATCAATAACGTAATTTTTAGAGTTGCTATGTGGGTGCAAGCCATCATGGTAAAATCTTTGTTTATGTTTTTTTTTTTCTATTGTTATATTTCATTTGCAAATTATTATTATTATTATTATTATTAGAAATTTAACCTGGTATATTAGAGCACTAAGATCCATCGAGCAAAATAATTTTCTTTTCTCCATCTCTGAATATTTCTTTTTTTTAATGACTAGAATCTTTAAATGCAATGTTTTTTTTCAATGACTAATGTTATCCACAAACACTAAGTTAGGCTTTATAAATTTTTTTTGTTTCTCAAATGACCAACATCATCTACAAATATTTCCTTTAGTCTCCAATGATTAAAGTCATCTTCAAATTTATCTTTTCAATGACGTACGTCATCTCTACATTATTAATGAAAATTTTGATAATCAAGACAGTACCTAGTATTTATTAGAATAATATATATCATTCATAATTAGTTGTAATTTCTAAAATCTCTCATTGTTATTTTTCATATATTATCTAGACCACTTATATAAAAGTTAGAGTATTAACAATGTATTTATTTGAGTTTTTCTTATCAGACTAGACCATCATAATCAAACGTTTACTCAATTGTTATTCTTCATTTACAAATTATTATTATTATTAGAAATTTACCGATAGCTGCTTACTTGCTTAAACACCAAAATGCTGTAAAATGCTACGTGGTGAAATTTCTTCCAAGGAAACATTTTTATAAAGCAAGTCGTCTCCTAAGGGAATAGCAAAGGCCGGACTCCGGTGGCAGTTCCTCTTCTAGTGTGGGCAGCACCCAAAATTTAAAGATCCTGTGTGCATGAAAATGCACTGATAGACAATGACTGAAACTCTTGTGACTATGAAAAACCATAAGATTCCAAACAGAAACAGACAATCACTAGAAGATGACAGTTTGCCAACTACAAAAGTAGACCATACACAATGTTGCCATCGTCCAAAATTTTTGTTGGTTGCTCTTTTCCGTGCTTCCCTTGCTTGTATTTTTGTATCCTGCCCTGGCAAATGCAACAGCTTCAAGTTTTGGAAGATACAACAAAGATTCACTTACAGTTTCATTGAAGTTGTACCGTTAAAATTGGACAACACCATGCAGAGACATGTTTTTCTGGAAATCCCATAAAGAGCATATGCAAAGCAGATTTCCTAGAGTAAGAATTTCAAGAGCCACTATTGCTGGGAGGAAAAGGACAAAATCCTCATTGCTTTCTGCTATTCGAAGGAACATGCAGAAAGCCAGTCCAAAAAGATGGCTTGGCTTGAAAACTGAAAACTTGTTTCCGAGCTTTCCACTTAATACTAGTAATAACTAATCCTAGTGATGACTTGTTTGCGCTGCTTCTGACAGACAACACCTCTATTCACAATCTAGTCAGTACTCATTGATTAGTTCTTTTTGCTCATAAAAATATTATTCATCCCGATCATGAACAGGAAATAGGAAAGGCTCAACATGTCAACAAGGTGCAATTTACAAAGTTTAATGCAGTAACAAGGTTGACAGAAAACTCATGGCCAAGAAATTCTGTCCTTCCATCTTATTTCAAGCTTACAGTGCTTCAAACTTGCCTTTCCTACACATTCAGAATCAATATCACTACTGAGGATTTGGAGGACGGCTATTAGCGGAGGAGACTCGGGATCCCCATTCCAGCAGCTCTTTGCTAGTGTCATCTTTGTGTGCAAAAACTTCAATGAAACATAATGAATCCTTTTTTTCTCCTGTTGCTGTGGCAATTGCTTCTTTTAGTTCATCTTCTGTCCGCACCTACATTTAACAATTAAAGTATTAGCTAACTACAGCCTAATGGAAGTATGGAACAATTAATGATGAAGTTTTGTATCCTCTTGATTAAGCTGTGGATTCTTGGGCATTTAATTATTTATGCTATGTTACTAACCTTGGCAGTCCAGCACTTGCCTTGACCATTGTGGATGGCATCAACAAGGCCAGTGTAGTCCCAGTTCTTGATAACATTGTAAGGGCCATCATGAATCTCAACTTCAATTGTATAGCCTCCATTATTGATAAGAAATATAATGCTTTTTTGACCACAGCGGATCATTGTTGAAATATCTTGTGCTGTCACCTGAAAAATTGAAAGAAAAAGTCATATTAGCTTATCCAATTTAGATGCTATTTGTTACTTCCAAGCAAATATTGCAGTATATGACTGTTCCAGCCAAGATTGATCTTCTCCTATGTTTATCATATATGTGGAGCAACTATTTCTTGGAAAGCACTAATTCAGTTGCTTTACAGCCATGTCAATGAATTAAAACAGTAAAAATTACTTGAATTATTAGAAATCTCCACCTTTTACCACTAAAATCCTTTTCCGTAGCAGCGTTATTTCAAATGCTTGTGGCTACCCCTAAATGTGTCATTGAAGTTCTGAATGAAAATTATCTTGCTCACCTGGAAACTACCATCACCAATGCACGCAATCACACGCTTGTCTTTAGCAGCCTGAGCATATCCAAGTGTTGCACCAACCGACCAACCTATGGATCCATACTGCATCTGGAATTCATAACTGCAAGCAATAAAAATAAACATTTACCCACTGCACAATAAACATAAATGAGTCTCATTCAATACTCAATGAAATGTGCCACTTGAGATGATCTGGCTTACCCGCAGTTCTCTGGAAGATGGAGCTTCTGACAGTTGAACCATGAGTCTCCAGTTTCAGCAATAACTGCAGAGTCTCTGCATAGCATCCCCTGTTAAACAAGGTCAACCAATAAATCAGAGAAATAAGGTAAATGAAAGAAACAAGAATCAATGAAGTGCCCAAATCTGGTTATTCATTGTTAAGTCTAAATGATTCTCATTATCACTAAGATATCATAGAGCTCTTACAGGTATAGTTAGTGGAAAGAACAAAGGATAAGAATGTTACAGTATAAACTAAAGCAAGTGTTTCCAACTTCCAAGAAATAGAAATTAAAGCACTAAGGGCCATCAATGCATGTCTTACACACTTAAGTTGTATTCGTTAGTTAAACATATTAATTATTCCATCTGAAGTCTTCCTAAAGGGCCAATAAATGTCATATGCTCACTTCTTTAGTAAATCTATATTCTGAACTCTAAATAGTGTAAAGGTTAATTTCAAGTCATGACAGTAGTGCCTACCTGAATGTGCTTAAAGAGAACATTGACTCTCAGAGGCTCATTATCCCCATGCTTCAGAGGCATGCCTGGAGGAATAAAGATTCGCTTATAGTTCTCCAAAGCAGTGCTATTTCTCTTCAGTTTCTTGGCCAATGCACTTAAGAAGTCAGCCATGAAAACCCAGCCAAAAGAAGGACCATTGCCTATAGTCACACGATTAGGTTCCACAAAGATTGCTTTCTCCTTCTTGATCAGCAAAGAGTAACCAACAGAGCTGTAATCATTGAAGATTGGACCAACAAAAACATAGGCATCAGCAGATTCCACTATCTCCCCGCAAAAGCTGGTGCTAACAGCGCCCCAATATGTTCCGATAAACTGTGGATGGTGTTCCGGCGCCAATCCCTTGCCCGAGGGCATTACAGCAACTGGATACCCACTGGCATCTGCAAGCTCTACAAAGGCTTCTTTTGCCTTAGCAACCCTTAATTTGGGTCCACCCACAAGGACAGGCTTTACAACTTTGTTCAGAAAATCAGCAGCAGCTTCCACAGCAGCTTCTAATCCTAATTGATTGCTTACCCTGCATAAAATTGTTAAAATGAGCATCACAAGCATGTAGCTTGGTTTCATTCATATCTCAAGTAACTATCTATTTAACAGGCCATTCTAATGAATGAAAAGTTCCCTCAGTAATCAAAGGCATTTTCTCAGAAGTTTGGACAAATGGAAAAACACTACCAGTTCTTTTAATGAACGCCCATAAAATACTTTTCTCTCTGCAAATCACAATTGTGATGCATGAATGTAGCACTGATTGCACCTAGAAGTCCTATAAAATTTAGCTAATGCTAGAATAAGTTGTATTACTTGAGCTAAGCCATGGATAGTTTTCCCACAAAATCTGCATCTACCCAGCTTATGGCTAACACCAGCCCATTGTAATGGTACTGCAAAAACACAACATCTCTGTTTTTTATTCAAATTTAAAAATGTTTCAACCATTTCATCTATATACAACCTAACATTTCTCTTCTCTTCAGGCCAGGTTCCTTTCTTAGCTTCAAATAGCCTTCATTCACCAAATCAACTATATATTTTTTTC
Organism: Heritiera littoralis; assembly: GCA_031772115.1. Taxonomy (NCBI): domain Eukaryota; kingdom Viridiplantae; phylum Streptophyta; class Magnoliopsida; order Malvales; family Malvaceae; genus Heritiera; species Heritiera littoralis. Next base: position 2,385,821 of record JAPDPK010000026.1, on the reverse strand, counting down.
TCAGTAATTCATGAAAGACAAGTTATAATAATCACAACTTAGCAACCTTCTGCAAGAAAATCAATTTTTCCTCATTTAGATGAATAAAAGACAAAGTACTCATTTTCCAACCGCCCATCTCAATAATGTAATTGAAGTAAAATAAGAAGTCAGAGAAAAACTTTACTTTGGAGCAAGAAAGAAGGGCACCGGCTCTCTAGCAAATGTTGGATGAGGAATTCCAGGTAAATTACAGCTGATACTAATGTAAACCGGCTTGCTTTCCTTCAAAGCTGTTGATATCGCAGTATCCATAAGCTCATGTGCATCATCCAAGTGATTCACCACTGCCTATCAAATCAGATCACCACCACACCATTAACCATGAACCATATAAGCAAATCAATACTAACATATGTTAAAGAATTGCATGAAGACATCAAATTTATTATGAATGTAAATGAAAAAGCTTCCTTTATCTTACTTGGGCACAGGTGACCGATTGAAAGCACCTCAATTCCTGGCTAAAATCAGCCAACCCTATTGTATGATGCAATATCCGGTTGGTCCCGTAGTCATTAGAATTAGGCCCTCCAACTATGCAGATCACTGGCAAATTCTCACTATAAGCACCAGCAATAGCGTTAAGCACGCTGAGGCCTCCAACAGTGAAAGTCACAACGCAGGCCCCCACGCCCTTAGCGCGTGCATAGCCATCAGCTGCATATCCGGCGTTAAGCTCGTTGCAGCACCCGATCAAGTTCAGTTCAGGTTCTGCTATGAGGTGATCTAAGAGGGTCAAGTTGAAGTCACCAGGAACTGAGAACACGTCCTTCACACCAATCTCCACGAGCCGCCTTGCCAAGTGGCGTCCCAGGGTGCCACTCGAGCAAGCCCCACGGACCGGAGGCAGCAAGGAAGTGGGATGAGCTGAGGAGCCGATTTTGTTACCTGCTTCCATTGCGGTACAAGTTTTGGTAATAAAATAATTCAAAAAAAAAAAAAGGAAGAGTTGGGACCTCTATGAAATGAGTTGGGTTTAGTACTATTGAAAATGAACTCAATTGCTGGTGTTTTAAAGGTCTTGATGGAGGTATTAAGTATTAATACAAGTTTTGTGAACAGTAAGTGGGTTTGATTAACAATGGGCTGTCAGCAAAAAAGGAATCGACGCCAGAAAAGTCAAGCTTATTGAAAAGCAGGATTAAGTGAAAACCAGGTTTAGTTTTTTTGCTGTCTGATTTGTGGTTTAGCTGCCGGTTTCGAACTGTGATTTTGATTATTATAATGTTTAGGGAGGGAATATCTAGGACTCACGTTAAGGAATAATGGTTGTGGAGATGAATGGGCCCACTAGATTGGAATACAGGAGCAAGTTGGTCTGGTTTTCCATTACATTTGGCTCATTAGTTTCTGCATTCCAGGCTATTTTGCAAGATATGGTTCGTTTTGATATCTGTTTGCACTAATCCATTGATTTTGTTTTATAAAAATCGTAAATATGAATTTACTGTTGTAATATCCCCATTTGTGTGGACTAATTAAGTGTAATTAATTTCATATAATATTTTGTTAGTAGTATAATTTTGTATAAAGTGTGATTCATAATTAATTATATTAAATATATAATATATGTGTATAAACCTATAATGGGATGGGTTTGTACATGTATCCCATGGAGGGAGGTCCCTACTCTCAACCTCTATATATATGAGGCTGGCCCATTAAGTTTCATAACTTTCGTTGAAGAGGGATGAGAGTAGTTTCTCCCTCTCTCTCTACCTCTCTCTCTCACTCTTTCATTTTATCTCCGTTTCAGGTCTGAAGACAGTCAATGGAACGCTATCGGAGAGGGCTTCGACAACGCGGTAATGTGGTATAGCGGGATTGAACTCTCGCCCGCATTCAGGTCAGTTTTACTGCGATTCAATTTCGTGTTAGTGACTTGGTGAGATTTAACTAATTCCAACAATTGGCATCAGAGCCAGACTCACCCTAAGGTCACTAACCATTTTTGTTTGAAGCTGAGAAGCCATAAAAGCTTACATTTAAGCTTTTGTATTTTCGGATTTTATGGAAACCCATCCGATTTTCATGTGTTTTTGGCTTAAAAATTATAGATTTATTGTTGTAAAGGGTTTTAGGATGAAAAACCCCTTTTTTCTGGACCGAAAATGGTTGAAATGGGGAGAGAAATAGCCGGGTCGGGTCAAAAGATCCGTTTTTCTGCAACTCGCCCGAATGGGCGAAGAAGGTGATCGGGCGCGTGCAATACACGCGCCCGATAGTTGTTAAGTATCTTGGGCGCATGAATCCCACGCGCCCGTGTTTATTAATGGCGCGTGGTAGACACGCGCCAGAGCTGGAAATTAAAAAAAAAAAGGATAATTTTTTTTACGGGCTGGGCCCCTTTGATGCTTGGGCCACCGATTTTTTGGGCCCATTTTTGGCTTTTTTTTTTTGGCCTTTTAGTTTGTTTTGGTTATGATTTTGGGCCATATTGTATGGGATGGTGTATTTTTTTTTGGACCATTATTGTTAATATTTTGGGCTTTTAATTCTGAAAATTAAAATACCATATGTTTATTTTAATTATGCCATAATATTTAATTTATTTAGGCCAAATTAATTTTGTTGTATTGTGGGCATTTATTTATTTATTTTTATTAGTTGGCCATTTAGTATTAAATTAATTTTGGGCAATTTAATTAATTAATTTAGGGCCATTTTGCTTAATTAATTTAGGGCCATTTTGGTTGATTAATTTTATTTGGCTATTAAATTTGAATTAATTAGTGACTATTTTGCATAATTAATTAATAGGTCATTTTGGATTAAAGTTTAATTGGCCATTTTGATTAATTAATTATGGGTCATATAATTAATTATTTATTTATTTTGACAATTTTGGATATTTAATAGCCATAATTAGTTGTTAAGCCCAAAATTAATGTAATATAAGTGAATTTTGGAGGAATTAATTTTGGAGTAATTTCTAGAAATTTAATTACTCATTTAATTCTTAATTCACTTAAATTTTGAAATATATACTCATGCCCATAAATTACTGATATTTGGCCTAATTAAATAAGTTTAAATAAATTATTTGGGTATTTTGTTGAGCCATTTTGGATTATGGTTTACTCATTCGTTAATAATTTATTTAAACAAATAAACTATCTAGAAATGAAAATTGCCTTATTATTTGAATATTCACATTTATGTTGAATTAATTTAATTAATTAATGTTGGACTTGAAATTACTACATATGCTTCAGGAATTGCATATTTTGGATGTAGTTAATTTTGGTTAATAAATTTTGTGAATATTCTTAAAATTATAAATCATTAATTGGATTGGCTAGTACTTGCCTGTCGCAGGAATAGTCATGAAGATTTTTTGACGATTTATTCTGATAATTTTAAAGATATAATAATAATAAGGCAATGCATAGTGATAGTTGCACTTGCATAATTTAATTTACTAAGATCTCTAGAAGTGGCTAGTCTCTCCCTGTCGGATTGTTAGTTGCTTTTAGAGATGCTTGGGATTGAGAGGATTCTGGTTGGGATATGACACGGTCTTCCTACCCTGTCGGTGGGCGATCATTCAGGTTGTATTCAACTAGTTTTGTTTTATCCTTGATAGTATATTGTGGAATTTATTGAGTTATTCCACTAGCCTCCATATTGTGCAACTATCACATATCGAATTTCTAGCAGGATCAAATTAGATAGATAATATGAATTATTCTCTACAGTTAGGGACACATTAAACTAGGAAAGAGTCCTGAGAGTCAATCTATCTTCTATACCCAAAAATGTGAGCTCTTTGAGGACAAAATTTTGAAATTTCAGGAACACTCAAGTGAGAATTCTCTGACTATATAGGGTATACCATGAAAGAGTACATCAGAGGAAGTGTTCCGATTAGGAATAACCAAGAAGCATTTATGGATGCCATTAGAAAATAGTTCGCATAAGATGGATAAAGGTTGCTATAGGATTTTGATTACAAATATGGCAGATTCAGTACTACTTCCTTCTGGGATGGAGAATTGGAGATTTTCCAGTTTTACAGATCTCATTTAATGCAGAAGGAAGTATGGCATTTTAATATCAAAATTGATATTGTCATTCAAGAATAGGAGATCTTTCGGGTTAACAGATCTCATTTAGCCATAATGATGACATATGCCAATATTATTGCCAAAAGGAATATTATTAAAAGGTCTTAATAGAAGGTCATTTTAGAAGAAGAAATTTGCCAAGTCTATTTCCCATTCTAGTTTCACCAACACCTCTAAATATCAATGTGTGCCACTTCTGTAATAATCCTGGGCACAAGAGGGTAAATTGCAAGAGTCCTTTAAATTGGGATTTGTGTAAAAGGCATTCTGTTAGCCTTTTCATTTTGAATCCAATCTAGAAGATATTTGGTGTTTGGATACCGGTGCTTTTATTGATAAAGCCATAAGCAACCAGAGATAGAATAAGGGAAAATTGTTGTGAATTGGGGTTATAGAGTTAGAATCCATATTGAAAATATAGCCAGATTGTTGTTACATTTTGAAGACAATTTTGGAACTACTGTCAGTTTATACTTTTCATTTCGATAACAGAAAAGTATTTCTAATTAGTAACAACATATGCATTGATTCTGGCATTCTGTGTGATGGATTGTACACAGTAAATTTGTACCCCAATATTTGGGCAAATTTTCTTCAATAGTGAGTGATGTGACTGTAGATTTGGATTATGATATGATAGATAAGAAATCTATTAAGTTGTGGCATGGGTTAGGGACATTTCGAGGCACATGAAGAGATTGCATTAAGGGAGATTTTGCTACTAATATTAAGGACATGATTAGTGGATATTGAAATAATTAGGAACTTATGTATACCGACATTTGTAGATCATTTTCACATATTGTATTTAGTGGATATAAGTGTTTCATCATTTTACTAATGACCATTTAGATGTAGGTCATATGGAGTAATAGATCTGATCTTATAGAGGCCTTAGGCATTCTGATTAATTCCGCTGCGCTGCTTAAGGCAATGATCAGACAGTAGTGATGAATATCATGTTCGGTATAATGAAGCTAGGCGAAATCATATACCGGTTTTCGATTAAGTGCACTATAGGATTATATATATTGACGCCTAGTGTACGGTGCTTGGAATATTAAAACAGAATGAGATTACAGTTGCAGTCAATCGTACATTCTGATCTAATACGATTTATGTTAATCACTCCAAATCTTTAAAATTCGGGTGGAGTGAAATTAAAACTGTAATTCACATTCAAAGTTAATCTCCAAGCAAGACCAGTTCCTAAATGCATCCCAAATTATAGTCAGACATTAAGCCGATTTTATGCCGCTTTCTGTGTTTAGGGTTATAAGGTAAGGCAAAAGAGCTATAACCCATAGTCAAGAAAACTTGATAAGAAACCTATCAGCGGCAATTTTGTTGGCTATTATATCGACTAGAAAGATTCTAGATTTCATTTATCGTTATGTGATAGTAGAATCATTGAGTCTGACAATGCAATCTATTTAGTGGATGACTTAAAGAGTGGGAGTTGTGAACTCCACAAAGTCATTATTAAGATACATTTTGTTGTGTCATTCCCATATATGCGTTATATTTTGATTATGAAAAGCCACAAACCAAAGGAATCAACTGTTGATCCTAATACCATATTTTGAACCTGCAACTGACCTTACAGAAGAATATGAATATGAAATGTCTTCTGTTTTTTGATGTTTGTCAGGAGACTATCCTGATCCGAACTCTAAGAGTTGGATATTAGTCACGTAGGATAAGTGAGTATCTATGTTGCATAAGGATGCATGGGATCTATTTTAGTTGTCACATCATTATAGACAAAAGGGAGACTCTAAATATTAGGTAGATGATTTAAAGCCAAATTTGGTCAAGGCTTTAAATAAAGCAACCTAAAAGTTTGTAATTTCTAAGATGGAACATATAATTTATGTGAACTCAAGGAGTTCATTTATGAACATTAGAAGGCATCCAGATTGTAATATATATATAAAGAATGAGATTGTTACTTTGAGGAGAACATTATCGTTTGATAATTGGATCCATTGCGAGGTCAGTGGAGTTATGTGCTTATTGTGCTCTAAGTGATGATGTCAAATAGCAGTCTATAGCATTGACCTATTGTATGAGACATTCCATGTCGTCATGTCACTTCAGGATGAAGAATCTAAGTGAGGCTCCATTTCGTTTTAAGGATTGAGATTCTTCGTGACATATCAATAGGCATACATTATTGGTCTCATGGAACCTATATTGAGTGTTGAGTAGGTCTACTGTATATTGTTCTCCTAATAAGACGTCATTTAGTGAAAAGTGACATATTGTGAAAATCTCAAAGTCCTCAAGATAAAAAAATGAAAGAGCTCATATCGAGTGTTGTGTATGCCTTATTGTGGGTAATTACTGTATGCTCAAGCTTAAACACATTTGGACATTGTGTATGTTATAGGTGTATTTTGGAAATACTTGAGCGATCCTGCAATAGAGAACTGGAAGCTGAAAAGAGAGTATTTTGATATTGATAAATCTGACATTTTGAGTTTGGTCAGATATTCTGATGTTAATTTTGCGAGCTCTCCAGATATTGAAAATTATTTTGGTTATATATATATATATATATATAATTATGGATATAAAGGAGCTGTATTTTGGAAAGTGTAAAGCAAACACTTACAGCATCCTTAATTGTGGAGGCTAAATATGTAGCATGTTGTAAAGCTACATGATGGGCCATTTAGGCTGTAGGATTTCATCTCAAGGTTGGTTTTGTGTGGTTGCCATTTCGAAGTCCTGGAGGTGTACTGTGGTAATGCTGCAGCAAGTATTTTCTCTCTCAAAATACTAGGAGTTCCTCACACTCTAAATATTTAGATATCATCATTCGATTTTGTTAGAGAGAAAATAATGGAATCCATTACTTGATTGGATTATAGAGCACATGTTTTAAAGAGCTCATTCTGTCTAACTGAAAGTTTGGCTGCTAAAGTGTTTTGACGACATAGCACTTATATGAGGCATATTGAGTCATTGCTGTATTAAGTTAGTGGGAGCTCTATGTAATGAAATCAGTTATAACTGTATTAATGGATTCCTACTTGCCATATATGTATATTTTTGTTTGTGCGCATTTTGATGAATATGGCATTCTGTTGGATGAGACATTCGATATTGGTCTCATATGCTTCTGTTGAAGCAAGGCATCATTCAGTTTGGATGCATGGACCTAATGGAGATGGATATTGATTCTGTTTTCATATCATTTCCATTTCACACTAATACTACTATTTTTGTTGTAGTCTTTATAAGTTTACGCATTTGTACCCTGTCGGTATGATGCATTTTGAAGCTTATAAAAGGCTTCTTGTTGTTAAAGTATGTATGAGTCTACACATTTGTACCCTTTCGGTATAATGTATTTAGAGGGCTTATGAATACATGATGATATTATATGATGATTTCATTAATTAACTTAATTGTCCAAGTGGGAGAATGTTGTAATATCCCCATTTGTGTGGACTAATTAAGTGTAATTAATTTCATATAATATTTTGTTAGTAGTATAATTTTGTATAAAGTGTGATTCATAATTAATTATATTAAATATATAATATATGTGTATAAACCTATAATGGGATGGGTTTGTATATGTATCCCATGGAAGGAGGTCCCTACTCTCAACTTCTATATATATGAGGCTGGCCCATTAAGTTTCATAACTTTCGTTGAAGAGGGATGAGAGTAGTTTCTCCCTCTCTCTCTACCTCTTTCTCTCACTCTTTCATTTTATCTCCGTTTCAGGTCTGAAGACAGTCAATGGAACGCTATCGGAGAGGGCTTCGACAACGCGGTAATGTGGTATAGCGGGATTGAACTCTCGCCCGCATTCAGGTCAGTTTTACTGCGATTCAATTTCGTGTTAGTGACTTGGTGAGATTTAACTAATTCCAACATTTACATCTCTACTTAGAATTTAGGCGTTAAACATTTTGGACTACTAATACTACAAAACAACGCACATTGAATTCTAAAAGTTGAAAACTCTGGTTGCTGAATGTCTCGGGCTTCGGATATTGACTGAACTTTTCCAATTCAGACTTTGAAGCTTCCATAAACAAGATGTTCCTTTTATTTGGTTATGGAAACAAATTTACTTATTTATTTTTTATTTTTTTTCAAGAAAACAACAAAATTTCTACGTCTGGCTGCTTGTGAACAATTGAACCTACTTTCTCATGTGTTATTTGCTTCCGTTCTTACAGATTATTAAGAATTTCAGTTAGCTGGCTAACATGCTTCCAGTGAGTAAAAAAGTTCCCTCGCCTTTTCCAGACCACGTGCATCCAATCCAGGGGAACAAGTTGATTGCAGTATCAGTGAGCCCAAATTCTTGCATTACCAGTTTTGCCATTCTATGTTGTGTGCTTTCTGCCTAAGCCTGATGGGCTAGTCTTATTATATGGGCTTGGTCCACTTGCCTTATAGTTTGGGCTGGAAGGCGAGGCAAGCCTAGTGGTCCTTTCTTGAAAATTATCAAGAAAGCAAAACATAAGAAGACAATCCTACATGGTACTTCTCAAGGATTGAATTTGATTTTCAGACAGTTTTTATTTAAAATGCTTTCTGTTAAAGGCAATGATTAGAAAATGATGCATGGATTTTATATTATTCAAACACCATGGAGTAAATCTACTAGCTTTCTCAGTAATGTAAGTGTCTGTAAACTTAAAGAAATGTTAAGCAAACATTAATCATCATTTTGGTTTATCTGTTGTTGGAAACACTAGAGGGAACAGCAACTTTCCAGACAAGTATAAGGGCTGTTCTTGGAAAGCACGCTAGCTAGCACACATCAATTTTCATTTCTCTCCTGATTTCAGTAATTAAGATGGAATTTAAGCTTCACTCCTGCATTAATGATGACTAATGTGCATAATTACTTCCTGCCATTTGAACTTTATTCAATTATTATTCAAGTTTACTATATATATTTGACATGCAGCTCAATTTGGTTATCAGATTTTAGCTATTGCAATTAAGAGAGAATGCAGATTGGACACATGAAAGTAAAGTAACCAAGTTTCAGCCTATAAATTACACACATTCAATCCAGAACTGCATACTCCCTCAATTAACATATGTAATTGATAGAAATTTCCATGAGAATCTGATTAACATAACAAAACTTATATGTCAACTGAAATAAACTTCTTTTGAACTAATCAAAACTCAGTCCAAGTACTCACAACTACTTAATACTAAATATATATTGCTTATCAAGCAGCTATTTTATAAGCTATATATTCTTCGGATGAGAGATGCTCTATGATGAGTATGAGCACATCTCAACGATCGAAGTTTCGCAGTTCTTACTAGAAATTATTTGAAACTGACAAACGGAGCTATCCCAACCACATTGCCCTTTCAAGAGCTGATCTCTATTGCAATGCAGCTGGTGCATGGTTGATTTGATCCTCAAGTAATTGGGAGCTAGCTAGTTATGTTGAGGATCTGGGCCTCCTGGTGAAATTCTTGTTTCACCCGTCAATACCCTCCTGTCATGCTTCATTGCAGACAAATCATAGCCTGCAGCCAATGCGTGGAAAATGGTTTGGCTATCAATCCTTTTCTGCATAGTCTTAGCCCAGCATAACAATTTGCCTCCATAATAGTAATCGCATTTGCTGGTAAAATAGTAAGATGACTAGTGAAGCCTGCATGATGGTTGAAATAGGTATTTCTAAGCTGAATGTACTGAACACAAGGAAGCTGATCAGCAGTAGTTAGAAGGGATAACAATGGCAACTGGCATTTTGTTGTAACACAATCTCATTCATATATATAGCTGGAAATTCTGACAAACGTCCAAGATTTCACAACTCTGGAAATAATGGTGTGGATTAAGCAAGTTGGCAAATCCTATAGGGATTTTTGTTTTTGTTTTCTTAAAGTTTATAGCTTTAATAACCTGCCATTACCTGATAACTTTATTTATCCCTCAAATTGCGTAAAGGCTGAAGCATTTGTCTGATGTCCATGTCCCCACAGTAGCATAAACCGCTAACCCTGAAAGTAAAAATGTTAAAAATATACAAAAATCCTTGAACTACAGGAAGAAGGCCAATATGGCCAAGTTTCACTGAAGTCATTCTTGCATTTGGTTTTTGTCTCTTTTTGGTCCCAAACCCTAACTCTCATGAAAAATGAATGCCTCTTTGACCACTTTACATGTTAGGAATTAGGACAGTGTCCTTCCACAGGGTTTATTAATATAACACAGCACTTCTTTGATTCCCAATTTGGCAATTTTTGCTGCTTTTTGTTGGTGTTATGTCTGCTTAATCCAACTTGCACTGCTTTAGGCTTTTATGCTCAACGCTGACTCCTAATCACATGCTTTACAGTATGATATAAACAAAACCTGAGTATTAAAAACCCTCCATGTCTACAATCAAATTCAAGATATATATATTTTACTTTTACACATTATCTTAATTCATATTTCTTATAATACTAATTAGTAATTAGAAGCTAAACTCGTTTGGATTTTTATTTTCCAATTCCTTATACCTTAATTTTCCTCTTATATTCATGCCTTGCCTGAGATTAAAAAAGAACACTCCATTAGTTCAATCAGTGACCTCTCCATTTCATTGCAATTTCATTCCATTTTTAACAGAAACTGCTTTTCCACAGCAAGCAACAGTATCAGTTAATCCTATTAAGCGCTTGAGCTACTGATGTATGATGACAGTGCATGCAGCTACAGAAACTAAGGTTATGTTCTTTCTTAACACAGGGCTGAAGGCCTGAAATCTTTGAATTCTTAAGGAAATATTGTGTCATGATCAGGTTAATGCTATATACCATCCATTGATCGATCCAATTGGTATTCAACTGCTTAAATATAGGAAATTTAGACATCTCCTCCTCTGCATGCATTTTTACTACAAGAAAATTGATTTTCAGCGACGGAAATTTAGCTACGGAATTTTTCCGTCGCTGATAAGTAGTATTAGCCACGGATTAGCGACGGAATTTATACCGAAGTTAGCGACGGAATTAGCGACGGATTAGCGACAGAAATTCGTCGGTAATTAGCGACGGAATATTTTCCGTCGCTAATTATGACGGAAGATACTGTTCAATTGCGCCAAATTATTAGCGACGGAATTGTCTGTCGCTAAACCCAAAACATGGATAGAAATTAGCAACGGAATTTTTCCGTCGCTAATTCCGTAGCTAAAGGTCATTAGCTACGGAATTAGCGACGGAAAAATTCCGTCGCTAATTTCCCTTCATAATTTCGGAGAAAATAAGTGTATAGAAGTTAGCGACGGAATTTTTCCGTCACTAATTCCGTAGCTAAAGATTATTAGCTACGGAATTAGCGACAGAAAAATTCCGTCGCTAATTTTTCTGAGAAAATAAGTGTATAGCAATTAGCGATGGAAAAATTCCGTCGCTAATTTCCCTTCATAATGCCTGAGAAAATAAGTGTATAGCAATTAGAAACGGAATTTTTCCGTCGCTAATTCCGTAGCTAATGACCTTTAGCTACGAAATTAGAGACAAAAAAATTCCGTCGCTAATTTCCCTTCAACATTTCGGTGAAATAAGTGTATAGAACTTAGTGACGGAATTTTTCCGTCGCTAATTCCGTAGCTAAAGGTCATTAGCTACAAAATTAGCGACGGAAAAATTCCGTCTCTAATTTCCCTTCATAATTTCGAAGAAATAAGTGTATAGAACTTAGCGACGGAAAAATTCCGTCGCTAATGCTTTTTAGCGACGGAAAAAATACGTCGCTGATGCTTAATGAAAGAAATTTTTTTATTTATTTTTATTTTTTTCGATTTAAGCCATTAGCAACGAATTTTTTCCGTAGCTAATTCCGTCGCTGTTGCTTTTTAGCGACGGAATTAGCGACGGAAGCCTCAAATTCAAAAAAAATAAAAAATAAATAAATTTCGTCATTAAGCATCAGCGACGGATTTTTTCCGTCGCTAATTCCGTCGCTGTTGCTTTTTAGCGACGGAAAAAATCCGTTGCTGATACCTTAAATAAAAAAAAATAAAAATAAATAAATTTCCTTCATTAAGCATCAGCGACGGATTTTTTCCGTCGCTAAAAAGCAACAGCGATAGAATTAGCTAAGGAAAAGATCCGTCGCTGATGCCTTAAATTTGAAAAAAATAAAAAAAAAATTGAATTTTTTCCGCCTGAGCTGTAGCGGGAAATATTTTGACATAGCATTAGCGACGGAATTTCCGTCGCTAATCCGTCGGTAATTCCATCGATAATTCCTCTGTATGCGCGCCAAAAACTCTATATATTCTCATATTCTCTGTTTTCTCTCCTCTTCACTCCTCCCTATCTTCTTTTTTGTCCATCTTCTCGTTTTTTTCTTAGTTTTTCTTCTTTATCCCTCTTTCCTTTTATTTTTTTCCCTTTTTTTTGTAAATTTACTCTATTTTTCTTTTATATTTATGTTGTCAATTTTTTTATATGATAAACTTTAATACTTATATTTTTATTTTTTGTTTTTTACTTGCATATGATGATGATGATATTGTGAGGTGCTGGTGGTAGTGGTGATAATGATGTTGAAGATAATATATTTTTGTTTTTTTTAGTTAATTTATTTTAAGATAATGTTTATGGATTTAAGTATAAATATTAGGTTTATTTTAAATGTTTCTCTCTCTCTCTATATATATATATATAAATATAAATAATTAATTTCAGAACATTTTTTTGACAAAATTCATAGAAATTAGCAACAAAATCTGTTAAATAAGTGAAAAAATTCATCAAATTAGCGACGGAATTTCTGTCACTGATGCTCTTTAGTGACAGAATATTTATTGAATTAACAAAAATAACAAACTATTAGCGACGGAATTAGCGACGGAAATTCCGTCGCTGATGCCTTTTAGCGACGGATTTTTTTATAAAATAAAATAATAATAAAACTATCAGCGATGGAATTTTTCGTCACTGATGCCTTTTAGCGACGGATTTTCATGTAAATTAAAAGACAAAATTATGTTTTTAGAGACGAAATTTTCCGTCACTAATAACATAAAATCCGTCGCTCATGTAAAAAAATTCCGTTGCTGATGTAAAAAAATTCCGTTGCTAATTAGCGACGGAATTACCTACGGAAATAAAGTTTTAGCGATGGAGTGAGCATCAGCGACATCGATTTTTCCAACAGAAAAATTTCCGTCGGTAATCCATAGGTAATCCGTCGCTGAAGACCATCAGCGACGGAATTTTCCGTCACTAATTCCATCGCTGAAAGTTTATTTTTTTGTAGTGTTTCCACTTTGAAATGTTTGGCAACTCTAATTCAAAAAAGAAAATCTATGGTGGCTCGTAATTAGAATTTAACTGATAGATACTGCAATCAATATTAAACAAGAATCAAAAGATTCAGAATGTGCAGCTTGTACTTTGAACTTAAATGGTTGCTGAATGCTAGCTTTTCAGTTACCTTATGCTGCATTTCATTTATTTTCCTTTTTTTTAATTATCAAACTCAAGTTATCTAAGAATTAATTAGAATAGCTGATCAGAACATAAAAATTGAAAATTCAAACATTTATTAACATCTGTCAAAGATAGTAAAAGCATATGTAAAACTACAAGAGGTCCTATGAGAAGAAAACTTTCACATATAACAGGTCTTTAACAATGTTGTCTTATTTTAGGTGAAGTCCCTTTTGATGGCTTTTTCCCCATATTCAAGAGATTGAAAGGAGGAGAAAAACCTCATCGGAACTGACACAAGTGATTAAAGTTCAAATGTTGAGTGCAAAGTATTCAAGTTGGAATCTCCACAATCTCTTATTGGTAGACAATTTGTAAATTCTGAAAAATCTACAAGTAAAAGTAGAATAAATCCGTAACTCGTAATCTCCTGACCTTGGAGATGGATAAGCTAGTTATTTATGAAGCGATGGTGCTGGTCAGGTCCCCCCGGACTTACTCTCTCAACATGTTCATACTGGTTTTTCTCAGCTTCTTCATTCAGGAAGCGTCTCAATGCCTCCACAGTTTGGTTTGGATTCCTCTTCTCCATCAAGGGCCGACTCTCTGAGGCTGCAGACAAAAGCAAGACCAAGGTAAGGCATACCAGAAACCTAGAGATAGACATTGTAGTTAGGGTTATTAAGCGACAACCTTGTTCTTTGACATGGAAGTTCAACTTTATTACAAAGTGGATGAGGAATTGTTAATCAATCACCCCACTGTAAATTGTAATCTGACAGGGAAAGACCGTTTTTCCTGTTGGCAGAACCCAGTAAAAAATACAATGTTTTGGCCTGAGATCATTCCGATAAAGCTTTTGCCAATAAAATGTCCAATAGCCGCGAGCTCGATTATAAGATTCGCAACTTCACTCAGGAATAAATCAAGAATACGTCATAGTTAGGCATGGCCATTCGTGTGCCTTGCAGGACAAGGGGATAAACCACACCGATCAGTGGTAGTTTTGATAATAAAAAGTCGAAAAAACTTTACATTAAACCAATTCTTGGTGTAAAGTAGAAAGCCCTAATTCATCTTCATCTGCTACAAGTTTATCATTTATTGATAAGGCCTTAAATTAATAAAGATAATATCCTTTTGGATAATCAAGGATTTTGCCTTTAATCTTATCCTTTTTTCTGTCTGGTTTGCAATGCAAGATAAGATCAAACATCACCACCTCGCTATTTCACTGTCTTTTATGGCACAACTAAGATTGGAACAGATCATTAAATTGATCTGGGCTGTTATACCTTACTTTATGCATTAATAATAATAACTTGTGTTTGGCAATGAGTTGTCCATTAGACTAGATTCAATATCAACAAGTGGAGACTTTCATTTTTGGATTCTTTCCATTCTCCAATTACATTGTAATTTCCCCTTCGTAAAATGGACGCTTGAGTGTACTTCTCCAGTCAGGACCTTGGATTAGGCCCAGCAAAATCTTATTTCTCTCGAGGCCTTCGTTTTGGCTAATGAGGTAGGGAAAGGACAATCACTTTATGGCCTTAATGTATGTTGGGATAAACTTTAGATTTTGTCTGTAATGGATATATATTCTTAATGGCTACCAAATAAACTTAGTCAAAACCATTTCCCTTGTCCTATTCTGTTCAACTGTTTGTCTCTTTATGTTCATAATTTTCTAGCCACACACAGAGGCATGGACGCAGCTGTAAACATCTCAGAAATTAGAGTCCACTTTCTTGCAGTCCTGTAGAAGTTTTGTGTACTGAATGCAATGGTTAAGCAGAACTTCTTGTTTTCAGCATTGCAGATTTCCAATCCGGAGTTAACATTAGGTAGCTAGCTAGTAGTTAACTAAAGAATATAAATGATATTTAATTCAAATATACATAAAACACTGGGACTTGGGGATTCAGGTTCTGTCGCTTTTTTCAATCTGATTTCCGGGTTGCCACTTCCTGCCATGGATTTAATGAATTTAGTGGTTTAAAGGACATTTTTCTTAAAGGACAAAAGAAAAATGAAGGATCCGGTAGCAACAGAATAATCGCACTCAGGTTAATGAAGGATATCATTCCATAATGTTCCTTATCTTATCCATTCTATTAAAGCACCAATTCCAGTTAACCATATATTAGCTGGTGTTCACTTTAAAAATTGCTGTAGTAAGTTTACAGAATCACATATAATAAACTTTAACCCTATCATGAAAGAGAATTCCACTTTCAAATTCCTTTATAGTAAGTTTATAGAACTCTCTTTCCGTCCCATAATCCGCAGAGAGAGACAAACATTCATAGAATAAAGCTTCATGGTGCATTGCTCTTTAGATGTATAACAACAATATGTGATAAGTTACATGGCCTTAATTTAGATAGCAAGCTTAATGGTTGAATGGTGGAAGTTGGGATAATAATTCTAGATTCAAATACTTAGTGTGCCTCTTTTGTATCAGAATGCCCCTCAATTGTATTGTAAGATTGAATGGAGGATCTTGAGAGAAGAGAAAAAAATTCTTCCACTCTGGTAGTGTAACATCCCAAATCCACAAAATACATAATATTCATTTATTAATTACACTAACTTACCGGTTGGGCTGTCTGTGATGCTTATCAACTCCTATCATTTTTATAAGAATTATTAAATTATTACCTTAGGAAGTATATACATTCCCTTTAATTTAGAGTAGTATTGTACCATTTTACTGAATATACAAAAGAAGACAACTTACATTCGATATCAGATCTCTGTAAGGTAATTCTCTTAGCCCGAACCTAATAATCTGTGGAGTGAAAAATAGGGAGTGAGCGATAACGTGCTCAGTAAGGAAGGTGTATGATGCTTTATAAAATAACAGCTATCTTCCCAAAAATGAGTTTATTATCTTAACCATCAACCCATAAAAAAAAACAATATGTTGAGACTAGGTAATAAATAAATCATGCTCTGTTCCTTCAGGAACATAAGTCGTCCGCTTTTGGGGTGCACTCGTAGGCCACTGCCCCTGTAACATCCCGTTACCACATTTTTCACGTATTTCCATACAACTTAACCGGTTGGGCTGTCTGCGATGCCATTAACATTTACCAGTAACAATCATAAATGATAAACATTTATTTAATAAAAACGGAATATGAAATTTCTTTTCATATTTCCTTAAATCTGACATCCCCTATTGTCTTTATTTCAATAAAGTAGTACTGTATACATATGTCTGGAATGTAAAAGAGAAGAGACTGTACCTGTCACGTTTAACATAACATGCCTCAGCGCTTTAAACGTAACTATATCCATCTGAGAGCTAATTCTCTCAACTCAGTGTACTTCTTATCTGTGGAGTTAAAACAAAGGGGTGAGCGATTCATACGCTCAGTAAAAGAAACATATGCTGCTTTAAATAAAGCAAAACTATATATCACAACGCATCTATTCTTTTCTTAACAATAACCCAGTAGAAAAGACAATGGATATATAGTAAACAACTCTCTTAAAACACCATTCAAATCACTGGCTAAACAGTTTACTTTAAAAATGTAGTAAACAACGTATAGGTTTTCAACAAATCCTCACAATAAACAGAAATTGGTAAGTTGAGACTAGGCAACAAATAAATCATGCTATCATCGTTCCCCCTCCCCCTTGCGAGAACGGAATCTGCCGCTTTTGGGGTGCACCCGTAGGCCATCGCCCCTCACGGCTATCTCAGATCTATGGCCATAATCTATAGTGGTCCTCGGGTCCACTTGCCAAGTGACCTCGAGACCGCTGATGACTTGGCGGGTCCATCAGCCCTGTGACGCCCTGAGGTGCACTCGTTAGTCCATTGACCGAGCCACGGCCCCAGGTAGGTCACGCAATAGTAACGCATGAACTCAGGGCCTAAAGTCTCAAAAATAACTTTTATATCTCATATATCATTTCCACAAAATGATTTGATTTCTTATAAAACAATAAAACACCAAAACAGCCCGTAATCTCAACTTTTAAAACCTGCTCGCCCATGTCAGCTCGCCCGATATGGCTTGCCCATGGCAGCAGCTCGCCCGTGGCGGAGAACATGTGTTCGCCCGCCCAACTTTACCCTTTAAATCGACAAGTATAATTGGCTCGCCCTCAGTGGCTCGCCCATTAGGCAACTCGCCCAATAGTCAACTCGCCCCAAAAGATTTCATATTTTTATTTTTGAAATATTTCAAATTATTCATTTTTCGTTTAGGAAATTACACTTTAAAACCGTTCGCCAGGGTCAGGTCACCCTTCACGGCTCGCCCCTGACCAACTCGATAAGACAGTAAATTAGTATTCGCCCGCCAATTAACTTTTCCAAAACAAAATTATGTCTCTTTGATAGCGGTTCGCCCGCCTTATATTTAAAATAAGGGCCGCCCGCCCAAACACATTAAAAAGGGTTCGCCGACTATGGCTTTACCCGGATTTCTCTTTAAAATAAGGGTACTCGCCCTGCTCTCATAAAAGAGAGCTTGCCTCTTGGCTCGCCCCATAGCTTTCTAAACAAACAGTTCGCCCGCCCTTAAACTCAAAACGGTGTATAAGAATTATAAAAGGGCTCAGATCGCCCGCCAATACCAATTCGCCCGACATTAAAATACAAGGCTTGCCCAACATAAACACATGAGGTCGCCCGCGCTGTATCATTTCACCCAACAAAACAACATAAGGCGGCTATCAGCTCGCCCGCGATCAAACAATTATCAATTAACTTCTTCAAACCATGCATGTCAGAAAACAAAACATTTAACTTAATATTTTCATAAAATTTACTCCACAGGACATGCATCACTTCACACACATCTCCCTTACCTGGTTTAACGAAGCTTTGCTTCGTCCTGCTTCCTGCTCGCCAATAGCCATTTCCAATTATCGGCTGCAAATAATTATAAATTTTATTAATATTTCTTTTTATATCACTTGGCGAGATTGAGATAAATCAAATGACTACTCGCCCAACAGAGCTCTAACTAGCACAATCGAGCTCGCCATTCAATAAATGTTTTACACGTGGAAGCTCGCCCGCCAGTCAACTCACGAGGCCTTCATTGGCTTAATTGTGGGAGTTCGCCCACAATCCTATTCGCCCAAAGCCTCTGCATTTGAGCTCGCCCATTAATTCACTTCACTAGAATTGGGCGTTCTCGCCCTTTGAACATAGATTTTACCTTGGCGAGTTTATTATTATCTACTCGCCTCTTTGGCGATTACTAGTTTTCAACATGGGCGATCACTGTAGTCGCCATTGTCGTCACTTATTCCATTACTTTCCTTGTTTCCATATTCTCTAGAGATCTAACTAAAACCAGGTTGTGTTCTATGTTTAGTATACCGTAAACATATAAATCCACTATTGAATATCAAGAACACCCCAGAAATATGAAACTCACCTCAACCAACTTCACTTCCTGAACAGGTTGTTTTCTGTCTCACGTTGGCCTCCTTTGCTTATTCTTTTAGATCAACCAACTAAGAAGGAAAGGTTTGCAAGCTGTTTTGCTTGTTTAGCTAGCTTAAGGGTGAAGCTTATTAGATCAACCATAGCAGAAATGGAAAGAACAGAACCTTGCAGTTGCATAACCCTCGTAAGGAAAATGAAGTTTGCTAAACAGATTTGCCTCAAGTGTTTCTTCTTATATAACCCTGCTCAACCAATCACTAGTTACCGCCTGTCCCTTATCTGCTTCTTTCATCATTTCACGTCCATCACTCCTTTAATGCATGAAGAAAACTGAAGCACAAGTGGCGTGAAAGTCTCCCTTTCACACTCTTTTTCTTCTGCTGCAGACTTTGTTTACTTCCTCAACCAATAAGGCTAATTCCCTTATTGACTTTAACTTTTCTTCATTTATTGTCCTCGACCGTATATTTCACAAAGTCAATCTTGGCTGCTAGGTTGAATTCTGTTTTCATTTGCCCCTCTATCTGGGCGACCACCTTACTCGCCAAATACATTGGCGTTCTTAGTCCTCGCCACAAGCGGGCCATCACTTATCCACGAAGTTGGCGAACTCAACTATTTGCCAAACAAAAGGAAAACAATCAACTCGCCACCATCAACTCGCCACGCTTATTCCTTGGGCTATCAGATGGCACTCCACATTGGCCGATCATTACTTATGGCTCAACTCGCCCACTTGTCCTGAATCACCTCACACGTTGGCGAACTCATCTGTTCTCCGGTACAACTAATCACCCTCCACTGGCGATCAGCCTTGCTCGCCCATTGGCGAGCTCATCCATTTAGTACTCACCCGTCAAGTATTTCACATAATTTATTCCGTTCATATCTCAAATAAAAGAGCTTTTCACCCTTTTGGAAATTAACATTCATTATTTATTTAATTTCCATTATCAATTTTATGAATTTAGACTCTACAGTAGTGTAGAATCAGATCTTACAGCCCCTCACGACTATCTCAGCTAGATCTATGGCCATAATATATAGATGGTCCTCGGGTCCACTTGCCAAGTGACCTCGAGTCCGTTGATGACTTGACGGGTCTATCAGCCTTGTGATGCCCTGAGGTGTACTCGTTGGTCCATTGGCCTGAGCCACCGCCCCAGGTGGGTCACGCAATTACATGAATGATAAAGCATGAACTCAGGGCCTAAAGTCTCAAAAATCACTTTTATAACTCATGTTATCATTTCTACAAAATGATTTGATTTCCAAAAGGTTTTATTGGATAGTAAAATAGCCCGTAATCTCAACATTTTCCTTGTGAGAAAGGCCTGGGTTAAACTGGCTCGCCCATGGCTAGTTCGCCCATGGTTAGCTCGCCAATTGGTCAACTCGCCCATTTAGTCCGCTCGCCCAAAAAGGTTTCATATTTCATTGAGAAAATATTCATGAATCAATTCGCCAAGTACGGCTCGCCAAGTGCAGTGAACTTGTGTTCGCCCGCCAACCCTTGGCGATTTAAAAACAAACTAACCTGGCTCGCCCCAAGGCTCGCCCTTTTATGGCATTCCCATGTCAACTCGCCCACCCATAAAAACACAGGGGTCGCCCGCCCCAAAACAACCTTAAAAAGGGTCCGCCCACAATGGCTCGCCTGGATTTTCTATTTAAAACAAGGTCACTCGCCCAAAATCATAAAATTTTGGTTCGCCCAGATTTATATAAAAACAGGTCACTCGCCCAAAATCATAAAATTTTGGTTCGCCCAGATTTATATAAAAACAGGTCACTCGCCCGCCAAAACATCACAAGAGGGGTTCTTCGCCCAAAACATAACAAAAGGATTAGTTCACCCGCCCTTACTAGTTCGCCTCAACAAACAGTATTGGGTCGGCTTTTAGTTCGCCCATAACAAAGCAATTTATCAAAATAATATGCATGTCATAAACCAAAACCATTTCTCAGTAATTTCATAAATTTAACTCCACAGGACATGCATTCTTTTCACACACAACTCCCTTACCTCGTCTGAGGAAGTCTTGCTTCTTGTTCGCCTTTCTCAATTCCCGTCTGCACAAATTTATTAAAACTATTAATATTCCTATTTCGAATATTTTCTAAAACTATTAATAGTTTCCTAATATTTGTGACACTTTGGCGAGATTCAGTTCGCCCTTCGCCCACATAGCTCGCCATCCGTTAGAGCTCGCCCTTCGCCCACATAGCTCGCCATCCGTTAGTGGGCTTACACGTGGAAGATTGCCCAATCCTACTCGCCATCCATATTTGGCCAATTTGTGGGAGCTCGCCCAACATGGGAGCTTGCCCGACCATTCAACTCGCCATGCCTCTGCATGTGAGTTCGCCCGACACTACTGTTTTGTTCATTGGCGGCTCGCCTATGTTTTAAACTTGCATGTGGCGACCTCGCCCACTTCCACATTCCCGATTTTAGCTCGCCTATGCCAACTGAGCTCGCCCATTATCCTTATTTCCAGTATTCTCAGTGTTTATTCTCTATTCAGACTACACCTTGTTCTAGTCTCTTATATATTCTTGCAAGATTTAACTAAAACTAAGCTATATCTATGTTCATTACGTTATAAACATAGAAATATACCATCAATTTATCAAGATAACCATAATAATATGGAAGCTCACCTCAACTGAATTACACTTCCTGGAGCAGAGTGCTTTTCTGCCTCACTTAGCTTTATTTTGCTTGTTCCTTAGCTCTTCAACATTGGAGGAAAGGTTTGGCTAACTAAAAATGGAGTTTTCATGGCTTATATATGATAGAAACGGGAGGACTGCATGTGAGCTTGCAATGAAAATAGACTGGCGAGGAGTTTTCAGGAGAAGATGAAGTTGCTACGTTGGTTATTCTTCTCACATATCCCTCCTTATATAGCCAAGTTGATCTTGTTAGAACCAACCACCTGTTTCCTTATCTTGTTTTCTTCATCATTTCATGCATTAAAAACCAAAGAAACTGCAGCAAAAAGAACGGTGTAAAGTCCTTACCGAAATCCCGTTTTTGACTAACTTTTCTTTGCCATTTATTGTCTAGCTCAATTTGTCAGGATTAGAGAAGTGGCGAGAAGTCCACTATTAGCCCCTTTCCTTGACTTTTCTCTTTTCTTTTCTTCTCTTCTCCACGCCAATTCACCTCAGGCCAACGTTTATTGGCTATCTTCCCATTCTTTTCTTTGTTTTGTCCTCTAGCCATTAATTCCCTTCTTATATTTTCCATTTCATTTTCAGTTCTTCACATTGACTCAAACTTCATTTAATGCTTTCATACCTTATATATACTATCTTGACTTTTTATCAAAATTAAGTCCCATATATTCTTTGTTACAATTGATATTTGTTTTTCTTTCTTTTATCAACCACACTATACATCATGACTTAAAATGCAAAGTGGAAATTCACATTCAATGATTCTTTAATTTTACTAAAAGAATTAATTTCCACTATCAATCATGTACAAATATGGTATATAGTATAATAAAATTCGGATCTTACAGGTAGATGCATACATACTGGTGCAGAAGAATCCAACTAAGAGGATGTATAGTATATTATAGTCTTGTTTATCTTATCCATGGATCATGGTCACTTCAAAAGCCTAATTAATTGACGCATTAAGCACCGGTAAACAGTGTTATCAGTCATTAAGGCTGGTTCTGTTTGTGTTTTCTAATCCATATTAAATTAGCTTACAGATTCTCTTTCAGTGCACTTTAAGCCTTATGATCAAAGCGCTACCTTTATATACATGTTTGGAAGCTAATAACCTAACAAGTAAAGAGGTCTTTTCCCTCCACTACCTCAAAAGAGGGCCACTCTAAGAATGACGATAGGAAAATTTAACTAGCAAGGCTTATACTAAAAGTTGTTACTCTTCTTTAAAAGGAATTAGGGTCAATTTTCGAATCCTCCTTCCCATTGTACGCTCAAAAAATAAAGACGGTAGGAAACTATACTGCACATTTTGTCATTAAACTCCATCCTTCGCAAGGATTTATTAGCAGAATACAAGCTATTAAGTCAAGTCAGTCCAAATAAAATGTGAACAAAATTTTAGAAACTGCAATAGACTTCTTTATTTTTAATTAAAAAAACTATAGTACTACACCACTTTAGCCACAACCTTCCTCAGAAAATAGAGAATTCAGAGGTTATATATGTCATTGCATCTTATATATATATATATATATATATATATATATATATATATATATATATATATATATATATATATATATATATATATATTACATTCTCAACTCCTAGCTCTAGGTATTGCAATCCTACATGACAACAGTCTAACAAATTCATCTCATTTGGAATAGCAGCATTCATAAGATGAAAAATATTCCGAAAAAAGAAGAGAAAAATGATAGAAGGATCCGATTCACCATCTGAAACATTTCCGTGTCTAGCATTATGAAAGACTTCTCTCCAGGGAATCATTACTACTTGAACATCTCATAGAAGTAGTTTGTAACAGGGGCAGAGTCAGGGTTTTAACACTTATAGGGTTCCAAATCCAAGCAAGAAGTAAAGGGAATTGAACTTAAGACAACAGGGTAGGATGGAGCACAAATCCTACACCGTTGTCTTAAGTTCAATTCCCTTTTACTGCTTACTTGGATTTGGAACCCTATAAGTGTTAAAACCCTGACAAAATTTTGGGGTGTCACTACTTTGCTAATGATTGATGGCGTGATGCTGGGGATCAGGGCCGCCAGGACTCACTCGTTTTGACTCGTACAGGTTCTTGTTAATGTTTTCGTTTGCCTGTCCAATCTTAAAAGCTTCCCTGGCAGCCAATGCTCGAATCGACCTGATCAGGTTTCGTCCCTCATTGTATGGACCAAGAGGACGACCATAAGACAATGAGAAAGAAACCAGTAATAGTAGCAAGTACACACAAAATCTCGAGCTTGCCATTTTCTCAACAAGGTTTCAGAAAATACAGTACGCTCGTCTTGCAGGAATTCGAGCACGGAGGATTCCATACTTATAGACCATCGCATTTTGTTTTTTAATCGAAGTGGCTGAAGAGGGCCTTAAAAATGGGATTGTTTTGTTGTTACTTGCAATCCCTTTCAGTAATCAAATAAAACAATTACCGACCATTGAAGAACCATATAGGTGGAACAAATTTTGTCTGCAAGAGAACAACCTATGATGATCGAATGGAAGCGTAAAAACTAAAAACTTCTCACTGAACTTTTAGTTGCGGGTGATGTGTGTCAACATGCGAATCATGTGATTACGAGGCTGGAAATGCGGATGGCTAAGTGCCCTTGAATTGGAGGAGCTCTCAGCTCCATCAGAAATTCATCATTCTCCAATTGGCTTCGAAGAGTGACATTATATTTGGCTTCTTCTAGAGCACTCCTAACCGCACTCAAACATTTTTTTTTCAACTGTTTTAAGAAGCTTCCATCTTTCTGTTGTCTGTATTCGATTTTCTTTATGGAAGTCCAACACTTTTTCTTTTCTACCAGCTTTTAATGTTCTCTTCAATTGCGAATTCAGGATGAATCCACTGAGCAACATGGTGGGTCGGCAAAACCGTCGCCTCCTGCATAGACAATGAGTATCTCATGTGCTCTTCGCTAGAAGATTAAAGGTAAACTAGCTAGATAGCTGGACTTGGTTGTCGGATTGTGCACAAAACTATAAATCTCCTCAAAACAGGTCGACTTTTCAAATGTTTATTTAGCCAAAGACGCCCAACAAGCACTATTGGAAAGTTGAATAATTAATGATCCAAATACGATTGAGTTATTAGAAACCACATTAGATAATTAACTAGACTGCAAATTATTATCCATTGAAGTTTGTGACGTGAACTTTGAAGTTCGAACTCGGATGGAGAGTAGACACGTGTGGAAAGCTTCTATCAGTGCTCGAAATCATATTTCTTTGACTGAAACCTACTGTTCATATGGTTATGAAAACAAGTTCAAGTCAATGGCGAATTGGCAATGGAAAGAGAAAAGAATATATTTGTCTTCTCATTGAAATCTTTTTTATTGCATAGGGCATGAAAGAGACATGCGTTATGTTTTTGTTGATCTCATTCAAGACCCAATTTGGCAATTTCACAGGAAAAGATGACAATCACTAGTTATACATGTCAGTGATCTTCTCTCGTAGTCGTAGAATGTGGATTGTCAAATCATAATTGTGGGACTCTCCATCTTGATTTAAAAGTAAGGTCAAAAGCAATTTTACCTTTGTTTTAGGATGCCAATTTAGGAGGAGGGTTGATGCAACGGTATATATTGATTTTTTGTGATTTAAAAGTTATGAATTCAAGTCACGAAAACAATCTTTACATTAATGCTAATAAAAGTTACGTAAATATAAACCTCTCCCAACCTCACAATATAAAAGCTTTGTACATTGAGTTTGTTTCTTTTTTTCCTTTTTCAAACTGGTAATTTACCTAACTAGATCTGCAGTTAGTTCTGACCATACTCATAGCAGTAGGGAGGATTCCACCTCCACTGATGAATATTGTGATCGTAGAAGTTATTTTATCTTTTCTTTTCCAAACCCTTTCCAGGTTTGAAGAGGCAGCAAAGGTCTACCATCTTAAATGGAGTTAGTATTCCTAGTGAATCCTCCTTCAAGAAAGTGAGAGTACTAGTACTACTACTAGAGACTGCCAAGAACAGGAGTGCTTCTAAATTTGCATGAACCATTGCATACTCTTGATAATTGAACAATTAGTTACAAAGAAAGATAATCAATCACACGAATTCTATTCCAAAAAACATTGAATAGATACATTACATTAGTTTGGCGCGTATTTCATTTGGCATATTTTGTCACAAGTTCTAAGCACTAGCTATTCTGTGCCATGTTGCTGATAACCATATCTAGCAGTATGAAAATCTCTCCTTCTAACAGTTTGCTGATCAGTGATGTTTCGGATCCGGGCCTCCAGGACTCAGACGTTTCGACCCTTGCAGGCTCGTCTTTGTGTATTCATCTCTGAGTGGTATGCTAAACTGATACACTTTCCCTGAAGTAGAAGAAATGGCCAATGCTCTGAAAGGCATAGTTGGGTTCCTTCCCTCAATGTATGGATTAAGAAGGCGACTTTCAGACAATGAAACTGCATACATTATCAGTAGTATCGTGCATGCACATAATCGCAAGCTAGCCACATCAATATCTGGTCTTTATCTTGCACAGGTCCAAGATTGGAAGAGGTGGTATATATAGAGCAGAGAAATGTTACTTTTAATTAACCAATGAATTTGGAGAAAGAACCTCCAAAAGCATGATTATCAGGTACTCCATTATGCCTGATTCTCACCCGCAGATTGCTGCAGATGTGTGCGGTGCTTATGAATTTTAGCTTTTCTGTATGTTTCAATTTGTCTTTGATTACTGTGAGACTAAATCTTCTAGGCGTTTATGAAAGCCTAGTAGATTAGTTTTTCTTCATATCCAATGGGAACGTTTGGAGAAGCTTTTGGACAAATGCACTACATCAAAGTGGTGCGCAGACAAAAGGAACTTTGGCCTTGCTCGATTCTTGAGTGCTCTATAGCCATGCTTGCCATATGTTGAAAATTACTGTAAAACTGAGTCAAGTTATCTAGGCCAAGTTTGTTCCATTTCATCTTATTCTAAGATCAGATAGTATTGCTTTGATCAGTTTACAATTTGATATTGCAATATGTATAGACTATAGATATACTCTGGTGTATTCCTTTTTTCTTCTTGAATTCTGTCATTTGCAGGGGCCAATACAAAGGCTTCCCACCAATAAATTAGAATTAAATTGAAGTCGATTTTCTGATAGTGGGTAGAATAGATCTGAAAGAAGCGGGGTGATTGTATTTTTAGGCCTCTGAAGCCAACTTCATTGATTTGCATCTTGTTCCAAACTTTTTATTCATGAAACTATTTGAACCATGCCAGTTAAGCCATTAGTGCACTGGGCCAAACAAAGCAACAAGCCCATGGTTTCCTTAAGGGTCCAGGCCTTGACCATCCATATCCAATCTCCATCACTTCTGTCACCTTGATCAACCTGACACCTCTGCAAAATGATTGAACTCAATATTGAAACTAGACCTGCTCAAGGGCCGAGCTACCCGCCTAAATCCGAAGGTCCGTTCAAAATTTGGTCGGGTTTGGACAAAAATATTAGACGTATTTATCGGGCCTAGATAAAATTTTTAGGCCAGATAAAAAATGGGCTCGGGCTCGGGCTTGACTGTCTAAAGCCCGGCCCGGCCCGAACATATTATTAATTAAGTTTTTTTTAAATATATCTATTAAGTATAATATAATTATATGTATATAAAATATTATTGATTAATAAACATGATTATATATATTTAATATGAAAATTAACATGAAAATTTTGACAAATCAAATTAAATTTTAAAGGGAATAAAAGAATAAAAAACAAATAAATAAAAAATAAAATATAAAAATAAATAAAAAAATAAAATACGGGCGGATAGGGTCGGGCCTCATGCTTATGTAATAAAATTAAAAACGGGCCTGGACTAAAATCCAAGCCCGAATTAACGGGTCGAACCGGGCTTTAACATAGTCAAAATATATTGTTATAAGCCTTCGGCCCGATCCGAACCCAGCCCGGCCCGCCCAATGAACAGGTCTAATTGAAACACATGTATAAGGGTGTAACATCCCGTTACCACATTTTTCACGTATTTCCATACAACTTTACCGGTTGGGCTGTCTGCGATGCCATTAACATTCAACAGTAATAGTGATAAATGATAAACATTTATCTATTAATTATGGATTATGAAATTTCTTTTCATATTTCCTTACATCTGACATCCCCTATTAACCTTTATTGCACTAAGGTAGTACTGTATACACATGTCTGAAATGTAAAAGAGGAAAGACCGTACCTGTCACGTTTAACGTGCCATGCCTCAGTGCTTTAAGCATAGCTATACCCATCTGAGAACTAATTCTCTCGACTCCGGGTACTTCTTATCTGTGGAGTTAAAACAAAGGGGTGAGCGATTCATACGCTCAGTAAAGGAAACATATGCTGCTTTAAATAAAGCAAAACTATATATCACAACTCATTTGTTCTTTTCTTAACAATAACCCAGTAGAAAAGACAGTGGATATATAGTAAACAACTCTCTTAAAACACCATTAAATCACCGACTAACAGTTTACTTTAAAATGTAGTAAACACTATCGAGGATTTCAACAAATCCTCACAGTAAATAGAAACTGATAAGTTGAGACTAGGCAGCAAATAAATCATGCTATCATCGTTCCTCCTCCACCTTGGGAGAACGAAACCTGCCGCTTTTGGGGTGCACCCGTAGGCCATCGCCCCTCACGGCTATCTCAGATCTATGGCCATAATCTAAAGGGGTTCTCGGGTCCACTTGCCAAGTGACCTCGAGACCGCTGATGACTTGGCAGGTCCATCAGCCCTGTGACGCCCTGAGGTGCACTCATTGGTCCATTGACCGAGCCACCGCCCCAGGTAGGTCACGCACTAGCAACGCATGAACTCAGGGCCTAAAGTCTCAAAATCAACTTTTATATCTCATATATCATTTCCACAAAATGATTTGATTTCTTATAAAACAATAAAACACCAAAACAGCCCATAATCTCAAATTTTAAACCTGCTCGCCCATGGTCAGCTCGCCCGACATGGCTTGCCCATGGAAGCAGCTCGCTGTGGCGGAGAACATGTGTTCGCCCGCCCTCTTTGCTTTTAAAATCTGAAGCAAAACTGGCTTGCCCTCTGTGGCTCGCCCAGAAATCAACTTGATAAGACGGTGAATTAGTATTCGCCCGCCACTTAGCTTTTTCAAAACAGAAATCTCATTGATATCAGTTCGCCCGCTTTTAGTTTAAAACAAGGGCCGCCCGCCCAACATCTTAAAAAGGGTTCGCCCGACTACGGCTTTACCCGGATTTCTCTTTAAAACAAGGGCACTCGCCCAGTTCTCATAAAAGAGAGCTTGCCTCTTGGCTCGCCCCACTTTTCTATACAAAATAGTTCGCCCACATTTAAAACTCAAAACGGTGTATAAATTATAAAAAGGCTTGGCTCGCCCGCCAATACTAATTCGTCCGACATTAAAATACAAGGCTTACCAACGTAAATAAAGGAATTCACCCGCCCTGTATCATTTCACCCAACAAAACAACATTAGGCGGCTATCAGCTCGCCTGCGATCAACAACTATCAATTTGACTTCTTAAAACCATGCATGTCAGAAAACAAAACATTTAACTTAATGTTTTCATAATATTTACTCCACAGGACATGCATTACTTCACACACATCTCCCTTACCTGGGTCAACGAAGCCTTGCTTCACCCTGCTCTGTGTTCGGCCATAGTCTTTGCCATTTATCGCTGCAAATTACATATAAATTTCATTAATATTTCCTTTATAAATATTTTTCCATTACTTGGACGAATTGAAATTAATCAAATGACTACTCGCCAACAGAGCTTTACTAGTTCGCCCAGACGAGCTCGCCATTCACCATATGGCTACCACGTGTCAGTTCGGCCGCCATTTCTCATGAAGCCTTCATTGGCTAACTGTGGGAATTCACCCACAATCCTTTTCGCCCAATGCCTCAATTGAGCTCGCCCGTCATTCACTTCACTAGAATTGGGCGTTCTCGCCCACAAAATTACCTTGGCGAGTACTTAATATCTATTCGCCTCATTGGCGATTACTATTTTAAACATGGGCGATCACTGTAGTCGCCCTTGTCGTCACCTATTCCATAATTTTCCTTGTTTTCCAATTTTCCAAGGATCTAACTAAAACCAAGACTGTATCTATGTTTATTACTGTATAAATCATAGAAATCTATCAGTGAACATCAAGAACACCTCAGAAAATATGAAACTCACCTCAACCAACTGTACTTCCAGAACACGTTGTTTTTCTGTCTCATGTTGGCCTCTATTTGCTTATTCCTTCAGCTCACCAGGCTAAAAAAGAAAGGTTTTATAAGCATGTTTACTGGTTTAGCCAACTGAAGAGTGAAACTCAGTAGATCAAACATGGCAGAGAAATGGAAGAAACAGAGAAATAGCTCTCGTGAAGAAACTGAAATTGGCTAACTCGTTTTTCATCAATTGTCTCTGCTTATATAAACATTCTCAGCCAATCAATAGCCACCGCCTGGCCCTTATCCTGTTTCCTTCATCATTGTTCACGTCCTTCATGCCTTTAATGCATGTAGAAATCTGAAGCACAAATGGCGTGAAAGTCTCCCTTTCACACGCCTTTTTCTTCTGCTGCAGCCTTTGTTTACTACCTCAACCAATCAGGTAAATTCCTTACTGACTTCAACCTCTTCACCATTAATTGTCTTCAACCGTATCACTTACAAGTCAATTTTGGCTGTTAATTGTTTTGAAGCCATTTTCCTTTGTCCACCTAAGTTGATTCCCGGTCTCCACCTCGTCTGCTCGCCACACTACACCAGTTCGCCAGCCATTCAGTTGCCAGCTTTATCTTGGCAATTAAAAGAAATTCTCTTTTTTTTTTTTTTTTTACAATTACCTTGAGACTTAGCGAATGGCAGTTGCCTTCTCGCCAAATAGGCTATTCTTTGCCTCTCAATATGGCGATTACAAGTTCTCGCCCAATTAGGCGATCACCGGGAAAGATCAACTCGCCAACCTTGTTTTGATTCACCTAACACGTTGGCGAAAACACCTATTCGCCCAACTCGCCGTCATCATTGGCGATCACTCCATTAACTTGCTTGCCCATTGGCGAGCCGTTTCATCATGGTACTCGCCCGTCGAGTATTTCACCTAATTGGCTCTGTTCTCATCTCAAATAAAAGAGCTTTTCACTCTTTTTGGAATTTAACATTCATTATTTATTTAATTTCCATTTCTAATTTTATGAGATTAAGGTCTACTGTAGGGTAAAAATCAGATCTTACAAAGGGACAGAACCTCGAGAGACAGATTTTTAATTCTCACAACTTCTTTGAACCCTCCTTCCTTCTTTTCCATACATCTCTTTCAAACACTGACTTGAGCATTGGGATGCGCCCCTGGAATCCTAACTTCGACACCTCTGACTTGCTTTTCACCTTACAGATTCCAAAGAGATAATAAACAACTCGCCCAACAGCTTTAACACCAGTTGAGACCAAAAAAACCTCAACAATACCTACACAATCACATGGCAGATTTGGGAAATCATATGGAAGAGGAGAAAACTTAATCACTTGACCAAAAAAGTCAATTGGACGTGCTAACATAGGATAAATGTCTGTAGTCTACATAACAGGTGCACAAACACCCACCCACATTCAGCTTTCCTTGGTGCATTATTGCTAAACCAAAGAAATTAATCCTGGGGTCATTTGCTGTCCAAGTTAAGTTTTTATTTTCTTTCTAGAGAATGAAATGTCTGCTAAAGACTAAACAGAAGAGACTACCAAGAGTATTCGTCTCTCTAAATCATCATGCACATTCTTAAATAACCATATCATTGATATCAAAAAGATAGAATGTAAACCAAAAGATCTTACACAAATTGTATTCAAACAACATAAATCAGATGCATCGATCTCATTACTTCCTAGTTGGTAATTTGACATTGCATTCAACACATTTTGTCAGTACAACCAGTTCCGAAGTCAATTTTATTTCTTTCATTATAAGATACTAGCAGCATTTTAGCATGACGCCGATAACCAAACCTAGCTCACACGAAATTCACTGCTAGTGATTTGCAAATCAGTGATGTTTCGGATCCGGGCCCCCAGGACTCAGACGCTCTGACTCGAACGGGTTTTGTTCTGTGTACTCATCTTTCAACTCAATATTAAACCGACACAGCTTCCCTGAAGGAGTAGCAAGGGACAACATTCTAAAAGAACTGGTTGGATTTCCCCCCTCCAGTTTAGGATTAAGAAGGCGACATTCAGACATTGAAACTGAGTACAATATCAGAATCAGGCATGCAAGGAATCGCCAGAAAGCCATTTTCTTGTTGGGATTTTAGATACTGCAATCTTATTGTACGAGTCCAAGCTTGAATAGGCAGTGTATATATAGGCCACGGAATCTTTACTTTGCAAAAGCAGAAATGATTATCATAAGGCGTAGTTGAGCGCTGATTCATATTCGCAGATTGATGTACAAGTGTGTATGGCACATGTATGTTTCATCATTGGAGCGGAGGACTTTGATTGGGGCATTTAAGAAAGCTGGCGGCTGACTAGCCTGCCTCTACTGCAACTTTTCTTATTATCTACCATTGAGTTTTGAGCATGGAAGAGTCGCGTCTTCTCGATTTGTCCTAAAGGCGAAAATAGAGTTAAAAATAATGGCAGGGACGGGCTGCCTTAGTCATTTATTTTGTCTTTATTGGGACTCGATATTATGTCATGTAAGATTTTTTTTTATTACAGCCTTTGAACGCATGCCAAATCCACTAAAGCAAAGTGGCTACTGACGGCACCGTCTTTGCTTTCCTTCAATTCCTGAGTTTTTCATCTGTATGGTCTTAGGTTGAAAGTCTTAGTAAAACTAACAGTCAGCTGATGTTAATGTAGGCCACGATTGGTCCGTCCGTTCTCAATGGACTTTATTGGAGAATAGATGAGATGAGACAGATAGTGTTACTTTGAGATTTGATCAAAATAAAAATTGTCCAGATTCACTCTTTATTCTCAAAGATACGACTGTGTAAGCTGTGATACTGATAAGCATAGGAAAGATGCTAAATCATTTCCTCCTCTTGTTTGTTTTTTTCTTTATTTATGCGCTTCTTATGTGCCAAAATATTAGGTCACCAAAGAAATGTCGTTGGTCCAGCTTAACTTCATACCCAAATCATAAAAGCAAGACCAAACTACCCATATACTCAAATTAGACTAGGCCCAATATGGGTATGAATATCAGATATTCTTTAAAAAAATATATATATACTAACAAACTAGTACACTACTATTAATTTATACTGGGTTTGAAAATCATAAATTCATAATTCAAGCCCAACCCTAAACAAATCAGGTTTGCAAGATTGGTTGGACTACCCAACCCAACCCATGAACATAGAAGAGACAACTTGGCATTAATACAAGCAATAAATCCGAAAAAAAAACATGGGTTGAAACAGTGATAGTTCTTAATATTGGCAGTTCTTTTGAGGCTTAGCTTTTTATTGGCCAGATTAGGCTTAGATTAATATATGCATTTATTCAAAGTAAAATTTTATGGATTTTTATGGTATTCCAAAATGTTTATTACTCCAACTTGGTTAGCTAATTGGAAATCATTTGTTGCGCAATCAATCCAACTATGCAATCACTCAGCAGATTCGAAAACATGAAAGAGGGGAAAATGATATTATTAGTATAATATAAAGGTCATATTTTGATTTTGAGACATATCATAACATAAAAGTTATTTGTCGTTGAGGTGCCAAGGAGAGCCATTATATGAAGTTCAAGCAAGAATAATAATAATACATGATTGGGAAACTGCAATGATCAATCAAAATGCGGAGAAATTGTGAAAACTGTAAATCATATTCAACCATCTACATGATTTTAAGGAAGTTCAAGTTTCTAAATTGGTCACTGTTTAGTGCCAATAACTTTTTGCATCATAAAAGACTTGGTTCAAGTACCAGCTTTCAATGAGTCAGGAATTAAGCAGGACTAAGCAATGAGATAAATGCAAGTAGAGAGCTGAAATCACAATTGTGTGTAATCACCATTTATTTGCAAAGTTTCTAACCGTATTGTTTAAGTCTGCTTGTGAAAGAGACATCTGTCCTTGCTTCCCGTGGAAGGAGAACATGCCTCATCCTCATGTTCCTGAGATTCGCACGGAACAAGAACTTATCAACTAAAATGGGGAAGAATATAAACTACATGTCAGTGTGTATGAGAGAGAGAGAATTACCTCATATAACATTTATGCCCGGTTCTTGCCAACGATCAAGTAGGCATTTCCTTGGATATCAATAGCTCAGCAAACTTCTGAACCATATCAATGTTTTTGATCGTGAAGGAATGTGCAACTTTAGTTATGGCAATGTATGGTACCACGAAAATTTTTGTGACAACAAATTGTAGTATAAAATGGAAAGGATATCTTCTCTTTATAGATGGGATGGTTAAGCATCAGTAAATTGTTGTTGTTCACAATAGCTCGAACCAATAGTTCTTTGGCTTCCTCATGTTTCTTTTTTAGCATGTTGCATATCTGCAAAGAAAACAGCACATTTACCAAACACTCAATATCCTCTGGTGCATAGATGGTTTTCAACTTTTCATATCTCGAATGGACTATAACTGTATAAATATTACCGATTTTTTTTACATGACATCATGTGACATAATCTGAACTTCAAAGCATTTTTCCTTTTTTATGTGTATTACTTACATCTTCAAGCTCCTTTCCATAAGCTTCAGCCTTTTCCACATTTCCATCAGTTTCCACGACTGAAAGTTTTTCCAGTTCTGTCATGTTCACCTCCCGAGGAACTTCAGATCCAAAGTTTAGATGGTCACAGAGAATAACCTTCGTCGAATCCTCTATGTGATTCTTATGATTTTGAACCTAGCATAAATGTTTGAAGTAATTAAAGTCAGAATGTACCAAATACAACTGATTTGCACATGGATTTCCTGCCTTTGTTCATGCATCAGTGTGGTTAATAAGATACCTCTTCAGCCGCAACTCCAACTCTATCAGAAGATTCTTTAAGATTCCTGTAGTTTTTTTTTAAAAAAATCACGTGTTATTCTAGCAAAGAAGCCTGTAATTGTGTTACATCCTGTCACGTGTAAAGTTCAAAAGTAATAACACCTGCTTTCACTTATTGATTGCGAAGATCTTTTGAGGGATTTCAACAACGATAAGTCTCCCTTCGATTCCTATGGAATAGCTTGAACAAATGTTAGTGGCACATGAAACTAATTACATGAACACACTTTACACCTGCTTGAACACAATACTCATTGTAGTATTTATAGATAATTGTGCACTTTTTAATGAAAAAGATAATTACACATTGAAAGCAGTAACTCGTATACAAAAGAGAAAAGAGGACCTCAAATGTTTTCCGCTTCAAGGACGGGAGCTTTGGTGATAGTTTCTCAGCATTTCCAACAGCAAGGACAATCTTAGATGTATTTCCTGGCGTATCCTTATTTTGCTGCAAGTTTCTCAATGGATTGGTTTCGCTCTTAGAATTTAGTTGATCCTTGTTTGGTCCTATAATCCTACGTTAGGAATGAGTAGCCTTTATTACAAAAATTTAAGACAGCAAGCCCCCATATAAAGGCCTGGAAGAAGATTGAGGTGCTACATCAGCATCATACCTTGTACTTTTGGAGCTAGAGAGAGCAGGTGCTTTCTTGGCAATTTCAAGTGCTTCTGAAAGAAATTTTGAGTTCTGAATGGATTCTACTTTTGGAACCTGAGGTTTGGGATTTACTCCACCAGATTCAGTTGTCTTCTCAGCGTGGTTAGGAGGATTAGCTCGTGAACTGTAATTCACACAAGCTTCCAAAGCTTAGTCAACCATTTGCTAAAGGTTCCAAAGAAATTATGAGCAGATTAAGTAATGGAAAGATTATAGGCAATAAATAATATATTAAGCTTTAATATTTTAATGGAAGATGAAGATCAAAATATCAAAAATTCACAAGATAAAGCAAGAATCAGGAGAAAAGTATAGAAGTTATAAGAAATGTGAGCAACTTATATCCCAAAGAAGAAAATGTTTGAAAGGAGGAAACAATCAATAACTAAATAAAAGCTCGTCTGAGTACTTTTGATAGTCAAATTTATAAAGTGAGTTGTCCACGATAATTTATGAATAAATGGAACATGCCAAGGAATGAGAATCCACAATTAGATGCCTTATGAGAACATCTTGACCTTTGATGAAATGCTTACTTTGCTTATTCTAAAAATTTCATAAGAAAATCATGTTTCTGGAGTTAAGATTGACAGAAAAATACAAATATAAGCTCAAATATGGAAGCCTCACCTAGCATTCTTTTCACTTCTTAAAAGGACAGGCTCTCCTTTTGTTGCTGCTGTATCTTGCACACTTGATTTACCAATTAATTTGCTGCCACCATTTTGTCCAGCATCAGCATTGAAACCATCCCTGTTAAATATTGCATAGATAATATCATCTAAGAAGTGAAATATTACATATGTACTGCATCCCTGTTAAATACTGCATAGATAATATCATCTAAGAGGTGAAATATTACATATGTACTGTTTCTAAAGTTAAAAGTTCTAATCACATCTCAAAATGAAGGAGCAAATTTCAGAACACTGTTACAGACATTTACTAATGTCAATAACTCACCTGACATCACTAGAACTTTCAACATTGTTTTCACTTTGCAGCAAAACAGGCCTTCTTAAAAGGACAGGCTCTCCTTTTGTTGCTGCTGTATCTTGCACACTTGATTTACCAATTAATTTGCTGCCACCATTTTGTCCAGCATCAGCACTGACACCATCCCTGTTAAATATTGCATGGATAATATCATCTAAGAAGTGAAATATTACATATGTACTGCATCCCTGTTAAATATTGCATAGATAATATCATCTAAGAAGTGAAATATTACATATGTACTGTTTCTAAAGTTAAAAGTTCTAATAAATCTCAAAATGAAGGAGCAAATTTCAGAACACTGTTACAGACATTTACTAATGTCAATAACTCACCTGATATCACTAGAACTTTCAACATTGTTTTCACTTTGCAGCAAAACAGGCCTCCCTTTTGTCAATTCTTGGGAACTTAATTTTGAATAACCAACCATATTTATTCCATTTTGTGCTTTGCAACCGTCAATGTCCTCCCTGTTGAAGATGAAAAGTCTAAGGAGTCTATCTTGGAACAACACTATTACAGTGGTTAGATAAAGCATGGCACACCTTTGCTCATTTGCGGAACATAAATGCATGTCACCAATTTTTTTTCTGCTAAATGACGAAACCTCTTTTCCAGTTGCTGATGGTTGATGCAATTGAGATTTGGTTTCTTCTGATCTTCTGAAAAACCTTGAGCGAATAGGCCCAGCTTCTTTGTCTTTTCTTGCTGTCAGTTTAGTGATTGTTGGTTCACTGCATCTAGTAAATCAAAGTTAGCAGCGATATGGAACTCACATATAATGCTTAGTGTCAAAGCTAATAGCAACATGTTACCATAAAATAGCAAGATCACTGTAGTTTAAGCAGTTCAATAACAGCAAGAGTTAGTTTCTCTCTCTTCAATCATATAACTAATAATATAGGATTAAACCTATCATCAACTATTTTCTCTCATTCAATAGTTCATATACAAAATCACTGATTAGAACATTCCAATAATTAAACAAGGATGGCAAATTATACAAGATTTGTGGATTATCTGACCTGTCCAATGAAACCAAAGGAAGTTTGGGAGTTTGATTCCGGATATCCTTCTCGGCTCCAACGTTGTCTAATATTTCTCTTGATAAGCTTGCAGTGGAAATGTCTTTCAGAATTATATCACCTTTCACTGATTGACTATCATCTATTTCTGGTAGGGTATTGCCACCTGTCCCTTTTCTGTCATCTCTATCACTCTCTGATAGTGGAAATGAGTTATTCGAGTGCAATTTTTCATGAATAGACACTTCATTGGTTATCATTTTGTCACTAACATTGTGTTCAGCAGCTAAACTGGCATTTATTATTCTTCCCCGATAACAAACTTGTGCCTGCATGTCGGAAACAGTTTCTTGGTTTGAATTGTTCCCACTGAGGGAATCCATCGGCGAACTTTGTAAGGACTTCTGATCATAGAGTTCAGAGGAAACTGCCCTGTCTGACAAGGGACTTTTATATGTTTCTTTGGCATTGGAATCCATAGTTTTCTCTACAGAAATTCTTGATCCTTGTGCTGCAACCAAATTTCCCGGCACAAGCCCTAGTAGAGGAACTGCTTTTGAAAGACAGAAATCATCTATGGAATTCCAATCCTCTGCCCCACCTTTGGATGATTCACTGTTTGAATCAGTTCCATCTCTTGATGCTGGAAGTTTTGCAGTTATGCAATCATCCTCAAGTGCCTGGTCAATTTTAGGAACTTCACTACTCTCAGAGGCAGCTGCTTCACTGTCTGGGCTTTTCTTACAAGTCTTCTCTCCTTTCGTTAGGCTTGAGTCAAAATCAAAACCATCCAACCTGCAGTGGACAAGATATGCAGGCGAACAAATAAAAAATTCAAATATGAAGTTGACTTATATGGTCAGTAAAAGCTTTTATAGTGAAAGCTAAAACAATTTGATGATTTCATTCTACATAAAAGCTTTACACTCACTCGTTAAAATCAAAAGAGAAGGTAAAGCGATCTTTTTTCTCTTGTTGCTTCCCACTGTTAGTTTCCTCTTTAGATTTTTCCTTAGCTTTTGCATTTTTTTTGGAGGGTGATGCGAAGTCAAGATCAGGCATGTCAATTTTGAATGATGATAACTTGTCAAAATCACCATCCAGATTAAAATCCATATCCCTGAAAAGAAAATATGTCTTCATAAGTGTTTAACTAGCAGTGGACGGTTCACACATATCTCGGTTTTCTATCCTACTCCCAAAAATAAGTTGTATGGCACAAAGCACATTGTTCACCTATACTGAATAACACATGTTGTACCAAAACATAGGTAAAATGAACATGAAAAAAAGAGAGAGAATACAACAGTACACGGGTTCGACATACGCTATGCAGAAAAGACTGACCAAGCTAGGTTCCGATATGATACAATGAGACCCTCATTTCACCATAACAAACTAAAAGCTCCAAGAATTGGCAGCACTTACAGCTTATCAAAGTTGAATGGCTTTTTCTTGCCCTTTGAGATTGTCTCAAAGTTAAAATCCATAGCATCATCTTGTGTCACTGACGTAGATTTCCAGGAGCTAAGGAAATCCTTTCCAATTTCCTCATCTGTTTTAAGTGGAATGTAGGATCTCAGCACATAATTCATTTCACTTTTGAAACAGTAGACACTAGAAAGATTAATTGCATCATCGACTTTAGAATTGATTGACAAATCGTTTCTAGTCTAGAGAACACCTAGAGGTTTTCAGAATAATCAATCACAAAAGGCTAAGGGTCAGCAAACCCAAAATGAGATTACAAGATGCTGATTTTTTTTCTAGTAGTGCCTTCATTAAGGACGTCCACAATAAAGCTGCAACCTCCCGTGCACTTTTGCATGTTTCTCTAAAGCATTTCTCTTTACATGTTTTTCTAATAGATCTAGAACTTTCTCGCACAACCACTAGAGTCAAAACATTGCCAATTGGTTGGGAATTGGAATGTAAAATTAGAAAATGACCCTAATTTTATTCAGTTAATATCATCTTTGGGACAAGGAGAGAAAAAACATTAAATTGAATTTATTAATGCATGCCATGCAGAACAACAGCCACAGGAATACCTAGTACTGATATTTTCTCGTTTGATTTTAAATCAACAGCTGAAGAACTTGTCTTCTGTGGCTCTGCCATCTGCAGGCAACATGGATAATACTTATTCTCAACTGAAGCCATCGAAAAGACTGTCAATATGAAGTACAATAGGAACAAAAGGAAAATAAATGGTGTTACAGCAACATATTGAAGATTCAAGGATCAATTATAGAGTAATGGACTATCTATGAGGCTCCTTTGCTCATTCACATCAGATAGTGTATTTCTTAATTCAACATAAAGCAGGTATGTACAACGTTCTTTTCTTTTTCGGATAAATGAAAGTAGCTATATTCATCCAAAAAGCAGAGTCTATTACAAAGCTTTATACAAACAGTACATCAAAGAACAAGGAAGATGAAATGAATCAATTGAACATGGACGCACTTAGATTCCAGTTACTAAATTATCAACTATGAATGTACAACTTCAACATGCACCCTTTCAAAATCAAATTGAATATGTAATTCATCATCCACGAGATCTAACGCATGTCAGAGCAATGTTTGTCGAATATTCAATAAATGCATATATTGATAAACATTAGAGTGCTGAAAGCACATCCATTAGAAAGAAATACAGAGGCAATGAACATCAAATAAATCGTGTGATTACTACAGAGGTTTAAATATGAAATCAAACTGATTCAATGCCTAACAGTTACAATTCAAAAACAGGGAGTTAATTCCTCAAAAGAATTGATCACCGAAAACGATCTGGCATAACAAAAAAAAAAATCGAGGTCAATTCCAAATCGATCCTTGGATACAACAAAAATAATGCTCAATAAATCAATTTAAAAAACCTATATGTTACAAAATTTCAATAAAAGGTATAAAAAGAAAACCTACTGTTACTCGAAATGATGCAAGACAGTGAAAGAGAGGACACTTGCCCCGTTAATCTCGGCTAGAGAAAGTGAGAAACGAGACTGTTTGGCTGGACAGAAAATTGGCGAAGGAAATCTTTGAGATGCAAAAGAAATGTGAATTTCTGGAAAATTGATTTTCAGTTCAAATGTGCTCTGTATTTATAGCTCTGACAGTTGAAAAAGCGGGACTGACAAGCGAGGGAGCGACCACGGAGAGTTTTAATTAACCGGTTCTTCTGATTGTCACTTACCTTTGATTATGTGGGCTTTACCCAAAGGCAGTTGGACTTTATTTGGATTAGCGTTTCAGACCCGTAAAGCAAAAGTATGCCATTAAGCGAATTTCGACAGTAATGACTTAAACTAGCATTGTTTATGTTAATTTTACAATAAAATTAAAATTTGTGATTTTATTGTAAAATTTTTTTACTATTAATCCTAGTAAAAAAAGATTAATATATTGTTTTTAATAAAATATTAATAATAGATTTATACATATCATTATATAAGTGAAATAATATGGATAATTTATTATTAAGATTAAAGTCAAAATAAAAAAAAATCTGAAAAATTATAATTACCCAAACTTGTGATTACTAATAAGTAATAAGGTAAGTGAATGTACAGTTATTTATAAGTGAAAAAAAGTATCAT
Source organism: Heritiera littoralis (assembly GCA_031772115.1). NCBI lineage: Eukaryota > Viridiplantae > Streptophyta > Magnoliopsida > Malvales > Malvaceae > Heritiera > Heritiera littoralis. Next base: position 2,344,792 of record JAPDPK010000026.1, on the reverse strand, counting down.
AATAAATTTATAAATATTTAAATTTAATTTATATTTTTAATAAAGTACGAGATTTAAATATTTTTAAAAATACATACACATTTTTTATTTTTTATTTTTATATTTGAATAATTTTTCTTATTAAATTAATATTACTTGACACATGACATCAAATTTAATAAAAAAATTATAAATAATATAGATTCAGAATATAATGAGTCACAACATCACTTACATTAAAAATATACTAATATACAAACATCATTTTCTCTAAGGAATTTTTTTTTAGGGTAAATCATATATATATATATATATATATATATATATGTGTGTGTGTACCTGTCCAACTACTCCCTACGTTTGTTTTCTTGTTCCAAATTGACCGTAACCAATAACAACATCAATCAACAATCAATTAAAAAAACACCTTTTTATTTTTTTTTCATGGCTTAGTTAAGGCTCATGTTCATCTAAATAATTGGGAAAAAATTTTTTATTGTGCAATTGTTAAAATTTGAATTTAAATTTACAAAAATTTTACATTTCAAAAATAAAAATATGATTGTTTAAACTAATTATCAAGCTCAATACTATATCACAAGAGAGTAGACTTAAAGCACAACAATATAATATAATATGAAGTAGGTGAGAATTGTGGGGTTTGGTGGGTATAAATTTTCATTTTCACTTTCTTTTTAATAACGTTTTCTTTTTCATCGAATCACATGTAGGGATGGCAATGGGTACCCTATAAACGGGTACCCAGTGCTACCCGACCCGTTTAAGAGGGATGCTAGCGACAGACGTTTTAACACTCGTCCACTAACACTCATCCTTAAGTAAAGCCACGTCATTGTACTTTTTAAACCCAAGACCGAATACCTGCTGATACAAGTTACTAACACTTCTCATTGACTTGAGCTTTCGCGCGGCAGCAAATTTTTCGAGCGGCAACAAATTCTTTTGGAAGGTGAGCATAGCGGATTTGATCATCCTCTGTTCGTAGGGATCCGGGGCACCGCTCAGAAGCGTCACGGACGAACCTAATCGTCTCGCAGTTACGCGATCCAGCTCAATCCATTCTGAGGAGAAGCCCATCTTGGCCGGGGTCTTGAGAAGAAAACGCCATTTCAGCTTCTCAAAGGCTTTATAAATGTCTAGTTTAAGACTAAGACATAGCGAGCATCCTGCGAGTTTGCCTTGCCCTCTCCAGTAGCTAGGTTCTTACCTTATAAAAAATAATAAAGACGAAAACTTATAAAATGGAATATGAATTAGCTGACTTTCCTTTGAGATTGCCAATCAATGCACTGACATCAAAGATAAGAGATGAGTTAGAGATTGAATCATTTCCTGTGATTCAAAAGAAGGAAGCAGACCATTTGTCTAAACAGGGGGTGAATCGTGCTTCAGATCTGTTAGTTTTGTTTGAATAATTTGGTCGTGTGTTCGTTGAACAGAATGTGTGTTTTTTTTGTTGGCTGTGTCTATTGCCCTGTTGTGTTTTTGGTGGTGTGTGGTTTTTGTTCTGGCCAATGATTGTTTCCAGTCAATATGCGCGCCATTTGTTTGAATTTAGGTCTGTGAGAATGGTTCGCAAATAACTGTAGCCTTCAGTCCAAGCTAAAATCAAACCCAACCTCACTGCATGTATCTCTGCCGCCACGTTTGTGCACACTCCCAGATGTGCTCTAAACCCCGCCAGCCATTCTCTTTCGCAAATGCCGCCACACACTCAGCAGGTAACCGATTTTTAATTAAAAACGTAGAAAGACGTGGCTTTACTTAAGGGTGAGTGTTAGTGGGTGAGTGTTAAAACGACTGCAACTAGCATCCCTCCCCGTTTAAATAGGATTAGGATAGTGTATAATCGGGTTCGGGTAAGGTTCGGATAATGAAATTACTACCCGTCACGGGTTAGGGTAGGGTTCGGGTAGTTACCTTAGGGTACCCGCTACCCGAACCCGATTATAAATAATAATTAATTAATACAATACTTATATTTTTTATATATCAATTATTTATTATTAATGTTTTATTTAATTAAATTAAATCATTATATATTATAATTATGATTTTTAACTTTAATTTATTTTTATGAGTTAAATTAAATTTATTAATATAATATTTTAATTAAGTTATTCTAAAATTAATTTTAATTTTAAATTTAAAAATCAAACTTTGACTTAATAAACGAGTAGTTAAACGGGTTCGGGTAGTTAAACGGATATTTATATTTTATAGGATTAGGGTTCGGGTAGCATAAATAAAAATAATCGGGTAGTTAATCGGGTTAGGGTATTATTAAAGTTAATCGGGTTCAAGTATCCCAAATCTAACGAGTACCCCACCCGTTTACATCCCTAATCGCATGGTAGCTGAAAAAGAATATTAATATGACCCAATATGAAAAAATTAATAATTCCATGCTTAAGAAGTAACACGGCTCGAGTCAACACTTAACCCAACATTCAAGCTCAATAGCTTAAACCCAAGGCTTTACCTTCAAGTGCTATTCATTATTTTTTCTTTCTTTATGAAAAAAATTACTTTTTCTTTATGTCAATGTATGATGTTTATTATTTCATTTTATTTTCAGTTGATTCTTTGTAAGCTATAAAAAAAAATTTTCACCGTCAATTCATGATGATGCCTTTTTTCATTATATTGTTCATGTTTGTCAAATGATGATCCGTTTGAATTGAAATTATTCTCTTAATTACAAGAAAGTTAATTTGTGTGAATTTTATAACAAATAATGCTCCCAGTCCCAGCCGTGATTTTAGTGTGGTGAAGTTATTTTCTCTTCCTCCTACCATAGATCATTAAAGATGACTTTTTGGAAGCGATTTTGATGTTGTTAAATTACTTTTTCCTCCTAAAAATATTGTGAATTCAAAACAAGTGCCACTACTAATATAATCTTGAGAGTGCCAAGCTTTACAAGAGGAAAATTACATGCCACTTGGTGTCAAAACCACGATTCCAATGTAGAATTTTAGAGACATCACAATTTAACTCAATTTCTGACCTTTGCCGCGTTACACCAACCATGCCCCAACACTTCAGCATATGAAAAATGTCTGATGACAAAAATTACCCGCACGCCAGGAGCCAAAGTCAATGTTCAAAGAAGGAACAGAATAAACAAGCATTATAGTTGGGTTAAAGGATTTGAGGCAAAGGCATTCTCCACGTTTTAGCCGCCAGCTTCAGCAGTCAACACCAACCACTTGACGAACCCACCCTTTTTAAACAGCATATCGAACACCAACCCTGGAACTCCACTGATCCCTTCTCCCAACCCAGAACGGAAAATGAAGGTTCAAGTCACAGAAACCGCTCTGATCCGCCCTCCCACTTCACCTTTCACCGAGGACCACACCCTTGCTCTCTCTCACCTCGACAACGACCACAGCCTCAATGTCACCTTCCGCTACCTGCGGGCTTACGTTAACAGCACCAACAGTGATCGCAACCCTTTCCAGGTCATCTCCTCAGCCATCTCCGCCGCCCTCCACCACTACTACCCTCTGGCGGGCTCGCTCCGCCGTGCAAGCAACGGTAGGTATGAGCTTCTTTGTAAGGTGGATCAAAGCCTACCACTTGTCAATGCCAGAGCGGACTGCACATTGGAGTCAGTAAATTACCTCGATGACCCTGATATGAATGCGGTTGAACAGTTGGTTCCTGACCCGAGCCCGGAAGAAACGTTGGTCAACCCCTGTACTTTACAAGTAACGGTGTTCAAATGTGGTGGGTTTACTCTCGGGGCGGCTATTCATAATGCTTTGTGTGATGGGCTTGGCGCAACCCAGTTTTTCTGCATGGCTGCTGATTTGGCTCGTGGAGTGGACCAGGTAAAATTTCAGCCTGTTTGGGACCGAGCTGCTCTTTTGGGTCCAAGAAACCCGCCAAAAGCTGAAGGCCCAGTTCGGGAGTTTCTGAGCTTGGAGAAAGGATTCAATCCTTACAAACAGGATGTTGGACATGTTGTGAGGGAGTGTTTTTATGTGGAGGATGAATGCTTGGACCAGCTCAAGGCTTTGCTCTTTGAACAGTGTGGCCTGGGTTTAACCACGTTTGAAATCTTGGGAGCATATATTTGGAGAGCCAAGTAAGTTAAAGTTTGACACTGCTATAGATACTCTAATTCGATTTTAAACATAAATGGTTATAGATTGGATTTCTTTTCCAGCTTATATCAAATATACAAGTAACCAAGTATTTGTGCTCAAATTCAGAGTTGGATTAGCATGTAATGATAGAATTCAGTTTTGAATAACAATGCAATTTATGAATTATGACTGGTGATGTTATAAACAGGGTGAAAGCCGCAAAGATTCCAGGTGATGAGACAGTGAAGTATTCATATTTAATGAACATCCGCAAAATCGCAAAGCCACCATTGCCTGCTGGATACTGGGGCAACGGCTGCGTTGCAATGTATGCAAAGGTTAGCGCCAAGGATCTCGTCGAGCAGCCACTCTGGAAAACGGCAGAGCTGATCAAGAAGAGCAAAAGCAATGCGAGTGATGAGTACGTGCGCTCTTTTATTGACTTACAAGAGCTGCACTACGAAGAAGGCATCACAGCTGGAAAAGGAGTGAGTGGGTTCACAGATTGGAGACACTTGGGCCATTCAGCGGTGGATTTTGGTTGGGGAGGCCCTGTTACTGTGCTGCCACTTTCAACCAATTTCCTTGGGAGTATGGAGCCATGCTTTTTCTTGCCTTATTCTTCATCAAATACCGGCATGAATAAAGGGTTTAAAGTCCTGGTGAGCCTGCGTGAAAGTGCCATGCCTGCTTTCAGGGAAGAGATGGAGAAATTTAGCAGGAAAGAATTTGACATTTGAGCTGTGTCCTGAATCCTGATGGCAAGTTGTCTGCTTGCTGCATTGACTGCTTTTCTATCTGACGCTTGTGGAAATTGACACCAGAGCTTTGTCTGGCTTTTCTTCATCTTTTTATGTGGTGAATTTGGCTAATAAATCCTCCATCGCCTCTGTTATTGATCTCAGCTATCCTGTATTTGGTTTTTGAATCCTATCAAGATGATGGTTAGATGCCTGTTATTGTTTAATGCTCATTTTGATAATCAATTAGTACCAATTTACCAATACTTGTGAAAATCTTATATCATGAAATGGGAAAAATTAAAATATAGAAGAGAGTTAAGTTATTAGGTAATTTGATTAAATGTAAAAAAAAAAAAAAGTTAAAGTGATAAAGATTATGCATGGTCAATGTACAAACTCAAACACCATTAATAATCATATCATATAACATTTTATTAATTAATACTTTAAAAGGTATTAATTTAAAATTTATTTATAAATATTAGTCAAAAAATTTATTTATAAATAAGAAGTTATGAACTTATAATATGGTTCACTAATTAGCAAATAATGATTATCAACTTAAAAAAATTAGCTCAATAATTATGTCTATTCCAATAACGTATAAAAAATTTGCAAATCTTAATTTCTCATACCAAATTCTGTAAAAAAAAACTGATTATTAAGGAATGGACCACCGACTCCCTGGCTCTAATAGCAATTCCAGACCACGTTTTTAGAAATTAAAAAAGAAAAAAAAAGAGCAATTATATTTCTAGGATTCCTAATACATATGACAAGATGACAAAAGCAAAGGCAAAGGAAGAATGAAATCTATCTTCTTATCCGCGACTCAGCAAACCAATAAGAAACCGTGTCGAGGTGCGAGAGTCGAGCAACAACATAAAACTGGGACAAAGACTCACACCGCTCACTCTGAAAAAGAGAAAAAGAAAACAGTTGCGGCATGGCTTCTGTACTAGGAACATCCTCAACCGCAATTTTAGCTTCTCGGTCTCTCGTTTCTGCTGCCTCAAAGCTTTCCATTCCCTCAATCTCCATTAGCCCAGGTGCATTTCTCTATCGAACTAACTTATCTATGTACTTCGCTTTATCTTCTTCGCGTCCCAGTTCTGATAGTGTGAAACGAAATTAATGCAAGATGTAGACTTTGGGGATAGTCTGTGGACTCAGATTTGACTCTTTTTTTTTTTGTGGTGGTTCAGGGCAGAGTTCTGGGAGAAAGTTCTACGGAGGGATTGGGATTCAAGGAACGAAGGGAAGGCCACAGTTTCATATGGCAGTAACTAATGTGGCCACTGAGATTAACTCTGTTGAACAGGTATTTAATTAACTTTGTTCTCTTCTCTTATTTTATGCTGTTTTTGAGATCAAACATTCATTTGGTTGCTTAGAATCTTTAGATATAAAAATGGCACCTTGGAGAGTAGTGTACTTCTGTTTTCTCTTTGAAGAAAGTGTTTTTTTTTTTTTTTTTCATATTTCTAATGGCACCTGAAGAGTTGGGTATTTGAAGAAACCTGTTGGGCAGGAGGATATAGAGTTGCATAGCATAACTGTAAATAATAGCTTTTGACTGTTGGGCAGAAGGATATGGAGTTGCATAGCAGAACTATAAATAATAGCTTTTGAACTTGCTGATTTTCAGGCTGAGAAGCTTGCTGATAAAGAAACTCAGAGACCAGTTTATCCATTTGCTGCTATAGTAGGACAGGATGAGATGAAATTGTGTCTTCTGTTGAATGTGATCGATCCCAAGATTGGAGGTGTCATGATCATGGGTGATAGGGGAACTGGGAAATCCACAACTGTTAGGTCCTTGGTTGATTTACTGCCTGAAATCAGGGTAGTTTTCGGTGACCCTTATAACTCGGACCCAGAAGATCCAGAATCAATGGGTATAGAAGTCAGAGAGAAGATTACAAAAGGAGAGGAACTGACAATTACAATGACAAAAATCAACATGGTCGATTTGCCACTAGGTGCTACTGAAGATAGGGTCTGTGGAACCATTGACATTGAGAAAGCCCTCACTGAGGGTGTCAAGGCATTTGAGCCTGGGCTTCTTGCTAAAGCCAATAGAGGGATTCTTTATGTTGATGAAGTTAATCTTTTAGATGACCACTTAGTGGATGTTCTTTTGGATTCTGCTGCTTCAGGATGGAATACAGTTGAGAGAGAAGGTATTTCCATCTCACATCCTGCAAGGTTTATTCTGATTGGCTCAGGTAATCCAGAGGAAGGGGAGCTTAGACCACAACTTCTTGATCGATTTGGAATGCATGCTCAAGTGGGTACAGTGAGGGATGCCGAGCTGAGAGTGAAGATTGTGGAGGAGAGAGCTAGGTTTGACAAAAACCCAAAAGAATTCCGCGATTCTTACAAGGCAGAGCAAGAGAAGCTCCGACAGCAAATTGCCTCAGCTAGGAGTTCTCTTTCTTCTGTTCAGATTGATCATGATCTAAAGGTTAAAATATCCAAGGTTTGTGCTGAGTTGAATGTTGATGGATTGAGGGGAGACATCGTGACTAATAGAGCTGCAAAAGCTCTTGCTGCTCTAAAGGGAAGAGTTCAAGTCACTGCAGAAGATATTGCCACTGTCATCCCCAACTGCTTGAGACACCGTCTTCGGAAGGATCCTTTGGAGTCAATTGACTCTGGTTTACTTGTCATTGAGAAATTCTATGAGGTTTTTAGCTGAGAGACGCATAAGAAAGTCTTTTTATTTTTAAATGTACTTAGCTGCTTACAAATTGTTTTCCTTAGTTTTGTTCCTCCATCAATTTTGCTAGCCTCTCTTTTGATACAATCAGATATCGTGGGGCATTCAAATCAAATTAGATTCTAGATCTATCATGTGAAGGAAGAGTAAATCGAAGGGAAGACTGCTATGAATGAATACACTGTTTAGAATTCGGCTGCATACTTTCCCTATGACTTTACTGCTTTAAATTCGATGATATTGTCAGCTGCAACAGATGTTGCTTGCCGGACCATGTCATCCCTTTAGGACATGATGTTAAAACTTCAACTCAAAACCAAGCACTCTGCATACAGTATATGAGCAGGTATGAACTCATGGTCAAACTTAGCAACTGTTTCTGTTTGTAAAAATACACATCTTGAGTTATCGAGCATATGTAAATGCAATCAAGACCTGACGATCTTATAAAAAATTTTCATTCATGATAAATTGGTGGCACTTGAATTGCTTCATGACATATAGGAGTTCATTGTTTGAACATATAAAACATTCCAGCCTTTAGGTTTAACTGGAAATTACACTTTCCTATCCTATTCATAAAATTTAATCTTCAAAGATATGAATGTTAAGAAGGCAGGAAGAAAAGTTGTCCTGCAGACAAGGTTCCTTATGAAACCATGAAAATGCTGAATTTACAGCTTAGGGATGTCCCTAGTTATGGCCATATCCCAGAATTTCGGCCTCAGCTCTAGAAAAGCGGGTGGCCGCTGGTAAACCATTGATGCAACCTTGATCAAGATTCCAGCAGTTAATGCCCATATTACATACTTTTTATTCTCTGCTTCATAGTTGAAGTATTGGAGTAAATACTTTTCTCCCATCCATTCTCTCTCTTCTGCCCACCGGTTTTCATCCTGTGTTCAGCGCAATGAGATAAACCAGAAATCAAGGCAATGTAATGTTACAAGATTCCTATTTTCAACCAATAATGAAGCCTGGGAGCAAAAATGGAAATAGAATAATACCTTGAGAAACATTTCTAAAGGAACATCAAATATTGCTTCCACTTCATCTGCACATGGAGATGGACTGAATGCCTTTGCATCTGACAGTATACCCACCACAGGGAAGACTAGGATGTTACGCTGTGAACAGAAACCAGCTCTAAATTCAAGTTAGTTATGCCTAGAAAGAGCAATGTTATGCAATTCAAGTTATCATTTCCATTTTCATGCAAATGCTGAAGGACCTCAAAGCGGCTGGCGGAATAATATGCTAAGAGAAACACTTGCAAAATCAAGCACCCGTGCTCTTCAAACTTACTGGCATTAATTGGACACTCTAAGACTGGCAATAAAAAGAATAGTTTGCCATGGCTGTAGCTTATAGCACATTTGCATCATCAATCTGGCAACCTAGCAACCTCATCTCTTAAAGCCAAATATCTCAGGTTTTGCAAGCAACCACCAACCTTTTTCACCAAAGTAGGATGCTTGAATCTAAATTATGAATTCCTTTCCATGGCATAGTGAAAAAACAGGTTCTTATTTAGCTAACTAGATTTCTGAAGTACTATCACAAATGACGGCATTAAAATTAATCAGATGAAGCAACCAAATTCCTTGCAAAATTAGATTTGTACAAATTAGAGCTACTAGATAGAATTTTGAAACCGGATTGCAGAATCAAGATACAGTGATTGACCTTGCTTAAAATTGGTTCAAGGACAGTAACAACATCGACAAGCGAAGGGTCCAAGCCAATCTCTTCTTTTGCCTCCCTCAATGCAGTCTCTACATCATCAGCATCAGCTTCCTCTCTTTTTCCTCCAGGCAACGCAACTTCACCTAAAACCAACCCCACCCCAATTACTCTTTTAACCCCAAAACATCAAGACATCACGAGACAAGATACAAATCAGGGCCGTACCAGAGTGAGAAGACAGAGTCGATGAACGTTTGGTGAGTATTACACGGAAATCACCGTTGTTTCCTTGAAAGATACAGACAAGAACAGCAGCTCTTTTGAGGTTTACAGCATGGTGGTAATCTGAACCTGGGATGTTGCCGACAGATTTTCCATTTGAATGTTGTGTTTCCAGAGAAACTGGTTCTGGGCTCTGACAATGAGGAGGTGGTTTATAAAGACGAAGCCGTTGAGCCAAGTTTTCGAGTGCATCGGATCTTAGTTTGGGATTGTTGTACGAATCCATGAGCGTTTGAGATTTGAGATTTTTCTCTTGGTAATGAGTTCTGAGATTTTTCTCTCTTCCTCATCTGTTGTTTGGTTATTTATGCTTTCAAAGTTGCCAAAATCCAACACCAACGAACTACGAGGCTTAATCTATCTTAATTAATTCATCAATAACTGTGCCAACAGTTTTTCCTTAGAAAATCAAAGAAATTATTGGAGATTAGCCTGATTAGGCTTTAGGCAGTAGATGTAATTATAATTTTTTTTTATTGGAGTAATTATAAATTTTTCTAAATAATCAAAATTTAGTTTAATGATTGTCTTGAATGATTCAATTTCAAATAACCTCCCATGTTAAAAAAAAAAATGAATTTGTCGGAAAAAATAAGACTAGAAATATGGCTTAATTTGAAAAATACCTAATCCTAACTCCTCTATCGTACTTCATAAATGAAAACAATTTTCTATTGAACCAAACATACAAAAACCAGACAGCTGCTTCTACAATTGATATGATAATTTTAGACATGCATGATACGAATAAATGACATAAAAATGACACGAGTTAAAATTCGATAAAATTATATATGAATATGATAAAAATTTAAAAAATTTATATTTTTTATATAGACACAAATTTTAACATAAAATTTTCGTATTTTACGCAATATAAATATAAATTTATATATGAATATCATGTTTACGGTATTCATTGCATCGTATTCATGATCGGATAAGTAACGAAACTACCCCAATAATAGAGAGGGAGGTTCTGTGCTGCTTTTCTGGTATTTTACTAATAGTACTAGAGCCTCCATCTACTCTGTTACTCAAAGCTACAAAATTTTAATTACTTGGTCCGAAGCTGTCAATTATAGATAGTATCTTCAGGATTGAGCTGGAGTTTCATTATAGTAGTTCAACTAGGAGAAAAGGCTGGCGATTTCTGGTAGAAAAAGCTACAAATAGAAACAACCTATAAAAATGCTGTACAACTTCTGCCAACCCTTGCTCCAAGAGCAAAACTTCACGGCCAATAGGATATTGGTTTAACATGCAATTCACGTGGGAGACAGCCTGCCAGGTCAGCATTGAATTTTCTGTCCTGATTCCAACAAGAGGGCAGAGGTAGTTGAAGTTCTGCTAACAACATTGTAAAGTTCCTTTTACTAATGGAAGGAGAAATTGGCATCTGAATCACACAAAGAATCGGGATATTTACATTGCAAATTTCATGTTATACCAAATAGAAGATACACGAAAAGAAAACAAAAACAACAACTGGAAAGAATCACCATTTCTGCCCCAAAACCAAGCTGCTCTGTAATTTTTGTTCTCATGCAAGGCATACTTTCACCACTTCATGTACAAAAAGATTGAAACAAAACCATAGTATAAATACTTGTATTTTCAACACCTAAATAAAATAAAATAAAATAGGATGTGCTCACTTGTAGCTGATAAGTTTACTGGCAACATGAAATTTGGAAACCAAATGGACACTCTAACTATATCTTCGTCTTGCTGCTAGGTTGCTATCTCTCCTTTCTTACCATTTACTTCTTCTGCTTTATCTTGACGTGCAGCTGGTTTCTCAGCACCAGGGTAAGACAACCTCCTAGGCTTCATGGTTCCCTTCCCATTGGACAGAGGGGGTTTAACTGAAACAGATGCCTTTGGTTTCGGCGAGTTTGAGTTTTTACCAGCCTTGCTTATCTGTCTATTCTGCCCTTTCTTAGGGGTAATGGGCTGAGTAGGGAGGCGGCTTTCCCACGGGCGAACAGCAATCCAGCGTTCCACCCAGCTCCAACCCCAGTTAGCTTTAGCAAGTTCATAATTACCAAGCCCATTATTGTTAGAGTTAGGGGCCCTCCACTGCAAATCATGCATATCTCATGGTGATTGCTTATATAACTTTCCCTGAGATAAAGTAAATGACAGCTCCTGAGAATGGAATACCTGATGGGAAAAGGCATATGCCATAGTCCGCTCCCGCTTAACAGCTGCTTCTTCTCTCAGATGTATTTTTTTGAGAATTTCCTCCATTGTTTCAGGGCCACCAGACCATTCCACCTGTCATCCATTTAAACTGCTATTAAGAGAAAGCTAGACAGAGAAAGCTGAATAGGCCAGCCTCAAGCAGGTAGATTACGAGGAAGTAGAAAAAAACAAAGATATCTGGAGGCTTTCAACAGGAGTATAACCTGGAATTATTTGATTTGACAAATGAAGCCAAAATTTTACACTTTGCCAACAAAGAAAACAACAAACATCTTAAACTATAAAATGCTAATGAAATCGTACATATAGGACATAAAGATTGCTATTCTAAGTCTGAAAGAATCAATATCTCTCCAAACCAGAGCAATTCTTCATCCAATAATCCCGTTAGTAGCTTGCAGAAACAGAACTATAAGGATTCAGACCTCATATCACGAACGGTTAAGGACTATTCATACGGTTATTGATTCAGGAGCATCAAATAAGTTTGCAATAAAAAGGAATTGGGTCTCTATATGATGAGTTACTTTTAAATTAGAATTCATATCAGGAGAGCAGATAAAAGACAAAATGGCCCCTAAGATACGGATATCTAAGAATGGCACACAAGAAATAAGATGCAAAAATAACAAAAACTAAACAAGCAACAACTGAAGAGAATTAAAAACAATTGATTACTTGATCATTGCAGTCAAGATTCTAGATCATCATAGATTTAAACCTCAACAGTTTGTCTTCTGATCTATGTTTACAGTGATTCGTTGCAATTTAGTATAAAAAAACATAACATATAATTCATTCAGAAAATGGGAACGTGACTTGAGCAGAACAAAAACTACTATAGACGATAAATTAGAATATGCATGCCAAATGACCATTTCTATTGATATCCAAAACATCAAACATTCTCCCAATTAAATCCTGGCAAGCTCTCAAATTGTAGTGATGATTAGATGAAAAACATGATTCCAATGAAAATAAGGTGATGCTATGTAATTATCCACAGTAGCTAGATGCTTAAAATTGCAATCATAGATGAATTCACACGTTTAAGATGAATAGCCTTAACGAAGTGTGTTGTCAACGTGAGCCAGGGATGTTGATCTAACCTCTAGGTCATGTAGTTTTGCCTCAAGCTTTAGCTGATTTGCTATTTTCTTCTGTCTAAGATGGCCTTCTGTTACCATACAGAGTCGACGAGCTCTTATCTGAGCCTGTATGTTGCTCCATGAATGAAGATAATTTAATGTTGCTGTAGCTTGCTTTTTGACGGAATGACTTTGGGTTTGAGCCTGTAATCTTCCTATACCTTTCAATCGACGCAAATGTTTTCTAGCCTGCATCATGAGAAAAGAAACAATTAAACCATTATACCAACTCAATGGTGAACATATTTCTTGAAATTATAAGAAACCTGCAAGTTGATTAAAAAGCGATAGAGGAGAACCAAAGCCACACTTGCATTATCAACATATAACATAAATCAGATAGAGGGTGGATACCTAGACACGTGTTCACAATATCAATTAATTATCAAATACCAAATGCCTATATTGCTCCTCTATAGAAAGATTCGCACAAATGCACTCAATTAATTATCAAATACCAGTCACACCAATTGGGTAATTTTTTTTTTTGGCCACACACCAATTGGATAATTCAATTAGCTATGAATGATGCATTAACATACGGAATCCTGTTAAATGTGTTGGAGCAACAGTGTTAAAGACTAGAAAGTTATATCACCAAAAGTGAATAAGTAAAATCAGGTTGAATCTGACAACTAGACTTTATGGGGAAGCAAAAACATAGACCAAGAAGATTCTTATAGGCATGATGCTATGATCGAATAACTTCACAGCATGCGAACCATCTGTCTTCAGGTTCATGAGGTCCAGTATGATCTTAAAAGAGATCAAACATGCATTCTTTATAGTATAATATATTCATCTATAGGAGACTGCCTACTATTTACTTAAAAGAAAACATAGACAACGATGGAATGCACTAAAATTTCCTAAAAGACAGGAATTCTTTTCAGCAATACCTTCCATATCCAAGATACATCAACTTGCTATTCTATAACAATAACAGATAACAGTAACAATTGAAAGAGTTTCTTGATTGCTCTGTGAGAAACATCATTGAGACGCAGCCACCAATGCCAGCAACAGGATACAAGCATATAGATGAGTAAATGCATACACATGAGCACATGTTCTCACATATTATGATGTTATAGAACTTGCAAATCAACATACTCTATAGGCCCGGAATGCAGTTTGGATCTGAGTTGCTGCTGAGTCCTCAATTGGCACACCAAGAGTGTTGGAATTTCCACTAGTTAAACTTGTTTTCGTGGACACCTTACTCTGGCGTTTCTTCCATTTGAAGCCATTGGATTTTGTAGAAGCTGAAGATCCCTGTGCCAAACAGATGAGACAACTACAAGGTCAAGGTTACCTCAATTAAAAGATCAAATAAATGATAATGTGAATATACCAAATGGTATCAAGGAAGGTGTATTCACGCTTATGGCTGAATACAGGCTTGGTGTTCGATAAGAGTAATTAAAAGCTTCAAAAATATCATTCCAAAGGGTACAGAAGGTTAACCTTCCAAAAGGTTTGGGTGAACGATAACATTAATCCAAAAGATTCAAATTGCAAATAAATAATTTGAAAAACAAACTCAGATTTATTTAAAACTAGAAAACAGAGAGGGCTGCATAGCTTAGTTTATGAATGTTAAGTAAAAGTTTTTGGAAGCTGCTATATACCTTCTCTTGCTTTGAGCTGTCATCTTTCACTTTGTTTATTATTGTCTTCAACAAATTTCCAGAACCCATTGCTCATAGTAGGTATCTGTATCCAACTTAGCATCAACCTGAAGGTAATTCTCAATGCAAACATATCAGAAACAACAGCAGGAAGAAATTGAAAGTCTGGAACGCAGATAATTCAGTTTCCTAGAACATGCCAGAACCTTTAAAAGTTTGGACTTTTTATGCTATAAACATGATCTGATTTGAAAGATGAAACATTTATCGTGGGAAGTAACTACCAGTTCTAAAACTCAATCAGCAACATTTTCACCCAATGAACAAATAGGCAACCATAAAAGTCAACCCGCCTATCCACTAACAGAAACAACATAGTATTGCAATTTGCAAGAAGCTGAAAAATGCAGCAGAAACATAAACCCCATCATATCAGGTGACCAAAGATTTAATTTTTAGAGGAAAAATTAGTTTCTAATTTTGAAACCATGCATATTCGCTTACTAATATTAATAACATCTAGAACCCAGATCCCAGCCATCTCTCCCAATCATGGGTACCACCAAAATGACAGGTTTTTCCATTATGAAAGCAAACAAACCAGAAGCAATATTTAAGAAACCAAACCAAACTATGGGTTACCAATGACATACCAACAGAGCTGTCTAAAAACCAAAATGGAGGTACTTTCGGAGGAAGAAACGCACTCAAAGCAAAGAATTTAGGACAGCAATAAAAGGAAAAAGTGGTGACAACAATAGTAGGAGTTGTAGTAAAGAAGAAGAAAAGCCTGAAATCAAATAAAAGAACTATAAAAGGGTGGGTGTGGAATGTGGATTGCCATGGCCCATTACAGCTTTTCCTCTCTCTTGTTATTTGTTTTCCTTCTGTTTATTTTTTGTTTTGGTCTCAAAAAGAATAAAAAGCTGGTCTACAATAAAAGAAACGGAAAAATCGTATTAAAAATATGTTTTTGATTATCTCTCCTCATCAATCAAGGGCTCAACAACTGATATGAAGAGCTGGGGGAGTTTCTCTTAGTGGGTGTTGGTTTTTTTTTTTTTTTAGAAAATTCAACTCATGGAGATGGGCTAACAACAAAGACAGGACAATAAATAAGACATGTTTTTGATGTAGATAAGCTGCAGATTTTATGATTCACTGTTTCTCCCCATAACATTTGTTTCTGCAGATTTAAATATTGGTATTTGGGAATGTGAATTTTAGAGTTGTCCGATGAAATCAAGTAGTTATTTTTCAAATGTGTTGGACTGGAAGAGGATGCAAGCAAAATGGATGTTTTTCATGGTTCGGGTCGGGAAACAGAGTTTACTCACAGCTGGGTCTATGTGGAACCTTTCACTTTGATAAGGAAAGTTCAGCTTTTGAAGGTGAAAGTGGTTTAATGAGTTAATATCCTAAAAATTGGTCCCAGCGGGGCTCGAACCCGCGACCTTCGGCTCATAAGACCAACGCTCTAACCAACTGAGCTACGGGACCTGATTACTAAAATTTTTATTATTATTTAAAAGCTCTTTTCTCATACATTTTTTCTCAGAATTATTTCATATATATATATATATATAAAAGAATTGAAATCTACCTAACCTTGGAAAAATGTATAGATGTTTCAAGTAAAAAGAAAGCAATGTCTTTGGGCAAAAAGGAAATTTTATTTCACCAAAAAAGGGGAAATTTCCTTTCACCAAAAATAAAAAAGGAAATTTCTAGCTCATATGAGGACTTGACCATGTTAATTGTTCAACGGTGTTAATCTTTTAGTCTTCATATGAGAAAAAATGTCAACATGTAATTGGTTATGGGTTACGTAAATCAAGCGGCATTAATTACCTACGATTGAAGATTTTACACCAAATCTTTAGAAATTTTTGATATATATGCCGCAGACTTTGAAACTATAACTTTTTCTTATCATATATACCATTTAAAAACAACAAATATCTCTTTCATATGCTTTTATCATATTAATATATGGTTACGGATTGGTAAACAATGTTAGGAGTATTTTAAAGTCAAATTCATGACATTAAAAGAAAGGAAAGCTTGCTACCTATCTTCAAAAATTCCTCCTCTAAACGTTTATTCAAAATGGCCCACAAGCAGCATTTTTTAACATTCACATTAGCAAAGTTAAAACCGAACACACATATATATGTATATTTTAGGTTAAACAACAAATCTTCATTGGCCCCCATTGAAGAGAAATTAGGCCAAGTATGGGTTCAGAAGATGATGAAAGAAAATATGGGTTCAGCCGCAAGATCATGGTCGCAGCAATTGCCTCCTTACTTGGGGTTGTGTTGCTCATACTCTTCCTCCATCTCTATGCAAGGTATCTTCTGAGACGCCAAGAAAGGAGACGCCGTGCCGCCCTTTATTTCCTGAGAACTCAAATTGCTCCGACTGATGAAAGTTCCATCAACGAGCCACCCAAGTCAGGGCTCGACCCTTCGGTCATAGCGTCGTTGCCGACGTTCACATACAAGCTAACCACCGGCGAGGTTGATCATGATGAGCCCACGGAATGCTCGGTTTGTTTGGGAACCATCACGGAGGAGTCCATGGTCAGGCTTTTACCAAATTGTAAGCACATGTTTCATGTGGAATGTATTGATATGTGGCTGGGGTCACATTCAACTTGCCCCATATGTCGCACCCTGGCTGAGCCGATGGTTCAGGTGCCAGAGGTCAAGGAGTTGGGCAGCAGGGTTCAACCGACGGCTCCTCCTGTAGAGGAGAACGCGTCTCACAGTGCTGCCCAAATGGAAAAGGAAGGTGGACCATCAGGATCACGATTTGGTTCCTTTAGAAGGATGCTTGGTAGGGAGAGATCTTCAAGTCGGGTTCAAAGTTGTGTAGATGAAGTAATTGGCACTCAAGATTTAGAGAGGCAGTGATGGGTAAAATCATTTTATTATTTTTTTCCTTGAAAATATTGTCTTGTTTTAGGGTTTTTTTTATTATTATAATAGGAGATAAAGGTTGAGGTTGTTTAGGCTTACAATTTTTTCTTAATCACTCAATAAAAAATTGTTGAAAGATATACTTAATTATTCATTCTATATACATAATAGAGTTTAAATTCATTAGTATATAAAATATGGTGGAGTAATTTGTTATCTAGCACTTTTAATTTGTAAATTAGGGTTTAGAAGGGAGTAATATTATATACTTATAAATCTTTGATTCCAAGAGACAAAAAAGGTATATCTTGATAATTGATGATGCGATGGACAAACTAAAAAAATAAAAACTTCGTGCCAAATGTGGACAAGGGGTTTGTGCTTTAATTAATGGATTTATAGGTATATATTACATGTTTAATGGATCACCTAATCTTAAGTTGAATTGATCTTAACCAAAATTAATACAAATTCAATTTGACTCAAATCCAACATGATTGAAACCCGAAATAAATCGATTTTTTGTTGATCCAATTCTGATTTGACCAAAACCCAAGATAATCCTATTCAAAATAACTCAATTTAAACCTAATTCGACTTGTTCATTTACCATCTCTAACCAATCCTATTAGGATTATATATATAATATATAAATTTTTCTTCCACCAACTAAACACAACTGTCCATAGCTATAACCGGTGTCTGTCTTTGTATCTTCTTTCTTTTTCCCTTCAACTTTTTATTTTAATTTTTTTTTACTAAAATAACGTCAACTCTTTTACTCTCTATTGGCAATATTTCACTAGATCTTTGATCTTGGACTTAAAGGTAAGGCTTGATCTCAACTATTTATTTTTTTGCAAAAAAAGAAACTTTAAATTAAGAGACACGTGATGAGTAACATATCCGATCCTATCAAAAGTACAAATTGCAAGTACTTATAACATATATAAAGACTAGGTGGTTCATAATATATATAGGATTATTATCCTATCTATTGTCAGTGGAGTTTTTTAACTTCATAAGCGGGGTTAAGATGATGACATATGTTCTTTAAAAATATTAAAAAAATAATAAATAAATAAAATAGGACACATGTCATCATCCTAACCCCACTTATGGAGTTAAAAAACTCCACTGACAGTGTATAGGATAATTTTCCATATATATATATTGCCACGAATATACATACGTGTTTATATATATAGTTTATATATATATCATATTATATCTCACTCATTGACAATAAAGGGCTATCTTTTTAGATTAATATTTTATTCTATGTCTAATTTAAGGGGAGTGTTTAAGTTGGTGTCACACTTTAAGGATAACTATTGTGTTATAGTGTATATAATCATGCTGATTTTGTTTTTAGAAAATAAATTACCAAAATAATCCATTTAAGACACATCAAAGTATCGAACCATTGCAAACCTTCATTTAGATATGATAATTTATGCATATTGTATTTGTATCTTGTCAAATTGTGTAAAATAAAAAATTATCATGTCAAAACTTGTGTTCATATGTCATATACAAAATATTTTTTTAATTTTTATCAAAAGTACAATTTTTATAACTTGAATTTATATTTAAATTTATATTTTCTTCTGTTATTTTTGTATCTGTCTAAAACTGTTTGGGTTTAAAATATGGAATACTTAGATATTTATAATTAAATATAATTAGGCCCACAATAATAGAAAGATGTCCACAATTTTTTTTCTGGGTTTTTATGTAGGCTTTTTAACGCATGGGCATTTTAGGTGGATCCAAACTCAATAATATAAGTCTACAGGAAATTATTTCATTTATGGTTCCACTGGAATTCAAAGTCCATTCCTATTAGGGTTTTATATATCCCATACCTATTACTATTACCATATATATAAACTAGTAGACACCCCTGCTACGCATGAGTATTTTTTTTAAAAAAAAATTATAAATAATATTTATTAAAAAAATAATAAATCGATATAATTAATTTAAAAATATTAATTTTTAAATGAAAATGATAATATTTAATTTATCTATTAAACATTTTATTTATTTTTTATTCTTATTTTTTTAAAAAAATAAAATAAAATTCTAACACAAAGTTAGAAGATTAAATAGACTAAAATAAAAAAAAAGTTATAAATATTTAAATTTTTATTTAGTTTGAACCAAATTTACTAGTATTAAAACAAATCCAAATTAGGTAATCCTCCATCACTACTCTTTTCTTTTATTTTTTTTTCAAAATCTTTAAGTGTTTAATATTGAAATTATTTATATATTATTTTATTTTCTCATTTATAGTTTTTTATTTTAATAATTAATGAAAATATTTTGAATTTGATTCATAAATTTATTTTTTATAATTACTTTGTGTTTAATTTTTAAAAATCGATATTTTGAATTTATTGCTTTATTTTATAATTTTATAATTTTTTGAATTTTTATATTATTTGTAATATTTTTAGATTTTATGTTTGCTTGCCACATTTTTTTTTGGAAAAAGGTAAAATCATAACATAAAGTTTTGATCTTTTAATTATTAAAATATTAGTTTTTAATTAATAAAATATTAGTTTTAATAACTCATTAGTTATAATTTTTTTATTAATAAAATATTAACCTATTAATTAATTAAATATTAATTAAATATTAGTTTTAACTTTTTGTATTAATAAAATAAAGTGATAAATGTGAGAAGATGAGTCCCTTAAAAGTGATGTGAAAGACAACAATTAATTGCCCTACTTTTATATGAAAACAAACTTTGCCAGCAAATTTAACTTTTAAATAAAGTGAATTTTTTTTTATTTTAAAGCAAACAAATATGATTGCAACAAAAAGGGAGTATGAGAGACATAAAAAACATTAAAAAAAAGTGACGTGACTTAATGAGAAGAGAATCTGAGAAATAATTTTATTAATATGTATTAATACAAGTTGTCTCAATGGTAATATGGGTGTAAGACTCGGGTACTTAATAAGAAGTGTCAGGGTTCGAGCGTCCAATGTAAAATGCGCTCAAGGGAATTAATCCTGAGTTTTTCAGGCTTTTTGGGATAAAGCGGTGAGGTGGGCGACCGTCGAAGCGGACAATACATAATTGAGAGTGGGCGATCGCCTATCTTGCTGTAAGAGTAAACTTGAGGCGTGTGGAGATCGCCTAGGAGATGCCCGCAGAGGACCTGGTGAGACGGGCAAGACTCTTACAACCGATCCCTCTCTCTCTCTTACACTTTATTCAAATGTTTTTGTTTGCTCAGATCCCATTGTTGTATAGACCAAGTTATTCCCCTTCATTGTTCCTTTTCCTTTTTCTTTGCAATCTATCTGGTTTTCTGGTAGGGGAGCACAAAAGGAACTGGATGAAGCCAAAATGAGTAGGTGAAAGTGTTGGTATGTGATGTCACCGATAGAAAGATAGAAGGAAGAAAAATGTGTGTTTGAAGAGTTAATTTTGAGAAAAGAAATTAGGGTTTTTTTGGATAAACTAAAAATCAAGCAAAGAGATAAGTGGGTCTGACGAACGGAAAGTAAGAGAAAGCATAAGAAGAAAGATTAAAAGCAAAGGACAAAATGGTAAAATAACTCAAAAGAACATGGACTCAGGATAAAAAGTCTAGACGTGGCAAAACAAAAGAGTGGAAACGCGTTCGCCAATGAAAGCATGAGCGTGTAAGCTCGAGGTTTCATTTCCAACTTTAATAGTGTAGATAGAAGATTAAGCCCATAATAATAGAAAGATGTCCTCAATTTTTTTTGAGTTTTTTTATGTAGGCTTTTTTCAGCATGGGCTTTTTAGGTGGATCTAAACTCATTAATATAGTCGGATATAAAACTTTGAGTATTCAGAGATGCTCTCGTTATTCCCAATAAGACGGCTCGATAACAAATCGCTTCTTCTAAAACACGCCCCGTTCGTTCCGCTCGCAATAATCCAATCAGTTCCCCGGGTAAAAAAACATTAGACATTCCATCTTCTGAAACCAATACTTTTGATGTTATTTGACTTACATGCCTATTATGATCGATAAAACTTTTGGATCTTATTAACCAAAGAGATACATTATTGCACTATAGTTCTTACAACTCAAAGTCTGTAACAAAGAAAAAAAAACCAGTCTACCGTTGAACCTTACAGATGCTATGATAGACGCCAAACAGGAAAGAAGAGGCCAAAAATAGGGTAGTTGCCATGCTTGTGTAGTACATTGACAAATAATGCATCCTAAATCTCTCAGTATTCAACTGAGCCCTCTGAATTCTGTTTACAAGCCTTTCTAGCCTCAACTTTTTCTAGGAAGAAGAAGCGTGCAGGCTTGCCATTTTTGTTTCTCTCATTAACTCGCGCAATGTGTCACATACGTGTGTATTTTCCAGAGAAATAAGTTGTATATGTTGAAAGAAGATCATAAAATACGGCCAGCTGCAAATTAGCGTGGCCGTTGTCAGTGTGGAAACTAATGGAAAGTATCTCCAAGGCACCACTGTGGAGAGGCGCCCAGACACGGTAAAAATTATTATATGGAAACCCAGACCGATAAGCAGTAAGGAAACTCTTCTATCAGCAGTTTCATGTAGTTTGCTCAGATTTTCGTATACCTTCTCATATTGATTCTCAAGACTGCGCGAACTCGAAAAAGCCATCTTAAATAAACGAAAAAAGAAAGATTAGAAAAATAATATAAGAATGTAAGAGATGGGGGAAAGAATTTGAGAAAAACAGGGAAGAAAAGAATGAAGAGAATTTAAATTTTGTATATTCTGGAATATTTCCTATCAAAATCAATTTTAATATAAAATGAGTACAGTTAATCTAAACATCAAAGAACAAGAAGATGAAACGAGTCAACTAAACATGAACTTAAATGATCAAGCTCAAACGACATATGATATTAACTAAAAATACCTAGCTCAAAAATAATATAAGAATGTAAGAGATGCGGGAAAGAATTTGAGAAAAACAGGGAAGGAAAGAAGGAAGAGAATTTTGAATTTTGTATATTCTGGAATATTTCCTATCAAAATCAATTTGAATATAAAATGAGTACAGTTAATCTAAACATCAAAGAACAAGAAGATGAAACGAGTCAACTAAACATGAACTTAAATGATCAAGCTCAAACAACATATGATATTAACTAAAATACCTAGCTCAAATTAGATAGAAAAAACGCAAGAAATCAACTCAAAATTCGATAGTGTTGGATTATGCCCTTAGAACCATTCATTAGATGATTGACTTTGGCATTTTTTTTATGTATCATGACATTTTATTTATCATAGTTCATTATTATATTTGTCTTATAACTACGTAATATAATCTTATATAATAATGTCCTTAGAATAGTAATAACACACTATTCTTAAAATATCCCTAGTCAAGTATTATTGTGAACAAGGATAACAATGATACGATAAGACTAGTATGTGGTTGACTGATGACCATTGTCATGGATATAGGATATCAAGTCATCACATAGGTACATGTTAGAGAACTATGTACTGGATCGACCCTCCATGAGAACGCTACATGGATTGTTATATGAATGTCATAAGCGATTCTCATAGTGATGATGGTGTATGTGATCCTTTGACTTGAGATCATCAGAGATCCCAACATAGAGAATTGCATACTTTAATGCTGCTAGATGTCATTCGTAACAGGATGGACTATAAAGGTAGTAATTGGGTATGCCTTGATCTATGTAGAGGGATGTTGAGTGATCAAGATAGGATTTATCCCTCTTATATAACAAGAGTGATGTCTTGGGCCCTTTGATAGAGTGAGACTAAGAAATGCATGGCCGTGCTCGAATAAGTCAATATGAGATATTGATTTTATTTGTTTAATTAGTCTACTCAGGAATCAAGAAACACTGATTAGACTATACAAGTGTGACACATTCCATGACTTGTGTCTAATCAAGACATCATAGGATAAAGGGATTAAACTACACGGTAACATCTATCACGAGTAAGGTTATGTCGAGTCATTGACATTCTCGTTACATGGGTAGCAATGATGTGTTGCTAGATACCGCTCATTGCCTGTGACAATTTTGTCATTGCCATTGTTTTGAGAACCTATTGGGTCGCACACTTAGAACGAATCAATGAGGAGTTTAATTAATCCTATTCTGAATTGGATTAAGGATATAACTAATCCTATTCTGAATTGGATTAGGGATATAACTAATCCTATTCTAAGTAGGATTAGAGTTCTGTTTGGCAGTAAATTTTAGGGTAAAATTTACTGCCTATAAAAGGGATGTTTTTCTAAAACATAGCCGCACTTTTTAAAACAGAAAACAAAACCATTCCTTTTAATCGAAGCTAGCAATTCGGTTATAAGGAATTTAAAAGCTCTTTAAGGCTTCTGATCGTGAGACGTTCAAGAGTCGTGAGATCCGTTCGTGTGGATACCGTAGAGGCAGGAACGAAAAGTTGCTGCTTATGACTCGACCAACGACAGAAAATTCAGAGAAAACGTCAGGTAAAATCTCGAAACCCTAATCAGGCAACTCTCCGAATCGATCTTGGTGGAGGCCGAATGATTTAAATTCCGCTGCGTGTTGTTTCGGTTTCCTTCAGATAGATCTTCAAAAATTTCAGTAAAATAAGAACTTACAGTTGATGTTAATTTGCGTTGCTGTTCGAAGGAAATCTGCGTACGGAGAAAAAGAAAGAATTTGCTTCGTTGAGAGTTTTTGGCCGATAAACGAGGGAGAAATAAGAGCGGGAAAGAGAGGAGATAGAAAGTTTGATTTCTCTCTGTATTTATACACCGTTAGGACAAGCAGGAGAGGAGCTGTCCAACCCATCAGACAACCCGCGAACTGTGATCCACGTTCGGCCCGCGTTGCAGGCCTGCCTCCAGTTGAGCCCAACTTGTGAAGGTTTTCTGGGCTGTTTAAGAAGGCTGTTCTCAAGCATTTTATTGGGTTTTAAGACCCAAAACTATTTGGGTATGTCTTATCTCTAGCAATTCATTTATATCCTATTTAAATATTTTGTCATATTATTAATTTCTATAACATTTTTTAAATATTTATGTACATAAATCTATTGTTGGGTAATATAATTTTCTAACTTTAAAAAAAATGAAATTTTTACGTTTAGCTACTTGTACGATATTGATAAATTAATATAAAAAACGATAATAAGGAAATTTCTCACATTATTATCATTGCATTTATATGATGAGGTATATTGGAAATCGCAAGTAACGATTCTTCTAAATTCTTTTAAGTGAGCCAATGGTGCTTGTCAAAGTATTGGGAAGTTGGTATAAATTTTCAATATAAAGATCATGTTTATACATTAAAAAAATAATGTTTATAGAAACACCTAATTATAAAAGTGACTATAGTAAACCAAAGTATAATAAGTAAGGGCAATGCTGCAATGGGATGGAAAATGATAGAGTGAATAATAATAATAATAATAATAATAATAATAATAATAATAATAATAATAATAATAATAATGATGATGATGATGATGATGATCATAATGATGATGATGATGATGATGATGAGGATGACACTTATAAATATGTCATGAAATAATAATAATTAGGATTTTATATATAGAGTAAATAGCACCCGTGGTCCTTATAGTTTGGGCCATATAACAAATTGGTCCTTAGACTTTAAAACGTATCAAATTGGTTCCTAACGTTATATTTTTGTAACATATAAGTCCTTCCGTCACTTCAACCATTATTTTTGCCGTTAAATGCCAGCTGGTTGCATGTGGACCATACTTGTGTCCAGTCAACTCTCTTAAAATGCTAATGTGGAATTTGAAACAAAAATAAATAAATAAAATACCAGTTTTCTAGGTTCACACAACAGCAACATCAGTTGCTTCTTCCTCCCGTTTTGTTCCTCTCTTCCCTCTCCAATAACTCATGGTTTGCAAGCTCTCTTTCTCAATCAATTTCCACTGCCCTTAGCCGCAAGTTTCAGCCCCTTAACTATTTCCTTTCCTTTCCTTTCCTTTCCAGTCGAAACACGCACTCCCTCACCTTTCGTTGTTCTCTCGGTTTTGAGCTCCCTTCTCCTACATTATGCGATTTCACCCCTCTTGATTTCCTCCCCTTTCAGACCAATTTTACATACATTAAAAACCCAAACCATATCCACCTATTCAACCTAAAATGATCCCTTGTACACAGCCCCAAACCAGTGCTGAACCAGCCAAGAATCAACCTTCTAAAATGATTTAGTCTTCCTTGATCTGTTCTGCTCTCTCACGTCTCTTACTTCAACTCAGCCTCCTTCAAACACTCATTTCTCTCTCTCGCATGATCTCTTCACACTAGCTACAGGTTCGGCTTCCTTAGGCAGCAAAGGTAGTAGCTGTCTTCTTCCTCTCTCATCAAGGCTCCCCAGCCTGCTTCGATTCCTTCTTCTCTTGGCCTCGATTCTCTTCTCCCTTGCTGCAGTAGTGTTTCTTCTCCTCTCTACCCTTTCGCTCGCTGCACTCTTCCCACAGGCTGCAGCTTCTATACATATTTATATTTTTTATATTTGGTTTTTGGCAAAGGCAAAGCCTCTGCCTTTCATTTCTTATTCAAATCCTGCTCCCACGTTAATGGGAGCAGGTGAAATCTGATGGCTTCCTAAGGAAGCCATTCGGTTTTTTTTTTTGCTTATATATATATATATTTATTTCTTATATATATTTTTAATACTCATGTATATCACATTTAATTTAATATAAAATTGGGTTCAATTTGTAGCTTGATTCAAGTTTGAACTTTTTGGATTTCTTGTTGATATCCAATTGAAGAAACCTTTTTAAATAAAACACCAAACCCATTGCCACTGGCAGAATGATTTGTCGATAAGTAAGGAAAAAAAGTAAAACGAAAAAATAATAAAAATAAACAACAGGAAAAATAGAAGAAAGATAGAGTTTAAGATAAGAAAAAAGTATTTTTATTTTTTATTAAATAAATAAAATAATAATAAATAAATTGAAGTATAAATTAGAATTAAAAAGCAAAAGGAAAATAAATAATGTTTGAGGTTTATGATTAGAAAAAAAATTTGAAGAGAGAGAAAATAAAACAAGAAGCAAATTAAATTGAATAAAGGACATTATAACTTTTAAAATAAAAATCTACTTACATTACTTTTATTAAAATAATTGCAAAGTAAAAAAAAATCAAAATAAAAGAATTATTTTATATCTTAAAGAATAAAAGATTGATTTATATGTGCAAATAACTTAAGCAAGCAAATGGTTTTTTAGTCAATCCCTAAAAGAAAGCACAAGAAAATAGGTCACATAAGTCAGATGCCAGCTAAGCAATTATTTCTTTCATGTGTGATCAAGTTGATTTTTAACGCCTGACATAACGGTTTTGATAACGGAAGGATCATTTCGTTATGTTATATAATTTTAGAGATCAATTTAATACATTTTAAAGTTTAGAGATCAATTTATTATATAACCCAAACTATAAGGACCACGGGTGCTATTTACTTTTATATATAAAATTTTCTTTAACGAACTAAACGCAACTCTCCATAGCCATAACCGGTATATTTTAATTTTTTACTAAAATAGCATTAACTCTTTTACTCTCTATTGGCAAGATTTCACTAGATCTTTGATCTTAGACTTAAAGGTGAGGCTCGATCTCAACTATTTTCTGTGTGAAAAAAGAAACTTTAAATTAAGAGACACGTGATGAGTAACATATCCGATCCTATCAAAAGTACAAATTGCAAGGACTTATAACATATATAAAGACTAGGTGGTTCATAGTATAGATATCTATATATTTTGCTGCGAATATGCATACGTGTTTATATATATAGTTGGATAATTATTTTATATACTGTCAGTAGAATATTTTTATTCCACAAATAATATTATGATCGTGACATGTATTTTATAAAAAAATTAAAAATATAAAAATAAATAAAAATAAGACACGTGTCACGATTCTAACAGCGTTTATGAAAATAAAAATATTCTACTGACAGTGTATAGAATAATTATCCTATATAGTTTATGGATAATTATTTCATACACCGCCGGTGAGTTTTTTTACTTCACAAGTGAGGTTAAAATTATGTCACATGTCCTATTTGATTTATTTTTTATTTTTTAAATATTTTTATAGGATATTTGTCATCTTAACACCACTTGTGGAGTAAAAGAAACTCCACCGATGATATATGGAATAATTATCTATAGTTTATATATATATATTATATCCCATTCATTGACAATTAAGGTTTTTTTTTTTTAATTTTCTCACACATCTCACTATGTGTTAAGTTTTTGTGTGTGCATATATTCAAGTATAGTAGACTCTAGGGATTGAGATGTTATAGTGCTATACCATGTATTAGATTAATATTTTTATTGTATGTCTAATGTAAGGGGAGTGTTTAAGTTGGTTTCACACTTTAAGGATTACTATTCTGTGATAGTGTATATAATCATGTTGATTTTGTTTTTAGAAAATAAATTATCAAAATAATCCATTTGAGACATATCAAAGTATTGAACCATTGCAAACCTTCATTTAGATATGATAATTTATATATATTGTATCTGTATCTTGTCAAATTATGTAAAATAAAAAAATTATCATGTCAAAACTTGTGTTCATATGTCATATACAAAATATTTTTTTAATTTTTGTCAAAAGAACAATTTCTATACCAAAAAATTTATATTTAAATTTATATTTTCTTCTGCTATTTTTGTATCTGTCCAAAATTGTTTGGGTTTAAAGTATGGAATACTTAGATATTTATAATTAAATATAATTAGGCTCACAGTATTAGAAAGATGTCCACAATTTTTTTTGGGTTTTTTTTTTATGTGGGCTTTTTTACGCATAGGCTTTTTAGGTGGATCTAAACTCATTAATATATGTCTGCAGTCTGCAAGAAATTATTTCATTTATAGTTCAACTCGAATTCAAAGTCCATTCCTGTTAGGGTTCTATGTATCCCATACCTATTACTATTACTCTATGTATAAATATTCTTCCGTTCTTCTACCAACAGAACACACAACTCTAACTCTTCCCGGTATCTGTGCATCTTCTTTCTTTTTTCCTTCATTTTTTTTTTATAATTGTAGTAACTCTTTTAGTCCCCGTTGGCAGGATTTCATTTGATTTTTAATCTTGGACGTGAAAGGAGAAATAAACAAGTAATTAAAGGTAAGGCTTCATCTCAATTTTTTTTTTATTTTGTTTACGAAAAAGAAACTTCAGTTCAAATTAAGAGACAATTGATAAACAACATATGCTATTCTATTTATAAATATATAATTTTTTGTTGCATATGTGTTTATATATATATATTATATATATATAAGATTATTGTATGATCCATGTAGAAAATTTTAATTTTAAAAACGAAGTTAGAATATTGTCACACATTTAATTTTTTAATTATTATTTTTATCTTTTTAATATTTCAGGAATAGTATATATTATGTTGTTAACTATGTTTGTATGTATGTGTATGTGTGTATATGTATGTGTGTGTATGTATATATATATAGATATATATATATATATCGGATTCAAGTCTAAGATTGAGATTTTCTAGTGTTTTACCATAGATTCTACAATGTTAAACATATAGATTTAATTAATCATATCATATAATACTTTTACATTTTAAGCATATATATATATATAAAATAATATATATATATATATATATATATACACACACACACACACGATTCAAGTCTAGCATTGAGATGTTATAGTGTTATACCATAGATTCTACAATGTTAAACATTTAGATTTAATTAATCATATCATATAATCGTTTACATTTTAAGCATATATATAATATAAAAATCTATATAATAAGGGAGCATGTACTTTGTCTTACACTTTCGGGATAATTATTGTGTCGTAGTGTATATAATTACTTAGAAAACAAAAATTAGAACCAGTGTCTAGTATATATTATGCATGTACAAACATTACAATATTTGTTTTTTGGTTTTTTAAATGCTAGATTGAATGACAACTATATACTGCTTTGAACAAACAGGATGCAATTCCTCCATTCTTTGAAAAGGTTGTGGAGTGAGCGTAAGAGAAGAGTAATAATTAAATCTGTTGATCTCTCAAATGATATCATTGTTGAAATTTTAAGTAGGCTTCCTGCAGATGAGGTTTTGAAATGCAGAAGGGTATGCAAGACATGGCGTAACTTAACCTCCACACCTCACTTTGTTGAATTACATCTTCAACATTCCCTTCCAATGCTGCTTGTTCACTATGATCAATTATTGGGTGACAGTGCTAAAACTGAGTCCTTTTTTCTTGATAAAAACGCCAAGATGAAGAGAGTTTGTGCTAGGTCGTCGCGTATGCACAAAATACAGCGAATTGCTCAAAGACTCGCCGGTTCTTGCAATGGATTGCTTCTATTTAAACCTGTGGAGGATGACTATTCAAGTTCTGTATTCTTTGTTTGCAACCCTAGCACAGACGAAGTAATAATGTTGGACAAACCATTAATGGAAGGTTATTTAATCGGATTCTTCTTTCATTCTTCTACAAAGGAATATAGGATCATCTATGTTCATCGCAGTCAATATTTCATATTGACCCTCGGCAAAGCTAATCGATGGAGAAGCCTTGGCACCTTTGCTTACATACCTCACTCTTCTGACTCTTCATCTTTCCCTGTTATAATCAGTAAAACCCTTCATTGGATGGTTGAATATAATGGCTATGAAAATGAAATTGATATGCCATCTTGCGAGAACTCGATCATGCTATTCAACATGGACACTGAAGATTTCAGCACATTGCCTCATCCAGGCAGCCAATGTTTCTCAAGATCGCGGCACGAGAGTATGCAACTGTTAGAGATGAATGGGAAGCTATCTTTCTGGTTTGTGTACTTTGAATCCATTCATGTCTGGGTTTTGACTGACTGTGACAGCTGGGATTGGACTAAAACTTTTAAGATCAATCTTGACCCGATTGTGAAGCGTTATCGATTTTATGGAGATGTCTTCGATGATGAGTATGATATAAGTTTTGTAAACATTCAAGGTAACGAGCTCTTACTGGTTTGGTCCAATAGAGGAGTATTCAGGTATAATTTGGAGACGAAAATGAAAAAAAAATCAATTTGGCAAGAATAAGGGAGCGCCGTATAAGATATGAATTTTCTTTTACCAGTTATACCAAGAGCTTGGTTTCCTTGAGGTGCTTGTATGACTACAACCAGAACTTAGAAAAATGGAAAATACTACTATAGCCAGAATTTAGAAGAATGGAGAAGACTATGGCATAGAAAATCGGAGAAGACTATGGTATGTGCTGAGAATGTTTAAACTTATTATTATTATTAGTAGTAGTAGTGAAAATTTTAAATTTAAAAAAATTAAATTGTTGTCTTGTTTTTTTTTTAAATAGTATATTTTCGTTGGAAGTTATGATCATAATCATGAATATATGTTAGAGCTTTCTGGTTTGTGTACTGTGATTCCATTCATGTTTGGAAGCTTTCTGGTTCTACTGTGAATCCATTCATGTTTGGGTTTTGTCTGACTGTGATAGCTGGATTGGACTAAAACCTTTAAAATCAGCCTTGATCCGATTGTGAAGCGTTGTCGATTATATGGAGATGATTATCGATTATTTGGATATGTCTTCGATGCCTATGATATAGATCTGGTAAACATTCAAGCTAATGAGCTATTACTGGTTTGGTCCAATAGAAGAATATTCAGGTATAATTTGGAAACGAAAATAATAAAAGAAATCAAATTGGTAAGAACGAAGAAGAAATTTTAATAACACCTTAAGATTTATCTATCACACTGTTGATTTTATTTGTGGAATCGCAAAATTTTACTAGTTTCATGTATCATATTATTTTTTCATATATATATATAAGACTTCATGATGGTATGAAGATCCTTTTCATAATGACATACGATAATGCTCTCTCCTAACCCATGCATGTGACCAGCTTGCCAAAATTTTCACCTAGCCACCTTGCTATTGCACATTCAAATTAATGAGAAACAAAAGAAAAGCGACAAAAAAGAGTTTAGGGCAAACATACTAAATTTACATTGATTCCCCAAGAAAGATTTCCTTTCAAGGGTATGGAGGTTTGAATCTAATTGTGAAATCTTTCTTTTATTTTATTTTTCTTTTTTTTTTTCCCTTTCACTCTTTGATCACATTAATTAGGTATCAGAGATGCTTTTTCGTTAAGTATGCCAGCCTGGGTATTTTTTTCCCCCTTCATTTATTACCACAATTTACCAATGCTTTGCTTAATTATAAGTGAAGCTTTCCTTAAATCTTTCTTGTTCGTATATGCCTATCTTCTAGATAATTATTAATTCAAATTGGTTTTTTTTTCAATATTTGAAGTTGTTAAAAATTAAATTGTGAAAATTAGAATTAACAGTAACGTCTTATCAATAAATCACACCAGTATTGACCAACTCATTTTTTGTCTAAGGAAATTAATTTAAACAATAAAATTTTCTTATGCTATATTATAAACAAATTGAATTTGTGATCCATTCTCAAAGGCTAAAATATTAAAAAAGTTCATGAGCTTTATTATTTTATTTAAATAAGTCATCGTATTATTATTGTATTAAAATAAGTCTTTATACTTTGATTTGTACTTAAATAAACCTTTATTTCAAATAAAAAAATTACATATGTATAAAAATTATTTCAAATTGATTCAACCAATCAAAATTCAATTAATTCGATTCGATTAAGTCACTTTCGAATTTAAATTAATTTTTATAGGTCAGTTTATTCGATTAAATCGATGTCTAAAATCATGAATTAAATCAACTGAATTAATTTGATTTTTTTAAAATATATACATAATTAAATATTATATAAAATATTCTATTTAACCAACCCTTTTTATGTAGAAAGTTATGTTTTAAACCCAACCAAAAAAGTTGATTACTCACTCATATAAAAGATTGATTTATGTTAACTGCTCATTTAGATATAAATGAAAAGTTAAAGGCTTATCTAGGTATAAATTAAAGTTTAAAGACTTATTCAAACTCAAATAAAAGGTTCAGGACTTATCTAGATGCAATAAAAATACAAAGATTTATTTAAAAAGGTAACAAAATTCAAGGGCTTTTTTTTAATATTTTAGCCATTCTCAAACATAGTTATCTACTTAATTTGTCAAGATTTAGAAATTGAATAATCATGTATATTATAGAGACTCACATTTAATTTGTAAAGTATTGTCCACTTTGATTTAAAAAATCTAACGATTTTGTCTCGTTTGTGAAAATTTGTACCCAATCTACATGATGTTGTCCGTTTTAATCCAAAAGCCTCGTGATTTTATTTAATAAAAATCATCTCAAAAGTATGAGCTTAAATCTTTACATATGTTTGTATATATAGGAAAATCATCTTACACATTGTCAATGAAATTTTTAGATTCCACAAATAAGTTTAGAATGATGACACATAACTCTTAAGGAAATATTAAAAAATAAAAAGATATATAAAGTGAAATATGTGTCATCATTCTAATCTTATTTGTGGAATCTAAAAACTTCATTGGCAGTGTGTATTGAATAATAATAATAATCTATGTATATTATAACAAATCTTCATAACTTTTTAACATGAAATTAAGATGTTATAATTATAAATATAAGGATAATTATTTCATACACTGCCGGTAGAATTTTTGTTATTTTACAAGTAAGATTAAGATCATGACACATGTCCTATTTTATTTATTATTTATTTTTTAATATTTTATAAAATATGTGTCATGATCTTAACACCAATTATGAAATAAAAAATTTTTTTTGGATAATATATAGAATAATTATCTTATATATAAAACTTGTTAAAAAAATTATATATAAAACCTGAATCTCTGATGTTTTCTCTTAATTTATTACGGTCTATATGGGTAATCAATACATGGTTTTCCATGCGGGCAAACGTTACTTGTACCTAGATGTAATGCTTGGACACTAAGCAAAAGTGGGGTCTACGTCCTAACTCCTAACCAAAAGTCTTATTATTCCCCAAGTGGGGCCCATAACAAACTCCATAAATTCCATGCAAAAATGTTACTCTAAAATGGTATTGGCATTTAAAAGCTCCTACCAACTGCATGTAAAAATGGCAAAGATTTTCAGAGATTTTGAGACACATAATGCAATGGACCTTCATGAACTAAAAGACTAGCAAAGCAGCAACGCTTTTGGGCAGTTTCATCTACTTATATGCTGATAACTGACAAGGGAAAGACAATTTTTCAATTGAGGGAAAAAGGATTTCGATGATTGCTAGGTTTTTTTCAATGTATAAAAGAGATTATAACTTCAAAATAGAGCAGGAAAAAATTGTAAGAATTAAAATTTAAATTTTATACAGGTGATTGTAAAATTTTAATATTTTTTTCTCGATAGATAAATAAAGTAAAAAAAATTGTAAATATTGAAATTTGAATTTCATACTGATGATTGTCGAGTTTTAAATTTTCGTTTCTTTTTCAATAGATAAAATATTGTTATTATAAAATCTTGAAAACTCTTGTAAATTAAGATATTGTCTTGAGTCTTCTCTTATAGCTCGTAACTTTGTTTTATGTTTCTTTTTTCTCTTTCTAGGATCTTTTATCAGCTTAAAACATGGAAGACTTTCCTTAATGCCACTTCTTCATTACGCATAGGTAGCCTCTTTCATCTCTACATACTTCGAGATTTCATTTCCTTATATCCCAGTGTTTCGAGTGATTTTTGTTTCTTCTTTTAGATTTGTGATCTTGAAAATACGGATTTCTTAACGCTTTCATTTGCTTCCTCTTTGTTATTTAAGTGTTTAGATTGATAGTCTTTTAATGCATTATTACGCAGGGGAACCAAAAACAAAGAGAGAAACCAACAAGAAGGAAAACAACGACCAATGTGCAGCAACAATACAAGCAACAAGGTTGGTGTTCGAGGGTTTGCCAATGTCAGTGGCGTGATAGGTGACCATAATCACCATGAAAGTTCCGGTTCAAGGAAGGCAAAGAAGCAAAGAATCCCCAAAAGAGGGCCTGGAGTTGCTGAGCTAGAAAAGATATTGCGAGAGCAAGAGAACAAAGATGGTGTAGAGAAAGGAAACATAATTGGAGGGATCTCTTCGTCCTTAGTTCCCTCACTTCCAGATACTTATCCTCCGCCTCATTCTTCCTTTGCCTCTTCTTCAAATTCTTTGCCAAGAAATGTTGCTTTTCATAACCATCTCGGTAAAACTAGTCCTACTACTCCACTTCTTCGTCCTACAGTAACGACCCTCCATGTTAATGGCAATGGTGATCTTAAGGGTAGCAATTCACAGTTGGGATGGGGCAATGTGGATGGTAATGGTCGTAGTAAAGGAGTCTATATTGGTGGATCAGGCGTATTTTTGCCTGAACAAACGTTATTGCCAATAACGTGGGGCTCCTCTGAAACAAGGAAAGACGAAGAAACTCCTAAAATGGCTACTGATTTTTCATTTCCTATACTGGTTTCAGACGGATCTGATCATAGCAACATGTTTCCTCCTCTCATGTTGCAGAAGAACCATGGCCCTTGCCTTCCTTCAATGGTAATAATCAAGAAATCTTACTCTTAGCAAATTTTTGATTATTTCTAGTGTTTCAATTTGAAGATTGGCCTGCATGAATTCAAACAGATGAATCTTTTTCCAAGGTCAGCAATATCGTCTTCGTCAATCCCACCACCATCATCATCTGCAGGGATGTTTCATCATGTAGAGCCCCCTTCAAACCAAAAATCTTGTCACAACTACACATCTTCATTGCCTGACGAAGACAAGGCAAGTGAAATTTTAGTTGCTGAATGTTTTATTTAAATTTGTCTTAATTATATATATAATTTTTCACATATTTTACCTGCTGTTTTCTTCTTGTGGATTCTGCTCTTTGCTTCTCTTTAAGGATGCTTTAATTAAAAATGTAAGAAAAGATGATAATTAAACCAACATTTCAAAATCTATTCTAAATATATTGTCATCATTTCTCAATAAACTACTAATTAGTCTAATACCATTAGGCATACTTGATGAAAGTAGAACTTAGTCTGAGTGAAAGATTGAGGAGGTAAGGACGTAAGGTAGAGAGCAACTGCGAAATTGGAGTCCTTCCTAATGCTAAATTTACTTATTTTAATTAGATGATCGGCGCCAAGCGGCCAAGGCCTAATTTCCCTGTCGACAACTGGCTACAGGCTCCTCCTCGTATGCCCTGCCGAGCTCACCCTTTCCACCCTCAGATTTCCAGGTTTGATCTTTCATCTTCGTCCAGCAACCATGGTTTGTTCAGTCTCGGAACAGCATCCAGGTTATCATTCTGACTTGCGATTTCCATTAATGTATCTAAATACATGGCTACCCATCCTCAGTAGCTCGATATTTTAAGTAATTTTGGCTTAGATATGTTTTTTTGGGCTTCTGCCATTATCAGAGACCCAATGACAAGTAGACCTTTGGAGCTGAAAGCGACAACATGTGTTAATTATCATGGGAAGAACCCTAGTGGCAATTGCAGCGGCCTCACATTAGGTTCTCCAACAACTCCTTTGCCATCAACTCAAAATTGTCAACCAGACATCTCCAAATTCATCAAGCACTTCCCTTTCCAAGTAAGATGTTGAACTATAAAAGGGAATCTGTTTCATTTTTATTTCTTTTTCTGGCTATGTTTCTGTCCTGGTTTGAAAAGTTGTGTTTTGGTTGCATGATTTTCGTTGTGGTTTACTTTTGTTTTTCTCTTTCAGGACATGAAGGAAAATACTGAAGGGTTACCCCAAAGCTCATCATCAGGATCAGAAGCCTCAGTTCACAACAAGAGCTTCTTAAGCTTCTTATTACCATCAGAAGAAGAGCAAAAGAGTGCAGCCGGAGCCACTCTTGGCTTAAACAATGAGAAATATTTTACTGAAAAAACCAGAGATTCTATTGATCTTAACCTAAAGCTCTAAACTGGTGCATGCCCTCTTTAATTAGCTTAAAATATAGACTGGTTTTGTTGTAGGGATATTAATTAAACTATACATATTTGCATTTAATGATTGAAAGATCCTTGTGCAAGGGAGAATTTTTATTTTGATTATATTAATTTTGGGTTTTTCATTTATTATATTATAGTCTTATGCCTATGTATCCTTTTCATGATTTAATTAGAAAATACTACATCTTTATTGATTTATAATTTATCCAATTGTGCTAAAGTTGATACAATCATTACTTAAACAAAAAGATATTTCGTCCTTTTCTTTTTCCAATGAATAAATTCAAAAAAAAAAAAAAACAATGCAAACAACAACCAACAAAATTATACTTAAATTGAATAAAGCTAGACATAGTTTAATTAAGGACATATATATTCATCATAGCACAGTAGCACGTATTATATACACCTGATTGTTAAGCTTTCAAAAGATTGAAAAAAGGAAAATCTAAAAATAGAGTTTCATACACTCATTTTACATTGTTTTTCATTATTCTTGAAAAAAACAATATATAGAAGGGAAAACAAAGTAAATTAGTTAAGTTTGTCCATGTAACATCCCGTTACCACATCTTGCACGTATTTTTGTACAACTTTACTGGTTAGGCTGTCTGCGATGCCATTAACATTCGACAGTGACTGTAATAAATGATAAACATTTATTTATCAAATACTAAATATGAAAATTATTTTCATGATTTCCTACATCCAACATCCCCTATTAACTTATTTCACTAAAGTAGTACTGTATACTTATGTTTGAAATGTAAAAGAGAAGAGACTGTACCTGTCACGTTTAACATAACACACCTCAGCGCTTTAAACATAGCTATACCCACCTGAGAGCTAATTCTCTAACTCCGTGTCTTTTATCTGTGGAGTTAAAACAAAGGGGTGAGCGATTCATACGCTCAGTAAAGGAAACATATGCTGCTTATTATAAAGCAAAACTATATGCCACAAAGTATTTATTTTTCCTAACCACAAACCTAGTAGGAAAACAGTGGATATAGTAAACAGTACTCTCAAAACACCATTCAAATCACTAGCTAAACAGTTTACTTTAAAATGTAGTAAACAATACATAGGATTTCAACAAATCCTCTCAGTAAACAGAAATTGGTAAGTTGAGACTAGGCAACAAATAAATCATGCTAATATCGTTCCCCCTCCCCCTTGCGAGAACGGAATAATCATCCCAAAAAGGGATATGGTAGATCTATGGCCACAATCTCTAGGTGGTCCTCGGGTCCACTGGCCTAGTGACCTCAAGACCGCTGATGACTTGGCGGGTCCATCAGCCCTGTGACGCCCTGAGGTGAACACGTGATCCATCGACCCGAGCCACCGCTCCAGGTGGGACACGCAATAGTAACGCATGAACTCAGGGCCTAAAATCTCAAAAATAACTTTCATATCTCATGAAAACCAAACCTTTACGGAATTATTTCACAAATTCATCATTTTCTCATAATGATTTTCCTTCCAAAAAGGTTTTAAAAACAGCCTACAATCTCACTGAATTCCATGTGAGAAAGGCCCGGGTTAACGGGCTCGCCATGGCTACTTTGCCCAAGGTCAATTCGCCCATTAATCAACTTGCCCGAAAATGGTTTCATATTTTCTATTTTCAAAGCTATTTAAATAGTTCATGTTCCGTTGAAAAATATTTAGAAAAGAGAAACCTGTTTGCCATGGTCAGCTCGCCCATTCGGCTCGTCTATGGTCAACTCATCAATGCGGCGAATTAGTGTTCGCCCGCCAACCTTAGCCTTCAAAAACAACAGGTAAACTGGCTCGCCCTCAGTGGCTCGCCCACAACTTTCTTAACAAAGGGGTCGCCGGCCCCAAATGCATTATAAGAGGGTCACTCGCCCAAGGCATAGAAAAAGGGTTCGTCATCCATTGGCTCGCCCGGGTTTTGATAAATCAGGGGTCGTTCGCCCCATTTCACAAAATAAGTGTTCGTTCGCCCAAATGATAAAAGGTTTGGCTCGCCCGCCATAACCGTTCGCCTAACATTAGAAAAACAAGGGCTCGCCCGCCTTGTACTGGTTTGCTAATCATAACATAAGGGTCAGCTTTTAGCTCGCCCGAGTCCAAAAACACTTTATCAAATAATGCATGTCAGAAAACAAAACATTTAGTAATATTTTCATAATATTTACTCCACAGGACATGCATTCATTCACACACATCTCCCTTACCTGATTCAACGAAGCCTTGCTTCCTGCTCGCCTTCCAAATCGCATTCACCGAGTTCATAATTTTCGACTGCACAATAATTTATAAATTCTATTAATATTTCTTTTTCAACTATTTCCAACACTTTGGCGAGACTTAATATCCAACTAGCTCGACAAAAGTAGTCTTACTAGCTCGCCCAACCGAGCTCGCCATTCATCAAATGGCTTACAATTGAGAGCTCGCCCGCCATTTCTCGCTATTTATATATTTAGAGCACGCCCAACATCCAACTCGTCAGACCAACATTGGCTTAAATGTGGGAGTTCGCCTAAAATTCTACTCGCCCAATGCCTATGCATTTGAGCTCGCCCATTAATTAACTTCACTAGAGTTGGGCGATCTCGCCCATTTGAACACAGAGTTTACCTTGGCGAGTTCTTTATTATCTACTCGCCTCATTGGCGATTACTAATTTTCATCATTGGCGATCACAATAGTCGCCATTTTCGTCACTTATTCCATTATTTTCCTTGTTTTCATATTCTCTAACTAAAAACAAGACTGTATCTATGTTTATTACGTTGTAAAACATAGAAATCTATCATGAAACACCAAGATAATCGTGGAAATAAGGAAGCTCACCTTAGCCAACTGCACTTCCAGAACAGATTGCTTTCTGTCTCATGTTGGCCTCCTTTTGCTTATTCCTTCAGCTCATCAACTATGGAGGAAAGGTTTTATAAGCAGGTTTACTGGTTTAGCCAACTTAAGGTTTGAAGTTTAGTAAATCGGGCATGGTAGAAATGAGAGAAATCAGAACATAAACTGGCAGTTGCATAGCTCTCGTGAAGAAGATGAATATGGCTAAGTCGGTTTCCTCAAATGTTTCTTCTTATATAGCCATGCTATCCAATCAAAACTCATCACTTGGCCTTATCCCATTTCCTTCATTTATTTCACGTCTTTCATTCATTTAAGACAGAAGAAAAATTGCAGCAAAACGAACAGCTATGAGCAGCTATTCTCTGCACATTTTGACTTACTTCACTTGCCATTAATTGTCTAAATCGAGAAGCCAATGGAGTGAAGTCCATAGCCTCTTTTCTTGACTTATTACCCCTTATATCTTATTCCTCAACTAATAAGGTTACTTCCTTTATTAACTTTAGCATCCTCACTTAATTTTTCTTCAGCTGTGTGGCGTACAAAGTCAAATTTTGGCTGTACGGTTCTGACTTATTATTTCCAACTCGCCAAAACTGAGTAATGTATCAGCTCGCCACCTCTAATACAGTTCACCAGCTGCACAGCTCGCCAATACTCCTTAATTTGCCCATTCTAGCATCAACACTAGCCTTTACTCGATTATTGGCATCGTCACATTATCTTGAAGCCATCTTAAGATTTGGCGATCACTGCTATAATTACATTGTTGGCGATCACCTTACACGCCATTCTCACTCTTTGGGCGATCATTACTACTTCATTTGGGCGATCATTACTACTTCATTTGGGCGATCTTTGCCTTCTCGTCACTCGGTGATCACCTTACAAACAACTTGGCGAACTCACCTATTCGCCAATATCGCCATTAAGTCAACTCGCCATCAACCATTGGTGATCATTCTGCCTTGCTCGCCCATTGGCGAGCTGTTCCATAATACTCGCCCATAGAGTATTTCACAGAAACTGCTCCATTCACCTCACAAGTTAAGGAGCTTTCACCCACATGGAAATCAACATTCATATTTATTTAATTTCCATTATCAATTTTATGAAATTAGACTCTACAGTAGTGTAGAATCAGATCTTACAATCCATGACATAAAAAACATAATTAAGAACCCGATTACAAGTAGAAATGATTTTATGACTAGAAGATGATACATAATTCCTTGACAAAGAGCATTGCTAGCAGATTAAGACCATCCCAAAACATTGGTGAGAACATAAATAAGCAGCAGGGATATGGGGTATAAAAGATATACTAGAATACATGTCCAAAACTTGATTTTGGTGCTGAAAGTGGCCAAGACTCCCATTGCAGTGCAAACAAGCAAAACGACCAGAACTTCAGCTGACACATCCCATGATATATCTCGTATGAATACAAGCGCCAAGAAGATTACCAATCCCATCACATTGTTCATGAACACCGCA
Source organism: Heritiera littoralis (assembly GCA_031772115.1). Taxonomy (NCBI): domain Eukaryota; kingdom Viridiplantae; phylum Streptophyta; class Magnoliopsida; order Malvales; family Malvaceae; genus Heritiera; species Heritiera littoralis. Next base: position 2,303,958 of record JAPDPK010000026.1, on the reverse strand, counting down.
CCATAAATCTGCACAGTCCCTTTTAAATTAGTATTGATTAATAATTACAAATGCAAATAGCTCTGAAAATGTTATAAGTTTGAGAGAGAAATAAACCTCTGAAAATGTTAGAGATATCGACTTTTCTGTTTTATGTCTGGCTGAAGTTATTGCCTTCAATGCTAGTCTGAAGCTCAAGGCCAAGGGTATCACCACATATGAGACCAAGAATGAGGGAATGTTTGCAGAAGTAGAGAAGTCCACCAGTGTTGTCATGAGGGGATTTGCAAGCAGAACTGCAATAGCAGTTCCAAGAGTGATCAGAAAAGCAGCCTTGGTGTAATTCCACCATGGTTTATCAGGACTCTTTCTCTCTTCACTCCTTTTCTTTGCAGGTAACAAGCTTTCCTTCTCTTCATTGTTTTTCTGCATTTGCAATTAAACCAACATGGTTTAATTTTGTACTTTTAAACAAAATCCTTCCATTTTGATTGAATTATTTATACCTTTGCACTAATGTGAAATAGTCCCCTCTCTCCCCGAGCATGATCATTTACATCATTATTTGCCTTGTTAAGCCAACTTGAGACTGCTCTAACAAATTCTGTTTCATTTATATTAGAATCATCAGAGATGCCAAACTCTTCCATGACCTTTGTCTCAAACTCTTCTTCATCCAAGCCAACCTCTTCTATTTGTATTCCAAGTATGAAGGCTCTGAGTTCAGTTAATGATATAAGGGAATTGTTATTCTTGTCAATTCTGTGGAACAACCTGCAGACATTTCGAGTAAACACCAATAAATCTGTCACCGAATCAGCATATATACACATAATAATATAGGTGTGTGCGTGCACGCGTGCAAGCTAAAAATGTAGATCAAGGTAGACTTACTTTTTTATTTCATGTTCATCTGCCCTTCCATTAGATGAAAGAAGTCTATGTAACAAGTTCTTCTTTATATATTTATGCATCAAATATTCAAGTCTCCTCTCCTGAATCCACGGCTCAAACACCTGCACCATCACTTTGAATCATTTTGGATGCCAATCAACTCTTATTTGGAATTGCACATTAATTTATTTCTCTGCTCCCATATGCCTTAAAAAAATCATATGTTACCTGATAAGTGCAGTAACTGACAAGCAATGCAAACGTGACAATGAGAGAAATTAGGACAACTACTCGTCTCGCAGTGGCTGAACTTAGAATTTTCGCAAGCTGAAGCATGAGAAATGGAGCCATAGACAGAAGCATGATTATTGCACTGTACCTAGTTTCAGTATCAGTTCTCACACCATAACCTGCTCAGACATGAAAAATAACCCATCAATGTTGTTGAGTTGGAGAAGTTCTTCTATGCTAGTAGAACATGTACGAAAAAACATGTGACATACCTGTTAAACTAAAGGGTTTTTTATTGTTGGCATTGAATGAAATTGAATTGTCTGTATTGTCAAGATTTGATGAAAAAGTGTCTGAAAGATCATAACTGCCAAAAGCGATGACAGAACCCCAAATCAGTGAAAGCATCAGAATTGCAGATCCTGCAAGTAAGCTTATCGATATTGTTGCCATTGTTTGGATAGTTTCTTCACTTGCTGAGACTCCACTAACTGAAACTCAGATTGCATCACATTTATCAGGATCTCCATTTTACATTCTTGGATATATGTGTTTAGTGAATCCTTAGTTAAAAAAAACGAAAAGAAAACATGAAACTATTTTTCTGATTGAATCTAATTTATGCATCAGAAACCCAATCGGGTATGATTCTAACCATTGTATGTGTCACTCTTTTAATTCTTTTAGATAAATATTTTTGTCTTGGCAAATCTTGATGAATTCAATTTATTTTTTCTTTTAATAACCAATGATTACAGCCTATTTTGACCGGAGAAAGGTAGTAGGTAAAATATTTTAAGTTCACATAGAAAACTCAGATATATTTTCAAGTTAAGTGAGATTGGATTGGAGTGTATAGATAAATATTGATTGCTCAGATCAGATTCTTCTTTCATTTCTTCTATATATACAGTAAGCAACATGCTTCGAGTACCCGTCCATTTGTAGCCTAGTATTTGGATATCAAGAGGAGAGCATATACTTTAACACTACTAATAATCTTGTCAGCTCCTGGAATATGTCATTTTTCAACTGATGGTAAAAACCAAATAACTATCAAATATTTCTACAAAACATTAACTTGAAATTGCATTTTAGACCAAAGATGATATCTGCAGAGATTTGAAAGAATGAGGCACCGGTAAGAGAGGTTGACCCAAAATAGTAGCAAGACTGAATGCCAATGGTAAGTCCATGATTAATAGAGAGGTTGGTTTCAGAAACTGGATTAAGAAGCTGAACAAGCTAGGAGTTGCAGGCATGTTGATGTAGCATACTATTCTATGGTAGCAAAGTCACAAAATGAGATATTCACGGGAAAAGCATGCAAGCACCCATGATGAAAACTGAATAAATTTGCTTCAAATGCTTCTGCTATAAAGTAAACAAACGGGTAGAAGGAAATAATAGAAAGAACCATTGCCTGGAAATTGAGAAAGCTTACCTAGAACCAAGATAACTTGTGGGAACATGCCGAGAATGTGGAACAAACTGGCACCAAAGATACCAGTTCCGAACATCTGAAAGAATAGATTAGAGCCGCTCGAAATGAACCGCTCTGAGAGGGATAGCAAATACTCGTAAACCACCAACAGAAACAGCTGCCCCCACAGCTCTGTTGTGCAAGGTAAAAAGCCATAAGTAGGCTCACAGGTCACAGTCGTTGTTGTAAGATCAAGTTCAAGGAGAGAAGATTTGCTTGTTTGATCCATGCCATCTGATATAAGAGCGGAATTCTCTTTTATGGAACGACTACTTCCATAATTTATGGTTAAGATCAATAAAAGAATGGCAATTGTGAACTGTAGCTTTGTCATGATGCTAGAAAATAAAACGAGGTTTCCTCCCTGCTTCTTCAGATTTGGGTAAAACTAAGGTTATGACTGCCTTATAAGAAACTTTCAAATCAGGTTCTTGAAAATCCGAGTCAAATTAAGGCGGCAGTTGGTTTATTCATCACAAGTGCTTGCCATGACTCTAAACCCGGAGCTAACTAACAGTCCTAATACATTGATAAATACATACAAAATGTAACGTACATTAGACGAAAATGGAGGGTTCATATTTTCCGGCATAAAACAAAACAATGAACAATTTGATCAACTGCTACTTGACAGATAATAGAGATGATTTAAAATATTTTATTGAAGCCAGATTATTGGCTGTTAATTTGAATAAATTCAATACATAAAGAATAGTTGCCTGGCTAGTGGATGGAGGCGTAGGGCATTGACTAGAACTCTTCTGCAAGGAAACTTTTCTTCAAGAACAAGGCATTGAATGCCTCGTATTGAGGAGAAAAAAAACAGAACACGAAACCAGATTTAGTAATATATTAGCATCGCCTTCTTCTCCCATATATCAGAGTAGGAAGTGAATATAATATAACCACAAAGAGTAGGAAATGCAAAGTCAAATACATTAAAACATATAAATTCTTTTCATTAAGGTAAAGAAGAAATTACTTGAAGAGTAACATCTTCCTTCATTAATCTAAGAACACAAAAAGATGCATGACAGTCTTCTAGGGGCAATATGGTTATTATCACACGGCTCCCTGTTGCATTTGTTCAGCAATTCTCAAGGCAGTCAGTGGATAATCGGATTTAGCCGTTGCTGCTGATAAAAATGCGGTGCAACTTCAGTTAACCAACGAGGATCTATCGCGATGACATTGCGCATGTATTGCCGGTCAGTGGAGACAAGAGAATGGTATATAACACACTTTGGATTGACTCTGCAGGTTAACAAAATTTGGGATATCGAATGAGTCAAGTTGCACATTGTTTTCCATCATCTTTAACCAAGCACAGTACCATAAAATATAAGAATACAAGCACTCGTATACAAAATCCAGTCTCAGTACCAACCTGAACAAAACAGATGATGGATGAATATAAACTTCTTGGGAACTTCTAATAGTCTTGTACATCCCACCATGACTGAAGGCCTTTTTGACAAGAGAAGCAACAAAACTTGATTAAGATCAACAGTTTACTCCAGATATACTGATTAATCAAGTTTCCAATAGGTAATAGTGGTATTTAACTAAAAACAAGTAACCATTCGTCTAGAGATTAAAATTACCTCTAATAGACATGCATTAGCAAAAAATCCAGCAGTGACTGCCTTTCTTACTAGCTGCAACAAGTACATTATAAAGCATCATTCATATTGTTCGAAGACGTATAATAAAAGATTATTTGAGCTGCTAAAACAAGAAATAAATAAAGGGAGCGATGATATGCCAAGAGGAATGAGGTAGGCTTGATTTAATCATTTAAAGAAAAGACTGTACTGAACAAAATAACAAGTTCATAATATAAAGCACACTGCCATCCCCAATTGAAATTGAAATTATGACAACAATGGCAATAGAAAGTGCCACTATATACACATAAAACTCCTGCTTTTAAGCTCTGAAAAGTGCCATTATATACAGACTACCATCCAACAGATGTATCCAAAAGAAGTCTTTTTATCTGTCAAATTATCTCCCTTTTGAATGTTTTGAGTATTGCAAGTTGTTGTCATACACAAAAAATAGCATGCCTAATCCTATCAATGAATGAGCAATGAAAGAAGATTTAGCACAGCAGAAACACCATGTACAGTAAACTGCATTAAATAATGTTATGATGTTCACACCAGAAATATCAACTTTCTCCAAATGTAAACAGTGACAACAATACGATACCTGTCTTTTGTCACTATTCCCTTTTAAGATTTAATCAAAGCGAAAATTTACCTGCATATCTCTTTCACAAGATTTCAAGACTATGCCCAACCTCAATGCTATTCTTTTGAGTTGTTCTCTGATTTCCATTACCTTTTTCTGTAAAATAATTAAAGCCAATATTGACATAAACAAAAATGTAGGAGATGCGGCAAAAACTATCTTAAAGAAGTAAAACCTTTAGATACAGAACTTCTGAAATAAAGACATGATCTATCAGAGTGAATTAAACTGTATCTTAAATTCTTAAAAAAGCTCAAACACAAATACACACCATGGCATGGTAGTTTATAAAGTTCTTATGACACCACTTTGAAGAATTGCCTGACTGGAGAAATCCTTTGTAAATATTCAGGAAAGTAACATGGTCACCCTGTAAAAGACAAAGATATGAGACAGGTGCAGCATGCTAACAAGATAACAAATTAGGAAAATAATCAAGAACCAAAACTAGTTAAGGCATTTATAATTTAAATCCATTTCTTTAGTATAAAACTAAATAGATGAGAAAAGCATGATAGTTGAGATACAGTCAAAAACAAAGAGAAATATCAAAACAAGGTTGAAGCTGGCTTGGAATAAGCTATGAGAGGTAGTAAATAATACTTCAATGAATAAAGAACATGATAAATCAGGTTTGAAAACATAAAATCATGTAAAACTGAAGATCAAGTTATAACCTCAGCAGCAGCAAATCTCAATTTGGCTTCATCCAGTTCCTTTTGTGCTCCCCTACCAGAAAACCAGATAGACTGCAAAGAGGGAAAAGGAACAGTGAAGGCGAATAACTTGGTCTATACAACAATGGGATCTGAGCAAACAAAAACATTTGAATAAAGTGTAACAGAGAGAGAGAGAGAGAGAGAGAGGACGGGTAGTTTGCCTGGATAGAGAGAACAGCAGCAATAGTAATGATTTCCTCTGAACACCCAAGCTCATTTGAAGCTAAGATCATTTTTGAGATCATTGGTTCCTATAAAACATATCATAGTGAAGTATGCACCTTAGATATATGACAAGAAAAACAGCAATGAACTTTAAAAATGTAATACTGAATAAAGAGAAATAAAAAGTAAACACTCATTTCTATTAGCTGTGTAACTCTCCTAGCAGTAACAAATATGGAAGACCATGGAAATAAACCATTAAAAAAGAATGAACCTAGAGTCTTAGGTGAAACAGGATATGTTTAATTACCAGTGGAATTTCTGCAACTTGAAACCCAACAGGTGAAGTAAGTTTGGCATCATCATCAAGGACTCCAAGTGAATAAAGTACTTCAAGTGCTCGGATCATTGATTCAGGAGATGGAGATGCTGGCCAATCAAAGCCCAGAATATTATCAATGCCTAAGGCTTTTAACTGCAAGATCAGAGCAGAGATTAAAACCTAAAAGACTACAAAAGATTAAATCACAGCACAACTCTAAGATACTATTTTATATTGTAACAAATTAAATAAGAGTCAATTGTCAATATCTGACATGAAAGAAGCAGCAAAATTAAAGTTACATATCCAGTTTAGCCTCATATTTAAGGAAAGTGGAGAGCCCAGCAGTTCATACCATTAAGTCTGTCAAAATATGATACAGTATCAATGACATCCAGAGAAATAATGCAACAAATCTAAATACCTGAATCACACAGGAAACAAGATTTGACCTCTGGATCTCAGGGATTCCTTGAACAGACATTTCATTGACAAAATACTCTTCTGTATACAGTCTGGGGGCAGCAATCAAAATTCAGTCATAGACCACATGATATCATCTACAAAAATATTTTAACTTATTGTGAAAATTAGACACCTGTAACACTTCCCAGGTCTAAGTCTACCAGCCCTGCCAGTCCTTTGTCTAGCGGATGCTTTGGATATCGGTGCCACTACAAGATTTTCAATATCTGAGATCTGGAGCAATAAGACTAAACATGATTAACAACTAAACCAGGATGTTGAAAAGGATATTCACTTAGAGACATACGACTTCCAGTAAAAACTCTAGAAAAGACAGAACGAATAATCATAAGAATTAGAAAGTGCTAAAAGGCCTGGTGACTATTATGTTAAACTGAACAATATAATGCAAAATTACTAATAATTGCATGCTTCACTATGAGCAAAATCTGGAAAAGCTAAAACTTCCAATATTTTCTTTTAGCATAAGAGGGTTCAAGTCGACCACAAAGTGATCAACATCACTATTAGCCAATTTTGCAAGTAAAAGAGCATAAAAGATATGTATTAATTCAGATTTATTGAAAATAATGCCCGGAAGGATCATCTAGATTGTACTTCAACAGATTTTATGGTAACTTTTTAGGAATGAATAACTTTAGGCAAGATGTCACTTTTATCAAACAGTCAAATAGGAAAATCCTAAATTTCCATCTGTTTCACCAAAAGAAGAAGGTTGAAATGAAGATACCGGATTGTAGAATCGTTGTTTTGAGAAGCCACTATCAACAACATAGACAACACCCTGCACCAACAACGAGAACAAGTGTACACATGAATGCAACAATAGCTTATTATCAACCAATGAACTAAAGTTTAATGTATAGCTCCACAGTGGCATATCTTACCTCTAAAGTCAATGATGTCTCAGCTATATTTGTTGATATCACTACTTTTCTCTTACCTTTAGGAGTTGGAGAAAACACCAAATCCTGAAAAGAAAGAAACAGATGTCTGTAAAACCAGAAAGGTATTAAGTAAATTCTATAGGCCACTTTATTACAGACTGAAAGCTATCTCTAACCTGTTCTGCACGTGAAAGTCCTGAGTACAGAGGCAGAATAATCAACCCTGAAAATGAAAATGAAGATATAATTAAATAATTGCCCATCACATCCAACAGAACATTGATTTCTCGGTAAGCTAAAGATATCATCCTGCCACTGATCACATTCAAGGTTGGCACCAAGCAAATAGGCGGTTCCAATCGCTCAGTCTTTTCCATTAGAGATATGTTTGACCCATTTTGATAATAAAATGTAATTCAAACATGAAAAATTGTCAAAATGAGTGACGACTAACTAAAAACAGGTCATAAATCTTGTAGTGCTAAGCATCAAGATACTTGCAAAGGAACACCCATAACACATATACATCTAGTCATACTTATATATGCACAGGTGTAAAACACATACAAAAAGCGCCTATATATATATATATAAAATTTAATACAAGATTATTAAAAATTCTTTTCTATGGATATAAGTTAAAGATGACAAGTACAACGATAAATGCCATGCTACTAAACCTGAAGAATTTTTCCCATTGCTTCGTGCTTCTTCAGTAAGCAACTTAACAGCAACATCAATATCATCCTGACCAGTAAGAAATGCTAAAATATCACCTGGTGGTTCCTGCACAACAGATAGATAAGAAAATTTCGTATCAAAAAACTCAAACAATACCAGTCTATACTAGTGCTAGGGACAAAAAATTATATAAATGAGTCGAAGAAAGCCTTTACATGAAGGAATGTAGTAATTGATACATATGTAGTTATTGAAAGATAAAGTTTGTCGGTACTGTTCCCAGCTATTGCAGAACACATGCATACAATTAAATACCTGTTCATGGATCAATAGTATTGTTGAAACAGCAGCCTGAACATAGTCCTGGACAGGGTCTTCCACATAATGAATTTGCACATTAAACCCTCTACCCTAAAAATTAAGTGCAAAACAAAATATAATTTCATTACTCCAGATTGAATAGGACAAAAAGGAGCATCAGTTAAACAATAATTTCCGTCAGAGGAACAAACAAGTTGCCTTCAAAAACAAAAAGTTTTGTAAATGCATACTATTGAAAGGAGCAGGAGGATACTCCCAATGGAAATACCTCAACCGATAGGACCGCAGGCTCCAAACTTGGTCTAAGCTCCTCACCTTCCAATGCTTGGCGCCTTTTTCTAGTTTACATCAAATGCAAGATGTTAGGGTCAAATAAAAAACTTGTGGATTTTTATTAACTAACTGGAGTCCAAACCAACATATAAAGATTAACTAACAAATAAACGACCTTTAAATAGATTGAAATAAGAAGTACTGTAAACACTATACAATGAGAAGATACTTCACTAAAATGCTTAGAAGGAAACCTGGACTGGAAGAAATTAGACATTGATTTTGCTTCGATTGTAGCAGATGATATAATCAGGCGCAGCTCAGGTCGACACTTTTGGATCTGAGTTTTCAATTGTTAGCAAAGATTTAAGAAAGCACAGAACCTAATGGGAAAAAAAGTTGCAAATGTCCTAGTCTTTCCTACCACCAGCAACACGCCAGTCACCAAGTATTAGAAGTATTACCTTTTTCAGCAGACCAAGTAAAATGTCTGTAGAAATGGATCTTTCGTGAGCCTCATCCACCATAATGACACTGCCAAAGTCATATACTTTTACTCTAGTTTATCTTACTAAAAGAACAGAGCCTCATCTACCATGATGTGTGATGGTCACAAATTTTAAATTTTTTTTACAAAAACATAGAGGGTGGTTATGGCAAAGAATTACAACCATAAAGTTTAAAGAGATCAAGATTCTTTGTGAAAAGAGTAATTAAAGAGTTATATAGTCAAATAGTATAAATGTACAAAGAAAAACATAAGATCCTTGCCACCGACAGACAAGCACACGTGAATGTCATCAAATTTCTAGTTAGCCAATTTGATAATCTGATTTTGCATGGACAATGATCAAATGCACATAACACCATTTTGCACAACAAGTGGCAATATCATAAAACATAAGTTTGCCCATAAAACATATATAAATCTCACAGCATAATATCAAGAATGAACAAAGGAATGAACCTGAAGAGAAGCACTAGCTGCACTATATGAAAATTTTTCCAATTTTAACCATTACCTGTACTTGGTCAAAAGAGGATCATCCATCATTTCTCTAAGTAAGACTCCATCTGTGAGAAATTTTATCCTAGTAAGATCCTGCACTGTCAAAAATGAAATAACTTTCAACATCCAGGGCATCGAATAACAAGCACAATAAATGCAATCATTCTGAAATTCCATCTTAGTCTATGTTAGTTTCTCATACGATCAAAGATATGCCAATGCATGAAAGATATAACATTGACAAAATGCCCTCTCAAAGGAAAAACAGAACTGAATATGATAATAACTTTGAGATCAACGATTAATTAGATAACTCACTGGATTAGAGATATCTTCAAACCGAATCGTGTAGCCAACTTCTTCTCCAAGTTTGACCCCCATCTCCTCAGCTACCCTCGAAGCAACTGCCTGTGCATCAGATTACAGCGGAAATTATTGAGCAAAAACACTAACTAGTTTTCCATGCACAGAAAACTTAAAAGGATTAAAATGCTAACGCGCTTCAATTCGAACATATATATATCTGAAGTACGGAAAGAAGTGTAAACGGATATAGCAGCGTTCAAAGCTACCTGGACAGCTAGTCGCCTTGGTTGCGTGCAAGCTATGACACGCCCACCATCAGCCCAACCAGCTTCTTTTAGATACTGCAATTCGAGCATACTAAAATCAAAATTCCCAACAACCAAAAATTATAAAACTTCAAATCACAAAGAGAGAGGTAAGTAAGCACTTAAGATATTTTTCTTTTAAATTAGTCCATTTCAAATCAAAAACCGAATAAAACAAGAGAAAGAAACCTGTGGGATTTGAGTGGTTTTGCCACTACCCGTTTCACCAACAATGATCGTAGTAGCGTGAGACTCAACCAAATATAGAATGGCAGTCCTATACTTGTAAACCGGAAGTCTCTGCCTTTGTTTCTCAAAGCTCGCGTACCCATATCTATAATATAATTATAAAAAAAAAAGGAAAACTTATTTTAAGAAAGAGAAAAGACAAGAAAACAAAACTGAAAGAACAAAAATAGGAGGAAAAAGAAAAAGAGATACCCAGAAGAAGATGAAGAGAGAGAAGAAGACAAAAAGAGGACGCCGCCTTCCTCGTCGTCGAGAAGGCGGGGCTTCTCAGTTCCCGGTTTCCAAAACTGCGCCATCGTTTAAGCTCCAGATACTGGCCTCCCTCTTAAGTATCACTTCTCAGGGCTACAAACTGGCTTTAAGCCTTTGCTATCTCTATGTCGGTTTAGGGTCTTAAGCCCAACTACTACCCGTCCTGTTCTTCTAAAACAAGATTTGGGTTTAACTTTAAATAAAGCTTTGGGCTTTGCCCCAAAGTTCTTTTTCGGTTTATATTTTTTATTTCGGTTTATATTAATCACGATATATCGGGCAAAAAAAATATTTCCATTAAAAACATAACATAATTAGCACAAATTAATGATATTATTAAAGTTAAACCAATTTTTAATTAAACACTATTCATTATAAAAATTGGTAATTAAACATTTGAGATAAAGGTATTTTAAAAAGTGAAAGAAAAAAAATAGAGAGTTCCCGCAAGACCAATTTAGATTTCTTCTAAAATATAAAAATTTTTTGTATAATTTTATTAAATTAATTCAATAAAATTTAATAAAAGGATCTTTACGGAATAATAATACAAAGGTAAATGAAGTGAATGAAAAATATTTTGAATTACTAGAATAAGGAATCAACTTTGATAAAAAAAAAATTGGTTTACATTGAATAAGCATTTAGACTTGAATGTGTACCTAAATAAATCTTTAACTTTTAATTTATATGATTGTATTTAAATAAACACTTAACATAAATCAATATTTTGTTTAAAATAAAATTTTATTTGGGTACAAATCTAATTTTAAGGGTTTATTTAAGTACAATAAAATTATAGACTTAAAAAATATAAAATAATTCAATGACTTTTTTAATATTTTAAACTATATAATTTGATCATTGATTTGTTTTTCCTATAACTTCTCCTTTCAAAACACAAAAAAAGGAAAGCTTATTCCATGCATTGTCCTCCCCGCAATCACAAACCATTGCATGTCAGCTGCTTCCAAGTTGCAACTGCTTCCAAGATTGTGCAATATTTGCCAAGTTAGATAGGCATGTAATGAAGATAGTTGAAATTATACTATTTTTTTCCATCATTCTCTTTTATAATAGTATTTTAAATGGTTTTTTTTATGAGTTTTGTGTGATTTTAAAGAATATTATTTTAGTAAAATCCTCAAATTACGACAATATCTAACTTCATAACGTGTTTAATCCTGGTACTCTGTTGTTTTGTCAAATATAATTTTTCTTTAAATACAAAATCAAAAAGTCTAGCTCAAACCAAGTCTGGTAAACTTCTATAATCAAGATTCAGGATAACTTCAGCTGCAAGGCAAATGTAATTGATTTTGCCTTGAAAACCAACTCTAGGACATGAAATTACTGGCATTTTGATGCCAATCATATTCCTTTCTCCAATCCATCAAGTCATTGCAAAATATAAATATGCAATGCAGAAAAGAAGAAAAGTAAGTGTTTGTTGTCATGATTCAAAATTCATTGCTCTTGTCTTAACCTCAACTCACACGGCTAGTCTGTCTTCAATGCTGACAGTCACTAATTACTTCAGCCAAATTAATGTTACAGACATTGATTTTCTGAAGAGGAGCAACTTAAAAGCCACGGACTTCTCAGAAGCGATCCGGACTTAATCAGAGAATAGAGTGCTGAAAGAATTAATACAGAACCAATACTAGTCCAAGAAACAATAGTGTCTGGACTAAGGCAGTTGGGCTTGCAAGATTTTTACACCAAGGACAAGAAATTGATCTTTCTAGAACTCTAATATTGTCTCATGTAACATGATTTCATTTGTTTTATTCATTATATAGTAATTAAAGATTAGTCAATACTGGTTTGTTGTATTAACAAATAAAATTCGTTCTTTTGATTTGTTAATAGATAAATTTTTATGAAAGAAAATCGTTTGTTTCATTTAAAAAATTGAATCTTTAGTCCTTAAGCTTAGAATTTTTGGATATCTTCCTCTTTCTCAATCTTAATAGTTAATCAACCTCTAGTTTCATCTCATGCATTGCAATGACATAAATAATGTGTTCTATCTCTACATCAAAAAACTTACGAAATTCTTAAATCTTAATTGACTAATTAATGATCTGAAAGGTATAGTTCCATAAAAGTCAAGGCACTAACTCATGCCATTGGGAATTTTAAGTCTTAAGTTGAGCTGTGACTAGAAATATAGAATACCTTTGATTTTTATGCCTCAATCTCTATATTAGAAAGATCTTACACAAGACTAAAGAGAAAATTCTACTATAACAAAAGGATACAAGTTTTCTTTGATTATTAAGGCTAAACAAACTAGAGTATGCGATTATCTTTTATGGCTACTCTCAAGGTAAATAAATATGTTGATTTTTCCTAGATTGAAGCAATGATTCTTGGTCGTAATTCTCACGTTCTAGACATATTGATTACATGTGTATAGATATTCGTAGTTTGAAATAGAATAGAGGGCCAAACCTCATCCTGTTCCAGTGTCAACTATCGCATCATGACTTTTCCTGGCAGACCACGTCTATCATCGGCCAAACTTTTGGCACAGAACATTTACGGTTCCGGCTTTCGAACAACCTTTCTTGCTGGTACTAGTAAAGGGAGTTCAGACAGTCTTAACTATATATCATTTACGTAATCAAGAAGCTTTTTCTTTCATTAGTTATGATTTTGCATATATTTTATGAGTTCTTTAACAACATGCATAAGTCTTTTGGCTGTGATGTCAGAGCCCGACAACCTCGCTGTATCACTTTTGCTAATAGGGCTCTGGAGCTTTGGCTTTTCTTTTATGTGCTCATGTCCCTTCGGCTCGTTTTTTCCTATGGAGAAGAGATCACGAATGATAACAAGTTTACCAAAATCGGTGCAATCATCGATGTTGATTCACGTATTGGGAGAGAAGAGAAAACTGCCATGGAAATTGCTGTTCAAGGTTTCAATAACAATGGTTCAAACAATCACAAACTCTCCCTTCATATTCTGGACTCTGGAAGAGATCCCCTCGTAGCTGCAACTGCTGGTTAGTCATCTTTTTTATCATAATCAGTTCTGATTCCTTTGTTTTTGTCCGTACTCTGAATCATCAAAAATCTATGAATAACGTATTTACTAGTATACTAAATTTGTTTGCAGCTCAGAAGCTAATTAAAGAAAAGGAAGTCAAAGTGATCATTGGCATGGAGACATGGGAAGAAGCAGCTTTGGTTGCTGATATTGGAAGCCGAGCTCAAGTTCCAGTCCTTTCTTTTGCAGCGCCAGCCATAACACCGCCATTAGCAGCCTCACGCTGGCCCTTCTTGGTTAGAATGGCTAACAATGCTTCTGAACAAATGAAATGCATTGCAGCTATCATTAGTTTATTCAACTGCAAAAGGGTTATAGTAATTTACGAGGACGATGCCCTTGGTGGTGATTCTGGGAAGTTAGCTCTCTTATCTGAGGCTCTTCAAGAAGTCGGTTCAGAGATTGACTTCCGATTGGTTCTTCCACCATATTCTTCTCTGTCTAATCCAAATGGAGTTGTCCAAGAGGAGTTGATGAAGCTACTGACAGACAATCTCGGGTTTTTGTTGTTCTTCAGTCATCCTTGCCAATGACAATACATTTGTTTGAAAAGGCTAAGAAGATTCAACTTCTGGGAAGAGACTCAGCTTGGATAGTTACAGACACCATCTCGAGTTACCTCGACTCTTTTAACAGTTCGGTGATTTCATCTATGGAAGGTACTCTAGGAATCAAGACCTACTATTCTGAGGATAGTAGTCTTTACAAAAAATTTTATCCCAAGTCCGGAAAACTTTCAGGAATGAATATGAAGAAGAAGATAATTTTCAACCAGGCATTAACGCTTTGCGACTTGCGAGGATATGATAGCATTGGAATCATCACACAGGCCATGGAGAAACTGAAAAGTGGTGAAAACAATCCAAAACCATTGTTGGAAAATATACTTTTAAGCAATTTTACTGGTGTAAGTGGTGAAATTAGTTTTGAGGAAGGCAAGCTGTCGCATGATCCTATACTAAGGATTGTAAACGTGGTTGGAAAAAACTATAAAGAGTTAGACTTCTGGTTGCCAGGGATTGGGTTCTCAAGGAACCTTGTAAAGAAAAATGGAACCGATTATGTTGATGAAATATCTGTAGATTTGGCTGGTGGGGTCACTTGGCCTGCTGGCCAAAAGCTAGTTCCAAAAGGATTGGCAATGCCCACTAATATAACGCCAATGATTATTGGAGTTCCAGCTAGAACCTCATTTGAGAAATTTGTAAAGGTTAAAGATGGCAAGTATCCAGGCGAGAAGAACTATGATGGTTTCTGCATTGAACTTTTCTACGAAGTTCTAAGTGTTCTGGATTATAATCTACCTTACCAATTTGAACCCCACAATGGCACATATGATGAACTTGTTCAGAAAGTCTACAACAAGGTAATCACTTCAATTTATGTTTTTCAATATTTTTGCTTATAATCTTGATCTTGTGACCAAGGATCTATGCCATAGAAAAGGTTCATATAATTTGACCTTACTTCCAATTATCTGTCTCATACATCTTAACCCTGCCATTGAAATGTACTTGTTATCCCATCCCCATATCCAGCTTATACATTCTTATTGTTATAGTAAATGGCATTTCTCTTCTATGGTTAATATCTTCTGATTGCTACTTTTTGGAATCAACCAATGATGGCTAACTTTGTTCCTACTAAGTATTAGAGGTTATGACAGTTGGATAGGCAGTTATGTTAGTTAGAATAGTTACTAACATAACTGCTATTGTTTCAGAACTCATATAAATACAATAGATAAATGTAAAGCAGAAGTTAAGATTCAATTGATGAAATAAATCTCATTTTCTCTTCTTCTCCTTCTTCTTCTTCTTCCCTCTAATATTCTTCTTCCATCTAGTAAACTTCACATGGTATCAGAAGCCGAAATGGAAAATGGCCCAGCAGTCTCGGCAGGTTCATCTTCTTCATTTGCTGTGTTGAATCCTGGTGCACAATGTGTGACTGTCAAATTGGATGATAATAACTACCTGTTATGGAAGCAACAGGTAATGGCAACTCTTAGAGGCTATGGATTGAAGAGTTTTGTGGATGGCAGCAAGTCTATTCCATCAAGAAATTCACCTGAGTATGAGCAATATGACAGGCAAGATCAGCTTTTGGTTTCTTGGATTCTTTCTTCCATCAACAACCAAATCTTGCCAAGCTTTGTTGGCTGTGAAACCACCAAGGAGCTCTGGGAAGCCATTGAGGAATATTTTGCGTCTCAAACCAACGCCAAGATCATGCAATATCGAAGACAATTGCAAAATGTAAAGAAAGGGAATCTAAGTATGAAAGATTACCTGATCAAGATCAAGACACTTTGGGATACTCTACAATCTTGTGGATGTAAAATGGCAGATGATGAGCTGATTCATACTGTTTTATCAGGGCTTGGACAAGAGTACGATGCAATTGTAGCAGCCATTTCTACTCAGAAAGAACTTCCAAATTGGAAAACCACCTCTGCGTTACTTTTTGCTACTGAGTCAAGAAACATACAAAATGCTTCTGTTCAAGATTCTTTAGTCCCTACTGCTAACCTGGCTATTCAGCAAAAGAGGCCTTTTCTTGAAGCTAGCAGAGGATATAGGGATCACTTCAATGACAGTGGAAGAAGCTTCAGAGGTAGAGGCAGAGGAAAATTCAGAGGTAGAGGTGGTATGGCTATTTCAAAACCTCAATGCCAACTCTGTAGAAAAATTGGTCACACTGTGCACAAATGCTTCCATAGGTTTGATATCTCGTTTAATCCTGAACCTGGGGAATCCTCTTTTAATTCAAGAAATACGGGAGGTATGAAAGAGGCCTGTATGGCAGAGGCAATGATAGCTACACCAGATTCCATCACTGACTCTGCTTGGTATCCTGATTCCGGTGCCACAAACCATATCACCAATGCTTTTGAAAATCTCAATATTGGAGCTGCATATCAAGGTGCTGGTAAGTTGCATATGGGAAATGGATATGGTGTTAATATCTCAGGTATTGGTCATTCTTCTGTTTTTGCTACAAATACTTCAAAATCATTTCAACTTAGAAATATCTTACATGTTCCTCAAGTGACCAAAAATCTCTTATCAGTTTCTCAATTCTGTAAAGATAACTGTGTATTCTTTGAATTTCACTCTGATTATTGCCTTGTGAAGGATCCTATCACCAAGGAAACTCTTTTAAAGGGGATGCTTGATCAAGGCCTATACAGGTTCAATCTGTCCATAGATAAAACACCTGCTGATTTTCATCAGAACCAGAAAGAAGTTCTAGTTTCCAGTCTCTCTTCATCATCAGATTCATCTAGTACTCCTGTTACAAACTTAGAACCTTTTGGTCTTTGGCATAGGCGCCTTGGACATCCTAATCCTACTATAGTCTCTAAAGTTCTGTCATCTTGTAATATTTCTCACAAAATCAATAAAAATTCTGTTTGTACTCATTGTCAAAAAGCTAAGAGTCACAAATTACCATTCTCATTGTCCACAACTTCTTACAATGATCCATTTACACTAATTGAGGCTGATCTTTGGGGTCCTGCTCCTTATTCATCTGGAAATGGATTTCACTATTATATTTCCTTTGTAGATGCTCATTCTCGATATACATGGATCTATTTTCTAAAATCAAAAAATGAAGCTTTAAATTCTTTCATTCATTTCAAGAAACTAGTTGAAAAACAATTCTCAGCAAACATTAAGATGTTGCAAACAGATTGGGGTGGAGAATTTAGAAGTTTCACACCTTTTCTAAATTCTGAAGGAATCATTTTCAGAAACTCATGTCCTCATACCTCTGAACAAAATGGGAAAGTAGAGAGAAGGCATAGGCAAATAGTTGAAATTGGTCTCACACTTCTATCTCAAGCTTCACTTCCTTTTTCATTCTGGTCTGAATCATTTTCTACTGCAGCTTATCTAACGAACAGATTGCCAAGTACTACCTTAAGGCTCAAGTCTCCTTTTGAAGTTCTACACAAGGTAAAACCAGATTACTCATTTTTTAAAACTTTTGGATGCCTTTGTTTTCCATATCTCAGACCCTTTAATCGTCACAAGCTCAGTTTTAGATCATCACCTTGTCTATTCCTAGGATATAGCTCAAACCATAAAGGTTACAAGTGTCTTGATGCTAATCATAATCTGTTCATTTCTAGACATGTTGTTTTTGATGAGTCTAAGTTTCCCTATGAACAGATGTTCTCTAAATCAGGCACTTCCACGAAGTCAGATTCTGACTCGTATACTTCACCACTTTTAGTCATATCTAATCCCACACCTATCTTGTATAATTTTCTTCCTATATCTTCCTCAACTCAATCATCATCTTCTCAACCCTCAAACTCATCTACACCCTCTGAAAATCCAAATTCAGATTCTTCTACATCTCCAAATTCCTCACTACAGAATGATAATCAATTCTCAATATTAGGACCATATCCAACCTCTTCAACTAATCAGCATCCTATGAGAACCAGGTCTAAAGATGGGATTTTCAAGCCTAAAGTGTACTTGACCAATCTTGATTGTACAGAACCAACCTCTGTGAAAGAAGCATTACAACATAGCAAATGGAAACAGGCAGTTTATGAGGAATATAATGCTTTGTTGAAGAATGCCACCTGGTCATTGGTTCCGCTGCCATCAGATAGGTCCATAATCGGTTGCAAGTGGGTTTTTAAACTCAAAAGGAATTCTGATGGATCAGTTGCAAGGCATAAAGCAAGGTTGGTAGCAAAAGGATACGTACAACAGCCTGGGATTGATTTTGGAGAGACTTTTAGTCCTGTGGTAAAGCCTACTACAATAAGGGTAATTCTAACTCTTGCCTTGTCTAAGGGGTGGTGTATCAGACAAGTAGATGTTAATAATGCTTTCCTAAATGGCACTCTCAATGAAGAAGTATACATGCAGCAACCACCAGGTTTTGAAGTTCAGGACAGTAGTCAGAAACTTGTTTGCAAGCTACACAAGGCCTTATATGGGTTAAAACAGGCTCCTAGAGCCTGGTATGACAAGCTTCAATCCTTTCTTCATAAACAAGGTTTTGTATCTTCTAAATCTAACCATTCATTGTTTCTAAAGAAGACAGGTTCTGTTTCAACATGCATTCTAGTGTATGTTGATGATATAATCATCACTGGTAGTTCCACAACTGAAGTTGAACGACTTATTCTGAAGTTGAACAAAGAGTTTTCACTCAAAGATCTTGGCTCCTTAAATTTTTTTCTTGGCATTGAGGTGAAGTACTTACCTAATGGTATTCTGTTATCTCAAGCTAAATATATAAGGGATCTATTAGCTAAGTTCAAGATGCTAGAGGCTAATCCCTTACCTACACCAATGGTCAGCTCACTCAAGTTGTCTACTCATGAAGGATCACCTATAGAAGATGCTCAGCTATATAGAAGTGCAGTTGGGGCACTACAATATGTCACTATTACAAGGCCAGAGATATCCTATAGTGTCAGTAAAGTTTCACAATATATGCATCAGCCCTTAGACACACATTGGAAAGCAGTTAAACGTATTTTTAGGTATCTTTGTGGTACAATTGATCATGGTATCCTCCTTCAACCCTCTTCTGTCCTCACTCTAACCGGATTTACTGATGCGGATTGGGTAGCAGATCCTGATGACAGAAGGTCTACATCAGGGTATTGTGTTTTCTTAAGCCCCAACATCATCTCATGGAGCTCAAAGAAACAAACTACTGTCTCTCGGTCAAGCACAGAGGCAGAATTTCGAAGTTTGGCTAATCTAACAGCTGAAATGACATGGATACAATCTCTCCTAACCGAAATTGGCCTTACACTTCCTATCAGGCCACATATTTGGTGTGACAACTTGTCAACAGTAGCATTATCTGCCAATCCAATCCAACATCCCAGGACCAAACATATGGAGCTGGATATGTTTTTTGTCAGGGAAAAAGTTTTGCAAAAGCAGCTTACTGTTAGCCATCTACCTGCTTACGACCAAGTTGCAGATATTCTTACAAAACTCCTGTCTCACTCCAATTTCATCAGATTGAGAACCAAACTTACAGTGCAAGGAGCAGAGAAGTCTTAGACTACAAGGAAGTATTGTGACAGAAACTCGGAAGAGAGAGATCAATTTGCAAGGGCATATTAGAGGTTATGACAGTTGGATAGGCAGTTATGTTAGTTAGAATAGTTACTAACATAACTGCTATTGTTTCAGAACTCATATAAATACAATAGATAAATGTAAAGCAGAAGTTAAGATTCAATTGATGGAATAAATCTCGTTTTCTCTTCTTCTCCTTCTTCTTCTTCTTCCCTCTAATATTCTTCTTCTATCTAGTAAACTTCACACTAAGCAATTTCTCAATTACTAAGTAATAGTTAGGAGGTTTTTTTCAAGGAACTGTAAAAGCACCCAAGAATCTCTTTTCCTTGTAAGAAAAGCAAATAAAGTCAACTTTACAAACACAACAGTATCACCTCATCAGGAAAAAAAAATTAAGGCAGAAAATTATTCACTTAGAACTGACCTCCTAACATTGGATTCAGTGCCCCAGAAACTTCCTTGATCTTGACTTGGTCCTCCTGACACCTGACAGTGATGTGAAGAAAAACTATGAGCTATGACAATGATCAAGAATTCGGATTCTTGTTTTGTTTTCTTATTTCTATAATTTCGTCTCTTATAAGTTCTGTTTTTCTTGTGTACCAAAATCTATGGAAGACTTATGATGCAGCTATTGGTGACATAACTATACTAGCCACGAGAACAGACTATGTGGAATTTACTCAGCAATATGCAGAGTCAGGGTTGTCTATGATTGTTCCAGCAGAGTCAGAGGCCTCGACATGGATGTTCCTGAAGCCTTTTACAACGGAAATGTGGTTGGTGACTGGCTCCATCTTAATCTGCACAATGTTCACAGTTTGGTTCTTGGAGCACCACTCCAATCCTGAATTTAGAGGCCCCTGGAACAATCAGATTGGCACTGCACTTTGGTTTACTTTCTCCTCCCTTTTCTTTGCTCACAGTAAGTTTCACTGCAAAATTAAGAATAAATGCAGCCACCCTCCTGACCTTCAAATGGGAGACTAATAGAGAATTGCACCAAAATCCATCTCAAGCTGCAAAACCAGTATTGATGGAAAGCTCTTCTCTAATCAATAACTGACAACAAAATATGGCATAAAATTCGAGATTGCATAAGTAAATGGTCCATACATTGAGACTTGTTTGCGGATGGAATTTATTTGTTAAGGCTAAAACAATTAATATTTCCGTTTGTTTGACTTTTGCAGGGGAGAGACTATATAGTAACCTCAGTCGAGTGGTGGTTGGAGTATGGCTCTTTGTTGTGTTGATCTTAAACTCAAGCTACACTGCTAGCCTTAGTTCAATGCTCACCGTGCAGCGATTGGAACCAAATATTACAGACATTGAATGGCTCAAGAGGGCCAACATGAAAATTGGCTGTGATGGTGATTCATTTGTAAGAACCTACTTGGAAAAGGTCATTGGGTTTAAGAGTTCTAATATAGAAAACGTCAGCAGTGAATACACTTACGAAGGTGAATTCAAGAGCAGCCGAATAGCTGCTGCCTTTCTTGAACTGCCGTACGAGAAAGTTTTCCTCAACCATTACTGCAAGCAGTTTACCACTACCACACCTTCGTACAGATTTGGTGGATTGGGCTTTGTGATTATATTACTAAAACTTAATGAGCCATCTTTCCTGGAATTTGATGTTCTTTTAGCATTGCTATTTTCCGGCATATCTTTGCTACAGAATTGATGGAAAGAAACTTCTTTAACTCTCTATGTGCAGGCATTTCAGAAGGGTTCTCCAATAGCCACCGATTTTTCAAGAGCCATTTTAAAGTTATCTGAAGATGGAAAACTGAAGTTATTGGAAGAGAAGTGGTTTGCTCCTTCACCAGAGTGTTCAACCAATGTAACCGACAGTAGAACCGACAGCTTGAGCATCCGCAGCTTCTGGGGTCTTTACCTTGTATCAGTGGCCACATCCACCGTTTGTTTGCTACTCTTCCTCGCTCACTTGCTAAAAATATTGTCGCCATCAAGAGGAGTATGTAGGCAGCTTATCTCCGGTCGATGAGAGTGTTTGGATCAAGGCAATTAGAATTGCCAAATATCTTTATCAAGGAGAGATTTGTATTCAAAGAGTAGCTTCTGCAGCTCCCCAAGCACCAGACATCAATGGATGGAGCTCTTCAATGTGGGGTTATGACTCACACTGCCATGCAGAATCTCGAGTTGACATCAGAAGCACAAAATGAGATTGAAATGCCGTTGCAAGCTCTAAATTGACAAAGAATCTTTGGCTAAGATTTTATCGACAGCTTGGTTCATAGAATCATAGTTCATGTTCAATCCCTGTAAATTATATTACTCGATCATTTTAGAATAATGCAACTCTACACAGTAAAACCGTATAACTAAGGGCTAGTTTGGATGGTAAAAATTTTTACATGCGTCTCTTTTCATTTTTTTGTCTTCCGTTTTTTTTTTTTTGTTTTTTGTTGAAATCGATCGTATAGAAGGTGTGACTAATTCCAAACAAAGCTTAAAATTTAATTTGGATGAACGATGAGATTAATTTTAGTGAGATTAAAAATAATAAAAAATGCTTACAGATATATCTTTTTAATAAAATAAAATAAAAAAACAAAGAGTAATTTTTCCCTCATGTACTTTTGTTTTTTTCTGACCATCACCCGCCAGGGAGCTAATCGACCAACCAAACCCGGCCTAACTGAATGTGAGGTGTTGAGTCTCGTGGCTTAGACCCACACTCTCCAGCTGTCGAACGATCGGGTATTCAAGATACGGGCTTTCCTTGTCCAGAGAACTTGAGCTCCGCAGACTACAGATAAGTCCATAGATCAAGTTCAGAACGCAGCCGTCTATAATTCAGTTGTTTTGTCTTTACCAGTCGAATAATGCACAAGAACAGTGTAATGACTATTTAAGTTCAATATTAACTTAACAAACTAGGTCACATTCTACATAATCAGGTCTGAATAATCATCCTTGAGTAATTAATTGTCATTAAGATACAGCCTTCCATGCACTCTAAGAAGCATGCAATGGTTCCTCAAATACACAAACTTGAATAGGATTGGGAACTCAAATCCCTTACACTATCCAATCAACTTTCGATTAATCTCTAGAGGACAACAATGGCTGTTGTTAGACCACAATGAATCTAGAAAATCATCAGCATCCTGTATCAAACAAAACTTGTCCTGGAAAGAGAGTAGGTTTCAACACATCGGTGACTTACTCTTCAAATTCTTCAGGTATATTCTGCAAATTTAGATCATCATTCTGTTCCATGCATAGAACTACCAGTAGCCTCTTCCCCTTCCACGTCTTCCCCAACCCCTCCCCCTGCCGCCTCTTCCACCACCTCTCCCACCATAAGATATACCTTCCAATGCTCTATTAACAAGCTGATTTTGCATGCCACCAGCTCCACGGCCCTTCTTTGTCGCCAAATTATTTGATCCATTAGCTGCAGTAGCAGGTCGCTTCACCCTGCACGACAATTATGCAACTTAGCAATTGATTTGTTTCAGGGGCAAACCGTAGAAAGAGTCCACTTCACACATGTATGAAGACGAACTTAGTTTTATTTGGTTTTATTCTATTATAGTTTTATTTGGTTTTATTCTATTAAAGTTAATGCAGCTCATCAACTCCCCATCAGGTTTCAATCATGTGGACTAACTTTTTATTCTATTAAAGTTAATGCAGCTCATCAATCCCCCATCAGGTTTTAATCATGTGGACTAACTTTCAGAACAGCCTAAAAAACATGGAGGATAGAAAGAAATCTAGCAATGAGCAGAAAACAATGGTTAAAGTTCAAACAGGTAACTTACCCAGTTGTAGTTGCAGTGGAGGGCACAGAAGGTTTTATAGCTTCTTTCCAAGAAAGGTTGACACTCTTATCTCCAATGAACGCAGGTGCTTTTGAATGTAAGGGCTGAACAGGTAAATAGTAAAAGATAAGTTGCTGAGAATTTAGGCACACAGGCACATGCTATGTAATTGGAAAAATTTCTCTCCCTTTTACCTTTGTCATAGCTAAAATGTTATTGCAGGTACGCAATCCAGTTGTTGTATTCTGCTTTTGAGTTTTCTGCAAGCAGAAAATGAAGGATAAAGTCAAAAAGGAAACAGAAAAAAAACTAAATATACTGCCTTTTAAGAATAAACTCACAATGCTATCCTTTGCTTCATCAGATTTAGCAGCTGCCATCGCTTTGTTGTGCTCAGCCATTCCCTGAGTTAATTTCTTCATGGTGGCCCTAGTTAGGTCTTCAACACTACTCAATCTGGATCACCATTCATTAAAAAATTAGTACGAACAGCATACAAGAAGCATTATTAACTATGATGACAACAATTCAGCTGAGGATTATAGGTTTGAGGGCGCTTCAAATTTTCTTTTCCGTTGGAGCATTCTATACTGATTTGTTAACTTGCAGCCAACCTGGACCTCTATGTTGAACTGTTTTAGTTAAATGATGGATTACAGCCATATCTTATGCATCCCTAAGCAATTGTTTGTTCCTCAACAAGTTTTGTAAGTCTGTTTGGTACATTGTATCTTTTTGTTAGTCATTGGTAAATATACAAAGGAAGGAGAGAAAAAGATATACAGATTGGCGCGAGCAAGAGAAAGGAGGAGTCACGATTTAGGAGTTGTGAAATGTATTAAGGATGAGCATCAAAGAACTCTCGTTAAAGACAATGACATTAAGGACAGATGGCATGATTATTTTGACAAATTATTTAATGACGGACAAGATAAAGTTTTGGATAATATCTCGGTGCCTCTCAAGGATTTAAATCGGTGTTTTATAGGTAGAATCAAAGAGACAGAGGTAAAAGAGGCACTAAAGATGATAAAGAACGGAAAAGCTGTTGGACCTGATGACATCCCAATTGAAGTTTGAAAATGCCTTGGAGACATAGGAGTTAGGTGGTTGACAAATCTATTTAATAAGATTTGGCGCACTAACAAAATGTCAGAGGAATGGAGGAAGAGTGTCTTGATACCTCTATATAAGAACAAGGGAGATATTCAAAGTTGCGCCAACTACCGAGGCATAAAATTGATGAGTCACACGATGAAACTATGGGAGAGAATGATAGAACGAAGATTAAGAAAGAATGTAAAGATTTTGGAGAATAAATTTGGTTTTATGCCGGGTCGATCTACTATGGAGGCAATATATTTGCTTAGACAACTTATGGAGCGTGCTCGAGTAATGGGTAAAGATCTCCATATGGTCTTTATAGATTTGAAGAAAGCATATGATAAAGTACCTAAGGAGGTACTATGGTGGTCCTTAATGAAGAAAAAAGTTCCTTTGAAATATATTGAACTAATTAAAGACATGTATAGAGATGCAAGGACACATGTGAGGACAGGTAGGAGGCAAACAAGTGAGTTTCCTATCACAGTGGGATTACACCAAGGGTCAACGTTGACTCCATTCTTGTTTGCGGTAGTTATAGACGAACTAACAAAATCCATCCAGGATAAGATGCCTTGGTGTATGATGTTTGCAGATGATATTGTCTTATGTGCGGAGACTAGAGCGGAGATCAATGCAAAGTTGGAATTATGGAGACAAATGTTGGAATCAAAAGGATTTAAACTAAGTAGAGTGAAGACTGAATACATTGAGTGTAAATTCAGTTCCAACCGAGTAGAAAAGCATGATGTAGTGACGTTAGATGGGGTGGAGATACCTAAGCGGGACCATTTTTGATATCTAGGATCGATAGTACAGATGGATGGAGAAATTGATGGTGATGTGACCTATAGGATCCAGGCTGGATGGAGTAAGTGGAGAAGTGCTAGAGGTGTGTTGTGCGATAAAGGAATTCCTATATGGTTGAAAGGCAAGTTTTATAGGACAATTGTTAGACCAACATTGTTATATGGTAGTGAATGTTGGGTGACTAAGAGGCTACATATACAAAAGATGAGTGTAACAGAAATACGAATGTTGTGGTGGATATGTGGATATACAAAAAAGGATAGAATGAGAAATGATAATATTAGTAAGATGGTTGGAGTGGTACCTATCGAAAACAAGATGTGTGAAAATCGTTTACGTTGATTTGGACACGTAAGACGCAAACCTGTAGATGCTCCAGTTAGGAGAATAGAGGCTATGGATGTTGAAAGAAGAGTTAAGACTAGAGGAAGACCGAAAAAGACTTGGAAAGAAGTAGTTTGGAAAGATATGAAGGTTTTAGAATTGGATGAGCAAATGGCCTTGAATAGGAATCTATGGAGGAGGAAGATACATATGGACGATCTAACATGAATTCAGATATTGGTTCATATAGTCTACCCCAATCTCTTGGGATAAAGGCTCTGATAATGATGATGATGATTGGTAAATATCTGGATTAATACATTAATTGAACTTATATATATATATATATATATATATATATATATCAGTTTGAGGACTCCTTAAAAACTGGGAACAAAATGGGAATAAGAATGAAACAGGTCATCAACAGATGTCTGTCTAATATACTTCATCTAGTGATCCCTAAATAGCTCACATCAGATCTTATTGGTATAAATCCCTGTTGCTCAACTTCTGTTCATTCCCACAACAAGAATTTTAAGATAAAAAAGATACAAATAATATGTCTTCAACAAGATCAACTTATTATTCTGTACTTAAACCAATAAACACGAATAAATTATGACTGTTATACACACAGAAAATTTCTTCAAGATACAGTAAGAAGAAAAGAATCAGTTATATTTTATTTTTAAAATTTATAACATAGGGCAGAAGAGAAGCTAGGTTACCTCTCAGTGAAGTCCTTGTAACACTCTGAGAAGTCCTCCCCAAGCCTATCTGATGGCTGGCCAGTCACAATCTTGTAACCACATAGACTATTTGTAGCATTGGGAGCCTATGTAACAATAATAATCAAATCAGCATTGCACAAAAAAAATTTATGCAACATGATGGTGGTTAAGGAAATTTTGTTTTTAAAATGCCTAAAAAAAAAAAAAACCTTGTGAGCTAAATGGTGAAATGAAAACAACAAGCATTCAACATAGGTAAAGTTTGTTTCTTCTCCAGTCTTCCTCCGAGGCATGTACTTCTGAGAAAGAAAGAAACAAAAAAGATTTATAGATAAAGAAAGTGATATAACTATAAACATGTGATACAATAATTATCACAAAACTCCAAAAATTCAGCAAGATATACCTTTAAAAGCTGAACAACAGAAGGAAGAATCTGGCGTGAATCCTGTGGTGTTGTGTAAGGAGAAATTTCTGCTAGAGCTTTGAGCAAATCCAGCTTTCGTTCCTCTGGAAGCTGTAAGACACAAATATTTTAGAATATATTCCTTACCAGAGTACTAGCTACTAAGTAGAATAGATAAGGGGTCATGCCAAAATCTACACAAAACACAGGTCCTCCAGAATTTCTAGTAATAAGAATTTCCCATTTTCAGGGGGCATTGAGATGTAAAAAATAACCAAGAGACACACCATCATATTTAAGAAACATTTCT
This sequence comes from Heritiera littoralis, assembly GCA_031772115.1. NCBI lineage: Eukaryota > Viridiplantae > Streptophyta > Magnoliopsida > Malvales > Malvaceae > Heritiera > Heritiera littoralis. Next base: position 2,276,521 of record JAPDPK010000026.1, on the reverse strand, counting down.
ACAGCTCCTAAAGCATTAACATTTCAAATTTTTGTACTAAATGGATGTTAGTATGTGTTAAGGTGCTTATAAATTTTATAAATGCTGCTGATATTGTTGCCCTTGAGCTGCTTTCCAGCAAACTCTGTTGCTATTCAAAAATTAGTCTGAACCATATAACATGCAACTTTTGCATTAAAACTTCCATGCCTTCCAGATTTCCCACCAACAAGAAGCTATAAACATATATTTGGATCTAATCAATCACAATTTCAGAAGCTCTGATTATTAACTAAAAGGTACCGAGCCAAATAAAGGAATTCAAGAACTTCAAATAGAAAAAGATAAATGCCCAAGCTAGCTCAGAGAAAAACTAATAAGATTCATCCGCAAGAAGAAGAAGAAGAAGATTAAATGCAGTATATTTACTGCACTGATATCAAGGTTCATCCAAAATGAGCATAGATTACATGTGTTGCAGTACTTGAGGTCACAAAATACTATTTCACCTTATCAAAAACAGGTATAATGTGCTTGTTTAAGTAGTTGAGAAACTTGCTGCCAGATGCACCCCTCTGTAAAATGATTTGGAGGTAAGAGAGAGCCAAGAAAGTTCAAATATGAGAAGAATACTTAATAGATGAAAAGCTGATATTCAGTAATACCAACTGCAGTCCTTACCACAAAAAATGGAAGAGCCATGAACAGGCATGATATCAACCTATCAATATGATCTGCATCTGAAACCTGCATCCAAAAGCCATTTGAATAGCTACAAAGTAAGTCCAAGACAATGGCAGTGCAATGGTGAACATCAACGAGACCATGTTGACTAATAAAACTATTTTTAATATTTTATGGTATCAAATCTTTTCTAATAGGCATCTACACTAACTTATGCAAAGAGATTACTTGGTAAATGTAATGCATCATAAAGAATCAAGTCAGGCATCAGGCATCATAAAGAAAAGATTCCAAACCAGTATTCAGCAATCAAGTACTCACATCAAATTGAGCATCTAAATCAGCCTGCCCTTCAATTATTCCAATAAGTTCCTTCAAGCGCTCAGGAGGAGCTTTCTCCCCAAATATGGTTAAACTTTTTAAGAAGTCCATAAACATTCTGAATTCAGCCCCAGTTACATCTTCTAAACTCTGCAATGGAATTAAATAAAATCAATCCTGCATCTTCCACTCCAAGTTCAAAAGCGAAAGTTCAAAATTCAGGGTGAAGAAGGAGAGGATAGATACAAAATACAATGATGAATGCTTAAGTAGTAAAATCAAAATAGTACCTTCTTAATTAAATCAGTTATATGCCTTTCCATTTCCTCCTGAGGTCTCAAGAGTTCAGCTTTAAGAGGAAAAACCTACAAACAAAGTTGATTTCCCCTCAATTATCATCACAAAATAATGCATGAGAACAGCAACGATGGGTAAACAAAGAAGCAGACCTTATCCCGTATAAAGCACAAAACCTTGTCACGAATAGTGTCATCTTGACCTTGGTCCTCAATATTCCAAATGTTCTTAAATAGCGCTGTCAAGGACTCTGCGTTCACAAGACAAGCTAGTCATCAAGAATAAAACTATAAAGAACAATTATAGAAAATGAAGAGCTTGCATCGTGGATTCGTGCCAAATTTAAAAGGATATCACAACATAAGAAAGTGGTTGATTACACTTATCAAGATAAGCATCGCAATCTAACTTAGTATTTCATTAAACAGATGCCCAAAGTTCTTTTATTTACAAAGCTCTTGACCTAACCTAGACAACCCAAACATCTTCTTGCCCATTGAAGAGGAAAATGAAAAAGAGGTAATATGAATCTTAAGACCCACAAACTTAGCCATAACGACCTGGTGAAAAAGCTACATTAAAAGCACTTATAAAGAGCATAATAACCAAATGTCATGAATTTTGGAGACATTAAAAAACCATGAAACATGCCTTACCAATAAAGAATGCTATCAACTCAAAGTATCAAAATAACAAATCTCAAGTTCAAACAAATTTTGCAGTAATATTACCAATAACAAATAGTCAAATTTCACCATTACAAAAAATTTAATGCAGAAATTACCAGAATTCGTTATGATGCAACATTACCTTTCACATCCAGCCTCAATACAGACATTAGGGCTTTATAAACAGCATCGCGCTCCACAATCTCCTCTAGAAGAAACAAGGTAAAGCAAAGACAAGGTTAAATACACAACATAAAACTCATGCTTTGACATAGTAACTGTACCAACTATTAAAAAGAATTATAATTTTACCAGCACTAAGGAGTTGCCCTAAAATGTCTACTATTTTAGAAATATACTCCTTTGTATCCTTGCAAAATAAAGGAAGTCCCCGAATCGCTTGCACCCGAACCTATAAAAAGTTTAAGTTTAACTAGATTGAATACAGTTACTAAAAACTCTACTTTAATCTCCCACTGTTGTCAGCAGCCAAATTTAGTAAAAAAGAAAATAAATTTAAAGAATACTAGTATAATAGTAAAAAGTGCGTAGATTATATATGAACTAACCGCCAAATCTTCTTCTTCAATCAAATCACAATGCGCATTGAGAGCACGACTGGAGAGGTTAGGGAAGAACTTGAAGAAGCGAGGAATTAGCTGCGCTGCCAATTGTTTCGCCTTTAAGCTTGTTTTCGTGGCATCTATGATCCCTTCGTAGTCTGTCACATTCTGTATAAAAAAAATAAACAAATTAGAGATAGAAAAAGGAAAACCCTAGAAATAGAGAGGCAGGAGGGGCCAACCTGAGACTTGTCCTTGGCCTCGTTGAGGCGCTCGCCGAACTCGTAGAGCTTCTCGATTTGCTGGGCTTCCTCGGAAGCGTCAGTCATTTGGTGGATTTAAGGATAGAAATAACTGAGACGCTGAAAATTCAACAATATTAACATAAGAAAAAACAAAAGAATTCAACTGAAGAATTATAGTATTATTTGAGCGGGTTCTTCTGGGTTTTTTGTTCTCTGTTTGGTTACTGGGAAACTGAGAGAAAAAACGAAAGAACGGAATTAGAAGAGTGTAGAGAGTAAAAGGGGAACCTGAGAGAGTACTTGGAGAAGAAGACTCAAGTTTTTCTTTTTTTTGGCTAGTTCAAGTGACGAAGAAAAAGACGAAGGCTATTTTCGTTTTTACAGACCGACCCGACTCGACTCGACTCGCCCGCCGGTCGGGTCCATTATTTTGTAATTTATTTAATAGTAACTGATTGGCGATTGCGAGCCTGCACTTGCATGACTAGTTACAAATTGAATTTGTAAATTTTACCCACGATATAAGAATACTAAATAAAAAAATATACATTAAAATTTAATAAAAATTATATATAAATTTAACAAAAGTTAAAAAAATTTTTGTATTTGACATGTATCATGAAATTTGCATATTTTACATTATACAAATACAAATTGCATATACAAATTATCAAATCAAGTTATGATTAAAAATAAACATTATGCTGAGTTTTATCATAAAATTAATAATTGTAATTATGTAAAAATTTTATTTTAGAATTTATAAAAAATGCAGATTAGGTTCTTAGCTTTTTCTACTATTTGACCTATTTTCTGATATGACTATGCTATGCTCATCATTTTTCTGAACATGTTAACTGTAAAATGTCTATGGGACCAAATAATTGCAAAGACAACAACATAGCATAGACAATGTTTGCTACTGATTTCTGTTGATAATAATGTTTCTCTTGTTGTCTAAACTCATAAAAGACATGTAACTTCAGCTGTTTATGATCCATGCTTCATAGTACTTTGATCATTCTAATTAGATTCTTGCATCATGAAACTACCAGAAAGATAAAAATGTTCATGAAAAAAACTTAGCTGATAGCACATAAATGAATATAATCTCAGATGAAAGGAGATCGGTTATGTCATCGATAACATCATTTCAATGGAAGAAGAAATGTAATATTGCCTCAGTGGAAGCATTATAGCTTCAGACTTCTTCACAAAGCAACATTGCAATTCAGCAAATATCATCTGAAGAAGCTATAGGTTGGGCATGTCTAAGACTTGTAACACATCCTTGAACTCAAAATCACATGTTTCTTTATTGAAACGTTCAACCAGCTTGTATCTCACATCATTCAGATAAAAAGATAGAGTGGTTTCCAGGAGCCACTTCGCTTCCTCATCACTAAGCTTGCTGGTAAAAACAATATCTCCGCGAATGAGTACCAAGTCCTTGCTTTCTGCAAATTCTGTGTAAAAGGATGCAGTGAAGTATGGAGCTGCTTGAGTTCCTCTAGCTTTGTAATCTTCAAGACCAGTGAAAAGTATGTGTGGCAACTGCACTGCAAGAAAATTCTGAATAAACATTCAAGCAAACTAACAACTTCATGGATGGATATAAAATTTTTCTGTCTATTTCACTGGCATCTGTCATCTAAATACCCAAATGGGGGGCCTCATGCTGATACTGTTTACCGTAACAAATAACACTAATTGCATACCTAGGCACTCATTACAAATATTTGGAAATCAACAGGCAAAAAATCTGTTGCACTACTTTGATTTATCATCCATGCACACACGAAATGGCCAATAGATAGAAACTACTGCAACCAAAGCTTTTCTATGATGCTTTGCCTAATAGGTATCACATAGTATGGTAGAGAATAGAAATGACAAACTTGTGAATAATTACCATGGAGAACTGGTCCTGTCTTGTTTGATAATACACACATAACTTAATAGCTACAAAATGCACAATTCGATAACCCATAACATGATTATGCCAGGATACAAAATACTAGCTATGAGTCATAGTTATATAGCTCATAGGCCAAAAAATTCAACCAACACAAAAGAAAGAAATCAACTTTCATATAAAACCAATATGACAAAATTCAAAGACAGCTGATCATTGAACAAACCTTGAGAAAACATCGTTGTGTAACCACTTCCTCTCCACAAAGGAGTGACAAAATATCGGCTGCTGAGACAGATAGAAGTAATACAAGCAACAATTATAGAACCAAATAATGTGTTTGTAACAACAGAAACAAAGGAAGAGAATGGATTACCAATCTGAGCTTCTTTGTTCCAACAAACGGTAAAGTTTTGCCTTCATGGTCAACCCAATATGCCCTCTTCCCAAATGATACTGAACATTAAAAAAAAACGCTTAAACAATTTGTTCTCTTGTATAAATAACATAAAAAATGAAAGGGAAAAAAGCTGAGTAATTGGGTACTTTACGTCGTCCCAAATAGAAGCAAGGTCCTCCGGTGAACGGTTCTTTGCTCTGTCCAAATCCATGATGGAATCCAATGGCTTGGGTTGTAAAGGCGTGAACCCAGTCGCAAACCTCGAAGTCCTGAAAACACCAAGCGAACCCCATTTCAAGAAATCTCCTGGGATCGCTTCTTTTCGCGGGATTTGGCCATATTGCTGTAAAGAGAAAGCGGAGAAGCTGCACTTGGAAGCCAAGAAGAAGATGGCGCTTCATTGAGTAGGATAGCTCTCAGTGACGAGGAAGCTTTTGCGGTTCTAGTGATTCTTGATGTTAAGCTTTGCATTGTATATCATGTACTGTATTCGAGTTTCGAGGAGCGGTCTCAACTCAGCTCCAACTCGACTCGTAGGGTGATTTTATCAAACGCTCTCCGTGCAACTGCAACTTCTCAGGGGAAACTACAGAGAGAAACGCGCGCGTAGAAAGAAAACGCAGCGTTTAGGAAAAGTCAGGCTTTAGGCCTTAAATTGTGCACCTAACATGACTTGGACCCTCGGGTCCAATTTTGCATCTTTTGACCCAATAACACAATCGTCGGATCCCTTTCATCATGTTGTAATGACTAGCTCTAGCCCACTGGAGTCGTAGACGGGCCTAAACACCGTCTCCATCTAAACCCCGAAAGAACCATAAACAAAAACGTTGTCGTCTTAAAAGTTTCTGCAAATTATCACGCAAGTTTAGCCCCAAGTGTACTTTGCCCAACTATCTCCATACCAAAAACAAAGATTTGAGAACTTGCTCAAGTCATTTACACACTCGCATCGCATAGAACAAAACATATATGATTCAGATATGATCTGAAACACAGATATATAGAACATAGATATAATCTCAAAAATACAATTTAAAGGCTCTCATTCATCTTCATCCCCAAGACTCCTAGTCCTTTTTTTTTTCTCGTCTCTTGTAAACACTAGTTAAAGTCAAAACATGTGCCGAAATCTTGACTCCCAATGCCCTCCTACTATTCCTTCTTTGGCTGTGTGGAGGTCAGGTACCTAAAAGCACCTAGAGAAAGTTCCCACCAAGCACAAAAAAGACATCAACAAGATTAACTTCTGAATCTTATGTATCGGTTCTATAATTTGATCCATCTTCTTCCCTTCCATCCTAAAATTTGGTTTCTCTGCATTATGTGCATCTTTTCAAGGAGGCAGCCAACACTTGCTTCATCAAGACAGACTAAGCGAATCCCATCAAGGCTTCGATTAACAATAATGGTTAAACGACAATGTTCTGAGCTTCACATTTCCTTGTTCTGGGTGACAGTTCAGCATTTCGTATGAATTAAAGAGATTCTAAAGCAAAAATGTTTCAATTCGGCACTGGCGCACTGCCCACTTGCCTACTCAATAATCCAGAACAGTTTTTTCCTTGGACTTTTGCTCTATTGTTTTTGACCAGAAAAAGTCCAAGCATGATATTCATAGCTTTTGAGGGTTTTTTTTTTTTTGACATTTGACTTTAAAGTTCTCATCAGAGGTCAGTATCTGGAACTTAGAACTGGATCAGATTAAGTATCAAAGCAGATTATCAGACAACGAAAGAGAGGCAACAGAAAACTGCAGTTAAAAATCGAACTTATACTGGTTATGTATACTGCCTCGTATGAGAGCCACAATCACACACCGGACTTACCCTGCAGACAAATAATTTTGGATTCTGTAGCTTTACCAGTTCAAAAATGAGGAATGTGTTTACTAAAACCTGATTTGGAGTTGGAGTTGGGATGAGAAAATGAGTGACATGAGCAAAAGAAAAAAAAATTGAAGTAAAAGCAGCAAATAAACCACTTAACTTTAAAAAAAAATCCAAAAAATGTAGAAAATCACGAGCAGAGAAAAACATTTTACTTAACCAATGTCCGTTGAATAAAAAAAACTTAATACCCTTTAAATAAAATTTCGAATTTAAACCTTGTAAATAAAAAAAAAAGCAGTATTAAGAGATTCTGTCGTATCGGATTCGATCGTAATTTGATTTCGGATTAATCAAATCCGAAATGATTTTAAAATACGAGAGATTTCGATCAAAAAAAATACGTGTATATGCACGCACACATATGGTGTATATAATTCTTATGAAAATCCTAAACAAAATAGAAAAGAGGCAAATCCATTAACATTACAGATCTCAAAGAAATTTTCATATTAAAAAGTTCTCACATTTGTCGCACCGCTAACTTTTTTGAATAAAAAAAAATTAAGTCAAGAACAAGAAGACCAAATTTCAGATGTGGCAAAATCTGGTAGGAGAATGTCCACCAAACCCAGAAGTGTGTCTAGCAAATTTAATACTGTAATCCAAAAGCATATTTGAGATTTCTCTATTCAAAAGTGGGATCCCACAGCAAACTACTGCCCATACCTGGCTCCTCTAGTGGTGCCAAAAGTTAAGAAAAAGGAATTTGAGCGTGAGATAATCCTAGCAGCTTTCACTATGCTCACAAGGAAAAGCTTACCTCCACTTGAGACATTACGGGAAGGGGCAAGTAAAATAACAATTGATGCATACTGTAGATAGAGTAAAGCTAAGGCAAATGGCCCTGATTAATCTGTTTGTCGCGCGTTATAAAAATTAGATAAAATGCTTTAATTTTACATCAATGAGTTTGCACGTTCTAAAAAACCAAATTGCAAAGAAAGGATAATAATCGTGTAATAAATAATATCAAAATCAAATTTTTTTTTACAAATATCAATTTTTAACCATCCTCTTTACGCCAAACACCGTAATAAAGATAGAAAAGATGGAACAACTCCACACCAAACAACCCAAAATGAATTAGCCACGAATAAAACGTCACGGAAAAGAGTAAGAATATATGATCTTTAATCATTACTCAAATCCGTGACTGGAATCCTCATATGAATTATTGTTTTCTGATATGGATATGATTAAGTAGATCCTACCTTAAATTTCTAACCGTAGGCCAGAGTAGTGTCGAAGGGCAATCTTTTATTCGTAGTCACCAATTGTGTTGTGTATTTGTGTTTGCTTCAGTGTTTCAGAGTTCTTTTTCCTCACCCAATTTTGAGTGACTTGAATCTATTTGAACAGTATCTTTCTCTCTCTTGTACGATTGGATTCACGGGAGTTGATTATCTTTGGTTGCGCCAATTTAATAGTCTGCACTACTATTGCTTTCTTTGTCCTAAGCTACCCACTACTGGCCTGACAATTATGCCTGCCCTTTGTCCATCTTCTTCCTCCTTCACTTGTTTGCTTGCCATTTTCATTTTAACTATAAACTCCTCCAATTGTCTAGCCATCACCACCAACGCCACACGCCGCCCACGCCAACTTTCTGTCGATTACTATGCAAAATCCTGCCCTCAAGTTGAGCAATTAATCGGCTCCATCACCTCCCAACAATTCAAAGAAGCCCCTGTTTCTGCACCTGCCACCCTCCGCCTCTTCTTCCATGACTGCTTTGTAGAAGTAATGCAAATTATATTCCATGAATTAGTTCTCCATTCATGCACTTGTTAGCATTAACTTTATGTAGACTCCCAACCGGGGAAGTTTTAGCAGTTGATTAATCAAAATTTTTGCATGGATCGTTGTTGTAATGCAGGGCTGTGATGCATCTATCCTTATAAGAACAAAGCCTGGAAGTAAGATATTAGCTGAGAAGGATGCAGAGGAAAACAAGGACCTGAGAACTGAAGGGTTTGATACAATAATGAGAGCCAAGACTTTGGTGGAGAGCAAGTGCCCTCGCGTTGTTTCTTGTGCAGATATTCTTGCAATTGCAGCCAGAGACTTTGTCCATTTGGTTAGTGCTTTATATTTTCTCCTTAAAAACTTTTATAAGTGTTGATTTGCTTCTGATGCATTGCATATTATTTCTCTTTACAATCAATTGCTCAGGAGAAAAAAATATAGATACTTCGGTTTCACTCTCGCCCATCAGTCAATTATTGTAGGCGTACTTTCCTACTGAGATGATGCTTCCAAAGTAGAAGGATTGGGAAAATATATTTATGTTACTTATGCAATACAGCTATACTTAACATTTTACACTGTGCTGTAATAAGACACGCAAAAAAAAAATCACATTTTCAAGTGCCTAATTTGTCTACAATGAAGATGCGTCATTAACAGCCAAGATCCGCTGCAAACTTGTCCTGCTTGATCTTGACTTTCGATCTGTGTCTTCAAGATCATTGAATTTAAAACATTATCAATGTTAAGCTAATTGAGTCTTGGTTTTATTCATCTTAAAATATTGTAATTTTTGACAAAGGAAGGGGGAAGTCTATTTTATTTAATGGGCAATAGATTTACTCTGATTTTCAAAATTAATGTGTTTCCAGGCAGGGGGACCTTATTACCAAGTAAAGAAAGGAAGGTGGGATGGAAAAATATCAATGGCAACCAGGGTCCCCCATAACCTCCCACATGCAAATTCAACGGTCGATCAAATGATCAAACTCTTCAGCTCAAAAGGGTTGAGTGTCCAGGACCTGGTTGTTCTCTCAGGTGCCCATACCATTGGCTTTGCCCACTGCAAGCACTTTGTGGACAGACTCTACGATTACAAGGGCACCAAGCAACCTGACCCTTCCATTGATCCAAGGCTGCTAAAGTCCCTAAAAATGTCATGTCCACATGCTGGTGGCAATGATGACATTGTTGCTCCATTTGATGTTACCACCCCGTTCTTATTTGATCATGCTTATTATGCAAATTTGGAGGGCAAATTGGGTTTGTTAGCTTCAGACCAAGGTCTATTTTTGGACCCAAGGACCAAGCCTCTAGTCCAATCTCTTGGTCAAGATAAGGCAAAGTTCTTCCAGGCGTTCACAGCTGCCATGGACAAAATGGGTTCAATTGGTGCTGAAAGGGGTAGTAGACATGAAGAGAAAAGGAAAGATTGTAGTATGCACATTTGAATCTTCTTGTTTCCCTCGTTCCTGGTTTTTCCTTGTAAATTTCTTTCTTTTAATTGGGTTCTAGGCTTTTTTTTTTATTTATTTATTTATTGGTTTAATAGGTTGGTTTTGGTTTTGACAGTTTGGGATTTTTTGTAGTCTTATAGTCTATAGATGGGGTTTTAGTGAATTGTTAGAGAGTTTAATCCCCAAAGAACCTGGGAGACTTACCAATTACCATTATTGTGTCAAGATAATATAACTTTCCATTACCTTTAAATTATTTTTTTACCTTAGCAAAATTAGAGAAGGGAATTTTGTAGATTTGCCATTAAACTAGCTATAATTACATATATCAATTAATCCAAAAAAGTATAAACATTTGGAAGTGAAATAGAAAAAGAAGTATCATCAAATTTGGAGTCCAAGACCCCAAAAAAGGCCACAAAAGCCAAGCACTCCCTTTCCATTTCCCCTACTTTCCTTCCCTAATACGCACCAAAAATGAGCAAAGAACTCGTTTAGTCACTGAAGGAACAGCGAAACCTAAAATCAGGTCGATGAGAGTTGCAGTCCAAAGGAGTTGCCTCTGCCAGCGTCAAGGTCAGTCTAAAACTAATCTCTCTTAAACTAAAACTAAAATATTCTTATTATCCTAAACATCATCAAGTTATCATTTTTTTCCCATGCGGACAGCCCCATTGTGTCTGAAATTGAACCTGGCCTCCTTGTTCTCGTCGGACTCCACAATTCCAACACTAACAGACACCGATTGCATGTAATAAAACATCTCCTCTGACTATCTTTTTAACTTCATATTTTTGAAAGGAGTAGCTAATTTTCCACACATTGCATTGTTTTTTTCAATTTCTTTGTTCTCAACATCTTCACTCTTAGCCCCTTTTTTCTCTTCCACTAGAAATTCCATGAAATAATCAGGCTGCCTTATTCTTTCTTCTATGTTCTCTTTTAATTCCTTTTCATTTAAGCTTTCACCTTTATTAAAAACACTTTATTTCCCACAACTTATCATTGCTTAATTTGAATTTCTTTTCCTACCCACCTTTTACCTTCATTCTTTCACTTTCTGCTATTCCTTCCTATTCTTCTTTTGCAATTTATAACCACATATAACTGAACATTTTTATCTCCTCATCCTTTAATTGATGTGGCATTTGTTGCTGATGTTACATTAATAACTGAATTAGTCACCTGATAACCTTTCTTCCGTAATTCACCTTCAATAACTGAGCTTCTTTTATTTCCTCCATAAACTAACTTTTCCACAGTTACATTTCTATTATTTACTGATTCCTTAGTGGCTTCTGTAGACACCAAATTTTTTCAAATTGATAGTTTTAAACTTAATCAAACCTTCAAAATCCAAAATAAAACATTGGGCTTCAAGGCCCATTAAAATGAGTAAATTTATTTTTATTAGTATTTTATTTGTATCTATTTGTTTTATTTTTATTATTTTGTTTTTATTTTCATTTTTATTATTACTATTTTTATATATTTGTTTTTATTTATTTGTTTTGTTATTATGTATATTATTATTGTTATTGTTTTTTTATCACATGAGTTTTATTATTATTATTATTATCATTACTGTTTTTTTTATTATTATTATTATCTTTTCTTTTTATTACTATTATCTTTTTATTTCTATTATTATTATTATCATTATTATTATTTCTATTATTATTATTATTATTATTATTATTATTATTATTATTATTATTATTATTATTATCATTATTATCATCGTCATCATCATCAGTCCTATTGTACAGTGAAGCATTAAATGCTTCGGATTTACCAAATCTACCGGCCAGATCTGCCGGTTCCCTGCCCAGCCGCCGGCGCCGCAACCCCCGGCAAAATCATATTCCCCATGCCGTGAATCCCGCTCCAACAGGAGCCTATCGATTCTGTGATTTTGAAAGGCTAGAGGGGGTTTCAAAATCGATTTAAGACCCCAAGCAGAGATTTTTGGGGGATTTCTTCGGACAGGGAGGAGAGAACGAAAATCCTAAGCACTCACCGCCATAGCCACTACCCATCACCACCGAAGCCACTCACCACCATCATCACAGTTACCCACCAACATCATCACCAACCACTCACCACCGAAACCCCTAAGCACCACCACCATCATCACCACCGAAGCCCCAAACACCACCACCCAAGCCAAAACAAACCCTAATCCAGATCTGAAAACCCTAACCCAGATCTGGAGAACCTAAAATCCGAAGACCCCGGGGTTCCAGATCTGAGGTCCAAACCCTACCACCTGCAAAAAAAAGGAAAACAAACCAAATAACAACAACCAAAAAACCACAACACGATTCAACAACCAGATCCAAAAACCAAAAAGAAGAAAACCAAAAAAAAAAGGGGGTAGGGAGACTCTCGGCCTAAGTCAGATCTATAGGGTTAGAGGGATTTTTTGGGTAAACGGAGGTTAGATCGGTGTAGAGGGAAAGGAATAGGAGTTTTTTAGGCTTACGGGAAGGTTTCCGGCGACCGGAGCACGACGGAGTGCGGCGGCCGGCACGGCGGCAGCCGTTCGGGAGGGTGGAGGAGTTGAGAGGATTTTCAGAGGATTTTCGAAATTTTTTTTTTGGAAACCGGTGAAAATGAGTGAAAAAGAAAAAAAGCAACCTTATATAAAGCACCAAAACGGTGCGTTTTGATCCCAGAGGATCCGCGTGCCGCTCCGGCCCGACCCGAGATCCGCGCGTTCACGCCCGACCCGGCGCTTCGACCCGCTCGCGACCCAGTTTCCTTGGTAGACTTGGCCTTGGTCTTGGGCTCGATTTTGGGCCCTCCTTTGGAAGGTTTTCTTTGGGTCCCAAGCCCAATCCGTGGGTATATGTTTTTTCCTTTTATTTAATTATTTATTTGGTATTTATTTATTTATTTACTCTGTTAAATATGTTATTTTATGTATTTTTAATACATTTGCATAACATAAAAATAAATATTTGTTTGTATATAAAATCCTTTAAAAGCTAATAATTTTAAGTTTAATCATAGAATTAATAATAAATATATAGTTTTAAGATATATATATATATATGTATATATATAAAATATAAATAAAAAATAAAATATGTAATTAAATTATAGGAGATATATATATATGATTTTAAAAAATATATAAATAAATATATAAATAAGCATGTAAATAAATATACAATCATACATATAAAAAATGTATATGGATATGTATACAAAGTACATAAAATAGGTATACAAAGTACATTATTATATATTTCATTTCTATTATTTACTGATTCCTTAGTGGCTTCTTTTCTGTTACCAACTAAATCCTTGCCATCTAGGAAATTGTTACTACCAAAAATTATGAACTTAGCCTCTATAACTGCTTTTTCTTTTTTCTTGCCTTCTTCAGCTGACACCTCCATTTTTCACTCACGCGCCTATCTTCCAAATATAGTTTTCAGGCGCCATCAAGCAACCGCCATATCCATGATCCTTGCTTGTAGCCACCACAGATACACCATTCTCCAGCTTCACACCCCCACCTCACTGTCTTTTCCTAATGTCCTCACAGAAGCCACCCCCCAGATGAGCTCTCAATCTTAGTACTTCTGAATCAAACGCCTCTCTCTTAGTGACTCCACATAGTTTTTAGCCAAATGTCCCAACTTCCCAAATGAAAGATCAATGTTTTGATCATTTTCATACTTTGAAGTAGCCCAAATCTTCCTTCAATTCTTCCTAGGGATCTAAAAACCATCTATCCAAGCCAGATATATTATTCCTACTCGGATTCTCAAACGACCCCTTCCAATCCCAGTTTCCCCTTTCAAACTCTCCACCACTAGCAGTTTTCCTATTCTTTTGCCTATGACTTATGCATTTCCCTTAGTAAGCATATCTAGTGCCACGTTGTGAACTTGGATCCAGAAGAGTATTTTTGACAATCTTTCTCCAAAACTTCAACCATCTTCTATTCCTTGAACTCCAAACAATGTCCATTATTAACCATGGACTCTCCTCCATAGCTTTCCTCATCAACTTCTCATTCACAAAAGAGATACTCAACATATCCACCTCCACATCCCTTATCAATGGAACCATTTCTAACGACCAGAGGTATCTCAAGATAACCGCCACTCCTCTTCTATAGAACTGTTTATCCTAGATAATTTTGCAAACTAGCATGAATCTCAAAAAATTTCTTGATAGATCTTCACTTTCTTCAATGACAATCTCTAAATCCTCCATTTTTCCTAACCCTTCAATTAGGGAAAAACCTTGTTGCACGTTTAATAAGATAAGCTAAAAATTTGACGATATTGATGATCAGAAATGTAAAAACCAGCGTCCTAAACTCCTATCAATGGAAAACCTTCAGCAAATTCTGAATTTTATTCAAAAAATACCAAAGATTTTCAATCCTAAAAAAGCTAAAGACGTATCTATATCTTAGCAATTTAACAATAGAAACAGACGGACAAAAAATTGGAAAGGAAGGTAAGAAAAGGAAGCAAGAAAGCAAAGAAAACATGAAAAAACAGAGCCAAAAACTCAAGAAAAGCTCACAATGGAGAAAGACTCTCGACGGAGAAAAATCTCATTTAGAGAGAGAAGCTTTCATTTTAGATAGAGAACCTTTCTAACTGCAAACTGATTTTGAAAGTTCTATGAATCTTTTGTTGACAATTTCAGAAAAGCTTATATGCCAGATGCGATAAAAGATTATTTGGCTAACGATCCATTCTTTCTTTCATTGTTTTATTGGTAATTGCTTTCTTTTCTAATTTTTTAAATAAATAAATCTTTGTGATATCTGTAATTGGTCAACACTCAATTATTGTCATGATTAATGTTCTACAATGAGTTAGGAAACTTTCCATACTTAAACAAGGTTTAAACTTTTCAGAAATACAACTGAGGCAGGTAAAGAATCCTAAAATGATGTATTGGGTACCATTTGTTGACAGATCTTTGTAGAATTTTGTCACAAATGTTAAAATAAAAGCCAACCACCGATCAAGCCACTGGCACCATAAATAGAAAGAAATCTAACTTTGGGTGGGTTGAGCTAAAACCCACCATTACACTACCATTTTAGCTGCTTCCAACCACTGCCATGGAGAAGAGATGTCACCGGTGCTCTGCTGGAGGTCCGCTGGTACTGGTGGTGCTACCAAGGTGAAGAGGATGATGGTGAGCCATGAAAGGAAAACGGGAGAGGAGAGGGAGAGCTGCCCTTGTTCACCTCTCAAAAATGAACAGTATCAATGAGCTATACTGTTGCTTTTATATATATATATATATATATATATATATATATGCGCCAAGGGCAAGGACCCCTATATTCTGAATCATGTATTAATCCGTCTCGTTAAGGATTAATACATGTATAATATAGATATATTATATATATTTATGATCACACCTTATACAAAATATACTACCAAAATAATTTATATGATATTAATTATACTTAATTAGTCTACATTAATGAGATAATTCAACATTCTCCCACTTGGACAATTAAGTTAATTAACGAAAATATCATATAATATCAATATGTATTCATAAGACCTCTAAATACATTGTACCGAAAGAGTACAAATGTGTAGGCTTACAAATACTTTCAACAATAATAACTAATAAGCCTTTACAAACTTCAAAATGCATCATACCGACTAGGGGTGTAAATGAACAAAACGTTTGACGAACCGTTCGTGAACTCATTCGGTTTCTATTCGTTTATGTTCGTTTATTAAGCTTAACGAACGAACACGAACAACATTTTAGTGTTCGTTTGTTAAACAAACCGAACATGAACAGAGGTATGGTTCGTTCGTTTTTGTTCGTAAACAGGCTTGTTTATGTTCATTTATTGTTCGTTCATTTAAAGTTTCATTTATTGTTCGTTTATTGTTCGTTCGTTTTTCGTTTGTTTAAAGTGTCATTTGTTGTTCGTTTGTTTAAAGTGTCATTTGTTATTTGTTTATTATTCGTTCGTTTATTGTTCATTTGTTATTTATTAAAATACTAAAATTACTTATATTATATAAGTTATATAATATATATACCCTATTTTTAAGACATTAACTTAAAAAATTAGTATCTAATTTTTAAATATATTTGTACAATATAACTTTGTTGGTTTAAAAAATCAATAAAATATAATTATAATATAATTATAAAATTAAATTAGTTAATTATACTTAAAATAATTATTTTTTAAAAATTTTAAACATAATATACTAAAATAAAATTAATAAAAGTTTCATAATAAGTTAAGATTTCATTCATATGAGCTTATTCATTGATCATTTACATATATATATATGTTACACATATTTGTGTATACACATACATATATATGATACATTAATATATGTATATGTGTATAATATAAATTATATTTAAAATAGTAATTATCAATTTTAATAAAACATTGTTGATTTAAGTTGTATTAAAGATTTTGTATTAGATGATTTCAATTTACATGTGAAATTTAATCTTTATGTAAGATTTTTAATATTTAATATTTAGTTTGTTCTTATGCAACTTGTTCATGAACATGTGTTCGCGAACGCGTTCATTTAAGTGTTCGCGAACTCGTTCGTTTACATGTTCGCGAACATTAACGAACAATCCTTACCAAACAAACGAACAACATGAACGCACTCCTTAACGAACACAAACAACACTGAAAAACAAACGAACGAACAAAAACATCAGTTCGTTCGTTCGTTCGTGTTCGGTTCATTTACAGCCCTAATACAGACAGGGTACAAATGCGTAAACTTATAAAGACTTTAACAAAATAGTAATATTTGTGTGAAATAGAAATGATATGAAAAACAAAATCAATATTCATTTTGATTAGGTCCACGCATCTAAACCGAATAATGCATTGCTTCAACAGAAGCATATGAGACTAATACAGAATGTCTTCTCCAACAAATTGCCATATGCACCAAAATACGCGTAAATAGAATATGCATAAATGGCAAGTAGGAATCCATTTACATAACTATAGTTAATTTTATTACAGATCTCCCACTAACTTAATACAACAAATGGCTTTATATGTCTCATACAAGTGCTATGTCGTCAAAGCACTTCAGCAGCCAAACTCTTAGTTAGCCATAATGAGCTCTTTAAACCATGTTCTCTACAATCCAATCAAGCAATGGATTCCATTATTTTCTCTTTATCAAACTGAATGATGATATCTGAATATTTGATTCGTGAGAAACTCCTAGCATTTTGAGAGAAAAATATTTGTTGCAGCATTATCACAGTACATCTCCAACACTTCGAAATGGCAATCACAGAAAACCAGCCATGAGACGAAACTCTGCAGCCTAGATGGCACATCATGTAGCTTTACAACATGCTACATATTTAGCCTCTATAATCAAGGACGCTGTAAGCGTTTGCTTCACACTTTTCAAGAAACAGCTCCTTTATATCCACAAATATATAACCAAAATAATTTTCAATATCTGGATAGTGTGCAAAATTAACATCAGAATATCTGACCAAACCCAGAATGTCAGACTTGTCAATATCCAAATACTCTCTTTACAGCTTCCAGATCTCTATTTGTAGGATCGCTCAAGTATCTTCGAATTACATCTATAACAAACACAATATCCAAATGTGTATAGACTTAAGTATACACTAATTACCCACAATAAGGCATACACAACATTCGATGTGAACTCTTTCATTTTTATTTTGAAGACTTTGAATTTTCACAATATGTCACTTTTCACTAAATGACGTCTTAATAGGAAAATATATAATAAACCTACTCAACACTCAATGTAGGTTCTATGAGACCAATAATGTATGCCTATTGATATGTCACAAAGAATCTCAATCCTTAAAATAAAATAAAGCCTCACTTAGATTCTTCATCCTGAAATGACGTGACGACATGAAATGTCTCATACATTAGGTCAGTGTTACAGGCTGCTATTTGATATCATTAATTAGAGCACAATAAGTGCAAAACTACTCCCACTGACCTCGCAATGGATCCAATTATCAAACGATAATTTTCTCCTCAAAATGACAATCTTATTAAACTTTATATATTACAATTTGGATGTCTTTTAATGTTCATAAATGAACTCCTTGAGTTCGCAAACTGTATGTTCCACCTTAGGAACTACAAACTTTTAGGTTGCTTTATTTAGACATTTTACTATCCAAGATATAACTCCTAATCAAAATGAACTACTAATCGTCATCATGATTCTAAAAGAATCTTAGGTAGAAACAAGAAAAAAGGTTTCACAAAACAACCTTTTATAACTTTGTTTTAAGTGTAATTTGGTCTTAAATTCCTTCTTATTATTTAAAGCCTTGGCTAAATTTGGCTTTAAATCATCTACCTAATCTTTTGAGTCCCCTTTTGATCTACAATGATGTGACAACTAAAATAGATCTCATGCATCCTTATGCAACATAGATGCTTACTCATCTTGTGTGACTAATATCTAACTCTAAGAGTTTGAATCAGTATAGTCTCCTGACAAATATCAGAAACAGAAGACACATGAATTTCATATTCATGTTCTTCTATAAAGTCAAGTGCAGGTTCAAAATATGGTATTGGGATCAATCGTTGATTCTTTTGGTTTGTGGCTTTTCATTATCAAAAGATAACGCATATAGGACTGGCACAACAAAATATGCTTCAATAATTACTTTGTGAAGTTCACAACTCCCACTCTTTAAGTCATCCTCTAAATAGATTGTATTGTCAGACTTAATAATTCTAGTGTCACATAATCAAAAAACAAAATCTAAAATCTTTCTACTCTATATAATAACCAACAAAATTGCCGCTGATAATTTTCTCATCAAGTTTTCTTGACTGTGGGTTATAAGCCTTTTGGCCTAACTTTATAACCCTTAACACAAAAAGCGGCACAAACTCGGCTTCTTGTCTGACTACAATTTGGGATGCATCTAGGAATTGATTTTGCTTGGAGATCAACTTAGAATATGAGTTGCAATTTTCACAATTTCACTCCATCTAAATTCCAGACATTTGAAGTGATTCAACAGAAATCGTACCATATCAAAATATACGAATGATTATTATTGCAATCTCATCCTTATTGGTATTCCAAACACAATATACTAAGCGTCAATACATAATTATATAGTGCACTTAATCCGAAAATTGATATATTATCTCACCTAGCTTCATTAACATAACATTCATCACCACTATCTGATCATTACCTTAAGCAATGTAGCGGAATTAATCAGAATGCCTAAGGCCTCTACAAAGTCAGATTTTTCAAATGAAAATGGTCTTTAGTGAAAGTGATGAAACTCTTATATCCACTGAATACAATATGTGAAAATAATCTACAAATGTCGATATATATCAGCTCCTAATCATTTTCATATCTACTAATCATATCCTTAATATTAGCAGTAAGGTTTCCATTAATGCAATCTTACATGTGCCTCAAAATGTCCCTAACTCTTATGCCACTATTTGATAGATTTCTTATTTATTCTATCATAATTAGAATCGATAGTCACATCATTCACAACTAAAGAAAATTTGCCAAGTATTAGGGTACAAGTCTACTGTGTATCCATTACGCAGAATGTCAGAATCAATATATATGTTATTACTAAGCAAAATACTTTTCTATTATCAGAATTAAAAGTATAAACTGACAGTAGTTCCAAAACTGTTTACAAAATGTAACAACAAACTGGTTATGTTTTCAATATGAATTCTAACTTTATAATCCCAATTCACAACAATTTTCTCTCATTTGATCTCCGGTAGCTTATAGCTTTATCAATAATAGCACCGGTATCCAACCACCAATAGTTAGATGACATATCTCCTAGATTGGATCCAAAATAAAGGCTAACGAAATGCCTTTTACACATCTCAATCTAGAGGACTCTTGCAATCTATCCTCTTGTGCCCAAGATTATCACAGAAGTGGCACATGTTAATATTTAAAAGTGTTGGTGAAAACAGAATTGGAATTGGATTTGGCAAATATCTTTTTCTAAAATGACCTTTTATTAAGACCTTTTAATAATATTTCCTTTTGGCAGTAATGTTGACATATGTCATCATTATGGCTGAATTAGATTTGTTAACCTGAAAGATCTCCCACTCTTGAATGACAATATCAATTTTGATATTAAAATGCTGAATAAGATCTGTTAACCTGAAAGATCCCCCACTCTTGAATGATTATCAGTTTTGATATCAAAATGCCAAATTCCTTCTGCATTAAATGAGATCTACAAACTTAGAAGATCTCCCTCTCTCCACCCCAGAAGGAAGTAATATTAAATCTGCCACATCTGGAACAAATCCTCATTGCAACCTTTATCAATCTTATGCGAACTATTTTCTAATAGCATTCATATATACTTCTTGGTTATCACTAACTAGAACACTTTCTCTAATGTATTCTTTCATGGTATACCTTATACATAATCAGAGAATTTTCACGTGAGTGTTCCCAAAATTCAAAATATTTTGTCCTCAACAAGCTCATACTATTGGGTATAGTTGATTAATTGACTCTCGAGACTACTTCCAATTTTAATGTGTCCCTAATCGTATAAATCGATTCATATCATCTATCTAATTTAATCCTACTAAAGATTCGATATGTGATAGTTGCACAATATGAAGGCTAGTGGAATAATTCAAACAATATCAAAATTTATTCCACAATACACTACAAATGATAAAACAAAACTAGTTAAATATAACCTAAATGATCGCCCACCGACAGGGTAGAAAGATCGTGTCATATCTCAACCATAATCCTCTTAATCCCAAGCATCTCTAAAAGCAACTAACAATCTGACAGGGAGAGACTAGCCACTTCTAGAGACCTTAGTAAATTATGCAATTGCAATTATCACTATGCATTGCCTTATTATTATATCCTTAAAATTATCAAAATAAATCGTCAGAAAATATTCATGACTATTCCTGCTACATGCAAGTACTAGTCACTCCAATTAATGATTTATAATTTTAAGAATATTCACATAATTAATTGACCAAAATTAACTACACCTAAAATATGCAATTCTTGAAGCATATGTAGTAATTTTAGGCCCAACATTAATTAATTAAATTAATTCAACATAAATGTGAATATTCAAATAATAAAACAATGTTATTTTAAGAGAGTTTATTTGTTTAAATAAATTATTAACGAAATGGGTAAACCATAATCCAAAATGACTCAACAAAATACCCAAATAATTTATTTAAACTTATTTAATTAGGCTAAATATTAGTAATTTATGAATATGAGTATATATTTCAAAATTAAGTGAATTATGAATTAACTGAATAATTAAATTTCTAAAAATTACTCCAAAATTAACTCCTCCAAAAATTCACTTATATATCACATTAATTTTAGGGCTTAATAACTAATTATGACTATTAAATAAATTTTGGCTTATGACCAAAATTGTCCAAAATTAATTAACCAAATGACCCATAATTAATTAATCAAAATGGCCCTTTAAAATCATAATCTAAAATGGCCTTGTTTAATTAATTATGCAAACTAGCCAATAATTAATCCAAATTTAATAGTCTATAAAATTAATTAATCAATATGACCCCTAAATTAATTAGGCAAAATAGCCTAAAATTAATTAATTTTAATTGCCCAAAATTAATTTTATACTTAAATGGCTATTTAAAACAATTAAATAAACAATGCCCATAATATTACATAATTAATTTTGGCCTAAATTAATTAAATGTTAAGGTTTAATTAAAATAAACAAATGGCATTTTAATTTCTAAAATTAAAAGCCCAAAATATAATTTAATAACAATGACCTTTTATTTCCATAATTGATGGCCCAAAAAATTGAATAAAAAAATCAGCCCAAAATCACCCAAAATTGAGTCCAACATATGGCCCAAAATCCAAAAGAAAAGGTCCAAACCATATGGCCCAGAATACAAAATGAATGAGCCCAAAATACAAAAAAAAAAAAGGAAAGCCCAAACGGGCTGGAAAAAAATTTTATTTTAATTTTTTATTTAATTTCTGCTGCAGGCGCGTGAAACCCACGTGCTTACTTCTACACTAATTGATGCATCGCGCCATTTTTACTACAACACACGCATCCGATCTTCCTCTCCCAAACGACAAAAGTTGCAGAAAAACAAGTATTTTTTTATCTGACCCGACCATTTCACTCCCTACACAGCCCCATTTCACATTGTTTTCATAGCATTTTTCATATATTATCATCCTCAATTGATATTTGGTATTATTTTGGCTCAAAACACATTAAATCTCATGGGTTTTGGATAAGACCAAAAATATCCAAAAAAAAAAATAACATATTTCGTTTTTTCCTTCAAAATGGCCAGTGGCTTTGAAGTGGAGGAACTCTGATACCAATTGTTAGAACAAAAACCAACCACCAATCAAGCCATTAACACCATAAATAGGAAGAAATCTAACCTTGAGTGGGTTGAGCTAAAACCCACCATTACACTACCATTTTAGCTACTTCCAGCCACTACCATGGAGAGGGGATGTCGCCGGTGCTACGCCGGAGGTCCGTCGGTGCTGGTGGTGCTGCCAAGGTGAAGAGGATGATGGTGAGCCATGGAAGGAAAATGGGAGAGAAGGAGAGAGAGAGCTGCCCTTGTTCACCTCTCAAAAATGCACAGTATCAATGGGATATACTGTTGCTTATATATATGTGCCAAGGGCAGGGACCCCTATATTCTGAATCATGTATTAATCCATCCCATTAAGAATTAATACATATATAATATAGATATATTATATATATTTATGATCACACTTTATACAAAATATACTATCAATATAATTTATTTGATATTAATTATACTTAATTAGTCCATATTAATGAGATAATTCAACAACAAAAACATAAATCTTTAGATAGTTTCGTGGGTGCAAGACAATAAGTTACTACTATTCAAATGGAAGCTCAATCTTTTTATATGGAAACATGTTTTAGAATTTTATTTTTATAAACTGAAAGTAGGTATCAAAGAAGGTCAGGACTTCTGTTTCTGGTTATACCAAACTAGTGAAATTTTTTATTATCACATTATGCAGCCTCAGTTATAATGGAAATCTGAAAAGAACAGCAAAGAGATAGGTACACACTTTTTGGTCCAAACATCATAATTGCAATATTGTATGACAACACAGCTAGGTTTAACTAAATAAGTAAACTGAAGTCACTATCATATATAAACATAAGGCCAAGTAAGTTACCTCCAAAATGCAACCTTTTGAAGACCAGATATCATGTGCAGAGTTTTTTGAACTCCAATGAAGTTGTTGAAATGATCATTGCAACTGTAAATAGTGCTTCTTTTCCAATGGAGGAAATCCCAATGTTCCTACTGAAGTAAACCGAAACAAACACGCAGCGGAAATAAAACATTCGGCCTCCACCAGGATCGATTCGGAGGGTTGCCTGATTAGGGTTTCGAGATTTTACCTAACGTTTTTCTCTGATTTTTCTTTCGTTGGTCGAGTCACAAGCAACAACTTTTCGTTCCTGCCTCTATGGTATCCACACGAACGGATCTCACCACTCTTGAACGTCTCACGATCAGATGCCTTAAGGAGCGTTTTTATTCTTTTAACCGAACTGCTAGCTTCGATTAAAAGAATACTTTTCTGTTTTTGAATTGTTGTTCAGCTATGTTTCAGAAAACATCCTTTTTATAGGCAGTAAATTTTTACCCTAAAATTTACTGCCAAACAGAACTCTAATCCTACTTAGAATAGGATTAACTATATCCTTAATCCAAGTCAGAATAGGATTAGACATATCCTTAATCCAATTCAGAATAGGATTAATTAAGCTCCTCATTGATCCGTTCTAAGTGTGCGACCCAATAGGTTCTCAAAACAATGGCAATGACAAAATTGTCACAGGCAATGAGCGGTATCTAGCAACACATCATTGCTACCCATGTAACGAGAATGTCAATGACTCGACATAACCTTACTCGTGATAGATGTTACCGTGTAGTCTAATCCCTTTATCCTTTGATGTCTTGATTAGACACAAGTCATGGAATGTGTCACACTTGTATAGTCTAATCAGCGGTTTTTGATTCCTGAGTAGACTAATTAAACAAATAAAATCAATATCTCATATTGATTTATTCGAGCACAGCCATGCATTTCTTAGTCTCACTCTATCAAAGGGCCCAAGACATCACTCTTGTTATATAAGAGGGATAAATTCTATCTTGATCACTCAACACCCTCTACATAGATCAAGGCATACCCAATTACTACCTTTGTAGTCCATCCTGTTACGAATGACATCTAGCATCATTAAAGTATGCAATTCTCTATGTTGGGATCTCTGATGATCTCAAGTCAAAGGATCACATACACCATCATCACTATGAGAATCGCTTATGACACTCATATAACAATCCATGTAGCGTTCTCATGGAGGGTCGATCCAGTACATAGTTCTCTAACATGTACCTATGTGATGACTTGATATCTTATATCCATGACAATGGTCATCAGTCAACCACATACTAGTCTTATCGTATCATTGTTATCCTTGTTCACAATAATACTTGACTAGGGATATTTTAAGAATACTGTGTTATTACTATTCTAAGGACATTATCATATAAGATTATATTACGCAGTTATAAAACAAATATAATAATGAACTATAATAAATAAAATGTCATGATACATAAATAATGCCAAAGTCAATCATCTAATGAATGGTTCTAAGGGCATAATCCAACACCTACAACATGGATGTAAAATGAATTTCTTTAAGAAATAAGATGCAGCAAAATTAACATTGATAGACAGTCAAACAAAAGCTAACAATGCTATGCTTAAGGTTAATTTATAAAATAAACTTTCCTGCTTTTAGCACAGTTTCCCTGTCATCCACAATGGGTTCAACATATAAGAAACCTGAATTATTTCTTTCCCCAATAAACATTCGACGGTTTAAAACAATAAATGCAACCCATATTGGTATCAAACAAGCCACAGGAGTTATTCCAAGCAGCTTCTCTCTCACTATACATAACATTCGAAGAAACCATGACTGCCAACCATAACAAGCAACAAAGCCAAAATTAAATTAAATAAATAAAAGGCCAATCAACTTAAAATGCAGAATTCACAAATACTTAAACCTTATTGAATATCATCAAGATTCCTATTACCTCAATAACCATAACCAGTTCAAGTGAACCATTACCAGATAATTCAGATATAAAAACTGAAAGAAAGCATGCATTTAGAAATGATATAAAAGGCACGTCAATCTTTTTTTATTGCAAAAGAAAATGAAGATAATTATATTTTCAAAAAGAGAGAGAGTGTGTGTGTGTGTGAGAGAGAGAATATAGATTTACTCAGTTGGAGGAGTCCCGGTTTCTGCTACAATTGAAGTGGGACGCACGGCTTCCAGAAAATCAATACCTAAATTAAACAAAACAGAATAGCATAAAGAAAAATCTACAATTTAGTTAGAAAATTACTGTTAGTAATATTAATCGACTGGATTCATTTCAAATTGGAAAGTATACGAACGTTCATCTTCGGAGGCTTGAGAATTTTTGTGAGATTCGGCAGACCCGAGGACTGCTAAAGTGTTCTCGTCCTTACCTCCTCTGTTAATTCCTACTCTTCCATTGCTGCAATTAGAGCTGATTTTCCTCTTCTCCGTTTCTTTTTCTTTTTAACTTTCTGTTGCTTTCATATTTCAAAACCCTGGTTATTTTCTGTTTCTTTGTGTCTCTCACCCTCGAAGCAGCAAAGATTAAACGTGATTTAATTTACATTTGGCGAGGGCAATAAGAGGGAAAATGCTAAATAAGTCGTAAATAATTGAGGATTCCCGCGCAAATTCCCGATATTTTTAAAAAATTAAATAAATAATTTTTTACAAAAGAAAATTTTAAAATTCCGTTGCCGGGACTTGAACCCGTGTCTCTGAGAGCCGAGTATCCTAACCAACTAGACTAGAACCGAGATCTGATAATAAATATTTTATAGAACTAAGGATAAACACTGGATTTCTTTTTTAAACATTTATAATGTTAGAACATATTAAAATAAAAAACTAAACTAAAACTTGGTTTATTTAGGGCTCATTTGATTTTATTGTGTGTTTTATATTTTACGTTTTTGAAAATTTTGTTTTGTTTTATTTTCAATTTATTAAACTTGAAAACATGTTTGGATGATTATTTTTGTTGCAAAATTTTATCACTTAAAACTGCTGAAGGAAGTAGAAAAATTATAAAATGTTAAGAGGGGTGGGTTCGAAACCCACAAAAAACAAGTTTTTATCATTTTTTTAGAGGTAAAATGGCACTGTAGCCGCAAACGGGTGAACAATACTCGTGCGGTAACAGTGTCGAAACTGCTTCCGAAATTGTTGAAAACATCATTTTGATGTTTCCAACAATTTCCAAAACACCATATTTTATTTTCAGATTTTAAAAACAAAAACAACTCAACAAACATGTTTTCTCTTTTATTTTTCAAAAAATTGAAAACAAAAACATAAAACATAAAACAAAAACAAAATCAAACAACCCCCTTAATGTTTTTCTAAGGTTTTTTTTTCTTTTGAAAGCATAAAAACAAGAAGAAAAATGTTGGTAGCAGTCACTTTAATAGTCACATTTTAGCATTTTCAATCTTATTGGATCATGTCACTTCTTAATTTTACGTAAAAATCAGTTATTCATGTAAGAAGTTGAAAACCTAAATAATGTAGGTGCTAAAAAATACATTTCTAGTAACTTGTACTAACAGATAGTAAATACCCATATAAAATTAGGAAGTGACGTAATCCAATAAAATAAATAATGTTAAAATGTGATTGTTCCTAATATTCCTCAAAAAAAAAACCAAAACAAAACGTTTGAAACTTTGGAGAGATAACAAAATATATGATTCTTTTTCGATATAAGCTATTAATCAAGTATGAATTTGTTTTCAACTTTTTACTTTTGTTAATGACTATCTTTGAGGAAATATAAAAAATGTTTAACTTTTAAGTGTATTATATTTTGTACTTTTTAAAATAAACTACAATTTTATAAAAAGTTAATGTGTTATTTGATCCTTAAATTATCATTTTGTTATTTTCGTATCCAAAAAAAAAAACTTTCATGCTGGTATTTGAACTTAAATTTCATCATATATACTTTAACTCTTAAATCTAACACTATCAGTAAAAATGCTAACGTGACATAATTATCTAATAAATTCATAAAATATATCAAAAATGTCACGTTATTCGTAATCATACCACGATATTTTAATAAATTCAAAAGGTTATCTACACCAATAGTTTTTATGCAATCATTTAAAGCTTCGTTTGGATGTCATCGCACCAGTGCGGTGATTCCGGTACGATGGAAACAAATAAGACAAAAAAAATTGCAAAAGAAAAAAAAATCATGTAAAATTATTTTTTTACCCACTCTTTTAAATATTTTATTATAAAACTTATACCCACGGTAGTTTTTTTTTTTTCAATCTCACCACAGCCAACCGCACCACTCATCCAAACTAACCCTAGGATAACCTTTTCACATGACTTGGCATTTTATATTATTAGTTTTGCACTTTTATTAAAGGCTAGGTTTAATACTTACATATGTCCTCAATGTTTTTCATAAAATAAAATTAAGCCCTTAACACTTAATTCCATACAAATCAATAAATTAAATTTTAGTTTAAACAATTAAGACCTAAATGTTTCAAATAACAAAATTAAGTACATTTTTGTTAAATTATTTAACTGTTGTTACCATTGCACAACAATTAAAACTTAATGGCAGTTGGAGGGACTTAACGAAAATATATTTAATTATGTTATTTTGAAATCGTCTAGGTTTTATTTACTTAAAATAAAACTTAACAGACTAATTTTTATGCAATTAAACATTGAGAACTTAATTCATTTTATGATAAACATGGGTAACATATTTAAATATTAAGCTTTAAAATATATCTTAAAAATATTTGTTAAGGTTATTATTTTACAAGACATATCCATTCAATGCATTTTAAATTGTCAAATTAATTAGTATTAATTATTAATTATGTAATTTATTCTAAATGTGAAAAATACTTTTATATAAAAAATTGTTTCTTTTTTCCTTTTGCACGCATAACTCTTCTCCCTTCGAGCTTGCTTACGAAGATTATTCATGGATGATGTCTGATCGAATTAATGCCCTCAAGCCTCAACTTCAGCGGACAGTCCAGCCCTCTGTTGGGTCCACCTGTCTAATTTTGCAGGCTCTTTTACTAGTCCGTTAAACATCACATCACCTCGTCAATGGTTTTATTTTAGTTTTTAAATTTTAAATTATTTCATTCGAGCCTTTAAAAAAAATAGACATCATCTTCTTTTTTTTTAATGTTTTTACTTTAAAAAGTTCAAAGTAAATCTCTACAATGTAGTGAGCTAGATAAATGCATTGGAAATTGGACAACTGAATTTGCTTCAATTCCACTTCTTAAAGCCGAGTTACTTTATGTTTATATCCCCGAGATTGTTTGAAATGTCCGCACATATGCTATTTGGACGCAGTGTAAAAATAGGAGATGTATGACAAGGAAATGGGTTGACCAAATAAGGTTTTCAACATTATACCAGATGTTTTGGGCTTTAGTTTTAAAGATCTTCTCCAACATGTTACAGTCAAAAAAATTATCTTTGTGTGAAAATGGATAAATCATAATTTTAATAGTTATAGTTTAAGTTTATATATAATGTATTTATATTGTATAACTTTTATATATTATTAATTAATTATAAGAAAACATTTCATATGCAGGTCTTTAAAAATAAATATCAATAAAGTTTATCCATGGGTTGTGACTCAGTTAACAACACAAGTTTAGTTTGTGGAAAGAGCTATTGGATTCGACCCTTACTAAACACACCTTTAGAGAGGGGTAAAGAGCTTTAACTATGACGAAACCCCAAACAAGATTAGTCTAAGACCGTTAAACGAATGAGGATACTTGTGGTTTACACAAAAAAATCAATAAAGGCCTATGCACTTTTAGGCTTTGCTTGGTAGTGTGGAAAGTAAAATAAAAAGATGAAAAATTAGAGAGAGAGAAAAATGAAGAGATGAAAAACATTAATTTTTTTCTTTAGGTGTACTTTGTAGGAAAGATGAAAATTGTGGAAGAAAATATAATTTTTTTTCATTCCATTACTTAGTAGACTTAAGAAATGGAAGGAAAGAAAATGAAATTATATTAATTTACCATTATACTATTAATTAGCTATGATAACAAAATAAAAGTAAAAGAATAAAGAATAATTTTATAATTATACGTACTTAACTCATACCACTCTCAATTTCTCTCCATTAATCTTTTTTAATTTAGAATGATTTAGTTTTATTAATAAGGAAAGAAAATTACAATCTTTCTTATTTTCTTTTATCGTACTTTTTTTCCTATCAAATTACAAAAATCATATTCTTACCACTTTTCTACGCATTTCTTTTTATGCTTTCACTTTTCCACTCTACCAAGCACATCCTTACCCTTTGCTCATTAATGATATGTTATCTTATAATTGAGTAATAGTGATTAAAAACACTCAAGAGCACGTAGATCAGCTGGCAGGGGGCTGTTCTAGCATAACCAGAGGTCTCGAGTTCTAGTCCCTGGGTATGCAGCTGTGTTAAAACTCTTGAGGGAGAGCTTTGCCGCCCTTTGGGTCCTGCCCGGCTCGAATCCGGATTAGTCCTATACCAAATGTATGAGAATATCGGATGGTCTAGAACAAAAAAAAAATAATGATTAAAAACTATATACTGTCAATACATTAAATATAAATTTATAAATTTATGTATACTTTATATAATTTATTTTAAAATATAAAAAAAGTGACTTAAAAGATATAAATATAAAAAAAAGGTAAGAGAAAAAACTGCGGCTTACTGGACCCCTACGAATTCAATGAAAAATCAGTGTAGCGTGGTGGGATTGGAGCCTCCAACAACGCAGAGATCGGTGGACAAGCTAGGGTCCACGATTTAGCTTTGAATTTCGATCCGAATTTATCCACTAAAATTGAATCGTAGCAATGAAAATTCAACTGCGGTACCGTATGTCTTTTCATATTCAATCAGGGTTAGCAAGCAAGATTCCTGCGGCCGATAATTCAACAAGCTTTTTGGCAGTACTGTCGTGTGTTTAATTAATTGCGCTGAGCATATGCATTTGTGTCATTAAAAATTGGTCGTGCGGCGGAAGGTTGAAGAAATAAATACCTACAAAATTAATCTACTTAAATTAAATTTCTAAATTAAAAATTTTCAAAGCAGATTTGTTTAGTATAAAGGTAAAAATTAGGATACCGTAGCATGTTAAATCTTTAAATATCGTAGCATGAAAATGATACAATATAAAATATAAAACAAAATGTATATAAATGACAAGAGTTACAAAAAATATTTTATATGTGACATGTTGATACGAATTTTAATACCAATCTTATTTTTACTTTTTATACACTCTAATTTAAATTATATACACAAACTGCAAAATTTAATTTCAAGTATTTCTATGTCAAGCACTTAATACCAATTATCATTCATCGCGAGGGTCCTGCTATTATATGCTCTATCATTAATATCACAACGCTAGATATATCAATGAGGGCCTACGTCCATTTTTGCATGTTGATTTTTTTTTTAAATTGGTTGGAATTTTTTCATGGTAATGAATAAGACTATACCTAAAAGCCTACTTATATAAAAAATGTTGATGAAACCTACTTATCATCAATTATGACGAAATCTTGTCAAACCCCAAAGCTTCTTTTTTTGATAAATGTGGTGTTTTTTCATTCATTCAAAGCAAGAAACTAGTTGGAAAACAGAGGATTACAAAGCATCATTGTAACAAAAGTGCTAGGGAATGACAATATAAATTACATTTATGGCAAACAAACCAATTAATAATATTATCAGGAAAAGTTGAGTGCTGTGGAGCCTAAACTTTAATAACTTGGTTTTATTTTGCTATATATATATATTTATAATATATATATATATATATATATATGGATAATTATTACATACACTGATAGTGGAGTTTTTTTACTCCACAAGCAACGTTAAGATCGTGACACATGTCCTATTTTATTTATTTTAATATTTTTATAAGACACATGTCATGATCTTAACGCTGCTTGTGGAATAAAAAAACTCCACTGTCAGTGTATGTAATAATTATCCTATATATATATATAGGAAGGATCCACTTACACATGTGTAAAACAAATTTAGTTTTACACACTTTCATAACTTTTTATATGATTTATAATTTTTTAATCCGACCGTTGAATTTTATGTTCTATTCACATAGATCATGCATGCCAAATTTCAAATTAATCGAATACGTCTAACTATATATTTTGTAAAATAAAATTTCAACCGTTAATATATATTGAAAAAAATACTATTCTCAATTAAAATGATAGAAATAGCAGATTGATTCAAAAATTTACATACATAATAAATATGAGTAGGTTGTTAAATCCAACGGTTGGTTTGCAAAAATATTAATCCTATATGAAGATATAAAACTGTGTAAAACTAAATTTGTCTTACACATGTGTAAGTGGATCCTTCCTCATAGAAAATTTACATACATAATAAATATGAGTAGGTTGTTAAATCCAACGGTTGGTTTGCAAAAATATTAATCCTATATGAAGATATAAAACTATGTAAAACAAATTTGTCTTACACATGTGTAAGTGAAGGATCCACTTACACATCTGTAAAACAAATTTAGTTTTACACACTTTCATAACTTTTTATATGATTTATAATTTTTTAATCCGATCGTTGAATTTTATGTTCTATTCACATAGATCATGCATGCCAAATTTCAAATTAATCGAATACGTCTAACTATATATTTTGTAAAATAAAATTTCAACCGTTAATATATATTGAAAAAAATACTATTCTCAATTAAAATGATAAAAATAGCAGATTGATTCAAAAATTTACATACATAATAAATATGAGTAGGTTGTTAAATCCAACGGTTGGTTTGCAAAAATATTAATCCTATATGAAGATATAAAACTGTGTAAAACTAAATTTGTCTTACACATGTGTAAGTGGATCCTTACTCTCTCTCTCTCTCTCTCTCTCTCTCTCTCTCTCTATATATATATATATATATATATATACATATATATCGAGCAAAATAAAACCAAGTTATTAAAGTTTAGGCTCCACGGCACTCAACTTTTCCCGATAATATTATTAATTGGTTTGTTTGCCATAAATGTAATTTATATTGTCATTCCCTAGCACTTTTGTTACAATGTGTGTGTGTATATATATGAGTAAGGATCCACTTATACATGTGTAAGACAAATTTGTTTTACACAGTTTTATATCTTCATATAGGATTAATATTTTTGCAAACCAACCGTTGGATTTAACAACCTACTCATATTTATTATGTATGTAAATTTTTGAATCAATCTGCTATTTCTATCATTTTAATTGAGAATAGTATTTTTTTCAATATATATTAACGGTTGAAATTTTATTTTACAAAATATATAGTTAGACGTATTCGATTAATTTGAAATTTGGCATGCATGATCTATGTGAATAGAACATAAAATTCAACGGTCGGATTAAAAAATTATAAATCATATAAGTGGCTGGATCTTTGTAACAAATTCAGGTATTTTGTGTGTGAAAAAACAGAGATGAAGAGGAGAAGAAACCTTAAAAAAAAAAAAGAAAAGACAATAGTCAAATAATTAAGATAATTAAAAAAGAAAAAGAAAAAAATGTAAAAAGGGAAAGGGAATAAAAATATTATTACATTCAATTTCACTTTAGAAAAAGAAAGAGTTTTAATCTCAATCACAAATCTATTTCAATTTAATGGTTAAAAAATGGTGTAAAACTAGATATAGTTTTTCAAATGTATAAATAGATCCCTCTTCATATATACATATACATATGTTTTAAAAAATATATACAAAGAAGTTATTCGAAAGTATCAACTCTCCTTAAAATTTTTTCTAAAAATAAATATTAAAAGATTCTCCTCCGTATTGATTTTAATGAATTAGAAAATATATAATATATTTAAATTAAATATAAAGAATTGTAATCTTTAAAATTTAATTTTTCATGCATGAATTTATATTTGATTGGATGCATATAAATCTCTTACATTACTATCGAATCATATCAAAACATCTTATTAAATAATGAATTTAATAATATTTATTTTAAAAAAAATTATTTTAAAACTTATAAATTAGTGAAGTGGCATATTGTCATTATAATTCAATAATAATACATGACATTTATGCACTAATAGTTACTCAAATATAGTCTTTTATATATTACCTACATTACATCACTTACATAAACAGGCGATGGCAATGTAGTTTTTCATAAAGTCAAAATATCATTAATGTAATCATTTGATTTTTTTTCCCGTGAATGTAGGTAAGTGATCTTATCCCAATCACGTATTTTGATCCTGTGTACATGTTATTGCCTTTCTTTATTATTCTTTTGGCTTAATAGCCAAATATGTCTCCAACGTTTAAGGTAAAATCGAATTAAGATCTCAACGTTCAATTGCGTGGAAATAAGGCCATAAAGTTCTATTTTCCGTAAACAAAACCTAAACGTTAAAAAATAATAGAATTATGTATATAGCCGTTAAATCACTCAAACTTCCGTTATTTATGCACAGTTGACACATGACATGGATGCTGACAGGGATAATTTTGCCACGTGGATCGCTGACATGGCCTCACCCATCTCACCAGGCCGTCGGCGAGCATCCCTTAGGCGCACCGTGCCCCAGGTTTACCTTGACAACGTGTGGTAGGCAGTCGCCCAACACTCACTAAGGTATTGTCCGATTTGGGCGGTTGCCCTCACGACTTTATCTCAAGGTGCCTGAAGTACCTTATAGGACATTTATCACATTGAGTGTGTTTTATTGTCAAGGCCTCACTCGTCTCACAGGCCGTCGGTGAGCATCCCCTAGGCGCCCCGCTTCCCGCGCCCCCAGGTTTACCTTGACAATGTGAGATAGGTGGTCGCCCAACACTAATTAACGTATTATCCGCTTTTGGGCGGTCGCCCTCACGGCTTTGTCTCAAGGTGCCTGAAGTACCTTACAGGACATTTATCACATTGAACGCATTTTTTATTGTCAAGGCCTCGCCCGTCTCACTGGCCTTCGCGCGAGCATTTCCTAGGCGCCCCTGGACCCAGGTTTACCTTGATAACGTGATGTAGGCAGTCACCCAAAACTCATTAACGTATTGTCTAGTCGGGCGATCGCCCCCATCACGACTTTGTCTTGGGTTCGAATTGAAACGCGCTCAATGTGATAAATGTCCTGTAAGGTACTTTAGGAACCTTGAGACAAAGCCGTGATGGGGCGATCGCCCAAAGTGGACAATACATTGGTGAGTGTTGGGCGACTGCCTACCTCTGTTGCCAAGGTAAACTTGGGGTGCAGGGCGCTTAGGGGATGCTCGCCAACGGCCTGGTAAGATGGGCGAGGCCATGTCAGCGATCCACGTGGCAAATTATCCCTGTCAGCATCCATGTCATGTGTCAATTATGCATAAATAACGGTGTCATAACATATTAAGTTTCGGAAAACCTAATAGCTAGACACAAAACTATGGAGTCGCCACCAACCATTCTAACCTAGGTGTGATTGGTCACCTATTCAAACTAAGGATAAGGCTTGGTCTACGTTCGAAGATACTAGGGTTCGGGAGTACGGTTACGTGAAGGGAATGATTAGCACCCCTACAACGCCCATCCTAAAATGGTACCAACTAGTTTTAGGTTATCTTTACAATTTGCCTTGTGT
Organism: Heritiera littoralis; assembly: GCA_031772115.1. Taxonomy (NCBI): domain Eukaryota; kingdom Viridiplantae; phylum Streptophyta; class Magnoliopsida; order Malvales; family Malvaceae; genus Heritiera; species Heritiera littoralis. The sequence continues at coordinate 2,241,395 of JAPDPK010000026.1, read as the reverse complement.
TTATATTAATTTCGATATACTTATATGTTGGGGATATTTCTAAGATTTTTCCATCAATTTGGCTCAAATCTTAAAAATTCCCCTCACCTCAAGATGTTCAAGGAGTCTCAATTGACTTTCTTGAATTCCATCGTCGGATAAATTTTAGTATTTTATGAAGTTCCTTTTTTTTTTAATCTTATCTATAATTTTGACTCTATATTCGACTCCATATCTCTATCTTTTTTAATCTTATTTCATATTATATTTATCTATATATTTACTTTTTATTTTATTTATTTAGAGAATAAATATGAATCATGGTTTATTAAAGATTTTCTTAAAAGCGTCCCATCAATTTGGCTCGGCTTAAAAGAAATCTTTTCACCTAGAAATTTTCAAGGAGTCCCAATTGACTTTCTTGAAATTCCATCATTGGCATAATTCATATTTTTTATTTCCTATAATTTTTATTCTAAGCTATTTAGTTCGTTTAGTTATTCACTCATCTGATTTTATTTAAATTTCTTTAACATTAATCTTGATTTTATTTATTTCATTTATTTATATTTATATTAATAAACATGAATTATATTTTATCAAAAACTCTTTCAAAAGTATCCCATCAATTTGGCTCAACTTAAGAAAGAATCATCTCCCCTAGAAATACCCAAGGAGTCTCAATTGACTTTCTTGGAATTTCATCCTCGGTATAACTCATATTTATTTCTTTATTATCTAATCTTATTAATTACTAATTATTTTCCTATTAATTTTTCATCTAATTTATGTTCTCATATCTATATTTGTTTATCTATATTCATTTATATTTTATTCATATTTAATTTACTAAGAATAAACATTGATTATAATTTATTGAAAATTCTTTCAAAAGTATTCCATCGATTTGGCTCAACTTAAGAAAGAATTTCCTCACCTAAATATTTTAAGATGTCTCAATTGACTTTCTCAAAATGTCATCATCGGTATAATCCATATCGATATTTAATAATTAATTAATATTTCTTAAGGATATTTAACCTCATTTTTATGCTTTGCTAATATTCTTCTAATTGCTATAAAATAAAATACATGTCACGCTAAATAAAAAATCTTACTAAGTCATCTCGTTAATTAGATCATACAAATTAAATCATGCAAATTAATTCCTAAAACCATTAAATCATATCAACTAATTAAATCATATTGACTAACTTTGAAAATCATGTCATGCTTACATCCTACTAAATCATGTCATTAATTAGATCATACAAATCAACTCCTAAAATCACACCAATATTATTCTATCTTATTATGCAGATTATATCATGGAAATTAAATAAAAAAAAATCATCCTATAAATTAATTCTTTAAAATCACATCCAATATCATACAAATTACCACACCTAAATTAACTATACTTATCTTGCCAATTTAATTATTAAATCCTAATTTACTTAATCAATTTAAGCAAACATTATCCTAATTTATTAACTTGATTAATTATTAATTCAAATAAATATTATTGATCTAAATTTGAAAATCAAACAAGCAAATGAAAATAATCTTAATAAAAATAAATAATAAATAAAAAAAAATACTTTTCTTCTTTCTTTTTTACCTTTCTTTCCTCTCGTCTTTCTTTTTTTCTTTCCTCCTATTTCGTTCCTTCTTTCTCAACTTCAAATTACCGGCACTGCTCCTGTTCTAAAGCAAACCGCACGATTTTGTTACTTCCTTTACACACGGTTCTAACTTCTTCTTTTACAGCGGCTTCTGTTCCAAGTGTTGTCTTGTTTTGCTTCAAAGATTCAACAGCTTCAACAAGCTATACAGCTCCTCAAGTCAACAGCACTGGCCTGAAGCTATTGTTCTTCACGTTTGGTTCCAGTTGCACCTCCACGTTCTAAACTAACAGCAACGATCAGCTAGATACAAACTATGCTCAGATGCAGAGAACGACAGCAAAGATCACGGCTACAGTAAGGAGGTGTGGACTGCGCAAACAGGGACGATATGGTGCGAGCTTGGTGGTGTGGACTGCGCAAACAGTAGCGATGCAAATGATGAACGGGCCAATGGTGCAGGATGAGAGGTGCTGGTGCAGTAGCAGCAAAGATGGAGGCGTGCAGAAAGTGGCGGTAAGCTCGGGATAACAACGGCGATGAGGGTGCAAAAGAATGGTGAGGCCGTAAGCACGGCACAATAGGTCAGTAAGGTAGAAAAACAGCTAGATTAGGCGAAGGTGGCAGGGCTTAGAGCCGTGTCTTGGCTTAGGACAGTGTAAGACAGATGCTTGGCTCAGTGGTGCTGCAGCAACTCAAGGGTGGCGATGATGCAAAGCAGTGAGGATGCAGTAGCAGCAGCCACCGGGATGCAGCAGTGATGATGGTTGAGATGTAGAAGACGCAGACCATCAGCATCCTGTTGGCGGGTGGCAGCCTTGGTGACCAAGAGCAGTAGAATTTTTTCCTTAGGGTTTTTCTTTTCCTTTCCTTTTTATTCTCTTTTTCTTTGCCGTCTGCTTTTCTTTTTCTTTTTCAAGGTTTTTCTAGGGTTTTCAAGGTTTTTTTTTTGTGTTGATTTTTCTGTGTTGTTTCCCCCTCTCTTAGGGTTTTCTCTTCCCCTTTTCTCTGCCTTTTCTTTTTCTTAAAACCCTAGTTTCCTTCTCCTTTTATAGACCTAGGTTTTTTCCTTTTTTTATATTTTTTATTATTATTTTTTTTAATTTTATTTTTGGTAATAATTGGAAATCTAGAATCAAATTTTTTTTTAGGAAATTTTATATTTCAAGAATCTAATCTTAAATTTAATATCAATTCCAAATTTAAATTAATTTCCAATCTTTTTAATGGTTTCATTTAATTTTACTTTCCTATCAAAATTAATTTAGATTTCCTTCCTTTTTTTTATTTTATTTTATTCTATAAAAATCAAAATCAAAATCCAAATTTTATTTCTAAATCTAAATAAAAATAAAATTTAAAAATCAATAATAAAATATATACAAACTAATTAATTAAGAATGTTTTGAAAAAGAACCGGACAAAAATGGTGTCTACAGTTGCCCCTCTTTGTACATTTGCTATGAAATAGTAATTGTGCAAAGACATAGACATCCATTTTGTCCGCGTCTATTTTATTATTTTTTCCTTTTTCAAAGTTTTTCCTCTTTTTTTGTTTTCTTCTTTTTTTTTTTTGATATTTACTTATTTTAAAGGAATTGGTTTCCATCATGAAAATGCTCCTCCGACCAGGGAGGCTCTGAAACTTTAAATTTCTCATCTTCAAAATGCTCCTTCGACTAGGAAGGCCCTGAAACTTTAAAATTTTCTCATCTCTTAATGCTCCTTCGACTAGGAAGGCCCTGAAACTTTAAATTTTCTCATCTTCAAAATGCTCCTTCGACTAGGAAGGCCCTGAAACTTAAAAAATTTTCTCATCTCTAAATGCTCCTTCGACTAGGAAGGCCCTGAAACTTTAAAATTTTCTCATCTCTTAATGCTCCTTCGACTAGGAAGGCCCTGAAACTTTAAAATTTTCTCATCTTCAAAATGCTCCTTCGACTAGGAAGGCCCTGAAACTTTAAAAAATTTCTGATCTCTAAAATGCTCCTTCGACTGGGAAGGCCCTGAAACTTTAAAAAAATTTCTCATCTCAAAAGTGCTCCTTCGACTAGGAAGGCCCTGAAACTTTAAAAATTTCTCATCTCTAAAATGCTCCTTCGACTAGGAAGCCTTGAAACTTTAAAAATTTCTCATCTTAAAAGTGCTCCTTCGACTAGGAAGGCCCTGAAACTTTAAAAAAAATTTTCTCATCTTCAAAATGCTCCTTCGACTAGGAAGGCCCTGAAACTTTTAAAAAATTTTCTCATCTCAAAAGTGCTCCTTCGACTAGGAAGGCCCTGAAACTTTAAAAATTTCTCATCTCTAAAATGCTCCTTCGACTAGAAGGCCTTGAAACTTTAAAAATTTCTCATCTCAAAAGTGCTCCTTCGACTAGGAAGGCCCTGAAACTTTAAAAAAAATTTCTCATCTCAAAAGTGCTCCTTCGACTAGGAAGGCCCTGAAACTTTAAAAATTTCTCATCTCTAAGATGCTCCTTCGACTAGGAAGGCCCTTCGACTAGGAAGGCCCTGAAACTTTAAATTTTCTCATCTCCAAAATGCTCCTTCGACTAGGAAGGCCCTGAAACTTTAAAAAATTTCTCATCTTTTGAGGAAACATGCTCGGAAGTCTTACAACTTATACCTGGAGGTTTTAATGAATCATGCCCGGAGGTCTTACAGATTGTACCCGGAGGTTCTAATGAATCATGCCCGGAGGTCTTATAGATTGTACCTGGAGGTTCTAATGAATCATGCCCGGAAGTCTTACAGAATATACCCGGAGGTTTTAGTGAATTATGCCCGGAGGTCTTACAGAATGTACCCGGAGGTTTTAATGAATCAAGCCCGGAGGTCTTACAGATTGTACCCGGAGGTTTTAATGAATCATGCCCGGAGGTCTTATAGATTGTACCCGAAGGTTTTAATGAATCAAGCCCGGAGGTCTTACAGATTGTACCCGGAGGTTTTGATCTTATCTCATCATTTCAATTCTATCTTCTAGATCATTTTATCATTCCAGTTTCTTCTTTTGGTTATTTTCTATCACATTTTTTTTATCTCATCACCTCTTTCAATCCCTTTTTCATTTTCCCATCATATCCATACCTTTTTAATTTCCTCTTTCTTTCCAAAATTTTAACATTTTTTTTTCAAAACTTCATACCCTTTTTGTCACATCTCATTCCTAATCTTTCTCATATTTTCTGATTTTTTTTTCTTTTTCTTTCTTTTCCTTTTTTTTAATTTTCAAAGTTATAGTCATCTAGTCTTTCAGAACCTTTTTTATCTTATTGTCTTAACAAACAAAATTTTTTTTTTTTGTGTCAAAATGCATGTAATGTAATGCAATGCCATGCATGTCATGAACGCAATGCAAATGATAAACAATGCCTTACCAAGTCACATCATCAGTCTACCTTATTCTTTTCTTCAAAAATTTATCATCCTTCAATCTTCTCTTTGCCTTATCATTCAATCTTTCAATGCCTCATCATTCTTCTTTCTTCAAATTTAGCAATCTTAAAATCATTTGCCCCATCATTGTCATTCATTCAGTCTTTTTCATGCCCCACGATTCTTCTTTCTTTAAATTTAGCAATCATCAATCATTCAATCTACCTGTTGCCCCATCATCATCATTCGTTTAGTTTTCTTCTTACCTCGCAATTCTTATCAACTTAAAATTCATCAATCCAAATCATAACAACAAAATCATCCCAAACTATTCACAAGAACACTTCACCACTTCTCATATCTTCACGAAAATTCATGCTCTTATAACAACCAAAGATTGCCCCAAGAATAGTCTTAAAAACACCATTACCACACTTGATTTCTTTAAAACAAGAACTTGCCCCCATAAAATCACAAAACTCTCATTTTTTTTTTCACTTCTTCAAGTTTCTTTTTGAAAATAGAAAATTGCCCCACATAATAACTTTCCAAGATAAAAACATTTGACATTTAAATCTCTTAAAAATTAGTGATTACTATTGAGAACAAATAGAATGAGTCACAACTTGGTTTAGCTGAATAAATGTGCTGATTTGGTGCATCAAGGATGTTTGGTTATCAAGAAAGGTTCTATTAATCAATGTCTCTTCATCTTAGCTCACAAATGAAACAAATTCCTTGAAAATCAAAATTCCTTTTGTAAAAACAACTTTCACAGAACAACAATCCATTTTAGCACTCTCTTAATTTCTTGATACTTGGACTTTAGCAAATGTCAAGACTAGCTGTGATGGCTCAAACTTCGGGGTAAGGAAACCAAAGATACAAATCTGAAGTCAAAATTTCAAGGTGATGGTTTTTGAATTTCAAAAGGTCTTGACTGAAAGCATCACTCCTCTGGTTTTTCTTCTTTCTTGTTATTGCCTTAGCATCGTCACAAACAATGGCCTTGAGTTGTTTCAAATTTGCTCTAGACTGCCCTTTCATGGGTTTTCACCCTAGAGCTTCATTCTCTTTTTTTTTCCTTCTTTTTTTTTTTTTTATAATTGACTATTCTATCATGCATTTGAGAATTCAAATTTCATTCCAAACAAAACAATGATGATGGTTTCTCAAAGAAAAGCTCTTCAATACAAGCATCCCTATTTGATCAAAATGGACTTTTAAGCACGTAACATAGGCCAAGGTTTAGGGTTTTCGAGGAATGGATAAATAGCCCCAAAACAAGTGTTTTCAAGGTTTATCGAATCAAGGATCATTTCTTCGATTGTGAACATCTTTTCTTCCCACTCTTCGAAGCATTTTTCTTTTTTTTTTCAACACTTTATTCTCATTCATTTCTTTTTTCTTCTCTTTTTTTTTTCACATCTACTTTTTTCATTTTTTTTTCAACTTCTTGCTTTTTCATATTGATTTCCATCTTTACATATCCTTCTTCTCACATTTGCCCCTTAGCATAGGGCATCATTTTCTTGCATTTGACATAAGATCAAACACCAATGCTTCTAAAACTCCTTTGATGTATTTGCCTCTCCAATGTGGAGGGTGATCCTTGGTCAAGGTTCATTTAGAAAGAAATCAATAGGCTCAAAAAGGGTAACAAGTGGATGATTTTATTTCAGTAATAGGAATATGAAAGATGGCCATTTGTCATATCAAATATTGACACTTCTATTGAAAACCAATCCTCAAGATGAAAATTTCATTTTGCTTTTGAAATCATTTGAATATCCCTCATGCATGGTTTCACAATCAATTTTTTCTTTTCTTCTTTTGTTGTTTTTTTTTATTTCCCTTTTTTTTTCTTCACTTTTTTTTTTCACAACTCATGCCCAGAATGTATCAACTCAACTTTATGAAGGCCTTATGCAACAATTTTCATTATCGTGGTTAAAATAGGAAAAAGGATATCGATCAAATTAAGAATGGCTATTAAAAGATGTTGAGGTTATCAAAAGCTTGGCTCTTTCAATCATTTTGCCCCAAGGTGTAGCAAAGGATGGATCAAGTTATGAGAAAGAATTTTGGCTTGATGTATTTGGGACTCTTAGCTTGGCCTTAACATCTGTCAGATCTCCAAATACAAAGTCCTTGAGAGAATGCTTCGTGAATTGGTCCTTTAAAACAATTCAAAAAGTTTTGCAAATTCAGCAATCATTTCATTGCTCATTGCCTTAACAAAGATCATTGACTTCAAAAGTTCACCATGGTAAGCAAAAATGAATGAATTTCAAGTTTGTGTGTCTTTATGGATTCCAAGTTTTCACTGAATCGGCAAATATACTGGAAATTTAATGGTTAAGTCTATTCATTCTCAATAACAACCACCAATGTTTTCAAAATTATTTTATTTCATCTACTTGGAAAGAAAAATATGGAAAGCTTTTCAAAACATCTTGATGCAAATCACATCCACAAATTACACATAGGAAATTTGGCTTATGGAGAAGCAAACTTCCATTGTTCAATAAGCTCTTGAGTCAAGGCACCACTGCTGATGAGTTCTTCAACCTTTTCCTTCAATTGCCTGCACTTTTCTGTTGAATGCCCAACCGCCCCCATGTGATATTCACATTTGCTATTTGGTTCATAACTCCTTGTTGCTGGGTTTGGAGCTGTTTTCAAAGGCGTAGGCACCAGATACTGGTTCTTTATTAGCAAAGGCAATAGTTTAGAAATTGGAATTGGCAATCTCTCCATACCGTTTCTTGGCCTCCTTGGATTGTTTGGTGGGGCGGAGAGTGATTGAGGACAAAAGTTAGGCTGAAAACCATTTTGAGGAATTGACTGGTAAGGATGTGGACAAAAGTGGTGGGTTTCTTGCATGGGGTATAGGTGATATGGGGTATAACTTTCATACTGCTTTTCATTAGTCACAGCTTGAACATCTTGACTTTCGTTATTGAATGTTGCACCTCTCATTGTATTTGCCCATTCGATCTTCCCGCTTTTTATAGCATATTCAATCATCTCACCCGAGAGTACCATATCTGCAAAGTTTTTGGTGGCATTTCCAATCATTCTCTTGTAGTATGGAGCCTTAAGTGTATTGACAAACAGAATTGTCGTCTCTTCCTCCGTAAGGGGAGGCTGAACCTGAGCAGCAATGTCTCGCCATCTTTGAGCGTATTCTCTAAAGCTTTCGGTAGCCCTCTTTTCCATATTCTGTAAGAACAATCGGTCTGGCGCCATATCCTTTGCATGTTGATATTGAACTATGAAGGCCTTCGCAAGATCCTTCCATGAATGGATGCGTTCTCTATCTAATTGGACATACCACCTTGCTGCGGATCCAGTAAGGCTATCTTGAAAACAGTGAATGAGCAACTTTTCATTATGAGTATGCCCTGCCATTTTTCGACAAAACATTGTAATATGGGCTAATGGGCATTTAGTTCCATCATATTTTTCAAAGTTGGGGACTTTGAATTTCACGGGTAACACCAAATCAGGAACCAAACTCAATTTCTCCACATCAATGTTTCCATAAATAGTGCTCCTTTCGATAGCCCTTAGTCTCTCCTCTAACATATCACACATACGATGCATCCCCTTATGAAAACCTAGTTCAATCGCTTCCCTCCTAAACTTCTCTTGCTTGATGGGGTCCCCCATTTGTGGCTCCACTCTAATGTTAGTGTCTTCATCAACCCCCTTCCCTTTTGCCAAGCTCATCATCATCTCCACCATCTTGGCCATTTATTCCTTAGTCTCTTCTTAGGCTCTGACAATCTCTTGTTACACCTTTTCAATTCCATCAATTCGTGCCAATTGCTCATTCTCCATTATTCTTGTTTGCAAACAAGTATCGTATGGATGGTTGACAATTTTGACGACCAAGCTATCTTCTCACCTTTATTACCATAGTCTAAGTCAAGAGGCCATGATACGCACATACAAACCTATGCATGAGATGCATGCCCAATTTATGTATGGCCAAAAATGTCTAAATGTATAGCTGCAATGTTCAAATGGACATGTTATGCATCACAAATTCAAAGGAAAGCCTCATGTGATGAACAGACACATTTCATCTCTTTATTTTCTTTATTTTGATTTTTTAATATTATATTTTTTTGAAAAGAAAAATTTTTCCTTCATGTGTCCTAATCCTTGGTTATCTCTACATGGTGAGTTGACGTGGCCCTAACTTAACTTGGTCTCTTAGGTTTCTTTATATGCTTGGTTTGGATAAGTAAGAATTCTAAAGGTTCTCAAATTGTTCCTCACTATCGTCCACATAGGACTAGTAAGGCACCCAATCCTCACCCATCACAGGTTACAAACGGAAAGGTTCAATTTGAGTGGGAGTATTTCGCTAGCCATTGCGGAGGTATTACCTCACGAGAGCGTAGATACTTTACTCCCTCCTAAAAAGGACCGAGCCCGGGTCGAGGGCTTATGTATGCAAATGCAAAGTGATGTGTGTGTATGAAGGAATAATGTTTTATTTAATGTTCGTTTTCTATTAAGATCTCTTAAGCAAATTCTAATATAACCTAAAACTAAGTATTGGCCTGACTCTCTTAAGTCCCCAGTGGAGTCGCCAAACTGTCATAACGTATTAAGTTTCGGAAAACCTAATAGCTAGACACAAAACTATGGAGTCGCCACCAACCATTCTAACCTAGGTGTGATTGGTCACCTATTCAAACTAAGGATAAGGCTTGGTCTACGTTCGAAGATACTAGGGTTCGGGAGTACGGTTACGTGAAGGGAAGGATTAGCACCCCTACAACGCCCATCCTAAAATGGTACCAACTAGTTTTAGGTTATCTTTACAATTTGCCTTGTGTTTATATTAATTTCGATATACTTATATGTTGGGGATATTTCTAAGATTTTTCCATCAATTTGGCTCAAATCTTAAAAATTCCCCTCACCTCAAGATGTTCAAGGAGTCTCAATTGACTTTCTTGAATTCCATCGTCGGATAAATTTTAGTATTTTATGAAGTTCCTTTTTTTTTTAATCTTATCTATAATTTTGACTCTATATTCGACTCCATATCTCTATCTTTTTTAATCTTATTTCATATTATATTTATCTATATATTTACTTTTTATTTTATTTATTTAGAGAATAAATATGAATCATGGTTTATTAAAGATTTTCTTAAAAGCGTCCCATCAATTTGGCTCGGCTTAAAAGAAATCTTTTCACCTAGAAATTTTCAAGGAGTCCCAATTGACTTTCTTGAAATTCCATCATTGGCATAATTCATATTTTTTATTTCCTATAATTTTTATTCTAAGCTATTTAGTTCGTTTAGTTATTCACTCATCTGATTTTATTTAAATTTCTTTAACATTAATCTTGATTTTATTTATTTCATTTATTTATATTTATATTAATAAACATGAATTATATTTTATCAAAAACTCTTTCAAAAGTATCCCATCAATTTGGCTCAACTTAAGAAAGAATCATCTCCCCTAGAAATACCCAAGGAGTCTCAATTGACTTTCTTGGAATTTCATCCTCGGTATAACTCATATTTATTTCTTTATTATCTAATCTTATTAATTACTAATTATTTTCCTATTAATTTTTCATCTAATTTATGTTCTCATATCTATATTTGTTTATCTATATTCATTTATATTTTATTCATATTTAATTTACTAAGAATAAACATTGATTATAATTTATTGAAAATTCTTTCAAAAGTATTCCATCGATTTGGCTCAACTTAAGAAAGAATTTCCTCACCTAAACATTTTAAGATGTCTCAATTGACTTTCTCAAAATGTCATCATCGGTATAATCCATATCGATATTTAATAATTAATTAATATTTCTTAAGGATATTTAACCTCATTTTTATGCTTTGCTAATATTCTTCTAATTGCTATAAAATAAAATACATGTCACGCTAAATAAAAAATCTTACTAAGTCATCTCGTTAATTAGATCATACAAATTAAATCATGCAAATTAATTCCTAAAACCATTAAATCATATCAACTAATTAAATCATATTGACTAACTTTGAAAATCATGTCATGCTTACATCCTACTAAATCATGTCATTAATTAGATCATACAAATCAACTCCTAAAATCACACCAATATTATTCTATCTTATTATGCAGATTATATCATGGAAATTAAATCAAAAAAAATCATCCTATAAATTAATTCTTTAAAATCACATCCAATATCATACAAATTACCACACCTAAATTAACTATACTTATCTTGCCAATTTAATTATTAAATCCTAATTTACTTAATCAATTTAAGCAAACATTATCCTAATTTATTAACTTGATTAATTATTAATTCAAATAAATATTATTGATCTAAATTTGAAAATCAAACAAGCAAATGAAAATAATCTTAATAAAAATAAATAATAAATAAAAAAAATACTTTTCTTCTTTCTTTTTTACCTTTCTTTCCTCTCGTCTTTCTTTTTTTCTTTCCTCCTATTTCGTTCCTTCTTTCTCAACTTCAAATTACCGGCACTGCTCCTGTTCTAAAGCAAACCGCACGATTTTGTTACTTCCTTTACACACGGTTCTAACTTCTTCTTTTACAGCGGCTTCTGTTCCAAGTGTTGTCTTGTTTTGCTTCAAAGATTCAACAGCTTCAACAAGCTATACAGCTCCTCAAGTCAACAGCACTGGCCTGAAGCTATTGTTCTTCACGTTTGGTTCCAGTTGCACCTCCACGTTCTAAACTAACAGCAACGATCAGCTAGATACAAACTATGCTCAGATGCAGAGAACGACAGCAAAGATCACGGCTACAGTAAGGAGGTGTGGACTGCGCAAACAGGGACGATATGGTGCGAGCTTGGTGGTGTGGACTGCGCAAACAGTAGCGATGCAAATGATGAACGGGCCAATGGTGCAGGATGAGAGGTGCTGGTGCAGTAGCAGCAAAGATGGAGGCGTGCAGAAAGTGGCGGTAAGCTCGGGATAACAACGGCGATGAGGGTGCAAAAGAGTGGTGAGGCCGTAAGCACGGCACAATAGGTCAGTAAGGTAGAAAAACAGCTAGATTAGGCGAAGGTGGCAGGGCTTAGAGCCGTGTCTTGGCTTAGGACAGTGTAAGACAGATGCTTGGCTCAGTGGTGCTGCAGCAACTCAAGGGTGGCGATGATGCAAAGCAGTGAGGATGCAGTAGCAGCAGCCACCGGGATGCAGCAGTGATGATGGTTGAGATGTAGAAGACGCAGACCATCAGCATCCTGTTGGCGGGTGGCAGCCTTGGTGACCAAGAGCAGTAGAATTTTTTCCTTAGGGTTTTTCTTTTCCTTTCCTTTTTATTCTCTTTTTCTTTGCCGTCTGCTTTCTTTTTCTTTTTCAAGGTTTTTCTAGGGTTTTCAAGGTTTTTTTTTTGTGTTGATTTTTCTGTGTTGTTTCCCCCTCTCTCTAGGGTTTTCTCTTCCCCTTTTCTCTGCCCTTTTCTTTTTCTTAAAACCCTAGTTTCCTTCTCCTTTTATAGACCTAGGTTTTTTCCTTTTTTTATATTTTTTATTATTATTTTTTTTAATTTTATTTTTGGTAATAATTGGAAATCTAGAATCAAATTTTTTTTTAGGAAATTTTATATTTCAAGAATCTAATCTTAAATTTAATATCAATTCCAAATTTAAATTAATTTCCAATCTTTTTAATGGTTTCATTTAATTTTACTTTCCTATCAAAATTAATTTAGATTTCCTTCCTTTTTTTTTATTTTATTTTATTCTATAAAAATCAAAATCAAAATCCAAATTTTATTTCTAAATCTAAATAAAAAATAAAATTTAAAAATCAATAATAAAATATATACAAACTAATTAATTAAGAATGTTTTGAAAAAGAACCGGACAAAAATGGTGTCTACAAACGGAAGTTTGAGTGATTTAACGGCTATATACATAATTCTATTATTTTTTAACGTTTAGGTTTTATTTGCTGAAAATAGAACTTTATGACCTTATTTCCACGCAATTGAACGTTGAGGTCTTAATTCCATTTTGTAACAACCCGAATCCACAGTATAACATAATATTTACTTATAAATCCCACTTATTTACCGGTTGGGCTGTCTGTAATGCTTAACCATCCGTTAATCACTTTTCTAAATTAGTACTCTTATTCATCGTACCGATATGGAAATATGCATTTTTATATTATTTCCTTAAGATATATATATACATTCCCTTCTAATCAAAATAGTACTGTACAAATTCACTGAATATATAAAAGAAGATCATATACCTTCGATATCAAAAATCTGCTGACTCTAGCAGTCGATAATCTCTGGAAGGTAATTCTCTTAATCCAAGATCAACAATCTGTGGAGTGGAAAATAAGGGGTGAGCGACAACGTACTCAATAAGAAAGGTGTATGCTGCTTTATAAACCAAAAACTCTATTCCACAAAAACGTTTATTTTTCCTAACCACATACCCAGTAGGAAAACGATGGATATAGTGAACAGTCTTTAATATTCAAATCACTGGCTAAACAGTTTACAATATAGTATAGAAAACAGTAAATAGAAATCAATAAGTTGAGACTAGGCATCACCCTACAATTAAATAATGCTATCATCGTTCCCCAAAGGAACATAGTAATCTTCCTTCCCAAAGATGCAGTAGATCTATAGCCACAATCCATGGGTGGTCCTCGGGTACACTTGCCAGGTGACCTCGAGACCTCCGATGACTTGGCGGGTCAATCAACCTCGTGAATTAGTAATGCATGAAACTCAGGGCCTAAAGTCTCAAAATTTACTTTATATCTCATAAAGTACTTTTAAGGAATTATTTCACAAATTTCATCATTTTCTCAAAATGACTTATTTCCCAAAAAGGTTTCATTTTTTTCTGTTTACAACATAATAACATAGCCAGAATTTTCATAAAACTTTACGTGAGAAAATATGAGTTAAATTAGATCGCCCATAGTCAGCTCGCCCATAGTCAGTTCGCCCATTATGGCTCGCCCATGGCCAATTCGCCCATTATGGTGTTGCCCTAGGGTTAGCTCGCCTATGGTCAGTTCGCCCATTATGGCATTGCTCATGGTAAACTCGCCCAATGCGGCATGTCCATGGTCAGCTCGCCCATTTTTATTAAAACATGGGTCATTTTTCTTTAGCTCGCCCGAAATTTCTATTAAAACAGGGGTCGCTCACCCAAAACATCATAAAAGGGGTTGCCTATCTTTGGCTCACCCAAAACATCACAAAAGGGTTCGCCCACCTTAGCTCGCCCAGATTTTATTAAAACAGGGTTCGCCTTTCTTTGGCTCGCCCAAAGCATTACAAAGGGGTCGACTTTGTAGCTCGCCCGGATTTTACAAAACATGGTTCGCCCGCCCAAAACATCACAAAAGGGTTCGCCAACCTTGGCTCGCCCGGATTTTATTAAAACAAGATCGCCCACTTTAGCTCGCCCAACACATCAAAAAAGGGTTCGCCTTTATAGCTTGCCCAACTCACAGTATGTGAAAAACAGTTTATCAAACTAATGCATGTCACAAACCAAATCATTTTCTCAATATTTTCATAACATTTTACTCTACAGGACATGCATTTTACTTCACATACTACTCCCTTACCTGGTCTTATGTAACGACCCGTTACCACATTTTTCCCCTTATTTTACACAACTTATCCGGTTGGGCTGTCTGTGATACTTCACTTGTACTTAATGTTAAACAATTTTACATAACATTGTTTATATTATACATATCCCCTATCTTAATTAATTAGACAAGTAGTACTGTAGACATGTCTAAATACAGAAAATAAATGATCGTACATCATATAAATCAGTCGGTCTGTCACATCGTCCATTATGTGCAGCCGTGATCCACAATCAACTGATCTCATAATCATCAAAACCTAAAATGTTAAAATTGGGGAGTGAGCAAACCACAGCTCAGTAAGAGAGTTATATGTCACACTTGATATTCAGCTATCTATATGCTGAAAATACTTTTTCACTTTCTTTTAAATCTTCCTAGCTGGCTCTAGGCTCACATGTAGGAAGGATACTACAGTCGGCTAGGGATCCAGATAGAGTAAGGTAGGTATTTTAAAATACCTGACTTGTTCCAGAACCTAGAAGCAACTGTAGAGAGTACTAATTCCGTTGTTTTCAAAACGATATAATTTTCGTTTTTCCACGGAATAAACCACTTATTTCTTTTCTTAGAAATAATTCTTATGTTATTCTTTAGAATAAACATTTATTTCTCTTTTCAAATCAGTAATCGTATCGTACAGTTCAGTAAAACAGTATATTCAGTAAAACAGTAATTCGATACGGTTCAATTAGTTGACAGTAACTAGTAGCTACCATTTCAGAAAACAGTATACGGTAGCTTTCAGTTCAATAAACAGTAAATGGTAGCCTTCAGTTCAGTAAAACAGTAATCAGTGGCTACCATTTCAGTATACAGTACAGTTCTGTAAGCACAGTGTTTTGGTACGGTTTTGCTCAGTAAACAGTAAACAGAAATCAGTACCGTATTTCAGTACAGTACAGTAAACAGGATTCAGTAAATCCTTTCAGTAAACAGTAATCAATATGTGAGACTAGGCATCACCCTATAAATAAATCATGCTCTCATCATTCCCCCTCCCACTCCGAGAACGGAATAATCATCCCCACAGGGATACAGTAGATTTATGGCCACAATCTATGGGTGGTCCTCGGGTCCACTTGCCAAGTGACCTCGAGACCTCTGATGACTTGGAGGGTCCATCAGCCTCGTAAATCATAATGCATGAAATTAGGGGCCTAAAGTCTCAAAACAGTATAAACCGTACCATAGCCTTTATGGATTTTAATCACAGTAGTGTAAAAACATTTCACAATTATCCATAAGGCTCACATGTATAAATCATCACCTTTATGAAATTTATAATTTAAATCACATTTCTCAAAATATTTCATAAAGGTATAAATCATATTTCTCATACGGTGAAAACAGTTATAAAATAGTCACACTGTAAAACAAATCTCATGACAATGTCTTTTTCACCGTAACCCATGTATGCACGCCTTTCCGTGCTATCCATCGAAAACATGGTTTTTAAAATCATCAGAATTCAATTCAAATATTTTTGTAATTTATGTAAAAATAAATTATTTATTTTCCAATTTTCAATAATTCCGGCACCATGTTTTGCTCTAAAACACGTATAGAGACCTCTAGTCTCGAAATCATAGTTTTTCATCATTTCTTAACCTTTATGGAATTTATATAATTAATTATTTCCATAATTAAAACCATAAAGATTTTATATGAAATCAAGTGAATATTTAAGAATATTTATAAAAATATTCACTTCAGTCTCTTTTTCATTTTCATCTCATTTCACGTGAAATATCATCTACCGAGTGAATTTTCGGTGATTTCCTTTTCACCATTCTCGAAAACATGAATATTTTAAAATTAAATATCACTACATTCATGTTTTATGAAATTTACTTGATTTCTTGATTTTCGTACCTGAAAATCATTTCACGTGAAATCAAATCATTTATTATGGTTTTCGGTGATTTTCGATAAATTTCAAAAAAATTTCGATAATTTTTCAACAGTATAACGGCTGCCGATTTGGCTAGCCTCCTGCACGGAATATACAATTTATATTTCTCAACCGGTATTTCACCACAATTTAAACCGATAAATCACCACAATATAAAACCGATAATTATCAATAGCATTTATAAAATTAAATGCAATTTAAAAACATGGTCGAATATCCTTACAGGTGGCACATGTCTCCCTTACCTGTTTCGGGTCGGCGACTGCCTCTCAAAGGTCGCGCCCATGTTCACCTCGCCCGATTCCATCTGCTCGGTCATCGAGGGAATTTTCTGGAAATTAAATTCTAAAATTTAGAAATTTTTTCATAATTATTTAAATAAATAAATTATTTAAATAATTTAACGCTTTCAGGGATTTTTTATCGATTCCTGTAATTCCCGGGATTTTTTGTAATTTTTGAATTCTCGAGAATTCTCCAAATTCGGAATTCCTTTTCTCTTTCTCTTCCTTCTTTTTCTTCTTCTCTTCTCTCTCCTTTTCTTTTTCTTTTTCCTTTTTTCTTTTCTTTTCTTTTTCTTTTTCTTTTTCCTTTTCTTTCTTTTCCAGCCGGACCGGTCACCCCCATCACCGCCGGTTCTTCTCCGGTGGCCAGTTCTCCGACGGTTCGGTGGCTCAGCAGCTGGTCGGTACCACGGCGAAGCCGAATCTGGCCTCCGTTCATCACGAATCGACTGCACGACGGCGGATCGACTCGGTTTACCTTCAGTTTCTTCTCCTCCTCCGTCGTCCTTCCTCCACCGTTCTCCGCCTCAACCATGGCCTCCCATGTCTTCCTCTTCCTCTGACGAAGCTTCGGTGGTAGTGGCGGCAACCAATTCCGTCAGTACCGTCGGTTCCCATTTTTCCTCTTCTTCCCAGTTTTTCGCCGGTTTCCTTCTGTTTTCTTTCCGATTTCTTCCGCCGCCGGTGGCTTCCTTCCTTTCCTCTGTGGCAGGCGACGACATCCCTTCCTTTTTCCCTCGTCAGAGGTGGCAGCTCCGCCACCGTTTGCTCTGGCTGGGAGGGTCGGGATCCTTCCCTGATCCTTCCTTTCCCCTTTTCTGTTTTATTTCCTCTTTAGTTTTTATTTCACTTCTATATTTAGTATATAATATACTATATACTATATACTAAATACTATATACTATAACATATATTTTATACATATAATATATACTATATATTATACATATATTACTTCATATATAATATAGTTCAATATATTATATATAATATATATTTATATATATGATATATTACAAAATATATACCTAGTATATATATGTATATTAATATATTTTAAATTTGAATAACCTTTACACATATTTTCTTAAACTGTAAATCAATATTTACATTTCTCAATTATATGTATATATATTTATATATACATAAGAGATTATACTGAAATACATATGTATTATTTAATTTCTTCAAATAGTGTATATATATATACACATGTATACCAATGTATAATTATATATATACCATATAGTATTTTAAATACATATATATTTGTATAAAAATACATTTATATAATATATAATTATATAAACATATTTTCTATTTTTCTTCACTCGGATTTCCACCATCCGTTCCTCTCTCAACTCTCGGGATTTTCACCAATATCCTATTCTCACAATTTTATTTATTGATTTCCACTTATTTATTTCCAATAAATGAAAAAATTACGGTTATCACATCTTACGAAGCCTAGCTTCCCCCTCGCCTTTGTCAATTCTCAATTCCCGACTGCAAAATAAATTATCAAGATTTGTCAATATATTCTGTTCGCATCTTTCCAATACTTTGGTGAGACTTGAGGCTAATCCTCTAGTTCGCCCAATATAACTCGCCATTCATATATTAGCTTATACGTCGGAGCTTGCCCACACTTCAACTCGCCATGCCTATGCATGTGAGTTCGCCATACACCGTTTTTATTCAGAGGTAGGCTCGCCTATGAATTAAATTGGCATGTGGTGTCCTCGCCCACTATATCCTGCTCCATATTATTTAGCTCGCCCATATAGCGAAGCTCACCTATAATGTTAAGCTCGCCTATAATAGCTGAGCTCGCCTCTTTCTCATCACTTTTTCACCAATTCCAGTATTTTTCTTATTCATTCTTGTCTGTTTCCAAGACCACATTTTGTTCTAATTTCTTATATATTCTAACAATATTTAACTACAACAAGGTTATATCTATGTTTATTACGTTGTAAAACATAGAAATATATCAGCAAATATCAAGAGAACCATAAAAATATGGAACTCACCTTGACTGAGTTGCACTTCCAGAAACAGAGTGCTTTCTGCCTCACTTAGCTTTACTTTGCTTATTCTTTAGCTCTTCAACGATGGAGAGAAGGTTTAGCTAACTAAATGATGAAGTTTCATGGCTCACGTATGAGAGGAATGGAAGAAATGAGGTGTGAGTTTGCAGTAAACAGAGTGGGCGAGAAGGTTTTCCTCATGTATTTCTTCTTATATAGCCATGCTATTCCAATCAGAACCTACCACTTGTTCCTTATCTCGTTTTCTTTCATCATTTCACGTCTTTTATGCATTAAAACTTGAAGAAAATTGTGACAAAAGGAACGGTGGTGAAGCTTCTTGCTGCAGTCCGTTTTTGACTAATTTTTCTCTTCTTTTCTCCTTCCTCTCCACGCCATTTCCAGCCAACTATTATTGGCTCTTTATCTCATCTTTTCTTCATTTGGCCATCAACCATTTATTCCCTTTCACAACTACCATTCGGTTCCAACCTTAAATCTTCATATTTGTTCATGCTTTATTTAATGCTTTCACACCATCAACACTATCTTCCACCTTTTTATCAAGATTAAATCCCATCTATTTCTTGTTGCACTTTAATGTTTGTTTTTCTTTCTTTTATACACCATGCTATAAATCATAATTTCCAATAATTAAAATGAAAAGTGAAAATTCACATTTAATATTTATTTAATTTCACTAAAAGAATTTATTTTCACTATCAATCATGTACAAATATAGTATACAGTATAATAAAATCAGGTCTCACACATTTTACCCTAAACGTTGGGAATATATTTGGCTATTAAGCCTACTCTTTTTCATCCACACAATGACACAATCATTCTTATTTAAAATTTAGCACTCCGATTATTTAGAACTTAAAACATCTACACGGTTGTTTCCTACAATGCAAGGCGGCAACTTGGAATGCATTGGCTTATCAACTTTAATCACACAGTACTTTTTACGAATGTAAATGTTAAAGGCAATATTTAATGCTAAGTTGTTCCAGAAAATTACCACCATTTATAACGATTTTATACAACCTACCATTTCTCCAAGTTTTGGCGCATCCTGTTAAATGTTCAACCAACACAAACCGGCCCCTCTGAGCCGTATTTAAGAACCGAAGTACGCCGATGGAAGAGTGGACTAACATTCCAGAGTTATGCTCTAAACGGGTTGTGTTTCCTTTCCAAACTAACTTCTGCAGGCTAGATAGCTCTAAGACGATAGCAACGATGGCGTGGAGGACAGTACTTATTTCGGTGCAGATTTTGGCACTGGCTTTACAGCTGATGCCATTGGTCTTAGGAGCTGTGGATACTCACCGAGTGAAGCAACTGGCAGCCAAATTCAATGTGACTTGCGTGCTAGTTTTCGGAGACTCAAGCGTTGATCCTGGCAATAACAACTATCTTGCTACACCCATGAAGGGTAATTTCCTTCCTTACGGGAAAGACTTCTTCGGAGGTCATCCAACTGGACGGTTTACCAATGGAAGGCTAGCCACAGATTTCATCGGTAATTTACTGCCCTGGCTCTGCAAATCCCTAGAGCATAATTGCAGTTTTGACGATTTTCTCTTCTTAACTGTTTATTTCAGCCGAGGCTTTGGGTTACACAAAGGCAATTCGACCCTTCCTTAACAGGAGATTGAGGCCACTTGATATCTTACATGGTGTTAGTTTCGCATCAGCAGCTTCTGGTTATGATGAGTTCACTGCCAATCTCTCTGTAAGCACTCTTTAAATCTGCCCCTTCATTGTGGTTTTGATTTTGAAACATGATTTCGAGTATCATATTCTTTTCCCTTTCCTTTTTCATGTCGGAACAGAATGTTCTGCCTGTTTCCAAACAGCTGAAGTATTTCAGCCATTATAAGATACGGTTGATTCAATTGGTTGGTGAGAGGAAAGCAGAAAATATCATAAAAAATGCCGTAGCTGTGATGAGCATGGGCACAAATGACTTCCTGCAAAACTACTACTTGGAAGACACTCGCCGTAAGCAATATACTCTGGAAGAGTACCAAAAGTACTTGGCCTCTTGCATGTTCGAGGACGTTAAGGTGCCTCCCTGTTCTCTGCTATACTATATCTTCAGCATCAACATAGCCTGTCAGCAATTATTCTCTGTTTTATATATATATATATATATATATATATATATATATATATATATTTATATATATAATTGGGGAATCATTTGAGATTGTTTGGAATTGAATTCAAATTTTATGGCATGTCACAATTTTTTCTTAATCACTGGATCAAAAAGCTGCTAGCACTATCATTCTCTGTTGGCACATATATATTCATAATCTTTCCTTATGTCGCTATAGTAATTAATATAATACCGTTTTCTAACTAAGTTGTTTCAACTATTTTCGTTGGTTGATGATATATAATGAAAATGTCATTAAGAAGTTAGGTCCAAATGATCAGTCAAATTTAAGCCATACCTTCATTCTAGCAATTTTTGGTTAATAATTTGAATGATGACCAAAGACAGGCAATGAACCTAGCTAAAACGTAGTACTGGAACAGGAATTTGAAGAGAAATATTAAGTACTTTTATAACTCTTTCACAATAGCAGCATGAAATTATATTAGTTAACAAGGTTTTTACATATATTTCGATAATTATCCTCAAACATTTTCCCTGTTTGATTGTTTCAGACGATGCATAGTCTTGGAATTACACGATTGGTCGTTGTTGGTGTCCCTCCCTTGGGCTGCCTGCCCCTTGTGAAGACTCTAATGAACCAGGAAACATGTGTGGAGAAGTATAACAATTTCTCCTCCTCATTCAATTCCAAGATAAAACTGAAGCTGGCCACCTCGAGGACAACATTTGGGATGAAAATTGGCTACGTTGATGCTTATGGCATCATTCAGGATGCTGTGAACAACCCAAAGAAATACGGTTAGCTTCTGATCTATACCTTCTATTTCTTCTTCTTTATTTGGTTTTAAAATATGCAAAAGAACGGTGTATGTTAGCTTCTTAAACAAGAAAAAAAATGACAGGCTTGGATGAAACTTCGAAAGGGTGTTGTGGATCGGGGACCGTAGAGTACGGAGATACATGCAAAGGCATGAGCACATGCGCTGATGCATCAAAGTATGTATTCTGGGATGCTGTTCATCCGACAGAAAAAATGTATGAAATGATCGCTGACCAGGGCATAGCTTCTCTTCGAAAGCAGCTCATAGGTTAGCTGGAAATTTAGGTTGACCGACAAGTAATAATCAATTAACAATGCCTGTAATAAGAGTAGATATAAGTGAATGTTGTGTTTAATTTGGCTAGATATTTCAGTTTGCAGCGTTTGGCATTCATGTATCTGGTAATTGTAGTTTTAAAAATTGCAGCTGAAAGATCATAGAAAGACAAATTGACTGTGATCAATATTTTATAATGAAACTATCAAATTATGTATGTTACCACAGTGTTAAAAGAAAATAGATTTGTTGTGTGAAGAAGTGTTTTTAAGAAAATAGATTTTAAATTATGAATATATTAGACTATATATGAAGAGCAAATCATGATTCCATTACTTACCTCTATTGCATCTTTCATTGTATAAATATTGTAATCCCTTACATTTAGCTTGTAACCCCCTTAATTAAACATGAACAAAAAATTTTGGCGCAAAAGTAGTGGTATAAATTAGTTATATAATTAACATGCATGTCGAAGTTATTTTGGAATAAAATGAAAAAGGGAATTTCTTAGAATTAAAGATTGAAGACATACCAACTATCGACATACAAATTTTTAATTAGGACTTAATTTGAACTATCGAAGATCATCTAATTACATCAACTCTTGCATTTTGTGATTGGATTTACAAGAATTCAAATGAATGCTGGATAAATCCCAACTTCAACAAGAAAACATTTTAAAACATGAAATTTTTTTCTGTCAAGCAAAACAAATTATCCGTATCTCTAATTATGACAGAAGAAGGTTTTTTTTTTAAAGTAAAAAGAGAAAAAATTAACATTTGACATTTGATTAAATCCATGCCAATAGGAAAGCTTATGAAAAGGATTTTGGAAACTGAAAAATGCTGATTAAGAGATCCAAAAAAAAAAAAGTCACACGTTACAATTCCAGGTGGTATGTCTGGCGTTAAATTTACATGTGGCCAACCATTCAACGACCATTATCGGACCTACATACACACATACAATTAATCTTCCGTACAAAAAAATAGTGCTAGCATGAAATTTTAATTAATCACTCCACCGTTCAAATATCAATGACAATCCTGGATCATTGAATCGATGATAGGACGATTAACATTAACCAACTTTGTGTAAGTCTTTTCGGTTGGATGAATTGCATCGAAAAATACATATTTAGATGCATCAACGCACAGATATGATTCTGGATTACATAAAAATCCTGCTTCTAAGTAACCACTCCTACAGCAGCCATCGCTGACATCATCAAATTCTACAGCGAAAAAGTAAAGGTTATATGTGATATAATTTACTACAAACCGCTTTGTTTCTAGGATAGATATTAGAAGTTAATTTCATGCTTACCAAGTCTTCCAGGGCCTTGAATCATGTCAACCAATGGTGTGAAAATATCAATGTAATAGATTTTTAAACCAAAGTGAGCCAATCTACCACGCATGGAATTCAGTTCATTTGGAAGAATTTGGTTATATTCCATTCCAACCCAAGAATATTTTTCTATGCAACCACGTTCAAGGATGGCGTTTTCAGAGTTGAGAGTGATAACAGCCGGTAAACAACCCATCGGCGGCAGCCCGGTGATTGCGATTCTCCGAGCTCCTTCATCCCATAAATCCTATGGTAATCATCGATACTATAATTAGTACTGTAGAGAATAGTAAAGACTGTCTCTGATATCACTCAGATTGTGATAAGTCAATCCTGATAATGCTTTTAGGTAAATCTAATAATTTTAGGCATGATACAATGATACAATACAAAAACAACATAAATAAAAGGCACAGATTAAAATTAGATAAAAATTGTATATGAATATAATAAAAACTAAAATAAAGCATTTTATTTTTTGTGTCTGTACAAATTTTAGCATAAAATTTTCGTATTTTACATGATACGAATATGATTTTATATAACACAAATACAAATTATAAATACGAATTACTATATTTACACAGAAAGGGGCTAATAATCACCACAGAGTTAATGTTTGGACCCCATGCATTCATTTCCTCGCAATCTTTTCTCTTGATATTCGGATTCAACAACCATACAACCATTTTGTACTAGCTATAATAATTACCCAGTGAAGGGTCAAACTCCGATCCTGCCCTCCATGTGCTTTCGTCATCAACACCAAACTTTCCAGCGCCTCCAACACCATGTTCCAGGTCAGTCCCAGCAAAATTTGACAGACTCTGATAGTGGGTGGAAGACCCTACCGCAGCTTCAGCACCCTATCACCCAGCACTCTACTGCATGGTCTCGGGACCCTGTTGCCTGATTCTTGCCGCAGGTCCCATGTCTATTGCAGCCTCATACTCCCGCGACGACCTTACGGGAGGCTTTTTACTCCCGATCCCTACCTCATCCTGTTGGTTGTGAGCCTCTCCCCCAGGAGGCGCCTCTTGTCGCATCGAGGGGTCTGTCGCCACGTGATTAGCCTATCGCCGTATTGCCTGAGGCGGTACCCCTTCGCTCGTCTCTCCCACGAGGTTTTGTACGACTTGTGGCAGATTCAATTGCGGGAGGACTCCTTTAAACAGATCCACCATGGCCCTCGGCGCCTAGGTCGTTTCCTCGTTCTATCGCCTCATAGCTTCGAATTTCGCCACAAACACTGTTGTTCTCTCTTCTTCGCTGTTCACCTGTGTCCTGTGGCGGATCGGTTGTTCAGGAGAACTCACGGAGTTCTCATCGCTTCTATCTCTGATAGTAGTCGATCTTGTTCTCACCATATTCAAAGTTTTTATTGGCTTTTATTTTGTTTCCTACAAATGACGCCAATTGTTGTTGCTCAAAACAACAATGAGTAATTGCTGACATAAGTGTTTGTCTTTTTCCCCACGTGTCTCTCAAGAGCTTCTGCAAAATAACCGAAGTCAGAGGAACGTAGGTGGTGGTTTTCTGTATAGGTACTCTGATACTTAAGTCAGCCAAAGATTCTTGAGCATTGAGAAACGTAAAAGCCAGAAGTAAAAAATTAGAGAATAAAATAATACATGTGGCCTATTTATAGGCGAGTAAATTACCATTACTGCAGAGTAATTACGTGGGGGTAGGGCTGATAACGGGTCGGATCGGATTTTTGCAAAAATTTGATCCGATCCAAACTAAGTGGGTTTTTTTATTTTGTGATCCGTATCTGATCCGAATAAAAAAAATATCTGATTCGATCCGAATTTATACGGGTCGGATTGGATCAGTCATTCGATTTTTTTTGTTTATGTAATTTTAAATTTTATTTCAATTTTTTTAGGGCATTTAAGCACTTTTGGACTTTATTTCCATTTTTCCTTAGGATTTTTAATTAAATATAAAGCTTGACCTTTTAATTTAAATAGTAAAAATTACAAAATACTAAATAACAAAGTATTCAGATATTATCCGTATCCGAATCCGATCCGAACCGATTTTATTCGGTTCAATGATGTCACGATCTGAATCCGAACCGAATTTGTTCATTATCCGAACCGAATCAATCTGAAATGCCCAGTTCGAGTCGATTTTTCGATTTTATCAGTTTTTTTCCTCAA
The DNA here is from genome assembly GCA_031772115.1 of Heritiera littoralis. Lineage (NCBI taxonomy): Eukaryota > Viridiplantae > Streptophyta > Magnoliopsida > Malvales > Malvaceae > Heritiera > Heritiera littoralis. The sequence continues at coordinate 2,215,783 of JAPDPK010000026.1, read as the reverse complement.
CCCTACGTGGGGGGGGGGGGGGGGAGGGGGACAATTTTATCCTTTTAGAAGAGTTTGCTCCCAGTATGGCACTAACATCATCAATCTGAGGCGACAGAGGTCTGTCGCTTGGCAGGAGGCCACAAACGTAGGCCACACTCATTCGGTGGTAGGCCACAACGTGGGTGGTCATCCGAGACCTGTCGCACGCGACAGGTTCCCTTCCGTTGGCGAGAGGAGTCTCTCAGACATGCTGCCACGAGCCTTGTGATGTCTCTCGCCTAATGCCATGTGGTCCAATGATTTTATACCACGTGGCGGCCTCTGTCGTCTTTTGGGCCTCAGCCTAATGGATGTGGGCTTTGCCATATCACTATCAAATTATGTATGTTACCATAGTATTAAAAGAAAATAGATTTGTTGTGTGAAGAAGTGTTTTTAAGAAAATAGATTTTAAATTATGAATATATTAGACTATATATGAAAAGCAAATCATGATTCCATTACTTACCTCTATTGCTTCTTTCATTGTATAAATATTGTAATCCCTTACATTTAGCTTGTAATCCCCTTAATTAAACATGAACAAAAAAAAATTGGCACAAAAGTAGTGGTATAAATTAGTTATATAATTAACATGCATGCCAAGGTTATTTTGGAATAAAATGAAAGGGAATTTCTTAGAATTAAAGATTGAAATCAACATACGAATTTTTAATTAAGACTTGATTTGAACGATCAAGGATCATCTAATTACATCAACTCTTGCATTTTGTGATTGGACTTGCAAGAATTCAAATAAATCCCGGATAAATCCCAACTTCAACAAGAAAACATTTTATAAGATGAAATTTTCTTCTCTCAAGCAAAACAATTATCCATATCTCTAATTATGACAGATGAAGGTTTTTTTTTAGGTAAAAAGAGAAAAAATTAACATTATATTAAATCCATGCCAATGGGAAAGCTTATGAAAAGGATTTTGGAAACTGAATAATGCTGATTAAGAGATCCAAAAAAAAAAGTCACACATTACAATTCCCAGTGATATGTCTTGCATTAAATTTACATGTGGCCAACCATTCAACGGATCAATATCGGACCTACATACACACATACAATTAATCTTCCATACAAAAAATAATAAAAATAAATTAGTGCTAGCATGAAATTTTAATTAATCACTCACCGTTCAAATATCAATGACAATCCTGGATCATTGAATCGATGATAGGACGATTAACATTAACCAACTTGGTGTAAGTCTTTTCAGTTGGATGAATTGCATCGAAAAATACATATTTAGATGCATCAACGCACAGATATGATTCTGGATTACATAAAAATCCTGCTTCTAAGTAACCACTCCCACAGCAGCCATCGCTGACATCATCAAATTCTACAGCGAAAAAGTAAAGGTTATATGTGATATAATTAACTACAAACCGCTTTGTTTCTAGGATAGATATTAGAAGTTAATTTCATGCTTACCAAGCCTTCCAGGGCCTTGAATCATGTCAACCAATGGTGTGAAAATATCAATGTAATAGATTTTTAAACCAAAGTGAGCCAATCTACCACGCATGGAATTCAGTTCATTTTGAAGCATTTGGTTATATTCCATTCCAACCCGAGAATATTTTTCTATGCAACCACGTTCAAGGATGGCGTTTTCAGAGTTGAGAGTGATAACAGCCGGTAAACAACCCATCGGAGGCAGCCCGGTGATTGCGATTCTCCGAGCTCCTTCATCCCATAAATCCTGTGGTAATCATCAGATACTAATTAGTACTGTAGAGAATAGTAAAGACTGTCTCTGATATCACTCAGATTGTGATAAGTCAATCCTGATAATGCTTTTAGGTAAATCTAATAATTTTAGACATAATACAATAATACAATACAAAAAAAACATAAATAAAAGGTACGAATTAAAATTAAATAAAAATTATATATGAATATAGTAAAAACTAAAATAAAGCTTTTTACTTTTTGTGTCGATACAAATTTTAGTATAAAATTTTTTTATTTTATATGATATAAATATAACTTTATATAACACAAATACAAATTATAAATTCGAATTACTAAATCTATACAGAAAGGGGATAATAATCACCACAGAGTTAATGTTTGGACCCCATGCATTCATTTCCTCGCAATCTTTTCTCTTTTTTTTTTGGTTACAGGAGCAATCTTTTCTCTTGGTATTCGGATTCAACAACCATACAACCATTTTGTACAACAACCATACAACCATTTTGTACTAGCTATAATAATTACCAAGCAATACTGACTGTTGATGCCCAAAATAGGTATTCGCTCACAATGAAGTATTTCATCATGAACCACGTCATTTATAGTTCATCTCTAATTATTAACAATCTACTCATTCATTATAAACTAATTATCATGATCTCTTTGATAATTGTAGCAGTTCTCAATCCAAACCTGTTGAAGCTGCTTAACAGATTGCAAGATGAATTGCTGATAAGCTAAGACAGTATAGTTTTGTCGTCGGATCGGTAAGGTGAAATAGTTGACTACAAAGTCGTTGGTACCAGCACTGACAAGAAACACCGCTTTCTGGATAATATCTTCCATCCTTTCCTTTCCAATGGCAGATTGCAGTCTATTTTTATACTCTTTAAAGTACTCTAGCTGCTTTGGAATCGAAACAACGCTCTGCAATTTGAACAAACACCAAAAAAATCAATTATGAACACAGGATATCAAACTTACGTGCATATGAAAAATTTAGAAAGTGAGAGATTCTAACAGTTATCTGCGGTGTAAGTGGATCAAATCCTGAGCCAGCAGAGGCGAAGCTAACTCCTGTCATCAGCTCCTCAATGCTAAGGCTTGGATCCAAATATGGTGGCAAATATTCTTTTACGCCTATATATGAAGCTGCCCCCATGCACAAATTAAAGCAAACAGAAAAATAAAGTGCTCAAATTTGCAGAAACCAGAAAAAATATAAACCAAATATCATGTTTAATTTCAATTTATATATTAGACCCACCAATGAGATCAGTAGAAAGCTTCCCGTTAGTAAACCTTCCGGTCGGCGTTTGGTCTTTAAAATCCTTTCCGTAAGGAGGGAAATTGCTCCTAAACAAGGTCTTTACATAGTTATTGTTTCCAGGATCTACCGTCGAATCTCCGAAGACAAAGCCAGCCGAAACCTTGTTGTTGAAGGGCCTTTGCTTTGTTGAAGCTTCAGCTTTACCAATGAAAGAGAATGGTATGAAGAGAAAGAGAACAATAAGAAGAAGAAGAGAGTATTTTTGACAAGAAGATTCCATGGAATCAGCTAGCTGATTTTGGGAACTGAAACAATTTGTAGAAACCGATTGATTTTTCAGTGCAGGGTAGGATGCATACGCAAATATTTTTTAATAGCTAATAGCTCCCATTGTTGGGTTATTAGTCTGTCTGTCATAAAAATAAAAGTGGGTCACGCACAAATTGAATTCTCGTGACAAAATCATCCTTGGTGGTGTACAGTATTTTTGTCACTGTTTCTATTTTAATTTGGTTGCTGTGGCTTGGAAACCAAACTTTTCCCGACTAGCCTACCTTGGGCAAGGAAAAGCTATTGGATTTTGGAAGTACCAAAATTTTGTATTAGATATATTGCATTATCTTTTAAATTTTGATGCAATGATAAATGTTATTTTTTTATGACTTAGAGATTACAGATTATAGAAACAACATCCCTTTAAATGCAAAAGAAGATTACGTACACATGATTTTTTCCAAATTGTATAATGTCTAGGTTGCAAGAAGAATAGATTGTACTATCCTTTGACAAAAATATTGATTTGGCAAGTGAATTAATCTATTGGACTAAACTTTTATACAGTACAGTAATTCTGTTTCTAATCTAAACCTTGTAAGAAACAAATACTAAGTTATGGAACATGGCTTTTTTCCCATTTTATGAGAGTGAATATTGAACATGTTGAAAATTGACAGTAAGAAGCTTCTGCTAGAGATTTGATGTTTCATTCTTTTTACACCCACCAACAAGACTATCGCATGATCTTACCATATGAATGTTAGATTAGATTGTCACGTCATGCAGGATATATATATTAATTATATAACTCAATTTAGAGGGTTTGGATTTGAGACTTCATTTTGGGATAAGAAGTGCTACAACAAACTAAATTGTTTTTCAACTTAGTTTCAACCATGCACAAATTTTGAGATACATGCATATTCTAATATTGTTTATTTCGACCATAATAAGTTAATACTAATCTAAGGTATATTAATTATCAGAAGATGTGGTAGTTACTGATCAATATACTATACAATAAAGGACTGCGGAGCCACTTAATTGGAGGAAATTAAGACCAGAAGATAAAAACAATTGAGATTAGGTGTGGATAAAGCTACATAAACACAACAACATTTGTCTGTATGAAGTGAGCTGTGGACAGATTATAAAATGAAACTTTTTGTTATGAGAAAACGTTTGCAGAATGATCTTGATCTTATTTCTGTATCTTTCTGTTGAATCTCTCTTGAATCCGATTCATTGTAATCTCTAGTAACAAATGGAATTGCTTGACAGATTATAACCATATACATTCTGCCATGTAGATTTCAGAGCTCTACTTGCTAGTCGAATTGCTTTACAATATTGTGAAAATGCAAGCAAATTAATCAAAACAGAGAAAAACTTTGTTTCTTTATGTGCAATTTGAATATATGAACTATGTTAAATATCCCAACAACAAGCTAGTTAGCTTATGGAAAGACAACTCCTAATAAGGGACTGAGCCACATCAAAAGAGATTCTTAATAAATAGAAACATAATTGAATACAAAGATATAGAATCTTAATCATTCCTAAACACTATTAGCTAGTAAACTATATGAAAGAGGCCGAGGTACGGACAAAGATATACCCTTTAAGTTAACTATTATTTATATTCGGTCATACTCTCTTAATATTTTGTTATTATTTTTTTTTGAAAACTCTGACGTTTTTTGTATTGTTTTTGTCTTGAATTTTGGTAGATATGATATTTCAAATTAGACGATCTTTATATCTCAAAATTTGTTTATCCCAATTAGTTACCAACAATTTTTTTTTAATTTGGTTGTGTAATATGATCCATGCAAGTGTTTCATATGAATTCGTGGGGGACCAGGGCTGTTACCTACCTGCTACTAGGCAGCGGGCTAATGAGGCAGATTGATGTATTGTCGTAGTTCTTTCCATTAATCATTAAAAAAAAAAACAAACAATTAAATGACACTGCAAACTTTTCTAACCAAACCGGTTGAATGCTGCCATAATGGCATATGGACCAGTGTGGCAGTGTCGCCAGTTCAAGCAAGTCATTGCAATTGAAAGCAATCTAATCGGAGAAATCATTGTGAAATACCCAGGCATATCCTTCTGATATCAATATTCAAAAAGTTACTTTCAGAATAGATTCGTTTATTGATAATTTCTTCCCTACCTGCTGTGTGGAAAAGCACAGTGAGATGGCGACAAGGTGAGGGAATAAGTAGTTAGTCAAGACACATTGCGTTAATATGCATGCGATAGAGAAAGCATTATCTCTACATATGTGTGTGAAAAATGATTAGACATGAAAGACGCATGAAACATGTTATTTTATAACCTCGACTGAAAGAGATGATCAGTGCTTATGAATGGGAGTTTGGGACCCCAGATGCCATTGTTCTCCTTCGAACATAGGAAACCAAATTTTCAAAAATGAATAAGAAAAGAAAAACTACAGTATGCTACGTACTCAAGAGCTTTCATGGATGATAAGAAAACTGATAGACATTAGACTGAATTGGGATTCATTAATAATGTGCTTTCATTAAGTTGCAATATTTGCTCTTCAATGTCAGTATTACTCCTAATTATAGTGGCTTTGACGCTTAACTCCAATGTTTCCTCAATGGAAATAAAAGCTAAGATAATGGTGACCCATGAACCCCATGATCAACTGAAAGCTGAAGCATTTAATTTTTGGGTAGTTTTCTTTGAACATGGACCACTCAACCACCAGCCCACTTGAAAGCTAATAAAAGCAGGAATGCTCGTGGACGTACTTATATGAGTGTTTATAGTCGCCATATTCACAAAATAAAGTGTTAGTGCTTCGACGACAAGTGATTAGAAGAAGTGAAAATGAATTTATTTTTTTTAAATATTTGGACAAGATTCAAATCCTGAAATCCTCATTGTGAGGAGGGTTTTATTGTTTATCACGTTCTCGATCCGAACAAAATTAGTTTCAAACCGTAAAATAAACGAAGATAGTTGTGTTTAAACAAAAAAAAGTGCTAGTGCCTCGTATATACAATCAGATGTAATTTGGCTTTATTAATCCAAAAATTAGTTTAAGTAATAATTTTTTTTTGAGCAGAAGGAATAAAATTTTTTATCATACTTATAAACATATACATAACCTCTTTCACAATTAATCTGAGAAAATCCAACAATCTTTTTTGTATATATTGGGCCTTAAGGAGCGCTTTTGTGCTTAACAAACAAAAAGATGTTGTTAATTTGATCTTTGATACAAATTTTAAGTACTATAAATAGACGGGTTCATTTAAAAACCCAACAACTCTAACGGTTAAATCAATAAATAGTAAACAAACGCTGAGTAATTGAGCAAAACAAACCAAGCGAAAATGAGGCAGAAGTTGAGAGAAGAGCGACGTGGCAATAGATGAGTGAAAAAACGCGTTTAACGGAGAAGAGAAGAATGTGGCTTAACCATAGGTTTGGAATCCCATGGATCTTAATATATAAGATTTGATATTCTAAGCTCTAAAAATTTGTTCGAGAGTTGAGATTTTGTCTCACTATCTCATACTTACAAATATACATTCAGTTTCTTTCATAATTGATGTGAGAAAATCCAATACTAGTTGCCACCATTGTTAAATGTCGTCGGCCCTTTCTGGCTCATAACCATGGAGGAGAAAGCTTAATCAAAATAATTCATTATGAGCAGTAGTCAAACCAAACAACTTCCTGCAAGTATTTACTCTTTGATTGAGCCTGAACCAATCATATCCGTTGATTCCGATTACTTGCACTAGTCACACAAGTTTTCTACCCCCAATACATCGAATCCTAAATACCGCATCCGCATTTGCATAATACTCTCCATTTTTCTTGGGTTTTAAGCCTTTAATCATCCTCTTCCCCGGTTGAATTTTTCATTTTTTAAATGTGGAAGCGTGTGGCCTTGTAAAACTATGCTTGCAATGAGTTTGATCTTTATTCCTTAATTAATTATGTCAATGCTTGGATCCCAAGAAAAATGGATTTGCAGAGACACCTGCCAGATTTATTCACAAAAACAGACAAATCTGAAACAGCAGACAGTGGAGAAACAGCCAAACAGGATTTCGTCTGAGTTGGTGCCCTGCAATTCTTGTTACCAAATTATATTGACACAAACAAATTATTCAGGAATTTTTCCGGTTGTTGTGGAAGTAACTCATAGTAAAAAAAACCCTAAACCATAATTACTTTTTAAGGTTTGCTGGCTGATTTTAAGAACATCTGGCATAAAATCATAGAACGTAACATATACTATTGGCCAAAACTTGAATGATACTGAAAAAAGGGTAAATCTAATGTACAAGGCTTCCATATTGTGAGGTTTGGAGAGAGTTACATGTACATAACATTGTTTTCACATTAATTATTGACTTGAAACTCGTAATTTTCAGATTATAACAAAATAACTTTTAGCGTTACACCAAAATTAGGATGGAAAGGAATGATCGGAAATGGAAGCGCCTTTAGACTTTTAAACCAGGAATAACAGTTTATTGGGAGCAAGCATTTGGATTATGAGATGTATATGCAAAGAAATTACTACTCGGAGAATTCTTCAGTTTTCCTTCTGTAACCCTCTTTTTCAAACGTACATAATCATTATCCTCGATATTTTAGTAACTTGGATTAGAGGTTAAAGGGGTAAGCCTTTTGTTATCTGGGAAATTAATGCTTAATTCAAGTATAAGATCGAGGCAATTTATGTCTTTGAAGGAATATGTAAAAGAAATTATGGGAAGGTTTGTATAGAAAGTGCTAACACGTGGAATACTATAAAATGCCAAAATGCATACTTGAACAATATAAAAATCGATTGATTCTTCAGCCAACTTTCCATTCCCTTGTTTCCGCTGTTTTTTGTGATTGATCATGAATTACAGGGTGGATTTCAGGAAAAAATGTATACAAAGTGCAGGTATCTGCACAAGTGAAGCCTCCAAATGATTAGAGCAGCCACAAAAGTCAACATTGGAGCCTTAAAAAACACAAATCCAGTTAATTCTTTAATGTTTGAATTCTAATTCCTTTCCATGAATTAAGGGTCAGTTGATTAAATGACAAGTTTCCAACTGGAATTTGTCATGGATTAGGATAAAGCTTCAAATTACGCGTATTTATAACTTTATATTTCTCAATTCTGAAAACCCTTTATCTGGGAGATTGAGATCTGTAGATAGCAAGATGAGTCAACATGCTACATCCGATCAGTCAATACTAGAGAATGTATGGGCGAACTTCATTGGTGGAGAAGAAGCTAATAAAACAAGTAGCAATGCAACAAAATCATCGTCCAAATCATGGGAAGAGCTGCCGAGCCTGGACGGAAGAGACCGATCCAAGGAGATTTTACAAAGGCTACCAAGTCTTGGGAGGTGGATATCAATGGGAGCCGACGCCTGGGTGGATCTTCTTGACGGAATTATTCCTTCAGGCAATATAGAGAAATCCTGTAATGATAATACAAGCAAAGACACAGGCACCCGAGAGCTTAAAGTGAATTCTATGAAAGTAGAGAAAGTGGCGACAAGGCATTATCGGGGGGTGAGGAGACGGCCTTGGGGAAAGTATGCAGCAGAGATAAGGGATTCGTCGAGGAAAGGAGCTCGAGTTTGGCTTGGGACTTTTGACACAGCTGAGGAAGCAGCTATGGCTTACGACAAGGCTGCCTTGAGAATTAGAGGCCCCAAGGCCCATCTTAACTTCCCACTAGACACAGTCGCTAACACTGTGGGTATTGACTACGCAAAAACTGACTCTGCAACTTGTGAAGGTAACGACTCTTCTTGCACTGGTGTTGAAAATTTCAGAAATCACCGGAAAAAAGAGTCCAGAGATTGGGAGGAAAACAATGAGTTTGTGATGGTTGAACAGCCGACACAAAAGAGAATGGCAAGGGTTGAGGAGGTGGTTGAGGTTGGATATGGCGTGTTTGAGTTTCAGGATTTGGGGAGTGATTATTTGGAGAGTTTGCTGTCTTCTTTTTGACGGAATTCGGGATAGTTAGCTAACTGAAACATTTTGATATTGGTTGATTCATGGCCCATGATACTAGTTTAACTGTTTGTATTACTGTTAGTCTAGGTTTTGATTCATTTCTACATACGATCATTACAATATATTTGTTTATATGAAACTTCGTCCAACTGAAACTAACTTGACAATCAAATCTAAATATCACATCTTTCAGAATTGTGTTATTCCAAGTTTCTCATAGATTCATCGAGTGGTTATGGAAAGAGAAAAGGTTGACTTGATCAAAACAAATATATGAAATGTAACATAACTCTTTCAAGTCTCTAAAATCCCTGTAATTTCATCCTTTTCTTTCTTTGGTACAAGGGACATGATCCGGTTGACAACATGCATGAGTAAAATCTTGTAAACTGAATCCGGGCTTACTTCTTTAAGAGACAACTTTCGGATAAGTTCAGAATTCACACGAATCCTCTTCTCTTATTCTCATACCGAGTATGTTTTTATAAAAAAATTGGTCTGGGCTTAGAGAGTAAAAACTTGTTTCGGATTTACTCTTTAAAATAAAACGGGCTAAATTCTGGGTCATTGTAATAAATTGGGCTAGATTCTTAAGTTAGTCATTTCTGGTCCATTTGGTTTCAACTTGGATTCTCTTTCCTAAAGCCCAGAACGGCACCGTATAGATTCTGTCCGGTTTCCCATACCAAACGACAGAAGGCACTATATATCAAAAAATTTTCCAGGTGATCTGAGCCTGGCTAAGATTTACGATAAAAGATGAAAACGAAAGGATTTGATTGATATTTGATGTTGGTAATTTATTCCATTTGAATTAATTATTGACGTAGCTAAGATTTCATTTCTGTAATTAAGAAACGTACAAAAGCGATCTTATCTATGTGGCTGAAAAGCCTACCCTCATGCACATGGAAAAACACATAGGATTGTTGGGGTTTGCCTTAAATTCCACATCGAAAGTATATGAGAAGTTATAAGGATTTTTTTATAAATAATGTGTCAGGCTTGATTTGTTGGGCTATTATAAAAAGGTGTATTTGAGCTCTTTGGATAGTTAGGCTTTGAGTTTGTAATTTTTCTTTTTTAAAAATTGCACAGTTGTAATTGTTTGATTGATTATTAAATTAGTTGAGTTGTTATAAACCAAATTGGTTGGGCAAATCACATTAAAAATTATTATTTTTATTTTTTGCTTTCTTCCGTTTTTGTGGATGTTTGGTTTGAGGGATATTTTTTCTAATAGGGATCATGTGATGGTCGATATTTTCCTAACTTTTCTTTTGTCCAACTATAATTCCGAAGAAAATTTTGAATTTGCTTCTCTTTTTCAATGCATATCCCACTTGATTTTTAAGTCTTAGACAACAAATTCTCCTAGATTTGACCGTTTAAACCTAGGTGGGGAGTGGGAACTTATCAGAGTTATGTATAGTTTTTTTGTTGATGTCTTGCATCATATATATATATATATATGGCCAAACCTTGCACATGTGTTTTATCGTGAGTTAATCTAATCTGTTTAGAATAATATTAGAAAACGTCACAATTAGAATTTCGAAGCATATTCTGATTTTTAAATCAGCATTTAAAAGAAGTGATAGCAACGTAGGAAAAAAAGAATAAAAGAGCCAAAAAAAGAAAAATTGAAGACCTTCTGTGCTTTTTTTGAGATTCCACCCTTTATACTTATACTCTAAAAATAATAATCTATCATATCTCATTCAATTCATTTTATTTTAGGGCTGAAACTTCTTATTGAGCTTATTTAGACTTAAGGCTTTTATTGTTTGATTTTTATGCAAACTTCTGTCATTTTCGATATTAACAATTTAGTGATTAACCAATACGAAAATTTTATGTTCACCAACCATTCTCTTGGATCCTTTGACAAGCAAGCTTGCTAGGTAAATTGTCACATGGGTTGAATCAGGATTTTATTTTAATTAAAGTCTTCTTTAGTTGCAACGGACCAAATTGTTCTAGTTTACTAATTTTCATAAATTCATTGACTATTAATCAATAGTTTTTTATGGTCAAAAAGATATCAAATTGGTGCACTTATACGAGGAAACAAATGGTCCAATTTAATACTATTCAACTCAGTCAGATGCAATGGATCTGATAAAAGTACAGAGTTCTCATTTCCAGAAACACAAGAATATAATAATCAGGGTAGAGCTGGTCTTTCGTCGTGCATGATGCAGACATGTAACACCACTTTGACAATGAAGACTAAAGAAAAATAAACACAGCCTAATTTGGTTAAAAAAACAATCAGAAAGGAAAAAGATCTTGATCTTGACGACTGATACATATGATATACACGTAAAACTTACATAATTTCGATGATATTATAAAACATAATGGTTTATGTTGTCACGTTTGATTAGCAACAAATATAAAAAAATATTTTATTACAATAGATCAAATACGAACAATATATACTTTTTAATATCCTGCTTTTATTCTTCTTTACAATTTTTTTCTTTTCTTTTTCGAATATATATTAATTTGAGCGCCGAATAATGCATCGGAATCTTGCCTCCGATGTCCTCTATGATAAACTTCGTTTGTGTAAGTGACAGATTTCTGTAAACTTTTTCAGAGGAATGTTGGAACTTGGAATATTTTGAATTTATATGATATCTCAGAAAACAAGTAATCAAACATGAACAAGAAATAAAATTATAAGGAACCCTTGGTCTTAAATCTCTTGCCTTGCTGACAATCATGTTATAGAAACAATAGGAACTGAAATACAGGGTAACAAAGCGCATTTGTGCAGTTGTTGCAATGTGCGTTGGACACCGAAGATGTAACTATTCTCCTTATATACAAAAATATTAAGAACACCAATAGGAAAACAACAGAAAGTCAAAAGGGAAACTTAACCCAAAAATGAAAAATCCAAAGGAGAATGAAAACATTCACACAGCTGAATTCTAGCGTTTTTTGGGACTTTGGGTTCCGGGTGGATGGGAGATTCTGAATACTCGAGGCCTGTCTTAGAAAACTTTCAAGAACTTGTCCAAGTGATCTGGTTTTGACCCTTTATTCTGGGACTCCCCAGTTGTGCTGCTCTCTGATTCTGATTTTGATGTCCCGATTGAGAGCGTGCTGGAGCTACTACCCGAATCCAGATTAGTTTTTTCCATGCTTGTTGAGCTTGAATTTGGCCGTAATCTTTGGACTGAGGACGCATCCACAACTTCAGCTGGAAAATTGAGTAAAGCCTTGGAACCCCGCATCTTGAAAGCAGCCCTGTCATAAGCTAAAGCAGCTTCTTCAGCTGTTTCGAATGTGCCTAGCCACACACGTGCACCTTGTCGATTGGAGTCACGGATCTCCGCGGCGTATTTGCCCCACGGCCGACGCCTGACGCCTCTGTACTTCTTCTTGGCGATGGTCCTGGCTGTTTCAAGCATGTTTGTCCCGGCAATCTGGTTTCTCGGTGGTCCATGAAACTGATGAAAGTTATTGACTGCCAGGGCATGAGCGTTGGCTTCGTTCAAGACTTGGTAGATGAACATGTCTTGCGAGTCATTCTCATTGAACGGTAGCTGATGATCACTCTGGGACGGGGAGGCTTGAACCATGGAGTCCTTCCAGGCTTTTTCTTCTCGACGGGCTGTCATGTTGGTTTCCAGGGGCTTGACAGGATAGTATTTGATGAGGCCTGAAGTTTGTACAAAGTGGCTCTAGAATTGTATTTAAGACAGAAGAATCGTGGGTGCATGTGGGGTCTTACCTTGGAATATTATTATTTGACACAAGGAAGGTGAGAGGAATCAGAGAATGGACATGATTTTGCCCCTCCTTTATATACCTAATTATTTCAAATATAATACATTAACATGACATGAAAGCAATAGAAATAAAACAAATAAAAAGAATATAAATTAAAATTTAGTAAAAATTATATATGAATATAACAAAGTTATAAAAAAATATGTTTGAGTATTAACACAAATTTTAACACACAAATTTTATGTTTCACGTGACACGAACACAAATTACCAAGCCTAATCGTTTGTCTATTCTACTTAATTTAATTCTTTAATCGTGTCTGCACAGAATTAAGTCCATATTTTCCTAGTCAATACTGGAACACATTTTTCTAGTCTTTGCTAATGGTTCGTGAATGATTAAAGAGAGTTAAGAGAAATTTTGGGGAGGATGTGGTATTGGCTTATAGACTATGTAGATGTAGACAAGAATAATATGTTTGCTGAGATGGGTTTTGAAAAGCTGAAAACTTTTGGGGGTTAGCCAGAGCGACATAAAGGGATAGATTAGCAAACTTTTTGGGATTCTCTTACGTGCATAACTTTCATAAATTATGATGAAAATTAGGAAATAGGAAGCAAAGTTGGGTTTGATGTCAATTTCGAACACATCATAATGTTGAATATAGTGTTCTGAGATTTTTGATTGCTTAGAAGGACTATGAAAAAAGTGCAACTACATGATAAAGCCAGAGGGTGAAGCCAATGATTTCCTATGAAATCGTACAATATTGTCTAATACAAGTTCTGTATAGATCCTAACTTAAAAGTTTATACTTTACAGCTGGATGATGAAAATATTGAAATGATTTTGAATTTCTGTGAACCTGAAATTTGAGACTCCACGCTTATACTTTCTTTTTCTTAAATTAGAGGCTTTCATCGTATACAAATTAAGACAATTTTGCAATTGATTGTTAAAGCAATGGCAAATGTAATAATATAAATATATATAGCTGCGTGTCTGCCAAGTCTTTTTCGCTTTATTGGAGGTGAAATCATCGATGTCATCTAGAATCCATCTGGATGCAATGAATGACGCAAAGAGCTTGGCAATTCATGGGAATCGCTGAGCTCATCACGGACGTCACGGATCTTGCTAGACCACGAGGGGGCTGGGGCCCTTTGGAAAAAAAGAGAAAGTTCTCCGTCAGTCTTGACTTTTCAAACAACTGAGATTTACGTGTACGAAGAAAAACAAAACCAAAGGATTTTTGGCACAATTCTGTTCATGCATAAACTATAAATCAAAGACTTTGAAAGTGGAAAGAATGAACTGAATGGCCCATTTATAATTCTTTTTTAAAGGATGGTCCAAAGAGAAGACTAATGTAAGCCGGAAGCACACGTTTTTGAATGAAATGTGAAGAGAAGATGGGAGTAGGAATTTGAGAAAAACAAAAAGCGGCTTGCTAATGAAACAGCTGAGACCAGCTGCTAGCAGGGCATGGCCCATGGGGAGAAGTTGCAATAAAAGCCTAAAGGTAGAATTGCTCTGACATGGCCTATTGGACAAGTCTGCATTAATTGCACCTACTGCATGGGCTTATACAGTTGTTAATCCATAAATCATTTAAACAAGATTATATCTTAAAAAATAAAGAGTTTGTATATGATGCATTGACATTGTATAGTTTTTATACACTGTCAATGCATCAGAGATTGACACCTCATCAATAGGTCCTTATGGGTAAATTAAAAAAATTTATTTATATTTGCATATAAGGGCTTATTGATGAGGTGTCAATCTCTTATGCATACACTGTCAGTGCATCATATATAAATCCAAAAATAAAAGCTATCAGCTATGGATTATAAGCAGCCGTATGCAAGTAGTATTGCCATGATTAACACAGACAACAATGAAACAAAATTAAGAACAATTATAATGTTCATCTATTTTTTTCATGAGTAGATATCTTTTTTTACTGATTTTTTATTAAAAAATAGTTAGAACCGGAGATAGTGAAGAGACCATAGATATTACGGAGATTGCATGAATCAACTAGATTAAATTTTAAATTCAAATTCTCTGATTTCTTTCTTTTGTTGAATAAAATGTAAATACTAGACTGATAATTAACACAAGGAAAAGATGCGAATCCTGATAAGTCTATTTCTAATATACTAGTCTCTAGTCCAAAATCAAGTAACTGATCATATAATTAAGTAGGATTAAGAAATAACATCATGATTTATCTGCAGTTGTATTCAATGCTAACCTCTCCCCTTAGAACCATCTGCGTGAATATTCTTAAAAGAAGCTGTTGGCCTCATGGCAGAACTATCCAGGATTTGATTTCCCTGCCATTCTTGTTTTGGTAAAGGAGAAGTTGTTTGAGCTGCAACAGCATCAAGACCTCTTTCTTGCAAGATTACTGATCTCCCTTGTCCTTGCAACATTGCAGGGTAATTAGGAACACCTGGATAATAACTAAGTAGTCCTTGGCTTACGCTATTCTCAGCTCTTTGCACAAATCCTGCGTAGTTATTCATAATTAAACCTAATCCTAAATTTGGGTTATTGGCATAACCAAAATCTGTGGCATTGAAGACGTTGGTATTAGCTGCAACATCAATTCCAACAGAATTCTGGTAGGGCATAATGATATTCTGCTGTGGGATCGGCTGATTTTTCAACAATTCAAGCTCTTGCTCCTGCTTTCTGTAAAGTCCTAGAGGCCCTTGAATTGGATCTTTCTTCCATGCAAACGCTTCCCATTCAAGTGACTCGACAGCCGTTTTCCTGTCCTGGGAACTAAGATGTTCCAAGATACCTATCGCGTTTTTTACGCCAAAAATCTTGTGAACTTCTCGGAAAGAATTTGCCTTATTTGCCGGGAAGTGGGGAGCAAGAACACAATCCTTTTCGCACTTTCTTCTTTGATGCTTGCAGGCTGCGCACGCATGGTGAGAATTGAGGGGCTCTTCGCCGTTTCCTACTGACATTATGTTATTGCTATGGGCAAAGAATATTAGGAAGAAGAATAATAGGGTTTGTTTGAGAGAATATAGGGTTTTTCCCCGAGGGCTTAAGCTAGCTTACTGGTTATATATTATTATTATTATTATTATTATTATTATTATTATTATTATTATTATTATTATTATTATTATTATTATTAGAGTTTAGTTTTATATATAATAATTCGGTTAAAATTATAAACCTCAATTTTGCCCTAAAAATAATGTTTACGAAATTCTTAACTACATGCAAGTATATATTCATTAGTATTACAGTAGAATCCTCCAAATTAATCTCTTTTAAATTAATAATTTTTTTAAATTAATAAAAAATCATGATCTTGAGTTGGACTATTATAGAAAATTAATATTGTAATAATTAATAATTTTATTTTAAAACCCAATATAATTTATTTTGGTCTCGACTCTTGCATAAATTAATAATTTGATAAAAATATAAAATATATTATATAATATTTAATAACTAAAAAGGCATTTTAAGATATTAATTTGTAAAGTGTTACCATGTTTGAGTTTTTTATTGCAAGAACTAAAAAATTACTAAATATATTATATAAGATATATTTGCCAGGAAATATTTAAGGAGTTTATCAATTAAAATGAGATTTTAAAAAGATTAAAATGTAATAAAGTTATTGAATGAGTTTAATAAATGTGAAAATTAAAATGAATACATTTTTTAAGACAAAACAATAATTTACAAGATAAACTCTTTAAATTAATATTCAATGATAGTAAAAAAAATATTAATTTAGAAGGTTCTACCGAATATAAATCTCTTATAATCATTCGATTTATGGACCGTCTAATTTTTATTTTTTGAGATAAGACCTTGAGGTTTATTTATTTATTTTTAAAACAAGGTTTTGAAGTTTTTTTAGTTTCATCCGTTTTACAGTCTGAGACAAATTTTGTTTGGATTGAAAGTAATAAACATAAAAATTCTTCCAATAGTGACGACTTTAAAATTCAGACCATATCTAAATATCTGAAAAAGAAGTCTCTTACTTAAATTAATAGCTGGTTTTAAATAATATAAGAAGTATTATTATTAATGACGCAAATTCCATACAAATGAAAAAGTTTACGTTTAATTGATTCACTTCTAGCTTAATTTTATACACGTTTCACGATTGGTGTAACTATCTCATCTAAATTACATCATAAAATAAGAGATTAATTTATCAAATTTAATTTAAAATATTTTAATAAAATGTAATAAACAATTTATTTAAATAAATAAAAGATAAACTCGTACAAAATTGTATTTTATAGTTATAAAACAAAATACAAGAAAACTATATCGGATCAATATCAAATAATTCAAGTATTCAACCGTAATTCTTTTTAGCTTAACTGAAAGTGACCATCACACTTTGTAGGTTAATTGGCTTAATCGAAAATGCATTTATATAGTTATATAAATATATATATATATATATATATATATATATTAAAAAAGGCAAAACATATTAAAGATGGCGAATTATGTTTTAAATAAAAAAAATTTTGTTATTTAAAAAAAAAAATTTTGACACGTGTGTTAGCTTTAGTTGACATATGTATTTTGAAATAACAAAAACTTAAGTAAGCCTTAATGTTTCTTTCATATTGTAAATTTGCTTTATCACACATGATTTTCTCAAACCATTTTTAAGTGATATATCAAAGTTTAAGACCATGATTTAATTGCAGATTCTTATTGGTCTTAACATTTTACAAAATGATTTTGAATATCTTCATTAAGTAATTTTCTCAAGAACATATTGAACACAACTTTAAAAAATTACTTAACAAGTTTTTTACACTAAGTCTTTAGTTGAGAAAGTCAAGAAAAACTCCTACAAAATTTTAAAATGTTTTGGGATGAATTAAAATCAAAGTCCACATCATTTCTAACCCAAATTAACCCAAAAAAGTGAAGGAAAAGCATGAGGGATTGATCTAAATGGCAGAATGCTCCCAGGAAGCAAAATCAAACAAAAATAAAGCATGGGATCGATCCACTAAGGGAAGAGATTGATCCCTTCATGGCAAAATACCTTGGAAGCTTGCAAAGAAGCATAGGATCGATCCCCTAGGTCAAAGGATCGATCCCCTACCTCGAAAATGCACTCCAACGGCTAGTTTTTGTGAGATACAACGGTCATTGGCTCTTACCAACGTTTAGAAACCATCCAAGGGACTATAAATAAAGGCTTGGAAGCTCAAGGAAGTAAGAGGAATAGCTGAGCAACATTTTTTTTCATCTTCTCCATCTTCCTCAAGCCTGTCAAACTCACAAGTGCTACAAAGTCTTCATATTCTACTATACTCATCATCTTTGTATAGCATAGCACAAATATTGTATAGGATTTCCTTTGTGCTTAACTATTGTAATCACTTGCCTAACTAGAGGCCTTTCTTTGATTTCATTCTTTGTAAACTCATTCACACCTTGTAAAGGGGAGGTTTCTCTTAAGCCTTAGAAAAAGATGGAGGTTACTCTTTAGCCTTAGAAAAATATGGAGATTACTCTTGAGCCTACAAAAAGAGGGATTGTAATACAAATTCAAGTTTGTGGATTTGGGGAAAATCCTTGGGAGTGTCTCAAGGTAGAGGACGTAGGCAAGATTGCCGAACCTCTATAAATTGATTGTGTATATCTCTCTTTCCCTACTCTCTTTACTTATTTGCATTTATATCGTGATTGTTGAATTGAATTTATATTGCACACTTGAGTAGCCTAGAGCACTTAGAAAACTTCAACATAGGCTAGAGAATTTAGAAGAATTGAAAAACGAACCTAAGAGTACCACAAAACCGATTCACCTCCCTCTCGGTTTAGCCTATAGAGCCAACAATTGGTATCAGAGCTTGGGCTCGAGATTGATTTGGATTAACATCCATCGAGCAAAATGATCATGGATGGATCATTTGAACATAGGTACACCCTTAGGAGAAGAGGGACACTCATTGATTAGACCTCCACTCTTTAATGGAGAAAATTACTCATATTGGAAAACAAGAATGATGTTGTTTGTACAATCAAATGATTATGAAGTGTGGAGAGTTATAGTTAATGGTCCCAAAATTTCAATGAAGAAAGTGGGTGGAAATGATATCCCTAAGAATAAGGATGAGTGGGACTTAAACGATATGAGATTGGCACAATTGAATGCCAAGGCTATGCAAACTCTCTTTTGTGCATTAGGCCCAAATGAATACAATAGAGTCTCTATATGTGAGAATGCTAAACAAATATGGGACAAATTGGCCATTACACATGAAGGGACTAATCAAGTTAGAGAAACCAAAGTAGGAATGCTTACACATGACTATGAGCTTTTTAGGATGAAAGAAAATGAGTCCATGAGTAACTGTTCACTAGGTTTAATGACATAATCAATGGACTTAAGGCATTAGGCAAGACCTATTCCAATGTAGAAATGGTTAAGAAAATTTTGAATAGCTTGCCAAAGTCTTGGGAGGCAAAGGTAATCGCAATAGAAGAATCTAAGAATCCTAACATCTTGTCTCTAGATGAGCTTATGGGCTCCCTACTTACATATGAAATGAAATTAAAAAGAAATGAAGTGCTTTTAAAGAAAGTAGGGGTAGCTCTTAAATCATCCACTCATGAGAACATTGGAGATGATAGTGATAAGAGTGGAGATGAGAAGAAAAGGAAATGGCAATGTTTGCCAAAAGATTTAATAGATTTATGAGGATGAAGAAGAGAAAGAGAATGATAGGAGACATCAAAGAAGAAGGGTAATAAGACGAGAGTCAAGTAGAAAAGAAAAAGACCCCTTAGTGTGTTATGAGTGTAATGAACCGAGTTATACTAAGCTAGATTGCCCCTTACTTAGGAAAGAAAAGGATAGGAAACCCAAGAAAAAGGCATTCGTGGCTGCATAGAGCGATAGTGATAGCTCCGACGAGGAAAACGTATATGATGAGGTAGCCTACTCATGCTTTATAGCTATTAGTGATGATGAGGCTAGTTCTAGTTCTAGTGAAGATAATATTATATATTTGATGAATTAAAAAATGCCTTTAATGAATTAACAAATGAATTTCAATGCATGAACTCTAAATATAAAAAACTCATTGCTGATTTGAAATTAGAAAAGGAAGCTTTGACAAATGCTAAGCTAAAACTAGAGAAGAAATTAGAATAAGCAAACTTAGGAATAAATGAGTTGAATAAAAAGAATACAAATTTGCAAAACTCATTTTCTAGGTTCTACATGGGTCAACAAAAATTGGATTGCATGCTTGAGACCCAAAGAGCTTTCTTTGACAAAGATGGGTTAAGATATAATGCAAATAAAAAGGAAACTCATCTTAAGAATTTTCTTGTGAACAAAAATTCTGTACATGATATATCTCTCACATGTTCACTATGATAGGACACTCATCACAAGCATGCACTTATAGAAAAATCACATTTAGAGGAAGAGTAGTTAGAAAAATGTGGGTGCCAAAGCATGTTGTAAAAAATGATGAATTGAGTTTGAAATGGATCCTTAAAGGATCTAAAATTTTGAACACTAACTCTCATGGACCCAAGAAAATTTGGGTACCAAAACATGCTTGAATTTGTTTGGTGTAAGAGTGTTAGAGCATGGAGTTACAAAGAAACAATGGAGTTCAAATGCTTTACACACCTCCATAGAGTTTGTTTGTGCAATGAGAAAAAGGAAAAGCTTGGGAATCCACCCTTGGCAAGGTCACAAAAATTCTTCAAAGGATAGCTCAAGGTGGACTCAATAAATCAAGGCAAAGCATTCTTAACCAAAGGAGTTTTGTAAGCTTAAATTCTATCTCTTCAAAACTCATATTTGCTAAAATTATTTGTATGATTTAATGAGGCATTTTGTTGATGATCTTTGATGCACAAATGAATGAAAAGTATGATTAATGATTTTAAAATGATCCTGTGTGTTCTTGAGCAAGTTTGTTATGTGTTGATAAAATATTTATTTGCTCCAAAATTATCAAATATGTCATGTATGCAAAATGCCATGTCATGAGCATCAATGAGAAATATGCATGTGAAAATTATGGCATAATGTTCACAAATGTGGTGATTTGATGATATGTGCTTAAAATCTATGTGAACATGTTTGTTTTGACATATTTGTGTTTTCCAATGCCTTGGTTTTGACAAAATATGCATAACTCTTAAAATGACCTCTTTCGAGACCAAAAATGCATTTTATGATGCAAATCCTTCCAAAATTGTGAAATCTATTGTTAAATAGTTTTTCATTCATATTTTTCATTCATAAAAGTCCAAAATCATGTTACACCAATGTTTAAACTTTTACTTGGACTTAAAATACTCAAAAACAAAGTTTTGGCACCCAAAAGTTGAATTTTTTGTTAAAATTATGCAGAAATTGAATGAGGGATTGATCCCTCCACATGCAGGATCGATCCCCTTTGGCAAAATGCAAAAAATTGCATTATGGAAATGAGGGATTGATCCCTCCAAAGCCAAAAGCCTTCCCTGCACATTTTAAATTGAAATTCAATAGAATCTTTTGTTATTTTCACACTTTCTTTCGTCTAAGCTTAAAATTCATTGTTTTCAACTTCTTCTTGATGATCTTTACAAAATGAAAAATCATTTTTCATTGGTATCATGCCTCAACTTCAACAATTGGTATTATTTTTAACAATCAATATCATTCTCATTGAGCTCACAAGTGCAAAATCATTTTTCCTGTTAAAAACACTCATGATTTGCATAAATCTTGAAATAATCTTGAATTACTTTCAATGAATGCTTAAACATTATTTCAAGAATTATTTCAATGATTTGTGTATATATATTTGAGAATTTGATGAACTAGTGATTGATAAACATATTAATTTCTTTTGTTCATCTTAGTCAAGCATGTTTAAGAGGACTTCATCTTATAGCTAGACTCACATATTCCCATTAGGCATCATGATATATTTTTTAGTGGAATATAAATAATTAAAGGTCAATATATAGCATATACTCCTTATAACCTTAAATGATAAAACACTTAGGGATATGGCTATAATTTGATTAATATGGCAACCTTGAACTATTCCTTGCTCATAATTGGTAAAAATCGTTAAATGAAAAATGAGCATAGGATTCATTGTGCTTATGACTATGGAAGAAAATGTGTATGGTTGAACGATGTAAATTCTTGAATCTTACATATGATTAAATTTGTGCATATGAATATGGATTAATACTTTATGATAGTATGCTAATGTCTAATTAATTCATATGCATTATTGATGGTGTGTGATTGTGCTCTTGCATGTTTAACTTGATTATTCTCTTGAATGAACACATCACAAATAACAATTAACATCATGCAAAATGGCTAAGTCAACCATTGGTAACAACTGGTATGAGCTTTAAATTGACAATTCTTCTCATGCTCTTTAGATTAAAAGGACAAATAAAGAAGAATTAATATAAGACACTTTTGCGTGAGACACTATTGTGCTAGAATTTGTGGTTAATTGATGTATGATTTAATTTTATGCACACTCTTTCTTGAAAATGATTTATGAGCTCATGCATATGATATGTCATCTAATTTCAGCTCATAATCATGATGTATTGCCATGCACCTTAGTTGGACATTAGAAAAAAATTGATCTACTTAGGTGCTTGATAAAATTAAAATGAGCAAGTTATAGAACTTAGTAGAAAATTTATAAACAACTTGCTTACTTGCTTACCAATTGGGAATTTCTTGCAAAATTATTTATAAATCATAGGTATAGAATCTTTAGCAATGTCCTTTGCATGAACAAACGTTTCACACTCTTTATGGATATTGACTTATTTATTTGTGCTATGAGTCCCATGTACTAACATATTTTTTGGTGGATGAAGTATATTTATCTGTTCTCACATAGCCATAATTTTAGGGGGAGCATAATTATTTTTTCTTCTTTTTGCTATGACAAAGGGGGGGGGGAGAAATAATGGGTTTTGATTTGGAAAATTCTTTTTGAAAACCTTGCTAATATTTAGGGCGAGCTTTATATTTAAAACCATGCTTTATTTGAGGGGGAGTACTTCTTCAAAGAATTTTAAAAGCAAATTTACCTTAAATTTTGTCATATCAAAAAGGGAGAGATTGTTAGCTTTAAATTGACATATGTATTTTGAAATGACAAAAACTTAAGTAAGCCTTAATGTTTCTTAACATTTTACAAATGATTTTGAATATCTTAATTAAGTAATTTTCTCAAGAACATATTGAACACAATTTTAGAAAATTACTTAAAAAGTTTTTTACACTAAGTCTTTAGTTGAGAAAATAAAAAAAAACTCCCACAAAATTCTAAAATGTTTTAGGATGAATTAAAATCAAAGTCCACATCATTTCTAACCCAAATTAGGCCAGAAAAGTGAAGGAAAAGCATAAGGAATTGATCTGAATGGCAGAATCCTCCCAGGAAGCAAAATCAAACAAAAAGGAAGCATGGGATTGATCCCTTCATGGTAGAATGCCTTGGAAGCTTGCAAAGAAGCATAGGATCCATCCCCTAGGTCAAAGGATCGATCCCCTACTCGAAAATGCACTCCAACGACTAGTTTTTGTGAGATACAACAGTCACATTCAGTTTTGGCTCCTACCAACGTTTAGAAACCATCCAAGGGACTATAAATAAAGGCTTAGAAGCTCAAGGAAGTAAGAGGAACAACTGAGCAACATTTTTCTTCATCTTCTCCATCTTCCTCAAGCCTATCAAACTCACAAGTGCTACAAAGTCTTCATATTCTACCATACTCATCATCTTTGTATACCATAGGACAAATATTGTATAAGATTTCCCTTGTGCTTAACCCTTGTAATCACTTGCCTAACTAGAGGCCTTTCTTTGATTTCATTTCTTGTAAACTCATTCACACCTTGTAAAGGGGAGGTTTCTCTTAAGCCTTAGAAAAAGAGGGAGGTTACTCTTTAGCCTTAGAAAAAGAGGGAGGTTTCTCTTGAGCCTAGAAAAAGAGGGAGGTTACTCTTGAACCTGCAAAAAGAGGGATTGAAATACAAATTCAAGTTAGTGGATTTGGGAAAAATCCTTGAGAGCGTCTCAAGGTAGAGGACATAGGCAAGGTTGCCAAACTTCTATAAGTCGATTGTGTACATCTCTCTTTCCCTACTCTCTTTACTTATTTGCATTTATATTGTGATTGTTGAATTGAATTTTTATTGCATACTTGAGTAGCCTAGAGCACTTAGAAAACTTTAACATAGGCTAGAGAATTTAGAAGAATTAAAAAACGAACCTAAACGTACCACAAAACCGATTCACCCCCCTCTCGGTTTAGCCTATAAATCCAACAATGTGGAGAATTATATCTTAGAATTAATTATTGACAAAAATATTAAAAAAAGTTAATTTATCTAGGATTTGTGAACAATATGCATTAACATAAGGATTTACATATGATGCATTGACAGTGTATATACACTGTCAATGCACTAGAGGTTAATACTTCATTTATAAACCCTTGTGAGCAAATTGAAAAAAATTTATTTGTATATATTCTTAAGGATTTGGCATTTTTTTTGTTTGCTTATTGATGAGGTGTCACCTTTTGTTGTATTGACAGTGTATAAAAAATATACACTGTCAGTGTATCTTATATATAAACGCTTAACATAATTTTTTGTTGAAGATTAAAGAGATTACTATTAATTGAAAGTGAAATAGATTACATCCAAGCCTCAAAATTAGTTTCAAAGAACTCCTATCCTTAACATAATGTATGATTAAGCAAATTGTGAGGTAGGATATTTTTATTTTGTTAATTCAAATAAAAACTCACTTGGGTTTGGATAGAGAACCATCTATCAAGTGTTGTTGTTTTTTTTTTAAATTATAAATCTCCTATTTTTTTATAGTGAAATTCTTTTGATTGTCTTGGTCCATGAACGTAGATTTTTAAAACTGAACCACATAAGATCGTGCACCTCGTTGATATAAAAAAAATCTATTATGTCACCCTCCTACCTTGACTTTGAAGTCGATGATAGGATCGATAATAATATCAGACATATCACGCCTTTCATTTTTTCATAATTTTGAAAAATATCATGTGTCTTCTCTCTTGTGTATTCAAGATGGACAACCAAACTTCAAAATAGTTTGACATAATCATTTTTTATGCTTTATCTTTATATTGTTGTCATTTTGTTTTGCACTTGTCAAACAATTTATTTTGTTTCATAGTTTTTGCTATAAATCACAACTAATTATAATTTCATTTTTAAGTTACTAAGAAACTCTAAATAATTAACAGTAAAATTCCCATCAGTAGCCTAAAACTAGATTTTCATGTTAGATTATAACTAATAAGAATGGTTCCACAATAAGCTTATATCTATTAGCGAAAACAATGAAAAATTTCACAAGATAAGAAGATTAAAAAAACTTTGACTCTCAAACTCACAATGCCCTCTTCATAACCTGAGAACAATAGTTCTCTATAACCAAAGCTCTTCTTTATTTTGCTTTCTCGGCTTCATGGCTTTGACTTGATTATTCCACACACAAATGCACCACCATTTATACATGTACATGGGTGGCAAAGAGATCAAGGTGGCAACTTCTTCTTGCAACAAGTATTAGAATATGTTGTAACTAGTGCAAGCTTGAGATTGGACCAAAAAGAGGCAACTGACTTGGATTTTTCCAAGTCACACTTAACATATGTGATTCATGTTCATGCTTATAAAACCTCTAGAAGTTAACTCGGGATACGTTATGTTTGTTTTTTCTAGTATGGGCCTAAATACATGCTCCAACCTTGAGCTTTGCCTATATAGTGATCAATTTGACCATTCTCAATTCAAGCTTAGGTATACGATAACATCATGTAATAGGTAGAGTAATCAGATTTTTGAGTATTAATTTAAATAATCATGTTTTTATTTTTAAAGTGTTAAAGTTTCACAATTTTAAATTTAAAATCTTAATATTTGTATTTTTTGTCTTTAGACCAAAAACTTTCATTCTATACCTGTAAAAATGGATAGAGTTATCATGACATTTTCTTACAAGTTATACTATGAAAATGAATAATTAGTTAAGGTTATCCTTATTGTAAAGATGGGTATACATGCCATAAATGTCACTAATTCCATTGTTTTTGACGGCTTGGATTTGAAGTTTCAAGAAATTGGTGGGAGCCAGTAGAGGTAAACTATTTAAAATTCTTTCGATAATGCCCAGGAATTGTCATAATACAGCACCCTATTTGCTTGTGGCTGAAATGTATGTTCCTTTCTGGGATTATTGATTACACTTAGTTGTCACTTAGGCTTTGCTTAGTAGAGTGGAAAGAAAAATGGAAAGAAGGAAACGTAGAAGGAAGGAAAAATGAAGAGATAGAAAACATTATTTTTTTTCCTTAGGTATGCTTGGTAGGAAGGATGGAAAATGTAAAAGAAAATATAATTTTCTTTTCTTCCATTGCTTGATAGAGTTGAAAAATGGAAGGAAAAAAATGAAATTATATTAATTTACTATTATACCATTAATGAGATATGATAACAAAATAAAATTATAAGAATAAAGGATAATTTTGTAATTATACATACTTGACTCACATCTCTCTAATTTTCTCTCCACTAATCATTTCAATTTGGAGTGATTTGGTTTTGTTAACAAGAAAAGAAAATGACAATCCTTCTTATTTTCTTTCCTCATACTTTTCCTTCCTACGAAGCAATAACAAAAATCATTTTCTCCCCACTTTTCCACACACTCCTTTCCATCCTTTCACTTTTCCATCCTCTCAAGCACATCCTAAAGTTGGAGAAGATGAGGATGGAAGGATAAAATCTATGGCTAGCATTGGGACTCTTCTTCTAGTATCTCCATGATATAGATAGCATAATCAATAGTTAATGTAAGCAAACTACATCACTAGTAAAGCACACAAGTGCAAGAGAAGGAAGAATAGAAGAAGAGAGAAAGAAGAAATGAAAACTAAACTGACCTTGAATTATCAATCTTGAATTATTAATACAGAAGCTCAAATATTTATTTACAAAATGATTAACTAACAAATCAGTTAAGTTGGTTATGCAATTGATAAAACAAACTTAACTGATAGTTAGTTAAGTCTATTATCATTCCCTAATAAACCAAAACCTTAGCTGACCAAGCTAGGCTAGCTTCTGTTATCATTCCCTTGTAAGTTGAACCCTTTTCTGCTCACTGAAATCGACTGGACTAAAAACAATGAGCTTTGTCCTTAAACGAGCAAAACTAAATAAAGACAAGGGCTTGGTTAGAACATTTGCAACTTGGTCATAAGCAGGAATATTATTGACTGTTATAAGCTTCTATACTCTTTCTCGCATAAAGTACAGATCCAATTCCACATGCTTTGTTCTAGCATGTTGAACTGGATTTGCCGATAATGCCACAGTAGAAAGATTATCACACCAGATTTTAGGTTTAGTGGGCAATGTAACACCAATTTCAGACAACAATGATTGAATCCAGGTAATCTCAACAGTGAGATTGGCAAGACTTCTGAATTTAGCTCCTGTACTTGATCTGGAAACAGTGTGTTGTTTTTTTTAGCTCCAAGAAAAAATGTTTGAACCTAGAAAAACACAATAGCCCAAGATAGGCCTCCTATCATCTAGATCACTAGCCCAATTAACATAAGTAAAGCCTGTTAAACCATGAACAGGAGATGCTTTCAACAAAATTCCATGATTTAGAGTACCACATAGATACCTAAATATACGTTTTACAGCCTTTCAATGTGTATCCAAAGGTTGATGCATGAATTGGGAGACTTTACTCATAGAATAAGCTATCTCAGGCCTTCTAATAGTAACATATTGTAAGGCTACTACTGCACTCCTATATTGCTGAACATCTTCAATAGGAAAGCCCTCACTAGCTAAGAGTTTTAAGGAACTCACCATGGGAGTAGGCAAGGGCTTGGCATCCAGCATCTTGAATTTGTTTAACAAGTCTTTAATGTATTTTGACTGCGTAAGTAGAATTCCAATAGGCAACTTAACCACTTCAATACTAAGAAAGTAGCTTATAGACCCAAGGTCTTTAAGAGAAAAGGCTTCATCCAAGCTGTGGACCAATTTATCAACATCTGCAGCTGAATTACCAGTGATGATAAAATCACCAACATACAATAGGACATATAAACTTGTAGAGGCTATGTTCTTAAGAAAAAGAGATTGATCAGACTTGGCTGAAGTAAACCCCTGTTGATGAAGAAAGTATTTGAGCTTGTCATACAAGGCTCTTAGAGCTTGTTTCAACCCATAAAGCGCCTTATTCAGCTTGCAAACCAGTTTTTGGTTGCTGTTATGAACTTCACAGCTTGGCGGCTATTGCATATACACTTCCTCTTGTAAGGTGCCATTCAAAAAAGCATTATTTACATCAACTTGTATCAAACACCAGACTCTAAATAAAGCAAGATTAAGAATGATTCTGATTGTGGTTGGTTTCACAACAGGGCTAAAGGTTTCACCAAAATCTATCCCAGGTTGTTGAAGATACCCTTTAGCAACTAGCTTGGCCTTATATCTTGCTACAGAGCCATTAGAGTTTCTTTTTAACTTGAACACCCACTTACATCCTAACACAGACCTATCTATAGGGCAAGGTACCAATGACCAATTATTGTTCTTCATGAAAGCATCATACTTAGCCTTTATAGCCTTTGTCCATTGCCTATGTTGAAATGCCTGTGCAACAGTGTTTAGCTCTTGATTATCAAGATCAACCATGTAAGTCTTTGGTTTAAAAATGCCACATTTGGATCTGGTTTTCATAAGATGTTGGTTACTTATAGAGGTATGATATGGTCCTAAAATAAAGGCTTGATTATCATTCTGTCCAAGAAATGAGGTATGATGAGAGTGTTTAGTTTGAGAAGACTTAATAGATGAAATGTTTTGCAACTGATCTGGTAATGTTTGATTTGACTCAGTATGTAGAATAGTTGTTGAATCAGAAGGTGGATGAGAAGAATTTGAGACTAGGATAGGAGGTGTGGATAACATGGATGATTTAGAATATGATTGAGTAGAATTATTTTGATAGAATAGTTCAAGAAAAGGAAATTTTGACACATCAAACACAACATGTTTGGATATAAAAAATGATCATTCTTATCTAGACATTTATAAACTTTTGTGAACTGAGCTATAGCCTAAAAATACACTAGGGGAGGACCTGAATTCCAATTTATGCTTATTGTAAGATCTAAGATAAGGAAAACATAAGCAACCAAATACTTTAGGTAATGAGTAATCTGGTAGTACCTTGTGCGGGACCTCAAAAGGTTATTTTGATTGAAGACCAATAGTTGGTAACCTGTTAATAAGAAACATTTCAGTAAAGAAAGCTTTAGACCAGAACTTGAAAGGTAAAGAGGCTGGTGAAAGCAAAGTCAAGCCTGTTTCAACATGTCTATGTTTTCTTTCTACAACACCATTTTGTTCAAAGGTATAAGGACAAGAATGTCTAAACATTATACCTTTAGAATTAAGAAAAGAGGTAAAACTCCTAAACTCTCACCCCCAATCTATTTGTAGAATTTTAATAGAGGTTGAAAATTGTTTTTCCACCATTTTCTTAAAGTGTATAAAGGATGACAGTGCTTCATTCTTGGATTTTAGAAAGTAAATCCATGTATATCTTGAGAAAGCATCTACAAAAGAAACATAATACTTGAATCCTTCACCAAATAGGTAAGGTGCTGGACCTCAAATGTCAGCTTTTATTAACGCAAGAGGAGAGTTGTATGAAGTTATGGATAGTGATAAAGGAAGTTTATGACTCTTAGCTTGCTAACAATGTAAGCAAATGTAACGCTTATTCAATCTAGTTGAGATATTGCAACTTGACAAAACTTTTGAAACAACATTGAAATGTGGATGGCCTAGACGCCTATGCCATAGTACAAATGTATCAACTAAGGAACTAGAATCATTTATTAGATTTGAAACAAAAGAGGTTTGTGACACTAGAGCTGATTTCTGATTTTGGACACTTGATGCAGTAGAGTTATTGATAGCTAGGTTGAACTTGTACAATCCTCCATCAAGAATGCCTTTTCGAAGTATTTCCTTAGAAATAAGGTCCTTCACAAAACACACATCAGAATGGAATTCAAAGAATACTTTGTTATCTTTACAAAATTGTAAAACTGAAAGTAAGTTTTTGGTAATTTGTGGAACGTGAAGAATATTATTGAGTTGAAGTGATTTGGATTGAGTTTGGACAGAAGAATGATCAATACCTGCTATGTCAACACCAACACCTTTTCCCATGTGGAGTTTACTAGTACCTTGATACTCAAAACCAATGTTGAGGTGCTCCATTGTATTTGTCACAAGGTTAGTAGCCCCAGAATCTGAATACCATGAAGAATCCATTATAAAATAGGTGTGGCTATCATGGATTCTGCCAGATTGAGCTGTGGTGAAGTAACATTACTGTTGATGTTCTGATGAGCAAATCTTATACTGTGGGATGACTCTCTAGGATCAGGATTGAAGGATATGTCAAATTAGTGATAACACTTATGGACTGTATGCCCAATGTTACCACAAAGCTGACATTGTGGTTTGAAGTTGCTAAAGCCTCTGCCTCGAAAACCTCTGCCACTAGTAGAACCTCAAGAACTTTCAAAGAAAGGACTTCTATTCTGTTGCACAACCATATTTGCAGAGGGAACTACTGCTTCTGTAAACGAGCAATTCTACAAGATTCTTGATTCTATTGCAAACAATAAAGCTGACACTGTTTTCCAATTAGGCAATTCTTTTCAAATTGATATAGTAGCAAAAATAGCATCATAGTCTTGCCCAAGTCCAGATAAGTCAGTATGCACAAGTTCACTATCACTTATCTTACAACCACAGGAAAGCAAAGTATCCCAGAGTGATTTTACCTTAACTAGATACTCCTTCATACCAAGAGAACCTTTCTTCACATTCTACAATTCTCTCTTGTATTGCATAATCTTGGCACTTGTTTGAGAACCAAAATATTCTTCTATTGCATCCTACAGATCTTTAGTATTCTCACAACCTACAAAACTTGGCAAAATTTGATTACTAATAGAAGAAAGAAGCCAAGATACCAAGAGCTAATCTTGTCTTTCATATATCTCATAATCAGAAGTATTTCTTGAAGGAACAAGCTGGCTTCCATCGATGTACCCTTTCAATCCATAACCTCTCAAGGTTGCAACCACTTGCTGCCTCTATAACAAGAAGTTATTATCATCTAACTTTACCGTAATGATTTGTGAGGCAAGATTGAATATAGAACTTGAAGATGAATCTTTAGGAGCTACCGAATCAGTCTCCATTTACACCTTTGATATCATGTAAGCAAACTACATCACCAGTAGAGCACACAAGTGTAAGAGAAGGAAGAATAGACAAATAGAGAAAGAAGAAATGAAAACTAAACTAGTCTTGAATTATCGATACAAAAGCTCAACTATTTATTTACATGATTAACTAACAATCAGTTAAGTTGGTTGTGCAACTGATATAACAAACTTAACTGATAGTTAAGTCCGTTATCAGTTAAGGAAGTTATTGTTCCACCCTTGCTATAGATTTTTTCTTCTGCCATCAGAATTCTTAACGCCCAAGAGTTTACTAATTTTGGAGTATTAGCTTTGTGACTCTTACTACTTTCCCGCTTTGTTGCCAATATCCAGAAATGATTAAGAAAACACAGTCAATAAGTCATTTTAGTAATAATAGATTTTACTCTCCACATAAAAGTTCAGCATAAACAAAAGCAGGGCCAATCCCAAGAATTATGGCCCATACTCTTTGCAAAATAAATTTGGCAACCTTCTTAGAATCTTGCAACCGTTTAGCTTTCGCTTTGGCTTTAGCAGTGCTCAAACCTTCAACAGCCTGATCACGTTCTTCTATAGATGCTTCCTTTCTCCTTTTAGCAACAAATCCTTCATTTTCCTCATTGTCACTATCTAATTCAAGTTGTTTAGCAGTAGGAGTAGAACTAGAAGCATGACGAACATAGTATGATATCAATGGAATTGATCTGAAATCTTGCGCTTCTAGGGTCCAAAACTGAGATTTCAGATCAGGGAAAGTTGTTCAATGGAAGTTTGGATTTGTTGTCTTCTTCTATCCTGCCTTTCTCGATATTGTTCTTTAAGAAAAACACAGCATCGTTGGTAGATTGGTGTGAACTTTTTTTTTATTAGTTAATGGGTATTTTTAGGGTTATTTTTATTTGGGTTTTCCTTTTCAAATGCTAATGTTAGGGATAACATTTTGGGCTTGCTTTTCTTTTTTTTTTGCATTTTCTTTTTCTTTTTTGCTTTAATCTATTAGTTGGTTGATTGGTAGTATTTTAAAGGGACTTTTATCTTCTCTCATGATATGTTACTGTAACATCCCGTTATCACATTTTGCACGTATTTCTATACAACTTTACTGGTTGGGCTGTCTGCGATGCCAATAACATTCTACCATAATGGTGATAAATAATAATATTTATTTATCAAATACAGAATATGAAATTTCTTTTCATTATTCCTTACATCTAACATCCCCTATTAACCTTTATTTCACTAAGGTAGTACTATATACATATGTCTGAAATGTAAAAGAGCAGAGATTGTACCTGCCATATTTAACATGCCATGCCTCAGTGCTTTAAGCATAGCTATACCCATCTGAGAGCTAATTCTCTCAACTCCGTGTACTTCTTATCTGTGGAGTTAAAACAAAGGGGTGAGCGATTCATACGCTCAGTAAAGGAAACATATGCTGCTTTAAATAAAGCAAAACTATATATCACAACTCATTTATTCTTTTCTTAACAATAACCCAGTAGAAAAGACAGTGGATATATAGTAAACAACTCTCTTAAAACACCATTCAAATCACTGGCTAACAGTTTAATTTAAAATGTAGTAAACACTATATAGGATTTCAACAAATCCTCACAGTAGACAGAAATTGGTAAGTTGAGACTAGGCAACAAATAAATCATGCTATCATCATTCCCCCTCCCCCTTGTGAGAACGGAATCTGCCGCTTTTGGGGTGCACCCGTAGGCCATCGCCCCTCACGGCTATCTCAGATTTATGGCCATAATCTATAGTGGTCCTCAGGTCCACTTGCCAAGTGACCTCGAGACCGCTGATGACTTGACGGGTCCATCAGCCCTGTGACGCCCTAGGGTGCACTCGTTGGTCTATATGACCCGAGCCACCGCCCCAGATGGGTCACGCAAAGTATATAATTAATAACGCATAAATTCAATGCCTAATGTCTCAAAATCAAGTTATATCTTATGTATCATTTCCACAAAATGATTTGATTTTTTATAAAACAATAAAACACCAAAAACAGCCCATAATCTCAACTTTTAAAACCTGCTCGCCCATGGTCAGCTCGCCCGACATGGCTTGCCCATGGCGGAGAACATGTGTTCGCCCGCCCAACTTTGCCTTTTAAATCGACAAGCAAAATTGGCTCGCCCTCAGTGGCTCGCCCATTGGGCAACTCGCCCAAACATTTCATATTTCTATTTTGAAAATATTAAAACGTCTTATTTTTCGTATAAGAAATTACACTTTAAAACTGTTCGCCAGAGTCAGCTCGCCCTTCACGGCTCGCCCCTGACTAGCTCGACAAGACGGTGAACTCGTATTCGCACGTCACTTAGCTTTTCAAAAGAGAACTATATCTCGTTGATTGCGGTTCGCCCGCCCTCAATTTAAAACAAAGGGCCGCTCGCCCAAACATATTAAAACCAGTTCGCCCGCCCTGAAAACTAGAGACGGTTGTATAAAAATTGTAAAACGGCTTGGCTCGCCCGCCAATACCAATTCACCCGTCATAAAAATACAAGGGCTCGCCCGCCCTGTATCAGTTCACCCAAAACAGTATAGGGGTCGGCTTTTAGCTCGCCCGTATCAAGAATAATTATCAAAATAACTTTTCTCAAACAATGCATGTCAGAAAACAAAACATTTAACTTAATGTTTTCATAAAATTTACTCCACATGACATGCATCACTTCACACACATCTCCCTTACCTGTTAGAAACGAAGCCTTGCTTCGCCCTGCTCTCTGTTCGCCCATAGCCATTCCCAATTATCGGCTGCAAATTATATAAATTCCATTAATATTTTCTTTATATAATATATATAATTTTCCATTACTTGGGCGAAATTAAAATAACTCGTATCACTACTCGCCCAAATAGAGCTTCACTAGTTCGCCCAGACGAGCTCGCTATTCACCAAATGGCTACCACGTGGCATCTCGCCCGCCATTACTCACCGTGGTTTTGTGAGCTCGCCCATGAACTAAACTACCGTTGGGCGACCTAGCCCACATGAATAACAACATTGGCAAGTTCATCATTTCCTACTCGCCTCATTGGCGATTACAAACTTTCAACACGGGCGATCAACATAGTCGCCATTGTCGTCACTTATTCCATTATTTTCTTTGTTTCCATATTCTCCAAAGATCTAACTAAAAACAAGACTGTATATATGTTTATTACTTCATAAAACATAGAAATCTATCATTGAGCATCAAGAAATCCTCAGAAAATATGAAACTCACCTCAACCAACTGCATTTCCAAAACAGCTTGTTTTCTGTCTCATGTTGGCCTTCTTTTGCTTATTCCTTCAGCTCATCAACGAGGAAAGGTTTTACAAGCAGGTTTATGTGTTTAGCCAAGTTAAGGAAGAAGCTTAGTAGATCAAACATGGCAGAGAAATGGAAGAAACAGAGAAATGGTTTTCGTGAAGAAGCTGGAATTGGCTAACTCGTTTTTCCTCAATTGTCTCTGCTTATATAGCCATGCTCAGCCAATCAATAGCCACCGTCTGCCTCTTATCCTGTTTCTTTCATCATTCCTCACGTCTATCATGCATTTAATGCATGTAGAAAACTGAAGCACAAGTGGCGTGAAAGTCTCCCTTTCACACTCTTTTTCTTCTGCTGCAGACTTTGTTTACTTCCTCAACAAATAAGGCTAATTCCCTTATTGACTTTAACTTTCCTTCATTTATTGTCCTCGACCATATATCTCACAAAGTCAATCTTGGCTGCTAATGGTTCTGAAGCCATTTTCCTTGTCCACACAATCTGATTCCCGGTCTTCACCTCGTCTTGAG
This sequence comes from Heritiera littoralis, assembly GCA_031772115.1. Lineage (NCBI taxonomy): Eukaryota > Viridiplantae > Streptophyta > Magnoliopsida > Malvales > Malvaceae > Heritiera > Heritiera littoralis. The sequence continues at coordinate 2,180,508 of JAPDPK010000026.1, read as the reverse complement.
ACCTCAGCTCGCCACACTACATCAGTTCGCCAACATTCACAGCTTATTACTCTACTCACCCACTTGTAATTATATGGGAAATCAATAGTCTTCACCACGTTGGGCGATCATCCAAAGAAACTAAATTGGCGAACACATTAATCAATCAAATGCATATTCATACTCGCCCTCAACAACTGGCCACAAGCCTTTATCTTACTCGCCCTTTGGCGAACTGAACCATATACTTGCCCGTAATCATCATTGGGCGATCACACTCCTCGCCACACACGGGCCTTCACCATACAAATCAACTTGGCGAAGTCAACTATTTATCAAACAAAAAGGCTAACAAATAGCTTGCATCATCAACTCGCCACCATCAACTTGCCATACTTATTCCTTGGGCGATCAGGCGGCACATCACATTGGGCGATCACCGGTTATGGCTCAACTCGCCCGCCGTGCCACATATTGGCGAACTCACCAATTCGCCGGTATAACTAATCATCCTCCATTGGCGATTAGCCTTGCTCGCTCATTGGCGAACTCATCCATTCAGTACTCGCCCGTCGAGGATTTCATCGAAATTGCTTCTTTCACAACTCAAGTTAAGGAACTTTTCATCCGAGGGAAAATCAATATTCAATATTTATTTAATTTCCATTATTAATTTTATGAAATTAGACTCTACAGTAGTGTAGAATCAGGTCTTACAGTTACCTAGCAGTTCTAAATTAAGATTTCATATTATTGTAATGCATTTATGAACTTCTCTACAGTTCTGTTTTGAAAATGTTTTGGATTTTGATTAGTTTTGCCAAATGCATGCTCCAACCTTGAGCTTTCTCTATATAGTGATCAATTCGACCGTTCTCAATTCAAGCTTAGGCATACGATATCATCATGTAATAAGTAGAGTTATCAGATTCTTAAGTATTGAATAAAAAAGTCATGTTTTTATATTTGAAGTGTGAAAGTTTTACAAATTTGAATTTAAAATCTTAATATATGATTTTTTTTTTCGGACAAAAAACTTTCAATGTACCGGTAAAACTAGATAGAGTTATCATGACATTCTCTTACAAGTTACACCATGACATTCTCTTACAAGTTTCAAGAAAATGAATAATTTGTAAGGTTATCCTTATTGTAAAGATGGGTATACATGCCATAAATATCACTGATTCCATTGTTTTCGACTGCTTGGGTTTGAAGTTTCAAAAAATTGGTGGAACCGGCAGAGCCAAGCTAATCTGAGGTCAGCTCAGCCGGTATCAGCACCAAAGCACCAAATGATAACTATGGTGTCACTCAGATCACACTTTGTGAAGGATGGTACAACTTTTTGACTTGTTATTAATTCCATCATGTTGTATTGGCTCGTGAAGCAACTTTTTTCTCCTCAAATTATTATCATCATTAGTTCCATGACCTCCCTTCCTCAACACTTAAACCAACTAACACTAGCACCAAACCTACTTTAGTCACCTATTTCTAGTCGTGTCCTTGCACTTAAAGAAAAGAAAACCCACCCTTCAATCATTCTATATTGGATCAGCAACTGCTAAAGTTGGGCGATGGGATTGCCGCAGGTCGTTAAAAGCCGACCCTCAACTTCCCTTTCTTTTCACACTTCCCAATCTCCTTTCATTTTCTTCCTATAACTAGAAGTTGCATCGAATTTAGGACCATTGAAGAAGCTCCAAGGCAGACCCCAGAGAAAATGAGCACAGCAAGATTTATCAAGTGCGTCACAGTCGGGGATGGAGCCGTGGGGAAGACTTGCATGCTCATTTCCTATACTAGCAATACTTTTCCGACGGTAATGATGGGATCATGGAATAGTCCTGGATGTGGGGGATTTGATCATGCTGATTATTATGACTTCACGGGAAAAGTGATAATAATGCCATGGAATTTTTTTTTTTTTTTGATTTAGGATTATGTTCCAACAGTGTTTGACAACTTCAGTGCCAATGTGGTGGTGGATGGCAGCACGGTGAACCTAGGCCTGTGGGACACTGCCGGTAAGTTCATGAGTCTGCAGCCTTGAAATCCTAGCTTTCTGCGTTTCTGTGAAATTACTGATCATTAAAATCAATTCTGTGACCTCTCAGTAACTTTCTGAATCTCAGGACAGGAAGATTACAACAGGCTAAGACCCTTGAGTTACAGAGGAGCTGATGTGTTTTTGCTGGCCTTTTCTCTGATTAGTAAGGCCAGTTTTGAAAATATCCACAAAAAGGTTACTTTTTCTGGCATACCTCCGTTCTCGTTTCCAGTTTTATATGATGTTTTTCTTTAGTTTAACATCCTCAAGTTCCTAGACTTTGACATAATACTGAATTCATGGCTAACAGTGGATCCCTGAGCTTAGACATTATGCTCCCAATGTGCCAATAGTGCTTGTTGGAACCAAACTAGGTAAGCTAATCCCATATTTAAATCACTACAAGCATGATTGAGACTGTCCCAAGTTTAAAAAGAAAACATACTAGATTTGTATTCTTAATTATACAACTAACTCTGCAATTTTATTTTTCGCTAGAATGTACAGTTAGAATAGTAGATCATTCTCAGTATTTTTCTATTCTGTCTTTCAATTTTCTACAATCCTGTTTACTTTTGCCTCTGATTGAATGCAGATTTGAGAGATGACAGGCAGTACTTAAGTGATCACCCAGGAGCAACAGCAATAACAACTTCCCAGGCAAGTTAACAATTAAAGCATCTAAGATTAATTAATTTTGTTATTATTCATAATACAAAAATACTTTATTATTGTTACAACTAATGTTGATGCTTCATTGTTTGGTTCAATGGAAACATGGTGAGCAGGGAGAGGAACTAAAGAAAATGATAGGTGCTGTTACTTACATTGAATGCAGCTCCAAAACCCAACAGGTACTCTAGTTCTATGCACCCTTTGTCCTAGAATTTACCAATATTTTCCAAAACCCTCTTAATAAATCATTTTACAGGCTATACATGAAAAGTTCTTTGTGCTAGTCTGCTAGATTATCAATTATATATGCACTTTCTTCATATTTTATATTTTGATTTTCAATAAGACAAGATTCCGAAGTAACCGTGTAGAACAGCAAATGTTTAAAAGACTAACTTTGCTTTCTTCTGTTTCTTCAGAATGTGAAGGCTGTTTTTGATGTTGCAATAAAGGTAGCTTTGAGGCCACCAAAACCAAAGAGAAACTCTCGCAAGAGAAGATCATGCACTTTCCTTTGAATCTCAGTCAGCATTACAGTCAAATACTTATCAAAACTGTCTGAGGAAAAATACTATCTGCTATACTTTTTATTATTATTTTTACATAAATTCCATATGAAGCTATGAAGAGTCTCTAAGATGGGATTAGAAGTCGCTCAAGCGAGTCAAATTACAATGCTATCGATTAAAACAAGCTCAGTTTTTGCTGTATAAGTTCAGTTTAATCCTATTTGTGATAGCTAACTTTTCAAATGCCAGAGCCTCATTACAATTTTCTGAGTTCTAACTTAGATTGCAATTCTTAGAAGAACATTTGCTTGCTTTCACAATGGAGTACTCCAACTTTTCACAAGCGGTTGGTGGTCTACCTGCACATCATTTCAGCTCCAACTTGAAATTTCCCTAATTTAACAACCATGACAGCCAATGCTCAAGCCTGTTAATTTACTTTATTTGATAACAAAAGGGAACCATTTGTGCTCAACTGACTCCAATAATTACTGTCACTCTTCTTTGCTGCAAGACCAAGCAATTTGAGTTTGGTTAAGGTTAAAGTACGGTGATCATCAGAACTAATCAAAGTCATAGTTCTTAAAAGCCATTGCTATTGACTTGCCATGAACAAAAGTGCCTTGTCATGTGCACAACAGCACTTGGTTGGAGTTGAAAATTCATAGGCTCTTGTTCTTTATCCTTCTTCTCTTCCTGGAAATGTGGGTCAATTACTTCAATTACTGTTAAATTAAGTTTTCATTGGAAATCCTTTTACAATGTTCCCTTCTGTGAGACAAGTAGAAAGATCATTTTCTATTCACAAAGAATATATGTTAAGCACTAATAATAATCTTTAAGTTCAAAACATTTCTTCTAATAAGAAATACAACAATATTCCAAACCCGTACTCAATGATTAGAAAACCTGGGAATGGAAAATCTGATACCAAATTGTGCTCTTCCCTCAAAAAAAGAGTAAACTATTATTAAAGCACTCATTCAAAATCTCTCTGTTAATGTAATATTCTCTAATTATATGGTCAATTGTAATTAAAAATATTACAGTTCTTTAATTAGAAAATAACTAGGATTACATAATTATGGTAAGCTAATTCTCTTCCTAATTGGTGAAATTTCCAAACGATAACATTACTTTCAAATCTTCCTCCAAATTTTCTGTGCCATAGATAAATTTATAAAAGCAGAATCTTCTCAGTCTGAAGACTTTGTTCAACAGTATTGGAATATGATATGAAGGTTTGCATGTGCACCCGAATTTAGGCATTTAAGCTTTAGCCATGCATGTTGAGTATTTACTACAACCACGTTTGCATTAAGTGACTCTTCTCTTTAGCGCATTTCAAGCTAACACACATATCCATTTCATGTTGTTGCCTTTTGCTTTGCCTTTGATTGATTAAATACGAATAGCATTTATTGTTATCATGTGCATCCGTCTTCTGTATTTATTTAAAAAGAATCTGAAATTAATTTGTTCAGAGTTTTGCTTCTTAATTTATTGTGATGCATTCGTGTTGAAAAGGGTTATCAGAAATAAATTAAGGATTTTTTATTAAAATGAATTTGAAATTAGCTTTTTAGACATTACCTGTTCTTCATCAACGTACATGAATAACTATAGTAACTTACGGAATTGCAGCAGAGATCTTTTCATTTTTAAGAACAAATTTAATAAATAAACAAGAAAGAAAAAATAATCATACATATGCAAAATAAAATTTACATTATTCGATAATTTAACGTCTTACAAGCTTTATGTAAGTGTACATAAACCGGATCCTATCAGATTGCATAAACTCTAACATCTCGGCCCCTTTTGTTTCGGCACCCTATCCCCTCAAGCCGCAGTCCTGCAAAGATCATTTAGAGAGAAAAGGGAAAGGAAGGGTAGTGAGGAAAAGGTCTAATTAGTAATGGGTATGGTTCACTTTAGACTCTCATTCAATCATCATAATTAACAAAGCCAATGCCCTACACACGTTTGCAGAGGCAGCGATATAAAGTCAAAAAGTGCCAAAAACTAAAACTTGCCCAGCACAGTACTGGTCTACTTCTGGACCAGTTTTGCTAAGGACATTTGATGGGATCGCCTTCCGCACTTTCTGTAAGCTTTCCTGTCTGTCTCCCCCTTACAGAGAGCAAGAAAAACTTGTTATCATACTAGCATCACAAACAGGCCATGGTCCCATATGTTCCTTGTGTCAGAGCTTAGAAGTGGGGGATTTGATCTTCTAGTAAATCTTATCCAATTATATAATTTTCACTTTAGAATTTTTGGATTCTACTGAATAATGGGTCTAAAATCTGAATACATAATTCAATAGCATTAGAATTTTTTTTGGTCCTTAGGAGGTACCAACACTAACCTATGTGCCTGCAGATGCAATATCCATGCATAAGTGCACAATTGTTTTGCATGCACCTGTTTACAGTATAATTTTGGTACTACTAAATTTAATTCACTATAAATGGACACTTCGACGCAACATTGAATATTTGAAGAGGAAGAACGTCTTGGATATGAAGCAGAAAAAGAAAAATCTATGCGATTGAACAACAAATAAAGCCCTCGAGTCAATCCAAGCCATCCCCCCCCCCCCCCCCCCTCCTTAACTTTGCTCAAAATAAACCAGAACTTACCAAGTTGCAATTACCATCCCACTACTTAATTCTAGACCTACCAATTTGTATATGACATATTATATAAAATTGTGTTCATATAATATAAAATATAAAAAATTTGTGTCAAATTTATGCCCACATGTCAAATAAAAACTTATTACTTTTATCTTTTTAATAAATTCATATATATTTTTATCAAATATTTGTTTATGTCATTTTCATATAGTTTTTAATATCCCTATCTATTTGATTCCAATCAAAATATCAAACTCTACATGCTCTTCTTGACTTTTAAGACACCCCTTTCCCCACCCCACGCCCAGTATTTATTCTTGCAACAACCTTTTCCATTAGAATAATCCAACAGTTATATCTGCCTCTACACCCTTCCATTAATACACTACAAGTGCAAGATGATACCAAAGAGATCAAAAGAATCGATCCTCTCTCTCCATAGAGAACTGAAAAGAAAAGGAAAACAAGCTGATCAGAAAGAGAAAGGATCGTATGAATCAGTTACACCACGTCAGCATATATCACTTCCATTTAAATCACGTCACGTAATCACATTGTTAAAAAAAGTCAATGATTTATTATATAATTAAATGATGAATATTTATTTCAAGAAACTCATTAATGATTCTAATGATAAATCATTGCCTTTTTTTAACAATGTGATTACGTGACATGATTTAAATGGAAGTGATATATGCTGACGTGGTGTAACTATTTCATACAATAATTTCTCGATCAGAAAAGCCCATTTCTCTAAAGCAAAAAAGATTCTCTTTTCTCTCTCGACTTTTTGGAGTTTTGTAACAGCTCCACTTGGCCAAACAGATCCTTACTCTTACTTTCACTTCTCTTTTGCATTAAGAGCTTTCTCTATCACCTCTGACGAGCATTCTCATTAAACACCAGCATGTATTCTTATGTATGTTTCCTTTGCCTCTAGTCCGGAGGAATTGACTTGTAGTGTTTGATCAGTTTTTATGTAAAATTGTAAGGAGGGAGGGGAGAGTAATTTCAATCATCCCCTTTTCACTTATTTTATTTCCTATCTTCTTTATCTTTTAGCAGGGGATTCCTGCTGTGGAGTTTGCCTCTTATATAGTTATTTATCACAGGGGTAGGTAAGGAGGCTATAAGAAAAAGATGTCTTGTTTGGCCTGTGCAAAGCATTAATTTCCAAAAACCAGAATGACAAAAGGGCAATTGTATTTCTTGTTTCTTTTTTGGTTAGCTACTTTAGATTAGATATCTAGCTTGGATTTTGGCCTCTATCACAAGCATCTTCAACATCATCATCATCATGTATCCGTCACACAGACACTGGACTAGCATGTTCAAATCCAAGCACTGCAACACTCACCATCAATTGCAGCATGACATCAACCCATCTCTGCTGTCAAGTGGTTGCCACAGAGCCCCTTACATCTCAGGTAAATCATGCAAACTTCAGGAGCAATGAGAACCTTCATCAGGGTTGAATGACTTGACCTTAAGAACGAGATGAATGATTATAATATGTCGTTTGAATTCTATTCAATTTATTTGCTAACTTCTTCTGCAAAAGTTGAAGGATTTGAAGGGCGTAATCCTCAGCCTAAACCAAGATGGAACCCAAAACCGGAACAAATTCGCATACTGGAAGCCATATTCAACTCCGGAATGGTTAACCCACCAAGGGATGAGATAAGGAAAATCAGAGCTCAATTGCAGGACTATGGCCAAGTAGGCGATGCCAATGTGTTTTACTGGTTCCAAAACAGAAAATCAAGAAGCAAACACAAGCTGCGCAACCTCCAATACTCTAAACAACAGTCCCAGCAAACTCCTATCATCAATAGCACCATCACTGCACCTTCTTCTTCATCATCCTCATCCGAGAAATCTTCACCAAAAGGAGCTAACAAGAGCACTCTCTCTTTGAGTTCTTCAAATGTCATCGATGTTTCCAACACTCCAACTGCTTCTTTGAACCAGACCTACTTTCATCAGCCTCGAAACGAGTTCTTAAACGAACCATTTTTCTTTCCTGTGCAACAGGCCAATGCAGGAGCCGGATTTACAGAAGGATTTGGCTTCTCTGAGCTAACCAATTTGATTCAAGTTCCTGAACAACCAGTTGGACCCTGTACAAGTTCATTGTTGGGTGACATATTAAGCAATGGGGCTTCAAGAAGAGAGCATAAAGAAAAGATGAAGATTCAGCTCGAGCTTAGTCACAACGTCACCGCTACTCCTAGTACTCACGCTACCGCTCCTCCTACCGCTTCCACCAGTGCTACAATTACTGTTCCATCTAATAATCACGTCGTTCAAGGTAAAAAATTTCCATTAATTAATGTCTCTAGACGAACACCTGCATGGCTTGTTCTCTCTAGAATTGACTACTGCGATGGTGGTGTCATACATACTTATATGTTGAGTGATTCCCTGTTGGCAGGTGTTGGGGAATCGGGAGCAGTAGGTCCAGGAGTTGCCGCTAGATCGACGGTTTTTATCAATTATGTAGCCTTTGAGGTGGCCATGGGGCCATTCAACGTGCCGGAGGCTTTTGGCGATGACGCAATCTTGATCAACTCCTATGGTCAACCTGTTCCCACGAACGAATGGGGGGTAACCCTTCAGTCTCTTCAACAGGGTGGATTTTACTATCTGGTGCGCTCATTAAGCCCCTCCGCCATATAATGAAGGTGACAAACTTCGACAAAACCTTCCCTAAAATATATTTACTGTTAACAACTTCAAAAAATATATATATATATATATATATATACACATGAGAGGATTATATGAAACAGTTATTCCACGTCAGCATATATTACTTTCATTCAAATTATGTCACGTAATTACATTATTGAAAAAAGTCAATGATTTATTTTTCAAAATCATTAATGAGTCTTGAAATAAATATTCATCATTTAATTATCACATGTAATGTGTAATAAATAATTAATTTTTTTCAATAATATGATTACGTGACACAATTTGAATAAACGTGATATATGCTGACGTTAAGCAACTGTTTCATATAATTCTTTCTCATATAAATATATATATATATATATATATATATATATACACACACACATGTGGTTATATCATGTGCATGACAGCTTGTTATTCTACGAAGAGGAAGGGCCTTTTTCTCGTGTAAATGCTGGAAATTTTTGCTGACCAATTCAGTTTGTTGATAATTAGTGTGTTTTTCGTGAATTGCAGAGCTGGAAATTTGTGGAAAATGGATGACATAAGCTGACACTGTTCTCATTCTTATCTTTCTTAGCTCGCTGAATATCTCTTCCTGGTTTCCCTCCGATCTCAAGGTTAAAATTTAGCTTTAGCTTTAGCTAGTCCTTAGGACTCTATATTAGTATGGATTTGATATGTATATAAGACTTTGTGGACCAACATGTATTCTCTAATTTTCTTGTTAAGGCAATGTGCATGAAATAAATGCTATTTTACTTTTAATACACAAATATGTGCAAAAGTATGCAATGTTAATGTGAAAATTTCATATACTATTAGTCAATTTTATCATGATACTTTATTAATGAATGAATTTAAAAATACTTTTATTAATTTTTTATTTTAAAATTTATGAATTAATAAAATGATATAGTATAATCATTAATATAAAGTATCTGAAATTTATGAATTGATATTATTAAATATTGATATTGCATCAGGTATAGTATTAAATATTAAATCAACTAGATTAGGTAATTATTACTTCATTCATGATGTCCATGAAGGAGGTTTACAATTTCATGCAAATTTTTTTTGATCTGAAATTTCATGCAAAATTAACCCTTTGAAAATTCGTCTTACTTGTTGCACACGATAAATTTTGCAAAACAGTTTGTCAGTTTCCGCCTGGTCTCAGAATAGGGTCTTGCTTAGGGTTCACTCAACATCGAACAACCCACTCAAAGCCCTATCTGTCATGTTAGAGCGACGAAAGTCATTGTTTCAAACCATTTTCTCACACCAATCTGAAACACTGAAACCCTGCCCACCAGGAATGGTCGGTCGTTCTGTAAACATTTCTTGTTTTCGTATTGCAGCTCTGGGCTAGCTACGATCTGAACTCCTAAATGAGTGGTTAAGATTCAAATTAATTTGGATTCCGAAGTGGATGGAGTCATGGAGAAAGTAGCAATGGGCGTGCAAAGTCGAGAATGGGGGATCTGTCACGAGCAAGTGTACAAGACATGTGTTGTAAGCAGAGTGGTCAGGTTGATCTGTTCAAGCCCACACGTGGATCAACAGTAGGTTTGATTGGATAGTTCTGAAATCTGATCTTCTGAACAGAGGACTCCAGTGGAAACAAAACAAAGATCGGTAGGCTGCTGCCAAGCTAGCTTGGCAGGATCCGCCATCAAAGCATGTAATGCATAACATTTCTGCTTGCGTCACAAGACAAAGATTAGACTGCTTTTCTCAATCATGAAAAACTTTTTTCTCTATTCAAGTCTTCAACATGATGCAAAATGAATTTTTAAAAAAATAAACTCAAATAAATTTGAATTCATTCATTCATGCACATCATTTTTATTCATATCCTATAATACAGAAATTTTGTATCAATATGATAAATATAAAATATTTTTTAAACTCTTATTAAAATCATATAAAATTTTTATTAAATTTTAACTTGTATTATTTTTGTATCTTTTTGTGTTACTATATCATATTTAATATTGTAAGATCGTTTTAGTCCTTTTGAGGGTGTAACTGAAAATCAACACATTATAATACCTTTAAGAAAAAAACTCATTAACAAATACGTTTTCAACTTGGATTCGCCTTCTTTGATTCTCTTTACGGGCTACTCCATTTTAAGGGCCATTGGGCTGAACACAATCGCCTTGGGCAGCAATTATTGCAGACAAGCCCAATCTTCTATGTCCGTACTCCTTTTTGTCTTCTTTCTTTGATTAAAAAGTACGATTAAAAAGTACTATAAATGTTAAACTTTTTTTTTAATTCGTGGCATGTGTTCAAAAGATGAAATTAAAGGCATGATTTTAGATTTAATTTATAATTATATTGATAAACTAAAAGCTTTTTCATTAGATATTAAATAATGGATTTATATATGATGTACTGACAGTGTATAATTTCTATACACTGTCAATGCATTAGAGGTTAGAGGTGGTTACGGGCCGGACCGGGCCGGTTTTCACCGGTTCCGGCCCTAACCATAAGAGAACCGGTCCGAACCGGTAGTAAACCGGTCCGGTTCGGACCAGTTCTATATATTATGAGAGGCGAACCGGCCCGGTTTGCCTCAAAACCGGACCGAACCGGTTTAAACCGGTTCGGTCCATTTTTTTTTTCTTTTTAAAATTTTTATTTTTAAAAAAATTATATTAATTTATTTTAATATATATTAATATATTTTAATAATTTAATGTAGTAAATTTATTTTTATAATAAATAATGTTAATAGTTTAATTTAACAATAATTTATTATAAGTTATATTATAATTTATTTAATTAATGTAACAATAATGTAAAAACAAACTATTATAAAATTATCTAATAAAATTATTGTTATAATAAATTAAAGTTATATTGTGAATATAATATTATAATAAAATGATATTTGATTCAAAATACAAATAATGATATTATGAATATTATTATTATATTCATTTTGCATATCTTTATTTATATTCATTTTGCATTTAAAATAATTTATTATATTTGAAATATCATTTACTTAATATTTATTCATTTATTTAATATGTTTTTAAAATATTAATTCATTTTGTATTTTAAATATTTATTTATTTTAAACATATATAAGTATAACATTAATTAATTTGGTATGTAATAATAATAATAATAATAACAACAACAACAAAAGGAGAAAAAGGAGAGAGTAGGAGACCAAAGATTTTTTACGTGGAAAACCCCTTCAAAAGTTAGAAGAGTAAAAACCACGGGACCGTAGTCCATAAAAATATTCACTATGACTAAACTTATTTACAATTTTACATACAATTTACAAAAAAAATATTATTCTCTACTCTTCATAATTTATACAGATTGCCTTGGAAATTTCTTCCTCCTCTTCTGAATTATTATCAGCAAATTCATTGGCCATTCCAAGTTCGACATTGCGCGATTCCGCATCAAACCAATCTTTAAGGCATGTTAACATGCACAATGAATCCGGATTAAGAGTGGTTCGATGGTCTCCAATAATTCTTCCACACGTCGAGAATGCGGATTCCGAAGCAACAGAAGAAACTTGCACCGCAAAAACATCTCGGGCCATGGAAGCTAAAACTGGAAATTGTTTTTGATTTTCTTTCCACCATTGGAGAAGATCAAAGTTATCATCTACAGAAAAATCTTGACTTAAGAAAAATCCTAGCTCATTGAAGCTAGAACTCCGTCGAGTTGTTGATCCCGATCCCGATCCGCTCGCTTTTCCTTTTAGCTTCATTCTCTTCTTTGCTGCTTCCTTAATTGCGTTTAAAATTCCTTTTCCTTTTTTGCTACTTTCGGTTTCTTCGTATTAATCTTCTTCTTCTCGATTAAAGTTGAATTGCTCCCTTTCTGTTTCATAAACATTAAACAATTCTCGAAAAAGATTGTTAATTAAGGACTTTTGATCCTCAATAGAATCAAGACCAAGAAATTCTTTATAACAATCAAAAAAAATTTCTATATTTACCTCACCTTGACTAGGATCTAGTAAAGTTGCAATACAATAAATAGGAGGAATTATTTCCCAATATTTTTTAAATTTTTCCTCCATATCATATACAAAAGAACTTAAAGTTTCATGATTCCTAAATTTTACAAATTTGTCAAACATTGTGTAGATAATAGGAACAAAATACGGTGTAGTTGGATAAAATTGAGTTGAAAATCTTTCGGTTGCATCTTTAAAAGTAGATAATAAATCAACACAATATTCAATAAAAGTCCAATCTTCTTCAAAAAGTACTAAATGTGTGCTACTTGTATAATTGTTATAAAAAGGAGTAACAAGTTCTTTATAAGGTAAAATAGAAGAAAGTAAACGATGAAGTGAATTCCATCTTGTTTCCACGGGAAGTGGAAATGCTTTAACAGGTATATTATTTGTTATACAAATTTGCTTACATTCACGTTTATTACTTGGTGTGCGAATCCATTTTGCTAAAATTTTAATTTTATCAATTGGACCTATGCCAGTACCAGTACCACTAGAACTAAAACCACTTTGAACACATAAATTTATAATATGACATGCACATCTTGCATGAAAAAATATGCCTTGCATAACAGGGTTTAAACTTTTAATTAAATGAGGAATAGCTGCAGTATTACTTGAAGCATTATCAAAAGTAATAGCAAAAACTTTATTATTTTCTAGTCCATATAATTTACAAACTTTAGTAATATATTTATGAATAGTATATGAATTATGTGCTTCTTATATTACATCTAAAGATAAAATTCGTTTTTGCATAGACCAATCTTCATCTATCCAATGACAAGTTATAACAAGATAACTTATACCATTAGTACCAGTCCATATATCACTAGTTAAACTAACCCTAGATGAAATATTACTAAGTTTATCAATTAAAGCTTGTCTATATTCTTTAAACATATCCATGCAATCTCTTTTTAATGTATGTCTAGAAACAGATTTATATGCGGGTTGTAAATATTTACAAATAAATTCTAAACATCCTGTTTTTTCACAAATTGTGAATGGTTGTTCAGTTCTAACTACAAATCTAACTAAACCACGTCTAGCTTGAACATTATCAAAATTAAAATTTTTTCCACCATCATGCGTATTAATTTGAGATTGTTTACCTTCTAAAATTTCATTTTCTTCGGCATCAGGATTAATTTTATGTATAGTAATTAAATGCCTTTTATACGTACCTGTACCGCCACCACCTCCACCGGAGTTATAAGAGTAAACGCCTTTGCACAATTTACAGATGGCACAATATTTATTCGTCTCGCCTTCTTTTGCTACAATGTCGAAATACTCCCATACCCTGCTTGTTTTTTTTCAACTAAACTTCGGTCTTGATGATGTAGCAGCAGTGGTGGCAGCTGATGATTGTGTTTGAGCATGACTTCCTCCACGACCACGACCACGACCAAACGATGGTGCCAAAGGAAGCTCCTCCTCCGGATGAATATCGGGTTCGATTTCATTAAATGATTCGTCACCCAAATTAGGAATTTCAGTGGAACCAAAAGGTCGAGAAACAGAGCATGAACGACGAAAGAAATTTGACATTTTTATATTTTTTTTGAAAATAAATATATGTTAAAAATTAAAAAAATAGATGTATGATAATATATTGGAATTTGAAAATTGAAACTTGAAAATTAAAAGTAAAATTTGCAAAATTATAAAATAAAAAGAAAAATGAAATTTATAAAGAAAATGATGATATTATAAATTTGGAATAAGGAATATATATAATATATTAGAATTTGAAAATTAAAAGTAAAATTTGTAAAATTATAAAATAAAAAGAAAAATGAAATTTAGAAAGGAAATGATGATATTATAAATTTGGAATAAGGGAATTTAAGTGAATTTGAGAGAGTTTGAGTGAATATTGAGAGAGTATGTGAGTGAAGAGAATAAGAGTAGATGAATATAGATAGTAGATTTGAGAGAAAATATAGAAGAAATGTAAATGAAAATAGAAGATTATAGAGGTATTTATAGGAAAAAAATTAGAATAAAAAAAAATAAAAAAAATTAAAAAAAAAAGATTGATGGGCAACGGCCAATATGGTCGTTGCCCATCAAAGTATTAATCAAACACAGAGCAGAGGCAAGCCTCTGCTCTGCGTACTGCACTGCAGTTGCACTTGCACTGCTACTGCAGTGCAAGTGCAACTGCAAGAGGCTACAAGCCTCTTTTTCTTTTTTTTTTTAATTTAATTAAAATAAAAAAAAAGAAAAGAAAGATTGATGGGCCGTTGCCCATCAAAACGCAGACTCGCAGAGGGCAAGCCTCTGCGAGTCTGCATGCAGCAGTTGCACTGCAGTCAGTGCAACTGCTGCAGTTTTAATTTTTTTTTTTAACCGGACCGGGCCCGGATAATCTGAAACCGGCCCAGCCCGGTAACAAACCGGGCCGGGCCGGTTCCGAACCGGTACTGTACCAGTTCGGATTTTGGGCCGGATTGACCCGATCCGGTTGCGAACCGGGTCGGGCCAACCCGACCCAATAAGCATCTCTATTAGAGGTTGACATCACATCAATAGACCCTTATATGCAAATATAAATAAATTTTTTAAATTTGCTCATAAGGGCCTATTCATGAGGTGTTAACTTCTAATGCATTGACAGTATATAGAAACTATACACTGTCAGTGCATCATATATAAACTCTTAAATAATTTATGTTCATAAGCAAAAAAAAATTATGACATTAGTGGCTGTGGCTATATGTTGTTGATGCAATCATTCACTCTGGCTGCTTCCTACGGCTACGCATGGTGTAATTTATGATAATTAATTATACCACTAAAATTTGGATCTTAATTTGTTTCTTTTCATTTTCTCCATTGCTTACTCTTTCATGATTTTGGCTTTAGGGAAAAGGCTTTTACTTGTAACAAACATATCTAAAGCAAATACAAAGAAACCTACAATTTGTTTACATACATACAAGTAATTTCAATTTTTTCTTTTTTATTTTTTAAATTTATTGACATTGTATGACAATCTTCCTAGTCTTACAATTAATAATTTTATATGCATTTTTTTACAATGAAAAGCTTCGATGTGATGAAAAAAATATAAACGCTGAAATTTAAATTTTTAATCAGCATAATTTTTATATTTTAAAAATGAAAAAATATTTAATTGAATCGGTATTCAAAATGAACAATTCTACATACATTACAATAAATAATAAAAAAAAATGGCAAAACTTATTTGGTTCACAATTTTGCCAAAAGCATTTTCTTGGACATGTTACATCATATAAAAAAATAATAAGTTGATGGAAAAGTGTTTAAAGATATATACATATACTCAATTGATAGAGAAAGGCATGAATACGGCAAAGAATGTTTCAAATAAGTTTAAATTTAATTAGTCAAAAATTATCTTTTTATCTATTCAAATTCAAATCTTATGTCCTTTGATTGACAAATCATATACCTCTAGAAAAACAAAAAGGACAAAAGTTTCAAACAAGTAGTTTAATATCGTACACTTCTTTTTTAAAAAAATTAAAATAATACCGATTCTAGTTTTCACATGTGCCAAAGAAAGGTAATTGATCTACTTTTATTTCTTCTCTCATTTCAAACAAGTGACATATAATAAATGTTAAATGAAGGTTCAAATTTTAATGTTTCTAATTCTATATTATATCTTTACTTTTTTTTGTATAAATTAAATTAAAAAATTATAATAAAAAGTTGGAAAAATTTTTATAGTAAGGTCAATTAAACCTATATAATTAAACATAAATTTAGTGTATTAAGTATAAAATATATTAAAAATATAATAAACGTGCGAGAATCAATATAAAGTTAAAATTCATAGACCTACATAAAATAATATTAATACAAGATGTTTTTATGTTTATTCTCATATGTTTGCAATACTTTTAATATATTTTATGTATAATACCACTAAATTTATGTTTAATTATGTGTGTATTTGAACTACTCAAAAAAAATTATGTGTATTTGCATTAACATTACATTAAAATAAAGTTTTTGATCTTAATGTAGAATTATATGGACATACTGTTATTTAATGTGTTAATGTTACTAACCCTCATGGCCAAACATAATTTTGTCCAAAATCTCGTGAAAAGAGGTTAATTTTGGTTAACCCACCACCAGGCACCAGCCATTATAATCATAGCCATTTGCCAAGTAAAGACTTTTAAAGCTTTTGGTTATAGCTGTTTTTCTTCGAACCATCGCAAACCCAGAACCAAAACCGAAAAATGTTACCTTGACAATTACCATTTGCAAGAAAAAAGAAAAGGAAAAACGCGTTTCTTTCTTGTTTTTAATTTTCCTATTTAAATATTTTTGACGCCTATCAAAGACAACATTGGACGACAAAGCAAAACAACAAGAACAAGAGAAACAGCATAGGAGAGAAATGGGAGCTTACAGGGCGGATGATGACTACGATTATTTGTTTAAGGTTGTCCTGATCGGTGACTCTGGTGTTGGAAAATCCAACCTTTTGTCTAGATTTACAAGAAATGAGTTTAGCCTTGAATCTAAGTCTACCATTGGGGTTGAGTTTGCCACCCGTAGCATTCATGTCGATGATAAGGTTGTTAAAGCTCAGATTTGGGACACCGCTGGACAAGAAAGGTATTTCTTTTTTGCCATTCTTTTCACGGGTGCAGATCTTGATCTGGGTTCTATGATTTACACGTTATTTTTGCTTAATTTTAGGATTCGGATCCTTTTTGGTGTTATCTGAATGTTGGGATATTGCAAAATTGGAAATTTATGAGATTTAGTTCCTGCAAATGAATAAACTGCATGCTGTTTTTGGGTAATGCAACACATGGGATTTCAATTGGATATAAGAGATTTCCCTGTTAAAACAAAACTGCTTGCTTGCCTATACATTATTGTCATTGTATTGAATTTTGGTGGAATAGAACATGGCTAGCCTATCATATTTGCTAGAGCTATGGATTTATAATGTCTATGTCACTCACTGGGAAACTGGAACTTCTATTGTAATGTTGTTGCCTGCTTGGTGTTGTGTAAACAAAGCCACTTGTTTGTTTCATTGATGGAGTGATACCTTGCGAAATTGGCATTTGAATTTTATGTCAATTAGGCCTTTTATTTTCATATTAATTATGATCTATAATGCCTATTGTTCTAGATTAGTATGGAAGAAACTTTCTTCTTCTTTTTGTTGTTGTTGTGTTGTTGTTGTTGACTGTTTGTTGTTTATACAATTCTGAAAGCATAATGTTCATAAATAAAACTATCTATTACTTCCATTGGGGGTAAGATTAAGAAGGATTGAAGGGAGATTCTATGATTCCTAATTTTCTTTCCATGTGCCTTATATCAGCTGTCTTTACACTTTAATCTAAGCTAACAAGTATCGGAGAGTTTCCTTTAGTGTATTAATCCTGGCTTACCAAAGAAGGCTTTAAAAGAAGACATAAAAGAGAGCTTTTTTCATACAGTTCCCTGCAGTATGATATGACTGGTCTTTCTTTTTAGAATCACCCTTTAACAATTATCTTGAAGTTGGTTTTTTTTTCCTGAAATTTGTTGCAAATCATGAAGTTTTGGGAATCTTCATCTAATCTCTCTGTCTGCTCTCTTTTGCCAAAGATACCGTGCAATTACCAGTGCATACTACCGTGGTGCTGTTGGTGCTTTACTGGTCTACGATGTCACCCGTCATGTTACCTTTGAAAATGTACAAAGGTGGCTGAAGGAACTTAGGGATCACACTGACGCCAACATTGTTATTATGCTAGTCGGGAACAAGGCAGACCTGCGTCACCTACGAGCAGTTGCCACCGAAGATGCCAAATCTTTTGCTGAACGAGAGAACACTTTCTTCATGGAAACATCTGCACTAGAGTCTCTGAATGTCGAGAACGCCTTCACAGAAGTTCTGACCCAGATTTATCGTGTTGTAAGCAGGAAAGCTCTTGACATTGGAGATGACCCAGCAGCTTTGCCCAAAGGCCAGACGATCAATGTTGGATCAAAAGATGATGTATCAGCCGTGAAGAAAGTTGGATGCTGCTCAGCTTAATCATGGAGAACTCTAGGGATATCTATTTATCTTTGAAATTTTATGCCTTTGTTCATAACTACATAGAAGTTTCCCTGAAGAAAGTTGGATGTTGCTCAGCTTAATCATGGAGAACTCTAGAGATATTTATTTATCTTTGAAATTTTATGCCTTTGTTCATAACTACATAGAAGTTTCCCTGACAGCACAAAAAAGCGAACTACAATGTATTAGCCACTTGAACAACTCGTCTATGTTCGCTTGAGCTCTAGAAGTAAAGATTAATGGACTTGTGTTGTTTTTCACTGTTAATTTCAACCATTTTGCTTTTGTTTCCGTATTTGTTCATTGGTTTAATTGCTATAAACTATGGAATCCTGCAAAAAACTTGGTGAAATTGTTTGCATTTCAAGGCCGAAGAAGAGCGCTATGTTGAAGACATAGATTGAAGTTTGGTCAAGACACTTTTGTTTTTCAACAGGGAAGTTGGTGCAATTGTTCCGGACTAACAACTCTGCAGATACAAAACCGACCCTTCTCTCTATCATATCTCTTAAAAAAGGAACGAAAAGAAAGAAACCATGAAAAAAAAAAAAAACCTCAAAACCGTGAGATTGGCAGGCTGCAACAGAACAGATTTACACCATAGAGACATCTATGAACAAGACAAAAGTTTTGAAGAAAACAAAATCTAAGTGAAGCAAAAACTACGATGCAGTATAAACCACAATGGCATCCAAGTTCAGTTGTCATAACAGCAGTTTCTAGCGGCTTGTCTTCCTTGTCAACATGGCCTTTCCGACAGTCGAAACAAGAAGCATATCTATCCAGTATTCACTGTCTGGAAAGAAACAAGCAGGTGAAATTCAGAACAACGAACAATTATAGTACAGACAACACAGCAGAAGAATACCCTTACTCTCTGCTAATTCTGATTCCAATTCAAACACTACAAAAAAATCATTTAAATTCATAGCTCAAACAAAAACAGAAAAGAAACCTAATTCAAGCGCTGAAATTATCAAGTCACACCCAACACAAAGACATGAGATTGAGAAGAAGTAAATTAAAACTGACAGGAAAATTGATGAAGCATCGAAGATCACTTTGTATTGTCATTTTTGTCAGGATCAGACTTGAAAGAGGGAAGAGGATTAGAGCCCTTGATGATCCAACCTAGGGCAAAAAACGAAACCCCAGCCAGAATTGCGGTGCCCCAGGCGTGAGAGTACCATTTACTGTATTGCCTGATGGCATACCTCCATTGATCTCTCAATGTTGCCGGGTCCGGGTTTGTTAGGTCGGGTGGGTTCGGGTAACGGAGCTTTTGTTGGCCCGAGAATTCAGAGGCCGTGTTATTGCCGATTTCTGGGATTGATTTAGAAGCAGAAGAAGAAGAAGAAGAAGGAGGAGGAGGCAGGTTTTGAGGGGGTTCGGGCTTTCGGTGCTCTGACATGATTAGCAGTACTTGGGGCAGCTGAACTCCGAGTTGGAGAGCAAATCTTTGTTTGAAACAAGAAAGACTCGAGAGACTGAAGATGAATGGGAAACCTTTAATAATTTTAGACGGGATAAGAATAAAAAATATAAAAATAATATAAATTAAAAGTATATATATGATTAGATTAAAATTGGCTTAATAATCAAATAAACCCTCAACCTTTAGCTCAAAATAGAATTCAACCCTCAACGTTTTATCGCATGAAATTCAGTCCATAAATTTTTATTTTAGTGAAAATAGACCAAATATGTTAAATGAACTCACTGCCGTTAGTTTTACATACGTAGCATGCCACGTGGCAGCTAACTAAGCTATCCACGTCAACTGCCACGAATGCAAAACTAACGGCAGTTAGTATCATTTAACAGATTTTGACTTAATTGCATAATTGTAAAAAGTTGAGGGTTTATTTCCACTGAAATAAAAGTTTATAGACTAAATTTGATGTGATAAAATGTTGAGGGCTGAATTCCATTTTGGGTTAAAAGTTGAGGACTTATTTGGTTATTAAGCCATTAAAATTTAAAAGTAATATTTTGTGATTTCGGTATTGTCATATATTTTAAGACAAAATTTTTATATTTTACGTTATATGGGCATAAGTTGGCTTTGTGCTTATAGTTTTTTTTTTTTTGACTTCAAAAAAAACCCATAAGCTCAAGGCCCAAAGCCGACACGTTGTACTGAGCTTTGTTGTGAACACACTCACTCCCAAAACAAAAGGCACAAAATATTACAATATAATGAAATTAATCGAAAACCAAAATTTTTTGAAAATTATTTTCGTTAATCAATTTAAATTTCAATTCAGTTAATAAATTCGATTAAAACCGAAATTTAAACATCCTTGATAAGATCTTGTCAAACCTTTCTCAGCTATCTTTCTTGTTGGACTGATTAATTAACTATCCAACAGTTCTGGGCTAATGGTATACTAATGTTGGACTGATGTATGACTAGACTAATTTTGGGCTTAGTAAGGTTATTGCTCTTGGGGCTGAGATCAAATGCACCATATAAAATGTTATTGGGCTTCAACCTTTTTACCAAACGCCGTCGTTTTCCCACCGTAAGCACACTGCCTTTGAATACTATAAATATCATTTTTTTTATTTCACGGGCAGGGAAAATTAACATTTCAACGTTTAGTCCATCTTGCATCTGTCGTATATATCCTCTGCTTCTCCTCGCAAAAGCATCGAAAAAGCTAGGGTTTCCACTCTTCTCGCGAATCGTTATCATCCTCTGGTAAGTTTGATTATTCAATTTGTTTTCCTCGCCTATTACATACAAATTTTATTCATTATCTTTTTTTTTCAAATAAAATTGTAATGTTTTTCTTCTTGGATGAGTTTGGCGGATATTTTCATTGATCGGGTTGATTAGCCTAATTTTTATTTTTTTTTATGCTGCTTGTTCTTAAGAAGAAAAGAATATTAAGGAATTGTCTAAACTTTTTGTGAGAAATTTGAGGAAAACAGAAAATAGATTTGGTTTTGCTGCGAGACCTAATTTTTTATCCCAAAAAAGGAAGCCTGAAACAATTAGGTAGGGTTTGAAGTGAAGAATCTTTTTTTTGTTAGAAATTCTTTAAATTTTTAAGGATTCTGAAAATTTTATGCTTATTTTGGTTGTAAATTCACATGTTGAAGGAATTGAAGCATGGGAAAGAGGAAATCAAGAGCGAAGCCTGCTCCTAAGAAGCGAATGGATAAACTTGACACTGTTTTCAGTTGTCCCTTTTGTAACCATGGTACCAGTGTTGAATGCCGCCTGTAAGTATGAACTTCTTATATTTGTTTTATGAGAAATTTTACTGTTATTTGATCCAATAACAGAAATAAGCTTGAGATAATTCTTCCTATTCAATGGTTAGAAAAGTAAAGCATTGGTGTGTGTTTGCAATCGTTTGAAATTTGTACCTCTTGCAAAAACCAGTTTATCTATTTTTATCTTTGATGAAGATAAAGGAGAAAACATGTATTATGTGAAATTAATTTCTATTATCATAAGAAGTTATCTAAGATGTTATGGTTGTGTTTTTCTAAGTACTAAGTTGGTGTTTATTTGTTCCAGTGATATGAAGAACTTGATCGGTGAAGCCTCTTGCAGGATATGCCAGGAAAGTTTCAGCACTGTTATAACAGGTACTTATTATGCTTATAACCATTTTGCTGGTAAAGAAGTTGAATATTTTTGTAGTTGTGATGTAAACTAAGTTGGCAGTCACTTATAAACTCGTCCATGTTTCTTTTGTTTCTGTATTTGCAGCTTTGACTGAACCAATAGACGTGTAAGTTCTATCAATCTGGTGTTTACTTTTTGTTTCTTTCAGTTGATCTCTCTTGTATATTTATTCTTCTTTTGACTTTTCAGATACAGCGAATGGATCGATGAATGTGAGCGGGTTAACAACCTTGAAGATGATGGAGATCAGGATGAAGGTTTGATGCCCAGAAAGCGGGTTTCAACGTCTGAGTGGGATTAGCAATAGCCAGGAATGTTTAAGAACATCATAAGCCTGTAATTATGTTAGTTCCCGCGGGGAATAGTTGGTGTGCAGGCATGCACATCTAACATCTTACAAGCGATTGACTGTATGGTAAGGGAGCTTCTTGGATGAAAGATGTATGAACTGATTTAAGTTGATTTAATGCAATATGAATGATGCTTTCCAGATTTAATGGGACAGGCCATGGGTTGATAACGGATGAGAAACTTTCCCAATTTTTAGAGGGTTTAAGTTTAAAATAGAAATTGTTTGTATGCTGTGCTCATGACCGTACAAAGTTATACAGTGTTATCTTCCAAGAATGCTGAAAGATTAGTGGATTTTCAATGACAGTGAATGTTCACAAAGTCCTTTGCAAGCTGTCAAATCTTAAGCAACTCAAGAAATGTAATTGATTATATATAGCCAGTTGGAGTATGAGATACCTTTCATTAGCAGCTGAAAGATTTAGCATACAGTTATTGAAGCCCTGGAAAGTAATTATCTTCCATCGCTTACCATGTCTGAATAGATACTATCAAAGTGGGCTGAGAAGAAACAGCCATTTCTCTTGCCTGTAACTGTCTTCCAGAATTTACACTGGACTCCAACATCTGTTTGCAAATGAAATGTACAAATTTATGGCCATCAAAAATAAGAGCTTAAATTGGTTTTCTAAGCGTGAAAACCTGCAGAAAGGACTGGTAAAAATGCAGGATCTCCCACCGCTACTGAGTTACAATGCATCGACAGACATATAACTAGATTAATGGATGCAGCCACTTCAGCTTTATCCAAATTTCATTGACTATGCTAGATAATAACCAGTTAAATTGTCAACAAGATAGTCGTACTGCACACCAAGCCCATAATTGAACTTCTCGCTCGTTGGTGGCACTGCATTCGGAGTGGAATAAAGATTTTCTACACCAACCTTGGCATTAATCTTGGCCCTTCCTTTGACATAGCGCTTGTTGTCTGAGGGGAACTCTGCAGTGAGCCTTCCCATCTGCTTCTGCAGATCTGCAACCGTATCGTTTGCTGATTTCCCCTTGGTACTTTTCTTACCATCAACAAGCTTCAGTTCCAACCTATACAAGGCACAAGCATCACATTTGTTGATTTCATATTCATAAAGGTGCCACTCGAAATGGTTTAGTGGCTGTGGATCCATGTAGTATGATCTCTTTAGTCCTCCAAATTCATTCATGACTTGCTTTCGTGACTCATGCCAGCCACGTCCACTGTAATCTGGCAAAGATCTCTGTTTTCTGTTCCCACTTTCGAATGCTCTTCGAGGCTTATCAAAAAAGAGCCACTCCCTAATTGATTCACTGTGAAGAACTGAAAGATTGAAGAGCTCTGCAATCATAGGAGAAAATTAATTCATTTCACAAAAGTCACAGAGAACATTGTGTATGATTAGAGAATATATTCTATTCCCACTTATAAAAGTTGCCACAAGAACCATGTAAAGCAGTATTTGATAAGACATACCAGGAGCATTCCATGGAGACTTTGCAGTGGCGGCTCCCTCACATTCTGGTATGCCCACATCTTTTCCATCAGCCTTAGCACTGAGAGCAGCAAAGAGCAGACCATCCTTGAGGCCTATGCCACCAGGTCGCAGAACCGGGACCATTCCAGGCGGTCCTTCAATCATTGCTAAAGCAGCATGAAAGCTACTACAGTAGTCCTGACACCAGTCCAACGCTTGAGCAGGCCTTGGACAATCCCAAAGCGCACACTTTGGTCCTAAGAATGCAGATGGCGGGGGGCATATACTTGGCAGATAGCTAGAAGTATGAGGCATTGCATCCTCCCCACAGAAACCTGTTCCATTGAAACCTGCATAGAAGTGCTCAAAATCCTGATGCAAATCAAACAGATGGTATTCCATTTGAGTAGCCCCTTCCAAGTTGTTAATTGACGTGGCACGGAGTCCTGAAGGAGAGTCTTTGCAATGATCAACTAAAGGAAATCCATGCTCATGTTGCCCCTGATTCACTCCATAACCCTGTAAGGACATATTGATTATAAAACTTGCTAGTGAATGCCCTTTTCAACTTAATAACATGCCAAAGAAAATGGAAACCATTAACTACAGAACATCCATGAAATATAATTAAGAGAAAAAAACAAAGGATACGAACTTATGCTCTGGGGAAAGATAACGTTTAATGCAAAAATACAAACAAGAAAAGGTAAATTAAAGCCCCAGTAAGCCCTATACACATAAAGCTGAACATGAGTAAAGAACACATTTATTGCTTACACTTTCACCATCCATTCTAATAAAATAAGGGAAATTTTTATCAACTTCTCAAACTTGCCACCTGTACACAACAAACCAGCCCAGAAGCACACTCTAAGGCACTCAAGCCCCATTAGGCAGAAGTCTGGTCCCCCTTATCTGCATACATGATAGCTCCTTACTTCACCCCCCACTCCACATGACTAACATGCCAGGTTCAATCTTATGATCTAGGCCCGATAAAGTAAGATGGCAGCAAAGCAATTGATTTGATAGGTATCTATAAAAATAATATACCATATTGCCAACATCTTAATTAGCTCAATTAGATTATAGATAATAATTTTTAAGGAATAATAATTTACCTCAGTTACAGACATGATTTGTAAACTAAACTGTTAACAAGAAGGATACAAGGGAGAACTGCTCATTAGACAGAAAATAAGATACGAAATTATTGGTGCTGTGAGAAGATATCTTAGAATTAAATCCACTAGCTATGCTTGTCTTCTAATCATTGAGCGTGCAATGAATGATGCATATTTGATTTTCTGGCCTCTTACAAAAATATCATATATCCTCTCCTTTTTTTCATAGCAACACACATTCAATCATAAGGGAAACAATAATGTTATAGAGTCTGGCTTAAGATAAAAAAAAAAATTATTTATCACAATCTTCATTAAAGCCCAACTAGAAAAGAATTGCAAGCAAACTAGAGTAGCTTTCTCTACTCTGTAACACCATTCCAGGAAAGAAGCAAATTAGAAACAATCATAGGCAACATAATTTTCCATTGTTTCCTCATTTTCCACACTCTAGAAAATAAACACGAACAGCTCCAAATCCTGAATTTACATAAGAACGCAATCAAATGCTTTCCAGCAATAAAGATAATCATTCCTTACGAAGGACAACTTAACATGAAGCTCATGTTGGCCTAAGCATATTCAATAAACTTGTTTTAAGTCCAACCATGCAAATTCCAAAAGAAAATGAAAAGCAAAGAATCCAAGGACAAAAAAAAATCACCTCTTGGAAAGCGGCAGTATCTCCTACTTGCAGGCTTTGATCATTAGGCTCAGGATTTGGTGCAGCTAGTATGCTAGTTGCATCATCTTCCTCCTCGCAAAGCTGCAACAATCGACAAATGTCCGACGAAAATGAACTAAGACTCCCACCCTGTAAATCACCATGAAGATCACAATTCACAATCACATCATTGAGATCAAAAGTCATAAGCATTTAACTTAATTACGTATCGTAAGCTTCAGACCAAAACCTTCAAACCTCATACAACCTACTAAAACAAACATCCACAAACTCACACTGATATAAATATATACATGTCATTCAAATGAAATTTATATGTGCATTGCTAACTTGTTGCAATGAAGATGCTGGAGAAGGTTCGTTGAGCTCAGCTTTCCATTCACGGAGCATCTGATGGACTTGCTCCTCAAGGACTGCGACATCAATGTTGCGGCTCTCCTTCCTTGCAAACTGCAGATCCAAGAACACTCCCTGCAGGTCATCCACCCGGTTTTTTGCCCTGTCCTTGAAGAGTTTGTGGGTTGCTGACTTGCAGTTGCTTTTCAAACCTTTCCCCATTAAAATAAACAACCCTCAAAAACTCCCACCAAAACCCTGCAATCCAAAGCGCAACAGAACACAATTTAAGATCAACCCAGATGAAAATCTAACCCAACAATCACTAGTCTTATTCTTAAATTTTATAACAAAATATCAACTTACAACTAACATTATTGAGGGAAAAATATCCACAAGGCTTTAAAAAAAAAACCCCACTTTCAAATCAAAGAAACTGAGATTGCCACAGTTATCTAACTCCCATAAAAAAGAAACAAGCTAGAAAATATTATTGAAATCATGGTTACTAAGTTTACATCAAACCCATAAAACTAAATTCTGAATTATACGTAAAAGCAAAAGCAACCCAATTTTCCAAATACCATAAAACTGAGATAAAAGGAAGACAGCATGAGATCAAAGACAAATTATAAGTTGAAAAGAGATGGAAATAGTTATCTTAGAAAGCTAACCAGAGAATGATCAAAGACTCTGGAGTTCCTCAACTTTGTATGGAGCAAGCTCTGAGACAAAAGTAGAGTGAGAGAAATAGAGAAAGAAAGTGGTGGGAAATTGCAACAAAGAGAGAAAATAAATATTCGATGAAACAAACAGTCCACTGTTCATTCAGCCCAAAAAAAAAAAGGCAGAGATGCTGCTCACATCTGTGGTTTTCTTCCCTTTTCCTTTTCGAGTTTTTTACTTTATTTTTATTCCTAAATAAAATAAAATAAAATAAAATAAAAATGAGATAAGAGAGAGAAAAGAAAGCAGAAGTAACGAGCAACGCGGCAAAAGTTAAATTAGGAGAGGAGAGGATTATATTATGGATAATGGATTGGCGGGTAGAGAATAATTTTGTTTTGCTATATGCCCTTTCTTTTTGCACTATATTACGGTGATGACCCCGAACCATTTTGTAATTGAAAATTACAAAAAATTTAATATTTATTTAAGTATACCAGGGATGCTTTTTGTTTATAATTTTTTAATTTGAGAATAAAAAAGATTTATATATGATGTATTAATAATGTATAATTTTTATATATTGTCAATATATCAGAAGTTGACATCTCATCAATAAATTCTTATTAACAAATTAAAAAAAATTTATTTATATTTTCTTTTAAAGATTGACATATTTTTTAATTTGCTAATTAATGAGGTATCAACCTCAATGTATTAAAAACTATACACTGTCAGTGCATCATATACAAATTTAAAAAAAATATTAATTTCAAGTCATATGACTATTTAAAAAATCTTTGTTTTTACATACTCATGTATGGTTTTTTCTGAGACGAAAAACAAGTAATTTAATTTTGCAAATATAGGAAAATTATAAAAAAATAGAATTTTATATTTTCTTAAATCTCATACTTTTGATTAATTAACTTAAATTTATAAGTCAAAATCTTGTCAACTATTATGATAAATGTCGATTTTTTGTTCGTACAAGAGATAAAGAAATTAAAGATACTATCTTTAATGGAATATATATGTTAGCGAT
Source organism: Heritiera littoralis (assembly GCA_031772115.1). Classification (NCBI taxonomy): domain Eukaryota; kingdom Viridiplantae; phylum Streptophyta; class Magnoliopsida; order Malvales; family Malvaceae; genus Heritiera; species Heritiera littoralis. The sequence continues at coordinate 2,152,561 of JAPDPK010000026.1, read as the reverse complement.
CTAAAAGGAATTATCAATATCTTCGTACAAACATCAAAATGTAAGATATCTTACGCGCACGAATATTTTGTAAATATTAAAAATTAAACCTCAATTTTACAAAAGTTTAACTCCAAAATTAAACTCAATTTTTTATTAATAAATTATTGAACCACCTTCACCTCAATTATTTTTTTTATTTCCCCCTTAAATTTAAAAATTATCTTACCAATAAGATGAATTGACCCAAAACAGATAATAAATGAAATTGACAGACTCTACAAGAGCCAAAAGGCATTTGACAGCTTTGTAAATTAAAATTTTTGAATTTATTAAGCTAGATGCAGGTTATTAAATGTAAAATTAGTATTATTAAACATAAAATATGTTAAAAAATTTCATCAAATAAATGTAAAAGTAGAATGAGTAAACTTAAAAACATATTTATTATAATGTTTTTACAATATTTTAAATCTATTTTACATTTAATAACACTAAATTTACATTTAATTATATATATTTACATTAACTTTTTATAAAATTAAAAATTTTGATCTTATCGTAAAATTTTCCCTAAGCTTTTATAAGACAATGGGATAAGAATTTCTAACGACTTTATTTGGTAAAAAAGATAGAAAAAAGTTAGGATGAAAAAATTATTAATCTAATTATTAAGTTACAAAATAGAAAAGTAATTGTAAAACTTATCCATTAGATTAACAAATTTTCTATTTTCATTTCTTTCCAGCATTTCTGTCAAGCAAAGCCTAAAGTCCGGATTTTCCACTAGACCCCTGCTTATGCCAAAGGGCAGCTATTGTTATTGGATTTCGCTCAAATCATGCATGAAATTCTCTTTTAAAAGAAACGATTAGCCACTTACGAAAATGCCTTATGGCCTGTGAGGGTGAGAGAGCGAAAGACAAGTCGGGCAAGAAAGGCATAAAGAGAAGCCCCACTACCACCCACCAGATTCCTGCATCTTTGCTGCTTTGATGCCCCTCTTTCATACAGATATGTATTGAAGATTGGCAGTGCTTAAGATGAGAATAATCACTGTTGAACATGAAAACAGAATCATTTCCCCAAAGCCTTTAGCCACCACTTACATGGCTCAAATTTTGATCATGAACCAAGGTTTAGCCTAAGTGATCTTATCATCTAAACGAATATTTGCCGGCAAACAACATGAAGTCTCCATATTCTGTGAAAGCTAGTCACACGGTAAAAGAAGGCGATGAGGATACGAATAGGAATCTCGGGTTTCCATCATAGAGTTCTTTTTCTTGTGCATTATGTAATTAAAATTGTGAAAATTACATCAGTAAGAGTAAGGAATTAGCCGAGAAATAGACACTCGTCCTAATCCATATGGTTCCTGTATGTTATATGCTTTCTACTATTGAGAAAATTAACCACCCAGAAAAAGAACACCACAGAAACCAACAAGGCTTCTAATCTCAAGACTAGGACTCCTCAAAATTCCAAAGCACAGAGCTATTGTCATTTACCTAAATTCTAAAATTACCCAATAGTTATCAGCAAAGTTTTAAGCATAAATGGACCCATACCAACCGTTCCAACCTCCGCACATGCATGCACCGTTTGTATGGCTATGAGAGAGTTCTATAAAGAGCAAATTTGTCCTAAAGATAGGTTGACGCTCATAGCTGGCAAGGCGATTTTTGAACAAGGTGGTGGCAAGCTAATAAATATTTCAATTCATAAAGGTAAACTTTAGAATGATGTACTATGTCATCAACACTAGCACTCCATGCCAACCGATCTTCTTAAATATAAACTCATTAAAGCAACAATGATACAATCCCCATCTTTATTATTACTTTTTCAGTAATATAAACAATTTTGGTTTGTGCAATGTTTTAATGGACCAAGGTGAAACCAGAATCCAGTCCAAAAGGATGGCCCAATGTTGAAAAGAATGAAAAGAAGAATAATTTCCTTTTTGAGGGGCTGGTCAGGGAACTCTATAATAGATCAAAATGGGAACAAAAAATAATAATAATAACAACTTACTTTTCTTGTCTCCCATTTACATCAAGCTGGTTTCGCCACGTTTCCCCCATCCGTATTAGCATGTTTAAATCTGAAAAGACCACTGAGTACCTGTTGCCTAGAAAGTTGCTCCAATTCTTCAAGTTTATGCCTAAGAAGTTCCACCTCCATTGCTAAGTCCTCATTTCTTTGCTTAATTGCCTGAAATAACAGTGAAGAATTGTGCTTGTGAATTAAGAGGCATTAGAAATCAATAATTTCCTGAGGAGCAGGAGATGCAAAATAATCAATCACTGTGCTTCTTTCATGGATATAGAAACTTGTCAAGATCTTCATGCATAAATAAGTCATCCAATTAAGCTCTAAGTTGGTTCCACAAGTGGTAAAGCATCATGTTAAAATCACCCTGAGAAGAAGCAACAACAAGACAAAGAAGATTGTTTAATGAATACCGCCAATTCTTGTCTGCGTACTTCCTCCTTTTTGGCTTCTGATCTAGAACTTCTTTGAACCTCAAAGATCAAGGCAGCTCCAGCAACCTATAGACAGACTCGGACATGTACAAAATCAGAGACCTTCATGTATAGTATATATTGAACAGAGTGGACGTACGGTAAGCTTGGCATACATGCAACAATGTAGACAGATATCACCACTTCATACACGCATAAGTGCAAGAACAATGAAATCAGGCAATCGGCTATCACCTTAAAGGCTTAAACCCACATGAAGGGGCAGAAAGCTATCCCTCGTGCTAGCATACCCATTCTACTCAAGGGAACCAGTGATATATCTAGGATCTAGGTAGTTTTCCAATTTACTAATGAATCATGATGCTTATAAATTAAGTGCAACATAACAAATGTGATTGATTATTGATTTCAAAAAGACTGAACCTAGAAAGAAGTAAGATATCTGCCAGGCCATGCATTTGTCTAATTCAAGGAATTGGCTGGTAGTACTATTTGCGGAGCACTTTTTGTTAAGGTAGATACACAGAACTATCAACACACATGCAAACATAAATATATGCCAGTTTAAAACATTTTTATCACTGTTTCCAGGTTGATTCCCTTTTCTTCTTTTTTCTTGCCCATTTTCTTCATTTTGATAGCAGAGGACAAAAGGCTTTTGGTGACTTCATCATCAATCTAGTAATCTAAGATATGCCCAAAAAAAAGTTTTGAAGACTTCTAGAAACAGTAACGGGTAGAGCAGCTACGTAATGACTAATACCGTGAAGACAAAAAGTTCCCCAATAAGATCTACAGCAGCCTGAACAGCTTTCTCCTCATCCAGGGGGCGAATTGCAACATCAGTTGCATGACCATAAATGCTTCTTTGCATTCTTGTTGTGATTCGGTGGTTTGCCTGGTTCCATTAATTGGTGTTAGAATTACATTATAGGAATCCATTAATTTACAGAAACCACACAACAGTACTTTACTATGATTTTGATCAATAAGTTGAGAAAAATTGGCTCAAATAAGAAATATAACTTCATAGTAAGTTAAAAGACACGAAGAACATTCAAAGAAAAAAGTTATTGAAGGAGTATCAGAAAATAAACGAAAGGAGAAAGAGACAGATTACATCATCTGAATCGAATCTATCAACATAATAGAAAATTAAAAATGCATATTAGAACACTGTTGGCAGTAACAAGTTAAAATGCAACACATCAGGTCACTAGTGATTCAATTTGCTAAAATAAGGTTAATAATCTAATGGTAATATATCATTGATTCCATTCTTTAACCAATGATCATCATCAATTAAGATGACAATTCAGGCTAAATATTTAAAATCAAGTTCTCAATTAGTCACAGAAACTTCAAAAAAGATAATAAGACCAAGTATGACATACCCATACATTATCATCCCCTTCTTTAGGCATCTTAATTGCATTTTTTTTTGTTTGTGTATGTGCAAACAACAATATTCCCAATCTTAGGCTGCAAAAATATGTAATAATCAAATTTTGCATGAATGTTAAGCTAATATATTGCAAGATTTCACTCTTACATTCCACACTCAAGAAATCTATCTCCACGTTGTACTATTGTATTCACAGCAAACAAGAAAGCTTGGTACTTAAATGCTATTGGAAATTAGAAAAGCGAGCCCCTTTGAGCAAACAAAACTAATGGGTTGAAAAAAGATGGAAACTTTAGCCTCCCATATCTAACTGGGAAGAAAGCAGCAATGAAAAACGAAACATAACAAGCTAGTCATTTTGTACCTGAGCAATGCCGACGATGAATTGCCGGAACCTAGGGGCATACCCAGCCTGTCGCTTAAGCCTACTAGCCACGGGTTTACTGAGGGTTTTTAAGGCCAAGGTTCCTAGCTTTAGCAATGGCAGTACCATCTTTTTATGATCTGATTTTTTTCGATTCTCTATGAACTAATAATCAGATAGAGTGGAAAACTTTTAAGCGAGAATGATAAAATGGGTTATGACTGCTGGGTTTGACCTCGTTGGGGTCCGAGTTTCTTGATAAGGAAGATAATTAGATTTTTAACGAAGGTGAAAGGAAGGAGATGCCATTACTGAAATAGGGTTTACTTTAAAAGGAACATACTACTACAAACACGGATGACAGACTCCCACCCAACTGGCCAACTGGACTATATATTTTTTTAAGTAACCCAACTGGACTTCTGGATAGGTTTAAAAGCTGAAAAGTTCAGTTCTAAAGCGTGACATTTGGAGGTGATTGGGCACCATGGAACTCTCAAAGTCTATGTATTGTTAACTAGTTCAAGCGTTTTTGATATAGTTGATTGAGAGTTTCTTTTTCTTTTTGAATGGTTGGAAAAGTCGAGGATTCAAGCTTAGTTCTTTCAACAGGATACGACTGTTTAATTGATTTGTTTTACATGTCCCTTCGCTCTTTTTACTAATCTCAAATCCTGAATTGAGGTTATTCAAGAGTCATGGCAAATGCAACCACACCATTTTTACAGGTAAAACTTCTCAGATATTGCAAAACCATGCTTCGATTTTATCATTCAGTCCAGAAGAATAGTTCTTCATGAAATAGTTCGTAAGAACTTGCAGCCAGAACAAATTATTACACCTGTGAAGGATTGTAAGCTCATTGTGCACAGATGAAAGTAAAAGAACTCAATGCATACCATATTTTGCAAGCCTTTGATATCTAGCCATAGCAATTACAGAAGAAACAACACATTGCAAAGGAGAATTAAACACTAAGAATAATATAGGCCTGTCTTAGTCCTGATCAAGTTCAACAATTAAACCCAGAAGACTCAAAAAAAATTCCTTCGTTCATCATTTTTGGATCTTTTGTTGAACGCTAGAGATCGCACCAACCAATTCCTCGGTATTCCACAACTCCCATGGTTATTTCCAAAGATCAGAACACTCTCTCGTGTATGAACAACAAAAGACTAGGCCATCTCTCCAGCCTAAGTGAAGAAGACCAGAATGAATAGAATAATGAACAAAGCTAGCAAAACCAATATCATCATAATCTGGCCCTTAGCACTGGCCTTCTTCATAACCATAGCCACTTTTTTCTGCAAGGAAAAATGAGGAAATTTTCATCAAAAAAATAATTCAAGACAAACTATGTAATTAATGGGCAGCAAATTCAGCTTAAGTTAGCATATAGTTGGCATATAAGCACAAAAGGCCAACCATTTAATTTTCAGATCATCGATAGGATTGTCTTATATTTAAAATACCACATTGAGAGAATCACCTGAACAAAATCCAGTCGGTTTGTTGTGCTGTCCATTTCAGTACCCAACTCATCTATTATCTTCTCCTGAAACACCAGGGGATCCAAACATTAGCATATGAAATAGTCAGTATTGATCTTATACTGAAACCGAACAGAACATATTGACCGCAGCAGCAACTCATTCACGAATAGGTAAAGATAAAAACATGTGTGCTTTAATCTTCACAATCAGGTAAACCAGAAAGATTATTGTGGTGAATCACAGGGAAGAACACCAGTAAGTAATCACCTGTCCAAGAAGTTCCTCATGTATAGTAAGCCCAACACCTCCTATTCTCTCAACACTGGCGCTGAGCTCATCCAACTCCTCATCCTGCTGCCTAAAACCACCAATAAATAAAAAAAAAATAAAAAACTAATAAAATTGGACAAGGAAGCACATTAATGAAACAAACGCAGGGAAGAGTAATAATAAAAACAGGAAGAGGAAGTCAAAAGCACTCTACTTTATAAGAAGCATTTGTCTATCTGACTCTGATGCTATAAAGTCATCATTATCTTCTGCAGTATACTGGTTGGATCTATCTGGCTGATGAGAATTTGGCAGTCTCATTAATTCCCGACGCATCGCACTTGCACTATTACCATTCTCGTTTCCAGCTACAACAGCTTTCTTCACATTTCCCACCTGATCAAACAAAATGATCCTTAAAGGGGATGAATAGCTGAAAATGTAGAAGACTAAGATTTACTATGTGTTACAAAATCAAACTTTGCATGGATCACAAATTCCATCGATTGTATTAACAGGAAAAAGCCTACACGGTGCCACTTTGCAAATAAACATTACTGATATGATACCTGAGTGCGGGCAGTGCTGGTCCATCTCCTCCGCTTTTCAAGTTCCGCTTCATCAATGCCATACCAAGAAGGATCTCTAGCTGCCACAGAAATTGCTTTGTCCAATTCATCCACCTTCCTATCAAGAAAGAAGTCTTTTCAGCAGTTGCAAATTGGATTAAATTTGTTCAACTAACCCAAAAAGATAATGTAAAACAGATCATCTCAACATGCAATTTTGCCCATTTCAAGGATCCAATCTAATTAAAGAAGAAAAACTTAATTTTAGTACCTGCCATTCAATGCTCTCACAATTAGCAAGCAGCTCTTTTGTGAGATGTACTTGCTGTCCGGTGTCAGGAGGAATCCTTTCCCATTGGTGAAAACTTGATTGCAATTTATCAATCTAAACCAACAAACAAAACATCCAGAACGTCAACTAATTGAAAATCCAAAGAAAAAAACTACCAAGGAGATCAAGCAATCTTATTTCTCCAACAGGTTCCAGAAAAAGAAAAGACCCAACTTACAGATTCTTGAATCTCTTCTTTGACAATATAAAATGGATCTTGAGCTTTAGACATCTTGGACGTAATGGAAGTAACTTATATCCTGTAAACATTCAAAAAAACCAATCTATAACGATAATTCAGGTAAAAAAAAAAAGCATAAACTTGTACATGATTTCTTACCTTTGCCACTGACGGGAGAAAAACCCAGTAAGGAAGATCGGTGTTTCTACTGTTCGGGAGGGAAGCGATAGGATTGAAGGCACGACAAAAAAATGGCGATTCAATTCTCTACCAGCCCTAAAGCAGAGGAGAAGAAAAGATTCATGATTTTGGACGGAGCGACGTTTGTCATAATTTTCCTTTATGGGCTGTCTGGTTTGTCAATTCCGACTTCCGAGCCCTCTTCTCTTTTGTGGGTTATCCACCATTTGAGGCTCAGACTGGTTAGTGTTTGAAGGGGTCACCGTCTGATGTTGGTTTTCAGAATTTTGCTCCCTTCTCTTGTTGGCCCAAGTTACTTAATATTAATAACATGTCTTGAGAGAACAATGAGCCTTTAGCGAAATACATAAGCAAAGCATCGAATAAGTAGTTGAAAGAAATGAAAACAGATTTTTTAAAATATTTAGATATGATTTAAATTTTGAGATTGTCGTCAACAATTTTATAGTCTAGTGATTAAGGATGAGTTGTGGCATATTGTAAGTCTTGGTTTCGAATCCAAACACCTTCATCTCCAATTATTTAATATTTTCTTTGTAACACAAAAAATAAATTTTGAGATCGTCATTATTGAAAAGGCTTTTTTGTATATAAGCAAAATTAATCTTAGATAATAAAATGATGAAAATACTTGTGATTACATAAAAAAAAATACACAAGCAAAGCCAACATAAACATAGTAGTAGCAGTAATGGTTGACAAGCTGCTGTATCCAAAACCATGTATCCAATTCCCCTACACTTCTGCTAGACTTGCTACATAGAAATTTTAATATAATTCAAGATTCTGCCAATGATTGGAGAAAAATATTGGTCAGAAAGGAGTCATGATAGATGGATCAAGGAAAGTGACCCAAATACTAAGGCTAATCAACGTAAGAAAATTAATTCACAAGCCAACGTAAGAAAAATATTGGTCACAAAGGAGTCATGACAGAGGTAGATTTTCTGAAGCTGGAAGTTCTACCACAATGCCTTAATGGTTTGATTGATGCTGATGAGTGGGGAATTTCTTTTCCGTGTGGTTTTGTAGTTCAACTTATTTTATGCGTTCCTCTCATAACAAAAAAAAAAATCAATTCCATAAAGTCTTTTAACACACAGAACGGATGGATAACATATCCATCCATTGTACAAACTTCATTCACTGAATACTTCACAAGTCACAACACTTCTCACATCTTCTTACCCTCAACAGTATGACTTCTCTAAGATTCCAAACCTACCAAAACTAACAAATAAAAATATTCACATACTAAACAAACCTATATCCCATAAAAGAAAAAAAAATTAGAACATGGCACCAAATAAAGCCCCTGGTCCAGATGGTTTGAATGCTAAGTTCTTTAAAAATACTGGCATTCCAAAACCAGAGCAACCAACCCAAATCACTATAGACCTATCAGCTAATGTAATATTATTTACAAAATTATCTCAACCATTATTTTCAATAGAAAAGCAATTCATTTCTAAAATTGTTAGCCCCTATCAAAATGCCTTTATAGCAAGTAGAAGTGTACAAGATAACTCAACTATGGTTCATGAATTGTTGCGTTTTTTAAACAAATAAAAAAGGAAATGCAAAATATTTTCCCATGAAAACTAATTATGAAAAAGCTTATGACAAACTTGAATGGACATTTTTCAAGAGTTGCTTATCACAATATAACTTCCCTCCAGCATGGGTCAATCTCATCATAGAATGCATTCAAACCGCATTCTATCGCTTACTTATAAATGGAACATTATCAGAAAAAATTACACCTTCAAGAGGCATAAGACAAGGTCATTCTATGTCATCTTATATGTTCATCTTTGTTCGGATATTTTAATCTGATCATTGTTGTACCAACAAGAGCAGAAATCCTACATTGGTCTTAAAGCATCTCGCCATGGACCTATAGATGACTGCATTTTGTTCTCTAAAGCTCATAGTCGCTCCTATATTACTCTCTACAGTAGCCTTTAACCATTAGCGTGTAGCATCTAGACAGAATATCAACCCTTCAAAATGTTCTATAACTTTCTCAGATTAGTTGACTCAGATTACAAGCGAAGTAACTCTGCTTTATGGAAAGGTATCTATAAGTGCATCTCCTATATCAAACAAAACCTAGGAAAAACATTTGGAAATCCAAACTTATATTTGTATCACTGCTCACTACATTGCTGAACTACAAGCTATGCATGTGGGCATTCGTCTTGCATACCACATGGGAATGCAACATTTAATAGTGGAATCTGATTCTCTTAATGCAATACAAATGTTCATCAGGGGACAAGACACGCATCCTCTTCAAGAAACCATAATCATGACTGTTTCAAGCTACCGATAGGATTTTACCAGACTTAATCTCGTCTTTGTTTGTTGCGAAGCAAATCAACACTACAACAAATAAGACTTTTAGTGACGATTTTCTTGTGACCATGAACAATATTTGATCACAAATATGAGGTTTATTGTGACAAATTTTTGTTTGACACTATTGTCATAAGCATTTGTGATGTATCATTTATTTGGTCAATATTATTATATTACTTGTGACAATTTAAATTTTTTAATTCGTCACTATAAGAATATTATTGTGACACAAAAAAATTTGTCACTATATATTCGTCACTAATAAAATACACAAATCGATGTTACTTGATTTTTGATAAAAAGTAATATATTTGCTACAAAAAATAAAGTCGTCACTATTTTTGAACATTGTTATGACAACAAAAATTATTCGTCACTTCGCAATTTAGTTTTCTCGTTGCAAATTTTTTGTCAAAATTAAACATAATGAATTAATGACGGATACATGTCGTCACAATAATAAATTTAGCTTTGTGATAACTGAAATCATCACTATTTTAAATTAAATAGAAACATTTTTTGTTACTGATAAATTTAAACAATTATTTTTAATTGCAATTTAGCTTGTTTTAATATTTTGTACACAAACAAAATGATTGTTATAAAATCTTTATTATTTTTATAAAAAGTAGCCGTTATCTTAGCCTATTATATTTATAATGACTTTTTTCAATCATTATTTAATTAAAATTCTTTTAATTAGGTATGATTTAATCGTTATGAAATTAAATTTTTATTTTTAAATTTGTATTTATTTATATTTGATATTAGTAACATACCTATTTAACTAATATATAAAATTATATATATAATTATAAATCGTAAGTTATAGTTGGAATGAAGATAGGGAAATTTGTGAAAGAATCCCTTACTGCAATGCAATGGTAAAAATATATATTATAACTTTACACATAAGTCCTATGTGCATACAACGTACTATATTACATGAGCTTGGCTAAAAATTTAATTTGTAGTTAGAACCAAATTATTAAAATTTGTGAAAAGTTTTTTTTTAAAGAAAAATTTGTGTGAAGTTAGATATGTTTTTATTATTGATTAATGACAAATTACTTAGTAGCTTACCTACATAAATATATATATATATAACTAATGCAGTAAGCTTAGAAAAAAATAATGCAGTAATTTGTATTAATTCTTATATTTTTATGTTGGAAAGAAAAACATTAGTCATACTTACCATAAAAAAAATTAAAAAAAAAACCCGCCCTCTAAATTTAAAATATTTTAAGAGGTATTTTTCTCTCAGTATCCTACTATTATTCAAACTTACAAAGTTTAAAATTAAGGCACCAACAACTAAAAAAACAAAATGACAAATACCTAGCCGCCGCACTTCTTATAACCCTTAGCCTTTGCTTTGCTGCTTTCTTTTTCAACTAACCCTCAAACACTATGGCCTCTAATATTTCTTTCTATCTTCCAATTGTCAACCAACACCCATCTTTCAACTTTTCTCACAAGTAATTGATATTTTTTTATTTATCATTTCAAGCATCTTATTTTGTTGGGCATTTGAGTGGTTGTATTGTGATGTTAATCTAAATTTGGTAAATAATTTGGTTGGGTATTCTGAAAATTTACTTTACAATAAGATTTAAAAGTTTTTGGTATTTTTATTTTGTTAACCCCAACATGTCCATATCATATTGAAATTTTAGGTTGGAGAAATAATTATAGAAGTAGTATGAAATCATTTTTTTATTAGTTTCTATGTGATTATATCATTGTATAGATACTTAATTTTGATTTGGGTTGTATTCAAAAGATTGAATTAATTTGTAATACTCTAATATTTTCTTATGGCGAATGAGTGGATTTGGTTATTGTGGAAGACAAGTAAAAAGAGTTCCGAAAATTAATTACTCAATGTAAAAAAGAGTTCAAAAAATTATTGAGTGATTGTTTTTATTTAGTCAATTGCCTTGTTTTATTGTATTGTATTACAGTATAATATATTTTTGCATAGTTTTAATTGACTTATTTCTTTTTTTTTTCTTGTGTTTGCTCATTTTGTAGGAAACCAAAATTCAAATTACATTTTTTCTAGAACCGTGGGTGTTATTGTTTACCTTGTATTTTTTTATTCATTTATTTTCATGTTAATGAATTTAGAATTTGTACAGTATGGGTTTTTACCCAAATATTGTAATTATGTCAATGGAATGTAAATGATATTTCAAATTGTATTTTGAATATTATTTTTATATCCTAATGAATATAAATTGATTATTTAGAAATTAATCTTGTAAATTTTTTATGTTATTAATTTACTTTTCATATAATAATAATAATAATAATAATAATAATAATAATAATATTATTATTATTATTATTATTATTATTATTATTATTATGAATAGTAGTGACGAGATAATTGTAACTATAAAAGATAACATGAGTGACAATAATTTTTTGTAACTATTATCAATAATTTTATAGTCAATATTCTCGTCACATGACCTCAAGTTATTTACTTATGTCTATGGTACAGCCAAACTTCTGTCTTTTGATAAATGTATATGGTACAGCCAAACTTGTTAAATCAATTATAAATTGTACTTATTTACTTAATAAAATATCTTGTCGTTTACTAAAAAAAATGTTTGACAAGCTATCAAAAGTTGTAAATATTGCTGTTATGAATTTAGATACGATAATTTGTATACATAATTTATATTTATATTATATAAAATATAAAAATTTTATATTTAAATTTATGTGGATATGTAAAATGTTTATTTTTAAACATCTGGCATATTTATATATATTTTTATCAAATTTTTGTATATATCATTTTCCGTATCTTTTATTCATAATATGTTATTATCATATTTACATAAATTAAAGGATATAAGATTTAGATTTCAAAAAAATCTCTTTGCCACCAAAAACCCAATTTTTTCAGCCTTTTTAAGGAAACCTAATCTAATTCACTTACCATTTTTATCTTAAATCGTTCATAAGTCGTTAATTCAATAAAATTGAAATAAAATTATATAATTCAAATTTAAATTACACTATAATGGTAAATTACACCTTAATCTTTCATAAAATTAAAAGAATTTAATCTTAAATTGATTTTTTTTATATAAATCCGTTCTTAAAAAAAAAAAAGAAACGTCTATTCCAAGCAAGTGGTATTTTTCCTATATTTTCTATTTTTCAAGTTTATTTTATTTGTCCTTTTCAGTTAAATTTCACTCTAAAAAATTAAGGGCCGTTGGATGCATCATGCATACCCACCCAACCAAAAGAAAATGTTATCAAAGAAAATGTTATTTGTCCTTTGGATGCACTTAACGGCACAGAGATTGCGCGGATGGATGATTTTGTCTGGCAAGGCAGCCGGAGAAATGAAAAGACACAAAAATTTAAAGAAGTCGAAAATATATATTTTATTAAATATTTTGTTAGGAAGAAAGAAAAATAATAGTTTTTTTATTCAATATTTGTTAAAATTAAAAAATAAAAATATTATTTTATCATTTATATCATTAATAAATTAAAATACAAAGTTGTATATTAATACGAAAAGAAACTAAAAAAATTTGTTTGGCATCTTTTTTTATTTTCTATTTTATGTTTTCTGTTTTTGAAAATTTTGTTTTTGTTTTGTTTTCAATTTCTGAAAACAGAAAACATGTTTGTTTAATACTGTTATGTTTTAAAAATAAATATTTAATTGATTCAGATATAATAATTCAATTCACAAAATAAATTTTAAAAATTAAATAAAAATAATATATTTATTAAATAATAATATGTAGATAATATTAAATGATATTATTTTATATTATTTAATATTAATATTAAATAATTTCATTTAGTCATATAAAAATTTAATATAATTTAAATAATATTATAATTAAATATAATATTAAATATTATTATTTAATTTAATTGTAATAATTATAAATTATATTTAATAATTTTTTATTTAATTGTAATATTAATATTATGTTATTAAATAAAATATTGAACTAATTAATTTATAATAAACTATATAGTTATTAAAATATATTATATTTAATATAAATAATATTATTTAATGTTAAGTATTTAGTTATTTAATAATATTAAATTATTTAATAATAGTAGTGATATATTTTAAATTTAATGTAGAATATAATATTAAATAATAATATTGTTTAGTAAAATAAAAATTAATTATATTATATAATAATATTAATTATTAACATATCAAAATTATAACAAATGATATTATTTAAAATATATAATATATTCAATAAATTATTATAAAAATTTAAATTAAATAATATTATAATATTATAGTTCAATGTAATTTATATTTAATTGCTTGTTACGTTTTTAATTTTTCTATATTAAAATAAATATATTAATTTAAAATATTAACTTATTAATTAATATTTTATATGAAAATTTAATATTATTTTATTTAAAAATTAATTAATTTTATTTATATTTTTGTTATAAAAATATTAATATTATATTAATATACAAATCTGTTCACTTACTTATGACTAGTAACAGAAATGAAAAATGTTTTTCTGAAAACAATGAAAATAAAATTCTTGTTTCTAGCAATTTTGAAAATTCTTATTTTCGTTTTCGTTTTTTGAAAACGGAAACATGTTACCAAACATGTTTTCTATTTCTGTTTCCAAAAAAATTGAAATCAAAAACAGAAAATAGGAAACAAAAACGATATCAAACGACCCTTTAGTTAACAAAAATTTTAATATAAAAATTTTCTATTTTTACACTATCATCATCATTATCATTAGAGAGCTTTTATTTTAATATTAAAATAGGTTATGTGAAGAATTTATGACCTCAAACTAAATCGTTAGTCTAAATTCTCTATCTTCACTCATTTTTATTTAAATTAATGTATTCTTTCAACTTTCATTTCATTATATTTTTTTCGAATTACACGACATGAACATAAATTATATACATAAATTATCATAAACATAAAACGTAAACAAAAGCATTAGTACTAATGCTTACAACGCTGGCCGAATACAGATTCTTTATTGTACTGCTAATCTGATTTTAACGTCATCACTGATGACATTTAATCTAGAAACTTTTTTGACTGGGTAAAAATGTAATCTACAAACTTTGATTAAGTCGGCTTAACGAATTTGACAAGATTATTTGTAATTTAACTCTACTTGCAATTCGTCTTCCCTTCCCCTGCGTTTGAATTGGTTTTTCTTTTCCTTTGTTTTCGCAACTTTGCCGCCCTCTCTTTTGACCCAAATAATTTAAGGTCTAGTTGGGAGACCAGTTGGAGTGTGCTGAGGTGAGATTGAGAGAATAAGATAAAAAAAGGTGATAGAATAAAATTACCTCATCACCTTTGCCTTTAATTTTTTATTATTTTATTAAAAAAATATATTTTTAAATATTTATTTTATCATTTTTAATTTTACGGTCCACCTAAGCTAATCTTAAATCGCCTTCTCTTTTGACCAAACTAATTTTGAAACAATTAACCGTATCTCTGAGAGCATAGCAAGACCACGAGGGTGACATTGGCTTATGAAATATCAAACACATTTATTTTAAACACAAAATTGTGACACGGCAAGTGATAATATGAAAATAATATAAATAAAATATAGGTTAAACTTTAAAGAAGTCATTGAACTTTATTATTTTATTTAAATAAGCCTCGTATTATTGTTATTATTATATCCAAATGAGCCTTTATAATTTGATTTGTAGTCAAATAAGTCTTTATTTCAAATTGATACGGATTAAAATTAAATAAAAATTATATACGAATATAATAAAAGTTCAAAAAAAAATTATATTTAACGAGCCAGCACAAATTTTAATATAATTTTTTTTTTGTTTTACATAACATGATTACAAATTTTGCACACAAATTAACATGTACGTGAAAAGTAAACAAAAGCATAGTGCAAATGCCTAACAAGCTACCAAACCCTGTAAATATTGGGAGCATGAATTAGAGGCTGCGTGAAAAGAATAGTTGATAAGGCTTAGATGAGGTATAATTAAGTATTAGATTAGGTATAATTCTCTTTCTAATCAAAGACCATTTCGTAATCCAATTCTTAATCTCAACAATAAAATGTATATTTTACAAAAGTCGAAAGATTCTATCCGGAATGCATGCATTTTAAAAGACACTACCAAGCACCTGGTTGTTTTACACTACACAAAGTTAGCTAGATAAAGGCCTCCCTTGATTCCCCTTAAATCATCTTCAACTAGTTGGGGAAGGCAGAACAACTTTGCAACACAGAAACAGCAAAACAGGCTGATCTCTGTGAGAGGCAAAGTGACCGTTCGAGTCATGGATCATGCAGCCACTGAATCCTTTCAGGCTCAAGCTCATTTATATAGACATATATTCAACTATGTAGGTTCACTGTCGCTCAAGTGTAGTGTTCAGCTTGGAATACCAGATATAATCCACAAGCATGGCGAACCTATCACTCTTTCTGAATTGGTCTCAGCTCTTGGGGTCGATCAAAGCAGAACTAGTAGCGTATACCGGCTGATGCGGATGCTGGTGCACTGGCGCTTCTTTGCTACGACGAAAGTCGATAAAGATGGAGAAAAGGAAGCTTATGTTCTCACACCTTTCTCCAAGATACTTCTCAAAGACAGTACCAATTGCTTATCACCCCTTGTTATGGTGTTGCTTGATCCGGTCGTAATGAATGCATCTCAATTTTTAGGAGACTGGATACAAGGGTCCGAGCAGCGGCCATTTGAGCAAGCAAATGGTAAAACAATGTGGGACTACATGGACGAGGACGAAAAACTGAGAAACCTTTTCCATCGTGCAATGGAAAGTGATTCTCAAATGATGAAATTGATTATCGAAGACTGCAAACCAGTTTTCGAAGGCCTGAGTTCATTGGTTGATGTAGGAGGTGGCACAGGAACAGTAGCCAGGATTATTTTAGAAGCATTTCCCCAATTGAAATGCACGGTGTTTGATCTCCCTCACGCTGTGGGTGACTTGCCAGCTACATCTACTGGGAACTTGACTTTTGTCGGAGGAAGTGTGCTTCAGTATATTCCTCCTGGAGATGCCATTCTAATGAGGGTAAGCAATTTTCTCTTAGCATAGAATTTGTGACTAAAAGTTATCTACTTCCTGCATACACATATACGATTCATACTATTTGCATATGTGAAATTCCCTGCTATGTTAGTCCCGAGTATCAGCTTTAAATTATGTTTTCCTTGTTCTCATGTTGAAAGTAAGTTATTTTGCAGCATGTTTTACATGTTTTCGAGGACGAGGATTGCTTAAACATACTGAAGAGATGCAGAGAAGTCATCCCAACACAGGGTGGAAAGGGAAAGGTAATAATCATAGACATTGTGATAAATGAAGAGAAAGATAAACATGACATGACAGAAGGCAAGCTGCTTTTCGACATGAGTTCGATGATTACGGTTAATGGAAGAGAGAGAACTGAACAAGAATGGGAAAAATTATTCATGGCAGCTGGTTTCAGTAGCTACAAAATATCTCCCTTGTTTGGCTTGAGGTCCCTCATTGAAGTCTATCCTTGAGTAGGACAAAGAATCATATTGGATGTTTATCATTTTATGCTTTAATTTTACTGCAGATCAGTGCAGTGCAAAAATAAATGTTGTGTTCAAGGGTGATAGGATATCAGTCTTGAACAAAATTATGTGTTGTGATCTTAGTTAATCCTTAGGATATAGTGAGAGAAATAAATGTCTTTTTGGCAAAAAAAAAAATTCCGTATGCTAAATTACTTTTGACCATATATCAAGCTGCTTTACTTGATGTTACGTTGAATTTCCTAAAATGGAAAAATATATAATGACGTATCTTGTAAACGTTCAATCTAAACCAAGAAATAAGACATCCAAAACGTCATCTAATTGAAAATGAAAAGAAAAGGACAAATAAGAAAACTACCAAAGAGATCAAGCAATATTTTTTCTCCGACAGGATTCCAGAAGAAGAAAAGACCCAACTTACAGATTCTTAGATCTATTCTTTGACGATATAAAATGAATCTTGAGCTTTAGACATCTTGTATGTAATGGAAGTAATTTATGTCTTGTAAATATTCAAAAAAACCAGTTCTTTAACGATAATTCAGATAAAAAAAAAAGCATAAACTTTTACATGATTTGCCTTTGCCATTGATGGGAGAAATACCCAGCAAGAAAGATCAATGTTTCTGCTGCTTGGGAGGGTAAAATAACGAGGGAAGAGATGGTACTGAAATTTGAAGGGACAACCAAAAAAATGGTGATTCTGATTCAGTTCTCTGTAACCCCTAAAACAGAGGAGAGGAAAGATTCATTATTTTGGACTGAGTTGCTGTGAATTTCATGTTTTACCTTTATGGGCTGTCTGGTTTGTCAGTTCCGACACCCATCTCTTTTGCGGCTTATCCTCCATTTGAGGCTTATTGTTTGAAGGGATTAAGGTGTGTTTGGACGACTGATTATAATTTATTTTAATTAAAATATTTAAAAGTTTAAAATATAAATTTTTTGTTTCATAAAAATTTCGAAAATTTTCAAATTTTAAGAAGAATTTTAAATAAAAATTTGAAATACTCAAAATTTCTTTTAAAAATTCACCTAAAGAGATGGTATTTAAAAAATTTTTTCACTTTTTTCTACTCTATTAGACATAGTAAAAAACAAAAAAAATATTAGTTTATTTAAATTTAATATATATTTTTATTTTTTATATTATTAATAATATTTATAAATTTTTACAAATCTAATGATACCCATATTACATATTTTATTTGATATTTTTCTTTTTCTAATATATAATATTATTATTTTCTTTTATAATTATTTTTTTTGTAATTATTTTAATTCAATTGATAAAATAGAATTTTGAATTATTTTAAAATGATAAATTTTGAAATGCTTTCATTTAAAAATGCCTCAAAATTTCAAAATTTTCCATCCAAACGCATTCTTAAAGAAATTCTAAACCTACCCACTTTTTTACTCTTTTTATCTCATTTTCTTTCATGAATTACTGTGTATTGCACAAAAATGAGGTATAATTTGATGCGATATCAGCTTTAAATTATGATTTTGTATATAATGCACTAATAGTGTATACTTTCTATATAATGTCAATACATCAGAAGTTGACACCTTATCAATTTGCAAATTAAAAAATGTCAAGCCCTTAAAAGGATATATAAATTAATTTTTTTAATTTGCTCATAAGGGCCTATTGATGAGATGTCAACCTCTGGTGCATTGAAAATGTATAAAAACTATACACTGTCAGTGCATCGTATATAAATATTTAAATTATATATGTTTTCCTTATTCACATGTTGAAAAGAGGTTACTTTGCAGCATGTTTTACATGGTTTCAACGATGAAGATTGCATGAAGATACTGAAGAGATGCAGAGAAGCCATCCCAACAGAGGGTGGAAAGGGAAAGGTGATTATCATAGTCATTGTGATAAACGAGGAGGAAGACGAAGCTGGATTAACTGAAGCAAAGCTGTTCTTCGACACGATGTTGATGGTAATGGGCACTGGAAGAGAGAGAACTGAACAAGAATGGGAAAAATTATTCATGGCAGCTGGCTTCCGTGACTACAAAATATATCCCTTGTTTGGTTTGAGGTCCCTCAAAGAGGTTTATCCTTTAGTAATCATACAAGATGTTTATCCTTTTTTGTTTTAAATATTAATGTAGAAATAATCCAAAAGATTGGCTTAGTGATATAAGAGTTTACTGAATTTTTGAGAAAGAATAATCTATAGCAAGATGAGCGAGAATCATATGAGAATACCTTGTCGTGGTTTACATAAAAAAATAAAATATTACTGTAGAAATAAATAATGCATTGTTTAAGGGTGATAGAATAACACTCCCGAACAAATTCTTGTGTTGTGACTTGAGAGCTTATTAATCCTTGTGCTATATTTGCTAAATTACTTTTGTCAAGCATCTTACTTGATGATATGTGGAATTTACCAAAATGTCAAAGTATGTAAAGATGTATATCACCTTTCACAAAGAAAATATTGATAAATCATGTACATACAAATTTTGGGTCTAAAAATTAAAAATCAAGAAAAAAATAGTGTCAAAGTTTGTTTTTATTATAATAAAATAATAGGTTAAATTTCTGTTTATATATAAAAGAAATAATCATTTATTCAATTCTTTGAAAATAGAAAAATAATTAAGGGTTTTATGTTTGATCTTGATGAAACAAAAAATGAATAAATTTTTTAATGGAACAAGATGTGAAAGACTTATTTTTTTAGATCACATGGACTTGATTAGATTCCTAATAACTTTGCCAATAACTTCAGTCTTTTGTCATGTTTTTCCTTTATAGGCTCTCTGGTTTGTCAATTTCGAACCCTCTTCTCTTGTGTGGGTTATCCACCATTTGAGGCCTAGAGTTTGAAGTGGTCGGTGTCTTTTGTTTGCTTTCACAATTTCTCCCCCTTCTCTTTCGGCCCAAATGACTTGAAATGGTTAACCATAAATGAGAGAGTAATGGGACAATGAGAGCAAAATTTAGATATGAAAAGTTAAATATGTTAATTTTAGACACCATAATAAAAATTTTATATGACATATTTTTAAGAAAATATTCAAAAATAAAAAAATTAGATGAATTATGTGTCATCACTTTAAATTCATTTGTAAAGTTCAAAAATTACGTTAACAATATATTGAATAATATTCAGATCGGAAACACATGCCCTTTGGGTGGGAGAAATTGCATCCATCGCTTGATAGAGATGAGATGTTGTCCACACACCATCTCGTTGCGATTGGACCACAAAAATGATCCACTTGCACCGAAACCGTACTCTGAGACAATCCTGAGAAAGAAATATATACATTTCAGAAGTCAAGAGTCTACTCCACGCGAGTGGGAATTTTTCTACAAGAAGTTATTGAGAATGGGGCCTCTCCTTGATATCCTATCAATCATCTTCTACTAGTTGTGGAAGGCAGGACAAATTTGAAGCATAGAAACAGCAAAACAGGCTGACCTTTGTGAGAAGCAAAGTGATCTTTCGAGTCATGGATCAAGCAGCCACTGAATCCTTTCAAGCTCAAGCTCACTTATATAGACATATATTCAACTATATAGGTTCAATGTCACTCAAGTGTTGTGTTCAGCTTGGAATACCAGATATAGTCCACAAGCATGGCGAACCCATCACTCTTTCTGAATTGGTCTCGGCTCTTCGCATTGATCAAACCAAAAGTAGTTGCGTATACCGGCTGATGCGGATGCTGGTGCACTCGGGCTTCTTTGCTACAACCAAAGTCGATAAAGATGAAGAAAAGGAAGCTTATGTTCTCACGCCTTTGTCCAAGATTCTTCTCAAAGATAACATCAATTGCTTATCACCCTTTGTTATGGCAATGCTAGATCCTGTTCTTACGACTCCATGGCAATTCTTAGGAGACTGGATACAAGGAACCAAGCAGGGACCATTTGAGATTGCAAATGGGAAAGCATTTTGGGACCATATGGACCAGAACCCAGAATTCAAAAACCTTTTCCATGATGCAATGGAAAGTGATTCTCAAATGATGAATTTGGTTGTTAAAGACTGCAAGCCAGTTTTTGAAGGCCTGAGTTCATTGGTTGATTTAGGCGGTGGTACAGGAATAGTAGCCAGGGTTATTTCTGAAGCTTATCCCCAATTGAAATGCACAGTGTTTGATCTCCCACACGTTGTGGCCAACTTGCCAGCCACAGCCAGTGGGAACTTGAATTTCGTTGGAGGTGATCTGTTTCAGCATATCCCTTCTGCAGATGCCGTTCTAATGAAGGTAAGCATAATTTCTGAGTAGAAGTTATCTAGATCGTGCATAAGTGAAATATCAGCTTTAAATCATGTTTTCCTTACTCTCATGCTGAAAACAAGTTACTTTGCAGCTTGTTCTACATGCTTTCAGCGACAAGGATTGCATAAAGATACTGAAGAGATGCAGGGAGGCCATCCCAACAGAGGGTGGAAAGGGAAAGGTGATTATCATAGACATTGTGATAAACAAGGAGAAAGATGAACATGAATTAACTGAAGCAAAGCTGTCTTTCGACATGTTGATGATGGTTGTGGTTACTGGAAGAGAGAGAACTGAACAAGATTGGGAGAAATTATTCATGGCAGCTGGTTTCAGTGACTACAAAATAACCCCTATGTTTGGTTTGAGGTCCCTCATTGAGGTCTATCCTTGAGTAATCATACAAGATGTTTATCTTTTTATGTATTTTAATAGAACTGCAGAAATAAATCATCGGTTTAAGCCCAAATTGACTGCAATAAAGTTTAGAAATCCCAAGTTAATTACTCTACATCCTGATCCAGTCTTAATCCAATATTGCATGTATTAAAACTTTGACTTCCTATCATCAAAATGGTCAGTAGAAGTCCTATTCTTCAGTTGTATAACTTCAAAAGGCAAAATTCTTGTATAAAATCACTCTTTTTTTAAACTTAGTGTTGTTAATTTTGTAACAACACGCTACCTAAGTGATTGCGGTCTCCATATGTATATGGATATGAAGAGATTGAAAGTAAAATGATTTTAATTCTCCAAGGTTCCGTATGCTATGAAAATTTAGGAATAAAAGACTGCAGGTTGGGTTTGCATCTCTGTACATGAAAGTCAAGGATTTCATATTAGCAATTATTGCGCATCTCAGCAATAAACAATTCCAGGACGCAAAGAATGCCCTTTGCAGAACAAGTGACAGGCTGAATTCAGGTTATTTAATCGTTCAACTCCTCCACTATCATTTATCAGTTGATTCCAGGCAGGAAAAATTGTAAAGCAATGTCTTTCGGAAGAGAGGATCTTGATTTGGTTTTGGTCCCTGCTGGGCTGCTGTTCATGTTTGCTTACCATCTAATACTGTTCTACAGATTCCTGCATCATCCTCACACCACAGTCATTGGCTTTGAAAACGATGTCAAAGAAGCTTGGGTTGAAAGTCTTATTAAGGCAAGGGTTTTCTCTTAGATTCTCCTTTCTTCTTTTTTTGCAACCAAATCGATCAACCAGGCTTTTCTTGGTGTTTGCAGGCTGATAAGGATGAAATTAGAAATGCGTTGTCTGTAATCGGATCCAACATATCGGCTGTAACGTTCTTGTGCACAGTCTGCTTGACTCTCAGCTCTCTTATTGGAGCCTGGCTTGGAAGCTCTTCAAAGAATGTCTTTCAAAGCAATTTAATTTATGGTGATAGAAGGCAATCCACCATGTCCATCAAGTATATCTGCCTTCTCACCTGTTTCCTCCTTGCTTTTGCTTTCTTTGTTCAATCAGCCAGGCACTTTGTCCATGCAAACTATCTAATAACCATACCAAACTGTGAGGTCCCAGTCGAGTCTGTGAAAATAGCAGTTATCAGGGGAGGAGATTTTTGGTCACTTGGGCTTAGAGCACTTTATTTTGCTCTTGATTTGCTTCTCTGGTTCTTTGGTCCAATCCCAATGTTTGTTTCTTCCATTGTCATGGTAGTTTTCCTCCATTACCTGGATACCAACACCCAAAAATTGCACCCCCATAGAATTCGAGCCACCCAGAAGCCCTCTGCTACAAGTAACCGTCAAGGTTTAGGTGCCCAGTATTGATTTTTCAGTCCAACATTCCCATTTACAAACTAAGATTGTTCTGGAAACAACAGAGTTGAAGCAACTACTTGGAGTGCACATCACGGAAGTTTGTAAGGATTTAAACAGGTAATAGCTTAAGGTTGGAAGTTTCCAAATGGAAATTTTGTTATTATTACTTGTAAGTTAGTTGTTGATTGAATGAACTTCCAATCTCTGATCTCCCCCAACATTAGTTGATTTTGTTTGATTTGTAATTTCTGTATCAAGAACTAGACTCCTCATAATCATGTAGCGTGCAATGATATACCTTAATCAGCAAGCAAAGCTAAACGTTTCAGCAATTAACTCTGCATTAAATTGATTTAGAAATTAATATTGCAATTATGTTGTAGTACTACTAAATAAAAAACCAAACTGTGGCTCGACGAGCTAGAAGAGTAATTAGGAGACCTGTTCATAATGAAGTATGAATGGAGTGGTTAGAAATTATTTGTAAATGTTTGGCAGTTGATAGTTATGATAGCATGTATCATTGTAATCATAAACACTGCAATTACAAAAGGATGAGATATGAAAGAACTCAGTACTTCTTGAATTTCCTCATTTCTCCGTCTCAGTTCTTTCTTCTCGTCTGGTTTCTTGCTGGATTCTTTTCTTGAATCTGTCAAAATCCCAAGTTAATAACTTCACATCCTGATCCAGGCTTAATCCTATATTATATGTATTAAAACTGAATTGTGGAAATCTTTTTTAGAAACTTTGACTTCTTATCATCAAAATGGTCAGTAAAAGTCCCATTTTTCAATTGTATAACTTCAAAAGGCAAAGTTTTTTGTATAAAATCACTCTTTTTATTAGACTTATAGTGCTGTTAATTTAATCATAACACGCTACCTTAGGTGATTTCGGTCCCCATACTTGTATACATGAAGGGATTGAAAGTAAAAAGAATTTAATTTACCAAGGTTTCGTGTGATATGAGAAATTAGGAATAAAAGATTGCAAGTTGGGTTTGCTATTTGCATCCCTGTATATGAAAGTCAAGGATTTCATATTAGCAATTTCTGATCTTATCAATTAAACAATTCCAGGACGTCAAACAATGTCCCTTGTAGAACAAGTTACAGGCTAAATTCAAGATATTAATCCTTCAACTCCTCCAATATCATTTTAGTAGTTGATTCTGGCAGGGAAAATTGTAAAGCAATGTCATTCGGAAAAGAGGAACTTGATTTGGTTTTGGTCCCTGCTGGGCTGCTGATCATGTTTGCTTACCATCTAATCCTCTTCTACAGATACCTGCATCATCCTCACACCACAGTCATTGGCTTTGAAAACAATGATAAAGAAGCTTGGGTTGAAAGAGTTGTGCAGGCAAAGGTTTTTTCTTTGTTTCTCTTTTCTTTTTTTTGGCGATCAAATCGATCAACCATTCTTTTCTTGGTGTTTGCAGGCTGATAAGGATGAAATTAGTAATGCATTGACTGTGATCGGATCGAACACATCGGCTGCAACTTTCTTGTCCTCAGTTTGCTTGACTCTCAGCTCTCTTATTGGAGCCTGGCTTGGAAACTCTTCAAACAATTTGTTTCAAAGCAGTTTAATTTATGGTGATACAAGGCAGTCCACCATGTCCATCAAGTATATCTGCCTTCTCACATGTTTCCTCCTTGCCTTTTCTTTCTTTGTTCAATCAGCGAGGCACTTTGTCCACGCAAACTATCTAATAACCATACCAAACTGTGAGGTCCCAGTCGAGTCTGTGAAAATAGCAGTTATCAGGGGAGGGGATTTTTGGTCACTTGGGCTTAGAGCACTTTATTTTGCTCTTGATTTGCTTCTCTGGTTCTTTGGTCCAATCCCAATGTTTGTTTCTTCCATTGTCATGGTAGTTTTCCTCCATTACCTTGACACCAACACCAGACCATTGCACCCCCATCGAAAGCCAGACACCCAGAAGCTCTCTGCTGGAAGTAATTCTCGAGGTTTAGGTTTCCAGAATTGATTTTTCAGTCCAACATTCCCATTTACATATGTAACTATGATTGTACTGGGAACAGATAAGAGTCGAAGAACTACTTGGATTGCAAGTCACCGAAGTTTGTAAGGTTTGGGAGGTTTCCAAATGGACAATTTTCTTTTTATTATTACTTGTAAGTTAGTTGCTGATTAAAAGAACTTTCCATCTCTGATCTGCCCCAATCTTGCTTGGTTGTGTTTGAGTTGTTGATAAATGATGGTATAGTTGCAATTTCTGCATCAAAAACTAGACTCCTCACAATCATGTGCAATAATCTACCTTCATCAACAAGCAAAGTTAAACGTTTTAGCAATTAACTCTGCATTAAAATATGTCATAGTAATACTAAATAATAAACTCTCATAAAAAAATACTAAATAATAAACAAAATTCTGTTTGACTTGCTCTGAGATATATGTATATATATTTATATAGTTGAAACAACCTGGCTGCCTCTAGTCCTCAAAGTTTCATGCATTATTGTAAAAGGACAGCTCAAATTGCAAATTGAGATTTCTATATTTCTTCACTCTTTTATTTTTTTAAATTCTATAATTATTTAATTCATACTAAAAAAATGCCCGTGCATTTTAGCAGGTTCATGGGTTTGAATGAGCATTAAAATTAAGGTGATTGAGATTTGAGGCTCAAATTTGATGCTATAAGAACTAATCATCCAAGTATGAACAAGATTGGTAACCATTCCTTTCGATTCATATTCTTTCTATAGATTTAATATCAATATTAGTCGCAAAGTTTTAGCATAATGAAGTTAATGATTTTAATAATTTATATTAATTGATAATGCTACAATTTGAAGTGAACGTCAGGAAAACTTTAGGGCTAAATTGACCGGATTGTGGGGATTCAGAGAGTCCAGTGTTCATAGTGCAAGCCTGAACAAACATGGCCTATTTGTAAAAGCCCAACGAAATTTGGGTCTAATACGACGTTCTTAAGAGGCAAAAGATTACTAATAAACATCTAAGTAGTTAGTGATTATTCAAGCATATAAAGAGGCCATAAAAATTATAAAAAATTTAATAAAATTAAAAAATAATTTAATATATAATACATAGATACAAATTTTAACACTATAATTACTGTATTTTACATAACATAAATAATTTAACAATGGATGAACACAGTATATATGTATTAACATTTAACAGTCAGATTTAATGGGAAAGACGAGTGGCTGTGATTTAAAATATACAAGTACGCAGTTCCTTCCCACCTGCCCGACGCAGAAAATCCTGCAGTCCTCACTAACCATCATCGTACTCTTATTTAAACCTATATAATTTATTGTCATTCAAAAAGTGCATCAGTATTTATGTCAAACCTAACAGTTTAATTAGTTCCCAAAGTTAACGCTTTCAACATTTATTTCAAAAATAAAATTATAAAAAAAAAAAAGGAAATGGGAGTCGTAATATGGCGTGAAATCTGCAGTGCATTTGGAGAATACAAACAAACAAATGTAGTTGAGCGACACCGTTTCGGGCAATTTAGTTCTGGCGCCCCCGTCCCTTGTGACAGCAGCATGTCAGGCTCCGACAGAGTCCCACCCTTGGCCTTTTGAGTTTTGATTCCCTGACGCTTCCAACTTCAGATGCAGTTTTGGCCGTTCCTTAGCCGTACGATCGAATTGTTAAGAGTGATTGTGTTTTCCCCAATGGGCAACCGACAGCTTCTGATAAGAAAAGACCGGTCTTGTTCCTTTTGGCCAGTTTCGTGTGGGTCCTACCCACCACATATCTTACGCCACGTGTCCTGCCAAATCTTGGGATGCGAGTAAATGAAACTCAAAAAAAATTAAATATAATTCCGTTTTTGCTCTTTAAATCACCACGTTCTCAATTTCATCCATAGCTGCGAATGTTATTTCTATGGACACTTAAAATTTGAAAAATTATAAATCTACTTTTTTTTCTTTTAACTCTTTACATTAGAATTTTTTTTTCAGTAAATTACTGTTTATTACAAAAAATAAGTATAAAAAATAGAGATGTAAATGGATATCTTATAAACGAGTACCCGATATTATTCGATCTGATTAAATAGGATTAGGATAGTTAATAATCAGATTCGAATAAGATTTGAATAATAATTTTACTATCTATCACGTGTTCGGACAAGATTCAGGTAGTGATCTTAGAGTATCCTATTACTTGAAACTGATTACAAATAATAATTTTAAATATTACTATATTTTTTTATTTATAAAATATTTGTTATTAATTTAATACTTTATTAAATTAATTTTTTAAGTATTTTAATTATGATTTTTAAATTAATTTATTTTTATGAGTTAATTTAAATATATTATTTTAATTTTTCTTAAAATTAATTTTAAATTTAAAATTAAAAATCAGATTTTAACTTAACAAATAAATATTTAATTGGTTCGAGTAGTTAAACATATAGTTAAACTGATAATTTTTATATTAAATGGGTAGAATTCAGATAATAAAAATTAAAATAATAAAATATTTAATCAAATTTAAATATTTTAAAATATAATCGAATTCAAATTTAAAAATTTTAAATTTTATGAGTATCCATCCCGTTTACCTCTTTAACAAAAGAGCAAAAGGGGGTACATTTAAATTTTTTCTTAAAATTTCTGAATGTAAAAGAGGTTAAGTTGAAGTCTTGAAGACCGCACTCTCAAATGGCGAGGCTACCCTACATCGGATGCTGAAGGAGATGAGGCATCGACACGTGTACGGTCAGAAAAGAAGCAGAGCGTAGGTACAAAAGAAGCATAGGGGCGCGTTCGAGGATGATTGACATGACTAAAGTACGATGAAAGGCTGAGGCAAACGCAGAGGGAGAAAGACGAGGGAGCAGCAACCCGCGTAAAAGCCGAGGGCTCTCTCTGCAAATGTCAGGCCTGACACCGGTCACCTGGGCCCCCCTTCTTTACTCTTTTGATTAGAACCTCTGTTCCTCTTTCTCTGCTGCAACACTGCGAGTCTGCGACTCATCCCATTCCCCCCACTCCCACGCGCCTCAGTCGACTGTGCTTCACCCTCTCGGCCCCAAAAACATAATGGGAGAAAGGCATCTCTGTCTTGGCTACTTCAACAATATTTTGCCGAGTTCGAGTCTCTGGATATGCAGCTGTGTTAAAACTCTTGAGGGAGAGTTTTACCGCCCTTTGAATCCTGCCCGGTTCGAATCCGAAGTAGTCCTATACCAAAAGTATGGAGATACCGGATGGTCTAGACCGAAAAAAAAAAAACAATATTTTGCCAAAGAAATTTGTAAACTTCCAATTTTATGAAATATTGAATTTTCATGTCAGTTGGAATCAAACAATTTTATAATGTTACAGTAGTATTTTTGCTTTAAATTTTAAATGTACTAATAAATCATAAATTAAAGTCAAATGACACTACCATAAAAAGACTTTCAGCAATGAAATTTTAGCGATAAAAAAATTTCGTCGCTAAAAGCTAACATAACAATAGATTAAAGACAGAAATAGTTTTATATTTAGCAATGAAATTTCGTTTGTAAATGGCAAGAGAGTGTTTTCCGTTGTTAAATGTGATGGGAAGCCATTGTTCATTTAGCACCTAAATTAGTAACAGAAATTTTTGTCGCTAAAG
The DNA here is from genome assembly GCA_031772115.1 of Heritiera littoralis. Lineage (NCBI taxonomy): Eukaryota > Viridiplantae > Streptophyta > Magnoliopsida > Malvales > Malvaceae > Heritiera > Heritiera littoralis. Next base: position 2,123,650 of record JAPDPK010000026.1, on the reverse strand, counting down.
CCTATAAGCAAGAAATTTATGGTTTAGAATTAACGATAGAATTTTTCGTTACTGAAAATCTGTCGTTGATTCCAAATTATGCAAATTTATTTATTTTCCTTTTTTTTTATATAATTTGAAGCATCAGAGACGGAATTTTACATCGTTGGTGAATTTTTAGTGACAGAATTAGCGATGAAAAATTTCGTCGCTGATTCCAACTAGTAGAAATTTTTTTTTTTACTTTTTATAATTTAAAGTATCAATGACGGAATTTTACGTCGCTAATGAATTTTTAGCGACAAAATTAGTGATGAAAAATTTTGTCACTGATTCCAACTAATAGAAATTTATTTATTTTCTAACTTTTTTATTTTTTTAATTTGCCAATTTTCCTCACTAATTCCATCACTAAAAACAATTAGTTGAAAATTTTGTCGCTGATTGCTAAACAAAAATTTAAAAAAAATTTATATATTTATGCTTAATGAAGAACATTTATTGATTTATATATTTTCATTTTTTTTTCATAATTAAAGGTATCAGCGACAAAATTTTTTGTCGCTAATTCCTTCACTGATGCTTTTCAGTAAAGAAATTAGTGACGAAAAATTTTGTCGCTGACGCCACAAATAAAAAATTTTATTTATTTATGTATTTTTATTTTTTTTCATAATTTAAGGCATCAACGTCTAAATTTACCGTTATTAATTCCGTCATTGATGCTTTTCAGCAACGAAATTAATGATAAGAAATTTCGTTGTTGATGCTTAATGAAGAAAATTTATTTATTTATTTATATATTTTTATTTTTTTTTTCATAATTTAAGGCATCAATGATGGAATTTTTCGTCGCTAATTCCGTCATTGATGCTTTTCAGCATCGAATTTGTGATGGAAAATTCTGTCGTTGATTGTTTCATACAAAAATAAAATTTTGGAATTAGGAACGAAAAATTCTGTCGTGACAAAATTTCAATCGAAAATTTCTCTGTTATGCACGCTAACTCCTTTATATTTTCTCCTATTCTTCATTTTCTCTCTTCACTCCTCCCTGTCTTCTTTGCGCGTCTCTCTCTTCATTTTTCCTCAATTTTTCTTCTTTATCCCTCTCTCATTCTATTGTTTTCCTATTTTTTGTAAATTTACTATGTTTATTTTTCTTTTATGTTTATGCTATTAATTGTTTTTTTATATGATAAATTTTAATTCTTTTGTTTACTTACAAATGATGATGGTGATGATGGTGATGATGGTGACAATGATGCTGCTAATGAGGAGGACTTTTGGTTAACTGATTTTTAAGACAATGTTTATTTATCTTTAATAACTTAATTACTTTCATGGATGTTGATAAAATTTATTTCATTACGTGTGTTTTATGGATTTATATATAAATATTATGTTTATTTTAGATGTTTTATATTAATGGATTTAAATGTTTTAAATGTCTCTCTCTCTCTCTCTCTCTCTCTCTCTCTCTCTCTCTCTCTATATATATATATATATATATAAAAAATTCATTCCAAAAATTTCAAGATACATTTTTTGACGAAATTCATAGGAATTAGCTACAAAATTTATCAAATTAGTGAAAAAAAATCAAATTACCAACGGAATTTCTGTCGCTAATGCCCTTTAGTTACGAGATATTTATTAAATTAACAAAAATAATAAACTATCAGTGAAGGATTTTTTTATAAAATAAAAAAATTAAACTACTAGCGACAGAAATTTCATTGCTGATTCCCTTTAGCAATAGACTTTCGTGTAAGTTAAAAGATGAAATTATGTTTTTAGTGAAGGAATTTTCTATCGTTGATGACATAAAATCTGTCATTGATAGGGATGGCAATGTGATATGGATCTCACCGAGAGAAGGCTTGGGTCTCCATCACAATGGGTACCTTATAAACGAGAACCCGACACTACCCAACCCGATTAAGTAGGATTATGGTAGTATATAATCGGGTTTGGATAGTAAAATTAATACCTGTCACGAGTTCGAGTAGGGTTTGAGTAATTACCTTAGGGTACCTTCTACTTACAACCTGATTATAAAAAATAATCAATTAATATGATATTTATATTTTTTATATATAAATTATGTATTATTAATATTGTATTTAATTAAATTAATTCATCAATATATCATAATTATGATTTTTAACTTTAATTTATATTTATTAGTTAAATTAAATTTATTAACTTAATTTTTTAAATAAATTACTCCAAAATTGATTTTAAATTAAAATTTGAAAATCAAATTTTGACTTAATAAACGGGTATTTAACGGGTTCAAGTAGTTAAACGAGTATTTTTTTTTATTTTATAGGGTTAAGGTTCAGATAACACAAATCAAAATGATCGAGTAGTTAATCGAGTTCGGGTATTTCAAAATTAGCGGATACCTGACCCGTTTACATCTCTAGTCGTTGATGTAAAAAAAATTTGTCGCTAATTAGCAACCCAATTATCAATGGAAATTAAGTTTTTTGTGAGGGAGTGAGTATTAACGACTTTAATTTTTCCAACAAAAAATTTGTGTCGTTAATCTGTCGCTGATTGTCTTCAACAATGAAATTTTCTGTTACTAATTTTGTCGCTAAATATTCATTTTCTTGTAGTATGAAATATGCTTTGAATGAATGAAACATCAAGTGTAGATATTTGAGGGACTGGGGATGGTTTTGTGTGTGTGAGAGGACAGCAAAGAATCTTGTTTGAGGAAAAAGGGGGCATTTTGATGTAAGGTCGACGAGTTGACTGGAGAGGGAGATTCTTCAACTGAAAACTGTACACTGCATAGTCCATAGCCATTGGTCGAAACGATGCCCTACATCTCGGTTAGTTGTTATTATTATTATTATTAGCCAATTTAGTTGGGCCTTGGGAACACGGCCCAATAAGCGATAGAATTAGGGTTTCAAGAACCAACATGAATCACAAAGATGATCAAGCTAAGCACTCGACTCTATGAACGAGGAACCTAGTTTGATTGATTACAAACTGCTCCCTAATCTATTAAATAATACAGTACAAGGAAGTAGATCACTTTCTTACAAACAACTGTCCGCTCATACTCTTGTCAATAATCGTTCACTTATATTTATGTAAATAACTACTAACTCATGAATATTTTGTGTATTAGAGGCGTGGATTGTCTGAGAAGAAAAATCATTTTCTACAAAACAAGTCTTTGGAAAAGGTAAATATAAAAACACCTTGAAAATTCTTATTTTTATTAGTTTGCACCCAAATTTTCTCAAATATTCTTATTGACTTTAACACCAGAGTAAGCTAAATTGAAAACAATCTTAACGAACCTTTTACTTTGTCGGTTGATAAAAAAAAACTAAGCCACCATCAATGAGCCCGGAACTTTTTTTGGCCTCAACAATTATTATTATTATTAACATTATTTTCTTTGGACGATGATGATCTTGGCTGTGGTCGAACCCTGTCTCTTACAAGGTTTTTGTACGGTCCAACAAAAACTGTTCAACGTACAGAAAACTTGCATTTCTAGAATTCCTTACGTTGAAAAGAATAGCTGATTGTAATGCCTTTGTCATACTTAATAACTTATGACAAATGGTAAGGACTAAAGAGTACCGTTTCAAAATATTTATACTAACTTTGAGCAAATATATATATATATATATATATATATATATACACACACACACACACACTAACATAATAAATTCGTGGTGACTTTTTAATTAATGAAATTAAAAATTCAATTAATCACCAACAAACAACCATATATATATATAGAGTATATTAATCTCATACACGATCAATAAGGTATAGATTTTTAAATAAAAATATTTAAAAATTATTATTATTATTAAATTCACTAATTAATAAAGTGCTTTTATATGATTCAAATATAATATATGAAATTTATATATAATAATGCATCAAATATAAACTCATATATATATATATAATATACATACAATTATTACAATTTTGCCACAAGATAAAAACAACATTTTGTTTAAAAAAAAAAGTTCTACATAGAAATGATTTGAATATGAGACAGACAAAATGACCAACAAACATCTTGCCTTTGCCTCTCCTTAATTGTTGGTAAACCCACCTTTTCTTTCTCTCTCTTTTCAATTTAGTAAACATCTCAAAGATTACTAATTGAGTCAATAACCCAATAAAAGAATAATAAAAGAAAAAGATGCTCTAATATTTGTAGGGACAGAATGCAATTCTTCTTTTGGCTAATTTCAACAAAGTAGAAAGATCATTGGTTTGATGAGTCTCAATGTGAATCTAAGAATAAGGTTTGTGGTACTTTCCTTGTTGTTTCAAATTGCAACTATTAATTCGGAGAACCCGTGCACAAGTAATAATTTTGATTTTCTTATGCCTTAAAATAATGTATGCCCTTTACCAACCTTGTAAGATGCGACAAAATAAACCAATTCTTGTCTTAGAACATCACTCAAAAGACATCATTATAAGATTGGTTAAGATAAGATCATATATTTATATAAAACATAATCATGATTAACAAAACATTATGATACCTCAAGCATTATCGATTTCATCTTTTGTTTCTTTTGTTTTCGTGTTCTTTCATCTTACAGTGCACGTGAGATTGAGTACCATAGTTTCATCTGGTACGATAAAAGTTTTTTGCATGAAAATAATATAAGTGTTGAAATTAAAATTTCAAATTTATAAAATTTTTATACATTGAAACAAAAAATATATAATATAATGATGGATAACGTTTCTTTTCTTTTTTGTCGTTTTATTTTAATTTGAGAACTTCAAAATTAAATTTAGATTTTTTTTTTGGTATTTGACTCTCCGATATTTGCTTTATGCGATTATTCCGGAGTCAGAGAACTGTTAGGCCACATGAAAATGGAGCACCCCTCCCAGCAAGATTTGCTTCATACGCATGACTCGAACCTAAGTCATACTTAAAGAAAAATGAGTCTCTTCCCCTTTAATCCTAACCAATATTGATAAATTAAATTTAGATATCATAAAACCTTAAAAAGTTATAAATTACCCCTATTCAATTAATAAAAAACCCTTTAATCCTTTAATTTTCTTGGAAGGACAACCCACCTTCTGTCAGAAGGATAAATGCCCTAAAAATCAGGTGTGTAACCAGAAAATGGCAATGGCTAACCAAGTCCTTATTTAAGCATGCAGGTATAATTTAAGGGTATGAATAATGTTTATGGTTTCCAAACAAAGTAACTGCCCAACATTGCATTTGACTCCGTAAATCGGCAAAATACCGAAACCCACACAAGGGAGTTATTAGAGGCACTTTTTTTTTTATCACATTATAAGTTAAATTTGATAATTTATGTGTATAATAATTCGTATTTGTATTATGTTAAATTATATTTATAATACATGAATACAAAAATTACGTATTAATAAATTAAGTGAAACTTTTTTCTAACCTTTACCGAATTTATAAAAAAATTTTTATTAAATTTTAATACCATTTACCCTATGTTAGCTGCACTCCTTCCTTTCTTCGCTTATTAACTGGTTTTATTGCTTGTAATTAATGGAGAAGCGCCCCAATTATCAGAAACAGAGGGGGCGCTCAAATCAACCCAGCCTAATAATGAAACAATCTTAGTGCGGTGGGTGGGGACTGACGCAAAAGATTAAAGTGAGGCAAAAGGGAAAGTTATAAATACGTTAGGCCCACGCTTTCCTGACGAGCGTTCTTTCACGTTTCATTTTTCTATTATTAAATAAAAAAGATACCAATAAATTTTGTATTAATTCATGATTTTAATTTATAATTTTCAAATTAATAAGGTGTAATGATATAATTAATAATGTGAGATTATATGTTGGGTTTATATTTAATATTATTATCTGGTACATCGTTAATGAAATGTTTTGAGACTTGCAAACAAACTTAAGAGAATGACGCAAATCATTTAAAATATTAAAAAAATAAAAAATAAAATATGTGTCATTATTTTATGGTTCAATAACCAAATACGTCCTCAACGTTTGTCACAAAATGAAATGAAGTCATCAACGTTTAATTGCATCAAAATCAGTCCTAAACGTTTCAAAATAATTGAATTAAGGACATTTCCGTTAAATCCTTTAATTTCCGTTACCCTTGTACACACATGAACAATAATAAAACTTAACGGTGTTAGAGGGAATTAACGAAATGTCCTTAATTCAATTATTTTGAAATGTTTAGGACTGATTTTAATGCAATTAAACGTTAAGAACTTAATTCTATTTTGTGACAAACGTTGAAAATGTATTTGGCTATTAAGCCTTATTTTATTTTTATTGGAAAATTTTAAAAACTTAAACGACAGTGAATTTAATCATTCTTATATTTGATGTACTAATAATGTATAGCTTTTATGTATTGTTAATAAACTATAAATTCTTATCTCATTAATTAATAAAATTTAAAGAATACATAGGTTCTTAAAAATAAATTAAAAATCTTACTAATATTTATTTTAAAATCTTGCATATTTTTAAATTTTGTTCATAAATAAGATGACACTTTATAATTAATTAACATAAATACTATACATTATCAATACATCAAATATAAATTATTATATATTCAAAACACATCAAATAAAAATTCATGTGAAATTTCTTATATCAATTTTGATTAATAAAATTCTAAATTAAAGAAAGAACTAAAAATGATTCAAACGGGTTTAAACGCTCCAAGGTGGCGAGTGGGACAGAAGGTTTCTTCTATTGGATAAAAGCGTAAAAGCAGTCATGGGTATTGAGTTGTAACCCGTTTTGTCCGGGTTATCTGCCTAAGGCCCACCTGCTCGCTCAGCTAGGCTTTAGGTTCTTTGCAAATTGCACTTGATGGCTCTGATAAAGACGTGCCCCTTTTCATCACTGTGACACATTTGTCCATACACTACCGAATTTCCATTTCTACCCTTTCCTTTCTTCCCTAATCTAATTCTAACTCTGGTTTTAATTGACCCCTCTTCTTTCTAATTATGATGCTAAATAAAATACCCATGGAATGAATCAAACTCTCAGTTTTACTTCTTATTACGGGTTTGATTAAGGGGCTATCACCTAATCATACAGTAGCTGACCATTAAAAAGAAAATCATGTGTTGGAATTATTAAGCACTAATAAATTAAAATTTTTAATCTTTTAAAATCATCCTTGTTCGAACTATAATCTTAAGTGATATGAGATATTTGACACGTGAAAAACATCAAAGAAATTTTGTAAAGCTTATATAGATTTGGGCTCTTTCATCTCAGTAACTAGTTTTTTGGATGTGGTTTTGAGTAGAGAATGCTCCGCCTAAATATTCGAAAGAACTGAGTGTATATGTAAAAGTATAAAAGAAAGTCTCACATTTTGAGTTAGATTTGGGATGAAAATACCTAATAGCATTAAACAATTTAATAATAAAAAAATATAAATACTGACATTCGAATTTTAAATTTATGAAAAATCACTTTTAAAAAAAATGTATGAATAATTAGATTATATTGCGAATTTTAAAGTTTCATGTGGAACAAGTGCTTTTGGCATGCGGTAAATATAGGGATATTATTCTTTAATTTGTACTTTTAAGAATCAAATGTACTATAAATTCATGACAATAACTACTGCATTCTTCTTTATGATGATGATATGGAACATCCAAGCGAGGTGCACTCTTGGAATATTTATCAAGGATCCCTTTTTCTCCTAACCAGATTTCTTATTCATTTAATCTTCAACTAGAATAAAAGATAACCTTAAAAAGATCATTACATTTTCTTCATTTATTGATTAATTCTCGTGTCACAACGAATTATATTTATATGTTAATCTTAATTAGCTTGATAAATGTATAGTAGAGTCTAGCACTCAACAAGTGCAATATTAAATGTACTTTAATTGTATTTGTCAACTCAAGTTATTGATCAACCACGAGAAGTTCTGGTTGGACAATCTTATGGGTTGACTCTGATTGGATGAGCTGTTAAGGTTGTAATAGCGTTCTGTCTGCTGTTGCAATCATGTTTGTAGATTAAGCATTAGGATTTGTAGATAAAATTAGGGTTTCAAGTTAATGTTTACAACTTAGCAGCCATTAAATTGACATAGATTAGCTTTTTGTCACCCTAATCATACGGATATTAGAAGGGTCATTCATTCCATGATTAACGTATTCCTTGATTGGTCAGGCATAATGGTTTGCATTTCTCATTGCTTTTTACCCAAGAAAACAAGACCATAATGGCCTACAAGACTATGTATGCATCAAAGTCAAAAATTTGGCCGAGCAGGAATCAAGGAAGACAAAAGATCAAGGCTGTAATGTTCACATATATAAGCTTACAACTCGGGCAAGTTGGAGATCATGGCTGTGGAAATGTGAATACCAAACTCTACCGAATAAGCTGTGGGTATAGTTAGGCCTTTCAGGCAGAATGTAGGCTAGATTAGAAGTTGGAAAAAGTTTGTCTTTCTGATAGAAAGGTTTGCTTATTCTGGTCTCTTTCAGGGTTTTCTGACAAGATGTCAAATGCCAAGACAGTAAAAAAAATCTAGCATATAAGATTTGTGCATAATAAGATTTAAGAAAGATTTATATGTTCACTGCTTTTATTTTGCATTAACGAAAACTGTTTTTATATTTTAAGTTGGTAATTTTTAGATCATAAAAGAAATGCAAACCTTCTTGGATCAAAAAAAAAAGAAGAAAGAAACGCAAACCTCACCCTCGTGCCAAGATAGCAACACGAGAAAGAAGTTTAATTTAAAGCTGTAATGTTCAGGAAAGGATGTTTAGTTCGTGCAAAAGAACACTGACGAAACAGAGGATTAGTGAAGAAGGACATCAGTGAGATTTGGGTAAGTAGAAGGGGACAGAATAGACATCCTCCCCGAAATACAGGGAGCCGTACAGGAAACCTCAGCTTTCACTTTTCTTTTTTTTTTCATTTTTAATAATCAGTTCGTATAAATATATATGAATTATTATCTTGTGAGTAAAATTTTTTAACTTCATAAATGAGATTAAGATGATAATATGTGTTTTTAAAATATTAAAAAAATAAAAAATAAATAAAATAAAACATATATCATCATCTTAATCTTATTTATGAAATTAAAAAATTTTACTAATAATGAATAAGATAATTTTTTCTATGTATATTTAGAATTAGATTTTAATTAACAAAGTAAAACTAAAACCCCTGCTTAAAAGCTCTGTAAGTTCTGATTTCTCTCTCTTTCTGTCACACTGTACATCAATTCCAGCAGTCGCACAGCATTGCAGCAGTTGCAGCACTGCCGGTGCTCAGTTTGCAGTCAAGAAACCACCCACGAAAAATCGAAAACACGTACCTTTCAATAATCCAAAAAAACTATTATATGTACTGCTATATTTATACATATCTAATTATGAATATTATTAATATATTTATATTGTTATTTTTATATTTTTAGTTTAAATTCTAATTAGTTAAAGCTTAAAAAAGTCTGATTTGATATCTAAGAAAAAGACAAAAACCCCATCACTCTCAAAAAACTGTTTTTTTTTTTGGGGTTTCTTTTTGAGGGTCTTGACTCAACTTCTCCTTTTTGCAATGCCAAAGTTGCACTTACTCTTTTCCTTCAAAAACCATTCTCTAAAATGCAGTCATGAAATACCCTCTTCTCCATAACTCACTGCTTCCTGTCAAGAAAACAAAAACATTCTCGCCTTGTCAAGAAAACCTTTTCTTTTCTAAGCTTTTTTTTTGGACAATCCAATGGGGGGTTTGATCGATCTGAACACTACAGAAGACGATGAAACGCCGCCATCTGGTTCTTTATCTCAATCTCCATCTTCATCTTCAGCTTCCGTGTTAAGCGCTGCTGGTGCTCCTGGTTCTGGTTCTAGTTCTAGTTCTAGTTCTTCAGTTTGTTTTGAGCTTTGGCATGCGTGTGCTGGTCCACTTATATCTTTGCCAAAGAAAGGAAGTATAGTGGTGTACTTCCCTCAGGGCCACTTGGAACAAGTTTCCGATTTTTCCGGTGTAGCGGCAGCTTATGATCTCCCTCCCCACGTGTTTTGTCGGGTTGTTGATGTCAAGCTCCATGTAAGCTACCCATACACGTTTTAAAGACAGTCGCTCCATCTTGTGTGTTCTATTTATTTTCTTTGTCTGACAAAGCTTTTCTTGAGCTTTTGGGTTAAAGGAAAATATTGATTCTCTTTATTTGGGGGGTATGTTCGTGAGAATTATTTTAAAGTGGAGAGCTTTGAAGTTTCGAATTTTTCTTGAGAAAATGGGATTATGGTTGTGTTATGGGTTTGAATTCTTCATTTTATTTTTCTTTTTGGGTTTTGCATCTGGCTTTGATTTAGAGAGAATTGGGTTTTGATATAGAGCTAATTCTATGAGGAAATGTGACAATCCATATGAAGTTAATTTTCATTTTTGTTTATCTGGGGAAAGTTATCATCTTTTTTCTATATTTGTTTTCCCAACAAGTCCAAGGGGACGGAGGTGAGTGTTAATAGTGTTTTATTTTTTTTCCTAATGTGAATTTGCTATGAAATGTTTGTCTCTGTTGGCAGGCTGAAGGTGCCACCGATGAGGTTTACGCGCAAGTTTCATTGGTTCCTGAAAATGAGGTGGGCTTGATTCTGGTTTCTTGTTTTGTTTGGTTAAAAATTGCTTATTAAAATAGCAACCATAGGAAAATTATTGTCAGTATGAGCCAAGTTGCCTTAGCTTAGGTGTTCATTTTCTTTAAACGGATGAAAATAGGACGGTGACATCATTCTGAAATAGAAATCATTGTCCAATGATGAATTTAACCTAATTCTTAATTTTGGTGTGTCATTTTCTTGCTCAATGTACTTGTTTCTTCTTGTTTCCTTTCAAGGTGCTTTTCTCTAGTTACCTCCAATTTTTGAGTTTGATTTTGCCGTAAATTATGCGTGTGTAGCAAATTGAGCAGAAGTTGCAAGAAGGGAAGACAGATGCTGATGGTGTAGAGGAGGATGCCGAAGCCAATATCAAGTCAACCACCCCTCACATGTTCTGCAAGACCCTCACGGCTTCTGATACCAGTACGCATGGAGGCTTCTCTGTTCCTCGTCGAGCTGCCGAGGACTGCTTCCCTCCCTTGGTAATTGTCTTGCACCTTTCTCCTTGATTCAATTCTAAATTTTTCTTGTTTAGCTAGTTCGATTTATTTTACAACAATTCATTATGTTTTGTTGTAAAGCGCTCTTCCCTATGGCAGTTTGAGTTTAAGTAGATTGGTATTGTAGGATTATAAACAGCAGAGGCCCTCACAAGAGCTTGTTGCGAAAGACCTGCATGGCTTGGAATGGAGATTTCGACACATCTATAGGGGTATGCACCAAGTATTGGATGCATTTTTAATGTATTGTGTCATTAATGATGAATTTCCTCATATGCAACAAAGGCAGGTGGATCAGAGCCTTGATTAGCTGTTCTTTGTTTTCCGCTAACATATTTTTGGATTGAGTAGGGCAACCACGGAGGCATTTGCTCACTACTGGATGGAGTGCTTTTGTGAATAAGAAGAAGCTTGTCTCTGGAGATGCTGTGCTTTTTCTTAGGTTACAAATATCCCCTTTTCTAAAGTTATAATTGATATCTTATAGCAATCTTATTTAGTGTCCATGGCAGGGGTGATGATGGAGAACTGAGGCTGGGAATCCGAAGAGCTTCTCAAATTAAAAATGGCACTTCATTTCCATCTTTGTGCAGCCAGCATTTGAACCGCAGCACTTTTGCAGATGTGGTCCATGCTATTTCTATGAAAAGTGTTTTCAGCATTTACTACAATCCAAGGTATTTAGTTGTCTCATTCAGATATTTGACAAGCAATATTATGAGAGTGCAATTTGAAAATTTATGAGTGAACTTCTAGATTTTTTGATAATGCTGGCCTTGGGGAGGGTAAAGAATTTGAAATGAGAGAACAGTATGCATTAATTTTTAAATGGTAAACTTTTTGTTCATTATAATTTGCATGTTTTGATCTTATTCTTTCTTGGTCATTCTCTGAAGTCACTTATGTGATCCAAAACAATTTTTTTTGTTGATATCTAGCAGGGCCAATTCATCAGAATTCATAATACCAGTGCATAAATTCTGGAAGAGTCTTGATCATTCTTTTTCCATTGGAATGAGGTTCAAAATGCTGTTTGAAAGTGAAGATGCAGCAGAAAGGTATGACCCCGTCTGCAACTCTTCAGTTAAATTATATGATTTTTAGCCTCACGAAGGGAGCATAGACCAACTCTGACTTGCTTACTTAGTTGAATTTTTCTTTTTTCATTTTTGCAGATACACAGGATTAGTAACTGGAATTAGTGATATGGATCCTGTTAGATGGCCTGGTTCAAAATGGCGATGCCTGCTGGTATGGTTTCTGACCTTACTTATGTATCATAAAATTTTGTACAAGTTCATAACTGAAGTGTGCTTTTCAGTTGTGAGCTTATAATATTGTCATAATAAGGTTCCTGTTAAGGCCTAGCCTTAAGGTTATTATTAGAAAAAGAAGGGGTATGTGTTTACCCGTTACGATAGTAATTACAGATATGATAATTCTTACAGTTATTACTTTTGCTTTTTAACCACCTCTGTCCATAAGTTAAGTTGATAGACCTGAAAAGATATTGTTCCATGCCAATAATTTGCTTCATTAAATAATTCATGTATAACTGTGGCTTCTTGCTCAATATTCAAAATAGAGTGTGAGTGTACAATAGTTTAGATGCGGTGTAAATACTTTGCCAAGGAAACCTGCTTGCTATCCTGCAAAACAGAACTTCTGTTGGATGATAAATAGTTGCCTTTCGTTTGTCTTACTAGGTAATTAGGCATTAAGCAGAATGAACGTAACAAAAAATGGCCTTTTTTGCTGCACCGTACTGTTTTAAGGAAGGAATTGTGTAGTCATCTTATTCAGATGCCAACTATTTTGGTTAGCATATCTGGAAGGATCTCGCACTTCTTAATTTAAATATAATGTCGAGTTCATCAACTTGTGGACTGTGGAGCTTCAAATGATTGTTTTGGATTTTTTGTTTGATCATGCTGACTAGTTGTCCCTGTTAGACAATGTCTTGTAAATCTCCTCAATAGCTTATGATTTTATCAAAAAAATTAGTAGTTAATCTAATAGTCTAATCTAATAGTCTTTTTGGCTTATTTTTGCAGGTAAGGTGGGATGATATCGAAGCCAACAGGCATAGCAGGGTTTCTCCCTGGGAAATTGAACCATATGGTTCAGTTTCTAGTTCTAACAGCTTGCTCACTCCGAGTTTGAAAAGGAACAGGGTTGGATTGCCTTCAGGAAAACATGAATTTGTGGTTCCTGGTAGGTTCTGCATAACTAATTCTCTTCCTGTCATGGAACATTATTTGACTTAGTCCTTCATTCTTCTAGCAGATGGAATTGGAACATCCAACTTTGGGGGTTCTTTGCAGTTCCAAAAGGTCTTGCAAGGTCAAGAAATTTTGGGTTTTAACACTCTTTATGATGGTGCTGATAGTCAGAATATGGATCGGACTGAAATAAGGCAGTGCTTTCCTGGCTCTAATGGTTCTGGTATTGCTGCAATAGGAAATGTTGGTAGAGACACATCAGTGAATTCTGATTTTTCCCATAAAGGTTTAGGCTTTAGCGAATCTTTCCGATTCCATAAGGTCTTGCAAGGTCAAGAAAATTTTGTAAGCCCTTCATATAGAAGAGGTCCAACTGCAGACGAGACTCAAGAAAATGACAGTCCTGGTGTCTCTGATGCTGGTAAGTTGCTGAAAACTAGAAGTGGATGGTCATCCTTGATGGAGGGATATAATGCTCATAGTCACATACGACCATCTGCAACCTCTGCACAAGCGTCCTCACCGTCTTCAGTGTTAATGTTCCAACAAGCAAGCAATCCAATTCCAAACTTCAATTCTAGTCACAACTTCAGTAGCCAGGAAATGGCGCAGGGAGTTAACAAATGGGGTTCTTTTCGTACTCCTGAAACATATGGGGGAAAGTTATTGCCATCTTCAACTGGTGAATATAATTCCCGTGGGAGGGATCTTGGAAACATGGATTCATTTGGTCATTCAATTGGTTCTGTTCAAGTTAATGATTTTCAAGCTCAACCTCTGGCAGCTCAGCCAGCATTTCGGACTAGTCAAGAATTAGCTTCCTCGTGTAAAAGTAGCTGCAGACTTTTTGGTTTCTCCTTGACCGAGGGAAGACTTGACGGTACTAAGGAGGACAACATGGTGCAAGCAACCTCATCTTTGGCTCCTGGAGCTTTTTTACCTCGAATCGGAGAGCAGTTTCATCTAAAGCCTCCAGCAGTGACAAACACTGTTGGAAGCAATTGTACCAAAGTAAGCAATCCCTATGCTGTCAGAAATATGCTCTTTGATATTGCATTGTAGCGTAGTTATGAAATAGAGAATGCAGGTACACCCGTCAGGAGTCCTGTAGAAGGTTTTGGATGCCTAGAGATTGATGAATATGATGATGTGATCGGAAAGTTGTAACTTTTAGTAGGCTGCTTATTTTGGGGGATAAGGGATGAAAATATTTTATACAGATAGGAATTACTCGTTATGGTGGTTTGTGAAAGGTTAACTGCTGAAGTTTAATTTTTCTATTAACAGTGATCCTTTGTTTTGGTAGTATTTTCCATACTAGTTTACATACAAATGTCAAACCTAAAAGTATTCATTCTAGAGTTTAGGGTTTAGGTTGCTAATTCTTGTGGTATGCTATCTGACTTGGACAGCTGTTCCACAGAATATCTTCCATCGTCTTGGCCTCCCTTAGGGGGGTGATTGTTATTGAAAATGGCTATGTTTTGAGTTTCAATCCTTCGAAGTAACATCTGATGTCATTTTTATAGGGAATTCTGCAACATTGTCTCAAAAATTATGATATATACTGATACTGATGAAGATGCCGCGGTAGCAGCCAGTGTTGGGCAAGAAGACGCCTACGGTTGTGCTCTAGTTGATGATCTAAAACTGAAAAATTGTAATTATTTTATGTGATGACTTGAATGTATCTTAGCTGCCTTGTGGCGCTATGCTAAGAACACCTTGTGTTGACCGCTATTATGGTATTCTATACAAACCTTACGCTGTTCTATTTTATTGCAGGTGGTTGATGAATTTGTTAAGACATTCAATATAAAAAAAAAAATTGTAGAAGGATCCAATTTGAATATTTATACTTCGGAAATTTAATATTTAACTGGTTTTCAATTCATCAAATGTATGTAGAGAAGTAAAAGTTTGTCATGTGATAAATTTGAAAAGATAACATGCAGAAATCAGGTAACAGAAATTATGTTATACATTTAATCTAAAATCGGTTATATGTTTAGCCCAAAACTGATTATAAGAAGAAGGATTCAATTTGAATACAAAGTCATGTTCAGTCCGAGACACTGAAAATTGCAATGCCTTTTTGTTGCGCTACTTCAACAATTGCGAGTGTATTTTTTTTTGGAAAATCTCAACAACAATTCTCATGCACTTGCCTTGCGCCGGTATTTCTTCTTCACCTCCCTTCTCTCACTTGACCTGAAAACCCTATCCTGCTACCATATATGAATGATGAGTGTACTTGAATGTACAAACCTAAAAATACAAACATGTACTCGAAGATGAATTAGCAATATACCCATAAAACATTAAATGCGAGACAAGTTTGCGGTTTAACTGGTCCAAAATCTGATGGGACCGTCGCCATTCACTCCCCGCCCACTGTCGCGGCCTGGAAGATTGGTGAATATAAATGTGGGCTGGTTGGAAGGCAAAGGTCCACAAAGAGCCGAACCAGCAGTGTTTCTGATTCATCACAGGCTCACAGCAACAACTTATTTATTTACTGTGCTAAAACTGGTTGATGGTTATGGCTGTGAGGTTGTGTAAGATGGTCCCTGAGCCTGAACATCAGCCATATCAATTAATTAGATTGACAGTTGGCTGAAGTCTAGGAAAAGGAAGTTGAACCTTAGACTTTAACTTTATAGTTAAAGAATAACAAACAAGTTTGTCTTCAACATGACATTGTTATCCACAAAGTTCCAAGAGGTCTAATCATATTGTAACGTCAAAATTCCTTGCGATTAAAGACACAATGGGCCTATAATCGGTGTTCAGGTCAAAAATCTATTGTGGTTGTTCATGGCAACATTTGACCGAAATACAAAAGAGAGACTTTAATACGTAACACTGTGGATCTTGCCTAAATCGACATAGATGCCAATTACAGAATTGGGAAATATTACAAATGAGAGACAGCAACAAATTACAAATCCAGTTTTCTAAAAGGGTCATTATCTCTTAGAACTCCTGCAATTCAGATCACAGCTGTTAAACCCATAAATATACCGGACCCAAAATAAAGTAGGCCGAGTTTCAAGCTGGTGCTCAACAAGTGTAAGAAGAAGATGGGGGACACCCATAAGAGAGTCAATTTCATATTCAGCCCTTGACTTTCTTTTCTCTTCTAGCCCTGAACTTTCTCTTATTTTTTTTCCTTTTATTCAGGCAAACATTGATTTAAGTGTTAAAACATGTCTCGAAATTCCAACTTTGATGCCCTTGACCTTATCTTTTTTTTTTGCAAAGGTCAAAATTCTTATAACTTAATGGCTAATCTGGTATGGCAGTTGCCATAAACTGACTAAAAACATAAATAAGGGGTGGGGTGAAATTATTTTTTTACCCATTGTTTTAATTTTTTTATTATTTTATTAAAAAACACATATATTTAATGATCATTTTATTTTGTTCAATCTCACTGCAACTAATTTTATTTTCTAATCAAACTAACTCTTATTCACCCAGCTCCAGATATTAAAAAACAATAGTTAAGCCACAAAATTACCGCCAACCTGCTGCTTTAGACCCTGTTGGTACACTTGATACCTGGTATCAAAGATAGCCGGCATGACCAATGCTCCAATGCCATATCGTTCTTAAGATGTAAAATTCTGCATATTCGAAGTTCAAAATTCAACCCTTCTTTTCTCGCTTGAGTATGAAAAAATTAAATCGTCCACTTGTATAATACTATGATTCATGCATTCAAGACGAAGTGTTAAAACTGTGAAAGTGCTAAAAAAGGTTAACCAAGAAAACAAAGAACAACAATATGTGAAAGCAAGATAATCTGCATCACGTACCTTCGCTCCCGCACACCCACATCGTCTGTCGCTTTCCAACCGTGAAAGCTAACCATAAATTTATGGAATCTTTGTTACCAATGGTTTGTAGAGAATCCTTTTTCTGTATCGTGGGACCTCAGCTTAGAATAAGGGTTTTCCAAGATATAGCTGGACTGCAAAATGCAGACGTCAAAAAGAAAATAGTGTAGTAAACTCGTACGTATCAAATTACATTTCAAAGCTTAGTTAATTAATTTGATGATAGAGACTGAATCTCGACGGTTTGAAATTGAATATGAATGTTTTCGAAATTGATTAATCGTTGCATAAGTTTCTATTTCTAAGACTTTTCATTCTAACTCACATTTAAGGGTTACATGCCAAGGTTAAAATTTTTCCACGAAGATGCGTTACTTTAAAAATATCTATGTCAACAATTTTTCATTCAACATCTTTTGTAAAAAAAAAACAAAATGTAAACAAAATAAACAGATCATTAACTGTTATAACCATTTATTCTAATTTGTAAACCTAACATTCATATATAAAATTTGTATTCGTATTGTGTTTAAAACGAAACTTTTCTGTCGACATGTTAAATATCATCATCATCATCATCATCATCATCATCAGAGCCTTTATCCCAATAGATTGGGGTAGGCTATATGATCCAATATCTAAAATCATGTTAGATCGTCCATATGTATTCTTTGCCTCCATAGATTCCTATTCAAGGCCATTTGCTCATCTAATTCTAAAACCTCCATGTCTTTCCAAACTACTTCCTTCCAAGTCTTTTTCGGTCTTCCTCTAGTCATAACCCTTCTCTCAACATCCATAGCCTCTATTCTCCTAATTGGAGCATCTACATGTTTACGTTTTACATGTCCAAACCAACGTAAACGATTTTCACACATTTTGTCTTCGATAGGTACCACTCAAATCATCTTACGAATATCATCATTTCTCATTCTATCCTTTCTTGTATATCCACATATCTGCCGTAACATTCTCATTTCTGTTACACTCATCTTTTGTGTATGTAGCCTCTTAGTCGCCCAACATTCATTACCATATAACAATGTTGGTCTAACAATTGTCCTATACAACTTGCATTTCAACCATGTAGAAATTCCTTTATCGCACAACACACCTGTAGCACTTCTCCACTTACTCCATCCAGCCTGGATCCTATAGGTCACATCACCATCAATCTCTCCATCCATCTGTATTATTGATCCCAAGTATCGAAAATGATCCCGCTTAGGTATCGCCACCCCATCTAACTTCACTACATCATGCTCTTCCAGTCGGTTAGAACTGAATTTACACTCCATGTATTTAGTTTTCACTCTGCTTAGTTTAAATCCTTTTGATTCCAACGTTTGTCTCCATAATTCCAACTTTGTATTGATCTCTGCTCTAGTTTTCGCACATAGGACAATATCATCTGCAAACATCATACACCAAGGCACCTTATCCTGGATGGATTTTGTCAGTTCGTCCATAACTACCGTAAACAAGAATGGACTCAACGCTGACCCTTGGTGTAATCCCACCGTGATAGGAAACTCACTTGTTTGCCCCCCACCTGTCCTCACATGTGTCATTGCGCCTCTATACATGTCCTTAATTAGTTTAATATATTTCAAAGGAACTCTTTTCTTCATTAAGGACCACCAGAGTACCTCCCTAGGCACTTTATCATATGTTTTCTCCAAATCTATAAAGACCATATGAAGATCTTTACCCATTACTCGAAAGCGCTCCATAAGTTGTCTAAGCAAATATATTGCCTCCATAGTTGATCGACCCGGCATAAAACCAAATTGATTCTCCGATATCTCTATATTCTTTCTTAATCTCCGTTCTATCACTCTCTCCCATAGTTTCATCGTGTGACTCATCAATTTTATGCCTCGGTAGTTGGCGCAACTTTGAATATCTCCCTTGTTCTTATATAAAGGTACTAAGACACTCTTCCTCCATTCTTCTGGCATTTTGTTAGTGTGCCAAATCTTATTAAATAGATTTGTCAACCACCTAACTCCTACATCTCCAAGGCATTTCCAAACTTCAATTGGGATGTCATCAAGTCCAACAGCTTTTCCATTCTTCATTATCTTTAGTGCCTCTTTTACCTCTGTCTCTTGGATTCTACGCATAAAGCACCGATTTAAATCCTTAAGAGGCATCGAAATATTATCCAAAACTTTATTTTGTCCGTTATTAAATAATTTGTTAAAATAATCTCGTCACCTGTCCTTAATGTCATTATCTTTAACGAGAGTTCTTTGATGCTCATCCTTAATACATTTCACGACTCCTAGGTCGCGACTCCTCCTTTCTTTTGCTCGCGCCAATCTGTATATCCTTTTCTCTCCCTCCTTTGTGTTCAACTTGTCGTAAATCTCTTTCGCAACCTTCGTCTTAGCTTCTGCCATAGCCTTCTTTGCCTCCTTTCTTGCTACCTTATATTCCGACAAACTCTCTTCTGTATTGTTCTTCTTTAAAGCCTTGTAACGCTCTCGCTTAGTCTTTATAGCATCTTTTACTACTGCAGTCCACCATGTTGCGTCCTTTCCAGTCGGCACTCTTCCGTTTGATACTCCTAATGTCTCTTTGCCTACCTCCCAAATGCATTTTGCCATCTTATTCCACATTACATTTGGGTTCTCTTCTGTTGTCCAAGCCTCTTTTTGAATCCAACTATCTCTACATGTTGTATAACAATCTTCTTTTAGCTTCCACCATCGAATCCGTTCAATTCCTTTTTGTTGGTTCCTTCGATGTCGTCTATCTATCTTCATATCTAGAACTAAGAGTCTATGTTGTGCGGTAACACTCTCACCTGGGATAACCTTACAATCCAAACATCTATGTCTATCCCTACTCCTAGTTAAAAAGAAATCTATCTGACTTGCTCTGGTCCACTTCTAAAGGTTATAAGATGAGAATCTCTCTTCTTAAACAATGTATTTGCTAGGATTAGGTCATAAGATAAAGCAAAATTTAAGATAGCATCTCCTCCCTCGTTTCTTACACCATAACTAAAACCCCCATGTACTCTCTCAAAACCCTCTCTACTTGTACCTACATGTCCACTAAGATCACCGTCAATAAAAAGGTTTTCTCCTATGGGTACTTCTTGTACTATCTTATCTAAATCCTCCCAAAACTGTCGTTTACTAACCTCATCAAGTCCTATCTGGGGTAGGGATGTAAACGGGTCGAGTACCCGTTAGATTTGGGATACCCGAACCCGATTAACTTTAATAATACCCTAACTCGATTAACTACCCGATTATTTTTATTTATGCTACCCGAACCCTAACCCTATAAAATATAAATACCCGTTTAACTACCCGAACCCGTTTAACTACCCGTTTATTAAGTCAAAGTTTGATTTTTAAATTTAAAATTAAAATTAATTTTAGAATAACTTAATTAAAACATTATATTAATAAATTTAATTTAACTCATAACAATAAATTAAAGTTAAAAATCATAATTATAATATATAATGATTTAATTTAATTAAATAAAACATTAATAATAAATAATTGATATATAAAAAATATAAGTATTGTATTAATTAATTATTATTTATAATCGGGTTCGGGTAGCGGGTACCCTAAGGTAACTACCCGAACCCTACCCTAACCCGTGACGGGTAGTAATTTCACTACCCGAACCCTACTCGAACCCGATTATACACTACTCTAATCCTACTTAAACGGGTCGGGTAGCACCGTGTACCCGTTTATAGGGTACCCATTGCCATCCCTAATCTGGGGTGCATACACGCTAATGACATTCAACACCTCTTCTCCTAAAACTAGTTAAACCAAAATAATCCTATCCCTTTGTCTCTTAATCTGTACAACATCCTTATGGTACTCTTTATCTACAATGATACCTACTCCATTTCTGTCTCTATCTTTCCCTGTGTACCAAAGCTTATATTGCCAAGGTGCTATCTCTCTAGCCTTTTCCCTAACCCATTTGGTCTCTTGGAGACACAAGATGTTAACCCTCCTCCTACTCATAACCTCACAAATCTCACCTAACTTACCACTAAGCGTATCTATATTCCAAGATCCTAACCTAAGCTTATGGTTATGGACTAACTTCTTTACCCACCCCCATCCATTGTGGTGTGGGAACCTTTGCCTATTTAACACCATATCCAGGCGTCGATGTGGCGCGTCACTTCCGAGCGACGATCTAGCAACCCTTGCCCACTTTTCACTACACCCGGGCTCTGAAGGGGACGCTCCAACGATGTTTTGATATTGGTTCATTTCATGAGATTGGACTAGTTTTTAAGGCTGGTTGTCCAAACCTATCGCCACCCTCCTCCTTTACCCGGGCTTGGGATCGGCTGCGTTAACTCACGCAGGAGGAGTTCGACATGTTAAAAAAATTTTTTTTTTAAAATGTGTCATATTTATATATAATTTTTATCATATTTAAGTCTGTATCACAATTATATTATTTTCGAATTATATCTAGGATTTCTAAATCTACTAATTGGGCTGTTTTTGTTGATCATTAACTTCTCTATCTTTGATTTCAACTTAGACTAGAGATGATTAAAGAGGGGAAAAAAGACTGGAAAAATGAATTCTCTGAAAGGTCAGCATAAGCAACCAAAACTATAATTCACCACATAGCTAAGCTAGCTAGGCAAGTTAGTCTTTGGCGTGCTGAGAAATGAGAATTGTGATTGATTCAACTTTCGTATGTCTTTTTGTGCAGGAAAACGTAACGGATTCCGTAAGAGAAACACAGTCTGCAGGTCGAACTCTTGGGCCACACACTACGTAGACTAAGTAAGCAGCCAGCCTTGTTGCTTAAATATGCATCTAGGGTAATCCTCCACTTTTGATATTTCCAAAACTAATAACAACAAAACCAAGGTGTTTCAGAGAGCACAGAAAGATATGGCAGGAGAGGAGGCGACGACAAGCTCTGAAACAACACTTGAAACAACTCCAACATGGGCTGTGGCTACTGTTGTTTTCGTCTTTATTTTAGTCTCCATTTTTCTCGAGTATTTGCTTCATCTTTTGGCTAAGGTACTCAGATTGTAGAGGGGTGGCTTTACCATGCAAAAATATGACCATCTTTCCATGCATAATCACCTTTCTGTTCTGATTTTCATGTTTTTCTTCGACGAATTTTCAGTATTTCAATAAGAAAAGAAGGAAATCTCTCATTCAAGCTCTTGACAAGATCAAATCTGGTCAGAATTCAAACTAAATGAAACTGAAACATTTCTTTTGGTTTTCCTTTATAGTGTGCTAATTAATGAACTTGAACTTGAACTTGACATTCTTATTCTAGATTTAATGCTGCTGGGGTTCATGTCATTGTTGTTAACTGTGAGTGAAAAGCCAATTGCAAACATATGCATCCCGAGGAGTGTAGGTGAAACTTTTCTTCCCTGCAGTGATCCTTCAAATGATAGCGAGGAAGAAGCAAAATGTGAAACGCAAGTACGTAGTCAAGCATGCTTCATTCATATTCTGGCTTTCTTGTTTTAAGTTTTAATTGATTCTTTTCAGAGAATATTAACTTTATTGTTTGGTTTTGGCTGCCATTTTTGAGCAGGAAAAGGTCTCGTTGCTTTCTAGACAAGGTGTGAGGGAGCTTCAGTACTTGATGTTTGTGCTGGCTTTCTTCCATTGTTTGTCATGCGTCCTCACGTTCAGTCTTGGCATGGCAAAGGTAGATTCTTTTGTGGTAATCCTTAAAAGCTTTGTTTGATAAAAATGATGGATAGAGGCGAAAATGAAAAATTTATTGAACAATGATTATGTTTCATAATTATTTTTTTATTTTATAATTTAATCATTAGATTAATAAATTTTTCATCCTCATCTCTTTTCATATTTTTTATTAAACAAAGCATTAATGTACAAATCTCGCTATTCAAAAAAGAATTCAGTTCTCTTTTGATGCTTTTCAAGTTTGAGTACCTGTAGTCTTCTACTAAATTGGGCTAAGTTGGAAAATTTGACTGGTGTTTGACAATATTGGCTAAAGTTCTACGGAATGTGAACTTTCTCTCAGTTCTAGAAAGAGCTAAGTTGGAAATTCGACTTGTGTTTGACATTATAGGCTTAATTTTTTTTTCGGCAGATGAGGAGATGGGAATCTTGGGAGGCAGAGACAAGAACATTAGAGTATCGATTCTCAAATGGTAAGCTTTTGGGTTTGGGAATTTTCTTTCCCCCACTAAATCAGCAAGTATTTATAGGTTTAGAAGAAAAGTAATTGAACCGAGTTGAAATAATTCAGTATTAGATTTAAGTTCGGTTCAATTAAAAAAATTTAAGATTCGAAATTTGACTTAAGTTTAATTAAATTTAATTTTTGAAGTTCGAGTTCGAGTCGACTAAATACTCGAATC
The DNA here is from genome assembly GCA_031772115.1 of Heritiera littoralis. Classification (NCBI taxonomy): domain Eukaryota; kingdom Viridiplantae; phylum Streptophyta; class Magnoliopsida; order Malvales; family Malvaceae; genus Heritiera; species Heritiera littoralis. The sequence continues at coordinate 2,100,064 of JAPDPK010000026.1, read as the reverse complement.
ATTTAAACTTGACTTAGTAAATTCAAACTCAAATCGATAAGTAGGATTTCTCATTTTTCAACTATATATTATGAAAAAAAAATAGTAAGTTAATAATAAAATATAAAAATATATTAAAAAATGATTAGACTCATTAGCCATTCAAATTAGGTATTAGGATATCCAAATTAGCTCAATTTGTTACTTGAATAATTTGAACTCAAGTTCGACTCGAAAATAAACAAATCAAATTTAAATAATCATCGAATCAAATTTAAATAACTCACGAGTAACTTGAATTGTTTAAAACCCTAAGTCCAGAGCCTAAATATGCCATAACATGTTGAAATTCATGTCATCCTTGTGTGTATATATTATATATATTCTTAATTATGCATATTGAAATTTATATGTAATTTAACTTTGTTATTGAGCAATTGATAGAAGTACAGTGATAGGTCTCAAAATATGGAAATTGGTTTACTAACCATCTCACTTCCTCCACTAAACAGATCCTCGGAGGTTCCAACTTATCCATCAAACCTCATTTGCAAGGCGACATCTGAGATTTTGGAGTGAACACAGATTTCTACGGTGGCCGGTTAGTTTTAGTACTGCAAGAAACTCATATCACTTCAATCATAATCCCAGACGACCATGAAAGCAGTTAAATGATGCTGTCTTCACCTCTTATGCAGGCATGTTTTCTTCGACAGTTCTATGCATCTGTCCCCAAAGTCGATTACTTTACACTTAGACATGGATTCGTTACGGTAAATTAAGTTATTAAAGCCATCCTTTTACAAGTATATTAAAACTTAATTATTTATTTTGGGATGAAAATTTTCCTAATTCTTGTTTTCCTATTTCCAGGCCCATTTTGCAGAGGGAAGCAACTTTGACTTCCAAAAATACATAAAAAGATCTTTGGAGAAGGACTTTGGAGTGGTTGTGGGCATAAGGTTGGTGTATTTTAAGCTTTAATAGAATGAAAATTGCTAATAATATATATTTAACCAATGGTGTTTTTCTTTTCAGCCTCTGGATTTGGATCTTCTCAATGTTCTTCATATTCTTCAATGCACATGGTAGTTAACTCAAAGAATGTAGTTAACATTAATTACAAATGCAAATTTATAATGATTAAGCCTTAATGCTAAAACATTTCGTTTGTTAATGTAATCTGCAGGTTTTTATAGTTATCTTTGGCTTCCTTTTATTCCACTTTTGGTAAGCAAAAGAACTTCAGCCCAATGAATGTGGTGTTAATGAGATTAACTAAACACATTTTGTTTAACAGATGTTATTGCTGGTGGGTACACAACTGCAAGGCATCATAACTAGGATGTGTTTGGATAGCAATGATAAATCTCAAGTTGTGAGAGGGACTGTTCTTGTCAGGCCTAGTGATCATTTCTTCTGGTTTGGCCGCCCCAGATTGCTCCTCCACCTCATGCACTTCATATTGTTTCAGGTCTATCCTTAAGTATTTAATTTCCTTCATTAATACTTTTTGATGGTTAAGAACGAATTTGGAAATAACAAGGAAAAAATAATAATCACAAATATAAAACAAAATTGACGTGGTTAGGCTATTTATCTGCATCCATAATCGCATTAGTTTTTTTATTAATTTTTTGAAACATTTTATAAAAAAAAAGATTACATATGTATCGTATAGACTGTATAGTGAAGCTAACACAACGTAATTGGACTTTACTGAGCTCTTACATGGTAGACCTTTCAGCCTTTGATCCCTAGCAAGATGCTCTTCTCCTTGACTGAAACTCGTAGACCAGCTAGTGGGACTGTCATACTAATTCTGCATAGGTGTCATATGGGCTGCGCCCTATCAAAATCCATTAACTCCAACATTGATTGCTTCCAAAACTTAAATATTTATTAAATTCGATGATTGAATTATCATACGCAAAAGCCTAAAGAGTGTTTTTGGGCTTTGCAGAACTCATTTCAACTTGCATTCTTCACATGGACTTGGGTAAGCATTGGTATTCCAGTTCATTCTTGGAATCAATAACTCTCTTTTTTTTCCCATATTTATTTGCTTAAAAACTGCAGTACAAGTTTGGAATAAGATCATGCTTCCACCGAAGGACTGAAGAAATTGTCATAAGAGCAGCAATGGGAGTTTTGGTTCAAATCCTTTGCGGCTACGTTACTCTGCCTCTGTATGCTTTGGTCATGCAGGTAAACTAAAATAAATACTATTTAACAATGAAGGAAATCAACTGGACAAATTTCCATTGCAAGTATTAATTCAGGATTGCTGCTTTTGAAACAGATGGGGACATCGATGAAGAAAGCTGTCTTTCCAGAAACTGTGGTTGAAGGTCTGAAAAGATGGCGAGCCATTGCTAGAAAAAACGTTGCATTTGCACTCAAAAACAATAACACGCCGGCCCGGCCTTCGCTTGATGCGTCACTCGATACTTCGCTTGATGCGTCACTCGATACTTCACTTGATGCCTCGCCTTCCATTGGAGCTTCACCATCTTTCAGCCTTGACCCTTCTTGTTCGGTAAAATTTGATCGGCCATCGGACTCTAAGCACCTCGCCGTTGAGATAAAAGATGAAGAAAAGAAAAGCATGAGCAGAGAAACAGAGGAGCATCAAAAGAGAGTTTCCTTTGCTGGTTTTGATGTGAGAAATATATCATGAAATCATGATTGAAAATCGGCCATTGTTGAATGTACAGTCTTCAGGGTCATATCTTTCTTTCTTTACTTATAGCAGATATTTTCCTACATATTTGTGTACGATGTTTTGTATTAGTTTTCAAAAAAAGATACCCCATATTTATATTAACAATCAAAATTTAATTTGACTACTGTTTTTTAAGAGCGACAAAATCCAAGATTTGATTTTTTCCTTCATTCTTTTTATCTTCCTATATATATATATATATATATAACCAAGACTTGTATTGAGGATATTTGATCGATCATTGTAATTTAGCTTTAAGTAAAATATATATTTTCTTTCCTTACTTGATTAAAGACGTACATGAGATTTGACATGACACTATAAAAGCAATTTTAGTTCAATTTATATTGCACATTAACTTAAATGACAAAGTTTTTATTTTTAAAGTGCAAGTGTTTTATAGATTTCACATTTAAATCACAATACCCGTATTTCCCTTCTCTCAAAACCGAAACATTTGTTGTATGAATTAAAATTTCTGATCCAACCAATGCCACCGCATTTAAAAACATGTGTTGCATTGAGATTGTTTTTCAACTACAAAAAAATTATGGATAGTAAAGTGAGCCGCGTTATCAATGCCCTGCCGACCAAAACTCACAGGACCACTCCTTTACTCAAACAAAAAAATTGTCTTGAGATTTCAATTTGGATTTGCTTTTCGCAGCTTCCGGCCACGCATTTGAATATTTGATGTTCCAACCGAACAAAGCTATCCATGTATTTGTAGTGGGCCAATGCTTTTGGTGGAGACACAGGCCCGAGTTTCTGCTTAATAATTTTTTTTTCTGGTGTCATATAGGATAAGGTTTAAATTTGATTTTGTTAGGTCCATAAATATACAAGTTAATTATAAAATATACTGACAAATATTATACACTATCAATCAATCATATTATGTTACTTCATTAATGATTAAATTTTAAAAATGCATATTAATAAAGTTTTTTAATTTATTTTTAAGAGTTTGTGCATTTTTAATCACATAAAACTAAATAGTATTATGTAATTGATTGACACTATATAAAGTTATACACGATAAGTGAATCATACATAAACCCCAAATATATTGGGTTTAAAATATAGTAAGTGGGTTTTTAAACACATGTTCAACAAATATAAAAAGAGTGCTCAAGACATCCACTAAACATGAACTCTCTTATCTTCTATTCTTCCGAGAGATTTTCTGCTTATCTTTGAAGCATTTTTATTTCTTACTTATTCAAATTTGCTTTCATTTGACAATATTTCTTCTATTATGTCTTCTTAGATATAGGAATTTGTAACTTATTTTAGCATTAAACAAACGTGTTCTAATTTTGATGTCATTGACCTTCTTCATTGCAGAGACCAAATGCATTCATCCAACCCTAAATCCTGGAAAACGATAATTGAAGCACAAAAAGAGTTCGAAGTATCTTAATTCAAGGCCTAAATCTAAAGGATGAAAAAAGAATATATTTAAGGTACCAAGTGACGAAACACATGGAAATCCGTGGGAGAAGTTACCGACACTAACGCGAGACAACAGCCGCAGTTTTGAGAGCATTTTCCTCTGCTCTTCACATTTTGCCGTGGGCTTTTATTGTTCTTTTTCTTACATAATCATGATCCGCCAACAGCTTTTTACTTTTGACTATATACTGCTTTTCTTGAATTATTTACAAATTGCAACAGAAGTTTCTCCTTTTAGTACTGTATTGAGGTTCTTTTCATTTGGTAAGAAAACGACCGGTTCTTTACTCGGTTCCATGAAGAGTGGACCGACCGACCTTCTCATTTTTCAAAGTAAACACCTCCCATTTTGGAATATTATACTCTTCTCTCCTCTTTGGCTTTGGTGACGTCATTTCCCTTTTTTTTGTTTTTCTATATTAAGTTCTTTTTATAAACAATAAGACTAAAAACAACATTTTTTCTTTTAGACAAAATAACCATCTCAACATTAGTGTTTTTGAAAATATGACCCCCACATTGTTATTAAATTAAAAAAAGAACATTAGACAGATATTAAACTCACAAGCATCCATAAAATCTTTCCAAAGTTGCAAATTAATAGGAGCTTATGATAGAATCATGAGTTCAAGTAATCAAGAAAGAGATAACAAGAATGTATCAACGAGAAAAATATTGAATCCAAATTTAGTTTCATTAATTAAGGCATTTTTAAAAAAATAATTTTCAATACATTCTGTATTTAAAATTTCAATATCTATAACTTTTTACCTATTCTTAAATTAAATGATTTTTAGTGTGTAGATTTTCCACGTTCCACATCCCTTGCATTGTGTGTGGAGTGTGAGTTTATAAGAGATCTCAAGCTTAACAAAATCACTATAATTTTGTTGAATATTGTGTCCTTTTACTGAAAAAAATTAAATGATTTCTATAAAAAAATCTATTATATACGCTGTATATTAGGAGAATTAATTTCAAAATGTACTAATATTTAAAAAATTATTGTTTATTACACTGTTAATGTAATGTTTACATTTTATAAATGATATTAAAATAATAATAATATTAGATATTTTTATTTTACTTTTTAATATCTTTAAAAAGATGCATCTAATGAATAATAAATTTTAAAAAATTTGAAAAATCCTTATGTCATAAAAAAAGGTGGGAATAAGTAAACGTCCACGTCAGTCTGAGGCCCGGATTTTTTGAGTGTGGTACCTATTCTCGTTATCTCACGCCATCAATCGTCATTGGATAGGAGCAGGGAAGACAAGCTGCAACACGTGGGTGAAACTGACATGTTCGGATAAATGACTAAGAAAAAACCACGGCGGGTCTTTAATGTTATAATAACTCCACGTGTCGTCCCTACCAGACTAAAGGCTAGAGCGGTATGCAGCAGCTATTGAGTGATCCAGTGCGTTACGTCATCATGAATTTTGCATTCTTGCTGACGTGTACTATGGTCAGCCATAACTTTGGATTAGTTGGTGCAGTTACATTACAATAATGTACTTATTCTGATTTCCTGTCATTATTTGCTTTTTTGACGAAATTAAAACTATGTTTGCTAAATATATACTTTTATTTTTTATTCATTTTTTATTAAAATAGTGGAAAAATATAAAAGTATGGAGTTTAAATAATTTATGCAAAAAATAATCTAATCAATAGTTATTATGAAAGCGAAATGGGATATAAATAAAAAGAAAAAAATGCTCTTTCTTTTTTTCAAAATAATGAATGAAAATAAAATAATTGAAAAATAGAGCTTTAGCTTAAGCTATGAGTCAATAAACTAAAGTTCTTTTATTTGTTAGAATTATAATTTAGAAATTTTTTTTTGATTGGAAGAAATTTTTATTATAATCAAATACTTTTATATGTATATATATATAATATTACAGAATTGAGTTTTACACATTTTCATATTTTTTTATATAATTTATATTATTTTAATTCGATCATTAAATTTTATATTTTATCACATAAATTATGCATAATAAATTTCAAATTAATCAAATATGTTTAACTATTTATTATAAAATAAAATTTCAACAGTTAATATATATTAAAAAATATTATTTTCGATTAAAATGATAGAGATATTGGATTGATTTTCTAATTTATGTGCATGATAAATAAAGTAAATTATTAAATCTAACAGTTGATTTAAAAAATATTAATCTTACATTAAATTATAAAAAAACAGTTTGTTTTATACTTATATTAGTAGATCCCTCCAAAAATTATATTGATAAAAAACCTAAAAAATTAAATTAAATTAAATTCACACGCAATAAATTTTGAGAATGATGAAATCTAAATTATTTTTTTTTTGAATTTATATATCTGGAATTTCCATAATTTTTACCAAACCTTCCCCGTTGCATTAAAACTTCCCTCATCTTTTCTTTGGAAGGTCCCAGTACAGCAGTTTCCCAATCTGTTCGAGGCACTTGCAGTTGCTATCCAACTATTTATTAATCTGTAACCAAAAAAAAAAACTATTTATTAATCGGCTTTTGTAGGCTAATTGTCCTTTTCCTGAGAAAAAGTAGTGCTTGCCTACGTTTGCACATGGAATTTGAGAATTGAGCGAAACAAACTGTGAAGCCATTGAAAAAAAAAATATCTTCCTTTCTTTCGCTACACAAACAGTGCAGAAGATAAAGCAAACGTCACGTTCAATCGGGAGCTCGCAATACAAACAAATGGGAATCGGTCTGCCAAGCGGTGACGCACAGCAACGTCACCCACAGCCCCCCTGACGCACCATGATGCGTAACTGGCGTTGACGTTAGAGTCTTCTCCGTGTACTTCTCCTCATTCTCCCCATTTATATAATCACACAATAAAACCCACCCCTCTCTCTGCCTCGTATTCATACAAGTAGTTGTAAGTTGTAATTAAGCATAAATATATTCCATGCAAGAAGCGATTCCTTATAAATCATACATGGCTGCCGCCGCCGGCAGCCGCTCGCCGCTTCGGAACTTCTTTGGTGGTGCCAATGGAGGGGGACTTGTTGTCAATGGTTCTGAAAATAGTGGTATAACGAATTTGGTGTTGGAGAATGCGGTGATAGTTTTTGGCCGAAGTGGTTGCTGCATGTGCCATGTTGTGAAGAGGTTGCTGCTAGGGCTTGGGGTGAATCCGGCGGTCTGCGAAGTGGACGAGGAGAAGGAGGAGGCTGTGCTGAATGAATTGACAAGAATCAATGGTGAGAGAGGTGGGATTCAGTTCCCGGCTGTTTTCGTGGGAGGGAAGTTGTTTGGGGGACTGGATAGGGTTATGTCTTCTCATATTTCAGGTGAATTGGTGCCTATTTTGAAAGATGCTGGAGCCTTATGGCTGTGAGTTGTGAATCTGTTTCAAGTCTTGTTTCTTCTGTTTTGTATTTTTAGTCAAAGAAATGCAGCAAGTTTACTTTTTAATTAAGCTTTACTTTGTAGAGATAATAGAAAGGAAGAAAAAAAATTTTGTTAACTTAATGATTAAATTTCTAAATTACTTTCTTATTTTATAGTTTAATCATTGACTTAACAATTCTTTCATTTTTACCTTTTTCATCTTTAATTTCTATTAAGTATAGATTTAATTTTGTTTTACAAGATTAGATCGGACCACTTACTATGCATAGAATTTGAGACAAATAGAAAGGCTTCACTTCAAGAATTGTAGATTGATTGTCTTTCAAATGAACTGAAATTGAATACAAGATCCATGCTATTGATTTTCTTTCAAATGAACTGAAAGTGAATATAAGATCCATGCTAAGTTCTTTTCTTTTGGAAAATTAGAGAGAAAAGATAAACTGTGTTTTTATTTTTCATTTTTATATCTCTTCGTTAATTTGAAGTTTAAAGTTTGACTCATGAATCATGATTAGGTATGGATTCCACACGCTAAACCTGGATTAGGGTAGTCTTTAAAATTCCAGAAATTAACAAAAAGCCTAATGAAATCAAATAATTCAACCTCTATAAGTTTGTCAAAGTATGCAAAATTATTACCTAATTCATAGAACCCCTAAGCACCTATTGCCTTTAGCGCCAAGCTTGGGTTAAATTGGACAAATGACCATGTTGATAATGTTGATAATGTTGATAATGTGGCTAAGTGTCAAACATGGGTGCTTAGGGGGAATTAAGAAACAGAAATCATGGTGGGGTCCAGTAGCGTAGCCAGAAAATTATGTCAGTGGGTCAATATTATAATATTATATTTTATATAATATGTTTATTTAATATAATGTGAACAAAATTAAATATAAAAAATTACATAATATAATGTATTCTTTTTAAAATAAATATTTTTTTTATAATTTACTCATAATAAAAATTTATCTCAATGATTAGATTAATGGTGTTATATTTTCTCTCATGTTAATAAAAATGTTAAAAAATAATGCTAGTAGATTGATGCTATCAATAATCTTTTTTTTTTATAACGAGATACATTTTTACTATTAAATTGGACTTATCAATCTTAGATATGATATGAAAATGACACTAGACAAGATACAAATGTAATACAGATTCAAATTTGACAATAATTGTATATGAATTTAAGAAAAGCAAAAAAAAAAAACAATTTTATTTTGTTTGGCATATACACACGAATTTTGACACAGCAATTTTTATGTTTTACATGATATAAACACAATTTAAGATGACATGAACATGAATTGTCAGGTCTATATCAAATAACTATGTATAAAATAATTATTGCATAAAGTACAACAAACAAATCATTTATAAATTAGATCAAACTTATATATAATATGTATTATAAAGATAATTAAGAAGAAAACTATAACCGAAAAGTGTAATGATGGTAAAGTGAAAAAATAATTTCAATAAGAAAAAAATCAAAATTAAAAAAATTAAAATAAAGCTAAGAATATAATTAATAAAAAATCAAAAGAAATACATGCTAATTTTTTTTCAAACTTACAAGTTAAACTTATACTTGTACTAAAAAAATTATTTAATTAAAATGAATAACTAAGTGAAGATAAATTTATTTTTAACCCTTCTTAACAAATTTTAACAAACTTTAGTGGTGTCAATATAAAAAAATTATTAATTTTTTATATTAATTATATAATTTTATACATATGTTATCTAATTTCAAAATTTGAGTGAGATCAGTTGACCCCACTCAAATACATGTGGCTACGCCACTGGTGGGGTCAGAAGAATAGGCTAGGGTTTGTTTGTATTGTAGCATGCATGTACTAAGCTTCAGCTTTGCCTATTTTCTTTTTATTTTTCCTCCTCCTCTTCTTTCCCTTTTTGTCCAAGATTGAATGTTTGGAATTTGATTAGGCATGCATGGTATGGATACATTGAACAAAAATTAATTTCAAATTGACAATACTTAATCACATCACTTAGATTTCGTTAGCTGCAGTGCTTACTTCAAAAGGAGTAATAATGAAGTGGAGGGTGTAAGTAGAGGTGTAAAACAGGTCAAAGTTTGCGAGTTGATCGGTTAAATTTATGAGCTTTCTAAAGGTTGATTTTTTTTTAAGATCCGTTAAAAAGGGGCTTAAACGAATTGACCCGGACGGGTCGATAATCGGTTCGGGGTGGTTCACGCAACCCACGGGTAACCCGTTTAAGCCATTTGTAATTTTATATATAATTAATTTTTAAATTATATTATTAATGTATTTTTATTTCTTATCAAAATAATACATAACATGATTTTATTGTATTCTAGTAAAAAAATGAATTCATATAATTTTACTTTAAATTCAAACCATGATATTATATATATGATAGTTAAAAAAAAAATGTTGGAAAAGTTTAATGTTTAATAAAAATTTATATTTTTTTAAGTTTGTAATTATTTATTTTAAAATATTAGAAGTTAATTATAATTGTATTTAAAATGTATTTATATATAAATTTTAATGATTTTTTTAAAATTTATTTTATTTTTATTATTTTTATTTAAAAACATTTGACACGCAAGTTGACTCGATCCGTGTTAAAATCGGATCAAACATATAAAATTTAGCTCCTTTAAAAACAAACTTAATCGAATTTAATCCGTATCGATACGACCCGCCCCACACCCGTCTCGCCCCGCCGTTTTACATCCCTAGGTGCAAGAGGACTGAGAAGATATAGTTATCCATGTGAATCGATGAAATTATTATCCAGTAGGCCACATGTCACAGACACAGGTATAGTTGTCATGGTCAAATGCAAGACAAAAAAGTTGATGGTTGCAGGTAAACATCTGCAGGCCGACATCTTTTTCCTTTATTGTAATCGATTCTCTTACACTAATTAAATTATATATGGGAATTCATCAAAGTTTACCAAATCTCGTAACTCTCCAATACTACAAATTAAATGGTAATTAATGATCATCTACATATAAAAAATTAAAAATAAATCGTTCTTCGCCGCTAAATGCATTTGATAATGATCTCCAATTCATCCCCAAACATAAAAAAGTGGATTTTGGGCCACTACCCACCTAATTGACTAAAAAAAGTAGCTTATCTAATTATCCATATATTATCTTTATTTTACAAGATAAGCTTAAGGATCAAACAACCAAAGAGTTGTGTTAGGTCGTAAAACTTGATTCCAATTCTGTACACACTCAACTCTATCTCAATTATAAAAATAAAAATAAAAATAAAATTCTAGAGAGGCAAATTAAAGCACACCATAAGTCTACTATTAACTGCATATACGTGTTACGTAAACCGGTTGACGATGGCAATGCTTTAGAAACTTCTATCTTCTTAATGTTGAAAAAAATCTATATATGCTATATATATATATAAAAAGAATCCCCAAATGGATTTCGACACATGTAATTTTTACTGTTTTTTTTCTTTAAGTTTTAACTTAAAATTGCCAAGAGGTTTTTAAATATTTTTTTATTTTTTATTTTCAAATCTATGATCTTATATAAAACGAATCCCTTTGGGATTTTTTAATTGACAAGTATCCAGTGACACAAAAATAATATCATAAATTTTATTTTTTATTTTTTCATTCATTAATTTTTTTTTATCCATTAGAATCTAAAAAATACAAAGAAAGAACCAAAAATAAAAAGAAAGAACCAAAAATAATATATTATATAATATATTATAATGTAACCCAAAAAAATAATAATAATAATAATATCTAAAATATTTGTTAAACTTATTCTTTTTCTATTTATTTCTTTCTTAATATTGTGCATAAATTAAATTTATCAAATTATGAATTTAAAAATGATAAAGTTAACAAAATTGAATGATTATAATTTAAATATAATTATTCAGGAAATAGATCACAATATTTTTTTAATAAATCAACAATATAATTATAAAATGAATGTTGAATTTAAATAATTAAAATAAATTCCAAAATAAAGATACATTATTCTTTTAATTTTTATGTTTTTACTAAGAATTAATATCTTATACACCTTCAGTGAAATTTTTGGACTCTACAAGTGAGATTAGGATTATGACACATGTTTTATAAAAATATTAAGAAAATAAAAAAATAAAAGTAGTAAAACATATGTCACAATCATATCCTCGTTCGTGAAGTTAAAAAATTTCACTGACGGTATATGAAATAATTATCTTTTTATTAATATCATTGAATTTCAAATTATGATAGAGTTTTATAAATATATATTCTATTAAAATAAATTTTAAATAATTTATATTTTAAAATAAAAAATTATTCATTCCCTATTGTAGTGGGGGCCACACTAGTGTATATCATGTTCCACTCCAAATTCCGATTGTCATTTTGTGTTCCTTTGTCGTTGTATGGGCTGTGGGCTGGGCTCAGGCTGGATAAATATCCAGTTTTTCTAGAACAGAAAGTAGGTTGGAATTGGATTTAACTAAAGATACAGACATTGGGAAAATGATTAAACACATTGCTGTTTGTAGAATAAGAATAAACCTATTTCCAATCAAAAAAAGAATAAACCTATTCTAGAATCTTCATTTTGGGACCAGTTCAGAGGTTTACTGTTGCTGAATGCTCATTTTAGGAGTTAACGTTATCGAGAATGCTAAATTTAAGACATAAATTTTTATTTTACTTAATTCAGGATAAAACGTTTTCGATTTTGCTCAATTTAGGATTTTTCAGCGTATCTGAGTTAGACGCGCCGTTAAAATAATAACGGCGTTTAATAAAAGACATGTGACAGTGTGTGATTGGGACACGTGGCAGTTATTGATACTTATTTTTTCTTTTAATAGGTAAAAATACATGGACACGTGGCATCGTGTGATTGGGACACGTGGCATCAAGTAACACGTGGCAACTTGTGATTTAGACACGTGGCATTGACGGATACTTATTTTTTCCTTTAATAGGCAAAAATACGTGGATACATGGCAGTATTTAAGTGTGACACGTGACATTAATTGACACGTGGCAACGTGTGATTGGGACACGTGGCAGAAGTGGACATGTGACAGCGTGTGATTGGGACACGTGGCATTGACAGATACTTATTTTTCTTTTAATAGGCAAAAAATACGTGGACACGTGGCAGTGTGTGATTGGGACATATGGTAGTGACGGATACTTATTTTTTTGATAGCAAAATATACGTAGACACGTGGCAGCATATGAATCTGACACGTGTCGCAATAGTGCTGTCATCATCACCCACTCTCTTTAACGGAGAGTGTAACTCACACACGTTGAAAAATCTTAAATTGAGTAAAATCGAAAACGTTTTTTTCCTGAATTGGGCAAAAGAAAAGTTTATGTCCTGAATTGAGCATTCTCGATAACGTTAACTCCTGAATTGAGCATTCAGCCTTTTTTGTTTCGTAATATGATTACCTTGTTTGGTTGCAAAATTTTTTCCCACATTAGTAATTTAATATTCCCAATAGTAACAAAAGGGGGAAAAATAGGGGGAATCATATTACCTCTATCTCCTGAGGTATTTTAGAATTCTTGGGGGAAAATATTTTCTTTCCAATTTTGTCCTCATTTTATTATGTTTTTGGACCACATTATCCTTTTTAGTCACTAAAAATTACAAAACAAAAGTGTTTTATTATTTCACAATCTTACATCCCTCTTACATTGTTAAGCAATATTTCCAACCCAACCATTAAATATTATTTACGTGTTAAATAAATAAATAATTTACTTGTTAAATAAACAAACAATTTACATGTTACATAAATATATAAATAATTTAAATGTTAAATAAATTAATATATAATTTACAGGTTAAATAAACAAACAATTTACATAAATGACATTTAAATTTGACTTAATATAAATGATAAAAAATTATTTAAGCATAACTTTTTAAATATTATTTACATGTTAAAATAAATAAATTACATATTTAATACTAAATAATTTAATATGTTAAATAAATAAGTAAGTAATTTATTTTTGTCATGACTTATTCACTTAACACAACTACCAATATATAAGGACAATATAGTAAAATAAATCATTAGGTAATTTTATATTCCCCCCAATCAAACACAAAAATTTTATTTTCCTTCTAATCAAACCAAACACAGGAATTTAATATTCCAAAGATTCCCAAATGTACAGTGTTTTGGTGGTAATCAAATTCCCAAAGGTAATTTATTTTTCCACGAACCAAACACCCCCTTAGAGAAATTCTATTCACACCCCATGAATTGCTAGACAAACCCTATCTACTAAAAAACCCTAAATCCTAAAAAAAATCATTCCTCACACCCTAAAAAATTTAGTATTTTCCAATATTATCCTTATAACATTGCACTTTTTTTTTAAGATTTTTTTTTTGGTGAGCTGTAGTTCACCGAAGTTGCTGCCTGGGTAGCACATGAATGCTGCCAGCAACATGTTGCTGCAGCAGCAAGCCTGGGCAGCCAAAAAAAGAAAAAATGCTCCCGGAAGTGGATTTTCGGGAGCTTTATTATGCTCCCGGAAGTCCACTTTCGAGAGCCTTATGATCCTCCAGGAAGTGGACTTCCGGGGGTATAATAAAGCTCTCGAAAATCCACTTCCGGGAGCCTTTTTTCTTCTCTCTTTTGGCTACCCAGGCAGCTTGCTGTCGCAGCAACATGTTGCTGGCAGCATTCATGTGCTACCCAGACAGCATATTGAATGCTGCCAAGTAGCAACTTCGGTGAGCTACAGCTCACCGGAGTGAAAAAAAAATTCCAGAAAAAAATTAAAAGATATATTAAGAAGGGTATTTATGTAATTTTTTATAAAAATATTTTGATATTTAAAAAAACAAATTTTAAATAGGGTGTGTCAAGCATTTTTTTGGGTATGAATAGAAGGTCTCTTACTGTTAATAGTAAATGGAACAATAACCTTAATATGTAAGGTCATGTTTGGTGCTTAGGATGAGGATATAATAAAATAATATAAGATTATGGATAAGATTAGATTATATCATCTTATTTTATGTTTGGTGTGTACAAGGATTAAGGATAGGATATGATGATTTTTTATGTCTTTCACAATATTTGTTATGTGTAAAATTAAAAATAGTGTAAAATGATTTTTTTAAGTACTCTTTTTTAAAGGAACATAATTTAAATTTATAATTTTTTTGTTATAAATATAATGAAAAATTAAAAATTTAAATATTATTTATAATACTATAATTAATAGTACAATTTATTAGCTAATTTTTTATAAAAAATTACTTCTAAAAAATTTATATTACTTTTTTAAAAAAAATTATTTTGTTAAGAAATGAATTTTTATAAAAAGCATTCCCTGTATTTTTTCATTTTTGTTTTTATTTCTTTTATATGATTTAAATTTAAAATAATTTTTTTTATTGTAAATTAAATATATTTATTTTTAGAAAATTGAGTTTTTCTTGGAAATAAGTTTATTTTTAATTACATTAAATTTTTCAAAAACTATTCTTAAATATTTTTCTTTATTTTTATGGTTTCTTTATCTTCTTTTTTTTTGTCAATTATAAGGAAATATAGAAAAAAAAAGAAAAATACAAGTTAAATTTAATAATTCAATTTTGATGAATTAAAAAATATATAATTTCTAATAATTTATGGTTAATAGTCACTTTTCTTTCATTTTTTTCAGGCAAAAAGAAAAAAAAATAAGAAAGAAAAAATAAAAATTTAAATGTAAGAAAAAACTAGTTAAAACATATATTTTATAATAATTTTTATGTTTGAAAATTTATTTTCTAAAAAATAATTTAAAAATGTGTACAAGAAAATATTATTTTATCAAAATTATAGTTTTTCTTTGATCAAAAACAAGAAAAAAGAAAGAAAGAAAGAAAAAGAGGGAAAAATGAAAAAGAAGGTAAAAATTATATTAATTAATTAATTAATTAATTAAAGATCCTTACTATTTTATTAAATGTTTAAGTTAATTTTTAAATATAAATGTTAAAGATAAAATAATAAAATATGAGTATTTATTTCTAATCCTATGAGATTATGAATAATCCTCACTTTTTGGAGAAGATTGAGTTATTCTATACTAGGAGTATGACTAATCCTCCTTACAATTTAATCCTCCTCTTAATGTGTGCACCAAACATAAGATAGGATAATTATCATCCTATCATATCAATCTATCCTATCCATCACCTTATGCTCCAAACATGCCTTAAGTATCCCACATGACATTCATTATATTAAGAATAAGGTCCCCTCGGAACCACCTAGGAATTGACTGCGTGCTCATTCAGTGGTCGAGCAAAATGTTTCTTGATCATTACGCAAGTCAGTGGTCTTTCCTTTGCAAATATATCAGCAATTTTGAATCTCTGCCAATATATATATATATATATATGTATGTATGTATGTATGTATGTATATGTATGTATATGTAAGGAAAGGTAGAAAATGGCGCTTCTTGATGGCTTGGAGTATAATTCCGGCAAAAACCTGCTCGATGTGATGCAAGTTGGGCTGCTTACTTGCTTTTAATAACAGGTTGATCCCTAGTTTGAGTTTGAAATCAACTTTATGAAGAGTTATATCCGAGTTTACAAGAACTGTTACATTAGCTTTTGCATTTTCGAATAGTCAACCAAACAGACATTCCACAAAGATGTCATTTTCTGATTAAATGGCTTTGCTTTATGTTTTCTTTCGTCAATATTTTTGCAGCAAGAAGTCAGTCAATTCATCCTAAGGTGAGCTTTAATACAACAATTAAGGTTGTTCTTTTATAATCTAAAGATCACTGATTGTAAAAATAGTTTTTTTCATCAATGTGAAAAGAATTCTACGAACACAATTTTTCCAAACCCCATCTGTCATCGTTCATTTCTATGTAGGCAGAACGAGCCAATTGGAAGAGTAAATGATGGAGGCCAAGGATTCTGATTTTTGACTTAAAACTCTACTCGGTCTCTGCAAACAAGAGGCGCAAGCGCAAAGAAGAACAAAAACAAGAAGAAATGAAAACTTCTTTAAGATTAATTGGATCAGGGCAAGACAACTCTTGGAATAAGTTCAAGTCAATTTTTGCAATGGTCAAAAGATGAAGACAATGGTATAGTTTATAAAACTCCATTATTTCGCCATAAACGAAGTTTCTCGACAGCTTCCTTTAATATTCTTGGCTGAAGCGTGAGGATTTCATATACAATGGTCAACAGCTTGCTTATCAGCGACAAATTATTATTGAGAATAAGTTTGGATTACATGAATATCATTGGCTTTTATATGATTAGATGTACCTTATAATGAAGACAATCTGTAAGACCAGAAGAATTAAAGACACATTAAAGAAACCCTAGATGGCTAAAAGAGATTGTTTAAGATATTGCAGAGGCCATAGATCATAGTCTGTTGAGGGCATTCCATTTGTGCCCCCAAAAGGGTTCAAAGCGATAAATACAAAGTCTCTCTCCTTAACAACTCTAGTTGTCCTCCCTGTCTTCTCCCACTCGGCCACTTCTGTAGACATGACAAACAGCAATTTTTTCAGAATGTTTTTACCTGTATTAGGCTAATTAACAGTAAAAAAGAGATTAACTTGTGATATGCTCAATACCTCCTTTAAAACTTGTTTATTAGAGTGCACGGTATCATTATTTATATGTACAATGATTTTTTTTGGTCATATTCAATATAAATTTGAGTTTGATTCAATTTAAAAACTTGAAATTTAAAAGCTTAGCTCGAGCTTAGTTTTTAAAGCTTGAACTAAGTTGAAAAAAAATACTCAAACTATTTAAGTTCGATTTGATAGGGTCAATTTCAATTATAAATTATGAGATAAAATAGTAATTAATGATAAAATATTAAAAATTATATTAAAAAAATTTAATTGGGCTCATGAGTCGATCGAGTTGAATATTAAGATATATAAACTCAACTCGACTTGTTATTTGGGTAACTTGAGTTCAGCTCGATAATAAACAAGTCAAACTCGAGCAATCATCAAGTTAAGCTCAAATAGCTCATGAGTAACTTGATTCATTTACGTCCCCTAATCCTTGTCTACTCTTTTTTGGAGGGTGTGTTATGGCATTCTCCCCCACCTAGTCTCGTGTCGTGATGCTCATCTCTACTAATCCCCTCTAAGGCTCACTTTGTCTACTTTTTGGAGTGTTTGGCGTGGAATTTACCCACTTTGCCTACATTGTTAAGGTGTTTGATGTGAAGTCGAATGATCAAAGATTGACTTTAATATCATTTTTTGTGTTACCATTACTCCCTCTCTACAAAACTAACTTATTAAGATGTGCAGTGCAAACACCTAATTGCATAGCAACTTTCCCCATCGTATTTAATATGGAATTAAAGCATTCAACCACTCTCTTTTGGAGAACATGGTGCGATACCATGTTATTTCTGGTTATAGCCTCAAAAATACTTCTTCTCCTTATCAACCAATCTGATAATTTGCTGATAACTTAGCTTCAAAGGTTTGCCTCGAACTGAGATTGAAATAAAGTAATGAATAATCAGTCCCTTTCCCTTTCCTGCCCCTCTTCACACTAAAATTCATGCAACCAGATCATGAGGCAATCAGAACTAATCTAATATTCAATAATCAGCCTTTTCGTCTTGTTTCGACTTAACTAGTTTCCTAATTGTATCTGATATTTCCATACGGCCAGGGAAATATGCTTCTATGTCAACCTGTCAACAGCATGCAGGGATGCCGTCATCCTATGAATCAGCAAAATAATATTTGAATGCATGCAATGCCATGCGTAACTTATATAACCCTTTCTCACTTTCAAAACCAGATTGAAAGATATATATATTCACATTATGATGAGGTCGTTTTCACATGAAAGAGAATTAATTGCTCTCATTGCCAGTAATTTTTGAGGATATTCGCTAGCTAGCTGGCATCCGCTGTGAGCCTGTTGACTTTTTAAGATATTACAGTATTACAGTGAGAACTACAAGGAAAGTCTTGAAAGTCCTGTTAGCAGAAAATCCAATTCTTTCATGACTAGGGAGATCGAGTTAATTACATTGCAATTTCAAGGAAAATAAAACTGAGAATCTGATTTTAGTCTTAGATCTCAATACCTTCTCTTCTTTTTCCTATTATGGCTGCCATCCTTGAAAGAATCGTTTTAATACCTCATTACCAACTAAACTGCAGCATTATGTTACATATCCTCAGTACTCCATAGTGGTAAAATTGTCATCTATGAAAATAAAGTGCTGGTTTCTTATATTCTTGTGTTCATTAATGACAGGCGAATGCAACATTATTACTATGGCATCCAAATCTGTAAAATGTTACTGAAAGTTATGACAAGAATTCAGAAAGATCGAGAATCCATTATTTTAATAGTTGCAACCATCAGCAAAAGGTTACCAGTAGATTTATGCATGGTCCCCATGGAATTTCGTTGAAAACGCAAATCCAGCTATAGTAGATGGCTCATTGGTAATTCCAAAAGCTTTCCTTATCCATTAGCCTTAAATAATGTATATTTCATGCAGCAAGGCCTGTAAACTTGACGACTGATCTGCAGAAATAAATTGCAAGGCAAGCAACAAAGAAAGCGGCACCATTCATTTTGTGATAAAAGTAGCATCGAGACTTTCGTGTAGATGAAATTGAAGCAGAGAAAATAACCTTATCCTTTTCAAGTACTGCATGAAAGAGTAGTAAACTAGTAACCATGCATGTAAACCAAATAGAAAACAACACATGGGAATCCAACTATTAGGTAGCGACTATTATATGGTGGTCTCTCCAAGATCTCCATTATTTTCTTGTTTACCACCTTGTACAAATTTAGTATAAATATTATGAGAGTGATTCGATCCTCCCTATCCGACGAAATGTATGGAATGAACAAGTCTAGCGCTACTCTCCCACCTGGGTTCAGATTCCATCCTACGGATGAAGAGCTTATCGTTCATTATCTAAAGCAGAAAGTCTCAGCTTCCTCAAATCCGCTATTCTCAGTAATAGCTGATGTCAACATCTACAAGCTCAATCCATGGGAACTTCCTGGTAGTTCTCTTTTCTTGTCATTTTGTCTGATATCTTCTTTCACATTCTTCTGTTAATTCATGTCATTTACTTACTCCATGGGAACTTCCCGGTAGTTCTCCTTTTCTTGTCGTGTAGTCTGATATCTTCTTTCACATTCTTCTGTTAATTCATGTCATTTACTTTGTTTCATGTTTGTTTTGCTTGAGTTTTACAGGTAAGGCTTTCTTTGGAGAGAATGAGTGGTTTTTCTTTAGTCCACGAGATAGGAAGTACCCGAATGGAACACGTCCGAACAGAGCAGCTCCTTCTGGCTACTGGAAAGCCACTGGCACTGATAAACCAATCATCAGCTCTGTTGGATCACAATGCCTAGGAATGAAGAAAGCTCTTGTGTTTTACGAAGGGCGTCCTCCGAAAGGTGTCAAAACCGACTGGATGATGACCGAATACAGGCTTCTTGACGATTACTTTCTTACTCAGAGGCCTAAAGGGTCGATGCTAGTAAGTACTCACTTTCTTCCGTCCTCACAGAAAACCTTATATGCAAAAAGATTTATGGATTAGCCATGAACTCAGCAATTACCCTTAATATGACTCGGTTAATGCAGGCAGCCATAATTGTTCTTCCAGGATGTTGCAACTTGCAACAGTGAGTCTAACTTTAATCTCTTCTTCTCTATGTTCTTGTTTTAGCTGGATGATTGGGTTCTATGCCAAGTCCGACAGAAAGGCAAGCTTCCTCAACAAAGAGGAGGAAGAAACTCTGATAGCAGTTCTAGCTGTGCTCTTCCATTGGCTCGTGGGTACTTACAAGGTCAAGAGATGATAACACAGAACACCATTCCGCAAGGCAATAAATATCAGCTACCAGCAGATCAGTCTCAGATGGCTGCCATGGAATGTGAAGAAGTAGATGAAAAGGGGCAAAAGTTCCAAGAAGGCTCTCCAGACTACTCGCTCTCAACCCTCAGTTCCAACTCTCAAAAGACTATTGATCCTAAAGTCAGAGACCTGCTCAATCCATAGAAATGGAACTTTCTGTTGGAGCTTTTGATGAACTACTGCTATCACAACCAGTGAAAATACTGAAGGCTGCTTCCACTTCAAGTAACAGTACTGTCAACGCATCCGTTCCTGAAATTTCTTCTCCGGCCCAGCAATTCTCAGAGTTCTGACGAGAAACAGTCTTTTTCTTGTTTCTTTATTAGTCTCCTGAGGTTGAAGCTAGGGTTTTATTACCAGACAAAACAAAGAATTATTCATTTTCTCGTAGTAACAATGATTATTATGTTTGATTCGCTTCGCTACAACAAAGAGAACCAATGATGTTTACTAGTAGTGATTAAAAAAAAAAAAGAATAAAAAGAGAATAAAAGACAAGTGACTCTTGAGTTGTGGCTCAATTGGTAACATAAGTTGAGTTTGTAGGAAGAGCTTTTGGATTCGATTCCCACTAAACATACCTTTAGGGATGGTTGAAGAGTCTTAATGGTGTTTAAACCCCAAACATGATTAATCTCAGATCGTTAAAACGGATAAAGATATTTGTGATTTACATAAAAAAAGAGAATAAAAGACAAGTGAGATTTGGTTATTTTAGGGGGTTCCCCAACGCTTCAAAAGGGGTTAGTAACCATATGATTTTCATTCAGTGAGAGAATTTTTGTGTTTTAACTTTCTATGACAACTGGATATGGCTGGATGGCTATGATCCCACGTTTGCTCTCAAATCTAAATAATTGTTTTTTTTTTGCTTAATAGCCAAATAAGCCCTCGACCTTTAGTCCAAAATGGAATTCAGCCCTCAACGTTTTATCGCATGAAATTCAGTCTATAAACTTTTATTTTAGTGGAAATAGACCAAATCTGTTAAATAAACTAACTGCCGTTAGTTTTGCATACGTGGCATGCCACGTGGCAGCTAACTAAGCTATCCACGTCAGCTGCCATGTATGCAAAACTAACGGCAATTAGTGTCATTTAACAGATTTTGACTTAATTGCATAATTGTAAAAGGTTGAGGGTTTATTTTCACTGAAATAAAAGTTTATGGACTAAATTTCATGCGATAAAACGTTAAGGGCTGAATTCCATTTTGGACTAAAGATTGAGGGCTTATTTAGCTATTAAGCTTTTTTTTTAATAATTAAATATGATATTATTAGTTTTTTCTTCTTTACAATGAATGTTAGTATCAGAGGGTTGATTATCAATATATCAAAAAAAAACTTCATCTTTTCCAGTAAATTGAACAATTTAATTTTAATTTTTAAAAAATTTCAATGTATCTAATAATCAATATTTAGCTTAGTGATTGTTATCTCTTAAAAAAAATTAGGTCCATTATACGATTTTTTTCATTAGGAGTATAATCGAAAGGATCCAATACTTAGCTTGAGTTTGGCTTAATTATAAAACTCAAAGCTCAACCTCGATTTGAACCCAATCGAATTTGGTTTTTGAAATTCAAACTCGACTCGGTAAAATACTCGAGGGCTCAAGCTTAACTTGATAGACTCGATTTATCAATTTTCAAATATATATTATGATGATAAAATAATAAATTAATAATAAAATATTTAAAAATATATTTTAAAAAAACTCGATTAGCCTCTTGAGTCGCTTGAACTGAGTGCTAAAATATTTCGAATTAGGCTAGATTTGTTATTCAAGTAATTCGAGCTCAAGTTCGACTTAAAAATAAATAAGTCAAATTTAAGTAATTATCGAATTAAACTTAAATAATTCATGAATAACTTGATTCGTTTATACCCTTATTCCCAATTCCATTTGTACATTCTTATGAACAAAAAAATTATAGGGTATCATATTTTTTAAAAATTTATACTTGATGTATTGACAAAAACTTTATTCTATCAATTAATTATAAAGTATCACCATAAATCTTATCTCATTAACAAGTAAAATTAAAAATACACGTTTTTAAAAATAAATATCAAAACAATTTTTTAACTAACAATGTATTATGTATTTTTTATTTTATTAATGCAATCAGACAGTATATAATTAAATTGTTTTAATATTGAAATTCAAATTCACTTGGCTAAATTTGGTTTATAATAGAAAATATGAGAGAAAATTTGTAAAAATAAAAGCATAAAACATAAAGACACAAATAGGGTTTTTACATCTTTTTTAATGTCTAAATAAAATAATAAAAATAAATAATTTTGGGATGCTTTTTAGTATATTTATTTGGATTTATATATATGATGTATTGACAGTGTATAATTTCTATATACTGTCAATACACTAAAGGTTAACACCTGATCCAGAAGTCTTTATAAGCAAATTAAAAAAATTTATTTATATTTACTTTTAAGGGCTTGGCATATTGTTTAATTTACAAATTGATGAGGTGTCAACCTCTGATGCATTAACAATGTATAAAAATAATACACTATCAGTACATCATACACAAACTTTATTTATTTTCTCAAACAAAACCATAAAGTTATAAAGTGAGCAAGAAATAAATAAAAAAGAATAAACTCCTAAAAAATGTATTAAAAATCCGAAGAGTAGCTTTATTTCCACGCTGTCGTTCCGTGTATGAGACTAAATAGTTGTAAGGAGACGAAAACACCCTTCCTACGCTAACAATAACCGAAGTAATCACGTGTATCTGCGTAATTTTACACCTCCATTCTGAGCTGCTATATAAAACCCAACAGTCTCGTCCCCTTTCGTTTCCCTCCCCAATTTTAAACCTCTCTTTCAGTGGTGTGGAGACAATAAAACGGTGCAAAAACAGAGCCTCACAAACAATTTTAATATTAACAGTAATAGAAAACAAAAGCTAGGAGAAATTAGAGGGAAAACTGATTGAACGACGGAGGATCTGAGCAAATATGATGAAATTTTTTGGTAGAGGAAAGGACTCCGCCGCGGATGTGTCCCCGCAATCGTTCGGTCACTCGGCGTCTCCGTCTTCAGCGCCGGCGTCTGCTGTGACCGGTCCTGGGAGACCGGTTCGGTTGTTGTACTGCGACGAGAAAGGTAAGTTCCGGATGGATCCGGAAGCTGTCGCGGCTTTGCAGCTTGTTAAGGAACCAATTGGAGTCGTTTCGGTCTGTGGCCGGGCTCGTCAGGGCAAGAGCTTCATTTTAAATCAGGTAATGTCATTTCTTTTATTTTACTTCATTTGAAGATAAAAATTTGGAAAAAAAAATTTGTTCTTTTGGTGTTTTGGTAGGTGAAATGATGAAGTCTAGGGTTTGTGACTTCAGAAGTATAAAATGTTGTAACTTTAGGGTTTTAGAGTAACCAAGTGTATAAATTGTGATTAATTTGAGGACTTTTTGATATAAATTTGCTGTTTTTAGAATCCTTTATTTTTTGTAGCCTTAAGGGGTAAATATCTTTATCAAATTTAAGCTTATATAAGTGCATTTGAGTGGAGATTACTAATGAGGTTGAGTAATGTATGCTTTCTAGAAAAAAGAACATCAGCCGAGGTAATTATAATTTTGAGTTAATGACACTTATAACCAACTACGAGTAGGAATTTCATGTGAATAATATTATTAACTTATTATAGAACTTATTCTTATGAACTGAATCTCACCAGCAAAAGTATATCTTTTTTGAGGGTCTGAGGCTTGAGCTGGATTAACTTTTCTTGTTTCCTTTTATTCTCAATTTTTGTAAAGCATCCATTGTTGAGTTGTTTGTGGCATCACAGTTAAATATTATATACTTGTAAGCGATTTTCCCCTATTGAAGCTTTTATGGTATCTTGTTTTTGTCATCTTTGTCTCTGTTATACATGATTGATAGCTACGCTTTCATTTTTGTGCTATAGCTTCTTGGAAGAAGTAGTGGATTTCAAGTAGCATCAACTCATCGACCATGTACGAAAGGTCTTTGGTTGTGGAGTTCACCACTAAAGAGAACTGCTCTTGATGGAACTGAGTACAACCTTTTGTTATTAGATACTGAAGGAATAGATGCCTATGATCAAACGGTTAGTTTTCACTTGCTTTTTGTGGAATGGATTGGATATTAACTGGTTTGGTTATTTTGACTTATGCTCTTGTTTTGTAAATTTTACAGGGAACATACAGCACTCAGATATTTTCCTTAGCTGTTCTCTTATCTAGTATGTTCATCTACAACCAGGTTGATAATTCTTTTTTTTGTTTTTCTATTTTTGTACGACTTTCATCCTTTTGAGTGGCTTGTTAAATAAGATTTTTCTACCATTCTATCCCAGTTTTGACTGTATGCTTTTGATATTTAGATGGGAGGTATAGATGAAGCTGCACTGGATCGTCTCTCTCTTGTCACTCAAATGACAAAACATATTCGAGTCAAAGCTGGAGGAAGAACCACAGCTTCTGAACTTGGGCAGTTCTCCCCAATCTTTGTTTGGCTTCTTAGGGTAATATTTTATTACTCAGACACTTTCAATCTGTCTTATTATTGTTGTCACATGTATGGTTATGAAGATGGATTTCATGAGCTTTCTTAAAGATATACCTTTTTGTAGTTCTCCTTTTGAAATATTCTTCTTTGCAGGATTTTTATCTGGATTTAGTGGAGGATAATAGGAAAATCACTCCCCGTGACTACCTAGAGCTTGCTTTACAGCCAGTTCAAGGTAGTGGGAAAGACATCGCTGCCAAAAATGAGGTAATTTTTTACATGAATTTTAATTGGGGGGTAAAAAAAATACAATATCAATTCTGTGGAGGCATTTTGAAAAGAAAGTGTCTTAATGGTTAACATGCAAATTTTGCTGCTTCTTGAATAATTTTTATTGGCTGAAGTTAGATATACCAGCTATTCTAAGAAGAGAACTGGCCTTAGTATTTTCCTAATGGTATTCCTCCATTCACTGATTATAGATCATTTTTCCAATGTTTATTATGATGTTAAGAACTAAAGTATTTGAAAATTTTCTCTGTGATAGACTCTGATTATGCATGATTAATTGTTGATAGATTCGAGACTCCATTCGAGCTCTATTTCCTGATAGAGAATGTTTTACCCTTGTGAGGCCTTTGAACAATGAAAATGAGCTCCAAAGACTTGATCAAATTTCGGTTAGTATCAATTGGTTTTCATATATTCTATTCTATCCTCTCTCTGATTCTTCATTATCCTTTTTCTCTCATCTCTTGCTTCCTCCCTATCTCAGTCTTGATTGCTCCTTTTTTCATTTAGCACACATCATTTATGTGCTAAGAGTCTTTCTAAGACCTTAGTTCTCATATGCAGCTTTACAAAATGAGACCAGAATTTCGAGCTGGACTTGATGCATTGACAAAGTTTGTTTTTGAGAGAACAAGGCCGAAACAGGTTGGGGCTACTGTACTAACGGGTCCTATTCTTATTGGTATCATAGAATCTTATCTGGATGCTTTGAATAATGGTGCAGTGCCCACAATATCTTCCTCATGGCAGGTTAGTTACTGTTGTGAAGAAATGCTAGTGGTAACTGGATATATTATTAAATGGAACCAAAGAGGGTTAAAGAAAAGACCTTGATGCTGAAAAAAGTTAAAGAACAATTCCAAAGCATAAAAACTATAAAAATTTCCTCATTTTCTGCAGAAGGATTCTTAACAGTGTTATTTTCATCCAGAGTGTTGAAGAAGCTGAGTGTCGAAGGGCATATGATTCTGCTGCGGAGATTTATATGTCAACTTATGACCGTACAAAACCACCTGAGGAAGTAAGTGATCCTTTTATAATAATTGTTTGGGGTTGTTTTGATAAATTTTTAACATTTCTAATCTTGATGGTCCTAGGTGGCATTGAGGGAGGCTCATGAAGAAGCTGTTCAAAGATCGGTGGCCGTATACAATGCTAGTGCTGTAGGGGTTGGTTCAATGCGGAAGAAATATGAGGAACTTCTACAGAAATTCTTCAGAAAGGCATTCGAGGTATGTGGCTAGTCAAAGGCTACATCTATAGGTTAAGTCTTTATTTCTATGTAATCAAAATGCATGGTAAGCCTTGAATTGTGGATTGGTCTTTTATGCAGGATTATAAAAAGAATGCATTTATGGAAGCAGATTTGCAATGTTCAAACGCCATACAGAGCATGGGAAAGAGGTTGAGGGCAGCATGCTATGCTTCTAATGCAAGCATAGATAATGTTGTGAAGGTAAATGGTCATCTAA
This sequence comes from Heritiera littoralis, assembly GCA_031772115.1. Taxonomy (NCBI): domain Eukaryota; kingdom Viridiplantae; phylum Streptophyta; class Magnoliopsida; order Malvales; family Malvaceae; genus Heritiera; species Heritiera littoralis. Next base: position 2,073,305 of record JAPDPK010000026.1, on the reverse strand, counting down.
ATGCCCTTATTTTTCATTTGTAGGACTTCAATCTAATTCCAGAACTTTATTGCTATTCATTAACTGACGATTTGAGATGATATTGCACATCACTAAAGTTGTAAGGATGATGGTTAGTTAATTAGTGAACACAAGTGGAGTCATCTGTTTTTGACTTCCCTTTTCAGTCTAAAGTTATTACTTTTCTTTGGTCCTATGAAAAGTTCCATTGATTTTGTTATATCTTCGAACGCAAGTGATAGAGATATTATGCGGTATTTGCATTTTCCATAGGATGCCTTATATTGGGTTTGATTAGAATGTTACATGCAGGTTCTTGATGCTCTTTTGTCCGAGTATGAAGTCTCATGCCATGGCCCTGGAAAATGGCAGAAACTGGCTGTATTCTTACAGCAAAGGTTAGTGTCTACATTTTTATTCATTCTTTAAGTTGGTTGAACCAAGTGCACTGGGCCTAAGTCTCTAGTATTGGATATTAACTTTTTTTTTTCAATCGATTAAAATGTCAGTATGGAGGGGCCTGTATTGGATTTCACCAAGAGACTTATAGATCAGGTTGGATCAGAGAAGAGTTCCCTTGTATTGAAATGCCGTTCGATTGAGGATAAGATGAAGTTACTTAACAAGCAACTGGAAGATAGTGAGAAATATAAATCTGAATATTTGAATCGTTATGATGATGCTATCAACGACAAAAAGAAGCTTGCTGATGAATATGCAAGCCGTATGAATAATTTGCAAGGTGATAACAGTTCACTGAAGGAGAGATGTTCTAGTTTAATGAAAGCACTGGATTCTACCAAGCAAGAAACGTTAGACTGGAGAAGAAAATATGATCAGGTGCTATCAAAACAGAAAGCCAAAGAAGATCAGGTCACCTCAGAAATTGAAGCGCTCAGGTCCCAGAGCAGTGCTGCTGAAGCAAGGCTGGCTGCTGCTCGGGAGCAAGCTGAGTCTGCACAAGAGGAGGCAGAGGAGTGGAAAAGGAAGTATGACTTTGCTGTTAGAGAGGCAAAAGCTGCTTTGGAGAAGGCAGCAATCGTGCAAGAGCGAACCAACAAGGAAACTCAACTTAGGGAAGATACTCTGAGGGAAGAGTTTTCTCATACATTGGCTGTGAAGGTACTCTCTCTTTCTCACCTCATATTCACACACAAATACTCGTTCACTCAATCATGAATCATGTATTATGCAAATGTAAGATGCAGCAAGAAAATGTGATTTGTTTATCTGCTGATGAACATTGCAGGAAGAGGAAATAAAGAGCAAGTCAGCAAAGATTGAGCATGCTGAGCAGTGCTTGACAACTCTAAAGTTAGAGTTGAAGGTTAGCTTTATATATTTACATATATGATTATGCATGTTATCTATGTATTCTATATACTGCATTGAAATATGATTACATAAAGAAATTTTAACTATGATTTACAATTATCATGCACTCAACCACTGCATTTTATCATAACCCTAACTGGTTATAATCCTACATTCTTAACTGACTTGCACAAGGTTGAGTGCTTTTGCAAACGTTGTAGTATTTGACAATATGAAATGCTTACCAGGCTGCTGAGTCAAAAATCAGGAGTTATGATGCAGAGATTTCATCACTAAAGGTTGAAATCAGGGAGTTAACTGATAAGCTAGAAAATGCTAATACCAAGGCCCTGTCATTTGAGCGAGAAGCAAAGATTTTGGAACAGGAGAAGATCCATTTGGAACAGAAGTATTCATCTGAGTTCAAGAGGTTTGCAGAAGTTGAACAAAGGTGTAGAGTAGCTGAGAAAGAAGCGAAGAAAGCAACAGAATTAGCTGATAAAGCACAAGCAGAATCAGTAGCTGCTCAAAAGGAGAAAAGCGATATACAGAGGATGGCAATGGAAAGATTGGCTCAGATTGAGAGGGCTGAGAGGCAAATTGAGAACTTGGAGAGACAGAAAACAGACTTGGAGGATGAACTACATAGAATACGTGTATCAGAGATGGATGCAGTTTCTAAAGTTGCAGAATTAGAGGCTAGAGTTGAAGAGAGGGAGAAAGAGATAGAGTCACTGTTAAAAACAAACAATGAACAGAGGGCTAGTACAGTTAAAGCACTTCAAGGCCTTTTGGACTCTGAACGTGCAGCACATGCCGATGCAAATGACAGGGCTGAAGCCTCTCTCTTCAGCTACAAGCTGCACAGGCAAAACTTGATTCACTCCAGCAAGAGTTAACTTCTGTTCGACTAAATGAAACAGCATTGGATAGTAAGCTCAGAACTGCATCCCATGTAAAGCGATCGAGGGCAGATGATTGTGAAATGGGCGTGGGATCTGTTCAAGATATAGACACGAGTGACAGAATTTTCAGAGCCAATAAGAAGTCAAGGAGCACAACTAGCCCTCTTGCGTATTCACAATCAGAAGATGGTGGGTCAGTATTCAGAGGTGATGATGACAACCAGAATCAGCAAAACGATCAGGAGGATTATCAGAAGTTCACAGTGCAAAAACTTAAGCAGGAACTAACAAAACATAATTTTGGTGCCGAGCTGCTTGCTCTGAGGAATCCGAATAAGAAAGAAATCCTTGCTCTGTATGAGAAATGTGTCCTGCAGAAGTCTTAACTGTTTTTTCACTTCACTAATGACTTGTACACGTAGGGGCATCTAATCTGCTGTTAGTTTATAGAGTTGTGAGTTTATGGACCTAGGGTAAGTTCATAGTTCAGTTTGGATTGGAAATCCTAGAAATTCTGACCGTCAGTCCAAAGCTCGGAATTCCTTAGAGTGCAGCAACGTTTCTTTTCTTTTTTTTTTCAATATTGATTCAAACTGCAGAATTTTAGGATGGGGTTTTGTCTGTCCTGTGTAGGTATGCTTACGTAATTTGGTTGTTTTGGCCATGTGGGCTCGTTAGATGACTTGTATTATCTAACGGTTAATTTCTGCAGTTCTTAAGATTGTATCCGATATCCAAAACCTATTTGAAGTAGTACTCAAGTTTGATTGTATTTTTCACTTTAGTCCAATGCCAATAGCCCGAGACATTTAAGACTTGGCATCGCTTTGTCTGCAAGACAAGAACATACGAGCTTTTCAATCTGATTTTTCAAAAAGAAAATTCTTGTTTCTTTTTGTTTAGGTCTTTGCGTTTGTTTATTGGCCATGAGTTCAACACCTTTCTTTCTTGGTATGGTTTTTTCTTAGGACAACTACGAAAAGTCTACCTTGACAGACAGTTCATGATGTGAAAGCCTTCTAGTTAAATCTCTCGCCTCTTCCCAAGAACCCCTAGCTATAGGATTCACTGCGTGTTATGTATTTGCTTCAATTGCAAGGAAATGGAGTGTCGTGATTTTAAATATCTCATATCGCATATTTTATTGTAAATTTAACCATTCGTTAGTATAATTTATTTTTGTATTATGAAAAATTATATTTTTATTATATAAAATATAAAAATTTTATATTAAAATTCGTATCAAAACGTTAAATATATTTTTAAAAAATTTATCATATTATATATAATTTTTATTAAATTTTAATTCATGTCATATTTTTTATTTGTATTGTTTTTGTGATGTGTTACTATATCGTGTTTAAAATTGGTAGCTCTAATTTCTAATTTTTTGTGGGTGTTGGAATTAAGTTTTCAGTTCCATATATTTATCTTCGCTGCAATTTTTTTTAAAAAAAATCTAAAAAATAATCAGAATAGAAAAAGATAGATCAGTTGAGTAAAATGTCAACTTTCTTGTGTGATCTGTTGATAGAGCTATTATTTATAACCAAATCTAAAAATAGAGTATTCCATGAAAATGGGAAAAGAAAATTCTTCTTAATTAAGCTTATATGCCTGGTTGCGATAATGACCTTACCGTCCGTAACTTATAGCAAGCAGAAGAGAAGCGCCATGCTTTGCTCTCTTCCTTACGGAAGTAAGAGAAACAAAATTACCTGATTCGGAGAGAGTTACTTCACAAAATGGTTTCTAATGGCAACAACTTTAATTTTGTTTTCATTTGCTTTTGACTAGAAATAATGACAAAAAATTTCCAGACCTTCCTTTGTTGACAAGTTTGTTGAACTTTCTTCCATTCCTATTGCTTCTGTTGAAAGCGCATTGTCAATAGAATAGCCGAATAATGGCTGCTAAAGGAAGACTTTTCCACATTTTTAATCTCCGAATTAAGGATCCCAAGCAATTCTCAAGCGATCTCAAAGTCTTCTAGAACCTTCAATCCTATAGTAACTGTCATATTCGAACAAAATAATTAATTATTTTGAGATTCTCCCATTCTCCATCTAATCACCTTGTAATTTCATTTGAACCACCAAAAGAATTCACACAAGGTTCCAGTATTCTTGCTCGTAACACCCCATGACAACACAATGTATAGATTTTTGGGAAACAAGAATAATTCTTCTTCTAGTTGATCAGCTCAAAAGAAGTTAATAATTAAAGGAAAAACTCAAAAATAAGAATTTGCATTATACATGTTCAATGAGATTTATAAATTTATGAAATTATATTGTTTAATTGATGTAACCCTTTCGATGTTTGTATTAATGAGTATTTTTTTTAGAGAAGTACCAAAATTACTATAAGATCGGACTCAAATTTTAAGTTGATGTTTATATCTTGTGTTCACACGTAGTTTATTAATCAACAGTCGCTTGAACCTAACATTAAAATGTTGCAATGTTTAAATTAACTCGATTTTTCAAACTTGGGTTAAGAACAGTATATGTTACATGTATAGCTAATTTGGAATTTGCATATTCTATTTATAATATAAAACCAAAAGAAATTACTTGCTTAGAGAAATTTCCAACTTTTTTACAGCAAAGTGTAGATGAGGATGTAAACTCATTTATGCAGTGAAAGTAATTTCCATTCTTCTAAAAAAAATGTTATTGAAAAGAACATATAATATATATATATATATATATATAATGTATTCATCAAGAAAATGGTATAAGAACAAACGATTCAAATTTACAATTGCAAAATAGAATCCATGATAGAATTAGAAATAATTCTATTTTTGCAATCATCATGAGTCTCTGACATATTTACTATAATATGATATATGATAAATGATAAAACTAATAACATCTATAGGACTATTATTCGAAGTATATAAGAGTCATCTTTGCATAACATCCTACATTGAATGTCATAAAACGTTATGAATGGTCAAAAAATATATCGTAAATATAAATATTATGCAAATGGGTATATAAAATAGGCAACCAGCTCGCTTGTCTAGTGTTTTATTGCTCGAGAGCTCGCGTGGTTATGGCCTTATGGGCAAATCTTCCAAAGCATCTGACTCTTTTATCTTTAACAAAAGCAGACATTCACCTTATTCTTTCATTCCCTCTTTTCCTCAGCAAAATCGCAATCTGATAATTTATTTGACTATTACACCGCAACAGCAACCACACCACCAACCAAAGTAAGTCCTTGTCGTTGCTGCTGATCCACTCTTTCCATTTCTATTTTCTTTCGAGTCTGCCTTTGCTTGCATCAGAGGCTAATCGAAAGAACGAAGATCCATCACCCTGAACAACCAAGTTCGGAATTAGCTGAGGTGGGCTTTCTCTGTTATGGCTGCCATGATCGTATGAAATGAAAGGTGGGTTGTAAAACTCAACAAGTGCCGCGCTGCTACTCTTAGCCAATGGGCTTTCATGGCGGCTTCGTTTTTTCAACTTTCTATCGAGTGTATCCTTGACACTACTTGGACCGCATTGTCTAGGTTGAGTTTGGTAAAACACTTTTGAAACCACTAACTCTCCATCTTTCTCTTCTTCATTGTTGCCAAGGTGATATTGATGCATCACCCAGTTGGTTTTCTCGGGCTTCCTTTGCCTGCCATAGTTGGTGTAGAGTACTAAGATCTTTTTGAAACCTTTCACTGCTCCACCAACCAAAACTGCTCGGGTCTTGCCTGTTTTATGCCACCTTGTTTCGTTTCCATCTTCATCCGTGTGAACCTTTCTTCTCTTCCTAGTCCCGGTTGTGTATGCCTTGGAGGGTCGATGAAAGAAATGTCGAATTTGGCCATCTTTCCTTACTCCTGCACCATTAAAATGCCGACAATCAAAGGATATTTAGTTCTTCTATGCGTGAAAATAATTAGGTGAATAGCTTAATTGTATGAGTCAGAATGGAAATTAAGATATGCTAATTAATATGTATACGATTTGATTCTTGACCACTCATTTCCTTTTAGACAAGCAGCTAGGCCACTTAAAGCAATAATTAGCAAACTTATATCAGCTAATCTTCCTAACTTTGACTATTCACCAGTCATGAGGTTCGGCATCAGCACACTACTTTCAAACTAACAAAATATTATGAATTAAGATCATGGAATGAAAGGTAATCCAAAAAGTTAGTTTAGTGGTGTAAAGTCTTTTTGAGTTCTTGAGTGAAGAGAATTCATAGCAGAAAGTTTTGTGTCCAAATCTTTACTATGTCAAATTTTTTTAGATCAACAACAATCACAAAATGTAAGAAAGAATTAATCTTATAACCAATATAGTATGGAAACATCCCGTGATTATAAAAAAATTGATGAAGGGCAATGGCTAGATCCTAGGGTTAATGCTAGCAAAGTGCATAAACTTACGTTTGCTAAACCTAATTCACATGTCTCTAAGAAAATATGTGGCTTGAGTAGAACCAAAGGATCTCACGTAATTAGGCCACCCAAGAACCACTACACACCAGCAATCCTTGGCAGTTGGTATAGCCAAATTAGGTACTTCCTTGACATATACTCAACTTGGTTCTGTAAATTGCTTCAAGTTTTTACGTTTTCATCTAAATTCATCTACCAAAATAGATCATTCATAGCGGCAAAAAAAAAGTACAGATCAGTGATATAGCCCTAAAACAAAGTAGAACAATGATCAGCCCGAGCTGAAAACTTCGTATTTAAAAAGAAAAGAAGTTGAAGAAAACCCCCTAAATGTTCAGAAATCTGGTAGGTTTGGAGCTAAAATTAAAGCATCAAAGTACCTGGCAGCCTCTCTGGATGAGTATAGCAAATCCCATTTTCTCCTTCCAGCGTTGGAATAAACTCATCGATCAAAGGATGAATCTTGCGCATATCAGATATTACCTTTGCCTCTAAATGCTCTAGAATTTCTTGGTCAGTCGGATCAAACTTCACTCCCGCTGGTAACCCCGGCAAATCATGAATTCCCGCCTAACCCCACAAAAAAATGATAGTATTTTAGTACATGAAACTGTATGCATTAAACCTACAAAAATAAAACTATATGAGTAAATTATGTACCTGATCTTGGTAGTGCATGTTATGGCCACATGAAGGGCAAACAATGGTTCTGATTTCTTGAATCTTGGAGTCGGAAACAGATGCAGTGGCGGCGACGGTGGCGGCGGTTCTTTAGTGGCGGCTGATGTAACTAACTGTAGAGCACTATCGTCGTCAGGGTTGTTGCACCATGTCATCTCTCTTGTTCTGTTGATCTTATGCCCATCACAAAGCTGAATTCTGCTTCTACCTTCTTCGCCCACTTCTTCAACACGCACACGAAATCCTAGCCAGACTGACACACAAAACAAAACCAAACAAAAAATAAAAAACAAACAAGTAAAGCGAAACTTGTCTCTTTTAGAGCACGTTTTCAGTTACCCACTTTTTCTTTCTTGATGCTTTGCAAGAATTTAATTCTTCCACGCTTTTTTCTTTTCCCAAATTTTCTGCTTATGATTGAGGACGTAGGATAGCCGCTCCTGTGTGCTATGTACACAGTTCCTGGCCAACAGAGAGAGAAGGAGAGAAGAGAATGGAGGTTAAAGGGAAAGTATAAAAGAAAAAAGAGAATTAATGGGATTTATTCACTTTAATTAATTCTTTTTTTTTCAGAAATATAATAATGAAAATTTATAGGAAATGTTACTTGGACGTCAAGTTTGGTTATGCTAATGTATATACGGTCGTATGGCAGATAAGCAGTGTTTGTCTAAACATAAATAAAAAGGATTTAGACCAACACTGTTTTAATTAAAAGCTTAATAAGGAAATTAATTAAGTTAGCAATGAATTACTGATTTAAATAAAATAAAAGAAAAGAGTTGAGTGGAGAGAAGGCAAGCAGGTATTGTTTCCAGGCCGACGTTTTACCTCTTGAGAGGGAGTTGGGGATCTTAGCTCCAGTGTCAAATTGGAGTATTCTTAAAGCTACGTAACCAAAATAAATAGTAATATTAATAACAATAATTGGTGAAAATATGCAAATAACTATTGTAACATAGAAATACGAAAGAAACAAATTTGAATGTAAATATATTCACCAAACTTTTTGTACATATAACTATATAAATCCATTTCTTCACGTAGACTTCTAATGTTAAGCAAGGAATATTCACCAGTGCCCTTTCTCCTTCTTTTAGGTTTAGAAGCATGTGTTACTTTGAATGAAATATTGGAAGTTTAAAGCTAAAGTTTCTCATGTTCGTTGTTTAATTTGTATATTTAATTATTATAAGTGTTTGGTTTATGTTGACAAGTACTCCTCCAATTAATTATGCTTTTTTCAAGAAAATATCATAATTTAAAAATAAAGAAATATACCAATTTTATGATATAAACTTCGAATTCAATTTTATATTTTAATATATTTTGTGTAAATAGGCCCGCACCAACTTTCAAGTCGGTGAAAATTATATGTATTATATATAAATTACAAAACCAGATATGCTGTTAAATTTTGATTAGTGTTAACAAGTACGTATCTAATCTAAAACCTTGAAAAAGCTAGCATCCTTAGCTTATTTCGTGTTTTTATTGAAGGTTATTGAATGTACTAGATTAATTAAGAATTATGCACACAAAATTTCAGAGTTACAAAAAATATTTTGAATATGACTTAACTAAAATATTCAATTTAACACTTTGAAACTTTCTTTATTATATTTTATTAGTCATTTTATAATTAAGTGCCAAACATTGCCTTAGGCAGTACGAATATACCCAATCAGCAGCTGGCTAGGAGAAAATTTAGGATAACCATGAAATCGTGTCAGCAGCCTGCACGTTTCTGAATGTATATATTTCCATAAAATTCTCTCAGAAAACCCATCGTTGAACACAAAGATAAAGATGATCTGATGGTGTGCTTTTTGATCCAACGTCCGAGAGGCAAGCATTGTAGGAGAGTTGAAAAGTACCTGACCGTGGAAAATCACAATCCTCCACGTAATTAACTTATATGTCATAGCCGACATGACATGTCGTGGATAATATAAACGGTTTTCTTTTTTAATGTTCATGTGCGAATGCTTCTCTCAGAAGCTACGCAACTGTAAGAAACTTGTTTATTAAGCTTTTGAACTTTAACGTATGGCTCAGGCTTTGGTTCCCCAGATACCTCCATTAGAATAATTGTCCCTTTATCGGATCAGGTTTTGGCTGCGTCTGTCAGATGAGTTTCTCTCTTATGTTCATACAATTTCATAAAAGAAAACCCCAGGTTGCTTTTGTTTGGCAGACAAAGAAAATATCCAATAAATCAATAGAGACGTGCATAAAATCAAACAAAAGAATGACTGGTTTCGCTTTTCAAAGCTTAATTGGCAACCCTAGTTTGGGGTTAGAGGAGACAGGATGAGATTGCCAGGCAAATTCAAGATCATTTTCCAGCGTTTGATTCCCAGTCAGGAGTCAGGGATTCACACTTCTTCTAATTAGAACTGAAAGTGGAAGGTCATTTCAAAGTCTTTACTGGGAATCAATGACTTCTTTGCAACTTCTAACTTTTCCGCAAACAATTATTTTTAACCCTTCAGTTGTGCCAAAGCATTTGCATGGTCCCTAACTAAAAGTTATGCTGGAATATTAAATTATCAGTTTTATCAATTTTAATTTAATGGGGAGCTTTGAAATATGATATTAACAATGAAAAAAGATGAGATGAGTATAATGGAAAGAGAGGTGATCAGCTTTAGATATAAATTCTTTTGAAATTCTTTTGAAAATGGAGTGTGTATTGCACTTCCATTACGACGAAGAGATGATTAATTAGCAATTGAAAATTTCTATCTTGGTTTAATTAGAATTCGTTAATTTTTTTCATTGGAAAATATAAAAAAAGAAGAATTCAAACTTTAAATTTAATCAATTTTTTTAAAAAATAGCAGTCGTTCGATTAACCCTTGATCATTAGAATTTGTTAATTAGACATACAATACAAAGACTTTTGACTTAAAAGACATAGTGATTATCAAAGCCAAATGTGTATAATTAATTTGCGAGTACAAGTTCTTGACTAACAATTGTATTAATTGATAGTTGCTACTTAGGAAGCTTGTATGGTATTACTTGCTACTTACTTAGCAAGTAATTAAATATTTCATGTTTCTACATACGATGATGTATTTTATGTTAGTCATAAAAGGCTAGTCATTCTTTGATTTTAATCATATGATATGTACACCGAAACAAATAAATTGTACTCTTTTTTGTGGTAATTGACACTTATTTATTGATTTTCTTCTTAACAATGTACTAATTAATTCTACAAAAAAATTGTACTAACTAATTATGTTATGCATATACATTGATATTAATTAGTTTATTTTTTATTGCAATTTTAAACTTATATGTATATATTGTTAGAGTATATCATACAATCAATTGGATTTGAATTAAGTATTTTAAAAGACCCAAAAGATCCAATTTAGTTGGACTAAGATTAAGGCCTTTTTAGAGTTTTGTTAAGAGGCACTATAAAAACAAGATTAAGTCTAAAAGTTAGATAGAATATTTTTTATAGCCCCTCTGCCTCTTGGAGCTAACACTCTCAGAAACAATTCCATTCCTCCTCTCTTTGCTTCCGATCACACTTTGTCTCAGGCAAATGTCTTGTTTTGCATCATACTCGTGTGGATACCGTTAGAGGGCTTCTCTCAGCTAGGAGTCTTGAGTTAACGATAAATCGAGGCTATTCATGGGTTGCCATATTCAAAAGTTGAACATTCCTACACGAGTCACACCAAAAAGGTTAGATTCTATCCCGAAAACAATCTTGTTCCATGATCCTGGTGATTTTGGTTTTGTTGTTTTTCTAATCTGTTATTTGTTTTTGTGTATGACATGATAAACCGAGACAACGAAACCTTATAGTGGTATCCAAGCTAGTGTGCAAACGGCTTCGAGATAGCGAATTCGATTCGCGATGATGCTGTTTTATTTTAAGTTGTTACAGATTTAATTTTAATTTTAATTTTCAAAATTCGTTATGGCAACCTAAAATAATTGTAAGACAATTATAGATTTAAATAAACTCTGTAGGGATTTGTTAATTAAAAGTTATATGTTAGAATTCTTTTTAAACTTGCAATTAAAATGTTGTCAAAATTGTTTGGCATAAACCCTACATGCTTTTATATCATATAATTGACAGTTGTCAAAATTGTTTTGACAAAAATCCTGTAAGCAACCTTGTAGTTGCCACCCTTGTAAAAAAAATTAATTGTCTTATTTTATTTAAAATATATTTTAATTAAAATAAATTAGGATAAAAGTTATCCTAATAAAAGTTTTAAATTAAATATATTTTAAAGAAAGATATTTTTTAAAATAAATTTGGATAAGAGTTATCCAATGGTTTTTGAAATTTTAATAAGATTAAAATTTCAAAAATATTATCTTGATAAAATTTTGTTTTAAAATATATTCTATCTTAAATTAGATAAGAGTTATCCAATGGGTTTTGAGATTTTAATAAGATTAAAATTTCAAAAAGAATTATATTGATAAAATTTTTATTTTCAATATTCCCTATATTAAATTGGATAAGAGTTATCCAATGGTTTTGAGATTTTAATGAGATTAAAATTTCAATTAAGCACAAATTGAATTTTAAGAATTAAAATTAAATTAAAATAGCATTGATACCCATAATTAATTAAAATTTGATTAATTAAAATTAGAATTAATTAGGAAGCATGCAAATTAATATGTGATATTGCTATATATGCTTGATGCCTGATTCGTATGTGATATGGATGGTTGCATAGTGCATGGTGCATGGTTATGGGCCTAGGTTTACATGGGTTGTAATTTATTTAAATAAATTTAAATTGGGCCTGCAAGCCTTGATTTATTTGTAATTTATTTATGTAATAGTTACATAGATAAATTAGAATTATCTTGTAAAATGTACAATATTTGGAGCCAAGATGGTCCGAAGCTAAGGTGAACCGAGGTGTGATGCTTGAAACCGAAGAGAAGGCATTTAGAAAAACAATGTATCCTTAGGTTCTTTTGTAATAGAAAGGTCATAACCATGTCACGTTTAATTTTATGTTTTTACTTATATATGTTGATATATATGTTAGAAAAGCATGCTAGGTGAGACGGTAAAATTAAAAATCCCTCAAAATAAATATTAAGTCAAAGATAACAAATAAAGATGCCTTCCAATATGCATGTGAAATAGACTTTATTCGATATTGGGCTACTTTGGCTCAGTTAAGGCCATACCTACCTTAGGAATTCACATTGCATGAGATAATAGTTATCTCCAAGTGTATTGGGTCAGACTTAACTAAATCAAATTAGGGCATTGGCTCAGTCAAACCTAATAAGATTTAGAGGCATATGTTGGGCTTTAACCCATATGATGAGTTAGAATAAGAGCTGTTCACTCAACTATCTAGGAGTTGCATGAGATGCAATTGACAAGAGTTGTCTATCTAAATAATCTCATTGGACGCATTAGCTCAACTAAAGTTATAATAGACCAAATATGGATCCTGGCCCACTAGGAAGTCTAAGCGAAAAGGCTTCCCGAGTTGATAGTGAGGGCTATTAACTTAAGAAAAATAGTGGGAGCAATTCATTTAATTAAAAGACCATAACTAAATGATTTTAATCACAATGTTACTTACTTGCATATTTTATGATTGTAGAATTGTCATGGCAAACAACAATTTATCCCTTTGTTCTATCCTTGAGAAGGATAACAAGTTGATTGAGGCAAACTTCTTATACTGGTACAGAAATTTAAGGATAGTTCTCACTCAGGAAAAGAAGTTATATGTTCTAAGCATGCGATCCCTACTCAACCCCGATAGAATACTTCCACTACTGATAAGCAAGCTTATCAAAAGCATTTGGATGATGCCATTGATGTGCAGTGCCTAATTTAGCTTCCACAAGTTCTGAACTCCAGAAGCAACATGAGAATATGAAACCGTTTGATATGATCGGACATCTCAAGGAAATGTTCCAAGAGCAAGCACGGTACGAACGTTATGAGGTGTCTGAGGCGCTTTTCCAGAGCAAGATGGCTGAGGGAGCTCCGGTGCACACTTATGTACTTAATATGATTAGGTACATTGAGAGGATAGAAGCACTGGGCTTCACCATGCATAAAGAGTTGTCAGTTGATTTCATCCTCCAATCTTTACCGGATAGCTATAGTTCGTTTGTGTTGTACTACAACATGAACAGTATGGATAAGACACTGGCAGAATTGCTCAACATGTTGAGAACTGTTGAGCAGGACTTGAATAAGTCAAGGCTTACTTCTGTTATGGTGATTGACAAGACCAAATCCAAAGGCAAAGGCAAGCCTAAGGGTAAGCCCAAGGGTAATAAGAAGGAAAAGGCTAAAAAGCTCAAGCCATCTGGCGGAGTTGCTAAGACAGGAAAGTGCTTCGATTGCCGTAAGACTGGTCATTGGAAGCGAAACTGCACTGTGTACCTTGAGGAGTTGAAGAAAAAGAAAGGAAGTGAGAATTCCACCTCAGATATATATGTGATTGAGATAAATCTGTCTACTTCTTCATCTTGGGTATTAGATACTGGATGTGGTTCTTACATTTACATGAATGTGTAGTGACTAACAAGGAGTAGAAAACTTGTCAAGGGCGAGGTGGTCCTACGAGTTGGAAATGAAGTAATGGTTGCTGCATAGCTATAGGAACGAATAATAAATGAACATGAACGAATCAACAACAAATGACACTTTATATGAACGAACAATAAACGAACATAAACGAGTCTGTTCTTGAACAAAAACGAACGAACCATACCTTTGCTCATGTTCGGTTCGTTTAACAAACGAACACTAAAATGTTGTTCGTGTTTGTTTGTTAAGCTTAATAAATGAACATAAACGAACAGAAACCGAACAGGTTCATGAACGGTTCGTCGAACGTTCTATTCGTTTACACCCCTAGCTATTGGATCTATCATGTACGCCATGTTATGTACGAGCCTTGATGTCTCACATGCTTTAAGCATGGCGAGCAAGTATCAAGCTGACCCAGGTGAGCGTCACTGGGTAGCAGTTAAGAACATTCTTAAGTACTTGAGAAGGACTAAGGATGCCATCTTAGTATATAGAGGAGAGAATGAGCTCATTGTAAATGTTACACTGATGCTAGTTTCCAGTTAGATAAGGATGACTTTATGTCACAATCTGATTATGTGTTTTGCCTAAATGGTGGCACTATAAGTTGGAAAAGTTCAAAACAAGAGATAGTGGTTGATTCTACAATAGAGGCTGAGTATATAGTGACATTAGATGCAGCTAAGGAAGTTGTTTGGATCAAAAAGTTCATCATAGAACTTGGATGATCTCTAGCATTGCTAATCTAGTGGTACTCTATTGTGACAATAATGGAGCCATTGCACAAGCTAAGAAATCTTGGTCTCACCAGTGGTCTGAACAAATACTCAGGCCCTTACATGATCAATTGGCTATAGTGCAAGTGGGAGAATGTTAGTGTATGCACTATGAGCCAATCAGATTTGGACTTGTATTACACTTATGACATTGTGATTGTTTATGTTATTTAATAATACATGGCATTTATTTATCATTATTGATCATATTTAATTTGATCAAGTCATAATCAAAGGATAAAGTCCCTAGAATAGTGGATTCATATCAAAGAATCAAAGTAGTGACTTTGATAATGAGATCCTTATGATACAAAGAATACTATTCTTAAATATCATTAGTCGTAGTATCACTGAGAAGGGACGCCAGTGATACAGTAAGACTAACATGTGTTAAATTCTTTTGGGTGACTGATCTCATAAGTCATGGATATGGTGATATCCAGATCAACACATGGGTGATCATTGTGAATGAATACACTGGATTGACCCATCTTAAGAACTCTATGTGGATCGTTACATTAAGTGTCATTAGATGTTCTCAAATGGTAATGGTATATGTGATCCTTAGACTTGAGATCACTATGGTATCCTATGTGTGATTGGTGTACTTGATGCTGGTAAACGTAGCTTAATGAAGGTTGCAAGTAAGACAGTAACTGGGTACATAAATCATATGAGGGTTGTGTGTAAGGACTGCGTGGCACTTTATTCCCGCAGGACCCAAGAGGTGGCCCCTGTATCCCACTCATCCGTACTGCCTTCTCTGGGCCCACTGGCCTTCAAGGTTTTATTTCACATCCGCATGTCTTGAACCCTTTACCTCTTGCAAGTGTTGAGACATGCTAACCATTAGGCCGAGGCCGTGGGTTGCCATATTCAAAAGTTGAACATTTCTATATGAGTCACACCAAAAAGGTTAGATTCTATCCCAAAAAGAATCTTGTTGCATGATCCTAGTGATTTTGGTTTTGTTGTTTTTCTAATCCGCTGCTTATTTTTGTGTATGACATGATAAACCGAGACAATGAAACCTTACATATATATTCTCATATAAAGAAAAAAGAAATAACAATTAAAAGTAGTATCAAATGCAAACCTTGAAATTTGACTCAATCGATCATGTGTTTATTTATAAGGACGGAAGGAGATTGCTTCATATTTAAGATTCAAATCCAAGCTTATGTAATTTCTCTCGATAGCCTCTCTCTCTCTCTCTCTCTATATATATATATATATATATATATATATATATAAATAATTAAATGCTAGGTTGAGAATCAAGACTTGATTATAGTAGCCGCCAAAATTCTATGAAACAACTAGCAGCGTTGATGGAAAATGTTAAATAAGTTCAATTTTTTTTTGTTTTTTATGTCATTTTTCAACTTTGTAATGAACATGAGAAGCAATATATACTTATATATATTATCCCTTTTTTTTCATTCCCCACCAATATATTTACCTTCATTTTCACATTTTTCTTCCTACCAAAACAATATTAACTGTGAGACATGTCAATGAAAATACGCTAAAGGCTCAATTTAGGATTAAACTTTTGTGAGATTTCTCAATTAAGAATACAATATTTAATTTTGATCAATTAAATACTAAACGTTTTTGAATTTGTTCAATTTAGGACTTCTTAACGAAGCTGAAGTATACGCACTGTTAAAAATAATAACGGCATTTAATAAAGACACGTGACAGCAATTTAGTGGGACACGTGGCAGTGTAATTATATTTATTTTCTTGTAATAGGTAAAAATACGTGGGGCACATGGCAGCATTTAAGTGAGACACGTGGCAGCAAGTGACACGTGGCAGTGTAATTATATTTATTTTCTTTTAATAGGTAAAAATACGTGGGACACGTGGCAACAAATTGACACGTGGCAGCATTTTAGTGGGACACGTGGCAGTGTATATATATTTATTTTCTTTTAATAGGTAAAAATGCGTTGGACACGTGACAACATTTTAGTGGGACACATAGCAGCAATTTGTCCTTTCATCGTCATCCGCTCTCTTTAACGGCGTATGTAACTCACACGTTAAAATGTCCTAAATTGAACAAATTCGAAAACGTTTAGTCCTTAATTGATCAAAATTAAAGATTGTATCCTTAATTAAGAAATCTCGCAAAGGTTTAATCCTAAATTGAGCATTTAGCCATGAAAATAATTGCAAGTTTGTAAGTATATTAAAGAGAAAAGATTAGTGTTTAGACCTTTCTTAGTATTACAAAATTATAGAAAGTGCTCTTTCTTGTAATGTTTTGTAATTAAGAATAATTTTCATATTCATAAAGCATTGGAAAATGCTGTATTTATCCCACATTCTATCACTTTTGAGTTTATGTTTTATTATATATAAAAATTAGGGATCTCAAATTCAAAATTATTTAAATTATTTTAAAAAGTTTTAATTTAATTAGTTAATAACGTACTTTTTTTGTATTAAAATTTTAAAAATATCACATCAACGTATGATATTCCACATGCAAGGTGTATAAAATTAAGTCCAAAATTTTATGATTCTTAAAACTAAAAAATTAAAAAAAAAAATGAAAACTGAATCCAAGGAAGCTATTTCAATCCCATTTCTGATTTAAAGGGGTACAGTAAATGCGTAAATAAAGGTAAAAATGTTCATGTTCTTGCATATGATTAATGCTCAGAAAAGCTTTTGTCCATTTAAAGGTGCTAGGACCTCTAGGAGGCATATTACTTGGGCTAAGCCTGCCCTGGATCAGAATCGATTTTTCTTGCATTTTGTCAATGTCGTTACCAATCGCGACCCAAGTCTCATATCAGCTTCCACCGACTGATGACGCTGACAAAGAAATTACAACTACCATTATGGATTCTTCCTCAACAATAGAGTTAATAATTTAATCATAAGTTGTAACCAAAAAAATAATTTAATCATAAGTTAAAAATATGGATATTTTGAAGAACATTCCACAGTCCATCATGTCAGCTACATTTAACAGTTTTGTGTCGTATATAACATGAAATTTTCATGTAAAAATCATATTAATATATAAAATATACATTTTTATTTTATTTTCTTATATTTATATATAATTTTTATTAAATTTTAATTCATTTCATTTTTATTTATTTATTTTTTTGTCGATATCATGTCGCTTATTCGTTCATGTGTCTAGAATTGCCAAGGATCATCCAATTGCTTCTGTCATATTTTTCAACTTAAAATAGTAAGGAAATCTGGACTTAAGCATAAACAAAACTTTAAAAAAGCTATACCTGCGTGTGTATGTATGTGTGTATATATATATATAATTATTACATACATTGTTGGTAAAATTTTTTTATTTCATAAGCAATATTAGAATCATAATACATGTACTATAAAATATTAAAAAAATAAAAAATAAATAAAATAAAACATATGTCATGATTTTATCTTCATTTGTGGAGAAAAAAACTCCACCATGTATGGTATAATTATCTTTTATATATATATATATATATATATATATTTATATATAATGCTACTATAAGGGACAAAGCAAAGAGAATCTAATGAAAATTTAGGATTTATAATTTACATTTAAATAAAGTAGACAAGAATAATTGGAGGGAGAATCAAAGTACAAACAAGATGATATTAATTTTATTAAATTATTGGATAATGATTTACAAGAAGAAGGTTTAAGTAAAATGATGGAACCATGACAAGCTGAAAAGGTGTACGCAGAACAAGGAATTGATTGAAAGAAAGAAATCCAATAAGAAAAGGGGGAATGGGGTCCCTTTCTTTCATCACTGTTGCCACACGGAAACAAAGATTAATAATCACCGCCCAAACACAAGATGCCAGTGAAGCCAACCCCTTCCGGTCTTCCGCCTTGACAGAATGTCGATCTTATGGTCAGATTAATCTCATAAAGATAAACAATCACGGTGTAAAAACAAGCCAGTGAAGCTAAACCTTCTAATTTTCTCTTTCGCTCTTTTCAACTTCATCTTTAAAATGAAATCGATTTTACTGTAAAATTAATCTCTTTCCGTGCATTTCAATCTTTTTTCACAAAATTCTTCCTCATTGTCTAACTTTGTCTTGCACCTATTTTGTAGACATCCTACGAGCATGTGTACAATCTGATTTAGCTTTTTCTCATCCTCTTAATTCCCCCAAAAGAAGTAAAATCCTCAAGAACAAAATTGCTTGCTTACAAATGGTTAGAGCGGTGGTATACCTGAAACTTTTGGCTAATTCTACCTAATTACAGGCCTCAATTTCCAAGTTGTTCAAAATGGTTGCCACTTGAGACATAGAAGGCCTGTCTTTTCTGTAATTACCAACGCAAGCTGAAGCAACTTTAGCCAGTCTAACAAGGGGTTCTGTATCAGAAGGAATTACAAGTCTTGGGTCCAAAAGTTCACTAAACTTTCTCTCCTTAATCAATGGCAATGCCCATCTAACAAGCAACCCTTCTTCACTTCTCCTCCCGGTCAAAATCTCCAACAAAACCACCCCAAAGCCATAAACATCGCTTTCCTTGCAAGAACCGCCTCCTATTTCAACCCAATACTCATCGTCTACATACCCCACAAGCCCTCTCTTCTCTTTGGGTGCCAAGAATGATAGCCCATAATCACATAACTTAGCAGTAAATGTCACATCTAATAATACATTTGATACCTTAATGCATCCATGGATTATGATTGGTGCCAACCCTTCGTGCAAATACTGAATCCCTCTAGCAACCCCTGCAGCAACCCTCAAACGCTTGCTCCAATCTAACAATGCTGCAGCATCGGAGTTTTCATGTAAGTAAAAATCCAAATTCACCATGCCAACAAACTCCATTACAATAATTCTCTCACCTGGTGCTTCTGAAAACCCTATGATGGGGACTATGTTAGGATGTTTAGCTAAAGACAGTGTTTTGATTAAGGAAGCAAACCCGAACCCAGCATTGCTCAATACCAGCCGTGGATGTATTCTTTTCACCGCAACAAGCTCCCCTCTCGGCGACATGCCTGCATAAACAGTACCTAAGCGGCCTTTTCCGACGATTCTTCTGTGATTAAAGCCATCAGTCGCTGCATCTATATCCGTTAATTGATACGCGCTTGCGCAAAGCTGGACTGGCACTTCTCGTTTTTGATCGGATTTTGCTGGTTTCTTTCTGCAGATGATGAACAGGAAGATGCCAAGAATGAAAAGAGAGATTGATAGAAGAACCAATACCAAATCATACGCAACGTCCTCACCCCGGCTCATGTTTTCTGTGCTAAATGTATGGTCTTTGGCTAATGTTTATGACTTATTAAATGGTTAGGAGAATTGGAGAAATTAGAAGAAAAGGGTGGCTGACAGGTCCATAAAGTAACGTGTTCAAAAGGCTTACTCCTATTTATGGGATTGAACTTTGAAGTTTGAATAAAGATTGAAGAGTTAATGGACGAGTTGAGTAAGTGCATAGGCTTTGACAAAATGGGATTCATTTGCAAAAGAGTTGGTGTTCTACCCCCAAATAAAGGGATACAATTGGTTTTTGGTGGCCGCCTCCATTGTACTTTTACGGTAGAAAAATTTAAACAGATAAATATAGAGAATATCATGCTCAATCCTCTAAAAACATTAATAAGTATACTTGAATTCATTAGAATGGATTGATTGGGATTAGCAATCTTTCATGTCTAGACCTTTTAAGAGATTATGTATCTCAATCACTAAGATATGATTGGAAAATGGGAACCATAACCTATTTATATCTATAATAATATATATTATTTTATTTTGACCCATCATAAATTAAAATAAAATATTGGATCTCTAGCAAAGCTCATGCCAAAATTAGATTCTTTAAAGTCCAATAACTTTAACATTACATTATCACACTTTTAAATAGACTAAACATATTAGATAGTTTATAATGTATAATTAATTGATATATGTAGACCCACTTAAAAAATTTCTCAATTTTTACCTCTTACGCAGAAGACTCTTAAGTTGTAAGGTGTGAGGAGAGTAATATGAACGTAATCTTCTTTTCATATTAGCAAAAAAAATATTTTAATAATTTGAATCCAAGACTTTCAAGTCACATGAGAACCATATATGATAGTGTAAATTAAATTGTAATAAGATAAGGTTAATTTGGAGAAAATGCTTGAGACTCGACCACATCGTTTTGGGACAGATTCTGGCTGTCCTTTGCTTTGTCATGTCGTGAAGCTTAGGCAGCAAGCTCTTAATTCATTACTTGGCCTTTGTTAGATTCTTCAAAAATAAATTTGCTAATTGGTCAAGAGTTGCAAATGTGAAACGGCAAAACTATCTTATCCTGAATGCGATATGGATAATGAAAGATCAGCTCAACTTTGAATCCAATCCAAGGCATCTTTCGATTAGAATTTTCCTGGTTCAAAACCAGATAAGTTAAACTAATCAAAAATTAAATATAGCCGCAGAAAAAATTGAGGCAAGTACATTAAACATGAATTGTCTGATTTTGAGTAAAAATTTAAATGATCATACTTGCGTCTTCAAAATTCAAAAATTTCGCATGTTTTTTTTAATCTAAAAACAAACAAGAACAGAACTCCAGAGTCTATTGTTTAGACACAAATATCAGTCATCCAATTGGTTTCATAAGTTAATTGAAAAATACAGTCTCAATAATCTCAACGAAACACAACGGCAATTTACCAATCATTTAAATCACAGTTTAGTTGCAACAAACGCAGGTAGTAGTTTGTCGAGTTCGCACCTAAAAGAATGGCTGGAAGGAAGTCGTTTCAAGTTTGGTAAGAAGAAGCTTCAGGGCATATTGAAAGCCTGTATTTTAAGTCAGTAATGTACCTAACATGAGATTTAAGTGCTTGTACTCATCTCTATTTATGTCAGCACACATTTATAGACTTTTAAAATAAATTAGCACTAGGTAAAGCAGACAATTCATGCGTAAAATTTGTGTTTGTATTATGTAAAATCGTATTTATGTAAAATAATACATAAAATTTTCTTATTAAAATTACTATTCACAGTTAAATGTAACTCTTTTTAGCTTTTGCATATTCATTCTGTGTTTTTCTATTCGTATAATTTTTTTATTATATTATTATATTTGTTGGGGTTTGCCTTGAATCCCACATCGAAAGTATAGGAGAAGTTATAAGGGTTATTCCCTTATAAATAAAGTGTTAGGCTTGGTTTGTAAAATATCCCATAGAGTTATAAAGTTGGGCTATTATAAAAGGGTGTAGTTGGGCTCTTTGGGTAGTTGGGTTGGGTTTGTAAGGAGTTTGCAATTTTTCTCTTCTAAAAATTGCACAGTTGTAGTTGTTTGATTGTTTATTAAATTGGTTGGGTGGTTGTAGGCCAAATTGGTTGGGCCAAACCACATTAAAATTATTGTGTTTGTTTTTGCTTTCCTCTATTTTTGTGGGTGTTTGGTTTGAGGGATATTTTTCCCAACAAGTGGTAATAAGAGCTGAAGGTTCGTGACCTTGCGAGAGGAGGAAAGCTATGGCTGAAGGTATGTCTGGAGGTATGCCTAAGTTTGAGATTCCTTTATTTGATGGTAAAAGTAATTTTATGTTATGGCAAAGTACGATTCAGGATCTTCTAGTGCAACAAGGTCTAGATTTGGCATTAGAAGAAAATAAGCCAGATGGAATATCTGATAAAAATTGGGTTAGAATTCAGAAGAGGGCTGTGAGCACAATTAGATTGGCACTTGCTCCAGAGATTAAGTATACTGTATTAACTGAGACGACACCAACCGGATTGTGGAAGAAGCTGGGAGACATCTATGCGTCAAAATCGCTGACGAATAGATTGTGTTTGAAGATGGATTTGTATTCTCTGAAGATGGATGCAGGTAAGAGTCTCCATGATCACTTAAATGAATTTAATAGATTAGTTTCACAATTATTAGCTATTGATTCTAAAGAGTTGAAAGAAGAAGAGAAGGCATTACTGTTGTTGTCATCTTTGCCCAAATCCTATAGACCGTTAGTTCAGACTTTATTGGTAGGTAAAACTACTTTGACGTTGGATGATGTGATTGCTGTGCTGCGTGAGAATGAAAGATTTATGGGCAAAGAAGATTCTTCATCTGCGAGAGGTGTACTAGCTGCTGTGGAAGATTCTACTCGAGGGAGGACTAATGAGAGACATGGTGGATCAAGAGGGAGATCAAGATCAAGATTCAGAGATTATAGTGAGGTGGAATGTTATTATTGTGGAGAGAAGGGTCATATTCAAGCACGTTGCAAGACATTAAGAGAGGATATGACTGCATTCAAGAAGGCTCAACAAAAGAGTGATGATGGAAAGAAGAATGAGACATGTGTTGTTTTGACTGATTCGGATGATGATGTATTGGCAACTTGTTTAGATGGGCCTCATACTTATGAGAAAAGTTGGGTTTTAGATTCAGCTGCATCGATGCATATTTGCAATGATAAAGATCGGTTTGATGAATTGAAAGAGGTTGAAAGTTTAGGCAATATTGCGGTTGGGAATGGTAATCGAGTGAAGATTGAAGGTATTGGGAGTGTTCAACTCAGGCTTCATGATGGTGGTGTCAAGACTCTTCGTAATGTGAGGTATGTACCCAGTTTTAGCTACAATTTGATTTCTTTGGGTGAGTTAGCTTCACGTGGGTACACATATGTTGGTAATAATGATTGGTGCAAAGTATACAAGAATGGTGGTTTAATTTTGCAAGGAAAGAGGAATGAGAAACAACTATATTTGCTTAATGATGCAAAGGATAGAGTTGTTTCCAAGAGTAAGAAGATTCAGAGGCATGTTAGTTTTTCAGATGTTGTTGAGCAGTTTGGGGATTCAAGTCAAGGGAGGATTTGTTGGGGTTTGCCTTGAATCCCACATCGAAAGTATAGGAGAAGTTATAAGGGTTATTCCCTTATAAATAAAGTGTTAGGCTTGGTTTGTAAAATATCCCATAGAGTTATAAAGTTGGGCTATTATAAAAGGGTGTAGTTGGGCTCTTTGGGTAGTTGGGTTGGGTTTGTAAGGAGTTTGCAATTTTTCTCTTCTAAAAATTGCACAGTTGTAGTTGTTTGATTGTTTATTAAATTGGTTGGGTGGTTGTAGGCCAAATTGGTTGGGCCAAACCACATTAAAATTATTGTGTTTGTTTTTGTTTTACTCTATTTTTGTGGGTGTTTGGTTTGAGGGATATTTTTTCCAACAATATTATGTTTAAAATTATCAAATTAATCTGCAGAGTAACACATAATACACGGATTTTTATACAAGATGGCCCTGTGAAAGAGCAAGTTTCCAAAACGGGCCAAAAGATGCCAAAAATACATTGGATCAGAATCTAGTTACCCATTGTGGCCCAACATAAAACAGTGGTAGGAACTGTCATTAGGCTTTCCGGCTTCATGAGTGAGCTTTGCTTTGAATTTGACTTATGGAAAGCCGCCGACAGCCAAGAAACAAAACGAACTTGGCTCCTCGTAAATAAAGCCCTAGATTCACAACAGCGTAGACCCAAAATGCTTGTGTTGCTTTCATCTTCAACCTGTAACAATTTGTCACTTTTCATTCTTTCCCTGAACGATAAGAGGCTTGATAATTGGATTGGGAAAAGAGTTTACATACTGAGATTTCAGAAAACGAATTTTTCCTACTCGAAAACGGGACACCATACAAAAGAGGAGATAGCTTTCAATAAATTTTGACCATTCAACTATGGTCCCAATCACCAAGGAGCTGCATTCAATGTTTTTCCAGCAGAGACAGTGAGAGGACTTTTCAGGCCTTTTAAGCCACCCGTGCACCGACGGTTTACGATTTTGGCAATTACTAAAAGCTACCCACACTTGGGACTTGTTCTGAGTCCAAAATAGAAGGGTGAAAATGGAACTTAGCTATGTCTTTTATGAAATAAGTCCATAACCTTTCTTGTAGCAAAGATTTTCCTTTCTAAACAAAAAAAAAAGCGAAGATTTTCCTTTTTTTTAATTTCTCGATATTCAAATATTATTTTAAATTTCAATTAATTCAAAATTAAATTATGGTTGAATTTAATATGATAAAGTTTTTTAATGCTGTTTTTTGTATAAACCACAAATATTTTTGTTTGTTTTAACAATTTGAGATTAATTCTGTTTTAGATTTTATCACAGTTAAAGCTCCTCACATTTCTTTAAAGATGTGTTTAGTGAAAGTCGAATCTAAAAGCTCTTTTCACAAATTTAATCTGTGTTGTCAACTGAACCACAACTCATAAGTTAATTCTGTTTTTTTTTATTCATAATATTCGAACTCGAAATATTTCGATATTCGAAAATCACTTTAAACTTCAATTAATTCGAAATCAAGCAACAATCATACTTGATACAAAAAATTTTCTTAATGTTTTTTTTTTCATTTACAATATTCATACTCAAAAAATTATTTAAAAAATTCCAAATTTTTTTGACTCGATTCAACGTACATCGGTGCAATAAGATTTCTTTGCTGCAGCCACATTGCTGATGGAGAATATGGAAAGCTTTCTGTATCATGTTGAAACCAAACCTCACCTAACCCAGAGGAAAAACAAAAACAAGTGGATTACGGCCTATTATGTCGGAATTTTGTCTTATCTTAGGTTGCCTGCAGACTTCACCGGCATTTGAATTTCCAATGCAGAGCTCGCTCGAAGCAGTGGTAATGATCACTGGGAGCAGTGAAAGTAAGATTCTGGCGCGGGTTTAATGTGCATTAAACTGTCAAATCCTCGGAAATGATTGATAGCTACCAGAAATTTTTAGCCGAGGTAAATTTAAAGAGGTACTCAAACAATGACAATTTGATCAGCCTTAGGCCGCGGTCCCACAAACGCCTATATGAGTCTTGTCTTTAGTCACTTTCTAAAATGATGTGTATCAAGTCTCAATGAAACAGAGCAATAATAAGCAGCAGGAGCGCCATTGGAATAAATGGTTTAGGCCCCATTAATAGTCAAACTCACCCAACTACTTCAGCAACTGATTTATAGCTTATTCCTGTTATTCAAACCATTCTTTTACGAGGCAGAATGCCCTTTAATGGGATTCTGCTCAAGGTTAACAGGGCGTACTTACTCGATCTGAGATGGCAGACATAAATTTTAAGGCCTTAAAATCTTTAATAAGCGGCAGGAGCGCCATTGGAATAAATGGTTTAGGCCCCATTGATAATCAAACTCGCCCAACTACTTCGGCAACGGATTTATAGCTTATTCCTGCTATTCAAACCATTCTTTTACGGGGCAAAATGCCCTTTAATGAGATTCTGCTCATTAACAGGGCGTACTGACTCGATCTGAGATGGTAGACATAAATTTTCAAGGCCTTAAAATCTTTAATAAGCGGCAGGAGCACCTTTGGAATAAATGGTTTAGGCCCCATTGATAATCAAACTCGCCCAACTACTTCGGCAACGGATTTATAGCTTATTCCTGTTATTCAAACCATTCTTTTACGAGGCAAAATGCCCTTTAATGGGACTCTTCTCAAGTTTAACAGGGCGTATTTACTCGATCTAAGATGGTAGACATAAATTTTCAAGGCCTTAAAATCTTTAAGCAGACAGCGAGTAGGCTTTTTTTAGACGTGGAATAAAACCTTCATTGTTTAATAATAAAATTTACAGTGTACATTGATTAACTCCTTGATAAACATGCTTCTCGCCCTTTTTCTCCCTTTCTCTCTCACTATGAAAATATCAAGCCCTACTCTTTCCTGTAAAGCAAACATAAGTGAGTACAATGACGGAAAAGCAAAACTTTGAGAGCAAGAAAAATTCTGGGAGTAGCACACTGTGGCGTTGTTTTTGCAACAAGCTACGAGCAAAATTTTCTCAGGGCACACTTCCTTGATCTGAGGCATCTTCGTAGTAGTAAGGAGTCAATTTCCCATCCATTTTAGCAGCCTTGGGCTGATTCTGATCGGTTCCAGCTTCTTGCAACATCTTCACCACCCTTCTCATTGCCGGGCGGTTGATCGGGAGTGGACTGGTGCAGAGGAGTCCAATGTTGAGGACCTTGCATATTTCTTCTTTGAAACAAGGGTCGAGTTTGGAGTCGAGAACATGATCCACTCCTTTCTGATCTAGAGTTGTGCAGACCCATTTTACCAGATCCTTCTCCCCAAACTCTGGGTCAATTGGTTGTCTGCCTGTCACCAATTCTAGTATAACTACGCCAAAACTGTAGATGTCACTCTTCTCGTTCACTCGAAGAGTGTATGCATACTCTGCATCAAAAAGTTACAGAATGAGATTTAGCACACAATGACAGCAATGCAGTAATGCGTATAAAACGAAAAATTCAATGTACAAAGTTCCCATAATATATATAATGATCACTAATATCAAGAACAGGAGATATTAATGAAGTACCAAAGATTGCAGTCTAATTAAAGATTGTCCTAAAACATGAATGTCATCTGATAGACAGACACCTATGTATGGAGTTTGTTGGCAGCTAATCTATGGTCTTTAAAGTAGTTCTCTTGATATTTCTGATCGAGCATTCAAAGATCTTACTACAAACAAATACAAGCAACGTAAGGAAATAATTAAAACATTCAATCACTAGAAAGATAATGAAATTTTCACCAACCTGGAGCAATGTAGCCACAAGAGCCAGCAATCACAGACATAGACTCAGCACCCTTTCCTGTTGCATCAACCACCTTGGCAACTCCAAAATCAGCAACTCTAGCACCGAAATCCCCATCCAACAAGATGTTGTTGGATTTGACATCTCTATGCACAATCGGAGGCACACAATCATGATGCAAATAAGAAAGTCCCTCTGCTGCATCCACAATAATCTTATACCTCGTCGGCCAATCTAGCGAGCCACCTTTACTACTATGCAACAAATCACCCAGGCTACCATTTGGCATGTACTCGTAGACCAAAAGCTTGCAATCCCGAGTAGTACAAGAACACCACAACTTAACAATATTCTTGTGCCTAATCTTCCCCAAAGTCTCGATTTCAGTTTGAAACCCGTCATCCTGAGCCTGAGTCTGACCTTTCTCAAGATCTACACTCTCATAACCCTTTTTCACTCCTCCCCAAAGCTTCTTCACAGCCACAGCCTCACCACTACCAAGCACGACCTTGTAAACTATCCCCGAAGATCCTCTCCCTATCACATTATCTTCATCAAGACAATCCAATATCTCATACTCGCTAAAACCCAGCTTATGAAACGACATCAAAGTCCACTTAGACTTGTCAATGGCCCTTACTTTCTTATAACTCTGGTACTTGAAGTAAAACCAAACCGCACCAACAACAAACACCAAAGCAGCTAAAGCAAAAATGGATCTAAGCAACCAAACATAACCTTTATGCTCATCGCCATCCCTACCAGCACACAGACCAATAAAATTCCCACACAAACCAGGATTGTTAAAGAAGCTGTTCTTGTACATTTCTTTATCAAAGAAAGGCGGTAACTGACTGGATAACAAATTATTCGACAGGTTAAGCTGATTAAGCTTCAATTTCTGCAAACTGGACGGAATTCTTCCGGTTAGCTGATTAGTAGACAAATCAAGATAATTCAACACAGACAAACTCCCTATGTCATCAGGAATCCTCCCTGAAAACTGATTATTAGCTAAATTCAACTCGTTTAACCTCTTCAAAGACTCAATTCCACTAGGTAATTCCCCGTTCAACTCATTCCCATGAAGATCAAGAATCCCTAGACCATCGAGCTTCACTATACTGTTAGGCAAAGGTCCACTAAACTTATTGTCACTAGCAGAAAACTGAACTAAGTTATCTACTAAACCAATTTCTTCAGGCAATGACCCACTAAACTCGTTCCTTGATAAAATCAAAAGCGACAAATTTGCCGCATTTGCAATTGATTTCCCAATCTGACCCGTGAACGAGTTACTGACAAGCTCAAGTAAGTACACGTGAGGGAGACCCCAGAAACCCGCGGGTATTTCGCCGGATAATTTGTTGTGACCGAGTCGGATCCGGTTCAGGCTCCGACATTCGGCTAAAGTCGATGGTATTTGGCCCGAAAACGAGTTGTATATCATTAGAATCTCCTCCAGGGTCTCTTTCTCGCATAAACTCGGTGGTATGGGGCCAGAAAATTGGTTGCTGGAGACATCGAACCATCTAAGCGGCGAGTTTTTACCGAGGTTTTGGGGTAACTCCCCAGTGAGTCGGTTACGAAAGATTCTGAGTTCGTACAGAGCTGGAGAGTCGGCGATGCTCGGTGGTAAAGTTCCTTCGAAGTCGTTCTGGTAAAGGTTGAGACTTTCGAGTGGCAGCTGAGTCAGCTCCTCCGGAATGTTTCCCGTTAACTGGTTCATCGACGCGTCGAGGAGTCTCAGCTTGGTCAAATTCGAGAACCCGAGAGGTAACTTGCCGGTCAACGAGTTGTTGTACAGCTCAATCTGAACTACACTAACCAACTCTGTAAGCGAACTCGGGATTTTCCCCACCAAGTGGTTAATGGCAAGGTCTAAATCAGTGAGCTTCTTTAGTCGACCCAGCGAGTCAGGAATCTCGCCAACTAAATTACACTCAGTGACCCACAAAATCTCCAAGTTAGTTAAGTTGCCGAGCGCCGGCGGGATCTGACCCGGACTAAAGGGGTTGTACGACAAATTGAGCATCTTTAGCGTACTTATGTTACCTAAAAATGCGGGGATTGTTCCATCTAATAGGTTGTAAACGAGAGACAAAACCTCGAGTTTTTGGAAGCGGCCGAAGGACTCCGGAAAATCTCCGGATATATTGTTAGCAGTTAAGTCGAGGTACTTAAGGTTCGGGAGGTCAGCCAAAGTGTGGGGAAGTCCACCAGTGAGGAGGTTTTGGGAAAGATCAAGGTGGATGAGATTCTGACACGTGCAGATGTCGGAAGGGATGGTGGAATTGATGTAGTTGTTGTACAAGTTGATGAACGAAAGGTTTTGGAGACGGCAGAGGATGGAAGGGAAAGGACCGGCGAGGTTGGTGTTAGCGAGGTCAAGGGACGTGACGGAGCCGGTGGCTGCGTCACACGAAACGCCGCGCCATTTGCATGGTGTTGGGTCACGCGGGTTCCATGAGGACAGCGCGGCGTCAGGGTCGGAAAGGGAGGCTTTGACTTGGAGAAGGTAGAGGCCTTCCTGGTTGAGAGAAAGGGAAGGCGGAGGCAAGGTGAAGAAGAGAAAGGAGATGAAAAGGAGAAGCATTGTTGCTAATGGAAGGGGTCGCTGCGGAAGGAAGTGAAGAGCTTTGGTGTGAATATATTTGAGTCAGGCGAAGAGAGAGACTGTGAGTAAGCTTCTAGAATGAGAAGGATTGTGTCCTGCCATTACAGAGACAGGCTTGAATGCATGGATGAGAGAGAGAAGAAGAAGAAGAAGTGTGGGGAATGTTATGATGTGGGCAGTTTTATTTGTTGTTCATGGTGAATTTTAAACACAATCATGGAGGGAGCTCGGAGATCAGTAAAAATAAAAAATAAAAAATAAAAGCAAAACTAGATTCTTTTTTTTTTCAAGTACAAGCAGAAAACTGAAAAGGAAGACGATGCCCGGAAGTGCATCAAATTGGTCGGCATCAAGGATCTAGTAAGATTCATGTTCGTAGTAAGATTAATGGTTTTTTTTTTTAATCACAAATATTTTCATTTTTTTTAAACGATTTGAGAGTAATTTTGTTCGAAGTTTCGTTACATTTAAAATTTTTCATTTTTTTTAAAATTGTGTTTAGTAAGAATCAAATTCAAAAATTATTCTCACAAATTTAATTTACGTTATCAACTGAATCACAATTCATAAATGTAATAAAATTAATGTTGGAATCTCATAAAATGGAATTTGTGTAACATAAATCAGAGATAAAATCTGTGTTGATAGACAAATACAAATTTTAATTTAATAAAATTTAATTTCTGTCGTATGTATAATATTCTTATCGTATCATTATCGTTGTATTATTCTTAAATTTGTATCTATGAGACTATAAAGATCAAGACAAGGATGATTGAGACTTTGAAAGGGAGAGACAGAAACAAAGACCAGTCAATGACCAGATTAAGCTGCGTTTTATTACAGAAAGCAACAGCAATACTTTTGCTGTGTTTTTCATATGAGTAGTCTTGACACTTTGAGTCACGCGTGAAAAGCTTGATAGCAAGCAAGAGGAAACTGTTGCCCAACGGGGGTTAAACATTGAGCAGAGTGCTGACTGATGAGTGAGCGAACGTCTTGACTCTTGAAAAAAATGGGTAAATGCTTTATTTGAGTCCAAGAAATACGGCGTCATTCGAAACTCGCAAGCAAGAGTGGTAGAGATGTCCATGGTGCGGATATCTAAATCTGAACTTAATTATATTTTAAAATATTTAAATTTATTAATTATTTAAATATTTTTATTTTTACTACTCAAATTTTATTCATTTAATACAAAAATACCGTTAATCACTTGAACCCAATTAAATATTTATTTATTAAATTAAAGTTTAATTTTTAAATTTAAATTAAATCCAATTTAATGTATATTATTAGGAAAAATTAAATTAATAAATTTAAATTAACTTATAAAAATAAATTAACATTACAAATTATAATTAAAATACTTAATGAGTTCATTTAACTAAGAATTTTATTAAAAATTAATTAATTTATAAATAAAAAAGTATATAATAATATTTAAAAAAATATTATTTATAATCAGGTCAGATAATAAGATACCCTAAAGTTATTATCCGAATTCGTAACCGGTAGTAAAACTACTATCCGAACTCTACTCAAATCCAATTATCAAATACTCTAATCTTACTTAATCGAATCGAGTAATACAAAATACTCAGTTGCAGGATACTTATTTACATTCTTGAGTCGGTTTCAGGAGCCAAAATTGACACCATTTCTTTTGTCTCTTCTGATGTTTCCTTCACTGTGCAGGTAGAGACAAAGATTTTAAAAAGATTGGATCTTTGGTCACGTGAATAAGTAAAACAGAGGCAAAATATTAGTGAAAAATCATCAAAAGTTTTAAGGGTTTTTTTTTTACAATTTTATTAAATTTGATTCTTTAATAGGATAATAATGGATGTTTTATAAACGTATATTTTAAATTATTCGATTTGAGTATGGAGGATTAAGATGTTTTATAATCATAAGATTAGGATACTAAAAATATTGTTTGTCATGAATTTAGTAAAATTCGAATCATAATTTATTATATTCATTATTCAAATTCGTTTTTAAATAAAGATTATTATCTTA
The DNA here is from genome assembly GCA_031772115.1 of Heritiera littoralis. Classification (NCBI taxonomy): domain Eukaryota; kingdom Viridiplantae; phylum Streptophyta; class Magnoliopsida; order Malvales; family Malvaceae; genus Heritiera; species Heritiera littoralis. The sequence goes on along the minus strand of JAPDPK010000026.1, from coordinate 2,041,401 downwards.
TCTAATATCAGTAGAGAGTTAAGATGATGACATGTGTCTTATTTTATTTATTTTTATTTTTTTAATATTTTAAAAGGACACATATCATCATCTTAACTTCGCTTGTAAAATTAAAAAATTCTACTGACGGTGAATAAGATAATAATTCTTTAAATAATAACTTTTTAATATTATATATTGATTATAAATTATTTATTATTAATATAATACTCAATTATATTAATTTATTAAGTGTATTATCTATGATCTTTAATTTATTTATTTTTATAATATGCATTAAAATCTATTTTTAGTTTGAGTTTGAAAAGTTAATTTTTGATTTAATAAACAAATATTTAACGAGTTAAGAAATTAACAATTATTTTTTATATAACATGAGTGGAATTTTGGTAAATAAAAAAAACTGAGTACTTTTAAACTTCATATATATCGTGAATATATAATCGAATTCAGAAATAAATATCCTAAAAATATCTTGTACCTCTATGTTATCATTCTTTAACTACCATGGATGAGTTAATAATGAAAATTTCGTAAAGAAATAAAGAAGAACGAACATGGAATGTGTTTATTAAAGAGGTGAGTGTAAATACCCACTAGCCTTCCAATCTACATTCCAGTAGTAAATTTCATTAATAATAGTGTAACTTGTTTAGAATTAAGATTGGGAAGTTGAGATCAATAAAAATGAAAAGTGGGTTCATAAAATAAAAAAGTTCTTGAATCTCTTGTACTTTTCATGAATTTTTTTACTGCTGCTAGCTACAATATGTGATGGTCAAGTTATCTCTTCCCATAATTATTTATAGTTGAAGGTTTGTAGAATGAATAATAAAATCATGTGATAAAATAATCTCAACTTAACATTTAATGCTTACAAAAAAATTGGAGATTTTAGATTGATCTGTTTTGAATTTAAAGCAAGTAGCTAGCTATGTAATTTGTTTCCACGTCAAGTAACAACAATTGATTGCATACAAGTTGAAGTTAACTTAAAGAACGAGGAAAATTATTGAAAGATTGACTGATTTCCATGTGCACTATATTTTACATTTTCCTACCAAATTGGGTAATACAATCTAACGTGCAATAAAAATAGGAAATCCGCATCTATAAAAAAGATTCGATTAATAGATTTTTATAAATACTTGATTATATTTTTTATAAATATCATTTTAATTAGACTGTAAATGAAGCATATTTATTCACAAATTAATCAAGTTAAACTTGAATTAGAAGTAATTTGAGTTATAAACGTAATTGAATTTGAGCATCTTAATACTTGATTCTAATAACTCACATATTTAGTCAAAAATTTTTACATTTTAACATATATATTTTTATAATTTTAATTATTAATTCACAATTTTGTTTTTAATATTTTATAAAATATTTATAAAATGTCTAACTCAAACATAAAATAATCGAGCTCAAAAACAAGCTAAACAAACTTAATAGAGCGATTTTGAATAATTCAATTTTTATTCCAAATTGAAATCAAACTTCTCATTATGTCAATTCGGCTCAATTTAGTTACATCCTTATTCTTAACTAGTATCCTTTAGCATTTAGCTTAATAAAACTTCCATTCAAAGAAGTTGAAAAAAAAAAAAACAGTGGAATAAATATCATTTATAATAGTGGAAAAAAGCACGCACAGTATTTGTTTTTCTCATCTACCGTCCAAGATTCATCAATTTTGGAGATGAAAGAGCATCAAATGAGTAAAAACAAGTGGCTGTAAATGGTCGTTGCATTTAGCTTCGGGCGTTGGGAACAAGCGCTGTCTAGACAGCTCAGCGCCAGACACAATGAGCTTGGATACGAGGGAAACTTATAAAAAAATTTATTTTTTATTATATTTATATACAAATTTTATCACATTTTAATTCATACATTTTTGTAAGTTTTATTAATATTGTTTTTGTATTGTCGTTTTGTTATGTTTAAAATTGTCAAATTTAAAATAGATCTAATGTAATTTTCTTCCTCTTTTAAATAACTTTAGCTTGCAAAGATTTTAGCTTTACTGCTTTATTTCGAGCCTTTGACTGGTATTTTTAAGAATAAAGAAAATGGAGTTATCTAACATGAGAATCGTGATTCCATTTAATGGTTTCAGCACTTATAACAGACCCAGCTTTCAACTTGGAAGACTAAATTTTATGATAAAAGCTAGTGGTAATAATTTGCCATCGACATTTTTTCATCTCCAAGCTTTTGGGAAATTTTCTGCTAGACCCAGGTCGTCAGAACAAAGATAAACCGATTAAGAGTAATCTGATTTGTTGATAGAATATTGAAATATCAGAATTATAATTCAAGCGATCAAAATTCAATCCTTGAATGATAAATGAAAACAAGACCAAAGCCTAGGGAAGTATGATGTCAATATCACGTAGCCAATTTCAAAGACCTGATTTTGTTGTTAAGATGTTGATTAATTGCTTGAATCAAAGCCCTGTAGCAATGCATCACAGTAAAAATTAAATACAAAGTCTATGCTTTCTTTCTCTTTCTTTAACAAATTAAATGCGAATTCTTTCGGTTGATAGGATTAAAAATGGCTTCCAACAACTGAATTTATGAACCAACTTTAAATCAGAAACATATATTTATTCAGCCGAAGTTAAAATGTAACACAGAGGTTGGTGGACCAAGTAAGCATGAATATTAATCTTCAACCTCACCACTGAAATGCATATAATTGCTAGTATTATATATGGTAGGAAAGTTTGGTCAGATACATTAAAATTCATATTAATTTTAAAAGAAAATGACATCTGAATCTGATGCTGTAAATTTTTAATCCTGGGAAAGCAATTTCGTATTAATAAATCAAGTTGCCGATGACTGTTGAATGGAATTTTCTTTATCAATAAGCGTTTACTTAAAAGTAATTGAGTCAACAGTGCGTATCATGGGGTGGCCACTCGAGTCACCTCAATCGCCTGGGATCGGAGAAAAGTGTTTGCTGATATGCCTCAAAGAAGTAAGAAAACGATAATCTTTGGAGACGAGCGGAACCCACCGAGGCAACAACGGCAAGTGCTGGCTTTGAGACATTGGGTAGGACTGTGAAAAGAAAAATGATTGAGAATCGAAAAGCTTGCTATTGGAGTCGTGGTGCGTATTTTTCCAAGATGGCGGCTCGCTCATCTTGACCGTGTTGTAGCGCCAAGCACACTGTCTAGTGCCTATCCACTACAGTTTTGGACCTGCTTTTTTGTTTTCTGTGTGCCAATTGTTCTTGGTGGCTATGGAAAATTTAACTTTTGTTTCTAAAATGATATGGAAATTAAATAAAAAAGACTTAGACCTTGAGTAAGTATTGATTCAAATAATTATGACTCCGCTTTTAAAGTATAAAAATTAAGCATATCTGATACTCAAATTTTAACATTTACATTTTTTTTTCTTTTGAACCAAACCTCTATTGTATATTAAAAAAATTATTAGAAGTGTCAGGAAAACTTGAAAAAGAGAAAACTTATAAGTTAAGAATCAAATTAAAATTTTACGAAAATTTATCTTATAAAAAGTAGATAATCTAGAATCTTATTTTGTTTGGTTGGTACAGTTCTTTGAAACAAATTTTAAAGAATTCTACAATAAAATCAAACTTTTTGATTTTACCATAAAATTAATGTAAACACACATGATTGAACATAAATTCAATATCATCAAACGTAAAACACATGAGAATAAACATAAACAAATTTTGTATTAAAATTATCATGTGTTTACCTTTATTGATTCTTAATTTATGTTTAATTTCATGTGACATTAAGCTCATATTTAATAATATGTGTTTATATTGACTTTACAATAAAATTAAAAATTTTTATCTTACTCTAAAAATTATCCACAATTTTTTTGATCTTTTAAGACTATTATAGGGAGAAAAAGAGAAAAAAAATTGAAATGGGAAATCGTGTTTAATTATTCAAATTTTACAAACCAATGCTGCAATAACAGTGGGGTGCATATGCTCGAGGAAATCAAAGTGTGAAAAATAGAAGAGATTAAAAAATCTTCTATAGATTGATGACTTTCTAGCAAATCAAGTGTGGGCCAAGACAGTTGCCTAAACAATTTAAACACTTTGGTGATATTGAAACATTAAAACATTTTCATTAGTGAATCTAGGTTTGTGGGGAGAGTTGCATCAAGATTTAGAATCTTAGACTTTAGACAGCCTCGGGGGATCCACTTGCTGTCACTTCGCAAATCACATCTCTAACAAAACATGTTTATGTCAATCACTATTGTCTTAATAATCTGCATTAGCAGCGAGCTTTTCTTCTCTTGTTCTTATAAATAAAATTGTAAAAAATATTATATATACAACCTCACCAAATCAAATCAAGATTTCTTTATTTTTATAAAGAGGCGAATTATTCATTAAGTTAAAATCATAATTCTATTAAAAAATTTAATAAATAATTAAACTAAACAATTAAATTCAAGTTTATAAGCAATGAAATTTGAACATAAAATTTCAAAATTTTGAATCTTCTCTTTACGACTAATAGTCTGTTTGGCACACTGGTTGATATTGGTAGGAGTGCAACGAGTGGTCAACTGGATTAAGAACAAAAAAAAAAGAAAAAGAAAATGATAGTATAAAATTATCATTTTACCTTTGGTTTAAAACTTATTACTCCTTCCGTCTTCATAAATTTGTCATTTTTGACTAAATAAATTATCCAATTAAAAATGTCACATTGAAAAAATAACAAAATTTAATGCTATATTTTTTCTTTTACCCTTTATTATACTTCAGTTTTAATCATTAAAAAGTTTAATGCCTGTCACTTTTAAGGATAATTTAGTCAATTTGAGTCATTTATATGATATGACATAAAAAATCTTTAACTTTCTAAAACTACGTATTTTGTCAACAAATGACAATTTTAATGAAATAGAAAGAATATTTTATTGAAAATTATATATTTGTAACGATAATTTTATCTTTTTCAATCTTATCAAAATTAATTTTACCCTCAATTCAAACTAACCTAAATCAAAATCTCATCTGCTGATTTTTTTGTATTTTTGAATCATGGTGTTTGAGTGGGTCAAGCATGGATATTGCTATCAGCCTTCAAGGATGATAGGGGTCCCATGTGGGCGGTTGTCCCATAGTTAAGATTTTTTTTTGGTTACAGTCCCATAGTTAAGATGCCACCACACTTCAAGAACAAAAGGTCCCAATGCTTGGCTAGCCCACGCTGAAGGAGTCAAACAATTTTAGATCTTATCATCCATGATTGATACCAGCTAGTTCATCACAATCATAAAGTCAAGTCAGTATTTTTCCCTAACGTTTCTATTTTTTGGTCCCATTACAATTATTTCTAGAACAACACTCCTTTCTCTCTTTTAACGTTTATTTTGCAATTTCTTACGAAAACTTGGTTGGAAAATAAAGAAGAATATTAGCTTGGAATTGGCGTAGCCACGTGTAAAATGTAGAATCAATTGATCCCACTGAATCTTAGTTAAATTATATTTATATATGTAAAAAATATTAAAATTATTATTTTTTATATTGAAGCCAATAAATTTCATAAAAATATAAAGTAAATGATCAAAAATAAAATTTTATTTATTTTTATAATGATAATATTAATATTTAGGTTGCAAAGAAAATTTTAAAAAATCTTTATATTTTTGTAAAATTATAAAGGTTAGTTTTTGATACATTGACAATGAAAATTTTTAATTTCACAATCATAGTTAAAAAACTGTCATGCATCCTATATTATTTTCTAATTAGTTTTTTATTTTATTTTTTTACTATTCCTTAAGGGATATGTATCATCTTATTAACTATGTTTATGAAATTTAAAAACTCTATTAATAGTATATTTGGTAATTTCTCTAAATATAATCATATGTTAATAAGTATTAAAAAATAAAATGTGATATATATAATTTCTCATAAAGATATATTTATGTATAAATGTTCTATATAAAAGTAAAATCATACATTTTATTATATATAAATATAATGTTAATTTTTATTTCTTTTTTATTAAAAAAATCAATATGTCTAAGGATATCTTTTGCAAATTAAAATATAAATAATAAAATACTAATCAAGCAATTTTCAATTTAATTTATATATTTAAAAATAATTACTTCATATAATAATTGGATAATTATTATTTACACTATCAGTAAAGTTTTTTTGATTCTACAAGTAAAGTTAGGATGATGACACGTGTATTATTTTATTTTTGATATTTTTAAAAGACATGTATCTCGTTTTAATCCCGTATGTAGAGTCAAAAAATTATTTTTAATACAATATAAAAATATTTATATAATATAAATTAACACACATATATTTTTCTTCTACTTAATTTTGTTTCTGATTACGTCTTGCTTGGAAACTATCGAAAAGAAGAGGTTAGGTGGTACTACTTATTAAGGATGATGACAAGTCACCCGCGTGAATAAGAACCATCAGAGTTGCTTCAACACGGGCTTAGAAAGCTTTGGCAAAGCATGATATTGATTGATAACTATCTCCAAGTCTTTTAACCATGATTTTTATGACTTAACCCTTTAAGATGGCCAATCAAATATACATGTCCTGAGTCTAGGCGACCATTCTTTCGTCATGGTGATGTTCGAGGAAGATCATGCAAAATCATGCCTGTTGTTATTCTTTTTTTTTTTTCCTGTTAAACATTCTAGTATGTATAGTCTGTGTAGAGGGGAATGAAAGAAGGGATAAAATTGAAAAACAAAGGTTTTTTTTTATAATATTATTAGGGTTTTAAGCGTATTTCGTAAATTAATTTAATGTATTCCCAATGATAATTAAAGCTCGTAATTATGGTCAAGTTTTAAGTATTCTTTTCTCTCTTTTTTGCTTGTAAAAATGTGCATTGAAATCGAGCAATATGCACGAGAAATGTTTGTTGAACTTTTATGAGACGATTAATTACTGTCAAATTGTCTAGATTTGCTCAAGGATTTATGAACAACACCAACATCATTCAATGATCACTGGTCATCTAGTTCATGCTCATAAATCTGCAATTCTTACCATTGCTAGTTAAGACAATGGAATTGTTTTAGTTCTTCTCAATAATGAAGTGCCTACTTTCTTACACATGGAGATCGATGTATTAATGATCTATTCTTTTTCTGTCACAAAGTACTGTAAGTGTTAATTAGCCTTCATACTTATGACTTTAGCTACCTAGATTTCTATATTCTTCTTCATTATTATACTGAGAGTTGATTAATGTTGAATTGTTGTTCTTTCTGCTTGCTTGACAAGGCTAATAACTGATGAGTGTCTTACTAAATGTTATTGGGCCTTGATATAAGTCATGCTTAAGAACATTAGGCCTAATGGTAGTCTAAGTCCCAGAGGAAAAAGGACTAAGAAAGGCCATGAAAGATCCATTAGGCTATCATTTAAGCTATAGGTCTTAACCGTAATTACGTGTCATATTATTCATATAAATAGGTCACAGGTATTATTTTTAAATCCTAATCTCTATTTGCTTATTAAAAACCCTATCAAAATCTTGTCTGACTTAAGCATCGGAGTGTGCTAGCAGGGGAAAACCCCTACGTCCCTCTGATCCTTTTTTTCTTGTAGGGTTCTTGGAGATAGGTTAAGACGCAGATCAAGATTCATACGTCATCAAAAATAATTGTTGTAAATAGGTAACAACAATTGGCGCTGTCTATGGAAAATCGAAATAAGCTAATGCTCATCACGATTTAGTCAGATCTTGAAATTTTCAATCCAAAAATGAGTTAGCTTTCAATTCCCTACCATTTCTTATAGGTTTATTTTGAAATATTAAGCATAAAATTGATTTTTTAAATATCTTTTAGAATTTGTTTTAATTGAAAGTTTGAAAAATAGGAAAAGAAACATGAAATTTTTCCTGTTTCCAAATAACATATTGATGCTTTGGTTACTTGCTTTAAATGTTATTTTGCCTTAAAATAACACCTGGGCATTGTAGATTCATCCTCAGACATGTGAAATATGATTTTTGATACGAGAAATCTCATTTAAATGCGAAGCAATTTTGAAGAAACCCATAGAAAATCAAATGGGTTAAAGCTTATTTTGCACAAAGAAGACAAGGGAATATCTCCCTCTCATAGTAACAATATAAGCCACCCGTCACACTCACGAAACAAAAGAGGGAATATTCTAAGAATATTCCCTCTATGAGTAAAAGTGTAGAACTTTTATATACCAGTAAAACACTAAAAAAAGAAAGAATATTCTTCCAATATTCTTTCCACCAATTGAAATTAATTACATTTAAGTTGTCAAAGTTTATAAAATTATGATTTTGACCACTATACATCAAGTTTTTACAAGTAAGTTTTTAAAGCAATCAATTGCATTCTTAACTTCATGAACTCATCAAATTTTGTGATTTATAGTACTCTTATCATATATGATATGGTATTATAAAAAATATAATTGAGCTAATTCGATTTGTAATTTATTCATGAATTTATCTTTGACATCAATTTTCTTTTATTATCTTGAATGCTTTAAAAATTTATATGATTGCCTTATCAAATTTGCGATTTGCATAAACTATAATACAAATGTATTTATGAACATTAGTAAGCATGAAATTGTAGTAGGCATCTCTCTCTTTTGCTATCTCAGGATAAGTTGTATTCTGTGACGAATATAGTTTATAAAAGCACAATAACTACATTTATTATCTTTGGATTATTGTTATTCATGCTTAGTGTCATGACACAATGTGTTTATAGCTTACATTATTTGCTAAGCTTAAACTCCTTATCTTTACATGATCCTAAGTACATAATCCATTATGTTCTATATACTAGCTACCATGCAGGTTTGTATAAGCCCTGCTAGTCAAACACTCTATTATAAGCTTTGCTTGCCAATGAGGCACTTAGGGGGCAACAAGAAGAAAAAAGCCTTAAGCAAAAAGTGTGCGAAGTAGGCTATGTGTAGACTTGAAGTGAAAAGTACGCGATGTAAGTCAAGCATGAGACAAAAAGTGCAAGGGCTTGAAGCGAAAAATGCGCGAGGTAAGCCACGCACTCGAATAAAAAGGCCCGAAGCGAAAAGTGCGTGAAGTAGGCTATGCATGGACTTGAAGCGAAAAGTGCGCGATGTAGGTCATGCATGAAGACAAAAAGTCCTTAAGCAAAAAATAAGCGAGTCAGGCAACAAAAAAGTCATTAAGCGAAAAATGCGCGAGACGGCAACATATGGGTTTGAAGCGAAAAAGCGTGAAGTAAACCGTGAATGAAACAAAAAAGTCCCTAAGCGAAAAATGCGCGAAGTAAGTCGTGAATGAAATAAAAGTCCCTAAGAGAAAAATATGTGAGATGGACAACATATGAGCTTGAAGCGAAAAATGTGCGAGATAAGCCGTGAATGAAACAAAAAAGTCTCTAAGCGAAAAATGCGCGAGATGGGAAACACATGAGCTTGAAGCGAAAAAAGCGCAATGTAAGTCGTGAATGAAATAAAAGTCCCTAAGCGAAAAATGCGCGAGATGAGAAACACATAGGCTTGAAGCCAAAAAATGTGCGAGGTAAGCAGCGAATGAAATAAAAGTCCATAAGCGAAAAAATGTGCGAGATGAGAAACACATGGGCTTGAAGCGAAAAATGCACAAGATGGGCAACACATGGGCTTGAAATGAAAAAATGCATGAGATAAGCCATGAACAAAGTAAAGGGCATAAAGCAAAAAATGTGCAAGGTAAGTCACGCACAAGAAAAAAAAGCCTGAAGCAAAAAATGCACAAAGTAAGCTATGCATAGACATGATTTAAATAAAAAAAAACCCTTATATACTCTTCCACAGGGTATACCCTATGAAAGAGTGGGGAGCAATTGATGAGGGTCTTAGTAAAGGTCATTGGACCTTGATATAAGTCATGTTGAAGAACATTGGGCCTAATGGTGGTCTAAGCCCAGAGGAAAGAAGACTAAGAAGGGCAATAAAAAATCCACTAGGTTATCATTTAAACCATGGGTCTTAACCGTAATTACGGGTCATATTACTCCTATAAATAGGTCAAAGGTATTATTTTTAAACCCTAATCTCTATTTGCTTATTAAAAACCTTACCAAAATCTTGTCTGACTTAAGCATTGGAATGCGCGCGCAGGGGTCCTCTTTGATCCTTTTTTTCTTGTAGGGTTTTTGGAAACAGGTTAAAACGCAAATCGAGATTCGTACGTAATCAAAAATAATTGTTGTAAATAGGTAACAACAATAACAAAACACAAGAGTGCTATGATTTGGAAAAAGAATGGCTGTCGTAGAGGCAAGAAAACAGGAGAGACAGACCCCACTACTAGAAAAAGGGTCTTTAGCAACCAAAATTTGCAACAACTAAATAATCATTACAAAATCTCGTGACATTTGCAACGATTCTTCATAGTCGTTGCTTAATTAATTTTTTTTATATTTTATGCAACGATATTTATTGTTGTTGCAAATTCTTATTAAAATGATAACGATAAAAAAAATCGTTACGATATATTATTATGTTTGCAACGACTTTTAATTGTCGTTATGTATTTTATTTTTCTTTATATTTCATGCAACGACACTTATTGTTGTTGTGAATTCTTATCAAATCAACAACGATAAAAAAAATTGTTGCAATATCTTATTATATTTGCAACGACTTTTTATTATCATTGGTTATTTGATTTTTTTTATATTTTATGCAACAATGCTTATTGTTGTTGCAAATTCTTATCAAATTGATAGAAAATGTCATTGCTAAATCTAATTAAATTTGCAACAAATTGTCATAATCGTTGCTTATGTGATATTTTTTATATATTATGCAACGATCTTTTTTATCGTTATTAATTGGTATGAAATTAGCAACGATAAAAAAATCGTTATAATATCTCGTTATTTTTGCAACAATTTTTATTGTCGTTGCCTAATTAGTTTTTTTAAATATTTTACACGACAACACAAAAGTTGTTATGATATTAATATCAAATTCGTAACAAAAAAAAATCTGTTTCGAAATCTTATTAAATTCGCAATAATTTTTCATAGTCATTATTATATTATTGTAATTTAATTGTTTATATAATTAAAATATTTGTAAAAAAATATAAGAAAAATAAGCCAATACGCGAGGAAAGCTTATCATCCTTGCCTTTCATCCTACTCGAATCGTACGAGTCCTGGCCTAATCCTTTCATTTAAGGTTATCAGCCAGGCAGTCAGTAAGCGAATAATCCTAACCGGGCTTGTAATCCTTCAATTCGTTTGATGAGGTTAGTAAGTGCAGGTTGGAAGTTCTCCTGTTTTGGCTCTTGAATCAGTCATTTCTTCAAAGTTCATGTTGATGTGATTTGAAGAGGGTCTATATCTTCCCCTGCTTAGGCTGACTGTAATTTTGTGTATAACCTTTTCAAGAAATTTGTTGTAGCATACTTAATGAATTCGTGTGTTAAAGTTGTCAAATTCTTTGATATCTGGATTGTGAGTTAGACAAATCAATAAAGCTTATATGGTTTGGTGACTAGAAATAAGGTAAGCTTCTTGATTCATTGATGGGTCAAGTTTATATTCAACTTTAAGAACTCATCTGCTATTATTGCTACCTTATTCTCCGGCACTTCCTTCACCCACATGTAATATTTGGTAATTCATTCAACTCTCCTAATCCATATTTAAGCTAGCAAATTGTTTATGTAAATATTCAATCAATACTTACCAGCTTTTTTGGGATAATAATCATTAAGTAGAAATATCGATCAATGATAAAGTAAATTGTATATTAGTATTGTTTCTCCTTTCTTAATTGAGAATCTATAAGTCCTTTGACAATAACGTGCCATCAAAGTGGAAAAAGAAAAGGTCTGTTGATTTGTTCATTCTACTTTATGACAAAATTTTATTTTTCTTTTACAATGAAGTGTGGTTTTTTAGCAATTTATGTATAAAAGTAGTTATTCTCGGATTATCTTTGCAGTCCTAGGCAGGGAAGACCTTGTAGAGCAAAATAAGGAATTGGCTACTCTCAGGTGCGTGGCTCAGAGAAATGCCATTGGCATGAATGTTTTATTTCTATTTCCAGTTATTGTGAGGACTAAAACATTGAAAGTTTCTAAATTTTTTAAGGGTTGAGTTGATATATTAGTTTAGTATCTATTGTGGCATTTCCCAAATATAATTAGTTGCTACTTTTCTTGGTGATTGTTTTTAATACATTGAACTTGCAATTGAGGTTTAAACCTTTGCAAATTTAGATAATTTTCTGTTTGTTTTTCATTTGGAAGAAGCTAAGAAAGCGCAGCATATAAACAAATACATGATATTCATGAACATGTTCAAGAGAGAGACAAGCCGCTTATTGAGTTACAGGATCAGGTTCATGCATTTGCTTGATTTTAATGCACCTTTTTTTTTTAACTCTGAAGTTAAGTTGTAATAATCTGTTGCACTTTTCGAGGTGTGCATCTATGGGCTATTGAACAAATTAACTTAATTTACAAGAGCACATTTGTTTGTGTTTTAAAAGCAAGCTATGCAACATTTTGAATTATGTCTAATGTTGATTCTTGGAAGACATCAAGTTTTATGCAAGCCTTGTTGGATCAACAAGTTCATCGACCCTTTTCCTTTTCCCATGTTCCTTTCACATCTGCTTACACAAATAAGCTCTGTTTTTACTCTTTATCTTCACCCCTGTTAACTTTTGCATTATCGACCGCATTCAAGAGCGGGCATTACCCAGTATTATTGATAAATGCTAAAAAATCGTGTAGTTAAGTCTTTTAAAATTTTTTCATTTCCTTATTTCAATTTAGTTTTGAATTTTAGGTTCATTATTTCAAGTTACTTATATCATGAAGTATTTTTTTATTGCAGGAGAACAATATTACATTGAGAATTTTTTTTATTTATGAATTTTAATTGTTGTTATATATTTTAAGATAAATGTATTGTAAATGATTAATAATGAATATATATTTAATTTATTAATGCTAATTTTCTTTGTTTTAATTGTATAACATTTTGTTTATGAATTTTATTGATTTCCAAATTTCATTAATTGTAATTATTCAAATTATTAATTCTTTGACAATTTATAATTTTTATCATATTAATATATTTTTATTATTTGCAACTATAAAAATATTGTAGTGAAAATATTATTTGCTACAATAATATTGGTTATTAATTTTTTTTTCAAATAAATTAGAAACAACAACAATATGGTTTTGTATTTATTTTTGATAACGATTATAATTGTTGCAAAACAAATTAGAAACGACAAGAAATTTAATCTAGCAACGACTATAATTGTTGTACAAAAAATTAAAAACAATTAAATTATGATTTCAAAATTCACTTTTAGTAACGAATGTAGTTGTTATGGAAAAAAAATTAGAAACGACAAAAATGTTGTTTTGCAACTATTTTTAGCAATAACTATAATTGTTGTGAAAAAAATTGGAAACGACAAAATTATTATTTTATAATTTTTTTATCAACGAATAATCATTACAAAAATTATTAGAAACGACAAAATCGTGATTTTATAATTAAATTTAGTAACAATTATAATCTTTCCAAAAGTAATTTTTGTAACGACATAAAGTTGGTGTAAAAGAGAATTTGCAACCAAATATATTCTGTTGCAATAACATAAAGAAAACGACTTTAGGTCGTTACTAAAATAATATTTAATTAGTAATAAGAAAAAAATGTTGATATAAATATATTTGGCAATGACACAAAAGTCGTTGCCGGTACTTTTAACAACGGGACTTTTTCCAACGACTTTACAACGATTAAAAATCGTTGCGAAAGGATTTTAGCAACGACAAAATTGCATTTTACAACGACTTTTGTTGTTGCAAAAAACCTATTTTCTAGTAGTGCCCCTTGAGTTGGCTGATTTCACTTGTAAAAGTGTAGTTCAAACTAAAGGTGCTTATTGGGCCGGGTTGGCCCGACCCGGTTCGCAACCGGATCGGGTCAATCCGGCCCAAAATTCGAACCGGTACTGTATCGTTCGGAACCGGCCCAGCCCGGTATGTTATCGGGTTGGGCCGATTTTAAATTTTTAAAACCGAGCCCGGCTCATTGAACCGGTCCGGTTAAAAAAATAAAAAATAAATAAAAAAAGTTTATTTTGACTGCAGTTGCGCAGTGGCAGCCTAGCCTCTTGCAGTTGCACTGCAGTGCAACTGCAGTATGCAGAGCAGAGGCAAGTCACAGACTTGCCTCTGCTCTGTGTTTGATGGGCAACGACCATTTGCCATTGCCCATCAATCCTTTTTTTTAAAATTTTTTTTATTTTTTTATTTTTTTATTCTAATTTTTTTCCTATAAATACCTCTATAATCTTCTATTTTCATTTACATTTCTTCTATATTTTCTCTCAAATCTACTATCTATATTCATCTACTCTTATTCTCTTCACTCACATACTCTCTCAATATTCACTCAAACTCTCTCAAATTCACTTAAATTCCCTTATTCCAAATTTATAATATCATCATTTCCTTTCTAAATTTCATTTTTCTTTTTATTTTATAATTTTACAAATTTTACTTTTAATTTTCAAATTCTAATATATTATATATATTCCTTATTCCAAATTTATAATATCATCATTTTCTTTATAAATTTCATTTTTCTTTTTATTTTATAATTTTGCAAATTTTACTTTTAATTTTCAAGTTTCAATTTTCAAATTCCAATATATTTTATATATATATATATCATACATCTATTTTTTTTTAATTTTTAACATATATTTATTTTCAAAAAAAATATAAAAATGTCAAATTTCTTTCGTCGTTCATGCTCTGTTTCTCGACCTTTTGGTTCCACTGAAATTCCTAATTTGGGTGACGAATCATTTAATGAAATCAAACCCGATATTCATCCGGAGGAGGAGCTTCCTTTGGCACCATCGTTTGGTCGTGGTCGTGGAGGAAGTCATGCTCAAACACAATCATCAGCTGCCACCACTGCTACTACATCATCAAGACTGAAGTTTAGTCGAAAAAAAACAAGCAGGGTATGAGAGTATTTCGACATTGTAGCAAAAGAAGGTGAGACGAATAAATATTGTGTCATCTGTAAATTGTGCAAAGGCGTTTACTCTTATAACTCCGGTGGAGGTGGTGGCGATACAGGTACGTATAAAAGGCATTTAATTACTATACATAAAATTAATCCTGATGCCGAAGAAAATGAAATTTTAGAAGGTAAATAATCTCAAATTAATACGCATGATGGTGGAAAAAATTTTAATTTTGATAATGTTCAAGCTAGACGTGGTTTAGTTAGATTTGTAGTTAGGACTGAACAACCATTCACAATTTGTGAAAAAACAGGATATTTAGAATTTGTTTGTAAATATTTACAACCCGCATATAAATATGTTTCTAGACATACATTAAAAAGAGATTGCATGGATATGTTTAAACAATATAGACAAGCTTTAATTGATAAACTTAGTAATATTTCATCTAGGGTTAGTTTAACTAGTGATATATGGACTAGTACTAATGGTATGAGTTATCTTGTTATAACTTGTCATTGGATAGATGAAGATTGGTCTATGCAAAAACGAATTTTATCTTTAGATGTAATAGAAAAAGTACATAATTCATATACTATTCATAAATATATTACTAAAGTTTGTAAATTATATAGACTAGAAAATAATAAAGTTTTTGCTATTACTTTTGATAATGCTTCAAGTAATACTGCAGCTAGTCCTCATTTAATTAAAAGTTTAAACCCTGTTATGCAAGGCATATTTTTTCATTCAAGATGTGCATGTCATATTATAAATTTATGTGTTCAAAGTGGTTTTAGTTCTAGTGGTACTGGTACTAGCATAGGTCCAATTGATAAAATTAAAATTTTAGCAAAATGGATTCGCACACCAAGTAATAAATGTGAATGGAAGCAAATTTGTATAACAAATAATATACCTGTTAAAGCATTTCCACTTCCCGTGGAAACAATATGGAATTCACTTCATCGTTTGCTTTCTTCTATTTTACCTTATAAAGAACTTGTTACTCCTTTTTATAACAATTATACAAGTAGCACACATTTAGTACTTTTTGAAGAAAATTGGACTTTTATTAAATATTGTGTTGATTTGTTATCTACTTTTAAAGATGCAACCGAAAGATTTTCAACTCAATTTTATCCAACTACACCGTATTTTGTTCTTATTATCTACACAATGTTTGACAAATTTGTAAAATTTAGGAATCATGAAACTTTAAGTTCTTTTGTATATGATATGGAGGAAAAATTTAAAAAATATTGGGAAATAATTCCTCCTATTTATTGTATTGCAACTTTACTAGATCCTACTCAAGGTGAGGTAAATATAGAAATTTTTTTTGATTGTTATAAAGAATTTCTTGGTCTTGATTCTATTGAGGATCAAAAGTCCTCAATTAACAATCTTTTTCGAGAATTGTTTAATGTTTATGAAATAGAAAGGGAGCAATTCAACTTTAATCGAGAAGAAGAAGATTCATACGAAGAAACCGAAAGTAGCAAAAAAGGAAAAGGAATTTTAAACGCAATTAAGGAAGCAGCAAAGAAGAGAATGAAGCTAAAAGGAAAAGCGAGCGGATCGGGATCGGGATCAACAACTCGACGAAGTTCTAGCTTTAATGAGCTAGGATTTTTCTTAAGTCAAGATTTTTTTGTAGATGATAACTTTGATCTTCTCCAATGGTGGAAAGAAAACCAAAAACAATTTTCAGTTTTAGCTTCCATGGCCCGAGATGTTTTTGCGGTGCAAGTTTCTTCTGTTGCTTCGGAATCCGCATTCTCGACGTGTGGAAGAATTATTGGAGACCATCGAGCCACTCTTAATATGGATTCATTGTGCATGTTAACATGCCTTAAAGATTGGTTTGATGCGGAATCGCACAATGTCGAACTTGGAATGGCCAATGAATTTGCTGATAATAATTCAGAAGAGGAGGAAGAAATTTCCAAGGCAATCCGTATAAATTATGAAGAGTAGAGAATAATTTTTTTTTTGTAAATTGTATGTAAAATTGTAAATAAGTTTAGTCATAGTGAATATTTTTATGGACTATGGTCCCGTGGTTTTTACCCTTCTAACTTTTGAAGGGGTTTTTCACTTAAAAAATCTTTGGTCTCCTACTCTCTCCTTTTTCTCCTTTGTTATTATTATTATTATTATTATTATTATTATTATTATTATTATTATTATTATTATTATTATTATTACATACCAAATTAATTAATGTTATACTTATCTATGTTTAAAATAAATAAATATTTAAAATACAAAATGAATTAATATTTTAAAAACATATTAAATAAATGATAAATAAATAAATGAATAAATATTAAGTAAATGATATTTCAAATATAATAAATTATTTTAAATGCAAAATGAATATAATAAATGAATATAAATAAAGATATGCAAAATGAATATAATAATAATATTCATAATATCATTATTTGTATTTTGAATCAAATATCATTTTATCATAATATTATATTCATAATATAACTTTAATTTATTATAAAAATAATTTTATTAGATAATTTTATAATAGTTTATTTTTACATTATTGTTACATTAATTAAATAAATTATAATATAACTTTATAATAAATTATTGTTAAATTAAACTATTAACATTATTTATTATAAAAATAAATTTATTAGATTAAATTATTAATATATATTAATATATATTAAAATAAATTAATATAAAATTTTAAAAATAAAAATTTTAAAAAGAAAAAAAATGGACCGAACCGGTCCAACGAACCGGGCCGGTTCGCCTCTTATAACAGATAGAACTGGTCCGAACCGGACCGGTTTACTACCGCATCGGATCGGTTCTCTTTGGTTAGGGCCGGAACCGGTCGGCCCCGCCCGAACAAGCTCTAGTTCAAACTTCAAAGCCCAAAGTGAGTTCTTGTCAAAGTTGATGTGCTGCCATAAGAAAGCAGTGCGGTAGGAAAAGAAAGAAGAAATTGCTCCCAGATCAAATGTTTGCCTATCAGTATCAAGGGTTTTGAATGATTTACAGGATACAATTACTTTTTAGGTTTAAGGCAAATGGAAACATGGATACCCCAGCATGTAAATCATTGATAAGGATTATGTCTAATCTAATGGATGTCAGCACAATGTGACAATAGTAGTATTATCTTAATTCAAAAACAAATATAATTTGATTTTTTTAGGAGATGCAACTGTTAAGATTTGAATTTCGAATTGTATGAACTGATTAGGTTAAATCTAGATTTAAACTTTGAGATGGTTTTTAGTTTCTCAAAAAAAAATTATATAAATAACTTTAGTTGTTTTGAATTTAAATTTAAATTTACGATAAGTAATTCCGTAAAAATAAGTAATAAGAAAAAATTAAAACTGATGAATTGATATTTCTTATCAAGCAAGTAGCAATCCTTCGCAATTTTCCTACCATATAATTAAAGCAGGAAGATAAACCCATCTAGACAAAAACAAAATAACCATACTAATTATAAGTCAACATGAGATAATTTGAGCTTCATATTCCTAGTCTAAAAGATGAAACGTTAGTGGTCCAACCACTAGAGACCCAACTTATCACATTTTTTTTCAATGATGATCTAGTCTTGTTTGTAATTGAAAACTATAAAAACAAAACAATTTCTACAAAAATGGATAAATCCTAGTGCAAGAACTGACCCCATGACAACCCACAACAATTTTTAAGAAACTGCGAGACCATTTTCTTGGACCCATAAGCTAAGATTTGAGTGGGGCCAAGAATCGATCCCTTTTGCAAACTTTGAGGGAAGTGTATGCTTTGATTCATTATAGTAAGGTTGATAAAAGATGCAAAAGAGCAATGGTGGCTCCAACCCATTTGATCAGTCTTTCTTGAACCACAACCATAATTGTCCTCTTATGCTTCAATTCTACATTTCTTCCATTCACACCATGCCCCAACTTTTCTCACTACTCTTTTTGGAGCAAAAAGAAGCTTTGCATCTTTTATGCCAAATTTTATTGCCATCTTCGAAACTTTCTCTTCTTCCGGTACAAGCTTGCAGCTCCTTTCTTGCTTTTATGAATATGAGTGGGTGGTCTACTTGGAAAGATC
The DNA here is from genome assembly GCA_031772115.1 of Heritiera littoralis. Classification (NCBI taxonomy): domain Eukaryota; kingdom Viridiplantae; phylum Streptophyta; class Magnoliopsida; order Malvales; family Malvaceae; genus Heritiera; species Heritiera littoralis. The sequence continues at coordinate 2,022,236 of JAPDPK010000026.1, read as the reverse complement.
AGAGAAAATATTTTGTTTATTGATCGGTAAGGATCATGTGGAGATTCATACATAATCCGTGAGATATTATTTATCTTGACCTAAAAATTTTACTATTTTGTTTCACCAAAAACACCTTGCTACAATTGATTTATATCTCTGCATATATAACACAACAATTTTTCATAATCTCTCGATGTGATATTGAGGCATTACAGACCAAATATGAGATTTTTCTTGATTCTGTTTATTCAAAAGCAAGCACTACTTCTGTACAGATCAGATGGAGCTAGAGAGGATTTTGACAGAATGTTAACAGTTTAAGCACCAGAGCAATTTCTGCAAACTGTATTATAGTGAATTAAAAGCAAGAAAAAAGGAAGTCCAAACACATGGTTTCTTTTGTGAATTGAAGGTATATTGGTGATGAAATAGTATGGTAGTTGACCAAGGCAAACTACTAAACTAGCTAATTAAACTGCTTGCGGCAAAAGAAAGATTAACATTTGTTTACGAGTATAGCTCTCATTCAAGAAAGATTAACATGGGTTCTAGCAATTATTAACAGATCAAGTCTTTCTATATGAGATGTTCATGATTTCAATGGAATCACTTGTTTATCACGTGAATTAGAAAGTGGAAGAAATTTCTACTATTGAACTCCTGGCTCAGGACCCAATGTTACCTAATGCCTTTGAATTGTAAGAAAATTCCAAGAACATGAAGCATTCAAAGAAAACTGTAATTTTGCTGATTATTCTACAAACGTAAAGAAAACTGTAATTTTGCTGATTATTCTACAAACGTACTCATCTAGTCATCCTAAACATGTTCCAATTCTAGTTTAGATATTGTACAAATTGAAGGAGGGCATCAGAGTCTATTTGAATTGAACAGAGAGCTTGATCCAGAATTTCAATGTCCCCTTGATCTTTGGTTCTTGTCGGACCTTCGAGTTAAATCTATAAACTTATTCAAAATAATGCTAAAGATGGTGACAATTTAGAAAATAAAAAAAAAAAAAGTAAAGGAGTGAAACATTGTACTCAAAGAAATGCAAATCTAGCCAAAAGGGATTAGTGCAAATGGTTAAAGTTTGAATTCTGATTTGTATTCAAATTCGAATCTTCGAAATATTTCGTTAGTATACTATCTATAAATTCTTTAAATTTCGTAAATAAAAATTTAATAGATTTGTAAATTAAAGAAACGAGTGAACGAGCATACAGCAGTATTTTAGGTTTTGTAAAAGTGAGGTCATGGCTAGATCATCATTGAGACTTTCCCAAGCAGATCACCTGAATTTGAGGGAAAGGTCAGGAGCTAATCCATTGTCATCAGAAACTGCATAGAGAGAGAGGCGAAACCATTGAAGAAAAAGTTCTGGCTTTCAATTATTAGAGAGTGGGGATGCACAAGATATAAAAAAAATTCTAGACATACTTGCTTGTGCAACTGGGCTACTCCAAGAGTGTTTGCAAAAGCGTGGCTTGTTCTTATTGCAAATTGAGAAAGCTCATCATCACAAAACTAACTGTAGCCTTTTAAACTTTCTCTTTTCTCTGTCTCATGATTGTGGTAATTGAGAAGGAAAATCTTTTGTGATGTTAGAACATGGTTGAGCAGGAGAGAGATTTATGTCACAGTTAGATTAAATCTTTAATTTAACGCATGTTATTATGAATTAATTTTCGTATTGAAGCAATAATCAAACATTAAAGCAAAAACAACAGAGGCTTAGACAACGACAACTTCTCATGTAATTCTATCCTAAAGCTTAATTAGAAAGAAACAAAGTTATAATTTAGGGTCCATTTTGATTGTTTTATTATCTGTGCATCTTGAAAACGTAATTAAAAGTAATAACCAATGTTGGAAATATAATCTCAAACTTAAATAACTCAACATTGAAATGATTGCTTAACGGCCCACACCAAAAGACAAGAATTTTAATATCTTGACTTAAGGGCAGTTATGGTAGATTAGTTAATCCTGAATTCCCTGTTTAAAATAGATTATAGGCAATTTCCAAGCTCTAGCTTGTAGACAGCTACCTAACCATTTTGGACCAGATTCTGCATTCTAAAGATAGATATAGATAAAGAATCTTTGAACCAGCAAATACTATGGAATGCAAAACATTGGACCATGGAGTGTGAACGCAGCGCAAGTCGAGAAATTGCTATTTACGACAGCCATAAATGTGCAACATCCCAGACTAAACATCTAACAAATCGACAACATTTTTTGGTAATATCAATAAACAAGTTTGTAACATCAAGGTTGGGTAGAGAAAATTAATCTATATATCTTGCTACCAGCTATCAATGAATTTTGCATATTTAAATATACGTGTTTCATTCCTGTACGATACAAAAGAGATCTCATTGTGATGATTAAAAAAAAGAATATTATAAATATTAAAATTTGAATCTTAGACCTTCTAGAAGTCATACTCTAAAGAGATTCCAGGAACTAATTAGGATTCATTTTTTTTCTTATAGTTGAATTAATACTACCCTAAAGTCCTTTGTAAGTATGTAGTATATCTTACAATATTATGACCAAAAATCTTGAATGTAAAAATTGAGGAATCCTTTTCATGTTTTTAATCTACTTGATGAAAGGCTTGTAGCTAAACAGTTGGATAAACAAAATAAATTTGTAGTCAAGCTTAAGCACATCATCTAAACTTGTCCTAATAGCGTATAGATATGGCCAGTTTACCTACTAATTAATCAAATTATAGAGCATTCATCTACTTGCTTAATAATAATAATAATAATAATAATAATAATAATCTTTTTTATGCTATTTGCCAAGAAGAGGGAAATACGTTTTAGCTAAGTATAATTTTTCACTTTCCAATTTAAGACTAGGATTATTCCTGGTTCGACGACATCAACATTGGGCTTGATCTTAACCTTTTGGTCCAATATAAAAAAGGCCCAACTGAACAAATCCTGTTTAATTGGTCTTTATTTGGATATACTGGATGACAATCTTACCAAACTACTGACAATCACCATCTGGCTTGAAAATAGTATATGTTGAGTGCAAAGTAATCAAGTCAGATTATAAGGTATGGCTAAATCAGAAGCACGTATATAATTAGAATAACACAAGTACAAGATCCATAGTTGAATATCAAATCAAGAAGTTTCACCCTTATTGTCTATGTCAGATTCAGCAAATTCATTTATCTGCTCAACCTGAAATAATTCAACCGCCTCTTGGACCATTCTTTGATCCAAAAATGCACCAAGAAGTGTATTCCATGCACCCTCTTCTGGAATACATCCGTCAATCACCATTTCATCAACAATGCGAGCAGCTTTCTGTAGGTCTCCTTTCTTACAGAAACATTTCACAAAAGTCTCAAAAGTCCCAGCCTCAACATTGATGCCCCTAGTCCTCATGCTTAGATACAACTGGAAAGCACGACTTAAAACAGTCTTGGTGCAAAGGCCTTGGACCACCATATTATAAATCCTAACATGAAGACTCCAAGTTAATCGGTTTGGCAAAGTCCGGCTTAAGACCATCTCATCAAGGAAGTTTGCCGCCTCCTGAAACTTGTTAATATCACAGAAGCCACTTATGATCTTCCCATACAACCCTGCATCTGGTTGTAGGCCTTGAAGTTTCATCCTGTCAAGAACCTCAACAGCTTCTTGCAGCTTTCCTTCTTTACATAGTCCATGAATTAAGGTACTGTAAGTTATTGTGTTGGGTTTACATCGTTTGCTAACCATTGTCTCCAGTAGTTCCTTGGCAGCTGAAGAATGCCCATCCTTGCAGAGACCATCCATTAAAGAACTGTAAGTAAACACATTTGGCTCAATGCCACTGCTTTTCATCTGTTCAAGCAATCCCATAGCTTCATTTATATTCTTTGACTGACATAAGCCGTGAATCAAGGAGGAATATGTAACCACAGAAGGAGAACAATTTCTCGTTTTCATCTCTTCAAATAACTCCTGTGCTTCAGCAAGCTTTCCAAATCTACACAACCCATTAACCAAAGTCCCATAGGTATAAGAATCAGGAGGGCACCCACGATTAGGCATCTCCTGGAAAATATGAAGTGCAGAATCCATGGTTCCACTGTTCTTGCAGAGTGCTTTAATTAAAATATTGAGAGAGGCAACACTAGTTGGAACACCTACTTCTCTCATATGCCTGTAAAACCTCAAAGCGATCTTTAACTGGTTCTCTTCAACCAGAATATCAAACACTGTAAGAAAAGATTTTTGACTAGGTTCACATTGGAATTCCTTCATCTTATTAAAGACCCTCATGGCATCCAATGGTCTATGAACCCTTCCATAGCCTCTACATATTGAAAGGAATATATCTTCCCTTAAATCACACTTTTCCACCTTCATTCTATCAAGGAGATCTTCTGCTGATCCAAATTTGTTCGCCGACACTAGTCTAGAGATCATAACACCAAAAGTGCTGCGATCATGACGAAAACCATTGGCATACTCGGCTGTTGCCAAATCAAATATAGCAAGAGCCTTGTCTACATTCCTCTCTGCTTTTATTAAGTGCACCACTTGTGAAGGAGTGATTTTTTTCGACCATCTAAACACAACCTTAGTACCCATTATGGCTAACTCTCTATGTTAACAGAACACTGCCCCAAATTCTAATAACGTCAATATCACTTGACATGCTTAAATGCTAATTTGCAACTCATGTACACACCTATAGGAGATACAGATTTAGAAGTCAAACAAACATCTACGAAGAGAGTATATACTTAATTAAATTTAAACTAAATAACGTATATTAGAACAAATTTTGTCCTTAGCTTTATCATCGGAAATGTTATATGCAATAATGAACTGTTTATGCATCGGATTGCTGGCGTGAGCAATTTATCGAACATTCGGTGAGTGGAAACCAGAAGACTTATGACTTGTTAGAAGATTAGTGGACGCGTAAGAAACCAGATTCCCAACAAATTTAACGAAAAAAATATAGAAATAGAACCGTCTTCAATAGCATATTTAAGAGGAAGAAGTTGCTTACAATTCGCTGTCGTGAAATGAAGCGAGTGGTCCGACAATGTTTGGAAAAACCAACTACTAGCGCTGTTCGTCATCGATGATGAGCAACTATCTTGCGGCTGGCGCCATCCCACTCCGACATAAACCAGGCTTATGCAGGCCGAAGTGGCCCATGTTTTTGGCCCACAAAGTATTCGAAACGGAGTTCTAAAACGAAACCAAACCGGCCCAGTACTTTCTAGCGAAAATGAATTATAGAAAAAAAAAAACCAACAGGAAAATAAAAACATTTGATATCATGCATACAAAGTCAAATCAACATATGCATTGCTATGAAACGGCTGCTAAAGGCATACAATGGGAAATTATTGAATATATACTCATAATTTTATGGGAGGAATATTTCAATCTTTTTGAGCGTGTGATATGAGACATTTATGCCTAAAAGGAAGGATTGTATCAAATGGTTATTCCACATCAGCATATATTATTTCCATTTAAATCATGTCACGTAATTACATTGTTGAAAAAAATCAATCATTTATTACATATCAAATGTGATAATTAAATGGTGATTGTTTATTTTAAGAAACTCATTAATGATTATGATAATAAATGATTGATTTTTTTAACAATGTGACTACATGACATGATTTGAATGGAAGTGATATATGCTGACGTGGAGTAACTGTTTCATACAATCCTTTCTTTCTCTTAAACATCAAAGAAAATAACATATGTAACCTTTTAAGGTACAAAGTTTTGTGGATCCAATATTTGAGTATTAATATTTACATTTTTCTTTTTCTTAAACATTTTTAAGGTATAAAATTTTACAAATTTAAAATCAAATCTCAACACATATACCAAGTAAAATAACACGTATTATTTTAAGTTATGAAGTTTTGCAAGGTTAAATTTTAAATTTTAATATCTGTAACTTTTTTTAAGCATTGTTTCTTAGATGGTAAAATTCTACAAATTTATAATTCGAATTTTAGCATTTGAATATTAGATAGAGATGAGTTGTAAGAAGTGTCATATTTAGTAGACAAACTTACATGTGTCAAAACTATAACCTCAACCTCAATTCAACGGAAAGATACATGCAACAACCCTGAGATAAACTTCTTAAACAAAGTCAATACTCAATAGCAATCTTTTTCTTAATCAAGACCCCCAAAATGGAAAATTATATTCATCTCGTGGCAAACAGTTCGCACTTTTCACCACACAAGAGAAAGGGTTTCGGAGAGGATAAGGATTTTTTTTGGAAAGAACAATGGAAGAGAGCGCTCACCATTGGACAGGATATCCCTTCCTTCACCAGCCTTTCACTGAGGATAAGATCTGCGCCGACTGGCCCCACCTCTCGCCTCTCACCCCCAATTTCCTTCTGACAAAATAAACGATGAAATATAAAAGGAAGAATTTATATATAATACATTGATAATATATAATTTTTATATATTGTCAATATATTAGAGGTTAATATTTTATTAATAAATTTTTAAGGGTAAATTAAAAAAATTTATTTACATTTACATATAAAGATCTATTGATGAGATGTCAACTTTTGATGTATTGACAGTATAAATTCAAAAAAGAATAAGTGATACGTATTAAAATTTATAAAAGTTATATAAATATATTTTTACTAAAAATTTTTATGCTTAATATATTAACATAAGTTTAATATTTAATATAATTTTTATATTTACATGATACAAATATAAATTATATTTACAAATTATCTAAACTTAATGTTATCTTCTCTTCCCTAAATCCTCAATCACAATTAATCTTTCCACTCCTTTAAACCCAAGCATATCCTCTTTATAATTATTTTTTGGCTTAATACCTAAATATGTCATTTAAGTTTGTCACAAAATAAAATTAAATCATCAACGTTTAATTATATAGAAATTAATCCTACAAAATAACAAAATTAAGGATATTTCCGTTAAATTCTTTAATTTTATTTTTTTGAAACGTTTAGTACTAATTTTCATGTAATTAAATGTTAAGAACTTAATTCTATTTTGTGGTAATAGTAGATGACATATTTGGATATTAAATTTTATTACTTCTTTATTTTCCACCGTTGATCAAGAATTCTTTAGGATTCTGATCTGTGTTATGTGAACAAGTGAGGGGAACACAGGTTATTATTCTGTGTCTTGTCGCAGGGGGTCAAAATGACGTAATTATTTGAGAATTCAGAAACGCTAAAATAGAAATTATTAGTAATTTGAAAAAGGAAATAGAAAAATCTGTTAATTCAATTCCCTCCCTCCGTTAAGAGCTCACTCTAGGTGCCTTGCTCACAGTTCGTACTTTCTCTCTCATGAGCAATGGAGTCGCGATTGTTGTCACGCGCTTCCACCATCACTGGCTTACCTCAGCTCAGGCCGAAGCTTTCGCGAGAGAGCGTCAGCGTGTCATTTGCTTCGGCTAAACCGATCGGAGCCGTCGGAGAAGGTGGGAACGTGATATGGGGGAGGCAGCTGAGGCCGGCCCTGCTACTAGAGAGCTCACCGATTAGCAAGCGCGAGATTTTGAAGCCGGTTTTAGCCGCCGCATCGTCGCCAGCCGAGGGAGGAAGCGATTCCGCCGGGTGAGGTCCGTTTCCTCCGTTCTGACTCGGTCAACTCGTACACGCTTCAGTCTCTGACACTGACTCGATGTTATTGCAGGGAAGCAAAGATCGCTCCGGTTGGCTTCTTCGAGAAGTTTCCCGCTCTTGTTACCGGCTTTTTCTTCTTCATGTGGTAAGCACAAAAACCGTCAACGAGTTTATCTGTCAAATGTTCGACGGATCAAACGCTAGCTAAGATTCGGTCAAGTGTACTTCATTTTCGTCAAGTTACAAGATCATCCTTTTCTTTTTTGTTTTTACAGGTACTTCTTGAATGTGATATTTAACATTCTCAACAAGAAGATTTACAATTACTTCCCTTATCCCTAGTAAGTGATTGGAATTTTCTTTTACATTTTTTATTTTTTAAAATAAATGTTTAGTTTTGTTTTAAGGTTACTTTAATGGCATTTTGGCGCAGTTTTGTGTCGGTTATTCACTTGTTCGTCGGGGTGGTTTACTGTTTGGTCAGCTGGGCCGTGGGCCTCCCTAAGCGGGCTGTGAGTGAATCTTCTAATCCCACCTTCCCAATGTTACAATTTTTTTTTATTATTTTCGTAATTTAAATATAATATATTTTAAATTTTCGCATTTGATTCTTTACATTGCTATTTGTGTGACTAATCACTGCATGTGCGAGCCACTTTATTGCCGTAGCATGAATCTTATTAAAGTTCATATTGCGTAAGGAACCCGGATTATGTTGGAAAGTGGGATGATCCAATCACTGACAATTCTTGATATTATCTTATGAATTATTACTTCTTACATTAATAATATAGGCGAATTAATATAATGATATGTACTTTTAGGATTTAAAAATAAAAAATTAACAAAAAGATGAAACATGTATTATCATGTTAATTCTCAAATTTAAAATTTCAGTGTAGTGTATGTGTTAATAATCATTTTTCTTATTTTATTTTTTTAATTTTGTAGGGTTTGCTTGTATGTAATGTAATATTTGCTTTTCATGTGTAGCCTATTGACTCAAACCTACTGAAGTTGTTGATCCCCGTATCCCTATGCCATGCCTTAGGACATGTCACTAGCAATGTCTCCTTTGCAGCTGTTGCAGTCTCTTTCACCCACACAATCAAAGGTGATGACGTTACATGAATCTATTCTCTTGTGCATTCAACATTCTGTGACTCACCAGGTTCAGTTGACTGCTACTGAACTGGCTCATAAAGTCATGACATGTTTGTCTTTCAGCTCTCGAGCCTTTCTTCAATGCTGCTGCTTCCCAGTTCGTACTTGGACAATCCATACCGATTACTCTATGGCTGTCTCTTGCTCCTGTTGTTATTGGTAATCATCGTGTTCTCTGTTTGAAAACCCGATCAACCAAATCAGTTCAAGTGTAAAACTTATTCTCTTAATGAATGGGTTCTAGCTCTAATTGTGTGGATAAGCGAACCATCAACTCTGTTACTGTATTGGCATATGCATATTGCTCTTGAATTGTCAGCGTGCCACCATGTTTGGCCGTTTGGGTATCATTTTAATTGCACACTGAATCCAGGTGTGTCTATGGCATCGCTGACTGAGTTGTCATTCAATTGGACGGGTTTCATTAGCGCAATGATTTCCAACATCTCCTTCACTTACAGGAGTATCTATTCCAAGAAAGCCATGGTGACCATCTTTGAAACTCTTTCAAAAGAATCAAATAGAGCTCTTCCTTTCCTCCTTTTTTTTCACATCCTTTTTAAATTTTCAGTTTGTGTAGAACTCAGAATTTCATAGTAATTTTTGTTTTATCGTATGCAGACCGATATGGACAGTACAAATGTCTATGCTTATATTTCCATCATTGCTCTCATAGTCTGTATTCCCCCAGCCATCATTGTAAGTAAAAATTGTTTTGAGGCAACTGGGGAAATTTAAACAATTAAAACAATAAGCACACTGTCTTTTAAACCCTTCCATGCTTTCCCACCTGCTTGTTGCAGTTTGAGGGTCCTCAACTGATGAAGCATGGATTCAGTGATGCTATTACTAAAGTGGGCATGACTAAATTCATCTCCGATCTCTTCTGGGTGGGAATGTTTTACCATCTCTACAATCAGGTACCATTGTTTTTTCTTTTATCATTATGCCATTGCAAGCCTGCCTTAACATTTTTATACCAAGCAAATGAAGCTTTTTATCTTTTTTGTTTGTTTGTTTGTTGGTTATTCAGTTGGCAACCAACACTCTGGAGCGGGTGGCACCACTTACCCATGCAGTTGGCAATGTGCTGAAACGTGTGTTTGTCATTGGCTTCTCAATCCTGGCCTTTGGTAGGTTTATATCTTATACATTTATATGCCATTGAAGAGTTCTTTTGCTTCTTTTTGTCGGATCCAACTCTGTTGACTGAATCTCTGACAATCTACCTCTTACAGGAAACAAGATTTCAACACAGACAGGCATAGGAACAGTCATAGCAATTGCTGGAGTGGCAATTTACTCTTTCATCAAGGCCAAGATGGAAGAAGAGAGACGGGTGAGTAAAACATTCTGACAAAACCACACACTGTAACTTCAACTGATTGCCATAACTAGCCTTTAATGTAGAATTGAACTAACCTAGCTCTGCGAATTCATTAGTCAGCCCAGTGTCTTGAACGAGGGCCATTTTGATTAAGAACCTTGGTTTTTTGTTTTATCTTTTTAACTTATATGGGCAGAGGAAGAGTGAGGATTACATCTTACGTACTGTTTTAGACTTCTAGTGTTGTTATAAGCTGCAATCATTGTAATAATTTTCCAGTAGTCTTTCAAGAAGTTAAAAGTAACGCTGAATGGGATTTCTTTTTGCAGCAAATGAAAGCAGCATGAGAAGAAAAGAGGCATGGAAATGGAGGAAATCACGGGTGTAAAGTTATAACATGTCTTTCCTCATGGAGATTAAAGTTTACATTGAATTAATATCCTGCAGCTGTTATTGTGAAGTTTTTTTATTTTATTTTATTTTTACTTTCTTTCCATCAAATTTTCTTTAATTCGGGTACAAGAACCATTGCTAATTTCCGGTCAGCCTGTGTTGAAGGAAGATAATGTGCTATCAGTTATTCTGTCTCTCAAATTAAGCTTTATTTCATCAGAAGCTTCAAAAAAGGGGGTTGAACATGATATGCGCCAAAATAAAAGGATTCGTGATAATTTCCGATTGCGCACGCTTCTGTTTTTCTGTTGGGAGAAAGATGAACGTAAACGTTGAGAATTGAGATCTGTAGAATTATTACAGTGTTTTTAGCATTTGAAAATGTTGGATCTTCTGAGCAGAAATGTATTTTACAACAAAGAGTACAAAACATCTAAAAATAAAAAAAAAATTTGAAAAAACAGTAAACCCAAATTCGGAATAAACTCGTTTGTTGATCTCAAGTCATAAAACAATCTGATTCGATAATTCTAGTTTTGTAACTTTAGTGTGAAAGCGTACAGATTCTTTCTAACATCGCTACAAACATTCACTCACGTAGAGATCAAATAGAATTTTATCTCTTTCTCAAGGCAGGGGATTTATTCTAAAAGTTAATATAATATCCATTCTATACTTATAAAGCTAAATTATCCATTCTATAACTTACAAAGCTAAATTATTTAATCCTAGAAAATTCCTATTTTTATTCAAACTAAATTTAAATTCGTGCGATGCACAATGACAATTTTAATTTATAATAATTTAAAAATAAAATAGAATTTAAAAAAATTATTTTGAAATACATGTTAAATTATGTGTTAAAAAAATTTGATGCATGTACAAATTTAAATAAATTACGAGATAATTTGAAATTGAATACTAATTAAAAAATTATAGAAAAATTAAATAACACAAATTTTAATATATTTAAATAGCTACCATTTTAATAAAAATAATTCTGACTTCATTAATCATTAATAAATTATTAGTTAAGGTTGCATATTTTAAATTGATTTATTTTTAAAATTTGAATTTAAATGATTCCAAATTAATCTTATAAAATTAATTAGTGTTAAAAACTTTAACTTTTAGGGTTTTTTTTAAAATATTTATAATAGTCTCAAAAATTGAAAATAAGGAAAATGTAAATCTAAATAAAAATAAATTATTATTTAAATTTTTAAATTTTAAATTTATTTAAGATAATTAAATACAATATTTAAGATAATACATATTTCAAATTAATAGATAATCCATATGGAATTTTTTTACCAAAAAATTTATTGAATAAATAAATAAATAAATGATTGAATAAATAAATCTAAAAAAGAAAATGAAAATTGAGAAAAGACATAAAAGTTTAATTCAATATTAAAATATATAGCTTAAATACCTCATTTTAATTTTCGGATAAAAGATCTAAAATTTTAAGGTAGTTCCAATCAAAATATATGGATTTTTTAAATTTAAAAATAACATAATAAGTGATAACATAAAATTTAAATTCTAAAATAAAATTTATTTTATTTAAATGAAGTTAATACAATTAAAATTTATATTTATTAAATTTTATATATTTTGAAATTAAATAATTAATGGAATAAGTTTATTTATAAAAAAATTAAAATTAATTTATTATTCCAAAAGCTTTGGCTTTTATATATTTGTTTAAGATAAAGATTATTATCAAAAGGTAAATATTATTGAAATTAGAAGTGTAAATTTAAATTTGGATCAATGATTAGGTGATTATTCATGAATATTTTATACTTTAACGATGAAAAAATTCATCTTACTATACATGTCACATGTTCATATAAAATACATATATATTTTTTTCTTTAAAAAAATTTATACCAAAATTTATTATCTCTATAAATATGTTTTTAATATATATAACAATAGTACATATATATTGATAAAAGATAAGTAAAGAAATTGATAAATGATATAGAATTTTCTTTAATTTTAATATATATATATATATTTATTTATCCTTTAGAAATTGGAATAGATAATTGATTTTAAAAAATAATTAATTCCTTTTGTAATTTTAATGTTGATAGAATCCTATCTTTTAGAAAATTGAATAAAATTACTTTTTTATTTTATGATATTACATGTGTCAAATTTTTAAAATATCCACATAAGATACTTTGAGTCAACTGCTTTGGCTTTTTTATATATATATATATATATATATATAGAGAGAGAGAGAGAGAGAGAGATTAGATTAACTATATTTATCCTAAATAAAACTTAATCATCAAATAATTTTTTAGTCAACAGAATTTCATTAGAATCTAAATTAATTTTCAATTAGAATTTGAATATTTTTTAACAGAATTTTACTAGTAGCAAGTAACTAATACAAAGGAAGACATCACACTAATCAAGCAAATTAAAATTATAAGGAGGGATTTTTGCGTAATTAAAATGCAAAGAATATAACATGATATAGAGAACATACATCCATCCATTAATATCTTTGATGTCATTAATATTTTTTTTTGAATGGTTGATGTCATTAATATTGGTCATCGCTACCATCAGATTTTGAAGAGTTCTAACTTCTACGTATGAGATGTTTGGTAAGTATTAAATTTGGAGCATGCCAAACTCCAAGGACTTGCAAACTTCTTGACCTTATGCTAAAACCCACGCATAACACTTTAACAATTGTGAGAAAATGTCCAAATAATTAATTTCAGATCTCTTCCTATTTACCTAATTGACTTTACGTATTTCAAAAGCAAGATTTCATTATCAAATACCTAAAACCATTTTTCAAAATTAGTTAATATTCTATTATTATAATAATAAATTCGCATTTAATACATCGACAATGCAAAGTTTCTTTGGACAAACAAAATTAAGAGATAATCATATATTTTATTTTCTAAATTAGTGTTCTCCTAATGTATTTAAAAAAAAACTGTCATCTTATTAATAAAATCTAAAAATTATACTAATAAATGTGGAATAATTTGTTCTATGGATGTTAAGAGTTTAGTAATAATTATAGAAGATGAGGAAATAAAGTGAGTTTACCTTAGGCTATTTATTATTATAGTTTTATCATGAAAATGAAATTAATTCCATAGTGTCCCCAACCTAAACACTACTTAGGGTTGGTCCGTAAATTTAGCCCAAGTTTCATAGCTGGACTATATGAGCCCAACAGGGAAAAGACAGGGCCCCACAACAACAACATAAATCAAAATCCTTAGATACAGCTCGATTGTCCAACCGAAGAAAACATAAATAAAAAAAATAAAAAACAAGAAACAACTAAAAAAGAAAATTAAAGGGTTGCGTTTGCATCAAAATAATAACGCCCAGGGAACAGTGAAAAAGGATTGGTCCCGGTTACAAAGTACAGATTTTTCCTCAAAAAAAAAAAAGAAAAAAAAGAAATTAAAAAAGTATTTTTTAATTTATTTATGTTCTTTTTAAAAGTCCACCACAGTTACAGTATTAACACGAACACCACATCAAATTCAATAAAAACAAAAAGAATAAAAGGATTGGTTAGTCAGTGCCCAAAAAAAAAAAGGAAATTTTATTATGGAATTCGTAATTGGACTCGAGGAAGACTATTGTTGTTGTTGTTATTGTTCTATTCCTAATTTCACTTTTTCTTTTCTTTATTTTCCTTTTGTTTTCTTTTTCTTATTGTTTTTATTATTATTCTTTCTTTTTGATTTTTTTTTTTTTTTTTCTATTTCTTCTAATTCATTGTTCTTGTTTGATAATAATTCTCATCCTTTCCCTTTCTTGACTTCCACGATATTTCGTGTTTTTAGAGAGAGAGAGGGGGAAGAATAAGAAGGAAAATAGGGGAGAGAGAAAAGGTTTTTTTTTTGAAACCCTAGGTTTTCTTCGTTGATTTTGGATCTGCTTCAATGGAGCCTGGTTCAGAAGGAGAAAATAATCAGATCAAAAATCCGAATAAAAACGTTAGCAGTTCCAATGAAGGAAACGCTAAGCCTAAAAGACAGATGAAGACTCCGTTTCAGCTCGAGGCTCTCGAGAAAGCCTATGCTCGTATGTTGTTCATCGCTCTCTTGACTTGTGATTTTTTTTTTAATTTTATTTACTTTTTTGAAATTTCTGGTGATTTTGCGCTGTTTTGCCCTTAGTGGAAACGTATCCATCGGAAACGACGCGAGTGGAATTATCAGAGAAATTAGGGTTATCAGATCGGCAGTTGCAGATGTGGTTTTGTCACCGGAGATTGAAAGAAAAGAAGGATACTCCTTCAAAAAAACCGCGAAAAGGCGCCGGCATGCCACTGGAATCTCCAATCGATGAGCCGGGGGCCGGGCCGGAACCGGATTACGGGTCCGGGTCAGGTTCGGGATCCAGTCCGTATATGGACTCAAGGAAGTTGGGGGGAAGTTCTTCTCGGGGCATGATGGAGGATGTGCCGACGGTGAGGAGGTATTATGAGTCGCCGCAGACGATAATGGAGCTGAGAGCAATTGCTTGCGTGGAGGCACAGTTGGGGGAGCCATTGAGGGATGATGGGCCAATGCTTGGAATGGAGTTCGATCCATTGCCTCCTGATGCATTCGGAGGTATAAGTAATATTTCTTTTCTGTTGTTTGAATGTTTGATGGCTATGTTGTTTTATGGAATTTACATTTTCGTAAAATGGAGACTCCTTGTGTGATTTATCGTTCATGGACTTATAAAGTTACATGTTGTTTAGTGTGTGCGTGTGTTTTGATAGATTGTTTAGTTTATGTAGTATTATATTTTAATTTCTTTTTTCTTTTCTGAACAGCTATTCCCGAGCCACATAAGAGGCCTGGACATCCTTATGAGAGCAAAGTATATGAGCGACATGATGGCCGGTCAAGCAAAGTTGGTTTCTCAAACTCCATATGCATTTAACTGCCAGTATATTTATAAATTAAAATGCTTTATATTATAATGTACTTGTGACAGTTTTCTTCCTGGTAGTATGAATTTTCCATTTATTTTTCCAAATGATTTGACTTCAAATTTATTGACAATACATATTGCTGAACTCTTTCATTTTCAGAATGCCAGTTTTCCCTTCATTATACATATTTCTTTGGGACAGGTTAACTGGTTATGCAATGTGGCCTTTTTGTTGTTCTAGCTGTTCTATCGTTGGTTTAGCAATCTAGGATTTTTAAGTTGATGTGTTGTTGGGATTATTAACTTTGGTCTTTTTTTAGGCAGAAGTATGTTTTATTTAAAATGTAATTTGTTCTTGTTTTGATGCGAATGAAAATTATATTACATGGTTTATGTGGGTTGACTTATTGATATCATATGAACCAATAATCCCAGGCTGCTGCAAGGTCTTTTCATGAGTATCAGTTTCTTCCAGATCATTCTAGTCTTAGATCTGATGCATATGGACAAGTTACTCAGTCACACTTTCATGAATCCCCAGTGGATGGTGCAAGGGCTAGAGCTACAGCTACATCATTTGTGCATGGAGAGGAACCATTGTCCAGGGTTCATGGTATCATGGTTCATGCACCTCGAGCTCGTGTATTACCTCAACAAGAGAAGACAGGAATTATTCCTTCATCATCTCAAGTGGCTGATGATTCTCTTGCAGAAAGGGAGTCATTTACAAATGGGAGAAATTCTCAGTCTCTTTCCCATCCGGTTTTAGGATCTGAAGATTCATATATGTTGTCTGCCGGGCAAACCTTGAATATTGATGCTGATCTACGAAACGATAAGAAGCGCAAGGTGTCTAGCTTGTTAGAATATGTTCCATATTGTCTATTTTCTTCCATGATCTAATTTTATGTATTATCTATTTCATGTGTCATCTTTCTTCTTGTAGATTGATGAAAGTAGAATTGCAAGGGAAGTTGAAGCACATGAGAACAGGATTCGTAAAGAGCTTGAGAAACTAGATCACAAAAGGCGAAAGGTATTTTGATTTTTAACTTTTTATTGACCATGAATTTGGCTCTTGGTGAATCCTCTATATTCACTCATAAAATGGAAATTGTTTTTCTTAGAGTGAAGAAAGGATGAGGAAAGAAATGGAAAGGCATGAACGTGAAAGAAGGAAAGAAGAAGAGAAGTTGATGCGTGAGAAGCAGCGGGAAGAAGAGAGATCTCTGCGTGAGCAGAAACGCGAAATGGAAAGAAGACAAAAATTTTTGCAGAAAGAATTTTTAAGAGTAAGTTTATTTTGCAGACAATATTATGACCTTAATCATAAATGATGAAAATTCTCTCTCCCTTCTTGTAATTGGTTTTAATTCTGGGGTTTACCTTTTAGGCTGAGAAAAAGAGACAAAAGGAAGAGCTTCGCAGAGAGAAAGAGGAAGAGAGACGTAGAGTTGCCAGGGAGAAGGCAACTGCACGGAAAATTGCTAAAGAGTCCATGGATCTTCTCGAAGATGAACAGCTAGAACTCATGGATTTGGCTGCTGCTAGCAAGGGAATACCCTCAATTATTCATCTCGATCATGATAGTTTGCAAAATCTTGACTCATTTAGAGGTAAATGTCACTTGAATTTGTATTTATCTGGCTGCCTTAGTCTATAATTTGATTGGTGAGCATTTTGGATAAGAGAATTTTTTCTTTGTTAGGAGGAAATGATGCTAAGTGCACTAATCATATATCTTTCACATGGATTTGCTGAAAGATTGTTTTATGTTTCTTTTAGTATGTTTATTTTTAATAATTCTTTGATTTTTTATTTTGATTATGGGCATGTTCTTTTGCTATCTATTTTGACTCTTTAGCACCTTTGAGCTGACAATAACACTAATATTTCTGTTTTAGATTCTCTAAGCCCGTTTCCCCCCAAGTCTGTGCAATTGAAAAGACCATTTGCTGTTCAACCATGGATTGATTCAGAGGAGAATGTTGGGAATCTTCTCATGGTATGACATACTTGTCTGTTTTTCCTCTGCTTTAAAGTTACCAGTCTAATGATCTTTGTTATGCTTTTTATATCTTTGAGCTTGTTTCCTAAAGATTTAAGGTAAAATTATAAAGAGTACGTGTTATTTCTAAAGGTAAAAGGTCTATTAACACAGTTTCCTTCATCAGGCATGGAGATTTTTGATTACTTTTGCTGATGTTCTCAGACTATGGCCCTTTACTCTTGATGAGTTTGTCCAAGCTTTTCATGACTATGTGAGTATCTGATGGAATGTCTTGTTTTCTAATTTTCATTTTTTTCAGCTTTCTATTTGTGGTGTTCTTACCATTTCATTTTGATCTCAGGATTCAAGGTTGTTGGATGAGATTCATGTTGCCCTTTTGAAATCAATTATAAAGGACATTGAAGATGTTGCTAGAACACCAGCAACTGGATTAGGGATGAATCAGTACTGTGCTGCCAATCCTGAAGGTGGACACCCTCAGATTGTTGAAGGGGTAAGTGGTGTTACAGGTTTGTCATGTTGCTTATTTTTCATTGTTGCTGAACCCGTTTGCGTTTGGTGTTTGCTAGGCATATTCCTGGGGTTTTGACATCCGCAATTGGCAGCATCATTTGAATCCACTGACATGGCCTGAAATATTCCGGCAATTAGCAATATCTGCAGGCTTCGGACCTCAGTTGAAGAAACGAAGTGCTAGCTGGACGTACATTGGTGATAATGATGAGGTTCTCGTAACTTTATGGCACTCGTATCTTTCTGCATGATGATAATCAACATCTCTCTCCCATAACAGTATTTAGTGTGCATGTGTGCTTGCATGCTTGTGTATGTGTATATATGTGTGTATATATATGTGATATAATGGGAATGCTTTAAAGGCTGGATGTGTTGCTGGGAAGTTGGAAAACCCCTTTTTAGAATAAATATGTCCTCATGGTTCCTGACAAATTCAGTTCTGATGGTTAAGATGGTGAAGATAAAAGAGTACTAATAAGTGATACAGTAGGAAAGCTTCTTAGATGGTATGTGATGTATCTGGCAATCATTCTTTTAGATAAATTTGAATTGCTTTGTTGCTTACCAATTATATTATCTATTAACTTTATGTCTGGATATATTTTACTGTACCCAAATATGTTGAGATACTAATAGATTGCCTTATTATAATAGATTATAGTTCCTTGGTTATTCCTCTAAAGTTCATTATGCTAGGGCATGATCAAATGTAAAAGTTGGACAAGTTTGAGGCTTCATGTTAGCATCTTTAGTAGTTATTTGCTTCAGTAATTTGGTTTCATCATATTTAACCAGCTGATTGATATTGGCTTATTATCTGAGTGTATTATTGTATCTGCCCCTGCAGGGTAAATGTTGTAAAGATGTAGTTTCTACTCTACGCAATGGTTCAGCAGCTGAGAATGCATTTGCATTGATGCGAGAAAAAGGTCTACTACTTCCAAGAAGATCGAGGCATCGTTTGACACCTGGAACTGTCAAATTTGCGGCTTTTCATGTTCTTTCACTGGAGGGAAGCAAAGGATTAACAGTGTTAGAACTTGCAGATAAGATTCAGGTGAGTTTTTACCGTGTTCCTTTTAGGTGTCAAATTAGTTTATATCTTTTATGTGCCCTTTCCTAATTTAATTATTTCCAACAAGAAATCTGGACTCCGGGACCTCACAACTAGCAAGACGCCAGAGGCTTCTATTTCGGTTGCTTTGACGAGGGATGCAAAGCTTTTTGAAAGAATAGCTCCTTCAACTTATTGTGTACGACCTGCCTATAGGAAAGATCCCGCTGATGCTGAGGCCATACTTGCATCAGCAAGGAAAAAGATTCGGCAATTTGAAAATGGGTTTTTAGGTGGAGAAGATCCTGATGAAGTTGAAAGAGATGAGGTGGAAAGAGATGATGTTGAAAGAGATGAAGACTCTGAATGTGATGTTGATGAGGACCCTGAAATTGATGATATAGCTATTCCCTCAAATCCGGACAAAGATGCTGACTACCCTAAGGATGAAGTAAACATGTGTTCAGGAAGTGAAAAAGTCCATGCCTCAACTGATGAAGCGCTAAATGTTCTGGGTGAATTTGACAAGGATTTTCCATCTTTCCCTTCAAGTACTGTGAAGGATGTTAATGGTCCAAGTAACACCAGACAATATGTTGCTGGTGAGGAGAATGGAACAAGCAATTCTGATCAACAGAATATCGAAATCGATGAAAGCAAGTCTGGTGAGTCATGGATTCAGGGTCTTTCAGAGGGTGAATATTCTCATCTCAGTGTTGAGGAGCGCCTGAATGCCCTTGTTGTTTTAATTGGTATTGCAAATGAAGGGAATTCTATCCGTGCTGTGCTTGAGGTAGATCTTTAACTACAGTCTGGCCTGATTGTCTTGTTGCTTTGATTGTAAAGGCACTTATCATTTTCCTGTTTTTAATTTGATTTATGAATTCACAGGATCGATTAGAAGGAGCAAATGCTCTTAAAAAGCAAATGTGGGCTGAGGCTCAGCTGGATAAAAGTCGTCTGAAGGAAGAGACTATTATTAAAATGGAATTTCCTTCTGTGATGGGAATCAAGGCCGAAGCCCAACTGCCTAATTCTGCTGTGGAGGGCAGCCAAAGTCCTTTTCCTGCTGCTGATAATAAAAATGATGAGGCATCTCCGAGCATACCTGAAGACCAAAAGCCTTTGCTATGTTCGCAAAATGTTCAGAATGACCTAAATAGTTATCCTGCTGAAAGGGCATTGGTACTTCAAGAGGCCTCCATGGGTCCTGATAACCTCTCTGCTCAGCAGCATGGATATGCTTCAAAAAGATCACGCTCGCAGTTGAAATCATACATTGCCCACAGAGCGGAAGAGATGTATGTATACAGGTCCTTACCTCTTGGCCAAGATCGTAGGCGTAATAGATACTGGCAGTTTGTCGCTTCAGCTTCTAAAAATGATCCTTGTTCTGGCCGGATATTTGTTGAACATGATGGAAATTGGAGGCTGATTGATTCTGAAGAGGTATGTTCTACTACTTAGAAACAGAAATTGTTGATGTATGTTGGGATGAATTACTAGAATAGTGGAACAAACACTATAACTTTTGTATCTTACATCTGGTTGTTTTTTCTTATGTATTCAATCAATTTCTCTGCAGGCTTTTGATGCACTTTTGGCGTCTTTGGATGCACGAGGAATCAGGGAATCCCATTTACGGATAATGTTGCAAAAGATTGAATCCTCCTTTAAAGAAAATGTTCGCAGGAACTTACAGTGTGCCGGAGCTATGGGCCAAAGTGGAAGCTATGCTGAGAATGGAGCTTCTGAAATAGATTCCAGTCCTGATTTTCATGCCAGTTTTGACAGTCCTAGTAGTGCCATCTGTGGATTGAACTCTGATGTATCGGAGACATTACCTGCTTTCAAAATCCAGCTTGGGAGAAACGAAAATGAGAAAAAATCAGCCTTGAAGAGGTATCAAGATTTCCAAAGGTGGATGTGGAAAGAATGTTACAATTCCTCGACTTTGTGTGCCATGAAATATGGAAAGAAGAGATGCGCACAGCTATTGGCTGTTTGTGATGCTTGCCTTGGCTGTCATATCCCAGAGGAGGTGCACTGTGGTTACTGCCACCAGACATTTGGCTCCATTAACAATAGTTTTAATTTCTCAGAACACGAGATTCAGTGCAAAGAAAACAGGAATTTAGACAACAAGGATATACATACTCTTGATTCTTCTCTTCCCCTGGGAATCAGCTTGCTAAAGTCCCTGTGTGCTCTAGTTGAGGTGAGCTAGCAACAAATCACTAATGAATTTCTTGTATAAAATGAATTTTTTGTCTGAATTATGTCTGTCTTTTTGTTTCAATTTTCCCTTGGCAGGTATCTGTTCCGCCAGAAGCTCTTGACTCAATTTGGATGGAAGGCCATCGAAAGAGTTGGGGCAGGAAGTTGAATGCATCTTCTTCTGCCGAAGAACTCCTAAAGGTTTTCATTTATTTGAATTAGGGATAAATTCCCAAACAGGATTCAATTAATTAAGGTTTTATTTTCATCTGCACAATTTTCATTTAAGGTTTTAACCTATTATTTTGATCAATTTGGGATCTTAAATTTTTTAGATTTGTCTAAAAAGAAGTAAGTGATTATTGTAAATGGACTAACAACTGCCATTAGTCTTTCTAAGTAATTACTAACTTCGATATAAATTTTCCTTAATTAAACAAATTCAAGAAGTTAAGATTCCAAATGGATCAAAATAATGTATTACTTTCTCAAATGAAAAGTTCTGCAAACGTTGGATCCTAACTCGAGCATATAGCCGTTTAATAGTGTTTATGACATTTACCTAACCAATCTGCCAATTTCTTTGTTCATGTTCCTTGTTCTATGCATTTTTTGTTATGCTGAGTCTCTGCTCTAACAGGTGCTATATCCATTTTGCACGTGACTATGAGACATTTGTTGCTAACTAATCACTGATATTACATTCCTTATCAAATGATTAAATATGTTTTGTAGATGCAGTTCTGATCTTGGTCTCACTCAAATGTCATGTTGGTGTTGCAGTTGTTGACACACCTCGAGAGTGCCATAAAGCGAGATTATTTATCATCTAACTTTGAGACTACAAAGGAATTATTGGGTTCATGTCTTCACTCAGAGAGTGATTCTACTGATTCTGTGCTTCCATGGGTACCCAAAACTACTGCAGCTGTAGCTTTAAGGCTTTTGGAGCTTGATTTGTCCATCATGTACGTAAAGCAGGAGAAAGTTGAACCTTCTGCGAACAGAGAAGCTAGAGCGTACATAGTGAGTGTTTTAATGCCTTCTTGAATCCTTCATAGCATGTTCTTGCCATTTAATTATTTGAAATGTAAGCTAACCGTATTTGTCAAATATGCAGAAGCTTCCTTCAAGAACCTCTCTTTTCATCAAGAATAAAGAGCTTGAATTAAAAGAACTAGACCAAGAAGAGCCTATAAAAGAAGAAAACTTTGCTGACTTGAGTAACAGCAGGCGCAACTACAAACGGGGAAGAGGGGGCCGTGAACAAGGATCTGGTAGAAAGTGGCGGAGGAGAGCTTCGGGTTCCAAATCTGGTACTGGCAAGCGAATTGCTAGAGAAAACAATAATTTAAGTCTCCACCTCAAACAACAGGGTCAAAGAACAAACGGTCAGAGTTCTGGTCGTGGCCGCCGAACAGTTAGAAAGAGAGCAGAAAGGAGAGCTGCTGATAATACAATGGTGGGTCGCATGGCTGATGTGGTTAAGCCTAAGACCAGTGTGGCATCTGTAAGGGATTTGGATGAAGAATGGAGGGCTGAAAAATTCAGGATGATGCAAATGGTAAATCCTCCTGATAGTAACAGTGCAGAAGAGGAGTCGGATGACAATGCCCAAGGTGAGGGATACGAGCAAGGAAACTGGGAGCTAGATTTTAACCGTGCCTCTAATGCATGGAATGGAGAAACAATGGAAGCTAGTGATGAAGATGACGATGCTTATGAAGAGGATAATGGCATCGACGATAATGGCATTGAACAGCTCGAAGAAGAATCAGATGGCGATTTGGACATGAGTGATGCATCAGACGAGGTACCAAATAAAACCAGAAATGATGATGGCTCGGACTCGGCTGTTTCTGAAGAATATAGTGATTAAACTGTCGCATTGGAAAAACAAAAAGACAGTTTGCTGGTGCATGAGCTGCATCATGTTTTTAAATTGCAGCTTCAAAGGCAACTGAACGAAGGCAGCAGAAGAACAGAAGTACCAGCTTGGCTCCTTCCTCTCGATTAAGTGTTAAGTAATTATAGGAAATTGGAGATTAATGCAGATCCAAAATGCAATTGGTTACTAAAGCATGCCAACTCGATGGCATTCATTTAGGAATCTTTAAAATGTCATGGCTCGTTGTATAACAGGAATTTATTAATAAGTTTTAGTAATTCATATTTTTCACCATTATTTGGAGATTTGGATGACTTTCATAACTACAAGATTCGCATCCTTCAAACAAGATTAATAGCAAACCGTATATTTTGTTTACCAGGTTCAAAATTGTTCTACATCACAACTGAGACTAGATTTTTATTCTTCTGGATAACAAATGCCACAAACCAAACATTACAAATCACGCAACCAGCCTTCGCGATGAGCTGAGGCGAAAGAGAAAGGTATTCACAAGTTTCAGCCAGTATATTTACCTAATGATAGAGTTCCACCTTATGGTGCCAGTAACTTCTTGATTCCAGACTTCTGCTCTGCAGTTAACCTGGTTGGGAATTTGATATTGAACTTGATCCGCAGATTGCCTCTCTTTGAGGGCTCTTTTGGAATTGGCATGCCTTCCCTTGGGACAACCTCCTCATAGCTTGGATGAATCAAGTTGGTGATGGGGATAGTCAAGCTCCTTCCATCCAATGTTGTAAGATGTACAGTGTAGCCTGTCAATGCTTCGGCGAGTGATATCTTCTGCGTTACAATAAGGTCATTGCCTTCCCTTGTGAACGTGCTGTGAGGTTTCTCATCAATGATGAAAACAAGATCTGCAGGGATTACATTCGGTTGCTCATTTCCTTTCTCAGTGAAGGTAATCTTTGTTCCCTTTTTCCAACCAGGCTTGATATCGATAGTCAGGATTTCCTCCACTGGCAACGTCTTCCTGCAACACAGCAAAACTTGTTAGGTCACCATGTAACCAAACAGAAAGAAAAAGAAATGCAGCCATGAAAGATATTGGTATGATTAGGTCTGCTGGGACCAGGGATCTTTCCTCAGATTGGGTTGTTTCTAGATAGTGAGTATCACTCATTTCATTCAAAATGGATTCATTCTAGCATGCACAATATGACCAAAGACAAACTCTTTGTTGTGTGCCACAAGACATTTTCAATCCCAAAAGCTAATTCAAAATGAGAAATGTTTTCTCAAACTTGTACACACCCAACCTTGCTCTCAAACGATACGAGAATCCTAACAAAATTTCCCTTCACTCCTGCTCAGAAAAGTGAATACAAAAAGATGTCAACAGCTGAACTCTGATATCAGTAGTGTTAGATGTTATTAAAAATTAGTTCAAAGAATGAGACTTTCTCTAACCCTTACAAACACACACTAATCTCCTTCCACAAACCTTAATACTCTTATATTATAGCTCTGTAGTCTTTACTGCTTAAGTACTAAACAGATCAATTATGAAGCAAAATTAGGAAAGGAGGCATACCCGCTAGCATCTGCAATTTCTCTGGAAATCTTCATCTTCTTTGTGGTTCCTTTATATAACTCCTCAAGGCTACAAGGCAACGTATTTTCAATAGGAGGAGCTTTACGAGGACCCTGACTCATGGGTCTTCCTTCACCAAACGAACTGAAAATATCATCACCAAACATGCCACCAAATGTCCTTGAGCCACCTCTCATCCCACTGCCACCACCGCCTCCCATTGACCCAAAGGGACTAGAAAACCCAAAAAACTCGGCAAAAATGTCATTCGCATTTCTGGGGTTGAATCTAAAAACATTTGGACCATCTCCAGTTTGGAAAAATGTTGCTCCACCAGCATCTGGAGGTGGTACTTGGCCTTTCAGCCCTTCTTCACCATACTGATCATAGATAGCTCTCTTCTGTGGATCGCTCAGAACCTGCAAACATGCAAGTTGGCCATTTTTTAGCATCAATTTGGACTTTGTTTATGCAAAGATCAAATCTTGAATTGATGGGCAATCTTAAGATTTGAACAGAGGAGACACAGATGGTCAATATTTGGTTTTGACACGAGAGTCCCAGGAACCAAAGAGAAAACTAGACTTCCTTGATGATGATCATGCTATTTCTAACTAAAGGAACCCAACCCATATTTTCTTTTGAATTAAACAATCAATAAAAAAAAAAGTTAAAAAGAGAAAAGCTAACCTCGTAGGCTTCAGAGATTTGCTTGAACTTGGCCTCAGCTTCTTTTTTGTTGTTTGGGTTCTTATCAGGATGCCATTTCATGGCAAGCTTCCTGTAAGCCTTCTTCAAATCTTCATCTTTTGCATTCTTGTCAACCTGCATAATCTTGTAATAATCAACGCCCATCTTCTTTTCTTCTCGGTCTTCTTCTTCTTCTTCTTCTTCTACCTCTTCCTTCTGGTCTTCTTCTTCTTCTTCTTCTTCTTCTTGTTTCAGAGGAACAAATTAGAAAAAAAAATGAAAACTAAATCACCTAAAAGCTAGAGCTTTAGGTGTTTATTTATTACACAATTATGTTTCTGAAAGCTTCGATGTGTTGCAGGCATTGATTTGGAGGAGTTTGTGGTGGATTTAAGGGGAAAAGAAGGAATAAAAGATATGTCTGGATGGCAAATGAAAATGACTAGAAGAGTGTGGAAGTTTCCAGACAGTGCGCCAAGGAACCAAAGCGGCTACACGATTTTTCCCGATTTTGTGTTCCTAAGCAAACAAGCCAAAATAATTACATTAGTTCCATAGTTGCTACATGAAACAAAATCATTAGATTCTGTTGGCCAAAATAACAAGTGCTAACCAATAAAAATTGAAACATTTTTTATGCGTATAAATATATATATGTATATGTAATTTTAAGTGAATAAATATAATGAATTTTGGCAAAAAATGAGGTAAGGAATATTATTAGAAATTATGGACAAATAAAGCCATTGAATTTAACTCAATTATGAATAATATTTCAATATAAAATGAAAGCAAAACACACTAGATTATAGGTAAAATCATTTAGTTTATTTGATTTTTTTGTATAAACACATATCTATATATATTCATCTGTTTTACAGTATAAGATTAATTTTATTTAAGTCGAGAATGATAAATAATAAAATTATCTCAACAATCTTATTTATATATAGATGCTAACTTGTGATAACCGTGATAGATATTGATTTTATTTAGACAAGTACTAATAGTTTTTTTAATTAAGATTTATATGTCAAGTTAATGTTACAAGAAAATTAGAATTTATGAAAAAGGTGGATATTCTAAATATGTAATAAACAATATCATGGAGCAAGAAAAAAATAAAAAATAAAGTTCAAAATATTTAAAAAGAAGCTTTTACATTTTCTCAAAATTTGTCAATGAACTCTTATCTTTTTATTGTCTTTAATCGAATCTTAATATAACACCATTGGCATTTGGCAGTAAGCTCCTCTAATTAAAAAAAATAAATAAAATTTAACCTTTTTTAAATTGTATTTTAAATTTGATATGGGCCCAGGCCCAATGGGCCAGGATAAAGTAAAGGGTGCCATTTCTTAACTTTTCTGGACCAGATTAGTAGATTACTACATGCGTCAACTTCGTACCGAACGTCGAGAAACGCCATCTTTCTATCTTGGTTCTCTGACCATGGATCGGACATCCACTTGCTATCGCTTCAATCGCCAGAGAGTGACACGTGTTGCGTTGACGTTAAAACTTTGTTGGAAAATGAAAAAGAGAAGCGCCGGTGAAGGACCATGCACTGCACGTGATATTTTCTACTCCGCCGTGAACGGCGTTCTCTCCTTTTCAATCCAAAGCGACAGCCTGAACTGGACCAGCTAAATTGCTATCGTGGCATAGATTTAAGCTAGATCTTCACGGTTATTCCCTGAGCTCGTCCGCTTCCTATCATTCACCTCTCCAAATCATCATCTTCTTCAATCGGGTGTATAATGCAAAGCTGCAGTAAAACTTCTCAGTCCAATGGCTACTCTCTCCTTCCATCTCCTCAAACCAATCCCTTCATTTCCGCTGCCTTCTAAGAACATCTCTTCTCTCCCAATACTCTACACGCCTCCCGACCGGAACACTCTCACACTCGCTTCCTCCGCCGCCCAACCATCTCCCGCCACAGCCCCTTCCTTAACCGTCGAAGCCGCCTCTCCTGAAAATCACGCCAACTCAACTGTTTTCGTTATCTGCGCGCGTAACCGTATCGGTCTCCTACAAGTCATCACGCGCGCTTTCAATGTGCTCGGCCTACGTGTGGACAAAGCCAGCATAGACTTCGAGGGAGACTCTTCTATCAAAACGTTCTTCGTAACCGATTCTCACGGCAACAAGATTGATGATCAGGAGAGTTTGGAGAGGATCAAGAAGGCCTTAATCGAGGCAATCGACGGTGACGATGACGTTTCCGTGTCTTTCGAGTCGGCGGCCAGAGGGATCGTGGTCAGGAAGCCTCGGGTAGGTTTCGAGGAGAGGAAAACCAAAGCTGAGAGGATTTTTGGATTGATGGATGGTTTCTTGAAGAACGATCCTATTAGCTTACAAAAGGATATCTTGCATCATGTTGAGTATACGGTGGCTCGATCACGGTCTATTTTCGATGATTTTGAAGCTTATCAGGTAAAATTCAGGGCATCATTGTCGATTTGAGAATGAGTTGCGACTTTTTTAAATTTTGGCGGGAATGTTAGTTGGTTTCATGTAATTTGTTTTTGACTGTTTTAACATATTTGTAGGCTTTAGCACATACTGTAAGAGATCGGTTGATTGAACGTTGGCATGATACTCAGATGCATTTCAAGAGGAAAGATCCAAAGCGAATTTACTTCCTTTCACTTGAGTTTCTTATGGGTATTTTCTTACGTTTATCTAAGCCTCATTGTTATCATTATTGTTTAAAATTTAAAATGATTGATAAGTTTAAGAGCTCTCTAAAAGTTTGGTTATGTATTCTTTTACTCTCCTAGTGCATATGTATCAAATCTAGAGGATCAAACTGGTGGTTTCTATTACAGAGTAGAATGATGATTTCTTGGATTCACATATTTTTCTGGTTTTTGTTCATAGCTTGGAAATTTAGTTCATGATAAAACATTGTGTGTAATTTTTAATTCCAGGCCGTTCGTTGTCAAATAGTATCATCAACCTTGGAATCAGAGACCAATTTGCAGATGCTTTAAGCCAACTTGGTTTTGAGTTTGAGGTTTTAGCGGAGCAGGTCCGCTTGACATTTGCTTTTTGTACTCCTTGATTGTCATAATCTTAGATTATTTTTACTCAACGGATCAAGATTTTAAGGATAAGCAATCGTTTCACCATGAGAAAAATTGGTCACATGGACTAAATATTAGAGTCATGTATTGTGGAAACTGGAGATTTGAACTTTGTTAAATGAGGTGATCCATTGGCCAAGTGTGAGTGCCATATTCTAGGGCATATAGAGACATAAACGTATATGATGCTAAGGTGTGCTTGTCCTGTCAAGACAAGCCTATCCATCTAATTATAACTAGGGAGAGATATCTTGTTTTAACAAGTTGCGTAAAAGTGAATTCTTAATGCATGTAGCAAGAATGGATTCTTAATGCATTCAGGAAGAAAGCTTTTCTTATATTGGCTTGTTTAATTTTTCATAATTGGTAAACTTAGATAATCATTCACTTTCCTATTTAGCTTACTCATTATGATATTCTAAGGAAGGAGATGCTGCCCTGGGTAATGGAGGCCTTGCTCGTCTTTCAGCGTGTCAAATGGATTCTCTAGCAACTCTGGACTATCCTGCAGTGGGGTATGCCTCTAGTCTATTATTTGCTTTTAAGATTTGTAGGAATTTCAAGTCAAAAGTAACTCATCTAAGCTTTTCCTTAAGTGGGGACTCTGAATAATTATTTGTATTGATTTTGAAACCAAAATGGACTGTGAAGCTGACTTGCATATCTTCTAACAAGTATTGGCTTATCCGTAATATAGGCTAGTTTTCCTTTTTCGAGGTCAGTTTAGGAAGTTTTGCATTAACATCCAGTTAATTAGATCCTGCATAATTTGCATTTCTCTAACAAGTATTGGCTTTTATGTAATGAATCTAACTCTGGGGAATCATGTGTCTTCTTCTGCAGTTATGGATTACGCTACCAGTATGGGTTGTTCCGTCAAGTCATATTGGATGGTTTTCAACACGAGCAGCCTGACTATTGGTTGAATTTTGGAAACCCTTGGGAGATAGAGAGGGTTCATGTAACATATCCTGTGAAGGTTTGCACGTACTTGTCTGTTTCTATCTGTTGTAATATTTGATATTTGACATTATCTTTCTATTCTTTTACTATTCTGTTCTGTTTTCTAAACATCTGTCTTACTGCCACTCTATTTTCCTGGATGGTTCAGTTCTATGGGACTGTCACAGATGAACTTTTGAATGAAAAGAAGTGTAAAGTTTGGGTTCCCAGAGAAATGGTAAGGCAGTAATTCTTTTCATAAATTAAAGTTTGCAGTCTTTTTTATAAAACTCTTTATCTGTTGGTTATGTCCTGGGTGATGCATGATTCAAAAGAGGGATGATTTAAATGAATGTGATCAGTATTTTATTTTAGCTTAGCAACATGTCTTCATGTGGGTAGGTTGAAGCCGTGGCATATGACAATCCAATACCTGGTTATGGAACAAGGAATACCATTAATCTCCGCCTTTGGGCTGCCAAACCAAGTGATCAGCATGATATGGTAATTTTGACAAAGTCCAATAGCATTCATCTTTGAATTAATTAGTAGTATTTGCCTGAGTTTTATGCCTATCTTTACTTCCATGAGTTCCATTTAGATAGGATTAAACTAAGGTAAGAGGATGCTGCGTAGAATTATTTTTCTGGCTTTAAATTTGCTAGAAATGTCATCATGTAACTCACTTTAGCAACTATGATTTGGTTCCTTAAACTGTCACATAAGCATCTATGTGATTTTTCCTGTGTGAATCATTTCTAATACCCCCTCATTATCAATCTCCATGTATCATCATTCCTTCTTATGAAAGTAAAATACTGAACTTATCTAAAACTGACTGTATCCATGAAATAACCTGTTCTCTCTCTCTCTCTCTTTTGGGGGTGGGGGTTGGGGGTCCAAATCATGTCATCTGCAGGAATCCTATAACACTGGAGATTACATCAATGCAGTGGTCAGTAGACAGAGAGCAGAAAATATTAGTAGCATATTATGTCCTGATGATCGTTCTTATCAGGTGTGGTTGCTTTCCTTAGCTTGATTAGTTATATCGAAATTAGACTCTGCCTGTCTATCAATGTTTTCATGCTTCATCTTCCACAGCATTTACTCCAACTGTTTGGTTTTTGGGAATTAACTGGACTTAGTAGATTATTCATGTCGCTTTCATTAAAACTTGATTAAAATGTTTGCAAAGGGATTAACTGAATATGTTTCTTTCCTGTTTTTCTCTAGAGCTACATTCATATTGCTTTGAGGCCGTTTCTTTCAGGGTAAAGAATTGCGGTTGAAACAGCAATATTTCTTTGTCTCAGCATCAGTGCAAGACATCATCAGAAGATTCAAAGATACTCACAGTAACTTTGACGTTTTTTCAGAGAAGGTTCTTAGTTGCATCTTTCACATATCTATTAGTGCCAAAAACAAATGGAAAAACACCTACAAAAGGGCAAGTTATTACTGGTGTTATCATGTGGGTGAGATGGCATGGGTTGGTTCTAACCTCCTGAATTTTGAGTAAAGTACCTGTTCTCAAGGCTCAATCTGGTTCTCAATGCCAGATCATTGCTAGGTCATTGTGACTTTAGGTGATAGCAGGAGTGGAGTTGAGTGTAGAAAGCTTTCTGTACATTGAGGATTTTCTTTCCACTTTAATGATCATTCTTAGGTTGAGTGCTGCACTGCTGCTTGACTCCTGTTTGTTTGACTACTTCAATTGCATTTTATATAGATTGCACTGCACCTGAATGATACGCATCCATCTCTTGCAATAGCTGAGGTAATGAGAGTGCTTTTGGATGAAGAGCATTTAGGCTGGAATAGAGCATGGAACATCATATGCAAAATATTTGCATTCACAACTCATACTGTCTCATCTGAAGGACTGGAGAAAATCCCCGTAGATCTGCTGGGCAGCCTTCTCCCTCGTCATTTGCAGGTGTATTTTATTTGAATGTTACGCTATATTTTCTGTTTAAATGAAGTCTACCTGTTTCCTGGAACAACTTTATGTGATTGAAAGTCTAACTAGTTGTAGGGGATAAGCTTCATATTAAGAATTTTCTTTCATTGTGTTCAAGGTACAGAAGCAGCCCTGTGGACTATTATTGTATTATCAACCTCTTTAGATTTTTTTTATTAATCTGATTGGTTGTCAATTTGTTTACTATTGTTTTACAAATTTTGTCTTCTTCAGATTATATATGACATAAACTTCAATTTTGTGGAAGAGTTAAAGAAGAGGATTGGTTTAGATTATGATCGGTTGGCCAGGATGTCAATTGTTGAGGAAGGTGCTGTGAAGGTATTACACTAGGCTATCTCAAAATGTATAGATTTCTTATATTTTTGTTTTGTGTCGGTGGATTACTAGAATATTAAACTGAAACTTCATACCATCTATTTTGCCAGAGTATTCGAATGGCAAACCTATCAATTCTTTGTTCTCACGCTGTGAATGGTGTCTCCAGAGTACATTTGGAATTGTTAAAAACAAAGTTATTCAAGGTAAAACTTAAATTTGTTTTTACCTGCTGAAAGCATTGCTTTTCCTCGGCTTGTAATAAATTTGAAATTACTCAGCTTCGAAGAGCATCTTCAATTAGTTGATCTTAGCTGTTAGTATCTATTAAATCTTTGCAGGACTTCTATGAGCTGTGGCCCGAAAAATTTCAATACAAGACAAATGGAGTGACCCAGGTTTAAATAAGTTACAATCTTCAGTACATTTGTTACTTTACTGGTTAGATAAGTTGCATGCTACACTTAAAATAAATTTTGGAATTGTTACTTTGATGCAGTGATGCATCTAGCACTGATGACCAAAATACTTGAATAGTTCAAAAATCATCTGCTGTGTATTGATTTTGATCTGTTAATATTTGATTTCTCAGCGTCGGTGGATTGTTGTGAACAATCCTAGTTTATGTGCTCTTATCTCAAAATGGCTTGGAACAGAAGCTTGGATCCGTGATATTGACCTTTTAATAGGCTTGAGAGAACATGCAGCTAACAGCAAGCTGCATCAAGAATGGAAGATGGTACTTTCTATCTTAGGAAGCATGATTAGGTTTGAAAATAAATCACAATTGGCTAAATCATTTGTTTATTGTTAATTTACTATGTCATAGGTTAAGAAGGTCAACAAACTAAGGCTTGCTGAGTACATTGAAGCGATGAGTGGTTTGAAGGTTGTGAAGAAAGCTTTAGTTTACGTCCATAAATTTCCTTTTCCTGTCTTAGAGGAGCTTGTAATGATCTGATGTTGGTGTGCATTATTTGTAATGGGCAGGTCAGCTTGGATGCAATGTTTGACGTGCAGACAAAGCGGATACATGAATATAAAAGGCAGCTGCTTAATATACTTGGCATTATCCATAGATATGACTGTATCAAGGTTAACACTATCTTCAGCTGAAAGAGCCATGAAAACAAGTTGAATTTATCAAATGCTGCTTCTTATACATGCCTCACTAGCTTATCCCTGTAGAAAACTAACAATCATAGGTTTAAGTTATTACCATCGTGTGGCTGGATGCATACAAAATCAAAGGTTTCTTACTCATTCTGTTTGCATACATCTTGAATTGTCAGATACAAGTTGATTACCCATTCTCCTTAAGCCTAATCTTTTTGGCTTTGCATAAAGATGTTAAGTCATACAAATTTTATATATTTTCAAACTTTCTACCATTAAGTTAAACAAATCACCATTTTTATCGGTTTCAAGATTTGAGTGTGGCACTCAGTGGTATTTTGCTCATGCTATTCTCACTTTGCAGCAGAATATGGACAAGAATGACAGGATAAAAGTTGTACCACGTGTCTGCATAATTGGAGGAAAAGCTGCTCCAGGTTATCAAACTGCAAAGAAAATTATCAAACTTTGTCATGCTGTAGCCGAGAAAATCAACAATGACAGTGATATTGGTGATCTTTTAAAGTTGGTAAGCCAGTATTATTTTTTCATGTGTTCACTGAATGTGTCAGTCTGAAGTGAGTATTTTTTACTCAGAAGGGTAACTAATTGCCCTTAAACAGAAATAATCAGCAATCATAATGATTATTAAATAAAGCTGTTAGGATCTGTAAACCTGTCCTCTAATAAATCTGTCTTCCTAAGTCAGATTAACTATAATTGCAGGTTTTTATCCCTGATTACAATGTTTCTGTTGCTGAGTTGGTAATACCAGGGGCCGACCTTTCCCAGCATCTAAGGTAGGAAGCATAAGTTTTTCACATTAGATGGGATTATCAGTTTTGTTTGCAGTTATATTATCTTTTGCGGCAATCCCTGAGTGGGATTTTGCTTGGTGTTTTTGTATGGTCAGTTATTGGCTTCATTTGTATAGATATATTTTTCACTCTAAAGATGGATATGACCATTTTAGCAGTAAATTTGGGTCGAATGTTATTGGAATCTTTAGCTTTAATTATCTTTAAGCTTATGTAATGAATATCATTGCAAAGGTGGAATGATTATGCCAGTCAAAATTAAAGATTCAGCAGTTCAAAAAGAAAATTAGGATGATGAAATGATACAATAGATAAGTTACTGGTGTAGATTTCCACTCAACTCATCTGCTTCTGATCTACACTTCTTTTATCTAAGCTGTCCTGATTCTGTTGCAGCACTGCAGGACATGAGGCATCGGGAACCGGCAGCATGAAGTTTTTGATGAATGGATGTTTACTTTTAGCTACAACAGATGGTTGTACAGTTGAAATTATTGAAGAAATAGGGGAGGATAACATGGTAAGTGCAACTTAACATTGGCCAATAAATTCACACCGAAATAACAACTCACATACAAACGATAATCAACAATATTAGTAGGACTAGATTTCTGATAAGGTTTCTTTCAGTTTTTGTTCGGTGCAAAAGTGCATGAAGTTTCTGCGTTGCGTGAGAAAGGATCCGCTCTTAAAGTCCCTCTGCAATTTTCACGTGTCGTAAGGTATATATATGGCCTTTTTTTCTCATACAGAGTTTGAGCTGCGTCAGATATGATACGAATTTCAAATTGTGTTTGTAATGCAGAATGGTTCGTGACGGTTATTTCGGGTTTAAAGACTGTTTCAAATCTTTGTGCGACAACATAGAGGGTGGGCAGGACTATTATCTCTTTGGTGCTGATTTTACAAGCTATCTAGAGGCCCAGGTAATAATTGCAATCCCTTCACATTGGAAACAAACTCGGTTTTGGTTCCAAACTAGAATGGCCTTCACAGTTTAACCATAAACATGTGGAAACAACAGGCAGCTGCTGATGAAGCGTTTGTCGATCAAGAGCGATGGACTGAAATGAGTATTCTTAGCACTGCTGGCTCTGGGAGATTTAGCAGTGATCGGACAATTGAAGAGTATGCTGAAAAGACTTGGGGAATTCAGCCCTGCAGATGCCCCTTCTGAAAACTATTCCATCTTCGCTATAACCAATAGAAGTCATAGTATAGAGGTTCTACGCTCCGGGGGAGGCTGAGAAGCGACATCACCAACCAAGCTTTTGATTTTTATGATAATGCACCATTGTGTAACTCTTTCTTGTAAACAGAAATGCTGGCTTAGGATTCTACGAGCCAAAAGAATCTCATATTATTCATGTGTATTTGGTATCAGGTCAGATACGTGTAAAACATAAAAATTAAATTATGGTATTATTATATTTAACATGTATGAAAGATATTTTTTAAAATTTTTAAATTCATATGTATTTTTATTAAAATATTATTTTATGTTATTTTTCATATTTTCTTATGTCGTATTGTGTTGTGTAACTAAAATTATAGTTCTATCGTTTTAGTTTTTAAACAACTTTTAAAAAAAAATTAAAAATTATATAAAATTGTAAAAAAATAATTTTGATAATTTCAAACATGAATAAAATATACGAAAATAGAAAAAATGATAAATATTGTATAAGAAGCGGTAAAAGATATGTATTTGCATTTTCAACTCGGAAGTCCTTGTGGTCGATTCCGGATTCTATAAGCTTCGACTACCTACGTTCGCCATTGTTGGAACCCACCACTCTTCCTGTTTCCTTCTTGCAGGAAGAAAGAAAAGATTGTTCACTAGGGAGCAGGAATGACGGCTTATCTGATTCTCCTTCTCGCCATATTCACTTGTTTCTTCTCCTCTGTAGCATGTCAAAATCAACAAAATGACAACCACAACCTCTGGATCCGTGAATTGCACGACGCCAAGCTCAAGATCTCTCAATTGGGTAAAATTTCCTCTCAATTTCTTTACTTAGAAACAAGTGCTAATCTAATCTCGATTCCTGGCTGCTTGTATATATGGATGCAGAATCTGTTCTTGAGGAAAGAATTCAAACCATAAATGCTAAAACCCTCTTTCTCGAGGAACGAGAGAGGCTTCTCGAGGAAATGACCAACAGAATCACTTATCTGCAGTCTGCTCTATCCGGGCTTATGGTTCGATTCTTTCCTAAGAAGCTTTTGCTGACTGTTTTCGCTTTGTTGCATTTGCTTGAGTGATATTTATGTTTATTTGGATTGAATGTCTTCTTCTAATTGATATCTCAGAAAAAGAAAAAGGCATTTTGAAAGGAGATTGAAGAGTAACGTGTATCGAAATAGGGTTTATTCACTTAGTAATATTCCTCCACAAGAAGATGACATGACTGTGTTATATTAATTGCAGGATGACTCATTAGTCGCTGATGAAAGGCTTAAGGCTCTAGAAGAGGAGGTTCGCTTCAAATGCTCATATTATTATAATTCCAATTTCCGTTTTTTTCTCCTATTGTTTTCCTTGCCAGTTGTTATTGGTGAGTGGCAAGAAATGTTTGCTTGATTTCAATATTCGACTGACTTGAGAAGTAGGCTTCATGATCCTAGGTACGTCGGCTTTGGGCTGTTTCAAGAAAGAACAATTTTGAACTTCATGTTTTAGAATCAAAAGCGCAGGATGCTGAGGATAGACTAGAATTGGTTACTTCACAAGTCGAAAAGGTCAGCATTGGCATCCAAAGTTGGGCTTTTCTTTTGATTGTGATGTGTAAAGGACTTAAACAACTGTCTGCTCCCTTTTGATTTTGTTATCTTTTGATATAGCTAATGTTGAAATAATTTGTCTTTTACTCACTCAAAGTCCATTCCCTTGCTTTTAGATGGCAGAAGTAGTTACGGAACAGTGGATTCAAATTCAACGTCTTGAGCAGGCACTTCAAATTACTGAAGTATTGTCTTCCCTAGACTCTGTGATATCAGTTATATGTTAAATTCATAAGGGAATTGGAAAGAAGAAAGGAAATAAAGGTTTTGCCATTTTAACAAATCTGTTATTTGCATCATTGTTTTTTGTCTTACAGATGAGAGCATTGCAAGCTCAAAGGCAAAGAAATATGCGATGCTCATTCTTGAAGGTGATATTAATAAGTTGACATGGTCTTTTAGACCTTTTTTTGGTCTCAGTCCATTTAAGATCTCTATAAATTTTTATCTTTTCATATCTAAGCATCATCCTCAACTATATCTCTAATAGTTCCTTTTAGTTAAAAGCAGAGATATTTTGCCATATGCTCATCTTTCATGTGAGCCTTAATAAAATCCAATCTTTTATGTGAATATAGCTCATTAGAGACCTTCGCGAAAGACATCTTCCAAAGATGTTTGGGGCATTGGATTCTTATTCATTGGGCAAAGGATCTGCCATAACATATTACTTGTCTCAAGCTTTGCAACAGTTGAGAAGACTTTACTCAGAAATTAAAAATTATCACCATGAGGTATGTTTTGATTATTGCATATGTGGTTTCTCTAGACCTTTTGAAAAAAGAATGATGTTATGCTCGAAGGTCTTCACGTTTCATGACTTAAATGAAAGTTGACTTTGTAAAAGTTTCCAACAATAAAAAATGCTCACTGGAATCATATGAAGTTCACTATTAACCTTGCTTCTCTGTCAATACCTCTTCCACCCTCCTAAGCAGCTTGAGCCAGAAGATTATTAGATATAGTAGCTGCAAGATTGCGTTATCTCTTATTCTACTAAATCAGATTTGACACTGAATCATGGATACTAATCTATGGAAATTTTTGGTATCCTCCAGCCTCAAAAATTACAGCTGGTGAGGCGCTTGGTTCTGCAAATAAGATTGTGGGTGTTCATAATCTATGTATCAGACAAGAAAGTTATTATTGGAATCCTACAGAGTAGTATCTCGATGACTTAGAATAGTTATGAACTGTCATTGGTACAATATTAGAGGCCTGTGCCAATGTTGCCTTGAATGAGAAAAACCATATGCTAACAATAATCACCAAGCTACTGTGATTTTTATTTGAGAAAAGGGTCAAGAATTGTCTTACACTTCCAACTCAGCATCTTTTGCAGAAAATCATCTCTGTGGGATTTATACAAACATGAATTCCACAATCATGTGCTGTATTTCAAAATATTATATAGTCCTTAAGCAATAGCAATTCAATTTTGTCACAATGTTTTATAATGTGTACTGGAAAATACATATAAACATGTTACAATTATATCCCTTCCCTTGGAACCTTTGCCTTCGCAATAAATACTTTGTTTCTTGTATATTTATCTGCAGTTGCAAGGTTTCATCAAACAAGAAATGCGAAGAAATGAATTTACTGCAGCTTTTGTCAATGATGAACTGGTATTTTTTCTGGTAAGTTCTTGTGTATTTGCTGCCTTCTTCTCTACCTGAAGTTTGAATTTGAATCGCTGGTGTAATTCATTTTGTGGTATTTCAGGTTTCTGCTTTGATTACCTTCCCTATACTGAGTGCTTGGATGCTTCTGTTTTCACAATTCAACTAGATCAATAAACCTTCCATTCAAAATAGTGGCTTACCCTGAAATAGCATATTAGCTGCAGCAGTTTGTCTTCTCTTCTCTCTTTACATTTCGCATTGCTATTAAAAGGTGAAAGAAGAGTTGCACATGTTCGCCTTGCAGCCCCGGGTCGATTGGTTGCCCATGACACTAGTTTACATGGAATTATTCCAGGGTCCAGATCAATAATTATGATACTTTGATCCAAATTTTGATTTGCCAAACTTATGCTATTGACATATATTTGCAGCATAGTCACAATTCGAGTCAATCATTCAATTGCCTATGTGCTCAAAGATAAATGAAGGCAGACGCATGCCATTTTACTTTGCATACCGAGTGTTGACGCCCGTAATAGTTACCATCAGCTTTGCTTGCCGGTTTGGTACATTAGCTTTTGGATTTAGTCACTTTCATTCCAATCGGCCTCACTGCAAAGCAATGATTCCAACTCAACCAAGTGCAAATGTCACGCCACGTGCTGATGTTGGGTTCTTCAATTTTCTTAAGATATTAAACGGTAGGTTTTTGGGCATAAAAGAGGTACTGTGTCGCACATCCTAATAATCTGATTTTGGGGAGAGAAAATTACTAGGTTTAGGATGAAGATTAAATATGTCCACTGGCCCGTATCTTTGGTTGTGGGCTTGTGGCTGTAAACCATAAGGCCCGTATCAAATGACATTATAAATATTGCCTTACCTTTTACATAGGACAATTGGCCTATCTATATCCATGAAAATCTGGAGTTTATCTTCAATTTAAGAAACTGAAGACTGGCCGTGACATTCATAAATCATGATTAACTTTTAAACAAATGAAGAAGGTGGTAGGGGTGGGATTGCCGATTCTGTTGGCTGTAAAACTTCAAGAAAACGTGAGTTCAATCATCATCGTTCATTTTTTGTTACCTTTCCAATCTAATCCATTATCCAGACTGAAAAACAATGGAAGACACGACATGGGAGCAAAAGCTCCAAGCTTTAACCCACATCCTAACAAGCCCCACAACCTCACCACCGCTCCACTCTCAATTCTTCATCTCCACACAAATCCCATGTTACCTTAACTGGGACTTCCCTCCAATTCTCTGCAATAAACCCAACGCTGACACTTTCCCTTCTCTTCACCTCAAGTGGGGATTCTCCAATTTCCTCAGAAGGGTCTCAAGATTGGGTCTCCCCGAGACTTCCTGGAGGTCCAAGTGCCCTTACTATCAGCCCCCGCCATTGATTCTGGCGAAGGGATTGGAGGAGGCACAGTGGGGCGATGGGCAAAAGAGGGAGTATGTTAGGAAGAGGCTGAGAAGGAAACGCCTAGGAAGCGATGTTAATCCTTTGATTCCAATGTTGATTCCCGATATATTGTTGTTCTCTCTTCTGCTGCTCAATCCATTTCCTGTTAAGGATTCATAAAAATCATTGTTGTCTTGGAATTGTGCAAAACTAAATTCATATGTTCATCACTTCAATTGTCAATGTTGGATTTGCTTGTTTATCTGGTGGTGGTTTCCGATAAGGTTCGCGAGATACCCAACCCAATCATGAATCAAAAAGTCAAAATCATAAAGCAAACCAACAACAATAAAAGGGTTCTAATTCACTTTGCTTAATCTAGAAGTTACCTTTCAGGGCCAAAGCATGCTATGCTTGTTAAGTCCAAGACCCACCACCTCCAGTTTATGACCACTAATAAATTATCCCAGCTAAATCAACTACTGTATTATGGTTGACACGTCCATGACCCCATGAATTTTTTAACATATAACCCACCAAACTCCAACTGCACTAACTGAATACATACTTTCTAAATTCAGTTTAGTTGAATTTTGCAAGCAGCTACCCTGGACTTCACCACAAATTTAGGGGGCACTGCCTTTACTTTTTCAATCAGGTTGTTCAGGTTTCGGTATTCAGTAAAACTGTGGTTTGGTTTGGTTTGGTTAAGGTTCTTGTCGAATCCTAGGGCTAACACCATGTTTCTGCAGCTTCTGCTTCGCTAAACTAATCACTTTGGATTTTGTCTTTTTCTTTTTTGTTAATCTGTTTTCAGTTTTGGCATACCTTTTTCAAAATTGGGTAGGAGTTGATTGCCAGATGAATACATGCTTTGTACGGCTGAAAAGCTAATTCCTCACTACCGGTAATCACGCAACTAAACTTCACCTTAATCCAAGGCAAGGAAAAAGAAAGCAAAGCAGAACAAAACAAACAATCACTAACGTTGTCAATGCGGCATTTCTGATTTCTACACCATTTTCTTATCTAACCCTTCTTTTCTTCGTTGCAATAGAATATGTTTGAATATTCAATCAAATTATAGTCCATGAGTCATAAAGGGTTGAACCCAAAAATCGAAAATGCTAATGTGAACTATTCGACATTTATCGTCCCCAATCCTCTCATCCTAAACTCCAAAGCCATAAACTTTCATGCATGTCTTCATCAAGAGTTCCCTAGACTAGACTAGAAGTCGTACTTTCATTTTTTGTCATGAAATTCAGGTTCCTTTGGCTTCATGCTTTTAATTAATCTTGTTTTTTCATTATGTTTATTTTGTTATTGGTTGAGTCATCGGTGCTTGAATTTTCAATGCATGAAGCACAAAGTTCAGTCAAGATCATTGTGAACAGAAGCTTATTTTTGCTTTACCTTTCTCCCTTTTTTCTTTAACTTTTCCCTTTGGTATTGGGTCCAAACATATTCTTAAAGTTCATTAAAAGCATTTGGTGACCAACATTCAATTACAATAAAGAATATGGATATGGATGTATCAATATCTTTATACAGACCTCATTCATGATGATATTGCAAGTTTTGCACTCTAACATCAAGCTTTAAATTTATATATATCTTAGGATGGTCTCCTTGGGTTTTTGATTTCATCTTCAGATTGCAACTCAAATTCTTCCAACACAAGCATTGCATGGCCAATTTAGATAAATAAATATCAGTTAGAAGCATTTAAATTGGTATTTAAGGATATATATTTAGGTAATGAAATTCAAGTAATTTGTGTATGAAGCAAAGTCCTTAAGGTAAAGTCTCTGTCAATTGAAGAAATCATTAACTTTTGCATAACTACAACTAAGATGACACAATTATTTATCCCAATTAAAAGAAATTAAAATTTTCTCACATCATGTTGATTAACCAAATATATATAAACTTAATTATGTAATTACATATATGAACAGAATGTTGACCATAAGAACAAGATCTTGCAAATATAGAAAATCATAGTAGTATATCATTCAACTAAAATCGCGGGCAAAATTCCACAAAAAACGTGAAATCATTAGCAAATTAGCCAGGGGTGTGGGTCCTTACTCCTTTGCAAATTAGATTAGGCTTGGAATGCGCATGGCATGGAACTTTAAAGAAGAGAAGCGGCGGTTGTTGAATCGTCCGCGTAGAAAAAGATTAGGTCCTTCTGTCCCTATGTAGACGAAGAATAGAAGGCAAGCACATGCAGATTGCTAAATGTCATTATTTTATGTCCCCCCACTCGCCTCAATCCTCGCTGGCCCCATCTACTGTCCTTTCTTCGGTCTTTCTTCCTTTTTCTTCTTCTACTTCTTGTTTCATGGATTAGGTTTAGGCTTAGGCTTGTACACAATGCCTCCATTTCCCCATGAATCCCATTTTCTAGGATACCTATTAGTCTCTTTTTCTTTTTTTTTTAATTTAGGGTTGGAATAAAATTATTTGAATTCGATTTTAAATATTATAGTGTGTTATAATTTTTTAATTAATTTAATTAATCGTTCAAGAAATTATTTGCTGTGACTTTTTTCTTATAATTAACCAATTTCGGATATAGGAAGTATGAAAAAAACAAAAGAAAAAAAAAAGCAACAGCTTTTCCTTTTCTTGTTCATCTTTGACACGGTGCAGGGATGGAAAAGGAAAGAGGAAATAAAGTTGAAAGTAAAATAATATAGTGTTAATAAGTTGATATTTCACATTATCATTGTATTAAATGTAGATCCCATGTATTTTTAAATTCTTCTTCTTAAAAAAATGATATTTTGTTATTGATTGAAGAGTATATATAATGAATGCATCCTTTATCTAGCAGCAAGCCTGCAACCATACAGTACAAACAAAGATTAATTTTATATTCAATATGATATGAAAATATTTTGTAATTTACACAATATATATAAATCTTATATATAAATATATATAACGAGTACATTAAATATAAACCTTTATAATAGGATCATATAAAAAAAAAAGGTGCACCAAGATATATTGAAAGAAAAATAAATATCATCAACAACAAACACAAGGGAGGCCTCTATGATAAAGTTCTCTTGTGGGAGGGACCACAATCATCACCATCCCCGTCCCATTAGCACCTAATTGAGTAGAAAATTTCACCGTCGAGAAAACTAAAGATTGTTCTTTCTATATAAAGCTTTTGTATCATCACCATTTCTCATCAGTGTCCACTCTCTCAGAAGCAAAAAGGCATTAGCTACAATACTCGCTTTCCCTTGCCATGGCTTCCTCTCCGAAAACCATCTCTATCATCTTCCTCTTTGCCCTCTTTTCCATGCAAATTCATGCCAGGGAATTCTTCAGCAAAGTCCCACGCGTCAACAACAACGAGCAAGAGCATGACACCTTCGTTCCCGAGACTCAGAAGACTTCAGTTCCCTACGGAGAACGGACTTTGGGGAAGCAAGAGCAAGAGCCGAGGTTTATCCCCGAGACCCAGAATGGCTATGGCCTTTACGGGCAGGAGTCCAGCCAGCTGCCGCCCAGTACCACCGCTACTACCAAAGAAACCTACGAACCCTACGTTACTCCTGTTAGATACCACCCCGACGAGCCCTACAACAGCATTCCTGCGTCCAACAACAACAAAAACACTGTCTATTACAACAAGGATTCCTACGAGACTGAGCAGAAAAACTTCGGCGAGGCCACGTTCACGGAGAAAGGATGGAGCACTGAGGAAAACAAGAACAGCAACTACTACAACGGCAACAATGGCTACAACAATGCTGAGAAGCAAGGCATGAGCGACACTCGATTCTTGGAGAATGGAAGGTACTACCATGACATTAAGAATGAGAACAACTATTATCCAAACCAGTACGAGAATAACTACAGGGGAGTTGCTTCAAGGAACGAGTACAATGAGAATCGTTATCGTTACACCAACGGCGGAAGGCACAACGGTTACAACCAGAACCAAGAAAGCGAGGAAGCGTTCGAGCCATGAGCTGTAATACTCCGCAGTTGAGTGAGGAAGAAGAACATCTACTAAAACAAGCACTTGTTTCTATTGGCTGTTAAGTATGGTAATCAATTAGCTAAACAGTAAAGAATATAAACTTTTATTTATTGGGTCTTGAGGTTACTTTGTGATCGATCTTTTCATTTTCTGGTTTGCATAGTATCCTTTGCTTTGAAA
The DNA here is from genome assembly GCA_031772115.1 of Heritiera littoralis. Lineage (NCBI taxonomy): Eukaryota > Viridiplantae > Streptophyta > Magnoliopsida > Malvales > Malvaceae > Heritiera > Heritiera littoralis. The sequence goes on along the minus strand of JAPDPK010000026.1, from coordinate 1,978,582 downwards.
TGCTGAAGGTATGAGTTATGTTTTCTTCTTCTGTTTTTCTTTTTCAAACAATTTATTGAATAAAAATATAAGTATACTCTAAACTAGCTCTTTATGTTTCTCTCGTGGCCACTAAATTCCACCAAAATCCAGTTAATTAAGCAAAAATTAAGCCAAAGAAAAACAAGTTCTTTAGCTTTTCATTCTGACATTTGACGTAATTTCTTGATTAGCAAGTACAATCTTGACAGCCTCATTAAAATTCTGATCCAAAACTTTAATCTTTCATGACATTAGGGGATCATTTCTCATATTTCGAGATCCAAAATATAACTCGGAAAAAGTTACATGTATATAATTTTTTTCATTAAAAAAATTTATTTTCGCAACTTAAATTTATAATTTTCTTATAAGAAAACAACCGAGCATTAAAGAACCTAAACGAAAAAGTTAACTCGAACAAGGTAATGGTCATATCACATATGGACCAGGATGTATACTGATTTGCAACTGCCATAAGCAAAGGAAGAAATTGTCTAGCTGGCTAGTTGTGTCCCAAATGCTTCGATGTGATGATAATGCCCCTCGGCCCCCTCCATCACTATCTTTCTACAGTGATAACATGCTTCGGGTCAGAGTAAAGCACTTGCAAATCATTCGCCATTTCCCAGTAGCAGTGTTTTTGCGAGTGATATGAACAAGAATAATATTTAATATAAACATGATGTTTCTTGGTAGTATTTTCTTCTTATTTTTAGTTTCCAAAGAGATAAAATAAAAAAAAAATCGAACTTTGAACTTAATTTAAAAAAAAAAACAATCGTTAAACCAAATTTTGATTATTTGATAAAGCTTTATTCGGCACTCCATTGAATAATGTAAGCTTAATAGAAAGCCAGCTGGAATTGTTCCGTTTTCTCTTATCCATGCATGTTGTGATTTGCTGGCTGGTTCAATGCTAAGTAGGCTTGTCTATTTTGCTTGCTAGACTTTGGAAACCAAAAAAAAAAAAAAAACAGAGATGGAAAGAAAGCAAAAATCAACCACTTTCCTTCTAAAAACTTCTTTTACTTCATGATTCTTAAGCAAGTGATCTTAAATTAGACAATTGAACTTGAATTCAAATGTTATGATATGTCATAATTGTTTTAACTACACTGTTAACATATAGTTGTCATATTTATTTAGTAATTTAATTATGTAGCAGAAACTACTAAATTTACGCTTTTTTTCCATTTTAAATGCTTCTTTCCCAAACCCCGTTATTAGGTCGAGCTGTCAATTATTTACTGGCATTAATTAAGAAAGGTAATCCACCAAATTGATGGTCAAGAGTTAATTACGCTAGTAGGTGAACGGCAAGCAAGGGGAAAATATGTAAGGCCAGGCCACTTAAGAGTTAAGATTTACCTTCATAAAAGTAAAATTGGAAAAGGAATAAAAACGAATAACATATAATTTTTTTTGAATAATACATTTTCATTAAAAGTTACAATTACAATCAGCATATTACAATCAATGAACAGATAAATATGAAAATCACATTACTCAAACTAGGTAAACTAGTAAATAACTATAATAAACTAAACAAACTAGTAAATAACTAGACTAACTCAAGCTCACACTTTGTGAGACTCGAACCTGAGACCTCAAAGTTTCACGGCCTCCTCCTTGCCACTAAACCAAGGCCTCATTGGCCGATTAACATATAATTCATTGGACAACACTTGGTAAGAATTTTTTAAGGATAAAGTGTATTTGTAGTTTCAAAATTTTTTTTTAGTTCATAAGAGGTACAAGGAAAAGTGGATAATGTAGTTTCAAATTTTTTATATAAATTTAATTTTAACCCTTAATCTTTAAATTGTTTCATGATAATCCTAAATCTTTTAAAAATGTGTCAATAAAGTCCTATCCTCAATTTTTGAATAAAAATGTGAGAGAATTACAAATTAAGGTAATAAATTCAAAATTATTACACATTTTTATTATACCAAAATTTATTTGTTGGAAAGAAAATAACATTTTTAAAATTTCTTATAAGGAAACGAAAGTATATTTTTACTTATAATTTTAAAAATTCAACTTAAATTTTAAGAAAAAAGGTACTTTATTTTTTTCCTAATAATTTTATTTTTTTCCTTTTTAATAAATATTTATTCATATGATAATAAAGAATAATAATTTTAGATCTATTCTCTAATTTTATATTCTTTTTTATTTTTATGTTATTAAATTTTATTATCTGAATATTTACTAATTTTGATAAAAATGCATAATTAAATATTATTAAAAATAAAACTATTTTTCACAAAAACAAAATATACTTAAATAATTTCGATTTTCAAATGATTGATATTTATTTTTTTCAAAAAATAAAAATAAAAAACTTGTTTACAATAAAAAACTTAATTAATAATATTTATATCTAGCTTAGACTTGTTCAAAGGGTCAGGTTGCTTGAAGGTTTGCCCAACTTTTGAGTAAATTTGGATAAAAATATTAAGGCTGTTAAACAGACTTGGATTTGAAAATTAGGACCCGACAAAAAATGAATTGGACTTGAGTTCATCCTTTAAAGTCCAAACTCAACCTGATCCAGCCTAATAATTATAATTTTTTCACTATTTTTATACTAACATATTTTTTATGACTTTAAATTTTTTGTATAATTTAATTTGAGTTTGTATTATTTTTTTAGACTCTAATTTTAAATTTTTATGTTTCTTGTAATCTTTTTGTAAAAAGTTATTTAAACTTATTATGTTATACTTGTTAACTATTATGTGTTTTAATATTTTATTATAATTTTTTTAAAAAAATTAATTGTATTTTAGCGAGCTGAGTTTATATATTATGTGAAAAACCAGCTTTTACAATAAGTTAGGTTCAAAAAATTGGGCAAAGTCAGGCTTATGTTTAATCCCTTAATACCTTACATAGCTTCGACCCAAATCCGACCTAACCCATGAACACTTCTAATCTAGCTATAGTCTTAAACATAAATGGAGAGTGAACTGAACTCATTTGTTAAGTGATTTTTAATAGATTACTTTTAATAAATTATTTTCTTAAGAGACTATAATTATAAATAAGTTAGTTGTGTTAGGTTAACATAAATTTAAAAAGTTTCAAATTATATTAGTAATAATTACAATAAAACACTTTTTAAGTAATATTTACTTCTATTTGGCTAAATAGCTTAGGATAAAAAGTGTCGTGTGGTGCCAAGTTCGTTAAAGGCTAAAATATTAAAAAAAAAACCCTTGAATTTTATCATATTATTTAAATAAGTCCTCATGTTTTTATTGCATTAAGATAAGCCTCTAAATTTTAATTTGTATTCAAGTAAGCCATTAAACTTTAATTTGAGTATTTAAATAAGCACTTAACCTTTACTTTGTAGTTAAGTAAACTTTTAACATAAATCAATCTTTTATAAGGATGAGTAATCTATTGATTTTTAGAATGGGTTTTAGATCTTAATTTCTTGCATAAAAAAATCGATTATATATAATATATTATATAGTATTTAAATATTTATATCATGTATAATATATATAAAAAATATCAATTAATTTAGTTAGTTTAATTCGTAATTTTAGATACCGACTTAATCGAATAAACAATTTAAAAAACTGACTTGAACTTAAAATTTGATTTAATTGAATTGAATTAACAGTATTTTAATTGATTAAATCGATTTGAATCGATTTTTACTCATATGTAATCTTTTTATTTAAAATAAAGGCTTATTTGAATACAAATTAAAGTTTAGAGGCTTATCTGAATGCAATAAAAGTATAAGGGTTTATTTAAATAAACAGATAAAATTCAAAGGCTTTTTTAATATTTTAGCCTTTATCCTATGTACATAAAAGTATATAAACCATGAAGTTCATTCTTCCAAAGATGACAAGTAGCCAAAAAATCATCATTCCAAAACTCTTTGTATTTACTTATATTATTTTTTTATAAGCAAAGAAGTAATAAAACACTACAATTCTTGTTGTTATCATCAAAGTAAACATATTTTTTTTAATCACATTATCGCCTAAATAAAAAAGTACACAAGTGCAATTCTCAATTAACATTTATTAATCGACTTAAATAATAGTGAAAATTAAAAAATGTTAAACTGGTAATACACTTAATATATAATAATAATTATTATAACTAGTTGAAATGGTTAACAAGTAAAAGTTACTTTCTATCTTTAAAATATAATCAATGTTTAGATTAATTGTTTCTACTCTAAAGATTATAACTTACTGACCTTACAATAAAGTCAAATTTTATAAATTTCTTGTAAAAGTCCTCAAGTAGAGCCACTTAAGATTTACCATCATAAAAGTAAAATTGGAAAAAAGTATAAAAATGAATAACATATCATTCATTGGACAACACTTGGTTAGAGTTTTTTAGACAAAATTCCTGGAATTTTTTTATTAAAAACGATTATATAAAAAATTATAGATCAATAGAGTTCAATGAGAATACTAATAATATGTTAAAAAAAATTTTAAAAATACTTTTTGTAGTAAAAAATTTACTGATACTTATTTAATGGTAAAAGTTTTATCAAAATTTTTAATAAACATATATATGTAACAAAGTATTTCAATTTATCGGTTTAGATTTTCAATTTTAATTTTTATTTAATCATTTTTAATAAGAAGCTTCATAAACTTTACAGAAAAAAAAATCCAACCCAAGTCTTACCCTAATTCAAAAACTTCAATTAAAAAATTCTACCAAGTCCTACCCTAATTCAAAACTCTAAAATGAAAGAAAAGGTAGGAAAAATGGAAAACAATCCATTTCAATTGGACTATCTTCTCCGTGAATGATGGATAGATTGTGATCTTTTTTCAACTTTATTTGTGTTCTAAAACTTTGGGGTCTCTGTCTTTTTGACTTGCATATAAACTTATTCCAATCCAAAGACTTATGTTTTGTAGTTGTAGTTCTGCTGAATGATGATTATACTTGTATAATTTTTAGGGTTAGCTTCCGGCCCTTAATAAGATATTGATGGAATCTGAGGCTAACCCAACCAATTATTTGGATCCAGGGTGGATGCCCTAGCAGCTAAGCCATGTTCCTTAAATTAGTAGGTACAGTACTACAGTGTCTATATGGTTATGGATCCCCATTTTAGCAAACCCGAATTTAGGATGGCTACAAGAAATAGGAACATATAATTGAGGGAGTACTCATGATGCCGGGGATTGAATAATGGTAACAAGTTAACAAGTAATAACACCCACCCACACTCTCTGTTTCACTGTTCAGTCCACCATTGCTACTTGCTAGGTGTATTTGCTTTTTTTTTTTTTAACCACATATATTTTCATCCGTTTTACTGTTTGATATCAATTCTATTCAGATCGAAAGTGATAAACAGTAAATTTTTTCTAACAGTGACGATTTCAAAATTCAAATTAAATCCAAATACTTAAGAAAGAAGTCCACTTTGACTTTTAATTTGTATTACCTCCATTTTATGTTCATAATTTTCAATATTCCCAGAACATTTTTAGCAACTTGATGCAAATATTGAATAAGTTTTGGTTTAAAAAAGAATTATGTGGAAAGCATAAACCAATGGATCCATTACTTTAATCATTTCGTTTCTACTACCTGTTGGAAGCCCACACCGATTTTTTTTTTATGTAGAGAGGCTGGTAATATATGCTACTAGATCTGCAGGATATTAATAATAGTAGATACACTAGTAGGTGACCCTGAAAATGAATACTGCCAGTGCTTTCCTTCTGCTTTTATAATGCCTCTGAAATGAAATTAACTTCTGATCAATTTGATCTGCTTTGCTTTAATTGGAAGTTAAAGACATTAGCTGATCATGAACCAGAGTTTTATGTATGGACTTCAATGTGGAGGTTTCAGTATCTACCACCTCTCTCTCTCTTTGGGGTAAAATTACTAAGGGCATCAACTTGTTGCCAAGACACATGATAATTCGTGTTATGTTGTATGAATATAAAAATTTTGTATCAAAATTTATATCGATGTCAAACATAATTTTTTTTTGTTTTTTTTATCATATTCATATATAAATTTTATTAAATTTTAACTCATATCATATTCATATCTTTTATTTATATTGTTTTTATGTTATATTATTGTGTCGTATTAAAGATTGACGGATCAGACTAATGAGAAAGCAAGATTGATTGGAAGAGGGGGGGGGGGGGGGGGGGGGGGGGGGGGGGGGGGGGGGGGGGGGGGGGGGGGGGGGGGGGGGGGGGGGGGGGGGGGGGGGACTGAATTGAATGGAGCTGAGCTACCCCATAGCGTTGGCATAAAAACAGTGAGATGTCAGTTTGGATGCTTTATGACTTGTCATGCTACGTTGTTTGCACTTTGAATAAGTCAAAAATAGAAAGATAAAATGATAAATCATACTCACAAGCTTTATTTCTTCACTTTTTTCAACTTTAAGCTTTAATATTTTCTTCCTTCAATAAAAATAAAAGGAGAAAGAAAGGAAAGTACGGTAAAAAATGGAGGTATTTTGAAATACCTCTTTAATAGAAGGAAAGAGTGAAGGAAAGGAGAGCGAGCACCATTGCTCGACCCCTGGCACGTGAATCGCCTGGAGTCTCAACTCTGGAACCACCAAGCCACAGGGTCGGCGGTGTTCTTTCGTTGCTGATGTTTCTTTAATTACCAATCCCTTGTTCAGCCTCACGGCCTCGACCACAAATGAACGTAAACATGGCAAATTACTTCGTTCTTGTTGCCTTGTTTGTTGGTCTCAGAGCTGTGTTTGATTGTTTTATTGTATGAGCCCTGGCATTGAGCTTGGAGTTGGAATAAATCCAAACCCACTGTATAAAGGCAATAATGGACCAAAGTGCAACAGTGGTAAGCCTAACTCAGGTTCATCATACTGTAGTCCAGTAGGACCAGTACCCATAGATTATGGGACTTCTGACTAATGCATACATTAGAAGACTAGAACAAACTTGATTGGGCTTAGAGACTGGTTGGAGGTTTGTAAGGCATGCTTGTATCGAAAAGCATCTTTTGATTGTTTACGGTTGTAAGTGGTAAATTTTTTAACGTTCGAGTTCTTACCAATTTTCGTTAGATCGATGATTTATAAAGTTTGAAAAATTTACATATTAAAGTTTAATATGTAAATAAATTTTAATAATAAATTGACGATATATTTTGATTTTGAAAAAAAGAATAACCTCCCTTCCTCCTAAATTTTTTTGTAAAAAAAAAAATAATTATATGATATGATTGAATAAAAAACATATAATGATTTAAATACAATTAAATAAACAATAAATTACAAATGAATTTAGGGGTTAAACAAATTTTCAATACAATGAAAAAACTCCCACCAAAATTTTCAATGCGATAAATTACAAATGAATTTAGAGTTAAACCATAATTTCAATATGATAAAAAAGACTTCCACCAAAATTTCAATTGAATTTTTAGTTGTTTACAATTAATCCAACATTTTTAATGATAGAGTCAAACCTCATTACTGTGAAACAAAATCGAACTCCAAACTGATTGCATTAAATTTTTTCTTATTAAATTTAACTTTGATTCATGAACGTTAATGAAAGTATATTATATTTCAAGTTGTATTACTTCTAGTTGAAAAATTAGACACTTGTGAAATTGGACTTTCAATAATTTGTTCTTCCTTGATAACATGCATTGCTTTTACATCATCCAGAAAAACTAAGAGCAAACCAAACCAATACGTAAGTAGAGTGCCGTGTTGGTTAGGATCTCGAAAGTCATGGCTGGTGTCGGCGTCGTTGGGGAGTTGCCAGCTAACGACCAAAACAATACCATTCCACTATTTTGGAGTAACCTCCGGAATACGGTAACACGAAATAAAAATTAAACTAACATGGATTAAAATTTAAAAAAATTGTACGTGAGGTTGGTAAAATAAAAAAAAAATGTTTTGTATTTGGCATGTCAATAAGGGTGTAATTGAGTGTAATTCGTTGAATTGAGTCGAGTTAAAACAATTCAATACCAAACACAAGTTTGGTTTGACTCGAAAACTCGAGATTCGAAATTTGGCTTGAGCGAGATCAAATTTGATTGAATCTTGAGTTTAACTCGACAAAATACTCTAAACCGCTCAACCTCGTATTGATAGGCTCGATTTTATCAATATTCAATTATATTTAATGAGAGTAAAATGGTAAATAAATAAATAATTATAAAAAATATATATTAAAAAATCTAGATTAATCTCACGAACTGCTCGAGTCGAATATTAAGATACTTGTACTCAATTCAACTTATTACTTGAAAAGTTTAAGTTTGAGCTTAACTCGAAAATAAATGAATTAAACTCAAGTAATTATCAATTCTAACTATGAATAATTCACAAATAACTTAACTCGTTTACACCCTTATACATTAATCAAAATTTTGATATAAAATTTTTGTATTTTATGCTAGACAAAGACATAAGTGGTTAGCTCTACTTAAAAGTGCCGCCTGTTTTTTTTCTTCATAGAAATAGAAAAGGCCCTTCGACTCTTTGGTGACGACCCACTTGGGCTTAGGCATTGTTCAACCTATCATTTCTTCTGACCTTTCTATTCGTTCTGTCTCAACATGTCACTCTCGGATGACTCCATGTGGCCGTCCAATCACCCAAACTTGAATGACCCAAAGCCCTCACTTTGGTCGATTTGAAATGAAAATGTCTTAAATTTCTCATGCAATTTGTTTTGGGACCATTGAAGAAGTCCATGATTGAACTTGATGTACTAAAAGTTTTCAGGATGAAAGACAAAGGAAGTCAATTGAGTTTATTTCAGGACCCATCTTCAAACTTTTGCTTTGTTTTAACTCGGCTGTCATTTAGCTCTGCTTTTGCCATTATTAATGTCTGAAAATTCTGACCTGAAATCTCAATGCCGTGAAGCTTAAGGTTATGCTTGGTATGGTGGAAAGAAAAATAAAATGATAGAAAATTAGAGAGAGAGAAAAATGGAGAGATAGAAAGTATTAATATTTTTCTTTAAGTATGTTTGGTAAGAATGATGGAAAAATGGATGGAAAACAAATTTCTTTCCTTTTATTGTTTGGTAGAGTTAGAAAGTGAGAAAAAAGAAAATTAATAATAAAATAATTTTACCATCCTACCCCTTATACAAATATTTATCAACTTTAATCATTTTTTTCAATTTTTTGGTATTTATTTAGTTTTTATTTTTCAAAGAGATTTTTAAATAAAAATTTGTCAATTTTTTTTAACAAATAAATTATCTTAATTCCTTTAGATTTACAAATAAAATATTAAAATATAAAAAAAAACACCATATTCATACAATCTTTTTTTAACTCCAATAAAAATTTAAAAAATATATATTATAACAAGTGAAATAATACTATAACGGAAATTTATAATAAAAAAATGTAACTTTATAACATCATAACTAATTACAAAGAGTTCCATACCAACATAAGTATTTTAACAGAAAACAAACTAAAAAAAAAATTAAAAACTATCATCTTTGTGAAACATAATCTTGCCACATTGTTCAAAAACAAATCTCCTCCAAATAAGGCAACTGCTGTGGCCAAGAACTTATTTTCCATATGAGGTGGATGCAACATTATCTTTTTAAACGGTGATTGAACGGGAGGACAGAACATCCATGGATTACAATTTACAACTTGGAAGATGGTTTCTTGGAACCCAGCCCAGCGATGAATTCTTGCATCTTCTTAAACTGCTCCTTGCTCATTCCATCATAGAACTTATGAGCCCTCTCCTGGAACAGAAGATTGAGATTGAGAACATTAGCATATATATGCTAAAAATAATATTAAGCAATCAAATAAGCTGAAGAACAAGCGACATAATGTTCAAAAGACTTCTTTAAAGATGTTCATAATCAGCCACCACTGTCCACTGATATGCTGTGGTCCTTGACTTCCCTTAATCCCTTCAATTGTCTATGGCTGTAATCTATGTCTATCGGCCGTCATCGGTGAACAAGGTTCATACTGCTTAAACAAAATGGAAAATACTGGTCTTTATAGCTTCAGGGCAAATAGAGAAAGGGAACAAATATGAAGGAGCCTCATTCTACTCATCTTGTTTTGTTAATTATTTATTCTAACCACACAAATGTTAATTATTTATTCTTGTATTTCCTGCAAATACAAGAATAAAGCAAACATCAGCATTTGTGTGGTTAGAACAAATAATTAACAAAACACAAGCCATCTAAAATCCATTGCATCAAAAGATAAAACAAGCTAGTACATGACAGAAAATAGTGTCATTGCCAGATTCTCATTATCAAAATTGCCTTTGTGAAAAACATGGAATTCAGTGTTCATCAGTTCATACTAGGAAAATAAATTAAACCTATAAACATCAAAAGATAATTCACTAACCTTGACCATTCCAGTTCCATTGTCACAGACGAGAGGTTGAATATCTTCTTTTGCCATCTCTTATTAGCCTGAACAAGGAAAGGGGATTATAGTTATATAAGAACCTTTTTTCAATAAACCAAAAAGTTTGAAGTCAAAGAAAGACAAACATTATTTTTTCTGATTAGAAAATTATTTAGATCAACCCACTACAGAAACTATAATCAAGCTCAATAAGAAGCTTGTTGCATTCTTAATTGTATCACACCAGTTATGAATCATTTATTATAGTATTTTAGCTCCTTATTATAACTTTGTCTATGGAGGAGGGCAGAGACAGGGCCTGTATTTCATCTGCATAAGGCACTAGTCAAATGCAGTTCATATTCTGTATCATTTCTAAATGTGCACAATTTTGACTCTTCATGGCAAGTAAATTCCTAAAATCATAAAGCCCCAATAAAAGCCAAACTAACCATCAAACAATAACTCAAGTTCTGATAATATGAATCAGTAAAGAAAGCATAAAATTGAAACTAGACAATAATTAAATGCATATTCCACCATAATCTATTAATGAGCATACTCCAAATTCTACAGAACCTGATGTTCTCAAGCAAACACCAATCCAAACTTCATCAAGATCTAGATGAATTGGATATGTATCTCAGCTCGAGGCATGAGTAAACAACAATAAATTTCAAATTAAAACTGTAATAAGAAAGCCTAGCAGACATCACAATAGATTAATAAAGCCAAAACTTTAGGCAGATCTAAATTAGAAAAACATAGCAAAGTTGACAATTTGACACTCAACGAACAGTCAAACAAGAAAGAAAAACAAGGGATACGATCAGAGATATTGCTGTCAACAATCCTTCTCGTCTACTACACTAGGCACTTGTTCTCCTAGCTCTATCTTTTTCTAAATGTTTCAGTTCTACAATTTGATCTCCCGCATCACTCTCTAGCAGTCATCTAATATCTTATGTAACCACCTAAACAACAAAAACCCCATAAACCTCAAATATGTATTGAATAAACACAAACTCCAATTTCCCCAAATCCAAACACAAGCCGTAGCTCAGTTATTTCATTTCTACTTCAGAAAAATCATTCTCAAGTCTAATTAATAGAGAGCCCTTCAATTGATTAGGAGTATAAAATGGAAGCAAAGAGTAGTGGAGCTAAATTCTACAATAGCTAGCTTTTGCTGCTAGAAATTAGGATCCAAACATACTTGATTAATCAGAATGAAATGAAAGGAATTGGGAAAACGAAAGAATTCCAAAGTCCAAGCTAAAGCTTCAATCATCTAGCCCATCGCAAATGGCGACCTACGACGACTCAAATGGCGGTGTGAGAGAAGACGTCGGTGGCAGAGAAGGAGAGATCAGGAGTATGGTGAATGAAGGCATAGGGTTTTGGAAGAAAAAAACAAAATCAGAATGGATGATTTTAAATTTTTTTAGGGGCATTTTTATATTTTTAATTAATTTGTTGTGATAACCACCTTTTCTCTTCACTTTTCTGTCCAAGTTGGACAGATTATTTTTAATTGAAAGACAGAAAACACATTTCTCTAGCATTTTCTTTCCTTTTCATTTTTTGTCTTACCAAGCAATATCACAATTTATTTTCTTTTCGGTTTTCCTTCCACCATTTTCTTTCCATCTATTTTTCTGCTCTACCAAGCATAACCTAAATGACAAAGAAAGAAAGTAGAGGGTGTGAAGTAAATGATCCTAGCAACCCAAACATTGATTGATTTCAACCTTTTAACTCCAAATTAATCTGGATAGTAATGTTTTTAAGTTAGCTTTGCCAGAAAAATTACAATAAAATTCCCCTGAAACATAAACCACGGCTTTTGGTCCCATATCTTTAAGTTTTACCTATCGGTTGGTTATAAATTAAAACTCAAACCTGAAATTTAAGGAAATAAATCTATGTCATGCTGAAAGTTGGGTAGGAACCAATTATAGCTGCGAGGCTTCCTTTGCAAAATTTCTTTAGTTATTGGGGCTTTGGCTCTTAACGCCGGTTTTATGGTATGTGAAGTTTGAAATAGAGAATCCAGTTCCCAGGTTGTACACAAAAAGTTACAGGAAAATAGTGAATAGTAATCTAAATCAAGTAGAATATGACTGAGTTGTGAATAGACTAGCCAACAAGAATCCCATTTTCTATTGTTTTTTTGCCTGTTTGGATAGATATGTTTACTCCATTTATGTGAACCTAATGAGATCTTGAAAGTTGAAACAACCCATTTCTGTCCACTTGGAAGGAAATAAATTCGCCAGAAGAAAGAAATAATTAGGATAGCAGCCTAACATCATTGATTTTCTTGCTGTGCACAAGAATCTCAACAATTCAACCAATATCTCTTAGCTGGTGTGTCGGATGTTTGAAATATGGCGGTAAATTAAAGTTAAAATGTTGTTGTTAATGTCCGAACATTTGTGATTATCTGAAGTTAAGATAATGATTATAAAAATTTGACCATGTAATGTAACTCTCCTCTCTCATGTCATTTGCAAAGCTGAACTCCCTCCCCTGGGACCCATCCCATTAATTATTCCATGTTTAAGGAAGAATCTCTCAGATGAGCCAAGCCAAGGCGCTCGTTGATCCTCTGCATTAAACAATTTCCTATGCTTAAACAATTACAGGGATTTTGCATTTCTGTGCAAACATTTTGTGATCATCTTCATTTATTCACCGCTGCCCATTTCATTTCATTTGTTTCTTGCTCTAGGAGCTCAAGCCATGGCCACTGAGGTAATAAGCGTTAAGCAGTCTTGTTTTTTGTTCTATCTGTTCTGTTGATCTTGCATGTGAACTTTTTCATGAATTTATGTTCTGATTGTTTTGATCTTCTGGCAATCAAGAATCAGTTTCTGGGTTTTTGTTACTTTGTCTGAGGTTCCTTTCTTTTTCCTTATCTTCTTGGTTTCTTGCTCATTTCTCGTGGTTGGAAATAGAAAATGAGATTTTGGCTTCTGGTTTAGCTGAATGTTACCGGTGTTGCGATAATACTAACAATGACTACTGGCCTAGTGGGAAGTCCAACTTTTGTTGTGTGCTAAAGAGAGGGACAGAAGAATCTAAATTTGAAAGCTTTTTGAGTACCTAGTTTGGAATTACAAAGTGTTTTCATGGCTTTATTCTCATCATGATTCATGGGTAGCATTTGATTTCAATTTTAGAGAAAACTGCTATTGGGGTTTGCTCAAAATTCTGATTCTTAAATAGAATTTCAAGCAGGATTTCATCTTCACTAGCCTTCACTGGTTAGCACTAGAAATTTACCGACCTGTGATTCCACCGACAGTCTCCCAAGTGAAAAAACTAAACAGTAAATGAAAGTACAGAGCTCAAAGTGTGTCATCAAAAGCCATTCATGGTCACAGCTTAGATTTTAATCCATGCTTCTGATATTCTTACAGCATCAGATGGGTAAATCTAAGTAATGTTGATGCTGCTGTTTCATCACAACGGCAGTAAACTCAAATCTTGCCATGAGAATCAAAATTGGGTTAAATTCAGTTACTGCTTCACATTTGTTTCTTTTGAAACTGAGTTGTTTGAATATAGATTCTGAGCTGCTGATCAGTCTGCTATATATTGAGAATGAATAGTATTGAACATTTCACTGCTATATTTTCAATTGATCATGACTCTTCCCAGAATCACGAGACTTCCAATGGCTGGCCACTTGGGCTACGGATAATGAGCATGAGGCTTCGGTTACAGGAGAGATTACAGACTCCAGCTCCAGCTCCAGCTGTTGAACCATGCTCTTTGCACACTCCATCAAGCAGTTTTTCCTCGTTCTCTTCCTCCAATCTTGACACCGAGGTAATTCAAAGAAACCTTTTCTTCCTCCATTTTGGCCACATATTCAAGTCACGAAAACAGCTTTTCCGTTAGTACCGAAAGAAGGCTGCAAATATGATCTTTTTCAGACCTCACAATGTAGAGCCTTGTTCACTGAATTTGTAATTTTTACTCGACACAATGAGCAGAGACAATCCCTATGCATTTACCTCTGTCACAAGCGTGTTACAGGTTATGTAATGTGTTATGCACAAACCCCCTATACTTGTAATGTGTTTGCTAACATGATTCTTCCATTTGCGCCATCGCCAGTCCTCAGCGTCATTCTTCCAAGACAATAGCGTTTCTCTGGGAAAGCTAATTGGGATCAGAGCACGCGAGAGAGGATCGCTTTACTTTGAGAACACAAACGGCAGTGAAGAGAGCAATAGGCTACCTGTAACAGGCGCCTGCGAGGATGTCTGCAGAGGACAAAGAGGAGACATGTCTCAGGGAATCTGCATTCCTCTGATACTAGGCGCTCTGGTAAAGATCAGCAGAAACAGGAGCAAGTCGAAGCAATTGGATGTTTGAGGATGAAGAAGCAGCTCAAGTTTCTTCATGGCATGGCATACAAGGAGAGTAAAACTTTCATTGACCTCTACCAAATTCTTTCTGCTGTGTATTCAGAAATTAGCCATTAATTATAGCCTTGACAATTTTATTTTTATGGAACTTTTTCTTTGCTCGGTGAGAAAGTAAGACAAGACACAAGGATGAAAATTTTTTTAATCCAACGGTTAAATAAAAGGAAATAAATTAATTTTAAACTTAATCAGTGGATTACAAAAATTTTTTCATCTTTCTTGAGCATTATCAAAGGGCTCCTGTTTTCTCTTGATCTCTAGTAGATTAGTTTTAATTTTGTTTACTTTTTCTTTTTAGAAAATTTTTATTAAAATTAAAATTAGTTTTAAAATTAATGCTTCCCAACAATAAATTATAAAGTATAGCTTTATTAATCTAAATTAACTGAATTTCTAGCTGTAATGGTCTAAAAAATGTGTTAATTCTTACTATACTATTTGTGAAATTTTTAAATTTTTAAATAAAATAAAAATAGAAACAAATGAAAAATCAACTGAAAAAATAAATACTAACCAACCATCCATCAAGCTAAGGCTAAGGCTAAGGCTAACCAATAAGGACAGGAAAGATCGAAGTTCCACGTGTCAAGATGGATGTCCAAAAACCAATGGCATTTCCATACGAGCATATACACAGAAAACACCACTGCTATTTTGCTCAATGCGAATGCAAAACCCCTCCAAAGCCTAAAACCCCATCCGAGAAACACAAAATCCTCCAAAATCTCCACCACCAAAAAATGTCCGCCGCCAGGTCCATCCTACGCTCCGCCGCTTCGAGAGCGACTGCGGCGAGCAGACTTGCGGCCGCACCCAAGCCCATGCCACGTCCCGCTTGCTCTCCCTTTCGTATCTCCAAGCAAAACCCGCTTTCTTCTCGCATTTTCAGGTAATGGATATTAATCCCTCTAATTTAATTGTTCAGGGGATAAATTAATAATACCAAATTATAGTTTTGAATAAATTTGAAAAAGGTCACCGGTTGAGCTGAGCTGCTGCGTGGAAACGATGCTGCCGTATCACACAGCAACTGCTTCGGCTTTGTTGACTTCTATGCTCTCCGTCTCTCGCCGAAGCTCCGGTTGGACCCCTGAAGGTATATCTGTGCAGTCTTTTTTCATGTTGATCTGTTTCATTTATCGGGTTTTCAGGCATTTTTAAGTTTCTAACTTTCAAATGCGTTTAGAAAGTTTGCTTTTTTAATGATTCAATGAAAATTGAATTCAGTGAAGTAAAATGCTTGATCGAGTCATAGTTCCTACTGGGAAGTATTTGTTCCTTAGTTGCTGAAGAAATCAAAGGAAACCATATTTGTCCTTAGAGTTAAAAGGGTGTCAATTCATGTGGGAAAATTCAAATTTTTTGATGGTTCCTAAATGGCTACACCTAAACTTTGCGGTTTAATAAATGGTAAGCTTAATTATATCGTGTTTTGTTTTTTCATTATTACATATCTTGTAACCAGGAAAGATGTTGGCAATTAAATGCCAAGAAGGAAAATGATATACTCCTAAATATGTATTAGAAACTAGAATTGATGACAGAAAGTAGATTGTCTCTGCTAAGCATAACCAGCTCACAAGAAGTGTTGTAGATGCAAAATCCACTCAAAAAACAATAGCCAAATGTTGCATATTGTACACCCTCTTTTGACCTTCTTTTTTCCCTCTATTTTTTGGGAAGGTAATCAACTCTCCTTTGTCCTGTAAATAATGAAAGAATGCAAGTTTTTTTCTCCTTTTTGTAGGGAAAGACAGGACTAGATGAAGGACAAGCACAGGGAGGGAGTGGCTTGTATTAGTTTTTCATTGTATAAACCTATTGCAACTGCTATTGCAATTTTCTTCATTGTTCCATTGAGGAGATCATCTTTCTGAATTAATGTAAAAAGACAATAGTTGATTGCTATGTCCTGTATTTTTACGGTTCTAGAGATGACAGATGAAACCTTGGTCAAACATTTTTTTTAAATAAGTGAGCTGATTGATCATGAAATTTCTGTTAAGCTCCTGAAAATGAACCAAGTTATGTAGTTTGTGGTTGCGTTAGATTGTTTTCTGAATCTTTAGACTTGCTTAATTGTTTACATGCTTTATGGATGGGAAAGGGTCAAAAGGCTCTCAATGATGCAATTTAGTTGTAACTGTAAAAAGAATAAATGCATGAAATCTGACACTTTTTTGCAGTTGATAGGAGTTTTACTTGTGCATATTTGAACCAAGATTCTTACTATTAATTAGTATTGCAACTTGAACTAAAACTTCTTTACATATTTATTCATGCCAGTATAAGGATGTAAGACCAATAATGATTTGTTGTTTCGCTCAGATTGCAATGATGATGTATGATGAATGTCAGAGAGGCCGGGCAAAGTTTTTGATAAATGCACTCTAAGACAAGGTGGTGGAATAAAGCTTTATAGTAGGGTCTTTAGATGCTTTTTCCTTGTTCATAAATTTAACAAGGTGATGAGTAACATTCTCATTGGTCAATAAGGTGGAAGGAATTAAATCATATATAGGTGCTTTGAAGGTTTTGTAATTGAAAGATACGATAAGATGATGATGATGATGATATTTTGTTGTTCTTACTAATTTTCGCTACATTTAACTTGAAACACTCTGAATATTTGGGGGCTGTAAGGGAAGAAACAGTTTTCCTATTGAATTTTGTCTCTGAAAAATTGAATTTCATGCTCATGTAGACTAGTTTGTAGTATCCAAAGAAATTGTACTTTCTAGGATTGAAGTTCATGGAAATTGATCATTTGTGAATGTTATATGCTTCCACCCTTGACCTGTCCTAAATCCTAGATTTTGAACTTCTAACCTTCCTAGTGTTCTAGCTTCTGCTTCTATTGGTCATGTTCATTTTCTTTTAACTTGGGCTGTTTTGATTTGGTTTATGATTAGCACACTAGTGGACTATGCCTAAATAGGCTCTTGTTTTCTCTCTGTTCTACACATTTTGTGATTTGACCCTTTATAAAAAAGTCCAACCACAATGAGAATTTAAATAATATTGTTGATCTTGTTTTGTATGCGATAAAACCGTTATGCAATTCTAATACAATGCACCCATTTTCTTGTAATGTAGATGGATGATTGTGATTGGGATGCGGTGACCTGTTCATCTCAATGAAAATTTCTATCGACATTGTAGGGCTTGATGCATCTGGAAGTAAGGATGGAAATAGATCATTTTGTATTCTGACGAGTTAAATACCAGTTATTACCAGGTTTAATGTTGTTGCTTCCTGTTCTTTCCCCTTAAATAATTGACGTTCTGCAATTACTCTCTGTAGAAATGGTAAGGCAGAGACTTGCCGTGTGGTTGAATTGTACACATCAGCTTAAAGAACCCTGGTTTTGCAGTCCAGCACATTTGCAGTCCAATCTGAAGCTTGCCGCCTTTCGCCACATCAATCAAATGAATCTTGGATAAAGTACGGAAACCGATTTCTATTCCAAAAACAGATCTTAACTTTGTATTTTAGACATGAAAATCTACAAAACTTTCGTATAAATACAACACAAAAATAATTGTGTTTATATGATATAAACACAATTTTAAATACAAACACGAAATTCAGACGCACTAATTTGCATCCTGATATGATTTCATAGGAATCCATAAACTGAGAAAATCTCAAATACATATGGCATACATACAACGATGATCTCGGAGGACAAGTCATGATTTTTCAGCCTGATTTATTTCGCTGCACAAATAAAACCAGAATGCAAAAGCTTTGCATCACGTATGGACATTTAAGAATTGGAAACTTGCAATGACATCTTGCAATTTAATGCCATTAAGTTTGACATCATTTTGAAGCAAACATTTGAAACAAGACTTAACAAAGTAATTAAAGCAATGACAAACTAAAACCTCAATATAGAAGGATTTTACTATCAACACTTAAACATCCAGATGCAATTGATCACAAGAAAGATATAGTATTCTACATACCCAACTAGTACTAAACTAAACCATTAGATGTTAAAAGTACGAGAAAAGGGCAACCATCAGCAAGATTTGTATACCAAACTCAACACTTTCACGATGAAAATTATACCGTAACCAACATTATAACAAATAGATAAGAATCATCAGGCCGCTTCATAAGAACCCTTTGGTATCTGGTCATTGAGGTCTCTATCATTCTTCAACTACATTAACCAACTCATACTCAACAAGAGATAGATTGTTATCTTCTTTAACAACAAAGTCAGAAGGATCAGTGACTTCAATGCGGCCCCATTTGTCGACAGCCAGCCTCATAGAGCCCTTAAACATGTCAATCTTTGCATTACGTAGAATTACAGTGTCACCTGGCTTCATCAAGTCAACTGCAAAATGATTCAACCATGATTATTATCAAGCTGCACAGAGTTTAGAGAAGCATTTTGGCAGGTCTACTATTCTCTCAACCCACCACCACATGAAAATGTGATCAGGATGTTGTGTCTTTCTCTCAACAATTTCTTTATGAAAAAACAAAATAGAAAGCAGTTTCAGAATGTTATCAATGAATGTAGGACGTGTAATCTATGGAAACCCAAAAACCAAAATAAAAATGAGTTCACAAGATTTGCCACTGTGAGCACATGACAATCCGACGGACAGGCCACCAAGATTAACTATGAAAAACAAATTAAGGGTTTGAACTGCAATTCAACCAGTAATTAGGCTCTTATTAATTTACCATATGTCATTGAGGGTTTTCATAACGTTTCACATAGCAAATCGATACATTAATAGAATAAGAAACTAATTCACTTTGATAGAGGTTTATCCTACCAATCGAGGATAAATCATGAAACTCAATTCATAAGATCGTTGATTATATCAAATCCAAACTTGCACTAAAAAAACAAATATAGAATATAAATCTTCCAAAATGCCACTGAATTTCACCTATAAAACAAGCCAAAAAGGAAAAGAAAACCAAAGGAAAGATCAAAGCTTTGGCATCAAGGACGAAAACAAAATGTACCCTTCTGAGAGAAATTAAGATCAGATCAGTAAAGCATAAAACTTTTTAAGAAACAAAGAAAAAAAAGGATAAAAAATGAACCTTGATCATTACGAGCAGTGAAGAGAATAGTGCCGGTCTCGTCTCCAACAAGGCACTCAGCGATGCGGGTTTGGCGGAGATGCTGAGACGCAGCTCGACCCTTTTGAAGGACCGTGTTTGAGGACAAGACCTTGGCGATTAAGGTGTGGCCGCTGGTCCCCGGCTTTAGCTGATCCACTTTCACAAACACTGGCTTCCTCTTCTCTATTGTTTTCTTCTCTTCCTGTTCCTTTTGCTGATCTGTCGTCGCCATTGATTCCAATGCTATAACCTCTCCTCTGCTTTTTCTCTTCCTTTTTGTTGTTTTGCTTTTCTCAGAGCTTATAGGAGAATGAGAAATGGGAAAGCCCTAAAACAGAATTTGAAGCATTCTTATTTTTCTCTCACAAAAAATGAAGCTCGCATAACCGGTGTCGTTTTGAACTTTTGAAATTTCTTTTTTCAAAATAATAATCAAATAAAATCTTGAATTTTACTCGAAAATATCAATAATTTATGATCTTTTTATTACGTGAAACTAAAGACATGAGCTTTTATTTTATTATTATAAAAAGCTTGACAATAGTTAGTATTTTCTTTTGCTTCTTTTATTAAATGATTTAATTTATAAAAAGTACTTACATAAATTTGGATGAAAATATTTGTAAGTTTATGATCTTATACTAACTTTTTCATCACTTTTGAACATACTGTTGAAATAGTCAATTTTTAATTTTGGATAACATAAAGTTTTAGTAATATCTAATGTAATACTATAGTAATTAAATTTCTTACATATAATTTTTTTTGAAGAAAAAAATAAATTTGGATATAATTATATTTGTTTTAGGTGAATAATATAATTATTAAATCTACATGCATACAAATTGTGAATCGAAATTTTATTTGTAAAAGTTTAGTATCAAACATTTTATTAAAGCACGCAACACAATAGAAAAATTTTAAAATTAATTATAAATAATATACAAAATAAAAAAAATTTTATATATTTGAAATTTTTAATTTTTTGTTATACCAATACATAAACAAGGATACAAGATAATTATTCATTATTATTCTTTAATCTAAATTTTAAAATACTTAAATTTTAGTGGAAAAAAAATCATAAAATTGAGTTTTTAACGATTAAAAAATAATGTTTGAATTAAATGAAATATCATAAATCATATTATATCGAGTACGTACTATACGTATTCCACATGATATATCTTGCTTGGTTCAAAAAAAAAAGTATGATATATCCTGCAAGATTGACGGTTTATAGTGATTGTAATAAATAGTTTGAAGAGAAACATCCAAGGCCAAGGCGCCAAGCTCAACCTTAGTCTTTCAGTGGATTCCGATTTCTGGAAATCTCCTCTTGCAGCTGCTAAACTCCAATATAATTTGCAGCACCATCATCAGAGCTTTCATATGGGTTCGTTTTTTTATTATTTCTTTTTTATATTAATGTTTAATCTGGGTATTTTCTTTTTATCTCATTTTTTGATGTTGGTGTTTCTGTTTGGAAATATAAACAATAAATAAAGATTGTTTGAGCATGGATGATTCTGAGGCAGAGGACGAGCTACGACCCGATTTCCCATGTCCGTACTGTTGTGAGGATTTCGATATTGTGTCTCTGTTTTCGCACCTCGAAGTTGAGCATGCCCGCGAGTCAAATGTTACGGTAAGCCAATTTCATTATTTTCAAGAAAAAAAAAAGGAGTCTTGTTCTTTGGGTTTAATGGATAGAGACAGAAAGATCTTTCTGTTTCCGTTTTGGGTTATGTTTGATGTATTTCGAGGTTGTTCTTGTAAGTTTGATGTTTTTCTTTCTTATTCAGGCAAGCTTAGTAGTTTTGTTTATTGGTTTCTTTTTTTTTTATGGAAAAAACTGCAGTCGACCTTGTGTAGAAGGGGAGTGAAACGAAAGATTTTT
This sequence comes from Heritiera littoralis, assembly GCA_031772115.1. Lineage (NCBI taxonomy): Eukaryota > Viridiplantae > Streptophyta > Magnoliopsida > Malvales > Malvaceae > Heritiera > Heritiera littoralis. Next base: position 1,956,729 of record JAPDPK010000026.1, on the reverse strand, counting down.
GTAAGCTTGGATAATTTCTTTTGCTTTTTTCCTGTTCATTTTGTATATTACTGAAGGAGTATTGGATAAAGATCTTACCTTGTTCTTGGTGTAGGCTGAAAAACGAATGAATTTGTTGCTTGGTTTGCTGGAAGGCATCTGTTTGTACGTTAAAAGGAATTCTAATGAAATAACAGTAGCTTCTTTAATGCTTTCTTTTGTGAAATCTTTTTTGATTTATATGATCAAACTAAGGATATTTAGTGGCAATCTACCAGGAAGTGGATATCTTTAGGAACCTAGCAGAGTTGCTGCTATGGTTATTTTCTTGTTAGCCGATGGTGCAACTATCTGAGTAAGCTTTTCAGTTTAGAATTTTTCTTTCTTTTGTTCTGCTTTGGATCTTCTACTTTTTTGCTGAATAAGGTTTTAAAGTGATGAGGCCACCATTTATCCGGTTTTGTTGGATTAAATTAGGAAAAGAGTGTAATTGATGCTTCAAGAATATGATGAAGTATCACACGCTAGGCTTGTTTTTTATAACAATTCCAAGATGCTTCTGATCATTTTAGGACCTATTCTTGTTTGTGTATTAATATATTGGATGCTTGATTTGGAAGAAGAGAATTTTCAATTGCTTAATTCCATACACTTACATGGGGTGAAACCGTGAAAGGTACCAAAAAAGGAATGATGATTGGGATTGAGAAGTCCTCTTTCTCGTGTTTGCCCAGCTGGGGAAAAGTGGTAGGTATAGTTTTGGTGCCTATATGACAATGACATCACCGATTCTGCTTGGACTTGCTTCTATCAGTGACTAGACAATCATAGTGAGACTTTGGCAATCAAAAAGAGAGAGTTGCTTTATCTGGCAAAATTTTACAATTTGTTCAATCTTTATGCACTCCTTATGGGGTGGTGGAAGAAATATTCAAGGTCAGCAGTGTGTTAATATAACATCTGCTTTCGCACATTACAAATGAAACTTTTTGCATAAGATAATAATTGGTCATTTAGGAAGCTGAGACTTTTGTTGGAATGATAGAGTTTTGATCCAACTGCTTTCTAGTTCTTTTCTTAATGAATTTAGTTATATACAAGGAGAAGAACTGCAACTGGATATGGAGGAGCTTGAGCAGGATTGTTAATGTTATTTTCATGCTGGGAAAAAAATGCTACATTCAACAGCTAAAATTTGAAAGTGTATATTAATGGAAAGGGATGATAGATGTGACAAGTAGAGAATGTTATGCTTGAGAAATGAGCATTTAGTATATGCTATTGGTAATGTTGGAGGATAAGCATTTGGTATATGCCATGGATGCTAATCATTTCCTAGGTATGAAAGAATAACTAACTAGTGTCACCCTTATTTTTTGGTCCATATGTATAATTATCTTCCCATTTCCTAAAGACCCTCCTCTCCCCTCCAATCGCTAGTGAAAACAGAATTTAAGCTCAGGTCCATATTAGAACCACCATACTTTACCAACTAAACTTGGTAGCACTATATACAAGTCTCATCGTATTAGTTTTTGCATTATCATTCTAATTGAGAGGTTTTCTTTTTTTACTGGGATTCCTGTTTTTCATTCCTGCTCATACCAATGTCCAAAATTGTGTGAATGCAAAATGTTTTATGGAGCATACATATCAATATTCATGGTTCATACCTTTTGTGTCACTTCTCATTCCTATTTTAATGGAGGAACAATAAAAAACTAGTGAAGTCTTTGCTTGTTTTTTTTAACATTAGGATTTTTGGTTGAAAAAAGTTTCCATTGATGTTTTCACAATGAAAGAGTCTTATACTAATACTAGCATTGATGTTTTCTTAACCTTCTGTTGCAGATTTGTCCAGTTTGCTGTATAGAAGTTCCAAGAGACATGCTAAGTCATATCACACAGCAACATGAACATTTATTCAAGGTATCCTTAATATTGGAACTTCTCATTAACTTGTGTTCTTATCATCTGACTTGGAAATTATGTGTGTACATCTTCTTTGATTCTGCATTTACTCAGAAAGTTGAATTGTTAGGCCAGTTTCCCTTGACAAAAGATTACTTGCAGAGACGTCGCAGGTTACGTATAGTTGGAATTTCTAAGAATCAGGTGCTGTCTCTCGTGGGCCTGGATATCCGTGAAGCACTTCAGCAAGTGCTTCTAGGGGGTGGTGCATATGGTTCAAGCAATTCTAATGTGTCTAATGCAGCTACTGATTCATTCCTTCATTCAATCATTTCGAATTTCCCTGCATCTGAAGCTGAAGAAATTACAAAATCTGTTGTAACTAGTGTTGAAGACACTGCTGCAGAAAAACTGGCACGAGTAAATATGTGGAAATCAAGGTAATCGTTCGTATCTCTTCTATGGTAGAGCATATTCAATTAACGTTATTAACATTTTCCTAGTCCTTTTAAATTTTCATTACAATATATATATATATATATATATATATTACAGTTTGCAACTTTTTGAAAAGCCAATTGGAAATCGTAGATGTTGGGATATGAAGCATCTCTTACATCTTCACGTATCAGTGATTCGCAGAAACTGTCAAAGATAATTCAGATTAAGCATCTTATTCTTACTTCTTTTTCTCATGCAGTTTTGATCCTTCTTTGAGTTATGAAGAGCAGGAAAAAAGTATTCGGCAAGCCACAGGGAGAGCTCGTTTCATCCAAGATCTGTTGTTGTCAACTCTGTTAAATGACTAACAAAAGCAGTAAGTCAAATGAAAAACAACGGAGTTAGTTATCAAAATCTTGGTGAGGCACTTCTGGTAGGATTCTAATGATTTTATAGCCACATCTAACTCCCCATTGCCTGCCTAATCCAAATGTTGATGGACCAACTGATTGCTTCATTATGAGTCCCCCATCCTTTTATAGCTCCTACTCAACCAGAGTTCTGGAGTAACAATAACCTTTCTAGTTTATGGCTTCTTACATTGAAAGGTAAAGCTGTTTAACTTAAGTTTCTAGCATAGCGCCAATCCGTGCCGTGTAGTTGGTTCCATGGATTGAACATGAAAATCTTCCCAATTTAAAACTGTTCTTCTGATTTCTCGTTTTATGTCTCTTTTAATTTTCATTTTTGCAAATGAGTACAATTCTCTGATAAGGCAAAAGAATATAATCACTGTCTTGCTTGAATTCATTACATTTGAAGTATTTCACTCAGCTTAATCCCTCATCCAAAAATAAGAGCTTGACTGAGAATGAGAGATCATGATCCCATGATGCGCTGATATTGGGGGCTCTGCTAGCAGAAAGAAAAGTCATCCACATTAAACAAAGATTTAGCCAAGCATACGAGTCGAAGCTTGAATCTTGATTGAAATGGATTGCTGTTCGGAGTATAACAGAGAGCCATTTGCAAAACCGAACCGCCCATAAAAAATGAAAAGAGGAAAGAGGAACAGCAAAGCCAACTAGAACCCAGAAAAGCAACACCAGTGGTTACCTGGTTGGTGGCGGCGGGTCGGTGACAAATTTATTATAGGCTGTGGCTAAAAACTAAACCTTGATCATTGGCTTAAATCTAAACCAAGGATGTCAATGGCCGACAGATGGATAAAATAAACGTGGTTTGCAGACCATATAATATTTTATTATATTATTATACACAAAACTCCACGCTTATCTTTCACTTTATTTTTTCCTCTCCACCTCAGCTGCACCACTCTCCATTCAACCCACCAAAATCAAGCGGCCAAGAACTTCCTCAAATCTCCAGCTTGCAAGAGTAGTCATTTTAATTATTCAGCTCCCAATCACGACTGCTTTTCGTGTATTAAGAGAGTAAAAGTTCTATACTCTTCTCCATGATAAGGGATATTGATTCTGATTAATCCTAGAACAGGATCCATTAACGGCTGGTGCTCATATTTAAAGAGTTAGAACAGAGTCTTTAGAAAAGAAAGTCTTTCTTTCTGTATTTCGGGTTTCTCTCGTGTTCTGTTCTCTTTGGTGAGAAGGGACTTTTGATTGATTTCCAATGATGGTGGAGCTGTTTGTGTTGGGCTGCACGGGAATTGTGGTATTCCTTCACGGAGCCAATTTCTTCTTCCATGTTCTCTCTCAACACCTCGCTGTTCGTTCTCTCAGGTTCGTTCATGTTTTCAGGGCTTCCATGATTCTCAATTCCCAAGTCTTCTCATTTCTTTATTTTCCGGTCCGCTTTGATTGGATTAAGATGGTTTCTAATCAAGTTTACTTTTCCCTGTCTTGTCTAAAAATCCTGAAAGCTTATATCTTAGGATTGTATTTTGTTTCGATCAGTTGCCAGAGGTCAGGGTAAGATTTATTCCACAGTAAATGATCTGGAAAAAAAAAAAGAAATTTCTGACAAAAAACCTTCTCTTTCGTAGAAAAATGTTTTCGTTTTTTATCTGTTACTTTAGATATCTCTATGTCCACATTCAAAACTACTTCTGCTTTGTTCTCAGAGAGTTCAATTTCAGTACTTTTCCAGCCACTGTTAATATTTCTCGTTACAAGTTTTTCCTTGAGTATTTGTCATAGCATTAACTGTTCTTCAGCATTAAATTTTGTTCATGCAATTCTGATAGATTGAGCTTTAAGTAATGTCAATTTTATTTATATTTGTTAATTCTAATGTTCTAACTCAAGGTTTTGTTTGGTTTTCCAGTTTCTTTGGATTTGTTGGGTGGTAGACCAAACTCCAAAGAGAGAAACCAGAGATGATTTATTTTCTTCACGCAGGTTGTAATGAGGATCATGTTTGCACATGCCATGACGCTTTGTAAATATTTACTTATAACTTAGATATAATATCATACAAACGACAATGATAATTTTGTATTTTTAAGGCAAAAACTTCGAAAAGGCTTTACCCATGTAGTACTCTGTATTCTATCCATTTCTACACCAAAATTGCCATTAATGGTGTTCTTCAAGTTATGTTATTTTGCTCATGATCAAGAAGAAGTCTGATTTTCATGTTTGAAGAAATTCTTACAAGCTCAAAATACTGTCATGATACCTAAAAGAACAGTTGTTATTGTTGACTGGAATATGACATATTCTTCTGATATTTTGCTGGGCTGTTGGGTGGATGTTTTCTGAAGTGGGAAGGCTACTGGTCGAAGGTGATATTGTGATGATCATTCAACCAACCAAATAAAGGTTGTGTTGATTGCTATTTTGGAATAGATAAACTTTGATCGTTGAAGTCTTCACCCCGAAAGCATGACAATATCAGACAGAGTATGACCAGAGAGCGTGTAAAAGAGTGTATCTAATATGCGTATCTTAACCTCTTTGTATAACTTACTAGTTAGTGTTTAAGAATAATTAAGATTCTGTATTCATGTAAAATATTGTCAATGAGATCGAATTAAATAAAGATTCCGTTTAATAAGAATTTCTTTTGATATGACCCTAAATCTTGAATAAGAATTCTCTTTCCATAAGCTAACTTGTAGTTAGGCTATTATACTTTAGCTAAATATTAGGCCAAAGCCTTGAGCTAAATATGGCATAACAGGTTGCACAATTTGCAAGCAAATGATTTGCTAGTGAAAATCAAACAAGTGCTAAGGCACAACACTATCAAAAAGAGTGCATTGAGATATATTTGAAAATCCAGATTATTTGAATTGGAGCTCAAAAATTTTAGTGTGTCAGAACTCTTTAAGTTTCACAAGTTCTTATTTCTATTTTTTCGCTTCTTACAAAATCGACCACGCATGAGTCATTGAACGTGGTTTGTAACGCGTGTATAATTATACTCGCAAAAAGCAGGTTAATGAACAAATGGATCATGAAACTTTGTTACATCAATTCCCTGCAATTCCAAAAACCTCTTCTCCGACGACCTTACCCACCTTTTAAATCATTCACTTCCTCTTTTCAACATTTTCAAACCTCGGCTAAAGCTACCCATGACTCAAAGTTCTATCCTTTTTTAAGCTTAAACCAAGTTCCCGATCTCACGCCCATCTCTGTCCCTTACTACTCAAAGCTCTTGTCAAAATGCAAGGCCGCCAAGACCCCAACTCCTGGCATGCAAATTCATTCCCATATAATCAAATTTGGGTCAACTAAAGATGCTAAAAGTAGGAATCTTTTGATCAATTTGTATGCAAAATGTAAACTTTTTGGCTATGCCAGGAAACTGGTTGATGAAAGTCCTGAACCAGACTTGGTTTCTTGGTCTGCTTTGATTTCTGGGTATGCCCAAAATGGGTTTGGTAAAGAAGCCATTTTGGCCTTTCATGAGATGCATTTGTTGGGTGTTAAGTGCAATGAGTTCACTTTTCCAAGTGTGCTAAAAGCTTGTACTTTCACGAAGGATTTGGAGTTAGGGAGACAAATTCATGGGCTTGTGGTGGTTACCGGGTTCGTGTCTGACGAATATGTTGCGAACAGTTTGCTTGTCTTGTATGCAAAATGCGGGGAATTTGGTGATTCAAGGAGGCTCTTTGAGGATATACCTGAAAGGAGTGTTGTTTCATGGAATGCATTGTTTTCTTGTTATGTGCAGAGTGACGAATGTGGAGAAGCAGTGGATTTGTTTCATGAAATGATTTCGAGTGGAATAAGACCAAATGAATTTAGTTTGTCTAGCATGATAAATGCCTGCACGGGTTTGGAAGATAGCAGTCAAGGAAGGAAAATTCACGGGCTTTTGGTAAAGCTTGGTTATGATTCAGATCCTTTCTCAAAGAATGCACTTGTGGACATGTATGCAAAGATAGGAAATCTTGAGGATGCTATTGTTGTTTTTAAGGAGATTGCAAAACCTGACATTGTTTCTTGGAATGCTGTTATCGCTGGCTGTATTCTTCATGAGAACCATTACCGGGCTTTAGAACTTTTTGGGCAAATGAGAAGGTCTGGAATACGTCCAAATATGTTTACCTTGTCGAGTGCTCTTAAAGCTTGTTCGGGGACTGGGCTCAAAGAATTGGGCAGACAGTTGCACTGTAACTTGATAAAGCTGAATGTAGGATCAGATCCTTTTGTGGATGTTGGACTTATAGATATGTATGCGAAATGTGATTTGATTAATGATGCAAGAATGGTTTTTGATTTGATGCCAGATAAAGACTTGATTGTGTGGAATGCTGTAATCTCTGGGCATTCACAACATGGGGAAGACATGGAAGCTGTATCGCTGTTTCCTTTGATGAATAAGGAGGGAGTAGGATTCAATCAGACAACTTTGTCAACAGTTCTCAAATCCATCGCTAGCTTGCAGACTCCAAACTTTTGCAAACAAGTTCATGCGCTCTCAGTGAAATCAGGATTTGAGTCTGACAATTATGTTGTAAACAGCCTTATTGATGCATATGGAAAATGTGGCCTTCTAGGAGATGCAACAAGAATATTCAGAGAGTGCTTAATTGTAGATTTGGTGGCTTTCACATCTATGATCACAGCTTATGCTCAATGTGGACAAGGTGAAGAAGCTCTTAAGCTGTTTTTAGAAATGCTAGATAGAGGGATAGAGCCGGATCCATATATTTGTAGTTCACTCCTAAACACATGTGCAAGTCTATCGGCATATGAACAAGGGAAACAAGTACATGCTCACATCTTGAAGTTTGGATTTATGTCTGATATCTTTGCTGGAAATTCTCTAGTCAATATGTATGCCAAATGTGGAAGCATAGATGATGCAGACCATGCATTCTCTAAGATTCCTGAGAGAGGAATAGTCTCGTGGTCTGCGATGATTGGAGGACTAGCTCAACATGGAGATGGGAAAGAAGCCCTCCGGGTATTCAATCAGATGCTTAACTATGGTATTCCTCCCAATCAGATAACTCTGGTCAGTGTCCTTTGTGCTTGTAATCATGCAGGCTTGGTTACTGAAGCCAAAAAATACTTTGGATCAATGAGAGAGTTGTTTGGATTTGAACCTATGCAAGAGCACTACAATTGCATGATTGACCTTCTTGGTCGAGCAGGGAGGTTTGATGAGGCAATGGAGCTCGTAAATACAATGCCTTTTCAAGCAGATGCCTCAGTTTGGGGGGCACTTCTTGGTGCTGCTAGAACGCATAGGAACGTTGAGCTTGGTCAACGTGCTGCAGAGATGCTTTTTATTCTTGAACCAGAAAAATCTGGTACTCTTGTTCTTCTTGCTAACATTTATGCATCAGTTGGCATGTGGGATAATGTAGCAAAGGTGAGAAGACTCATGAAAGACTGTAACGTGAAGAAAGAACCCGGGATAAGTTGGATTGAGGTCAAAGACAAGATATACACTTTCATAGCAGGAGACAAAAGCCATTCTAGAAGTGAAGAAATCTATGCAAAGCTTGATGAGCTAAGTGACCGTCTGAACAAAGCCGGCTATGTTCCCATGGTGGAGTTTGATCTTCATGATGTGGAACATAGTGAAAAGGAGAAGCTTCTATATCACCACAGTGAAAAACTTGCAGTTGCCTTTGGATTGATTGCCACTCCGCCAGGGGTGCCAATTAGAGTGAAAAAGAATCTTAGAGTCTGCGTTGATTGTCATACTGCATTCAAATTCATTTGTAAAATTGTCTCCAGGGAAATTATCGTGAGAGACATCAACAGATACCACCATTTTAAAGATGGTTCATGCTCTTGTGGGGATTACTGGTGATATTTTAGGAAGAAACGCATACCATGCACAAATAATATGTACACTTGCCCCACAACCATGTCTCCTATAATTCAACAACTTTCTTGTTCTTTTTTCCTTTTAGCACATCAGGTGTATTAACTTAAATCTATTCGTTTTTGATAAATGGAAATTTGTTTAATTTGATTCTTCAAGCTATGTCAGCTTGGCCTTTAAATTGGTTGCTTATTTCTTTGTCTATCCAATTTTGTAGTAGGGCTCAAGTCTAGCTTCAGAGGGCAAGGTCTACATAGGGTTTTATCTATTCTCTTATGCATGTTAAAAAACTATCTTTCCAGTATTCATAGACAAACGAAAATATGGTTAAAGGTGAAATTTGAGATGTTCATGCTAGTGAATGTGTATAGATCGTTCAAGTATACAGCAGCAGGACATGTAGCATCAAGTTATAATTGGTTTGGAAGAGTGTGGTGCTTTGACAGTCCCCCATCCTACAAATGAGCTAGCAAAGCAAAGGAATCAGTGCTTAATTTCCCAGGAAAAAGTAAGACGGCAGGTGTAGTCAAGGATTCGACACTAACCACTCACTTCAAAAGCACTGACATTAAGTTTTGCTAAGTAGAACTAGAAATTCTCATGCAAAAAGAAGAGGCGTGGGGAAAAAGGAACCTTTGGTTGCCTGAAAACACAATTGAGAAGAATGGCCTTGTGCCAGTTGGCATCTATTTAAGGGAATTTTGAATAAATGGTGTACATGATAACATTTACAGCGTACAAATAATTCGTATAAATGATTTTCTCACATCAACATCATACTTTCTTCTGACATTATTGTCAACAAAGAATACTTAGCTTTGATTGAGATTCTGCCACCTTCTACGCAAAGTTTGGCTCCAGTGACCACCCAATATCCAGGTGAGTCCTCAGGTCCCCTAATCATCTCCTTTGTGTCTACAAAGTTTGTCATTTTTGGTGCTTTAGGAGGTGAAGGTGGACCTCCTGGAAAAACTGCCGAGTTTAAATCCACTTTAGTTGGCTTCTCTGGAGGATTCAGTCCTGAACTAAACCGTGTGCTGATCAACATTGAAAAAACTCCTGATTTCCGTGACAATGTTGTTGGTCCATCCCACTCAGATCTACGGATCTTAGTGAAGGCCACTGTGGAGAAGCCAAGCCTCAGGAACAGAACTTTCTTCATCCCAACAACCTTTACCTCAAGCCAGGCCTTGGTCACAATAGAAGCAGTATCATCAAAGTGGGTTCCATTGTACTGTACAGGAGCAGTGCACACGTGTGAGAATATGCTAGACTTGACAGGTTCGAAGTACCCACGTTCCGGCTCATCGATGGGCACATAACTGTGATCATCCAAGAGCTGGAGGATCGTAGGAAGGGTTGAGAGATGCTGAAGATGGATTGCTAGATGATTACTCTTCTTACCCTCCAAGAACAAGCGTATTCCTGTCACAGGTCGATTTCCAGTATCAACCTGCAATTGGGAGATTTAAGAACAGGTTGGAACTTGGGACTTGGTCAAATGAAAATGGTAATCACATGCATGAGTTCTGGTTGAACAAGTTCAACAATGAATATAAGATACTTTCTAACAATGGCAAGCATCCTGCAATATTATGAAAGCAATATTTCCTAGAATAAGATGTGAAGATGGTTTCATATTGTCTTCTATCCGATAACTTTTTTTGACATGGTTATTCGAGCCCCATTTTAATGTCACAGTTGGTACAAAGGAAAGCATTCAACCAGTTCATAAAGCACACAATGTATCAGCATGTTCCAAAGCTTAGACGACAGATTAAAAGTTGATTACCAATATAATACCAATAGTGCATCAAGTATAGTAAAGATGTTTAATCATAGCTAAGCAAACAGAGTAACTTTAGTCTGCCATGAAGTTCATGTAGATTTGATGAGGAATACGGATAGATGTATTCATCAACTTGTAGACATTATCATTCCAAGTATCAACTATCAAGGAACTTTGCCTAATCAGCAAGCAATCACAAATAACTTCAACTGTGAAAATAAATGGTACAAGTACTATTGTGTGCTGGAATACAATACCCTGGTGACATTAACATAAAGTTTAGGCCCCATAAAAGTGAACTGCAGTGATGGAGATGCTTGTTTTCTGCGCTTGAGACTGAGAGGCAGATCACCATATATGGGAGCCCATTGTCGAGGTAATTGAAATTCTAGAAATGCATGGAGTTCTTCTATTGGAGGTTTATCTGCATGATATTAGTATATTACCATTAGAGGCCAAAATCAATGCTCAAATATGCACCACATTAACAAAGAAGGATGAACATCCAAGCATCAGCATCTGCAACGATTTTAATATTATAATGTATTTAATTATTTATTATGTCCTATAGATCTGCCAAGAGTATAAACAATCCTATTTCCCACAACATTTATTGGAAGTCTACCAAAATAAGAATGAATGGTAATTCAACATCAAATAATTGCATTTAATCAAGTATAAATAGGTAATCAGCTAATTAATGATCCAACTGACAGGGAAAAATCCAGTTTACAATTCAAGGATTAGGACTTGCTTTAGTAGTAGGGATTTTCATTGCAATCACCCTTATATAGTAAACATCTATGCATTTAGCCTTGAAAAGACCAAACTGATGGTATAAAATTATGCAAACTCACATCGTAGGTACAAGTTCACTGCATGGCTTAAAAATCCATTGCCCCGAGCACCGCTCAGTAGAGAAGTAATAGGCACAAAGGACATTGATATGACATTTGGTGACTGTGATATAGTTGAAAGCCACTGGCTATGACTTTGTTCTAAATCAACACCTCCTCTTCGAATATAAATATTCACAAAATCCTGCAAAAAGGAAAAGTACAAAAAGCACAAGAAAGAGTCACCACTACTGAAACCAGGTAGCTTCTTAAATGTGCAGTTCTGAAATAGCCACTAAAATAGATACCAAGAAACTTACATTATTCTTGGAGCGAGTAACAACAGGTGGCCTAATTGATGCAGCAAGGACCCCTTGAAGTTCCCAGGGCATATAAGGTTCTTCCTGAAACAAAAAATAGAAACAAAGTGGGACAAGATATATTTCCCAAGTCTTGCTGACAGTGCTCTTTCATAAACTCATATATATATATGTGTGTGTGTGTGTATATAAGGTTAAGTAGTAATTAATTTTAATTGCAATCCTTATATTATCTATACCGCATTATCAGTAACTCCATTACTTCTTGCCAAGGAAATCTTAAAGATACAGTGTACAGTTAACATTCCACTGCAATTTATCCAAAGACTATAGTTTTGCCTGCCCTATAATGCAAAAAAGAACATACTAATATGCACGCACAATTCATTTAGATTTTTAAGATTAAATGTACCTTTGGTTTTTTTGAGAATTCAGGAGTTTTTACATTTTCTGAAAACCTCTCATCAGCTAATTGCTTTAATGTTTTCTGCACTTCACTGGGCTGAAGATTTGAATTTTGTAATTGCTTTACGTGTATAACATCTTTACCTCCCATTTTAACCCCAACAATAACGTGAGTACCGTATTTTTCAATGAACCTGGGAAGAAACATAATTGGCATTGATTTAGTGAACAAAATGAAAACTCACATGTGGTTAACCCCAATGGGAGTACTAAGTTATAAGTTCAATTGTTTTTTCACATGTTATAATCAGGAGTCAGGAGTGCAATTTCATTACAAAGTAAGAAACCATAAATCCAAGCAGGTATTTTACTCCAAATCATCCTCAGCTTGTGTAAAGAACTTACTCAGCAATGGCAGCAGGGTCCCATGTAGTAGGCACCTCTTGTTTCACACGCTCAGACAAAGTTATGTGAGCTCTATCCAGCTCGACATTGTACAGTGTTATGAACCAACCATCCAAAGCAAGACTTTTTGCGGAAGTGGTATCCTTCTGCCAGCAGCCCTTGAACTCAAACATGGCATTAAATAAGCCCGATGGAATCTTGCCAGATAATGACAGCTCCTGATTGAACTTTTCTGACATCTAGCAAAAAATGACCATAATTTAAATTCAAAGAAAGCAAGAAATCCATCAAACAAAGACTTAAGAAAACACTCAGACTGCAGGCTTGTTTAGTTCTGTTTTCTGTTTCTATTCTCTATAGTTAAAAAAAAAAGGTTTGCGGACAAGTTAAGTTGCAAAACAACTTCCAAAGAGCAAAGAAGCGAAGAGCCAGCAAAAACAGAAACAAGAAAAGATAAACAAATAAGAGCTCCCTTAAAAACTGTTTCATAAGACAGCTAATGAAAACTTTCTAAAATTCATTACAAAACATTAAGAAGAAAAGGAGGATTTTGCAACTTGGGAACTTGGCAAGATTCTCTTTGTCACTCCGCATTCTCTGCAATAGCAAATTGTGTACTCTCATACAATATACTGAAGCAAAATCAAATTTGCAAAAGTTTCCATTTTTTTTGTCGAAACCACCGATATCTCTACACCATTCTAACATAAGACTAATCTAGATTCGAGTCAGATAGGACTCAAAGGCCGACAAAGCTCTCTCTCAAGAGTTTTAACATAGCTGCATACCCAGGATTCGAACTCGAGACCTCTGGTTAAGCTACAATAGTCCCTTGTCAGCTGATCTACGTGCTCTTGGCTAGTTTCCATTTTTTTTTTCAATTCCATTTAAAGTACCATGTAACTAAAATTAATCATTTGCAGAATCTTCTCCAAATATAATACAAAGTACAAAACCCAAAAAGAAAAACAAAAAGTAAAAATTCACCATAATTCTCAAATATAAATCTTTCTATCTTTAGAAGAAAGTACTACTAACATTTTCTAAGCCAATAATAAACAAGCAAAATAAACAGAAGTTTACCTGATTAAAAGTAAGAACATCGGTACGAAACCTGGTACGCTCGCCTTTATCACATTTAATCGAATTGGGCACATTTTTAACAACCACCCCACCAGGAAAAACCAGGTCCCGAGTCACTGATGAGTCGAGTTCGATCAATCTCGACCCGGAAGGGCCCGTCCTGCAACCCGATAGCCTTATGTCCTTGGACAAGTCGTACCCGTACCCGATCACAGAAACTGCTTTTTCCGCCGCCGATTGCGGGTTCATTTGATAGGGATTTCCGGCCATGGATTCTTGATAAGACGGTGGCTGGAGTTGCGTGAGCCTTCAGTGAAACTGGGTTTGGATTGTTGGTTTTTAGTCCACAGCTGAAGAAGGAGACGACCCATTGAAGTGGTCTTTGGTCCGAGTAATTCTTTAATTTTTTTACTTGGAAAATAAAAAGGTACTAATTTGGGAGGAAAGCAAAATGATTGTCTGGTCTGAGAGGAATGTTGACATTGGAAACTCAGATGTTTGACTTCGGACAAAAACTAATGTGTACAAGAAAATTCAGCCGGCGGCTGCCGAATCTGAAACTGCCTACTATTTGCCACGTGGCAACGTGTTTGAAATAGTTCGCTGCTCTTTTCTTTGGCAAATAAGCTATGTTTGGTGTTGTTTTTATTTTGTATTTTATATTTTTGTTTTTTTTTTTTTGAAAATTACAACAAAAATCATATTTGGTAATTATGTTTTTTTTTATAAAACAGAAAACAATAACAAAAATTTCGATATAGATGAAAACATGATTTTGGTGTTTTCATAATTTTGGAAGTGTTTTTTTACTGTTATTATATTGATGAACAGTACTTGTTGCGGCTACAGTAAAAAATTTGCCTAAAAAAAAATCAAAAACCCAGCAAATTGATTAAAAACGTTAGATGATGAGATTCGAACCTTTGTCTTTTTCTGTACTTAAACTACACCTTTTAAGTTTTACTTATGTTGTTGTCAAATTTTCGTAACAAAAAATATACAAGCAAACATGTTTTCAGTTTCAATAAATTAAAAATAAAACAAAACAAAATTTTGAAAACATAAAACTCACAACAATACCAAACGATCCCTAAATAATTGACTTTTTAAATAACATTTGTAATTTGATTTTTCAAACTACAATTAGTGAATATATATTTAATTAGACGCGGCAAATTTTGATTTAATTTAAAATATTCATTGAATTCATCCGAATCTAAATTTTATTAATTTGATTTTGATAAAAATTTAATAATTTAAATTCATTAAATCTAAATTTATATAAACTAAAAATCAAATTAATTTGATTCAAAATAATATAATATTTTATTTGATCTAAAATAAATTAGACTCGAAATAGCACTGTTGTTAACATGACTCACTCAGATTTCAATATTAATTAGTATTATTATTAAATATATTATAAGTTGAGTTTTTAGATTTCTCAAATGGGATTAAAATCATAATACAAAACTCATTTTATTTATTTTTATTTTTTAAAATTTTTTAAAAGTTAATGTGTGAGCATTTTGAATTTCATTTGTAAAGTTTAAAAACTCCATTGATAATATATTAAATAACAACCTTATTATTATCATTTGATTTTTTTAAACTACAAACAATGAATATAAATTTAATTAGAAGTGGCAAATTCTAATTTAATTTAAAAAATTCATTCGAATTTAATTTGGCCAATTCGATTCTATAAAAAATTAATAATTTAAATTTATTAAATCTAAATTTATACTAAGTCAAATCCAAATTAATTTGATTGAAATATCTAAACTAACTTGACTCGAAATAATTCAATCCAACCAACTCCATCAGTCCATTATTTTTATTTTTAAATTATTTAGAGATATTTTTATTTTGTGTATTTCTTCTAAACTTTAGAAAAACGTTAGCCTTTTTCTCATAGGCCTCACATGCATGAATAAAAGTTCTGAGCATTTCACCAAAAAACAAGTTCTGAGCATTTTCGGTACGCTGCTTGGTCTTGACGGTGCTTCCGATGGCGCTTTCAAACAATTAAATCGCGTGGAAAAACAAGAAAAGCGTTTTCAATACTTTTCCAAATTCAAATTTCGACTTAATAGTTAGATAGATGAATATAGCTTTGAAGATTCTCAATGCATTATTCAATGAAGAAAATTACAACTGTTGACTGTGTTGGTCTTGTTTTCTATACTTGTATTGTACTATTGTTTGTCTTCGTTTTTCTTTATCATTTGATGAATTTTGCTCATCATATATACAAGTTAATTCGATACATTTCTTAATACGTGTGATTAGGTTTGGATTAAGGTATTAACTGAAACTCGGTGACAATTTCCGTTAGTCTTGTCTTGGATTTGTCGCACAAGTCACGTTAACCTAACGTATTTGAATGTTGTTTCCAAAGCATCATAGTTTAATTATTTCGGGTTTCAATAAAAGAATATGGACTGCAAGTTTGAATGAATTGGTAGGTTGCAAATAAAGCAGCTGATTGGGTTACATAACATTTTAAAGAGATTGTGCTTGTTAAATTGGGTTATTCAACCCTCAATCTCCTTGATTCATATTCTGGATAAAGATGATCTTTCCTCTCCTCCAACTAACTAATGACTGAATGCCAAATATTATGAGATCTGTGAATTGTAGATGTCTCGACAATAATGTTTGGTGATTGGTTTTGATGTATCACTTGATGTACTAACTGGATTTTCAATGAAATGAAGTTTCTTTTGATTGCCAAAAAATAAATAAATAAAAGAATATGACACGCATTTACTTTCAAAAGATTTTGATTAATATTATACGTTCTTTTTTTTAATAAAATTATTTTATCAAATTTTCTATCTTTTCTTCTTTGATGATTTTTTTTATTTGCATATTTGGAGAGTGAGTTTAAATTTTAGTTTCAAATCGTTTAATTTAAAATTATAATTTTTTATCAAGACTGTTTATTTTTTAATGTTTTTTCAAGATAATATTTAATGTTTATTATGTATTTTTTATATGTCAATTAGTCGTTTTGATCGTAATTAATGTGAATTAATTCTGTTGATGATAATTAGTTTTGATGAGAATAAGTGCATGATACTAATTACATGTCTTTTAAAAAATATAAGGTGGCATTATTCTAGTGGTGCTTAAAATTTTACTTTTTAGAAAAATATAAAGGGCAGTCACTTAGAGAGTCACATTTTAACACTATTCATTTTATTGTTCTATATCACTTCTTAATTTTATATGAAGACCTATTATCTATTATTATAAGTTACTTAGAAAGTATTTTTTTAACATGTACTTTAGCTTTTCAACTTCTCATATAGGTAACTGATTTTTACGTAAAATTAGAAAATGATGTGGCCCAATAATATCGAGAATGCTGAAATGTGATTGTCAAAATAACTGCCCCTAGCATTCTCTACTTTTTAATATGATCCTAATATAAATTAATCTCATTAAAAATAACTAATAAAATAAAAAAATTAAATAACAATTTCTTAACATGGTTTATGATATTCAAAAGTTTATTTAAAAAATTTATAGATTATTATATTATATACTGATAGTAAAATTTTTTAATTTCACAAGTTATGTTAAAAGAAATTCACATATCCCACTTTTTTTAATTAGTATTTTTATTTTTTATATTCTCTAAAAGGTATGTACCATCTTATTAATTTTGCTTGTAAAGTCTAAAAATTTCACAACCATGCACCTACTAAAGTACAAAATTTATTGTATTTTTTTAACAAAAAACTTTGGGCTTAAATTTTAAATTACAAACCCAAAAGAGGCCCAAGAAAGAGATATAATTAACGAGATTGAATGCCAATTTCAGAAGAGGCCCTAAAAGAAGTTCGCCGGAACAAATCCACAAGCTTAAGCCTTCGGTCCGTCCAACTGCTTTTACGAACTGCCTCGCTTGTTATTGGGCTAGGATCATCAAACATTTCAAGCCTTGTTGAAGTCCTCGCAAAAGCAAGTCGCAATGGCTCGGTCACTCAATCCGCAAATCTTTAATTTAACTATAAAACAAGTAACTGACAATCTTCATGGATAATTTTGTTTTAGTATAAATTTACATTCATTAATGCATTGGTGGGGTTAATCAGATCTTAGCTTAGTGGGAAAGAAGATGTCTTGAGATATTAAGATCTTCAGTTGAAGTCTCACCAAATGCGAGATCGAATTTAATTTAGTTTGTAATTTGATTAGTTTCTTATTATTATTTGTATTAACAGTTTATCAAGTTATTAGTTCATAAAATGTAATATACTAATTATAATTGTAATTTTAAATAAGAATATATTATTAAAAAAAGAATTCGATGGGGATAGCGCACCCTTCCTAAGAAGCTACACGAAATCCAAGTACATGGTGGTTTCTACGATACTTGCTAAGGAAGTCAAAAAAAGGGTGCACGTTGTTTCCTTGAAGATATTAATATACAGACCATGTCACATAAAAATACATTTATAAAACCGACAATTCACGAACATAATGTGTGTATGTATGGTATAAAATCATATGTTTTGCGTAAAATATAAAAATTTTGTATCGAAATTTGTGTTGATATATCAAACACAATTTTTTAAAATTTTTATCATATTCATACATATTTTTTATCGAATTTTAATTAATATTTTATTTACATCTTTTTCGTATCCTATCATCATATTATGTCTGAAATTATTAAATATTGAAAAGCATTAAAAAATCAAGGAAACTAGCGACATCCAAAGGATACCTTCAACTTACACATAAAATATTGATTTGGAGAAAAATGAAAAGAAAATACTGTGATTCGAATATCATATTTTTGTAAACTCTCTTTGTTTTAAAGGTATGAATAGTGTCATTGGAAGAAAGGCTCAAAATCTTCTTCTTCTTTTTTTCCTTTTGTTAACTATGGTTTGGCTCAAGTACAAAAAAAAAAAAAAAAAACTATGGTTTGGCTCAAAACAACGAGTAAATTAGGCAAACATGGAATTTACTTTGGTAAAAGTCAAAAGGTTTTACTTAACCTCAGCTAAATTCCTTTCTTTCCTTGGAATCAATACGTAAAAGCAAAAAGTGAGAAATCAAATGAATTTGAACACAAGACTTCTAACAACCCAAATGCTTCTAGATTTTCACCATGGAAAAATGCTTCTAGATCCTCTATCAATCACAAATGGAGATGCTAGAGCTCTGATGCCTCAACTTCATTGTAGCCTCGGTTTGTTGACAATGGCATCGGCACCGCTTTCTTTTGTTGACATAATACACAAGCATCATCAAAATCTTGAGCAATTCCATGTTGCCGAATCTTTCCTTCGAAAAAATTTCCCCAAACAGGAATTATGTCAAACAGTTTGTCTTCATTTTTTGTTTTTCTTCGGCATCTAAGCAAAACATAACTAACATCCCAAAGAGGCCAAATGCATGCGGATGTTTATATTTGACTTTTAACCGGTTCCCACCTCCCATTCACACAAGCCGCTTCAGATTTCAATGAGTTGGGAAACTTTGCCCCCGAGTAAAACAAGATGACAGTTGTTTCATTGAATGCAAATATTTGTTAGCATTGTTGAAAAAGAAGCTGGCCCATGTAAAAGAGACCAAAGGAGCTGCTGCTATGGCGACTGGCTTGGCTGCTTGGTGCTGAATCAGCAGATGGGAAGACTTGAAATCCAGGTCCAGACAGCAGACTCCAGACGCAGACAAAAGGTGATGGTTGCAACACTCAAGAAGGGCCACCTGTTGAGTCAACGTGTTCCATGCTTTTAATGGTGTTATCAAAAATCAAAAATCAAAATCTCTCTTGTCTATTATATGTCTCCACCACTTAGCCACCTGCTGCTTGCAACGTATCTTCACGCCTTGCCATTACTTATAGTGGGCATTATAGACACGAATAAAAATATAAAGATAGATTAAAGGTAGGAAAGCGAATAAGTATATTTTAAATTATACAAAAAAAATAAAAATATAAAGATAATATGAATTAAAATTAAATATGAAAATGATAAAAATTAAAAAAAAATTATGTTTGACATATCGATACGATTTTTAATATAAAAATTTTTGTATTTTACATGACCTGAATATAATTTTATATAACATAAATATAAATTTTAAATACGAATTATCATATCTAAACACTTATTATCCACCCTTGAAATATTTTCAAGAGTTTTTTTTCTTTATTTCTTTTTGCTAATAAACCATTCATTTAGTTACAAAGTGATAATTCACTCTAACAGGGTCTTCGTAACATGTTACCATAGCAAGAGTTGAGTTTATAAAAATCAATTCACCATGAAAATGTTTTATGACGAAAATATATTTAAAATTTTAAATCTTGAGTATGAACTAAAATACTTTAATTTACATATTTTATTTTTATCTTTTATTATGATATATTTTATTTAAGACACTCAATACGAAACGGATTAACCCCATAATTAACGCAGATCAACGAGCTAATGAAACTAGAATCTTAATTTGCCTACCTACATTCAATGCTAAATCAATTATATATGCCATGTAATGATTCTAATGCTTAATTTTTACAAATAAAGTTACATGCTTGACAATTGTTCAATTAATAACAAAAATTTTTGTTACTAAATGTGAATGTTCAAGATGTGAGCATTTAAATTTTATATACGTTAGATATTATTTGGTCAACAATCTGAACCTGGAGGCAATTGTGGCAATGGAAAACAATGTTCGGTTTTTCATACTATAATAACGAAAATTAAATCTAAAATTATAGATTGAAAAGAGTGGTGGGCAGTTTTGGAGATAATAATTATTCAAAGTCAATCAAGTCAATTACGACGCGGAGTGCGGTGGCGTGGGCCCAAGGTTTCTGACGAACAGTCGGCGGCAGAAAATTTGTGGCTGATTTTGGAGCGTTGAATCTTCGGAAAACCCTACGGTGGATGTTCGAGGACACATGACATTAATCAACAAATCTTTTTTTTTTTAATTTCTCTGTAAGAAAATGGACCACTTTGGCTGTTATTCACACATTATTTGAGAAGATCTGACAACTTCGTATCGTATCTTTGCTATACGGACCCAAAAAAAAAAAAAGAATTATGGAAAATTATTGAGCAATGCTCGTGTGAGTTGTGACTCTATGAGCAGCGTCATGCGTGATCCTTCTCGAATCTACACGCCTTGCCCATCAATTCATTTGCTTGCGTTTTTGTACTCGGTGTGAATTATACTTTTGGTGTGAATTAATGATTATTGTTATGCATTAACAAAAAAATTGAATAGGAAGAATTAGTACTTTTGTAATTTAAGATATATATGATAATTTTATTTTTATAAAAAAAAAATCACAATTTAAAATAGTTAAAGAATATATAAGTACTGAATTCACCACTCAACTTGACTGAAAATAATTTTTGTGAAGAGATCATATAAATCCAAAAAATAATTTCTATTTGATGCACTAATAATATATAACATTTATATATTATTAGATAACCACAAAGCACACTTCATTAATAAGTAAAACTAGAAAATATATAATTTCTTAAAATTTATTAATTTTTTAAGGGTATGCGCATTTTTATATTTTGCTCATTAATAAGATAATTTGTTGTCGTTGACTGATAATGTATAAAAGTTATATACTTATAATGTATCAAATATAAATAAAATAAAGTTTAAAAAAGAAAGAGATGACGGAACGGAAGTGTTGAATTCAAAATTCAATTCTACTGATTTTTTTTTATTACATGAATCAATTTAATTAAGTTTGAGTTCAAGTTATGTATGATATTTAACAAGCAAAACCCATTTTTTAAGTAAATGGGTAAAAATTAATTAAGATACAAAAAATCACCACTAGTAGTTAGGGATGCTAGAAAACCATATGCTATTTTTTTTGCTACTTTGTATGTGTCCAACAAGGAAGTGAGGCTTTTCAAATTGAACCATGTGAGAAAACAATTCCCATTCTCAACAATTATGACATTATTATATAGAAAAGTATGAAAGATTAAAATGTTTTTTAAAAGATTCTTTCTTTCATAAATGGTATTTGCAAATGGGGAACAAGTGATGTGATATCGTGTTGGTTTTCTTCAACTAATTAAAGTAGCATGGCGAAACACGCCTAAGCCATTAATATCTCCGTGAGAAAAGGATAAGCAGAAAATAATGCTCAATATTTCGAAATTAAATTGATAGATAAACTCTATTCTACGAGATTTGTCATGAAAACGAAATTAGTTGGGCAAATAATTAATCAAGCGTGTGAAAGTCACATTTTCTCTAGAAAAGCAGAAGGTTTATGTTGTTAGTTTAAATTCAAAATTCATGATTCATCTATATTGGTTTATACAATTTTAATAAATATCTTTTAATAATTTTTTTATTTAATACTTATAATTCTTATTTTTATATTTAAATAACGATTTCTTTTATAAATATATATGGATTATTATCCAATCATTATTAGTGGAGTTTTAAGATTTCACAATTAAGATTTTACTCAAAAAAAATACTAATATAGTTTAAAAATGATACATGCTCTTTAAAAAATATAAAAAATAAAATGAGCTTATGTGTTAACCATAATTATGAAGTCTAAGTGTGCGTTTGATTTATGAAAACAAACTGTTTTTCATTTTCATTTTTGTGAAAATAGAAAATGTAAAATAAAATATGTTTGGTTGAAAAAAATGGAAAACAAGTTGTTTTCTAAAGATATGGAGAACAACTGGAAAATGTGAAAACAATGGATTTTTTAAAAAATTTTAGTCTAGATGTTAAATATTTAAGAACCAAGTTCGATTCACAATAGACACAACATTTTATTTTTTTGTAAAAGTCAAAATAACCCTATAAACCATTTTTTATTACATTATAAATCATTTCTTTAAAATTTTATATAAATATATAAAAACCAAAACTTTTGACTAAAAATAAAATATCCTACATAGATAATCCAAATGTTTAACACGTATTATATTAAAATAAAAAATAATTATCATTTTTTAATTTTATAAAATTAATATAGACATCTATATACATTAAAAATACAAAATAAATTAATTATCTTTATATAGTATTATTATTATTATTATTCAATACACTATTATTGAAGTTTCTACTCCACAAACGAGTATTTTTTAATAATATTAAAATATAAAAAATAAATAAAATAATATATGTATCACTAATTTAATTCGATTTGTAAAGTAAAAAAAAAATTCACTAACAATATTTAAATTATATATATGACAGAAATTTATAATAAATTTCTCAAACCAAATCCTTAAACGTAACTCTATTGTCCACAAATTTGTTCCAAAATCAATGTCTTGGTAGTGTATAGCTTGTACAATCAAAGCTTCACACATGAAAATTGGCCAGGCAGGCAAATGGAGAGACAAAAATTAACAGGCTCACTGTCCCTAGCTCGGTCTCGCATTTAATAATTAAATTAAACTTAAATGAGCTTATATTTTCTTTTTAATTTTCAATAGCAATAGACATAACTCATGAAAATGAATAACATGTGTAGGGTTATTTGAATTGATAGGGAGGATTTGGCTTTAGACTTTCTTAATTAATAGTAAACAATGCTTTTGTAATAAATTAGTGTTTTGTGCGTAAAAGGGAAAGGTGATGGCAATGCCAGAACTAGAGCAAACTTATTTCAAAAGTTCTTAAAATTTTCTGATTTTTAAATAAGTAAAAAATTATGATTAACTTCATAAAGATTAAATATAAGGTTTTTGTCCCTCAAAATGAAAATCATGATTTCAATTGTGGTTAAAATTAGAGTTTGTTGATTTTGAACCCCAAAAAGAAATTTATTAATTGACCATTTGTAAACATCCGTTAATCTAACTTAAAATTTTAGATAAAATTTTCTATATAAAGTTGATGAATTTTTATCAAAAATGATCCCATAAAGATTATTAAATTAATAAAATTCAATGAAATTATCAAAAATAAAAATAAAAATAACCCATATTAAAAATCATATTTGATATACTGATAATGTATAATTTTTATACAATATCAATCAATCACAATTCACAAGTTGCCATATTATTATTAATAAGTAAAGTTTAAATTTATTTATGTTCTAAAAAACAACATCAATAATTTTTTAAATTTATTTTTAAAAGTTTGTATATTCTTTAACATTTTTCATTAATAAAATGACAATTTATTGTTGATTGACAATGTATGAAAGTTATATACTATTAATACATCAAATATAAATATTTATTATAATTAAAATTTTATCCGTAATGCTTTAACAGTAAAAATATTTATTAAAAACTATGAATTTAATTAAAAACTTCACCAATTTCGCATAAAAAACTTCATCTAAATCTAAAAAAAACCGCACACACAGATTTAGCATTTTATAATTCGTTCTATGGTTAAATATTTGTGTGCCATTAAATGATGTGTTTATGTTTAGATAATTACGGCAAGGAACCTACCCCGGAAACAGGACACCCCCACGCCACCATCCCTGCCCTTTAAAACAGGCAACTTTATTATTATACAAACTAGGATGATACCCTCCTTCACATGGTTTTTTATTTTTAAATATATTATAAATAGTATTTATTAAAAATAATAAAAAATCACGATGATTATTTTAAAAATATTGATTTATTAAATGAAAATGATAATATTCAATTTATCAATTAATCATTTTATTTATTTTTTATTTTTATCTTTGTTTAAAAATAAAATAAAATTCTAATACAAAGTTAGAAAATTAAATATACCTAAACAAAAAAAGCTTATTAAATATTTAAATTATTATTTAGTTTGATCCTAATTTGTTTGTCTCAAGATAAATTTAGATTAGACTAATCCCCTACCAACACCTTTTCTTTTTATTTTTCTTAATCTCTAAATGTTTAATATTGACATTATTTATTTATTACTTTATTTTCTTTTTTATACCTTTTGATTTTCATATTTAAAGAATTTTTTTTGAAAGTTTTTGATTTATAGATTTATTTTTTATATTTTTTTGTGTTTATTTGTGTTTAAGTTCTAAAAAATGACTTTTGGAATTTTTTTTTTCACACTATAAATTTATCATTTTTAAAATTTTAACATTATTTGTAATATTTATTAGATTTTTATAGTTTTTGTAATTTTTAAAATTTGAGAATTATACAACTGAGAAAGGGAATTATGATTTGGTTTGAAATATTTTGAATATTTGGTATTTGAATTTTACTATTTTATTCAAAATTTTTGGGTATTTGATTTGAAGTTTTTTAAAAAATTAATACGTAATTTTGAATATATATATATATATATATTGTTACGTGAATATTTGATTTAGTTTAATTTTTTTTTTTGAATTTTAAATTTTTTTTCTATGCACTTTTCATATCTTTCGCTTCATTCTTTTTTGTATTTTAACTTTAAAAAAATAATTATAGTATTTATATAAGAAAAAAATATGAATATTTGGTTTAATTCTTTTCAATTTTTTTTGAATTTCTTATTGTGTCTATTCTCTTCATAGGAATTTTTTTTTGTATTTTTTATATTTTAACATTAAAATAATTTACAAATAAATATTTTTATTTCAATTGAAAAATATCACATATGAAACTTAAAACTGTCACATGACTAAATTTATTTTTAATATTTTAAATTTAAGAAAAAATTATATAAAAAATTAAGAAAAAAATTAAAATTAATTATAAAATAAAAAAATTCCTTTTAAAAAGTAACAAAGTGGCATATGATAACTATTCATTCATTAAAAAGAAAGATGTCAAGTTAAAGTTAATGGGATTTTTTTTGAGTTTGTATAAAATGCACTGATAGTGTATAGTTTTTATACACTGTCAATGCATCAAAAGTTGATACCTCATCAATAAGCCCTTATGGGCAAATTAAAAAAATTTATTTATATTTGCATATAAAAGCCTATTGATCAGGTATCAACCTCTGATGCATTGACAGTATATAGAAACTATACACTGTCAATGCATCATATATAAATCCTTTTTTTATAAGTTTGTATATGATGCACTGACAGTGTATAGTTTCAATACACTGTCCACACACTAGAGATTGACATCTCATCAATAAGCCATTATGAGCAAATTAAAAAAATTTATTTATATTTGCATATAATGACCTATTGATGAGGTATCAACCTATACTGTATTGACAGTGTATAAAAATTATACACTATCAATGTATCGTGTATATATATATATAAAAATCATTTTTTTATATATATATATATATAATTATAGATGATCATTTACAAAACATTTAACTCTCTGTATCTTTCAAAAAAATCTCTCTCTATACATACGGCGGCAACGTGTTCTGCGTGGTTGTTAAACAGTTAATTAAAATCCTAAAACCTGTAAAAATGCCGTAAAAAGGGCAAGAGGGGCAGTGGGGTAATTTTCAAAAGGAGGAGCGTGTGATTCACGGGGAATTGAAGGGAGTTGGGGATGATATCTGTCGGGTGAAATTGATACTAGGTGTCAGAAACCACTCATGTGGGTAGCAGGAGTTGGAGTGAGGAGGGGTTTTTTTTTATGGATGTTGGGTGCCAATCAACACGTGTAAGGAGCGAATGCAACGTGGCGGGATGTAATTGGGTAGCGGACAACACCTGTTGGTCCAAGCGAGCGGTTCAAAAGGAGATTAAATAAAGGCGTGGGTGGGGTGCTCAAAAAGCCTGTAAAAATTGATTAAAAAAGAAAATGGAAAATAGAAAAGAGAGCAAAGAGGGAAAGCAAAGGCAGCTAGTCACGCGGCGAGTTAGCAGAATATGCCGACAACTTGTTGGAACTCCCTGTTCTCACATCACCTCAACCTCACGCGCCATAATTTTATTTACTATATTTTTGAACGTAATTTCAAAAATTAATATGGTAAAAATGATGTTATCGTATTTTAGAACAGGAAAGGTGCTCTCATTTTCATAAATTAATAAAAAAGAAAAAAATATTTGATATCAAGCACTACTAATTAAGAAAAGGACAATAAAAAATGCTTTACTTTTGAGTACGGTGTGTGAAAAGACGCGATATAAGAGAGAGTGGGATGGAGACAATACCACCGCATGCAATCAACAGTACCACAACAGCCGTTAGATAATGATAATGATGATATAGCACATGCCACGTAACTCAGTTTTGTTGATTTACGAAACTGCCATCACTCCCCGCTCTTTCTCTTAGCCGCCCCTTCAGTCAAATTTCTCCTTGACCGTGCCCTCCTCTCTCCTTTAGAATTCCTCGCCGTTTCTTCCTACTTCTCTATAAAATCACCTCGCTTCTGCTTCCTTCTCTCTGAACCCCAAATCATTCCTTTCGTTCGCTCTCAACAAAACCAGATAAAACGTTGTCACGCTTTTTTAAACGGGAAATAAAGAGCTTTTGCCTTTATAAATGGCGCCGAAGGAGAAAACGGCAGCCGTCAAGGGTACCGGCAACGGAAGTAGTAAGGAGGTTCATTTTAGAGGAGTGAGGAAGCGTCCATGGGGCCGTTACGCTGCTGAGATCAGAGATCCGGGGAAAAAGAGCCGTGTTTGGCTGGGAACTTTTGATACGGCTGAAGAAGCGGCCAAAGCCTACGACGCAGCCGCTCGAGAATTTCGCGGTTCTAAGGCTAAGACTAATTTCCCCCTTCCCTGTGAAAATCTCAACAATGGTAATAACTGTAACAACAATGGTAATAAAAACAACAGCAATAACCAGAGCCCTAGCCAGAGTAGCACCGTGGAGTCCTCGAGCCGTGAGCCAGCTTTCATGATCGATTCTTCGCCGTTAGATCTCAACCTCGGACACGGGGTTATCACCGGATATGGATCGCCCGCCGTTAGGTTTCCTTTCCAGCAAGTTTCACCTGTCACCGGCGTATTCCCCGCCTGCGTGCCGGCTGTTCCGAGCCCTCAAGTTTTTTACTTAGATGCGTTCGTTCGTCCTGGTGTGGTGAATGGACAGCGATTTGAAGGGATGAGATTCGATCATCACGATTTTCATGCGACGGTCAACGGTGGAGTACAAAGCGACTCCGATTCATCGTCTATCGTTGATTTGAACCAGCACGAGGTCAAGCCTCGACCGTTTCTCAATATCGATCTCAACCAACCTGCTCTTCCGGAAATCGCCTGATTGTTTTTTTTTCCGCCGATCATAAAGTATGAGAAGCACAAATTTTTATTTTTAGTTCTTCAAATTTATTTGTCTTTCTCTTTAGTCCATGAGAGAAAACGAAACTAGACTTTAGAAAATGAGGCAAAAAAAATAGATAAAAGAATTTCGGTTAAAGCTGTGGGATGTTGATCTGATCTATTGTGACAATCGTCTGATCATTAAACCAACGGCGGCCGAGAGATGTGAATACTTAGCTGATGATCTTCCCTTTTTTTGCAACAAAGAAACATCGGTTTCTGTCTGTTGTTCCTTAAGTAGTAAATGTACTTTTTCTTTTTGCAAAGAGTTAACACCAAAAAAAAAAAATTCCGTCGAGCATTTGTTTAATTTTTGCGTTAATTTTTTTGGTCTGTTAATGCTTCATAAAAAGCTAATAATTATCGTCGCCTGAATCTGAAAATTTTCTCCGGGGAGGCCGACGAGGCGGTTATTTCACACTTGGCATGTATCTTCTTGATTAAGGAGATAAAGTTAATTTGCATCCGCTCCGTGCTTACTGCCACGTGTAAATGTGAGAAACTAGTATGGTTGGGATTTGACAGAAAGGGGACAAGTATTACTTACCAATACCATCTAAAATTTGTTTTTCTCTTTGGTTCTTCAAAGAATTCAATTTATATACCGTTGAAGGAGTCGAATTGTTTAAGTATCCATGCTATCTTAACGCGAATTCAATTATAAACATTTTTTATTAATTTATTACGAAATTTTAATTTTTTTGGCCAAGAATGAAATTTTATGGATAAATTGATTTATTTTTTCCAAAAATTCTAATCATTACAATTTTGAGAAATAAAATGGCTTTTTGGTAATTTCATTTAGTTTTCAAGACCTTTAAAAAGGCATAGATTATATGATCAATCAATTTCCAGCCGGAGGTGGTCAAAATTACATGTTAACGTACAATTATTATGGGCAATAAGATTTAATTGGAGCTCAAAAGTTTTTCAATATGTGCTGTAAGGAAAACCAGCTGGTTTGTCAGTTATTGGGGAATTTAATATTTTACTAATTTTATCTGCTTTGTTGGACAATTGAGAAGCTCAAGACTTTTATTGCACGATTCGCTGTCTGCAATTCTCGCGATTTTCTTTTTCTTTGTTTTGGTTGGATGTCAACGTGGCAAAATCTCAAAACGGGATTCCGCTTTCGAATGCCAACACGAGATTGCGGGCCAGTCCGTGGTCTATAGCTTTGTTCAATTTTCATTCGTTGCAGACGAAAAAAAAAAATCCTTCAAAATAATAAAAAGGCATTTTACTCTTTTTTTTTAATTTAATGATCAAGTAAGCCTTTAATCTTTAACTCAAAATAAAATTCAACCATCGCATAAAATTCAATCTATAAATTTTTATTTCAGTGAAAATAGATCAAATCTGTTAAATGATCTAACTGTCTTTAGTTTTCCATACGTGGCATGTCATGTGACAGCTAACTAAGCTATCCACGTCAGCTGTCACGTATGCAAAACTAACGGCAGTTAGTGTCATTTAACAGATTTTGACTTAATTGCATAATTATAAAAGGTTGAGGGTTTATTTTCACTGAAATAAAAAGTTTATGAACTGAATTTTATGCAATAAAACGTTGAGTGTTGAATTTCATTCTGAATTAAAGTTTTAAAGTTTATTTGGCTATTAAGATTTTTTTTTATAATTTTATAATTATTGCAATGCAGTAAAAATAAAAAGATGCGAGTGAAGAGAGTGAGACGGGGAAAACAAGCGGCGCGTGAGGGGATAAAAGAGCGGGTTTCTAGGTAGGAGACCGAAAGGTGAATTCCATGTTGACTGGGTACTTCTCGAGATTCGTGTCTGAACTGCACGTGTTATACGGTCGTCCGATCCTTGGGTGTGTTTGCGTCTTCCATTTTCAAATCTAATCATTATCGTAATTGCTTTTTTTTTTTGGCCTTTTTTAAAAAATTAGGAACACGAAATAGGAGGGGATGGAGACAAGGCCGGGTCCCACGTGAACGAGGGCGCTGGAAGTGGAAGTGGGGATGCGCGGCTGCCGCTTTTG
Organism: Heritiera littoralis; assembly: GCA_031772115.1. Taxonomy (NCBI): domain Eukaryota; kingdom Viridiplantae; phylum Streptophyta; class Magnoliopsida; order Malvales; family Malvaceae; genus Heritiera; species Heritiera littoralis. Next base: position 1,927,085 of record JAPDPK010000026.1, on the reverse strand, counting down.
GTGGGCCCCGCTCTTTGGTCGTCGATATCTACGCCCAAAGATTTCGCTTTCCCCCATTTTCTTTTTTTTATTTACATCATTAACCAATAACTTTTTATTCTCGTTATCCCAATTATTAATTTTTAATATTTAACCAATAAAAAAAACATTATAAAAAACGACACAAATAAAAAATAATATAAATTAAAATTTTATAAAATATGATAAAAATTAAAATACATATTTGATGTGTCGAAATTAAATTTTTTGGATTTTTACGATTCAATTATCCATCATACGAATTATCAGATGCTTCCTACCTCGAGTAATTGCCTTCCCAGATAACGTAGAAAAAAAATTCCAGTATAAATATTTTAATTATTTATAAATATTCGTTATTCGAACTTGAATTAAAAAAGAGAAGAGAATGCGTATCTGGACCCTACGGGATGCCATGCATGGGGAACTAACCCTGGCAATTGGCACGATTAGAAAGGGCCCATTTTAAAATATATTAAAAATAAAAAAATGAGTTAATTGAAATATTAATAAAAAATTAAAAATTGATGGGGGTTGGGAGTGGAGAGTACGGCGCAGAGAAGCCGAGAAGAAAGGTGACGTGTCCGATTATGACAGACAGTTACGCCGGCGGGTCGGCGTGTTTGCTTTAAAGCAGTTTTTTAATGGGACCCATTATTCTCTCTCCCGTTCCACCGCCTGATTCGGATAGACAACGCTGGTGCCTCGTGATGCGCCACGTTTCGCGATCCAGAAAGATTATATGAATATATATATACATACATATATATATATATATATATATATTCCGTTTTATATTGTAAACAAAGATAATAAAAAAAATTAATAATTAAATTATAAATGAAGAAAGCCGAAAGAGCAAGTGGGTGTAGGGCCGAGTGGGGGGCGGCTGGCTGTATTTTTTTATTGCCTTACGCTCGGCCTTTTTAAGTGGACTTTTGCTGCCTCTCTAGGTGACACCTTTTTTTTTTTTATTTGTTTGTTTATTTAAAAATATATCAAGTATACTGTTATTTAAATGTGATAGTTGGTATTTATAATTTGTATTACTGTAATATTATATTTCTTTTATCTAAAATACAAAAAGTTTTGAATTCGTTTTCTTTAGTTTTTGTTAATTTTATATACAATTTTTTTATTAAATTTTAATTCATATAAATTTTGTTTTTTTATTAGTAATATTTTCATATCATACCATCATATTATGTATAATTACTTAGTTTATTGTCACTTAAATTAGATTTTACGAATGGAGTTAATATGTGATACATACTTTTTATGATATATTATTAAAATAAAAATAAATAAATAAATAAATGTGTGACAATTTTTTCATTTTACTTGTGAAATAAAAAAAATTTATTGTTAGTGATTTTTTTTTCCTTAATCTGAAAGGTTCTTTTTGATTTCTGATGGTTTGGGCTGGACTAAGGTACATCGTTTTCAATCTTATAACTTCACTAGTTGTGTCACTCTCGCCTTTGCCCAAGTGTTGTTTGGTAGCTATTAGAAAAAAGTTCTTTACTTTAAGGAATTGAAGTTTGTACACTGATTTAGTCATGGTTTGCTTGTTGAAGAATTTATTTCATCACTTATTTATTTTCTCTTATCCATGTTGTAATTTCAGACAAAAAAGATCTGTTTTAGTATGCGTCACATCCCGGAACCTAAGCCCATGTAAAACGAAGAAAAAAATGACAAATAATACATGTATACATTAATGGTTAGATAATAACAAAATATTTAAATGTTAGAATCTAAAACATTAGATTTCATTATCATATGACCAAAATAAAAATTCATCTAAAATTACGAGGTTGGGTATTTTATTTAATAAAAATAATTTCATTAACGATTGGATTGGAATTTAAAATTCATAAAAAGGTTTAATACCCAAATATAACCTCAACGTTTAGGATAAAATAGAATTAAGGCATCAACGTTCAATTGCATGGAAATAAGGTCATAAAATTTTATTTTCAGCAAATAAGGCCTAAACGTTAAAAAAGAATTGAATTATGGTTATAACCGTTAAATCACTGTTATGTCCGTTTGTTTTGCCCATGTGGCATGCCACGTGTCATGCTGACGTGTATAATAATGCCATGGGTCATGCTGACGTGGCCATGTGTCATGCTGACGTGGATATAAGTTAATTTTTCTTTTTTTTTTTTAATGTTTAATACCCAAATACATCCCCAACGTTTATAAAAATATGCAATTAAGCCCTCAACGTATAATTTCATGGAAATAATGACACTAAGTTTCATTTTCAGCATGTTAAACCTAAAAGTTATAAAATAATAGAATTAAGGATATAGCCGTTAAATAGTTGTGATGTCCGTTTTTCTTGTCCATGTGGCATGCCACTTCAACATTGACATGGATTATAAGGCCAAGTGGACCAGTGATGTAGCATAATATTGCCATGTGTCATGCTGACATGGATATAAGTTAAATTTTCTTTTTTTTTTTCAGAATTTCATTTTTTTTCAAAATAAACATTTTTTAAAAGTTCATTTCTTTTCAAATTTACATTTTTCATAATTTCATTTTTTTAATTAAATATTTTTTAAAAATTACATTTTTTTCATAACTTCATTTTTTTAAAATTTCATTTTTTCATAATTTCATTTTTTAAATTAAATTTTTTTATCATTTCATTTTTTAATAATTACATTTTTTTCATCATTTCATTTTTTCAGTTGTACAATATCAAAATTAGTACAAAAATGCATGTGGTATTCAACCAAAAATACTGAAACGATGAGAAAGAAAGAATTAGTATAGTAGAAAAAAATAAAGAAAAGAATCATACCACATGCATTTTTGTTCTAATTTTGGTATTGTACAGTAGAAAAAAATGAAATGATGAAAAAAAATGTAATTCTTAAAAAATAAAATGATGAAAAAAAATGTAATTATGAAAAAAATGTAATTTTAAAAAATGAAGCTATGAAAAAAATGTAATTTTTAAAAAATATGTAATTAAAAAAATGAAATTATGAAAAATGTAAATTTGAAAAGAAAGGAATTTTTAAAAAATGTTTATTTTGAAAAAAAAAATGAAATTTTGAAGAAAAAAAAGACAATTTAACTTATATTCATGTCAGCATGACACGTGGCAATATTATGCTACATCACTGGTCCACTTGGCCTTATAATCCATGTCAACGTTGAAGTGGCATGCCACATGGACAAGAAAAACGGAAATCACAGCTATTTAACGGCTATATCCTTAATTCTATTATTTTATAACTTTTAGGTTTAACATGCTGAAAATGAAACTTAGTGTCCTTATTTCCATGAAATTATACGTTGAGGGCTTAATTGCATATTTTTATAAACGTTGGGGATGTATTTGGGTATTAAACATTGAAAAAAAAAGAAGAAAAATTAACTTATATTCACGTCAACATGACACGTGGCAATATTATGCCACGTCAGCATGACACGTGGCATGACACGTGGGCAAAACAAACGGACATAACAGTGATTTAACGGTTATAACCATAATTCCATTCTTTTTTAACGTTTAGGCCTTATTTGCTGAAAATAAAACTTTATGGCCTTATTTCCATGCAATTGAACGTTGATGCCTTAATTCTATTTTACCCTAAACGTTGGGATTATATTTGGCTATTAAGCCTTCATAAAAATAAAGAGATTACATTTTGAGAAGTTAATGCATTAGAAATGAGTCTTTATTTTCAAGTGAATATGGAGATTAATTACATAAATTTACTCTTCTCCTTAAGAGCTCATCTTACCTAACAAAAGAATGGCTAAAACCATGGAACTTTACCATAAATCAAGCGAAAAGCATGGCCGAAACAAGAGTGAATGCAAGGAATTCGTACATATAATCGTGATTGGTGTGAGGCATGTTTCGAAGCACTACTAAAAAAACAAAGTAGTGGTTTCAAGTAAGTAAATGATGATTTGTGGGCTGAAAATTTTGAAAGAGAAGCATGGAATGTGAAGCCGAGAAAGGATAGCAATCAAAGCCATCGACCATTACCAGAATAATGTCAAATTCGGCAGACAGGATGCGGATTCTATCCTACAGTGTCACACGTGATTACAAGATACCTAGCAAGTAATAACATGTTTTCATACCCTTCGAATCTTATCATAATATAAGAATATCTGATAATTTAGATATACATTTTGCATTTATGTCTTGTAAAATATAAAAAATTATAATAAATGTATGTCAATATCTTAACTACAATTGTTTTTTTCTTTTACTGTAAAAATAATTATTTCGTATACTGTCAGTAAAATTTTTTGAATTTACAAACAAAATTAAAATCATGACGCATATCTTATAAAAATATTAAAAAATAAAAAATGAATAAAACAAAACATATGTTATTATTTAACTCTATTTGTAAAATGAAAAAATTTAACTGACAGTATATAATTTTATAATCCTCGTTATAATCATAAAAAAATTTTATAAAATTTTAAGCTATGTATTTCCTTTTAAGTTTATATCTGTACTTAAAATACTACTAGTTACTACTTTTTCTTCTTCCACGGTTGAGCCTCCATAGCTTTGATTACAAAGCTGATAAAACGAAGCCATGCTTTGAAATTTGTAGAAATAAGTGGTCAAGTTTGCTCGACGGCGTTGTCCCCCACTACTTCTTCTACAAGAAGTAGTGAACTAGTGCCCTTCTCATCATAGCATATCTGTCTATCTATCTAGTACTGTTTGTTTCAAAACCACTATATAAAGACCGGCAATTTCTTGCGACTTGTCATCGTCCATCGCCGTGAAATTTATTTGCTAGTGCAAAGCTTGTGTCACCGTATCTCTCCATTATCTAACTGGACATACTAAATGGATTGAATTTTTTGGGATTTGATTTAATAAATTTGATTTGATATTGAAACCGAAATCATGGTCATAACTCATAATATCATGAATACACGAAACTTTGGATTTGATTTTATAAATTCAATCCGATATCGAAACCGAAATCATGGTCATAACTCATAATATCATGAATACACGACACTTCGAATTTGATTTTATAAATTCAATCCGATATCGAAACCGAAATCATGATCATAACTCATAATATCATGAATACACGACGCGGTAAACTTCAATTGCTATACTTTTCTTTACCTTTTTTCTTCCTTCTTTTTTCAAGCAAATGACCATACGCTTAACCCTTTTTTCTCACCTTTTTCATGCCTTTGTGGTTAGTGTTTTTTTATAGGCAGCAAGGGTCTAAGAATGTGTTTTTTTTTCCTCACATAATAATTAAATTAAAATTGACTTTTTTTTTATCACTTAAACTCAACTCTTTTGGGTCACTTAATAAATTGTTTTTAACTGGATTAGTTCAATGATAGATCCTAGAATTGAAAAAAAATGTCAAGTCCATATTAAATGTTTCTCAACCTGAAAATCAGGACATGTGTTAAATGTTTCAACCAGATGTAAAAATCCCAACCTTAAGAATAAAAACACGGCTGGCATGGCAATAAACAATTTAATGATTTAATTTATGCATAATTCCAACCTAAATGAATCATGGTCCCGACAAATCAAATATACAAAATAGGTTGTGATTTTTGGACCACATAACCAAGCCCATACTTTCCCTCAAAATTCAGCCGTAGAATAAGTGCCGCAACCACAAGTCATCCCTTTTCTTTCGGGACCATTTGCTTTTTTTTATAATTGAAGATGTCTACCTCTCAGAAAAATCTCTTTCTTAATTTTCAACATTGGGCCTAGGCATTAGCAGACAGGATTTAACCACCGTCCAAACCAGCTTTGATGACGTGCAAATATTGGTGCACCACACATTTCAGATCATACAAATACAACTATAACCTTAGCCCATTGTTTTATGAGCAAAATCAGCGGTATTCGCCGAATTCCACCGTCTAAGGAAGCGTTTACATTGTATTAATTCCTTCTTCTTCCAGAATCTATGCCTTTGATTCTTCGTTCCTATCATTTTCTAATAAATTATATTAAATGACTGAAAAAATGGAAGTCAAAACCAATCGTCATGCTTCACCATCATAAACATCAAATCTCGCACCATGCATGATCCATCATTCATGGCTGCCAGGTAGAAAATTGGCAAGTTGGAACCGTAACTCCGAAAGGACACAGCAAAACCGTTGATGTGAATCGTGAACTGTAAGAAACGACGTCGAACCGTCTCTGCCGTCCGCAACAGAATCACGGAGTTTCACTCTGTACAATAAACAGATTAAAAAAAAAAAAAGACGACCAAAGTTCTTAAAAATACCCTTTTTTTTTGTTGTTTGTGGAGGCGGCGACATTAAGAGTGGCGGGACGCCTTGGCTGCCGACAGATTCGTTGGTAAAGGGGGGCCACAACGTCGAGAGATTGCCACTTGTCCATTGACAAGGGGTCCACTTTTTAAAAAAAGTTGTGACAAGAAAGGGCGATTGTGCGGACCACTGGAAGAGAGAGCGGTTTGAAATGACGGCCGACTGGGGCAGCGGCAGCATGGGCAGAGATGGTGATGAAGCTTAGCGAATGCTGACACTGGGATTAGGTGAAGTGTAAGAGAAAGTGAAAGACAAAGAATCGCTGAAACTTTGCGTGTTGGATTGGACATTTGGACTGCATTGTGTATCGTTTACTCATGTCTTTTTATTTTATATTATTCTATTTATATTTGGAATAAAACATATGCATTTTTTTAATATATTTTAAGTAAAATTTTTTATTTTAAGCGTGGGATTGGGATAATGATATATATATATATATATTATTTTATTTTTAATGTTTTATAAAAAGTACGGATCGTAATTTTAATTGTATTTGTAAATTTAAAAAAAAATTATAATATATTAAATATTAATTCATGAATATTTTATATATGTATATGTAGATTTTTAAAGGAACAGTATCGATGCCCGTTGTGCGGGGTATCCGCTGTTCTGATAATTGCTTTTCATGCCCTTCTCGTTTGGTATATTTAAAATGGCTCCCTTTTGCATTTTAAATTTTTTTGCTTTTCACTTTTAGGCATCCTTTTGAAATTTTAAAAGATTTGATTTTTAAATTGTTTTTTTTCCTTTTTTGTTACACTTTCAATAATTTTTTTATTATATTAATTAAGGTTTAGTTGAGATTGTGTTGGCTTAGTTGTCCACAATATCTGTGAGCTTATGAATCTGACACCATTAAGAATTTTAGTGAACTTTTTTTCCTTTAAAAAAAAATAGTAAACATTAACTCAAATTAAGATGATTTTTTTTTATAAACGCATGTATCTTTATCTACTTTATAGTTTGAGATTAATTTTATTCGAATCGAGAGTGGTAAACGGTAAAATTCTCTCAATAGTAACTATTTTAATATTCGAATCCTGTCTAAATATTTTAAAAAAAGTTTATTTCCACTTTTTTCAACCACTTATTGGTTAAGATAGTATGCTTTATTTTTAAAAGTAAGGAAAAGGAAAATTCTTACTATCAAACTATAGTAATATGCTACTCCTTTTTATTCATATCATTTGAATTAATATTTTATATATTATTGGTAAAGTTTTTAAAATTTTATAAAACATAAGTAAAAATAAGTCGCAACTTGATGATAAAAGATGAGAGATTGTAAATATTAATATTTGATTTTTTATTAGATATGATACATAGAAAAAGATTACAAGTAATATATTTATAAAACACTTGAATCAATCAATCAAGTCACTAAATAATTTGATATACAACTCACATAGATGATAAAATTTGAAATTGAGATATTCTATTAAATGGCGGATACACGTATTCTCTAATTTCACTTATGGCATGTATTAAATAATTTTTATTGTGCCAACAATCTCTTGGTCTAATGATTAAAGATAAGTTGTGGCATATTATAAGTCTTGGGTTCGAATCCAAGTACTTCCATCTCCAGTTATTTAATATTTTCTTTGTAATAAAAAAATAATTTTTTTTGTAATTATTAACCTTTACCATTCTATATTATAACCACTAAGAAGAATCCTAAAAAATTGTTAAAAAAAATAAAGGGGAAAGGTTTGCTTTCTAGCTTTTGCTAAATAACGCGGATGACTTCATTTGAACAATCACAATGAATTTGGACGTGGGACATTAAGGAATTGTTGATGAAATAAGCAAAGCAAAGAAAAGCCACCGCCCAACGAAGTGGCCCCTAAAACACAATCGTTGACCGAAACATTATATCCAATGCCTCCCACTAAGCTTCTTCTTTCATTTACAACAGTTTTCTATTGGTTTCCCTGTTTTACTATGCGTATTTCAGTCTCAAAAAGACCCTATAAATATAATCCTACAAATAGTTTATTATCAATAAAGTAAAGCTAAGAAAAAAAATGGATTTAGACTCTGTTGTCTATAAACATTTAAAAGATAATTTTGGATAGGCTTAATAGCCAAATATAATCCCAACATTTAGGGCAAAATAGAATTAAGGAATCAACGTTCAATTGCGTGGAAATAAAGCCATAAAGTTTTATTTTCAGCAAATAAGGCCTAAACATTAAAAAAGAATGAAATTATGGTTATAACTGTTAAATCACTGTTATGTCCGTTTATTTTGCCCATGTGGCATGCCACGTGTCATGCTGAGGTGGACAATAATACCATGTGTCATGCTGACGTAGCATAATATTTGTCACGTGTCATGCTGACGTGGATATAAGTTAATTTTTTTTTTCAATGTTTAATATCCAAATACATTCCCAACGTTTATAAAAATATGCAATTAAGCCCTCAACGTATAATTTCATGGAAATAAGGACACTAAGTTTCATTTTCAGCATGTTAAACCTAAAAGTTATAAAATAATAGAATTAAGAATATAGCCGTTAAATAGCTGTGATATCCGTTTTTTTTGGCCATGTGGCATGCCACCTCAACGTTGAAATGCATTATAATGCCAGGTGGACCAGTGACGTAGCATAATATTACCACGTGTCATGCTTACATGAATATAAGTTAAATTTTCTTTTTTTTCTTCAAAATTTCATTTTTTTCAAAATAAACATTTTTTAAAAGTTCATTTCTTTTCAAATTTACATTTTTTCATAATTTCATTTTTTTAATTACATATTTTTTTAAAATTACATTTTTTTCATAGCTTCATTTTTTAAAATTACATTTTTTTTCATAATTACATTTTTTCATAATTTTATTTTTCTAAATTACATTTTTTTTCATCATTTTATTTTTTAAGAATTACATTTTTTTCATCATTTCATTTTTTTCTACTGTACAATACCAAAATTAGAACAAAAATGCATGTAGTATGATTCTTTTCTTTATTTTTTTCTACTATACTAATTCTTTCTTTCTCATCGTTTCAGTATTTTTGGTTGAATACCACATGCATTTTTGTACTAATTTTGGTATTGTACAACCGAAAAAATGAAATGATGAAAAAAAATGTAATTATTAAAAAATGAAATGATAAAAAAATTTAATTTTAAAAAAATGAAGTTATGAAAAAAATGTAATTTTCAAAAAATATTTAATTAAAAAAAATGAAATTATGAAAAATGTAAATTTGAAAAGAAATGAACTTTTAAAAAATGTTTATTTTGAAAAAAATGAAATTTTGAAGAAAAAAAAGAAAATTTAACTTATATTCATGTAAGCATGACACGTGGTAATATTATGCTACGTCACTGGTCCACCTGGCATTATAATGCATTTCAACGTTGAGGTGGCATGCCACATGGGCAAAAAAAACGGATATCACAGCTATTTAACGGCTATATTCTTAATTCTATTATTTTATAACTTTTAGGTTTAACATGCTGAAAATGAAACTTAGTGTCCTTATTTCCATGAAATTATACGTTGAGGGCTTAATTGCATATTTTTATAAACGTTGGGAATGTATTTGGATATTAAACATTGAAAAAAAAAAGAAAAATTAACTTATATCCACGTCAGCATGACACGTGGCAATATTATGCCACGTCAGCATGACCTGTGGCATTATTATACACGTCAGCATGACACGTGGCATGCCATGTGGGCAAAACAAACGAACATAATAGTGATTTAACGGTTATAACCATAATTCCATTCTTTTTTAACGTTTAGGCCTTATTTGCTGAAAATAAAATTTTATGACCTTATTTTCATGCAATTGAACGTTGATGCCTTAATTCTATTTTACCCTAAACGTTGAGGTTATATTTGGATATTAAGCCTTTTGGATAACTTGAAAGACTAAATTATAATGCTTGGAGTGAGATGTTGACTTGGTCTTTTCTCAAATTTTAAAAAAGCGAATAAGGACATGTTGCCAACAGGTTGTCTGACTTCTAGTCTCGAAATTGCTTTGGTGACGAAAATTATCCTCGAATAGGAGATGATGCTTGTATTTCATTTAACCTTATTTAAGTAAAGATAGGCAAACAATGATTGAATAATTGAATATAGAAAAGTTGGGTATTGAAATTTATAGTGAAGATATTTTGTTTGGGTTGGTCATAGTTTATAGTTTTACATGCATAGATCATATATTATTTCAAGATGGGTCTCGTGATAAGAAAAAAATTGCTTATTTTCTTGTTTGATGAAATTAAATAATGATTAGTGGATATAAGAAAGTGGTTTAGGAAAGAAAGTCTAAAAAATTTTAGAATTTTAAAATGGCATTGAAGAAAATAAGTGTTGGTTTGATTACATGCAATGAACCTTAGATTAATTCATTTAATAATAAAAAAAACTTCTTATATGATTAAAAAAGAAAGTAAGTCATGGATCATGATGAAAAAAAGAACCCATTTTCAAAATGTTACACACCAGAATTTCGAAGGAAGGTTTGATTGGGTTGAATATTAAATGAATATTAAATGAAGTATTGCCGCCATAAATTGTTTTTCCCATCTGTTTTGCCTATGCCGCCTCGACCACATAATGCTTGTTTTCGTGTAAATGTGAGTTTTGGTGGAAATTAGTGAAAGAAGAGACATGATTGGCTGGCTTGGTTACTACCAAATCCCAAGATAACTTAAAGAATTGGCCGTCTTCCCGCAGGGTTTCTATTCCACATGAATCACGATCGCTTCAAAAGCAAAGTGCAATGTTACGTTAGTTGCATTAATTAACAAAGATCATTTAAGTTTTGTTTGATAAAAAGGACGAAAACAAAATAAAAAATTTATTAATCTAGTTTCTGTTTTCAGCTTTAGCTGATTTTTTTACCCTTTTTTCTTGCTTCCAAAGCGCATGTAACAGAGTTTAGTTAATAATAATAATAATATGTTCAAACTAAATTTTCTTTTTTATAATTGAAGGATAAGATTTAAGATTGTTTAGAAGAATCCAAAAATCCAAGTCTAATAACATATTATAATTTGTTCTTAATTATTCGTTCGAGATTGTCAATACATCAAATGATATAAAATAAGTCTAAAAATGTCAGTTGTAGGTAAGATATATCAAGAAAAAAAGGCAAATAAGAGACATCAATTACATCAAACATGGACAGTGCATAGAGTTAAGCGAATCCAAGAATCTAAAACCTAAGTCTAATAACATATCATAATTTTTGAATTCAAAAAACTCAAATATAATAATATGTCAATTTTTTTTTCAATTATTCGAGCGAGATTGTTGAAATTATCTCTTAGGTATTGACCCAAGATTGTTAAAACTTAAATCTAATAACATATTACAATTATTTCTTAAACTATTTCCTCGAGATTCTTAATTCATCAAATGATAAAAAATAAGTCTAAAATGTCAATTGTAGGTAAGATTCACCATGAAAAAAAAGGCCAATTACATCATACATGGACAGCGACACAGCGCAAATATTTTTACCTACTGTAGAAAATTTTCGTCGTTATAGGGTTTTAGGGTTGTTGTAGCAGTCATTAGTCAGCCAGCAAAAGGATAAAACCGGTCCACTTGTTCCGAGAAAACGGAGCGTAAGATAAGAAAGCGACAGAATAACCGGCACATGAGAAAAACGCCACCCCATTTTCCCATTTCACACCCAAATTCTATAGCATTACACTAAATCCTCGGGCTACTAGGAAGGAGCCTAGAGATTGGGATTTACTATCAGTTATCATTGTTTTACTACGAAAAGCTACAAAATGATAAAAAGGGGAACCGACGCGCTTGAACAGGCGGGTTGGTCTGTGCAGAAGACTGCTGCATTTATCAAAACTGGATCTCTGGACTCGCAAACTAAAAATGGAATGCAATGCAACCAAAAAAAAAAAAAGGAATGCGAAGCGCACACGCTTGCTTCGCATTTTTCTTTGACAGAAAGAAAAGCCCCACTTTTACGCTTAGTGCAGTCCCCGGCTCCCACTTACCTATTCCCAATCTCACCTTACAGGCGCGTGCTTCAACCGCCAAAAGTTCTGTTTTTATTTTTTTTTTAACAAAACGTTCCTTTGTGAATAAGAACAAGAGAATCTGTAATCTGTATGGTGGTTGGGAGGCAGATTGGAATCCATTTTTTCCCATCTGATCAATTCCCCAACGCTGTGCAGATAGAAGATGAGTAATTCATGGCTGATAAGAAATTTTCTTGCATTAAGAAAGAACAGCTGAGAAAGTGTTCCATAGAAAATAAACAAAAAAACATATATGTACAGCAAAAGCTCTTCACTTTCTAAATGTTCCGATTATTCTTCTTGTTAAAAGAGTAGCAAAGATACCTAAGTGAAAAGGGGTTCGACATAAGAGGGTTAAGTTAAAAGGAAAAGAAGAAAGCAGCCGTAAAAATGGCAACAGAGAACTCATTCACAGCAGTGGAAAAGCTTGAAGCTTTTTCTGGTTTTTTCACAGCCACAAAGGAGGAGGTTCATTCAAATCTATAGGCAAGCCACGTCGAACAATCCCAAGAAGCGATGCCGTAGATCCATTTCCCGGCATCGGAGGGCCGGCTGAGACGGCGACGACATTGGGTTTAGTTGACGACGATGAGTCAGGGACGAAGTTCATTTCTTTAAGAACCCCGTTTTGGAGATAGTCACCCAGTGCAAAACGGTGATGGTGATGAGCTGAAGCTGAAGCCCAACGATGATTATGGGGATTATGATTACCGGAAGGAAGATTGAGATCGAGAGAGAGACCAGCTGCGGAAGACGGAGCTGGGAAGTTGGTTTTAGCTTTGGCTCCACGGAGAGACCGAGCAGCTCCGTCGTAAGCAAGTGCAGCTTCTTCCGGCGTGTCGAATGTGCCCAACCAAACTCTGGTTTTCTTCCATGGATCACGTATTTCAGCTGCGTATCTTCCCCATGGCCTCTTCCGCACTCCTCTGTAGTGCCCTTCTCTTGAAGTCGCCATGGAAAACCAAATCAAAAGACTGAACCTAAAGAAAAAGGTTGTCCGCTTTGAGACAAAGAGAAAAGAAGCCCTAAGGAAGAAGGAAGAGTGCGTCTTCGTGAATGTGAGTGGAAAAGTTAAAGACGGGACCCACGACAGTCACCCGTAATCGTCGGCTGGAGATGGACGGCTCGAGGAGTTCTTGTTTAATTTAAACAAATTCACAACCCTTTCTCTACCCTCTGATTTTCATCACACCTATGATCTTTTTATTCCGAAGCTGATCCAACGGCGGTCATTTATTGTACATAAATCAACAGCAATGAACGCAGAGGAAAGAAAAGTGTGGGGCTTTGGTTCAAAAATTAAAAATAAGGAAAAGAAATCAGAAATTGCCGCCGCCTGATTAGACGTGAGAGCAGAGGAAGCTGTCATGTGATTTCACTGCACGCCGGAGCTTACGTATGCCCTACCCTTTTGTACGGCGCTGCTCCGAGGCCCCTGCCTTTTTAATATTATTCAGTAAAACTATAATAAATAAATAAAAGAAAAAGGAAACGAGAGATGTATGGAGGTAAGCGAGACGATGATTTTATAAGGGAGATGGCAGAGAATCAGAGGGCAGAGGAAGTGGCGTGTCGGGTACTGAGTGGAGGGCAGAGCAGTAGGCAGGAGACCCCACGTGGAAGGTACATAAGAGGTGTCTGAGTTGCAGGGGACAGGACCGAGTTGGGCTGGGAGGGGACTGAGTCAGTGATTTTATTTCTCGGAGAGGGTGGCGTGATTGACTCGGTTTTTGAGAGCGTGTTGTACTGTTGAGTCGGGGAAAAAGTGGTCCGGTGTTGGCCTGGGACGTTGGATTGGGTGCGGGTGGGAGGAGGAGAAACTGAGAAAGCGGGTAAAGTAGAAACTGGGGAAGTGTACGGTGAGAGGGTGATGTAGGTGAATGACTGCAGGTAACTGACACATTGTCACGTGAAGGTTTTTTCATGTTTTTGGATTGTGTTTTTTTTCTTTATCTATTTTTTTTTGTGTTTTCTGTTTTAGTTGGGTTATTGCATCTGACACGTGTTGGAAATCAGTGCAGTCAGGAGGTGATTTTCTTTGTTTTTGTCCGAATTCCAAACTATTAGCAATTCGTGGAATGCTGGCTGCAGTTATCTTAACAGTATATTTTAATATTTTATTTTATTGAATCGTATTATTTTTTATTTTATGTAAAAAATAAAAAATTAAAGTATGTAAAGATTAAAAAATATTTTTTAAATAATTAATTATTAAAACAATTGAATTTTACGTAAAACAAAAAAAATGTAATCCAATAAGATAAAAAAAAATATTAAAATGTAATTATCAAAATGATTCACGCCGGCATTTTTCAAAAAATTTTAGACGCATCCCTACCAAGTCCCACTCCAATCCTACCTAAGCATGACATTATTCCCTACGGAATTTTGCGTCATAATTTTGAGTATTATTACACCTTATTGTTTAACCGAATTAATACTATTATTACACCTTATGTGTTATGATTTGAATAAAAATCAAAAAGTTAAAAGTCAAAACTACCTGAATTTATGTTACTCTTCGTTGAGTTTGATGCAAAACGCAATGTGTAGTAGGTCATTCCTAAATCATCATTTTATATTAGATGCAACTGTATAATTTTTTTATATTTTATCAATATATTATATCATCGCATCTTATTAATTAATAAATTTAATAATATTTATTTTTTAAAAGATTTATTTTAAAATTTATTTATTAATGAAAAGATATATTATGATTTACTGAGTGTGTGAAATTTATAAACCAATAGATTATTAAAAATAAATCCTTACAAATATAATGTTTTGTATAGATTTATAGAAGAAAAGCATGAACAGTTTCACACACACACACTTGGTAACATGCTAAGACACCAAGAGTCTCTAGAAAACGAAGAAAAGAAAGGAAACAAGAAATCTAAGCATGTAAGAATCAACTAGAACGAGTTCGCACAGCTTATAATTGAGAGAATTAGCTGTCCCCTGTTACCTTCCTCTGCCATGAACGGTTTCCTTTCTGAATTCACTTCAGAGAAAGATAGGTGGAAACATAATGATATTGTATATGCACTTGTTCTTAAATATGTTACATGAGTTTTTTTTGCCAAAATTGATTGGAAAAGAATTGAAGCAATGTACAAGATGATTCACTTTGCTGCATTTAGTGTCAATGTCGGGGCATCTTACCTTGTTGGAGGTAATTCTATAGGCCTTTTTTCAGCTTTACCAGTCGAGATTTCCAACGGAATGGAGATTAGGCAGCAGCATGAACTAAAGAAACTGAGGGGGCCAAATCAACTATGTTGTTTCTGCAACTCATGTTCCTGAATAAATGCGAATCCAGCAACCCAAACAAGAAGCAGAGTTTGAAGACTAATTAATCACGATAGCAAGCTAGGTCCATTCTCAGCAGCGGTCCGAGCATGGCCATGATTATGGTGTCTTGACATCTGGATATCGTGTGATAAATGGGTCCTTGCTTTTGCATAGGGAGCACCTCTTGCTGCAGAAGAGAGCGAACCATAAATAAGCAATAAAAGAAACCCGATCAATGTTGCTTGTGCAGTAGTGCTTTCTTTGTGCTTTGCAAACTTCGAATTAATGTGGATTTACTTCTCATATTTTGGGTAAGCGATTTCAAGTTTATATCAGTCCAAGGGATCTAAACCAAACCAAACAATATTAACATTCAAAATAGTTCTTAGGCCAAATGAAGCTGTTATATTTTGTTATGAGATTTATCCTGAAGGTACTAACCTGCAATCTGCTGTGCTCGAAGAATATTCTGCTGCCTTTTCCACCAACACACTGAACAGATAACTAGAAGTAAGAAAGATAAAGATGCAGCAAAGCCAATGCCGACCTTTGCACCAGCAGAGAGGTGTGGTCCACAAGTAGGTAGTCCAGGTATGCCACAGAGACCAGCATTATCGGTAAAACTGCATGCAACTAGAGTAAGTATCTATAGAACTTGCAACAACAGAGATATAAGTCCATGTTCTTGTTTTCATCTTATAGAAGTTTTTCTTTACTTATCAAGTTCATTCCTCATAAAGAAACATTTCAGACCAATACTAATGAGATTGTGAGAACATACTTGAAGCTAGCTCCATTCAAAAGCCTTCCTCCAAGTGCAGCTGGGACTCTTCTAGACAGAGAGTTGCCATTAAGATTCCTGCACAATGACAATTTAAATCAGACTCCTCTTTTATATGTTCAGGTTCCAGGGTTAATCAACAAGTTGAAATCTTACAGTCTGCGTAATGCAGTCAACTGTCCTAGGCTTTCAGGAATGGATCCATTGAGGAAATTGTAGGAGAGATCCCTGCAATGTTTTTTCAGATATCATATCAATAAGACAGACAAAGTTTAGGGAAATATAGATGCTGAGCTGAAATAGTCATGTGCTTCTCATAACCCAATTGTCCTTTGCATCCAGAGTTTAATGTTCTCTCAAACATGATGACTGTTGAAAGAAGAATGAAACCATGGATGCATCATTGATCTACAAAACATTAGAAATCATGATTATATCAAACCAAATGTAGCATGTTCAAGCAGGAAAAGCTATCAAGGTTTACATTTATTAAGTTCTACATTGTTTCAATCAATAGCACACGTACATTATGTTCCACATAACTTTGGGAAGTAAAAGTTCTAATGATGAAAAGTTTAGGGTCCTTGCAAAAACTCCTTCCACCACTAATGTGTCTGCCTTTATAAAAAAAGGGCAAAAACAAGTTACACGTGAAAAATCTATCATTGAGAGTTATTCTATATATGAAAGTGACCTATCAGGTCAAAATTGTAAAAAGTATATTATTTCAAAGAGCTTGCATGTAAAATATAGTAGTTAATACAATCAAAAGTATCTTTAAGAAGGACAAGAAGCTATGCTACACTTACAATACTTCTAAGCTGGTGACTGTTCCAAGTGACGATGGAATGGACCCATGAATTGTGTTTCCGCTCAAGTTTCTACAGAACACAAGTACAAGATAAACAAGAGAAATGGATATTAGGCATACTGGAGATTCAACTACTGTAAAATTAAGAATAAGCAAAACAAATGCAACAGTTTGTGAAAGCAAATAAGGACAAATAATTTTGATGTCAACGCCTACCATATTATTAAGGTCTATAACAACAGGCTGATGAGGCAGACAGACACCTGTCCTCAGATCACGATTCATGCCCAACATAAAAAATGAAAGCAGCTATAATGAAAGTGATTGAGAACTATTTGCACTTACAAGCTCTGCAGGTGATGTAGTTTGGATATGTCATTAGGCAAGAAACCCCTTAGACCTTGGTTGCCAAGATCACTGATAAGGAAGAAATCAAAAGGCAATTACTTATAACGTACCAATATAACTGATGAAACTCATGGAGACACTGTATCTTAAGCTTTGCATGATAAGGTTGCAATAAAAGTTTAAAGCATTTATATTCTAGATTCATAAAAAATACATGTGCACCCATGCGTGGCAAGCAGACTTTAAATAAAAGTGAAGCAGTTCCCTTCCAAAAACATACCACTGCATATAGTCATTCATGCATCCTAGCATTTAGAAGTTCAGGAGTCACAGATGATGTTGGAAAGAATGAAGTTCAGAAATCCAGGCTGAATGGATTAGGTAAAACCAAATGGAAAGAGTAAAGTAGGGAAAGGAGGTTCATTAACCAGCTTCGATTTATACTTCTCATATCTTGCTAGCAGTGGTGTTAACAAATACACATGCAAGAAATAAGAAACCTTTTAGGAAACTGAGAATTCTTAAAGGATAAGATTCATTTACAAGCAAATGCGAGTAAATGAAGTGGTTAAGTAACTAGGTATGAGAATTCTACATAGGTGATTGGATTTGTAGATGTCTGTGTTTGGTGTAGCACACATGTTCTCAGTATTTATTTAATATGACACCAACTAGCTACAACGGTATTGATTAAAACCTAAGAATGCAAACTCAACTGCATGATGGCAAAAACCTGAAAATAGTTTATGGTCAACAGCTTCCTTAAGGTTCATGCTCACTGGTAATGATCATCTATGTTAGAATTCTCCTTTTTTTCATCGTTTTACAGAAAATTAAATACGATTAGGGGGCTTTAGCATAAAAAAAAATGGAAGAGGCCATAACATAGACATCTGTTTCCTCCATATAAATCGTGAAATCAACAGGAGTAATTCGAAAAGAAGAAATAATATCAGCAGAAAACAATAATAACACTCAAAGATAAGGCAAAAGGTCAAGAAAGTACAGGCCATCAATGAACCACTTGCTGCCAGATGTTTGAAAATGACAATCTGCTCCACTCCATGGATGCTCCTTGGGAACACATGGGTCTCCATTCCACCCAAATCGATTAGGAAGCCCCAGTGCTTTCTTCAATGCCTGTAAAGCCCTAACTAGAATCAGGAATTATTAACAAGTTAGTAAATGTCTACCACCTTCCAGAAAGAACCTTGCTCATCAGCAGTAACAAGCAATTTCAAATTTTGGGTTCTATCGTACACAGCATAAAGAGTCAGCAGAAGTAATAGAAGAAAGCATTACCTTCTTCTGGTGAAGTTTTGGACTCAGCAGCTATAATTTGAAAAACTTCAATGGCGTTAAGTATAGCATAATTGCCATTTTTAGGGTGAAGGGTTATTGTCAGAGTCCTCCCACTAAGAGCAACAGTTGTATTAAGCACAAGAGCAGTATAGCGGTTGCCACTCATTTCCAGAACATCTACGTTTTTAAATACAGTGTCACCATTTATCAGGACATCAAATAGCCTTTGCCCTACATCAGTGATTGAATTATCAATCTCCGCAAAGTGTAACCATATCGAGTAGTTCTTATTGGGATCCACATCCATTGTATAAGCTAAATCCAGCTGTCTATCAGTACTAACAATTGCACTTTGGTAAAGGGCTTCTGGATAGAAATTTGGTGCATCTGAAGCTTGTTTAATGCTACTTTCAGTAGATCTTGGTTCATCGGCATTTTGCCCAAAAGTTCTGATGGGCTGCCAAAATCTATCTCCACCCCAATGATCCCCACTATAATCTTCATCGAATTTTGGCTTTGATGTGCCACAAGTCAGCCTTGAAGTTGTCTTTAGGATTACACCTTTACCCCACTCTGGACCAAAATAGTATGCTCTCTCGTCAACTTGAAGAATTTCAATAGAAATAATTGCTGGATCTCCATGACCAGTACTATGGAAGCAAATAGTTACTGTGCCATCTAAAAGGAACACAAGGGCTTCAGCAAATACCTGGTCATCATGGCTAGTCCAACCTGATTTCAAAGAATGAATTAAGGTGCCTTCAACAGATACGTCAAATAGAGGTTCATTGTCAAATTCAGGCTGCGCGACTAATCCAAAGAAGATCCTCACAGAATAGTGTCCCTTTGGTACTCTATTAATAATGTAGCAATTTTCTGGACCTTCAGATAGTGGGAAATAACGAAGTGTCTTTAGTGGAGGAGTGACAAAACTTGGACACGTTGCATTAGTTGGAATTCCCCCTGTGTATGCAAAATCTTTAAACCAACGTGCATAGGTTGGTGGGGTCTGAACATTTTGACGAGCTCCGCAGCTTATGCGCATAGCAAAAGGTGCTGCAGCAAGAACGCATGACTAAGTTTAGTACAAGAAACTAACCAAATAAGAAGGACTTAATAGATAAAAAACGAAAAGTAAATATGCTCTTATCCACAAACTGTAAGCTACAACTTACTGAACCAAAATAGGAAATGCACATCTAAAAAGCTAGTTCACATAAACTCTCCACATTACTTTTTTTTTTCTTATTTCACAAGACAAAGTTCCATTGCAATAAACTTTAGTTTACCAACTTAACATTCTGTAAACGGCAATGACTCAAAGCGGCATGGAGCGGACAAGCATACCTACAGAATCCACAACCAATCCATAAATTATTCATACCGTTCCCCTGTTTGGCCATCAAAGAATTGTTTTCTTTCCTTAGGTTTTTTTTTTAATTAATGCCTAGTTTAGTTTCTTTATTACTTCCAGTGACATGTCAACAAAATAAACAAAAAAAAAGTACATTTAAAAGTATGTTTTCCATTATTTTCCTACAGTTTCTCGCATCCAAACAGGATGAAACCGATCAACTACCTCTACACTTTGATCCAGCACTATTAATTTAAAATTTCCACAAAAATCACATTTATATCCCCCGGTTCCATTACTTTTGACTCAATGTCACAACTCATTAACATCAATGCAAAACACATACTTCACAATTCAGAAACTAGCTAATCGACCAAATCACCAAAGAAAAAACGAACAGTAAACTGAATTATGAAAATAAGACTCGTTTATAAGTAGGTCAATCAAAATGCAAGTAATCTACACTTCGAATATACCTAACCGAATCTTCACGCAACCAAAAAAAGATCCAAACAACAAAATAAAAAAAAAATCGCAGTAGTGGAAGCTAACCAGGCCGAGCTGAAGCTGAAGAGAGAGATAAAAACAAAACTACAAGCCATAAGAGAGTAAATCTGAGCATCTTTAACTTAGATTAAGCTTCGTTTCGCTTCCTCTTTGCTTTGCTTTGCTTTTTCTTTCTTTGGCTACAGCCTCATTTCACATTCTACCTTTCCTTTTTCTTGCTTTTTAGAGAGAGAGAAAGGGAGCGAGTGTGCTTTTTGTAAGTGCTGGAGAGAGGACGTGCTTGCAGCAAAACAGTTGGAGAAATTTTTTTATCAGTTGATATTAACGTACAGGTGAGCCTCATCAATGTTAGTGGACCTTTAAATGAGGCAGCTTCGAAAGGTAATTAGCAAAACGTTCACTGTACGCCAGCATTGTTAAGGGTCTGATGGGTGGTGGAGATTTAATTGGTGGATCCACCATTAAGTGATTGGTGTTGACATAAGCGGAAGTTTGCAGGGTAGTGTCCAACCCAATTTACGACAAAAGCCACGTGACGAAGTGAAGGGTGCAACGATTCACGGGAAGAAATGAAAATTTTGTTGAATTTACCTAAATGACCTTAGGGTGTATTTTGACTTTTGATCGGACGGTTGAGAATGCTTATCAGAGTGGAATAGTCTTTTGACTTTTCACTTTCCAAAGGAACGAATTGGTGCGCAATCCGCGGAGTGTTATGTGCGAAAGTAAGCTTTAGGCAAGTCATATGAGAAATGGGTCAATTTTCCATTTTCTATTATTATCATTATAGATAAAATCCTTAAAGGTTTTTTTTATCTATTATCTTACATTAATTTTTTTTGTTATATTAATTAATAAATTTTGAGGTTTTAATGTGTATTATATATTTTTGTAAACCACAAGTATCTTCATCCGTTTTAACGGTCTGAGACTAATCCTGTTTCGGATTTTAATTACAGTTAAAATTTTTTATCCCTTCTCAAAAATGTGTTTTTAACGTGTATTATATTATACCATGAAAAATATTGTCAACAACTTTTTATGAGTAATTAAAAGTCATGACATATCCTCGTAACTTCAGCAACTTCCTCGTCAATTTAAAATATATATATGAAAAATGTTTAACTTATGTGCATTGGTTAAAATAATATTTTAAAAAAATTATAAAAATATATTATCTTGTTAAATATAAAAAAATAATGCTTTAAATATAAAAATCTTCTATAAAATAATAATTTTACTCTTTTTGAGTGATATTTGTAAGCATCTATAACTCGGATTTTTAAACCATTAATAACGATCATGTTAAGTAATTATACTTAAATCCTCGAAAACAATATAAAACTAACATTTTTTTCCTGTTATTATTGATTTTTATTATATTTTAAAATAATTATTCAATACACTATCAGTAAAATATTTTAATTCTATAAACGGTGTCAGTAAAATATTTTAATTCTATAAACGGTGTCAGGATCGGAGTATTTGTCTTTTTTTATTTATTTTTTATTTTTTAATATTTTTATAGAATACGTGTCATGATCTTGACACCGCTTGTAAAATAAAAATATTTTATTGATAATGTGTGAAATAATTATCTTATATTTTAATATGACAATTTGTAACAACGTAATGACTTGGAAACTATGCTCATGTAATGTAATCATTTATCTTTATTTTATTTGAAGAGTTAACACTGTTTACATTTGAAGCGCGGGGAAATCACAACCGTCTGCAAATTATTACTCACCCAAAAAGGGGATGTCTTTCTGCAAGGAACTTATTCGCCGTAGAAATAGGGTTGTGGACTTGTAGTGGCATTTAATATGTGTTAAATTTAAACCTACCATCTCATTTATGACAAATTTGATTAAAATAAGAAAATAATCCTTGAATTTATCATTTTATTTAAATATATTTCTATATATTTATTCATTTAATTAAGTTATTAATCATTGAATTACATCATAAATTCGTAACAAATCCTTAACATCGTTTATTTATAATGAAGGTCTTTTGCAGAAGGATAGTTAAAATTAAAATAAAATTAAAGAGACTCCAATGGAGAAATTATATAATAAGGTTAAAATTTTTATCTTATTTTAAGATTAACATAAACATACATGATTAAAAATAAATTTAGTATCATTAGACGTAAAATATATTAGAATTAACATAGACATATATCATATCAAATTTGTCATGTGTGTTACGTCTATTGATTTTAGTTTACAATTTATTAAAAAATAAATAATTCAAGAATTTTTTATATATTTTGGTTGTATTTATATTTTACTGGGATAATACCCTGTTTTGCATGGATTTTTTCTTTTTTAAATATATAAATAGTATTAAAAATAATAATAAATCAAGATAATAAATTTAAAATGATGATTTTATTAAATAAAAATGATAATAATTAATTTATCAATTAATAATTTTATATATTTTTATTTTTATTTTTAAAAATTAAATAAAATTCTAACACAAAGTTAGAAAATTAAATAAACTGTAATAAAAAAATGCTTATAAAATATTTAAACTTTTATTAAGTTTGATCCTAATTTGTTTGTCTCAAAATAAATTTAGATTAAACCGATCCCCCACCACCACTTTTTGCATTTGTCGTAATCTCTAAGTGTTTAATATTAAAATTATTTATTTATTACTTTAGTTCCTTTTCTATAGCTTTTGATTTTCATATTTAAAAAATTTTCTTTAAAAGTTTTTTATTCATAGTTTTTTTTATATAATTTTTTGCTTATTTGTGTTTATGTTTTAAAAAATTATTTTTCGAATTTTTTTACTATATACTATAATTTTAATTTGTTTTTTGAATATTTAGTTTAGTTTTTTTAAAAAAATTCATATTTTTAGTATTTTAACATTAAAAAATTTAAAATAGATATTTTATTTCAATTAAGAAACATCCCATATAAAACTAAAAACTACCACATGCCTAAAATTAATTTTAATATTTTAATTTAAAAATTTAAAACTAATTATAAATTTAAAAAATAAAAAATTGCCTTTGCCTTTTATAATATTTATCTAGCCAACTTAAAATAGAAAAGAAAGAAAATGGACACATGTCAACTTTAGGTTAACGAAGTTTTTTTTTAATTACAAGAAGAATATTAAATAACTGGAGATGACGTGCTTAGATTCGAGCTAAAAATTTATAATATGCCACAATTTATTTTTATCTATTAAATTAAGCGGTGGTTGGCAACGAGGTTTTTTTTATTATAGGATATAGATTTTTTTAATTAGAAAAAGCACAAACAAATATCTTATCCGATATCATTGTACTATTTATAAAATAGTGAAATGAAATTATTATTATTATTTTTTGTCTTTAAAAGGCGAAATCATGTCCGTGGGCCATTAGGCTACTTAAAACCCAAATCTCTTTCAAAACACTAAAACATGCCCGAAGACAATGGTTCAAAATCTTTGCACAGTTGAAGCCGATGAGCCCAATTTATTGTCCTCCAAGCCCGCTCTAAAAGAAGCATGTGGAGAAGAAGTTAGGTGGGTTCCCATCGGCATCCAAATGGCAAAGGATGAATAAAGATCACACTCTTACGAGTGCGCGGCTCAGTATTGCATAACGTCCTTCCCCCATAGCTCCCTCCCTAGCGTAGACCCCGGTCAAGAACACCGAGCCCAGCCGCAAATGTCTATGTCAACCTCCGCCGCTGCTCCACGTGCCGAGAAAGAAGCTGAAAGCCGCGCCGCTTCGTCCACAAAGCGGGAAATCAACAGCTCCGATATGGAAATCGACGACGACGACGAAGAAGGAGAAGAGGACTTGCAAGGCTCTTCGAATCGAAATGGTTAGTCAATCTTACTCCATCGGTCGATCATTTTTGGTTGAATGCTTCTGAAGGTTGATCATTTATGAATGATGATGATATTATCTCCGTTTTATGACATTTGAGTTTTCTAATAGGAGATTAAATATTTGCATGTTTTTATAGTTTTGGTTTTTGTAAATTAATATTGAATTGCCTTAAAAGATTGTAGTGTTATAGGAACAAAGTAAGTAAAAACATCGATTCTCATTGTGGGAAGAAAGATTTATAGATTTTTTGTGCACTTATTCAGCAGCTAGATCGGTTTTTCAGTTAAAGTCCAAGTATCTTAGTATGTTCTTGGTATTCAAAGAAAACTGTACCTTTTTTGTGGTTTGCAATTAATTTTAACATACTCTTTAACATACCTGCGCTGCTGCTTCATTACAGTGTTGTGCTAGCATCAGGTGAATTGGTGCATCTCTTACTTTTTCCTTCATTACTGCAATGAAGCAGCAGAGGCACCTGAATTTGTTTCCTCTTTGCTTTGGGCGGTGATTAAGTGTTAGTCTACAGATTATAAGAAAACAAAATGTAAAGACTTAATCTTCTGTAGGATATGATTAAGCACTATGTCATAGCGTGACTGGAAATATTGGTTTTTTCTTGTCAACTTGATTGAGTTTTTCTTCCATGTAGATGCTAGTAATATTATGGAGTCCGAGGGGAATGATGGACACCCGGGATCAGATTCATTAAGTACTCCTGGAAGGTTTGAAACGAGATTACCATCTAAAACCCTTTATGTAGGAGAGAGTAGCACTAATTTCAATTTTTCTGGTCTTCCAAATGGGCCATTGACAACTCAAAAGGAGGATTTTTGCACAAGCTATGAGGGTTCCAAGTATTCAATATCTGGAAAACAGTCTGTAAAGGAAAAGGCAATTCAAGAATATGTGGTTGGTGGAAAAGATGCTCAAGTCATTGTGGAAAGAAAAGCCTCTGAAGGCCGCCATGAACAGCATACTAATAGCAAGAGTCATTTGGTTGTTAATGAGATTATGCATGAGACTACTAGCCTATCCAGTGTTGCTGCCAAAGAGGTTGCCGTCAGTGAGATTATTTCAATTCCGGTTAGATATCACTCAGGAGAAGAAGTTAATAAGGGTCTAGGTTTTGATGAAAAAATTAAGCAAATGGATGTGCAAACAGAGGATGATAAGAGGAGGATAAAATCAAGGTGTGGTGATACCTTTATGCCTTTTATAACATAGAATGAATCTAGGCTTCTTATTATGTCTTTTTTGCCATTAAATTTTGCCTTCCCAATATTATTCATCCATTAATTCACTAATCAATAGATTTTACAGATCTGCTGCTCCTCAGACTAATACTGAAAGTCTGGTCCCTGATGTTGAGTTTAATAGTGGGAACAAACGCCCCGCACTTATCTGTGACTTCTTTGCTAGAGGTTGGTGTATCAAAGGAAGCTCGTGTAGATTTCTTCACATAAAAGATAGTGTGAATAATCATAGACAACAGCCTATGGAAGATGTGGCTGCGCCAGATGGGAAAAGAGATGCTCAGCTTGATGAAGGTACAAAATATTTTCTGTATTATGCATGATCCAGAACCTTCTCTACAATGTCATTTTAATAAGAATCTTATGCATCAGGTTTTAGAAGTGCTGCTGAAAGATCAAGATCACCTGGTTCTACTGATATGTTGCCTTCATCAATTGTAAATAAGATCGCATTATCTTCACATTTCTTTTCAGAAAGAATCCTGCCATCAGGGCATGATGAAAACCAAAGATTGCATTTATGTCATGAAATTAATAAGTTCCCTTCACTCCAGAGTAAGGATAAATCTATGGTTGCTTCCCCTGCCTCTCAGCAGTTTTATGCATTTACAGATGATTTGGGACCATCTAAGGATGTGAGACAAAATAGTATAGGTCAGAATTTGCCTGCTGATAATTATGCGAAGCCTGCTTCACTGAGTGATATTGGTAGATCTACTTTCAGGAATAGTTTTCTTCCTGAGTATATATCTTCATTAAGTGGCTCAGTAACATCATTGGGCAATACATATAGTGAGAATCAATCTTATCGTGTCTCAACATGGCTAGCATCATTGCCTTTTTGTTCTTCGAGTGCACTCTCTCTTGGTGCTCAAAAGGTGTCGGACAATGACAGAGAGTGCCATACTTCTAGGCTGTCTTCTTTGCTGCAAAGCTCTGCCCCCTTCTCCAGTTCTGAACCAGAAAAATCTCTTGGAAATGATATTGTTGGGGATCCATTGCACTTTGCTGAATATAGAATAAAAATTTCTTCAGATGATTGGGAACCATCGGTACCCTTTCGACCATCCTTTTTTGTGACTTCTGGTGTATCATCCCCGCGAAGCCAGTATGATCCTCTTTGTGATAGCATTGATTTGTCCAGTGCAGGAGAGAGGTCTCTTAAATTTTCTTTCTCTAGTCAAGGTCCATCCCTCCTGAATGTAGCACATCCACCAACATATGTTGATTCTACATCCACGGGGCTACTGGTCCCTGATTGTAATGGTGATAAAAGAACTGCCTCTTGTCATGATAGACATGATGAAAATTTGGTCAACAATAATTGCTACACTTCAGGAAAAGATTCGCTTACAACTGATGCAAATGATGGGACTTCTGCTGCTGACATCCAAAATGGAACACTGGTGAAAGAAGAGATTTCCTCGGTTGCTTCTCATGTCAAAGACATTTCGAAGACAAACAAAATTGATACTGATCATGATGGTAGACATCGGAGAGATGGGTCTAGATGCAAACAAGACTTAAAAGTAGATAGGGTTAGAGAAAAGAATGAAATAGATGTTGAGCTTGAGCATAAGGCAGATGGAGAAGCACTCAAAGAGTCAAAAGCGAGGAAGCATCTCCATGCTGCTCTTGTAGATTTAGTTAAAGAACTCTTGAAACCAGCTTGGCGTGAGGGTCATCTCAGTAAAGATGTTCATAACACAATAGTCAAAAAAGCAGTTGACAAGGTTCTTGGCGCCATACAACCTCATCAAATTCCAGTTACCGCTGAATCAGTTAAGCAGTATCTTTCTTCATCCCAAACAAAAATAACAAGGCTTGTGGAGGTGAGAGTCTTTGATTTCAGAGGCACTATACACTAGGCAAGATCTAGATAACAAATGTGTTGTTACTTCTACCAACCACCCTCCCGCTAACCAAAACATAGATTTTCTTTTAAAATGTGAATATTGCTTTTCTTTTAATTTAGTGTATTATTATTTAGTATTTGTATTTTTTAATGTAATTCATTCATCGAATTGACATTATTCTTTCTATTTTGCAGGGATATATCAATAAATACAGAAAATCTTGAGATGCTAGGCAGAGTGCTTGTGTATTTGTAAAGTTTTGTGCACATTTTACTAATTTAAGTCCTAAACAATTTGTTTGAGGTTGTGCTCAACATATTAAATTGAGCATCATGGAAGTGCTCGGATTTTTCTCGTGAAATCTTTTCAAATATATAATTTTGTTTCCTTTATTAGCTATATTACTATTTGAAAGAATTTCTACAATATATGTGGCTTCCTAATAGTTGATACAAGTCGAGGAGAGTATGTTAATCTTCTTAGCTTGCATGATGGGAAATTTCCCAAGGAGTTTAAGTTGAACTTTCTGTTAGTCCAGTGGAACAGTGAACAGTTAATAACAGAGTTCGTATGCTGAGCTACTGTTGTTTGAGTGGACTTAAGTAAGATCACTTAAAACGTTTTCTGTAAATGGGACTCCCTTTTGGCTAGTCTAGAACTCATGGCCTTTTCAACATGTTTTATGGATATAAGGTATGAGTTGTAAAAAAGTTTGAACTCATTCCATAGTACTCTGCAGTTTTTCAATAAACTTTTAGGTGAGTTGTAATGTGAAACTTAAGCTTTGTGGTTATGGTGATATGAATATTGATATTTATGGTTTCTTATACTTCAGGATGATGGATCAAATTGTTGTAAAATAGATGGCAGTTTTTAAGGAGGTTTACACCTGTTTGATTATCTTTTTGGTTTGTCTTGCCCTGTTAGCTATGATTTTGAGATTTCTATGTTTACTGATGACATCTGCTAATTGCTTTTCTACATTGCTGTCATGCTTGTAGAAGGAGATTTACAAAGTGAGGTAATTATCTCTTTTTGGCTGAAGGCATACCTTTTTTCTAGTGATTTTATAGTAGAAATCCCTAGGCAATTGCCTTTTTATTTTTGCCCCCGATTGTTTTTTTTATTATATGTTCATCTAGAATCATGTTTTATCTGATATGATTGTAGGCACTGTTTGACTGGCTTCACAATTCATAGGTCAGTTTTTACGTGATTAATAGAAAAAAAAATAAAAAGAACTGGACATTTTGCTACTGCAATTTTTTCCTTTTATTAAGGTTTGAATAAGAGCTAGATTTGGCAAATATACTATTTTTCTTAGTATATTATAAAGCTTCATGTACAACATAAAGCACTTTCCATAAACATGAAAGGTAGCTTCTCTTAGTGGTATATGCTAAATTTAGAAAACCTTGATCATTAGCATCCGACAACTCTTGGGAAATTTATTTCCAAATCATACTTCAAAGCTTCTCTTGTTTTCTTTAGAATGCCATAATTTATATTGTTAAGTTGTTTAGATTTGTATTTTAATGGACTTGTTAGGATGTGAGAGCTTGGTGACTGGTCAAGTTTTGCAAAATAGTAAATTAATAGTGATACAGTGATCATGTAGTTCAACAACTATCATTGTAGAATATCATTCAGCTATGCGAATTCTAAAAGTCTTGGTTGATTTGACCAAATTCTTCCACCTCAGGTGGCAGTTTTGATTCTGTAAAAAAATTGAAAGGAAAGAGTAGAATTGTATCATTGTTAATTTGATACTTTCTTTTGGTGCAATATGTGCTTTCATAGTTGGCCAGACAGCGTGGCATTGTCTGCATGGGGAGACAAGTGATTGAAATAATTTCTGGCCAAACCAAGATCTTGACGCAGTCTGCTTCCTCGTAATTTGATTTTTTCGCTTCTTGATTTGATTTATGAGAAACTTTTCTGTGATTGGCACGGTTACCAATTGGCATTTTGTTATTGCCAAGAGATGGTCCTGAGCGTTTGTAGCCTGGCTTGTGATTTGTGCTGATTTCAATAAGAATTCTAGTGGCAGGTGATGACTATTGGAGATTATCGTGTCAGGATGGGAATATTTCTTCAAGTTGTGAGGATGTGTACTGGGTTTACCAGAAACAAACTCAAACTCTTAATCGTCTTTATTGTTCTGGTTGGAGACTTCGATTGCTGATCTTGAATGCATACAAGGCCAGCAAAGGGGAGTTGAGTGAATTGCTACCAGCTGCAACATCTATGGAAATCTTATTTTTCATGTTAGTTCCCATTGAATGTGTAGTGAATTTGGCTGATGGTGTGCAAACCTTTCATACACCAGGTTCCATGGGATATTTGGATCAACCTTTTTGTTATGATTTGTTTGTTTGACTATTCTGTTTTCAGCTAATTGTGAAATTAAGGTATGTTCTAAAGTTTTTCTAATTGGATTTAGGAGTGGTGGCACTGACAAAGAGTGCATTGTTTCATCAGTTAAAACTAGAAGAAACCCATCGGCCAGCTTACTGCATCGATACATGCAAGTGCTAGATTTATCAGTGAAGCAGGTGAAGTAGAATGCTGAACTTATCTCTTATTTTAGATCTTAATGAATTCTAAATGGTTCTGTTGTGCTGTTATTTGATCCGGAGACATTCATCTATTCATTACATGAGCTGCTGATACCAACGAGGACTTTAATGACAACCTTTGAAATAATGAGTGGTATGTAGGTATTGTTCATGCAATATCTGCCAAATGTCATTGTCTTAATGACCACATGCAATATGTAATTGGTAGGTTTTCTGTCGTTGGATTCTCCATTTGATCATAATAGGCAAAAACCCTGTTTTATTTTGAGGGCATTATTTGCCATGGTATCGTTAACAACCTCGTATTTGGATCATCGTAGGCTTAGCATATTCTAATGCACAATAGCATGGTTGTTTTGCCTTTTCTACTTGTTCCTTTTTGAGCCTGCTGTTTCTTAGCCTCGGTAAACCTCACTCCCAAATAATCTTTTTCAAGGCCCAACGAATCTTTAGGGACAATATGTAAAAAACCAAATTAGGTTTTTGCATAGTGAGATTTGAAAAGGGTTATATGTACGTAGTTTTTTCTATTAGTTAACGAAAATGCTGTTTGGATGGTTTGAATTCATGATTTTTTAAATTATAAAAGAGTAATTTTTATCGTTGCGTTAAGATTCACTTTTTGATACATTGGTAGAGAACTTCTTAAATTTTATAAGTGGGATTAAAAAATTTAAAAAATAAATTTAAAAAGAAAAATGAAACATGTAAATTTTAAACAAACTAATTGAATGATTTAATCTAAAAAAAATGGCATCCACTAAGATCCATCAACCTCCTAGCACATATTTAATTGACCGGCATCAAGCATCGCTTAAACATCTTGGATGTCACAATTAGGGCATCATGAATCAATCTACAATAAACAATTAAATCTTGAGATTCAATCTCCAGATCCTTCTACGGTCACCCTCTCCATCCACTAAAGACAGCACCAACTTTGATTACTAAATTATTAAATCATCAAATCAACTTTAGTCAATCAGATTAAAGAAAAATTCACCCGACGGATAATCGATTCACGCTATTGTACTGTAGGCAATTTTGAGAGTATAAATAAATAAATCTGGCTTTTCTGTGGACCCCAATGATGGCTCCAAAGGATAGGGACAAACATTTGTATCCAAGCGTTACACTTGGAAAGCCAAACCCTAAAACAGCTCAATCTCGTCAGATTTAAGGTAGATAGTTGCTTTGCGGGCCCCTTCTTTCTCTCTGTGAGTTGGTGGCTTGGTGCTCATCCTTATCCAGCCCTTTACATGTATGTCCACTCTTCAATCTTCTATTTCCAGTATTCATTCCACCATTATGGTATTATTTAATTTTAATTTAATATTCAAATATAGCATCTATCTTTAAAAAACATAAAATTTTATTTTTATAGCATATAATTTAATTCATAAAATTTTTTTAATTAAATAAATTTTTAATTTTTAAAATCATATAATTAAATTTAAATTTATTAAATAATATTAATTTTTATTTGTATTGTATGCATGGTATATCATGTAATAATTTCATGTAATAACCCACAAAACTATTTATATTAATTGTTGCATAAAATATTCAATGGGTAGTTAATATCATTAATAATTTTGAAATATCTATTTACAAAAAAATTTTGACTGATTTGCGGTCAATAAAAAAAGTTAATTACTTGTATCTATTTTGTACAAATGGTAGAAAGCATATTTGATACTGAGTTTTTAATTTTTTATTATTTTTTAATATTATTTAATATATTTAAATATAATTCTATCTTTAAAATATTAAAAATTTATTTACACAAACAACATCTGATAACAAATAGAGGTTTGTATAATGAAATAAATAATTATTTCATACATTATTAATAAAAAATTTTTATTTTATTAACAATATTAAAATTATGATATGTATTTTAATTTTTTTTTAATATTTTTATAAAATACATGTTACGAGACGTATTATTCCTCCTTGAAACTAGTATAGGATTGGAAGTAGCGAAAACCAGTTTCATTGCAATAGGAGGGAGATATTTTCAGTTGAAGCTTTCTCTATATATAACCAGCTAGAGTCACTCGCCAAGAACATTACAGAGAGGAGGAAATCCAGGAAGAACGAAAGTTGGAAAAATGATTCTCCTATCTCAACTGTGGGATGACGTGGTAGCTGGGCCTCAACCCGAACGTGGTCTTGGAAAGCTTAGGAAGATCACCACCACCAAGCCCTTGAGCGTTAAAGGTAAATTAGCCAAAAAGTTAGCGTAGTTTGAATGATCTTATGTTATAGCAGTTTTGTGATTCTGAATTGATTTTCTTGTTAGACGAAGGAGAAGGAAGCAAGTTCCAGAGGTCGATGTCGATGCCGGCGAGTCCAGGAACACCGACGACACCTGTGACACCAACGACGCCGGTGTCGGCGCGTAGGGAGAACGTGTGGAGGAGCGTGTTCCATCCGGGCAGCAACCTTGCTACGAGGAGTATTGGTGCTGAGATTTTCGACAAGCCACAGCCTAACTCTCCTACTGTCTATGACTGGTACGTACCGTTTGTTTTATCAACCACTTGCATGCATGGATATGTCTGTCTTACGCGCTTTGATTTTCCTTCCGGGCCTAGTGATGATCCACTTACCCATCTACTGTTTGGTTGCTGAGAAAATGAACCAAACCAGGTCTGACAACCAGATGCTAGTTCTTTTTCAATAAATTAAAGATTTTTTAAAACAGAAGCCTCAAAGATTTTCCTATTGTTTTTTCTAACGTTTTCTCAGCAACCAAACGGAGGCTCAGAGACAGAGGAGGAGGGAAAACCTGGCTCTTTGTTTGGTAGCTACGTGGAAATGATTCTTTTGAGTGTACGCTCATATGGTATAACATTATGCTGCAATAATATGACACTAATATATCTTAATTTACTACATAATCAAGATTTGGGTAGCTTGCTTTACACTAATCACAGTTCTTAAAAGAAAAACATACTGAGACGAAGACTTGGCTTGGGTGTGATGACAGGCTTTACAGCGGGGAGACCAGAACGAAGCACCACCACTGATTGGGTGGTGACAGACTGAAAGGTCACAGTAGAAGAAGGGTGCTGTTATGAACCAGGGGTTGCATGTAAATAGCGTCTTTTCAATATTCAATCTGCTACGTGTGTGATTGGCAGTAGTAGTACTAATAGAAGTAGATGTCATGTTTTGGGAGCTGACAAAGGGAGGGCTTTCGTTCAGCTCTTCTTTTTCGTGGGTAATGATGCTTAAGACGCCAGCCACGGTGGTTGAATGATGTTTTGTCAGAGCCGGCCGTGAGCGGCGGCGATGTTAAATGTTGAATAAATAAATGTGAGGGTATTGTATGATAATGATGTGCTTAAGGTATGCGATATTTATTTAATCAAATGGAAAACATTAATTTATTAATTTTATTTTTGGGTGTAACCTATGTATGTTGTTTTTTACGGTTGCATTATTGAGGGGAGAAGTGGATAAGGTTGTCACATTCATGATACGTGGACGGGTCCCACCTTCTGATGGATAATTGGATATGGGAAAATGGTGTGGTGGGGGCCCACTAGAGTGACAACGTTGAAAAATCGACATAAGACAAAAAATTAAGGCCTTAGTGCAGGTCAGTCGGTCAATTAAAAGACAATTTTAGGGGTAAAATTATCTTTTTAATCTTATTTTTTAATTTTTAAAATTATTTTATTAAAAAAATATATTTATAAGCTTCTAATTTCATCAGAATTAATCTTATCGTTTATTCAAATTAATCCTAAGTTGGTTAGTATTATAAGGTTATCACTTAAGGCTTCTAATTTTCCATTGATAAGAACATTAGTAAAGACATCAAGATTTATATCTATTGATGAATGTGTGGAGAAAAGCTAATTTATGGGTCACTCGATTTCATATGGTTTTAAGGTGTGGAATTGTCATATCATATTGTTAGCAAGGATGAATGAGATTAATGAGATTGCTTACAAATCCGAATTTAAATTGTTCAAATTCAAACTTGAATTCAAACTTATATTTACCAGGTTCATTTTTAAAAAGTGAAATATTGAGGTGGCCCGCTAACAATCATTTGAGCAAGTATGTTGAATTTCCTGTAATTGGAAGAAGAATTTGTACATATCCCACAACAAGAAAGCAATGATGGTGGCAGGATTGTGTTTATTTTATGGACAAGCAGATTTTAGGTAAAAATTGCTCAAGTAGTATGGCATAATAAATAAATTTAATTATCAAATTCATTTTCTACATATCTGTTTCCAAAATGCTAATCCTCAACGCAATCCTAAATTTCGCTTGTTTGCATGAGATAGGCCACTCTAGCACAAGGAAACAATTAACCAAATCTATTTTCAGATTCCATATA
The DNA here is from genome assembly GCA_031772115.1 of Heritiera littoralis. Classification (NCBI taxonomy): domain Eukaryota; kingdom Viridiplantae; phylum Streptophyta; class Magnoliopsida; order Malvales; family Malvaceae; genus Heritiera; species Heritiera littoralis. Next base: position 1,892,410 of record JAPDPK010000026.1, on the reverse strand, counting down.
TTCTGTAATGTATAGAGATATATATATATATATATATATATACACACACACTATGTAACTGCAATTTGTGACGTCTTGTTCTTGTCTGATAAAGCTAGCAGTAAACTTGTCATTGTCCATTTGAACTCTCCTGCTTTTTCTGATATGCCAGAAGCTGAAAAATAACACAAACTTGAATGTATTAACTCTGGTGTCAAAGTATGGAGTAAAGAAAAGCCAACGGAGTTTTTATATTCCATAAGTAGGGTTAAAATGACAACTATCTTTTAATGAATGTTAAAATATAAATAAAGTAGGATATATATCATCTTAATCTCGTTTGTAAAATCTAAACACTCTATAGACAGTGCATTGAATAATTATCTGAGAAAAATTGGGTGGTTATGTATATGCATACGTGTTTTAGCATACTTCTGGATGCCATGATCAAAGGTATCAACATCAGATGGAGCTTACCAGATGGCCATGACTGGAATTTTGCATTCCAAGTCCTGCCAGAGTTTCTTCCTCTTTTAAAACTAGCAACTTATCTCTGATTGATTCCAGTAAACCGGGTTTGGCGATCGTAAACGTTGACATGTTGACCATGGAGTAGAACTCTTTTAGCAGGCATATTTCAATTTCGCTGGCTGGCAAAGCAGTTTGCAGAGCTACATACTAGGTAAGAGATCAATTAAGAATTAGTTTTAAAGTTGTCCAAGGTTATGAAATGAACAATAAGGTTTCTGATGGAAGAATGATTACCTGGCACAGCTGTCTAACCAACAAAGTAGGCCTGCAGCAAAGGTAAGGCCGCTGTAAACTGGGTATTCTTTGTTCATCAATTGAAACAAGCATCAGGTGGATATCCAGCTGAAAGAATATTGAGCAAATCAGTAATCTAAACATTTCAGCAAGTGAGAACTCAAAATCAATGATAATCCAGATTTAAAATTAATAATCATCTCATGAACCAGGCAGGTAAACTGGGGGTTTTATATGTCAATTGCACTGTGGTTAAAGCAATATGTTTTGGACTCAGTAAGGTACAGAATTTAACTAACTGAAGCTGTAAATGAGATCGACAATTCTTTACCATGGCAGATTACATAAGACCACCACCAAAAAAATCAACTTTACCTCCTCATCATCCTTCTCCTCTAGGCACCTGAGATGATCCACCAACTTAGAGAGGCGATAGTTTCGTGCATTCTTTCCATTTCCACCACTCAAACTGCCATGTCTTGTGTGACTGCGCAAGCCGCCTGCTCCCCAGTGAAGTCTTTCTGAGAGGCCACTAAGTGCTGCAAACAAACCCAAGGATTCTCTATTCTCTTCTGAATCATTTTCGTCACCGCTCAAACTCCCATCTGGTGTGTGACTTCGCATGCCTCCTGCTCCCAAGTGTGGCCTTTCTGGGGGGCAAACAAGTGTTGCTGATAAACCCAAGGATTCTCTATTCACTTCCGAATCATTTTCGTCAGCAGCCCCATCTGCACTAGCAGCTGAAGAAGGCTGTGAAAACCGACCTTCCCATCTCTTCGATCTCTTTGGTTTGACCTCAGTACAGTTCTCATCGGGCGAAGACGAATTTCTGCTTCCATTTCCATTGGCATTCTCATTATCATCAGACTCTTGAGGTTCAGAAGTTCGATATTTTCTCCTCCCTTGATAGCGATACTGTGATCTCCTTATAATAGCAGATGCAGCAGCTTTAACTGTTCGTTTCCTACCCAGAACTACTGATTGTCGATGCAAGGTCTGGGCAATGGAAGCTTGGATCTGATGTAAATTAACTCAGATTAGAATTTAATGAATAGCATTTATTTATTTATTTGGATTTAAGACGGGGAATACAAGACACATAAATGCAAGGATACTTTAAGTTAGCAAATATGCAGAGACAGGAGTAAACTAGCAATCTGATTCCTTACCTGCTTATTCTGAGCTTTCTCCTCCTCATGAAAAGTCAATTCCTAAACCACAGAGCGACAAATTATTGAGTTCTAATAATAACAAAGAAAATCAGATTCCAATGTGCACTCCAAGAGATCAACCAAACTATACCTCTTCCTCATATTTGTCAATATCTGGATATAAGGCTGCAATTAGGGCATCATAATTAGGGTCATCTCTCAGAGACCGGCGACTAGCACAATGCGTGCGGCAAGCTGGGCATTCATTATTCCTGCCATTAGATTCAAAAAACATTAACAAGGAGAAAAAAAAATTCTTGAGCTCATAAGTAAAAGTTAATTATGGATCTTAGAAAGATCATCCCAAACTAAACCAGGTCAGGAAATCTGATCCCACATTTCAGTGAACTAATGAGAAGGATGGAAATAGTTTGAACATACCCCATTCTCATAGATTTGTCAATGCATTCTCTACAGAAGCGGTGTAAGCATTCCATTACAGTTCTTGTTTTGCGAATGATCCCTTAATTAAAAAAAAACAGAAATAATGAATTCTTTTCTCTGCAAAAGTTGATGCTTTTGTGCAATATACATTAAATTGTTTCAAGAAGAGAAAATGTGAAAGAATCATACACCTCGTTCTAACTGATTTTCTTGAAACATGATTCCACTTTTTCAGATATGTTGTGCAATCCAATAATATGAACACCTCATATGATATTTGATATGCTTGGATAGCTATACAAATAAAATTCAACATCTTACATGTTTAGTGGGTGAGTCAGTGGTAGCAGAAAAGTAACAAAAGATTCAAGCACCTAATTGTTTGATCTAGGACTTGATTCAATGAGTCAAAAACATCCAAGACACGTAGAAAATTTAGAAATTGTAGCCAGTTCATGACTTGATTTCAACACTTCTGATGAGCGAAAAACAATATGCACCAATACTGGTGAATAATATATTTCTTTGTAGACTGAAAGCTAAAACACATATCAGAACTTTGAATGTGCAATTCAATACCCATTGCTAGCTATTTCCAGAAACTCACAAGGTAATTATATTGATATAATTCACATCAGCATACATGCAGAGAATTTGGAGAAAGGTACAACAATGTGAGGGCTATCTTATAAGATGAACTTTAATAGTTCAAAAGAAATGCTAATAAGTCATTATCACAACAAATGTACCTGGCTCCATAAGATTTAACATATTAAACAAAAAGTTCTCGAAGAATATACCTAGGCAGATTGGGCATTGTACTTCTTTGCGTATGTCAGACAATTTTACAAGAACATACCTGCAATGAAACACAAGGGATGAACAGTTAGCATATTATGCAGTTAACAAACGCTATATAGGCCACCATTCTATTTATCTTTTCGTTTTCAGGTATGGCTGTAAAACTTTTTGCCATATATGGGAACCACCAAAACTCTGGAATAATTAATTAATTGTATAACACACCTTTGGGATTTAAATCGTAGAGTTAAACCAACAGATGCCCTTTAAAGTAATTAAAATTCATCCTTAAAACTGTTTAACTTGAATTCCATTTCATGAGGCTATCTATCCATACAGTAGTTAAACAAAACTTATAAACCGCAAGGTTACTACAACATTACTCAGCAAATCTAAATAATCACCAATACTCTTTTTAAAACTTTAAGCATTATTGCCTCTGTTGAATCAAGGAAAAATAAGGAAACGAATGAGAAAAAAAGTAATTATAGACAAATAAGGCCTTTCTCAAGTGAATATTACCACTACAAGGAATTAACCCAAATTATCTAAAGTCACCACTTTTCATCCTAAAGAAGCACCTCATATTAAATATGAACCATTACCTTTGAAGCAGTTTACTAATACAACATAAGAGTGAGAGGGAGGTTTATCTCAGGATAAGTTTCTTACATTCAGTCTAAACAATCAACGGTGAACCCTAATCTGGAGCTTCCAACAACCACAATAAATTACATCAAATTCCCTGACAATTAAAAATCAAAGAAAGACATTCTCTGGAGGGTCTATTTACCACTCTTATTAAACATGAAGCAAACATCAAAAGTCTATCAAAGGGAAAACACCGACAATTGGACATCTTTTGGTACATCTGTGAAGCTTCATCAGAAACCAGCAATACATCAGAACTTCTGAGTTCTGACCATTATAAGAGAGAAAATGGAAATCCAATATTAAAGCATCCAGGCAGTTGACTATCATATCGACAATACCTTGGGAAGTGGTTAGCAAAAGACTCAATATATCAACAATAACAACATTTTGACAGGATGATCAATAGTGAAACCGTCATGAGAAAACATTTCCAACGGTAACTGTTGCAACAATAACAACAATACTGTTGTTTCAACCAAAGTACTCCAACAGTATAGTATCATCATACGCAGATCACACTGAGACCAAGACAAGGATCCATCCCAAAACCAAGCAGAGACAGCTTGACCCCGAGTAAACAGACAAGAATCCTTAAGCGTTAAAACCCACCTTATCCTTACCAGATCATTGTCTCCTAAAGTTGGTCGAAAACTTTAACCGCATGTTACAACCCTGAAAAAGCCTAAAAACTACACTTAAAACTAATCGAGAAGAAGTTCACACATGAAGAAACTAAAATCCCAGTCCTCGTACGTAGAAGAGTAAACGCAAATAATGGGCGGAGGTGCAAATCTTACAGTTAAACAAGCTACAAGTATTTATAGAACCATGAAATCACTCTCATGCAAACCAGAATAGGAATGATTCAGAAAGACCCCAAATCAAAACTCCAAGCAGTTTTAATAAACAGGAGCGTACCTATTTAAAAATAAGGCAAGGAAAAAGCAACCAATCAGGAAAAAAGAAGAAGTTCGAAGCTTAAGAATAGCCATGTCGAGAATGTTTTGATTGATAGTAGCAAGTAAACCCACAAATAGCTTTCCCTTTAGAGTGCAACAATGAAACCATGCAGATCGCAAAACAACAAAGCCCCCGCCACTGACGCATTAAACAGATATAAAATAAAACAGAGCAAATCGATTCAGAAAAAAAGAGAAAAAAAAAACCAAAAGAAACTTACTCTTGTTTATGTTCGTTACAAGGAGAAGGGCTGCGATCAGATTCTGTGAAAACCCAAAAGAACACTTCAATAAAAAAGAAAAAAACAAAAACAGAAACTGTCGTTACCGAAAACCATAGAGTTGGCGAGGTGTACCATCAGTAGCAGCATCTTCGGTTTCTTGCGGGTGTTGTTCATGGTTGTTAAAGCCGTCAAGAAGCACAGGATCGTCGCCTTCTAGTGCGGTGTTGGCGCTGACGGCTTCGGAAGAACGCTTCTGTGCTGGCATTTGCTCCGTCGTGTTCCTCCCTACTTGTATTGGAAACCAAAGAAAACGAAAAGGAAAGAAACAATCAAAGCGAAAATGGGTTTCGAAAGGGAATTATTGGAGAGAAGAAGGGAAGAAGAGGAAGGTGAATGAAGGTGGTAGAAAGGAGGAATGCTGCTTGACTTTTCTTTACTTCCCTTCGCTTCCCTTTCCTTTCTTTGGGTTCTTATTTTTGTTGTTCAGTGTTTGACGAGGGCGGAGGGGTACAGAGACAGCAAATCTTCCTGCTGTTCGCGGCCTTAATCATTTGTTAATCCTATTAATAATTTTTTATATACATATATTTGTTAATCCTACATAATCTCATCCTCGGAAGAGCTCACATTATTTGTATAATTGATCGAAGATTATCATATATATTAAAATAAGTTTTATTTTTGAAAATAAACATGAACCCCTTTTATTGAAAAATTAAATCAAATATTTCAATACTTTTGGCAACATTTGAAATAATTCTCCTCACCTAGAGATTTCTAAAGAATCACTACTTGTGACTTCTATAGAATCTCATCTTCGGTAATTTGTTTATTTAAATTTAAATTTTATTATTAATTTTAAAAATTCAATTTTATTTTCAAAATTTTAAATTATTGAAAAATCATACTAAATACCTCAATAATTTTGACAATATTTAGTACGACCCTTCTCACCTAGGGATCAGCTAGGAATCACTACTTGTGACTTCCGTAACATCCCATCATCGGACATTTTATTCAATTAAATTTAAAATTTATTATTAATTTTCTTTTAAAAACTTATTTTTATTTTTAACAAAAAATTAAATTATTGAAAAATCATACTAAATACCTCAATACTTTTGACAATATTTAGTAGACTCTTCTCACCTAGGGATCAGTTAGGAATCACTACTTGTGACTTCCGTAACATCCCATCATCGGACGAATTTAATTAAATTTAAATTTTATTATTAATTTTAAAAGAACTTATTTTATTTTTATTTTAATAAAAATTTAAATTATTGAAAAATCATACTAAATATTCCAATACTTTTGGCAACATTTAGTACGACTCTTCTCACCTAGGGATCAGCTAGGAATCACTACTTGTGACTTCCGTAACATCCCATCATCGGGCGAATTTAATTAAATTTAAATTTTATTATTAATTTTAAAAGAACTTATTTTATTTTCATTTTAATAAAAAATTAAATTATTGAAAAATCATACTAAATATTCCAATACTTTTGGTAACATTTAGTACGACTCTTCTCACCTAGGGATCAGCTAAGAATCACTACTTGTGACTTCCGTAACATCCCATCATTGACGAATTTAATTAAATTTAAATTTTATTATTAATTTTAAAAGAACTTATTTTATTTTCATTTTAATAAAAATTTAAATTATTGAAAAATCATACTAAATATTCTAATACTTTTGGCAACATTTAGTACGACTCTTCTCACCTAGGGATCAGCTAGGAATCACTATTTGTGACTTCCGTAACATCCCATCATCAGACGAATTTAATTAAATGCTTCCTGAAATACATTTTCTTTCATAGTAAATTCTCTAATAAGAATTTTATTTTATTATTACTTTATATATTTATTTACATATGTTTGAAGACTAATTTTATTTTATTATTACTTTATATATTTATTTACATATATTTGAAAACTATATGTTTACTATTAATAATAATTCCATGCAATTAAATTAATTAAACTTAAAATTATCATAAATTCTAAAGAGTTTAAATATATATATATATATACACACACACACACACACACACACAAATAAATATGTATGTTTTTATCATGAGAATATATCAAGAACACCTAAACTAATAATTTAACAAACATAAAAATAAATAAATAGGGAAATAGAAATATACCTAAATTGGCTTGGGCTAAGAACCCAAAAAAACTTTTCAAAACAGCCCAAAAAATTTAACCCAAAAGCAACTTGGAGTGGGCCCAAATTTGAAGGCCCAAACAGGGGTACCGGGCGGGTCAGGCGAGGGGAAACGGGTCGGACACGGCACGGGTCGGGTCAGCTCCACGCAGGTCGGCTGGGAATGCCTCCGGATTGGGCACGCGGATCCCGGGTCGGATCCGGATCCGCGCGGGTCAGCCTTCCTTGCCCCCTTTTTTTTTTCACAGACTACAAAAGCCAAAATTTTTTTTAGTTCTTCATTTCTTCCCTTTTCCTAAAAAAAATTCCCAGAGCTCTCAAAGCTCTCCCGGCTAGCGATTTCCGGCCGCCGTCTGCCATCGCCGACCGCCGCTACCGGTTGCAAGAAATCAAAAACGAACCTACCTTCCGAAAGCTCTTCGATCCCTCTACCCGATTCTGATCTTGGTTTTAGCTAAAAAGCCCCCTAACCCTATAGATCTGGCTTAGACCGAAGCCCTTTCCTCATTTTTTTGTTTTTATTTCCCCTTTTTTTTGTGATTGATGGTTTTTGGTTGTAGCTGTGGTTTGTTGTTGGTTGTTTGTTGTCATTTTTTTCTTTTGCAGATGGGTGTGTGTTTAGATGTAGGGCTATTTTGGGATTTGGGTCTCGGTGGTTTTGGTTTTGGTTTTGGTGAGTGAGGGTCGAGGTGAGGTTACGGGTTTCCGGGTTGGCTTCTGTGTTGAAGGTGGTTCTCGCTGAGGGTTTCGGTGATGATGGCTTTTTTTTGTGTTTTGGTTGAAGGTGTTTGAGGGGTTTCGGTGAGGATGTTTGCTGTGATGGGGGTTTGGTGAGCTGAGGATGGTGAAAAATGATGCTCCTTTTCGGTTGCTGAGTCGTCTGGTGGGAGTGATGGTGAGGATTTAGGCTGTTGATGGGTTCAGTGAGGTGATGGTTTTCGGTGAGTGGAGAAAGCTTGAAGCTTCTGGTCTTGTGTGTTATTTTGCCGGTCGGGATGGTGATGGTCGAATGGGGGTTTTTTTAGAAGGACTGGTATAGGGGTTTAGGGGACGGGGTATGTGAGGATTTTTGGGTTTTCAGTAAAGGTTCAAGCTTCCGTCCCCTTATTGCTGGTTGAAGGAGGGTTTTTGTAGAAGGGGGACTGGTGGCCGGCGGTGATGGGATGGGTGACAGGGGACTGGTGGCCGACGGTGATGGGATGGCTGATGGGAAACAAGACAGAAAATAATAACAATAATAATATAAAAGTAATAATAATAATAATAATTATAATATAAGTAATAACAAAAAATAAAAATAAAAGTAAATACAAAATATATATCAAAATAAAAATAAAATAAATATAATAATAATAATAACAAAAATGGGATAAAATTAGGTGTCAACAATAACAATACATACAATTTCTCAGTTAAGATCTAATGGAAGGGTTGTTGAATGTTTTACAAACTTGGGTAAATGAAACTTTAAATTAAAACCAATGCCTTGCAAAGTACTATCATATTTGTTAACTAGTTTTTTTTTTAATTACATGTTAACTAGTTTTTACTCATGTGATACACAACTTAATTTTAATTATTTCTATTTATAAATATATAGAATAATGTTATTTAATTTATTTGTTTAAAGCATATATAAAATATATCTAATATAATGAAGATATCCAATTATAAAAGAATTAAACGTTAATTAAAAAATTATAAAATTCAAAACATAAGATAAACAACTATTAAGAAGAATAAAAAAGAAAATCATATCATACATAATATTATTGAGTACATCAACAAAATGTTAAAATAGAACTTAAATGTATATTTTAACAATTTCAAGTGTTAGAATAACATTTTGAGGTATATTTTTATTATTGACCTAAATAATCATTATTATAAATATGCATTTTATATACATAAAATATAAATATGCATTCTTATATATATATATATATATATATATATATATATATATAAATGATTATTACATAAAAGTACTTAAAATTATATTTGAGAGCATAGTAACTCGTGTAATACATGAATTAGTTTTATCTATCTAAAAATGCATGTAACATATATATATATTTATAAATTTACATGTTTTATACATCAATTTTATTTATTTTGAAAAATAATAATTTTAAATATTTAAAAAATAAACATGATACTGATGGTTTAGTTTTATACTTTTCAATTTAGATAATAAAATATTTTTAAATAAATTAAAATTAAAATTAATTAGTTTATAATATAAATAGATATAAATTAATATTCTATTTAAATTTTCAAATAGATAATATTAAAATAATGTTTCTTTTTAAATATTTTTGAATTAGATAGCATTTAAAATTAATTTAATATATTCTCTTTTAAAAAGATTCAAAAATTCTAGGTATTAGAGAAATTTTAGGAAAGTGAAAAAATAGAGAAGTTAATATTTATTATTCCTTTTAACCTAGGCGGACATGAAATTAAAATTATTTATTTTATAATATAAATAGATATTAATTAATATTTTATTTAGTTTTCCAAATAGATAATATTAAAATTATATTTTTAAAAAATATTTTTGAACTAGTTTGCATCCCGTGCAATGCACAGATTAATTTTATTTATTTTAATATATGTAAACAAATAAAATAGAATTGCTTCTAGCCAACCACTTTCATCTTCTTCGGCTAAAACTCCTTTCGGTCCAGCAATCCACATGAAGCAAAAAAAACAAAAAATAGAAACATAAATCAGAAAGCACAAAGCAATGGCAATAGGAAAATTAATAATTTAAATCAACTAATAAATAGAACTTGATTGTAAAATTGAACTACATTATTATTGTTCAAAATATAAGGTACTAAATCATCAAAATAATATAGATATTAAAAAAAAACAATAAAAACTTGTCAAAATTAAAAGTGTAGAAAGGAAACAAAAAATAAGGGAAAAAAACTACCACGCAAGAATAGTGTCACTCAACCCTTTTTAGAAGTAGCGAAACACTTTTAGAAACAACCATAAACACCAACAACAAAATTTAATCGAACCAAAGCAATGAAGAGACTCAAATCTTAAAATAGTTTAATGTAAATTAAGTAAAGACTGAATTTTGAAATGGTGAATTGGGTATAATAAAAAAAACATTAAAGAGAGAAAATCGTGGAGTTACCACAGAGAGAAAATAAATGTCGATTCAGAATGAAAATGATAGAGGGATATTAAAGCGTAAAAGGAGTAGTTTTAGAGTAGATAGAACGGTTAATAGAAGTTGGTTTTTATTTATTAATTAGATGATAAATAATTTAAAATAGATTTGATAATAATTTAAAAGATTTGATTAGATATATAAAAGATTTAATTAGATATTAATTTTAAAAATTAAATATTTATTAAATTAATTAATTTTTTAAAAATAGATATTAGTAGATAATTTGATAGCACAACTAAATAATGTTTAAAATTTGAATAATAAATATTTAAAAGGGATAAATAGATAATTCTAAAAATATTAATTAGTTTTAAAATATAGTTTAAAAGAAAGTAAAAAAATGGAAATTAAGATTGTTCCCTCCTGTCCTTCACTATCTCTGCTATCAACGCTTCAAATTTTTACTTTTACAATAAACTGACGTTTATTACTTGTCTATTTTCAATCTTTCAACCGGATGAAAAGGAGTTGTGGAGCCAGATTAACATTATCTTGATAATGGTGAGTTTTTTGAATAACCACTAATTTTCTGTTTTTTGAAATAAATTTGAAATTATCAATTTGAAATAAAATCTTATTAGTTGCCAGTTAAAAAACTGTAAAAAATTATGTGTAACAGTAGTTAACAGAATATTAATTAGGTAAAAAAGATAATTTAAAAAAATTGAGATTAAATAAAATAAAAATATGAGATTAATGATATTGTGACATGTGTTACCTTTGTTTTCTATTTTATAATATATATATGATATATATGGTTAGATAGTATTTAAAATTAATTTAAGACATTTTTTAAAAAGATTTAAAAATTCTAGGGACTTGAGAAATTTTAGGAAAATGGAAAAGTATAGAAGTTAATACTTAATATTCCTTTTTACTTAAATGGACATGAAATTAATGATGCTTACATGTCATTCAAATAGGCTAACCATGTAAGAGTCTATGTAGGCATCTTATCATAGTTGTTATGTAGTTTGTATGTGTGTGTATGTGTGTATATATTTTAGATTCAAGCACGCCATATATGCTAAATGGATATGAAAGTTTTCATATGCATTGAAAATAAAGGAAAGAGAAAATGTAAAAAAGGAAAGAGATCAAAAATATTTTTATATTTAATTTTACACTTACAAGCAAAGAGATTTTAATCTAAACCGCATATGTGATTTGAATCTAAGGATCAAAAAAGTGTGTAAAACTATTAAAATTTATACAAGTGTAAGTGAATCCTCCCCATGTATATAACTATGATTTTATTGTCTCACACATGAATATAAATTTTAAACCTCACACGTGAGATTAGCCGAGTAACTGACACATAAATTTTAAATAAAAAATTAATTTAAAAGTGAAATATGTGACATTTTTTATTTTTTTTTGTGAAATTAAATAATTTCATTGTCAGTTTTTAAGATAATAATTCATAAACATAATGGTTTCTTTTAAATTTCACCCAAAAATCCAATTATTTTCCATTAATTCTTAGCAAATGAAAATAATGTATCACATTTCTCTAAAAATGATATGTTTGTTCGTAAAATTTGAGGCAGTTTTTGTTATCATGTTATATAATACTCTTTTAAAAGAAAAATATAAAATTTATTTGTGTTTTTGACAATGGATTAAGTATAAATTTATGTTGCCAATGAAACATTGATTTAGTGGTAAAAAGGAGATCTTGAGACTTTTAGGTTTTATGTTCTAATGTCACTAAGTGTGAGCCGTAGGAGTGTAAATGAATAAAATGTTTTTTGTTTGTTTATGTTTGCGAACCAATTCGTTTAAGATTCATAAAACTCGTTTGTTTAAAGAATCATTTAATGTTCGTTTGTAGTTATTTTAATATTTAATTATTAAAATTACATATTTATGAAATATATTTTTTAATTTGGAATCATATATATATATATTAGGGTGAATACAATTTGTTTTTATTATTTTTTTGTCTAGTGTTAATGAACATGTTTGTTTAATATTCATGAACACGTGCGTTGAGAACATGTTCATTTAAAATTCACGAACATATGTTTGTGAACACATTTATTAATGTTTGCGACCAAGTTTAACGAATACAAACTGAACACAAATAATCTTGAAAAATAAAAGAATGAATATGAACATAATATTGTTCGTTCATGTTCGGTTCGCTTACACTCTTATGAGTTTGAATTAATCTAGTTATTTACTATTTTAGTTAGTTATAGTCATTTGGTAGTTTATCTACTTGAGTAAAGTGATTTTCATGTTGATTATGATTGTAATTTATAATAAAAATGTAGTACTAAAAAAATTATAAATTCATGTTTTAGGGTTTTTTTAATATATAAAATAAATTGATTCGAATAATTTTTCTCCTTGAGCGAGAATACATAAATATTATTAAATTAAATTTTTATAGAATACATAACCATTGACTTGTTGGTTATTAATTGTCACTCAATTGAATCTTTATAATTTGTCCATCAAAATGCAAGAATATTTGTTTGTATGTTATGATTCGAATTTAAGAATTTAATTATCAAATTTTTTATTTTGTTAATAATGATATTTAAGTTAAACAATCATTAATTTTATGTTCGATTTGACAATGTCAAGCAAAAAATACTCATGACAAGTTACGGTCAAGTTTGCTAACATTTTGATTTGGGCATGAACCAAATAAATATCAAAATAAAAAAAAAACATAGAAGAGGGAAATATTTAGGGAGATGGTGAGTGTTTGGTAAATGAGAAAATATACACACTTGAATTTTCCTTGTTATATTTAATGCGGGTTTGAAATGAGTGAGAAGACGAATATTCTTGCTGGCTTGATGAGACTTGTAGCAAAAAATTTAGTTGTCATGCAATTAGCTCAACAACCATTAAATATTTTGACACTTGGCATTTTGTGAAAGATGTTGCCTTTGTCCTGTTGGTATTTAATTAAAGTTACAAAGAGGTATAAATTCTGGTTTTACTGTAAATTTTTTTTTAATTTTCTATTTTTATAAAAAAAACTTAATTCTTAAGTTATAAACCATTTTTAGAAAAATTGTATATGAATCTTTTAATAAAAATTTAAAATTATATTACATAATTATAGTTTTAAAAAATTAATTATTTAATTATGATATGATAATTAAATGATAGATATTTATTTTTAATAAATTAATTAATAATTTTGTTAATAAATAATTATTTTTTTGAAACCATAACAACAACAAAAGAAATTATTGCTACCACCTTACATCTGATAAAGCTATGAATTGCCATTCATGATTATTGATTCACACCTTGAATTTTTATTTTTTATTTTTAACTTATTTGCAAGTGTGATGGGATATCTAATTGGCCACATAAAATGTACTAGTAACCTTAATTTCTTGCACCTCTATATTGGGACTCGAATGCAAAGTTCATTGCAACAATTAAAGATGATTGGTGAGGATTATGTAAGGTTAATTTTGTCAATTGGCAAGGCATTTGGTGGGGTGACAATCCATTCCCAAAACTTGAAGCAAAGTAATTGTAAATCCAACTCTACGTACTTTTTTAAATCAATAAAGGTTTAATACACAAATATGCTTTACATGTTTATCACAAAATAAAATAAAATTTTCAACGTTTAATTGCATGAAAATTAGTCTATTAAGTTTTATTTTAAGTAATTAAGTACATTTTTGTTAAGTCCCTCTAACGCTATTAAGTTTTAATTGCTGTGCAATGACAACAACAATTAAATAATTTAACCGAAATGGACTTAATTATGTTATTTTGAAACGTTCAGGTTTTAATTGATTAAAATAAAACTTAATGGACTGATTTTTATGCAATTAAACATTGAATATTTAATTTTATTTTGTAGTAAACATTGAAGGTATATGTAGGTATTAAGCCAATAAGAAAATTAATGATGATTTAATTACAAGAGAATCATTTATTATCCATGGTAACCAACCCCTTATTAAAATCAAATACATATTAAGACTTTGTTTGGTAAATTCCATTGCCTCTTAATCTTTATATTTAAAATTTAAATAAAATTTATAGACATTGATTAATGACAATTAATTAAATATTATTTATTTTTTTGTTTAATGCATTATTTTTTTTGTACAGTGTTTAATGCATTATTATTAAATTTAAAAACAGACAATGCATTACTTACATGTTTATTTCTTTAAATATCATCTTGATCACATTGATTAACATTTTCCTTTTTACAAAATAATACATCAAATAATTTTTTTGTTGTTGTAAATCTAGCTCCATTATCATGTTTATTATTATTATCAAAGTAAATATAAATATTCGTTTATTGCAATACTAATATACTAATACGAATAAAATGATAAATCAAAACAAAAATTTTCTATATTATTATTACTACTGCTGCTGCTGCTACTACTAATAATAATCCATTATTATTTATTAGTTATTACATCTTTGAAAAGGGCATAAGAAATTAATAAAAAAAAAACAAAAAATGAATCCACCGTCCACGTAGCGCAGAAGAAGATAAGACAACAAAAATGATCGGGCCCATCATCAAATCCAACGGCCAAGAATTACAAGATAAAACGCGCGCGCTTTAACGGTCACACCTTATCTACCACCTCGAAAAGCGTAGACAGTTTTATTTTATTTTCCGCAAGCTCGGAAAGTCAAAAAACATCCGGAACTAGTTTCTGTTTTCAGTGTTTTTACTCATCTCCCCTTCGAGTTTACGAAGAAATTGCAAAATACTTTTATTATATTTCCAAGGAATTTATCTGATAAATTCTTCATAAGGTTTTTAATCCAAATGGGTGTCCCTGAAACAGTCGATTTTGCCCGGAATTTCTCTGTTTTGGTCAGAGTCCAAGGCCCTGTAAGCTCATCTAACTTTGCAGCCTTGTTTTTGTTTTATTTAATTGGATGCTTATTGAATTTATGTCTTTTTATTTTTTTTTTTAAATTTATGTAGGATCCAAAGGGGTTGAAGATGAGGAAACATGCGTTTCATCAATACCAGTGAGTTAAAATTTGTCGAGTCTTATTTTTTGTTTTTCCTTTTCAATTTGTTGGGTTAATTTTTTTTTTTTCGTTCTGTTTTTGGGTATTGAAGTTCTGGCAAAACGACGCTGTCAGCTTCGGGGATGCTATTACCTGACAACCTTTACAAATCTGAGGTGGCGAAGTGTATTTGGGACATTGATGGTGGTCAGTATTTGATGTTAGTTATGACAGTTGCTTCTGTCGTTGAGCCTTTTCTTACAGTTGAACATAGAGAAAACCTTTCTCAGGTAGTAATTTTGACTTTTTTGTTCTTTTGTGTAATTGTTTACTTTATTGGGATTTTGAGTTTATATTGTGCTCTTTTTGTGTAGGGTCTAACTGAGTTGATTCCCGGTGCTCAGATTGATATTATGGTTGAGGTATAACATAGGACATGGCTGCTGATTAAGTTGGAATGATTATTTGTCTAAGTAGAATTTTGAGCTCAGTTTAATGGAATAGTTTTTTTTTTTGAAGGAAAATATGGGCATGAATTTGGATAAAGGAGCTTGTCATTGGGTTGATGCACGACTGCTGAAAATGGTGGGCGTTTAAGAATTGTTAATATGCCTACTTAGAGACTTAAAAGCTATAAGAACACTTAATGCACAGTAATTTAGGTCATAATTTTTTGCTCTTGATAATTTTGAATGCATATATTTCTGATTTTGACTAATCAATAAAATTTGAAGGTTGATGTTCCTATATCATCCCTTGCTCTTCAATCCCTTGTTGAAGCTTCTTTGGGCTCGCAAGAGCATGAATGGGAGTTTGATTGGTCATTGGCTTCTACTCATCAGCCTTCAGTGAATGGTATTCAGACGCAGGCAAGCATCAAGTGAAGTTCTTTTTATTGTATTTCTTTGGTCAGGCTTGCCTCATGGCTGCTTTATGAAACTTTTATGTGAAGTAAATGTTAACTCTTATTTAAAATTTGTCGAGCTAAAGTATCAGAGACTATTAAGTGTTGTAGTACTTTGAGTGGCTATTTTTGGCGTTAAGAAGAAATTCGAAAGACACCAAAGCATTGTATTCTTTAGAAGCACGAATTTCTTTCCTTGCATTCTTCGGGATCAGTTGTATGCAAACAAAAAATTTTCTTGAGAGAAATATTTACTTGAATTAAAATAGTCAATAAAAAGTTGTTGGTGCCGTAGATCCTGATTTTTTCATGCTCATGTTTGAGGAAGCCTTTTTTTTCCTTTATTTGCCTCTGGTTAGAGATCCAACAAGATCTGACATATAAGCTTTATTTCAGATTGAGTATGATAACAAACTTTTAATGGAGCGCCAGAGGCTAGTGGCGGGGGAATTGAGCAATCCTAGTCTTTTGGCAAGGTCAACAACTAGAATTGCTATCCTTGGAGTTAAATTGTATTTAAAAGTAAATATTTCCTTCACTTATTACTCTCATGTTTTGTTAATAGACTGTTCAATACCAACTAGAATTGCTGTTATGCTTATTTTGCATGCTTTAGCTCTTAACCTCAGTGTCGTGCATTATCATGAATTAGGACCTACCAAAAATTAGGATATCACCTCTGAATAAAAGGGGAGAATTTCTTCTGGCAATGGGATCTCCTTTTGGCATCCTCTCTCCTGTGCACTTCTTCAACAGGTTATACTTCTCTATGTAAATATCTTTTGGCTTTTAATAAGTTATTGACAACAACTAGCTTGTTTGGCAAATTAGTTTTAATCAGTCCAAATACTGAGATCACTGGTCCTTGTGGAACATGAAATAGAACTAATCTTTTTTGAGTATTTAACTTTTTCAATGAAACTATCAATAATTCTCTCCCCCCATCAACATGGTATATCGTTTGGCTTGCTTATATAATTATATTCTCTCTGGAGTTCTACTGTTTAATTAATATAGCGACTTGAACCAGCATATCAGTGGGATCTGTTGCCAACTGCTATCCACCTAAATCATCTGACACAGCATTGCTGATGGCTGACATTCGTTGTCTCCCTGGTGAGGGTGTTGCCACGTTTTGTTACCTATGCATATTTTATACCACAGAGTCCTAATTATGATTTGACATCAATCAAATCTGCCAGGAATGGAAGGTGGTCCAGTTTTTGGTAATCAAAACACACTAGTTGGTATCTTGATTAGACCTTTGAGGCAAAAGAACAGTGATTTTGAGATTCAGGTAACTTCCAAATATTTCTCATATCCATATTCTTTAAGCTTTGTCATATAGTCAATGCATCACAAAAAATTGTAGCCTTGGGTAACAGCTAGTGATTCCGTGGGAAGCCATTGCAAGTGCTTGCAGTGACTTGCTGCTGAAGGGGCCACAAATTGCAGAAAAGGGGATTCATATTAACAAGGGAAACTTAAATGCTATAGGGAATGGATTATTGTCTAACAGCAATGGTTCAAATGGACTCTGCTGTTACAATCATGATCATCCTAATTCACGTTGCCCATCACTATTACTGATTGAGAAGGCAATGGCTTCTATATGTCTTATTACCATTGACAATGGTGTATGGGCATCAGGTGTTGTCCTCAATGACCAAGGCCTAATACTCACAAATGCTCACCTGTTGGAACCATGGCGATTTGGGAAAACAACTGTAAGAAGTGGGACAGAAACTGAGGCGCCATTCTTCCCACCTGAAGAATCTGCATCTCCTGAGGTTAAAGGGCTTAACAGGTACCTAAAAAGTAGCACACCACCAATTTCACTGAAGATTGTGAATTCTACTGTGGCTGATGAGAACAAAGGATACAAGCTGAAGTCACTTTACCATGGCTATAGAAGTATACGTGTTCGGCTTGATCATATGAACCCTTGGATTTGGTGTGAGGCGAAGGTAGTGTATATTTGCAAGGGACCTCTGGATGTTGCCCTACTCCAACTTGATTGTATTCCCAATAAGCTTAGTCCTATTGTGGTGGATTTTGATCAACCATCCTTAGGATCAAAGGCATATGTTATTGGACATGGACTACTAGCACCAAGATGTGGTAAAGGCGATGTTTATTTTATCTATTTGTTTGTGTTATTTTGATGCATTTTGGGATGAGATAATTTGCAGTGTTTACATGACACTTTAGTTGAGATTTTTTTCATCATTTGAGTTTCTATGGGGAGCCTTCACGTGTGAAGTTTCCAATCTATAACATAAAAAGTATCTATAGGTTGGCTTTCAATTTTCATTCTAATTTCTGTTATTTAGAGAACTTAAAACTACTCATTGACCAAAAATAACGTCAAATACCTCTTTCAAGTATGTGTCGATTTACATGTTCCAGTGACCCCTTATCTCTTGAAAATTTCTTTGCACAATCAGATTAACTGATTTTTCATGCATAGAGGAGCATGAAATTTTCTTGACACTATAATGGCAAGGGATGAGTCCCCTGTAATTATTTTGTATGTGCTTTCTGCTGAATAAACAGTTTCTCAATACTTTTCATTAACTCTTGTTTTCTTAAATTTAAAAGTATGTTATTCTGTTGAATTTCACAGGCTTCTCCCCTTCTGTTTGCTCTGGTGTGGTAGCAAAAGTAGTGAAAGCTGAGATGCCCTCATACTACAAGTCCGTTCTACCAGGGGATTCACAATTTCCTGCAATGCTTGAAACAACTGCTGCTGTTCATCCAGGTGGAAGCGGTGGTGCTGTTGTCAATTCAGATGGTCGTTTGATTGGACTTGTTACTAGGTATGACGGATAATAAAATTTTGGAAAGTTGAGTCATCTTTAGTGGCTATTCTGTCGTGCAAACCTGTGCTGTTTGGCTGTGTGTTATCATGATGTGTGTCATATTACCTTGACATCATATTGGTTAGTCAGAAATGCTATTTTGCATATTCTTCTTGCTAGTGTTGTGGTCTTGCGGATGGAGTAAATGCTTTATACTATAATGGTGACAGCATTTTTTATTGCGTTTCTGTTTAACCAAGCCTCGTTTTTGTTGTTTTATTCTTGTGTCTGTTATTAAGATCTTTAGATCTTACTGATTAAACAGTGTTTAATGAGATATATTCTTTATACAGCAACGCCAGGCATGGTGGAGGAACAGTTATACCACATTTGAACTTCAGCATTCCAAGTGCCGTTTTGATGCCTATCTTTCAGTTTGCAAGAGGTTAGTTAGTTATGATAGTGACGGGGTATATTATCTTGAGTATAAAAAATCTTCAATATTTTTCTCCTTTTTTGGCTGCCAAAATTGATTACTGATTATGTAAATCTTTCTGTGCTTAATGCTCTGTTTAGAGCTATACTTCTGAAATAAGAGATGAATTGGAGTTCTCTTGATAAATTTATAATTACTTTTCATTTTTCTTCAACAGACATGCAAGATTTTTCGCCTCTGCAAAACCTTGACCAACCAAATGAACACCTTTCTTCAATATGGGCATTGATGCCTCCATTATCTCCCAAGCCAGGGCCTGCACCTAATCTTCCACAGCCAGTACTAGAAGATAACAACAGCAAAGAGGGGAAGGGGTCTCGGTTTGCTAAATTCATAGCCGAAAGGAACGAGTTTTTGAAGAGATCAGCTCAATTTGGCAAAGTGGAAAGACTCCCTAATCAGATCCTTCCTAGTAAGTTATGACCTTTGGCATTTTCCTTGTGCTGTATCAAAAAGAACACCCACCAGAGTATGCAGAACCAAGCTCCAAACCAAACCCCCCATGTTATGATGGCTGCAGCTTGCCTGAATTGGCTTTGTTGATAGATCATATGACGAATGGATGTTTGGGGAAGAACTAAGGAATCAGCTCTATGGAATTACATTTGTCAACTTTATTAATACAAAGTAATGGTGCTTGCTGGATGTGTTGAGAAGCATCAATCTTTGGTTAGTGATGTAGTAAAAGCTTGTTCAACTTTAACTTGCGAATTATTACCATTTGCTGTTTTATTACAGTGTCATGCCTTGCTTTTGTTTGAGGTTGCTGTTGGCCTCATTATGCCCCTCAAACCTAATTCACCTCTCTTGAAAATGAAGAAAAAAAAGTGATTTAAGAATATCAATTATAAAAAAGTTTTAAAAAAGGATAATTTGAGATTTAACTTAGAAGTCAGACTTTAAGATTTTTCTCTTTAAAACTGTATAAAATCATAATTACAAATCATTCAGTCAGTACTCAGCACTATTAATATATGCATAATAAAAATTTACTTAGTCCTAAGACATTACATTTAGTTGAAAAGAAATTAGTAGTGTAGCAGGCAGTAGTGTTTTTTTTTTTTTTTTTTTAAGCAAAGGCCACGAGTTTTTTCATGGTGAGTTTTTTCATCGCATTAGTGTTTATGTTTTATGATTGAATCTTTAAGAATTTAAGAATCTAATCTTAAAACATAAAGATTAGTGACACATAACAGAAGAACTTTACGACCAAATTCAAATCAAGTATAAGATAAGTATCAATGTGACAGAAGAATCTTACCATAAAATCCAAATACAAGAAAAAGATCAATGACGTGTTACAAAAGAGTTTCACCATAAAATTTAAAGCAAGTCTATAAGTAATATTTTAAAAAATAAAGTTTCAAATTTGGGTTTTTTTTAGATTTAATTGTAAAAACTTAAAAATAAAAATTGTTAATTGATTTTTTAAAATAATTATAAAACCATTAACAATTAAAGTCAAAAAGAAAAAAAAAATAAGAGTACCACTAGTTAATAACTAATCCTACTGGCTACTCCTAGATTCCTAATATTTATACAGAGATTGCGGAGTAAAGATTCCCGGTCTCTGTCGGGGAGTCAGCGATCCGACACGACACGGAGTGGAGCAATCTATCATGTTCCTTATACTTTCAAACTGAAAAAGGTTTTAGAGATTTATCAAAAGCCGATGGGAGAGAGCTCTAAACCTTCCGGTTATAAAGAGTACGTTGCGGGCTTGCTCGCTGGTGTTGCAACCGTCGCCATCGGTCACCCCTTCGATACTGTGAAGGTATATTAAGTTCTTGCTTATCAGTTTTGTTTTTGTTTGATGAAAAACGAAGCTTTTCTGGATATGGGTCTGGGTAAGTTTTGAAGAATTATGCTTGTTCATTAAAGATATACTTTTGATAATTGAAATGGGTGGCTGGGATTTCAGGGAATGTGGGTCAATTATTGAATTGAAAGATTGGAACAAGATGCAAAGTTCCTCTTTTTGAAACATCTAAATGAGGATTAGATTCTTTTAAGCTTTATTTCTTTCTTTTTGGTCTTTTTTGCAATGCTGTATTAGTAAATTTCTTTTGTATCTAATGTTCTTTGATCAGGTGAAGTTGCAGAAACACAATACTGAAGTGCAAGGAATTAAATACAGGAATGGTTTGCATTGCACTGCTAGGATACTTGCAACTGAAGGGGTATGCTTCATTAGTCTTTCGTTTCTTTTCTTTTCCCCATGAAGAACCCAACTCATGTTATTTGTTTATAGCTTTTCGTTATTCTTGAACTTGAACTCCTCCAGCCTATACTGTTTAAAGGGATTCTAGCTTTTCAATTGCAAAATTTCATTGAATAATATAAAGAAGTAAATGTGCAGCTGTCTATGATTTCAACATTATAGAGCAGACTGGCTCATTTTGTAATAATTCTTGTAGTGATCTTGTCTGCTGATGTCCTAAAGTCTAAAACTGTTAGTGATCACTAGAGGGAAATATTAGACAGAGTTATTGATTTTATCCAGGAATTTTTGAAGATAGAGAGATTACTCAAAATTGTATCTGTCGAAGAGGGAAAAGAAAGAAATGAAAAATGTTAGCAGTATCTATAGGTGCTATTCTAAAACCAAGATTTTGGTCTATTTCATAAATTGGGAGGATAATTCAGAATGCAAAATGTAGTATGTGGAATATAAAAATCATCAATTCATTTTTTACGGCAGTCAAACCCTGTAATAATCCATAAATATTAGCATCTTTTATACATGGTTGTTACCCTCGCCTTTACTCTTAACATATTTAATTTTTCTGGAGCGCTCATGGTTAGCTTTGGCAGGTTAGAGGACTTTATACAGGGGCGACGTCATCTTTTGTTGGAATGGCTTTTGAAAGTTCGCTTCTTTTTGGCATTTATTCACAAACAAAACAGTTTCTGCAGGTTCGTATTAAAGGAAATTGGAGTTGATCCTACCTTATCCATCAAACTCCTACTGCCCAGAAAAGAATAGAAATCAGTTTCTTTATAACATTATCAGCATGTTTCTAATTAATTTTTAATTCTTTTTACAAATTAAGGGGGAAGTTCAGAGTAATGGGCCACAGCCCAGAGCAATAATTCCTTCTGCTGCTTTTGGTGGAGCTATTATCAGTTTTATTCTGTGTCCATCAGAGCTAGTGAAGGTAAGGGATAAGTACTTATGTTGTGATATGATTTGCTCTACGATCACGTTGTTTTTTGCATTTTACAAAGCATACTTGTGACATTGGGCTTCTCCAGTGTAGGATGCAGGTTCAGGGCACTGACTCATTGGTTCCTAAGCTCAGTAGCTACAATAGTCCTCTTGACTGTGCCCTTAAAACCATAAAAAGTGATGGGGTGAGAAATACTCTGCATTCTGGCAACTTAAGACTCACATGATTTTCTGCTAATGGAATGACTTTCAGGTTACAGGCATCTTCCGTGGGGGCTCTACAACATTTTTAAGAGAAACTATTGGAAATGCTGTCTTTTTTAGTGTATATGAATATGTTCGTTATTATATGCACTTACAGCTAAACATTGGTTCATATGAACCTAACAACTTGATTGATATGGGAATTGGAATTGTGAGCGGTGGTCTGGGTGGTGTAGCTGTAAGCATTCTTACATCCTTCCAATGTTGGTTTCTAATTTGAGTTACCATGACGTCTTTTTAATTTTAGTCTTTATTCTTTATTCTTTTTCCAGTTCTGGTCGGCTGTTTTACCTTTGGACGTGGCAAAAACCATAATCCAGACTGCTTCAGATAAATGCTCTCCAACAAATCCTTTTCAAGTTTTAAATTCGGTAAGACGATCTGATTCCCTCCCTATATGTTATAGTATTGGAATTGGACTTTCCTAGCACTAGAAGATGGCAGCATGGTGGAAGTTCTACAAAGATCAAAATGATTTTGAATGGAAAATGAGGGTAGTCTAATTATTTCCTTGCCTTGTAGATTTACATGAGGGCTGGACTCAAAGGATGCTATGCAGGACTGGGTCCTACAATAGCGAGAGCATTTCCTGCTAATGCAGCTGCAATTGTTACCTGGGAGCTAGCCATGAAGCTTCTCGGAATCAAGAACGACTAAGGAAGCTAATTAATTCATCTTATTACAAGGGTCTTCTAACTTTATGTTGTTATATGTTTAGCTCGGTGGCTGATCTTTTCCACTCGCATCTTGGCATGGGATGATCCTTGGTTTTATTGATATGATCTTGAAGCCTGATTTTGGGAAGAAAGCCAGATTCTTTGACTCGTTTATCTAATAATGCAATACTTGAGCGGCTGAAACAATGGTGATTTTTTTTTGTGTTATCCCAACTCTTTTCCATGTCGAGTCTTCTTGCCTATCTATTAACTGTGCAGGAAGAATTTCAAAGGTGCACTGTTGTCTGCTTTAGGATGCCTCATTAATCCAAGCTCGGTCAAGTAACTGATGGTTAATCCTTAAAATTCTTAAACACTGTAGAATGAACATTGCACAAATTTCTGTATGGGATTACTCTATGCTTTATTGATTGTTAACTGTCATCTCTGGTGACCACTGAATTTGTTTAAGCTTCTATTCAAAAATAATAATAATAATAAAAGTTGCTTAAGCTTGTACACTGTTACTGATATCATCTCATCTTGTTCTCTACATTCTATTCTCCCTTCTCTTTGTGACAGAAGTTTTAGGATTGTCGCTGTACTGTGCACTGATACAGGAAAAACACGATAGTTTCAAATTAATTATCGGATTAACAAATTTCTTTCTTTGGTTTTTTTTTCTTCTTGCCTTTATCTGAATCAGATAAAAATTAACTAGTTAAACCAGTCACATCTTGTGGTCACGACACTAAAACATTTGGGCCCGACAAGATTGAGGTAAATGATGAAAAGATTCAAACCATAAGGTTTTGCTTGATTTAGTGAAAAGAAAGATGTGAAAAAATAAAAATTAATTAATCAAATGGTTAACTTACAAAATAAAAAAATTGTTAAAAAATATAATTATTTGATTAACTAATTTTTCTTTTTCACTTTTTTTTTTCATCGTATCAAGCAAAGCTTAAATCCTGACCCTCCCACGTTACAAACACCAAAGCCAGGCTGAGTTGTTTGTTTTCTTTCCTTTTTCACTCGCATGGCGATTCTGCCATACTCTACCTAACTCTCGACCAGACAGCTTGATTGGTCTCTGATACAAGCAACAAACTTCTACGTAGAATTATCAACGCCCTTGAAAACTCGTTGTTAAGCAAAGGATGGATGGTTACCTCATAACAATGGGGATAGAGGCAGTTCAAATGCAAAAATTAATGCAGGCCTTTGATTTTGACAGATAAAAGACAGCACTCAGGGTGAGGGAGCCCCACACTTTTAATGCAACAAAGCGAGTTTCTACCTACGTGTAGAACTTCGACACTTGGCGATCAGAAAGCAACTAATGCAATGAACATATGTGAAAAGACAAATTGCATTGACTTCGTTGACAAGCAAAGTGCATTTGATGCTGAATAAAATGAACATAAATCCATTATTATGAACCTAAATCTCAAGTTTACAAGATGCTTTCCACGGTTGTTGCCAAACTCTCTCATCAAACCCGATTCAATGTATGAAAGTTAACCCTATTGTCATGTTTCAATAGAAATGCTTGGAATGAAACAAGAAGCATATAAAAGAAAGCGTTAGACCACAGAAAAACCCACAAACAAGCATGCATACATACATATATATGCATGTAAATAAAGATCGATTATAATTTTCAAGCAGATAGGTTGAGCATGAAAAGGTGCATAATTAAGGGGTGAATTAAGGTTGACAGAAGAGAGAGAGCATGCTTAGAAACTACAGAGTTAAGTCTAAATAAATTTTTAATGAGCATTGGAAAAAGCCTTTTATATATAGGATGATAAAAGAGTTAACTTGATTTCTTTTTTTTTTTTTAATATATATCTTGAGCTTGCCTTCTAGCTAGTTAATAGTTTGAGGCTTCTACATGATATTCAGATGAGCTTTTTCGGCGCCGCTCATTGTGTCCGGCCAAACGCTTTCGACAACTCCTCCTTGTTTCATCAAATTCTGATAATTCATGAAACCTGCACATTATGTCAAAATTAAAGAAATGAAATGTAGTTCTTTCTTTTTTTTGGTCTAAAATCTAAATTGTATACTAGATTAAAGTGGGTGGAAATCGGCAAATATATTCAAACCTTAAATTTAATCTTTTTTAAAAAAGAGTAACACTAGGTCAAGTTTTAAGTGTTAGAAATGTTTTAGTTTTTAAAAGTTATCTTGAAGTACTATCATGAATCCAAATACAGCGTAAAACTTGAACTTTTTTCATGAGTTGATAATTACTTTGTAATGAAAAAGGGCTAAAAATCTGTAAAGAGCACAGAAATAAACCCCACGGCCTTGGGGGGTGCCTGGAATTAATGTTGGCAATGGCGAGTAAAGCCTGCAAAAATCCTGGATGAACCGAGGAAGTTAATCATCTTCCTTCAAGGGCATTTCAAGGCACATGATTCGTCCAGGGTAAGGATCCTAGGGAGAAGTTATCATCGTCAACTTACTGTGAATCTGCCATGGATTCATTAATGGACAATGCATGGTAATTTAACAACAATCAATTCTCCCTTCTGCAATTCCTATTTAGACATTAATCAGAAATATTGTTACTAAAATGAGGCTATGGTAGTTGTTCTAATAAAAGAAAATAATGTGTTAAGATTTAAACTCTAAACTTTAACAGAGACATCCTGTATTGATCTGATTGCTCTGTTAAACTTGAAGATAATATCTATTAAAAGTGATGAATTGTTTGAATTAAACCTTGTTTTCTTGCTATAAAGAAGAAGCTGGGTTCTTGGTATACTTCTTGTGATCTATCTATAATAATTCACAATAATTGTGTGATACCAAATCATGATATCTCTATTTCTTGGTAATTTTTCACATAATAACTAGGTCAATAATCTTCGATCCAAGTCAACACTTTTAGTCTTAAGCTACAGTTCAATTATGTTAAATTTATATATAAATTTTTTTTTAAAAAATGGAGTTAAAATAATTTGCAATACCTTGGAAAATGAACCCGCATTGATTTTTTCAAGGTTTAATGAACTTCAAATTTCATCTAATTAAGCTACAATATGAGCTACTAGTCATAGATTCAGACATCACTGTAAGTATATACACTCAAAATGTTTGTAAAATATGGAAGGAAAAACTAGGGTTTCGGAATTCAAACCTGCTACATTGTTGGCAGAAGCGTTGGTGGAGTCCTGCGACTGGAACCATGGGAGCCTTGGCATGGAACTCACAGACCTTGTGGCGCCTGTGGTACCTCTTGGCATCAGTCATGTCAACAGTGCAGTTCTCAACCTGACAACCCGCAGCTGTTGACCCTCCACCACCACTGGATCCTTTCTTGCCTTTCTTCTTCTTTTCATCATCTGCAAACCCTAAAGAGCCAGCACAATCTTCGTCCTCCTCCTCCTCTTCGTCCTCCTCCATTTCCTTCAGGCTCCTCTTCCCTTCAGCTTTGCTTTCTGCCATCATTGGTTCTGTGAGAAAACAAGAGAGAGTAGAGAGAAAACAAACAAGGAGAGATGAACGAGGTGAAGAAGTTTCAGACAACAAAGAAGAAGAAGAAGGAAGACCCATATAAGAAGGTGAAGAAAAGGAGGAGAATCATGTGCGAGGACCACAAAGTTCCATTTCTGTCCCCCTCAGCATAAGCTCAACAGTGAAAGGTAGAAGACTAAAGAATAAATTTAGCTCCCAAGGGCTTAATCATAGCTGTACAGACCAAAATAATTTCCAACTTCCACTCACATTCTTTGCATAAACATCCTACTTTGCTACCTAGTAGTGAAAAACATCACCATCATTAACCAACTAAATACATTTATATTTATTTATCATCGGGCTAACAACCTTTATGTGAATAGTTAAAGAAAAATTGTGACATATTATAATATTTGAATTCTAATTCAAACAATTTCATTCTTAATTTATCCGTAATTTAAAAAAATAAAAAAAATTATGAATATATTAATTTAATTTCTCCATATTTTCTTTTTATGATGATTGGTCTTGCACCATTTAATTTTCTAAGGCGGCTCCTTTCTGCTCCAATCACACAGCTAGAAATTCAGCTAGTTTCCAATTCCATTAAGGACAAAAGTTGTGGCAAAGAACAGAATATGGGTTAGTTGATATATATACGTTTATATATATATATATATATATATATATATATATATTACCTGTTTATTAATTAAATAACCAGTGTTCTTGACTTGTTCTCGGCTGCATGCCTAGAGTTTTGCCAAGGATGCAACTTCAAGGTTTTCTTTATTAAATATTTTACAATCCTTTTCCTTGAAAGTAGGGGGACAGTGTTGCTGCAATACATCTAAAGTTGTGTTATTGAAAGCTGAAAGGATTAAAACCATATGGTCAAATGACCTAGCTTAAGGCTCACCCTCAACTATCATATGTCCTTAGATGTAATGACTTGAAATTGTTTTATAATATACAATTAAGTAGAGAACTGAATTCATACTTGTGAAACACTTATAATGAGATAATATTGTGAAACTTTAGAATTAAAACAAACAATACCATGTTAGTTGAGTACAGGTTTCTACAAATGTTTCAAGATTCAAAACGTATTTGCACTACCCCTATCAACTATCATAAGTCCTTAGCATCCTTTATATATATATATATATATATATATATATATATATATATATATATATATTAATATTCCTTTTCTTTTCATTACTTTCTCATTGCATTTTGGTGTAGCCGACGGGTTTGCAGCTTAGTGGGAAACTTTACCTAGCTAGCCCTTGTGCCACTATTACTACTTCCATCATCAAAAATAGGACCACATTTCGTACATTCTCATGAAGATTGGTCCCCATACATTGTCCAATTGTACGAAGGCCTGGTCTGTTGCTGCTGCAGCTTCAGCATCATGTTAAGCCAATTCAATTCGAGAAACCATGCGCAGCTGGGTTCACCCAGTGTCAGCATCTGTACTAAAATGACCCGAGCATTCAATGTAGATGTTCGACTAATGGCCTGTAGTTACGAACTTTAGAAGCTTTAAAATTAACTAAAATGAACGAAACCAAGCAATCTTATTCTGATCAGTGGACTCAACTCAAGTATCGGATCCTATGCTGACATTGAAGGTTAGGATTAAGCCTGATCATGAGGCAACTTGCTCTGATATCAGATTCCAATCTCTTATATATGCAGTGCACTATCAGAGAGATAGATCTGTATAGAGACCAAAGTAAATTTTTTCCAGCAAAAGTTTGATGGAAACTAATTAAAGCAATGAACTGAAAAAGAAAGAAAGAATACTGAGTAGCCTATCGGGTTTTTTGCTTTTAAAACATTTCAAATCCATTCGTATTGTGAAACCTGTATTCCAAAAGGGACTTGTCAGACAGTACAATTGTGGAATATCATTACTTATTCACAAACTGAGTATAAGGTAGCTATCTAGAGCAAATTTCTATTGTAAACAGTATTCAATTTTACTATAATGTTTGCTCTTTTAAAACCATGATCATACATATGGAATTAGAGCCTTGAGATAAGAATTAGGGTTTACAATTTTCATAACTTGATGCTGTCACACCCCATATCCTTTGTAATCTTTTTCTCTTTTGATGCTTAGCTTATGGATATGGAAGCATCTCACTAGCTCTAACCTTTTTTGGCTAAGAATAAAGGGCACCATAATTAGAATTCTAATTCATCTGAACAAAAAAAAAATTCATCAGAAATTTCAATAGTATTTAGTTTTTGTAAAGATCCGAACTCAATTTATAAAATATATTTTTTTAACTTGAATCTCACGATTTTATATATAAAAAAAAAAAACAAGTGAAATATGAATTTTTACCAATTTTGCATGATAAAAATGATACAATCTATCAAAACTTTTATAAATTATACTTAATACATGATACATAATCTGCTATTTTTTTTTGCATCATCATTTCATTTGGTGAAGCGTGTTGTGCAGTTTGCCATTATTAAACCAAACAAACCATACATTGATGATAATTTTTTTTTTTATGAAACTATCTATTTTCTTTTCCTGGTTGTTAAGGACAAAATTAGTTGAAAACATTATGACAAAGACAATGACCCATTTTCACTCATCCAATTATACTAAAAGCTGTCAGAATCATACCAGGTCTATTTCTTGACATGGGAAACAACTCTTTAATTTGTGCTTTGTTGAATGAAATGACAGATTGTTTGCTCCAATTTGAAAGCAAATAGCAAAATTTTTTTTTGTTACAAGAGGAATATTAAATACTTAGGGACGGAAGTGCTTGGATTCAAACCCAAAATTTATAATATGCCACAACTCATTCTTAACCACCAGGTCAAGAGACTGTTGGCAAAGCAAATAGCAAAACTTAAAGATTATTAATGATACACCGGAATTTTTTTTTTTTTACAATGGAATGGAAGGTTCTAGTCCCGGAAGAATGAGAATGTAAGTTTTGAATTTTGAATCTCTTTCGGTAGAATTCTCATGTTTTAATTATTATACGTATTCTTTAATGAATTAAGCGAAAATATGTGACATTATATTAATTTGTTTGTGAAGTTCAAAAACTCCAGTAAAAATGTATTAGATACTAATCCTATTATTAATTGTAAAACATAATTTTTTTTTTAATAATTGGAGTAGGAGGTTAAGAGCTAACGTTGTTTGAAGCGAACCCAAATCTTATAATATATTACAATTCTTTCTTAATTATTCAATTAACAAGTTGTTGGCATGGTAAAACAGATTGGAACCTGTAATGAACTAAAAAAATTCGGACGAGTTCATTGAATTGATTAAGTTAAGAATAGTGGAACTGCCTCATAGTTTATTGGTGAGTTGTAGGCCTTCTTTGGACAAAATTCAACTTCTCTCGGGCTATGATTGAGCCATGGTTCCATAAAATTCAGTAGGAAAAGATCGGATTCAATTAACCCCAAACCATGTCAATGTAATTGGGCTGATCCATGCTGCCTGTGTTATAGCAAGATATTTCTGTCAACATCTACTCGTAGCCTGCTGGGGCCCATAACAAAAAAAAAGAAGCAAAGCTTGTTTGGGCTGTGCTCCAAATTAATCATAGCCATGGCCCATGAATAGGATTTGAAGATTACTCTCTTCACCATTTTATTATTTCAAGTTATATTATATATAATGAATCAGCCATTATAAACCAAATACTAAGATTATGAAGTTAATTTAATTTAATTTTATTTGACTTTGGATGTCCGAAATCCCTAACAAAATCAAGCTATATTGTTGTGGTATGTCAATCATAGGCTTTTGATGGACCACAATTCCACTAATATCACTCTTCCAGCAACTAGCTAGGCAAGGTCCCATCAACGTAATTTAACAATTATATCGGTAGTTAATTTCCCTTTAGTAATTTTTTTATATATTCCGCGTTGGTAAAAAAATCAAAGTTAAAATAAGATGGAAAAAAACTTAAAAAGAAAACATTTGTAAAGATATGACAACAAAATTGATAGAATATATTACCTTGACTAAGAATGAATAGATGAGAAGACTTCGTATCGACAATTTAATATAAATTTATATATTGATTCACTTAATTTATTTTAATCTATTAGTATAAAAATTCTGACGATAATGATGATAATTCCGCGTTAATATCCTATCTTTTTTATTGCTTCCCACTCCAATACACTCTCAAACATGCCTGAATGCATGAAATATTATTACTACGGAATGAGCCTGTTAATATCTTATCAATTATATAAAATACAAAAATCATCATGTTATAATTTGTATAGGTACGTCAAATATAAAATATTATTGTAATTTTCATAAAATACATGACATCACTCTCTAATCAAGCTTCCACACTGCCTAAAACAATTGGCCATTTCTCTCAGAAAAAGAGAAATTTGTTTAGGAAGTTATAATAAAATAAGAACGGAGCTGTCCCCTCCCACAGGCCACAACATTCCTGAGACCCCACGGGAGTGAAACTTCCATGAGCAACAGCCCATGCCCTTAGGACCCAATTCCAAAGTTAATTGATCCATTATTTTAATTAATTTAATTTATAATAATACCATATGGATATAAAACTATTGGCCCATGTGTGTTATATAAAGATCTATGTTGACTTTAATTTGGATGGTACCAACCATTCAACTTATTTCAAATTAACAAGGATAAAGTTCAAGAAAAATAAGACAGAAATTATGAAAATTGGATAGGGCAAAGCTTTAAATCATCATTACTAGTGCTAGTCTATAAAAATATAATATTGTTGACTAAAGTTCCATAAAATCATGAGTATTATTTTTATTTCATGTGATTTTCCAAACTTCATTGATGGATTAGTAATTTACATGAAAAAAACATATACATTTACTTTTTTCTATTCAAAGTACATAAAACAAAAAAAATCAAATTAACCCTAAATCATACAGCAATCAATTTGTTGTTATCTGAATGGCAAGTTGTCTTGGTGCAAAAATTTTTTGTTCCTTTATATTTTATAATCATCATCTTCATTGGCCCCTTTGAGGATATTTAAAATCAATAGAATATGCTAATATTTTCATCATTAATTTTTTATTTCACAAACGGATACAATAAATTAATATGTGATTAATTAAAAATTATTTTAAAAAAATAATTATTAAAAGACTAAAATATTTATGATGTTGAAATTATTAATCAAAGGTAAATATGTTTTTTGGTACTTTTCAAAAGTGGTATCAAAATTTACCTAAATCTTCTAAAATGAAGATCCTTGAGGTGAGATATTAAGATCAAAATAAATCCGAATTAAAGTGAATATCTCTCTTTTATGAACATGGAAAATTTTCACGAATCCTATGTCGAAAAGTGATCGAATGGTTTTGGATTCACAAATTAAAAGTAATCGTTAATCTAATAAATATATCTTTTAAATTGAAAACAAACGTGAACCCGAATCAGACTTTTTGAACAGCGGTCACCGTCTAATAAAACATTACAATTTTATAAATTCGAGTACAGGAGGGTACATGACGGATAAGTAACCAAATGGAATATATGGTCGTGGAAAGAATCCATTCACATTCATAATCTTTATAAATACTAGTGCAGCCTTTTATTTTTATAATTTTTCTCTGATAAATGCTGAAAATCACAAAAGCTCATTTGAATTGAGCACCCCAAAGAGGCTTATAATCCTAGCTCCCGGTCATATAAAAGCTCAAATTTAACCTTGTTTAATGGAATAATTCGTGTTAATTGAGAGGGCAAATGGTACTTTTCTTGACCATTGAACTAAAAGTAGTGGTGTGCTCAAGTAAATAAATAATGTTGTATTATAAAACAAACTAAAATAGAGAGTGAGATCT
The DNA here is from genome assembly GCA_031772115.1 of Heritiera littoralis. Classification (NCBI taxonomy): domain Eukaryota; kingdom Viridiplantae; phylum Streptophyta; class Magnoliopsida; order Malvales; family Malvaceae; genus Heritiera; species Heritiera littoralis. Next base: position 1,859,450 of record JAPDPK010000026.1, on the reverse strand, counting down.
TTGTCTGCACATTGTTTGGGGTGCATCGTGGTCAGCCATTGATGGGCACAGTTGGCTTGGATTTGATGCTTTGGTCCCCCAAACCCTCTCTTGCTCTCTCTCACTCAATGCTGAAACACAGACTTCCCTTTAACGTGCACGACGGGTTTCTTTCATGTTTGCCAATTTGGAATCTCTTGTCCTGATGTGGTGGGGTCGTCATCGACTGAACAAGTGTGGGTGGGTAGTAGGCCCCATTGCCCCCAATTCCCTTCTCTCTCTCATTCCACTGCTTAAAATTAGATTCGATAATCTCAAATATGATATAAAAATATCATGAATAAAAAATATAATATAATACGAGTTAAAATTTGATAAAAATTATATGTATATATATATATATATATATGACAAACTAAAAAAATTACATTTGATATGTTAATATGAATTTTTTGTATTTTATATGATATAAATAAAAATTTTATATATATATATATATATGAATCGTCAAATCTATTTAAAGTTGACAAAGAAACATGTCCCTTACTGCTATGCTTCCTCTCTCTCTTTCTTATTTCTCCACGTTATAAATGTACAAAAAGAAGAAAAAAATTAAAAATCTGCTGAATAAGGCACCCACTAGCCATCTCAATGTAAAGGAAGAGCCAAAGACAAAGAAATAAGGTTTCGCTTTGAAATAATGAAGTGTCCATGGAACATTGTGGGAAGTAAATAACGAAGAAAGGTCAGAGATATTACATTGGTTGGTGGCTGTTTTTGATAAGCAATGGGTGGGTTAAATTGGGGATGTGTCACATCTTGCCCACCCCCCATGTTTTCTTAAGTTGACACAATACATTAATTTTTGTTAGTACTACTACTACATGCGTGTATGAAAAGATTTCCATTAACTTGCTTAAGATAGTCTTGTTTGTTAGAACAAAAAAAAAAAAAAAGATAGTCTTGTTTGAATTTTTTGTCTTTGCCCTTTTCCGCTTGATCAGTTGTTGTTTTGTTCTCATATTGTTTAAGTAGTAATTTATGATTATATAAGAAATTATGGAATGCCAAAAGTAATTATTTCTTTTCAAATGAGAAAACATATATGAAAGAATAGGGATATGTCATTCTTATATATAGCAATAAATTTTATGTTTGGTTTTTTTTTTTGTTCGAAATTTTATGTTTGGTTGGTAATCTAATGTTTATCTTATTATATTGTCTTCAAATGGTTAATGAATAATTAATGTAATAATATTTTAATGACTAGAGATCATTCTTTTCTTCCAATTCTCTTCAATGATTCTTAATTAAGTTTAATTTAATCCGTGGTGTCATCCTACAAGCAACTTGGCACTAAGGAGTAAATAGGTACCCTATAAACGGGTACTCGATAATACCCGACCTTATTAAATAAGGTTAGAGTAGTTAATAATCAGGGTAAGGTTCGGGTAGTGATCTTAGGATACCTTATTACTCGAAACGATTACAAATAATAATTTTTTAATATTATTATATATATTTTTATTTATAAAATATTTATTATTAATATAATACTTAATTAAATAAATTCATTAAGTATTTTAATTATGATTTTTAACATTAATTTATTTTTATGAGTTAATTTAAATGTATTAATTTAATTTTTCTTAATATTAAATTTAAATATAAAATTAAAAGTCAAACTTTGACTTAATAAACGAGTATTTAACGGGTTCGGATAGTTAAGCGGGTAGTTCTTATATTAAATGGTAGGATTCGGATAGTAAAAATAAAAATAATTGAATATTTAATCGAGTTCGGATATTTTAAAATATAATCTAGTTCGGATTCAGATACTTCAAAATTCATGAGTACCCGCCCGTTTATCTCTACTTGGCACTAGAAACGAGTAATAAAAAGAGGAGTTAAACTATATAAAATTAAAAAGTATTCATAATTTAATTACACAGGCTTTGAATTATTATTATTTTAAGAGAGAGTATGCAAAAATAATAATGGGATGTTAGGCAGAGGAGAAGATCCCTTGAAACACTACAAAATCCAGTTGTTTCCTAGGCTTATACTTTCCTTTTTCTCTTCTTTAGACACTTAGTATAATTAAGCTGATGAGCTGCCCACCACATGGCCCTGCAACTCTTGTTTTCTCTGACACCATTAACGGTTTCCTTCTTTCTTTCTTCTCTTAGAAAACCAAATAGCAGAAGAGCAATGGAAGTTATGGAACACACAGCACAGCTACAAAGAAAGAGCCCTCATGAATAAAGCGTGGTCTGCACTTTTTTTTCTCTGTGTTTGAGTCTGAGATGGATGTAACTTAGCCTAGAGACTTCCTTCCACTTGCTGTTCCTCTTGTCGCTTTCTCTTGGAATTTCCAAATTCTCTCTAGCAATTTGCTTTTATAATATATGTACACACAGATATAATCCACATGAGCTCTTTGTTATGAACTGTCGTATATTAATTTGACAAATTTTATCATGCATGCATATTCAAAACATTTTTAAATACGATACAATGATAAAATATATATAGATATGACTAAAAGATATAAAAAATACGAATTAAAATTTAATAAAAATTGTATATAACAAATTTTGTTTTAAACGTAATGACGTAAAATTTTTTACAACATAATTTTATATGATATGTACAAACTTAAATCATATACATAAATTACAAATTGCGATACACATATATTCTATATACATGTCTATAAACATACGTTAAGGTGTAATGATTGTAAAAATTTTGCTAAATTTCTTCGCTTTTGAGACATTTACTTAATCGGCACCAACAATGGCCACATTGTGGATAATGATGATGTCCCGTGAGAAAGCAGAAGACTGCACTGATTTGCGCCTTTGGATCAGGGTACAATAGATTATTTCCTGTTGATCACCAAAGCACCGTACAAATAAATCAGATCGGTAATTAATTCTTCTTCCAAAATGATTCCAAACTTTATTTTTTTCCTTGGGTAGGTGCATGAAAATTTATATACTTTATACAGTGCAAATATGAAAAATATTTGAATTAGTACACTGTAATAATGGTGAAATAAAGTAAAACGAAGTGGGATTTGCTGCTGCATTGGGGCATGGAGCACTAGGGATTCCCTCTTTCTTTCTATATACAAAGGAAAGGAATGTTACGTGTAATAATATGTGTAGTAGTTTCATGCCGTGTTTTTCCTTTTTCTTGAACTTCTCAAGATTCATTTCTTCTGCTGCTTTTCTTTGCTGTCTTCTTCTTGGATTTTTGAATATAAACCAGACCCATCACGTGAAATTTGATTAACAAATCAAATGTGTGTGTTGTTTTAATGGCTAATCAGATATACCTGGGTCAGTCATAGTAAAGCTTCATAACCATCAACGAAGACTCACGTCGCCACCTGCTGTTTGTCTGTTTACTCTTTGTTTCAACGAATCCTTTGAGAGAAATGTTGAGTAACTGTGAGAAGATGGTTGTCATCTCTTCAACTACTAACGAATGGCCACAGGTTTTTCACTTTCTCTCTCTCTCTCTCTGAATCAATTATTAGACAAAGCTTGGCCCCATTTTTGTTGCTTTGCTTTTGGAAGAGAATATCTATGGTGTGTTGTTATTTTACCAAAGAACACCTCATTCAACTTTCTTTCTTTCTTTTCTTTTCGTTTTTGGCCTCTCTGGTTGCAGAACCATATAGATGAGAAAGACTTGATGGCGTCAACGGGTAGGCTTATGGAGAAACCAAGCCAAGAACAACAGCCACAGCAGCAGCAGCAACAGCAGCAAGCTCTCAAGTGTCCCCGCTGTGATTCATCAAACACCAAATTCTGCTACTACAACAACTACAGTTTATCACAGCCGAGGCACTTTTGCAAGGCTTGTAAGCGTTATTGGACTAGAGGTGGCACTTTAAGGAATGTTCCTGTGGGTGGTGGATGCAGGAAGAACAAGCGTGTGAAGAGACCTGCTTCAGCCATTGATGGAGCTTCTCCATCTTCTGTCGCGAATCCTAACCCTCCATCTCAACCTCAAATCGATGTCTCTTCAACCTCAAGCCACCATATCAACCCTTTGTTTTATGGGTTAGCTAATAACCCTTCTGATATAAATCTTCCATTCCCTCGTTTCAATTCAAGAGTTTCAGGTGTCGAAACTGTCAGAGGCTATGATCTCCAGCCTCAATTGAATGCTCTTGGATTAGGGTTTTCTTCTGGGATTGTGTCTAGTGATACTGGGGATACTGATTATCAAAATGGTTTTAACGCTAACCCGACAAAGCAAATCCAGGATTCCATCTCTTCAAATCCACTCCTTTCAAGCTATTCCAATATCTTTGGATCTTCATCTTCTAGCACCACCAGTACACCAACCATTACTTCTTTGTTAGCTTCTACTCTTCACCACCACAAATTCATGAACAGTGGTGTCAAAAACACTCAAGCGCCTAACCATTTCCAAGCCTTAGCACCTTTCCAAGATCTTCAAATCACAGGTAATGCTCTAAATGGGCTAACGATGAAAGATGTCAAAGTCGAAGAAGCGCAAAGCAGAATGGAATGGAATGTGCCATGCCAAAATCAGCTCGAGCAATCAGTTTATCCGATCCTGCGGTTTATTGGAACGCAACAAGTGTCGGTGCCTGGCATGATCCAGCGAACATCGGGTCCTCAGTCACTTCTCTGATCTAGCAAAACTAGAGTTCTTATTCATCAAACTGTCTCCCTCTTAGTCTTGTTTTTTTTGTTCTAGCTTTAGTTTCGGTTGATTACCACTGTCAGCAGTGGATTCTATGATCATAGTGGGGGTGGGATTAAAAAGAAGCAAAAAAGAATAAAAAAAAAGCTCTAATATTTAAAGTTGAGTATTAAAGCATGGATGGGAGAAGATTGGATCGGAGCGATCATGTCAGCTGCAAGACTTCAGCCTACAGTTTTGTCATCAAAGGTTGAGAATCCCTATTTGCGCTGAGAGGAACCTCGGATCCTCTTCATCTCATCTTCATCAGCCATCAGTCATCACCATCTGCGCTGTGTTGAAGATGGAGGCTTAGCTCCTTTTTCTGCAACTTTTTAGTCCAGTAAGTTTGGCTTCTATTTTGTATGTATACATTGCATAACATGTTCTTTTCTTTTCCCTAATGTACTGTTATTATTAGGCTGGGTTTTGGGGTATATGTTGCAGTCCTCAGTAAAAGATCAATGAGGAACTAATTTTTTTTTTCTTTTCATTTTGTGGTTTTGGGTATAATTAATGGTATAGAAGAGAGGGAGATTTCAGATTTGTACCTGCAAACTGCAATGTGCGCTCTTATTTACCGTGATTGGTCTGTTTTCGAATTTCTTATTCTTAGTGTCACTGATACGAGCTTTGGTTGCCTTCTAAAATCTGTTAACCTTAAAGCTGCAGAGCCAATACTGATATCCACAAGATTCAGAATCGTGTATGAATATATACACTACAATATCGATATTCGAACATTAGACCTGCAGAATTCTCACACGCTAAAAGTCAGAAGCATAGCTATTTGAGCCATGTTGGAAGCCAATGTCTGTCTTTTTTGTCAAGCCAAACTGGGAATAGATTGGCTATTTTTAGTTTAAGGGATTGGATTTTAGCACGCTGGCCTTAATGCATGCGCTGTTCATTCCCTGCTGGTTTAGGATTATTACATTCGAGAGAGTAAGACTGAAAGAGAGGTACAGACATTGAGAAACAGCTGAGTTGTTCCAGGGATGCTTAGATGAGAGACAGTAAAGGGAGATTTAGCCCACTACAGTACTTGGATTTTAGCAGCTTGCCTGCATCCGAGGAAAACACCAATTCCCTTACCACTTAGTCCCTCGGTGTCTGTGTGCTGTTTGACTGCTTGTGTTTTGTATCTGTGAATTTGTGTTTAGAATAGAAAGGGAAAGATCAGAGAACATGGGGACCTAATGTCTCATGAATTAGTTCTTTCTCCTCTTCATAATAATAATAATAATAATAATAATAATAATAATAATAATAATAATAATAATGTAATTGTTAGATATAATCTTAATTACCATATTCTACATTAAAAAATAATCTATGTCCAATGTACGTAGTAATTTATAATACAATATATTCAGAATTTTGACGCGTTTAATGTTAAAATAAAATATTTCTTGAAATAGCACTTAACAAATGGTAAATCAATTAAAAAAATCCAAGAAATGAGATGTGAGAGCTGATGTCTTGGACTCCAAACCCTACTTTGGTTGTGATGTACACTTTAAAAGCTGCTAAAATCAAATACTATGAGATTCTCAACACCTTTTCATGGGAGTGCTGGTAGAATCCTGATTAATTAGCAGGCCAAAGAGATCAGTGAAATTGATAATATATAGTTGTAACAAAAAAAAACTGATAATATATAGTAATAAGAGAGTTATATGCAACATTTGATATTCAGCTATTTATGCTGAAAATAATTTTTCACTTTCTTTAAATCTTCCTAGAGGCTCTAAGCTCACATGTAGGAAGGATACTACAGCCGGCTAGGGATCCGGATGGAGTAAGGCAAGTATTTTGAAATACTGTCTTGTCTCGGAACCTAGAAACAACTGTAAGAGTACTATATAAATTGTTCTCAAAACGATTTAATATTCGTTTTCCATATAGTAAACCATTTATTTCTCGTCAGTATAATTTTAAAATTTTAAGGTTGTGATGAAATTATTCTGAAAGCATTTGCATCACTGGATCAGTATTAGAAGTCTATCGTTCTGAACTATTTACATGATTCAGATGGTTGCAAAGCCTTGCCTTTTGTGTCTATCTTGTCAGGCTAGCCATGGCTGAATCCTCAAAGAAAAAGGTCAATCACGGGCTAGACATACAGATAGGAATCCTCTTGCAGCTTATGCATCTCTTAATTCATAATTTTCAGGTAGTTCTTGCCGTGAATCTGTTAAAACTAAAACAATTTAATTTGATATTTTTTCCTTATATATAATATCTCATTAGATAATTAGTAATTGTGAATCATAAATGCTATTTTTCTCAGTACATATAATTTTCTACTACACAACTGGTGATAGTTCTGTCCCATCAATCTAACCCGTGTAAGAATCTCAAGTTGTAGTCATTTGATTTTCTGGTGCAGGAAGAGACTTGGGTATACAAGCTCTAGATTGTTTAATTAAGCCTTAATTCTCTATTATCCTTGTATATTAAGAATAAAAAACAAAAAAAAATGTATTTACTCTGTTAAACCATTGCGAAGGAAGATCTTATAGATGCATATTGTGTGACAGTAGTACAGGTCACTACCAAAATCATGTTTACTATTAACGACGGAAATTTTTCATCAATAATTACCGACGAATACTAACAAAACATTGTCCAAAAAAATCAAATAATAATATGCTTCATAATTTTCACACATCAATTTTTTTTTTAATTTGAGCTGTTTTGAGTGTGTGGTATGTATGTCTTTAATTTACCAATAACTCAGCATGAGTTTGTGAAATACTCTTCCAGCAAATATTGGCTGTGGTTTGCCGCAAATTAATGGGACAGCAAGTATCCAACCAATGCTGCATGGTGAATTAAAAAATGGTGCCGAATAAGGAAAATGAGAAACTTCCACCATCGGATTTCCAGCTTCGAATGACCTCCACGGACCACCGCCATGTTCTTTACCAGTACCTTTGCGGCCTACTTATTGCTTTGTTGCTACTTGCTGCTTCTCTTTCTAAACCCTAAAATATGCTCAAACTTCACACCGATATTTATAATTGCCTACTTATAATTATATATATTTATACTAGTTCATAAATATTGCATTTATAGACATGTTGAGTGTATTTTTATATATATATACACGTTGCATTATTAATTATATCGTACAAAATTAATAAGTACGCAATTCTAAAGCCCGATGGCAGTGAAGTTTGAGCATATTTCTGTCAAATTTAGATAAAGATTATGTGGAAAATAAACAAATAGACCTCAGAACCCATGATTTTTAACGATAAAGATTTAATTTCTTGCACAAGGTGTATTTTGTTCAAATGAATTTGAGAAAAACAAGTGGAATTTCTACCTAAATTACTTTATTATACTATCATATATTCACGGATTGCTAAAAGAGCAAATGCGTTGCAATCAATCAAGTATGCAGTAATTAAAAGTATTCAATGATTCTTCGTTTGAGTTTGACTTTGAATATTTTTTAATTTGAAAGTCCTATAAATTTAAAACTGTGATAAAAAAATTACTTTCATTAGAATGTAATATAACCCCGAAAGTAGGCCTACCCAAATTAGGACGGTGTGTCGTACGTGTAATAAGAAACCTAAGAAGTTCAGAATCAAATTTATCTGCTAGTTTTACGAGTTGGTTGGGTCGAGCCATGGCCCATGGAAATAGACTATGTGGTGTCTCTAGGATAGAATGAGGCTAGAGCGGTGTGCTGCTGCCAACGCTGGCAGGCTGGGCGTCCCACTTGTCCCATTGCTTTCAATGATAACTTGTAGCATACGTGAGGTTGTCTGGGGGGACCAACTTCATCTTTTACTCTCTTATCAGCTTAAATTTATTTCAGTTTTCGATTTACTTTCATGTTTCAGATTCAGAATTGTCGAACTGACAAAACCCTGATCTACCAGCCCTGAAAAAGCAGCCGAGTGTTTGTGGTTGAGCTCATTGCTACGTCAATTTCATGTTACTTGGCTCTACATTCGTGCCTTTGTCATCAAGAAATCTGGGCTTTTCTGAAAGTATAATTAATCTGTGGGCTTGCTACTGGTCCGATCATGAATCAACCATAGCTACCCTGATCTCAATTGCTGAGTTGAAAACATCAAGATTTTCATCTTTTTGACCATTGAAACTCTTCTCTGGGTCTCAAAATGCTTTTCCATAAATCATCTTTTCCCATGGCTCAATAGTTTGCAACATACTTTTTATATTTTGCGAAAGAGGCCATGATTTGAGAATAAAGAGAGTTGCAATTGGTAAAATTTGAACTCAAACTTACTGGATACTACCTCTTAAAATTTAAGAATATTTGTATGAATTATTTGAATTAGACTTCATATTCAATAATTTGCAGCAGAGGTTGCAGATACTAAAATTTGAACTCAGACCTATTGAATGCTATCTCTTAAGATTCTCTGCATGAACCATTGGAATTAAGTCCAAATTCAATGGTTTGCAACAAAATTTCTTTGTGTGTGTTGCTATCACAAACATTTCACAATATCTGCTGACATAATCAGCAGAAGACAATTAGACAAAGGATCTCACTCAATTACCCTAATTTTGGCGTTGACAATGAGAGTTCACAAGTTTTATTATTAACAAAGAATAAAGAATCAAAATTGAAAAGAAAAACCCAAATCAGTCTCAATCAAAAGCTTCTAAAATCCACCAACTACATTGCCATTTAGCAATAATTTAATCGAAGTGAATTCATAAAAGATTGTATTGCAAGCCTGACCAAATCATTCTTTTAGAGCCATGGGGAAGAGAACAAGTAGTCCAATACTAGGCAAATGCGGGCAGAGGACACGAGCAGTTGAGGAATATTGAATTTAATTATGAAAAGAAACTGTGATCTCATGGATTCATACCTTTGCTCCACGCAACTTGAGAGAGAACATAGAACGACTAGGGCAAGAATGCGTATTGGAGTCGCATTTGGGTCGTGTTATGGCGTCAACCCTTGACTTCCAAGGAAACCCCATGTTGCAAAGGTTATTGAAATATCTTTTGGAATTTTCAGTCAACCTTATCTTCAAAACATTGATAAGAATTACGGATTTTGTTGTCTTACAAAATCACGTCTTTAGCCACACTTGACTGTAAGAAATAGGAATGAAATAAAGTTTTGACAAACCCGCAAGCGCAATGGCGAGGAGTTTTCTTTTCTTATTAACTAGGAATAAAACTCTCAAGGCATCATATCGATATAAAAAAAATTACTTCGAAAAGGAAAATTATTTCAAACAAAACTTGAAGATATTTCTGACCGTATAAAATAAAAAAGTTTTGACAAGATTGTATCTACCAATATGAAAATGAAGTGACCACGACAAGGGCAAACAAAAACTGCCTTTAGAAATGTGTTTTGAGTTTGACTGTTTTTGCATTTGAAATGACAATGAAGTGAAAATATTTCCACTTCAACACTTAGGTCATATAATTACTTAATTGGCATCCCTTTTATTTGAGTACGTACTAAAGAATTTCTAAACTTATCCAAACATGTTCTGTCTAATGTTGAGCAATTTCTATCAAAATCACAATTCTATAGAAAGTTCTCTGATCTACATGTTTGAACTTTTTTAATTTTTTTATTTTCAAGAAAGGAAAAAAAACAAACTTCTAGTTGCAGGAGTTTTAAGAAAATTTGATCATAGAATGCTTGAAATCAACATGAAGTCCTATCTTAATTAAGTTTTAATTTATGACTATTAATTGATTTGATAATATTAAAATTCCCAAATCAACCATTTTGTTAAAAATTTTTAAAAAGAAAAGTAGACATAGGCTTAGTTTGGATGCCCGGTTGCATCCGGTGCAGTGAGATCGGGCATAAAAGATAAGAGTTGGTGGAAGGGTACCCTTTCACCCCTAGTTTTAATTTTTTTTTAATTATTACTTTTTCACAATTAATTATTTCTATCGATCTTTCCATATTTATTTTCCTCATATTTTTAAAAGCCACTCAAAAATCAGAATTCGAAGCTTGTAATAATCATGTTAAAAATCAATGTAAACCTATGCATGCACATGGATATCGTCCGTATTATTACATTCCATTCCATCGAGAAGATGCAATGTCATAATACACACACATATATATAAGTGAATAAAAAAGCATAATTGGAAAACATTTCTTCTTGGCTTTTAAAATATAGTTAATTATAACATATAATCATATCCACTGTATCCAAAAATAAAAAGAGGTATATATTGACTTGAATATGCAGAAAATATACTCTATCTCTATGAAAGTGCCCGTACCATTGATTTAGTTATTTTTTAATATAAAGGAGGTCACATCTTAAGAATTAAAAAAAAAAATCACTAGTGTTCGAATATGGCTTCAAATTTACCCAAAATCACATGATTCAACTAAATTAAACCCGGCATCAATGACTGATCATATTGATTTCTTTTTATGAGTAAAGACAGCCAAAGACTATGACAAAGCATTAGCATTTAGCAGCAAGATGTTTGGTGAACTGACCAGAACGATCGTGATTCACGGGAAAAGGCCTGTCTGACTAGTCCACAAAGACCATTTGTCCCGGAGGTTGAACAACAAAACCGACTGACCAAATGATGGGAGAATGGGGCCTTAATTTGCCTTTGAGTCCCATACCGATCGATGGGATGTTTGATATGAAGTGGAGCAAGCAACCCACTAAGGAATGCTAATAATACTTGGTTTAATTTGTCAAAAAGAGGCGAAAAAGAACTGGGGCCTGAACTGAAGTACTCGACGTCATGGAAATGTAGATGTGGTAAAGCTCGACAGTGGATCGTTCCTCCATGCATTTGTCACCCAAATCCTCCCTTTTCAAAAGGGTTGTTGGCAAAATAACAAAGAGAGCAAGATGAGTGGGAAAAGATGATTCACTGCTGTTTGCGTCCATGCCATGAGATTGTTTTGTCATCGAATGAACTGCGAGGTTAGCGGCCAATGCTTACTATATAAAGTTTCTTAGAAATCTCCTATGACCACGACGTGAAATGTCTACTAAGAAAATGACCACCGATCTACTTGTGTTCCATTTTTCAATACTAAATCGAGGTTAGGCTTTACTTTATAAAACGGATAAAAAAAAAGTAAAGAAGAAAATTTTATTAATTTAATGATTAGATTTTATAATTTTTTTATTTTGTAGTTTAATTCTTAATTTAATACATTTTCTTTCATCACTTTTTTCTATTAAACAAAGCTTTGTATATGGTCTCATACTTTTTTTTTTTTAATGAAACATACATTTGATGTACAATATATGGATAGCTTGGTACAAAAACAGATGCTGTCCAGGTTCTACTTCTATTGTAATAGTATCTTATCCTCGAATATTTTGTAAAAGAGCATTGGAATTCTTATTAGACTTAATTATTGACATAACATATATATATATATATATTACATCACATACACACGCCATGAATAGTGAATATTACAAGGATATCAAAGGTTCTTGAAAGTTCAACGTGGATGCTTCCTCTTTGGGCAGACTTGGTTTAGCGGGTATAAGCGGGGTTCTTAGGAACTCAGAGGGCATCATCAAGCTTATTCTCAAAGAATATCGGTGTTGTGGATTCTAACTTGGCGGAAACGATGGCTATTGTGGAAGCTCTCTTCACTTTTGCTCAGACAAATATCAATCTTACTCCAAATCTTATTGTTGAAAGTGATTCAAAGATAATCATTTTTGGCTTAATAGAATTAATGAAAGTCCTTGGAGATTCAACAACCTTATGAGCAAACTTCTCAATTTATTCTCGAGTTTGAGGTCGTTTTCTTTTTACCATGTATTTTGAAAGGCAAACAAGCTAGTTGATTACTTTACTAAATCCAATGTCAATAGAAGTTCGAATTTGATTGTTTGGTCGTAAGCTTGTAACCATCCTTTTCTTGGATGTTGTGCTGTAACTTTCTCCTTTTGATTATATAAGAGAATGTTAGGAACAATCACTTTTAATATTTTTATTTTTATTGGGCTATATCACTTTTTATTTTTACGTGAAAATGGATTATTCATATAGAAGTAAAAAGTTAAAACATGTGAATGCTAAAAAATACTTTTCAAGTAATTTGTAATTATATGTAACCAGTTTTTACGTAAAATTAAAAAATGACTTGACCCAATAAAAATAAAAATGTTAGAAGTGATTGTTCTTAACATTCCTCGATTATCTAATAATAATTTTAACTTTAAAAAAATATTTCTCGAGAAAATCAATAAAAAAAGAATTCTAAAACTTAAATATATGTCGCTGTTAATGCTAAGGAAATATATATTCCATCAATTAACTTATTAATTATTAAAAATTTATATATTTTTAAAAGGAGCACGTATTACATAATGTGATAATTAGGTACTATTTTTGTCTCATGTGGAAATGGTAACTTTTCAAGCCTTTCCTACTGTTTTTGAAATGCATTGCTGAAGATTTTACTATTTAATTTATTCATTAAAATACAAAGAAATGATGGATGAAGGAAAGATTGATTAATAAAAGAGAAAAGAAGAAAAGAACAAAATGACCACTTTGACAAAAAACCAGTCCTAATTATTACCTTGACTTCCAAAACCGAGCAACTGGTTCAGCCAGAAATTCCCATGCACAAATCTTATGATGCCCCAGGGACAACATGAATAATGTGTCAACCATATTTTTGGTTTGAATATAGGGATTTTTTTTTGTAAAAAACTATAATTTAATTTTGAAAATAAATTGAAAATGTTATCGGTGTTAAGGTTTAAATTTTATATTAATTGATATTACGTATTCAAACCAAAACTACCAAAAACTTACTAATCGAGTGGCCAAAGAGAATCATAGTACTCTGTAACAAGCTTTAAACTCATCCCTTATTCCTAACGTAGCCCTTCTTCCAAATATAAAAAAAAAAATCAAACCAATTATTAAGTTGGGCAATGCTACTTTCTCCAACTCTTAATTTACAGAATGTAGGGTGATAGTAATAAACATTTATAAATTAATTTATTGATATTTATTTCTTGTGATTAAACAGAATATTAAATTCATTAATTTATTTTTTACCTAATTTACATTAATTCGGAGGAATGTACTTGACTTTCGTGTATACTCCTTTTTATCTAATTCGAGCATTGTACCTAGCTATTGCAATTATAATAATTAATTTGACCCAAAATGAGTAATGAAATCAACAGGTTTCATTTCTAAAATTGGCCAATGGTGGGTTATATGACAAAATTTTAATATTTCACTATAAACATTTATTATTTTAGATAAAAATATAATTTAATGCAACATAAATATTAATAATGCACCGAGATTATCAGATTTAACAGAAGAATTAACATAATGGAGGATTATTCATGGGTTGAGATGATTTGCTCGCTCCCATGGTGAATGCTGACGTAATCTCTTGCTAAGTATTGCTTCAAATATATTTAATGGCTGGTGTGGTGTACGGCAAATAAGCTATGGGATATTTGGGTGATTGGGTCGTCTTCTCTCTGCACTGCTTATATTCTCTGGCCGAAGATCTCACCATTGCAGACCGAAGATTTGCTTTACTTGGAAAGCACAATACCCACCTCCACGCCCCCCACCAATCCATTCGCTCGCATCATTTTCAACCTCATTCTGTCTTCCATAGACTGAATAAAAAATTCATCGCACATTCTTAAAAACCTTTCCATTGGGAAAGGTCAAACGTTAAGAGGTCTTTGATTACTTTAGCTTGATTCTCTGCTTGTTTCGAGATATTTAGTCACTCCAAATAGTGCTTTGGATGTTGCTGCTGTACCTCTCCACCAAATCCGATGCGAGTGCTGATGAGAGCGAATTGACAATTTCAACCTCCCCGGAGTTTCTTCTCCGGGTGATGATCAAACAGAATCATGCAGGTGCGCGTGTATAATTGGTTTGGTTTGTATTGAAAGATGAATATTTCATGTCATACTCAAGGTTGTTTCTACTAGTTTAATTATTACACGGCAACAGTTCTGGCAGAAGAATCCTAAGTTGTCTGTGGATAGATTTGATAATCTCATATACGATACGAATATACGATACGAACACGATATGAATAAATGACACGATATGAATAAATGACACGACGAAATAAAATTAATATATGAATATAATAAAAGTTAAAAATAATATTTTAAATTTTTTGTGTCCACATAAATTTAAACACAAATTTAATATTTTACACGACATGAACACGATTTTACATGATACGAAAACAAATTATGAACACGAATTATCAAGTCTATCTCTAGGTGTTTGAGTTTGCCAACTAGAATGTAACCGGGCAATTGAATTATAAAGTGCTAATAATGGGTTTAATTAGAATAATTCAGTATTAAGTTTTAGTTTAATTTTATTTAAAAACTTAAATTTAACATTTGATTGAACTTAATCATTTAAATTCAAACTTAATTTGATAAAATATTTAAATATTTCAAACTTTATTCGATATATTTGATTTGTAATTTTTAATTATATATTATAAAATATTAAAAATATATATTAAAATATTGATCAAATTTGTAAGTTAAATATTAAAATATTTAAATTTTAAACTTTACTCGTTGAATAATTTAAATTTATTTAAAAAAATAAACTTAAATTAAAATAATCATCAAATCAATTTAAATAATTCACTAATAATTTATCTCATTTACCATAATCACCCGGTGACCCGATATCGATCAAAGCATTACAAGGAGCAGTTCAGTTACATGATGAAGACAAAACCAATCTTGTCTAACAACTTTTACTAAGACATCAGCTCCACTATCCATGCGCTCTTTCTCAGTTCTTTCTTCTTTCTGTCGCTGATCTTTTCCGACTTTGTACTCTTGCAAGCCCTACTTAACTACAAAGTAAAGTCACTTGCTTTTTCTGAAACGGAAACTACTAAAGATATTTTGACGCGATACAGCAGAATTAAAGACAATCAAACAAAAGCTCAAACACGAAATTTATACTTGCTTTGTAATATCAAAAAGTTAGAACACAACCAAACCCAACTCAGAAATTCTCTATAGGAGGATATAAACAAGTGGCTATTAATTTTCAGCTATTCTTTCATTTACAGGAAGTAACACCCACACTACAAAATTCTGTCTAAATTCATTTCCTCAAATCGAACGAGATTAAAACCAACCCAGCAAAAGCGACTAAACAGACAATAAATGATGCAATATAGGATATGTGAATGTGAGGTTCAATGGCTTTTTGTATACAAAGGCAAAAAGTTTTCCTTTTTTTAAGTTAATAAGCTGTCTACCTTCAAGCGATTTTCTTTGGAGGGAGATGCAACAATGGCTGAAGAAAAGAACACTACGGAGCCCCATAACCTGGAAGATTAGGCCATCGATTTGGATTCAAGGAAGAAACACCTGTGGTGTTGGTGGAGTTAGTGTTGCCAGCGGTGCCTGTGCTGCTGCTGTTGTTGTTGATACTCCAGAAAGCCGCTTCAGAGACAGTAGGATTAGTGTTGTTGATGAAACCTTGATGCCAATTCTGCTGGGAAGAATCACCAGCATCAGCAGGCCTGCTAGACTGAATTTGATCAGATGGGTACATACTTACGGTCTTTTCTCTATTAGCCATTTGGAAGAATTGGGTTTGCTGAATTGACTGATGCTGGTGCGACCCAAAAGAAGGGACGCCATATCCCTGCAAAAGACCCAAATTTGAAGGATCACCCAAGTCACCTCTACCAATACTTAGAGCCTGATTTAGAGGTTGGTTAAACGGCTGCGGTTGGTTCATTGACTGAATTGCTGCCAAAGATGGCAACCCGCCACTAGGATAATACGATCCCACTGAACAAATAGCAGATGGTGAAGTCGAGCTACCAGATTCTTTGGTTCTCAAACCAGAACTTACGCTGATCATTGGATTAGAAGAGATCATACTTTGCGGTGATGTCAAGTTTTGTTGCAGAGCTTGCTGCTGAGACATCTGCGGCTGGGACCTTGAATTTTCACCGGAAGAAGAACTCTTCGTGCGCTTTCCTTTCCGGCAACCACCTCCCACAGGCACGTTCCTCAGGGTTCCACCTTGAGTCCAGTACCTTCTGCAAGTCTTGCAGAAATAACGAGGCTGCGAAAGACTGTAATTGTTGTAGTAACAAAACTTTGTATTAAGAGACTCACAACGAGGACACTTTTGAGGTGGGTGCTGTTGCAACGGTGGCTGCTGTTGATTCTGCTTCATGTCTTGATCACTATCTTGCTGCATCGCTAGTCTTCTTTCTGATGCTGGTGTTGTTGCTGAATTATTAAATTCGTTTCTCGTTATTCTGAAATGGAATCAAGATTTGGGTTTGCTTTGGTTTGGCTTTGGGTTTGGTGCATGCAAGTTTTGGCTTGAGGCCTGAGAAATGGAGGAGAGGCGTTTCAGATATAGAGCTCTGTGATAACTCTACGTGTCCGCCTCTGGCTCTCGAGAATCTGAAATCTCCACTGTACAAACAAAACCAGGGCGATCGTTACCTTGCGTTGTGTGGATGGATGGATGCCTATCTCTTTTTCTTTTTCTCTCGTATCTCTACCTACCAACCCACCTCAACAAAACCATGGCTAGTTCTTCCCAAGTCTCGAGTATTTAACTTTTTTCCAGCAAAAAAACAAATAGTAATCAAGAACCTAAATTATGAAATTATCCCTTAATAAAACCCAACAAAATCTCCCCAGAATGCCATCTTATCAAATGGGAGAGATATGACATACTAATTAAGTACGTATGAATTTATGTATATCTACCAAGTAAAGATTTTAACAGGTAAAACAAAGAACTGGAGCAGGTTTGCTGGTTATAGAGAATTGGGCGTTCTAAGCTTCAGTTCCATCTCAAACACACCAATCGAGGAAGAAAAAAAACCCCAGCTGCTTCACCTGACTCATCATCACCATCAGGTTATTCATCAGAATTGCATGAAATAGCAGATAAAGCCAGTACACAACAGATTAAACGGCAAAAGGAAACCCAACCCGACCCGCAAAACCTTGATTCAGTACTCTTTAACGTGTGCCTTTCGTCACAGCCAAAGAATTTCCAGCGGTCCAACAAGAACAGGAAAATACAGGCCTATTAAGGGATAATAAAGAGTGGGACAGGGAATTAAAGTAAGAGATATGTAGCTAAGCTAGCTAAAGAGGAGAGACAAAACAATGGGGAATGGACCAGTAAGCAGTGGGCAGATAGGCAGCACTGCCAAAGAAAGGGTGGCGTGGCGGTCGGCAATGGGGTCGTAGGCTGTGCCAGCCTCAGACCTCATCAAACTACTGTTTTCTTTCTTTCCCTTTTCTATGTCTTTCTCTCTCATTCCACTCACATATTTCTGTCCGAACAATACCTTTGCCGAGTCTTCTATTCTCTAATGGTATTATTTTATTATTATTATTATTATTATTTTCATTTTCATTATTCTCTGCCATCAGTTGCATGCCATTGGAGGATTATGTTGATTACCTTGATTATTATGTCCTCGTTTACCATCTGGCAACCTTGTTATAAGTTCATGCTTACTTAGACATGAAAGGGCATTTATTTGGTATTTAAGTTTACGAAATTTATACCAAATCACTCTTGCTAGGATTTTTTATCTAGCAAAATTCTGAATGGAGAAAATTTGTCGTTCAAGCAAGGCGGAAGTACCAAAGAGATGACTGAGTAGAGAGGGCAATGGAGGTTACAACTGCTCCTCTAGCCTCCACTATGAGGACAAAACACTAGCCTGTCTATTGTTGATGTTATATCTGTATGAAGTGACAAGCTTCTCTTTTAATTAATACCTCTTAAACGAATGGTTAAGAATGATCAAAAAGATGTAAGGAACTGAATTTCAAAACATGTTTCCAACCTTCAAATCAATATAAGCAAGAGACAAAAGAGAAATTAAGTTAGGATAGAAAGGAAGGGACAAGAAGAATTTTGAAGAAGGTGACAATGGGTTCGTTTATTTTCTTGAAATCTTGTTTTTTATAATTGTGTAATGCGAAATGCTGAGAATATCTTATTACATCATTTTTACGGGCACAACGTATCAGCCAAATAAAAAATTATACAAGTGTCGGCTAATGTCTAAGTATGAGATAAACTAGGGGTAAGTGAAATGTGACTTGAGAGTTGAGATTGGACTTGATAGACCTAACAATTGCCTCGCAAACGCAAAAACGATGTAAATGTGATTTGGGATTTGGTTTTGGCGGTCACACAATAAACAAAAAACACGAGCCTTCGGTGGACCCCCTCCATTGCGGTCCCCAAGGTGGCTAGGTTGTTGTTGGTGTTCTCTGTTCATGATTTGAATGATCCCCATCTTCACCTTTCCTTGATTGCTAGACTTGAAAATGGGGTTGTACTGTACGGATCAACATGTCTTTCTTTGGGCTGTTGGGTTACGACTGTGTTTCACAAGCTGGGCATGTTCTCATTCCTTTGTTTCGTGTGTTTTGAGTTGGTGAATTTTCGTTTTTAATTGGGCTACTCACTGCCCGAGACTTCCAAAATCACCTCCACACCCATGTACGAAGGATTGTTGTGTTCATTGATTGGGCTTTACAATTCCTATGTGGTGTTATATTTGTTATGAGTGCGAACAAATCAAGATATTTGTAAATTATTTTAATTTAATTTTATGATTATTTAAAATTGATATATTTATTTCGGAGCAAAACTCGAACTATTCAGTAATAAATTGAATTAAATTTGAGTGTTTTATTATTTAATTATTTGAATTTGACTCTTATTTTTCATTATTTGAATTTAACTTTTTTATTTTTGAGCTTAACTTAAACTACTTAATAATGCGTTGAACCGAATTTGAATCAAACTTGAATATTTAAAGCTCAAATTCAAATATTTAAATATTTAATTATGTGAATTTGATTAATTTATTTTCTTGAATTGAATTGAATATTTTAATTTTTAACTCAAATAATTCTTAAATTAAATAAATTTTAATATATTTTTTATTTTTATTACTAATTTATTATATTACCTTTAAAAATCAAAATTATGATTATCAAATCGAATTTAAGTCTATGGAGTCAAATTTAATTTAATAGTTTCAATATTTTATCAAATTTTGCTCGAGCTTGTCGACCTTGAGCTTGAGTTAAAATTTGGATCGACCTTGAGTTAAAAATTGAACCGATTACACCTTTAATATTTATATGATATGATAGAAATTACATATACCAAAATTCATATTTAAAAAATTAAACCATATACATATATAATTTTTATCATTTTTATCACCTTTACTAGTTTCTCTATTAGTTTTATGAATGAATTCAAATCTTATTTGTTTTTAAATATTATATTTTAATAATTTAAACCCTAATAATAACTAATAAATTAACTTTCCATATTATATAAACACTATGATAACTTGATAACCATTAGCACACTGCCAGTAACTTATTTGCTCTGTAAAATACAACCATAGCAAAAAAAAAGAAAAAAGAACCCAACATTAATCTGGTTTTTACATATTTCCTCTCATCACCTGCTGTTCAGGCGCGCCTCCTCAACTCGACAACATCGTCATCCATCCTCTTCATCTCCACCTTCTCTTCCTCATTGTTCTTCCCAACCACAGTCTCCTTGATCTTCTGCGTTGTCCCCATGGCGGCATCCCAAGCTCTCTGGATCGTCTGCTTTGCCTTCTCTCCTATGGTTTGCACCCTCTCTGAGGTCTTACTGGCCGCAGAATCCGCAATCTCCCCAGTCTTCTCCCTCACACCTTGTGCTTTTTCTTTGGCTTTCTCCTTCGGTTCATATGCAGTTTGTGAAGATTTCTCTGTGCCTTCTTTGGTCTTCTCTTTCGCGCTTTGGGCTGTCTCGGCCGCTCCGTTTGTTACTTCTTTTGCTTTCTCAGCGACAGATTGGGCGGTTTCTTCTGTTTTCTCCATGGTTTTGTGTCTGTATTCTTTTGCTTTCTCCTTTGCTTCCTGTGCTTCTTCTTTTGCTCTTTCTTCAGAGGCATCGTCCACTACATAGGTCATTTCAGCTTCTTCATCGGATGAGGTATCCTTCTCCCTGTAGGCCATGTCAGCTCTCGAGCCTCTTTCTTCATATGAATGAACTCTGCGCTGAAATTTCACAAAAACCAAACTCCATGATGTTAATCAGAACAAACGGCTTCATCAACAAGTCAGAAAGTGTTAATCCATGAAATCATCATTGAAAACTCCATAAAAGACATTCAAAGTGAAGAACAAATTAAGCAAAGACTCAGCTAGGCTGTGGTTTTACTTTTACCTCAGCGTGTTTGGAGGCTGTGGCAGTGAAGCAGACTCGTGAGACTTGACCGGAGGATCTAAGGGAAAGAGTTTGAGGGAACGCTTTGGAAAGCTGGAACATCGCGCTTCTGGCTATGAACGTGGCTGCCATTGTTGACGATCTTTACTTTCTCCTTGCAAACGGTTTCCTCGAGTATAGTTTCTTAGTCTGCCTCCTCCTCTCCTTAGCCATGCAGACTATACAGAGGCACAAAACGACAAAACGAGAAAGGTGGCAGCTCAGTCGATTGACAGGTTTCGCCATTAATGGCACGTGTTGGACGTGTAATTCTTAGGATCTCGGTGGGTTCAACAAGTCAGCACTTGTTTCTTTGTCTTCCATACATGGCTATCGCCATTTATGATAGAAGATTGTACGAAATAGTTATTTCATATAAGAATATATCATTTTTATTCAAATTATATTAAGTAATCATCTCATTAAAAAAGGGTAATGATTTATTATTAGAATCATTAATGAATCTCTTAAAATAAATAGTCATAATTTAATTATCATATGTGATGTGTAATAAATGATTGATTTTTTTAAAGATTTATATATGATGCACTAACAGTGTATAGTTTCTATACACTGTCATACATTATCACTGCACCAGAGGTTGACACCTCATCAATAGGCCCTTATATGAAAATATAAATAAATTTTTCCTATTGATGAGGTGTCAACTTCTGATGAATTGACAGTGTATAGTTCTATACACTGTTAGTGCATCATATACAAATACTTTTTTTTAATAATATGATTACGTGATATAATTTAAATGAAAATAATATATATTAATGTGAAGTAACCATTTCATACAATCCTCTCTTACCATTTCTAAGTCAATTTATATGGGTGCAAAATTAAAAAATAAAAAGAAATTCAGGCCCCAGGGTCCTGGTAGACAGATATTGGCCCAAGGGATCGAGCTTAGTTGGGTCCATGACCATCCCATCTAATAACCTATAGTCTGCTTTAGCCATGTAGGTGTCCGTATCCAAGGGGCCAAAGGCGATTCACCTTTGTGACTGGACCATGACATTGGAGTGGACAACAAAGCTTGAACCGACCCACATTACTCAAACGACAACAAGCCGGTGCTATACTCGCCCCTTGAACAATTGTAACGGTACAGTGGTACTCAACAGAACACAGCAGAAAGGGGAGGCTGTAAAATAATAGTCAAATGCACTCTCGATTGTCACAGTTATTCGGCCAATGGTACTAAAGTATACGGTTTGAGAAAGCACAAGATCAGCACTTTTTGTACTTGTGTAACATCCCGTTACCACATTTTTTACGTATTTTCATACAACTTAATCGGTTGGGCTGTCTGCGATGCCATTAACATTTACCAGTAACAATCATAAATGATAAACATTTATTTAATAAAAACGGAATATGAAATTTCTTTTCATATTTCCTTAAATCTGACATCCCCTATTGTCTTTATTTCAATAAAGTAGTACTGTATACATATGTCTGGAATGTAAAAGAGAAGAGACTGTACCTGTCACATTTAACATAACATGTCTCAGCGCTTTAAACGTAACTATATCCATCTGAGAGCTAATTCTCTCAACTCCGTGTACTTCTTATCTGTGGAGTTAAAACAAAGGGGTGAGCGATTCATACGCTCAGTAAAGGAAACATATGCTGCTTTAAATAAAGCAAAATTATATATCACAACGCATCTATTCTTTTCTTAACAATAACCCAGTAGAAAAGACAATGGATATATAGTAAACAACTCTCTTAAAACACCATTCAAATCACCGACTAACAGTTTACTTTAAAATGTAGTAAACACTATTTAGGATTTCAACAAATCCTCACAGTAGGCCATGGCAACAAATAAATCATGCTATCATCGTTCCCCCTCCCCCTTGCGAGAACGGAATCTGCCGCTTTTGGGGTGCACCCGTAGGCCATCGCCCCTCACGGCTATCTCAGATCTATGGCCATAATCTATAGTGGTCCTCGGGTCCACTTGCCAAGTGACCTCGAGACCGCTGATGACTTGGCGGGTCCATCAGCCCTGTGACGCCCTGAGGTGCACTCCTTGGTCCATCGACCGAGCCACCGCCCGAGGCGGGTCACACAATAGTAATGCATGAACTAGAGGCCTAACGTCTCAAAATCAATTTATATCTCATGAAAAACCTTTAAGGAATCATTTCATAATGTTATCATTTTCTTTCCAAAAAAGGTTTTAAAAACAGCCCGCAATCTCACTGAATTCCGTGTGAGAAAGGCACGGGTTAAACTGACTCGCCATGGCTAGTTCGCCTATGGTCAACTCACCCATTGGTCAACTCACCCAAAAACATAATGAAAACAATTCATTTTTCGTTAAAAAATTTTGGAAGGCGAAACCTGTTCGCCATGGTCGACTCCCCCGATATGGCTCGCCCATGACAGTTCGCCCAGCGCGGAGAACAAGTGTTCGCCCGCCACCTTGCTTTTAAACATGGAAACAAAACCGGCTCGCCCAGTAATCAACTCGCCAAAGGTTTCATATTTCTATTTTTGAATTATTAAAATAATTCATTTTCGTTTAGGAAATTTCACTTTAAAACTGTTCGCCAGAGTCAGCTCGCCCTTCACGGCTCGCCTCTGACTAACTCGACAAGACGGTGAATTAGTATTCGCCCGCCACTTAGTTTTTCAAAACAGAATGTCTCGTTGATAGCGGTTCGCCCGCCTTACATTTAAAACAAAAGGGTCGTTCGCCCAAACGCATTAAAACGAGTTCGCCCGCCCTTAAAACTAGAGACAAGTGTATAAAAATTATAAAAGTGCTTGGCTCGCCCGCCATTACCAATTCGCCCATCATAAAATACAAGGGATCGCCTGTCTTGTATCAGTTCACCCAAAACAGCATAGGGGTCGGCTTTTAGCTCGCCCGTATCAAAATAATTATCAAATAACTTTCCTCAAACAATGCATGTCAGAAAACAAAACATTTAACTTAATGTTTTCATAAAATTTACTCCACAGGACATGCATCACTTCACACACATCTCCCTTACCTGTTAGAAACGAAGCCTTGCTTCGCCCTGCTCTCTGTTCGCCCATAGCCATTCCCATTTATCGCTGCAAATTATATATAAATTCCATTAATATTTTCTTTATATATAATTTTTCCATTACTTGGGCGAAATTGAAATAAATCAAATGACTACTCGCCCAACTGAGCTTCACTAGTTCGCCCAGACGAGCTCGCCATTCACCATATGGCTACCACGTGGCATATGCCCGCCATTACTCACCGTAGGTTTGTGAGCTCGCCCAACATTCAACTCACAAGGCCTACATTGACTTAATTGAGGGAGTTCGCCCACAATCCTATTCGCCCAACGCCTCTGCATTTGAGCTCGCCCATGAATTCATTTCACTAGAATTGGGCGTTCTCGCCCTTTGAACACAGGCTTTACCTTGGCGAGTTCCTTATTATCTACTCGCCTCATTGGCGATTACTAGTTTTCAACATGGGCGTCACTGTAATCGCCATTGTCGTCATTTATTCCATTATTTTCTTTGTTTTCATATTCTCCAAAGATCTAACTAAAAACAAGACTGTATCTATGTTTATTACTGCATAAAACATAGAAATCTATCATTGAGCATCAAGAAAACCTCAGAAATATGAAACTTACCTCAACCAACTTCACTTCCAGAACAGACTGTTTTCCATCTCACGTTGGCCTCCTTTGCTTATTATTTTAGCTCAACCAACTAAGAAGGAAAGGTTTGCAAGCAGGTTTATGTGTTTAGCCAACTTAAGGAAAAAGCTTAGTAGATCAAACATGGCAGAGAAATGGAAGAAACAGAGAAATGACTTTCGTGAAGAAGCTGGAGTTGGCTAACTCGATTTTCCTCACTTGTTTCTTCTTATATAGCTCAGCTTATCCAATCCAACTTACCACCCGTCCCTTACCTGCTTCTTTCATCATTTCACGTCCATCACTCCTTTAATGCATGAAGAAAACTGAAGCACAAATGGCGTGAAAGTCTCCCTTTCACACGCCTTTTTCTTCTGCTGCAGCCTTTGCTTAATTCCTCAACCAATAGGGCTAATTCCCTTATTGACTTTAACTTTTCTTCATTTATTGTCCTCAACCGTATATTTCACAAAGTCAATCTTGGCTGCTAGGTTGAATTCTGTTTTTATTTGCCCCTCTATCTGGGCGACCACCTTACTCGCCAAATACATTGGCGTTCCTAGTCCTCGCCACAAGCGGGCCATCACTTATCCACGAAGTTGGCGAACTCAACTATTTGCCAAACAAAAGGAAAACAATCAACTCGCCACCATCAACTCGCCACGCTTATTCCTTGGGCTATCAGATGGCACTCCACATTGGCCGATCACTACTTATGGCTCAACTCGCCCGCTTGTCCTGAATCACCTCACACGTTGGCTATAAGACCTGATTCTACACTACTGTAGAGTCTAATTTCATAAAATTAATAATGGAAATTAAATAAATATTGAATATTGATTTCCCTCGGATGAAAAGTTCCTTAACTTGAGTTGTGAAAGAAGCAATTTCGATGAAATCCTCGACGGGCGAGTACTAAATGGATGAGTTCGCCAATGAGCGAGCAAAGCTAATCGCCAATGGAGGGTGATTAGTTATACCGGCGAACTGGTAAGTTCGCCAATATGTGGCACGGCGGGCGAGTTGATCGCCCAATGTGATGTGCCGCCTGATTGCCCAAGGAATAAGTATGGCGAGTTGATGGTGGCGAGTTGATGATGCAAGCTGTTTGTTGGACTTTTTGTTTGATAAATAGTTGACTTCGCCAAGTTGATTTGTATGGTGAAGGCCCGTGTGTGGCGAGGAGTGTGATCGCCCAATGATGATTACGGCCAAGTATATGGTTCAGTTCGCCAAAGGGCGAGTAAGATAAAGGCTTGTGGCCAGTTGTTGAGGGCGAGTATGAATATGCATCTGACTGATTAATGTGTTCGCCAATTTATTTTCTTTGGATGATCGCCCAACGTGGCGAAGACTATTGATTTCCCATATAATTACAAGTGGGCGAGTAGAGTAATAAGCTGTGAATGTTGGCGAACTGATGTAGTGTGGCGAGCTGAGGTCTCAAGACGAGGTGAAGACCGGGAATCAGCTTGTGTGGACAAGGAAAATGGCTTCAGAACCATTAGCAGCCAAGATTGACTTTGTGAGATATACGGTCGAGGACAATAAATGAAGGAAAGTTAAAGTCAATAAGAGAATTAGCCTTATTTGTTGAGGAAGTAAACAAAGTCTGCAGCAGAAGAAAAAGAGTGTGAAAGGGAGACTTTCACGCCACTTGTGCTTCAGTTTTCTACATGCATTAAATGCATGATAGACGTGAGGAATGATGAAAGAAACAGGATAAGAGGCAGACGGTGGCTATTGATTGGCTGAGCATGGCTATATAAGCAGAGACAATTGAGGAAAAACGAGTTAGCCAATTCCAGCTTCTTCACGAAAACCATTTCTCTGTTTCTTCCATTTATCTGCCATGTTTGATCTACTAAGCTTCTTCCTTAACTTGGCTAAACACATAAACCTGCTTGTAAAACCTTTCCTCGTTGATGAGCTGAAGGAATAAGCAAAAGAAGGCCAACATGAGACAGAAAACAAGCTGTTTTGGAAGTGCAGTTGGTTGAGGTGAGTTTCATATTTTCTGAGGATTTCTTGATGCTCAATGATAGATTTCTATGTTTTATGAAGTAATAAACATAGATACAGTCTTGTTTTTAGTTAGATCTTTGGAGAATATGGAAACAAAGAAAATAATGGAATAAGTGACGACAGTGGCGACTATGTTGATCGCCCGTGTTGAAAACTAGTAATCGCCAATAAGGCGAGTAGAAGATAAAGAACTCGCCAATGTAAAGTGTGTGTCAAAGGGCGAGAACGCCCAACTTTAGTGAAGTGAATTAATGGGCGAGCTCAATTGCATAAGGCATTGGGCGAATAGGATTGTGGGCGAACTCCCACAATTAAGCCAATGTAAGCCTTGTGAGTTGAATGTTCGGCGAGCTCACAAACCTAGGGTGAGTAATGGCGGGCGATCTACCACGTGGAAGCCATTTGGTGAATGGCGAGCTCGTCTGGGCGAGCTAATTGGGGCTCTATTGGGCGAGTAGTCATTTGATTTATTTCAATCTCGCCAAGTGATATATAAAGAAAATATTAATTTGAATTTATATATAATTTGCAGCCGATAATTGGGAATGGCTATGGGCGAATAGAGAGCAGGGCGAAGCAAGGCTTCGTTGAACCAGGTAAGGGAGATGTGTCTGAAGTGATGCATGTCCTATGGAGTAAATTTTATGAAAACATTAAGTTAAATGTTTTGTTTTCTGACATGCATTGTTTGAGGAAGTTAATTGATAATTATTTTGATTCGGGCGAGCTAAAAGCCGACCCCTATGCTGTTTTCTGGATGAACTGATACAGGGCGGGCGAGCTCTTGTATTTTTATGTTGGGCGAATTGGTATTGGCGGGCGAGCCAAGCCCTTTTATAATTTTTATACACCCGTGTCTAGTTTAAGGGCGGGCGAACTGATTTTATAGAAAGCTATAGGGCGAACCAATTGTCAAACTCTCTTTTGTAAGAGCTGGGCGAGTGCCCTTGTTTTAAAGAGAAATCCGGGTAAAGCCGTAATCGGGCGAACTTTTTTTTAAAGTGTTTGGGCGGGCGGCTCTTGTTTTAAATTTAAGGCGGGCGAACCGATATCAACGAGACATCTATTTGAAAGCTAAGTGGTGGGCGAATACTAATTCACCGTCTTGTCGAGTTAGTCAAGGGCGAGCCGTGAAAGGCGAGCTGACTCTGGCGAATAGTTTTAAAGTGTAATTTCTTATACGAAAAATAAGACGTTTTAATATTTCAAAATAGAAATATGAAATCTTTGGGCGAGTTGCCTAATGGGCGAGCCACTGAGGGCGAGCCAATTTTGCTTGTCGATTTAAAGGGCAATGTTGGGCGGG
Organism: Heritiera littoralis; assembly: GCA_031772115.1. Lineage (NCBI taxonomy): Eukaryota > Viridiplantae > Streptophyta > Magnoliopsida > Malvales > Malvaceae > Heritiera > Heritiera littoralis. Next base: position 1,831,463 of record JAPDPK010000026.1, on the reverse strand, counting down.
CGAACACATGTTCTCCGCCATGGGCGAGCTGCCATGGGCAAGCCATATCGGGCGAGCTGACCATGGGCGAGCAGGTTCTAAAAGTTGAGATTACGGGCTGTTTTTGGTGTTTTATTGTTTTATAAGAAATCAAATCATTTTGTGGAAATGATACATAAGATATAACTTGATTTTGAGACATTAGGCATTGAATTCATGCGTTATTAATTATATACTTTGCGTGACCCATCTGGGGCGATGGCTCGGGTCATATAGACCAACGAGTGCACCTTAGGGCGTCACAGGACTGATGGACCCGTCAAGTAATCAGCGGTCTCGAGGTAACTTGGCAAGTGGACCCGAGGACCACTTTAGATTATGGCCATAGATCTGAGATAGCCGTGAAGGGCGATGGCCTACGGGTGCACCCCAAAAGCGGCAGATTCCGTTCTCGCAAGGGGGAGGGGGAACGATGATAGCATGATTTATTTGTTGCCTAGTCTCAACTTACCAATTTCTGTCTACTGTGAGGATTTGTTGAAATCCTATATAGTGTTTACTACATTTTAAAGTAAACTGTTAGCCAGTGATTTGAATGGTGTTTTAAGAGAATTGTTTACTATATATCCACTGTCTTTTCTACTGGGTTATTGTTAAGAAAAGAATAAATGAGTTGTGATATATAGTTTTGCTTTATTTAAAGCAGCATATGTTTCCTTTACTGAGCGTATGAATCGCTCACTCCTTTGTTTTAACTCCACAGATAAGAAGTACATGGAGTTGAGAGAATTAGCTCTTAGATGGGTATAGCTATGCTTGAAGCACTGTGGCATGGCATGTTAAATGTGACAGGTACAGTCTCTTCTCTTTTACATTTCAGACATATGTATACAGTACTACCTTAGTGAAATAAAGGTTAATAGGGGATGTCAGATGTAAGGAATAATGAAAAGAAATTTCATATTCCATAATTAATAGATAAATGTTTACCGTTTATCACTGTTACTGTTGAATGTTAATGGCATCGCAGACAGCTCAACCAGTAAAGTTGTATAGAAATACGTGCAAAATGTGGTAACGGGATGTTACATTGGCGAACTCATCTGTTCTCCGGTACAACTAATCACCCTCCACTGGCGATCAGCCTTGCTCGCCCATTGGCGAGCTCATCCATTTAGTACTCACCCGTCAAGTATTTCACATAATTTATTCCGTTCATATCTCAAATAAAAGAGCTTTTCACCCTTTTGGAAATTAACATTCATTATTTATTTAATTTCCATTATCAATTTTATGAATTTAGACTCTACAGTAGTGTAGAATCAGATCTTACAACTTGAGTTTTTAACTTTATCTTTTACTTTAGGCGTTGATAGTATAGAGGCAGACATGATAATTGAAGCATATAATTTGTGTACGTATCATGTAAAATTATATGCGATATATAAAATCATATTTGTGTCACGTAAAATAAGAATTTTATTGTTGACACGTCAAACATAATTTTTTTAGATTTTACTATATTAATATACAAAATTTACTAAACTTTAGTCTAGCTATATCATTGTTGTGTCTTTTATTTGTGTGTTTTGCTTATCATGTTATCGTGTCATATCTAAGATTGTTAGGTATGTAGGTTCTATTGTTACTTCTTCTGAATCAGTTTTGCTGAAAAAAATTGGTGTGAGACTGTAAACCAAGGCTAAGTTCTGTCATTTTTGGTCTCAAGTTGAAGAATCACACGACACATATTGCATATCGGCGTAGGCAGTACTTTGATACTGTGATGGATGTAACTCTGCTTTGTTCCAAAGATAGCAGAAATCTTATGCTAGGATACTTATGACAGCTTCCCAAAACATTACTAGGATGTTTGTGTTGATGGACTTCATTGAATGTATAGAAGTAGAGTTTATATAAGGATGACATTTTACAATCCATTTTTCAGATAAAACCACTCATTTTGATGCTAACCCTCTACAAGTAAAGCTTTAGAAGCTGGTTCTTGGTCCTACACCAGTCAAACCATAAGCTTTTTCAGTATAGGGAGGTGCCTAATGTGGCTGAAGAACTGGTCTGAAAATCATCTATGAAACAGAAATTGATGGTTTTAGAGGTTAATGAGATGCTGGTAAAGTGGTAATAGAGCTCACCTTTGATCATATATTCACTTTTGTTTATTAATTCCCGCTTGCACTTTTAGCCTCCATTCTAAGTTAAGTTTCTCTATGTCTTTCTCCTTTCCTCTTTGCTTCTAAGGACAGGCAATTCTATAGCCGTTTAATGCATTTCATTTTGTCATCTTTAATGGTTATGGTACCTTGCGGTTATATGAATAGGCTTTGTTTGGCTTCTATGGCAGGACATGCTTGTCAATCTATATTTTTGAGCAATTAATTTGCAAATTTGTTCAAAAATGTACTAAGAAGGAAGTGAACATGAATAATGAAAGTGATTCTATCTTACCTAATATTGTCTTTGTGGAGTGAAAATAATGTCACTCTTTCAACGTGTTTAGCGTTACGTTCTAGATGTTGACAGCTATCCGTATCGTAGGCAGGTTTGGCTATCTAGGCTTCTTTAGTTGCATGAAGCTCCAGCTCCTGGTCTATATAGTTCAAGGTTGTGTATGTATTGCCTCTAATTCCATCGATCTCCAGTTTCTTCAAAAACTCTTTATCCGTTACCATTACCAAATTTTGCTTCTCTTGTTTCAAAATCCTCGAAGAACTTGCAGTTTGTAAGTTGTCGAACCATTAATTTAATTTAACTGATGGATAGAGGTCTATTTTGCTGACACGGGGACTTTTTCATTCCTCTACAAACAAAGAATTGTAACTTGCTCTGTAAGTAAGTAGAGAAATTCTGCATGATCGGGCTAGCGTTTGCTGTGGCGGTTCTTGATCAAAGGCATTCTTATTGTATCTGATAAGTTAAGTTGCTTTCTTAGTTTTCTTTCTGAAAACTTTATATACCTGTTTTTCTTTTTCTTACACTGCTTGTCCTTAGCTTAAGATTTTAGAAATTGCAGCCTTTGTTTGCATTTTTTATCTTTATCTGCCATAACTTTGGACCACCTGCGCGCATACTTATTACCGTCAATACAGTCAACCTACCTGCAATGCTTCATTTCTTTTGGAAATTGGGTTGATATTACCTTATACTCTCCCTTACATTTGATAATATTACCTTATATTCGTACATGATGATGTGATAGTGAGAATCAGAAACTCTAAATAGAAATGGCTAGGAAGAAAAAGGAAATAATAAAGATAGGAAGAGAGTAAAATTTGTTTCTTCCTTTGAATGAAAGATCTAAATGTGAAAAAATTGCTAAAATTCAAGTTACAATTGCATATGTTATATATGGTAATCTATATATGTAACTTCAGGCTTCAGCAAAAATTACATGCAAGTCTTGGAACTTCTTGCTCGCCTTAGGATTCTGCTATTGAACTGCGGATATCCTAATTAAGTGCTTACTGGTATGGTAGAAACAAGATTTAACATCATATAGATGATACTTGTTCACTTTTCTTATAAGCATATGCATATGCTGTTTTTTTCCCCTTTTATTAAAACAAGCTATACCTAGCGTCTACGTTGTGAAACGTACAGTAATCTGTGTTTATAATCAGCTTAGTAACAGTGTCTGAATAGTGCAGAGTATGAAATTCACCAATGCTTGTATGCAGTAATGTACTCCATGTTAACATAGAGGTTTTTGTGCTTATGCTAATCTCATTCTGTCATAGACAAAAAGAATTAAACTGTTTGTTCTTTTACTGAATTAATCTAGCAAGATTTTAGAGGATCTGTAACTACTCTAAGAAAGGAGAAACATCATGCATTTGTTTGGCCGCCTTTTGTTGTAGTTCAGATGACACCAAAGTTTCTGAGCATTTAGTTTCTTGGTTTACAATTAGCAGAAAATCTGCTTATGGTGCTGCCATGGTTCCGAATTGATGCGATTTCAAACTCCTTCAACTTCAAAGGCATATGATTTCTTTAGCGTTTTACTCAATTTTGCCGTGCATTGATCACCAATAACAAGGAATGGTAGCATCCTTCTCAGTTCATTTTCTCAAATCTTCACCTCGTAAGCAGGATCATAACGAATAAAGACCTTTGATGCTAGATTATTAAGATTACCCATATGGCAGCAACATATCGAGAATCATAATAATATGATGAAATGGAAAAGAAAATTCCTCAATGTAGAGAGTCAGAATAATATTGTGTATGAGTTAGCTATGCCGTAAATCCCAACCTTCAAGGTTAAGAAAGCTTTCTGTATATGTTGGTGATATGATTTATATTTTCAGCCACTGTCATTCATTTGTTTACATGAAAGAACAGAAGAATTGCCCACCTCATAAAACTGAAGATGATAATCAATACTTACATTCTATTAGTTTTCTCTGTTCTGTTCCTTTTAAGCTCTCTAATGTATCAAACTTGTACCAAATGAGAATTTTTCTCTTTTCCACAGGTTGAACTTGACTGTAGGTTTTGATTCTTTAAGCATAAAAATGCTGGATATGGCGTCAGAATGGCGCAGCAATGGTGCACATAATGGACACCTTGAAATTAAACAAACAACCAAGATAACCCTCATGGAAGCAGATGTTTCTTCTTCAATTTCAGCTACACTACCTCAGGACTTACTTTGTTCTAAACCTTTCCCCCATCTTTTTCTTAGTACAACGAAGACCTTTGGCCTAAGGAAGAGGGGAATGTAGGTGCTGAGGTTTAACTTCACATATGCAGAACTCTCACACATTAAAGGCGAGAATATGATCATTTGAATCAATACTCAAATTTAATTTTGAAAAAAAAAAGATAGCATACACAACTTATCTCCCTATGATATTAAGATTATCAACCAGAAACCCAGACAAAATACAATTTTAACCGAGAACATGATTATTGTTAGAACAAGTTATTATTATATCTTTAAGAATTATAGACTAGGTAGTAGTATGCTTTGCTATTTTTGTAGGTGACCTTTTTTTTTTGAGTAAGTACATGTATTATCTTCCGTTTTATAGTATGAGATTAATTCTGTTTAGACCGAGTGTAGTAAACGGTAATGTTCTTCTAACAATGAAAATTTCAGGACTCGAACCCTGTTTAAGTATCTGAGGAAGAAATTCACTTTTACTACTTCTAACCATTTATTAGCCTAGGTGACTTTTGATCTTATGCAAGATTGTGGGAAAACTTGCTGCTTAAGAGGAAGACATCCATGGAATAGCAAGGCTATCATATCTAAAACAAAAATTCCAACCCACCAACTATGTAGTTTAATGCATAAGGCTACTTTTGGATGGAGAGTTTGCAGAATAAACAAGAGGCCATGAATATATGAGTTAGCCAAGGATGCATGGTGTTCTGTGAAGGATGAGCCCAATACTGCCACATTTAAACCAAAGGTGGCGCCAACTCTCTCTGTGGTCAGATGGGTATCCCAAAACCACCTTTCGCCGGCCACCTGTCACCCAGCCAACCCATTGGCAACCTCTCGTCGCTACACTCTCTGTATTCTTCCTGCTTCTCTCTCTATTGTTTGTCTTTTCTCTCTCCACACCGACCCTTTGCACCACTCGACGCGTTTCTCATGCTTTTTTCACACCTGGACTCACCCTACTGGCAGCATCTTGCATCCCCACGACCTTCTTGAACTAGACTTTGTACTCACTTCAAGCAGAAAACGAAGAAAACATACAAAGTACACTCTCATCAAACCTCTCCGATCGATCATCAGCATTGCTATCCCCTAGACTCATCGTCACATTGCACCTTTGTCCTTATGGAGAACTCTTACAGACCCTTTTCCCCCAGCACCACCACCGATACCACCCTCAGGCAACCGAACATGGGTTGGTCTCAGAATGTAGAGATTTCCATCTATGAACAAATGAACTCAAAGAACTTCAGTTCAACACCCTTGACAACGGCATCAAACTCCAAGTTTCATCATCCACCACAGTTTATAGCACCTTACCAAAGCCTGCAACTCCCATACAGACATCCCATAGAGCAAGCTGGTCATTCTTTAGCATATCCTGTGCATCCTTTCTTTCAGAATGGGATTGAATTTGAGGTATCCAGTTCGATTCATGCTGGTAAGGGAGTGCAAGGATCATGTTTCATGCAAACAGAGGGGCTATCAAAGGAACAAGAGAGAAGAATCCCGGATCCTTATGCAACAAAGATTGCAAGGATTAAGAGAAAGCTGGCACGCCAACGAAGCCTTAGTTTGCAAAGAAATGCCTCTTCAGGGACTTCAACTCAGGTGGATGCAAGGAGACTGACCACCTCTGGCGCTTACACTGATCTGAACAACAATAATAATACCAAAAGGGATCTGTACAAGTGTTGCACACCAGATAACAAGGTGCATTTAGAAAAGTGTTCATCTTTGATTTTAATTTGTGTTTTTTTCCTTGTTTTCATAATCTTGAGTAATGAGTGAGATTGTTTAACTTGGGATGCAGAAACTGAGAGTGTTGCTGAGGAAAGAGTTAAAGAACAGTGATGTTGGGACCCTTGGGAGAATTGTTCTTCCAAAGGTGAGGTTTACTTGATCCATGAGGGTATTCTGAAGGCCAGTTCTTCCACCTCAGATCCTGATTATTTGGTTTTCAGCTCCATATATTCTTTTTTGATCCCCTCAAAAGATAACTGAATTTAGAAAGAAGAGAAAGAAGTATAAGAGCCAACCAATAACTATTCCTTCATTTACTCTCATTGACTACTGCAACATTGTTGCCATCTAGACTGCACAATGACTAATTAATCCTTTCTTGACTTCTCGATTCTTGCACAAAAAATACAGTAAAAGGAAAAGAATGAGTTAGTAGTCTTGTTAAGGCATTATCTTCTAATGCTACTAATTAGCAAGCACAATTACCATTATCTTGCATATTGCTGGTCTATATTTATAATTCTTGCTCTTCTTCTCTAAAATGTCATAGCCTCTAGTCTTTAGCTTTTTCTAACTTGTCTACCTGCAATTTAATCCAGAGAGAGGCAGAGGTAAATCTTCCAACCCTCTCTGATAAAGAAGGGATCCAAGTAATTATCAAAGATTTACACTCTAATCAAGTGTGGCCCCTCAAATACAAGTAAGTACTGCTGGTTTTTAATTTAATTTTGGTCTGTCTTTACTCTTTATTTCCTTTGGAAATGTTACTTACAGATGTTGAAACCACAGAGAAATGTTTTTTTCATTATGTCACAGGTTCTGGTCAAATAATAAGAGTAGAATGTATGTGCTTGAAAACACGGGTAAACCCTTCAAGTCAAATGACTTGAGTTCATTCAAAACTCTTTCTTTTTGTGATAACTTGCATTTCATTATGTTCATAATCTCATTATTTTCAATTCACCAGGGGATTTTGTAATGCAAAATGGACTGGAAATTGGAGATTCCCTTACCCTTTATGAAGATGAAAGCAAGAATCTCGTGAGCTCTCTTCCTTGTTACCATGATTCTAGTAATTAAGATTTTGTTGAAAATTAAAAGTGGGATTTGAACATGGAAAAGATTACAACGTTTTAGCTTAGCTGGAGGACAGTAATGCCCTTGACCTTTTCTGTATTGATGGTAATATGCATGCCTTTGGAAGGATGTGAATTGAAAAGGACAAAAATGGGAAAGGGATAGAATGAACAAAATAGCATGGCCTTAATAGACAAGTAACAGATGATGTGTAGGTAATAAACTTGCCTTTTAGAAGACAGCTAAGACTTTTCACGTGTGTAGGGCGAGTGTTGTAGCTGAGCTTGACTATATACTAGGACATTGTATTAGCTCACAAGTTCACAACCATGCAAGCCTGCATTAGTTTGTCTTATATCAGCACGTTTCTCTTGACAGGAATACTCATATATAGACAAAATCCGTTGAACTTTTCTCCCTCCCAAAAGAATAAAAGTTCTTGTTGAACTTTTGAAGAAAATGGGGAAATGCCTCTTTCTATTGTTACTTTTCTAACTACTCATAATAGAAGAGGGATCTCAATTCTCGTTGTAGTTTTGTTAATTGAATGAAGTAGTGAAGTTGATCGGCTCCCTAGACTTTCTTTGTTATCTTTGGCCCTTTCTGTGCCATGGCAATGAAATTCATCTAAAATGCATTAACAAATGTTTGTATTGCTTAATTGTCAGTATTTTTCCATAATAAAGGTGGAAAGGATTGCTGCCGAGCCTTCAAACAATCATCACTCTGACAATGAAAACAACAACAATCATATGTATTTGCCTTTTACATACCAATCTAGAGATGATGAAGAAACATCATTAGAAATACTTATAGAACAATTCAAACACAAGGAACAACAAGAACCTAGCTATCTTATGACTTTGCCTATGGATGCTGCTTATTCGCATAGACTGCCTGAGGAAGCCAGACATTTTCTATATGACAACGTTGCTGGCAGAGAAACCTACAGCGAAATGACTGCAACGACACTGCAAACCTCGTCAACATTGTTGCGAACCAAGGTGAGAAGTATAGATGATATTCAGATCAACTTCGACGACTGCTATGGTGGTCTTGACATGCTACCTGATGTCAATCATTACAATTTTTCACTTTGAGCATGTCAACAGCAAGCTTCATGGGCTTGAAGAGTTTATTCTTAGTAGTATTTTGTTCTAGCTTTTCTTTTACAGATACATCATTGTTTCTGGGGTTGGGAGAGGTATAGGAATTTTTTTTTTGAAAACAGGCAACAGGATAGAGAACATTAAACCTTTCTCTTGTTCTAGCTTAGTGTTATGCCTGGTCAAATGCATAATTTGTTTCTTCAGTTTGAATGATCTCCCAATTGGGATATAAAAAGAATAAATGAAATTATTCTTAGACTTCTCTATCATTTACTCTTCTCGTGACCATAATTGATGATTATGAACATGAGTGTTCTTTCACGTTTGATGATGATACTATCAATCATGAGGTTGACCTGTGAAAATAACATGTTACTCGTGAAAATACTGGTTATGAAGCTGAGTTTTTCTAGTATGGTGGAACGAAAGCTCATTTTCACAAGATTATGGCTAAACTCAACAATGTAAGATCTTCTTCCAAACGCAAAAGAGAATAAATGCAATTAAACTCATTCTAAACACCCATACATAGAACAAAACTTCTCAAAAAAATTATTTTTTTATTACTATTTCCTTTTAGCTTTTTTTTTTGTATAAATCATAATTTTACTTGAAACTTTATCACAATTAAAGTTTTTTACCTATCTTCAAAAATATATTTAATAAAAATTAAATTCGAGAACATTTTTTACAAATTCAATCCGGCCTTGTGTAATTTTCATGGATGCAAAGGCATTTTTCTTTCCAACGTGGCAGCATATTGAAATTGTCCGGTCCGTTTTGTGTTTAAGCTGCACTCTGGACACTGTTGTTCTTTTGGGGATAAGCCTCGCTTTGATTTCAGTCTTCACACTCATCTATGGCGACAACAGCAGCTGCAGCCCCAGCTCTCTCTTCCCTCAGCCTTCGCTCTCGCACTCCTTCCTTTTCCTTCCTCTTCCACAAACCCATCAAACCCTTTTCTCTCTCTCACTCATTCCACTCCCTTTCTCTCACACCCCAAGCCAAAGACCCGGACATCGACACCTCCTTCTTCGACAACCTCAACCCCGAAGAAGAAGTCGTCTTTGACCCGCCAACACCCCCTGAAGGATACATCCCACCGCCTTATCTCGACGAGGGCCCCGAGGAAACGGAGGAGGAAATCGCCGCAGCCTATGAGGAACTCTACGGCCCAGCCTACAGTGGAATCTCTGTTTTAGGTAACGATGTTTATGAAATGGATTCCAAACTGAAGAAGACAAGTGCGTTCGGGAAAGTTAAGAAAGAGAAGATAAAAGATGGCTTTGAAGAAAGAGTGGTTCAAGTTAGGAGAGTTACTAAAGTGGTTAAAGGAGGGAAACAATTGCATTTTAGAGCCATTGTTGTGGTTGGTGATAAGCAAGGACAAGTCGGTGTTGGAGTTGGTAAAGCTAAGGAGGTTATTGCTGCTGTTCAGAAATCCGCTGCGAATGCTAGAAGGAACATCGTTACTATTCCTATGACAAAGTATTTGACTTTCCCACACCGGTAAGGAGTTCAATTCTTGCTTTGATTAACTGTTCATGACATTTTGGTTGGAAAGTTGTGTCTTTAGTCTGTTTAAATGATGCAATTGATCTTTCTATTTGGGTTTGTATTGGTGAAAGAGTAAATTTTCTGTCTTGGGGTATAAAAAAGATTTCTTTTTTTCTTTTTAATGTTTGATTGAGGTTCCCTGAGTATTTCCTGCTTAGTAATTGCATAGGTTATTATTGCTTTTCAGTTTAATGTAGTGATCTTTGACCTGATACAGTGATTCCCAGTTTTTAGGTTGATTATAGTGTAAGAATGTCACCTTTTCAAAAATTTTATGCAGGGAATTTGTTTTAATCCTTTGATGGTGGTGTCTTGAACTTTTCCTTTATGGTCATTGTGTGTTGTGATCTGTGGATTATATGCAATTTGGTCTTAAGTTCTCTGCTGAACCTGAAAGGCCCTAATTGAAGCTTCTTAATAGAGCAATTATATCTGAATGATTGTGCTGTAGTTCTTGTAATTGCTGTTGAATCATCTGGTACTTGATAGATTACGAGGCTGAGGAATTTGTTGAATCATTTATAGCCTACAATACTTTGCGGTTGCTAGAAGTTAGAGATTGGGAGGCTTTCATAGCATTGAAATGTAGACAAGTGAGATCATTCCTATTACAGATGACTCATTAGGATCATATATATATACTTCGACATAACAAGTCTCGGTTTAGCTTATGTAATGGTAAAAGAAGGCATGCCAATATGCTTTGTATTGATGTTATTGGGAAATGGCTGGCAGATCTGAGGGTGATTATGGGGCAGCAAAGGTGATGCTTAGACCTGCTGCACCTGGTACCGGAGTGATTGCAGGAGGTGCTGTGCGAATTGTTCTTGAAATGGCAGGTGTTGAAAACGCATTGGGTAAGCAACTTGGAAGTAAGAACGCCCTTAACAATGCCAGAGCTACAGTTGTTGCAGTGCAGAAAATGAAGCAGTTCCGTGAGGTTGCTCAAGAACGAGGGATTCCCATGGAAGAGCTGTGGAAGTGATGGTCATGTAAGCAGCTCCACCATTTACCCTCATCCTCCTCTGGCAATGTAGATTCTGTAAACGAGGCTTTGGTAATGTAAGTCAACCAACTACTTGATTCAGACCTTTCTCTGGTTGACTACAGCTGATTCTTTGCCTTCCAATTCCAGTAATGTTACTTTGAGCTTCTATAGGGTGTTCTCTTCATTTTCATACTGTCTCTAGTGTCAACTGTCCAACAAACTTTTAAATCTCTCCAACCCTTGCAATTTATGCTGACTGACCGTATTCTTTCCTATTCTCAGCTAATGCCATGAAAGAATCTTAAAACTTGTAAACTTTAAACTGTTGAGATTAGCTGTCCGGGTTCGTTCTGCATGGAACCTAAACCATTACGGGTTTGGGAGACTGTCGGGGTTCCTGCTCAAGGATTGTTGAAGTTTACAGCAATGCAAAACAAATTTAATATTGCAAATATGTACATACCATCGCACAGTTGAAGCCATGTCAGGATTCTCATAGAATTGCCATAAAAAGAAAATTTTATGTGGGAAACCGCAGTAGAAGTTCCATACAGAATTAGTTTTTTCAAGGGGCTTATGCTGTTCAAAGTCTAATCTAACCACATCATAGCTTCCTTATCTACATGGTTAACCAAGTTTTCCAGCTTTGTTTCAAAAAAAAAAGTTTCTCAGGCTCCGAAAAGGAGGAGAAAGATGGCCAAATCTGAACTAGGAATGAGTGGAGGGCTTGTGACTGCTACTGTCACTACCCTGTTACTTATCTCCAGCGTTCCTCCATCTAATGGTAATAGTCGAAGAAGGCTGGCTGCCATCGCCAGGCTTCTCCTTTGGAGCAAGTAGAACCTTAGCTACGTGAAGAGTTAACAGTGCATAACCTGTGAAAGCAGCATGTACAAGGATATCTGCCCCTACACCTTTATAAAAGGACCTAACACCCTCAGTTTTGAATATTTGTGCAACTGCATTCAGTGTATTCTTATACTTCACAGCTTCCCCCGAAGTCATCATCATCCTTCTGCTCACTGTATTCAGTGGGTACGAAGCCAGGTGGCGACTAACATGAAAGCCGAACCCTGCCGCAAGTTTCATGGCGAAATTACTGTTCTGCAAGAAACAAACATTTCCTAACCATATCAGATCATTCCTGTGTAGCAGATAGATAACAACATGTGATGGAATGAAACTGCAGTTTAATGACCGAAGAAAAAAAAAAGGCTCTGACCCGCAAATGGTGCAAACATATCTGTTGGAATGGCTTTAATGCATCATATATCGTTGACTGCATAAAAGTTTCAGCAAGTGAAGCACTATACCCACGGTACAATCCAGTAATGCCATCTGATTTCAGTGTTTTTCTGTAGACATCGACTATGCCATTAAACTGCCTTCTGCCGCTGGTAGTTTTGACATCGGTTGCCATGCGTGTTCCAGCATAAAAAAGTGGATAAACAAGAATCAGATTTGCAGCTGACATTAGACCATTTGCCGCTAGAATCTCAACATCGTTCCAAGGTTTATGTGGACGACTCTTAATAAATTCTATCAAACCAATGTATATGGCCTGGAGCACAAAAAGGTGCAAGGGTTTAAGAAATCAAGCACATTACTGATGCAAATTTCTGACTTCTGAGAATATCAGAATAGGACAGCAAGCTCTAAGACAACTTGTTGGAAGTTACCTTAGTAGAAACATGTCCAATAGCAATTGCAGTGTTGCCTCTCCAAAGGGAAAAGATACCTTCTTTTCTGATTGTTCTAGCAAAGCAATCAACTACCCCATTATATGGTTGGGAAAGCCGACCTGACTTGATCATCGCGTTCTGGTTCTGCATCAAAAGCTTCACTCGCTCGAATGGAGCTACTGCTGTCCTCTGAACACCTATCCAAGCCAAAGCAAATAGAACAGCAGCTTTACGTTTCTCCAATGGGGCTCCTACAAAAACTGGCGATGCAGGTGTTGAAACAGATGAGGCACTGCCCTGGAACACCGGAAAGACTGGACTTTGCGACCCCCAATTCACCAAGGCGCCATCCCCACGGATATTTTGATTTCTTGGACTGTGCTCAAAGTGCCTGAATGAGACGTCAGGTTGCCATTGTAATTTCTTAGATATTGGTGGATGAATTGGCTTATGTTCAGTTCTGCAATTCCTTCTTGTAGCCTGCAAAGAAAATGCTCAAGATTTGCTCAGCAACCCTTGAAAGTACCAATCAAGAAAACTAGTATTTTCCTACAAAGCAGCGCATTAGCATTCTAAAACTCATGCTTAGCCAAAATTTTAGATTAGCCATCGAACAAAGGAAGAAACTAAACAACAGAAAAGGATTGTGGCTTAGATATATAGAAGCGATGCAAACATTCACCAGAAACCATAGTCTGTAGAAAAAAAGAAAAGCCAATTAAGTTAATGTCAAGAATCATGAGTGACATAACGTACGCAACATTTTCGTCCTAACCTAGAAGGAAATTTTCATGTCCGAAAGACAATGGTGCCCCAAGAAGAAGAAAGTTAATAAACCAACAATAAGTTTTAACATGATTCAAGTGTTCAAGAATGGAGTAAAGTGCTTTAGCAGCTACATTTATCTGTTTGATTCTTGGAGAAAAAAATACAACAGAAAGTCAGAAATCCATGTGCGGAAGTTTTAGATTATTTCCCATATTCAAGAACCAAAGAAGCATCATGAAGTGAGGAGGATTAATGAAAAGATAGAAATCAATATGAATGAAAAAAGATACTACTGCCCGTTACTATACAAGGAATTTGAGCAAGAAAAGCAAAAGAAAGAGAGCGAGAATACCAAGTTTTCCATCTTCAGAGAAAAGATAAGTTGCGGTTGTGGTTGGAAATGGTAGGAGAAAGGAAATGGTGTGTTTTGCATGTTGAAATGAGAAGCAGCTGGGGGAAATACCGTTATTAAGGTCATCCCGATACAGTTAAGTTCAACCGGATTATTATTATTATTATGTCAATAAAACCTGATTATTATTAGTTTACAGAAAGCATGTTTATTACCTCAGTGAAAAAAAAAAACAGCAAATATTATGCGTGGGAAAGTTACTATTGAATTGGGTTTGGGAGTTCAATCATTGAAGACCCAAGACTTTGTTGAAGCAACTAGACCTAGTGCCTAGAGACTTATACATATTCTGCAGTTTTAAGAATTCGATTTAGAAGGAGTTAATAAGATTGAACTGTATAGCATTTCTTTAAGCTGAGAAAACCTACTCTATGCATATCTCAGAACACTTAGCCAAATCAGACATGATTTTTGAAAATTAATGTGTTTCATTGAGCTTCTGTAGATACTTTAATTTCATGTTCGTGTTTCTCTTGTGTCAAACTCTTGAAGGTGTCATAATAATATTGGTATGATTTGTTAAAGTTGATATAACTAAGCTTGCTTGGAAACTTGGGACTTAAAACAATTCATACAGTTACTCTTAAGAGATGGCATCCATGTCCGGAGTTCAACTCATACAGTTGCAACCCTTTCTTCTATTCTTGGAATTCGACTTCTTTTGTGTGAAAAAAAAAAAAAAATAAGCTTGCTTGGACTTGACACCTGTTGCATTATTAGCTAAATTGACATTACTGTATTAATACAAGTCCCTTTTGCAGGCAATAGATTCTTAGTTGTTAACAGACAAGGAAATATAAAACTTGGCATTATAAAGACATAAGCATCTACACCCAACTATTTAGTGAGTAGGCAGCAACCAGAATCTTTTTCCATAAAAACTTGATTCTTCTGATAGAATTCAGCAGTTTTAACAATACTCTTTCCATTTCCCATTTAAAAGAAAAGGATCTAAGTCCAAAGGATCAGCCAACAAGAATAGATATATAAAACAAAAACCAGCATTTTATGCTGCAGCTGTATGTCATTCTCCTACTTATGGTTGTAAATTTTTCAGTCTGTACGTAATATATTAAGGTGTGAATACCGCGGATGAAATGTGCAGGACTGGAACTTAAGCATTAATTACTTGAGAACTTCCATTTATCCTGATATTGGCAGACATTCTTTGCATCAATTACTTAAATATAATATTTTGCTAGTTAAAGTCCCTTAAATATCAATTTTTTGATTTTAGTCTGCAAATCGTAATTTGCAAGGAAGATGTGCCAGTGAAATCGTAAGCATTAGCCTGGCTAACCTACTGACTCAGAATCTT
Source organism: Heritiera littoralis (assembly GCA_031772115.1). Classification (NCBI taxonomy): domain Eukaryota; kingdom Viridiplantae; phylum Streptophyta; class Magnoliopsida; order Malvales; family Malvaceae; genus Heritiera; species Heritiera littoralis. Next base: position 1,816,143 of record JAPDPK010000026.1, on the reverse strand, counting down.
GTCCTAGATAACCTAAAGCTAAAAGTTAATATTAGTGCTGCAGACTTAATTCAATGGTAAAACTGGAAGCCATGAGCTGAAGCATAGGCACCAACCATGATGACCATGTCTAGACCCCATCTTAAAAATGATAGAAAGCGGCAATTCTGAGACAGTCTGCCCCTACATGGATATTTTTCTTTCTTGGCTTCTAATTTCCTAAAATCTGTTTCATTTGCTGTTAGTTTGAGCTGTATGGCGGGTTCTCTTCATTTTCATGCTGTCTGTAGTGTCAACTGTCAAACAAGCTCTTAATTCTCTCAAAACTTTGCAATTTATGCTGACTGATCGGATTCTTTCAAGTTTCCAATTCATAGCTAATGCCATGAAAGAATCTTAAAATATGTAAAACTTAAACTACTGAGATTAGCTGTCCGGATTCATCCTGCTTGGAACTTAAACCATTAAGGGTTTGGCAGACTGTCAGAGTTCCTGCTCAAGGATTGTTGAAGTTTACAGCAATGCAAAACGAATTTAATATTGCAAATATGTACATACTATTGCACAGTTAAAACCATGTCAGGATTCTCATAGAGTTGCCATACAAAGTAGATTTTTATGTAGGAGATGGCAATAGAAGTGCCATACAGAATTAGTTTTTTCAAGGGGTATCTGCTGTCTCAAAATCTAATCTAACCATATCATAGCTTCCTTACCAAGTTTTCCAGCTTTGTTTCAAAAAAAAAAGTTTCTCGGCTCCAAAAAGATGGAAAAAGATGGCCAAAACTGAACTTGGAATGAATGCAGGGTTAGTGACATTACTTATCTCCAGCATTCCTCCATCTAAAGGTTATAGTTGAAGCAGGCTAGCTGCCATTGCCAGGCTTCTCCTTTGCAGCAAATAGAACATCAGCTACGTGAAGAATTAACGCTGCACAACCTGTGAAAGCTGCATTTAGAAGGATATCTGCCCCTGCACCTTTATAAAAGGATCTAACACCCTCAGTTTTAAATATTTGTGCAACTGCATTCAATGTACTCTTATACTTCACAACTTCCCCCGAGGTCATCATCATTCTTGTGCTCACTGTATCCAGTGGGTAAAAAATCTGGGGGCAACAAACATCAAAGACGAATTCTACGGCAAGATTCCCGTTGAAACTACTATTCTGCAAGAAACAAGCATTTCCTAACCATATCGGATCATTCCTGTGTAGGAGAGAGATAACAATATGTGCTGAAATGAAACTGCAGTTTAATGACATAAAAGAAAAAGCCTCTGACCTGCAAATGGAGTGAGTAAAATTGTTCCAATGGCTTTAAAGCATCTAATGCCTCCAGCATATACATGTCGGCCAGTGAAGCAATACATCCACGGTACAATCCAGTAATGCCATCTGATTTCAGAGTTTTTCTGTAGACGTCAACTATGCCATTAAACTGCTGTCTGCCAATGTAACTGGTAGTTTTGACATCAGTCGCCATGCGTGTCCCAGCGTAAAATAGTGGATAAGCAAGAATCAGATTTGCAGCTGACATTATACCATTTGCCGCTAGAATCTCAACATCATTCCAAGGCCTACGTTGACAACTGTTAATAAGTTCTAGCATAGCAATAGGTATGGCCTGTAGCATAAAAGGTGTAAGGGTTTAACAAGTCAAGCACATTACTGATACGAATTTCTAACTTCTGAGAATATCAGAAAAGGACAGCAAGCTATAGGACAACTTGGTGGAAGTTACCTTGGTAGAAACATGACCAATGGTAATTGCAGTGTTGCCTCTCCAAAGGGAAAAGATACCTTCTTTTCTGATTGTTCTAGCAAAGCAATCAAGTATTCCGTTATATGGTTGGGGAAGCCGACCTGACTTGATCATCTTCACTCGCTCGAATGGAGCTACTGCTGTCCTCACAATACCTATCACAGCCAATTCATATAGAACAGCGGCTTTACTGTTCTCCAGTGGGGCTCCTACAAAAGCTGGCGACGCAGGTGTAGAAACAGATGAGGCAGTGCCCTGGAACACCGGAAAGATTGGACTTTGCGACCCCCCATTCACCATGGCGCCATCGCCACGGATATTTTGCATTCTAGGAGTGTGCTTAAAATGCCTGAATGAGACGTCAGGTTGCCATTGTAACTTCTGAGATATTGGTGGATGAATTGGCTCATGTTCAGTTCTGCAATTCATTATTGTAGCCTGCAAAGAAAATGCTCAAGATTTACCAACAACCCTTTAAAGCACCAATCAAGAAGACTAGCATTTTCGTACAAAGCACCGCATTAGCATTCTAAAACTTCCGCTTAGCCAGAATTTTAAATTAGCTATCTAACGAAAGAAGAAACTAAAGAACAGAAAAGGATTGTGGCTTAGATATATAGAAGCGACGCAAACATTCAGCAGAAACTAAAGTCTGTAGAAAAAAAGAAAAGCCAATTAAGTTAATGTCAAGAATCATGAGTGACATAACGTACACAACATTTTCTTCCTACTCGAGGGAAATTTTTACCTCCGAAAGACATTGGTGCTGTTGGTTTAAAAAGAAAAGAAGAGCAGTAACTGCAGAAAGAGAAGGAAAATAACACAAAGAAAATAGGCTGAAAAGTTTACTATTACATAATTTTGACAAGCCAAATCCGATTTAAATACATAAACGAAAATTCCTAAGAAAATGCATTACACAACTAGCATGTTCTCCTACTTTCTTGCCACTACAATCCACTTCACAACTAGCATGTTCTCCTAGTCTCTTGCCATTACACAACTAATATGTTCTCCTAGTCTCTTGCCACTAAAATCCACTACTTCCATGAAAGCAACTACTTGATGCACAACTTCAACACTCCTCCTTGCTTCAATAGTTGCAGACTCCAAGCTTCTTTCTCAACAATTCAAATCTGTTTTCAGGGAGTGCTTTGGTGAATATGTCAGCAATCTGATCATTAGTCTTGCAATATAACAAGCATACTTCACCATTCTTTTGTACTTCCCTTAAGAAATACAACTTAATATTAAAATGTTTTGTCTTCCCATGGAAGACAGGATTGTTGGAGATTGCAATTGCTGCTTGATTATCAACAAACACCTTTGTACTCTCCTTTTGCTCCATATGCAAATCAGTCAAGACTTTTCTAAGCCATAAGTCTTGATTCACAGCTGCAGTGGCAGCAATGAACTCAGCTTCAGCCGTCGATTGTGCCACAGTCTCCTGCTTCTTGGAACTCCATGAGAACACTCTTGAGCCAAAAGTGAAACAGTACCCTGAGGTACTCTTCATATCATCTAAGGACCCTGCCCAATCACTGTCAGAATACCCATGAAATAGAAAATTCTGATTATAACAAAACAAAACTCCATAAGTCTTGATTCACAGCTGCAGTGGCGGAAATGAACTCAGCTTCAGCCGTCGATTGTGCCACAGTCTCCTGCTTCTTGGAACTCCATGAGAACACTCTTGAGCCAAAAGTGAAACAGTACCCTGAGGTACTCTTCATATCATCTAAGGACCCTGCCCAATCACTGTCAGAATACCCATTAAACAGAAAATTCTGATTATAACAAAACAAAACTCCATAATCAAGAGTCCCTTTGACATATCTAAGAACACGTTTGGCTGCTTTAAAATGCACTTCACTGGCACAGTGCATAAACCTTGACAAAACACTGACGGCATGCAGAATGTCAGGTCTAGTTGCTGTGAGATACATCAGGCATCCAATGAGTCTTCTGTAAACAGCCTCTTCCACTTTCTCTACACCATCTTCTTTGCTTAGCTTCTCCTTTTGATTCATAGGAGTACTCACCGGTTTGCAATTCTCCATATGAAATTTCTTCAAAATTTCCTTAGCATATTTCCTCTGACAGATAAACACACATTGCTCGTTCTGTCTAATCTCCATGCCAAGGAAATACGTCATCTCGCCCAAGTCTGTCATGTCAAAGACCTTCATCATTTCTTTTTTAAATTGCTCAATCAACATCGCATCACTTCCTGTTATCAAGAGATCATCAACATATAATGAAACAATCACAATGTTAGCTTTATAATTTCTAACATAGAGTGTAACTTCACTTTGGCTTTTTACAAAGCCTAAACCCAGCAAGTGCTCATCAATCCTGCCATACCAAGCCCTAGGTGCCTGCTTCAAGCCATATAGAGCCTTCTTTAGCAGATAGACCTTGTCTTCCTGCCCTTTCACAACAAAACCTTCAGGTTGTTCAACATAAATCTCCTCCTGCAGATGACCATTGAGAAAGGCTGATTTGACGTCAAGCTGAAATACCTTCCATCCATTTTGGGCTGCTAATGCTAGCAACATTCTGATGGTGTCTAGTCGTGCAACAGGAGCAAATGTCTCTGAGAAATCAACACCAAACACTTGAACAAAGCCTTTCACCACAAGTCTAGCTTTATGCTTGTTGATGGAGCCATCGGCATTCAGTTTTGTTCTAAACACCCACTTAACACCAATAATCTTCCGATTCTCAAGTCTCTCAACTAGCTTCTAAGTCTGATTTTTCTCAATCATATTCAGCTCCTCTTGCATAGCAACTATCCGTTTTGGATCCTTCTCAGCTTCCTCATACCCTGTAGGCTCAAAAATAGCAACATTGCACCTCTGATAAATATTAGTAAGTAGTCTAGTACCTCTGATAGGTGGTTCATCAACCTCCTCTCCATGAGTCAATGGGACATCAATGTTTTGATTTCCCTTTTCAGTTTCCCAACACCACTGTTGATCCTCCACAAATTGAACATCCCTGCTTATCAGAATCTTTCCTGTTTGAGGTTGAAAAATTCTGTAAGCCTTTGAGACAGTGCTGTAACCAATAAAGATGCCAGGTTCTGCTCTCCTATCAAGCTTGTCTCTTTTCACCTGTGGAACATGTGAAAAACAAACACAACCAAAAGTTTTTAGGTTTGATACAGATGGTTTATATCCATACCAAGCCTCAAATGGAGTCTTTCCCTTTACTGCCTTTGTAGGAAGCCTGTTTAGTAGAAATACAGATGTGTTTGCTGCTTCTGCCCAAAAATGTTTAGGAAGCCCTTTCTCGTACAACATGCATCTAGCCATCTCCATTATGGTTCTGTTCTTCCTTTCACTCACTCCATTCTGCTGTGGAGTGTAAGGGGCAGTCAACTAGTGCTCAATGCCAGCCTCATCACAAAATAAATTGAACTGTTTTGATGTATACTCTTTGCCATTGTCTGATCTCAAGACTTGAATTATGCAGTTACTCTGATTCTCAATCCATGCTTTGAACTTCCAAAATACTTCTGCAACCTCTGTCTTGAACCTAAGGAAGTAAATCCAACACATTCTTGTTAAATCATTAATGAAAACAATGTAGTATTTACTTCCCTTTAAGGATGGAGTTCTCTGAGGTCCACAGAGGTCTGTATGAATCAACTGCAACTTCTGCGATGCTCTCCAAGTTGTCTGTGAAAATGGCAGCCTTCTTTGCTTGCCAAATTGACATGCACTGCAACTTGATGAAAACTCTTCCAGTGAAGGTAAGCCTTGCACTAGCTCTATTTTCTTCATGTATAGAAGTGCTACATGATTGAAGTGCCCTAGCCTCTTATGCCAAAGTTCTGTAGTATTGATTGAGCTTGGGTATGCAGCTTGCTCCTCCTCCATTAAGTCCAAGGAGAAACTTTTACCTTTCATTCTGACTTTGAACATATCATTACCATCTGCATCCTTAATCAAACATATCTTGTCTTCAAATATCACTTTGAAGCTTTTATCTAGCAGCTGACCCACACTTAACAAATTTTGATTAATATCAGGTACATAAAACACATCAGTTATGATTCTAGTACCTGAATAGCTTTCAATGGCAACAGTCCCTTTCCCTTTAACAGCAATACAGTCACCATTACCAATTTTGACTTGTGATGTTACAGATCTATCAAGCTCCTTGAAAAGCTGTTCATCATAAGTCATGTGATTGGTGCAGCCACTATCAATTAGCCAGCTTCCACTTGAGTTGTTGGTTACAAAACAAGTTGCCACAAATAGCTGCTCCTCTTCTTGTTGATCTGCAACTTGAGCCTCATTCTTCTGCTGTTGATTTTTGTTCCTGCAGATTTTCTTAATATGGCCCAGTTGATTGCATTTTCTGCATCTCACATCAAGTTTTCTCCAACACTTGACTTGAGGATGATTCTTTCTTCCACAATACTGACAAGGAGAGTATACTCCTTTGTTGTTGTTGCCTCCACTACTACTGTCATTGTTTGCAGCAGCATCATTTGAGTTAGCAGAACTTTTCTTCCATTTCTTTTTCTTTCCTTTCTTGCCTTCATTGATCTGCAACTGTGCTTGCAGAGCTCCTTCCACTAAGCCTTCCTGTCTCATCATTCTCCTTTGTTCTTGTGCCTGTAAAGCATTCAACAACTCTGCCAAGGTGATACTTGACAGGTCCTTAGAATTCTCCAATGAGGAAATTGTTGCCTCAAATCTTTCAGGTATAGTAACAAGGATTTTTTGCACAATCCTACTATCAGGAAAATCAGTACCAAGCAATCTTACCTTATTGACAATGCTTAGAAGTCTGTCAGAATATTCTTTGATTGTTTCTGACTCCTTCATCCTCTGCATTTCAAATTCCCTTACCAAGTTCAGCACCTGCATCCCTCTGATTCTCTCATTGCTAGCATACTCTTCTTTGAGAAAATCCCAGATCTCTTTGGCTGACTTGAAGGTCATAATTCTGGTGAAGATTGTTGCTGAGACAGCTGAAAACAGACAGGCTCTTGCCTTTGACTTTCGTTGCCTCTTTTCTTTGTGATTCTTCAACTGTGCAAGTGTTGGATTGTTTGGCAGAGGAGGAATCTCGTAGTCCTCTTCAACTGCATCCCAGAGGTCACTTGCATCCAAATATGCTTCCATTTTAACTGCCCAAACTTGATAATTCTCTCCATCAAATATAGGCGGAGCAACAACTGCAAATGGTGTTTTTGTGTCCATTGTTTTGATGGCTTTTTAAGAGAAGAAATTTGGCTTATAGTCCCTTAAGAAAATAGGCTCGGATTCCACTTTGTTGGTTTAAAAAGAAAAGAAGAGCAGTAACTGCAGAAAGAGAAGGAAAATAACACAAAGAAAATAGGCTGAAAAGTTTACTACTACATAATTTTGACAAGCCAAATCCGATTTAAATACATAAACGAATAACTGAAAATTCCTAAGAAAATGCATTACACAACTAGCATGTTCTCCTACTTTCTTGCCACTACAATCCACTTCACAACTAGCATGTTCTCCTAGTTTCTTGCCATTACACAACTAACATGTTCTCCTAGTCTCTTGCCACTAAAATCCACTACTTCCATGAAAGCAACTACTTGATGCACAACTTCAACAGGTGCCCCAAGAAAAAGAAAGTTATGAAACCAACAAAAAGTTTTCACATGATTCAAGTTCAAGAATGGAGTAAAGCAATTTAGCAGCTACATTCTCTGTTTGATTCTTAGAGGAAAAATACAACAGAAAGTCAAAAATGTATGTGCGGAAGTTTTAGATTATTTTCCATATTCAAGAACCAAAGAAGCATCTTGAAGTGGGGAGAATTAATGAAAAGATAGAAATCAATATGAATGAAAAAAAGATACTTCTACCTGTTACTATACAAGAAGCAAAGAAAAAAAAGGGGAGAATACCCAGTTTTCCATCTTCAGAGAAAAGCTACGTTGCGGTTGTGGTTGGAAATGGAAGGAGAAGGGAAATGGTGTATTTTGCATGCTGAAAAGAGAAGCAGCTAGGGGAAATACCGTAATTAAGGTCACCCCAATACCGTTAAGTTCAACAAATTAGTATTTGGCAATAGTAATTAAAACCTGTTTATTATTGGTTTACGGCAAGCATGTATGGTTAATGCTCTATGTCAAGAATTAAACTATAATGCCACCATGAAACTCATGCTTATTACTTCAGTGGAAAGAAAAAATGAAAATATTATGCACTATTGAAATGGGTTTGGGAGTCCAATCATTGAAGACCCAAGCCTTTGTTAAACTAGGACTGATACATGTTCCGCAGTTTATAGCAGTTAATAACATCAGCCACACCCAGTCTGCTAATTGGTATAGCACAGATGTCTTCTGCCTCCTCTGGCATGAACATCTCTGTTGTCCTATGGGCCAGGTTATGCTTATGAGGTGTTCTTTGAAATGCATCAAAGGACGAGGTTGTGGTTTGGGATATTGCTGTTTCTTCAAAGCATCAATTACTCGAGAACTTGCTATTTATCCTGATTTTGGCTGACATTCTTTGCACCAATTACTTAAATATAATATTTTGCAAGTTATAGTCCCTTAAATATCAATTTATTGATTGTAGTCTGCAAATCCTAATTTGCAAGGAAGATGTGCCAGTAAAATCTTCAGCATGAGCCTGGCTAACCTACTGACTCAGAATCTTGTCCTAGATAACCTAAAGCTAAAAGTTAAAATTAGCACTTCAGACTTAATTCAATGGTAAACTGGAAGCCATGAGCTGAAGCATTCTGTTTTGAAATTGTATGATGTGCATTCAAAGGTCTCTTATGCTGTGTAGCATCTGCTGAGCTCCTCACATCTTATACTCGAGAGCTGAAATATGGGCATTTTTCTTTCTTGGATTCTAATTTTCTAAAATCTTTTTCAATTGCTGATAGTTTCAGCTCTATAGAATATTCTCTTCATTTTCATACAGTCTCAAGTGTCAACTGTCAAACAAACCGTTAAATCTCTCCAACCCTTGCAAGTTATGCTAACTGACCGGATTCTTTCCTTTTCACAGCTAATGCCATGAAAGCATCCTAAAACTTGTAAAACTTAAACCATTGAGATTAGCTGTCTGGATTTATTCTGCATGGAACTTAAACCATTAGCGGTGTGGGAGACTGTCAGGGTCCCTGCTCAAGGATTGTTGAAGTTTACAGCAATGCAAACCGAATTTAATAATGCAAATATGTAGATACTATCGCACAGTTGAAACCATGTCAGGATTCTCATATAGTTGCCTTACAAAGAAGATTTTTATGTAGGCAGCCGCAGTAGAAGTGCCACACAGAATTAGTTTTTCCAGGGGCAGTTTCAAAATCTAATCTATCTACTAGGTTAACCAAGTTTTCCAGCTTTGTTAAAAAAAAAATGGTTTCTCGGCTCCGAAAAGAAGGAAAAAGATGGCCAGAACTGAACTTGGAATTAATGGAGGGCAAGTGACTGCTGGAATTAGGTTGGCTGCCATCGCCAGGCTTCTACTTAGCAGCAAATAGAAAACCAGCAACACGAAGAATTAACACTGCACAACCTGTGAAAGCAGCATTTAGAAGGATATCTGCCCCTGCACCTTTATAAAAGGACCTAACACCCTCAGTTTTGTATATTTGTGCAGCTGCATTCATCGTACTCTTATACTTCACAACTTCCCCTGAGGTCATCATCATCCTTCTGCTCACTGTATCCAGTGGGTAAGATATCAGGAGGTGACAACTATGGAAGCTGAAGTCTACCGCTAGATTCCAGGTGAAACTACTGTTCTGCAAGAAACAAAGCATTTCCTAACCATATAAGATCATTCCTGTGTAGGAGAGAGATAACAATATGTGCTGGAATGAAACTGCAGTTTAATGACAGCAAAGAAAAAACCCATGACCTGCAAATGGAGTGAGCAAAACTGTTGCAATGGCTTTGAAGCATCATTTAACGCTGCCAGCAGATAAATTTCAGCCAGTGAAGCAATATATCCACGGTACAAGCCAGTAATGCCATCTGATTTCAGAGTTTTTCTGTAGACATCGACTATGCCATTAAACTGCCTTCTGCAGATGTAACTGGTGGTTTTGACATCGTTTGCCATGCGTGTTCCAGCGTAAAATAGTGGAAAAACAAGAATCAGATTTGCAGCTGACATTAGACCAGATGCCGCTAGAATCTGAACACCATTCCAAGAAGGCCTTTGTTGACGGCTCTTAATAAGTTCTAGCAAAGCAACAGGTATGGCCTGTAGCAGAAAAACGTTAAAGGGTTGAACAAATCAAGCAGATTACTGATACAAATTTTTAACTCCTGACTCCTGAGAATAGGACAGCGAGCCATAGGAAATCTCGTTGGAAGTTACCTTACTAGAAATATGTCCAATAGCAATTGCAGTGTTGCCTCTCCAAAGGGAAAGATGCCTTCTTTTCTGATTGTTCTAGCAAAGCAATCAAGTATTCCATTATATGGTTGGGGAAGCCGACCTGACTTGATCATAGCGTTCTGGCTTTGCATCAAGAGCTTCACTCGCTCGAATGGAGCTACTGCTGTCCTCAGAATACCTATCACAGCCAAATCATATAGAAAAGCAGCTTTACGGTTCTCCAGTGGGGCTCCTATAAAAGCTGGCGATGCAGGTGTCGAAGCAGACGAGGCACTGCCCTGGAACGCCGGAAAGATTGGACTTTGCAACCCCCAATTCACGAAGGAGCCATCCCCACGGATATTATGCATTCTTGGAGTGTGTTTAAAATGCTCGACTGAGACGTCAGTTGCCATTGTAACTTCTGAGATATTGGTGGATGAATTGGCTCATGTTCGTATCTGCAATTCACTCTTGTCGCCTGCAAAGAAAATGCTCGAGATTTCCCCAACAACCCTTTAAAGTGCCAATCAAGAATACTAATATTTTCCTACAAAGCAGCGCATTAGCATTCTAAAACTTCTGCTTAGCCAAAATTTTAGATTAGCTATTTAACGATGGAAGAAACTAAAGGACAGAAAAGGATTGTGGCTTAGATATATAGAAGCGATGCAAACATTCACCAGAAACTATAGTATGTAAAAAAAAGAAAAAAAAAGCCAATTAAGTTAATGTCAAGAATCATGAGTGACATAACGTAACATTTTCTTCCCACCCAAGAAGGAAATTTCCACGTCCGAAAGACAGTGGTGCCCCCAAGAAAAAGAAAGTTACGAAACCAACAGTAAGTTTTCACATTATTCGAGTGTTCAAGAATGGAGTAGCAGCTACATTTTTCTGTTTGATTCTCGGAGAAAAAAATACAACAGAAAGTCAGAAATGCATATGCGGAAGTTTTAGATTATTTTCCATATTCAAGAACCAAAAAAGAATCTTGAAGTGAGGAGAATTAATGAAAGATAGAAATCAATATGAATGAAAAATGATACCACTAGTACCAGTTACTATCCAGGAAGTTTGAGCAAGAAAAGGAAAGAAAAGGAAGAGGAGAATACCCAGTTTTCCATCTTCAGAGAAAAGCTATGTTGCGGTTGTGGTTGGAACCTGAAAGAGAAAGGAAATGGTGTATTTTGCATGTTGCAATGAGAAGCAGCTAGGGGAAATACCGTTATTCAGGTCACCCCAACACCGTCAAGTTTTCAATAAATTTGTATTTGGCTATAGAAATTAAAACCTGTTTATTATTAGTTTACAGCAAACATGCATGCTGAATACTATGTCAAGAAGCCACTACGAAAACCATGTTTATTACTTCAGTGAAAAAAAAAGAAAATATTATGCACAAATAAATAAATCATAAAAACATTATTAAGACTAAATAAAATTAATAATGAATATTATTAAATATATTTTCAAATAAAAATGTAATAAAATTACTATTAACAAAATAATTGCCCAAGAAGTCCAGTTTTAGTTGGAGTCTAATTCAGATAGGAATTACTAGTCAATGGAGATAAAAAGTTTTAGTTTTTGTTTGAAAGGAAAATTAATTTAGAAATCGAGTTTGAGTCAAAGAGTAGAGACCTTTGTCGATGAGGATTGGATTTATTGGTCATTGAATTTATATATATATATGTGTGTGTGTATAACGTAAACGTTACATGCTATTGAAAAGACAAAGCCTTGCTACTGTATAAAAGTTCTTCTCAAAGATTATTAAAAGTTTCGACAGATTGACTTTGATTTCGTGCTCTCTTAGTAAGTTGCTGAAGATAATGGAGGGTGTTGAAAAGTTGCCATCAGATTTGTTGCAATCAATGCGACAGTAATTTGAAAAGAGTATCTCTTGTCTGTAAAGAGTTCTTGACAAACGTTAATCTTTCCAACCTTCGCTTGAAAGTTATTCATTCTAAGGTTAGTATGCTTTCTGCACATCTTAAACGATTCACAGAGCTCAAAAGTATCGACCTAAGATAGTCCCATGGTGATATAGATGAAGCAATTTTGAGACTGCACGGTCTGGAATAGCTTTAGAAGCTCTTCATATTTCATGTCAGGAAGCAATAAGAAAGTTGGGTTCAAATTCGAAGAATTAAAAGGTTTTGAACTTGCGCTCAAAAGACAATGATTTGTGCTGATAGCAAATTCGTTTACAAATTTGGAAGAACTCAGAAATTGGTTTTATTTGTAAAACGGAGTCTTTGGATGAGGTTGGTTCTCCACAGTTTCCTACTGATTATGGGGTTGAATTTTTCGCATCTAAGCTTAAGCTTTGAAAACATATTATTTCTGATCAATCTCTGGTTGCTTTTTCATTGAGTTGTGTTTCCTAAAAGATGTTGCCATGCTTCTTAATTAACGCAATTGCAAAGGCAAAGCTTTGGTTAAAATAATTCAAGCTCACGGTTTGCAACAATTTTACAGTTGCAGGTTTACTTATGGTTTTAGCTAATTATCAGCTCACTGAGTTAGGTAGGATTGTAGAACAAGATATGAATCTTCTTTTAAACGGAGAGGTAAGCAGACTCACTAGCATAAAACTCAGCCTATGCCAGGTGACAAAATCAACATTCTTCTTACCATCAGCCATGTGTCCTGCACCAGAAGAGATTAGAATCAGTGCCAATACAGACCGTCAAGAACATGTAATTGACGAATCGGGATTCCTTTTCCCCAGTTTAAGGGTTCTTGATTTGTGTTTAGGTTACCACCATCTCACGAGCGAAGGCATTAAAGCTATCTAGAAGAGTTGCAAGTTTCTTAAAAAACTGAAACAAAGGGGAAAGATTATGGAAGAGTTCATTGAGGCTGATGATTCAGAACTTCCAGAATTGAATTTGGAGAAGTTGACACTAAATAATTCACGGATAGGTGCTGAATGGTTTGCACAAACAGCAAAGATACGTCCTCGGTTGGTGATGAAATTGACATTACTGCATTAGTACAAGTCCCTTTTGCAGGCAATAGATTCTCAGTTGTTAACAGACAAGGAAATATAAAACTTGGCATCATAAAGACATAAGCATCAACACTCAACTATATAGAGAGTAGGCAGTAACCAGAATTCTTTTCCATAAAAACTTGATTCTTCTAATAGAAATCAGCAGTTTTAACAATACTCTTTCCATTTCCCATCTAAAAGAAAAGGATCTAAGCCCAAAAGTTCAGCCAACAAGAAAAGAGAAAACAAAAGCCAGCATTTTATGCTGCAGTTGCATTTCATTCTCCTACTTATGGTTGTAAATTTTTCAGTCTGTAGGTAATATATAAGGTGTGAGTATAGTCCATCTGTCCTTAATATTTTGCCGCAAAATGCGCACATCTTCTGCCCTGGTTCTTGTCCTGACTGTTTGCTTTACCTGCGGCTGTGATTAACTTTCATATGTACACATGTATACATGCCACTGGTACAAGAAAATGCATGATTTCTCATGGAGAGGCATCTTTACTTCCATATCTTAACACACTGGTCATGGCTTGTAGAGGCAACCATTTCAGTCTGTAGAGAATCTGCCAGACAAGAAATTAATCCCCTGTGTGCTTCAACCATCCATGTTTTGTTGCTCTCAACTGGATTCCATAATTCAAGAGACTGACAAAATTTGAACAATTAGATCTCAATGAAGAGGAATGATTACATTGGCAAAGAAAACAAAAGGATGGCAAGAGTTATAATGAAAATCAGGCCAAGACAACACGAGCTGTATCAACCTGTTGGAATTAGCCACAACCTTGTGTTTTTAAGGCAACAACTAATTTTATTTGTTTTTTTTCTAAACTCCACTTCCTCCACAAGAGGTTCAGTTACATTCTTGTGTATATTTTGAGACATCAAGACAAGATAAACAACTATGTCAAAAAAATGGCTTACAAGCTAATTTTTACGAAATTGCAGAATTATAAGAAATAAACAGCATTTTTGGAGAATGTTTGTTTATAAACAGCATTTAGTAATAGTATTCTGAATACTTTACCTGGTAGCCACCAATGACCAAGAGTTGTGAATACCCTGGATGAAATGTGCAGGACTGGAACTTGTTGCCTGTGGAATGCAATTCATGCAAGCATTCTCCACCAGACACTGACCACACTCGTGCACTCTCTTCACTAATGGAGGCAATGTACTTGCCACTTGGATCCCAGCAAATTGATAGAACTTCTTTTTTATGTCCCTGAAAGAATATAACATTTATTCCTATATGCAAGTGATAAATGGAATTAGATGCATGTGAGTAAGCTATACTAACATATAAAGTAAATCAACCTTAAGTAAGAATTGGAGCCTGTTGGTCTCAACATCAATTACGTTGACGACATTTCCTGAAGCAGTTGCAATTAACTTTCCTAGTCGAGGCTGGAATCTGACTTGTTTAGTAGCTCCCTGCATTCACCTCACAATAGAGGTAAGCAAAAGCGAGGTTAAGTTCGAGAATATAAAATTCTAATGGGATAAGATCAGATGTAAATTTATTAATTACAAGTACTTCAATATTTCCCCAAAACCGGGTAGGTAACTAAAGCTAAGCCATGCAAGACAGAATTTTTTGAAGTTAAACTTCCTTTCAACAGAGCGTTTATTTTATAGAAACCCATAAGGATGTAAGACTAAAGATTCTAAGGTGGTCAATTTTAACCGTATGCAATGTTTGCTAAGCATAAGCTGTCTTTCAAGAAGTATGCTGAAATGTATTGACAAGAAAACACTTTTTTATGCCCTTGTGAGCTGGGACGCGCCCGTGCGCAAGCTGGTGCGGGCAGAGACTGGCCATGCCTTGGGAGCGGGCATGGGACAGGCTTTCGTTGGCTGCGGAAGCAGAAGCATGCGGGTGACATGTGCGGATGGCAATCGAAACGTGCAGGACGTATGCGTTGTGGTAGGAGGCAGCGCAGCACATGTCTGGGCAGTGTGCCAGTGTGTGCAGAACCAGGACCGCGGGTAGTCTGACTAGATGTGTGCGCTGATGCTGATGAGGAAGCAGATGCGAGGAAGAAGTCTAGTTCGACCAAGACTCTGAAATGGAAATCAGATTCTGATTGGATGGGTGCGCGGGGATGCTGAAGAGGAAGCAGACGCGGGTAAGAGTTCTAGTGCGACCAGGACTGTGTGGCAAGATTCAGTTTCGTACCAAACTCTTAGAGGCGTGATCTGATATGCGCGGATAGCTAATTTGAGTCCAAATGGGATTCTAAAAGCTAAGGAAGGACCCTAGATGAGTGCGCACACCTGGCACTCAAGATATGAGCTGGCGACCGCCAGCACTGGACAGATGACTGTGCACGGTGCAGAGTCATTGTTCAGCAAGAACTCTGGAGGGTGAAGAGTTTCCATTGAGCTTGGTCTTTTAGGAATTTTAGATAAACTAGAGTTCCTAATGGCTGGGGATGTCAGCCACAGTGATTGCCTATATAAAGTCATGTACAGCAGTGGACTTCTCAGATCCATGAGAGTTGAGAACTCAGGCTTTGTACGAGAGTCCACGCAGCAGACTTGTAAATCCTTTTGAGTGGGAATAAAAAGGTTGGGAACGGGGAGTTCCTGTAAATGTGTGTGCTTGGCTTTGTGTGTGTGTGCTTATCTTTGCTATTGTGCTTGTGCGCGTGCTTGGGTGGTGGTGCGCGTACTGTTGTACGCCAGTGTTCTGCCGGGTGAGTGTGGGTTACACACAGATCAAGTGGCTGAACTAGGTGTGCGGAGAGCATAGTGCCATCACGGGGAGGCGAAAAATCTGTGGAGAAAAGTAGACCCGTGACAATTTTATAGAAGCATAACCAAAATTCACAAACTACTGCAAATTTTCCGGGAAAATATAACTAGACATCCTCGCAATATAATGGGTGTAAATGTTGTATTATTCTCAAGAAACTTCATTTCTAATCCAAATTACTGGCAAAATTTGATGTCTCCGAGAAATTCTAACAGATGGAATCTGACCTTAGAGACATGCACGCAAGAACATTGGTTGATATTCCACAATCGCATCTCATTGTTACTATCAGCGGAACAAAGGAGATCCATCTTTCTAGGATGGAAATCTAATGACAACACCTGTTCAGCATGCCCCTCAAGCTTGAAAAGTGATTTACTTGGCTGCAATCAAAGAAATGAAGACATATTATCAAAAGGAAAATAAGTGCAGTATACTAGTCAGCCTGTATACAAATGAAGTCCTATAGGGGCATGAATTGCATACAACGGCCTTTATTCATTCTAAACAGGCAGAATATAATTAGAAAATACTAAATAAATATCTGACGTTCCAAGAGAAAACGGTTACTTTGGCAGAATCCCATATTTGGACAGTCTTGTCAAAGGAAGATGTTGCAAATATAGTCGAACTTGGTCGAAAACGAACATCAGTAATGAGAAGAGAATGGCACTCTGAAGTTCTAACAAAATCAAGAGTTTCCATATTCCATATCAAGACCTGCCAGAAGAAAAATGCAATTAGCTCTAAGCTTATACATAAATGTTGTGAAGAAAAAAGCTACATTACATCTTAATACCACCTTCTTTTCATGCCCCGCACTAGCTAGAGACTTCCCATCTGAGGAAAAATGGCAGCACAAGACTTTGCTTTTGCTTGAGTGGAGGCAACTAACCTCTCCAAAGGTGAAGCCTACACCAGTGATAACTTATCAATTATTCGGATTATTGAGTAATATCTTAACTGTTAAACTGCCACAAGTGCATCTTTGCTGACAGAGTTCATATTATTTTCTATTCCTACAAATCACAAAACATGTGTGTGTGTGTATCTCTATAATATACAGCAAGTTTGGTGAGCGAAAGCTTTCATTTTCAACCTGGAATAGGTGCTGCAACCAGTATGGTTTTCCCGTGCTATTAACTATTTTTCAGCTATACAACATGGTTACCGGAGGCTGGCAAAGACTGGAAGTGCATAGGCATTTCACGGTGAGTGCACTTTCTTTTTTTTGAAAAGACGGTGGGTGCACTTTCTATATTGAATAAATCGACCATTATAGATTTTTGTATATCATCTTCTATTTCCATTGAATCAGCAGTGCCTATTAAAGTAGAGCTGCAAAGCATTCTTCTGTTTGTCTTAACAAAATTACCTTTATGTTCACTTTTATTGGAAGTGTTAGAACGGCGTCTTAAAATTCCGAAAGGAGTGCTTGTATTATCAACATTATCATCATCATGGGACAGAAACGACTCAACAGTGTCATCAACAGGCTTATTCTCCTCAACTTTGATACTATCCTGCAGATGAACATTTCACGAAGGAGGCAGCAATTACAATGCAAATATAAACAAAAAGATCATACAGGTAGTATATATCAGCAAATTTGATGGCTCTCCACTGACAAGGAATAAATCCTGATATATATGTGACAGGCAGATGACAGAGGAAAAGCCATCAAATCTTTGCCAAAGTTTTATGATGTACCAATTTCTTATCTGCCACTCTCGAATTTGATAGCTTCTTCTTCTTTCTTCCAGTCTGATCCAGAGCAAATACAATTATAGTAATAAATATCACAATACACATGCACATAGACACATATACTTGACCAGGAATTTCTACCAACTTGGGGAAGCATTAGCAGTAGCCTTCCTCAAGAAAACCAATGATTCACGTATTACCTGCTGTTGCTGTAGTGTATTATCTTGGTTTTGATGCTCTTCAGTTTGCATTTTTTGGATCGTCATCTGGATCATCACCAGTCAGTCACAAATGAGGGAAAGAACTATGCTAGTTTTCATAAATGAGACTGAAGGAGCTTCTAACAAATAAAACTATTAAACACAATCATGTAAAGTTAAAAGTTGCACGCAGTTACTACCATAAGATCTCTTTTTAATTTAAGATCATTATGATCTTTTAAAGGAGAGGGTTGACTCTGGAAATATTAGCATGCATAGTCATCATGGGTCATGACTCATGACATCTTACAGAGAATATCTAGTGACAATCCATTAGATGCAGAATACATCCGATCTTTACAAAAAAATAAGTAACTTTTTGAAGAAATCAAACTGGCGCAAAACTTAAAGTCATTGTTTTAACCAACCGGTCTTTTATGCTCATTTATTTCAGACTTGGGTAGTATCAGATTATGATAATTGAATTTCACAGAGCTTCCAAGAAAAGTAGGTGTCAGGTTTCGGGGCGTATGTGACAGCCCTTGAGCTGATATCTGAGGTTGACAATTCAATATCTGAAATTGTTGCTGATAGTTTGGAGCCTGAAAGAGCAAACTTAACACCTTATACCCCAAACCATGGTAACCACACTCAAGTGCAGAACTACTAGTGAAATTTTAAGCATGCTTCCATTTAGAATCAGGACTTTAACATCTGTTATATCAAAAAGAACAAATACTTGCTGCTTGCAAGGCTCCAACAACAGTTGATTAGTGCGCCACTTACATCCAAAGGCAATCCATTAAGTGGTGCCGGCTCAATTGATTCATTCAATCCTGAAAAGATTAAAACCACACATCTGATATATCTAACGTATATATAATGTTACAATGCCAACAAAATAAAGTAAACCAAGGCCAACACTATATGCATCTCCTACATGTCTTGTCAAAATAAAGCAGATATACATAATTCATCTCGTCTTTGAATAGTATAGTGTAAGTAAAAATTGCAAAGATCATACCATTGGATCAGTTTTTTCAGCATGAACTCAAATCAGACAAAGAGGCCAAGCTAACCTGCAGGATGAGGTCCAGTTACTGAAAGTTTGCCTTTTTGTGCGCCATAGGGATTGGTTGGATTTAGAATGGTTCTCCCCAAGCTAATGCCTTGACTCTGTTCCTGCATATTGAAAAAGTTTCTAACATTTAGTGAAATTTAAAAAAATTCAGTGCTCTTGTTAACACAAGTAAACAGTTTAAAACATACCCTCTTAACTTGATGCTGAGACAGATTTATCTGTTGTTGCAGAAGGCTGATACACGAAAGAATGTTAAAGAAAAAGAAGAAACAAGAAACTCTCTTTTTATTGTTGAAGCAGATGACCATTTACCAGAATAAATAGTCATGTCTACTTCCTCTACTAGTCCAAACTATACTTTTCACCAAAGGGCTAATTCCTAGCTCCAAATTGCAAAGAATCATGTAATTCAACCAAAACATATGTATACCTTGAACTGGCTGCAGCTGAATTTAGGAGCCTCTGTTGATTAGTTTCAAGCAATCGCAAACTGGATTCAAAATCTCTGGGAATAGGAACCTGTCCAGGCCTTTGCTGATGATGTATCATTGATCGTGGCAAAATTATTGGACCAAAATTTTGTGATTGATCTTCCAATTTTTGAGCCTAAGAAATCGACAAACAGCACATAAGTAGACGAAGTTACAATAAAAATTACAAAGTACAGCACAACATGATCTCGAATTGCACAAACAATCACCTTAGCAGAGGTTTCTGCCTCAGAGTACTCTTGAAGCTTTGGTTGCCTAGAGGCAAATATGTCATAAAATAGTGACCACCATTCTTGTAAGAACCCTTGGGGAGCATCAATCACTGAAAACAATGAGCCCTTTTCTCTAATCAACAAATTGCACGATTTACAGAAAATGTGCACTTTAAAATAATCTCACAAAAAGAAAGGAAACTTCTAATGCTCCCCTGAATTAATGCTAAAATTCAGAACAAACCTTGCAAAAAAGAAGAAACAAAAGATTCATGTAGAAAATTAAACCAATTGCTATATTAATCTTTGTTCTTGAACAAAGATAACAGAGACATTAGTGCACATTGATATTGAGGTACATATAGAATGCGAGTTTAATCAACTTTGAAATGAAAAATATATGCCAAGCATTTCAACATCGAGAATTGTCTGCTAAAAACTTCACAATCTATCATTAGAAAATAAGCTTAATTAAAGGAATATATGTTAAAAAGCAGAAGGAAATTGGACAAAGAACGAAAAAAGAGAAAGCTCATACCAACAGAATGGTGGGAAATACCGGCCTCTTTTCTGAATTGTGTAGCAGTCTCATGCATATTCTTCTTCATCAAGTAATCGTGCAAGTAAAGCTCCAGCCTTTGTCCCATCAAACAAACACAAATTCAAGCAGTAAATAATAATCGATATACTGAGAAGCATACAACAAAAAAGGCAAGCAGAAAACTCAAAAGCCTAAAAACCCATTATCATGACAATGCCAAGAACACCCCTTGCCAGAAAACTCACATTTTTTCACCATCCCAACCATCAGCTGCCATGATTACCTTAAAAAAAAAATAGGAAAAGAAGTCTTCACTTACACTGTAAAAACAAACAAAAAATAGAAAATCAAAGCATGAAGTAGACTACACGTCTATAAACTTTAAGGGCATGGAAACAAAGAAACGATGAAAACAAGAATACCCAGATACAGATTAAGCTTGAATGAATAGCAGAAATCGAAACGAGAGAAAAAAAGGGAGTCAGAACATAGAAAAGGGGAAGTTGGGTCTTAAAAATTAACAAGAGGAAGAAAGAAACGTTTGAAAAGCAAGGAGGATGGATATTGGACACCCGCGGCAGCTAAGCAGCAAGTGACAGTACCATGCAAAAGAGAACCGAAATTGAATGAAATGAATTGGCCACTGACAAATAAATTTGGCTTTTTCTATAGAAGAGAGAGAGTGTGAGTGAAAGTCCTGTGCTTTTTCTGTTTATTTTATGTGTAGGCCATGGTCGTGAAGGAAAGTGCGTGGTGGACCCTTAACCCCTCTTGGCCTGGTTTACGAAAAAATATGGATTTTACTATTAATTTTCTGATTTTTTTTGTTTTATAATGTGATAAAATTGAAATGGGAGGTACTAGATTAGTGGTGAAATTATTTTGGTTTTTGAACTTTTATTGAAAAAAATTATCTCTAAATTTAATTCAATTCATTCATAAATTTTTTAAGATAATTTTAATAAATTTAAATTTTAAATCTCGATATCACATTATGATTTTCAAATTTTAATATCTACCATGAATTTTTCTCATGGTTAAACCAAAATTTCTTTGCACAAAAAGGAATTTTTCCATGCAATAAAGAGGTTTAATTTGTTAAAAAAAAAGCTTAATTGGAAGTTTCTCATTTATGATTTTTTTTCTTTTATTAGGGTTTTTTTTAAACTAAGGTATTTAAATTTTAACATCTATTTATGGTAAAAGCAGAGTTCTTAGTGAAGAAGGAAGGGTCAATGCAAAATGTAGTCTTGTAACCAAAAAAAAAAAATGCAAAATGTAGTCCATGGACAATGCATCATTGGTTTGTGAAAGAAGTCAAAGGAAACAATTAAGATTCAGTAATCAATATTATTATGTTTCCTACTTTATTTCCACAAAATCTATATTTTTCATTTTTTTTTCTGTTTTAGAAGATATTTATTACCTTAGAAATACCAAA
The DNA here is from genome assembly GCA_031772115.1 of Heritiera littoralis. Lineage (NCBI taxonomy): Eukaryota > Viridiplantae > Streptophyta > Magnoliopsida > Malvales > Malvaceae > Heritiera > Heritiera littoralis. The sequence goes on along the minus strand of JAPDPK010000026.1, from coordinate 1,794,611 downwards.
AAAATGTGATGATTTATATATATATATATATATGATTTATATATGATGTACTGTCAGTGTATAGTTTTTATATACTGTCAATAAATTAGTTATTAACATTTCATCAATAAGCCCTTATGAGTAGATTAAAAAAATTTATTTATATTTACTTTTAAGGACTTGGCAATATATATATATATATATATATATATATCAAAGCTGTTATCATAAAAAATATATATATTAGGAATTATTAGTGAAGTTTTCATATTATGCTGATGAATTTAATAAAATGACGCATACCTTTTATAGTGTATTAATCTGTTTATAAAAATAAAAAAATTTTTGGTAATTATATAAGAAACGAATTTTTCAAAAAAAAATCAACTCATTAATCTTAAAATAAAAAAAGAAAAAAGACATTTTATCATTTGATGTAATGCTTACCATAATTTAATCAAATTACCATTTTGAAACATTCCTAAATGAAATGCTACTTACCTTACTAGTTGTATTGAACTTTGAAGGATTGAAATGCTCTGTTATCATCATCCTTTGTTGAGAACTATAATATAATCTATCATTACTTTGATCAGAAACATCCATCAAATGATTTTTGTGTAGAATAAAGTGATGTGACTAAGAGATAAGGAGAAAACATATTTAATTTATAAGTTACATTAAGATTTGCCTTCCATTTTCAATAAAAAAATTGCCTTCTATTTTTTAAAATATGAACTTAAAAGTCGAGAAGATACTTTGGTCAGAGATATGCCTTGTTAAGTTTCATTTATTTAATACAGTAATCTTGGATAAATTACAACAAAAAGAAAATTGCAATGAAGAAACCATCTTTTCTGATTTTACCAGAGCATATGCAAGGGCCTGTGGTTGGCAAAGATTGTTTAATTATAAGCCTTGCACACAACACTGCCACTTTCCAGTTGCAGCCGCTTATTCCTTGCCAAAAAAGAAAGTCTTTTCTCCCAAGGAAAAGAACAGAAAAGCATGGCTTTTATTCTTGTGCAAGAGAATAGTAACATGATTTGCAGAGAGAAGCATAAGACATCCGATGGCTAGGAATAATGTCATTGAGAAGTTAGGCATCTTCTTATCTATAACAAGGAGAAACAGCAATAGCATCCAAGGACAGGAATGAATATGGGAATAAATAATAGAAAAACAAGGATGGAATTCTGTATAAATCTTGGTTTCTGCAGACATTTGAACCATCGGTACATGAAATATGAAGTTTTTGCTTCAGCTCCCCTGCTGCTCATGCTTCTGCTTCATCAAGAGCAAGAAGAGCAAACATAAGGAGAAGGAAGAAAAGAGCGAATAACGACTAATGCAGGCATCTCTGATGTGGTTCCCAGTTCCCAGGAACACGGAGGAAGAACCATGATTTGCTCATGCTTCACCTTCAACCTTGTCTTACCATTTCATCCGCAGGAAAGTATCTTATATCGTATCCTCTTATCCTCCACCCTACCTTTTCTTGATGACATCTTTGCTTGCAATAATGCTATTTAAATGTTAAGAAAAAAGAACATTCATTCTATTTAATTGCTTCTTATTGATTATCTCTGACGATCATTCGGTATCAAGTCCATCTCTTGCATTTGTCGTTCAACAGAAACCAAACCAGTCTGTTCAAGAAACCTGTATAAGAAATTCAATCAACCTAATTCAGGGCATCTACCAAGTAACAGTTTCTAACTAGAGAAGATTAGAGATTCAATTTTGCAGCCTCAAATCATGTTCCAATAACAAAGCCAAATCCCTACGCATCCAATTACATGCTTGCATAAAGAGCATCAAAAGAAAAACCAACACCTTTGCCTTCTTCCCTTGACTTTGTTGTTTCTAAAAACTGAGAAAACAACAAATCATGTATGCAGCAATTGACAATTTAGAACATGATTTAAACAAAATTCAGTGCACCCAAATTATCCTGCCATCTAAACCATGCTATATTGCTATGTGCAATAAGAACAGGTAGTGGTGCACGCAATTACATCCTAACTGCTATCCAATGTAACAGAATATATGAAAAGAGCATGCCTGACTTGCTCCAGCTACAGAGAACATTATAAACACTTTGAGCTACAATATTCATCCTGTTTGTGACAATACACTCAAAATTTCACAAAGGTGACATGGCTAATATTGCAGACTGCAGATTACATAGCCAATTCCTTCTAAAGAGCAAAAGGAGAAAACGATTAAAAGAAGAAAAAAAAAAGTCAGAAAAGCCTGCCCTCTCTTCTCTAGGTATTGCAGAAATCCCAAACCATTGAAGTCTGAGGGAATCATGATAATTATGATACAAATACCTTTCACAATCCAACACAGCTCTCTGATCCAGTTAGAACAATGAAGCAATAGATGCATATATGTGAAATAAGACACAAATTAGCAAGGTTGTCGATGATTATACACAATCTCATGGTTTTCTTTAAATAATTATCAGAACCCATGTGCAACCCAAAATCAATGAAGTTAAAAAAACAAAAATCCAAGTGCAATTAAAAATAAAAAACAACAAAAACTGGTTAAAAAATAATAGAATTAAGAAATAATACCAGTTAAGAAGCAAGAAGAGTGTGATGGTGATGAGAACAAGGAAAGCAACATGAAGAATTAAGGAAGAGTCACTAGAGGAGAATGCCAAACCCAACATAACAGCAAGGCAAAGACCCAACATCAAGAACGTTGATTTCAGTGTATTCCATGTGGGACCCTGAAACCCAAACAACAAAAAATCCAAACTTTATATTAGTAACTACATAAATATGCCTGCAAATACATATGTATAATACACAGAATAATTAAGGCAGAACTTCGAGAAAGAAATTGAACGGACGTTTACACCAGGAGCCAAAGCTCCAAGTAAAACTGCTTGGGCTGATGATATATCGCCTCCTGCTGATTGTTTCTTTTCCATTTGACTTCAGTTTAGGATTTTGAGAGTCAGAGAGATCTTAAGTTTGAGGGTGGAGACAAAAGGTTGGATCAAGGAAGGGTCGAGAGTCTGCACAACATTAGCAGCTCTAGTCCTCAAACAATAATCCTTCCGTTGTCGTCCAGCGGTTAGGATGTCTGGCTTTCACCCAGGAGACCCGGGTTCGATTCCCGGCAACGGAATTTTTATTATTTTCCAATAAATAATAAATAGGTCTAACTTGTAATTCTCATAAACCAACTAGAAATTTTGATTTTTTTAAATATTTTCTACTATTATGCATGACATCAAGCAAAGTAGAGGAGAAATTCTGTTATTTATAAATAGGGCCAACTTGAAATTCTGATATTTTTTCTAATATTTTTTCTACTATTATGCATGACATTAAGCAAAGTAGAGGAGAAAACATTTCTTGTCAGCAAGAGAGCATTATATTATCATAAAATCATCCTCAATGATGTGTAACACTTGTGTACAGGCCGGACATTTCTTCACACTCGTAGATATCCAGCTAAAACATGCATATTGTCAACTTCTTTCGATATGTACAAGCATGCACAATTGTCAACTTGTTTAAACTGAAATCTAAGTCCTAGGGAAATGCTGGTGTATGCTACGTGAAGGTCCCAAGAGAGCTTTGACGCTTAAGCTTTTATCAACAGTTTTGAGTTGCAACTTTCAATTTCCCATGTAAGTAGGATTTCTCAGGGTTGGATCCTGCTGGAAAAGCCATTCCTTCTCCTTTAGATACTGCAAGGGTGGCTGTGGCTCGTCTCTGAGTTCAGTCACCGCACCACAGCCATAAGGGCTCGGTCTTTGGTAACCATGAAAGAGCTTCTCCCTTCTTGGTTCCTCCACACCATAAAGGGGAAATCCTGGCTGGTATATTGAACTCTCTGTATAAATTGTTGTACTTGGAACACAAGGAACTCCGTATTGATCAAAAAGACCAAAGCTGGAAGCATCAGGAGTGGGAAAGTTCCAGGGATTCCGGGGAGCATAATAGTTAGGCCACACATGGCTATTGGCGCGATCAAGATCGCGTTTTTCTCTATATTGACGAAGCCATTCAGAAGATGTCATCCCGCTAAACGGAGGGTATTTATCCATGAAACCTGGAATGGCAGAACCGTAAGTAAGTTGGCCATCAGGAGACCAATTAGGATAGCCACTTACCCTTGATGCATCATAGCAATTCTCTGGTTTGTTAACGTCCCTTGAGCCCTTCACCCAGCAAATCTAGATTGAGTACTATTAAACCAAGCAGCATCATCAGGCAATAAAGGTGCAGAAGGCACAGGAGCTGAATATGGAGGTGGGGAGTAATGGTCAGTTATAGCTTCCAATCTTGAGGAAGTGAAAGAATCCCCAGCTTCATGGACCGAGAGATCAATTAGGGACGGAGTAACTATTTCTTCAACAGGACTCAAGCCCTGTCTACTGACATCATTTCTCCCCTTCTCAGCACTGCTTATACTTCCTCTATTTAGAACCCATGCACTAAGGGAGGGATGCCCAGCAGAGATGGGGACTTCTGAAAAAGAGAATGCTGTACTATCTTTTACGAAAGGCTCTTGCTGCTTGAAGGGCTTGCTGCGCCTGAAATTAGAGATGTCAGAATGAAAATCTGAAGCATCACCATAGACCTGGCTTTGGGCTATAAGTAGAGAGGTAGCACGGCGCAAACATTCATCAGAAGGAACGGTTTCCTCCGTTTCATTTGGAGAAGCAGGGTCTTTTGCATTATTAATTTTCCCATAGAGTGGGACTGAATTATATCTTGTAAGAGGCTTGAAGAGAATAACTTCTTCCTCCTCCATGGCAACAGATTTCCCATCCGCAGCATGGTTGCTTCCATTCTCACTTGCAATCTGTGTTTCACATTCTTTTGTGGCTTCATGAATACGTTGGTGCAGCCCTTTGACGTATACATCAGAATTAGTGGACTCCACTTTTACTGATTCTGGTCTCTCGGATACTACATTTGTATCTTTCGCATAGAATTTCCTTCCCGCACTATCATAGGTGATCCATTTATAGGAACCATTGGATCTGTTCGCAATCTTGATTGCAGCATTGACTATACGCTTAATACGGCATTCAATCCCACTTTCATAACTGTCTATCTGATCCCAGTTAGTTGAGAAATCTAATGAAACATGTATTTGAGCTAATGGTGCAAAGCCCCTCAACTCATAGTCTTCCCACAGTGCAGTTCTATCATGGGACAAATCTTCAACCCTACCATTGAACTGCTTCAAGAGGTCAATAAAAGCAACAAAAAAATAAGATATAGAGCTTTTAGTTTTTTCATCCGCCCCATATGCTTCGACTTCATCAAGCATGCTAACCAGCCACTCTACAAAAACAAGTACTGTGGGTAGAATGGGACAAGTGTCCAAAAGATTTGCCTTCAAACATCTATTAACAAGACGCCCCATGAAAATGAATGTAGCAGCCAATGCCAGTTGTATCAACTCAAGAGGTTGCTTATCCTTTCCATCTTTCGACCCTTTAATTTCTAGGTTATTAATTAGATTATGGAAGACAAAGATGAAAATGGAAACAGCTTGAAGAGCACGGAAAGGGCCTGTTCTAGCTGAATCCATAAGCTGATATGACTCCAACATGGCTTTTAGTTTTATATCATCTAACGCCACCATCATATCCAACATACTCACAGTCGATGCAAAAGCACAAGGGAAGTCCTCCAAACTGCGTCGCATCATAAAGAAGCCAAGAACATGAGAACTTAATTAAAAATTGAATATAAACACCAAACAGCTTAATATCTTATCCTTCAAATATATTACTGACAGCATCCTAATTAAGGTAAGAGAAGCAGAATTCATAAGAAACAACAACATTTTCCATCTCGGACTTGATTCAGCAAAAATGAAGCAAGTTGATTATCTAACTACCTTAACTTGAGTAAGATTTGCAACATTCAATTGCTAGAAAGAAACCATCAGAAAAAATCTAGCAGTTCTGATTTGTGAGACACCTTAGGTTCTAGGATCATCGATTGTACATGTTCTGCGACTTGAAAGTTAATTCTTCATACCCTCTATATGCTTATGCAGTAAGGTGGATTAATGCACATTAAAAGCCCAGACATGATAGTGAGTGAGACAAAGTAGCATAAGGAGCCTTCTACAACATATTTACATCCAAATTGAACTAATTCATTTGTGGTTACAAGGATTACCTGGATTCTAAGAAGGAGAAACTTAGTGTTCTGATTAGAAGTGGCCAGAAATTTGTTTCTGCGGAGTGATTATTTTCATCCTTCAACAGAGAACAATCTGAAACATTCCTACTTGATTGTGATTTGCTGTATGCATCACTTCTTTCAGATGGTTTTAAGAAATCAAAGTAGGCCGCACTTGAAAGAGTATGCCAATGAGATGACCTGTTCTGCAAAATCACAAGAAGCATTTGGAAATCAGAACTCAATACGAATATCTAGAGGATGGAATTATTTGCAAGGCATGAGCAGACATTCTAACACTTACCCTTTCAAATAGTAAAATGAGATTGCTCCAGGCATCAGGGAAAGGTTCTTTCACAGCTAAACTTCTTACACAATGGTATAGAGCAAGAAACTCATCACCCACATACATTGCCAATACTGCCAACTAAAAGTGAACATGGTAGTTTATATACACAGAAATCAGGAATTCCAATGTTAAACTGCAATTTCAGTTCTATATAATTGGCACAGGTACCATGTTCACCGAGATATATCAATAGAAAAATAAGCAAATATGTAAAATACCTGATTTTGGGGGTTTCCACTATCTGGCCAAGTTATTGCAGCTTCCAAGTAGTAGGTGGCTGCAACTGACCAGTTATGCTTCTGGACATTAGAATTTTCATATTGTTCCATATATCTAGCAAGATCCCCGAGACAAACTAAAAAGCGATGACATAAAAAGTGACATTTCTGTAACTTTGTTGGTTCAACAGAAGCAGCAATGCCACCCCTTTTAAACAAGGAAGATTCTTCTGGAAGTCCATAATGACTTCTGATTTTCACAATCAATTTTTTGTACAATTCGGTAGCTTTTAGAAGAAATGACTTAAACCCTTCTATATGTTTGTCATCAGAACCACTTGGGGCCATTGTAGATGTTGTACTTTCTGCATTAGCAGAGTTTCTTTTTGTTCTTTTACGAAACTCATCAATGTGCTTATAGTGTAGCTTCCACAGTGAATATTCAACATCTTGAAGTTCTGTCAGTTCATGATCATTCAAAATGAAACTCTCATAACTTGAACAGACTCTATCGTATAAGTCCCAAACATCAGAATGCAATAAACCTTTGGAGTGGATTAATGCCCACAACTGCTTTTCTGTGTTAGCAATCTGAGACCAACATGATTTTAAGAGTCAAAAACTAATAGAAACAAGGGAGAGACTTTGTATAGTTATAGATTATCACATGAAATTGTAGCTCCGAAGGTGTACCTCAAGATGGAAATTTGCTTTTTCTCTCTGATCTTTCAAGGGAACAGGTGAAGTAGCATTCATGATTACAACCAGGACCCTTCTTCAATATACTGTCAACTGGCCACACAAATATTTATAGCACATTTGATCTGTCAGTTAATAATGATGTTAGTCTGAAATGGATAAGAAGAGGAAAGAGAAGGACAAGAAACAGCATCAATAGATAAGCAACATTAAAGATAAAATAAAGAATTTGTATTTTTAATGATATCTCAAATTTGCTTGTAAACTTTAATTATTGCTCTGAACTGGGAGTCTAATAATGTATAATTCAAGTTTCTGGGAGTCTAGACCATAATTTTGCAAAGATTTAAAAACAGGATTGGTACTAAATTCCAGAATAGGATAATACATCAGCAAAACAGACTGACTGAAAACTAGCTCCATAACAATAAGAAGAATGTGGACCTCGAGTAGTCTCTATTGGTTGAATGGAACTCAGAACAATATGGTTTTTAGATTTCACTCAAATCCATGAATCATTGAATTTCTATATTGTTGTTTATGCAATCCCAAGTAGAACTTTTTATTTCTCAAATTCATCCACCAATCATATCTCAATTACATAGATACATTGAAACTTTACCAATTTCAGTACATTTTCTATATCCATCCCACTACTCATAACAAATCAAATCCATAATCATATCTTGGATAAAAAATCCTTCTTCCCAAATGAGCCATAAATGCCAAACCTACTCTTTAGGAGAATGCTTCTTACACTTGAAAACGGCTATTTGAAAAGATATTGAACTCTTTAGACCAAGAGAACTTTCAAGATTTCAATTTACTGGCACTTTGGCGGCATATTCTTGTCTCCTAAAATACTAGTACAACTATCAGAAAGTAAATTGATTTTGAAAGAACTTCTTTGCTTCTTTTTCCCCATAATATTTCATCTGCAGACTCACTTAAGTAAAAAAATAAATAAAGGACTTCATCTGCAAAAGCATCCAAATGCCCTTGACATGGATGAGAGCAAAAGTTCTGATTCAGAGAGTCCTGTGATTGAATTTGACACCTTAAGCAGAAAATTGAGAAATCATGATAATGGAATTAGCTTGGTGCCACAATAAAATACCAAATTCAAAGGTAGTAATACCTCTAAAATTCAACAAATTTCCGGTCATTATCATCAGTGGGGAAAAAGAAAAGGCAGTAATTAACTTTTTTTCAAGCAGATTATGCATTCAGAAAATGACCATCATCATTAACGTGGGAAAAAAAAAGTGTTTTAAGTTCTGAGGTAAGAATTGCTCAATAAATGCCCCAAAGTTTTCAGCTTTATAACTTCTTTGTTTGCTGGTCATACGGAAAACAGAATTCCCAGAAAATTTAGAAGAAAAAATAAAAGTCGCATGAATTGAAATTAGAGAAATTCTCATCGGCAGACAGAGCAACGTCACACCTTTTTCATACAAAACATAAAATATTAGCAGGAAACAAGAAGAAGATGAGCAAGATCAACTACAGTAAAAGAAACCACATCAAAGAAAGCAACCAAGAGCAGCAGAGCAAAGAAAAGGACAAGAAACCTAAGAACTCATACCTAAAAATGAGAAACCAGCACCATTAAAAAAAAACAGAGACACAGACAGACAAAGGTGAAAAGCATCAACAAGAAAACCCCATGAAAGATAAGACTAACTTCCTGCCAATTTTTGGAGAAGAAACTATGACCAAGCTGTCCAAGCAGAGGTACCCATACGGAAGGGAAGAGAAAGACAGACAGAAGCGCGGGGATTGGCAGCTGAAAGAAGAGGTTAGTCACCTATACTGCTCAGTTGTGAAACAGACTAAGTCAAAGGTGGCTGATGCTGATGATGAGACTAATCGTGGAAAGACCATCGAACCCCAAAATTTATGTTTTTCATTTAAATTGTTTGCTTTTCTCTTTCATTCAATTCTTACCGGTAGTACTAATTACTAGTCATCATATAGAATAAAAATCTTCGAATATAGGAATAAGTAAAAGTGACCCACATTCAGCATCTGTTACTCTTTGACTAAACGAAGAGAGTATCTCTTGCAATCCAAGCTAACCCCATCTTTTTTCTTGTCTTACAATTTCCATTAGACTTTTTGTAACAAGAATAGTAGCATGATTACTACAAGGTTTATCCAAATACTATGGATTAGTATTTTGTTTTTTTTATACATTAAATTAATGATTCGGTGCTGTAGGCCCACAGCTGCTCCTGGTGAAGTGGCTAATGCCTGATGGGTAGTTGGGGGGTCTCCTGTAAGCTAGAACTTTCAAATGCGAACAAAGTCACTGGATGTGATGTGCCTTTGGACAATTGTGAGTAAATCTCTTTCAATATAGAACCAAATTTCAACTAGCCTACGGAGAAATCTGCCGAATCATGTATGAACAAAGCTTTGGAAAAGCAAAAATATGAAATTAACAAAAATGACATAATCTTTGACAGTATTTTATCTCTCCAAACAAAAATGCAAAAGATCACAAAGTTCTTCCAGAGAAGAAACATTCCTTGAAAATTTATAAATTGTTTTAGAAGAACTGAGGTTTTGCTATGTGCAGATAAAAGAGGTGAAGTCACGAGGAAGTGGGGTTGGGTTTGTCCGCACAAGAGTCATGGCAGTGAAAACAAACAGTAGCATAAACTAAATGTGGTTTAATGCTCAGTCAAGGTCTTTTGTTCTGTTCAATGTTTGCCGTGCACGCATGGATTTCAGCGTGTAAATGGTTCATGTGTTCTGCTGACTTGACCACCGCTACAAGAAGCTATGCCAATGTCTTCGCCATGGAAATATCTTAACCGTTTGAATTGAACAATTAATAAGATCATTTTTGCTTTCCATTTTCTCTTTAGCAGAAAGCCATTAGAGAGTGATTGAAAGAAAGTGCAATGGGTCAAACGGTTCACAAATGAATGTGGACTTGGGTCTACTTAGTTGTTGTTAGGTTGCTGATTTGAGAGCTCTCAAGCCATGTTCAAAGCTCATTCATTGTTTACTCCATGGCAAGAAAAATCAATACTACCACTAGGAAAATTACATTGTTTTTGTAAGTTGATTATGATTTGATGGCTCAAATATAGACATTTTTTCTAAAAAACGTGGGGACTACCACGTTCTTGACTTCTCATAACTTCACTTTTCACATTTCCTCTACATATGTCTGCTTCTTAGATTACTACTATTCTTGATTGCTACAAGTCATTAATTCCCCAACTTGGAAAAACGAAAGCACTCGAGATATTTCCTGAATAACGTCTTATTGCCAGCTGTCTTTGATATTTGCTTCTATATTTGTTATTTTTAATGTTTGGGGTAGGACTGATAACGAGTTGCATTAAATCGAATTTTTGCAAAAAAATTGATCCAATTCGAATTAAACGAGTTTTTTTATTTTGTGATTCATGTATGATCTAAATAAAAAAAATACGATCCATCCAATTTAAATTTATACGGATTAGATCAGATCGGTCATTTGATTTTTTTTTGTTCATTAATTTTAAATTTTATTTCAATTTTTTTAGACATTTAAGCATTTTTGGACTTTATTTCAATTTTTTCTTATGATTTTTAATTAAATATAAAACTTGAGTTTTTAATTTAAATAGTAAAATTACAAAAATACTAAATAAAAAAATATTTTAATATTTTCCATATCCAAACTCGATCTGAATCAAATTTATATAATTCAGTGATGTTACGATCCGAATTCGATCCGAATTCATTTATTATCTGGACATATCAAATTTCAATTCAAATTTACTTTTTTTTTTCTCAACCCTAGTTTAGGGTCGGATCTCATTTAATTTCGATTAGATAAAGCTTTCAACAATATCAGCACACACAAAAAAAAAAAGATTCAAACTTTGAGAAACTTTGAATGTTAATTAATACGGATTTTCGTTGCCTTCAACTTCATGATAACGATGAAGCTGTCGCAAGTAAGATAAGAAGCAAAACATAGCTTTCCAGCTATGGGTTTAGCTTTAGTTCTGCTTTTAGCAGAGTAGTACTCCTAATCTCGCCCATGGCCATGGAATTATGGTGCTGCAGACAGTATTTCCAGCATGCGGCCTAGAGATGTTGGTTTATTTTTGCTGTAGACACCCGATCATGACAAAGTTGACTAATCTAATTGGGCAAATTACCCTTTACAAAGCACAATAGAAGTTTTCACTTGCCTGCCTGGATAATAGCATAGGCAAATAAGGATGGTTAAAAACATATTTTCCTTAAAATTTCCTTCGCTTTATAGAACTATAGAAAGCTGATGATTAACGTCTCAGACTCCAGCAAATTTTGTGTCAAGGCAACTTTCTTACAGAAGTCTTAACAAATGTTGGTCAGGTTCTGGCTCCAAGTCTCACAATTCTTAGACAATCCTGTTCAAGCTCAAACTTGCCGGGCTTTTGGTTTAACCTGCCAAAGTAGGAGAGGAGACAACAGGTGAGAGAAATCCTGTGGCCCTGTGACAGCCTAGGTAAGAATATATACTGTGCAGCTCAAGGAAACCAGCCCATATTTCCTTGGGCTAAGAATTCTTACCAACAACCCTTTTTCTTTACCAACTCAACCCAATTGAGTATCAGCACTTGGATCAAATGGACTAATACTCCATGCCACTAGGCCCACGTATAGACAAAAACAGAGCATGTTAGGTTGATTGGTTACCACTATATGTCAGTCTCATCGGGTTTTCAGACTCTGTTGCCTGTAAAGCAAGACGTATTGATAGCTAGATGCAAATAATCAACTTTACAGTACAAGATTTTGTCAGCCGTTTCTATAGTGCATTGAGTTCCATTCTCTCATTCATTTCTTTCTCCTCAGCCACACATTTAAATTAGGCGATTAGGTAGATTGAATAACTATTTCGGTTGGTTTAACATTCCAATCACAGGCATTGGCAGTTGCATGAACAGTTAAGTTTTATCTGATAATAACAAAGAAACAAGGATAATGAAACTGGCAGCCTCAAAACTTCAGCTTGTTGATGTCGTAAAAAATAAGAGTGTGAGCGTTTTGGAGTTGGAGGTCCAAGTCTAGGAGAGCTACTTAATCCAATGAAACAAGAACTGTGAAGAAGAGCATCAGAATTATGACTCCGATGTTTGCTTCGACACTTAAATTAGTGAAGGATCTTTAAGAGGGAAGGAAATATTATACCAACAATGGAAGAAGTATTTAGTCCCGTCTTTATCTCATGGGCTCTTATATATTTGATTGGTGTGTGATGCCTTGTTTTGGATATCCCTTTTCATGGAGCTTTATGCATTAATCATGTGATTGGTGTGGTTATCAGAAGTCAAGCGGCTTATGTGATTATTAGATGACTACGATTCTATCAGGTGTTACCTTGCAAGTGAACGACTAGACCTAAGCCGTGCTTGGCCTGGCCATGCTGCCAAATTTCTGCTTGGGGCTCGTGCTAGCTATGCTTATGGTCCTCTACATAAGGCCTTATGCGCTGATAGCCTTTATGGGCTATATCACAGCTTAAATCACAAAACTATAAACCACTAATTGTTGCTCTTTCTTTATGCCAAAGAAGCTCAACCATCCCGCAATCGCTCTGTATATATCCTTCTCTTCCCCTCCTTTATCAGGAAGGGCAGAGCTTATGCACTACGAAGCCCCTCTCTCTCAACTTTTCTATCATTGCAGAAAGTTGGCCTTTTTTTTTTCTTTTTAACGTTACCGAGATGGGTTCCAAGGTCAGGCTGATGTCCCTACTCTTGGTCTTGGCAATGGTGACCGAGTCCACCACATTTCACGAGACCAGCTGGGGTCTTGCCCATTTTGGCCGCGACGACACAAGTTCATGCATTGGCGGATATTGTCTTACACTTTGCTCAGTAAGAATGATGAAAAGATATAAGAATACAAAATTTGTCAGTCTAATGATTAAACTACAAAATAAAAAATAATTATAAAATTTAATTATTAAATTAATAAATTTTTCATCTTCATCTATTTTTATTTTTTTTATCAAATAAAGCCTTAATGTTAAAGATGTAACCAAGACATTGACGGATTCCGAAACAAATCGCCGCAAAATTGCTCAGAAAAAGTAAATTAGCTATGATGCCATTAACGCCGACTATATCCCATGCAACCGTGGTGGACAATCCTACTACGGCGTCAATACAGGAGAAGAGTTAACCCTTACACTCGTGGTTGCAGCGTCCTCACGCACTGCCATAGGGTCACAGATTGAAGACAAAGTTTACCAAAGAAAGAAAAACAAACCCCCCCAAAAGGAAAATGTTTGTGTTTTCAAACCTTTTAAGGATTTTAAATCTTAATTAAGTCATCGAGCTTGCAATATTTCCTCCTCTATATCTCCTTCCTTTTCTTCTTATCCTTCCAAAACAAACAAAAAAAAAACTTATTATTTGTATTTCTGCTTTCTTTTTACCATAAACATATGTTTTTATTGTCATCGTAAAAGCTTTTATCTCATAGATTGAAGTAGGTTGTATAAACCGATATATGTTTTTATATTTTTTTGTTAATTAAAAGGGTAGTGCAAAAGATGGTCAAGGTGTTCTTGCTTTTGTAATTTTGCACTTCTCTTACTGTTCTTAATATCTGTTTTATGGAGTAAATAAAAAGGAATAGCTAGAGTATAAATGGTGTATCTATATATCATTACAAATATAAAGAGGGTTAGATTTTTCTCTCTGCATGCCAAGTGCATATAACTAGAACAAGAATAAGAAGTCATTATATATCTTTTCATGGAATATTATTATACAGCCAGCTAGCAGATCATATACACGTCAGTAAACAACCGGAGGAAGTAAGCAGTCCGCAAAATTCGGCTCGACTTTGCGGCCAATCATCGTCGTCGAATTGAGAGTTTTTATCTTAATATTTAAAAGAAGTTATATGAATCATTATATGAATTTTACAATCAAATAGAGATGTAATCAAGGCTTTGGTCAATAATTTGGATTGTCTCAATCGTAACTGCCAAACAAAGTTTCAATCAAACTGTGCTATTCTGGTCCTCTTTTTCTTCCAATGTCTTGATCCCATTAACACCCCTTCTGTCCTTTTGTAGACAGCCCTTTTTTAACTTGAAGAAAATTGAAAATTCTCTTTGAAAGCTTCAATGTTAGAGGTGGTAACGGACCGGATTCGGATAATTTTGAGTTTGAATCATTTCGAAAGAGCTGAAGGGCCTGTCAAGTATGATAGTGAAGGGAGAAGAAGACTTGAGCTGATAAATTGGTAAAGGTCTGAAAACAGTGCACATGGAAATTTCAAAATTGCCACAAAATGACCCACCAACCGCTGGATGCATAGTCTACAAAGCCAATAGATTCACACAAACAAACAAGGAAGACAACAAAACAAAACAAACCTTAAGAGGTGACCCCATACCATGTTTTCTGGCTTTCCCAATGAATCACAGCTTTTCTTTCTCTTTTTTCAGCCTTTCATCATCACGAGTCCCACTTCCCTTCCCACCTGCACTTTCCCATGTCTCCATTTACTACAGTTTGGTCTCTTTTGAGTCAAAAAGTAGGACTTTAAACAATGTTTAAGTGCAAGATTCAAAGAAAGAGGAACTAACTTTGCATGATTGCTTTTACAACAATTCAAAGTTTACTTACAAAATACCCTCTTACTCAGGCAACTCAAACAATGAGTCATTGCTTTCTCTTTCCTTCCAGCACTTCTTATCCCAGTGGGTCCTTGAATTCACTGACCTAATAAAATACCCTTGTGTGGCTCAAATGGTCCAAATTGGTCATCAAACCCACTAGAGTTATTACTTTTTCTTGTCGAATATAGACCCCACCACCGAAATACCCCTATGACCAAAAATCTTAAGTAACTTTTAAAATTTTCAGCATTAAAGGTTGCATCAGATGGCAAGATTGAATGGGACCCATTTCATATCCAATGGTGACAATTTTTCCATAATGACCCATTATTGTGGATCTACCCACAAGGTCAAGAACTCAAGATGGTAGACTAGATATTGTTGCATAGAGCTTAGATCATAGTTTGAGGAAGTAAAAAATAATAGATACAAACTAAAAAATCACTAAACAGAAATGCCTGCCTCTCTTGGCATCTTTTCTTTTTGCCCTTACTAAGGAAAAACAAGCCAAAAGAGTAAAGATTCCTTGCCCATTTATCTGCTCTTTCTTTGACAGCTTGCCTAAAAGCTGCTTTTGCCCTTTGATACAAACAAAACTTTTCCAATTCCAATTCCTCTTCTCTTCTGATTGCCTCTCTGTTCATCTGCAATTCTTGTAATGTTCGTAAATGTCTAAAAGCAAACTCCCACTCACTTGTCTTTTGCATTTATTGATGGAAAAAGATTACAGCCACTGATTTTCCCATTCAGTTCAATTTGCAGTCTTCTATGTATATTAACCATAGTAATTTCTCAAAATACCAAAACTGAATTCCTTATTTGAGTAAGCTAAACTTAATTATTTTTACTTGTATTCTTATTTCTTAACTCAAATTTCATAGCATCCAAACAGAACAAAGAGAAAAATCAAGTCCAACAAGCATAAAATTTTACAATTGAAGCAAAGATTTTCTCTTCATTCCTCTTAAAGTATCCAACATTACAAATCTTATCTCGTTTTCTCCTCTTCCTTTCCCATTCCCCATCTTAAGTGCCCCAACAATATATAAAAATCTTACAACAACAACATTAGAATAAGGAAAAAAACTAAAAATGAGTTTTTTATTTCAAGTGGAAGTAGAAGAACCTGAAACTCTAGGTGAAGTAACTGGAAAAAGTGGGAGAAGCCTAGGCTCCGAATCTCGCGGTGTAGATGCCGGTGATGGATGCAAATAAAAACCCTTCTCTTTAATTGCCTTCTCTTCAGCTTCCTTGTCTGTTTCGTATTATTATCAAAACAATTATTGTGATTTCCATGTCCAGATCGGTCGAACGGGTCGGGTATCAAGGGAGTAACCGGGCTAAGAGCCAAAGAAGGGAAGTCAAGAATGCTAGGAGAGAGTATTTCAGGTTTTCGGGGCGAAAACCCGGAATTGTACGAGCTAAAACCAGGATTCAACGGGTTGATCTTGAGGTTCTTCAGAGAGCTCCTTCGCTCGTAAAGTCTGAACCCAGGTTTTGCTTGTTTTTGGGGATGGATTTGATAGGAGGGATGTGGGTCTTCGGATTCGGGTCAGATTGAGTGGCGGAAGCTGGTTTGGTGGAAGAAGCAAGCTTGGCGGTCTCGGAGGATCCGGTGAGCATCTGGACGACTTGCTTGAAAGAAGAAGTGTCAGCTTGGACGAAGGTTGTCGGGTACGGGTTGGCAGATTCGGATCTGGTGATGGGTTTCGGCTGCTGAGGCGGCGGCGTTGGCGGTGGAGGATTAGTGTTGTTGCTGCTGCTGCTTGTGCTGCTGGTGCTGCTGTTGGGACTGTGGCTTTTGGGAGAAGCGAGGAAACGCGGGTTCGGGCTCGGCCTTGGAGAGGTTTCCATTTAGATTCTTGAGAAGGCTTTGATCCTTGGAAGGAAAGGAGTTTAAGAAGAACGGAAATGGCGGAGGAAAGAGAATGAGCAGATGAGATGTGAAGATGAGAGAGAGATTTTGGTTTGGTAGGAAATGCGTCCGTGGGGACTCTTGGGGTCTTTCTAGTTGTGTTTCAATCCCATTCCCTCGTTTTATGGCTGTGTTGCACGCGCTCTATCATGAAATTATGAAGAAATATTAATAACAATTTGTTGATTATATGATGCTAATCTAGATATAGAGAATAATCTTTTAAATTTTTATAAATGGATATGAATTTAATTGAAATATTCTCACTGAAAGGAGTTAAATCAGCATAAAATCATTTAAGAATAGGTCAAAATAACTTTGAACAACTTCTCTTTCCAATATATTTGGGGATGAATCTCTTGTCTTCACTAATTTAATAAAGATTTTATTATTTATTTTTTGGTACAAAAGATTTTATCATTTATGTACATGATCTTGTGAAAATTCTATTTAAATCTTAAATTTCTCACAGGTAATATTCAAGAATAAATTCAAAAAGAGATTACTTATTACTTAGATTAACTTGGTCCAAAGTTATAATATATGTATTATAATGTCAAATAAAATTAGATCTGTAATTTTAAATACAATAATATAACATGATATGAAAATATTAATAAAAATATATAAAATAATATAGATTAAAATTTAAAAACATTGCATATGATTTTTGTCAAAATGAAAAAACCGATTAATGTTTGAAGTATTAAATTACCTTTCGTAAATAAAATCCCTAGCTAATTGAAATTTTTACTTGATTTATTTTTTTTTTTTATCTCCCATCTCTAATTTAGTATATGTTGATGTCACTGATGTTGGATTGTGTTTCGGTGCGAGCTAAGACACGCGCTAAAAGCGAGAGTGTGGATGACACAGGGAAGAAGTCCAAGTGGTGAGATGCGATTGGTGGTGAGTGGAATTTTAGGACAAAATAAGTGGGACCAAGAGAGAGAGAAAAGAAGGAAATCTTCAACAAAAGTTTCAGTATTAGGCATTGACTTACACAGCCTTGAGTCAGTCTGACTTACGGTGTGGTAAAGGTCAGGTAAGATCGTATCATATCTTATCAAGCGATTACTACTGCTACCATTTAATTTGTATTTATTTTTTATTATTATAACGTGTAGCATTACTTTATTGCAGAATTTATTGTTATTATTGTAATTATTAGTAGCTTTTTATTCAATTTATTATAAATATTTATTTTATACGTTACTTTACTATTATTGAAAATTTTGAAATTTTATTGATTAATTAATAAAATAGTTAAAAACACAAAACTTGTTAAAGAATGCTAAATTTTAATTTTGTTTATAAAATTACAAAATTTATTTTTGATATTTTCCTTTGCTTTTTTGAATGTGAATGCATTAAATTTTCGAACTATTCATGAAAATAAAGGATTCTTATTTGTATAGTAAGAGTGATATTTTTATAAATATTTATTAAAAAATAGGTTAAATATTTTCTTATACTAAAGATTTAGATGCTTCCTAGGTCCAACCTATCTTTCTTTATTGTCGCGAGTCAAAACTTCCGCCTCATTTTCAACCCATAATTCCTCATTTCTCTTTCAACAAAATACAGAGAATAAACAGTCACCTTTTCATTCTTGATTTGATCCTTGTTTTATTTTAGGGTAATTATTTATGAAAAAAAGTAATCATATTATTAAAAAAATCAATAACTTGTTATCAAGATTATTAACGAATCTATTAAAATATATATTTATCATTCGATCATCAAATGTGATATATAATAAATGATTAATTTAAAAAAAATTGAACATTGATTTGAATGAATGTGGGCATGGAGTAATCCTATTAAGTCTAATTAACGAGTTTTTTTTAATGGTATTCGTTGAGGTTATGATCTTAAATATGGACAGGCATCTTAATATTTTTAATAAATAGAATTTTTAATAAAGAATGAGGTAACTTTCAATGTATTTAATTTGATATGATACTTGATTGTCCTCCAGCTGGGCTAGGAAGATGGTTACAGGTTGATATTATTGGTATAAAAAGGACTGGCGCTTGTGTAATGTAAGCAAGAATCTGCTCATATGTACCAAAAAAACAATATATATAGTACTTGTCGATATGTACAATATCTAAATGTAATGGAGCATTAATTTCAAATCATGAAGTACTTTAATTTATTTGTCGAGGAAGTTTGAGAATGGAAAATCAAAGCCTTCTGTATTACTTTAGTATTTGTTTCGAATAGCTTATTTACATGGATGATAGAGGAGATGGCAACAGCCAATGGGTCAAGGGACCACTACTACCCTAATGCATTATACAAACTTGACATCATTGGTGGTGTTTTAGTCATGTATAAATTATACTCCTTTGGTCCTTTTTTTTAGATGTTTCAAAATATGTTTTTTTTTCTTTATTTTTAATACTTTATTCTTTTATATATACTTTTTTCAAATTTTTAATTTTTTGATAATAACAAGTATAATACATTAATATTATACGAATTTATAGTATCATAGACATAAAGTCATTTTTTTTCTTCTTAAAATGTGTAAACTTAAAAAAAATATAGAGAAAATAATTAAGGAAGTTGTTAGTGAGATCTCTTTTTATGTTTATATCTTCACCCCTAATGATATTGTCCTTAATTGCTTCTTTTGGATCAACAAAATGATATTTAACCAATGCATTATAGACATTTGGTCCCACATAGACTTGGGAAATCTTTGCAAAATTTCTTTTTTTTTTGTTACAAGGGAAATATTAAATAACTGGGGATGGAAGTGTTTCGATTCGAACTCAAGATTTACAATATACCATAACATATCCTTAACCACTAGGTCAAGAGGTTGTTGGTAATCTTTGCAAAATTTCAATCATTCACTTACTAACAGGCATGTATTAGGAAAGGAAAAAAAAAGGTTTCTCTCAAATTCTTTTTTCTCCCCAATTTCAAATGTCTAATCCTAATCCCAATCCAATTGCAATTGCATTGTTATTGATCATACAAAAGGACAGAAAGAAACCCACAAATGAAAAGAAAAGTTTCCACCAATTCAGGGAGATTGGAGAGTACTGGGATTTTGATAAACATATATACCCCAAGATAATTTCCCCTCATGGTCACACTCATCGATGCCCATTAAAGTTGATACTCATTGCCCGCATCCTAAGCGGCACTGAAAATTAAAATAAAATAAAGTGAAAATGAGTGATGAATCTTATTCTCATTTATATAATTTCAATAAAAAAAGCGAAAAGATTCATACTCGACGTATTAAGTATGATTTACTTTAATTTGAAAATTTTACAGTTTTATTCTACAAAAAATATCGATAAAAGTAAGTGCTGAATCTTACATTATCTGACATGAAATTAAAACGTTAAAGCAAGTGCTGTAATGAGGTGGAGAGTGAGGAGGAAAGGGACCACGTTCGGCCATTTCCATTCCCACAATGGGGAAAGGAGAGTGGACTGTGTTTCTTTTTGGTGCTTTCAAGCTGCTCCTTTCATGGAAGAGACGCCATTAATGGAGTTGGAAAATGGTAGATGCAAACAACTTGGCACGTTCACAAAAATTGCTTTCTTGATATTTGACATAGGAAACGCCCCGTCTCCCCTATCATTCTCCTTTCCCACACATTTCAGCCGTCGAAGATAGTATTTGAACCCTATTCCACCTACTTTAGTTTAGTATAGTTTGGTAATTTTCTGAATGAGTTTAAGAGTGAATCAGAATCAAACAAGTATAATGATGTTAATTGAAGTACTTTAAAGCAGGCTTCTAATTAAGTATTTTTAAGATGGATTGGGTAGGCGAAGAAAAATAAAATGATAATGTTAGAAAATATATGAAAGATAGAAGCGTGATTCAACCGCATAAATTAGAGGTTATGAGACTCTAATAATTTTAAATATGATACAAGCATAATACAAAAAAAATCACATAAGTTAAAATTTAACAAAAATTATATGTAAATTTAGCAAAAATTAAAAAAATGATTTAAATTTATGTATTAATATAAATTTTAACTTGATAATTTTCATATATGAATTAATACAATACGAATATAAAATATATCTATATATTATCGAGTTTAGTTTTATTTGAGATTAGGTGTCATTATTTTCTAAAACAGTGACAGAACTACTTTTAATCTAAAAAGCGTCACACTCCTCATATTTTTTGTTTAACCATGAAGTAATAGTTAAATAATGAACACCCAAGAAGATATTCTATTTATGCACATTCTTTAACCAATGCATACCATTTTAATGATTGTGACTTAGATTTTTTTCCTAGTACTTGACTCGGATTGTTTTTCAACTTTGGCACAGCTGAAATGGAACCACCACCTTTCATCCACCTGATATTTAAACATACTTCTCATAAATATTTGGTTGCATTATCCAATTTAGTTAGGCTTCAATGACAAAAACAACAACAAAAAGATAGTATAAACATAGCCGGAAAAGAAAATTGTTATTGTAGTGTAACTGGCTTGGGTTTCTGGCCTGCTTCAAAGCCAATTTCTGAGAAAAATCTCAATATTGTCATCTTTGTTTACAATTTGTGACTTCTTTTTTAATTTAATAACCAAATATATATTCTACGTTTGTCACAAAATGAAATTAAGTCTTTAACGTTCAATGACATGAAATTAGTCCTAAACGTTTTAAAATAATAGAATTGAGGATATTTCCGTTAAATTTTTTTATTTCCGTTATCATTACACAGTAATAAAACTTAACGGCGTTAGAAATAATTAACGAAAATATCATTAATTCTATTATTTTAAATCGTTTAAGACTAATTTTTATACAATTGAATGTTGATACTTAATTTTATTTTGTGGTAAATGTGAAAGATATATTTGGGTATTAAACTTTTTTTTAATTTCATGGCTAAAGAGATTGAGTGATTAAGAATCCAAAGTATAAATACTGAGACACCGATGTGTTCTTCGACTGTCTCAACAGGCCCAGAAAGCGGAAAACGAAGGCCTAGCTAGACAAGCAAATTTAAAGGTCTACCCAGGCTTACTTACCATTCCGCTTGAGCTAGAAAATAAAGAAAGCCAAACTAGCTAGCCCTGATAAGTGACAGGCTTTCTTCAACTGCCGACAAAGTTTTGATAATGGCACCACGAAAACATTGTTTTTGCATAGGTTGTAACCAGTTGCTTTGTGCTGTGGCATGATTAATTTGACTGATGTCATTGATGGTCCAAATTAATCCAAAAATGCCATTATTGATTTGGAATATGAATATGACATGACAGAAAGCAGGCCCCAAGTAGCAAATGATGCTAAAATGGAAGTGTTGATGTTTTCAACAATAGCGGTGAATGTTTTTGGAGATCCTGATCATCTTAGACTAGTTCAATCTAATCAGTAATACAGGAATAATGAAAAAGAGCGTCGGAGTTCTGCTTTTGGCGCGCGTTTCAACGATTAAGTTAGTAAAAACATGAGCGTTAAAAGATGAGTGCAAGAAGAGAGGGGTCTCAATGCTGTTGGAGAGCTTTAGATTGTTTGTCTTGTGGAGAAAGAAGCATAAGATGTCCCTTGCCTACCAAGTTTTAGCTTTTATATTTGATTTATGCAGTTGTCAAAAATTAAGCGACCCGTGCGATGGTTCATGGTAGGGGTAAATAGATACCTTATAAACAGGTACTTAGTAATACCCAACCCGAGTAAGTAGGGTTAGGGTAGTTAATAATTATTAAGTATTTTAATTATAATTTTTAACATTAATTTATTTTTATGAGTTAATTTAAATGTGTTAATTTAATTTTTCTTAAAATTAAATTTAAATTTAAATTTATAAGTCAAACTTTGACTTAATAAACGGTTATTTAGCGGGTTCAGGTAGTTAGACGAGTGGTTCTTATATTAAATGAGTAGGGTTCAGGTAGTAAAAATCAAAATAATCAAGTATTTGGGTTCGGATATTTTAAAATATAATCGGATTTGGATTTGGATATCTCGAAATTAGCCGGTACTCTCCCCGTTTATATCCCCAGTTCATTGTTTTCAATCTATTGTAATAATGGTACATGACTCTATCAAATATCACATCTCAAGTGAACTTGCATGTGAAAGCTGCAAGTAGATGGCTAAATCTAAGTAAGTGGAGGATTAATTTGGATGGACGATGCAATTAGTTTCGGTGAAATTGAAAACAGCGGTGACGATGAGATTGATATCAAACAGTGATGTGCTTGGATTCAATTGCAGTGATAACGGTGAGATGAATAATAAAATGATCATTAAAATATATTAAAATAAAAAAAATGAGAGACAAAATTGTAATTGCAGCTTTTAATCGTACCGTACTGGAGATGCTTTTAGTTTCAAATTAAGCCTAAGGTTGCGTTTGGATGTCACCGCACCTTCGGTGCAATGACTCCAGTCCCGTTAAAACTAATAAGACAAAAAAAAATTTGCGAAAGACACATAAAATTCATGTAAAATTATTTTTTTACCCATTCTTTTAAATATTTTATTATAAAACTTATACCCACGGTGGTTATTTTTTTTTAATTTCACCGGAGCTATTCGTACTGCTCATCCAAACTAGCCTAAATCGATTATTTGACCTATAGCCTGAGCTAAATGATGCAAGTTTTAATTGATGACCTTTGGGCCTAACTACGATTTGATCCTTGTGTTTGGACTTCTGAACAGATAGTCTTATGAGTTTAACAGGAAGAAAGAAGCTGAAAGGAGAAATTTAGCAGGATATTAATAAGGTCATGGCATAGGTTTGTCTACTGAATTCAACAAAGTAAAACTATAGGAGGCTTGCTGATGCTGATCAGACACTTAAAGTTCAGTCGAGTTTAATGGGCTTTTCTGCACCCAATGTCGCCAGTGTTTGACACTTGGTTGCAGCATTCCAGTACTCCCCCTGAAAACGTGACCAGCCTTTTCTCTCGGAATCAATCATTTCTGCAATCTTCATTTATCAATCAAGGATGTTAAGGGCTCACATGGGTGTGAATCTGTGTTAGCATAACTCATAACAATGGCAATATTTGCAATCCAGTTGTGCATCTTCATGCTAGTTTATATCAGTAGCACCATCGAGAGAAAGTGCCTTAATTTCCCAAATAAACAGTAAACAAAAGTTGCAATAAAAAAGAACGGAAAGCAATCAAAAGCATACTGTCTTTAATGTTGCCTTTGATCATGTTAAAAACTACTGTCATACTGTAATTTTCACTTGGCATCATCGAAAGCAACAGGGGGTAACCAAATCCAAAATCCAATATTTGCAATCCAGTTGTGCATCTTCATACTAGATGATATCAGTAGCACCATCGAGAGAAAGTGCCTTAATTTCCCAAATAAACAGTAAACAAAAGTTGCAATAAAAAAGAACAGAAAGCAATCAAAAGCATAATGTCTTTAATGTTGCCTTTGATCATGTTTAAAACGACTGTCATACTGTAATTTTCACTTGGCATCATCGGAGCAACATGGGGTAACCAAATCCAAAATCAACTATGGCATTTTATTTCTTGTCAAGCGGGAGTTTCCACCATCGACCTCTTAGATGACAGATAAGCTCAGCAATCATTTTGAAATGGCCAAAAGAAGATCAAAGGGGTGACAAAGGGCTGCGAGTACTTTCATTCTTTTCAAAAAGTCCTGTCTGCCACGAGGCAGACCAAATACGCTCCTCCGCATGATTGGTGACCACGTTTTTATTCGTCCTGGTTACCGTTGCTAATGGCATCAATAAAAAGTTCGAATTATTTCTAGATATAAGAATTTGTAAAGTTAGTAGTAGTTAGAAAGCTATCTGTTGATTATTTGTCACCAAACCTATTTCCATATATCACAATCTTTTATTGTCACCAAAGTAACACACAAGACAAAATGCCATTGGCATTACAATAAGCTAGGAAACTTGTAAACAGTGGCAACACATGAAAGAACGACAACGGAAAGAGTGAGAGCTCGAAAGTGGAATTCTAGTAACATTTGGGTTCGAAAGCCAATGGCCCAACGGTGTAGAGAATAAATGGGAGATTGTTTGCAATAAATGGCTTCTGGGGCCTCAAGGTGGCGCCCTTCAGTCCACCGTGGAGATTAGATGGCTTGCTGCATGCAGCCAATGGTGATGATACGAGGGAAACCGTGCATCTGTGGGCTCCAAAGCTGGTTACGGTCTTTGGTGCTTGCAGGTAAAAATAGCCGTTCTTGTCAGTCTTGGCTTGGACCACTAGCTTGTATTTGGAGTTCTTGCATGCTAGCTTTACAGAGGCGCCTGCCAAAACAATGCGAAAGTGTAAACTCACTCAGTATTTGAACATGGTTAAATTTACCTGTGCAATGGATAAAAGAAAAACCAGGCATCATAACAATGCACGCCAGTATTTGATGTTGCATACACATAAAAGTATGAGCTATGGTTGAAAAAAAAGGTTAAGTTTGCTTCTTTAACACACGCCAGGCTGTCGATGTTACTGGTCACACTTGGGATGCTTTTCTCTCTCTCTCTCTCTCCCTCTCTTGCAAGTCACATCAGTAAATCGTGGATCTACATGCAAAATAATTACACATGCAGGCATTTGAATCTAACATTGTTTACATGAAACCTAAATCAAAATGATTATACCATCAAAAAGAGAAAAAAAAAAGTATGGTTAATGAAATCCTTTGGTAACCATCAAGCATTTCGCTTAAAGTTCTTTGTTTGTTGAATAAGATAATCTATCTGTTTTAAATGAAAAACTTAGCTTGGGTTCCTTTTTTTTCGTTTTTGCAGTATCAAGTTAGATTTGACCTAGTACTGACCAAAAACTGGTTTAGCTCCCAAGAGGGTGTCGACTCCAGCGTACTTGCATGACTTGCAGAAAACAACCCCCTGCACTGCCACAAAGCTCCTTGGAGGCTTTGGGTAAGTTGGTGGCTTGGCCGGAGGGTGCGATGGTGGGTAAGGTGGTGGGTGCACTGGTGGCTTAGCCGGGGGCTTAGTTGGGGGCTTGGGTGGTGGATAAACTGGTGGCTTGGGTGGAGGATGAACTGGCGGCTTGGGTGGTGGATAAACTGGTGGCTTGGGTGGTGGATAAACTGGTGGCTTGGGTGGAGGATGAACTGGCGGCTTGGGTGGTGGATAAACTGGTGGCTTGGGTGGAGGATGAACGGGTGGCTTGGGTGGTGGATAAACCGGTGGCTTGGGTGGAGGATGAACTGGTGGCTTGGGTGGTGGATAAACTGGTGCAGGAGTCGGGGATTTAGGCGGTGGGTGAACAGGTGGCTTGGGTGGTGGATAAACTGGTGCAGGAGTCGGTGATTTAGGCGGTGGGTGAACAGGTGGATGTGTTGGAGGCTTAGTGGGTGAGGGGGCGGGTGGATGAGGATGGGGATGGTGGTGATGGTGGTGGTGGTGGTGGTGGTGGCCTGGTGGGTGACTAGGTGCCATTACAGGTGAAACTCCATGGTAATGAGGAGGCAAAGCCTCAGGCACAATTTGAGCAGACACTGTAAAGCTGCTGAGTAATAGCAGTGAAAGCTGCAGGAGCAAAACAGCTTTAGCCGCTGCTGAAAACCCCATCTTTTGCAAAGCTATGGAAACAAAGAGAAAGATGGTGAAGTTGGGGCGTTCAAGGAGGGCATTTATAGGGGTTAAGCCATGGCTCTCTGCGGTTTTTGATGATGTTTTGTTTTATAACGGGGTGGGGACTGGGGACCCTGGGTTAGGGCTGCAGGCTATTATGGATAGACTGACCAGTCAGAAAAAGAAAAAGAAAATGAAAGTTTTTAGTGTTTTTTTTTTCCTTAGCTTATTCAAGTACTCTTTGAAAATTAGATTTGAACTATGATTTTTTGATCTAGTGGGACAGAGCTTCTTATCTTCTTCGTATGCAGACGAGAGATTTGAACTTATGAAATTGCAATGAAAAATACCTTAGAAGGTAAAATGTGGTGGGTTGAGGTGTTATTCCAAGTTTAGATTTGTCGAGAAAAAAAAAATCAAAGGGATGTTGGAGTTTGTACATAGATACATGTTTCATCATTCAAGTCAATTAAATGTTTCAATAAAAGGGAAAAAATAAAATAAAAATTTAGGATTAGAGAAAAAAAAATCAGAGACAAAAAGTACGTGGGAGATTACATTTCGTATGTGTGTTTAGCTTCTCTCTTATACCTGTTGAATGTAGATTCAAAGCTTGGCCTATTGTATTTTAAGTCTAGGACATTTGTGAGCCTAATTATGTTATAATGAAATTTTTCCCATGTTGCAAGGAAATGTAGAAGTTTCCAACGACTTCCAGCGGTGAACCACTGTTTTTAATTGGAAATTTATTCATTAATTAAACATGGGTTATCAAAATGATGAACTTTAGTTCTTTGGTTTGGGCGAATCATAGACTTCCACGCAATGGCGACAAGGTTTGAGCATGGGAGAAAGAAAAAGTGAGGGTAAAGATAAGTATCCGAGCTGCAATGAAAGAGAATATTGTACGTTACAATGCAAGGGCTTTGTTGATTTTAACCTATCAATGTCAAGGAACCCTTGCCACGATAAAAATAGACATGGAAATGCAAACAAAGCTTGGGGCCCCTGCCTCCACCGACGGTCTTTGTTTCCCCAAATCAGAGTATACCTGCTTTTTGGAAGGACAAGTTTGAAATAAGAAAAGCATACGATGCTGCTCAGTTAAACCATAAATATTAGTTCTTTAAGACATTGAATGATGAGGTTAATCGCATGTATGCTTAATTACGACCATTGGGATACATTATAATGCCAGAATCACAGTAATTATCGAATTTTCAAATGAAAAAAATGATTAGAGTCGAAAGTTCGTTTTTTTTTGTGATTTTCCATGTACTTTTACAAAAGGTGGCAAGTGGATAGATGACTTGGTCAATTAGTTCGATTGCAAAATACACAATTCATTGTAACACTTGAGTTTTCTATTGATGGTGTTTTGAGGGGAAAGAAATTAGCTGCAATGAACCTTTTGATTAATATGATTTAGATCTATCGGATCACACATATAACAGTTTCAAGAGGCCTCAAAAATAAGATTTAAAGAATATTGTAATTTTTAAATAGAAATACTTTTCTGTTATCAAGATGAAAAGTATAAACTGACAGTAGTTCGAAAACTGTCTTCAAAATGTAACAACAATCTGGCTATGTTTTCAATATGGATTTTAACTCTATAGCCCCAATTCACAACAATTTTCCCTTATTCTATTCCGGTTGCTTATAGTTTTATCAATAATAGCACCCGTATCCAAACTCCAACAGTTAGAGTGCATATCTTCTAGATTGGATTCAAAATAAAGGCTAACGGAATGCCTTTTTACATATTCCAATCTAGAGGACTCTTGCAATCTACCTCTTCTGCCCAGGATTATTACAGAAGTGGCACACATTGATATTTAGAGGTGTTGGTGAAACTAGAATGGGAAATAGACTTGACAAATTTCTTCTTCTAAATGACCTTTTATTGATACCTCTTAATAATATTTCCTTTTAGCAGTACTATTTGGCATATGTCATCATTATGACTGAATGAGATCTATTAACCTAAAAGATCTCTCACTCTTGAATGACAATATCAATTTTGATATGAAATGTCGTACTTCCTTCTGCATTAAACGAGATCTGCAAATTTAGAAGATCTCCCACTCTTTACCCCAGAAGGAAGTAGTACTGAATCTGCCAAAATCCTATAGCAACCTTTATCCATCTTATGCGAACTACTTTCTAATGGCATCCATAAATACTTTTTGGTTTTCATTAATTGGAACACTTTCTCTGATGTGCTCATTAATGATATGTCCTTATAATCAGATGAATCTTACTTGAGTGTTCCTAAATTTCAAATATTTTGTCCTCAAAGAGCTCATATTTTGGGTATAGAAGATAGATCGATTCTCGGGACTACTTCCTAGTTTAATATATATCCCTAATCGTAGAGAATAATTCATACTATCTATCTAATTTGATCCTGCTAGAAATTCGATATGTGATAGTTGCACAATATGGAGGCTAGTGGAATAACTCAATAAATTCCACAATACACTATCGAGGATAAAACAAAACTAGTTGAATACAACTTGAATGATCGCCCACCAACAGGGTAGGAAGACCGTGTCATATCCCAACCAGAATCCTCTCAATCTCAAGCATCTCTAAAAGCAACTAACAATTCGACAGGGAGAGACTAGCCACTTCTAGAGACCTCAGTAAATTTATGCAACTGCAACTATCACTATGCATTGCCTTATTATTATATCCTTAAAATATTAGAATAAATCGTCAAAAAATCTTCATGACTATTCCTGCGACAGGCAAGTACTAGCCAATCCAATTAATGATTTATAATTTTAAGAATATTCACAAAATTTATTAACCAAAATTAACTACATCCAAAATATGCAATTTCTGAAGCATATGTAGTAATTTCAAGTCCAACATTAATTAATTAAATTAATTCAACATAAATGTGAATATTCAAATAATAAGGCAATTTTCATTCCTAGAGAGTTTATTTATTTAAATAAATTATTAACGAAATAGGTAAACCATAATCCAAAATGGCTCAACAAAATACCCAAATAATTTATTTAAACTTATTTAATTAGGCCAAATATTAGTAATTTATGGGCATGAATATATATTTCAAAATTAAGTGAATTATGAATTAAATAAGTAATTGAATTCCCAAAAAATTACCTCAAAATAATTCCTCCAAAAATTCACTTATACACCTTTAATTTTGGGCTTAACAAATAATTATGGCTATTAAATATCCAAAATTGTCCAAAAATTAATTAATCAAATGGCTCATAATTAATTAATCAAAATGACCCTTAAAATCACAATCCAAAATGGTCTTTTAATTAATTATGCAAAATAACCAATAATTAATCCAACTTTAATAGCCAAATAAAATTAATTAATCAATATGGCCCCTAAATTAATTAAGCAAAATGGCTTCAAAATTAATTAATTTTAATTGCCCAAAATTAAATTAATGCTGAATGGCCAATTAGTAAAATTAAATAAATAAATGCCCATAATAAAATAAAATAATTTTGGCCTAAATTAAAAAATTAAACTAAATTGTCAAAATAAATTTCAAAACAAATGGCCCAATTCAACCTAAATAAAATGGCCTAAATGATTAAAAGAAAAAAAATAAGAGCCCAAAAATGCAAAGAAATCGGCCCAAAAAAAATAGTGGTGGCCCAAACTCCAAAAGGGGCCAGTCCGTACGACCGAAAAAAAAGCAAAAAAATTTGTGTTTTTTTTTTTTTATTTTAGAGGCGGGCGCGTGTCTCACCCAAGACCTGACGCCTTAAAGGCAACGCACGCGCCCGACCTTCTTCTTCGCCCGAAACCTGGCAAAATTTTTAGAAAATGGGTTTTATCCGACCCGATCGGTTTTTGGACCATTTCTTACTCTACACAACCCCATTTCACTTCGTTTTCATGGCATTTTCAACAACAAATCATCCTCAATCAATCTATGGCATTATTTTGGCTTAAATATGCATAAATCTTATGAGTATTGATTAAATCCAAAATACCCAAAAAAAATATAAAATTCACAAATTTCATTTTTCTTCAAAAAAAATGGCAAATGGCTTTATTGTGGACGAGCTCCAATTGTTGGAACAAATTCGTCCACAAAGCCCATTAGCACAATAAATTGGGAAGAAAAACTAACCTTTTGTGGGTATGCAAAATACCCACCGTTTATGCCATTTTGCTACTGCCAGCAAGAGGATGATGCCTCCAATGCTTCGCCGGAGTTGCGCCAATGCTGGTGAAGCTGCCATGGTGGCCCTCTGCAGCCAAAGAAAGTGAATGGTGGTGAGGAGAGAATGAAGAAACGGGAGAGAAGGAGAGGGAGGTGAGCTACTGCTGTTCACTTCTCCGCTAATTACAAGTGAATAATGGGCCTTCACTTATATAGTAGTGCCAGCAGTAGAGACCTCCCATATTTTTAGACCATGTATTATATCCGTCCCATTAAGGATAAATACATATATAATATAGATATATTATATACAATTATGGTCACACTATACATAAATTATACTACTAAATAAATTATATGATAATAATTATACTTAATTAGTCCATACAATTAGAGATATTACAACAAAAAAATGATTAGAGTCGGAAGTTCGTTTTATTTTGTGATTTTCCATGTACTTTTACAAAAGGTGGCAAGTGGATAGATAACTTGGTCAATTAGTTCGATTGCAAAATACACAATTCATTGTAACACTTGAGTTTTCTATTGATGGTGTTTTGAGGGGAAAGAAATTAGCTGCAATGAATCTTTTGATTAATATGATTTAGATCTATCGGATCACACATATAACAGTTTCAAGAGGCCTCAAAAATAAGATTTAAAGAATATTGTAATTTTTAAATAAAACAAAATTAAAAAAGAAGAGTTTTTACATGTTTGGTTATGCGGTTTCAAAATGCCTTTTATACTTTGTAAGTGAACAAAGACGTTACAATCTTTCTATCTTGTGAGTATGCAATGACGTGATAGCCTAAGTGATTCGATATGCATATTATACTTCATGACATGAGTAATGACATGATAATTTTCTAAACGACACTTGAAATACTTTTTATATCTCATGAGTAATAACATGACAAGCTCTTTAAAATTCCCTCAAAAATCTAATATCTTGTTGTACGTAACATTCTCTAAACTTAGAATTTTGACCATAAGAGCCTATACCAAAGTCACTAGGATGATGAGTTAATTTTTTTAATGGAGTCATTCTTGAATCAAACTTTAATCACCTTGCCAATGAAGTGAAAGAAAGCTTGTTCTAGTTGCAACTCACAAAGGAACAATATGGTCGACATTCTTCTTCGAATATTTATAAAAGAGGTTGACATTCTTGCTTTGAGAATTTATATTTGATAAGATTATATAATATATAATTATATGGACCTTCATCTAATTACAGCTTGTCAAATTACCATATACCTATGAAACCCATATGGAAACGGAGTAAACTTGGCCAATGATTTGATCTCTCTCAATCCCAATCCCATGAACATAAGAAATTATTATTTTTACTTTAAAGTAATTCTGAAAATTACAGTTTCCCTTTTAATTTGTGGAATTCATAGTTCCAAGTTCATTCTTTAACTAAAACAGGTCTGAGCACAAGGTCATCGCTCCAGTTCAATCAAACTTAATCACTTAGATGTTAACAAACGTAAAGGACAATAACATTTCACAAAATAACTCCAGATGAAATAGTTTCACAAATGAAGCAAAAGATTATAACCCTAGTACCACATACCTAGACTCGCATGAAACCATCAGAGCATGGCTTCTAATTCGGTTCACTCTGTTTCAAAAGACGAAGTTACAAATGTATCTTACAAAATCTCTCTGCTCAGCTTGCAGATCACAAAAAAGAAAGAAAAATACTTTGACTAATCTCTGGTCATGTCGAGACAACAGCATCCCTTGGATTGTAGTTCTCCATAAATACCACAATTTGGACATATAATTACCAATAACCTTGTAGCAATCAACATTGAAACATCACACAAGCTCAATATGGCATGTGATAAGATAAAGCATCCCTGCAACATAAGAAAAGAAGTATACCAATGAAGAAATGATACAGAGAGTTAAATTGCTAAGTAAATAAAGCAACTAATATAATTCTCATTGAATTTTGCATGCCATATTACAAGATCTTTATCAACAAACCAGTAAATCAAGCTTTGTACAATCAATCTTCCACTCTAAAGTCTAAACATATAACCCCAGAAAAAAAAATTTAAAACGATTCCAAGTTAAATAAAAAATTATAAA
Organism: Heritiera littoralis; assembly: GCA_031772115.1. Lineage (NCBI taxonomy): Eukaryota > Viridiplantae > Streptophyta > Magnoliopsida > Malvales > Malvaceae > Heritiera > Heritiera littoralis. Next base: position 1,761,813 of record JAPDPK010000026.1, on the reverse strand, counting down.
GAAACTGCTAAACAAACATCACCTCCTTACTTTCCTCCATTTATGAGTAGTAGGAAAATAGAAATAAAGTTTGAGCATCATTCAGGCAGATAATAATAGAATGATAAACCAAGTAATCATTCACAGAATTTGGTTAACTCATATGGCTTCAGTTAATTCTCCATTACAAAAAAAAAAAGAAAGAAAAAGAAATTATAAATGTTTGAGCAGAACTCACATAACAACATTTGACAAATACTATACTAAACTTTGGTAGATTTTCAACATATGGGATTATATTCACATAATTGAATCATAAAAGCAGAAACTTGCCAAGTAAAATTTACGACTATAAGAACCAAGGAAGATTAAACGACATACATATCATAGCATGAAAGACTTAAAGATACATCACACCACATAATGCATAGGAAAACATAAAGAAAAAAGCCCAAAGAACCATTACCGTTAAGATTGTGCCTCAATCTCTTTATCATCAACATCATTTGTAGTACCATCTGCCTCCCCACCTTCGGCGTCCTCAGTTGGTGGCTGAACCTGTTCTTCTTCTGGCAATGGTTCCTCCACATAATCATTCTCAAAAGCATCAGCTGGAACCTCATAAATCCTCACTTGAGGCTTAGATGGATCCTTGACAAGCACATATTTCCCCTCATTCAACTTCATACACAAGTCCACAATAGACTTCACAATCCCCCACATATTTGCAGTATTCAGATTAATTTGTGTGGCAAAATCCCTAGGTTTATACCCAACAACAGCCAATATCACATGGTTGAAATGATCCCTAGGATGCACCCTCGAAACATATCCCAATTTCATCAAGTCAGCACTGGCTAAAAGCGCTTGAGCAGTCCATTTAGCCAATTTATTTGCATTATTCTTCAACTCAGTAGCCAAAACCGCACCCCTCTGAGTTTCCAACTTCTGCCTCCAATCAACACCTGAATACTTGGGATCAAACTCGTTGAGTGCGTTCAAAGTAAGGAAAGACTTCTGCTTATTAAGCTCAACAACACTCTGAACCTCACACCGAGCAACCAAATACATATCACCATCAAGCTTCCACCTTCTATACCTATAGGCCACAGAAGCTACCTCATCACCTTCATTGGCAAAGGGGTTTGGCTCATCAAAACTCACCTTATTCCCATCTCTAACCAAAACCTGCTGTGAAAAATTCTGATTTATATACGCTGCTTCAACACCTAACGAATATGCAGAGTTAATATCATCTTTAGCTTCAGGCAATGGCTCCTGAGAAGTTTCGTGGACTGACAACAAATCTAATTGCGAACCATCTCTTTTATCGAAAAATAACTTATTTCCAACACGTTGAATAACAATATCCCAGGAATAAACTGACCTGGGTGCACACATTAATGTTGCCAGAATCGCATCAGTCGCAAAAACGGTTGCTTTATCCTCATTGGCCAATCTTCGGATCACCGGATCGTCAGTTGTGGTGACTTTAAAGAAGTTTCTGTTTTTGAACCTCTCGAGTCTCCGTTCGTTCTTCGGGGTGATTCGATCAAAGGACCGATCATAATACTCCAAAGCGCCACAGAGGAGTAAATCTTCGGGTTCAGGAACGGAAAAGGATAATTTGGAGAATGTTGAGAAGGGGATTTGATCGAGCATGTTCCATTCTGGTTGGATATCGACGGAAGATTTGAAAATAGCAGCTTCACGACGTGGCTGATTCTGATTGGACCGGTTGAGATTATAAAGACGATCACGGCGTGCTCTTTCTTTCTCAGCCTCTCTTTTACGGGCCTCGACTTCTTCATCTCGTCGTTGAGGAAGTTGAGGTCGGTGTTGGTTGAAACGCCACTTAGGGCCGAATTTAGGCCGAGGGGGAGGCTTAGCGTCGACCAAACGAAAGGAGGAATCATCGTCGGGGTTAGCTAGAGGGAAGGCGTCGAAGTCGAGGGAGAAATCAAAGGGCGCGTCAGAGGAATTGGCCCCACCGGGTTTAGAGGAGGAAGGGCGGTTAGATGGGTTGGCGTTAGACGAAGGGAAAGAACGGGTGAAGTCGGCGATTCGGCCGAGCTTCTCTGAGCGGGAGAAGGGGGCGTAGGGAACGTGGAGAGGGAGAGTGGTGGTAGCAGTGGTGGTTGGTGTGGTGGCGGTGGTGGAGTCGGGTGGACCCCAGCCGTCGGGATTAAACGGAACTGCGCCTACTTCGAAAACTCCCACCATTGTCGATGGATCTCTGGGTTTCGGTTGCAGAAGAGTGACAGAACAATCCAGGGAGGGTTTGGGGAGCGAGTAAAGAAAACCCTAGCCTGAATGGAGGCGTTTATACTGTGTCAAATGACGGGTTTACCCTCAATGGGCCCACTGAGATATTTTCTGAACCCACAGTGTTAAATTGGGCCTTTGTCATTGTTATTCAATCACAGCTGAGACTAATCCATGGAATATTGGGCTTTTCAGGCATTTTCCCGCTCATTGAAACTTAGGCTTCTTGCTCCACATGCAATGCAACACTTAAGACCAAGATTTGTGAATGGAGACAAACGTTGCATCTTACGGGTGCTAAAATTTAAAATCTCGGACTTGTTTGATGTCAAAAATAATTGCATAAATCAATTGAATTAAATGTTCAATCGTAAGAATATTTAAACTTTTCACTCCCTTCGTTTTTTGACTGAATCGACATCAAGTTACTTGTTTGTTGAACCCTTATACAATTTTAGTCACATCTTTTAGTAGAAAATACTTTGGAGGAAAAAAAAGATATTCCTTTCTCAATAGTCTAAAACCAATCCGCACCATAAATTAAAACATCATTATTCCTTTCACTTAAGGGTAGGTTTTGATTCCCACAATTAATCCCTATTAAACTGAATCGAAATATTAATAATGGATGATAAGAGAGCGACAAGACAAGTTTTGGATTTTTTACACCCCAATTATTACCATATCCTTGTCGAATTCGTCGAATTAATGTCTTAAACTACTCAATGAAACAAAAGACATACACATAGAAAAACGATTTGATTTCGAGATTCCAACTGGTTCCACATATTCTTTTTTTCATCATTATCATCAATTCATCATCTATCTATATATGTCTTAGGGGCACGATAGCACGCAATATCAACATCAAACATCACCAATAAGGCAGGGTTTGAAGTGGAGGAAGTGTGCTTTCGCTGTAATGTAGGTTTCTAACCAATAATAATCATTTTTGTTGGGGGAAATTCTAGACTTAAAAGAGTTTTAAAGGGAAGAAAGCAAGTCTGTTTTGTCTTGAGGTGGGGCAGAGAACATTCATTCATCGGCAATCCATCTTAACACTTTTGAAGAGAAATAATATTGAAAATGAAGTGATATACCATATAGGATCAAAGGAGAAAGACTATGCGCATATATATATATATATATATATATATATATTTGTTGTGTTGTTATCGGATTTTAGGGTATATTCTGAAAAAAAAAAACCAACAAAATTGTTATGGCTCTTACATCGATAATGTGTTTATAAGTGCGAAGGGAATCTTCACCTCTTGACTAGTTTTTGAGGTCGAGAAAATCCGATAGCATCTGATAATAACATGGAAAAACATTTCTCCTCTTCTCCCCAGTTACTAAATGTGAATCTGTGATGCAAGCAAAAAAAATCTTGCAGACGACATTCATCTTGCGTCAAGTACTACAACTCACAAAAGATTTCCTTCATATATATTATATAACCAAAGACTTCCAAAATTGACTTCTCATTCCATGTAACAATAATTTCTACAAAGAACTAGCAAGGAAATTTCCCAGAAAAATTATCTGCCTCTAGATATATGTATGTATGCATCTTAACAACCGTAATGAAATGCTTTTCTAATGTGGAAGTCCATCATTTTATTACTTTATTTCTTCTAATTGGGTCCCTTTTTGTATATTGACTATATTCATAGGTCTTGGCAGAAGCTGGGTTTAATATTGCGATTCATCTGTTCAAACTAGCTTTACTGTGTTTTGGCAAAAGCTGGGTTGGAGGGATCTGAGATGTTTGCTTGATGTGGAAAGTAACTATGCATGCTATATTCTTATGGGGATTCATTACTCTGCAATCTATGACAGCTTAACCTTTCTTTGCTTTGACAGGCACATTACAAAGTGATGCAATCATGCAATAAACAACACTATGGCCTATGTACTTGCATATAATCACACGCAAGAACACCACAAATTCCCAAACATGGAATCATTGAAGAGAAAACCAATCAAAAAAGGTGTAACAAAAAAAAAGGTGCAAAAAAGGAAATTAGCTAGTAAAACATGCTAATGTTGACCAAGAAAAAGAGTAAAAACATGCTATTTATAAAAAAACACAATGAACATTAATTCATAAGAAAATTATATGCGAATGATTTCATGTAACCTAATCCAAAACTAACAAATATTAATTTCTTCCATCTAGTCGGAACTTATTAACAAAAAGTAACATCATTCCTAAGCTATAGCACAAAGAAGTTTTCATATAATGTATTTATCAAATATAGAGCAGTAATATATACTCTTAATCCTATCCAAACTAGAAATTTTTGATAATTAGGTATGGTGTAAGGTTTTTTGAGTTCAAACTCAAGTTTTAAAACATGCTATTACTCTTTCTTAACTACTTGATCAAGAGCAAGAGGTTGTTGACATTTGAATTAGAATTAACAATGCATAAAAGTTCTAAATGTTGTTTAATCCTAGTTTAACTAGGTTCTTATTGTAGTTTGCGATTTCCTGGATATGAGAGGTAATTTGAAGGGAAAAATGAAAAAGAAACATCGAAATTGGAAACATCATATTTCATAACAATATAGATCTGGTTGCCAAGCAGCATTATTTCATGATATACTAACTAGCTAGCGGCAATGGTGCCTCATGTTCATCCCTGCTTGAGAGGTTTCTGAAAACCCTTTTACTAAGATTCAAACAGAAGATAGGGTGATTCAGATTATTTACTCCATTGCAGCATCATGGACAAACTTCTTTAGTCTCTCGGAAATCCTGGCGGCTCCATAAAAATCTGCTGCAGCAGACTGTCCAACCTACTCAAGTTAAGCCGAAGAATTTCTAATTAAACCTCACTTCACAGGGAAAAGGGTAATGAAAATGAAAGCATAGCATGCTTACCGTAAGATGTATAGTGTGGAAAACAGTATCGTCAACAACAGAGAAACTGGCATTAGCAATCTCGGCTCCTTCTTCATGAAGAATGCGAATTGTTTCATTGAAAATGAACTGACTGTTGGAGCCAGTTGTTAATCCAATCATCAAAGAAGAACCCATTTCGTGAATCTGGATTTGAGGAGATTTTGGCTCACCACTGCTCCTGCTTGCTGCATTTTCCACTCCCATTAAGCTGCTTTTCCTCTCCTTCATTCTCTCCAAGTTTATCTGTAACCTTTTTATGTAATTTGCAGCTTCATCCAGTTGATCAGGCAGTGATGTTGGTTCCTGCAAAACTCCATCCATCACGCAATGAAACAAAGAAAGAAAGAAAGCAATCGAGATTTAGCAAAGAGAAAAGAGATAAACCCTAGAGTTGGGATGGGGGACGAGAGAATTGAGCTTGGAATAGAGAGCTTTCATTTGATTCCTCCTGTTCCTCTCAACGAGTTTTCTATCTGTTCTTGAGGAAGAATTAGGGTTGTTCTCCATGGCTAAGCACGGTATTTCTTTATGAAGCAAAATCAAGCCGCAAGCAAAAGAACTCGCATTGGCCAACAGGATTAATGCATTTACTCTCCTGTCTTTGTTAAAGCTTCCCTTATCAGAAATGAAAGCCAAAGGCAAAGAGGCGAAATATATACTATCATGCGATGCCATGACAAAGAAAAGTTTGCCTATCTGAACGGATGGTGGGGTTTACTGTAGTGAACCGTCATTGACCATCTTAACTCAGGAAAAAATCATACTTACCAAAACTACTGTTTCAATTCTTAGTTGAATAAGCTTCCTTTGGAAGCAGATGGTTGTCAATTTCCAAATCGAATTTATCACTATAGATATGAATGAGATCATTTTAATGATATATGTGTGTAGTCTTCTAATAATGCATGTCTACCTTCCCTTTCCAAGAGAATCATGGTCGTTTCAAGATAAGTTTATTAGGAAAATGACGATGAAATCAGCACAATCAGGTGGAAAGTTTGGCTGCATTTCCATTAATCGGGAATCCAACTATTTAATCGATTTGACCGGTAACAGAAAACGTGCATGCTAACCCCTAACCTGAAGTTTGGGAGGAAAAATTGTTTGTTTATTCGGAAGAAAAGGAAAAGTTGATCATCTTTTAAAGTCAAACAGCTTCGGGTGTAAGTTTTTTTTATACTATATTTGCTCTATATTGGTTTTCTTTTAGCTATTTCAAAACTATTAGCTTTACTTTTATTAAAATAATTGAAGTTTAAAGATTCAAATGTCTTACATATTTTAAAAACTTTTGCTTAGATTTTTCTATTTCTCTATTTTTTTTCTTGGTATAGACTATATACGTACATATATATATATATATATATATATATATATATTAATATTTATGTATATAGAAAGTACGGTGATATAATAATACAAGCTTAATCTAACGGTTGATACATTCTTTGAAGGGGATTAAATAGAAAGTTCAAATCTCTTTTTCTTTCTGTTATATCAGGACTCAAACTCTCAGCAATGAATGCACTTATCCTCAGATAATTAACCTAGAATATTGGCCTATAAATAGGCTCTCAGGTACAATTTTTACTCTCAAATTTTTGGACTATTGGCTTTTACGCTTCCCAATACTGAGTAACTTTTTGTTGACTTAAGCATCGGAGTGTCTACGTAGGGAACCACCCCTGCGTCTCTTTGACTTTTCTTGTTTTACAGAAGCTTCTTAGAGACAAGTGGAGATTAAGTACGAACATCGACGTCAGCACACCTTTATTGTTGTTTTGTGCAACAACAATTGGCGCCGTCTGTGGGAAACGTATAAAAAGCCAATCGAAATTTTCTAAGATGGTGAGAACAAGATCGACAAACAAAAGGGTCAGAAGTGAGAAAAACTCTGTGAGCTCCCCTGAACAACAGATTCGCCAGACGAACCAGGTGAATAGGGAGGAAGAAAGAATTACTGTGTCGGCGGCAGAATTCGAGGCTCTGAGGCGACAGAGTGAAGAAACTACCCAGGCGCTGCGAGCCATGGTGGATATGTTCCAAGGAGTTCTCCCGACATTGGATCTGCCGCCTGCCGTGTAGAACTTGGTAGGAGGAACAAATAGAGGTGTCCCGCCACAGGGGTTTGGATGACAGGAGGACACGACTGTGGCAGACCCCTATCGCCGGCGAGAGGTTCCCCCTGTGGAAGAGCATGACATTCATCAGGGTGCCGCAGGACCCGGGAGCGAAAGGCCTGTCGCAGGTAACCCGCGAGAGACTGAGGAAGCGGCAGGCCTAGGCCTTGCGACAGGGGTCACGCGACAGGTGCCTGGTGTCGGGCGACAGGTGCCTGAGCGGCAGGGCGTTGACCAGGTTACAGGGTCTACCGCCCACCACAATAACTTGTCAAATTTGGCTGGTCCTAACTTAGAACATGGTGTCGGAGGTGCTGGAAAGAACGGTGTTGAAGATCAAAGCACTTGGGGAGCCGGGTCAGAGTTTGACCTCACTTGGTGTACGCAAATGGTACGAACAAACGCACCTCAAGCAAAGGGCAAGGAGATAGTTGAAGACCTACCTGATTCGTCTCATGCTAGAAATCATCTCGCTCCCCCCGTGAACATGAAGAAGATGATAGAACAAATACTGGAAGAGAAGAAGTTAGTATCTGCAGAACAGAGCCAAAGAAGAAAAGTACCTTTCTGCACGACTATCATGCAAAAACCTCTACCCCTAAAGTTTAAAATGCCTCAGATGGTCACATACACTAGAAAGATGGACCCTTACGACCATATGCAAAACTATGAGGCCCTAATGTTGCTACATGGATGGGAAGACGAGATAATGTGCAGGGCCTTTTCCTTAACTCTGTCCGGACATGCGATGAAATGGTTTAATAACCTACCAGAAGGGTCCATTGCCTCTTTTGACCAACTACGAAGCGAGTTTCTCAAGGCATTTGCGGTGAATAGTCAGAGAAGAAAAGAACCAACCTATTTGCTCACTATTAAGCAGGGAGCTAAGGAGTCATAAAAGAGTTATGTGGATCGGTTCAGAGATGCTACTTTAGAGGTGCGAGATCTGCAAGTCGATATAGCCGTGGCAGCCATGTTACAAGGGACAAGGCCTGAGAAATTGCAGGAATCTCTGTCGTTAAACCAGCCAGCTACCATCTCAGACCTGCTCTCCCGCGCACATAAGTATGTGACCCAAGAGGAAGTAATGAAAATGGTGATGATAAGAGAATCCAAGGATGGAAGGAAACGAGGAAGAGAGGTCACTGAAGCATCTTCTAGCCAATCAAGGAAATTTGAAAAAGCTCCCACACTGAAATACTCCACTTCTACCCCACTCACTGAATCTCGAGCTTCGGTATTAGCAGCTATTGAGGGGTCAGGTCTTATACAGACTCCAAAGAAGGCGTCAGGGCATCTAGGCCGTGATTTAAGGTCATATTGCGATTATCATTCAGCACATGGGCACACAACCGAAAAATGTAGAGAGTTGATGAATCAGCTAGAAAAGCTAGCACGAGAGCGAAAAATAAACCGTTTCATATGGAGAGGTGATAGAACTAATTATCCGGCGCAGAACAGAGGAAACAATTTCAAAGATAGAAGAGGTCAAAACAGAGGACCTATTAGATGAAATGAAGATGAAAGAAGAGATAATGACAGAAGGGTAGAAAGAAGGAATCGAGAGGAAGATAATGAACCCACAGGGCCAGCTATTAACGTGATATCTGGAGGTGAGTCATTAGTTGAAACTTCTTACTCGTCTCGAAAGACCTACGCCCGACAGGCTTATCAAATTAATTCGGTGATGGAGGAAAAGCATGATGAAGAGCCCATTACTTTCACTCCAGCTGACAGAGGTGATGTAATGATCCCTCATGATGACCCAATGGTGATTTCGGCGGTAATAGCAAAACACCCAGTGAGTCGCATCCTAGTTGATAATGGGAGTTCGGTAAATTTGATTTACTGGAGCTGCTTTGATAAAATGAACATCTCGAATGACAGACTGAAGCCAGTAACCACACCACTGTATGGCTTCTCAGGAGATAAAGTGAAGGTGGAAGGCGCAGTTCAGCTACCTGTGACATTGGGGGAAAGCCCGAAGTGTGTCACTCGACAAGCGTTGTTTATGGTGGTGAGATCAACTTCCGTAACTTACAATATGATCTTTGGACGGCCATTGTTAAATGACATGAGAGCGGTGGTGCATCCCTGCTATTTGTTAATTAAGTTTTCGACTCCCCGCAGTGTTGGACAAGTGAGGGGAGATCAAAGGAAAGCCAGGACATGTAATATCGCATCCACCACATGTAAAGGGATTCAGAGGAAGGAAACCCTTACAATTGAAGAAAAGCCTAAGCCAAAACCTGATGAAGAGATGGAGGCGATCCAATTGGATGAGAAAAATGGAGAGAGAATAGTGTATGTGGGGAGCCAGTTGCCTGAAGAAGTAAAAAGGGAGATAGTCCGATGCTTAAAAAAGAATTGTGATGTGTTTGCATGGACTCTAGCCGATATGCCTGGAATAGACCCTGAAGTTATTTGCCACCGATTGAACGTAAACTCAGGGGCAAAGTCGATAAAACAAAAGAAGAGGAATTTTGCTTCAAAGAGGCAACATGCAATAAACGAAGAAATCTCGAAGTTGTTGCAAGCAGGATTCATCAGAGAAGTTAATTATCTGGAGTGGTTGGCTAATGTTATGATGGTGAAGAAAGCCAACGGAAAATGTAGAATGTGTGTGAACTTCACAGATCTGAATAAAGCTTGTCCTAAGGATTCGTATCAATTACCTCGAATTGACAGGTTGGTAGACGAAACTTGTGGGTATGAATTACTTAGGTTCTTAGATGCCTTCTCGGGATACCACCAAATCATGATGCATCTGGATGATGAGGAGAAGACTTCGTTCATTACCGATGTTGGGACATATTGTTACCGAGTAATGCCATTCGGTTTGAAGAATGCGGGGGCAACCTACCAATGCATGGTAAATATGGTGTTCCAAGACTTGTTGGGCAACACCATGGAAGCTTATGTTGATGATATGATCATCAACAGCCGATAGGGAGAATCACATGCCGAAAAAATGACTAAGGTATTCAATGTGCTGCAACGATACGAGATGAAGTTGAATCCCAATAAATGCTCATTTGAGGTAAGGTCTGGAAAGTTTCTGGGATTCATGATTACTAATCGAGGGATAGAGGCTAATCCCAAGAAAGTTCAAGCTATTTTGGACATGAGGCCACCTAATACTATAAGATAAGTTCAAAGGCTGACAAGAAGGATAGCAGCCTTGAGTCGTTTCTTGTCCAAATCAGCTGAAAGAAGTCTACCATTTTTCAAGGCGATAAAGGCAGGAAAGAACTTCAAGTGGACGGAAGAGTGCAACGACGCCTTTGAAAGGTTGAAAGACTACCTAAAAGAGTTGCCTCTATTATCTCGGCCACAGCTTGGAGACCACCTCCTTATTTACCTCGGTGTAGGAGAGAAAGCTATAAGTGCAGTCCTGCTAAGGAAAGAAGGGGACAGAGATTGCCCGATCTATTATGTAAGCAAAGTCCTGCTAGACGCTGAGGCAAGGTACCCCTTAGTTGAAAGAATAGCTTTATCCCTGGTGATGGCAACTCGGAAGTTGCGACCTTACTTCCAAGCTCACTCGGTGACTATCTTAACGGATCAGCCTTTGAGACAAATACTGCAGAAACCAGAGCATTCCGATCGTCTGATCAAATTGGCCATCGAATTAAGTGAATATGACATACACTTCCAGCCTCACCAAGCAATAAAAGTGCAGGCGTTGGCAGATTTCAATGTAGAATGCACTGGCCGAGAAGTCCGTGTAAAAACAGAGTTAGTTTGGTAGAAATTATTTGTGGATGGAGCTCGTAACATGGATGGCAGTGGAGCCGGAATTGTGCTAACTTCGCCTGAAGGGAAATACAGCCGAGTACGAAGCCTTGATAGCTGGGATGAAACTTGCCGAGAAAATAGGAGTCAGCAACTTAATGCCCATAGCGATTCGCAATTAGTAATGAACCAGTTCTCGGGTGAGTATGACGCACGAGAACTCGCTCTAGTCCCTTTTCTGCAGAAAGTGCAATTATTGGCACAGTCATTTAAGAACTTCCAATTGACTCAGATAAACCAGTTAGAGAATAACCATGTCGATGCCCTTTCAAAGTTGGCTTCTTCTAGAGGAGTCAAAAGGGGTATGGTCAAAGTGGAATCCCTCACTAGGCCAAGTATTAAAGAAGAAGATGTCTGTGATGTCGAAATCGAAGGCGATTGGAGAAGCCCAATCAAAGACTACATACTGGGGGGCACACTCCCCACTAACAGAGACGAAGCTCGAAAGCTGAAGTTAAAAAGTGCCAGATTTACCGTGGTGAATGGGGAACTCTATAAAAGTGGATTCACAATGCCCCTGTTGAAGTGTCTAGGGCCCCAACAGGCTGAGTACACCTTAGCTGAAGTTCATGAGTGAATATGCAGTGAACATTTGGAGGCTCGAGCCTTAGCATCTAAAATATTGCGCACGGGGTTTTATTGGCCTACACTGAGGAAGTATGCCACAGACAAAGTGAGAAGATGTGAAAAGTGTCAGAAATTCGCTCCTATAACTACCGCGCCTGTTTCGGCTCTTCAGAACACTCTCCAACCAACTCCATTTGCACAATGGGGACTAGATATCTTAGGGCCTTTCCCCCTAGGCTGAGGACAACGGAAGTATTTACTTGTGGCCACAGATTACTTCATAAAATGGATAAAGGTCGAGCCTTTGGCTACAATTTCTGAGAAGAAGGTGGAAGCAATGGTGTGGAAAGACATAATATGCCGATTTGGGCTCCCCCGTGTGATAAACGCAGATCATGGGAAGCAGTTCGACTGTGATGCTTTCTAGAATTTTTGTAGTGGCCTGAAGATTCTCTTAAGAATATCTTCTGTGTCTTACCCACAGGCCAATGGGCAGGCAGAGGTTAGCAATCGAACTATACTACACGGGTTGAAGACTAGACTGGACAAGGTAAAGGGAGCATGGGTAGATAAGCTCCCAAGTGTCCTATGGGACTACAGAACGACAAGCAAAGTGTCAACAGGTGAAACACCGTTCAATTTGGTATATGGCACTGAAGCCCTCATTCCAATAGAAGTTGGAGCTGAGTCACCCAGACTAGTCCCTTACATTGAGGAACTTAATTCTCAGGGACTAAGGGAGAATCTAGACCTGCTAGATGAGCTGAGAGACAAAGCAAAAATGAGACTAGCTGCTTACCAACAGAGGGTAGCTACTTATTACAATACACGGGTGAAGAACAGAGAAATGCAAGAAGGAGATCTGGTGTTGAGAAAGTCGGCAATCACAAACGCCCATAAGGAAGATGGAAAGCTCCGGGCTAATTGAGAAGGACCATACAGAATCAGAAAGATGATTGGACCTAGCACATGTACCTGGGAAACCTTGCAAGGAAAGAAGATCTCAAAGACTTGAAATGCCAACCATCTGAAGCTGTACTGGCAGTAAATATTGTACTTTTTTTTATTGTTATTATTTTTGTCTTTACTTTTCCATCTATTGCCCATTACTATTGTTTTACAATCATCTGATTTATGAATAAAGGCCAGCCCATCATTTTCTATATTCTCTAATGCAATGTGTGAGATAGATTATGTGTTATAGGAATGGAAATGAGACAACAGCTGGCAAACTAAAGTCCCTAAGCGAAAAATGCGTGAGACGGGCAACAAAAAAGTCCCTAAGTGAAAAATGCGCGAGACGGGCAAACAAAAAAGTCACAAAGCGAAAAATGCGCGAGACGGGCAAACAAAAAAGTCTCTAAGCGAAAAATGCGCGAGACAGGCAAACAAAAAAGTCCCTAACTGAAAAATGCGCGAGACGGGCAAACAAAAAAGTTCCTAAGCGAAAAATGCGCGAGACGGGCACATCTTAAAGTCCTTCAACACGGAAATGTACAAGCGAGCAAAGACCAGTCCTTAAACACGAAAAGTGCGAGGTACATTGAAATTTTTAGACTAATATGTTGAAATAAGTTAGCAAACTATGGTTAATACTTTGACAATTTAGTTGTTATTCAATAAAGTCCTTAAGCGAAAAAAGCGCAAGATAGGCACAATGCTCGAGAGAAGTTCATCTTTGCACAGGAATAAAAACGCTGTCTCAAAGAAGAACTCGGAGAGCAACATGGTATAAAGGTAAAAGTATACAAAGTATTATACTAAATTCACATAAACAGAAAGAAAGAGCTACAGAATGAAACGGTACTTTTCATTCAAAAATCTGTACAAGTGCTGAATTTACATAAACAGAAAGAAAAAGCTACAAAAAAGAAATGTATTTTTCATTTTTACAAACAGAGGAAAATACAAAAGAATCCTAATCTACACTGAGTACTAAGTCATCTGGCTGAGAAGAAGTCGCCTCGACACCGGAGCCCTTAATAACCGGGGGATCAGGAACTTGAGAAACCGAAGCACAAGGATCCTCTGGAGTCGAAGGAGCCGTCCCGGATGAAGGATCATCACTTGAAGGCCCAATCACAGCAGCGGAGTCTGGCACAGGATCAACGGCTGTGGAATCAGAAATCTGGAACTCATCGCTGTCCAACCCTAGGAGTGCCTCGATAGACTCAGGCTGATCGCCCGCCTCAATACTCTCAGGGACGTCACACATTGTTGAAGGTTCAACCCAATCACGTGCGCCAGAAGACTCAGACTGACGTTGTGGCTGTCGAGGAGGCCACGGGCCCTCAAGATTGTCCAATTCGTCTCCAGCACCCTCCTCCAAATAAGCATCCGGACTTTGCGAGTCGGGCTCGTACTCGGTCCAAGGAGGAGCTGCGTAATACTTGGCCTACTCAGTGAATAGCAACTCAGAAAAAGTCTCGCTAGGCCGATGCTTCTCCAGTCACGAATGAGCCAAATAGAAACCATACTTGATGAATCCCGCCGCGAACATTGCTTTCTTATCATAGCAATGTTGGGACAAGCGGTACTCACGAACGGCCTCGGCCCGAACCTCTCTCTGACGGTTCAATACGTTGTGTAGCTCCTCAATGGCTTCATCCCGTTGTCTCTCCATGGCTCCCCGATCATTGACAGCCTTATTATAAGCTTCTTGGTACCCCTGAAGGGAAGCCACCTTCGCTTGCTATTCCTGAAGCTTTCGTTCAAGATCAACATTCCTTTGCTCGAGATCAGCGTTCTTTTTATTTAGCTCCTCCGTCCTTTTAGGATAGGGGCGAAGCTGGACTACCTCATTCATAAGCTCCATTTTCTGCTCTCGAAGCTCACGAATGTCTTTATCGGCTTGCTCCCTAAGGGCCCTATGTCGAGCATTAACAGCCGCAATTTGCTGAGCCGTCTGACAAAACAAAAAACAAACAAAGACTCAACAAACCTGACGAAAAAGCCTAAAAAGGAAAAAGCTAATTACCAAACAAGCACAAAGCTTACCTTCATCGCGAGGTAGTCAGAATTATCCTCCGCCTCAGTCAGATTGGTGAAAAGCCTCGCCTCGTCGCGAGGGAGAATGGTGCTCCAAGCCAGACGAGATGATATCCCAGCATCCTCAATGCTGTCGTTGTCATTCACCCCGGGATAGGTCTGGAAGTCTTCTCTACCCACAACGACCCCGCTATCAACTGGATAGCGCCTCAAAGTCGGATCGGCCACCTTAGGCAAAATTGGTCTTGTAGGCATTGTGGCTTCAATAATCAGCCTCTTCCTGTATTTGCGCCTAGGCTGGCAAGGAACAAATCTATCCTCAGCAACACGAGATCCACTCTCTTGACGGGCTGAATCACTCTTCTGGGACTCTGAGCTCTCACGGTCGTCTGAACCGCGATCAGGGACAAGAGGCCTCTTTCGTTTATTTCTCCCGGCCTCTTGTGTAGGATGGCTGGATACACCAGCGGCAGGAGGAGGGGCAGTAGGAGCACGAGCTGGTACAGATGAGGGAGCACGAGCTGGTCCGAATGAGGGAGCACGAGCTGGTCCAGATGAGGAAGCCCCAGCTTGCGAATGAGAAGCAGGAGCCGCTCGAGCATCATCACTGGCATCCTTCCTACGCAAAAACTCCTGGAAGTTCATACCTGCACAATATAAGAAGGAATTAGCTAACCAAGTAAAAGGCCACACCCACGTATATAAGAAGTAAAAAGGAAATTAGAAACCTAAAAAGCCACCAATATCCTCTAAACTATTCAAGGATGAATCCAAAGGAAAATCGACGAAGGGACTCCCAAAGGCATCGACCCGAGCCCACTCAGGATTCTCCCTTGACTGATCACTAGTACCCGCAGCCTCAGGGGTCTCATCCTCCGAATCCGAAGAAGATTCATCTACAAGATGACCTACAGGGGTGGACGCTTCGGCTACGACTACCGGAGATGGCTGACTAGGACCAGCATAAAAAACACGTGGAGTCATAGGCAAGTTAGATAGGGCAGCAGAAGTCCCAACAACGGTCCTGCTTACCCCCCAGCCGGCGGCGGCGATATTCTCCGAGGTTAAAAGGGAGAATAAGTTACGCTCCCCGGTAGAACAGATCCGTCGAATAGGCTCACCAAATTGGTCTCTCAAAGTTTCTGCTTTGAATCTTTCTGAGCGCTGTGAGTGGTCGGAGGTATCACGATTCCATCTAGAGCGAATCCACAGGTCACTTGGAATCTCAACAACGACCCACTCGCTCTCAAAGTTGCGCAATTTATTGGGAAGATCCGAGAATATCTTATTGTTGGGAAACTCATCGACCTTTAACCGCTGAAGGGAGAACGTTATTAACCCTTTTAACTCACGTACTCTGAAAAAGGCGCTAAAGAGAGGAACTGTGGGAACAATACCCAAATTATAACACACTATGAAAAACGCCACCAGCTGAGCCCACGCATGAGGGTGGAGTTGACACGGGACGATATCCTTATACCTAAGAAACGCGTCGCCGAACTCCGGGAGAGGGAAGCGAAAACCGAAAGATAAAGAAGCCTTATGAACCGCTACACCATTTCTAACCAAGTCGGGTGTATCCTCCCCTTGAACTGGAAGTCTATAGCTATAACCCGAAGGAAGAGGGAAACGAGTCCTGATATCCTCTAAATCAGCATTTGTCAAAGAACACACGAGACCACCCGTTCTAAGTGTCTTACCCGAGCGTAGCAAAGACATGGCAAAAAGAAAAAAAACTAGCCGGCGATAGACCTGTTGGGTGACAGAACTGATAAGAGGTGGACCTATTAGGCGACAGACCTATTAGGCGATAGACCTTTGGACGACAGACCTGATAGGAGACAGACCTGTTGGGCGACAAACCTACTAAATAAGACACTCGAGGGAAGCCTAAAAACTATACGCGGAAGACTAAAATCTAGTGCGAGAGGTGGTAAATAATAAGGCGGCAGATGTATACTCACTGTCACTAAGGTAGGCGAGAGACTCTTTGGCGAAAGAGCTGAAAATGGGCGACAGACGGCTGTTCAGAGGTTTTCGTGCGCTCTCTCGTCGGGTCCCAGCGGTTTATATAGCCGCGACAGGGAATGCCAAACGTCACGCCTGATCGTGTCTCTCGCAAGATAGAGCTTTTTTCACCTGCAAAAAAATACAAAAAAATACAAGAAGAAATTGCCAAAAAAAAAAGCAAAGAGCACTATTCATGGTAGGCTAAGGCCAAAAAACATATATTTATACTCTCTTGGTTGGAGAAATCCAACAAAAGAGTGGGGAGCAATTGATATGACAAAGTCTACTTACAATGGGCCAGGCCCAATAGCGTCAGAGCTCACCTCGTGGATAAAAATAACTAGGTCACGTGGCCTTAGGCGACAGAAGCCAAAATATCCGAATGAAGCCTATCGCTGGCAACAGACTCTAGACCTATCGCCTGTAATCATAATGCGACACGTGGCATTAGGCGATAGAACTCAAAGCCACATCCTCTACGCCTGTCGCCTGCAATCATAAGGCGACACGTGGCGTACGACTCTGGTTCCCACTGGAGTCAAGACCCTGTCGCCACACCTTATCCGTCTGCGACACGTGGCGCTATTTTCAACTCCCGCTATGCGACAGACCCCTCACGCCTCAACGTGCCCGCAACGTGGGTCTCTCGCTGAGTGCCTGCGACAGGCCTTGATTTCTCCCGGTTTTCGAGGAACTTGTGTTATATCAAGACTCAAACTCTCAGCAAGGAATGGACTTATCCTCAGATAATTAACCTAGAATATTGGCCTATAAATAGGCTCTCAGGTACAATTTTTACTCTCTAATTTTTGGACTACTGGCTTTTACGCTTCCCAATACTGAGTAACTTTTTGTTGACTTAAGCATCGGAGTGTCTACGCAGGGAACCACCCCTGCGTCTCTCTGACTTTTCTTGTTTTACAGAAGCTTCTTAGAGACAAGTGGAGATTAAGTACGAACATCGACGTCAGCATACCTTTATTGTTGTTTTGTGCAACAACACTTTCCTTTCCCTTTATAACCTCAACTAAGAGAATCTTAAAATTTTTGTGGAAAACTAGAAAAAATAGTTACCTTAGATTCAAGTTTTTGTCTAGTATTAAATTTTAAAATTAAAATTCATAAAAATTATTTTTTAAATCTTAAATGATTTAATTGTATTAAATACCGAATTCAGCTAGCATTACATGAATTTTATTGTTCATTTCTTTATTATTATAAAATTTTTCATGTTTAATATCATAATTATCTTGTATTTTATTTTTAATAACAGAGGAGGTGAGGTTGAGATTATTTAACTTCGATTCCAAATTTTACAATAATTTTTTTTTATCATTCAATTAAAAGATTATTGTTTCATCTTGTGTTTAATTAATGGTTGATTTCTACTCTTAATCTTATATAATCACTAAGTTATGGACGTTAATTTTTTTTGGTTACAAGAGGAATATTAAATGAAGATAAGAGTGCTTGGATTCGAACTAAGACTTATAATATATCACAATTCATCTTTAATCATTAGATTAAGATATTGTTGGCAATTATGGACGTTATTACATATAATTCTTATAATAATATTTTCCCTGTCAACGTTTTTAATGTTAGTATCATAATTTTGATGGTTGATTTAGAACTTTTAATAATGTTATCCAAATTAGTAATGGATTGGTGAGTTAATAATTACATGCGACACGTGGTTGACATAGGTCTGCCATAGACAGAGATAGCAGGCAGGTGAAAAGATTTTGCAGCACTTACCTTTCTTATAATGATTCAAACACAAATTTTCTTTACTTGTTTTCGGTTCAGAAAAGTGAATATTATATATATAAATATATATTAATTTAGTCATAGTATTTTTATTTTAATTTATTTTTTAAATAATATTAGATATTATCTATTTTAATTTTATTTAATCTAAAAATCTAATTCAAAATCTTAAAATATCAAAATTTAACGGTAAGACATTTTTTTCAAATATAATGTGCATTTAAGGTGTAATTGAATCGAGTTGTACGATATAATATTAGGATCCGTTTGGTTTACGTATTTCATTTTTCTGAAAATATTTTTCATATTTTTCAGTGTTCGGTATATGTAAAATATTTTCGATCAATGAAAAATAAAATTCGATCAATAAAAAATCTTTAAGGATTTTGAAAAATTGTCTTCCCATTTTTAAAAGGAAAAAACAATTTTCAAACCTATGCCATTTTTAAGAAAAAAGCTCCCACTAAAACTCAACATAATCTATATTGGATTAAAACAACAAACAACAAAAAACATTTTTTAGCATATCAACCAAACAACAAAATATTAATTTTTCCAAAAAATCAAATTTTCAAAAAATCATTTTTTGAAAATTATTTTACGCGAACCAAACGGAATCTTAGATTCAAACTTGGCTCAATTAAAGAACATGAAATTTAAAGTTTAGTTTAAAATTGATACATAATTTTTAAAATTTAAATTTAACAAAAAACTCAAACCTTTCAAATTCGATTTGTTTTTCTAATAATATATTATAAATATAATAATCAAATATTATATATATTAAAAAAATAACAATAAAGTTTATGAGCCACTAGATTTTGACATTGAAATACTTATAATCGTTGATAAATAAATATATCAAAATAAATTTAAATAATGAACAAAAAATTTAATTCCCTCAGTCAGTGTAGTAACCCTAACCAGTCCGATGGTTAGAATTTGTGGGACAATAAGGGGAACAGAACCGCAGCAGTCGTCAAGAGCACACTGTATTATCAGAACCTATCAAAAGCAAGGCTTTGGGGGCTTATTGCCCAAGCCAGCATATGCTCTGTCGAGGTGGGGGCGTAGCACTGCGCCTCAAGAAAGAAAATTTGGACAGCGATAGCTCCGAGTCTCATGTCAGTTTTATCACTAACTTTGAGTATTGTGGTCCAAGATTTAGGAGGAAGAAGATCTGTTAGAATTTTCATTTGCCTGCCAAAACTGGCCTATGATGCTTTCCTATGTGAGAGAAGGATAGTGGAGGATGATATTTTTGGTAAAAAAAATAGTCTAAGACGAGGTTATTTGTTTTCAAAATCAGGATAATTACTCAATTTATTATTGAGATTTACATATTTATTTGACTTTTACTTTAAAAAATTTTAGAAATTAAAAATTATTTGTCTATGAGAGACTATAAAAATTCAAACTTAAATCCTTTTCACTCGAGTCAAACTTAATCACTTATGTCAACTAATAGCATGGAGGATGCATTAATTTTTGGTTTTCCTTTCGTAAATAGGCACTATGGATTCTAATGCTTGTTTGCCTTAAACATCATAACAACCTATGCAAATTGTTGATATGTGCATTTTATGATGGATTTTAAAATAGGATTAAAATTATTTGAGTTCGAACTCAAGTCATCGCAACTCTTTTTAACTAGTTAAGCCGCGTAATCACTCTCTTAGCACAAAAAATATATATTATTAACTTTCATGAAAACAAGAAGACATTAATCTGAAAAGGGGTTTCGCATTGAGCCTCAAATTCTCGTTGTCTTTCGAAACGAAAGACAAGATCCAAAGAGATTTGATCATGTAAATATGTTTGCAAATCGTTCAATGTAGACTTATTCATTCTTTGAACATGCCATTGAAACCGTCCAATGAAAGTAGCTACGATCAGAAGGAAACATATCCATCGAGTGAATCATCAGGCAATTTTACTATCCCAAAAGGATTATTCATGTCGGATTGCGTTGGGAAATTGCAGGAGTTGTCCTAGCACGACAGGCAAAAAAGCACATTTCCAGTCTCCTGGAGCCATTCACTTTTTGCAGGCCAATCCCAGTGGATGAGAATTGTTGATGAAAAGTGAAATCTAATCGATGTTGAAAAGCAGCAATGGAGGATCCTTCCAATTCAATACAATCCTAATCTTTAGGTAATGTAATTGCCTCATATCCCCATGTTTTTTCGTGCATCCACAAACCAAAAGCCACAATAATTACTTTCTCATGACTTTGGTCTCCTTTCTGCACATGACCTTGGATAGTTGGATTAATTTCCAATGGAAATTATGGCAAAAACTTTATGATGATTTTTTTAGTAATGTAATTATGCAATATGATTTAAACAAAAAAATAATGTAGAATAATTGTTTCATACAATCAAAGACATTATAAGACCTTATTCCCTCCTTGAAATGCTAGCTGTAAAATTGCGTATGCTTGATAGTGCATTGGAAACACCTTTGGAATCTCCTTTAATGTGGAAAATCATACAAACTTTGCCAGCAGTAAAGTGATAAGACATCAAAGACTAGATTGGTTGGTAGATCAAAATGCTCCATGCCTAGAACTTTGCCGTCCTTAAGGAAAGGAAAATTTTAGTGAAACTGCACTAAGTACAACAGTAATTTAAACTTAATTTTATATGTTCTTAATAATAAATAGAGTTATCAAAATGCTTGGCACAGAGTTTTGTTGCATGAAAGGGTTTTGCTAGTTTTAAGGTTGAGGTTTGTGGGCTTCAAGGGTTTGTCTGAGTTACGTGTTTTGGGATTTTTTTTACAGGTATTGTATCAAATACAAAACACACACACATATATTTATACATATGAGGGCACACACGCACATATATACATATGAGGAAGCATTCATTTAGAATAGTATAAAATAAATTATTTTACACATTTCTTTATAATTTTATATAATATTAATATTTTTATAAATCAACGGTTAAATTTAACAACCTAATCTATCATGAATATAAATTTTTGAATTAATCCGTTATTCTTATAATTTCAATCGAGAATAACATTATTTTTAATATATATTAAAAGTTGAACTTTTTATTATTATGAAACAAATATTTAGATATCTTCTATTAACACAAAATTTTTCTCGTATTATCTATATAAATAAAATATAAAATTCAACGATTGGATAAAAAATATAAATCATATAAAAAATATATAATACTAATTTAATTTTACATGAGTGTAACTAAATCATTCCTCCATATATATATATATATATATATATATATATATATATATATATATATATATATATATATATATATTCTTAACCATCCCGGAGAGGAAGCACTTACGAAATGGAGAATAAAATAAGGTAGACATTATAATTAGGTACATGAATTCAAATACAACATACATATATTAGGAAGGATATTATATCAAATACAACATATATATAATATAAAGGATTCATTTAGATTAGTATAAAATAAATTATTTTTCACAATTTTTATAATTTAATGTAAGATTAATATTTTTATAAATCAACGGTTAAATTTAACAACTTAATCTATCATAAACATAAATTTTTGAATTAGTCCGTTATTCTT
The DNA here is from genome assembly GCA_031772115.1 of Heritiera littoralis. NCBI lineage: Eukaryota > Viridiplantae > Streptophyta > Magnoliopsida > Malvales > Malvaceae > Heritiera > Heritiera littoralis. Next base: position 1,739,828 of record JAPDPK010000026.1, on the reverse strand, counting down.
ATAATTTCAATTAAGAATAACATTGTTTTTAATATATATTAACTGTTGAAATTTTATTATTATGATATAAATATTTAGATATCTTTGATTAACATGAAATTTTGTTTGAATGATATATATATATATATATATATATATATATATATATATATATATATATATATATATATATATAGTCTTACCCATCCCGGAGAGGAAGCACTTTCAAAATGGAGAATAAAATGAGGTAGAAATTATGATTAGGTTCATAAATTCAAAGAAGTAGCCACGACTTCGGCATAGTCCTTGGTTTGACGAAGCAGCGAAATGATTATTAACTTGGCGGTAAATTAACGTTGCCACTTTTATCATATCAAATTCATCTATGGCAATTGTTTTAGAAAATTGACTAGAAACTCACTTTAAATTAAGGTTGTTAATGTGTCAATATCCAATATCTTTTTATTTACAATAAACTACGTGTCAAGCTGCCACACAATTGCAAATTAAGTCTTGATTTGAAAAATAAGGTTAGAAAGAAAACCATTGACTTATGTTTAGAATTTAAAATATAATAATAATAAAACATATGAAATCAAACCCATGCGTACATTATTAATAATAAAAAAAATTCATTTACATCAATGTAAAATAAATTGTATTACATATTATAACTTGTTGTATAATTAATATTTTTGCAACACAATCATTAAATTTTGTAGTTTACTAATATATGTTATACACGTAAATTTTATAGTCAATTCGATATTCTTATTATTTTAATTGAGAATAATATTTCTTTAAAAAAATATATTAATGGTTGAAATTTTTTATCATGAAACAAATAGTTTGACATTTCTAGTTAACTTAAAGTCTAATATGCATGATCTACATAAATAGAACATAAAATGTAACAATCAAATTAAAAAAATAAAAATTATATAAAAAAATTACACTAATATAAGTAAATCTTAAAATAAATAATAAATTAAAAAAAGGCGTAACGAACACGTCGACACCAAACATATCATTTTTAATTACAGTAAATTTAGTCTTAATTCAAAGATTAAGACTAAAAGAACGGCATGATCAAAGTTACACTTATCTTTTAGAGTTTTAAATTCAAGATTAAAACCATGCGGACCTAATAAAAAATATCTATAAACGTGTCAAACCGGTCATTCTCAAAAACTTTTATAATTTTAAGTATTAAACACAAGAACATATCATCTATAATTATTACAAATTATAACAAACAAAAAATAGACGCGTCGAACCCCTCATCCTCAAAAACTTTTATGATTTTAGGTATAAATCACGAGAGCATATTAACTGTAATTATTGCTATTTAAGTGTTGATCCGAAGAATGATAAGATTAGAAAGAAAAATATGATTAAAGTCCACTCAACCATTCCTTCTCTTCCATGAAGTCAAAGACATTTATTTGTTATAATTTTTTTTTAAATACAATAAAAAGAAAAACACATTGGATATAAAATCATGCGTACATTATAATAAAAAAAAATGTAATGCATGTCGTTCTCAAAAACTTTTATAGTTTTTAAATGCTAAACATGAAAACTTATTACTCGTAATTATCGTATTGTAATTCATCAATTGTAATTTAAAATTACTCACACTTAAATAACGAAGTTTATATAATTATTTGTTATAATTAAATAATTATCAAATTGTAATAAAAATAATTTTAACGAAATGCTCCCACTTTATATGTAGAAATCTTATTACAAAGAACAGATCTTCATGAATTTTGAAGTGATAATCTCTAAGCATTTATAACGCCAGTGTTACATTTTTCTCATTAAAAGTGAAGAAAAGTGCATGCTCTTTCACCGCTTCCTTTCGAGTTCTAAAGAAAGAAAAGTTATGTTCTATAATAGTAGTATGGTATATACCTCTTAAAATTAAAAAAATAAACAAAAAAAATAACTAAAAAAAATTGAAACATGTAATAATCTTTTAATCTCATTATTAAAAAATTACACTATCAGGGTATAAAACAATGGTTTATATTTAATACACTGATAATATTTAACTTTTATAAACTATCAATCAATTATAAACTGTCATTAATTACTTAACAAAGTTTAAAATTATGTAAGCTTTTAAAAATAAGAATTTATATTTGATGCATTAACAGTGCATAGATATTAGATACATTGTTAATCAACCAGTCATTTCATTAATAAGCAAAGTTAAAAAGTATGTAAACTTTTAAAAATAAATATTAATAAAAATTTTTAATTTATTTTTAAGAATTTGTGCATTATTAAACTTTACTCAATACTCAGTGGTTGACTTAGAAGCTAAATACTGCTAATGCATCAAAAATAAACCTTTAAAAAATATCAATAATGTTTTGAATATAGAAAAGCTATATTCTTACATTAAATATAAATTGTAAAAACAAACCCCTATAAAAAGACAAGAAAGAAGACGACAAGCCCAAACTAGTACAGACAGATGGGCTTTGGTTTTGCAAAAGGCCAGACAACAAGGCCATTGTAGTCTTTGTAGTGTAGCCTCCTCCAACAAGAACCGGTCAAGAATTAATTGAATTGACGTTGATATCTGGTGGGGATAACCGTCCTACTAAAAATCACTCACTAATTCACATGGACCACGTCTGGTTACATTGTACCTACACAAGATTGGGACTCACAACGAAATGAAATGAAAGCATGCTTATGCTTTTGTACAATGCTCAACGCTGCAAGGTCCACTTCCACTTTCAACGTATAAAGCTAATGATCCTATTTCACCGCGTTGATGAGAGATTGTGAGAATAAAAGCATGGTGCGTTTGTAATGATGCTGCTGAATGGAATAACGGGGTTTGTTTTACATGCCAAATTCAGCTCAGATGGAAATCTAGTTTCGGTGAAATATCAGTTTAAATCAAGCCGGAAGAATGAAAGATTTAACAAAGCAAAGGACACGGATTCATGCCTGTAAACCTAAACACTAGTCTTTTTCTAAAGAAGACATATCAACAATATCCATCATCATCATCATCATCAAAGCCTTTATCCCAAGAGATTGAAATAAACTATATAAACTAATATCTGAACTCACTTTATATCATCTATATGTATTCTCTTTTTTCACGTATTCCTATCTAAGACCATTTGCTCATCCAACTCTAATACTTTCATTTCTTTCCAAATGATTTCCTTCCAAATCTTTTTCAATCTTGCTCTAATCTTAACCCTTCTCTCAATATCTATAGCCTCTATTTTCTTACTAGAGTATCTACAGGTCTACATCATACGTGTCTAAATCATCGTAAACGATTTTCACACATCTTGTCTTCGATAGATATCATTCCAACCATTTTACGAATATCTTCATTTTTCATTCAATACTTTCTTGTACGTCTACATATCCAGTTTGATATGAAGAAATAAATAAAAGAGAAGAATGGTATGATGAATTGCTTACTTGCATGTGTTAAATGAATGATACAGTAAAGTGAATCAAGTTTCCATGATAGATTGCAGAAGCTTTACTCGTATATAATGTCAGCTTCCGATACCATAGCTACAAATCTTGCTGGAAAACGAAGTATGGCTGCTAAACTAATATTAATTCGTGCATTCAATGAAAGTAGAAAGAACCATTTAAAAAGATGGAGGTGCACTTCTTGATGCAGGTGATGTTCTAGCTACTTTTTGATTTGTAAACACAAGTATTCTTCTTTGTAACCAAAAAAAAAAAAGTTTTTTAATTTGTTCCAGACAGATATTTTAATTTCCTGCCCGAAATAATGATCGTTTGTTGTGTATCAATGTATGTAACAGTAAAAGATACCATGCCTACCAATCCAGTTCATTCACTCTCACATGAATGTGACATAAGGTACAAATAAAGAAGCTTAGAAAACGAACCTTTTAATTACAATTGACCTGGTGGCAGTACAAAAGCCAGGTCACAGTGAAGATTCATGTGAATTTAGGTTTAGGAATAGGAGAACTATAGGCATTGGGGTGAGGGTGCACGGGAGCAAGCTTTTGAATCCAATGAAGGAGCCCTTTCTTATGATCTTGGCAAGTGGGGTTCCGCACTAAATTCAGGGTTCCATCACCATTAAGTGAGGACTCAAATTGCTCCAACACCTTTACTATCTGCCAAAATTCAGGCCTCTTCTCTGCGTGCAAAGACCAACATTGCTCGATCAAAGCTCGCATGGCAGGAGGACAGTCTCCTGGGATTACAGGTCTCAGATTCTAGGAAAAAAGTTTTGATATCAGAATTATAGATATAAAAGCTTCTCAGTTGAATTTTAAAAAAGGCAACAAATCACACATAAAAGATGCCACAGTTGCACTTCTATTCTCCCATGTACAAGAAAATTCAAGTAGAATATTGGTTAATAACCATGCCCTTACTTTCCAAAACCTCCAGAGAGTCATCCAAACCATTCATCAGACCAACTCCAGTAATGGAGAAATATAATGCTTCCTTCCTATTAAGTGTCGGTTAGCCCCATGTTGAGCAAAAGAAGATGTCTGTTAGGTTGATGGTTAGACTGAATTGTCTTTTTGATGATAACTTATGATTAACAATTCATGCCACTGCACGAGACCAAGATACTAGTATTACCACTGAGAATCAGCAGGCTGACATAGCATCTTAGCAGTCTACCATCATGCAGACTAAACAACTCCGCTCATCAGCATTGCTTAAGTTCATAAAGATTTTGAATGCAGTCGTATGCCACATCATGTTCATCAAAACTAAAATCTTTGGTTGACTGAACACAATAAACTATTTAAGAAAATAGGTTGGATGATTTAGGATGGGTGTTGGAGCTCATTTTCAAGGAAAATTTTGATAAGCAAAGGCCTGAATGAACTGAGGCTGATACATGAATCTGTATTACCAAGAAGCATGAGGTTTAGGAACATACCTTGTTCACAACTGCAAAAGCAGCCTGGATCGGATTCATATCCTCATACGGGATTGTTCCAGCTATCATTTCCCACAAGATTAATCCGAAGCTGTACACATCCACCCTCCGTCCATATGATTTCTTTTTTATCATCTCAGGTGCCATCCACCGATAAGTCCCTGGGTCATCTGCCAGTAGATCACAATATGCCTCCTCACAAGCTATACCAAAATCAGCAATTTTCATGTGGAAATCTTGATCAATAAGGATGTTTTCGGGTTTAAGATCACGGTGAATGACTCCTTGAGAATGAATGTATTCCATCCCACGAGCAACTTCCAGAGCAATCGCAATTAACTTTTTCAATGGAAGCGACTTGTGATCAAGCTTGTGCAAATATGCCCTTAATGAACCCTCCGATAAATATTCTGTTATAACACAATAAACCGGTGGCTTTCTGCACGCTGCTACAAACTGGTTATCAGATCAAACAATAAACATGAGAACTGACTGAAGAGGTGCACCCACAAAAACACTCAATCCAAAGAACACTAAAGCAATCGAAAACAATAAACACGAGAACTGACCGATCATGTGCACCCACAAAAATAATCAATCCAAAGAACACTAAAGCTATCGAAATTTAGCTATTAAGGGATTCATTCTGGTTTGTCTGAGTAGCATGATAATACCTGAACAATATACATACATAAAGTTGGAAATTTAAAACAAAATTCAATTACCTTTATAACATTCGGATGGTGGAGTCGAGATAGAAGAGTAACCTCTCTATTGAATTGTTTCCCTAATCGAGCGGCCAAGTTTCCATTTTCATCATCATCTGGTACTCTAATAATTTTAACTGCAACAGCTTCATCCTTATATATCCCATGATAAAGCCTGCTATGTGCACCATGTGCAAATCTAAGCCCAAGGTATAGCTGGGAAAGTTCAACAGTGTGTTCATCAGCTGCTTCTATAGCATTAACCCTTCCTCCAGCATGGTCAAAATACTTAGTCCAAGCTGACTCCTTCCAGCTCTTTGGCTTATCAGTAACTTTCAAGGAACCCAAGTATCTAAGAGGACTTGAAGTTGATGATGCAGGTGAATTAGATCTACTTTTCTTGTCATGGGATTCTTTGTGGAAAAACTTACCTCTCATTCGCTTGTCTGATTCTTTCCTTTGAGGGTGTGGAGTTGAGAATCTCCTCCTTTCAGACCTTGCTTCTTTGAATGTGTCAGACAGAACAGTCTGAGGGAGAGGAGACAAAGATCTTTGCTTGTTTGTGATCGGATTTCGCCGAATCTGTGGATCATAGTGAACTGATTTCTGATTAGAAGAAGCCATTGTTGACCTTGAGTTCCTGTCTGATTGCAGGAGAGAAAAAGACACCAATCTAGATTGGTCCAATCTATGACAAACTGTGTGAGAAAACTTTGTTCTCCTAATCCAAGAATTAGCCTCCTCTGCCATTTCTTCTGTCCCTGTAATTCCTACAAGACCTTAAACCAATCAAGAGACTGATCCTGAAATAAAGAAACTGGAATTCTTCAAGCCCATCAACAATTAAGCATGGAAAAATCAAACTTTGGTTTCACTGAAATCAAGAAGCCAATCAAAGCCATGAAGAACCATCAAGAGTGAGACTCTGGCTGGCCTTAATCTCTTCTCCATTGAGAAAGAGAATCACTTGAAGCCCATCAAATCCACGCTTGAAAGATCCTTTCTTCAATCTATCAAACAACAAAAAGGTTTTGATTCATAATCACAGTACCAAACCCTTCCTCCAAAAAAAAAAAACTTTCTTTCAGAAAATTTCTCTTTAGGCTTCAAAACTCAAAAGTCAAAATACCACCTTCCGTGAATGCCTGCAAAATCCCACACAAGTTACCAAACAAACAGAGTCATCCATCAAGAAATTAAAAATAAAGTAAAACAAAACAAAAACCAAAGAAAAAAAAAACTTCATTTTATTATTGAAAATAAAGAAAACCCAATATTTATAACCACAGAAAAAAAAACCATTCCTGTCAAAAAGAATCATAAATCCCATTATAAAAATAATATATTTATATGTATGAAAGACCCAGATTTACATATTACCAGATACGCAAAAAAAAAGTAAAAATGGAAAAATAAAATCTAAAAGTACTAAAACAGGTACATATGGTAACATATACCAAAAAAGCATCCAAAGAGAAGAACTTTACCAAGAACATGGCTAATCAACGCAAGGTGGCATTTTTTTCTTTCTTCTTTGTTGTTAAAAAAACAAGGACAGTATCTTTTTGTGGGTAGATTAGATAATAGAAAAAAAATTTTAAAAATAAAAGACCCTGCCAAAGCAAGTTTGAGAAGGTATACTATACATATCGTGTTACTGTCTATGGAGATGGTTGGGGACCGTAGATTCCGTGGACCCGATATTTTCGGGTTGGGGACTTGGGAAAAGGTGGAGCCCAGTTGGAGAGATGGTGGAGAGTGGGGACCACAATAAAGAGAAGGTGAAGCAAAAGACAAGAAGAGCTTTTGATTTTATCAGAGGAAAGTGAGGAAGGAAAATGGAGGAATACAAGTGTCATTGTCACAGAGCAAAGGCAGAAGCTACGGCCTACGGGTGGATGGTACGGTTCGCACGGATGTTCTTTAACGGGGTTTTTGTTGTGGCCAAAGACTTGCTTGTCGGTTTTTTTGTAGGTATATGGATCGTATGTATACCGTACACGTATATTTATATAAGGAATATGGTTTTTTTTCTTTTTAATGTCTTTGGAAGTCGTTTGGTTATATTCGAATTGGAGTTTTGCTCTTTGTTTTTGAAGATTCTTCCCCATCTTTGTGACTCTTATCTCTTTCTTTTCGTTGTTTTTGTTGTTTTTTCCACTTTCTTTCTCTTTGCATGGGAGACGTTAGCCAGGTCAATGAAAAAAAAAAGAATTACAGGGCATTAAAAAAATTAAAAAGAAGGAATAAAAAAGAAAGAATTATTAATGTTTTAAATTATAAAATGAAATGATAATTATTTAATTTTAATTATTATCTAAAACAATGTCAATAAAATTTTTAAACTCGACAAATAAGATTAAGATAAAAATACATATCTCGCTTTATTTTTAATTAATTTTTAAATATTTCTTAAAAAATATACTTCGTCATCTTGATTCAATATGTGAAATCTAAAAATTTCACAAACAAAATTAATTCCATAAATTCTTCGATCAAACTTAAGCCTAACGCCCTAAACCTAATTAAACTTCAAAAACATGGGCCCTAAATCACAAGTACCACACCTGTGGACAACAGAGAATTTGGGTCACCCTCCATGCCCAAATCATCATTCCCCCCACTCCCCATTAAATCACTGCTGACTGCACTGCCTTTGTTATGGATTTTGCTGGGCTCACCCATGCTAAGTTTATACAAGAGACCAACGGCCCTTTTGATTATGTCTCAGGGCCTAAATGATAAACTGATGAAAAGGAGATTAGATTAGCATTTTCATATCCGATGTGTGTTTTCCCAAACAAGAGACCACGCGAAGATAGTTTTTCCAGAGCTATATGGGATAGTATTATTATTTCATCTGCTGTAAGTAAAAATAAAAAACTTTACAAACGAATTTCTTTACATGCCATGTATTTTTTTAAAAAGAAAGTCAATAAATCAAAGTTATTGAAACGACACATAGCATGTAAAGAGATCCGCTTTATGAAGTTTTTTATTTCTACTAGGATGAAATAATAATCTAATAGGGTAATATGGAAAGGAAAAGATTATATACACATACTAGTAAAAAAATTAGAGTTGATTTTTTTTTGTGTGTAAACTGCAGGTAACTTTATCTATTTTAACAGTTTGAGATTAATCATGTTCGAAATTTTGTCACAATTAAAGCTTTTCATCCCTCTCCAAAAGTATGTTTAATGGGGGTCAAACCCGTTAGAGTTGAGTTTGATATACTTATTATAGAGGCGAATCTCTTTTTTTCTCTCTTCCTCTCACCTATACTCATTAACCTAATCATCGTAATGCCCTTTGAAATCTTAGCTTTGAAGTTCTTGACCTATGCTCCTTGATCCCCTTTATTTATTGTTTGAAAAGTTCAAATCATTTGAGTCACATAATACACCACAATCAACTTCTTTTGATTCAAAGGATCATCTTTGCCGTCTAACAATTCATATATATATATATATATAATATGTTATGTAAGATCATGTTTTTGTAATGTAAAATAAGAAAAATTGTGTCAAAATTTGTGCTAACATACTAAATATAAAATTTATTTTAATTTTTATTAAATTCATATATAATTTTTATAAGATTTTAATCCATATCACTTTTAATTTTTTTTCGTATAGTTTTATATCGTAAGATTATAAGTCTACCGTCTTTAGAGTCCAAAAGAATTAATTAAACAATGAAGCACTCTGCTACTCTTCCTTCCGGGTAGAAAGCAGGGGAATAATCTGAAATCCCATGAATCTTGGGATGAATGTTAGGCAGCCTCTAACCACACAAAGTGATAAGCCGACAAGTTTGCATGGAGATTTTTTTTTCAAATACAGGTATCCTCGTCAATTTTACAGTTTAAGATTAATTATGTTCAGATCGAAATTGATAAACGGTAAAATCCTTCTAACAATAAAGACTTCAATACTCAAACCCTATCCAAATACTTAAAAAAAATTTAACTTCTACTTCTTTCAATTACTTTTTGATAAAATGTAAACTAAGCACTCCTACCATCAAACCTCTCTTTGTGATTTCCTACTACCATTAATTTATGAATTATTTATAATAATCCATCACTTTGGAACCTGATCCATTTAATTTAGTGAACATTATTTTATAAGATAATCCAAATCCAGGTGTTTTGCTCCAGAACAAACCATGGTCTGTCACCAAATCTGAAAATTTCTGCAGCAGCCTGACCTTATCTTTGAGCGTCAAAATTCAAACTAAAAAATAAAGAATCTGTAAGAAAGAAGGACAAAGAATTCTAAACAGAAACCCTCTTTTCAGAACAAAAGGCACTTTCCATTATTCATCAAACCTTTCTAAAGTATTAGTATTACTGTATACACTCTACTTGACCCAAAAAGCCGGAGGGCAAAGTCTATGGTTATCTCCCGACACTTCATACAACCTCAACCGCTGTGCAACGCACGTTGGATAAGTTTTCCAGCAAATCTACAGTTAGCATTGAGGCCCTTGGCTTCGACAATCTGCCTGAATATCCCACCGACAAGGATTCTGTAGATGTGCTCCGTTCACAGGATTTTAGCCACTTAGCTTGCATGTATCTGTGCTTTCTCCATGGCCCCATGTGCATTTTCTTCTCCTTCATGCATTTCTTGGCTGCCAAACATAAGATTTTGATTACATTGTTTAATCTTTCTTCTTTACCGACAAAAACTTCTGGTAATCGTTGGACTAGACGGTTGTACTCTTCGCTTGCTCTTGCAATCTCAAACTCAGCTCTGAAGTTCAACTCTATTATTACCCTTGCACTCCCTTTTCTTGAACTTTCTATCACATCCAGAAAAGTGTGCTCTCCTGCACAGAATCAAACCAAAGCATGTTAAAGAAGAGAATATCTCAGCAGCCTCAGAAGAACTTTGGCAATGGATTTTAGTGTTCTTTGTTTACCTGATGGGATATCTGGAGAGCTTCTCCATTTAGACCGGCAAATGGCGCTGTTGAAACCGGCATTTTGGAGACGGCCGGAGACTTCTCTCATAAGACAATTCCGGCAACTTTCAGCCATTGATTTCCCACAAGCACAAATAGTTCCCGCCCTCTGAACATCTTTCAAGGCTTCTTTGGTGGCATTTCTAATTCTCGATTCTAAAGAGCTACTTCTTCGCAAGGTAGCTTGCAAAACCTCGTGCTGATTCTCCCAAAAACTCTTGTTTTTTTCTACACTATTTCCGCCATTTTCTTTCTCTTCTTCCTCCTCGTCATCACCCAACTCTCCTCTTCCATCGACAACTTCATTATTACCTCGAAACTCGTCGCTTTTACAGCTTCCGCTTCCAGGGATTCCTTGGTCACCATCTTCGAGAAACCCGAATTCCATATCTGAAAGACTTGAATCTGGCTGCTCAGGAAACTTGAATTCCCGGCAACCGTATGTTAAGTTCCGGTGATTCCATGGAATTCTTGTTGCAATACCAGCCATTTTTCTTTTGCCGAGGGTAATTTAGAAACTTTGGCGAGTTTGTTTTGGATCATGGGACCGGTTTTATACTAGGATTAAGGCAAACGCGGGACCCGTTGCAACCAACGTGGACGAACGAGCCGCCGAGAAGATGAGAGAAAAACTGGATTCCTACGTGGCAAATGCACCGATTGGATCTTCTGCACCGATCCAGTCTAGATTTTTGGACCAGACAGCGAGGATCCAGATCAATCTGCTGCAATAATTTCGGTTAACCGATCTATATCCGGATATACTCGAATTTTCGCGTCCCACGTGTGTTGTCTTTCTCATACTAATTTCGTGTATCTCATTGTTGCATATAAAAATAATAATTTCGTATATTGATTCATATAATAATTTATAATATTTTGTTGCCACATAAAGAATAAGTGAAGGAAAAAATTTTGTTGATTATTTAGATGAGTTCATATATTAATTCATATAATTTATTACAGTATCAAAATAAATACTCTAATAGTAATTAATTTCATGAATCTACCTATCAAAGATAGGTTAATGTAAAAATTATTTTTTTCTCAAAATTATTTTGTTCTCCCAAAATTATTTTGTTTTTAAAAAAACTACGAGTAAGTAATCAACATTGAAAAAAAGATAAAGTTATACATAGTACATGACATTAAAGTTGGAATTATTGTTAATAAAAGTTGAAAAATTCATTAAATTCGAATATTATTTAATTTGATTTGATTTGATTAAAAATATTAATAATTTGATTTGTTTAATCTAATTTCAATCAAAAAAATTATTTAAATACAAATTAATCTAGCAAATAGATCTTACTTTAGTGGTAGGTAAAAGATCTTAAGATTTTGTAACAAAAAAAAAAGATCTTAAGATTTTAAATAGACAATAATGTTTTAGGTTTTAATCTTATCATGCGTGAGTTATATATCTAGGGATACAATGATTCATTTGATTGATTTAATTAATTTATAAACGTAATTAATAATGATTATAATCTCTTTTATAATATATAATTTTATAAAAAAAATATAAATTAATTTGCATATGAATATGAATAAATAAAAAAATTACCTTCAAATTTTAAAATTTAAAAACACAAATCTTAAATTCAAAGGATCTAAAAAAAGAAAAACAGTTTAAACTCAACAAATCCAAAATGACTGACAATTTTTTTTATGAAATTTTAAATGGGTAAGGATCGAGTGAATATTAATTATCTCTATCCTAATCTTGAAATGAATGGGTCACGACAAATTGGAAGCAGACATGGTGATGCGATAGAGTGTTGACTAAGATCAGACATGGCAAAACCATGTCCGTCGGATATTACCGAAAACCACGAGCTACACGTTGCTTTGCATTGACTGATGATTTTTGGTACAACACATTAATATGACAAAAAAATCTATACTATATGCTATTTTTGTCTCCTTCTCTCCCTAATTTTGACACATATCCTTTTTTTTTTTCTCAATAACTTTTGTTTTTTTACTTAAGTCCTTTTGCTTGTTTGTTTTCTCAATAATTTGTTTTAGTTAAGTCCTTTTATTTTTCTTCAACAACTTTTTTAGTTAAGTCTTCAACATGTTTTTTACATTACTGTTTAACTTTTTATAATTCAGTATTATATTATTGTTTTGTTGTATTACTTTATATTTTTATCTATTTGCTTCTTCTACTCACATATATTTTGCTTTTGAATGAAAATTATTATATGAAATGATTTTTTTACCTCTAACTTTTCTAAAAAAAAATACTTTTACTTTATATATTGTACTTTGGAGTAAATATAAATAGTTCAATTAATTATTCTTAAAATAAAAATACTTACAGATAAGTTTAAATCTTACACTTGATTAATAATATGAACAAAGCATTCTTAGTTAGTTTTTCTTACCTCTTTGTTAAATTGTTTGAACCACTGTGCCTTATATATGTTTTGGTGCTTATACTTTTTATTGTTATTGCATCATTATCTTAATTTGTTTGTTTTTAGCACAAATTATCTATTTGTCATATTATTTAACTTAAGTAGTGTGTATTTTTCTTTAATCCAAGCTGATCCAAATTTCTCAAAAACTTATTTTTGGATTGTTTGATATATAAACTCTTTCCTTAATAAACATGTTTCTCTTTTGTATTAAACAATATGAAGGAATTAAATATTTTTTATGATCAACAACTCTTATCTAATAATCAAGTTTACTAACTTTAAAAATTATAAATTAAAAAAATACCAGTAGCATCGTGCGGATATATATATATATATATATATATATATATATATATATATATATCTAGTATACTAATAATTATAAATTTGGAAAAAATACATGCTTGTGTGTTTAGTAGTTATATCACATGAATTTTTGGATAATATTATTTGAAACATGTGAATTCGTTTTATATTAACAATGATATAATATAATGATATAACTAAATCGAAGGTCAATGAACGTTATTATTTTTATATTGGTTTATTTATTATTCATTATTATGCATATTTGGTTTGTATTTATTAAGTTTATTCATGAACATTAATATTTGAGAATATTAAACAAATATGTTCACAAACATGCGTTTGTGAACATTAAACAAAAAATTATACAACTAAATTATATTCACCATAATATATATGATATCAATTTAAAAAATATTATATAAATATGTAATTTTAATAATTATATATTAAAAGGATCTATAAGTAACTTTGCAATTTAAAAATTTATTATTATCAAATAATGAACCAATATTAAATCATTCATTAAACTAATAGAGTTTTAAACAAATTTTAAATAAGTTTGTTTTCGAACATGAATGAATGTAAATCACAAACATTAAATGGTTTATTTGTAATTGTTTGTTAAGTTTAATAAACAAACATAAACAAATAAAAACAAAATATATTCATGAACTGTTCATCGGCATTTTGTTTGTTTGCATCCCTAAATTTTTCATTTTTCTTTCCATCACTAACTCTTTCTTCCATTTCCTCTCTTTTCCTTTTAGCTTATGTTTGGATTGAGGGTGGGGAAGGGAAAGGAAAGGAAAGTAAAGTAAAACAAAGGAAGGTTGTAAACCTTTCTTTTGTTTGGGAAGATTTTTTAGCTAGAGAAAGGAAAGAGAGGGGGAGTGAGCACCCCTTGCTTTCCTTTGAGTTACTCAGTTTTTTTAAAACCCCAATTTGGGGTAAAGGGGAAGGAAAGGAAACTTGAAAAAAGTTTTAACATGTAGAATATCAAATTTAACCTTATTATCTTATAAAATTTAAAACAAAAATGGTTATAATTGGAAAAAAAGCATTATAATAAATCATTTCCTTTCCTTTCCATTGTTTAACCAAACAAGGATTGTTACGATTACTTTCCTTTCCTTTCATTTATTAATTTTAGCTATCCAAAGAAGGGGTACATGTACCCTTTCCTCTCCTTTCTTTTAGTTTACATTCTTTCCTTTCCATTCCTTTCCTTTACTAATGTTTATCCAAACATAGTGTTAGTGTCGCTCCCCTATTATTTTTTAATTATGTATAATTATATCGTATTAAACGAATTAATTAAATGTATTAGTAGGGCTGTGTCAGTGTAACACAAATAGAAAATATGTCGAGTTTATAATTTAAAATTTTTACAGATTTAATAATATATGTCATATTCTTATTTCAATTATTCATATCTTATCTAATTTCACACCTGATATAAAACGCAGTACGTAAAAATGAATTATCAGATATGATATTCATAATATAATTGAAGTTGTAAAATTATTTGAATCATATATAAAGTAGCATTATTATTAGGATTAAAATTTTTGTCCTAAATAAAACGCGACGTCTGCTCAATGGTTTGCTATCTTTTGGCATCCTAAGACAAGACACCACATTGAAACAGCTATTAGGATTGTTCTTAAATCTTAATGAGAAAGATAAGGGTATTTTGGTCACTCAGATTTGATTGATTAATTGGAATGTTACCATTTTTTTTTGTTTAAATTACAAATATTCTCATCCGTTATAAAATTTATGTTAAATCAATGAAGTAGAAAAAAATGAGAAACGGAAAAGATTATCTAAATAAATATGCTAATATGGCCTACACTATGTTCATCTTTTTCATTATTTGATTTTGAATGAATTGATATCAAGAAGAAAATTGGCCTAGATAAAAAAAAAGAATAGAAATTGGCATGTGAAATTCATTTTCTTCAAATAAAAAATAAAATTATAGTTAATTCTCCCTCCCTTTTTAATTATTATTTTTCTTTAGTTTCAAATGTTAGGCACACTTACTAGGAGAATAATTAAACATTTAACATAAATCAATTTAATCAGACAATAAATCAAGATGTAACATCATTTACGAAGACTTATGTTGTTTTATCAGCGACAAGTCTTGATAAAAAAAATCAAAAAATCAATTAAGAATTAATTCAACGATTGCTATTTTTTTAGAAAAGATTAGATTTAAGATTTTATTTTCTGTTTTTTCTTATACTTCTTTGTGAATTAAAAAGAATTTGACCACTCGACTGCTTCCAGTTCCAACATAAAATCAACATATGCTACTCATAATTTGTTGCTTCTGGTTGCTTCTATACCTAACCTGGGTCACAACTCAATATCCAGCATGAATTCACTATGCTGTCATTCTAAGCAATTCTACCACCTTCATATAAATATATATATATATATATATATATATATATATCTGAAATATTGCACATGATTAGAGTTGGTTAATTAAGTTAATCTTATATACCTTCTTTGTGGTTAGTTTATCATTTATGAATTAACATAAAATAAGATGAAATTAAATTAATCATAATTAATCTAGATTACCATTATCTCCAACATGTAGTTGATCAGATTTTCCTTTAGCTGGCGTGATGATCATGATCATCAAACATTGCTTGCCAATATCCATGGAAACGAGACGCGTATTCTGACCACACTACAGCGCATAGTCGATAAGATAGAAAACGCGACAGGCTGACACAGATAGAAAACGATGCCTTTGATCGTGCGTCCAGCGTTAGCTTGTATTGCATGACTTAGTTAAGACGATAATTATTTACATGCTTGTCGCACGTGCGTACATGTAATTATGCTGATTTTTGTTTACTCTTTACTACATGTCTTTGCTCTAACCATTTCTGCCAAGACCGTAATCAATAGTTGGCTTGAATTTATGTCCACCTTTGTTCTTGGTTGGTCGACTTTTGTCTGCATCTAAATGCTTCATGCTTAAGTTAAGTATGTGTGAATGCAGAGAAATGCCAATGTTCTTGGCAAGTGTTGTGTAGTGTTTTTTTGTGCACGTGCCCTGTCCATTCGACATATTTACAGACAATACATTATCGTTATCCTTTTCTTCTTTACCTTTTTTAATGGAAACTAGTTAGCTTAAAGGAGAAAGAGAAGAAATTACCGGAAGATGAATTATTAGCCACAAGAAAATGATCAATGGTAGATTTGAAGCGACAAAGTAATCTGTCAATTGCTCCTATGTATTGAAGTCAACTTTTTCTGGTCCAATATCATCATCATCAAAATTTTTATCTAAACAAATTAATATATGTTACATGAATTAATATATGAACTAAAATTAAATTGTCAACATGAATTCTTTTAATCTAATCATTTTATCCAAAGCAATATATTTTTCTTACTCTAATACCGTCACACCTTCTGACCAAATAATAATAATAATACCATGATATCTTTCTAGCTCAATGTGTGAAAAAATAAAAGTAACAGTGTAGACACCCTATTTTGTCCGGGGTCTTAATTTGTATAAATAATTAATTGGGGTGGGTGAATTTGTATTTTAATTTAATAATTGGGAATTTGGCTAGAATTAAATTAGAGTTTTTAGATTTAGAATTAACATTAATTAGGAAATTAAAATTAAAATAGGATTTAGGAATAAAAAAGAAGAAAAGAGAGAGAAAAGATAAAAAGAAATAAAAAGGAATTTAATTTTAGGATAGGATAATTAGATTATTGGATTTTTAGGATAATCATTTAAATTAGGCTATTATTAATTAATTAAGAGAGTTATTATTAGGTTAAAATTAGAGGAATTAGAATTAGACTAGAATTAACATAGAAATTAAATAGATAAAATATGAAAAATAATAATAAGAGATAATGTACAAAGAAACTTAGTTGTATTAGGACTTTTGTAAACTTTTGGCTATAAAAAGGGATGAACCCCATGACATCGGGGGAGGAGGGAAGCCCAGTATATTATTTTTGCTCTTGCTTTGCCAAACCACTTTCACCACCCTAAGCCATCTTAAAATTGGTCATTGTCTTCAAAGTATCTCCGCTTGCTGCCGCGCGCCATTGCCTTCCACCAGGCCACTTAGTACTGCAGCAATTCTCGATACCACTCCATCGCAGCCTTAGCTTCCAGACCAAGCTCGTACCCTGCACAGAGTCACGCCAAACCGAGCTGCTGTTGCTTTTACTCTTCATCGCCCTTGTCACTATATCGTTGCTGCGGTTCCTGTTTACCCTAAGACTGAAGTTAGAGCCACTACGCCATCTCCCCTGTCTGCTATTCTGCACCGCATCACCAACAAGACTGTTTTCAATATCTCTTCACCCATATCACCATCATCACGTGGGGCTAAGTCACAAGTCTCTTAAAACGTGGATATTACAACAAAGAAAGAAGAAAGAAAAAAATTCCTGCCTTGTTTCGATCGATCCACCTTGCCTACTGCGGTTTTGATCTCCACCTTTCTGGCATCGTTTCATCTTGCTCGGCTGTCATCACCACCGTTTCTTGCTTCTCCATTTGCTGCCTCCATCTCTTACAACTTTGCAAGCATCCACGTGAAATCAAGAAACAATACAAAGAGGGGCCTTAATCAATATCCAGGTTTCTTTTCTTACTTTATTTGTTTTATTAATTAATTAATTAACAAGTTAATTTAACCTCATAATTAATTGATATATGTTAACAATGTTGTACTTTAATATATGATACTAAATAGTTTGATAAATTTATAATTTTATAATAATTTAGATACTAACATTTAATTGGATAATAAAAATACAATTTATTTGATAATGTATATAGGGGTCTAAAGATTGGTATGTGCTTTAATGATAATTTGCATGTTGATTTTTAATTGGAATAAATTTGCACGATAATTAAAATGAGTAATTGATTTTGTACTGATTTTTATATGCATAATGTGATTTATTTGCTCGACAATGTTATGATAGAAAAATTTGATTTGCATGTCTAACTAATATTTAATTAAATAGTATAATTTCGCATGATTAAGTGATGTGATTGAATATAGGATTATGATAGATGATTTATGATCTGGCCTGATATTCGTTTTATTATATAGGAATTAGATAGAAAATAAAAATGAAAAAAAAATTTTGGAAAGAAAGATATAAAGGTAAGGTCAAAAAGGATAGTTAAATAAAGACAATTTAAAAAAAATAAAAAAGATGAATATGGATTATGCCGAGGATGAAACTCCAAGAAAGTCAATTGGTACTCCTTGGATTTTCTAGGTGAGAGGATTCTTCTTGAGTTGAGCCAGATTGATGGAATACTTGAGGAGAATTTTCAAGAAAACATAGTCCATGTTCATTTTAAAATATAATGATAATAAAAAATAATAATAATAATAATAATAATAAAGAATATAAAATAACATGATGATAGGGTAATAGAATAATAATATGCTTTAAATAAAGGAATTAAGTATGACATATGCCGATGATGAAATTCCAAGAAAGTCAATTGGTACTCCTTGGAATTTCTAGGTGAGAGGATTCTTCTTGGGTTGAGCCAGATTGATGGGATACTTAAGAAGAATTGTCAATAACCCATATGTCATGTTTATTTTCAAAATATAAAATAATAGAATTAAAATAAAAAATAAATAAGAAATAAAATAAGAAGAATAAGATTAGAAAATATTTAAAGATAAGAATTCCATAATATACTCAATCAATCCGACGATGGAGTTCAAGAAAGTCGATTGGTACTCCTTGAACATCTTGAGGTGAGGGGAGTTTCTAAGATTTGAGCCAGATTGATGGAATAGTCTTAGAAACTTTCCCAATATTTAATTATCAAAACTAATACAAACATAAAGGCAAATTTAGACTAAACTTAGAACTAAGTGGTACCATTTTAGAATGGGCGTCGTGGGGGTGCTAATCCTTCCCACACGTAACCGTACTCCCGAACCCTAGATTCTTTGAACGTAGACCATGCCTTATCCTTAGACAAGAGTAGGTGACCAATCACACCTTAGATTTGAATGGTTGGTGGCGACTCCTAGAATTTTAAAGTCTAGCGGTTAGGTTCACGGACCTAGACGTTATGACAGTTGGCGACTCCACTGGGGACTTTAGAGAGTCAGGCCAAAGATTAGTTTGAAGATTAGTCTAAGTTTGCCTAGAAGTATTTGGAAAATGTATAATAAAATGTTAATTCATTCCTTCAACACACACAACACTTGCATTTGCATAAGCCCTCAACCCGGGCTCTTCCTTTTTAGGAGGGAGTAAAGTAACTACGCTTTCGTGAGGTGATAACCTCCACATAGGCTAGCGAAATACTCCCACTCAGATTGAACCTTTCCGTTTGTAACCTATAATGGGTGAGGATTGGGTGCCTTACTAGTCCTGTGTGGATGATAGTGAGGAACAATTTGGGAACCTTTAGCTCTTTAACCAAGCCCAACATATAAAAAAAAAACATGTTAGGAGAACACATGAAGGAAAACTTTTATATATATATAAAATCTCCTTTTGTTTCATTCTCACGTTTTTGTGCATTTCTTAGGAGGCCTGTCTCATAGCAATTGATTAACAGACTTAAAATCCATCTACATCCATGGAGAATTTTTCCCAAAGAAGTCTGCGAAGTCTTTACCCTCCAGTGAAGTGAAGCTATTATCTGAAGAGGCCCAACAAAGGGACGGTGACTGCTTGCCTAAAGATTACATCTCCAATCTTCCTGAAAAAGTTCGTCTTGATCTTAGACAAAATGATTTCACCGAGTTAATTGGCATTTGGGGAAGTTGGGATCAAGAGAAGAAAGAAACATTCCAAAACAAATATGGGGGTTTGGCTTTACTCCTCTTTGTAGATGTGGATGTTGATTTGATCAGGGCTATGGTACAATTTTGGGATCCATCTTATCGGTGTTTTGTGTTTAATGAAAATGACATGGTGCCGACAATAGAAGAATATTCAGAGTTGCTTTATCCGAAATTGCCAGTTGGAGACAAAATCTATTGGAGGAACAAGACAAGTTATCGCAAGAAGTTGGCTGCGATGATTGGTGTTGATGTGCAAGAAATTGATCAGAGGTTAAGACAGAAAGGGAAAGGTATTTATCTCTCTTGGGATTACCTACGAAGTCGAATCACTCAACAAGCAGAGGATAAACAATGCATGAAACTGATGGCTTTGGCTCTATATGGGATGGTGATTTTCCCAAAATTCTTGGGGCATATTGAAATCACAATTGCAGATTTTGTGGAACAGATTGATTTTGGGGTAAATGTTGTCCCTGCTATTTTGACTGAAACCATTAGATCTTTGAATTATTGTCGGCGAGTGGGGGACGGGCGTTTCACAGGATGTATGCAATTATTGTACATTTGGATGAAGAGTCATCTTAGAAACAGAGAAGCCAAATTTCGAGAGCCCTACTTTAAACACATCCCTATCAAGGAGTTTTGTGAAAATAAATGGCCTGAGCCAAAGACAAAAAAGGAGTGGGTTGCTACCTTGCGTAAACTCACAAATCGAGACATAGTCTGGACAGCGCCGTGGATGCCACGAGGACCAATGTTATATGGTTGTGGAGAACGATGGTGGGTTCCTTTGTTAGGATTATGGGGCACCGTATCTTATGCTCCTTTGATGGTACGAAGACAACTAGGATATGAGCAGTTTATCCCAGCTACTTATGGACTCAGTCAACGAGAGTATGCTTATTCAGAGAAAGGGGCTTTGAGAAAGATAGAAGAAGATGTTAAAGCATGGAAGACACCTCTCGCAATAAAACTAGGATATTCACCGAAAAAGTTACGCCTGAGTATTTTGTTTGGCATGCTAGACGAGCCAAGGATGTCAAAATTCCTTCTGAAGAAGATGATGAAGTTCTTGAAGAACCTACACCCAGAGACCCTATGATTGATTTAGAGATTGCCAAGAGGAAGTTAGAAGAAGAAAAGAGGATCTGGAACGGGAGTACAAGAAGTTCAAGCATGAGACCGATGAGAGGATAGGAAAAAGAGATCACGCATATTCAAAAGTCCATCAAGAGAAGAACAAGTTGGTAGATGAGATTAGTTACTTGAAGAAAAAGTTCGCGAGGTCTGAAAATAGTCGTCTGATGGAAGAAAACAAACGACTAAAGGAAGAAGCTCAGAAGAACCGGGAAGAAGCTCAGAAGAACCAAGAAGAAATTGCACGACTCAAGGAGAAAGCACAAAAGAAGGAGGATGAGCTTGATGAAGCTCAAAGGGAGATAATACGATGGAAGATCCGACTGCAAGGA
Source organism: Heritiera littoralis (assembly GCA_031772115.1). Lineage (NCBI taxonomy): Eukaryota > Viridiplantae > Streptophyta > Magnoliopsida > Malvales > Malvaceae > Heritiera > Heritiera littoralis. The sequence goes on along the minus strand of JAPDPK010000026.1, from coordinate 1,718,192 downwards.
GTCCTCAATCAAGCCCAAGAAGATCGACAGAAGGTGGCCCAAAATATGCAAACCTTAGTAGATGAATGGAAAATCTTCAAGAAAGACTCACAACTCCTATGGACAATGTTTCATCAGATTAATTGGGTGGCTCATAGGGCCCAACAAATCGAAGATGAAATAAGGGAGGTGAAGCCTGGAGTTAACCCAATAACCGAGCATGGAGAGAGGATGCTACAATTGTTGGAAGAGATAGAGGGCCATTATAGTGCAGTTAGAAGACTCATGTGGCACCATTAGATTTCTTCATGGATGTCTTAGGATTTTGGTTTTGCTAAATGATTGTTATGAGACAAGTTTTTTCTTTATGCATTTAGGTTGTAAAATTCCATCCATCAATAAAATACATATTTGAATTCTTTTAAGTCCTTGCACGTTTTCTCTTGAAAATAATTTCAACTTAATTGTGGCATTCAAGGTGTCAAAATTGAACCTACTAGACGGTCTGCTCTCCATAAATACCACACAAGGTACCAAGCTCGTATAATGGAAGAAGATCAAAATAACAGAATAGAGAAGTTGGAAAGGGAAAATGCAGAGATAAAGGGGCAATTGAGCGAGATTACCCAATTACTAAAAGCCATGATTAAAGGAAAGGAGAAGATGGGTAATCAGGAGGAGTCTATCCAAGAACCTCAACAAAACATGCGAGACAACCCTATTTTTGTGCCTGAAGGAAGTACTGTCAAAGCTCCCACACCTCTACAGATACAAGTTCAAAACCCAGTGGAGGTACCAAATTTAGATAATCCCACAGAGTTGAAGCATAAAGAAGAATATAGTGGTACTAAAGCTCAGCTGAGCTTGATAGAGGAAAGACTAAGTGCCGTTGAAGGAGTTGACTATTTTGGACCTGTTGATGCTGAAAGGTTGTGTCTGGTACCTGGTGTCGTGCTTCCACCAAAATTCAAATACCTGAATTTGAAAAATTCAATGGAACATCATGCCCAAAAGATCATCTCACCATGTACTGTAGAAAGATGGCGGCATATGCATGGGACGACAAGCTATTGATTCATGTATTCCAAGATAGCTTGACTGGGTCAGCTGCTAAGTGGTATAACCAATTAGAAAGAAGCAAAGTTCCCTCTTGGTCGGAATTGGCAAGGGCTTTTATAGCTCAATACAAACATGTGTCTGATGTGGCCCCTGATCGCTTGTCTCTCCAAGGTATGGAAAAGAAGAAAGATGAGAGCTTCAAGGAATATGCCCAACGATGGAGGGACATGGCATCACAAGTTCAACCTCCTTTAACTGAAAAGGAAGTCACTATGTTCTTTTTGAATACTCTCAAGGCACCTTACTATGAGCGTATGCTTAGCAGCGTAACTAAGAACTTTGCAGATATGGTGCTAACAGGTGAAGCTATTGAGAATGCCATCAAGAGCGGTAAGATCGAAGCACCTGTAAATGATAATAGGAAGGGTGGATTCTTGAAGAAGAAGGAAGGGGATGCACAAGCCGTCCAAAACAATTCGCGCCACCCTTATACCCCTCACCCACCTTCAGTAAACTACACCTATTCTCATCTTACCCACAAACTCATCCCCAAAACACCTATCAACCTGTTTTCCATCGACAAACTCCTACAACTTCAACAAACCCCACTTTCCCACCTAATGACCAAAGGTACACCCGACTTAGCCGAAATATTGCCATAGACCCTATACCCATGACATACGCTGAGCTATTCCGAAGTTGGTGGAAGGTCATCTCATTGCCCCTATTTATATAGAACCTTTGAAACCTCCTTACCCAAAATGGTATGACCCCAATGCAAAATGTGCCTATCATAATGGTAATATTGGTCACTCTATCGAGAATTGTATGGGCTTGAAGGTGAAAGTCCAATCACTCATCAAAGCTGGACTTTTAAGTTTTGGGAAGAAAGGGGACCAGATGTTAATGCAAACCCATTGCCCGATCATGCTGGGACAACGGTAAATGCGGTTGAGGACCCAAGGAGAGGTACAATCAAGAGGACTGTTGCCGAAATAAAAACTCCATTAGAAAAGGTGTTTGAGGTTCTGGTGGAATCTGACTTATTACAACCAGTGATGTTTGTCGCAGGCTCTTATAAAGGGCAATATGATAGAAAAATGACATGCAAATACCATTGTGGAGCAATAGGGCACTCTGTTCATTATTGCAAGGATTTTAGAAGGAAGTTGCAACAACTAATTGATGAATCTTGCGTGGAGTTCTATGAAGAAGTTCAAGTTGAAGGAGTTCATGCCACTGATAAGGAGTTTGTTTTAAAACCATTGAAAGTGCTTTATGAAGAGAAACCTACGTCATCAGTTCAAGGGCCTAAGGTGGTGATAGAGGTGCCAACTCCATTCCCATACAAGAGTGACAAAGCCGTACCTTGGAGGTATGGGTATGATGCAATAATCAAAGATGGAGCAAATGTTGAACTAATGGTGGATAGTCCTGATTCCGCCAATATAGCTGGAGTTGGGGGGATGATACGTAGCGGACGTTGCTATACCCCTGAGATGCTACAACAGGCAAGAAAAGAGAAGGCCAAAGTGGGAGAAGAAGAAGTGGCACCAGTCCCAGATCCTGAGGAGAATCGACAAAGGCCGGTAACAGACGAAGATGCTTGTGAATTCTTGAGACTCATTAAGCATAGTGAGTACAGTGTGGTAGAACAATTAAACAAGATGCCGGCTCGAATTTCATTATTGTCTCTGCTCTTGAACTCTGAACCTCATAGGAAGGCATTGTTGAAGGTGTTGAATCAAGCTTATGTGGTGCACGATGTATCTGTAGAAAAGATAGACCATCTAGTGAGCAATTTGGTGGTAGATAATTTCATATCCTTTAGTGACGATGAAATTCCAGCTGAAGGAAGAGGAAGTACTAAAGCTCTTCATATAAGTGCAAAATGCAGAGGCATCACAATTGGTAGGGTGTTGATTGATAATGGCTCATCTATCAATATCATGCCGATGATTACTTTGACAAGGATGCCGATAGATGAATCTACATGAAGCCAAGTAATATGGTGGTAAAGGCATTTGATGGAGCTCGTAGAGAAGTTATGGGAGACATAGAGCTTCCAATGCAGATCGGTCCATGTACCTTTAATATACAATTCCAGGTGATGGACATTACACCATCTTATAGTTGCCTTTTGGGAAGGCAATGGATTCATATGGCAGGAGCGGTCCCTTCCTCTCTTCACCAAAAGCTAAAATTTGTGGTGGACGGCCAAATAATTATTATCTCAGGAGAAGAAGACATGATGGTAGCTCAAACTTCCACTACGCCTTATGTGGACATTGGAGACGAAGCTGTGGAATGCTCATACAGATCCTTTGAGGTGGCAAATGCTCTATATGTGGGTGAAGGGTCAAGTCTGTATACTCCTCGCTTGTCAAATACCACTGGTATGGTCGAAGCAAATATTGTGGAAAGGATGGTGCCCTGGTTCTGGGTTGGGCAGAAACCTGCAGGGAATGTTGGAGCCACTAGAGATCATCGAAAACAAGGACAGATTTGGGTTAGGGTACAGACCGACAAGGATGGAAAAAATGAAGATGATGACTGAGAAGAAAGAGAAGAGAATTGCTCGTTTGCATGGTCGTGATTTTGAGTCCAAGAGATCAATCATACCACACTTATATGATTCGTTTCACTCAGCAGGGTATATTCATCCAGATCCAATGATGGTGACTGAAAATGGATTGTTGAAGGTTTTTGCAAATTTGTCTGTCTCCGTGGTTGATAAAGAAGGAAGTGGAGGGTTTGACGTTGATCGGTTCGTGTACCCTTCAAACGCAGAGCTAGGAAATTGGACTGTTTATGAGATGCCAGTTGTCTATGCCACCCAAGAGTAATGGATTTTCTTTATTTTCTTATTTTCATTTGTTCTAGGTTTTCTTAGGATCATTCAGTTTCTTAAATAATGTAGGGTGCTTATGCCCAAAAGCACTAAGATTTTCTTTCATGTATTGGGCCAACTTTCATTGATTTTCATTTCAATAAAGAGATTAATAAAATGCATTTCTTCAATTCCTCAAGTACAAATCTCATTTCTTCCAAGACACAATTACCCACATTCTTCATTTTTACCAATTTTCAGGGATCCAGACAATGAAAATGATGATAACAATGACATTAATTCAGAATTTAATTTTGAGAATCCTGTTCAATTTAATGAATCTGATCATGAAGAGAACCTTGAAGATTATATCGTGCCTTCTGAGTTACTAAGATTGGTGGATCATGAAAAGAAACCCATCGAACCTTATCAAGAAGAAACAGAAATAATAAGTTTGGGAGATGATGAGAATAAAAAGGAGGTGAAGATAGGAACTTCCTTGCCATCCAACGAAAGGGAGGAATTAAAGGAGCTACTTCATGAATATGTAGATGTGTTCGCTTGGTCCTATCAAGATATGCCTGGACTCGATACTAGAATTGTGGAGCACAAGTTGCCATTGAAGCCTGAGTGTAAGCCTGTACAGCAGAAGTTAAGGCGCATGAAGCCTGATATGTTATTGAAGATTAGAGATGAAGTTAAGAAGCAATTTGATGCTGGTTTCTTGGAGGTGGCCAGGTACCCTGAATGGGTAGCCAATATAGTTCCAGTTCCGAAGAAAGGGGGGAAAGTGCGAATGTGTGTGGATTATAGAGACTTGAACAAAGCTAGTCCTAAGGATAATTTTCCTTTACCCCACATTGATACACTTGTGGACAATACTGCCAAATACTCCACATTTTCATTCATGGATGGATTTTCGGGCTATAATCAAATAAAAATGGCTCGCGAAGACATGGAGAAAACCACATTTGTGACAATGTGGGGGACCTTTTGTTACAAAGTTATGCCTTTTGGGCTGAAGAATGCTGGAGCTACATATCAAAGAGCAATGGTGTCTCTCTTCCATGACATGATGCATAAAGAGATAGAGGTCTATGTAGACGATATGATTGCAAAATCGCGTAAAGGGGAGAATCATGTACTAGTCTCAGAAAACTATTTGATAGATTGAGGAAGTATCAATTGAAGCTGAATCCGGCTAAGTGTACATTCGGGGTTAAATCTGGAAAGCTATTGGGCTTTATGATCAGTGAAAAAGGGATAGAAGTGGATCCAGATAAGATACAAGCTATTCAAGATCTGACTCCTCCACGCACCCAAAAGGAAGTGAGAGGATTTTTGGGTAGATTAAACTATATCTCTCGTTTCATTTCTCAACTCACCTCAAATGTGATCCAATATTCAAGTTGCTTCGTAAGAGAGATCCCGGGGAATGGAATGAAGAATGCCAGGAAGCCTTCAACAAAATCAAAGAATATTTGTCGAACCCTCCTGTGTTGGTACCACCAGTAACTGGAAGACCTTTGATTTTGTATTTGATAGTCTACGAGAAGTCAATGGGATGTGTGTTGGGGCAAAGAGATGAATCTGGGAAGAAAGAACATGCAATTTACTATCTGAGCAAAAAATTCACAGATTATGAGTCTAAATATACCGAGTTAGAAAAAATGTGTTGCGCGTTGGCTTGGACGGCTCATAGACTCAGACAGTACATGTTGTATCACACCACATTGTTAATCACAAAATTGGATCCTCTCAGGTACATCTTGAAAAGCCTGCATTGTCTGGAAGGATCGCAAGGTGGCAAGTAATGCTTTCCGAATATGATATCACATATGTGGCCCAAAAAGCCATCAAAGGGAGTGCAATGCAGAATTTATTGCTGATCGCAATACGAATGGTTATGAACCAATGAAGATGGAGTTCCCAGATGAAGATTTGATGTTTGTAGAAGAAAAATGTGAGAAAAAACCATGGAAGATGTGTTTTGATGGAGCGTCAAATGCTCTGGGGCACGGGATAGGAGTGATTCTTATATCTCCTGAAGGTAGTTATTATCCAATTACTGCTAAATTGGATTTTAATTGCACAAACAATGTAGCTGAGTATGAGGCATGTGTCATGGGTCTGCAGGCGGCCGTAGAAAGAAAAGTCAAATACTTGAGGTGTATGGTGATTCAGCTCTGGTAATTTATCAATTAAAAGGAGAATGGGAAACCAGAGATCCAAAATTAATCCAGTACCGAAAATATATCGTTGAATTGATTGATCATTTCGAAAATATCCAGTTCGAACATTTGCCACGAGAGGAAAATCAGATAGCTGATGCTTTAGCCACCCTAGCAGCAATGTTCAAGTTGGATGCAAATGTAGAGATCCAACCAATTAGGATGGAAGTGAAGAGTTCCCCAGCACACTGCTTGAGTGTTGAAGAGGAAGTAGATGGGAAGCCTTGGTATCACGATATTCTGCAATACATAAAAAATCAGCAGTATCCTGAGCATGCTACTGAAAATGACAAAAGAACTATAAGAAGATTGGCTATGGGATTCTTCTTAGATGGAGAAATTTTGTACAAAAGAGGTCGAGATCAAGTACTGTTAAGGTGCGTGAATTCAACTGAAGCTACTAAAATTCTTGAAGAGTGCATGATGGAGTCTGTGGAGCTCATGCTAATGGTCACATGATGGCCCGACAAATCATGAGAGCAGGTTACTACTGGCTGACTATGGAGAGAGATTGTATTAACTATGCTCGAAAATGCCACAAGTGCCAGATCTATGCTGATAAAATTCATGCACCTCCAAATGCTCTAAATGTGTTAGCACCTCCATGGCCTTTTTCAATGTGGGGCATGGATGTGATCGGACCAATTACTCCCAAGGCTTCGAACGGGCATAGGTTCATTTTTGTGATGATTGATTACTTTACCAAATGGGTTGAAGCTGCTTCTTATGCAACTGTAACACGAGCAGTGGTTTGCAAGTTTATCAAGAGGGAGATAATTTGTCGATACGGGCTTCCACAAAGAATTATCTCCGATAATGCTCGAAATTTGAACAACAAGATGATGGAAGATGTGTGTACTCAGTTCAAGATCAAGCATCATAATTCAGCGCCATATCGTCCAAAGATGAATGGGGCAGTAGAAGCAGCAAACAAAAACATCAAGAGGATAGTGGAAAAAACGGTTGAGACATATAGAGATTGGCATGAGAAGTTGCCATTTGCCCTACATGCTTATAGAACATCTGTTCGCACTTCTACTGGGGCAACACCATTTTCACTAGTGTATGGGATGGAAGCTGTACTGCCGGTTGAAGTTGAAATTCCATCCTTAAGGGTCCTGATGGAAACAAAGTTAGAAGAGGATGATTGGGTGAGAGATCGTTACAAGCAGCTCAACTTCATTGAGGAAAAAAGAATGGCAGCATTGTGTCACGGCCAACTGTATCAAAGGAGAATGATGAAAGCGCATGATAAGAAGGTTCGACCAAGAAAATTCAGAGAAGGAGAATTGGTGCTGAAGAAGATTCTCCCAAATCAATCAGACAATAGAGGAAAATGGGATCCAAATTGGGAAGGTCCTTATGTTGTGAAAAGGGCATTCTCTGGTGGGGCATTACTTTTGGTAGACATGGATGGAGATGATTTGCCAAACCCAATAAATTCAGATGCTGTGAAGAAGTATTATGCCTAAAAAAAAAAAGAAAAAAAAAGAGAAAGAAAAAAAAGAGAAGAAAAAAAGAGAAAAAGAAAAAAGAGATAAAGAAAAAGGAGGATTCAAATTGAAAACCCAAAAGGGCAGTTTGAGTCAATAGGGGGTGAATTCAAACTGAAAACCCGTAAAGGGCGGCTTGAATCAAGGAGACATATCTAAGTTGAAAACTTGAAAAGGCGACTTAGATATGAGGAGAAAAGGCATTAAAGGGTGATGCTATAGAAGCACTAATGTGATTTGATAGAACTTTACATGGTCGGATGACTTGAAGAGAATGAGATTTTTGAATGAGAATTTTGTATTAATTGATCAGAGTTATTTGAATGTGTGCCCAAAGCCTGGTTAAATAATCCTAGAATCCTTGTTCTTCTTTCAACCTTGCTTTACCTTCACACTTGGCTACCTTTGTAATATTTTCAAATATTGAATAATACCATTCCTTTCATTTTCACTTATTATTTCCTTACTTTGAGGGATTGAGAAATTGTATTGCATTGGTCTTGAAATTAGAATGGTAATGAATGTTTGCTTGGCAAAATATGTGAAAGACTCCTATATTATTTAGGAAAATGAAAGAAAAGGAAACTTGTGAATGAATGGGAATCAAGAAAAACCAATGAATAAGAAAGAATGAATGATGAGGTTTCAGTAAAGATTTTAATGAGCAAATGAATGACCAGAAAGAGTGAATGAAGGTGAAAAAAAAAAGGGATAAGATAAGATATAGAGGGCGCGAAAACAAGAGATTCATTGGGAAAGAAACATGGAAGAAGGAAAATGAGAAAAGAAATAGGAAATACAAGGACAGGATGACAAATAGAAGAATGCATGAGATGGACTGATACAGAAAAACCCTGTTATTGCCACAGTTAAAGTTGAAATGCTTTTCAAAGATTGCATGAATAGAATAGATTGTGTGAGTAATATTGCATGAATGGCATTACACAAATGACATTGCATAGATAGGATAGAATGCATGCGTAGTTGCATACATGATGCACTGCATGAGAAAAAGAGAAAAATTACAGACAAGGTTCCTTGAGTACAATCTATAAGACCTTCGGGCATGATTCCTCCAAATTTTGGACAAGATTTTTAAAAGTTTGACTGCCTGCCTGTTTAGGAGGAGCTTTTAGACAAGATTTTAAAGTTTGACTGCCTGCCTGTTTAGGAGGAGCTTTTAGACAAGATTTTAAAGTTTGACTGCCTGCCTGTTTAGGAGGAGCTTTTGGACAAGATTTTTAAAGTTTGACTGCCTACCTGTTTAGGAGGAGCTTTTGGACAAGATTTAAAGTTTGACTGCCTGCCTGTTTAGGAGGAGCTTTTGGACAAGATTTTAAAGTTTGACTGCCTGCCTGTTTAGGGGGAGCTTTTTAGACAAGATTTTAAAGTTTGACTGTCTTTCTGTTTAGAGGGAGCTTTTTTGAAAAAATAAAAAAATTAAAAAAAAAAGAAAAAAAAGGAGAAGTCAGACAAAATAGGTGTCTATGTCTTTGTGCAATTACTGTTTCACAGCAAATGCACAAAGAGGGGCAGCTGTAGACACCCTATTTTGTCCGGGGTCTTAATTTGTATAAATAATTAATTGGGGTGGGTGACATTTGTATTTTAATTTAATAATTGGGAATTTGGCTAGAATTAAATTAGAGTTTTTAGATTTAGAATTAACATTAATTAGGAAATTAAAATTAAAATAGGATTTAGGAATAAAAAAGAAGAAAAGAGAGAGAAAAGATAAAAAGAAATAAAAAGGAATTTAATTTTAGGATAGGATAATTAGATTATTGGATTTTTAGGATAATCATTTAAATTAGGCTATTATTAATTAATTAAGAGAGTTATTATTAGGTTAAAATTAGAGGAATTAGAATTAGACTAGAATTAACATAGAAATTAAATAGATAAAATATGAAAAATAATAATAAGAGATAATGTACAAAGAAACTTAGTTGTATTAGGACTTTTGTAAACTTTTGGCTATAAAAAGGGATGAACCCCATGACATCGGGGGAGGAGGGAAGCCCAGTATATTATTTTTGCTCTTGCTTTGCCAAACCACTCTCACCACCCTAAGCCATCTTAAAATTGGTCATTGTCTTCAAAGTATCTCCGCTTGCTGCCGCGCGCCATTGCCTTCCACCAGGCCACTTAGTACTGCAGCAATTCTCGATACCACTCCATCGCAGCCTTAGCTTCCAGACCAAGCTCGTACCCTGCACAGAGTCACGCCAAACCGAGCTGCTGTTGCTTTTACTCTTCATCGCCCTTGTCACTATATCGTTGCTGCGGTTCCTGTTTACCCTAAGACTGAAGTTAGAGCCACTACGCCATCTCCCCTGTCTGCTATTCTGCACCGCATCACCAACAAGACTGTTTTCAATATCTCTTCACCCATATCACCATCATCACGTGGGGCTAAGTCACAAGTCTCTTAAAACGTGGATATTACAACAAAGAAAGAAGAAAGAAAAAAATTCCTGCCTTGTTTCGATCGATCCACCTTGCCTACTGCGGTTTTGATCTCCACCTTTCTGGCATCGTTTCATCTTGCTCGGCTGTCATCACCACCGTTTCTTGCTTCTCCATTTGCTGCCTCCATCTCTTACAACTTTGCAAGCATCCACGTGAAATCAAGAAACAATACAAAGAGGGGCCTTAATCAATATCCAGGTTTCTTTTCTTACTTTATTTGTTTTATTAATTAATTAATTAACAAGTTAATTTAACCTCATAATTAATTGATATATGTTAACAATGTTGTACTTTAATATATGATACTAAATAGTTTGATAAATTTATAATTTTATAATAATTTAGATACTAACATTTAATTGGATAATAAAAATACAATTTATTTGATAATGTATATAGGGGTCTAAAGATTGGTATGTGCTTTAATGATAATTTGCATGTTGATTTTTAATTGGAATAAATTTGCACGATAATTAAAATGAGTAATTGATTTTGTACTGATTTTTATATGCATAATGTGATTTATTTGCTCGACAATGTTATGATAGAAAAATTTGATTTGCATGTCTAACTAATATTTAATTAAATAGTATAATTTCGCATGATTAAGTGATGTGATTGAATATAGGATTATGATAGATGATTTATGATCTGGCCTGATATTCGTTTTATTATATAGGAATTAGATAGAAAATAAAAATGAAAAAAAAAATTTTGGAAAGAAAGATATAAAGGTAAGGTCAAAAAGGATAGTTAAATAAAGACAATTTAAAAAAAATAAAAAAGATGAATATGGATTATGCCGAGGATGAAACTCCAAGAAAGTCGATTGGTACTCCTTGGATTTTCTAGGTGAGAGGATTCTTCTTAAGTTGAGCCAGATTGATGGAATACTTGAGGAGAATTTTCAAGAAAACATAGTCCATGTTCATTTTAAAATATAATGATAATAAAAAATAATAATAATAATAATAATAAAGAATATAAAATAACATGATGATAGGGTAATAGAATAATAATATGCTTTAAATAAAGGAATTAAGTATGACATATGCCGACGATGAAATTCCAAGAAAGTCAATTGGTACTCCTTGGAATTTCTAGGTGAGAGGATTCTTCTTGGGTTGAGCCAGATTGATGGGATACTTAAGAAGAATTGTCAATAACCCATATGTCATGTTTATTTTCAAAATATAAAATAATAGAATTAAAATAATAAAATAAAATAAGAAATAAAATATAGGAATTTTAAGAATAAGATTAGAAAATATTTAGAGATAAGAATTCCATAATATACTCAATCAATCCGACGATGGAGTTCAAGAAAGTCGATTGGTACTCATTGAACATCTTGAGGTAAGGGGAGTTTCTAAGATTTGAGCCAGATTGATGGAATAGTCTTAGAAACTTTCCCAATATTTAATTATCAAAACTAATACAAACATAAAGGCAAATTAGACTAAACTTAGAACTAAGTGGTACCATTTTAGAATGGGCGTCGTGGGGGTGCTAATCCTTCCCTACACGTAACCGTACTCCCGAACCCTAGATTCTTTGAACGTAGACCATGCCTTATCCTTAGACAAGAGTAGGTGATCAATCACACCTTAGATTTGAATGGTTGGTGGCGACTCCTAGAATTTTAAGTCTAGCGGTTAGGTTCACGGACTTAGACGTTATGACAAACAGTAAAAAGATATAAAGTTATTTAGCAGTTCAAATCTAGCATTATGGCCCATCGCAAAGGGGGCATGTAGGTGATTGCCATGGCTATATATATATATATATATATATATATATCCCACAGTAAATAACTTGCATTATTATTTTTATATTTTATTGTGTAAAGATAAGTAAGAACAAGCATAATTGCATTCAGACAAGAACTTTTAAGTAAACAATATGTTTAAAGATGCTTTTAGGAGATACTTAACCAGAATGATTGAAGTTAGGTGTGCATAGTTGAACTGATCAATCCGCCGTTTAACTTTTAACCTACCATTTCATGCAGGATGCTTTTCCTTAGTTGACTGAACGTGAGTGTGAATCTTAACTCCTGTGAACTAAATGTTAGGGTGCATTGTCTTCTTGTTAATTATCATATAATTGAATGGAAAGAATGATTCATGAACAGTCTAAAGATGATATTTTATGAGTACTGTGACCATAACCTTTTGCGTTTACAAATGTGCTTATTGCTTAGCATGAGCTCTGTGTTAATCATGATTCACGAGAAACTGATAAAGTTTTATGAATTTGACAGCTTGAATTAGTGAAGTATGAAAGATTGTAAACCAAACCTAGCCTGTCCAAATCCTAGACAAGAGGTGCCAACTAGCTAGACTCTCTGGAAACTCCGAAAAATGTACGGATGAAGTTTATTACGGCATGTGATTGCTGATTGTTTTCACTTTGTTCATGAAACTGGATCTGCATTGAAAATGAGAATTAAAAAAATACAAGCAGTACTTAACATTTTACTGTAATTTTCCCCTGGCTGGCTAGTTGTTTCTGCAAGTTTCCAAGTTGAAAAACTTGGACAATGTGCCAGAACCAAGCTGGCAATTGCCATTATAAAATGATAATCAGAAATACAAAACTCTAATAAAAATTATGACATCCTGGCAGATTCAACATAAAAATTTTATCCGACCTGCCGGATTCGAACCAGCGACCTAAGGATTTCTCCGAGTGATCCCACTACAGTCCTCCGCTCTACCAACTGAGCTAAGGTCGGGTGGTTGACGATTAATCGGAGGCTTTCTAAACGTTTTAGCTATAGAATATCTCAAAGTCAGATGTAAAAGCCAAAGCAGCAGACACAGTGAATTTCCTGCAGTGGTATCGAAACACTGCAGCAACAATGAGACAATGATTCTATTACGGACTCGCTTTGATTTGTATCAAGACTGTTCCTGAGGAAATTATATGTGAACCTGACAAGAAGATAAGTTCACTGCTGAATTTTCATGGTGCTTGGAGGGCTGAAGAATGAGCCCAGGCTGTTATATATCTACATTAGCATAACATTCTGGCTAGCATTCAAAGGCAGATTACAAACAATTAAAGGAATTTTTTTGGAGAAGGAAGGTGTCACTATTGTCCTCCTCTGATAAAATATGAAAAACCCTTTTCTTCGCTTCCCTTACTCAGCTTCGTAGTGCGGTGGTGGGATAATGCGGTGGCCCTTGGTTTTGCATATTCATGGAAGCTTCTAGGAAAAAGGAATACTAGCGGTGTTCTAGGTTAGTAGGTTATCATCACAAGTAGAACTACTCATGAGCCGAACCCGGGCGGGTAGGGCCTATGAAGGTAATAAAAAATTTAATTGATGTCCAAGCTCAGTTTGGTTCAGTCCGTAATTTGAATTTGATTTTTTTGTCTAAATTTATTTTTATTTTTGTGTTATAAGTTCGAGTCCGTCTAAATATTTTTTTTTAAAAAAATTTTAATTATTTATTATTTATTTTTTTAAAATTTTAATTTAATTTGTTAAAATTTATATGTCAATTTTCATATTAAATATTTATAATCATGTTTATTAATCAATAATATTTTTTATATATAAATAAAATTATATTATGTTAAATAAATATATATAAAAAATAATATAAAATAATATAATATATTAATTCGGATTGAGTCGGATCCGTACTTTGAAAGGTTAAGCCCAGGTTTGAACCCATTTTTAAAACGGGCCTAAAATTTTGTTTAAGCTCGATTATTATGTTAGATATTTTTGTTTAAATCGAATCAAATATCGGATGAATTTTTGAGTTTGAACAGATAATTCGACCATTGAACAAGTCTAATCAGTTTGAAAAGTATTACACTTCACAGCTTGTGGAGTATACTTTGTGCTAACGTGAGAAAAAGTGAGGGAGAAGACTCTCCAGAATGACAAGATCTCTAAATGATGAAACATTATCGAAGAGCATCGGAGTTTAAAATTTTGAGATATGCATTGATGCTTAATTTAGTTTTTGGAGAAAGAGAGAATTATAATTGCTCATGAGAGTATGAGGTTGAAGGTTTCAATAGAATCTTCTTTTTATCCCTTCTCCATTTTTAACATACTTGAGTGTGTTTAGGATTATGTGCATCGAGATTAGTTAGGATGTTATGTACATTGCTTTTGATAGTTTTCAACAACCTTAAATAGAAAGGATCATGAGATAAAATCATGTATCAAATTTTGTTCATCCTACTGATAAGTCTGTAATTAAAGAAGTCAACATAGGGTAGGCAAGGAAAACAACAAACAGCTGCACTGTTGGCTGACTCACTTGCCGTACGAAGAAGCAAGTGGAAAATAAGATATTTTGGTAGAGATATAATTGGATAGATTTCCCATATCACATAATTAATAGTGGATCAAACTCCGTATCCACTCATCCTAGGTATCACTAAAACCTATATTTTTTGTGAAGTAGTTGCTGCAGACAAGATCCTACGGAACAAACCGTTAAGCTCACCCAATATGCAGACATAACAAAGCTGCTTTAGTGTTTGGACGGTTGGGCCTACAACAGAAAAGCGACGGAAAAAATTAAAAGATGATGCTGCACCAGCCGGGAATCGAACCCGGGTCTGTACCGTGGCAGGGTACTATTCTACCACTAGACCACTGGTGCTTGTTCTTGGGAATGATGCTCAAGAAGGAGGTGCAACCATTTTGTTCATAGCTGGTTCATAAGAGAGCAGAATCATTTTAGAGCATTATTTCCTTGCAAAAGGACCTGGGTGGGTGGCAGTTGGACAAGGACAACTTGATTTCTATGATAATGAGTTTTAACTGCAAAACCACTGCCTCTCCAAAATTCCCAAGTCCATAAGGAGCTGAGGAGGATCTCCCTGAGCCAACCAGTTTAGTATCTTGGAATGGTAGATTGTACAAACACAAACAACATACAAGAAGCAATTTCATGGAAGTTGTCATAATCTTAAACTCATCCTTTAATCATCACAATGTGAGTTTAAAGCTAAACTCTAACATACATACGTACACTGACATCCTTAGCTTTTACAAATTTAACAGAAAAAGAGAAAAAATTCTCTTCTATAACAGCCTAAACAGTCATGAAAGAAGGCAATAGGCACAACAAAGAAAAGCCCCTTCCCACCTAATCGTTGGTTTTCTTTGATCTTGCAGTTCATCTAGAGCATGCTTCATTGTTGTCCAAATCTGCTATCCAAGTTCCATCAGTATCAGTAAAAGCAAAAGTGGCTCTCCATCTTCGAAATGATGCAGGATTATCTACCATCCGCTATGGTATTGCTCCAAGAGAGAGACATGAAAGAGGAATGAGACTGTCGAATTTCATGGAATGTGGGGTGTGATGCAGAACCAAAGCTCTGTGAATAGTTAATCCACATATCACTAGACTCCGCCTTCTGCAGCAAGTATGCTTCCATATCCTCAGTTCCTGGTTCAAAAGGCTCATTCTTCCCCTGCAAGACTTTGATCACTTGCCTCATGGTTGGCCTGGAATCAGGATTAGGATGTGAGCACAACAAGCCTAAATGCAGCATCTTCTCCACCTCCTGCTTGTCAAATCCTCCATTAGCCTTTATCCGCACATCCATTGCAGCAAGTAGTTCACCTTGTGTCATCAACTGCCACACCCAATCCACCAAATGTGGCATCCCTTCCTCTATAGGCCTCCTCCCACACATGACCTCCAAAACTAAGACCCCAAAACCGAATACATCAGTTGGTGCTGATGCTCGTCCGGTCCTAAACACCTCAGGGGCCATATAACCCACGGTTCCAACCACTCGCGTTGTGCTAACCATTTGGTCTTGGCCATGCCCATGCATCCGGGCTAATCCGAAATCCCCTAACCTTCCATTCATATCCTTGTCAAGCAATACATTGCTGGCCTTAATATCCCTGTGTAGGACCTTAGCTTCCCATCCCTCATGTAAATACAATAATGCTAAGGCGATATCTTTTAAGATTCTAGTTCTATCCTCACAACTCAAAATCTTGCTCTCATCACAGTCATAATAAACCCTCTTGTCCAAACTTCCATTCTCCATGTAATCATAGATCAACATGAATATTCCTTTTTCTTTCTTGCACCAACCTTTCAAACCAACCAAACTCCTGTGCTTTAGCCTGCCAAGACTCGAAATCTCTGCCAAGAATTCTCTTATTCCATCATTTTCATGGGAAATGCGCTTCACAGCAATCTCTGTCCCTCCAGGTAACACACCCTTGTAGACTTTTCCATTTCCTCCAACTCCAATCACATTTTCTTCCGAAAATCCCTTGGTAGCTGCATTAATTTCTTGATAAGACATCTTGTGTGGCCAGTACTCAAATTCCCAGTCTTCCATTTCCGCTCTCTCTCTAGCTCTCCTCCTTTCCCTCTTGATCAAAAACAGAGAAAACAGAGCAATAGAAACAAGAACAAAGAGACTTCCTACTGTTACTCCTGCAATAAAGGATCCATGCTTATAAAATGGAGTCTTCGGAATAGCAAACGAAGGTAAGCCGGTGGTGATCAAACTTTGACTTAATGAAAAATTTGAGTTACTAAAACTCCATGACAGAATCCTATGACTTTCAACCAATCTTCCGGTTCCTGAAGTGAATCCAACATACATTTCATCCTCAAAAACATCAGATAAATTCAAAGAAACATTCAACAATGGACGCTTAGGCCTTTTTATTCCTACCGGAGCCATAGTAACATTAATAACAAAATCTGCATAGTCAATCCAAACTTGATAGTTCTTACCGTTATTCAGCTTCACTTTCCTAAAAGCCTGCTCGTTATCGTCACTATTATTGTTGTTGCTACTGCTCTTCATGTTGTCAGGCCAATAGCCTGCTGCGTGGGAGCTTGTCGACATGAGGGAGTTTATGTCAATTCCGACATGGTTGTTATCTACGTCTTCGAATTCTTGGTTCTTAAAAACATCGAATTCGACACCAAAGACATGATTGCTGGAATTTCCGTTGTTGGTGTGGTTGAAAAGGCCGAGATTTTGAGCTGAAGATGTTCCATTGATGCCGGTACTCGGTGTAAAGATGAAAACCAGGCCGTGTCCTGAAAGAATATCCTTGGTCCTGGAAGGAGCCATGGAGAAGATGAAAGAAGTAGAAAAAGAAAGAACATGAGAAGGATTTGGAGTCTTTGCTGGGATTTTTGATCTGTAAAGAGCTCGGCCAACTACAAAAGCTGTCTCATTCGTGAGTGTAAGAATTCCCGAATCTACGTCGGCAATACCATAGAGTAAAAGATTACTTGAATTGAAGCCATTGAAGACAAAATCAACAGATAAAACTGATTGAGAAAACAAGCTTATGAACAAAAGGATAACCGAGAGAGGCTTTGGCTGTTTCTTCATTGCAGCAAAAGCAAAAACCTGAAGAGCCTTTCTACGATGGGAGAACTCAGGTTTGAGAAGATGAATGAAACAGGAAGGTGATTGAATTGAGAAGGACGAGGAGAAAAATAATGCGAAAGACGTTTGCTGACCTGAGAGGTTTTGAAAGTCCATAGTCAAACCTTTTGGATGTGATCAAGGTTTAAGGTTTTGCCCCTAAGATGATTAAGATTTTTTTTTTGGTTACAGATGATTAAGATATTGCAAAACTAGTGTTGGGTTTGAAAATCTAGGAGGATTGCTGCATTAGTGCTCCATTAAACAAGTTGTTTTGACATTCTTATGCAAACTGACAATTGGAACTTCTTGAAAACCTAAAAATAAGAAACAAATTGCACATATTTTGGTGTGTGGGGGGGGGGGGGGGGGGGGGGGGGGGGGGGGGGGGGGGGGGAAAAGAACATAAAAAAACAAAAAACAAGCAATTTCTCATGAAAAGTTTGGTAGGGCAATTTCTTATCTGAATTCTGAAAACAACCCAATCTAAAATTTAAGCCTTTGAAGTTGAATAGTGAGGGAGGGCGTGTGCATTTACTAATAATAATAATAAAAAAAATAAAATAAAATCCACAAAGTTCTCACGCAACTTTTTTTTTTATATTAATAAGCTTTACATGTATGCAATTCTTCATTCACATTAATAGTGAATCGTTGACTTTTAGAACAAAAAAAAGAAACCTTCATCAATATAATAAATAATTATCGAAAAAGACAAAGCGAGGAGAAAAAAGACAGCCCGCAGCCAGCCATTCCAGAAAAATCTGGGTTAGATATTGGGAACACAAGTTGCATTGACTCTCAAAGTTTCAATCAGTAAGTTTTTAAGTTTGATCGGGCAATATTTGTCTCTGTACGGAATCAAAGATCTGTTGTATTCATATATAACGCCCAACGAAATAAGGTACTTGACTGCTTTAATGCCTTACAAAGAAAAATTGGAGCAAAATCCTAGCCAAAATGTACACATATGTAACAAGAAGTATATTTGCTGACTATATAACTAGAAATAATGTGGAAACCGACATTTGCTTTGTTCTAAAGAACCAATCAGCTTGTCGGGGCAGATTGAAACTTAAAAGCTATTGAGAAAAATTGCCCACAAAGCCCAGTGATTGGAGGCTCATGAAGTAGACAAGGAAGAAATTTAAAGAAAACAGAACAGAATAGAATAGAATAGAACAGAACAGACAGAACAGACACCCTCTGCCGACTTGTGATGTTTTTGGAATAAACTAAGAAAAGGGGAAAGTTTCAGGCAGGTAATCACTCATGGTCCAGGACCCATCTTAAGCCTTTGTTTATGAATGAATGAAAGTATGTTGCCGTGATTAAGGATTCTGAAGTTGGAATTCATCTGCCATAATCCAAATGAGAAACATTAAAAAAAGACATTGTTATGAATTTGTTAATTGACATGTCTTCTATTATCTGCTTCAAGAAATAGAAGAAGATTATATGTGTTGGGAAATTATTTAGTGGGCCTACATATATCAATTAATTGCACATTACAGGCTATCTATTTAGTCCACTTAAAAGTGATCAAATAAAGTTTAAGTTATTGGACTTTAGGACATCTCAATTAGTATGGGTTTGCAATGTGTAGAGACCCAATATTTTATTTTATTTTCATGATGGGCTAAAATAAAATAAAATATATTTCGAGTATAAATAGGTTATGGTCCCCAGTCTAAACATAACTTAATTCTCACAACATATCCATCATTGAATGAGATACAGATTCTCTCAAAAGGTTTAGACGTGGAAGACTCTAACCTCAAGAAATCAATTCCAATGGATTAAGGTACGCTTCCGTATTAATCTTTTCTTGATGATTGAACATGAGATCTTGGGTGTATTTATCTGTATTAATTTTCCTACAAGTGGTATCAAGAGCCTATCATGTTTGATCATTGAGAATTAAAAATTATTGTGTAAAACCGTAGGGCTTTTATTCCTTATGGAATAAGGATTAAAATCATGTGAACAAGTTCTGGAATTTTGTTTCATGATTAAAGTAATTTTATCTTTAAATTTTATAAATCCCGAAATTATAATTAACCAAAACAATAATATTTTATGTGTTTTAATTCAAATTGATTGATGATAATTGTTTCTTGTGACTTATATAGTTGAATCAAAGTCACGATTTCGGTATATTTTTTGTTTTGGTTGAAAGAAATCAAGAAAAGGGGTAAGGGTCTTTCATGGATATTTTCTTGTATCTTTCTTGATCAAATTCATCACAAATTTTGTTGTTTTGATCTGTTTCTTGGCCTGGGTTTTGTAGAAAATGTCTTAATTAAATGATTAAAGGTTAAATTTTGTCAAAAATAACTAAAATAGGTCAAAAATTTGAAGAAAAACTAGAACAGACCCGAACGGGTCTGTTCAAGAAGCCTGCCAGGTCGGGTCGACCCGGCTAGGCAGAGAAGATGAGAAACAGTCCGGTTTGGGACTGTTTCCCACGCGCGTAAGTGGCGCGTGTAACTCCGGTGGTCTTTCGGCCACTATTTTTTCCAGATTATTATATTTAATTATTTCCTAATTTTTGGTGATTTTTATGGAATTTTTCTGAAATTATTAAATATTTATTATTTAATATTCATTGTAATTTCCGTATTTTGATATATTATGCATGTATTTTCTGAAATTTTATTTCATAATAAAATATTTCATGATATTTTGAGTTGATTGACAGTACTCACTCTCCCTATTTATGTGAATTAATTTGTGTACTCTCAATATTTTGTATATGTGCATAATATGTTAAAAATAAATAAAGTTCAAAATAAATTAAATTAATATAAAATGCCACCAAAGTGACCTCTTTTATGTTAATTTATTTATTTTGAAAATTGAAGTTGTCATTTAAGAATTTAAATGACTGTGTTTTTAATCCCTACGGAAAATAATCGACCTAAAGGAAGATTATTTTTTGGCCGAATTACAAACACAATAAAGTAGTAAATATGTGATAAAATTATTTTTTTACCATGCATGCAATATGTCGGCCCAAAGGAAGGTATGTTGTTGGCAAGGATTTGATTATCAATATTTACTAATAAAGTTTAAGAGTATCGCTTACAAATTAAAATTTCTGTCCAAAGACTAAATTTTAATGTTGTGTTTGGTATCTTATATGGCCCAAAATTATTATTTATTAATTGTGAGCTTATTATTGTTGTTTTTCTGTTTACAGTAAATGTTTCTTCTATATCTGCCAATCTGAATAATATATCGGTGCTTAATGGCATTAACTTCCAGAAATGGAAGGAGCATGTTATTATTGTGCTTGGGTGTATGGATCTAGACTATGCGATCAGGTCTGATAAACCTCCCGCCCCTACTGATAATAGTATAGCTACGGAAAGGACATTTTATGAAAAATGGAAGCGTTCAAACCGCATGAGTCTGATGATCATGAAGCACTCAATTCCGGATATTATTAGAGGCGCAATGCCTGAGGAGGAAAATGCTAAGAGTTTCCTACAACAAATTGCAGACAGGTTCACTGCAAATGAAAAAGTCGAAACAAGCACCATCCTGTCTAAGCTTGTTTCAATGTGGTATAGCGGTAAAGGAAACATAAGGGAATATATTATGGAAATGTCTAATCTTGTTACAAGACTAAAGGCACTAAAGTTAGAGTTGTCTGAGGACATTCTCGTGCACTTGGTCTTAATATCTCTTCCTGCACAATTCAGTCATTTTAAATAAGTTATAACACTCAAAAGGAGAAATGGACTCTTAATGAGCTCATTGCTCAGTGTGTGCAAGAGGAAGAGAGGTTGAAACAAGAGAAGATAGAAAGTGCTCACTTAGCATCTTCTTCCAATGACATTGCTGCCAACAAAAAGAGAAAAAGGAACACAGGAAAAGGAACTGCAAATACTGGAACTTCACAACCTAAGGGGCAACAGAAACAAGATAAGGTGATCACTTGTTTCTTTTGTCGTAAAGGTGGTCATGTGAAGAAGGATTGTTCCAAGTATGCTAAATGGCTTGCCAAAAAAAGGGTAAACTTCTTTACTTTGTTTGTTCTGAAGTTAATTTGGCTTTAGTACCCAATCACACTTGGTGGATAGATACAAGTGCAACTACTCACATAAGTGTGACTATGCAGGGTTGTCTACGGAGCAGAAAGCCAATTGATGTTGAAAGATTCATCTATGTAGGAAATGGCGAAAGAGCTCCTGTTGAGGCTGTTTGTTTATTTAGATTAAAGTTAGAATCTGGTTGCTATTTAGATTTGAAAGAGACTTTTTATGTACCGTCATTTAGACGGAATTTGATTTCTATTTCTTCTTTGGACAAATCAGGATATTCTTGTTCATTTGAAAATGGAAAATTTAGTCTTTTCCAGTATTCAAATCTTATTGGCACAGGTTCTTTAGTTGATAATCTATATAAATTAGATCTTCATGCCTCACACATTAATGAATCCTTGCATATAAATAATTGTGGTACAAAGCGCAAATTAATTAATGAGAATTCTTCCATGTTATGGCACAGGCGTTTAGCACATATTTCTGAACAAAGAATAAAGAGGCTTGTGTCAGAAGGAATTCTTGATTCCCTTGATTTTTCAGATTTCAAAATCTGTGTTGAATGTATTAAGGAAAAACAAACAAATATCAAGAAAACTGGTGCTAACAGGTGTATAAACGTCTTGGATTTAATTCATACTGATATTCGTGGTCCATTCCCTACAGCTTCTTGGAATGGTCAACAATATTTTATTACTTTCATAGACGATTATTCTCGTTATGGGTACCTATACTTGATTCATGAGAAGTCTCGGGCATTGGACGTTTTCAAAACCTATAAAGCTGAAGTTGAAAATCAACTTGGTAGGAAAATTAAAGCCGTTAAATCTGACCATAGAGGTGAATATTACGGTAGATACGACGGATCAGGTGAACAACGTTCGGGCCCTTTTGCAAAGTATTTAGTAGAATGTGGCATCGTTCCTCAATACACCATGCTAGGGACTCCAAGTCAAAATTGTGTAGCTGAGACACGAAATCGGACCCTAAAGGATATGGTTAGAAGTATGATTAGTCATTCTTCTTTGCCAGACTCACTTTGGGGAGAAGCCTTAAAGACTGCAGTGTACATTCTTAATCAAGTTCCAAGCAAAGCAGTAGCTAAAACTCCATATGAATTATGGACAAGAAAGCAGCCTAGTATTAGGCACTTACATATTTGGGGTTGTCCAGCTGAGGCTAGGCCATACAAGCCTAACGAAAGGAAATTGGACTCAAGAACAATAAGCTGCTACTTTGTTGGATACTTAGAAAGATCGATGGGTTTCAAGTTTTATGATCCCTCAAATAGATCCTTTTTTGAAATAGGGAATGCTAAGTTTATTGAGGATGTTGAATATGATGAGGGTGTCAAACTCAGGAATTTTGTATTTGAGGAAGAACATGTTACAGTTCCTAGAGTTGCAATTGAGAATGATCAGACAATTATGTCTGACATTATTCAAGATGCAAATCCAGACTATCAAGACACTCCTGGGTTACCACCTAATTATATTGAAGAGCAACAACAAACTCAATTGGAAGTGTCATTAAGGAGATCCTTGAGAGAGAGAGAGGAGATCGGCGATTCCAGATGATTATATCGTTTATCTCCAAGAACACGAGTTTGATATAGGACTAGAAGATGATCCAAAATCTTTTAGTGAAGCCAAACAAAGTGTTCACTCACATAAATGGATTGAGGCCATGAAAGATGAGATGAAATCAATGGAGGATAATGACGTTTGGGATCTTGTCGAATTGCCTAAAGGAGTGAAACCGATTGGTTGTAAATCGATTTTCAAAACCAAGAGGGATTTGAAAGGCAATATCGAAAGATATAAAGCACGTCTAGTTGCCAAAGGTTTCACTCAAAAGGAAGGCATTGATTATAAAGAGACTTTCTCTCCGGTTTCATCGAAAGACTCTTTTAGAGTCATTTTGGCACTTGTAGCTCATTATGATTTGGAGCTACATCAGATGGATGTAAAGACAGCGTTTCTCAATGGTGACATTGAAGAAACAATTTATATGGAGCAACCAGAAAATTTCGTGTCGGATGAATCGAAACATCTGGTGTGCAAATTAAAGAAATCCATCTATGGTTTAAAGCAAGCATCTCGTCAATGGTATTGGAAATTTGATCAAGTGATCACCTCTTTTGGTTTTAAAGAGAACACTGTTGATCAATGTATTTATCACAAGATCAGTGGGAGCAAGTTTATTCTTTTGGTGTTATATGTCGATGATATCTTGCTTATAAGTAGCGATATAGGCTTATTGCATGAAACCCAGAGATTTCTTTCAAATAAATTTGAGATGAAAGATCTTGGGCATGCATCTTTTGTGTTGGGCATACGATCCATCGAGATCGTTCTCGAGGAATACTTGGTTTATCACAAAAGGCTTATATCGATAAGGTGCTTAGCAGATTTGACATGAAAAATTGTGCATTAGGAGACACGCCCATTGCTAAGGGTGATAAATTCAGTTTCCTTCAATGCCCAAGAAATAATGTTGAAAAGGAAGAGATGCAGAAGATTCCTTATGCTTCAGCAGTAGGGAGTCTTATGTATGCTCAAGTTTGTACGCGTCCGGATATTGCGTACATAGTTGGAATGCTTGGCAGATATTTAAGTAACCTTGGAATGGATCATTGGAAAGCAGTAAAGAGGGTTATGAGGTATTTACAGAAAACTAAAGATTACATGCTCACAAATCGGAGGTCAGATCATTTAGAGATCGTTAGGTATTCAGACTCCGATTTTGCTGGTTGCCTTGATAGTAGAAGATCCACTTCTGGTTATGTTTTCATGTTAGCTGGAGGAGCTGTGTCTTGGAAGAGTGTAAAGCAGTCACTCATAGCTTCTTCTACCATGGAAGCAGAGTTTATAGCTTGCTATGAGGCATCGAACCAGGCAATATGGTTGCGGAATTTTATCACTGGGCTATGCGTTGTCGATGGCATTGAGAGGCTATTGAAGATTTATTGTGATAATAAAGCCGCATAATTATACTCTAAGAACAACAGAAGCTCGTCAAAGTCAAATAATATTGACATCAAGTTTCTTGTTGTTAAGGAGAGAGTTCAGAGTCTTCAGATATCTATTGAATATATCAATACGAACTCCATGATTGCGGATCCGCTTATTAAGGGTGTACCACCTAAGGTGTTTCATGAGCATGTAGCTCGTATGGGTGTGGTCCACTTTGATGATATGCTTGTATAGTGGGAGTTTGTTTCATTTATATTCAGTTGTTATTGAGACATTTTTCTGATCAGAACAAAGTATTGTTGTTATTACTGAAACTCTGAAATAAAGTATTATTCTTTCAAATTGCAGTTGAGCATAAAGTTTTGAAAGTAGGACTAGTTGGAAATAGACATGTTTAAGGGATCACGTTGCATGTAATTTCCATGTTACAAATCCATACTTGATCTATGTCGTTGATTATATTAATATACGTGACCATTGATGGGTTTAGTTACGAATATATGTAACGAAGATCGCTTTGATCCTATGTTAGTATGATTGATGGACCAGATTGTTTAGAGATGTTGCCTTGTGATGATAGCAAGTTTAGAGCTCTTAAAGTTATTTTAAAATGTACAATTATCAAGTGACATATGTGGCCCAAGTGGGAGATTGTTGGGAAATTATTTAGTGGGCCTACATATATAAATTAATTGCACATTACAGGCTATCTATTTAGTCCACTTAAAAGTGATCAAATAAAGTTTAAGTTATTGGACTTTAGGATATCTCAATTAGTATGGGCTTGCAATGTGTAGAGACCCAATATTTTATTTTATTTTCATGATGGGCTAAAATAAAATAAAATATACTTCAAGTATAAATAGGTTATGGTCCCCAGTCTAAACATAACTTAATTCTCACAACATATCCCATCATTGAGTGAGATACAGATTCTCTCAAAAGGTTTAGACGTGGAAGACTCTAACCTTAAGAAATCAATTCCAATGGATTCAGGTACGCTTCCGTATTAATCTTTTCTTGATAATTGAACATGAGATCTTGGGTGTATTTATCTGTATTAATTTTCCTACAATATGTTCTTCCACTTAAAAAAATGTTTTTGGTTGTTGAATCCATGCTTGAAATAACAAGCAAAACAAACCTTTATTCTTCAGCCAAGTTGAAGTTTGAATACAGACCCGCCTGTGGTGCGTGTTATACGACAATGCAACCAGTCTCAAGTCTAGACAAAACAAAGGAAAAAGATTAACGGTAAGTTGGGACAATCAATTCATAAAAATTTGTTCAATTATGAACCAATGTAAGAACCCCGTTGAACAAGTTTACCACTCAAAGGCACGTTTTTACTTTCAGTTTTCTTTTGCCATGTAAGATATGGATTACTTGAACATATCATGCTTGATGCAGCAACCATGAAAGTGACAAGAAGTTTTTCAGGCAGGGGATGCAGACCCCACAGATTCGGAATATTTCAATACATTCTCATCAAAAGTGTCTTCGAAGTGAAAAAGCAATCTATCTTTTCATATTCTGAAAGAAATACGATGAATCTTCATTTTCATGCTGTAATAAGTGTCAGGCTGCGTATACTTTGCTTTTAATTATGATGGAATGTAATTAACAATAAATTATGTACCAAATCAACAGTTGAGACGACATAATTTAGACCAAGATGTTTGGCAGGTGAGAGATAATGATCTATGCTTTCTGAAGGACAACTCTTTAATGTCTGGTATCCATGAAAATTTTGGAGGCTGGTTTTAAAGATCTTTGATTAAAAATCAAACCCCTACCATACCCTGGAAGAAACCATTGGCAGGCAAAAACAGAATTCATCATGTGTTTTAGCTAAAGCCCAGTTCAATATGAATCTAAACTTTACCTAGAAACCATTAATTAGTAAACACAGAGATCATAACGTAAATGCAGAACAGGACTCATGGTATTAGCAAAGCTTAGAGATGTAGTCAAATCCGCTTCTTGTTTTTGAGAAATGAAATTAACTTTTATCTTTGTGGCAACTCTATCATGAAAATTCGATGGCCCATTTCTGTAGTAGTCCATGCTTAGCCCATGCCCAGTTATCAAGATCAGATGACCAATCCTTCTAATATTGCTAAAATTTTTTATTTTCTAATTTCTACCAATACGGACTCCATTTAGTTGTCAATTTCATTCAAATCCAAGTTTTCACACTAATCTTGTAAGCTGCAGTTCTAGACTTTAAGGCCCAACAGAAAATCATTTTCTCCAGGAAAAATTTACTTAAATGCTCTAGAATTAGAAATCTTATTAATAATATTCAAAACAATCAATTTAAGTTTGAATCTATGGCCTTTTAAAATAAACCCAATCTGATATCATCTCTAAATAATCAAGTATGCCATCTCACCAAAGCGCTACAAAAGCATTACAGATCACTTTAATATTTTCTTAAGCTAAAAAAATATGCACATATGACATATATATATTTATCCTATAATTATCAATTTAATTATCATACACTATCCACTTCTCCTTTCATATATATTTTTTTAATTAATACGAACGTCGTTAGAACTAATAACTTTTTTATCAAATGATTAAAAAAAATTGTGACATGTTTTCAAATTTAAATTTGAAATCAAAAAACCACATTCTTACATTTTAGTTATAAATATATATATATATATATATATATATATATATATGCATACATACATATACACACACAAACCCATGACTATCATTGGAAAAACACAATGATGGAAATATATAACATGTTTAAAACCTATGGTGAGAGAAAGAGAAAGAGTCGATATCAGACACTTGTGGAGAATTTAGGTGAAACTTATTTTTGATACTGCAAATATCCTTGGAGAAAATAGAAAGGCCATTTTCAAAATATCAAATATGTAGAAGTTTTAAAAGATTGGTCCTCCTCTCATTCATTGTTTTTATAATCTATGTTAGGAAATAATTAAGACATTGACATTTTAAAAGCTTAACAATAATTATCTTATTGTTTAATAAAACATATATAACAATCTCAAGCACTTGATTGAAGATACAACATCAACAACAATAAAGGTTTAATATAACAATTGTTACATTTTTTTAGAGGAGATTAAGTTCAAAGTTTGATTCTCCTCATTCTCTCATTATACCTTCTATGAATAAAAAAAAGGATTCAACATCAATTTTCACATGGGAGACTAATTATAAGCAGTTTTATTAATTAGCATTACTAGTTGTAGAGTTTTAAATGGTTTTAATTCAGCTCAACTTTAAAAGAAGAATGGCAGAGACATTTAAAACAATATTAGTTTTAAAATTCCATGCACATGTTTCCATATTTAGCAAGCACAGTGACATTAAAGATAATCCTTATGCAACCCAAAATTAAAAACAAAAAGAAAATTATCA
The DNA here is from genome assembly GCA_031772115.1 of Heritiera littoralis. Classification (NCBI taxonomy): domain Eukaryota; kingdom Viridiplantae; phylum Streptophyta; class Magnoliopsida; order Malvales; family Malvaceae; genus Heritiera; species Heritiera littoralis. The sequence continues at coordinate 1,690,301 of JAPDPK010000026.1, read as the reverse complement.
CTAATATAATTAATATTCTTATTGAAGTAATATATAATTAAAAATCTGGAGGCAACTTGCCTCTTTGATGTTAATAGAGAATAATTAAACATAGGAATTAACTCTCTCAAATTCCTATGCAAGATGGATGATTCATACCTTTGAAAAATGAAAATGACGCCTGGAAGTGAAAAAAATATGATGACACAACGACAGTTGAAAAAGAAAAAGAATTTATTTCTCATTTTTAGCCCAACGAAAAGACAAACCGACAAATCTGAAATCAAACATTATATGTTAAATCTGTTTACCAAATAAATGAAATAACTCTCTCAAATTCCTATGCAAGATGGATGATGATACCTTAGAAAAATGAAAATGACGGCTGGAAGTGAAAAAAAAAACATGATGAACAACGACAGTAGAAAAAGAAACGGAAAAAAAAAATTATTTCTCATTTTTAGCCCAACAAAAACACAAACCTGAAATCAAACATTATTGTTAAATCTGTTTACCAAATAAAGGTCCTGGACTCTTGGCATTTAACACTCAGCCTTAAAATAACTTGTTCTTTCTTCAATTTAATCTTTTTATTATTTATTTAAAAATTAATATTAGTCAAATTAAATTCGATAATTTATGTTTTTATATAGTGTTAATTTTTTACATTTAATCATAAGAATACAAATTTTTTGTAATATAATTTGTATCAATGTATCAAAATCAAATCGATTTTATAACTTTTGTCTGTTGGAACTTTAACTCTCTTTTTTATTAGTTATACATTATGTTAATTGTTATGGGGAAAAAAATTACCAAACCTCGTTAAAAGAGATCAAAATTATTAACAAAAAAAAACCAGACAGGTATCCTTTCACTTACTGTTGTCTTAAGTTTTAATCCACCGGCAATTTTGACATAATAAATATTGAAAATTTCCTTAAAACACTGCTTGACAAATGTCATGCTTATGTAGGCTTTATTTTATTACAAAAACCAAATATAATACCATCACGGTCTCATTCTTAAGACTGTTGGACATCATGCGCACATGGCCAAGATTAACTTATCAAGATTTAATTATTTGTCACATTCGCGTCATAAATTGGTCATATATAAATATACTATGAATTTCCCCCTTTGTGGAATATCCGATCTCATCCAAAAAAAAAATTGTAATAAAAAATATATTAACTCGAAAATTGTGATCTGAGATTTGATCAAAAACCCACTTCCCTCGATTTCATAAAACCCTTATCAACCAATCAAAAACTGAAAAACCCAGATTCTCTTGTCTTCGAATTTCTTAGATTTTTTATTGTTGAACTGCATTTGTTCAAATTGGGTGGCGCCCCAAGAGTTGTAGTAGGGGGTGCTTGGTTCTTTTTGAAGTTGGATTTTTTTTTGTTGAGTTGTTTTCAGGTAATGAAGTTGTAAGCTTTTTTTTTGGTCTGTTTGATAATTTTATAGGGTTAAGTGAAGTTTGATGAGAGAAGTGAATTGGGGTTGTTAATAGAGAAGCAATGACTGGAGGGTCATTGGGAATTCGTTCTGGGAGTTATGGGTCTTTGGACAAACAGCTGCAAAATGGAGTTTTGCCAATTCAAGCGCCTGCAGCAACAAGAACCAAGCCTTCTAAAATGTTTAAGGAAAAGGACACATTGTTTCATTGGATCTGCAAGTTTGCTGGCCGGAAAAGGGTTGGAATGCTGCTCCTTTGTGTCATCTCCGCTGCTGTTTTTGTTTGGGTCTTATATGTTGGCAAAGGTTGGTTTTTTTCTCTATTTCTCTTCATTATTGGATTGTTCATAGTGAATTTTACGAATGAGGTGATAGTGAATTAGTGATTCTTTGGCAGGGTGTTCTGATGTTTTGATGAAAGAAAAGGGCAAAAACTTTGTTTACTTTGTGTAGCAACATTGGTTAGAGTTTAGTTGTAAACTTATCATCTAGAGGTTTGCTCACTGAACTCAATTGAGTTGAGAATATAGTGCCTGCTTACTCTCTCTGGAGGAGAATAATGTTAATCTTCAACTCAATTGAATTGCTTTTCTTCTTTGTTAGCTTTGGAATGTACTTTTAAAATTTTCTTTAATTCAATGTTTTTTATTGATTTTTTTTTTGTTTTAGTTTTTGATAATGGTTAGGTTCAAGCTGAAGGATAATTTAGTTTGCTCCCCTCCTTGTTTTGGTTTTTGGATTATGTCTTTAGCTCAAGCTGGTTACATTTTGTTCTTATTTTGAACTTCTAGGTGCCAATTGTCTTTAGCTGTGTGAGGATATGATATGCGAATTTGATTGTATTGTGGCTTGTTTACAGGTGAACATCAGGAAAGTGACATTGTTCATAAGGTAAATGATAGCTTGCCACTAAATAATTCCGGACCTTCCCTGATAAATGAAGTGCCAAGTGTCAGAACGGACAGTTGGATATCTTTTCCAGTCAGTAGGGAAGGAAATGAAGTTAGGGTAATGCCCCCTCCTCCTCCTTCATATTTTCTGGGCTACACTCTTCCTGCAGGGCATCCATGCAACACATTCAGTTTACCCCCTCCACCAGCAGACAAAAAAAGAACAGGACCTCGTCGTAAGTTTTCATTTGTTTTGTAAATTTTTTCTCAATTTATTTATTTTGGATTTAGTATTTTGACATTGCGAGTTCAGGTTTTCCCCGATTGAAATATAGTTTCTGAGTTTTCTTGCTTGTTTTTGCACAGCTTGTCCTGTATGTTACCTTCCTGTGGAGGAAGCTGTTGCCTTGATGCCAAAAGTCCCATCATTTTCTCCAGTACTTAAAAGTTTAACATATATTTATGAGGAAAACTTAAATAAACAAACAGAATTTGGAGGTTCAGACTTTGGTGGGTATCCTACTTTGAAGCAGCGGGAAGATTCATATGACATAAGAGAGTCGATGAATATGCACTGTGGGTATGGTTCACTTTTTTTTGGGGTGTTAAAATTTTAAAAGTCAACATGATTTGGTATTCTTAACGTCTTAAATATTAGTTTTCTATTATTTTCAAAAAAAAAAATCATATTTGTTAGTTTGCCAATTTCGTATTTTGAGCAATGTGTGTTGTGCATTTTCCAGATTTGTCAAAGGAAGCAAACCTGGCCGGGGGACAGGATTTGACATTGATGACAATGATCTTCTTCTGATGGAGCAATGCCATGGAGTGGTTGTTGCATCAGCAATATTTGGTACCAAACTGTTATGTGTTTATTTTATTGTTCAATTCCTATGTTGGAGCCAATTAATTTTTCATGAATAATCCAATTCTTTTTCAGGGGCTTTTGATCTCATACAACAGCCTAAGAATATTAGCGAATATTCCAAGCACACTGTCTGCTTCTTTATGTTTGTTGATGAAGAAACAGAAGCTGACTTGAAAACTAATGGTGGTTTGGATGAGAGTAAGAAGATTGGAGTATGGAGAATTGCTGTTGTGCATAATCTTCCTTACACAGATGGTAGACGCAATGGGAAGGTAAATGTTTAAAATGTGGACAATATGTCCTTTGAGTTTAGATCAGAGTAAGAGAATCCTGAGTTTAGCACATGACAATGAATATATTCCACATTGCTTGATTTATTCTCTGAGAATGGAAACCAAGAAGTTTCATTTGGTCTTGACATAACCTTACAGAAAAGAAGTTAAGGCATCAACTTGATCCCACGGTATCCTACTATATATTAAATGCATATAAAAGAAGTTTTATGACTTTTCACTCATGTTATGCCTGTAACAGATCCCAAAGCTTCTAACACATAGGCTATTTCCCAATGCTCGTTTTTCTTTGTGGATTGATGGGAAACTCGAGCTTGTTGTTGATCCATATCAAATTCTTGAGAGGTACTTGGAAATTCTGTCTTATGTGTTGAAGTTACACTGGATTACATGATATCTGGCTGTGAGTCTAAAATTACTTTGTGATTACTCTCATAAATACTGTGATGTTCAAAATTTTGGCCCCTGGTTTGATAATCTTTTCCCAACTTGAGTTTAGCTTTCCTTGTGTCTTTTTTTTCAGTCTGCTTCAGGGCCAATGTTTGTTAACTCTAACTCTCTCAAGTCTTTCTTCAGGTTCCTGTGGAGACAAAATTCTACTTTTGCAATTTCTAGGCATTATAAACGCTTTGATGTATTTGACGAAGCCGAGGCAAATAAAGCTGCTGGAAAGTACGATAATGCCTCCATTGACTTTCAGGTTGACTTTTATAAAAAGGAGGGTTTGAACCCATATTCTGAGGCTAAACTTCCTATCACAAGTGGTAGGGTGCAAGATACTTGCTCGTGTTATTTTCTTTTGACCGTGCCTCGTTCAGCTTTAATGAAGTTGCTTTAATGGCCGCCTCTGCAGATGTTCCTGAAGGATGTGTAATTATAAGGGAGCATATTCCTATTAGCAACCTCTTTGCTTGTCTTTGGTTCAATGAAGTTGACCGTTTTACTTCCAGAGACCAAATCAGCTTTTCAACAGTTAGGGATAAGATTGCGGCAAAGACAAATTGGACTGTGAACATGTTCTTGGACTGTGAAAGGCGCAACTTTGTTGTTCAGGTATTTATTTTTCTGTTTTCATTTATGTTCTGCATTCTGAAATATGCTTAAGTAATGTAATGCTGGAAATTTATCAAATTGACTCACTTTTTTCAGCTATGAATCATTCGTTACAGTTTAGTTTCAAACTTCCTACAATGCAACTAATTTTTCACGCACATATTTTCTGAAAATTGCATATGTTTGTTGGTACATACTTGATGCCAATGGCAGCCTCTGTATGTTGTAGCAGCTACTATCTTTCCATGTTGATGAACTTATAAAAACCTCATTGAATCTCCAAAATTTCAGTGCTTGTTTTCTTAATGGAGAGCTGTAATCTTTTTTGTTTAAACAAGCTGAAAAATCCTCATTGAATCTTCAAAATTTCTAGGTTTTGTTATGCCTCAGGATTGGTAATCTGTGTTTCAAACATGCTTCATTCATACTACATGATTAACTGATTCTTTCTCCCTTTGCCTTCTTTGGAAGTTGGTACCACTCTCGTCACATGCATCTTAGGCAAGGATTCATTTCTTGCATATTTTAAGATTGTGTCTTAAGCATACCATGATCGAATTTGCGTGTGGGATCTGCTAGAACCTGCAACCTAAACATCAAAGTTTTCAAAAAATAAAAATCTTCATTTCTTTATTACTATGGTTTGATTTCTTGACTCAACCTCCCCCTCTCTCTCTGCGATGCACTTCTCTTTCCCCTATTTGTTACTTGCAGCAATATCATAAGGAAGTCTTAGCGCTCTTGGCTCAGATGGCTCCTCCTGCCATTTATCCTCCCCCACCACCATCTTTCTATCCAACTAGGATATTTTCACTCGAAACTTCAGGTGAAAGTGTTGTTAGTGCTCCTCTAAGGAAGTTCTCACCACGACGTGGAAGAGATCGGAGGTCAAGTTCAAGGCGTCGCCGCAAAATTGTTAAGGAAATGGTTTAAAATTGAATTTTTGTTGAGGCAAGTTACCATTATATTCCCTCCCCACCTTCAGAAATATTCATCCAGGGGTTGGAAGATCATGCAAGAGTGTTGTATTTCTGTTCCATGAAAACTACAGTCCTTCCAATTTTTTCTTTCACTTCATAACTTTGGCAATTGTCTATTTTCATTCATTTTTTGTTGTATATAAGATATAGTCCCAAATAATTATTAATATATATGGGTTACCACCAAAATCCTCCTGTGGCAGCCCATTTTGTTAATTCATGATGCTATCATAGCAGCATTAAATATATCAGTATTATTCTTGCCTCATGCGTATGATGATACAATATAATACAAAAATGATACAAAGAAAACTTGAAAATGGGTTAAAGTTTTGACAACTATCAAATTTTATACAAATCTACCTGAAAACTACAGTTCGGATTCAAGAACAATCCTAGAAAAAGCATAAAGTTTGATCAAAATCTGCCCCGTCAAAATCTCTTCCTTTATTTGTCAAAGGAAAGCAACTGTTCTGCCTCCCATGGCCCTGACTGTGCTACAAAAATGAATCTCAAGCAATCATGATCTTGACATTCACAGCGTGCAAAAGCAGCAATCAGGCATGAACTCTCCAAAAACGAACAAAACTGTATGTTACTTTTAAACGTTCTTTGAAACATAACGTAATCAACAATGGAAATTGCAAATTTATACTACAAATTCTTGTTGAAGTCAGCGGAAATGTCCCTGTCCGAACTACTCGGAATCTGCCACGTGTTCTTGAAAAGGAGGAGCGGGTTTTTTCATGTCTCGGAGATGGTCCCAACAGATCCTTATCTTGGGTAAAATCCCAACAAGGCAGAGAATCTTCAGAAACAAATCTCCATAAAAACTATTGAAAATTCTTTTCCTTTTCATCAACTTCTTCATCTTCGGCTTCCTAAAATGAGCTTAAGGTTTGTGTTTCATTCCCTACAGCCACCCCTAGTTTAAAAAACACTTAACAACCGTCCGCTCGTTTTTAGGAAGACAAAACAGAACTCACGAAAATGTCAACAACATCATCATCATCGTCATCGTCACCCTTCATGGTCATCTGTCTACTCCATTCGGTGATCGCCTTGTCAAGCGGCGCGCTCATGATGTTCAACATGAAGGAAATCTACACCTTCACGCATGGGATCGAGACCGCCATGAAACTCCTGGGCTCGACCCCACATGATCAGCTCCTTATCCGGACCTCTGATTCTTTCTCGGGTTTGCTCTAGTTCGCGATTGGGTTCTTTTTGTTTATGGTCTCTTCTGTTAAAGACAAAGAGTTTCATTCCTTCTTTGCCAAAGGTTGCACTGTTTTGCATGTTATCATGGCGATGTGGAGGTTCTGGTTCGAGAGAAGGGTGGAGGATTTGGCTTGGGATTGCCTCAGGCAGACTGTTGGCGACGCTTTGCTGGCTCTTTCTTGGGTATTCTTTTTGGTTTACTCCTGGAGAGAAAAATATGATTAGATTTAATCATTTAATCTTTCTGGTTCAATTTACATTTTCTTTTTTGCTGCTTCTTTATAGTTGGTCTTTTGATTTTGTAATTTGCAGGTGTACATTTTGTGAAGTTCTGTAATGTGGATCCTTTTAAAATGTAGTGTAGGATTATGCGTATGAATCAAAATTTGAGAAAATTTTAACCTGTGTGTTCTATTTAAACTTGAAATGATGCACATTCCGATTGTAGATCTTTCTTTCTTGGTGTTTTTTGGTAATTGGCTAATTACCTGCAATGTAATATGGTGATTTGTGAACGGAAATTGAAGCCAAGTCCTTTTGTTAAGGATTTGTGAAGCTGAAATCAGTGCTGCTTTTACCAGTGAAAGAGGTGGGGGGTGTAGAGGTGTATACTGTATTTTTCTGTTGTGTTCATAATTTGGTTGCAAATGATTTTGTCATGATCTTTAATTGTTTCTTTTGTCTGTCATTACCCATTTTGGGACCAGATAGAGTTCAGAAACTAGTAAGTTGCAGGAGTTATGCAGAAATAATGGATTATACAAAAAACAAAGTCATAGCTCGCCTGTGTAACTTTTAACATCTATTTGAGGTAGGGTATATTTGAAATCTTGATTTGGGTTTGGATGTATAAACTGAAAGCAGCTTGAGGTTGAGGAAACGGCCTAGTTGAAGGTCTATCTTAGATTCTTGGTAACTAGAAAAGAAGTGGCAGGAAGCAGTCATGGTAGTGAATTTTGAGCTGCAGAGTTCACCTTTCAGAGTCTCTCATAATCCTCCTAGCATTTTACTTCCAAATTAACTTTTTATCACTTTCTTGCAATGGTAAAAGTTGCTCCTTTGTGACCTAAAAGTTATATATTCAAGCAGAAACAAGCTTTTTCCTAATGCAAAAAGAAGACTGTACACACATAACCCTCTGCAGATCCCACAATGTGAGAGCCGGTTTGTCCTTTTTTATTAATTTTTTGTCACCATTTGTTGGGTTGACAAATTTAAATATATTAAAATATATGTAGATATTTTGTGTATAGGATATGATTGTTACTGTTATTATTCTTGCTCTGGTTGCCTTGATTATCTATCCATCTTCTATTCCAGTTAGCTGTCATAAGCTACTTGAACTCATTTGTACCGGACAAGCTTCCTTTTATCATGTAGCCTAGGTTTTCAATGAAATTCACCTCCATTAATGCTCCCCTAAAGATTGTTTGTACTTAGTTCTTTCTGCTAAAATCTTTGATATTGTGATATCTTCATGGTACAACATCGATTGAAAGAGGCTAAGTTGGTGAGGATTGCTGAATACTCTATTGTTTAAGTTCTATAAATATGTTTTCTTTAAGCTGTAATTGCTGATGGTGTTGAATTATCAGTATTCAAATGATCAACATAGGATTGATTGAATTAATTCTTATATAATGTTGATTCTCTTGAATTCCTATTTCATATCGATATGCTGTTAGGCACTCCTCTGCAAGTAACTCCAGGTCCCGAGGATGGCACGAGTAGCTCGTAAGGAGAAACCCCAGCGCCACATCTATTTCTGAGCTTCGGATTGGCATTTCTCGCTTCAATCTCTTTCTCCACCATTCTCATGTTCATTGAAAATCTGTAGAATGCCTCAGTGATCTCCGGATCCCCTCTCCATGTTGAAAGGTCTTTCCTATCTCCTAAATACTCTTCATCCGGTGAATGCGTGGATAGAATATCAAGCACAGACATTAAAAATGTCATTTCTCGTAAACTTGGCAAGGATGATAAGTAGTACTGCTCCGGATCCGCGAGGAAAGTTGAGTACTCCGGATCATGCTCATTCGGCACCAGCCGCCGCATGTATGCTGGACGCGCGGGAACATATCCGCCGTAATGATACTGTCCGAAGTTCAAAGCTGCGTGTTCTGCCGATGCAACCCAGATGATGGTTGCTAGAATGGAGACGAGATCCTCTGGAGTTGAAAGCCTGGGCCACCAGCTTTCATGGCGGATATCGGCATGGCCTTCATTGATGGACTCATAGTACCAGGCATTGAGTTCTGTATCAGATCGAATACTGCTTGCGTCTGGGTAGTAATAATCCACGTAGTCCCTAACCAATTTCTCAATGGCGGACCATATCAGCAACCCATCATTGGCGTATGGGTAGTCTTCAATGAGGAGCTTTAGGCCATGCGGCTCCGTTGGGTCTGGTACTGCAATTCCTCTGCATTAGAAAAGTGAAATTCAAGTTACATTTGTTTCAAAGTCACAACAGTTCTCATCTGCATTAGAACATGTGATCCAACCATTTATGTATAAAATTCGTATTTGTGTTAAAATTCGTTCGACATGTCAAACAAATTTTTTTTTTTAATTTTTATTACATTCATATATGTACCTTCGAATGAGGTCAGCTGGGAGGCTTTCCATGTCAAAGCTCCAATTCTTGTCAGCGAAAGAAGTAATGTCCACCGAACATTCTTTAGTGGAGAAGAGGGACTCAATTATTCCGTCGGCGCTAATGAGAAGCTCACGAGCTCGAGCATTTATCTCCATTGTGTATCGCATGTGAGGATGAAGCAGCTTGTGAATTGGGTGCATTGCACTTAAATTCCGATGAGCTGATATGATAAATGGTTCCATGCATGCATGAGTTCGCAACCTGTATAAAATCATGACGATCAACTCTTTTATTAGAAGCAAATTCTCATCAATTTAGGGTTCAGCTGGAATCAAATGTACCCTCGGTAATGGCACGATTTGAGCATTTTTTTTGGTCCCAATCTTCCTAGAAGACGCATTTGGGCCACATGGGATGGGGCACGGTGGGAGCTTAGCACTATTCTGCAAAGGGTCCAGTGTGCAACCAGACTTTTTTTTACCGCTCTCTCATCAATTTTTTTTTTTTCACGTTTGTTTTTTATTTTGAGTTTTTTTAACTTATTTTTATTCTATATAAATTTTAGCTTAATATCTTTAATAATTATTTTTTCTCATTTCATTTCATCTCATTGTCATCGCTATGTTTGCATCGAAATACATATTTTATTATTAATTTTAATCTCATCATTATAATACCAAATTTCACTGTTATAATAATTAATTTCACATCAGCTATTGTTTTTAATCTTACCGTCCATCCAATCTAATCTTTAGCTAAAAGTAAGCTGTCAATTAAAGTTGACAAGTGTTGCATTGCATAGCATACCAATGCTGAATCAATTCATGAGCTCCAGAATCGTTTGAGCAGACATGGGCTTTAGCTAGTTGCCATTGCCAGCAGGTTGTGGCATCAACTGGAGGGGTAATAACCTGCTTCGAAGGAATAAAAGGGTTCATCGGAGGCAAGCTGAGCTCAATGGCAATTGGCTTCAAAGTTCCCATCTTCGTCAAGAAGAAAATTGTTCGAGTTGCATAGGCTTTCCGATCAGGGTGAGCATTTATGCTGTTGAGAAATGGAAGATACGTATCGTGATAGTCCAATATGAACAACTTATTCTCTTCCATTGCCTGCAGAAATTCAAAGATAAAAACATAGGATCCATGAATTAAAGATAAAATGATAATTTAATGCACAAAGTTTTCATGTCATGGGATCCAAAAAAAAAAGCATGTGTATGCAATTTTTTTGGCTACATTAAAGGCCTACAATTATTCAGATGTTAAATCAAGCAAGGGTCGCATGCAGATGGAGGATGTTTGATTAACATCAGTGGCCCATGTTATTGTCATCATGTTCAATACGTAATGCGAATAGTAACCACATATTCTGCTTATGGTCCAATTCGGCAGAACAAGAAACGATTACTACAGACAATACAGACAAGGTAGAGTGTGGACAAGCATGTTCATAAGTATTATAATTTCTATCAAGACAGCATCAGTCAACTTCTTCTCTTTTCTCTTACCTGATTTACGGACATCCCAGCAAGATGATGGCTGATGTGTTCTTCCCTTAACGCTGACTCTTGCGACCCATATATGGATGGATCTAGCTTGCTTTCCGGTGGAAAAACCTGAGAAGAAAAAAATTCATGTTTAGTTAAAATGTTCAGTTTTTCTTTATGTTCTCATTGGGTTTATTTTCCATACGAGGAAATTAACGATTGTACCTTAAGCCTTTCTATGCTTAAGGGATTCATGCCGGTAAGTGTCAGGCGACCAAATTCATCATCTCGTAAAAATCCCGAAGCAACTCCTGAAATTGATAACTCGGTTTCATCTCTTGAACTTTGACACGGTATGAATATGATTTTACATAAAATGAATAGTCAGATTTACTTACCGAAAACGATGTTTGGAGGGTCGAATTTGAAAGCATCTGCAGCGTTAAGGTTAATTGCGAAGTGTGTATTCTTTCGAGACTTTTTCTGCTGTGTCTCGGTGGAAGGATATTTCTGTCTGTAGAGTTCATTGACTTCGGACAACGAGTTTATAGCCTCACGCTCAGTTGAGGAATCTTTAAGGAAAGGAAATAAATTGTTGACAATGCCTTTCCAGCTTCCTGCATCAACTGTTTGTCTCTTCGCTTCTCCAAATGCTTCATCTCTCGGTACATACATTGGCATGGATTCATTGGTCGGTGCCTCTGCCTTCGGATCTGTGCCATTTCATCAAAATTAACATCATACTCAGCTTAAGTCTTGAATTAGCCTTCGATCACATAATAATTATATATACAAATTTAAGGGTATAATCGAGCCAAATAACTTAGCCAAGTTACTCGTATGTTACTTGAATTTGTTTAAATAATTATTTGAGTTTGCTTTCTTTATTTCCGATTGACCTCAAGTTGAAATTATTCAAATAACGAATTGAATTTGAGTATTTTAATATCGAGTTTGAGTAGCTCGCAAATTTAATTGAACTTTTTTATTATATATATTTATATTTTATTATTACTTATCATTTTACCTGCATAATATATTATTGAAAAATGATAAATTGAATTTATTGAATCAAGTTTGAGCTTATCGAGTCGAGTTCAAGTGACTTAAATATTTTATTAAGTCGAACTCGATTTTCAAAAATTAAATTCAATCGAGTTCGAATAAAATTTCGAATTCAAATTTTTTATTTGAAGTGAATTTGAAATTGATATTAAATTGTATTGATTCGACTCAATTACACCGTACTCTTGAGTCTTAAATGTAATCTCACTTGACTTAGTGCAGGGACGTCCAGTACGGCATCGTCTTGGATAAGGTCGATGCTCTCCTCCGAAAATAGGCCTTGCATATTCGGCTCCTTTATCAGGAAATCCCAAGTCATTGTAAACATCATAGTCATAAATTCTGTCCGACAATACCCTAATGCCTTCTCCATTGCCCCTTAGTTGCCTTAGTTCTTCCTTTCTCAACTCTCTGAGTCCCATCGGCGTTTCACTTGGTAAGAATGCCTGCCATTTCTCACCTAAATTAGTACATAATTTCTACGAGATTAATTACCCTAATTAAAAAGTAATTTTGTAAAATGTTCACCTTGTTAGAGAAGAAGATTCTTTTCTCCGGGTGGACTTTCTCTGGTTGAACCCAAGAGTGACAGTTAAAATGGACAAGTCCTTCAATGGTGATGCTTTCCAAATAGAACTCCTTCTGGTTCTTGTTGCTCACGAGAATAGCTCCGGGCACTCCGAAGTTTGCATCTACCAGAAATTGTACTCGATGACTGACTTTGTCGGCATTCATGTTCAGGTGTCTGGACCAGTCTAGTGTAGCTTCCTTGCTCGCCTTTGGCTCTCCCATCCCTACAGTGATTTAGAAAGATCAGCAATTAGCTAGATCAGTAAACAAAACTCCATGCTTCTAAGAGTAATTTAGAATTTAGAAACCAATAATTGGATAGGAGAGTTTGCGGTTGTTTCAATCTCTTTTCATGTAAAATCCAAATGAAGATTTGTTGGGTATAAGTAGACCCTTTCGACCCCAAAAGCTAGTTTAAAGGCTGAGTGAATCCTAATAATTTTTCTTTGACTAAAGCGTTAAAAAAACTCTCGAATAATAAAGGATTTTGCAATTGAGCCGCTTTTTTTTTTCACAATTAATTGAACCTTTATTTTTTCAATTTCACTCTACTGAAACCTTATTTCGAAGGAAACAGTTAAGTCAGTTTTTTTTGGCAATGTGTACTGTACAAATTTAACAAATTTTTGTCCACAAAATGGCTTAATTGAGTGAAAATTAAAATGCAATAGCTTAATTGATTGCGAAAAAAGTTAAGGGCTCTCAATTGCTAAACTATTGTTTTCAAGGGTCTTTCTAACCCTTTAACCTTTTTCTTTTTATACATCACATCAAATTTTAGGAGGAGCACTTTTCTACCGGTAACATAAGAAGATATAAAAAATTTGATACTAATATTGAGTATTATTGGGTTTCACAATCTCAACAGCTAACTTAAAAGATGAAGTTTTTCAGACTTTTAAGCACATATCCAATTTTTTTCACAATCGAAGTATGAACCCCAAAAAGCCTTGCACCTGAAAATTTGTTGTGTTATTTTTTTTCCATTTTGCCTTGTCTTCACCTCCCTCAATAGATTTCTCCAAATTGATCAGTTTAACTTTTGTGTTACATTAATTATATTGAAGTCAAGTATCTTTTTCAAAATGGAAGAGAAGGAAGAGTTGAATTTTTTTTGTTATTAAAAGTTTAGAAGTAAGGAATGTTACTTATCTCCAAACTTAAGACATATCATTAAGCTATACTGAGACTAAAGAATTTATTGAACTATTCATTTACAATTTTTTTTAAATTTACGGATCATGAAAATTAGAATTTGAGTGTTTTACGTTCAAAATTCAAACCTTAATCACTACCAGTAACCCTCGAGTGCAATTAAAATTTTTTCTCCATTTGATTTAGTGCTGAAATTTCTCGAAGAGCAAAGTATAATGGATAGGAAATGAAGGAAACAGTGCTTACTTGGGTCGACATCAGTGCTAACAAGCTGAAAAAAAACCCCTCTCTGAGCATTATCGGGTCTGGGATCCCACCAATGAAACATCATCTCCTTCATATTTTCCACGGCATCGTACTTAACCGTTACCTGAGCTGTAACGGCGAATTGCTCTGGAATTTCCGGGATAGCCTTCACCGAATCGAGCTCAATGAGCTGAGTCGCCATGGGAACTGCAGCAGCAGCTGCCACAACCTTTCTCAGTTGCACCACTCTTCTCTTGTATGAATTAAACAAGGAGGTAGAAGGAGAAAGACTGGAGTTTTGCTGCTGATGAGAAAAGCTGTAGTAATTAGAAAGCAAGGATTTTGAAGGGATCATGTCCACCTTGGTTCCCGCCATTGATAGAAATGGTTCTTAATCTGTAGTCTGATCTCTTTTGATGGTGTTGCTGGCTGCTTTCATCAAGCATGTTACCCATTTTATAGGAAGATGGAACTGAACTTGAAGCAACTACAAATCTATGTAAACTTCTGGCTCAGCTTCCATAAAAAATTCTCAAGTGTGGTTCACGTGTTCCTGCGACACGTTCTACATAATTTTCTGAATTTACACGGAACTGTTGAAACTTTTTCATTTTTCATTGACTACCATTTTCTGGCTAAAATATTTTTATGGGCAGGAGTATTTAGATTTTATGGGCAGAACTAGGGAGTAATTGAATTAAGTCAAGATGATTCAGTATTAAATTTGTGTTTGATTTGATTTGAAATTTTAAGATTCGAAGTTCAGCTCGAATTTAATTTTTGAAGTTCAAACTCAATTTAATAAAATATTCGAATCATTAAAACTCGATTTGATAGATTCGATTTATTAATTTTTAATTATATAGTTTGAAGATAAAATAGTAAACTAATAATAAAATAATTTAAAAATATATATTAAAAAAAGATTTGATGAGTCTCTCGAGCTGAGTATTAAGATACTCGAACTCAATTCTATATGTTATTAGGATAACTTGGGTTTGAATTCAATTCAAAAATAAATTAATTAAACTCAAATAATTATCGAATCGAATTTAAATAATTTATGAGCATCTTGACTTATTTACACTTCTAAAATAAATTAAGATTATAATACATACTCACTTTTATTATTTATTTATTATTTTAATATTCTTAAAAATTATGTGTCATAATTTAATCTTTCTTGCAAAATTTAAAAATTATAATGACAATAGATTCGATAATATTCGTAACCATAATCTCTTAAAAAGGACTGTCCTCGGCATTGTTTTTGGTCTCAACCAACCGGTATCCGAACCCACTGGATCGACTAATCCGGTTTCGGAGTGGGTCCCGGGGTAAAGGTTTTAAACTCCTCCCAACGGGCTTACGGGGGATCGAACCGTGGTCCGCCCTACCAAGTCTAGCCCCTGGCACCACTAGACCAAGACACCGTTGGTAGACTGTCCTCGGCATTGTTGCGTGATGGTTGAAGTTTCCTTTACCGAACGTGTGACATCGACCATGGATTGTGATGGAACAAATTTCAAACCACATACTTCAAAAAAAAATTTCAAACCACATAAAATATCAGTGTGCTTAATTTTTGTTTGTTTGTAAAAAGTTTTGTGGTCAGGATTTTTTCTTTCATAATTTCAATTGTCTAATAATTGTTGAAAAACAAATTAAAGTATTCATATGCCCTGCATGAATTCGATTTAATGAAAAAAGCATGTTCTTTTCCTTCAAATAATTGAATTATAATCGTTTTTTCCTCGAATAAAAAAAAATGAAATTGCGACGTCGACTTATATATTGTTCATTTTCATTTGTATAAAAGTCTAAATCTTAATTCTCTTAAGATAATAACTGGTATATAATTGCATTTGATGGCATGCTTTAAAAACCATTAAATATGTAGCTTCATTTCAGCACATTTGATTAGGCCATGTATGGTTTTTGCTTTCCTTTTTCATTTTTTTGCTTAATATATTATTTTATTTAATTTTTCACATATTTACGTACATGTTGTTGTAAAATTATTTCTAAAGCATTTTGAAGATGTTGGATACATGGGATGTTTCGACCCACATTTTAATTAAGATCTTTAATAAAAAAATTAGCTAGACTTGTATATTTTGAATTTCTTGCTTGTTGATAGACCTAACAATTCATGCTCCTATAATGTAAAATTGTGTTTATATTGTTTAAAATACGAAAAATTACTATCGATAGACCAAACACAAAATTTTTATTTTACCTTTTATCATATTTATATACAAATTTTTATATAATTTTAGTGTATGTCACTTTCATATCTTTTATTCGTGTTCTGTCAAAATTATACCTGATCTACTTGTAACTCGTGTAATCCGTCTCAACCTTGAATTCTGCTTTGCTTGCTTGTTTGCTTAATCCAATATATCTTTTTTTTAATTCCCTTTGAAATTAATATTTCATCGCAAAATTAATGCAAAAAACATATTTTATCATAAGGAAAAAAAAAAGGAACATACAATCAATTATTGGAATTAGGCAAGCTTGTCTTCTTTTAATCATATAAGAAAATCAAATTGAAAAAAATAAAGCAATAGTTCTACTCCTATACATGTCAAAGAACACTGACCTTCAGAAATCAAGTTTGATCTTATCCATAAAATCAATCTAATTAAAATCATATAATTTAAAAATGGTGAGAAAGCTGAAAGCAGGTGCTGCCACGTTTGTGCCTTCGTTGGTGAACGCGTTTATGCTCTTTCTTGCGGCCACATGTTGCTTTTTTTTTTTTCATCTTTTGCTTCATGCTCTAATGGTTTGACAATTTTGATATTTTCACAAATCTTTTTGCACTGTTTGTTGTTATGGAAAAAATAATTTTGCTCCCGTCCATTGGTGTAATTTTCTTTTCTAATCTGTCAGCCTCATCACATGTGGGCCCGTTGTTTTTGTGGAATAACGTCTTTGTCCTCAATTCATTTCCATCTCTCTTTTTTTTTAAATGGTTTGTTTTGTGAATAAACCTTGAATTTGTTTTCATTTTTGTCTTTTCGAATTAGGTGTACAAAAGTTAGACCTGGCAAATCTAGACACGACACGGGTGACACGACACGAAAACGATACGAAAAAACCGTGTACGTGTTTGAAAAATTCGTGTTTCGTGTTTATCCGTGTCGACACGAATTTAGATACGGCAATTTTCGTGTTTAGCCGTGTCTGACACGGCTAAACACGTGTAAGACACGGAAACACATTTAAAAATTTTGTGTTACACGAATACACGATTAACACGTACACGACACGAAAACACGTTTAAAGAAAATCGTATTACACGGATACACGAATACATGAATACACGTATAAGACACGATAATCATATATGTTTTTAGTGGGAATTGAACCTTGACCAAAAGTAAAATACATAAGTGTTTTACCAAATGAACAATTGTAATATATTAGTATAATGTGTTATGAAAATTAATTTATGGTTAAGATAATAAAATTTTATAAATTTTGAAAATAAAGTATTAAGAACTTAAGTTAAGAACTTAAATACAATACTATAATGTATAAATATACATGATATTTTTTATTATAATGTATAAAATATAAATATTGTATTATACTAATAAAAGATTGTATAATTAATTAATTATTTTATGTCACGGACACTAACTGTATCACATAATATTCATAAGAAATTAAGAGTTTACACTTTACAAAATTACATTATTCAGTATACTAAAAGATTTTATAGTTTATTAATTTACTCTATATCAATTATCACATTATAGAAAATAAAATAACATAATATTAACATACAAATTATTATAGTAAGAATAATATTAATATACTTATTAATGATTTATTGATTTATTTTATATACTTAATCTTAAATCATAGTCATATGATGACACTGAATTGATGAATGTTAGTCATATTATGGATTGTATGGATTGAAAATATTATTATTTTGTTATATTTGTTATTAATATTTGAATGTTAATTAATATAAATGTAAAAAATGTAAAAATATTTTTTTTATCATTTTTATTATATTTTATTTTTAATCGTGTCATTCGTGTCTATTCGTGTCGTGTCAATTTCGTGTTATTTTATCTAAATCGTGTCGTGTCGTGTTAATCGTGTCGTGTCGTGTCGTGTAACACGATTAATTATCACGTATCAATCGTGTCGTGTCACGTGTTACACGTATAAAAAAAGTATCATGTTTCGTGTTTACTATTCAGACACGTTTTATAATTCGTGTCGTGTTCGTGTTTTGATAATTCGTGTCGTGTCTGAACTCGTGTCGTGTCGTGTCGTGACACGGAGACACGGATTGCCAGGTCTAACAAAAGTCTATCTTCCAACTCATGTGGGTCCTTTCTTTACTTCTTCTGTCCTTTTCTGCTGTTTTGAGATTTCTTAGAATTACTTTTTTATTTTTTAATTTTATTTTTTCATCTCTTATCGTACATGGGAAAAAGGAAAGACAGGGTAAGAAGGATCCAAAATATATACTTTTACAGACTCGAAAAAAGAAAAAAAAACGCCCACTTGATTATCTTTTTTCACCGTCATTTTGATAGGGATCGACAACAATTCATTCCTTTTTAAACCACAGAAGAATAAGAAATAGAAGCAAAGACGAAGCGTCAGCCAATTTATGCTAAAATCCATATTAAAAGTCTGCCAACAAAGGCCAACCTCGAACGCCCCCAATCGATTTCGCGAGTACTGTCAATGGCAGATCGTGCGACAGAGGAGAGTCGGTAGGAAACGAAATGTTGACGGTCATTTTATCTATGAAGATGAAGAGCTTGAACCCATCTGTTGACACCTAATTTTGTCTCATTTTTGTTATTATTATCATTATTATTTTCTTTATTATTATTATTATTATTATTATTATTATTTTCTTTATTATTATTCTTATTATTACTATTATTATTATTTTTATTTTTATTACTTTTATTATCATTATTATTTTTTTTTCTTTGTTTTTTTGGTCTAATCTGCCATCAGTCCCCTGTCACCCATCCCATCACCGCCGGCCACCAGTTCCTGTCACCACCCCTGCCATAGCCTCCCTCCCGAGGCTGTCCATCAACCCTGCCATTCCCAAACCCCATATACTGGTCCCCCTACAAAGGCTTCCCAGAAGCCTCAGATCGAAAAGGGGAGACAATCCAAAGGAACCTAGCGCCCCCCACCACCGTGAACCAGAGTCCCTCACCAGAAGGCACACGACAACCCAACCGGCACCTCCTCTACCTCTGTCGAAAACACCAAACCAGATCAGCCTCCAACACCGCCATCCTCATCACTTGAGACCCAAAAAACCCTCTTGACCATCGAGCCTCACCCAAACCCAACTCTGCCCCAACGCCGAGACACCACCACCATTACCCAGTAGCCTTCACCACAGAAATCCAAACACAACCCACTTAGTCACCACCACCTAAACCAACCAAGACCCTTAGGGAACCCTAGATCTTGAAATCCCGAACCCTAGATCTAAAAAACTTAGATCTTAAACCTGCAAAGAAAACAAAAACCAAAAGGAAACAAAACACAATAGATCCGCAACCATCATCATCACAAAAACATCCGAAACCAAAAATAAAAAAAAAGAGAGAAAAAAACAGAAAAAGGGTTTCGGTTTCGTTTAGATCTGGGGGATTTAGGGTCGATTTTGAGAAATCCGAGGCTAGAAACGGAAAGAGGAGGTGGAGAAGCTTCTGGAAGTGGGAAGCTTTTTCGTTTTGGGCCACCGGCGACGGCGGCCGGCAGCGGAGGACGGCGGCTGGTAGCTGCCGGAAATCTCCCCAGCCGAGAGTAGGGATGGCAATGGGTACCCTATAAACGGGTACCCGGTGCTACTCGACCCGTTTAAGTAGGATTAGGGTAGTGTATAATTAGGTTCGGGTAGGGTTCGGGTAGTGAAATTACTACCCGTCACGGGTTAGGGTAGGGTTCGGGTAGTTACCTTAGGGTACTCGCTACCCAAAACCGATTATAAATAATAATTAATTAATACAATACTTGTATTTTTTATATATCAATTATTTATTATTAATGTTTTATTTAATTAAATTAAATCATTATATATTATAATTATGATTTTTAACTTTAATTTATTTTTATGAGTTAAATTAAATTTATTAATATAATGTTTTAATTAAGTTATTCTAAAATTAATTTTAATTTTAAATTTAAAAATCAAACTTTGACTTAATAAACGGGTAGTTAAACGGATTCGGATAGTTAAACGGGTATTTATATTTTATAGGGTTAGGATTCGGGTAGCATAAATAAAAATAATCGGGTAGTTAATCGGGTTAGGGTATTATTAAAGTTAATCGGGTTCGGGTTCGAGTATCCCAAATCTAGCAGGTACCTGACCCGTTTAGATCCCTAGCCGAGAGCCTTAGGGACTCTGATTTTTTTTGTGTAAAGGAGAGAAGAAATGAAAGGATAAAAAAAAGAGGTCTTTTATAGTGCAAAAAAAAATTTTGGTTGACCCGCGTGCGACCCGGATCCGACCTGGGATCTGCGTGCCCGGCCAGGAAGAAGTAGGGTCCGTGCGTCCCCCCGTGGATCCTACCCAACCCGATCGCGCCCGACCCGCAGCCAGCTGACCCGCATGCCAGCCTCGCCTGACCCGGGAGCACCTCGCCGAGCCGACCTGATCTGCCTTCTTTGGGCCACTTAGAAGGCTGCCAGGCCCGCGCCCTTTAGGCTTGATTTGGGCTACTTTGAAAGACTTTTTTTTTTAGTTTTAAAACCCACTCACTTTGATATAATTTCCTTCCTTCTTTCAGCCTTTTGTTTATTTTTATTTTTATTTTTATTGTATTATTATTGTTATTGTTATTATTATTATTATTATTATTATTATTATTATTATTGTTGTTGTTGTTGTTGTTGTTGTTGTTGTTGTTGTTGTTGTTGATTGACGTTATGGTTGTTGTTGTTGTTGTTGTTATTATTATTATTATTATTATTATTATTATTATTATTATTATTATTATTATTATTATTATTATTATTATTATTATTATTATTATTAATGCATGTTGTAAAATAAAAGTTTTTGAAAAATTTTCTTTTACTTCTATTTTCATTAATTATTATTGATTAGAAAATGTATTTAAAAATAATAAAATTTTAATAATTAAACAATGGTCCGATGATGGGACGTTATGGAAGTCACAAGTAGTGATTCCTTAACTGATCCCTAGGTGAGAAGAATTGTACCAAATGTTGTTAAAAGTATTGGAATATTTAGTATGATTTTTCAATAATTTATTCTTCTGTTAAAAATAAAAATA
Organism: Heritiera littoralis; assembly: GCA_031772115.1. Classification (NCBI taxonomy): domain Eukaryota; kingdom Viridiplantae; phylum Streptophyta; class Magnoliopsida; order Malvales; family Malvaceae; genus Heritiera; species Heritiera littoralis. Next base: position 1,669,122 of record JAPDPK010000026.1, on the reverse strand, counting down.
AGTTTTTAAAAGAAAATTAATAATAAATTTTAAATTCAATTAAATATATTTCCGATGATGGGATGTTACGGAAGTCACAAGTAGTGATTCCTAGCTGATCCCTAGGTGAGAAGAATTGTACTAAATGTTGCCAAAAATATTGGAATATTTAGTATGATTTTTCAATAATTTAATTTTTTGTTAAAAAATAAAAAATAAGTTTTTAAAAGGAAAACTAATAATAAAAGTTAATTTCAAAATAAATGAAATATTTTTCCGATGATGGGATGTTATGGAAGTCACAAGTAGTGATTCATTAACTGATCCCTAGGTGAGAAGAGTCTACTAAATATTGTCAAAAGTATTAAGGTATTTAGTATGATTTTTCAATAATTTAAATTTTTATAAAAAAGAAAATGAATAAGTTTTGTTAAAACAAAGAAATATAAATAAATCAATAAATAAATAATGAAAGTTAAAATTAAAAATTTATTTGCATCATATATTATTTGTTTGAATCATATGCATTCATTTAATTTTCAAATAAACGTGAATCTACCGAGGATGAGATTCTATAGAAGTCACAAGTAGTGATTCTTTAGAAATCTCTAGGTGAGAAAAATTATTTCAAATGTTGCCAAAAGTATTGAGGTATTTGATTTAGTTTTTCAATACAAAAAGGTTCACATTTATTTTTGAAAAATAAAATTTAACTTTTTTAAAATAAAACAAAAATGATTTTTTACAAATGAAAAATAACTTTGAATAAAAGGAATAAAATTGGTTGCAATAAAATAGAAATTATTTTTAAATATTAATTCAAGATCATTTTATTAAAACAAAAAGGATAACATATGATTATTATGGTATCGTTTTTTAACGGGCGTCGTGGGGGTGCTAATCCTTCCCCACGCGTAACCGTACTCCCGGACCCGATTTTATTTTCGCAGACCAAAAATTGTCTTTTTAATAAAACTTAATTAATTTTAAGATTTTTTTAGAATGACAAGATTTTCAGGTGACCAATCACACCTAGTCAAAAAAGATTGGTGGCGACTCCCACTGTTTTTAACTGTTTTTCAAAATCGTCGAGCGCGAAACCGTTACGACAGCTTGGCGACTCCGCTGGGGATGCTTTTTGAGAGTCAAGCCATTTATTAATCATGTGTTATCCTAAGTTTTAATTTAAAGGTCTTAACTAATATTTAAATTTAATTTCTTTAATTTAAAATAATTAGTTGCATTTGTGTTTTAATTATGTTGATTATTTTATGGCATTCTTTATCTTGTATATATTATTGCTAATAAATTATGGGGCATCTAGGATAGGGGTTATGGTATGATAAATGTTTGATGTATTCCCTCATACACACACTTGCACTTGCATTTGCATGACATGAGCTCTATACCCGGGTTCCGTCCTTCTTAGGAGGGACTAGAGTACCTTTGCTCTCGTGAGGTAATCACCTCCGCAATGGCAAGTGAAATACTCCCGCTCAAATTAAATCTTACTAGTCCAGTGCGGATGACAGTGAGATATAATTTAGGAACCTTTAAATCTTTATAAATCCCAACCCAGCATGTAAAGGACCCTAAGAAACCAGCTTTAGGTAGAGCCATGCCCCAAATTCTGTAGAAATTACCCTAAAATTAGGACACGAGGGAACACTATTCGACCCATTTTCTCATGTCAGTAATAAAGGTACAATCGATTTTGATTTGAATTGTATATAATTTAAGTTTTTGATTTTTTTCTAAAAAAGGGAATTTTGTAAAATAAAAATGAAAAAACTATATTTTCTTTATAAAAGATCTTGTAAAAAAAAAACCACTTATTTTTGAAAAAATAAAGATGTGTGATAAAAATAATAGAACAACTATGTAACTTTTCTTTCAAAAATACAAATAATTCTTCATTCTTTTTTTAGAAAAGGGGATTTTTTATTTTTTTTGAAAATAGGTTCATTAAAATAGGAACTAATAAAAATACATTCTCCAAAGCAAGAGGAAGAAAAAGAAGTTTTGTGTATATTTGGTTACAATATGTTTTTATATATAAAAATAAAAAAGGTTTTAATTTCTTTCACTTTTCTTTCCTTAAAAGAAAAATATAAAATAATAAAATGTCGACAAACTTCTCTTTTTACAAAAAAAAATAAAAAATTTTAAAAAAAATGTCTCTTTCACTAAAAATAATAAAAAGAAATTCAATTAAGTTTTTTTAATTTAAAAAAAATAAATTCTTTATTCTTTATTATTCTTTGAAAAATTTTTTAAGATAAAGTCATAAAAAAGGAAAAGTAAAGGGGTTTGAGTAGAAAATTAATTAATCTTTCTTGGAAAAAGAGTTAGAATAAAATGAGAGAATGAATGAAAAAGAGTTTTTTGTTTCTTTTTAAAGTCAAAATAAATATTGAAGGTTAAACAAAAAAATGAATAATTGATTTTCCTGTATAGAATTTTCAAAGAATAGTTTGATATGTAAAATATTTTTAGTTGCGCAAGAAGCTTAATAAAAATGTAAAAATGCTTGTGAAAAATAATTTAAAAAAAAGGTTTGAAACTAAAAATAAAAATTGTTTTTAACCTTCTCATTTGCAAGAAATTTTTTTAATAAAGGTAAACAAAAAAGTTAACAAAAGTTTTCCTTGAATTTGTTTGGTGTATAATTTCAAGAGTACTTTGATACGTAAAAAAAGAATGAAAAAGAAATAAATTTTTTGGTACAATAAAAAGTGAACATGAAATGTGAAAATGGTTAGGTAAAAGAAAAATTGAGAAAAAAACTTTTGGTGGAAAAATTTTTTTTAAGGAGTTTCAGTTTTCTTCTTTTCTCTTAGCGTATACATTTATGATAGAAACATTGCCTAAGCATTGTACATACAAAACCCACTTCTTTTTCCAAACATCTCAGTGTCTCATGTTATTCTTGCTTCTTATCATTCATTTCATCCATGCATTTGTAAACTTGCCATATGCATCTTATCATCAAGCAAGTTAGGTAGTCATATATAAAAAAATCCAAAAAAAGAGAAAAAAAAAGAAAAAATCAAAAAAAAAGAGAGAAAAAAATCAAACTTCACCTTATTCACATTGAGCGTACATTACATTTCATGGAAGCATGTTTTTTAGTCCATCCCATTGTATCATATCTCATGCATTTCATATCGCATTTCAGGGTGAAAGAAATTCTTTCTGATTTTTATGAAAAAGGAAACTTTTTGGAACATTTTGTGGGGCATAAAATGATTCTTTGATTTTTTAACTTGTCATTTCTACATGTTTCAGATTTGATTTTCCAAGTTGATATATAAAGTTGTCAAACAAGAGGGAATTTTCAACAAAGATTTTTTGTGTATTTTACTTTGCTATGCCATTAATTGTTGTAAATAGATTTTTTGAAAATATAGTAGAAAATTTTTCATGTACATTTTTTATTTTGATTTGTCATTATATTTGATATATATAAATGGCATTGATTGGTTCTTTCTGTAAAGAAATCACATTTTTTAATATATATATATATATATATATATAATGATTCAAATAAAGCCTCACATGACTAAATCAAATGATTAAAGAAGTTAAACAAAATAAAAAAATAAAGAAACTTTGAAGAGAATTTTGAAAAATTGGCGATCATTATCAGAAAAATTCATCCCATCAACTACCCTCTCCAATCATTTCCATGCTCCAAAATTCTTAAAATGCCTTCAGGCATTTGAGGGGCAAAAGCTTTGTTAGCTTTAAATTGCCATATATATTTTGAAATGACAAAAACTTAAGTAAGCTTTAATGTTTTAATTAATATTGTAAATTTTTCTTATCACACATGATTTTCTCAATCCATTTTCAAGTGATCATATCAAACATTAAGACCATGATTTAATGATACATCCCTATTGGTCTTAATACTTTATAAATGTTTTGAATATTTTAGAAAATCACTTGATGAATTTTTGGACCATGTTTTCATTAGAGAAGTCAAGAAAAACTCCCACAAAAATATCAAAACGTTTTGGGTTGAATTAAAATCAAAAGCCATATCATTTCTAACCCAAAAGTGCAGGAAAAATGCCCTCTGGAAGAAAAGGATCGATCCCATAAGGAAAGGGATCGATCCCTTTTTGGCAGAATGCCCTGGAAGCTTAAAATGAAGAAAAGGATCGATCCCTTTGGTAAAAGGATCGATCCCTTTAAGTCAAAAAGTCCCCAACGGCTAGTTTCTGTGAGATACAACGGCTAGTTTCTGTGAGATACAACGGCTAGTTTCTGTTTTGGCTCCAACCAATGTCCACAAACCATCCAAGGGACTATAAATAGAGGCTTAGAAGCTAAAGGAAGGGAGAGGAACAACCAAGCAACATCTTTCATCATCTTATTCATCTTCCTCAAGCCTCAACAACAAATCAAGAGCTACAAAGTCTTCATCTTCCATCATTCACATATCTCTTGTATTGTTTAGCACAAATCTTGTATAGGCTTTCACTTATGCCTAATTTCTGTAATCATTTGCCTACTTAGAGGCCTTCTTTGATTGCACCATTTGTAAACCAAATCATTCCTTGTAAAAGGGGAGGTTTCTCTTTAGCCTAAGAAAAAGAAGGAGGTTTCTCTTTAGCCTTAGAAAAAGAGGGAGGTTTCTCTTGAGCCTAGAAAGAGGGAGGTTTCTCTTGAGCCTAGAAAAAGAGAGAGGTTTCTCTTGAGCCTTGAAAAAGAGGGATTGTAAAGACAAATTCAAAGATAGTGAATTTGGGGAAAATCCTTAGGAGCGTCTCAAGGTAGAGGACGTAGGCAAGGTTGCCGAACCTCTATAAATCGCTTGCGTACATTTCTCTATCCTTACTCTCTTTACTTATTTGCAATTATAGTTTATTGTATTGAATTTATATTGTATAATTGTCTAGCTTAGAGAACTTAGAAAACACTCAAATAAGCTAGAGAATTTAGAAGAATCGAAAAACGGGCTTAAGGTTAGCTAAGAACCGATTCACCCCCCTCTCAGTATAGCCTATAAGAGCCAACAAGCTTGAACTCAAATGATCCATTTTCATCCGATCACAATATGCCATCGAAGTGTAATGACCTTTACCTAGGCAATGAACAATGAAACGATCAATTTGATAAAATTCATTTTTGGATTCCTTGAATAATCAAGTATGACACTTTTTTAAATTTGAATTTTGGTAATTTGATACGTATCAAAACTATGCCAGAAATTCATACTTGTCAGAATTGCCTAATTTTGTTTGAAGAACCATAAACCATGAGATTCCTTAGGCCATTTCTGAATCTTTGATTCATTCATGTGACTAAAACCAAGATTGAGGAGGACAAAGTATCATACCCTTAACTTGCCCAAATGATGCTATACCTTTTTCCTCTCTCGGTAAAAATACCATGAGCAATCCAAAGTTGAATATGCCAATTCCAACAGTTTTCACTAGCTTGTGGGCATTTTGTAGCAATGTTGTGTTGCCGCATGAGTTGTAAAAAAAAAGGAGAAGAAAAAACAAACAAAAAAAATTGAAACAAAAAAAAATGAAAAAGAAAAATCGATTGTGACATCATGCACTTAGGATATTCGAATGATTCCAAACAACACAAAAGAGAGAGGGAGAGAGGGAAAGAGAGAGAGAAGAAGAAGAAGAATAAGGAACCAAAATTTGAAAATATCCAAGAAATTCCATCTTGAAAGACAAAAAAAAAACAACAGAAAAACAAATATTTGACTTTTTTGACTCAAGAAAATTTTCGTCAATTTGAGTGACCATGTTTAAAATGACAAATGGCCTTCTTTCATCATCCTTTTCACTAATCTGAAATTTATCCATTTGCTACCCTCTTTGAGCCTTATAATTTTTTTCTAAATAAACCTTAACCAAGGATCACCCTCTACATTGGGGGGCACATATACAAAAACCTTCTCCAAGAGTACGAATGACCAGCCCCAATTCTAAGTCAAAATGGTTTATCATGCTAAGGGGCAAATGTGAGGTGAATTAGCTTTACAAATTTTGATTTCACTCCATAAAGTAAAAAAAAAAAGGAAAAAAACGAAGAAAAAGAAATTGCAAGAAAGAAAAAAAAAGAGAGAAGATGAAATGAAGGAGTGGCGGGATAAGAAATAAAGGAATAAATGACTTGAATAAGTCTTCACATTGTACTAAATGATCCTTGGTTGATCACCCTTAAACACATTTTTGGGCCTTATTATCCATTCTTTTAAAATCCCGAAACCTGGCCTACATTACGTACCTTGAAAGTCCATTTCGATCAAATGTGGATACTTAAACTGAAGAGGTTTTTCCTTGATGAATCATCATAACCAATGAGGCACTTAGCTCATTCTCAATTGAGATTATCCTTCAAGAATCTTCACAGTAAATTTTGGATGAATTTTGAATTCTTAAGTGCATGATGGAACAATCACACAAAAAAAAAGAAGAAAAGAGAATAAGGCTTTAGGGTGAAAACCCTAGAAGGGGCAGTCTATAGCAAAAGTGAAAACCTTTGAGGTCATTCATGGTGCTGGCAAGGTCAAACAAGAAGTGACATTGCGAAATAATTTGAAACCCATGACCATCCATAACCCTTAAGAGAAACAAGAATGTCTATTTTGATGATCCATTAAAGGGATTGATATAAAGTTTTGAACCTTCTCTCCATTCCCAAATAACTCAGCAAAAGCTTGAGCCCATAATGGCTAGTCTGGACAACTATGAAAATACATAAATTGAAAATTAAAGGAGTGTCAAATTTTGTCTGCATTTCAAGATAAACCATTTCGCAAAACCATGATTTTCAAGGAATTCATTATTTTTGAAAAACTTGTGTTTTATTTGTGAGCCTAGATGAGTGAGCATTCATCTCATTTTCTATCATGTTGTAAGCCTTTCTTGCCAAACCAAAACATTGATATGTGAAACCACTTGATCCATTTAATGAGAACAAATTACCTTCCCCCACACTCACCTAAATAGTAATCACCAATCTTCAAGAAACTCAAATGATAGTTCTTTGTTGCATTTGTGTTTAACTTTCTTTGATCATTATTGTGTGGGGCAATCTTGTGAAGTTAAGAAGTTTTGGATAGATAAACGTTTTCAAAAATAAAAACCGTTTATCTTTTGAATCTGAAAATGGAAAAGATGCTTGAGGCAATTTTGTTTGAAAATTTTTCGATTGCTAATTAAAATTTTGATAGTGTTTCAAGCAAAAATGAGAGAGAATTCAATAATTATTGTGGCGCAAAGAATTTCTTGTGCCATTTTAGGGGAAAATTTTGTTAGGAAAAATTTTGTTTGTAAAATGATTTCTTAAGGTGTTTTTAAAAAAAAGGGGTAAATAAAAATATGATGATTGTCATGAGGCAACCCTTGTTGCACAGTAAAAAATGGCTTCAAGTGGTGGGACAAATACTTTAAGGTAAGGTAGGTGAGAAATCAGAAATGAAAAAGTTTTCGTCAACAAGAAGAGAAAATTGAAAGAAAATTTTAGATAATTGCATTTGCATCTTTACAGTGCACATTCGCATGAAACATTTGCATTTGCATCTTGATAGAATTCATTTGTATTTGCATCATGATAGAAGTCGTCTGTATTTGCATCATAATAGTTGGTTATTCATTGATAAAGAAAATTTGCATTCGTATTGTTGATATTGCATTTGCATTAGTGATCATTGCATCAGCCAAACTTTGAAAAAAGGTGAATATAGGAGATTTTGGATTGAAAAAATTGATTAAAAAAAAGAGAGAGGAAAATTTGTTCAAAAAAAAAGAAAAAAAAAGAGAGAAGAAAAAGAAAGGAAAGAAAGAAGAAAAGAAAAGAGAAAAATTTAAAGTTTCATTGCCTCTACTGCAAGAGGAGCCTTTTTCAGGAAAGGAAAAATATTTTAAAGTTTCATCGCCTCTGCTGCAAGAGGAGCTTTTCAGGAAAGAAGAATTTTAAAGTTTCATCACCTCTGCTGCAAGAGGAGCTTTTCATGAAGGAATTTAAAGTTTCATCGCATCTGCTGTAAGAGGAGCTTTTTTAGAAAAGGACTGTAAAGTTTCATAGCCTATGTTGCAAAAGGAGCTTTTTCGAATGTGAATTCCCGAAACCAACAATCGGACGAGAAATTCCCAATATAAATTATCCAGATGAGAATTTCTGGACGTTTGGGTGTGAATCCCCAAGTCAAATTTTTGGATGTGAATTTCCAAGTTAAAATTCGGATGTGAATTCCCGAAAGAAAATTTCTAAAAGTGAATTCCTAGATTTTCGGATGTGAATTCCCGAAACCAATAATCGGACGAGAAATCCCTGATATAAATTATCCAGATGAGAATTCCTGGACGTTTGGGTGTGAATCCTCAGGTCAAATTTTTGGGTGTGAATCCCCAAGTCAAATTTTTGAATGCGAATCTCCAATTTAAAATTTCGGATGTGAATCTCCGAATCAAATCTTTGGATGTGAATCTCCAAATTAAAGTTTCGGATGTGAATCTCCGAAACAAAGTTAAAATTTTGGGTGTGAATCCCTAGGTCAAATTTTTGGGTGTAAATCCCCAAGTCAAATTCTGGATGTGAATCTCCAAGTCAATTCTGGATGTGAATCTCCAAATCAAAGTTAAAATTTTGGATGTGAATTTCCAAGTCAAACGTTTTAGAAGTGAATCTCCAAGTCAAACGTTTTGGATGTGAAGCTCCAAGTTAAACTTTTTGGATGTGAAGCTCCAAATCAAATTTCAAATTTTTGGATGTGAATCTCCAAATCAAAATTTCAGGTGTGAATCTCTAAATTCAAAGTTGGAAATTTCAGATGTGAATCTCCGAATCAAAATTTTGGGTGTGAATCCCTAAGTCAAATTTTTGGATGTGAATCTCCAAGTTAAAATTTTGGATGTGAATCTCCAAATCAAATCTTTGGGTGTGAATCTCCAAATCAAAATTGAAATCTCGGATGTGAATCTCTGAATCAAAGTTTTGGATGTGAATCTCCAAGTTCAAATCTTTGGGTGTGAATCTCCAAATCAAAGTTGAAATTTCGGGTGTGAATCTCCGAATCAAAATTTTGAATGTGAATCTCCAAAACAAAGTTAAAATTCTGGATGTGAATCTCCAAGTTAAAATTTCGGATGTGAATCTCCGAATCAAATCTTTAAATGTGAAATCTCTCATTTCAAAAAAAAAAGGAATTTAAAGTTTCATTGCCTCTGTTACAAGAGGAGCCCATTTCAAAATATAAATATATATATATATATATATATATATATATATAAAAAGTTTCAAGGCCTCTGCTGCAAGAGGAGCACATTCCAAAAAAAAAGAGAGAAAAAGAAAAAAGAAAAATTTTAAAGTTTCATCGCCTCTGCTGCAAGAGGAGCACATTCCAAAAAAAAGGAAAAAAGAATGAAAATAAAAAAAAAAGAAAGAAGAAAAGAAGGAAAGAAAAAAAGAGAAGAGATTAGGTTATAAGCCAAACAAAATTAGTGTGTCTATTATCTTTGCTCTATTCCTAATCCTCAGCAATGAGCGAAGAGGGGCAGCTGTTGACACCTAATTTTATTCCATTTTTGTTATTATTATCATTATTATTTTCTTTATTATTATTACTTTCTTTATTATTATTATTATTATTATTATTATTTATTATTATTATTATTATTATTTTCTTTATTATTTTCTTTATTATTATTATTCTTATTATTACTATTATTATTATTATTATTATTTTTATTACTTTTATTATCATTATTATTTTTATTTTTATTTTTATTTTCTTTGTTTTTTTGGTCTAATCTGCCATCAGTCCCCTGTCACCCATCCTATCACCGCCGGCCACCAGTTCCTGTCACCACCCCTGTCATAACCTCCCTCCTGAGGCTGTCTATCAACCCTGTCATTCCCAAACCCCATATACCAGTCCCCCTACAAAGGCTTCCCAGAAGCCTCTGATTGAAAAGGGGAGACAATCCAAAGGAACCTAGCTCCCCCCACCACCGTAAACCAGAGTCCCTCACCAGAAGGCACACAACAACCCAACAGGCACCCCCTCTACCTCTGTCGAAAACACCAAACCAGATCAGCCTCCAACACCGCCATCCTCATCACTCGAGACCCCAAAAACCCTCTTGACCATCGAGCCTCACCTGAACCTAGCTCTGCCCCAACGCCGAGACACCACCACCATTACCCGTTGTTTTTGTGGAATAACGTCTTTGTCCTCAATTCATTTCCATCTCTCTCTTTTTTTTAAAAATGGTTTGTTTTGTGAATAAACCTTGAATTTGTTTTCATTTTTGTCTTTCTACTGTTAGGCAGTCTTCGAATTAGGTGTACAAAAGTCTATCTTCCAACTCATGTGGGTCCTTTCTTTACTTCTTCTGTCCTTTTCTGCTGTTTTGAGATTTCCTAGAATTACTTTTTTATTTTTTAATTTTATTTTTTCTTCTCTTATCGTACATGGGAAAAAGGAAAGACAGGGTAGGAAGGATCCAAAATCTATACTTTTACAGACTCGAAAAAAGAAAAAAAAACGCCCACTTGATTATCTTCTTTCACTGTCATTTTGATAGGGATCGACAACAATTCATTCCTTTTTAAACCACAGAAGAATAAGAAATAGAAGCAAAGACAAAGCGTCGGCCAATTTATGCTAAAATCCATATTAAAAGTCTGCCAACAGAGGCCAACCTCGAACGCCCCCATTCGATTTCGCGAGTACTGTCAAGGGCAGATCATGCGACGGAGGAGAGTCGGTAGGAAACGAAATGTTAACGGTCATTTTATCTATGAAGATGAAGAGCTTGAACCCATCTGTTGACACCTAATTTTGTTCCATTTTTGTTATTATTATCATTATTATTTTCTTTATTATTATTATTTTTTCTTTATTATTATTCTTATTATTACTATTATTATTATTATTATTATTATTATTATTATTATTATTTTTATTACTTTTATTATCATTATTATTTTTATTTTTATTTTCTTTGTTTTTTGGTCTAATCTGCCATCATTCCCCTGTCACCCATCCCATCACCGCCGGCCACCAGTTCCTGTCACCACCCCTGCCATAGCCTCCCTCCCGAGGCTGTCCATCAACCCTGTCATTCCCAAACCCCATATACCGATTCCCCTACAAGGGCTTCCCAGAAGCCTCAAATCGAAAAGGGGAGACAATCCAAAGGAACCCAGCTCCCCCCACCACCGTAAACCAGAGTCCCTCACCAGAATGCACACGACAACCCAACCGGCACCCCCTCTACCTCTGTCGAAAACACCAAACCAGATCAGCCTCCAACACCGCTATCCTCATCACTCGAGACTCGAAAAACCCTCTTGACCATCGAGCCTCACCCGAACCCAGCTCTGCCCTAACGCCGAGACACCACCACCATTACCCAGCAGCCTTCACCACAGAAATCCAAACATAACCCACTCAGTCACCACCACTTAAACCAACCAAGACCCTTAGGGAACCCTAGATCTTGAAATCCCGAACGCTAGATCTAAAAAACTTAGATCTTAAACTTGCAAAGAAAACAAAAACCAAAAGGAAACAAAACACAATAGATCCGCAACCATCATCATCACAAAAACATCTGAAACCAAAAATAAAAAAAAAAGAGAAAAAAACAGAAAAAGGGTTTCGGTTTCGTTCAGATCTGGGGGATTTAGGGTCGCTTTTGAGAAATCCGAGGCTAGAAACGGAAAGAGGAGGTGGAGAAGCTTCTGGAAGTGGGAAGCTTTTTCGTTTTGGGCGGCCGGCGGCGGAGGACGGCGGCTGGTAGCTGCCGAAAATCTCCCCAGCCGAGAGCCTTAGGGACTCTGATTTTTTTTGTGTAAAGGAGAGAAGAAATGAAAGGATAAAGAAAAAGAGGTCTTTTATAATGCAAAAAAAAAATTTTGGTTGACTCGCGCGCGACCCGAATTCGACCCAGGATCCGCGCACCCGACCAGGAAGAAGTAGGGTCCGTTCGTCGCCCCGTGGATCCGACCCGACCCGATCGCGCCCGACCCGCAGCCAGCCGACCCGCGTGCCAACCTCGCCTAACCCGGGAGCACCTCGCCGACCCGACCCAATCTGCCTTCTTTGGGCCACTTAGAAGGCTGCCAGGCCCGCGCCCTTTAAGCTTGATTTGGGCTACTTTGAAAGACTTTTTTTTTGGGTTTTAAAACCCACTCACTTTGGTATAATTTCCTTCCTTCTTTCAGCCTTTTGTTTATTTTTATTTATTATTATTATTATTATTATTATTATTATTATTATTATTATTATTATTATTATTATTATTATTATTATTAATGCATGTTGTAAAATAAAAGTTTTTGAAAAATTTTCTTTTACTTCTATTTTCATTAATTATTATTGATTAGAAAACGTATTTAAAAATAATAAAATTTTAATAATTAAACAATGGTCCGATGATGGGACGTTATGGAAGTCACAAGTAGTGATTCCTTAACTGATCCCTAAGTGAGAAGAATTGTACTAAATGTTGTCAAAAGTATTGGAATATTTAGTATAATTTTTCAATAATTTATTTTTCTGTTAAAAATAAAAATAAGTTTTTAAAAGAAAATTAATAATAAATTTTAAATTCAATTAAATATATGTCCAATGATGGGATGTTACGGAAGTCACAAGTTGTGATTCCTAGCTGATTCCTATGTGAGAAGAATTGTACTAAATGTTGCCAAAAGTATTGAAAGATTTAGTATGATTTTTCAATAATTTAATTTTTTTGTTAAAAAATAAAAAATAAGTTTTTAAAAGGAAAACTAATAATAAAAGTTAATTTCAAAATAAATGAAATATTTTTCCGATGATGGGATGTTACGGAAGTCACAAGTAGTGATTCCTTAACTGGTTCCTAGGTGAGAAGAGTCTACTAAATATTGTCAAAATTATTGAGGTATTTAGTATGATTTTTCAATAATTTAAATTTTTATAAAAAAAATGAATAAGTTTTTTTAAAACAAAGAAATATAAATAAATCAATAAATAATTAATGAAAGTTAAAATTAAAAATTCATTTGCATCATATATTATTTGTTTGCATCATATGCATTCATTTAATTTTCAAATAAACGTGAATCTACCGAGGATGAGATTCTATAGAAGTCAGAAGTAGTGATTCTTTAGAAATCTCTAAGTGAGGAAAATTATTTCAAATGTTGCCAAAAGTATTGGGGTATTTGATTTAATTTTTCAATACAAAAAGGTTCACATTTATTTTTGAAAAATAAAATTTAACTTTTTTAAAATAAAACAAAAATGATTTTTTACAAATGAAAAATAACTTTGATTAAAAGGAATAAAATTGGTTGCAATAAAATAGGAATTATTTTTAAATATTAATTCAAGATCATTTTATTAAAACAAAAAGGATAACATATGATTATTATGGTACCGTTTTTTAACGGGCGTCGTGGGGGTGCTAATCATTCCCCACGCGTAACCGTACTCCCGGACCCGATTTTGTTTTCGCAGACCAAAAATTGTCTTTTTAATAAAACTTAATTAATTTTAAGAATGACAAGATTTTCAGGTGACCAATCACACCTAGTCAAAAAAGATTGGTGGCGACTCCCACTGTTTTTAACTGTTTTTCAAAATCGTCGAGCGCGAAACCGTTACGACACCATTATTGACGGTTCGCCAAGCGTCCTTTCCAGGCTCGCCGGAGCCATGAGGTGCATAAAGGTGTCGAAGTCGCTCCCTCTAAATGATGGTCGTGGTTCAACTCTGGCATCTTGCATGGTATCGGTTCCTGTCATTGAGCCTCAGCTTCTCACGATTTCTGAGGACCTCTGTCTTCAAGAAGGAAAAATTGAGGTGGGTTTAATTTTATATTTGGTTTTCATTTCTGATCATTTCAGGGCTTATTCATTTGGTTGTGTGTCATAAAATTGGTTTTAGGTACATTTTGAGGGGAGGAAGGGATTTCGTCGAGTTGTTGCCTGATGCTGTCAAAAGGGATTAAGCAAGTTGGTGTTATTTGTTGGGGTTTACAGGCACCAAACAAAACTTCATTGTTCTTTTTTTGGATGCTTTTGTGCCGTTTTTGTATGTTTTCAGAATGACATAGAATGCTTTGCACTTCACTAAATGTTTTCTTACAAGTATTGGCTTATAATTAGTTGTGTAGAATGGAGAAATCCACTGCAAGATTGCTGTTGCCATTTCACTGAATATCTTTTATTTTCTTTTTAAATCAATTTCATTGTATATTTCTCCTTGATGGACAGCACAATGTGTGTTTTTATTTCTTATCTTTTTGTTTTTGTTTTTACTTATGTAAGACTCAGTATTTACCAATTCTCTTTTAGGGACCTACTCAAGCTGAAAATCTGAAGGATTCTCCTGCTAAAGCAAAATCTGATATTGTTGTATGTAACAGCCCGTTACCACATTTTTCACATATTTCTATACAATTTTTACGGTTGGGCTGTCTGCGATGCCATTAACGTTCAACAGTGACCATGATAAATGATAACATTTATCTAGAAAATATGGAATATGAAATTCTTTTCATATTTCTTTACATCTGACATCCCCTATTATTCTTTATTTCCATAAAGTAGTACTGTATACATATGTCTGAAATATAAAAGAGAAGAGACTGTACCTGTAATGTTTAACATAATGTGCCTCAGCGCTTTATACGTAGTTATATCCATCTGGGAGCTAATTCTCTATCTCCGTGTCTTTTATCTGTGGAGTTAAAACAAAGGGGTGAGCGATTCATACGCTCAGTAAAGGAAATGTATGCTGCTTTAAAGAAAACAAAACTATAATCCACAACGTATTTATTTTTCCTAAAATCATATCAAATAGGAAAACAGTGGATATAGTAAACAACACTTTATATACATCATTCAAATCATTTGCTCAACCGTTTACCATAAAATGAATTAAATAGTAAATAGGATTTAAATAAATCCTTTCAATAAACAGAAATCAACAAGTTGAGACTAGGCATCACCCTACGAATAACTCATGCTCTCATCGTTCCCACTCCCCCTCCAGGAACGTAAATCGTCCGCTTTTGGGGTGCACCCATAGGCCATCGCCCATCACGTCTATCTCTGCTAGATCTATGGCCATGATCTATAGGTGGTCCTCGAGTCCACTTGCCAAGTGACCTCAAGACCGCTGATGACTTGGCGGATCCATCAGCCTTGTGACGCCCTGAGGTGCACCCGTTGGTCCATTGACCTGAGTCACCGCCCCAGGAGGGTCACGCAATTATATGAATAATACTGCATGAACTCAGGGCCTAAAATCTCACAAAACACTTTTTATATCTCATGAAAACCCATATGGAATTATCTCAATCCATATTATCATTTTCTCAAAATGATTTTATTTCCAAAAAGGTTTAGGCTTTCTGTTTACAAAACACCTTGAAAACAATTCGAAATCTCAGCCTTTAAAACCTGGTCGCCCATGGTCAGCTCGCCCATGGCAACTCGCCCATAGCGGTGAACTAGTGTTCGCCCGCCCACTTTTGCTATTAAAAACAAGTAAAATTGGCTCGTCCACAGTGACTCGCCTATAACCAGTTCGCCCTCTCTGGCATTGCCATGGTCAGTTCGTCCAAATGCGACACTTTCCTAGTCACACGCCCATTGAGGTCAACTCGCCCATTACATTAAAAACATATTTTATATTTTCAAAGATATAAAAATTAGTTCATTTTTCGTTGAGAAAATTTGGAAAAGTGAATTTGTTCGCCATGGTCAGCTCGCCAGTCCGGCTCACCCATGACACTCTTAACAAAGGGGTCGCCCGCCCCAATATATAAAAAAAAGGGGTCACTCGCCCAAGATATTATAAAAGGGTTCGCCCTCCATTGGCTCGCCCGGGTTTTGATAAATCAGGGGTCGCTTGCCCCAATCATAACATAAAAAGGGTTTGTTTGCCCGCCCTTTACCAGTTCGCCAAACAAATAACATAGGGGTCGGCTTTGTAGCTCGCCTGAGATAAAAACACTTTATTAAATAATGCATGTCATAACACAAAACATTTATCAATATTTTCATAATATTTACTCCACAGGACATGCATTTTACTTCACACACATCTCCTTACCTGATCCAAAGAAACCTTGCTTCCTGCTCGCCTTCTTAATGGCATTCACCGAGTCCATAATTCCCGGCTGCAGAATAATTTATAAATTCTATTAATATTTCCCTTTTCAATATTTCCAACACTTTGCGAGATTTAATAATCAAATAGCTCGCCCACAAGAGTTCTCACTAGCTCGCCCAACCGAGCTCGCCATTCATCAAATGGTTTATAAGTGGGAGCTCGCCCACAAGTCAGTTACCATTGTCCAATTCCCTTACAAGTGGAGTTCACCCAACTTTTCAACTCGCCATGCCTGTGCATAGAGTTCGCCCTACATGGCTTTTTATTCTAAGGTGGGCTTGCTAATGACTTAACATGTGGCGACCTCGCCCACAATCACACTTCACATTATTTAGCTCGCCAATGATGGCTGAGCTCGCCCATTTATCTTCATTTCTACACTATTTCTATTTCTTTCCTTGTTCATGCTCAATTATTTTCTAGACTATACCTTGTTCTAGTTTCTGGTATATTCTAGCAAGATTTAACTAAAACAAGGCTATTTCTATGTTCATTACTTTGTAAAACATCAAACTTTATCCTAAAATACCAAAATAACCGTAGAATATGGAAACTCACCTTAACCAACTGCACTTCCAGAACAGCTTGCTTTCTGTCTCACGTTAGCCTTACTTTGTGGTGACTGACGACACTCATCAAACTTAGCTTTTGCTAGTCCTCTAGCAAACCTTAGCTAACTAATTCCTAAAGAACTAAATCCTAAAATCCTAACTCACTTTCGTAGGAATCACGATTGCATTTAGCATATGCAATAAGCCTTTAAACCCCTAGGTCACCCCTAGTGGACGAGTTGTGTCTCGTGAGGGCTTTCAGAAGATATACCCACAAAATCTTTTACTTAAGACTCAATCCTAAAAATTCAAAATAAGACTCAAAAATTAAAAATTAAGACTCAAAACAAGATTAAGATCATGAACATATTTTCAAATCTTTCAATTCTTAACTCATAACTTCAACAAGAGTCAAATAATCAAGTAATCATATTCTAATCATTACTTCTCATATTCATGCATACTTCTAAATAAATTCATGTAAAATTCACAATCAACACAATTGAAACATATAACATCAACTTTGCAATTATCCATTTTACATTACCACAAACAAAGTCAATAGATCAAGAACTTCTTTTTTTTTCTATTTTCTCTTCCTTCTTTTTCTTTTTTTTTTCTTTTGATGTTTCAATAATGGTTTCCCTAAGTACTTACTTGCCTTTTTACGCGAATGTTAATATTGGTGATACCAACACCCGGTTACTCAACAAGTAAGCCCTCTTTTAGAGTGCTTTGCATACTCATATTTTAAGTCACTTCAAGAATTTAATCAACAAGATCGAGTAACTCAAAACATTGGAGTAGAATTTAAAGCTTTCAACCTCTATTTTTCTTCTTTTTTTATGTTTTTTTTTTGTTCTTGTCTATTTATCCTTTGCTTATACCAACTTCAGTGAAATAATCACATTATCAATATCATATGAGCAATCATATTTAATCATGAACTCACATAAATTCTTTAGAAAGTACTCACTTCAACAATAATAACAATCAAAATACTCTCAACTTTCCTATAAAACTTTGTTTTAGTTTAGAATCAATCCTTAAAAGAAAGAAAACATATCATGATCTTTAAAACTCTAAAAAATTTGACCCTTTTTTTTTCAAAAAAAAAAATTCCAGTTCCTAAAAAAAAACTCTATAGACTCATAAATCAATATTCCCCCCCACACTTAAATCTTACTTTGTCCTCAAAGTAAGTCTAGCATGCAAAGAAGAACAATAAAAAAACTCAAAAATTAAATGGTAATACAAGTAAAGGAAGAAATACTCCCTCGTTTTTACATCCTTGGGTTGCCTCCCAAGTAGCGCTTTTGTTTAATGTCGTTAGCTCGACTGCTCTACCTTCCATCATCCAATCCCAGACCTCAACTTTTTTATCGGTTTCTCGAGTTCCTCATTCTCAAGATTTTTGCTCATGGCTATTTCTAGCTCATCTTTAAGAACTTGCTTTTCATCACCTTTTAATTTCCTCTTGGAAGTGCATAGTTCCCTTAAAAACTTGGCATCGCAAAGCACTTGATCATTAATTTCATCAAGGAGAGGAATATTAACTTCCATTTTCCTAAATGTCTTCAAGGTCTCCTTGTCTTGCTCTTCATTTGTAGCTCTTGCAAACCTACCAGGAAAAGGAGGAGGGTAAGTAGAAGAATTAAAAGGAATTTGTTTTTCACTTACCTCAGCTTTGAATTCTTTGATTTCAACATCCTCATAGTGCTTTATAAAGTTGTCGAAATTCTCTCTCCCTTTTACATTGTGCATGTCAACAACTCCACCTTTAATATTGAAATCGATTTCATCCTCCCTTTCTATAAAGTCATCGACATCTTCATGTGCACTTTCCTTGGATTCAATTTCCCTTGCACTTTTCAAGGTGATGTTAGTAACATTATCTCTTGGATTCTCCACAGGTTGAGAGGTCATAGCTTCAATGTTACTTATAGAATTCATTATTTGACTCACATGGTGATCAATATTCTTAATATAAACATCAGCCTCTTGTGACAATTGTAAAGTTTTAATCTCAAGAGTCTTAACAATATCTTCAAGAGACATACCTGATTCTTGAGGTGGAGGCATACCTGAGTCTTGAGGTGGAGCTTGATATGTATCTTGGAATGGCATATTGTAAACCTCATATTGATTCCCATAACTAAAATTAAAATGATCCCACCATCCTTGATAGTAAGTATCGTAGTGTGGTTCATAATTATAGTATGGGTCATAATTATAATATGGTTCATAAGCTTGCTCCATGGAGTCCTCTTCTTGTCTTAGGTGGTAGTGATGGTGGATGTTGTGGTGTTTGTGGCACTGCGCTTTGGGTTGCTTGTATGTACTCCCTAATCTTTTGAAGTTTGTGACTAGAATCCTTCTCAGACAAGCAATCCCTGAAAAAGAAAAAAAAATTAGACTTAAAATTAAAATAATTAACTTAAACAAATTTCAGTCCCCGGCAACGGCGCCAAAATTTGATGAGTGTCGTCAGTCACCAAAAATAAATTTTCCTAACTCTACTATGTAGATAGTGGAGCAAGGGTCGAACCCACAGAGACTGAATTTTTTTTAAGTTGATTATTAAATTAAAAATCTAATCTTAGGGTTTAGGGAAAGAAGAACTTTGGGGGTTTTGGAGACTATTCTAAAATAAAGAAAACAAGAATTATTAAGTATCAAAGACAAATAGCAAAAAGCTTCAGTTACGAGGCAATCAATCATTCTTGGATTTTGATGTTGATCATTGATTACAAAATATCACTGTCAATTAAATAGTCAACCGTAGCATAACAACAAGCTCTGTTACACCATCTTTCCTTACTGAGTCGTTAGTTAAAACAAGCTCTTTAACTAATCTCTAACTACTTAACCTACCTAGAACAAGCTCTCTAGATATAAGTTGTAGCAGCATTAACAACAAGAAAGATATGGGTTGACATTAGATAACAAACACATAAGCTCGGTTCATTTAATCTAAACCTTAATTCTCTTCCATCCCTAGTGATTAACTCCACAAGCAATTACGGACTTATGTTTTTAATCTGGCGGTAGATTATTTAGTTTAACTAAATAGTGTGCACCCTATCTAATCAAACAAACAATCATTATAATGTGCTCAGAGAATCTTGGATACTTAATCAACAATTATATAATAGGTTCAAGAATCTCACAACATGCTTTTCACAAAAATAATTAATTTACCTCATAACTGAATAAGAAAACTACTCACTAGACATATTCAAGATCATATAATTCAAGTTATATATTATAAAGATCACAAATATCATGCAAGAAACAATCAAAGAAGCAATCTTTAATAATATAAAATCAGAATTACTAATCAAGATTATAAAGTAGCAAGCAAGAACACACAAACAATATTAATTTAAATAAAGAAAACAAAATCAGAATTAAAAATAATAAAGAAATCAGCAACTAATTAAAAATAAAGAAAAAATAAAATTTTATTAAAAACCCTAAAGAAAATCCTACAAGACTAAAAGAGAAGAGGGAAGAGAGGGATGTGAGGGATTTGAGAGATGTTGTTTATGAGAGCCTTGTGCTCTTTATATAGGCCTAAGGAAGAGTTTAAAAGACTTTCCTAAGCAATGTGGGATTCAGATAAGAGTTTACTTGGAAAACAAGTAATTTGACTAGTCAAACTCTTACCTTTATCTCATCATCTTTTTACAATTATTTTCTAAGTAAAATTCCTAAGGCCTATTTTTATTAATTAATTACAAATCTAAGACAAAATAAAATTAAGAAACTATCTTCTCTCAACAAAATCTGGTCTTGAACTTGCTTTGTTGGAATTTCTTCTCAATCTCGTTTTTCTGCCCAGAATTTCGTACTGATTTTGTCCAGACGTTTGACCCATCAAATGAACTCTGATTTTTGCGATCTTAGACATTATGGAAACCTTGAGAAGTCCTCTACAACTTCCATGAAGGCCACACCTTGAGATCAGGTCGTTAAATTGGTCAAAAACGTCAATCTTTCAAGCTAGACAGAAAATACTGCACTTTGCTCTTTTTAACTTCTTTTTATTCCAACTTTGATATTTAATACCTAAAACATAAAATAAACATTAGTAAGCTCTTTTAGGCATAAAACATCAATAAAAAAAAATATATTGCCACATATAAAATTCACAAAATATCATCCTATCACTTTGCTTATTCTTTAGCTCATCAAACTAAGGAGGAAAGGTTTGCAAGTAGGTTTACATGTTTAGCCAACTTAAGGATGAAGTTTAGTAGATCAAACATGGCAGAGAAATGGAAGAAACAAAGCATAACTTGCAGTAGAATGGTTTTCGTGAAGAGGATGAAGTTTGCTAAATCGGTTTTCCTCAAATGTTTCTTCTTATATAGCCATGCTAATCCAATCAGAACTCATCACTTGGCCTTATCTCATTTCCTTCATCATTTCATGGGTCAATCATTCATTTAATGCATGAAGAAAAACTGCAGCTCAAGATGGCGTGAAAGTCTCCCTTCCACACACCTTTTTCTGCTTCTATTGACTTTGTTTTATTTCTTATCCAATAAGGTTAATTCCTTTATTGACTTTAACTTTTCTCTATTTATTGTCTTCAACCGTATGACTTACAAAGTCAATTTTGGCTGCAAAATGGTTTGAATCTATTTCCCATATCGTCAGCTTTTATTTCCATTTTGTCCACACAAGCTGATTCCAGTTTGCCTCCTCATCTTGAGACTTCAGCTCGCCAACGCAACTTCAGTTCGCCAACTCAATATTTGGAAATTACGAGATGATTTCCTTTTCTTGGCTATTACATATAGGTTTGGCGATCACAGAAATTGTCACATTGTTGGCAATCAACGGTTATTGCTCTTCTCGCCACTTTGCTATGATTTATACCACAAGTTGGCTATCACATTTACTTCATTCATATGGGCGATCACAAGCCCTCGCCCATTCGGGCAATCATCCTAACCAAGAGATATGGTGAACTCACCTATTCGCCCTTGCCATCATCATCCAACTCGCCATCACCATTGGCGATCGTCCAACCTTGCTCGTCCATTGGCGAACTGTTCCATATACTCGCCCATACATTATTTCACCGAAATTGCTCCATTCACAACTCAAGTTAAGGAGCTTTTCACCCAAGTGGAAATCAATATTCAATTATTTATTTAATTTCCATTATCAATTTTATGAAATTAGAGTCTACAATAGTGTAGAATCAGGTCTTACACTGTCAAGGTAATCTCCTAAATTTTTGTTCGTCGTGAGCATGATTTCTATCACTCCACTTTTGCCCCTTTTTCTTATTATTGTTTTCTCATCTCTTAACTCATCATTTTCTTGCTCCTACGTAGCACCTCATTCTCTCTTTCATGATTTCCCCTTTCCCTTCTCTCCATGAAAAAAATCACATTTTGTAACCCTAGGGAGTCAATAGCTATAGCCAAGCTCAATCCCAAGGAGAAGCCGGCTAAGGCTTCTAGGACTTTGAGAAGGATATCTCCTGGGAAGAAGTTGATTGCTCCTAAGCGTACTTCAGGGGTAAAACCTGTGATGGTATTGAGGTATCTAAAGATATTTGGTCTTCTTTGTGTGTTTTTGTTAAATTTCTATGTTTTCCCGCTTTGAGAGGATTTTTGGTTGTTGAATGATGTACGCAAATAGCTCTTAAGAAATTAAAAAGCATGACGTCGAAAGTTGAGATGAAATTTGCATTAGAAGTTCAAGTTTTTGGAAATGTTACACAGAAGAATCTCATCGTTCTAAGGGGTTAGTGTGTTTAGACTAATCCAAGAAGTTTCTATGAGACCCGATTATTTTACACTGTACACCATATTTGTAAAGGATTGATAGTGAAAATAAATATCGAATGTGGATTTCCACTTCCCACTTTTATTGGATTTAAATTCTATATGGTGTATGTGAAGTAGAATGAATATCTAAAAAAATTATAAGAATGGAAATTAAATATAACATGATTCCTAGAAGCTTATTGGAGGAAGCTTTGAAATTTAAGCATGAAGAAAAGTCAATAAAAGAGGCTATAAGTGGACTTCACGCCACTTTGCTTCTCTTTACAATTCGGTTTAGGTAATTAATGACAAGGAAAAGATGAGATAAAAAGTCAATGATAGTGGCTGGAAATGGCGTGGAGAGGAAGGAGAAGAGAAGAGAAAATTTAGTAAAAAAAAAACGAACTGCAGCAGGAAGCTTCACCACCGTTCCTTTTGTCACCATTTTCTTTGGTTTTTAATGCATGAAAGACGTGAAATGATGAAAGAAAACGAGATAAGAAATAGGTGGTAGGTTCTTATTTGGATTTGCATGGCTATATAAGAAGGAAGACATGAGGGAAAACCCACTTGGTAAACTGCATCTTCTTCGAAAACCTTCTCGCCTATTCTGTGTTACGACAAACTCACATCTCGTTTCTTCCATTCTTCCATTCCTCTCATACATGAGCCATGAAACTTCATCCTTTAGTTAGCTAAACTTTTTCTCCATCATTAAGACCTAAGGAATGAATAAAAGTAAAGCTAAGTGAGGCAAAAAGCACTCTGTTTCTGAAAGTGCAACTCAGTTAAGGTGAGTTCCATATTTCTATGGTTCTTTTAATATTCAATGGTAGATGTCTATGTTTTACAATGTAATGAACATAGATATAGCCTTGTTTTAGCTAAATCTTGTTAGAATATATAAGAAACACGATGGGCGAACGGGATTATCCAACTGCTTGCCAAATAGGCGAGCAAAGAAAATTTGGGGTACTCGCCCAAAGGATGAGGCAAGTTCAATGGTATGCATGAATCGGTGATATACATGTTCGCCAATATTTTGGATAATTAGACTGATCGCCCGAATGCATGAGGGCTCTGATCGCCCAAAATGTATGGAATTGATGATCGCCAAAAGGGTGAGAATGGCGACTATTGTGATCGCCCATGTGGAATGTTAGTGATCGCCAATGAGGCGAGTAGGAAATAAAGGACTCGTCAACTTGAAAGTACTTGTCCAAGTGGACGAGGTCGCCCAACGCTAATTTAATTCATTGGTGAACCCTCCTTTGAATAAAGAGCCTTGTATGGCGAACTCACATGCATAGGCATGGCGAGTTGAATGTTGGGCGAGCTCCCACATTGGGCGAACTCCCATGAATAAGCCAATATTTGAATGGCGAGTAAGGTTGGGCGAGCTTCCACGTGTAAGCCCATTAACGACTGGCAAGCTCTGTTGGGCGAATGGCGAGCTGTAGATTGGTCTCAAATCTCGCCTAAGTGTCGCAAATATTTGAAAGGAAAATAGTAATAGTTTTAGGAAATATTCGAAAAGAAAATATTAATGGTTTTAATAAATTATTTTACAGCCGGGAATTAAGGACTTGGTAAAAGCGATCGGGAAGCGATCGGGAAGCAAGGACACGTAAGACCAGGTAAGGGAGTAGTATGTGAAGTAAAATGCATGTCCTGTGGAGTAAAATATTATGAAAATATTGAGAAATCGTTTTGGTTTATGACATGCATTTGATAAAACGTTTTGATTTGGGCGAACTGGTAAAGGGCGGGCGAACCCATGTTTTAATAAAAATCCAGGCGAGCCAAAGATAGGCAACCCCTTTTATAAAATTCTGGGTGAGCCAACAGTGGGCGAGTCCTTATTGTTTTGAGAAAGTTGTGTGGGCGACCCCCAGTCAGCTTGGTGTGAGAATGGGCGAGCTGATAATGGGGCGAGCCAGCTTAAATTGTTTTTAAATGGTGAGATTTCGGGAGATTTGCATGCGAGCACTAGTCAAGCTCAAATGCTAATGTTGGCAGGCGAACACTAGTTCACCGTAATGGGCGAGCTGACCATGGGCGAGCCGACCATGGGCGAGCCGTAATGGGCGAATTGACCATGAGCGAGCAGGTTTTAAATGGTTTTTCTCACACAAAAATTTGAGAAAATAACTGGCTGTTTTATTGCTTTTGTAAACAGAAAACATAATACCTTTTTGGAAAACAAATCATTTTGAGAAAATGATTATACTGGGTGAAATAATTCCTTAAAGGTTCTTTGTGTGATATAAATTGATTTTGAGACTTTAGGCCCTAAGTTTCATGCATTACTATTTACGAGTCTGATGGACCCGCCAAGTCATCAGAGGTCTCGAGGTCACCTGGCAAGTGGACCCGATGACCACCTATAGATTATGGCCATAGATCTATTGTATCCCTGTGGTGATGATTACTACGTTCCTGACGGGGGGTGGAATGATGATAGCATGATTTTGTTGAAGGGTGATGCCTAGTCTCAACTTACTGATTTCTGTTTACTGTGATTTCTGTTTACTGAGAGGATTTACTGAATCCTAATTACTGTTACTATATCCATTGTTTTCCCTACTGATTTTATTGTTAAGAAAAATAAACGTTTTGAGGGGATATAGTTTTATTTGTATAAGCAGCATACATCTTCCTTACTGAGCACGTTGTCGCTCACCCCTTAGTTTCTACTCCACAGATTGTTGATTTTGGATTAAGAGAGTTACCTTCCAGAGATTATCGACTGCTAGAGTCAGCAGATATTCGATAACGAAGGTACATTATATTCTTTTATATATTCAAAATTTTACAGTACTACTTTAAGTAAGAGGAAATGTAAATAATCTCAAATTAATAAAATGTAATATTTATAATTGTGTATAATAATACAAATGGAAGCATTATGAAAATTAAAGGGTTGCGAGTTGTTAAGCATCACAGACAGCCCAATCGGTAAGTAAGCGAAATTCTAAATGTGAATATTATGTTATACTGTGGATTTGGGATGTTACAGTTTCCAATGGGGTCTTCTTATTTTCGGTATGGACAGAAGTCTTATAGAAAAATGCAATTGCCATTTCTTCATACTTTTGTTTTTGTATTTCTTTTTTCAGTTTTGGCTTGCTGATATCTTGGTCATGAAAAGATTGGAAAGCAGAAATTGACTTTATGAGGTATTTTATAGTAAGGTTTGTGTTGTGAGATTTTACCAAGTGTTATTTTTTGGAATTATTTGTGCTTTAATTGAAGTTAGCTTCTGGGTATTTTTGAGGATTACTAAAGCAAGGGTTGATTGACATTTTAAGTGGTTCTAAAAATTAAAGTAAAAAAGAAATAATAGTGCATTATAGTAGAATCTCATTAATCATTGTTATTAAAGCTTGAACAAATGCATATAACAGTCCACCATAGATTAATCAATTAGTTACGCTTGATATCCATAGAATCTCCAGTCTTTCACTATTTAGTAACCATCTCATCAAAGATATCCTTCATTTCAATGCATCTCTTTATCTAACAACCTTTTATCTCCTTCAAGTTTTCTGGCTTTAAATTAGACAAGCACATCAAAATTTCATTTTAGCTTAATGAGATATCTCCAGTTTGCACGAGAACATCCCAAATAGCACTGCCAAAATTAGCCAAAAAGGCATTAAATCGCTGAATTTCCTAAACACTGCCATCTTTCCATCAATAGGGAAATTTCTGATCATGACTGCAAATGATTTCACCCATGTGCTAAGAATCATCCTTTTCTAGGCATTGCAGATTAGAAGAATGAATCGAGAAAATCAATCTTTTGAAGAGTTTTCAAGTGGTCTCCAATAACTTAGGATCTTCCTTTAATTTTCTGAATAATTCTGCATTGTATGTAGGTTGTTCTAAAAGATTTTTGTTTGAAGGAGTTTTATTCTAAGGTATATCTATCTCTTTTTAATTGATTTTAGTATTTTCTATATTGCAACAATATAAATGGAAGTCCTTTTCATTGTTTTAAAATGTCCCTTTAATGATTTGCTTGGTAAAAAGATCTTTGCTATCTATGTTGTTGATTATTAAATATACATGGAGTTTTAGTCCTACTAGATGCTTTTTTTAGCCAACATCAATATGCCTTTCAGTCTTCCGCTGATTGTGTGTTGTATACTGTCAATTAGTTGTGCTCTCGATAACTAAGCTTTAAATAACATTGTTCATTCATATGCTTTAGCATTCCATGTTATGGTAAAATGTTTATTCTAGATCAATTCTAGGCACACATGCATGTTTTAAAGACACATAGAAAGAGAACGATCATAAGACATTCAACAGCCTCAGACAAGAGAACTGTGAAGTTGTGTTTGCTAATTAGTTAGAGTGTTCTTTTGGATATGAAATTTTCTTCCTTTTTGTTACATAGATGCTATGAATTCTTAAATGTTTTCTATTTCTTTACAGGGGGAATTCATGAAAATTTGGATGTGCTAGACATATCAATAACAATTTTGAGCATGCAAAGGATGGCCTTCTTTCCAAGGTTCAATTCATGCTTTGTTTGATTTTCTGGCTTTTTGCTTTCCAAATTTATACCATCCTAATTCCTCTAATGATTCTTTTGGGACATACATAAAGGTCCCATAAGTTAATAGGTTTAGTCAGGTTTTGTGATGGTAAATATTGCTCTTTTATGAAGTTAAATGTTGATTTTTTTTTTGACAAATGTAATTAGGGCTGTTTACTCCAATAAGCAATAATGGCTTATTTTGAGTATCAAACCTCTGTCATGGCCGGGCTTATCCATTTTGTGTTTGTTTCTTAATAGCCTTGAATTATATATAAAATATAATACATACATGTGTGTGTGTGTCTATATGTGTATACATATATATATATATATACATACATATGATTCTCTGCTATAAACTGCATATTGCCATCCTATGGTAAGAGTATTAAATTCCCTAACATGCCTATTCTTAATTTGCCATGCAAAAATTTAGTTTGTTTCAGTTATTGATCTTCAAAACAGCTAATTTTTTTCTTTTGCGAATGTTTGTGTGAAACTGAAAAATGGGGAGACTTAATAATGGACATTTGGCCAATTGCAACGAATGACTATCCATCTCCGTGAAGTTATGTGCATTTAAAAGCTACAAATATGAATTCATTCAATGTTCTCTTTTTCTGTACTTGTAACATCTCAAATCTACAGTATAACATAATATTCACTTATAATTCACACTTACTTACCGGTTAGGCTATCTGTGATGCTTAACAACTCCTAACACTTTAATAAGAATTAGTACTTTTATTTCTCGTACTAATATGGAAATATGAATTATTAAATTCTTTTCTTAAGATGTATATACATTCCCTTCTATTTAAAGTAGTACTGTACAACTTTACTGAATATATAAAAGAAAATAATGTACCTTCGATATCAAATCTCTGGAAGGTAATTTCCTTAGTCCGAAATCAATAATCTGTGGAGTGAAAAATAAGGAGTGAGCGACAACGTGCTCAGTAAGGAAGGTGTATGCTGCTTTATACAAATAAAACTATATCCCCCAAGTACGTTTATTTTTCTTAACAATAAACCCAGTAGGAAAACAATGGATATAGTAAACAATAAACAGGATTCAATAGATCCTTTCAGTAAACAGAAATCAATAAGCTGAGACTAGGCAACAAACAAATAATGCTCTCATTGTTCCCCCAGGAACACAAGTCGTTCGCTTTTGGGGTGCACCTGTAGGCCATCGCCCCTCACGGCTATCTCGGCTAGATCTATGGCCATAATCTATAGGTGGTCCTTGGGTTCACTTGCCAAGTGACCTCGAGACCTCTGATGACTTGGCGGGTCAATCAGCCTTGCAATGCCCTGGGGTGCAACCGTTGGTCTATCGACCCGAGCCATCGCCCCAGGCGGGTCACTCAGTTACGTGAATATTAATGCATGAACTCGGGGGCCTAAAGTCTCAAAAATCACTTTATATCTCATAACTAACCTTTAAGGAATATTTCATAACTTCATCATTTTCTCAAAATGATTTGCTTTCCAAAAAGGTTTTATATTTTCTGTTTACAAACATAATAAAAACAGCCCAAAATTTCACCAATTTTACGCCTGAGAAAATATGAGTTAAATTGGCTCGCCCATGGTCAGCTCGCCCATAGTAGCTCGCCCATGGTCTGTTCGCCCATTGCGGTGAACTAGTGTTTGCCCGCCAACTTTAGAATTTAAAAACAAGTTAAACTGGCTCGCCTATAGCGGCTCGCCCATGGTCAACTCGCCCATTATGGCATTGCCATGGTCAGTTTGCCCATTCTAGCATTGCCAATGGTCAACTCGCCCAATGCGGCATTTCCATGATCAACTCGCCCAATGCGACACTTCCATGGTCAACTCACCCATTTTTATTAAAACAGAGTCGCCCGCCCAAAACATTATAAAAGGGTTCGCCCACTTTGGCTCGCCCGGATTTCTATTAAAATAAGGGTCGCTCGCCCAAAATATCATAAAGGGTTCGCCCACTTTGGCTCGCCCACCCTTTACCAGTTCGCTCAAATCAAAACGATTTATCAAATTAATGCATGTCATAAACCAAAACAATTTCTTAATAGTTTCATAAAATTTAACTCCACAGGACAAGCATTCACTTCACACACATCTCTCTTACTTGGTATTATGAAGCCTTGCTTCCTACTCGCCTGTATCAATTCCCAATTCCCCGCTGCAAAATAATTTATTAAAACTATTAATATTTTCCTTTTTTATATATATTTCTAACACTTGGGCGAGACTTGAGACTAACCTACTAGCTCGCTCAACAGAGCTCACCATTCATATAATGGCTTATGCGTGGGAGCTCGCCCAACATTCCACTCGCCATGACTATGCATTTGAGTTCTTTATTTCCTACTCGCCTCATTGGAGATGAATAAAGTTTCACATGGGCGATCATAATAATAGCCATTCTCGCCCTTTTGGGCGGTCACAATTTCCATGTATTTTGGGCGATCATACGCCCTCGCCCGTTCGGGCGATCATTCTGATTATCCAAAAATGTTGGCAAACATGTATATCTTCGATTCATGCATTTCATTAAGCTCGCCTCATCCTTTAGGCGAGTATCCTAATTTCCTTGCTCGCCTATTTGGCTAGCAGTTGGATATCACGTTCACCCATTGTGTTTCCTCTACTCACGTTACATATGCATAACACAGCAGCTTATGTTCAACTATTAACGTCCCCAACCATTAAGAATTTAGCCATGTTAACTTACTACATACTTTCATGCCAAGTAATATACCTACACATCTCCTACTTAGCATGTCATCACTATAAACCAAGGATTAAATACATACAACGTTGGCTAGAAATTCTTTTACCTTTGTTTAACCGAACCAACACAACTCCAAGTTGTTGTTGTTTCCTCCCTCGTCAGTGCTTCCTTTCTTGGTTTCTTAGATGGTTTGAGGGTGAAGGAAAGTGTATAAAGGAGTGTTAGATGATTAGATAGCAAGAGGTTGTAGTTTTGCTAATTAAACATGGGAGAAATAAGAGTGAAACACAGCAAAAATGAGTAGCAAGACAACCTAAGTATTGTCGATCATGAAGAAGAATTATGTTTGAGTTTGTTTCACTTAGTCATCTATATATGTTCTATCATCAAAGTCTCGTAACTTCTTATCCCTTTCTTCATCATTACCTTGTCTTATAGCTCATAAATGGTGAAGAAAATATGGCAATCTAAGGAAATGGCGTGGTGCAATTTTCTACTTTCATTAAATGGTGAAGAAGATTCCAGTCAAAAGGAACGGCATGCAGCAATATCTTTCATTTTTTCTTTCTTCACGTTTTCTTGACTTATTGCACCTTTGTCTTATTCCTTGTCCAATTAAAGCACATCTCATATTGACTTTCCCTTCTCATTTCGTACAACACAGCCAACTTCCTCTCTAATTAGAAGTGGCGTGCAGTAGCAAATTTTCTGCTGCCATTAACTTATTTTCATACTTGTCTTTAATTTCTCTGCCATTAAAATAACACATGTACACTAATCAATTCTCTTTTCAATTTATGTACACCATATTATAAATTATAGTTCTAATAACTTCCATAATAGAAAGTGAAATTTCACCTTCAATATTTATTTTCATTATCAATCATGTACAATTATGTTATATATTATAATAAAATTCGAGTCTTATAGTATCTTTTCATTGTAATTGGGGTTTGATTGAAAATATAATGTAGGATGCAAACAGCTAATGGAGAATGCCTGAATGCTATACCTGTGGAAATACAATCAAGTATCTTCATGCCCTTGATGAGGTAATTTTTACTCCTGTTGTTTTAGTTCTTTACTTTGCATATATAAGTGTTTGCCACTTTAATTTTATTCACTCTGTTAAAACCTATAAATGGTAGACTTTTAGTAGTCTTCATGAAAGCATAGATTGGAATTTTAGCTGTTTTGTTGTTGAAGAAGCTTTTTTTGTCTTTTGTGGTGTTAAAAGGAGTATTCTTTTATTTGAGGTTAAGTGGTAATTTGTTTTTTCCTTTTTTTAAATGACAACATCTGTCATCTCTAAAGAAAGCATCAAACTAAGCGTTTATGTGTTAGGAAATTCTAATCCTCTAAATGTGCTGCCACATACAAATAATATGAATTTGCTTGAGTCAATTTCTATCAAGCTTGCTGGCACCCCAATTTCCAGGTTTAATAGAAATTTTTAGTTAATTTTGAATTCAAGCTTAGCTTCCTCTTCTTTTTTTTTTTATTGAGAATAATTGTTCAAGTAGACAAAAAAGAGAAAGGAAAAACAAAAGGTATAGGCAAAATTAGTAAAAAGATAGACTCTTAATTAATTTTATTATCATTAATTTCTTCAAGACAATGATAAAAATAACATAAACCAATAATATATGAATGCCATCTTTCGCATTAAGCCAATTAAATTTGTGCATAACTTGACAAGATTTAGATTTGATATTGAAATATTGGATAGGTAGGAAAAGGAGACGTGATTTTAAATCATCAAAATTATTTCTTTTATTTGTTCCTCTTTTCATTAATGAGGGGCAACTTTATGATCTTGATGGAAGAAAGTCAAGGCCAAATATCACATGATGCTTCCTTATCCAATAGCTTATTGCAAGTTTATGTTGGGAATTTTTGACTAAATCATGACCAATTGAGTTGCATAAATTCACTGCTACTTAGATCTTTCAGATCATTGATGGTAATTTTATAGATATGGTACAGTACCTAAAACAAGAATGCTTACTCTTCATCGATGCATCCCATGTAGGTAATATCTTTTCTAAAAATTTCTTTATAGTTTTATCGTTGTGAGGATAATGTTCTTTCTAATAAGTATTGTTCTTATAATGTTCTTATAGTTTCATATATTCTCAAATTCCTGATGTTTATGACTCTTGCAAGTGAGTAATTATTCCATTCTACTAACAAAATTTTGTTAGAAAGTAGGTACTCTGCACAATAAATTTTGTGATTTAGAAGGAATATGTGTGGAAATATCCTTTGTTCCCGGTTTAAGAATTTATCTTCACCTCCATTTCTTTCTCAAAACTGAATTTCGTTCTTATTTATTCTTTAATTTATTTCCTTTGAATTTGTTAATCAGAAAATTGAAAATCGTCTTTTCTTTTATTTCAAGGAGATTGTTGCATGATTTTAATAGCATTCCTCTTAATTCATATTCTTTTAGTTCCTTTCAAGTACGAAAAGGACATCCTTATCGTCAATGCTTGATTTTTCTTTCCCTTTTAGATCCCTGCATTTTATTGCCTTCGTTAGAGGAGAAAAATAAGAAATTGGAGATTTTACAATGATGTATTTTGCCTAAAAAAATTGGCATCTAATTTTACAAGAAAAATAGGCAATTTTAATTTAGCTCATCTATTTTTAAAATTCCATTTTAATTGTTTAATGTGTCACATCTTTTATGAGTCTCAATGTTAGAAAGAATTATCAAATTTAAGCATCATGCTTTAGTTGCATTCACATGTTTGATTCATGGTGGATTAGTTGTCATTGTTGTTCATAGTCAATTAGTCATGGAATGGACAAAAAAGGGAAATGAGTATATAGAAGTGTGTTCTTCAAATTCATCTTATCCTTGCTGCTGTGATTTTTCCTGTTCTGTTTGAGCAATGCCATAAGAAATCAAATGTCAACTCATATATTTGAAAGTGTCGTAACGTATTAAGTTTCGGGAAACCTAATAGCTAGACACAAAACTACGGAGTCGCCACCAACCATTCTAACCTAGGTGTGATTGGTCACCTATTCAAACTAAGGATAAGGCTTGGTCTACGTTAAGAATCCTAGGGTTCGGGAGTACGATTACGTGTGAGGAAGGATTAGCACCCTCACAACGCCCATCCTAAAATGGTACCAAGTGATCTAAGGTTATCTTAATTTTGCCTTTTACTTTAATTTCGATATAATTAAATATTGAAAAATCTTTTAAGTCTCCTCCATCAAGCTGGTTGGACAACTTAAAAGTTATTCTCACCTCAAGAGTATTCAAGTAGGACCAATCGCCTTTCTTGAAGAGGCTCCGTCGTCGGATATTTAAATAAATTATCCAATCCCTATTTAGACTCCTATCCAATTTCTATTGATTTTATACTATTTATTTTATCTTATTTTATTCTATTATTATTATTTCCTTATATAAATTATTATTTCATATATTTTTATATCTTTAAATAAACATGAATTATTTGATATTGAAGATTTTCTTAAAGACCTTCCATCAAGCTGGTAAGACCTTAAAGAAACTTTCTCACCTTAGGAATTTTTAAAGAAATTACTCAAGCGCAATTCCATTTAAATTCCATCCTCGGAATAATTCACATTTATTAAAATATTTAAATTAATTTAATTTCTATATATTTTAATTATTTTCTAATTTTAATTCTAATTTATTAATTTGATCTTTATTCTTTATTATAATAAACTTAATTTTAATATACTATTTTTTAATCTAATTTAATTTTTATTTTTATAATTTAATTTATTAAATCTTGGAAATGTCCTATAAATCTTCCATCAAGCTGGCAAGACTTAAAAGAAGCCTCCTCACCTCAAGATATCCAATAGTACTACTCAAGCGCAGTCCCTTTAGAATTCCATCGTCGGAATATTTGTAGTTGTATTATTTTATTCTATCTAAAATATATTAAAAATTTTTATGACTTTTAATTCCTAATTTGATTACTAATTCTTTTGTTTGTAATTAATTTTAATTAATTCTTATTTCAATTTTTTAATAAATTTGACTTTTAAATATCGGAAATGACTTTTTAAATCTTCCATCAAGCTGGTAAGACTTAAAAAGGATCTCCTCACCTCAAGATCTCCGAGAATATTACTCGATCGCAATCCCCTCGAAGTTCCATCATCGGATAATTTGTTTCTATTTATATTTTAGTAGAATTTTATTAGTTTTAATTAATATTTCAAAGTTCATATGAATTATATTGTCTTCATTATTTTTTTTATTTTTTTATTCTAAGCATTAATCCTAACATAGTGAGCTAAATTTATGCAATTCATCAAATCACATTATAAAATTTATTCATACAAAATGTACCATACAATTATATTAATTAAATACCATCATATAGTTATTTCATGCAAGATCACATTAAAGATTATCATGCAATTATTTAATTATGAACAAAAATGTAAGTCAAATTAGATAACTTTATTAATCAACCTAAATAAAAAATGTATTTATAAACAAACAAAATTATTAATCAAATTTACAATATTACATAATAACTTAATCTAAATTAATTATATGCATTAATCACAAAACAACAAAAAACCAACCAAAAAAAAATAAAAGAAAATGATCATACCTAGGTGATGTGAAATCACGTAATTCTTAAAGCCACTTTACCCAATTTTGCAATATTTCCTCGAGTCATAGCATATTTTCTTTCTTGCTTTCGTGTGGCATGAGTAGCAAGCAATGATGGTGACGTGCAGAGTTTCCAGGCAAAGCTAGAAAGTTTGGTTCAATGATAGAGGCTATGCAATCGTTGATGCAGCAATAGAGATAAGGGCACTCGTGTCAGGACAACGAAGAAGGGTCAGCGATAAGGGTGATGACGAGCATGCCGCCAACTAAGATATTGATATACTAGGACAGAAGCGGACTTAGTGGCTAGGGTTAGTGATGATTTTTAATGGATATAGGGGCAGCGTAGATGAGATGAAGGTGCTTTTCAAAGACTCGGGTTTACCCCCTCTTTATACTTGTCAAAATTTCATGGAAAGAAATAAAAAATTTATAATTGATCCTATGATTATGGGATTTTTCATTTATTTTGTTTGACTTTCTCCTTTTTTTTAATTTATTTCCTTTTTATTATTTTTTTTGGCAATGAATTTTCAGATTTAATTTCAACCAATTTCCTTCCTTTTGTTGATTTATTCATTGATTTAATGGCTGATTATTTTTTCTTTTATTTTTGGCAACAATATCAACTTTAGTCAACTCTTGAAGATGTGAATTTTGCATGTGCTTCACATGAGATTTAACCAAAATTGACTTGTTTCTTTTTATCATTATTTATTTTTTTGATTTTTGATTTTTTGATTATATATAAAAAAAATTGTTCGGACAAAATTAGGTGTCTACAGCTGCCCCTCTTTGCGCTTTGCTGTGAAACAGTAATGGTGCAAAGACATAGACAACCATTTTGTCCGAATGCAAGACCTATCAATGATTTTTTTTTTGTAAAATATGATATTTCCTAGCCTCTTCTATCATAAGGCTAAGGAATAAATGCAAAATGAAATTTCCTAATCTTCCTCTCTTATAAAGATTGAGGAATAAATGCAAAATGAAGTTTCCTAGCCTCTTCTATCATAAGGTTCAGGAATGCAAAGTGAAATTCCTATTTTAGTCTCTCCTATCATAAGACTAAAGAATACAAACATGAATTTTCCAAATCTTTTCTACCATAAGATTAAGGAATGCAAAGTGAAACTCCTAGTCTCTCCTATCATAAGACTGAGGAATGTGAGATGAAATTTCCTGGTCTTTCCTATCATAAGACTAAGGAATGCAAAGTGAATGGGATTTCCTAATCTTTTCTATCACAAGATTAAGGAATGCAAAATGAAATTCCTAGTCTCTCCTATCATAAGACTAAGGAAATGCAAAAATGAATGAGATTTCCTAATCTTTTCTATCACAAGATTAAGGAATGCAAAGTGAAATTCCTAGTCCCCCCTATCATAAGACTAAGGAAATGCAAAAAATGAAGTTTTCCTAGTCTCTCCTATCATAAGACTAAGGACTGTGAAATGAAATTCCTAGTCTTTCCTATCATAAGACCAAGGAAATGAAAAATGATCATGAAATAAAAGCTCCTCTCACCAGAGGCTATGAGACTTTGAAAAATAATCTTGTGCTCCTCTCACCAGAGGCATTGGAACTTCAAAAAATAACCTTGTGCTCCTCTCACTAGAGGCATTGGAACTTTGAAAAATAACTTTGTGCTCCTCTCACCAGAGGCATTGGAACTTTGAAAAATAGTCTTGTGTTCCTCTCACAAGAGGCATTGGAACTTTTGAAAACTAACTTTGTGCTCCTCTCACCAGAAGCATTGAGACTTTTGAAAAATAACCATGTGCTCCTCTCACCAGAGGCATTGAGACTTTTGAAAAATAACCTTGTGCTCCTCTCACCAGAGGCATTGAGACTTTTGAAAAAAAACCATGTGCTCCTCTCACCAGAGGCATTGGAACTTTGAAAAATAACCTTGTGCTCCTCTCACCAGAGGCATTGAGACTTTTGAAAAATAACCATGTGCTCCTCTCACCAGAGGCAGTGGAACTTTGAAAAATAATCTTGTGCTCCTCTCACCAGAGGCATTGAGACTTTTGAAAAATAATCTTGTGCTCCTCTCACCAGAGGCATTGACACTTTTGAAAAATAAAAGTTTCATTCAGAATGCCAGTTAACATGGGTTTGACTGGGCTTAACTTTCATTTTGATGCCAACAATATTAGGCTTTATTCTCCTTTAAGGTGCCAGCTAAACTGGACTTTACTCTCATCTAAGGTTTTTTCAAAAAGTATTTTCTCATCATCTTCTCATACCTCATCATTTTTTTCAAATTACCATCTCTTATATTTTCTCTTTTCCTCAAAATTTTAATTATTCAGAACTTCTTATCCTAATGTCTTAACATACAGTTCAATGTCAAAATGCACTAATGAAATGTCATGCATGTCATGAATATAATGAATGCCATGAATGTTATGCACATGTCAATGTCATGCCCCCTGCATTATTCCATGAATATATGCAAATGCATTCTCAATTGTGGTAACAAGATTCTCAAGTTCATCTTGTCTCTCTCAAGTCCATTATGTCTATTGAACTCTCCTTGTTTAAATCCTTTATCTTCCTTTCTCATCCCATCTTCTATTGAGTCCTAGTCCAATTATGCCCGAAGACTAGCCATCATGTTTTCAGATTTGTATATTCATAATTCACTTTTGTTTCTTTCTCTCTCTTAGTAATGCAAGATTTCTCAAAAGAATATTTTTTTTCAAAAATTTACCCAAAAAAGGTTACCAATGTTTATTTATTTTCCTTCCAACTCGACCACCAATGTAATACACTTATGCATATTCTCCATTTGTTATATGGGTGGTATAAATTTAAAATGACCAAGAGAGATATAGATATTCATTCTTATAAAAGGAACATGAAATCAAGAAAAATCAATGGGACAGTCTGTTTGGAATAAGGTTTTTAGTATCCATTTAATGAACATTCTGACAATTTCAATCAAGTCAATCTAAAATTCTTTTCCAAAAGCCCACTCTTAGGTTG
The DNA here is from genome assembly GCA_031772115.1 of Heritiera littoralis. NCBI lineage: Eukaryota > Viridiplantae > Streptophyta > Magnoliopsida > Malvales > Malvaceae > Heritiera > Heritiera littoralis. Next base: position 1,631,770 of record JAPDPK010000026.1, on the reverse strand, counting down.
ATATGTTCTTTCATGTAGTGTCCGCCAATCTTGCCCTCGTATCAAAACTTTTTGATGTTGATATTTTCCTAAGTCGCCTTTTTTTGGTTTTCAACTTAGGTGCCCCCCTCAACTGATTCAAACTGCTCTTTTCGAGTTTTCAATTTGAATCCTCCTTTTTCTTTTTCTTTTTCTTTTTCTTTTTCTTTTTCTTTTTCTTTTTCTTTTTCTTTTTCTTTTTCTTTTCTTTTTTCCTTTTTTTCTTTTTTTCTTTTTTTTTCTTTTTTTTTCATATTTTTTTTCTTCATCTTCAACTTCATTGGCTTTGACAAACTTCAACCTTCAGTGCTCAATCCAAATTCATGCCCCTAATAGGCGTTCTTGATTTCGATCCAAGATATCTTCTAAAGCTCATGTTTTCTTCATTCAACTTGATCTACTTCCTTCAAAGGATCATTATCTCATTGTACAAGTATGTTTTCATTCAACGCATGATTCTTCAATTCAAGCATTTACATTTGATCAAAATGGGCTTTTAAAGGCACGTAATGTAGGCTCGGGTGAGGGTTTATGAAAGAAAAGGATATAGTAGGCCCAAAATGTGTTTCAAGGTTTATAAACCAAGAGATCACTTTCTTTATCAAGTAAAACATTCAGGCATTTTGCCCTTTTCTAATTCGCTCATTTATTTCTTTGCTTTTTTTTTTGGTTTTCTTTTTTAATTCAAGCCCTTTTTCTTCTTTTTTTTCTTTTTTTTTTCACAAAAATGGGCTATTTTTCTTTTTCTTTTTTTTTTCTTTTTTTTATTTTTGCCCCTTGATTCAACATGAACACTTTCATTTTTGCCCCCAAAATTCTTTATTTCATTTTCCTTGCCCCCAGTGTGGAGGGTCATCCTTGGTGGGTTATATTACAAAAATATAATAGGCTCAAAAGGGGTAATCAAAGGATAATTTTACTCATGCTTGAAGGATAGTGAAAGAAGGCCATTTATCATTTGAAATGTAAATACTCTCATTAAAAATCATTTATTGAACAATAACAAACTTGTTAGAAGCTTTTGTAAAACATTCGCCTTTCTCGTATCGTCTACCAAGTGCAGATGGTGAACAACCTTTCCTTCATTTTCTTGCTTTCGCAACATTTAGCATACTATTAATTCATCAACAGTAGTAGTTCTTTCAAAATTGAACCCCAGAGTTATTGACATCATTATCATCATGTTCATTATTTGGATACTTGTGAATGAAAGATATGGTGAGCATGTGAGAAATGGCAAATAAATAGAATGAGAAATTGATAGTGCATCACATTAGTCGCTTTATTGAAAGGGAAATAAATAAAAGTTAGCCCATACATAAAACTTTATCTTATGCTTAGCGTTTTCAAAAACTGTCTTGCATTACTTAAAGAAATAAAAGAAAGCAAAAACTAGAATTTATAAATCCTCAAAATCGCATGGCTAGAACCCGACCCCTTCATGCCCCCATAAGACAAATCTCTTTTTGAACTAAAACTTATTCTATTACTCCCTTTCCTTTACTCAAGTTTTTCAACAACTCAGTGATTTGGGCCAATTGCCCCCTTATATCCTCTTGAGCTTTTTCCATCTTCTCCATGCGAATGTTTTGTTCTTCTTCCATAATCCTAGCTTGATAATGAGTGCGATGTGAATGGACTTTTGGTCGAGCTATCCTTGAACCTTTATTATCACAATTAAGAGTTCATCATTTTTTGTGTGGCGATGCTTAAAAAAGTTTAAAAATGTTTTGTTCAAAAACAATGATTGAAGATGAACAAAATGAGATGATGCTACATGTGTATGAATGGAATGGTATGGTAAAAGGTTGCCATGTAACAATAATGGATGAGTGATGCATGTAAATGTTTTGGTGAGCTCATGGTACCCTCTTAATGTCTCATGTATAAACTTGATCAAACATGTGTCCTATGTAATGGATATTTTCTATAGCATGGGTTGATATGGCTCTATCTTACAGTTGGTCTTCTTAATTTCACTATATGCATGGCTTTAGATAAAAGGGCTAAAGGTTCCCAAATTGTTCCTTACTGTCGTCCACCCAAGACTAGTAAGGCACCCAATCCTCACCCATTACAGGTTACAAACGGAAAGGTTCAATTTGAGTAGGAGTATTTCACTGGCCTATGTGGAGGTTATCACCTCACGAAGGCAAAGGTACTATACTCCCTCCTATGAAGGATAAGCCCGGGTCGAGGGCTAATGCATGCACATGAATGTGAAGTGTGTGCATTAAATATTTTATGAAATTTAAAGTTTTAGGCAAAATCTTGATAACCTTAAACTACCTAATGGCCTGACTCTCTAATATCCCCAGCGGAGTCGCCAAACTGTCGTAACGTATTAAGTTTCGGAAAACCTAATAGCTAGACACAAAACTACGGAGTCGCCACCAACCATTCTAACCTAGGTGTGATTGGTCACCTATTCAAACTAAGGATAAGGCTTGGTCTACGTTAAGAATCCTAGGGTTCAGGAGTACGATTACGTGTGAGGAAGGATTAGCACCCTCACAACGCCCATCCTAAAATGGTACCAAGTGATCTAAGGTTATCTTAATTTTGCCTTTTACTTTAATTTCGATATAATTAAATATTGAAAAATCTTTTAAGTCTCCTCCATCAAGCTGGTTGGACAACTTAAAAGTTATTCTCACCTCAAGAGTATTCAAGTAGGACCAATCGCCTTTCTTGAAGAGGCTCCGTCGTCGGATATTTAAATAAATTATCCAATCCCTATTTAGACTCCTATCCAATTTCTATTGATTTTATACTATTTATTTTATCTTATTTTATTCTATTATTATTATTTCCTTATATAAATTATTATTTCATATATTTTTATATCTTTAAATAAACATGAATTATTTGATATTGAAGATTTTCTTAAAGACCTTCCATCAAGCTGGTAAGACCTTAAAGAAACTTTCTCACCTTAGGAATTTTTAAAGAAATTACTCAAGCGCAATTCCATTTAAATTCCATCCTCGGAATAATTCACATTTATTAAAATATTTAAATTAATTTAATTTCTATATATTTTAATTATTTTCTAATTTTAATTCTAATTTATTAATTTGATCTTTATTCTTTATTATAATAAACTTAATTTTAATATACTATTTTTTAATCTAATTTAATTTTTATTTTTATAATTTAATTTATTAAATCTTGGAAATGTCCTATAAATCTTCCATCAAGCTGGCAAGACTTAAAAGAAGCCTCCTCACCTCAAGATATCCAATAGTACTACTCAAGCGCAGTCCCTTTAGAATTCCATCGTCGAAATATTTGTAGTTATATTATTTTATTCTATCTAAAATATATTAAAAATTTTTATGACTTTTAATTCCTAATTTGATTACTAATTCTTTTGTTTGTAATTAATTTTAATTAATTCTTATTTCAATTTTTTAATAAATTTGACTTTTAAATATCGGAAATGACTTTTTAAATCTTCCATCAAGCTGGTAAGATTTAAAAAGGATCTCCTCACCTCAAGATCTCCGAGAATATTACTCGATCGCAATCCCCTCGGAGTTCCATCGTCGGATAATTTGTTTCTATTTATATTTTAGTAGAATTTTATTAGTTTTAATTAATATTTCAAAGTTCATATGAATTATATTGTCTTCATTATTTTTTTTATTTTTTTATTCTAAGCATTAATCCTAATATAGTGAGCTAAATTTATGCAATTCATCAAATCACATTATAAAATTTATTCATACAAAATGTACCATACAATTATATTAATTAAATACCATCATATAGTTATTTCATGCAAGATCACATTAAAGATTATCATGCAATTATTTAATTATGAACAAAAATGTAAGTCAAATTAGATAACTTTATTAATCAACCTAAATAAAAAATGTATTTATAAACAAACAAAATTATTAATCAAATTTACAATATTACATAATAACTTAATCTAAATTAATTATATGCATTAATCACAAAACAACAAAAAACCAACCAAAAAAAAAATAAAAGAAAATGATCATACCTAGGTGATGTGAAATCACGTAATTCTTAAAGCCACTTTACCCAATTTTGCAATATTTCCTCGAGTCATAGCATATTTTCTTTCTTGCTTTCGTGTGGCATGAGTAGCAAGCAATGATGGTGACGTGCAGAGTTTCCAGGCAAAGCTAGAAAGTTTGGTTCAATGATAGAGGCTATGCAATCGTTGATGCAGCAATAGAGATAAGGGCACTCGTGTCAGGACAACGAAGAAGGGTCAGCGATAAGGGTGATGACGAGCATGTCGCCAACTAAGATATTGATATACTAGGACAGAAGCGGACTTAGTGGCTAGGGTTAGTGATGATTTTTAATGGATATAGGGGCAGCGTAGATGAGATGAAGGTGCTTTTCAAAGACTCGGGTTTACCCCCTCTTTATACTTGTCAAAATTTCATGGAAAGAAATAAAAAATTTATAATTGATCCTATGATTATGGGATTTTTCATTTATTTTGTTTGACTTTCTCCTTTTTTTTAATTTATTTCCTTTTTATTATTTTTTTGGCAATGAATTTTCAGATTTAATTTCAACCAATTTCCTTCCTTTTGTTGATTTATTCATTGATTTAATGGCTGATTATTTTTTCTTTTATTTTTGGCAACAATATCAACTTTAGTCAACTCTTGAAGATGTGAATTTTGCATGTGCTTCACATGAGATTTAACCAAAATTGACTTGTTTCTTTTTATCATTATTTATTTTTTTGATTTTTGATTTTTTGATTATATATAAAAAAATTGTTCGGACAAAATTAGGTGTCTACAGAAAGTAATCTAATATTGTAACTTGCAGGTACCAGATAATGCCTATTCTGCAATTATATTCCTATCCCATACAATCAAACTATTTTGGGATTTTGCCTTATTATTTCGTCTAAAGGTATTGATAGGTTCTCCCAAATTGCATGAAATACCCTGACATATCAGAATCAATTGATTTAAAAAAAAAGGCCAGTTGTAATTCATGTTAAGACATTGTACAAGGAACTGGAATTTGATTTATAATTGCTTTGAAATGAACTCCTACAATCTTTGCATAGATTGTTGATATTTGTTAGCAGAAATGTCGTACGCATTCATTTTTAATAGGGTATAAGGAGTGTTTTGTTTGTTGTCATATGCATTTTTTCCCTCTATTTTCATAGAAGTTCTCCTTTAATCTGGCATTGTCAATGATAGCATTATCTAATTTTTTTTTATTTTTGAAGACAAAAAGAAACTAAAGACTTCTGCTATAAGTGTAGCATTGGCAGCTTCACTCTCAGGTGTGTCATATATATATATATATATATATATATATATATATATTCTTATTTAATTAATCTTCTCATCTCTCTTTTTTTAGCTTACATTTTTATATCTGCATCTAACTTGCTTTATTTATCTACTTATGCTAACAATAATGACAACGGAAAACAGTTTAAATATGCTATTTTTTTATTTTATTTCAAGTTCGTGATATGGATAATGCAACTTTTAATCTTATTTGGCTTGTGTGAATTTGCTATGTATAGAAGTGATTTGCATTTTCTCTATTTATGTCCTTTGAATTGTTAAAGCATGCATGAAACATGGGAATTTTGTAAATTTGTAAGGCAAGTGGGAAAGGTTTACAAATTCATTGGATTTAGCTAAAATTTTTTCAGGTTTTGAGGAAAGACATCATATTTTGGTTAACAACAAACAACATATTTATAGTTTTTAGCTAAAGAACAAGATGCAAAGTGAAGTTTCAATGCATTCGCAAGATAAATAATGGCATACTTTTGTTAATTATTAATTAGTGCCTTTTTAATTGCTCATAGTAAATTATGGTTGTATATATTTTTTATTGTAACTGGATGAGACCTCAATCATAAATTAATAGAAGCCAATTGTAGTCATTTATCTTTACAGAATTTAATCTTGCTTGCTTAGGTTAAACTTAAAAAGAAAACATAACTCCATTATTTTATGTCTATGTTATATTATAATGTTTGTTGGAATTAGGAGAATTGTTCTTTGCTTTATTATAATTTAATACATTGAAAAAATATGTTCTGTTGCCATCTGAGATTCTTGGTGTTCTTATTTGTTCCTCCATAATTTTTTTTCTATTTTTTATTTTTTATCTACACGTTGGCACATCAGTTTGTGTTGACAAGGCTAGAGAGGATTAAAGTTGTTTTCTTTTTATGTAGATCTGGTATCTACTGGTATATATAATTTTTCTTACTGTTTCGCTTCTGGATGATTGCTCAAGACGTTTCTTAGGCTTTGTTGGCTACATCTCATGTAAATTGTCTAAAATGAACATGATACAGACTCTTTTTCACTACACTTCATATGATAATGTACGTGAATACTTGCTTGAGTTTTACAAAAACTCGTATTTGTCATTTCAAATGATCTACCTGCGCAGCGCGCGGGTATTCTCTAATATCTATAATACAAGGATGTAGATATTTCAGCATTCTTAGCCGACCCACATTGGATGGCTAAGTGTTTATATAAATATATATATATATATATATATATATATTTAACCGATATTAACGTAACTTTTTTGATTCATAAGAGGTATAAAAGGGAATGGTGAGAATCAAACCTTAGGCTTAATTTTTTTTAAAGAAAGATAACAACTATTAGGTTAAGTCTTGATTGTTGATATTAACGTAACTTTTTTTTTAACACTTAAAAAGCCTTTTATGAATTTATTTTTTCATACAAAATCTATCCCTTGAGTTAACTTTGGCGAAAAATGTACATTCTTGATATATTTGATTTGATGTGTATTGTATTATCATTCACGCTCCACTGATTTGTATAGGAGATAATCAACATTTATTTAGAAATTGTGTATTTGAATATATAATGTAAAAGTAAAACTGAGTTGAAACTCTATTATGCATAAGTACTTCAGCATATATGGTGAGCATTTATGTATTTGTAACTTTTGTTCTTGATAATTTTTATTAATAGATTTCTTATCCATTGAGTAACATTTTGATATTGTTTTGGAAAATATATCAAGGTCATAAATTATGATTTTTTTTGTAAAGTCAACTTAAAAAACACATGATTAAACGTAAATTTAAAGTTATTAAGCACAAAATATGTTAAAAGTATCGTAAATACTTAACAATTAACTTATGATTAATGTAAACAATACATTGTTAAGTATAAATCTAAAGTTATCAAGTGTAAAATATGTCAGAAGTATATAAACACATGATAATTAACATAAACATACATTATAGCAAAATAATCATATGTTTAAGGTTATTGATACTAATGTTTACATTGATGATCATATTTTTACGATACTTTTAATATATTTTACGTCAAATGACTTTAAATTTATGTTTAACTATGTTTTTTATGTTGACCTTACAGTAAAGTCAAAATTTACGATCTTACTGTAAAAATTCTCATATCAACGGCTATCCATTGTTTCTTTTCATATAAATTGTATTACTGTCTCTCTAGAATTCAATTGCATGTTTTAATTACCATTTTTAATTGATGTTTGAGTTTTGATCAGTAATGACAACTTGAAAATGGAAAATTATATGGTTTTTGCTTTCTTTTTTCATTTTTTTGCTTAATATATGATTTTATAAATTATCAGTATTGACTTTATATTTTACTAACTATATAATTAATTATAAATTATTTAGTTAAATATTTTATTTAATAATTTATCATTATTACAATTATACTGAATAATATTATTAATATAATTTATAATTATTAATTCATATTATTATTTAATATATAAATTTTGACTTTTACTAATCTTAATTATTATCTAATAAAAAGTAATATTAAAAAATTATTTAATATTATTTTTAATTGAATTATATATTTAATATTAAATTTAATTATAATATTATTTAAATTATATTATATTTTTATATGATTAAATGAAAATATTTCATATCACCATTAAATAGTATAAATAATATTATTTAATATTATCTACATATTATTTTTAATAAATATACTATTTTTATTTAATTTTTAAAATTTTATTTTAAATTATTATATCTGAATCAATTTAAATATTTGTTTTCAAAACATAACAGTATTAACCAAATATGTTTTCTGTTTTTAGAATTTGAAAACAAAACAAAAACAAAATTTTCAAAAACAAAAAATAAAAAATAGAAAACAATGTCAAGCGATCCCTTAGTTTCTATAAGAAATTCATAAGTATTTTGTTTCAATCAATTGAACGCCTTAGCATTATCCTCAATTCCTCATTCTTCTTATAATGTTTGAGATTGTTGTATTTTTAAGTTGACGCTTATTTTTTTATATCCAATTTAAAAATTTCAACGTAAATATTTCTTTTTCAATTATTATTGTTCTTAATAAGTAGTTTTTGTTAAAAAATCATAGTTTGGAATTAAAAAATAGAGCTGGAAAAAAATAATTATTAAAATTTGAATCTTAAACTTACGAAATTTCACCGAAAATAAAATAATGAGATCCTACTGTAACATGCAACCAACACAGATGAAGACAAAAAATTCATTTTTACATCGACAATGCTTGTTCTTTTGTCTAGGTTCAGGCATGCAGGAGGAGGAAACTTCAGCTTTTCCTCCGAAGAAGCCAATGTTTTCCATTTTTTGCACGTGATCAAAATTTAACCACAAAAATAAAAATAATTTTGTCTGTTAAATAAACGTCATTGTATTTTTTCCACACAAAAATTAAGAAGAAGAAGAAAATGAGAAAAAGGAACTTCAATGAATGTATCTGTCACTTTCCAGTTAGAGTAATTCCATCCCATTATGAGTTGTTAGTTCATTTAATAAGCCGATGCAGTTTAATATTGAAAAATAATAAAAAAAAAAGTTGCATTTTAGAATTGAAATTGAAATAAAATTGATTTGCACTATAAAATTAATTTAGTTTTATTATATTAGAAATTAACTATTGAATTTAATAAATATCCCTAGGATTGACTCTACTTTGTTTCTAAGATTACTGCTTTGTAAGGTTAATTTTTGGTTGTAATAACTTGAATTTCCCAAGTCACAGCTGCCAATGCCATCAACAATTTCAAACAATGACAGAGATTGTAGATTTTCTCAGAGTTTTTTCTTCAAATTGATGCACTGTTTGGCACTCCTCTGCAAGTAACCAGGTCCTGAGGATGGCAAGAGGAGCTCATATGGCGAAACCCATGCCCCACATCTATTTCTAAGCTTTGGGTTACGGTTTCTTCTTTCTATCTCTTCTCTATTCTCTCATCGCCATTGAAAACTTGTAGAAAGCTTCAATGATTTCAATCTCCTGACCAGGTTGAAAGATCCTTTCGATCTCCTAAATACTCTTCGTCAGCTGAATGTCTGGAAAGCACGTGAAGCGTGGATATGTAGCTTATCATTTCGCGTAAACAAGGCAATGATGCCAGGAAATACCCGTCCGGATTTGCAACCAAGTTGCATAGTCCGAATCATGTTCATTTGGCAGCAGCCGCCGCATGAATGGGGAGCGTACAGGGAAATATCCGCCGTACGGATACATCCCGAAGTTCACCGCAGCATGGTGCGCTGATGCAACCCAGATAAGGGTTGTGAGGGTGGAGATGAGATTGTTTGGAGTCAAGAGCTCGGGCCACCAGCTAGCATGGCGGATATCTGCATGGCCTACATTTATAGATTCATGGTACCAGGCGTTGAGTTCTGAGTCTGACTCAATGCTACTTGCCTCCGGGTAGTAGTAATTTACATAGGTTTCAACAAGTTCTTCAATGGCAGACCATATCAGCAGCCCATCATTTGCATACGGGTAGTCTTCGATGAGTAGTTTAAGTCCATGTGGCTGAGTTGGGTCTGGCACCGCCATTCCTCTGAACAGAAATGAGATTAGAGTTATGTTTCCTAAGAAAATTAGACAACTAAGAACAACTTGAATCAGGTCAGTAGTGTAAAGTCCAGTTAAATTTTTAAGTGAGAACAATTCATAATGAAAAATTTCGTATTTGAATCCTCATCAGGTTAAATTTTTTTAGGCCAATGCCAGCCACTTAGTGAGAGATGAATTAATTTCATACAATGTAATATAAAAACACCTCGTGGTTAAAAAAAAAAAAACCCTAAGGACAGCTTAGTGAATTTACCTTCTAATCAAGTCTGCAGGAAGGCCTTCCATGTCAAAGCGCCACCAATTCTGATATGCAGAAGCGATAACCTCCATTGAACAATCTGCAGTGGAAAAGCTGGACTCAATTAATCCTCCAGCATTAAAGAGAATCTCACGAGCCTCTGCATTTACATCCATTGTGTATCGCATGTGAGGATGAAGGAGTTTGTAAATAGGATGCATTACACTTAATTGCCGGTGTGCTGCTATGATAAATGGTTCCAGGCATGCATGAGCCCTCAACCTGTGCAGCCATCAATTCCTTGATTACAATTCATCATACAGTATACTGTATTAGCATTGAGTATATTATTATTAGTGGAAGAAGGATTGCAAATACCAATGCTGAATTAGTTGATGAGCACCAACATCGTTTGAGGAGACATGGGCTTTGCCAAGCTGCCATAGCCAGCAGGTGGTGGCATCAACTGGAGGTGTGAGAACACGCTTTGATGTTAGACACTGGTTCTTCTCTGGGAGGCTGAGCTCAATAGCAATTGGCTTTAAAGATCCGATATCGGTCAAGAGGAAAACTGTCCGAGTTGCATAGCTTTTCTGCTCGGATGAGCATTTATGCGGTTGAGAAATGGAAGGTAGACATCATGGTAGTCTAATATGAACAATTTATTCTCTTCTAGTGCCTGAAAAAGAAGATCAAATATAAAATCAACTGAACTGTGCCTTGTTTTCTTCCCTCAGCTAAAGAAATCTCCCAAACCAATAATCAGTAGACTTTGAATACAAATTGTCAATCTTATGAATTGTACATCCATCAATGGCAGCAAAGCATGTCTATAGACTATGGCTGAGAAATGGTTAGGAAAGTTAATAAAACAAGCTTGAGAGGCTTTCATTTTTCATTTTCCTTCAAGTTTTTCCCTTACCTGTTGTACAGACATCCCATTAAGGTGGTACACAATGTGTTCTTCTCTTAAGGCTGAATCTTGAGGACCATAGACAGAGGGATCCAGTTTGCTTACTGGTGGAAAGACCTAAAAGATAACAAAATGTTCAGCAAAAAGTTTCCAATCTTCCATTTTTTTTGTATCTTGTCATTGAAATGTTCTTTCAATGCTTACTAATAGTTGCAAAGTAAGAACTGATTCTTCTCACCTTGAGCCTTTCTATGCTTAAGGGATTCATCCCAGCAAGTGTCAAACGCCCCAATTCATCATCCCGCAAGCAACAGGTTGGAATATCCCCTGAAATTAAAGCATTTCAATCACACATCTACCACATGTTTCACTCGGAAGAATTTCATTAACTAAAGAGCAAGGAATTGCTGGTGCTTACTGGAAACAATCTTCGGACAGTCAAACTTGAAAGCATCTTGCATAGATTCTTTGATCATGTTATTGAGCATTCTTGGAAAGATCTTCCAAAATGCTCTCTCTGATTTGATTTCAAAGGGTGCACTCTCTTTATACAGATCATTAATGTGAGAGAAAGTCTTGATAACATCACTGTTCATTGAGGCCCCTTTAAGAGAAGGAAATATATCAAAAAGCATCATCTTCCACATTCCTGCAGTCATGGCTGCTAGCTTCAAATCTTCAAACGCTTCATCTCTTGGTACATACTTCGGCAGGTATTTATTCACAGGGGACTCCACATTTGCATCTGTGGCATTTGACAAAAATACCAACATCTTCTGTTAAGCTAAAAGCATTGAAATAATGGTAGACATATTATGATTCAGAGAATGGCACAGAACCTGAATTGGCTGGAGGGCGACCAGTTCGACAGCGCCTTGGATAGGGCAGATTCTCGCCTCCTAGAATAGGCCTTGCATATTTAGCTCCTTTATCAGGATTTCCCAAGTCATTATATACATCAAAGTCATAAATTCTATCTGACAAAGTCCTAATACCCTCTCCATTGCCCCTTAATTGCCTTAACTCCTTTTCTCTGAGCTCTTTCAGTCCCACCGGGTGTCTTTAGGTAAATATGCCTGCCTTAGCCAAAAGAATATTGCAGAATTAAACCATTTGTGCAGAAAACAAAGTCATAAGGAAATGTTGGGAAGTATTGTAACTTGAACCTTGCTAGAGAAGAAGATCCTTTTCTCTGCCAGGAATCTATCTGGCTGAACCCAGGAGTTGCAAGCAAAATGGACAAGTCCTTCAATGGCAACGCTTTCCATAAAGAACTCCTTTTGATATTTGTTAGTCACTAAGACGGCTCCAGGAATCCCAAAGTTTGCATCTACCATAAATTGAACTTCGTGGGTGGCTTTATCAGCATTCGTTTTTGGATTTCTAGACCAGTGGAACATAGTTTCCTTGCTCAGCTTTGGCTTCCCCACTCTTCAAAGTAAAATTAGATCACGTTAAAAGGAATCAAAGTCAAAATTAGCTAGCATCCTGTTAGCCGTTGCATGTTTGAGTAGATTTGAAAATAATAACAATATACTAATATTAAGTTATACTATATTTAGCTTAGGTCTTATGGTTGAATATCAAGCTAAGGTTCACTGTCCAAACAAAGAGTTAATACCTCAATTATAAATCAACTCACGCAAAACATTCATTAGTCAGCGAGTGGGACGATATCAAAGTGAAGTCTTACTGACTAGGATCTTGATATAATGGCTTCTCTTGTACACAGTCCTACATGAACACATAATCTTAAGTATTATGAAATATAACTAAGGCTATATAAAAGATGAAAAAGTATGCATACTATACACACTCTAAGCCTATTGTTATATTTACATCCTTGTATCTTCCTATTTTCTTATTTTGATCGAATTTGCTCACATAAACTAAATGTCTCGAAATACAAATTTCAATGTCTAATAGACTCTCTTCCGATGACTCATCTAGTTTATTATCTCAAATAGTAGTAAAGAAGGCTAATGCTACTATACTAACCCCTCTAGAAAAGGGTTGAATTGCATGCACCGGGAAAATCTCTAACCTCCCTCTTTTCCAGTTTCCCTATTTCTTTGCCCGAATAAAAATAGTAACATGTTTCATACGTTTCTCCACTAGTACAACTATTTTCGTTCTTCACTTCTTCATGGTTTGTTCTACTAACCACAGGCACAGCTGAACTCTGGTTTGCTCGTTTTCTCAGGTTGTACAAGAGCATTTAATTCTGAGTTCAGAGATCAGCCCAACTTGGTGGGAAACTATGAGACATATTTAACCTGGTGCGGGCTGGAACTTTCAATACTTTATCTTCGTGGGGTGTGGAAGCTTGGAAGGGTCAACTCGAAATGTTTTCGTCCGATTGACAACTCATTGGAGTTATTAGAAACCCTGACTGGTGAAATGATCATCAGCCAACCCTTTTTGTAAGACCTAAAGCTTAGCTTTCCTGTAGCTGCGGGGCCGGGATTGCAACGTGCCCGCACAGTCATGCCAACGCCAACAACTCCGATCTGCCCATTGGGAAGTTCTACTCCAAATTGCCTTGATTTAAAACAAACCAAGAAAATAGCCTAAAAGTAATGGCCTTGGCTTATCAGCTTATGTTTACGATAGAAACAGGAAGATGACAAAAAATGTATAGGCTTGTGTTAAAAAAAATTTCTTACAATTTCTCGACAAGCAAACCATCAATGGAGAAAGAAGACGACAGGGTGCTTACTTGGGTCTAGTTGAGTGCTAACAAGCTGTAGAATGACACCTCTCTGAGCAGCATGGCCATCGGAATCTAACCAACGAAGCATCATATCCTTGACATATTCCTTGGTGTCGTACTTGACTGTAACCAGAGCTTTCACCTCGAATTGCAGAGGAGTTTCAGCGGCGGCCGCTTTAATGGACTCACCCTTTATATGAGCAGCCATGGGAGTCGCCACCACCTTCCTTACTTGCGCTAATAAGCTCTTGCGCGAATCGTAAGACAAAGAGTTTGAAGAAGAAACGCTGTTTTGCTGGTGGCCATGGAAATAACTACAAACAGCTGATTTTGTAGGGAGTTTTGCCATGGAAGTGAACCAAGGATTTCCCTGGTTCCTGCCATGACATTTTAAGCAAACTAACGTGGGAAGATATGGTGGAACTCGCTGATTCAAATCTAATCTGCCTCCTGCTTTATATTGCAAATGGAATCCAGTCCATAAAATCAGCTACTTAATGTTTTCTCGCTATATTCCCTAACACAATCTTCTCAAGTCTGATCAGATATACGGTGATCAAACAATGGGTTTTGTCAAACACAATCATTAGTTCGATTGAAAGTTCTGAATTTTATGATCATCAAAATGAAATTGGACCTCAAAAACTGCTGCGATATAACCATCGGATGGAGTGTACTTTGACGTAATACATCTTTAAGGCCATCAATTTGATTGGATCCGATAATTTATGTACAAAATTTATGTTCATATCATACTAGTAACATATAAAATTGTGTTTTTATTATATAAAATACAAAAAATTTGTGTCTAACATGTCAAATAAATTTTTAAAATTTGTCATATTTATATAAAATTTTTATTAAATTTTAATTCATATCATTTTTTTTTTTTAATTATATTATTTTATCGTCAAGTTTAAATTTTTTGGTTACAAGGATCATCAGGTCTAAATTTAATAAAGTCTATAGTAACACATTTGATCTAATTATAGTGCCCGTGGTTTGTGCACTTGTATATGTTGTAGCTGGCCTTCTTTTTCTTAGCTCATGAAAGAAAGAAGAAAAGATTTTGATCATGCATCTAGCTAATTTAGTAAACAAGTATTATTTTATAGAATAAACAAATTCATGCTTTTAGATTGTAGATTGCCAGCGCATTTCTTGGGCTTGTTTGTAATGGCGCTCATTGAATGAAAGGAAACCATTTTTAAGTTGTACAAGTTTTAAATGTCTGTACTTATACGACTCCAACAGTGTATCAATTAAAGTTTCTTTCATATGCTTAAATTTGAAGAAAATACTGTTAACTAAATTTTTTCGGACACATCAATTAAAACACGATTCGACATTAAATCGATATAAAACAACGAAAATGACTTAATGTATCAATATCAATTATAACAAAATAACTTTCACGTTTTATATTTGTTTGATACACAATAAACCCAACATAAATACACAAATTGTCGGATTTATGTAACACTAATAGTATATAAATTTTTCATATAATCATCAATAAAATTTAGTGCAATTTGCATAGCTCAGTTCCTACTTTAGATAGCTCAATTCAATACTAGTTAAGATAAAGTGAAAAATAAAAAAAGGGAAAAAAATCACCAAGAGCAGAAATGGAAAGCAAACAGAGCCAAGTTACCTTCCGACAAGGTCTCCCCCTTACCTTCAACCGATGTCTAAATATCGTTCAATAAAACAACAAAAAGGAAAGGAAGAGGGAGAGAGAAACCAATTGGAGAGTGAAAATTCAATACGCAAATACATGAACACCCGACTGCAGGGACGAAGAAAAGGCCTTCAAACTAGTACCGGACAACATCCTGGAGACAGTCATAGAAGTGAGAAATATTAATCTTCTCTTTGCCGGAGAAGATTGCCTCTGCTGCTCCACCTTGCTCTCCCTGAGCTGCCATCTCAACTAACATATAAAGCTTCTTGATAGGCGTCTATAAGGAAAAAAAAAAATGAGCAAACAGGGTAACAGTTAGTATCAATAATAACAAACTTTCCTTTCTTTCTCGAGTACCATAGCCACATGTTTGTGTGCAGAAGCACACGAACTTGCACACGAAATAGAGGTTGAGTTTCATTTATTCACTTTATACATGCAAACAAAATGTTCCAAATGCAGCGGACAGTAAACAAAATGTCACTTTAGAGCTAGCAGCGACTTCCACACTGGAAATTCATCACAGAGAATCATATATCTAATTCTCAAACTTACAGAAAAAACAGAACATGACACTTGATAGATCATTCCGCACATTCCTACATACTCCCAACCTGTTTTCCTCACTAATTTTAAGTATGCAAGCATTCTCTCCCCCATGAACACAAATCTCCATCCTGCCTTAATTCTTTAGTCCTTCCACTTTACAATCACTTCAAACATACACAACCACACATTCACATGTACAGTTGCACGCATGCAGAGAAGAACAAATGAAAAGATGTGACTATGAACTAAATGAGGCAGGTTGTTTAAATAAGATACCTAGCTATTCACCCAACTAAAGATGCAAAATTAACATTCACTAGGCGACTTCAAATGAATAATATCAAATTTTTTGATGCAGCAACATTTCCATCTAATTAATCATGCTTGCTTATAATAAAGGTAAAACCAGCGACGAAATAGTCAGGAGGTAACTATGTTTAAAACTCACATCATTCAGGGCCTCTGCAGCTGCACTGACATCTTCTTCAGCAAATACATTCAGTTGTTCCAACACCTGGGGTAGAAAAAAGAGATTAAATTTCATACCGCTAGATGATTAGTGAAAACAAACAAAATTGGTAACATTATTACCTTCTTTGCATCATCTGTCTTCAATGTAGGAAGATGGTAGCTGACAGAGAAAGCATCACAAATGCCAACTGAATCTAAGAAGCCCACCTCACTAGTTGTCCCAATCACCAGAAGTTTTTTCCCCTGAAAAAAGCATTTGCACATTTAGATAACAAAAACCACCAACTATAGTTAACAAGATTCTCAATTTACTTGTTTGGTATCTGATTTGCTTAGCATATGAATTATATTGTATCTTTTACTATGTCTATGATTTAACTAGTAAGCAGCATGGGATTTCTCAATCAAGAGGGAGTGAGAGAGCAGATACTATTCACCTGATTCAATTTTCTTCTTTTTTTTTAATTAAAGTAAAATGACAAAAAAAATCTTTGCATATATCTCAAGTAGCCATTTGGAGTACTTGATCACAATAAAACAAATAAAGAAACAAGGAACGAAGATAAACCTTAGGTGGAAGACGTTTGAGAAGGACCAACAATGTCTGAGAAATTAAATTTGAAAAACGGGGCCCAATAGCAACATACTCCAGCAGCCTGCAACAATAATTAACAAATTATTTCTGTCCACATTGCACATTTCAAGTCGAGATTTACAGCATAAGATTCTGATTCCCCCCTACCTTTCTATGTCATCAAGAATAATGATGCTCAAGGGTGACTTGTATGCGTCCTCAAATACCTGCAACAGTATATTAAAGTCAATAGTGCTCTAAACTTTATCTAATGTAGATTATCCTAGCTTGATGACTGATGCACAAATATTCCTAGTCATCTTTCCAAATTTAAATCTTGTATAAGTGGGCATAAAATAGCTTACACAAAAGCTAAGTTTCAGTTTAGACTGATAATTTATTGAGATTAAAGTACTCATATAACTTCCAGATTTCAAGGTCTTGCACCACAAACCTTGACAATCTGTGCACACTTTGTACTCTCATGAAGGCCAATCATCGATTCAGCAGAGACCTACAAAATAACAAAAAGAGGAATCTTAACCCAAAAATAAAAGCAATATATTCATACATGCAATAGCGCAGGAGCTTACTATCTTGACATATGGGAAATCACTGTCAATGCCAACAGTAGCTGCCAATGCTGTTTTGCCACTGTACAAGTCAACTTAGATTCAGTTAAAGTTAAAACTAAAAGATGTAAAACAAAAAGAAAAATCCTGATGCCTACCTTCCACTTGACCCTTCTAGAAGACAAGTAACAAGAGGACTTCCTTTGCTTACTTTGACCTGCTCTACTAGTAGCATGGCTCTCTGATAAATATGCTTATGTCGATCACCACAGTCCACCATGCCATTAAGTCTGAAAATTATGTTAAGTGAAACAATTCAGCAAAAGGTACTCAAAAACAAAATATATGAGTCATATTCTGCAAGAAATCTAAAAATATATATTTTAAATAAATGGACTTTAATTCCCCAAAAATCCAACTCAAGGTTCGAGATAAATATTCATATTTTCCAAAGCCAACCCAAGAACAATTATCTATAAATCTAACCAAACAACCATGTAATTAGAACAACAGGAATGCAACAAATAGCGGAAGGCAGAATCCAGAAGACTACATGTGATGCTCACAGCTCGCTTTTTGATTAAGCAAAGCAATTTAAAATTATTAAAAACTAAAAGTTGAAGGCTCCAACAATCTTTGCCGAGACAATTACCTTCCAAAACGACAATTAGATCATATGAATGACGAGAATTCAAGCAGAATGGAAATCAACATCTTGTAACCAAAGAAGTGAAATTTGTACTAATTTGAAAATAAAAAAATCACCTGCATCGCTCAAGGTCATCAGTTGAGGCTCCAAATGCAGGAACAACTTCTAGGAGCGCATTTCGAAAATCATCCATTGTAACTTTAATGTTTTCTTCATCCACTGGCTTAGTAAGATCATCCATACTTACTTGTCTATTCAAAGCAAAAGAAACTGCACTTTTCACAACACCTTCAAGCTCTGCTCCACTGTAATTTTTTGTACGAGCAGCTGAATACAAAAAGAAATTAGAAAATTGTAAGGCCTTCTCAAATGCCGGAGATAACTCAAATCATTGTCAAAAGCAGATGCATGTGTTTTAGAAAAACAAATTGCAAAGCCAAGTACATTAAGTAGATAATAATAAAGATTTAACTCCAAGTTTGATCATCCAGAGGACCCTCGAGAATACTTCACAATCTATTGAAAAAACTAAGTAAAAGTAAAAGATAACTTTAAATATCAATCATCAAGATCTGTCAGCCTGTACATTTTTTAGAGCAGACGGAGAGCGGTGTAAATGAACTAATTTTTAACTGTTTTATAGTTAATTCTTCCAAAGCAGTGAAGAATGTAAATCCCACGACCATAAATTACTAATAAACATACCAAGCTCTTGAAGGTTGACATCAGGAGCAAGAAAAGAATTCTCTTTCATCTTGTTTGTGTGTATCTGAAGAATCTGCAAACGGCCATTTTCATCTGGAAGGCTTATCTCAACTTGAACCTCCAAACGTCCTGGCCTACAGAAGAAAATTATTCAACGATTTAATTAAGATCAAGACATTTTCATAGAGTAATCTAACTACATCAATCATCAACAAACTAAAAAGTCCATACAGCACACAAAATTACACACATCAAAAATTACATAGCTCATAACACTGACAGCTTACAGCATGTTTATTCCAGATCATAAGTATAAATCTTATTCACAGGCCATTAAATTCTCCACATAACCAACAATTTGCTGTAAATCTATTAGGCTGTGGAATTTGTATCTAGTCATTGGTTGTTAATTAAGCTTCTTACTGTAAAGGATAATCTAATGTGACAAAGAGGTAGACAGATAGATAGGTTTGCTGTGTCTGTGTGTGAGTGTGAGAAAAAGAGAGATGGAAGAATGGAGGGAAGGAGCAACCTCAAAAGGGCTTCATCAAGCAAATCCTTTCTGTTGGTCATTCCAATAAGCAAAACATTATTTAGAGACTCCACACCATCTATCTGAAAAGTAAATTATCCCTTTAGTTAAAATAATCATATCATTAAGACATGCTAACCACAAGAACCAAGAAAAATGACATGAGACAAACAATATTGATTTTTAAGACCTAGAAACTGTCAGGAACTAATCACTGACCTTGGTAAGCAGCTGGTTCACAATGCTGTCATGAACTCCAGTACCATCTCTAGTTGAGCCCCTTGACTGAAAAAACAAAATAAAACCACATATTCTGTCATGAAGAAAGTTCAATAATACCAATCAACATCCTAAACTCAAGTGTCTGGATACTCATTAACATTGAATCTTTTATAGAATCCGCACACAGCCCAAGGGTATATGTAACTAGGTTACATCAAATATTTCTTTACATATTAAGAAATAATCTGGTGTCTAACTTGAAATAACATTTTTATGAAAATTCTCCAGATTTTGTTAGCATCTTAAACACAACATGCATATAAAGATGCAAACATACTTGACCAGTATCAGAGAGTAATTCTAGGGCTTAAGTAATATCCAATTCTGTGCAACAATTTTAAAATCCACTGTTTCAATCTTTTAAAGAACATTGCATTCTGAAAGTTACAATGCAAAGGAAATTAGAAACATCAGATAAAACAAGGTGAAAGTACTACTGATATAAGGGATGAGTAGATGCATTTAAACCAGTCTTGTACCTTACAAATAGCATCAATTTCATCAAAAATTATGACATGCAAATCACTGTCATCACCTGTAAAGTCAAAGGTAATGATGTGTCATTATAAAATTAATAGAGTAACCCAAAAAACCAAGACTAGTGAGCACAAATCTCTTACCACGAGTCCTTTGATCATTCTCAGCATCTGCGAATAGATCCCTAACATTCTTCTCAGTTTCACCAACAAATTTGCTCAAGACTTCAGGGCCATTAACAATCTAAACAGATTTACCAAGAAATAACATGTTGCATCATGTCAATTACAGTAACAAGTAATATTCACCATACAGGCAAATATAATAGTCAATGAAGTCAAATGCAACATCTCTGAATCATTTATGCAAGCAAGTAGTCCCAAAATAGGACAAGACACTATACAGCATACTTTGCTCAAAGGAAGTTATACACTCTGATGCAAAAACAGCAACAGCAGCATGGAGAAGATAGTAAATAATACGATAGAAAAAAAAATACAAGTAGAAAAACACACAATTGACACACCCACAGAAAGTGTTAATCAACATTGTGTCCTGAAACAGCTTCGAACAGCACAATCTAAAATGCTATTGACACTCACACTACGACAACCACGGGATATATACCACAAAGCAAAAGAATTAACATCCTTATCTGCATGCAAACTACCATGTGTAATTGAAGGTCATATATATTGAAATGAAACATAGACAAAAACATTTTTCTTCCATCTGAAACATGAATAATCAGAATTAAATGATCAAAGAATGCTAAGCTCAAACAGATATAAACCATGTTAGCTTAAAAGGTGACCAAACTCCAAACCTTTGGTTCCTTTCCATTCAACATCTTTCCAATTTGACGAGCCATAAGAGTTTTGCCGGTACCAGGAGGCCCATGTAGTAGCATGCCTTTTACATGCTTAATCCCCAACCTGGAACCTCAAAAGCTTTCGCATCAGAATAAATAAATAAATAGGTATCTGACACATAAATAGTATGGTTTGAAGAATAAGTTATGTTACTTGTTGGTCACATGAGGAGGAAAAACACGAGAGGCAAAAGCTCTTCTAAATATATCAGCAAACTCTGCACTTAAGCCACCAATACCAAGTGATTGTAGATTAAACTCTTTCTGCCTAAAGATATTACTACTGGCAGCTTCACGTTGATTGACGATCTGCATTGCAGAACACAAGTCAGTGAGCCATTACAGCTAGTAGAATCAAGTTGATTAAATAATAGTCTTCATATGTAAATGTGATTCAAATCTAATCTCTCTGAATGACAATGACATCCATTGGTCAAAACTCTGTTAGAAAAATTATTAAAAACAAAAAGAAACTAACATATTAATATCTAACCTTTATCCCGCTTGAGTTTTGTGCTTCAAAGATAAAGTAGGTATCAGTGGAAATCATCCCCCTTTCAGGACCATTAGAAGTTTCTTGCCCTTCTAGCTGAGCTTGATTGATTGTAAAAATATAGTTATTACCATGATACTCAAATGTAACTTTTTGCCCAGCTGTCATAACCTGCAAAAAATAGACACCAGTATTCCACGTCTTTAACAAAAATAACCCAATTGTCAATGGATAGAAATAAATCTCTTGTACATGTGTGCATCTGTCAGGAGAGAGAGGAAGCACCAAACAAGCAGATATGCGGAAAATAAGAAGGTTAATGTCATCAAATAAATTATTTACTAAGTGTAAATTGATATAAGAGCAACAAAGCATTGATGCGTGCATGTGAAACAAAACTTCTACGACATTCCTTTTGTTCTAAAACAGAGAACTGAGGAAAAGAAATTTAAATTTCACAATCAACCAATTGAAGCCAAAAATATAGCCAGCATACAACCATTAAATTAACGCAAACATTTACAACAAGTAAACAGCATGTAACCCTACCTGATTCACAAACCTCTTTCTAAGCTGGTTAGCCAGAAGAACAGCATCAACCTACAAAAATAATGACAGCATTTAATCCAACTGTCATCCATCTGAGAAATGTAATATCATCTGAGATAACAAACAGATCATATTGCATTGAAATTTACCTGTTCATTTTTAGTCCCCTTCTTGACAAATTCCAACTCCACCCTAAGCAATGCAAGGTTAAAACCTTCTGGAGGAATAAATCTGCAAGAAGAGGAAAAAAGGGGGAAAAAAGTTAGTGATCCGTAACAGTTTGGACATAAAAAAATTGAAAGGTACGGTTAGTTAACCTGGTCACTGACACAGTGTCACCATTAGAAACTTTTGCAAGCCGACGATGGATAGCATTTAGTGCAATATTGTCACTGCGTATGCTTTCATGAGGAGTATTTATAAGTTAAGGCCTCCAAAACAACCAACTTCAAAGGAAAGATTTCGAAGCTCGAATACAAAGAACAGCAAGATTTAAAGCTGAAAAATAAGATTTCCCAAATGTGAAATACTTAATTTGTTTTAGGCATAAAAAAGAATTTAAACAAGTCAATTAAAAGAATTATCATTCTAATCAATTGAAACAATTGACAAATTTACATCTCCTAAATTATCAGTCGCTTGTGAATTTACATTTCATAATTTGCGAATAATTTTCCTGAAAAAGTGCGCGGTAAAAATTAACTTACAAAAATAAAGTTCCAATAATAAATAAAGAGCGACAGCTAATTTTCAGCTCAAGTACTGTAAATTATAATAGTATGAAATCTTCAATCAAGAAAATTATGAACAATGCGACAATAATATATCGTGTAAACTGTGATTAAAACTGTGAACAAAACGAAAAGAAAAAGGATATGAGATGGAAAGAACAAAGGCGTCGCCGACGTTAACGAGGAAGAGTTTGGAGCCAGGGACGGCGAAGTTGTGAAGATCGGAGGGCGAGCAGTAAGCAAGATTAGTCAAGGCGAGATCTGCGGATGGTGTGCTGGTGACAATCATGGTGGCGACCGTAGAGGATCGCGATCCGAACCGGCCCGCCATTCCTATCAGATTGCTTTTTCAACGAGATCGATTGAGGAATGTTAATTTATTCAGAGATGGAAGGGAGATGAAGAAATTGAAATGATGCCGAAATGAAATGAGCGTCGTATAACAGTAAATTTGGGCCTAGCGCGGGAGAGATACTCGATGGGAGTAATAGATGGAAACAATTGCTTGGATGACCCAGCGG
Organism: Heritiera littoralis; assembly: GCA_031772115.1. NCBI lineage: Eukaryota > Viridiplantae > Streptophyta > Magnoliopsida > Malvales > Malvaceae > Heritiera > Heritiera littoralis. The sequence goes on along the minus strand of JAPDPK010000026.1, from coordinate 1,608,335 downwards.
AGACCGATATACTTGCCAAAGGAAAACAGTTATCTTCGCTAGATCAAATCTTCGTTACGTCTTTCACGACATCGTTTTATTCTTCTTTTCGAGGTTTTTTTTTGGGTATTTTTTTTAATAGTGCATTTTTTTATCAGTTAATTATGAAAATCATTTTATTCAAAATAAATAAACTAATAAAAAGTTAGACAAACTCAAACTTGATTTGATGAAAATTTAACTTAAAATCTCAAAATCTCTTTTTTTATCCCTAAATCAATGTCTCATAAGCCGAGGTTAACTCTTTTTTTATCCCTAAATCAATGTCTCATAAGCCAGGGTTAATTACCGATAATTTTTTGATTTTTTTTTGTACGATAATTTTCTTGAATTCAGTAACTTGTTAACGGTGTGTTGGGTACTTAAAAAGTTAGGGTAATGCTTTTCTATTCAAGGGGGTGAGAGAGCTGTAGTGAAGGCTACCAAACCAGCTCGGAGAGTGAACTTCAGTCTCTACACACAATGAATCAAACAAAACAAGTGGTTCGAGCACTAAGATAGTTTCTCTGGCGTAATATCAGTTTTTGGAGAGTTAGGTTTTAGGAGGAAGTCAAGATGCATATTAGCTCGGAAGAGCTGAGCAGACGACTTACTTGAGGAAGAATGAAGATGTTTGAGACATTGTCTTCACTCTCTCTTTTGGTTCATTTTAGTTTACTTATGATCACGTGCCTCCACTATTGAACATAAGAAGCATCCTTCATGTTGGTAGGGCTCAATTCCGTAAGGGTTAGTTTGGATAGATAATGAAATTGATTTCAGTGAAATTAAAAATAATGAAAAAACACTTAATAATATATCTTTTTAAATCAAATAATTAAAAAATTAAAACAAAGACAAGAAGGTAATTTTACCCTTTGCATTTTGTCATTTTTTACTTCAATCGAGCCACACTGATGCCCACCAGGCAACCAAACGGACCCTAAGCCCGCAAATGGCAAGTGACAAGGGTAGTTGCGCATCGAAGGTTGACTGTTGGTTGGAAACTGATTGGCTTAATAGCCAAATAAGCCCTCAACCTTTAGCTCAAAATGGAATTCAGTCCTTAACGTTTTATCGCATAAAATTCAATCCATAAACTTTTATTTCAGTGGAAATAGACCAAATCTGTTAAATGAACTAACTGCAGTTAGTTTTGCCTACGTGGCATGCCACGTGGCAGCTAACTAAGCTATCCACGTCAGCTGCCACGTATGCAAAACTAACGACAATTAATGTCATTTAACAGATTTTGACTTAATTGCATAATTGTAAAAGGTTAAGGGTTTATTTCTACTGAAATAAAAGTTTATGGACTGAATTTCATGCGATAAAACGTTGAGAGCTGAATTTAATTTTGGACTAAAGGTTGAAGGCTTATTTGGCTATTCAGCCAAACTGGTTTATCAACTGTGAGAGAATTGGGCTTTTTTTAGAAAGTTGTTCTTGGGTTTAATTTGTGATTTGGACCCAACATGGTGCTTTGAATAGGTGAAAACTAACGTGGATAAATTGTCTCAAATAATAATAGAATTTGTCAAATAAAAAAATTCAAAGAACTTCGAAAATAAAAGTGTAAAAACTTATTTCTATGTTCAAGTTAATTAGATATCATATGAGAAAGAGAGAAATTGATAAAACAAGAAGAAAGAAAAACAATGTCCAAAATACTTTTTATAATTCAAGTTCACCATCTTATATATCTTTTAGATAATGATGTGACGGTTTATTTAGGTGACATTTATTTAAAAGTAACGAGTAATGAATTGATGACAGGAATCATCATTGTATAACATAATTTAAATATATACACATTAATTCAAATATATTTATTAAGAATGTATATATTTGAATAATTTTTAGATTTTATATTATTTTGATTTTTAAGCTAAGGATTTCAAATTATTTTAATATATTAAATATGATGAGTAATGTAGACAAGCATATAAAAGATAATTTACTAAGTAACAAATATAAAATTAATTAATCAACTAATTAAAAAAATGAGTTTAAGAAGAGTGTTTTTTTTTTAAGTCTAATTTCAATGAGTCTAACTCTAATAAATCTATTAAAGTCGAAGTTGTACAAAAAAAAAACCATAAAAGTCGAAGTCACAAATACATTAGTAGAAAACAAATTAAATTTTTCGCATTGACAAGATAAGACATTCTAATAACTCTTATTGCATAAATATAAAAGCAAAAAACTTTTAGAAAAAAAAAACATGCAATTTCATTTTCTGCTTTTTTTTTTTCGCAAAATATCTAATTATATTTTTTTTAATCTCATGTATTGCCGATACTAGACATTCCTTAACAACTTTCAATGTATATAAATACAAATGCTTCAAAATCTTTGAAGAAAAATATGTTCACGAATTTGTGTGCGTAAGTATTGTTTATATGGAATCTTGACTTTAATAAAAAAACAATCGATTTTGATGTTAATGACTAGTTCTATCAGTGATAAAAAAAAAATATGTTCACGAGTACAACTTCATTTTTGGCATTCTTCTGCAAAAATCTACCTTCAATAAAAAAAAAAAAAAACAAAAAAAAGGAAAACTTTTTCTGCTTTCTCTTATCCGCTCAATTTCTATTCTCTTGGTTCTTTTCTTTTCTTCCTCTACACATTGGCTTGAGTATTAAAGCGTCTCAAAGATAAAAATCATGTACCATTGACTTTTATCTTTTGCAAGTTACATTAAACACTAACTTGAAAAATTAAATCTTATTTGTTTAGTTCATAAGAAGATATGAAAAGAAAAGAATATTAGAATTTTAAATTTTATTTTAAAAAATAAGAATTGTTAAATCAAATTTTAATTATTATTTAAAAATTAAAATTTACACAAAGCTCAACAATTCAAAAGAAAGAAATTAACAAAAGAGTAAATGTAATCTTGATGTTGATTGATTGTGAATTATAATGCATCTAGATGGGGCAAGCTCGAATTGAAATTTAATGAAAATTTAAATAAATTTAAAATAAAAGGCCGTCGAATATTATTATTCTTATTACAATATTTTTTGGGTATCATGTTTCTCTTTACAGAAGGAAAATAAAAGTTATTTTCGCGGTAAATTAAAAATGACAGCCTAAAAAAGAAAATCTAAACCCCCTTTTCATCCAGCTAAACCCTAGCAAGCCACCGCCCGAACTCATTACACCAAAAAAAAAAAGCAGCGTCAAGTTTTCATGGCTCATCGACGGTGCCTCCGATCACTGGCCCGTCACGCCACGGCTCTCATTGCTCTAAAAAAGACGCCGCCTATCTCCACATTCGAAGTCATAAAACCAAAACCAAATCCGACAATAAATATCCACAATTTGAAACACTCATGGTGGACCCTCTCCCAGTCTTGTCACTTCTCGTCCAGCAAAAGTGACGACAGCGAGAACGAAGTGGAAATGGAAGAGGCCAGCGATGGAGAAGCAGAGAACGACGAGGCGACTTCGGATTTGGGTAGGGATTACTCGCCTGAGGAGAAGGAAGCGGAGGCTGCGGCTATTGGATACAAAGTTCTGGGCCCGCTCCAGAGGTCCGACCGGGTATTCAAAGAGTATGAGCCGGTTTTCGCAGTGGTTCAGGTATTCATTTCTTGCTTTTTGTTTTGAGAATCGAAAATGTTGAAGATTATTTAAGTAATCAATTATTTATTTATTTTTTAAAGATTGGATCGCATCAGTTTAAGGTGAGCAATGGGGATTGCATTTTCACAGAGAGGTTGAAATTCTGTGATGTCAATGACAAGGTACTCTGTAGTTTCCTTATTTTGCTTATTGAAATTGTATAGTAACTGGATTCTGATTACGCCCCGTTTTTTGGTCTATTGATGCGCTTTTTTGGAGGATTTTATTGGTTTCTTTGCATTTCGGCACGATGGCACCATTTTTTTTCTCTGAGATTTATATATAGTTAGCATTATTACATTGCTGTTTAACAGGATGATGTATTGAAGATTCTCTTCTAATCAAATTACGAGGAAGAATTTTGTTGAAAATATTCTTATGGCATTGTGCAGCTGATTGTGTCGGATGAATCCTTCGTTCTATTTGTTAGCTGATGGTGATTACTGCGTTTTGTTGTCAAAAGCAATGCAATAGTGTTGCATACTAGTTTTTGTAATAGCAAAGTTGAAAGCTATTTTAATAGAACCTGCTTTCTGTTAATAGTGTTTATCTGGTTTAATTTAGGAAGAGATTTATATTCTAGAAATCTTTAAGAGGATTACAGAGAAATATCAAATAGGCTGGTACCTCTAGAAGTGAAAGAATGTGCAATTTTGTAAATGTTCTTTATCATCATGTTTAAATAAAATTGAAGAGAATGTTTTATATGGAAAGTTTTGCTTAGAATGAGAGGTGGGAGAAGTTATCATGTTTATGAAATCTTTGACTAATTTTGATTTGAAAGCATTATGTGTTTCACTTGAACTGTTGGCAGTTTTGCATTGTCCCTCTACCTCCTGTATCATATGTCAAACTATTTACCCTTTAGCTTCTGATAACTTGGTTCTTTTCATATATTTTTGTGAAAAACTAAGTGCACTCATCCACGATTGTCTCCCTGTATCTCCCTTTTCATATTTAATTGATTCTTGAATCCATTTGCTTCTATGCCTGTCTCTTGCAGTTGATTTTGAACAAGGTTCTCTTGCTGGGCTCTCCTACCCAAACAATTATCGGTAGGCCTATACTCCCGGATGCAGCTGTTCATGCTGTTGTCGAGGAACATGTAAGCTTTACTTTGGTCTTTCTCTCTCTATTCGTGCCATACACCTTTACATTTTTAATGACATCACTCTATCTAAAATGCAAAAACTTACTTCATGTGTCCTCCTGAGAAAGATATCTGCCTTTTCGTCTTTTGGGTGGGGAAGGGGGAGACAAGTGAAGAGATAGGACCGCAATTTTCTACAGCGACATTTTGGTCTGTATATCAGTTGTCTCTATAAACAAAAAGCATTAATTGAAGAAATGCAGCATACGATAACTTAAACAGCATTTATTCCTTAGGTAATATTTCTTACTAAATCTGTAGGTTGTGCATCTGAATTTTGTCATTGTATTTGATTCTTCTTCTGTCAGGCATTAGATGCTAAGGTGATTATTTTTAAGAAAAAGAGAAGGAAGAATTACCGTCGAACCAAAGGACATCGCCAGGTATGTCAAGGACCTTTTGTCTAAACAATTGTAGTTTGTTCAGCCCAACTTCATTTGTGTTAATACTTCTTTATTGTTTTTGTCATGCGTCAGGAACTGACTAAGCTGAGAATAACTGATATACAAGGTATTGAAAAACCAGAAATAAAAGCTGATGGGAAGCCATTAAAGGCAGTTGCTAAGAAGCCAGAGAAGATTGCTGCCTCTGCTTAGGAGGGATATTTTTCCCAATGATTTTGTTTTGCAAATAACGGCTGCTCATTTTCTTAATCTCTGGTTTATAAGATCTTTATACTGGTGGTAACTGTACTCGCCTTCCTGATTTGCTCAATGTACATTTTGGATGTCTTGTGAAGCAAAATTTTATCATCCAACCAGGCACCTACCATGTCATTGGATTTCTTCACCCATCCTTTTCTGCACCAAGTGAGAGAAGAAATATGCCCATGCTATATTTGTGCTATTTGTATTAATTAGTTCAGTTCACTGACTTTCAGTTGACACAATTTTTGGTTCCCAACTATAATTATTTCCAAGTTTTTTAACCCTTCGAGTCTCTTGGATTTACTTGAAACAGGGATATGAGCATTGGTTGCAGACCGACTATCAGGATGTATATTGAATTATTCATTTTGATTTTTTTTTCTCTTAAGAAACCTGGAATACAAGGAAGTACGCGTGATTTTTCTTATCATAGTTTTTTGCATGCAGGCATTAGAGAGCCGAGATTGACTCAAATGGTGAACGCATATAATCTGAAGTTGCACAGCAATCCTTAAATTTACTTTTAAAATGTGTTAAAATTTGTAATATGATATCTGCATGTTAATCCAGTAATTCATTAACATTGTTAAAGGGATATGATCATGCAAATGATAGCATTTAACATGTTTTGTTGTATTGAAATGTACATATGATATTCTGGGGTAATATGCTTGAAATTGACGTAGTTAACCAACACGGTGATCTTTTGTTCGATCGCGGCAGTGGTGTAACCAACCATTTGAACCTCTACTAGCAGAAGCCCATTTTATCAGGCCCACTGCTCCGTCTAACACCATCAGTAGTTGTCTTTTTTTTTTTTATATCTCCGTGAAACTCTCTTATTTTCAGGTCGAAGATTTTTCGAACCCGTAACATTCAATTTTTTTTTTTAGTATATATATAATGAGAATTAATATTCAGTTAATTATTACTCAATGAAAGATTATTATCTAGTGCATTGCATTATCATTGAAATTTTTTGACTCACAAATATTAGAATGGTGACAAATTTTTTAGAAAATATTAAAAAATTAATAATCCATCAATTGTGAAATCTAAAAACTCCAATTATGTGTGACGGATAATAATTCATTGACAGAATTAACCTTCCCAGCTTTTATCCTATGTATTTTTTGTTTGAAAAGCAGCAAATCAATATTTAATTAATACTACTAATAAATAAATACAACTACAACAAAAAACAAAGAAAGATTAAAGAAAAGCGACATATAGCATTAGCATATGATACCTGGTCCATGCATGCCGGTGCTGCTGCATCATAACAGAAAAGTAAGTCTGAACCAGAACTGGGGGCCGGTAAAATCTTTTAGTTCGTTAATGATGTTTCACAATTCTCATTGGCCAATGCATGTTGCTTATTTTTGAAGTAACTTCAGGTATATTGAAGTTATGTTAAACATTATCTAAGGACCATAACAGTTCTCTGGGCAAATCTTGGATAAGCTCTCATAAAGAGATTCTTATGCTGATGCAGATGGGGCAGGCAAAAAGGGTGAGATTTATACAAAGAATTGAAAAGAATAAAATCACTGTCTTACCAATTAATTATCTTTTAAATCTCCGTCTTATATTCTTCTGCTTTTTAGGTTGACCTAACCATGGTTCCATCCTTGTTACAGTCTTACAAGTATCCCTGGAGAGATCTAACTTAGCATTGATCTGTTTATTTCAAGCCATTACCATTTAGATTTTCGGAGTTCATAGTTCTTGCGAAGGTTTGGCTTTGGGACCAAAAGAAAAAAAGAACATGCGTGGAACTTGAAGTTCAGCACGTGTTTTAGGTTATTCTGAAACGGTTTGAAACATACGGATAGAGACAAAACATCCATCTCCATCATCCATAGTTGCCTCCATTGATTTTGAAAGAGTGGAGCAAATTAGTGGCACAAGCCAACAACTGCATGCATATCTCTTTATGGTTGACTCGGTCAGTTCTTGATTAGGATCTTGAAACTCTTCACTTTCGGCAATTCTACAGTGATCGTCCATTTCCCAGCTCTTTTTCTTATGCACATTTATCTTTTCTGGGGGTGAAAATTTGTATTCTCCAGCTGATTGATTGGTTAAGACTCCATGATCCTCAAAACCATCTAGGCTGGAAGCTATGCTGTGCGTTCCATGTGCATGTTTAGGCTTAGAATCTACTACCCAAGTCTATGTTATGTATGAAATATTGTATTTGCTCTCTCTTTACTACCCATGTTTTTATTTTTATAAATGTCTTATTTTCTGTCTTTCAATTCCCTTAGAACAATCTAAAATTTGTAAATGCCAGGTAAAATCAATAGAAACTTGAAGAGATAGAGATGATCAATAATGCCTACAGACAGGCAGCTGGAACTTTTTGACAGGCCTAATTGCCACCATGGCCCCAGCATTTCTACCTTTATGGATTTTATTTTCTCTTGTTATGCTCCAATTGGAAGTCTAATCTCCTTTCAACGGATTCTTTATTAGTGGTTGCAGGTTGCCTGTGGCCATGAGATTAAATTTGTTTTTCTGAGTGAATATCCCCTTCCATGAAACAAAGTGCCTTTAGTGGAAATGCTTTTCTTTGCCAATTGCCACCTAATATGCTACAAATTAATATATAAAAAAGACCTGGCATTGCCCAAAAGCACTTTGGTGTGCTCCCACTGCTCCCACTTTCGTTTTAATATGATTATGTTAATGGAATTCATTGTCACAATAGTTACTCCACTTGATCATTACATTCTCAAGCAGTCCCCGGCTCCCTGCAAACCCCTTGTAAATCTTTATTTCCATTCATTCATAATTATTTCTGGTTTTTTTGGTCAATTTTTTTTCATTTTACTTTGTTCATATAAACCAAACCATGGTAAGCGTTATTGCGAGATCTTACTACGTTGAAGATGCCTGTATATGTTTTCAACCCTATTGGTTGGAACATAGTTCTAATATTAATTCGTATTGTGTAAAACACGAAAATTTTGTATTAAAATTCGTGTCGACATGCCAAATATAATTTTTCACTTTATAATTTTTTTTTCAAATTTTAGGTCGCGCTATTTTCGTATATAGGATTATCAAGTTTCTATGGTTACTGCAATGAAATTCCCTTCTTCCAACAGTTATGGCACCAGTGTTCCACATCTATGATCTGATCTCAATTTCTAAAGAGAGAATAGCATGCATGCATGTTACGGATCTGTTGCAGAACATTTATGCTGAAATTGCTTATGGACTGGTGGAGCTTCAATAATTTCTGTTAAATTATTTAAACCACAAAGGGAGATCAACCTTTTTATGTATCCTTTTCTCCTTTCCTTACTCCTATGAAATCTAAATGCAATTCTGGTCGGCTTATTTAATCATAGTTTTGTTATTTGTCTAATGATGCATAGCATTAAAAAACTTGATTGTGGAAAATATATTTATGCACTTGGAAAGAGCAGTAATGTTTGAATAATAATAATGTCAGTTAAAAAATCCACCATGTTTCTGAGTTTAGCTGTCAGTTCCACAGCACTATAATCAGATAAGTGGTCTATGATGCAATAGAAATGTGGTTGATGAGCTAAGTTTTCTCTAATATTGGCCAATCTTGGTCAACCTTTTCTTGGCATTACTCAAAAGTGGATTTCCTCTCTCTCTTCTGTCATTTTTCACCCTAGAAAAGAAGGATTTCCTCCTTTATTTCCTCCACTTCAATATGCAATTTATAAAAACTAATGCATATTCATGAATGCTCAAACATAGTAGGAAAAGCAGAGAGGAGGATTTGATATCTTACCACATTTGCCTCTGGCACTTCCATTGGGTGCTCTATGTAATGGCATGCTTGGAAGGACAATATTCTCTGCAAGGCTTTGGTAATTGGTGGTAAAAACTCTGGCCGAGAAAATTTTTGAGTAGTATAGTAGTTGAATAGAAGAAATCCTTTTATTCTACAGGGAGTCTTCTTTTATGAAAGAAGATTAGATTCTAAGTCCCTTAACCTGAATTTCAGGCCTTTTCTTATAGTTATAGTAGTATTTTGCCTTTATACATAAAACTGATCATTTTGTGCCTCTGGGAAGCTGATTCTACTTAAGTGCTAAGACCTAGCTAGCTTAAATGCTGCAATATATACATGATCCTGTAAAAGTCCTAGACTTTAATCCCAATCTTCTATATACACACACATATGATCTTCATGGTAAACATGCCGTGAAGTGCAAGAAAGCTCTCTATTGGAGTTTGTGAAGATTAATAGGATCCAGTTTATACATGCCGTGAAGTGCAAGAAAGCTCTCTATTGGATTTTATGAAGATTAATAGGATCCAGTTTATATGATACTTATGTAGAACTAGTTAAATATCTCTTTTATGCGATTGTGAGCATAAGCAAATTATTGAATCATGAAAATTTTGTCTTGTATGTATGTAATATTGTTGTTTTCTTCCTGTTTATCTGTCAAATTCGTTTTTTACAATCTCTTCAACTAGGAAAAGATGAAAGAGATGCCAAATCGAATAAAATCTGAATATAAAGAACGAAAATTTACTTGCACTCCTTTATGCCATCAAACATTTTCCATGATGCTGATTAACCTCTTTAAGCTTTGTCGTCTTTTAAATTTGCCCCGCTCAAAGTGGAGGAACAACGAATATACAGTCGGCTGCAGGAACTCAAACCATCCGTTAGAAGTGGTAGTAAAGTTGTCAAAAGAATGTTTTTGCCATTAATCTGACTCCATGAAAAGAAATGTTTTGAAGCCATGATGAGAATCATTTCAAAAAGCACTTTACTAGGATTTTCTGTCCGTCTAGAGCTTGCCAAACCCAAGTCTGTGAGCCAACTGAGAATGATTCTTCCACTACACATGTCTTCCTTTGACAATTTTTGGAGATAATTAAGATATTATTCCAAGTCAAAAATCATCAGCTAAGCAGCTTGAAGAACAAAAAATTTCTGATGTTAAACTAATTAACCACTTACTTGAAAACTGAAAAGGAAGAAGTGTAGAAGGAATGATCTTGTGAATATTCCGCCTGCGCTGCTTGCCAGTGGAATTCTTGTGCTCTACTTAAGCTTTTAAATTGTCCTAAAGCAACAATTTAAAATGTCAAACACGACCAATGCAGTTAAAACGAGACAATTAGATCTGTATTGTTTGGTTCGGTTGTCTATTTTGTGTTGCTCTGAACGTGCAATCCACTATTATCAATAATCCAGCTGACGTAATGTGTGTTCTTACATATGCATAGGAGAGAGGGATGGCAAATTGCAATACACGCTCTAATAAATCCTCCAACATTGCTCTTTGCAGTTGCTTCTAAGACCTTTTTGTGTAGATCAGATGAATCTTTAGCTTCTTTTACGAGCTTCAGATCATGGAGAAAATCATCACCTCAGGAAATTGGATATTTAGCGGTACTAATTTAGCCGTACTTTATCATAAAAAATTCCGTTACTCTCCGTGTTTTCTGAATTATAAATGCATTTTTGTATTAAAGGTCACTGGTTAGCGGCGTTTTCTTATAAAACGTCACGGAGTAGCTTGAAGTTTGGATTCTTTTAATGACATTTGTAAATGCCATTAATAGTAACATAAGCCTTGCTGAATGTTTTATTTGCTATATTGCATGCACAACTCAGCAAAGTAGCTTGTTAATCCAATCCAAATCCTGTACAAAATGGTCCCTATGATCATTAGAGGGACAAGAGGAACTCAGGATTGCAATCCAGGCCAGCCTACAAAGTGCGACAACATGAACTGACAATCTGTTGTCCACCTATAAATAGAAAAAGAAATTATATAAAAATATATATTATGTATAGCAATGGAAAACTTGGACGATTTGAAGTGGGAAAGATAAGTTGGAACCTGTCATTTTCAGCACAATATTTTTATACTCGGTGCTTAAAGTCAGTTCTCTTTGAAAAAGTTTGAACCTACAAAAAGAACAAAGCTTTTATCATTGCCCTTTCATTTTGGTTTTGGTTAGCTAAAACTACGTACAAAATTAACCAAAAAGGCATTGGAGCATCTCCTTTTGACGAAATTAACCAAAAAGCCAATGTTGATAAGTAACAGTTTTGCAGGTTAACAAAGCAGTTCTCTTTTTGATCAAGGTTCAGGAATGCTGATGTCTTCAGTGATAGATTTGAGGAATCCTGGTACTCTTCGATGAGTACGCTAGGTCGTGCAAAATAAGAGCTATGAAAAATGATGTCGAAGATGTGACTCTGATGCTCAAATCAATATAAAATTCGAGAAATGTTGAATCAATAAAAAATGAAAGAGAATATTGATTTGTGGTCTTTGTAATGAAAGAAGTGTTTAGATTTCTTTATCTCTCAGCTCTAGCCCTTAAGTGGCTCGCGTGACTATCTTAGATCAGGTGATCAGGGCGATTGTTAAGTTGTTGCAAGTGAAAGCTGCAAGTGAACGAGTAGACCTAAATTGGTGGCTATTAAATAAAATGCCGATATGTAATCCAAGTTTAGTTGATGGTGTTTGAATCTGCATGTAATATGATTCTCGTATTTTGAGCTAATAACCATTCGTATGTTTGAGTTGATTATCTTTTTAGGTTTGGTAATCACTTTCTTCATCAAAGACAGTTACTTAATTCGTACATGAATGGATACGTCTACTCAGAAATTAGATCCAATGTTGCCAATATAAACATACAGATTCGTAAAAAAAATGAAGAATCTAATTGAGATTTTTCGACTTGAATAACATTGTAGTAAACTCTAATCTTCTTTTACTACTTAAACATGGAGTCTGGTCTGGTGGAAACAAAATGTACTAGGAAATTCTCTGACATGATTTTTTTCATTACCAAATGCAGATATTAAAGTATAATGAGACTGTATAAAGTGTGTTTTTGCAGCATTAATGGCCACATAATCTTGTTTAGTCACATTACATACCCGGCGTATACGTACTATAATACAAAAACATTATTAAAGCAGACAGCCTTGTTGTATCATAATAAAAACATTACAGTTCTAAATACCAATCTCATGCCAAAATCAAGAAAAAATTACTCTTTACACCAATAAAATTGTGCGAAATTTCAGCACTAAAAATATGACACTCCAAAAGTAATAATGTTTAATCTTCTTCTTTTATCATTGAACTATTGAAGATTAAATTTTGCTTATTGAAATTAAAAATCAAATATTTTATCAACAGATTACATGATTATTAATACAATAACGAATTAGTTTTAAATTAATAAAAATAAAATTATAGGTATTGAGATTTTTTTTTTGGCCAAAGTATTAAGAGTTTGATGCTAAAAATATGATTAAAAAAATTGTAATATTTTGTAAAATTTGAATTGATTTAAAATAATTTCGACCTCATCGTTGGTTTGCTTGTGATAAGAGAAGATTGAAAGGGCAGTAATGTCATTCAGGTAATAACTAAGGTCAGAAAGAGGTAATACAGTGTAATTTGGATACCGTGTATATTCCTCTCTGTTCCATAAATGTAAATCAAATCCAACATTTCCTTCTGATTTGAAACCAAAGCACTCAAAAACGTAGCCACCACGTGAACTCCCTTCGTCAACTCTTCTCCTTAAACAACCAAAACCAGCGTGCGAGATAGACAGGGAGAGAATCGAGTTGTTCTTTCTTTGTTGCTCTGCAATGTTTTCAAGCTTCGTTAATGGCGTTCTGATTGTCGGGATTCAGAGAGGAACCCAACCTCTCTGAATTTCCCTGTCCTTTTTTCTTTTCTTTTCTTCTCTTTCTTCTTTTCCTCCCCGTCTTTCTGTTTATAACGAGAAAGAAGCAGCAAGAAAGGAAAGTCGGGAGTGAAACTGGAGGGAAAGAGAGAAGAGTTTCTTGTGAATGGATTATAAGCCGTTTTCTCGGTAGAGTTGGTTCGGTCAGTTTAGTACAGTTTCTGATTGGTCGCTTTTCTTCCATTAGGATTTTATGGCTCTACTCGCATTTAGAAGCGGCAAATGGTAAGCTTTTCTTTCTTTCATAATGTTAGCTGCTTCACTCTTTTGTTTCTTTGATTTTTATCTTTTTCTAGAAGCATGAAAATACCATATAATTTTCTTTTTCGCATAGTCTACTACGCTTTATAATTTGAACTTTTTTTTCTTTTAGTATTTGTTAAATTTGGATATAATTGGAATTTTATGTATGGAATCCAAGGTTGTACTTTGTTCATATTTATATGGTCTGTATGCAAAAAGAAAAGCAAAGTTTTTTTTTTTATTTGAATTTTGGATTTTTAAACTGCTGTATGCAAAGAAAACTTGTTAAAGCTGCAAACTTTGAAAAGAAATGGGGTCTTCATTGAGAAATCTAATTGAAGGATACAGTATGGTAATACCATATGAAATTTGTTTCCTTTAATTATTTAGTTAGTCCATCTTACTGATGAATTATTATATGTAGGTATAGATGCTATTCTTTTTATTTTAAGTGGAAATTAACAAATGCATAATAAAATTTGCTTGTCTCTTGTGTTCTTAAATCTTGTTTTTTGTGTTGTCATTAATCTATTTGTGTATCTTTTATTAGGATAAGCACCTTTGTTTTGAACTGCAATTTGCTTTTTTTATAATCCTCTGTGTTAAAGATTCTTAAGAGATTTTGCTGGTTGTTGTTGTTGTGAAGGTTTCGTGGAAATGTTAAATGGCGTAGAGAAGCACTCATGAGTTTCTGCGAGGAAAAGCCATAGTTTAGATAAATTTCTTCAAGTCCTTATTTGATAGGCAGCATTCCACAGACAGCAAATAAGAAGTTTCTGTTGACTTGGTTGAATGTGACTGATCTCTGTCTGATTTAATCAAACTCTTCATTAAACGGATCTGCAGTGTTGGAGGGAAAAGACAGAAACTTGAACTTTACTCTGGGACATATCTCTTTTGGCATCATAGATTTTGTTACTGAAAGAAACAGTTGTTTCAGATTTTAAATACATAATTATTTGTGGAGTTTCATCTCTGTTGGGCAAATCTCCTTTGGCATAAATTACTAAAATTTTCTTTGGTCGGGTGAATTTCCTAGGAAGGAATGTTTATTATCATTGTTTGCAGCTTTTTCTCTAGGGATCTCCTTTCATGCTAGGAACTTCACTCCGACCTTCAAATAAAGATCTGGCAAGTTTACCCCGTTGTTTCTGCTGTGGGAAATCTCCTTTGGAAGTTTCCTCTAGTGTAAACTTCGGTCCCATTTGGGCAAATCTCCTTTGGCATTTGAAGTCCTTCGTTGACTTCTCGTCCCTTTAGGGCAAATCTCCTTTGGCATTAGAGTCAAAATATCCTCTTCAGGATATTTGACTCACTATCTGTTTCGAGCAGTTGAATCAACTGGAACTCAGAAATTTCACAGTTCGTAACAGAAAAATATAGTCATATCCTTGGCTGCGTCCTCTTTACGGATTGACTATAAACTTACATCCTTATTACTATATCCACTGAGACTTGAGAGCTTAAGATAAACTGTGAGTGGCATATCTTGGATGATCCAGTTTGTTCAAGCAGGAGTGAAGTTACTGGTATGTCTTTCTATCCCTACTTTTTACTATTTTCTTGTAACATTTGTACAAAAAAGAAAAAAAAAAATAGGTTAACAACCAAGAGTTCAGTTGCTATAATTAAGTTAAACATTGTGATTGGTTTCATATTGCCAGATTGTTTTAACTAAAGCTCCCATGGATTGGCAGGTGCATACACCGTCTTTTATGATAATTACTGTCTAGTAAGGATCCTGCTGTTATACATAGCAAAGTTTTGAATGCAAAAGTCACATCAGAAAGCATAATTTTTGTTACTGAGGTCAGAATCTTGCCTGAAAATGCTTAACTGCATCTTTTTCTTCATGTTAAAATGTAACTCCTTCATTGTTATATTTGTTGAACTAAATTTGAGATATATCTTCTCATAGGCACTGAAAAATGGATGTGCTCCTTACCGATTCTGATTGGGAAAGTTATAGTGAAAGTGGCAGTAGTGAGGAAACTGACTTTCTTTACAGTGGACAAGCTTGTACCATTCTATCAAGTCTGGAAGAGAGTATTGGAAAAATCGATGACTTCCTCTCATTTGAGAGGGGATTCATTCATGGGGACATTGTGCGCTCTGTAACAGACCCATGTGGGCAGATGGGTAGAGTTACCAATATTAATATGTTTGTGGATCTTGAGAATGTTCATGGGAAAATCATAAAAGATATAAATTCTAATCAACTTTTGAAGATCCGCTCCATTTCAGTTGGGGATTATGTGGTTAATGCAACTTGGATTGGAAGGGTGGATAAAGTAGTTGACTGTGTCTCTATTGTCTTTGATGATGGATCAAAGTGTGAGGTCACTGCTGTGGATCACGATAAGCTTGTGCCTGTTTCTCCCAACATAATTGATGACTCACAATATCCATATTATCCAGGACAAAGAGTACAGGTTGTGCCTTCAAATGTTTCTAGACCAACTAGATGGTTATGTGGTACCTGGAAGGAAAATCAGGATGAAGGAACCGTTTCTGGTGTGGATGCTGGTTTCGTATATGTTGATTGGATATCCTCTGTTCATGTTGATCATGATTTGAGTGCCTCTCCTCCCTCACGTTTGCAGGAGGCAAAAGACTTGACTTTGTTGTCATGTTTTTCCCATGCAAATTGGCAGCTCGGTGATTGGTGTATGCTTTCTTTTTCTGACCACAAAGGGGTCACTGAAAAGTATCTCCATGAATTGACTCATGGTATGATTAAAGGTAACAGGAAACTAGAAAATGGATTTAAAAGAGGAAACCTGAGTAGATTGAAGGAAATCTTTGCTATCATTAAGACAAGGACCAAGGTTGATGTTGTGTGGCAGGATGGTACCTGTGCTTTGGGATTAGATTCACAGACCTTACTTCCTGTTGATGTTACAAATGCACACGAATTTTGGCCTCATCAGTTTGTCCTGGAAAAGGAAACCAGCGGCAATAGTCAAAGATGGGGTGTGGTGCGTGGCATGGATGCAAAAGAACGAACGGTTAAGGTACAGTGGAGAAATATGGCTGTGAATCAAGTAAATGGTTTTGATGGAGAGCATATGGAGGAAACCGTTAGTGCTTATGAACTTGTTGAGCACCCAGATTACTCCTACTGTTTTGGTGATATTGTGTTTAAGGTCGTTAAGAACCAGTCTGGTGATAAAGGTCAAATAACCTCAGAAACTGGTTTTGACACCGAGGCTGCTTCTGAAGGCAAAAACTGTAATTGGAACCAGAACAAGTATCCTAGTACATGTTATCTCTCCTGTATTGGTATTGTCATTGGGTTTAAAGATGGTGATGTGGAGGTGAAATGGGCTTCTGGTATTCCAACAAAGGTTTGAATCTTATTCATCCTTATTCCATGATTCAGATCATATGCATATATATTTAAGTTAATACTTTTAGATTCAGGTTTTAGCTGCGGTTTGAGTTTAGTATCACATCCTTCAACAGAATCCAACATGTGTGATTCATTTTCGGTTGACTATATTATATCTTTAGCTCATCAAATAGTAGTCACAGTTCTGCCGTCTTTTGAATTTATCATTAAACTTTGTCACAGGTTGCACCTTATGAAATCTACCGTGTTGATAAATGTGAAGAATTAGCCACAACCCCTGTCCTCCATGAAGATAATACCGAGGCTTTGAATCAAGAGATGTTTGTGAATGAGACGCAGGGAAAGGTAAATCCAACTCTCTCCCTCTTTTTCATGTGTTTTTTTGCTCCTACGTTTTCTATCAATCTGTATGTTCACATCTGGTTGTTTGCAGATGCCCAAACTTATGTTGAGATGACACTTTAAATATTGGCAAAAGGTTGAGGGGTGGGACAGGGCAGGAGGGTTCCAATAGCCTGTTAAAATCAACTGTGTGCAGAAAACTTATGAGGCATAAGCTTTAAGTCTGCAATTTCCAATCTTGTGAATTATGCAGGATTCCACCAAGATATATAGAACTTTTCTGTTTGCAATTTGTGTAATTGAACTCATGCTCTTGAATAGTTAAAGAAATGTACGATACACGTTAGGACTTTTGCAAAGTTAAGGTACTTTCGGTTTTAGTGAGATCTTGGTTTGATTGCCAATAACTTGCATGGAACTTGAATCCTCTTAGTGGCTTTGTAAACCCAAACTCTTATGACAGGCAAGGAATCATGTTTTAAAATGAAACTACTTTTAAACTTCAGGGAATTTGACAACATGCAAAATCATGTATTACGTGCCTTGCCAAACTAAATAATGACTGATTTTATTCTCAGGATTTGTTGAATTTAAGTGGAAAGAAATTCTCATGGACGCCTACTTCCTTCTTCCATCCCCAAGCTGCTATTGGATTTTTCTCAAGCATTGCTTCTAGCATCCTTGGATCCCTTGGTTCCTCATCACTGTTAAGCCAAGAGTCATCTGGTTGCATTTCTCATGACGCAAAAGAATATGGCATTATCTTTGAGAATGAAGAATTAGAAACTTGCAATCACTGTGCTGAGCAAGATGAGTTGCAGATATTTGAAACTGCGAACATAAAGCAGGAAGCTGAAGAGATAGAAGAAAATGGAGGTAGTAGGATGCCAAGACCTGCTGAGACTTCAGATAAATTTAGGCAGTTTGATATGGTCAGTGATTGCTCGGACCACCACTTTCTTGGTGAAAGCAAAGCTTTGTCTGCGTCTCAGGTTCGAAACATTAATTGACTCTTAAAACATACCACTTGAGTTGTTCAAATGGTTTGGATAATCTTTTAAGTTCTTATCATTGTCCCTTCTTCTAGGTGAAAAGAAGTTGGCTGAAGAAGGTTCAGCAAGAATGGAGTGTTCTAGAGAAAAACCTTCCTGGTTAGCACTTGGCCTTACTCTATATACTGATTTTATGTGGTACATCTGTTGGTTCACTGGTCCTCTTTCTGTTGGATATCGCTCATTCAGCACTTAAGTTTTAAAACCAGTCGCTATTTTTGACCTGAGCAGAAACTATCTATGTCCTTGTTTACGAGGAAAGGATGGATCTACTACGAGCAGCCCTTGTTGGTGCCCCTGGAACACCTTACCATGATGGGCTATTCTTTTTCGACATTTTTCTTCCTTCGGAGTATCCGTATGAACCACCTGTAAGTTCTACTTTCAGTCTTGTTACAAAATATAGAATTAGCAGTTGCTGTTTTTGGAATGCATTACTCTATATGACAAAAGAATACGAGTCGCTTTTATTCCCATCTCTTCCTATGCAATGAAAGTATTTATGCGTATTTGAGTTTTCGTTCACAGTGTTTTATAAGAAAAAGGAATGTTTCCAATTTGTGGTCTCTGCACAAACTGATATCTGAACAAATACAAGTGTTCACTTAAGTCATGAAAATGTAAATATATGTAAAGAAAATCTGATGAAGTTTATGTTTGTCAAAATTTTGCAGTTGGTGCACTACCATTCAGGGGGCCTCCGCCTCAATCCCAACTTGTATGAATCAGGGAAGATTTGCTTAAGCCTTCTAAATACATGGGCAGGTTCAGACACCGAAGTCTGGAATCCTGAAACCTCCACAATTCTTCAAGTTCTTCTGTCCCTCCAGGCTCTTGTGCTTAATGAGAAACCTTATTTCAATGAGGCTGGATATGATAAACAGTTAGGAAGAGCTGAGGGGGAGACAAACTCAGTGAGCTACAATGAAAATGCCTTCCTTTTAACCTGTCAGTCTATGCTTTATACACTCCGCAAGCCACCCAAGGTAAAATTTTACAATTTAAACATCTTTCCATTTCCATCATTTGCATTTGTTGAAGTAAAGTAGTTATGATAGTTAGCTTTGAATACCACTTAAATGTTTGTTGCTCTGCTGCTGCAGCATTTTGAGGCACTTGTCAAGGAGCACTTTAGTAGATGTGCTGAAAATATTCTCTCGGCTTGCAATGCATACATGGAAGGTGCCCCGGTAGGATTTGCTCTTGAACGCAGTGGAAATGAGCATGATGAAAACTTTAAAGGAAGTTCTACTGGGTTCAAAATCATGCTTGCTAAGCTTTTCCCAAAGCTTGTGGAAGCATTTTCAGATCTGGGAATTGATTGCAGCCAATTCCGTGGGCTGGACAAATGAATCTGCTGCTGAGGTGCAACGTGCAAGTAAACACAGATGTACATTATGAAAATTGCTGTCATATGAATAATTCTGTATAATATTTCTCACTAGAATGCAAAATCAAAAATCGAATAAAGATTCCTGTATCATATCGGAGTTTGGTTTGGTGAAAGATTGCTATGTTTTCTTTTGTCTACTACGGTCAGATGCCATCCTTAACAGGGCTTGTGCTATGACTGTACAGAACTACTGTTTGCAGACAATAAGATTGTGAAATAAGAAGTGATGCTTGGATTGGTGTGCTTGATAACTCTTCATGTTTTATGTTTCTGACAGTGTTCTCCCTGCATGATAGTATCAAGTTCTAGTTGCTGATGTTTGACAAACCAAAAACCTTTCCTGTCTTGCAGATAGTTGAAAGGATTGGAAACACAAACAATAGTGTTGTCTTAGACAACAGGGGACCCTGGATGCTGGTGCCTGTCTTGTAAGGCTGAGAAGGAAATACCGACAGATTCAAAACTCAAAATTGTTTCTCAAACATAGTGCTTTGGTCCCTAACTTAAGAAATCGCATCTCATTTTCACCAGTAATTTGGCTGGTCGGGACGTTTTTGTTTGCAGAGCAAACAGGCCATCAGGGAGTTCCAAGGTCGACATCATGTCCTATTGTTTTTGTTTCTGCAAAAATAATAATGGTGGTGGAGCTGACTATAAAGCTAAATTTCTGGAATTTTTTGATTATACAAAGGATGTAGCTTAGGAATTAAGAAATGAGTATCATATGCTTATTATTCAAATTTCAAATTTTTTGAAAATCAAATTACATTAATCAATTAAGATAAATTTGGACTTCTAAAATTATGTCCTTAAATATTATCTTAATATATCAAAGTAAAACTCTTATTTTTGTTGTTGGATATAGAAGTTAATAGAGTAAATTCTAATTAGAATTATGGTTGTAAACCATTAAATTTAGTAATATTAACAGGTTTTTAGAAAAAGAATAGTGATATGTTGTAAAATTAACTTCACTTTTCAATTTTCATCTCTAATAATAATAATAATAATGATGATGATAATAATTTGTACTATCAAAAGGTAATGCAATAATAATAATAATAATAATAACACCTTAGATGGGACGCCTTTAAATACCTGACTGACGCAGCTCCTTCACCGCTCTGAGACTTCTCCATTTCCAAACCACCCAGCGATGAAGCCGCCAAAACCGCCTCTTTCTCCTCATTTCTACCCAAAAAGCCCTTCCAAAACCCATGATTTCTCTCCAAGTCCCTTCATCTTCTTCTTCACCGTCTTTTTCCTCCTTCAAATCCCAAAAACAACCTCTCTTATGCATACTCAAACCCCACCGGAATACTCCAAACACTGCAACGACGTCGTGCCGGAATCCCCAGTGGTGTCCGCCGTTATTTCTTCCAGCCCCTCCGCAAACCCTTGGACTTTAAAATCGGCTATTTCACCGGTGGAGACTCCATTTTCTTCCAATCAAATCCCGCCACTGATCAGCCTAGAGCCGCTGCGTTTTATGTTCGGTATCCTCACGACACCCTCTATAATAATAATACCCAAATTTATAAAATTCAAGGAAAGCTCGGTTTACAAATTCCCAGATCATTTCCCGTTTCTTCTTCCTATGAAGGTCACTTAAGCCCCCGCCGTGGATTGCGGCGGAGATTTCGGATCAGGGGACCGAAAATTCCAGTGATCGGAAGAGGAATGCCGAGTTTTTCTCTAAGTGGGTATTGGTCTGAATCGACTGGAAGGCTTTGCATGGTTGGATCAGGGGTAAGTAACGGAAATGCCGGTAAATTTAGGACTTTTAATGTTGTTCTTAAGCTTAATTATTCGAATAGTTTAAATATTTTTGGAAGTTTAATCTCTGGGGTTCTGGAAAGTTTAGATTTTGAACATAGTTTGCATAATTTTGAGCCGGTTTCCTTATTGGGATTGAGCAGGAATTTTGACAATTATCAATTTAGTTTGGTTGAGAATGGAAAGGGAAGTTCTTGCTTAAGTGGGGTCGAGGGTGAGGGTGAAGGAGGCAGTTTGGCTGTTAGCGAAGCGAATGGAGGAGTTTGTTCAGTGGTTGTTCACCGCACGATTAAGTTTGAGTTGGATTATGGGAAGGATTGTGATAAAGTTAGCTGTAGCTCCATTTTTAAGGATGTTAAATATATTCCCAGTTTCATGTTCTTCAGACAGACTAAGTGTGTGGATAAAGGGAAAATGCAGATTTTGTTGGGGTTTCAGAACTCAAGTACAAGCCTTACTGGTTTCCCTTTTGATCCTAATACAACATTGATTGGTGAGGGAGCGTGGGATGAGAAGAAGAATAGAATATGTGGTGTTGCTTGTCAAGTTTTGAATTTCAGGGATTCTTTGACTAGAGCATCTGTTGGCGATTGTTCAATTAAGTTTAACTTGAGATACCCCAAGGTTTTGTCATTGAGAAATAGGAATTCACTTGTGGGGAAAATTTGGAGTGATAAAGGCGAGGATGATCCGAGTTACTTTGGTATGATTAGGTTCAGGAGTGTTTGGGAAATATCACCCGGGTTTAGTAGTGTTCCTGGTTTAAAATATGAGTATACAGAGGTTGATGGTGCTAGAAGATCTTGTGTGAATAAGAATATTGCTAAACACAAGGGAAAGACATATCCTGATGGTGATTCAATAGACATGAGATTTGAAATGTTGGTTATAGATGGTAAAGGAGAATCAGCATGGGGTAATGCATACCCACTGTTTGTGGGTGATCAGCCTTATAAGCATCAGCCTTATGGTCTCTTGCCAGTACCGATGGAGTCAGCAGTTCATTTGAGCAATAATGACAGCAGGTTATTAAATATCAGCTATGAGATTAGCTACACATATGTTTCAAGTAATGTTCCTGCGCTGTCCACAGAAGTTGAAATTTCTGCTGAGGGAATATATGATAGACATTCTGGTGTTTTGTGCATGGTAGGATGTAAACGTGTAAGATACTATAACCAAATTTTGGTAAAAAATGATTCACTGGACTGTGACATTGTGGTTAGTGTCCAATTTTCTCCAATAAATGCTGCTGAAAAAGATCATGTTAAGGGAACTATTGAAAGCACCCGGGCCAAGTCAGACCCTCTTTATTTTGGACCCATTAATTTGTCTTCAAAATCATTCTACACCGGACAGGCTAAAGAATCCATTGGGAGAATGGATCTGGAGATTACCATGGTTCTGATTTCCTATACACTTGCATGTGTTTTTATTGGATTGCAGCTTTTGCACGTGAAGAAACACCCAGAAGTGCTTCCCTTCATTTCTGTTGTGATGCTTATTGTTCTTACTCTGGGGCACATGATTCCACTTTTGTTGAACTTCGAGGCCTTGTTTGTAACAAACCATAATCAACAGAATGCTTTTCTTGAGAGTGGCGGATGGCTTGAAGTAAATGAAATAATAGTAAGGGTAGTAACAATGGTAGCTTTTCTTTTGCAGTTTCGTCTTCTCCAACTCACTTGGTCTGTAAGACAAGGTGATGAAAGCAAAAAGGGCTTATGGAATGCAGAGAAAAAAGTTTTATACATTTCACTACCTTTATATTTAAGTGGTGGATTGATTGCTTGGTTTGTGCACCAATGGAAGAATTCCCTCCGGAGCCCATTTCTTCAACCACATCAGAATCATCATCGTGTGATTCCATTCCAGCAGCATTTCTACCAGCAACATTCTTTCTGGAGTGACCTTAAATCTTACGGTGGTTTGGTCCTTGATGGGTTTTTGCTTCCACAGATAGTGTTCAACATGTTGTCTAGGTTAAACGAAAAGGCTCTTGCTGCTTCGTTTTACGTGGGAACCACGTTGGTCCGATTGTTGCCTCATGCATATGATCTTTACAGAGCTCACAGCTCTTCAGGATATCTTGATTTATCATACATATATGGAAACCATAAGATGGATTTTTATTCTACTGCTTGGGATATTGTCATACCTTGTGGTGGCTTGCTCTTAGCTATCTTCATTTTCTTGCAGCAGCAATTTGGTGGCCAATGTATTCTACCTAAACGGTTTAGAAAGGATGCTGTATATGAAAAGGTGTCTGTAGATAGCAATGAGGAATTGCAGGGAGAATCAGTTCAGAAGAACTTTTATAGCTTGTAATACAGTCATAGTGAGAAACTTTTTTCGGAATCATAAAATCTTTTTAGCCATGGTGTTCAATAGCTATTTGCATATGTTCCGTGTCCTTTGTATTCTTTGGAATCCCGATTTCGCCTTTCGGCATCGATAAGTTATTGCCTAATGTTGCCTATTGCTATTCATGTATGCACCAAGAATACCTCTGCAACAAGACTAATTTTAACTGCTATGCAGGCTTTGCATGTTAAATGTGGTAAACATAAAAATCAATGTGAACTCATTCAAGCTGTTTAGATGATATGATACCGTGCAAAACTTGAGATTTCATTTGATTTTTCTGTTCTTTTTCCCCGAGTACAATTAAGGTCAATAGGAAAGGGAAGATGAGAAGATCATTCCATGGTTTGTGCAGCATCATTACTTTTGACTCAATCAAGCTTCAAGCTCTCACCTTTTCTCAGTGACGGCAATCGCATTTCCAGTCAGCAATTTTGCTTATCTCGAACACAGTTTTCAGATCAGAATATATGGTTTGCAAAAAGCAAAATTAAGAACTAGAAAAATTTTCGGTTGGCATGGCAATGAAATGTATGTTGAAGTACCAACTTGCGGTCGATATTAGAATAAAGTTGCATACAATTGCCAATCATCTCACAAGTGCAAAAAAACAACTTCAGCAAATCCAACTTGAGTGGAAACATTAATTAATAAGACAAAATATGCCATAACTTCAGCAAATCCAACTTGAGTTGAAACATTAATTAATAAGACAAAAAATGCCATCCAAGGCCGAAGCCAACTATTCATACACATTCAGAACAAAGATTGTTGAACAAAATATTCAAATGTTTAAACTGAACTTGGAACAAAAAGTTACCTTTGCATCATGCTGTAGACTTTTTGCCAGAAATAATGGGAGAAATTTGCAGATCTCTGCTAAATGCCTCATTGAATAACATTCTTGCCAGAAATAATGCTAGAAATCTGCAGATCTCTGCTAAATGCCTCATTGAATAACATTCTTGTCTGTATAGACTGGAATCCAGGCAACCATGATAGCAGTGCCACAGGAGCTATGACAATCAGTCCAAACGACATGTCATATAGCCGAGCCAGGGAAACTACAGTCTTCCACACCACGGTGGATTGCAGATAAGGTCTAAGCACTAGGGCAATGGATATCAGACCCCATCCGGTCGGAATGAATGCCATAAGACTTCTCACGATATCAAAAAACTTGAATGCAGTGAATTCCCGCAATAAGAAAATCACAAGTACTGTAAGTATAATGACTACAAGCTGAAATACTCTATACTTGATGTGCTCTTTTGCGGCATATTTGTCACGAGCATATGCTATACCCACATAAATCCCAATAGCCACAATAATGTATATCCAAGATAGCAGGTAAACAACCATACTGGTGCTTCCACCAGCAATGCCCAGCTGGTACACAATACCGTACTGAAAGAAGAAGAAACGAAGGTCTAAAATTATCTCTAGGAGCTTTCCCCAGCGACCTGTTGTTCTCAAATGGTCTTGTTCCTCGTACCACCATCTTTCCCAGCTCTTATCTGCTCCTGCAAACACACCACCTTTACACCAGATCCAATTTATAAAATCATCAAAATCATACACTGTCTTCAGCCAATCAAAGCCAGACGGGTTGAACACAAAAGGTGACATTATCCATGATACCACAAGGAACCAACTTGAAATGGTCATAACTGTGTAAACAAATGAATAACTAGCGAGTGGGCTATGAGAAGCATACACTGCTAGAATAACACCAAGTTCAATTGCCTTCACAAAATGGCTTCGAGCATAAAGTCGATAATTTTCCGCAAAGCGCTTGTGCTCAACCACAAAATCACGCCCAGTGGCTCGATATTCAGCACTCCCATGAAGGATGGTCCGGCCAAAGAAATGGGATCGTGTTCCCATAGAGAAAGTGTAAAAAATTGATGCTAGCTGCAATTGCATTCTTAAGAAGTTCCAAACTGCTGGAAGAAATCCATGTTCAAGAGAGTTCTCAACAATCATTGGAAGGCCACTGAACAAGCCAAGCTGTATTAAGAACTGCTGATTCGAGATCGTTCCAAGAGCCTCATTGCTGACACTTTGATTCTTGGCTTCCCCCTCAACACCACTGAACGCAAGATAGAGATGGCCCCACCAAAATGTATAAACAGTCAGTACCACCATCATTGTGTTAAAGTGACGTCCCACAGTTGTGTAGAAAAAAGAAAACATCCGAAAGAAGTCCAACCTATGACCCAATCTGTAGACATCTCTGCTCAATAGCTGCTCGCCATTGCCACTGGCATCCTTGGCCACAAACATAGAGATCTGATTCAGTCCCACATCCCTTCCTTTACCCACCTGTATATATTCATGGTGTGTTACATTGCCACCTCGCAGGGTGCAATTGAAGCCTGCAAATATGACCTCACTGATATTAATCCTTCTAGAAGCCTTGCTAATTCCACCCCTAGTCAAGAATCAGAATCGATCAAACACATCAGGGTGACCGTAGTGCATTCTCACCTTCAAAAGTTTTGCTAGAACACGCTGCCCAGGGGTGACAAAACTTGTTTCCTGAGCAGACATGAACCATGCAAGTGATGAAACTGAACCTGTGAAGACATTCTCACGAACTCCTAGAATGGTTGGCTTCCTAATACCATAATTGGTCTTGAACTCTTCCAACAAATTCCGCATCTTGAGTGCCTCTTCAAAATAATTGTCTTGGTTCATGTCAATGGTCTGAACTGCATCACCTCGAGTAAAAATTATGGCATGATTTTGGTTCTCTGGTTTCCCTTCCCCAAGTTTCAAGGGCCCTGGCAACCTAATGCGATAGATCTCTACCTCCCTCTGCAGCTGTTGATCGTACTTCACAAGAACAGAGTAATAATGAACCTCGTCTCTACCTACCTCAACCTCATCTACATAGGCAACTCGAAGAGCTCCATTAGTTTTCATCAGATACAGAATTTCCTCAGCCTGGCTCTCTCCCTTTGACTTTTGCCGCCCATACAACTGGCAGGTGACTACATAGGTGAATTTCATCAAAGCACATCCATACTCGTGTCCCTTGAACAACAGACTTACACCACTATCTGCCCGGCTAAGTTTCTTTGCAGTCGGTGGCTTAGTACCATCAACCAAACCACGATTTTGGTTTAGAGAATGATGAGAAGCAATTTCTTGTGTGCCTGTTCGAATGTCCATTTCAGATGCAGAATCAAGAAAAGAAAGCATCTCAAGAGCCCTATAGTAGTACATGATTCCCCTAACTGTGCGGGATAATGTCTGCCCTCTGTATGATGCCCAAAGACGGAGATCCCTCAGCTTTCTGTGCCAGATACAATCATCATCATCCATCCCTTCTCTGCGCATCCTTTCCATAAAATTTCTCCACTCGTCCGCATAGATCTTCTGAAGATAAGACAAGGTGGAAATGCCATCTTCGTTTTCATCTTGAAGCATTCCTTTCTTATACAATTCCTCTTCATCATAGTACGGAGTTAGAACACTAAAAGCCATCATTTTGTCAACATTAGGGGCATGAGGCATGTTCATAAAGAGTAAGTTGCTAAAGAAAGCAATGCGCCTCCTTGCCTCCAGATTCAGAGGAACATTCTGCATTGAATCCTTAGAAGTAAGAATTGTTTGTAGACGCCTTAGCTGCTTATAGAAATCAGCATCCTCAGCATCAGGAAACTTGATAGTATTCTCAAAAAGTAGCCCTTCATCAGTAGCTCGATTTTTAGGTGCCAGACCTTCCTCCCACAACCGAGAAATGGACCTCTTCTCCTTAGGAAACTCCCGAATATAGAGTTCATAAAGGGCCTGCAATAAATTTACCGCCTGACTGTGATCATTTTTCTGTTTCACAAGAAGATCAACCAGGGATGCTAGCTTGGCATGAATTTTCCGTAGCACGTCCATCTTGTATGTAGCAGTAAACTCCCCTTTCTGAACATCAGAGTCTATCTCCTGGAAAATTTTCAAGACTATCGAATATTCTTCAGTGCCAGATTTAACAAATGTAAGAAGCAAATATCTTAAGCTGTCATAAGCTTCAATAACAGCACACCGGCCATTCTCAGTCTTGCATATCTTCACCCAAAGCCGCTTATCAGGGGCATCCGCCAGCTCTGTTGCCTTACTGAGAGCAAGAAGCAACTAATTGAAAAGGAGAAAACATGGCCAGCGAATTACCCTAATATTCCAACAATTTTGTGGCAGCTCCATAAGCTCAACTTCTCTATCACTAATCAGATCTTCCTCCCTCAAAGAAATAATTATTTCATTCCATATCAAGGCAAACCTTGTTGCTTCCACTTGGCTTGATTCAATCTTCTTGTACGGCTGACCAAGCACACATCTCAGCCTCAATCGATGAATTGCATCGCGAAGATTCTTCACAAGTGTTGCTTTGGGCATTAGCAGCTGCTCCTCTGGCAGGAGATTAAATTGCATTGCACTAGCAAAGAACTGAAACCTAAGCCTAAGTTGCTTCATATTCCTGATTTCAGCCAAATGCGAAAAAAACCCAATTGTTGCACCAACAAAGGATGAAAAAACCAAATACCAAATTTGCAAATCTATGAAATAGATCAGAACAACAGGCATCCACAGCAACACAACAGCAACCCCGTTACCACTACCAAAAATGGCATGCCAATTATACCTAAAATTTGAAAGTCTCAAAAGCGCCTTTGTTGGAGCAACCAGGGGCTTTATTTGAACAATATAACTGAATGAGAACTTCCAAAGTAATACCACACACCAAAACAAAGTATAGTTGATATTATCAACTAAACCTTCCCTCAGTCCACGACCAACAAAAATTCGAGTATGAGACCACCACGTCAACCAAGAGAGAACCATCCAATCCAACCCTTCAATCCAATTCCCAATCCAAGGGATCAGAAAAAGCAACAATGATAACAACTCTGGAATAACGTACACAAAGACAGCCTCAAGAAAAGTAACAATCCTTTGGTTTGCTTCAGAAGACCACCTCCTATCAGCATTCTTCTGACTCCAAATCCTCCCATAGAAAACCCCAAACACGACAATCCAAGTCAAAGCAACCATACTCTTCAACACCATCCGTATTCCAAGCCAAGGCGTCTCCTTCGAAACCAAACTATACTGAGTCCCAGCATCAAGCACAGATTTCCAAAACCGGAGACCGGCCCACGTAAACCGTCAACAATTCCACCTGAACATCCCTCTCCTCCAAAGCTTCCCACGGATACTTCGTCTCCGACCAAGCAACAATAATGGAAGCCTGTAAAAACAGAATTAACAGAACCCATAACCGATCAAAACTCCTAAACACATTCCAAAACGATCGTTGCTCAACGAACCCAGTTTTCCCAACTCTCTGATCCTTATCTGTCGTAATAAAAAAATTACTCCCGACATCAACCGGCCATTTTAAACTCTTAAAACACCTTCTACTCCAAAAGTACTCGTTTATATCATCGTTCGTAATTCCTCCAAGCCGAATGCGGCTTCGTTCCGTCCCTACTACTCTCAACTTCCCCTTTAATCGTTTGGTAAAATGGCATAACGATGCTTTTCAAGAAAGCACAGTCACCTGAAATCGAAGGCAGGAAGGGCATGCCGGTAAATTCATCGATGTCTTGTTTCAGATATTTGGTCAATTCCATCGCCATGTGATGATAAATGTAAGAGAGGAGTTCGGGAGTGAAGCGGAGATTGGCGGCTTCTCCCCAGATTAAGAGGTAGAGAGAAACGTAGAGGAGCTCGCGCGTGAGGTCGTTGCTGTTGCCACTACTCGTGGGGAGGTGATCGTGGGGTTTGACGCGGAGGAAAGAGCACCAGGAAGTGTAGTTCTGGAGCAACTTCTCGCGGAATCTTCTGAGAACGCCAGGGTCGAGTTCGTCAGGGTTGGTTAGAGGCGGTTGCAGGCGCATTTGGGAGTTGGCTAAGTGGAGGACGAGGTGTTCCCTTTGGTTCTGAACGTTGTCGTCTTGGAAACCGAAGGGGACCCCTAACCAGTCCATCAGGTCCATGTGTGGCGCCAACGTGACGAACGGTGGTCTCGGGAGGTTTGAAACCGGACGCAACAACACCGCGACGGGGCGTACTTCGGGGTATCGGAGGGATGGATGATCTGTTTGGAGGTCGTGGACTGGGATTATGTTGTAAACTTCTTGCATTGGTGGAGGCGTCGGTGGCCGCTGCGCGCGTAGTTCACCATGGCTGCGTTTGGGAAGGGGACGTTGCCGGAAACCACTCATGTTTAACTACTGCCCTTTTTCCTTTCCTTATTTCTTTTCAAACACTTCATTTTCCACTGCTATCGATGCAAACTATGAAAGACTGAGGCTGGGGTGTTATGGAATGGCTTACTGTCACAAGGATCAAATGAACAAAGAGCAGAATAGAAGAAGACCAGAAGAATAAAGAGGGAGAGAGAAGATGGTATTTCATTTCGTAACCAATCCTTGCACCATATGAAAATATATATATATATATATACTGACATTGTACTAGAACGCAGTAATTGCCAAAGATCTGTTAAGTACAAAAATTGTAAAAGATATGGAATATTCCAGACAGCCTTGCATTGTTTTGTCACTTGTCCTGTCCTTCCCTGCCAGCCGCGTACTCCTGCAAACCACCTGCTGGTCCTTTTTGTCCTTTAAAAGCTCCTTAGTACTCTCTTTCTCTTTCATCCTTGTTTGACAGTTAGACCATCTCGAATAGTACTGTTGGTCTGGGTGACATCAGGTGCTTTGCTGGTATTCCAATTGCCACTTGTCAGTTTGTTAGCTGCTGAGGTGGAGTTGAGTTGCTGTAAGCTACATTGTTGTCACGTTTTTCTGTCTGTAATTCCATGACATCGGGTAACTGGTTTTGTTTTCTGAGGGAAGCAAGAAAGGCAGATCCTGACAGTGAAAGCGAAAACGAGAGCTTTGGGAGAAAATGAAGAGGCAAAAAGGTGCTGCAAGGATTTTGGGTAACACAGGGAAGCGAGGGATATGTTCACTGTCGTTATATTTTTAGTCCAAATGCAGGAGAGGCGAGTGACGAGCACGGTGGCAGAGACACCCGGTTGATCGATGGTTGAGTAAGAATTTTCTAGGAATAACGCATTAATAATTCAGTTTAATGATGCGGAATTTGATTAAAAACGGCTCTGACCCACTGAAAGTTTTAAGTTCCTGAGAAAGAATTATATATATATATATATTAAAAATAATATAAAATATAAAAAATTTGTCTTTAAATTTTATTAAATTTATTTTTTATTAAAATTTTAATTCTTATTATTTTTATTTTTTATATTATATCATCATATAATATTTAAAAAATTTAATATCCAAATATGTCATTTACTATTGTACAAAATAAATATAAACACTCAATTTTTTATTAGATGCATATCATTGCATAAATTTTATTTCATTGTAAAAAACCTTCAATTTTTTTAAACAATGCAATCAAGTCAAAATTTATAAATAGAAGTAATTGTTATCTGAATAGCTTTGTAAGCTGTCATATATCATGCGAATGTGTGTAATACATACAAAAGTTAAAGGAATTTTATAGTAAGATTACAAAATTTGACTTTACTGTAAAGTCATTATAAACAACACATGATTAAGCGTAAATTTAGAGTCATTAAGCATAAATTACATTAGAAGTATCATAAACATATGATAATCAATATAAACATTAATGTTAATATAATCCAACCTATGATAATTTTGCTATAAGGTATGATTATGTTAATTAGCATGTGTTTATAATATTTTTAATATATTTTTACGTTTAATGACTCTAAACTTACGTTTAATAATATTTTGTTTATGTTGACCTTACAATAAGGTTTAAATTTGTGATCTTACTATAAAAATTTTCAATTAGTTAATATCATTTAACAGATATAAACTTAATAACATGATTTTAAAAAATAAAAAATTTATTTAAAGTAAAATAAAAATTTATAGATTGCTTTATATAAAAAATAAATATTTTATATTTTTTTTTGGTGAAATGAAAAATTAAATCATTTAATCTGAAATCCATATGAGAAACACATTTTTCATGCAACAACATCTAACAAACTAATCAAATAAGGAGGAGGACAGGCTAACTTCTGAAAATCAACCAATACATCACATGCTTTCTTAGCTAATATGTCAGCGGAAAAATTTCCTTCTCAATACGCGTGAAAAAGACATATTTTATATCTATTTTATACTAAAAGTAAAAGACATATTTCTTGTAAAAAGAACAAGACATTTCATGTTTCAGTATTAAGTCTATTTAAAAATATCTAATTAGAAAAATGTCTGCAGAGTTATTTAATAGTGGGAGCCTAAATTCAAGTCGAAAGCAGGGAGGGCAGTGGCTGAGGTGAACTCATTGAAGTTGTCTTTATTAACGTTGTTATGGGAATTCGAGCACCGAATCGGACACCTTCTTACATTTTTTTTAATATTTATATAAACCTTTAATATTTATCACAAAATAAAATTAAACCTTTAATATTTAATTGTATAAAAATTAATTTGTTAAATTTTATTTTAAACAATTAAAAACTCAAATATTTTAAAATAACAAAATTAAGTACATTTTCGTTAAATCTTTAATTGTTATAATCCTTGCATAGCATTAACAACTTAACGCTAGTTATAAGGATTTAACGAAAATGTACTTAATTTTATTATTTTGAAACATTTAAATTTTAATTGCTTAAAATATAACTTAATGAATTGATTTCCATACAATTAAACTTTAAAGACTTAATTATATTCTTGTGATAAAACATTGATGATTTATTTAAGTATTAAGCCTTTTTTTTTTTTACGTCCTTACATTGTTTTGATGGGCTTTACTTTGTATTTGCTATTTGTTTTTTTTAAGAAAATAAAGAAAAGTAAATCTTTTATCAGCATGTTTCAAAATTTGAAGTTGTCATTATTTGAAGGTTATTATTTACCATCTTTGACTCAAGCATGATTAATCTCAAACTATAAAACATATAAATATATTTACACTAAAAAAGAAAAAAGTAAATCTTTCTATGTTTTTGTCCATTTCTCCGTAGATTTAAGATTTTTGGATGGTTTAGGGGTCGTTTAGTATCGTTATCAATTTTACGTTTTATGTTTTTGAAAATTTTATTTTTGTTTTGTTTTGTTTTGTTTAGAAATTTTGAAAACAGAAAATATATTTGGTGAACTAATGTTGTTTTATAATTTTAAAAACTGAAAACATAAAACATGTTTGGCATCTAATAAGTTGAAACATATATATTATTTGATATAATTTATTTTTAATTTTATAATATCTTAATGTTGAACATTAAATATTTTTTATTAAAATTATATAATTTCAATATATTATTAATAATATGCTACTTTATTCGTAATTAAGAGTTAATGGAAGGACGATATCTTTTTTGGTTACATGAGAAAATAAACAAGGCAGAGTTAAATCATGAATCCACGAGGAAAAGCAACTCCCCGTGCATTTGCCTCAAACTGGCTGCAGAGACAGAGAGAGATCGACCAGCTTCTCAAAATCCTGAACCAAATTAATTGGATATATGCATCATTAGAGGTGTCCATGGGATATATGCATCATTAAAAATTACAGTTCATTATATGCATCATTAAAAATTGGATATATGCATCATTAAAAATTACAGTTCATTATAATGATTCAAAATTACATTTATTATAATGCCCGGACCGTGTTTGAATCATTATAATGAACTGTAATTTTTATTATTTATTATAGTTTCCACAGCAGAGCCAAATCTTTGTTTTAATCTTTTATATATATATAAGCGTTAAAATAGTTGATTTAAAATAAAATTTTTTAAGTGGATTATTTATATTT
Organism: Heritiera littoralis; assembly: GCA_031772115.1. Lineage (NCBI taxonomy): Eukaryota > Viridiplantae > Streptophyta > Magnoliopsida > Malvales > Malvaceae > Heritiera > Heritiera littoralis. The sequence continues at coordinate 1,574,791 of JAPDPK010000026.1, read as the reverse complement.
ATGACACGTATAATTTATTATAATTAAATAATAATTATTCTTCTTCAAATTTAAAACAGATAAAATTATCTTTTTAAATTCATTATCCATTTCAATTTTTTAAAAGATAAACACTTATATCTATATATAAATTAAAATTAATAAAATGACATATCATTTTAATATTAAAAAATATAAAGTCTATATCTATAGCTTTTATCAATTATTTTTTTATTTTAAAAGAAAACATCTATATCTATATCTATATCTATATCTATATCTATATCTATATCTATATATCTATATATATATATTAAAATCAATATGGACAATATAATATAATATGCAATGTTAATATAACAACATGTTACATATTATTAGATTACCAATTGAATTTTTTTAATATTCTAAAAGCTAACATCATTTTTTAATTTTTAAATATTTTTAATCAATATGTAATATATAATCATTTTTCCACATTAATATTACAAAATATAACATCTATATCTACTGTTTTTACCAATTAATTTTTTTTAATTGTCTAAATGATAACATTTATATATATTAAAAATTTTAATTATTCTTTTTCAAGTTTCAAAAGGATAGAAATCTCTCATTATTTATAAAAATATTTTATTATTATAAAATAAAAGTTTTATTGTGTTTTTAATATTAAATTATTTATCTTTTTTCAGTTACTTTATTTATGTATATTAATTTTATAGAATAATACCACTTATTTCTTTAAATTTTTTAACTTAAATCTATGTAATATCAATAAAACTAAAAAAAATTCAAATTATCCATGCTACAACATACTTTGATAGGCAAAACTCAAAAACTATATGTAAAATTACTTTCACACATAGTAAATTACCATCATAAAAATTAATCATAGTATATGTTAAAATTGAAACTCAAGCCTTGAGTTTTGAAGTGTAAAATTTTGAAGAGTAGTCTGTTCATACCGACATGATGTTAATATGTTCCATTTTTTGGTAGAATAGAAACAACTATTTAATTAAATTATATTTTTAATTTGTTAACATTTAACTTAAATAAATAGAATATTAATAAAATATCTTAAGAGACAAATTATAATTTTGAGACAGAAAGTACTAAGCTTACCGTGTCTAAGGTGTATCATTTTGATCCTTAACTTGAATATCGAAAATTTATGAAACAAGTATGTATAATTTATATAATATGACTATCTGTGTTATATTTTCATATTACATATTTTATAGCTGAAACTTAATTTAATTAGATTGCAAATTAATATTTTATCAATGTCTTCTATACTATATGTGGAATCTATTGGATCATTAAGTAAAGTGATACATCATTCAAAGATAGCAAGAGATATACAAGAATCATTTTTTTTGTTTTTTTGTTTACAAGAATCATTTGTTACCTCTTTAGCTTAATAAGAATTCGTTGAAAAATCTTCATTTAAGAAAAATTGTATATGAGATTGATTTTAAGAAGAAAAAAATTTCAATTTCTTTAAATCGAAGACATGTTAAATATTATTTATATACTTTTTTCAATCAATAAATTACAATACAAGTTTGATTTAATTTTTACATAATTATATCCAATATATAATTTTTTTATATTATTGTATTTTCATATACAAACAAAATAAAAATATATAATATACAAATGCTATCTTTTTCATAAACATAATAATTTATATTATAAAATTTCATAAAAATATATATTATCAGTAAATCTATTATTTGATTAATGTATTTTCGTGCATTGGACGGGCTTAAAACTAGTATATATAATGTTTACTGATCAATAACGTTTTAAATACATATAATTACATCATATTTAATAATAAATAAAATTTAAATATTAATAATGTTTGGATCGGGTTTAGGTCTCTATTGGTAAAGCTTGAACCCGACCTAAAAATTCATCGGGCTTATTTTTTTTATCAAACCCGTTCATCGAATCTATTTTTTGTCCAAACCTATTAAAAATTCGAATTAAATTTCGGGTTTTAATGGGCTATTCGGCCCATGAACATGTCTATGTATCATCATCTTAACATTACTTGTGAAGTCTAAAAACTTCACTAAAAATATATTGGATAATAATAATCTTATTTTTAACGTTTTTGATCTTTTCCACTCGATTCATCCTACCTGGCAATGCATTTATACTCGAAAGCATTACACAACGGCCTGGATTTTCAGGCTCAATACTTAAAAGATGCTCTGCTACTTCTCCAATATCAAAACTCTTATGCATCTTGCAAACCACGAACAATATCTTGTGATGGAAAATAACTTATAACATGTCTAAGAGGCCAAAATTAACATATGTTCAATCAAGACAAATTGGGTAACTTTATAGGACAGAGCCCTCGCACAACATTTATCTTGTCTGCAGTTTCGCTTTAAGCTCACAAAGGATTCTTTTCATCTTTCCAATCGTTCACCAGTTAATCCGCACTAGAACTTGAGCATCAAATTCTAGAAGTTGAGCGACAAAGATTATATCGCTTAGTAGCTCTTTTAGCATCTTTGGAGGTTAAATTTGAAAATAAAGGGACCGTTGAAGACAGTTTCACAGGCCATCTCCTTGAAAGATGGGAAAGATTATGGTTCTATGCTTCTTTGCTATGCATTTGGCGCTTCTAACACTTGCTGGTGGTGAAACTGCATAAAGGATTTCCTATTATCAGGAGCTAGGCTCTGTAGTCTAGTTTGAATTGTGGGTGTTTGTTTTCCTGTTATATGCTGAGGTTTAGGGTTTAACTTGAGATACCCCAAGGTTTTGTCACTGAGAAATAGGAATTCCCTTGTGGGGAAAATTTTGGAGTGATAAAGGCGAGGATGATCCGAGTTACTTTGGTACGATTGGGTTCAGGAGTGTTTGGGAAATATCACCTGGGTTTAGTAGTGTTCCGGTTTTAAAATATGAGTATGCAGAGGTTGATGGTGCTAGAAGATCTTGTGCGAACAAGAATATTGCTAAACACAAGGGAAAGACATATCCTGACGGTGATTCAATTGACATGAGATTTGAAATGTTGGTTACAGATAGTAAAGGAGAATCAGCATGGGGTAATGCGTACCCACTGTTTGTGGTTGATCAGCTTTATAAGCATCGGCCTTATGGTCTTTTGCCAGTAACGATGGAGTCAGCAGTTCATTTGAGCAATAATGACAGCAGGTTATTAAATATTAGCTATGAGATTAGCTACACATATCTTTCAAGTAATGTTCCTGCTCTGTCCACAGAAGTTGAAATTTCTGCTGAGGGAATATATGATAGATATTCTGGTGTTTGTGCATGCTAGGATGTAAACGTGTAAGATACTATAACCAAAATTTGGTAAAAAATGATTCACTGGACTGTGACATTGTGGTTACTGTCCGATTTTCTCCAATAAATGCTGCTGAAAAAGATCGTGTTAAGGGAACTATAGAAAGCACACGGGCCAAGTAAGACCCTCTTTATTTTGGACCCATTAATTTGTCTTCAAAATCATTCTACACCGAACAGGCTAAAGAATCCATTTGGAGAATGGATCTGGAGATTACCACGGTTCTGATTTCCAATACAATTGCATGTGTTTTTGTTGGATTGCAGCTTTTTCATGTGAAGAAACACCCAGAAGTGCTTCCTTTCATTTCTGTTATGATGCTCATTGTTCTTACTCTGGGGCACATGATTCCGCTTTTGTTGAACTTCGAGGCCTTGTTTGTAACAAACCATAATCAACAGAATGCTTTTCTTGAGAGTGGCGGATGGCTTGATGTGAATGAAATAATAGTAAGGGTAGTAACAATGGTAGCTTTTCTTTTGCAGTTTCGTCTTCTCCAACTCACTTGGTCTGTAAGACAAGGAGATGAAAGCCAAAAGGACTTATGGGATGCAGAGAAAAAGGTTTTACACATTTCACTGCCTTTATATTTATTGATTGCTTAATTTGTTCACCAATGGAAGAATTCCCACCGGAGCCCATTTCTTCAACCACACCAGAATCGTCATCGTGTGATTTCATTCCAGCAGCATTTCTACCAGCAACATACTTTCTGGAGTGATCTTAAATCTTATGGTGGTTTGGTCCTTGATGGCTTTTTGCTTCCACAGATTGTGTTCAACATGTTGTCTAGATCAAACGAAAAGGCTCTTGCTAGTTCGTTTTACGTTGGAACCACCTTGGTCCGGTTGTTGCCTCATGCATATGATCTTTACAGAGCTCACAGTTCTTCAGGATATCTTGATTTATCATACATTTATGCAAACCATAAGATGGATTTTTATTCTACTGTTTGGGATATTGTCATACCTTGTGGTGGCATGCTCTTTGCTATCTTCATTTTCTTGCAGCAGCAATTTGGAGGCCAATGTTTTCTACCTAAACGATTTAGAAAGGATGCTATATATGAGAAAGCGTCCGTAGATAGCAATGAGGAATTCCAGGGAGAATAAGTTCAGAAGAACTTTTACAGCTTGTGATACAGTCTTTGTGGGAAACCTTTTTCAGAATCATAAACTCTTTTTCGCCATTGTGTTCAATAGCTATGCGCATATGTTCCAAGTTCTTTGTATTATTTTGCATTACGATTTTGGCATCAGTAAGTTACTACCTAATGTTGCCTATTGCAATTCATGTATGCACCAAGAACATCTCTGCCACAAGACTAATTTTAACTGTTATGCAGGCTCGGAGCCTTGAATTTGCATGTTAAATGTGGAAAACGTGAAAATCTTTATGAACTCATTCAAACTATCTAGATGATATAATACTGTACAAAGCTTGTAACTTCTTTTAATATTTCTGTTCTTTTTTCCCTAGTACAATTAAGGTCAATAGGAAAAGGAAGAAGATCAGTGCATGGTTTGTGTAATTTCATTGCTTTTGTCTCAATCAATCTTCAATCTTTGTCCTTCTCAATGATGCCAATCGCATTCTCAAACACAGTTGCACAGCCAAGGGGCCCAAGAGACCGCTCCGAGTTCATAACTTGAGAATGCTGTACAGCTCTGCACAACCAAAGAATAAAAGGGGGCTAATCAGATGAAAAGATAATAGAAAAAGAAAAACAAAGAAAGATGAATGCAAAGCAAAAGCAAAAGAAAGCACCCACAGCAACAGAGACCCAAAGAAATTCTCATTCCAACAGAAAGAAATCAAGATGAAAACAAATTATCTGATCTTCAGAAAATGAATCATCTGGCAAATGATCCAGCTAGGCATATCCCCGAGTTATCAAGATTCCTTATTCCCCATGTAAAAAGGACACGCAAAGCTGAACGGAAGAAAGAATCCCTGAATCCTTTTCAAGAAGAGACCCTGATACCTTAACCGATGCATTTTCAGATACCACAACATTAAGAAAGCAAAACAAGTAAACAACACTTATCCATACAATTTATACAGAAAAATACCCAATATATACATGGTTACTCCAATGTCATCCCCAACCAATCACTAAGTGAAACCAGGACAAGATATCAAGCAAGCAGACATATGTGACGCTCGCGCCTGCTGCCAGCATCAGGAGCCTGTCTACTAAGTAGTTTGAAAAAGTGGGTACAGAAATATAGATAAACCAAGAGAACAAGTTTGGGATTTTTAGTTGAACTTGACTTCAACTTCAATAACATGAAAAGAATACAAGAGTTGCCAACAGGTTTTCAGATCAGAAAACATGGTTTGCAAAAACCAAAATAAAGAATTAGAAAAATTTTCAGTTTGCATGGCAACGAAACATACTATTGTTGAAGTACCAACTTGCAGTCAATCTTAATGAACTTACATACATTTGTCAATCATAGCACAAGTGCAAAAAACAACTTCAGCAAAACCAACTTGAGTTGAAACATTAATTATAATACAAATATGCCATCCAAGGCCAAAGCCAACTAACTATACATGCACATCCAGAACAAAGATTGTTAATTAATAATTCAAATGTTTAAACTGAACTCATAACAAAAAGTTACCTTAGCATCATGCTGTGGACTTTTTGCCAGAAATAATGCGAGAAATCTGCAGACCTCTGCTAAATGCCTCATTGAATAAGATTCTTGTCTGCATGGACTGGAATCCAGGCAACCATGATAGCAATGCCACAGGTGCAATGACAATCAGTCCAAACAGCATATCATATAGCCGAGCCAGGGAAACTACAGTCTCCCACACCACAGTGGACTGCAGAAAAGGTCTAAGCACTTGGGCAATGGATATCAGACCCCATCCGGTAGGAATGAATGCCATAAGACTTGTCACAAGATCAATAAACTTAAATGGAGTGAATTCCAGCAATAAGAAAATCACAAGTACTGTGAGTATAATGACTACAAGCTGAACTACCCTATAGTATATGTGCTTTTTTGCTGCATATTTGTCCTGAGCATATGCTATAACCACATAAATCCCAATAGCCACAATCATGTATATCCAAGATAGCAGGTAAACACCTATATTGGTGCTTCTATTAGCAATGCCCAACTGGTACACAATACCGTACTGGAAGAAGAAGAAACGAAGGTCTAAAATTATCTCCAGTAGCTTTCCCCAGAGACCTGTTGTTCTCAAATGGTCTTGTTCCTCATACCACCATATTTCCCAGCTCTTATCTGCTTCTGCAAACACACCACCTTTACACCATATCCAATTTATAAAATCATCAAAATCATACACTGTCTTCAGCCAATCAAAGCCAGATGGGTTGAACACAAAAGGGGACATCATCCATGACACCACGAGGAACCAACTTGAAATGGTCATGGCTATGTAAACAAATGAATCCTTAGCGAGTGGGCTATGAGAAGCATACACTGCTAGAATAACACCAAGTTCAATTGCCTTCACAAAATGGCTTCGAGCATAAAGTCGATAATTTTCAGCAAAGCGCTTGTGCTCAACCACAAAACCACGCCCAGTGGCTCGATATTTGGCACCCCCATGAAGGATGGTCCGTCCAAAGAAATGGGTTCGTGTTCCCATGGAGAAAGTGTAAAAAAGGGATGCTAGCTGCAATTGCATTTTTAAGAAGTCCCAAACTGCTTGAAGAAACCCATGTTCAAGAGAGTTCTCAACAACCATTGGAAGGGCAGTGAACAGACCAAGCTGTATTATGAACTGCTGATTCAAGATCGTTCCAAGAGCCTCATTGCTGACACTTTGATTCTTGGCTGCCCTCTCAACACCACTAAGTGCAAGATAGAGGCGGCCCCACAAAAATGTATAAACAGTAAGTACCACCATCATTGTGTTAAAGTAGTGTCCAACAGTTGTGTAGAAAAAAGAAAACATCCGAAAGAAGTCCAACCTATGACCCAATCTGTAGACATCCCTGCTCAATACCTGCTCGCCATTGCCACTGGCAACCTTGGCCTCAAACATAGAGATCTGATTCAGTCCCACATCCCTTCCTTTGCCAACCTGTATATATTCATGGTGTGTTACATTGCCACCTCGCAAGGTGCAATTGAAGCCTGCAAATATGTCCTCACTGATATTAATTACTCTAGAAGCCTTGCTAATTCCACCCCTAGTCAAGAACCAGAATCGATCAAACACATCAGGGTGACCATAGTGCATTCTCACCTTCAAAGGGTTTGCTAGAACACGCTGCCCAAGGGTCACAAAACTTGTCTCCTGAGCAGACATGAACCTTGCAAGTGATGAAACTGAACCTGTGAAGACATTCTCACGAACTCCTAGAATGGTTGGCTTCCTAATACCATAATTGGTCTTGAACTCTTCCAACAAATTCCGCATCTTGAGTGCCTCTTCAAAATAATTGTCTTGGTTCATGTCAATGGTCTGAACTGCATCACCTCGAGTAAAAATTATGGCGTGATTTTGGTTCTCTGGTTTCCCTTCCCCAAGTTTCAAGGGCCCTGGCAACCTAATGCGATAGATCTCTACCTCCCTCTGCAGCTGTTGATCGTACTTCACAAGAACAGAGTAATACTCAACCTCGCCTCTTCCTAACTCAACCTCATCTACATAGGCAACTCGAAGAGCTTCATTAGTTTTCATCAGATATAGAATTTCCTCAGCATGGCTCTCTCCCTTAGCCTTTTGCCGCCCATACAACTGGCAGGTGACTACATAGGTGAATTTCATCAAAGCACATCCATACTCGTGTCCCTTGAACAACAGACTTACACCACTATCTGCCCGGCTAAGTTTCTTTGCAGTCGGTGGCTTAGTACCATCAACCAAACCACGATTTTGGTTTAGAGAATGATGAGAAGCAATTTCTCGTGTGCCTGTTCGAACGTCCATCTCAGATGCAGAATCAAGAAAAGAAAGCATCTCAAGAGCCCTATAGTAGTACATCATTCCCCTAACTGTGCGGGATAATGTCTGCCCTCTGTATGATGCCCAAAGACGGAGATCCCTCAGATTTGTTTCCCAGATATCATCATCATCATCCATCCCGTCCCTGCGCATCCTTTCCATAAAATTTCTCCACTCGTCCTCATAGATCTTCTGAAGATAAAACAAGGTGGAAATGCCATCTTCATTTTCATCTTGAAGCATTCCTTTCTTATACAATACATCTTCATCATAGTACGGAGTTAGAACACTCAAAGCCATCATTTTCTCAACATTAGGGGCATGAGGCATGTTCATAAAGAGTGAGTTGCTAAAGAAAGCAATGCGCCTCCTTGCCTCCAGATTCAGAGGAACATTATGCATTGAATCCTTAGAAGTAAGAATTGTTTGTAGACGCCTTAGCTGCTTATAGAAATCAGCATCTTCAGCATCAGAAAACATGATAGCATTCTCAAAAAGTAGCCCTTCATCAGTTGCTCGATTTTTAGGTGCCAGACCTTCCTCCCTCAACTGAGAAATGGACCTCTTCTCCTTAGGAAACTCCCGAATATAGAGTTCATAAAGGGCCTGCAATAAATTTACCGCCTGACTCTGATCATTTTTCTGTTTCACAAGAAGATCAACCAGGGATGCTAGCTTGGCATGAATTTTCCCTAGCACGTCCATCTTGTATGTAAAAGTAAACTTCCCATTCTGAACATAAAAGTCTATCTCCTGGAAAATTTTCAAGACTATGGAATATTCTTCAGTACCATATTTAACAACTTTAAGAAGGAAATACCTTACACTGTCATAAGCTTCAATAACAGCACACCGGCCATACTCAATCTTGCATATCTTCAACCAAAGCCACACATCAGGTGCATCTGCCAGCTCTGTTGCCTGACTGAGAGCAAGAAGCAACTCATTGCAAAGAAGAAAACATGGCCAGCGAATTACCCTAATATTCCAACAATTTGGCGGCAGCTCCATAAGCTCAACTTCTCTATCACTAATCAGATCTTCCTCCCTCAAAGAAATAATTATTTCATTCCATATCAAGGCAAACCTTGTTGCTTCCACTTGGCTTGATTCAATCTTATTGTACGGCTGACCAAGTCCATATCTCAGCTTCAATCGATGAATTGCATCACGAAGTTTCTTCACAAGTGTTGCTTTGGGCATTAGCAGCAGATCCTCTGGCACGAGATTAAATTGCATTGCACTAGCAAAGAACTGAAACCTAAGCCTAAGTTGCTCCATATTCCTGATTTCACCCAAATGCGAAAACAACCCAATTATTGCACCAACAAGGGATGAAAACACCGAATACCAAATTTGCAAATCTATGAAATAAATCAGAACAACAGGCATCCACAGCAACACAACAGCAACTCTGTTACTACTACCAAAAAACGAATGCCAATTATACTTAACATTTGAAAGTCTCAAAAGCGCCTTCGTTGGAGCAACCATAGGCTTTATTTGAAGATAATAACTGAATGAGAACTTCCAAACTAATACCACAAGCCAAAACAAAGTATACTTAATATTATCAACTAAACCTTCCCTCAGTCCACGACCAACAAAAATTCGAGTATGAAACCACCATGTCAACCAAGAGAGAACCATCCAATCCAACCCTTCAATCCAATTCCTAACCCAAGGAATCAGAAAAAGCAACAATGACAACAACTCTGGAATAACGTACACAAAGACAGCCTCAAGAAATGTAAAAATCCTTTGGTTTGCTTCAGAAGACCACCTCCCATCAGCATTCTTCTGACTCCAAATCCTCCCATAGAAAGCCCCAAACACGACAATCCAAGTCAAAGCAACCATAGTCTTCAACACCATCCGTATTCCAAGCCAAGGCGTCTCCTTCGAAACCAAACTATACTGGGTCCCAGCATCAAGCACAGATTGCCAAAAACGGAGACCGGCCCACGTAATAAACACCGTCAACAACTCCACCTGAACATCCATTTCCTTCAAAGCTTCCCATGGATACGTCGTCTCAGACCAAGCAACAATCATGGAAGCCTGTAAAAACAGAATTAACAGAATCCATAACCGATCAAAACTCCTAAACACATTCCAAAACGATCGTTGCTCAACAAACCCAGTTTTCCCAACTCTTATAACCTTATCTGTCGTAATAAAAAAATTACTCCCAAAATCAATCGGCCATTTTAAACTCTTAAAACACCTTCTCTTCCAAAAGTACTCGTTTATATCATCGTAATTCCTCCAAGCCGAATGCGGCTTCGTTCCGTTCCTACTACTGTCAACTTCCCCTTTAATCGTTTGGTAAAATGGCATAACTATACTTTTCAAGAAAGCACAGTGACCTGAAATCGAAGGCACGAAGGGCATGCCGGTAAATTCATCGGTGTCTTGCTTCAGATATTTGGTTAATTCCATCGCCATGTGATGATAAATGTAAGAGAGGAGTTCGGGAGTGAAGCGGAGATTGGCAGCTTCTCCCCAGATTAAGAGGTAGAGGGAAACGTAGAGGAGCTCGCGCGTGAGGTCGTTGCTGTTGCCACGGCGCGTGAGGTCGTTGCTGTTGCCACGGCGCGTGAGGAGGTGAACGTGGGGTTTGACGCCGAGAAAAGAGCACCAGGAAGTGTAGTTCTGGAGCAACTTCTTGCGGAATCTTTTGACAACGTCAGGGTCGAGTTCGTCAGGGTTGGTTGGAGGCGGTTGCAGGCGCATTTGGGAGTTGGCTAAGTGGAGGACGAGGTGTTCCCTTTGGTTCCGAACGTTGTCGTCTTGGAAACCGAAGGAGACCCCTAACCAGTCCATCAGGTCCACGTGTGGCGCCAACGTGATGAACGGTGGTCTCGGGAGGTTTGAAACCGGACGCAACAACGCCGCCGCGACGGCGCGTACTTCAGGGTATCGGAGGGACGGATGATCTGCAAGGAGGTCGTGGATTGGGATTATGTTGTAAACTTCTTGCATTCGTGGACGCGGCGGTGGCTGCTGCCCGCGAAGTTCTCCACCACGGCCGCGCGTGGCAACCTGACGTTGCCGTAAAACACTCATATTTGACTACTTCCCTTCTTCCTTTCCTTATTTCTCTTCAAATCACTTCATTTTCTACTGTTGCTGACGATGCAAACCATGAAAGACCGAAGCTCTGGTAATTGGTTTTGTTTTCTGAGTGAAGCAAGAAAAACAGAATCTGACAGTAAAAGCGAAAAACGGGAGCTTTAGGAGAAAATGAAGAAGCAAAAAGGAGAATTTTTTGTTTTAGCTGTTAAGGATTTTGGATAATACACGAAAGCGAGGGACATCTTTTACTTTGTTGTTAACGTTTTAGCCCAAATGCAGGAGAGGCGAGTGAGGAGCACGGTGGCAGCGACACCCGCATGATTGATGACTGAATAAGAAAGTCATAGCAATAACGCATCAATAATTCAATTTAATGATGCGGAATTTGATTAAAAACGGCTCTGCCCACTAAAAGTCTGTCAAAACGGCAGTTCCTCGGGAAAAAAATTATATTTATGTTTAGTAAATATTGTTGAAAGAAATTTATTGTTTATTATTTTTATTAAATATAATTAATTGTAGATCATAAAAAAAATAAAAATACATATATTTATCAAAAAAAATATAATAAAATATAAAATTTATGTCATTAGATTTTAATATATATTGTTTATCGAAATTTTAACTTTTATTGATTTTATTTTATATTATACTATCATATAATATTTAAAAATTTTAATAATTAAATATATCCTTCCATCACTGCCAGTACACAATAATATGACTATAACTTTTATTTGATGCAAATCATTTAAATCAATAAATAAATTTTTATTTAATTATAAATAAAATTTTAATTTTTTAAATAATAAAATTAAATCAAAATATGTTAAATAATATTAATTATTATTTAGACATCCTACTTAACACTTGACTTGAATAATTTGGTAAATTGTCACATGACATGTTATATATGTAATACAAATAAAAGTTAGTTTATTTAACATATATATATTTGATTATATGATTTTAAAAAGTTTAAAATTTATTCAAAGTACAATAAAAATTTATGTATTAATTAACATAAAATAAGATATGAAGATTTTACATCTATTATCTACTAAAATAGAAGATATATTTCATGTAAGAAAAAAAAGACATTTGTAATAAAAAAAAAACATATTTCTTTTTTTTTTATATAAGACATATTTCATATTTAAGTATTAAGTCCATTTAAAAAATATCTAATTGAAATATGAATGCAGAGTTATTTAATAGTGGGGAGGAAACGGTCGAGATGAAGTCATTTATGTCGTCTTTATTATTAGTTATGGCAATGCGTGCACCGAATCAGACACCTTCAGTCCTTACAATGTTTTGACGTGGGCTTGGCTTGTACTTTTTGTTATTTGTTTTTGAGAAGATAGAGAAAAGTGAATCTTGCGCTGCACTACCGCTGAGTTATAACAATCTCTTTGTAAATTAAAAATTTATTTGCCAAAATATTATATTTTTTAATTTAATTTTTAATGTTTTGTAATTTTTAACTTGTCATCGTTATATTAAAAGTTTATTATCCTTTTACACCAAAAGAAAAATTACCATCCTTAACATGTGCTTCTCTCTCTTTTTTTTTTAGAAACTCTCTTTTTTATTTCAAATATTCAAGAGTTATATTTTTTTCTTCATATTAAAAGTTAATTAATAAAATATTTAAATTTTATTTTCAAATTTGAATTAAAATAGAAATTAAAACAATTATATAATTGTAGGTCATAAATTCAATTTTCAAAGCATAACAACTTAAACTCTTGATCGTTATGAATTGATATTTAAAAACTTTTTTTTTGAGAGAATCACCATTCTTAAAATATTAAAAAATTTTTTTTTTTATAAAATTTGATTCATCTTAAAATTAATTTTTTTCAGATTTATTAGTATTTGACTTTTTTTTCTTAATTAAAATCAAAAGTATTTTTATGTAAATATTTGACATTACCCTTTAGATGAAATTTGCTATTTCTTTTAACTTTTTACTGAGTTTTTTTAAGAAACCCATTTTGATTTGTTGTTTAAATTTTAAACTTGAATGTTTTAATAAAAAAATATATCACGAGATATTTTTTTCATTATAAAATGGTGGTATTATATTATTTTAGTATGAAAACAATAAAAGTTAAAAGTTTACAGGAAAGAAAAAAATTCTAAAAAGAGGACGAAAGGACAAGAAGAAATCATAGATAAATTAATTTTTCAGCCAAAAAAAGTAAGGGAAGATGAGTTTAAAGGCAATTAAAATCTTTTTATTTAATGCAAAATTAAAGAAAACTGATATGATAAAAATTACAATGATTTGAAAAATAAATTTAAAAGCACTTTATATTGAGAAAATGTTTTAAAACTATTGTTGTTTGATAAAAACCTCCGCTACCGCTTGTTTTTGTCCATTGGTAGTTGACACATTCGGCAGTTTGGCACATGCATTCCCTTATGGGTTTGTCCTTAAAATCTAATAAATCTATGTTCTACAGATTTTTTAATACAAGGCGATCTAAGTACAAGAATGCATAACAATAAAATAAATTATGGATTATTATCCTATCCACTGTCAGTATAATTTTTTAACTCCACAAGCGGAGTTAGGATGATGATATGTGTCCTTTAAAAATATTAAGAAAATAAAAAATAAATAAAATGGGACACATATCATCATCCTAACTCCGCTTGTGAGTTAAAAAACTCCACTGATAGTGTATAGGATAATTTTCCATAAATTATTAGTGTCAAGAATAAATTATCAATTTTCCGAAAATATATCACTTAAATAAAATGTGTGAGATTGAGTAGACATAATGATTCGTATATTTAATTTGTTTCGTATAGTATAAAAGATACAAATTTTAAGTCAAAATTTATTGATATATAAAGCAAGAATTTTTTTATTTAAATATTTTCACACACAATTTTTGTTAATTTTTAATTCATATAATTTTTATGTCTTTTATTCATATATTTTTTATATGGTGTTTAAAATTATCAAATCTAAAATTTAATATATATATATATAATTTTTTTAAAATTAAAATTAATCAACCCTAAAATTCACTAGCTTTTAATTTATTTAACTCATTTAGAAAATATTATGCATATAAGCTCAAACTCACAATTTCCAAATATACATGTCATCGGAATGCTAATATTCAGTTGGCAGTCTGAATATATATGCATAGTGCAAAGTGAAAGAGATATTATTTATGGGTTGTGACTCAGTTAGTAACACAAATTAAATTTGTGGAAAAAGTTTTAGAGTTTGATTCTCACTAAATATATCTTTGGAGAGGTGTGAAGAACTTTAACTGTGATTAAACTTCGAGCAGAAATAATCTTATATAATTAAAATAGATGATGATACATGTGATTAAAAAAAAATTGAAGGAGATATTTTATGGGGAACACCTAAAATTTTATACTACAGTGGGTATCATGTTTTTTTTTTCTTTGTTCATTTATAGGGGGTATCATGTGATAATTGCAGCCTCAGCTTTCTAACATGAGGACTGCTGGTTCAAACAAAAAAATGAGGACTCCAACGGACGCCCTTGAACACTCGAGCGTGTGTAAAGCCACGTTATCTTATCTTTAAAGTTCAAAACCGGCTATAGCTTATAATAGGCAACCTGACTTCTTCAACTTTTTTTTTTCCAAAATTTTATCATTACAAAAATATAAAATAAGAAAATAACAGTAAAAATATATTCAAAACCGTAGCAAATAACTTCTAAAAAACAAAAGCTGTTTGTAGAAAATAGGACCACAATAAATATCATGCTATATGTATTTTTTGGTATAGAATCATTATTGATCTTTTTAAAAATGTACGATAGAATTAATTGATAATTTTTTTCATCAGAATTTTTATAGAGTTTCAAGAATACAAAGTTTTTAATAATGAAAAAAAAAATCTACTATAGAACTAACGAAACTAAGGCTAAAATAATTGATACCTTCAGAACACATTGAAGCCAATAAATAATATCATGAACAAAGTTCTTATAAGCTTATTACTAGTTATTCAAATCTTACAAAATAGATTGAAACACCAATAACTTCAGAGTTTTGAAAAGAGTACAAGAACACCAATAATTTAATATAGTTTTGAAAAGAGTAAAAAAAAAACTTCTAATTGGCATTTTCACAAATGCAACCTAGACGATAAAAGATGTAGATGTAGATAACCCACATACAGCAACAACGAGCATTCATGGAAGAAAAGCATCATGCCACTACAAACACCACAACTTTTAATAGAAGAAATCTTTCACTCATCCAATGGAAATTCTTAGTAAAACTTTATGATCAATTTTATATTTTTTTAAATATTCATTATTTAAAAAGTCTAAATTAGTGCTAGTACAAGTTTTTTGTTTTTTTTAGCAAAATAACTTCTTTATTTTTCAAAAATAATTTGTTAAATATGAAACAAAGATACAAATTATAATAACAGTCAAGCCATTTTATCAAAAAAAAATATTTACACAAGTATTGCAAATGAAGAGGAAAAAAAAGCCCTGTAAGATTTAAAAATTTTTCAAGCTTCAATATTTATTTTCTTCAAACTTCTTTAGCTGATCCATGGATATTCTCGTATTTAATGAACAATTTTTTTATTAGAAGTTTTGGTTTCAGACAAGATTCAAAGTTATTGGGTATGATTTTGATTGCTTTTGAATAAACTTGTTTGTTATTATTTTTCTACTTTGTATTTTTATATTGGTAAAAATTTAAAGAAACTTAAGAAGTCAGATTACTTGTTTTATCGGTAGCCGGTATTGAACCTCAAACTTGAGGTAACGTGGCTTTACAGACGCCGAGTGTTCAAGGGCGTATGTTCGAACGAATGCTCCAAGCAGTCCCCTTCTAGAGAAATATTGTCATTTTGTAGTGAGTAATTTGATTCCCTGGCCTTTTGCAAAGGCTGCTGCAGGCCAGCATGGGGCTGTGGGTCTGAGTGACTTTGCATACGAAGTAGAGAATGACAGCAAAAGTGGGACTACTGTAATGCCCACGTGCACAACACGGTTCGTGCACCCCATTTTTGAAAAGAGAAGTTGCTATGACTCTCAAGAATCTTGCCATTTGTTACAATGAAAGCGTTTTGTCTCACCATTCTCATTTCTCAAATTTAATCAGATGCTTAGATAGCGAAAATATCAAACGGATGTGATTCAAAAAGTAATAACTTTTTTTTAGGTGATATGCCACAAGCATGCTAAGCAAATAAATCTTCTGATCAACATCCATGGTGCTATTGCTAACTTCCATGGCATCGGTAAAAGTTATTTTTTTGTCATTTAAAAATCATGAATTCAAATAAAAAAAATGATGTATATATAATTTTTTTTTAAATTTCACCACTTAAAAATTTTATGCACTTATTTATCTTTTTCTTGCTTTATCCATCCTGCTTGTCAATGCATATATATACTCGAAAGCATTAAACAATTGCCCGGATTTTCAGGCTCAATACTCAAAAGATGCTCTGCTACTTCTACTCCAAGCCCAAAATTCTGATGCATCTTGCATACCACAAACAAGATCTTGTGATGGAAAATAACTTATACCATGTCTAAGAGGCCAAAATTAACATATGTTCAACCAGGACAAATTGGGTAACTTTACAGGACAGAGCCCTCGCACAACGTTTGTTGGATCTTGCCTTAAAATTATTGGAGTTCCTCTCTAAGTTATAGGTGCTAGAAGCTGAAATAAAAATAAGAAATTGTTAGTAATCAAAATAATATAAGAAAATATAAAATAGAATTATTTTATTTATCACGAAGAGTTAGACTGAGGCATGAATATCTCGCTCTCTTTAAGACGATTCACGCCTCTGCGGGAATTATATCACCGGTGCAACAGGAACTCTAAGCGTGTCGCCTCCAGGATACAACATCCCAACCTATCTTCGTTGTACACTCTACAGTTCTGCACTAACATGTAGAGTAAAAAGCTCTAAAATCAAACACCCTTCTCTTGTCCAAGAGCATATTGAGTTGATGTAGAGAATAAGTTGTGAATATATTGGTGTTGTACTTTGTTTGAGGTTTAGGACCTCTATTTATAGCCTCACACACTTGTAACTCATATCAAATAATAATGATGATTTTAAAATCATTTGTAACTTATACACCATAATTATAAAGAATTTAATTAGAATATAACTGACTATTAAAACAATATTAACTATTAGTAACAGAAACTTATAATTTCAACATTAATTATTATATTTATTTTATTATTAAAATTACAGTTACAACAATTCTCTCTCCATTTTAATAATAAAATAATATTTCAAATATTTTTATTAACTTGGACAGAGATGAATTATTATGCATAATAAAGGTGTGCGACTGCATTGAACCTTTACTTAGTGTAGTAGCAAATCTTGATCCTAAGCCAATAGTGTGCCATACGCATTGAACTTTGGCTGTACAAGGGAGACAAGAGTTTGCAGTACTCACATAATAATTCAGGTGTTTACGAGCTTCTTTTTAAGCCAGCACATTACGGCCTTGTGCCTGATCCCAGACTTAATGAGTAATCTAGAAACTTGCCCAACCAAACTTCATAGGAGCGACCCCACTCCAATACTCACATAGGTGAAATCTATCAAGAGTGTTCCTGTAACTGCTACACTCCACTCATAATGAGCTATAGATTTCCATTAAGATTCTTAAAGAATCAACCCTCCATCGTTACAGGAAAGATACACTACACCATAGGGATGGACAAATGAGCTTAAAGCTTCTTAGTGTGTATCTTTTAGCGACCTCTCTATGATTCGTTTTTCCCATTGAACCTAACTCTCAGGATCTCTGATCATTAGGTTGGGTATCCTCATAAAAGATTCCAGATTATTGGGCAAAAACTACCATCCCCTTGATGTATACCAGATCTTTTCTTGAGCAAAGGCCTTTATAATTCACACTTATAATCCCATTATTCATATAGGATCTCACCATAGGGTATTTCCCTTTAACAGATCTAGATTTACCATTATAATAATGGTTATGCACTCTAGCAATTATAGCAGTGCTATCACAAATATTTTATCACACGATCTAGATTTAAAACTATCAAGTATCTAACTTTCTTGCCACAACTATATTTATAGTAGGGCTTATAGCATTTTTATGCTCCATCATAACAAAAATATCATACTACTAGGAATCACAAATTTTTGTTACCAGTAGCCTAATTTTATTCAACACCAAAATTCGTACTACTAGGAATCACAAAATTTATTGTGACCAGTAGCCTAATTTTTCTTAACACCAAAAGTCTACTAGGAATCACATATTTTATGCGACCAGTAGTCTAATTTGTTCTTAACAGTAAAAGTCATACTACTAGGAATCACAAAATTTATTGTAATCAGTAGCCTTATTTCATCCAACATGAATAACATCATGCAAGTTCTCGTTTCAATGCTCCATCTCAAGTAACTTGTTCCACAAACAATCTTTAATTTTAAAAAACAACTCAAATGTATCATTATATTTCAATCAATGTCACTAAAACATTCCAATATAAGTACTTGTCGTGAAAGACACTATTATAAGTAATTTTTATATGACCTTAAATATGCTCTTAAGCATTAATATGAAAAATTTGATGTGAAAGTAACTTATTCAGAATAATATTGATTATATGCATTCAACATATAACGTAGCAACATTTAATATATAACTTTAACTCATTAGCTTCATAAGCATATAAAACATCAACATATCATTTTAGTTTAATAGCATTTCACCCAAACTTTAACATTTCAAATTACAAAAAGTAAAACGTAATCATATGTATAAATAATAAATAATCAACAGTTAAAGCTTACATTGAAACTCAGGGCAGTGAATGTAATCACTAGTTCACTAATATTAATTTAATTTTTCATGCACACATATCAAGAGTTTCATGCTATTTATTTTGTTTAAGATCATATAAAAATTCAGTTAACTTGCATATCCTTTTTTTTTGTTGAAAACGTTTTAATAAATTACCGAAACATCTCAAAATTAATATTATAAGTAACCAACCCATAAATGCATGCTTTTTAACCAATTAACATAAAATACTAACAATAATTTTAGTAATAGCAATATTAACAGTTTTTGTTTTTAAGCATTAAACGGAAATGCTCATAAAAATTATAATTAATATTTATTATGAGTTACAAATTGGTACAGCCTATAAATAATACTTAAATGTTAAACTTTTCAAGCATCTAAAGCTTTTAATAACTTTAAACGTTATAATAATGCTAAATGCTAATCAAATACTATATTTACTTTGCTAACTAGATGCAAGTGTTTTAATACTTAACTTTAAACGTTATAATAATGCTAAATGCTAATCAAATACTATATTTACTTTGCTAACTAGATGCAAGTGTTTTAATGCTTTCTTTCAAATATTGGTTAGCTACCACGGTTAAACCTTATGGTTATAAAAAAAAAATAGTCACAAATCATTATTAATATAATATCTAGGATTTCCATCTATTTATTATTAGCATAACTCCCATGAATTTTTTTTTATGACTTCTCAAAAGAAGAGTCAGCAATGTAGACTACGCAGTCACTCGTAATGTAAAATAAATAGTTGGAAGCCAAGATAATTAAAAATATAGGATCTTACTTTGTCCATTGTCTATGAAGTAATGCTCCCATAGATACGTGCAGAGCCAAGTTTTCTCCCGTGATCATAAAGCCTATTCAACCTTACCTCTTATTTTCTTGAGACGAAAATATTTTCAACATTTATGAATCGTCTTAAAATTGTTGGAGTTCCCCTCTACGTTGTAGGTGCTAGAAACTAAAACAAAAATAAGAAATTGTTAGTAATCAAAATAATATAAGAAAATATAAAATAGAATTATTTTATTTATCACGAAGAGTTGGACTGAGGCACGGATATCTTGCTCTCTTTAAGACGATTTACGCCTCTGCGGGAATTATATCACCGGTGCAGCAGGAACTCTAAGTGTGTCGCCTCCATGATACAACAGCCCAACTTATCTTCGTTGTACACTCTACAGTTCTGCACTAACATGTAAAGTAAAAAGCTCTAAAATCAAACACCCTTCTCTTGTCCAAGAGTATATTGAGTTGATGTAGAGAATAAGTTGTGAATAGATTGGTGTTGTACTTTGTTTGAGGTTTAGGACCTCTATTTATAGCCTCACACACTTGTAACTCATATCAAATAATAATGATGATTTTAAAATCATTTGTAACTTATACACCATAATTATAAAGAATTTAATTAGAATATAACTGACTATTAAAACAATATAACTATTAGTAACAAAAACTTATAATTTCAACATTAATTATTATATTTATTTTATTATTAAAATTACAGTTACAACGACGTTTATCTTGTCTGCAGTGTCACAAAGGATTCTTTTCATCTTTCCAATGATTCACCAGTTAATCTACACTATGGCCAAATCTACACTAGAACTTGAGCAACAAATTCTATAAGTTGAGCCACAAAGATTATAGTGCTTGGTAGCTCTTTTAGCATTTAGATAAAGGATATTGGTTGAAGACAGAGCTTCACAAACCATCTTGAAAGATGGGACGAAAAGATTATGGTTCTATGCTTCTTTGTTATACATTTGGCGCTTCCAACACTTGCTGCTGGGTTGTAGGGGAGTTAACAGTGTGGTGAAAAGTGCATAAAGGATTTTCTATTATCAGGAGCTACGCACTGTAGTCTAGTTTGAATGGTGGGTGTTTGTTTTCCTGTGATATGCTGAGGTTTTTTGGGTAAGTGATTCTTGTCCTTGTGTTATTCAGATATCTTATACTTTTTAAGATTCTTTCTTACTTTCACAAAATATCTGATTCTCGACTCGATACATATTAACATGGAAAAGAAGATTCGATTGTGCCCTTTAACTGATGTAAGTATCCTGTTGTCTTTTTACCATGTTCTTTTTGCCGATCATCAAAAGCTATGGCAGCAACTCAAGCTAGGAAGAATAAGGTTCTGTTTGATCCATTCTAAAAGTCTGACTATTCGTGTTTGTGTAATATAAAATTATGTTTGTGTCCGTACGTTAAACATAACAATTTTTGTTCATTTTTATCATATTTATATATGAATTTTATTAAATTTTAGTATGTGTCGCTTATTTTTTGTCGTTTTCATATCATGTTATTGTGTCGTGCTTAAAATTTAAGAAACTTTCCGAACTGAATTCTGGAAATTGGCAGGGAGACAGGGATTCATTGCACACTACATAGTCTTAGCATAAAACATTTGTTTTAAAAAAGGTAAAAGCAAAGTAAGAAACGGTACGAAGGGAAACAGAAACAGAGCAAGAAGAAGAGAACATGGCAGAAACGCTTAAACTCCAAGCTGGAATCTGTCTGCCTAAGGTTTAACAGGAAATAGGGGACTGAGAACAGCGTGGAGAGAGTAGAGACTGAGCACCAAGTAAACTATTGCTGCAACAAAGCCGGCTATAAGGGCGCCAGTGACATGGTCGCAGAATTTTGGAACTTGTCCGCAAATGGGCAGCCAACCAGAATGAGTGTTCCCTTTCTTGCCTATCTGAGCTACTGCCAAGGCAGCCGAGATGCTCGAGGTTAGTAACATGGCCATGACCAAATCTAGGATCACAATCAGGCGCCAAGCCAAAGTCTTCCAAGAGAGAAAGAGAACTATAAGGCTGTAGCCGGCTGCAATTGCCTCAGCAATCACATAATACCTATGCCAAACATTGAATTACAAAGAAATATTAGGAAACTCTCATGCAAAAATGTAAAAGGAATAAACAAACTTACTTGAATGTCGGGGAGTTGCTGTATTTTGCTGAGAATTTCAAGTTCAAAACCTCGGCAGAGTCATGGCTAGTGACCATGACAATTGTTGCGGAAAGAGTTGCACCCAAGGCTAGAAGCCTTAGGAGAATGGTGATGATTCTCTTGGCTTTGGTCATGAAGATTGTCTTCAATGGCTCAAGTTATAGGGAGGGAAATGGGATTCTCCTGAAAAGCTTAAATGAAAATTGAAAACCATTTACTTGGACCTGACAGATATAGGTGATAACCTGCCAAAGCATGAGATTTATATGTTTATGTGTGTATGACACTGATGAAATCGAGAAGAAGGGACTCAAAACCATTGGATTATAAACGTACAAGCTTTAATGGTTGATTGCACGGATAAGCTTCCTGGGCATTTGCTGGATTGCTGAATCTGTTCAACTACCACTTGGAAGATACGAGGCTGCTGCCAATTTTTCTGTCCATGTGGGCTTCAGCCTTTGAGTCTTCTGTCCTAGCGGCAGCCTATTCAAGTAAGATGTGGAGATTGGATATTCGCACGCAACTTGCAATGTATTGATCGTTATATCCGAATATCTTAAGATTTTATTTTATAAAAAACGCCTTATAAATATAGGTTGGAGTCTCTTCTTTTGGAAGATGGCTTGAGCAGATGGTGGTAGGTGGTATGTCAATAGCAAAGTTTACTTTCTCTGGAGTTCTGTAATGGTATTTTTCTTTAAAACATGTTGTCCCAATAATAGAATCATACCCATCTTGGAAATTGCGTGTGGAATATGTTAAGAAACAAGGATGGCCTTAGGAGGATTGAAATTTTATTTTAGTCCATGAGTCCAACATTCCAACTCCAAGACCATCAATTCCTTTGTTCCCTTAAACATAATTTCAAATTTTAAATTGAATAAGAAACTATAGTATAGAATTTGTAGTTCATATGTATCATTTATATTAATGTCATGTAAAACATGAGAATTTTGTATCAAAATTCGTATTGATATGTTAAAAATAAAAAATTATTTTAATTTTGTCAAATTCATATACAATATTTATCCAAATTTTAGCAAATATCACATTCATATCATTTTTCATGTCATCATATTTGTCTAAAATTATTGGCATTGATTTCCCGTTTATTAGTTTGGGTTAAAAGTGGGCTTTTTTAATTTATAATGAGCATTACTGATTTAACCCAATGATGTATGTATAACCCACTGTAGCCCAAGCAGAGGGCCTGGGTGAATACTACTCTGCTTGGCCCTGGGACTTTCAACTATAACTCTATAAGCCGGGAGCATTTAACCATGACCAATCTAAACCGTCCAAACGAAATATAAGTATAACGTGGCGTACATCTGACGGTTAATGTTATCAATAGAGAAATTTCCCGGATATTGGATAAGAACCATCTATAAACCGACTATTAGTAGTCTGTTAACCGCCTTTTCTATAAAACGGTCTTCAAATAGTGGAACCATCTCATTCTTTCATTTCTTTTTTCCCTCCAAACAGAAGCAAGAAAGCTCAGCGCCAAACCGAACCTTAAAAAGAACCCCTGGCTATGGAGGACGACAGCGAGTACGTTCCTCAACTAATCAACGTTGAAGAAGACGAGGAGATCACGCAGGAAGACGCGTGGGCGGTTATCTCCGCTTACTTCGAAGAAGAAGGTTTGGTGCGTCAACAGCTCAACTCGTTCGATGAATTTATCCAAAACACGATACAAGAAATCGTCGATGAATCGGCCGTTATCGAGATCAGGCCTGAGTCACAGCACAATCCTGGTCGCCAGTCTGACTTTGCTGAGGTCCTTCTTTTTTGCTCTTTCTTTTGAAGGAACGTATAAATTTCGGTTTCTAGGCTTCGAGTTAGATTTTATTGGAGTTTAATCGTGCTCGTTGTTTCGTTTGATGAATATCTTTAAAAAGTGAGAAAGTTATAGTTTATGAACTGTGAAAATAAATTGTGTACATTGATTTCGAAGTTCATTTTAAATTTTATTAGTTTAATGTTTATCTGTAGCGTCGGAAATCGATTAAAAAGATAAGCGATCTCGAAAATCATTATGGAGAGTTCTTCTAGTAATTAGAAAATTTAGAAATGAACAGCATATTGCGGCCTCTGAATATTCAGCTCTATTCACTCAATAGCGTGGCTACTTTCTTAAGGTACTGAGTTCCTTCCATATATATCTCATGAAAAATAATACAACTGAAAAGTAGCAATGAGGTTTTGATTAGTTTGACTGTTTCTTGATTGTCGTGGTACCTTCGAAGTTAACTTTTAGTAATTGCCATAGCTGTTAAATTCTAATCTGTTATTGTTCTATGTTAGAGATGCTTCCTTTCAATAATAAGTTGTTTGTGAAGATTTTTTGCATCCCTGCTTGCTTGCATAACAGTTAGCCTCTTAGCTATATGGGGGATCAAATCAAACCCAAAGGTTTATAGTTTTTGTTCCTTAAGTTGATTGTTTTCTTTTGTTTGGGTTTCCGAATGGTGGTGCTTATTTGCAGACCATCTATAAGATTAGCTTTGGTCAGATCTACTTGAGTAAACCCATGATGACTGAGTCGGACGGTGAAACTGCAACTTTATTTCCAAAAGCTGCAAGGTTGAGGAATCTCACTTACTCAGCTCCTTTATACGTTGATTTAACTCAAAGAGTTATAAAGAAAGGGCATGATGGTGAAGAAGTCATTGAGAATCAAAAGTTTATCAAAGTGTTCATTGGAAAGGTTTGCTTACAAATTTTCTATCCATAAATGGGTGAATTTAACTTTTAATGTGCATTCTCATTTTCCCTAGTTTACAAGTTATTAGGTTCCTATAATGCTTCGGTCAAGTTATTGCACACTATATCAAAATTCAGAGAAGGATCTAACTGAGATTGGGGAGTGTCCATATGACCAAGGTGGGTATTTCATTATCAATGGGAGTGAAAAGGTTCTAATTGCCCAGGAGAAGATGAGCACAAATCACGTCTTTGTCTTCAAAAAGAGGCAGCCGAACAAATATGCTTATGTGGCAGAAGTTCGGTCCGTGGCAGAGTCCCACAATAGACGACCAAGTACCATGTTTGTACGGATGCTTTCTCGGACTAGTGCCAAGGGGGTAAAGATAATTACATCTGGCATTTAGGATGCTTTTCTCTACCATCCAATCATTTAATGCAGTAGTTAGTTGCAAAAGCAAATGGTTTAACATATTTGTTGCTTTTTATGCGTAAACTGCAGGGCTCTTCAGGGCAGCACATTCGTGCCACTCTTCCATACATTCGGACTGAAATTCCTATCATAATTGTCTTTCGGGCTTTGGGATTTGTTGCTGACAAGGACATATTAGAACATATATGCTACGACTTCAATGATACCCAGATGATGGAGTTGCTTCGCCCTTCCTTAGAAGAAGCATTTGTGATTCAAAACCAGCAGGTGCTTTTTCTTCCTCTTCCTTTTATTTTTCGAAGTTCTAGTTTAAGGTGCTGCCCAGGTTGAAAGGTTGTTTACAGTGAGTGTTTGCGGCTTTCATTGTTCCTGTCTGAGCTATGTTTTCTGCACTGATCATTTCTATCACCTTGTAGATTTTTTATGTTTACCAAAGTAGCACTTTTCCAGTCTATCCATCTGATGTGTTGAGTTTAATGATTTTGAGCTGTTTAGAACTAGGTCATGATCCTCTTGTGACGTTGATAATTTCTGCTGCTTGTGTTTTCATGTGGCTTACCTTATTGTACCTCACTAATGTGGCTTTCATGTGGCTTACCTTATTGTACCTCTCTAATGTGGCTATGTTATTCTTTACCTCAGGTTGCACTAGATTATATCGGTAAAAGAGGAGCAACTGTAGGTGCTACCAGAGAAAAGAGGATTAAGTATGTGCTGTATTAGCATATTTTCTTGGGTGATGAAATGTTTAACATGAATGTTTGTAATGCTCATTGAGACACTTCTGAGCATATTCCTTACAGGTATGCTAACGAGATCCTTCAAAACGAAATGCTTCCTCACGTTGGTGTTATAGATTTTTGTGAGACAAAGAAAGCTTATTATTTTGGGTAGGTACAGTGGAAATTACTGTGATCTTGTTATTGTATTCTGATCCTTACTAAATTATTATCTTTTTTCAGATATATCATTCATCGGCTGCTTCTTTGTGCACTTGGCCGGAGGGCTGAAGATGATAGAGATCATTATGGCAACAAGAGGCTGGACCTTGCTGGTCCTTTACTTGGAGGCCTCTTTAGAATGGTTTGTTTTTAGTTTGATTGTTATTGAAATGTCCAATGCTTATTATCATTTTGACAGGCTCTGATCTTTGGATGTGATTTCTACTGCTGCAGCTTTTTCGAAAGTTAACTAGGGATGTGAGATCTTATGTGCAGAAGGTTCTTTCCCATAATCGTTGCTTTTTAGATCGCACTGCAATTTAACTTTTGTTTTCCTGGACCTATGCTTAAGAATTTTATGGATGGATGTTAGTGTGTCGATAAGGGAAAAGATGTGTACCTGCAACTTGCTATCAATGCAAAAACTATTACAAGTGGTCTTAAATACTCACTCGCTACTGGGAATTGGGGGCAAGCAAATGCAGCTGGTACAAGAGCTGGAGTGTCACAGGTTATGCTGATTATTTTGTAGTTCGAGTTTATAATGAATTTTCCGCATCTCAAGATTTATGCCTTAGCGTAAAGTTCCTATACCTCCACCACTTTGACTTCCCAAGTTGAAAGTCTTGGTATGATTTTCATGTGTCTTCTTTTCTAGGTGTTAAACCGTTTGACATATGCCTCCACCTTGTCACACTTGCGAAGGCTCAATTCTCCTATCGGACGTGAAGGTAAAATTATTGCTGCTGCTATTAGTATTCATTATCCTGCCTACTCCAACATGCATAGATTAGATTCAGTTGTTTTCATGATTTTTTCATGTTCTTTAGCTAATTAAGGTTTTCCTTGCTAGGGAAATTGGCTAAGCCGCGTCAGTTGCATAATTCACAGTGGGGAATGATGTGTCCAGCTGAAACACCAGAAGGACAGGTGACTGTTTTTCCTTTTAAGTAAACCTCCGTATTTATTTGTTGAATAAAAGACCCTTCTCACCATGTTGCACTTGTTATTATGGTTTGCGGCTGCGTTAGGCCTGTGGACTTGTAAAGAATCTTGCCTTGATGGTATACGTAACTGTTGGATCAGCTGCACATTCTGTTCTTGAATTTTTGGAAGAATGGGGTACAGAGAGTTTTGAGGTGCATATCCTTGATAGTTTTCTAACGAATTTATACCTGTTTTTTCTATTATTTTTAACTAGTTTGATGTTTTCCTTAAATTTTCAGGAAATCTCACCTGTGGTTATTCCTCGAGCTACAAAAATTTTTGTCAATGGTTGCTGGGTTGGTGTGCATCGAAATCCTGATATGCTTGTGACAACATTAAGACGGTTGAGAAGACGAGTATTTTACTCTTTGTTCACTGGGATCTTGTGCTTTAATGAAACTGTTATAATGATCATTCAGCTTAAGTGGAGTTTCATCTAGAGAAACTGTTGTATGGTTAGCAAGTGAATCAATTTCAAGGAGTGGTGTATTTTTATACAGTATTGGCTGTTGCAACATGAAGCTAGCATGATTAAGAAGCATTTACCGTGACATCATAAGTTGAAAAGAATACTGTTTATGTGTTTGGGTGCTGATGGAGCTTTATATATGCAGGGTGATGTCAACGCTGAAGTTAGTGTTGTTACAGATATTCGCCTTAAAGAACTCAGAATATATACCGACTATGGTCGTTGCAGTCGGCCATTGTTCATTGTGGAGAAGCAAAGGCTTCTAATAAGAAAGAAAGACATTCATGCACTGCAACAAAGGGTGAGCCACTTATTAGCTGCTATACCTTCTTGTACTCAAGTTTATCTCCATCACGAATATTCATTACTTCTCTTCTTTCAGGAAAGCCCGGAAGACGGTGGCTGGCATGATCTTGTAGCAAAGGGATTTATCGAATATATTGACACAGAAGAAGAGGAGACGACGATGATTTCCATGACCATCAATGTGAGTAAAAAGAGTTTTGATTGGTCGAAATCTAGACTAGTAAAATGTAAATGCAACTCAGCTTTTTGGGAAGATATAACTAGTGATTGGAAGAAGTAAAAGTGAATTTTTCTCTAGATATTTGGATATGGTTCGAATCTTAGAGTCATTATTATTGAAAAAGCTTTACTGTTTATCACTCTCTACTGGAACAAAATAAATTTCAGATCATAAAACAGACAAAAATACACGTGGTTATACTAAAAAAAAAACATTCTTGGGAGCATATAAAGTAATCTCAGAAATTAACTGCTGAAATCCTGTTCCAGGATCTTGTCCAAGCAAGACTCAATCAAGAAGAAGCTTATTCTAATACTTACACCCATTGTGAGATCCACCCTTCATTGATATTGGGTGTTTGTGCTTCAATTATACCATTTCCTGACCATAATCAGGTATGCTTACGCTTATGATGAACATCATCTGACTTGATATGTTTAAATTTTTGTTCCATTTTATTCATTTATTGTCGATTGTATCAGTCCCCACGTAATACCTATCAATCTGCTATGGGTAAGCAAGCAATGGGTTTATATGTTACCAACTACCAATTTCGAATGGTATGTATTACTTCCTATTTACATGATTGTAGTCAGACCTGGGAAATATCATGATTTATCCTTCCGTGTGTTACTCAGGATACATTGGCCTACGTTCTCTACTATCCCCAAAAGCCACTTGTTACTACACGAGCCATGGAACATCTCCACTTTCGGCAGCTTCCTGCTGGCATTGTAATCTGAAACTTTTATTATCTGTTTCCTTAGTTGCCTTCATTTTTTTCTGTGATCCTTACAATTATCTCTTTGCCTCTCTTTCTGTCTTAGAATGCTATTGTGGCCGTTGCCTGCTATTCCGGATATAACCAAGAAGATTCTATTATTATGAATCAATCATCAATAGACCGTGGATTCTTCCGATCGCTACTCTTCCGTTCTTACCGGTAAGATTCTGTCGATGACTCTTTTTGCTACTTTTCCTTCCTTAGGTACAGTGCCTTTTGGATCCCATACTTGAGCTTGTTCTTACTCCTTATCAATTAACTTTGTAAATTTCCATCCTCTGCACTTTACAGGGATGAGGAGAAAAAAATGGGAACCCTTGTCAAAGAAGATTTTGGTCGACCAGATAGGGCTAATACTATGGTGAGAACTGAGCATGGCTTCATTGTTTGTTGCTTTTTGCCACTTAAAAATTTGCTCTAATATTGAACTAAATACTAGTAATTTGATTTAAATAAGCAAACGGTTCAAATGTGAAACCTTTTCAAACAGAATTGTTCTATTGAAAGAGTAAATTATGTGTTCTGTTTGACAAAGGGATGGAAGTTGAATTTTTAAAAAATTTATTGTTTTTGTATCTAAATGCACCTTTTTACTTTTTTTCTCAAAAAAATGAGCTTAATAGTAAATCTAGGCTTGAGTAATTCCATGGAAAAGGGTATTTTGTTGGCACGGAGAAATAGATTTCCCTTAGTAGTTTGCTACTTCAGTGAGTGTTGCCATTTGACACATAATATGCTTTCTTGCAGGGAATGAAGCATGGCTCTTATGATAAATTGGATTATGATGGTCTTGTACATCCTGTAAGTGCAAAATTTAGCATTCTGCTCCTATTTTCATCACTTGGTCGTACAAAACTAGTAGAACTAACCATTCTTTTCCTGAACTTAAATTATTGTTATCCGCTAGGGAATAAGTGTTTCAGGTGAGGACGTAATCATTGGAAAGACCTCTCGTATTTCTCGGGACGAACCTCAGGGTCAAGCATCACGCTATTCAAGACGTGATCATAGCATAAGCTTACGTCACAGCGAAAAAGGCATGGTGGACCAAGTAAAGACTTTTCAAATTGTTGCTCTCATCGTTTTATGTGGAGATATTGCATTCATGTTTGTTATCATTTTAATTAATCTCTGAAATTGGGGTTAGGTGTTTGTGTTTTGGTGATTTCTTCTTTGTACCAACTATTTTAATTCTTTGCTAGGTTCTATTGACAACTAATGCCGATGGATTGAGATTTGTTAAAGTAAGAGTAAGATCTGTTCGGATTCCCCAGATCGGAGACAAGTTTAGCAGTAGGCACGGTCAAAAGGGAACGGTTGGCATGACTTACACACAGGAAGACATGCCTTGGACTGTGGAAGGCATCACACCTGACATCATTGTGAACCCGCATGCTATTCCTTCTCGAATGACAATCGGTCAGCTTATTGAGTGTATCATGGGGAAAGTCGCAGCTCACATGGGCCGGGAAGGGGATGCTACTCCTTTTACAGATGTCACTGTAAGTTGTAATCTCTTGATTTTTGGATGTTGATTAATTGGATATTTTCTTGAATTAAGTTTACTTGATGTTCTCTGACTATGTTAAAATAGTTAACCCCTGGAAAGCTTATACTTATACCTTCTAGATTGAGCTTTCAATCGCACTAGGTGCATTTTAGAGACTATCGATACAGTTTAATCTTTTTTTTTTTTATGTTTTAGGTGGACAATATCAGCAGAGCACTTCATAAATGTGGGTATCAAATGCGAGGTTTTGAGACCATGTATAGTGGGCACACAGGCAGGCAGCTTACTGCTATGATATTCCTGGGGCCAACATATTACCAAAGACTAAAGCACATGGTCGACGATAAGATCCATTCACGTGCTCGGGGTCCTATGCAGATTCTCACGAGACAGCCTGCTGAGGGTCGATCCCGTAATGGTGGTCTTCGTTTCGGAGAGATGGAAAGAGATTGCATCATTGCACATGGTGCTGCCCATTTGCTCAAGGAGAGATTGTTTGACCAAAGTGATGCATACAGAGTCCACGTCTGTGAGCGTTGTGGGTTGATTGCTATTGCAAATCTAAAGGAGAAATCATTTGAGTGCAGAGGATGCAAGAATAAAACTGATATTGCTCAGGTAATCCTTTTATTTCCCTTGTTTGATCACACCCTTCTCCATAGCCCATTTTGTCCCAGCCTCGTATCGAATTCCCCAGCCATCCTTTGCCCATCAATTTTTTGTCTGCTTCAAAAATGGTAACAAGTAGAAGCCAAAGCTCTTATATTTGTCTCTAATGTGCTCATTGTCAGCAAAACATGATTATTTGTATATATAATCCTTGCATATGTTATGTAAAACACGAAAATTTTAGTTGATTCGTGTCGACACATTAAACACAAACTCTTTTTTCTAGCTTTTGCCATTTCATATATAATTTTTATCCAATTTTAGCTTTATTTACCACCGTGTTTTTTATTTGTTGTTTTTATATTGTCAAGATTGTTAGGTCTAGTTTATAATTATGCTGCAGGTGCACATTCCTTACGCCTGTAAGCTGCTCTTCCAAGAGCTCATGGCCATGGCAATTGCTCCGAGAATGCTTACAAAGGAACTGCCAGCCCAAAGACCATAAGAAGAAAGGAGACTGACATACATGATCAAGTTAGGTCCAGCTTTCTTTCTCTTCATTTAGAACCCTACAGATGACAGAATTCTTTTTTTCTACAAGAAGCACAAAAACTGTTGAGAGTGGGGGTGAAAGATGCTTGGTAATAATCTCACGTAATCAAGAGTCAATTCATTTGTATATAGTAGAGATTCTGTATGAAGTATGTTTTTCATTTGATTTGATGTTGTAGTCCTACTCCTAATTTCCTATCCAGGACTAGGACTTAAAGTTGTACTTGATTTACTGCTAATCTTGAATTTGTCGATATTGTTACCAAATTTTGGAAAAAGATTAAGGAGAAATATACCATTACTCTTGCTACTATTACGACTATATTTTTTGGTATGTTCTGAATACTTTATATTAGACTAAAAATCTTAAATACTACTTGCAAATGATATGAAAAAATATATATAAATGTGACACGAATTACTAAATAGTTAAAATTGTATAAATATTTGATAAAACTTTTAAAAAATGTTGTATTTATATTTTACATGACAGATACATAATTTTACAAATACAAACACAAATAGCTGAATCAACTTAAAACTAGTTACCATTTAATTGCTAAGTAAAAATTCTCTGAGCTGAAACTGCGAAGTCTTTATGGTTTTCAAGTCTCCAAATAACAACGAGGTTGACGATCTAAAACTACGAAGTGTAAAGCGCACCAAAAACGGAGATTTCAAGCAAAACGAAACGTTAAATGACCACATGATGAGTGATAATAGCTAAACTCTTCCCTCATATAGAGACTCGTTAATGGGAAATGGGGACAAAAGTGATTTCTCGTTAACCTATCAACCGCCCTATTTCGATAAAGACTCGGATGAAGAGATGGATAATGGTGATGAAATACCTACTATAAGTCTTTCAAAGGAGGAAAAGAATAGAATCAGGCAGCCATGGAAAAATGCCATCATTGTAAAAACATTTGGCAGATCGGTTGGATACAACTTCCTATATCCTAAGGCTGTTGCTTAATGGAAACCTTCTAGAAATTTACAATGTATAGACCTTGGTAAAGACTTCTTTCTTTTCCAGTTCCAGAGACAAGAAGACTTCCAAAAAGTTTTCTATGGAGGACCTTGGTTCGTCAGGCCTTACTACCTCAAGATGAGATTATGGGAGCCATGCTTTGTCACTGAATCTTCAAAAGCATTAACCACAACCGCGGTATGGGCAAGACTCCCAGGACTTCCTATAGAGTTTTTTGACAAAGAAATCCTCAAGAGAATTGGCAACCAGCTAGAAACGTTGTTGAAGATCGATACCTTTATTGAAACAAACACAAGAGGGAGATTTGCAAGAATTTGTATCCAAGTTGATTTGAACAAACCTCTTATACCAAAAATCAAGGTGGGAAAGATTATCCAACCCGTTCTCTACGAAGGGGTTAATATTTGTTTTAAATGTGGAATCCTTGGTCATAGAAAGGATCAATGCACAATTGGGCAAGAAAATACAGTCGAGGAGGACTCAACGACGCAACCTATGGAGAAAAGTAACAGCAGAGTGGAGAAACATGAGGGTGACGAGATGTACGGACCATGGATGATGGTGAGCCGAAGAAGAGACAAACCAAAACAGGGTCCAACTGTAACGGAAAACCTAGGTCCAAATGCAACGGAAAACCTAAGCCCAAACCCGACGCAAAAGGTGTCAGACAAAGGTAAGGGAAGGATAGAGGAAAGTACAGGCCAAGAGAACCAACAACTACCACCTAAGTCAAACAACAGTGTGCTACCTACAGGAAAAGAGGTAGCTGCAAATGGAAGAGATGAAAAGATAGTCGATGGACACATCACTGCCACAACAGAGAGCACGGGAAAAGAAACTACTACAGGAGGTGACATGATGTTGGCGCCAAAATCAAAAGAACATAAACAAAATCTCATACAAAATAGGCAATTCCAACCCACCTTTAGCTTTGCTAGTTTAACATCCAATTTCTCAAGCAAAGGAAAGCAAGGCAAACACCGAACGAGAAAGGATACGAGAGCATCTAGTCTAGATGACTAGTGGAGCGGAGGATTTTTCGCACTTGGAGATGCATTTTCTTGTGCTGGAAAACAGAATACTGAGTCTAAAAAGGGCGATGGAGATCATCTACAGAAGGGAGCCTCAGGAGAACGACTGGAGTTTAAAAGAGATAATGATAGCCTGGAACAATCTGGCTATCAACATCAACGTGTCGGACTTACAGAATCACATCACCTTGCTAAACCAAAATTACTAGACTCCAACCATCCGGATGATGGAACCTCTGCCTCAACTAAAAAAGATCATGATATACCAGGTGTTCATCGACACAGTCAGAATTCTGAAGTCCAGAAATGACAGTGAGCTGACATATCTTTGCACGACGGAGCCAGTGTCGAATCCTCTCAGTCTCCTGATCAAAACCTCCACAATGGGCAATACGAGGGAGAGGGAATATACGGTAATGTTAATACCTCAACACCACTTTACTCCGAAGTTGGTATGCAAGACATCATTAGGGGAGGTCAAGATAATTCCACAGCTGGCTGAATGGTTACTGAACTTGCCCACAGTTGAAATTTATCCAATGCGAATCTTGTGTTGAAATGCTAGAGGGGCAGGAAGCCCAAATTTTAAAAATGCTTTCAAGGACCTTGTTCGAATAAATAATCCAAGCTTGGTTATCATCACAGAAACAAGAATATTAGGACACAGAGCTGATGAAGTTAGTAAGTCACTTGGGTTCGGAAATGTGGTCAGGGTGGATGCTGAAGGATTTTCAGGTGGCATTTGGCTTCTTTGGCACAATACAGAAGTGGAAGTCAACGTTCTCCATACGACTACTCAGGTCATCTATGCAACTATCCAGGTACTCACTACTAAACCTAACCCCCTTTGGCTTTTATCTGCTATCTATGCAAGGCCACAGCTTGAAATAAAACGCAAGCTTTGGCATGAACTTTCTGAGTTTGCAAATACTCATACACTCCCATGGCTAATGATGAGGGATTTTAATGAACTTATTGATGATTCCGAAAAAATGGGTGGGAAACCAATTAACAGAGGGCGTGCGAGGCTATTTCACGAATGTATGAGTGAATGTGGAATGGCTGATGTTAGCTTTGTGGGAAGCCAATTCACTTGGACGAAGAAGAACCACCATGGCCAAATTATACGATAGAGGTTAAATAGGGCGTGGGCCAATGGAGAATGGACACTTGCCTACCCTGAAGCAACTCTCTTTCATCTTACAAGAATCCACTCGGACCATTGCCCAATTTTACTTGACTTTTACCCAAGAAAACAAAACTATGGTAGGAGACCTTTCCGCTTTGAGATGGTGTGGTTTTCTCATATGGATTTCAAAACTATTGTGGAAAATGCTTGGAATCAAGCAAACAATTCGGTTTTAGAGGCCATCCCAATTTTTCAAAGGGATGTTAGGTGGTGGAACAAGTATACTTTCGGCAACATATTTTAGAAAAAGAGAAGAATTAGGGCAAGAATAGAGGGTATTCAGAAGAACTATTCAAGCTCATGTAATAACCAACTAGTCAAGTTGGAAAGAGAATTGGAAGCTGAATACCTCCATATTCTCAAGATGGAAGAAGAAATTTGGGCCCTTAAGTCTAGGGTGGATTGGATAAATGATGGTGATAGAAACACAAGATATTATCATCTTTCAACAATCCAACATCGAAGAAGAAACAGAATTGTTAAATTGATTGACACAGTGGGTAATTGGCTATGTGATCCCATAGAAATTAAGGACCATATTACCAATCACTTCATGGAACTTTTCACTTCATCCTTAATTTATGGTAGACGGGAGAGTTCAGTCATGAGCACTCAAGGTAATTGTTTATCGAAAAATGATAGAATATCCCTTAATAGAAAACTTAGGTGGGGAGAAGTCTTAAAGGCAACTAACTCCATGAAGCCTTTTAAAGCCCCATGACTTGATGGTCTCCACCCAGTTTTTTATCAGAAATGCTGGGATATAGTGGGTAAATCAGTCTTCGACCTAGTGGATAGAGCTATCACTGACTGGTCAATCCCTAATTCCATTAACGAGTACTTTATATACCTGATCCTAAAAGTTGAAAACCCCAAGAAAATCACACAATTTCGTCCAATTGGGTTGTGCAATACAATTTACAAAATTGTTACTAAAGTCCTCGTCAATAGAATTAGACCTATAATTGCACGCATCATCCATCCATGCCAAATAAGCTTCATTGCTAGAAGAAGGGCTCATGACAATGTTATTATTGCCCAGGAAATAGTCCACTCTTTCAGGAGGGAAAAAGGCAATCAAGGTTTCATGATGGTAAAGATTGACCTCGAAAAAGCTTACAACAGAATCGAATGGACTTTCATCCAAGATATGCTTTACTTCTTTCAGTTTCCTCATAACCGGATTGACCTCATATTGTCCTACATTTCCTCTTCGGCTTTAAACATTCTTATCAATGGTGAACAAGGAGAAAGAATCTGGCCCTCCAGGGGGATTCGACAGGGGGATTCTCTATCCCCATATCTCTTTATTCTTTGCATGGAATATCTTTCACTAAAAATCCATCAGGCATGTGAAAGTGGGCAATGGGAATCTTTTCAATTTTGTCGTAGGGTACCTAAGCTCTCGCATATATTCTTCGCAAATGATCTTATCCTTATTGGGAAAGCTTCGATTTCCACTTGCAATTCAATGTCGACAATTCTTGAAGATTTCGGTAGCAAATCAAGACAAAAAATTAATACAGAAAAGTCGGTTATCTTTTTCTCCAAAAACATGGAGGAAGCTAAAAAAGACTTTTTTAGCAATCTGTTAGGATTCCCATATGCTGACGACATTGGTAAATATTTGGGATTTCCTATTACCAAAAAACATTGTAGGTCGAGCTTTCAATTCATTACTGATAGGGTTAAAAGCAAACTAGCCGGCTGGAAAGGAAAGCTTTTGTCTATGGCTGGTAGGACCTTACTTATTAAATCAGTTATAGGTGCTATCCCGAATTATTATATGCAAGGAACCCCTATACCCAGAAAGGCATGTGAAGAAATAAACAAATTGGCGAGGGATTTCCTCTGGGGATCCACTGAGAAAGATTCATTTGGTTAATTGGGATACTATTACTCTCCCAACAAATATGGGAGGTCTTGGGATTAACGATCTGGTCAACCTCAAGGAAGCCAACATGTTAAAACTCAGTTGGCGATTCCTTACAGAGCAGCAAAGCATGTGGGCAAAAGTGTTGAAAGCTAAATACTCCAAAAACGAGATCTTTATAAGGAAAGCTTGTTCACCAATGTGGAGTGGTATGCGGAAGACGTCCTACATTTTGGAGAAAGGCATTAGATGGGTGGTTAGGGATGGAACTCAGATCTACTTTTGGAAGGATGTTTGGTTAGGGCTCAACCCCCATTGATTCTATAATTTGTGGACCGTGGAAACCAAGAGATGAGAAAATGTTGATTAATGAGGTTATCTCCCCCAGTGGGTCTTGGAACTTCGATTTGCTTGATTACCAATTACCTGAAGAGATCAAGGAGAGAATTCGAGCTGTCCCCTTACAACTTAGTGGAGATGCTAATGATTCTATCTCTTGGAAATTTTCATCGTCGAGCCATTTCTCTATGGGTTCAGCATATCTCCTAGCAAAAGATGTCATGCCAAAGGAGAACAATATTTGGAAATCAATTTGGAGGTTAGCAATACTTCCAAAAATCCAGTTCTTTGTATGGCAATGTATGCATGGAAAAATTTTCACAAGACTTCTTCTCGCAACCAGGAGAATACAAACATCATCGGCCTGTCCTAAATGCAATGTCCAAGAAGAAACGATTCTTCATTGCATTCGAGATTGTGACAAGATACGAGAATTTTGGACAAGACCGAAATTTTTGATCAGTCAGTTGATCAACTTTGATGGCAACTGCGTTAATTGGCTTCACACTAATAGCACTTCAAAGGTAAACTCTATAGTTGAAGGAATTCCGTGGAATGTGCTGTTCCTATTCGCTATTTGGAACTTATGGAAAGCGAGGAACTCACTTGTATTCAAGAATGAACAAGAGGACGTGAATGATACAGCCCACAAGACCATCAAAGCAGCCAAAGAGTATTGGGCAGTAATGAGACCAGATAGAGGTAAAACCACAAGAGGGATCATTGAAGTGGGTTGGAAAAAACCCCCAAGGGGTTTTATAAAACTCAATATCGATGGTTCAGCTAACGGCAACCCAAGAAAGGCGGCGGCTAGTGGAGTCTTTAGGGATACCAATGGCAATTGGATATGTGGATTTGCCAGGAATATTGGATTTACATCGAGCATTGGTGCGGAACTCTGGGGTCTGAGAGATGGACTAAAAATTGCTGTTGAGAGAGGATTTCATGACATTTACATTGAAACGGATTCACAAAATGCGGTAAGCTTCGTGTCTAATGGAGTTTCTCCTTCTCATGCTTACTCTACTCTTGTCTCTGATTGTAGGAACTTAATGCAGCAGCTACGACGAGCCTCAGTATCACAAGTGTTTAGAAAAGCCAACATGTATGCGGATAGCCTAGCTAAACTGGGAAACAACATGGAAGACCATTTTGTTGTTTTTGAATCTCCACCGGAATGTATTAAGTTAGCCTTGATGTATAATGCTATGGGGTTACAAACCCCTAGAACTATAATTTGTTATCCCGCTTAGGGAAATTTTGTTGTATTTATTATAATTTCCGTTTTTCACCCAAAAAAAACTTAAAACTAGTTAATCTGGGCCTACTAGGCCCAACAGATTGCGGTTAATCTTCCTAATGGAGGAGGAAAATTAAAGTTATCGGAATATAAGACTTGAGAGAACAATTCCGTGTTATCATTAAATCTCTGACAAATAGAATCAATGATGGATTTCCCATCATCTTGTGAAAGTTTTAGGCTTTTAGCCAGACTAGGACTGGTGTGTGTGTGGCTTTTGGTTCTTTATTTGACGAGCCGAGTATGTACTTTCGGTTCGTCATTGCTCTTACGCGGCCTGTAACATAACATAAATCCGCTAAAGGCCCAAGTTTCTGAGACGATCTACGTCATAATTGTTCCTGCGTCTTCTTCCTCCATAAAACCGACTCTTTCCAGTTTTACGCACGCGGAGAGGAACACATCAAACAGAAAAATGGAGAACGAAGATGCTGCGACAGAACAGTCTAAGGGAGAACAACAACAAGTAGACGAAGAAGAAGAAGGGCCGCCGCCAGGATGGCAATCTTTTCCTCCTCCTCCTCCTCCAGCTTCGCAACCGCCGCCGCAGATGCAGCCGTCATCTGGT
Source organism: Heritiera littoralis (assembly GCA_031772115.1). Classification (NCBI taxonomy): domain Eukaryota; kingdom Viridiplantae; phylum Streptophyta; class Magnoliopsida; order Malvales; family Malvaceae; genus Heritiera; species Heritiera littoralis. Next base: position 1,535,816 of record JAPDPK010000026.1, on the reverse strand, counting down.
CTGTTGCCTATATGTCTGTGTGTGTGTAAATAATACATCAGTATTAATTCAATATCGTAAATTGATTATTTTTAATCTTATTAAGCCATAGAAACTTTATCTCTGTTTTTTAGCATATATCATGGAGAAAACCACTTACCCTTTTCTGCGTTGCCTCGAAAGTTATAAATTTTGGAATTCACTTGCGATTTTAACTAATACGTTTCTTTTTCATCTCACCAACATTGTCCATATCTTAGTTTCATCTGAATAGAGCAATGTATTGTCAGAAGAGAAACCATGGACTTTCAACTAGTATTAGGCAGGGTTTGATATTCAGTCTTAGTGCAGGATGTTTCTCCAATTCTGACAACAAAGGAAAGGATACAACTAAAGTAAACCCTATCGCTCAAGCCTAAGGGCTGCTCGTGACCTATAATTAGATTTCACATACTGTTTTCTTCAATTGCTCTCTTCTATTTGCCTGCAAAATTCATGGCATTTCATTTGTTCTTTTTTCTTGAACTTTGCTTGCCTTTTCTGTTTTGGATCCAGAAATGGCTCAAATGGTCTGTGGTTCTTGCCGCCAACTGCTTTCATATCCACGGGGAACCCGGCAAGCTAAATGCTCATGCTGTGAAACGGTCAACTTTGTACTTGAAGGTTCTTCCTGCTTCCTTGATGCTTAATGTTCATGTTGGAGTTTTCCTTTGCTTGTCTATCATCTCACCATTGTTTCAAAATGACTTCCATGTACTTCCCATTTCCGATATTACTTAAAATCGTAGTTACTAAAAGTCATGAATCTTACCCGTGGACAAGAATATGCATTCTAGTGTTTAGTTGATTTGTCGCCTTTGTGATTTATTGGTAGAATGTACTCTCCATCATCTAATAAGCATACCGTGCATTTTCAGCTCATCAGGTTGGACTGGTTAAGTGTGGCAGTTGTGCAGTGTTGCTAATGTACCCCTATGGAGCTCCATCAGTCAAATGTTCCTCTTGCCATTTTGTGACAGAAATCAAGGTATGTGTAAACGAATCAAGATACTTATAAACTTCTTGAACTCTACTAGATGATTACTTGAAATTAATTCATTAATTTTCAAGCAAAGCTCGAATTCAAACTACTCAAATAAAAAATCAAGTTAAGTTTAAGTATCTTAATACTCAACCCAAATAGCTCACAAACCTAACTTTTTTTTAAATATATATTTTATATTTTATTATTAATTTATTATTTTATTGCTATAAAAGTTATAACATATATTTGACCAAAAAAAAAGTTATAACATAATTAAAAAATGATAAATCAAGTTTATTAAATCAAATTCAAACCTATTAAATCAACCTCGAGCAATTTTAATATTTTGTCAAATCGAGTTCAAGTTTCAAAAACTAAATCAATCAAATTCGAACCAAACTTCAAACCTCGAATTTTCAAATTAAATCCAACTCGAACTTGGTTTTAGATCATTTGGACTCAACCCTTACGTGTTTTTTCTTGCGATTTTATGTTAAGCATCAATATGTGTGCACTTATCAGATGGCTGTTGCTGCTGTCTTTTCTGTGTGAGATAGCTCTAAGATCAGTAGACTGATTATGTCGATGATTCACGTGTAGGCACACAACAGGCGCCCTCCGTGGTCTGTGCAACAGGGGCAACCGACCCCTCCGAATGCTGTGCATTGAACTGCCCCAAGACCTTTCTAATGTATTGATTTGATCCTTAGACTGCCTTTATCTTTATGTTTAGTTGAATTATCAATGTACAGGAAAATTATTGCTGATGTTGTCCTAATAAAACCTCATCGTTTTGGACGGGTTAATCAAAGCTAATAGAGCTCTAAGAACTGTTTCTTCATCCTTCCTCTTGCCATGGGGTTTGAACTTGATTTTCTACCAATGAAATTCATCATATTATCTTCTTTGTTACTATTATTACTATTCTTATTTTTCTGATTTTAAACTTAGAAAAATTCAGAGAAATCATTTTTGACAACGGAGGTGATATCATGTCATTATCCATGGCTGTTTCTTTAGCAAATTGATCAAGATAAAGAATTTTCACCTGCAACTGCCATTTACAGCTATAATAGCTCAATCTCTAAACAAATGCAGAGGCTTCAAGGGAAGATGACTCTCAATGTCATACGAGTATTTATAACTTTGTTTTCTTTTCAATGCTGTATTAAAGTAGAAATTCATGGAAGTTTTGGATGCCGTAAAGTGTAAGCTATACATTGCAAAGGATGAAAAAGATTATCTTACTACGATGTCAGCGTGCATGTTTGTACCAAATCTTCAATCTTCAGGTGGAAAGTCTTCATCCGAGCCATTGTCCAGAAAAGAGCCAAGAGTTTTCCTCAAAATGCTGAAAGTCCTGTCATCCTGCATTGCAGAATGTAAAATGGATATTACAGCTCTTCATGTCAGGAAAATGAAATGAAGATTCAACTACCGGATTTTCATTATTTAACTACCTGTTTCTTTTTCTTCAAGGACTCCTCCAACTGAGCAATTTTATCAGCACAGAATTTCTCTTGCTCAGATATCAAGCTCTTCTCTCTCTTCCCTAAAACAACCACCAATACCAAATTAGTAGAATCAGGGTTTATTTAAAAGAGGAAAAGAATTTGTTGCGTCATTGCTCACTCAATTGTTCATAGCGCACAAACAACCTTTCCTTGTCTTCCTCGAATCTGGAAATAGTATCTATGAAACAGCATTAACAATCAGAACATAATCAGAAGCTTCCATCCACATAAATATAAAGTCATTTGTTAGTAGCGATTTGGTTTTTGGGATCATAAACTGCAAATTCTGAAAGTTTAGTCTTACTCAATTATGGTTATCACTTGAGAAAGAAAATGAATTGCTTCTCATAAAATGTCTCATTTCAATATATATAATGCATGAGGCAAATAAGCTCGACTTGCTTAGGAGAGAAAAGGTAAACCTATATCAGTACCACCGAGCTCAGGCATGAAAGATCTACAACAAAGTGAAGATCTATATACAATATTGGAATTAGTCCTGAGCTATTTGATAATTCATATACCAGCCCCAACAGCTTGAAGAATCAGGTCAATTTTGAAATAGAAGAAATTAATATATTACACTAAAATTTAAACACAGCAATCATAAAGCTTAACAAGCAAATTAGCTAGTAAGAAATGAATAAGTGAACCTTCGGGTTATTTTACTGAATCTTCATGCATTATGTGGCATACTGACAAATGAAATACACAAAGCAGTACCATGTACTCTAATAATTCATCAAAACTACCTTTCAGGGCCTGCAGATGGACAGCTTTTCCTTTGCAGAATTTTTCATAAACCTCCTGGAACTTTGCAGTCTCATCCTTCAAGCAGTTTTCACACTGCAAATAAAGCAATCAGAATAGCATTTCAAGCTTTTAAACCATTTATTAAATCCAAAAAAAAAAAATCACTTTCATAGACCGTTTTCCATGTTGAGCCCTGAGATCCAATGGAGTATGTACCTCTTTTGAGCTCTTTGAAAGTGCCTTAGCAAAAGTCTGTCTAAAGTAAAAAGAAACAAACAACAATAAATTAATATATTTACATTAGAAATGTGCTTAAATTTTTGTTTCAGGGTGGATTATAAGTAGTATAGTTTACCTTTCCTTCTCAAATTTTAACTTCAGTTCATCAAGCTTAGACCTTATCTCAGCAGCCACACTGTCAATGCAATATACAAGAGAGTAAACAATAGCAGAAATTGATAATGAATTGTTAAAAAAAAAAAAAGGTGGGGGAGATGACTAAAATAACAAATGTAATAGTTTTATTATTTTATTTTCTTCAAATTAAAATTAGTCATGTGAAGAAGAGATCTTAGAGAAAAATTTCAACCATCAAGTTGTGTAATAATTTTAGAAAATTTAATGATCTTCACGTATATAAGTGATATACAAAAAGAATTGATAGGAAATAATGACCCAATGCATCATTAATTCAAATCTGAATACAGTAAAAATTGAGTACCGGAGATCAAACTAAGATAATACTTAAACTCATATAAATTCTTCGTAATTATGAAGGCTGATCAACCAAAATCATACATTACTAAAAACAGAAAGCTTACTAGCTAGGAAATAGAGAAAAACAACATCATCTTGGAATTTATCGTGGAGATAGTGAAACAAGTAAAAGCCTTATTACGTAAACTTCTCATCTATCATAAAAATTTCAAATCAAAATCGTTTGAGCAAAAAGAGAAGGAATCGAAATTTATATTACCTAGAAATCGTCTCTTCGTTCTTCTTTTGACCGTCCTTGTGCGCTTTTTCTTTGATCAGTTGCAGCGCCGACATAATCCCTTTGAGATCACTGCAATTTTTACCAAAATTTCCTCAACAAACAAAATGTTAAACAGAAAAAATAGAACAACAACTGTTGAGAAGAATAACCTGGAAAGATCAGGATCAAAATCATCGACGAGTCGGGTTTTCGGATCCGATTTGACGAGCAAGGACTCCGATCCTCGCTTTTTGGTTCTCGCTTTGGTTGTTGACATCGCTTTTTCTTCTTTTCTTTCCTGGAATTTCAAAATCGAGGAAAGGAAAGCGTGTTTGAGTGAGACAGAGAGAGTAGAATTTTTGAATTTTACAGAGTTCTACAAAATGAAGAGGCTCTTTGGCCTTGGACCTTCGGAAACTAGAAATGCCGTTTTTGTTGCGCGCTCAATTGGCGCTCTTTTCCTCTTAATTCAAATATTCAAATTGGCTTAGTTGTGATTCGAGGCGAAAAAAAAACTTGCTACTTCCAATTGAATTTACATTGTTTTTATTCAACTTTAAACCAATTGTCATCCAAGAGCCACGTATTTTAAATTTTAAGTTGGTTACCTCTTATGAATAATAGAGATATTATTCTATTATTATTTTTCGGTCAAATTACACAAAATTCAACGTGTACACAACTTCTTTTGAATTTTTTTTTTGGTTCATTACTTCTTTTGAATATTTAAAAGAATAGAAAAAGTATATATTTAATGTATTGTATCTCATGCATTTATCATTCAGTCATAGCATGACATTTTTGATTACTTAGGGAATATATTATAATTTTTTTAAATTAAATTTTATGAATTAGTAATATGTATTCATTGACAACATATTATATTTATATATTCGCAATATGAATCACGTATAAATAAAAAATTAATCTCATTAATGTATTCATTGAAATCAAATTTTAAATTTAGGAATTATGGATTGTTCACACATTCTAAACCTAGGCAACAACTGGAAGTCTTTTTTAATTATTATTTTTAATATAAAAAATTGCAATATGGAAATAAGAAAAAATGATTGGAGTGTTAAAATTTAAGTCCCAAACCTATTATAAATGTCTCTTAAAGAAACTATATGAACCAATTGGTTGAACCTCGAATTCAACTTAGTCACTCATAATTCCGTTCAAAGTTATTTAACTCACATTATTGCATCTATTAGTTGATACTTAATTTTTCCAAATTGTAATCAGATTGGTTTAATTAGGTATACTACATTTTTTTTATTCATAAGAAGGTACAAAAAAAAATTCGAACTTTGGGTTTAATCCCTCTTAAAAGAAATAACAAGTAACAATCGTTAGATCAAGTCTTAGTTGCTAGGTATACTACATTTTTTGCCACATTAAACATACATTAAAGTACAAAAGGGAAAGAGAAATTTGAACTTTGGACCTAATCCCTTTTAAGGAGAAATAACAAGTAACAATCGTTATATCAAGTCTTGGTTGCTAGGTATACTACATTTTTTGCCACATTAAACAAACATTTGATGTACATAATAAATGTACTTAAATAGTAATAGCATCTACCAAATTATTCCCACAAATTTAAAACTTTTATTTTTTTTATAATGCCTTTACCTATTTTTTTGGTGTAACCACGGTAAAACCCTCTCAATAATGATGACTGTAGTATTCGTACCATGTTCAAATGTTAGATCAATCAAACAATTTTCTTATGCAATAATTAGAATATAAAAGATATTAAAAAATTAATTATGTGTACCTGTTTGAGACAGATATCAATAAATAGGGAAGTATAATCACTAGGATTATGATCAGGCCAGTCTTCCTCTCCTTCTTGTCCTTTAGGGTAGCTCTCAATGGATAGATACCAGTACGTTGAGAAGTAAAGAGGGGACCTAACCTTATATTTGTAGTTAAACCTAACAGTCCCCCCATCAAAGACTATTAAGTTCCAGACCTACACAACCATCACACGACACTGACCTAATAAGATGCGTAAAAGCTTATACTTGTTGATCACAATTAACTATTTGGGCTTACTTGCATGTTTTCATACCATGACTAAATTATATCAACCTATTTTATTAAAACTCAAAATTACTAATTAATAGCAGTCCACCACTTAAAAAATTATAACTAAGAGGTCGTTTGGTATCGTTTTTTGTTTTTTGTTTTATGTTTTTTGTTTTTGAAAATTCTATTTTTGTTTTATTTTGTTTTGTTTTCAATTTTTGAAAACAGAAAACATGTTTGTTTCATACTGTTACGTTTTGAAAACAAATATTTAAATTGATTTAGATATAATAATTCAATTCACAAAAAAATTTTAAAAATTAAATAAAAATAATATATTTCTTAAATAATAATATGTAGATAATATTAAATAATATTATTTTATATTATTTAATACTAATATTAAATATTTTTATTTAATCATATAAAAATTTAGTATAATTTAAATAATGTTATAATTAAATATAATATTAAATAAAATAATATTATTGAATTTAATTGTAATAATCATAAATTATATTTAATAATAATTTTTATTTAATTGTAATAATAATATTACATTATTAAATAAAATATTTAACTAATTTATTTATAATAAATTATATAGTTATTAAAATATATTATATTTAATATAAATAATATTATTTAATGTTAAGTATTTACTTATTTAATAATATTAAATTATTTAATAGTAGCAGTGATATATTTTAAATTTAAGATAGAATATAATATTAAATAATAATATTGTTTAGTAAAATAAAAATTAATTATATTATATAATAATATTAATTATTAGCATATCAAAATTATAATAACTGATATTATTTAAAATATTTAATATATTCAATAAATTATTATAAAAGTTTAAATTAAATAATATTATAATATTATAATTCAATGTAATATATATTTAATTGCTTTTTACGTTTTCAACTTTTCTATATTAAAATAAATATATTAATTTTAAAATATTAAATAATATTTTATATTAAAATTTAATATTATTTTATTTAAAAATTAATTAATTTTTTTATATTTTTATTATAAAAAATATTAATATTATAGTAATATATAAACTCTGTTCACTTACTTATGAATAGTAACAGAAATGAAAACATGTTTTCAAAAACAATGAAAACAAGAAATTCTTGTTTCCAACAAATTTGGAAATTCTTGTTTTTGTTTTCGTTTTTTGAAAACGAAAACATGTTACTAAACGCGTTTTCTGTTTCTGTTTCCAAAAAAACTGAAAACAAAAACAGAAAACAGGAAACAAAAACGATGCCAAACGAGGCCTAAGAAGTTCACTTCCAGTTTCTCTAACCACTTGTTGGTATAATACCTTTACTTATTACTTTCATAAGAGTGTGGCAACAAACAATAACTTTGAATTTAGAATTTAACGTAAATGGTTCATGCACTCACTATTAAGAAAGTGGCATCCAATAAATTTGAAGTTCAAATCCTAACACTTACAACCCCTTCTTATATTTTTAGATTTCGAACTCTTTTGTTTAGCTAACTAGACAATTGAACCATACCTTAAAAAATTTATTTAGTTTGCTTTATTAATTTTAATAATTCATATGCTCTGCTCACACAAAACGTGGTAATAAGTAATTGCTGCCGCATTTCAAGGCCCTCCAATCATCATTGTAACAAAGTCGCTGTAGCAAGTTATTGACGTAACAGACAAACAGTTTTTATAATTAGACCCAGATATTTTATTTTTCTGATCAAACTTGCAAATAATAGTCGTACTCTGTTCAGCAAGGTTCACGTCGAATTAATAACTAACGAGAACTATTGGCTAATACTTAGCATGAAATCGTGAGAACCACAAAGGCAAACGTACGATGAATTTCTTTTCTCTCTTCATTCTAAAGTTATAAACTTCAATCTCTCCTGTTCTTTATACGGAATTGCACCTTGAAGAACACTGACGGCATAACCATGGACACCCCGTAGTTCTCTGGTCGTGTGCGTTAAGCTTGAAAATTAGCTGCAACTGCCATCCCTGGCCCCTGCTTCTGCTTAGCCATGTCATTCTTGATCTGGAAGGTCAGCTTGTGGTCATTGGATTGAAACTTTTACTGCATCAGCTGCCTGAAAATGGTAATCCATACAATAAGCTTGGAAAAATCTCTCTTTGAAAAGGATCAGCAACGTGTTTCTTGGCTTCAAAAGCTTACATGCGTTACCTCATCATTTAGAAAGTGTAGAGTGGGTACGAAAGCTAGAACTTCCCCGCATGTGATGCGTCGAGATTATGGACTAACGTAGAACCATCCTCTTTGGAAATTTTAATCAAACAATTGATGAGCTAAGCCTCACAACATGAAAAACCGACAAACCATAACTCTTACCAACCAAAAATAGAACAAATTTTTTTTTTCATTCTCAATAAGCTAAACAATCTGTGAAAGGCAATTTTCTGTTCACACTTTCACAGTCATCAACATTATTTTTCCGATGAAGGGTTATCAGTTACTTTTAGTTGTAACAATTCAAAATCTTACCAGCATGATTTTTTTTTGTGTGGTATCGATCTATGCAGACCCCACATTGGCTTGATATATTCAAAAAAATTAATTTCCTTGAGTGTTGGCCCCAAGATTTGAATTTTGAACCTGACCTACAAAATTGATAACTACTTGTTAGCGAATCCAACCCTTGAGGTTATAGTACAATATTCATTCAATGCAATATTTTGATAAGGGAGTGAAGAAAAGAACTAAACGAAACGGTCGAATATCATTTCATAATATTAAATATGATACAGTGATATAATATTAAAATAATAAAAAATAGATTTATATATAATGCACTGACAATGTATAGTCTCTATGCACCTTATCAATAAGCCTTTATAAGTTTATTGATGAGGTGTCAACCTTTGATACATTGATAGTGAATGGAAACTACACACTATCAATGCATCATATATAAATTCAAAAAATAATATAAATTAAAATTTAACAAAAATTAAAAATCATTTCATACGATATAAATATAAGACTTAATATCCAAATATATCTTCAAACTTTTGCATAAAATGGATGAAATTGCATGAAAAATAGTCTATAAAATTTTATTTTACTGTAAGTAAGCTCTAAACCTCTCAAAATCATGCAATTAAGTTCAAATTTGTGAAATGACATTAACTTCTATTACTATTACACACGTGGCATATCACGTAGCAACCAACTAAGCTATCCATTTTAGCTTCCACGTAGGATGCCCAAACGGTAGTTTGTATTATTTAATAGATTTGGACTTAATTGCATAATTTTGAAAAGTTAAAGATTTACTTACAGTAAAATAAAAGTTTATAGACTGATTTTCACGTGATAGAATGTTGAGAGCCTAATTTTATTTTATGAAAAAGATTAAGGGTACATTTGACTATTAAACTTATAAAATATACAAATTATTTATCAAACTACATGAAAATGTTTTCTTAGGACAAAAGTTGCTCACAAATCTCAAGCAAAAACCCAGTTCAACAAAGACTTAATTAAAAATTTAAACCAAAAAAAAGGGCTGAAACTGTGGGGTTGCGGTGCTGCACAAAGAAGAAAAATCTGGTCTGATCTTTGACAAACAAACAAATCAGGATCCGTTAGGAAGATTAGATTTAGCTTTTGACCCCATCGTATTAATTAACTTTCTTTATGCTGTCTTCTAGAGGGGATAAATCTTCTAACGTTTTTATTGCATATCAAAATAAGATCTGGCCTGTCCAATACATCTTGACAATGTCCTGGATTCTTGATCGACGATGATCCATTGAAGACTTGGGAAAACATTTTTTTGCTTTTTTTTATTTTTTTTCTCAACTTATTTTATCTCATTTTACAATGAACCATCATTTATCGTTGCATTTAATATATTTTTTTTGTTCAGTGAAAGTCAATATTTCAAAGTCATTTTAATTTTTTCTTCGTCGTCCTTTCGTCTTTCAACACATATTATTTTTTTTCCTTGGTCGTATTTTAATTTTTCAACACATTATATTTTATTCATTTGCGACTCTTTTTTTCTCTTATCATTGAATCCCTTTACATTTCGGATTCTATCGTAAAATTAAATTATTCAATTATTCACTCTCATCTTGGCTAAAAAAAAATTATTCACTTATTTGTTAAGAAAATATGGATGATTCTTTTCTCCCCCGAGAAAATCAGTGTGAACACTTCAAAAGGGCCAATGCAAATCATGAAACGTGTCATCTTGGAAAAAAAAGGAAAAATAAAGTAAAAAAGGCAATCTCGAAGAATTAGGTATTCTCTACTCTTCTATTGATATTAAACAACAAACAACAAATTGGTGAATTTATAGTTATACTTACTTGATGAAGCGAATAAGAGAATAAACAAAAATTTAAATATACTAAAATAAAGAACATTTCTTTTTGAAAATAATTTTCTATTTTTTAAGGATATATGTATTTATAAGTATAATTTAATTAGAGTTAAAGTTAACAGTGATATTTGCTTTAAATAATTTCTTTTGACCTAATTTTAATGGCAAACAAAAAAGAAGTAGCTTCCATCTAAGAGTTTAATTTATATCAACTCAAATAAAATAGCTTATAAACAATTAAGGTTTGACATAGCAGTTGTTATCTTTCCTTAAAAGGGATTAGATTCAAAGTTCGATTTATCTCATTTCTCCCCTTATACCTCATATAAATAAATAAAAAGCTTATAAAGAAGTGTATTTTATGATTGAATGGTAATTTTTAAAATGATTTTATTATTGTCATATCTTTTAACTTTATTATTTTATGCATATTTCAATTTAAAATTTTTATAATATATTTTTCTCCTCACACTTTTAAGTGCATTTTTCTTTTCAATTCACCTTTTTTTAAAATTGAAACAACAATGTTATATCATAACATAATAAATATAATGATCATTTTCTGTGGTAAAAAGTTTAAAATATTTGATTAAAATCTATTTTAATTAAAATGGACATGCAATAAAAAAAATGAAACATACATGTAAACCTTCATAGAAGTTAAATATTTGGTTATTTATAGACAAGATTTTTTATTTTCTATATCCAAAGACAATTTCTGCTTTTAAAAAATGATTAATTAGTTTATATATATAACTTGTTTTTAATAAATTCTTAATTTTTATTAAAAATATAAATAAATTTTTATCTTACAAATTTTTTTATTATAGTGGAGTGGTATCTATCGAAAATAAGATGTGAAAGTCGTTTACATTAGTTTAGACACGTATAATATAGATTTGTAAATGCCTCAATTAAGAGAGTAGATGTTATGAAAGATGAATGAATGGTTAGGATCAACTATAAGAAAATCAATTATAAACTTTTATTTTACTATAAATAAATTCCAATTTTTCAAAATCATACAATTAAATTTAAATATGTTAAATAATATTAATTTCTGTTTGTATTGCACACATGATATGTCATATAACAACTTACAAAATTATTCAATTTAGCTACCACATAGGATATCCAAACAACAGTGTCACTTAACAAATTTATAACCAATTGTGTTATTTTAAAAGATTATGACTTTATTTACAGTAAAATAAAATTTTATACAATAATGTAGATGTACTAAAATATTGACAATTTATATCGATTTCATGTAAAAAATGGAGATAAATTTGTCTATTATTTCTAAATTTACTTTTATATAATAAAATTATAAATATTTTATTTTAGTTTTTTTAATAAATTTTATTTAAAAAATCGTAAATTAAAAATTAATTATGTTTCCGTTTAGTAAAAATTAATTATGTTTTCTGTTATATAGCGCATACACCAGTTTAAACTGGAAAGTCCAAACTGAAAAAAGAAAAATCATTAGCACATACTGACAACAAGTTGCAAAAGTTTCCGCGTGGCAAAACCACATAGGAAGGACTCCCTTGGTCAGGCGGACCAGATTTTTTTTCTTTCATAATTACCGTTTTTTAGCACGACCAGTAATAAAATACGTCGAAAATAAAAAAGGAAATAGAAACGTTAAAAAAGTTAAAAAAATGCCACACTCTAATGGAGTCGGATTCATCTATAAAAGGGGCTGCCTCGATAGACGCGCTCTTCCATTCCATTATCAGATCACTTTCTTTCTTTCCTTTTTTTTTTTTTGATAAAACAGCCGTTGAATAGAAGCTTAGTGGCGAGATTCTATCCATTTCTATCCCTCATTTTCTTTCTAAACAAACAACAAAAAACTCAGAGTTTGTCGGATTTTCGGCTCCATTTAGGTACGTTATTGTCTTCTTCCTGTATTATCTACCCTGGTCTTTTTGTTTAATTTATTTTCTCATTTGGATTAAACTTAAGATCTCCATGTTGTATCGTTTGATTGAGTAAAGCTTCGGATTTTTTATTCGGAACTAGAATTGAAATGTGGAAAAGGAAATTGCATCTTTGTTTTTTCCAGGATTTTTTTTCAATTTTTTCGAAATCTTAAGCTATTTCCAGCAGATTTTAGCTACCGATTCTTTTACTCTTTCAATTTTGATTTGAGACAAAACTCTCGTTTGTGATTGGAGCCTTTGATTAAAGTAATTATGCAGAAATAGGAAAAACTCAATGATATAGTCTCCGAAGCTCAGATTTAATTTAGTAACGAGAAATTTTGTTCTTCAAGCTCAATCTATTGACTTGCTTTTAGAGTTAAAAAGGATCTAGTTTGGGACGGCCATGTCCCATCGGCGACGGAGGCGTCTGTCGGTGGTGGTTGCTTGGAAGCTTAGTATTTTGTTTGAAGAGTTGAACAAGTTAATAAGTTGATGGCTTTCATTCTAAGTTTCATTGTTTTCGCCTAATTTTAACCTAAAAAAGCAGAGCACAGCACGATGCAGTTTGTTGCTTGTGCTTCACTAAACTGATGGATGGAGTCTCAAATGGTAAATTGCTGTCACCAGTGGGCTGTGGGGTCAAAATAGTAATTTGACTTGCAGCTTCGTTAATGGCGGAGTTGTCGAAATTTTTCTGCTAGGGAACCCCAAATTAGACTACTAGGTGTTGAAGCGGATCGGCTGAAACACGCCGCTGATAAAGGCCAAAGTTACGGGATGCTTAATTGCTGTCTCATACATCATAAGTGGAATATTTTTAACAATTCTGTCTTTAATTACCTTTTTTGTCGAAATTTTAGGTTCAAATCTGATAGTGTATGAACTTGAACTTAGTTATTGAATTTAGTTATTTACTAGTTTAGTTATATAACTGATTTTCATATGATTATGATTGTAACTTCTCGTGAAATGTAACGCTTATAAAAAAAAAATGACATCAAGGCCTCAAATGTTTACATATAAGTTCTTTATTGCCTTTGTGCTTGAGAGAAGGATTAGAATTTGATGACAATTAAAGGACTAGCGCTGTGAAAATATTGGACTTGAAGCATCTTAACTAGAAATATACTGTCAAAGCATTCAAGTTGAATTTCCAAAGCCACCCTGTCAGGCCTGCTACTATATCCTACAGATATTTTTCAGGCCAGAACAAGAAATAGCTGGTAAGTGGTAGGAAATATGCATATTAGGGAGAGAAGTGGAAAGTGAAGAATAGTTCAAACAGAACCAGAGGAAGAAACTTCACTGAAATAACATTAGGATTTGAATTATAGCATACCACTGTAGATAACTCTGTATTGTTGTCAAAAATCCCTTACTGCTATTATGATTGAAATTCTTGAATGTAAGTGTGGGTCCCTAAATTTGTTGTTTTTTATCCATTTAGTAGAGGGGAACAAAAACTTTTGGCCCTTTTGGTTAGAAAATGTGAATCAAGCTATGTGGTGGGGCCTTATCTGTTTGGTGCTTGTCCTAATTTTAGCTCTTCACATGTCTTTTGGATATGTAGTTGCTTGGGAGTCTTTTACACTATTGCTACCATAATAACATTTCAATTTTCCATCCTCTTTTTCAGTTGTCTAGCTGCTTGCTAAGTTGTTGCTCATTTATTACATCAGGGACTTCTGCAAGCTGATCCTGTTTCATTTTTCTTGTCTCAGAAGTTGAGTGTCCTAGTGGTTAATCCGAGTTCTTAGAACAGATTCATGGCCTTTGAGCAATATTATGCTCAGGAATGGAAGACTGTCCCCAGTGCTTCAACGTCTGAGAACTTAAATGGTAGCTTTGACTGCAATATCTGCTTGGACTTTGCGCATGAGCCGATTGTCACTCTCTGCGGCCACCTCTACTGCTGGCGCTGCATCTATAAGTGGCTTCATGTCCAGAGTGCCTCCCTTGCTTCGGATGAGCACCCACAGTGTCCAGTCTGCAAAGCTGATATATCCCATACCACCATGGTGCCCCTTTATGGCCGGGGCCAATCTGAACCTGAGATTCAAGGCAAAGCACTGTACGGAGGTATGGTGATACCCCCCAGACCGCCGGCTTGTGGTACCCAAGCTCTATTATCAACTACGTCCCCAAATGGTCAGCAGCTTCCTTACCGTAATCCTTACCAAAATCAAAATTACAACCCCCATGCTTCTTACCATGAAGAGGATTCATCCCCATCATTGCTTAACCTTGGACGCACTGCAGTGACTGGATTTCATCATCCAGCGGTCGGGATGTTCGGAGAGATGGTATATGCAAGGGTGTTTGGAAATTCAGAAAGCTTGTACACTTATCCAAACTCATATCACCTAGCGGGAAGTGGTAGCCCCAGGTTGAGAAGGCATGAGATACAAGCTGACAGGTCACTAAATAGAATCTCCTTTTTCCTCTTCTGTTGTCTCCTTCTGTGCCTTATCGTGTTTTGAGCTTCTTATTTACCTCTCTGTATACTTTCTAAAGAGTCACGTTGTAAACTTATGATATAGCCGTAGTGGAGATGAGATGAGATAAGATCATGTTATATGATATATAGTGTTAGATTTTATCAGAAACTGATGTGCCATTTTCGTCTAATATGCACTGGAAACTCCACAAACAATTCTTAGATGACAATTTTACTGATTGAAAGAAGATTTAATAATTTTAGACACGATTTGAAAACAACACAAATAAATGATATGAAAGTGACGGGAGTTAAAAGTTAGATAAAATTTGTATATATATATATATATATATATATATATATGATAAAAAAAATTGTTTGATGTTTCAATATGAAACTCTCATATTTTGCATAACCGATGATTGTTTCATTTTAAGATGAGATGAGTAGTGCGATGTCTTTGTTAATGAAATGAATGCTTAATATGAAACTCTCATATTTTGCAAAACCGATGATTGTTTCATTTTAAGATGAGATGGGTAGTGCGATGTCTTTGTTAATGAAATGAATGCTTTTCCGCCCCTACCAAATTTGGGAGCGCATCATATTCATGCCTCTAAAAAATTAGGAAGAAAAGTATTTGTGAACGAGTCATTGACAGCAACGTATACCCACAACAAAAAAAATATAAAACTGTTATTATATGTTAATTTATTTTTTATTTAAATTATATTACGTGGTTGTATTATTAAAAAAATTTATTTATGACATGTTATATTTAAATGATTAAAATAAATTCCTACCACTACATTCTTTGATGAGCAACCCTTGACAATCATGATTGAATAGTGAACATCAATCTCTAATTTTCTTTGGACTTATTATCCGAGTAATCAGGGGCGGCTCGTCATTGTCCCTTGAGGGGCCATAGCCCTCCCAAAATTTGTACAATCTTTATGTGTAAACATAAGAAGTTTATGCTCTAATAGAGGTTTGGCCTCCTCAAAGTTTGGACAAGCTTAATTTTGCTTATTTATGTTTTGATCCAAAATTAAATTTTATATATTGCAATTTATGAGAGGTTAAAGTCATATTATTATTTGTCTATATATTATGCCTACCAATAACTATTTATAAATTTTTAAAAATTAAAAATGTCACAATATTTAAATTACAGTAATTTTGATAAAAATCGCACTAACTTTTTATCATTCTTATAAGATTTTAAATTTCTTATCAAGTTCTAAATGTTTTTTTTTTTGTTCTTTTCTTTTATTTTTAGTAAAAAGGAGCTCAAACCCCATGAGAAATAGGAGAGACTAATTTTTTTTATTTTCTTTGTAACTTATTATAATTTCTCCTTTCTATAAAATTTTTCATCTTATTCCATATCTTTATTTCATGTTATTTTGCAATCTTCTTTCAATAAAAAGTTAGATTGAAAGCACTTTATAAAAAGTTTAAAAAAATCGTAAATTTTAATTTCAAAGTTTCAACTATAGTTTTATAAAAAAAATATATATATCTATTTTTCTTGTTCAAATAAAAAATATAATTTAAAAATTGATTTATTTATTAAATTGTTCGAAAAAGTTTTCATAATTCATTGAAAGATTGTATAATTGGTAAATTTACTATTATATTAAAAGTTTTGACATTTTTAAAATTTTAATATTGTCATTATAATATTTTTATTTTCTAATTTTATGACTTTATTTTTTTTATTATTAGTATATATTTTCATATAAATAAATATAAGGGTGTGCACACTCGAACATCATTGTGTTCATCTATATGATGTGTTGATAGAGTATGTCTTATAAAAGAATAAGATAAATACAATATTAATTGATCCTCTCAAAATCAATTTTTAAGATCCGTCACTGCGAGTAATGATACAACTTGGTTAAATATTTAAATATCCTAGTGATTTCCCTCTACTTTGTATTAAATAAAAAAATAGAATGACGTCTGTTAGACAAGTATGACGTTGCGCCACTGTCATTTGAAACATAGAGCTAATTTTTTTTTTTTTGTGGTGGATAACAATTTGTGGTTGCTTTTAATAGTCCTTAATAGTAGAGCACCAATCCTAGAGCCATTGGCATTGGATAGGTTTAACACATGGACCCCTAAATTAAGGAACCGTCAACTTTGTGCTATAATTCTTAATAGATTATTATCCTATTTATTGTCAATAGAATTTTTTAATTCAATAAGTAAGGTTAGGATGATGAAACATGTCTCATTTTATTTATTTTTTATTTTTTTAATATTTTTAAAAGACACATATCATTATTCAAACTTTGCTTGTGGAGTTAAAAAACTCCACTGACAGTGGATAGGATAATAATCTATTCTTAATATGCCAAACTCTGTCAATTACATACACTGATTCGGTGATTAATTGAGTCTAGCTCATTTAATTTCAATTCAAGTTCGAGCTTAAATTATTTTAATAATTAATTTAATTGAATTTAAATATTTTAATATTAATTTTAATTATTCATGACTTAATCAATTTTCTTTGAGAGAGTTTTGTGGCCAATGAGTTAAAAGTCATATCTTTTGACAAATACTAGCAATGTTGGAATAAGAAGTCACTGCTTCAAGTAACCCAAAAGAAGGTTACAGGTCTTCCTCAAAAGGACTGGTAGTAAAGATCGGATGGCCAGAGAGGGTTGGTAGTGAACAGTCGATAGATTGAAAACGACCCGAAGATGAGCTTAGCTCCCATCCCATCCCATCAACTTCACTGAGCAAATCGATCGCTTAGACAATTGAAAAAAGCCATGGACCATTCATTAAGGGTCACAGCTGACTACCCACATTGAAGTATTGAACATCACCTACCCAATTGCAGTCAAATTCCTCTTCTTCTACTTCTTCTTCTTTTTCTCCTTTTATTAAGGGTTTCCGTCTCAGTTGCGGAAATAGTTGGATATCAATTTATAAGTACGAGAAAAGTCTCGTTCATTGTGCTAATTTTTGGGTTGAAAAGATTTTATAATATCCAACATTGATATCAAAATTTAAATTGTCAATATTTTATTGTATTTCAATCTTTCAGTAAAAAAATACACCTCAAAAAAATCCTAATATATGAAAAAAAATGCGAGAAAAAATGCACTTTTTGAATTAATTTTTGATTTTAAAAAAATCAAATAACACTCAACACTTTATACATTATGTTATATCGTTTAACTGTTGTTTACATTTACGAGGTGAAACCAACCTATCAGCAGAGGTCAAGAACAGCTCGATCACTTTTAAGAATTTTCAAAGCCTTCATTAACCTTTGAGAGAGTCGCCATGAGCGTTAAGACTTTGTTGTTTACCACTAAGCTGGCCACTGTCAAGGGGTGCGCCTCCCACTAACTATAGTTGAATATTCTCCTCGGAAGCCTCTAATAAAGCTTCTGCTTTTTTTTTGGTCTCAACCAACCGGTATCCGAACCCACTGGGTCGACTAATCCGGTTTCGGAGCGGGTCCCGGGGTAAAGGTTTTAAACTCCTCCCAACGGGCTTGCGGGGGATCGAACCGTGGTCCACCCTACCAAGTCTAGCCCCTGGCACCACTAGACCAAGACACCGTTGGTAAAGCTTCTGCTTTTTGTAACACTGGTTCCCTTTCGTTGATGTCGTAACTATATCAAAATACGTAAAACTCAAACCAACGTCCAAAAACATGTTTAGAAAGAGATTCGATGTTGTTTAGAAAGAGATTCGATGTGATAAAGATGATTCGGAAAATTTCCGAATCATCTTTATCACATCGAATCTCTTTCTAAACAACATCGAATCTCTTTCTAAACATGTTTTTGGACGTTGGTTTGAGTTTTACGTATAGAAAAAGAGAGACTTGCTTGCAAACCAAACCAAACTAAACCCTAATGATGAGCAACAATCAGTTAATGGGATTTCCAAAATCTTTGATAAGGTCATAAAGCCATGATCATTTATCATGATAGGTCTAAAGACTTGAAAACTCAATAGCCGGTGGCTTTCTTTTTTAAACCGTAAAACCTTTGACTTTTAATCTACTTAATTTATTTGAAAAAAATATTCAATGTTTGAATATTTTCAAACCCATCATGTGTTTATACTTATTATTATATGTGTATGTCTTTTTTACACTAAATTTACATTTTTTTCATATGTTTATGTTTATTATCATGTAATTATGTTTATTAACATTAATTTCACTCTTATTCTAATATGTTTACGGTATATTTTAAAATGAAAATAATCTTAAAATAAATATAAAATAAGTCAACTTTACAATAAGATTGACTTTACTATAAATTTCCTATGCCATACGAGCTAATGCTCAAGTTATAGAATCTAATGCTTTCAATCTCTATTATTGCACTGCTTTGATATTATGATATGAATGTTTTTATTTTTTTGTATCATTTTTTTTGGCCAATGATATGAATGTGTTTGTTTAATTTCATTTTGTAGGAGAGATTATTCCATCTCCAAAATTAGAGCAAATCGTCAATTCATTATTAAAATTTATAGATTCATTGGACTTTCACTTATGAATTTTTTGTCTATCATGGGAATTTGTGAGAATTTGAATCTAAATACTTTATTCACCCAAACATAAATATAAAAAATCATGAGAATTCGAATTTGATTACTTTACCTACAGTATTGAACCTCAACATACTACATCAATCCTGTTGGCAACTTATTATCTTATATCACGTTTTATTTTATCTCAACCATATATGTGATTCGTGACTCAATTTCCATCACTCAATGTGTTTGTATTTGCTTTGGTTAATACAAACTCACAACCAAACTTTTCAAAGAGTTTTTTGACTTTGTTTCATTCGTCATCTCCCACTCTTTCGCTGTTGGCGGGGACGTTTCAAACCGACCCAATTATGGGTCCATAGCCATGTGTCTAGGTTCAATCATGCCATCGGCGTATAGTCAATTAACAATTAAATGTACATTTTAAAGAGATTTGCATGAATTAAGTAATGAAATTTCAGATTTCAAAACTTATAGTTTTTAATTTAAACAATAAAAAATTAACTTTTCTTTTTCTTATAAACAATACTAATTGTACCAATAAGAAATTTTTTGACTAACTGAAGATTACTAATTATGTATTATTTCAGTTTATAATTGTGAAGGAATTTGAAACACAAGATTTTAACAGTACAAGGTGAAAATCACAACAACATGTCCTGGAAACATGATCTTGAAAAGATTTGATTAAATCAAAAGTATTATACTCTTTTTGTGATTTTTCATGATTTAAAATAAAAGTCCGTGCTTAAAATATGAATACATTGATTAGGTAAACTGTGGCTGTCAAGAAAAGTGAATAATAATAAATATTATTTTAATTTCTGTTAAAAATAAAAATGTTGAATATGAGATTGTGAATGCGATGACCATTAATTACTCCTTTAAGAGTCTTTAGGTTATATTGTTTTTTCTTATTCTCCAATCAAAGTTTAGCTTCTGAAAAAAGCATATTCGGTGCCACAAAGACTAGTTAGTATTTCTAAATCAATTTTGATGGAAAATATTGCTATCAGTTGAAATAAAATATTTTGATTAAGTGTAGTTATGGTGGGACATGAATTGTCAGTATTCAAAATCAACATTGATTGAAATTGCTGTTACCAATTGGAAAAAAGAAAAAGAAAAGAAAACCTTTAATTAAGTGTGATTCTCAACCATACATTAAGATTGAAAAAATTGTGAAATTCGTTTGACAAAATGACAAATTAGTGAATTATTTTTAGGTTTCATATTTTCACTTGCATTAACTTTGTTTTTATTTAAAAATTTTAGATTGAATTTTTTAAAGAATTTATATATGATGCACTGACGGTGCATAGTTTTTATACATTGACAATGCACCAGAGGTTGATACCTCATCAATAGGTCCTTATATGTAAATATAAATAATTTTTTTTAATTTGCCCATAAACACCTATTGATTAGGTGTCAACTTCTGATGCATTGACAGTGTATAAAAATTATACACTATCAGTACATCATATACAAACTCTTTTTTTAAATATCTAACGGTAAAACGCAAAGATCAACACGAATAAAATCGATTCAATCAAATCCAAAAGAATCCTATGTTAGAATGAATTACAGACAAAAAAGAAAATTTAAGTTCCCCCAAAGGAAAGTCAGAAGTACAAAAGAGAAGCTTCTTTCCAAGTGCTCGTAGAAGTATGATTGCAATCCTACAGCCCACATGCCCACTTTTTTCTTTTGTCTGCTTATTCATTCATAATTTTCACTTTTCACTTTTCAGTTTCAGGCTCCACTAGCCAAAAAAAAAACAAAGTATGGATAAGTGGGAGGCATGGAAAATTTAAAGACAAGACAAAAACATGTGCTGGGTTTGCTGGCTTATAAAATGACAAAAATGCTATAACTGATTTGCTTTCATTGGCTTGGCTGACAAGCCTTTTTTCCGAATGTTGGATTAGAATGCCTTCTAAATTCTAAT
Organism: Heritiera littoralis; assembly: GCA_031772115.1. Taxonomy (NCBI): domain Eukaryota; kingdom Viridiplantae; phylum Streptophyta; class Magnoliopsida; order Malvales; family Malvaceae; genus Heritiera; species Heritiera littoralis. Next base: position 1,514,301 of record JAPDPK010000026.1, on the reverse strand, counting down.
GAACCTAAGAAAAAGGTTAAAGGGGGGCCCAAAAGCATAGCCTGCCTCCACTTTTGCCCAGTGTTGGGTCAGTTTCAGTAACTTTTGTATTTTCTTCAAACACAAGGCAAGCATCCTCTTGTTCCAAATTGACCGCTTTTGATGCCCATATCATGACAATCCGTCCCTCTCCCCAACACCACACCCCCCCCCCCCCCCCCCCCCCCCCCCTCAACCCCAAAAAAAAAAAAAAAAAGTGAACTTTTGTGTATGATGTGTTTGGTAAGAGAAAATAATTAGTGAAAATAAAAGTTAAAAAGTATAACTATTTGCTCTCCTTTGATAAAGAAAAAAAAAGATAAAGAAAGATGAAAATTAAATAGATTTACACTTTTTTTGTGTAAACCACATATATCTTCATCCGTTTTAACGGTCTAAGACTAATCCTGTTTAGGATTTAGTCACAGTTAAAGCTTTTCACCCCTCTCCAAAGGTGTGTTTAGTGGGAGTCGAACCATAGAGCTCTTCCTACCAACTCAAACTCAACCTGCGTTACCAATTGAGTCACAACTCATGGATAGATTTACACATTTTTACACTTACATATCAATTTTCTTTCCCAATTAAAAATGGTACAAATGAAGTCATAGTCTAAGTCTCTAAGATAAGATAAGAGATTACAAATGTTAAAATTAAAGTTTCTAATTGTTAAATATCATTTTTTAAGAGTGACTGAATGAATTATTTTAATTAAACTTCGAATTGTCTTTTTTAACTTGATTTTCTTTTTCTTGTTGTGGATGCAAATGAGACAAATATATGGGCTGGAGGCGAGCAACAAAAAAGGTAGAGAATGGATTGATCTTAGATAAGCTTAGGCAAAGAATGCGCAAAGCCCAATTTTAGCCCATTCTCTAATGGCTAAAGGAGTAAAGAGAAGGTCAGTTTATCACATATTTTCAGCATTTCCCAGCCGTTGCCTTGTCTACTGGGCCCAACCTATAGCTTTGCCATTCCACAGCTGTTTGGAGACTGGCTTCCATCATTTTATGTAGCGCCGACAGCTTCATTCGGGTTAAGAAGAAAAAGACAGAAAGGTTTATATTTAATACATTAAAAGTGTACAGCATTTATATATAATCAATCAATGATAAAATGTATTTTATTAATAAATAAGATTAAAAAATATGCAGGTACTTAAAAGTGAAAATCAATAAATTTTTTAATTTATTTTTTAAAATTTTGTTTATTTTTAAATTTTAATGGCAAATCAGGGTTGTATTGACTTAAAAATGTTGGGAATAAAATAAAATTAGAATGTTGCTGCCCAGGATCGAACTGGGGACCTTCAGTGTGTAAGACTGACGTGATAACCACTACACCACAGCAACAGCTGTGAGATGTAGCTTGTAGAAAATACAATTCTCAGTGCAGCTAACCTGAACACCCACTTTCCCAACAATGATGCTTGATTCAGCAACAAGCAAAGCATGGTTTTAGTCTTAATTCCTCTTATTACCAAAAAAAAAAGCATGTTTTTAGTCAATGAGACTGATCTTTCTTGTAACTAATCCAAATTATTAAAATCCATAATTAACCAACATTGATCATAGTGGTTTATTGCGGGCATGCACATTGTCTCAATGCTATGGCAAACACCTAACCTCTATTTAGCAGTCAAATCAAGTTTGCCACCAACTCTGGCTCTGGCACGTTCTATTATCCTTTCCTTATCCTCATCCTAACCCCAATGTGGCACTCATCACTCACCAATCTTCACTCCATTATCTACAAAATAAAGTGTTTGCCATGAGCAATTAATAGAACCCTTTTAATCACATGTCACTTCAATTCCCTATTTTCAACTTTATGTATTTTATTTATATTATACATAATGTTGATCTATATATGAAAAAATATATTTTTTATTTTTTCATCGATTATAATTTTTGAATTTATAACATTCAAGAATAAAAAATTCAATATTGAAATGGTGAAGGAGTTGAAACATATATATCTTAACAACCTCATGTTTAATGAATAATAAACTCATTAATTTTGTATCAATTAAAAGCTCCTGGACATATATGTTACTAGCTAGTAAGCATATAAATATATATTTTATACTTACGTCATGTGAGAAAATTAAAATATTTTCTCCTTAAGAATAAATGAGAGCAGGAAAAAAAGTTAGCCAGCGACCGTTCCAAAATGTAGTCAGATTTCTCGGCCATTCTTTGATTTTCAACTTTTCTGGGGGAGACTGAGGTGAAAGGCAGCATGCATCTTAGATTTTAGTGCATCTTTATTCTATGCACCCAAGCCCCGATTCTTCATGCCATTGATTAAGTGAACATTTATATTAAAAGAAAGAACACTAGAACTTTAACATATGCTTAAGCTTCGACCTTAAGTTTTCCTGATTGTTAAAATGAAGAATTATACTAGGAAAAAAAAGATTATATCGACAAATTTTTATAATAAACATATTTTTATTATTTTTTATAATTAATAAACAACAAAGAGATAAAATTAAAAAAAAGAAGAAGACAAAGTTGACTACAAATTATCAACGATGTCAATAATTTTCCGCATATGTATATACCAGCAATATTCAATGGGATGAAAACATTTTGCACTTAGGGGGTACGTATATTTCATTTTCTAAAAAATATTTTATATATTTTTCAGTGTTTGGCACCTGTAAAATATTTTTAGTCAAATGAAAAATGAAACAGTCAATAAAAAATCTTTAAGGATTTTGAGAATGGAAAGACAATTTCTAAACTTATGCTACTCTTAAAAAAAAAGGTTTTACTGAAATTCAACTTAATCTATATTGAGTTAAAACAACAAGCAATAGAAAGTATTTTTTAGCTCCAGAAAATCAAATTTTCAAAAATCATTTTCTGAAAGTCATTTTACCCGAATCAAACGGAACCCTTATTGCAATGAAATTTCACAGAAATCAAACTATCTATGGTCAAGTTTTGACTAATTTTGTTCTTTTTTAATTTTCTTCTCCATGACTTTGCTTAATTAGATTAGTTAGGAAGGAAAGAAAGAAGCGTCACATGTTAACTTAATTCCCAATACCAAACGCATAAATTGCTTCTATATTCTGTCTTCCTCAACGTTGCCTCTCATTTTCGCTTTTGCCTAATAAGTTAAGAATACACTGTTTGTTATAGAAGAAAAATATTGTTTCTTTAAACCATTACATTATCTATTCTAAAGAACGAATGGGAAAATTTTAAAAAACAAAATCTAGAAAAATCAACAAAGAAAGGGCAAGAAAGAGAAAAGAAGCAGACCGCCTTCCACGGCACTAGTAGTTTCCAAGAGGGTTGCATAAATATGCAAAGAAGGTTAGAAATAAAGAACCTTTCTGGCGTAGCAGCCTGATTGATAGGAGACTCGGGTCAAGTCATGAGCAAGCTTGGTTCAAGTTCAAGCTCGTCGCCGAGGACAAAAGGCCCGGCGCCGTTCTTGTCGAAGACTTATACGTTGTTGGAGGAAGGTGAAGAAAGTAGCGGAGATGATAGCAGCAAGAAAATCGTTTCCTGGAATACTGAAGGAACCGGATTCGTGGTGTGGTTGCCTGCGGAGTTCTCTGAGCTAATCTTGCCTAGATACTTCAAGCACAGTAATTTTTCTAGCTTCATTCGTCAGCTTAATACATATGTGAGTTGCTAGCTGGTTGTTTTCTGGTTTTTTTTTTTTTTGTAAAGCCAAATTGTTTTCCATGAACAATGTTTTGAATGTGTTTAAACTTCTTCGTTGAAAGCCTTGAAACATGCGGAAAATGATATGTTTGCATCCGGCCATGAGGAAAACTTAAAAACGAAGAATTTAAGAAATGACCATTGTACTTTTGGTTCCATGGTTTTTCATAGATTTTATTATCTGATGAAGCAAAGCAAATTTTTTTTTATTGATCTGTAAGCTTAGATGAGCCTTTTTCATATAAAAAAGAGAAAAAACCCTTGTCTCTCGAGTGAGACCCGAGTATTCTATCCAACTAGACTACAACAGATGATTTAAAAACGTATCTTAGTTCATATTGAAGGTGGGTAATTTCATTTTAAAAATATTTGTAAACAAAGTCTAGTTTATTTTCATAATATTCAAAGTTATAATGATGTTTGATAATTCTTTTCATCACTCTCAGGGAAAAAATACTAGCAGAAATTTTGTGATCAAAATTCGAAGGTTTTAGTAAAAGTCAGAACTATTACACTGAGTTATTTCTAAATTTTGAATAGAGTTAGATTATTCTAATGTTTATCGCTTCCTGATAAATAGTCAACCTACTGTTACGGGTCTCTGAACTTGATTTGCATATGCATGGTAAGAGTCTTCTCATGACGTCGACAATTGCATTTTATGATTGAGCCTTGTTTGGTAAAACATGTTGAAAATTATTGCCTTAATTACCTCTTATTTTTTGATTACTCGATAAGGAGACTAAGCCTTTGTTTGGTAAGGTAGAAAGAAAAATGAAAAGAAAAAAATTAAAAGAAAGGAAAATTGAAGAGATGAAAAATAGTAATTTTTTTCCTTAAGTATGTTTGGTAGGAATGATGAAAAATGTAAAAGAAAATATAATTTTCTTTTCTTCCATTACTTGGTAGAGTTGAAAAATAAAAAGAAAGAAAATGAAATTATAGTATTTTACCATTATATCAATAATGAGCTATGATAACAAAATAAATTATAAAAATAAAGAATAATTTTGTAATTATACATATTTAACTTACACTTCTCTCATTTTCTATCCACTAACTTTTCAATTTGGAGTGATTTGGTTTTGTTAATAAAAAAAAGAAAATGATAATCTTTCTTATTTTTCTTTTCTCACACTTTCATTCCTCTCAGACACTAACAAAATTTTTTTTTTTTCACTTTTCCACACACTCCTTTCCATCTTTCCACTTTTCCACCCTACCAAGCACAAAAACATGGGTTACTTCTCCAAATTTAGCCTAGATAAAATATTATCATGCATGAGTTTTGACTTCACTATTCAAATGGGGTTTGATTTCAAAACTAGACGATGAAGAAAGTTATTATTATTATATTTTATATAATTAAGTTAAGAATAAAGTTGCTTAGAAGTTAAAACTTACAACATATTAAAATATTTCTTTAATTATTCGATCAAAAGATGATTGATATAAAAAAAATTATTTGTTATAGCAGGATTGATTCATAATAGAATTGGATGTGTTACTAATAGAGAAACCCTAAGGAAACTAATGTAAGTATATATTTGCATAATTGCATGTTTGTGTTAGTTCAAATCTTGCCTAGCTGTTTGTGTTTATAACACTACAAATTTGGTCAGGGGTTTAAGAAAACATCATCCGAAAGATGGGAATTCAAGCACGAGAAGTTTGTGAGAGGTTATAAGCATACGCTAGTGGAGATAACAAGGAAGAAAACCGAGGCAAGTGCGTTTCCTGCTTTCTTGAAGGCTTCTGATGAAAACCAGACCAATGCCAGTATGGTTGAGGAAAACAATCGTCAGACACTGATGGAGGAGAACGAGAATCTAAGGAGAGAGAAGGTGGAGTTGCAGACGCAATTAGCCCAATTCAAAGCTATAGAAGTTAAGCTTTTGGATTGCCTTGCTCAGCACATGGAAAATTCTAATCACAAGGAAAGGAGGTTATGCTAGCTAGCTAGCTTGCTAGGTGGATTTGGTTTCTCTTCATATTTTTCTTCTATTGTAATTCCTTTTCCTCTCTTTCACCTTGTAGCCAAAGGGTATTGATGGGTGCTTGAGAAATAAAAAAACGAAGGCTTCATTGTAGCCTATGGTTATGGTCATGGAACTTGTGAAATACCCTTTGCTAATTGCCTGCATTTTAGCTTTACACATGCCCAAAGAAAAGTGCCATTTTCTCAAATGTAATTTGATTCTTTATACAAGGCATATCAATACCCTATAAATAGTAAAAGAAAATAAGAGAAGTGGAAAATAATGAACATATAATAATATGCTACTTCAATATAAGCTCCTAACCATAGACAATTCATCAATAACAAAATGTACCAAAATATACAAATTAGTAACTTCATTATATGGCAGTTAGAATTTCAAATATAAACCACAATCAAATTACATGCTGTGTGATTTTATAAGAACAACTTAGATTTGATTTAGATTACATTAGAAGACCATTAAATCATATTTGTCCAACTCCGAGGATTGGTGTGATTGAATGGCTCCGGTATAATCTAAATGAAGCCTTGATGAATTACAATGAGGTTTAGTTCGATAGTGTGTTTTTATTTTTATTTTTTGTAAAAAAATTAAAAGAAAGCAAATACTAAAAGTATAACACAATTACACAAATGATAATGTAAAATATAAGCAAAACAGAATCTAAATAACATAGAATGTGCCTAGCTGATGGGATTGATAAGAATGCAAGATTTGTGAAATAAAGAAGGATTATTTGGAGAAAAAAAAAGCCTTAATACCCAAATACATTCCCAAGGTTTATCAAAATATGCAATTAAGTCCTCAACGTATAATTGCATGGAAATAAGGACATTAAGTTTTATTTTCAGCATGTTAAACCTAAACGTTATAAAATAATAGAATTAAGGATATAACCGTTAAATAGCTGTGATGTCCGTTTTTCTTACCTATGTGGCATGTCACCTGAACGTTGACGTGGATTATAATGCTAAGTTGACCAATGACGTGGCATAATATTGCCACGTGTCATGCTGACGTGGATATAAATTAAAATTTTTTTCAAGGCTTAATACCCAAATAAATCCCTAACGTTTATCAAAATATGCAATTAAACCTTTAACGTATAATCACATGGAAATAAGGACATTAAGTTTCATTTTCAGTATGTTAAACCTAAACGTTATAAAATAATAGAATTAAGGATATAGTCGTTAAATAGTTGTGATGTCCAATTTTCTTGCCCAGGTGGCATGCGACCTCAACATTGACGTGGATTATAATGCCAGGTGGACCAGTGACGTGGCATAATATTGCCACGTGTCATGCTGACGTGGATATAAGTTAAATTTTCTCTCTTTTTTCAAAATAAACATTTTTTTCATAACTTCATTTTTTAAAATTACATTTTTTTCATAATTTCGTTTTTTTAATTACATATTTTTTTAAAATTACATTTTTTTCATAACTTCATTTTTTAAAATTACATTTTTTTCATAATTTCATTTTTTTAAAAATATATTTTTTTTCACAATTTCATTTTTTAAAATTATATTTTTTCATAATTTCATTTTTTAAAATTACATTTTTTTCATCATTTCATTTTTTAAGAATTACATTTTTTTCATCATTTCATTTTTTAAGAATTACATTTTTTTCATCATTTCATTTTTTAAGAATTAAATTTTTTTCATCATTTCATTTTTTCTGCTATACAATACCAAAATTAGTACAAAAGTATTCAACCAAAAATACTGAAACGATGAGAAAGAAAGAATTAGTACAATAAAAAAAATAAAGAAAAGAACCATACCACATGCATTTTTGTACTAATTTTGGTATTGCACAGCAGAAAAAATGAAATGATGAAAAAAATATAATTCTTAAAAAATAAAATGATGAAAAAAATATAATTCTTAAAAAATGAAATGATGAAAAAAATGTAATTTTTAAAAAATGAAATTATGAAAAAAATGTAATTTTAAAAAATGAAGTTATGAAAAAAATGTAATTTTTAAAAAATATGTAATTAAAAAAATGAAATTATGAAAAATGTAAATTTGAAAAAAAAATGAACTTTCAAAAAAAATGTTTATTTTGAAAAAAATGAAATTTTGAAAAAAAAAATTAACTTATATCCGCATCAGCATGATACGTGGCAATATTATGCCACGTCACTGGTCCACCTTGCATTATAATCCACGTCAATGTTGAGGTGGCATGCCACCTCGGCAAGAGAAATGGACATCACAGCTATTTAACGGCTATATCCTTAATTCTATTATTTTATAACATTTAGGTTTAACATGCTGAAAATGAAACTTAATGTCCTTATTTCTATACAATTATACGTTGAGGACTTAATTGCATATTTTGATAAACCTTGGGAATGTATTTGGATATTAAGCCTTGAAAAAAAATTTTAACTTATATCCATGTCAACATGACACATGGCAATATTATGCCATGTCACTGGTCCACTTGGCATTATAATCCACGTCAACGTTCGGTGGCATGCCACTTGGGCAAGAAAAACGGAAATCACAGCTATTTAACGGCTATATATTTAATTCTATTATTTTATAACGTTTAGGTTTAACATGCTGAAAATGAAACTTAATGACCTTATTTCCATGCAATTATACTTAAGAGTTTAATTACATATTTTGATAAACATTGAGGATGTATTTGGGTATTAAGCCGAAAACAAAAAGAAAGAAAGATTATCACTCTTAATGGTCCTAACTAGCCGTGGCCATTTCTTCTAAAAATCCAACATCTTCTCAAAACCCATTATTCAGAAAGGCCCAAGGACCCAACTTGCTAAACCCCATATCTCCTAAACCCTACTAAAAAGCACTGCCCACTTTCGGCTTCGTTTCGTTTCTTTTCTCTCCTGACCGAAATCCCCAGCGGGACAACCTTGAACAGTCTCAAACCATGAACTCGACAAAGCTGTTCTCAAAATCCCTAACCCAAAATGGGTTAATTAGCAGATTTTATTATACAAATAGGATCAATAAAGCTACTTTGTATTCCAGAATCAGCCCTTTGGGTAGCCCTGACAAAAGCGTTGAAGCTGAGCTTGAAGGCTGGCTCAAAAATGGGAACAACATTCGAGTCGCGGAGCTTCAACGCATTATTCACGATCTTCGCAAACGAAAGCGCTTCACTCAGGCTCTGCAGGTTTGGGTCTTTTCTTTTTTCGAGTTTCGTTTAGTGTCATTTTCCCATTTTTTTTGCCTGCACACCAACTTGTTGAAAATGTGTATTCGAAACACCTTTTTCTTTCGGTTTTCTTATTTATCTTGGTTTTTTCATGTAATTATCATTTTATTTAGTAGAACATTTGTGAAAACTGAATGATAATAGCTTTAATTTATTTTAAACTATCACAGACTTTTGCCAAAGAATATATTAGTTATTTTCATAATTTGACTTGAATTTTATCAGGTCATGGTGTTGAATTTGATTGGTTGACTAATATGTTATGAATTTGGGAAACTGTTGGCCTGAATTGAAAATTCTAAGCTGAAAGTAATGGAGATGGTTGAGGAAATTGTGGGGTTTTGTTTTCATGACCCGCAAAATAGAGTGTTGGACTGGAATTATGAACATAGCAGATAGGAGAATAAAAGGTTGAATTTTTTGGAAGAATGGAATTTGAGTATGGTTTCAATTATTGCTGGATGTTCTATTTGATGCCTAAAGTGGAGATGGACTAATGTGAACTGTACTTTGACCTGCAAATATAAACTTGTTACTATAAGGCTCATTGTGGCAAGTAGCTGGATGCTTTAATTGTTTGATACCAGTTTTGTAGTTTGTAGTGGTTAAATATGTGTTGGCATGAAAATTTTCAGTAAGGAATTGTACTTCTAGTTGGTAATTGAATGTTCCAATGATTGGATCACGGCTAACTTTGTTTCTAATCCATTAGTTTCTGATGTCTATTGGGTCCAGGTCTCTGAATGGATGAATAAAAAGGGACTTTGTACCTTTTCTCCTTCTGAACATGCCGTGCAGTTGGATCTCATCGGTAAGGTTCGTGGATTTCTTTCTGCTGAAAGCTATTTTGATAAATTGAAGGACCAAGATAAAACTGAAAAGACATATGGTGCTCTTCTGAACTGTTACGTGCGGCAGCGCCAGACAGACAAGTCCTTCTCTCATTTGCAGAAAATGAAGGAGTTGGGTTTTGCCTCGTCAACTCTTACTTACAATGATATCATGTGCCTCTACACAAATATTGGAAAGCATGAGAAGGTACCTGATGTAATGAGGGAGATGAAAGAGAACAAAGTTTCTCCTGACAACTTCAGTTACAGAATCTGCATCAATTCCTATGGTGTAAGGTCTGATCTTGAGGGAATGGAAAGAACTTTAACAGAGATGGCAAGTCAACCGCACATTAAGATGGATTGGAACACATATGCTGTTGTCGCCAATTTTTACATAAAAGCAGGTCTTACTGAAGAGGCAACTGATGCTCTAAAAAAATCAGAACAGAAGCTAGATAATAAGGATGGAACCGGCTACAATCATCTGATATCACTGTATGCAAGCTTGGGGAATAAAGCTGAGGTCTTGAGATTATGGGGTCTAGAGAAAGATGCTTGTAAAAGATATCTAAACAAGGACTTCATTACTATGCTGCAATCTCTTGTGAAGCTTGATGAGTTTGAAGAAGCTGAGAAAGTACTCAAGGAGTGGGAATTATCTGGCAATTATTATGATTTTCGGATACCAAACATTGTCATTGTTGGGTACGCTAAAAAGGGTCTATACGAAAAGGCAGAAGCAATGCTTGAAAACCTGATTGAGAAAGGGAAGGCCACCAGTCCTAACAGTTGGGGCGTTGTGGCAACAGGTTATCTAGATAAAGGTGAGCGGAAAAAAGCTTTGGGGTGCATGAATGCTGCTCTAACTTCAACTGTGGAGAAAAAGGGGTGGAAACCCAATCTTAGGGTGATTTCAAGCATCTTGGATTGGCTAGCTGATGAAGGCAGTAGTCAAGATGTGGAAGATTTCGTGACGTCGTTGAGGAGAGCCATTCCAGTTGACAGAAAAATGTATCATGCCTTGTTGAAGGCAAATATAAGAGAAGGTAAAAGAGTGGATAAGCTGCTGGACAACATGAAAGCTGATAAAATAGATGAAGATGAAGAAACGAAAACGATATTGGCCATGAAGTCCAGCTAAATGTAGTGGTGTAATTCTTCGTCATTCATTCCTCTTAACATGTTATTCCATCTGGTGGTCATGGCTGTCGTTCAGACGTAGAATCTAATTTCATTTTGTTAGTTCATTTGCCTCAACGATTGGTATGAACTTTGTTTTTGCAAGAGTAGTCAACTTGCCAATTGTCCATGTATAATAGTCTTCTATGACACTGTTTTTGGGGGGCATTGCACTTGATTACAATCTTGCAATCATTCGGTCGTTCAAATTCCCTGCTTTTGCGAGATTTTTTCTTGAAAAATGAGTCTTAAAAACTAAAAATAATCCGTAATACTCATGGAATTTTTCTCATTTTTGTCTATGAAAATATATGCCCAAATAAAAGGCACATGCTAGGTTTAACATCAGAGCTTCAGTTCAATAAGAGACTTCTGAACTTTTATCAATTCACCAAGGCTCAAAAGATGTAAATTGTGCTGTTACAGGAAGTACTACTTAATCGCAACTCAAGAACATAACCAGAAAAAAACTTTAGAAGTAATGTCAATTGACACACATTCAACTTGGCTGACCGAAAGGTCTGAAATTGAAACCAAGGATTTTCCCGAAGTCTTATTTTTAAACAAATTGAAGCCACCCTACTCAGACAGTGTAGCCTTCAGCTCACCATTGCTTTTCAGCTCCAGTACAATATCACAACCTCCAATAAGCTCACCTTTGTAGTAAAGTTGAGGGAAGGTCGGCCAATTTGAGAAGATTTTCAATCCCTGTCTCACTTCATCATCCGTTAAAATATCGAACGACCCAAAACTCACACCTTCCTCCCTTAGGGCATTGACAACTTTAGTGCTAAAACCACATCGTGGAGCATCAGGGGTACCCTTCATGAAGAGCATCACAGGTGAAGATGAAATCAAACTTTTCAGTCGGTCTTCCAGCGTCTCTTTCTTAATAATGCCTTTCTCGGCTAAAATCTTTTGAAGTTCACCACTTTTCTGCATCTCTAACATAATGTCTGATCCACCAATAAGTTCACCTTTAATATACAATTGGGGGTAACTAGACCAATTAGAAAAAACTTTCAGCCCTTGACGAACTTCATCATCTGATAGTATGTCAAAACTCTGAAAATCAACCTTCTCTTGTTTAAGGATTTCAACTACCTTGTGGCTGAAGCCACACTTGGGCTCATCAGGCTTTCCCTTCATAAACAGCATAACCGGGCTTAAATTAATCAAGCTTTGCAGCCGAGAAGCTAGGTTTCTACTCAACCCAGTGGGTTCTAAGATGCCACCAACACCCTGTTCAGTCCCAATAATATCAACTCCATGATCTCTGAAGACTTCTTTCAGTTCACAACTCTCATGCATGGCAATTGCTATGTCACACCCACCAAGAAGTTCTCCTTTGCAATAGAGCTGAGGAAATGTTGGCCAATTAGAGAACTTCTTTAAACCCTCACGAATTTCATTGTCTGATAGAATATCAAAAGTTCCAAATTTGACCCTTTCATCCTTCAAAATATCAACAACTTTTCTGCTAAAACCACACTTGGGTTCCTCAGGGCTTCCTTTCATGAATAGCATCACCGGATGAGAGTCAATCAGCTGCTGCAGTCGCGTTTTAAGTGTTTCATTGAGGCCAGGTTGCACTTGATTTCCCATCTGGGATGAACCATTTTCCTTTGCCAAATCTTGGACTGCCTCAAGGATAGTGGGTCCAGCAGCCATCCCAAGACTAGCAGGAGCAGCAGCTTCTCCAGGGTTAATTGACCCAGCAACCTTAGCAACTTTGTTGGCCAGACTGGAAGGATCGGCACCCTCCAATTTATCAACAACCTTACCATCCTGTTTGAAAAAATGGAATTCACATGGATTCAGTGTAAAAACGACTTTAGACAGAAAGAAAGAAATTCTTTTTTACTTCAGAAATAACATCAGAAGTGCAAGAAAAGATACTAAACATAGTAATAAATGGCTCAAACAAGAGAAAAAGATAGCAAGCACATACTTCTGAGAATGTCTAACTAGCAAAACAGAATACTAATCAGTATGAGCTGAGCATCAAGAAAATAAAACTTACAGCAAATTATCGAGGAAGGTACTAAAGAAGAAGGAAGGAGCATGATTGGATAGGCCAGCCTTAAACAGTAGTAGCTGGAAAAATTATTGCTTTTATTTAAGGAGGAAGAGAGAAGTCAAAGTCAAAGGAAAATTTAACTAAATGCCTAACAAGTCATTTCGTCTCACCATGCGACATCCCGTGAAGGCCTTCTCTACCATTCAGTCATTCCCTCACTTTTTGACCTCCAGCCTTCCATGTTTCCATTTATGACAAGCTACAGAGCACATATGATCATTTATTTTCTTTCCATGGTCCCTAGCACTGAATGATCTATCTACCTATAGAAAGTCTTCCTATGTACCAAAAGCAAAACTCGGATTAGAAATCCCCAGTGTAAGAATAAGCAGAAAATGATAATTCCCCAAAATATCCATTGAGAAAATAAGTATCTATTTGTAATATTTCACAAGTTTTTCTCTTTTTTTCCACATCCTGATTCAGGGTACATTCATGAATTAAATTGGCTTCACTGCTAGTGTGCACTCATATGGAAAAACCAGCTAACAAGTCAGTGATCGCACCATTATAGATGGGCAGCCATAAAAGACCACTTTTTACCCCCTATTACCTACGTTTAGAACAGCCATAAAAGAGAGCAACAATATTCAATCATTAAAAATTCACAACAGAGCATAAACTCTTAAGGATTTTGCTTGGCAGGAAGAATGGAAATAGATGAGGATGAAATTTTTTTACTCTAACGGTTAGGTTTCATATCACTTTCCTGCTTTGTGGTTTAACCATTGGATTAAACAAAATTTTCATCCGCTTCTTTCTAACCTTCCTACTAAGCAAAGCTTAAGGCCACTTATTTATACCTGTATAGACTCAATAAAATTCAAAAGAATAGGCATAATCTGCTTATTCAAAATATTATCCATAAAAAAGGGCAAACTTTTTAAGGTGATTATTACATTCATAGTTAATTTGATACCTTTTTAAAGTTGTTTAAAACAAATTTAAGCCTACCATTTACAGGACAGTGAAAAAACAAAGACAACCATCAAAAGATTTACCTTAAAGAAGACAAAATACGGCACAGCAGAAACTGAGTATTCCTCAGATATCTCAGGCTGTTCTTCCGCTTCTACCTGCAAAAAATTCGTTACCCACCATTCAAATAACCTCCCTCTTTAAAGAAAAAAGAAAAACACCAACGAAAAACATTAAAATTAATCGCAAAAAAGGAAATTTCAAAGTCTGAGGGGAAGAGAAGAAGAACCCTAAGGAAGTGGGAGTTGGGGAAATCGGTGGAGAGACGGGAGAAGACTTGGTCCATGTGCTTGGAAGCCTCGCACCAGGAAGCCCAGAAGTGAAGGATAACCGGTGCGCCAGTCTGCCGCAGGCCATCAAGCTCAACCTTAGACTTCACATCTTTCACTGAACCGCCGCCTCCTGCCATCACCACTATGTTACTCACTGATCCTTGGGATTGGATTTTTCTTTGAGATTGGATTCTTCTTCACTGCTTCAAGGACAAATAGAGAAAAAACAGCTTAAGCTTGAGGCTTCAAGAACTAATAAAATTCCACTTTTTTATTCTTTCTTTTTTATGCCCTTTATTTCACACCACTCGAGCCACTTGCAAACCTAGAGAACTCTTGATTCCAGAAACCTCCTTTTTCTCTTTTTTTTTTTTTTTTCCTTATAATTGTTTGTAAAGCTTTTTGTAACGCTTTTAAACATGGGATCAATCACCGTGGGTCTTGGTCCCTTGATTAGCTCTGATCCAAAGGGCTTCACGGGCATTGTCTGTATGACACGTCATCATAAGGATTTTGGGTTTAAGCAAAAACCCATTGATTACAAGCCCATGTCCGTGGTAATGGCTTGTTTTCATTAAACCTAATAGTTCATTTATATACATATATATATATATATGTACACACCCATATATATATCATGTTTATTTCATGTCAAATCTTGTAGAAGACGAAAATTATTATATCCAATTTGTATCAACATATTAAACAACAAAGTTTTTTTTTAAACTTTTATTAATAACAACTGCAATTTCCATATCATGTTTGTTTCATATCAACTCATGTTTTTTTCATATTTTTTTTATATCATACTACTCTATGTCGTATTTAAAACTATATCATATGATATATATATATATATATTCTTACTTTAATTTAAAACAGCAATTATCATTTTTTATATGGTACCTAAAATCCTCCAGTTTCAAACTCAAAACAAATTAAATATATAAGAAAAAAAACCATTGTAACACAAAAATCTTTAAATGACTATAAATTATTTTCAATTCCATTAAACTTGCTTGCTAATATATGTAGGGTTTACAAGAATGCCAAAATTTGCAAATCCAATTTCCAAAAAGGAATTTGACTCAAACAGCAAATTTCACGCTTTAAACTGAGTTTTTCAAACAATGCTTATGTTATGAACTTGAAGTTCAATGTTTTTTGAGAAACCAACTTGACTGATTCCATTATGCATGCTATTGTTTGGCAAAACTCAAGCGTTTGGGGTTGATATTATCTAATCGAATCAAGATTATCCCAGGAGTTTCTCCTTCACTCCAACTGATTGATTCCTTCTCCAATAGCTTCATAACCTGCAACAAATAACAATTATGCCAACATTCATGTGATCTTGTCTTTCTTTTTGTTCTTTCTTGCTTATCTACGCCAAGGATTTGAAGCGAAGAGCGCGCAGCCCGGGTAAAATCGATTAGAAAGTCTTACCAATCGTCTTCGACTGCCTTTCAAGGAATCTTCTTCATTTTTCTCTACAATGACCTTTAGGTACTTGAATGCTGATTGAAAACAAAAGCATGAGCAATACATCACGGTTCAAGAGTAAAATCAAACTGGAAGAATGATGACTTACATGGGATGCCTGCTAGTGAAGATAGATGACACTTCAAGAGGCTTAATGCCTCCTTAGCCCCGTGACCGTGCAAGTCAAGCAACATTTCATCTTCTGTCTCCATGTTCCTGAAAATTGCAATTGAGAAGAGGATGAGAGAGAGGGCGAGAGAATGAAAAACAAGGTTCTTCCACAAACATGTTAAAGAACAAGATGCTAACCTAGTCTCAAAAATCTTTTGATTGGATTCTTCATCTGCTTTGCGAGCCTTTTCACGAAAAAATTGTCCCTGCCACACCAGGGTCATTAATTATTTAAGTCTTTAAACATGTATGACCAGAACATGCTGTTATGCCTGAATTAGCTAAAACTGATTATCTATTGTAATCATATTTTTAAGTTTAAATAAAAGCAGAGCTTTTAATAATACATCTCGATTATAAAGCATAACTGTCCTGTATTTACAAGCTCCTACAGCCAGACACACTAGGCTAACGAAAGTTGACACTTAAGAGCAGAGTGCATTAGGAAAACATCCTTTCATTCAATTGGTTTACAAATCTTTATCCACTTTATCCATAAGCGACCGGGAAGAATAGGTCAATTTTACTTGTGTCACGGAAGCAAAGTGTATCTACAGAACATGATATACTTTATTCTGTAGCTGAATATTTTACCTCTTGTAGAAATCCGTTTGCTTGATCTCGGTCCCCCTTAGCAAAAGAATCAACAGCCTGACAAGGAACATGTAGCGGTTACATCGAATATAAAGGGGATTGATATAATATGTATTGCATCACAAATTTGAGAATATTGTCAATGCACAAAAATGGATTGATTTTAAAAACACAAGACTTACAGATTTATAATATTCCTTCATCATGCCCCTATATTCCTCCACGGCTCTCCGAAGAGCCTGGAAACTATCTTCTTCAACTTCATCTGTAAGTAATCATAGAATCAAGACGAATTAATAATTAAACATCTAGAATTTTCTTAAGATTCAAGACATATAGAAGCAACAAATTAACTGTGGTTGTTATATACTGCTAAAGCTTATCTGTCTCATACAATCATACATATTACACTATACTTATTTACATAAATTTCAATAATGAACAAGAGCACATACCATCCTTTTTATTTTCTTGTGAGCAAACTCTATCAACCTCCTTCTCAACAGCAGATTCAATTAGAGGTCCTTCCACGAGTTCTCCTAATGCAATAGACCTTTTTGCTGACCTCATTCTTCTCCTGGGCAATTCATCAAATCTCTCGGGACCGTTAAACAAAGCAGCCAAGACTTCCTTTTGGATATCATTTCTGTCTTTTAGTTGTCTTGCTCCACCACTTGCATTCAAAACTCTGTTCCTGCTAGTGAGTAAAGCAGCAGGGAGAGTTCATCAAGAATTGTAAATGGGGACATTGCATTTCCCTTTCAAAAGAACCTAATTAGTAATTAGTAGAAGAAATTATTCATTAAACACTTCTCTCCCTAATTCTCTCCCTTGATAAACTACTGAACCTAGCCAAAAAAAAACCGATATAAACTCAACAATAATTCATACAACTTACATTTCTTGTGAAGGTCTCCCTGCCCTTGGATGCATATCATTTGTCTGTAAAAATGAACAGAGTAACAGAAAAAGAAAATCAATCCTCAAGTTTATAGTTACCCGAGTTTAATACAGACAGAAAATATAAAAACATCTCCATGCATACAACTTCAATTACAGACATTGCATGATACCTGACAATAAAAGTTAAATGATTAAGAAACAATGTTGCCATGAGTTAATTAACAATGCTTTTCCTTCTTAAAAAAATGACACAATTTTTAGTACTTGTATGTATGTTGTCAATGAAAAAGTCATTAAGATAAAGCTGGTAAAACTTTGTCCACATAAAGCATTTAAGATTTCATTCATGAAACTGTTCTCAAATGTTTTTTCCTTTTTAATGAGACTGGCAACCACGAACTTCACCTCATTTCCTAGCCTATCTTAATTCATAGTTTGAATGATGAATAAATTTCATTCTTTAATGTAGAAAACCAGACGGCTACTTATAATTAACACGATGCATTTCTTAGCAGAGAGAAAAGCAAGAAAAGAAGGCATGTATCATCACTTTTATTTTAATCTCACAAAGAACATGTAAAATTATACTGGAAAGTAGCCAATGGGTTTACACACTTCATCATTATACTAACCTTTTTACTGGCCTCACCAAGAGATTTGTGCTCTTTTTCCAAACTCACAGCTGAATGGTCAAGGAGCTTCTCCATGCTCTTTCAAGTCAAGACAGAGGGGAAAGGAATAGTCATCAGTTCTAACAAGTTT
Source organism: Heritiera littoralis (assembly GCA_031772115.1). Taxonomy (NCBI): domain Eukaryota; kingdom Viridiplantae; phylum Streptophyta; class Magnoliopsida; order Malvales; family Malvaceae; genus Heritiera; species Heritiera littoralis. The sequence goes on along the minus strand of JAPDPK010000026.1, from coordinate 1,496,133 downwards.
ATACATACCATACTACATAGAGAAAATGGCATTCATAACCATTACAAAACCTTCAAAACTATCTTATTTCTTGAAGTAGGAAAGCAATTAAAGGGCTAATGAACAGCTAATAAAACCAATAGAAACTTTCATTTCCTTATGGTTCATGATGCTTTGTGCTAACAAAGCTTAGGAAGTGCACATTTGTTGAAAAAGAATGCTAGATTCTCTAAAATGAGGATGGCATCCATACCTTTTGCATGTCATACCCACAGCTATCTGCTGATTAGAAAAAAAAAACCAGATTAGTGGTCACACATGATCACGTATGTCTGCAGAAGTGCAAAAGTAACATTTACTCAATTTCAATTAACAATGATATAGACATCAAACACCTCACTTTAAATACAAAACAAGATCTGTACAAACCAAATTGACTTTAATGAGGTAGGTTTATTTTATTTGATTTATATGAATTTGCAAGATCTTTCTTTTGCTAAATAATTTATTGACAATACTATAGGGTAGCCTGGCAAAGCTATAATAACTAACTTTACATAAAACAAACAATATATATATATATATATATCATCATCATCATCATCATCATCAGAGCCTTTATCCCAATACTTTGGGATAGACTATATGAACCAATATCTAAAATCACGTTAGATCGTCCATATGTATTCTCTGCCTCCATAGATTCCTATTCAAGGCCATTTGCTCATCTAATTCTAAAACCTCCATGTCTTTCTAAACTACTTCCTTCCAAGTCTTTTTCGGTCTTCCTCTAGTCTTAACCCTTCTCTCAACATCCATAGCCTCTATTCTCCTAACTGGAGCATCTACAGGTCTACGTCTTACATGTCCAAACCAACGTAAACGATTTTCACACATTTTGTCTTCAATAGGTGTATATATATATATATATATATATATATATATATTAAGCCGATTTGCATTCAGTTAAGATGGCAATGATTAACAGTTTGTTTACCAAGAACATCTCTAATCACATCCCTGTCCAGTTGAAATCCCTCTCCAAGCATTTTGCAAAGAAAATCTTCCATATCCTTGTGCAAACGGTCCTCCTTTAGAGAACTGGATTTGAGTCCTTCTCCTTCCCCCCAAAGTACAGACTTTGGCAACTCCTTCGAGTCCACCTTCAAAGGTTTGGTTCCTGGACAGGAACCATTAGCCAAAGGGGCAGACTTCATATATCCCTTTCCTAGCATGCTTGAAACAGTGCCTCCTGAAGCTGGTCTCCATTTTTGCTTTAGAGCTCTTAAATCCCCATTTGCTTGCCAAGAATTCAGTGAACTATCACTACAGGATGATTCCGAAGGTTCATCCTTTTTCACCTTGCCATGAGATGCATCACTAGCAGCTAAAACTGGTTGCTGTTTTTGCTTGGGGGATGTAAAACCCCCATTTTCTTGACAGAAATTCTGGGAATGATTACCATGGGATGATTCCAAAGATTCATCATTTTTGACCTCACCATTAGATGCATCAGTAGCAACTGAAGAGGTGCTCCCTTGCATTGCATACAGAATTTCACCAGCCAAATCTGCATTCCGGCCCGCCTCACAGTAAGCAGAAGCAATATCTTTAAGAGAAAATACAGAACCGAATGCATCAAGCAAACTGTTCAATGCCTTCTCCTCATCATATTGCAATCCATTTAAAGCAGACACCTCCATTTCAAATGTCACTTCAAAAAAAAGATGGAAAAATAAGAAATGATTCAATGTACAATTTAGGCTGCAAAGGACAAAGGATTTAAATATTTAAACAAGTAAAATAAAGAATATGTTATTCAAAGATTAATTATATATCCCTGACCATTCTTTAAACATTATTCAAAGGACGAGTCAAATGTCTCACTCTCACATCATTTGACAAATGGAAAGCCAAAAGAAACCTAAATTAACAATTATAGCACTTCTAAAAGCACAGGCATTAGCCACACCTATCCATTAGCCAAAAAACATCAATTCGTTCAAAGAAGAATCATCTGAAAAGGAAAACCAATCATAGAAAAGAACAAAAGAATAAAGAATAGAGCAAACAAATTACTCATTTAAATAGGGAAAAGAAAAAGACAAGTTAATTGCATTAATTAGCTATAAGATTATCATACCATAAGCCACCACAACTTTCGATTCTGCAAATGTACCTTTCTTTAGTACAATCACCAAAAATGCATGCAAGAAAGACTCCACCTTTGGAACATAAAAGGAAGGCCTTTTCTTTTCAATGGCTAAACTTTTGAAAACAACAAACATGAAATCAAAATATTCTTGACTAATTATTAAGCAACCATAACTAGAATCGAAAATGAGAACATAAAAAATTCAAGATGAAATCAGTTTTTGATTAAAATTAGCTGTCATTGAACAAGTACTAATAAGGAATTCAAATGGTACTGAGTTTGGCAGCAAAGGATCCCATTAAAACAAGAACCCATTTCAGCAAAAACAAAAAAAGCAAAAAATTCATTCAAATCCGTTTTAACAACAAAGATTAAAAGTTAAAAGAAGAGGCGGCAAAAGAGAAATAGAGAAGAACTTACCGGGGGTTTTTGAGTGAGGTTTCGGAAGGAAGCTAGTTGAAATTCGTGTGAAGTTCGGTAAAGCAAAGGCAGAGCGAAGAAAAGGATGGATTTTGGCGCTCAAGAGCTTGGCTGCCGGGTCTGATTTAATCCTCCAATCTCCAACTCCTTCTCTCACACGTTGTTCAAATTGCCTACAAAGAAAGTTTCCTCCTTTTGGCCGCGTGGCGCCTGAAAGGGTATTTTTGGTCATTCACTCATTTCGAAATAAAAAAGAAAACAGTTTTGTTCTCCTTGTAATAGATGACAGATTCTCAAACAAGTTTTTCCATTTTTCGTTTTTGTTTTATCTTATTTATAGAAAAAAAAATATTTATAATAATGTATCACTTTATATTAAATTTGATCAAAATAATACATTAAATGAAAAAAAAAAACCCTTTGAAGATCAGAAATAGCTTGTTCCGAGAAAAGATATGATCAAAAGTAGTTCAACAGTGTTGTCGCATTTTGTGTTCCATTGTGTATCAATTTGTCTTGTTCATGATGAAGAACATGACCCAACTAAAAAATATATTTTATAACATGGTTTTGCTTAATCCATTGGTATTGGAATCTCCTTTTTGGAAAGTTGTCGAACAATTTTGACAAGCTATCGTGTAGTAATCTCTAGGTTAGTCAAGGAAGAGATTATTTAGAAGTTGGAGATCAAAAGCTTCTCTTAGTAACATATCAAATAATTTTGTCGGTAATATTTTAGTTTAGTGACAAAAAAAATTTTAAATCTTAACGAGACAAAACGATTTCCGAATTAAATTTCACGGTGTGTGAATTGTACGTTGATCATATGTATTGAAGGCAGCTTTAGAAGTTTTCTTCTTGCTAGAATCTCCAACAAATAAAGACAAACTTTCATAGACCAAAACATAGCAATCACAAGATAGCTTGGGTGTGCTTAAGGTTGTTGATAGTTTTTAGGCTTGATATTCAAATATGTTCTTCACGTTTGTCACAAAATAAAATTAAATTCTTAACATTTAATTGCATAAAAATCAGTATTAAACGTTTTAAAATAACAAAATTAAAAATATTTTCGTTAAATTCTTTAATTTTTGTTACCCTTACACAGTGATAAAACTTAATGGTGTTAGAGAAAGTTAACAGAAATATCATTAATTCTGTTATTTTAAAATGTTCTGATTTTTATGCAATTAAACGATAAGTAGTTAATTTTATTTTATGATAAACGTGAAAGATATATTTAGTATTAAACCTAGTTTTTAATTGGTGTATTCGGGGGGCTTGGGGCTCGCTCCATCATCTATGCCGTTGCTAGCTGAGCAATGTGGTTCAAGCTCTTCAAGCATCTTCAGCTCCACCAACTGATACGTAGATGACTTATACGTAATATTTTGATCACACAAGCAACATGAATTGATGTATCACAAATTTCATGCCTTCTCTTTCTCCTTATTTCTGAAACAAACCATGCGAAGCTGCAGTATAAAAAGGGCTATTATGGAGCAAACTAAAAGCATCGACGCTTCACTCAAACATGGCAGCAGCAAACTGGGTTTGCATAGCCTTGCTATTTTCACTATGTTTGGGGATCTGCTCTGCTAACAGGGCCGGTCTTTCCGCCATGGACAAGGATGCAAAAGAGATGGCCAAAGGTTCCATGCATGAAGGTGGTGGTAAGTCTTCCTCCACCATGGACAATGGCACCGTTCACGATGACTCCGGCGCCAACCCTGACTGCTCCGACGACCCTGGAGGTGTCGATATCATCGGTGGCTGCGACCTTGTATGTTCTTGCCTGCAGCGCGGGGAAGGAGCTGGTAGTATAAAAGAACTCACGCGCACGGTTAGGGAACTTACCAAGAAACTTGGTGCCCAGGGTCCAGGAATGAAGAATGATGCTATGGCGCCGGCATCCGGAGGGATGTAGAAACCAGGGACTATGCCGCCGGCAGCAAAAGAAATAAAAGTAGATTTGCATAAATTAAGCGGCAGATTGATTTATGATTAATTCCAGTCTGCTATTTTTATATGAATAAAAACTTTTTAATTAATAATAATTATTGAATTGACTTAGTCTTTTATAAGTGTCTCTTAACTTGGAATCAATACAAAATGGGATTTTAGGATTCAGTTTAATGATCATCATAGTCATACATCTGAAAGAAAATGAAGTTTCTTCTGCTTGTTTTGTTGTTTTCACTTTGGAGGATCAAAAGGTAGGAAATTATTAAAGTGAAAGCAAATTAGGTGAAATTTTTTCATGAACATTGGTTTAATTTTGGTGTTTAAGACAGGCCAAGATCAAGCATGCGAAGCTCAAGAACTGATAATAAGAACATGAACATTGCCCCAGAATCCTTATTGTCATGTTACAATAATTACTCAGCTTCTCCATTTCTCCACATTGAAAACAAAGGCAGACTTGCCAGATGCTTATTCTTGTTTGTTCAGACTGGCACAATGGAAGAATTGAATCCATTTTCTGCCATTCTGATAAAACTTCCCTCTTCATTCTCCCTCGATGGCGATCATATCTGCCCAATTTGAAGCGCTGCCAGTACGCGGAATGCTAGGGAGTCTTGTGAGCAAGTCTACCTGGAAAATCACTCCACAGATATTTCCATCATCATCTTCACAAGCAATTGCTTTTACCTTGTGAAGTGGATGATCAAAGCTCACAAGCCCATTCCCATTCATAAAAATGCATCCTGTAAAACCCAACTTTTAACATTAATCACAGTGTGTGATGCCTATCTGAACTTGAAGGATGAGCTAAACTCACCTGGAGGTGGACCGGGAAACTTGTTTTCATGTCATTTAAAGTTGTATTCGCATAGTGTAAATTAAGATAAATCTTATGTTAAAATTTGTACTAATATGCAAAACTCAACTTTTTTTAGCTTTTATCGTATACATGTATAATTTTTATTTTTTCGTGTTTTTTTACTCATCGTTTTTTATGTTATATTATGATATCGTGTCTGGGATTTTCAGATTTACCCGGAGGAAAAGTGCACAGGATTTTCCACAAGTCGCTTCTATGGTGTTTGGATCATCAGACAAGACCAGGGAGCCATCTCCAGCCATTCCCCATTGAAGTTCAACGCTTCCTTCACGGTCCTAATTAACATTGTTAACAGTCATGTTAAGCCAACAGCATTTTCTATGGAGTTTTTTGTAACTCAATAAAAACGATACATTTGATTTCTAGCTCACCCTGGCCACGAAAAGGGCACCAGATTTAGCATCAAAAAGAATGAAAGCACATTTTCCTTCAAGATCTCTAATGACTTGATCAGGTGGATAAGGAGCTCGGTCTCTCAGGACTTTGTAAGCTTCAACCACAACCATGGCTTCTGTTTCCCGTCTGGAAAGGCCATAATATCGCCTGACTTCGGAAATATTCCCGAAAGTCCCAACAAAGATGCAGAAGATGTCATCCATGACAACCATGGACCTGATGGTACATTCCAAGATCATCAAACAATGAAAACCCAGAAATCCATAGTTATGATAGTGTGATTAGCTTGGGATAAGGACCAGAGATATTAACCAAAGATATGCATGCAGATGACAATATAAGAGCCACATTCCAAGTTTTATGCATGATGTTTATATCCAGCCAAAATTAACTAAGTAAACAAGCTCATAATTCAGCTCTTAACCAGACATCAAGAAGGCAGAAAGTTGAATACCGTGGATGCAAAGAACTCTTAGCTTCTTGCGACAAAGCCATGAAATTCCCATTTGAAAACTGGAACAAGGTTGAGTCTTGCCACAACAACTGAAAAGTCTCCGAGATTTCTTCCCGAGTTCTCTTACCCTCTAAATCAAAGCCAACCGAAGGAAGGCCTAGCTCCTCTGGTGGGTTTCCTATTGCTTTTTCGAAAACCGCCAACATCTTCACAAAAATCGGTAATGCTTAGTGCTTACACTACTGCTGAAGCTGATGCATATCCTTGCAAGTCTAAATGGAGCCGAGGCTTAGTGCATGTTTATCTCTAATTGTTGTAGCTTTATAACTGAAAAAAAAAAAAAACCTGACATTCGCTAGCTTACAGAAAGGATTACGTTGGGCATATGCATGTGGCAGCTCAAAGGCTCTGGTTGGTGCTAACGTGTAATCCGAACTGTGAAGCTAAAACATGCCCTGCATGCAGGCGCACTGCCAAAGTTTTTTTTGGTTCCCTCTTTAGGTAGGCTGACAGTGACAAATCTAGACATGACACAGGTGACACGATACGAAAACGATACGAAAAAACCGTATACGTGTTTGGAAAATTCGTGTTTCGTGTTTATCCATGTCGACACGAATTTAGACACGGCAATTTTCGTGTTTAGCCGTATCTGACACGGCTAAACACGTGTAAGACACAGAAACACGTTTAAAAATTCGTATTACACGAATACACGATTAACACGTACACGACACGAAAACACGTATAAAAAAAATCGTGTTACACGGATACACGAATACACGTATAAGACACGGTAATCATATATGTTTTTAGTGGAATTGAACCTTAGCCAAAAGTAAAATACATAAGTGTTTTACCAAATGAACAATTGTAATATATTAGTATAATGTGTTATGAAAATTAATTTATTAAAACAAAATAATGTTTTAATAAATATTGCAATAAAATAAACTAATAAATTTAATTATGAAATTAAATTAATTAATTATGGTTAAGATAATAAAATTTTATAAATTTTGAAAATAAAGTATTAAGAACTTAAGTTAAGAACTTAAATACAATACTATAATGTATAAATATATATGATATTTTTTATTGTAATGTATAAAATATAAATATTGTATTATACTAATAAAAGATTGTATAATTAATTAATTATTTTATGTCACGGACACTAACTGTATCACATAATATTGATAAGAAATTAAGAGTTTACACTTTACAGAATTACATTATTCAGTATACTAACAGATTTTATAGTTTATTAATTTAGTCTATATCAATTATCACATTATAGAAAATAAAATAACATAATATTAACATACAAATTATTATAGTAAGAATAATATTAATATACTTATTAATGATTTATTGATTTATTTTATATACTTAATCTTAAATCATAGTCATATGATGACAATGAATTGATGATATTATATATAATAAGAATAGTAAAATTGATGATATTATTCTATATCAATTATCACATTATAGGAAATTAAAATAACAAAATACTAACATACAAATTAATATAATAGGAACAAGATATTAAATCAAACTAACAAACATAATACTAGTACTAACATACAAATCATAGTCATACAAATTAATTTAATAAGAACAAGATATTAAAACAAAGTAACAAACATAATAGATAATACTAGTACTAACATACAAATCATAGTCATACGATGATGATGAATTGGTGATATTATATACAATAAGAATAGTAGAGTTGATGATATTATTATATATCAATTATCACATTATAAGAAATTAAAATAGCATAATACTAACATACAACTTAATATAATAAGAACAAGATATTAAATCAAAGTAACAAACATAATACTAGTACTAACATACAAATCATAGTCACACAAATTAATATAATAAAAACAAGATATTAAAACAAAGTAACAAACATAATACTAGTACTAACATACAAATTATAGATTTATAGTCATACGATGATGATGAATTGATGATATTATATATAATAAGATTATGAGACTTAGTTTTGGAGTTAAGAACTTAAGATCATAGTTTTGAAATTTATAATAAAACATTTACTTTAAATGATTTTGTATAATAACATTTATATAAATAAAAAAAATATATGATTTGTTTAAATCATACAAAAGTTTATAACTTATAAGAAATTATTTTAAGAAGACATAAATTATTTTAAATAAACATATACATTATATATCACTTTTTATTTAAAGGTATTAACTATTAATAAATATTTTAAAAATTGGTAATAACTTTTAAAATTTATTTTTTCCATTAATAAAGTGCAATTTAAAAAAATATTTTTTTGTTCATTGTTAAAAAAAGATTTATAACCTAAATAAATAATAAATTATTTTAAAAAATAAAAAACTTAAACTAACAATCTAATTATCTAGTGAGACTTAATTTTGGAGTTAAAAACTTAAGATCATAGTTTTGAAATTTATAATAAAGCATTTACTTTAAAATGTACCCAAAAAAATTCAATCTAATTATAGTACGAAGTTCTACTGTCTAACCTAACCCTAAAATCTCTTCTCATATTTCACTTATCCCCTCTTAATCACACAGCAAACGCCAAAACCGCCGCTGCCCACTGCCTTACGCCAAAATCTCTTCTCATATTTCACTTTCCCTCTTAGTTTTCACTTAGCAAAACACTAAAACCTCTCTGCTCTTTGGCCTTTGCCTCACGTCACAGCAGGCCTTAACCTTGACGCAGTCTCCATCGTGACTCACCTCAGTAGTTAGCCTTCCCTCGACGCCCCTCAACCCTCCCAATCGCATGCCTCAGCCCTCAACAGTCAACTTTGCCTCAGCCACATCAGGCTCTCACTCTGACTCCCTCAGCTCTTCAGTCTTCAACTCACTCAGACAGCTCGGTATATTTCCCTATCCCCAAAATAAAATCTCTTGCTATAGATCTGAGAAAATCCACTGATGAACTTTGTTTTTTACTAAGATCTATATGTTAATTTCAGATCTATGACTGAGATCTAAGATCTAATTATAAAAAATCGTATATCCCATGTAGAATATAGAATATAGACTAATTAATTTTTTCCATGTAATTTGTTTTATATATATGTGTGTATTTATGTTTTAATTTCCAAAGATTTTCAGGATCATTTTAAATTTGTTAAATATAGTGTAAGAGAAGGGATTTATAAATGTTTTATATTAAGTACCTCCAGCTCTTCCTAGCCGCATGCATGGTTGCATTCCCATTAATTTCTTTTCTTAATCATCATCTTTCATTTTCTTTGGCAGTGGTCAACTGTTTCAATTTCCAAATAATCATAGTTTATTTAATACATAGCAGGTAACTGCTCATTTACACAAAAAAAAAATTAATCATAGTTTATTTATAGACATTTATCACTTTGCTTTGCTAAACTAAAACCGGAGATAGAAATTCAATGTTTTCTTTTTTGTGGTAGAAACCTGAGATAGAAATTCAATGTTTTCTTCTCATAAAGCATAAAAGAAAAAAAGAAAAACCACGTATTCAAGATGGCATCTTATTTCCAACTGAGGTCTTGAATTTCAAAGGTAAAAAAGAGTAATTTTCTCTTTGGTTAATGGTAATTCTTATGAATGATGAATGCTCTATATATTATTTCAGATATATTCAAAATTTTCCAATTTTTAAACCAATTTCGTGGTACATTTATATACAACGAAAGCAACAAAACAGAAAAGAAAAGAAAAGTCCAGTAGCTTTCGTGGTACATTGTTATATCAAATATATTGTGCCTAATATGGGTTTTGAACTCTAAATACTTTACTGCATCAAATTCAAATCTCTAATTATGATCAACATCAGTTATTTACATTCATTGTTTATTGTGTATTGCTAATTGCATGATAATATCTGACACTCAGACCTTTTTAATTTCCTTTAAAATTTTGTAGATGGAGATGGACGATACCAACGTTGCACATACAGATTCTATTCCTGACCCAGAGGATCTGGGGTTGGAGGATGATGATTGTGTGGAGATAAATCAAACAATTGATAGCCACCAAGAGATAGGAAAGGGCAAAGGGAAGCGTAAACGAGAAAAGAAACTTACATCTCGTGTTTGGGCGGTATTCGATATGTTGCCTGAGAGTGAGAAGACAACCAGTGGTACTGCTAAGAAGGTAAAATGTAGATATTGTAATGAAATAAAGAATTATGACACCCAATATGGGAATGGTAATCTCCTCCGTCATATCAAAACTTGTGTTAGGCTTCACACACATGATGTAAAACAAATGATTTTTTCTAAGGAACATGGTGGGTCTATGCTAATGAGGTCTGCAAAATTTGATCCTGCAGTATTTCGTGAAAAATTTGTAACTGCAATTGTTAAGCATAATCTGCCATTATCATTTGTGGAGTATAGTGGAATAAGGGATGTGCTTTCTTATTTGTGTCCTGATGTGATTTCAATATCTAGGAACACTGCTAAGTCTGATGTCATGAAAATGCATAAGAGAAAAAAGTAGGTTGAAACTCTTGTTGAAAGAAATACCCGGTAGAATTTGTTTAACTTCTAATTTATGGACTTCTATCACTACCGATGGGTATATATGCATCACTGCACATTTTATTGATCATGATTGGAATTTACACAAGAAGATCTTGAGTTTTTCCTTTATGCTACCTCCACACAATGGTGTCAGTTTGAGTGAAAAGGTGTATTCTTTGTTGTTTGATTGGGAGATAGAAGGGAAATTGTTCTTTGTGACATTAGACAATGCTTCTTCGAATGATACTTTTGTTGATTATCTAAAATTGCAATCAAATGCTCGGAAAGTGCTTTTAGGAAATGGTCAGTTTTTTTATTTAAGATGTTGTGCCCATATTCTAAATTTGATAGTCCAAGATGGTTTGAAAGAAGTTGATGAGTTTGTTAGAAAAGTGAGGGAAAGTGTTAAGTATGTGAAAGGGTCTCAAGTCTGAAAACAAAAATTTTTGGAGTGTATGAACCTAGTATGTTTAAATGCCAATAGAGGATTGAGACAAGATGTTCCAACTAGATGGAACTCCACATTTCTCATGCTTCAAAGTGCCCTTTACTTTCGCATGGCTTTTACTCACTTGGAAATTAGTGATTCAAACTATAAGAGTTGTCCATCTAAAAGTGAGTGGGATAGAATTGGGAAACTAAGCAAGTTCTTAAGTGTTTTCTATGAGATTACTTGTGTGTTTTCTGGATCAAAGTATCCTACATCCAACTTATACTTTCCTTCAGTATTTTGGGCACGATTAAGCTTGGAAGAATACATGAATGGTGATGATGTGCAGTTTTAAAAAAAGGCTACTTTGATGTTTGAAAAGTTTGAGAAGTATTGGTCTGAGTTTAGTATGATCTTAGCTATAGTTGTGATATTGGATCCTAACTACAAGATACAGTTTGTGGAATGGAGTTACAATAAGCTTTATGGGCCTAATTCAAGAGAGTTCAAAAAAGTTAAGGAGGCTTTGTTTTCTTTATATTATGAATATGCTGATTCTACTAATGCTGGGAAGGCTTCTTCTGTTTCTGGCTCTTTCTCAATGGATGGTAACAACCAAACTGTCGATGGCGATGAGTCCATGGTTATGGGTTCAAGTCAAGTGGATATTTGGAAGGTAAGTAAATCTTGTCTCGTTTTATTTGCTGTAACTTTTTCTAATAAATTTAGATGTCTGGCCTTTAGATGCATGCTGACCACCAAATAACTCATATATCTACCCAATCACCATGAGTTAGTAACAATTACTCCCATTCATTTTTTGTTACAACATATTTCAAAGTTTCTGCTGCAAGTAAATATATATATATATATATATATATCATCTAAACCACGAGGCTCAACAAGCAATATCTTTTTGTAAGCCTAAAATGCATATACCTATTAAAATAGTCAGTTAGTTTATTGTCGAAAATGGAAGATATCAAGATTGGCATTTGGATTGAAAGAAATGGTTGATTGTTAACATGTCAGCTCTTCAAGCATAAGCACTTTTTTCTTTAGAGGAAATTTACTGGTTGGACTTCTGAATTTTTCCTTTCTCAAATTTTCATTTTTTGCAGTCAACATCAGTTAAAAATGTATTAGAGTTAGAAACATTAATAATTTTCTTTTGTTGCCTCTCTGTTTTGAAACAAGAATCATTTGCTTACAAATTGTTTAGTTGATCTGTTCATGACATTTGGGCTGAACATGAACAGATAAAGAGCTGATGGTTGTCGCACAATCTAATATCCAATGGTTGAAATTAAAATGATTTTTCTTGCGTGTTAATCTGACGATTCAGCAGCTAGCCAGTACTCGCAATATAAGTAACAAAGTTCCATGTCATTTCTAGTACTTGCAATACATTTTACCATCATCAATTCGTTTGTTATCTTCTTTTTTTTTTAATTTTCTTTTATCTGTTTCTACTTGTTTCATGACTAATTATCCATAAGCCAATTCTATTAGGATGAATGAATGATTTTAATTTTTCATTTGATTTGATTTTTTTCAATTAGGAATTCGAATCTTTTGATGTTGAGTATGGTATTGCTGTAAAAAAGTCTCAATTGGAGCTGTATTTGCAAGAACAAAGAGTTGATAGGACACACCAATTAGATATTTTGCAATTTTGGAAGCAAAGTCAGTTTCGGTATCCTAAGCTTGCTGCCATGGCTAGAGATATCTTGAGTATTCCTGTTTCCACAGTAGCATCTGAATCTACTTTCAGTGTTAGTGGTAAAGTTCTTGATCAGTATCGTAGTTCACTTAAGCCAGATCTTGTGGAGCAATTGTTTGCTGCAAAGATTGGTTACTTGATAATGTTGATGGGATCGAGAGATGATAGATGATGTTATCAACTTGGATATTAGTAAAGAAGACTCGACATCGTTGAAGGGTTTAGTTCTTTTCAAGTTACTAAATCGTTTTGAGTTATGTTAACTTCTTAAATTGTTATTTCTTGCATGATTAATGACTTAATGTTTGAATGTTTTGTTAAATTATTTATGCTTGTTGATTTAATGTTAACTTATGTTTTATTTGTATGTTTTTGTAATTTTCAATATATAGTATATTATGGATTGTATGGATTGAAAATATTATTATTTTGTTATGTTTGTTATTAATATTTGAATGTTAATTAATATAGATGTAAAAAATGTAAAAATATATTTTTTTATCATTTTTATTATATTTTATTTTTAATCGTGTCATTTGTGTCGTGTCTATTCGTGTCGTGTTAATTTCGTGTTATTTTATTTAAATCGTGTCGTGTCGTGTGACACGATTAATTATCACATGTCAGTCATGTCGTGTCACGTGTTATACATATAAAAAAAGTGTCGTGATTCGTGTTTACTATTCAGACACGTTTTATAATTCGTGTCGTGTTCGTGTTTTGATAATTCGTGTCGTGTCTGAACTCGTGTCGTGTCGTGTCATGACACGGAACACGGATTGTCAGGTCTAGCTGACAGTAAAATTAAGCTTTCCAAAAACATTGAAATTATGGTTATGCAGAAAAATTCGACTGCGCAGCTAGATCGATGGATGTTACATAATGAAAGCAAGCTAGCAGTTTTTTTTTTTGGTCGAGACTACCCGATATTCTCACAGCATTTTTGGTATGAGACTAATCCGAATTTGAGTCGTGCAGGACCCAAAAAACGGCAAAACTCTCCTTAAGAGTTTTAACACAGCTGCATGCACAGAACTCAAACTCGAAACCTCTGGTTAAGCTAGAACAACCTCCTGCCAACTGATCTACGTGCTATTGAGTAAGCTAGCAATTGTTATAGGTAAGAGTTGCTATAATTTTAATTTTGTTGTAGCTACAAGTTTTTATTTCAATTAATAATTTTATTTTAGTTTTAATAAGTAACTAAATTTTGGCTTTTATTTTAAATATAGCATTTACATTTCTCCGTCGCAGTAGGCCTTTCCTTCTGGATTATCAAATTCATTTTTCAAAAAGACAATGTAAAAATTGCTTTAAAAACAGAGATTTTAGTACTAGTATAGTATAATACAGCAAAGGACGATTGATGGTTCTCACTTCCCGTTGATTGCTTGTACTGTGATGTTTAAAGGAGAAACACTTTCCCTTTTTTATGTTGCCAGGATTAGAGTACCACAGTCAGCGGGAGCATGATTCCCTTCTTTGTAGACAAGGTTCCCTCTGACGAAAGTTGCCAACACTTTTCCTGAAAGTCTTTTTCCTAGGTAGGCAGAGATACTCTGCAGATCAAAGCGAGGGGTGAAATTCCAGATTATTTAAAGATGGAAACAAGAACAACTGAATTCAGGACATGCTGTCTACTGCTTTGTAAAGCTCACTCAAACTAAGAATGAAAACAACGAAGATATGGAGAATACAGGATACGTACGGGATTTTTAACAAACATAGGATGATCAGAATTGAGGTCAAACTCTACGTCAGGTTCCCAGACGACAATGTCTGCATGGTTTCCAATTGCAATGGCTCCCTAAACAATGTAGTTACAATCTCCACATTATTCATTCGTAATGCATCTATAAATAAATGGAAGTGCATATAAAAAGATAATTCAGGAAATTGACCTTTGAATGTAGTCTGGCAAGCTTTGCAGGCCTTTCACTCCACCATAAAGCTAACTGTTCCAATGTTACTCCAAATTTTCGTCCATATGACCATGTTACAGGAAGAACAAACTGCAGATGTCTCGATACAATGTCATTGATCAGTCCACAACCGGTAAGTGTATATAGTGATCAAACAGAGAATGTGAGAAAATGGTAAATAAGGTGTAAAAAAGATAGAAAGAAGGGCCATATAAGCAAGTCCAATCATGCTGTAAGCTGCTTAATTTTAGTTTCTGAATTCCTTTTCCTATAATTTTAGTTCATTCTTACTATATCAAATTCTGGTTATTGTTAATCAACCATGTAGATAACTATGTTGACCAAACCATACTACAGATAATATTCCTGTAACAATCACCAACCTGTATAGAGGATATGCCACCCCAAGCCCTCAAAAAGTTACCATCATTCAGGAGTTTAAGTTCTGGGACTGTTGGTGAATGATCAGAGCTTAGCATATCAATATGCCCTTCCTGGAAGAGAATAGAAAATAGAGAAGTAAAGATTTGAAGAAACTAGAATTATGATAACACTCTAAAAATTACAATAATACCATTAAAGCATTCCATAGTTTTTTGTTATTGGCAGCATCACGGATGGGAGGAGCACATTTGAAACGAGTATCTCCATCTGGAATCTCTTCTGCTGTAAAGGCTAAATAATGAGGGCAAGTCTCAACAGTTATGCTGTCACCTCTCCTTTTTGCTTCCTGTCAACAATATAGAAATGCCATCTTAAGAACATATTCCGTAGGTCTTCCTGGAGGGAAAAAAAGGTGGGGGAAAGAACCTAGGAAGGCACTGCACAGAATTAAAATACAGTTTAAAGCAGATTAACCATCAGTTTATCCATTCATATTGGAAGTGAAATTTCAGAAATGTCCATAAGCAGTAACTTATTTTCGGTTAGAAGAAAAGAAAACAGGAGGAGAAAATTATGCTATGATCAAACAAGGGTGTTTTATAAGTGAGATGGTATCATAGAAGATACCTTTATAAGATCTAAGGAAGAACCGGCATCAGACAAATGAACAACATGAAGATGAGCACCTTCCATCGGACCTCCGACCCTTGTGCCCTTTGTGATAGTCAAAAGTTCTCCAATAGCTGCCTCCTCCCTGGATGGGAAATGAAGGAGTAACTAAACCATGTAAAAGAATAAAATTCAACTACTTATAAATTGTGTAAAACAAGATAGAACCATTGAGCCTTCAATAAAATTATTTAAACATGCCCCTTCCCAAAGAAGAAAATTTAACTTACCAAGAAGGTGGCCTTGTCTTAAGATAAGTTGAATACGATCGAGGATCGTCACTACCATCTTCAACTTGTAAGTGACTTTCGACATCTTGTTGAATCTCTGAATGTACCAGTAAAGGTCTCTTGTATTTGGCCAATACAGACAGCCCAGCCTAAAGCAGCAAATAGTTATGAATTTCAGCAGACCACCAAAACATTACCAATGTTTCAAAAACTAATTTAAGTGACAAAATCATCATTTGTGTGTTACTACAAGAGCAAAGAAAATTGAAAAAGAGCGGAGGAGAACTGCAAATGTGAGCTGTTTCAAAAGGAAGACCAGCTTAACTATCTTTTGAGTTGAATTCATATATCAAAAACTAACCTTATATGATTGGCATCTGTCATAGGAAAGTCATCGATCCCTGAAGGGCACATAAAAGACTGCAAGCAGAGCATAAAAAGTTGAAAGATAAAATTTCAATGTGAAAAATGATTAGCACCAGGCCTTACAGAGTATCGCCCCCATTTTTGTTAGGGGAAAAAACTGTGGAGAAAAGAAGGGGGTTAAGTTCTAATGGTGTCAACGAGTTCTTAACTCACATGTTGACAATACATTATGCAAATTATATCTAGGATCCATAGTGGCATCCAATGATTGGGCATTGCTTAAGTTCATAGATGACATCAAGATTATTCTTATATATATATATATATATATATATATATTAGTGACGTAACTATCTCAGAAAATACAAAGGCCCAGCCTTCAAACAGGAAACAGATACTCTGTTCTATTTAAATGATGTATAGATGAGCCATCATCACCCTAATTAGATGCTTACCTTCAAACCAAGGACACCAGCATTTAAGAGGGCTTCCAGAGCTGTTGCATTGAATGCATTTTCGGGAACTAGTCCTCCCCAAAAGCCTGGTAAATGGTATACTTGTCAGACTTAAGCCTTTAAAATAGTGATTTCTTAAGGTATAGTTCATGGAACATACCAACATCAACATAAATACTCTTCTCTGCAGCATCAATCTGTCAAAAAAATAAAAAACAATGAAATGTTCAAATAGATGATACATAGCATATCTTTTATCTTGTCACATATATGTATGATTACTAGCATACCTTGAGTTTCAAGGTTTCTGTTGAAATGGTGGAAGGAAAGCTATTTAGAGGCATGTCAATCAATGTTGTAATGCCACCTATAGATATACAGTAATAGATATAGTTAAGATACGAATACAGGGCAGCAGACCAAAAAAAATAAGAAAGAAGTATTCCATTTAACAAAATTCAAAATGACTAACAGTAATTAATTTAGCCGTTGATCATGAAGGAAAAATGAGGAAGAAAAACAGATTTATCCGAACAATCAATAATATAAACATTTTTAATGTCTATAGGTAAATAAGCAGGGAAAAACCCACTACTGAACTGTAATGTTTTCTCATGAAGAAGATGGATTAATAATATATGCTTTGTATATATTATCGATGGAAACATCTTTTTGTACAACTTCATTATACATGTAAACCAAGATACCTGCAGCAGCTGCTTTAGTCCCTGAAGGAAATCCCTCCCATTCAGCTCTCCCTGGATCATCTAGATGTGCATGCCTGCCATGGGTATAATAATAAGCACCATTTAAAGTATTCTAGATTTTCCTCTGATCCTATCAACTTTCATGCTCGAACAGTTATATATCTGAATCATTGCTTACAATTTAAGTAAATATTTACTTCCAGGTAATGAACTAATTGTATTAAGTAGCATGAATGGCAAGAAAACAAGATCTGATATCTTACACATCGATCAAGCCAGGCATGACAACTGCATTGTCATAATCAACTACTTGTTTAGATTTTCCATTCCAATCCTTGTCCTCAACTATAGACATGATATTCCCTCCCTTTATCTCCACTGTCCATTTAAGCATCCGGAAAAGAAGCAAAATCACTAGTAAGTATACTGCAACAATCTTGCTGAAGAGAGAGGTGTAGCATTATAGTAACATCCATAATATCACCAACATAATGAACTAGATTCCCATGTTTCCTCTTGCAAAACTCCTTACTTTATTGGAAATCAGTTGTTTTACATACCTGCACCAGAAATTATCCCCTGTGGTGTCACAATGCGCTTGCTTGCAATCCAATAGTGACTGTGAGGAAGAAGACTGCAACCGCTTTGAGATTGCTGCCAAATGTAAAATCATAATTTTCATTTTATGCAATTGATTGATTGACAACATTAAAAATCATAATCTACAAAACAAACCATTACACAAGCCTTAAGCAAAATAAAAGCACAGAATCACTTCGGAGTTATTAAGAACGAAAATTCATCAAAGTGCTTTTAGTTTTGAGACTCTTAAACCAGGATCCTTCTCTTGCAAAG
Organism: Heritiera littoralis; assembly: GCA_031772115.1. Lineage (NCBI taxonomy): Eukaryota > Viridiplantae > Streptophyta > Magnoliopsida > Malvales > Malvaceae > Heritiera > Heritiera littoralis. Next base: position 1,477,608 of record JAPDPK010000026.1, on the reverse strand, counting down.
TTAATAAACGGTTCAAAAGACAAACAAACAAACAAAAGACCGAGAATCAAAAATCCAAACCCAGATTCTAAGATAATCGGTGCAGAAATCCAGAAGTTAAATAGCGCCAAAACCAGAAATTACATCTAAATAAGGTCAGAAAACTGAAATTTGAGTTCACTTTCTCATCAAAAAGAAAAGTCAGCTCACTGATGAATCATGAACATCAAACAAGAGCCAAAAATAAAATTATATTTACAGAAATACTTAACATTTAATAATATAGACTGTAAGTTCGTAACGAAGAGAAACCTTGGAAGAATCCTGAATGTAGAAAAGAAAAAGAAAAGAAGCGAGCAGCGTCAACAGAGGTAAGAGCCTCCATTGCAGCAAGTCCATCTCTCCCCTCGCCTTCACAGTCTCACTTTCGCCCTGTTGTTCCTGTTGGCAAGCAAAAAAGAAGGAACCAATGATATTTCCAGTCCCAACTCTTGATGCACGTATGATTTGGAAGTGAGAGTGTGGCCCGTCAGTGAAAAATGTAAAGCCAGCGGCTAATTGAATTGTTACATCTGTTTTGTGATGAAAGGATAAGATTTTAAAACAATGATTTTTTTTTATTATTATTAAGATTATTAACCAATACAATATAATAATAGAGTTTTTTAATTTTAGAAACGTAATTAAAATACTGATTCATTTTATTTTTTATTAAAATTTTTAATATTTTTAAAAATATGTATTACTTTTTAATTTCAATGTCAATGTATGTAATAATAATTTTAAAATAATTAAAAATTATTTTATAAGTTAAGTTATAAAAAATTAAAAATTGTTTGTAATATATATGATCTCGTGATGAAAAATAATTTTTATTGTTTGAGTTTGGTAACAATAAGTTAAAAGATGATTGTTAATATAATAATTATAATTATATTTGTTATTAAATTACAAATTTTCTTATATCAAATTTTTATATGAATCATTAAAATATTTTTCAAATAAGAGATAATGCACCACTTATGCAATTTATTGGATCCATATTGTTTTAAAACCAATTTTATTAGGTATATAATGTAAAGATTTCCTAGCTAATCGGAAAAGGAAAAAAAATAAAAGAAAAAACACATAATTGTTTTAAATTGACTTAATAGCTAAATATATCATTAACCTTTTATACAAATGTATATAAGCCTTCAATGTTTTATTGCATACAAATCAGTTTATAAATTTTTATTTTCTGTAAATAAACTCCTACCTTTTGAAATTACTCAATTAAATTCAAAATTATTAAATGATACTAATTGCAGTTTGCGCATTCTATGTAATAGCTAACATAGATAAATTTGTAGATTATTACGTGTCATATTACACGCAGAATACAAATGAAAGTTAGTATCATTTAATAGATTTAGATTTACTCGCATGACTTAAAAATGTTGAGAGTTATTTACAAAAAAGAAAAAGTTTACGAACTAATATGTATGTGATAAAACGTTAAGTACTTATATATATTTTGTGCAAAAAAATTAAAGATATATTTGATCATTAAACCTTTCAAATTAGAAAAACTAGTTGTTTAAATAAATCTTTTCAAATGTATGAATTCACTCATTTTATCGCTGTTACCATTTTTTTTCATTACCAATAAATAATTGTGTATGTTTTATTTGTAGACTCATTTATTCCTTTCCTTTATTATTTGATTAATGTGAATTATAGTGTTAATCTCACTTTGATCATACCACACCATGCATCAAATGCAAATTCTCCCCTTTGAACTTGTGTCATTGGCAATACAATGCTTTATTTGGTCATCTAGTTGTTGTGTTCATTTTTTTTTTATTTTTTTATCTTATTTTAAAAAAGGTGTTAAGGAAAATTCTCTCGTATTGATATAGTACATCTCATTTTATATATGTATTACTCTCAATATCATTTTATATAAAAGTAAAAGCATATATATTTTATTTCTAAAATATCTGTTTTAATGTTAAAACATAATTGTTTACTTTCACATTAAAACATGTGTTTTTTAAATTAAAAAAATCAAGTAAACAATAAGTAGTAAAAGTGTAATTATACCCTCATTTTTTTACTTTTATATTCAAACTACTCCTTGGCTTTTTCACTTTAGTTTGCTAGCATTACTAATCTAAATATATAAAAGTTTATCAAAGAATTGTGGTTCAGTTAGCAATGTAGGCTGAATTTATGAGAAAAGCTTTCGAATTCAATCCCCACTAAACAAACATTTGAGGAGGGGTGAGAAGTCTTAACTGTGATGAAGCTCTGAATAGAATTAATCTTAAACCGTTAAAATAAATGAAAATACATGTAGTTATATAAAAAAAATTAATATATAAAAGTTTCATATGCAATGCCAAGTTATGTAAGGGAGGCAAAATTCATTGTAACAAAAACTATGTCAACTAAGATGAATGGTTGTAATTTGATTTAATATGTCGAAAACGTTTAGAATAATTTAATTCAACTAGATTTTTTTGGTTTCGATTTTAATTATTCAAGAAAATTGTTGATTTGGTCATTTATTGATTTTTTAAATTAATAATAAAATAAATCAAATTAACTAATCTTATTAGTACATAATTTATTTAATATTTTAAAATCACATATAATATCTAATTTAAATACTAAAGTAAATTATAATTAATCAAATCAACTAATCTAAATCAATTTTGATTATTTTAATTCGATTCAATCAAGTATAATATATGAGATCGATTAATTTAATTTTCAAAATTTTAAAACTAAAACGAAATAGTTTTTGTTAATTTTTCCTATTCCAATTTCCAATGTATCCTCGAGGAGACGTCAAGAGTCAAGACGAGGACCACGGCCGAAAAAGTTTGTACGAAAAAACATATGTGACGTGTCATTACTATGGCTGATAACGTGGAGCCTTCCTAGTCGTTAACTGAAACAATATAGTCGCTGCCGTGAACAAATCGTCAAACAAGGGAATCCTGACGTTTTTTATTTTTTTACAAAGAAAATTCCGCGCGTCGGGGACCAACCAAAAATGGTAGGTGGTTATGGAAACCGTCTCTTGAATCACCAAAGTACCCTTCTATAACCGAAGGTCCAAAACAGACAGTCACCCTCAATTTCAAACGCTCAAACAAAGTTCCATTTTCGTCCGTCGGAGACGCCGCGTTCGGAGAGAGAAAGCAAGCAAAGGTAACGAAGACGACATGAACATTATACCTCAGCAATGGGCTTCCCCATGCGGGAATCGGTGCACTCATAAATACGCTACTCTCATGCAAATTCCTTGTAAAATCTCTTTTCCAAGTTTTATTTTCGATTCTTTCAATATCGGTTGAACTGATTTTTGAATTTGCGTATTTTTAATGATATTTGCATTTGTATTTAGGTTCGTTTTAAGTCTCTCTCTTTTTGTGTTTCTTGGCGTTTTATTGCTTTGTAGGAATTTAGAGGATTTTTTTCAAATGATTATTGATTAACTACTATTTGTATGTTGCTGAAATTGGTTGTACAAATTGGCTATTAATTTCCCAAACTATGTGCATTTGTGTAATGAGATGTCAAAATTAGTTTGCTGACTCGAGCAATTGCTTATAAGACTAATTTGAGATTTTCTTTACTTATTTCCAGCTATTATTGAGTTATGAATTTATGATTGTTTCATCTGAGAAATTTGTTTTATTGTCTGTGATTTCTGTGTCAGCTATCAATTGATTTTACTAACTATGTGACTTCTTGTAGGGAGAGTGTTTTGCAAAAAAGGGTGTGATGCGGATGGAGAGACATGGGAAGAATGTGAGCAATTTGTTTCTATTGTTGATTATAATTTACAAACTGCTTCTTAGGAAAAGTTGTACTTTACATTGCATCTGATTTAATTTAATCAGACTGCAAAACATCAGCGATTTGAATTTATTTGTTCGGCTTTCCATTGCTTAATTCATATTTGCAAGGAATTAATTTCAGAAGATCTGATTAAGACATGAGTTCTGGTTACAGTTTGGGCTTCATTTGTTTCTATACGAAAAATGAGGCAACTTATAATAAAGACATAGCAGTTATTAAAGCAATGGTAATAATGGAAAATTTCTTATCGTAGGTTCATGAGAATGATGGTTCATTATTGATTAATGTGTCAATCATTCAATTCTACTCATTATTCACTTTATGAAAATTTCATCAATTGGAAGAGTTCTTTAACTGACCTTAATGGATGTAGTGTTATGCTAAGATACAGTTGCAAAGCAACTTATAATTTGCAGCTGATTCTATATTAAATTGCTAAGATTATAGGTTTTCAGGTTTATCAGAGTGTGAGGAGATATGCTACAAGGATCCCGTATTAAAGGACCAGCAATGGAGTGCTTACATTGATCGTTCTCCTGGAGCTGCCAATTACTCTGAGGTATCAAATCTGTTAGCCATTCTTTGGTCTTTACCCCTTTCTTATTCTCGTAATGACACTAGATTTTGTAATTTACTTATTTATGTCTAATTTAGTTAAAATGTTGTTTACACAGCCATTGGATTGTGTTTAGCAGGTTCTGTGTCTCCCCTTTATGAGCTGACTTGTTTGAAAGAATAAGAATGATTATTTGTGAACTTCTGAAAACTGCTGTTATGCAATTTTAGTTTGTTTATTTTTTCTTAGAAATCTAAAATGCAGAACTCCTAGGAATAGTTTGTATCTTGTAGCAGTGTCTGTGTTCAGTGTTCTCCACATTTTGTTATTCAGAGATGATTATTTACATTGGGTTGCAATTGATTGTTCGTGTAGAGAGGTTTAGGCACAACGAACTGAGTCTTTCTGTGTATCAAGGGCAATACTTGTAGGCGCTCTGGAGTTGACAACCAGTCATGTTGCTTCATTATGTTTGGAGTGTTCTTGGAAGAGCAATAAATTCAAATAAACTGTGGGATATATACTTGAAATTAGTGTGAAAAAGAGAAAATTCGGTGACAATGACATAACTATTCCCAATAGCACCCCAAGATACCGTTTCTGTGTTAGTAATGGCAGGCTGGCAGCTCCAGTTCTTGTCTTGCTTCTAGACTCCATAAAATATGGTTTTTCATTTGCTGTTTGCAAGGGATCTTGTAGGAAGATGAGCACCATAGTCACATGGAAGCTTCTGATTAGAGGTAGCTTGTTCCATTTATCCTGGCTATGCTTTGCCTAATTAGGCAGTCCCAAAGAATTAAATTTGTAACATGATGGGTGATGCACCAAAGTAGAGGTAGAGAGTGCTTTGGTTTATATAACAGCAGTACTTATTTTGTGGAGTACATGTTACCTGGAGTTTGTTATTCAATTATCTCATAATCTAAAGCATAAGGATGTACATATAGCGCGGTTTCATAAATGATAGGAATTTGTACCAAAAGACGAATGATGAGAATGTCTAATACAGAATAGTGAAAAAAAGCACTACTTTTGTTCAAGTATACTATTAATTTCATTGTTCTTTCTTTTCTGCATACAGGAATGCTTCCATGCTTGTGTATCTGGCTGTGGTTTCAAGGTTGGTTGTTCTCACGAATTTCAAAGATTAGTGATTCTCTTTCTTCACCTTTGTTTTATTGGCAATTTGATGCTTCTTCATATGCTGCAGTTTGAAATTTGTAAGGAGAAAATTGATGAAGTCAGACCAAACAGACCATTGCCACCCAAGTCTCCTCAAGTGGAGAAGCCTCCAAGCCCACCTGCCACTAAATCTGATGAACCTGCTGAAGATGTACCAAGTACATCGGCATAGCAAGAGGTGAAACATAAATTACGATCAAGTTATTCATCAATAATCTTATTAACTGAATAGTCCGCAAGGAGATTCATCATGTGGCTGACATGCTACCATTGATTGATATGCTCTTGGGGTTGTTCCGCGAAAGAATCATATTTTTTTTTCTTCTTTACTTAGTCCCTTGTCACCATAGTTAACCTTCAAATCAACATCCAATTTTCTCGATCTCTGCTAACTCAGATGTAAACATGATATATCCTTCCAATTTTGTATCACAGACCAAAAGTAATGAAGTTAAAGAACGCAGTCGTTTAACTAAATACCAAGTAAATCAATATGTTAGTTAATACTTTTAATTAGCATGATAATAGTTTGTTAGCAGGGATTAAAGAAAAAACATGTACTACTGGAATGCTATATATATATATTCCAAAATGTAATGGAATGGGCATAGATGAATATACAACAATTTTTAACATACTCTTTGTCACAGTACTCTTTCTCTCTGCCTCTGGTCTCTATCTTCACCTCTGTTCTTCCTTTTCTGCTATCTCTTTCTCTTAAATTCTGCATCATCTTGGCTCGGACTGTAAAATTGGCAAGAGAGCAGTCGATTCTTAGCTATGGCAAACGATGTATCCATGCTTGATCAATGGTCGGTGGAGCAACAACAGGAGTTCAGACAGATGATTGAGGAAATGATAGTAAGAGTAGACAAGATGTTTGATGATTTGAAGGCTTCTCTTAGATCTGTAAAATTTGAAAATGAAGGTGTATTTGGTGGTTTAACATCAGAAGATTTTAATTTTGATGCTGTTGAAGATGAAAAAAAAGGAAAGGGTGAGTATATCAAGTCCTCATCCAAGTCGGAGTTGGTATATCTCAAGCAAACAGAATCAATGGAGGAACATCATGGAGATTCTGGTATGAAAACACTGGACAACAATGTTCTTAAAGCAACTCCTACGGTTGGGTTGACAGTTGAACCGTGTAATGAGCATAAACTTGCTGAAATGTCTTGTAAAATGGTTAGTGGATACGTTAGACCACTAGTTACTGGTTCTTTTAGAGATGTGCAACCTTTTGTAGCTAGATACAAGTTTGGGTTTGTTGATATTAACTTGATTGGGCCTTTCTTTTTGAGTACTGTTGTTGTTTGTGAGAAGTTTGAAAGAGTTAATTCAATGGTGTTTGTGTGGGAAAATAAACTTGTTGCTGTGAGTGAACCGTATGGATTTAGGCTTTTAGTAGTGGGATGGACAACCAATAGTGTTGTGGAGTAGTTTGAAGCAACGAAAGTGTTTGATGAAATGCTTGTAAAAAGTATAGTGATGCAGAATATGATTATCTCCAATGTGCTGCTTGCGTGAAGCCGAGTGTCGCAATGAATATTTCCATTCAGTTTAGGAATGTGGCATTGGCAAATCTTTCAAAACATAAATTTTGGAACATTATGAGAGAGCTACAAGGAGGTATTATTGTTGGTTCAGTATTCCAAAATATCTTAGAATTCAGTGGGTTGATATCTCTTTTACTAGGATTGATTAACCTAGTTGTGGTTGCACCAACTGTTATTGTTGTGGGCTTAGCATTTTTCAATTATAATTTTTCACAAGAAGGGAGTCATGGAATTCCATGTTTCAGTGATATTGTTGATTCCCTTGTACACCCTGTATCTTTAAGGAATATCCATTTATTCGCTGACTGTTGGATATTTTCGAAGTGGTGACTATCCTGGGAGCAGGGGGTTTATGGAGCATTGTCTAATGATAGTACCTGATTGGAAGCAGACAATCTTTTAAGAAGGCAATTGAAATCTGGGTTACAAAAGAGGTTGTTATTGACATAGGCATTGTTGCTTCTGCAGAACTAACTATTGGTGGCATAGTTGCATCTCTAGCTGGTGACAAGCCCATGATGGCTGTTAATTACAAGGGTAAAAAAAGTGCTTTGATTTTTTACTTGGGTGGTGGTACTTTTTCTGTTTCTTTGCTTACTATCGCTTGTGCCGGGTTTGAAGAGCTTCATATGGATTTTCTTTGGAGGTGTATGAGGCAAGGGTATGGGGCACTCTAGAATGGCGATAATTCAACAATTTGGAATCACCTCGAGGTTTCAGTCTCAATGATTTTGACACTTTGTCTTATTGGAATTTCATTCTCTGGTACTAATGTTGGTGGATATTTTGGCAATCCTAAGGCTGAACTATTAGTGCATTGGTCTCATTTTGGTGCTTACTATCCTTTCTACATTTTACAGTATCTTGTGTGTGCTTTTGGCAAGTATCACAGACAGAACCTCAAAATTGTCTATAATGCTATTGGAACTCTAGCAGATGCTGGTGTAATGGATGGATCAGCTCGTTTATCTTGAAATTATGATGCCATCATTCATTGCAAAGTGGCTGCTAGTTATAGATTCTGACAAAGATCACTTTCCATTAGTTAAGTGCTTCATGTCCTTAAAACAGGCACTGCAAATTGCTCAGTTTATATTCCAGAGGTGCATAAATGCCATTCAGACTCTACAATTGACCAAGGTTGTTTTTGCTTCAGTTAGGGTTCAGAATAATGAGGGGTTCATTGTAGGCTCGCTTGATTTTCTGTGATTTGTCATTGCTTTGCTTATATTTGCTAAACTGACTTATGACTATTTGGACACAAAGGTTGGAATTAGAGGACGTGCCTTGAAATTTAAAAAAAAAAATCCTTCAGAATTGCTGCAAGGCGTGGCTACCTTGTTATCAGTACAATGTTGTCAATTCTTCTTCCATTCCTTGGAGATTTAAAGATCCTTACTAAGGGCATTAAAGATGCTTCCTCTAACGTTGATCCTTGAAGACCACACGTATCTCCTAGCAAAGTTAAAGAAACTGAGTTCTTTACAGAAGCTCCGGCAGTTGCTCACTGGTTCCTTCCTTGGTCTCAATTTTGATTTCATCCTCGAGGACAAGGATGTTTTGAAGGGAGGGGTGTTGTCACAGACCAAAAGTAATGAAGTTAAAGTATGTAGTCGTTTAACTAAATACCAAGTAAATCCATATGTTATTTAGTACTTTTAATTAGCATGATTAAGTTTGTTAACAGGGATAAAAAAAAATAATGTACCGCTGGAATACTATATATATATATATATATATATATATATATATATTCCAAAATGTAATGGAACGGGCATAGATGAATATACAACAATTTTTAACATACTCTCTCTTGCAGTACTCTTTCTCTCTGCCTCTAGTCTCTATCTTCTTCTCTGTTCGTCTTCTTCTTCTATTTTCTTCTCTTAAATTCTGCACCATCTTAGCTTGAATTATAACATGGAAGCTCGTTGAGATTTGATGATTTTGCGAATTTCATATTCTGAAGGAAACTCTAGAATGCTTGCTGAGTAATTTTGATTGGAAACTATATGAGCTATTGGCATTCCTTGCATTTGATTCTTGCTTAGCATTATGGATGAAATTTTGGGTACACAACTTCCTCTAATTGCCACAAGAAAAGCTCTTGGTGCTCGAGTTGATATTGTCATCAAATCATTGGTTGCTTCATGAAAACTCTGGATATGAGAAACCATGGGGTTTTTAACTCTAATGCTTTGCACGTAAGTTCGAATCTTTTAACCACTTATGGCTATTTTCATATGCCAATTTTCGTTTGCGGGATAGGTACATGCTACTAAATAAGAAGAAAAAAAATTAAAAGCTAGCCGGCTCGAATGGAAACAATGATTAGCTGATCCAGTCGGCTTGATAGGCCCCTGCTTGGGGCTTAAAAACGAATATATCCGAGCCAACACCCAAGTTGACCCAACCGCGCTGTTACCCCTTCGCCTTATGTTACTCGAACTCCAACAGGAAAACGACGTCGCATGATGGCTTTCTTTCACGGTTTGGGGCTTGCACACTCCGCTACAGAGAAACAAGCAATCATGACAATTTCTATTTATCAAAGCTCAATTCGAGCTCCGAGTTAGTTTTTAGTTTCTGGTGCATCCCCACAAAACAAAACCCTAAGAATCGAAAGAGAATAGTAAAAAGAAGAAGAAGAATGCCTCAAGTGAAGATTATCGCGAAGAATTTCCTGGACATGGTGGCTTCATTGCCTGCTATTAAGCTCGACATGCTTTATCGTAATCAGTTCTTTTGCGAAGCCATTCTCAGGTCTTCCTTCCTTCCTTCCTTCGTTTCCTTTTTTAAATTTATATTCTGGTATCGCTGTTGAGAATGCTTATCCCCACTCCTTAAAACCAATGAATTTCTGAATTGATCGAAGCATTTGAGCAGGTCGCTGCCGCCTCTGGCGAAGAAATACGTGTTTCAAATGTTGTACATTGATGTTCCGTTAACATCGAAGTCGTTGCAGGAGTGGTTGCTTGCTGATGGATCCTCTAAGCACAAAGTTGCCATCGATCGGTTGATTCAGTTAAGAGTATTAGAAGTAATTGATAGGTAAGAAACTGTAATTATTTGTTGTTTCATTTACTTAGTTTTAGCTCATCTTTCTTTTTAAAATCAAGCGGCTACTTCTGCGTAATAATCAAGAGGAAATATAGAACAACTTAAGCTTATTATGAAAAACTCTTCTTTTTTTCTTATTATCGTGCATAATAGGGAATTGGTTGTATGTGCTAATTGGATTAGTCAAAAAAAAAAATTTTTTGGCAGGAAGAAGGAAACCTCTTATAAGTTAAATCCCACATTTCAGACTAACCTCCGGAAACATTTGATAAATGGGTAAGTCTTTTTTTAATTTATATGATACTTGTTTTCATTTGAAGTTGCCAAAATTAAAGGGACTAAAAATTTGCTCTTTGTTGTGTATTAGGAGTTTGTATATTTGTAGAACCTTCAAGTTTAGCCAGTTCTATCACTCATGTAGTTCAGTAGTTGATTCTTTGTGATGCCATTAGCTTTTTAGTTGTTGTTGTTGACGATTATTTTGCAGTGGAATTTTGCCAAGAGAACCAATGCCTTCAAATGTTACTGCAAGACTCCCAACCTTGGAGGAACTTGACGCCTATGCACATGAGCAATGGGAGGTGTGAATTTCACCTATTTATTTCGATTGTTTTATTGGCAGAATTTATGTTTTTGATGGTAGTATATGTAATGTGGAATGTTAATTTTGCAATTTACTCAATTGTTTAGTTTTATTGTTTGAGCTGCTTCTTACTTCCTCAGCTTTGTTAAGCAGTGTTTCTTGCTGCAACTTATAAGCTCAGGACAAGCTGAAAGATCAACAAGCTTCAGCTCGTCCATGATGAGAATTTTTCAGCGTGGTCTTTTACGTCAGAGGTATTATTTCTTGCCATTCACTTAAACTTCATTTCTTTATGCATTAGATAATGAGGGTTCTACATCCCAGGCTCGGTAACATGCTGTTTACTTGTCTGTTTCTATAGAGAGAAAGAAGCTCCAAGATTAACGGAGAGTGGTTTCCAGTTCTTGGTGTGCCTCATATAAACCATGGCCCTTTTGCGTTTTCTTTTTTGGTTGCTTGTTGCCTAAAATTACTTCTCATCTGTATTTACAGCTGATGGATACAAATGCTCAGCTTTGGTATATTATCAGAGAATATATCTCCAATTCAGAGGTATAGTTCATGAGATCTTTTTGGTGTTCTTTTTGGAACTTGGTTTTTACAGATATTGTGTTGCTAAGCACTTGGAAAGGGGGAATTGGAATGAATTTATTGTCAAATGAAAGAGCTTGTATATACATGTGTGCTTGTGTATGAAGTGTTTATATATAGGTCATGACAGCTACTTTTAATGCAAGGAAAAGGACATTTTCTGGCCATTGCCTGTATAGATCTATTTTTGTGTGTCTTTATGGATGGGCAGATCCATCTATTGACCATTTCAATGAAGGTAACATAAAAGGTGGTCCCAGTTTATGGCCTTCTTTAAATGAAATTAAGGACATTGATGCAACTCTTGTTCTGTCATTTTGTAGGAAATGTTTGTATCTTATGCTTAGACTTTCTTCTTTTGGTACAGGAGCAAGGTGTGGACCAGGCTGATTTAATTGCATTTTTGCTAGAACTTAGTTTTCATACTACTGGTCAGGTAGGCTTCTGTTGATTTATAAGTTTTCTCTTCATGCATACTTGTTCGTAGAAAAGTTTTTCTGGAAGAAGTCTTTGCTTACCATTTGTTTAACCTGAGTTGCCTTAGCCAGAATCTACATTGATCTTCAAAAAGTTTTACTCTCTACAGATTTTGTTGTTTTTGATAATTGCATAGAAGCTTATTCCCTTTTGGTAATGCTTTTCTTGACTTTCCTTGATGTTCCTTAAAGCTAATTTCTGTGACACTTTCTATATTGATTTGTTTTGTCTTGTCATAGGCGTATAGTTTAAATACTCTGTCGGATGACCAGAGGACTATGATCAAGGATCTTGCAGACTTGGGATTGGTCAAACTTCAACAGGTTCTCCTAATTAAGGCTATTCTTCTTATAGGGATACATGGAGTATTTGTTCAATTAATGCTTTATGATTCTGAGGTCTTTGCATATGTTCAGGGAAGGAAAGAGAGTTGGTTTATACCTACTAAATTAGCCACCAATCTTTCAGTGAGCTTAACAGATGCATCATCAAGGAAACAGGTTTGGTACTTGTGTGAATACATAGTCTCTGATTGTGGTAGCTGTTATCTTAGCTTTCTGTAGTTGTGTTACTCTTACTCATGCGGTTCTTTGCAATATTTCACCTCAGGGATTTGTTGTCGTGGAAACAAACTTTAGGATGTATGCATACTCATCATCTAAGTTACACTGTGAAATTTTACGTCTATTTTCAAGGTATGAGGTAGCGAATCCTTGATTGTTGTTGCATTTACAAAATGTATTGGTTGCATTATAGTAGAGCCAACCTGCATTAGATAGAATAGCAACAAAACAATCTTCAAACAATGAGCAAAGTGGTAAAATATTAGGGTTTTTTTTTTTTTTTTGTAAAAATCTCCTTATGATAACTTTTGAATATTATTTTTGAAGAGTGATTTCAAGGAAGAAATCACCCAGTGTCAAAAGCAGAAAATATTTTTCCCTTAAAGGTTTGGGGTTTGTAGGGCCAATAGGTGGAAATACAACTACACAACCTTTTGACTATAAATTAACTGTCCCATCAATATCACAATAAAAAGTGTTCCGAATTGATTTGATACTATGAGAAGTCTATAGAAGATGATAAAAATGTAGTAATAAATTTTTAGTAATTAAAAAATAAAACTTTTTCTGCTTGACTAGAGACATAGGTGAGTAATATTTCTCTTTTCTGATTCAAGTTCTTTACTCCACTATTTATTCGCTGAATGCCACCCGCAATCTGCTGAGCGCCATTTATAGCCGACTATTTTCACCAACTTCTGAGATTCTAATATTTATTACTCCTAAATTTGCTATTGATTTCTTGACTAAATCATAATGTGCTCACTTTTGTAGGGTAGAGTATCAACTTCCGAACCTCATAGTTGGTGCAATAACAAAAGAAAACCTGTACAATGCTTTTGATAATGGCATTACAGCTGAGCAGGTTAGTATCCATTTCTAGTTGCTTATTTCCCAATTTGCAGGATCTGCACATGCAACAAATTACACCATTGACAATAGTCAACGCAGCCTAAGCAGCTTCGTTTGCTTTGTCTAACCTCTGAATGCAGATAATTACGTTCCTTCAGCAGAATGCACATCCTCGAGTTGCTGAAAAAACACCGGCTGTACCCGAAAATGTCACGGATCAGGTTACAAACTTATCATCTTAAATATTTTGGCACTGTCATCTGATCAATGCATTTGAATCCATACATCCTGACTTGGGAATCATATTGAGCATGCTATTTTCAGTAAGAAGGTAGATTACCATAGGGATGTTCATGTTATCTCTTGCTTTCTAATTTTGAAAGGATTCTTTATTGCAGATAAGATTGTGGGAAGCTGATTTGAATAGAGTTGAGATGACTCCTGCTCATTTTTACGATGAATTTCCTTCAAGGGTAATCTCAAGCATCTTGATTTGAGTGATATTCTGATATCTCCGAATATTTTGTGATCATATTTTGGAGTTCATGTCTTCTATTGGACAGGACGTCTTTGAGGCAGCTTCTGACTTTGCTCGAGTGCACTGTGGTTTATTATGGGAAGATGCTAAGAAAATGCGAATCGTTGTCAAGGCAGAGATTCATACGCTTATGCGAGAGCATCTTCGTGGAAACAAGTAAAGGTGGAAATTAGTAGAAAATTTGTATCATACAAATATACAATCTACTGATACCGCACACTGAACAGGATTGTTGGAATTTTGCTGGGGAAAAGGCTGCTAGGAATCTTCACTTAGCAGAGTGGTTCTGCTTGAAATTCCTTTTGGTTGGAATGTTGACAGATTCCATTCTTTGTCTTTGAAATCAGAGGTAGGGGAACGATTTCGACAAAATCACAACTGCCTCATATATCCAAATGAATATATAGTAGAATGATAATCAAAGCAATATTATCAGACAATTTTCTTCTCTTCTTAGTTTTATCTCGATACCAGTTTTATTCTCATATAGATATGAATTGTCAAAGTGGCGGTAAATCATATATTGATTCATCTAGTTATTTCAAGATTGAAATATAAACTCTGGAGATGATAATGATAACGAGATATCAAGCAAACATCATTAGAAAATGAGCCGAACAGAACATAAGATACGAGCATCGAACGTTAAGAAAATTATTCATTAGTCATTTACTAATCTATCATAAGGAAATCAATTGATCATACTCTCCAAGCGCTAACAGATAAATAAAATCTAAAACAAATGCAACAGATTTGTTGCTGCCCAGGATCGAACTGGAGACCTTTAGTGTGTAAGACTAACGTGATAGCCGCTACACCACGACGTTGAAGCTCGACTAAAATAGTTTTAGTCATTAGATTTATTAAGGCAGATATCGAATCAATTCCGCGTTCATTGTTTGTTAGCATGAAAAGACGTAAAGCCAAGCAACAAAAAAACGAACAGATAGCTTCGGAGAATTTTCCTCTCTCTCAATCATTCCATCATAACTTTGTTTGACAATGGCATTCTTTATTTTTCACCTTTTCCTGTGGAAAATGTTGGGAAATTAAAATCCCACACATTTGGACATCAAAAAAAATAATAATAATAATAAAAACCAAGTGTATCTTATGGATGTTTTTCATGATAATGCATCAAACTGCCTCTGTTTATTTGATTGATAGACCATTGCCACACCCTAGTTCTCCTTGTCCTGTATTCCTAAGTCTATAGTGTCTAAATCCCAAAGTAGCTGCTTGTTCATCTTGAGATTATCCTGGTGATCAGAAGATCAGCTTGGGGTTGCTTCTCATCATGGCAAGAATTATAAAATCTTGCATGCAATCAATCCTGAAAGCTGTGAACTTGATAATGGCAATGGTCGGGATTGCTATGATTTTATATGGTTTTTGGATGGTTAGAGTTTGGCAGAGAGACATGGGAGGGTCATCTTTTGATGACTTCAATTCTACTGCTCCATGGTAAGCAAGCCCTTTTATGAGCTTTAACATGTTTGTTCTTGCTCATTGCTCAGTCTTTCTGCTAATTTCATCTGCTCTTTCAGCCTTGTTTGTTTTGGGAGAAAGTTACAATTCTTACCAGCATTGGCTACAAAATTGCAGGTTTATATACACTTTTCTGGGCACAGGCATCTCCTTATGCCTCCTAACATGCCTAGGCCATATTGCTGCAGATAGTGCCAATAGTTTTTGCCTTTTCTGTGTATCCTTGTCCATTGAGTTTTCATTCTAATGCCTCATTCGAGTTCGAAAACTTCTTTACCAATGCCCGTTTCCCGTGTTTGAGAAGTCAATCTAAGAAGCATTACTTCTTTATTTTACAAATCTAGTGCCAAGTAGAGAATGGGAATATGTTATAAATATACTGTAAATTGTTTGTGTTGTCCTTAAATGGAAGCAGTACAAAGTGATCATCTCAGTGCTTCTACTGGTAGAGACTGGAATTGCAGCTGATATTCTCTTAAACCCTGACTGGGAGAAGGTATGTTTGCTTTGTGAGTTGTGATTTTCCCTCTTCTCTCTTGCCAGTTAAACATGTAGTTTGGTTTCTTGTCACCCATCAGGATTTACCTGAAGATCCAACAGGTAGGTTCCATGATTTCAGAGAATTTGTGCAGTCTAACATTGACATCTTCAAATGGATTGGCCTGCTTATCTTCTTAGGACAGGTAACATTGTGCTATCTGTTTTTGCCATATCTTGTTAAACATCTGTTTCAGAAGTTATCTGAACCACATTGCTTTCTTCTTTTATGAATTATGAAGAGTCCACTAAATTTTCTACTTCAAAACAGAAAAGAAATCATCATGAAGGATATTGTTAAGTTCCCAAACTAGGTTACATGAAGTGTAATTCAGTCAAGTCTAGATAATTTAATATCAAACTTGAGCTTAATTCGGCAAAATATTCGAGCCATTCAAGTTCGATTCGATAGGCTCGATTCGTCAATTTTATACTATATTTTTTTAAGAATAAAATGATAAATTAATAACAAAATATGAAAATATATATTAAAAAAATTTCATTAGATTCTCGAGTTGCTTAAATCGGGTTAAGATACTCAAATCTAACTCAAACTCATTATTCGGGTAGTTTGAGCTCAAATTTAACTTGAAAATAAACTAATCAAATTTGAATAATCATCAAATCGAACTCGAATAGTTTGAGTCGTTTACTTCTATTAGGGAATATCAGCTGGTTTCTTTTCCCATACCCTTCCTATGCAGGGACTTTCCGTACTATTGGCCACGGCTCTCAGATCCGTTGGCCCCAACCAATGCTCCAATTATGATAGCGATGAAGAATTCCCAGCAGCCAGTCATCCTCTCATAAATAACCATGCTCAACAACCTGCTTTTGCTATTGGAGATTCCCACTTTGCCAACAAGAATGAAGCTTGGAATGTAAGAATTATTTCCAACTTCCTCTTTCCCTGGGAAAACGATGACTATATTTACTTCTATTGGTCTTATTTGATGCTATTGATCGATGATAAACAGACGAATAAGTGAAAACAGTGGCAGCAATTTTCTGCATCGTTCACAAGAGGATTTCAGAAGAGAGAAGCAAAGGAAAGCAGAGCACACCATGGAAACACAACCAAGCTGGAGGAAGCTTTGGCGTTCATACTAGCAAATGAGTATCGGCACTGAATTGCAGTGGTTAAATTTGTATTATTTACTCTTAGAACATGATTTAACTAGCTACGGTATAATTAGATAGTAGCTTATACTAAAATAATCTCTTCATACCCTAATATAATGTATAGTAATAGACATTAGTGAAGAAGATAATTAAGCTTTAAAGGGTTAATCAATGAACAACTAACTCGTCGTCTACAACTACATATCAGAAACTTTTTTTCAGTAGAAAGGAGACTGAAACTTGAAACTAACGAAAAGTATTATGGGTATTAAAATTTAAACTCCAAACGATACATGAATCATTTGAGTTAAACCAATATCGGGTTCAGTTAGAAACTTGATTCTTCTTGAATGTCACAAACAACATCCATATGGCTTTGAGTCAACATTAGTCACAAGATGGGCTTCAGTGCGGCTTCGTATATCCATGTCCATGCCATCTACTCCTTGGAAACGATAATGCTCAAGGCGATACTTCTGGAAAGTAATCAGCATGGGCACACCGATAGGGGGGTTAGCAAAAATCTCAAGGCATCGGTTATGGACAGGTGTGGAGAAGGCAAGATTGTGGCTGAGCTCTTGGATCGGCTAAGAAGAGGTTGTGGTTGAGGAAAGCATCAAACAAGAAGGCAACTGCCAAACCACACTAACAGTAACAACTGATCGTATCATCACTTGACACAAGCATGCAACATGCAAATGAAGCATGTTTCGTTGTTCATCATCCGCATTCAAGTTGTTGAGCATATTCTTCAACAGATTTTTCCAGTCTATTCGGGATTTGAGCATAATCCTTCAAACATTTGGCATATTACTGTGTTCTATGAAATTTTTTTCAGGACCATTCGATCCTCAAAGGCAGCAAGCACAAAAAATAATAGGCAGATAAGATGGCAAATGATTTGGCAAGGATTTTTATCATCAAACTTTAGGCTATACAAGCATGTACAAATGTACTAAATACAATTTATGGGCTCCTAGATGAACTACCTCAACTTCAGCAGCAGCCCACAATAACACGGGCATGGTTTCTTCTGGTGAGAAGTGTGAAGAACGCACTGCGGTGCTAGATGAACTAATTTTGCCAAATCGAGCAATTTGGTCTTTATGTAATCAAGAGAAAACAAGTAGAAAATACCCAGAGCACAGAAAATTAGAATGTACTTATCACCTTAGGTGGGAATCATAAGTATCAAAAATGGAATCAGGGACAATCAGGGGCAACTTATCTATATACATGAAAAGCCTTCTAAGATTCTCCCTCGTCACTGTGGCCATGTCAATTATATCCCTACTGTCCATATATACCCAGAGATCGCCAGAGTTAACTCTCTTAAGACTATCACGACAGAAGGGGCATGACTGTGATCTTGAACGCCTGCAATTCATTGCAACAGATCCTATTATCGTCAAAAAAATCATCTTCCAAGGGCAATGTCAAAGTAAAAAAGAAATTCAAGAATCAATGAAGTGGAAACTAGCACATATGCTATACACAATTATACATAAGATTTTATGACAACCACTTATACACATCATGATTTTATGACAAGCACTTATACACATCATGATTTTAAGGCAACATGCAGGTAGCCTATCTGTTCATAATCTCTAAACACCGGATAAGTCGGAAAACAGTTTTGAGGATTCAGAAAGAAAAGCCAGACACAGAATCGCAAAGTTGTTACAGATAAGAGTACTGGAAACCTTATCACAAGCACCAATACTTTTTCAGCTCTATTTTCAGTTTTTCAGAACCTTGATCATATCAGAAGAGATGACAACCGACAAGTATTATAGATAATCAGTAAAATATATGAAGCAAACTGGGAATCAACCTAGAAAATTCATGGGTTATTGCCCCAGAACCCTATATAATTTTTCAAAGGTGCTCCCTTACATTTATAGAGAAAGAAAAATCATCTGTACATCCCAGACCAATCAGTAATCCCTGTTTAGTGTTTAGCTGAATCACAAACAGTGAGGTAAGATACAAGTTTTACTTATAGGGTAAAGCAATTTGCTTAACCGAAGACATCTTGAGGTGATGACATCAACAGTTTTTAAACTTGATTCCTAGATGGAGAATAGAGAATATATTTAGATATAGAGTTTGAAAACAAGTATGATGTTGAAGTCAAGACACTAGACAGATGACCCAAAAACATTAAAAAGCGACTGGCTCTACTGGATGACGTGTGATTCCATCTAACAAAGATGTAAAGAAACATCATATTCTCCAATCTACATGCTGCATCATCATAAGCTTTAACCATAAGTTTCAAAGATTCAATTCCATCAAACTTCAAATAGCATTTGACACAACACATCTACCTGTCACTTCAATTTTACTTTAGAGCCAATTTTCTTCTTTTATTCTCCTCCAATCCACTAGCTCCGTTCACATGATACACATCAAACAAAGTTATGATGGCAAAACATAAAAACAATCAATGTCCTAGCGAGGTCATTATTTTCTATACCACATATTGGTTGGGAGGAGGGAGCTGCAATTATAGTCTATAGTACATATTAGATGGGAGTAGGGACTGTAGTCCTATCAACTCTTGGGATGTCAAAACAAGAAAATTTTAAAGGGTATTTGCATGGTTAATGTATTATATGACAAATCAAGTAACTGCATTAAGCAGCAAAAAATATAAAATATAAGCAAAAGAGAAACTGATAAGAGGATGAAGGGCAGGGATGGGAAGAATACCATTCACAGTAACATTTCAAGCACATGGCATGGTTGCAGTTTGGCAGCACAATTTTACCGTTCATCTCCATGCATATTCCACATTCTTCTTCTCTTTCAAAATCCACGTCAGTGAGCTGCCTATACTCTTCATCTTTTCTTCTTCGGTACCTTTCCATGCACACTGCTTTCTGTTTTTTATCTTCCGTATCAGTGACACCTCTCTGAAGTTGCAGTAAAGAGGGATAGATAACAGCTGAAGATTAATGAGTTCAGAAGCGTTAGGATAACTCAGAGTAAGAACTACATTCTCTAAGTGCAACAGAACACTCAGACAGAGAAAGATACCGTAGAACTCTCTTATGCTTGCTTTCCTTTCATGTGTAGACATGGTGGTAGTTCCATCCACATAAACCTGCGGAAGTGATAGGATGACAAAATCAGCTAATTTACATGGTCACAATATGAGTTAAACACAGAGTAACAAAATATAACCTTGTAAATTAGTATTCTTAACAGCCCAAGGGCTCCTGCAAGGTGACAGTCAGTCCACTGCACCAAAAATAAGAAGAGGTGTGCAGCCGGACTGTATGACATTCTCATTTGAAGGCATGCACCATCATACTCCCTCGGAAAATCTGAAGCGCTGCACCTTGCATCATTTAAGCAGAATGAGAACATAATGATAATATTAACCGGGTCAAAATTTTGGTAATGCACTGCTGCAAAGCAGAATTACACAGAATAATCAACAAGTATGGTTTCTTCTTGCAGTTCACTTCTATCCAAGGGCTCAAGCTCAAATAATTAATTGTAAAACAACCGAATTAGCTACTATGAAGACCCTGTTTCAGCAACCACAAAGAAATGTATAGCTTATCCTCTAGCTGTTTAATATGTCAGGTATTAATTCCAAGAAGATGGTTTTCACTATCAAGGAAAAAAAAAAAGAAATCTCAGGAACTTAACTAACCATTGTCTTAACAATAATGCTAAATTATTCAAGTTACAAGCAATTTACACTGACTCTGTGGGTCAATTTAACAGCCCAAAAAGCATAAATATATAAGTAAATATAATTGTACAAGAAACAAAACACGGTATTCACGCATTTATTGAGCTGGGGCCAGTAATTGATGATTTAATCTTGATGCTCGTATTATAGCGTTTAAAAGATGAAAAATAATACTGAAAGCAGCACAATCAAGTGGAACCCATTGGCCACGTGAAGGTAGATGGAAAAAATCTATCAAGATAACGAAAAATGCCCCACACAAACATGCAATCATGCAATCTCTGAAAAGAAACCTTGCACTCTTGCGCTACTCCGACATTACCAAAACAAGATTCATATACAGAAACGCCAATGATAATAAAGAAATATCTAGTATCCATTTGGGAAAAAGTGTCAGTATACGAAACTGAACTCAATCCTCTATAATCAGAGATATTAAATGCATTACTGCCTACGATGAAAGAAATAACTTCAGCTAAAAGATACCAAACTAAAAATCTAGCCTCTCCCTGTCAAGAAAATGCTATTCAGGCACTGAAAAACTGTTTCACACCCAAACTTTTTTCTTTGAAAAAGGGCAAGGAATCAAATATGGAGTGATGAAAATCGAATGCTTTGGCTAAGATCAGCTGAAACGAAAGTACTTTGGGCTTAAGTCTATTTTTTTTAAAGAATGCTTAAAAGTCAAATGAAAGAAACAACTGTAACATGAAACCGATGATAACATTATAATGAACAAGTGAAATAGAATTCCAATCATGATCTGAGAACCAATGCTTTAAATTTTTCATTAAAAAAAGGGGGGAAAAGGTTTCCTTTTTTTTCGAAAACAGAAGAAAAAAAAAGCTTCAAGCTTTATGAACAATAACATTCATTCCAAACAGAATTAAAGCAAAGACAAACAAAAACATCATAAGAAAAGAACCCAAACAGCAGAAAAAGAAGAAGAAAAAAACCCAGAAATTTTCTTTCGAAGAAGAAAACTTACAGAGTATTAGCATGTTGGATATCAGCTTCAAGCACTTTCAGAGAGTCCTTGAAAGACTTTCGCATAGAAGCTGCGTACATCTCCCCCACCCAGAACAAAACACAAATTCCGATCAATCACCCACCAAAAGAACCCTAATATCCTTCTCCAAACTGGCTTTATACCAGGCTTTGGCTCTCTCTCTCTCTCTCTCTCTCTCTCTCTATGTATCTCTCTCACTCAGAGTGGGTGGTTCTAGGTGGCGGTGACAGCGACCTCTATTCTCGACGTGAAAGTGAAGGCAAGAGTGCTAAAAGTGGACACGTGGATTATCCTCTATCGTGGAGCGTTTAAAGATAAATAAAAAATAGTAATTGGTGGGACCCTAAAAACGAGAGAGTCCGTGACGCGCCCTTATCCGATATGAAAATGTCCGCTTTATCTTTGCAACAATCTTATCTAATCTATTTAATTTAGTTGTAATTGTGAACGTTTGGACATTTTCTTTTGCCTTTTGGAGTGGCTTCGTTCTGTCTCCCACTTTCGCCTTTGCTTTGGTAGTTTTTGCTCTTTGCCCGCTCAATTAAGGTGCTAGAAACAAGTGTAAAATGGACGGATTTTGGTTATTGGCTATTTGGGCTTTGATTGGGTTGGAAATGGTGGCCTTTGGTTAAATGGCAATGAGTTGAGCATGGGTTAGAATTATGATTCATGGGCCAATCTGTAGACAAGTGATCAATCTCCATCTGTGGACTGATTAAAAATCCATTTAAGTCCGTTTTGAGTAGTTAAATCACAAATTTTGTCCTAAAAAAGTCCGTAGACTAAATGGACCAATCCACGAAACTTCGGTTCATTCTCAACCCCTAGTAAAAAGTGTCAAATTATACAAAAATATATATATTAATGAGATTTATATATCGACAATACACACTAAATAAATTTTATACATATGTAGTTTCGTTTAAACTAATGTTTATAAGAGCTGATAACTTTTTCTAGAGAAGTAGAAGTAAAGATGGAGATGTAATCTGGTTCAAATATCAAATTCTGTCCATTTTTAAAATGTTTTCCGACACCTAAATCAACAAATATATATATATATATATATATATATATATATATATATCTGAATATGTTGCAACGCATGAGTATTTCTTTTTTGTCATCCTTTTTTAATGTTTGAATAATCTTAAACACTTGAAGCTCGATGTTTCAAGGGATGATAACTCCCACATCAACGAGTCGATATTTCTTATTTATAGAGTTAAAAAATTTTGTTGATGATATATATTAAATAATTATCAAGACAGAACTTGTAAAGATTTTTTGTATTCAATTTATATCTTATTATAATAAACCAAACGGGGCTGGGCCTGATAAAAAAAATATGGGGTCAGGCTCAATTCGTTTTAAATACTTTTTTTTTATCCAAAATTCGTTTTAAATACTTAAAAGACCAATTTATCCATAAATCTATCGTAACTTACGAAAATAGCCTCTTAGTTCGAAGTCCCGATGTCGCTGGATCAGATCAGACCAAACCTCAAGCTGTTGTTCCAACTGTGATAACTACTAAAACTGCTCGGACAAGAATTTCCTCGTATCTCCCAAAATGAAAACCTTAATTTTTAGAACTCCGATTAAATTCAAAATCTTAAACTCCCAAATTTCGCCTTCGATTTTCCCCTTCCATGTTCCATCACGAGGAAATGCAAGGTTCCTTCACTTTTCCCGTAAACAATGCTTCCAAATCCGCGGGAACCTCAGTGTCTCTCCCGCCAAGGCTGTTATATCGGCTGAATCCTCGAATTATGGCGGGTGGGACGTTTATGAACTCGGTAGTTGGTCTACTAACTCCGGTGAGTCAACTCAGTTGCGTGATTTCTTTGTTTCTATCGGAATTGACGATAAGAAACTTGTATTTATGTTTTTATTCGGGTTTGTTTGTGCCTTGGCGATTTCTAGGGTTAGAGTCTCTACAATTATCGTATTTCCAGCTTCTGTTTTGGTTTTTGGTATTGGGTTTTCATTTGGGTTTGTTAAAGGAGGGAGTTTCAATGAGCTAAGTTTAAGTAAGAGAAAGTCAAAGGACGAGTTTTTAAGAGTTTACGGTGAGAAATTAAGGAATTTACCGGATTTTTTTGATGGGTTTGATGTTAAAGTTAATAATTTGAAGAATAATATACAAAGAGCTATTGACTCTAACAGAATTAGTGTAGGTGATTTGGAGAATTATGCTAGTTTAGTGGAATCGATGAGGGCATCGGCTTCAAGTGCTAGAGACGTTGTTGAAGCTTCTATGGATAACGTGGGCAACTCTTATAGAGAGAACCAGAAACCTTCAGGTAGAAAAAAGGAGGCTGGTGAAGTTGGGTTTGAGTTGTTACACTTTCTTGGGAGTTTGTTTGGTGAAAAATCAGTAGCTTCAAAGCCTAATAAAGTAAAAGATGATGTTAAGTCAGACAGTGTGGATACTGATTTAAATAATCGAACTCGAGGAGATGTTTCATTGCCTGTTCTTGAAGATAGGGTTTTTAGTTCACCTAATAACAGTAAAGGAGTTTCATATCAGGGTTTTGCTCAAGATTCTTTGAATAAGTCTGTTTTAAATCGAGATAGAGATAGGAGAATAGATATTGAGTTGGAGAATGGGAAAATAGGGTCTGATTTTCTGGGTGGAAGATCTAAGAGATTTGTTGATGGTGAAGAGTATAGTTATGAGAGTAACAGAATGCAGTTTGTTGATACGCATGACATTTCTTTCAACACAAATCATGGCAATGAGAGTAAAAGATGGAAATCCGATGATAATCTGCTTGATTCTGTAGACTTCAGTGTCCATTTGAAACATACAAAAACTGAAGCTTCATTTATACACAACCAGTTGCACCAGAAATCTAGTAGATCTTACAGGTCTTCCTACAACCCAGAGAAGGGTGAGAACGAAGCATATGGAAAGAGGCCGTGCTATGAGGATGATTCCCACATGGCTAATCACCTATCTGCAGATGAGAATGAGATCTATTCTTCTTCATCATCAAAGTTTGCAGATGATGTGGTCTTCGATAAGTATCTTACAGAAGGTAGTGGCCTTCTGAGAGAAGCCAAAGAGTGTATGAGGGGTAGACATGATGAAGAGCATGTAGAAGTGATCTTGAATAAGTCTGCCATGTTGCTCTCTCAGGCCATCGCAATGAAGCCCATGAGCCTTTTGGCCGTTGGCCAGTTAGGTAACACTTATCTTCTTCACGGAGAATTGAAACTACATGTCAGCCGTGAGCTGAGAACTCTTCTTGCTAGAAATGACCCCATAATTGGTGAGAGGCCACAAGGAAGAGCACTTAGTGGACTAGTTGATCAATTTTCCAGTAGAGATAAAATTGTATCTCTCCTAGTTAGTGCTTGTGAAGAGTGTGAAGAGCGCCTTGTGAGGGCTGGCCGAAAATATCGGCTAGCATTATCAATAGATGGAGATGATGTGAGATCCCTGTATAATTGGGGTCTTGCTTTGTCTTTTCGTGCACAGTTGATTGCAGACATAGGACCGGTATGCATTTCCTTCAACTGCGGTTTAATTTGCTGTCTGTTTTATAAATTTTATTGGTCAAAAGGGAAACAATTTGATCAACTTTATGATGGCTGATCTAAATCAGGCATCGATCATTTACACACACACACACACACACACACACACACACACATACATATATATATATATATTGCGGGGTTGGCTTTGCTGGAGGCTTACAATTGTTTGTTGCAGAATGTTTTAATGTTGGATTATATCTTTCCAATTTCAGGAAGCAGCTTTTGATGCCGACAAACTATTCTTAGCTGCAATTGATAAATTTGATGCCATGATGAGTAGAGGCAATGCTCATGCACCTGATGGTATGTCTAAGTTTTTGTGTCAGGCTTAGTGCTACATCAGAATGTTGATATGTTAACTGAATTAAACTCCTATGACCATTGACAACTGATTTACAGCCATCAATAATTTAACTCAAATATAACCACAAAATAGATTGTATTCTGCAATGTGTTAATTAAAGTTGTTTTTCACTGAGTTAAGAAAACCATTTAAGACTTAAGCTCCAACTGGCATTGAAATGTTGAAGTCCCTTAAATTTATCTGACCACTTGGCTGAGTGTCTACATCATTACGTTGTTCCGCATATTTCAAGGATTATAGGAATAGAGCGGTCCCTATTTGCTGGTTGACAAGTGTAGTTTAATATACATTGAATGAATGGTGAATGTGGAACTCCCCTTACTCTTGCATATGTTTGAATTACAGCCCTCTTTAGATGGGGAGCCATATTGCAGCAAAGATCTCGCTTGAGGCCTAGTAATAGTAAAGAGAAGGTGAAGTTGCTACAGCAGGCGAAGAGGTTATATGAAGATGCACTCCATATGGACTCCAAAAATCTGCAAGTAAGAGATGCCTTGTCATCTTGTATATCTGAGCTCAACTATAGGTATTTTTAGTCATTATGATAGCAGTCATAATAACTTCAGCAATTCATTCTTTCTAAACTTTCTCTGCTCGCCCTGATTTTTGGTATGCTTATTTTCTTTCTTGTGCAAAACACCATGTGCATGGCTTCTTGTCATCATTGTGTAAAATAAACAATAATATTGGTAATCAGAAAAAATATTAAAAATACAATCTCTAATGATTTTCTTGCATGTCATGCAATTAGCTAACGGGAGCACAGCACCAAGCATCAGCTGGGCTCGCGGACACTGGCAATTTGCTGTTAAATTCTGTTTACCGTAGGAATGTCCTTAAAGGATCCATTGCTTCAAATATTTAGACATTCTTGGATGATGTTCTTTTATATGGTTTCTCGAGTTTGATATCGCTTTTGGTTTTCAAAAGATCTGGTTAATGTTTATCACGGAAGAATACTACTGTATAATAAAAGGTCCAATTAATGAAATAAACATCCTCGATTTCTCGAATTCAAAACCAAACTACATACAGCATGTTTTTAGCCGCTAGCAAAATTTATGAATCTGTTTAATATCTGGCAAAGCTTGGAACAAAATGTAACAAAGCAGTGAGAAAACTCCTGTCCAACAGGATTTGTTGAAAGGTCAAATACCATTAAACCCAAAAGCCATTTCCCTTTCTTAACTCGTAAAGATCTGCATTCGGCCATTTACTTTCAGGTTGATTTTCCTTTAAGATTCTGATTCTGGGTCTCCCTGAATTAGTACATTTGAATCATATCACCAAATATAAGTTTACTTTTGGATTTCTTAGTATTTTTGGTGTTATATTCTGGAGTCCTTCAACACCACCCTAAGCCATAATGCTCAGGCGCTCCCGGAAAACTTTCATCATTCCGGCAAAGGTAACAATCCCGGCTAAAGTTCCATCCTCTTCGACAACCCACACATAACTTACACGGTGTGCAAGAGCCTGAATCATCACTGCCACCAACGAGCTCCATGGATAGCAGACAATTGCTTCTGATCTTCTCACCACCCGAGCTGAATACCCTCCTGACCTCCCACTCCTCCCCACCCCAAACTCCTCATCCGACGAAGAGGAACAAGAAGATGAAAATGAAGCTCCTGAAGAAATCCCTGAATCTTCTTCCATCAGTTCCAAAGCTTGCTCTAGATTCCTCTCTTGCAACCTCTCTTTCACCAGCTGAACTAAATCCTCCGGCGGCCCACCGCAGTCTATGTAAGCCATCAAGTCACCAGCTGAAAGGGTGGCAATGGCAGCTGCAACACTCTCATCGCAAGAATTCAGAGTGAATGGCGAAATTTCGCCAATTAACTTGTCGTCAGAGTCGACAATAGCAACTGAAGTTTGCATCTCAAGGGACTGAGCAATTAAGGGTAAGGCCAAAGATGCCGGGTGATCGTAATGGACGGCCAAGATGCTCTGGGTATCGATGATGTTAAGCGTGTTGATCGGATTAATAGGAGTGGGGCAGAAAAAGCCAATGGAATTGAGAAGGTAACGAATTATATCTTCCTGAGTGAGCCAACAATACTGGCGGTTGTTATGAAGGGTTGAATCACAGACAGTTTTCTGCAGAAGCTTTTTTCTTGAATTCTTGGTGCCGATCTCTAATGGTATCACGAGATTTTGTGCTCCTTCCAGAATCAAATCTATGGCCTCCACAAAGCTGAAAAGTCATACAATAATCCGATTAATTACATAGAAAAACAAACATATATAACGGATGGTTTTCTTTACCATAACGACAGAAACTGAAAAAATAAATCCTGAAACAGGAAACGAAAACGCGTAATTAAGAAGAAATAACAAACCTTGCGTTAGGTTGTAAATGTCGGACATGGCCGGGAGCCTTAGGAATTAAGACAGAAACTGGAGCCTGAAGAGCAATTACAGGATTCGACAGGTTTTCTTCCTTACATAAGAAGCAAATGATATCCACCATGCAAACTTTGCCTACACAACGACACTCATCGAAACCGGCGTCAACCTTGTCGGCTCCAGACAAATTATGACGACTGTCACAGTTCCAAATACTGATGTAGTTGTCTCCGAATCTCTTCAACGCCGACAACGCGTCGCCAACCGTGGCGGAGATAGAGAGGGACCTCAGCGCAGGCTTCCCAAGGCACAGGTCAGATACCTCACGCGCCAATAAACTAACTGCCATGCACGACGGAATGGAAATGAAAGAGTTTTTTTTTATATATGCTGACGAACTTTTCTAGCGAATACGGTGACTTTAACAAAACTAAAGCAGACTGGAGAAATGTCTCAAGAGATTGTATGATATTTATAGCAAGTTGGTTACCGGGAACACCCGGTCAGCCTTTAACAATATTAAACTATACTAACGTGTCTTATATATATATATATATATATAATATATATGAATAATTATTACATACACTGACAGTAGAATTTTTTTACTCCACAAACAACGTTAAGATCGTGACACATGTCTTATTTTATTTATTTTAATATTTTTATAAGACACATGTCATAATCCTAATACTGCTTGTGGAATAAAAAAACTCCACTGTCAATATATGTAATAATTATCCTATATATATATATTTTGAAACCTAACGTGTCTTATATTGGATATTCATTGCAGTTGTGTTCAACTGAATATCAAATCTAACCTAAATATACATGTTGTCGTCAAACTCAAAATCAAAACCAGAATTCTGCAATAATTCCAAACTAATTCAAATTTACGGCGGACTAGGTGGGCAGCCTGTTGTTACTTACTTTAGATTCAAGATCTGTCAAAAATAAAAAATTGCAAAGGACACCGGAATTTAATTTAGGAAAAGTGTTATAACTTTCAAGTTAGTAAATATTTAAAATAAAAATTATGTATAAATTAAGTCTAGTAAACTTAGTGATTTTGAAGTAATATGCAGGTATCTTGATATATTTTATATGATCTTACCAAATTGTATTTGAGAATTATTAAGTTTATGTATTCATGTTAAACCTTTTATCCAATGAAACTTCGTATCTTTGCATGAATTTGGTTCTAAGTCTTGGTTTAAAATTGAATTATATGACTTAAATTAAATATGATATGATACAATAAAAACAGACAGCTGGCAGTTAACAGACCAGTGTCTGTAACCAAAAAAAAGATACCAGTTGTAGATAGGTCCAGAAATTATTTAACGTTGGATGTTTCAACTACACAGAATCGTATGTGAACACGATTCATGTAGTCGTCAGCATTCATTGTACGAACTGCTCGTTTTGTTTGCAGGAGATTTTTTTATAGATGCATCGATGCAAAACTTTTATCGGATGGATTTTCCAACAGTTACATCATTTATGATTCTTTCTGTGGGTAATTTACTGGATCCTTCAGCTGACTGACAACTGTCGGTGTGCTGAGTACTCCATTGATTCGAGCTCATGATACCTGTAACTCAAGACTGTTTAGGTTTTGCTTTAATATAAATAAATCAAATTATTTGTAAATTTTTTAATTTTAATTTGATTATTTAAATTTTATTTTTTTTATTTTCAAATCGATTGAATTTAAATTATTTAAATAAAAAAATAAAATTCAAATATTTTAGCATTTAATTTAAATGATTTACAAATTTAATCAAATTTTTTTAATATATTAATATTATTTTATTATTTTATTTATATAATATATAATTAAAAATTATTTTTTTTTGTCAAATTTAAACTTATTAACTCAGATTTGAACAGTTCAAGCTTGTCTAATTCAAATCTTTTATTAAATTATCCCGATTTAACTCGTGTTCCAGTAATGAATGAGCTCGATTTTCTGGCGAAAGAATTCACTGCTCAGTCATCAATGCCGAAAAGCTCAGCGAACTAGTCACAGCCACAACTGAGACTTCCAGCCTTTCTGGCCTAGTACTGGCCACGTACTCTTATTTATTATGTTGCATCAAATCGAAGCTTCTCTACCACATAACGTCACAATTCCTAAGCTGAGTTTTCAGCCCACTGTCACACGTTGCAAAAAAAAAACAACTGCAAACTGTGTGCCGTATATTAATCTTTTGAATCTGGTACTGCAGTCATCTCATTTCCTTCAGCAACAACTCAGCTCAGCATCGGGGATTTTTCCTCCATATAAAATTATTTTTAAATGAATAATAATTAATTAATTTTTTAATAATATAATTTCGCAAAGTAATTTTTAAAAAAATATATATGCTAACTTGAGATTTAGTTTTATAACATCCTCCTTTCTTGTACAGTTACTCCAATCGTAACCATGTCAATACGTCACTAAGTGAGCAACATGATTAGTCGTTAAAATATAATAACCTGCTTAACTTCTGGGCCATGCACCATCCATATTTAAGGTTATTAATTAAATTTAATGAGGAGAAATAAAATATAGTTATGTTTCTTTTCACTTTGTAACTAGCGTCCACAGACTTTATAAAAGCTGTACTACGTGTAAATGTGTAATATAATGTGGGGATTATGTTAGTTTTCTTTATAGCTTTCATATCTTATCCATATCTAAATGAGTCAACTGGTAGATTATTTTACTTGATTTTTCCTGAAATTTAAAGCCACGAATCATTGAAGGACAGAGATCTAGTTGTTCAGTTCTTAAAAACGAAAAACACGACAATCCTTTAAAAAATAATTGTGTTATTATATAAAATTTGAATTCAAATTCAAATAATTTTAATTTTTACTTACATTTAAAAAAATTGCTTAAAAAAAGAAACAAGCAATTATTTTATTACATATTAGGGTACACGTTGGTCAAAAATTTTTTTTTACATCAATGATATTGCAAAAAAAAAAAACCACACATTAAGACATTAACACTTGAAAATGGGCTTAATTGGACTATGAACAACATTGTCAATGAAGGTTGGAGTAAGTAGATAAGGTTCAGATCTTATGCAAAACACCAAGGTTCGAATTCTCACGATTTTTTATTGATAAACAATCTATAAGTTCAAAAAATTTGCAGATAAAAATTAATTGATCCATAAATCTCAAAATGTTCTATGTGCGAAAACTATAGTGGAGATCAATTCAAAGTGGGAATTATGGAGACAAACATTGGAATAAAAAAAATTTAAACTAAGCAAAGTGAAGACTAAATACATGGAGTGTAAATTTAACTCTAACCGAATGGAAGAGTATAATGTAGTGACGTTAGATGGGGTGGCGATACCTAAGCGTTAGCGGGACCATTTTCGACATCTGGGATCAATAGTACAGATGGATGGAGAGATTGATGGTGATATGACCTATAAGATCCAGGTTGGATGGAGTAAGTGGAGAAGTGCTACAGGTCTGTTGTGCGATAAAGGAATTCCTATATGGTTGAAAGGTAAGTTTTATAGGACAGTTGCTATACCAACATTATTATACGGTAGTGAATGTTGGGCGGCTAAGAGGCTACATACACAAAAAAATGAATGTAACAGAAATGCGAATGTTGCGGTGGATATGTAGATATACAAGAAAAGATAAAATGAGTAATGAAGATATTCGTAAGATGGTTGGAGTGATACCTATCGAAGATAAGATATGTGGAAATCATTTACGTTGGTTTGGACACATAAGACGTAGACCTGTAGATGCTCCAGTTAGGAGAATCGAGGCTATGGATGTTGAGAGAAGAGTTAAGACTAGAGGAAGATCGAAAAAGATTTGGAAGGAAGTAGTTTGGAAAGATATGAAGGTTTTAGAGTTAGATGAGCAAATTACCTTGAATAGGAATTTATGAAGAAAGAGAATACATATGAACGATCTAACGTGAATTCAGATATTTGTTCATATAGCCTACTCCAATCTCTTGGGATAAAGACTTTGATAATAATGATAATGATGATGATGATGATGATGATGATGATGATGATAAATCTCGAAATGGTTTTGTGGTTTGCCTTATTCTTAGAGATAAGATAATCTCCTCTCTTCCAAACCCTTTATTCAACTAAAAAAATTCAACAACATTTTCTAATGTGTAAATAACTTTTAACTAGTGAGGCTCATCAAGAGTTGAGCCACCTGAGCGATAGCCAATGCCCCAACAAAATTTTCAGATAAGATGTGACATTCACCGATCTTTACTACATTCAGTGATAAATTCCAGCGTCCTTTCTTTTACTAGAATTTCATCAACATTGATAAGGGAAAATAAGCAAAAGGAAAATTTAAGGTTTCTTAAGATACCAATGAAAAACATAATTGATATTTTAAGGAATTTTGTTGTATATTTGTTTTTTTTATTTATTTATGTTTTATTACTAACCATGTTATGATTACTTGATGTGCTCAAGTGATTACTTAGTAGCATAAAATGATTTTAAGTTTGAATAGTTTTAACTAAGGGGTCATTTGAGATTGTTTTTTGTGTTTTGTTTTATGTTTCTTGTTTTTTAAAATTTTTGCTTTTGTTTTGTTTTCAAATTCTGAAAACATGTTTGGTTAATATTGTTACGTATTGAAAATAAATATTTAAATTGATTTAGATATAATAATTTAATTTACAAAATAAAATTTTAAAAAAATAAATAAAAATAATATATTTATTAAATAATATTATTTACATAAATATTAAATATTAAATAATATTATTTTATACTATTTACTACTAATATTAAATATTTTAATTTAATCTTATTAAAATTTAATATAATTTAAATAATATTTTAATTAAATATAATATTAAATAAAATAATTGAAATCAAATAATATTAAATAATTTTTTAATATTAATTTTTATTAGATAATAATTTAGATTATTAAAATTCTAAATTTATATATTAAATAATAATATGAATTAATAATTATAAATTTTATTAACAATATTATTTTATTTAATTTTAATAATATTAAATAATATATTTAACTAAATAATTTATAATAAATTATATAGTTATTAAAATATATTTATTTAATATAAATAATATTATTTAATGTTAAGTATTCACTTATTTAATAATATTAAATTATTTGATAGTAGTAATGATATATTTTAAATTTAATTTAAAGAATATAATATTAAATAATAATATTCTTTAGTAAAATAATAATTATTTATATTGGATAATAGTACTTAGCAATAATATTAATTATTAACATATCAAAATTATAATAAATGATATTATTTAAAATATAATATATTCAATAAATTATTATACAAATTTAAATTAAATAATATTATAATATTATAGTTTAATAAAATTTATATTTAATTTATTTTTACATTTTCAACTTTTCTATATTAAATAAAAATATTAATTTTAAAATATATTATATTTTAATTAAATAATATTTTATATTAAATTTACTATTCTTTTACTTAAAAAATTTAATTTAATTTTGTATTTTTTATTATGAAAAATATTAATATTATATTAACATATAAATACTATTCACTTATGAACAGTACTATAAATAAAAACATGTTTTCAGAAACAATAGAAACAATAAATTCTTGTTTTCAACAATTTTGAAAATTTTTATTTTTATTTTCGTTTTTAAAAAACGGAAACATATTGCCAAACATGTGTTTATACTGCTGTTTTCTAAAAAATTGAAAACAAAAATAAAAAACAGGAAACGAAAACAATACCAAACAACCTCTAAAATATCTATATCTCTAATTTCATGTTAATTTCAAACTTAGAACAAAATTACATTAAAACAATTTTAATTTTTTTACTTTAAATTGGATTTTTGTTATCATGAAATTTTTTATATAAAAAACAGCATAAAACTCGATTTTCAAACTCACATAACTCTTATATTATAAAAATAAAAAAATACATCCACTTAAAACAATATTTATATTAAATTAAATTTTAAATTGCATTTTAAACGTTGTAAGTAAAGCTCAGCCAATTTCTTTTTCATTTATTTTAAATTATATAACAATCACGTATTCACGTTGACATAATCTTTGAATTTAGCTAGTGAGTAGGCATTGATCAAGCCTGGCGAATCGTCATACCATGCAAGTAGGTACGAGTGCTTTAATTTTACATCAAAAACAATTGTCAATGAAAATATAAAAAATAATATTGCATCAAAACCAAAAATGAATGTCATTGAAAATATAAAAATAATATTGCACATTTTGATAAGGGTTTTATATATATATATATATGATGCATTAACAGTATATGATTTTTATATACTGTCAATATATTAAAAGTTGACATTTCATCAATATATAAATTAAAAAAATAATAAATACTTAAAAATAGATACAAATAAAATTTCTTTAATTTGTTAATAAGAGCTTATTAATGAAATTTCCACTTCTTATGCATTGACAATGTATAAAAATTATACACTGTCAATATATTATATATAATTCCATTAAATAAATCGATTTTTTGGGAAAAAATAATGTCTATGTTATTGTTAGTGTATACTCTACAAGTCAATTGAAATTGGATTACCTAATTTTAAAAGGTCCAAAAGTCCCAATCTGGTTAGACTCAGTTTAAGACCTTTATGATTTTATTAAGAGGTACTATATAAATAACATTAAGTCTAAAAGTTAGATAGAATGTTCTTTAATAGCCTCTTTGTCTCTTCGAGTTAACACTCACAAAACAATCCATTTTCTTCTCCCTGTGCCACCGGCTACTCATTGTCTTAGGCAAAGATCCTGTTTTGTGTGCTACTTATATGAATACCATTAGAGAGTTTCTCTCAACTAAAAGATACGTTTTAACGATAAATCGATAGCTGTTATTAGGTTTCTATATTCAAAAGTTTAATTTTTCTACAGAAACAACAAAAAAAACTATTAGATTCTATCTCAAAAGTTATCTTTTTATTTTTTAATCCGTTATTTATTTATATATATAATATAATAAATCGAAACAACAAAATCTTACCGATATATTATACGGAGTTTAGGAGCAATCAGAAGCTCTGCTGCGTCAGCGCTGACGTTTACCGAATTCGACCTAACGTGGTCCCTGAAAATCTTACGTGGCTTTCTACAGGACAAAAACAAAAAGAATGGAGCGGTGCATCGGGTGCCCAAGCTACCAGTCAGGTTAAGGACACGTGTGGATGATAATCAATGATGACTTCCGCGTATAGGACGCGCTTGGCTTCAAAGAAGATCCAACATACAGCTGTTACAGAGGTGAAGCCAAACAAGTTGTTGTCACATCCGTATAAGTAACCGTAGTACTGTATTCATCTGTACGAACGCTGAATCAAGTGCCACGTAATCATTGCAACACGACATTTGTCGATTTGGAGACAATGAATGCTACCGTCTGTGTTTTTCTGGTAATTGTTGAATGGTAAAGAAGAGAAACGGCTAATGTTTCGACTCTCGTCGCTGTCAATCATACGATCATTAGTTACGAAATGATCAAACAAATGAAAGAAAGAGGAAGAAAATGGCAAGTTTGCAACGAAGACCCGGAAAGTCAAACTCTCCTTTTCATATTCTTATCTTGAATTTCATAAAATTTTGCTAAGTGTTGCAAAACATGAGGTGGATTATGTTGTCCACGTCAATGTAATGTTGTTAAACTTCTATTATGAGTTGCATTGAGTAATGGGTTAATGCAGCTTTCTCTTTTTTCAATTTGTTGTCCTGTGTGCTTTGTGGTCCAAAATGCGAATAATTATTTGATTAAATGATAGATATATGAATTTTAGTAAAAAATATGATATTTTTTCAATTAAAAAAAAAAAGATGAGGACAGAAAAGAGTTTAAATGCTAAGATTTGAATCTTAAACTTACTTAATGCCACACTATATGAGTCATTTTAGTTAAACTTTGAATTTTTATTTGGAATAATAGCAAAATATATCTTCAATATTTTTGCATAAAATAGATATAACATTTTAGCGTTTTTATTGCTTACAAATTAATCTATAAACTTTTATTTTATTTCAAATAACTTTTAATCTATCAAAATCATGCAATTTAAGTTTAAATTTGTCTAATAATAATATTAACTTTTATTTGTTTTTCATAAATAACATGCCATGTGGCAATCCATAAAAACTATCTAATTCAATTGTCATATAAAATATCTAAACAATCATTAACGTGATTTAATAAAATTGAATTTAATTGTGTTATTTTGAAAGGTTTAAGATTTATTTAATGTAAAATAAATGTTTTTTTGTTGCTTTCCATTTGTAGAGGATGGAGTGCCCTGTAGGGTAATGTAAAATAAGTGTTTATAAATTAATTTGTATACAATAAAATGTTAAATGCTTTTTTTGTATAAAAATTTGATGATATATTTATATATTAAACCGATTCTTTATTAACTAATTTTTTCTATAAGTGGCGCTATTTTATTGCTATTAGCTAGTGTAAGAAAAGAAAAAGAGAAAGAAGGAAACGTATAGAAATCTTTTGTTAATACTAACTGGTATTCCTTTTATGTTGCAACAATGCCTTTATTTAAGCCCCCCCAAGTACTAATTAGTAGTTTGAATGTTATCGTTCCCTCACAAACGAAAGAACAAGTTAAACAACACAAACAAAAATCGAGGAACACATCTACAGATGAACTGTTGGACCCATTGGGAAGTAAAGCAAGGATGCTTCTAGTAATCCATGAATTCTTGGGCCTTGTCTTGGAGGCCTGTTGAGCATAATTTTGGAGCAAACATGGCCTAGCCCGGAACATGGGCTAGGTTTATTTGGACGTATGGATCAAATTTAAGTTAGGCCCATGAGACTTTGAAAAGGTGGCCAACAATGATTGCCGTAATACAAAATTTTTGTATTTTATATGATATAAACGTAATTTGATATAATACTAACTTAAAATATATATACAAAATTATCAGATCTAATTATCATTTAGATGTCTTATAGTAGTTAGACATTATTTTATATGGACTCAAGACATAATTTTTTTTTCGGTTTAGACCATCCGGTATCCCCATACCTTTGGTATAGGACTAATCCGAATTCGAGCCGGGCAGGACCCAAAGGGCGGCAAAGCTCTCCCTCAAGAGTTTTAACACAGCTGCATATCCAGGGACTCGAACTCGAGACCTCTGGTTAAACTAGAACAGCCCCCTGCCAGCTGATCTACGTGCTCTTGGGTGACTCAAGACATAATTTAATAATTACAAAACACAGACGCAGTCTAAATCATGATTTAATCAAAATAAAAGTATTATCAGTTTTAATTTTTATTCATGATCGGTTGTTAATATTAATAAATTAACAAAAATTTAATATATTCATGAATTGTTTTGTAAAATATTTTTTTATTTACACCCCTTAAGTAAAAGAGAGTCAAACATTACACCTAATTTCTCTTAAAGTAGATAGCCACAATTAGACCAAACCTTAATTAGGAGATGTTAGATTTGTTTGGTCTAACGATTGTAAAAGGTACAACGTAAGTCAAGTCCAGAGTTCAAAATTTTGGGTCAGTACTCAAATGTTTTACAGGCTATGTTGGCATTCGTTTTCGTTTTTTCAGGAGAGTTTTATCTTCTTGATGTTGTCTTAATATATTAATAAACCACTTGCTTATATAAAAAAAAAGAATATTTCAATCAAAACAGCAGTCAGCTTCATCTCATCAATTTTCTCATTTGAAATTCTCAAAATAAAAGAAGAATCATACAAATGCAACTTCAAATTAGGAGAGAAAAAGAAAAAAAATTAATATAGACAATAAGTTTAACGATATCTTTCTTGATTCCAAGCACTAGATTTCTCTTTGCATATCAATTTCTAGAGTTTTCATTACAGATCTTTTGGATGCTAATCTATTATTAAAATAAAAAAAATATGATGCAAGGGCAGGAGTCTTATTGTACTAGAAAGTCAAGAAATTTGTTGATCTATTCTCAGTTTGAAGTTATATAGATTTTCTTTTATTTTAAAAAATCTCAAATGATAAAAATAGCAATATGAAACTTATTTTAGGTTGTTTTTTATTGAGATTGGAAGGGAAGATACAGATAGTATTTAGGATTATTAAAGGAAGAAGATGCTGACAAAGCATGCTGATAAAGCGTTAATGCTAATATGTAATTCAACTTAACTAAAATTTCTTTATTTAAGAATAAAGTTTAAAAATACTTTATTTTGAGAAATAAGATTTTAGAGTACCTTATACACGGGCGTAGCCCCTTGGGGCCCAGTGGGGCTTAAATATAAAAATTTTAATATTATAATTATATAAATAATATTTTATATTTACAAAATTTTATTCAATATTTTTTTTATTTTATGTGCTTTAGTATTGATTTTTAAGGTTGAAAAAAATTACGATTTTATTATAAAAAATGTTTGAGATTTGAAAGTATAAAGCGTATCCATTAATTTATTCATTATTGACATTAATATTAATTTTATCTGTTGTTATGTAAATAATACATTTTCAACTATGAATATGTTAATTTTTATTTATGTAATCGAATGATTAATTAATAGTTAAATGATAAATTCATTGTATACTTTGAAAAATATATATTTCAAAATATTGATAACGAAACTATTCAAAAATATAAAGTCATTGTTAAAAGCAATTAAATTTTTTAAATAATTATTATTAGATACATTGAAGCCTCCACTAAATAAATTTGTTTGCTCCGTCACTGTATAAAAAAAAAAAACTCATGTAAAGGGTATAATGCTAAAAGCTTGAACTTTGATTTTTTTTTTTTGATTGGAAACGATGATTGAACTTTGATTTTATCTTTGGATATTTATAATTCAACAATGGAAAGCTTACTAAATTTTACAGCAAAATGCAGAAGAAAAGAGTTAGGTAATATGTCGGCACACAGCCGAAGTCCAGCCCACATTAGCGCTTAGCAGGCAGGAACAGAGATCTCTCTCTTTCCGCTGGCGACTTCCCCGGTCAACTTTCAATCCGGGCCTCCACTGTTTTCATTCTTGCCGTCGTCCCACCCAAAATTCACACTTCCACTCCATAAATTCCCAAAAAGAAAAAGGAATTGCTCTGCTCAGCTCAGCTCCCCCAAACCCAACCCATCTTTAACACCTGGAATCGGCCTTTTCTCTCTCATACTTCACATTTTCTTTCTTTTGCTTTTCTTTTCTTTTCTTTTGTTTGTTTTGTTTCCTCACGCAAACCCTAATCCCCGAGAAAAAAAAATTCCCCTTAATCCCAAAATCCACACTTACCCCACTAAGACAAACACTCACTTATACAAACTCTCTCCCTACAGTGCTACCTGTCGCCTTCAGTTGCGACTTTTGCACCACTCAACTCGCATTTCTCTTTCTCTCTCTTCCGTTTGTTCTCCTTTTGCCTTTTTATATAAATATAAGGGGATTTAGGGTTTTGTTTTTTCTTCGCTATGAATCAACAGCCAGGTGCTGGCCATAAAGACCCAGAGGAAGAGACCGTGGCTCAATCGGTTGACTCTGCTGTTAAGGCTGGTCCGGAGAAACCGGTTGCTTCTGAGCCGGTTGTTGTCGCTGCAGAGCAGGAGGTTGTCGCTGCATCGGAGAAAACGGAGGATACAATGGAAGACGATCAAGTTAATCCGGCTACGGTGTTCTGCATTCGCTTAAAACAGCCTAGATCCAACTTGCAACATAAAATGAGTGTCCCGGAGTTGTGCCGCAATTTCAGGTCTGATTTCGAGTTCAATTCAGTAATTCATGGTGAACTTTGCGATTTGCTTTTTATAATGTGTTTTTTCTTTGTTATTTCAGTGCTGTTGCTTGGTGTGGGAAGTTGAATGCTATTGCTTGTGCATCTGAAACTTGTGCTAGAATTCCAAGGTTAGCCACCTGTTTTATTTTTTTCCAAGTGAAACTGAGAGTGATGATGAACTTGATGGTCAGAATGAAGCAATTTTTTTTTTAGAAAGATAAATTTCTCTTGAATTTTTTTATGCTATGTTTCGTCATATGGTAGACTCTAGAATTGTTTGGAATTCATGTTTCTTAGGAACACTAATGTTTTGTAAAACTCATTTATTCCATACCCTTTTTTCTTGTTTGTAGTTCTAATGCAAATTCACCATTTTGGATCCCCATACATATTGTGATCCCAGAGCGTCCGACTGAGTGTACAGCGTTCAATGTCATAGCAGGTTGGTTAAATCTACATTTTCAGCGTGTATTTTTGTAGTTCTAAAGTATTGTCATTAACGGCCAAGCTGAATATCTTCACTCATGTAGTGGTGCCATAGTGTCACTTTCATATTGTTAGATACATCTTGCTATCAATCTTTATGGTTACAGAAGCTCTTTGTATTAGTGTAAGCATGATGATGAGTATGTGTCATTCCACATCTTTATTTATTTAACACGGTTGTGGTTATTGCCATCATTGTCATACCTGCTTAACAAGTATCAGCTCTGACTCTATTAATATGTCAGGTGCAAAATTGTATATATAATTAGTTGCCCTGCACACTTCTTGCAGATTCTCCTCGTGATTCTGTTCAATTTATTGAATGGTCACCTACTTCTTGTCCCCGTGCCTTATTGATTGCGAACTTCCACGGGAGGATAACCATCTGGACTCAGCCGTCCCAAGTAAGTTTAGTTCATTAGTTTATTTTTTTCAAATGTTGAAGTGACCACCCTTTTAGTCCTTAGCATATCGCTGTTCTCCATATAACTCCACTTCATACTGACAACCTTGGCTTTTTCTTAAGCTTTCTGTCACTTGGTATTTTGGTTTACCTTTTGCTCATTTGTGATCATAGATCTTACCTTGGCTTAAAATTTGATGTTTAAATGCAGGGTCCAGCTCATCTGGTATGTGATGCTAGTTGCTGGCAGCGTGAGCATGAATGGCGACAGGATATAGCGGTTGTTACAAAGTGGTTGTCAGGGGTGTCTCCGGTCGGTATTTTTGTTGTCTGCAAAGTTGATATCTGGAAAAATGGATCTTTGAGGCATGACTTATCATGTAATTTATGAAACAAGAGGTTTAGAAAATAATTTTCTCTATATCTTTGACATACAGTAGAGTCTATTTTATAGAAGGAGAACTATTCTAAAATGGACACAATTAATTCTAGGAATGAAAAAACGGGAAACTACCAAAAATAAAAAATCAGAAAATTGACCCTAATCAAATCCCAATAATTCTGGGATTTTCCTAATCTTTCCAACAATTTATGCTTGCATTACAATTTTTTTTTTGCTTTTGTCTTTATCACTATCCTTAAACTTCTCGTCATATGTAAAAGTGATAGTGATGGATCTCCTCTCTATCACTAAAGCCTCCAAATGAAAAGAAACAAGCCGAGAACGGAACATTCTTCATGTTGTTCCCTTATTAATATTCTTTTTGATTCTTTCAACAGATACCTTCTGCTCATTGTGCTCTGTTTTGTCCTTATTACTGTAATCTTGGTGATCTGATCACATGCACTATTGCTTTATGTGTTTTAATAATCAGTATAGGTGGCTTTCCTCGAAGTCCAGTAATCCTGCAAATTCGAAGTCAACTTTTGAGGAAAAATTTCTTTCTCAGCAATCTCAAAATTCAGGTTTGTTGCTTCTTTATTTAGTGTTTGCTTTCTGGCTTGCCAGAGAAAGTTCAGGTCTAGCTTTCAATTGTATTATTAGTTGCAAAATGTGCATTGTGGTCTCCTCATGATTGAGCAAGAAGTAAATTTGTCATTCTGAATTTCTAAGGTAGATTAATTTATAGGTGACCATATTCTGCTGTTGATGATGACTTCGTTGGTCTTAGCTCACCAATTGGTCTGTTCTTTCTGTTTTTCTCATTAATATTGTTATAGATATATGAATGGCACTGATCGGTGTATCTGATGAAAAAATGTTTTCTTTTCAGCCAGGTGGCCCAATTTTCTGTGTGTTTGTTCCGTCTTCTCTTCGGGGTCTGTTCAACTTCATTGGTCGCAGTGGCCTCCTACTCAGGGTAGTACACCACGAAAATGGTTTTGCACAAACAAGGGAATATTGGGTGCTGGGCCTAGCGGGATCATGGCTGCTGATGCAATAATAACGGACAGTGGTGCCATGCATGTGGCAGGTGTTCCAATTGTAAACCCATCAACTGTTGTGGTCTGGGAGGTTACTCCTGGCCCCGGAAATGGATTTCAAGCAACGGCAAAGACCAGCACAAGCAATGGGATCCCTCCCTCAGTTAATCCACCCAATTGGGCAGGTTTTGCCCCGTTGGCTGCGTACTTATTTAGTTGGCAAGAATATTTGATATCTGAAGCAAAGCAAGTGAAGAAGTCAACTGATCAAGATTTTAATGATGCGGTATCACTACATTGCTCGCCGGTTTCAAATTTCTCAGCATATGTGAGTCCTGAGGCTGCAGCACAATCTGCAGCAACCACTACTTGGGGCTCTGGAGTTACTGCTGTTGCCTTTGATCCAACTCGTGGTGGTTCTGTAATTGCTGTTGTTATTGTTGAAGGTACTTGTCTGATCTTTTAAGTTAGTTTTTTTAAACTTGTTGCTGTTGCTTGCATATAATGTTTGGTTAATTTGTTCTTTTGCTTCTTGAAGATTCTTTTGTATCAATGAATAATGACTTCTGGTGGCATTTTCGAAGATATTAATCTTTCAACTTGATTAAACTGTTGACAATGTTGAAGTTCCCATAACTTAGTAAATGAGAAAATAAGACTGG
The DNA here is from genome assembly GCA_031772115.1 of Heritiera littoralis. NCBI lineage: Eukaryota > Viridiplantae > Streptophyta > Magnoliopsida > Malvales > Malvaceae > Heritiera > Heritiera littoralis. The sequence continues at coordinate 1,434,920 of JAPDPK010000026.1, read as the reverse complement.
ATGAACCATGGTTATGGCCTGTACCGGCACGTTTAGGTAGTGGTTGAACTAATAGATCATTGGCCTAATAATTGATAATTATTGTCTGTACTTCCCTTTGGATTGAAAGCTTCTTTGCTGTTTATATTATTGGTTTCTGAAAAAGATAGTTCATCCTTTGCCAGCTGTTATTTTTCCATTTCTGAATTCCTTCTGTTTGTGTCTTCTTGTTTATTGAGCAGATCAATCCAAATTACTGATTTCTTATTTGCAGGACAATACATGTCTCCATATGATCCAGATGAGGGTCCTACAATCACAGGCTGGAGAGTGCAACGTTGGGAGTCATCTCTTCAGCCTGTTGTTATCCATCATATATTTGGGAACCCTTCTTCCAATTTTGGTGGGCAGGCACCAATGCAAACTGTTTGGGTTTCTAAAGTGGATACAAGCATACCGCCAACTAATGACTTTAAGAGTCAACAAGCAGCTGCAGCTGGACCAACTTCTGATGCCCGAAAAGCATCCGATTCAAGTGCTGAGAAGGCAAAGAGAGTCAGTTTTGATCCCTTTGATCTGCCAAGTGATGTTAGAACCCTTGCTCGAATTGTTTATTCTGCTCATGGTGGTGAGATTGCTATTGCTTTTCTTCGGGGTGGAGTCCACATTTTTTCTGGTCCAAACTTTACTCCTGTTGATAACTACCAGATTAATGTTGGATCTGCCATAGCTGCTCCTGCCTTCTCTTCAACAAGCTGTTGTTCAGCTTCTGTTTGGCATGACACTGGCAAGGACCGTACAATGTTGAAGATAATACGCGTTCTTCCTCCTGCTGTTTCAAGCAGTCAAATAAAGGCTAACTCATCAACCTGGGAACGTGCTATTGCTGAGAGGTACCAAATTAGCTAATGCCTGTTCAGGTACTGATTCCATGGATCTTTTTTTTTTTTTTAATTAACATTAAGCTTTTGGAGCAGGTTTTGGTGGAGTCTTTTGGTTGGAGTTGATTGGTGGGATGCTGTTGGCTGTACACAGAGTGCTGCTGAGGATAGCATTGGTAAACAGTACTATTATTATTATTATTATTATTATTATTATTATACCTAAGTGCAAATTTTATATCCTTACAATATGCATTTTGCATTACCATCTATGCTTAATTAGCACCTGTTTTTGACAGTTCTTGTCTTTTTTCAGTTTCTTTGAACAGTGTGATTGCTGTCTTAGATGCGGATTTTCACTCTCTTCCTTCTATTCAGCACAGGCAACAGTATGGACCTGTATGTGTTTCCTTGAACTTTATTATTGCTGTATTTGGTTGTCAGTTGCTTTTTATATGATTAATTCTAGTTGGTTCTTATTTCTTAACTTATTTTGTCAACTTGCCAATTATTACGAGGTGAGAAGGAAGTGTGCAGCGTCATTAAAATCTCCTCTAATGAGGCTATCATTCTATCATCATCTTAAAACAGAGCCCTGCCTAGATAGCCTACATATTCTCCTATCTGTCAATTCTATTGCCTTCCCTAGGTTGCGAGAATACAAATGTTGGCTTGGAGGGTACAAAACAGATGTAATAGGAAACTTGAATCTCTTATATTGTCAAAGTTAATTTTTCCAAATGTTTGGGTTGGAGATTCAATATCATCCTTACTTGATAATAGTTTGATTAAATTTTTATTGATTGTATTTACATATTAATTGAGACGTTTTTATACATTGCAGAGTCTGGATAGGATAAAATGCAGGCTACTGGAAGGTACAAATGCCCAAGAGGTTAGGGCAATGGTTCTCGATATGCAAGCAAGGTTATTGCTGGATATGCTGGGGAAAGGAATTGAGTCAGCTTTGGTAAATCCTTCTGCCCTAGTATCAGAACCATGGCAGGCAACTGCTGACACGTTATCTGGTATTGATCATGAAGCAATGGCTGTTGATCCAGCCCTGGTTCAGAGTATTCAGGTCTTGTATCTATTTTTGACTTGCCTTCACATGTATTGAGTCTTTAGTCGTGCTGAAATTATATCTTTTGAAATAAAATGGTGTCCACTGCCCGTTATATTGATAATGTGTCTTTATTTTTCCCTTACCTTGTTTCATGTATATTTGGCAACTTTTCTAGACGGCAGTGTAAGGGTATATGATTGGTGTCTGACGAGGATGTCAGGCTAGTAATTGTTCCCTACTAAAACTGTTTGCATCTTTGCATATCCAAATACTCTATGCCGCTCTACCTCCAGCATTTCTTTCAGCAGGGAGGTTTTCCTATGTTCAGTTAGGTTATACTTCCTATTATTGATGAAATGTACAGGCTTATGTTGACGCTGTTTTGGATCTGGCTTCACATTTTATTACACGTTTGCGGCGTTATGCAAGTTTCTGCCGCACATTGGCAAGTCATGCTGTTACTGCTAATGCTGGCACCAATCGCAATATGGTAGCAAGTCCTACCCAAAGCTCAGCAACTCCAGCAACTAGTCAGGGTCAGTAGCAACGGTCTTTTGATATTGAAAAGGCTTAATAGCCAAATGTGTCCTCCACGTTTGCCACAAAATAGAATTAAGTCATCAACGTTTAAATGCATGGAAATCAGTCCTAAACATTACAAAATAATTGAATTAAGGACATTTCCGTTAAATCCTTTAATTTCCGTTACCCCTATCAGCAATAAAACTTAACGGAAATTAAAGGATTTAACGGAAATGTCCTTAATTCAATTATTTTGTAACGTTTAGGTCTGATTTCTATGCATTTAAACGTTGAGTACTTAATTTCATTTTGTGGCAAACGTGGATGACACATTTGGCTATTAAGCCATATTGAAAATTTATTAGTTTTTTTTTTTGCATTATCGGGTTTATTGCTAAGGAACTTCAAGTCTGATAACCTTCCTGATTTGTAAGTTTACATTTGCTGTATTTATCTGCATAAACCACATTAACATATACCCATGTTTTACAGCTGGTCAAAGCGGTACCACAAGTTCGACTGGAAGCACCCAGATGCAAGCTTGGGTACAGGGTGCTATTGCTAAGATTAGTAGTTCAACTGATGGTGTCTCTAATTCAACTCCAAACCCCATAAGTGGCCCATCTTCCTTTATGCCAATAAGCATTAATACAGGAACTTTTCCTGGAACACCAGCTGTAAGGCTCATTGGGGACTGCCATTTCCTTCATAGACTATGCCAACTTCTACTTTTCTGCTTTTTCTTTCGGCGAGCACAACAACCTCGCTTTGCACAAAGAACTACTGATGCAAATCCACAAAAACCTCAGCCGGGGGCTCCTGGAAAAATGGAGGAGGTCAATTCTGTTTCTGCCAAGCCAACAACTATGGCTAGGCCTGATGAAGCCCAGGGAGCAAGAGCTGGGCAGGTAGTACCTGGAGCTAAAGGTGTCGAGGAAGGTTCTACTGGGCGGTATAAGATGGGCTCTGGGAATGCTGGTCAAGGATACACTTTTGAGGAGGTAGTAACCGAGTATTAATGTTGCTACCATTACCACTATTGCCACCAGTAGTTGTCTCTGCTTAGATATTTGAGTAACCCGTTGGAATATTGTGTTCATATGCTGAAAATTTCGGCCTTAGAAATTATCTTCAGGAGTCTCAAATATCTCTTAAGATTCTGCCTTGAGGAATCAGTGATGGCAGCCTGAGTTGATACCTTGATATAATAAACCTCATATATTGCTATGCAGGTGAAGGTTCTTTTCCTTATTCTCATGGATCTATGTAGGCGTACTTCTGCTCTAGCACACCCATTACCAGCTTCTCAGGTGGGGAGCAGCAGTATCCAAGTGCGGTTGCATTACATTGATGGAAATTATACGGTATTGCCTGAGGTAGTAGAAGCATCACTTGGCCCACATATGCAGGTATGCAGATTTTATCATCTAATTTTATGGAGACCTAGTTACAGCAATGCTGCCAATAATTGTTAGGTAGCTCATAAATGCAGTAACTCATGATTTGTATGGCTGCAGTTAGTGATACGTAGTGATAGAGAAAATAATCTTTGTATGTCTCTCTCTGTAGTTAGTACTGATAGAGCAAATAATTTAGGTATTTATCGCTATGTTTACAAATTCTTCACAATCTACTGAGTGCATAGTAGATATAAGTTAATAAAAGCAGTTGTAAGTAGCATAGTGGAACCTTTATTAGAAAAGTTAAAAAAAGAGAGGTAGCACATGTAGACGTTTGGTACTAATATTGGTTGTCCTAAACTTTGATGTTCTAATTTTTTAGAGCTCCGAATTCCCTTTTTATGTATCTTTGTGCAGAATATGCCTCGGCCTAGAGGTGCTGATGCCGCTGGTCTGTTACTGCGTGAGTTAGAATTGCATCCTCCATCTGAAGAGTGGCACAGACGAAATATGTTTGGTGGTCCATGGTCTGATCCGGAGGATATGGGCCCAATAGATGATAGTCCAAGGCTAAGTAATTCCATTGACTCGCTTGATATAAACTCCTTTGAAAATTCTAAGATCCATTATGGAGCCCAAACCCTCTGGCCAAGGAAGCGCCGGCTGTCTGAAAGAGATGCAGCATTTGGCTTAAACACTTCTGTTGGCCTGGGTGCATATCTTGGTATAATGGGATCTCGACGAGATGTTGTGACAGCTGTGTGGAAGACTGGTCTTGAAGGTGTTTGGTACAAGGTTTGAGATTAACCCTTCATGAACATTTATTCCTTCTCAGTTGTTGGATCTTTAAATTCTGTGTTTGTCTGTGTTGGTTTTACTTGCGCTAGAATTACCACATGATACTCCCATCAGTGGGGACTGTAGAGGTTTCTTATTTCTGCCTTACTGATAAAAGGCATTCCATATAAATAGTACCTGCATGATACTACAAATTGCCACCTATTAAGTTTACAAGAAAATTTCCTCTATCAATATGAAAAGATATTGAGACTGGGGTCTTTAGTTGAGCTGTGCTTAGTAATGCTTACCTTTGTGGACAATTAAAAAAAATAATCGTTTCATTCGTTATCCTCTCGTCTGCTGGTTGTCCTGCCATTTAATCATGTGTAATATACTGATGGAGGCCTATGCTTCTGGCATTGAGTAAATTTTCTTGAAGAGTTTCAATCATTTATAAGATTTGAAATATGACTTTTAATATTGTCGGTGTCGAGGAGAATATGAGATAACGGAGGCATCAGACTGATACTTGGAAAGACAACTTATTTTTTTTAAAAACACACAAATGCGGACGCATGCATTCAAAGATGTTAATTGATTTCTATGATCTTTTTGTTAATTGTGACATAAGTCTTGGGCCACAGATGTTTCATTTGGTATGTGCTTTTCCTTGTTTGTTTGGAGTTCCTCTTATCTTTAGCTCTGCTCAGATGAACTTCCTTTAATCTTTTGAGTGATTTTTACTGCTTCTGGTGCAGTGCATAAGATGTTTGCGGCAGACTTCAGCTTTTGCTTCACCTTGTTCAACCAATCAGTCTAATCAAAATGAAAGGGAGACTTGGTGGATCAGCCGCTGGGCCTATGGATGTCCCATGTGTGGTGGAACTTGGGTTCGAGTTGCATAGAGGATCGCTTTGACTGCTTCTCTGTTAGCAGGGCGCATTTTGATTCCTCTTTTATGCGACTAGTCTTATTATGTGAACACTTAAGGTAGCTGTTCATTACAATTACTAGTCTTGATTTTGTTGGATTGGTCATTTTTAGAAGACTGTATACGCATATAGTCAAACTACCTTTTGATTACTTTGCTCGTTCTTGGCTTCGATTTATTTTCAACCTATCAGGTAGGTTACTTTTTTCCATGAAAGTTGTCTGCTATGGTTGCCCATTCTTTTGTTTTTCTCTTTGCTTTTATTTATCATTATCTTGCTTTTCAGGTATAGTTCTAAAGTTCATTGATTCTTGTTTTTGTTGCAGATTGTAAATATTTTTCATGTACCTGATGCATCATCTGGGAGAAAGCTTTCTGGTAAATCTGGCTATCGCATTTGCAGTGGCAGCAGTTTAAGAAGTCCCGACATAGTGAATTTGATTTATGGTATCGAGCAAAAACGTGGAAACAAATGATTGCTTTAACCCTAAAAGCTGTTAATACTGTTGCATATTGTAAATTTTGTTGATATAAGTCATTTAGCTTACCTTAACTAGAATTTTCCTTTTGAGCCTCCAAAAAGGGATGAGAATTAGATATGCTTGCATGGTTAATATGGATTCCCTGTTCTAGTCTTAGATGATTGTTGTTACTAGTTAGCATTCCTTGTGTGGAATGCAACTAACCAAATGACTGTTGAAATCTGCTTTCAAGTTTGAAACTTAATGTGATGATTTATAGGTGAAAATGCACTACGGACATTTGGTTGACGAAGAGGAACCATGTATGCTACATTCACACCTTGGTCTCTTTTCCAGTTTTTTGACCAGAAGAATTCAAGCAGATGTTTCTTCTTGGAAGCATGCTGGAAAAGAAAGAAAGAAAGGGGAAAGATGGAATTCTCTGTTCTGATCTTATAGTCTTCACTAAAATTAAGGAAACAAACAATATCGACGTTCCTTTACAATATCATGGTTCTTGTACATATATGGAATAATTATTTAAAACAGTCATATATATATTTACACGATGGGATTCACCTGAATTAATTGCATTAGTATAAAATTAATTTAGTTTCATTTTTTTTAACTCATTGCACAACTTATGTTTTTTAATTCAACCGTTAAATTTTATATTTTATTTTAAATAGATTATAGATGTCAAATTGCAAATTAAACAAAAGTACTCAACTATTTATTTGATAATAATAAAATTTTAGCTGTTGATATATAAATATATATTAAAAAAAAAGTGTTATTCTTGACCGAAATAATGAAAATATTAAATTAAATTGATACACTGTATGTATAATAAATGCGAATAAGTTATTAAATCTAATAATTAATTTCTAAAAGTACAAATTTTGCATAAAATTATAAAAGTTTGTGCAATTTATTCCTCTCTTATATTTATATGGTATATATATGGACCACGTAAGTTAAATCCCATTCCCATGCCTAAAATTTGATTATGTTTATTATCATCCAACTTGTTTATTTCTTAATATCCTTGACCAATGACCGCATTGGCGCTAGCTAGCTAGCTCCTGTCTCTGCTCCAAGTTCTGATTCTAGAGCTTCTCCGCTCTGACCATCAATAGTTCTTCCATCCGACAAACAGACGTGTTTCTCCCACTCCCACTCCCACTCCCACTCATCCGAAAAAGAGAGACTTGAAATAGTTTAATATTGCATAAAAATAAATAAATATCTCAACCAATTAATAAAGCCGACGACATCGGCTTGATTTTAAAGTTGAATAGTTGATCATGTTTGTTTTTTTTTCGCATAAAAAAATGTTGCGTATTTAGTTTAACTTTGTTGACGATGATCCAGTTCTTCGTTTGCTTGCTTTAATTTTTTTTTTTCCAATTACTTTCTACAAAAACTGTTCTTCAATCGCATCGGTGTTTACTTTAGACAGTGATAGCTATCCATTAACATTGCTGAACTTACATGCGTTAAGTTTTATATGGCTGAACAAAATTCTTTGCCATCACAGACCAATTGCCGCCGAATATGGTCGCCACGTCATTATTTGACTAATTTTTTGGCTTTTAGAATTATTATAAGACCCAAGCAAGACTTTGATTTACACCATCGATTAGTGTAAAGAAAGAAATGACAAAAAAAGAAAATGCATATTCAATAACTTTTTTGACTAAATGATTCAAAAAGAATTTGAGTTTAAATTCAAATAATTTTTTTCTTTAATTATCGAAAATAAAAAAGTATGTTTTGAAAAAAAATTTATAAATTATAAATATGATGTGAAAAGAAAAGACAAAACTAGAAAAGTTGTGGTTGAAAAATAGGTATAGAATCTCTAAACAAAGGTGCTTTGACAATTAAAAAAATTGAGATTTGAGATTATTTATTTTAAATAAAAATTTATTATGTAATCAAATATAATGTAAAATCATAGTTATTAAACTCAAGATTTAACTCGGTTAATTCATGTAAAACTTTTAAAAAATAGTTTCGTATATGAGATTCTAATTTCTTGTAATTCTTTCTTTTAATCTTGGAATTGAGATTTTTTTAATAAAAAATTAATTATTTATACCAAATGGGTTTAATTTCCAATATTGTTTATTAATTAAAGCAGTCGCAACTCCAACTAACAACCAAATTGACCAAATCGTTTTTCCCTTTTTGCAAAGCCTCAGGAATTCTAATCCCATTCTCAAAATTGATCAAATTAACATTATTTTTCATTATCATAATCATTTGACGAAAAACAAAATCCTAATATAATAATTAGAGTTTGAAAATTCAACCTAAAAAAGCCAATGATTAAGTTACACATATAAACAATAAAAAGCTTTACACCTTTATGATTATAATTATGGCCGGCCATTGAAACGTTGAAAACTCACACAAAACAAAATAAATAAAAGTAGAGGAATTTTATTTTTTGTGGTTTGAAACCAATAGAATAAACAAATAAAAATTACATTGTTTGTTTTATATAGGTGTTTAGAAAAACATAAAAATATTTAAATCCCAAATATGATTTCAAATTCAGACAATTGAAAGATAAGCAACCAATAATTATAAATAATTAGGACGATACCCTACTTCGCATGAAGTTTTTTTCTTTAGAAAAGTATATTATAAATAGTATTTATTAAAAATAATAATAAATTAATATAATTATTTTAAAACTATTGATTTATTAAATGAAAATGAGAATATTTTATTCATTAATAAATCATCTTATTTATTTTTTATTTTTATCTTTTTTAAAATAAAATAAAATTCTAACACAAAATTAGTTATAAAATATTTAAATTTTTATTTAGTTTCATCCTAATTTATTATTTTATAGCTTTCAATTTTCATATTTAAAAGAATTTTTTTGAAAATTTTTTATTTGTAGATTTATTTTTTGTAATTTTTTTTGCTTTTATTTGTGTTTAAGTTTTTAAAAAAATGACTTTGGGAATTTTTTGCTTTGCATTATAATTTTCATTTTTTAAATTTTAATATTATTTGTAATATTTATTAGAATTTTTATAGTTTTGTAATTTTTAAAATTTGAGAATTATACAAATAAAAAGGAGAATTAAGATTTGATTTGAATTTTTTGAATATTTGGTATTTGAATTTTAGTGTTTTATTCGAATTTTTGCAAACCAAAATTTTTGGATATTTGATTTGAATTTTTAAAAAATTTAAAAAGTAATTTTGAATTTTTTTGTTACATAAAAATATGGTTTAGTTCCTTAAAAAATCTATAATTTTTATTTTTTTTCTCTCTCCACTTTTCATATCTTTCACTTCATATTTTTGTATTTTAACTTTGGAAAAATAATAATAGTGTTTATAAAAAATTATGAATATTTGATGTAATTCTTTTCTCTTTTTTTTTTTTGAATTTTGCATCTTCTTTTTTCTCTTCATAGTAATTTTTTTTTTTCATATTTTTAGTATTTTAACATTAAAAAATTTGCAAATAAATAATTTAATTTCAATTAAAAAAATCATGTATGAAACTAAAAACTATAACATGGCTAAATTTATTTTTAATATTTTAGTTTTAAGAAAAAAATTAAAATTAATTATAAATTTGAAAAATAAAAAATTACCTAGTGCCATGTGATAACCACTAACTCATTAAGGAGACAACTTTTATATCTTCCAGTATTTTTATCTATGATATGCCATGGTTTTTATCAAACCAAAAAAATATAAAAATTGTAAGTATATATAAATAAGATTTAAAAAGCTAAATTAAAAAAAAACTAAATAAAGAGAGGACAAGTGTCAACATGAAATTAATGGGAGAGTTTTTATATGTAGTTATAGATTATGTTATTAATATATAAATTATTATTTAAAAATTTTTAAATTTTACAAGTAGAATTAAAGATGGCATATATTTTTTAAAAAATATAAAAAAAGTAAAATGAATATATACCACTAAAATCTAAAAATTTCACTGATAGTATATTGGATAATAATTTTTAATATATATAATAACACAAGTTCGATTTTTATATATTAATAAGAAAATTTTTTAAATTTACTGAAATTAATGAATCATCAAATGTTTTATTTTTTTTAATTATTATACTTTTTAGATAAAGAATAAAATATGAAAAAATTGTATGTTTAATTGAAAGAAGAGAAGTAAACAAAGTCGCTTCCTTTATCGTCGAGACAGAGCTTAGAAGGCAAAGTGGGAACATAGCTCACATAAAAAAAAAAGTGGGAACATAGCAAAAACTGAGAAAAACTAAAATTCAAAACTCCTGACCGATTCTCACACCTTCTTAAACCAAATCCAACTATCTTCCTTTTTGACTCAATTTCAATATTGAAGTTTTCATTCTATACTCCAAGTTCCTACGTCTTCTCAACTTGAAGGTAAGTTCTTTATTTTCTTTTTGAATCGTTTGACTTTTGTGAGATGGTGATTATGAGCTTGGATTTTGTTTAGATTTTAGCTTGGATTTTTGGAAGTAAATGAACTTCATTTAAGTTAAAATTTGCTGTTTTTCTTTTGTTTGTTGATTTGATTTGAATATATATGCAAGTGAGAGCTTCGTAAGTGTTAGTAAAATTTATTAAACTACTTTGAAACTTATTATTATTAATTTTTATGGTAAAAAAAGGCGTAAATGATGTGATTTGAGGGAGTTCGGAGTGAGATATTGCAGAGGAAAGATATGAGTTGCGGTTGTTTTGGCCGTTCAGTTGTTCACCGGAGGCGGAAGACTGCTCAGGCTACCGCCGGTATCGACGGTCAGGATGATTCTCTCAAAACATTTTTTAAAAAAATTCTCTTAGAAAATTAAAGTCATTTGATTTGGATTTGTTGCATGCTGAGTAATCCTTTGCTGTTATTGTATGTTGGCAGAGCAATTGCTTTGGAGGGTCAACCATTTCTCGTACGATCAACTGAGATTAGCGACAAATGATTTTCATTCAAGCAATAAAATAGGACGTGGAGGTTTTGGAACTGTTTACAAGGTATTCAGCTAATTAAATTACTTAGGGAATTGTTGAAAATTTTGATGCTGGGATGTTTGACAGCAACTTTTTTGACTTTGCAGATATTTCATTTCAGATTTCAATTTCTTTCTTACAGTACTATTATTGATTTGAATCAGTTTCACCAATGCTTAATAGTTTGGCTTACAATTGACTGCAGGGAATGCCTGGAAACTTGACTGAGAATATGAAGTTATTAGCATAAATTTTAATTTCAGTTCCAATGATTCCTAAACCCAAACACATTTTTCCTTTGATTTGGTCTTGTGTTAGGGGATTCTAACATTCTAGCATTCATTTCTAAGTCAAAACTTGGTGAGGGAGGGAAGTTTATATTTGATGCACTATTGTATAGATGTTATACAGATCCTTGAAAATAAAATAAAAGACTACTATAATATTTATTTTTAGAGCATGCATGGTTTTTAACTTTGTTTTAACGAAGTAATAGTTTGTGGTTGACTGATAGTATATAATATTTATATACTGTCAGTGTACCAAATATAAACCAGAGGTTTAATATAATAATGACTAGCTATATTGCAATGTTGCTAGGGAGTTCTGAAAAATGGAACTGAAGTTGCTGTGAAGACACTTGCTGCCCAATCAAAGCAGGGAGTGCGTGAATTTTTGACAGAGATCAATACTGTATCGAATGTCAAGCATCCAAACCTTGTTGAGCTGATTGGGTGCTGTGTTCATGGAACAAATCGGATATTGGTCTATGAATATGTGGAAAACAAGAGTCTTGATAAGGTTTTGTTAGGTAAAATCGTATGAAGTTTTTCTTTCTGTCAATCTGTTTCAATGTGAATACGGAAGGAAGACTGAAACATCTTGTACGATTTCTTGCTTTTGCAGATCAAAGGAGTACAAATATCAGACTAGACTGGAGCAAAAGATCTGCCATTTGCACGGGCATTGCTAAGGGACTTGCATTCCTTCATGAAGAACTTGTTCCGCATATAGTTCATAGAGACATCAAATCTAGTAACATACTTCTTGACAAGGATTTCAACCCCAAAATTGGAGATTTTGGGTTGGCTAAGCTTTTTCCGGATAACATCACTCACATTAGCACCAGAATTGCAGGAACAACGTATGTCTGATTCTTTCTTTGCTCTTGTTCAACATTAGAGAAATTTTTTCTGCTTTGTTTTCATTTTAGGCTTTCTGTGCTGTTGTAGAGTGTAGATTCCTAGAGAAATTATACACTAGGTGCCATATAGAGATCCCAATCAATTTAGTGATTGTCTTTGGAATTGAAGATGCTTTCATAGTTAATGTTTAAGGAGCAGGTGAATAATTAGATCATTGCATACATGTAAACAAAGCCCTAGAGAGAAACAACAGGTGAAATACAAAAATCACCCTTTGCTTGTATCAAAAGGAAACTAAACCCCTTTGTATCAAAATACAAAATTTCCCACTTTGACTATCATTCAACACAACATGAAACTAAAAGAGGCTAGCATCCGTTTGGTACAAGTATAGGGGTTTACTTATTTTATCCGATAAGCAAGAAATATTGTAAACATGATAGAGCAGAAGAATTTATAGTATGAATTATTATTCTGTATATTGACGGTGAAGTTTTTTAATTTTACAAGCGGGTAATAATTTTTTTTATATGAGTGAAAAGGAAATGGTAATGGCTCATGCTTACTTTGTTCTATGCAGCGGTTATTTGGCACCAGAATATGCTTTGGGTGGTCAGCTAACCATGAAGGCTGATGTTTACAGTTTCGGTGTCCTTGTACTCGAAATAATTAGTGGTAGAAGCAGCTCCAAGGCACACTGGGGAGACATGGAGAAGCTCCTCTTGGAATGGGTACACCTTCATTTTTGTTTATGATAATTCAACTTTACTAATTTTCCATCTCATGGCAGTCTCATATACCATCCACAACCGTCATTTCCCGTGACAGGCATGGGAGCTTTACAAAGAAGGCAAACTCATTGACCTCGTGGATCCTGAGCTTGGGGAATTCCCGGAGGAAGAAGTCCTTAGGTACATGAAAGTAGCATTTTTCTGCACCCAATCAGCAGCCAACCGGAGGCCTTTAATGAGCCAGGTTATAGAAATGTTAGCAAGAAACATTCGGCTCAACGAGAAAGTACTTACAGCTCCGGGATTCTTTGAAGACAAAGTGGCATCTTCGAGTAAGAAATCAATCCAATCATCTGCTGAATCAACCAGCTATATGATGAGTTCTGTTCCTGTCACAATCACTCAGGTTATTCCCAGGTGAAGATTCAAGTGTTCATTTTATTTTGCAGGGAAAAAAAAGTTAAAACTTATTTCTAGGTATTGGCTATGTATACCATTAGTTTTAAAAATTTATACAGAAGGAAGTAAAGAAATTTTAGTGGAACCAGTTTGTTACTCGATAGATGAGTGTGATTTGCTTCCTTTAAATACAAATTTCAAATTATCCAAAAAAAATAAAGATTTGCTTTCTTTGTAACTACAATATATTTTTTTCAATTGGATTTCAAGATTACCCTCCCCATTGCAATAATCAACAAGGGCATCCTCGTCCTTTCAAACTACCATAAGCAGAAAAGCTCTCAGTAATATCTACTCGGAAACTACGGGCTAAACAGAGCTCTGATCACTGTCTCCAATAAGGTGTCTTGACATAACCAGACGCGACATGGTCCGACTCCAAACTCTAAACTACAGTTGATTCAAGAAGCAAGATAGAATTATGACATTTGAAATCCCATCTCATAAAATGTTTAAGAAACCAATTTAAGAATTATGTTCAGTAGAACTACTTGTACTAAACTCCTGTGAGGAAAATACAATGGTAAATATGGAATGCAATAAAAAATCAAAATCTTGGGGAAAACAAAATGAATGGGGCAAGAGATAACCATGGTAAATGTATTGTAAGCAATTAGGCTGTTGATGTTGCCTCTGGTTCTGCGACGGATTGGTCCTTGGCATCAGTAGCGTCTTGTTGAGGTGTGGTGGAACCGTTTGCTGTGGCATCTTTTTCGGGTGCCCCTTTCTCAGCAGCTGCAGCTCCATTTGAAGCAGCAACTTTTCCGTTTTTGGCGTCTTTTCCATCTTTTCCATCTTTAGCATCCTTTGATGGAGGGGGTGGAATCATGTGAGGTGGGGGCGCATGCTTCAGCTTCACGAGAATGTGCCGCATTCTTGAAAGATCAGTCGGTTTTCCAGGCTTTGGTCCCTGGATGACAGTTATTGATGGCTTCTTCTCTTGGTCCTTCTTGCCTCTTTTCTTCTCGATATTAGGAACCTCACGTGGAATGAGTTCTGCTATCGCAGTCCAGTACTGTTTATCCGCAGTCTTATGGAACTTCTCTTGGTTAGCGACATACAGCTGCCCCGAGCCAAAAATATCAAGTGTTAAGATATTACAGCATGCCCATCTGCATAATATGACAATTTGTTGGAAACATTACCTTTTCTCTTTCTCTGTTATTAGTTTTGTTGGTCTCAATTGTTTTTTCCCTTTTCTCATAGAATGCTCGCTTATACTCCTCAGCTTCTTCGATAATCTGGTTCCTCAACTCTTTCTCCTTCTTCTCCTTTTCCTCAAGCAGAATGGCATTTTGACTGCAGCAACAAAACGAATATTCGACAATTAAAACTTTTTGGCTGGCAACTAAAAAGTAATGGTACAAAGAGAAAAGTATAGAAAGGCTTCACATATAACCCAGTATAAAAACACAATTCAAATATATGAAAATTGTAAAAGCAGCCAAAGAAGCTATCAAATTTATTTTTGACATAGGATAAAGTATTCATAAGATATCAATGATGCCGTTAAACTATCTCGCCAGTCAGCTATGAAAAGGATTCTGCAATAAATGAATACAATATAAAGCATTCGAGAAATTTCACAGATCAGATCCAGAAACCAGTAACTGCAAATGTTGAGTTCATTATGCGGCATTGTCGGGGAACTAAAATCATAAAGAGGTTCAAAGCAAAGCATTCCAAGCTTTATGTGCTATTACAAATATGAGAATATCTTCACAATCTACAGCAAACAAGGTAAATGTTGAAATTTTATCCTCAATATTATCATAGTAAAATAAAAAGCTAAGCACTCCATCTATAATAAACTGGAAGAAAACAAGCTGATTCAACCTCCAACAAGAATCCAGTATTTCAACTATAAGAAAGCACTTAAAACAGTGCTTTACAAGCACAACAATCTCAGGCCCGCGAAAGATATTTCTCATATCATGAGGTGACTCTACAGACTACAATAACGCAAATAATTTTTAAAAGAAAATACAGTCAGTATTAAAGCCCTAGCAATCGTCATAATATTATACACTATTCAGAAACCATTCAAACATCTACTGATTGAGAAGTTAAACGTGGATCTGGATCTTATACATCAATTACTATAAAAATCTTTGTTGGCGACTACATTCAAAAAGTTTCCTTATTTGTTCATCACAGCCAATGAACTCTCATGGATTACAATGAGAACAGCTATCAACTTAGACTAATATAAATTGAACACAAGAACTTAAAATAATAACAAGAGAGATCAACAAATTTGAACTTCATGAGTAACAGGAATGAAATGAAAAAACAAGAAGCTAATTGCCGCTATAGTTAAAAAAATGGCAGATCTAAAAACACGAAAGGATCATTAACAAATTTGAATTGGAGTAAATCTTAGTTCAACCAATGCAACAGCAAAATTCACGTAGGACGTAGCCGACTCAAAAGTACAGCAGATCTAAGCTGAGAAGAATTGCTAAACCAACAGATCTGGTCAAATCCACACGACAAAGGTCAACATATCGAGCGATTCAGTTTGAGGAAAAAAGACTTTACAACTACTCACCGCCGCCACTCGCGAAGAACGAAGCCTTCCTCAGGCTCCATCTCAGTAGGAGGAGGAAGCACCGGTCCATCAGAAGCGAAGACGTCGTCGTTTCCAACACGAAATCCATTGGTTCCATTTCCGTTCTCAGCAGGTATCGTAGTACCGAAATGAGATTGCAAGTAATCAGGCGTTGGATCGGAGGATCCAAAGCCGTAGATATCAGGAGAGGATGTAACATGATCCACCGCTACGTCACCACCATCCCCAGGGAATTGCTGGTTGTCGGTGAAGTTGGAGTAAGAGCCGTAATTGGAGTAGCTTTCATCGTCGACTTCTAGTGGGTGGTTATTCGGAGCAGCGTGAAGCTCTTCCCCCTCCATTCCGTACGCATCAAAGGATGCCATCCTTCTCTAAGAAAGTAGATAAACAAATTCAAATGGAGATTCTAGAAAGCAGTAACAAGAAACAGAGATTTGCTTCCTTTCCTTTGGTTTCTTTAAGTGACCTTTTATATACCGAACGGAGTAAGTGACGACGAGAAGAGACCCATTTTCCCCTTTAGTAAACAGTAACTTATAGTGTAAAAATAAGGTGTGCCAAGAATAAATTAGGGCTGTGTTTAGTTGGACTCAACATTTTATTCATCCTTGGAGCCGGTAGACAGCTAAGCTAAACAACGTTGTTTAGGTTAGTTTGGTTGTGTTACATGACCATTACGATCACATAACCACTATATTCTTTTCACAAAACCGATTTATTGAATTGTACAATATTGTTTTACGTAGTCAACACTTTCTTTAAAATTGATTTATTGAAATATATAATGGTCACATTTATTTATCAAGTTTTCCTCGTTATCTCGCTTTATTTCATAAAATTGATTTGTTGGGCTTACGTTTACTAGTCCAACTATCTTCGTTAGCATCACATAGCGCGACGGTGATCTTATCCCTAACCTTCCGCTTTCACCGTAGGAAAAATGTCGTATCTTAGATTTTTCTTCTAATTCATGATTGCTCGAGAGGAATTTTAAAAAGAAAAGCAAAAGCAAAAGCTCGGATGATTCAGCTGAGAAAATGAAAGCCAACTCGTCGAAAACGATAAAATTGTATTACATCAACTCAGAGAACTAAGCAAATTTCACCAATGTCAGACACTGGTTTTGAAGTGTGCAATTTTCTCACGGATGGACAGAGATAGCAAACTCGCAGCTCTGGACTCCACGGTAAAAACCGGCTGTGGTTAGTAAGCGCTGTTGACTGTTAAGAGTCTTAAAAAACAAGAAGCTTGTGCCCTGGCTTCCATCATTGCCCGTGTCCCGTATATACTGCTTCCACAAAGTACTCGCAGCATCAACACCACCTCCCTTGGCCAGCTTGTGGGATGTCAAGCACTTTGAGGAGCATAAGCAAATACCAAGGCAAGGATAAGACGGTAGATGCAAACCCTTGCTTCAATCCGAAAACATCTCCCCTTGCTTTCTGGAGGATTTAAGTCGTGACATCTCGTCTGTTAGGCTTCAGACACGATATGAAGAAAGACCAAGGTTTAACGCTCAACTTGGGTTGCAGGTCTCAATAGCCCTCACCCGTTGTCCATATTGTGTACTGTACAGATATGTCAAAACAGCTGCTACATTAGAAATGAGAAATCTACCAAAATGCTTTTAGGTCTTCAAGGAACCGGTGGAGCATTCTTCGGATATCGACCAGAAGAGGCCATCCGCTGCAGAACTCGTGGAAACTCTGGCTTTAGGCGTTTACTTTGCACACCTTGCAATGACCTTGTCCATATAACCAATATACAGCAAATAAGAAAATGTAAATGAAGCAACAAAAGCTACAGGAAATGGTATAAGTGAGATACACACCTTGGAGAACCCTGGCGTTTCTGAGTATATTGACCAAGCATTGATCTTAAACTTCCAAGAGCCTTTTCTGCAGCCTAAGGGGGAGAAAAAAGAGCATGTCCAAAACCCCAGCCAGCAGAAATTATATACGGTAAGAAAAACTACAGAAAAAATTGAATATATATATTATATATATATATAACAAAAGATATACCTGCGTCTTAGCCTCTTCCCACGTCGACCCAGTTCCTTTCCCTAAAACCTGCCCATCTACTTCAACCTAAATCAAGCCAGAATAGACTAACTGTTATAATCAATGGAGAAAATTAACTAAATATTATTAAAAAAGTTACAAAATACAATTTTGCTTCTACATCTGAAAAATGACATATTTGTTTTACATCCACACCAAGTAATGATTGAAGAGTTTTATCTAAGAGGAGGGACCCCCAAGGAGAGATCACTTAGTTCAGGCTCTTAAAACACAAAGTTCAAGCTTATGGTCTTTAATTTTCATTGTTGGTTGTTTCTTTGTCCCTCGTTGTAAAAAACCATTCTCGGACTAGACCACAAAGAATAAAACGAGTTGTTAAATGCAACCTGTGCATATACTTCATCTTTCTGCAAAGGATTAGACGAAGATGGAGGCTGTGCTTGAAAAACAACCCCGAGGCCCTCCATCATGCACTGTAAACAAACCGCATGTCATCAATCCAAACTAAAGATTAAATCGGTGCTAGTGGTCAAACATTTTGAAGACTAAGATAACTAATGAGTTCCTGAGATCTCACTAATTCTTTAAGTGCAGTGACTGAACCCATAGATTTCTTGGAGCCTTCCAGCCTTGGATCAACAAGCCTAGATGGTTCTGATGCAACTGAAAATGACATAGATTCCTCTTTAGGCGATGCTTGGTTCCCATATGAATTCACGTTACCAAGAAAGGCATTGTCATTAGTGTTGGAGAACCTACTTAAATCCCCTTGTGCAGACCCAGAATCAGGATTAATACGTGACAAATATGTATCTGTAAGTATATTATAAAAGAGAGTCAGAATTGCTTAAAAAACACTAGAGAAGAGAGCCTGAATAAATCAATATACAGCAAAAAAAAATGCCAACAAGACATTCCTATGATATGAAACAGAAACAAAACAAGCTCAACATGGCTCAATCACAAACCTCTTTGTATCCAGTTTATATCATTAAGTTTGGTAAAGCAGAGATTGAGGTGTAAGATTACTTCTAAGTTCTGCTCTAGTGCATTGATTATTATTACTCTAAAAAACATTAGACAGGATCTCAACCCATCAAATTCTGATATATGGTGCAACATACTTGTAGATAACAAAAAAAAAGGAAGAAATATTACTAGCTAAGCTTTTTATAGAATCCTCAGCAGCCTGAAATTGGGCTTCTCTTCTTGTTCTACCAATGCCTTCACCAATTTTTTCCCCAGCAAACCAAGCCTACAACAGTTAAGAAAGAGGATAAGCAAAGGAGGATGTCTCCATCTCAAATTTTGAATTACCAAATTAAAAGAAACCCAAAAATTCTAATCATAATTAAAAGAGTAGAGAGAGAGAGAGAGAGAGAGAGAGAGAGAGAGAGAGAGAGAGAGAGAAAACAGGCCATAGCATGAAACAGTAAAACTAATTTACAAGTCAAAAAGTTTTTGAAACCTCAATGGAGAATTGCAGGTCCAGGCTAGCAACCAAAGCTGGTCTGAATTCCACCTAAAGTTTTAGAAACAAAATTTAGAAGCAGAAAGAATATAGCGAACTAAGATGAAACATATAGGTATTTTATATTTGTAAACATAAACATTATGATACTAAAATAATAGAAATTATTTCCAAATTACCTTTGCTCCACCTAAAGTTTTAGAAACAAAATTTAGAAGCAGTAAGAACATAGCGAACTAAGAAGAAACATATAGGTATTTTATATTTTTAAACATAAACATTATGATACTCAAATAATAGAAATTACTTCCAAATTACCTTGGCTCCACATTTCATTGCAATATCTTGCAGAACTCCAGCTGTTTCTCCACTTGGAACAGATCGTCCTGATTCAAAGTCAAGAACCTTGTGGCTAGAAGATGATCGACCAAGGGGCATTTCCTCACCTTAAAATGCAGAACACCCCAAATAAATGAAATCAAATAACAAATCTAATAAATAGACATGCCAACGATGATCATTCAAACTGAACAAACATCAAAAATAAAATTGCAGGAAACACCTCATCCTGCTAAAAACATATAACAATTACATATCAGACAAGAATGTACTAATCTAGAAACTTCCATTGAAAAGAAATTCAAGTTACTGGGAAAAAAAAAAGAGAGAGTGTTGAGGTGAAATAACAACAGTTATGGCCATAACAAGGGCACATTGAATAAAAAGAAACTCTACTTTCATTTCAATGTGCAATTAATTGCCTCAGCTCACCTGAAAAAGAGTGATAACTAGCTGTATGGTTTAATCCCAACCGATCATCTCTATGAAGTGCCTGCAAATGAATTATGCTCTAAGATAATAATGTTTCACCAAGGAGAGGTAACTTTAACCATTCACTTTAGCATAGAAATCATGGCTACATGCCAGACTGCCACAAAGAACCAGTTACCTCTTTTGATAATCTTTGATTTTCACGAAGAAGTCTATCAGATGGAATAGAATTGTCAACCTTAGGGAAAAAGGGTGGATGTCGTTGTTTCTCGATATGCATTCGCTCAGAATCTAAAGGAAATTCTTTGGGAACAGCTCGGTTCAATTGCCGTGGGCTCATCTCCTCCTCTGCAGAAAACCAACTTGCACGTGATTGAGCACGTGAAACAGGAACTTGCATTGTAGGTCTTACAGGGGGGAATGCAGGTTCAGGTGGTGTGTGATCTCTGGTATCTTGCCCATGTTGCAGTATTAAAAGCCTCCTCCTTGTATCAGGATCCAATTCTGATTCTGGAACCTCGCCTTCTTCTCTAGCAGGAGAACTTTGCAAGCTTGGTTCAGGGGCCGCAACAGGAGCCACTGGTTTAATTATGTTAGCTGCTTGAGGAAACTGCATGTTAGTAAATGACACTGTTGATGGCTGAGCTGCTGGGAATGGAACTGAGCTAGAAGATGGCATGGTAAACTGAAGAGAAGGGGCAATTCTAGGATCTAGGTTAATGGCTGCTGAAGAGACTGTTGATGCAGCTGAGATTGCCTCCTGGATGAAACAAGGATATGAAAATGAAGTAGTTTATAAATTCAATCCACACATAGATGAAAATAAATTCACATCAATAAGTGAAAATAATAAAATGAAAATCAGAACTATCTCACCTAATTTAAAAACCCCAGGAGAAAACAAGAATAAAGTAAATAAGCCTAGCTCCATGATAAAAAGAGTCTAAGAATGTCAATTACCTTGAGTCTTCTTTCAACCTCAGAATCTGCCATACCATCAAATAAAAGTGGATCTTTGTGTCCATTTGAAGCAGAAGTATCATCCTGAGAGGCATAGCAAATTTAGTAATGAACAAGGAGCAAACTAGCAATACCAAAAATGATTTATAACCCATAAATAATACAACCAAGGCAAGAGAGAATCAAAGGAAAGGCAAAAGGCTGTCATAACTAACCTCAGAGACCAAATAGTTGCCCACATCAGGAGGTGAAGGAATATCTTTAATATCATCTTCATAGGAAATTCCAGGCATTCTTTGTAAAAGGCCTTCATCAAATTCTCTGTCATCAATTTTCAAGATTATTTCATGAAAACTTTGGAAGGCATAAACAAATAAGAACAACTGAATTGCTCAATCTTGAGTTATAAGATTGACAAGGATATGTCGTCATATACACATAAAATTTCTAAGGATTTTTAGCATTATTACCTGAAAAACCCGCCTCTAACATTGCAAGCAACATTTCTTGCAACGCATAAAACTGGAATTGTATTATTTGCCTACAACATAAAGAGTTGCAATGAGTGCATGTTGCCAAAAAGATGTTGAAAACTACTGTTAACATTGCTCATATATGCTGTTATCAAATGCTCATAAAGAGAAGAGCCAATTTCTGATCGTGCATACTTCAGCTTGAGGAGCAAAGTATGGGGCAAATGCCGGAACAACATGCACACGAGGTTGATCTTTCTCATCCCAAACTTTTAAGCGATCATCAATAACCAATGCCATTTTTGGATGGCATATTCCATCTTGAAAGACATTGAATAATGATTTCTTCAACCCTATTCATACAAAAAAAAAAAAGTATAAAACAACCAAGAATTAAACCATTTCAGACACGGAACAGGTCAAATTGCAAGCTATGCAATCTTCACCAATAACTAGCTTACCGGACTTGACACAAACAATACGATCCAACAATTCTTTTGAATTTATCAAATTTGACTCGGGATCAAGAAGCCTCCACATTTCCAAAGCATAATCCCTTTCAGCCATTGTACAAACATAAACCTCAAACCGTTTACGCCCCCTTGCAGTCAAGTAGCTTCGGAGATCCTCCCAAGCAGGTCTCAATCTCACAAGAACACTAGTATCACGAATCTATGGGAATACATAAAGTCAATTAATGCAATATGTCCATCCACAAAAACCATGAGAACATAAAAAAGTCTCTACATGATCAACTGCATAAAACCCAAACAGTTCCTCGTTTACAGGATGGAATAAGGCAGAATTTAACCATCACACACTCAAGAAAAGAAAAATTGAACAATATGCAAAATATCTTCACTGGAATTTACAAGTCTATACCTGAGGATTGATGCGTGTCAGAATAATGTTTTTCTCTTGTAACCGAATAAGCGGTCGAATAATAGGTTGGTGATTATCAGAATAAGCCGGAACAACCTCAGACTGAATCTTGATCACCTTCCCATTTTCAACAACCTGATCATTCTCTGCATACTGCTTTAATATGGTCTTATCATCTTGATAACGCTTAACCTCAGCCATCAGACCTGCAGCACGTTGTGGATCAACCTCAGTGTTTATTTTTCGCTGCAAAGCCTCTATTCTGTCCTCAAATGAGCGCATTGTATTTGCAACAATGAGAGTTTCATCCAGATCAAATACAATTCCTAGACATCTTAGGTTCAGCATGACAAGACAGGAATCATAGAGTCCCTTTGCAACATTGAATCCCCAGAAACAAGGTCTGTCACTATTCCTACATTTCATTGCAACCAAATGGAGCTCATAATCTCCCATAGGCATTACTGCAGTCTGGAAGCACCAAATAACATCACCATCAATTCTTAAAAAAATTTTAATAAGAAGAGAAAAACATAATCTGAAAATAAAGAAGTGGCATAAACATCCTAAAAGTTTTCACTCTGAAACTATAAGATTCAATCAAAGTAAAGCTCATCATAAAGCACAAATTATGATAATGATAACAGGCTAACAGCAACAATTACGAGATAAATACCCATAAATATGTAAAGGTGTATTCAAAGATTTCCCATCAAACGGTGAGCACCTTACTAAAATTCAGGGATAAGGCTTCAAACAGTTCAGCTCAAGTTTTGAGTTCACATTTTTTTATGGTACATAAATTCACGGATTCACTAAAATTGTCAAGAAATTAATAATCAATAACATCATAATACCCGAAAAACCAGTTCGTATATCCTTTACTGGACTAAAAACCAATGTTTCAGACAGCCATCAACATTAGGGCATCAGCAATTTCAGCAAAATTGTCTAAAATCTCATGGTTCCATAAGTTCATGCATTTTCAGTTCAAACAGTTCTCACAAACTAGGAGCTACAAATGATTCATTCTGAAATTCCCAGTTCTCTAAGTTGATGCATTTTTTACATGTATATAGGTTCTGCAAAATTCGTCTAACTTTCAACTTGGAGTCCTGTAAAAATATCTGTAAGTAAAGAGTCCAGTAAATTAGTAGTTCCTTGGCAATTTAACATTATTATTTTAGTTCTCTTTGTTTTAGCTCAGTTTTTTTTCTTTGTTTTGTTCAAGTTGATGGGCAAATTGGTGGGGCTATACCTTGTTGTCTCTGATACATTCCGAGTGCAAAAGATGAAGCGGAGGCATATCCTGAGGAGAAGAGGAAGAAGAGTGGTTGTTGTCCTTTGATGATTCCATTTTGAAGCAAATCCCACTACAAGTAATGGTATGTAGCACTGCCAGTGGCGGACATCTCTCACTGCCTTGCGTCAAATATCCTATCACGATTTCCTTCATTTCTTCTTCCATCACCATTATTTTCCTCCCATCTTCTTCTTCCTTTAGCTGTTGTTGTTGTTGTACTTGTTGTGGATAAATCTCCACTTCCCCCAACACCTCCTCCCCTCGATACACAACCGATTTGTACATACTCATCATCAGATTCAGATCCTCAATTTCTCGTCAATTTCTCGTCAAAATCTTGTCATCAACAATAACAAAAAAAAAAAGTTTTTACAAGTTGTTTCGATCGATTCGATTCTCTTTAGATTTGACCAATTGCAAGTTCAATAACAATAAAACAAGAATCAATTTGAAGGATCAAAGGGAAGATTTAGGCTTTCTCCTCTTTTCTTGGTCAGATTTGTTTCCATAGATCTGTGCTTTTTTGGGGTGTTTGATCTCAAGAAAAGAAAATTGAAAAACCCTAAAATGGATCTCGCTTCCTTTCTCCTTCACCTCGATTTATTTGTTGATTTTCGATTTTGTTTTTCTAATTTTCCACAGAAAAAGGAAAAATCAATGGTTTTTTAGGCTTTGCTTTTTGGTGATGAAGAAACGAGAAAACCCTAGATCCAGATCCATTGCGTATTTTGTCGATAATATTAAACAGCTATAAAGTGTGACGGCGTCAGTGCTGGGGAGGGACTGATTTTTAATTTTCCCTTCTTTGTGAAGTCGTACGATGACGTGCACGTGCCGTGTAAAACTGAAAAGGGCCTACTTGAGGGACGTAAGTGAAAATGAGGATAAAATTTGTTGAGTTTAATGATATTTTTAGAAATTTTGGATTAGGTTAACCTGCTGTTGATGTACGTGGCGGTTTTCTATTCGATAGCCACTTATATGGCTGCTGTTATAGATTCGGTCTGCCGCTTTGACCGCTCGGGCTGGATTGGATATTCGTAATTTTTGCAAACTCAAAGAAATTTTCTGTCTTCTAATTTTTTCGAACTAATATAAATTTAATTAATTTAATTTTAATGTGAAAATAGTTATTTTTAAGTAAAAAAAATCATTCTTGATAAATACTATTGAAATTTTTTAATTATACAAGCAAAAAAATTAAAAAATTATCACATGTTTTGTTGTAATTTATTTTAAGAATATGTGTTATATTGTTACTTCTAAAAATTTTAAATATAAAGTATGAGATAATTTAAAAAATTAAATTTTTGTTTCTCATTTCTTTAACTCTTCAACTGGATCATATTGCTTATTTAACTGTAGTTATTTGTAAATTTGATTTTATTTTAAAAAAATTATTACCAAACATAACATTTTAATCCATTAATAAACTATTCTTATTTCAAATTTACCTTATCTTTTAAAAAATTCTCTTAAGTATTTTTAAATTAATATATATGCATTTTATGACGTGATAAACTATGAGCTATATTTCCACCAAAAAAATTGTTTAAAATATTGGAAATTAAGAAGATGTGCTTTTGCGTTTTTTTAACATATAAATATATAATCAATTTCCTAGCTTATTAATGGCTAAAATATTAAAAATTTTCTTGAATTTTGTTACTTTATTCAAATAAGTTCTTATCTTTTTATTGTATTCAAATAAGTCCTTAATTTTTTTATTTGAATTCAAATCAATTTTTAAACTTTAATTTGTAACCAAGTTAATCCTTAACCTTTAATTTATACTTAAATGAACCATTAACATAAATCAATCTTTTTTTTTAGTAGAATATAAATGAATCTTTTATAAAAGTGTGTAATCGATTTTTTCAACTGGATTTAAAGCTTAACTTCCTCTATAAAAAAAGGCAAGTTAGATAGAATATATTATATAATATTTAATTATGTATATTATATATTTTTAAAAAAAGTCAATTAATTCAATCGATTTAATTCGTAATTTTAGACCTTGACTTAATCAAATAAACCGACTTATTAAAATTAATCTAAACCTGAAAGTGACTTAATTAAATCGAATTGATTGAATTTTGATTGGTTAAATTGATTTGAATCAGTTTTTATTCTTATGTAATAGTTTATTTGAAATAATGGCTTATTTGAGTATAAATCAAGGTACGATGACTTATTACCCAAGGGGTGTGGCTCAGTTGGCAACGCAGGCTGAGTTTGTGAGAATAATTCTCGGGTTCGACTCCCACTTAACACACTTTTGAAGAGAGGTGAAGAGCCTTAACTATGACTAAACCCCGAACAGAATTAATTTTATATCGTTAAAACGGATGAGGATACTTGTGGTTTACACCAAAAAAAGTACAATGACTTATTTGAATACAATAATAGTATAAATACTTATTTAAATAAAATAATAAATTTTAATGATTTTTTTAATATTTTAGCCTTCAATGTTTCTAAATTCTCCACCACTTTCATGACTTCAAATTGTACCAAAACCTTTGACTTCCAAACTTTTGATAATAATTCGAACATCCCAAAGTCAATAACATAGTGCTTAAAAACTAATAAATTAAATTTTATACTACATATCTCAAATAAATATTAAAATAGGTGAGATTAGATTTATTGAGTAAAAAATAATTATAAATTACATAGCTTAAGATCATTGTAAAAAATATTCGTAATTTAACAATCTCAATAAAATTTTTAATGAAATAACATGTTACAAATAAACTTAAATTCAAATACAGTAAGAGTTAAGCTGATACTTAATATTTTAAGCTTAATACCCAGATATATTTTCTACCATTAATAAAAAATGATATAAGTCATCAGCTTAATTATTATTGGCAAATCAATTAATAAATCTTTTATTCACGGTAAATAAACTTCTAATTTTTTAAAATAACGTAATTAAATTCAAAAATATTAAATGACACTATTTGTCATTTGAACATTTTACGTTACAGTTAATGTGGTAACTTTGTGAGTTGTCACATAGTATGTCAAGTATGTAATACAAATGAATGTTAATATTGTTTAACGAATTTGGATTTAATTTTATTACTTTAAAATGTTAAATTTATTTACAGTAAAATAAAAATTTATGAATGGATTTATATACAACAAAAAACAAATGGTTTATATCCATGATATTGTACTAAAGGTTAAAGACATATTTAAATATTAAGTCAAAATTTTAAAATATTATCTATTAACTAAGACAAAGACAATCACTCGTTCGTTAATCAATACCGTAAAAATATTTATATTGTGATAAGAATTATGATAAATTAAAACTATGATTAAGTTCCTTGCATTTTTATCACATCATCACAACAAAATGAATGATTGTTGGTTTTTTTTTAGATTAAAAAATGTTAAAGTTCGTTAAGTTTGAGGAGATCTATAAGCATTAGGTCTATTTTTTGGTTGGGGTCTTTGTTTAAAATTTGAATTTCGGTTTACTTTTTTTAATAATTTTGGATAAAAATATTAAATTTATTAACAGTTCAGAATTGAAAATTTGAGACACGATAAAAAAAAAAAAGAGGCTAAAGTCCAAGTTCGACCCCAATAGGCCCTTTTAGTTATAATATTTATTTTTAAGAATTTAGTTAATTTGATAAATGATTAAAATATATAATATTATATTTTGTAAATTTTAAAAATATCATTGAAGATACGTCAATTAATAAATTGAGTTATTAAAAAAACAAACTAATACATTTTTAATTACTTTAGATGATTTTTTTTCCAATTTAATTTAATTTTTTCATAGATTTTGATTTTAAATTTTATGTTTTTGTAATTTCTTGTAAAAATTTATTTAAACTTATCATATTTAGATTTTGTTTTATTTTAAAAAATTAACAGTATTTGGGCTAGTTTAGATAGACTTGGAGCTACTCTTGAATGTAAAAAAAAAAAAAGGTTTAAAAAAATTAGATCAATTCATATTGGACTAGACTTAAACTCAGCTTCAATCTCTTAAAACACAAAAAACCCCTGACCAAAAAAGATTAAAAACTAAAAATAAAACACAAAAACCCCTCAATATACACCTAATTAGCATGTAAGATGCGTAATATTATTATGAGTTTGTATATGATACATTGATAGTGTATAATTTTTATACACTGTCAATGTATCAGAGATTGATAACTTATCAATTGGTAAAATAAAAAATATGCCAAGCCCTTAAAAGTAAATATAAATAATTTTTTTTAATTTGCTCATAAGGACCTATTGATGAGGTGTCAACCTCTGGTGCATTGACAGTGTATAGAAACTATATATTGTCAGTGCATCATATATAAATTCTATTATTATAATGAACAATTTAAATTTGACCGTGTTTATATTTATGTCGAATTCATTTTATATCAAACACGTGAGAATAAAAAATAGTGTGAACATGTATCAAGGGTAGGGGTGTAAACGAACAGAACGTTCGACGAACCGTTCGTGAGCTCGTTCGGTTTCTGTTCGTTTATGTTCGTTTATTAAGCTTAACGAACGAACACGAACAACATTTTAGTGTTCGTTTGTTAAACGAACCGAACATGAATAGAGGTATGGTTCGTTCGTTTTTGTTCGTGAACATGCTCGTTTATGTTCGTTTATTGTTCGTTCGTTTAAAGTGTCATTTATTGTTCGTTTATTGTTCGTTTGTTTATGTTCATTTATTGTTTGTTTGTTTAAAGTGTCATTTGTTGTTCGTTTGTTATTCGTTCGTTTATTGTTCGTTTGTTATTTATTAAAATACCAAAATTACTTATATTATATAAGTTATATAATATATACCCTATTTTTAAGACATTAACTTAAAAAATTAGTACCTAATTTTTAAATATATTTATACAATATAACTTTGTTGGTTTAAAAAATTAATAAAATATAATTATAATATAATTATAAAATTAATTTAGTTAATTATACTTAAAATAATTATTTTTTAAAAATTTTAAACATAATACACTGAAATAAAATTAATAAAAGTTTCATAATAAGTTAAGATTTCATTCATATGAGCTATCCATTGATCATTTACATATATATATATATGTTACACATATTTGTGTATACACGCACATATATATGATACATTAATATATGTATATGTGTATAAATTATACTTAAAATAGTAATTATCAATTTTAATAAAACATTGTTGACTTAAGTTGTATTAAAGATTTTTGTATTAGATGATTTCAATTTACATGTGAAATTTAATCTTTATGTAAGATTTTTAATATTTAATATTTAGTTTGTTCTTATGCAACTTGTTCATGAACATGTGTTCGCGAACACGTTCGTTTAAGTGTTCGCGAACGCGTTCGTTTAAGTGTTTGCGAACGCGTTCGTTTACGTGTTCGCGAACATTAAGGAACAAGCCTTACCAAACAAACGAACGAACACGAACGCACTCCTTAACGAACACGAACGACACTGAAAAACAAACGAACGAACAGAAACATCAGTTCGTTCATTCGTGTTCGGTTCGTTTACAGCCCTAATCAAGGGCATGTGCCTTTTTTAAAATATATATTTTTATGTTTTTTTTAATCATTTGACTCATTTACTTAAAATTATTTCTGTTAAATTATTTATTGAAAAAAGAAAAGAAGAAAAATGTTACGGATAATCACTTTTAACACTCTTACTTGTATTGGGTTACTTCCCTTTTTAGTTTCATGTGAAAATAAATTATCCATGTAAGAAGTAAAAAGTTAAAATATGTGATGCTAAAAAATACTTTTCAAGTAACATATAATTGCATGTAATCAATTTTCACGTAAAATTAGAAAATTGACATGACTTTTACACCAAAAAAGAACTGTGTGACTTAATAAGAGTAAGAGTGTTAAAAGCAATTATATCTAGCATTCCTCCAGAAAAGAATAGCTAGCTCTAAAAAGTAAGAGAAATTCTATTCACACACACCCTTTTATTAGGCACACCCTAAATGCTAGAAAAATCTAATCTCATTTCATTTCTCTTTATTTTTACTTGATACATCCTAAATTTTCAAAATTTATTCCTAAACTACCCTCTACTCTCTTTAAACCTTAACAACATACACCCTACTTTCCATTCTCATTTCCTCAACATTCACTCTTACAAAAATCTTCAAATCCTTCAAATATTAAAGTTTTGCAAAATTATAAGGTAAATATAGCTTACCTCTTCATTGAAATATCTTTTATTTATTTATTTTTTTTGCATTTAAATCTATTAAATTGTTTGATTTTTTTTAAATTTGGAATAATGATTTTTGGATGGCATGGAGCTGGGAAACGAGGCTCACGGCAAGGATTTGCTACAAGCCAATGAGTTTACTATGGTATCTCATTGCCGTGAGCCTTCCGAGGCTCGTGAAAGGGGTGTGCAGTGAGCTAATTAAGACTCGTAGTAGCCAGGTGCCACGAGTGTTTACTTAGGTATTTTTCAAACCAAAAATAAAAAAATTAAAAAAATGTGATTACAAAAAAATAAAATTTGATTGATTTAGTTTAGGATGTGTGAAAAGAGAATGATGAAAAAAATAAATGAGTTTGTATATGATGCACTGACAGTGTATAGTTTCTATACATTATCAATGCATAAGAGGTTAACACTTTATCAATTGGCAAATTAAAAAATATGCCAAGTCCATAAAAGTAAATATAAATAAATTTTTTTGATTTGCTTATAAGAGCCCATTGATGAGGTGTCAACCTCTGGTGTATTGATAGTGTATAAAAACTATACACTGTCAGTGCATCATATAAAAATCCAAAATAAATTGAATGAGTTAGAGTTTATTCTTTGAGATAAAGATAAAATAATAATGTTGTAAAAAGATATTTTTGTATTAAAAAAATTTTATTTATTTAAAGCGCATCTAGCATCCTTTACGGTGCGTTTGAATGAAGAATTTTAAAATTTTGAGGCATTTTAAAATGAAAACATTTCAAAATTAATCATTTTAAAATATTAGTATTTATAATTGACTTGTTTGGATAAATAATTTTTAAAAAATTTTTAGACACTAGAATTTGATTAAATAAAAAATAATTATAAAAGAAAAATAATAATATTATATATTAGAAAAAGAAAAATATCAAATAAAATATGCAATATGGGTATCATTAGATTTGTAAAATTGTATAGATATTGTTAGTAATATAAAAAAATAAAAATATATATTATATTTAAATAAAATAACATGTTTCTGTTTTTAAATTTATATTTAATAGTGGGCCATGTTTAATAGAGTATGGAAGAGTAAGAGAAATTTTAAAAATCACCTTTTTAAGTAGATTTTCAAGAGGGAATTTGAGCATCTTAAATTCCATTTTAAAATCCCTCCTAAATTTTAAAATTTTCAAAATTTTTTACCAAACAAAAAATTTAAATTTTAAATTTTTAAATATCTTGATTGAAATAAATTTTTTCTTGAAATCTATCGCCCAAACACACTTATAGAGTATATCGCATTGAAATTCATAAAAAACCGGACCCAAATCATATCAATTAAATCCCGACCCGAAACCCAGCTACCAAATACCCAAAATCTTTCTCTCTCTTTCTTACCTCTTTGTCCTAAAAACCTTTCTCACTCTTCTCTCAGCTCACCATCCAAGAAAGAGAGAGAGAGAGAGAGAGTTCTTCATTTCAAAATCTTGAATTCTCAAATTTTTTCTTTGCCAAAAATACCCTTCTTTTTCTTTTCAATGCCAAATTCGTGATAACTCCACCAGAAAGGAACCCAGCCTTCGAACCATGATCGTTCGAACCTACGGTCGCCGCAACCGTGGTTTAACCAGGACATTCTCCGACTCTATAAACGACGACGTTTCCGACTCCCCTCCCCTCTCCCAAGAATCGCTGCCGTCTGATGATATCTATAGTTTCCCTTTTACCACTCAGGAATCTTCTTCCTTCTGGCCGTCCTCTCAAGAATTCTGCGACGGCGATTACAAGAACCACGCAGCGACCGTCAGAGCAACCCAGAGTAATTTCGATTTTGACGATTCGAGAAACGGCCTCGTGAGGAGATCCAAGAAACAGAAGCAAAGCCAGAGCAAGAAAGAGGTAGGAGATTCTTCTATGCCCTGGATTTCGCCGACTTCGACTCTGATGGAGGCTCAAGAATTCGGAGAAATGATGGAACACGTGGACGAGGTTAATTTCTCCCTTGATGGGTTAAAGAAAGGCCAGCCAGTGAGAATCAGAAGAGCGAGTCTCTTGTCTTTGCTTTCAATTTGCGGCACGGCCCAACAAAGAAGATTTTTGAGAACTCATGGGTATGTTGAATTCTTTTGGGTTTTCAGTTTTGAGGTTTGTTTGTTTAAATTTATTGATTTGAGCATCTGGGTAGTGTCAATTTTGTGTGGATTTTTGAAATCTGAATGTACATTCGATCATGAAATTATTTTATTGATTCAAACGGATTAAGGGGTGTTTTGACTCGCGGTTTTAGGCTTTTATGGATATATGCATTAGACTTTTTAAGAAGAGTTTGAAAATTTAAATTCCCTTCCGTTGATCTCTACACTCTTAAGTATATTTTGAACTTTGAATTCCCTTCCGTGAATCTCTAGACTCTTATTTGGCTTTTTGATTAGTTAAAGAAAGATAACTTTAAATCAGTTAGGAACGTTGGAGCTCTCTGTCATTATGGATAACTTTCTTATTCATTTATTTAGGGCTATGTAAGTTGCTGATGGTTTTGATAGATTGATTTGGTTATTAACTTAAAATTGTCCTTTGGTACTTACTCTGTGAATCTAGTAGGATTAAGAATGTTTGTTTCAGTTCTGTTCTAAAATATATTCTTTCCAATGTTATTGACAGCATCAGAAAAGCTTATAATTCTAAGTAGTATAATACCTTCAATGACCTAGGGCCATAAAACATGGCATTGCCTTTTTTCTAATAACATCTTAAGGGGATGAAAAATGATGAGGGAGAAGATATAAGAAATATTTTGGCTATTCTTTTAAGGAAGCATTGTAATTAATTTTTGTCTAATGTCTTCTTTTACTATCTTCCAATTCAGTAATATTCAGTAAAGTGATCCAATACTTTTTATTTATTGCTTAATCAGATTCAGTACGTTTAGATTGCATGATTGGTTCATTTAGTATATGCCTTCTTTGTAACTTGTAAGCATCGCAAGTTGTGTGTGTGTGTGTGTGTTTTAATCTTTCTTAGAAAGTAGTATAAGGTGTTATAGGATATGAGGTCATCTATGATCCCTTGAAAATTGTAATTGTTATTTGTCTATCATCTTCCTCTTTTTTTTTTTTTTTTCCTTAGCTTATTTGGTTTTCTTAACTTATACATTAAATTGTTACTGGTTGAATACTTGTTTCGTTCTCCATCTAAAAGAAAGATATAGATAAAAGATTGAGTGGTTCTATTATTCTCTTTTTAGACCAAGCATATGCATGGTGATTCTATTTTCTTCTGGAAGGAGAATTACTGTGATTCACTTTGTTGTTTTTACATTGGCTTTGCAAATATGTTCATTTCAGGATGGCAAAGCCAATAATTGATGCTATCTTGGGCCTCAACTTTGATGACAACCCAAGCAATCTGGCTGCTGTGGCCCTTTTCTATGTCTTGACCAGTGATGTAAGTTTTTCAGCACTTGAAGTTGCACTTCAGTGACCATTCCTGAAATTGTATTTAATTTCTAAGTAATAGTGTAGGATTTTATGCACACATAGGATTCTTGTGAGAAGATGTGGATCTAGGATTAAATCGAAAGTTAACAATGAAGAATCCCATACTTATTAGTTATTAGTACTATTATTTCTGCATTTGCAGACTCTGCAAATATGGGTCTTCTGGTTGAGCCTTATATGCAATGCTATATTCAGTTGCATTTATTCTTATTGAGTGAGAGAAATATTCAGCATGTTTATTTATTTTAAAATAATTTTAATATTCAGATGTCAAGAAATCCATGCTTATATGCCTGAAGAGCATTATTCATTTAAGGTAAATGCCTTATTTCTAGTCGTTCCAAGAATATTAGATATCATTTCTGCCTCATAATTTAGGAGTTGTAGCTTTTATGCTTTTTGATTTGTTTGCATAAAATTTTTTTAGACTTGTATTTGCATATACTTTAATCAAATATTTTGAACATTTCAATAATGTTATTCATTAAGATTTGTATGAATTTATTATGTCAGTGTCAAGATGAGCATCTCCTGGAGTCACCTAGTGTCATTCGGTTTCTAATTAAATTGTTGAAGCCAGTCATCCCCACTGCTAAAGAAAACAAAACAGGGAAAGTTGGCTATAAGCTTTTGGCATTACGCAAGGATGCTGAAATCTCACGGGATACAACTAAAGTGTTGGATTCAAGCTCTGCTGACATTATTTCCAAAGTTGAGGAAATTCTTGTTAGTTGTAAGGAAATGAAGTCAAGATGTGGGGATGATAGTGGTTTAAGAAGGCCAGAGTTAAACCCGAAATGGATAGCTTTATTGACTATGGAGAAAGCTTGTTTGTCAAAAATTTATCTTGAAGGTATCTTATAGAAATATCTAAGAGTTTTAATCATTTATTTTATAGATTGTCTTATTGGAACTGTATTGGTAGCTCAATATAGACCTAAACAGAACCACATATGCACATATAAATACATACTCATACAGTCGGGTGCTTTTTTACTCTTTGCTGATTGTTTTCATTTTTTTTTTCCATTGGCTTCATTCATTCAGATACAACTGGTACGGTAAGGAAAACTGGTGGCAATTTTAAGGAGAAACTAAGAGAGCTTGGAGGACTTGATACTGTCTTTGAAGTGGCCATGGAATGCCATTCTGTTTTGGAGGTGTGAACTTGAATGTTATATCTCATTTCTGTTCTGTTGCATTTCAACTGAAGGAGATTAAGAAATTCTGCTTTAAATTTTGAGTCATCACGTTCCCTCTCTTATTTTTACATGAAGCCGTTCACCGCGAATTAGCAATTTTTTATTCATGCATATGTTTTCGATTATTCATTGGTGACATATAATGTGTTAACTTCTCCATAGGGATGGGTGGAGCAGAGTTTATCTTCTCCTCTTATAACAGATAAAAAGGATGTGCAGAGCCTGGTGCTGCTTTCAAAATGTTTGAAAATCATGGAAAATGCTGCATTCCTCAGTAGTGAAAATCAGGTCTTGAGTTATGATTTTGAGTTATTTTGTATTTTATTTTCTTTTTCCACTTAGTTTGTATAGCTTAAAACTTCCATTTATATAAGCTGTTAGACTCTAATTTTTTTTTCCTTTTATTGTAGACTCATCTGCTAGAAATGAAAGGGCAATTGAACTCTCATGGATCTCAACTATCTTTTACAAAGTTTGTTATAAGTGTAATCAAGAGACTCTCAGGTTACTGGTGGAGCAATTACTAGTCCCAAACATCTTTTCCTTTTTCATCCTCTTTTTATCCGTTGAAAGATTTTTTGCATTGCGGTTTACCAATGTCATTGCTTCCAGGGCTTTATCTTAAGAGTTCTTCTGTCTCTTCTAGTACTGAAAGGGCTTGTAGCAATTCTAAAGCAACGGATAATGCTGATAAATTTGTTCTAACTGCAGATTGTAAAGGTATTGGGCAGTCTGATTTCATTAAATGTATCTTTCTAGCTTCTGCTGCTGGACTTGATTAATTCTCTCTAACTTTGCAGTGGATAGACATGATGTTATCTCCATCAGTTCGTCTCAAAAATCCTCTAGCATGGACTGGTCCTTCTCTACAAAGAGCTTCAATGCATCTCAGAATGATCCAGGGCCCTCCACTCGGTGCTTGGGTCGTTCTGTATCTAGTTTTCAAACTGCAACTACATCCACGGATGATAATTTACTAAAGATGAGAATACATTCTTCCTTGTCCAGCTCGTGTAGTGGGAAATTAGGAAGTTCGTATGATGTAATACCTGTAACAAGCAATGACCCAGGGACTCTTTGTGAGACGCCTGCTGGTGCAAGGGATGGCAAATGGCAACTTTTAGAGGATAGTCAGGATCCTTTTGCATTTGATGAAGATGATTTCGTGCCTTCAAAATGGGACTTACTTTCTGGGAAAAAAAGGATATCCCAAACTAAAAAACATGAGAAACTTGGGCTGAGAAATAGAGAAAGCCAAGATGAGCATCAATGCCAATTTACAATGAGCCAACAAGAGTCTAGTAATGGGGAAATTTGCCAGACAGAATTTATCAATGAAGAATATCATCACTCTAATGCTACTTCTGGTACTCAAATTGCTAAAGAAGAATATTCCAGCCTTTTGTCAGACTGCCTTCTTGCTGCTGTCAAGGTATTCTTGAATATGTAGTTTACATTCCATCCAATCATTTCAGTGCTACTTTTTAGCTTCAATTGGTTAATCATATGTATGATTACAATGGTAGTGATTGGATTGAATGGGACTGTGCTCTTCTAAAGACATCTTGATGTCCTATATGTTTTATCTCTTACACTAGTGGTTTTTTATCTAATAGTGGGGTTTTGTCTTTGCAGGTTTTGATGAATTTAACTAATGACAACCCTCTCGGCTGTCAGCAAATTGCTGCCTCTGGTGCTCTAGAGACCTTGTCTTCATTGATTGCCAGCCACTTCCCTTCATTCTGCTCATATTTGCCTTGCATCAGTGAAATGGAACAGACTTCTCTACTGTAGAACTTAATGACCGGAATGACAGACCTCTTACTGATCCGGAGTTGGATTTCCTTGTAGCAATACTGGGTCTGCTTGTAAACCTAGTAGAGAAGGATGAGCACAACAGGTTGACTTGCTTTCTCTGTATTCAGTGCAGTGGCTTACAAAGCGGAATAGAAGTCATTTTATGTCTTTTTATACTCATAGCGGCAAACATATAATAATTAGGTGGCCATGTTTCTATGCAGATCACAGCTAGCGGCAGCTTCTGTTTCGTTACCAAATTCAGAAGGGTTAAGAGAGGAGAGTCACATGGCTGTAATTCCACTGCTATGTGCTATCTTTCTTGCGAACCAAGGAGAAGATGATGCAGCTGAAGAAGTTCTGCCTTGGGTGAGGACTTCTCTATATGATCAGAATCTGTCCTTCATCCTTCATCTTGGTCCCCCCTCTTCCTTTCCTCTCATTGTTCATGACACAGTTTTATGTCTTTTTATGTTAGTGGGCTTGAAGAACTTATCATGATTGACATGACTTAAATCTTTGTTGTATTGGATTATACAGAATGATGAGGCTGCTGTGATACAAGAAGAGAAAGAAGCCGAGAAGATGATTTTAGAAGCCTACGCAGCTCTACTACTTGCATTTCTTTCTACTGAAAGGTTGGTACCATATTCCTTATATCTTTCCCAGTGCTCAGTTTCTATGTAATCTTACTGTTTTTTCCACCTTTTCATTGACAGTACGAGCACACGAAATGCAATTGCTGATTATCTCCCAAATCACAGCCTGACAATTCTGGTACCTGTCTTGGAGAGATTTGTGGTATGTCTTTAATCTAAGTACTATCAAAAATGAAATTAGCAGCAACATGGCGGTAGATTGACATTATTCGAGAGATGATTGTAACTCATTCATCATGAAGATAAACTGGTTTTAGGCCAAAAGTGTGTGTCCATAGGGTTTATTAGTTGGTCATGGTCATAGCTGCTTCATGGTTTGATATACCCTGCCATTGACCGGAAAGTAATTTACCGCATTTAGGCTTTGGAATTATGAAATTACCGGATGACTGTGATAAAATATTTACGCAATTTCATAATCTGTAATGCACTTTCTTTTCTCCTCGTGCAGGCATTTCATTTTTCGTTAAACATGATTTCTCCAGAGACTCATAAAGCTGTGAGTGAAGTGATTGAGTCATGTAGGATACCATGACAACTAATGAAACATTTTGTACAGTCTTGTCTTCCATTTTAGATTAGCAGTTTGTTTTCACACAATGCCAGCGCCCACGAGGAGGGATTGGGCAGCACACTGTATCAAACTGACCACAGACCTCTGTTATAATCCCTTTGTTTTTACGGTACCCCCACAATTTTCCCTGCTGTTTTGCTTTTTTTGACAATTTTATTCTTTGTAGCATTATTCCATCCTCTTGATGCAGGCTTAAAACTTGTGTATATGAAAGTGAAAGTATAATCAAGAAGTTCTCCATTGCCTCGTGTACGTGAGATTCAGTTATATGTCTGTGTGTGTGTATGTATGTATGTATGGATGTATGTATGTACTTTGTCGGGCATTTATGTGTCAATTGTTTCCTTTCACGTTGGCTGTAAATGAATCAGTGTTCCTACTTCCTCGGGCTAGTTCATAAATAATTTCAGTGGTCTAAAAATAAGAACAAAAACCCAGTTGACAATATTATAGAGACGAACGAATTGTTAGGTCTTATCTCGTATGCTTGCCAAGGAAGTTGACAATTAGCTGATTCACCTTGTCTGGGAACTGCTCTTGCATGAAATGTGTTCCATCTGGCAGGAACTCTACATCTACTTCAGCTACATAGTCTCTCACTTTTCCGCTTGTTATGTAGTCTTCAATGCCGGGGAAGTTGAGGAAATAGTCCTTTCCGCCCACGATCAGAAGCACCGGAACCTCCACTTTCGGATTTTCTATGGTGAATTCTTCGCGCAGTCCCCTACGTGAACATGGAACTTGGGCATTCATTTCACTAAACTTATTAAGGTGAAACAGAAGAGAATGACAAACATTTTACTCAACACTGAGCAGACAGCAAAGCTTGATCAACGGAATGTTATAGAAAGCTTACGTGTAAGGGACTTGCATGGGAGAACTGAATCCAGAATTTTCATATGCTTTAGCATACATTGTGAAATCTTCATCGTTTAGCCATGCTGGGAGTGGGTTAGATGGATCAACCAAATCCATAATCTCCTTGTCTTTCTCGGCGATCGGTATTTCACTTCTCGAGAAGAGGATGTAGATGTTTCGCCAGACGGTTTTCACATCAAAACGCCTGAAGTCAGCCTCTGCTCTTCCAGGCTCCTGGAGTGGTCAATGACAGGGAAATTACCAACGTAAAAAATGGTCAAACCTGAGAATCTAAACATGAGAGGCTGTGATATGATTATAATAAATAAAAATTGTGTTTTACTTAAAAAAAATTTCATGTTTAACACCGTATGAATACAATTTTATATGACATAAATTCGAATGGCCGGGTTTTCTAGATGCTATCAAACAATCAGAGACTTGGAAGAACTTAGCAGGGTTCAAACTTAACTGGTGGAGCAAATGGAAAATCAATTACCTTCCACCTGAAAATGTAGAAACCTTCAGGAAGTTCCCGGTACCTTTGAGGCTTAGGAACAAAGAATGGAACACCCAACGACACAACTCCAAGAATCCTTGTCGGATGGAGAAGGGACAGCAGATAAACAGGCCAGGATCCAAAGTCTTTCCCGACAAGGAAAGCCTGTCAGCAAGATGGTTTCAGGTAAGATTTGAAAGACTAACAATGATTAAATGACTTGGAATGAAAAGAACTATAGTTACAAAAACTCCAAATCAAAGATATTCTATGCCTTGTCAATGTGAAAAGAGTCAAGAATGGCTAAGGTGTCCTCAACAAAATCATTGAAGGATGCTTTTCCAGGTTCTGGGTGGTGTTCAGATAGCCCATATCCCCTCAAATCGGGTGCAATTGCTCGGTATCCAGCGTCGGCGACTGCAATCATTTGGTGTCTCCATGAATACCATATCTCTGGAAAACCATGGAGAAATACAACCACTGAGGAACCTGCAGGGAAGACTGAACATCATATGAAGGATAGCAAGACAACATGGAAGTTTTCTTATGGCAGAAATGAATGTCGATTGAAACCTGTTCCGATCTCAGCTACGTGAAGTTTCAGTCCTCTTGCATAAACGTTCTTGTGCTGTATTTGATCCATTGTAGGAAGGAAGGAAGGAAGGAAGGAAGGAGAGAGAGAGCAAGATAGTTGACTACTGATTTGATTCCAATCGTATGAGGCTATATAATATTCTTTTACGAAGGCGGGTACGCCAAGGCGAGTCACTGACTGGCCTAGCCCAATGGATCGAGAAGGTCTTGATTGATGCACCGGATTAGGTTGGTTTTTGCACCAGTGAGGCCGAGATTCATACAAACACGAGCCAAATCGTAGACACGGTTCACAGACTGACACTCAAGTAGCTTGGTAATTTTAGATATGATGACCAGACAGAAAAATAATACCAATAAAAAATACGTTAAAATTTATATATAAATATGATAAAAATTAAAAAAATTTTATTTGATTAATCCATACGAATATTAATACAAAATTTTTGTATTTTGCTTGAAACAAACTCGGATTATTCATACGAATTACCCGTTTTACTGTCCAAGCATGGCTCTCAGAGGAAATCGAGGATTAGCTCATTCTTCACCAGCTGAGGTGACTGCACTGAACAAGGTCAAGGAGGGCCTAAAGAAAATAAAATAAATAAAAGAAAAAGAAAATGTGACAGATCCAGGCCCGTAGGAGGAAAGGAAATAAGTTGGGCCTAATGAAACTTCAATTAAAAGGCTATAAAAGGGCCGACAAACTGAAAGATCCATGTCTTTTTTGCCGTTCCAACCCAGTACTTCCTGTGCTTTGCTCTACTTCCCCGACTTGCTCTTCGTTTCTCTTTCAAAACCCCTTCTGATTTGAGGATCAGATCAGACTATTCCCACGAAAGCCGATAGCTCTTCGCGACACCCAGGTTAGCCTTACCTCTCTCCCCTTCTTTTGATTTTTTTTTTGGGTTTATTCATATATCTAAGGTCAAGGCGGTGACGTCTCCGTCGCTTCGCCGGCGCCGGTATCGTTCCTTTTTCTTTCTTTTCTTTGTTTTGAAATTTATGGTATCCAATCTTGCCCCAACTTAAAAAAATAATAATAAAATCTTCGTATTGCATTCGGAATTCGGATAATAAAAAAAAAAGATTTTTCAGTTTATCTGGCTTAGATCTGCGTTTTGATCTTGCTAAGTATTTTTTGGGGTCATTGCTTCATTATTGTACCAATATAATGTTTGTTAATTGATTTTGAGATTCGTCATTAGAATTGGTAAAAGAAGAGCTGAAAACGTGGAGCCTTTAGTTTTTGGTATAATTTTAATTGGAATTGTTTTACTGTAAAAAAAAATGTCACGATTATTATCCCGGACATGAGCAATAGAGCCTGCAAGCAGAATAACACGTTCGCCATGCATCCATTTTGATGAGCGTCTCTTCATAATTTCCTTTAGATGCATTGCAGTATTCGCTTTGTATAATTTATTGTTTTCTTTTCAAACTGGTTCCTATGGCTTTTTAAATGGTTTCAGGAGTGAAACAGACTATCACTGCGAAGAAGGGTGCACGGGTGATCATGGCAGACTTGGAAAATTTGCTTCTGGAGGCGGCAGGAAGAACGGGTAATGGAGGGAGAAACCGACACTCGCTTCCATCATCTAGAAGGCGACGTGAAGGTTCATATTCTGACGGTGGAAGCGACTCTAGGGATGACGATTCAGATGATGGTCATGGCTATGCGAGTAGAAAACCATCAGGGTCACAAGTTCCGTTGAAGAAGAGGCTGGACCCTTCTGAAAGAGATGATGATCAGGGCAGTCAGGAAGAAGGTGATTATGATGATGATGGTTCTGATCGAGAGCGCGACAGCAGTGATGACTCTGACGTTGGTGATGATCTTTACAAGAATGAGGATGACAGGCGACAGCTTGCACAGTTGACTGAACTTGAAAGAGAAATGATTCTGTCAGAGCGTGCGGATAAGCGAGGTGATAAGAAATTTACTGAAAAGATTAGATCGAAGCGGGACAATGATAGGCCGAGCCGGTCACGGAAGGAGACTCCACCTCTTCCCTCTTCTCGTGGAGTGCGGTCATCAGCTAGATCTGCAGATAGGGCAGCTGCTAAGGATGATGCCCTGAATGAGTTGAGAGCAAAACGACTGAAGCAGCAAGATCCAGAGGCACATCGGAAGCTGAGAGATGCATCTAGAGGCAGTTCAGGCGGCCGGGGGTTATCACCTGTCAAGCGGAAACCCTTCACTGCATCAAGTCTAAGTAGCTCTAGTCAGAGTGAGAGTGAAAGTAGGTCTAACAGTGAAGATGAAGGGTCAACTGGGGATGGTGGTATGGTTGATAGTGATGATGAGAGGGAAACATTTGGGCAGGATGGGCCAACATTTGATGATATTAAGGAAATTACTATCAGGAGGTCGAAACTTGCAAAATGGTTTATGGAGCCATTCTTTGAAGAGTTGATTGTGGGTTGTTTCGTAAGAGTTGGAATTGGAAGGTCGAAGAGTGGCCCTATATATAGGCTCTGCATGGTCAGAAATGTTGATGCTACAGATCCTGACCGGACATACAAGTTAGAGAACAAGACGACACATAAGTATTTGAATGTTGTATGGGGCAATGAAAGCTCTGCTGCCAGGTGGCAGATGGCTATGATTTCAGACTCTCCTCCACAAGAGGAGGAGTTCAGACAATTGATTAGGGAGGTGGAGCGAAGTGGAGGCCGGATGCCGAGCAAACCAGATGTGCTTGAAAAGAAGGAAGCATTACAAAAGGCCAAAACATTCGTCTACTCCGCAGCTACTGTAAAGCAGATGTTGCAGGAGAAAAAGTCCACCTCTTCTAGACCATTAAACATTGCAGCCGAGAAGGATCGGCTGAGAAGAGACCTGGAAATTGCACAAAGTAAGCATGATGAGGCAGAGGTTGAGAGGATTAAGAAAAGACTGCAGCAACTGGAGGATTCCCGGAAGGAACAGGAGAAAGATGTCAAGGCTGTTAGGTTGGCTGAGATGAACAGAAAGAACAGAGTTGAGAATTTTAAAAATGCATCTGAATTGAAACGTGTAAATACTGCTTTAAAAGCAGGGGAGGCTGGGTATGATCCATTTTCAAGGAGGTGGACTAGATCAAGAAATTACTATGTTGCAAAGCCTGCTGGAGGAGATACAGCAGCAGTGGCTAAT
This sequence comes from Heritiera littoralis, assembly GCA_031772115.1. Taxonomy (NCBI): domain Eukaryota; kingdom Viridiplantae; phylum Streptophyta; class Magnoliopsida; order Malvales; family Malvaceae; genus Heritiera; species Heritiera littoralis. The sequence continues at coordinate 1,392,094 of JAPDPK010000026.1, read as the reverse complement.
GGTGATACAAATGGTGCAATTGCCAGTGGAAATGGCAATGATGTAAAGGCTGCTGCGGAGGCTGGCAGGGCAGCTACAGCGGCTGCCTTGCAAGAAGCTGCTGGTGCAGGGAAATTGGTTGACACAAGTGCACCTGTTGATGAAGGGACAGAATCTTACATGCTCCATGACTTTGAGATTCCAATCTCATTGAATGCGCTTCAGAAGTTCGGTGGTCCACAGGGAGCTGTGGCAGGATTCATGGCTAGGAAACAGAGGATAGAAGCAACCGTTGGATGCCGAGTCCCTGAGAATGATGGAAGGAGACATGCACTTACCTTGACAGTTAGTGATTACAAAAGAAGAAGAGGGCTTCTTTGAGATAATATGTTGCATCTAAGCAATGTCTGTATGGTTAATGATATTTTTATTTCAGCTGTTCTTTAACGGAAAGTTTGTACCATGTCATTTGATCAAACTGCCTTAAGGCTTCTTGTTTTAAGTATTATTTGGTGTGATCACATCTAGGTTGTTTCTGCTTATGAAATTATGGTTTGACTGCTGCTGGCCTATAATTTGATTGGCTTTATGAAATTATGGTTTGACAGCTGCTGGCCTATAATTTGATTGGCTTGTTTTCAACAGATTTACTAGTTTCACTGCCAAGGTCTATTTCATTTAGGTAAATGCTAACATGTGTCTGCAAATATCTTGTGATTTCAGTGCGATTCCTTGAAGAAAAAGAGACTTTCTTTTGTTGTTTTTATCACAACCTACTCCTTTTCTGTCATTATTAGCTCAATTGGCGACAGCACATTCTCTTTAGCTGTCGAGAAAGGAGCCAACATCTTTGAGTTCAGCCCCGCTGACAAATACTAAAATACACCTTGACTTGATATATGCTTGTGAAGCAATCCTTTTTATAAAAGATTTGGATTGGTATATTCATTGAATGGTAGGAAAAATAGATGAAAAAATGGTCAATTTCTAACTGAAATTAAAAAAAAAAAGCTAAAATAACAATAAAAGTCTTTATTACTTTATGTAAAAGAGTCCTTATATATTCATTACTCTCTTAATTTGAGCAAGTCTTTAGCTTTTAATTGTATTGCCAGTGAGATCTTGGCTTAGTGGTAAGAAAAAGGCCTTGAGATTTTAAGATCTTAGGTTCGAGTCTCACCAAGTGTGAGATTGAATTAGTCTAGTTATTTACTAGTTTACCTAGTTTAAGTAATGTGATTTTTATAGTTACCTGTTCATGGAATGTAATATGCTGAAAGTGATTGTAACTTCTAATGAAAATGGACTACTCGAAAAAAAAATTTAATTGTACTTAAATAAACTCTTTCCATTATCAGGTTTGTTGGGTACAAATCAAAAGATAAGAGTTTATTTGAATACATTAAAATATAAGGACTTTGGTAAAAAAAAAAGTTTCAGGGATTTTTTAATATGCTCCATGACTAGAAAAACTGGGCCTTTGTCCCTTAAAGATTTACTTAGGAAAAACTATGCCCAAAAGAATAGCCCAATGAAAGCCCAGTTTCTTTCCAGTCCAATCATAATATATAACCGGCTCATAGAGCCTAACTTTTTTCACGTGCAATCTCATCCACACGTGTGTATCCTCCCACACACATAACTACCTCACGCATTTTGCCTCCTTTTCCCACAGTCCTTCTGTCTGAAGATCCTCTCCCGTCTCGCGTCTGTTCGTCCGATTACACCAAAGGGATATGACCGCTGAGATACTCTCGCACCAAAACGGTGCCATTGTTTCCAACGGAGATCTGAGTACAAAAAACTCGATCTCTAACCCCTCCGCCCCGTCCAAGAAGTCTCGCGAGAGCGAGCGACGTCGTCGCAGACGCAAGCAGAAGAAGAACAACAAGAACTCCCAGTTAGAAAGTGGCGCCGCAAATGGTACGGTTTCCGAAGCCGGTGACAGTGACGTTGGCGAAGCTGAAACTAAGGAGAACACCGATAAGCAGCAGGTATCTAAAACCGTTTTGTCTCTTGAGATTTCTAGGGTTTTAGTGAACATCGATTGTTTCATTTGGTAGTTGCATGTGTTCGTATATAATACAGTTTTTACATGCGTTTTGATAGTGATTTAATGATATTCGATTATGTTTAGCTGAAAGTAGGGTTGAGAAATTTTTTTTTCCATCCAACTTTTGGTTTAATTTTATATTTTAGTTTGGCATTTTTCTTATAGTTATTTTGACTTTAGCTCAAAATTTTTATTTCCACGTATTTCACTTTAATTAACTTATATTTGTTCGATATTGAATTGCATTTTTTTTACATTGTAGGTAACGGAACAAGTCGTGGTTGAGTATGTTCCTGAAAGAGCTGAGTTAGATGATGGTATTGATGAGGAATTTAGGAAGGTTTTTGAAAAATTCAGCTTCTGGGAAGCTGCTGGTTCTGAGGTGACATGAAAATTTGGTTAAAAATTATCAATATTACTATTTTGAATTTCCTTATTAGTTCTCTGAAAATATTTGTAATTCTATTTATACAGGAGACAGATAAGAAGGATGAGTCTGCTCAAGATGCAGACTTGAAGAAGGACGATTCTGATTCAGAGGAGGAGGAACAAGATAATCAACAGAAAGAGAAAGGCGTATCAAATAAGAAGAAGAAGGTTTTGGTTTTTCTTCTTTTATTTTCTATTATTTTTGCTATTATCATACTCTGTTGGTTTTTGATGGAACTGAAAAGTGAGTATATTGTTATTACTGACAGCTTCAAAGGCGGATGAAAATTGCTGAACTGAAACAGATTTGCTCAAGACCTGATGTTGTAGAGGTACGTTTTCCTCTTACTGTTTATTTGGATTTTCCTTATCTTTCTGCACTTCTAGCTATTGGTGTTTGGTTCTCTTTATGCTCAGTCATTTGAGAAACCTATCTAGATTTTTAAACCGGTGTTAAAAACTTTTTAGCCCAATGTTGAATTAGAGTATGTGTAATGCAAATTTTCTAGAGAGGCTATGAATTTTTGAAAATTTTTTTTATGTAATGAACAAATCTGTCTTTTTTACAGTTTCTTTTCAGGGCTAGTAAGCACTATTTTTTTTTCCTAATATTTTGTTATGTATTTTGTCATGCAATGCTGTTAGAATACTGCAACTTATGAAAGAGCAGCTCTTAATTTTTCTGTGTTTATAATTCAATATATCATGATCGTTATGTTTAATTTTCAGGTCTGGGATGCAACTGCTGCAGATCCCAAGTTGCTAGTATTTTTGAAGGCATATCGAAATACTGTTCCTGTGCCAAGGCATTGGTGTCAGAAAAGAAAATATTTGCAGGTTACTAGTTCTTCCTATCATTACTAGTAATATGGGTCAAATATGTTTGCATGGTTGGTAGGCATCTTGATGAGTGATTTAGGGAAGAGGGTGAGGGAAGATCAAGTCGATAAGGTTTCTCTTATATGTATATATGTGCTTCTTGCAGGGAAATGGCTGTGGCAACCTTGGAGCCTGGACTTGTAGGTGTTTTGCAAAGATACTCTTGATTGATTTCTCTTTTGATATGATTGCTTTGTGGGTTGGGATATAGATGTTTCTGAGGTTTTGTGGTAGCATAGCATAACTTTGCCTGCTAGATGTTGGGGGAAATTCGTTCAATGTTAAGGTGCTAATTAATCTGTTTTGGATTTTGAGATGCCTTCTCATTGTGCTAAATTCTCAGGCTAGAACCATCTAGGATTTATTTATTTATTTTAAGTGACCTGAGTCTGTTGCTGAGGTTTCCTAGTTATTTTTTAAATTATTTTTTGGCTTTGTTAACTTCTGGTATCTCATTGAATTTTGTATCTTTTTTGTAGGGAAAGCGTGGTATTGAGAAGCAACCTTTTCAGCTTCCCGATTTCATTGCTGCGACAGGAATTGAGAAAATAAGACAGGTAAATTTATTTTCATTACAATAGCAAACTGTTTAGATTGTCCTGCAATTTATGTCAATAAAATCATCTACAAAGGATGCCCTTTCCAAAAACTATATATATCTTTAAAATGATTTATAGATTTTGAATGCAGAATGACATTCTTGATTTGAACTCAAGAATTCAGTTGTGTTCTCCTTTCTTATTCAGGCTTACATTGAAAAAGAGGATAGTAAGAAGTTGAAACAAAAGCAACGTGAGCGTATGCAGCCAAAGATGGGGAAAATGGATATTGACTATCAGGTTTCTTAGTTTCTTGCCTCGTGGAATCTATTTTTTTTTGGATATTTGAAAATTTCTTTTTTCCATTTTTAGCTGTGATGGGAAGCTTCTTGTAATCATGTTTTTCCTTCCTGAAATGATATTGTCTTGCACTTTTAGCTAATCATATTCTGGCTTTTTTTTAGGTTCTTCATGATGCATTTTTTAAGTATCAAACAAAGCCAAAGCTGACAACTCATGGAGATCTCTATCATGAAGGGAAAGAATTTGAGGTACTGTTCTATTTCTAAATGGATATTAAGCTGCTTCTTATACTTAATCAATACACGTGTCAATTGATTTTAAATTGATATGCAATTATCCAAACATCTCAAGGCTGTAAGTTGAATTATAGGTACATTATAGGAATAGCAATGTACTTAAATTCGCAGATGATAGAAGCATATGCTGGGTCCCAAGGAGGACAGGGTGGTTTTGTGGTTACTGCAAAATGCAAGCAGATAAAATCTAGCTTAATTTAAACTAGTGAAATGAGGAACTTTTGTGTGTTATAGAAACTGGACTTCACAGCATATTTATATTGGCTTGAAATTTTTGTGGAAAAAGTGCGTGAGAACTCATACTTTTTATGCTTGAATGTAGTCTTCTGTTGCTATTTAAACCTTGTGTGAATTCAATGGCCTTCTAGTTGGCATGGTGGCTTGCTGGTTGTCTGAAACATTCAATCTTGAGATGTATTATGGGCTGCAACAGGCTATTGTGATATATATCCGAATGAAATGATATTAACACTTTAGTAGGTAATCTTGAATGGAAAAATGAATGCCTGATGATACATGTCTTTTAGTATATTTTTCCCATTCTTTGAAATTAGTACTGTTCGCTTGTAATATAGGTAAAGCTGAGAGAGATGAAGCCAGGCTCTCTATCACATGAATTGAAAGAAGCTCTTGGTATGCCAGACGGTGCTCCACCCCCATGGCTTATCAATATGCAGGTGAGTTTGGATGCTATCCTGAGTTTATTTTCGCATCTGATGTATCAGTCTTGTTGGTATCATTTTAACTGGCAATTTGTCCTTCAGAGGTATGGTCCTCCACCATCATACCCACATTTGAAAATACCAGGGCTAAATGCACCCATTCCTCCTGGAGCAAGCTTTGGTTATCACCCTGGTGGCTGGGGCAAGCCTCCTGTAGATGAGGTAAGCCTCTTAGAAGTTGTCTGCATTCTGTGTTCTAGTAAGAAAGCTATCATTAGATGAGGTAATCTTTTTAATATATCTCTGTCTAACGTTCTTGGTTTTCCCTACTTATTTTCAATAGTATGGACGACCTTTGTATGGAGATGTTTTTGGAGTTCACCAGCAAGAACAACCCAACTATGAGGTACCTCCAGGATTTTAACAAAGCTTGTATTTTGGATATTCTAGTTTAGTGCTTTTGACTTGTATGTTAACTCTGGGGCTTTTAGCAGGTGTTTTGTTCCTTGTGTTGCTATTGGCCTTCATATGATGAAAATTGACTAAAGTAAAAGAAAGAATTAATGAGGTGAATTAACAAACAAGTACCCCCATCATTCTTTTCTCCCTCTAGGAGTAGAAAAGCATAATTTAGATTGTAAGGTTTTATTCTCCATGGCAATATGTAAACTTTTGTCAAATTCTTTTAGCCAATTGGATTTTATTGGATAATATTGTACTAGAAACATTCATCCAAACCTAGTCTTCGTGTGGATGATGTACTTGGCTACAGTTGCAATTTGTATCAAACTGAAGATTAGTATTAAGTATTAATAGCTTCAATGTTTTTGTATTAAGTTTTCATTTTTGTGAATGATGTACTTGGCTATAGGTTCCATTTGGTATCAAAATGAAGATTAGTATTAATAGCTTCAATTTTTTGGTTGAAAATTTCATTTTCTTGGCCTATGATTTAATTTCACAATGTGTTACTTTTTTGTATCAAATGATGAAACCCAGGAGGAGCCCGTTGATAAGTCAAAGCATTGGGGTGATTTGGAGGAAGAGGAAGAGGAAGAAGAGGAGGAAGAAGAGGAAGAGCAGATTGAGGAAGAGGAGTTAGAGGATGGAATTCAATCTGTCGATAGCCTTTCAAGGTATTGTTCCTTCGTTATTTTATTTCACACAAGGTTGTAACCTGTTGTAATGCCCAAAATGATTAGGCTAGGGGATTTGTCAATTTGGTTTTATTTGATAAATAGCCATTATGACTGTTCTATGTTACATGTGGAGTAATATTTTTTTATCGATAACTTTTTCCCTTTTGATTTCAGTACTCCTACTGGTGTTGAGACACCTGATGTTATTGACCTTCGTAAACAGCAAAGAAAGGAGCCTGAGAGGCCCCTTTACCAAGTGAGTATTATATTTGAAACTTTGCTGTCTACGTTTTTGTTATTCATGTCACCTGTGTATATATTCATGATAGTTTCTTCTCATTGCTTCTCGTTTGTCTTGTTTCTTTGAAGGTACTTGAAGAAAAAGAAGAGAGGATTGCCCCTGGGACTTTACTTGGTACAACACACACGTAAGGATCTGCATTGTTGCTTTTTTATTTTGGTTCCTATAGCTTCAAAACTCCTAATGATGTGGTGAAACTTGTTTTTATGTACAGGTATGTGGTTAACACTGGTGCTCAAGACAAATCGGCTGCCAAAAGGGTAAGACAGATGACAGTAATATTTTTATTTTGGAATTGTTTTCCTACCTGGTTATATGACTACAGTTGTGCTTCGCTTTATAAGTATATCTTGAGTTTGCTACTTTAAGCAATTTATCTTACCTTTTGGGCCATTTGCAAAAGTGTTATTATGTAGTATTTTCCTTGCTGCACGCACCTGCACTAGACATTTTCTGGAGTTTCACCACAGGACTTGGAGATAAACTAGCACTGGTAAGGGGGTTGTCAACTCCCAAGCCCTTGGATCATTGGCATGTTGTTAAATGCCGTAAATCAGATTTTATACTTATATTGAAGTTGTTGACATCATTGTGATCATTGTGACTAAAGTTGTTATTTCTGTCATAATTTGACCTTGTGGTTATAAATTCTCTCTTTTTGCAGGTTGATCTTCTTAAGGGTCAAAAATCTGACAGGGTGGAGGTTAGTCTACAGCCAGAGGAGTTGGAAGTTATGGACAATGTGTTGCCTGCAAAGTAAGTTGGACTCTTGTAACTTTTACCTTGTTAAGTATATGCAGTCCCCGAAGTTAAATTTATTTTACTTACTTTGATTGATTTCACAGGTATGAAGAAGCTAGGGAAGAGGAGAAGCTTCGAAGTCAACGCGAGGACTTTAGTGATATGGTGGCTGAGGTAAGCCTTAGTGATTCTTATTTACGAAATATTGGATGGGGTTCTCCTCGACATAGTTGACTGTTTTCTAAATGCCTCCAAAAGCTAAAAGAAGGGCCCGTTTCAAATGTAATAATGCTTTAAAATTAAGCTTATGTGATTGTTGCCAAACTCCCTACTCTCCCGGGTCCTGACCAATTCTACAAACAATCAATCAAGGTTGAATGAACAAACTATTAACAACCTTTCTCAGTCATAGTACGTCTCTTATCAGGTCTTTCTATTTGAGTCTGTTGGATGGTTAGGCCTACCTGAATTTATTTAGGTCTTTTCAACATTTGCTCACATGCTTGTTAGATGTAAGATGTTTCATTAAAATTGGCAGAATATTTTCAACACTGCTCTCTACAAACTAATCTGAAATGGAATATTTTCTTTTCTAAAAGTAATAAATTTTGGAGTGGATTACAGTTGACATCTTGGTTTTTAACTTTGTAAAAATGTATTATACGCTTTGATGCATACATTTTTGTGGACCAGAATAGGTTGTTGATTTTGTATTTGTTTATTGGTACAGAATGAGAAGAAAAGGAAGCGGAAGATGCAGGAGAAAGAGGGGAAATCGAAGAAAAAGGATTTCAAATTCTAAGGAAGCCAAGTTTTGTCCAGGTGTCGAGGAAAAGAAGCTGGCGTCTTATCATTTTATTGGAAACAACCGACTTGCTTCTTTCTCAGTTGAGAATCAGAGCTCCTTCGCTATTGTGCTAGAAAGATGTTGTACTCAAGTGTTATACCGTATGATGCGTTGCATTCTATAACATAGATATATGTCAGTTTACCTGTAACTTCAATCCCATATGATCCTATCATATTCTCGTTTGTACGGACTAGGAGTTTTACCCAGTGGAATGAAAATTGATTATCATAAGCTTAGCTCGTTGAAGGCGTTTCGTTGCACTTGCATCATGAGGGCCCATTGGTTATTTATGTATTTATTTATTTTTGATACTTGTTCTTGTATGTAAGGCGGGGAAATTAAATTCGGCCACACCATAATAATCATTCATGATCTTCACTCCACTTTACTCTTAATCGCACCATGTTAGCTTAAGCTGCTTGATTTGACGAAAAGAGATTAGTTTACAGGGTGAGCCTGTGACTTCGATCGTGCTTTTGTTTTATAGTTTCCGATTTTTCCCTTTTGAGTACACAAAGGTTAAAGTCTTGAAGAAAATCATTGCAATTGCTAACAATAGTGTTTGGATTTTCCAAATTGGTACATGCAAAGAAAATTGACGTGTGGAGAAATGTGGTAGGTGAGACACGCATGCTAACAGTGTAATCCATGCCAGTGCCAATGCCATTAGTGATCAATGAACATAAAATAAAAAAAAAAATAAAAAAACATCATTGTCAATGATCTGATGATCTCTGTCATGGATCTCGCATGTGGGCAGATGTGTTGCATGAACCCACGTCTTCTTTACCTTTCAAAATCATTGAGTCCATGAAGAGGAATAGGCTGAGTTGGAATTCGAATTTGCTTCCTGTTCAGTGTAGGCATGATGAGAATTGAGTTGGGAGGTTAAAAGCTTTGAGAAAAACCATAGACTATACAAAGATTCTAAAGTGGATCCTCGTCATCATCTCTACAACAACCATGTAGTAGCAGTACTATTATTGTTCACTTTTAAAAAAAAAAAGTAAATGCTTAGCTAGCTAGGCTAACTAGTACCTTCTTCGCCATTAAGGAAAGTGATTGACGGAAAGGAGATTTTAATGGTAAATTCGTTGTGAGGAAACACGAGACGCCAGCCAGACGACGCTTACCTCATGGAGCCAACGTCAAATGCTTACCCTATTAAGGTACTGTTTGATAAATTAAAAATTAAGTATTAAATTTTTAGTACCGAATATAATAAGTATTGAATTTGAATTATAAAAATTGTTTGATATTTTACTACAAATTAAGTGTTGAATATAAATATATTGTTTGATAACAATAAATGTTTGTAATTTTAAATTTTGTTATTTTTTATTTTTACCTTTATTTTTATACTATTTCAAATAAATTCGAGTTTTTATTGATATATTTTATTTTATAATACAAGTATTAAATATGAGAAAAACTATAACTATTAAATGCAAAAACATCATAAATTTAAAAAAACTAAAATAATATTTAAATATAATAAAATATTTTTTTTGAAAATCAAAAACCTAAATCACGTTTAGATTAAAAAAAACATTACAAATAAAATTCCTAAATTATTCATGGGATCATTACTTTTTCAAGATCTGCCTAAATGAAACAGAACAAAAAACTTTTTGGATATTAATGACAATTAGAACATCAAAATAACAAAAGGTTGAAAAAAAAAATCAATATGCACCATTATACGGTCTTCAAGGTTTGTAACATATCAAACTTCAGATCTTCAAAGTTTTCAGCTTCGAACAAGTCAAATTGGAGGAAGATATTGACTTTTTTTCAATATCCATGCCCTAATAGTAAAAGAATGGTGGTTAAAAAACATTGAGTTTGTGCGTAAACCTGTTGAAATAATAATAGAACGTTGAGTCTAGCTGGCATATATACGTAACTTGATGAATGAATAGATAATTATGTAAATTTTTAGGATAAAATAGTTTAATTTATTTTATTTTTATTGATAAAGTGGCTGAAATTTTTCTACATTAAGTGATAAGTAGGTGTTTATCTACTTATCTTATTCAATGGCTTTTCATTGAAAATTTTCTTGTAAGTTGATTTTAAAATATATTATCAAACATATTGAAAATATTAAATCATTGAAAATTTTCAATGATTTAATAAACAACACTTAACATTTCCAGCTACGGCTATGGACCAAGGAAATTGGAATTTCTTTTTCTCAAATTAAGATATTTAAAAATCTTTATTCCCAATATAAAGTACTTTAATTAATTAATTAATTCTTTAGTAATTGTTATAAATAGTATTATATTCCAAAATGTTTTTAAAAAATTTCACGAAACACTTCAGTTTGTCTAATTCGATGTGTTCATCTTAAACTATATGTAATTGTAATTTGCATCTGTTGTTGCCAAAAACAACAATAAATGTTTGCTGACGTCAAATCCTCGATCTTTGTGTTAGTCTGTCTCCAACGAATTTGCGAAATAGGAAAAGTCAGAGGGGCGCAGGGGTTTTTCCCTGCGCGCGCACTCCGATGCTTAAGTCAGACAGGGTCTCAGTAGGCAAATAGAGCTTAGGGTTTAAGAATGATACCTGTGACCTATTTATAGGAGTTATTTTGCGCGTAATTACCTTTAAGCCCCACAGCTTAAATAATAACCTAGTGGATCATTTATGGGCCTTCTCAGTCCTCTTTCCTCTTGGGCTTAGATTATTATTTGGCTCAATGGTCTTCAGCTTGACTTATAGAAAAGCCCAGTAATAAATGACCTAGTCCACATCAATTGCTCCCCACTCTTTTACAAGGTTTACCTTGTGAAAGAGAATATAAAGAATGGGCTTTTCAAATTCTCTTGCTGCCCTCTTCCAAGAATCTTTTCATCTTCACTTGAGGGCTTCATTATTATTTGTAGCAGAAACGACTTTGTGTCATCATTTCTTTTGTCAAGTGCCTTCTATTAGCCAAGAGAAAGAAAACCGAATCTGGGTTAAGGCCATGAGGGCACATCGTCCAGGAGTGCCATAAGCGGATGCATATGTTCTTATCTGGTTTTATCATATGTGATTTGTACTTGGCATGCTCTTGACATTATAGCACCTCGGGATGCACATGCATGGGTGCTTCGATACTCCTTTTAATGCAGAAGTTAATCTATAGTGCTCCCCAGCTCTTCTTATGAAGCACTTACATCTAAAGAGGAATTCATACTTGGGTATCGCATTTATCCGTACACTTTATTGCTTAAGGATTTCACAATTTGCCCATCTCGCGCATTTTTCGCTTAGGGACTTTATAGAATTGCCCTCTCGCGCATTTTCGCTTAGGGATTTTAGAAATTGCCATCTCGCGCATTTTCGCTTAGGGACTTTTAGAGAATTGCCCATCTTGCGCCTTTTTCGCATAGGGCCTTTATAGAAATGATAAGACTATAACACTGTTTTTATATTCGGAATACCAGCATAATACGTTAAATGCATTTTGTTTATCAATTGTAGCACATATTCAATGATAAAATTGTAACGTGCCTCGTGCCATACCTTACAACCTGCATAATGTGTGCTCCCCAAGCTTTTCTTTGCGACTTTTTGTGTCCAAAGAAGAACTTTTACATATCTGTCTTGCGTACTATTAAGGACTTGTTAGAATATAATATTGTTTATATCCGAGATGCCAATATAATGCGTTTAAATATAATATGATAAAATTGTAACGTACCTCATTTAGAGATACTTTTGCCCGTCTCGCACCCTTTTGTGCTTAGGGACTTTTTGTTTGCTCGCTTAGGGTCTCATTTGTGCCCGTCTCGCGTCTTCTTCTCGCTTAGGGACTTATTTGTGCCCGTCTCACGTCTTCTTCTCGCTTAGGGTCTTATTTGTGCTCGTCTCGCGCATTTTTCGCTTAGGGACTTATTTGTGCCCGTCTCGCGTCTTCTTCTCGCTTAGGGTCTTATTTGTGCCCGTCTCGCGCATTTTTCGCTTAGGGACTTATTTGTGCCCGTCTTGCGTCTTCTTCTCGCTTAGGGTCTTATTTGTGCCCGTCTCGCGCATTTTTCGCTTAGGGACTTATTTGTGCCCGTCTCGCGTCTATTTGGCCAGCTTTCATTTTTTTTTCTTCTATTCCTGCAACATGTCTATCGCACATGGAGGATTGTCATAGTACAGATAAAAATAACTGGCCTTTCGTCTCATAATGTAATATTTTCAATTAAATGGAGTAAGTAACAATACAATTGCAGCAAATGTTAAAACAATAATAGCAAATGTTTTACCACCAGTACCATTCCAAGTCTTTATCTTTGAAAAATCTGTAAAATACGAGTGCTAGGGTGTTTTGCTGTCAACCATGGATTGTGCACTAAGTCGTGCCTCGGTACGAGCTTACCACAAGTTGTTTTCGATCGAACCAAGCTCTCCCCGGCTTGCTGCCTTACACGACAATGGCTAGTGCCTGCCTCGGACACCTGCCTAATTCAATCACAACTGTTAGAGTGGACAAGAAAATCGAAAACATTATATGAGAGTACCTCAACTCTGGCTACCATCGTATGTCCCTGCTTAAGTGTGTTTGCAATTTTCGTTGTGTCAAGCACTCACTTGTAGTGATACTCAAGAATGCTATGTATAGGGGCTTACAAGGGAGACACAGCCTTGATCTCGACACCCTAAGTTGGCACATCCTTGTCTTGCTTAAAGGACTCACGAAGCTGACATTCCCTTTATATAGACAAACCCTCTTTCACATGTGTGGTTGCCAATAGGCCAAGTGTGTGGCTCTTAAGCCACTTCTAGATGGTTGCTAGAGCAGTTCTTGAAAGCTTTTTGTCAGACGATCGACAGATGGGCCGAAGGAAGCTTTTGGACATTCTGTCGGGTTAGTGCGCGCACCAGGTCTAGAAGATTCTAGATCATTCTGCTCAGATCCCGCACTTGGGCGTGCGCTTAGATCGTCAAATTTAATGTGCTTGCCAAAGTTTTTTTTTTTAATGGGCGAACCAGTAGTTTGGATTCCGTGCTTGCTAGCGTTGCTAGCCATTGCTGAAAGGCATGACCTGGGTGTTCTTTACTTGCCTGCATTGTGCTAATGGGGGAATCTTGCCTATAGGTGCTGTGTTCACCTAATCGTCTTCGCTGTCATTTTATCAAAGTGGAGAGCTTATCGCATTTGAAATGTGCTCGCCATCCTGATTTCTTATTTGCTGGGCGTCCAGCTAGATCACCTATCGAGCTCTGCTGTATTCACGGAGAGCTGTTTGCGACTGGGCTTGCCAAAGTCCTGCTTGCAAACCGGAGTTCACATTGTCTGGTAGAGCGCATCTTCGCTCGGTTCTTCATTACATGAGCATGCACCTAATGATGTACAGAGTCGCCTAATCCTTTTCTCGCTTTGGTCACTCTGAATGGCTCGCCCATAGAGATCTCTTTCTTAGGTGAGTTCCTGTCTCTATTGACAAGGGCTTGCTCGCCTAGGTCTTAGGATGGTCGTATTCTTGCTCGCCACCCACAACCGTACTCGCGAGGCGGCCGTTGGTTCATTTAACCTTTTGTGCCTTGCCCGGTTTCAGCTGCTTGTCTATGTTTTTACGCACCCGAGTGAGCATGAGCTGGCTTTTGAAGTTTTGGGTGTGTTCCCCGAGGTCTTTAGTTGGGGCTTGCCTAATAGAGCTCTCCTGGACTTACGCTCACTTGTTTGAGCTCTTCGTCCAGCTTTTTACTTTCTTGGGTGAGCTCATCGAGCATTGTGGGTGTATCTCTGCCAAACCCTTCAACTTGTTCCTTGCTTGTCCATCTAGATTGCTTCTCGCACCTTGGCAAGTGTTTTCCCAAGTGAGCCTTACTACGGAGGCTAGGCTGTGGCGTTGGTTATGCAATTGCTACAAGTCACTTAATCACTGAAAGTGTCTGCTGCAGCGGTCTTCTCGCTACATGACACTGCATTCGTCAGTATTGTTTCACGTCTTATGTGCAGGATGATGGGCTTACGGGAGTCGTTCGCTCGTCTAGAATGCCTGTTGTGTGACTTTTTCTTACCCTTTCCAATCCTTGGGCCCGAGCCTGTCTCTACATCCAGGTTCAAGTTCAACGGTCCAAATAGAAAAACCTCCAACATGCTAATGGGTGATCCTTTCTTCCTGATATGTAATTACTGAACTAGTTTCCATTGTTGGATCCACATCAGAATTCAGCGACAACGAACAAGTGATAATTAAAGTGTGAGGGATCCGAATTTGAGCAACGAAGATCCAAATGACGGATCTAATTCTAGATCTACAAGAGTCGGGTTGGGAGGCATTGAGGAGAGAAGCTCGGAAGATCGAAGGCGATCTTGATGTCAACTCTCTTCTTATGCCAAGCTCGGTGATAGGTTCACTCAAGGTGGTTTGCTTCCTTCTTGCTACCTCTTTCAATTTTTCATCTTGTCTTTGTATTTTGTTTCCGTTATATGTATTGCATTTTGATTTTCTTTCGGTAGATTTCTTTAGCCCTTCAAAATGAAGGAACCTGTCCACGTTCTCATACTTTTCATGCTATTTAACCGTTGCAAATGGCCAAGGGACCGTCGGTCAGAGAACCTCAGAGCACAGAATGCCGACTTCCTCAGCATTCCCCTGGTTCCGAAGTATAGAATGGCACATATCTTTTCCAGGTAGATCTTCCCTCAAAACTTCAGAAGTTCCACTAGAGGAAGAGTACTTACCATTTTCATCCATCTCACCTTCCAAATTTGACTTAAATGATGAGCAACTATTATTTATACTATCAACATCTATGGTTTTCTGTGTAATAATATTATGTTCATCATCAAAACTGCGGTCATCCACACCAGATCATCCGTTAGCGAAGTCATACTTAAACATGTGAGGGCTTCTGCGCGATTAGATGCCATGGACTTTGAAATATTCAAAGTCCACATAAATTGATCGCATACGCACCCGTTGGTGGATTACCCATCGGTTCGTAGTGAGTTGAACTAGCTCCAGCTAAGCTATTGTCACCATGAGTGAATAAGGTAGCGAAACTATCAGAGAGTTTTTCTGCTGTCAATTCTGATTTTCTTTCAGTGGTAGTCACAGAGAAAATGGAGTTTCTCAAGTTGAACATGAAAATATAGCTGCTGGAGATCCTGTGATATCGATTTTTTATTTATCTAACAAAATCCAGTGGCCGGTAAAGCCACTCTATCGCCCAAGCTTGTTGACGCGAGAGCCACTCTCTCGCCAAAGCCACTCTGTCGCCCAAGCTTGCTGACGCGAGAGCCTCTCTCGCCCAAAGCCACTCTGTCGCCCAAGCTTGCTGACGCGAGAACCGCTCTCTCGCCCAACGCTTACCTTTATGCGGGAGCCTATCTCTCGTCCAGGTTTTTTGCGTCTCTCGCCACGCTTGTCTCACGCAGAAGCCACTTTCTCACCAAAGCCACTCTGTCGCCAAGCTTGTTGACGCGAGAGCCACTCTCTCACCGTCACGCTTGTCTCACGCAGAAGCCACTTTCTCGCCAAAGCCACTCTGTCACCAAGCTTGTTGACGCGAGAGCCACTCTCTCGCCGTCACGCTTGTCTCACGCAGAAGCCACTTTCTTGCCAAAGCCAGTCTGTCGCCAAGCTTGTTGACACGAGAGTCGCTCTTTCGCTCAAAGCCACTCTGTCGCCCAAGCTTGCTGACGCGAGAACCACTCTCTCGCCCAAATCCACTATGTCGCTTCTTGCCCAAAGCCACTCTGTCGCCCAAGCTTGCTGACGCGAGAGCCACTCTATCGCCCAAAGCCACTATGTCGCCCAAGCTTGCTGATGCGAGAGCCACTTTGTCGCCCAAGCTTGTTGATGTGAGAACCGCTCTCTCGCCCAACGCTTACCTTTATGCGGGAGCCTATCTCTCGTCCAGGCTTTTTGCGTCTCTCGCCACGCTTGTCTCACGCAGAAGCCACTTTCTCACCAAAGCCACCCTGTCGCCAAGCTTGTTGACGCGAGAGCCACTCTCTCGTCGTCACACTTGTCTCACGCAGAAGCCACTTTCTCGCCAAAGCCACTCTCTCGCCGTCACGCTTAACTTTATGCGGGAGCCTATCTCTCCTCCAGGCTTTTTGCGTCTCTCGCCACACTTGTCTCACGCAGAAGCCACTTTCTCACCAAAGCCACTATGTCGCCAAGCTTGTTGACGCGAGAGCCACTCTCTCGCCGTCACGCTTGTCTTACGCAGAAGCCACTTTCTCGCCAAAGCCAGTCTGTCGCCAAGCTTTTTGTCGGGGAGCGAGAGCTATTCTCTCACCATGCCCAGGGTTGTCGCATTTTTGTGACGCGCAAATGACTCTGTCACATGTACCTCGCGCGTGACAGACTATTCTGTCGCGTGAAACTTTGTGTGCGACAGACTATTTTGTGGCGTAACTTGTGCACTCTGCCGCAGCCTACGTACCTTGTCTTTCACAGATCATCTTTCACCATTTTTTATGGCTTTTCTGTTTATTTCCCACAGACGGCGCCAATTGTTGTTGCCAAAAACAACAATAAATGTTTGCTGACGTCAAATCCTCGATCTTTGTGTTAGTCTGTCTCTAACGAATCTGCGAAATAGGAAAAGTCAGAGGGGCGCAGGGGTTTTCCTCTGCGCGCGCACTCCGATGCTTAAGTCAGACAGAGTCTCAGTAGGCAAATAGAGCTTAGGGTTTAAGAATGATACATGTGACCTATTTATATGAGTTATTTTGCGCGTAATTACCTTTAAGCCCCACAAATTAAATAATAACCTAGTGGATCATTTATGAGCCTTCTCAGTCCTCTTTTCTCTTGAGCTTAGATTATTATTTGGCTCAATGGTCTTCAGCTTGACTTATAGAAAAGCCCAGTAATAAATGACCTAGTCCACATCAGCATCAATGACTTAAATTTCCCATAAAACCGACCGAAATATAAGATAATATGGAGTATGTTTGGGTAATTATTAATTACTTCGTTAAATTTTCAACCATAGGTCTTTCTTCTGTATACCTTTTGTTTTCTTCTTATTTTATGATAGTAGTCTAATTTTTCCATTTGATACCATATGTGTCAAAAAATTGTTTAATTTCCTTCTCAATCACTTGATTGATATAATCCGTGATTGCATCAGATTAACAACAAAATTTTTTAACCTCAGTGTCACTTTTTTTTATTGAAAAGTAAATCAAACAGCAGATAACTTAGCAGTGAGAGCTGTAAACATCAAAATTGCTTATTCAAGAGCACAAGATTTTTCACTGTTTTTGTTTTTTAGTCAGTTTAATAATCGTAATAATAAACTTATCAAGTCTGTTGTTAACTGTTCTTTTAATTTCAATAATTAAATAATATATTGTCGTTACATGTAAGAAAATACAAAACCCTACATGGAAGAATATTTAGTTCTTATCACAAGCTAACTTCATCAAGCAAACTGAGAGAAGAATATAGTAGGTACGTAGCAATTGTCGGAGCCGACCAGTGGCAAACTTGGGGCCCCCTCATTAGCTGTGAGTGGTGATGGCAGATGGCTGATGGGTGCTTTCACACCTCATAGCCTACCTTGACTCTTGAGTAGCTTGAGGTTTATTCTATTAACAGGAATCCAGGTAGGCAACTAGTATTAATTTACATTTTCATCCAAAAAAAAAAAACTAGTATTAATTTACATGCACTACTTGAGCGTGACACTTCCTTTTTATTCAGCCAACAGTCGATGCGGCAGCTTCACAATTTCTTTTTCTTATATATTATATATTCCTTTCTTCTTCATTACTCTCTCTCGTAGACCTTATCCATATTGACCAACCACCGCTACAATCCCAAAAACAGCGACTAGCTGTTTGTATTTACATGGAACTGATTTTTGATTTGGAATTTTATTAATTAATTTGTATTTATATCATATAAAATCGTATTTTTATTATGTAAAATATAAAAATTTTATATCAAAATTTATATCGATTTGTCAAACACAAAATCTTATTTTTATTTTTGATATTTTATTAGTATCATTTTCATGTGGTGTTTAAAAATCTACTAACAAATCTTTGATTTTCCTTTCAGCTGTCTAAGAGTTCATGTTAAAGCTGATTCATTAATGTTTCAAATTTAACAGGAGTTTGTCCATGAAAACAAGGGTTTGAATTATATAAATGTCGCCTACTTGTTATATGATCCAATTTAGACTGGTAATTCATATAAATTACTGTTCTGATTAATAGTAGGAGTCTGAACCAAATTCAATAACTTGTTCAGCTTTGTCAAACGTCAGTTAGACAGCTTGGGTTTTGATTTTGGACTTTTCTGCCGGCCAGAGCTGAAGATTTTGGGACCTCGAACTTTGTTTATCATGATGTCAAACTGGTCAGCTTGGAATGTAATCTTCTGTAAGTTCTTGAATTGGCTGAGCTTGAAAATGAGGATTTCCAATTTTCAACCTCAAGACAAGCAGTAGGCCAAAACATTGTCATCAGGAAGTTGGTTTCTCTGCAAATTTAGCTTGTTCAGAAGCAAAGAATGAAGAATCTGAGCTATTTGTCTTTTTATTATGAATGGGAATTTCATCACTATTCAAGGCTTTCTTTTTTAGGCTATGCTGTTCCAGGAAGCAAAGTGTTATTATATGCATGAATACTACTGGCTCAAGCTTTTCTTAGCGTGGACAGTTGAAAGTTAGAAACATGATACTTTGGGCATAATTAAAATTTATGTTTGTGTAATGTAAAATCGGAAAATTTCGTATTAAAATTTGTTTCAACACAATATATTAAATACAATTTTTTATTTAATTTTTTTCATATTTATATATTTAATTTTAACAAATTTTAACTCACCATCTTTTTATTTATCTTATTTTTTTATTGTATCATAATTTAGTGTCTAAAATTATCAAGTTTAATATTAATTAATATATTTCCAACAAGCCTAACCTTGCCAAATTTAGCTGTGGCCATGAATGAAAATAATGCGAGTGATCAATAGAAGCAAAAACATGAACATTCATTAACAGGTTATGGCATTTCATAAGAAACAAGAGAGAATGCAAACTGAGAAGAGGAGATGAAGATTAGTGAAAATGACAACAGAAACGCTTGGAAAGAGGAGGAAAATTAGATTTCTGCAAACAGGGTCATTGATGATTCATGTATATTTTTCAAAAGCATCAAAGAAAATAATGTTTCCATATTGTCATATCACAAATAATCCGCCATGAACTTCACGATTCTCGATCGTCGATCCTGCATGCATCGCTTTCCAACTGTCCCCTGATATTGGACAACACGATTTCTTGATTTAAACAACACGATAACCCAAAACTTTCATAGGATCAAATTTCGGCCTTTAAAGTTACGTGTTAAACTATGTGTTTCTTCATGATTAACACGGCTGCCATGGGTAGGTGTTCCATCATGCTCCACCAGTTCAGCATCTTGTTTTTCATATTTTCCGGTGAATATTCCAAGTGAATTCAATTCTCAACAAATCTGGCACTGCACCAATCTCTAAACACGTTATATTTATGAAAATTCGCACTCAATTTACAGGACATTGTTCATTTTCATTAAAAAATTTTATGATTTTATCTTACAAAAAATATATCATAATATTCTGATGCGAAATTAAGATATTGCAGAATTCATGATCCAACTAGGATTTCATCGTCAATTGATCTAGTGGTCCAGCAAGGAGGCCCCATCACCCATGATGGTGATAATTTGATACTATGAAAATGGGTAGCTGCGACTACTTGTTATTTAATATGCCATGCTCTTCATTCGATTACATTGGAAAAGAATTTTTAATGTGAAGTACCAAAGGTGGTAATGATCTTAGGTGGACAAATTACACTAATTGTGATTAAGTTAGTAATTAATTTTAGGTCTAATGATGAAGCTAAGCTTGCTTAGTCGCTTTCTAGATTGTGCGACAGACATTCTGTTCTGTTCCTTTGAAAAGTGTTGAAAATGCCGATACAATCAACTTTACCTAACCAGCCGACCAAAGTTTGATTTCCAGTCAGATTCCCTTAGATATATTAACATGGAAGAAATTAGATGCTAGTTAAATTTGTTTAAAATCAAACTTATGATTCACACGTGGCTTAATAATTTGCACGTGGCTTTCATGGTCCAACGACGGCCAACTTGCACGAATCATTCTTTCGTGGAGGCTAGCTATGAAATTTTACCATGTCAAATTTATTCGAATCATTGATTTTGATGAAAGTCGCATTCAATTATTATTTGTAATCTCATACGGTTTTGAATATTTGCAATTAATTCCAAAGATTTTATAGAATTATATAATATGTACACACGCCCAAGATCGTTAAGACTGTTGTGTTTGCATATTAGAGGAAGTCTTTCGTTCTTGAAGAGGTTAATTACAATAGAAAGCAAAGCCTGGATAAAGTATTTGCTCTCTCAGACTGTGCATGTCTTTATTTGATGATTTCCACTTGATGTGTTCGTTATATGCGGAACAGAAATGAAATGAGTGATTGATTTTAGATGTCTTGTTAGAGAAAACAAACAAATGAAGTCGATTTCATGGCCGGTGACTGCTTATTTAACACAAAATGGACCCCCCTCTATATTTAAACACGATATGATAAGGTCTCAGTCGAAATATTATAAAATTTTTCTATGGTATATGAATAGAAACTTAATTCATACTTGAAAAATACTTTTTGTAAGACAAAATTATAAATTTTTTAAATTAAAGTGGAGAACACATTGCAAGTCGGATGTAAGTTTTTACAAATAGTATCAAACCATCACCAATAGTAAAAACACAAAAACTAAGTACTATGTCACAGTAACCACCTATTGAGTCCGAACGCTTGATGTGGTTTTGGTTCTGTTTTATGTTGGACTATGTGAAATTTTAAACAAAGAAGAATTTATAATGTTCTAATCTTATGTTGGGTGAGATTCTCTTATAATATATTAGCAAAAACTTGAACTCATAAAGTAATTTTGTGATAAAATCATAAATTTTTAATATTAAAACGATCAATATCTTCATAATACTATACGTACATATAAAATATATATTAATCAGATTTCTACAATTTTTTTTGTAGAACAGAAAGCGTAGCCATAGATCGTGCTGCTCTCGCTATGGCAAATATAATTTAGTCTATGGCAGATCGAACCCACACGAGCATAAGTAGCTAGCATGCACTCTCTCCCAAACCAAATTGTAACATGTAATCACATGTGCATAGGGCCATAGGATCATCACAGCCTCTTGTTTATCACCTACCGGCCATCACATGATGCCAACTCTTTTCTAATTCCAGAATTCAATGTCCCACAAGACCTTATTTCTTTCTCATCGATTTTTCTAAAGAGAATTTTAAAAATATACATAAGTACTTGATTTGATGACAAATATATGTGTTTTACTTGAAGATTCTACTTCGAATCTATTTTAATAAAAATAATTCAAAGACAATTAAGATTCTGACAAAATGAATCATAAAAATTTTATTAAATAAATTTAATGATATCCTAAGATGAAAAATAAATGCTATATATTGCAACATATATAACATGTTTCTTCTTTGGAATTGGATTGAATATTAAAGTTATAGATGAAAAAGATACTATATTGTTGGGAAAAATATCCCTCAAACCAAACACCCACAAAAACCGAGGAAGCAAAAAACAAACACAATATTTAATAATGTGGTTTGGCCTACAACCACCCAACCAATCTAATAACCAATCAAACAATTACAACAGTGCAATTTTTAGAAGAGAAAAATTGCAAACTCCTTACAAACCCAATCGTGCAATTTTTAGAGAGAAAAATTTCAAACTCTTAACAAAGCCCAACCATGCAATTTTTAGAGAGAAAAATTGTAAACTCCTAAAAAAGATCCCCAAAGCCCAACTACACCCTTTAATAGCCCAAACTCTAGCTATTCTATCAGTGCCTACAACTGTTTGAGATATTTTACAAATCAAGCCTAACACTTTATTTATAAGGGAATAGCACTTATAACTTCTCCTATACTTTCGATGTGGGATTCAAGGCAAACCCCAACAAATCCTTCCTTGACTTGAATCCCCAAACTGCTCAACAACATCTGAAAACCTAACATGCCTCTGAATCTTCTTACTCTTGGAAACAACTCTACCATTCACATCATCAAGCAAATATAGTTGTTTCTCATTCCTTTTTCTTTGCAAAACTAAACCACAATTCTTGCATACTTTGCAACAATCATTATTACCAACATATGTGTACCCACGTGAAGCTAACTAACCCAAAGAAATCAAATTGTAGCTAAAACTGGGTACATACCTCACATTACGAAGAGTCTTGACACCACCATCATGAAGCTTGAGTTGAACACTCCCAATACCTTCAATCTTCACTCGATTACCATTCCCAACCGCAATATTGCCTAAACTTTCAATCTCTTTCAATTCATCAAACCGATCTTTATCATTGCAAATATGCATCGATGTAGCTGAATCCAAAACCCAACTTTTCTCACAAGTATGAGACCCATCTAAACAAGTTGCCAATACATCATCATCTGAATCAGTCAAAACAACACATGTCTCATTTTTCTTTCCATCATCACTCTTTTGTTGAGCCTTCTTGAATGCAGCCATATCCTCTCTTGATGTCTTGCAACGTGCTTGAATATGACCCTTCTCTCCACAATAATAACATTCCACCTCACTATAATCTCTGAATCTTGATCTTGATCTCGATCTCCCTCTTGATCCACCTTGTCTCTCATTAGTCTTCCCTCGAGCAGAGCCTTCCACAGCAGCTAGTACAGCTCCCGCAGATGAAGAATTTTCTTTGCCCATAAATCTTTCATTCTCACGCAGCACAACAATCACATCATCCAACGTCAAAGTAGTTTTACCTACCAATAAAGTCTGAATTAACGGTCTATAGGACTTGGGCAAAGATGACAACAACAGCAATGCTTTCTCTTCTTCTTTCAACTCTTTAGAATCAATAGCTAATAATTGTGAAACTAATCTATTAAATTCATTTAAGTGATCATGGAGACTCTTAGCTTCATCCATCTTCAGAGAATACAAATCCATCTTCAAACACAATCTATTCGTCAGCGATTTTGATACATAGATGTCTCCCAGCTTCTTCCACAATCTAGTTGGTGTCGTCTCAGTCAATATATTATACTTAATCTCTGGAGCAAGCGCCAATCTAATTGTGCTCACAGCCCTCTTCTAAATTCCAACCCAATCCTTATCAGACATTCCATCTGGCTTATTTTCTTCTAATGCCAAATCTAGACCTTGTTGCACTAGAAGATCCTGAATCGTATTTTGCCATAACATAAAATTACTTTTACCATCAAATAAAGGAATCTCAAACTTAGGCATACCTCCAGACATACCTTTAGCCATAGCTTTCCTCCTCTTGCAGGATCACAAACCTTCAACTCTTGATACCACTTGTTGGGAAAAAATATCCCTCAAACCAAACGCCCACAAAACAGAGGAAAGCAAAAAACAAATACAATATTTAATAATGTGGTTTGGCCCAACCAATTTGGCCTACAACCACCCAACCAATCTAATAACCAATCAAACAAATACAACCGTGCAATTTTTAGGAGAGAAAAATTGCAAACTCCTTACAAACCCAATCGTGCAATTTTTAGACAAAAAAATTACAAACTCCTAACAAAGCCCAACCATGCAATTTTTAGAGAGAAAAATTGCAAACTCCTAACAAAGATCCCAAAGCCCAACTACACCCTTTAATAGCCCGAACCCTAGCTATTCTATCAGTGCCTACAACTATTTGAGATATTTTACAAATCAAGCCTAACACTTTATTTATAAGGGAATAACCCTTATAACTTCTCCTATACTTTCGATGTGGGATTCAAGGCAAACCCCAACACACATATATATATAAAATTGATGGTGAAGGAAGATGTGAAACATGATCAAGTGGATATATGAATGTCAGCATGGAATGGTAGTGCATAAAAAATAATAATTAGTGCATAAAACTTTTATTTTATGAAGGTTAAAAAAGGTTATTGTATGCAATTTTCTTTCCATATTGATAGACTGTATTAACAAAATGACTATTTCCGCTTCCACATTTCATATTGACATTCCATATTGCAACTTTTTCATATTAATATTCATAGCTTAATTCGTTTACTGTTACCCTTTTTTTTGGTTACATACTGTTACTTATTATAGTATTGTTATAGCATGAACTCTCTACGTTCTCTTTACAGCCAATACAATCACTCCACTGTCGACGGTCCAGGTAATTCCACGTGTCAGCAACCCACGATCAGCTTCAGGGCTAAGAAATTCTCTCTCCTCTCCCCTCCTCTTTGATCTCTCCAACATCTTCATCTTTTGCACTATAAAATTCTTTCAAGAGGCAATACAGAATTAATACTTCTATGCATATAGCAAAGCTTTCTTAATTACCATACAAAGCTCAAGTAATTTTGATTTTTGATCTTATTCTTATTATAACCAATAGGCTGCTGGCATGCATATAGAGATAGAGAGGCTCAAAGCATGCTCACTTCTTATCACCTTCCATGGAATTTCCTTGCACTTAACACGCTCCAGCAAGATCAAGTTTCTTCAAGAGATCACACTGTTTGGCTTGTAAGAAACAATCTCATCATCCTCCTGTTCTTCAGGTTGATTTCTGTTCTTGCACCTCGATCCAAAGGCTAGAATTTTACAGGGTTTTGACCCGATCAATCATTGTAGAAGACAGTTTTTGGTTTGCTTGCGTAGATATAGAGATATGGGATTCAGTTCTAAACAGGTTTCTGGTGATGGTCTTGGCTGGAGCCAATCTTTGTTGCAGGCTCAAACTCTGGAGCTTCCGAAAGCTTCGACAATGAAGAGGCAACATCCTCAAAACCAGCAGCAGCAATCCGAGCGACTGAAGTGTCCGAGGTGTGATTCTACGAACACAAAGTTCTGTTACTACAACAACTATAACAAGTCACAGCCTAGGCATTTCTGCAAGGCTTGTAAAAGGCACTGGACTAAAGGTGGTACTCTCCGCAACGTTCCTGTTGGTGGAGGCCGCAAAAACAAGCGGCCTAAGACATCAAATAGCAACACCGCCGCCGCGGCCGCCACCTCTGCTAGCACTAGCACAACCAGTACTGCCATCAAAAGCTCCACCGCCTCCGGTGTTAACAATAGGCTCAATAGCTTCATGACAATTCAACCGCAGCAGCAAAGGCAGGATCTTCAGCAATTCCAGGCGCTGAGTCATCCACCATCTTCATCGCTGCAGCAGAAATTTATCAATTGCAGCAACTTGCACAGCAAGAGTTTCTGCACAAGCAATGGTGTATTCCTGGGTTCAACCCTGTCTTTGCCTCAAACTGAAGGCTTACAGTTTCCATTTTCAAGTTCAAGCTCGAGTTCTTTTGACACAACACCATCTTCAATATCAACCTCATTTCAATCTTCAAGTATCTATAATTACACCGGCGAGACAATGGAGGATCCAACCATCACCAGCATCACCATGCCCACCACAAGTGGCACTGTTTCACAACCATGGCAGGTACCTATTGCAAGAGGTGGCATGGACATGGCGAACTACTGGAGTTGGGATGATATTGATGCACTTGTCTCTACTGATCTCAACATGCCATGGGATGAGTATGAAATGAAACCATGAAGACCTTTTAACCATATATCCAATGTCCATAGCTCCTTTCTTGATTTGGGTGTTCCTATTAAATGGAGGGTTCATTTTTCAGTGTTTATTTTGTTATTTCTTTTCCCTTTCTTAGATTGATTATTAATATGTGTAGTCTTCCCTTTCAACTGGTAACTGTTAAAAATGAGCTGTAGACTCTTAGAAGCTGTCATTTTTCAGATTCGGCTTCAGGGTGAAGGTGTACTTTTTGTACTCTACCTCTTACATAATGCAAGAAATATGAATTTGTATGTTAGGTTAGGCTTGTTCCTCATTTTATGAATGGAATAAGGTAAATTTTGATAATTTTAGACACGACACGATGATACGATATGTAAATTATATGAAAAAGAAATGCAAAGTTGAAAATTTGGTAAAAATTGCATATAAGGTAAAAGTTAAAATGAACTAATTTTGATACAAATTTTTCGTGTTTTATATAATGTAAATATGATTTTAAATCGAGTAGAATAAGGGGATGTTATCATAAATGAAGAATTCAGAAATGTGGTCGCTTCCAGCTATGCTTGGCAAACTGGATGTGATGGAAGATTCTTTCAGAAATGCATATTTCCGGATTACTTGTAGTAATATTTCCATGGATTCGTTTCTTCAAATTTTATGACCACTTGTTAAGAATCATTCTCTTTTCATTGTCCTGAGAGCATTCTGGTTGTAAAGCAGTTTCTATGCAACAGTTTTTTTCTTTCTCTTCTGGCCGGCTAAACTGTGGGCTTCTTCTAGATTTCGTTGACGTTTATTAGTAGTTTGTTAGGTACCAAAATCTTTGTTCCAACATGGTCTGCTCTCAGCCTTTGAGCTCAGATCTAAAGCATGTGCACACTGGGACCACACTTTCCAGGCTTGTTGCCTAATTTGTTTTGTAGCGCACCATCAGCTTCCTTGAATTGAGTTTATTCATGGGCTCAGCAAATCGCTTACCCATGCAGAATGAAAATTGATTACTTAAGTTGTCAAAAGATTCTTCTGTTTGTCCTTTCTGATTTTTGGGTAAGAGATTTCATGATGGAAATGCTTGAATAATTGTAGTCTACTTGTGGAAGGCCTGTCGTTTTATAGCTTGACAAATGCATCAAATAACTGATCATATTGCCGTTTGATTACATAGCTTCCATTGAAATGATAAGATTGAGCTGAGTGATGATAGAGAAAGCGATGGAGACTGACTTAACTTGTTCTCTCAAAAACTTGGAACACTTTCAAGCACCTCTTCCGGCTTACAACACTCGGGAAAAACTGGTTCTGCTCTGCCTCTGGCAGGGATGTTTCACTTGCTGCAGCAGAAGAAACAGAGAAATCAATCCACTCTTTCTTGCATATGTTTTACATGAGTTATTTTCACATTCTTTAATTTGGTTCTGAAAAGGAATCTTGAACGCTACATTGGAGAAGCTGCTTTAGTTTCTTCTTGCAAGACAACAGAGAATTTGGGAGCTCCGGAATGATACCATTGCTTGCTTGTATCATTTGTTGCAGTATAACTTTTGTGTTTGCAGGATTTTAGTCAGATGATGATTTGTTAGAGAGGAGCAAGGATTTGGGCCTCAATTCACCTTTCCAGCCCGTAAGGAATGGAGACTGAAAAAATAACTAGCATTACTGAAAAATACTGTCAAATGAACCTGTGTATGTGTAATTGGAGGTGTAAATGTACCTATTGTATTTTTATTTAGAGGTGTATATTTTAATTAGAGGTGTGAATGAATTAAGGTACTCATAAACTATTCGAATTCAATTCAATGATATTTTAAATTTGAATTATATATTTTTTAATCAAACTCGAACTACTTGAATTATAAGTCAAACCAAGTTCAAGTATTTTAATATCTTATTCTTTAAAATATATTTTTAATATATAATTGAAATTATCAAATAACCTCTCTCAAGTATAAGTTTGAACCTATCAAATCAAACTCATGCAGTTCAAATATTCTATTGAATCGAGCTTGAATTTTAAGAAATAAACTCAATCAAACTCGAATTGAGTTCAAACTTGATTCTAAATTGCTGTACCTCGATTTCATTACACCCATGTCTGGAAGGATCAACTCATTCAAAAACAGGAACTACTGAAACCTTAATAGAACAGGCAAAATGCTAAGGTTGTAACCTGTAAAGTGGGATACACAACAGTCCACGCCCATGGTTAAGAATTAAGATAAATGAATAATCAATCACACAATTGCCCAAGTTGTTTACATCAAAAACATTAAGGTCAATTAACAATGAATAACAAATTAGAAAGTTTCTTTTCACAATCTCTTACCATACTTACCTATAGGTTTTCCATCCTCACTCCTGTGTCTCCGCTATAGTTAGCCGGTGCATTGCTGGCCTTGGAGTAACTAACGTAGTAAAGCTCAGAAACTATGGCTGTCAGGAAAACAAATGCAGCCCCAGCCCCAAAGACACCCTTTCTCAATATTGCACATGATGGGGGATTATCTAAGAGATTCTTGTACTTGGTTTGATGCGCGTTCCGCACTGATCCTGCCAGCAAGCACACCTCCGCGATGAAAAAGAACACCCTGAAATACCAATGCAACACATCGTTTAGATGACTAGGTTGCCCAAAGACACTTCTTGACTATGATGATAAGATCATTTCCGTTATTGTTTAATCTAAAAACATACCAGCAAGTTATGAATAGGACAATTGCCCATGCTCTAGAACCACTTGGTTTCATGGCCTTCCCACAGCATAAGCATCTGCTTGCTGCCATTATTAGTATCTGACTAGTCAGAAGGAATAGGAATGAACCCACACCCAAGCCAGTAGCAATGTCCTTATCATAAACACAATAGCTTTCTGTCCCACTAGAGTGAACGGTGGCCTGCAAACAGAGAACAATGTAATGCCCTGCAACTAATAAACCAGTTTCTCCCATATAAGGCAGGAAATTGTTACACTGAAGTTCATGAAGGTAAAAGGTCACACTTCTAGAATCTATTCCTTCAAACAAAATACTCTGCAATACTAATACCCTTTCGATTTACAAACTCCTATGTCTCATAACAGCAATGCAAATTTAATCAACAAAGATTACTGGAGAAAAGAGGTACGTACCATAACTACTAAGTTATCCAGATTCAAACAACATATATACAACATTATCATTGTAAGATTAAGATATGCCAGTTGTAAATTTACTGAACATTTCTGCTGCTCTTAAAAGAAGCATAGACTATGATCTTACCACTAAGAGCTACCCTACTCAAATCTCATCTATAAAGAATAGCAACAATGAGAATTCTTCAATGCAATCATCTAATTCCACATTAACAGAACGCAAGTGTACTAAATATGGGACCAAATACCAAAATGTAATTAGTCCTTTCTGCCCTTATTTCGAAGTTATTAAGCCATTCTTGCAGTAACATAGCATCTAAAATCACATTAAAGTTCTAACTTCTAAGCATTGTTTCCTCTAGTGTTTTCATAGCTATTTTTTGGGTCTTTGCTTTATCATGAATCCAACAAAGCTCGTCCATAACAACTACTGCAAAACAAAGTTTCCCTCTTTAGTACTTCAGAGTTCAGATAAAAGACTGCTTAGACTTACAGCTAAATCTTGTTAAACCATCTTATTAGTCAAATAGCTTGCACTTTGCACCCAAATGTAATTATAGCTCAAAATGGAACTTCAAATACAAAAGCCAGGATATGAAGAATTTGGTAGCAATATCTTGCCTATCTGACCAACAGGGTTAAAGCAGATTCATTTTAGATCTAACAAAGAATTATAGCAAATATTTATTTTTCACAAAGGAACCAAAATGATAAAACTTTTCACTTACAATAAGAAAAAGACCTACGCTTTTCAAGATTAATTCAAAAACCCAACTCAGAGAATCTTAAACAAAATAAACTAACCAAACTCTGGAAATTAGAATATCAAAGCAGATTAAAAGGACATCCCAAGAAAAGGAAACAAAACTGAAACTGCAAAAGGTATACTAAAAGAAGGACAGTATAATAAATACAAAGAGAAGAAAACTCACAGTACTTCTCCTTTGCTCAGCAGCAACAGCTAGCCCAAAAGCAATCAGATCAATCACAAAAACCATAGCCAGTAACAACGTTGAAGCCATAGCTCAAACACTAAAAAACCACAAAGCATAAACAAAAATCTCGAAGTAATAACACAGAGGAGCAGCCAATAAAAAAACAAAAAGATTTGAGGAAAAGCGTTAGAGAAAAGGAGAAGCAACCTGGTGGTAATATAAATGCGGATACGGTAAAGAATTTGACACCCTTTCGATTGTTTAAAGACGCGTGGTTTTACTTATCGAGACGTAATTAATTAGGCAATGTATTAGGCATACTATAATACTTGACACCAAAGAAAAAAAGGTACACTATTTTGCAAGGAACAAAGATTCTCTCTTTACGACAAGAAGTTCCTGGGGAACGACAAGTGTTTGTTTTTTTCCTTTTTTTCCTTTGAGAAATGTTAAATACAATATTTTTAATATTTTTATTTTTATTAAATCACATCATATTTTAATTTTACATAAAAATTTATTGCTTATAATTACATATTACTTAAAAATATTTTTTAATATCTACATACTTTAATTTTTTATATCTCAAATGATTAATTTATTTTCACCTAAAACTAAAAAATAATATAATTTAATAAAATAAAAAATATTAAAGTTTAATTATAAAAATAATTATTGTTAATATTTTATTTTATGTTATTTTATTGAGTGCATGTACTTTGAATTTTGGAGTTTTGATTTGCTTGGGTGTATGTTCAAAGATTTGATTTTGACCTTCTGTTTATGACCAAAACAAGTACAAATAGCAGTGGAAAGTTGGCAGAACCCAAAGTTGAACCTGATATATCTGGAAGGTAGATAAGAGTTTTTTAAAATAAATTTCATTTTTTAGGGTTTTTTAAATCTGATTTCACCTTTCAAATAATAATTTTAAATCGATCCAATATCAATGAATTATAAAGGATAACAATAAAAATAAATGACTTTTATCTCCTAAAAAATAATTTTAAATAAAAAATAAGTATTAAGTAAAGAATTTATAAATGATATATTGACAGTATATAGTTTTTATATATACTGTCAATTAACTATGAGATGACATCTTATATGCAAGTCCTTAACAATAAATTTTAACCAAAATTTTAAATTTATTTTTAAAGACTTATACACTTTTAGACTATACTCATTAATGAGGTATCATATCATAATTAATTAACAGTATATAATTTCTATACAAGCACTAAAGATTAATATCTTATCAATAAGCTCTTATGATCAAATTAAAAAAATTATTTATATTTACTTTTAAAAGCTTGACATATTTTTTAATTTGCCAATTGATGAAGTATCAAATTTTGATGCATTGACAGTATATAAAAACTATTTATTATCAATGCATCGTATACAAATCTAAAATAGTTTTAAACAATAATCATTTTAGTATTCGAGTCTCATGCGTTTACTTGAACATCAACTATGAAGGCTTCTTTTGGATCATCGGTCAGCACCAGTGTGGTGCGACCTGTGGCCCAAAAAAGGCAAAATAATAGTGGGAGCAATTTATTGTTTTGCCACTGATTTAAATTTTTTTAATTATTTTATTTTAAAATATAAATCTTTAATAATCATTTTATTTTTTTCAATATCAACGAAATTAATCTCAATGTCCATTCAAACTAACCTTAAGAATCCAAAATTTAATATTTGAATTGGGACGACCAAAGAACGATTAAATCTTCACTTCTGAATTGGGACAGCATCCAAATATTTTTATATGTTAGGTTTATAAAACTTTGAAGTTCCATAAAGATCCTTAAAGGGTGGATTATTACATGAGTCTTGTCAACATGATTTATTTTGTATGGGTTTAAGTCGAATGTTATGGTATTTTATTGCCTCAAAGGTTTAGTTGATAGATTTTAAGCTTTTTAGAATTTTCATAAGAAAATATAATTTTTTGGGTTAATATACTTTTGAGTCTTTTTGTATGTGTTTAAATAATTTTTAATTTTGTTTATGAGTTTCAACTTTCAAGTATTTTTTTATTTTAATTATTAAATTTTATTTAAGATACTTTTTTTAATAAAAAATGCTTTTAAGTATACATGTTACTTCTGTAAATTTTTATCTTTAAATGAAATGAAAATATTCAAATTTTTATAAAATAATATATATACAACCTATAAAAGAAAAAAAGAAATAGTTTAAAATATTTATTTTTAAAATTTATTAAATATCAGTATACTTAAAATAAAAAATTCTTGATTTAAACTCAAAAATTAAAAATATTAGTATATGCCGCAGAGAAAGAAGATTTTTCTAGTTTTAGTACAAAGCGTATTACAAGTCCATACTTGCACGTACACAAGGGTTTTATACGAAGAAAGGTTCACAGACACTGGCCTTTAGCTTATGAATTATGAGTTAATATATTGTTTCTGAAATTTTTAAATTTTACGAGCGAAATTAAAATGATAGTATTTATTTTTAAAAAAATAAAAAAAAAATATGTGTCAATATTTTTATTTCATTTAAAAAATTTATAAATTCTGCTAACAAATTTATGGAATAATAATTCATTAATATCATTTTGAGGGTTTTGACGGTTTCGTTCTTAGTTAGGCCCAGGAGGGGCTTCCAATTCTGGTGGGAAGTTTGGGCCCATTGGCTCGATTTGGGCCCATTAAATGGGGCTGCTGGGTTGATTGTAGATGGAGGATTTTGAGCTATTTGCTGCAATCCACGCTCAGGAGCCTTTGCTAGTGTTTTTTTTTTTGTTAGATTAGGATTTCAAGGATAACCTTATTTATTTATTTATTTTTTTTGTTATAAATAACCTTATTTATTTGAGTTGTCAGCAACAAATGATACGCAAATCTCTTTCGACAATATTAAAAATCAATTCAATTATAAAAAAAAAATATTAAAAATCAATTCGTACGGAGATACGGTGAACTTTCCGTATCTAATTTTATTATATTAAGATTTAAAATTCAATATTATTTATTCAAGTTATAATTATAAGCAACAAAAAATCTATTAATCACGTTTGACAATTTTAGAAATCAATTTGTAAGAAGTTAGCATGAACTTCCTGAACCTAATCTTTTATTTGTCGTATTTAAAAGTCATTATTTATTTATTTTGGTAACACAATATTATTTATTTGAGTACTTGATTAGCTAATTTTAAATGTCAATGATTCCTAGAACATAAAAAAAAAATTTAAGAAAAAGAATTGATATTTTAATAAATGCACGTTATTTGAATACTTGATTAGCTAAATAAATGTTAATGATTCCTAGAACTTCAAAAAACAACTTTAAGAAAATAAATGCACATCAGTAACAAAGGATACAACCCCATTGGTTTCACTATAAATTCCATGCAATATAATATTGTGTAGTTCTACTTCTTCATCCAAAACAGTAGTACCAACAAATCAAGCTATGGCTTCCACTGTCCTTACAATTCCCAATTGCTCCTCCGTTCAAACTTCATTCCTTCCACAAAACATCTCAACTTTCCATATTTAAGAAGAAAAAGCATTGGTACTTCGTCCCCAATAAATTAGTGTCATGCAAAGCCACGAATGGGAATCGAAACCAGCCTACCAATGGAGGCTTTTCTCTCAACAGGTTTGATGGAAGGGATGTGCTTATTGGCCTTGGAGGCCTTCATGGTGCAACCAACATTGCCAATGGCAATGACCCATTTGCATTGGCAACCCCGATACAGTTACGATTAGGATCAGTTTCGTGGCCCCGACTAGTGTTCCTCGCACGCCCTTGTCGAGCTATCTTGTAGTTTGCCTCTCAACGACGACACTAATGGTTGCTTATATTTGTGGGTAATAATATTAAACAGAAGTAGAATTCTCGATGCCTTTATTGAAACTAAATTAGAGCCTCATATAGGCTTACATCATCGAGCAAGAAATACAAATAGGAAAACAAATGTGTAGCACAAGACCTCTCGTGCAGCCTAAAGATTGGGATATTCAACCCCTCTATGCAAGAAATAAGGAACAAATATCAGCTAATAAAGCAACAGTAAACAAACAATAAGGAGTCCCTGACCATTATGTTAGCATGCCACTAGTCATGTACCGTAACAGCCCCTCTCCCTTAAAACCATCCTTGGCCTCAAGGATGATGAAAGCTAGGGAATTCTTGTTGGAATTCACTTGCCCGAACCCAACTAGCTTCAGACGGTGAAGTTTCTGCCTAATGAACCAAATACTCTAGATTTCACCCCCTTCCTCTTGTGGACAGAACGACCTTTGGTTGTTTGGACTCTTCTATTTGTTCTTGCTCTAATTTAGGTAACCCGGGACTGGCCTAAACATTACAACCAAGCTGTCTCTTTAACAAAGAGATGTGGAAGATGGGATGTATACGATTATCAGGAGGAAGCTCCAATTTGTAGGCCACTTGACCAATTTTCTCCAACACCTTGAAAGGACCATAAAACTGAGCTGCCAACTTCTGTGATTTTCTTGGCGAGACCGTTTTTTGTTTGTATGGTTGTAGCTTCAAATAAACCCAATCACTTTCCTCAAAGGTCCTCTCCATGTGCTTTTTTATCATTTATTTGCTTCATACGGTTCTGGGCTTCCTTCAACCGATGTTGAAGCTCTTTGAGAACTTCGTCCCGCCTCAATAATGTCTCTTCAACTACTTGTACTTTAGCTGTTCCAGGAACATATGAGAGTAAGGTAGGAGGTAACCTCCCATAAACCACCTCAAATGGGGTTCTTTGAGTTAACGAATAGACACATGTGTTGTAGCAATAGTCTGCCCATGCTAGCCACTTGGTCCATTCCCTTGGCTTAGAACTGGTGAAGCATCTTAGGTACATCTCGATGGTCCGATTAACCACTTCTGTTTGGCCATCCGTTTGAGGATGGTATGCAGAACTGAAGTTGAAGTGCGTACCTTGTAATTTGAATAATTCCTTCCAAAACTCATTAGTAAATGTGGGGTCACGATCACAAACTATGGACTGAGGCATCCCATGGAGCTTGAAAATATTTGCAAAGAAAATGTCGACAATGGTTGGGGCAATGTAGGGATGGGACAAAGGAACAAAGTGAGCATATTTGGAGAGACAATCCACCACCACAAACAAGGTCGTCTTCCCTTTTGAAAGCGGTAAACCTTCCATAAAGTCCATAGAGATATCTGCCCAAACTTGAGTGGGAATGGGTAGAGGTTGTAAAAGTCCTGCTGGCCTTTGCAAGTCTGCCTTGTGGCGTTGACATACGTCACACTCATGAATGAATTGGCGAATGGCCTCCTTCATTTTCTTCCAGTAAAACACAGCCTTAATCCGATGCAATGTTTTAAAATATCCTTCATGGTGGCTGCCATGTATTTCTGCCAAGATAACCGATATTAGAGAAGAGTCTTGGGGTAGGAAAATCTTTCTTTTAAGAAGAGAATCCTATGTTGAAGGTGCCAGGGAACCACAGCTTCATTTGTTTGTACAAGTTGGTGTAGTTTTTGGAGATCCGGGTGGCTCCGATTTTCCTCTTGAATCAGCTCAAGCCATTTAGGATTTGGGGAAGACACGACCAAGACTTGCAATGTTGGCTGAACCCGTGATAAGGCATCAGCTGCTACGTTTGATTTGCCCTGTCGATATTCAATAGTGAAATCATAACCCAAGAGTTTTACGAGCCACCTTTGCTGAGCCTCGGTGGTGATCCTTTGCTCCCAAAGATATTTAAGACTTCTTTGGTCAGTTTTGATGATGAAGGGCCTACCTAATAGATAAGGTCGCCACTTTTGAACTGCAAGCACAAGAGCCATTAATTCTTTCTCATAAGTGGAGAGAGAGAGATTTTTACCTTTTAGTGCAATGCTGAAAAATGCAATTGGGCACCCCTCCTGAGAAAGGACAGCCCTAATACCCCCTTCCCGAAGCATCACACTCAATAACAAAAGGTTTAGAAAAATCTGGGAGGGCGAGCATCGGTGCCTTGGTCATAGCCTCCTTAAGATATTCGAAGGCTTTGTTAGTCTCTAGTCCCCATTTAAAAGCGTTCTTCCTAAGGAGGTTTGTGAGTGGTCAGGAAATCACCCCATAAGATGCTATGAATCTTTAATAGTACCCGGTCAACCCCAGAAACCCCCTTAACTCTTTGACATTTTTAGGCTTGGGCCAACAGGTCATCGCTTTAATTTTTTCTGGATCAGCTCGTACACCTTGTTCATCAATGATGTGCCCAAGATAATTTATCTGTCTTTGAGCAAACCTGCACTTTTCTAACTTAACGACCAAATGGTGATCCTTTAAAATTGACAAAACAATCCGAACATGTTCCAAATGATCAGTCCAATAATGACTATAAACTAAGATATCATAAAAAAACACCAAAATGAATTTTCTCAAATGCAGTTGAAAAATATCATTCATAAGTGACTGAAAAATAGATGGGGCGTTTGAAAGTCCGAAAGGCATTACCAGAAACTCAAAATGCCCATGATGTGTTCTGAAAGCGGTTTTAGAGATGTCATCTGAGTGCATTCGTATCTGGTGATAACCCGATCGCAGGTCAAGTTTGGTAAACCACCTCGCCCTATTTAATTCATCCAAAAGCTCTTCTATGATTGGGATAGGGAATTTGTCTTTGATAGTTTGCTTATTGAGAGCTCGATAGTCTACGCAGAACCACCATGTCCCATCACTTTTCTTGACTAGGAGAACAAATAAGGAAAAAGGGCTGTGACTAGGCCAACTGAGTGCTTGTTTGAGCATATCTGTAACTAACTTTTCAATTTCTTGCTTTTGGAAATGAGGATATCGAAATGGTCGAACACTGACTGGCTCACTCCCTGGTTGAAGAATGAATATGGCCATGCTGGCATTCAGGGGGAAGACCTTCAGGAGTTTTGAAGACTTCTGGGAACTCATGTTGTAATTGGGTCCATTCCCCAGATTCATTCTGAAGCTCTGGCTCCCCCGTACATGCGTAAATTTGGAGTAGCGTCCCTTTGCCCTTACCTCGTTGGAGAGCTTTATTGATAGTCTTTTATTTCACTTTCAAAGCTTTTGGAATAACTTCCCCTTGCAACTTTATGGTTTTCCCCTGATAATCAAACTGCATTTCCATTGTTTTAAAATCCCACGTGATAGGCCCCAATGTATGTAGCCATTGGGTCCCAAGTACAGCATCACATCCTTCAAGTGGTAGTAAGAAAAAGTCAACATGAAACAGTGAATCATAAAGTTTTAGTTCCACATGCTTACACAGTCCCTTGTTGTCCAACTTATCTCTATTGGCCACAGTAACTTTCATCTTCGGCCCTGATTCCATTGGGATCCTTTGGCTAAGTGCAATCTGTTCATGAAGGAAGTTGTGAGTTGACCCTGAGTCCACTAATATGTTGAGCCAGGTACCGCCAAGTCTAGCACAAATCTGCATGGTCTGAGGGGTAGGTACCCATGCCAAGGCATGAAGAGAGATCTCCAAGGGTTCCAAATTGTCAGCATGATCATCAGCCTGTGCTTTCCCTTCCTCATCTTCGACCTCCTGTTCTAGCTCAATAAAAAATAACCTTTGGCACTCATGGTTGGCAGTGTACTTCTCATCACAATGAAAACACAACCCTTGTTTGCGTCGTTGCTGGATCTTTGCCTGGGAGAATCTATGGACGGAAGGGTTCAATGGGGTTGATGGAGCCGTGGAGACCACCATTGTTGTTCCTGGCTTGAGATTCGTCTTGGGGTTGTCAGAGGAAGTTCGACGGAACCCTTGTACTACTACATGGGGTCTAGTTTCATTATTCCTTTGGAGTTTACTTTCAAATACCTTTGCAAGCCCAATTGCATCACTAACATTAGCTAGTCTTTGTGCTTGGACATCAGCCTTTAATTGCTCCTTAAGTCCACTAAGGAAACACCTAACCTCTTGTGATTCTATAAGCTTCCCCACCTTGCCTAACAATTTATCAAACTGAGTTTGATAATCTCGAACAGATCCAATCTGTTTCAACTTACACAAGTCAGCAAAATAATTTTCAAATCGAGATGTACCATACCTTTCTAGCAACCCTTTTTGGAGCTCTTCCTATGAAAGGTCTTGGTTTAATTGTTTTTGGCGGTGAAACCAAAGTTGAGCATCACCTTCCAGGTGATAGGCTGCCAACTTGACTTGATCTTCCAGAGGAGTAGCTTGAAAGTCAAAAAATTGCTCAACTTTACAAATCCAAGTAGTTGGGTCTTCCACCCCGTTATACCGGGGAAAATCCAATTTAACCAGCCTGGGAACGATCCCCCGATTAGCCCCTTCGCCTTCTGGGTTCCTTCTTTCTGGTTGAGATCGATTCGTTGATGTTTCCTCCTGACTCGTCACCCTCTGGAACATCTCTATTAACTGCCTCATCATCCTTTCCTCCATCTGTCTCAACACCTGTTCTTGCCCCGAACTCCAACTTTCCAACTGCTGCTGCTGGCCTTGCAGTTGTTGTTCAATGTGCTGTAGGCGCTGGTCGTCAGCCATGCCGGGCTCTGATGCCAAGATGTTACGATCAGGATCAGTTTCGTGGCCCCGACTAGTGTTCCTCGCACGCCCTCGTCGAGCTATCTTGTAGTTTGCCTCTCAACGACAACACTAATGGCTGCTTATGTTTGTGGGTAATACTACTAAACAGAAGTAGAATTCTCGATGCCTTTATTGAAATTAAATCAGAGTCTTATATAGGCTTACATCATCGAGCAAGAAATACAAATAGGAAAACAAACGTGTAGCACAAGACCTCTCATGCAACCTAAAGATTGGGATATTCAACCCCTTTATGTAGGAAATAAGGAACAAATATCAACTAAAAAAGCAACAGTAAACAAACAATAAGGAGTTCCTGACCATTACGTTAGCATGCCACTAGTCACGTACCGTAACAGATACCTGTCCCTGACTTGACCAATTGCAAAGAAGTAACTATTGAAGCAGGGACATCAGAGGCTGTCAATTGCTGAAGTTGGAGACAAATTTGACTTTAGCAATATCAGATTTGTTGGAGGATTTGGATGCCGAAGGTGATGATAATATTGTGGTGACTTTGGTGCCCAATCTCGTGGAGGGTGTTAGAATTGGTAACATCAAGATCGACTTTATCCGAGAGTGATCGTCCCTTTTCTGGATACATTATGCAAACGTTAAATTCGTAGCTACTTGTGTTCGATGGATCGAGCGACTTGTTCTCTTGTTTTATGCATCAATGTCTGTCCATGTATAAATAAGGCCATGCATTAAGTCTATAGAAGCTTGTATGGCATGTTCTTAGTGAGGACACCTATTTAGGTTTTAAGTGTTGGATAGCTTGTAATAAATACAAGGGAACAAGTTCCCACATTGCTTGTAAAGTGTAAAGTGATTTATTTATAAAGGGAAATTAACTCTTGAGAGTAATTTGGAGTCAAAGAGGAAATGGGCTTGAGCTTGCTTGGCTTGGGCTTGAGCTTGTTTGGCTTGAGCTTGGTCTTGCTTGGCTTGGGCTTTGGCTAGAGCTTGGCTTATTTTAAAAGTCAAAGATGGGCACTTGGGGCACTTGGGGCACTTGGGCTCTTGGCTCTTTGACTTAAGTCAGAAATTTTATTTTTTGACAGAATATTTTTAAATTCAATTTTGAATTTAAAATTTTTTAACTGTTCCAACAGACATATTTTCGGTTATATGTCTGGACAGTTATGTCTGAAATGAATGGTTGTTATTTAACAGAGATTCACAACCATTCATTTATGACTCTTCATACTCTATATAAGAATGATGATTTCCAGAAAAGACTCAACTTTACATTCTGACTTTTCACAATATTTTGAAGGCTTTGTTGTATCTGGGGTAACTTGCTTCTGTGTGAGGCAATATTACACTCAAGAAAGTGTAATTCTACACGCCTCAAAGCCAAAGCCATATACTCTTATTATTTTACTAACAATTTGAGTGTAATATTTCATTTGATATGGCAATGGTTACCAATCCTGTGTTTATCAATCAACAAGATCCTGTCAAGTTGAACCAGTTTGATGGGACAAACTTCACCAGATGGAAGGACAAGATAAAGTTTCTGTTGACAACTTTAAAGGTGTCCTATGTTCTGGATCCGAATTTGCAGCCACTGGCAGACCCTACACTAGAAGACACAGATACAGTGAAGGAAGAAAGAAAGAAACGTGCAGAAGATGAACTGGTGTGTCGTGGTCACATCCTTAACTCTCTTACTGACAGACTTTATGATTTATACTCCAACTATACATCACCAAGAGAGATCTGGATTGCCTTGAAAACAAAATACCAGAACGAGAAAAAAAGGTACAGATAAATTCCTAGCACTAAATTATTTTGATTTCAAGATGACTGATAACATGCCAGTCATGGATCAAGTCCATGAACTACAAATACTGGTTTCCAGACTTAGAGAATTGGAAGTGATTGTTCCTGACACTATACAAATCGGAGCAATTTTGTCCAAGTTGCCTCCTTCATGGAACAATTACAGGAAAAAGGTCCTGCAGACACCAAACAGCTTCACACTGGAACAATTCCAGACTCATCGCAAATTGAGTGTGAAACTCGTCTCAGGTATGAGAAACTCCAGAAAGAGAAGGCAGTTAATTCAAATGGGAATTCACAAGTAAATGCCATAGGAAGCAATTCTGGAAAGTTTGCAAACAAGTCTGGAAAGAATCAGAACAACTTCAAAGTCCATAAAATTGGTGGATTTAAGAAGTCCAACAATTATAACAAGAACAAGGCATGCTTTCATTGTGGAAAGAAGAGGCATTATATTAAAGAATGTAGAGTCAAAATTGCAGAAGACAAGAAGAATAAAGACAGTGGTTCTAAACAATCTGCTCAAGCCAATATGGTTGTTGAAGATGACATGAACTTTGTTGGCATGGTTACTGAATTGAACATGGCAACAAGTGCAGGAACCATGGAGTGGTTTCTCGATTCTGGAGCCACAATTCATGTTTGCAACAACAGGGAATTTTTTAGCACTTACACTGAAGAAAACAGTGAAGTTTTTATGGGAAACCATGCTCCTGTCAAAGTGCTGGAAAAGGGAGTGTGATGTTAAACTTCACTTCTGGACAGAAACTGACTCTTCTCAATGTGCACCATGTTCCTGATGTCAAGAGGAACTTAGTTTCTGCAAATCTGCTTTGCAAGAAAGGCTTTAAGATTGTTTTAGAATCTGATAAGTTTGTAATATCTAAGAATGGTGTGTTTGTAGGAAAGGGATATTCCCTTGATGGCATGTTCAAACTCAGTATTAATAAAATAAATGTTGCTTCTGCCTATATCATTGAATCTTCTACTTTGTGGCATGTTAGATTAGGACATTTAAATTATGCTATGATTAAATACATGACAAACCATGATTATATTTCTTGTAAGCATGATCACCATGATAAGTTTCAAATCTGTGTAGAAGCTAAGATTACAAGAAAGCCTTTTCCTAAAGTAGAACATGAAACAAAATTGCTGGAACTAGTTCATTCGGATATTTGTGAATTAAATGGAAAATTGACTAGAGGAGTAAATAGATATTTTATAACTTTTATAGATAATTGTTCACGTTTTACTAGTATTTATTTACTAAGAAACAAGGATGAAGCTTTTGATAAATTTAAGGAATTTAAATCTGAAGTAGAGAATCAAAAGGAAAGAAAAATTAAAATTATAAGGAGTGATAGAGGTGGTGAATATTTCTCAACTGAATTTGATAAGTTTTGTGAAGATCATGGAATAATTCACCAAAGATCAGCTCCTTTTACACCCCAACATAATGGCTTGGCGGAAAGGAAAAACAGGACCCTAGTTGATATGGTAAATGCAATGATTTTAAATGCTGGATTACCTTTCAACTTGTGGGGTGAAGCTTTGCTTACTGCCTCT
The DNA here is from genome assembly GCA_031772115.1 of Heritiera littoralis. Lineage (NCBI taxonomy): Eukaryota > Viridiplantae > Streptophyta > Magnoliopsida > Malvales > Malvaceae > Heritiera > Heritiera littoralis. Next base: position 1,350,332 of record JAPDPK010000026.1, on the reverse strand, counting down.
TACATACATAATAGGGTTCCTTCAAAGAAGACACATATCTCACCATATGAAGTCTGGAATGGAAGGAAGCCAAATTTAAGTTATTTTAAAGTGTGGGGGTGTATTGCATATTATAGACTTCCTGATTCTCAAAGGACTAAATTAGGTTCAAGAGGAATTAAATCTGTTTTTGTTGGTTATGCACAAAATTCAAAGGCATATAGATTACTAGATTTAGAATCAAATGTTATAGTAGAGTCTATACATGTTGAATTTTTTGAAAATAGTTTTGTGAAAAATCAAGTTATGCATGAACCAGAAAATGATCAAAAAACATCTATTGCCTATGATTCCTTAGTCAAACATAAGGAAATAAGTGAACCATCTGAACAAAGAAGAAGTCAGAGGCCAAGAAAAGAAAAACATCTTGATTCTGATTTTATTTCTCCTGATCATATTACCTTTTTAGTTGAAGGTGGTAGAGACAGAATTATGAGAAAAATGAAGATATTATTAAACATTGAAGATGAGCCCAAAACTTTGAGTGAAGCTTTGACTCCAAGAGATTCAGCTTTCTGGCAAGAAGCTGTAAATGATGAAATGGACTCTATCATGTCTAATAATACGTGGATTCTGGTAGACTTACCTCCAGGATCAAAGCCTATTAAATATAAATGGGTTTTCAAAAGAAAATATAATTCTAATGGTACTATACAAACCTCTAAAGCAAGATTAGTTGCTAAAGGTTTTACACAAAAGAAAGGCTTGGATTATTTTGATACTTATGCTCCAGTAGCTAAAATAACTTCTATTAGAATTCTTTTTGCTCTAGCTTCTATATATAAGTTGCATATTCACCAAATGGATGTTAAAACTGCATTTTTAAATGGTGATTTAAAAGAAGAAGTTTATATGGAACAACCCGAAGGGTTTGTTTTACCTGGAAATGAACATAAAGTTTGCAAGCTTGTTAAATCTTTATATGGTCTTAAACAAGCTCCTAAACAATGGCATGAGAAATTTGATTATGCTATTTTATCTTTTGGTTTTAGGCATAATACTGCTGATAAATGTTTATATTCTAAATTTACTACTGATTATGGAGTGATTGTTTGTTTATATGTAAATGATATATGCTTATATTTGGTACTAACATGCTTGGTATAAATGAGACTAAAAATTTTCTTACCTCTAAATTTAAGATGAAAGATCTTAATCAAGTAGATACAATTTTAGGAATTAAAATTACAAAGAATGATAATGGATTTTCATTAAATCAAACTCATTACATAGAAAAGCTGTTAGATAAATATCAATATCTTAAAATAAAAGAATATAGTACTCCATATGATTCAAGTGTGAAACTTGTCAAGAATGATGCTAGACCAATAGAACAATTAAAGTATGCTAGTGTTATAGGAAGCTTGATGTATGCTATGCATTGTACTAGACCTGATATTGCTTACACGGTATGTAAGTTGTCAAGATTTACAAGTAATCCTAGTATAGCTCATTGGAGGGCAGTTGAAAGGGTACTTGGTTACCTTAAAAGAACTGCCAAATTAAGGTTGTGCTATACAGGATTTCCTGCTATTTTAGAGGGTTATTCAGATGCAAGCTGGATAACAAAAGCTGGTGATAATATATCAACTACAGGTTGGATATTTACACTAGCTGGTGGTGCTGTAAGTTGGGCATCTAAGAAACAAACATGTCATGCACACTCAACTATGGAAGCTGAGTTTATAGCTTTAGCAGTTGCTGGTAAGGAAGCTGAGTGGCTAAGAAATATGTTGTTTGAAATTGAGTTGTGGCCACAACCAATGCCACCTCTTTCCTTACATTGTGATAGTGAGGCTACTATGTCTAGTGCTTTTAATAACATTTATAATGGTAAGTCTAGACATATAAGCCTAAGGCATGACTATGTTAGAGAGTTAATCTCAAATGGTACCATTACGATCATATATGTAAAGTCTGCAGAAAATTTGGCGATCCTCTTACTAAAGCTTTGCCAAGATAAAGTGTGGAGGACTGCATGTAGTATGGGACTAATACATAACCCTTGAGACACCAATAATGGTAACCCAACTTTGAATTACCAAACAGGTAATTACTAAAGTTTAATGGGTAATAACAAGTTATTGATCAGTGTCTGTTGTGGCACTTATAATAGGAGTCTCATACTTGAATTTCAAGAAAATGCCACTGTTACATTGAGAGGTTGAGTTTAAGCTCTTAATGGAGATCGTTTGAAAATTGTCCAAAGTAATAGGGACAATAAAAGGATCTCCACCTATGTGAATATGAAGTGGTGCCGCTTCAACAAGAGTATAAGGGTTTTACCCTTGAAATATTCACAGAATTTGGATTGCTAGCACATGGCCATTGAAATAGTGCTAGGAGCAAGTAAGAGTTTTGTGAAAAGTGACAGATTGATGTGTGTCATACTTTCGATCCTAATAGTAAGAAGTCATGGTTTAATCTTAGGACACTATGTACTTTTATTAGCATCCTAAAGTACTTACACTAATTGAAGGTTTAAATCAATAAGATACCTTCTTGTATGCATCATATTTGTTGTATTACAAGCTAGTGAGGGATTGTTGGATAGCTTGTAATAAATACAAGGGAACAAGTTCCCACATTGCTTGTAAAAGTGTAAATTGATTTATTTATAAAGAGAAATCAACTCTTGAGAGTAATTTGGAGTCAAAGAGGAAATGGACTTTGACCATTTGGCTTGGGCTTGGTCTTGCTTGGCTTGGGCTTTGGCTAGAGGTTGGCCTAGTTTCAAAGTCAAAGATGGGCACTTAGGACACTTGGGGCACTTGGGCTCTTGGCTCTTTGACTTAAGTCAGAAATTTTATTTTTTGACAGAATATTTTTAAATTCAATTTTGAATTTAAAATCATTTTAACTGTTCCAACAGACATATTTTTGGTTATATATCTGGGACAGTTATGTCTGAAATGAATGGTTGTTATTTAACAGAGGTTCACAACCATTCATTTATGACTCTTCATACTCTATATAAGAATGATGATTTCCAGAAAAGACTCAACTTTACATTCTGACTTTTCACAATATTTTGAAGGCTTTGTTGTATCTAGGTAACTTGCTTCTTTGTGAGGCAATATTACACTCAAGAAAGTGTAATTCTACACGCCTCAAAGCCAAAGCCATATACTCTTATTATTTTACTAACATTAAGTTCGGGTCTTGTCATGCATGTATTATGTGTTTTTCTTCAGATGGTTGTTCATCGTGATTAATGTATTGAATAAAAAACTCGTAATTTATTTGATGAACTTGTTAAATTTTTTTTATTAATCTACTACTCTTTTTGTGAATTTAGAGAATAACTAATGTTAATTGTAAGTGATGATTTTTTTTTCACAATAAGCCGAGTAAAATCCGGATCTTGTAGGAACAATTATAAGCAAGAAGAATCAGAAGTAATTTATGGAGGTTTAAATTCTACATAAATTAACTATATATGAAATCAATTTCTTAGTTTTTTTTTTCTCATTGGATTAGCTCCAATCTCAAAGTAATTTTGCTGCAATCGATGATTTAAAGTTCGTAACATTATTTTTAATTGTTTTTATTATTTTATTAAAAATTATATATTTTTAATGATCATTTCATTTTTTTTTAATTTTATTTACCAATCGTATAAATCATCCAAATTAGTCCTTAGTGGAAATTTGGTTAGATTTAACTGGCAATATTTAGTGACATATTTTTTTTGATTAATCTTAAAAAATGGATAGTGGCAAAAAAAAAAACCCTTAAGTTATATGAGTAAAGATTTAATGAAAGATTAATGTGCATTTGGTTCATGAAGATAACTTTGCTTTCTTTTTTTTTTTATTTTCATAAAAAATAGAAAATAAATAAGAAGATATATTTGGTTGGAAAAATTATACGTTGTTTTGGGATAGTCTTAAATACTATAATAGGATTTTGATTGATTTAGTGGAAGTTTGGATAGATTTGATTCGTGATAGCTAGTAACATAAATTTTTTTGAATAATGTTATAAAAAATTGATAATGGAAAAAAAAAAACATAAATGATATGAGTAAGGATTTATTAGTGGAAGATTAGATTTGTTCGTGGACGCGTGGTTTTACCTCTCGAGAACGTAATTAATTAGGCTGATAGGCATACTACAATACAAGGAACAAGGAACAAGGAACCGGGATTCTCTCCTCTACAACAATAAGTACCTAGGAAACAAGTGTTTATATCATTTTGAAGCTTTTCAACTCTCTCCCCATCTCGAGTATGGAGGAGGGTTTTTGTCCTTATTTAGGCCCAGAAAGGGCATTCAATTCTGGTGGGAAATATGGCTTTCAAAGGTCCATTGGCTAGAGTTGGGCCTAATAAATGGGGCTGCTGGGGTGATTGTAAATGGAAGTTTTTGAGCTAATTGCTGCAATCCACACCCAGAAGCCCTTGCTAGTTTTTTTTTGTTAGATTAGGATTTAAGGGATAACATTATTTATTTGAGTTATAAGGAACAAATGATCTGCAAATCTCTTTCAACAATATTAAAAATCAATTAGTACGGAGCAACAGGGAACTTCTCGTATCTAATTTTGTCATATTAAGATTTAAAAGTCAACATTATTTATTCAAGTTATAATTATAAGTAACAAAAAATATACTAATCACGTTTGATAATTTTAAAAATCAATTCATAAGAAGTTAGCGTAAACTTCCCGAACTTAAAACTTTTTTTTTGTTGTATTTAAAAGTCATTATTTATTTATTTATTTTGGTAACACAATATTAATATTAAAATTAATTATTAGTAGAACCTCAGAAAAAAAAAAAGCAACTTTAAAAGAAAATAAATGCATATTTTAATATATGCACGATGTTTGAGTACAGGATTAGCTAATATTAAATGTTAAAGATTCCTAGAACTTCAAAAAAACAACTTTAAGAAAATAAATGCACATTACCCATGGACCGTGGCTCAATTGATAATGCAAGTTGAGTTTGTGAGAAAAGCTCTCGAGTTCGACTTCCACTAAATACACTTTTAAGAAGAGTGAGTAGCTTTAATTGTGACTAAACCTCGAACAAAATTAGTCATACAAAAAAAATCCACATTAGTTACGAAGGATGCAACCCCATTGATTTCTCTATAAATTCCATGCAATATTGTGTAGTTCTTCACCGAAGATAACAGTACCAACAAACCAAGCTATGGCTTCCACCGTCCTTACTATTCCCAATTGCTCCTCCGTTCAAACTTCATTCCTTCCACAAACATCTCAACTTTCCATATTCAAGAAGAAAAAACCTTGCTACTCCGTCCCCAAGAAAATAGTGACATGCAAAGTCACGAATGGGAACCGAAACCGGCCTACCAATGGAGACTCTTCTCTCAACAGGTTTGATAGAAGAGATGTGCTTATTGGCCTTGGAGGTCTCTATGGTGCAACCAACCTTGCCAATGATCCATTTGCATCGGCAACCCCGATACCGGCCCCTGACTTGGCCAAGTGCAAAGAAGTAACTATCAGAAATACAGCTAAAGGGACAACAACGACTATCAATTGCTGCCCGCCCAAAGATGGAAAGGCCACAGATTTCAAACCACCTCAGTTTTCCAAGATACGCACTAGGCCTGCTGCACATTTAGTTGATTCTGACTACATAGCTAAATTTAACGAGGCGATGAGGCGCATGAGAGCTCTTCCTGCAGATGATCCACGTAGCTTTATGCAACAAGCAAATGTTCACTGTGCCTATTGTGATGGGGTTTACAGTTACACGCCAGTTGGGTCTCCCGATGATTTTATTCAAGTTCACCACTCATGGCTCTTTTTCCCATTCCATAGGCTATATCTCTATTTCTTCGAAAGGATTTTGGGCAAGTTGATTGATGATCCAGATTTTGCCATACCATTTTGGAACTGGGATGCTCCAGCCGGCATGAGTATACCTGACATATATGTAGACGCTATGTCTCCACTCTATGATGAAAAGCGCAATGTGGATCACCAGACGCCAATATTGGTTGATCTTAACTACAATGGCACTGATGAAAAAAGAACACCGAAAGATCAAATAACAAGAAATCTCTACCTCATGAAGAGGCAGATGCTGCATCAAAAGTACCCTACTCTTTTCTTTGGAAAGGCGTACCGCTTTGGTGATATTAAAACACCCGAACACGGAATGGGATCCATTGAGAGCTCTCCTCATAACAACGTTCACGATTGGTGTGGAGACAAAAGACAACCAAATTCAGAAGACATGGGGGTTTTGTATTCTGCAGGCAGAGACCCAATTTTCTTCGCTCATCACGGTAACGTTGACCGGATGTGGTCGATTTGGAAAACCTTACCCAAAGAGAACCCAAAGCAACGAACTGATTTCACTGACAGGGATTGGCTTGATGCCTCGTTCCTTTTCTACGATGAGAATGCAAATCTTGTTCGCGCTAAGGTTCGTGATTGCCTTGACACTAAAACTTTGGGGTACGATTATCAAAATGTTGATATTCCATGGCTTGAAGCCCAGCCAGTTCCTCGTTTTGCCAAGAAAGGGAAAAGGATTCAAGCTGGTGCAATGGAAGCCGAAACAAAGATACCCAATGGCGGCATAGTTTTAGACCAAAGACGCAGTTTTAAGATTCCAAGGGAAAGGAAATCAAGGAGTAGACCTGAAAAAGAAGAAGAAGAAGAAGTATTGGTGCTAGAAAACATTCAGCTTGACGGAGATGTACGGGTGAAATTTGATGTGTACATTAATGATGAGGCCGATGATCAGGAACCTACTGGACCAGAACATTCGGAGTTTGCGGGGAGCTTTTCGAATCTGCCGCATAGCCATGCCCATGACCATGGGAACAAGTTGCAGACAAATTTGACTTTAGCAATATCAGAGTTGTTGGAGGATTTGGATGCTGAAGGTGATGATTATATTGTGGTGACTTTGGTTCCCAAATACGGGGAGGGTCTTGTTACAGTTGGCAACATCAAGATCGACTTTATCCGAGAATGATCGCCCCTTATGCAAACCTTAAATTCGTAGCTACTTGTGTTCCATGGATCGAGCGACTTGTTCTCTTGTTTTATGTATCAATGTCTGTCCATGTATAAATAAGGCCATGCATCAAGTCTATAGAAGCTTGTATGGCATGTTCTTGGTTAGGTTCTGAGTTCAGGTTTTGTCATGCGTGTATTACGTGTTTTTCTTCATATGGTTGTCCATCGTGTTTGACGTATTGAATAAAAAGGTCGTTATTTAATTGATAAACATGTTAATTTTTTTTAATCTACTACGTACTTGTTTTGTGAATTTAGAGAATAACTAATGTTAATTGCAAGTGATGATTTTTTTTTCACAATAAGCCTAGTAAAATCCGGATCTTGTAGGCGCAATCATAAGCAAGAAGAATCAAAAGTAATTTATGGAGGTTTAAATTCTACATAAATTAACTATATATAAAATCAATTTCTTACTTATTTTTTTGAGTTTTTTTTTTCATTGAATTAGCTCAAATCTCAAATTAATTTTGCTGCAATCTATGCTTTAAAGTTTGTAACATTATTTTTTATTATTTTTATTATTTTATTAAAAATTATGTATTTTTATTATCATTTATTTTTTTTAGTCTCACCCGTCAATCGCACAAATCATCCAAACTAACCTTTAGTGAAAATTTGGATAGATTTTATTGGCAATGGCTAGTAACATAATTTTTTTTTGAATAATCTTAAAAAAATGATAGTGGAAAAAAAATACTTAAGTGATATGATTAAGGATTTAGTGGAAGATTAGATTTGATTATGGACGCATGGTTTTACTTCTCGAGAACGTGATTAATTAGGCAATGTATACTATAATACAAGGAACAAGGAACCCAGATTCTCTCCCCTACAACAGGAAGTACCTAGGAAACAACAAGTGTTTATTTCAGTTTGAAGCTTCCCAACTCTCTCCCCTACTCGAGTGTGGAAGAGGGTTTTTGTCCTTACTTAGGCCCAGAAGGGACTTTCAGTTCTGGTGGCAAATTTGGGTCCATCGACTCGAGATTGGGTGTAATAAGTGGGGCAGGTGGGTTGATTGTAGATTAAAGATTCTGAGTTATTTGCTGCAATCCAAGCCCAGAAGCCCTTTGCTTGAGGTTGTCTTCTTTTTCTTCTGCCGTTCTCCCGGCAGCCTCTTTGTTCTCATTGGCAAATGTACGTGTTTTAGAGGCTTACATAAGTGTGTAAAATAATAAAATTGAAGTGTAGACAATAACGGTTGTTCCAATTTTTAAAACTTTTGAAGAATTAGATTTAAAGTTGAGTTCTCTTTTCTCTTTGTATCTTATTTAGACAACTAAATAAATAAAGACTCGAGCTAGACATTGTTTTTGACCCAGTACTATCCAAAAAGTTGATTCAAAATTTTGGAATTATTAAATGTGTATTTTTCAAACCTAATTTTTATATTATATTAGAGTTTAAAGGATAACATTAGTTATTTGAGTTATAAGCAACAAATTATCTGCATATTTCTTTCAACAATTTTAAAAAATCAATTTATATGGAGCTACAGTGAACTTCCGGTATCTAATTTTGTCATATTAAGATTTAAAATTCAACATTATTTACTCAAGTTGTAATCAACTAAATGATCTACTAATCTCGTTTGATAGTTTCAAAAAATCAACTCATAAGAAGCTAGTGTAAGCTTCTTGAACCTAACTTTTTTTTCTTTAAATATTAAGATTAAAAACTGGATAATTATCCTAGATACTGTCAATGAAATTTTTAGGTTTCACAAGTGGAGTTAGGATGACAACATATATATTTATTTATTTAATATTTTTTAAGAGTTATGTGTTATCATTCTAGCTTTGCTTGTAGAGTCTAAAAACTCTACTAACAGTATATAGAATAATTATCCTTAAAAATTCAACATTATTTATTCAAGTTATAATTTTAAGCAACAAAATGATCTACTAATCTCGTTTGGCAACTTTAAAAAATCAATTAATTAGAAGCTATAGCATAAACTTGCCGAACTAAACTTTTTCTTGTCATATATAAAAGTCACGTTATTTATTTATTTTGGCTACACAATATTATTTATTTGAGTACTTAATTAGGTAATATTAATCAGAGCTAACTTTTTTGTCTTTTTTTGTCATATTTAAAAGTCAGCATTATTTATTATTTTTTTGGTTACACAACTATTTATTTGAGGACTTGATTAGCTAATATTATATGTTAATGATTCCAACAGAACATAAAAATAAATGCACATTAGTAACGAAGGATGCAACCCCATTGGTTTCTCTATAAATGCCATGCAATATTGTGTAGTTCTTCATCGAAAACAGTAGTACCAACAAATCAAGCTACGGCTTCAACTGTCCTCACTATTCCCAATTGGTCCTCCGTTCAGACTTCATTCCTACCACAACCATCTTAACTTTCCATATTTAAGAAGAAAATGCCTTCCGTCCCCAAGAAAATAGTCATGCAAAGCCACGAATGGGAATCGAAACCAGCCTTCCAATGGATGCTCTTCTCTCAACAGGTTTGATAGAAGGGATGTGCTGATTGTCCTTGGAGGTCTCTATGGCGCAACCAACGTTGCCAATGGCCGTGACCCATTTGCATTGGCAACCCCGATACCTACCCTTGACTTGACTAATTGCAGAGACGCAACTATTGAAGAAGGGACATCAGAGACTGTCAATTGCTGCCCACCCAAAGATGCAAAGGTCATAGATTTCAGACCACCTGGTTTTCCAAGATACGCTATAAGCCTCCTGCACATTTACTTGATCCTGACTCTAAATACTTAGCTAAATTTACCGAGGCCATGAGGCGCATGAAAAATCTTCCTGCCGATGATCCACGTAGTTTTATGCAACAGACAAACATTCACTGTGCCTACTGTAATGATGCTTACAGTTACAAGCCAGTTGGTTTTCCCGATCAAGTTACTCAAGTTCATCACTCATGGCTGTTTTTCCCATTCCATAGGCTATATCTCTATTTCTTCGAAAGGATTTTGGGCAAGTTGATTGATGATCCAGATTTTGCCATGCCATTTTGGAACTGGGATGCTCCTGACGGCATGACTATACCTGCCATATATGTAAACAAGTCCTCTCCACTCTATGATGAAAAGCGCAATGTGGATCACTAGCCGCCAAAATTGGTTGATCTTGACTAACATGGCACTGATAAAAAAAAGCTTAATAGCAAAATGTGTCATTCACATTTGTCACAAAATGAAATTAAATCTTCAACGTTTAAATGCATGAAAATCAATCCTAAACGTTACAAAATAATTGAATTAAAGACATTTCCGTTAAATTTTATTATTGGTCGGGGTAACGGAAATTAAAAGATTTAACGAAAATATCTTTAATTCAATTATTTTGTATCGTTTAGGACTGATTTTCATGCATTTAAATGTTGAGGACTTAATTTCATTTTATGATAAACATGAACGATACATTTGACTATTAAGCTATAAAAAAATAACACCGGAAGATCAAATAACAAGTAATCTCAAACTCATGTACAAGCAGATGGTGTCTAAGTCAGAGACCCCTACTCTTTTCCATGGAGCGACACCTTGGCGATAAACCCAATCCAGGAATGGGTACCATTGAGAGCAAGTCCTCATAACAACGTTCACAATTGGTGTGTAGACAAACGAGAACCAAATTCAGAAGACATGGGGACTTTCTATTCTGCTGGCAGAGACCCATTGTTCTACTCTTATCACTCCAACATTGACCGAATGTGGTCGATTTGGAAGAGCTTACCAGGAACGAAGCGGAATGATTTCACTAACAGAGATTGGCTTGATGCGTCGTTCGTTTTCTACGATGAGAATGCAAGTCTTGTTCGTGCTAAGGTTCGTGATTTCCTTAACACCAAAACTTTGGGGTACGATAATCAATGCGTTGATATTCCACGGCTTAATTCCAAATACAGGCCAATTCCTCGTTTTGCCTGTAAGTACATCAAACAAGCCTAACATGCTTCTACACAATATGAAACATGTTAAACAAATAAAATGCGGAAGCGATAGGATCTAACCTCCAGCCATTGCACTCTGTAACTCTGCTGTTGAAGCAATTGCCGAATCTGACAGTCTACTTTGTGTCGATCACAGACCTTCCAAATCTTCCAAGCACTCAAAACCTCACTAGATGGTGTTTGTATGTTTTTTTTAGGTTAACGTACTTGGGGACCGGAAGGAGCCCTCCTTAAATAGTAATGAGAGCGTGCTAATTATGGCAATAAAATCACGTTTTAACCATCATAAAATCGTGTTTTAATAGCCAAATATTGAGTTGAGATTCACCGTGAAATTATGGACCATATCCGGAATTGGTCAACCAAATATTTATTTCCATAAATGAGGAGATATACTAACATTCTCCCACTTGGTCCATATATTTCACTTATAGAAGAAACAAATCACATGAATCATGGCGACAGTTCCTCAAGTGGCGAGTATTATCTTCCATGTATTACTATGTAAAATGTTTCTAAATCAACCCATTTTTACTTAATGAATAAACCTTATGTTTATTCTCGGTCCAAACAACAAGGATATTTCTCAAATAAAACTTTAGTGTATACAAATCAAAATGAGAAACATCATATTATTAATAAGAGTTTCAATTACAATCAAAATGTGGGACCAAGTCCCATTCTCTCTACATGATCCTTAAATTTAAACGGTGGCATGCCCTTAGTCAAAGGATCAGCTAACATCAATTCAGTGCTAACGTGTTCAATGACCACTCTTTTATCTCTAACACGTTCTCTAATGGCTAAGTACTTAATGTCGATATGCTTACTTCGACTTCCACTCTTATTGTTCTTAGCCATGAATACCGCAGCTGAATTGTCACAATATATCCTCAATGGCTTAGATATGGAGTCAACAACTCTAAGCCCACCAATGAAACTCTTAAGCCATACACCATGTGAGGTAGCCTCAAAACAGGAAACGAACTCGGCCTCCATAGTGGAAGTGGCAGTCAGTGTCTGCTTAGCACTCTTCCATGAAACAGCTCCACCGGCAAGCATGAAGATGTAACCGGATGTTGATTTCCGGGTATCAACACAGCCAGCAAAGTCTGAGTCTGAGTAGCCAATCACCTCCAACTCATCAGTCCGTCTATACATAAGCATGTAATCCTTAGTGCCTTGAAAATATCTAAGCACCTTCTTCGCAGCTCTCCAGTGGTCCATCCCCGGGTCACTTTGGTATCTACCCAACACTCCCACAGCAAAAGCAATATCAGGCCTGGTACAGACCTGTGCATACATAATGCTTCCAACAGCTGAGGCATATGGAATGTTCTTCATCTGTTCCCGCTCAAGATCATTTTTCGGGCACTGGCTCAAATTGAACCTGTCACCCTTCACAATGGGAGCTGGGCTTGGTGAACAATCTTTCATTCTGAATCTTTCCAAGACTTTATTGATATAGGCTTCTTGTGACAGACCTAATATACCTCTATGTCTGTCTCTATGGATCTTAATGCCAATGACATAAGATGCATCGCCCATATCCTTCATATCAAAGTTCTCAGAAAGAAATTGTTTCACCTCACGTAGCATCCCCTTATCATTGGTTGCAAGCAGAATATCATCCACATATAGCACAAGGAAACAAATCTTGCTCCCACTGACCTTCTGGTATATGCATTGATCCATGATGTTCTCAACGAAACCAAATGAAGAGATGACTTCATGGAATTTTAGATACCATTGGCGGGAAGCTTGTTTCAACCCATATATGGATTTCTTGAGCTTACAGACCAAATGCTCACCATTACTAGAGGAAAAACCTTCAGGTTGTTTCATGTAAACCTCTTCCTCTAGATCACCATTGAGAAATGCCGTTTTCACATCCATTTGTTGCAACTCTAAGTCAAAATGTGCAACAAGCGCCATTATGATGCGAAGAGAATCTTTCTTAGATACAGGAGAGAAGGTCTCCTTGTAATCGATTCCCTCCTTTTGAGTGAATCCTTTGGCTACGAGTCTTGCCTTATAACGTTCAATGTTGCCTAATGAGTCAGTTTTGGTCTTAAAGACCCATTTACAGCCTATAGCCCTGGCCCCATTAGGCAACTCGACAAGATCCCATACTCCATTAGATGCCATCGAATCCATCTCATCCTTCATAGCATCGAACCAAAGTTTTGATTCTTTGCTGTTCATGGCTTGTGAAAACGTCTCTGGATCATTAACGGGCCCAATATTGAAATCATACTCTTGTAGATACACAATATAATCGCTAGGAATAGCTGATTTCCTTTCCCTAGTAGACCTTCTTAATGTTGGTTCAACATTCTCCGAAGGATCATGTTGTTCAACTGGTTGCTCACTCAATTCTGGTGTATCCAGAGGAGCCTCGTCTACTGGTAAGTTATCAACTACTTGTGGATCTTCAACGATTGGTTGTTCAATGTCCAGTTGTACTGAAGGGACATTGTTCATGATAACCAATCCTTGACTCGAGGTAGAGGGTTGATCTCTCACAGAAACTAGGTCTTGAGATTGATCGCTCCCACTAACTAAGTCATTTTCAAGAAACTTGGCGTTCCTTGATTCCACAAATCTAGTGCTATGAGATGGACAATAGAATCTGTAGCCTTTGGACCGTTCGGCATATCCAATGAAATACCCACTTATGGTCCTAGGATCCAGTTTCTTTTCCTGTGGGTTGTAAACTCTTATCTCAGAAGGGCATCCCCAAACGCGCATATGACGCAAACTCGGTTTCCAACCTTTGAATAATTCAAAAGGCGTCTTTGGAACAGCCTTGGTTGGAACCCGGTTCAATATATACGCTGCCGTTTTAAGAGCTTCAATCCACAAGGACTTAGGCAACTTCGAGTTGCTAAGCATACTACGCACCATTTCCATCAAAGTTCGGTTCCTTCTTTCTGCAACACCATTCTGATCCGGTGAACCAGGCATGGTATATTGGGCAACAATCCCATTTTCTTGAAGGAACTTCGCAAATGGTCCAGGTGCTTGTCCATCTTCAGTGTATCTACCGTAATACTCCCCACCTCTATCAGTTCTTACTATCTTTATGGGTTTTCCACATTGTTTCTCTACTTCAGCCTTAAAGATTTTAAAGGCATCTAATGCTTCGCTCTTGTTATGAAGCATGTAGAGATACATAAACCTCGAGTAATCATCAATAAAGGTGATGAAGTATTTCTGACCATATGCATCAATGTCTGGACAACATATGTCAGAATGTATGATCTCTAATATGGTTGAACTCCTATTGGCACCTTTCTTAGACTTGTTGGTTTGCTTACCCTTAATGCAATCCACACAAGTGTCGAAATCAGTAAAATCGAGAGTACTAAGTATTCCGTCATTTACCAATCTCTTAATTCTATTTATGGAGATATGACCTAATCTCCGGTGCCATAACGTAGAGGAGTCCTCATTCATAACACATCTTTTAGTACCAGTTTGAACATGCAAGGCGTTATGAGCAGTGTCATTTTGCAAATCAATAGAGAAAAGACCATCACATAAGGTACCATTCCCAACAATATCACACTTAAAATATATCAATACTGATTTATTTGAAAATTGAAAGGAATATCCATAAGGTACCAGCCTAGAAACAGAGATTAAATTTCTCGAAAAACTAGGAATATAAAAGGTCTTTTCCAATTGCAAAACAAAACCACTCCTAAGAACTAAAGTGCATGTTCCAACGCCTTCAACACGCGAGCGCATCTTGTTTCCTGAATAGATGCTCTCCTCATTTCCCACTGGCTTCCTTAGGTTTGTCATACCCTGTAAGGAAGTCGAAATGTGAATTGTAGATCCAGAATCAATCCACCATGTGTTATGATTAACCTCAACCATATTTGATTCAAAACAAACATATGAGAGTGGATTACCTTTCTTAACGAGCCACTGCTGAAGCTTGGCACAGTCCTTCTTCATGTGTCCCTTCTTTTTACAGAAGAAACATTTGGACTCTTTCTTAATGTCAGCTTGGGCAGGGATTTTCCCTTTTCCCTTGTTCTTGGCTCGATCCTTGATCTTTTCTTGGCTTGCAAAAAAATGCACTCTCACCCGATTCCATAAGCAGCCTTCCCTCCTCTTGAACACACATGGTCATCAATTCATTGATGGTCCACTTATCCTTATGTGTGTTATAGGATATCTTGAATGGTCCGTACTGCTTTGGTAGAGTGTTCAATATGTAGTGCACAAGAAAAGACTCAGACATCTCCACCTCTAGCTTCTTGAGTTGGGCCGCTATATCTCTCATGGTCATTATGTGCTCACGCACTCCTTTGACACTGGTGAGCCTCATCGATGAGAACTTCATTATCAGGGTGCTGGCCAACGCTTTGTCTGAAGTGACAAATTGATCATCTATGGCCTTCAGTAAGGTCCTAACGTTGGTATGCTGTTCGACTGAACCACGTATCCCAGCAGATATCTTTGTCTTAATATACATGACACTAAGGCGATTGGATCGCTCCCAACGTTCATGTAAAGCTACTTGAGCAGGAGTGCTGGTCTCAGTCAATACGGGCTCGTCTTTCCTTATAGCATAGTCTATATCCATGCACCCTAATTGGAGGAGAACTCTCTCCTTCCAAACCTTATAGTTCTCTCAATCTAGTTTGGGAACTTCTAGGTAAATATTAGTTCGAGGAAACATTGCTTAAAGAAAAACACATGCTTATGTATCTAGAATTTTGAGGCAAACTTAATTATGTCTACCAATGTAAACATATTTTATTAATGAATCTCAGACATAAAACTTGCCTGTGGGCTAAAGTTCTAATTCTAATAGATTCATTTCATAATGATAAAACTATCAAATTATATCATTTCCTAATTCCTGTGGGTAAATTAAGAAACTAATTTGATATTTTATCCTAATTAGTTATAAAATTATAATAAAAATTCCTGTGGGATAAAATTTACTATAACCTTATAACTAATCACAATTTATGTCTAATATCATTATGTGATTTTACAAAATAATTTTACTTAATTAAGGTTGCTGTGGCTAAGCCCTAATTAAATAAACTATAAATCACTTAGACATATTGGTAAAATTCTAAGCTTATTCATATTTTAAAAATTGCAATTAACACAAGGCAATTTTAATTCCAAATAATATGAATAACTTAGCTACATGTGCTTTTAGTATAAAAATAACAAAATTATACATATTAAAAATAAGCACATATGCACATTCAAAATCAAATTTTCATAATTTAATCATAATTTTATGATAATTTTCACAAAATTATTCAATTTAAAATTATAGCATTAATAAAAATTCCAAATTTATGAAAAATCCTCATAAAATCCAAATAATGAGAAGTTTTCATAATTATATTAATTTTGTGAAAATAATCTAATTATTCATAAAATTATGAAAATTACAGAATTGAAAATCTGATATAAAACTATCAAAAATATAATTATTTGGCCTAAATTAAATAATTTTAAATTTACTTAAATTAAATAAATCCTTAATGTCTAAAATAAACCAAATGACCCTTTTATTTAATCTATATAGCCCAAATAATCAACCAAAAAGGCTCAAAATAAATGGCCCAAAATTAATAAAAGAAAACCCAAATAGTAGCCCAAAACCGGATGGCCCAAGGTTTCTTCCTCTTTTTTTTTTTTTTTTTTTTTTTTGCCGCTGCATTGCAAAGTGCAGCAGGGCGCGGGCGCGTGCGTCACACGCGCCCGCATTACTCCATCGGGCGCGTGGTTCTCACGCGCCCGTATAACAACAATATTATCGGGCGCGTGGATCTCACGCGCCCGCAATATTAACAGCATCGGGCGCGTGGATCTCACGCGCCCGATTCCCACTCTTCCTTCTTCGCCCGAACGGGCCTTTTTGCAGAAATTTGGGTCTTTTCGACCCGACCCGGCACGAAACCCTTCAAACAGTCTCGTTTTTCATGTATTTTTCATCTCTAGAGCTTTACAACAATAGATCTAAAGTATTTGAAACAAAATCACATGAAAACAGAATGAGTTTTATGAAATCCGAGACTTAAAGTTTCAAAATATGGGTTTTTATGGCTTTTTTTCTACAGATCTCTAGCAAGACAGAGGTTAAACTACGGCTCTGATGCCAAATGTAAGTACATCAAACAAGCCTAACATGCTTCTACACAATATGAAACATGTTAAACAAATAAAATGCGGAAGCGATAGGATCTAACCTCCAGCCATTGCACTCTGTAACTCTGCTGTTGAAGCAATTGCCGAATCTGACAGTCTACTTTGTGTCGATCACAGACCTTCCAAATCTTCCAAGCACTCAAAACCTCACTAGATGGTGTTTGTATGTTTTTTTAGGTTAACGTACTTGGGGACCGGAAGGAGCCCTCCTTAAATAGTAATGAGAGCGTGCTAATTATGGCAATAAAATCACGTTTTAACCATCATAAAATCGTGTTTTAATAGCCAAATATTGAGTTGAGATTCACCGTGAAATTATGGACCATATCCGGAATTGGTCAACCAAATATTTATTTCCATAAATGAGGAGATATACTAACATTGCCAAGAAAGGGAAAACCATTCAAGCTGGTGCAATGAAAGCCGAAACAAAGAAAATAAGCATTATACCCAATGACGTCATAGTTTTATACAAAATACTCCGTTTTAAGATTCCAAGGGAAAAGAAATAAAGAAGTATACTTGAAGAAGAAGAAGTATTGGTGTTAGAAAACATTCAGCTTTACAGAGAGATGAGCGGGTTAAATTTAACGTGTACATTAATGATGAGGCCGGTGATCTGGAACAGTGGAACCTACTGGACCAGAACATTCGGAGTTTGCGGGGAGCTTTTCGACTTTGCCGCATGGCCATGACCATGGGATGAAGTTGGAGACGAATTTGATTTTGGCAATATCAGATTTGTTGGAGGATTTGGTTGCTGAAGGTGATGATAATATCGTGGTGACTTTGGTGCCCAAAATCGGGGAGGGTGTCAGAGTTGGTAACATCAAGATCAACTTTATCTGAGAATGATCATCCCTTTCTGGATCTTTACGCAAACATTAAATTCGTAGCTGCTTGTGTTCTTGGGTTCGATTGATCAAGCGACTTCTTGTCTTGTTTTATGTATCAATGTCATGTATAAATAAGGCCATGCACTAAGTCTATGGAAGCTTGTATGGCATGTTTTTGGTGAAGATACCTACTTAATTAGGTTTTAAGTTCGGGTATTGTCATGCATGTATTATGTGTCCTTCGTATGGTTGTTTATTGTGTTTAACATATTGAATAAAAAACTCGTCATTTAATTGATAAACTTGCTAATATTTTTAAGTTTAATAGTTAAATATATCCTCAACATTTTGCACAAAATAGATATAATTTCTTAACGTTTAATCTCATGAAAATAAGTTCATAAACTTTTATTTTATTATAAATAAACCCTCAATCTTTTAAAGTCGTACAATTAAGTTCAAATCTATTAAATGATACTAACTTCTATTAGTATTGCACATATAACAACTAATTAAGTTATCCACATCAGCTTTTACTTAAGATGTTTAAAAGTCAGTTAGTATCATTTAACATATTTAAATTTAATTGCATAGTTTTGAAATGCTGAGGGTTTATTTACAATAAAATAAAAAGTGTATTGTAGACACCTAATTTTGTCCGGATTTCACAAATTATTTTGACAAATTTTATTCTTATTATTATTTTTTATTTTTTATTTTATTTTTCTTATTTTATTATTATTCATATCACTATTATTATTAGTTCTATTATTATTATCTTTTCCAATATCAATATTATTTTTATTATTATTGTTATTATTATTACTGTTATTATTATTATTATTTGTGTTTATTATTATTGTTATTTTTATTATTATTATTTTTGTGTTTATTATTATTATTATTATTATTATTATTATTATTATTATTATTATTATTATTATTATTATTATTATTATTATTATTATTATTATTATTATTATTATTATGTGTGTTTTATTTTTATTTTCATTTTATTTGTTTTTATTATTATTAGTTTTTAATTTATTATTATTATTATTATTATTATTATATATTATTATTTATTTTTAATTTTATTATCTTTATTCTATGTGTTTCATTATTGTTATTTCTATTTTTATTTTTATTTTCATATATTATTATTTTTGTTTTATTTATTTTTATTTTTTATTTTTTATTTATTTATTCTTATATATATTATTTATATTATTTGTTTTATTTTACTTATTTTTATTTGTTAACTTTTATTAATATTATTTTTATATATCTGTTATTATTACTAATATATTACAGTCACATTTAATGCAAGTCCATCACCGGCAGCACTCCCAAACGCCGGCGTCCTCCACCCTTCACCCTAGGTCTCGGCATCACCAAAATTCACCTTCCCCAGGCCCTCCATCCCATCTCAGACACTGTCCGGAAGACTGGGAAACAATAGAAGGAACCTAGATTGGTTCTTATCCTCGGGACCAAAGAATGATCCTAAATTAGTTTAAGAGGACCAGATTTTCTCCAGACTTTCTTCTTTTCCAGAGACAACAGACTCAGAAATCACAAAGAAAAAAAAACCACCATCATCACCGTCAGAACCACCAACCTCAAACATCACCACCGTCATCACTGAAACCCTAAGCTACCCTCACCTA
This sequence comes from Heritiera littoralis, assembly GCA_031772115.1. NCBI lineage: Eukaryota > Viridiplantae > Streptophyta > Magnoliopsida > Malvales > Malvaceae > Heritiera > Heritiera littoralis. The sequence goes on along the minus strand of JAPDPK010000026.1, from coordinate 1,330,632 downwards.
GCCATCACCCGAGACCACCATCACCACCACCGAAATCACAACCACTCATCACCATCACCATCACCAAAAAACCCTAGATCCCGATGAACCCCAACCCAGATCTGGAAACCCTAGAATCCGAGGACCCCGAATCCCAGATCTGAGATCTAGACCTAATACCTGCAAAATAAAAACAACAACAATATCGCAACCGCAACCACAACCACAATAAGATCCAACCAGAGGCGAAAACAAACACAAAAAAAAAATAAACAAAAGGAGAACGGTTTCGGTTTGTCAGATCCGGGAGGTTAGAGGAACTTTTGAAAGGAAGGGAGGTCGGATTTGAAGAGAGGGAGGCAACGGAAGCATTTTAGGGTTTCGGGGGTATCACCGGCGACCGGCACACGGCGGCGCACGGCGGCCGGAAATCGCCCCGGGGAAGGAGGGTCGAGAGGATTTTGGGGTTTTCTGAACCTTTTTTTTGGAAGGGCCGGGTAAAATGAAAGAAACAAAAAAAATAGGGCCTTTTATAGACGGACGAAACGCAGCGTTTTGAGGCCGAAGGATCCGCGCGTCTTGCCCGACCCGACCCGAGATCCGCGCAGACCGCCCCTGCCACCCGATCGCGACCCGGCTCCACTTCGCCCCTCGCGACCCGACCCGGCGTACGACCCGCGCGCCACAACCCGCTCCGGCCCAGCAGCTCCAGTCCGCGCCTCTGCCGTTTGAGCCTGACCTTTGGGCCCTCTTTTGGGCTGTTTGGGGTATATTTCTTTATTTATTTATTTATTTGTTTTATAGAATAATCTGTTTTAGGTGTTATGAAAAATAAATAAATAAACAAAATAAATGATAATAATAAATGAATAAATAAATAAATAGCATAATACAATATATAAAAAAGATAAAAAATAAAAAAAAGAATAAAATAAGATGAATGCATAGTTTTAAAAGAAAAGATAAATAAATATAAAAAAATACCTAGTTTTAAAGTATATAAATTTTATAAAATACATATATTAATAAATAAATAAAAATGAATGAATGAACAAATTTATAGTTTTAAAATGTATGAGAATAAATACATATAAATATAAAATATATAGCTTTAAAATATACGGATATATATTTTGTACATAGAGTATATAAATAAATATATAAAAATGTATATATACATAAATTATACATAAAAACATATTTTTAAAATAAAAATAAAAATAAATTTTTGAAATATGGGTTAAGGAAAAAATAATAATGATAAATGAAGGATAATAATAAAATAAATAAAATAAGTATGGAATCTCGATGATAAGTCTTCGTAGAACTCGCAAGTAGCGATTCTTCGAAAAACTTTAGATGAGGGGAATTATATCGAATGTTACCAGAGTATTGGGATATTCGGTATTATTCCTCAATATCCAATTTCATGCTTATTTATTTTTTTTAAAAGAAAAATTAAAAATTAATAATAATAATAAAATGAATAAATAAATATATATAATAAAGAGTTTTGACAAATAAAGAATGTTTAGAGAAATATTAATTAAATAAAAACTAATAAAAACAAAAGAGGTAATAAAAACAAGTGAGAAAAATAAACAAAAGGGGATTTTTAGAAATACATAAGTACAGAATAATAAAAATTAATCATAATAAAGTTTCCAAAAGTAAAGAATGATAGTTAAATTAATTAAATAAGTAATAATGGAATTTTAATAAAAGGAAATAATCAAAGGAATCAGGACAATAAATCAAAAAAAATATTAATTTCAAAATAAATGGAATTCTTCCGATGATGGATGTCATGAAACTCACAAGTAGTGATTTCTTGACTGATCCCTAGGTGAGAGGAATTAACTAAATGTTACCAGAGTATTGGGATATTTAGTTAAATTTTTCAATATCGAGAGTTCGTTTATAAGAAATTTTAAATACAAAGTTTTTTTATAATTTCACATGCATCTCATACTATATGCTTGCATCATGTGTATAAGTATTAAAATTCTAAAATAAATGGAATTCTTCCGAGGATGGGATGTCTTGAAACTCACAAGTAGTGATTTCTTGACTGATCCCTAGGTGAGAGGAGCTAGCTAAATGTTACCAGAGTATTGGGATATTTAGTTAAATTTGTCAATAACAAGAGTTTCATAAATAAAAAAATCAAATATAAAGTTCTTTTTATAATTCCACGTGCATCATCTACTATATGTTTGCATCATACGCATAAACATTAATTTTAAAATAAATGGGATTCTTCCGATGATGGGATGTCATGAAACTCACAAGTAGTGATTTCTTGACTGATCCCTAGGTGAGAGGAATTAGCTAAATGTTACCAGAGTATTGGGATATTTAGTTAAATTTTTCAATAATAAGAGTTTCATTAATAAAAATCAAAATATCAAATTTCTTTTTATAATTCCATGAGCATCATGTGCTATATCCTTGCATCATGTGTATAAGTATTAAAATTCTAAAATAAATGGAATTCTTCCGATGATGGGATGTCATGAAACTCACAAGTAGTGATTTCTTGACTGATCCCTAGGTGAGAGGAATTAGCTAAATGTTACCAGAGTATTGGGATATTTAGCCAAATTTTTCAATATCAAGAGTTTCATTAATAAAATCAAAATAAATAAAATTTCTTTTAAGTTTCACATACACCATACATTTTTATCGAAACTACATGTATACGATCAATTATAAGTTAGTGTGAGCATCACCGAAGACGAGATTCTATAGAACTCACAAGTAGTGATTCTTAAGAAATCTCTAGGTGAGAGGAATTATTTCGAATATTACCAGAGTATTGGGATATTTGATTTAATTTTTCAATAAATGGTGTTCATGTTGATTCTCACAATAAATCTCTTCGTAACAGAAATTTTTCAAGCAAATGCGCTAAATTTATATATATAATCAAAAGTCAAGACTATTTTATTAAAATCAAAAGATACCATGTATTTAGGATGGTACCGTTTTTTAACGGGCGTCGTGGGGGTGCTAATCCTTCCCCACGCGTAACCGTACTCCCGGACCCGATTTTGTTTTCGCAGACCAAAAATTGTCTTTTTAATAAAACTTAATTAATTTTGAGGTTTTGTTAAAAAGATAAATATTTTAGGTGACCAATCACACCTAGTCAAAAAGATTGGTGGCGACTCCCATTTTTGTTTTTTAAACGTTTTTCGAAAATCGTCGAGCGTGAAGCCGTTACGACAGCTTGGCGACTCCACTGGGGACGCTAAGAGGGTCAAACCATTGAATAGCCATATGGTATCTTAAATTTTAATTTGATAGTCTTGATTGGCATTTGAATTTAATTTTCCTTTTTAAGAAAGAATAAAAATAAAAATAAATTCTACATAGAACTTAAAATAAAAAAGAAAAAACCTTCATCTCATCCATTATTTGATTCATTACATTCTTTATGTATAAGGTTGTTGTTGAATAAATAAAGTAGGACATATACTCATTTATTGTTGCATACATAAGTGCATTGGCATAACATGAGCCCTACACCCGGGTCTGTCCTCTTTAGGAGGGGTAAAGTAGCTATGCTCTCGTGAGGTAATCACCTCCGCAATGGCAAGTGAAATACTCCCACTCAGATCTGTTCCTTACTAGTCCAGTGTGGACGACAGTATGGAATGATTTGGGAACCTTGTAGATATGTGAAACCTTAAACCAGCATATAGTATGTTGTGAGGAGACCAACCTAGGATAGAGCCATTCCTTCCCTTTTATGAGAGTGACCTTTGATAGGACATAAATAAGCATCACATCCTTTATCTGCTTTTATTTCCATGTTTATATTGTTTATGCACATACTGATTTGTATTTGTTTTTCTGTTCTTTTTTGCATGAATCTTCTTGCATCACATAGTCACATAAGGGGATATTTTAACCATGGCTCTTTGCAACGAGGAATTTTTCACTGAATCCATAGAAAGGCTAGCTTGTTCGTCATCTGTGAATGTTCCATGTGATTCCTACCGGGAGGTACAAATTTGGTCGAAAAGGTTCAACAAGTGAAAGGAGATTGCTTGACTGGGAATTTCATGTCCTCACTCCCACAAGAAGTGAATCTAAACCTCCAACCAAATAATTTAATAGATTTAGCCAACTTATGGGATCAAATCAGTGAAGAAAGGAAGAAGGATTTCCACGAAAAATATGGCCAAATAGAGTCTTTAATTGCTGTAAAAGTTGAAGAACCACTAATCAGAGCTGCTATTCAGTTTTGGGATCCCTCCCATAGGTGCTTCTCTTTCAACGGAATGGACTTGACACCCACAGTAGAGGAGTACTCCGTCCTGTTAGGTATTTACCTGAAAAGTCCGGATAAGATCTATGTTCGAAAGCCAAAATCCGGATACCGCAAGAAGCTAGCCAAACTTATGGGAGTCAGACCGGAAGACATAGACTCTCATAAAAAGGAGAAGGGGTCCAATGTTTGTATGCCCTGGGATTTTCTTCAAGCATTTATCAAGGGACATCTTAGTGACCAGCAAGGATTGGCGGCTTTTGCTTTAGCGATCTATGATTTGGTTATCTTTCCTAAGGTGTTAGGGCACATTGAAGTAGCAGTGATCGACTTTTTTGAGCAAATCGAAAATAATGGGAATCCAGCACCTGCCATACTAGCGGAAACCTTCAGGTCATTGAATTATTGTCGGAGGAACGGAGAAGGGCGATTTGTGGGATGTGCACAGCTACTGCATGTTTGGGCTAAAAGTCATTTCAAGTGTGTGGAAAAGGCCTTTAAGAGAACTTTCCTACATCATCGTGTTCCAGTTAAAGAGTTCTGTGACAGTAAATGGCCGAGACCGAAAAGCAAGGAAGAATGGGTGGATTTTCTGCAGAGACTCGGAGAAAAACAGGTTGTATGGATGACACCCTGGATGCCGCATGTACCGGTCTTATATCGATGCGGAGAAGAATCGTGGGTGCAACTTCTAGGACCATGGGGAGTGGTAAGCTACGCGCCACTTATGGTACTAAGACAGTTCGGGGCTAAACAGTTCATTCCACTAACGCATGGGCTTAGTGATTTGGAATTTTCTTATGGTGAGCCAAAAGCAATGAAAAAGGGAGAGCAAGTGGTTCGATCATGGAAGCAAGCACAAAGAATCAACCTTGGGCCCCTCTCTGATAAAGTTACCCCATAATACTCACTGTGGAGGGCAAAGCAAGTGAGGGAGGTAGTTTTTCTCCTTAAAGAATGCAGCATACCTTTAGAACCGGAAATAGGAGTATCCGAGGCCGAGATCGCCAGGCAACAATTCAAGATAGATGAGGAAAGGTGGAACCAAGAGAATTTGAGGCTTCGAAGAGAGATGGAACAGCTCAGGTATGAGGTAGAAATGCGAGAAGCCAAGCTCAAGAAGGTCCAACAAGAACACAACATCACTAGCAAGGATCTCAAAAGTTTGCATCTAGAGAACAAGAAGTTGAGATCTGAAATGAAGGTTGGAGGGATTATGCAAACTTCAAGTGAAAGGAAAAGGGAATTAGAAGACTTGCACAAAAGGGTAGAACACTGGGCACACAAAGCCAAGAAAAGTGAAGAAGAAGTGGTCTATTTGTCCCAAGAACGACAAAATTGGGAAGGCATGTACTCAGCAAGTGCGAGGAAGTTAGCCCAATGTCAGAAAGAAAATGAGGAACTAAAGGAGAAGTTGAAAAAAGGAAAGCAAGTCGAGGTAGATAATGAAAAAGTTACATTGCAACAAAAGGTTCAAATATTAGAGGAACAACTACAAGAACATAAGAACCACATCAAAGTGATAATAGAAGATTGGGAACAAAGTGAAAACAATTGGAGATATGGATATGACTTGGCACAGGATGCAAGCATGACATGGAGAGTGGGAAGCCTCGGGAGACAGCAATATATAGAGCATATGGCCACTCAAGTTTGTAAAGCTGTGACAAAGGCGAGGGAAATGGTTGATAAAGCCGAAGCCTTGAGACAAGAAATCCTCCCAACAGAAAAATACGGGCAAAGGTTGCTGAACTTTCTAGACGAAGCCAAGGATCAATATCAGCAAGTTAGTCGTTTTTATGGATATAATCAGAATATGATTGGAATGTAACAAATGACTTGTTAAATGAATGAAAGTTCCCCTTTGTTGAAATTGTTATGGTTTAAATATCCCTCAAAGTATCATTCATTTTGCATCACATTCAGTCATCACATTCATTCATTTATTCATGTGGTTTAAATAAAACGTGAAATTTCAAAGATCGCATCATATAGTAATTAGTTCCTTATTGTGGTAATCAAGATTCAAGGATTGCCCCAACATTCAAGATTTCAGCCCAAATTCCTAAACACTCGTACAACACCCGGTCACGTTCAAAAGCAATGGAGGAAGAACATGGTAATAGGATAGATAGAATGGAGAAAGCACAAGAAGAAATCCGAGGGCAGTTAGCCGCTTTAATGGAGATGATGACAAGGATGAACCGGGAGAAAGAAGTGGCTAAAGAAGCACCTAACCCAGGGACTGATCAACCCCGGGAAGATGACAATCCTCAATACCCTCCTGGATTTACCTCACTTTATGCCCAATCCTCACAAGGCATACCTCCACCTCCACCTTATGCCCAATCCTCACAAGGCATACCTCCACCTCCACCTCCACCTCCACCACCAGGGCAGTGCATACATCCAGTATCCGAGCGCCAGCCCTGCACAACCTCATATCACAATACCTATACCCTCTACTCAAGGTACAAGGCCAGTCGATCCGATTCAAGTCCCTGACTTAGACGATCCAAGGGAACAGGAAAAACTAAGAGGAAGTGTATCGGAGGTAAAAGGCGATACAGACTCGAAAAAATTAAACATCATAGAAGAGAGGTTACGGGCCATTGAGGGCAGTGATTTCTATGGGTCTGTGGAAGCAATGGGATTGTGTTTGGTTCCAGATGTGGTGATCCCTCCTAAATTTAAAACCCCTGAGTTCGAGAAGTACGATGGGACCAAGTGCCCAATTACCCACGTGACCATGTATTGTCGCAAGATGGCTGCCTATAATCATGACGATAAGTTGTTAATACATGTATTTCAAGACAGCCTCACTGGGTCAGCTGCTAGGTGGTATGTGCAGCTAGATCATACTCGCATTCACAACTGGAATGATCTTGCTAGAGCGTTTATTGCTCAGTACAAACATGTAATGGATATGGCCCCAGACAGGTTGTCTCTGCAAAATATAGAAAAAAGGGCCAATGAAAGCTTCAAGGAATACGCTCAACATTGGAGGGACATTGCATCCCAAGTCCAGCCGCCTCTAACCGAAAAGGAGATTACAGTGATGTTTGTAAACACTCTGAAGGCCCCCTATTATGAACGTATGATAGGGAATGCAACAAAGAATTTTGCAGACATGGTTATCACGGGAGAAATAATAGAAAGCGCGATCAAGAGCGGGAAGTTGGAAGGCAGTGATTCAAAGAAAGGTGGGTTATCCAAGAAGAAAGAGGCTGAAACCCAAGCAGTCACCCATACGACACCTCGATATAGAGGATATGCACCTTACCCACCTTGTTTTCGACCACCATCTCAACCTTACCAATATTACCAACCCTATTTCCCGACCTCAAACAATGTCTCTCCCGCTCCATACCAAAGCCCATCACAACCACCAACTTTTCGGCCGAATTTTCGTCCTCCACCACCGTACTATACACCAACACCTACGGCCCAGCCTTACCAGCCAAACAGTAACCCAACTGCTAACCAAAGGCCTCCCCGAAGAAATGTTGAAAGGCCTCCCATTGACCCCATTCCTATGTCCTATACAGACCTATTCCCACAATTGGTGAAAGGACACATGCTCGCACCTCTTTACATGGAGCCAATGAAACCACCTTTTCCGAGATGGTATGACCCCAGCGCTCGATGTGACTATCATGGTGGAAACCCGGGTCATTCAACGGAGAATTGCACAGCTCTCAAGTATAAGGTGCAAGATTTGGTCAAATCAGGAAGGTTAACCTTTTCCAAGGAGGTGGAACCCAGTATCAATGCTAACCCACTTCCTAGTCACAGTGGAGGATCAGTTAATGCGGCTGAAGTTGGGAGGAAGTGTTGTATAAAGAGACACGTGGAAGAGGTTAAGACTCCGATGAGTCTAGTATTCGATGTTTTATTCAAAGCCAAGATGATTCAACCTCTACCGTTAGGCTCGGATGTCTGTCAAGATGAATTCAGTTCAAGCCAGACTTGCAAATATCATATGGGACACGTGGGTCACTCTGTCCAAAATTGTCCCCACTTTCGACACGTGGTCCAATCAATGATGGATTCATCCCTGATTGAATTCTATACGGAGGAGGAGGAAGGTGTAGTGAGTACTGCTTCAAGTGAACCTTCAGAAAATGATTATCCATGGGGAAAACCAATGACCGTGTTCTACAAGGAGAAGCCCAGCCCCGGGAAAGAGGAATCTAGCTTTGTCACTCCTCCGACCATGACAATCAAAATTCCAAGTTCTTTCCCTTACAAAAACAATAAGGCTGTCCCCTGGAAATATGAGTTCAAAGCAATGATTGGAGGGTCAGACAACGCGAGCTCAGATAAGTCAGATATGCCTGATAATGCAAACATTAGTGGGGTAGGAGGAATTACGCGGAGTGGGAGGTGCTATACTTCGGAGATATTAGATAGGGCCCGAAAGGGGAAAGGAAAGGAGAAAGAAGAAGACAATCTGGCGGAGAAAGAAGAGGAACAGGCCTCGTTTTCCAAGGACCAAGGAGGAAACTTGCAAAAGCCAGTATCAGAGGACGATGCAAAGGAGTTTTTAAAGTTGATTAAGCACAGTGAATATAGTGTGGTCGAGCAATTGAACAAGATGCCTGCTCGAATTTCACTATTATCTCTGCTGTTAAATTCAGAATCGCATCGAAATGCCTTGATGAAGGTGTTGAACCAAGTCTATGTGCCTCATGATATTCCGGTCGACAGTATGGACCAGCTGGCGGGAAATATCACAGTGGCAAATTTCATATCTTTCAGTGATGACGAAATTCCGCCGGAAGGGCGAGGGAGTATTAAGGCCTTGAATATCACCACAAGCTGCAAGGGTCACACAATCGCCAAGGTTTTGATTGACAACGGCTCGTCGATCAATGTCATGCCTATGGCCATGTTAAAAAAGATGCCCGTTGACCTGTCTTACATACAACCGAGTAACATGGTTGTAAGGGCCTTTGATGGTTCTAGAAGGGATGTAGTTGGCGATATTGAAATCCCGATTGAAATTGGGCCGGTTACTTTCAACGTTCAGTTTCAGGTAATTGATATCTCGCCGTCATACAGTTTCTTACTGGGGAGACCATAGATCCACACGGCGGGTGCCGTTCCTTCGTCATTGCATCAGAAAGTGAAGTTTGTTGTCGGTGATAAACAAATTTCTGTCTCCGGAGAGGAAGACCTCGTGATCACCAAGCCTTTATCTGTGCCCTACATTGAGGCAGCCGAGGAAGCATTGGAATGTTCTTTCAGAGCTTTCGAAATCGTGAACGCAACCTATGTAGGAGAAGGATCAAGAATACCCACCCCTCGATTGTCAACCGCTGCCAAGATGGTTGTTAAACAGACACTGCAAAAGGGCTGGCGTGTCGGGAAAGGTTTAGGGAAAAATCTTCAAGGACCTAGGAAACCTGTGAAGATTGTGGAAAACAAAGACAGATTTGGCCTCGGATACAAGGTCACTGGTTCAAAGAGAAAGAGGATTCTGGAAGAGAGAAGGAAGAAAAGAATAGCCCGCCTCCGAGGATACGAAGAAGAATCAGAGAGGATGGTGATCCCGTACCTCTATGACACATTTCGATTTGGCGGATGCTATCACCCCGATTCATTAGAGGCGGTGGAAGCGAGACCTATGTTATTGATGAAAGGATTTTCTCGCGGATTCCTAATCTAAAGGGGTGCATGGAGGGAAGGCCGCTTTTGTTTTAAGAATGATTATGTTATGGGGTACAGAGCTGAAAGACTGAATTGTTGAAAGGATACCTTCTATCTTTTTGTTTTTTTTTTGTAATGTAGTAAGGTAGATTATCAACATCTCGGTCTAGAGAGCTTGGGAAGATTTTTGTAAACTGGATCTTCATCATCATTTCAATAAATTAACAAGTTCAATGCATTTTGAGCACTTTCTTCTCATCTCTCATCATATCTATAACTGTTTTTTTTCTTTCTTCGTCTTTGCTTTTCCTTCACTACCATTGGTATGAACAACCAACCATATCTGTCGAATTTTTTACTTTTTCAGGAAAATGAATAATGAATGTGAAGATAACCTTAGCGACTATCCGGAGTTTGATTTTAAAAATTCTATGCATGTTGGTGAACTCGGTAACAATGTAGATTCAGACGATGATGCTTTGTCTCCAGATCTACTGAAAATGATTGAGCAAGAGAAAAGACCAATTGAACCCCACAAAGAGGTAATTGATATGGTCAACATAGGGGATGATGAGAACGTCAAAGAAGTCAAAGTGGGCACAGCACTTCCCTTGGTTGAGAGGCAAAAACTAGAGGAATTGCTGCGCGAATATGTAGATGTTTTTGCTTGGTCTTATCAGGACATGCCCGGGTTAAACACTGATGTTGTGGAGCACCGTCTACCTTTGAAAACAGAATGTAAGCCAGTCCAACAGAAACTTAGGTGCATGAAGCTGGAGATGTTGTTGAAGGTGAAGGAAGAGGTAAAAAAGCAATTCGATGCAGGGTTCTTAAAAGTAGCCAAGTATCCGGAATGGGTGGCTAACATAGTGCCAGTACCGAAAAAGGATGGGAAAGTGAGAATGTGTGTGGATTATCGGGACTTGAACCGAGCTAGCCCTAAGGATAATTTCCCCTTGCCTCATATCGATACCTTGGTGGATAATACAGCCCAACACTACATGTTTTCGTTCATGGATGGTTTTTCAGGCTACAATCAGATTAAAATGGCCGAGGATGACATGGAGAAAACCACTTTTGTGACAGTTTGGGGCACGTTTTGCTATAAAGTTATGCCTTTCGATTTAAAGAATGCCGGGGCCACCTACCAAAGGGCAATGGTAACTCTCTTTCATGACATGATGCATAAAGAGATAGAAGTATATGTAGATGACATGATTGCTAAGTCTCGAGGAGAAGAGGATCATGTAGCCAATCTTAAAAAGCTGTTCGAAAGGCTACGGAAGTTCCAGCTCAAGCTAAACCCTGCCAAATGCACTTTTGGTGTTAAATCAGGAAAGTTGTTGGGGTTTGTAGTCAGTGAAAAAGGAATTGAAGTAGACCCGGATAAAATCAGCTCGATACAAAATCTGTCGCCTCCACGCACACAGAAGGAAGTAAGAGGTTTTTTGGGAAGATTGAACTATATTTCCCATTTTATCTCGCAACTTACGCTTAAATGCGATCCCATTTTTAAGTTGCTTCGGAAACAAGATCCGGGAGAATGGAACGAGGCATGCCAAGAGGCTTTTGAAAAGGTGAAAAGGTACTTGTCAAATCCACCTATTCTAGTACCGCCGACGGCTGGAAGACCCTTGTTGCTATACATGACTGTCAATGAACACTCTATGGGATGCGTACTGGGCCAACATGATGATACGGGCAAGAAAGAACGGGCTATCTACTACTTGAGCAAGAAGTTCACTGATTACGAGGCCAAGTACACTACAATAGAAAAAATGTGTTGCGCATTGGCTTGGGTTGCTCGTAGATTGAGGCAATATATGTTATATCATTCGACTTGGTTGATAGCTAGGTTGGATCCCCTCAAGTACATCTTTGAGAAACCATCATTGTCAGGCAGACTAGCTAGATGGCAAGTTATGCTTTCTGAATATGACATCGTGTACGTGTCTCAAAAAGCAGTCAAAGGTGGGGCAATAGCCGACTTCCTCGCAGATCGTGCTACCGACAAATATGAGCCCATCAGGCTAGATTTTCCAGATGAAGATACAATGTTTGTCTTTCAAGCAGAGAAGGAAGAGCCCGGCAGCAAACCATGGAAAATGTTCTTTGATGGCGCCTCCAACGCCTTAGGACATGGAATCGGGGCAGCTTTAATATCTCCAAATGGAAAGTATTACCCGTCCACAGCTAGATTAAATTTCAACTGCACCAACAACATGGTTGAATACGAAGCTTGTGCAATGGGATTAGAAGCTGCAATCGAGAGGGGAATCAAGAACTTGGAAGTTTATGGAGATTCAGCACTGGTTATTTATCAATTACGAGGCGAATGGGAAACAAGGGATCAGAAGCTAGTTCAGTACCAGAAGTACATAGCTGACCTGGTACAACAATTTGACAATATCATCTTCCAGCATTTATCTCGAGAAGAAAACCAGGTTGCCGATGCCTTGGCAACACTAGCTGCGATGTTCAAAATGAAGACAGAAGCAAATGTTTCACCAATCAAACTACGCATGAGAGATTCTCCAGTCCACTGTTCTAGTATTGAAGAGGAAGCGGATAGACAACCTTGGTATTATGACATCATGCAATACCTTAAGAATCAACAATACCCAGAGCATGCATCGGAGAATGACAAAAAGATCCTCAGAAGATTAGCAATAGGATTCCTTGTTGATGGAGATGTTTTGTATAAAAGAGGTCGGGATCAGATGTTGTTGAGATGTGTGAACGCGTCTGAAGCCAAAAGGATTCTGGAAGAGGTACACAATGGAACTTGTGGGGCACATGCAAATGGTCATTTCATGGCTAGACAGATTATGAGGGCAGGCTACTATTGGACTACACTAGAAAGAGATTGCATAGATTATGCTAGAAAATGCCACAAGTGTCAAATCTATGCGGACAAGATCTAAGTCCCCCCGACTTCACTGAACGTCATGGCACCACCGTGGCTTTTTTCTATGTGGGGAATGGATGTGATTGGACCGATCTCTCCCAAGGCATCAAATGGGCACAGATTCATTTTCGTGATGATAGATTACTTTACAAAATGGGTCGAAGCTGCCTCTTATGCCAATGTGACTAAGTCTACTGTTTGTAAGTTCCTAAAGAAGGAGATAATATGTCGGTACGGGCTCCCAGAAAGGATCATATCAGACAATGCCCTCAACTTGAACAATGACATGATGAAGGAAGTATGTGCACAGTTCAAGATCAAGCACCATAACTCGGCCCCGTATTGCCCGAAGATGAATGGAGCCGTTGAGGCTGCCAACAAGAATATTAAGAGGATTGTGGGGAAGATGACCAGCACATACAAAGACTGGCACGAGAAGCTACCATTTGCTTTGCATGCTTATAGAACGTCAGTGCGCACCTCTACTGGGGCAACTCCTTTTTCTTTGGTTTACGGCATGGAAGCGGTGCTGCCTGTTGAGGTAGAAATCCCCTCCCTAAGAGTCTTAATGGAACTAAACTTGGACGAGGCTGAATGGGTTCGAAGTCGCTTTGAACAACTGAATCTTATAGAAGAAAAAAGACTTACAGCACTATGTCATGGTCAGATGTACCAGAAGAGAATGATGCGAGCCCATGATAAAAAGGTTCGACCTAGGCATTTCCGAGAAGGGGAATTGGTGTTGAAAAAGATACTCCCAAATCAACACGATAATCGGGGCAAATGGACTCCAAATTGGGAAGGACCATATGTGGTGAAAAGAGCGTTCTCAGGTGGGGCGTTGATCTTGACAGAGATGGATGGGAATGATTTGCCTAATCCGATAAATTCCGACGCTGTGAAGAAATACTACGCGTGAAGAAAAAAAAGAAGAAAAAAAAAGAAAAAAAAGAAGAAGAGAAAAAAGAGAAGGAAAATGAAAGGAGAATTCAAACTGAAAACCCGAAAAGGGCAGTTGGATTAAAGGGGGATATTCAAGTTGAAAACCTGAAAAGGCGGCTTGGATGCGGAAAAGATCAGCGACTGGAGATCGAAATCATGCGGAGCATGGCATCAGTCGGGTGAACTCAGTGTGACAGGGGGCATCAACGGATTAGTTTTTTCCGAAGAAAGCACCGGTTTGGTTCGTGAAGGGTTATCTAGACATTCATTATTTGTTTTGGTCACCATTCCTTGAAATTCACCACTTGATCCTTGTGGCATTCGCTACCCCCCCGCTGTACTTTTGTTGTCATTTTCTCTTGTCAAGCCCAATAACAAATGCATTTCTTCTAAAAATTGGTTGTTCTTTTAGTCATTCTACTAACCGACAAAGTGCAAGAATGCATGACGCTTGTTAACCAAATTGAAAGGAAGATGATTAAAATGATAATCTATCTGCTAACATTACTAAAAAAAAAAGAAGCAAAAAGCGAAGAAAAGAAGAAGAAGGGAGAAAAGAGGAAAAGAGAGAAATAAGGGAATGAAACAAAGGAAATTGAAAATTGTAACGAGTACATGTTCTAAACCAACCCTAATTCGAAATTTGTAACAACTATTTGGTGAAATACGGGTAAAAGGATCAAAGGACACAAAAGGGACAGTCCTGAGAATTTGATTACCACAATAGGAATTACATGACTTTGTCAATACATGTGTTTGCATTTCATTCACATTATGAGAATTCAAATTCAGAAAAAAAAAAGAGAAGAAGAAGAAGAAGGAAAAAAGAAAAAGAAGAAAAAAGAGAGCACAAAAAAAAGAAAAACAAACGGGTAAAAAGACAAACAAATAAAAAAAAAAGGAAGAAGGGAAAAAGAAAGAAAAAAAAAAGAGGGAGGAGAAGAAGAAAAAATGTTTCAGCATACCTCAGAAGAAAAAGAATTTAAAGTTTCATCGCCTCTGCTGCAAGAGGAGCACATTTTCAGAAGAAGAATTTAAAGTTTCATCGCCTCTGCTGCAAGAGGAGCTTTCCAGAAAAAGAATTTCAAGTTTCATCGCCTCTGCTGCAAGAGGAGCACATTTTTCAGAAAGAGAATTTAAAGTTTCATTGCCTCTGCTGCAAGAGGAGCACATTTTCCAGAAAAAGAATTTAAAGTTTCATCGCCTCTGCTGCAAGAGGAGCACATTTTCAGAAGAAGAATTTAAAGTTTCATCGCCTCTGCTGCAAGAGGAGCACATTTTTCAGAAAGAGAATTTAAAGTTTCATCGCCTCTGCTGCAAGAGGAGCACATTTTCCAGAAAAAGAATTTAAAGTTCCATCGCCTCTGCTGCAAGAGGAGCACATTTTCCAGAAAAAAGGATTTAAAGTTTCATCGCCTCTGCTGCAAGAGGAGCACATTTTCAGAAGAAGAATTTAAAGTTTCATCGCCTCTGCTGCAAGAGGAGCACATTTTCCAGAAAATGAATTTAAAGTTTCATCGCCTCTGCTGCAAGAGGAGCACATTTTCAGAAGAAGAATTTAAAGTTTCATCGCCTCTGCTGCAAGAGGAGCACATTTTCCAGAAAAAGAATTTAAAGTTTCATCGCCTCCGCTGCAAGAGGAGCACATTTCAGAAAAAGAATTTAAAGTT
Organism: Heritiera littoralis; assembly: GCA_031772115.1. Classification (NCBI taxonomy): domain Eukaryota; kingdom Viridiplantae; phylum Streptophyta; class Magnoliopsida; order Malvales; family Malvaceae; genus Heritiera; species Heritiera littoralis. The sequence goes on along the minus strand of JAPDPK010000026.1, from coordinate 1,315,205 downwards.
TCATCGCCTTCGCTGCAAGAGGAGCACATTTCAGAAAAAGAATTTAAAGTTTCATCGCCTCCGTTATAAGAGGAGCTTTTCAGGAAGAATTTTAAAATTTCGCTATCTCTGTTGTAAGAGGGACACCAAAAAAAAAAGAGAAGAAAAAAAAGAAAAAGAAAAAATGAGAGAAAAGGAAGAAAAAAGAAAAGAAAAGAAAAAAGAATAGAAAAGAAAAGAGAAGAAAAAAAGATTAGGTCTTGAATCGGACAAAATTGTTGTCTATTGTCTTTGCTTTATTCCTGATCCTCAGTAATAAGCAAAGAGGGGCAGCTGTAGACACCTAATTTTGTCCGGATTTCACAAATTATTTTGACAAATTTTATTCTTATTATTATTTTTTATTTTATTTTTCTTATTTTATTATTATTCATATCACTATTATTATTAGTTCTATTATTATTATCTTTTCCAATATCAATATTATTTTTATTATTATTGTTATTATTATTACTGTTATTATTATTATTATTTGTGTTTATTATTATTGTTGTTTTTATTTTTATTATTTTTGTGTTTATTATTATATATTATTATTATTATTATTATTATTATTATTATTATTATTATTATTATTATTATTATTATTATTATTATTATTATTATTATTATATGTGTGTTTTATTTTTATTTTCATTTTATTTGTTTTTATTATTATTAGTTTTTAATTTTTTATTATTATTATTATTATTATTATTATTATTATTATTATATTATTATTTATTTTTAATTTTATTATCTTTATTCTATGTGTTTCATTATTGTTATTTCTATTTTTATTTTTATTTTCATATATTATTATTTTCGTTTTATTTATTTTTATTATTTTTATTTTTTATTTATTTATTCTTATATATATTATTTATATTATTTGTTTTATTTTACTTATTTTTATTTGTTAACTTTTATTAATATTATTTTTATATATCTGTTATTATTATTACTAATATATTACAGTCACATTTAATGCAAGTCCATCACCGGCAGCACTCCCAAACGCCGGCGTCCTCCACCCTTCCCCCTAGGTCTCGGCATCACCAAAATTCACCTTCCCCAGGCCCTCCATCCCATCTCAGACACTGTCCGGAAGACTGGGAAACAATAGAAGGAACCTAGATTGGTTCTTATCCTCGGGACCAAAGAATGATCCTAAATTAGTTTAAGAGGACCAGATTTTCTCCAGACTTTCTTCTTTTCCAGAGACAACAGACTCAGAAATCACAAAGAAAAAAAAAACCACCATCATCACCGTCAGAACCACCAACCTCAAACATCACCACCGTCATCACTGAAACCCTAAGCTACCCTCACCTAGCCATCACCCGAGACCACCATCACCACCACCGAAATCACAACCACTCATCACCATCACCATCACCAAAAAACCCTAGATCCCGATGAACCCCAACCCAGATCTGGAAACCCTAGAATCCGAGGACCCCGGATCCCAGATCTGAGATCTAGACCTAATACCTGCAAAACAAAAACAACAACAATATCGCAACCGCAACCACAACCACAATAAGATCCAACCAGAGGCGAAAACAAACACAAAAAAAAATAAACAAAAGGAGAACGGTTTCGGTTTGTCAGATCCGGGAGGTTAGAGGAACTTTTGAAAGGAAGGGAGGTCGGATTTGAAGAGAGGGAGGCAACGGAAGCATTTTAGGGTTTCGGGGGTATCACCGGCGACCGGCACACGGCGGCGCACGGCGGCCGGAAATCGCCCCGGGGAAGGAGGGTTGAGAGGATTTTGGGGTTTTCTGAACCTTTTTTTTGGAAGGGCCGGGTAAAATGAAAGAAACAAAAAAAATAGGGCCTTTTATAGACGGACGAAACGCAGCGTTTTGAGGCCGAAGGATCCGCGCGTCTTGCCCGACCCGACCCGAGATCCGCGCAGACCGCCCTTGCCACCCGATCGCGACCCGGCTCCACTTCGCCCCTCGTGACCCGACTCGGCGTACGACCCGCGCGCCACAACCCGCTCCGGCCCAGCAGCTCCAGTCCGCGCCTCTGCCGTTTGGGCCTGACCTTTGGGCCCTCTTTTGGGCTGTTTGGGGTATATTTCTTTATTTATTTGTTTTATAGAATAATCTGTTTTAGGTGTTATAAAAAATAAATAAATAAACAAAATAAATGATAATAATAAATGAATAAATAAATAAATAGCATAATACAATATATAAAAAAGATAAAAAATAAAAAAAAGAATAAAATAAGATGAATGCATAGTTTTAAAAGAAAAGATAAATAAATATAAAAAAATACCTAGTTTTAAAGTATATAAATTTTATAAAATACATATATTAATAAATAAATAAAAATGAATGAATGAACAAATTTATAGTTTTAAAATGTATGAGAATAAATACATATAAATATAAAATATATAGTGTCGTAACGGCTTCGCGCTCGACGATTTTCGAAAAAAGACGTTTAAAAACAAAAATGGAGTCGCCACCAATCTTTTTTTTATTAGGTGTGATTGGCCACCTGAAAATGTTTATCTTTTCAACAAAATCTCAAAATTAATTAAGTTTCATTAAAAAGATAATCTTTTGGTCTGCGAAACAAAAATTGGGTTCGGGGGTACGGTTACGCGTGGGGAAGGATTAGCACCCCCACGACGCCCGTTAAAAAACGGTACCATAATAATCATGTGTTATCCTTGGATTTTAAGAAGATAGTCTTGGATTTAATATTTAAAAATAATTTGTATTTTATTGCAATCAATTTTATTCAAAATCATTTTTTATTTATTTTGGTTTTATTAATGAAACTCTTGATATTGAGAAATTTGGCTAAATATCCCAATACTCTGGTAACATTTAGCTAATTCCTCTCACCTAGGGATCAGTCAAGAAATCACTACTTGTGAGTCTCATGACATCCCATCCTCGGAAGAATTCCATTTATTATTTTTTTTATTTATGCATATGATGCTAACGTATGTTTTATGATGCATGTGGAATTATGAAAAGAATTTTTTATTTGGATTTTTATTAATGAAATTCTTAATATTGAGAAATTTAACTAAATATCCCAATCCTCTGGTAACATTTAGCTAATTCCTCTCACCTAGGGATCAGTCAAGAAATCACTACTTGTGAGTCTCATGACATCCCATCATCGGACATTTGTTTACTTAAATTTAAATTTTATTATTTATTTCCTTTTTCTATTTTCTTTTAAAAACTTATCTATTTTTATTTTTAATAAAACAAAATAAATTTTCTATTAATCTTTTTATTTTCTTTTAAAAACTTATTTATTTATTCTTATTTTTTAATAAAAATTTAAATTATTGAAAAATCATACTAAACATCCCAATACTCTGGTAACATTTAGTACAACTCTTCTCACCTAGGGATCAGTCAAGAAATCACTACTTGTGAGTCTCATGACATCCCATCATCGGACATTTATTTAATTTAATTTAAATTTTCTTATTTACTCAAATTTGAATTTCATCATTTTTAAATACATTTTCTAATCAATAATAATAATCAATGAAAATAAAAAATAAAAGAAAATTTTCAAAAAACTTTTATTTTAAAACATGCATTAATAATAATAATAATAATAATAATAATAATCTTTTTAACTTAATTTTTTTTTATTTTTTAATTTTTAATTTTCTAATTAATAATAAAATTTAACAAAATTAATAAATACTAAATAAATAGATAAATAAACAAATGAGAAAAAGAAAAGAAAAAAAAAATACCTAAATGGGTTTGGACTTGAAACCCAAAAAAAAAACCTTCAAAAGAGCCCAAATGACCAGGCCCAAGGCTGCTGGGCCGGACACGGGTCGGGTCGGGAGAGGCGCGGGTCGGGTCGGCGGGCGCGCGGGTCTTCTCCTTCGAATCGGGTCGGACGCGCGGGTCGGATCGGATCGTCTGGGTTGGCGCGCGGATATCTTTCCTTCTCGGGTCGGGCGCGCGGATCCCAGGTCGGATCCGGGTCGCGCGCGGGTCGGCCTCTATAAAATCCTTTCCCTTTTTTTTTCTTCACTTTTCCCCTTTATTTCCAAAAAAAATTCAGAGCCTTAGAGGCCCTCTGCCGGGGCGATTCCCGGCCGCCGCTGGGGTCGCCTCCGGCCGCCGGTCGCCGGTGGCCAAAAACGAAAAGTTCCCTACTTTCCTATGCTCCTTAACCTCCTGAGCCCAAATCTAGGTTTAGTTTTCCCTAAAAATGCCCAAAAACTCACAGATCTGCAAAAGAGCCGCCGGTTGAAAACCCAAAAATGCCTTTCACCACCTTTCAAGCACTCTCCCCTTTTTAAAAAAGCTTTCCCCACTTCCTAAGCACACAGATCTGACTTTAACCGAAGCCTCCATCACCATTTTTTGTTTTCGTTGTTGTTGGTTTCGGTTAAGGTTTTTGGTTTTTGTGGTTCGTTTGTTTTTTTTGCAGGTGGGGGATTTGGGATCTTAGATCTAGGGTTTTGAAGGGGTCTCGAGTAGTGGTTGGTGTTTGGGGTTTTCGGATTTTGGGATTCGGTTTTGGGTTTGTGTGTGTGTGCGTGCGTTTGGGGTTTCGGGTAGTGGTTTCTGGTGAGTCGAGGATCTCAGGTGGTAAGGTTGGTGAAGATGATGCTGTGATGGTGAGCCGAGGATGGCAAAGGGACTGGTTCACGGTGGCTGCGTTGGGATGGATTTTGGGTTTCTGATGGTGGTGTTGGGTTTGGTGAGTGAAGGCCCTAGGGAGAAAGTTTGAAGCTTCGGTCCCCTCCCTCCTCTCGGGTTGCAGATGGGGTCTTTTGGTAGTGAGTAAGCTCGGGGTCTCGGGCTGGTGGAGATGGGACGGCTGGCAGAATAGCTGGCTGTGGCAGACTGAGGGGTGACAGATTGGACTAGACAAAACAAAATAAAAACTAAAAAAATAAAAACAATAATAATAATAATAATAATAATAATAATAATAATAATAATAATAATAATAAATAAAAAAATAAAAGTAATAAAAATAATAAAAAAAAAAAAAAATAATAAAAATAAATAATAGTAATAATATAATAAATAATAACAGATAATAATAAAAATAATATAAATAAGAAAAATAGAAATAAAAATAAATACATATATATGTAATAATAATAACAAAGAAAATGGGACAAAATTAGGTGTCAACAGCTGCCCCTCTTTGCTCATTGCTGAGGATCAGGAATAGAGCAAAGACAATTGACAGTAATTTTGTCCGACTTATGAATCTTTTTCTTCCCTTTCTTTTTTCTTCTTTTTTTTTTTTGGTTCTTCTTTTTTCTTTCTTTCTTTTTTTCGTATGCACTCCTCTTGCAGCAGAGGCAGTGAAACTTTAAAGTTTTTTCTCTTTTTCTCTCTTTTTTTTTTTGAAATGCGCTCCTCTTGCAACAGAGGCGATGAAACTTTAGATTTCTTTTTATTTTGTTTTTTGTTTTTTTGTTTTTTTTGTTTTTTTTTTGTTTTTTTTTTTTTTTTTTTTTTTGAGAAAGCTCCTCTTGCAGCAGAGGCAATGAAACTTTAAATTTTTTCCTAGAAATGTGCTCCTCTTGCAGCAGAGGCAATGAAACTTTAAATTTTTTTCTTTCTTTTGAAATGTGCTCCTCTTGCAGCAGAGGCAATGAAACTTAAAATTTTTTTTTCCTAGAAATGTGCTCCTCTTGCAGCAGAGGCAATGAAACTTTAAAATTTTTTCTTTCTTTTGAAATGTGCTCCTCTTGCAGCAGAGGCCATGAAACTTTAAAATTTTGCCTGGTTCTTAAAATTGGTGCCCGGAGGACTTAAAATTGATGCCCGGAGGACTTATGCTGGTGCCCGGAGGACTTATGTTGGTGCCCGGAGGACTTAGAATTGGTGCCCAGAGGTCTTAGAATTGGTGCCCGGAGGTCTTAGAATTGGTGCCCGGAGGACTTAAATGCTTTTTCTGGAAAGTGCTACTCTTGCAGCAGAGGCGATGAAACTTTAAATATTTGCCCGGAGGACTTAGAATTTGTGCCCGGAGGACTTATGATTTGTCTTTTTGAATTTGTGCCCGGAGGACTTATGATTTGTGCCCGGAGGACTTAGAATTGGTGCCCGGAGGTCTTAGAATTGGTGCCCGGAGGACTTATGATTTTTCTTTTTCTGGAAAGTGCTCCTCTTACAGCAGAGGCATTGAAACTTTAAAAATTTTGCCCGGAGGACTTAAGATTTGTGCCCGGAGGACTTATGATTTTTTCTGGAAAGTGCTCCTCTTGCAGCAGAGGCGATGAAACTTTAAAATTTTTGCCCGGAGGACTTGAGATTTATGCTCGGAGGTCTTAGAATGTTGCCCGGAGGACTTAAATGCTTTTTCTGAAAAGTGCTCCTCTTGCAGCAGAGGCGATGAAACTTTAAATTCTTTTTCTGAAATGTGCTCCTCTTGCAGCAGAGGCAGTGAAACTTTAAAATTTTGCCCGGAGGACTTAGATTCTTTTTCTGAAAAGTGCTCCTCTTGCAGCAGAGGCAATGAAACTTTAAATTCTTTTTCTGAAATGTGCTCCTCTTGCAGCAGAGGCAGTGAAACTTTAAAATTTTGCCCGGAGGACTTAGATTCTTTTTCTGAAAAGTGCTCCTCTTGCAGCAGAGGCAGTGAAACTTTAAAATTTTTGCCCGGAGGACTTAAGATTGATGCCCGGAGGACTTAAGATTTTGAATTTGGTGCCCGGAGGACTTAGATTCCTTTTCTGGAAAGTGCTCCTCTTGCAGCAGAGGCGATGAAACTTTAAATATTTTGCCCGGAGGACTTGAGATTTGGTGCCCGGAGGACTTAGATTTGTGCCCGGAGGACTTAGCATTGTGCCCGGAGGACTTGAGATTTGGTGCCCGGAGGACTTATGATTTGTGCCCGGAGGTCTTAAATTTCTTTTCTGAAAAGTGCTCCTCTTGCAGCAGAGGCGATGAAACTTTAAATTTTTTTTTCTAAAAGGTGCTCCTCTTGCAGCAGAGGCGATGAAACTTTAGATTCTTTTTCTAAAAGGTGCTCCTCTTGCAGCAGAGGCGATGAAACTTTAAAAATTTTTTCTGGAAATCAATCTTTAATCTTGATTAAACATGGCACTGGTAAAACTGGATTTGAAATTTTCTTTATCATGAGCAAACTTGCCCCTCTTTTTCTTTCTCTTCTTCTTTTCTTTTCTTCTTTCTTCTCTTTTCTCTGTCTCTTTCTCTTCTTTCTCTCTTCTTTCTTTCTCTTCTCTTTTCTCTTTCTCTCTTTTTCTCTCTTTTTTCTTCTCTTCTCTCTTCTTTCTTTCTCTTCTCTTTTCTCTTTCTCTTCTCTCTTCATTCTTTCTCTTCTCTTTTCTCTTTCTCTTCTCTCTTCATTCTTTCTCTTCTCTTTTCTCTTTCTCTTCTCTCTTCATTCTTTCTTTTCTCTTCTCCTTTTTTTTTGGAAAAGGTTGCATAACCTTTGAAAACTTGATTGAGTGGTGTTGAGTTTTCAACTTGGGAAACATGTTTTAATCTCAAAATTTTACCCGAAAACTTTCAATGTTGATGCTGTATGATATTGTGTATGTATGCATGCATGCATGACACTCAATCATGTACGTTCTCTAACTTTAGATCTTTTTCCTATATTGCCAAAGAGGTATATCATTTGCCTTTTTTTATCTTCTTTGCCCCCAACATGACCATGAAAGCTCCTTTCTATTTTCCATTTTTGCAGAGTTCTTGCATTCTCATCACAGCCTTTTGACTAATAGCACTAAATTTTTCTCATAACTATTTTCCAGGGGAAACGAATCTAATTTTCACAAGTGATATTTGACCCTTTCGAAAAATTACTGACTACTTTTCAAGATGAGTGACATAAATCTTGTTCGGATCTTTTCAACTAGACAATTAAAAGTTTGGTGGCCATGATGCTCTTTGTTTGGGGCATACTTCACCATTTATACAAAAACAATGATTCCTTACTTAGCTCAAAATAGCTTTCTCAAAATACCACCACTTTTTCTCCATTTTTTTGTTGGTTTTTGTTTGTTTTAAACAAAATCCTGAATGAGAAGAGAAACAAAATATTTACAACTTGATTTGACAATCTCTCAAATTCTCAAATACTGGCGTTCTACAAATGCCAAGATCGGGCATGAATGATTGAAGGCTTTTCTATTTTAGGAAGGGTATGTACAAGAAGGAAGGTTCGAACTTTTTCAAAAAATGTTGGGCAATCAAGAGACATCCAAATCTTTAGGCATCTCTAGGGTTTTCAGGGATTAATGGTTCTTTCAAGTGACTTCAGAATCTTTGGATACCTCGAGGGTTTCTCAAGGACTATTGGTTCTTTTTCCATATTTTCAATTCGTGTCACTGCTTGGTTTGTTGCTCTAAGAGTTCATTGTTCCCTCTAGACTGCCCCTTTCGGGTTTTCACCCTAGAGCCTCATTCTTTCTTTTGTTTTCTTTTCTTTTTCTTTTTCTTCTTCTTTTTTTTTTTGATTGCTCCACCATGTATTCAAGAACTCAAATTTTATTCAAACCAAAGAAAGGTGAGAATCTTCCAAAGAAGAGCTCTTCAATACAAGCATCCACATTTGATCAAAATGGGCTTTTAAGTACGTAATGTAGGCCATGGTTCAGGGTTTTGAAAGAATGGATAAATAGGCCCAAAATGTGTTTGAAGGTGATCAATCCAAGGACCATTTCTTCTCCTATGGTTGTCCATCATTTTCACTCGTCGAAACACCTTTCTTTTTACAATTTTCCATGTATCTCTTCTCCTTCTTCTTCTCCTTTTCTTTCTTTCTTTTTCTTCTTCTTCTTTTTTTCTTCCTTTTTTTTTTTTTAACATCCTATTCGTCCTTTGAAACATCTTTCTTTGTGTACTTTCACATGTATCCTTCCTCCTTTCTCTTTCTTTTTTCTTTTCTTTTTTCATTGATTCATATCCAAGATTTCAAAAACATAGTAAATCTTATTTGATCAAAAACAAAAGTTGAATCCTTCATTTTCTTTGAAGAGATATTTTCTGCACATGCCCCCCAGTGTGGAGGGTGATCCTTGGAGGTGGTTTATTATGAAAGAAATTATCAGGCTCAAAAAGGGTAGCAACAGGATAACGTTTATATTTGAGAATGGAATATGAAAGACGGCCATTTGTCATCTCAAATTAAGATGCTTATATTGAAAAGCAATTCTTAGGATAAGTTTTTCCTTTGGCATTTGAAATCCTCTGAATATCATGTTTGCATGATGTCACAATCAATTTCATTTTTTCTTCTTTTTTTTTTTTTTGCTTTCTTTTTTCTTTTCTTGTAATGCGACACTTTAATATGACAGAACTTGACCTTACACGCCACATCGTCATTTGAGGAAAAAGGCGATGCACAGCTCGAGGTATTGTATAGATGGACAACAGTGAAAAATCCTCACTTTGGTTTTTTTTGTTTTTTTTGTTTTTTTTGCTATCTTGCTCCAAATCATGGGCGAAAGGCATCTTGGGAGTATAAGATTGAAGAGTTTGGGATTTGTACAAGAATTTAGGTGGAAAGGTATTTCAAAACGATCTTGTCAAGCGTAAAATTACCAATATCAAGAATATTTAGAGATTGTCATTGATTTCCAAATTATTCTCAAAAGGTTTTGCAAATCAATTATTTCTTTGAAAATTATTTACAATGAAGTCCTATCATGGTCAAAGTGAAAACAAAATAGAACTTTCAAAATCTTATGTCCCAATTTAGCTTTTTAGCTCTTGACTGACTTAGATTTTATGGAGATGTGATCCAAGAATGATTTAATACATTCATCTTTGACAGTAATCACCAATTTTCTTGGAATCATTTCTATCGTTAATGTGAAGGAAAGAGACATTCTTGACATATGCCACTGGAAAATAAATTATGCAAAAAGTTGTGCTTATACAATTGTCACCTAGGCCAATGGAAACAACAAGCATTTTCCAACAAAATATAGACTTCAAAATCTCTCAATCTCTTTTTTCTTTCTCTCCAGATTGGTCTGCCCAAAATGCCATAACTCTACACCAAAGTGGACTTCCACTGTTCCATAATTTCTTGAGTCAAAATTTCACCATTCATGAGTTCTTCAACCCTTTCCTTCAACTGCCTGCATTTTTCTGTTGAATGCCCAACTGCCCCCATGTGATAGTCACATTTGCTGTTCGGGTCATAGCTCTTGGCCAATGGGTTTGGTGCTGTTCTCAAAGGTATAGGGGCCAAATATTGGTTTTTTACCAAAAAGGGCAAGAGATCGGAGATTGGAATTGGGATTTTTCCTTGATTGCTTCTCGATCTTTTTCTGTTGTTTATTGATGGTTGAGGAGGTTGAGCTACTGGCCTGGGTATAAAGATGGGCGAATGAGCAATCGTTGGAGGGTAAGAATTTGCTTGGCATCCTGGTTGTGAGATTGGTGAAAAAGGATAAGAATCATAAAAGGCATTATTCAAGGTTGGGCCGTATGATGGGTGAGGCAAACAGGGATGAGATGGAGTGGGATTTTTGAGAAATTGCCCCTCAAATGTCACAGCTTGTACTTCTTCTTCCATCCTTTCAAATCTGTTATCAGCCATGTCACCTATCTTGATCTTGCCCCTTTTAATTGCATTCTCAATCATCTCTCCGGAGGCCACCATGTCAGCAAAATTCTTAGTAACATTCCCAATCATTCTATCATAATATGGTGCTTGGAGTGTACTAAGAAACAGAGTTGCAGTCTCTTTTTCCGTGAGGGGAGGCTGGACCTGGGTGGCAACATTCTTCCATCTCTGGGCATATTCTCTAAAGCCTTCAGTAGCTTTCTTCTCCATGGCTTGCAAAGATAAACGATCTGGGGCTATATCCACAATATGCTTGTATTGGGCGACAAAAGCCCTTGCCAAATCTTCCCATGAGTGAACATCGCCCCTGCCCAATTGTGTATACCACCTAGCAGCAGATCCTTTAAGGCTGTCTTGGAAGACATGGATCAACAGCTTGTCATCATGCACATGCGCCGCCATTTTTCTACAGTACATAGTGATATGGGCCTTTGGACAGGTGGTTCCATCATATTTCTCAAATTCTGGAGCTTTAAACTTTGACGGAATGACCACACCAGGTACTAAGCATAATCCGGCAGCATCTAAAGATCCGTGAAGATCCTTTCCTTCAACAATCCGAAGCCTTTCTTCTATTAGCTCCATCTTTTGTCGGGAACTTGAGCCTCCTTCCACTTGTGGCATCCTTTGCTCTTTGTGACTATCCAGATTGGCAACATGAATTGGTTCGAGGGGATTCATGGTGGGAATTACTTGTGGCTCTTGAGATGATTGGGTTTCTCGTGAGCCAGTGTTGAGTGGACAAAAAGAATCTTCAGTGTTTCGTAACTGATGCCCCTCTTGAGTAGCTAATTGTCCCATTCTTCCATTGTTCAGCTTCTCCAACAAACCTGCCATCTGTGATAATTGCTCTCCCATATCTTGTTGAGCTTTTTCCATTCTTTCCATTCGACTCATTTCTGTCTCTTCCATGGTCCAAAACTATTTCCAAAATTTCCCAATGTTCTAGCCACGTGGCACCTAATCTGTCATAACCCCGAGTTAGATGTCATGCTTGCCATGCTAATATGAAGCTTTTATTGTATGGAAATTGTGAAATAAAAAGAAAATTCAATCTTGTTATTATTTCAGAGTATCACAAGCTGTATACTAAAAAAAAAACAAAAAGGGAAATTATAAACTGAAAATTGTCATTTGACCATTCCTTTGTTTTGATCAACTGTTTTTCTTTCTTTTTTTTTTTTATTTTTCTTTAAGGAAACAGTTATTGTTAGCCTTATTATTTTTTTGTCAAAATCATGTTATACACATATGAATGAAGTGAATGCGAACTTATATAACCTTGTAACAAGATTCAAAAGTTCCTAACTAAACTCTCTACTACTCTAGTGTCCTCGACATTCAAAGTCTTTCAAAAGAAAATTCGATTAGTCTCCACTTGTTGATGATTCAACATGTAGTTGTTCTGGAAACGATAGCGATCCTTGAAAATGAACCATTTTAGTCCCTCCAAAACTTTCAAGCAACTTCATAATCTTAACTAGCTTCTCTTTCATCTCCTGTATATCCTGTCCAAACTCCCCTCGATTATTCTCCAAAATAGTCTACTTTCTAATTAATCTCCCATATCTTTGACCTATTTTACTCCAAAAAACAAATATCTTCCTTATTATGTGATGTGAATGCATTAATGTAATGAAATATGCCATGCTAAAATTTAAGAGTAAAAGAACCAAAATTTTCTCTTATTTAAATTCAATGAATTCTTTTTTCTTTCCTTTTTTATTTTAAACTTTGATTATTTCTCCTCCTTTTTTTTTTAAAGAATAAATTTTCTTTTTTCTTTTCTTATTTTCACACCACTATTTATTTTCTTTAATTTCCCTTTTTATTTAATCTATTTTTAAAGGAGTGTGACAATGAATTTACCTTTTATTTTTATCCAAAAATTTCTTTTCCCCTTTTTTTTTATTTTTTATCTATGCATAAATTTCAAAAATATATATACACACATTATTATTACCTTCTTTCAAATAGCACCAGAGAACAAAGAATATTTCCATGTTATTCTCAAAAAGAAAAAAAACTTTGTTTTCTTTTTTTTTTATTGTAAACTTGTAAAATTTTATTTTGAAAATGACAAAAAGAAGAAAAAAAAATCTCTTGATTTTTATTTTATTATTATTTTTTTTAAAAAAAAACATGAATTTGAAAATTATCAGAGTTATGATACGAAAAAAGTAGTAAAATGTTCCCTCTTGTGTCCTAATTTCGGGATAATTTCTACAAAAATCGAACATGGCTCTAGCTAGGATCGGCTTCTTAGGGCCTTTTACATGCTGATTTGGGTCTCTAAAAGGTCAAAAGGTTCCCAAATTATACCTTACTGTCATCCACACTGGACTAGTAAGATTTAATTTGAGTGGGAGTATTTCGATTGCCATTGCGGAGGTGATTACCTCACGAGAGCAAAGGTACTCTACTCCCTCCTAAGAAGGACGGAACCCGGGTATAGAGCTCATGTTATGCAAATGCAAGTGCAAGTGTGTGCATGAGAGAACATGTCAGACTCAAATTAAATTATTATCTCTATCCTAAATGCCTTAACAATTTATTAACAACAAGTATATACAAATATAAAACATAAAATAAATAACATAAAAAATGCAAATGCAAACAAAAATCATTTTCAAAATCCAAGTGAATTAAGTTTAAATATCAATCAAAACTATTAAATTAAAACTTTGGATAACACATGATTAATAAATGGCTTGACCCTCAAAAAGCGTCCCCAGTGGAGTCGCCAAGCTGTCGTAACGGCTTCGCGCTCGACGATTTTCGAAAAAAGACGTTTAAAAACAAAAATGGAGTCGCCACCAATCTTTTTTTTATTAGGTGTGATTGGCCACCTGAAAATGTTTATCTTTTCAACAAAATCTCAAAATTAATTAAGTTTCATTAAAAAGATAATCTTTTGGTCTGCGAAACAAAAATTGGGTTCGGGGGTACGGTTACGCGTGGGGAAGGATTAGCACCCCCACGACGCCCGTTAAAAAACGGTACCATAATAATCATGTGTTATCCTTGGATTTTAAGAAGATAGTCTTGGATTTAATATTTAAAAATAATTTGTATTTTATTGCAATCAATTTTATTCAAAATCATTTTTTATTTATTTTGGTTTTATTAATGAAACTCTTGATATTGAGAAATTTGGCTAAATATCCCAATACTCTGGTAACATTTAGCTAATTCCTCTCACCTAGGGATCAGTCAAGAAATCACTACTTGTGAGTCTCATGACATCCCATCCTCGGAAGAATTCCATTTATTATTTTTTTTATTTATGCATATGATGCTAACGTATGTTTTATGATGCATGTGGAATTATGAAAAGAATTTTTTATTTGGATTTTTATTAATGAAATTCTTAATATTGAGAAATTTAACTAAATATCCCAATCCTCTGGTAACATTTAGCTAATTCCTCTCACTTAGGGATCAGTCAAGAAATCACTACTTGTGAGTCTCATGACATCCCATCATCGGACATTTGTTTACTTAAATTTAAATTTTATTATTTATTTCCTTTTTCTATTTTCTTTTAAAAACTTATCTATTTTTATTTTTAATAAAACAAAATAAATTTTCTATTAATCTTTTTATTTTCTTTTAAAAACTTATTTATTTATTCTTATTTTTTAATAAAAATTTAAATTATTGAAAAATCATACTAAACATCCCAATACTCTGGTAACATTTAGTACAACTCTTCTCACCTAGGGATCAGTCAAGAAATCACTACTTGTGAGTCTCATGACATCCCATCATCGGACATTTATTTAATTTAATTTAAATTTTCTTATTTACTCAAATTTGAATTTCATCATTTTTAAATACATTTTCTAATCAATAATAATAATCAATGAAAATAAAAAATAAAAGAAAATTTTCAAAAAACTTTTATTTTAAAACATGCATTAATAATAATAATAATAATAATAATCTTTTTAACTTAATTTTTTTTTATTTTTTAATTTTTAATTTTCTAATTAATAATAAAATTTAACAAAATTAATAAATACTAAATAAATAGATAAATAAACAAATGAGAAAAAGAAAAGAAAAAAAAATACCTAAATGGGTTTGGACTTGAAACCCCAAAAAAAAACCTTCAAAAGAGCCCAAATGACCAGGCCCAAGGCTGCTGGGCCGGACACGGGTCGGGTCGGGAGAGGCGCGGGTCGGGTCGGCGGGCGCGCGGGTCTTCTCCTTCGAATCGGGTCGGACGCGCGGGTCGGGTCGGATCGTCTGGGTTGGCGCGCGGATATCTTTCCTTCTCGGGTCGGGCGCGCGGATCCCGGGTCGGATCCGGGTCGCGCGCGGGTCGGCCTCTATAAAATCCTTTCCCTTTTTTTTTCTTCACTTTTCCCCTTTATTTCCAAAAAAAATTCAGAGCCTTAGAGGCCCTCTGCCGGGGCGATTCCCGGCCGCCGCTGGGGTCGCCTCCGGCCGCCGCCGGCCGCCGGTCGCCGGTGGCCAAAAACGAAAAGTTCCCTACTTTCCTATGCTCCTTAACCTCCTGAGCCCAAATCTAGGTTTAGTTTTCCCTAAAAATGCCCAAAAACTCACAGATCTGCAAAAGAGCCGCCGGTTGAAAACCCAAAAATGCCTTTCACCACCTTTCAAGCACTCTCCCCTTTTTAAAAAAGCTTTCCCCACTTCCTAAGCACACAGATCTGACTTTAACCGAAGCCTCCATCACCATTTTTTGTTTTCGTTGTTGTTGGTTTCGGTTAAGGTTTTTGGTTTTTGTGGTTCGTTTGTTTTTTTTGCAGGTGGGGGATTTGGGATCTTAGATCTAGGGTTTTGAAGGGGTCTCGAGTAGTGGTTGGTGTTTGGGGTTTTCGGATTTTGGGATTCGGTTTTGGGTTTGTGTGTGTGTGCGTGCGTTTGGGGTTTCGGGTAGTGGTTTCTGGTGAGTCGAGGATCTCAGGTGGTAAGGTTGGTGAAGATGATGCTGTGATGGTGAGCCGAGGATGGCAAAGGGACTGGTTCACGGTGGCTGCGTTGGGATGGATTTTGGGTTTCTGATGGTGGTGTTGGGTTTGGTGAGTGAAGGCCCTAGGGAGAAAGTTTGAAGCTTCGGTCCCCTCCCTCCTCTCGGGTTGCAGATGGGGTCTTTTGGTAGTGAGTAAGCTCGGGGTCTCGGGCTGGTGGAGATGGGACGGCTGGCAGAATAGCTGGCTGTGGCAGACTGAGGGGTGACAGATTGGACTAGACAAAACAAAATAAAAACTAAAAATAATAAAAACAATAATAATAATAATAATAATAATAATAATAATAAATAAAAAAATAAAAGTAATAAAAATAATAAAAATAAAAATAAAAGTAATAAAAATAAAAATAATAGTAATAATATAATAATAATAATAACAGATAATAATAAAAATAATATAAATAAGAAAAATAGAAATAAAAATAAATACATATATATGTAATAATAATAACAAAGAAAATGGGACAAAATTAGGTGTCAACATATAGCTTTAAAATATACGTATATATATTTTGTACATAGAGTATATAAATAAATATATAAAAATGTATATATACATAAATTATACATAAAAACATATTTTTAAAATAAAAATAAAAATAAATTTTTGAAATATGGGTTAAGGAAAAAATAATAAAGATAAATGAAGGATAATAATAAAATAAATAAAATAAGTATGGAATCTCGATGATAAGTCTTCGTAAAACTCGCAAGTAGCGATTCTTCGAAAAACTTTAGATGAGGGGAATTATATCGAATGTTACCAGAGTATTGGGATATTCGGTATTATTCCTCAATATCCAATTTCATGCTTATTTATTTTTTTTAAAAGAAAAATTAAAAATTAATAATAATAATAAAATGAATAAATAAATATATATAATAAAGAGTTTTGACAAATAAAGAATGTTTAGAGAAATATTAATTAAATAAAAACTAATAAAAACAAAAGAGGTAATAAAAACAAGTGAGAAAAATAAACAAAAGGGGATTTTTAGAAATACATAAGTACAGAATAATAAAAATTAATCATAATAAAGTTTCCAAAAGTAAAGAATGATAGTTAAATTAATTAAATAAGTAATAATGGAATTTTAATAAAAGGAAATAATCAAAGGAATCAGGACAATAAATCAAAAAAAATATTAATTTCAAAATAAATGGAATTCTTCCGATGATGGGATGTCATGAAACTCACAAGTAGTGATTTCTTGACTGATCCCTAGGTGAGAGGAATTAACTAAATGTTACCAGAGTATTGGGATATTTAGTTAAATTTTTCAATATCGAGAGTTCGTTTATAAGAAATTTTAAATACAAAGTTTTTTTATAATTTCATATGCATCTCATACTATATGCTTGCATCATGTGTATAAGTATTAAAATTCTAAAATAAATGGAATTCTTCCGAGGATGGGATGTCTTGAAACTCACAAGTAGTGATTTCTTGACTGATCCCTAGGTGAGAGGAGCTAGCTAAATGTTACCAGAGTATTGGGATATTTAGTTAAATTTGTCAATAACAAGAGTTTCATAAATAAAAAAATCAAATTATAAAGTTCTTTTTATAATTCCACGTGCATCATCTACTATATGTTTGCATCATACGCATAAACATTAATTTTAAAATAAATGGGATTCTTCCGATGATGGGATGTCATGAAACTCACAAGTAGTGATTTCTTGACTGATCCCTAGGTGAGAGGAATTAGCTAAATGTTACCAGAGTATTGGGATATTTAGTTAAATTTTTCAATAATAAGAGTTTCATTAATAAAAATCAAAATATCAAATTTCTTTTTATAATTCCATGAGCATCATGTGCTATATCCTTGCATCATGTGTATAAGTATTAAAATTCTAAAATAAATGGAATTCTTCCAATGATGGGATGTCATGAAACTCACAAGTAGTGATTTCTTGACTTATCCCTAGGTGAGAGGAATTAGCTAAATGTTACCAGAGTATTGGGATATTTAGCCAAATTTTTCAATATCAAGAGTTTCATTAATAAAATCAAAATAAATAAAATTTCTTTTAAGTTTCACATACACCATACATTTTTATCGAAACTACATGTATACGATCAATTATAAGTTAGTGTGAGCATCACCGAAGACGAGATTCTATAGAACTCACAAGTAGTGATTCTTAAGAAATCTCTAGGTGAGAGGAATTATTTCGAATATTACCAGAGTATTGGGATATTTGATTTAATTTTTCAATAAATGGTGTTCATGTTGATTCTCACAATAAATCTCTTCGTAACAGAAATTTTTCAAGCAAATGCGCTAAATTTATATATATAATCAAAAGTCAAGACTATTTTATTAAAATCAAAAGATACCATGTATTTAGGATGGTACCATTTTTTAACGGGCGTCGTGGGGGTGCTAATCCTTCCCCACGCGTAACCGTACTCCCGGACCCGATTTTGTTTTCGCAGACCAAAAATTGTCTTTTTAATAAAACTTAATTAATTTTGAGGTTTTGTTAAAAAGATAAATATTTTAGGTGACCAATCACACCTAGTCAAAAAGATTGGTGGCGACTCCCATTTTTGTTTTTTAAACGTTTTTCGAAAATCGTCGAGCGTGAAGCCGTTACGACATGTATAAAATGATTTTAATACGATAAAACGTTGAGAGCTTATATCCATTACATGCAAAAGTTAAAAGTATATTTGACTATTAAGCCTTTTTTTAATCTACTACTTGTTTTGTTAATTAAGAAAATAACTAATGTTAATTGTAAGTGATTTTTTTCCACAAAAAGTCAAATTAAATCAGGATCTTGTAGGCGCAATTAGAAGCAAGAATAATCCGAAGTAATTTATGGGGTTTAAAACTTTAAATTCTATTTGTACATAAATTAACTATATATGAAAGCAATTTCTATAAATTGTAAGATCTTACATTTTTCTATGTTCTCTTTTTTTTTTTTTGCCATGGATCCAATCCCAATTTAATTAGTTTGGATTATGGATTTTTATTCAAATGTTTCCCATATTAAGCAAATTAAATTTTGTTTGGGATAGTCTTACCATAATAGGGTTTTGTTTGATTTAGTGGAAGCTTGGTTAGATTGGTTCTCTTCACTATCATTTTCACAGAGAAGTGAATTAATGAAAGGATGGTTCTTCGTCTCTTTCAATTAGACGGTGAACTTGCATGGCAAATTGTTTCCTTTTGTTTTCAATGCCATGGCGGCCTCACACGGTGCTTGATGCTTTTAGACTTGACCGGCTATAGCTAGTATTTTTTTTTATAATTTAAAAAATAATAGTGGAAAAAAATACATAAAAAGTAAGTAATAGATAGAGTTGAATTTGAATATCTTCATATTTAATACAAATAATTTGCGAACTTAGTAACCTATTTTTATAAATATAATGGGAAGTTTTTTGGACTTAAATAGTCCATCAAACACTTTATTATAGTATTAGCTTTTGTTGAATCTTCCTTACCAAAGAAATGATCTCAACCATGAGCGGCTGTTGTCCTACCTCATGAGCTTTGCATATTTTTCTGAAAATTCCTTTTCAAGTTTCACCTTTCGTTTTTTCAGAACTCAATACTCCCTTGTTTCAAACGTTATAAATTAATCCATCAAACACAATATATCATCAGTTGAAAAAATTCCTTATTGTAGATCCAACACTTTTGTTGAATCTTCTTCCCCAAACAAGAAATAATCTCAAATTTGCACGATAGTTGTCAGCCACTTGAGCCTTTTTCATATTAACTCTTGGAAAATCAATTCCTTTCGATTAGCTAAAAGGAAATTTTGAACTATTTAAAGGAGGAGAGGTGTAGTAAGAAAGTAACAGATCTTAAATTTTGTAGCTTTCATAGCTTAATTACCCTGAAATTGGACTGCTAAAGTTCAACTCTACCGTTTTCCATGAAAAATAGTGTTGAATTTGTAGTCGATGTTAGGTTTGAGACTTTGCATGACACTACTTTAGTTCATCGTCTTGTAACAATGTTTACCTAAAGCCACATACCCACGACTTTGTTTGTCTAGTAGTACGGGATCGTATACTACTAAAAATGTTACTAGTAGACTAGGATTTAGCGAAGTGATGTGCCAATTTAACGCTAAAGTAATCATTGATTTAATACCTTTGGGAGTGTTATCACACGTTTCAACATATTCTTAATGAAAAGAATTTTTATGCAAACGATTTAGCAAAGTCAAGATGCGAATTGGATGTAAATTATGAGAGGTTACAATTTTGTCCTTCTTTGTTAAGGGTTTTGTTGTTGGCAGATGCACGGGATAGATTTCCCCTGGAATTTTACATTACTATAGTTTTGGTCAGGCTTATGGACCATCATATTCATACTCGTTCTACTAATGATTCAGATTTTAGAACCACTTAAATACTCAGTCCTGACATAAATAAGATAAGATGTGACTCGTTATTGCTCCGGAGTACAAGTATATAAGAAGCAGATTTTATCTTACTTGGCTACTTCAAAAAATCCACCCTGAGCAAGAAAAAGACATGAACAAAGTCATTAGATAAGAAGGCCAAAGAAGAGAAAGATTATATCTGAACTTGTGAATTGGTACAGCAGCATCCAAATAGTTATAAATATTAGGTTTATAAAGCTTTAAAGTACCATAAAGATCCTTAATGGGTAATACAATATTAGTCCAAAGTGTACTCCAAGTCTATAATTGCTACTGGTGACAACTTAATCTCAAGAGGATTGCTTGTTGACACTCTTTGTCTTAGATGCCACGCAAGTATTGAGACACCTACTCACTGCCTTAGGGATTACCCTGAGCTAAAATTTATTTGGGAAAGTTTTAAAATCCCACCAAACTTGATCTCTTCTTTTAATCTTGGCTTTGTTGACTGGATTGTTCAGAATTGTAAGACTAACGATATATCCAGCTTCTCGGGTGTGCCATGGAAAGTACTATTCTCCTTTTCCATCTGGGTGATTTGGCTTGGGAGAAATGAACTAGTGTTTCAAGGACCTAGAGATAGTGAGGGGAGAATTGTTAACAAGATTATTAAAATGGCTATTGAATACTGGGCTATCTATTCCAAACCAACCATTCAAAAAACAACATCACAAGTTGCTGTGGGATGGCAAGCTCCGCCAGAAAACTTCATCAAGCTTAATACCGATGGTTCATCTTTCGGTAACCCAGGCAAAGCTGGGGCTGGTGGAGTTTTTCAAGATTACAACGAGAAATGGATTTGTGGTTTCACTAGACATGTTGGTATTGCAACAGCTACTTGCGCAGAACTATGGGCACTTAGAGACGGACTGCAGATTGCAATTGAGAAAAACTTTCACCAGTTGGAGATTGAAGTTGATTCCCTCACTACGGTAAGATTAGTTCAAACTGGTGTTCCATCTACTCATATTCACTGTGTTTTGGTGGATGATTGCAGGGTGTTGATGGAGAAGCTTCACAATGTTTCAATTTGTCATAGGTTTCGTGAAGCCAACTCAGTTGCGGACCAACTTGCTAGGTTGGGAGCTGTAGATTCGTTAGGACTTAAGATATTTAATGAACCTCCGAATGGAATTTTGCTGTCTTTGTTTTCTGATGCGATAGGAACTATGGTTCCTAGATTTATTAATATTGCTATGTAACTTTGGATATTTTGTACCCCGTTTGGGAACCTTTTATTTAATGCACCGTTTTCTCACCAAAAAAAAAAAAAGGGCCTAAAAAACAATAGCCACTAGGGCTTCATATCATATGGAAGCTTTTCAAATTTTCTCCCCAGCTCAAGTATGGTGGAGGGCTAATCAGTATTGTCCTTACTTACGCCCAGTAGGAGCTTTCAAGTGTGGTGGGAAGTTTGGGTCCATTGAGTCGAAATTGGGCCTAATGGTGGAGCTTGTGGGGTTGATTGATTGTAGATGGAGGATTTTGAGCTATTTGTCGTAATCCAAGCCGAGAAGACCTTGCCAGGTTACATAAGGTGAGATTGTCTTCTTTCTTCTTCTGCCATACTCTGCTGGCAGCCTCTCTGTTCTTAGCAGCAAATGTACGTGCATTGATCCTAAGTTTTTTTTTTTTTTGAGAGAGAGAGCAAATGGTTCTAAAGAGAAAAAATACATGTAAGAATTATTATTGAACTAAATTTTGGATGAGATGAAATTTAAGTCTTGAAAGCCTTAGGTAAGTGTGCAAAATTTAAGTGTCGGCAATGATCGACGTTTCAGTTTTCAGAGAATTTATTTTGGCAACCAACCAACTATGGAGCTACTCTGTAACCAAAAAAAAAAAAACTATGGAGCTACTCATTGATTGTCACTCACAACTGTGTCTATGATTGAAAAGAAATGCATTCAATATCTGAATATGTCTTCGCTCAATGGATAAAAGAACTTATATAAAAAGTAAAGAGAGTTTATATTTAATATGTTGACGGTGAATAATTTTTATATATTATTAATTAATCATAAGTTATTACTTCATTAATGATTAAAATTAAAAATTTTACAAGCTTATAAAAATAAATATTAATAAAATTTTTAATTTATTTTTAAGAATTTATATAATTTTAAATTTTATTCATTAATAAAGTAATTTATGATTAATTTGACAGTATATATAAACTCTAAATTTTCAATGTGTCAAATATAAACCCATAAAAAATTGAAAGAGGGAAATGTCATATATATTGATCTATTCATCTTTTTTTTTTGGTGTAAGATCTATTCATCTCTTTTTTAATTGATTCTCTTCCTCTTTAAATACTTGTTTGACTGTTTCTATTGTGTTTAATATTTTCTTTTGCACATGTATTTTGACAAAACAAAAGTTATTTTTGAATTTTATTGGTAGTGTTTTGGATTTATAAAAGTTTTGAATTTTAAAAACTTAAAAAGGATCAAAGCATTATGGGTGTAAAGGAATAGTAGGTTTGACGAATTGTTTGTGAACTCGTTCGGTTTCTGTTTGTTTAGGTTCATTTATTAAGCTTAACGAACGAACACAAACAACATTTTAATGTTCGTTTGTTAAACGAATGGAACATGAACGAGGTATGGTTCGTTCGTTCGTTCTTGTTCTCGAATAGGCTCATTTATGTTCGTTTGTTTAAAGTGTCATTTGTTGTTCGCTCGTTTATATTCGTTTATTGTTCGTTTGTTTAAAGTGTTATTCATTGTTCGTTTATTTAAAGTGTCATTTGTTGTTCATTCATTTATGTTCATTTATAACTCATTCATTTAAAGTGTTATTTGTTATTCGTTTATTGTTCGTTTATTGTTCATTTATTGTTCGTTTGTTATTTATTAAAATACTAAAATTACTTATATTATATAAGTTGTATAATATATATACTATTTTTAAGACATTAACATAAAAAATTAGTTTCTAATTTTTAAACATATTTATATAATATAACTTTGTTGGCTTAAAAAATTAATAAAACATAATAATAAAATAATTATAAAATTAAATTAGTTAATTATACTTAAAATAATTATTTTTAAAATTTTAAACATAATGTACTAAACTAAAATTAATAAAAGTCTCATAATAAGCTAAGATCTCATTCATATAATCTTATTCATTGACCATTTACATATATATTTGTTACACATATGTGTGTATACACACACACACATATACATGATACTTTAATATATGTATACCAATATATGTATATGTGTATAATATAAATTTACTTAAAATAATAATTATCAATTTTAATAAAACATCATTGACTTAAGTTGTGTTGTATTTAAGATTTTGTGTTAGATAATTTCAATTTGCATGTGAAATTTAATTTTTATGTAAGATTTTTAATATTTAATATTTATAATTTGTTCTAATGAATATTTGTTCATGAACATGTATTTGTGAATGCGTTGGTTTACATATCAGCAAACTGTTCACGAACATTAAAGAATAATCTCTACCAAATAAACGAACAAACACAAACAATACTAAAAATAAATGAACGAATGAAACATCAATTCATTTATTCGTATTCCATTCGTTTACAACCTTATAAATATATGTCTAAATTTGAATTTAAGTTGAACAACCAAATCAGTTATATATCGGAAAAAAGTATCGGTCAATAGAAAACATCATAGATTTATTTATGAGTTTATATATAATGCACTGATAGTGTATAGTTTCTATACACTATCAATGCATCAGAGGTTGACACCTCATCAATAGGCCCTTATAGGCAAATAAAAAAATTTATTTATATTTGCATATAAGGACCTAATGATGAGGTGTCAACCTCTGATGCATTGACAGTGTATAGAAACTATACACTGTCAGTGCATCATATATAAATCCTTTATTTATACTCACTTATTCATCATTTTTATATCTCGTATCATTAAATAATGACGCGATTATTGATTGGATAAACAAATTTATTTTTATATATTCTATTCTGTTTTTTTTTTGGTGGAATTCTATTCTGCTTCCTTGTCATTTATTCTCAGGCCTTGTTTGATATGATTGCGAAGTTAATAAAAAATTTAAAAGAAATATTGAATTTCGTTGAAATTGTGACAATAATTGAAGAGTGAATGAATAAATGAACGGATGGTAATGATAAGAAGAAGACAACCTGAAAAGTTTTTTTAATTTTTTTCTAAATTTGTGCAGCCTTTTTTTTTTGAAATACTTTGCCTTTGATGTGACTCAGAAGTCAGTTCGACAGTTAACATTCATATTTTTTTACTAATCAAAATCCTTTCCGTTATTTATTCTACTAATTTTAGATACAATTGTAACGGGTTTTTTTATTTTAATTTTTTTAGTTTAGAAAAAAATAAGATAAAATTATTGAAATTTAAATTCCCATATCAAAATCTGTTTACTTAAAAATGAAAAAAAAAATCTGCAAAGAAAGAAGGTAAGAAAAACTCTCAAAAAGAAATTAATGAGATGATATAAATATTTAAATCATAACTCAAAATTATTTTTATTTTGGTTATAAATTATGAAATCACGTTCAAACAAAATGGTAATTAAGTGAACATAACAATACATCTCGTTTAGTCATTTTTGCACTATTACCAAATGCATGCATGTACGATTAACGTGAAAGCTAATGTTTTTCACTTTTTTGTCCTTTCATTTGACATTTTCTCTGACGAAAGTGAATCGTCCTTGTTAAAGAGACAAGTTTTTCCGACAATTACCGGCTGTTTGAAGGCATTGTTCTGTCGGTCTCAAGCTGTCTTTTTTTCTTTCTGAGTTAGGTATTGAAAAAATAGATTTGAGATACCTTAATATATTCGTGTATGGTCAAAACTTGAGGGCATTTTGGGCTTTCGGTTAACATTTTTTAAATGTGAACTCACATAAAATTAAAATAAGATAAAAATATCAAAGTTGTTATATATATTCAGCAATTTTTTTTTTGTTTAATTAGCACATAAAAACAAGTCTCATTAGTTAAGAAGCGGGTGAAAAAAGCTGTTTTCTCTGAAGAAATGAACGACAACAAAAGCCCTCCTATTACAACTGAAGAAGATGATCAACAATCAAGGAGCGTTAAGAGAACAAAGAATGGGGAAATTAAAACCACGGATCAAGAGAAACATAGAAATGTATCACCAACGACATCCTACAAAGACTCTCTAATGGGAAGTACTGATGCTTCATCCTTTTCTTTCGTTACTCAATCATCGTACATGGATGAAGATTCTGATCAGGAGATAGATGAAGGAGATGATATTCCCATAATCCTTTTATCAAAAAAGGAAAAGAATCGCATAAGACAGCCCTGGAAATACTCTATAATTGTGAAAACCTTTGGAAAAACAGTAGGATACAACTTCTTACTCCCAAGGGTTAAGTCACAATGGAAACCAAAAGGGGCCATGGATTGTGTTGATCTCGGCAAGGACTTTTTTCTATTCAAGTTTTATAATGTTGATGACTTCCACCAAGTCATCCATGGAGGTCCATGGTTCGTTGGTCCATACTATTTAACTATGAGATTGTGGGAGCCTAGCTTCAGACCTGATGCTTCATCTTCATACTCTACCATTGTTGTTTGGGTACGTCTACCAGGACTGCCCATTGAGTTCTTTGATAGAGAAATTCTGCAGAGAATAGGAAATCAGCTTGGCAGCCTCTTAAAAATAGATACTTTCACGGAGATGAACTCACGTGGAAGATACGCGAGAATTTGTATTCAGGTTGATTTAGATAAGCCATTAATTCCTAAGATAAGAATTGGTAAAACTATCCAAACGGTGCTTTATGAAGGTGTGAATCTTTGTTTCAATTGTGGACTCATAGGGCATAGGAAGGAATCGTGCACTACCAACAAGAATGACAAGGAGGAGATAAACATATCTGACGCACAACAAGAAATGCAAGAAGCAGATTCTGTTAACAAAAAAATCCAGGAAGAGAAAAGCAACGATGGCTTCGGGCCATGGATGGTAGTTGAGAGACGAAAGCCAAGACAGGAAGAAAAACTCAAACGGGTAGAGAAGAACCGACCAATGACCCGAACCGCTCCAACAAAGACAAAGGAAAAATGAAAATGTCAGACAACTTGGGTCCAGAAGGACAACGGGCAAACATCTTTTCCACTGAAAATCTTGGGCAGAGCTTCAAGAAAGGACAAGTGATAGAAAAACCACTACTATCTGACAAAGAAAAGATTTGGAGACAATCCTTGAAACCAAGCGAAGGAAGTCTAGTTCATACGCAACTAGACAATAACCAAATCACTTTCACCAGTCTTCCATCATCGCAAGAAGATAAACACCTAAGTAAAAACATCTCAAAAAGCAGAGTTTCCTCCCCAAAATCTTATGGCAAACTCTCAAGACCTGTTTCCAGAACTGGAACCCTTGTTTCTGGTTCACGAGGAGAACGTAATTCCGTTAAAGAGAGCAATGGAGATCTTCATGGGGAATGTGCAGGAACAAGAATTATGGAAAGAAGAAAAGATAATGGCAGCCTGGAACAAGCTTCTAATCTCGGTGGATCTCTAGGACCCAAAACCATTCCTTCATCTAACAAACTTTCCAACCATGGAACCCCTAAGACAAGTAGTCGGGCTTGCGACTATGCTGAACACTAAAATCATGCAGGTGGCTTTGGACACAGCAAGGAAGATGACAGTTCAAGAGGATCACAACTTAGCATTCCTGAGTACAACTCACCCAATGTTAAACCCGCCGAAGTTGATTCTCAAATTGTTAACAAATGTCAGGACAAGCAAGAAGGAACCCACTCTAATTTGCCTACCCCAATATCACCATACATCGAATGTGCTATGCAGGACATCAGCGGGGGAAGTCACGATGATTCAGGGATTAGCCAGATGGCTTTTGAACCCAACATAAACTGAAGTTTCTCCAATAAGGTGCTTATTCTGGAATGCTAGGGGAGCGGGTAGCTCTGAATTTAGACGTTCTTTTATGGAGCTCACTAGAATCAACAATCCTAGTATTGCTATTCTTGTTGAGACGAGACTATCGGGTAATAAAGCGGATAGTGTGTGCAGATCACTGGGATTCAACAACTTCTTCATTGTAGATGCTGATGGTTTTGCTAGAGGCATTTGGTTGCTGTGGCACCCTGCTGAAGTCTCTGTGTCCATCCTCCAATCCTCTCCTCAGGTCATCCATGCAAATGTCCAGGTAAGTTCTACACATTCTCCTTTTCCGTCTAATTCAGTTTCTTGGTTAATTTCTGCTATCTATGCTCGGCCTCACTATGCTTCTCGAAGAGAATTATGGGAGGAACTCATAAATTTTGCAAATTCTCAAACTCTTCCATGGTTGCTGTTAGGAGACTTTAATGAACTCTTAACCAAGTCTGAAAAATGGGGTGGTAGACCTATCAGTCAAACAAAAGCACGACATTTTCAAAATTGCATTAATGCTTGTAGAATGATAGATTTAGGCTATGTGGGCAACCAATTCACATGGACAAATAAGAATCATCATGGACAAATTATCAGGGAGAGATTAGATAGAGGATGGGCCAACGTTGAATGGAAGAGACTGTATCCAAATGCTACCATTTATCATCTGACTAAGATTTACTCTGACCATAATCCCATCCTCCTTGAGTCGAATCCGAAGTTCCCTCATTATGGGCAACGGCCGTTTCGATTTGAGACTATTTGGTTGTCCCACTTGGATTTCAAACAGGTTGTGCAAGCTACATGGAATCAGGTAAATCATTCAGTACTGAAGGCTATTCCTTTATTTCAAAACAATATCACGCAATGGAACAGAAATTCCTTTGGCAATATCTTCTTAAAAAAGAAGAGAATTAGAGCTAGATTGGAAGGTATTCAGAAGGCCTTGTCTAACTCCTCCAATCCTTGGTTACAAAATCTTGAAGATAACCTCCAGAAAGAATATCAAGAACTTCTTAAGCTTGAAGAGGAGTTTTGGGCTTTAAAATCAAGAGTTGAATGGATTACTGATGGGGATAGGAATACTCGATATTATCATATGAGCACGCTTCAACATAGAAGGAAGAACAGAATTTTATCTCTACAAGATTCTGTAGGAAATTGGATTACTGAAGCTACAGGAATTAATCAGGAGATCACGAGATATTTTGAGAATCTTTATTCCTCCTCCTTGTCCTGCAGCAATATAGATTCTCATCTTTATAGTGGTTTTGGTAATCCTTTGAATGACATTGAAAAAGAAGAGCCTGTTAAACCTCTCTCTCGAATTGAAATTTTCAAAGCGGTCCAAAGTATGAAACCTCTAAAGGCACCAGGCCCTGATGGTCTTCATCCTATTTTCTTCCAAAAATGCTGGACGATTGTAGGAGGATCAATTTGTCAACTCTTGGAAGAAACCTTTAAATCAAATAAGATACCCGAAAGTATTAATGAAACCTTCATTTGTCTTATTCCAAAGGTCAATAATCCAGAAACCATTACTCAATATCGACCTATTGGCCTTTGCAACACAATTTACAAGATTGTTTCCAAGGTGTTGGTTAATAGAATTAGACCTTTCCTTTCTCAGATCATCCACCCCCTTCAATCCAGTTTTATCAAAGGAAGAAGAGCCCAAGATAGTGCTATAATTGCACAAGAGGTTATTCATTCCTTCAAAAGAAAGAGAGGAAAACAAGGACTCATGCTTGTAAAAGTCGATCTTGAAAAAGCTTACGATAAACTTGAATGGGGTTTTATTCGAGAAGTTCTCATCTTCTTTAACTTCCCTCAGTCATGGATTGATCTCATAATGTCTTGTATCTCAACAGTATCCATGACAATCCTCATCAATGGAGAAAAAAGTTCAAAATTTCAACCTTCAGGGGTATTAGACAAGGAGATCCTCTATCTCCGTATATTTTTATCTTGTGTATGGAATATCTTTCCATTAAGATCAGTGAAGCATGTGCTAATCGAAGTTGGGAACCTATTCAACTTTCTCGGAAAGGACCCAAACTTTCTCATCTTTTCTTTGCTGATGATCTACTCCTCCTTGGCAAGGCAAATGTCAACACCATTCTAGCTATCCAAGAAACCTTAAGGGATTTCTGCAACAAATCAGGCCAAACGGTTAATCTTCTCAAATCCAACTTGGTCTTCTCACATAATGTTAACTTGGAGGATAAAGAAAGCCTAAGTAGTCGATTAGGTATTAGTTATTTGATGAATTAGGACGATACCTTGGTTTTCCTATCACTAAACAAAGGAAAACCTCGGACTTCAGATTTATTATTGATAAAATCAAACAGAAGCTTGCTGGTTGGAAGACATCTCTTCTCTCTCTGGCGGGAAGAGCTACTTTGATAAAATCAGTGCTGAACTCTATCCCCATTTACTATATGCAAGGCACTCATCTTCCTGAAAGTATCTGCAGTGAGATTAATAAGCTCAGTAGAAATTTCCTCTAGGGAACAACAGAAAATGGAAAGAAAATTCATTTGGTAAATTGGGATACTGCTACCCTACCAAAGGCAAGAGGAGGATTGGGTATTAAAGACATGAAGAAACTTAATATTGCTAACATGGCAAAACTTGGATGGCAACTACTGACGGATAAGGAAAGCTTGTGGGTCAACATCTTGAAGGAAAAATACTCAAACAATGGGTTCTTCAATAGAAAAGCTTGTTCACATACTTGGTCTGGTATGCATAAAGGAGCCAAGGTTTTGGAACAAGGAATTGGATGGATAGTCAAATCAGGAAATCTAGTTAAATTTTGGGGTGATGATTGGACAGGTATAGGAGCTCTTAACTCTGTTGTTTTTGGACCCTGGCTTCCTCAACATGAGGAATTGATGGTAAAAGACTTCACTACTACAAATAAGGAATGGGACATAAACAAATTGGAAGAGATCATCCCGAAGGAAATTCTTCTTAAAATTTCTGCAATTCCTCTTCAGATATAAGAAAGAGAGGAGGACAACATTTCATGGAAATTCTCATCTTCAGGATAGTTCTCACTTAATACAGCTTATAATAGCATGATATAAAATTAAGATGACAAAATCTTCAACTGGAAAACTATTTGGACAGCCCCGACTTATCCTAAAGTGCAACATTTCTTGTGGCTAAGCTGCCATCAAAAGATTGCCACTTGCTTTAACCTCAATAGAAGAGGTATACAAGTCCCCCCCCCCCCCCCCCACTTGCCCAAGATGTAGAGATGAAATTGAGACTGTAGACCATTGTCTTAGGAAATGTAAGGAAGTTAGAACCCTTTGGGAGATGTTTGACTTTCCAAAAGAGACCTCAAATTTTTTTGACATGGACTTTGATTGCTGGTTTGACTTTAACCTTAATTCTCCGGTGGCCCCAAAAGTCCAAGGAATCCAGTGGAAGGTTATTTTTCCACTAGCCCTTTGGTTTCTTTGACTGGATAGAAATAAAATCATTTTTAAGGCCTCTACTGATTCATGTGTTGTCTGGTTTGATAAAGTCACCAAATCAGCTAAGGAATTCTGGGCAGTTACTGCCCCTGTTTTGAACAGCAAAATACCTTCACAGATTCAAGTCAAGTGGCAAGCCCCAAGAAAAAATTTCATTAAACTAAATTCTGATGGTTCCTCGAAAGGTAACCCAGGCTTAGCAAGTGCTGGAGGACTACTCAGAGATAGCCAAGGCATTTGGCTGTGTGGATATTATCGAAACCTTGGTGAAACAACAAGTGTTGGAGCTGAATTATAGGGACTTAGAGATGGTTTATCTTTAGCCATATCTAAGGGTTTCCACAAACTTATTGTTGAGACTGACTCTCAACTTGCGGTAAGATTTCTTATTAACGGAGTCTCTTGTAATCATGCTTACAGTGGTATTATTAATGGCTGCAGATCATTACTCCATCAACTGGAAGCAGTGGAGATTAAGCATGTCTTCAGGGAGGCCAATGCGTGTGCGGACTTCCTTGCAAAGAAGGGTGCTGAAAGTGATCTTCCTTTTGTGTTGCTTGATGATCCCTCGGAATTACTGAAGCTGCAGTTAGAAGCTGACAGAATGGGGATTTGTTTTCCTAGAAATATTAATGTTTTCTTGTAATTTTATTTCTCTACTTGTACTCTGTTTATATTAATTTCAGTTCCTTTTTTCCACCAAATTTTTTTTTTGTTTTAAAATATTGTCTTGTTTTTATATTTTTAAACTATCTTAAAAATAATCTGTTTAAAAATAAAAAAAATATTTTTATTTTTTAATTATGATTGATTATAACTATTCTTTTTATTCAAATTGAAATTTTGGAGAAAAAATAAAATCAAGAGCATAAATTGAAAATAATAATAAGAATAAAAATTAAAATAAAATGACACTGAAAAGAAAATGTGCTCCAAAAATCGAAGAAAATTTAAAAAAATTAAATACCATATGAATAATGAGGGCTAAACTTGTTCATGGGTTGAATAGATTGTTCAAACTCAAAGATTTGCTCCATTTTTTAGAGTATTATAAAAGAACATTAAATCGAATAAACAAGATTATAAAAAAAATTTGATCCGATCAAAATCGCACCAAATCTGAGTTTTACCGTTTGAAACCATAGACAGTTCGATCAGATTTTGCATTAACTTGCTGAGGTCCTCTTTTTTTTTTTGGTTACCGCTGAGGTCCTCTTTACATTTTAATAATGATGCAGAAATTAAACTAAAAGGAGATAAACAAGACATCACTAATTTGCAGTACTAATTTTAGCTCTTAGCTTGTAAGCCACTCTCGACCTAAATGTAGAACTAGCAATTTTAGACATGATATGATTATACGACACGAAAATGAAATGAATAATAGACATGAATGTGACATATGAGCTAAAATTAAGTAAAAATCATATATGAATATATTAAATGCTAAAAATAATATTTTTTGTTTTCTGTGTGGACACAAATTTTAACATGAAATTTTCACTACTAGAAAATAAGCTTTTAGCAACGCTTAAAGCCGCAGCAAAATATAAATTTATTGTAGTTAAAACTTTTTCACAACAACGAAAAGTCGTTGCAAGGTCGTTGCATAAAATTTTGTTACTAAAAGTATACGCAACAACTTTTATGATATAAAATTTTGTTGCAATTGTCATGAGATTTTGTAACTACTATC
This sequence comes from Heritiera littoralis, assembly GCA_031772115.1. Taxonomy (NCBI): domain Eukaryota; kingdom Viridiplantae; phylum Streptophyta; class Magnoliopsida; order Malvales; family Malvaceae; genus Heritiera; species Heritiera littoralis. The sequence goes on along the minus strand of JAPDPK010000026.1, from coordinate 1,283,070 downwards.
TTAGTTGTTTCAAATTTTGGTTGTTAAAAGCTCATTTTCTAGTAGTGTTTTGTGTTTTACACTTCATGAAAATGATTTTACATTACACAAAAACGAATTATAAACGTGAATTGCTAGATTTACCCAAATGTAATGATAATTGCTCTTTCTTATTTTTTATATTTATAATTAGCAACATCTTTAATGAGATGAAACTTTATAATTGACTGACATATATATTTGCTATACAATTTTGTTTTTTTAAAAACTTTATTTATTAATAAAGTGATACATTATGATTGACTTTATGATTGTCTAATAATGTATATCTACTAAAAACTATTGGTGCATCAAGTATAAATTCTTAATATAATCCATTTCAATTATACAAAAAAAAAAAACTGTTAATGGCCAAGGTCCTGCGCATGTATTATTGGGATACTTTCTGATTTATGTTAAAACTTCATCTTACATTTCAATTGTAAGAAAAAAAAGCCTTGTACCTTATGACTTATGATCCATTTAACGCCACTGTACCACATCCAAAGGTGATGTTTTCCCCCACTGCACCGTGGGTGCATTTGGAATGCAAAGGGGAGAGCTAAAAAGAGTGATTTGTGAGGACACAAGCCATCAAAGAGGCTTAATTGTATGAAGAACATGAACACAAGAAGGCATCGATTCCCCCAAGAAGATCAGTGGCAAACAACAGAATGAGAGTGAAAGTAGTAGGACCAGACAGGCTATGGTTCAATCTACTTTGAATCCAATGGATTATTGGTTGCTTACTTATCCAAAATAATTCAAGAAAAATCTTCCTTGGCAATGAAGAATAATTCTTAAGGAGCCAAGATTTTCAATTTTCATCAGTTCATATTTACCAAAGAACAAGTCAATTTTCAACCAAAAAAAGTAAAAAGGACAGTCAGTAACTACATCATAATCAAATAATTATTTATTGTGCTGTAAATATCAAGTTTTAATAGCATCCAAATTTTAATCAAAATAAGCAATGCACTATTAGCACCAAGTGTAGTACAAGTTTATAATTGTACTTTGCATACTATTGTCACGAAAAGAAAAACTGTAGTACACCATGTGCATAAGGGTTTTTCTTCTATATAAAGTAAGGATTCAAAAACAGTAGGCTTTATATCCTTTTGAAGCTTTTGATGTTTTCTCCCCTTCTCAGGTATGAAATCATGGCAGAAGTGGATTCCATTCATGTCTGCTGAGAAGTTTGAGGCCATTGGCTTCAAATTTGGGCCTACTAACTGGGCCTATGAGCAAATGGGCTGCAATCCAAGACCAAAATCCCTTGCTATTTTACATCACGCAAGGTAAAGGTTGTCTTCTTTCGCCATACTGTTGCAAGTTTAGTTTGATGGAGAGGATGAAGAGGGATGAAAATTTAATAATCTAATAGTTAGATTTTATAATTATTTTTTTATTTTGTAGTTTAATTATTAATTAAATAAATTTTATATTTTTATTTTTTTCATACTTCCTATCAAATAAATCTTAATTTGTATATATATTGAATTCATTTTATATTAAATTGTCTTCGTATTATAAATATATAAAAATTATACATGAGAATTCGTTTTAATATATCAAATATAAAATGTTTTTTAATTTTATCATAAAATTGGTAAATTTACTCTGCTGCCAGCCCCTTTTATCTCATGTTCTCGTTTGCAAATAAATATACATGCATTAATCTTAAGGGTTTTGTGTTTTTGAGAGAATGATTTCAACGAGAAAGAATATATCTTTATTAATTTTTAAATTATTTTTCGGATAAGATGAAATTTAAGTCTTTGAGAGCCTTAGACAAGTGTGCAAAATTCAAGTGTCGGCAATGATAGCAGTGTCAGTTTTCAGAGCTATTATTTTGACTACCAACGCCAACGGAGCCACGCATTGATTGTCACCCACTCCTATCGCTCTGATCGAAAAAAATTCACTCAATTTCCGGATATTTGTTTGGTTGTTAATTGATTCTTTTCCTGTTTAATGTCTTGTTAGATTGTTTACATTGTAATAAAATTTTTTTTACACATGTTTTTTAAAAAATAAAAACAATCTTTGAATTTTGTTGGTGGTGTTTTTGATTTATAAATTTTGAAAGAAATTTTTTTTTGAAAAATACTATATATTTTAAAAAATATCAAATTTAAATGTTGAAATGAAAGTCAATGTTTAAATTTATCGTATAATAAAGAATAACAATTAGTGAAGAATACTATTATAACTTAAGATGAAATATAATTTTCACTACCGAAAGTTATGAATTTAATCTTAATTTGTACTTTAAGCCTTTTTTATTATGGAATTTATTTTCATACATACTATTCATTCCTTGTCCTATATCCTTTAGCCTTGTTTGATTTGATTCTGAGGTTAAAAAAAAATTCCAGCAGCTGACTTGCATTCATAACTTTTTATGAATCAAAATACACTTTATAACAGTTATTCTTATTTTGATTATAGTTTCTATTAATAAAGATTTCTTAACTAAAAAAATAAAAGATTTAATGTTCAAATATACCATTTGTATTTATCACAAAATAAAATTATACTCTTAATATATAGCTACATAAAATTCAGTCCTAAAAATTTAAAATAACAGAATCAATGAAATTTTCGTCAATTCTCTTTAACGTCATTAAGTTTTATTATTATACAATAATAACTAAAATTAAAAAATTTAACAACGATGTACATAATTTTATTATTTTGAAATATTTGGAACTAATTTTCATATAATTAAATGTTAAAAACTTAATTTTATTTTGTGATAAATATAAAAAATATATTTAAATATTAAACCAAAAATAAAAATACAGCTCTATGAAATTTGTTCATGGTTTTTTGGATGCTTGGTAGAGAGCTTTCCGTGCAGATATTCAAACGAGTAGATTGTATTTGCATTTAAGGAAAAGTCGTTCGAAATCGAAATGCAAAATTTTAAATTTTGAAATACATTAATCAATAAAATTTAATAAAATCTAAAAAATTCTGGAAAAAAGGAAAAAAATAAATTGTTATGCAAAAGAAAAATTTTTGGATCCAACTATTTTTGATATACTACTAAGTAGTAGACAATGACAGATCTTGATATTTGATTTTAAAGGAGTTAACTATTATTATATTATATTTTTTTCTTTTCTTTTCATAAAATATATTCTCTCAACACACTACATAAATAAATATATGCGTGTACTGGCATAAAATTATAAAAGTAACTTTAAACTTTGAAGAATATCAAAACTTTTAATTTAACAGTAAAATTATTAATTATACAATCTTTCAATGTATTACGGAAACTTTATTAATTTTTCACATAATTTAAAAAATTGAAATAAAAAAATATATATAAAGTAATTTTTTTAGATAATATAATTTTTATTTAAACAAGAAAAATAGATATCTTTTTTAATAAAATTGAGATTGAAACTTTAAAGTAAAAATTCATGCTTTTTTAAACTTCTCATAAAGTGCGTCCATTCTAAATTTTTGGTTGAAAAAATATTTCAAAATAATATTAAATAGAGATATAGAGTAAGATGAAAAATTATAATAAGTTACAAAATATAAAAAAAAAAATAGTCTCCCCTATTTCCCATAAACTTTGGGTTTTCTTTTACCAAAAACAGCAAAAAAAACATTTACAACTTAAAATTTTGATTCTTTTGAAAAGTTAATTAAGTTTTTGTAAATTATTGTGATTTAAATATTAAATAGTAGTAGGTACAGAAAATGCAATTCCTCTGACCCAAAATGCTAATAATAGTAAAGGAATTTTAAATAATTTTCATCCGATCGTTCTGTCGAGGAGAAAAGTTTTTCCGACAGTAGCAGGCTGATTGAAGGTATGGTCCATCAATCAAAGAGAAAACTTTTTATCTTTCTTCTGTGAAGTAGGTGAGAAATAATTGATTTGAGATATCTTACAATTTTCAGAGTCTAGGGCTTTTTAGGTTTTAGGTGAGAATAAATTACGTGATTATGATTGAAATATTTTATATAAGATATCAGCAAAAAAATTATGGACCGAAAAGCTTGGTTTACGTTCCTTTGGCTCTACCATCCGGCGCCTATTTTCTCCATTTTTTTTTCTTTTCTATTTCTTATCATTTCATCCGAACACTGATTTCAGCGTCAAAAGCTCGGAATTTTCATGTCTGATATCCCTCAACCTTGCTTAGCTCTTTGCAAGTTCTTCTCAGCTATCTTGCAAGACCCTTCCGGTAATTACAATAACAAGAGCATAAATTGAAAATAATAATAATAATAAAACCTTTAAATAAGGTGTTAATGAATGAAAATGTGCTCCTAAAATGTAAAGAAAAAAAAAAAACTCTAAAAGGAAAAATAGCATGTGATTATTGAGGGCTGCCAGTGAGTACTACGAATTAATTGTTTCTGCCCCACCTCGAGTCCTGTCTTTTTCCCGTCAAGACTTCTTTCCTAACTCGCAAGGAGGCTTATGCATAATTAACTTGTGTATAATTCAAGTGATTTATATAAAGTTATATAATCTTTCTTAAAAGATTTTTTTATAAATTTAGAGATAAAATTTTATCGTATGTAATTTTTTTTAATTTATAAATATCAATTTCTTTTATAAATGTTAATAGCCAAAGTTTTATATGTTTTTTTAAAGGTTGATATTCAGCGAAGTTAAAACTCAAACCTTAACATCCACGTTTTTTTATTCTCAAAATTAGATTATGTGAAAAAAAGAAAACGTGCATGTCTTGTTGGGATAAGAAAACTCTTGTTCGAGGAATTAAGTATAATTTGTTGACTAATGGGTTGACTAAAAACTCCACTTACCCTACTAGTCCTATTAAATGATTTAAAAAACTAAGAAAATTTTGAGATATTTTTTTATTTGAGCTTTATTTTTTGAGTGAAAAATCATATATCATCCATTAAATTAGAGTTGAGTTTTAAGCTTAGCCAAAATGAAAAACTATATATATATATATATATATTATCTTTCCTTGGGGATTTTATTGAACCGGTGGCAAAGCTCGAAGAAAATTTATCTAGTTTCTAATTTTTAATCAAATTTTTATAGAAAAACAAAATATGAATTATGAAACGGTTGTTATAGTTAATTTGTGTTGATTTTAGTTGAATCATGATATGTAACTAAATTATTCAGAAAAAAACCATTTATCATCAAAGTTGATAATGAAAAACTAGAATAATATTTATTATTAATTATAGTATGTAATATATAACAAATTAATTAATTTTTAAAAATATTATTATTCACGTGAAAATGGTGCGTGCTCAAGGTTCTGAAAAGGGCAGACACTTTCATTATAAAGCAGCTTTATTATCTAGAAAATAAAATAAAACCCAATTGTCTAATTCATTGCATTTTCTTACCAATAATGTTCAATAATGAGGAAACATTTCTACTCCGCACGTGAAGTAATTATTTGCGTTCGACAGTCAGAGTGCCATGTGAGAAATCAGAATACTCTTTCATTATAATTTCTTTAATTCATTTTTTCTTTTTAAAACATTTTTTTAATTTTTAAGTCTTACCATCCCTTTTTATTAATTAGTATTTTTCTTTTTTCTTTTTAAATTGTATAATATCATTTTAGGATCTTTTTTAGCATTTAAAAATTATTGAATATCAAAATTAAAAAAACTTAAGTTAGAAAAATTCAATCTTTAGTGATAAAATTATTTAATAGCGTATATCAATATTGTAAAATTGATCTTTTTTTGTAGTAAAAATTGTGTTATCTTATAATATGCAAAATACAAGTTATATTTACAACAAAAGTATATTCATATTTGTTGTTAATTTTTTTTATAACACTGCTAATAATTTGCATAATATTTTTCAGCGATATATAGAGTTTTACTCTACAATTAAAGGATATTATAAATCATTTTTTGCAACAAAATTGTGCACGAAAGTTTGAGCAAATATTTTTTATAATACAATTATTATTTGTAATATATACAATTTTTGTTACTAAATATCATATTTCTGGTAATGTACACGACACGTATAAACGAAAAAAAGAGGTAATAGATTTTCATTATAGAAAATAAATAAAATTAAATTTGTTTGCATATATATATTATATATTATGATGGGTTTTCATCGTTGTAGATATTTCTTTTGTTAGGTCTACGAAATATTTTGAATACAACTCATTTTTTATCATTCACATTCTATTTTTTTAGTTAAACAGTAATTAAAAAAAAAGGTGCAGAGAAAAAATTGAGTTTTGTTCAGAAATTCTCAAGATTCGCTAGTTTTAGAAAAATAATGATTTTTTTGGTGTGAGTGTGACGAGTCACTGGTGACTTTAACTTAAAAATTGAACATTTTACAGAGTGTGACGAGTCACTGGCGACTTTTAAATTAAAAATCGTACATTTTACAGTATCGATTTCAACGTTACTGCAGTGCCAACAGGATAAAACCACGTTTTTATTGCGAGAATCTTTTCATGATTTGTCACCGGTGGCTTATCGTACGGCGAATTCATATTGGTCATCAAGTGGCCGGAAGAAAATAAACACACGCTAGTAATGGAGGAGGATCCAACGCCATTGATTTCACTATAAATACCATGCAACATTGTGAAGTTCTCCATCAAAACAGTATACGAACAAGTCAAGCTATGGCTTCCACCGTCGTACCCTCATCAACGGCACCAACTATTCCCAACTCCTCCATTCACACTTCATTTTTCCCACCAACATCTCAACTTTCCATATTTAGGAAGAAAAAGCCTTGCAATGTCGTCACTAATAAAGTAGTGTCATGCAAAGCCACGGATGGGAACAGAAAGCAGCCTACTGCTGCTGGTTCCAAGAACAATGGAGAATCTTCTATCAACAGGTTTGACAGACGGGATGTGCTTATTGGCCTTGGAGGTCTCTATGGTGCAACCAACCTTGCCAATGACCCGTTTGCATTGGCAGCCCCAATATCTGCGCCTGACTTGAACGATTGCAAAGAAGCCACTATTAAATCAGGGAGTGCAGCGACTGTCTATTGCTGCCCACCAACAAATGAAAAGATCACAGATTTCAAACCACCTCAGTTTTCCAAGATACGCTATAGACCTGCTGCACATTTAGTGGAACCTGACTACTTGGCTAAATTTACCAAGGCCATGGAGCTGATGAAAGCTCTTCCTGACGATGATCCACGCAGTTTTAAGCAACAAGCATTTGTTCACTGTGCCTACTGTAATGGGGCTTACGATCAAATCGGGTTTCCTGATCAGGATCTTCAAATTCACTTTTCATGGCTCTTTTTCCCATTCCATAGGCTATATCTCTATTTCTACGAAAGGATTTTGGGCAAGTTGATTGGTGATCCAGATTTCGCCATGCCATTTTGGAACTGGGATGCTCCTGCGGGCATGACTATACCTGCCATTTATGTAAACCCTATCTCTCCACTTTATGATTCAAAGCGCAATGTGGATCACCAGCCGCCAAAAATGGTTGATCTTGATTACGCTGGAACTGAAGTAGAATCAACAAAGAAAGATCAAATAGTAAGTAATCTCAAGGTCATGTACAGGCAAATGCTGAATGCAAAGACGGCTTCTCTTTTCCATGGAGAGGCGTACCGTGCTGGTGATGATCCCAGTCCAGGAATGGGCGCCATTGAGAACATTCCTCACACACCGATTCATAGGTGGTGTGGAGACACAAGAGAAACATTCAATGAAGACATGGGGAATTTCTATTCTGCAGGCAGAGACCCAGTGTTCTACGCTCATCACGGCAACGTTGACCGAATGTGGTCGATTTGGAAGTCCTTACCAGGAAAGAAGCGTACTGATTTCACTGACACAGATTGGCTTGATGCCTCGTTTGTTTTCTACGATGAGAATGCAAATCTTGTTCGTGCTAGGGTTCGTGATTGCCTTGACACAAAAACTCTCGGGTACGATTATCAAAGAGTTGATATTCCATGGCTTAGAACCAAGCCAGTTCCCCGAAAGTTTTCCAAGAAAGGGAAAAAGCAAGCGGGTCACGCAGTAGCAGCCGAAACAAAGAGTACAAGCGTTATACGTAATGTATTCCCTCTCGTTTTAGACAAAAGAGTGAGCGTTGAGGTTCCAAGGCCAAAGAAAACAAGGAGTAGAATTGAAAAAGAAGATGAAGAAGAAGTATTGGTGATAGAAAACATTCAGCTAGACAGAGATGTGCCGGTGAAATTTGATGTGTACATTAATGATGAGGATGATGAGGAACCTACTGGACCAGAAGATTCGGAGTTTGCGGGGAGCTTTTCAAATCTGCCTCATAACCATAACCAAGGGAAGAAATTGCGGACAAAATTGTCTTTACCAATATCAGATTTGCTGGAGGATTTGGATGTTGAAGGTGATGATAAAATTGTGGTGACTTTGGTGCCCAAAGAAGGGAAAGGTCTTGTAACGATTGGCAACATCAAGATCAGCTTTGTCAGAGGTTAATTTCCTTCCTTGTGTTCTTGCGATGGATGGTTGAGTGACTTTTTCTCTTGTTTCCATATCAATGAGTGTCCAAAATGTCCAATGCATAAATTAGGCCATTAAGTTTACAGAAAACTGGTATGGCATGTTCTTAGTAAGGACCACCTATTTAGATTTTATGTTCGATCGGATCTTGTCGAGCGTGTATCATGTGCTCCTTTTCAAGATAAATGAACTTGTCTTCAAGACAGTTGTTTTCGTGTTTAACCTTTAAAAAAAATCTCGGAAATTAGTTAATAATAATTGACTTGCTATGGTAATTTTCTATGTTTAGCAAATTAAATATTGATTGTGATTATTAGTCTTGCTATTTAAGAAAGAAAATTAGGAAGTTAATTTCCATGAAAAAAATAATGTTCTGTTTTGATTTGGAGAAAGGAAGACAGAGATATGTTCACTTCTTTATTGTTTTCACAGTGGAGGGAAACACTGAAAGGATAGTTTCTGACTCTGTCGCTCATTCAATTAGAGGGCGGCTTTGCGCAATACATAGCTTTCTTTGGTTTTCAATGCTATGGCCTGCATCTACATGGTACTTTCTACACTACTCGATACTTTTTGACTTGCGATAGCTAATAACATAATGGACGGAGTCCATTAATTTTTAGAAGACTTTGCTAGTGGGTCTGGGAAATTGATTAAAGAAAAGTAAAGGATCACTACTTCTGGATATAAAAAAAAAGAAAAAGAAAAAGGGTATTCCATTTCAACTTTACAGAAGAATTGATTACAACCTCTTTTCCTCTTTTCTCCCACTTTCTCTGAAATCTGACAATTGTAACCTGTAATCATCATTCTCGAGAAAAATATGATAAAAAAGATACGAAAATCTTCCGGGTTCAGCACCCAGGATACTACGTACAAGTTACAACAGTAAAGATGATCAATCAGGGTTCATTGTATCTGTTGTGATGGGGGCTTGATCAGGTCTCCAAGACACCAAGTGGGTTTCCACTTTCCGGATCTCGGTCTTCAAGTTCTGAACTCATGGCTTTTCTTACCATTCCACGGGTTCAGTTAAAGAAAGGTTGATTGGGTGTTTGATGGAGATTTCTTTGGGCTGGTTGCTCATCACAACTCAATATTCCCTAGTTTCAAACTTCATATATTTTGGATGGTTTTGGGCCTTGTAGTCCATCAAACACTGTTTATTACATTAATATTATGGCAGTAACTTCTGTTGAATCTTCCTCCCCATAGATGAAATAATCTCATCTAAGTGCTTTTTCATATTTTCTGAAAATTCCCTTTGACTAGCTAACAGGGAATTCTAACTATTTTTCAGAACGAGAGATTAAGTATAAGAGATCTTTTGTAGCTTTCTTAACTAATTCCTCAGAAATTAGGCTGCTAAGGTTCGACTCAACACTTCTCCTGGAAACCCAGTGTTGGGTTTTTGGTCAATATTGTTGGGAAAAATATCCCTCAAACCAAACACCCACAAAAATAGAGGAAAGCAAAAACAAACACAATATTTAATAATGTGGTTTGGCCCAACCAATTTGGCCTACAACCACCCAACCAATTTGATAAACAATCAAACAACTACAACTGTGCAATTTTTAGAAGAGAAAAATTGCAAACTCCTTACAAACCCAACCGTGCAATTTTTAGAGAGAAAAATTGCAAACTCCTAACAAAGCCCAAAGCCCAACCATGCAATTTTTAGAGAGAAAAATTGCAAACTCCTAACCAAGATCCCAAAGCCCAACTACACCCTTTAATAGCCTAAGCCCTAGCTATTCTATCGGTGTCTACAACTCCTTGGGACACTTTACAAACCAAGCCTAATACATTATTTATAAGGGGAGAGCCCTTATAACTTCTCCTATACTTTCGATGTGGGATTCAAGGCAAACCCCAACAAATCCTCCCTTGACTTGAATTCCCAAACTCCCCAAACTGTTCGACAACATGCAAACCATCCTCAAACTGAAGAGTAACTCCACCATTGTCATCACTATCATGCTCGTCATCTTCTTCCAATCATCATCATCAAACTCATCATGGTCATCTTCTTCCAAATCATCATCATCATCTTCATCATCTTCATCATCATCATCATCATCATCTTCATCTTCATCCTTATCTTCATCATCTTCATCTTCATAACTTTCATCTTCATCTTCATAGCTTTCATCTTTATCTTCATAGCTTTCATCTTCTCTCAGGATCACGAACCTTCAGCTCTTGATACCACTTGTTGGGAAAAATATCCCTCAAACCAAACACCCACAAAAATAGAGGAAAGCAAAAACAAACACAATATTTAATAATGTGGTTTGGCCCAACCAATTTGGCCTACAACCACCCAACCAATTTGATAAACAATCAAACAACTACAACTGTGCAATTTTTAGAAGAGAAAAATTGCAAACTCCTTACAAACCCAACCGTGCAATTTTTAGAGAGAAAAATTGCAAACTCCTAACAAAGCCCAAAGCCCAACCATGCAATTTTTAGAGAGAAAAATTGCAAACTCCTAACCAAGATCCCAAAGCCCAACTACACCCTTTAATAGCCTAAGCCCTAGCTATTCTATCGGTGTCTACAACTCCTTGGGACACTTTACAAACCAAGCCTAATACATTATTTATAAGGGGAGAGCCCTTATAACTTCTCCTATACTTTCGATGTGGGATTCAAGGCAAACCCCAACAAATATTGGGTTTGTGGCTTTGCATGACACTACTTTAGCTCATCGTTTGCAACAATGTTTACCTAAAGTAGTATCATGCAAAGCCACAAACCCACAACTTTGTTTGCCTCAAAGGATCGGCTATTGTTAATTAATGAATATTACCTGCAGATAATAGAGGAAAAAATGATGGATGAATAATATTAAATCAGTGCCCCCTCACACCATAAAGAGGCTATTAATAAACTCTGCTGTCTGATCCTTGGAAAGCTCTTCAGCAGCCTGGGAAATCACTGCAGAAGTTAGTAAATAAGAAGGCAAAAGAAGAGACTGATGATATCTTAACTTCTGAATTAGGGAAAGCATCCAAGTATTCATATATATTAGGTGTACTAAACATTGAAGGCTCAATAAATGATAAATCATTGATGGGTAATGAAATTTTAGTACAAAGTGTACTGCAAGTCTACAACTCCACTGTACAACTGTACTTTGAAAAGAAAGAACTGCAGTACAGTCTGTACATAAGAGTTTTATATAAGAAAGAGTTCAAAAACAATGGAGCCTTATATACTTTTGAAGCTTCTAAACTTTTTTTTAGTGAACCAGAAGCTTCTAAACTTTTCTTTTTGAATTAGGCCCAGAAGAGGCTTCCAAGTCTGTTGGGCCCATTTCTCGAAATTGGGCTCCTTTTATGAAACTGGTGATTGTAGATGGAAGATTTTAAGTTACTTGTTTAAGTCCAATCCAAAAAGCCTGCACAGTTTCAATCAGGTTTTTTTTTTTTTTTTTACAAAAAGCCTATTTGAAAAAGTTATCGAAAAGGTTTGTAATTTTTTTTTGTAAGTACATGTATTTTCATTCATTTTACGGTTTGAGATTAATCTTATTCGGATCGAAAGTGGTAAATGGTAAAACTCAAAGGTTTGCAACTTTGCAGAGTACTATAACGAGTTCTTTGAGCAAACCTAAGACGAAAGTTTTCTTTTTTGGCTATTCTCTGCTATCTAACTTTAATCCCTTTGATCTCATTGGGAAATATACATTATTGACGTTAGGATTTTTTAATTTTTTTAGAGAAAAAGATGCCTTTGATCACGTTCTACATTCATTTTTTACTATTAGTAGCTAAGCAAAAGTGAGTTGGATTCCAATAATTTTTGTTTTGTTTGGTTATTATTTTTCATTAAACTATTACTGTATAATTTGTTTAGATGCTTGAATGTGAATAGCGATAATTGTATCTAAAATAATCGATAACAAGATGATGGAACGGATTGCATAAACAACCAAATCCCATCAAGATTTTGTAGTTATTATCCAGGAACTTAGTGGATCAGTCATTGCTCTAAGATAATCTTTATTATCAGAATGATGGAAAAAGTTTGAATTGAAAAATATGTTTAAAAGCATGTTAAAATAATAAAATTTTCTTTAATTTTATCACTTTATTTGAAAAAATTTTTATATTTTTATTGCATTCAAATATGCTTTTGATTTCTAAATTATTCCCAAATAAACCCGTAATCTATAATTTTGTCAAAATAAACTCTTAATCTCTAATTTGTATCTAAACAAACATTTACATAAATCAACCTTTTGTATGAAATAAGAGTTTACTTAAGTACAGATCAAAGGATAAAGGTTTATTTTAATACAATAGAAGTATGCAAAATAACTTAAGAAAAATGAAATTATTTGATAGCATTTTTAGTACGTTTAACTTTAAAAGTATGAGAAAAATGTTGTGATAATATCCAAAAAAAAAACAAAAAGTATGAAGCCAACAACCCGGCTAATAAAGAGTTGTGAGTTGTGATATATTTTAAAATTTATATTCAAGTCAAAATTTTTGATTATAAAAATATATAAAATAATAAAAGTTAAAAATATTTGAATTCACATCTTTTATTAATTATTTAATATTGAAATAAAAATTATATTCAATTTGAATGCTCCAAAAGTAACAATTAAATTTTTCTTAAAATAAATAAAGTAGCATGTGATTATTGAGGGCCGATGGGCAAAGCAGAGTGTTGACTAGCTAGCTAGTGTGGGGGAACCAATACGGGAAATTAAGGACTATATTAATAGCTGCCTATCCACCCTACAGTTGTCATTTTTCTCATTAAGACTTCTCACCTAACTCACAAGCAAATATTTAATTGGCAACATGTAATATTAGATGAACCAAATCCATTTCAATTGTAAAAAAATTCAGTTTATATCTCTTCGTTATTTGCAATAGTTCATATGCAGAGATCTCTATACTTAGCCATGCATTCCCGAGGAGGCATGGGAAATAAAGACAAAATCTATATGAGAGATCCCTGCACACAGTCATGCATGCCAGAACAGACATAAGAAAAAAGACAATATACAAGGAGGGATGATTAATTTAGGTGTACGTCTTTTCATATTTTTATATAATTTATTATTTTTAATTCGATCATTGAAATTTTAAGTTTTATTCACATAAATTATATATGTTAAATTTTAAGTTAATTGAAACTATTTTATTATTTATTTGATAATAAAATTTTAATCGTTAATATATATTGAAAAAATATACTAATTAAAAAATAAGATTATTAGACCCATAACCCATTAAATTTTTACATGTATGGTTACGAGTAGATTTTTAAACCTACGCATGGCTTGCAAATATATATATATATATATAATGTTATAAAAATAATATAAAATAATTTATTTTACACTGATATAATTTAATTTGCTTATATTATATATCAGATATGTGTTATATTATATATGTGTTGTGGATCACATGGTAAACTTAAAAAAAACAGATATGGTGTTAATTATAGTAATTCTAATATAAAAACATGTATCAACGTTTTGCTGAATCACATGATCTTTGCTTAGAAAAAGAATATATAATACTTTACAATATAATATTATGATTTTCAAAACCTAAAAGTTATTCGATCACATGACTTGTAGCGATATATTTAATTAATGTAGTGGTTAAAATGTTGGGAAAAATATCCCTCAAACCAAATACCTACAAAACGGAGGAAAGTCAAAACAAATACAATGATTATTAATGTGGTTTGACCCAACCAAATTAGCTTATAACCACCTAATCAATTTAATAACCAATCAAATAATTACAACTGTATAATTTTTAGAAGAGAAAAATTGTAAACTCCTTACAAAGCTCAAAGCTCAAATACAAAGAACCCAACTACACCCTTTATAGCCCAAATCTTAACTATTCTATTAGTGTTTACAATTCTTTAGGATATTTTACAAACCAAGCCTGACACATTATTTATAAGGGAAGACCTTTATAACTTATTATATACTTTCGATGTAGGATTTAAGGCAAACTCCAACAAATCCTCCATTGATTTGAATCCCCAAACTCCCCAAACTACTCAACAACATCTGAAAAACTAATATGCTTCTGAGTCTTCTTATTCTTGAGAACAACTCTATCCTTTGCATTATTAAGCAAATATAGTTGTTTCTCATTCCTCTTTCATTGCAAAACTAAATCACCATTCTTATATACTTTGCAACAATCATTATTACCAATATATGTATACCCACGTGAAGCTAACTCACCCAAAAAAATCAAATTGTAGCTAAAACTGGGTACATACTTCACATTACAAAGAGTCTTGACACCACCATCATGAAGCTTGAGTTGAACAGTCTCAATACCTTCAATATTCACTCTATTATCATTCCTAATCGTAATATTGCCTAAACTTTCAACCTCTTTCAATTCATCAAAGCAATTTTTATCATTACAAATATGTATCGATGTAGTTGAATCCAAAACCCAACCTTTCTTATAAGTGTGTGACCCATCTAAACAAGTTATATATATCATCATCTGAATTAGTTAGAGCAACACAAGTATCATTCTTCTTTCCGTCATCACTCTTTTGCTAAGTCTTCTTGAATGCAGCGATGTCCTCCCTTAATGTCTTGTAGCGTGTTTAGATATGACCATTCTCTCCACAATAATAACATCCACCTTACTACAATATTTGAATTTTGACCTTGATCTCCCTCTTGATTCACCATGTCTCTTATTAGTCTTCTCTTGAGTAGAACTTTCTACAGCAACTAGCACACCTCTTGCAGAAGAAGAATCTTCTTTACCCACGCAACACAGTAATCACATCATCCAACATTAAAGTAGTTTTACATACTAATAAAGTTTGAACTAAATGCTATAAGACTTAGGCAAAGATGAAAACAATAGCAATGCATTCTCTTCTTCTTTCAATTCTTTAGAATCAATAGCCAATAAATGTGAAACTAGCTTATTAACTTCATTTAAGTGATCATTGAGATTCGTACCTTCATCCATCTTTAGAGAATATAAATTCATCTTCAAATACAATCTATTCGTCAACGATTTTGATGCATAGATGTCTCCCAACTTTTTTCACAATCCGGTTGGTGTCGTCTCATTCAATACATTATATTTAATCTTTGGAGCAAGTGCCAATCTAATTGTGCTCACAGCCCTCTTCTGAATTCCAATCCAATCTTTATCAGACATTCCATCTGACTTATTTTCTTCTAATGCCAAATCTAGACTTTGTTGTACTAGAAGATTCTGAATCGTATTTTGCCATAACATAACATTACTTTTACTATCAAATAAAAGAATTTTAAACTTAGGCATATATCCAGACATAGCTTTCTTCTTGTCGCTATATCACGAATCTTCAACTCTTGATACCACTTGTTGGGAAAAATATCCCTCAAATTAAACACCCACAAACAAACATAATAATTTTTAATGTGATTTGGCCCAACCAAATTGGCCTATAACCACCAAATCAATTTACCAATCAAATAATTACAACTATGCCATTTTTAAAAGAAAAAAATTACAAACTTCTTACAAAGTCCAAAACCGAACTAACTAAAGAACCGAACTACACCCTTTATAATAGCTCAAATCTTAACTATTCTATTGGTGTTTACAACTTTTTGGGAAATTTTATAAACCAAGTCTGACATATTATTTATAAGGAAAGAGCCCTTATAACTTCTCTTATATTTTTGATATGGGATTCAAGACAAAATCCAAAATAAAGATGATGAACTAAGAAAATGACCACCCCCCCCCCACCCCCCCCCCCCCCCCACCCCCAAAGAAAAAAAAGTGGAAGTTAATTAATTAATACTTTTTGGTTTGCATACATTCTAAATTTTCATAAAGATAGTCTTTAATTTGCCTTTTGGAGAAAAAAGAAAAAAAGATTTAATGATTGAATTATATAATAACATATGTTCATACCTTTTTTTAACCAACCCACCTACATACCTCCCAATTTTATTGAAAAAAGATATATATAATTTTATAAAGATATATGTATATGTATATATAAATGATTTCTTCTCACATTAGCTTTTTTATTCTAATAAAAAAATCATTTAATTTTTTTTTTCAAAAATATCATTATAATACAGTTATAACTTTCTAAAAATGAAATGGGAAAAAATTAATGCTTGGTCTTTGGCAATGGATTCTATCGTGCCATTGGCGAAAAAACAAAGGATAGCTAGTTTTGTCGTGGGCGGTCGCGGGTCTCCACTCCACTTTCAAGGCGATTTCGATTATGGGATAACTTTTTTTATAATCTAAAACATTTAATTAAAGTTGATTAAAGTAATGACACCTGAGATGTATTTTTTTAACGGTTTATGAGCTGAATTGTATATTTTTAAGAAAATTTCTTTCGAGCTTGATGGACGTGGCTGATGGGTATTTGCTACAGCGACGTAAAAGACATCGCACTAGTAATAATATAAAGTGCACCTCAAGTTTCACGAGTGTAGTCATCACGTTTCTTAGAAGTACCCACTAAACATCTCTAATTTTTTTTTTATAAATCATAAGTATTTTCATTCGTTTTAATAGTTTGAAACTAATCTTGTTTTGGACTTCATCACAGTTAAGACTCTTCACTCCTCTCCAAAAATATATTTAGTGAGGATCGAATTCAAGTGCTTTTCACACAAACTCAACCTACGTTACCAACTAAATTACAACTCATGAGTTCTCCCATTTCTTTCTTTAATATAACAATATCTCATGAGTTTGATCGTTTTCACTGATTGATGATCTTTGGTTGAAACGGAAATTAGAGGTTTATAAACGAATAAAGTGTTTTGACTTTTAAAAAGTTTGTGAATATAAGCCGTTTTTATTTGGTTGTGTTTATTTATTGATTTTAATAAATGATTACGAAAAGAGGTGTGATTTATTATTTTATGTTCATGAATAACTTGTTCAAAATTTGTTTAAAATTTATTCATTTAATAAAGTATTTAGCGTTTATTTGGTGTTCGATAATAATAATTTTTTAAATTATATGTTTATTTATAAGCCATTTTAATATGTAATTATTAAAATTACATATTTATATATTTAGCATCAGCTATATTAGGGTTAATATAAGTTGTTTGTATAATTTTTTTGTTTAGTGTTCTTGAACATGTTAATTTAATTTTTTAAATATATGTTTGTGAAACATGTTCATTTAATATTTAGAAACATGTGTTCATATACATGTTTGTTCATATTCATTAATGAGCTTAATGAACACGAATCAAACATGAATAGTGTTAAAAAAAATAAATGAATGAACACGAATATATTAACGTTCATTCATGTTCGATTTGCTTACCTTCTAAAAAAATAATAATTAAAGATGGTATGGATAAGATATCTCTTGTTTATTGGATACTTATATTCGAGCTCAATTATAGTTTATAATATCGAATTCAATTAAATAATTGTATATATATTTTTGTTGTTTGAACCCTATTTATATAATATAGAAAATATTCATTACTTATCCAATCTCATTAAATACACATTTTTTTAAATTAGATTTTCACTTTCAAATTCAAATTTATAATCGATTTCAATGAATGAAAAATTAAATTTAAAAATCATAATTAGAATACTTAAATGTTATATTAATAACAAATAGTTAATAAACAAAAATATATATTAAAAATGATTATTTACAACCAAACTTGCATAATGAATACATTAAAATCATTACCTAAACTCTATTTAAATGAGTAAAAAATAGTAATTTTTCTATCTTAATCAAATAATAAGATATCTTAATTTTATTTAATCGAATAGTATAATGTAACTATGAAAGAACCAACAAGTGGTGAGAAGAAGTGAAAATGAACTTCTTCAAATACTTAGATAAGATTCGAATTATGAAATTTTTACTGTTGGGAGGATTTTGTTGGGGTTTGCCTTGAATCCCACATCGAAAGTATAGGAGAAGTTATAAGGGTTATTCCCTTATAAATAAAGTGTTAGGCTTGGTTTGTAAAATATCCCAGAGAGTTATAAAATTGGGCTATTAAAAGGGTGTAGTTGGGCTTTGGGATCTTTGTTAGGAGTTTGCAATTTTCTCTCTAAAAATTGCATAGTTGGGCTTTGTTAGGAGTTTGCAATTTTTCTCTTCTAAAAATTGCACGGTTGTAATTGTTTGATTGGTTATTAGATTGGTTAGGTGGTTATAAGCCAAATTGGTTGGGCCAAATCACATAAAAATTATTGTGTTTATTGTTGCTTTCCTCTGTTTTTGTGGGTGTTTGGTTTGAGGGATATTTTTCCCAACAAGTGGTATCAAGAGCTGAAGGTTCGTGATCCTGCGAGAGGAGGAAAGCTATGGCTGAAGGTATGTCTGGAGGTATGCCTAAGTTTGAGATTCCTTTATTTGATGGTAAAAGTAATTTTATGTTATGGCAAAGTACGATTCAGGATCTTCTAGTGCAACAAGGTCTAGATTTGGCATTAGAAGAAAATAAGCCAGATGGAATGTCTGATAAAGATTGGGTTAGAATTCAGAAGAGGGCTGTGAGCACAATTAGATTGGCACTTGCTCCAGAGATTAAGTATACTGTATTGACTGAGACGACACCAACCGGATTGTGGAAGAAGCTGGGAGACATCTATGCGTCAAAATCGCTGACGAATAGATTGTGTTTGAAGATGGATTTGTATTCTCTGAAGATGGATGAAGGTACGAGTCTCCATGATCACTTAAATGAATTTAATAGATTAGTTTCACAATTATTAGCTATTGATTCTAAAGAGTTGAAAGAAGAAGAGAAGGCATTGCTGTTGTTGTCATCTTTGCCCAAATCCTATAGACCGTTAGTTCAGACTTTATTGGTAGGTAAAACTACTTTGACGTTGGATGATGTGATTGCTGTGCTGCGTGAGAATGAAGATTTATGGGCAAAGAAGATTCTTCATCTGCGAGAGGTGTACTAGCTGCTGTGGAAGATTCTACTCGAGGGAGGACTAATGAGAGACATGGTGGATCAAGAGGGAGATCAAGATCAAGATTCAGAGATTATAGTGAGGTGGAATGTTATTATTGTGGAGAGAAGGGTCATATTCAAGCACGTTGCAAGACATTAAGAGAGGATATGACTGCATTTAAGAAGGCTCAACAAAAGAGTGATGATGGAAAGAAGAATGAGACATGTGTTGTTTTGACTGATTCGGATGATGATGTATTGGCAACTTGTTTAGATGGGCCTCATACTTATGAGAAAAGTTGGGTTTTGGATTCAGCTGCATCGATGCATATTTGCAATGATAAAGATCGGTTTGATGAATTGAAAGAGGTTGAAAGTTTAGGCAATATTGCTGTTGGGAATGAAAATCGAGTGAAGATTGAAGGTATTAGGAGTGTTCAACTCAAGCTTCATGATGGTGGTGTCAAGACTCTTCGTAATGTGAGGTATGTACCCAGTTTTAGCTACAATTTGATTTCTTTGGGTGAGTTAGCTTCACGTGGGTACACATATGTTGGTAATAATGATTGGTGCAAAGTATACAAGAATGGTGGTTTAGTTTTGCAAGGAAAGAGGAATGCGAAACAACTATATTTGCTTGATGATGCAAAGGATAGAGTTGTTTCCAAGAGTAAGAAGATTCAGAGGCATGTTAGTTTTTCAGATGTTGTTGAGCAGTTTGGGGAGTTTGGGGATTCAAGTCAAGGGAGGATTTGTTGGGGTTTGCCTTGAATCCCACATCGAAAGTATAGGAGAAGTTATAAGGGTTATTCCCTTATAAATAAAGTGTTAGGCTTGGTTTGTAAAATATCCCAGAGAGTTATAAAGTTGGGCTATTAAAAGGGTGTAGTTGGGCTTTGGGATCTTTGTTAGGAGTTTGCAATTTTCTCTCTAAAAATTGCATAGTTGGGCTTTGTTAGGAGTTTGCAATTTTTCTCTCTAAAAATTGCATGGTTGGGCTTGTAAGGAGTTTGCAATTTTTCTCTTCTAAAAATTGCACGGTTGTAATTGTTTGATTGGTTATTAGATTGGTTGGGTTGTTATAAGCCAAATTGGTTGGGCCAAATCACATAAAAATTATTGTGTTTATTGTTGCTTTCTTCTGTTTTTGTGGGTGTTTGGTTTGAGGGATATTTTTCCCAACAGATTTTACCGTTTACCACTCTCAATCTAAATAAAATTAATTTCAGATAGTAAAATGAATAAAATACTTGCCCTTAAAAAAAAATATGAAAGGTTACTTTACAGGATACCTAGGAATATACTAAAACCAACTACATTATTTATTGTAATTTTTTGTACTAATTATTGTAATTTTTCGTACTATGAGGGTTGGCCCCCATAACTGAATAATTATTACTGTATACGTGGTTTGTCAGAGTCCCATGTGGGAACATACACCTTTAATCACGTCTGGGCGTAAAATATTACAGGACAGATCTAAATTCCTATTCATTAATCAATGCTGCTTTTTCATTTTCATCTCCATTTTAGTTCGTTTTCTTTTCTCTGTACAACATCCTAAAATAATTTCTTCATTTTTAATTCTCAATATTATTATATATTTTGATAGACTTGCTTTTATATTTTATAGTATTAATATCTTTTATTTTTTTGTTTTAAGTGATTGAATATCAAAATTACAAAAGATTTGAATTTTATTTGTTGTTGCACAAAACAACAATAAAGATATGCTGACGTCGATATTCGTACTTAGTCTCCACGCCTCTTCAAGAAGCTTCTGTAAAACAAGAAAAGTCAGAGAGACGCAGGGGTGGCTCCCTGCGTAGGCACTCTGATGCTTAAGTCAGCAAAAAGGTCTTAGGTATTGGGTAGCCTAAAAGCCAGTAGTCAAAAATTAGAGAATAAAGTTGTACCTGGGGGCCTATTTATAGGCCAAGATTCTAGGTTAATTTTTGAGGATGAGTCCTTTTCTTACTGAGAGTTTGTGTCCTGATGTGACACAAGTTCCTTGAAAATCGGGAGCTTCCGAAGCCTGTCGCCGGCGAGGGACTTGTAGCACGTGGCACGTTGTGGCGTCAGGGGCCTGTCGCTAGCGGGAGCTGAAACTATGCGCCACGTGTCGCCCTATGACTGGAAGCGACGGACTGGGGAATCTGTTTCCCGCGGGTAGGATATGCGTGCCATGTGTCGCGTTATGATTGCAGGCGACAGACTACGAGTCTGTCGATAGCCGACAGGTATGAAGGCGTACTTCTACCTGTTTCGCCGAACGCCACGTGGGGGCAAAGGCCTGTCGCCCAGCGACAGGTGACACGCTATGCCTCTATCGCCGAAGGACACGTGGACCAGTGAATCTTTGCCATATGGAAATCTCTGACATTATTGGGCCTGGCCTAACACAGGTAGACTTTGTCATATCAATTGCTCCCCACTCTCTTGTTGGATTTCTCCAACAAAGAGAGTATAAATATAGGTTCTTGGGCCTAAGCCCACAATTGGTAGCTCTCTTTGTTCTTTTGCAATTTCTTTGTTATTTTTTGCAGGTGGAAAATTCTACTCTGCGACAGGTGTGATCAGGCGCGACGTTTGGGTGTGATCAGACGCGACGTTTGGCATTCCCTGTCGCGACTATATAAACTGTTGAGACCCAACGAAAGAACGCACGAGAAAACCTCTGAGCAGTCATCTGTCGCCCTTTTTCCGCTCTTTCGTCATAAAGAGTCTTTCGCTCTCACGCCTGGAGTCTCTCACTTATCTTATCGTCAGTAAGTATACCCCCGTCGCCTTATATATTCGCCTACCGCACTGGTTTTAGATCTCCCGCAGGTGATTTGGTCTTTCGCGTAGAGTTTAGTCTTCCGCAGGTGTCTTTTTCAGTAGGTCTGTTGCCCATGGGGTCTGTCGTCGTACTAGGTCTGTCGCCTAGGGGTCTGTCGCCCAAGAGGGTCTGTCGTTTGTAGGGTCTGTCGTCATACTAGGTCTGTCGCCCAAAGGGTCTGTCGCCAGTGGATACTTTCGTCGGGTAGTTTTTGCTTTCTTTTGCCATGTCTTTGCTACGCCCAGGTAAGACACTTAAGATAGGTGGTCTTGTGTGTTCTTTAACAAATACTGACTTAGAGGATATTAGGACTCGCTTCCCTCTTCCGTCGGGTTATGGCTATAGACTTCCAGTGCAAGGGGAGGTCACGCCTGATTTGGTTAGAAATGGTGTGGCCATCCATAAGGCTTCTTTGTCTTTTGGTTTTCGCTTCCCTCTTCCGGAGTTTGGAGAAGCATTTCTTAGATACAAGAACATCGTCCCGTGTCAACTCCACCCCCATGCGTGGGCTCAGCTAGTAGCGTTTTCCGTAGTGTGTCATCATCTAGGTATTGTGCCAACGGTTCCCCTTTTAAGCGCCTTTTTTAGAGTTCGTAGGCTGAAAGGATTGATAACGTTCTCTCTTCAACGGTTAACAGTCGGCGAGTTTCCTAACAATAAAATTTTCTCGGAACTCCCCAATAAACTGCGCGGTTTTGAGAGCGAGTGGGTCATTGTCGAGATTCCAAGCAATCTGCGGATTCGCTCTAGATGGAATCGTGATGCTTCTGACCACTCACAGCGTTCGGATAGGTTCAGGACAGAAATTTTAAGAGACCAATTTGGCGAGCCTATTCGGCGAATCTATTCTACCGGGGAGCGTAATTTATTTTCTCTTCTAACCCCGGAAAACATTGCCGCTGCTGGCTGGGGCGTAAGCAGGATCGTTCTTGAAGCTTCTGCTGCCCCATCTACCCTGCCTACAACTCCTCGTTTATCTGACGTTGGCCCTAGTCAGCCATCTCCGGTCCCAGTAGCTGAAACATCTACCCCCGTGGGCCGCCTTGTAGATGAGTCCTCTTCAAATTCGGAGGACGAGACCCCTGAGGTTGCGGGTACTAGTGGTTATTTAGGGGATGGCCCTGAGTGGGCTCAAGCCGACGCCTTTGGGAGCCCCTTCGTTGATTTTCCGTTGGATTCGAATCTGGATAGTTTAGAGGACTTTGGTGGTTTTCTAGGTTTTCCATCCTTTTTTATTTTTTGTACTCATGTGCGTGATATTTTACTTGGTCGGCTAATCCTTTCTTTATATATTGTGTAGGCATGAACTTCCGAGATTTGATGCGTAGGAGGGATGCTAGTGTTGCTGCTCCGATAGCTCCTCCTCCTCGATCGCCCGTTGGAGCTCCATCTGGACCGGCTCGTGCTCCTACTCCTCCTCCTCCCTCTACTGGTGAATCTAGCCGTCCTACACAAGAGGCCGGGAGAAACAAACGGAAGAGGCCTCTTGTCCCTGATCGAGGTTCAGGCGATCGCGAGAGCTCCGAGTGTAACATCCCGTTACCACCTTTTCACGTATTTCCATGCAACTTTACCGGTTGGGCTGTCTGCGATGCCATTAACATTCAACACTAACAGTGATAAATGCTAAACATTTATCTATTAATTATGGAATATGAAATTTCTTTTTCATTATTCCTTTCATCTGACATCCCCTATTAACCTTTATTTCACTAAGGTAGTACTGTATACATATGTCTGAAATGTAAAAGAGAAGAGACTGTACCTGTCTCATTTAACATGACATGCCTTAGTGCTTTATGCATAGCTATACCCATCTGAGAGCTAATTCTCTCAACTCAGTGTACTTCTTATCTGTGGAGTTAAAACAAAAGGGGTGAGCGATTCATACGCTCAGTAAAGGAAATATATGCTGCTTAAAATAAGCAAAACTACATATCGCAACACATTTATTCTTTTCTTATAATAACCCAGTAGAAAAGAAACATGGATATATAGTAAACAACTCCCTTAAAACACAATTCAAATCACCGACTAACAGTTTACTTTAAAATGTAGTAAACACTATTTAGGATTTCAACAAATCCTCACAGTAAACAGAAATTGGTAAGTTGAGACTAGGCAACAAATAAATCATGCTATCATCGTTCCCCCTCCCCCTTGCGAGAACGGAATCTGCCGCTTTTGGGGTGCACCCGTAGGCCATCGCCCCTCACGGCTAACTCAGATTTATGGCCATAATCTAAAGTGGTTCTCGGGTCCACTTGCCAAGTGACCTCGAGACCGCTGATGACTTGGCGGGTCCATCAGCCCTGTGACGCCCTGAGGTGCACTCTTTGGTCCATCGACCGAGCCACCGCCCCAGGCGGGTCACGCAATAGTAATGCATGAACTAGAGGCCTAACGTCTCAAAATCAAATTATAACTCATGAAAAACCTTTAAGGAATCATTTCTCAATGTTATCATTTTCTTTCCAAAAAGGTTTTAAAACAGCCCGCAATCTCACTGAATTCCATGTGAGAAAGGCACGGGTTAAATTGACTTACCGTGGCTAGTTCGCCCATGGTCAACTCACCCTTTGGTCAACTTGCCCAAAAACATAATGAAAACAATTCATTTTTCGTAAAGAAAATTTGGAAAAGCGAAACCTGTTCGCCATGGTCGATTCGCCCGATATGGTTCGCCCATGACAGTTTGCCCAACGCGGAGAACCAGGGTTCGCCCGCCCTCGTGCTTTTAAAATCCGAAAGCAAACTGGCTCGCCCAGTAATCAACTCGCCAAAAGGTCTCAAATTTCTATTTTGAAAATATTTAAAACGTCTCACTTATTTCCTTTAAGAAATTACTCTTTAAAACTGTTCGCCAGGGTCAGCTCGCCCTTCACGGCTCGCCCCTGACTAGCTCGACAAGACGGTGAACTCGTATTCGCCCGTCACTTAGCTTTTCAAAAGAGAACTATATCTCGTAGATTGCGGTTCGCCCGCCCTTAATTTAAAACAAAGGGCCGCTCGCCCAAACATATTAAAACCAGTTTGCCCGCCCCGAAAACTAGAGACGGTTGTATAAAAATTGTAAAACGGCTTGGCTCGCCCGCCAATACCAATTCACCCGTCATAAAAATACAAGGGCTCGCCCGCCCTGTATCAGTTCACCCAAAACAGTATAGGGGTCGGCTTTTATCTCGCCCGTATCAAGAATAATTATCAAAATAACTTTCCTCAAACAATGCATGTCAGAAAACAAAACATTTAACTTAATGTTTTCATAAAATTTACTCCACAGGACATGCATCACTTCACACACATCTCCCTTACCAGGTTAAACGAAGCCTTGCTTCCTTTTTGCCTTCCGAATC
The DNA here is from genome assembly GCA_031772115.1 of Heritiera littoralis. Taxonomy (NCBI): domain Eukaryota; kingdom Viridiplantae; phylum Streptophyta; class Magnoliopsida; order Malvales; family Malvaceae; genus Heritiera; species Heritiera littoralis. Next base: position 1,257,456 of record JAPDPK010000026.1, on the reverse strand, counting down.
GCATTTACCGAGTTCGTAATTCCCAGCTGCAAATAATTTATAAATTCTATTAATATCATCATTTCATATTGCTTGGCGAGATTGAAATAAATCAAATGACTACTCGCCCAATAGAGCTCCAACTAGTTCGCCCAGACGAGCTCGCCATTTACCAAATGGCTTCCACGTGGTAGTTCGCCCGCCAGCCAATTCACGAGACCTTCATTGGCCTAATTGTGGGAGTTCGCCCACAGCCTCTGCATTTGAGCTCGCCCATGAATTCATTTAACTAGAATTGGGCGTTCTCGCCCATTGAACACAGCTTTACCTTAGCGAGTTCCTTAATATCTACTCGCCTCATTGGCGATTACTAGTTTTCAGCATGGGCGATCACTGTAGTTGCCATTGTCGTCACTTATTCCATTATTTTCCTTGTTTTCATGTTCTCTAAGGATCTAACTAAAACAAGGTTGTGTTCTATGTTGTAAACATATAAGTCTACCCTTGAATATCAAGAACACCACAGAAATATGAAACTCACCTCAATCAACTGCACTTCCAGAACAGATTGCTTTCCATCTCATGTTGGCCTTCCTTTGCCTATTCTTTAGCTTATCCAGTTGAGAAGAAAAGGATTGCAAGCTGGTTTATGTATTTAACCAACTTAAGGTTGGAGTTTAGTAGATTGAACATGGCAGAGAAATGGAAGAAACAGAGAAATGGCTTTCGTGAAGAAGCTGGAGTTGGCTAACTCGATTTTCCTCACTTGTTTCTTCTTATATAGCCCAGCTCATCCAATCCAACTCTACCACCCGTCCCTTATCTGCTTCTTTCATCATTGTTCACGTCCTTCATGCATTTAAGGCATGAAGAAAACTGCAGCTCAAAGTGGCGTGGAAGTCTCCCTTTCACACGCCTTTTTCTTCTGCTGCAGCCTTTGCCTCATTCCTCAACCAATAAGGCTAATTCCCTTATTGACTTTAACTTTTCTTCATTTATTGTCCTCAACCGTATATTTCATAAAGTCAATATTGGCTGCTAGGTTGAATTCTGTTTTCATTTGCCCCTCTATCTGGACGACCACCTTACTCGCCAAATACATTGGCGTTTCCAAGTCCTCGCCACAAGCGGGCCATCACTTATCCACGAAGTTGGCGAACTCAACTACTTGCCAAACAAATAAGGAAAACAATCAACTCGCCACACTAAACCAGTTCACCAGCCATTCAGCTATTCCTTGCCCCTCTGTGTGGCGATCACAAGTTCTCGCACTTTTGGGGCCATCACCAGGCATGGCTCAACTTGCCAACCTTGTCCTGATTCATCTCACACGTTGGCGAACAAGCCTATTCGTCCACGCCCTCGTCTAACTCGCCATCAGCATTGGCGATCACACGTTACCTTGCTCGCTTATTGGCGAGCCGTTTCTTCATGGTACTCGCCCGTCGAGTATTTCACCTAATTGGCTCTGTTCTCGTCTCAAGTTAAGGAACTTTTCACCTTTTTGGAAATTAACATTCATTATTTATTTAATTTCCATTTTCAATTTTATGAGATTAAGGTCTACAGTAGGGTAAAATCAGATCTTACATTTTCTCCCCACCTTAAGAAATTTGGTCCTCCAAATTTCAACCAGACCTATCAGTGAAGAAACTCTGGATAGTTCTTATGCATAAGGCTTTTAAATTTTCAAGTAGCCTTATCCTTAATATTATGCTATCAGTGCACCATAACCATAACATGATCTCAGGTCATAGCACTTTATCACTGCAATTTATCTTTCCTATCCAGAATCCGTACCAATTTCTCAACGTAATTCATGTCCCCTCCAATCTCTAGGACTCATCTCGATTCACGTGAGAAGGATATGGATAGTACTTTTGACAACTCGTGAGGTAGTGCACATCTTTCACCTGATCTAAGATCTCCGACAATCCAATGCATTGGAAACTCAATTTCCCTTTCATTATGCATCCCAATGGTGAGACCTTAATATACATAACATCTTGATGGAGACCCATCAAGCTCACACAGCTCAAGTCATGTTCGTGATGTTCGTGATCCTTTGAGCATCCATGGAGGTCCAATTACAAGAGCTAAATCAAAGATAATGCAACAAGCCTTGGCTAGTTTCTTTAATATTGCTAGAGAGAAAGCCCAACAAAGCTTGAGCATGGAGGATGATAAAGTCTTCTACAACATGATCCAAGCCCAAGTTCAACCTTCTTGAAGACACACACAAGTATTGGGCCGAAATGCAATTAGGCTGGATGCATATTTTATTTAGTTAACGTTGTCTTAATTTAATTTAAGCCCAATTCCTTTTTAAATAATATGTTTTGTAGGACTTCTATTACTTGTTCTGCAAGTTAGGAGAGTAGGATTCCTATTACTTGTTCTGCAAGTTTGCTATTTCCTATTCTACAAGTTAGGAAAGTAGGATTCCTATTACTTGTGCTGCAAGTTGGTTAGTTGCCTATAAATAGTTATGTAACCCTTTGGGGAGAACACAATTGATTTTAGTAATAAAATTGAGAGACTTCTTCTCTTTGGTTCTCTTGAGAACTCTTGAACTTATCAAGGTCTTCCTTGTGGCGTTCTTCTACCTTCCACCAATATATACCATAGGTTCTTGCTTTTCTAAGCAACGGGTCTTGGTCCAATACCATAGGTTCTTGTGTTTATACACAACGGGTCTTGGTTTTATCTCTAATTTTTGTTTTCTTTTGCTGCGTTTTTAACTTGTTCTTGTTTTTCTTCAAGTGTTCTTCATGTTCTTCATTGAACCTCATCTTCTTTCGGTGAGGTCCATATCACCATAGGTTCTTGCTTTTCTAGGCAACGGGTCTTGGTCCAAAACCATAGGTTCTTGTGTTTCTACACAACGGGTCTTGGTTTTAAATCTAATTTTTATTTTCTTTTGCTGCGTTTTTAACTTGTTATTGTTTTTCTTCAAGTGTTCTTCGTCTTCTTCATATGAACCACATCTTCTTTCGGTGAGATTCATATCATTTGGCATCAGAGCTTAGGTTTAATTCGTGGGAGTTTCGTTTTTGTTTTTTTTTCTTTGTCTTCTTGTCTTGGACAAACCTTGATCTTGAATCCTTTTCCAAGCCACCACTAATATTGTTTGTCCCTCAAACCTATTTTCTTTACTTAGCCACCAAGTAAACCCTATCTTGTTCTCCAAGCAACCAAATCCCAAAGGTTTTCTTGCTCACCAAGAAACCTTCAAAGCTCTACATCACATAAAGACTACTTGTTTCACAAGCCACCGTTCCCTCTCATTCCTTGCCACACAAGTTGCTACCGAAACTAGCTTGTTTTTGTCAAAAAGTTGCCTTGTTCCCCAAGTAAACCTCTTCTTATTATTTAGACTTTTTGATTTTTTCTTCATTGTTCGTTTACTTTAGTAAAATATAAAAAAAAGAAAAAAAGAGAAAAAAAGAGAAAAAAAAAGAGAAGAAAAAATCAATTCAAGAGGGGATTTATTACATCGTGTGTAGCAAGTGCAACATCAAAAGCAATTCGTTGAGGTGTGCTTCATCAAAATCTTGAGGTAGTCTTTCTTTCTTGAGCTTTGAGATTTCTTATTTGCCTAATTTGAAAATTCATTGTTACCATTCTACCCTACTGCCTAAAATTACCTTTTTGACCCTACCACATAAAAAGACAAAACTACCCCACATTTGGCTAAAACCCTACCCTAATTAAACACCCCAAAACACGCATATTTCCTTCAAGGTTTAGTTTCATTAGAGTCTTCTTAAGTCTTATTGAGTCTTGCTAAGTCTTGTTGAGTCTTCATTGTTTTGTTTTCCCTTGATTAAAATCTTGTGCTCACCTTGTTTATTGTTGGTTGATAGTTGAATTTCATAAGCTGATTTTTGATTGAGTCTTGAGTTCAATATAGAACCTATAGAGAAAAGTTGTGTGAGGGAAAAAAAGGCAAGAGTATGTGAGTAACATTAGTAGAGAAAAGCCTATTAAAATTGTGTGAAACACGAGTGTGAGTGTTACATTCTTATGTGTATTGAGTGTAAACACGGGAGGTCATACTTGTGAGGTCCTTGTCTTTTACTAACGTTTCTTGCAGGTTGCAATCATGTCTTCTAATAGTGAAAAGCTTGATTTGAGTAAGATTGAGATCATGTTCCTAGCCATGCAACAACAACTTTCGAGGATAGAGTCGAAGTTGATTAAATATGATAAGTTAGAGGAACATGACGTTGCCCTAGCTAAGGTAAACCAAGATAATACTTCTTATGCCTGTGATAATGTTGCTCATAATAAATTGGATAGCAACTACGAAGAAGATTTTGATGATGATTCTATGCTGCCATTAGAGGATGATGAGGATAGTATGGAATTACCCAAGGATGGAAAGGAATCTATAGCATGTCAAACTTTAAGTGTGCTACTGAAAGATGAGGATCAATTGAGATTAAAAGAGAGTGAGAAAAGAATAGTGAGTGAAGCCGAGGCTAAGCAAAAAGAGAAAACAATTGAGATTGAGTGTGATGCTTTAAGCATAGGTATCGAAGTTGTTTTAATGCAGGAGAAGCGCCCCATTGCTTTTTTTAGTGAGAAGTTAAGTGGAGCTGCTCTTAACTATCCTACATATGATAAAGAGATGTATGCATTTGTGAGGGCCTTGGAAACATGGCAACACTATTTATGGCCTAAGGAATTTGTCATCCATATTGATCATGAGTCCTTGAAGCACTTGAAAGGACAAAGCAAGTTGAACAAGCGTCATGCCAAGTGGATGGAGTTCATTGAGACATTTTCATATGTGATCAAATATAAACAAGGTAAAGAAAATGTCATGGCTGATGCATTGTCTCGAAGGTATACTCTAATCACTACTTTTAATGCAAAACTACTTGGATTTGAGTATATTAAAGACTTGTATGCTACTAATAAGGATTTTCGAAATGTGTTCATTGCATGTGAGAAAACTGATTTTGGAAAGTTTTATAGGCATGATGGATTTTTATTTAGGGAAAATAGATTATGTGTGCTTAGGAGTTCTTTAAGAGAATTACTTGTTAGAGAAGCCCATAGTGGTGGATTAATGGGACATTTTGGAGTAAAGAAAACTTTAGATATATTGCATGATCACTTCTTTTGGCCTAACATGAAAAGAGATATTGAAAAATTGTGTGAAAGATGTGTCACTTGTAAACAAGCTAAGTCTATAGTTATGAATCATGGTCTTTATACTCCATTACCTATTCCTACTGCTCCTTGGACTGACATTTCTATGGACTTTGTTTTGGGGTTACCAAGAACAAAGAGAGGTAGAGATTCTGTTTTTGTTGTTGTTGACAGGTTCTCTAAGATGGCTCACTTCATTGCTTGTCATAAGACAGATGATGCAAGTAACATTGCCGATTTATTCTTCAAGGAAATTGTTCGTCTACATGGAGTTCCGAGGACCATTGTTTCCGACCGTGATGTGAAGTTCCTAAGCTACTTTTGGAAAACATTATGGGGAAAGTTAGGAACAAAGCTATTGTTTTCAACTACTTGTCATCCACAAACCGATGGTCAAACTGAAGTAATCAATCGTACTTTGTCTACTTTGTTGAGATCCATTATTCAAAAGAATTTGAAGAATTGGGAAGATTTTTGGCCTCATGTGGAGTTTGCTTACAATAAAAGTGTGCATTCTACTACTAGTTATTCTCCATTTGAAGTTGTCTATGGTTTTAATCCACTCACTCCATTGGATCTTTTACCACTACCTATTGAGGAGAGAGCTAGTTTGGATGGGGAAAAGAAAGCTGATTTTGTTAAGCAACTACATGAGAAGGTACGTCAAAACATTAAGAAGAGGACTGAGCAATATGCTACTCAAGCCAACAAGCATCGCAAGAAAGTTGTCTTTGAACCTGGTGATTGGGTTTGGGTACATATGCATAAAGAGAGATTTCCTGCTCAACGTTGCTCCAAGTTGCAACCTCGAGGAGATGGACCATTCCAAGTGATTGAGAAGATCAATGACAATGCTTATAAATTGGATCTTCCAGGTGAGTATAATGTTAGTGCTACATTTAATGTTTCTGATCTTTCTTCCTTTGATATTGATATAGGTGATTCTGATTTGAGGACAAATCCTTTCGAAGAGAGGGGGAATGATGGAGACCCATCAAGCTCACACAGCTCAAGTCATGTTCGTGATCCTTTGAGCATCCATGGAGGTCCAATTACAAGAGCTAAATCAAAGATAATGCAACAAGCCTTGGCTAGTTTCTTTAATATTGCTAGAAAGAAAGCCCAACAAAGCTTGAGCATGGAGGATGATAAAGTCTTCTACAACATGATCCAAGCCCAAGTTCAACCTTCTTGAAGACACACACAAGTATTGGGCCGAAATGCAATTAGGCTGGATGCATATTTTATTTAGTTAACGTTGTCTTAATTTAATTTAAGCCCAATTCCTTTTTAAATAATATATTTTGTAGGACTTCTATTACTTGTTCTGCAAGTTAGGAGAGTAGGATTCCTATTACTTGTTCTGCAAGTTTGCTATTTCCTATTCTACAAGTTAGGAAAGTAGGATTCCTATTACTTGTGCGGCAAGTTGGCCAGTTGCCTATAAATAGTTATGTAACCCTTTGGGGAGAACACAATTGATTTCAGTAATAAAATTGAGAGACTTCTTCTCTTTGGTTCTCTTGAGAACTCTTGAACTTATCAAGGTCTTCCTTGTGGCGTTCTTCTACCTTCCACCAATATATACCATAGGTTCTTGCTTTTCTAAGCAACGGGTCTTGGTCCAATACCATAGGTTCTTGTGTTTATACACAACGGGTCTTGGTTTTATCTCTAATTTTTGTTTTCTTTTGCTGCGTTTTTAACTTGTTCTTGTTTTTCTTCAAGTGTTCTTCATGTTCTTCATTAAACCTCATCTTCTTTCGGTGAGGTCCATATCACCATAGGTTCTTGCTTTTCTAGGCAACGAGTCTTGGTCCAAAACCATAGGTTCTTGTGTTTCTATACAACGGGTCTTGGTTTTAAATCTAATTTTTATTTTCTTTTACTGCGTTTTTAACTTGTTATTGTTTTTCTTCAAGTGTTCTTCGTCTTCTTCATATGAACCACATCTTCTTTCAGTGAGGTTCATATCACATCTTGTATATCTCAAGAAGTCTGTTCGACCAAATCGAAAACTATTTTCGGTTTCCCATTTTCTCATGCTATCGTGGATTATATCGTCTGCTAAATAATTTCTTCCAAATGTTTTGCCTATACTCTCTTGTGGCCCTTTTATCAACAAACTCTGCCAGGGTAGAGGATTATCCCAAGAGCCTATAAAATCAATCGCACACGCTCACACCATATCCTCGAGCGTCCATCTCATACGCTCGGACTGTCTCTCAGTCTGCGGATAAACGGTGGTGCGAAACTCAATCGGGATCCCATAGCTTCCCGTAATCTCTTTCAACACTGAGATATGAAGCGGGACTCCCTATCACCAATAATGCTCGCTGGAATACTGTAAACCTCATCATTTCCCTGACATATAACCTGGCCAAGGCATTAATTAGCTCAACAAATTCCATAATCAAGGAATGAGTAGACTTCCTCAATATATCCACAACTATCCAGATAGCATTTTACTCTTTTCAAATTTTTACCGAGTATATGAAGTACCTCTAATATAGGTATTTTTCTTCCTTATCACCTTCTTAACTCTTATTTAATCTCGTCTCCAATATGAGACCACGAATATCTTTTTATATTCATCATTGTCTCTAAGAGTACTGCCTGTCTCCATCAATAATCATCCCTTTGGCGCTCTTCCGCGCTTCAGGATTATTCTCTCAAGTGAGTTGGCGACCACCTAGTTCGCCCACATCTCACAACATGTTATCCGGTGTTGAGCGATCACCCCACTCGTGGGTCGCCCATCCCGAATTTTCTCAAGGTCCTGAAGAATCTCGGGCGTCTTTTCTCAAAACCATTTTACACTCCTTCAAGTCTTTTATCATCCTTGAGAGTTAGTAACTCATCTATACCATTTATCACTTATCATCTCATTCAATGCTAGTCGATTATAATTTGGTGACTATCATGTAGATAATTTTAATCATTCGTATGTAATTGTCCCAATAGTCTCTAAAATACCACGCACTCGCTCTCAATATATCCCAGAGCGTCCACACAATGCGCTCGGATATCTATATCAATCTGAGGCAGTGCTAACAGTAAAAATTTGGGAATCCCAAAGCCTCTTGCAATTCTCTCAAAGCATACGGCGAATCAGGGATCCCTATCACAAGTACCCACTCACTGGAACTTCACATATGTCCTCTCTGTTCCACCAATATATATCGACTAAGGCACTTATTACATCCCGAAACCTGATGATGAAGAAGTGAAATAATTTGGTTACTCAATCCATAATCACTTCTATAACATCATGGTTCTTTCGGATTCTGCACCACCTCACAGTGATTGTTTCATAATTAATCTAGGACTGCTTTTCTTTTGCAGACCTTAATATTAGCCACCGATTACGTCTTAGGAAATCATTTTTCCCTCGATAACTTCTCTTACATCAAGTTATCATTTTATCTCTTATTCTCCTAGTACATGTAATGTCACTACTTGTAGAATATACTTTTCCTTACATCTATTTCTGAAATTCAAATTTATTATCATTCAGATTTCATCACCACAATTCTTTTCCTACTTAATATAGTATTTTACTGTTACAATCTCGTAACCATTTCGAATACTTATTCATACATACCCATTCACTTCTACTTCCTCCCAATTAAGCATTAAATCAATAAGGTAGCAAATTCCACAAACTCTTCAACAATTCATTCGTGTTATATGGGTAAAACTCATAAATTTTATACCCCAATAAGCACACTTTAACATGTAAAATCTTTTATTCAGACAATTTTAATGTCCACTTAATCAGTTGAGACCTCACGTCTCTAATATATATATATATATATATATATATATCAATTAGAAACCAATGGTCACTGACTTAACAATAAGGTTTTCTATACCTTATTCAATAATATTGCTGATATCGATATATATGTTTATTCTTTTTAAAATCATCCTTGTTGGCTCTAGGCACACAAATAGGAAGGATACTACAGTCGGCTAGGGATCCAGATAGAATATGATAGGTATTTTAGAATACCATACTTGTTCCGGAACCTAGAAGCAACTGTAGAGAGTATTAATCTCATTGTTTTCAAAACGATAAAATTTTCGTTTTCACCAGTTATTACAAACTAGTTTTATTCTTTACTCATCAATCTCTTGAGTAATTTCTCAAGCTCTACTGATTCACTGGTAAGAGCTTACAACAATTTCTATTTCACTTTACCAACCTCTAAGCTTGTCAACTAAATCTCGATGCCAACCTTATCATTTGGTAATTACGAGACATTTCATTTTCTTGGCGATTACAACTTTTGTTCTGTTCGCCACATTGCTTTGATTCATGTCATATCGTTGGCGATCGCTCTTCTCGCCACATTGTTATGATTTCCACCACAATTTGTTGATCAGATTACTCACCATACTCTTTGGGCGATCATCACTAAAATTATTTGGGCGATCAGGATCCTCGCCCACTTTAGCAATTCATGTTATATTGGAGGACTAATGTTAGTTCTCGCCATCATCTAACTCGCCCACACCGTTGGCGATCATACATTTGCACGCCCATTGGCGAGCTATCCCAATGTAGTTCTCGCCCATCGAGTATTTCACATAAATCTCATCCCGGTTCTATGGATATCGTAACGGACCAGCCCAACCGGCCATGGCAATCCCCTTTTTGGGCCCATCGACAACGATTGCCGTGACAACGCTACTCATCCATACTGTCCTCTTTGGCGATCACCTCGATGCCCGGTTCTTCCAACAGTGCTCGAGCTCGCCTACCTCAAGGTTTTCTTTCCCAGCCACAGACTCAAACACTTGACTTCCTCAAATGTCAAGTTACTACTAATATCCATTCTCCTAAAACATAAGGAGTATATATATAACCAGTATTATCATAATCGATTTTACATCATTTCTCACACAATTCACCTTTTTAAATCCAGACCCCAAAATCCACAACGGGGCTGACTATCTCGCGACCTCTCATAGCTTGTACTCTGGGTCGCCTTACTTATCAATATATCAGTGGTGTCTACAGTAAAGATCATCCTTTACACCACCACATATTATTTCACCATCAATTTGTATTTTAAATCCATTTAATCACTTATGACTTCGAAAGAAAACATGTCAATATAGGGGTATATTCATAAATTCCCCTTTAATTTTCTCTCATCAGTATAATTCCAACACGCGATCTTAGGGCTTATATACTAATATTACCCCTTTTTATCTCAATATCACCATTTCAGGATCTTAGTTCGATATGGACAGAGAAGTCCTGGTGAGGCCCTCACCGAGTTCCTCACTGTACCTTATCAAATAGACCCGTCATTATGATGATAAGATCGCCTATCTCATGCAAAATTTCCGGATTACTATCTCTATTTGTAACCCATAACTAGTCAACTTTCACCATATTCCAACACTTAACTCATTTCACAGTCATTCGACTCCTCTATACATTCAGACTATACAGTACTACAGGGGATGTTAACCTTTCTCAACACTTCCCATGCTAAAGGCATCAACAGACATCAGACCAATCCAAGCTCTGATACCATTAAATCTGTAACATCCCGTTACCACCTTTTCACGTATTTCCATGCAACTTTACCGGTTGGGCTGTCTGCGATGCCATTAACATTCAACACTAACAGTGATAAATGCTAAACATTTATCTATTAATTATGGAATATGAAATTTCTTTTTCATTATTCCTTTCATCTGACATCCCCTATTAACCTTTATTTCACTAAGGTAGTACTGTATACATATGTCTGAAATGTAAAAGAGAAGAGACTGTACCTGTCTCATTTAACGTGACATGCCTTAGTGCTTTATGCATAGCTATACCCATCTGAGAGCTAATTCTCTTAACTCCGTGTACTTCTTATCTGTGGAGTTAAAACAAAAGGGGTGAGCGATTCATACGCTCAGTAAAGGAAATATATGCTGCTTAAAATAAGCAAAACTACATACCGCAACACATTTATTCTTTTCTTATAATAACCCAGTAGAAAAGAAACATGGATATATAGTAAACAACTCCCTTAAAACACAATTCAAATCACCGACTAACAGTTTACTTTAAAATGTAGTAAACACTATTTAGGATTTCAACAAATCCTCACAGTAAACAGAAATTGGTAAGTTGAGACTAGGCAACAAATAAATCATGCTATCATCGATCCCCCTCCCCCTTGCGAGAACGGAATCTGCCGCTTTTGGGGTGCACCCGTAGGCCATCGCCCCTCACGGCTAACTCAGATTTATGGGCATAATCTAAAGTGGTCCTCGGGTCCACTTGCCAAGTGACCTCGAGACCGCTGATGACTTGGCGGGTCCATCAGCCCTGTGACGCCCATGAGGTGCACTCTTTGGTCCATCGACCGAGCCACCGCCCCAGGCGGGTCACGCAATAGTAATGCATGAACTAGAGACCTAACGTCTCAAAATCAAATTATAACTCATGAAAAACCTTTAAGGAATCATTTCTCAATGTTATCATTTTCTTTCCAAAAAGGTTTTAAAACAGCCCGCAATCTCACTGAATTCCATGTGAGAAAGGCACGGGTTAAATTGACTTACCGTGGCTAGTTCGCCCATGGTCAACTCACCTTTTGGTCAACTTGCCCAAAAACATAATGAAAACAATTCATTTTTCGTAAAGAAAATTTGGAAAAGCGAAACCTGTTCGCCATGGTCGATTCGCCCGATATGGTTCGCCCATGACAGTTTGCCCAACGCGGAGAACCAGGGTTCGCCCGCCCTCGTGCTTTTAAAATTCGAAAGCAAACTGGCTCGCCCTCAGTGGCTCGCCCAGTAATCAACTCGCCAAAAGGTCTCAAATTTCTATTTTGAAAATATTTAAAACGTCTCACTTATTTCCTTTAAGAAATTACTCTTTAAAACTGTTCGCCAGGGTCAGCTCGCCCCTGACTAGCTCGACAAGACGGTGAACTCGTATTCGCCCGTCACTTAGCTTTTCAAAAGAGAACTATATCTCGTTGATTGCGGTTCGCCAATATGGCTTAATATGGTTGGCATTCCAAGTATTTGAGATCTTCTTTCCTTGCAAGGTTTCCAAGGTACACGTGCTAGGTCCGACCATCTTTCTGATTCTGTATGGTCCTTCCCAATTAGCCCGGAGCTTTCCATCTTCCTTGTGGGCATTTGTGATCGCTGACTTTCTCAACACCAGGTCTCCTTCTTGCATTTCTCTGTTTTCACCCGTGCATTGTAATAAGTAGCTACCCTCTGTTGGTAAGCAGCTAGTCTCATTTTTGCTTTGTCTCTCAACTCGTTTAGCAGGTCTAGATTCTCTTTTAGTCCTTGAGAATTGAGTTCCTCGATGTAGGGGACTAACCGTGGTTACTCAGCTCCAACTTCTACTGGGATGAGGGCTTAAGTGCCATATACCAAGTTTAACGGTGTTTCACATGTTGACACTTTGCTTGTTGTTCTGTAGGCCCATAAGACACTTGGGAGCTCATCTACCCATGCTCCCTTAGCCTTGTCCAGTCTAGTTTTCAACCCATGCAGTATAGTTCGATTGCTCACCTCTGCCTGCCCATTGGCTTGTGGGTAAGACACAGAAGATATTCTTAGGAGAATCTTCAGGCCACTACAAAAATTACGGAAGGCGTCACAGTCGAACTGCTTTCCATGATCTGCATTTATTACGCGGGGGATACCAAATCTGCAAATTATGTCTTTCCACACCATTGCTTCGACCCTCTTTTCAGATATTGTAGCCAAAGGCTCGGCCTCTATCCATTTGGTAAAGTAATCTGTGGCCACAAGCAGATACTTCCTTTGTCCTGTGCCTAGGGGAAAAGGCCCCAAGATATCGAGTCCCCATTGTGCAAATGGAGTTGGTTGGAGGGTGTTCTGAAGAGCCGTAACAGGCGCGGTAGTTATGGGGGCAAATTTCTGACATTTTTCACATCTTCTCACTTTGTTTGTGGCATCCTTCCTCAGTGTAGGCCAATAAAACCTTGAGCGCAATATTTTCGAGGCCAAGGCTCGAGCCCCCAAATGTTCACCGCATATTCCCTCATGAACTTCAGCTAAGGTGTACTTAGCCTGTTGAGGCCCTAGACACTTCAACAGGGGCATTGTGAATCCTCGTTTATAGAGTTCCCCATTTACCACGGTAAACCTAGCACCTTTTAACTTCAGCCTTCGAGCTTCGTCTCTGTCAGTGGGGAGTGTGCCCCCCAGTATGTAATCTTTGATTGGGCTTCTCCAATCGTCTCCGATTTCAACATCACAGACATCTTCTTCTTCAATGCTTGGTCTAGCGAGGGATTCTATTTTGACCATACCCCCTTTGACCCCTCTTGAAGAAGCCAACTTTGAAAGAGCGTCTGCATGGTTGTTCTCTGTTCGATTTATCTGAGTCAGCTGGAAGCGTTTGAACGACTGTGCCATCAATTGTACCTTTTGTAGATAAGGGACTAAGGCGGGTTCTCTTGCTTCATATTCACCCGAGAACTGGTTTACCACCAATTGTTAATCGCTGTGTGCCATTAAGTTGCTGACTCCTAGTTTCTCAGCGAGTCTCATCCCAGCTATCAAGGCTTCGTACTCGGCTATATTGTTGGAACTTGGAAAATCGAAGCGTAAGGAATACTCATAGGTTTTCCCTTCAGGTGATATTAGCACAATTTCGGCTCCATTGCCGTCCATGTTACGAGCTCCGTCGACATATAATTTCCACCAGACTAACTCTGTTTCCTCTTGGACGTCTCGGCCAGTGCATTCCACAATGAAATCTGCCAATGCTTGACCTTTTATTGCTTGACGAGGTTGGAAGTGGATGTCATATTCACTCAATTCTATAGCCCACTTAATCAGACGTCCGGAGTGTTCTGGTTTCTGCAGTATTTGCCTGAGGGGCTGATCTGTCAAGATAGTCACCGAATGAGCTTGGAAATATGGTCGTAATTTTCGAGTTGCCATCACCAGGGATAAAGCTATTCTTTCAACTAAGGGATATCTTGCCTCGGCATCTAACAAGACTTTGCTTACATAATAAATCGGGCAATCTCTATCCCCATCTTTCCGTAGTAGGACTGCACTTACAACTTTCTCTCCTACACCGAGGTACATAAGGAGGTGGTCTTCGGGATGTGGCCGGGATAACAGGGGCAACTCTTTCAGGTAGTCTTTTAACTTTTCAAAGGCATCGCTGCACTCTTCCGTCCACTTGAAGTTCTTTCCTGCCTTTATTGCCTTGAAAAAAGGTAGACTTCTTTCAGCTGATTTGGACAAGAAGCGACTCAAGGCTGCCATTCTTCCTGTTAGCCGTTGGACTTCTCTTACGGTATTAGGCGGCCTCATGTCCAAAATAGCTTGAACTTTCTCGGGATTAGCCTCTATCCCTCGGTTAGTAATCATGAATCCCAGAAACTTTCCAGATCTCACCCCGAATGAGCATTTGTTGGGATTCAACTTCATCTTGTATTGTCGCAGCACATTGAATACTTTAGTCATTTTCTTGGCATGTGATTCTACTTGTCTGCTTTTAATGATCATATCATCAACATAAGCTTCCATAGTGTTGCCCAACAAGTCTTGGAACACCTTATTTACCATGCGTTGGTAGGTTGCACCTGCGTTTTTCAAACCGAACGGCATCACTTGATAGCAATATGTCCCACTATCGGTAATGAACGAGGTCTTCTCCTCATCATCTGGGTGCATCAAGATTTGGTGGTACCCTGAAAAGGCATCCAAGAAGCTAAGTAGTTCATAACCACAAGTTTCGTCCACCAACTTGTCAATTCGAGGTAGTGGATATGAATCTTTAGGACAAGCTTTATTCAGATCTGTGAAGTCCACACACATTCTCCATTTCCCGTTGGTTTTCTTTACCATCACAACATTAGCCAACCACTTTGGATAATTAACTTCTCTGATAAATCCTGCTTGCAACAACTTCGCTATTTCTTCGTTTATTGCATGTTGCCTCTCAGGAGCAAAATTCCTCTTCTTCTGTTTTATCGGCTTTGCCCCTGAGATTACGTTCAACCGATGGCAAATAACTTTAGGGTCTATTCCAGGCATATCGGCTGGAGTCCATGCAAACACATCACAATTCTCTCTTAAGCATCGGACTATCTCCTTTTTTACTTCTTCAGGCAATTGGCTTCCTACGTACACTATTCTTTCTTCGTCTTTTTCATCCAACCGGATTGCTTCCATTTCCTCATCAGGCTTTGGCTTAGGCTTTTCTTCGATCGTAAGGGTTTCCTTCCTTTGAATCCCTTTACATGTGGTGGATGCAACATTACATGTCCTGGCTTTCTTTTGATCTCCCCGTACTTGTCCGACACCGCGGGGAGTCGGAAACTTCATTAGCAAATAGCAGGGATGCACCACCGCTCTCATGTCATTTAATAATGGCCGTCCGAGGATCATATTGTATGCCACGAAAGTTGATTTCACCACCATAAACAACGCTTGTCGAGTGACACACTTCGAATTTTCCCCCAATGTCACAGGTAGCTGAACTGCTCCCTCTACCTTCACTTTTTCTCCTGAGAAGCCATACAGTGGTGTGGTTACTGGCTTCAGCCTGTCATTGGAGATGTTCATTTTCTCAAAGCAACTCCAATAAATCAAATTCACCGAACTCCCATTATCAACTAAGATGCGACTCACTGGGTGTTTTGCTATTACTGCCGAAATCACCATTGGATCATCATGAGGGATCATTACATCACCTCTGTCAGCTGGCGTGAAGGTGATGGGCTCTTCATCATGCTTTTCCTCCATTACCGAATTAATTTGATAAGCCTGTCGGGCGTAGGTCTATCGAGACGAGGAAGAAGTGCCAGCTAATGATTCACCCCCGGATATCACGTTAATAGTTGGCCCTGTGGGTTCATTGTCTTCCTCTCGATTCCTTCTTTTTACCCTTCTGTCATTATCTCTTCTTTCACCTTCATTTCGTCTAACAGGTCTTCTGTTTTCACTTCTACTATCTCTGAAATTGTTTCCTCTGTTCTGTGCAGGATAGTTACTTCTATCACCTCTCCATATGAAACGGTTTATTTTTCCCTCTCGTGCTAGCTTTTCTAGCTGATTCATCAACTCCTTACACTTCTTAGTTATGTGCCCATGTGCTGAGTGGTAATCGCAATATGACCTTAAATCACGGCCCAAATTCCCGGACGTCTTTGTAGACACCCTATTTTGTCCGGGGTCTTAATTTGTATAAATAATTAATTGGGGTGGGTGACATTTGTATTTTAATTTAATAATTGGGAATTTGGCTAGAATTATATTAGAGTTTTTAGATTTAGAATTAATATTAATTAGGAAATTAATATTAAAATAGGATTTAGGAATTAAAAAAAAAAGAAAAGAAAAGAGAGAGAAAAGATAAAAAGAAATAAAAATAAAATTAATTTTAGGATTAGATAATTAGGATAATTAGATTTTTAGGATAATTATATGGATTAATATTAAATTTGATAGAGTTAGATTAGGATTAACATAAGAATTAAATAGATAAAATATTAAAAGTATGAGATAATTATTAGAATAAGCATAGTCGTATTAGGACTCTAACATATTGGTGGCTATAAAAAGGGATTTAGAGGACAGACAATATATACACAATAAAACACTCAACCTTGACAGAAAATCCTACCGAGCATCATCACCAAACTTGCCCCCATACTGCGGCCATCATCATCTTACACTGATCATCGTTACCCTGTCCATTGTGGATTGGAGTTTGTCGGTTGTATCAATTTCTTGGCTATCAATCGCTGCACCACCGTGAGCAACTCATCGCCAAACGAGCTTGTTCGCTTGTCACGCATCCTGTCTGGTTACTGCTGGGATGTTTGCTGCCACCGCCCCTGTTCCTCACAATTCTTATTATTCACGTGAGCTGTAGTTTGGAAATACAAAGGAAAGCTTGGTTTTTGCCCCTTTACAGGTAAGTAAAAAACGTTTAATTAATGTTAGTGGGTAGTTTATGATTGTTAGGTTATTATATATCTATAATTGGGTATTAATTGTTTATATAATAATTAAATTAATAGTTAATAATTTAACATATAAATAATGTGGTAATAATTTGTACATAAACATTTATTTCAATAATGGCTAATATTTGTTTTAATAAGGTTAAATAATATTAATTTGATAATAATTTGTTAATTAATTCAATAATTTAATAAATCTAATAATTTGGTAAGTTCATGATAGTACTATGTTTAATTGGTTAATAATAAAGAAAAATAATAATTTGTATACTTAAATTGATTGACATATAAAATTAGAAAAAATAATAGAATCATAAAATATGAAGATAAGTTGAGATTACTCCGAGGATGGAATTTCGAGTGTCACGAATGGTTGCCATTTTGGAAATTCCTAGGTGAGGATATTTGCCTTAAATTTTGCCAGCATGATGGAAGATTTAAGGTAAGTGTTCAATATTAATAATCGATATTTATTTCTAAAAACATAAATATATATTAATAATCAATCTCTATTAAAAATAAAATAAACATAAATATTAATAAGAAATTAGGAATAATGATTAAAAAAAATAAAAGAATAATAATAAATTGAGAATAAGTGGAGGTTATCCCGATGATGGAATTATAAGGTGTCACGAATGGCTGACACTTTTAAAATTCTTAGGTGAGATGTTTTCTTTAAATTTCGCCAGCATGATGGAAGATTTAAAGAAAATTTTCAAGAAGAATAATCGACATTTATTTTCAAAAGATAAATAATATTAAAATAAAGATAAAAAATAAAATAAAAAATAAAGGATAATTAAAAAGGAAATAAAAAGAAAATAAGAATAAAAGATGGAAAATAAAATTAAGATATTTCATAAAGATTTAACAAATCCGACGATGGAGCCTCTCTGAGAAAGACGAATGGGATTTCTTGGATACTCTTGAGGTGAGGATGAAATTTAAGAATTCCGCCAGCATGATGGAGAGTTTCTTAGAATTGTCCAATATTTAAATATTTGAATTTGACAAGATTAAAGACCATTTAGTTAAAAATTATTAAAGATATCACAAAATTAGTTGGTACCATTTAGGATGGGCGTTGTGGGGGTGCTAATCCTTCCCTACACGTAACCGTACTCCCGAATCCTAGATTCTTTGAACGCAGACCCTGCCTTATCTTTAGACAAGAATAGGTGACCAATCACACCTTAGGTTTGAATGGTTGGTGGCGACTCCTAGAATTTTAAAGTCTAGCGGTTAGGTTCACGGACCTAGACGTTATGACAGCTTGGCGACTCCACTGGGGACTTTTAGAGAGTCAGGCCAATAGAAAATTTTGTGATTATCTTGAGTTTTTGATTAAATGGTTTTTTGCTATGTTGTATATATTGCTTGTTATGCTATCTTTATTGAGGGGCATTAAAATGGAGTCTTGTTCCTTCACACACACACATCACTTGCATGAGCATGCATGAGCCTTCTACCCAGGCTTCGTCCTTTTTAGGAGGAAGTATAGTAACTACGCTCTCGTGAGGTGGTAACCTCCGCAATGGCTAGCGAAATACTTCCACTCAAATTGAACCTTTCCGTTTGTAGCCTGTGATGGGTGAGGATTGGGTGCCTTACTAGTCTTGTGTGGACAACAGTGAGGAACAATTTGGGAACCTTTAGACCTTGAATTATCCAAGCCTAGCATGTAATAAAACATAAGACCTAGCCTTAGGGTGGAACCATACTAGATTGAAATGTAGACTCAAACCCAAGATAGGACACATGAAGGAATAAGTTTTACTTCCTCCTTTTTACATTGTTTTTCAACAAAAAAAAATCAAAAAATGTATTTTTTTCTTTCTTCCATTTTCAAAAAAAAAAAAAAAAAAAAGAGTTTGTCTGTATCATTGAGTCATGCATAGTTGTGTTTGATTTTGCATCACATAACATATCATTCACGTAAGTTTGCATTTGTCTTATCATGAGTATGAACATGCTCTTGATTGTTAGAAGAGATTGTTAAACCTAAGTGCATTCCATGTGCATTCATTTTTGTGCATAAACATATCATCACATTGAAAATAATTTCAACTTAATTGTGGCATTCAAGGTGTCAAAATTGAATCTACTAGACGGTCCACCCTCCATAAATACCACACAAGGTATCAAGCTCGTATAATGGAAAAGATCAAAATAACAGGATAGAGAAGTTGGAAAGGGAAAATGCGGAGATAAAGGGGCAATTGAGCGAAATTACCCAGTTGCTAAAAGCCATGATTAAAGGAAAGGAGAAGATGGGTAATCAGGAGGAGTCTATCCAAGAACCTCAACAAAGCATGCGAGACAACCCCATTTTTGTTCCTGAAGGAAGTACTGTCAAAGCTCCAACACCTCCACAGATACAAGTTCAAAACCCAGTGGAGGTGCCAAATTTAGATGATCCCACAGAGCTAGAAAAGTTGAAGCATAAGGAAGAATATAGTGGTACTAAAGCCCAGCTGAGCTTGATAGAGGAAAGACTAAGTGCCATGGAAGGAGTTGACTATTTTGGACCCATTGATGCTGAAAGGTTGTGTTTGGTACCGGGTGTTGTCCTTCCACCAAAGTTCAAGGTGCCCGAATTTGAAAAATTCAATGGAACATCGTGCCCAAAGGATCATCTCACCATGTACTGTAGAAAGATGGCGGCGTATGCATGGGATGACAAGCTATTAATTCATGTTTTTCAAGACAGTTTGACTGGGTCAGCTGCTAAGTGGTACAACCAATTGGAAAGGAGCAAAGTTTCTTCTTGGTCTGAATTGGCGAGAGCTTTTATAGCTCAATACAAACATGTGTTGATGTAGCTCCTGACCGCTTATCTCTCCAAGGTATGGAAAAGAAAAAAGATGAGAGCTTCAAAGAATATGCCCAACGATGGAGAGACGTGGCATCACTAGTTCAACCTCCTTTGACTGAGAAGGAAATTACCATGTTCTTTTTGAATACTCTCAAGGCTCCTTACTATGAGCGTATGCTTAGCAGTGTGACCAAGAATTTTGCAGACATGGTGTTGACAGGCGAAGCTATTGAAAATGCCTTTAAGAGTGGTAAGATTGAAGCATCTATGAATGATAGCAAGAGGAATGGGTTTTCAAAGAAGAAGGAAGAAGATGCACAAGCTGTCTCCAATAACTCACGTCGCTCCTATACCTCTTATTCACCTTCAGTGAATTACACTTATTCTCAACCCCACCCACAAACTTATCATCAGAATGCTTACCAACCCATTTCCCATTCACAAGACCCCACTTTTTCACCTAATGACCAAAAGAATACTCGAGCTAGCCGAAATGTCACAATAGACCCTATACCAATGACATACACAGAGTTGTTCCCACAGTTGGTAAGGGGTCACCTTATTGCCCCTGTTTATGTAGAGCCCTTGAAGCCTCCCTACCCAAAGTGGTATGATCCTAACGCAAAGTGTGCTTATCATAATGACAATGTTGGTCACTCTATTGAGAATTGTATGGGCTTGAAGAGGAAAGTCCAAGCACTTGTCAACACTGGAATTTTGAGTTTTGAGGCAAAGAATAACCCAAATATGAAGGATAATCCTCTGCAGATCACACAAGGGGTAGCGGTTAATGCTATGGAAGAAAGTGGATGATATTGATTGATTCACTAACTTGAAGATTATGGTTGTTTCTTTGTTTCTAATTTCATTCATCTTAGGATATTTCAATTTCTTAGGTAATATAGGAGTGCCTAAGCCCAAAAGGCATTAAGATTTTCTTTTATGTATTGGGCCAACTTTCATTATTTTCATTTTCAATAAAGGATTAGTGTGATGCATATTTCTTAATTCCTCATTCCAATCTTGTTCTTTAATGCCAAACACCAATACCCATATTCTCTACTTTGTTACCAAGCTTAAAAGTATCCAAATAATGAACATGATAATGATGATGGCAATGAGTATAAAATTCATTTGAAAGAGTTGCTTTGGTTGGTTGAATGGGTTTCGCCAAGATTGTTCAAGTAAGAAGAGAATAGAAGATATTTGTCTAAAATCTTCACCTATAGAATGTTACGAGTAAAGGTGAATCTCTACATGAAATTCTAATGAGTTTGTCTTTGTTCAATAGATGACCTTTAATGTGAGTACTTGTATTGAGATGAGAAATGGCCTTCTTTCACTACCTTTCAAGCGTGAGTAAAATTATCCATTGATTACCCCTTTTGAGCCTATTATATTCTTTTTGATATAACCTACCAAGAATCACCCTCCACACTGGGGGGCAAAGATAATAGAAGATGAAAGATCAGTGGGGCAAAAAAAAACCCTTTTGTGAAAAAAAAAAAAAAAGAGAATGAAGAAGGAAAGAGGGTTTGAATCAAGAAAGTGAAAACCCTAGTCACATTTGAATAAGAAAGGAGAGAAAAAGCAAATTAGAATGGGGCAAAAGTCAAAATGCCTAAATGATTCATGAAAAATGATTCTTGGTTTGATGAACCCTGAAACACTTATTTTGGGCCTATATTATCCCTTCTTTCATGAACCCTCACCTAGCCTACATTACGTGCCTTAAAAGTCCATTTTGATCAAATATAAGTACTCGCATTGAAGAACCATGTGTTGAATGAAGGTATACTTACACAATGAGATGATGATCCTTTGGATGGAATCAGGAGAAGCAGATCAGGATAAGCTAAAAGATTTCGTCTAGATGGACGAAGTGAGATTCCAAAGACTCTCTTGGATCCATCTGAACATTAAAATTGGGTGAAGAAATATTTGATGTTGGGGCACGAATCAGAATGGAGAACAGATAAGAGAAGCTTCATCAAGGACATCGAAGTTGAAAATGAAGAGAAATGAATAAAAAAGAAAGAAAGAAAAGAAAATGAAAAAGCAGAAAAGAAAAGAAGAAAAAAAAGAGAAAAAAAGAAAAAATGAAAGGAGGATTCAGATCGAAAACCCAAAAAGGGCGATTTGGATCAATGGAGTGCATCTAAGTTGAAAACCTGAAAAGGCAGCTTAGATACCAGAAAAACTGGGTGTCAATGATACCAAGGCAAGAGGATATTTTGATGAACTCAACATGATCAGACAAGATGGATTTTTGAAGGGAATCTTGTATTCATTGATCAAAATTGTTTGAATTGTTATTATTTGGATACTATTACCTAATCCTAAAAATTCTCACTTTTCATTCAAGCCTACTTTCCTTTTAAGCCTGACAATTTCTTGTTAAATCTTTTCAGATAATGAATAATACCATTCCTTTCATTTTCACCTATTATTTCTTTACCTTGAGGGATTGAGAAATTGTATTGCATTGATTTTGAAATTGGAATGATAATGAATGTTTGCTTGGCAAAATATGTGAAAGACTCCTATATTATTTAGGAGAATGAAAGAAAAGGAAACTTGTGAATGAATGGAAATTGGAAATCAAGAAAAACCAATGAATAAGAAAGAATGGATGATGAGGTCTCAGTAAAGATTTTAATGAGCAAATGAGTGACCAGATAGAGAGGAAAGTAAAAAGAAGAATCAAGGGAGAAGATAAGATAAAGAGGGCATGAAGGCAAGAGTTTCATTGGGCAAGAAAAACGGAACGGAAGAAGGAAAATGAGGAAAGAAATAAGAAATAGAAGGACAAGAGGACAGATGAAAGAGAAGAATGCATGAGATGGATTGATAAAGAATAACCTTGTTGTTGCCACAATTGAGCTTGAAATGTTTTTCGAAAAAACATTGCATGGATAGAGTAGATTGCATCATAGAGATAAAATAGATTGCTTGAATGACATTGCATGGATAAAATAGACTGCATTACGTGGATAGAATTGATTGCATCAATAACATTGCATGGATAGACTAGATTGCATGAATGATGTTGCTTGAATAAGATAGCTTACATGAATGACATTGCATGGATAGAACAGGTTGCAATTGCATGGATAAGATAAATTTCCCAAGATTTCAAATTTTAACAAGACACAAAATTTTAGAGGGGTTTCCTAAAATTTCAAAAATTAGACAAGATAGAAGTCTTGGAGGAGTTTCCCAAGATTTCAAATTTTGGACAAGAAAAAGAATTTTAGAGGGGTTTCCTAAAATTCAAAATTTGACAAGAAAATAAGTTTTGGAGGGGTTTCCCAAAATTTCAAAAAAAAAAGGACAAGAAAAAGAATTTTGGAAGGGTTTCCTAAAATTCAAAATTTGACAAGAAAAGAAGTTTTGGAGGGGTTTCCCAAAATTTAAAAAAAGAGAAGAAAAAGAATTTTAGAGGGGTTTCCTAAGATTCAAAATTTGACAAGAAAAGAGATTTTAGAGGGATTTCCTAAAATTTCAAAAATTGGACAAGAATAGAAGTTTTGGAGGGGTTTCCCAAAATTTCAAAATGGGATAAGAAAAGGAATTTTAGAGGGGTTTCCTAAGATTCCAAATTTTTTTTTTACAAGAAAAATTTTAGAGGGGTTTCCTAAAATTTTTTTTAAAAAAAAATCAGCTTTTTTGGACAAGATTTTAAAGTTTGACTGCCTACCTGTTTAGGAGGAGCTTTTGGACAAGATTTAAAGTTTGACTGCCTGCCTGTTTAGGAGGAGCTTTTGGACAAGATTTTAAAGTTTGACTGCTTGCCTGTTTAGGGGGAGCTTTTTAGACAAGATTTTAAAGTTTGACTGCCTTTCTGTTTAGAGGGAGCTTTTTTGAAAAAATAAAAAAATTAAAAAAAAGAAAAAAAAAGGAGAAGTCAGACAAAATAGGTGTCTATGTCTTTGTGCAATTACTGTTTCACAGCAAATGCACAAAGAGGGGCAGCTGTAGACACCCTATTTTGTCCGGGGTCTTAATTTGTATAAATAATTAATTGGGGTGGGTGACATTTGTATTTTAATTTAATAATTGGGAATTTGGCTAGAATTATATTAGAGTTTTTAGATTTAGAATTAATATTAATTAGGAAATTAATATTAAAATAGGATTTAGGAATTAAAAAAAAAAAGAAAAGAAAAGAGAGAGAAAAGATAAAAAGAAATAAAAATAAAATTAATTTTAGGATTAGATAATTAGGATAATTAGATTTTTAGGATAATTATATGGATTAATATTAAATTTGATAGAGTTAGATTAGGATTAACATAAGAATTAAATAGATAAAATATTAAAAGTATGAGATAATTATTAGAATAAGCATAGTCGTATTAGGACTCTAACATATTGGTGGCTATAAAAAGGGATTTAGAGGACAGACAATATATACACAATAAAACACTCAACCTTGACAGAAAATCCTACCGAGCATCATCACCAAACTTGCCCCCATACTGCGGCCATCATCATCTTACACTGATCATCGTTACCCTGTCCATTGTGGATTGGAGTTTGTCGGTTGTATCAATTTCTTGGCTATCAATCGCTGCACCACCGTGAGCAACTCATCGCCAAACGAGCTTGTTCGCTTGTCACGCATCCTGTCTGGTTACTGCTGGGATGTTTGCTGCCACCGCCCCTGTTCCTCACAATTCTTATTATTCACGTGAGCTGTAGTTTGGAAATACAAAGGAAAGCTTGGTTTTTGCCCCTTTACAGGTAAGTAAAAAACGTTTAATTAATGTTAGTGGGTAGTTTATGATTGTTAGGTTATTATATATCTATAATTGGGTATTAATTGTTTATATAATAATTAAATTAATAGTTAATAATTTAACATATAAATAATGTGGTAATAATTTGTACATAAACATTTATTTCAATAATGGCTAATATTTGTTTTAATAAGGTTAAATAATATTAATTTGATAATAATTTGTTAATTAATTCAATAATTTAATAAATCTAATAATTTGGTAAGTTCATGATAGTACTATGTTTAATTGGTTAATAATAAAGAAAAATAATAATTTGTATACTTAAATTGATTGACATATAAAATTAGAAAAAATAATAGAATCATAAAATATGAAGATAAGTTGAGATTACTCCGAGGATGGAATTTCGAGTGTCACGAATGGTTGCCATTTTGGAAATTCCTAGGTGATGATATTTGCCTTAAATTTTGCCAGCATGATGGAAGATTTAAGGTAAGTGTTCAATATTAATAATTGATATTTATTTCTAAAAACATAAATATATATTAATAATCAATCTCTATTAAAAATAAAATAAACATAAATATTAATAAGAAATTAGGAATAATGATTAAAAAAAATAAAAGAATAATAATAAATTGAGAATAAGTGGAGGTTATCCCGATGATGGAATTATAAGGTGTCACGAATGGCTGACACTTTTAAAATTCTTAGGTGATATGTTTTCTTTAAATTTCGCCAGCATGATGGAAGATTTGAAGAAAATTTTCAAGAAGAATAATCGACATTTATTTTCAAAAGATAAATAATATTAAAATAAAAGATAAAAAATAAAATAAAAAATAAAGGATAATTAAAAAGGAAATAAAAAGAAAATAAGAATAAAAGATGGAAAATAAAATTAAGATATTTCATAAATGATTTAACAAATCCGACGATGGAGCCTCTCTGAGAAAGACGAATGGGATTTCTTGGATACTCTTGAGGTGAGGATGAAATTTAAGAAATTCCGCCAGCATGATGGAGAGTTTCTTAGAGATTGTCCAATATTTAAATATTTGAATTTGACAAGATTAAAGACCATTTAATTAAAAATTATTAAAGATATCACAAAATTAGTTGGTACCATCTTAGGATGGGCGCTGTGGGGGTGCCAATCCTTCCCTACACGTAACCGTACTCCCGAATCCTAGATTCTTTGAACGCAGACCCTGCCTTATCTTTAGACAAGAATAGGTGACCAATCACACCTTAGGTTTGAATGGTTGGTGGCGACTCCTAGAATTTTAAAGTCTAGCGGTTAGGTTCACGGACCTAGACGTTATGACAGTCTTCTTCGGAGTCTGTATAAGCCTTGATCCTTCAATGGCTGCCAACACTGAAGCTCAAGATTCGATGAGTGGGGTATAGGAATTGTATTTCAGTGCGAGAGCTTTCTCAAACTTTCTCGGTTGGCTAGAAGATGCTTCAGTGGCCTCTCTTCCTCGTTTCCTCCCGTCCTTGGATTCTCCTATCGTCACCATTTTCATTACTTCCTCTTGGGTTACATATTTATGTGCGCAGGAAAGCAGGTCTGAGATGGTTGTTGGCTGATCTAGCGATAAGGATTCTTGCAATTTTTCAGACCTTGTTCCCTGTAACATGGCTGCCACTGCTATACCGACTTGCAGATCTCGCACCTCCAAAGTAGCATCTCTGAACCGATCCACATAACTTTTTAATGACTCCTTAGCTCCCTGCTTAATAGTGAGCAGGTAGGTTGGTTCCTTCCTTCTCTGACTATTTACCGCAAATGCCTTGAGAAATTCACTCCGCAGTTGGTCGAAAGAGGTAATGGACCCTTCAGGCAGGTTATTAAACCATTTCATTGCATGTCCCGACAGAGTTAAGGAAAAGGCCCGACACATTATCTCGTCTTCCCATCCATGTAACAACATTAGTGCCTCATAGTTTTGCATATGGTCGTAGGGGTCCATTTTTCCGGTGTAGGCGGTCATCTGCTGCATTTTGAACTTTGGGGGCAGAGGTTTTTGCATGATGGTTGTGCAGAACGGTACTCTCCTCCTCTGGCTCTCTTCTGCAGACACTAACTTTTTCTCTTCCAGTACCTGTTCTATCATCTTCTTCATGTCCACGGGGGGAGCGAGCTGATTTCGGGCATGAGACGAATCAGGTAGGTCTCCTACTACTTCCTTGCCCTTAGCTTGAGGTGCGTTTGTTCGTGCCATTTGTGTGCACCACATGGGGTCAAACTCCGATCCAGTTCCCCAAGTGCTTTGATCTTCGACCCCGTTCTTTCCAGCACCTCCAATACCATGGTCTAAGTTAGCACCATCAAAATTCGACAAGTCATGGTGGTGGGCGGTAGACCCTGTCGCCCGGTCAGGATCCTGTCGCCCAGACATCTGCCGCCCTACATGTGGAACCTGTCGCCTGAGCCCTGTCGCAGGCTATAATTCTACTGCTTCTTCATTCTCTCGCTGGGTTCCTGCGACAGGCCTCCCACTGCCCTGTCACCTAACCACTGGCTCGGGCTCAAAACCAAATGCTTCCTCAGTCTCTCGCTGGGTGTCTGCGACAGGCCTGCCGCTACCATGTCCTGTCGCACCCTGATGAGTGTCGTGTTCTTCAACCGGGGGGACCTCTCGCCGACGAGAGGGGTCTGCCGCTGTCGTTTCCTCCTGTCGCCCAAACATCTGCGGCGGGACACCTCTATTTGTTCCTCCTACTAAGTTCTGCACGGCAGGCGGCAGATCCAACGTCGGGAGAACTCCTTGGAATAGATCCACCATGGCTCGCAGCGCCTGGGTTGTTTCTTCGCTCTGTCGCCTCAGAGTTTCGAATTCTGCCACCGACACAGTAATTCTTTCTTCCTCCCTATTCACCTGGTTTGTCTGGCGAATCTGTTGTTCAGGGGAACTCACAGAGTTTTCCTCACTTCCAGCCCTTGCGTTTGTAGATCTTGTTCTCACCATCTTAGAAAATCTTGGCTTTTTATACGTTTCCCACGGACGGCGCCAATTGTTGTTGCACAAAACAACAATAAAGATATGCTGACGTCGATATTCGTACTTAGTCTCCACGCGTCTCCAAGAAGCTTCTGTAAAACAAGAAAAGTCAGAGAGACGCAGGGGTGGCTCCCTGCGTAGGCACTCCGATGCTTAAGTCAGCAAAAAGGTCTTAGGTATTGGGAAGCGTAAAAGCCAGTAGTCAAAAATTAGAGAATAAAGTTGTACCTGGGGGCCTATTTATAGGCCATGATTCTAGGTTAATTTCTGAGGATGAGTCCTTTTCTTACTGAGAGTTTGTGTCCTGATGTGACACAAGTTCCTTGAAAATCGGGAGCTTCTGGAGCCTGTCGCCGGCGAGGGACTTGTAGCACGTGGCACGTTGTGGCGTCAGGGGCCTGTCGCTAGCCGGAGCCGAAACCGTGCGCCACGTGTCGCCCTATGACTGGAAGCGACGGACTGGGGAATCTGTTTCCCGCGGGTAGGATATGCGTGCCATGTGTCGCGTTATGATTGCAGGCGACAGACTACGAGTCTATCGATAGCCGACAGGTATGAAGGCGTACTTCTACCTGTTTCGCCGAACGCCACGTGGGGGCAAAGGCCTGTCGCCCAGCGACAGGTGACACGCTATGCCTCTGTCGCCGAAGGACACGTGGACCAGTGAATCTTTGCCATGTGGAAATCTCTGACATTATTGGGCCTGGTCTAACACGGGTAGACTTTGTCATATCATTATTTTTCACAAAAAATGAAATCACAAATCATACACGTAAATGGTAATAGATGAAAGAGTTTTGATAAACAATTAAAAGGAGAATAATTAGTTCAATCAATTTATATAATCATTGTATTAAAATGCTTTCTTCTCTTTATTCATATGTCGGCTTATTTTATCAGTTAACAAAGATACAATAAAAATGCAGCTACATTTACAAAAATTTTGCACTCAATTAGTATATAATGATAAAAATAAAACTTCTTGACATTATAAATTGTTTACAATAAATGTAGAATCAGATGAAATTTTGGAGTAAAAAAATATAAATAATATTGGTAGGTAAGTTGGTCCTACAGAACTCAAATTAAGTTATTCTCCTTCAAGAACCTAGCATGTGAAAATAGTTGGAAAACCAAACTGCTTTCAATTTATTATAAAATTAACGGCTAGTGGTATAATAAACTTCTACAGACAAAGAAAAATCTCAAATTCTCAATTGTGATTTCCTGCTCAACCTTGCGCGTTTGTTCTCAGATCATAATTAGCTTTAAAAAAATTGATTTTATAGGTGTGACACTTGACATTTAATATAATCATTTTTATATAATTAATAAGATGGTAATTATAATAAAACCACGTTTTCATGAAGAGTAAAGCTTTTTAATAAATAATCTTTTTAGCATTGGCGTTCTCCATTAAGTTTCACAAAGAATATTAATGCAATAAAATAATGACAAAGGCTCCAACCCCCTTTATTTCACTATAAATTTCATGCAAAAGTGTGGGTTTATTCTAATCAAAACAGAAGTACATTGCCATCGATTCAAGCTATGGCTTCCACTTTCATATCCCCATCAACTCCCACCACCATTCCCAAATCCTCCATTCAAACTTCATTCTTTCCAAAAACATCTCAGCTTTCCATATTTAAGAAGAAAAAGCCATGCTATTCTGCCAACAGTAAAGTAGTGTCATGCAAAGCCACGAGTGGGAACAAAAACCAGCCCGCTCCGGGTTCCAGAAACAATGGAGATTCTTCACTTAATAGGTTTGATAGAAGGGATATGCTTATTGGCCTCGGAGGTCTCTATGGTGCAACCAACCTTGTCTATGACCCATTTGCATTGGCAGCCCCAGTGGCAGCCCCTGACTTGACCCTTTGCGGGGATGCAACTATTAAGGGCACAGAGACTATCTATTGCTGCCCGCCATCAAGTGCGAAGGTCATAGATTTCAAACCACCTCACTTTAACAAGTTACGCTACAGGCGTGCTGCGCATTCAGTTGATCCCGAGTACTTAGCTAAATTTACCAAGGCCATGGAGCTGATGAAAGCTCTTCCTGCCGATGATCCACGTAGTTTCACGCAACAAGCCAATGTTCATTGTGCGTATTGCAATGGGGCTTACGAGCAAGTTGGGTTTCCCGATCAAGATCATATTCAAGTTCATTTCTCATGGCTCTTCTTCCCATTCCATAGGCTATACCTCTATTTCTATGAAAGGATTTTGGGCAAGTTGATTGGTGATCCAAATTTCGCCATGCCATTTTGGAACTGGGATGCTCCTGATGGCATGACTATACCTGCAATATACGCAGACCCTACTTCTCCACTCTATGATGAAAAGCGCAGCGTGCTCCACCAGCCGCCAACTTTGGTTGATCTTGATTACGCTGGAACTGAAGTAGAATCAACAAAAGAAGAACAAATAACAAGTAATCTCAGCGTCATGTACAGGCAGATGGTGAATAATAAGACCCCTACTCTTTTCCATGGAGCAGCGTACCGAGCTGGTGATAAATCCAGTCCAGGAATGGGTGCCATTGAGAACGTTCCTCATACGCCGATCCATAGGTGGTGTGGAGACAAAAGACAACCACATTCAGAAGACATGGGGAATTTCTATTCTGCAGGCAGAGACCCATTGTTCTACGCTCATCACTCCAACGTTGACCGAATGTGGTCGATTTGGAAGTCCTTACCAGGACGGAAGCGCAATGATTTCAGTGACCCAGATTGGCTTGATGCCTCGTTTGTTTTCTATGATGAGAACGCAAATCTTGTTCGTGCTAAGGTTCGTGATTGCCTTGACACTAGAACTCTGGGATACGACTATGAAAGAGTTGATATTCCATGGCTAAAAACTAAGCCAAGTCCTAGAAAGTTTAGCGGGAGAGGAAAAAGGCATCACCATCATGGTCACGCAAATGCAGCTGAAACAAAGAATAAAAACGTTGTACGCAATGCATTCCCTATAGTTTTAGACAAAATAGTGAGCATTGAG
This sequence comes from Heritiera littoralis, assembly GCA_031772115.1. Lineage (NCBI taxonomy): Eukaryota > Viridiplantae > Streptophyta > Magnoliopsida > Malvales > Malvaceae > Heritiera > Heritiera littoralis. The sequence continues at coordinate 1,226,744 of JAPDPK010000026.1, read as the reverse complement.
GTTCCAAGGCCGAAGAAATCAAGGACAAAGTTTGAAAAGGAAGAAGAAGAAGAAGTATTGGTGCTACAAAGCATTCAGCTCGACAAAGATGTTCCGGTGAAATTTGATGTGTACATCAACGATGAGGATGATGAGACACCTACTGGACCACAGGATTCGGAGTTTGCCGGAAGCTTCACCAATCTCCCGCATAACCATCATGGGAAGCAAAGGTTGGAGACAAACTTAACTTTGCCACTATCAGATATTTTGGAGGATTTGGATGTTGAAGGTGATGATAATATTGTGGTGACTTTGGTGCCTAAAGAAGGGAAGGGTCTTGTTACCATTGGTAACATTAAGATCGACTATATCCGAGAATGATCAGTCAACTGTTTGCTTCTTCCGCTGCTTCCCTAGCTACTTCGAGAAAGTATTTTGCTTGATCCTTGTGTCCTTGAATCGATGGATCCATCGCTTTGTCCTTTGTTGTTTTTATGCGTGCCAAATTTCAAATAAGGCCAATATGTCTATGACCATTGAACCTTATATGGCATGCTTTGTGTAAGGAATTTTGTCATACATGTATTATGTGTATGCTTTTAGGATGAATGGACGAGAGATGGTTATTTTTCCTGTTTAATGATGAATAAGAAACTTCTAACTTTGTTAAGGAACTTGTTCATATTTTTTCTTTACTACTAGTTACATAAATTAAGAGAAAAATTAATGTGAATTTGAAACTTAATTCAATTAGTTCATGCTATTTTTTTAAGAGAGAGTTTCAAAATTTAAAGAAGTCTTTTCAAAATTGAAAGCTCTTCTTTTTGTGTTTGCCCACCTACTGTTAGAGATTTTGTTTATGATGCCTCAATCCCACATCGAAAGATTGTAAGATTATGCAATGTTATATATGTAGAGATTTTAACTCATACTTGAAAGACATCTTTTGTGAGACAAAACCGTGAGACTTTTAAATCAAAGTGGATAATACATAATAAGTTGGGTGTAGATGTGGACCAAAGACCCAGATTTACTTGTACATATATAAAGAGCTAGAAGTCCAAATTTGTTTATATATCTATAAAGGACTGGAGGTCCAATGTTAGTTTGCTTGTATAAAGGAATTGTCTATGTTTGCTTATATATAATGCGCCAAAGCCCCTAATTTGGCTAGTTTGTGTATATATAAAGTGCAAGAGGCACTTAAATAAAAAAAAAAAGTGCAAGAGGCACAAATGTGCTTGTATATATGAAGGGCCGAGGCCCAAATTTGCTTATACATTTACAAAGGACCATATACTTAGATTTGGCTTTCTTGTACATATATAGAGCTAGAAGCTCTAATTTTCTTTTATATATATAAAATGCCAAAGGCTTAGATTTGCTTATATATAAGGCCCTTGATTTGGCTAGCTTGTTTATATATAAAGTGCAAGAGGCACAAATGCGCTTGTTTATGTAAAGGGTCGAGGTCCAAATTTGTTTATATATTTACAAAGGACTACAAACCTAGATTTAGCTTTCTTGTAAATATATATAGGGTTAGAGGCTTAAATTTTCTTTTATATATATATATATATATATATATATATATATATATATAAAAGACTAGAAGCTCGAATTTTCTTATATATATAACACACCAGTGGCACAAATTTGAATATATATATATATATATATATATATATATATATATATAAAAGGTTAGAGGACCAGATTTGCTACTAATATAAAAGAGTTTATATATGATGCATTGACAGTGTATAATTTCTATACACTATCCATGCATTATAAATTGACACATCATCAATATGCAAACTAAAAATATGCTATGCCCTTAAAAATAAATACAAATAAATATTTTTCAATTTGCTCATAAGAGCTTATTGATAAGGTGTTAACCTCTTGTGCACTGACAATGTATAGAGATTATATATTGTCAGTGCATCATATATAAATCCACATAAAAAAATAGTTCAGATACTCAAAAAATTGGCTTACTTGTAAACATATTAATGGTTAAATGTCCAAATTTTCTTGTATATATATAAAAAACTATAATATTAGATTTGTTCGTATATATATAAATATAATGGGTCAAAGGCCCATATTTATTTTTATATATGTAAAGGACCAGATTCGGTTGTATATACAAATAGACCATCGAAATTTCTTAAAATAAAAATGCATCCGTACATGCACAAAAGTCCTTGGAATGAGAAGAAAGCATTAAAAGGAGAGGGCTTAAATCAGATGGAAGCATCAAGCATGTGGGGCGTGATAAATTCCAAGCTAGCTGCAGCCTGCGGGCAACTCGAGAGTGAATAGCGTAAGAAAGATGATAATTGTATGGTGGATGAGGTACGGTGTGCGACCCACAAACCTTGGCATTTATTTACACTCTCATGGCCGTGGAGTTTGCTGGTTTCTTTAAAGCCTGTTTCAAGCTCCTGAAGCAGTTTTAATTTCCTAGTGCGTCAAATTCACAACTCGAACAAGAGTAGTATTAATTATTTTACAAAGCCTTCGAAACTTTGATTCATTTTCTCTTGCAATATGTATTATATACTATAATTTACATAGGTATTATAATTACTGGTGTTGAGGATCTGTCTCGATTTCGTGAGCCAGTTCTCGGGTCAGCTTGTCTGCACGATCGTCATGTCCTCCGGCAAATGTATAAACCCGGAACGCAAACTGGAAAGCCCTCCATAGCATTTTAGCGCACCCCTTCTTTCGTGCTTCAGCTTTGGTTTTGGACACTTCATTCTCTGCCAACTTTGCTTCTCTTCTCTCCTGAAAATCCAATTATAATTTGCCAGGCAATTAACAAAAAGCTTCAAATTGATTGGGAGTTGAGAAGTAGTTATATATATGAGGTAAATTTTGAATCTATTTACCTTCATTGCCAACTCCATGCAGTTGGAGGAAACATCAACTATAGCTTCTTTGATTCGTACAAGAATTTGGAAGTCAAAATCGATATTGTGGCTACTAAATTTCTTGGATTCTTCATCTTTAGTTCGCTCCAGGGAATCTAATTCCCCTTTGATCTGTCAGTAATTAGTATTAAGTTATTCATTTGTTTAGTTGTGGAGATGCCTGCGAAGGTAATTATCAGAATGATATTACCGGCCATCTTATGGTTATCCAAGAGCCAAATCATACCTTGTTGAAGTAACGCTCGACCTTGTCAATAAGCTGTGCCAAAGGAGGCTCAATCTTCCAGTTTTGTAGTTCAGTAATCATGGAATCTAACTTCGAGTAAAGTGCAGATGCTGTCCTTAAAGCTTCCAACTTTTTTGTAGGGAAGCCTTCAAACCTTGCTAGAACCTGCAATCAAAAACATTTGGAGGTTAAACAACGGTTCATGAAGTAATAGAAACATCATTATAATAGGGCAACATTAACCTGAGTTTCATCTGTTAAGTTCTCGAGAATGGATTCCACATGTTTGTGGAACGTGAGCAGCTCAGTCATGTCCTTTGTATTGAATGTGCTGATGGCAGTTTTGAGCTCAGTGATTGATTTTGCATATTTCTCTACATCTTCTTCGATTTGCTGGAAGTAAGATGATCTGAGTCCGAAAAAGAATAAAGAATATGGCGAGTCACTTAATTCACAAACGTCCCTATATTCTTAGAACAAAAATTCACTAGAATAAGGTTCAGGTGCCTATTATTTATTAGAGTGCTGTGAGAAACATACCTTTTTGTCATCTCTGCTAATGCATCAGCCATCCCTTGTTTCCCACTGGCGCTACTTCCAACCCCACTCTTTTTTCCATTAGAGGATTTTCCTTGCATAGGTAATCCTTCTACTTTGCCCTTAAGAACCCGATATAGATTTCCCATATGACTTGATCTCTTCAATTTAGTATTTGCTTTCTTGGGGCGCAAGGATTTTGCTGCACCAGGTGGAGGAGGTGGTGGAGCAGCTCCATTCGCCTGTGACATGGGTGGTGGTGGTGGCAATGGTCCTGATCCTTTTTGAAGCATCATTGGTGGTGGAGGTGGTGGTATTCCTGATGCACTTACAGGAGGAGGTGACGGTGGCAATGGTCCTGATCCTTTTCGAAGCATCATGGGTGGTGGAGGTGGTGGCATTCCTAAAGCACTTCCAGAAGGAGGAGGTGGTGGTGGTGGTGGATTAAGTGGTGCCCCTGTTGCCACTACTTTTGACTGCAATGGGGCTGGAGGCGGTGGTGGAAGGGGTGCTCCTGTTGCCACTACTTTTGACTGCAATGAAGCTGGAGGCGGTGGTAGAAGGGGTGCTCCTGCAGCCACTACATTTGACTTCAATGGGGCTGCAGGTGGTGGTGGAAGCGGAGCTCCTGTTGCCACTACATTTGACTTCAATGGGGCTGCAGGTGGTGGTGTTGGCGGCATTGGTATCTCACTTGCTGCTGTATTTGTGACCTTTGAAACTGGTGAGTAAAACTGTGGTTCTGTTGCTACTAATATTTGTTGTGCAGCTTCTACATTTACTTGCAGCATTGGGGGAGGTGGAGGGGGCGATGGTGTTCCACTTGATACTACATTTGGCAGCAAGAATGGTGGTGGTAGTGGCGGTGGTGGTGGTGGAAGGGTTCTTTTGTCTATTTCCATAGCTGTTGACAGCTTTGCTGGCTGTGATGGTGAAGCTGGCGACAAAACTTCTGCTGGTGTTGATGGTGGCGAAGGTGATTTTTCTGCAGCTACTTCTATGACTCTTGACAACTCAGGAGATTGCTCTGGTGGTGATGATGGAGTTGTTGGTGCTACATTTGCAGAGAACTTTGATGATGCTGTTTTGCTTCCATTGGTAGTTCTATCACCAGATGCATTGTCAGAATCACAAAGTGGATCCTCTAATGTCTCATTTTGAGAAGTGGAATCTCTGGTTTCATCAACAACTGATGCTTCTATCATTGAACCAATACCTTTTGCTTCTTCCTTTTGTTCCTCAATCACAATCTTCTTATGGCTCAAACAGCTGGGAACCTGGCCACCAACTTTAGGAAGCGAGTGCATTGTGAGTCGCTTCACATCAATGGGATTCAATTTCCCCACCGCTTGAACCCTGAGAGACAACATAAGAGGTGAGGAATAAGGAGATCTTGGAGAACCATTCATCAACTCAGGAAGCACTGAAGTTGGTGTCACTGGGGAAGGGCAGCTGGAGCTGTTATCTGAATAAGAATCCTTCAAGACCTTTCCGAATGTCTTAGCCTGGGGACTGAAATCTTTGTTTTCCTCATCTTCATCCATCATGTCAAATTTCTCTCTTGCTATTTTAATCAAGCCATTGAGTGTCGCCAGAGCAATTTCAACTGCCAAAGGTAAATGGGGAAAGTTTTCTTGGCTTTTTATCAGATTCAAACAAAGACACTGTAGAAATGTTTGAGAAAATTTACAACATACCGAGTTTATCAACCTTTTTGCATTTGTCATTCTCATATATATCATATTTACATTTGTCTATCCACTCATCCTTCATCTTTGATGTGTTTCCAAGGTCTTGTAATGCCTTGCAAAAGTAAATCAGCACCTGTTTAGGCATACATGCAGATTGTTAGCATAGGATTTATCTTGAAGTTATGCTCGAATCCAAAGGGCTACTTTTAGGCAAACCTTATCAAGAGGTAATCCTTTCAATTCCGACCCGCGGAAGTTTGGAATGCTTTCAGGGTAGAACTTATGGAGATCTTTCATTGTGGCTAGCAGCATCTGCAGAAAGAAATATTGGAAGATAAAAACTATTGACACAAGCTTAAGTGAAGGATTTCTGCTGCTCTGAAAGAGTTGCTAAAGAAGAATAAAACCTGATCTGTGGAAACAGCGGTACTACCAGGTGGTAGATCAATGATGTCTCTGAAGGTTATAATTTTTTTCCTAAGCTCCATCATCAGGATGAAATCGCATGCTGATTGAGCTGAACTATCCTTCCTGGAGCCTCTCATTTCCTTCTGATTCTTCCATACCTTGGATATCTGAGAGGCTTTGAGTCCCTGCACAGGTTCAAATTTTCTTTCAGGATTGCTAACAACAGAGAACTAATTAACCAACATTCCTGACGGACTAATCTTTCAAAATGACGCATTATTTATAAAGTATGTTATACCATTAGAATTCTAATTCATCATGATTCTTAACCAGTCAGAAGCTTTCATGGAATTGCATTTCCTGCTGCAATTTCCAGGTTCTGATCTATGCCTTCTAAAATGGTATGCAGTTCTTAATATCCAGGTTCAGATATGTTGTTATTGACTTGTGTATTAAGATGATAGTTTTGCAGATTCAACATAATATTAATTTCCTTCAAACTAGACAAAGAATAATTAAGGAAATGCAAGAGAGAAATTTCAAACATTACCTGGACATTTTTTAATGGTTTGCGACCAAATAACATTGGTGCCAAACCACAGCAAATTGCTGGCATGATCACCAAAACGCCGACCAAAATTTTAAGGCTTCAATGGAAAAATGATGGTGATATTGATGTTGGATAACCATTAAAAAATATATATACTTACATGAAAGCAACAAAAGAAGAAGTATTCCAAGATTTTGTGCAAAAACAAACAAAAAAGAAATATTCAGAAATCCAGTTGGGCCGTTCATAAGAAGAACTTTGATATCAAGCAACGCGTTAGGCAGCAGCCCGGATTTGTGGCCTGAAACAAAAATCCTTAAATGACAAAGACAAACAATTGCTCTAACATTTTGGAACTTTCTCTAAAAAGAGAAGTCGAGGATAGAAAAATGAAACAGTGGCTTATTTATGGAGGGCACCCCCTTGTCGTTTAAGGTATCCCTGTCTTCTAAGCCTAGGTTGTTTGTTTGTGACCTTCCCGGTTTAGTGTCTGTGTTTTTAGAGTTAGTTTTCAACCTCTAACAAAATTTTGACAATGGGTTTAAATTTGGATGGTCGCCAGTTAAACTACAAAAGCTCTTCACTTCTGTAAGATTGTGAGTTGGTGTCCTGATCTTTCTTCGTGTTTCTCAATTTTACAAAATTTAAATCACCTTTACTCTTTTGAACAGAACAAGTTCCATAGTTGATCAACTATAATTTTATGAGTTTTTAAAATATTTAAAAAAGAACAAAAGAAATAACAAAACCCTAGTATTTTTTTAGTTATACTTGTGTCACATTATGTATTTATTCGTGCCGTTTTTATTTTGTGTCATGATGTCGCGTTTAGAATTGTCAAGTACTTAATTGCATTGTCTAATTTGAGAATATGTTTTGCTAAATGCAAAAGAAATTAGCCTGCCCTCTTCTTTTAAGACGGTATGCAAATGCTAGAAACCATCATTGAGTACATCATTTTTAGATAAACTGATTTGAAGAACTTTGGCATGGCATCCAAGTTTTACACCTTTAGATATAGAATCTTGTTTAAAATTAGTCCTTCAGGATTTAGTTTGTTTTACTAATCAAATAACCATGGCAATATAACAGTGAAAATGATTGTGAAGGATTCATGATCGACTTATGTTACTTGAGGACAAAGACAACTAATCCTGACGATTTTAGGCTTGTCTTTACTAATTTTAGGTTTTGGTCGTTAGGCAAAGACAGTAACATGCTGTATACCCTATTAGCCAGATCCTTTTCCTTTAACCTCCTTAATTCAGTTGAGGTGACATGCTAAAATTAGCTGTAAGAATTGGCAAAATGGGTTGTTGAAATCCAAGGCAATCACTGATTATCATGAATTATATGTCTGCGAAGTCTTAAGCATACAAAGGAAAGAAACCATTTGTTTCCATAACAACGACTGACATTCAGAAACAGTTGAAACCAATTGAGGGGTGAAAAAGAAACATATGAATTTAAGGGTTAGATATCATCAAAGTGGATTTCAACCATTCAGAAGATCAAGCATCTTTAAGGCTTCTTTCTTAAGCCGCACTGAGTTTGACAGAACTCACCATGCTTGTTGTTTGAGATGTGGAAAATGAGAGAGATTTGAATCAAATATTACATATTTACAAAATTATTCATCATATTTAAATTTTACTTTACATCTTAATTTACATAGGTTATAATAATAAAAGAATATAATTTTTTATTTTTGTAATAATAAAAGAATAAAACTCTATGCAAAGAAAATTACATTTCTTTCCCAATCACGCATGTTAGTGAAAGTTCTTTTTTAATCCTTCTACATTATTTCTCTTCTAATTTTTCATCTTTTTATTTTTAAATCCACCCCTCCAATCAAGGCCTTAGTCTTGAAGCATTTTCAAATTGTTCTCTTTTAAAGCTTTCACCCTCTAATGAACTGTAGCTTGTCAGAAGCCACCATCAGATTGCATTGCAAGGTAAATTTATCAGAATCCAAGAAATGCAATGACTAAATTCCTGATTTCCCAGATGATTAACCAAATCAATAGAAAACGTGAGTATTGGAGATAAATTGGCATCAAATTGATTTTGTTAATACATGGAAATCCAATCATAGATGTAAAGAGATAAGAACCATGGCACATACAGAGAAATTTGATTTCATTCTCACTGAAATTAAATTTCAACACCGATGAAAAGGAAAAAGAAGAAACGAATCAAGAATCAGCTGCAAATAATCTGTCAAAGGTAGCTTTGGTGAACGAGGGTGTACCAGGGGCCGGTGGCTGCAGAGTAAGCGAATACCCACCTTTTGAAATCTGATCTCTTGCAAATTTGAGGTGAGAAATGAAGGGTTCAAAGAGCCCAGAAGCGAGTTTCTCATTCTTTCCCTTGCAGAAAAGCCCAGATCAAATCTTCAAAACCCACAAAAAGAAAGAACACAGAGTTCAGTTCAGTCAATTCATTGCATTAAAGTGTAAGCGGTAAATTGTATAGTTTACTTAGCTCGAGTTGGAGTGAGTTGAAACAGAGCATGATCAAGGAGAGTTGTTGAGTCCATCGTTAGAGAACTCGAACAAAAGGCATGATAATTCTGGGAGCTTGACTAACGTGAGTGGAAGCTTTGGGTTTCGTTTTGACTTTTTTGGGAAAGTGTTGGCAACAATATTGTCAAAGATGAAGATTTTGTTGGTAAGAATGAACAACTGTACATGAATAAGAATGAAAGAGAAAGCAACGAGAGTGAGAGGGAAAGCCAGCTGAAGATGACGATTCAATCAACAAAGAAAGAAAAGATAAAGATGATCTTCGAATTAATTAAGATTTTCTAGAAAAAAAAGACAACAGAAAATTTTTTTGATCGTGAGATAACAGACATAATAAAAATCAAAGATGATATGCACCATGGAAAAAGAGCATTATCAAGCAAATGGTAACTCAATTTCAATCAACTTTCAATTTTCCATTTCGCGTGAAGGGGTGTTGAAAGTGAAATTTAAAATAGAAGGTTGAAATTTGTAAAATTGGGTGGAAGGTTTTAATGATTGACAGCTTGCTGGGCAATTAGAATTCGGCCGCCAAAAGTTTCCAAGAAAAGGTTACACCGACTGACTTCCTTTTTATTTATCATAGCAATGCAGATGTTTCTTTCATCCAAGGGAAGTTTTTGATTTGAATTTTAGATTCGAAAAAGATGAGATTAAATGCTCTCTTTTTTGTCTTTTAAGTGTTTGTCAAATTCAATTGTTCCGTGGATGAATTGAAACTTGCCAAAAGTCAATTATAATGTCCCATCTTAAACATTTGACATAGGAACTTAGTAGAAATTTCATTTGAAATTTATGCCAAGAAATATAAAGATTCCCAAACAGAAAATGAAATTCCCTTCTTCATATATTTATTCGGTGCCAATTGTGAGACAGCTAGATGTCAAACCTTTGCTAGAAATAATGATATTTTCCAATTAAGATTTAGTATCACTCCCTCTATTATTTCCATATATTATTAAATTATATTACATGTAGGGTTTAAAGGGGACAGTCAAGCGCGTGCACATATATATACTTTATAAAGAATAAGCCAAAAATATCTTCTGCAATTTGAATTTTGCCCAACAATATATATTGCAAACTTTATCGTGATTCTTTCACAAAAAAATCCCATTTCCCTGCAATTTCAGCATGCCCCAAGTTGATTTTTTTTTTTGCATATATATATATATATATATATATATAATATATATCTTCTCTAATACTTTGTAACCCAAATTGATGTGCAGTTTATAGTCACATTAATCTTCTAGTAATTGATTTTCTAACATAAGAATTTTTCTTCATAATTTCACAAGCATACCAAATACATCAACCATGTGCTTTTGCAAGTTCTGATTGAGGAAAGCTTATGCTGTTATGGTAGCTTTTTAGGCTCATGACTTTCACAGATCAGTGAAATTCCTTCCTTCCTTCCTAGAGCTGTTGATCTACTAAGACTGCACAAAGTAGGTGAATTTAATGAATTGACATTTGTAAATTCTACCACAAATTGAAAGGCTGTAATAACTTGGAAGTTACAAATCAGTCATTGTTCATGTAGTAAAGCAAAAATTTCACTGTAGCTAGGATTTAAACAACAATTTCTGATAGAAATAGCAGCTACCCTGTTAATGTTTTCCATATCAGACATCTCCTAATGAAACTTCCATTGATTCAGTTAGAGTTCATAGGCAAAATCATGCCTCCAAACGATGCTAGGGGCCAGAAAAATTCCCTTTGTCAAGCCCATTTTAATGCATCAAGGATAAAGGGAAAAGTGAAACTGGCCCGAACATAGGAAAAGATAGAGCAGTCAAATTCTGAACCTGGAACTGAATAAGCCATGGTTTACTCCGTCTGAAAATTTTGGGGTTTGGGTTGGCAGTTTTAGGCAAATCTCGTGTTGATCGGACTCAAATCTGAATGACTAAAAGCTTGATTGTAATTAAGTTTAGACGTGAAAGATGAAACTCATGTTTTGTAAAATCTCATCTAAAGACAAGTCTCATGCTTGCAGAGGAGGTATCGGCCAGACCAGACCAGACCAGTCAAGAGAGAATTCAAAAAGCCGATATGAAACCGAGTTCCATTTGATTTCCACATTTTCGAGTTCGTATGACCAGGAAAGTTAGGCAAAAGCACCAGTAACTAGCGGCAACCATGCCTTAAGTTTCTATAGTAAGGAAGACTGATTCAAATTGATTAATTCACAATTTCTCTAATCAAATAAAGTTAACCCCATATTCTGATTAAACAAAATCAATTGATTTGCCAACGGAAATTGGCGCAAGTAGTTAAAATGTGACTCTTGAGTGTACTTACATTCGAATTTTCATGATTCATTGTTGGTAAGTGATTTGTAAATTTCAAAAAATCCGTAAATAAAAATCTAATGGATCGGTAAATCTTATTAATGGATTGGTATTATATCTTGACTTTGAAAATGAGATAACTTTTTCTACTCTTAAATTTTTATATAAAAAAAATTTTCATCAAAAAAAAAATTTTATAAAAAAAAAATCAATTGATCTTGTATAATCATCCGAATTTAATTGTAAGATCTAACATAAGCATCCTATATCTTCAGTTTTATTTGTGTTTTGTATAAATTAAACGACCCAAAATGATATCATGTCTCAACTTAGATTAACCGGTGCACTTGAGTATTTGGTTCAATGACAGATACATATATTTTCATTCAAAAATTTTTCTTCCCTCAAAATGAAAATAAAAAGAAAAGCTTAGATCCTTTGGTATCAACCACTAGATAACAAAATTGTAATTAAAAAACTATAACTTGAAAAACAATATGGTGAAATATATTATTAATTAATCAAATTAATCTCAATACTCTATTTAAAGTTTGAATTCGTTTGGCATAAATTGTGAATTGTGTACTCATAATTCAAATACAATTTTTCAAAACAAAATCGTAATAGCGAAATTTTGCTTTTCACTATTTTTATGAATATTGAATTCAAAATTTCTAAATTCAAATCTTCAACATTTAACTTTTAAATTATCCCTTTGGAGGTAATTTATTTTTACCTCCATCCCAATTTGAGGACTATACTTTTTATATATATATATATATATATATATATATAAAGGAAGTCGAAGTCAAAAATAAAAGAAGAAGAATTGAAACGCAGAAAATGAAATTTAACGAGAATCTATCTCCTAAGAGAAATAAGTGAATTATTTAGACTATACTTTATGTTTATTAATTATTCAGAATTATATAATCATTTACCTCCTCTGATTATAGAGAGTGATTCCCAAGTTGTTATTTTGTGGCTTCATGACGTTGATAAGAGTCCTTGGAAACAGGGACGGAGCTAGAAAATTTGTTCAGTGGGGGCTTCATTTAATGTATTTAATCATAATTGTTAAAAAATTTTTAATTGTTTTTGACATAATTTTATTTTTTAAAAACAATGCACAATAGTTTCGTTATTAATATTTTGGAACACATATTTTTCAAGGTATACAATTAATCTATCATTCAATGATTCAATTACACAAATGAGTTTCAATGTATTCATTGTGAAAAATGCATTATTTACTGTGATAATGACAATCGATAGAAACAATGCTAATGTTAATAACAAATAAATTAATAAATACATTTTGATTTTTTTCTCAATTTCAAACATTCTTATAATAAAATCAATTCATCAAACAAAAAACAAATAAAATTTTATAAAATATAAAATATTATTTATATAAATTTATATTTAAATTATTTTTTTTTATTTGAACAAGTGAGGGCTTCAGCCCTCATTGGTCCCCAAGGAGCTCCGCCCTTGCTTGGAGATAAAACAATCTGATCAACAAGATGCACAACCTTACTTCGTATCTTGGTATGATTTCTTTTGTTCATATTTTTAGAGAAGCTAACTATTTGGCTGATTACTTAGCCAAATCTGGAGCTCATAGAAAAATTGATCTTGTAGCTTGGCTCTAAATTTTTTCAATAAAATTCTTCAACTTTCAAAAAAAAAAATTATTAAGAATTATATATACTTTGTTCAGGTCGTTAGTTTCGTTGTAATAACCAAAGAAGGAAGGTTTTCATGTTTTCATGGTCTTATTTGAATATGAAAATAGAGTCTACAAAATAGTCATATAAACCTACAGTTCAACACTTTGGACCTAATTACAAGAGACATGCAGACAACGTTTGTCGGCAGGAAAATTAACTTTATAAATTAATTAAATGAAGTTTACTAATTTTCTCAGCAATTAAGAAATTTCAGCGTTTGAGTTGTCACCTATGTTATAAATTTCCAAATCTTGCAAATCAAGCTTTCTGTAATAACGAAGAAAATTTGCTTCACGTTTGCAACCTTAAAGTGCGACCAATTAGCCATTTTATATCCATTTTCGACACCTCTTGAAAAGACAAACTGTCCCCACCTTGTTGGCATTATTCAAGAACCACATTTTTTTTTAATTGGGACTCAGGAATTCATACTATAGTTCCATATATAAACAGCACTCCTTTTGGATTGATTGGTGAACTGTCAATTTTTTTCCCTTAAATTAAGCTATGTGATAGAAATAATAATCTGAAGTTAATTTAACACAAATTTCTTTTTCAATGAACGTTTATATAATAAAATGCATGATTGAATCAAATTAATTGTTAATTCAATTTGTCATTCTTTTCTCCGAATGAAAACTGTTATGGTCCGCGCTTAATTGATTCGATCATATACTTTACAATGAAAGTCTTAATTTGAGAAATAAGAAATGCAAGTATTAAGACTTAAATTTAAGAGATATTGGAAATATATATGATCATTTGAACTAATATTTTAGATCATCGATCATCATTTTTATAAACATGTATAAGTCAATTTATCTAAGCATGGTTTAAACTAAAATTAATTTTCACTTAAGGTGATACTTGTTTTCTTTTATTCGCTATTAATGTGAAAGCTTATAAGAGTCTTAAATAGTAATGGCTTAATTAGCTGCTAATTAATTATGGACTGAACCATGTGTAGCACAACTGCGGATAGATAGATTAATGACATAATTAGATTTTACCTGAAATTGGGGTTTGAGTATAACAATTTTTCTAACTTTTGGCATTTGAAAAAAATACGTAAATGGATATATATTATAAAATATAATATATATATTTAGAATAATTATTTCATATACCATTGATGGAATTTTTTTATTTCACAAGCGAAATTAGAATCATGACACACGTCTTATTTTATTTATTTTTTAATATTTTATAGGACATGTGTAATGATCTTAACACTGCTTATGGAGTAAAAAAAAAACTCTATCGACAGTATATAAAATAATTATTCATGTATTTATATATGCAAAAGTGCTTAGAATTAGCCCCAATATTTCTTTACTATATGTAAATATCCATAGTCCGAGCCGATCAAAATGGAGTCTTAAAATTTTAATGTGCAAACATTATTAATGAATTGTAAAAATGGTCAAGAAAATATCATTTTCAAAAAAAAAAACTTTGAACTCCTAAAAAATAAAAATAATGCGAATTAAGAAGAAGAAAATTAAGAATTTGTTTAAGTGTGGAGCCTAATTAATTTCTTTGTCTCAAACCAGTCCATAGAAAATTAAAGGCGCCAACAATCTTTTGACCTAGTGGTTAAGAATGAGTTGTAACATATTGTAAGTTTTGGGTTCGAATCCAAACACCCTCATCTCCAGTTATTTAATATTCCTCTTGTAACAAAAAAAAAATTAAAGGCCAATGACATACATAATTCGGCTCGTTTTGTTTATTATTTCCTGCCTTAATCATTAGTTCATTAGTTGACTATTAAATGATGATGCGGATTTGAGAAAATAATTATCTAATACATTATTAGTAAAGTTTTTAAATTTCATAAGCTGGATTAACATGAAGATATATACCTCACTTTATTTATTTTTTTAATAGTTCTTAAAAGATATATGTCATCATCTTAATATTGTTTATAAAATTTAAAAACTTCACCGATAATATATTAGATTATTATTCTATCAAATCCTTTGATAAAAATTGAAATTTTTATTTTATATTTGACGAGTTCGATTGAATTATACAATAATTTTTGTATTTTATATAGGTTTAACAGAAAATAAACATGTCCTCATGTACACATATTATAATTATATTCATATATCATCATCATTATTAAACACCAATTTCTCATAATAAAAAAAGATTTATATATGATGTGTTGATAGTGTATAGTCTTTATACATTGTCAAAGCACAAGAAGTTAACATCTTATCAATAAGTCTCTATGAGCAAATTGAAAAAAAATATATTTGTATTTATTTTTAAATGCTTGGCATACAATGTCAGTGTATCATATATAAATCCATTAAAAATAGATTCAATTAGAAAGAAGGAAAAGAAAAGAAAAAAAGGGGACTATGCCCTACATCATGTTTTTTTTTTTGTGACCCCATGACGGGACAAAGAAAAGGTTTACTCCCCAATCTTTAAGCATTTCAATTTTCTTTTTGGTCTTTTATAAACCTTTTATTTTAAGAGCATGCAATATTTCATAGGAAAGACTATTTCAATGAATCGAAAGCTAAATAAAAAATATATATTTTAAGCGTGTTTGAACGATTATGCAAATCGGCGGTAAAGCGTTGAGAGGTCAAGTGATCAAGGCCTTTTTTTTTGTCGCTGTCAAACAAAAACCGTGGAATTCTGAAATTCTTGGCTTGAAAATCAAATTTTCAGCCATTAAACAAATTTTATCAGATGATTTAAACCTATAAATACCTAATCTCTCAGCGTCTTTGCCCCGCTCAAGCTTTCTCCAACAACTTCCAAACAAATAAAATAAAAGCCAAATCCAATTATATAGATTCGATCCACTGTTATACCTTCGAATAAATATAATTCCTCTTTGCTTTAGCTTCTCCAAGGAGCCATGCAGCAACGTTTTTCTTCATCCGCCAAGAACTTGTTCGGCAAAATCCTTCAACCCCGAACCGCAATCCATGCAACTACCAGGCCCCCTTGCGATATCTTTATTAACCATCGAGGAATTGATACAAAGAGAACCATTGCAGGGTTGCTTCACGACCATATTCTCCGGCTGGGGCTAATGCCTTTCCTGGACAGCAGGAATATGAAGCCTGGTGACAGGCTATTCGAGAAAATCAATCCGGCTATCCGGAATTGTAAACTTGGTCTAGCGATCTTTTCGCCCAATTATTGCAACTCCTACTTTTGCCTCCACGAGCTAGCTCTTTTAATGGAGTGTAAGAAAAGGGTTATACCAATATTCTGCGACGTAAAACCGTCGCAGCTTCAGGTCATGGATTATGGAACACGTTCAACCGAGCAACTGCAGAAGTTTAGCTGGGCTCTTGAGGAGGCAAAGTACACCGTTGGACTCACATTTGACACAGTAACAGAGTATGAATACCTTTCTAATGTTCTTCTTTTACTAGAATTGATATAATCATTGAATGGAATTTCTCATTTTTTCCATTTTTGGGTTTGCAGTGACTGGTCGCATTTCTTGAATACTGCAACCGATGCTGTGATTAAGAACTTGGTGGAGTTGGAAGCGGAAAATTCAAGCAAGAAAAGTACATATATTGTGCAGCGTCGTCATTAAGAATGAAGATATATATTCTTTATTTGCTAAGGCGCCCTAATCTTTAACCCCAAGGTTATCTATTTCTTTGATGTTTTTATTCTTCAATTCAATGATTTTTTCGTAGGGAGATCTTCAAATAAGTTGTAAATTCTTCTTCTTCTTCTTCTTCTTGTTTCTTCGATCTCCCATAGACAATAAGTGAAAAAACAGATGCAATTCAAAACCTGTTCTAACATACATTAGGACAGAATTAATATTCTTTTGTAATATATAAGTTCATGATTCAATAAAAATTGTTTTTTTTAAATTTTTTTATTTCTTCATCGTCAATTTGATTAAGCCCAAGTCTTCGCTATATCTTTCTTCGAGACTTGAAGATGGTGGAAGAAGACAAGCTCACCGTACCGAAGTTTTCATGAATTTCTTTCATATTGTTGTTTAAGGGCGGGAAAAGAAATAGAAAACTGTGTAGCATGTGTTTATTTATTTATATATATACAAGGAGGGATCTATTTATATTAGTATAAAACTAATTTAATTTGGCTTACTTTAATATATTTTTATATAATTTATATTTTCTTAATTCAACCGTTAAATTTTATATTCTTTTCATGTAGATTATGCATTTTAAATTTTAAGTAAATGGAAAATGTTTAATTATTAATTCAATAATAATAAAATTTCAACCGTTAATATATATTGAAATGAATGTAATTCTCATATTCCCCTTGTACTTGCCTATGAACCAAAAAAAATGTTATTATCAATTGATCATCGGATCCACTCAAAATTTTACGTGCATGACATATATATATAAGTAGGTTGTTAAATCTAATGATTGGTTTGTAAAAATGTCAACAATCTCTTGATCGAGTGGTTAAGAATGAGTTGTGATATATTGTAAGTTTTAGATCCGAATCTATGCACATCCATCCCTAATTATTTAATATTTCCCTTATAACCAAAAAACAAGTTGGTTTGTAAAAATATTAATCTTACATAAAATTATAAAATTCGTGCAAAACAATATGATTTATACGTATGTAACTTGATCAATTCTTTCTCTATATATTAAATGAGAAAGATTACATATATTATAATAAATTTTTTCTCACGTCAACTTTTTTAATTTATTATAAGTCATCTTAATTTTTTTTATTTTTCAAAAATATAATTATATAAAACATTTATGTGTACAAAAATGTATATTTATCGTATGATTATATATGGTATTATTCATATAAAATCTGTTAAAATAGAAAGAGAAGCAAAATCAAAGTTTATTCTATTTGACTATGAAATACTTGACAAGCATGCAAGCTACCCTAAACAGATAAGCTTGAACTTTCCAATGTAAAGTCCACCGCAGATAGACTCAAGAATTATATAGGGTCTTGAGTTGGTTGCTTGGAAATTTTGAGAGAAATGAAACATTTTGCTTTGATTTGGTAAAAAGGAAGTTAAAAGAAAGGAAAATTGGAAGAATTTTATTTTATGTATATTTCCATGCTATTAAACCAATAATAACCCCACCCCAATTATTAAATATTTTCATTATAATATAAAATAAAAAAGACCGAAAAAGAAAATTAAAATAAATTAATGCACTAAGAAATTATATAATTAATATATAGTCTAGTATTCTATTTATCATCTGTCTTTATCTTTGTATTTTCCTTCTCCAATTCTAAATCACTAAACAAAATAACGTTGTCTCAATTTTCCTTCCCCCTGTGAAACATGTGGAGATCTAACGTGTGAAGTACTATTAATTTTAATTTAAAAACTCACGGTTTTATTTTACCATATATATATATTTATTTATTTATATGATAACTATGACTTTAGTTCTTCCATATATAAAGTAGATATATTCATAACATCTCGACGTAAGATTAGAACATTAAATAGATTAATTATGGGATTATCTAATAAATATTAAATTATTATATATAGTTTCTAATTTTCAAAATGATCTGTGTTGACTTACCAATAATTGACAAATTCTTTTTGGTGCTAAATGGGAGAAGATCCATTAGGGTTGACTTTGAGGTGTTGAGAAAATTACTGACTTAGATGGTAAAGCCAGTATCACATGCTCGTCAATTTCGTTGACGCAGTTTAATTGCTAAGAAATGATAGGGATATTTCCCAATTGTTTATTGCAAAAGAAAAATCAAACCACGTTGCCATTAATAAATTTCTAAATTTATTGTTGCTGTAACCAAAAAAAAAATTTATTGTTGCTGACACACATAATTAGTATTATACCAAAAATCGAAAGGTGTAGGGAAGTGCAATATTTGATCAGAATTAAATCCGACAACATGTACATTTAAGAAAAACTAAAAAAAAAAAATTCTGAGCTTTATATTTTAGCTTTTAAATTTGAAATACTTCCAAAATTTTAAGACAAAAATTTCTTTTTATTTTCACATCACGTGCTTCTTATTTTCATACTTAATTTCTTTTCTTAGGTTTTCGCTTTTATTTGTTTTCAGTGCATAGAATCAAGCAAAACATGCAAAGCTTAATTATATCTTAATCTTTAGTTAAATATGGTAACGTTGTACTTCTGGGTTTTGACTCAAATGTTGAACCAACCACTTTTGTCCCCTAGTCACGCGAAACATGCCTCAGAAAATATTTAGGAGAGCAATAATTTTAATCTGCAGCCATTATCAATTGGAAATAATCTTAATTATAAAGCAACCTTAAAAATCTATTAGAATTTACAATATAGTGGTTGTTGGCCAAATTAAATAAATCTGATTGTCTGTTTGCTTTGTCAAGTGTACTTCTGTGAACTTCATCGATGAAAACAAAATACAATTAAAGTAGTAAAAATTTTAATTGCTATTGGACAACATTTTATAATATTTTAAGAGTTTCTTTCTTGGCTATAGTCTTATAGAGTTGTTTTAGAGTATCTTTCTTGATTTTTTTTTAAATACATTAATAGTTAGTATAATTAATATTTTTGATCTGCGTGCAGAGTTTTGATTCTTTTGAATATAACTTTAGCATTATATAACATTGAAACTTTAGCATTATATAACATTGAAAAAAACATCTTTAGCATTATAATGAAATAAATTAATGGATACCGATTTGATTTAAATCTCTCTACAGATGTTTTTTTCACTTATGAGATAAAGTTATTGTTAGAATATTTTCAAAAAAGTGGATGAATTATTGATTAAATATAAAGTTTAATCAATGGAATTAAGAAACTAATGCCTTGGTAAGGTTCCGGGTTAAGAAAATCGAAGTAAACTCGATTAATTGAAGCTTGGTAGGGCAGTCAACTGCCCTTGTGCAGAAAACATTCTGTATAAAATTTACACTAAGGCAGTTGGATGCCTTGGGAAGGGAGTCGACTGCCTTGGGGAGCAGTCAACTGCCTTTATAGGGCAGTCAACTGCCCATATATGGCAGTCAACTGCCCATAATACGATCAAGCTTCTGTATAAGATTTATGTTAGAGCAGTCGACTGCCATGAGAGAGCAGTCGACTGCCATACCTGGACTTGCTTACTGTTTTAAAAATACACTAGGGCATTCGACTGCCATTTTCGGGCATCCGACTGCCCAGTATAAAAAGTGTATACAACGGCTAGTTTCTTGATTAAAGAGTTACAAGCTCATCCAAAAGATGTTATTCAACTTCTGAATGGTTAAGCAACATTACCATTTGTCTCCAAAGGTTGGGACCTTGTTGAACAATTGTGTTTGATGAATCAAACAACACAATTGAAAAATCATATCACTTGATTAAAGGTTGCATCACTTGGAATTAATCTCTATAAATAGAGATGTCAAGTTCATACTTGAGATATGATAAAAACATACCAGAATAATTCTGATATTCTTTCTTCCCTCTCACTCTCAAACTAAAGATAAGTTTCTTAGGCATTATTTGCTGCAGAAAATAGTGACTAAGACAAGATGCTTTTGTACTTGTCAAGGGTATTTAGTGGTTTAATTTCACTAGTGCAAAGTGATTTTAAACAAGGGCTTCTTTGTATCCTAGGGATATTCGATAAACCCCTGTTGCATGCCATAATTGGTGGGGGCGAAATAATCCTAAGGAAAGTGGCATTATAGCAGCACGCCTAGAAGCCATTTCTGCATTTGTTCGTGATTACCAAGGAGATCAAAATTCAAGGTGATTCAAGGCACTCAAGAACACTCAAAGTCATCTTCATATCCACCAAGGAGGTTCAACACAGAAGCAGAACCAATCTAAACAACAATCTTAGGATTATTTTTTGGCTGTAATGAAGATGGATTCCTTGAGAGAGATGGTTACCAACTTTCAGAAATTGGAAAGATTTGATGGAGGGAATTTTCTAAGATGGCAACAAAAGATGCGGATTCTCCTCACCACACTCAACATTGCATATGTCCTCACTACTCCAAAGCCAAAAGAGAAAGAAAATGAATCAAGTGAGGAAGTTCATCAAAGACAGAAATGGGAAAACGATGACTACACCTGTAGGGGTTGCATTTTAAACGGTATGTCTGATTCCCTATTTGATACATATATCATAGTTACTACATCAAAAGAATTGTGGGATAAGTTAGATGCAAGGTACATGGCAGAAGATGCAACTAGCAAAAAGTTTCTATGACAAGTTGGAATTCTTTCAAAATGAATGAATCCAAATCTGTCATGGAACAATTTGCTGAGATTGAAATATCTTAAATAAATTCAAGCAATATAATATGTCTATGGATGAATCAATTATTGTATCTTCTATCATTGATAAACTCCCATCAACATGGAAAGATATCAAGAGGACCTTGAAACATAAAAAGGAAGATATAACTCTTGAGTACCTTGCAAGCTATCTTCGGATAGAGGAACAATATCGCAAGGAAAATGAAAAAGAAAAGGAGACTAACATCTCCAAGGTCCATGTGGTGGAGGATGTTCAACCCAGCAAGAAATCCACAAAGAAAAAGGAGTATTCCATCAAAGGTCAGAAATTCAAAAAGAAAAAGGGTGCATGTTTCCATTGTGGAAAACAAGGGCACTTTAAGAAGGACTGCTATATCTTCAAAAAGAAGAAAGGTGCATCCATGGCAACCAAGGACAACTTTGTTGATGTAATTTCTGAGATCAATGTCCTTGAAGACAAGGAAGCATGGTGGATTGATTCCGGTGCTACAAAGCATGTGTGCACAAACAAAGCTCTGTTCAAAACTTTCCAAGAGGAAGAGGAAGGCAATGTGCTCTACATGGGGAATTCTTCAACAACTGAAATCAAAGGCAAAGGGACAATAGATTTAAATTTTACTTCTAGAAAGATATTAGCTTTAACTAATGTTTATTATGTTCCAGAAGTTAGGAAAAATCTTGTGTCTGTAAGTTTGCTCAACAAATTTGGTTTCAAGTTAGTGTTTGAAGGGGATAAATTTATATTATCCAAGGGTGGAATCTTTGTTGGGAAGGGTTATGCCAATGAAGGCATGTTTAAACTTAATGTATCTTCCATCAATAATAAGATGAATGATTCTATTTACATGGTTGACTCTTTTGATTTATGGCATAGTCGATTAGGTCATGTACATTATGCTAGAATGATTAACATGTCTAAATCGAACTTGATTCCTTTCATAAAAACAAGTGATAGAAAATGTAAAACTTGCATGCTTACAAAGATAACAAGGAAATCATTTCCTAAGGTGGAAAGAAGTTCTAAATTTCTTGAATTAGTACATAGTGATGTAGGTGATTTGCATGGAACTCCATCTATAGGAGGAAAGAAATACTATGTTACTTTTATTGATGATTTCTCTAGGTTTTGCTATGTTTATTTGATGCATTCTAAGAATGAAGCATTAGAAAAGTTCAAAACATATAAGAATGAAGTAGAATTGCATTGTGATACTAGAATTAAAACTTTGAGAACTGATAGGGGAGGAGAATACTTTGATCCATCATATTTTGAATCTGTTGGAATTGTACATGAACTAACCCCACCATACAGTCCTCAATCTAATGGTGTGGCTGAAAGGAAAAATAGATCACTAACTGAAATGGTGAATGCCATGATGTCCTATTCCGGATTAGGACAAGGTTTTTGGGGTGAGGCAATGTTGACTGCATGTCACATTCAAAATAGAGTTCCAAGCAAAAAGAACAAAGTAACCCCATATGAATTATGGAAGAAAAGGAAACCCAACTTAAGTTATCTTAAGGTATGGGGTTGTAGAGCAATAGTTAAAGTTCCTGAACCTAAAAGAAAGAAATTAGGTGAAAGGGGAGTTGAGTGCATATTTATTGGTTATGCACAAAATAGTAAGGCTTATAGGTTTTTGGTCATTGAACCAAATGATTCGATTTCAATTAATACAGTTATTGAATCGAAAGATGCCTTATTTGATGAAGGAAGATTTAATTCAGTTCCTCATGCAAAAGATATTGCTCAAAATAGTTCAAAAGATCTTGAAAATGATTCTTCCAAATTTCAAGAAGAAGAAAACCTTGTACCTAGAGTAAGTAAAAGAGCTAGAAAAGCTAAAACTTATGGGTCAGATTTTCACATGTTTCTTGTTGAAGGAACAAGAGAAAATATAGATAATCATATTGAATATTGCTTCAATATGGAATCCGATCCTAGGACATTTAAAGAGGCTATGAAGTCTCAAGATATAGCTTTTTGGAAGGAAGCTATAAGTGATGAGATGGATTCAATTATGGGAAATAATACATGGATTTTAGTAGATTTGCCTCCAGGTTGCAAACCAATAGGTTGCAAGTGGATTTTCAAAAAGAAAATGAAACTGGATGGTACTATAGACAAATTTAAGGCTAGACTTGTTGCTAAGGGATTTACACAAAAGCATGGAATCGATTATTTTGATACATATGCACCGGTAGCAAGAATTGCTACAATCAGAATGCTTATGGCGTTGGCCTCTATATATAAATTGGAAATTCACCAAATGGATGTAAAAACTGCATTCTTAAATGGTGAATTGGATGAAGAGGTATATATGGAACAACCTGAAGGGTTTGTGATTCCAGGACAAGAAAAGAAAGTGTGTAAACTTATTAAGTCTTTGTATGGACTTAAGCAAGCCCCTAAGCAATGGCATCAAAAATTTGATGAGGTTATTCTAGCAAACGGATTTATTATTAATGAATCCGATAAATGTGTTTATAGTAAGTTTGAAAATGGTAAAGGTGTCATCATTTGTTTGTATGTTGATGACATATTAATTTTTGGTACGGACTTAGAACAAGTGGAAAGTACCAAGAATTTTTTGTCAAATAACTTTGCCATGAAAGATATGGGTGTTGCAGATGTGATTTTGGGTATAAGGATTCATAGAATGGATAATAAATTGATCTTATCTCAATCACATTATGTTGAGAAGATTCTCAAAAGATTTAATCATTTTGATAGTGCAACGGTTGCAACACCTTATGATCCTAATTTGAAATTAACTTCAAATAAGGAAATGCCAGTTGCACAACTTGAATATGCAAGAGTTATAGGTTGTTTGATGTATGCTATGACATGCACAAGACCGGATATAGCTTTTGCAGTTGGCAAGCTTAGTAGATATACTAGCAACCCCAGTAACTTGCATTGGAATGCCATTTCTAGAGTATTAAAATACTTGAAGAAAACCATTGATTATGGCATTGTTTATAGTGGTGAACCTTCGGTCTTAGAAGGATATACAGATGCAAGTTGGATCACCAACATGGACGATTATTCATCCACAAGTGGATGGATATTCATGTTTGGTGGGGGTGCAGTTTCTTGGGGATCTAAGAAACAAACATGCATAACAGATTCTACTATGGCTTCAGAATTTGTGGCATTAGCTTCGGCAAGTAAGGAGGCTGAATGGTTGAGAAATCTACTTTATGAGGTTCCTTTATGTCCAAAGCCAATGTCGCCTATTTCAATTCGATGTGATAGTGAAGCAACATTATCAAAGGCTTATAGCCAAGTTTACAATGGGAAGTCTAGACATATTGGTCTAAGACATAGTTATGTTAGACAACTTATTCTAGATGGGGTGATCACCATAAATTTTGTCAAGTCTAGTGAAAACTTGGCGGATCCATTGACAAAAGGACTTACAAGAGAAGTTGTGTCTAAGACTTCCAAGGGGATGGGACTCAAGCCCATTAACTTAGTCACACATGATGGAACCTCAACTCAACGCTTAATTGGACATTAAGTCTTGAGTTTTAACGAGTCCAAGTACATCATATGAATGTGGCTGCAAGTACTTATTTTAAATAATCATTCCCAAGTGATAAAGTGCTTGAAACTGTATGATAAAGGAGGAGGTTGAGTTTTTACTCTTAATGGACCCATAACACGTAAATATAGTGTTGGAATGCTTATACGGTTGTATTCTTGATGGAGTTCACCTATATGAGTGGAAGTGGTGCCGCTTCTAGGAGCTCAGGGCTTGGCTCTCAAGCACTCACGAATAGATACAAGACACATGGCCAGTAAACGTGTCGAGCTTTTGCTAAATGACTCTTGACGAGTTTTGAAGTCTTATGTGTGAATTAATGTATGACTAATCGTATAGAACCGCTGGTTCAAAGAACTAGTTCTACCATGCCGTTCTGATTAATTCAACAGCATTTGTTCACTAAAGTGGAGGTTTTAAATCAGGATTGATACCTTCATTTATGCATAAGGATTCCTTAAGTATCGGATTTACTTTATTTTGAAAATGGTGGGGGATTGTTAGAATATTTTCAAAAAAGTGGATGAATTATTGATTAAATATAAAGTTTAATCAATGGAATTAAGAAACTAATGCCTTGGTAAGGTTCCGGGTTAAGAAAATCGAAGTAAACTCGATTAATTGAAGCTTGGTAGGGCAGTCAACTGCCCTTGTGCAGAAAACATTCTATATAAAATTTACACTAAGGCAGTTGGATGCCTTGGGAAGGGAGTCGACTGCCTTGGGGAGCAGTCAACTGCCTTTATAGGGCAGTCAACTGCCCATATATGGCAGTCAACTGCCCATAATACGATCAAGCTTCTGTATAAGATTTATGTTAGAGCAGTCGACTGCCATGAGAGAGCAGTCGACTGCCATACCTGGACTTGCTTACTGTTTTAAAAATACACTAGGGCATTCGACTGCCATTTTCGGGCATCCGACTGCCCAGTATAAAAAGTGTATACAACGGCTAGTTTCTTGATTAAAGAGTTACAAGCTCATCCAAAAGATGTTATTCAACTTCTGAATGGTTAAGCAACATTACCATTTGTCTCCAAAGGTTGGGACCTTGTTGAACAATTGTGTTTGATGAATCAAACAACACAATTGAAAAATCATATCACTTGATTAAAGGTTGCATCACTTGGAATTAATCTCTATAAATAGAGATGTCAAGTTCATACTTGAGATATGATAAAAACATACCAGAATAATTCTGATATTCTTTCTTCCCTCTCACTCTCAAACTAAAGATAAGTTTCTTAGGCATTTTTTGCTGCAGAAAATAGTGACTAAGACAAGATACTTTTGTACTTGTCAAGGGTATTTAGTGGTTTAATTTCACTAGTGCAAAGTGATTTTAAACAAGGGCTTCTTTGTATCCTAGGAATATTCGATAAACCCCTGTTGCATGCCATAATTGGTGGGGGCGAAATAATCCTAAGGAAAGTGGCATTATAGCAGCACGCCTAGAAGCCATTTCTGCATTTGTTCGTGATTACCAAGGAGATCAAAATTCAAGGTGATTCAAGGCACTCAAGAACACTCAAAGTCATCTTCATATCCACCAAGGAGGTTCAACACAGAAGCAGAACCAATCTAAACAACAGTTTATAACATTGAAATCTAATTGTAAATGGAATTTTAATAATCAAGATTTGATCTCACTATTATTATTCAACTTATTTAATTCATAAATTTGAAAAAATGATACAAAACTTGATTCATTATATTATAATTCCTTTCAAAGTTATTATAATAAATATTCTCATTTATAAGTTTTGGAAAGTGACATAAGCTTAATTTATCATATTGTTAATGTTTATAAAATTATTATAATAATTTTCTTTCAAAGAATCTCTTGTGTACATAAAAAAAATCAACTTATTCAATTTATTAGTCTTAAAATTGATAATCTTAATTCACTATACGATTTAATATTGTATAAAATTATTATAACAATCATTCTCAAGACAAGATTCACTGTATGAATCTTATTAAAAAAAATCTTGACTCATTTAATTGAAAAACTTTAGAAAGTGACACAAAAATTGAGGTTCACTCCATGATAATGGTATATGGAATTGATATATACAAAAACTGAGGTTCAATACATTGTACATACTTCACCAAATCTAAAAGGCCATTATGTCTTTTTATTTAATATTAAATTAATAAAAAATTGCAAGTTCCACAATAGTTAGCAGTAAAAGCAAAGATCATAATTAAACGAGGTTGTGCCACACAACCACCTCATTTCATGCAAACACTATTCTTTTCTCATTTCTTATTTGCATTTGGCATTTCTGAAACTTTTTCTTTCACTCCATTTATATCTATGTATAAATTTGTTTGTTGTGATCACTCTTTCATAAGCAATTAATATCTGTTCAAGTTATATTATATGTTTGAAACAGTCTCTTAAGGGTTGTTTATTTGACATTTGACGCCATCTCATTAGTTACATTTGTTAATTTGTTTTGTTGAAAATGAATTACAAGATTTGTTATTCACAAAATTGGCTCTCTTTGCTTGACACTTGTGTTTTTTAGGATACGAAAGGAATGTTAGGTTTTTCAAGGTTATTAACGATATTTTACGGGAAAAGATGAGATTAGGTGTATAGAAATGGATAAGAAAAATAAATTGTGAATATTAAAAATATAAGAATAAGAGAAAAGAAAATATGAAAAGAGATATAGAAAAAAAAAAGGAAAAATGTGTTTTATTTTAGTTTTTCATTCAATTAGGTACTTCATAATTGACTTTTATCACTTCCATTGTTGCAGGAATAGCTGGAATCACTTTGATTGGGATATAGACGAGAAGACCATAAAGAAAAGTGGTAAGCCTCTCAAATTACTAATCAATTATCTTTTGTGGTAGAGAAATCAAATGGTTCAACCAATAATAAGACAATATTGTTCTTTCATGGAAGGAAAATGGTAGGACTTTATGGAAATCATTGTTTTCTTCTCTGCCATTTTTCACTTTTTATTAGTGAAGCCAGTACTTGCATTCAATTTCTTGGTGGGACTTAATTTAATTAGCAAACTTTTCAACTTCAATTCCCAATCTTTGAATACTTTCTACTGTTCAAGAAAATAACTAATTTGATTAAGACGTGAACATTTGATTCAATATTAAGTATACGAAATGCGATTTAAAAATCAACATTTCGCAAAATAAAAAATGTAAGGGTTTTGAAATGTATGCACAAACACGTAGCCTCCCAACTCTTTCTTTTTCAAAAGATTGATTAGCAATTTGTAGCAGAAATTGTGAACAGATGCTTGAGACCAACACCATGCAGTTTACCGCCATTTGAAACCACACTCTGATTACTTCCATTTTCTTTATATTTGACTTTGAACATTCTTTCAGTGGAAAACCTTCAATCTGCAGTCTTTTAGAATTCTGTTGATTAGAGTAATTAATTTTGCCTTGAATGTATCAATAAATGTATGCTTACCATGAAAGAAAACTCCCACAAATTCTATTCGTTATAGACTGAACCGTTCTTTACTTAACAAGAATTGCCAAACACTTCTGAATAAGTCTAAGCAGGGATTCTTCAATTAAATTATAGACTATAGATTACCTTCTCTTTTCCTTTTCCTTCTATCATTGGTCTTAATTTATAATATTGCAGCATTGATGCTTAAAATTGAAGACCATGGGCTTTAATCTCTTTGAATAGGACATCTAATTCAATGCTTATCCTCTACTCCCAATTCCAATTCACTGACTTTGAATTTCAAATTCCTTCATTTGGTTGTTGGGTTATTTATTTATTGTTTTCTAAAATCTTATTACCTCTGCCTTGTGTTCTGTTCTATGAATTTAAGAGTCCAATCTTGAAATTGCTGAAGTCAGAAATCTGGGTTTAATGTTAGGATTTGAGCTAGAAATTCGCACAACTAATGGATATATAGCATAAGGCTCATGTGTTAAGACCCAAGAACAGCAGATGCTCTTGTTTCGACTGGTTTGACAAGACTTGAATACAAGTCTGTAAATCTTGGCATTCTGTAGAGAAGAAACAACAAACTTTATTGGTGATTTCTTGGGTTTTCACTGCTTTCCTGTTTGGTTGTGTAAAAGCAGATGGCTTTTGGGCTGAAGGGGAAAGAGACAAGAAGGGTAATTTAAGGGCCAAAGCCACTAGCTTTCCTTCTGGCATTAAGGCCCTTGCAGATTATGTTCATGCTAAAAGGCTTGAAACTTGGAATAAATGTCCTCCATTATTTTAATTATGTGTACAGAATTTTTCAGAATTCTGGACCTGGCAGGTGGAATGGCAACTGCAGATTTTTATCTTCTTGCTTCTGCCATGATTTTTTATTCGTGCAATGCTATGTCAATAAACAACATAACCAATTTCATAAGCCATCTGTTCTTACCTAAACAAGGGAGTTCGGCACTAGCAGCTCTGCTTACGAGACCTAACCTCCTACATATGAAATGGGACACCAGCAGCTCCACATGAATGCAAGCCGCAGCTTGGAACAAACCTAAAAATTCAAGGAGTTAGTGGCAAAGAAAGGAAAAACCAAAAGAGAGAAAAAGAAAGCATATGTAAAAGGGGCTGCGATAATCTGATGGCCATAGTAAGAAATAAACTCCACATCATAGAGCACTATCAAGGAAAGCATGCTACCTGTAATCTATATCTATACATAAATGCATTGAATTGATTAAATAGAAGGAAAATGACATCTTGCCCGGTCAAAAACGTGCGTTCTTAATTCCTTGTGTCATGCCTGTGATCTTCACTGTTTCTCCCAAGTTCAAGAGAATAAGTTTTTTGCATTGTAATTTGCTGATGATCTTTGTTCACCATTTTCAAAGTCTTTATTTCAATTCTAAATTATAAGTTGGATGAATCTTGCAGTTGATTGTTTTGATTTACCACCGACGCTCTTAAATTATTTGGACATGAGACGCAGGTGAAAAGTTAAATTAAATAAAAAAAGGTATGGGTAAAAACACACCAGCTTTCACACCTTGAACTCTCCCTTTTGTCTTGAAAATTAGTTTTGGTTAAAATATTAAAAAAACCTTGAACTTTATTATTTTATTTAAATAAGTTTTTATGCTTTCATTGCATTCAAATAAGTTTTTAAATTTTAATTTGTATTCAAGTAAGCCATTAAACTTCAATTTGAGTATTCAAATAAACTCTTAACCTTTATTTTATACTTAAATGAACCTTTAACATAGATCAATTTTTTTTACAAGTGTCAGCAATCAATTGATTTTTTCAATGGGTTTTAAAACCCAACTTTTTGCATAAAAAATCGATTATATATAATA
The DNA here is from genome assembly GCA_031772115.1 of Heritiera littoralis. Lineage (NCBI taxonomy): Eukaryota > Viridiplantae > Streptophyta > Magnoliopsida > Malvales > Malvaceae > Heritiera > Heritiera littoralis. The sequence continues at coordinate 1,196,758 of JAPDPK010000026.1, read as the reverse complement.
TATTATATAATATTTAAATATTTATATTATATATAATCTATTTAAAAAATATAAATTAATTCAGTTCGTTTATTTCGTAATTTTAGACACTAATTTAAACGAATAAATAATCTAAAAAATTGACTTGAACTTAAAATTAATTTAACTGAAGTGAATTAACTTTTTTTTAACTGGTTAAATCGATTTGAATCAATTTTTATTTACATGTAATGTTTTATTTGAAATAAAGACTTACTTGAATACAAATTTAAATTTAAGAACTTATCTGAATATAATAAAAATATAAAAATTTATTTAAATAAAAAAATAAAGTTCAACAACATTTTTAATATTTTAGCCTTTAGTTTTTTTTGGACTGAGGCGAGGTTGTTTCACGGGAAAAGCATGACAAGATGGCGTAGGGCAGTTCCAAACCTTCGACCCCATAAACCTGCCCCTTCCCCATTTTGTTGCCTTTTGCCCGCTTACGTGGTCCCCACACACATTCCACCACGTGTCACCAAGCCCTTCACTGCAATATACCACGTGTCATCTCATCACCGGTGGCCACTTGGCATTTATCAGAACCTTGCAGCCAGCCACACTTTGTCCACCCCCCACACCCCCCCCCCCCCCAAACAGCTCTCCTCTTGGCTTATAACATTAAGTCGGTGTTAACATGTATCTTAATTTGTCCATTAGTTTCATCTACCTCATCAACAGTCTTCAAACTCCATAGATTTCATGACAATTAGAAAGAAAATTTACATGAAAGGTTAAGTTCTGCAGATTAATGGAGAGTACAGATTCATCATCCGCCTCGCCGCACCAGCAGCTCCCGCCAGGTTTCCGGTTCCATCCGACTGACGAGGAGCTAGTGGTTCACTACCTCAAACGGAAGGCTGCTTCTGCTCCTCTACCCGTAGCAATCATAGCAGAAGTTGATCTTTACAAGTTTGATCCATGGGAGCTGCCATGTATAACCCAACTTTGCATTTGAGCGTGTTTTCCTTGATCAACTCATGCATATATTTAGCCAATTACTTGATGAACAAGTCCTTGAATTGTGCGGTTTTGCAGGTAAAGCGACCTTCGGAGAGCAAGAGTGGTATTTTTTCAGTCCTAGAGACAGGAAATATCCGAATGGCGCAAGGCCTAATAGAGCTGCAACTTCTGGTTATTGGAAAGCCACAGGGACCGATAAGCCGATTGTAACTTCTAATGGAAATCAGAAGGTTGGTGTCAAAAAGGCTCTAGTATTCTATAGAGGTAAGCCTCCGAAAGGGATTAAAACAAATTGGATCATGCATGAATATCGCCTTGTCGACAATAATTCTACTTCAAAGCCACGGATTGCTGATGTACCCAACAGGAAAGCTTCCTTACGGGTGCGTACGTTTTGAATCTGTTGAAGTCCGTAAATATAAGCTTTAGATCATATACTGATGTGTTTTTTTTCTGTACTCTGCTCTTCCCGCTTTGTGTTTTGGCTTCTGTTTTCAGCTTGATGATTGGGTTTTATGCCGGATTTACAAAAAGAATAGTACCCAAAGACCGATGGAGAGGGACAAAGACTATACCGTAGAGGGCATGCAAGCAACAGTGCCAATTACTTCCAGCCATGAAAACCCAAAACTTCCTACATCGAAAGCGACAAGTTACGGTTCACTGTTAGAACACGAAGAGAATTTCTTTGAAGGGATATTAACAGGAGAAGCCATACAAAACAGTTCCATTTCACAACTAGCAGTGTCTGCAAGTTCAAAGCAGAATAATCTTTCCATGGCCTTGGCTGCTAGAACGACAAACTCAGGCCCTGTTAAACTTGCACTTCCACCACAGTTCTGGAATGAACCAAACTCAATTGGGTCACAATCCGGTAAAGGATTCCAGGGTGATCTAAACAGTAGTAGCACAGCTGGCATTGATCAGGATTCCAACTCATTTGTTTCTTTGCTCAATCAGCTACCTCAAAACGCTCCATTTTACCCTGGCACCCTCGTTGGATCTCTTGGCGACCGGCAACAGTTTATATTTCCTAGCATGAATTGGAACTCTTAGTCTGGGTTGTAAGTATAACTAATCAAATATACATCTCAGTTATAATACATATGGGTAATGACTCAAGCAGAATAACCAGGGTTAAGAACATTTATTTTTGGCAAATTAATTATATATAATTCTATATACCAATAATAATTTCCTCCATGTGGGCTGAATATTGGTTTGGACTTTGGATTTATTATTCAGTTTATATATGGTTTCGGCCAATTTTTCAGGCTACGCACTGATGGGAAAAAAACCAAAACGATAAGAAAACATATATACACGTTTCAAAGCTAGAGAAATATTAAAACATTGAAGGGAATCTTTCTTTAATATGATTTCTTTGGATTCGCAGAAGATTATGGTTATGGCATATCAGTTTGTCCTTTCATCTTTATTATAACATTAATCCTCTAATCAAGATCAAAGCTAATGCATCCAGAGATATCGCTAGAATTATATATTGGATATATATATATATATATATATTATATTATATATTTATATATATGTTAATTTTTTTTCTCTGAGTCATAGCTAGATGTATCATGGATATATACTTTGTTATTGATTTTCTTATTGTGTTTCTTCAATTTGCATGCATGATTATATATAGAGATTCACTTGTACCATGGTACAACTAATTAAATTTTATATTTTTCTCATATTTTTATATGATTTATACTTTGTTAATTCGATAGTTGGATTTCATATTTTATTTATATATAAAAATTACTAAATTTTAATTTGATTAGAAATGCATACTTATTTTTTCACAATATAAAAATTTCTTTGATTAAAAATATATTATAAAAAAAGATATATAATTCTCAATTGATATGATATAAAAAATTGAATTGTCTCAAAATAAACATACGTACCATTTTATTGTTAAATCTAACTATTATTTTTTTAAAACATTATTTATACAAAAAACTTTGAACATATGTAAAGCTTATTAATTTATACTTATGTAATTTAATCAAACCTTTGGTATAGAATGTTTAACAAATAAAAAAACTATTAGGTAATATTAAATGGGAAAGCCCAGCCAAACTAGAGATATTTAATGGAGAGATATGAAAGCATCTCTTTGGGGCCATATTAAGTTCCAGAAATGACGTATGATTCTTCCAAGGCCAAGGTCACACCACAATCAAGCTGTAGATCATACAACAACATAATAAAAAAATTTAAAAGATAAAATCTTTTTGAGTTTCAAAGTTGTCAACTTGGACAACGTGATCTTTTACTTCATGGAATGTTGGCATCATGGCTCTGATGTTTCGACCTGGCATTGGCCAGTGATAAAACCACATTGTCTGGCAAAAGACCTGCTCATAGGCCGGGTCGGGTCGAGCTTATAACAGGTAATAATAAATTTTTTTACATGTTCAAGTTTGGTCCGACATGATATTTGGACCTGATTTTTTTATCCAAGTTTGTTTTCATTTTTATACTACAAGTTCGAGCCCGATCAAAAAATAATTTTTTTTATATTTTGATTTTAATTTTATTTGTTTTTTATTGTTTTATACTCTTTAAAATTTAATTTAATTTATCAAAATTTATATATCAACTTCCATATTAAATATTTATAATCATATTTATTATTCAATAATATTTTATATACATATAATTATATTATATTTAGTAAATATATATAAAAATTTAATTAATATTAAAAAAGATATATATAAAAATAAAAAATAATAATAATTCGAGCCGGGCCGAGCCCGGGCTTTGAAGGGCAAGCTCGAGGCCCGGCTCGATTTTTAAACGGGCCTAAAAATTTTGCCTAAGTCTATTTTTTTATCAAATATTTTTGTCCAAACCCGATCAAATTTAAAACGGATTTTTAAACTTGGGCAAGTAATCCGACCCTTGAGCAGGTCTACTGGCAATTTCTATTGGCTCTAGCTTTGTGGATCGTATCCTTTGATCATTGCTGTTAATTATGTAAGAAAATAAATAAAAAAATAGGTTTTAGATTAAAACATATAATTGGGTTTTAATTAGGGGTATGGCAGGGATTCGGGTGTCGTTTTCATTGAAGTACTGATTAGACTTAAGATAATAAAGCTTATCGATCTAATTAATTAGGTCATCAAAGGTCACATTAATCATGACAGCAAGAACTCTCCATATCTCCACAAAATGTTTTTTAAAAAAATTTGATTTTCTCACACACAATCGACAAAACTTTTTAATTTCTCTTTTAGAATTTATCTAAAAAATAAGACACGTGACAATTTTGTATTTTTATTCGTAAAATTAAAAAATTTTTATTATCAATATATAAACAACAAACTTAGTAATTTTTGCTTAGTAGATGTGCAAGGTGGCCATGTTACCTCATTTAAGAGAAGTCATATCTTAAATCTAAATTTATTAAAAGTGGCTATGTGACCGCATTAAGAGAAATCATAGCTTAATTTCAAATTAATTAAGTCCACTAATCACTTTGCTTTCTTGGTAAAGATAACAGAGGGAATTTTCCAGATACTAGCAATTTAGTTCTGGAAATGGAAATACAAATCCTGCTAAAAAAAATCACTTTTTTGTGAAATCTGGATCCTTATCTCATCTGACGTTGGGAGGAATATTTTCTCAACAACTAGAATTCCACCTACCTTAGAATATCTTTTAACTTTATGTAATAAATTAATTACTAAAAAATAAATTAATAATCATTTATATACTCCATTAAAAAAATTTATTTAAAGCAAAAACAAAAACAAATTGATGCAAATAAATTGGTTTTTAATGAATAGAAAATTAAATAAATACTTAATTCTACAATTGGATCTGTTTTTTGCTTATAAAGATTTCTTTTTTACAGTGAGCCCAAATACTTTCTGGGCCTCGAACTTTGATTGAAAAGAGCCCACGTTGATAATAATATTGGTTTTCTGATCAGGCATAAGAAGTGTGCATGCAATCTCACAAATCTATGAACTAATGATTAAAGAAAGTAGCATTTAAGCATAATCTATATATTACTATTCTCAGAATTACTATTACTTAATTTAACTCTTATAGTATTCACACTAACTTAGGAATTAAACCAAGCGAATTAGGATACAATATCATGTTAATAAAAGTTGTTTTTTATGCCAAGGTGAATGGATTCACAATCTAATAATACTTATTATTTTGTAAATCAAGGAAAATTGTAAATTTATTTGAGCGGACACACATGATAATTTTTTTTAATCTTTTGTTATTTAAAAGTATATAACTCAATAGAAAATGTAAATATGTTGTTTTTGTTTGGTTAAGAAAGAGAATAGAAATGTAATCAAGTTGAATTGAAAACAAAAAATCAAACTACCCAAACTCATTTGATTGCACTCACTTATCAAGTAAAAAATGAGTTCAATTTTCATATTTAACTAGAATATGCCCGCTCATTGATGCGGGTTTGGTTCATGAGGAGGTCAAGGATGATAACATAATTGTAAAGAGAGATGATAGGTTGGATTAGTAAAAAAGAGGGTATATGTATTACATTGTGGGCTCCTTGCACTTTACTTTGGCTATCACTATTTCCTGATTGAAAACCAACATTGAATTTCATGGGCATTTGAAATCGAGCCATGGTAAGGTCTGCGTTTCTTTTTTGGTTGGTTGGTTGTAGGAAGAAAGTTGTGTGGTGAGAGTGAAATTGCAGACAAACATTGGAACATAGAAATGCACTGGCAGATATAATGGAAGGGATAATTTGGAAATAAAAGAGAGAATATTTAGTGCAATGAATGGTTTGAACAGTTGTTTAAAGTGCGAAGAAGTATAAGGTAGTTTTTTAACAGAAAGAGTTAATATTCCTTTAGAGTTGATTTGGATTTTAGGAGGCATAGCATATTTAGAATTACTTAGGATTGTGTGATAATAGTTGATCGTGCGGAGAAGTCAAGACAGGAGACATGTTATGGAGATTGAAATAACATTTTTTTCATGAAGCGCGACGGTCGACAATATATATAAATATATATATATATTATATATATATATATATATATATTTATACATCTGGATTACCCAAGGTTGATGTTAGAATGGTCAGAATCATTTATGTATTAGGATGGAACAGCACACTAATCAAGTTGGGAAAGGATAATCACAATTCAATAAAGCAACAGATAGGAGGAACAAACTGGAAGTCGATTGCAAACAAATTGGTAACCACCAAAGCCAACAACATATATATTGCATTTGTGCATACTTGGTACTTTTGGTAAAATGTAGCTAAAAAGCACGAGTAATATAGTTACAGATTAGCATCATGTGTATTGTGCTGACTTCGTTTAACAAAGTCATTAAAATGGCAAAAAAGTTGATGCTTAGCAACCTAGTACAGAAGAGCACTGATTGGTAACCTTGAAATTTCTTAAGATGTAAAGTATGAAATAAAATACAAAAGCATTCATCAAAAGTTGCAATCATTGAAGCCATACGTGGAAGCATATCTTTGCAGTAAAGCAATTGGGCAAAAAGGGGGCTATACATTCAATAAGTAAAGGTTAATTAGTCTTTTCTTATCCCTTTACCCCTACATGCAAAAATAAGAGGTCATAAGCAGTGATTAAAGAAACTGGGTTAGAGTAGGATAGTTAGTGTCAGTGCATCATAGGTGTCTAATACCATAGAATCAGAACAAAGAGAAAGGTTAAGCAATCGGAAATGAGATTTGTAAAGATTGATAGATAATAGGACAATTTAAAGAAAACATTTTGTTTGATCAAAATTGTGGGAGATAAACAGAACTAAGCACAAAGATAGAAGTGTTAAACTTTGCTGGTGTAAGAAAACAAACCAAAAAGTATAAAAGTTAAAGAGTAAAAGGTGTATGATAAATAGGTTTGATTTAAGAACAAATCATACTTGAAAAGTGAAGTTTTGGGCAAAAGTGAAAGGTTTCTTTTCCCTGATATTGTTTGGAGAAATTTAACTTCTAGGAGATATAAAAAAAATTCCATGGAGAGTTTTCCTAAAAAGACTTCTTGAAGTGGATGCAAGAATGCATGGGAAAATTGCTTAATATGCAAAGCAAATGCAAGAGATGGATAGAAAGTAATATTTTTGCAGAGGAGCAAGGATAATAACTAGATTTCAATGTCTTCAACAGGAGATCATCAGGAAAATCTTCTTTTTCAAGTTGTTAGGCAAAGATTGCAGCTTATTTTTTCCTTTCATCACTGCAAGATTTGAAGAGGTATGAAATAGTTGTAAAAATGAGCTTTATATCAAAAAGGGGAGAAGTGGAGTTAAATATTTGTTTGACTTAAATAAATTTTTGTGAGAGGTGCACTTAGATAGTTTTCTTTTTGCACAGTTGGGTCGAGCAGCATGGTGAGCTCGAACAATTTGCTCGCTTGGTTCCTGAATTCTGCAGAGGTAGCAAGGTAATAATCAAAGGAAAGCATGTTGTTAGAGGGGAGTGATAGAATGGTATCTATGATTGCAAAAAGGAGAAGTGTAAAAATGAACGCAAGGAGCAAACCTGATTCCCTTCTACGGTGTTGGGGATTCGAAAGAGGAAAGATCCAAAGGTGACACAGGAATAGATTTTGCAGTTTGTTCAATTTGTTTATCAGCAGGCTTTTTTTTTTTTGGTGCTGACTATCCAGCAAAAGCCTAGACAGGTCGAGTGCTTGGCTCGATAATAGGTTGAGGACTATGAGTTTCAGTCAAGAAGGTCCTGGCAACAGTGAATGTTGGCACACCAAAATCAAAGGATTGTCTTGCAAGGGTAACTTTGAAAATTCTTTCTTGATTCACCAATTGTTTAATAGATTTGGGCAAGAATTCTTGGTCAAGTTTGTTCCTTGGCGATGTCCTCGATAGGCATCTGAATGAGTTGCTCTGCGGATCTGTCAAAGACCAAAAAATCTATCTCGCTTGTTTTGTCTTCAACATTTATCAGAAGCTTGAACCTGGTTGTTTACAGATGGCATAAACACAACAAAATCAGAGGAACATATGAAAATTGTTTGTCAAGAATAAATTAGTATAAAGTATCAAGGTAGTTAATGAGTAGGACTATGTATCCGACAATAGTTTTGGGTTTTGCTCCCCATGGTTCTGGTAAGTACAACACAATTTGTTTTCAATCAGCTTAAGACCTCTGTTGATTATATTGCAACTGCTATAGAACCATCCTTCAGAAAGATCAATGGCAGAAACTCTTGCTTTACATGTAAAGAAAACTCCCTGGAAAAAGAATTAACATTCAAATAGTATTAGAAAATACATAACAGATGCAAACAATGGATAAAAGGAGATAATAAATCGTTTCGCAAGAAGATCTTGCAAGCAAAACCTTCGAGCACAAGACATCGATTTTGAGGAGTTGAGAAATCAACATTCTGTTTTCATGAATGTCATTTGTGTTGGGGTTTGCCTTGAATCCCACATCGAAAGTATAGGAGAAGTTATAAGGGTTATTCCCTTATAAATAAAGTGTTAGGCTTGGTTTGTAAAATATCCCAGAGAGTTATAAAGTTGAGCTATTATAAAAGGGTGTAGTTGGGCTCTTTGGGTAGTTGGGTTGGGTTTGTAAGGAATTTGCAATTTTTCTCTTCTAAAAATTGCACAGTTGTAGTTGTTTGATTGTTTATTAAATTGGTTGGGCGGTTGTAGGCCAAATTGGTTGGGCCAAACCACATTAAAATTATTGTGTTTGTTTTTGCTTTCCTTTGTTTTTGTGGGTGTTTGGTTTGAGGGATATTTTTCCCAACAAGTGGTATCAAGAGCTGAAGGTTCGTGATCCTGCGAGAGGAGGAAAGCTATGGCTGAAGGTATGTCTGGAGGTATGCCTAAGTTTGAGATTCCTTTATTTGATGGTAAAAGTAATTTTATGTTATGGCAAAGTGCGATTCAAGATCTTCTAGTGCAACAAGGTCTAGATTTGGCATTAGAAGAAAATAAGCCAGATGGAATGTCTGATAAAGATTGGGTTAGAATTCAGAAGAGGGCTGTGAGCACAATTAGATTGGCACTTGCTCCAAAGATTAAGTATACTGTATTGACTGAGACGACACCAACCGGATTGTGGAAGAAGCTGGGAGACATCTATGCGTCAAAATCGCTGACGAATAGATTGTATTTGAAGATGGATTTGTATTCTCTGAAGATGGATGAAGGTACGAGTCTCCATGATCACTTAAATGAATTTAATAGATTAGTTTCACAATTATTAGCTATTGATTCTAAAGAGTTGAAAGAAGAAGAGAAGGCATTGCTGTTGTTGTCATCTTTGCCCAAATCTTATAGACCGTTAGTTCAGACTTTATTGGTAGGTAAAACTACTTTGACGTTGGATGATGTGATTGCTGTGCTGCGTGAGAATGAAAGATTTATGGGCAAAGAAGATTCTTCATCTGCGAGAGGTGTACTAGCTGCTGTGGAAGATTCTACTCGAGGGAGGACTAATGAGAGACATGGTGGATCAAGAGGGAGATCAAGATCAAGATTCAAAGATTATAGTGAGGTGGAATGTTATTATTGTGGAGAGAAGGGTCATATTCAAGCACGTTGCAAGACATTAAGAGAGGATATGACTTCATTCAAGAAGGCTCAACAAAAGAGTGATGATGGAAAGAAGAATGAGACATGTGTTGTTTTGACTGATTCGGATGATGATGTATTGGCAACTTGTTTAGATGGGCCTCATACTTATGAGAAAAGTTGGGTTTTGGATTCAGCTGCATCGATGCATATTTGCAATGATAAAGATCGGTTTGATGAATTGAAAGAGGTTGAAAGTTTAGGCAATATTGCGGTTGGGAATGGTAATCGAGTGAAGATTGAAGGTATTGGGAGTGTTCAACTCAAGCTTCATGATGGTGGTGTCAAGACTCTTCGTAATGTGAGGTATGTACCCAGTTTTAGCTACAATTTGATTTCTTTGGGTGAGTTAGCTTCACGTGGGTACACATATGTTGGTAATAATGATTGGTGCAAAGTATACAAGAATGGTGGTTTAGTTTTGCAAGGAAAGAGGAATGAGAAACAACTATATTTGCTTGATGATGCAAAGGATAGAGTTGTTTCCAAGAGTAAGAAGATTCAGAGGCATGTTAGTTTTTCAGATGTTGTTGAGCAGTTTGGGGAGTTTGGGGATTCAAGTCAAGGGAGGATTTGTTGGGGTTTGCCTTGAATCCCACATCGAAAGTATAGGAGAAGTTATAAGGGTTATTCCATTATAAATAAAGTGTTAGGCTTGGTTTGTAAAATATCCCAGAGAGTTATAAAGTTGAGCTATTATAAAAGGGTGTAGTTGGGCTCTTTGGGTGGTTGGGTTGGGTTTGTAAGGAGTTTGCAATTTTTCTCTTCTAAAAATTGCACAGTTGTAGTTGTTTGATTGTTTATTAAATTGGTTGGGTGGTTGTAGGCCAAATTGGTTGGGCCAAACCACATTAAAATTATTGTGTTTGTTTTTGCTTTCCTTTGTTTTTGTAGGTGTTTGGTTTGAGGGATATTTTTCCCAACAATTTGCTCCTTCTCATCTTGGTTGCAGTCGTTCATCCATTTGATACACAGGAAGCGGTTGATCAGCATATCTGGTAGCGAGGAAAAAGATAAAAAAGAAAGATCAAAATGGTGACAGCAAAGTTCATAGTCAGATTATTCGAATTACAAAGAAGTAAATTTTTGTGTAGGTATATCAGGATCTAGGTAAATTTTTGTGCTTGAGGAGCTTGATAGAGCAGGCATGCCTATCAAGGGATAGAAAAAAAAAGTAAGAAACACTGTTCCAAATTTATAATCGACGAATATAACAAACAATCTCAGTTTTGCTTATCCAAGAATTTACACACTATCATCCTAGCAAAGACCACAACAACATTTGTCCTTGAGAAAAGAGTGTATTGATTGTCAAAGACATGAGCAAATGCAGCCCATAATGTAACATCAAGCATCTTGCCTTTGTAACATCAGCTCATTTGAAGGGGCTTTGTGGGAAAACCTGAAGCTAAAATAGCATGAAAGGACAGTATGTGAGAAGCAACATGAAATCTAGGCCATTGAAATACGTCCTCACAAATAGGAAAGAGGAAGCGGGAGACAATGCCAAACAAAAGGAACAATCAAAGCAAGACAACACAAAACACCATGGAAAACAAAAAAGGCTCCATAAACGTCAAAAAAATAAAAGCCAAATAAATCAGGGACAAAAAATTTTGACACACAAAGCCAAACCTTGGGACAAAAATCAAGATTAACAGCTTGACCAACAAACATCAAGCGATAAAGAAATGGAAAGCTGCATCATCCTTGATACATGTCATGTAACTAATAAACATGTATTAGAGAAATAAAAACAACCTAAACATAACTGGCCCAACAAAAGCAATGCATAGAACATCAACGAATCTAAACCAGGAACAGAAAGAGCACATAACAAAGAAAAGAAAAGCATAGGAAAAAATAGGATAGAGGGGAAAAAACAGGCAGAGAATAAAAAAGTTGGGCATAAAAGAGGAAAAGAGCATAGCAGCAGCAAGCATATACCACCCAAAAAGAAGGAACAAATGAAAACTTGGCTGTGCACCAAAAAGCAAGCAATCGACCAGGACAACCTACACCAAGAAAAACAGTTAGAGTGACCAAAGACAGCCAACAGAGTTTTGAATAAAATAGAGACATGTAAAATTCCAAATAAGCGGGGTACACCAAAAGCATAGACAAAGAAAAGGAAAAAGCATGCATAGCCATAGGGCTACACCGAGCATGAACAGTTCAAGAATGGAAGCAAGAAACCGAGACAAAACCCAAAGAAAAAAAAGAAAAGGAACTTTGCCAAAATTCACAATGTAAGATTACAAGTAGCAATAATGCAAAACATAGAAAAATATAAGCACAACATAGAAGAACCTAAGAAGAACCAAAAGATGAAGAGAGACAAAGGGATAGAGGTGCAAGAAAGCAATAAACACAATTAATAGAACACTCAGCCAAGACATTGAAGACAGAAAATACACATCCTCAAGAAACAACATAGAATTATTATAAGTAACCTAAGAGAAACAAAACTCTCTTAAATGTCGAAACATAACAAAAACCAATAAGTAAAGGAAAAAAATCACAATAAAATATTGGAGACTAATAAATACAACAAATACATTAAATACATGAACAAAGAAACCACCAAAACAAATATAAAAGCAAAGGTGGGAAAACCGTTAATGAAACAAAAAATTAGATCAGATACTGTTAAGGAAAGAAAGCAAGGCAAAATAAGTGAACTACAGCATAATAAGAAGAGTAGGAAACAGTTTACCAGAACGGTGGAAGAGCACGCCAGAGATAAGATAACGTAAAAAAGAACTTTAGAAAAAAGTTATAGGCACCATGGGAGAAAAACAACTTGGGAAAATAAGGGAAAACGACCTGCAAAAGAGGGAAAAACAGAAGCAAAACGTATAAGGGAAAGTAAAGGAACTATAGCAAAAAAACGTGAAAATGCACTAGCAGTGCAAAACGTAAGAGAGAAGAGGCGATGACAACAGGCAGCCAAGACTGGATCCTTTTGAGCAACAAATGCGAAAAAAAGCTTGTCGTGAAAGCACAGGTAAGATGAACAAAGCCAAAAAGGGTAGCAAATAATAGGGACCAAGTGAAAAAACGAAGGGAAGATAAAATGTAAGGAACCAAAGAACAGCCAAGCAAATTTTTCTTTGGACAAAATGACGGCAAAAGTACATGAGAGAGTAGGTAGCCATGATGGCTCATAAACTGGACAAAAAATGGCTGTAAGTAACAACCATAGAGCACGCCAAGCAGATTAAAGTAGAAAGAGGCAGTAACCCATCAATCGATGCATAGGTGAGACCCAAAACCCATTAGCCAACTTAGAGAACACAACCCAATCAATGTCCAGCAGAACGAAATGACAATGTAAGACACACAATTAAACAAAAGATGAGTCAGCAAAACGCTCCACAATGGAACGAAACAAAAACAACAAAGAGAGCATAATGAACTTTCCACTTGTAATCCCCAAGCCCAAGAAAAAGGCATCACCGATCAAAGGTAAAATGCCATGAAAGGAAAAAAGAAAAATAGAAATCTCATGCAAAACTAAGCGAGGAAGGCAACAAGAGGAAGGTTCAGCTTGTAAATGGCACACATGAACCGTTTTTAATATGCAGCAAGCGAAACGTGGCAGCCACAAAGCAAGCAAACGCGTTCAACAATGAGACCAAAATCGTGGCAGCCCCTGGTTCCAGCTTTATCACCAATTTTAATTTCAACTTGATTATTTATGTTTAAACTCAAGTTCAAATTAAGTTTTTTTTTTTACAAATATTTTGCAAACATTAAAAGTAAAACCATAAATTAATAATTAAAATAATAAATATATACTAAAATATAAAAATTTGTTCAAACTCGCGAACTACTCGAAAAAGATATTCAAATATTCAAATTTAGTTCACTCAATAATTCAATCTACTTGAATTCGAATTCAATTAAAAATAATCTAATTGAATTTAAATTTTATTGAACCGAGTTTAAAAAAGTTGCAAATATGAATGTCAAATTTACACTTAAGAAAAGAAACCTCGATTTTCCACCAAATGATTAATTTATCATTGTCCTTTAATAGAGTATTTAGGGGTGTTCATTCGTTTAATTCAGTTAATTTCGAACCGAATTAACTGAAACCGAATTAACCGAATTATGAAATTTTACTTTCGTTAACCGAATCGAAATATATATTTTCGAATTAACCGAACCGAAATATAATTCGGTTAATTAACCGAATTAACCAAACTTTTCACAAATTTCTCATTTCACCAAACAAAATCACATATATATAATATATAAATATATATTATATATAAATATGATATATATTATATATATATATAAATAATCCAGTATATATATTATATATAAATAAATAATTCAATATATATTATATATAAATAAATAAATATATTAATATATTTCATTAATTCGGTTAATTCGGTTAACCGAAATAAATTCGGTTTTCGAACCGAACTAATCGTTAACCGATAACCGAATTTTTTTCAATATCATTTTCGTTAACCGATCGAATTTAATTCGGTAACTGACCGATTAACCGAATTAAATTTGATCGATCGGTTAACCGAATTATTTTCATACTTTGAACACCCCTAAGAGTATTTAGACAAAAGTATAAAATTGACAGCTGGGATTCACACCAACTGTCCTTTTGATAGTCCGACCAGCAGTGGCCTACAACTATCACATTCCCGCCTACTCTCCTTTTATATCTTTTGAAACGAAGCTTCCTAATTACATCTGCCGATTTAATATTAATAATCTCTAAATCATTTTACCCTAGCTAGTTAATCGGCATAAGATGGAACAATAATCAAGTTTAATACATTCATGTTTAATATAGCGAAACTCGAATCCAAAAAAAATCATATAAGCCTGTATCTAACGTGAAATGCATGCGTTGGTTTAGACATTCAAAGAATATTTCTCGAATTATAATGAATTTAGACGAAGGCAAACAGATCATAATGAATATTTTAGAAAATTTCGAGACGTTTCATGCGTGCACGACTTGGAATTTTCGTGATTGTCAAAAAGCACTACTTTTTTATGTGACCTTCTGCACAAAATTACAAATTGACTAAGACCAAACGCATGTCGATGGCAGCAGTTTTCATGTTCTGAAAGTTGGTGGATATGGTAGACCGATTCATATGTAAAAGGTAAGTTATCGTATAGAATAAGCAAAGCAACTGGACATTTTTTTGTGTTTAATTTTAGTGTGAAACACGTACAAATGCAGCAGCTGTTATCTCCCTTACATCGTTCATCAACATTGGATATTCAAAAAGCCTCAAATTCTCAATTTGACTTAGTAATTTATTAATGATTTCCCCATTTTAGCTCGTACATTTATAAAGTTTCATAGTGAAAAAAAAAAAAGATTTTTTGAAGGGCTGAGAGACGCAATGGCAACGAGATATTCAGGACTGCTTCTCCTTTTTTATTCTGTTCTTCCATTCCTTGCTACTCATACCCTCGCTGCCCTTCCAAACTTTCAGCCTAATTGTGTAAACGCAGCAGGCAACTACACCGCAAACAGCACTTACCTGGCCAACCTCAACAACATCTTCTCTCAGCTCACCTCTCTGGTAGAATTCAACTATGGATTCCATAATCTGTCTGCTGGTGAAAACGCCACCAAAGCAAATGCAATTGCACTTTGCAGGGGGGATAGAAACCGTGATGAATGCAACAGTTGCCTCAAGGATACAATATCTGCACTCAGGCAGCGATGTCCCTTTCGCAAGGAGGTGATCGGATGGTCCGATTTTTGTATGTTGCGCTACGCCAACCGAGACATCTTTGGAGAAAAGGAAGACAATCCTAACACTTGTCTGCTCTACCCAGTAAACGTAACGAATCCTGATCAGTTCAATCAGGTATTGGATAACCTGTTGAATAATCTGATCAGTCAAGCCGCTGCTGAGGGTCCTCTTCGCAAGTATGCAGCAGATAACTCATCGGTGGCCGTCTTTCAAAGAGTATACGCTCTAGTACAGTGCAGTCCTGATTTGTCCGAGCAAGATTGTGGTGATTGTCTAGCTGCGGCTAAGGAAGGGATTCGAAGTTGCTGCTTGAATATGATGGGATGCAGGATTCTTAAACCAAGCTGTTTCTTGAGGTTTGAGTCTCACCCATTTTATCATACTCCAATTCCGCTACCGTCACCTCCACCATATCCAATTTCCTCTGCTGCAGGTAAATTATCTAGTCTTGCTGATAAAATATTTCTTTCTCTTTCATTTAATATGAATACTGAGACCTGAAATACTTTACCTTTCCTATATATAGATGCTATTCAATGTGTAAGTATATAAAATTGTGGTTCTGGTTGGACCCGCACTTATATGAATTCTGCAGGAAAGGGCAATAATAACACAACTCGTACTGTCATCATTGTTGTTGCTTCGGTTGTTGGAGTTCTGATACTAATTACCTCCCTCTGCATCTTTCAGAGAGCCAGAAAGACCCACGAACAACTTCGAAGTAAGCAATATTACTCCCTAATATAGTAATATGGGCTTAATTCAGTAAAATATATAATAATGAAAAGACTTTCAACCATTAGCTGCCATTATGGTCACAGACCAGCTGCTGAAGAAATGTTTGATGAATGGGTTTATAATTAATATCTAGTAGAATGCACTTGAAATGAGTACAACATGCCATTAATTTATCTGCATGTGTAAACTTTTTGCTTCTTTTGCAGCTGTTGATGAAGTTATTGAGGCAGAATCGTTGCAGTTCAACTTTGCCACTGTTCGGGTTGCAACTAATAGCTTTTCTGATGAAAATAAGCTTGGTCAAGGTGGATTTGGAGCTGTTTACAAGGTAAAGAGCGCTGCTAATAGGAAAAGAATATTAATTTATCTCAAACTATGGAAGTTTAAGCAAAATTTTTCAATCAATTTAAAATCACTTATGGTGCGTTAGACTATTTTCAGGGTTTGCTTCCAAATGGACAAGAGGTTGCTGTGAAAAGACTATCCAGGGATTCTGGACAAGGAGACCAAGAGTTTAAGAATGAGGTCCTTCTAGTAGCCAAGCTTCAACACCGCAATTTAGTTAGGCTCCTTGGTTTCTGCTTGGAGAGACATGAAAAGCTTCTCATTTATGAGTTTGTGCCAAACGCAAGCCTTGATCATTTCATATTTGGTATAGTTTCAGTTTCAATTTCAGATGTATTCCTTATAATTTCTATTACGCCATAATAGTCAATCTAAATCTTCTATGAACATGTAATACATATAGATCGAGTCAAGCGTCCACAATTGAATTGGGAAATGCGCTACAAAATCATAAGAGGCATTGCTCGTGGACTTCTTTATCTTCATGAAGATTCTCGACTTATGATAATCCACCGAGATCTTAAAGCAAGCAACGTTTTGTTAGATGCAGAGATGATTCCTAAAATTGCAGATTTTGGGTTAGCAAGATTGTTTGTACCAGATGAAACACAAGGCAAAACTAGCAAAATTGTTGGGACCTAGTAAGTATTAGAAATTGGTTGAGCTTTGAATTGTTTGTGGTATGCACAAATTGCATGTTCAAGTAAACCTTGTTTGTCAAAATTGAGAATGACATTAGAAATATTTATATGCAGTTGATATATGGCACCAGAGTATGCTATGTATGGGCAATTTTCTATAAAATCAGATGTTTTTAGTTTTGGTGTGTTAACTTTGGAAATTGTAAGTGGTCAGAAGAATAATTGCTTTCAAAGTGAGGAGAGCGTGGAGGACCTGCTAAGCTTTGTAAGTATACTATGTGAAGTCATATTTGTTTCATTTTGGCCTATGCTATAGCTCGGGCTGCATGCAGATTGACAATTTCTTGCTGCAGGCATGGAAAAACTGGGAGGAAGGGACAGCACTGAACCTCCTTGATCCAACCTTGAAAGATGGTTCGAGAAATGAAATGTTGAGATGCATCCACATTGGATTACTATGCGTTCAAGAAAACGCAGCTGACAGACCAACCATGGCTACAGTTATTCTGATGCTTAATAGCTTCTCGATCACCCTCCCGTTGCCCTCACAACCTGCATTTTTCATCCACAGCAACATTGAATCTGACGAGGCATCCTTGTGCGGTTACAATTCTCAAGTGCGAGATCAGTCTAACCAATCCAAAAGTGAAACTGTGAAACACTCTTATTCTCCATAAACGAAGCTTCAATTACTGATCATCTATATCCTGGATGATGTGTTAAAAAGACTCGTTTGATTTTGTTTTAAAAGTAATAAATATTTGCTTAAATATTTCGCTTCTTTTTATTGAAGGACAATGGGTTGGACATTAGTAGTGCATAACAAAATTATGGCCTTGTCTTTATATTAACAAAAAATAGAATCAATGGTTATATTAATTATTTTGGACTCTGTTATTTATTCTATCAATTGTATTTAAGGTATTTGTATTCATCATATGATATATTATTAAATAAATTCAAATGTAAGATCTATTATATTTGCTTTATCTACTTTTTATTATAGGATAATTATACTCTCAATTACTATTCTATTTTAAAGAAATTTAGTGATTAAAAATAAATTGACATATTGTAAAAATTAAATTTAAATTCAAACAATTTTATCCCTCTTCGATTATTGAATATTTTTTTTGTAAAAAAAAAAAAGAAATAATCTTCTAGACATATTTCGGAAATTAAATGAATTTGTACTCTCCCCCAATAATTAAAGGACAGTAACTTTGATTACAAACAACATCATAGATTTTTGCAATCTGTCTAATATTTGTGCTGCTAATTTAATCTGATATGATATGGTAATCTTCCAATGAAAAGTTGGATGAATGATGGAGATTTGGACTTTCATTTATTCAGAGAACAGACGTGAGATTCCAATCCCATAATTTTCATACTGGTGCTTTTGCCTTTGCCATTGCTAGCCCATTTTCCGTCTGTTTCTTCACTGCCACAATTTTTAAATGAACAAAAGGCACCGCGCATAATTAAAGGTATGAAGACTAAAGAGGGTTGACAAAATGGGGCCATGACCCATGAGTGGGGATGACGAAAGTTGTCAGCAGCACGCCTAATCATGCCAAAAGACATGAAAAGTAGTCACCTTGATTAATCAATCAAAGTTTAACCGTCCGTAAAGGGCTAGAGCTTCTCCTATTAGGTCCAAGTCTTACGGGCAACGAAACCTTTCCACACGCCAACAATTTATTATTTTATCTTCACGCTCTATTTTACTAAAATTAAAGGCGTCAAACATTCTAGGCTGGCACGATTCATTTAAACATTAATAAATGTGTTAATGGAATGTGCTGACATGATACAATTTTTTAATAGTACTAGCTAGGTTTATGAAGATTAAGAGTATGACTCAATACAAGCCCATAGTATTATTGAGTTGTGCAGGGTCAAGTACAATATTATTTTTCGTATCCTATAATATCAAACACTGTTTTTAATAAATTTTTATTATTTTTAAGTTTTTTAGTTATTAATTTAAATAGCATGCAGAATAATAAAATCTATTAAATAAAAATTAAAATTATTGTTCACAGCCTACAAATTTCAAATAACTTTTTATTCTCTCCGTCTTCTACTAACCTAATCACTAGCCCCTCTCTCTCTTCTCCTAATCCGTAAAACAACCTACATAACAATCTCTTCCATTTTTTGGAAAATCTAAAAAATGTTTTTCATCTATGTAACAAACTTGTGTTAATTTGTTGAATTTAAGTTTGAATTTTTTTTATTTTTACTCTAGACTAGAGAAAACCCGTGCATTGCGCAAGATCATCAATCAAAAAAGCAAATATGAGATTTTAAGCTTACTTTAACAGCCAAAAATGCCATAGAAAGTGTCAAGCAAGAGCTCATGTACATTAGCATATCAAGAAGTGCAGTGAAAAAGAGTTTTTATGCATGTTCATTTTAGAGAACCTGCATGGGATGTAGCAAGTGAATCTAAAAAAAAGGTTTTCAAGAATCATCCAGGAGTGCAATAGCAAAAAATTGACATGTTTCGAAAAATGCCAAATCTGCATCTAAAGGATACAACTTTGAACATTGCATTTATTAAAAGATCAAAATGATGCATCCATGGAGTAATTCGAATGGTCAAAAAACAAAAAACAGTATAAAAATGATCTCTGAACTATTTTGAATCAGTAGATTTAAAATAATCAAAAAAGTAAAGAAAAGATAACCCAACAGGTAACCAATTTCTTGGTGTCAAGGTTCGAATTAGTTTCAACTGCCTATATAGAAGCGTGTTTATAGAACAAAGAACAGAGACTTGATTCTTTATTTTCATGAGTATTCAAGGAGCCAAACATGCTTTGACAGTTTCAGTCATTTTATATGATTATGGATTCATATATCATTACTAATGCACAAAGATATATTGTCTTTAGCTATGCTGGGCATATGAACAGAAAATTCATGACAATGAACATAATTGTGATGTAAAAAAGGCTAACAAACCTGCTCTAAGCAACAGGACTTCTTAAAAAAGAAATGATTCTGGACTATAAAAATCTGAAAAAGAACATGAGTTTGTCTTACAGATTGCTTCTTGAGAGAGAGAGAAAAGAGACAATATCGAAGATTGGAACAATATCAAGTAATATCTGTAAAAGGAGAACAAAGGCTACATTTCATGCTGCTTGGGATAGGTTCATTAACAAAGTAAATTGGATCAATGCACTTACATGATATCACAACTAGGCTATATAAGTGCTTTTATAAAATTTGATCATTAACTAGAAGTTTTTAAACCTACTTGTTGAACCAAAGCTCGAACCCGTGAAAGGAGAGCTAAAACAGTCAGAGAAAATCCCATGAAAAATGAGTGAGCTAGCAAAGTAGATACCTCACTTTAGCCTACTCAAAGTCACCAAAAGAAGATAGAATTTCAATAATGCTTCTAGCATGGGTCGAACAGTTTAAGGTATCGTAATGATTTTGTTCAGAAACTCGACCGTTCAACGATTTTGAAAACATGAAAAAAAAAAAACAAGGAGTCGCCACCAATCTTTTTTTATTAAATGTGATTGACCACCTAGAAATATTTATCTTTTTAACAAAATCTTAAATTTATTAAATTTTATTAAAAATACAAGTTTGGGATCTGCGAAAACAAAGTTAGATTCGGGAGTACGGTTACGCGTGGAGAAGAATTAGCACTCCCATAACGCCTGTTTAAAAATAGTACCACCTTAACTAAGTGTTATCTTTTAATTTCAATAAAATGGTCTTAATTTAATATTTAAAAATAATTTCCCTTTTATCGTAACCAATTTTATTTTTTTAAAATCATTTTCATAAAAAAAACTAAAATTTATTTTTTAAAAAGTGAATATGAACTCTGTTGTATTGAAAAATTAAATCAAATACCCCAATACCTTTGGTAATATTTGAAATAATATTCTCACCTAAAAATTTCTTAAAAATCGCTACTTGCGATTTTTATAGAGTCTCATCTTCAAAAAAAGCTCACATTATTTTTGTCATTATTCATGAATGCACATGATGCAATAAGAGATTTCATGATGCATATGTAATTATTATTATTATTATTATTATTATTATTATTATTATTATTATTATTATTATTATTATTATTTTCCTTTTTTAAAAAAAAATTATATATTTATATTAAAACAAAATATGTTATTGAAACATCACACTAAGTATTCCAATACTTTGGTAACATTTAGTAGATTCTTCTCACCTAGATATCAGTTAGAATCACTACTTGTGAATTTGGTAACATCTCATCATCGGACTAATTTACTTAAATTTAAACTTTATTATTAATTTTTTAAAAAAACTTATTCATTTTAAATTTTAACAAAAATTTAAACTATTGAAAAATCATACTAAATACTCTAATACACTAGTAATATTTAGTAAACTCTTCTCACCTAGGGATCAGTTAGAAATCATTACTTGTGATTTCCGTAACATTCCATCATCGAACATTCATTTAATTAAATTTAAATTTCATTATTTATTTTTCTTTTTAAAAAAAAAACTTATTCATTTTCATTTTTAACAAAAATTTAAATTATTGAAAAATCGCATTAAGTATTCCAATACGCTGGTAATATTTAATGGATTTCTCTCGGAATCAGTTAGGAATCACTACTTGTGATTTCCGTAACATCCCATCATCGGAAGATTTACATTATTTAAAATGCATCTTTATATTTATTTTATACAAATATGTGTATTTATTTGTATATTTATATTTATTTACCTAGTTATTTATTTATTTATCCATTTGTCCTTATTTGTTTCTATCATGAAATTAGGAATTTTAATCGAAATAAAATCACTTAAATATCCCAATACACTAGTAACATTTAAAGATTTTAACTCGATCTTAAAGATTATCAAAGAATCACTACATGTGACTTCTAAGAAATCTTATTATCGTAAACATTTTTATTTAAAAAAAAATTGTCTTTTTAATCCATAAAAACGATTTCAATCCCACAATTTATTTTAATCATATTCATTTAATCTCATTTTTCACACACATTACACATAGTCCAAACACATATCTAAACTTTGCAAGTGAATAAACTGATGAGCATGGATCAGGAAGAACTTGGGTAGGCGTAAAACTCATGGAAATTAATAATATTTAATGACAAAAAAAATATCTAGCTTCAAATAATATATTTAATCAGGACAAATATAATGTGAAGGCATGCCTGACATATGCCACATGCGAGTATAGCCAACCAAGCGAGTGAACCCATCACAACAAGCTCATAATAGATTTACAGAGGCATACACATGGCTATGACAAGAAATCAAACCCAAAAAAAATAAATAAAAAGTAAGCTCATATTAAATGGTATACAAAAGCATCCTATGCACCCAAACCTCTAGTTATCACGTACAGACACATAAACACTAGCATTCAATTAAAACCAACGGTTAAAGGATTGAATGCTCATGCTAGGAAAAAATAAAAGAATAAGTCCACCTGACAAACCTCCATACTCTTCTTTTCTCTTTTTCAAACCGCTCGACGGCCTTCTTTTAGTTCTTCATTTTCACACCTCCAGACCCGCTGACTCTTTTCTTATCATTTTTACGCTAAATACTGGAACTGTACGGTTGTGATCCTCGGTGGAGAAAGGATGGAGCGACGAGGCTAGGCAGCGTAGCAGGGAATGGCAGCGTGGACAGGCAGCAGAGACAGCAACAACGAGCGGCAATGTCGTACGGGAACTGCATGTAGATGATGCTTTACTGGAGCGAAACAAGGCAGCAATGAATGGGCAGCATCGATGCAGCAACGATCACAGGCTAAGCGACACCACAGCCGTTCGGTGCCGGGAAGAGTGAGGTAGGGAACGGTGCCAAAACAACCTCCGTGTAGGTGGTAGAGGATCTGTATGAGGCTCGGTTGTAGTGCGGCTCCAAATAGGTGGAGGATTTTGGAGGTTGATGGTGGCTGTAGAGGTACCGAGCCCCGAATGGAGAGAAGCCCCTGTTGTCGAGGAGGAAGAAAAGAGCGAATGGCCGACCCCCCGGCATCAAAGTGTAAATAAGTATAATATAAACTCCAAATTAAGCTGGAAATTTGATTTTCAACATAAAGCACATAATGCAGCATTTTTGGATTGCATAAATAGTTCAATCATGCAATCAAGTTTTCTTTGTAGACCATTTCTCTATAACTTCAGTTTTTCTTTTTTTTTACTTTCAGTTTTTCTTTTGATCATTTTAAAGCATCAAGAGTGAAGACTTGTTAATTAAGGTCAAAATTTTGGAACCTAGCTAATTGAAAAGATAAACGTAAAAAAGCAAAAGCAGATTTGTATATATAAGAGTTACACTGAAGATTTCAGGAGCTCAAAGGAGAATTACAAAGCAACTTGGTTGAGAACATATTGTCTTTCTACTGATGATTATAAATAAGAATCAAAAATAAAAAAAGAGCAGATAAATGCTACCAGTTGCTTTCTACCTTGGCTAGATGAGCTTCTTCTAAGACTTTGCTTGCTAATAAATTCAGTAGCCTCACTTTCTCTTTTACACCAGCATCACATGCAAAAAACAAAAAAAACAAAAAAACAAAAAAAAAACAAACAAACCTGATCAGCCTTTTGTATTTCATAAAACCAAAGTGCTTTGTTCTTATTTGAAGTTGACTCTCATGAGAAAAACAAAACTTCAGTTTCTTTTTTTCATTAACCTCAAAAAAGCCTAGGAATTGCCAAGTCCATGTGCAATACAGTTTTCACCACATGGCACTATAGAATCATAAAAACTCTTTTTTACTGTCTAATTGTCATTCCTTTGCAGGCAAAAAAGACCAAATCAAATATCTCCAAAGATAAAAACACTAAGTCATCCAACTTCACTGTCAAAATTTAATCTTTCATAATCAAAAGCAGATATGGAATCTCTACATGTAATGCGAGGTAAAGACTTGACTCGTAGGGATCAATTGGTGGTAATCCACCTATTGTCATGTTTTTCTAGATCCTTGGATAAGTTTGGCATCTAAGTCGAAATGCAGACGCTTGGCACTATAAACATAAGCAGTAAACCACTAAAAGTGAATATCATGTAGTAAACTAATCAATGTTAGAAAATTAGTCTCCACTAATTGCCAAAGCAACAATAGAAACAAAAGAAAAAGGGGGGAAAAACCATTGCTACAATAAGACTTAATCAGCTTAAAACTTGATTAAAATCAATAAGTCAAAATCTTGAAATAGCTTATGCCTGTGTGATAATAATACACATAAGAAAACTTGAATGACTTATTTTTGACTCCCTTTCCCTGAGCTCGCATAGAACAATTAGTTTCAACTCCAATAATGGATACCCTTGACAGAGAAATCCAAATCCATATATGGTTAAACAGGCCAAATAATTCAGGCGTGACAGATAACACAGACCAAGATAGGATCAACAACATACCAGGTGATAGCTATGGTGATCCAAACAACAAAGGCTGACCAGCACTAGAGCAAGACCAACTCTCTGACTGCTGTATATTTTTTTAACCAATTCTTTCTTCTGTTATCCCTTATTCATTTAAGAAAAAACAGCAAGGAATTTTAATCAGCGGACATAATAATTTGGTGAAGGAGATAAAGAGCTTCATATTAGGCTTAAACAAAGTGGTTATGCAATAGATTTTATCACCAAGAAATGAATTAAGCATATATACTTAGCAAAAAAAACCTCTTTAATCAACAGAGTAGACCTACTTCTCATGCAAATATAGTGAAAAAAAGAGCCTCTATAATCAACGGAGAAAACCTACTTCTCGTGAAAAAAAAAAGGTGAAATTAAACCATCTCATTTCAGTCTATGAGATTATGGTTGTACATACTGTTTCCCTCATTTATTAAAAAAAATAATAGTATACTTAAATTCATCAATAAAAGAAGATATACATACTTAATGGTGACATCACGATATTTCTGTAATTGTAAGACTTCAAATTGCCTTTGAAGAAGCAGCCAAATAGTCGATGAATGTATAGATTGATAATAATTAAAATAGGCCACCCATGTTAATTATGCATAGATTCAGCGGGCAACTAATGCATCATATTTGATTTGTTTATATATATATTTATGTTTACAATCTAAATTTACAATAAAATGAAATAATTGATTAAGTGAATCTTGCATTCCCATCTCCATCAGACGTGTATGTAGAAAAAATTTAAAAAAAAAAAAAGGAAAAAAGAAAAATACTTAGATTTGATGGTACATGTTTGATAAATGAAAATTGAAACATGATTCGTAACAAAAACGTATAAGTTGCACGTCACATACCAATTACATGCAGGCACAAGGGCAAACTTGGGGCTGGGCCTAACCTTGACAAATTCACCATTCAAGCTTTCCTGACGAAGAAATAGAAAAATATTAGTAGCATATAAATAACAGAATATCAAACAAAACTAAAACTGTTTAATTAATCCAATTACAACCACTTTACAAAAGCAATAGTGAAGGCAACCCATGATGCCAATTTCATTATGCCAAGCAAAAAGCTTTGATTTTTTTTTTTGAATCACTGTGTTCTTTTCGAGCAAAGCCAGAAAATTTAAGACCTCTTGATAGCCCATGTACCTTATCAGATAAACACCTCAATGAAGAAAGAAGCAGAAAATCAACCTCAAGGAAGAAGATTTTGAAAGGAAAGGAAAGAAAAAGAGCACGATCGAGTAGGGAGAAGAATAGAGAAGAAGCAGTGGTTTGGATGAAGTCCTTGCTGATTCTCTTGAACCGTTCATGGATTATAAAACATTGTCGTTGTTGTTTCTGCAAGCATGGGTAGATGAAGGTCTAGGAGCAGCAATCAAAAATCTTAAATTATTTTTATGAGATTTCATATGAAACAAAAAAATAATAATAATAAATTAAAGGAAAATAAAACAGGAACAAAATTTAAAAAAAAAACCGACCAAATTTGACGGCACAGATCTAGAACTCCAAAAAAAGATCTTTCAGGACTTGTTTTGAATGAGAGAAAAAGAACAACCCCTGTTATCGGTGTTGATTTGGAACTTTGTCACGGTTCTCTTGAAATCCTTTGTAAATTCAACCAAAACGCTTTAGATTCCAAAAAAAAGAAAATTAGAATTTCACAAATATTTGCATATAGATTAATCGATATGGTACCTAAAAACCACGTGCAAAACCCACATCGTAAGTTCTATGGATGAGCTACACTGTATTTTTTACTTAAAAATACTCCAGTTCTTAAAAGCCTCCAAAAAGCAAAACCCATGTTACCAAACTTATTAATCTAGACCAACGGGAAATTCTATAGTAAGGTCGCAAAATATCGACCTTATTGTAAGGTCATGATATCTCATAAGATATTCAATATCTCATGAGATATTGAATAAAATTTAAAAATTATTTAAATATGTTAATAATGACTTAACAAATTAACAGGTAAACCAAAATTTAATTAAAAAGATTTAAATTATATTTTTATCCTTTTAAAAGGTAAGAAAATATTTATATTTACATCTTTAATTATTAATCAAAATTAAATTACGATATTACCTATTAAAATTAAAAAAATATAAGATAATTGCCCAAAAAAGTTTGGGAAGTCGACTGCCAGTGTATAGAAGTTGACTTCCCCAGTTATTTTACTCTACAGATTGATTCTAGCATATTGGCAGTCGACTGCTTATAAAAGGAAGTCGACTGCCATATTTAATAAGGGATTTATTTTACTGTTAATTATCATTTATTTGAATTCTTAGTATTATAATTAATTACTTAAAATTTATCCTGAGTTACATTAATTTTTCTGCTAATTATTAT
This sequence comes from Heritiera littoralis, assembly GCA_031772115.1. Taxonomy (NCBI): domain Eukaryota; kingdom Viridiplantae; phylum Streptophyta; class Magnoliopsida; order Malvales; family Malvaceae; genus Heritiera; species Heritiera littoralis. The sequence goes on along the minus strand of JAPDPK010000026.1, from coordinate 1,169,866 downwards.
AGATTTTATTAATATAATAAAATTTAAGATGTCATATATTTTATGATAAATGTTATAAATTTTATGATCAATTAGATAAATTTTACGATATATTACGATGAATGTAATAAATTTTATGATAAATCTAATAAATTTTACGTGAATCACATGAATTTACGATGAATCTAATAAATTTTACGATGAATTTCATTGAATTTACGATGAATTTCATTGAATTTACGATGAATGAGAAGTGTCTAAGAGAGAAGGTTTGGTTTAGGAATTTTCTGCCTGAAAAATCCCGTATAAAGTCCAAATTTTCATGGGGAGTCGACTTCCAGAGAAAGAAAGTCGACTCCCCATGTGAATTCTATTTCCAGAATGCTTCTGGCGATGCAGCAGTCGACTGCTACTAATTAGCAGTCGACTGCTTCATCGCCAAAAGCATTCTGGAAACCAAATGCACATGGGGAGTCGACTTCCTTTCTCGGGAAGTCGACTCCCCATGAAATTTTTTTTAAAAATTGTTATTATATATTTTTTATTTATTAATATTGTTATGAATTTTTTATTGTTATATTATTATTAATAAATATTTATTATTTTTTTGGTTGAAATTATTAGTATTATGATGAATCTTATAATTTTTGTGATTATCCTTTTTAAAATTACAAACAATCTACTGAAATTTACGATGAATCTCATCATTTTTACGATTATCCTTATTAAATTTATGATGAATCTTATCATTTTTACGATTAGCCTTATTAAATTTACGAACAATCTACCGAAATTTACGATGAATCTCATAATTTTTACGATTATCCTAATTAAATTTACGAACAATCTACTTAAATTTACGACAAATCTAATCATTTTTACAATGAACATTATTAAAGCTACGAACATCTTTTATTAATTTATGATGATCCTTAGCTAAATTTACATTTAATTTATTTAGTTTTACGATAATTCTAATCTAATTTATGCTAGTGATGTGAGAATTACATTTAAAATACATGGAATGTCGAATTTTCAATAATAAAAGTCGACTTAACATAAATTGAATAAGAACATTAGGCTTAAAAAAATTAGGAAATCGACTGCTCGAGAAAGGTAGTAGACTGTCCAGATGCATTCTGGAAACAGAATGCATCTGGTAACGAACTAGTCGACTGCTAATTATTAGCAGTCGACTGCTTCGTTACCAGATGCATTCTGTTTCCAGAATGCATCTGGGCAGTCGACTATCTTTCTCTAGAAGTCGACTCCCAGTATGAAACTTTTTTTTATTTTGTTATTATATATATTTTTATTTATTAATGTTGTTATGATATTTTTTATTATTATATTATTATTAATAAGTATTTATTATTTTTTTGGTTGTATTTATCATTATTATTACGATAAATCCAATCATTTTTACGATAAATCCAATTAAATTTACAATGAATGTCAAAATTTTTACGATTATGTTTATTAAATTTACGAAAAATCTACCCAAATTTACGATTATCCTTTTTAAATTTACGAATAATCTACTCAAATTTACGATGACCCTTTTTCAATTTACGATAATCTTTTATTAATTTACGATGATCCTTGACAAATTTACGTTTAATCTATTTACTTTTACAATGAAAACAATCCAATTTACACAAGTAATGTGAAAATTATGTTCAAAATACATAAGAAGTCGAATTCTTAATAATAAAAGTCGACATTCTATAAATAAATTAAGAATAGCATGCTTAAAAAATTTGAGAATTCGACTGCCCAAAAATATCAGTCGACTTCCCGTATGCATTCTGGAAACAGAATACTTCTGGCTATTTAGCAGTCGACTGCCTTATGCATTCTAACGTTCTGCGATAAATTTTCTCTTAGGAAGTCGACTGCTTCAATAATGATTCCTTGGTCGTTTGGGAGGACGTTCTTTGTAAATCATTTGTTCTTCGCACTTTTAATCGCAATTTCCATCGTTTATGCAATTCTCTTCCACAAACTTACCCATTATTAAAAATATAAGAGGGGAATAAAGAAGAACAACTATTTGATTGAGGTTAGGCTTAAAGTTTAGGATTTATAAAATATTGAGACAGCTACAAACTGGATTAAAGGTGAAACAGACAAAAATTGGAATAAAGGGGTTTATGATTTAGGAATTAGGGTTTAAAAACAATAAAAATGTTTATATAAGAAGAAGAATACTACTACAATTATAACAAGGGTATATTAGTAATATAATAGTATAATTTTAATAATATTTAGTAAATAATGTTAATTTTAATAATTGGTTTAGCAGATTACCAGGTTAAACAGTTTTTTAATTTTTAAAATTTCATCAATGGTTTATATTAGATTTGACTAATCCAATGGTTCTAATTCAATGACCTTAAAATAAAGTCAATTTTTGTGACCTTATTGTAGAATTTGCCAAGAAACAACGGATAATAAGCAAAATGTAGAGTTACCAAAAAAATGAAACCTTGGAAATAGAAAAATCAAGAAGCCGAGAAACGAAAAAATGCATACTTATCTCTGGGAAAACTGAAGTGAGACCATGGCTGATTTTTTTTTAGCGGCAGCGGATTTGCGGGTGTTAGGGGTTAGATTTGGAGAGAAGAGGGTGATACTGATACCATGCCAATTCTCTTCAGCTATCACTCATGCCTCCTCCCTTTTTCACTCTTTCCATTATTTTTTTTTTCCTTCTCACATCATTTCTCTAGACATCCTTTGCTCATTAATTGTCTATTTATACATCCAAAGCTTTCTTTTTAATGAGAAATAAATATATAGAAGAAAGGATATTTTTTTTTGGTTACATAGAAGAAAGGATATTGATAACAGAACAACACACAAAAAAACAGAGGTGACAATTCATCGGCGGGACTCGTAAGAAAAAGAAAAGCAAAAAGACCAAAATGATTCCAAAAACAAAAATAAATAAAAAACACGTTTCAAAACAAAAGGCCAAAAATGGAAATCAGAGAAAAAGAGTTGGCCCCAGCATGATGGATCTGGATGCTCATTAAATCACAACGTCAAATGAAGCAAAAAGTCATTTCTCATCACACGCCAACGAAAGCAAAAACGAAGCTAAAGACCAAAATCCTCAAAATATACAACAAAGAAGCCAAGCACCAAAGAAAAGGATGACACACGGCAGTTGGAGAAGGCAAAAACGCGTTCGTTGAAGAAAGCCAAAACGTGGAAGCACAAGGAGGGAGCTTCGGATCCAAAATTTATTGTATATTGTATATATATTGTATATATATATATATATATTGTGTGTATATATAATATATATATATGTATATATATATTGTGTGTGTATATATATATATACATATATATATTGTATATAGATTTGCTTAAATATTTCGCTTCTTTTTATTGAAGGACAATGTGTTGGACATTAGTAGTGCATAACAAAATTATGGCCTTGTCTTTATATTAACAAAAAATAGAATCAATGGTTATATTAATTATTTTGGACTCTGTTATTTATTCTATCAATTGTATTTAAGGTATTTGTATTCATCATATGATATATTATTAAATAAATTCAAATGTAAGATCTATTATATTCATGGATAAAATAATTTATTCAAAAATGAAATATTTTGCTTAAATCAATAAATTATTCGAGCCGCAAACGGTACCTACGAGGCAAACCTCAACATCCTGCAACTCTCCTTTCTGCAAATGGTTATGGTTTGTACAATATGTCTGTCTGCCAAAACTCCGATGGAATTAATTAACTCGATTGCCATTTGTGGAGAAATCATGGCTTAATTCCAAATTAATTAAGTCCACTAATTACTTTCCTTTCTGGGTAAAGATAACAGAGGGAATTTTCTAGATTGTAGGAATTTAGTTCTAGAAATGGAAATACAAATCCGGGTGAAAAAAAAAATCTCTTTTTGTGAATTCTGGATCCTTATCTCATCGGATATTGGGAGGAATATTTTCTCAAAAACTAGAATTCCCCGCCTCTTAGAATATCTTATAAATTTATGTAATAAATTCATTTCTAAAAAATAAATTAATACTCATTCATATACTTCATTAAAACATACTTTTATTTAAACCAAAAATAAATACAAATTGATGCAAATAAATTACATTTTTATGAATATAAAATTAAATAAATAATCCTACAATTGGATCTGCTTTTTGCTTATAAAGATTTTTTCTTTACACTGAGCCCAAAGAGTTGCTGGGCTTATAACTTTGATTGCAAAGAGTGCACATTGATAATTATATTGGTTCTGACCAGACGCGAGAGGCATACATGCAATCTCACAAAGAAAGATACTAAATACACCCAACTTTTTACACTTTACATCCCATCAAAGAAAGTAATTCATAAAAAATAAATAGGGTAGGGTATATTTAAAAATTGTCTCTCACAAATATATGAACTGATGATTAAAGAAATTAGCATTTAGGTATAATCTATATATTCCTACTCTCAAAATTACTATTGCTTAATTAAACTCTTATAATATTTACTGTCATAACGATTTAAGTCCTAGAACCTAACTGTTAGATATCGTATGGAAACGCCACCAATCAACCTAACCTAGGTGTGATTAAGCACATATTTGAAACTAAAGATAAAGACCGGTCTGAATATCAAAGTTTGGACTTGGGAGTATGGTTATGTGTGAGGAAGGTATTAGCATCCTCACAACGCCCATCCTAAGACAATATCATCTTATCATAAATTATCCTAAAATAGCCTTAATTAAATAATTTTTTATTTCCAAATTTATTCTAAAATTTATTTATATTTTACGTTTAAATATTAGAAACTCATTTAGGTGTCTTTCAACACTTTAATCAAACACCTAATGAATTTCCTCACCTCAAGAGTATTCAAAGGGATGCACTCGTTTCTTTAAAGAGGCTTCGCTGTTGGATTAATTAAGTATTTTATAAAAATTTTAGTTAAAATTTTTCATTTAATTTTAATTTATTAATTTTGCATTATTTGCTATTTGATTATTAATTTATTTAAATATTGAAAATTTTCTTAATGTTTTTCCAACACTTTGATCAAATACACAAGGAAATTTTTTCACCTCAAGAGTATTCTCGGGATACAATCGTCTTCATGAAAAGGCTCTGTCGTCAGATTAATTAAGTATTTTATGAATAAATTAGTTAAAATTTATCCTTTAATTATAATATATTATTTTTTCATTATTTGCTAATTGATTATTAATTTATTTAAATATTGAAAACTTCCTTAATGTTTCTCCAACGCTTTGATCAAATACACAAGGAAATTTTCTTACCTCGAGTATTCAGGGATACACTCGTCTTCATGAATAGGTTCCGTTGTTGGATTAATTAAAGATTTTATGAAATTTATCAAAATTACACTTTTATAGACTTTTTTATTTAATCTTGAATTTGAGACTAAATAAAAGCTTTTAATATTAAAATTATTTTCCCCAAATTTTCAATGCTTTGGTCAAATTTAGAAGGGACATCTTCTCATCTAAGAATTTTCTAAATATCGCACACTCGCAAAATTCCATTATTGATGGAGTTTTCATTTACTCCCATTATCTAAGAAAATTTTTTGTTTTAAGGATTAGTTGTTATTATTGTCCTCTTAATTTTTTTTTATTTTGAATTAGACTAATTCACCAATATTTTATTTAACCTTTATAAGTTTTAGCAAAAATTTCTCTACATCCTTCAACACTTTGATCGGATATAGAGGTATTTATTATTTAAAAGTTTCTAAAATAATCGCACACTTGCAATTTAGAGATTGTTATTATTTTTAATTTGATTTTGTTCAACATTATTATTTTAAAATTAACATTTAACTAGCCCATATATATATATATATATATATATATATATATATACACACACACACACACACATATTTATGTAAAAGGCCTAAGCATACAATATGTGTAAAGGCCATCTCAAAACCTTTGTTTAACAATTCAAACGCAAAAAGCCCACCACGCCATCATGCAAGAACCTAACACAGCCCACTTAACCAATTTAACCCACGCATGTTAAAATATAATTATCACATGGCATTAGGGTCAACAAGTCAAAAGCATATAATAAAATAATAATAATATATTCAAAAGGTCAAAAACAAAGATGGAAAGTGCAGAGAATGCTCACAGTCGGGTTCATGTCCACCAAGCTTTTCCATTCTCCTTTTCTCTACTTTATTATTTTTGTTTTACTAACTTCCCAGCCCTGTTCTTTCACCAAATTCCAAGTAACAATCGGCTAGCAACTCCAAAACAGCCATTTGAAGCCTTACGGCCACCGCCCAGTTTCAACACAGATGTCTACCCGTTGCAATCTTTAGCTCCAGCCACGGATGCCATCTCCATTGTACTACTCCGATAGCGTCTGTTCTGGATGCTGTCCGATGATGTCAATCGCCGGTCCTATTCAGCCCCTGGTAACCAAGCAGCTAACCTCCTAAGGCTACCTTCTCAACTGCTTATTTCCATTTTTTTTTACTGTATTTTGTGGCTTTTCAGATTCAACCTGGCTTTCGATGTTTGAAATTTCTGAGCTGGGTTTCGGTGTTTGCTGATGTTGTTTGGGGGTTGATTTGGGTAAATGGTGAATTTTGGAGTTGAGCAAAGACACGGATTGAGATGATTTCGAGTCCTCTGGGACAAGATTGGGTTGTGACCTTCCCGAGTGTGAGGTCGAGTTAAAGTATGGAGGCAGTAGGGGCTTTTGGGTTTTTTTAGTGGTGTTTGCCTTGGATTTTGGCTGCTAGTGATGGCTCGATTGGAGTTTCGATGGAGGGTGCACTGAGGTTTGGGTGGTAGCTCGAAGCTTGTCTCGGTGGTGGCTTTGTGTGAGGGCTCTGTGGAGGAGGCGGCGTGTGCGTTCTCTTTGCCGAAAATTCCCCTTTATGTATTTGTTCTTTCTTGTAATTTAAAGGAAAGAAATTATAATTTTAATATTGATCCCATAATCATGGGTCTTTTTTTTTTCATTTGTTTTTGGTTTGACCTTTTTTTTATATTATTTCCATTTTGATTTGTTGGCTTTTATTTTTTTATTTGTTTCCTTTTTTTAATATTACATGTTTTATTTCTTTTTTTTTTTTTGGTAAATCTCCTTAGTCAACTTTGGTGTGCATGTGGTTTAGTTGAGGTAAGGTACATGGAATTTAGGTGGATGCTTGCATGATTTTGTTTTTTTTTGTACTTTTTTATTATTTTTAGATTTTTTTTATTATTTTTAAACTGTTCGGATAAAATTATGTGTTTCCATTCCTACTAACTGAGGAATTAAAGCAAGCGAATTAGGATAGCATCATATTAATAAAAGTTGTTCTTTATGTCAAGCCAAGGTGAATAGATTCACAATATAATAATACTTATTACTTTATAAATTAAGGAAAATTTTAAATTTATTTGAGTGGATACATAATCTTTTTATTTTTGTTGTAACGATTTTTGTCCGGAGATCTAATCGCTAGACGTTAAAAATTATGGAATCACCACCAATATTTTTTTAACTTAGGTATGATTGGCCACAAATTTGACTCCAAGGATAAAGCTTAATCTACGTTCTTAAAATTAGGTTTGAGAGTACAATTACGTGTAGGGAAAAGATTAGCACCCCCCACAACGTCCGTCTGATGGACAGTATCAATTCATCACATGTTATTCTAAAAGGTTTTAACCAAAGTGGTCTTTTAATATTTAAAATTTATTATTTTATTTTTTATTATTAAAATATTGAGAATTTTTTAAAATATTTTTTGACACTTTCGGTATAATTTAAGAAATTCTCTTACCTCAAGAATATTAAAAAAAATCACTTATTCTCTTGAAGAGGTTCCGTCGTCGATTTTAATTTTAATATTTTTAGGTAGAAGACTTTTACTTCATCTTAAACCTTAACTTTAAATATTTTATCCCTTTTTTTTAATATTTTATTTTAATATTTTAAAATCTCTCCAACACTTTTGGTGAGATGAAAGTTCCTCACTTAGGAACCTTTTTTAGAAAATCATTATATGAAAATTCTTTTCAAGTTAATTATTAAAAATAAGATTTTATAGTTAATTTTATTACTTAAGATTTTATAGTTAATTTTATTTTCATATTTTATTCTAATATTTTAAAATCTCTCCAGCACTTTTAGTGAGATAAAAGTTCCTCACTTAGGGACTTTTTTTTAGAAAATCATTATATGAACATTCTTTTCAAGTTAATTATTATAAATAAGATTTTATAGTTAATCTTATCACTTAAGGAAAATTCTGAATAACATCTTCTAAATTTTTATTTGCATTTCCCAACACCTTTGGGAAAGTTATAGAAACAATCCCTCGCTTAGAGACTTTTAGGAAAATCAATATTTTTATTTTTATTTATTTATTAATCTATTTTTTTAGAAAATGGCATTTATCAAAGTTTTTAAGGTAAATTAATCGTATTAACCTCGAATTTTTTTTTGTTTAAAATTTTTTATTAAAATATTTTAAAATCTTTCCATACTTTGGAAAGATTTAAACATGATTTCTCACTTAGGAATTTTTTGAAAATCATTTCTTGCGCGTTTTTAAAAAAAATTAAAATTAGTTCCAAGTATATTTAATGGAAAACTCCATATTATTGTTTTGAAAATATTTTAAAATTACTTTTACACATTTTTTATTTTCTTTATTAAAAAGTAAGCCTTACCAACACTCTTGGTAAGTATTTAGAGAAAGTCTCTCACTTAGGAACCTTTTTATTTTTTATTTTTTGAAGAACATTATTATATTTCTTTTATATAATTTAAATAAATTTTATTGAAGTTTATAAAAATTATTTTACTTTATTATTTTTCATTTGCAAATTTTATTTTAAGTTACCTTCTCATAAATCTTATTTTGAAACAAACCATTCAACACTTTTGGAAAGCTTTAAATTTAAAAATTCCTCACTTAGGAACTTTTTGGGAAAATAGTCATATGTGTTTTTATAAATGTTATTAATTAGCCGATTTTTTTTCTTAGTTGAAATTCTATATTTATTATTTTTTATTAATATTTTATGCTATATAAATCCTTTTATAAATTTTTATTTAAATGTCCCAACACTTTTGGGAAATTCATAGAGAGTCTCTCACTTGGGGACTTCCCTAAAAAAACCTTATTATGCTTTTTTAATCTGACTACCAAAAATCTTTTATTTTGAAATAACCAATTTTAAGATATTTTTTGTAAAAATTTCATAAACCTTTTCAACATCTTTGGTAAGGTTTTAGAGTAAGCCCCTCACTTAGGGACTTTCAATTTAATTTTTTTTACTGTTGAAAATTTTACTCAATTTATTTTTGGGTCTGGTATGATTATTTATTTTAATGTGAAATTATTATTATTACTTGAATTTTATTTTATATGTTTTGAAGTTGACATTCAACAAGTTACAAACCCAAGCATATACTTATAATATATACACAATATATAAAAGCAGAGATACAAAAAAACATCATGTAAACAAAATCCAAGTCAAAACTCCCATCCAATCAGGTTCTTATGCAAATGACCCAAAGCAATGCAAATAAATACAAAACAAAATATAAAAAAGCATATAATTAGAAAGCAAAGCAAGCAAACGTGTGGCTAGCCCAAACACATGCACTTATGTTTGGTTTTTTCCTCTTACATGGCTTAAGCTCTTACAAAACAATATATTGCAAACAAAACACTCAAGCCCAAAATGAAAATAGGCATACCATTAAGCTAAACCTATTCAAGTCCATTCCCCCATGCTAATACAAACAACGGGCCAAAATCATTAGTTAGCCCTAGCCCACATAATCACATCAAAACAAAATCTCATCCTTTAAAATCATGAGAAACGGCCAAAGCATTGTAAAGAAAAAAAAAATAAAAGACAAACGAGGAAGGCAGAATGCTCACAGCGTTGGCTCGGGTAAAGTTTCTATTCTTTTCTCTTTCGTTTTTTCCTTTTCTAAATGGGTCTCTTCTCCTCGCAGATAAGTTGCCGGCCAGTCACCAGCAGCGACGTCACCTGCTCCTCTCCTGGTCGCGGCCTCCGCGTGATCTCCTCCGAGCACGGTTGCTTCGCCTGTTCTGCCCCTTGTTCTCTTTTGTTTTTATTTTATTTTCTATGCTTCTTTTGAAAGTGTTCTGCCATTTTTGATTGAATCTGAGATTGTGTTTTTCGTTGTTGATAAATCCTCCCTCTGTGTTTTCTTGGGTGTGTGCTTTGGTTGATGGCAGAGAGAATTTTTTTTTTTTTGGGTTTCTCTTCAAGCTCCATTTCCGCGTTTCTTCAAACATATTTAATAGACAATTTTAGTTAAGAAAAACAGATCAAATCCCTGAGATCCAGGGATTATGATCCAGGGATTATGCTCAATTTGCAGATGTGTTTTAATTGTAAATGGCGTTTTTCAAAGGAGTTGGTGGAGATGGCAGAGCAACTGGCAAACTTCTAGGCTGGTGTCGGCACCGGCACCAGCCTCCCTTTTTTTTTTTAACAAATCGTCTAAAAAAATTAAATATTTAAAATATTAATTTTCTTCTTCTATTTTAATTTTAATACAAATTAATAAAATAAAATATATGGGTTTAGATTTTTAATTTTAACAACCCAACTTCGATTAATTTGGGTTATTGGATTTTGGGCTTCAGCCCAATTAATTTTAACACATCAAGAAAAAGGCTCAATTATTTAAAACAAATTTGGAATCGATCTTGAAAGATAAAATTCGATCTTCATGATACTTGAATTAATTTAAGCTTTAAATTCATCTCGGAAGCCAAATTACTCAAAATTTGTTTTTAGCAAATTAATTTAAGCACACGATTAGATCAAATTAATTAACAAATAAATTTTAATCTCAAATCACTAAGACTGAAACAAGATTCAATCCAAATAAATTTATAATTTCATACAAAATTAGATGTTTACAATTTTAATGTAAGTATTTTTTTTTAATTAAGAGAGAGTAAAAGTGTAATCGAGTTAAATCGAATTAAATCCTTTTTTTTAAATAGAAAATTATTTCGATAATGAAAGGAATGATTACAACCAAATTATGAAATCAAAGGTATGATAAACCTTAGATTTAGCAAAAAAGTCCGCAAAGAAATTTGCTTTCCTAAGAACATGAGTAAAAGTCATATCACCAAACACGAATATAGATTAAACATTTTGTTGAGTAAATTGTTGTATTTCCATGGATAATCAAGCACCTTGTTAAGCAATGATATAACCACCTTTGAATCGCTTTCTATGATCAGCTTATGAAGGACTAGTTTTAGCACCAACAACAATGGAAATTTGCCAAAAGTTCTACAAAATTAGAATTAGTAATACCAATACTTTTTGAAAAGATTAACACAACGTGACCATGATTGTTTCGAATAACTTTCCAATGTTAGCAGGCTTTGGTTTACCCAAAGTAGAGCTATTAACATGTTGGAGTTTACCTTGAATCTCACATCGAAAATGTAAGAGAAGTTATAAAGGTTTTTCCCTTATAAATAATGTGCTAGGCTTAGTTTACAAAATATCCCAAAAAGTTGTAAACACCAGTAGCATAGCTAGGATTTGGGTTATTATAAAAGGTGTAGTTGGGTTCTTTGGTAGTTAAGCTTTGGGCTTTGCAAAGAGTTTACAATTTTTCACTTCTAAAAATTGCATAGTTGTAATTTTCAGTGGTTATAGGCCAATTTGGTTGAGTGGTTATAGGCCAATTTGGTTGGGGCAAACCAAATTAAAATTTGTTGTGTTTATTTTTGCTTTCTTCCTTTGTTATAGATGCTTGGATTGAGGGATATTTTGTCCCAACAAGTAGTATCAAAGCAGAAGGTTTAAGATTTTGCGAAAGGAGGAAAGCTATGTCTAAAGCTATGTATGGAGATATACCTAAGTTTGAGATTCCTTTATTTGATGGTAAGAGTGATTTTTTGTTATGGCAAAGTACGATTTAGGATCTTCTAATGCAACAAGGTTTAGAATTGGTATTAAAAGAAAATAAGCTAGATGGAACATCTAATAAAGATTAGGATACACTTCAGAAGAGGGTTGTTAGCACAGTTAGATTGGCACTTCTCCAAAGATTAAGTACAATGTGTTGGCTGAGACGACACCAATTGGATTGTGAAAAAAGTTAAGAGACATCTATGTATCAAAATCGTTGATGACTAGATTGTGTTTGAAAATGGATCTATATTCTCTGAATATGGATGAAGGAACACCAACTGGATTGTGGAAAACGATGGGACACATCTATGCATCAAAATCATTGATGAATAGATTGTATTTGAAGATGGATTTATATTCTCTGAAGATGGATGAATGTACGAGTCTCCATGATCACTTGAATGAATTTAATAAGCTAGTTTTACATTTATTGGCTATTCATTCTAAAGAGTTGAAAGAAGAAGAGAAGATGTTGCTACTGTTGTCATATTTACCTAAGTTTTATAGACCTTTAGTTTATACTTTATTAGTAGGTAAATCTACATTAATGTTGGATTATGTGATTGTTGTGTTGTGTGAGAATAAAAGATTTATGGGTAAAGAAGATTTTTCATTTGCGAGTGGTGTGCTAGCTACTATAAAAGTTTTCACTCGAGGGAGGACTAATGAGAGACATGGTGGATCAAAAGAAAGATCAAAATCAAGATTCAGAAATTATAGTGAGGTGGAATGTTATTATTGTGGAGAGAATGGTCATATCTGAACAAATTGCAAGACATTAAGAGAAGATATGACTGCATTCAAGAAGGCCCAACAAAAGAGTGATGATGAAAAGAAAAATGAAACATGTGTTGTTGTGATTGATTCAGATGATGATGGTTTGTTTTTGACAACTTGTTGAGATGAGTCTCATATTTATGAAAAAAGTTGGGTTTTGGATTCAGCTACATGTATACATATTTGCAAATATAAAGATCTCTTTGATGATTTAAAAGTGGATGAAAGTTTTGGCAATATTACGATTGGAAGTGGTAATTCAATGAAGATTGAAGTTATTGAGAGTGTTCAACTCAAGCTTCATAATGGTGGTGTTAGGACTCTTAATAATGTGAGTTATGTGGCCAATTTTAGCTACAATTTGATTTTTTTGGGTGAGTTAGCTTCACGTGGGTACACATATATTGGTAATGATGATTGTTGCAAAATATACAAGAATGGTAATTTAGTTTTGCAAGGAAAGAGGAATGAGAAACAAGTATATTTGTTTGATGATGCTTTAGTAAAAACGGAAGATAGAGTTGTTTCCATAAGTAAGAAGACTCAAAGGAATGTTACTTTTTCAGATGTTGTCGAACAATTTGGAAAGTTTAGAGATTCAAGTCAAGAGAGGATTTGTTGGGATTTGCCTTGAATCCCACATCGAAAGGATAAGAGAAGTTATAAAGGCTTTTTCCTTATAAATAATGTGCTAGACTTAGTTTGCCAAATACCCAAAAAGTTGTAAACACTAATAGAATAGCTAAGGTTTGGGTTATTATAAAGGGTGTAGTTGGGCTCCTTGGGTAGTTGGGCTTTAAGTTTTGTAAAGAGTTTGTAATTTTTCTCTTCTAAAAATTATAGAGTTGTAATTTTGATTGATTATTAGTTTGGTTGAGTGGTTATAAACTAATTTGGTTGTGCTAGACCACATTAAAATTTGTTGTGTTTGTTTTTGCTTTCTTTCTTTGTTGTATGTGCTTGGATTGAGAGATATTTTGTCCCAACAAACATTTATTTTCCATGATCTTGTAGGAGGAGAAAACCAGAAGATATTTTGCCTGACAATTTTGAAACAACGGCGAATGAAAACATTGCGAATATTCTATGTTAATATTAACATATCCAGGTCAAGAATTTTTGCTTTGAATTTAATTAAGTTGATATAGTGAGAAATTTGAATTAGATTCAAAAATTTAAGATTTAAAACTTGACTCAAGTTTGATCAAGTTTTGTATATTTTTTTTATTTCGAGCTCAATTGGAGATAAAAAATTAAAAGTACTCGAATTCATTCGATTAAACTCACTTATAGGTAAAAAACGAGTTCGATTTTCATATTTAATTTCAAAATCAAGTTCAATTTAAGATTTTTTTTTTGTGGAAATTTAAGATTTTTTTACAAATATTTTACATACATTAAAAGTAAAAACATAAAAAAAATAATTGAAATAATAAATATATATTAAAATATAAAAATCTAATTAAACTTCGATGTTATTCAAATTAGATATTAAAATATTCAAACTTAAATCACTCAATAATTCAATCAACTCAAATTCAAATTCAATTAAAAAGTAACCGAATCAAATTTAAATTTTATCCTATAGAATTTAAATAGATTGCAAATACAAATGTCTAATTTTGTAACAGTCCATATATACTGTAAATCACGTATTTTTATACATAATCCACGGTTGGACTGTCTGTGATGCCATTATCATTCAACAGTGACAGTAATAAATGATAAACGTTTATTTAACAAATACGGAATATGATATATTTTTTCACTATTTCTTACATCTGACATCCCCTATTGTCCTTGTTTCAATAAAGTAGTACTGTATACATATGTCTGAAATGTAAAAGAGAAGTGACTGTACCTGTCATATTTAACATAATTTGCCCCAGTGCTTTATATGTAGCTATATCCATCTGGGAGATAATTCTCTAACTCCGTATCTTTTATCTGTGGAGTTAAAACAAAGGGGTGAGCGAACCATGCGCTCAGTAGAGGAGACGTGTGCTGCTTTAAATAAAGCAAAACTATATACCACAAAGTATTTATTTTTCCTAAAATCATACCAAGTAGGAAAATAGTGGATATAGTAAACAGTCCTCTTAATACACCATTCAAATCACTGGCTAAACAGTTTACAATATAATGTAGTAAACAGTAAATAGGATTCAGTAAATCCTCTCAGTAAACAGAAATCAGCAAGTTGAGACTAGGCATCACCGTACAATTAAATCATGCTATCATCGTTCCCCCAGGAACGCAAGTCGTCCGCTTTGGGGTGCACCCGTAGGCCATCGCCCCTCACGGCTTCCTCGGAGAGTGCCCTTAGGCCAAACTCCAATTCGCATCCCCACTGGGACACAGCTAGCTCTGTGGCACAAATCAGCCACGTGAATAGTAACGCATGAAACTCGGGGCCTAAAGTCTCAAAAATCAATTCATATCTCATAAATAACCTTTAAGGAATTATTTCACATATTTCATCATTTTCTCAAAATGATTGTTTTCCAGAAAGGTTTTATATTTTCTGTTTACAAAACACAATAAAAACAGCTCGAAATCTCACCATTTTATGCATGAGAAAAACATAAGTTAAGCTGGCTCGCCCATGGTCAGTTCGCCCATTACGGTTCGCCCATGGTCAGCTCGCCCATTATGGTGAACTAATGTTTGCCCACTAACATTCGCATTTAAACTTAACTAATGCTCGCTTACTATGTTGGATTACACGATAGAGCTGACTAGGGAATCGCCCATAAAAGTATTCGCCCGAAGGCTTAAATATAACTCAATGGTTCGAGGTCGCCCATAAGGTTATTAGGGATCGCCCGTAAACACTAGTCTTTCAAAACCAAAGGGTTGCCCACTTTTGGCCTGCCCGAAATATCACAAAGGGGTCGCCTATCTTGGGCTTGCCCGGATTTTATTAAAACAGGGTTTGCCTTTCTTTGGCTTGCCCGGATTTTTTTAAAACAGGGGTTGCCTTTCTTTGGCTCGCCCAAAACATCACAAAAGGGGTCGCCTATCTTTGGCTCGCCCGGATTTTATTAAAACAGGGGTCGCCTATCTTTGGCTTGCCCAAAAACAACATAGGGGTCAGCTATATAGCTTGCCCAAATCATGGTTTGTGAACACAGTTTATCAACCAAATGCATGTCATAAACCAAATTATTTTCTCAATATTTATATAACATTTTACTCCACAGGACATGCATTTTACTTCACATACTACTCCTTTACCTGGTCTTACGAAGCCTTGCTTTCCGATCGCCTTCCCGATCGCTTTTACCGAGTCCTTAATTTCCGGCTGCAAAATAATTTATTAATACTATTAATATTTTCTTTTCGAATATTTTCAGCACTTTGGCGAGAGTTGAGACTAATCTACTAGCTCGCCTAACAGAGCTCACCATTCATTAATTGGCTTACACGTGGGAGCTCGCCCACAAATCAGCTCGCCATGCATATGCATGAGAGCTCGCCTTATACGGCCTTTTACTTAAAGGTGGGCTCGCCTTGAATTGAACTAACACTTGGCGACCTCGCCCACTATACCACACTCGGTATAATTTTGTTCACCCATAATAGCGAAGCTCACCTATTGCTGAGCTCGCCTATTTCTCGTCACTTTTCCAGTATTTTCCTTGTTTATTCTCGTCTATTTCCAAGACCACATCTTGTTTCTAGTTTTTTCATATTCTCTAAGGATTTTACTAAAAACAAGGCTGCATCTATATTTATTACGTTGTAAAACATCGAACTATATCATCAAATACCAAGATAACCATCGAAATATGGAAGCTCACCTTAACCAACTGCACTTCCAGAACAGAACACTTTCTGTCTCACGTTGGCCTCACTTTGCTTATTCCTTTAGCTCTTCAAACGATGGAGGAAAGGTTTTGCAAACAGATTTACGTGTTTAGCCAACTTAAGGATGAAGTTTAGTAAATCAAGCATGGCAAAAATGGAAGGAACAGAACATAAACTTGCAGCAACATAGAATCGGCTAGAAGCAGTTGAATAACAGCAATGAGGATGAAGGTTTAGTCAAGTCTATTTTTTTCATTCAACCTTCTTATATAGCCATGCTATCTAATCAAAATCTACCACCTGTCCTTTATTCCGCTTCTTTCATCATTTCACGTTTTAACATGCATTAATTAGATGAAAGAGATAGCTAGGGTTAATTTTCAACCCTCATTAACGGATTAAGAAACCTGTGGCCAAAGAAACAGCGTGCCATTCTTTTCTGTACCGTTCTTAACTTATTTGCCTTCTTTGTTTTATTCCTCAACCAATAAGGATAAATCCTTTATTGACTTTAACCTTTCTCTATTCTTACCATCCAACACAGCCGTAATTCCCACACACAGTAGCCAATAAGATTTATCATGTGTTAGACTTTAGTATCCTCTCTTAATTTTCTTTAGCCGTGTGGCGTACAAAGTCAATTTTTGCTGCAATGGTTTGAATTTATTTCCCCAAATCGCCAGCTTTTATTTCCATTTTGTCCACACGTGCTGATTCCATTTCGCCTACTCAACTTGAGGCCTCAGCTCGCCGACTCTATTTCAATTCGCCAACTTTTCATCTCGCCAATATTCTCAGGCTCACATATGCGAATTTTCAAGCTCACCTATGCTTGCACCTGGACATCGCCACATTGTCTTGACGCCATCTTCAAATTTGGCAATTTCAAGCTGATTTCCTTTCCTTGGCGATCACCTTTTATCATACTACTCGCCTATTTAGCGATCATATAATTTACTCAATCCATATGAGCGATCACATGCCCTCGCCCTATTCGGCCAATCATCAAAACTCTCATATTTTTCTTTTGGACGAGTTTTTTACTTGTGTTGCTCGCCTGTTGGGTGTTTCACAACAATGGCTCCGTTCTCATCTTTAATTAAGGAACTTTTCACCCGGGTGAAAATCCATATTTATTATTTGTTTAATTTTCACTATCAAATTTTATAAAATTATGATCTTCAGTAGTGTAAAATCGAGTCTTACAAATTTACACTTAAAAAATTCGATTTTCCACCAAATGATTCATTTGTCATTGTCCTCTAATAGAGTCCAGTCATTTCTAAATAGACCAAAAATCTAAAATTGATGGCTAGGATTCACACCTACTGTCCTTTTGATAGTCCAATCAGCAGCGGCCTACAACCATCACATTCTCACCTACCCTTCTTTTAGAGTCTTCTGGAATGAAGCTCCTTAATTACATCTGCCGATTTAATATTAATAATCTTTAAATCATTTTACCCTAATTGGTTAATTGACATTAGTTGAAGCAACAATCTCGTTTAATAAACACATTCATGTTTCCCAACTCGGTTAACGACCAAATGATTAAAAAAAATTCTAATATATTGTAATATTTAAATTAAATTCAAGCAATTTCATTTTTTTTTGTCGATTACTAAATAAATCAAACTAATCAAATTCGAAAAAAAAAATTATCTATAAACCTAAATCTAAGGTGAAATGCATGCATAGGTTTAGACATTCAAAGATGATTCCTCGAATTTTAAAGAATTTAGACGAAGGCAAACAGATCAAAATTAATATTTCAGAAATTCTCGAGACATGAGTTTCATGCACGCACGACTTGGAATTTTCCAGATATCAACAGGCGATGCCGTTATATGTGACCTGCGCAAAATTAAAATTTGACTAAGACCAAAAGCATGTCGATGGCAGTTGTTTTCTTGTTCTGAAAGTCAGTGGATGTGATCGCTCGCATGGAATAGGCAAGCCAGCTGGACATTTTCACGTGATTAGTGTGAAATGTGTAAAGAATTGCAGCAGCTGTTATCTCCCCTTCTTCCACCCCACCATCGCTCATCACTTCTTATCAATTTCTGGCCTCAAGTTTTATATATGGCAGTTAGGCCAATGCTTTCACCGTACGTGGTTCAGGTTCATTGTCTAGGCTCTTTTATTGAAGTTGTGATTAAATAATTCGAATTCGAACAATTTTAATATTTATTTTTAATTATCAAAATATGAAAACAGTTGGACTTTTTGAAGTGATTTAGTGTGAAACAGATGTGCATATAATTTTTGGGTATAAATTATATGTATTTTTATCTGTTTTAACGGTTTAAAATTAATTTTATTTTCGATTTTGTCACAATTAAAGCTCCTCACTCTTCTTTATAGGTGTATTTAGTGCGATTCGAACTTAAAAACTTTTTTTATAAACTTAACTTACGTTATCAACTGAACCACAATTCATAAATTATGTGCATATAATTGTAGCAGCTGTTATCTCCCTTTCTTCCACCCCGCCATCGCTCACCACTTATCAATTTCTGGCCTTAAATTTTACACATGGCAAGTTAGGCCAATGCTTTCACGCTTCTAGATACGTGGTTCGGGTTCATTCCCTTGGCTCTTTTATTAAAGTTTTGATTAAATGATCCAAAAGTTGTGACGTAATTGATAACGTAAGTTGGGTTTATGAAAACAACTTTCAGATTTGACCTTTACTAAATACATATTTGGAGAATGGTAAGGAGTCTTAATTGTGACGAAGATCCAAGTAATATTAGTCTCAAACCGTTAAAATGGATGAAAATACATGTGATTTACACAAAAAAAAAGTTTTGATTAAATGATTCGAATTCAAATAATTTTAATATTTATTTTTAATTATCAAAATACGACAAACGAGTTTTAAATTTAAAATTATTACAACCTAGCAACAAAAATTGCAATTTCGATAGATTTTCTATTTGATTGGTATATTAATATAAAATTACCCATGGGTTGTGGCTCAGTTGGCAATGCAGGTTAAGTTTATGTGAGAAGAATTCTCAGGTTCGACTCTCACTAAACACACCTTTGATAAGGGATGAGAAGCCTTAACTGTGATTAAGTTCAAAGTAAAATTAATCTCAGACTATTAAAATGAATGAAGATATTTGTGATTTACAACAAAATTATATTAGTATAAAGTTAATCTCGAACAACTGAGAAATTAAAAGAACCTTGCAATTTTCTTTTGAATTTAAAGAAAATCAATTCATTCAAGTTAGAATAAGGCCGGACGTCATCTCTTTTATTTTTTAATACACTTGTAGTAGATCCACATTTATATGCATAAGATTTATCCATGAAATATCAAAATTATAATTGTGACTTAAAAGGTTGGCTCAGTGGTATAAAGTCCTACTGAATTCTTAAGTAAAGACGATTCATAAAAGAAGGTCCCATGTTTAAATCTTCGTCAAATCAAATTTTCTTGAGCTAATACAAATATATGAGAACACCTCGTGGTTAACACAAAAAAATTAATCTTTTTTAGTTTACATAAAGATTTGAATTTTAGACTTAATTTATCTTCCAGAAATATAACATTGGTAAGACCAAAGCTTGAGTGTTAATTTGTGATGTCTTTGGTCATATACAGTATTCATAACGCGACAGCGGCATACCTCTTAAGTCCAAACACATTTAATTTTCATGTTTGGGGCAGGAATTAAGAATTTTTTTTTGTTCATATGATGTATAAAGAAAAAGTGGAGAATCAAATTTTAGACTTAATCCCTTCTAAAAAGAGGTAATATCCATTAGGTCAAGTCTTGATTGTTAGGAATTAAGAATTTATTCACGGAAAACTTCTATAAATAAATCTCAATATGTATTACTATATATCACTAAGAGGGGAGCAAGAGAAAAAAGAATTGTTTCGCGAGTTCCTTCTCTTGTTTGTGTTTTCCCAATAACTAAGCACGAAAACCATGCATGTTTCAATTCAAGCATTAGCTAAAGAGATAAAGGAAGAGATGTTGTTGGGCAATATCGATCCTTACTCATTTGTTTCCCCTTCTGCCTATGACACTGCTTGGTTGGCAATGATAAATAATCCTTTAGATTCCGACCAGCCATGGTTATCGCCCATGTTCAGTGATTGCTTGGATTGGGTACTTAAAAACCAGACGGCAGAAGGGTATTGGGGAGAGCGCGACGCCCATGGCACTCCCACCATCGACTCTCTCCCTGCTACTTTGGCTTGTGTTATTGCACTCAAGAAGTGGAATGTCGGAAATCAGAACATAAAGCGAGGTACTCTCTCTCAACTACGGGTGTAGTGTAGCTAACATTTCCAGAGGCCCATGGCAACAGACAGCAATTCGGGGTTAACTGTTTCATGTTCTTTTTTTTTTTCTAAGTACTTTCTCATTATTGGTTCAAATTATGTCAAATTAATAATGTTTTGTCTTAAATTTAGGTTTGTTTGATCTTTTGATTTCCTTTTGATGTTGTTATTGTTTCTATGATTGCATTAGAACTCTGTCTGTTAATTACTATTAGCTTCGAATCATTTTGATTATTTAATATGAACTTGGCTTAGCAAAAATATATATTTCCAAAGGTCCTGTGATTTAGATTGAATGAGTTTATCAACATGAGAAAACCAATTAGTTAATAATTAGGTGTTTAATTTGTTATTTTTTATTAGAAATCATGAATTTAATCAAAAAAATTAATTGCTTTTATTCACAATTTTGATGAACTTCAGGGTTGGACTTTGTTCATGGACACGCCAAGAAGCTTGTTGGAGTAACTTCTGACCAGTTTCCTCGTTGGTTTACCATTGTTTTCCCCGGAATGATTGAACTTGCACGTAACACTGGGCTCGAACTTGTCTTCCCTTCTCAACTTAATGGACTGTTGTTAGACATATTTCAGAAACGGCAAAGGATCCTTGAAACGTACGTAATTGCACTCAAATTTGACCTTAAATCATTTGTAGCAGTTGAAAAATCTTGATATGCGAATTAAGCATGAATTTAATTATGATGGTTTAACTTTTTCTCTAGCGAGGAACTTGTTGGCAACCAATATCCTCCATTGTTATCTTATCTGGAGGCACTGCCTTCCTCGTACGATATTAGTGAAAAAGACATAACTATGAACTTGAGTGGTGATGGCTCGCTGTTCCAATCCCCCGCTGCCACTGCACGTGCTTTCATGGCTAGCGGAAATGGACAGTCTCTTTCCTATCTGCAATCAGTCTTACGAAAATGTTCTAATGGAGGTCAGGCAACAACCAACTTTTCAGTTTGTCTTCCATGTGTTTAGTTAGCTCCCAAATTTATTTTTACGTTAAAATTAACTTTTGCTGCAGTTCCACCAACTTATCCCATTGACGAAGACTTAATAAAGCTTTGTGTGGTCAACCAACTTCAAAGATTAGGGTTAGCCGACCATTTTGCACATGAGATTGAAGACAACTTGGACCAGCTTTACCGGTAAATTTAAGTACCTTTGATCGTATTAAAAACATGTTTTTTCTTCATGTTTAACTAACATGGCAACCTTTGATCATAACTAAAATTGTTAGGAATTACAACAACCGAGAGTCGTTGGTAAAGCCAAGCAAGAATGCAGATGTCGCAATCCAGCTACACAAAGATTCTTTGGCATTTCGACTCCTTCGAATGCATGGTTACAGCATATTGCCTTGTATGATCCAATTAAAGAAACCCTGGCCTTTCATTTAATTTCGTGCAGATTAGTTGGAATTTGATTATCTCTATATTTTTACTTACGCAGGTCACTACGTCGGTTCGTTCTTGAATAATGAAGAAGTTCGAGTCCATATTGAAGAAAATTATGAATACTTCTCAAGCTCGATGTTCTATGTTTATAGAGCCACAGATCTTATGTTTCCAGGAGAATATGAACTTCAGGAGACGAGATCACTTTCTAGGAAAGTGTTGGAGAAAGTTGCATCCACAGATACTGGCTTTAGATCTGTCGGGCTTAAGAAGATGGTAATTCTTGAAATACGTTTTGATTATCAATATTTCTATGATAAAAAAAATATTGTGTTATATATAAATGGATAATTATCCAATACACTGTCAGTAGAGTTTTTTTTTATTCTACAAGTGGGATAGAAACATTACACATGTTTTATTTTATTTATTTTTATTTTTTATTATTTTTAAAAGACATGTGTATTAATCTTAATCCCGCTTGTAGAGTTAAAAAACTTCACTGAAGTATATAGGATATTAATCCTATATATATATATATATATATATATATATAAAGACTTTCCACTATTTTCCTCACCAATTTTAAAGGAAATTAAATGGTAGAAGAAAAGTAATTATAGATTTTCTATGATATTATGTTTTTTGCCTTTTTTTTTCCGCCAAACACGAGGAAACAAAATCCTGAAAATTCTATTTTTTTTCCTCTCAATTTTTTCATGCACGGGACTAACTTTTACAAAAATATTTATAAAAACAATACAATCAATTTGAACCTTTGACCCGAAAATACACAAGTATTAAAAAGCAACCTATGCTTAACTCTAAAAATGGGGCAAATTTATATCCTTATTGTTCCATTCGTATAATTACATAATCATATATTTACTAATGAGTTATTGAAATAAATATTTATTATTTAATAATGATTAAATACAATGTGTAATAAATGATATTTTCTTTATTTAAAATGAGACTAATAGATACATGAAATTATTGTTCCGATGTGCTTATATAAATTAGCTAAAAATAGCAAAAAATAAACGTTTAAAGAAAAGGTCCAACTGTTTTAAGTCATTTTATGTCGTAATTTATTTCTGCACGAAATTACATGGCTACTTTTTTCTTCCTCCTATTAAAAACTTTATTTAGAATAATGGTATTCACGTGCTTCAACTAATATTTCCTCGTTCGTAATTTGGCCAAAAAAATTTTCCATATTTGTAACATGTGTCATAGATTGAGCATGAACTGGGATTTCCATGGATCGTTCGACTGGATCATTTGGAACATAGAGGGTGGATTGAGGATAATAACACCGACATTTTGTGGGTAGGCAAAGCCTCCTTCCACAGGTAATAAATCAGGCTATGAATACTGTTGGACACGTTGAATTCTATGCTCTGTCAAATCGTTGAGGTTGATTAAACATAAATTCAAACCCTTTGGAAGCAGGTTGTCACCCCTGTTAAATAAGAAGCTAATCCAACTTGCAAAGGCGGATTACGAGTTTCGGCAGACAGTATACAGGAATGAGTTGGCAGAAGTGGAAAGATGGTCTAGGAGGATGGGGATGAGCGACATGGGATTTGGTCGAGAGAAAACTGCATATTGTTACTTTGCCATTGCCTCCAGCATTCCACTGCCATATGACTCTGATATACGGATGGTAATTGCGAAAAGTGCTGTTGTGATAACAGTTGCTGATGATTTTTATGACATGGAAGCTTCTTTAGATGACTTGAATAGCCTCACTGATGCAATTGGAAGGTAATCACAGATCAGAACTAAAAAGTTAGTTTTAGTGGGTTGATTTTCAATCCTTTTTGTTGCACTGATGCAATTGGATTGCGTATGGTAGGTGGGATGCTGATGGATTGAGTGGTCACGGTAAGACTATCTTTGATGCCCTTGATGATCTCGTTGGAGAAATTGTAGCAAAAGTTCTGCAGCAGCAGGGAACTGATATAACA
This sequence comes from Heritiera littoralis, assembly GCA_031772115.1. Taxonomy (NCBI): domain Eukaryota; kingdom Viridiplantae; phylum Streptophyta; class Magnoliopsida; order Malvales; family Malvaceae; genus Heritiera; species Heritiera littoralis. Next base: position 1,145,644 of record JAPDPK010000026.1, on the reverse strand, counting down.
AATTTTCTTCATCAGATTGTAAGTTCAACGACACATATGCGATTCATTGATTTTCTTTTGTCTTGAAAGTTGTGAACCTCAATAATCTCCTCCTTCATATATCGGGTTTTAAGGAGCTCTTTTTTGCCCGGAAAGCAAGAAAATGTTGATAACTAAGCTCTCGTATAAATGTTAGGTGCTATTTGGATTCTCAATCTCAAAAATTGTCAGGAGGTCTCATACTTATAAACATATATCTAACCCCTTCTACAATTGATATAAAAAAATTCCAACAATCTCCCTCTTCACATATCAGGTTTTGGAGGTGTTTACCAAGAACAGGGGAGAGATGATGGTAACTTGGGTTTTGATACTAGTATTGGTGCTAACCCAATTTTCTCTCACAAACACGCAACCTCTTTTGCAATCCACGTGAAACCCCAACATTAAGATATGAGAAACTTAATTAATTCTTTTTCTTTCTTGCTCTCAAGTGGTATGAAACGTTTGCTTCATGGCTTGTGGAGGCAAAGTGGAGCAGAGGTGGATTTCTTCCATCAATGGATCAATACCTCGAAACCGGAAAGGTATCCATTGCTGCGCATACCATAGTTCTTTCAGCTTCATGGCTGTTGAATCCAAGCTTAACACATTGCAAAATCAGGCCAGGGGAACACGAGACTGTTACCAAATTACTGATGCTTATACCTCGTTTACTGAATGATATGCAGAGCTACCAGGTGACAATTGCTGAACATTAATGATTCATTTCTTTCTTTATATTTAAGGAAGATAATTAATGATTTATTGTGTAATCACAGAAGGAACAACAAGAGGGGAAAATGAACTATGTTTTACTCTATTTGAAAGAAAATCCAGGCGCAGACATTGAAGATTCAACTGCCCACGTGCGAGATATACTTGACGAGAAGTGGGGAGAGTTGCTCCAACAAGTTCTTATGGATGGATTCGGAGAATTGCCCAAACCGTGCAAGCTTCTTCATTTATCATGTGTCAAAGTGTTTCAGATGTTCTTCCACTCCAGCAACAGATTTGATTCCAACACAGAGATACTTCAAGACATCCAGAAAGCAATCTATGTCCCACTAAATGTTGGCTTAACCTCAAAGCCATTGATGCCTCAAAAGACTTTTATCAAACAATCAACTCCCTCTCTGGTCGTATAAAATATCAAAAACTATATAGAAGCGTAATAAATTATAGTATTTGTCATGTATAATATATTTAGCGTGACAAAAAATTATGCCTTATTCAGAAAAATTGACACTATTGCAGTGGCTATTGGAAGCAAAGCATTCCTGATTAAGAGGAAGTGAAACTCTGAAATACTTTTTTTTTTATAAGCTTTGATTTCATTGATAAAAGTGAGATCCTACGAGGAGTGTAGTTCTCCTAGGAGCCACAAGGGCAGTGTACAACAGACCAGCTAATTATCATGGACTTAAGCAATAATCTGCCGAAGCACATAATAGCAAGTTTTCTTAAGTTAATAGAGTTACAAAAGATTCCCAACAGAAGGAGTTGCAAAAAGCTTACGGCAATTTGAATAATGTCAGAAAGTGCTGCACCAGCGGGCTGAGAGGAAACTAGTTTTGGTGACCCCTGCTTTTGCCAACGAGTCCGTTTGTATGCCTTGCAATAATCGTTCACAATATGGAGGTGAAACTCTGAAATATGAAAATAATTATATATTGAGAAGTAACGGATAAAAAAAGATGATAAAAGTTGAACAAAACCTAAAGTTTTAGTTAAAACGCACTAACATTAAAGTGTTTCATGAAACACTGAAAGATTCGCCAATTTGGCTTTAGCTGGTTTGGCTTTTTTTTTTTTTAAATCTATGATTATTTTAGTTTATTGTTTACATTCTGCTTTGTTCTTTTTCTTTGTATTTTTTTTTCAAATTCATTATTCATTTGTTTAATTTAGCTGAGCAGGAGCAGAAAGAATTTAGTTAATTACGGTGTCTTTGGATTTAAGTGACAGAAGAAAAGATGACTACTAATAGGAAATAATCTATCAATTAATATCTCATACACCATTGATTTTTTTTATTCTACAAGCGGAATTATGATAATAACATGACGATATATGAGATAGTAATCCATAATTTATTTGGAGGAAATTTTTTATTTGTTTTCGTGTAGGGTGATTGTGCCATGATTCTCATACAGGAAAGTGAAGATATTATCCTTTTCAAATCTAAACCTTTGAGTTTTCTTTCTTGATTGAGTTTTTATTTTGGGATTACATATTAAATGTGGTTCTCTTTATGCTCTTTCAAGTCAAAATAGTGGCAGATATATATATTGCTATGTAAACAGTCGGTTATTCTTGCAACAGAAATTGAGTGTCCAAGGTGTTCATGCAATCCCTTGATTCTTTTTAGTCTTTTTCTCTTTTGTTGCTCTTGCTTATTCTATAGCATTAAGTGAGATCATTGTATGGATGCTATCTAGAATTTGAAGTCTTGAAACATTGGGTGCCATTTTACTAAGGACTAACTCTTAATTAGACCAAACCTTGTTTTCAATTGATGAGTTGCTTTGCTGGTCTTGCATTTTTTTTTTAAGTTGTCTTAACGAAATTAAGTTATGTTAAATGTTGATCATGCTTTCGTATATTTGCTTTGGGTTCTATCTCGGGTTTTGATAACTTCCCTTTTGATAAAGCTTGAAGTTAATTTTTCTATAGGTTCATTCATTTGTCTTCGGTTGTAGCCCATTTGGTTTGCATATTGGAACCTCATTTAGGAGTGTTCCTATACCAAAGGTGCTTAGAAATTTATTTTGGGATTTCATATTGTGCTATTAGCTATAAAGACTGATAATTATTTTGATTACGTTTACTTAGCTTATCATATAATACAAAGATTAAAGTTTCCTCTTACATATTTAGTCTTGAATTTTGTTGATTTATATAATTGGTTGCCTTCAAGTAAATATTTTATAATATCAGTCAATTGTCTCTTTTGTGCCCTCAATCCATAGTATAATTATTAGTGAAATGTATTACTGTGTATTTGAATTAGGTTTCACTTTAAAATATATAATTTTGTTGATTACCATATTTGTTAGCTTCATTTCTCTTTATGTTTGCTTCTGTATTATACCAGTTCCCTTCCAGAAGGCAATCTACATTCCTCTAGATGTTGGAACATCAAAGCCATTGATGCCTCTTCCTGCTGATTCTAGAATAACTTCTCGTCAGCTTGTTCGGCCTTTCAAATACCACAGCCACAGAATCATAGGATACCGAACTTCTTTGCCCGTTGCAAAGTGTGGATATGCTAATATGATCATTGCTTTACAGTATGCTTCGCCTAATTCAGTCGAATTCGTCAAGAAGGCTGCTAAATGCACACATCCCATTTTTCTTTAATCTTCATTAAACAGCATAAAAGAAAATGGGTGTATTGAGCAAATGGATGGGTACATTTAGCAGCCTCCATTGGTCAATTTGCATAGTGATTTGTATCCACTTTAATGAGTTTTCAAGAAAATGAAAAATCAGCACTCCGCAGAAAATTCTGTATGAATGAGACCTAGAGCAGGCCTAAGTTAATTATAACAATTAGCAATTGTTTATTAGAGAGAAGGACCCAAACTGCTAATTTTCTATTTTTTTCTTAAGTGGCTGAATGATCATCTCTTTTCATTTCCAGTATCTGAGATGTGAACTGATTAAGTAATTTTTTGTGTCATTATTGCAGACCTTATGATCTTATATGGAACATTTCTTCAAAGGAAATGACTTAATTGTATACGACAGCCTTGTTGTCCTTTCTTGTTTGTCAGTCTTATTCAAGCTTTGAATGTACATCTTTGACTGGAATCTACCAAACCTGACAGTGGCGCAGCCGCAGCCCAGGAATATAGTGGTTTGACTGGGTAAACTAGCTTGATTAGACAAAAATAAAAACGCATCACGCACAAACAAAGAAGGTACTTTGAAAGCAATTCTTGGCGATGGCAGATGTTTTCTTGTTGTGAAAGTTGGTGGATATGATCGCTCGCACGGAATAGGCAAGCCAGCTGGACATTTTCAGGTGATTTAGCGTGAAACATGTGTTTATAATCGCATCATCGCTCACGACCACTTAAAAGTGACGATATAATCGTTTTTATTTGAATCAATACTCAAAATTCATAATTTTTAGAGATTAATCATCAAAGTATAAATGACATTATCATTTAAAATTCACGTGTGTTTTAAAAAGGGTGATTTTTTTTTGAAAATTGAAACTTTATTGTATAAAAGAAGGACTACATCCATGCAACTCAGTCAGAGTTACAAAAAACACCTCTCTTAGCTAGAAAGTCAGCGAGTGAATTTGCTTTTCTATAAACATGTACAAAAGAAACCTCGCCCAAGATCGAAATGAAGTTCAATAGTTTGTTAAGCAAATTGCTATAGTACCAAGGGCACTTATGAGTCTTTTCTAACCATGAGACAACGATTTGAGAATCACTTTCAATGATATCCAAGAAGGACAAGCAATATTCACGTTTGTAACAATTGAGAGTGCTTCCACACAGCCAGGAATTCAGCAAGGGTGGAATCTGAAGTTCCGATGCTTTTGAATTTATATTTCTATGAATTAATATAATTAAAAGTTCTAGCTTAAAAAGATTTGTCATCTCTCTTTTTGTAACGCCCTCGGAAGCCGGGAATTTCGGGCTAACTTTTTCTTTCACTTCCTATGTTTGTCTCTCGCTCAGTGTAGCTAAAACCTAATGAGTAAAGTCCCACTCCTATAGTTATTTAAGACTAGTTGTCTAAGGTCCCAATATAGTCTTCTAGTAAGACGTGTCGAAAACGACACTGAAAAACTTCGCCCCTATTTTAGTCTAGTATCCATCCCCATACTAAGTACATCATCGTTTCAACCTGTAGAAATTTCAAATCTCCATGTAACTTCTGAAATATTAGACATCCAAGTGATTCAATATATAAACATATCGAGATTACAACTTAACTACGAATCACAGTATGTTTACAAACTCGATATCACCTAGTACTTACATCCCGAATCCTATACACTGTGTACACAAAAGAATTTAGTCTGGGATATAAACAAAAGAACAAAAGACTATACCTTGGCTCAAATTATAGCTTTCTACAGTTCGACAAAAAGACTCTCGATGCACCACGCTCGTGCCGAGTCTACCTGAAATAATCTGAGGTGGAAGGTGAGGGGTGAGCTTTGGGGAAAGCCCAGTAAGAAAGCATACGCTAAACGATGTTAGGTTTCTACTATGTTAAATGCATGTGCATGCATGAATGAACGTGCCCAAAACTCATGCTCAAAGATGTTTATTTGGAAATAATACCAAATTGATAAACCATAGTTTATAAGCTATAAAATGTTATGCCAAGTAATTTCCAAAACAGATTAGTACTCAAGCCTTCACAAAGTCAAGATATAGTAGTAGTAGAAATGATACATTCGCTCATCTTTGTAACAATATCGTAATATACATTTAAAACATTTTCACGAGATGAGCATTATGAGATTCGGTAACGTAACAGGAATCTTTGGAAATATAACCAAGAAGCTTTCTATGAAAGCATCCACTGTAGCTAGCAGTGGTCGGTGTCCCATACCAGGGCTCTATCCATGATCATGAATCATCCCAGCACCAGTGATCATCTAGTAGCTGAGGTACAAGTCACGACTAGTTGTCGGACAATCATACGTAATTACCGCTACCCATTTGCCACACAGGCGGGATCCATGACGCAATTAAGTATACGGCGCCTCAATGCCACACAGGCTTACTGAATGCCACACAGGCATAATAAAACGCCACACAGGCGAGTGCCACATAGGCATTTCCAAGTGCCACAAAGGCATTTCCAAGTGCCACACAGGCATTTCCAAATGCCACACAGGCATTATACATCATCACATGTATCATGAGTCAAAACTCGTTTAGAAATATATCTTACAAAATAGGTTGAGTACTAAAGGCATAAACCGTTCTACATACTTATAGTTTTAAAAATCTAATCGTACGAAGTCTCAATAACAAATAGCAGTGATTAATATGCATGAGGTTTTAAAGGCATTTAATAAATCCAATTTAATATCAAGAAACTTATTTAGACAATTTCTAACGAAATTTCGGCATTATAACGGCATAGGTAGAACACTACCCAGCGTCATAACCACAAATCAGATACCTGTAGAAAATTCACTCAAGCAATATATCTTCAATACATCAATTTCCAATACACATCCAAATCCAAATCCAAGTCCAAATCCAAAACATTATGCATTTAAAATTCAATCCAACGTATTTGGACAATTAACCAAAAATGCATTTAAATCCATAAATATTAAATAACATTAATTTAAACATGCATAAGCATAGTAGACTGACAGGCATTTACCGTATATTCCCTTACCTAATGTTGCACAATATCGTGATTAAGGATACCACTTCCATATGCCTTACACTTTAGCACTTTCTTGAACACTTTTAGCACGTTCTTGAATTTTGTTCTCCACTTAACCTACACCAAACGACACCTATACAATTACAAATTTAACACTTCTACTAAGGCTTAGACACTACCATACCACACGTCGTTTTAAATTACAATATATATTTTCATATATACACATATCACCATTTAAGAAACTAGATAGAATCCTTTACCTTTATAATTCACAAAACCAAAATTCCACTCAGCCTTGTCTTAAAAATCATTACATTAATATTAAAGTAGTTCTTCTCACATCTTAAATCTACCTTACGTCTAAAACATCATCCCATGTTACAACCCACCATTTACCTAGGTCTAAATTTAATATTTCTTTAATCAAACCCATGTATATAAATCATGCAAGGAACTATTCTTACCTTATAATTTCTCATGAACTAGACTCTTCACATTTTTCCTTAACCATGATTTCCAAAATCCTATTGCTCATTCAAATATCCTCAAGCCAACAATTCCAAGCATGTTCATATAAATCTTTACTTAATACAAGATCATTATACTTAGCTACTTTAGGAAATTTCATGAATTAAAACCTTACTAGACAATTTCTTACCATATGATATCCCATGCTAGCCAAACACTTTTTCAAAGTTCTCTTTCACTGCACATGTCCTCCAAACAGCATCTATAATCACAATTTCCAGCCACAACATCATCATTTATTCTCTAAATAAAATTTCCTAATTTAAACATGTTCTACACCAAGCATTGATCCATCCTTACCTCTTAATAGATATTGTCCCTTGCCTATGGGTGTGCTCCCTTGCAGCTACTGTTTCGACTGCAAACAGCCAGCCTTCTTCAGCCCTTGTTCAGGCCAACTCAGCCCTTTTCTTTAGCCCCGAATCAATATTGAAATCTCTTGCCAAGTGCCCTTATACAACTTTAATTGCTGCACTGTTCTGACACCACAACAGCACCCAAAAATCTCCCAACATAGACCTTCCCTTCCACGGCTCCAACTAGTGCCCAAATGTGCCATTGGCAGTCCTCAAACTCCTCTTTGCCTAGCCGAAATGTCAACACCAAACACCCCTGATCAGGCCACGCCGCTGCCCTTGTTTCTATACCGATTTCCTAGCCAAATCAATGCCTAAAAATGCCACCAAAACATACCTGAATCAGCCTATAACAACCCCTTTCTTGATCTATTTCGAATCTGTAGCAATACCCAAAAATTCCATTTCTTTCCAACCCCCGACTGCTCTTTTCTTCCCTTGTTCTTTGCCTTTGATCGATATTCAAAGTCAGCCACACTTGTCCTTTAAACTACAACCGAGAGCCCCTGTTTTTGTTTCAGTTCTTCCCAAATGACAGACCCACGTTACTGTCCTTTATCAAGCAGAAATGAGCATCCTGCCAGCGCCCCTCTTCAGACCAAGAACAGCCTACACCAGCCGCTTATACCACTGCCGAGATCTGCTTCAACTCTCGATTTTTGCCTTTCCTGTTCGTTGCCATAAAGAAGACTGCGTTTGCTTCCCAATTTCCTTCAGCTGAGAGTGATATGTGAGTGGAGGTAGGTGAGCATTTGGCTTCTCCAAGACGCCACTAACAATTACCAATATTTTATGCTTTAGTCACATGTGTTTTATTTTATATATGTAATTATATATTATATAGTTTCCTGACTTTCTTTTACCAACTCTAAAATAACTAAGTATATTCATTTGTTAGTTTTATATATATATATATATATATAGTTAAGTGTTAATAGTTTATTTAAATACATATATATTATTTATTTATTTAATTTTTTTTTTCAACATTTACTTTAAGATTGAAAAACATTTCGGCTATTACATTCTACCCACCTTAAGAAATTTGGTCCTCCAAATTTTTTCAAGTCTTCTTCAAGCATGTGATGATGCTTTTCTTTATCACATTCTCTATATTCCAATACTCCAAGGTTTGGTAATCTCTAGTTTTCATCCATATATTACTACTTATCCTAGAGGTCACATTCACTTCCCATAATCCTTAAAACTCAACTATTTGATCAAACCCTAACAAGGGTGCTCTTAAAATGGGTAGGAATACTTATTCTTGTCATGCACTTATTCCATAATTTCAAATCAAGATTTAACCTTATCGACTTATCATGGATTCCTTTCCTAGTAATATCTTTAAGCAACATATATATCTTAATGCTCAATCCCTAAATGAATTTCCTAGCATGCATGGGGTATACAACTAAATGTGTAAAGCTCGAATCATTCAAACAAAACTTGCACTTAATAGTTCAAATCTTACCTTCTATGACTGAGGTAGAACATTAATAGCTGAGTCCATCTCTGTCGAAAAGTTCTTAACCATATACCTTAGCTGTTCTCATCTAAAACAAACGCATGATTGCTATTATTGTGAGCAAATTCGACCTCTACACCTTAGTAGCCCATCTTCGCCGACTCTAAAATGAAATATACTCCAACCAACAGTCGCACTTACTATACTTAGTATAAAGTTCTTTTTTTTTTTTTTAAGTGTTTGGAAGGACAATCTCTAAGTACTGAGCATGTTCTTACTAGGATCTAGCTAAGTTGAATTCTGTAAGATCCGATTTTTACACTACTGTAGAGTCTAAATTCATAAAATTGATAATGGAAATTAAATAAATAATGAAAGTTAATTTCCAAAAAGATGAAAGCTCCTTCGGCGGGCGCGTACCATAAAGAAACGGCTCGCCGATTGGCGAGTAAAGTATGTGTGATCATCAATGCTGATGGCGAGTTGGACGAGAGTGTGGTCGCACAGGCGTGTTCGCCAACTTGTGAGATGAATCAGGGCATGGTTGGCGAGTTGAGCCATGCCAGGTGATGGCCCAAAAAGGGCGAGAACTTGTGATCGCCACACAGAGGACAAGGAGTAGCCCCATGGCTGGCGAACTGATTTAGTGTGGCGAGTTGATTGTTTTCCTTATTTGTTTGGCGAGTAGTTTAGTTCGCCAACTTCGTGGATAAGTGATGGCCGCTTGTGGCGAGGACTTGGAAACGCCAATACATTTGGCGAGTAAAGTGGTCGTCCAGATAGATGGGATAATGAAAACAGAATTCAACCTAACAGCCAAAATTGACTTGTAAGTGATACGGTTGAAGACAATTAATGGTGAAGAGGTTGAAGTCAGTAAGGAATTTACCTGATTGGTTGAGGAAGTAAACAAAGGCTGCAGTAGAAGAAAAAGCCGTGTGAAAGGGAGACTTCCACGCCACTTTGTGCTTCAGTTTTCTTCATGCATTAAAGGCATGAAGGACGTGAACAATGATGAAGGAAACAGGATAAGGGACAGGCGGTGGCTATTGATTGGCTGAGAATGTTTATATAAGCAGAGACAATTGATGAAAAACGAGTTAGCCAATTTCAGTTTCTTCACGAGAGCTATTTCCCTGTTTCTTCCATTTCTCTGCCATGTTTGATCTACTGAGTTTCACTCTTCAGTTGGCTAAACCAGTAAACATGCTTATAAAACCTTTCTTTCTTAGCCTGGTGAGCTGAAGGAATAAGCAAATAGAGGCCAACATGAGACAGAAAAACAACGTGTTTTGGAAGTGCAGTTGGTTGAGGTGAGTTTCATATTTTCTGAGGTGTTCTTGATGTTCACTGATAGATTTCTATGTGTTATGCAGTAATAAACATAGATACAGTCTTAGTTTTAGTTAGATCCTTGGAAAATAGGAAAACAAGGAAAATTATGGAACAGGTGACGACAAGGGCGACTACAGTGATCGCCCATGTTGAAAATAGTAATCGCCAATGAGGCGAATAGATATTAAGTACTCGCCAAGGAAAGTTTGTGGGCGAGAACGCCGAATTCTAGTGATATGAATTCAAGGGCGAGCTCAAACGCAGAGGCGTTGGGCGAATAGGTTTACGAGCAAACTCCACAATTGAGCCAATGTAGGCCTCGTGAGTTGAATGTTGGGCGAACTCACAAAACACGGTGTGTTATGGCGGGCGAACTGCCACGTTGAAGCCATTTGGTGAATGGCGAGCTCGTCTGGGCGAGCTAATTGGTACTCTGTGGGGCGAGTAGTTATTTGATTTTATTCTCGCCACGTAATATATAAAGAAAATATTAATGAAATATATATATATATAATTTGCAGCCGATAATTGGGAATAGCTATGGGCGAACATAGTGCTGGGTGAAGCAAGGCTTCGTTGGACCAGGTAAGGGAAGTGTGTGTGAAGTGATGCATGTCCTGTGGAGTAAATTTTATGAAAACATTAAGTTAAATGTTTTGTTTTCTGACATGCATGATTTTAAGAAGTTAATTGATAATTGTTTGATCGCGGGCGAGCTGATAGCCGCCTTTTGCTGTTTTGTTGGGTGAAATGATACAGGGCGGGCGAGCGCTTTGTATGTTTTATGTTGGGCAAGCCCTTTGTGATTTATGTTGGGTGAATTGGTATTGGCGGGCGAACCAATCCCTTTTATACGTTTTAAACTCATTTCTATTTTTTAAAGGGCGGGCGAACTTTCTTAATAGAAAGCTATAAGTTAAGCCAAATGGCGAGCTCTCTTTTATGAGAACTGGGCGAGTGCCCTTGTTTTAAAGAGTAATACGGGTAAAGCCATAGTCGGGCGAACCCTTTTTAATGAGTTTGGGCGGGCGACCCTTGTTTTAAATGAAAAGCGGGCGAACTTTTATCAGCCAGCCGTACTTGTGTTTTTAAAACTATGAGGCGGGCGACTATTATTCGCCGTCTTGTCGAGTTAGCCATGGGCGAGCTGCTTCCATGGGCAAGCCATATCGGGCGAGCTGACCATGGGCGAGCAGGTTTTAAAACTTGAGATTATGGGCTGTTTTGGTGTTTTATTGTTTTATAAGAAATCAAATCATTTTGTGGAAATGATATATGAGATATAAAAGTTGATTTTGAGACTTTAGGCCCTGAGTTCATGCGTTGCTAGTGCGTGACCTACCTGGGGCGGTGGCTCGGTCAATGGACCAATGAGTGCACCTCAGGGCGTCACAGGGCTGATGGACCCGCCAAGTCATCAGCGGTCTCGAGGTCACTTGGCAAGTGGACCCGAGAACCCCTTTAGATTATGGCCATAGATCTGAGATAGCCGTGAGGGGCGATGGCCTACGGGTGCACCCCAAAAGCGGCAGGTTTCGTTCTCCCAAGGTGGAGGAGGAACGATGATAGCATGATTTATTTGTTGCCTAGTCTCAACTTATCAGTTTCTATTTACTGTGAGGATTTGTTGAAATCCTCGATAGTGTTTACTACATTTTAAAGTAAACTGTTAGTCGGTGATTTAATGGTGTTTTAAGAGAGTTGTTTACTATATATCCACTGTCTTTTCTACTGGGTTATTGTTAAGAAAAGAACAAATGAGTTGTGATATATAGTTTTGCTTTATTTAAAGCAGCATATGTTTCCTTTACTGAGCGTATGAATCGCTCACCCCTTTGTTTTAACTCCACAGATAAGAAGTACACGGAGTCGAGAGAATTAGTTCTCAGATGGGTATAGCTATGCTTAAAGCACTGAGGCATGGCACGTTAAACGTGACAGGTACGGTCTTTCCTCTTTTACATTTCAGACATGTGTATACAGTACTACCTTAGTGCAATAAAGGTTAATAGGGGATGTCAGATGTAAGGAATAATGAAAAGAAATTTCATATTCCATAATTAATAGATAAATGTTTATCATTTATCACTATTACTGTTGAATGTTAATGGCATCGCAGACAGCCCAACCGGTAAAGTTGTATGGAAATACGTTGAAAATGTGGTAACGGGATGTTACAGATTTAATGGTATCAGAGCTTGGGTTGGTCTGATGTCTGTTGATGCCTTTAGCATGGGAAGTGTTGAGAAAGGTTAACATCCCCTGTAGTACTGTATAGTCTGAATGTATAGAGGAGTCGAATGACTGTGAAATGAATTAAGTGGTGAAATATGATGAAAGTTGACTAATTAGGGGTTACTAATAGAGATAGTAATCCGGAAATTTTGCATGAGATAGGCGATCTTATCATCATTATGTCGGGTCTATTCGATAAGGTACAGTGAGGAACTCGGTGAGGGCCCCACCAGGACTTCTCTGTCCATATCGAATTAAGATCCTGAAAATGATGATATTGAGATAAAAAGGGGTAATATTAGCATATAAGTTCTAAGATCGCGTGTTTGGAGTTATACTGATGAGAGAGAGAATTAAAGGGGAATTTATGAATATACTCCTATATTGACAGGTTTTCTTTCGAAGTTATAAGGGATTGAATGGATTTAAAATACAAATTGATGGTGAAATAGTATGAGTATTTGATGGTATAAAGGATGAATTCTACTGTGGACCCCACTGATATATTGATAAGTAAGGCGACCCAGAGTATAAGTTATGAGAGGTCGCGAGATAGTCATACTTGTTGTGGATTTTGGGGTTTGAATTTAAAGTGAATTGGGTGAGAAATGATGTAAACTGGTTATATATACTCCTTATGTTTTAGGAGAATGGATATTAGTAGTGACTTGACATTTGAGGAAGTCAAGTGTTTGAGTCTGTGGATGAGAAAGAAAACCTTGAGGTAGGCGAACTCGAGCACGGTTGGAAGAACCGGGCATCGAGGTGATCGCCAAAGAGGATAGTATGGATGAGTAGCGATGTCACAGCAATCGTTGTCGATGGGCCCAAAAAGGGGGTTGCCATGGCCGGTTGGGCTGGTCCGTTACGATATCCATAGAACCGTGGTATTATGAGATTTATGAGAAATACTCGATGGGCGAGAACTACATTGGGATAGCTCGCCAATGGGCGTGCAAATGTATGATCGCCAACGGTGTGGGCGAGTTAGATGATGGCGAGAACTAACACTAGTCCGCCAATATAACTTGAATTGCTAAAAAGGGGCAAGGATACTGATCACCCAAATAATTTTAATGATGATCGCCCAAAGAGTATGGTGAGTAAGCTGATCAACAAATTTTGGTGTAAATCATAGCAAAGTGGCGAGAAGAGCGATCGCCAATGATATGAATCAAAGCAATGTGGTGAATAGAATAAAAGCTGTAATCGCCAAGAAAATGAAATGTCTCGTATTTGCCAAATGATAAAGTTGGCATCGAGATTTAGTTGACAAGCTTAGAGGTTGGTGAATTGAAATAGGAATTGTTTGTAAGTTCTTACCAGTGAATCAGTAGAGCTTGAGAAATTACTTTGAGAGATTGATAAGTAAAGAATTAAACTAGTTTGTTATAACTGGTGAAAACGAAAACTTTACCGTTTAAAAAAAAAATGGGAGTACTACTCTCTACAGTCGCTTCTAGGTTCCGGAACAAGTATGGTATTCTAAAATACCTATCATATTCTATCTGGATCCCTAGCCGACTGTAGTATCCTTCCTATTTGTGTGCCTAGAGCCAACTAGGATGATTTTAAAGAAAATAAATATGTATATTAGAGACGTGAGGTCTCAACTGATTAAGTAGACGTTAAAATTGTCTGAGTAAAAGATTTTACTACTTAAGTGAGGTTAAAGTGTGCTTATTGGGGTATAAAATTTATGAGTTTTACCCGTACAGCACAAATAAATTGTTGAAGAGGTTATGGAATTTGCTACCTTATTGATCCAATACTTAATTGGGAGAAAGTAGAAGTGAATGGGTATGTGTGAATACAGTATTCGAAATGGTTATGAGATAGTGACAGTAAAGTACCATATTAAGTGGAAAAACGATAGTGGTGATGAATGTAAAAAAAAAAAAAAAAAAAAGAAATTGTCTTGAGAAGACAAGTCATATAATGACTAGGGAACACAAGTTATGAGGTAGTTCCCAAGTATATGAATAAATGTGATTTCCTCTGATCATGATGTAGATATGACTGGAATTAATGACAAGCCATGAAAGTGTCATACTCAGAGGAGCAGATACAAGAAGTACTGCTAATCTCGAAAATGATCACTAGAGATAAGAGAAGTGATCGAGGGGAAAATGATTACCGAGACGTAATCGGTGACTAATATTAAGGTCTGCAAAAGAAAAGTCGTCATAGATTAATCATGAAACAATCACTGTGAGATAGTGAAGAATCCGAAAGAACCATGATGTTATAGAAGTGATTATGGTTTCGGGATATATTAAGTGCCTTAGTCGATATACATTGGTGGAAACAGAGAGGAAGTATGTGAAGTTCCAGTGAGTGGGTACTTGTGATAGGGATCCCTGATTTGCCGTATGCTTTGAGAGAATAGCAAGAGGCTTTGAGATTCCAAACTTTTACTGATTTGCACCGCCTCAGATGGATATAGATATCCGAGCGCATTGTGTGGACGCTCCGGGATATATTGAGAGCGAGTGCGTGGTATTTTAGCGACTACTGGGACAATTACATACGAATGATTAAAATTTTAATCGACCAGCACTAAATGAGATGATAAGTGATAAATAGTATAGATGAGTTACTAACTCTCAAGGAGGACTTGAGGGAGTGTAAATTGGTTTGAGAGAAGACACCCGAGGTTCTTCAGGACCTTGAGAAAATTCGGGATGGACGACCCATGAGTGAGGTGATTGCTCAACACCGTATAACATGTTGTGAGATTTGGGCGAACAAGGTGGTCGCCAACTCACTTGAGAGAATAATCCTAGAGCGCGGGAGAGCGCCAAAGGGATGATTATTGATAGCCTCAAGAGACGGGCAGTACTCTTAGAGACTATGAGGAATATAAAAAGATATTCGTGGTCTCATATTGGAGACGAGATTAAATAAGAGTTGAGAAGGTGATAAGGAAGAAAAATACCTATATTAGAGGTACTTCCTATACTCAGTGAAAAATTGAAAGAGTAAAATGCTATCTGGATAGTTGTGGATATATTAGTAAGTCTGCTCATTCCTTGATTTTGGAATTTGTTGAGCTAATTAATGCCTTGGCCGGATCATGTGTCAGGGAAATGGTGAGGTTTTATAGTATTCCAGTGAGCATTATAGTTGATAGGGAGTCCGGCTTCGTATCTCAGTGATGAGAGAGATTACAGGAATCTATGGGATCCCGATTGAGTTTCGCACCGCAGTTTATCCGCAGACTGAGAGACAGTCCGAGCGTATGAGATGGACGCTCGAGGATATGGTGTGAGCAGGTGCAGTTGATTTTACAGGCTCCTGGGATAATCCTCTACCCTGGCAGAGTTTGTTGATAATAATGGCCACAAGAGAGTATAGACATAGCACTTGAAGGAGGTTATTTAGCAGACGATATAATCCACGATAGCATGCGAAATGGGAGACCGAAAACTATTTTCGACTTGATCGAACAGACTTCTTGAGATATACAAGAGGTTATGTATATTAAGGTCTCACCATTGAGATGCATAGTAAGAGGGAAATCGAGTTTCCGATGTATTGGATCGTCGGAGATCTTAGATCATATGAAAGACGTGCACTACCACTCGAGTTGCCAGGAGTGCACAATGTGTTCCATGTTTCAATAATGAGAAAGTATTATCCATATCCTTCTCACGTGATTCGAAATGAGTCCTAGAGATTAGAGAGGACATGAATGACGTTGAGAAATTGATACGGATTCTGGATAGGAAAGATAAATTGCAGTGATAAAGTGCTGTGATCTAAGATCATGTTATGGCTAAAGTGCTTTGATGGTATCATATTAAGAATAAGGCAACTTAAAAATTTAAAAGCCTTATGCATGAGAACTATCCAGAGTTTCTTCACTGATAGGTATGGTTGAAATTTGGAGGACCAAATTTCTTAAGGTGGGGAGAAATGTAAGATCCGATTTTTACACTACTGTAGAGTCTAAATTCATAAAATTGATAATGGAAATTAAATAAATAATGAATGTTAATTTCCAAAAAGATGAAAGCTCCTTCGGCGGGCGCGTACCATAAAGAAACGGCTCGCCGATTGGCGAGTAAAGTATGTGTGATCATCAATGCTGATGGCGAGTTGGACGAGAGTGTGGTCGCACAGGCGTGTTCGCCAACTTGTGAGATGAATCAGGGCATGGTTGGCGAGTTGAGCCATGCCAGGTGATGGCCCGAAAAGGGCGAGAACTTGTGATCGCCACACAGAGGACAAGGAGTAGCCCCATGGCTGGCGAACTGATTTAGTGTGGCGAGTTGATTGTTTTCCTTATTTGTTTGGCGAGTAGTTTAGTTCGCCAACTTCGTGGATAAGTGATGGCCGCTTGTGGCGAGGACTTGGAAACGCCAATACATTTGGCGAGTAAAGTGGTCGTCCAGATAGATGGGAAAATGAAAACAGAATTCAACCTAACAGCCAAAATTGACTTGTAAGTGATACGGTTGAAGACAATTAATGGTGAAGAGGTTGAAGTCAGTAAGGAATTTACCTGATTGGTTGAGGAAGTAAACAAAGGCTGCAGTAGAAGAAAAAGCCGTGTGAAAGGGAGACTTCCACGCCACTTTGTGCTTCAGTTTTCTTCATGCATTAAAGGCATGAAGGACGTGAACAATGATGAAGGAAACAGGATAAGGGACAGGCGGTGGCTATTGATTGGCTGAGAATGTTTATATAAGCAGAGACAATTGATGAAAAACGAGTTAGCCAATTTCAGTTTCTTCACGAGAGCTATTTCCCTGTTTCTTCCATTTCTCTGCCATGTTTGATCTACTGAGTTTCACTCTTCAGTTGGCTAAACCAGTAAACATGCTTATAAAACCTTTCTTTCTTAGCCTGGTGAGCTGAAGGAATAAGCAAATAGAGGCCAACATGAGACAGAAAAACAACGTGTTTTGGAAGTGCAGTTGGTTGAGGTGAGTTTCATATTTTCTGAGGTGTTCTTGATGTTCACTGATAGATTTCTATGTGTTATGCAGTAATAAACATAGATACAGTCTTAGTTTTAGTTAGATCCTTGGAAAATAGGAAAACAAGGAAAATTATGGAACAGGTGACGACAAGGGCGACTACAGTGATCGCCCATGTTGAAAATAGTAATCGCCAATGAGGCGAATAGATATTAAGTACTCGCCAAGGAAAGTTTGTGGGCGAGAACGCCGAATTCTAGTGATATGAATTCAAGGGCGAGCTCAAACGCAGAGGCGTTGGGCGAATAGGTTTACGAGCAAACTCCACAATTGAGCCAATGTAGGCCTCGTGAGTTGAATGTTGGGCGAACTCACAAAACACGGTGTGTTATGGCGGGCGAACTGCCACGTTGAAGCCATTTGGTGAATGGCGAGCTCGTCTGGGCGAGCTAATTGGTACTCTGTGGGGCGAGTAGTTATTTGATTTATTCTCGCCACGTAATATATAAAGAAAATATTAATGAAATATATATATATATAATTTGCAGCCGATAATTGGGAATAGCTATGGGCGAACATAGTGCTGGGTGAAGCAAGGCTTCGTTGGACCAGGTAAGGGAAGTGTGTGTGAAGTGATGCATGTCCTGTGGAGTAAATTTTATGAAAACATTAAGTTAAATGTTTTGTTTTCTGACATGCATGATTTTAAGAAGTTAATTGATAATTGTTTGATCGCGGGCGAGCTGATAGCCGCCTTTTGCTGTTTTGTTGGGTGAAATGATACAGGGCGGGCGAGCGCTTTGTATGTTTTATGTTGGGCAAGCCCTTTGTGATTTATGTTGGGTGAATTGGTATTGGCGGGCGAACCAATCCCTTTTATACGTTTTAAACTCATTTCTATTTTTTAAAGGGCGGGCGAACTTTCTTAATAGAAAGCTATAAGTTAAGCCAAATGGCGAGCTCTCTTTTATGAGAACTGGGCGAGTGCCCTTGTTTTAAAGAGTAATACGGGTAAAGCCATAGTCGGGCGAACCCTTTTTAATGAGTTTGGGCGGGCGACCCTTGTTTTAAATGAAAAGCGGGCGAACTTTTATCAGCCAGCCGTACTTGTGTTTTTAAAACTATGAGGCGGGCGACTATTATTCGCCGTCTTGTCGAGTTAGCCATGGGCGAGCTGCTTCCATGGGCAAGCCATATCGGGCGAGCTGACCATGGGCGAGCAGGTTTTAAAACTTGAGATTATGGGCTGTTTTGGTGTTTTATTGTTTTATAAGAAATCAAATCATTTTGTGGAAATGATATATGAGATATAAAAGTTGATTTTGAGACTTTAGGCCCTGAGTTCATGCGTTGCTAGTGCGTGACCTACCTGGGGCGGTGGCTCGGTCAATGGACCAATGAGTGCACCTCAGGGCGTCACAGGGCTGATGGACCCGCCAAGTCATCAGCGGTCTCGAGGTCACTTGGCAAGTGGACCCGAGAACCCCTTTAGATTATGGCCATAGATCTGAGATAGCCGTGAGGGGCGATGGCCTACGGGTGCACCCCAAAAGCGGCAGGTTTCGTTCTCCCAAGGTGGAGGAGGAACGATGATAGCATGATTTATTTGTTGCCTAGTCTCAACTTATCAGTTTCTATTTACTGTGAGGATTTGTTGAAATCCTCGATAGTGTTTACTACATTTTAAAGTAAACTGTTAGTCGGTGATTTAATGGTGTTTTAAGAGAGTTGTTTACTATATATCCACTGTCTTTTCTACTGGGTTATTGTTAAGAAAAGAACAAATGAGTTGTGATATATAGTTTTGCTTTATTTAAAGCAGCATATGTTTCCTTTACTGAGCGTATGAATCGCTCACCCCTTTGTTTTAACTCCACAGATAAGAAGTACACGGAGTCGAGAGAATTAGTTCTCAGATGGGTATAGCTATGCTTAAAGCACTGAGGCATGGCACGTTAAACGTGACAGGTACGGTCTTTCCTCTTTTACATTTCAGACATGTGTATACAGTACTACCTTAGTGCAATAAAGGTTAATAGGGGATGTCAGATGTAAGGAATAATGAAAAGAAATTTCATATTCCATAATTAATAGATAAATGTTTATCATTTATCACTATTACTGTTGAATGTTAGTGGCATCGCAGACAGCCCAACCGGTAAAGTTGTATGGAAATACGTTGAAAATGTGGTAACGGGATGTTACAAATTCTAACGAAAATCCGGCAACATAGCCTTTTAGGAAATGGAACCTCCTGCAGGTAGTTTACAATAAACCACAATCCAATTTCAACAGTTTAAATCCACAACAGTCCCAAATAATAATAATTTTTTTTCCACAAATCAATCTTCAACAATGTTTAAAATCCACAAACAGTTCCAAAGTAGTTTTAATCTATAAATCAATCCTCAGTAATGTTTAAAATCCACAACTAATCATAAATCACCAATGTTCAATACATTTTGAAATTTATAATTTTAATCGTAAATAACAATATGGCACTAACACCAACTTAGCATATATTTCTTACATATATGCAACATATTTCCAATCTCAATAATTCATGCTTTGTATTCCAATCCAAGCGTACTTTAAAATTCTACAAGGATTCACTCTAAGTGCAAAATCATTGACTCAACTCACCACAATCCAAATATTCTTTATGATCCTGTAGAAAAATATATTTACTTATATAGAAGTACATATATTTATATATGAATTATGCCTAGAGAAATAAAAATAATAACATGGCACAAGACTACCAACTTGGCACGCAATTCTCATCACATCCACAATTACCCAAAATATTTCCTTCAATCATTTATATATATATATATTTATCCACATAGCATATTCAAAAACCTTGAAAATTCAGTACATTGAATAAAACAATTTCATTGACCCCAATCAAAATTTCTCAAAGTCATATGATTTATATTTACCCAATGTATATGTAATGTGTGGTACCAATGTGGCCAACCATAACTTAATAATGATTTTCTTACCTCTTTATGCCAAAGCTTAGTGCTTTGCAACACCACATATGCACTTGACAAATTGTCACTTCCTTGTTTCTTTTTCCAAGAATTACCTCTAGGTCGTGAACTTTTATAGGCTCCCTTGTGTTTTTCTCCACTTTGGAATAGCTCTATCAACTCACTTTCCTTAATGTTTCTCTACAGTTAAATGCCAAATATCAATCATTTCTCTTGCATACATACATATGTATATATAAATGAATTATCTTTACTCTTGACATCTCCTTAGTCGAACCATTTTGCCAAATCTCCATCATCCTTTTCAACAAATCTTACACTGTGTCCCTTTTTTTTTTTTTACTCACTTTGGATAACCTTTACTATTATTCCTTATAATGGTCGAACCTCAAGCTTCTTGTTTTTTTTTTTTTTTTTGCAATTATGATGATGATTTCAAGCTTAGGAAAGAAAGCAAATGGGGTAAAGTAAATGTAGGAATTCTCACCTCTCCCATTCTTCCTTTTGTTCCTCTACTTTTCCTCCCCACTTCATGTTTTCCCCTGTAGTCGTTCTGTTTCAGTTTCCAACAACAAGGGTCGACACTTTCAGCTCCCTTTCCTTGTTGTTTCTGCTTCAGTCGCAACTCCATCAAGTTCTTTCCTCCTTTTTTTTTTTTCTTCTCCCCTAATGCCCAGGTTTCAACTAGTTGCCGTAAGCCCCTGACCTAGCTCTAAACAGCACCAATTTGGAGAACTCTCTCAATACTCGAATCAGCATTCTATCAACACCAAAAGAGGACAACCTTCAACTGTCAGCTTTCGCTTGATTTTCCATAACCAATGTAAAAGCACTACTAATTGTGACTCTTTATGTCAAGCAATTCTTGGCCTTATGGTTCACCTTTCCACACTTAAAACAAGCACTTGTCTTTGAGTAGCTGAATTTAATCTCATGATACTTACTACAATATATGGAGGCTTTAGATCTTGATGTAGTAACAAGCTCAAAACTCAAGTTGAGGAGTTACTATTCTCTACCTCCTCTTGGGGCATTATTCTTAACAGACTTCTTGTTTCTAAGCCACATACTCTTTCCCTTGCCTTATCAACCACCTTACTCGCTCATGGAGGTGATACAATTTGAGGTTAAGGCCATTATAAAGGAGAAAGCAGTGGCGGTGAGGTACTCGTGGATGTCAGGAGTTGTAACCAAAATGCCAAATAGACATGACATTAAGCGCATTATCTTCATGCTGTAGATGGGTCAATCAAGTATTGAAACCCTCATGTCGTATGAGTAAGTTTTTTTGAGGTGAAGACGTGGTCCACCAATCCCACTTATTTTAATTCGGGTTTACCTACGTCAAAAACGAGCATCGTACATGCTTTCGAACACTATTCGTAGTTTATATCCAGACTATACACAGTGTTTTGGGATGTAATTCTATGTTTAACTTATCTACACTGATACGAGACTAGACAAACTATGCTCTGATACCATTCTGTAACGCCCTCGGAAGTCGGGAATTTCGGGCTAACTTTTTCTTTCACTTCCTATGTTTGTCTCTCGCTCAGTGTAGCTAAAACCTAATGAGTAAAGTCCCACTCCTATAGTTATTTAAGACTAGTTGTCTAAGGTCCCAATATAGTCTTCTAGTAAGACGTGTCGAAAACGACACTGAAAAACTTCGCCCCTATTTTAGTCTAGTATCCATCCCCATACTAAGTACATCATCGTTTCAACCTGTAGAAATTTCAAATCTCCATGTAACTTCTGAAATATTAGACATCCAAGTGATTCAATATATAAACATATCGAGATTACAACTTAACTACGAATCACAGTATGTTTACAAACTCGATATCACCTAGTACTTACATCCCGAATCCTATACACTGTGTACACAAAAGAATTTAGTCTGGGATATAAACAAAAGAACAAAAGACTATACCTTGGCTCAAATTATAGCTTTCTACAGTTCGACAAAAAGACTCTCGATGCACCACGCTCGTGCCGAGTCTACCTGAAATAATCTGAGGTGGAAGGGGGTGAGCTTTGGGGAAAGCCCAGTAAGAAAGCATACGCTAAACGATGTTAGGTTTCTACTATGTTAAATGCATGTGCATGCGTGAATGAACGTGCCCAAAACTCATGCTCAAAGATGTTTATTTGGAAATAATACCAAATTGATAAACCATAGTTTATAAGCTATAAAATGTTATGCCAAGTAATTTCCAAAACAGATTAGTACTCAAGCCTTCACAAAGTCAAGATATAGTAGTAGTAGAAATGATACATTCGCTCATCTTTGTAACAATATCGTAATATACATTTAAAACATTTTCACGAGATGAGCATTATGAGATTCGGTAACGTAACAGGAATCTTTGGAAATATAACCAAGAAGCTTTCTATGAAAGCATCCACTGTAGCTAGCAGTGGTCGGTGTCCCATACCAGGGCTCTATCCATGATCATGAATCATCCCAGCACCAGTGATCATCTAGTAGCTGAGGTACAAGTCACGACTAGTTGTCGGACAATCATACGTAATTACCGCTACCCATTTGCCACACAGGCGGGATCCATGACGCAATTAAGTATACGGCGCCTCAATGCCACACAGGCTTACTGAATGCCACACAGGCATAATAAAACGCCACACAGGCGAGTGCCACATAGGCATTTCCAAGTGCCACAAAGGCATTTCCAAGTGCCACACAGGCATTTCCAAATGCCACACAGGCATTATACATCATCACATGTATCATGAGTCAAAACTCGTTTAGAAATATATCTTACAAAATAGGTTGAGTACTAAAGGCATAAACCGTTCTACATACTTATAGTTTTAAAAATCTAATCGTACGAAGTCTCAATAACAAATAGCAGTGATTAATATGCATGAGGTTTTAAAGGCATTTAATAAATCCAATTTAATATCAAGAAACTTATTTAGACAATTTCTAACGAAATTTCGGCATTATAACGGCATAGGTAGAACACTACCCAGCGTCATAACCACAAATCAGATACCTGTAGAAAATTCACTCAAGCAATATATCTTCAATACATCGATTTCCAATACACATCCAAATCCAAATCCAAGTCCAAATCCAAAACATTATGCATTTAAAATTCAATCCAACGTATTTGGACAATTAACCAAAAATGCATTTAAATCCATAAATATTAAATAACATTAATTTAAGCATGCATAAGCATAGTAGACTGACAGGCATTTACCGTATATTCCCTTACCTAATGTTGCACAATATCGTGATTAAGGATACCACTTCCATATGCCTTACACTTTAGCACTTTCTTGAACACTTTTAGCACGTTCTTGAATTTTGTTCTCCACTTAACCTACACCAAACGACACCTATACAATTACAAATTTAACACTTCTACTAAGGCTTAGACACTACCATACCACACGTCGTTTTAAATTACAATATATATTTTCATATATACACATATCACCATTTAAGAAACTAGATAGAATCCTTTACCTTTATAATTCACAAAACCAAAATTCCACTCAGCCTTGTCTTAAAAATCATTACATTAATATTAAAGTAGTTCTTCTCACATCTTAAATCTACCTTACGTCTAAAACATCATCCCATGTTACAACCCACCATTTACCTAGGTCTAAATTTAATATTTCTTTAATCAAACCCATGTATATAAATCATGCAAGGAACTATTCTTACCTTATAATTTCTCATGAACTAGACTCTTCACATTTTTCCTTAACCATGATTTCCAAAATCCTATTGCTCATTCAAATATCCTCAAGCCAACAATTCCAAGCATGTTCATATAAATCTTTACTTAATACAAGATCATTATACTTAGCTACTTTAGGAAATTTCATGAATTAAAACCTTACTAGACAATTTCTTACCATATGATATCCCATGCTAGCCAAACACTTTTTCAAAGTTCTCTTTCACTGCACATGTCCTCCAAACAGCATCTATAATCACAATTTCCAGCCACAACATCATCATTTATTCTCTAAATAAAATTTCCTAATTTAAACATGTTCTACACCAAGCATTGATCCATCCTTACCTCTTAATAGATATTGTCCCTTGCCTATGGGTGTGCTCCCTTGCAGCTACTGTTTCGACTGCAAACAGCCAGCCTTCTTCAGCCCTTGTTCAGGCCAACTCAGCCCTTTTCTTTAGCCCCGAATCAATATTGAAATCTCTTGCCAAGTGCCCTTATACAACTTTAATTGCTGCACTGTTCTGACACCACAACAGCACCCAAAAATCTCCCAACATAGACCTTCCCTTCCACGGCTCCAACTAGTGCCCAAATGTGCCATTGGCAGTCCTCAAACTCCTCTTTGCCTAGCCGAAATGTCAACACCAAACACCCCTGATCAGGCCACGCCGCTGCCCTTGTTTCTATACCGATTTCCTAGCCAAATCAATGCCTAAAAATGCCACCAAAACATACCTGAATCAGCCTATAACAACCCCTTTCTTGATCTATTTCGAATCTGTAGCAATACCCAAAAATTCCATTTCTTTCCAACCCCCGACTGCTCTTTTCTTCCCTTGTTCTTTGCCTTTGATCGATATTCAAAGTCAGCCACACTTGTCCTTTAAACTACAACCGAGAGCCCCTGTTTTTGTTTCAGTTCTTCCCAAATGACAGACCCACGTTACTGTCCTTTATCAAGCAGAAATGAGCATCCTGCCAGCGCCCCTCTTCAGACCAAGAACAGCCTACACCAGCCGCTTATACCACTGCCGAGATCTGCTTCAACTCTCGATTTTTGCCTTTCCTGTTCGTTGCCATAAAGAAGACTGCGTTTGCTTCCCAATTTCCTTCAGCTGAGAGTGATATGTGAGTGGAGGTAGGTGAGCATTTGGCTTCTCCAAGACGCCACTAACAATTACCAATATTTTATGCTTTAGTCACATGTGTTTTATTTTATATATGTAATTATATATTATATAGTTTCCTGACTTTCTTTTACCAACTCTAAAATAACTAAGTATATTCATTTGTTAGTTTTATATATATATATATAGTTAAGTGTTAATAGTTTATTTAAATACATATATATTATTTATTTATTTAATTTTTTTTTTCAACATTTACTTTAAGATTGAAAAACATTTCGGCTATTACATTAGTCCAATGGTTAGTCATGACTTGACACTTACAAGTGGTAAGGGGTTCAAGTCATGGCGGACGCGAATTGGGAATTATTCCCGATAAAACCCTGAGAGGCAGACGGCCCGTGTGTGGCACCTCAGAGGGGACAGTACGGTTGAGTGAGGGGGGCAGACGGCCCTTGTGTGGCACCACCTCACAATAAAACGCGCGTTTTATTGTGATGCCCTGGATTTACCGGACTCCGCCGGGGGGGCCCAAGCCGCATCACTCATCCGTACTGTCCCCTCTGAGCCCTCCTCACTAGAGCGGTCACTCTCAGGGTTTTATCGGGAATAAATCCCAATTCGTGTCCGCCGCTACTCGAACCCTTGACATCCAAGCGATTCGAGTAACGACTAACCATTGGACCTAGGTCCAATGGTTAGTCGTTACTCGAATCGCTTGGATGTCAAGGGTTCGAGTAGCGGCGGACGTGAATTGGGATTTATTCCCGATAAAACCCTGAGAGTGACCGCTCTAGTGAGGAGGGCTCAGAGGGGACAGTACGGATGAGTGATGCGGCTTGGGCCCCCCCGGCGGAGTCCGGTAAATCCAGGGCATCACACTTTTTCTTTTTTTTTAGTACGTTTGTAGTAGATCTATATTTATACGCATAAGGTTTATCCATTATATATCAAAATTATATTTGTAACCAAAAAAATTGGCTCAATGGCGTAAGGTCCCGCTAAATTTCTAAGTGAAGACAATCTATAACAGAAGGTTTCGTGTTCGAATTTTCACTAAATCAAATTCTTTTGGACGAGCGTCTTAAGCGAAAATTAATTTCATACCTAACGTGACTTGAAAACATTTTGTGATTAACACCAAATGATTAATCTTTTTTAATTCACAGAAAAATTTGAATTTTGACTTTAATTTCCCTTACGAAAATATAACATTGGTAAGACCAAATCGTTAATTTGTGATGTGATTGGTCATATACAGTATTCCTAACGCGACAGCAGCCTGTCTCTTAAGTCAAACACCTTTCTCTTAAGTGAAACAAATTTTCTTTTCATGTTTGGTGCATGAATTAAGACTTCATTCTCGGAAAACTTCTATAAATAAATCCCAGATACGTATTACTATATGTCACTAAAAGGGGAGGAAGAGAAAAAGAATTGTTTCGCGAGTTCCTTCTCTTGTTTGTGTTTTCAGCAATAACTAAGCATGAAAACCATGCATGTTTCAATTCAAGCATTAGTTAAAGAGATAAAGGAAGAGATGTTGTTGGGCAATATCGATCCTTACTCATTTGTTTCCCCTTCTGCCTATGACACTGCTTGGTTGGCAATGATAAATAATCCTTTAGATTCCGACCATCCATGGTTATCGTCCATGTTCAAGGATTGCTTGGATTGGGTACTTAATAACCAGACGGAAGGAGGGTACTGGGGAGAGCGCGACGCCCATGGCAATGCCACCATCGACTCTCTTCCTGCTACTTTGGCTTGTGTTATTGCACTCAAGAAATGGAATGTCGGAAATCATAACATAAAGCGAGGTACTCTCTCTCAACTACGGGTGTAGTGTGGCTAACATTTCCAAAGGCTCATGGCAATAGACAGCAATTCAGGGTTAACTGTTTCATGTTCTTTTTTTTTTCTTCTGATTACTTACTCATGACTGGTTCGAATTATGTCACATTAATAATGTCTTGTCTTGATATCTAGGATGGTTTGATCTTCTGATTTTATTTTGATGTTGCTATTGTTTCTATGATTGTATCAGAACTTTGTTGTTAGCAACTATTAGCTTCGAATCTTTTTGATTATTTAATATAATCTTGGCTTAGCAAAAATATATATTTCCAAAGGCCCTGTGATTTAGATTGAATGAATTTATCAACATGAGAAAACCCATTCGTTAATAATTACGTGTTTAATTTGTTATTTTTTATTAGAAATCATGAATTTAATCAAAAAAATTAATTGATTTTATTCACAATTTTGATGAACTTCAGGGTTGGACTTTGTTCATGGACACTCCAAGAAGCTTGTTGGAGTAACTTCTGACCAGTTTCCTCGTTGGTTTACCATTGTTTTCCCCGGAATGATTGAACTTGCACGTAACACTGGGCTCGAACTTGTCTTCCCTTCTCAACTTAATGGACTGTTGTTAGACATATTTCAGAAACGGCAAAGGATCCTTGAAACGTACGTAATTGCACTCAAATTTGACCTTAAATCATTTGTAGCAGTTGAAAATTCTTGATATTCGAATTAAGCATGAATTTAATTATGATGGTTTAACTTTTTCTCTAGCGAGGAACTTGTTGGCAACCAATATCCTCCATTGTTATCTTATCTGGAGGCACTGCCTTCCTCGTACGCTATTAGTGAAAAAGACATAACTATGAACTTGAGTGGTGATGGCTCACTGTTCCAATCCCCCGCTGCCACTGCACGTGCTTTCATGGCTAGCGGAAATGGACAGTCTCTTTCCTATCTGCAATCAGTCGTACGAAAATGTTCTAATGGAGGTCAGCCAACAACGAACTTTTCATTTTGTCTTCCATGTTTTTAGTTAGCTCCCAAATTTATTTTTACGTTAAAATTAACTTTTGCTGCAGTTCCACCGACTTATCCCATTGACGAAGACTTAATAAACCTTTGTATGGTCAACCAACTTCAAAGATTAGGGTTAGCCGACCATTTTACACGTGAGGTTGAAGACAACTTGGCCCAGCTTTACCGGTAAATTTATGTACATTTCATCCAATTAAAAACATTGTTTTTCCTCGTGTTTAACTAACATGGCAACCTTTGATCATAATTCATAACTAAAATTGTTAGGAATTACAACAACCGAGAGTCGTTGGTAAAGCTAAGCAAGAATGTAGATGTCGCAATCCAGCTACACAAAGATTCTTTGGCATTTCGACTCCTCCGCATGCATGGTTACAGCTTATTGCCTTGTACGATCCAATTAAAGAAACCTGGCCTTTCTTTTAATTTCGTGCAACATTAGTTGGAATTTGATTATCTCTATGTTTTTACTTACGCAGGTCACTACTTCGGTTGGTTCTTGAATAATCAAGAAGTTCGAGCCCATATTGAAGAAAATTATGAATACTTCTCAATCTCGATGCTCAATGTTTATAGAGCTACAGATCTTATGTTTCCAGGAGAATATGAACTTCAGGAGGCGAGATCATTTTCTAGGAAAGTGTTAGAGAAAGTTGCATCCACAGACACTGGCTTTAGATCTGTCGGGCTTAAGAAGATGGTAATTCTTGAAATACATTTTGATTATCAATATTTCTATGATAAAAAAATATTGTGTTATATATAAATAGATAATTATTTAATACACCATTAGTGAAATTTTTTTGACTTCATAAGAGGGATAGAATCATTACACATGTCATATTTTATTTATTTTTTACTTTTTTACTATTTTTAAAAGACATGATATGTATTGATCCTCATCTCGCTTGTAGAGTTAAAAAATTTCACTAAAGCAGATAGGATATTAATCCTATATAAATATATATAAATACTTTACACTATTTTCCTCGCCAATTTTAAAGGAAATTAAATGGTAGAAGAAAAGTAATTATAGATTTTCTATGATATTATGTTTTTTGCTTTTTTTTTCCGCCAAACACGAGAAAACAAAATCCTGAAAGTTTTTTTTTTTTTTCTCAATTTTTTCATGCACGGGACAAACTTTTTAAAAAACTTTTATAAAATCAATACAATCAATTTGAACCTTTGACCCAAAAATACACAAGTATTAAAAAGCAACATATGCTTAACTCTAAAAATGGGACAAATTCATATCCTTATCATTCAATTCATATAACTACATAACCATATGTTTAATAAGGAGTTTATTGAAATAAATATTAATCATTTAATAATGATTAAATGCAATGTGTGCAATGTGTAATAAATGATATTTACTTTATTTAAAATGAGACTAATATATATCCATGGGTTGTAGCTCATTTAACAACGCAGGCTGAGTTTGTGGGAAGAGCTCTCAGGTTCAATCCCCACTAAACACATCTTTGGGTAGGGGTGAGAAGCCTTAACTCTAACTAAACCGCGAGCAAAATTAATCTCAGACAGTTAAAACGGATGAAGATACCTATGATTTACACTCATAAAAAATGAGACTAATATATGACATGAAGTTATTGTTTCGATGTGCTTATATAAATTAGCTAAAAATAGCAAAAAAATGTTTAAAGAAAGGTCCAACTGTTTTAAGTCATTTTACGTCATAATTTATTTCTGCACGAAATTACATGGCTATTTTTTTCTTCCTCTTGTTAAAAACTTTATTTAGAATAATGGTATTCACATGCTTCAACTAATATTTCCTCATTTGTAATTTGGCCAAAAAAATTTCCATATTTGTAAAATGTGCAATAGATTGAGCATGCTCTGAGATTTCCATGGATCGCTCGATTGGATCATTTGGAACATAGAGGGTGGATTGAGGATAATAGCACCGACATTTTGTGGGTAGGCAAAACCTCCTTCCACAGGTAATAAATCATGCTATGAATACTGCTGGACACGTTGAATTTTATCCTCTGTCAAATCGTTGAAGGTTGATTAAACATAAATTCAAACCCTTTGGAAGCAGGTTGTCACCCCTGTTAAATAAGAAGCTAATCCAACTTGCAATGGCGGATTACGAGTTTCGGCAGACAATATACAGGAATGAGTTGGCGGAAGTGGAAAGATGGTCCAGGAGTAGGGGGATGAGCGACATGGGATTTGGTCGAGAGAAAACTACATATTGTTACTTTGCCATTGCCTCCAGCATTCCACTGTCATATGACTCTGATATACGGATGATAATTGCGAAAAGTGCTGTTGTGATAACAGTTGCTGATGATTTTTATGACATGGAAGCTTCTTTAGATGACTTGAATAGCCTCACTGATGCAATTGGAAGGTAATCACAGATCAAAACTAAAAAGTTAGTTTTAATGGGTTGATTTTCATTCCTTTTTGTTGCACTGATGCAATTGGATTGCATATGGTAGGTGGGATGCTGATGGATTGAGTGGTCACGGTAAGACTATCTTTGATGCCCTTGATGATCTCGTTGGAGAAATTGTAGCAAAAGTTCTGCAGCAGCAGGGAACTGATAAAACAAATTTTCTTCATCAGATAGTAAGTTGATTCATTGATTTTCTTTTGTCTTGAAAGTTGTGAACCTCAATAATCTCCCCTTCACAAATCGGATTTAGGGAGCTCTTTTCTGCCCAGAACACAAGAAAATCTTGATAACTAAGTTCTCATATAAGTGTTAGGTGCTATTTGGATTCTCAACCTTAAAAATTATCTCAAGAGGTCTCATACTTATAAACATATATCTAACCCCTTCTACAATTGATATAGAAAAACTCCAACAATCTCCCTCTTCACACATCGGGTTTTGGAGGTGTTTACCTGGAAAAGGGAGAGAGAAGTTGGTAACTTGGGTTTTGATATTAGACCTTCTTAACCCAATTTTCTCTCACAAACACGAAACCTCTTCTGCAATCTACGTGAAACCCCAATATTAAGATATGAGAAACTTAATTAATTCTTTTTCTTTCTTGCTCTCAAGTGGTATGAAACGTTTGCTTCATGGCTTGTTGAGGCAAAGTGGAGCAGGGGTGGATTTCTTCCATCAATGGATGAATACCTCGAAACCGGAATGTTATCCATTGCTGCACATACCATAGTTCTTCCAGCTTCATGGCTGTTGAATCCAACCTTAACAGATTGCAAAATCAGGCCAGGGGAATACGAGACTGTTACCAAATTACTGATGCTTATACCTCGTTTACTGAATGATATGCAGAGCTACCAGGTGACAATTGCTGAACATTAATGATTCATTTCTTTCTTTATATTTAAGGAAGGTAATTAATGATTTATTGTGTAATCACAGAAGGAACAACTAGAGGGGAAAATGAACTATGTTTTACTCTATTTGAAAGAAACTCCAGGCGCAGACATTGAAGATTCAACTGCCCATGTGCGAGAAATACTTGACGAGAAGTGGGGAGAGTTGCTCCAACAAGTTCTTATGGATGGATTCGGAGAATTGCCCAAACCGTGCAAGCTTCTTCATTTATCATGTGTCAAAGTGTTTCAGATGTTCTTCCACTCCAGCAACAGATTTGATTCCAACACAGATATGCTTGAAGACATCCAGAAAGCAATCTATGTCCCTCTAAGTGTTGGCTTAACATCAAAGCCATTGATGCCTCAGAAGACTTTTATCAAACAATCAACTTCCACTCTGGTCATATAAAGTATCAAAAACTATATAGAAACGTAATAAATTATAGTATTTGTCATATATAATACATTTTGTGTGACGAAAAATTATGCCTTGTTCAGAAAATTTGACACAATTGCAGTGGCTATTGGAAGCAAAGCATTCCTGGTTAAGAGGAAGTGAAACTCTGAAGTACTTTTTTTTTATAAGCTTTGATTTCATCGATAAAAGTGAGATCCTACGAGGAGTGTAATCCTCCTAGGAGCCACAAGGGCAGTGTACAACAAACCAGCTAATTATCATGGACTTAAGCAATAATCTACCGAAGCACATAACAGCAAGTTTTCTTAAGCTAACAGAGTTACAAAAGATTCCCAACCAGAAGGAGTTAAAAAAAGCTTACGGCAATTTGAATAAAGTCAAAAAGCGGTGCACCAGCGGGCTAAGAAGAAACAAGTTCTGGTGACCCCTGCCTTTGCCAACGAGTCCGCCATTCCGTTCGCCTCACGATAGATCTTAGAGAAGAAAACCCTGAAATACTATGTTGTATGGCTTGCAATAATCGTTTAGAATATGGAAGTGAAACTTTGAAATATGAAAATAATTATATATTGAGAAGTAACGGATCAAAAAAAGATGATAAAAGTTGAATAATGTTGGGAAAAATATCCCTCAAACCAAACACCCACAAAAATAGAGGAAAGCAAAAACAAACACAATAATTTTAATGTGGTTTGGCCCAACCAATTTGGCCTACAACCACCCAACCAATTTAATAAACAATCAAACGACTACAACTGTGCAATTTTTAGAAGAGAAAAATTGCAAACTCCTTACAAACCCAACCCAACTACCCAAAGAGCCCAACTACACCTTTTTATAATAGCTCAACTTTATAACTCTCTCGAATATTTTACAAACCAAGCCTAACACTTTATTTATAAGGGAATAACCCTTATAACTTCTCCTATACTTTCGATGTGGGATTCAAGGCAAACCCCAACAAATCCTCCCTTGACTTGAATCCCCAAACTCCCCAAACTGCTCAACAACATCTGAAAAACTAACATGCCTCTGAATCTTCTTACTCTTGGAAACAACTCTATCCTTTGCATCATCAAGCAAATATAGTTGTTTCTCATTCCTCTTTCCTTGCAAAACTAAACCACCATTCTTGTATACTTTGCACCAATCATTATTACCAACATATGTGTACCCACGTGAAGCTAACTCACCTAAAGAAATCAAATTGTAGCTAAAACTGGGTACATACCTCACATTACGAAGAGTCTTGACACCACCATCATGAAGCTTGAGTTGAACACTCCCAATACCTTCAATCTTCACTCGATTACCATTCCCAACCGCAATATTGCCTAAACTTTCAACCTCTTTCAATTCATCAAACCGATCTTTATCATTGCAAATATGCATCGATGCAGCTGAATCCAAAACCCAACTTTTCTCATAAGTATGAGGCCCATCTAAACAAGTTGCCAATACATCATCATCCGAATCAGTCAAAACAACACATGTCTCATTCTTCTTTCCATCATCACTCTTTTGTTGAGCCTTCTTGAATGCAGTCATATCCTCTCTTAATGTCTTGCAACGTGCTTGAATATGACCCTTCTCTCCACAATAATAACATTCCACCTCACTATAATCTCTGAATCTTGATCTTGATCTCTCTCTTGATCCACCATGTCTCTCATTAGTCCTCCCTCGAGTAGAATCTTCCACAGCAGCTAGTACACCTCTCGCAGATGAAGAATCTTCTTTGCCCATAAATCTTTCATTCTCACGCAGCACAGCAATCACATCATCCAACGTCAAAGTAGTTTTACCTACCAAAAAAGTCTGAACTAACGGTCTATAGGATTTGGGCAAAGATGACAACAACAGCAATGCCTTCTCTTCTTCTTTCAACTCTTTAGAATCAATAGCCAATAATTGTGAAACTAATCTATTAAATTCATTTAAGTGATCATGGAGACTCGTACCTTCATCCATCTTCAGAGAATACAAATCCATCTTCAAACACAATCTATTCGTCAGCGATTTTGACGCATAGATGTCTCCCAGCTTCTTCCACAATCCGGTTGGTGTCGTCTCAATCAATACAGTATACTTAATCTCTGGAGCAAGTGCCAATCTAATTGTGCTCACAGCCCTCTTCTGAATTCTAACCCAATCTTTATCAGACATTCCATCTGTCTTATTTTCTTCTAATGCCAAATCTAGCCCTTGTTGCACTAGAAGATCCTGAATCGTACTTTGCCATAACATAAAATTACTTTTACCATCAAATAAAGGAATCTCAAACTTAGGCATACCTCCAGACATACCTTCAGCCATAGCTTTCCTCCTCTCGCAGGATCACGAACCTTCAGCTCTTGATACCACTTGTTGGGAAAAATATCCCTCAAACCAAACACCCACAAAAATAGAGGAAAGTAAAAACAAACACAATAATTTTAATGTGGTTTGGCCCAACCAATTTGGCCTACAACCACCCAACCAATTTAATAAACAATCAAACAACTACAACTGTGCAATTTTTAGAAGAGAAAAATTGCAAATTCCTTACAAACCCAACCCAACTACCCAAAGAGCCCAACTACACCCTTTTATAATAGCTCAACTTTATAACTCTCTGGGATATTTTACAAACCAAGCCTAACACTTTATTTATAAGGGAATAACCCTTATAACTTCTCCTATACTTTCGATGTGGGATTCAAGGCAAACCCCAACAAATAAAACCTAAAGTATTAGTTAAAAGGCACTAACATTAAAGTGTTTCGTGAAACACCGAAAGATTCCCCAATTTGGCTTTAGCTGGTTTGGCTTTTTTTTTAATCTATGATTATTTTAGTTTATTGTTAATATTCTAGTTCGTTCTTGACAAGTTCTTTTTCTTTTTTATTTTTTTTTAAATTCATTATTCATTTGTTTAATTTAGCTTAGCAGGAGCAAAAAGAATTTAGTTAGTTACAGTGTCTTTGGATTTAAGTAACAAAAGAAAAGATGACAACTGATAGGAAATAATTTATTAAAATAATATCTCATACACCGTTGAATTTTTTCACTCTATAAACGAGGTAAAGATGACGATATGATGATGTATGAGATATTAATCCATAATTTATTTGGGGGGAATTTTTTTATTTGTTTTTTTGTAGGGTGATTGTGCCCTTAATTCTGGCATGATTCCCATTCGAGAAACTGAAGATATTATCCTTTACATTTCTAAACCTTTGAGTTTTCTTTTTTGGATTACATATTAAATGTGGTTGTCTTTATGCTCTTTCAAGTCAAAATAGTAGCAGATATATATTGTCATGTAAACAGTCGGTTATTCTTGCAACGGAAGTTGAGTGTCTAAGGTGTTCATGCAATCCCTTGATTCTTTTGTCTTTTTCTCTTTTGTTGCTCTTGCATATTCTATAGCATTAAGTGAGATCATTGTATAGATGCTATCTAAAATTTGAAGTCTTGAAACATTGGGTACCATTTTATTAAGGATTAACTCTTAATTAGACCAAACCTTGTTCTTAATTGATGAGTTGCTTTGTTGATCTTGCTTTTTTTTTCTTTTAAGTAGTCTAACGAAATTAAGTTATGTTAAATGTTGATCATGCTTTCGTATTTTTGCTTTGGGTTCTCTCTCTGGTTTTGATCACTTCCCTTTGGATAAAGCTTGAAGTTAATTAGTCTAGGTTCATTCATTTGTCTTTGGTTGTAGCCCATTTGGTTTGCTTATTGGAACCTCATTTAGGAGTGTTGCTATACCGAAGGTGCTTAGAAATTTATTTTGGGATTTCATATTGTGCTATTAGCTATAAAAATTGATAATTATTTTGATTGCATTTACTTAGCTTATCATACAATACAAAGATTACAGTTTCTTCTTACATATTTGGTCTTCAATTTTGTTGATTTATATAATTGGTTGCCTTCAAGTAATATTTTATAATATCAGTAAATTGTCTCTTTTGTGCCCTCAATCCATAGTATAATTATCATTGAAATGTATTACTGTGTATTTGAATTAGGTTTCACTTTAAAATATATAATTTTGTTGATTATCATATTTGTTAGCTTCATTTCCCTTATGTTTGCTTCTGTTTTTTTTTATCTTAACTTTTAAATTTCCTTTGTTGATTGAGAAACTTCCAGGATTTAACATGAAAATTTAGCAAATTTTCTTAGATCATGATAATAAAAATTCTTGACTTTAGCAAAAAAAAAAATTGAAAATTCAACTTTCATTGTCTATAATTAGATATATCTCAGAGATTAATTATTAACCTGAATTTGTGATTTTTTAGCAAAGAATGATTAAAAGCATGCATGTTGTTTCTGAATATCAATGTATTCCAAGATATGCCAATGTTCAATTTGTTTTGAATGAAAAAATACTACAACTCCACAAAACCAATAATGCAAACCTAATAAAGTTGCTATAGCATCAAGTTGCCTTTTCAAAGCTGCCACATTGCTAACTAGGTAACATAAACAACTCATTCTTGGCACTCCTGACAGTTGAAGTAATCAAACACTTAAATTTGACTCAATTAAAGTAATATTCTTAAGGTCAAAGGACGCCTAGGGGCTAAGGTCCACAATTTTGGCAATTGATATCCCCGTCAAGTGGTGACGCTTGGCTTAAAACTCATTTGCTTGTAGCAGCAACCCTAGGAATATCTTACCTAAAGCCTTTTTCTGATATGGCCATATATGCCTACTAAGGTCATTCCAGACATCAAGTTATTCATATATGCTCACTCGAAAACTCTTAATGGGAGATTTATTGATAACTTTAAGTTGTCTTTCCATCTCCAAGTTTTCTTTATCTAATGATGTTTTTCATTTTTGATCTGCATGTGCTCCTAACAAGAGAGCAAAAATTATCTCTGCATCAATATTAACGGCACCTAGTCAATCTCGATATAGTGATATTACAATTTGTCATGTGATATCTAAACCATAACATCATATCTTGTTTCTTTTGCATATGATCATATATGAGATGTATGCAGTCTCAAAAGTATAATACATATTCTCTCAAGTCATATTCAAAACATGTGTGATATCAAAACATCTCGGTTTTTCTTTTAAGACACGCTCTAAAGAATGCACATTTCTAATTTCATTTCACATATAACTTTTAAAACTTATTCAAAAGCAATGTACAGTTTCAATATACATTTCATATACTATCAAACTACATCAAGTTTAAAGTTCATATCAATTTAAAACCAAACTCTAAACTGCATATCATATCATTTGAGACTAAGCTGGATCTCTTATGCTCTATAAATAAAGACTTAGATCACTGTAGCTAGCAATGAAAATCATATCATTGTCTCTTGAAAACCAACTAGGACGCTATCTATGGCCATAGACCTCATGACTCTCAGCTCCACTAATCAGGTTTGATTGAGCTCTGTCCACGATTATTTTCAAACAAACATCTCTGTCTAATGAGTAATCTCTGGCTTCCATTATGCTTTATTGAGTTTAACTCTCTTAGGGTGCCTATAGTCTCATAAAACATTTAAACATTTAATTTTTCTTATTAAATAGTGTAAAATATGTAACACATTTCTTGAAAATCATTTACATATAAACATACATAAACGTACCAAATACATTCATTCTTTTCAAGACCATTCAAGCATCTAAAATATTCATGTAAGTATTGTATGATGAATCCTTTCAAAATCTTGTGTATAAAAAAAGGAGACATGCTTAAGGGCGATGCAATTAATAAATGAAATTAACACAGTATAATGTAATGCTCATGAAATGCATAAATGCACATCATTTAGTCTAGTGATGCATATGGATCAATACCACATTGATTCAATTCCTCTTAACACTGCACCACTACGACACCTTATTGAGCTTAACTTCATACCTACATTTCATTTGTTAAATCGAATCTCTAAATACTCAAAGCATTGTACCGTTTTATATATCAACCTATACAGTATAGTTCTTTTTTTTGCTCAGTCTTTATCCTTTGTTGTCTTGATCAACAGTTTACGGGTGTTCTTCGTACATGGTGGTTCTCATGTTTCTCTGCAGCTCTTTGGACACTTTGGCTTGCTAGAAATGAAGTGGTTTTTTATCAAATGTCCTTTGATTCTGATGACTTATTATTTCTGGTAAAAATTCGATCTTTGCATTGGATCAAAGCTTCCTCTGAAGGCGATTTTATCTTTGATCATCAATGGTGGACCAACCCTTCTTAATGTGCTTCTTCTAGGCTTAGAGTTAAATCCAGCTCTTGTGTAATTTCTCAGTGGATCCCTCCTCCTGCTAGCTGCTTGAAGTTTAATGTCGATGGGGCTGCAAGGGGATAGCCTGGTCCTGAGGGTTGTGGTGGTGTATTAAGCAATGATTGTGGTTTTATGTTAGCAATGTTCTCTGGACCGTTAGGATCTCAAGAATCAAATGTTGCAGAGGTTCTTGCCACTAAGGTGGCATTACAGGTTTTTATGAACACTGAATGGCCATCTAAGTCTAAGCTTTTTATTGAGTCAGATTCACGCAATGTTGTTGTCTGGTGCGAGAGACCCTCTGACAGCCCATGGTCTCTTTGGGAGATCTTTCAGGATATTGATTTCCTAAGAGGGAAGCTGTTTGACTGATCTGTGATTATGCTCCTCGAGAAACTAACGGAGTGGCTGATGCTTTGGCAAAACCAAGTATTGACAGAAGGGAGATGTTCTCAGCGTGGTGGTGATGCCCCTATGTTTGATTTGTGTTTTTTAAGTTCTACTTTTTTCTTATTTCTATGTTTGAGATCTTGGTTTGCAGTTCTCTTCGTTGGGTGGTTATGACATTTTCTGACTGATCTTTTTCAGTCATTGCCTGATCTCCTTGCTTTGTTTCCACCATTATCAATAAAATATATTTGAATGACTTAGCAAAAAAAAAATTTATTGAGTTATGAGAAGCACATCAAGCAGATCCCACAACAGCAGGGATCAAGGCATCAAAGACACGCAGACGCGGTACAAAACATGAATGGACAGAAAAGGGACCACAATGAGAAATAAAGCTCAATACAGTGACAGCAAAAGCCAGAAGCACTCCAAGAAAATTGATCCACTTCAAACTCTTATGTTATATAAACGTCTTACCTAGTGTGAGCTTAGTGTGAGTGTGCATCAAGATTAGCTAGACCGTATTCATCGTCCTCTCATCACACTACACATTCACAATAAAATTTGACTCAATAATGTCTATCTCAATTTCTATATGCTTATAAAAATTTCAAGGCCAACTCAACAGGCCGCAGACAAGTCTGTGTGAATGAGACTGTAAGACCTGATTCTACACTACTGTAGAGTCTAATTTCATAAATTAATAATGGAAATTAAATAAATAAAATAATGAATATTGATTTCCACTTGGATGAAAAGTTCCTTAACTTGAGTTGCGAAAGAAGCAATTTCGGTGAAATACTCGATGGGCGAGTACTACAGTGGACAGCTCGCCAATGGGCGAGCAAGATGATAATCGCCAATGCATGACGGCGAGTTGATGATGGCGAGTACTAATGGAAGCGCTCGCCAATGGGCGAACAAGAGTGATCGCCAATGGAGGATGACTAGTTGTAACTAACGGTCATATTGGCGAATAGATGAGTTCACCACGTGTGGTGTGAATCAGAGCAAGATTGGTGAGTTGAGCAATTCCTGGTGATCGCCCAATGGGGCGAGGACTGGTGATCGCCCATATGATAGCAAGTTGGCGAGTAGAGCTATAAACTGTGATCGCCAAACCTGTATGTGATCGCCAGGAAGAGGGAAATTCTCGTAATTGCCAAATCTTAAGTTGGCAAGCTTGAAGGGGCGAACTGGAATGACACTTGTGGACAAAGTGAAAATAGATTTAAACCAATTGGCAGCCAAAACTGACTTGTAAGTCATACGGTTGAAGACAATTAATGGAGAAGATGTAGAAGTCAATAAGGAACTTATCCTTATTGGTTGAGGAACAAAAACAAAGTCAATAGCAGAAGAAAAGGCTGGTGGAAGGGAGACTTTCACGCCATTGTAAGTGCAGTTTTTCTTCATGCATTAAATGCATGAAAGATGTGAAATAAATGAAGGAAATGGGATAAGGCCAAGTGATGAATTCTGATTGGATGGCATGGCTATAAAAGAAGAAACAATTGAGGATAACAGAGTTAGCCAACTCCAGCTTCTTCACGAAAGCCATTCTACTGCAAGTTATGCTCTGTTTCTTCCATTTCTCTGCCATGTTTGATCTACTAAACTCCAACCTTAAGTTGGCTAAATACATAAACCTGCTTGCAAAACCATTTCTCCATCGTTGATGAGCTAAAGGAATAAGTAAAGTGAGGCTAACAGGAGACAGGAAGTATTTTATTTTGGAAGTGCAGTCGAGTAAGGTGAGATTTAATGGTTCTTGAGATTTAATGATATATTTCTATGATTTCAAGTATGAGAAGCATGAGTATAGTCTTGCTTTTGATTTATTCTTGATAGATCATAGAAATAAAATAAATTCATATTTTGAAGTAGATGAAGTATAAAATGAAATTGGGTTGATATTGTAGTAGAATGATGGGAAAATACTGGAAAAGTGATGAGTATGGCAACTATGGTGATCGCCCATATTGAGTGGTAGTAATCGCCAATGTGGCGAGAAAGAAATAAAGAACTCTCTAAAGTTACTGTTCAAGTGGGCGAGATCGCCAAACACTAGTTAAGTTTAAAGGTGAACTCAATTCTGAATGAAAAGCCATGTAGGGCGAACTCCCATGCATGGGCATTGTACGAGTTGAATTGTGGCGAACTCCCACATTTAAGCCAACAATGGCGGGCGGATTGATTGTTGGGCGAACTCCCAATAATTAACCAATATATGAATGGCGAAATATTGGGCGAGCTCCCACGTGTAAGCCATTTGGTGAATGGCGAGCTACTAAATGCTCTGTTGGGCGAGCTAGTAGGATATCAGTTGGGCGAGCTGGTTTATTTATCTTAAGTCTCACCCAAGTGAATGAAAATTATTTAAAGAAAATATTAATAGAATTTAATAAATTATTTTGCAGTCGGGAATTGGAAATGGCTATTGGCGAGCAGGAAGCAAGGCAAAATAAGGTTTCCTTGAACCAGGTAAGGGAGATGTGTGTGAAGTGAATGCATGTCCTGTGGAGTTAAGTTTTATGAAATTATTGAGAAAATTGTTTTAGTTTATGACATGCATTGTTTGAGAAATCTATTTTATATTGGGCAAGCTACTAAGCTGACCCTTGTGATATTTCTGGACGAAATGATATTGGCGGGCAAGCCAAACTTTTATGATTTTGGGCGAAGAACCCTTTTATGACATTTGGGCGAGTAACCCTGTTTTAAATAAAAGGCGGGCGAGCCAGGTTGGCAAACCCCTTGATATTGTTTTTGGCGAGCCGCTAAGGGCGAGCCAGGTTGCTTTGTGTTGAAAAGCTAAGTGGCGGGCGAATACTATTCCCCGCACTGATGATTGACCATGGGCGAGCCAAGTGGGCGAGCTGACCATGGCGAACAGACTTTTATGATTTTGGGCGAAGA
This sequence comes from Heritiera littoralis, assembly GCA_031772115.1. Lineage (NCBI taxonomy): Eukaryota > Viridiplantae > Streptophyta > Magnoliopsida > Malvales > Malvaceae > Heritiera > Heritiera littoralis. Next base: position 1,104,398 of record JAPDPK010000026.1, on the reverse strand, counting down.
ACCCTTTTATGACATTTGGGCGAGTAACCCTGTTTTAAATAAAAGACGGGCAAGCTAGGTTGGCAAACCCCTTGATATTCTTTTTAGCGAGCCGCTAAGGGAGAGCCAGGTTGCTTTGTGTTGAAAAGCTAAGTGGCGGGCGAATACTATTCCCCGCACTGATGATTGACCATGGGCGAGCCAAGTGGGCGAGCTGATCATGGCGAACAAGTTTCACGTTTCCAAAGTTTCTTAATCGAAAAAAAAATAAACTAATTTTAATATCTTTGAAAATAGAAATTATAAACCCTTTTGGGCGATTTGATTAATGGGCGAGCCACTGAAGGCGAGCCAGTTTTGCTTATTGTTTTAAAAGCAAAGTTGGCGGGCCAACACAAGTTCCCTGCACTGGGCGAGCTGCCATGGGCGAGCCATGTTGGGCGAGCTGCCATGGGCGAGCCATGTTGGGCGAGCTGACCATGGGCGAGCAGGTTTTAAACGTTGAGATTTTGGAATGTTTTCAAGGTGTTTTGTAAACAGAAAGCCTAAACCTTTTTGGAAATCAAATCATTTTGAGAAAATGATAATATGGCTGAGATAATTCCTTAAAGGTTTTTCATGAGATATAAAAGTTATTTTTGAGACTTTAGGCCCTGAGTTCATGCGTTACTATTGCGTGACCCGCCTGGGCCGGTGACTCGGGTCGATGGACCAACGGGTGCACCCCAGGGCATCACAGGGCTGATGAACCTGCCAGTCATCAGCGGTCTCGAGGTCACTTGGCAAGTGGACCCGAAGACCACCTAGAGATTGTGGCCACAGATCTATTGTATCCCTTTTGGGATGATTATTCCGTTCTCGCAAGGGGGAGGGGGAACGATGATAGCATGACTTATTTATAGGGTGATGCCTAGTCTCAACTTGTTGATTTCTGTTTACTAAGAGGATTTGTTAAATCCTATTTACTGTTTACTACATTTTAAAGTAAACTGATTAGCCAGTGATTTGAATGATGTTTTGAGAGTACTGTTTACTATATCCACTGTTTTCCTATTTGATATGATGTTAGGAAAAACAAATACTTTGTGGTATATAGTTTTGATTTTATAAAACAGCATATGTTTCCTTTACTGAGCGTATGAATCGCTCACCTCTTTGTTTTAACTCCACAGATAAAAGACACGGAGTTTGACAGAATTAGCTCCCATATGGATAGCTACATATAAAGCGCGGGGGCAACTTATGTCAAATATGACAGGTACAGTCACTTCTCTTTTACATTTTAGACATATGTGTACAGTACTACTTTAGTGAAATAAAGACAATAGGGGATGTCAGATGTAAGGAATAATGAAAAGAAATTTCATATTCTGTATTTTATAAATAAATATTATTATTTATCACTATCATTGTAGAATGTTATTGGTATCGCAGACAGCCCAACCGGTAAAATTGTATGAAAATACGTGAAAAATGTGATAACTGACTGTTACAGAGACCTAGAGCAGGCCTAAGTTAATTTTAACAATTAGCACTTGTTTATTCGAGGGAAGGACCCAAACTGCTAATTTTCTACTATTTTTCTTAAATGGCTGAATGATCCTCTCTTTTCGTTTCAAGTATCGGAGATATGAACTGATTAAGTAATTTTTTGTACCATTATTGCAGACCGCATGATTTTATATTCAACATTTCTTCAAAGGAAAGGACTAATTGTTTACGACAACCTTCTTGTCCTTTCTTGTTTCTCAAGTCTTATTCCAAGCTTTGAATGTACATCTTTGACTGGAATCTGCCAAACCTGAAAGTGGCGCAGGCGGAGCACAGGAATGTAGTGGTTTGACTGGGTAAACTAGCTTGATTAGATAAAAATAAAAACCCATCACGCACAAACAAAGACGGTAATTTGACAGCAATTCTTGTGCATTTTGTTAAGATAAACACTATCCAATACAGCAATGCCTTAAAACTGGTCGGATAAACAACAGAAATTGGAATTCCTGTTCATTTTCCTTATTATTTATAGTAGTTTACTTTTGCCGTTTTCTGATATTACATAATACTAAGACCAAAACCCTCCAAGGCTCTATCTGGAGGAAGATAGGGATTCCCCAAAGAGAAAAGCCGAGAAGAAAGCGAGTGAACTGCTTGGTTTGAAGCAAGGCACTGCATGGCCGGCTCCTCTAAATGTTGCAAAAGTAAGTCCTTCGTATTCTTGAAGCCAACCGCTGACCTGACCAAAAGAATAAAAAACACATCAAGTTAGAGTAAAAGAAACATGCCTGAGCTATGCATAGTGCAGGACCAAAATGTAGGACCTCGGTTTTATAAAAAGTTAAGACTTCGAATATTCCATAAATGACCCACGAGATTTAAATGCAAATCTAGATAGATGGTTTACAAATAGCGAGTTATTAAATGATAAACAACAATCGTGTACAATAAGCAACTCATATGATTTTGGCATTCTTATTTCTTGGTGTTCTAAAATGTTTCCACTTAAACCATCACATGGTTGGGATTACTTAAGCAGTTCTTTATGAAAAGATGGCATGATTTCATGACAAAAATTGTTTGAGCTGAGCGTTTTCATCAGTTAAGCTCATAAATCCAATGTTCATAACTTCAAATTCAAGCAGAATGAACCACAATAAAGGAAATCGTGGCATTTCAGCTCCCCTTTGAATGAGAAGGGAGTTGTTGTTTATCTCTCCTCTTCCCATGACAAATGGTGAAAAGAGTTTATAACAGTACCATTAGACTATTACACTAATAAGATCGATAGAATATGATCGAAAATAAAATATTAATCAGAGTCATAAATTCTCAAACTAGTTAGACCAGATGTTTTTATTTTCAATATGATTGGCACCATCAATACCTGTTTCTCATGGTACCATGGTCTCCATGCCTCAGTGATAGGCAGTCCCAGAGTACTTATGCTGTATCGAGTGGACAGAACAGGAACTCTGCCATCTGTGTCGCCACTAAACCACACAGAAACAGATACATGAGATAGAAAAACAAACGACTACAATGTCCAGAAAAACTATTTGAACGCTGGGAGTCACCTATAGACCCAAATTCTAACTCCTGCTGCAATAAGTTTTTTGTATATGGGAAGAACTGATGGCCTTGATTCTGACCAATCATAAAATATGTTCATACTGCATTATAAAAGAGAATGACAGTGTGAGTTGCATTAAGAAACCACAATCTCAATATGCTTCTTCTCATGGTTGAATGAATTATAAAGAAATTGTAGCGGGAAATCTATAATGTGTTACTTGCAAATGCTCCAGTTCCTGATATGGTGACCATCACTAACATGGAGAGCCTTTTGAACGTCCAGTCTATTGTAGAAAGCTTTCGCATAATTATCAAGACAGGGATCAAAGCCACCTAGAATCCTTGGCATCTGGTAAGGTCCGTGAAACCATCATAGCAAAACTTCGTCACAGACATTAATGGAAGTACAATAATATGGAATAAAGGAAATTCTACCCCAAAAAGGACAAGAATTAAGCGATGAGAAATTCCTGACATTGATACTAATATTATATTATAGAGCAATGTAAGTTAAAGAAATGAAGCACGTGGTCACCATATTGGATTTTCGCTTCATCATGACTTGCAATGCTTTGTCATCTGAACCCGCAGTATCAGCAATGCACGATGGGGTGTATAGGCTGTACATATCAATCTCGTGATACTGTTTGAGTACTTCAGCCACTGCTTCACTACAATCTTCATTGCTCCATGGATCACTGCTGTTGAAATCACAGCTTTCACTGATTATTTTGTGAGTTTCATCAGATACCACAGCATGGCTCCAAGCATAATCCACCATACCTCTCCAATCCTCAGCGTCATATGTTTCAGGATTACCCAACTGTTGACAAGAAGGAAATTCCAGCACATCAAGCAAGCATGCAAGACAATTAGTGGATAAAGTACAACCGCATTGATTATCATGAGTTTATAACTAGCCTAAAGAAAAAAAAATTTTGTATAATTCAGAAATGACCATACCAAAATACCCTTTAGCTCAATATAAAGTGAAGGATCCTTGTTATTGTCATAGATGAGCTCAGCCAGCTCTGGTACATATTTTCCTGTGAAAAACAAGTCAATTGAGAATCTTTCTGTCGAGATCAAAATTAAAGCAATTATTTAAGAGGAATACCTGCATAACTTTCCCCAGCGATATAAAAGGTTCGTGTTCTATATGATGGAAACTTCAGGAACCACTTATGCAGGAAAGTGTAAGTATCATTTGCTGGTGCAAGTAGTCGATGGCAGAAACAAGCAGAAAACAGTTACAAGAATAATCTTCTGATAATGATCAAAAGTTCCTATAATATAATTTATACATAGAAGCTACACATACTTTTTCATGTACGTATGACATACAAATTAGTCCTTGCCGTCAAGATACAGTTGCAGCAAATTACAGGTGTAATTTTGTGGTAAAACTCACCAGTAAGCTCATCTCCTAGATTATCATAGTCAGTGGGAGTATTTGAGTACGAAAATCCAACTCCAACGGGAGACTCCAGGAATAACATATTGGCTTCTGCGTCATCAAGGACATTAAACAATTCATGGTATTGGAATATGGAGAGAGCATAATCCAGAGGTCCATAAGAGCAACCATAAAAGTAAATGTATTGATTTTATAAGAATTTCTGTGATGCAATAACAGATTATTAATTTAATAATGATAACATTCTTGCAACTTACATATGCAAGTTGGCTAGAAAGCTATAAATTGTGAACTTTATACCTTTATTCCATGAGAAGTTGTTAAATTTAATTCCACGACCCTCAGTGTCCACTAAAAATGGACCAATCTCTTGCGTTGCTCCATATCCCACAGAAGAGCACCCAGGACCTGAAACACAAAGAACATGTCAGCCTATTATAGAACATAGAATAAAAAATAACAAATTGAATTATGGAATGAGGCTTATTTGCACGAGTGGAAATCAGGAAAAACAATGGTCTCCACTAAGAGAGAACATGGGACAATCATCATTATATCTCATACCCTAGGATATTACAGCAACCATTCAACAGAAAAGTTCGTTCATTTGGCCCCAGCCTGTTCATCAACCAGACAACACTCGAAACGAAGGAACCTGTGATAGCTTTCTCTTTAACCTCTTGATACTTTATGTACAAAATAAATGGAATCTGAAAAGGCCTAAAGTTTTAAAAACTATGTAACATTTGATAACAAATGTGTTTTAAAGATCAAATTTGTTCTGGCCAGTATCTTTTAAATCTAGCAGGAGGTGAACAAGACTCGGGCTCTAGAACAAGTAAGATGCAATGGCTAGAATAGCAAATTTGATTACTTTCCGGATTTAATCCATTATCCTTACCTCCATTAAGCCACAGCACCAATGGCTTTTCGTCGGGGTGAGACATAGCCTCATAGAACCAATAAAAAAGTGTTCTTCCATTCTCTTCATTCACAGTGACATAGCCAGCATAATGGCGGAAGTCTACAGCTGTTTGGCCAGGTAAGTCAGTAACGAGATCATCAGTTCCAAGGGAACTCAATCCCTTCTCTTTATTCCATCTCCAATGTCTACCACCAGTGACATGATGCACTGATGATAGAGTTGAAACAAAAGCCAAATTAAGGAAAACCACCACTTTCAGTCCAAAATCCATGTAGAGACAAACAGTCAGACCGACTTAAACAAAAGAAGATCGATGACTACCAAGAAGATCACATATCTATTTATACTGCCAAGTGCCAACATAGGGACTATTTCAAAAGCACCATGATACAGAGGAAATTGTCCCATGTGGCACTGTGATTTTATATGATTGGCAATCTGACATGGATTTTAGGCAGATTCTAGAGTGCTTAAGGACAGTGGAGACTGTTCGGTTGTTGACTCATGGTAACATGAATTACCTATGACCATCCACAATAATTTATGCTGCACACAATCCACATGATCTTTTTATAATTTATCAAAGCAATGATCACAAGCAGCACTAAGAAAAAGCTGTGTTCTCATTGCAATATTGCCATGGATCCAAGATGGAAGGAAACAAGACTAGTGATGCAACCAACATATGGTGACCATCATATGTACAAAATCCACGCATGAAGCAAAAAGAAAACCACAGTACGGAAATATAATTTCTGGCTTAACTATGACTAATCAACAGACTGAAGATACCCATAGAATTATAGATAACTAAGAGACCATATAATAAACTAGAATAAAGATAAACAAGGAAAGATATTAACAGAGAAAATATGTACAGAAAAAGGTGAAAAGATTTCTAGTGATCAATATGAGAATGATTTTCCAAGAAATCAAGACAGTCAAACTTCGCATTTATATGACAAAGATCAGATACATTGTAACCTACTTTTTTACACCTGGTTAACTTCCATAATCCCTTATTCAAATGCACCATTTATTTGAAAGCATTCAAGTTGTGGTTTCCAATATATAGCATCAAATTTCTATTTTACTTCTTCAGTTTATTGGAACAAATGATCAAACAAGGAGGAATGGGCTTTTAGCAGATTAAAGGTTAACAAATTATTGGTTTTAAGTAGAAATTAAACCACATATATATGGCAATTCATGAATCCATATTCATTCAGTCAAAAATCTGCATGGTTACTGAGATGAAGGCAGACCAATTCTAGATTCTTTTATACTTTTGTTGACAATATTGTTCAAAATGATGGGAAATCAACAGTGGAAACTTTGAACATGGAAGTTTGACTGGGCAAGGTTATCCAGAATTTTGTTTATTTTGCCATGCTTGTCAATGTTTCTTCTTCATTTTGGAATAACTTTTTTTCAATCTAGAAATTAAGTTATTTTTATTAGTGAACCTGTATACATTTAATAATTAAGCTCTGGTGTATCATGAATAGACATTAAATAACAGATTATAAATTATCATATGGCAAATTGTGTGGAGAAGGGCAACCATAGACTAAAAGTATCACCTGACCCTACTTGGTGATCCATCTTTCTTTCCTCTTAGACCAGTCGAAAAGATGAAGAAAAACAGTTATTGTTCCACTACAAAGCACAATGAGAGAATGACTGATGACCAAGAGAGTCAAGACCAAGCAAGTTCAACTTCAACACAAAACCAGACCAAGGAAAAATTGTTAACATATTCTTAATGTAATCAGTAGCTTCTATACGAGAAATTAACAAAAAAAGATTATTAATTAATTATAAAAGAATGAAGTAACAGTTGGATTTTTTCGATTCAGCTTATCCAACAGATAATTGCTCTACAGATTATCCTGCAGTGAAGTTATACTAGTTCACTATCCTAAACTAAAGATGGTTAATGACATGATTTAAAGGGCAGACAGACTATTTGAAAGTCTACAATGGTCACATCTATGATCATGCATAGACTACAACAGCACATGGCAGTATCGTCAGAAGAATTGACTGGCTTATTGCCAATGAATTATCTCATCAAATAGTAACCAGTATATATGAAAAGACATTGTGCCATATATTCACAAATAGTGGTTCTTCTAAAATACAGAAAAAAGCAAACTGTTTTTAAGCATCTCATCATCACAAAGTTGAAAGATAGAGTTTTGTGGCGAACCTTGTGCGCTGTGACTGTTGAATCTGATGAACCCCAGGTAACGGTAGTATGAAAAGAACATTAATTGTGTTGTTGAACAATGAACTGGATTCCAACTTTATTCATTGAATAATGAAATGGAAAACATCTCATAGGTATTCAGTGTATGACTTACTCATGTCTTTCTGTATTTTCTATTTGATGTACATTTATCCAACACTAACTGATATATATCATCATCACAAGCATGGAAGATAACCTAAATAAAGTTTCCCTCAAGAGTTTCTGCACTCTTTCCGAAAGCATTAACGAACATAAACAAATATCACCTCTAGCTAGTTGTGATGATGATCAATCTTACTGTAACATGAAAGATACTCCCTTTAGTTGGTCGATAAATATGAGGAAAATTGCTCTGAACTTTCTTCTTCACTTATTTTAATGATTTATATGTAAAACACAGCTAAACATCCATTCAACAAGTTCATCATTCCGTTTTTGCACAAAGAAATGATACCCAAAAAGCAAACTGTCACATGTACCTCCGACTCATATACTGCAACCTAACTTTATATCAGCGAAATGGATGTCCACCTAATCCCCTTGCTAAACTCTTTCTGTCTTTCTCTTTGGTATTGATACACTTCCACTAATCAGGAATGTGCACAATGTCAAGAAAGAATAGTGTAGAACCATGCATAAGCTCATTACAGAAAACTTATTATTTTAACTAATTTATGAGTGCATATCACACTTAAGCCAAATCACTTATAAGATGATCCACATCAGTTATCCGGCCATAACTAAGAACAACGAGAAGGCAAATTAGCATACATGAAAAATCAGTGTAGCTTTTTTCACAGGAGATAAACATCTAAACTACAAAGCTCCTGCACTGTTTTTATCTTTCGCACTTTAGCAGTTAATGAAATGATCAGGTCAATGGCCTGGGCAAATTGAGATATAACGCACTGACAAAGAGGCTAAGTGCAAGTTTTGGCTCAACTATTAAAGCAAATTCTCTACCTCAAAATCTTGAAGTACTTTTAAAAATATAACTGATAGCTAATCCATCATACTCTTTTCATGTTTATGTATTTTAAATTTGGTTATTAATAAGAATATAATCAGCTGCTTGTTTTAAATTTCAGGCAGCAGAACCAGCACCCATGTGCCCAACACTGCATTGTTATTCCTCTTTCACATGATACAAACAATACTAATAGTTTCCCATGATACAACTATACTAAAAGTTTCTCATGATACAACTATACTAATAGTTTCTCACTTCAGGACATAGAGATTTTATAATTTATTATGTAGAACAAGTGCTTAAACAATTATTCCAGTATGTTTTACCCTTGTTCTAGGGTCTATACAAACAAGAGCCTGTAAGAGATAGGCGACATTGATAATCAATGGTTGTCTGACTATTCAGAAGAATGAGAAGACTGAAGACACATATGGCATGTGGAACACTGTATGTATAAAATTCCTATTGACCAAAAATCTGATTGTGATAAGCCTCATCTTGAACCATTCTCTCTTTCTCAAAAATAGCATCTTCAGAGAAACTATTACGTAATCGATAATATTTTATTCTTTTGCCAGAATTGTATGACCAAAAAGTTGATGCAAAAGGCACAAATTTATTTGCTTGTTCACATTTCAGTGGGCACGACCATTATCGATTTCATGATGACCTACGAACTTCACTGTAATTAGGGTGAAGAAGCTAGACTTGTGGCAAGCTGCTGTGTATAATGCTTGACAATCAGATGGTAGGAGTACACTATCTTGAAAAGTATTTTGGAACAACTTATCCCATAAATTGTGTATAAGATGAAGAAATCTAGACTACTTTGTAAATGTTGAATATTTGATTAAATTGGATCAAGCAGACTAACTCTAATATGCTTTAATAATCAAATTATAGGCTGCATTTCCCTAGAGAAACCCTTTTTGGCTAGCACAGGCCCCCATTATTGACCATCTTTTGGATTAATCAACAAAATGCTACTGAGGGACCAACAGATTAGCCCAATACCTGCCCATGATCCTGGAATATAAATTTCAGTTGTATTCTTCTTTTCTGCTTTTGGAGGTTTCTTGTGCCACTAACAAAAGTGAATGAAACTTTTGCAGCCCTTATTTGACCTACCAAACATTGAAATGGATTGTAGATAAACCGAATCCTTACAGGCTAGCTTTTGGCACTGTGCCTTGAGCATCTAGAAAAGTGAAAGTGTTACTCTGAATTACTTAAATCTTTTACACGAGTGCAATTACAATCTAACAGGACCATAGCAAACTTAGAAAGTTTTAGGAAAAACTGGCCATTTTGTCTCTTCTTGCAACTTGCCTCCGTTGAATTCTTGTGCAAAAATAAAATAATTTGAGAAAAATTTCATTTGGAAAACAGGTGTATTGGATGGGCTTAAGGCCACTGGCCACTTAGAGACTATGGGAGGGCATGTTTTCACCATCTCTGGTCCTGTTGCGTATGAACATTCAAAAAGTATGTCTTTGTTTGTTGTTTGCTTTGACACAATGTATAAATATGGCATATAATTACCCACTGAATTATCTATAATCATCATTCTATCAACTAACATGAAGCTAACTGCTACTGAAATATCATTAAGATCTAGTACTCCCAGGCCCAAGCCATGAACTAACACCAGATTACACTCCCAGTAAGTACAACAAATAACTGCAGGAAATGTATCAAAGAAACTACAAATAAAACTAAAATAATTAAATACTTAACAGTCCACCATTCCTTTGGTCAACTGTCCAAAGAATGAAATATTAACAGTTTCTTCCCACTCTTATGACAAAGAGAGAGAGAACCATTTGCTTTTAACTTTGTGCAGGAGACTGGTCCTACTAGACGCTCGTTAAGAGGACCAGCAACTAAGAGACATTGAAAGAAAGGGCCTGCAGGAATGTGAACCATATGATTGAAGTAAATTTACATACTTCCTTTTCATGGTTAACTTTGTCAAGTTTAAGCACCCAAATAGAAATTGAATCACCAAACATATTTCTTTCTTTTTTTAACTTCCCTACCGTCATTTGGGGTTTATGTTGAGACTGACTTCTAACTGTATCATTTCACAAGCAGAAATCTAACTAGCTTGCATTCCTCATTTAGTTAAGCAAGCCAATCCAATTCAATTATGATTAAAGCCTATGAGACTCAACTTGATAACCTACACTACCGATTGATGCATGCATTTTCAAGATCAAGGAAGGTTTGCTGTATCATGTTGTAAGAACCAAGAAGACTAATTAAAACAACCAAAACCTCAAACTCCAATGTCACAAGGCAAACACACCTTACTTTCCTCCTTTTGGTCTACAAACAATTAATCAAGTAGGCAAAAGCACAACGCATTATTTTTTGGTGGGGGAAGGTTGATGCATCCAGTAGTACTAGTGTGGTATCCTTAACCTAGTGCCTGCAGCCGGCCTATGAGTAGTAGGACGAAAACTTTTCAAGGTTTTACAATTGCAGATGCTTTTTCTAGCTATATAAAGCTTAATTACAACATTTAATCAAATGCTAATAATTGTTACCAGTTAGATTAAAGTTAGCGTTCTTCAAATTCAAAATGATAAGACTAGTGGTTAAACAGAAAGCAGTCTTGCAAGGAAACAAGGGAAGGAACAAACTAACCAAAATCCAAAGTGAACAGAATCATTAGCCCGAGTCTTCTAGCCCAACTCAGACACCGACGCAGCCCAATTAAAAACCATCTTCACCAAATCCAAGTTCAGAACACCTTAAAAACAAACCACAAACTCTCAACCAATCAAAATAGCATAGCCCCAAAAATCTTAAATTGACTCTCTCTCTCTCTCTCTCTTTCCAAAAAAAATATGGAACAAGAAAATGTTCACTTTTGGGGAAGCGTCTCAGAGGAAGAGTCCTACAAGCAGAAAGGAGTCAAGGGATCAAAATCATTCTACACTTCACCAAGGGGCCTCTCTCTCTTCACAAGATCATGGCTTCCTCTCTCTGGCACTCCACGTGGCGTCATCTTTGGGATTCACGGGTACGGAAATGACATAAGCTGGACTTTCCAGTCCACGACAATCTTCCTTGCTCAGAGAGGTTTTGCTTGTTTTGGCCTAGACCTTGAAGGCCATGGGAGATCTGAAGGCCTCAAAGCTTATGTCCCTAATGTTGATTTAGTAGTCCAAGACTGTCTCTCTTACTACAATCTCGTCAAGCAAGATCCCATCTTTGATGGGTTACCTTGTTTCCTCTATGGAGAATCCATGGGGGGTGCCATATCTTTGTTGGTTCATTTGGCTGATCCAAAAGGGTTCCAAGGAGCAGTTTTGGTAGCACCCATGTGCAAAATCTCAGATAAGCTAAGACCCAGATGGCCACTTCCTCAAGTTCTTACTTTGGTCTCAAAATTCTTGCCCACTTTGGCAATTGTACCAACAGAAGATCTCGTACACAAATCAGTCAAGGTAGAAGAAAAGAGGATTATAGGAAGCAGGAATCCTTTAAGATACAGAGGAAAGCCAAGATTAGGGACAGTTGTTGAACTCCTGAGGGTAACCGAATATTTGAGTCAAAAACTATGTGATGTGAGCATCCCATTCCTTGTACTCCATGGCAGTGCAGATGTTGTTACGGATCCGGAAGTGAGTAGGGCTTTGTACAAAGAAGCTTCAAGTCAGGACAAGACAATAAAGATCTATGAAGGAATGTGGCATTCGATGTTGTTTGGTGAACCTGAGGACAACATTGAAATTGTTCGTAGTGATATTTTTTCTTGGCTGAATGATAGATGTAACACAAGATCTGAATAGGTTTATCATTCATGATTCTAATGGTTTATGATTTAAAGAACATTTATAAAAAACATGTTTTATGGTTGAGTTATGGGTTATTGTTATTGAGGATTGGAAATTCAATCTACTGAATATTTAGAAGTCTAGAGGTGTAAACGTTTTCTTGGGCTAGTTGAATTGGATAGATAATTGTTTGAATTTAACTCATTTATTTGTTTATTTTTTATTTAGCTCAAAGAATTACTTAAATAAGGAACGAAATGAAATTCAAATATCTTAATTAAATTTAGTACACACTCATTTTTACACTCAACCTTTCTCTTCATCTGATTCCTTGCCCCTTTTACACTCCAAGGCAAGATGGTACATCCATTAAAGCCATTTGCTTCCTCCTTGAATTGTTGAGTAATTATTTATAGTGCAGATGTGCCACAAACATGATCATTTCATCAAAGGGTAGCTTACTCTTCGTGCTTGAAGAGACAAGATACCAAGAAATTGCATTGCATTTGCATAATAATTTGATTCGATGCAATTCCAACGAGTCTGGCGACTGGTTAGGTTTCGACCTGGTCTGGTGTTCTTGTGCATGGTGGAGGCAATCAAGTGACTAGTACACATAAAGTAGAAAGCTCTAAATACAACAATCGTGCCTTGAAATTAATGAATGAATACAAGTATAAGGGCAACAGTGTCCTCAAAATTACCAATGAAGCTACGACTTTCCATTTCCGTATCTTTGAAAAATGAAAAGAATAAGAGAAATAGAAATGGAAGACCTATCATTTACAGTAATCTGACTAAAGAATCACCTGTTCAACTCTATAATCTTTCCTTGTTATGGGGCACTTGCCCTAAATCCCTATACAATGTCCCAGGTGATGGGAGATTGAGAACTATCAATGGCCGAAAAGTTTTTAACTTCCCTTTCGTGGCTATCCAGAGAGTCAGAAAAGACTTACTTTAGCCTTCGTGTCTGAAAGAACCCTGTAAATGGTAGTTGGGTTAGCAAAATGGTGTACGCTAGGCAGGGAAGATGGGTCAGGAAATGGTTCTAAATGAAGATGCTGGGGATCCAATCTTTCCATGCCCAACAGGATGCACGACCTCGGGATGCAAGTCTAACACTGCCGATTTATAAGAACGTAGATTTACCACTGTGATGTTAAGAGTGAAATGTCATGCCATAAACAAGTATTCCAAGTCTTCTACTGTGAGGCGAGTCTGACGACCACCGGTTTCATCCTCCCCAAATGCAGAGGCAACCATCTTCCTCTTCTTTTGCTGTTAAATTTAAAATGTAAAATAAATGAACAAATAAAATTAATAAAAAAAAACATTTATTGCATGAGCCAAGGTTTCAGGCAAAAACAAATAAAGTTCTCAATTAAAGTAAGCATTAGTGCTAGGAAATCATTTCCCCAAACACAAGTTACTGGGGTAGAGCATTAATTTTCCTGACAGCTACTGGGGTAGAGCTGTCCACTTGCTGGACCACAAGAGCAAGCTGAGGCCTATCAATAGCCCGAACTCATGCAGACAAATTTAAACAGTTCATATTTAGCTTTAAATTATATTTTATTAGAATTAAGTTATTTAGATGACAACATAAGCATGCAGGCCAGGCTAAGCCCTGGCATAGGCTCAAAATTCTATATAGTTTATGGAAGGCTTGCTTTATCCATGTTTATAACACTGATTGTCAACTTGTCAGGACCAGTATCAGATACATCCAAGTTTTTCTAGAGAGCTGCCAACCATATCTATCATTATATGATTTTGAGCATGATAAAAGTTACAGATTAACTACGAAAGAGAAAAGGGAAAAGGTGATGGGCCTAAGGTAGAGGGAAAAGCTTACCTGAAGAGCTAAAATACGATCTTCAACTGTATCTTTCACAGTCAATCGTAAAACAGTTACAGGGCGAGTCTGCCCAATTCGATGTGCTCTATCAATTGCCTGGTCCTCAGTTGTAGGATTCCACCAAAGATCCAGCAGAAGAACATGGCAAGCTGCAACCATATTTAGCCCCAGACTAGCAGCTTTCAAAGACATAATCATAACAGAGACCTACAAGCAAAAGAATCAATTTCACAAGTAAATAAGTGGAATCACTAACACCAGCATTTTGCACTCCCTCGTGATAGGATACAAAATAATAGAGGACAAAAAGGATGTTATTAAAACCTCTGGTAGGGTGTTGAAATCTTTCACTGCTTTATCTCTAGAAGCAACTGACATCGTTCCATCGAGTCTTCTGTATTGGATGGAAGATCTTTTAAGACAGGCTTCAAATAAATCCAACATCCTTGTCCACTGGGAAAACACTATGGCTTTCTCTCCAAATACCTTAGAGGAATCATTCAAACTCTCACCCGTAACCAGATTTTTTTCATCAGGTAAACTATTTGGTGAATCCCCAGATTGGAGATTGGATGAACCTTCTGGACAGCCACTAGCCTTTAACCTATGATCTTGAGGTTTAGCTAGTGATTGCAGGACCTCAAGGGCAGCCTTAATTTTGGAAGAATCATACAAACTATCCTCAGAACAAGGCCCAATTACCTCGACAACATTAGACCCAGAACAATCAGGGGAACTATCCTGACCAGGCTTCTCAGAAAAAGAACCATTTAAAGTAGCGTTTGAAAATACAGAAGAAGCACTGAGTCGAACTTTGCAATTTGTGGTGGGACACTGGTTGTCATCACCAGAAAGATGTTCAGAGATGCATTGGTTGCAGAAAACATGACCACAGACAGCAACAACAGCATCTTCTGGTGGATCCTACAGAATACAAGCACAATTTCAGACAGAAGATTGAGACTTCAGTATTCAAAGATAATTTTATAAAAAAAAAACTAAAAAGAAAATTATGTCAAAAGGGACGATTCACCGAAAGCTGTTGCAAACATATAGAGATTGAAAGGCTAATTAAGAAAGTTCTTAAAGGACAAGCAGAATTCTAGGAATATTTACAACCATACAGAGATAGAGGGGCATGAACCTCACAGGAAAAAAAAATTGTAAAAGCTATCAGTTTTACAATAATTATGTACAATTACTCTATCAGTAAATGATAATCGTGATGATTGCATTGAAAAGGAAGATCAAGTCAAAATACATTAGGAGAACTATTTGTCAAATGAATAAAGATCTATGGAGACACACATGGCTAACACAAAACTTTGTAACATATATCTCTGGGTCACCTAAGAAATTTACAACCATAATTACCATGCAAGTCAAAAAATGCCTCCCTAACAGCACAATATGATCCTTTTGCATTCCCCAAGCTGAAGGATGTAAACATACCCAAACAAGCATTCATCCATCACCATTAAGTGAAATCATTATTTGATCACTCAAATCCTTTAAAAACCATATGAACAGACAGAAATGTGCCTTGGAAAGTACAAATCATCAGAAATATTGTAAGAAGTGGTCCTTAAATCAGAGGGAAACCAACTAAAGAAATAAATGCATACATTGCAGATGCCACAAAGTGCCAAGGATGATAGACAACTCAAAAGAAATTTTAGCTTTTCCTGGGGAAACTTCTTCGCAGTCTCAATTGACGATCTCCATGAAGAGTTTGAATCAGAACCCCTGACAAGAAGAGGATGATCACAGGCTTGGCGAAGGCGCAAGAGCATCAACAAGATATTCACATAGTTTTGCTTGACAGTCCCGGCAGCTGCATACTCCTGATAAAGATTTTAAAATTAGCAAAGAAAGACAGAATGTACCATAGAAGAATAACACAACCAAATAAACTATTAGTATCATTAGGTATATCTGTGAAGCTACAAGAAATGTAGAAGATCAGCAATGAAAATCTAAAACTTAATTAACCTAAAACCATACTTTAAACTGAGCACGTGAATCAGACTCCAGTCTGGAGTAGAAATCGCGTTCCTCCTTTGTAAATTCCACCTTTTTTAGTTCTATCATTTTGGGTGGCAAGTTAATAATTGGTTTCCCATCAAGAAGAGTACCTGCACAAAAAACACAAGGTGATCATATGTGATTGCGTTTACTTGCATGCATATAACGGCCTCAAGAAAATTCTACATCCAGTGATATACAAATTGGATTTGGCACATCACAGTACAACCACGCTTCACTGCATGATACAAATTGGATTTGGAATATCACGGTAGAACCACATTTCACAGCAAGACCAACTAAATTAATTAAATTGTGCACATTTAGTACCTTTGGTACGACGTAACATAATTGTCTGCAAGATAGCTTGCAATTTTGGATACCCTTTCGTTGGATTTTTAGTAATCGGGATCTTTATGGAAGAACAGAATGTCTTGTAAGAAGCATATGGGTCATATCGCAGAAATCTGAAGTAGCTATAAAGGTCATCAATGGCATTTTGAATAGGAGTCCCAGACAAGCACCATCTACGTTTAGCACGAAGGCCCCAACAGGCCCTAGCAACTTGAGTTCTGTGGTTTTTTATGCTTTGGGCCTCATCCAGAACAATTCTAAACCATCCAACTTTTGCAAGAGGTCCAGAAACAGAATCAAGGAGCAATTCATCCTCTCCCTTCTTATGCTTCGCTCCTTTTTTATTAGAACTAGGGGGGTATTTTCTTTTCTTGCTTGGTGGGAAATCCATAGATGAAGCATGGTCACCTTCCAACTTCCCTTTCTCATCATCATCTCCCTGAACAGGAGGCTGCTTTGGGACCTCCATGCTAACAATTGAATATGTAGTAAGGACAACATCATACTTTGCTAACTCAACAGGATCCTTTGTTCTGTTGCTTCCATGGTATACTAGAACGGAGAAATTAGCTTTGCTCATCACCTTATTATGAAACTCCTCTGCCCACTGCCGCAATACACTTGTTGGACATACAATGAGAGTTCCAGCAGCTGGCCTTCCCTTTGCTTGTTGTGATGGAGAAGAACATTTCTTTGAAGCACCATTTGACATAACGTGACTGTTATCAGATTCTTGCTTCATCCCTTCATCGTCATCATCATCCAAGTTTAGCGTTTCCAATTCAACCTTTCTCATATCTTGAGAAGATGTTCGAGAAGATGGAGGCCTTTCCTTAAGAATGAGTGCAATTGTTGATACAGTTTTTCCTAATCCCTGCATGAATCTATATATATAAGTAATTCACTAATGGTGTAACTAGTGTTGACACAACATCAGAATATGACACCTTACCTGATCATCTGCAAGAATTCCTCCCAAACAATGTGAGCCAGCTTTCTCCTTCTGGGTCATCCATGACAAAGCAATTCTCTGTTGGACGGATTATGTTAGAAAAGAATTGGAACAGAAACATACGCACTCACAAATGAACATGCAACACAGCCTTGGCACCCACTATGCAAGCATACAGAAAATAAACAAAGCAACATAGAAAAAAGCATTTTTTTTCAGCTTAAAAATCAACAATTACAGCATGGTTCATAAATAGCACAGTACAACTTTCAGAAAAAATAAAATAATCTCTTTGTCTAAGGTTTCTTTTTTGACTGCATCCACAAATGGTAAGGAAATATATAACCTTCAAAAAAAATGCAAAAGACTCAAAATATTAACATTGCACCGTTCAAAGAAAGTGGTTGCAAACAATCACCACCATATATAACTATTTTTGAGCCAAATTTTATCCAACTTTATCAGTATAAGTATATTTTAGGTAAGTTATTCTTCCTTGCAGACAAGTCATGCCCATTTTAGGCATTCATAGATAATCAAACCATAATCCATATGCAAATGTACTTTTCAGATCAAATCTTCAGCTGGGGCCATTATAACCTTAAGCAAATACCAGTGGCCAATCTCTAAAGTAAAAAATTCATAGAACCCCAATATTCACAAACTAAAATAAGAAGGAAAAAGTACAAGATGGAACAATTCAAACCTGATGTTGCAGAAGAGGTACTGTCAAAACACCATCTGGAGGACTAGCTTCAGACTTTGGCTGAGAAAGACCCTGTGACGCATTCCACAATCTCACTAATCAGGTGAACATAAAGCAACAAATACTAAATATAACATTGATTCCAATAAAAAAGGGCCCTAATTTAGCTCAGAAACTAGGACATCAATGCTTTATCCACACAGGAGTACCAAAGGAGCCTAAACCTCCATCCTGCACAATACTTTCACCAGGAAATATCTACACTCTGAGACCCAATTTAATGCAGAATCAAATTAAACTGAAAAGCTTTTTGAAAGAATATAAACTCTGAAGACTTTTAGTTGACATTTTTTTATTACACATAATAACAGTTTATGTATGAAAGCCTTTATAAGCTCTTTTGGCCTAAGGCAATGCCCTAGTGCTATTTGAAAGAAGAGGAAGTGTAGAGGATATAATGACAGAAACCAAACAGAGGAAAGTTCTTTAGAATAGTCTCTTCTAGACCAAATCCTTCTTAAGAAAGTGTTTCACTCAGAGTCACAGTTGCATTAACTGAGGCTTGACATTTGAAGGAATCACAATCATTTTTTACCAAGCCTTCCCTTTCCCCCTCTTCCAAAGCATTATTTTGCCTTTGGGGAAAATACACCAGAAAGAAGACATCAAAAAGAACATTGCAATGTTTTAGAAGAATTAATCAGAATAGGGTTCTATCAAAGAAATAGGTAAATCATTAAAGGCACTATTTTCTTTAGCCACTCCATAACAGATAATAAATAAATTTTTCGGTGGTGACAGACAATAAATTACCATGTTTCATAAATAGAGTTCTTTCAAAGAGATCAGTGAAGTATCAGGGACACAATTTCATTCAACCAATCCCTAAAGGATTACCTTTTTCGCAGTAAGAATGTATAACTAAATAAACATGAAACAAAAAAAGGAGCCGAAGATTTCTGTCCAGCCACCTATGCCACAATGCACTAAAATGTAAGAAATCCTCAAAATTCATCAAAGTTCTGTTCATTCACCAGACATGGATGCTGAAATTATTCCATACAAATCAATTTTCGATTTTAAATATGTTTGTATCTACAAAACTTCGAAGTTCTCAAGATCAAACATCATTTTAAACTTTAAAGAAATTTAAAATCAATATGTCAGCAACAATGCCAGCACATGACCAATCCATAACTGCTAAAAGCAAGAAACAAACAATTTCAAGCAAACAGCACTAACCTGCAATGCAGCCTGAAAAATTAACCGCTCATCATTTCCCTTGAGCCTGACACCTCCCATTCCTCCCGAGTTATGAAGCAGGTTACTATACATAGCATTTGGCAAACTAGAAGTCCTTTTTACAAGCACTGTGGATTGATTTGACTGGGCAGGTTGACTGATGTCTTCAAGAATATATATATCAGGACCATCATCAACATGGGATCTGCAATCTGATGAACTGCTGTGAATAGATTCAGGACTGACTTTTGAAAAAACCATACTCCTTGAAGGAATCAAATTTCTCTCTCTTTCATCCCCAAAAGAACCTAAGTGCATCTTGGTTGAATTAATTGTGTGAGTGCTGGAAATATATTGCTCTGAGGAAGTTAAATTCAAATGTCCACCAACAAGGGAAGATTGACTACTAACATTTAGATTAATATCTTGATGATAATGATGAGCATTCTTGCTATTAACCATAAACTCCTGATCTGATATAGAAGGTGAAATATAAGACAACAATTGCTTCAAGTCTTCATCAGCCCTGTTGGTAGACTTCCTCCAGCTAGCTTCTTCTAAAGCTTCAGCAGAATGGCAGAAAATGCTGCTAGATGTAATCACTTTATTATCTTCATTCTTTACAAAAACTGCTTGCTTGTTGTTTGAAATGCATGGTTGAGAATGATTGAATGGCAGCTCCAACCCTCTGTCATAAAATAGTCCATCATCAGCAATGAACGACAAACTTCCACAGGCTGGTAAAACATGTCCATTCCCTTTTCCTTCAAACTGCAGTTGCTCTACATCAGAGAAATCAGCCATTGAGAGTTGTGACTCAGGCCTATTATCAATCCTTCCCTGTGCAGTGGAAATTATCCTACAACTTGAGCATGCACTCTCAGTTGGAAATTCCACTACTTCACCCTCCTTAGTTTCTTCAAATACAGAATTTGGGGAATTAGAGCAATAGTACGTTGGGTAATCAGCAAAATATGCATTATCTCCGTTCATGTGAAGAGGTATAACTGAACAAGGATCGCTAACATCACTAACAATATCAGAACCATGACAGATGGTAGACTCATTAGAAGTATCAACATTGTAGGAGGAAAATTCCGTAGACCTAGCTACTTTGTTTTCAGGAGCTTCCAGAAGGAAATCACTATCCTGACCTAATATTAAGTTTAGATTCTTAGCAGCAGGGAGGTGCAAAGCATCTGCGGCATCAGCAAACAAGAATCAGCATTTCCACTAAAAGTTTTAGGTCAGTAAAAAGCATTCAAGCAATGATATACAAAAATTTCAAAATGCACAAGTGACTGACGTTGTTTAGGTTTAACTAGGGAGTGGCTAACATACTTTTGTAGTCCAACTTCTCTTCAGTATTCTTGAATTCCATACCCGTTCTATTATCCACAAGGTGAAAATTTAAATTATCTCCACAATCTAACACATGGTTGCCATCCATCTCAGCAAAACTAGATGTTGTACTACAGATGGGCATCTCAGGCAGAGAACTTCCAGCTCTCTCTGTATAGGATGTCCTTGGACCAAATGGACACCACTCATTAAAACTTGCAGAGGATGTCTGAACCGGAGAACAATCATTCGCAGAGGATTCTAATTTCCCATGATAATCAAATGAAACACATATAGACCCTGCCCTAGTATCTGAAGCCTCAGACTCATGTCTTGAAAGACCTCCAAAAGTAAACCCCAAGGAAGGCCATTCTTCAAATTCTAAGCAAGAGAATATCATAAGAAATTCATTATATCAAGAAAAAATAGAAAAATGTTTAAGCAAGAAAAGTTTACCGCTGTGAAACTGGATGGATTCAGGAGCCGAGTCCCCTTGAGACATATTTCTAGGTGATGGATCTTCTGGATTACTCTGCAATTTGGTAAAGATAAGTTAAACTACCAAAAGAAAGAATAGAAAATTGAACTTTCATCACAAACAAGAGCCACTACGAAGCTTGAAATGTCAGTTCAATCTTTCGTAATGATTCCATACAAGCTTTTATATCAGAAGTTCAAGACTGAAAAACCCGCAAAGTCAATTACAATTTCAGTAACTTAAATGAGATGAATTTGAATTTCAGAACTACAAATTTGCCAAGGAAGTACTTGAAATCAATAAATTTAAAAAATATACATATTAGTAGTAGAGTTCAGTAGTTATCAAATAAAATAAATTCTATTTCATTTGATCTCGATCAAGCAAAAAAAAATCGATACTCATAAAATTAGCTAAACTTAAGCTGTCACTAACTCGTTGCTTATAACAGAACATGGGATATGAGTCAACTTGCTAGGTTTTCAATACAGACTAAGTGATCTACACAACAAAATTCCTTTCAAAATTACACATTTTAGAACAGGATTCCACCAGAAACTTCACGCTCCAAACCCTAAAATGGCACCAAATATAAAAGCGAGAAATAACTACCTTCGGAGGATCAGATTTCTCCTCAAGAATGCCATTGAGGATGTCAAGATCGATGGCCAGATCATCGGAAGCGAAATCATCGAACTCATAACCGGCCGAGGGATCATCACTTGGCAATAAACCGGAGCTATCATTATAGTTATCCTCCTCCATCATCAACATCAGGCAAAAAGAACAATACCGAAAACCCTAAATTGCTTTTCAAAACCCTAACCAAAAGCTCTTGTAAACCACGGACAATTCACCGGAAACAACAAGGTCTTGGATCCCAACAACTCGAACCACATCAGTTCAAAGAAGAAAAGCGACAGAAGCTTCCGAGAAAGTTCGCATGGGCGGTTTCAAATGAGATGCGACTTTTTGCTTTTGCTGGCTTTGGAAAAAAAGAAAAAAATAAATTCGAAGAGAGTCGTGATTCGTGAAGAATGCGGTGGGCTTTTCGAGGTTCAAATAGGGATTGGTTTTTGGAGAAAGACTTCTTCGCAGACGAATTTTCCGTTTTAAAAATAATAACGATAATAATAAAAGTTATTTATTTATTTATCTTTTAAAATCTTGTTTGTCCCAGTTTCTGCGGTTGAGCGAGCGTGGAGGGAAAATGAAGAGCACTTGCTGATTCTACGTCGTATTGTCATTTTCATGTTCCTCTTTTTTCTTTTTTCATTTTTCTTTGGTGTTTTTAGAGATTAAAGAGGGCGGCGGAGTTGGGCGAGTCGGTGAAAGCCTTAAGTGATACGCGAGATTTACGCGCGTGATTTTTGCGATATTAAAAGCATGCGTAAAAAGATCTGCTAATTAGCATGAAATATATTTAACTAATTTGTATCTTATACTATGCATAATTAATTTTATCTACTTTAATATGTGTTGACAAATAAAATAATATTATTGTCAAAACAAGGCAACATAACTTACGACCAACCATTTTCATCGATTCAACTCGGGACAGTAGCAATTAGGGATGTAAACGGGTCGGGTACTCGCTAGATTTGGGATATCCGAACCCGAACCCGATTAACTTTAATAATACCCTAACCCGATTAACTACCCGATTATTTTTATTTATGCTACCCGAACCCTAACCCTATAAAATATAAATACCCGTTTAACTACCCGAACCCGTTTAACTACCCGTTTATTAAATCAAAGTTTGATTTTTAAATTTAAAATTAAAATTAATTTTAGAATAACTTAATTAAAACATTATATTAATAAATTTAATTTAACTCATAAAAATAAATTAAAGTTAAAAATCATAATTATAATATATAATGATTTAATTTAATTAAATAAAACATTAATAATAAATAATTGATATATACAAAATATAAGTATTGTATTAATTATTATTTATAATCGGGTTCGGGTAGCGGGTACCCTAAGGTAACTACCCGTACCCTACCCTAACCCGTGACGGGTAGTAATTTCACTACCCGAACCCTACCCGAACCCGATTATACACTACCCTAATCCTACTTAAACGGGTCGGGTAGCACCGGGTACCCGTTTATAGGGTACCCATTGCCATCCCTAGTAGTAATAACTTAACAAGAAGCACATAGCATATATAACAACAATCTCTAACTACAACTTCTTCAATCTAGCAAACGCAAAGCAATGACAATAGGAAAATCATTAATTTAAATCAACTAATGAATAAAACTTGATTGGTTATATTATTTTTGTTCAAAATATAAAGTACTAAATCATTGCAATAAAATTGAAACTAATGAAAATGTTAAAACTAAAAGTGCAGAAAGAAAACATAAAACGCAAGAAAATAGGAGAGGGAAACTGCACTACAGGAACTATATCACTCAACCCTTCTTAAAAGCAAGGAAAGACCTATAAAAACAACCATAAATACCAACAGCAAAATCTAAAAACCAAAGCAATGCAGAGACTCAAACCATAAAATAGTTTAATGTAGATTAAGTAAAAACTGATTAAAAATTGAATTATGAAATAGTAAATTAGGTGTGTTAGATAGAAATTGCGGAATATCATATTAAAGAGAGAAAATCATAGAGTTACTACAAAGAGAAAATCATGGGGTGTAAGTGAGATAAAAAATTGAATTTTGAAATGGTGGATTGAATGTAATTAAGAGAAATTGTAAAATAAAACACAGGGCGATGTGTCTAGATAACTCTCACATTCAATCAGATAAGAAATTGATAAAAAAAAACTGATATATGATTTAGGGATAATTGTAGTTTTTAATATGGATAAAAAATAATTTTCAAT
This sequence comes from Heritiera littoralis, assembly GCA_031772115.1. Classification (NCBI taxonomy): domain Eukaryota; kingdom Viridiplantae; phylum Streptophyta; class Magnoliopsida; order Malvales; family Malvaceae; genus Heritiera; species Heritiera littoralis. The sequence continues at coordinate 1,080,181 of JAPDPK010000026.1, read as the reverse complement.
AGAATTAAAATTTAGAGATAATTGCAAATTTAAATTTGGATAAAAGAAAATTTGTAATTGGCTTTTTAATAAGCTTTCAAAGGTTGCATTACTTCTTATTCTTTAGGATGTGGATAATAGGTAGTTGTATAACAAAAAAAAGCTAATTTAATTTCAGTTTTAATAAATCATAAATGTATCATAATCTTATGTGTCATAAAAAGTACACGTCCATGTAGGTGCTTATATGGCTTGCTTATAGAGTTTTTACTTTTTCAAATCATATATCATATATCATATATTCATATATAATATTATATTTCAGAAAACAATAGTGACACGTGTCATCGCCACGTTAACTTTCTATCTTTATTTTTTAAATTTTTAGTTTTTTTAATAATCCATAACAACTATCAGTTTTAAGTATGATCTAATTGTCTATTTTAAACAAATTAATATTTTTAAATCTTTTTTATTCAAATCTTTATCAAATTATCTATTTTAAATAATTTAATTTTTTCAAATATTTGTTATTCAAAATTTAAACATTATTTACTTATCCTATTAAATTATCTACTAATTATTTATTTTAAACAAATTAATAAATCATATACGTATTATATTTCAAAAAACATGAAAACTTCATAAGTAAACCACGAGAGCACGTACATGGACGTGTTCTTTTTACAAAACGTAGGATTAGGATACATGTATGTTTTATTAAAACTGAAATTAAATTAGTTTTTTATTATTGTATAACTACCCATTATCCACATCCTAAATAATAGGAAGTAGTGCAACAGTTTGAAACTTATTAAAAAACTAACTACAATTTTTCTTTGATCCAAATTTAAAATTACAATTATCTCCAAATTTTAATTCTATTGAAAATTATTTTTTAACTATATTAAAAACTATAATTATTCGAATACTGAACGTGGGAGTTATCTAGATACATCCTCCTATGTTTTATTCCACGATTTCTCTTAATTGGATTCAATCCACTATTTCAAAATTCAATTTTTATCTCACTTACACTCAAAGATTTTCTCTTTGTGGTAACTCCACGACTTTCTCGTTGTAATGTTTTCTTTCTATCATACCCAATTCATCATTTCAAAATTCAATTTTTACTTAATCTACATTAAACTGTTTTAATGTTTGAGTCTCTGCATTGCTTTGGTTTCTGCTTTGGTTCAATTGAATTTTGTTGTTGATATTCATGGTTTTTTCTAAAGGTGTTTTGTTGCTTCTAAAAAAGGTTGAGTGACACTATTCCTGCATTGCAGTTTCTCTCTTCCATTTTTTGTTTCCTTTATGCACTTTTAGTTTTGACAAGTTTTTATTGTTTTTTTTTTTAATTTCTATTTTATTTCAATCATTTAGTACCTTATATTTTGAACAATAATAATGTAGTTCAATTTTACAATCAAGTTTTATTCATTAGTTGATTTAAATTATTGATTTTTCTATTGCCATTGTTTTGCATTTTCTAATTTATGTTTTTTTTTCTTCATCTAGATTGCTAGACTGGAGGACTTTTAACCGGAGATTGCTGTTATATATGCTGCAACTACGTGCTTCTTATTGGGTTCTTGCTACTGTCATGGGTTGAAGGATGCTGAAAGTAGATAGTTGAATAGATGAAAGTGGTTGGCTGGAAGCAATTCTATTTTATTTTGGTAATCATGTTTTTTTTTGTTTACATATATTAGATTAGATAAAATTAATTCGTACATCGCACGGGATACAAACTAGTGTGTGTGTGTGTGTATATATATATATGATTAGTATGAGCCCTAAAGATATCAACTAGCAAAATAGAATTTGACAAAAATATATATTTTGGTTCTTATGAGGTACAAGGGAAGTGAGGAATCGAACATTTGATCTAATCCCTTTTAAGAAAAAGTAACAACCACTAGACTAAGCATTTGTTGTTAAAAATATATATTCTTTTTAAATATGATATCTTTAAATTTAACCTTTAAAGCTTGGTCTATCCATTATTACTTTCTTTAAAAGATATTAAATTCAAAGTTTGAATGATTTTCCCCTTATACTTCTTTATGAATAAAAATACCGATAATCTTTAAATTTTGTTTAAATATGATTTTTTTTTAATTATAACAAATTTTTATAGTGATATCACTGTATCATCAAGTTTGTCGCAAGGTATTTTTTTTAAACAATAACACATGAAGTAGGAGTGTAAACGAGTTAAATTAATTGTAAGCTATTTGAGCTTGACTTATGATTACTCGAGTTTGATTCACTTATTCTCAAGCCAAACTTGGATCTTAATATTCAATTCGAAAGACTTGCGAGACAATCGAATTTTTATATATATTTTTTATATTTTATTAGTTTATCATCATAATATATAATTAAAAAATAATAAATTGAACACATTAATTCGAACTTGAATGATTCGAATATTTTGTCTAAATTTAATTGAGTTCGAATCGAATTTAAAATTTCGAATCAAGCTAAAATTGAATTTGATACTAAATTTTTTCAATCCAATTAGATTACACCGTGAAGAAGCTAAATCTAGATGACCTTTTTTTTTTTCAATTGAAAGTGTGGTAAGAAACCTCTTCCACAATTTGTGGAAAATTTTGGAACTTCTTTTTGGTTTGAAACAAGTTACTTTATGTTCTCTTCATTTCTTTTTTTTTTTTCCCGGTGAGAACAGAAGTTTTGACTAAAAAAAGAGGAAAAAAAAAAACAAGAGCAAGTGGTGTTATTTAGCAAACAATGTGGGGTTTGGTGATAACTAATTCGTGTGACTTTTAGGCCTACAAAATCACGTGATCAGTCCAACTGTGTTCATAGGTTATTTTCGTATTCACGAGGTAGATTTGCACTTAGCTTAATGAATTCAAGAAGGCAAAATATCAAGACGTCAGACATTAGAATTTAGGAACGCATTTCAACGTTAAACCAAAAATTAATGTTTGTGGAAAAATAAGTTGAGAATTAAAATTAAAATTGAAATGTTAGACTATCTTTTTCAAAATTTAATTATTGTTTTTATATTTTAAAATAAAACTCGTTACATTAATTCAAATGTCTTACAATAATTATTTATTAAATTAATTATAATTCAAATGTCACTCAAAAACGATAAATGATATTTGATTTTTCTTCACTGGTAAGTTAGAATGTTCGAGCATTTATTAGACTTGAAAATAACAAACAACAACATTGTCAATTGTTTACTAATATTTTTATAATTAAGAATAATAAATAAAATCACTTGAATTCAATTTTCTTCTAGTAGGCTGTGAAAATTGACTGGAAGTATGTTCAACAAGGCATTGGAAAGTTGTACGAAGCCCAAATCTCACGTCCAAACGATGTCGGTTAAGGCCCAGGAGCCTCTAACCAGATCCAATCCACTTAAATAATTTTCTTTTATTTTTCTCTTTCTTCAAATGGAGAAAAAACCAGCGCAGCAAAAAAGATCGCGGCAAGAACTTTTTGGAAACCCAAATATATTTTTGCATATATATATATATATATATAATCGTTGCAATTTCTGTTATTTCTAAATCCATATCTGGAAGGTAGTCTGTTTTCCTAATTTCAGCAAGTTTAGGGTTCTTATTTTTAACTAAGAGTTCGATGGAGTTTCGAGATGAACAAGTTGGAATCTTTTTAATGTGAAAACTTTGTTGTTTTTTTTTTTCTGATATATATTTCTTTTGGTAGGGACATTTGAGAAGGTTTGGGAAATCAAATGGAGTGAAGGTGGAGCACTGATGTCACTGTTCTGGATTGTGATTCGTGAAATCGAAGAACAAATGGTATCTTTCTCTTTTCTTTTTTTTTAATTAATTTTGATTTGATAATTGGGGATCGTTTGACCACTGATATTTTCTCTTTTAAGAAATTGAAGTTGTTTAACTTTTAGCTCGAAAGTAAATTAAAAGTTAGCTATGCCAATGTGTAAAGAGTTTTTTTGTTATTTGTTATTTGAATGTTGTTTGAAACAATGAAATCTTTAATCTTGATAAAGGGAAATTCAACTTTAGTAGTCTTGTTTTTCTTTTTTAGAATTGTCAGCATTCCATTTGTATTGAAGTATGCGCGAGAGACATGATAGATTGCCTTTAAATGGGATACGGAAGGCATTGGAGGAGTAGTTGTATTTATGATTCAAATTGTTTCATTGACAGGGTACCCCGAAGAAAGTGATCACACGGGAAGAGTGGGAAAAGAGATTGAATGATGTTAAAATCAGAAAAGAAGACACGAATAAATTGGTGATGAATTTTCTTGTTACTGAGGGTTATGTTGAAGCCGCTGAAAAATTCCGGATGGAATCTGGAACTGAGCGTATCCTATAAAGAAAACAATTGCTTACTCTTGTGCTCTATTATTAGTGTCCTTTAAGTTTTATTTTCCTTATTGCAAAATAGCAGATATTGATCTGGCAACAATCACGGATCGCATGGCTGTTAAAAAGGCTGTACAATGTGGAAATGTTGAGGATGCTATTGAGAAAGTTAATGACTTGAATCCTGAGGTAGATGTTTGATTACAATGTGATGAGCTCTCTACTAAAATACTACTAAAATTCTGTTAATTACTTATAATGTTAAACTAATAAGATATCTTTTCAAATGAACACAGGATCTGTTTCATATCATTGCTCCATTGCTACTATATCTTTCCTTTCGGTAGTCTATATGAAAAGCTGAACTTGTCTAAAGAATGTAATGGAAGAAGTAATAATGTGCAATTTGAAAGGGACTTGACTTGGCACTGTTGTTTTTTTTTCTTCCTTCGACTTTGTACTAACAAGAATGAGCTAAATAGATTTTATATTCCATGATATCTTGGACTAGCCCAAGCTAGATCAACTATTAGAAGATCCATTATTAGGATCTTGTTGTACTTCTAGAAAGAGTTGTTTTTCCTAATTGTCTGTCATCAACAATAGCATTGAGAGATAGATACATGCTGTAAAGGAAAAATGATTCATACTATTCTTTTGAAATTGTCTTCACTTTTCGAAATTCATTTTGTTTTTCCAGATATTGGATACAAATCCCCAACTCTTTTTCCATCTCCAACAGCAGAGATTGATAGAATTGATTCGGAATGGAAAAGTAGAAGAAGCTGGAGTTTGCTCAGGAGGAGCTTGCACCTAGGGGAGAAGAAAATGTAATTCTTCTTCATTCATGCATGAGAACTTTCTTTTGCATGTTTATTTTGCTTCTTAACATTTTGTACATTTAACCTGCATTAATTAAGTTGTGGATGATAATTGGATCTAAGATGATAATTTTTTTCTGCAGCAAAGCTTTTTAGAAGAGTTGGAGAGGACTGTTTCACTCTTGGCTTTTGAAGACGTTTCGAACTGCCCAGTAGGAGAGCTTCTGGACATATCACAGCGCCTTAAGACAGCAAGTGAAGTGAATGCAGCCATTCTTACTAGCCAGAGTCATGAAAAAGGTACGTGTGCTGTCTGTAATGTTATCTATTTTTTTACTTTAGGGAGATTGTTGTAAGTTAGTATACTTAGTCAATACAGAGGTTTGACCTTCCTGCCTCGGCCCTCAACATTTTTTTAGCAAGTTACTGGATACCAACTTTTCTAGGCTTTATCTTAGTCTTCTATGGGAATATACTGATTGAAACTTCTGTTCTAGATTACCTTTAAATTTTATGTGCAACCAACTTAGTTATGTACAGGTCTGGCCTTAATGCCTGCTTATATTGATCAATAAATATAAAAGAAGAATGCAAATATTTTCTCTGTAGCATCAACCTAGATATAATTTACCAATCAATTGGCAATTGTCATGTTATTTGCCATTTTTTCTTTAATTCTTGCATCAGCAATAAAATATTGTTATGCTTTTAGTGGTAAGGTGCAAAATTCATGCAGCTCATGTGCCTTATATATCTGTTTGTTATTCAATCAAACACTGTCATTATTAAATTGAACATGGTGCTATTTATACAATATGGAAGAAAAGGTCAAATAAGCCTTCTGTGCTCTTGTGATTTAAAAATTAAAAGGCATCAATGAAATGGACAGATGTACTTTGGTTCCAGACCAATTTAGAGGGTATTGTGCATCAAATGTCTGCCGGTTTTGGTCCACATAACGTTTCGATGTTTAACAAGCAAAAAGGATTTCTGTGATTGCCAGTACCATGCTGATTCTGTTTTCAATTCTAACCTTTTACTTATTTAAGTTGATACCCGATGTCCCAGATTGATTTAAAGTTTGAGATTATTTCTTCCGTCTTCAAGGATTAATAAAATATGCTTAATCTGCTTACTGGAGTTCAGACCCAAAGCTTCCAAGCTTGCTAAAGATGCTGATATGGGCTCAAAATCAACTGGATGAGAAAGCTGCTTATCCTCGCATAAATGATCTTTCAAATGCCACACTTGAAGATCCCGCGGTTTGAAAGGTTTTCAAGTCATTGTTGAGGAATCAAGTTGCCTTAGATTGACCAGAGATAGAGCTGAATGGAATGGAGTGATTATACTTGTTACCTCTTCACAGTGACTAGCTAGGAATTTGTTGGATGTCTTTTGTTAAGATGTGGCTGGTGTTTGTATTCATTTTAGAAGAAGTTAGTTGCCTTGGTTAGTGTTTACTTTGTTCTTAGGCAAATTTAGTGCCCCTGTACAATTTCTGTTCATGCATTTATCCCTTGAATGGTGATTCCATTTGACAATTTAAAGCAAAAAATAGGAAAAAGCTCAAAGCTGTGCTGTTATAGCTATGTTCACTGAAACTTCTCTTCAAGCTCTGTTGTCTCATTGACATTGCCAATTGCAATCAAGCATAATCACCAGATATAGAGAGTGCAAGAGAACAAGTAAAGATGAAAATAAGTATTATTGCAAGAGCAAATGTTAACCCTAAACCCCACGTCTAATGTCTACCAACTGAAAAGCATAGCTACAACCTGAACTCTTCTGCTTTCTATAAAACAGACTGAACAAAGAAAGAACATGAAAACCTGAAGATTGATTCAGGATTTGACCCAAAGAACATAAACCCACGTGATATTCTTACACTCTGAACAATCCTGAAATCGAGCAAGTTCTGGTGCATTTGCTCCTGCACCGGAATGGCAGCAACCATCATCAAAATTGAGAGCATAACTGGAAGGATCATACTGAAACTTGAACTGCTGTTTGCTTCTACTCTTCACAGCTTTCCTCAATGCTGCCTTCACTCTCCAGAAAAGGCTTCTGCATTGTTTCTTGCCATAACCATTCACCCATTCCAACCTTCCAATGAAATCCATGTATGCTCCCATTCTTTCTCTCACTGGAAGCAAAAGTCAGTGGCCCTCTAGGCTAAAAATGTATAGACAAATGAGGAGAAAGAGCAAGAGAGGAGGCTTGTTGTAACTTATAAAGGGGATGGTTTGCACTTTGCAATCCAGTTTTATGATGCAGAAGAATGAAAGAACAATAAAGACAACAAAGAAAGACCTGTAAACTTTTGGCAAAGGAGGAAAAGAAATATGAAAGTGGTGCTGCCTACACACTACAGACTAAAGAGTACGGTAATCTTTATGGTCTTTCAAAGAAGCTGCGCAGCTTCACTTGCAGTCTCAACAGCTACTCTGCCTTTTCTTGGAATTACATTGGGATGCTAAAATTCCATCCAAAAGTGAGAGAGAGAGAGAGAGAGAGAGAGAGAGAGAGAGAGAAAAGACACAGTGGGCAGAGAGCCTCACTATGGTCGTAGTATCACCATCAGATACGTTTGCTTTCCATCGAGAGGCATCTTTGATTCAACCACCTCCTCAGTTCTCAGTCCCTCAGAACTTGTTTATTAATCTCTTAAGCTCTGTCAAGTTTCTTGAGGCCCCCTCTTCATTTTTACTCAACCTTTTTTACAGGTCACAACTTACAGTAGATTTTGTAAACCATCTAATGAAGATGGTTTTCTTCATAAACAATTACTTATCTTTGATCATTTTGTATTGAAATTTATTAGTTAAAACTTCATTGATACCTATTGCAGTGTTTCTATTAATTCATTCACTTTCTTAATTTATATACACCTATCCAAAACTATGGTGGACATAGAAGACAATTGGGACCATTTGCCAGTTCTGCCAGCTGCAGTCTGGTATTGAAAAGTCCAAGCTTACCTAACGAAGTCGGATTACAGCCTGGTCATCCAATAAACCAAGGACTAGAAGAAAGGAAGCAAATTTCATGCCTCTCCCTTTCTTCTTCTTGTATCATGTTTGATTGAACAAACAGTAGAACTTTGTATATTGCTTTTAATCTAGAAGTAGTGCAGCTTCTTTATGACTTCCTTTTTTTGGTTACATAAAATTTATGGATTCATTAAACTTTCATCTGCAAATTTTTAGAATTTACGGATTGTTTACCAACGAGGCATAGTGAGGATTCAAAGCCAACCCCCAAGTTGGTCTTTTATAACTTCCCCTTAAAATTTCTTTCGTTGGCCTGGCAATGGTCATTAGTTAAAGAGTGTTGCAGGCAGTTGAATTGTAAATGCAATGCGACTTTGTTTATTACCTCATATAATGACACAACGGCCATGGCTCTAAATGGACTCCAAAGTCTAATGTCCAGTGCTTTTCATAACAAGCACACACCAAACACATCCAAAAACAATCCCAAAGGTAAACAAAGCAGCTATGCAATTCCACAGTGATCAATCAAAATCACAGTATCCATTCTAGTGTTTTTCGACCCTACCAAGCTGGGGGCAATGCGGCTGTTCTGCATAATCTTCCCCACTTCTTCTCTCCTTCTGTATTCTCAGTAAAATCCCTTTTGTCTCATTCAACAACTCCACTCCCAATTTAATGTTTTTTCCTGTTCCTTTTCCTACCATTGCCTCTTGTGGAGGAAATTGCTGGTCCCAAGCCAGCAGGGCAATGTTTGTCCCCAGTTTTGGCACTAGCCCCTCTAGAAACTATTCCATTTCCTTGTGGGGGAAGTTACATTACAGTAGGAACTATGTAATGTAACAATATCAATATGCAAAGCCAAAACTATTCATTCAGGATTAAGCTGTCAGCTCAATCATTCCCATCTTTCACATGTGCCTTCGCAGGCCTTCTCTGCAATCAAATTGTACTAGCTTTTAGGCCTGCCATTGCTATCTATGAGCTTCTCAAACTCAAATGGATGTTTCGTTGTTTTTGGCCTTATTTCAATTTCATTCTGTCTGGAAGGTCGTTGAGCACAATTATTAACTTGAAAACTACCAAACTTCTGCTTCACTGATATTTTTATTCGGGAGTTGTGCACGTTTACAGCACATAGCACCGTAGAAATTACAATTCCATAGATTGGCGCCATGGTGATGAAAAATATGCGTAGAGGAAGAAATGGGCTCCTCCCAGTGACGTTCTTACCCTTGTAGCAGCATTTTCCTTTTCAGGGTATGAATTTTGGTCACGGGCTTGTCTGTGTCTGCTGCAAAGTCCAAAAGTTCAAAAAATCTGAGAAATATTATATATTCCCACGATTCAAATGGTTAAGCTACATATCAAACTCTAAGTTCAACAGGACTGCCAAAGGATTGAGCTGTCTATTGACTTTGACAAAATCGGATTAGCAGCTTGATTTGTCAGAAGTCACATGCAAAGGTCAAAAACAAAGGCTAATGTTCTAACTTCTCAAATCCATAGATAAAAAGCAGATAAAAGATGTAAGATCAGATCCCAGGAGCACGCCATGAGTATATAAAAGAATTTTTAATTCCTTTATTGGCATGGAGTAAAGGACATTTCTTGATAAGCAAACCCCACGCCTACAACAGAGTTTATGCTGGCTTAATGAGAGCCAAAAGTGTAAGATTCCCAGATGTTGTATCATGCAGCAGCAGTATATCATGTGGATTTGCTTCCTACTCCTTTTTTCAGTTCCAAAGCATATGCGGTAAATTTTCATACAAACTTAAACATGCTTCTACACAATACGAAATATGTTAAAATAATCAAAAGCCAAAGCAATAGTATCTAACCTCCAGCCATTGCACTCTATAAATTTGTTGTTGAACAGATCCAAGCTTCACAGTCTACTTTGATCAATCTCAAGCCTTCCAAGCACTCGAATGCTTACTAGATGGTGTATAACAGAACAGGTAGTGCTTCGGGACAGGATTTTTTGCTCTTTGTTTGTGAACTTAGAGCCTCAAAATCTGCTGACCAAACTTAATCACATACAACCATCATATACTGTGTTTTTATATACATGGTTAGAGAATTAGTGAAATAATATACCATATATTTGGCATTAAACATTATCTTTTATATATGGTAATGATCAGATTTTGTCAATCAACAAAATCTAGTCTTGTCCGATAATGAAGAAATATGCCAACATTCTCCCACTTGGTCCATGTATTTCACTCACAGAAGAAACAAATCACATGAATCATGGCGATAGTTCCTCTAATGGCAAGTATTATCTTCCATGTATTACTATGTAAAATGTTTCTAATCAACCTATTTTCACTTAACGAATAAACCTTATGTTTATTCTCGGTCTAAACAACATGATATTTCTTAAATAAAAACTAAAGTTTACACAAATCAAAATGAGAAACATCATATCATTAACAAGAGTTTCAATTACAATTACAATCACAATGTGGGACCAAATCTCATCCTCTCTACATGATCTTTAAATTTAAATGGTGGCATGCCATTAGTCAAAGGATTAGCTAACATCAATTCAGTGCTAACATGTTCAATGACCACCTTTTTATCTCTAACACATTCTTTAATGGCTAATTACTTAATGTCGATGTGCTTACTTCGACTTCCACTCTTATTGTTCTTAGCCATGAATACCGTAGCTGAATTGTCACAATATATCTTCAATAGCTTAGATATGGAATCAACAACTCTAGGCCCACAAATGAAACTCTTAAGCCATACACCATGTAAGGTAGCCTCAAAACAGGAAACGAACTCAACCTCCATAGTGGAAGTGGGAGTTAGCGTTTGCTAGTACTCTTCCAAGAAACAGCTCTGTCGGCAAGCATAAAGATGTAACTGGATGTTGACTTTCGGGTATCAACATAGCCAGCAAAATCTTAGTCTGAGTAGCCAATCACCTTCAACTCATCGGTCCGCCTATACATAAGTATGTAGTCCTTAATGCCTTGTAAATATCTAAGCACCTTCTTCGCAGCGCTCTAGTGGTCCATCCTTGAGTTACTTTGGTATCTACCCAACATTCCCACAGCAAAAGCAATGTCAATCCTAGTACAGACCTGTGCATACATAATGCTTCCAATAGCTGAGGCATATGGAATGTTCTTCATCTGTTTTCGCTTAAAATCATTTTTCGGGCACTGGTTCAAATTAAACCTATCACCCTTCACAATGGGAGCTGCGCTTGGTGAACAATCTTGCATCCTAAACCTTTCCAAGACTTTATTGATATAGGCTTCTTGTGATAGACCTAATATACCTCTATGTTTGTCTCTATGTATCTTAATGCCAATGACATAAGATGCTTCGCCCATATCCTTCATATCAAAGTTCTCAGAAAAAAATTGTTTCACCTCACGTAGCATCCCCTTATCATTGGCTGCAAGCATAATATCATCCATATATAGCACAAGGAAACAAATCTTGTTCCCACTGACCTTCTGGTATATACACTGATCCATGATGTTCTCAACGTAACCAAATGAATAGATGACTTCATGGAATTTTAGATACCATTGGCGGGAAGCTTGTTTCAACCCATATATGGATTTCTTAAGCTTACAGATCAAATGCTCACCATTACTAGAGGAAAAACCTTCAGGTTGTTTCATGTAAACCTCTTCCTCTAGATCACCATTGAGAAATACCGTTTTCACATCCATTTGTTGCAACTCTAAGTCAAAATGTGCAACAAGCACCATTATTATGCGGAGAGAATCTTTCTTAGATACAGGAGAGAAGGTTTCCTTGTAATCGATTCCCTCCTTTTGAGTGAATCCTTTGGCTATGAGTCTTGCCTTATAACGCTCAATGTTCCCTAATGAGTCAGTTTTGGTCTTAAAGACCCATTTACAGCCTATAGCCTTAGCCCCATTAGGCAACTCGATAAGATCCCAGACTCCATTAGATGTCATCGAATCCATCTCATCATTCATAGCATCAAACCAAAGTTTTGATTCTTTGCTGTTCATGGCTTGTGAAAACGTCTCTAGATCATTAACAGGCCCAACATTGAAATTGGATTCTTGTAGATACACAATATAATCACTAGGAATAGCTGACTTCCTTTCCCCGATACACCTTCTTAATGTTGGTTCAACATTCTCCGAACAATCATGTTGTTCAACTGATTACTCATTCAATTCTGGTGTATCTAGAGGAGCCTTATCTACTGGTAAGTTATCAGCTATTTATGAATTCTCAATGATTGGTTGTTCAATGTCCAACTGTACTAAAGGGACATTGTTTATGATAACCAATCCTTGACTTGAGGTAGAAGGTTGATCTCTCACAGAAATTAGGTCTTGAGATTGATTGCTCCCACTAACTAAGTCATTTTTAAGAAACTTGGCATTCATTGATTCCACAATTCTAGTGTTATGAGATAGACAATAGAATCTGTAGCCTTTGGACTGTTCAACATATCCAATGAAATACCAACTTATGATCCTTGGACCTAGTTTCTTTTCCTGTGGGTTGTAAACTCTTATCTCAGAAGGGCATCCCCAAATGCCCATATGACACAAACTTGGTTTCCAACCTTTGAATAATTTGAAAGGCGTCTTTGGAAAGGCCTTAGTTGGAACTCGGTTCAATATATACGCTGCCATTTTAAGAGCCTTAACCCACAGAGACTTAGGCAACTCCGAGCTGCTAAGCATACTACGCACCATTTCCATCAAAGTTCAATTACTTCTTTCTGCAACACCATTCTGATATGGTGAACCAGGCATGGTATATTGGGCAATTATCCCATTTTCTTGAAGGAACTTCGCAAATGGTCCAGGTGCTTGTCCATCTTCAGTGTATCTACCGTAATACTTCCCACCTCTATCAGTTCTTACTATCTTTTTGGGTTTTTCACATTGTTTCTCTACTTCAGCCTTAAAGATTTTAAAGGCGTCTAATGCTTCGTTCTTGTTATGAAGCATGTAAAGATACATAAACCTCAAGTAATCATTGATAAAGGTGATGAAGTATTTTTTATCATATGCATCAATGTATGAACAACATATGTCAGAATATATGATTTCTAATATGGTTGAACTCCTATTGGCACCTTTCTTAGACTTGTTGGTTTGCTTACCTTAATGCAATCCACACAAGTGTCAAAATCAGTAAAATCTATAGTACTAAGTATTCCGTCATTTACTAATCTCTTAATCATATCTATGGAGATATGACCTAATCTCTGGTGCCATAACGTGGAGGCGTCCTTATCATAACACATCTTTTAGTGTCAATTTGGACATGCAAGGCGTTATGAGTAGTGTCATTTTGCAAATCAATAGAGAAAATACCATCACATAGGGTATCATTCCCAACAATATCAGACTTAAAATATATCAATACTGACTTATTTGAAAATTGAAAGGAATATTCATAAGGTACCAACCTAGAAATAGAGATTAAATTTCTCGAGAAACTAGGAATATAAAAGGTCTTTTCCAGTTGCAAAACAAAACCACTCCTAATAACTAAAGTACATGTTCCAACATCTTCAACATGTGAGCACATCTTATTTCCTGAATAGATGTTCTCCTCATTTCCTATTGGCTTCCTTAGATTTGCCATATCCTGTAAGGAAGTCGAAATGTGAATTGTAGATCCATAATCAATCCACCATGTGTTATGACTAACCTCAACCATATTTGATTCAAAACAAATATAAGAGAGTGTATTACCTTTCTTAATGAGCTACTGCTAAAGCTTGGCGCAATCCTTTTGCACATGTCCCTTCTTTTTACAGAAGAAACACTTGGACTCTTTCTTAATGTCAGCTTGGGTAGGGATTTTCCCTTTTCCCTTGTTCTTTCCTTGGCTTGCCAGAAATGCCTTTCACCCAATTCCATAAGCAATCTTCCCTCCTCTTGAACACACATGGTCATCAATTCATTGATAGTCCATTTATCTTTATGTGTGTTGTAGGATATCTTAAACGGTACGTATTGCTTTGGAAGAATGTTCAGTATATAGTGCACCAAGAAAGATTCAGACATCTCCACCTTCAGCTTCTTGAGTTGGGCCGATATATCTCTCATGGCCATTATGTGCTCGCGCACTCCTTTCACACTGGTGAGCCTCATGGATGAGAACTTTATTATTAGGGTGCTGGCCAACGCTTTGTCTGAAGTGACAAACCTATCATTTATGGCCTTTAGCAAGGTCCTAATGTTGGTATGTTGTTCAACAGAATCATGTATCCCAGCAGATATCTTTGTCTTAATATACATGACACTAAGGCGATTGGTCATGTAAAGCCACTTGAGTAGGAGTGCTAGTTTCAGTCAATACTGGCTCGTCTTTCCTTATAGCATAGTCTATATCCATGCACCCTAATTAGAGGAGAACTCTCTTCTTCCAAACCTTGTAGTTCTCTCCATCGAGTTCGGGAACTTCCAGGTTAATACTAGCCTGAGGAAACACTGCATATAGAAAAACAACATGCTTATGTATTTAGAATTTTTTAGGCAAACTTAATTATGTCTACCAATGTAAATATATTTTATTAATCAACTATGAATCTCAGACATAAAACTTGCCTGTGGGCTAAAGTTCTAATTCTAATAAATTCATATCATTATGATAAAACCATCAAATTATATCATTTCCTAATCCCTGTGGGTAAATTAAGAAACTAATTTGATACTTTATCCTAATTAGTTATAAAATTATAATAAAAATTCATGTGGGATAAAATTTATTATAACTTTATAATTAATTACAATTTATGTCTAACACCATTATATGATTTTTACAAATATAATTTTACTTAATTAAGGTTGCTGTGGCTAAGCCCTAATTAAATAAATTATGAATCACTTAGACATATAGGCAAAATCCTAAGTTTTATTCATATTTTAAAATTGCAATCAACATAAGGCAATTTCAATTCTTAATAATATGAACAAACTCAGCTACATGTGCTTCTAGTATAAAATAACAAAATTATACATATTCAAACGAGCACATATACACATTCAAAATCAAATTTTCATAATTTAATCATAATTTTATGATAATTTTCACAAAATCATTCAATTTAAAATTATAGTATTTATAAAAATTGCAAATTTATGAAAAATCCTCATAAAATCCAAAATAATGAGGAGTTTTCATAATTATACTAATTTTGTGAAAATAATCCAATTATTCATAAAATTATGAAAAAATTACAACACTAAAAATTTGATATAAAACTCCCCCAAAATTTAATTATTTGGCCTAAATTAATTGATTTTAATTACCTAAATTAAATAAATCCTTAAGGCCTAATTAAAATAAACCAAATGGCCCAAACAATTAACCAAAACAACCAAAATCAGCCCAAAACAAATTAAAAAAAAAACAGCCCAACAGAAAAGACAAAAAACGACCTCTTTTTTTTTTAATAGCCCAAATTTATTTAATAAAGATTGGCCCAGAATTTATTCAAAAGCAGCCCAAGGTCAGTCTAAAACAGTGGCCCAAAACCAGATTTTCTTTTCTTTTTTCTTTTTTTTTTTAAATTTCTAGTTGCTATTGTCCCTTATGGCAAATGATGCCGTTTTGAGGAAGCCAGCCAAAAATGGCAAAATGACGTCATTTTGCCTCTTTTCCTTCACCCGAAACAGCTTCTTCTTCTCTCGAATCTTCTGCTTTCAACATGTTTCTAACCCGATTGAAACTTGGCCTTCCATTCATCGATTTGAGTGGTTCTTTATCCCAAATCGATCAGAATGAAGCGAAAAAAGACATTATGAAATCGATTTTGGCTCCAAAAATCTAAAAAAAAAACTCCAAATTTTCCAGAAATGTTTTCTGTCAACTACACAGAGGGCATTCATGAAGTGTTCGTTTTGTTTTTTATTCTTAAATGGCTAGAAAATCAATTCAAAATCATTATCTAACCACATTATGACCAAAAACATGTAAAAAACACAAACAAACAATTTGGCAGAATTAACAAAAATTACAGAGTACATGTTCTTCATGCAAGACAGAGGTTATTCATGCTCTGATGCCATTGCAAGTCCTTTGCTGTTGATCTATTCCGTGGTTGGACAATCTATTTTGATCAATCTCAAGCCTTCCAAGTACTCGAATGCTCACTAGATGGTGTATAACAGAACAGGTGGTACTTGGGGACCAGATTTTTTGCTCTCTGTTTGTGAACTTAGAGCCTCAAAATCTACTGACCAAACTTAATCACATACAACCATCATATACTGTGTTTTTATATACACGGTTAGAGAATCAGTGAAATAATGGACCATATATTTGGCATTAAACATTATCTTTTACATATGGTAATGACTAGATTTTGTCAATCAACAAAATCTGATTTTGTCCGATAATGAAGAAATATGCCAACATATGCTTGCTCTTACCCTTGGTAATATGGGTGTTCATTGTTGAAATGTGGAATTTCAAGTGTTTCGTTTTCTTTCATCTTTTGGATATAATATAGGTAACTGTTTTCTTTCCTTTCCTTCATCTTTTGATTAGAGTAACAAACCTATATTTCATGAATATTCAATTTAAGAGTTATTTTTTTTAATAATTAGGAGTAAGAGACAAGGCTTTTTAATTTGAATTCAAATTTTATGATATGTCACACTTTTTTCTTAACTACTCGGCTTATAATATGTCATAATTCTTTTTTAATCACTCTGGTAAAAGATCGTTTGCAAATCTAGAACAACTTTTGGTGGGCGAAAGAGGAGAGAGAATATGGACAAGCTAGAAACCTAGGCTTGATGAAGAAAAACGATGGCTGGTGCTATTGTCACAGTACAAGATGGTTCAAATCCGAGAGGAGAATATCGATGTTCCCTGAAATTTAGACCAAGGCCATTTATGTTGTCGTAGTTTCAGAAACGGATTAACACGGTTGAAGTGGTTGACTTGATACATCTGAAACTTACATGACTCGAATCCTGTGTCACAAACAATGGCAGCAGCCAAGTTTGATTTATCAAAACGTAAACAAAGCCATATTTTAGCCTATAACTATCTTCAATCTTATTCAAAGTCATAGAAAACAACGGAGACCTTCCAGGACAAAAAGAACGATGCAACAGACAACCTACCAAAAACATTCGATCACATGTTTGACTAAAACACGAACAAGAAAATTTTCTAGTACTCATCGAACAGGCTTGAATTTTACGCAGCCTCCACGCTCAATTCTTAGTCGATGCTTGCATATTCCAATTCTTGTTTTATCCGCATTACTTTTTTTCTCTATATCTTGCTCTAAGCTTTACATTAAACCTCCTACTTGCCATTGAAACAATCCATAGGAACCCGCTTAGGCTTATCGCCTCTCCCTGCTACTCCAATGGGCTCACTCTCCTCCCTGCCACGACCCATGGCTCCACCACCACCACCTGAATTCAACCCTTCTGGCTATCGGGTTCTGGTGGCCTTTTGTCCTAAAGAAGGAGGGCCCAACAGTAACATTTGTAACTGTATACAAAGTTATAATCCCTCTAACAACACTTGGAGTCATGTCAGCTCAATTCCAGACCTACTTGAAAACCATGTCTTGAAGGGTTTTGCCATAGTTTCTCAAGGAGATTCGATTTACATTATTGGTGGGAGGTTATGGAATAAAGGAAGACCTCAAAATTCAAGTGAATCCGATCAATTTGTTGACGTTGGTGTAGAAGTTTCATCTTTAGTTCTTAGATACAATGTTAAGTTGGACCAATGGTCCAAATGCGCATCATTGCGCATCCCACGTTACGATTTTGCTTATGCTGTTTGCGACGATAAAATCTATGTGGCAGGAGGGAAATCCCATCTTGATAGTACTAGAGGAATTTCATCGGCTGAAATGTATGATCCTGCTCTAGACGAATGGACTCCATTGCCGAGCATGAGCACCTTGAGATACAAATGCGTTGGGGTGACATGGCAAGGGAAAATCTACGTGGTTGGTGGGTTTGCAGAGCCGGACAGAGGTGATTCGGATCAAAACATGCTGACATTTTCCCCCCAGCGTAGCTCTGCAGAAATTTTCGACACGCAGACTGGGAGTTGGGGGCTCGTGGGGATGTGGCAGCTTGATATTCCGCCGAACCAGATTGTTGCGGTGGACGGAAAGTTGTTTAGCTCCGGGGATTGTCTCAAGACCTGGAAAGGCCACATTGACGTCTACGATGTGAACCTCAATATGTGGGATGAAGTTGATGGCTCAAGTCTGCAAACTCTGAATTCATCAATGGAACGGCTGTACTTAACAATGGCACCAATCGGAACCCATTTATACTTCCTGGCAGGGTACCGGATGGCTGGTGAACCATCGCGAACACTTTCGATGGTCTATATATTTGATACATCGGCAACTGCTGATGCATGGCGGAGATTAGAGCCGATGGAGGTAGAAGGCGAGAGAGAGCTCTGCAGTCACTGTTGTGTCCTTCAACTCTCATAAGCAGTACTCCAGCTGTCGCAGCCATGTCTAAGATCTTTGCCTTTGTTGCCTTGGTTGGATGGTGAACTAGCATGCTAAGTAGCAAATGTTATACCAAATAAGGCTGCGTTTGGATATCACCGTACCCCAATCCAGTTAAAACTAATAAGATAAAAAAAATTTGTAAAAGACAAAAAAAGTTCATGTAAAATTACTTTTTTATCATTTTTTAAAATATTTTATTATAAAATTTATACCTACGATGATCATTCTTTTTTTTAATTTCATTGGAATCAATCGTACCGTTCATCTAAATTAACCCTAAAAAAAATTCGTAAAGAGAATTCTTGGATTGCTTGAAAGATACAGGGTTAGTGTAAATGCTTAAAGGTTCTGTTATTCGATCTGATTACAGATTTAATTTATCTAATCGGAATGACGTACCAAAAAAAACTTATCGAAATGATGTACCAAAAAAACCTTATTTGATCAGAATAAATGTAAATGGATATCTATAAACGGATATATGCTTTATTTAACTGAATCAAGTAAAACTTAGGTATTTTAATTTTACCATCTATTTCAAATTCATATAAAATTCAAATAGTATTTTTAAGATATTCTATTATCCGAACTCTATTGCCCACTTGGTCGAAATCTTTAAGATTAATGACTAGCACCAGTCATGATGCACCAACAAAAATTAATTTCACATTCAACCTTATACATCAGGTGGGGAGATCTGGCAGTCAAAAGAAAAAAAAAAAAAATAAAAAGTAACGCTAGGCTGAGTATTAGTTCTGTAAACTTTGCTGCCTGGAATGAAAAGCCCAAACGCAGAAGATCTTCTTGCGGAAGCAAATGCTTGGGTCAATTGAAGCCTAGCCATAGCTCTGCAAACCTAAAAAGGGGGAGCCCAATCCGAAGTCATCAAGTGGTCAAATGACCAAGCTTTTACTGCCCTCAAAAGAAGAGAAAGTGCACCAAAACTTAGGCCAATAAGAGCACGTAACAGATCCTTTCACGTGAGCCATGCGCTCAGCACTCTGCAGGCTCAGCCAAGCTTAGCACAAGCCAGTCACCATGCAGTATGCACCGTTCTGAACCTGAACCCACGACCAGCTGACACAGAAGCCCCCATGTAGCCCGTACCTTTGGTTACGCCATCGAACGTGTGATGGTACAGTACACGCGTGAGATACCTGTTAACAATGTTTGACCCATTTGACTCTCACGGTTGACCTCCTTCAGCATCAAGATCAACGGCCAAGATGCAACAGAATGTAACAAGTGATCTGGACCGTTAAACTAGGGGACAATCTATAGAATTTAGATGTCCACATGTTAGTTAGAGCCTGAAAAGGCCGACCGAAGAAGCCTGATGTGTCGGATTTGCTATGTGAAACAGAGAGCGAGGCTTTTGCTCAGGCAAAAAATATCCTTTATTAACACCTTTTTCAAGTAGGAGTATTTTTAGGGGCCGTCCTCCATCTGCCACGTGGTAGATGATTCGAAAGAATAAATCTAATAATTTTAAACAAAATATAAAAATAATATGAATAAAATTTTTATCTTTTTCATAACTCGAATAGGAGCACATACAGATCTAAATGGTACGCAAATATTATACACAATGTCAAAGGCTTAGCGGAGGAGTCGTGGCACATGTTGGGACCATGGGGGGTTGAGGGCTCCAAGCCTTAAGGAGGTTTGAGGGGACAAGGGCGCATAACCCCGACATGGTGCATGTGGAGGATAAATGAAATTGGGTTCGTAAATGGGGTCTCATGGGACTATCCGGCTAACGATTTGGGGAGCGGCCCTCCACCTAAATTGCCATGAAGACGCCACTGCACCTTCCCTAATCTGCAGATTGTTTAGTCGATGCTGCTGCTAGTCCCTCTCAATTATTGGCTTGGGCCTCGTTGCAAGGACTCGATCCGCATCCATCTTGCAAAGCATTATTTATTTTGATACAAAAGTTTCATGATTTGTATCACAAAAACCATCTCACAAATATAGATCTAAATTTCTACTGAGGTATTTTAACACAATTTCACAATATCCAATGTATTCAACTATTGGCTGTAGGCTCTGGAGTCTGATAAATTGGCATGTTTACAACGAGGGACTTGAATATTTGCATCATCTCATCAACAAAAGTAGAATGTTTTTGGTTATGGAAAAACATTAAAACAAGCTAATCATCATCTGATTGGATAAAACATGAAAGGCATGCAACTGAAGTTTAGTTTGGTTGCCATGCCAGTCTCCTGGTTAGCTCTATCACAGCTATGTTTCTTGTGCAAGGCGGATTCACCAAGAAGAAGCTGTGGGCTAATGATGTGTGCGCCACGTCGGACCACAAAAACTCCTATGTCGGATGCCACATAATCATAGCACCATTGTCACAAAGCCTGCAGGATTGGGGTCCTCAAGGACCACTTTCCTGAGTTGCCTCTTTTAAGATTGAAGAAGAAAGAAAGAAAGAAAGAAAGAAAGAAACAGATGGTACTTTTGTTTTCATGATTTTATACCAATTCCCATGTTGTAACCTGTTGCCCTTTTCTCTCTCTTTCTCTCCTTTTCTTTCTGTCTATGTCCCTGCAATTCTTGCTTTGGACTCCAGCATTCTTCAATGGCAGATTAAGGCTAAAGGAAGCAGTTGAAAACAAGCCAAGGTTTTTTCATTGGGTTGGCCATGGCCCCCTGAAGTGAAACAAACTAAAACAGAGAAAAGGGAAAAATTCTGGGCGCTGACAATGTCCCATGGCAAGGCTCAGTGTTTTAATCTGTCTACAAAACCTCTGATAATGGAAAAGTCAGCTGGACAGTTTCATGCTTGCTTTGTTAGCAACTGTGGATGGAGGAAGCTCAAAGCATCTTTCAACCTTGCATGTTTGTTGGGTGGCCTGTTGCAGTCTTACTTTCCGATGTAAAGAGGTTGCATTATAAGGATAAAGAATTGATAAAAATGCTAGGCATGATTGTGAAACTGGCTATATAAAGCGGTGCAAAGCTGGTCCAATTCATTGAACATTATTTTGATCAAAGCATTGTGTTTCTTAAACATGAAATTTTGTCATAAAATTAGCAGTATAAAGAGAGAATGGAATGAAGTGCCTTTTTCTTTTAAGTGGATAACAATTCAAGACAGATGCTTTTAATAATAATGCATACTATGAATTACGTCCCAAAAGAAAATTTCATCTAAAAGTTTTATATGATTGAAAAATAGTGGAGTTAATCAAATTTAAAGTTATTATACAGTAAAAAGTATCAAGTCAAGCTAATGGTCAACAGTGTCTCTGTTTTAACCTTCTATGGCAGACAGCAATGCTGAGTGTTGAGGCATTAGTTTTTAACTGCTGTAATTTCTGAATCCTGTCCAACTCAAAGCAAAGGCCAAAACTTCCAAGTCCCAAGTCTTGGACCTTGATTCCATGGAGGCTGAAGAAAACATGAGATTGAGAAGTCAATTTCAACACTTTAGTTTGCAAATTCCCAAAATTTTGTTTGTTCCACCAACAATTAAAAACAAAAAAGAATTACTTGTAGTAAAAAAAAAGATAAGCTCTCCAAATTCCCTAGTTCTCTTTTTCACACCCCATGGTCACCTCCATGTAAAGATAGCCCACATGCTTCACTTTCTCTGTCTGTCTTTCTCTCTCTTTCTTTCTCAGCCCCAAACCTACCAGTTTAAGTACTCCAAGAAGCTTTGATTCAGGAGTAAAAGCCTTATACTTGCCATAACTTTCACACTATCAAGACATTTTCTTTCTCCATTTCCCTCTCTCTCTCATGAAGAGCTACGTGATGAGAATTGAATAAGAGCTAAAACTTCTTTCATTCTCTTTTTTCACTGCTGAAAGAATGGGACAAGAAGAAAGTTACTTCTATACCTGGTCACCGGTAGGAGCTCCATTGAATGTACAAAGAGAGGACAACTGGAGGCATTTTGACAATTCTGTCAATGCGGTGTCCTTTGGCTTTGTTGCTACTGCCATTCTCATCTCCATGTTCGTAGTCATGGCTATCTTTGAACGCTTTCTTCGACCCAACTCTTCCCCCGGTGGCCGTAACCATGGTGACCTTGAATCTCAGAATGGTTTCAATGGCAAGCTCAGCCACCCATCACCGAAAGTGAGTCACCATTTGTTTCCACATCTGGGATTTCTTCAATTTTGTTCAAGTTTGCATTTTTTTGTTTGAATTTGATTGTTTAGCATGATATTCTGGGGATTAAAATTAGTTACTTTCACATGGCTACTGTCATGTATTCCGAGGATAAAAGGATATAAGGAAAATTTGGGCTGGTTTGTTTTCCTTTCGGAAAACAGTAGTAATTACTATCTGCTCTGACATAAAGCTTCCCTACATCATTCATTGTGTATCAGTAAAAATCCTTCCTTTTGGCTCAAGTTAAAATTTGTTTGCTTTGTCAGTGATATACATTTCCTGTAAATTATACTTCTACTGTTAATCATGTTAGAGATCTGTGAATATCTTAAAATTCGTTTCTTTGTGCAGAAGAGAATTTGTGGACATTCTTTTTTCTTCCTGCTAGCTTTGTCTAAGCTCAATGTTTAAGCTTTCTCTTTCAAGTTTGTTCATCTTTTCCTCTCTCCTCTGTTTCATTTCCCATGATGCCCGTTCTCCGTGAATAGTATTTCTTATCAACTGTGGACCTTGGCTCCTCTTTTTGTGTTGGGGCCTTGAACTAGTCATCTCTGAATTTACTTTCGGTAATGTGTTCTCTTTTTTGACCTTATGTGCAAATGCTAACCTTTTCAAACAATTATATTGCTCAGTCCTTTCTTTTTTATCTATAGAGGCAGCCCATGAGAGCTTAATTTGCTCTCAATTTGATGCCTCATGACATAAAGCATCTCACTTCTTTAAATTTTCCTCGTTTCCTGCAATTGCAAATTTGCATCTTTTAATAGAAAGTTTGATCATTTTTGGAGCTGTTATCTGTCTTGTATTTATGATAGTTTAGGAAATGGCCCATCTAAGCAGTGAAGCTTCAGCTGAAGTTGAAGGCTTGATCCCACACCAAGGAGTCTAACAGGTATATGTCATTGTTTGTGTTTAGACCCACCATTTTACAAGTTGGTCACTGGACTTACTTGCGTCGATCTTTCTGTTGCTGCCATGGCCAGTACCTCAGATTGGGAACATACGGTCAATCTTGGTGGACAAGCTTCACTTGATTGTCTTCAGCTCTTAATGTTCACTCTGTTAGCTTCATT
This sequence comes from Heritiera littoralis, assembly GCA_031772115.1. NCBI lineage: Eukaryota > Viridiplantae > Streptophyta > Magnoliopsida > Malvales > Malvaceae > Heritiera > Heritiera littoralis. The sequence goes on along the minus strand of JAPDPK010000026.1, from coordinate 1,056,353 downwards.
ATGATAATTGACCCATAGATTCCATGGATTATGAGATTATCTGTGATGAACTTTCATTATGGGAGATGAAAAGGAAATTTAGATGAACTATTTTAGTTTAAGTTAATTTTTTTCCAGAGGTATCCTAGGAGTGGTCCTCCATCATGATACACATATCTGTAGTCTACTCTACCGTGTTCCATGGCTTTTTATATAGACGCTAGGCCCACCTGCCTACCATTCCAAACCTATTTTACAATTTTAGGGGTTATGATTCTGTGGGATATAGCATTTAAAGGGACTTTTCCCTTAGGTAATGCAATGCTTATTACTAATCTCTCAGCTGTGAAGTTGTGCTTGACTAGAAGCAGATTCAAGCCCTTCTAAATTGTTCGTTCTTACCAACTATGGGATATTAGAATGTCCATGGAGTCCTGCCAGTGAGAGGTCTAAATCAGTTCACACGATACACCTGATTTTGTGTTAAGGACCCATATTCTCACCCTGGCATCTTGAGACATAATGTCCCAGTTAGAGTTTTGACTAGCATCTGTGGGGGCGATTGAAATTGTTAAGCTCAGATTGGAAGTTAATAGTTAGTTGCATTTGTGGGCCAAGTCTTTTAGGAGACTGCCCTTTATATCACAATCAAGTTGCATTGTAGATGATGTGAGCAATTTGTTCTGCTTAATGGCAATTCTGGAAACAGATTCTATATTATGGTGTAGAAACAGATGATTTGTAAGGCGTAACATAATGTGTCAGTGTAATTAATATGATACTTTTATAACTTGCAATGTTAGTGCATGTGTTGATTTTCGAGGTAATATTGCGACCCCTTCTACTACTAAATTGACAATAAATGATTAAGCAAAAGAATTGCAACATGCTATACTACCAAAAGATGGGAACTTATGATGACTATTTTTATTTTTGGCTGCCTATTTTATTTTAAATGTTGCTAAATAGATACCTCCTTGCTACATTCTTAAAGTCTTATGTTTGATGCTTCCTTAAACAAATAACTAACTACACTTTGTAGTTATGCCATTATCACAGGCGATTTAAACATCAAATCTGCATTATTAGTGGTTTGGGTTTTGTACACTTGTTGATCATTCTTCTAGATGTTTGTTTTACTTAAAGCTGAGAGGTGATTTGCTGCATTTGGTTCATATCACAACAAACTACGTGGGTCGTCCGTTTGTGATTATAAGCTGGTAATGTCCACGCTTCTTTAACAAGAATGCATGCCTGGAAGCTGTCAACTAAGTGGTCATATTCCATGTCCTCAACTAAGAAGCCATTATTTGTGTTTCTGCAGTTAATACCGCCCTCATTTAAGCCCAGAAAAAGTTTCCATCTTCAACTTTGGATTTATCCATCTCTTGAACTTTAGAAACTAGGTTGTTTTACATTCTCCTTTGCGGATCTCTGAACTGTTCAAGATGATTCGGTTGAGGGTGAGCCTGTGAGGTTATGCATTATTACATTTTTCCCTATTCCAGGATAAACTTCTCATGCAGGACCTTTCCCCTTATTCTATGTGCATGATTTTGAGGCTAATGATTCTTCTTACTTTTATTGTTTTGATGTTGTAACTTCCTTTTTCTAATTCCCCTTAAATTATTGTTTCTCTTATGCACTATAACTATCATATCAAAAGTTCAAAACTTCTTTAAAATTTCAATGAGTCCATATAAGGATTAGGATAGATGTGCTGATGCACTGATCTGCTTTTGAACCCTGGCATGGTTTGGCCTACAATTCACCCACACATTCCAAGTTGCATCCTTGACATTTGTTGTTTGCATTGCTTTTGCATTATTAGTAGCAGTTACTGCTTCTCTTATATATGATTCTTTGATAAAACTACTGTAGAGCATTCCTAGAAAACATTCTTAATCTTGATTGAAAGGTCATATAAAGTTAATCTACTTTCTGCAGATGACGATATACACCAGTGGAGTTTCAGTATTAATGCCTGGGGATGAGATTCCTACTTTCATTGCACACCCAGCTCCTGTTCCATGTCTTCCTGAAGGCCTTTCATTACCCCAGTATGAACGCAACGCATCAACCACTCTTACCTCAAACTCCCGCTAAACGTTAGTGCAAATTCAGTTGGAGAATACTAAAATGAAAAATCCCACCGCACATGCTGCATCAAACAATGACCACGATTACTCTCCGGCTGCAGGTTTTCTGTCTGAACAAGCAAGAGTATCTAGTCTGGATCGAAGTTGCCCTTGTTTCACTTTTCGGCCATAAGATCATTATAATCTGTATATAGAGATAGTTTTTGGTGGCTGGCTGGCTGGCTTTGGCAGTACTGCAATTGCCTTTCTGTCAGTTTCCACCATTTCATGTTTAAAATTTTCAACAGCAACTTGGATCCCGAAGGTGTTTTGGATTGCCCATCAAATGGATCATTTTACTCGTAAAAATTTGAGGTATATTATATAACTGCTGTTTGAAAGTATGGGAAGAAGTTTCAATGGCAGCTTGTTACAGATGGGATGGAAACTAATATAAAACATTCAATTTGACGTCCATTGACACTACACCTTGTTCTTCTGCACTGAATTGTGGTGTTGAAAACAAGATTTAATGATACATTTAGGACATATTCTTGCAAAGGAATTTCACGTCCATGAGCTTGATGTTCGAACTATCTGACGAGTTTTACTTTGTTTCGAGCGTTGACAATAAAGAGGGGCACTGGCGCCCAACAATATGCTTTCAACCATACAAGTAAAATTGATATTCTATACAGCTTCATCATCATCATCATCATCAGAGTCTTTATCTCAATACTTTGGGGTAGGCTATATAAATCAATATCTAAAATCACGTTAGATCGTTCATATGTATTCTCTGCCTCCATAGATTCCTATTCAAGGCCATTTGCTCATCTAATTCTAAAACCTCCATGTCTTTCCAAACTACTTCCTTCCAAGTCTTTTTCGGTCTTCCTCTAGTCTTAACCCTTCTCTCAACATCCATAGCCTCTATTCTCCTAACTGGAGCATCTACAGGTCTACGTCTTACATGTCTAAACCAATGTAAACGATTTTTACACATTTTGTAAACTGGTTGGGTATCCGTTAAATTTGAGATATTTAAATTCGAATTTGATTAATTTTTATAATATCCGAATTGAGATATTCAAATTCGAATTCGATTAATTTTTATAATACCTGAATTGAGATATTCAAATTCGAATTCGATTAATTTTTATAATACCCGAATCCGATTAGCTATCGATTATTTTAATTTATGTTACTCGAACCCTAACCTTATAAAATAAATAATATTCGTTTAACTACTTGAATCCATTAACTATCCATTTATTAAGTCAAAATTTGACTTTTAAATTTAAATTTAAAATCAATTTTGAAATAACTTAATTAAAAAAATTAAATTAATAAATTTAATTTAACTCATAAAAATAAAATAAAGTTAAAAAATCATAATTATAATATTTAATGAATTAATTTAATTAAATACAACATTAATAATAAATAATTTATATATAATATAAATATTATATTAATTAATTATTATTTATAATCGGATTCGGATAGTAGTACTCAAACTCGTGACAGGTAGTAATTTCACTACTCGAATTCTATCCAAATCCGATTATATACTACCTTAACCCTACTTAAACATGTCAGATAGCACTGAGTACCCATTTATAGGGCATCTATTGCCATCCCTTTACCAGGTTGGTTTTAAGCCCTGAAATGATGACTAATAAGCATAATCATCTTATGGAATACACTTCGCTTGCATGTCTTTGCTGATCTTTTTCCTGGGACGTAGCCGAAATATTGCTCCTCTGAATAAGTTTCCCCATTAATGAAAATCTTTTGTATGTTCATAACAGAAACCTCAAAAAATGCCCGTTGCCTTTTTGTCTGTCGATCTAAATCTGATATAACAAGCCAAGACTGAATCCAAAATCCAAGCAGAGGCAAAAACATGTCCTGTAGTTGAAAATGCCAAAGTCTCATGTTCATCTTTTATAATGGAAACAAAGTTTAAAGACATTTGGATGAAAATTTTTGAACTTTTGAACTTTTGAACTGTCTTTCCTTAAGAAAAGAACGACTGTAGAAAGCTAAAGATAGAGTCCAAAATAACTTATCTTATCCATCTTCCCCCATAATCCCATTGTGGAGAGAATCCACCCACAAATTCCACCATCACTCCTACTGTTTTTTTTAAAACTACAAAATATTTTTATATCACATTATGTAAGATTAATTTTCGTTTGTGCCACGTTTCGTGGCTGTTTTTACTCAATTTTCAACGGCTACATACATGAGTTTCCCTCTCTCCTTAATCCATTAACATTTCATTTTGCAACTTCATATTCACTTGTTGCATTTTCCGTTGTGTTTTTAATGTGGCATTTAGGATCATAGAACATTTAATTCGGGCAATTCTCCATGCTCCCTTTTGGTTGTACATTGCTTTCCTGCATTTAATGTCTGTCATTTAGGCGTCACAAAGAGGAGAGTGAGTGGGGCCAAGCATGGAGCCCTCTAGTTGTTTCTCTCTGGCAATGGGGAGTCAGCATGAGTACTCATGGCGTGCTCACAGATCCCAATTTCAATGGCGTAATTATGCACCTCATTGATCTGATCTAATCATGATTAAGGCCTTTGGATAATGAGAGAGGAAAAAGGAGCAATGATTTCGTACCAGATTGAATGATTGTTTGCAGAAATGCAAAGTGCAAATCTTTTTCCTCAACATATGTTACCAGAAAATACAATAAAAAATTAAACGCGTTTCGTAATCAAATATCCAACATTCCAAATCCAACAATGGCAGACAAGATAACAGCCCACACTCTCTTCAATTCCGAATTCTGAAACACCATACACGCCAAACTCTCCCCTTCCAATCCAACTCCAGATTGATGTTTGACTTGAATCAATATTCACAAACTGAAGAAAAGAAGTGAAAATACAAAATGAACTTAAGGGACATTTCTTCATCTCTACAGAAAGATGAAACATTCAAGGGAGACGAGAGGGTTTTCAAGCGATTCATTTGGAGCATTTGGTGTAGCACCATTGTTATTGCTACTTGGCCATTTCCCTTCCATGGCAGTGGTAGTAAGATGCTGCTGTTGCTGTTGCTGCTGCTGCTCCACTTTTTTGCTATTACCAGACTCTCCCGGGTCACGTTTGACCCGACCAGGAGATTGAGTAGTCCTTTTTCCAGACGGGCTCCGACCCATTACAGATCTGTTCACTGCAGGTGACCTTGACCTCCTCCCTGAACTCTCACCCGGATCCTTCCTTCGAGGGTCAGGTCTTGACCCACGTCTCACTGGGGGTTCCCTGCTTTGAACCAACCTCACTGATGATCCTCCATTGACAACCCCATTTCTTCTGCTAGGTGATTGGTCAAGTTTCCGGGTCGGTGACCGACCCACAACCTTGTTCCTTGACCCGGATCTTGCTGGAGATCTGAAAGCTTTTTGCTGCCTTACTTCTTCTTCTTCATCTCTTCTATCAGTTATAGTTGAAAGGTTTTCACTTAAACTAACACTGCAAATCTCAGAAACATCTTCTGAAGCTGACTCTTCAATGACAGGTGATTTTGGCTCAGTGTTGATGTTAAAATTCAGGCTTTCCTTCTCTTGGATCTTAACGAAGGCTGGTTTTTCTACTCGGATTTTCTTGTTCTCTTCTTCCTGTGGGATAAAGATGTGAGGTTTGGGAGTTTCAGACAGAACTTCTTTCACAGTTTCTTCTTCAGCTGAAGGTGGTGGAGCTCTGCTTCCAAGACTTGGCTTTTGGTGAAAAGATTCAAGACCCGCTTGTAAATGTGCTTCCTTTTCACGAGGGGAACCTTTGCTAGTGCTTACACAGCAACCCATTTGAGGAAATGGAAGCTATGGATTGACTCAGACACAAGCTGACATTGTTGGGTTAAGGTCAAAACCAAAGCTTTTCTTCTTCTTCTAAAGGTTGGAACTTTGGAAACGGTTAGGTGTTCCAGGCTTGGGAAACGAAGAAGACAAGAGACGACAAGAAGTAGGGTAGTTAACTGGGAAGTGAATGTGAACGTCCCATAATGGAGGTGGAGAGCCGATCAAATGCGCATTTATTCTAACATCAACTACTGCTATATAACTTCTTGCTATTCCCGCTCATGACATTTACATTTTTGTTTTTTCTCATTCAAGTCCCTCTGAGGCCTGAGCCTCTGCCAATTTTATGAATTTTCTTTTGTTTCTTTGAATATAATAAGAGTACATATGTCTCGTGATTTGTGCAAACTTTTTACGAGCGGCGCAGTTTCTCGTTGGAGGGGACTTTTGTATGCTTACATTCGTCGGCACATGTGATTTTGGTGTGATCTTTTGTCGTGTTGTGTGAATGTCTGATCTAATCAGCATGGTTTGGGCTGACCACTTGAACTGCAAGTTTCATGGATTTACATTTTACATGAACGTGATCTATTCTTTCTGTACTATGACCTGTGATGATTGTTTGGGGAGGAAAATGAGGGATGAAAATGCTAGTTTTTGACTGGATTAGAACCGTCGGTTCGTTGTTCATACTGTGAAAAGAAAAATGCATAAACAGATTTGGATTTTTGCAGTTGTCCTAGTTCAAATAGTAATAATTGAGTATTTTCAGTGAAATTCACTTTCATTTTGAAGATAATATACATTCAAGCCAAAGGCAAGCAAGCAATGGATGGATTTTATGCAGTGGCCTGGCAGGTAGCAGGACTGGTGGTAAGTGAAACAAGTAGGAAAGGTTGGAAAACAGCCTTTCTCCCATCCAATTGCAAGCTGTTGAGTGTTGAAAAGGGTGAAACCTGAAAAGACCAGAAATGGAGATTCATCAGCTTATATCTGCATTAATAACTGGCCTCGTATTATCAGAGAAGTCCGAAAGCCTGTTTGTTGCTAAAACAACTGAATCAAGTCGTATAGATTCCAAGTTTGAGTGATGGTAAGTGAAGTTCTTGTGCCTGTATGATAGGCTGACTACCGATGGCTATAATGGGTTTAGACTTTAGAGTTAATTATACAGTCCAGCAGGATTTTGGTAGCAAATGGACAGCCCATGCATGCTTCCAATTTTTCAATTCATACTCAATAACAATGTAGCCCATAATCCAGCAAACAAGATTATATGAGCACTCAACAGCTCAATGTCCCATTTCTAGTGGGCCCTTTTGCTTAAGTCCCCAGCTCATTTGGGTTTTGTTCAGAACCACAACCACCCACAACTGCTCCATCCCAATCTGAATTTTCTTTTTGTAAATACAAATATTTTATTCGTTTTGTAACTTGAAATTAATTATATTTGGATCAAAAGTGATAAAACGATAAAATTTTTTTAATAATGATAATTCTAAGATTCGAATCATATCTAAATATTTAAAAAGAGATCTACTTTCACTTCTTCAACAACTTTTTGATATCCAAATCTAAAATTTGCTATCCATGTTTATGTACAACATTTCATATAGACGCAGTCTTTAGGTTGTTTTAGTGATCAGAATCCGTGATTGTAATGTTTAAAAAAAATTCTATCGTTACACTAAAACAACCTTTATGGCTCAATATATTTTATTATCTTGTTTGCTTAAAGGAAAACTCAGATGACATGCAAAATCAGAAAATGAAGAAGAGGTGTCAATGAACGTTTAACAAAACCGTTTGAGTGGCAACCTTTTCAGAGAAGGAGCGGACTGGCGGAGACAAATGGTAGGGTCAATAAAAAACCGTTGGCTTAATACAGCTTATCTCATTTAGTTGACTCTAACCCCATGTTGGCAGTAGGCTTTGCATATTTGAACGTTATGTCTCCTGTTGTTTTATCCCAAAAGCTTACTTTTCTGCATTCGTGACTCGTGGGGAAGTCGTAGGAATCCACCTAATATTTAATAATCAAACGAAAAGAAATACGATTAGTAATTTAATTTTTTTGGTACATAATATTAGACACAAGCTTACTAATTCATACAATATCTCATTCTTCTAATACCCCGATAAATCCTCTGCATGCCATGTGCCATTTGGATAGAAGATTGATCCATCAAAGAAAACCCACCCCCACTATCTTATTTGGCCAAACTCGTAAGAATATCTACTCATCTATTAGCTTAGCTTCCCTATCGATGCATGTGATTTATCATAATAACAATAATAATAATAATAACTTTCGGAGGATTTTGTTAATTAAATTCTAAACTCATCTTAATTTGGTGATTATTGTTGGATCACTATCAATTTGTAAGAAATATCACATCAAAACAAAAGAAAGCCGTTATTAAAAGGGAGCATCATAAAAGGCGCAATAGGTGCAATTTATGTCTACTACGGCAATCACATCATTGATAAAAAAATGAATAAAGTTAAACAAATAGTATTTCTTTTTGGGGCAGATGATTCCCGTAATCCATCATATTCAGGCAAGGGGGCATTAATTCCAAGTGCGAATGGCACAAGTCACGTGGAATCTATGTAGAATCACATTCGGATTGATTCGGAAAAGTGACTTGTCGAAATTTATGTTTATAATTAAAATCTTATGTTATATATGTTTTTATTTAAAATTAATTATTCTTTGATATATAAACCATTCATGAAAAATATGTACTTAGTAAACTATAATTAAACCTTTTATTTTATACGATTAGGACAAGCTTTGCAAGAAAGTTCTTTAGTTGGACAGTAATCTGTATATCTAATTATTCATATATATAATTCATTTATATGTAATATAAAATTATGTTTATGTAATAAAATTATGAAAAATTCATATAAAAAATTTACATCGACACATTAAATATAAAATTTTTAACTTTTGTCACATTTATATATAATTTTATAAAATTTTAACTGTTTTACATTCGTATTTTTATTTTATTATTTTCATATCATATTATATTTAAAATTTTTAGATTTAATCGACAGCTTGATTTAAAATTAAAAAAACTTTAAAAACATGCCGTGACACAATTATCCTGCATTTAGTACTTTTACCCGTTAATATGGCTTAATGTAAACAAAAAAAAAACTGCCATTAGTGTATAAAAAATTATGTTTTCTTCCAAAAATTATTTCTTACATGATTTGTTTTTTTTAAATTCTCAATACTATTTAAAAAGATAAGTCAGAAGACAGACAAACTTGCATGCCGTTGGTTGGTTGGTCATGGGCAGTGGTTACTTTTAAGACAGAAAAAGAGACAGAAACTAGTGGGGTCACTTTAGTTTGAAGAAAACAGAACCATGGGACTAGAGATACTAGGAAAAACAAAGCAACACTCCTTCTCTTCACTCGCTCCTTTCGATACTAGCTTGCTTTGCCGATTGCCACTAACTCTTTCTCTCTCTACCAAAAGATCTTCATAGCTTATCTTTTTCATTAATAAAATAAATTCCTCTCTATACTCTCTCTCTTTTTTTTTGTTAGAAAAAATGCTCTGAAATTCAAATTTCTCTTTTACTTGCATTGCTGGTTCTTTGTGAAGTTTGTTTGCTGGGGAAAGGGTAGAGAAAGTTGGGTTTTTTAAAAGGTTTTGTTAAGTGAGCAAATGGGTTTTGAGAGTTGGGGAATGGTATGTGTTGGATTGTTGCTGGTTTTGACTGTGCCGTTTTCTGCTGGAATTACTGACCCTCGTGATGGTAAAGTATCTTACTTCAAGTTTTGCATCAATTTTTTTTTTTGTTGAATGATGATAATGCTGTGTTTGGGTGAGGGCAAAGTTTGAGGAAAGGGATGGAAAGCAGGAGGAAGTGGAGTCCTTTAACTTGCATTTTGCTTCGTTTGCTTCTTTACTTATGGAAAATCAAAAGAACTGTGGAAGCTGGTGGTTGTAAATTTATGTTCCATTAATGTTCAAAATTATTTTTTGTTTAGCTCAATTTGCAGTTAGATATATGCATTTTCTGACTTGTTTCAACTTTCAAGTTCTGATAGAATTGCTGAGCTTATATGATAGTGTTTGCAAGGTTGAGTTTGTATATACTTTAACTATCCTGGCTACAGTCATTGAGTTCAAGCAAGTGTCTTTGGAGCATAGTTTTGTTGAATTTTAAGTTTGTCCAAGCTTTAATTTAAATGTTGGAACTTGGAAGTTTCTCAAAGCAAGTCATGGAAGCCTGTAGTAATTGTTTCTTTGGTTTCTGTATGTCCCTCAGTTTCAGCAATGAATAGCTTATATACTTCTCTGGGTTCTCCACCACTCCTTGGGTGGGTTCCTGTTGGAGGAGATCCATGCGGGGAACGTTGGCAGGGCGTTTCATGTGTCTTCTCGAACATTACAGAACTGTACATAGATTTTCTTTCCTTTTTCGTAGTTTTCCTTATCTTCATCAGTAATTCTGTATCAATGTTTGTTGAGCTTATTGGTGTTCAGACGACTAAATGGCTTGAATCTGGGAGGAGTCTTGGGTGAAGGCATTGGAGGCTTCGAATCAATAATAGTAATGTAAGCATTTTTCCTTTTAGTATATCATTTCTAGGTGAGCACATATTAGGCTATTAGCATTCATGACAAAGGTTTGGTCATGTTCCCAATCATTTTAATCTCTTATAGAGGCTGATGCTTCAAAAGCATCTATACTGAGGAAATGCATTTTCCCAAATGTTTCATTTCAGACCTTTGTGCATCAAAGAGTTGTCGAAATGGTTGAATTGTATGCAGATGAATTTATATCATGTAGAGCGGGATGAGAAGGAAGCATTTAGTTTCAGTTTCCAAATATCAAATATTATTTCATTCAACCCAAGGGTTGTAGCTCAGTTGGCAACGCAGGCTGAGTTTGTGGGAAGAGCTCTCGTGTTCGACTCCCACTAAACACATCTTTGGGGAGGGGTGAAGAGCCTTAACTGTGATTAAATCCGAACAGATTAATCTCAGACCGTTAAAACGGATGAGGATACCTGTGGTCTACACCAAAAAAAAAATATTACTTCATTCGCTCTAGAAGCTTTTATATATTTTCTTCTTTGTAGTGCCTTAAGCAATTTTTTGCTGTTTTATGAAGCAGGGATCTGAGTCACAATCAAATTGGAGGGAGTTTACCATCCAACTTGCCTCCTACCGTCAGAAATTTGTATGTTTTGACTACAATCTTTTAATTTTAACTACTAAGCATACTTAATAAGCTAATATGTGCAAATGACATTTGTTTTTCATTTTACCTAAGCTTATCCATGACTGAATCAGCTTTTTCATTCTCTTCTTTTAGTTATCTTTCGGGTAATCAGTTCAATGGGAGCATCCCTGCTAATTTGTCTTCCTTAACACAACTAACAGAATTGTAAGTTTAAACTCACACTTATCCTGAAATCACAATTTCAATCATTTTCTATTACCATTCAATATTCCACCTTCATTCTCTTCAGGTATTTGGATGATAACCATTTAAATGACTCAATACCAGATTCTTTTCAACAGCTTAAGGGTTTGGTCTATTTGTAAGATCATTAATCATATAGCTCCTATTCTTTTTTTTTTGGTGCTAATAGCTCCTATTCTCTTTAGTTATCTAGGTTTAGTTCTGACAAAATGTAATGTTCAGGGATCTATCAGGAAATAATTTGAGCGGTATGTTGCCTCCCTCGTTTGGAAACTTGTCATCTCTTACCACATTGTGAGTAATAATCTCATTTAGATGAAGTCATTAGATTCGTTCATGCTATACTTTCATGAATAGCATATATGCTTCTTACCATCAAGGATTATATATACATTCTCTTTGTGGCAGGCACTTGCAGAACAATAAGCTTTCTGGGATCCTTGATGTTCTACAGGATCTTCCCCTTTCGGATTTGTACTCTTTTCCTATGAATTTTCCCATTCAATATTTGTTTCGCAAATTTATCGCTAAATGATCTAGCATTAACCTGAAAGTAGCTAAGCATCACAAATGGTCACTGTCTTCTTGTGTAGGAATGTAGAGAACAACACATTCTCCGGTCCTATACCTCCGAAGTTGCTGACTATTCCAAATTTCAGGTGAATCCTCAGATTGTTTTTTTGAAGTTGTCAGATCTCACACACTGCTATTAAATGCATGTATGTATGTCTCTGTATTTTGAAGCCAACACCTGCCAGCCACAACCCCCCATCATCCTTACTTTCTAATGATGTGTGCATCTTCTCTGCAGGAAAGATGGAAATCCCTTCAATACTACTATTCTTCCTTCACCACCAGCAGCACTACCTCCATTAATAGCTTGGGCCCCATCTCCTTTAGAAGTATATAAGGGACCAGTTGGTGGACCTTCTAGCCTAGATTTACCTCAGTGGGCAAAAGCAAGAAAATTTTGGACAAACAAGAGGGTTACTTGGATTGCTGTTGTAGGGCTTATAACACTTGTTGTTTTAGGAGGGTTGCTGCTTTTGGTGTGGAGATTCTGTAAAGGGAACAAAAATTCAGATCGGCATGGTGTGAATGCACATAAGAGCCCTAGTGAGAAGCTCAGCCAAATTAATAAATCATCATCTCAACCAACTTATCAAATGGAGAAGGTAACTTAATGATAGTCTTTCCCTGTGTCAGATCTTGTAAAATTCTCCCTTTACACTCTTACATAATTGAATGGCGATATGTTCAACAGTTGCTAAAGAGGCCGTCACAAAGCCAGTGGATGGATATGGACTAGAAAGTGGAGGAATGGGAGTAAGTTCAAAGTTACAAGAAGAACAGTTACTTGATGTAACTACGATGCCTGAAAGTTCAAGGCCCAAGAAAAATCAGGAGATAAACATGGGAGTTGTGGATTGAAGTCCATGTCCTTGCGGCCACCATTACCTCCTCCCTTCTTCCCCCTGTGGAGGAGGCCAGTATAAGCCCAATCACGCCAGCAGAAATAAATGGATGTAGTCACTCTTCTAGAGGTCAGGACTCATGTTTTTTGACTGTGAGTGCCTTCACCATTGCATCACTTCAGCAGTATACAAAGAGCTTTTCTGAGGAAAATTTTATTGGAGAAGGCATGCTTGGTGGTGTGTACAGGGCTGAGCTTCCCGATGGAAAGGTAAGAAGATTTCAACATGGGAGTAGAATGTGATAGCAAAATTGAGTTTGTTCCTAGGCTCAGGCCCCTTTCGGCATTTTTTGCCAGTAGGTGCAAGTCCATTATGCTGCATTCATTGTTATTCCTGTTTTGTTAAAAAGAGACTGAAAAATACTGTTAGCAATTTTCTTTTCCTTCCAACCTCTATTTGCTATATGGTTGACATTCTTTTTTATTCTTCTGTAGCTACTGGCCGTCAAGAAACTGGATACTAGAGCCTCAAGGTGGAAGACTGATGCTGAATTTATTGATCTAGTGTCTACTATCTCTAAAATTAGGCACCCTAATATTGTGGAGCTTGTGGGTTTCTGTAACGAGCATGGGCAACGGTTACTTGTGTTTGAGTATTGCAGATATGGGACACTGTATAATGCATTGCATGTTGATGATAAGATCCATAAGAAACTTTCATGGAATACACGTGTCCGAGTGGCACTGGGAGTTGCTAGAGCCCTACAGTAAGTAAACATATTAACAATACAAGAGTCCTTTATTTATGTATCCAAGGAAATTTGATGTGCTATTGTGGGAGGAAAATGCTCTCTTTAGCTTGGTTTTTTTAGCAGATTGTATCATCTTTTATTTGATTCATAGTTGACATTGAACCCCAGAACAGATCCTAATTCCTTGCTTTGTGGCTTATATGAATGTCCTTAGTCTCTAAGTTCTTAAGCCACCAATCAATAAAAAACTGATTTTTTTGGGGTGTTGGTGGTAAGGTATATGCACGAAGTCTGTCAGCCACCCATTGTGCACAAGAATATCAAGTCTGTTAATATTCTCCTCGATGACAAGCTTGCAGTTCGTGTCTCAGAATGCGGTTTGGCTCCTTTGTCGTCCTCTGGCTCTGCAAGTGAGGTAATTTTGGATGCATATGTGCGTGTATATGTGTGATATTCGAGTCCTGCTGATTTGAGGTTCTACAAATAAATTATTACCAACAATACAAAATATTTGTTGGAGACTTCAGACCCTTTTTTTTAATTACCCTTTTTAGTTGTTTTCAGTGGATATCGATGGACTGCAATTGAACAGTGAGAAAACTTAATCCAATATGTTGCAGAAAAGTTAACGAATTATGAGGTGCTAAATAGAATGTGGGATCAAACTCATTAAAACAGATGACAAAAGTCCAAGTTGAACATTTGTATCAAGTGCATATTATAGGTGTTTGTGTCTTAATAATTTTACAGAATTCTGCTGATATTGATGCATGTATTCTCAGTTTTCTGGAAGCCTCTTCGTATCATTCGGTTATGCAGCCCCAGAAATTGAGTTTGGAAGTTATACTTGCCAGAGTGATGTCTATAGCCTTGGAGTTGTAATGTTAGAGCTTCTCACAGGGCGAGAATCCTTCGACAGGTTGACAATTCTCGCATCCATAAGAAAATTTGCCTTGAGGTAATTTATCGATCATTTGAATGTTTTCCCTTGCACCAAGCTTATATTAAGAACATGTTTAGGTCACGATCTCTGGGGGAGCAATTTCTTGTTAGATGGGCAATTCCACAGCTTCATGATATTGATGCATTAGCTAGGATGGTTGATATCACTCTAAATGGAGCATATCCGGTGAAGTCATTGTCACGCTTTGCTGATATAATATCTAGATGTGTACAGGTAAACTTCTTTACCCTCTTTCGATGTTTCTACTTTCATGGCATGCTTTATGTGAGAGTGAAATTCTGCAATATGACTATGGAGCATTGGCCTATAGTCTATGGACACATTCCTAGGGTTTCATATAATCTATTAACGACTGTCTAAAGATTGAATGAAATACACTCTATTGCTGAAAGGGAATTAAATTATAAATTAATTAAAGCTAAAATCGGAATAGGATAACCAAAGTCCACAAAAAGAATGTTTCCACATTTCTTCCATTCAGGTTACCTAGGATTTGTCTTCCCAGTATTTCCTTTCCTAATGACAGCTACAAGGCACCTTATATTCTTCATCTTGCAGTGGGAGCCAGGATTCAGACCGCCAATCTCCGAAATTGTCCAGGATCTTTTGCATTTGATTTAGAGGTGAATCTTAAGCAGTTTGGTTATATAATGAATGTTTCATGAAAGGGTAATGAATCTGAAGAGATGTCAGCTTGAGAAGAGCAAGTACTAATAATTACAAGATTAAAATGTTCAATCTGATGAAACTCTCCAACAAGGGTACTTATTGCTTGAAGTGGCAGCTTATCAAATGCATCCTGTGATATTTATCTGCAGTCTATAGTGAAGACTTAGTCGCGTTAGAAATCTCAAAGGCGATCTAACAGCAGATTTTTTCTGGCCTCACCCATTTTGTTTCTTCCTATTTAGTGGAGAGGTGCTAATATTATTGTTGATTAACTACTATTATCTCTGCCAGAACTGTTTCCTAGTGTGGTATGTAACTTTTACTACATTGTCTGATATCATTTGTTCTTAATTTTCTTTTTGACAGACTGCTCTTTGGCCCTTCTATGTAAGAAAATGAAACGGGAGAAACTTGAGGTTTGTAAGAATAAACAAAATATTGTAAGTTGAAGACAGAGATTCTTGAGTTTGATGGTTGTTTTACTTGTTTAAGATGTAAGCATAATGTCGGATTGTGCCCAGACAGTAAACGATTTATTTCTGGTTTCAATCTAGACGAGGATGGGCGATGAGATTTAAACAATTAGCAGCATGTGAACCCACACATGGATAACATGCAAGCAACCGCAAGAAATACCAGAATTCTCCTTTAGATTTCACAGAACCTTGGTTACAGGTATTCATACAGGAAGTTTGGTGCTGCTAAACTCCAAATCACCATTGATGGTTGGAACAAGACAATCAGGTGTCATATTAGTTAGTTAATAGGTGACAGATACTTGGAACCAATGTGTTTTATCCATGTTTATTGGTTAAAGCTAATCTGATATTGTATTCAATTTGATTAGGACACCCACTTGCAGCAACTTGGTTAAACTTGAAGATGACGTTCAAGACCCACAGCCATTAAAGGGACCAGTATCTCATCATCCATTCAACCTTGACATTTAAACCCGGATTAAAATATGATGAAAATTATTTTTAAATTTAATAAAAATTAAAAAATGTTGTATTTAGTGTATTGAAATAAATTTTGATAGGCTTTTACACGATTTAACATATCATGTACGAAGTGACAGATGGCACTATAGATTTTACTGCTGTCACCTGTAGATTATCTGTCAAACTAGGCTCTTGCACCAGCAAACCTTGGCACCTGTTTCTTTCTGGGCCTGCATTGATCTGAGGGAAAAAATCTGGGGCAGCATTTCAATGGAAGTAAGGGAGGGATCATACGACTTGCACCAAAAAAAAAAGAGGAGGGATCATACGACACTCAGAAGACAGTAATCAGACCATGTGTTCTTGCAGGAACATTCCTTTCTGCCTTCAGAATCCAACTTGCCCGACAGAGCAATTAAGATTAGCATTGATAGAATTGACTTTTGACCAGCTTCTGCAGAAAACTTAGGTACGAGGTGGTTAAAACAAAACCTTGGATGAGTTCTGCTGTCTATTCTTTGAACTATTTATAGCAGAAATCTCGTGTTATACCAACTGGCTTAGGAATTTAGGATCTTTAGCAGAAGTAGCAGTAAACTATTAATAAAATTAAATTTAATGGTTGCTTTTGATGGTTTGATGTGGTCACATATTTAAAACTTTATATTATAATATTAAATATATTTAATTTCATGTGTCAACCATTTCCTCCCTCTGACCACAAAAAATGTTAGTTTTTGGGATCAAAAAACAATAATCATTCTTCTCATCGCTAATAATCATAATCATAACTTTGATGACACATGACACAGCCATGAACCATGAATTTAAATGTAATGATTATTAATTAATTCAGACAAAACATTTTTTATTACCATGTTTTGCTTTGTTATAATACTAATAAATGTATTAGATATTGCAAATGAGTGCCATTAAATATTTATCAAATTAATTAATTTGTAACATTTCAATTTGAGTGTATTGTAGAATTAAGAAATAAGAAGATAAAACCATTTGACAAATACCATTAATTTTATATTTTCTTTTATTTCTCAGAAGATGTAAGGGAAAACATTAAAAAAAAAAAGTAACTAAATTTGGAGTAGTTAATGAACCAATTGACAAGTTAACCACTTGACGTCAACTAATTTTTAAGTTCATGTCTACATCATCCTAAAATTCTTAATTTTTTTTAAAAAAATAAAATTTTAATTTTAAGGAATCTCTCAATTGTTAATTGTTATTGCCGCAAACCTTTTTTTCTGTCCTAATCAATCTACTTTCTTAACTGTTATTAGATTCTCATTTTGTGAACCATATTTATTCTGTGTTTATTTTATGTGAAAACTATATAAAAATTTAAAAATTATTAATTTATAATTTATATTAATATGATAATATGAACAAATTTTTTTATTTTATTAAAATTTTAATTTATGTAATTATTCATGATTAAAATTTTTATATATAAATATGTTTATTTTCAAATCAAAATATTATCAAATTAATTAACGAATTCATTTTTCACCAAAAAAAAAGATTGAAAAAGAAAGAAGAGGCGGAAAAAGAAAAGAAAACCTATACCACAAGACTTAAACAGGGATCCGACCGACACGTCAACACCAAGGAAACAATGGGTAGTTAAGTAATTTATTATTCCAGCAGCGAAAGATCAAGGGTGTTTTGGTAAGAATAAAAAACAGCCAAAAACTGGGGGGATCAATCATGGTCTGCGAAGCTCTGAAATTCAACTGTTTATGGTCCTTTCTTTAAGCGTCATATGAGCAAAAAAAAGAAGAAGCAATCTTCTTCTGTTTTTGTTTATTTTCCTTCGAGTTTTTTATTTCTTTCCTTACTTTTATTTTTAAAGGGCTGTCAGGTTCACACCAGAATTTGATTCCTAGCTTTTCTTGGTGGATTTGCATTCCAAGAAAAGTAAGCATTTTTTTAAGTTTTCGATTTTCACCTTTTTAAGTTGAATCTTGAGGAATAGTTTCGAGTGAAGTTAATTGTAATCACGGTTCCAGTTCCGATTCTGATCTCATTTTGGAATTAATTTCGTGGAAAATGGCGAAGCGTGGATATAAGCTGCGTATCCTTGAGCTTAATTCTTGTTCTTGTTTCTTTTTGTTTTTCTTAGTATTATTGAAATGTTTAGCTTGAATTAGCTGCTTTCGAGGAAATTTATTTAAGTTCTGAAGTGAATTCTTAGCTTATTTTGCATTTTTATTGTGAGTTTCAGCTCAAATTTGTTTTCTCTTTCTTTTTTAATTTTATTTTTTTTATTGATTGACTCAGATCGTGTTTGCTACTTTGTGTTTGCTAGCTAACTAGCTAAAATAGAGCAAAAGGGAAAAAGACTGAAGTCTAAAGTCTTGGTTCTAGTGGAAATTTTGAAGCTTTTATAAAGATTTATTCTTTAACAGATAATGCTAGTCTGAGCTCAACTAATCTAAAGTTGAAGAGAAATTTCTGAAAATGTTTGCTTCGTTTATCTAAATATGAAAACTGAAAGGCTCTTTGGGGGCATCTTTATTTGTTTGTTTACTTAAGTCCTTCCCTGACAAAATGAATTTAGAGGAATTTGTGGCGCATACTGCGAATGTGAATTGTCTAAGTATGGGGAAAAAGACATGTAGGCTTCTTATTACAGGCGGAGATGATCATAAAGTCAATGTTTGGGGGATTGGAAAATCCAGTTCTTTAATGGTAAGTTTTATATGCTTCTCTGTTACTAAGATTCTTGCCGAGTTTAACTTTTGGATGGTTTTTCTTATGCGGTAATCGTTTTCATCCCTTGAATTCACATTTTGGATCAATAGATGCAACAAGAATAAGGATGATGCTGTGTATTGGATAAAAGAATAAGAATATCCCTATGTGTTAATGTGCAGAGTCTCTGTGGTCATACTAGTCCGGTGGAATCTTTAGCTTTTGATTCGGCAGAGGTCTTGGTGCTTGCTGGAGCATCTACAGGTGTGATAAAGCTCTGGGATCTGGAAGAAACAAAGAGTAAGTCTTTGATTTCTCCTCAGAGAATCATGTTAAGAGCCCCATTGAAATTGCCTTTTATAATGTTCTCTATCAGTTGGATGTCAAATGATAAAAATATTTTGGTAGGAGCCTGTTAGGCGAAGCCTGCTACCAAATAACATATATAATGAATGTAGTATAGGATCATCAGCTTTTATACCCAATTGAAATTGGATAATAATTAACTTGTAAAATGCTTGATGTTGTTCTTGAAGTGTAGTGGTTCGTGGACTTACTGGACACAGATCTAATTGCACTGCTATGGAATTCCATCCATTTGGTGAGTTCTTTGCATCTGGTTCCATGGACACAAATCTAAAATTATGGGATATCAGAAAAAAGGGATGCATTCACACGTACAAGGGCCATACTCGAGGCATTAGTACGATTAGATTCACTCCTGATGGCCGCTGGGTAGTTTCTGGTGGATTTGATAATGTTATAAAGGTAATTAGATACCGCGTCATCACCTGCAGTCAATAACATCAATTCTATTTATCTTGACAATTTATCTTGTTACTGCTGAATAGGTGTGGGATCTTACTGCTGGAAAACTCTTAAATGAGTTTAAGTTTCACGAGGGATATATTAGCTGCATAGACTTCCACCCTCTTGAGTTTCTCCTGGTCACAGGTGAGATTTGAGTAGGAGTCAGAGAGTTTATCATAGTTGCTGTTGCTTTTTTCTGTATTACTTGTCATTGATATGCAACCAAAATTTTCAGGTTCTACGGACGGAACTGTGAAATTCTGGGATTTAGAAACTTTTGAACTAATTGGATCTTCCAGACCTGAGGTATATAAGCTTATGTGTCTCCTAATTACAACCATAAAAGTTTGCTCCACTGCTCCTCCCCTTCCGTTGGCTGAAGAATCACATTTTTTGTAACAACCAGTCATTTACTTTATTTGTTCATTTGGAGGGAGGAGTGGAAAGAAGTTGTGCAATGGTTTTGACTTCTCTTTTTCTTTTAAAAGAGAAAAAAAAATTTTTCCCTTCCCAACAAGTAGTGCTGTGTGGAATGCTAGGAAAATTTATTTTATTCTACTCTTCGCTTAAGCTAATGTTTCTGTATTGGAGGCATATTATATAAATAAGTTATTTTGGCATGATCCTGAAAATTTCCTACAAAAAATTTAACACAGTTCTGGTATATGTTTAAGTGTCCTGTTTTTATACCCAAGTTTGAGAAACATATTCTTTAACTTAAAAGGAAAAAAAAGTAAATAAAAACTTCCTTTATTGATAATAAACTTTGTCCATCATACTTATATAAAATGTTTATGCTCTTCCTTTTCAGGCCACAGCGTTTCGCTCAATTACCTTTCATCGTGATGGAAAAGTCCTGTTCTGTGGATCGGACGTTGGTTTGAAGGTTTGAACCTTCCATTGTTAAACTTTTTGATTCTATCTGAATTAAAAAACAAACTTCTGAATTTCCATTGTCATAATTGTAGGTTTATTCATGGGAGCCCGTAGTTTGTCATGACTCTATTGATTTGGGATGGTCAACACTTGGTGACCTCGGCATCAATGAAAGCAAACTCTTGGGTTGCTCATACTATGGAAATTCTGTTGGAGTTTGGGTAGCAGATGTAGCGGTATTTACAATTATCCTTTTCTATCACATTCCCTTTAAGTTTGTCAATTTTGAACTTTTGCTCTTTAAAATCTGAACCTGAATGAAAATTTACTGGTTTTAACTTTCTTCTTAAAACCTTGTTTACACATGTCTCAGCATATTGAGCCATATGGACAAAATGACTGCGCACAAAAGAAATTTAATCCTGAAGAAAGTTATTCTTCGGAGAAAGCAGGGAGTGGCATGAGGTCAACTTTGGGATCATGGTCCTTGTTTCCTGATTATGAGACCAAGGAAATAAAGAACATATATGTTGACAGTAAGTTCTCTTTTCAGTTGTTTTATTCTTCGAACTGGTTGGTCTACCTATTTTTACTCTGTTGGCATGGTCAATGTCCATGCCTGTGGAGCTTGACTGCTCCACTGGTGACCCAAATAAATGTGAAGAGGCTTAATTTGGAAATGTAAAATTTTTTTTTTCAACTTCTAATTTCTTACGCTATATTTTGTCTGACATGATGCTCCCCATTCTGTGAAAAGCTGCTGGCAGTAATCCCATTGCTACAAAGAAAGATGGCTCTTTGCATTCTACAGAAGTGGTACTCCCGTTGGATGCTGGTGAAATAGGCAGTCTGGCAGCTGAGAAGCAGAGTCCTGGAACAGGAGTTAATGCTAACTCTAATGAACAATTGGGTAACAAGTCTTTTGCCACACCTACTGTTGTTCCACGGGACAATCATGTTGGGAAAGTCTCAATTGGTTCTGGAAAAGAATCTATCACCTTTTCAAAGACAAAACCGGGCATGTTGCTCAAACCAGTTCATGTTAGAAGACCGTCAGTCAACAAGTTTGAGGTTGAAAAGCTATCAACTGCAGTTGAATCAGGAGCTCTTTTCAATATAAAAAGTGGGTTAGACAGTGCAATGGATCTGAATTCTCAAACCAGTCTTGTATCAGAGGATGGAGCTAGAAAATCTTGTGATGAAAAGAATTCAAACATCAAGAGTGTTATAGAGGAATCTGAAAAGATGTTATCCTCACAGAAACCTCCTAATCAAGAAACTTGTAAGTTTTATTGTACACCATGTTATCATTTCTTCCTAACTCAGTTATGGTTATACGTTTGTGTGTAATTCTATTTCCTTTTTGTCTATCTTGTGATAATCTGAGGCATATTTATTTATTCTGTAGTTGTTAATGATTAGTGTTTGGTTTTTTGTTATCATTTTCAGGTAATGAATCCCTCAATTGTAACAAAGACTCAAACTCTGTCAAATTTGTGAATGGAGGTTTGCTCTTTCTTTCCTGCTAAATCTTCTAAAAGACATAAAACTGGAAGTATTTTGATCCATAGAAATTTCTCCCTTGGCAGTGGCTGTTGTTCGAGGGAGAACACGCTCACTGGTTGAGAGGTTTGAACGAAGAGAGAGATTAAACAGTAGTGATGATCCGGCAACTAACTGTACACCTGCTGTACCTGAAACAGATAAAACACCAGCCATAATGGTAAGCTTAAGTGTATCTTTTCTCCAAGTTTCATATTTTAATTTTTACACAATCTAGATATTAGAAAGAGCTGTCTAAACCAAGTTGGACAGACTTTCATGTGCATATACGTCCGCATTTTTGTGAGTGAATTAAATTTATTTCTCATGTTTGAACCTGACAGAAAGGAGAGACACAAATCTCTAAAGCACAACCAATCTTTGCCAATGATGGAAATTGTGCTGTAAGTCCAATTTCTAGTAAGGAATCAGCTTCTGGCTGTGAGGGAGGCATTACTGGAAGTCAGATTCCTACAAGGGAATCAACCCCCACTTCTGATGGGATCATTATGGAGATCAAATTTCTAGAAGGGAATTAACCTTCACCCGAGATAGGATAATTGCTGGAAACCAAAATTCTAGGAAGGAATCAACCTTTACCCCTGATAGGATGATTACCGGAAACCAAAGTTCTAGAAAGGAATCAACCTTCACCCCTGATAGGATCATTACTGTAAATCAAATTTCTAGAAGGGAATCAAGCTCCGCATCTAGTGGCACCATTACTGGAAATCAAATTTCTAGAAGGGAATCAACCTCTGCTTCTGATGGGATCATTAGTAATAAAAACCAAATTACTAGAAGCGAATCAACTTCCATTTCCAATGGGATTATTTCTAGAAATCAACTTTCTAGACGAGAAGCAACCTCTGCTAATGATAGGAGTGGACCAAATGTAACAATTCCTCAAAATCAAATTTCTAGGAGGGGATTGAGTTCTGCTAATGATGGGAACGTTGCTATTATTGAAAGCCAAATTTCAAAGGGAGAATCCGTCTCTGCTAATGATGGGAACATAACTGAAAGTCTGATGCAAACACATGATATATTCTTGAGCACTCTTCGGTCACGCTTGACAAAGTTACAGGTAAGTTTTGCTGTCTGTTTCTGGATATAATTGGTGGATGCATTGTGGCCATTGCTTTTTTCTTTTCGGGAATTACAATACCTTTAGGCAAAGACATATTGATACTTGCATAAACAGTAGAGTGCAGAATATTATATTAGTATTATGGCTTATAACATGTCCATGTCATCTAGACATCTGTGACGGCTGGCAGACTTTTCTTTTAGTGAAAAGAAAGCAATTTAAATTTAGTAAAAAGAAAATGGGAAAAGATATCTCCATCATTCATGTTCCCCTTTTCCTCTTACGTGATATTTTCTTGCGTTCTTTGGTTGGATTTCTTAATTGATTTTGTGTTGAACTTGTAGGTGGTGCGGCACTTTTGGGGAAAGAATGACATGAAAGGGGCGATCAATGCCGTGCAGAAGCTACCAGATCATTCTGTGGGTATTTATGGGAAGATTTCATGTGTGTTGCTTTATTCTGTTTTTAATGATGGTTACAAGTAGTAACAGAGGCTTGTCATGCACATTCTTTCTTGCTTAGACTCAGTTACTTCTGGTGCAGGTACAAGCTGATGTAATCAGTGTTCTCATGGAAAAAATGGAGATTCTCACCTTAGATCTGTTTTCCGTCCTGCTTCCCGTGCTTATGGGCTTATTAGATAGCAAAATAGAAAGGTAATTTTCAAAACAAAGTTTTCCTCTTGATATTGCAAGATATTGATCTAGAGATTTACTCCATCCATTGCTCTCAAAACCAAACTTTTCATCTCTTGAAAAATAAAATATTTGAGGGTGTTTCAAGGCATCAAACTCCATATGGGCATGTAGGTGCAAATTTGATGTAGGTTATTCTTTATTTTTCAACATTTAAACAATTTGACTTTCTACCTATAATGCTAATACTGATTTTTTGGGCTTGTGATATGAATATATAGGCATGTAAATGTCTCATTGGAGATGCTCCTGAAGCTTGTAGCAGTTTTTGGTCCAATGATACGCTCAACTGTTTCAGCCCCACGTGGTGTTGGTGTTGATCTTCACGCTGAGCAGAGGTTCCGCCTTTTATTTTCTTAACTATTATTATGGATTTGATGAAACCACTATGAACTAATTGTTTTTCAAAATTTGAACGCAGGCGAGAATGCTGCAATCAGTGTTTTTTGCAGCTGCAAAAGATTCAAAAGCTTCTTCCACCACTTGTAAGGTGAGCAGTTCTTCGAGTAATTGCAAGCTGACATTATAATAACAAATCAATATCCTTAGCGACACCTTGCATATCATGATGTTTATAAGCTTTGAAAATCAACTGAATAAGGCCTCAGTAGCCTAAATAGGTTTCCTAGTTGAGTGCACAGCCAACATGATAAGTTTCTTTTCCTTGTATTATTACAGGAGAGGTGGTATTATTGCAAGATGTGCAGAGGAACTGAATCTAGTTCTTCAAGAATGACGATGAATGCCGCCATCTAAATCATCTGTTGCTGAAGCATGAAGAATATGGCTGGACTGACAGCCTGACACCACTTAAAAAGATTCAAGTGCCATAGATTTCCTCGGATACACAATTTTGTCTTGCCACCATACTATATTTTGTTCTGCCAGTCGACACCGGACTGCTAGCTTGAGTAAGTATCATTGCTTGCTAGTACCATTATATCTTGAAGATGGAAGAAACCAAGCCAGCTTGTTAATCTCAATATTTCTGGTACTCCACGGAAATTCCCTTGTCATTCTTTTGTAATCTCTTTGTTAAATATGTTTGTAAACATGTGCCAATGCCAATACACTCTTCAGCTATAATATTCAAATGAAATACATCCTTTTCTGCTTCTCTTGTCTTGCTTAATATATTATTATTATTTCTCTTTGAATTTGTGGATAGAACCTTACAGATTTGGCAGTTGCAAGGCTAACACCGGCAAAATCAAAGAGCCAGAAAGGCCAAGAATCTTACCTGTCATGGCGGCACAAGTGGCATGCAAAATGCCATGTGGCAGCCAAGCATAAGCAAGTAAGCATCTATTTGTCTTAATTCCATGTTTCACCACATTTATTAGGCATTAGCATCTTCTAGCCGCAGGAACAACCCAATAAGCAAAGCCATACACGTGTCTTTTCAAAGGGTCCTCTCCATTTCTGAACCATGAAAGCCACTCATCATTTTCTTTGCTCCTGTAATTTACAAGTTCTTACATTCTTCTAAATTTTGCTAGAACTTTAAAAATACATGTTAATTAATTATTTTGATCAGTGATATTAATAGATTCGATAATTTTAAACATAATATAATAAAATGATAAGAAAATGATATGAATTCAAATTTTAAAATATATATAAATTTGAAAATATTAAAAAATTTGTTTCGTATTCGATATGTTGATACGAATTATAACAAAATAATTCGATAATTTTAAATATAATATAATAAAATGATAAGAATACAAATTTTAAAATATATATAAATTTGAAAATGTCAAAAAATTTGTTTCGTATTCGATATGTTGATACGAATTATAACAAAATAATTTTTGTGTTTTATACATATTTGACTTTGATGCAAAGCAAACTTCACATAATACACGAATTGTCAGGTGAAATTCTATTCTTCGACATTAATTGTCATTTTTCAAGTTTGAATTTTAATATATCTTTGACTAAAAGAATTTTAGGATGAAACATTGATTTGCCAAAAGAACATGGAAAAATTCTGTTTCTATCCCCTTTTTTACTCTTTATACCACACTACAAAATAAAAATAAAACCTTGCCTCAATCATTTATCATTTTAACCCTATGATAAAGTTGTTCGTACAAGTCAAATTGCACAAAAATACTCTATCTGTGTAAGGGAACTTGCGCAGAAATAAGCTTCCTACGCAAGTTGGTTGCGTTGGGATAAGCTATTTGTGCAAAAAGCTTGCGTGGGAAGCACATCTTAGCGCAAGTCACCTTGCGTTAAGACAATTTTCTCGCACACTCTGTCCCGCTCAAGGAGACTTGCGCTCACCTTGGATCTTTGCAGAAAATGATTTGCTCTTAGCTGGGATCTCCGCACCAGACAACTTGTGTGTCAATCTCTTCCTAGAGATAACGTTTGATAGGTTTTTGCACAAGAAATTTTTTGCAAGAAAAATAGCTTTGCAAAGAAACATTTGTCACTGCGCAATGTGCAAGGAATTTTGTGAAATGTTTTTGCGCAAACTCTTTTTGCACAAAAGAACAAATGTTCCTGGAGTTTTGCAGGAGCACTGCAAGAGTGCAAGAGTAATTGTTCTATGCAGGAACCTATCAAGCAATTTTTTTTTTAAACTATTATTTTTACTTATATATACATCATTAACAACGAAAGACTAATAATACAAGGATCTGGAATTGAGAGCAGTCATTGGAGATGGAAACCAATGAAGATGAGGGAGAATGGAGATTTATGCGTAAATTGATTTGCGCTAGGAGGAGATTCATGTGCAAGTTGCCTTGCGCAAATTCCAGTTGAGCGCAAATCATCTTCTACAAAGGTCCACGTGAGCACAAGTCTCTTTTTGTCGGACAGAGCTGGCCAGAAAATTGTCTTAGCGCAAGGTGTCTTGCATTGGGATGCTTTCTCATGTAAGTTTCTTGTCGAATAACTTAGCCAAGTGCAAGCCAACTTGAGCAAAAGCTTATTTTTGCAAGTTCTCCCGCACAATAAAGTGTTTTTGTGTAAGTTGAGTTACGAGGACAACTTTATCGTAGGGTTAAAATGATAATGACTGATAAGTTTAATTTTTTTTTGATAGTGTGATATAAAGAACAAAAAAAGGAGTAAAATTAGAATTTTTCATGGACATGAGAGTAGCACAACCCAACAAGCAAAAAGAGATGTTTATTTTGTGTAATGTTTTTCAATGCCAAACATCATCTGTAATAATTCTCCATTCCTGTATTGATCCATTCGGAACATGTACCCTTTCTTTAACCACTGTATGATTAAGACAGCGAATGATTCATTAATCAGAGTTTGGTAGTGATGTTGAAACAAATACGTTAGACGAAATGTCCAAGAAAATTCACAGTGATTGTTTGGTCATTGGGAAAGTTATGAAGTCAACTGACTGAACACAAAAACATATTAAAAGGAAAAAAAAGACTGTACAGTCAAACATCAGTTTCACACTTTCACGTGGTTTCTATAGGGAAAAATCAGGAAGATTTCCAACGGCATTTTCTTTTTCTTTTTTTTTTTATCTGAAAAGGAGCATTAAATAAATGCAAAACAGAAGCCGTAGTTCCGACAGCATTTTCTTCTTACATACTAAATCTATGTACAAGTTAAAAATTTACTTTAAAAGAGAAAAAAAAAAAAAGGGAAAAAAAAAGGTGAGGAGAGGTGTCATATCATATTCTATGCTTCTTTTCTAGGCCATTAAAACAATGCTTTTTGAAGGATGATGACAAGTCTAAATTCTTGTAAGATTTTTAGGTAGCTTAATTTTATAATTAACCATTTGAGATAATTAAATTAATTGACAGTTTAGTACATTTCTTTTAATTTAATGGCATTCCTATCCTTCCTATCCTTCCATAGTCCATATTAACATAATTATGGTATTGCTACTTCTAAATTTCTTGGTAGGCCTTATTTTTTGTATCTTCGTTAAATTAAAAAAAAAACTTTACTACTTGCAAATCTGTTAACAAGAGAAAGTTATAATTAATTGAAAAAAAAGAGTTCTATTTAATATGTAAATAAATATTTTTTATTTTTCTTAAATATAAATAGCTATTTTACCATATCCACAATTCTCCTCTCATATTTTTAGTACTTACACGTATAAAAACTGTTCCATCCAATAAATTTTACACTCTCAACTTTTACAAATATGAAATTTATGCTAATTAATATTATTTAGCACTACTGATAAGTTATTAATTCGATAATTTTAAAATCTATTTCAAATTAAGAGTAATATTGAAATCGATTTTTAGAATTTTAAATTTTAAATTTCAAATTTCAAATTTCAAATTTAAATTAAAATTGATTTTAGAACGAAAATAATGCTGAAATCGATTTTAGAATTAAATTTGAATTCGGATTTTAATAGTAATTTAAAATAAAAAAAATCTAATAATAAATCCTTATTAAGGAAGGAGTTGATGGTCATATGGAAAAAACACAACGGATGTGGAGACAAGTAGGTGAATCCAGCGTGTCCGCAAACAATAAAGGTAAAAGAAAAGACAGCGCCGCTGTTTAACCAAAGCAAAAATATAATATTGTAATAATAAATAAAAAAAAACAAATTCAGAAAAACAAAATCAAAATTTCATTTCCCTTAAATTAGAAAAAGAAGAAGTCTTTTGATTGTTCATGTTCCTCGCTCTAAAAAATATATAATCTTTTAATTCTTTCCTAAAAAAAATCGTCTTTGAAATCTTTCTCTCTCTTCAACTCTTCTACATTAATCCATAAAATCTCTTTAATTTCCGTACTGTTTTCTTTCTCTTTTCTATCTCTCTCTGTCTATTTACTATTTTCCCTCACCATTAAAAATCGAAACTTTTTTACTCTTTTAAACGAATTTCAAAAAAAAAAAAGAACCACTCGTCGTCTCCTTAAAAAGCGCTTTTTGTTTTTGTTTTTGGGAATTTTTTTTTTTTGCGAGGGTGGTGTTGGCCAACGTGCGCCGAAGAGAAAGGCGGTTGCTTTAATCTTAATTTAATTTTTCCGGTGGTGGGTCGTTGTTGATCTTGCTATTGAAGTAATCCTGGCAGTACAAGTGGACATGGGAACGGAACTGATGTCGGGGAGGTGGGGAACGTGGGAGGAGCTTTTGTTGGGTGGGGCGGTTCTCCGCCACGGTACCCGAGATTGGAACCTTGTCGCCTCGGAGCTCCGGACCCGAACCGTTTCTCCTTTTGCTTTCACTCCCGAGGTTATTAGCCAATAATTTCTTTAATTCCATTCATGAAAATCTTTTGATTTTATCGAATTTTTTGATGAGGTATTATTTTTTCACTTTTTTGCTATAATTTTTTTTATTTCTTTCTTTCTTTCTTTCTTTCGTTTATCAATTGGTTATTTATTTATTAATTTATTTTTAGTATTAAAGAAATGGGAATGTATGAAGACAGCGACACGAACGGGGGGGAGTTCGTTACATTTTATGTGGCAAACACGTCTTGACTTTGACAAACGTGATGTTCAATTTGCATGATCTTGTTTTTTTATTGTAGTTTGTAATTAATTTTTGTAAATGAAGATTTGGTCATTGGTCAATGTCAATGATGGCTTGCTTGGCTAATGGGGTAAGAAAGTTCTTGTCACGTGATATCCACGTGACTAATAAGGATTAGCGCATGGAGTTGAAATTTGGTTAGTTTGTGATCTTCAGGCTGGTTTCATAGTAATGATGTTCAGGACTGAGGAGGAGTATCCAATTAAAAGCTAATTATGGCAACTACTATTGGCATCCATTAATGTTACTGTTTTAGCTTCAACTAATGCTTTTGATTTTGGGAGATGGGATTGAGGTTGCTTAATCTCGAACTTAAGCTTTACATTATGTCAGAACTTTTCTTTAATTACTCAGTCAGGAAGCTGTTTGCAGCTTCAACTAATGCTTAATTTTGTTAGGGGCATGATGCATCACAAGCTACTTCTTAAAACCATGGAACTTAAAAGTTTGCTACAATCTAAGCTTGTCGTAATGTTTGATAAGAAATATTTCATGGTTCGAATCCTGCCTCCCTCTTGAACATCCTCTTGTATACAAACGAATAAAAAAAAAAAGAACTTTAAAAGTTGGTGGTTTTGAACCAGTCAAGGGATGTAGTTTGGTTTACGGAACATTTATATACTCTCTTTATCACTATTCCAATTTGTTTATTGTGAATTCTTGGAGTTGCTGTGAATAATGTTTCAAAGGCATTGGTGTGATTGATTTTCCTTATGATTCAACTATATGATTAAGGATGTGTGTTTTGTTGAATTAAGTTGAACTACTCATTGTTCATGCATGATGGAGTACTAGAATAATACTGAAGCTGTAATGCAGTCTATTAAGTTATTTGTCAAAATGCTTATTTTTTTTTCATAAATTTCATCTGCTGAAGTTGGCATCTGAATGCAGGTTTGTAAAGCTAAGTATGAGGATTTGCAACGACGTTACTCAGGTTGCAAGTGGGTAATCCTGTCCCAAGTTTGTTCACATGTTTGCATAATTGCATTCTGATGTATGGTGCTTTATTAACATTTGCAATACATTTCCTTCTTAGAACTTGGTTTGAGGAGTTACGTAAACAACGAATGGCAGAGCTGAGGCAAGCTTTAGAGCAATCTGAAGATTCAATTGGGTGAGTAATGTGCCGTTTTCCAGCAAGATGTAGTTTCAGCACATTTATTCTTCTCAGGCAAATGTATTATACTACTACTGATGTTAGTCTTGTTCCTACACACTTATTTGTAATCCGTCAATGGATTTAGCTGTTGGTGTAACAAAATTCCAAATTCCAAATTCCTTAAGAAGATTTTCTGGTTTTAAACTATATATATAGCTTGGATTCTCAGGTACCCTTCAAAGGTTGCTTGCCAAAGTAGTAACAGAGAACGCTAAGACCCAGTTAATAGTTGTGGAAGAGTCCTAACATCTTCTGTTTGCGTAATAGTTTGAACTTAGTGAAAATATACTTCAAGTGAGTTTCAGGATTTAATTAAGTTTAAGCTTCAGAAGTATACAAGCACGTGGACCTGCATTTTGTTTTTTATAATAAGGAGACATGCAAACTTACGAATTCGGTCTTGGTTTCTTTGGATTTTTTACATTCTAAAGCTTTCATCCTTGCTTTTATGTTACACTGGACTCATTCTAGTCCTTCTCAGGTCACTGGAATCAAAGCTTGAAACTTTAAAGGCTGAGAATAGAGATGATTCACGGGTTGATTATGATTCCAGTCAGACAGAATCAGCCCTCCCATGCCATAAATCTGAGGGAGTTGAATTTTCCAGTAAGGATATATATAAGGATGGCCTCTCTGCTGGTAGTTTCACGCAGGAAGCTGAGACAAAATGGGCACCTGATTGTCAGACTCCGGCTGCAGTGCCTGCTGAAGAGATCAATTTCAAGCCAGGAGGTTCACTGACCTCCAAAAGGGAGAAACTTTCAAGCATTGATAAGTTGGCAAATACTTTTTGTGGAGGACAGCTGCAGAGTTTAAGGAAGAGGAGGGGGAAGAGAAAGAGGAAAGATTGCAGTAAAGATGCCAAAGAAGGGAGTGTCGGAGAAAGTGAGTTTCGAGGCCCCGCTTATTTTGCAAGTGCCTCACGGTGCAAAGAAACTTCAGCTAGCAATTCTGCTCAGATTGCTAGATCTTCAGGTGTTGAGGATCAGTGCAGAGGTTCAAGCAAAGAAGGGATTGATGATATAATGGGAATATTCAGTTCTGTAGCAGAAAATGACTGTGCTTCTGTTTTTCGACGAAGACTTGATAGCCAGGTAAGGACAATACTCTCAGTTTAGTTTGTTAATGATGTCAATAAATTTTTTAATCTGCTCTTCAGTTACACCAAGCTTTGGCCTTCGACTTCGATCAGTTGAATCAAGGCTTTATGTTGATAAATGGATATCTCAGCATTGTTCTTTTCTCGAACACAGAAGCGAGGAAGATACAAGAAAATGATTCTGCGGCACATGGATTTTGACACCATAAGATCAAGAATAGCCAGTAATTCCATCATGTCTGTCAGAGAACTCTTTCGTGATATGTTATTAATTGCCAACAATGCCTTGGTTTTTTATTCCAAGAATACACGTGAATACAAGTCTGCACTACTTCTGAGACATGTTGTCACTGCAACTTTGCAACAACATTTCAAGGAGTATGGAAGTAAGGTTCCTGTCACCACCTTTACCTCTACCAGACCTCGGCATAAACCTCCTGCAAAGCCTCGAAGCATTCGCCCTGGTAATCCCAAACTGCCAGGAAACACAGCCAACGGTAGGAATCCTGAGGTTGGGAATTCTCAGGGAAGTAAAAAGGCACCTAGTGCAGATTCTCCTCCATCAGTGGAATCCTTAGCAGTGACAAAGAAGGGTTCAGCTCGGCCGAGAAAAGTTGGCCAAGGATGTGCTAGTCAGAAGTCCGAAAGTCCAGCCAAAGGAAGAAAGAAAACTCGAGTCCGGTGATCATGTTGTACAATGTATATTGATCTTTTTGTCTTTAATTGTAAAAAATTGTTGTAGCTCAATGTCCTAAATGTTGAAAGGTGTCTATAGTTGCAGAACTGCATTGTAAGTTGTAACACTAACATTAATCAGTGAAAGAAGAAAATGAGAAAAGAAAAAAAAGGAAACCCTTTTTGATGTACAAGTTTTCTTGTTGTGGATAACAATGCCCGAACCAACTAGTCACTGATTCCTAGCCTTCAGCTTACATTACCATGAGCTCTATGACTGTCCTATTTGAAGATCTACAGCATTGAACCTATTAGATTCACAGGCTTGAGGGATGGCTACTGCATTTCAAGTTACTGCAACAGAACCTTGGCTCATTGGGCTAGTCATTCAAATGTTAAGAGTTAGACTGGGTTGAATAGAACACTATCACTGTTAGCTCAATGAGAAACTCACCTAAACTGTAGGTCCGCTTTGATTTTTTTATAGGATAGAAAGTAGTTGCATATACTTTTAACAAAGTATACCCAACCACCTTGTTATAACTTTTAATTGTTATGAAAAAGTTTTAGCAACAATAAATTTGTATTTTACAACAATTTTAAGTGTTGCAAAAAGCCTTCTTTTTTTTCTAATAGTGGAGGGAGAGTTTACCTGCTAATAGTAATAATATTTAGAATTGTAGCCTAAAACAATGATAAGCAGAAGCAACTCAAGAAACGCATATCCCATGGGCCATTCCCACAAATCATTGGATCGCATATAAAATTCTGAGGTATGGCCATCAATCATGGCCCAACTTAATAAAAACAAAAGAATGGGTTTTTGGAATTATACTGCATGGCTTGGGGCAGAGGAATTTTCATTGAGTTAATCTTGACTTGGTCGTCTATGCTAAATCTGCTCGGTTGTTGGTTAGCCCCTTTTACTGGGATAAGCAATGGTTTTAACCACTTTAATGAAACAAAATCACTTATTTTTCAAGCAACTTCCCCAGCCACTCTCTTCTTTCGTCACATCATCATCGACTCCTAAAGCACAACTCAAGGTATACTTCAAAGCCAAACCATGCCAAATATTCATGAGTTAAGCAACACCAACCAATTCCATTATAAACAAGTAATTACTATGGTTGGGATTTGATTTTTTTTTTTGAATAAAAGTTTAAGAAAAAGAAAGGTTTCTTCATCTCTAAAGTTAAAATAAGCTGTCACTTTAAGATTTGCTGATTTATTGAATTTTCACTTACGAATTTTTTGAACTTAAAGTACTTTACACAAATATTCGAACCTTAACC
This sequence comes from Heritiera littoralis, assembly GCA_031772115.1. Taxonomy (NCBI): domain Eukaryota; kingdom Viridiplantae; phylum Streptophyta; class Magnoliopsida; order Malvales; family Malvaceae; genus Heritiera; species Heritiera littoralis. The sequence continues at coordinate 1,022,823 of JAPDPK010000026.1, read as the reverse complement.
ACTTAAACTAGTCTTCATTATGCCAATCTTTATTAGTGAGATTTGATTATTGATGTCTAGAAAAAATAAGATAAGCCAAAACTTGCTCACGGGATAAGATAATTTCTAAAACAGTGTAGTATACAATTGTTCATGAATCATGACTATTGCTATTTACGTCTATATTCTTTAATTACTTTTTGTTGTTTGCATCAAAGTAGTTAAATTTCTTGTCTTCATACTTAACCATGTTTCTATCAAGAATAAGCTTACCAATGGTTTGAGAATTCATAACATAAAATAATAGAATGCATTTCCCGTCCAAATATTAACACACCATTCTCGTATATATCGCATTAAAATCATATCATTTATAAGATTCTTTGATAGAACATTTCAGCTCGGTGAGAAATATTTTGTTTTATTAAAATACAAATTTGTTCATGTTTAGTTATTTGTACATCAACCGACTAGCATGTGCATACATAGCAACTGGTTATGAATCATGCATGGGTCATTAACTCTGTTTCAGATATATCCATTTGTTGTATTTAAAAAACTCCTTAGTGTGGATGGTGTACTGCTGCAAACAAGTTGAAGAAGAAATTTGGTAGGCAAGGCACTTACAGGAAGCTATCTTAAGAACAATAGTTTTCTCACACTGGTGCAAATGGTTCAGGAAATGTTGTTCTCAGGATACAATGCCTACTCCAAGAGAAATTCAATTGCACTTTGAGTTTCTCTCTTGAACTCACTTGAACCAAACTAAAGAAAAAAGAGTGCAAGAAGAGAATTTGATTTTGAGTGAAAGAATGTAGAAGATTATTTTAAATTCCATGAAAGTGAAAGTATTTATAGACTCAAAACGGTGTTATAAACACACTTTCATGATTAGACATCATTTGAATGAAGAATCATAACCTTTGGAAAGAAGAAACATGTCCGACGGACATGTTTTTTGAGTTTCCAGAATGGGAAGTCGGATGCCCGAGAAAGGGAGTCGACTTCCCTAGTGTTTTTTCAAAACAGAATGTAATTTTTCTTGGGGCAGTTGACTGCTCTTTTGGTTCAGAAAACGTTGTTCCCAGGATACAATGCCTACTCCAAGAGAAATTCAATTGCACTTTGAGTTTCTTTCTTAAACTCACTTGAACCAAACCAAAGAAAAAAGAGTGCAAGAAGAGAATTTGATTTTGAGTGAAAGAATGTAGAAGATTATTTTAAATTCCATGAAAGTGAAAGTATTTATAGACTCAAAACGGTGTTATAAACACCCTTTCATGATTAGACATTATTTGAATGAAGAATCATGACCTTTGGAAAGAAGAAACATGTCCAACAGACATGTTTTTTGAGTTTCCAGAATGGGAAGTCGGATGCCCGAGAAAGGGAGTCGACTGCTCTATACGTAACTCAAATTCTCATGCGAAAAATATTTCCAGAAAGCCCTGACACATAGAGCAGTTGACTAATCAAGTAATTTCTTCATTCCAACTCGTTTTTCATACTTTCAATTTCATTTTTCTTTAACATATATGCAAACTAAATGATTTTAAGATATAACTTTGGTAATATATACAACAATCCCCCACTTATTACTAAAGTATACAAATGTATGCAATTTATGCAATCCTAAGAAAGATGCAAGTTGGTTCTTATGTAAGGTGTATATCTAAAGGTGGCCAAGGCTTGAACCTTTAGATTGAATATGAAACTCTAGGAAACATATTCACCCCTTACATTGGTTTGTGAGTTCCTCAAATAGGGCAGCGCATTTTTGTCATGGGACTTCGCTTTTATCCTGTGTTAGCAAGTACTCTAGGATTAACCGGGAATCCATAAGAAGCGTCCTCTCACTTCTCTACTTGCATAGGAAGACTTATTAAGAGTGCATCACAACCTTCCTTTTTTACAAACACTCCACTCATAAGAGCTATAAGTCAATTATGGATTTTAATCCAACCAATCATTGTGATTAACAATGCATCTAGATATGGGATCTTATTAGGAATAGTCTTTAATTTAATTACCCCCACTATTCCAAGAAGTGATGCATTGGGAATATCATATATCTCATATATGAATTCCTTGGATGATTCATGATTGAATGCCTTTTGAACTGTCATACACAAAGATCATCAAATGAGGAGATTATCCTTTAAACCTAAAGGATCAATTTCCTAAGTGACATCAATGAGATAGAGTTGGCATCAATCAAGATCATCTCTAGTAACCGATAGTAATCCCATACCTCTCATAGTGTTAGCAATCTATTTACCCGATAAGGGTTTAGTTAGGGGATCCGCTAACATTTGTTTGATAGGTAATACCTTATCTACCTTTACAACAAATGATTGTTTCTCATAGCAATGTATTTGCTACTTTTAAACAATCTTTTGCTCTTAGTGTTGTTTCTCATACCAATCTAAAGTGATCTCATCATTTAAGATAAATAATCAACCACTTGTTGATTTTGAATTTCTCATCCAAATTCAAACTAATTTACATCATGATAGATTTAAAATCTATCTCCTTAAAATAAACATACCTCGTAATAGGAAGACTTTTGATTTGATCCTCTTTATTTGTCTTACCTTGTCTTCTTGTTTAGAATTCCTACCTTTCACTTGATGAATTTAAGTCTTCAACCACATCATCATTAAGGACAATACTTTCGTGCTTCTACTTGGAGATTTTCAGGCTTGTAGATTAGAGTATCAATATAACTCCTATAAAGATATTTTAATCACAAAAGAAAAGTTGCAACTAGTCCATATCTTCCTTTAGATTATAACCTTTGGTTATAATTATCTTCCTTTGAATTTTCTAATTCACCAATTGGTTTGACATAGAAAATTTCAAACTCACAATTGTAAGTCAAGTTAGAGGAAGATCTCATTGTAATTCTTAAAGGTGACTCATCATTCTCACTTTCACAAGAGAATTTTAGTAAACGTTTATAACCATATCATCACCCACATTAATTTGTTTCCAAATTAATCACCTTTGCTTAAATGATACACTTTTTAAGTGTTCATTTACATGATATGGACTTTGAAATCTTAACTCAAGATTTCTCAAAAAAAAAAATATGTTAGGAACACAAATCTCAAAAAAATATATAAATATTTAATCATGAATATGATTAAATTCATGATGCATAAATATCACAATATAATTCTTAAGTTTAATAATATATCACAATACCACAATGCATGTAAACTTCATGGTTTACAGCAATCATGCATCAATAACACATTCATGACTAAAACTATATTTAAATGTATTTCACTATTTTCATACTTATTAAATTAATGTTAGCATCATGCATGTTCACAATAAACATTCTAAAATAATTTTCAGAATAATCATATAATGACTAACAAAATTGTGAATCATAGCAATTTAAGTAAAATAAACACACATTATGCTAACTTATCAACTCTTCAAAAAATAATGAAACAATCTCATCTTACAAGTCATAACAGATTATCATAACTTTCCAATGTATATTATAATTACTATTACCACTAAATATATTTAGTAACCTTGATAATTCAGTCATAAAATTTTTGGTGTTTTTAACTAAATAAACACATCTTTTCATATTGTGTTGATTAATCAACCAATTCATATATTTTGAGTTCACATCTTTTGAACCTTAATAGTTATCATTGACAATTCTTAACAAATAAAAGATTTTTTTTAAAAAAAAAATAGACATTATGTGTTGATTCACACACCCATTCAAAATTGTTGTGATTTTTTCACACAATTTTTCATATGTTGTTTTTCAACATTTCATTTCCATTTTACATGAACATGATTCTTTGATCAAGTATCAAAATATAGCGAAATGAAAACTTAAATAATAACAATTCATATATTTATCTATCTATTCTTTTAAACTTCAGTCTATGATTTAAAAAATTATTTAAAAACACTATCAAGAATTAAATATTCAACACATATGAATATAGTTCATATTACTACCATCATATAAAGTAGTGCAATAAATGTTAATTGCGTACCTTGATATTCCAAAGAAAACATTTACTCTTCATGGCACTTACCAGTTTTCTTCTTTGATCTTGAATTATACTTACTCTTGTTTGAGTTCAAGATTTGAAGAAAAAGAAATTCGGAAGATGAACTTTCTATCATGCTTGATTATCTTTAATAATTTCTTCACTTCATCAACATGAGGCTTGAATGCAGAAGTCTCCATCTTGAAGTACTATTGTTCTTAAATTGTTGTACTTAGAAAAACTCCTTAGTGTGGATGGTGTACTACTGCAAACAAGTTGAAGAAGAAATTTGGTAGACAAGGCACTTCTAGGAAGCTATCTTAAGAACAATAGTTTCCCCATACTGGCGCAAATGGTTCAGGAAACGTTGTTCCTAGGATACAATGCCTACTCCAAGAGAAATTCAATTGCACTTTGAGTTTCTCTCTTGAACTCACTTGAACCAAACCAAAGAAAAAAGAGTGCAAGAAGAGAATTTGATTTTGAGTGAAAGAATGTAGAAGATTATTATTAAATTCCATGAAAGTGAAAGTATTTATAGACTCAAAACGGTGTTATAAATACCCTTTCATGATTAGACATCATTTGAAAGAAGAATCATGACTTTTGGAATGAAGAAACATGTCCAATGGACATGTTTTTTGAGTTTCTAGAATGGGAAGTCGGATGCCCGAGAAAGGAGTCGACTTCCCTAGTGTTTTTTCAAAACAGAATGTAATTTTTCTTGGGGTAATTGACTGCTCTTTAGGGCAGTCGACTGCCCTATATATAACTCAAATTCTCATGCGAAAAATATTTCTAGAAAGCCCCGACACATAGAGCAGTTGACTGCTCTTTTGGGCAGTTGACTAATCAAGTAATTTCTTCATTCCAACTCATTTTTCATACTTTCAATTTCATTTTTCTTTAACATATATGCAAACTAAATGATTTTAAGATATAACTTTGGTAATATATACAACACCATTGACAATGTATTGATGCTTCTCGTGATCACATCGGCTAGGGTTTCTCATTTTACATGGACATTTATTAAATTATATGTTGTCTCTTCTTTATTCCATATATTTGAATTTGATTTGATTAATAAGTAGTAATTGCTGTAAACTTTGGGCTAGGCTTGAGAGAGACGAGAAAATTCTACTATAAAGTCAAGTTTACTATAAAGTTAACCAATTTTATATCTATCGAAATCAAATTTACATAACCTATATCATATCTATCAAAATTAAATTTGCATTTATTTTTATATTAAAAGTATGTAAACTCACGAAAATAAATGTAAAACTAATTTTAATAAACATAAACATATCATAATAAGCATAATTACATGAAATTAAATATAAATTTAATATTAATAGACGTAAATATATGATATAAGCGTAAACATTGTAATTACATTTACAGTGAAATCGATTTTCCATAAAAATTTTCAGGAGGAGATGAGATCCATTGCTATGGAGAAACTTTAATGAATTCAGCAGTCGAGTTCTAGCCTGGTTGGAGGCACGTGTTAGACAAAAACCCTAGTCTTCCGTCGCACATATCTGACCCATGCTTTGCTTTTCTTCCAAGCTGTCGTGAAACTCAAGTCAACATGTTTTAGGTGTCTCGCAAACCTAAGCCATATCAAACTTAGAAACCACAACCACTCTCCACCTTCCCCAGCTACATTAAACAAAATCATACAACACTGCGAAAGATAGATTAATCTATGTCTTTTTCACCTTTATTTTTCTTTTACTTTGGAACTAGAATCATCAAAGATTCAAAAGTCAATTACTCCACTTTCACTAATTATCTAGAAGAACCCAAGGAGTGCTCTTAGCCCCAAATCTTGCAATTAATTTCTAAATTAGGCAATTTGGAGCCATGCCTATGAAAGGGTTGGTTTGATATATGCCATGAAACTAACCTAACCGAGTTTGCAATTTGATAAGAAAGAAATTATGAAGAATTTGTGGCATGAACGATCGTGTGATCCTAAACATTTTAATTTACACAATATTTTCACATGTATTTAAACTTTTTTTTAATTAAATTCAAGAATAAATAATACAGTAATGATTTTTTTTTTAAATTCATCCTGTTAATTACTAGTGCATCTAGATATTAATTAACATTTTTCTTTAACTAATATGGAGTAGATGCAACCAAAAAAAAACAAATATGCAGTAGTGGTGTGGTCAATGCATTTTTTTTGGTTACAGTGGCCAATGCATATTCGATTGTTGTATTTTTAATTAATTGTGTAGGCACTTATTTGTGTGTGACATAATTAAAAAAAGACCGTTTAATTAATGCCAAATCGCATATTCACCAGCCGCCTATCAAATCTCTACCTCAGCCATTTTAGCTTTCCCTGTGGATTAATTTAATAATGATAAAAATAGTAATAATAAAATGGTTAACATCATTTCCATTAGGGAAGCTGGTTAAATTTTGGTTTTTTTTGTTAACTATGATATTGATACGAAATATCAACCGTCGGCAATAGTGACTAATTACCGTTGGAAATTTTGAGCGCACACAAAGTGGATAGTCCTATTCCAACATAGTTTGCTCCATACCCAAGACCAAGAATCAAACCCTAGACACTTGGTTAAGGGGCGAGAGCCGCTATCACTCACGCCAACCAATGTTGGTTAAATTTTGGTTATTGTGTTATATTATATATATATAATATATGTGCAATTTCTTCTTTAAAAAACTACTATAAATTTCAAATTAAATGTGATAATCAACCTTAGATTCATAGCCTTTTTTTTTTTTAAAGATATATACTGGGGTTATGGAGTCACCATCTTTGGCTATCATCTGCTTATTGCAAATAAACTTTGCATGGGGGGAATTTTTTTCATGGATAACTCTTGATTTGGAAAGGTTTTTCTGATTTTGAAACTTTGAAAAGATTCCTGATCTAGTTGGTGTATTGTAAAGAAAGATTAGCTAGTTGATGTAGTTAGCTTAGCTTAGCTTAGCTTAGCTTAGATAGGGTAGGTTTTTTTTTTTTTTTTTTTGTTCTAAAGATAGGGTAGGTTTCATTCTATGATGTTCGACTTTCAACATTTCTTTAAATAAGGCCATAGACTAAGAATGTGATTGAAGGGTACTAGAATTGCCCATAAAAAAAGGTAAGGTTTTGCTTTGCCATCGTTCTAAGTTTTTTAAACAATGGAAGCTTTTGATTTTAAGAATAGAAGAAAGAACGTAAGTGTTTGGATTCAAATTTTAATTTTATAAAATTTATTACACTTTAAAAAATAAGATAAAATCATTTGAGTTAAACGAAATTTGAGCTTTAATATTATTGGAAATTATTTTTTAAGGAAATTATCTCAACTAATTGTATAGCGATCCTGTAGTAAAAAATATAACTTAAGGTAACCGGTAATTATCATATTTTTTACGTAAAGCATGCTTGTCTCATTATTGCTTTTCTTTTTCGTAGTTTTTACCATAACATAAACCATTCTGCGTCGGGCATGGTGAAATGCTCTTAATTCAAGTAAATCTCGAGAACATAGAAAAGAAAACTACATCTTTCACCCGTTACTCCGTATCCGTGACAGAAAAGGCAGGCCGGCGTGATAATCGTGCCAAAGCTGTCTTGTTTTGATTCGGGCGCCCTGTTCTTTCTGCGACTCCAACTGGAGACATCAAAGTTATTGGCTTACAGTTTGATGCCTTGTAACTCTGTTTTGTTTTCTCTTATTAATTGTTTCAGGTGGGTCCAATTTTGTTTGAATTACGGCCTTTTTTAAAAGAAAAATAAAAAAAAAATGGAAAGTGAAAATCCATGTGAGAAACAGGGGGAGATAGTGAAGTTAGTATAAGAAAATCTAAAAAGGGCTTCAGATTGAGTGAGACAGACGACGACACAGTTTGTTGCAGCTGTTGTTACGTGGAGTTGGAGGAGAGGCTGCTGTCGCTGGAAGGCTGCTCGATGCGGCGACGCCTCATATAAACCAAGCCAAACCAAACCAAACCAAACCAAACCAGAGGCCTGAAACTCTAAAACCCCTATGCAAAAGCAGAAAACAGAGGTCACCCAGATCTCCTTTCTTTTGTTCTTCAGCATACCCCTTTGAGGCGTGGCGTGGCGTGGCGTGGCTTTCGCTGCTTTCGTTCTCTCTGTTTTTGCTGATTCATTCCTTCAATTTGGTTTTGGTAAACTGGAGGACTCACTTTTGTCCAAAAGCTTTACTCTTTTCTAGCTTCAGCTTTGATCTATCAGCTCGCCTCCGTTTAATGTCTAAGGTCCCTTGTGCATTCTATTATCTTACCTTAGTTCTTTTTTTTTAATTTTAGCTTTTTACAATGGGGGTTGGATCAAGATCCGGTTTTTAAGAGGTTTTTTTTTTTTGTTTATACAGCTTCTTTTCTTCATTTCTTTCTGAACAATAATACTAATAGATAGTCTCTCAGCATAACGCCAAGCTCTGTCAAATTTGCTTTTGTTTTCTTAAGAAATTCGGGGAGTTGAAGCTTCTATAGAGATTGGTTTAGCTTCATTACTTTTCAATTTTCCCTTTTCACTTCAATGTTCTTTCTCTCTCTATTTTTCAATCTAAAAATCGAAACTTTACTCTTTACACTGATGATACTTTCATTTTGTTTTTAAATCTCAACCAGGAGCTCAAAACAGTTATAGCAACAGTCTTAGATCTAACAAATACTCAAAAAACTCTTCCTTTTCTGTTTTTTGGGAAGATTTTCTTCTCTAATTTCTCATTATAGGATCATTTCTTTCTTTCTTTTTTTCTTCTAACAGTTGTATTGAAATTTTAATGAGTGTAGGAAAAGTACTGGTTAATGTTAAATCTTTGTAACTTGGATTCTATTCTGTTCTGTTCTAGATTTTGTGGGTGTCGGTCTGATTTCCAAATTTAGAATGGCAATGTGAAGCTTGCTTTTTTTCTTTGAAATCTAGCCATTTTGATATCCTCACATGCACACGCACATGCTTCAACTTATTTAAACACCTCTTAGATTTCATGATTTAATGGCTCCAACTCTTTCATCTCTTCGCCTCCATCTCCATTTCTCAGGTTTTAATTTACTCTATCTCATTTTTGCAACTTCCAATTCCTTGTGTCAGTCGCTAAGGCAAAAAAAAAAACTGGATTTTTTTGCTATTATGATTTATAGTCTCTCAGTAGAAAATTTAGTAGCTTGTTAATTGTTACGTTTACATTGAAAAACTTTTTGATTTATCTGTTTTTTTACATGCAATTTCCTGCAGTTTGTCATGAGGGTAGTATAAAAGCTTTGGTTTCCTATGAAGACATTCAAATCATGGAATGCGCTTGTCAAGAAAAAAAATGCTTTATCTGACGGGGTTTGTTTTTCCTTTTAGTTCAAGTTTGAAGGCCTTGGATAATGGAAGTTTCTGTGGCATTTTGTTTTTAAAGCTTCTAACTGTCTGATGCTGTTGCAGGGAAACTGTGGATTTACAATGAAGCAGCTTCCATTTATGGGAGTTATTTGTACAGTTATGTTGTTCATTGTGTATAGAACCACAAATTATCAGTATCATGAGACAGAGGTATATCAACTCAACTTGTTCTCTAGATTTCACTGGTTTAGGAGATAAATTGGTTTTGTTATTCCTGGCCTTCTAATGGAAGAAAAAATGACCTCACCATGTGAGGCTTGCTGAAGCTATATTCTGATCTCTTTTAAATGCTTTTGTCTTCTTGTCAGATGGAAACAAAATTGCATCGTTTTGAAATAGTAAAGGTAAGCATGTTTATACTAGCATATGCCATGCCAAGTCAGCTTTTAGTTCCTTTTGCGGCCCGAGAGATTGTAGAATTGGAAACTTATTGCCTTGGTTTTCTTCAGACTATGTTTTAGTGTAAATTAATTCGTAATTCTTAATTCATAAAGTTCTCGCTTTGGTAATCTGCTTGGTTTCATTTCCCTCATTTGTTTTCTTGACTTCTGAGTTTCTTGACTTCTGAGTTGTTTATTGTGTTTGTGGCTAGGATTATCAACTGCCTTCTGGGAAATTGAAAAGTTTGCCTCGTGGCATCATGCAAGCTCATTCAGATTTGGAACTAAGGCCTCTATGGTCAAGGAGTAGTTCGCGGTCAAAGGTGAGATTCAAATCTTTTTGTATACGGGCATGAATTTGTACACTAAGATACGAATACAGCCACTTTCTTTATTGTTTTTGGTTCTTCTCTCCCCTTAGTTTTCTGTTTGAATGGATAAAGTAACAGATGATCTCAATGGGCTTTGACAGGTTTAATGAACATTATTATCTGCTGAATTTTTTTTGTTCTTGCAAAAAGATCAGATTGTTTACAGTTATTCATGACATTGGATGGGTATTTATTACAGGTTAATGTTACCACAAATAAGAACTTGCTGGCAATGCCAGTTGGTATCAAGCAAAAAGAAAATGTTGATGATGTTGTGCAAAAGGTATTGCATCGTGTTCTGTTGACTTTTAATTTGACAAACTGCACTTTGCCTAATTTTGTTGACTTCAGTTTCTTGCAGCAAATTTTTCCATTATTTTATTCCATTATGATGGCAATGTGGATGGATGGTGGGATCTCAATTGGGGTGACAAAACCATTCACGTAGTAGCTCATAACCAAACAAAGTGGTAAGACTCACTGCTGGTGAAAGTATTTCTTTTGTTCCATGTCTTGTGAAACATGTTGGTGGATGTGTATGCTTATAATAAAATTGTAGTATATATAAGCACATACTGCACATGGTGTAGGTTCTTACTGATGCACATACTTCTTGGATTCAAAATATAACCCATTTCATATTTCAAGCAATAGCGTAATTGGTGAATAAAGGTTTTGAGTCGTTTTAAGTTGGAGTCTTCCGTATTGGGACTTACTGTGAAAAAATAAGGCCTTAATCAATAGTTCTATGGTTCTTAAATTTCTATGTTTTGTGTGTTGTTGAATCTACTGGTTGTGCTGTATTGAGTGCACATGTAACATTATTCATTAATGTTTGTATGTGCCAACTCTAGGAGTTAGGTCTGCAATAGAATAAGGTCATAGACTTTGGACTGCTTAAAAAATAGAAAGCTCATGTCTTAAATGAATGTTATTGATTGTTTTATTTTATCCATATTCTGTCTACTGCAATTTCCTGATTGATTTGCCAAAATGATCATTGTGCTTGTTGTTACTTTAATACGGTGTTTCTTCAGTTTACATTTTCTGTTAATTGGATAAGCTTAATGATCTCTTCCCTCTTTCAGGTGGTTTGCAAAGCGCTTCCTACATCCAGATATTGTGTCCATTTATGACTACATATTTCTCTGGGATGAAGATTTGGGGGTGGAGCATTTTGATCCTAGAAGGTAAATGGCTATAATGACATTTCTGTTACCCGCAATATCTTAACGTTTGTTGCCTTTACATAATTTTATGTGTTGTTCGATGATAATATTATCTTCTGTCTGGTTTTCTCGATGTTTAGTTTGATCTTTCACTTGGTTACTATTTGTGCTTTGTAAGGCTTTTGTTTGTTGCTTAATGACAGCAACATACTTTCATTTGGGGAAAACCCAAACCATTTGATTCGTTTGCTAAGTCTTCCTTCTCCAGGTACCTAGAGATTGTGAAGTCGGAAGGTTTAGAGATTTCTCAGCCAGCTTTAGACCCAAATTCAACTGAAATACACCACAGAATCACTATACGTGCAAGAAGGAAGAAGTTTCATAGGTGAATTCAATGGTCTATGACTATTCATAAAAAACTTACATATTTATTACTTTTATACTTATTTGAAAAGTTTTGGCAAGCACAGGAGAGTCTATGACCTCAGAGGTAAAACAAAGTGTTCAAATGCAAGTGAGGGGCCACCATGCGCTGGGTGAGTTATTCTATCATTGCATTTTTCGGTGGTATGATAGAATGTTTTTTGGCAATTTAATGACAATAATTTCATCGGTCAAGGTATTTGAAAATAGAGCAATCGACATTTCTTATCCTATGTCATTATGCTTGGTAACTTTTAGAAGTGTCATGGACAATTGCTTGGATTCAAGTCCTAAAAGGGATTTACTCCAATTTGCATCTTCCAACCTTAATCTGAGATCCTCTGCTATGATCAGTGGATGATGAAAATCTTGAAGAATATCTAGCGTCATTATCCGGTTAGTTAGTACTAGTCTTAATCATTCATATTACCTTTGTAGATTTGTGGAGGGAATGGCTCCTGTGTTCTCAAGATCTGCCTGGTATTGTGCATGGCATCTCATACAGGTAATCTTTTATTCTGTCCTTGTCTACATAGAATTTAACAATTGCATTATCTGCCTTGCATTTCCAAACTTCTACTCTTTTTCCATGAATCTGCAGTGTACACATGTATCACGGTACGTATCATTTTCTGTTTATTTCTGCTATTAATCTCCAAGTCTTTTGTGGGGTTTTTTTCCTTTTTTTTTTTTAAATTCATTCAGAATGATCTTGTTCATGGATGGGGAATGGATATGAAGCTTGGGTATTGTGCACAGGTAAGGTTCACTTGATGCGATTATGGACCTGCTTAGCTCTTCTCGACAACTCATTCTTTACAGTTCATTTCCCTTTTCATTCTAATAATCAGATATTTCTGCTGATAGCTGAGAAATTATAATATTATTGTGGATAAATATGTTAATATTTAGGGTGATCGTTCAAAGAAGGTGGGTGTGATTGATAGTGAGTACATTGTTCATAAGGGCATTCAAAGTTTAGGCGGGAGTGGGCACGCAACCATGGGGACAACCATAGAGGTTTTGCTTTGCCTCCTTTCCTTCCTGTATTTTCTGTAATTTTTTGGCAAATTAATTTGTTTCTATCATTTTATTGATTTCGGTTTGTTGCTTCAGTTTGACACCACCCGCAAAGGCATCTTGTCCTTTCCCGAAAAGAAGAGAAACATAGCTTTCATCTTAATTTGCTCGTATTCCTCACATGGCTAATCTTAGATCATTAACAATCAAAGAGAATATATTCCTTCAAGGAGTTTCTTTTCATGAAGTTAACACTAAGTGAATATACTTGCCTGCTCTTTTGTTTTCTATTCCTTCACATAGATGCTGTGTACCTATCCTGAAAGGCAAAATTCCTAACCCAATATATTTCATTTGCCTGGACAAATTTCTTGGACCATCCAAACATGACCAATTTCCCGATTTTGCTGCCAAATTTTGGCAGAGTAGCATATCATAGGTTTTCAAGTTTATCCTAATTTGTTTCTTTCAATAGTTGGAAGCCTTCATTATTTCATCTCAATTGTTGTTCTGCACTGAATCATTTCTTATCTTAGCATCAAGGTAAACTATGATCAGAAACGTATTTCCTTTCAGATTCATCCAGGAAGTCATGCTGCTTTATATACTATATTTCACTTGGTTTCTTAATCGATTTTCCTGCTTATGTGCAGAGACATAAGGCTTCAGGTTTTGATCTGCGAGCTGAGGTGAGATTAATAGTTCCTCAATTAACCATAATCCCTTGTCAGTAGCTCTGCACAGGAGACATTCCCTTGATTAGATAAGAAATTGATGTGATAATATATACATATGTATATATTTCTTCAGTTATGTTCTTTACTATGTTGCTTTCTCTTCCGCCTTTATTTATGAACAAAGGAAGTTGGTGTTGAACATGGTAGATTGGTTGGGATGGGAAAGTCTCTGATTTGAATTTGATAATATGTTGTATAGAACATACCTTTCGAGCCCTTATGCAGTAAGAAAGTATGAACTAGGTAGTGTGTTTTTGTTCACCCCCAGAAGTTATTACCACGGGCAAACAAAAACCTGGCTTGAACTAGGCAATTCATGATTGATACAAGGCTTTAGGCAACGCCTCTTGATAACCACATGAATATTATAATTCTCAGTACTTGATGCATATCACTTTCTTTTTCAAATGAAAGATTGTTGGCACGTGATATCATGACCTCTTTAGCAGGAGCCTTCAACCAGATTCTTCTTCGAACGAATGAACACAATTCAATTATCTCACCTCCAAATAAATGAGATATATAATGGCCTTGTAGGACATGACTGTCTTCAGATAACTCCAAGGCTTTGACAATGAAATCTAATAGTCATATACTGTTGCAGATTCGGAGGCAATCCACTTGGGAGCTTAAAGTCTTCAAAGAGCGATGGAATCAAGCTGTAGAAGAAGACAAGAAATGGGTGGATCCATTTATAAGATATCAAAGGCGCAGAAAACAGAGGCATCAACACATTTAAGGTTTAATTCATGACTTAACCAAGCTGGTTGGATAGTTCGGCTACCTCACACACACACATACAGTAATCTCATCCATACTTGTATTTTAGTTTCTTCTACCCTTTGTTGGATGCTTAGAATTATTTCATTATTTGAACATAATTTTCTTCCCATGCTTCGAATCTCGTCTAATATATCTAGCTCTTCATGTCTACCTCCATTTCTTTTTGGCTGTAATTGAAAGCCATTCATTTCTCTTAGAGAGCAGTCAAACCTGAAAAGCCAAGGCAATATTTCAGGATGTTATTCGATTCCATTTGTTCTAATATAACAAATCTAAATTTGTATGTGAGAATGGTTTTGGGATGAAATGGTGCCAGTTTGTGCAAAATGTAGCCATCTGGCTGGCTTTGGATGTTCATGTTTGTTCCTTTGGGCTCGGATTTCAAGGCAATGAGAGTCGCATTCATTTGTCCTTGTTGACAATGTACAAGAGAACAATCACGGCTTTCTATATATACATTTTTTTTAATAACAGATATTGTCATTCGTATTATGATTTATCGTTTTACGATTTAAAATTAATTTTATTCAAATCAGAAGTAATAAATGGTAGTCTTTTAATAATTGTAACTCTAAAATTTGAATCATGTTTAAATGTTTTGTTAAAAAGTTAACTTCTATTTTTTCCGTCACTTATCGGTAACATGGCCTTTTATATTGCTTATAGATGAACTGTAATTTTATGGCAATCAAGTGGCATGAAAGTTGAAACTATACCAGTTGGGGTTTTTCTTATAATGTTGGTCCTTTTCACTCAACAAATTACAAGGCAAAGATGGCCAAAACAATGGTCGGACCTCTTACAAGTTTATGGTTTTAGATAGCTTTTTAAATTAGTAGTTTATCCGGGAAGCTGCTAGGAAAATTCATATGGGAAGGTCTCTTTCTTATAAGAGTTCATGCTTTTATTTTATTTTAGAGTCCAACTAAACACACCCTAATTTATTCTTGACACACCCTAATTTTACACTACAGGTTACTGTTCACTAAAGGGGAAAATGGATGTGTGTGGAAAAAAATAGGGTGTGTTTAGTTTGTCTCTTTATTTTATCTTCTACCAATCTTAAATGAGAGACCGGATGCAAGAGAAAGACTTAAATAATAGACTAATCCCAAAATCAACGAAAAGAACAGGCATTAAATACTCACCAAGCAAAGGAAGTTAAGAAAAAACTATAAAGAGACAACCAAAAAAGAATACAATGACAAACCCAAAAACCAACAAAAGAAAGAAAAGGGTAACCAGATGCAAGAGAAATACTTAAATGATAGATTAGTCCCAAAATCAACGGAAAGTACAGGCATTGAATACTCATCAAGGCAAAAGAAATTAAAGAAAACTAGAGACAATCGAAAAAAAAAATACAATGCCAAACCCAAAAAAAGGGGGGGGGGGGGGGGGGAACCAACAATCAAATGACGACAAGGAAATCATCCGACAAAAAGATAAAGAGGCAAAGCAAGAAACTTCTAGGTTTACGCAAGAAATTGAAGCAAAAAAAGCACAAGCAGAGAAAAAAGATGCAAAGCTCCGCACTAGTCAAGGACCAAACCTTGTTAACACCGGCAATCACAAGTTGGACAACCAAGCTTGGAAAGGCAGTCGAGAGCTGCAGTTGAGACCCCGAACAAACGAACAGAACAGACGACAATAGCAAACAACCAGCAAGGAAAGAAGACGAAAGACCATAGACAAAAATAATAAAAGAAGACCAATAAAAACAATTAGGAAAAAGCAAGTAAGAAGAGAGATTTTTTTCGCAAGACGGAGGTTGACACAACAAGTTGGGGATCGTACAATGATTGAGCCATGATGAGCACGGTTCGGAGAAGGAAAATGGCGGCAAGAAAATAAAGCCCCAACAGACATGAGAAACTGTGAAAGAGTACATCCAACCTAAAAGGCACAAAACCATCTATGCAAAAGCGGTTCTCACAATAATAAATATAATGAAGGCAAAAAAAGCTTGGGAAAAAACGAAGATTAAATTTTTGAAGTAATTATGGTTATTTATTGGGAAGAAGAAAGAGCCTAGAAAAAGAAATGATAAAGGACAAAAAAAAATTAATGCAAGCCATATATAAAATAAAGAGAGAGAGAGGGACTCACAATTCACTAATATCGCATCTTACAAAATTTATCTTTTTCTATCCAACAAAGAAAACAAAACATGACCTCACAAGAGAGCAAGAAAGGCACAGGTTCGGAGAAGAAAATGCAACATGTTCAGTAGAAAAAAAGAGAATCTTGGCTGGCCAAGGGGATGCTATCGACGTGGCCTTATGAGGGGGCGAGAAAGGCACCACTTTTAATATAGCAACAAGATGAGGGGGCGAGAAAGGCACCACTTTTAATATAGCAAGAAAAGCTTGAGAAAAAATGAAGGCTAAATTTTTGGAGTAATTATGGCTATTTATTGGGAAGAAGAAAGAGCCTAAAAAAAGAAATGACAAAGGACAAAAAAAAATTTAAAGCAAGCCATGTAAAATAAAGAGAGAGAAAGACCCACGATCCACTAATATCACATCTTACAAAATTTATTTTTTTTTTCAACAAAATTTATCTTTTTTTTGTCTAACAAAGAAAACAAAACATGGCCTTACAAGAGAGCAAGAAAGGCACAAGTTTTGGATAAGAAAATGCAACGTATTCAGTAGAAAAAAGGAGAATCGTGGCTCGCCAAGGGGAAGCTGTCGACATGGCCTCATAAGAGGGCGAGAAATGCATCACTTTTAATTGTATTAATTATTCGTTTTACAATTTAAAATTAATTTTGTTCAGATTAAAAATAATAAACGGTAAAATCTCTCAATAATTATAACTCTAAGATTCGAATAATATCCAGATATTTGGTGCAAAAGTTCCCTTTTATTTTTTCAATCATTTATCGATAACATGACCTTTTATATTGCTTGTAGATGAACTGTAATTTTATGGCAACCATGTGGCATGAAAGTTGAAATTATACCAATTTGTTGGGGTTTTTCTTATAATGTTGGTCTTTTTCACTCAACATATTACAAGGCAAAGATGGCCAAAACAATGGTCAGACCTCTTATTAGTTTATGGTTTTAGATAGCTTATTAAATTAGCAGTTTATCTGGGAAGCTGCTAAGAAAATTCATATGGGAAGGTCTCTTTTTGTAAGAGTTCACGCTTTTATTTTATTTTATTTTATCTTCTACCATAGATTACATCCTCACATTGAAACTAGAAATGGAATATTCTATCAACATATTACACTAAAATAATATCGAACATTTACGAATAACTTCGAAAACAAAACACGAACTTTAATTTACTTAGGATCGTTTGGTATCATTTTCTGTTTTCTGTTTTCTGTTTCCTGTTTTTGAAAATTTTGTTTTTGTTTTGCTTTGTTTTCAATTTTTGAAAACAGAAAACATGTTTGTTTAATACTATTATGTTTTGAAAACAAATATTTAAACTGATTCAAATATTATAGTTCAATTCACAAAATAAAATTTTAAAAATTAAATAAAAATAATATATTTATTAAATAATAATATGTAGATAATATTAAATAATATTATTTTATATTATTTAATACTAATATTAAATATTTTCATTTAATCATATAAAATTTAATATAATTTAAAAATATTATAATTAAATATAATATTAAATAAAATAATATTATTTAATTTAATTGTAATAATTATAAATTATATTTAATAATAATTTTTATTTAATTGCAATAATAATATTACATTATTAAATAAAATATTTAACTAATTAATTTATAATAAATTATATAGTTATTAAAATATATTATATGTAATATAAACAATAATATTTAATGTTAAGTATTCCCTTATTTAATAATATTAAATTATTTAATATTTGTAGTGATATATTTTAAATTTAAGATAGAATATAATATTAAATAATAATACTGTTTAGTGAAATAAAAATTAATTATATTAGATAATAATATTAATTATTAACATATCAAAATTATAATAAATGATATTTTTTAAAATATATAATATATTCAATAAATTATTATAAAAATTTAAATTAAATAATATTATAATATTATAGTTCAATGTAATTTATATTTAATTGCTTTTTATGTTTTCAACTTTTCTATATTAAAAAAATAAATATATTAATTTTTAAAATATTAATTAATTAATTAATTAATATTTTATATTAAAAATTAATATTATTTTATTTAAAAAATAATTAATTTTATTTTATATTTTTATTATAAAAATATTAATATTATATTAATATATAAACTCTGTTCACTTACTTATGAATAGTAACAGAAATGAAAACGTGTTTTCGAAAATAATGAAAACAAAAAATTTCTATTTCTAACAATTTTGAAAATTCTTGTTTTCGTTTTCGTTTTTTGAAAATGAAAACATGTTGCTAAACATGTTTTTGCTTTTGTTTCCAAAAACATTGAAAAAAAAAATAGAAAACAAGAAACAAAAACAATACCAAACGACCTCTTAATAATTGAGGTTTCCCTTTCACTTTAGGAACATTTCATTTATTTAAGGTAAATTTTTGAAGTGCATATACTTTTCAATCTATAAGCTGACTCTTGTAGCTTTATTTTGTTAAAGAGAGCTAAATTATGTAGCAGAACATATGCGTTTAAAACAAAATTTTATTTACTCAAATGATAATTACATAAACATAAATAAGTTAATGTGTGAGAGGTTTAATTCTACAAAGTAAAAAAGAAAAATTCTAATTGGTCTGTGTAGACCATTTGTTTTCTTTCGAAATAGCATGGAAATGCATGTTTCCACGTCACTCTCCTACAGAAACAATGAAACAAGCTATAAAACAAAAATGTCTTCAATCAATCCGTTCCATTTCCAAAAAGCCAATGATTTATGCTTTGTTATCCACTTTCTTGCCGTCGTCGTTGTCATTTGTCAATTTCTTTTTCCCTTCGACGGAACGTTCCATCTAATGAAGACAAAGTTCCAGGTTATTTCTTTCCCGCTATATACGAGCACTCTGTAAAGAATGTGTTGCCTTCACATTGCAAGGAAACAACATACACTCAAATTTTTGAGCAATTCAAAGTAACCTGCATTTCTCTTCCTCTATATGTTCAGACCATAGTCTTGGGTTGTCTCTACTCATGGCTGATCACCGCGATAAGAACCCTTTTGACGAGGAAGAAGAAGCCAATCCATTTTCTGTGAGTTTCGTCTCTTGACTGTGTATTTATATAAGCTTGTTAAAGCATAGAAACACCCACACCCACATATGTATGTATGTATGTATGTATGTATGTATGTATGTATGTATGTATGTATGTATGCATGCATGCATGCATGCATATGACTTAAAAGTTTCAATAGGTTGATGTGTAAAGATCAACCAAAATAATTAGCTAGGGTTATGCTCCTTTACAAGCAAGGTTGCTAGGTGACAATTTCTATGGAGGGTTGCATCAAACTTTTGTCTCACAAGAGGCTATTTTTGTGAGATAAAAATGTGAGACCTTTCAAGTTAAGGCAAATAATAATTTGTAGATTACGTGCGGGTTTTTATAATTTATACCTAACTCAATCATCAAAATGAAAGCTGCACCTTGTGTTTACCTATATGCTATCTACCAAGCTTAGTGAATTTTGAATCTGACAACAGTTTTATTTAGACAATTGATCATAAAAGACCTTGTTGCTTGGTTATTGTGAATTGATAGAAGTTGAGTTGAATTAATTTTGATTTTCATTGAAGAATTGCCTTCTATAACTATAGATTTTTGTTCTTTTGGCGTTTGGTTTTGTATGTGAATAATGGAAAAATTCAACAAAAATGTAATCTTTTGGTTTCTTTTATAAATCATTGGTGGTTTTGGTGATTATGTTGTAAACTTGGAATCCTAATAATTTTGTTTGTTATTTTGGGTCTTCCAAGCAACAATTTTACACTGATAGTATTGGATAATTGGTGAACTTCCAGAATCCTTCAAATTATTCACACTCAGGGCTTTCAGCGCTTCCTCCTGAGCCTACCACCTACAACTATGATCACAATCCAGTTATTGACGTTACTGGTGATAAATCAACGGTAATTGAAGACCCAAGTTTCTGGTTCTTTTGGAAAAGATGAGTTTACCAACACTTACCATTTATTTGATTTTCTCTGAATATTATCTGTTTGATGTGTAGAACTTAAAGGAGAAAGAGAGAGAACTGAAGGCCAAGGAAGCTGAACTCAAAAGGAGGGAGGAGGTAATACCTATACAGAATCACAGACAAGTTGAAAACTTTGAAACCATGCAGATTTTAAACTATCATAGACCAACGAATGATATCGAATTATTGCGTGCCCTTGTTCAAAATTCTCACCCATTTCTTTCTTTTGGACGCATGCGCAGCTAATTAGACAGAAAGAAGAAGCTCTAGCACGAGGTAACCTCCTATTTGCCATGACATTTTGATAATTACTCTTGCAGGTAGTCTGTTTGATTTTAGTATTAAATGTGAAGGCTTTGTTTTGTTTTTTGTTTTGCAGCTGGAGTTTTTACCGATGTGAGAAACTGGCCGCCATTTTTCCCAATCATTCACCTTGATATTGCTAATGAGATTCCGGATTATCTACATCGAATGCAATATGTAGCTCTTTCCACATTCTTAGGTATGTAATGTAAGCTTCTTGCCAAATGCCTAACTGTAAATATGCGAAAAGCAACTGATCCTTTATGGCACTATGATGACTGGGAAAATCCCAAACAAGATAGAATGATGAATGGTAATTTTATGCAGGAATGATCCTGTGCCTTGTCTGGAATCTCATAGCTGTTTCTGCAGCAACCGCCAAAGGGGCAGGTTGGATTAGAAAGCTTGCTGTTATTTGTTGTTTTTTTCCATTTCCATTACAATCTGTTGTTTAGATTCTGATTGTTTAATCTTGAAACATTCTCATTTAGGCATAAGGATTTGGTTCCTTGCTCTCATCTATCTGCTTCTAGGAGTGCCAGGAGCCTTTTTTTTGTGGTATCGTCCACTTTATCGTGCTTGCAGGTACTAATCAAAACCTGTTTAATCAATTTTTTTTTGTACACAAGAAGCCGAAGCTTGAATTATGAAAGAGATTGCAGGTATTAAGATTTGAATTCAAATCTGCTAGATACCATCTTTTAAGTGTAGCTGTATGAATCATTTGATTTCAATTCCGGGTTCAATCCATTTTGTTTTTAACTTTGAATGATGTTCTTCATTCTACTACCTTATGATTATCTCTGCAGGAAAGACAGTGCGTTTAAGTTCGGATGGTTCTTCATCTTTTATATTGTAAGCATTATGTTTGTTCCACGTCAGATTAGCTCTAAGGACAGACTTGAAATAGAAAGAGACATTAAGAGAGGTAGAGATCGGAGGTGGCTCCGATGCATGTATTTCGACGCTCAAGTCAGTACGTAAAGGAAGGAGATGAAAGCAAAATCATTTCTCTCATTTGGCTAAGCTATTCTCTCGCTTTTATCTCCTTCCTTCACCTATTCACTTGGGTGTTGGTACAAGTGCCAGAGCCACCTTCGGCCTCTCTTGAGGTCTTATTTCTATTTCAGGTTTACCATTTGAGCCAGTTTCAGCACAAACACGTTCTATTTAGATGCTGACTATTTCGTACCATTTTTTTCTGGTCGCAGCTACACATCAGCTTCTGCATCTATGCTTCGATTGCTCCTCCTATAATTTTCCAAGGGTGGGCGTTACCGTAAGTTCCTTAAATTGATCTATCATGCCAGGCCCTCTGTCTTTATTCTTAACAACATCAATGGTTTCCAGTGGATTTGATAGTGTGAACCAGACAATAGGCCATGTTTCTTGATTATGAGTTTATGACCGTGTTCTGTCACGGCTTGGTGCAGGGGAATCCTGGCTGCATTGGATGTCACGGACCATTATAATTCAGTCGGGGTAAAGATAGCTTAGCCTCAATCTTGAAAATCTTGGTTTGCTTGTGATGCTGAAGCTGAAAGCCCTGACCATGTCGATTTAACTTTGGGTTTTACAGATCCTCTACTTCGTTGGGTTCGGATTATTCTTGACTGAGTCGCTGTTAAGCATCTGGGTCATTCAGGTCTCATTTAACCATTGATTCACCTTCTGATTTTTTGATTCGTTTATAACATCCTAAGTGACAGTCCTAACACCATCGTTTATGAATCTTTTACAGAAAGTATACCGGTACTTCCGAGGCGTTGGTAAAGCTGCAGAAGCAAAAAAGAATGCTGCAAGAGGAACTGCAATGGCGGCAATAAGCTAAGCTTGCAGAATCAAGTAAGATAGCAACCTCATCCGCGACTAAATATATTTCCTTAGCTACCCATATGAAAGAAAAAAAAAATCAGATTCAGATCACTACTGAGATTGGCTTTTGTAACAATCATCTGCGTATTCATGTGTAACAAGTACTCAGAAATGAAATTGATATTATCATATTTTATTCAGACAAGATAATATTTTCATATTTTAGATTTACAAAATTTAATATTTTAAAAACGAAAATGATTATTTGAATCAGTGCTTAAATTCATGATTACAATCAACTATTTTATCTTGTACTGATCTGAAAATTAGATTTTCCTGGAAGACAAATCTATGGAGGGAATATTGAAGCAACCTAGACATTGGGTCATTGGTGTGGAAAGGGACATTATTCTAGAACACAACAAAAGAAGACCAACGCTACTTATTGTCAACGATGCGGGTTTTTTTTTTTTTTTTCTAACCACAAAACTCAATTTCAGTGTTCTAAAATTTAATTAATTAATTAATTAATAAGCTTTGATTTTTCCAATTTCATGAATCTCAAAGTACCACATTCTTTTTCTTCTTCGAGGGCATTCAACTTCAACCAAGAATTCTTCTCCACGTTCAAAATATTCCTACTACTATTACATGATAATATATATTTCTTTTCACCATAATTTTTAATAATTATATTTAATTTTAATTAATTTAACACAAGAAGTTTGGTGGGTAATTCTCTATTTTATTATTCTCTCAAGTGAAAAAAATCAGAATTCAACCAAAAAAACAAGGGATAGTTTCCTGAATTTCAACCCAAACAAGGCATAAGAAAATCGTCACTAAATATATTTATGTAAAGAAAAAAATAGTAATTAATTTGAATAGGATAAAACATAATTGAGTTCGAGCCTAACAACTCGGTTACACCTGAGAATATGAACAGAGATTATACTATTTTCCCGCTGTTTCCTCTTGAATTCTTTTCTCGGCCAAGTTCAACAAATTCCAACTGAACGAAAAGTCCAACCTTTCTCTCTCTTGCACAGCAAAACCAAGTTTCTCTCTTTAGAAAAATTCTCCTTTTTTACTCCGAAAATTCTAAACTTGAGTATTTCAATTTGCTTCTTCGAAAAGCTTCTTCTTTTATTCTCTCTAGTTTTGATCTTCCTGGTACATATTCATCCTTTTTTTCAGTTTTTCTTTTTATTTTTAAGTTATTGCAGATAAAAACCTTGCGGTGATGGCTGGTCGTTACGATAAAAATCCTTTTGATGAAGAGGATGAAGAAGTTAACCCTTTCGCCGTTAGTTTCCATTTCTCTTCTTCATTTGTCTCTTTAGTTATTTTTGTTGTATGATGTTCGGTGGAGTTGAATTTTTGAAGTTCAATTCTGTACAAAAAAAGAATTTTTGAAGTTCAATTATGGTAGCTCCGTTGGTTCTTAATGAAGAATCTTGAATTCTAGGGCTTTGCTGAAAGGTTTTGTGACAGATTATCCGTTGACTTGTTTTTATCTTGTGATCGCTTCGTAATTTTAGTTTGATCTGAAATTTCGGTTGAATTCTGTTTTGGAAAGTGTTTTACTTGGTTGTTGTAGTTGATGTGATCGTTTAAATGACTTCCTCTTTTTTTGCTAATGATTAACGAAGATGCTTGTACAGTACAAAATTCATTTAGCTTGTTCAATTGTAAAATCTATCATCAATTTCTAACAGGATCCAGCTGTGAGAGGGAAGGCATCTGGCCAATCTAAATTTGGTGGTCTATTTTCAAGGGTAAAATAAAGCCTTGTTTACGAAGTTCCAAGGGAATATTTAATTCAGAGCTTTTTGTAGCAGTTTTAGGACATATTTCTTATTAGATAATGGGAAAGGTGTGGAATTTCGCTTATGGACTTGGTTGGTTTTCGTCCCCTTGATGTCTGTGGAGAGTGCCTCTCTTTTGGTCACCTACTCTGTTTCGGAAGGCTAGGTTTTCAGTTTATCTTTTAGACATGGATGCATAGTCACTAATGCTATGTCAAACCATAGCCAGCGTGATTTTGTGCTAAAGACCACTTTTTTTCAATCCCTCTGGCATGCTGAAGTTCCATATTTTTGGCTAATTTGCAAGGAGTATTAAAATTCCTAGCCATTAACCGGGGGCTTGAGTTCTGTCTGTAACGCTGATAGGTTTAGGAGTTAGCTTGCATTTGATCAAGGTTTTGGATGATTTAATTCAGAAAAAATAGATTGCTTGCTATGTTTTTTGTGGTTTGCTTTTCACCATTGCTTCTGAACATCCTCATACCGGAAAAAATTGCTTATACTTGCTTCTTGAATCCGTGTTATCAATAAATTTCCAGAATCCAAGTGTTCCACCCGCATCAAACTCAAGACTTTCACCACTGCCTCCTGAACCTGCAGGATTCGGTTATGGTCATGAGGCAACAATTGACATTCCTCTTGATACAGCTTCAGGAGGATCACGTTATCAGGTTGGTGAAGAGTGAAGACCTGCCTTTAAATGCCATTTAGGTAATTTGTTAACCGTTCTGGTTTTACTGTTTAAATTAGGATTTGAAGAAGAAAGAGAAGGAACTCCAGGCTAAGGAGGCTGAACTGAGAAGGCGTGAGCAGGTACATTGTGGAAGAAATGTTATAACCTTGAATTCAATCTTGTTCTGAAGAATCATAGATTGATTTTTATTCTCTTAAGTAGCTCTCAAAGACGTGCTATCAAAAATTTACAATTCGGTGTAATGAAAGCCAAATATACCTCAATAATTCTTGTCTTACAAATTACTATTTTAAGACACTATTAGGTGTTGGTGGGATAGCATATGTGTTATCTTTGTTTATTTTAGCACAATAAGTTATTTGGGTGTTGTTAAGATGCAAGCTTTCATTTATGCATGTTGTTTTATAAAGAAATATTAAGAACTTTATTTTGCTTACTACCCTTTTGCAGCTCGTAAATTATTGCATCCCTACAATTTTCACTGATCAGCTTATTCCATGCAGGAAGTGAGACGGAAAGAAGAGGCTGCAGCAAGAGGTACCTTTCATTTTCCTCAGTATTGCTTAAGTTTGAATATTCTTTCCAGGTCACATTTCTTTTGCAAAATATTTTGACCTGATTTCATTTCCTTCTATGGTAAATAACTCTTACTTCTGCCCGGAACTAGAGTTTGACTTCTCTGTTTTGCAGCTGGAATTGTTCTGGAAGTGAAAAATTGGCCGCCTTTTTTTCCGATCATTCATCATGATATTGCAAATGAAATACCAACTCATCTCCAAAGACTGCAGTATGTTGCATTTTCAACATTTTTAGGTAAGGGTTTTTTTTTTTTTTTTTCTGAAGGCTTATTGCTACCTTTTTCCTTTTCCTTTTGGTCTGTCGCTCAATGTGTAATATTGTTGGCTAAAAGAAATTTTCTCCTGTATTAATATGAATTTGTATTGTTTGATAGATTGTATTTGGTGATTATTTGTACTGTGCTTTTATTTTGTTTAACTCTTTAGTTGGATAAGGCTTTGGTGTAAGCCAAGGGCTGGCAGACAGTTTGGTAATGTCTGGTGATTCTATGCAGGATTGTTTGTTTGCCTTCTATGGAACATCATAGCTGTTACCGCAGCATGGATTAAAGGAGAAGGTTAGTTTAGAAATGTACTTCCATATTTCTTGTCTTCCTTTAATATAACGAAAGGTTAGGGTTTATTCTATTTTTTTTATTATCGTCTAGGTGTGAAGATCTGGTTCTTGGCTATCATCTACTTCATAGCAGGGGTACCAGGAGCCTATGTATTATGGTATCGCCCACTGTATCGTGCTTTCAGGTACTTAATGTACTCCACGCGTTTTCTTAATATTGCAAGTCTTTTTTTTCTTTTCTTTTTTTTTTTAATGTTGACTTTTCATCTCTCTTGCGCTTGCTAATCAGCCCTTATTTTAATTTGAAACACTTCCTCACTATGGCTATCATGCAGGAAAGAAAGTGCTTTCAGGTTTGGATGGTTCTTCATGTTTTATTTGGTAATAACTCATGTTTCTCCTGCTAGATATGTTGTTGTTGATGTTTTTTTTTTTGTTTTGGAATTTGGTTGATACTAATCTTATATCCTTTTTTTTCCCTTTTGTAGCTTCATATCGGCTTTTCCATCTTTGCTGCGGTGGCTCCCCCTATAGTTTTTAAAGGAAAATCACTAACGTATGTTCCTAAACTATCAGAAATGCAAAATTGGTATTCTATTTTATCTTTTGTCTTCCTATATCTTACTAATGTCGTTTTGTCCTATGCAGCGGGATCTTATCTGCAATAGATCTTGTCGATGGCAATGCTATAGTCGGGGTAAGTAATGTGCTTAAACCTGAGTAAAAGTTTTATACCTACAATCAGGTTCATTCTTTAAAACAGTTAAGCGTTTGCTGGCTTGAACATTCTTATTGATATCTTTTGTTTGTGTAGATATTCTACTTCATCGGTTTCGGATTATTCTGCGTTGAATCACTCGTAAGCATCTGGGTTATCCAGGTTTGTTCGATACTCAACCTGATTCATTACAAAACAAACACAGACGCGCATAGGATTTCTAACTTCATTGCCTGTTGGCTTTGCAGCAAGTATACATGTATTTCCGCGGCAGCGGCAAAGCTGCTGAGATGAAACGCGAGGCTGCGAGAGGAGCCATGAGGGCTGCCATCTAATGGCACAAACTAGCAGCAACGAGATCATACAGAAACCTCATTTACTGCTCCTGGCTCTCGTTGCACACGTCTCTGTAACCTGTTTTGAGTGCTACTTTCTGTAAATTTTTTTTTTTACCTCTGGAGTTTGATTAGAATACACCTTACGCAAGATTTAAAGATTTTCATGTATGATCACTTGATTCTGTTATATATAAGAGTTTCATTTTGTGATTGGTTCATGGTGTACTGTCTGGTTAAGACCATCAGTTCCGTGGGGACAAAGACCTATATAACATGGAATTGATCTTTAGGGTCAACCTAATATGTAGGAATCCAGATTGGCTATGTCACGGAGACAACGATGGCGGCGACTGGTGGGGAGGTTGGGGAATTGGGACAGATTGTGAATCTTAAAGGTCATTGTCTGTCTAGCAATTATCTAAATGAAAAGTGAATAGAACCATAGGGACAGTAATTTGAGTTCCGTTTTGGTACATCAAATCTGCGTACGTAGCAGATTGTTGCACCCTGGACCAAGAACAGTGTAGGCATAGTTGGATTCAGGATCTACGAAACAGCCACAAATTTAGCTTCAAGGTTCCAGATTAGACTTGGAAGCTAGCCTATTGGTTTCAAGAAGCCTCGCCAGAACTACCCTGTGATTCCCATATGTTCAAGGTTTTAAGCATAAACAGAAGATGGTGTACAGATTCTTTCTTTACAGCAATTCTGAACCTACCCTGAGTTTCCAATTCATGCAGAAGAAACTAATAATTCACACAAAATTAACAAAGAAACTAATTATAATTTATAGCATAAGCATGTTCTCTCGTTTTTATTTATTTAAACTAATACTAATTATATGATTTTTTTAAAACTCCATGCATCTCAGATATAATCATACATGGTTAAGTAAACTCGCTACTACTAATAATAATATAGCGGGTGCTATATTATATTACCATCTTAACAATAAGCAACGCATTTTTTCTTACAATCCATGGTGCAGCCACCGCCGCCGCCGCCGCTACCGTAGCCTTTCCCTGACCGGCTAAAGTAGGTGAAGCACTTAGCCGGGCAGATGAGCTTCTTGTTGTAGCAAGGACCCTTTTCTTTGCAAACGACGGTAGGCCTGATGACACCACCTTTTGAGTAACCTCCATTAGGGCCTCCGAAGCCAGCGCCATAGCCACCGCCCATGATCCCGTTTCCCCACCCTTTTTCGAACCCTGGAATCCCAAAGCCAGGTCCTTGATCATAGACCTCGCCAAACCCACCGTTGTTTCCACCGCCACCTTTGTTGCTGTTTTGGTGGCTTGGTTTGCTGCCTTCGTTGTGCTTTTGCTCCGATGATAAGGGCTCGAAAGAGTCAGGCCTGGCTGCTGCAGATAGTGAAGCTCCGATGAGCAGAACCGCCATGATGAAGGTGCTTTTGGGTTTCATTTTTGCTTTCGTTAACTCTGTTTTGGAGGATTCAACTTGGAGATATTGTGATGAGAAGAGACGTGAGTGTCAAGGTGGAGGAATATTTAAGTGGGTAAGTGGAGATGAAACAGAGGTCATTTACGCAGGGAGAGAGAGAGTGAGTTGGTGACAGTTGAGGAGGAGGGTCCGCCATGAATGAGTAGGTTGGGCGCAATTATGATCCTATCTTGGTTTAGTGCCTAGCTTTTTTGGCTTTAATAAAATTTTCTTTTAATCCTTTGATTACTACTATTTCAGTAAGAGATAAATTTCTTACATGATAATAAAGAAAATTTAGGAAAAAAGAATGTAAAATTAAGAGTTAGCAAAAATTTTTGAAACCGAAAAAATCGATTGAGTCGTTTGATTTTTTGTTCGTTCGATTCGGTTTAAACGATTTTTGGTTCATTTGATTTTATTGGTTAAATTAGTCAGTGATCGATTTATATAAATGGTAAATCGAACTAATTAAAAAATCGATTTATTTAAAAAATAAATTATAAATATAAATATATATTAGATAAATATTATATTTATGTTTTTAAGTTAGTAAATTTATGAACAATATTGGTTATTTATCTTTGTTTTGTGAAGTTTTATGTATTTATTTAGGTAACATATTGTAAATCTTGTAAGAGATATTAGCAAAACAAGTTTATATTATATACTTTTATACATTTATTTACTTTTGCCTCAAATTCGGTTTTAACGTTAAAAAACTGAACCGATCGAATAAATTCAATTTGGTTCGGTTCAATTTGCAAGAAGAATTCGGTCGATTTCAGTTTGATACTCAATGAAATCGATTTTTTCGATTTTCGATTTTTTTCACTGAAATTGATCGATTAAATCGATTACTCATCTCTATGTAAAATTATAGATTTTATCGATGTGTGACTTAAAAAATAATTTTTTTACTGTATTGAAATTTATTAAATTATTTATTTATTATAAACTACAGGTTTTGCTGATGCATGTTTACATGAATCATTAATTCATCACAGGATACTGAACAAACGTGATACTGTATTAATTATTTAAATTGAAATTAATTGATAATATGTGAAAATATCAGATTTGAATAAAGAATTAAAAAACCTAATATTTAATAAATATGGGACAACAACACCTTAACGTTATGTGATGAAAATGATAAGAGTTATAAAACTAGGGTGAAGAGTGATTGTTTCTAAGAAGTACAGAAGCAGGATTTGGCCATGTGATTTAAGGCTACTCGGGCAAATATTGGCTTGGACTTAACAATCAAGGAAGCATGATGGTGATGGCTGGAGAAAGGGCTACCATGGCTTAAGAAAGGGGCATCGAAAATCAAGGCCTATGACACCTGCAATCTTCAACAGTTTGCTCTTAAACTGCGACGAAATTGCTATATAACCATTTACTTTTATTTGAACATAGATATGCTAATTTTAAAGACAATATAATGATGTAATATGAAAATAATACAAAAAATTTGAATGCGACACAATAATTTTCGCAGTTTATAAAATATGAATGTGATTTGATATAATACAAACACGTTCTGTTTACACAAATTATTATTTCTATATGAATCATGTTTACCTTCCAAAACTAAAACTGAAGCACTTTATGAGAATCTGTGAACAAATGTAGAGATCTGATTGAAGCAGCGGAATTGGAATATGATTAAGGAAGAGGCATGCGGTGGCAAATTTAAGTTGTAGGTCCACTATGGTGGTGGAAACTTTTGAAAGGATAAATAAAACTTTCAACCCAACAAAGAAACTTATTGTTATTAGTAGAAACTTGTATGCCAATGGAGTATTGGTTCGTATAACATGCGTGTAGAACAAATTCTTAAATATTATAGCTTCAAAAAAATTTAAACGCGTAACATTTTCGAATTAGTGTTCAATAGAATAATTAATAAAAGTTTTTATGATATGTAAAAGGAAATTATTTAGTTAAATCCATCGATATGGGCACGAGTTATTAGTCATTGTTTTAATCACCGAAAACGTATTATCTATTCCAATGTCTTTTGGGTAGCATTGTCAAAATGAGCTAAAACCTTTTAGGTCGGCCCGGCCTAGCCCATTTATTCAGGGTTTGAGTTTCATTTTATAGCCCATTTAACAAAGAGGGCTTTTTGGCTCGGGCCTAAATGAATTTAGCCCGGGCTTAAATGGGTCGGTCTGTTTAATTTTTTTAATATTTTTAATTATATTAAAAATTTATTTTTATTTTAATTATTTATATGTTTAACATTTTAATCAAAGTAAAATATATAAAATTAATACTATTTAGTATTACTAATTTACTTCAAACCAACCTAATAACTCACAACCTCTTACACATACTAGTTGGAAGGGGAAGAGTACATTTGCTTTAAGTGATGTAAGTTCATTTTTGTTTTTTAAGTATATACTTTATTTTAACTTCTCTTTTGTAATGACAATTAATTTATTTTGAAATGTCCAATGATATAGGTTTTCAAAAGATTTGAAACTATTCAAGTGGAAAAATCAAAATCTCAATTAGATCTTTATTTGGAAGAGTTAAGGATTATGGATCGCATGATTGAAAATTTAAATGTGCTGCAATGGTAGAAAGATCATAAGCCAAGATTTCCAAAGCTTGCAAGTATAGCTTGTGATATCTTAAGCATTCCAATAACAACAATAGCATCAGAGAGTTTTTTTAGTATTGGTTCTTGTGTTTTAAATAAGTATTGAAGTTCTATAAATCATGAGAACGTGAAAACTTTCATTTGCATCTGAAATTGGATTCTTGGTTTTGAAAGTAATGTTATTAATTAGTTAACAATTTTTAATCAATTCATAAGTTTAATTCTTGTGAGCTCTTATATTATTCTTTATTTATATTTGTAAATGACAAAGTTGAAAAAGAATTGATTGAATATGATTGACACTATGGAGGAGATGCATGAACATGGATCTATTTATCTTTTTTTTTTATTTTTAATATGGTTGAGACATGTTTTTCAGTATCTAGGTTTGTTAAAACAATTTATATTATGCTTGTTAAACTATTAATATGTAATGTTCAAATAATATTGAAGACTCGATGGATTTGATGTGAATTTATTTAATGTTTGTTTAATAGTTATTTTAAATTTTACTTTGTTTATTTACTAAAAATGATATTTTAATATGAAATTTAATTTTTTAAATTTCTTATACGGGCTGGCCCATTTAGGCCCGTCAGCCCTTAGGACCGGATATGAGCTTGCATTTTTAGGTCTATTTAACTAAAAGGGCTTTTTGGCCCTGCCCATTTAGGCCTTGGCCGGTTAAGGCTAGCTCGGGCCGGCCCTTTTTGACAGTGCTACTTTTGGGTTGAGTAAAGAGCTCAGTGTCCCTTAAACAAGATCTCGAGTTCGAGTCTTGTGAATGGAAAAAACAGCATTGAGAGAACTCCCCTCATATTTGATTCAACCGTAGTTCAATTCCAAATTAGTCGGAGCTCAAAATGATTTTCGGATTCCTAAAATCTTAGACAACAAAAAAATATTTTCTATTCAAATCTGAAATCAGTATCTACTGTCAAATACCCTCACCCACCCATTTCTTGTCAACAATTAAAACAATTTGATGGGACTGCACATGAGAAAAGTAAAAGATTGCCATGTCTCAAACATGGCATCGATGCATCGAACTCCCAATCTACAAAGCTCACCAAAGATGTTGCATGTATGTATATATGAACATGATCGATGTTTCTCTTCTCTCTTGGAAGATGGCGAAAAGGAAACTTAACTAGGCAGGAATTGCTAAACATGAATGTTATTGGCAAGCTCTTTGGAAACAAGTACACATGTCGATCAAAATCAGATTGTTAATGAAGAATTTTAACACGTAATTAATGAGAGGTTGTTAGAATCATTGAATGCTACAGCACAGCTGAAGAACTCGATAAAGGGGGCCAGGGAATTCAAAGGGAGGGGCCGGCCGTGAATATAACAATGAAATCTATATACGGATATGTGTTTACTAGTTATAAATATCCTGCAGGTTCTCCAGAGTCATTCATCCAACATTTATTTTCCTCACCGACCTAATTATATTTGGTGCATAATTAAATCCGATAAGTTAGCAGTAGGGAGTTCACACAAGTTATTAAAATTTGAATATTGAGCGTAAAATATTAAGATTTGAATTTTCAAAATTTTTCAATGATAAGTTATCTATAAATTTAAAAAAATCAGCATATAAAAATTTAATAGATTCATAAATCTCAATAATGATAGGTTGATGACGAAATAAGGTCTTGAAAATAGGTTAATCTTTATTAATTTTAAAATTTTATGTACAAAATAAAAAAAACTAATAATTTTAAATATGATATAATAACACAATATAAAAAAATAACATAAAAAAACATAAATTAAAATTTATATTTTTATTTAATATATCGACACAAATTTAATATAATAATACGTGTATTAATATAACATAAATAATATATATACCTGAATTATTAGATCAATTCTGAAAATATTGGGCCTCTGTACCAAGGAAACAATCCCATCTTAGTTACAAATTTTCAAGTCAAAAATACTGTCTCTCATCGCTGCATCGATGGATATTGACCCATTGCAATATATTCAATGATAACATTAATTAGCAAAATGGAAATGGCCTGGCCGGTGGGGTTATATACTATTTTGAGTGCGCAAATGCTCTCAACGGCCTGCCTTATTAATGCACAAGCTGTTAACTGAACACATGATCCATTAATTAGGTGGGGAGATAGATGCCTGTCAGACACAAACAACTCTTTCCAAAAAAAGTCTCAAAATTAAATCTGGAACGACAAAACGAATCGTCCTTTTCACAAATTTCGGTTCTTTCTAGAGGGAACCATGAATTATCAGTCTTAAGTATCCTTTGCATGTTTTTTTTTTTTTTAATTATAAGTATCAACATCTATTTTAACGACTTAAAATTAATTTTATTCGAGATTTAATAACAATTAAAATTTTGATAATTTTTTTCATAAATTTAATTTATATTACTAACCGAGTCACAACCCGACTGAATCATTTGTATGCTATTGCATAAATGAATTAGCCATCATTTCAGGCACCATCACAAAGAGCAAACTAATGACACTTGGATGTGCTTGATGATTTATTTTTTCTGGTGAAAATGGATTTTGAGTACTGTACATGATTTTGTTGGTTGAACAGTTATAAAGCAATGGGAACTAGAGGTGACAAAAGTTGACCCGACCCGAAAAATCTGCCCAATTAACCTGAATCCAAACTCGACCGATCCGATTTGACTAAAAAAGTCAACAACCCAAATCCAACCCGATCCGAATCCGAATTGACCCGAAACCAAATTTATCCGAATTTACATTGATCCAAACCCGACCGAATCCGAACCCGAATTGATCTGAATCCAAATTCATCCGAATTTAGATTAACCCGAACCCGAATTGATCCGAACCCAAATTGATCCGAATCCAAATTTACCCGAATCCAAATTTACCCAAACCTAAAAAAATTCAAACTTAAATTTAATATTATTAATAAATATTTAAATGTTAAAATTAAATATCAAAGTATTTTAATATAGTAAAAATATAATTTTTTTTTCAATAATATGAGTGTTATATATTTTTTTAATCTAGTTAAATTTAAATATTCACTTTTATATTGCATTCATTTAAACCTAATGTATAATTATTTAATGGTTAATCTATAATAGAATACAAAAGCTATATTATTTACACTAATGTCTCCAATTATTCTATAAAAAATCAAAATAAATTAAAGAGATATATAGTTCTCTTTTATGATATTTAGTGGGGATTATTAAATCACTTTGATTCAAAAGTTATTAATTATTGTAGATAATAAAAATAAAATGAAAAAAATGTAATTAATTTATGACTATTGTTAAATATATTATAAAGAAAACTATCATACAGATTATTAAATATTTTGATTATTTCAATCACAATTGTACTCTAGGTCATATAAGAAGAAAATTTTATTTTCATGAGTTTTGTAATTCTTAGAAATATGGTTTCATTGATTTTCATACCAGATAAATCACATCAGATGACCAAAGCTTAATCCAATAAATCTGCCCAATCGACCCGAATCCAAATCCGACCAACTTGAATTCAAATCCGACCAACCCGAATCCAAATCCGACAAACCCGAATTGACTAAAAAAGTCAACGACCCAAACCCGACCTTATCCGAACCCGAAATGATTCAAACCCGAAATAGACCGATTTTTTCTTGACCCAAACCTAACCTTATCCGAACCCGAAATGATCCAAACCCGAAATAGACCGATTTTTCCTTGACCCAAATCCGATCTTATCCGAACCCGAAATGATCCGAATCCGAAATGATCCGATTTTTCCTTAACCCAAAATGATCCGATCCAAAATGATCCAACCCAAATCCGATCCGACCCGCCCATTTGCCACCTCTAATGGGAACCATTACTGTTATATTTTTTTTATACAAAAAAAGTTGAGAATAAGAAAATAATATCGTAAATAAATTTGTTTAAAGATTTATATATGATGTATTAATAGTGTATAATTTATATACATTATCAATACATAAAAAATTAATCAAGGTTGTAAATTTCGTACCAGAAAGTGTTTTATTTTTTCTTTTTACAATGAGATATATCAATATCAGTTGTTTCGGTATATTATTTCAGATTTTTTTGTTTAATTTAATAATATTTATACACTTTTCATACATATAATAATATTGTTAATAATAAACAAAATAAATATATAAAGCATTTAATATTGATAACAATAAGTATAAAATTAATAAAATTACTTATAGAACAAGTAATAATTATTTTTAAAATTGCTAAATTTGTTAATGTATTTACTTAATTCATTATTTATTTATTTATTAGTTTTAATTCAATATCAAAACATATAATAAAACAAAAAAATTTTAATTTTCTTTTAATTTTAATTTTTGCACACCAACTGAAAAACGGTAAATTTCACTAAAATCAACCGAAACCATCTGAAACTCATGAAACCAGCCGATATTATCCGATACCAAAATTGGTACAAAAAATCAACTCAAATGTATTGGATTTTATGAAAATTGGTGCGTACCTGCCATTACGACTGAAATCGAAATAGTATTAACAACTATGAGTTTAACACCTCATCAATAAACCCTTATAAGCAATTTGAAAAAAATTATTTATATTTATTTTTAAAGGCTTAACATATTTTTGTTTGCTTATTGATAAGGTGTTAATCTTTAGTGCATTGATAGTGTATAGAAATTGTACACTATCAGTGCATCATATATAAACATTTTGTTTAAAGATTGGATTGTTTATCTAATTTTGAAAGTTAGTTTAATTTTTTGACTGATTTGGACAAAAATATTTAGTCTATTAAATAAGTTTGAGCTTAAAAATTGAGGCCTAATAAAAAAGGGACCAGGTTTAGGTTCACTATATCAAGTCCAAGTGTGACTCGATGCAATCCGATAATTTTTTTTTATTATTTTTTATACTAATGATTTTAATTATTTTTATTTTTGTGTGTGTAATTTAGTTTGAACTTGTATTATTTTTTT
Organism: Heritiera littoralis; assembly: GCA_031772115.1. NCBI lineage: Eukaryota > Viridiplantae > Streptophyta > Magnoliopsida > Malvales > Malvaceae > Heritiera > Heritiera littoralis. The sequence goes on along the minus strand of JAPDPK010000026.1, from coordinate 986,554 downwards.
ACTTTAATTTAAATTTTCATGTTTTTTGTAATCATTTATAAGAATTTATTTAAACTTCTTGTGTTATACTTATTAATAATTATATATTTTTATATTTTTGTATTTTATTATAATTTTTAAAATATTAATAATATTTGAATTGATTTGAACAAGAAATTAAATTCAAAAAATCAAGTTAAATCGAGTTTGAATTTATTTTCAATCTCTTAATACCTATCTAAGCTAGACCAAATCTTGCCCGGCCTAATCTAGCTCATGATCACTTCTAATTTTATCATGATCACTTCTAATTTTAAGTGTCAAAATTTGAACTTCAAACTTATTAGACATTAATTATTAAAAGTAATTACGTAAATAATTTGAATTAAGGCCAAAGTTCAATAATGGATATTTCATGTTACTTACCCATGGTCTGAATTTGTGGCTGGTATCTGACGAGTGATGTTAAGGGATTGCATAAATTGAATTTAATAAGAAATCAACCATGTTATGTTGGGTGCTGCATTATCCAGAGAAAATGATTGAAGCCACTCAAGACACTTGCACCCATTAATGCAATAATTTGCAGTATAATAATGAAATTGTTGAAGTCAATAAATGGAAACATTTTTCAGGAATTCATGGAAAACGTTTGCACTTGTTACTCCTTTTCTAGTTAAATAAACAAAAGCTGATGCTAGGTCACAGGAGATGGAGTTATATTAATGCCCATCCAGGCTCTGCCAAGCCATTGAGTATTGATTAGCTCAATTGAAGGTGTAGGCATAGGAGGCATGATTCTGAAATGACAATAGAATGGAGTTTATCAGCTTAAAGCTCATGAGCCCTTGAAGAAATTGACAAATCTTGTCAGTATTCCATTGTCAAATTACTGGCTCAGGTTTTTTCTTCATGCAAGACTTAAGAAATACTCTGAACGTCTTGTACTGTCATCAGACTCACTATCGGCGACTCTGCTTCAGTGTTTCCCTGCAACTTCTATGAGAGTTTAAAATGCTTTTTGAACATTAATTCTTAGCATTTTGCTATGTAGTAACCAATGTACATGGTAAACCGATCATAGACAGGAGGAGTTCCAGCTAGCATCAACAGCTCTGATGATTTTTTCATGTAGTTTATCACCAGAACATGCAATTATACCTCGATCGAGACCTTCCAAGAACATACCCTTTGAAAAGTCTAGAGGAGATCCTCCTGCATCTGTTACAACGCCTCCAGCCTCCTGTATGATAACAACACCAGCTGCATGGTCCCATATCTTTTCCTTATACCCGGTCCTCGCAAACTTCATAAATATTTCGGCATCCCCTCGAGCTATGGCTGCATATTTCACCATGCTGTGTACACGCAGCGGTTGCTTCCTGCATTTGAAAAAGTAGTACTCCTTGTTAGTGCAATGAAACCTGCAATTCTTTCTTTGCTTTCTGTCATCCATTTGAATTTTTGGAACAATGGTTATGGAACTTTAAGTTATGTTTTGATTTTGCAAACATCGTATGTAGATCAATTCTATATGTTTGTCAAAAGAGAAAGCAGAAAATTATGGCCTATGGAATATATAGTTCAGAGATGAGATAAAAATGAAAAACATAAGCACCTGAGCCCAACACTGTGAGCTAATCCTGCTGTGAAGGAGTGGCATGAATTTGACTTCTCAACTGGCTCACAGAAAGTGGCCAATGCTGGATTATCAATTGAGGATACTCGAACTGGTATGGCAGAGTTTGGCCATGCTAGCAGCTTATTCTTCTGGTGCAAAGGCTGCATCCAAGCCTCACCACTACCTTTCCTTGCATAAATCACACAACCTTTGTCCCATGATTCGGATGTTGAAGGAGTCAATTTTGATATGATTCTGTGATAGCGATGATGGTAACTTAGCCATTCCTTCTTCATTGGATAGTTTGGGCAACCGAGAACACCGAGCACAACTTCTCCATCCTCTACTAATGCTAAAGCAATAGCATATTGATCACCGCGTACAAACCCCAATGTACCATCCACAGGGTCAAGTGCCCAAAATCTTCCAGTAAGGCCTCCCTGTGAATTGCATCGACCAATGGCTTCAAGAACATCCGAACTCCCGAGTGGCGTTTCTGGACCCTTAAGTCCAAAATAAGGTGCCTCGGTTAGACAGTCATTGACAGTTTTCACCGCAGCATCCAACAGGCCAGATGCATCAGCCATAGAGAGGCTTTGAACATCTTCTTCAGCAAGAATAGACACATTTTTACACCCAAAGGATTCAGAAAGTATCCAGCTTACTGTTGCTTGAACACTCCAATCTGATAGCATATAATACCCAAGATGGTTAGATAATTAAGAATGTTATGGACTTAGGGATATAAACTAACATGAACGATTAATTTTTAAGATTGTTTGTGTTCATGTTTGTTAATCATGTTCATTAAGTTTGTTCATGAGCATTATCACTTTCACAAACATGTATTGTGAATATTAAACGAATATGTTTGTGAACACTAAACTAAAAACATTATAGTTTATACCTCTGGTTGTGGTTAGTAGAGAACTACATAAATGATGCATGAAACCTGATTCACTTGTCCGGGAATGACAAGTTATTAACCAAAAGGTTCATCTCAATTAAAAACAACTAAAATTAAATAAGTGGATTGACTAATTTTACTGCATATTTGCCTTAATGAGAATAATGCCTTAACGCCAAATATGCAGAATTAACAGAAAGAAGCATTAGCCTAAAGGAACTAAATATACCCATGAAACATACAATCAAAACCAACAAAAACAAATAAAAAAAAATCAGCATTATTGTGATGAACCCAATTCAGAAAAGGAATTAAACGGCACAAGGTGATTGGTATACCTGCCACAGTGACTGGCGAATTGTCATCTTTGGAATGAACTGGACTGTTGGTTTTCGAAATCAAACTGTCCTGAACTTTCTGACACAGTGAACAGGCCATCTGAACAGCCCTGACAGCAACATCCAATTCCTTGGAATAACTTTCTGGTCCTGGAGATGAAAGAAGGTTTCTCTGATCTTCCATTACTGAAGACGAAGAGAAATTTTGGTTGAACTTCAACTGAGAAAGAATGTGCAAGGACTTGTTTAGATGGGTTTTTTTTCTATGCGTTGGAAAGCAACTTCCTACACAGCTTTTTGATGTTAACTTCTCGGTGTTGGTTATTCTCGTTTGTCCCAGGATATACGGGACTCTGAAAACAAGGCTTGAGCAATTTAAAGGCATCAGGAAATGATTAGATGCACAGTCTCTCTCTTCGTGGGTTTCCTGTGGTTTGTATTACTCTCGAGTCTCGGCTTTGGTGGACGTTAAAAGGGAGTAAAAAGTAAAAAATGAAAGAAAAGGACAAAATGGGTCAATTCAAAGAGAAACGCAGCCTGAGGAAATTGACCAAAGACCCTGCTTCCATGGCAGTGGAGGGTGACGGTGGGTGGGCGTTACCCTTCTTTCCCCTGTTTCAGTTTCTTATCAAACCAACAATTTCCTATTATAAAGAAGGCTTGAAGAAGCCTAATGGTCATTTACTTCTCATTGGTGGATAAGCACAATTAAGGAAAAAGAGCTCAACTTTGCACGCCTCTCTTCCTATTCGTCGTCACCCAATCTTGAACCTTAGTGTCACCAAGCATCCTTTCACCAAGGTTAGGATAACTTGAAGGTTTACACCTTCTACATTGGAGGCTTCACAATTTCCTGGATACTCCACAGCTTTTTGGCACTAATCTCTTTCTCAAGTTTCTTAATTGCAAGTTTGGGAATTTGGGTCATCGTGATTTCATCAATACGTTATCGTTAATCTAAGTGCAACATTCCTTTCATGCGAGAGGCTTACGCATTACCATTTTTATATCTAAGTGGGGATTAAGGTATGAAATCTGTATCTCTAGGAAACAAAGAACAGAAATTTTCTGTTAATGATATGTTGCACAGCATTGAAAAGTGGCCTTCAATGGTCGAGTTCAGGGTCTTGATTGATGTCGCCTTTTGAAACAGGCAAGTGACTGAAGTATTTGGAATCATCGTGTAGAAAATGAAAGATCACCTAGGGCTATCAAGTTCATAATTCAAGAAAACCTCAGGTTCTATAGTTGTGAAATGTCCAATGATCATTTAAGTTATAAAAGAGAAGATTGAAACAAACTCAAAAAAAATATAATTCCAAAAGGTTCTGGATATGATGATAATTATGAACATTTAACACGGTTTATCTCATAGTTGATGTACTTGCACATAATTCACCTTCAACATGTGAAATTAGGACAGTTGTTTCAATATGTGAAAGGAAATATTGGAGAGTCCGATCTGATGATGAAGTTACATGCAAAATGAGAGTACCATTGAGCAGTAAAGCAAAGACAAACTTTCAATTGCGCACTAACTCAGTTGCCTCCCACTGCCTGATCTCAACCAAAGCGATTAAGCCATTTAGATGCTGCAGCACTCAAGTGGAGCAGTGGAAAACGGAAATTCCTATCAGAAAATAACTTTATGGAGGACAATCCATGCACTGTGCTCCGATGCATAAGGTCATTTTCATCAACAGACTTGCTCAAAGTGCAATTTTGATCTTAATTTGGAAAAAGAAGCGAATAAACGTGCAATTTCTTCCTTTGGATCTGATTCACATGCATTTTCCTTGATGAATAAGCCTAATGTTCTTCAAACCCATCATTCCATCACCATTATCAAGCTTAACTTAGTGGAGATTGATCATTGATGTGACCTGAAACTTCTAGCATTTGCAGTTATGTATATATATATATATTGGTAAGCATTAGCAGTTATAGTTAATATCACCCAAACCCAATCCTCAACTATAGAAAACAACAAAAGTTTTGATTCTTTTAAGCCCAAACGAGCCCAACCAAAGGTCTGGTCTCAAGGACATTTCAATGGAAACGCTTGAATCTCGCACCAAGACGAGACATTCAAAGGTCAGACTCTTTCGAAAATCCAAACTTCGAACATCTCTAATCTTAGTTTCGTTTTTGACAAGTCAAACCAAGATATCAAGAAAATGAAATCGTTCAACCAACAAAAAAAGACTTCAACAGATTCAATGTACCCTTTCTTTCTGTTCTGTTCCCTCACTCACCCTTATGTCAGCTATGTTGTAAGCAAAGGTACCTTATGTTGTCAGCCGCCGGCTCCACGAGGGTCAGTTTCAATTTCAAGTTTAAAGTGCTCCAACTACAATCCATTTGACTTTTCAATGGAAAGTGACATGTTAATTATTTATACATCAATTATGTGTAATGTAATGCAGTAACCCAATAACCCTTTAAAAAAAACCAACTCTCAAAAATAAAAACGGTGCAAATTGCAACATAAAAGAAGCTTTTTAAGTGGATGTAAATAATATGTTTGAAACCAACAAATTATTGATCGAGTAATTAAAAAATAATAATGATGATAATATGTTATAATATTTAAATTCAAATATAAATAATTTCATTTTTATTTTAATTATCAAATATATATTTATATATATCAAATTTAAAAAGGAGATAACATGGTCATGCATAAAATTATGAAGATGATAATGACTTCCATATGTAAATGTCAGAGCTTACCTAAATAAAATTAATTTTGAGTGGTAAATAATAATGTTTTAGGAGATTTTCTTTACTTTGATTTGTACTCAGTGGATAGTGGAGGTGGGAGTTAGGGTTTGGAATGAGAAAAAAAATGGGTGGTTCTGTTATCTGTGGTTCAGAAATCAACAATGGAACAGGAAAAGTAGAGGCTGCCAATTATCTGATTCCTTGAACCACTAAAAAAGGCAAAACCCCATGTGATCAATTATGCAACTTGGCAACTAAAAACAAATCTCTTGCTTGATCATCACGAACTCTACTTTGTGGCAACATTAGTTTATTATTATTCACTGTCAGGCATTTTCTTCATTTGATTCCACTTTTCAATTGCTTAGCAGCCCTTGACTTGGAGATTTTTTTTATCAGAAGGAAGTTCACTTGGTCACCTCTATATAAAGGGGACCTTCCTGCCATCAAACCCAACCTAAAATCCAGACACTTTCACAGCCTTCAGACTTCAGCACTTCCATCTACTTCACCACTCCAACGTTCAACTCTCCTCCGAACATCAAAGAAGAAGATAAAAAAAACATATGGCTGGTACAAGTAGGGCAATGATCAACGGTGGGGTTTACTCTCAGAGAATTGCTGGCCGTCCGATTCCCAAGAGGGGACAAGTAAAGCTGGCTATAGTGTTGGGCCTGGCTCATTCTTTCGCTTCAATCTTTTCTCGGAAGTAGCAGCCGATGCTCAGGTGCTTTGGTTTCTCGACGAGAAGAAACGAGAATCGGCTTGGAAAGCCCAATATGATGAAGATCAGAAGATGGCCATTGCGCCCTTGTGGAAATATATGAACAGATTTCCATTTGTATTTTTGGTTCTTTTGATGCAAATGACTGCATCATAAAGTCTTTGTACAAAGAAATGTTTGGCTGTAATGAATTTTTTTTTCCTTTCATTGTTTATAGAAAGAATTTTATTTTTTGCTCTTACAACTAGTATAAGTTCTTCAACCAATTGAAATTTTCCTTTTTTTTCTTTTCTCTTGAAAAAAGAGTGAGCAGATTTTGATAGATATTAGGGAAGCCTATGGTTTAGTTGGATCAATGCAATTATCCTTTAAAAATTAATTTAATAGAAGGAATTCTCACAATTAAGAAAATAGCAAGGAATTGGGCAAGAATGGATGGATAAGAAAATGGGAGACAAATGCCGTTATTTTCAAGGGGATGCTTTTCCCCTAAGAACTTTCAATTTTCAAATTTCTAATGGCTTTTACTAAATTGAATTCACTGTTATCCATTTTTGCCAAAGAGAATTTTTTTTTCCTTCTTTGTTCCATTAATCATCATAGAAACAAAGATTAAGATACTCAAAAGTTTAAATTTTGAATCCAAATTTCTAATTATATTAATTTATGCAGCCTCCATAAAACATATAATGATTTTCAATAAATCTAAAATTCAAATCTTAACATTTATATTTTTTTTATATATAAATTATGATTTTTATTTTTTTACAAGTTATATGAAATTGTATCAACAGATGGGTCAAAATCCTTAATTTGAACACACACACACATATCTATATTATAAAAGTTGTAGAGAATACTGCTTCCACGTTGCGCCATGTTTTTTGTCATCATTTTTCCACTTTCTGGCATTGGTATGCCTGGTTTGTTTTGTTTGCATCAGTCTCCAAAGGTAATTTTAGCAAGCTTTTACCCTTATGCCTGAAATTGGCGCGTGCTCTCCCTTGCCGTTCCTCTCCTCTTTGGATTGTTGTGTCCCATTCTCGGCCATGCTTGGCTTTGCTTCTAACTTTTTTAGTTCTCCGGTACATGATTCGGTCATGTACAGTGATTTTCCTTAGTTCTTTATTCTCTTCCTTCTTGAATATACTACCTTCTTCTTATTGTGCTTCAGAACTCAATGCTCTTTGTGGGCTATTAGGAATCGATTTTTTCAGTTGGTTGTACTCCCCTCTTCTTGGTTGATTTGATTTTTCCCTAGGTTGGCTCCATCTGTTGGGTTTTGAACCAATTCCCTCATCTTATACTCTTAACGAGAAATTCTGGATCTTCCTCTTTTGCTCTCTCATTATCCTCTTTGTTCTTTTCTGTCCTTGGCCTTTCCTGTGCTGATCCATCCATTCTCATCAAACGGGTTTTCCATTGTTTGTATCATGTTTTCCCTCGAGCCCCTCAAGCCCTAGTTCCAGTCCCTTTGCTTCTTTATTTGGGTTTCTTCCTCTTTGCAAAAAAAAAAAAACAATTGTGCTTCGAGAGTTCTCTCCATTGTTTACAAGCAAGCACACTTTTCTCTACAGGTAATTTTCATTGATTTTTTTTAATTCCCTTTGTTTTTACCTCATTGATTTAGTTGTTGATTTTTTTATTGTTGTTCAATTTCTCGAGTGTTCCCAACATTAATAGAGTGGGTATAGTCTTATTCCAAGGATGTTCCTTTCCTTCCGAATAGGTCATTTCCGCTTCTCTTTTCCCTCTGCTTACTTCGTTCTTCCTCAAGGTCGTAAGAAACATTTCCCGTTATGCTTAATATTTGTTGTTTAATTCTTTTGTTGCACACTTTGGTTTCAAGCAAACCCTCTTCTCTTTCTATGCAGGTAATTCCCACTCTCTTTTTTTTTGTGTGCACTTTGTTCCTTCTCTAGAATGTGACAAACATTTACCAGCTGATTCTTTGTTCTGTTGTCTTTTTGAATCTTTTTTGCCTCACGTATAGTTGGTTTGTGAGCGCAAGTTTCATTTCCTATTCACTTTTTTTATTTGATGGTAAAGGAAAAATATGGAAGAATTAAATATGTGAACAAGGATCATGTCTCAAGTAGTTTTGAGTTTATTTCCTAGAATTTTAGGTGCTGCCTGCTTTTCGGTTGCTGACCTTAGTATGTTGTGTGCTTTCTTTGTGAACTTAGATTTGTTATGTTATGTATGTTATATGAAATTGCTTTTGATTGTTGGATCTTAAGTCAAAACTACTTTCACTTTGTTATGATTTGCGATGTTTAGCTTAATTTTTCTTCCTTTTTTGCCTTTGGTAAAATAAACAAATTAAAATTTTTGTAAATTGATTCAATTTTAAGGGATTGTTGAGGACCTTTTTTGGAAAGATGAGGGTACACGTAAGGTGGAATTAAACTGTAGATTGTTGGTAGATGAGAAGAAAAAAGGATGTTAAAATAAAATGTAAATGAGGAAGAAGAGCTTAAAGGGTAAAATTTAACGAAAGATCCTTTCTCTTTGTTCCTTGAAAGTTAGTAGACACGAAAGAGATGTCTAATTTGGCTTTCAGTTTCTTTCCCTAAGATCAGCGTGTATCATTGTGAATTATAAGAGTTCAACGTTAAAAATAAAAATAAAAGTGGTTATCTTGCATTTCTGAGTACATTGAAATTATTAATATGTGAATTAATTGAGATGGTTAAAAAATTGTCGTGGTTTGTTGAAAGTAAAATTATGATATGAAAAAATGTATCTCAAATTGTTCCTTTAGGCCATTGGGAACAATTTAATGCTATTGTTCAGCATGAATTTAAAAAATGTATCTCAATTTGTTTCTTAAAACTGCACTATGCTCATGAAGTATATAGCTGTGATGGATTTCCTGTGAGATGAATAATCCAATTTGGATGATTGTAAGATAAGCAACATTTTCTGTTATGCTCACTTGGAGTTGGAATTTAGCTGGAAGGTTGCTGAGTATCTTTTTGGCCTTATTTATGGCTGCTTTTTTAGTGCAAGTTTCCCTTAACCTTCTTTCCCTTAAGCTCAACAAAAAAAAAATTAAAGAATTAATTATGTTAGCAAGGAACATACCACTGGGAGATTAGAAGTTTTCTTAATTTTCATTTTGAATGTGCCGCTTTGATTATTTGCTGGAATTTGCAGTATCCTCGCAGTGAGCAAACTTTGATGCAAGCAGCCTTCCTTCTCTTTTGCGCAAGTAATTGACAAATTTTCTTTTGTTTTAGTTTGCTTTGTTAGTCGTTGAGCTTATAGACGACATTTTTTGTTATGCTCACTTAAAACTTAATTAAAAGGTGGTTATTTATCTCTATCTCCTCCCCTTTTCTCTTTATACTCGCGGCATCGCGTAGGCATCATACTAGTATATATAAAAAATAATTCACATGAGATATCCTAAAAGATGGGAGATGACAAAATGAAAAAATTAAGCCAAACATAATGGAGTTTTTCAATATCTTTAAAGCAAAACTAAAAAAAAGATAGTAGTGTAGATGCATGCATAATTGCATATTCTTCTACTTCATGATATTAAAATGGAATTGGAGCTAAGTCGTGCAAGTAATTAATTGATAAATACATCTCACTGATTTGGTGGTATAATTGATAGATAGACCCGAATCTATTCCCTTCTGCAAGCCAACAAGGCATTTCTTTTTTAACTATCTAAATTCAATGAATGGCTAAATGCTGTCAATTCTTTAATTGCAGCTGCAAAATATATTAGTACATCATATGATTTAGTGATTGACCACTTTGTTTCATCCAAAAAAAAAAGATTTACCACTTTGTTTACTGTAATAATTAGTAATTAATTAATGATTAATTAGCTGTTCAACTCCTCCACTTAACACTTTGACAGAAAGATTTGAGAACGATTGTGACACCCACTAACCCCAAAAGCAACAAGATTGAAACTTTTTCAAGCAACAGTCTCTCCTTCCCTTGACATTAAAGGTTAGATTACATGATAAGCTATAAATCTCATAATTTTAGATATGATCATATGGTACAAGTTAAATTTTTAACAAAAATTATATATAAATTTGATGAAAACTAAAAAATTTATTTTGTATTTGACACATTTGCACCAATTATAAAAAAATAATTTTACGTTTTACAAATTTAATATGACATAAACATGTTTCACATAACAATAACACAAATATATATATATGTACGTAAATGTTAAATCTATTTGAGGAAGTGGATTGCAAGTCTGACTAATCATTTTGTATACTCAACAATTTTTTTATTAAGTAATTCAAAAAAATTTCTAACCATATTTTAAAACTTAAGTAAAAAATAAATTCGAATCCAAATAACATCTATTTCCAATCTCCCAACAATGTATAAAAAAAGAAAATAAAAGTATGATCTAATCCGGTTCATTCATGCAGAGTTGGATTCATCGGATAAGGATGGTGACTGGTGAGAATAGCAGGTGGAGGTGACAGACAGAGGAGAGACAGAAAAGCCGCCTATCAGACTTGGGTGGGTGCAATAATGGCCTCTGCTTTTCTCTCGTTTTTTTCGTAAATGGGAAAGCAATGAAGCATGTGATTTTAATGCAGACAAGACAGCAACAATTAGCTTTACATTAGCAAACTTGAACCTTACTTTATCATTATTTTACGAGGTTAGCATCTTTCTTGTCGCCTTGCCCGACTAATCAATTCATCCTTTACAATATAAAATTGAAACTTTCAATTAAAGAATTCCGTGTTCACACTACACTCAAACCAAGCTATCTTTCTTTGGTCTTAATAATAATTTAGTAGTTGTGTGATTTCTAGACAAAACAAAGCCATCTGCATGCTGGGAGTTGGTTCTTGTACATCAAGCAAGGTTGTCAACGATGTCTTTCTTTATTCAATAATCAAACAATGAAATTTGTTTACTACTCTAATGGCCGAAGTGGTTTGTTTTGTTGCGGAAATGGATTGGAGTTCACTTAAAGAAAGAAAGTCAAACAGAAATTCTAAATCCAATTCCATTCTTAGTTGTCAAAATTAACAAAATTTGAATGACATTTTTAATTTTACCTACACCCGAAATGAGTACTACAGATTTGTCTATCTGATTGAATATCAGCTCTCATTGCGTCACTGTCTTTCAAGTCTCTGTTTTTTCAAGCTTTAACAATAATTCAATCCTTAGAGACCATCGCCAAATAGAACTCATCTTTTGGAATACCTCCACGGATTTTAAAAATCCACCGAAGTAAATTTTCTAAATGTTAAGGACTCGTTCGATATTGTTGTGTGTTTTATGTTTTATGTTTTTGAAAATTTTATTTTGTTTTTTTTCTCATTTTATTAAATTTGAAAACATGTTTAGATGATTGTTTTTATTGCAAAATTTTATCACTTAAAACTTGGTGAAGAGAGTGGATAAAGTATAAAATGGTAAGAGGTGATGAGTTCGAAAAACAGAAAAACCAAATTTTTATCACTTTCAAATGTAAAATGGCATTATAGCCGCAACGGATGAACAGTATCCGTGCGGTAACCATGCTCAAATTACTTCCGAAATTTTGGAAATATCACTTTAATGTTTTCAACAAATTCAAAACAAGTTATTTTATTTTCAGTTTTTAAAAACAAAAATATACTTAACAAACATGTTTTCTCTTTTATTTTTCAAAAAATTAAAAACAAAAACATAAAACATAAAACAAAATCAAAAACAAACAACCCCTAAGTATATGTAAAAATTTACTTCTGCGAATATTAAGTACTCTCAAAATTTCCATGGTTGTTAGGTACCTGCAAGAACGTAAAAATTCACTGATTGAACTTTTTATTTTTGTAGAATTGTGAAGACTAAAGAGTAAAAACAAAGTTGCATATAAAATTTCTCAACATTAAAATCCAACAGAGAAAAGATGAGAACGCTGCAGATTGCTAAATGTGAATGCAACACTTCATAAAGACGAAAGGTCAATGACGTCAAGACATAGTGGAACTCAGTGGGCATGACCGTGATATCTGCGAGAATCGAAGGGCAATCGTTTTGTTTTCTCTCTCTCTAGTCTCTATATAAGCACTGGCAAGGAAAGAACCTTCGCATCACATAACACAACTCAGTCAGCTCGGTAAAACTCATTACCCGAGTTTACAAGCTGAAGCTCTCTGTTTTCTTCTCCTCTTGAATCTGAAGATCAGATCTCTGCAAAAACTAAGAAAAGAAAACGAAGAGATGGCAGGTGCAAGGAGGGAAATCAGTCTCAACAGTGGGAATTCTTCACCGAGGATTGCCGGACGGCGTATCCCAAGGAGGGGTCAAGTGAAGGTGGCTATAATGGTGGGGATTGCCCATTCTTTTGCTTCCATCTTTTCTCTAAGTAGTCGCAGGGCAGCTGCTGCTCTCTTGTCCTAAGTACACTTCTTTCTCCCAAAAACAAAGACAAGAAATTTTGATGATTTTGTAAGAGATTGAGAGGGTGGTGCCTGCCCTGTTCTAGGAAAGATGTGACTGTTTTTTCTCTTGTTCATGTCAGTTTTGTACAAAGCTTGTACTGATAGATTTCAGATAAATGAATTTTCATTTTGCTCTTCTATCAATTTCAGTTTATCTGAATTTGTTCCTCTGTTTCTTATTTCTTTTGCTTTGTAGTTAAACAATAAGGCATAAGCTAATGCTAAAATATACAATAAGTGGTAAACGAGGAATCAATGAAAGATTTAGCATAAGATTCAAAATACTAAAAGACCAATCAAAGCCAATGACGAGGCCATGGGCATATGGAGGTTCTGTCAAGTTTCAACCTATCCTGGAGTTGTCTCTGCCAAAGACCAGCGTGGTCGCCCAGTTCACTGCCACATAAAACCGGTTCCTCCAACTCACCACACGGGTCAAGTAAGCCGACCGCCAAATCAACCAGCTAACGAACCCGGCAAGTGATATGCCTTTAGCATCCTGGAAACGCAGCATACGTTTAGAAGAATTTATTGTTTAAGAACAGATGCCAAGCTACACTTGGTTCAGAATTTCCCATGGGATACGGTTTTCAATGTCTGAAATGCCATTGATTACCTTAGATTGGCGAAGATCCACAAGAGCCTTGTAGCGACCAACAGATGCCATGCTTCCAAGATGCTTGTAGACAAAAGGGTCTCCTAGAGACATGTCCTTGGCACTCAAAGCCTTGCCTCCATTCTGTTTCCCAATCCTGTTAAACACCTCCACTAGGTATTTTCCTTGCCTTTCTGCAACCTGTTGGAAGAGTGAAAACAATTGTGAAACATGTCGGCCGCCAAGAACAAGGAAATGAATTGATTCTGTTGGTACTTCAACCATGATAGGAAGATGCAAGGTTAAACATTGAATAAAACAAAGAAAGAGAAGACAATAGATCAGGGAAGCAAGAATGTCTAGAAGAATTAATGGACCAACCTGAGCTAGAGCTGGAAGCACAGACTTCCCTGTCTGTTCAAGGAAACCAGCACAATCTCCAAGAGCAAATACATCTTCTACAGAAGGAACACGCAACCATTCATCAACCCCAATCCTGCAAAACCCTGTAAAATTAGTTTATCTGATCCAAGATTGGGAGGGAAATTAAGCAAAAGAAAATAGGTTGTGAGAAAGAATGCTAGTGTTTATACCTTCCACCAGGGGAGTTGGGAAGATTTAATGATTTCACAAACTGAGAGGGACCAACACCAGTAGACCAGACTAAGAGGCCATAAGGGACATTAGTTCCATCACTGAGAACAATTGTTTTGGGATGAACCTCTTTCACAACACCTTGCATTAGGTGGACACCAGACTGATGCAAAACTCAGAATGTCACAGATAGTTCCAAGAATTATGAAACACAAGACTTCTATGTCTCTTGGATGTAAGAAAGGAATTTAAATTACCTTGGTCAAGTGATTTGTTGCATACTGGCGTAGTCCAACATCAAAGGAAGACAAAATCTCATTTGCCTGATCAAGGCATAGATAATGGCAGAATCAACATCCATGTATACAAGAATTACTTGGAGAAATATGTGGAATTGCCTTGTTAGTCATAAATACCTCTATAAGCGTGACTTTGATGTAATCTTTTACATGATTATACCTTTCCTGGACATCCTTCATTATGAAATCACTCAACTCACCACTGAACTCCACTCCTGTAGGGCCACCCCCAATGATAACACAGTGCAAGAGGCGTTTCTTTTCTTCTTCTGATACGCCTGCAATCACATTGAATTATAAAAGAATGTATTCGTTTACATAGGCTAGTTTAAGCATATGCTAAATGACTGCTAGACAATATGGGTAAAGATGAAGGGAGTTTGTGATATTTTTATATGAAACAAGCACAGACCAAGAAAACAAAGGAGACACTGGATTGCAAAATTTATGGCCAGAAAAACATCACTCACCTGGATTTTCAGAAAGCATCAGGTTCAAAAGGACCTTCTTCCTTATTTCTTGGGCATGATTCACTTCACGAAGGAAATATGCATTTTCTTTCACCCCCTTGATACCAAAAGTTAAAGGCTCAGCTCCAGCAGCAATTACAAGCTTGTCATATGCAACTTTAAATTGATAAGGATCATGAGGTAGCCCACCATTTCTCACTGCCTCACAATACACCTGATGATTTGGACATATATAGTTAGGCTTTTAATAACTGGTGACAAGCAAAAACCATTGAAACAAAATTTGTCATTGAAATATCCCATATTTAATCAGCCAATTCGCTCTCCCCCATTTGCTTTTGCTTTTGCTTTTATACTACTATACTATCTGGGAGGAAAAGGCAGAAATGGTAAAAAAGAATATGCTACTGATATACATTAACTCACCTCATGTTTGTCGGTGTCAACACCTATGCAAGAAGCAAGATAAAAGTATGAATTAGGGCTTGTTGCCAATGCAGGCTGTATCTGGTTAACAGGCTCAGCAACTGAACGGAATTCGAGGGTTCCAACACAAGTTGAAGCAAGCAAAGGAGTGAAGACCATGTGGTTTCGAGGCGATATGCAGACAACATCATAAATTTTGGTATCAAGCCCCTTCAGGAATCGGCATGCTGCCCATCCTGTACCAAGAACAACAACTCTAGGCTTTTCGCCAGGCTTGGTTGCCTCTAGTCCTGGATACCTTGGTTCATCATATTCTGATTCTGACTCTACTAACCGCTCTGCTGAACGAAATTGATAATGCGGGGTAGCCCTCATTTCCCTGATCCAAAATCTCATCTGATTTGCCCTCTTGATGGTGGAAAGGTGCATCAAATTGCTGTGTGCATCGGATTTTTCAAGAGAAGGAAGGAAACTTTTGTGATCAGATACCCTCTCACTTGTGTAACTACCAATGGCACCTCCTGATCTTCTCAAGCCACTCCTAGCAACCCGTGCAAGTGCCATGAGGTACTTGCTTTAATCAAAAACTGGGAAGTTAAGGACTTTTTGTATCTGCCCTGGAAAAAATTAGAGAAGTAAGCTATGCAACTGCAATATAGCAGAAGGCCAAATTCAGGACAAGAATTATATAGAGAAGCAATGCAGAAACTCTCAAGTATTTGGAGGCATGCGACAATTTTCTTCAAATGTGATAACGATTGTTTCCAAGGCCACGAGAGAAGAAAGGACATGCCAGCTTTAGTTAGGTTTTGGCGAAAGCAGATGCAACAAACACCTTGTAAAGTTTTATGAGGAGCTAAGACACAGGTAAAGCTACCATTCCTGATTTCCTAAATGACCAACCAAACATTGAGCCAAACTCTTTTGAGTGGCATCTTAAAGGGGTAATGGTTTAGGGTCTTGATCAAAATGAGTTTCAGTCTTTACGTGTGAAACATAATTGCTTAAACTCATGGGATTGGCATTTATTTCACAGCAATAGCAGCCAAACCGCCTGCTGTACCTACCCTAAGGTTTTGTTTTTTTGGGTGAAATCTAGAAGATACCATACCAAGAACATGTGAACGAACATTGCCAAGAAAGTTCTGACTTTGCGAGAATTGTATCACTAAAAGCAACGTTTTGTATAATACGCCTAACTGGGGACACTACAAAATTGTAATAAACGTGGGCATCTCTATCGAGAATATCCTTTGGTTTCAAAGTTCAACATGGGAAGACCAGAGGCGGCTATCCTACTACTTCATATTTACATTACAACACGACAGAGATCAATAAGCGCCATGAATTGTTTAACATCTAAAATCAGTAAGGCAATAACCATTTTTCTCAAATACGTACAACGCTTGAGTACGAAAGATTCCAAGAACAAAGATTGACAAAATTTACCATGTGAATGCACGGAGGTTTTTACAGATCTTAGTAAAACCCCAAATAGAAAAACAAAGGATCAAATAATTCTATTTTGAAGCTAAAAAGAACGAAACTCTTATCAACCATATGACACACATGAAATGTGAACTATTTACAATAAATGACCAATCTTTTAGAAGAAGAAGAAGAAGGAAGAACAAACTTTAGAAGAGGAGGTTCAAGAACATTACTTTGGAAAAATCTGAGCTTTCTTGTTTGCAAGCTGACGCGGCTAATGTACCCAAGTTTTTTGGAAATTTTTTGGGGAAAAAGTTAATGCTTTGTATTCACAGAAAAAGAGAGGAACTAAAACCCAACAAGTTTTTATAGCTGGTGATGTGAGTAGAATAAAATAAAGGGTAGATCAAGCTCAATGATCAAAGCTCAAAGCTCAAAGCAGCCGACTTGAGGCGCAAGAAAGTTGAGCAAAATTATAAGCCCTCTCTTTAAAACATGTATATATTTATATTACTTTGATTAGTGTTAGAAGAAATAGAAAAAGAATAAAAATTACAGAAACAAGGTTGGAGGAAGGAACTGGGATGGGCTGGCAGGCTGCCGTATATTCTTGCATGTGACTTGGCGATGGGAAGACAAATGCAAGCATTAAGGAAAGGAATCTTCTGTGATTCCTGCTTCTTAGACGGCATAGCGTGAGACTATACGGTCACTTTAAAGACAACCCTGTCCTTGTTAGGTTAGCTTGTTTGTAAGCTGAATGAAGGATGGTTTTGGGGTAATCTGTCAAATTCTTGGAATATTTATGGCCCCCAGCTGGCTTATGGCTGCTCTATAGAAACCCTAGTTCACGGCGAGAGTTGATTCAATGTGGTCAGTGGTGACATCTCTGAACCGTTTATTGAATAAAAAGTCAAAAGTCCCCAAGTTGTTTGGAATTTAGCGTGGAAATTAAATGAACGGCTTTAATGGGCTGAACTCTGAAGAGTCTTCCAACTCCCAGCTTCCATCGATGGACCCACCTATGAGAAATCGAAGAAATCGGTGTTTCATGTCAAAACAAGAACTTGGGCTCATACCATGTAGCTTTTTCCTAAACCTCTTAATTCGTGTCAAAAATTTATTTTTTATCATATAAAATTTTATTTATGTTTTATTTATATTGTATATTCAGATCAAAAATTTGTATCGAAACAAAAAATTTAAAATGTTATTTTTAACTTTTATCACATTCTTATATTAATTTTACTTAATTTTAATTTCGTGTCATGTCATGTCACCTCGTATTATTTATTCATGTCGCGTTTATATAATGTCTAAAATTATTAAATCTATTTTTTCCTACCTGTCAAACGTTGACCACGCCAAAGAGTTGTTTCATTCATTGTTTGTGTCCCACGTTCTTGGGGTTGTTGTCAGTGTTAGGTCATAGTTGCTTCAGCAAAAAACGTGGAATGAAGGGAATTTGGTCTTTGGTCTTTGGGTTAATACCTCAACAGTAAGATCTTTCTCAGCCATCACCAATTACGGACTTGTGAAGTTAAAATTCTGGTTTGAAATTTCTGATCTTAATGCACGTACATAACAAGAACATGTGGTAAATCAGGCCAAGATAGAGTAATCGAGTTTTTCTTATAAAATTTCAGGACAACTCCTGCTTTGTTGCTATGTCTTGGGCTCTTGGCAACTCTTGGTCATGATTATGCCTGATCATGAGTTGGACCGGATCGAATCGAGCTCAAATAGGATTCATAATACATAATAATGAATAATGAGTATGTCCAAATTCGGTCTGATCTGTAAATTAAAATTTGACTTTTAGTTCAGGTCGTTTTTATTTTTTAAATATAAGCTCGAGCTCGTTCAGACTCAACTCGAACATTATTTTATTTATTTGTTTTTTATTCTTTTATTTTTTTTAAAATTTAATTTAATTTTCAAAATTTATATGTCAATTTTCATATTAAATATTTATAATCATATTTATTAATCAATAATGTTTTATATACGTATAATTATATTATACTTAGTAGATTTATTTAAAAATTTTAATTAAATTAATATTTCAGATCGAGCCAAGCAAGGTCAAGCCTGAGCCCGACCCAATTTTTTAATGGGCCTAAAAATTTTACCCAAGCGTCGAAGCCCGACCAAATATCGAGTGAGCTTTCAGGCTTGAACAAGTAGCCTAGCTATTGAGCAGGTCTGGTTAGGACAAAGTTCTCCCCATTTAAGCAAATTCCCCGTAGAGACCCACACTCAACTTGCTTGGCTTGATTCGAAAGTTTCACGTTTTTGTCTCACAAGAAACCTCACAAATATGAATTCAAATCTTTATTTATATATCATAGCATAATCTTGCAATACATTGACATAAGATTGGGACATTAATTTTAAGAATATTGCTGTCTATGTTGTTAACAAATTCTTTTATGAAGGTTCAAATTACAAGTAGAAATGAATAGATACAGTGCTGATAAACATTGAACATGCATAAATACATATATAAATAATGTTATTCTGACAAGTTAAATTCAAATTCAATGATAACTGTGGGTTAATAAAGCATCTGCCTCTAACTTTCTGGTCATTTGCATCTGTTAGGTTGCTGTTGCAAAACCTTCTTCAGAGTCCCCAAAAACCTTGTTCAAAATCATGGCTAATCTAACTCCTCCCTGAACAATTCTTTTCATGACAATTGGCATCCTGGAATTGAAGTATTCATCTGTAACCAAAAAAGATGACGGCCTTTACTCTTAGAAACGTACACGAGAATTGCCGATGGTTTTAACGAAGATGATGGACCATAAAAACTGGGATTAGTTTCAATGCTTTACGCAAATACATACCTGCCAGTGTTTGCCCTGACTTTACGCCATTGTAACCCCATTTGCAAGCTATGTTTATGCTCTCTGTGGCATACCTACACATAGAAATGGAAGATTTGATTTAATAGATCAAGAAAAGGAAAAAAAGAAAAAAAAACATTTTCCTGAAATTCCCAGGTTTGTAATTGTTTGAAAGAGTCAGGAAGCTAACTTGTTCAAACAAGGAAGAAGATTGTCACATTCTTTCCATGATGCTACATCATCAAACCATATCCCCTGTATGAAAGTAACAATTACAAGTAAATACAAATACAAGTACAAGCTAGAATTAGTAGTAACTCAGAATAAATTCTGAAGTCAGCAAATTTAACTTACATCAGTAATGTTCGCAACAAGGTCTTCCTGAAGGCTGTCCAGGTCCTTTTCGTAGTAGTCTGCAAGAGCTGTAAGAACAATCTCCCTATCCCAAACCTGTAACATTGTTGAACTTCATAAATATGGCTAATTACCTGTTGTTAGCTATGTGTTCTAAGCTAAAGTTTAACCACTGAAATCATTACTCACATGATGCAGATTAGATTTGTGCCTAAACCAGCGCAAAGCAATTGTGTTTCCTCCTTTATCAGTTGTAAAACCAATGTGCATTGGCTAAAAGAAAGAAGAAACAATCAAACCCACCGAAGCAAAATGATACAGAAAATATATGATTGAAAGTCCACAGATTTAAACCTGATGGAGATCTCCCATGAAATGTGACAAGAACAACAAGGCTTCTGTCATGTTATCTGCAGGAAAAAAGAAGCCATGGTATTGATTGAATCAAAGCATATCACAAGAGATTATTTTATCAATGGTAAACTTCCTTACGTCGACGATCTGAAGTTCCCTCGCTGTAGTGCAAAAGCTGTGTGGTGAAGTTTTGGACAGCTCCAGTAACACACATGTCCTTCACGCCGCGAGGATCATGACAGTCCCCTAAAACACATGAAATAATAACATTATTTATAAATCAGGTGATTTTATATCGTTTTATTAGCAAAAGATAGCTGAGCTTTCTGCTTACTTTCATAGTCATACGTGCATTCATCGTCTGGAGTATCAATGAAGTGAAGTGGGCTTGTCCACCGATACCTGTACCAATGCCGGATTTGGTCGGGCCATACACAGAGCGACGACAGGTCTCCATTGGCGTAGTGCGGTAGCAAATTTTCAACAGCTTCGGCAGCCTCAGGCTCTAGAAGACCCTATGAAATTAAGCAGTAAATATTTGTCAATGGTTAACTTGTAACTTGTTCTCAGAAGCCTTTGAGTGTTGTTTGACATGGTTTGCAGGCATGACTCTGAATAACAGTCAATCAAGAAGCATGTTGTGTTTTTCAACATGGGTTAGCTGATTTGTAGTAATATTCTTCTTTTCTTTTGTCAATTAACAGGGAAAAGAAAAGAAAAAAGTCATGCATGGTAGCAAACTATGACCAAAATTTCTCTTTATTCTTCATTACGGTTTTTTTACTCAAAGATGATTGATCACCGCCACTATATGCGGATATGATATTGTTCATCAGATTCAGACTTCGGTAGCTCAAAGAAAGAGCAAAACTAAACGAACAATGGAATAAACATCACCTGAGCAATCCGGCACGTCAAAATATGACCCTCTTTGCTCCAGCTCTGAGTCCTGGGCAACAAAACTAGAGCCAAACCCATCAACAAAACAAACCCAAACGAAGACACCCCCAACTTGACCATTCTCGAGTCTTTCTTTCTGCCTAATTCACCTAACGTTCTGGTTTATCAGTTTTGAAAACACTCAACAAAGTGACGATGGGTTAATTTCATACACACACACACACAATCCCTTATAAAAGGTAATCATTGAGTGTAAGCTTGCAATTCCACTGTTTCACGCACATTCAATGTTGACCTCAAGCACAAGCAATGCTCGGCATATTCCGGAATATTGGAGGTTTCAGCAATATTACAGGAATACCAAGCGATAAACTTGTAGTTCATTAGTTTTTCTAATCTTGAAGGATTTGGCAAAGTCATGAATCATAAATAATTGGGTACATCGCTTTTGCTTTAATGTGTTTAATAGTTTAAGCTATGAACAATTTTACATTGGTCCATACTAAATAATTTACAGATGCCTCTCAGGTCCTCTTATCTTCATGCTTGAGCAATTTTGACTTTAGAATCAAATAGTCGGTTGAGCAGAGCAGCAAGGCGAATCCCACCTTGAGCAAGCCTCTTCTCCACAATAGGCAACCGAGAGAGGAAATAATCATCTATGGAACAAAAACAATACAAGTTAAAAAAAGATGACATGCAGAATTTTAATTAAAATAGCTGGTGGTGAATCATTTAGGATATAACATTATCTCAGCATTTTAGCATGTTTTTATACCAACCATGGCAGATTGCATAAAAAGCATCTATTGAATTAGCCATGCGGCCCATGTGGAGAAAAAATAATGTTTAAAGGCATGATCAAAGAGAGAGATAATAAAAGGCATTGACTAGCAGGGAACTATCATTGGATATTGTTTCCAGATTCCAGATTGGTTTCCTAAAAAAAAATATTGATGGTTATGCATTCACCTGGCATTCTTTTAGCTGATACTTCTGACCAAGAGCATCAAAGTGAGAGGGTCAAATTTCCTTTATATAAACTGAGGTCAGGATATGAAAATACCTAAGCCAGGACCTTAATAACATCTGAATAGAAAAGTAACTTATACTGTTTGAGAATTTCCAAATATAACCGGGTTTTTGCTGTAGCCTACTCTAATCTATTGGAACAAAGGCTCTAATGATGATGATGAACCAGTTTTTTGCTCTTCACACCATATTTTCTTCTCTGAGTTACTGCTTAAATACAAAAGAAATGAGGGTCTGAAGTGTAAAAAATTGGTTGTATTTAGAATCTTTCTACTTCTTTCTCATGAAAATAAAAAGCTCTTTAATAGAGAAGTAATTTATTCCCTGAGGCATTTTCTTTCCATGACATTTTTCCTTTAGAAACAATTTTCAATTACCCTTGTAAGAACTCATTAATACGATGATTGTGTCAAAACCTGGCCTGGTCTTTACACGTAACAATGTTTTAAAACCTATTTTGTTATCGACAGTCAGAAATAAACCAAGACATACATAAGCACCGAATACAGAAACCATATCTGTTGTAGAGAAAGGAAAAAAGGTTAGTAATCCAGTCATGTATGGCAGTTGATAGATATAGTACGTGTGATTTTGCCATCTCTCTCCAACAAGTTTGATCTATTTAACTCAACAACCGACCTAAGAGATGTGCCATAAGTGGTGCTTCCCAATTATCAAAGAAGAAGAAAAAAAAGAGAGGAGGAAGAAAATACCTTCTAAGGTGCTTCCAGGTGTGGCATTCCTGTATGCAAACTTACAAGCCAACCTAACACTTTCAGAAGCATACCTGTATAGAGGCAACTTATTATGTCTAATGATGTCAGCTCCTTGTAAAATAAACTAGATATAATTACCCTTTTGCTACTTAAAATAAGAAAGTCGGAATTAAACTAAATATGTGTTTGTATGTTGGAGCTTGTATATCTCTATATATTTCCACTCAGGCCTCTTTAGCATCAAGGAGCATGGCTAACTAAAGAAAACATCTCTCTCAGGCATGCATGAGTAAAACTAAAGTATGAACTGGCTCACATTTATAATAAGTGAATGGAGGCAATCAAGCAAAGCAGAAATATAGCTGTTCTTTCAGCTATACTGTGCTTTAACAATTTACATCATGGTTAATACAATTGAAGCAGTCCAGCACATGCATCAGAAAGAATTAAAAGAATAAGTTGTGACATATACTTACAGGTTAGGACAAACAGTTTGATTATGTCTACAATATTCCCATGATGACATATCATTGTACCAAGCATCCTGTACATGAATAAACATAACAGAAATAAGAATCACACCTTTACATATGCATTTGCATAGGTTGATTTAGACATACATACAACTCTAAACCCACGTAGGAAAAAGAAAGCCCAAAACAACAACAAAAATGGGGCTGAAGGAAATTCTCGGTTCCCTAAAGTCCAAATTAAACTAGATTGTGTTTTCTGTATTTGTCAATTGAGTTAAATACACTGAATGTTCAAGACACTCAAAGCACACAAAATAAAACCTTCTATTGTCTCATCATTTTACTTCAATATTCAAGACACTTGGTGCTTATCTGCTGTCCGTAGTAGCAACATGCACAAGTGAATATGAAGGAAAACGAAAAGCTTACTGTAATATTCCTCTGAATGGCTTTAATCATTATTGCAAGATCCGAGCCATAGAATGTCTTCACAGCAGAATCAATAATCATGGTATCCCAAACCTGGAACAATGTTCGCATTGGATAAAATTGCATAAAGATGAAATAAATAGGCCCCAAACACCTATGCACACTTTCTCATGCATGAATTTATCAGCACCTTTGACATGAATCTCTTCTTTTAAAAACTTATTAGAAAAAGGAGATCTCCATCCAAACATTCTGACAAACAAGTCATGTTAAAAAGAAGAGTTATCACAGGATCTAACATCAGTCAAGAAGGAGGCAATGAAATGGTTTTCTTCACTGAAATATACATTTGCTTCAAATAACTCACAGCTCCTGCACCTATCTTTTCCCCTTTTGTTCTATTTCTCTCACAATTAGAGAGCACAAACAAGACAAGTTGGGTCAATAGTTACTTTTAATTGACACCCCCCACCACACATACACAGACACTCCTTTTAGAGTTTTGACGGTACAATATTTGTGCATAATTAATTTGCTTCAACATCAATTTCCTGATTATCACAAGGAAAACGAATAAGGGATGCCGGAGGGAGATGCACTTAAAAGGACAATGAAGACCTCACATGGTGCAGATTTGTCTTCCTACGGTACCAATGGACTATAATTGTATTCCCACCTGCATCTCCTGTGAAGCCAACATGCAATGGCTGTAATGGAAAAGAAATCATTAGGATGGAATGTACACTCTCTTTTCCCACAGGGAACAAATAATAAACATTTCATGCTTCCACATGAAAGTAACAAGCTAAATCAGTTTAATAAAAGGACAAAAAGGATACGAGAAATAATACTTGCTAACACTGCATACAAGATGATTGTGAACCAGAATTACAGAAAATATTCATTGTACCTTCAAGAAGTTAAGCATTTTAAAGCTATAATATGCCATTCTAAACCAATGGGCTTTAAAAATTAAGCTGTTGCATTTAAAAATGATCAATTTTTTGCAAGAACCCTTCCTGGTGAGCCAATTAATAAGACTAGTAAAACATTGCCTGGAAAAGCTGTACCACTCTTATACAGATAAATCATCGTAAATGAAGTAGGTTTACACCAACCTATTTTTCTTTTTCTTTTTTCTTTTTTGACCAAGAATATATTTTGTGAGTTATCAATGATCATAAAACACACTCCCCTTAAGTTCAGAACATATGCAACTGCATTCTTTCTATGATTGTATCTTTCGGAATTACTTTTAAGTTCAGAGCTACCAGAAGAAGAGCACAAACCTGATGGACATCCCCAATAAAATGAGCTAAGAACATAAGTGCCTCAGTCAAATTGTCTGTCACCAACAGAAGAAGAGTCAGCATTTAAGGGATGAAAATATTATATCATGGCATGTATATATCATAGCAGCAGGAGTGCGAACAATACTTACATTTCAACTCGGGATTATCTCTCTGATATGTTGAAAAAAGTTGCTCGGTATAGTTGAAAATGGCTCCAGTTACACAACTATCTTTATGTCCAGCAGAATCATGGCAGTCCCCTATAAGAATGCCACGGAACGTTAGCAACAACAACAACTACAAAGCAATATTGACATTAGCAGAACCAAAACATGACTATGGAACGACACCAAACTTACGGCAGTATTCATAGTTACACTTGAAATCTGGGGTGTCAACATAGTGTAATGGACTAGTCCAGTGCCACTTATAGTACCACTTTATATCATCAGCCCAGGAGCATACTGATGCAAGCTCACCTCCAGCCGAATCAGGGAGCAGTTCTT
Source organism: Heritiera littoralis (assembly GCA_031772115.1). Taxonomy (NCBI): domain Eukaryota; kingdom Viridiplantae; phylum Streptophyta; class Magnoliopsida; order Malvales; family Malvaceae; genus Heritiera; species Heritiera littoralis. Next base: position 961,104 of record JAPDPK010000026.1, on the reverse strand, counting down.
TTACTATAGCCAAAGCATCTTTAGTAAGATATCCCTGAAGAATCAAGAAACGCATAATCAAATGAAATTGGCAGCATCTTCTGACTTAGCCAACATAAGCAAATATCATGAAATGAATTCTTTGCATAGAATTGTTAGCTACACAAGCACAAAATGATCTTAAAAAAAACAAAAATAAATAAAAGAACCAAACCAAATCTCTGAATCTGCAATTTATGAGCTCGTTCAATGAACACTATAGCTCATCAATGTTAACAGAAGCTAAACTCTTTTTTACCTTATTGTTCAGAATATTTGGACCATCCATAAACTATTCAAGAATCACAATGCTACAGATAAAACGCAGAAGAATAAATTGAAAAGGGGAAAATAAGTCTCACCTCAGCTATCTTGCAAACAGCATAATGACCATCCTTTCCCCAACCGACTACCCCATGAACTAATTGCATAAGAACAAGCACCCTTCCAATCCACAGTAGCTCATGCCAGCTCATTTTTCTAAAACCCATCTCCTGAATTCTGTAAAATTTCAAAAGGCAACCTCTTTAAAAAAAAAGGTTTTATTTTTCATGTTGACTCCTCTGGTTGGTTGATATAGGAAGAGGAAGAAAGAGAAAAGAACAAAACAGAACACAAAAACCCCATTTTGATACCATAAATCAATCTCTTCTTGGGTTTCAATAGAGAGAAGAAAAGGGCAAACTTTTGGTTTTTGAATTTGCAAAACATCAAATGGTAACAAACATTTTCTCAGGAACCAAGCAAAGAGAAGATCACTCAGCAACTAATTTTCTCCCAAAAAGAAAAATAAGATAAAAAAGAAAAACCAATACCCCAAAAGATCTTGTCTTTGATCGCCTCGAAAAGTGAGAACCTTAGATTTCGTGAACTGGGCTTGGTCTTTCTTGCTTTATGTTATAAGAAAGGGACTAATACACCCATTACGTTACTCTCTGCACCCAAAATGCAAGAGAATAAACGAGTACAGTGAGGATACACGGAGAATAAAGGGAACTTAATTTAGAAATCTTCATTTAATGGAGTACCGTCCAGCTGCCTACGTATCCTAATAATTCAATATATACCTTTTTTTTTTTTTTACGTGAGGTTAAAAGTTAAAGAAAGAGAGAAATATCTACGTTTCACCAAAAAAAAGAGAGAAATTTCTATGGTGTGTAATTGTTGAGTAACGATGGAGAAAGGAATCAAAAGGAAGATGGGATTTTTCACTTCAAGTACTCTGAAGTTAAATTGAGCAAAATCGATCCAACCTATAACAGCAAATGAACCCAAACGTTTACTAATTGGATAAACTATGATACAATGATAACTGAACACTACAACATTTCTAACAGTCATTGTTCTGTTTAGTGAGTTGCCGCGAATCAATACGTGTATGGCGAGAGTACAATTCTATGGGAGCCTCATAAACTCAAACTTGTCTCTTCTCAATCGCATTTTTGTGACCCTTTGATTCATACTACTAACCCAGCAAAACGTCGAATCAGACTCTTTTACACTCCATTGACCTGAGCCTCACGTGGCAAAATCAGACTCGATCCCGTGTTATTTACAAATTGGGAATTTCATTGGCAGCTAATTCATAAATGCTAATCTGGCATTTTTTATTATTAAGATTTGACTATGTTAGATCAGCAAACTGCTGAATCGTCCTACCTCGGACTTCTAGTTCTACTGCATCTTTAGACTTTAGTTGCTGTTCTCTCAGTCCCCCCAAGGATTTCATTGATCAGGTTAGTTTCCCAAATCTGTCTTAAATTTCTGTTATCGCAAACTGGGTAGCTCTTATAGTTACTTTAATTTTGACGAATCTCCTGTTCATACCCTGAGTTTTTTTTTGTCAAAATTCTGTTTTCCTGATCAGTGTTGTTCAATCTTTTGCAGATTCCTGCTTTGGGTTTTTCATCTCTTAGCTGAAACCATGGACTTTAACCATTTAAATCGTGGGCAGATTACTCTGTTGGGATCTGCAGGTTGTGTGATGCTTACACTGCATTTCACACTGCAGCTTCTATCACAGCATCTTTTCCACTGGAAAAACCCGAAGGAGCAGAAAGCTATACTTATTATCATCCTTATGGCTCCTATTTATGCTGTTGACTCCTTTGTGGGGTTATTGGATGTTCGAGGAAGCAAAGCGTTCTTCATGTTTTTGGAGTCAATCAAGGAATGCTATGAGGCTTTAGTGAGTGCCCCTTTTGCTCAATCTTTGAATTTGGCTTTGTTGGATTGAATTTTGTTAAAGTTCATCACTTCTGCTTTTGGATGCCTTTGGTTGTAGGTGATTGCCAAGTTCTTGGCATTGATGTATAGTTACTTGAATATATCTATTAGCAAAAACATTGTATCTGATGAGATCAAAGGAAGAGAGATTCACCATTCATTTCCAATGACCCTTTTTCAGGTATGGAGTTTTAAGTCAGTGTGCTATCTCATTAAGTTATAGTATTAAAGAAATATCTTGATACATTGCTGTTGCTCAAACTACAGCCTCGAACAGTTAGACTGAACCACCGAACACTGAAGCTTCTCAAGTATTGGACATGGCAATTTGTTGTCATCCGCCCAGTGTGTTCTATCTTGATGATTACACTGCAAATCGCTGGGATTTATCCTTCTTGGTTGAGCTGGACATTCACTATCATCCTCAATTTTTCTGTTTCATTAGCATTATATTCTTTGGTTGTCTTTTACCATGTTTTTGCGAAAGAGTTGGCACCTCACAAGCCACTTGCAAAGTTCATGTGCATCAAGGGGATTGTATTCTTCTGCTTTTGGCAGGTAAAACCTTGTTCTCTTCTATCCTTTTGCTAATGAATCTTTAGTTTTTTGGAGGGCTCACTTAGTTCACACACGATAGAACCATGGAAGGGTAGACATTTGTTTTCTCCAAACTTAATTTGTAACAAGAAAAGCATTGTGCCCTCTTCCTGCTTTGTGCACACAATCATATGCATCATGTACTAAATCAGATAAACTGATTAAAGAATTGTAAATCATATCATATTTGATGGTTATTCAAATCGAACTTAGCAAACCATATAGCATCTTCTTAATTTTCTTCACTCCTCCTTTGGCTAGAAATTTCCTTTCCTTCCTCCTAAGAAGTTTGCAGGGTTAATGTTTCAGAGTGGAGCTTTCTTAATTAAGCCCTATGAATTCCTCAACTATTTGTAGTTAATGCAGAGTTTCTGACTGATTTGTTGTAATAGATTTGAAAACCAAGCTGTGCATGTAGTCAAATTCTTAACATTGCTTGTGTTGCAAGTTGCAACTCTCTTCCTCCCACTACTACCAACTTCATATTTGTCAAATTCTTATCCTTGTTTTTGTCAATGATTTTGTTGTGAAACTTTATCATCCTGTATTCGTTAATGGCATTAATCGATCACATGCAGGGAGTGCTGCTTGACATACTCGTTGCGATGGGCATCATTCGATCTCACCATTTCTGGTTGGATGTGGAGCACCTTGAGGAAGCTCTTCAAAACGTCTTGGTGTGTCTAGAGATGGTTGTTTTCTCTGTTCTCCAGCAGTATGCATACCATGTTGCACCTTATAGTGGAGAAACTGAATCTAAGATGAAGCTAGGCAAGAAAAATGAGTGATATTTGTGATGCCCGAGTTGTAGTGGGAGAAAATACATGTTCTTATGGCATTAGAAAATAAGCTTAGAAATGCCTGTACTCTATTTTACAATAAGTTCGAGTTTTTACAATAAGTTCGAGTTTGTGAAAACATGGCTAGAGTGAGTCTCATGGAGTACTGAACATGGGGGTTCCCAGTGATTGCTTCAGAATCATCCTCCTGCATGAAAATATAGAAAAGAAAGATTCAACAATCAATTTAATTATACATGATTTGGAACATCATTCGCATGAACATAAAGGGTGGATGAGATTCACCAAACTAATTAATTACGTGAGTTGCATCTAAAACATCCACCTACTTTCCATCCACTGGATTAACTGCCATCTCAGCAGAACAATTGTGCCGTTCTTGTGAAGTTTAAAGCTTGGATCGGGGCAACCCTGAACGACATCAGAATTCAGAATCATTATTTCATCATTTATTTGCAAATACCAAGTTCAGAATGATAAAATCACTGGATAAAAGGATATAAATATTTGTAAGTAACACTTAATTACTTGTAAGCAAGTAGGCTATCTTTTGCCTTGACTTTGACTAGCTTTAGGGGATGAGCTACCATAGACATCCTTTCTGTTGTATATATTACCAAAGTTATATCTTAAAATCATTTAGTTTGCATTATGTTAAAGAAAAATGAAATTGAAAGTATGAAAAATGAGTTGGAATGAAGAAATTACTTGATTAGTCGACTGCCCAAAAGAGCAGTCAACTGCTCTATGTGTCGGGACTTTCTGGAAATATTTTTCGCTTCAGAATTTGAGTTACATATAGGGCAGTCGACTGCCCTAAAGGGCAGTCAACTGCCCCAAGAAAAATTACATTCTGTTTTGAAAAAACACTAGGGAAGTCGACTCCCTTTCTCGGGCATTCGACTTCCCATTCTGGAAACTCAAAAAACATGTCCGTTGGACATGTTTCTTCATTCCAAAGGTCATGATTCTTCATTCAAATGATGTCTAATCATGAAAGGGTGTTTATAACACCGTTTTGAGTCTATAAATACTTTCACTTTCATGGAATTTAATATACAATCTTCTACATTCTTTCACTCAAAATCAAATTCTCTTCTTGCACTCTTTTTTCTTTGGTTTGGTTCAAGTGAGTTCAAGAGAGAAACTCAAAGTGCAATTGAATTTCTCTTGGAGTAGGCATTGTATCCTGGGAACAACGTTTCCTGAACCATTTGCACCAGTGTGGGGAAACTATTGTTCTTAAGATAGCTTCCTGGAAGTGCCTTGCCTACCAAATTTCTTCTTCAACTTGTTTGCAGCAGTACACCATCCACACTAAGGAGTTTTTCTAAATTACAACAATTTAAGAACAATAGTTTTTCAAGATGGCGACTCCTGCATTCAAGCCTCATGTTTATGAAGTGGAGAAACTAGAAAGGTTCAATGGCCTGAATTACAAGAGGTGGAGCATGAAGATATACTATCAAGTTAGTCTTTTGAAGGTTGCATATGTTCTTCATGAGTACTACCCCAAGAAGAAAGCAATGATGGACAATTTACAGCAAAACAACAAAAATGGCTTGAAGATGACTACATTTGCAGACTTTCAATACTTCAAGCACTCAGCAACTCACTCTTCAATGTATTCCATAAACACAACACAGCATTGGAGTTATGGCGTGCAATTAAGAAGAGGTATGAGAATGAAGATGCTGGAAACAAGTCCTTCCTTGTGAACAGGTATGTAGACTTTAAAATGATAGACTCTAAACCTGTCGTTGATCAAGTAAATGCATTGAATGATATTGCTACTGAATGCAATGATGCTGGAGAACCAATTTCTGAAACTTTCCAAGTGTCTACCATAATTGGTAAACTTCCTCCTTCTTGGAAAGATTATCAAAGGTATTTGAAACACAAGAAGAAGTCACTTACCTTTGGATGAATTGGTGAAGCATATCCAGATTGAAAGTGCAGCCCGTACAAGAGATGAAAAGGACAATAATGTGCATAACATTGAAGGTCCTAATGAGAACAAAACTGAAAGTGAGAAGAAAACTCACCAAAACAAGAGACAGAAAAACTCTTCAAAGAAAAAGGGAAAGTTCAACAAGTTTGATAAGAACTTCAAAAAGAAGAAAGGCCCTTGCTATGTATGTGGAAAGAATGGCCACATTGCAAAAGAATGCCACTTCCGGAAAGGTAAGAAAAGTGAGGCCAATCTTGTGATTGAAGATGACATGGTTGCAATGGTTACCGAAATTCTTATGGTTGAAAACCAAGAGGATTGGTGGATCGATTCTGGAGCAACTTGTCATGTCACTCCATTTAGAGATGTCTTCAAGACATATGAAGAGATAAATGAGGACAAATCAGTCTTCATGGGGAACTCTTCAACTTGCAAAATTGTTGGCAAAGGGACAATCAAACTTGCTTTGACTTCAGGAAAAATTTTGACATTACAAGATGTGTATCACATCCCAAACCTTAGGAAGAGTTTAATTTCTGTGAAGAAACTTGATGACCATGGATTTAAGGTTGTGTTTGATTCTCAAAAGGTGATCATTTCTAAGAAAGGATCATTTGTTGGGAAGGGATATGCTAAAGACCATATGTATGTTCTCAATATCAATAAAAGTTCTTTGAATTATGCCTATGTTGTTGATATGAATGATTCTAATTGTTTGTGGCATTATAGATTAGGACATATTGGCATGAATGCATTAAATAGAATGTCATCTCATGATTTAATTCCTAAGTCTTCTACCATTTTAAGTACTAAAACTTGTGAGTGTTGTGCACAAGCAAAGATTTCAAAATTCCCTTTTAAATCAGTTTTTAAAACTAATTCTTTGTTAGAACTAGTACATACTGATTTATGTGATAATAATGAAATTATTACTAGAGGTGGAAAAAGATATTTTGTTACTTTTATAGATGATTTTTCAAAATATACTTATGTTTATTTACTAAAAACAAAAGATGAAGCATTTGAAAAATTTAAGATTTTCAAAGAAGAAATAGAAAACTTGACAAATAGAAAAATTAAGAAACTTAGATCCGATAGGGGTGGAGAATTTCTTTCAAATGAGTTTTATGACTTTTGTAAGAAACATGGTATAGTAAGAGAAGTTTCTGCTCCTAATACTCCACCACAAAATGGAGTAGCGGAAAGAAAGAATAGATCATTACTTGAAATGGTAAGTGCTATGCTTTTACATTCAAATTTGCCTTTGAATTTTTGGGGTGAAGCACTCTTTACTGCTTGTTACATCTCAAATAGAGTTTTACATAAAGGTTTTGTTAAATCTCCCTATGAGTTATTAAAAGGAAGAAAGTCTAGTATAAATTATTTTAAAGTATTTGGATGCATTGCATATGTTCTTGATGCTACAAATAAGAGACCTAAGTTAGGAAGTAAGGCAATCAAATCTATATTTTTTGGTTATGCTTTAGGAAGTAAAGCATGTAGATTTCTTAATCTTAAAACTAATAGTGTTTTTGAATCTATTCATGCAATTTATTTTGAGCATTTGACAATTAAAGATGCTAGTAGCCATGAATTAGAGAAAGACTTGTCAAATGAATTAATTGTTCATGAGCATGCTATTGATGATATATCTCCACATGATAGTGAAAATCATAATCATGCAAATACATCTAATGCATGTAATGATATTGAGTTAAGAAGAAGTAAGAGGAAAAGAATTGAAAAAGATTTAGGACCAGGCATGTATACTTACTTGTTAGAAGAGGATCCTAAAACTTTTCAAGAAGCCATGAATATGAAAGATGCCATGTTATGGAAGAAAGCTATGGATGATGAAATTAAATCTATACATGAGAACAATACATGGTCTTTAGTGGATCTACCTCCTAACACTAAACCTATTGGCACCAAATGGGTTTTAAAAAGGAAACTCAAAACCGATGGGAGTATTGATAAATACAAGGCAAGGTTGGTAGCCAAAGGTTATAGTCAAAAGGAAGGTTTGGATTATTTTGAAACATTTTCACCGGTCACCAAGTTTACTTCAATAAGGGTGATGTTTGCTATTGCTTCAATCTACAATCTTGAAGTACATCAAATGGATGTAAAGACAGCCTTCCTCAATGGTGATCTAGATGAAGAGATCTATATTCATCAACCGGAAGGATATGTAGTTCAAGGACAAGAACACAAGGTATGTAAACTCAACAAGTCTCTTTATGGTCTTAAACAAGCACCTAGGCAATGGTATAAGAAATTCAAGAAAGAAGTTAAAAAGTTTGGTTTTAAAAGTAGTAAAGCTGAAAATTGTGTCTTTATTAAAGTCACAAATGATAGTAAAGTATTAATTACTCTTTATGTTGATGATTTACTTATTTTTGGTACAAATATAGATTGCATCAATGAAACTAAGTCATATTTAACTAATGCATTTGATATTAAAGACTTAGGTGAAGTGGATGTTATATTAGGTGTTAAGGTTTATAGGAAGAATGGTAAGTTTATTCTTTCACAATCACATTACATAGAAAAATTACTTAGGAAGTTTAATCACTTTGCTAGCAAACCTTGCAAAACACCTATAGATCCATATCACAAGTTAGTACCTAATCAAGGAGAACCAGTAAATCAAAAGGAGTATGCAAAAATTATAGGTAGTTTGATTTATGCTATGAATTATACAAGACCGGACATTGCATGTGCAGTTGGTATATTGAGTAGATTTACTAGTAATCCTAGTAATGAACATTGTCATGAATTAAGTAGATTATTGAGATATTTGAAGCATACTTTATATTATGGCTTGCACTATAAATGTGAGACTTCAGTTCTAGAATGTTATAGTGATGCTAATTGGGCTTCAGATAAGAGAAGTTCCAAATCAACAAGTGGTTGGTTATTCACCATAGGTGGTGCTATTGTTTCTTGGTCTTCGAAGAAACAAACTTGTGTGGCTTTATCAACAATGGAATCTGAGTTCATTGCTATGTCACATGCCACCAAGGATTTACTTTGGTTTAAAAGGTTTTTAAGGGAAATACCTTTTATTGAGAGAACCAAAGGACCAGTCACTTTATATTGTGACAATAAAGCTGCAATTTACAACACAAAGAATGATAGGTTGTCTAATAATAGCAAGCATATAGCTATGAGATACAACCATGTGAGAAGTGTTGTAAAGAAAGGTAAGGTAAATTTAGAATATCTACCTACCGAGCAAATGTTAGCTGATCCCCTAACTAAACCATTATCGGGAGATAAGATTGCTAACACTATGAGAGGTATGGGATTACTATCGGTTACTAGAGATGATCTTGATTGATTCCAACTCTATCTCATTGATGTCACTTAGGAAATTGATCCTTTAGGTTTAAAGGATAATCTCCTCATTTGATGATCTTTGTGTATGAGAGTTCAAAAGGCATTCAATCATGAATCATCCAAGGAATTCATATATGAGATATATGATATTCCCAATGCATCACTTCTTGGAATAGTGGGGGTAATTAAATTAAAGACTATTCTAATAAGATCCCATATCTAGATGCATTGTTAATCACAATGATTGGTTGGATTAAAATCCATAATTGACTTATAGCTCTTGTGAGTGGAGTGTTTGTAAAAAAGGAAGGTTGTGATGCACTCTTGATAAGTCTTCCTATGCAAGTAGAGAAGTGAGAGGACGCTTCTTATGGATTTCCGGTTAATCCTAGAGTACTTGCTAACACAGGATAAAAGCGAAGTCCCATGACAAAAATGCGCTGCCCTATTTGAGGAACTCACGAACCAATGTAAGGGGTGAATATGTTTCCTAGAGTTTCATATTCAATCTAAAGGTTCAAGCCTTGGCCACCTTTAGATATATACCTTACATAAGAACCAACTTGCATCTTTCTTAAGATTGCATAAATTGCATACATTTGTATACTTTGATAATAAGTGGGGGATTGTTGTATATATTACCAAAGTTATATCTTAAAATCATTTAGTTTGCATTATGTTAAAGAAAAATGAAATTGAAAGTATGAAAAATGAGTTGGAATGAAGAAATTACTTGATTAGTCGACTGCCCAAAAGAGCAGTCAACTGCTCTATGTGTCGGGACTTTCTGGAAATATTTTTCGCTTCAGAATTTGAGTTACATATAGGGCAGTCGACTGCCCTAAAGGGCAGTCAACTGCCCCAAGAAAAATTACATTCTGTTTTGAAAAAACACTAGGGAAGTCGACTCCCTTTCTCGGGCATCCGACTTCCCATTCTGGAAACTCAAGAAACATGTCCGTTGGACATGTTTCTTCATTCCAAAGGTCATGATTCTTCATTCAAATGATGTCTAATCATGAAAGGGTGTTTATAACACCGTTTTGAGTCTATAAATACTTTCACTTTCATGGAATTTAATATACAATCTTCTACATTCTTTCACTCAAAATCAAATTCTCTTCTTGCACTCTTTTTTCTTTGGTTTGGTTCAAGTGAGTTCAAGAGAGAAACTCAAAGTGCAATTGAATTTCTCTTGGAGTAGGCATTGTATCCTGGGAACAACGTTTCCTGAACCATTTGCACCAGTGTGGGGAAACTATTGTTCTTAAGATAGCTTCCTGGAAGTGCCTTGCCTACCAAATTTCTTCTTCAACTTGTTTGCAGCAGTACACCATCCACACTAAGGAGTTTTTCTAAATTACAACACTTTCATCATTTATCTTTGTCTTCATTTGACGCAGAGGCAAATAAATGCTGAGTTCTAAGTTTTATTTCCAACGAGAGTGACCATTTAGGCAACCTAACACGTAACATGAAAACTAAAACTTTTTATCATTAGCTAGACAAATATGTAATCATAATTTAAAGAAAAAATGACATGATTGAATAACCAATCCATGTAAATCTCCCAAAAGGAAATTTGATAACCTAACAAGTGTTGAGCTGTTTTTAGGTCGGTGGAAAGTTATTTGCTTGAAGCTATGATTGGAAGAATAATTTGATGCCAACAGGGGTTGATATAAGTGATTAAAGTTAAAATGCTCGATGCAAAATACTCAAATTCGAATTCTAACAATTTCTTGTTGATAAACAATATGTAAATTTCATAAAATCTGCAAGTAAATAAATTCTAGTAATGGATTGATCAATTTGAATTTTAAAATGCATTTCAATATCTAAGCCATAAATATAATAGAGCATACGAAGAAAGAGTAAGTGAAAGTAATTGAGTGGAATCTATCTCCGGGATTATTTATTCTGTATCTTACTTTTCATTTTTGATTGAATTAATCCAAAGGTAATGCATGCTCTAAGTTTATGAAATTTTGGGTATATCAGCCAGATTCATATTGAAAAACAAAACAAACAACCTGAGACAAGTTCCAATGAAGGAAAGAAATCTGTCATCAATCAAACAAAAGGACGGCGCCGTGTCAGTAACGGACTTGGACTACATAGACTTGGAAAAGTGCGCCTCTTTTTCTTCCATTCCCATCTCCATATTTCTTGTTCTTGCCCGTTAACTCAGCTCTTCATCTTACAAATTCAACTTACGGTCGTACTTGAACTCAACCAATCAGGATTTCCCATTTGTTGACGTATCTACTCCCACCACCGTCCACAATTTCAACTGTTAAAACGGTTTTCCCTGAAATATTACTTACCAATAATAAACCTTATCCTTTTGAGGATGTAAATTTCCAGGATGCTTCTTCCATTCAGGATTCAGCCAAACCGTCTCCATCTCTATGTACTAATAACAACCCTCATGTATTCACGACAGCATGGTGGTTACTGGTTAGCTCAGATGAGAAGCATTAACTTCTGATCTTAGTTGTGGGACATACTCCGGGACATCATCCATTAATAATCTTATCTTCCCAATACTTTCGCAAATTTCATTTTCATTTTTTTCTTCCTGCAATGAATATAAGCTAAGTTACTTGATGCCATCGGTTGGTTTGATTGCAACATGGATATGACATTTCTTTTTGTAGGATGTTTTACGGATGTGGTTATTACAGGCAAAGAAGAAGCAACAACTAACTAGCTGACTCACATTAAGGATCAGAGCTATTAGACAAATAGTCGGTGAAATAGCACAAGTACAACTAGCATGCAATTTTGAGAGGCATTACTCGAACGAAGGCATCTCCAAGGTGAATGAGACAGACCATATATGGGCCATCGGAGTCATGCCACAAGCTCCTTATTATGCCCTTTTAACCAATGATAATCAAGCACAAACAGTACTGTATGTTAGATGGATTGAAAGTTAAAATATTGGTCCCATAATTGAGGAAGATAGATCCAAAGCATATCTTATCATTTATAAAGAATATTCACTTTATTTCTACTTAATGGCCGGGGAATGGATTGAGATTTTTTGAGCTCGAACGCCAATATTATAGTATACTACAACTCCTTTTTAATCAGTCCATCAATAAATTATTGACAAAAAAATTCACAGAAAAATTTATTCTTCTTTAATTCTTTGATCAAGAGTGTTCCTGTTTTAATGATAGACATTTACTCTCGCTTTCAAATTAAATTAATTCAAATTTTCACACACAACTGCCTTGCACTTTCTCTTCTTAACTAGAGTTTAGATTAATCGAGTCAACCCTATCTTCTGCCTGCAGTCGTAATCCTAAACCATTCAGAATATAAATGGACCGACAATTTGTTCCCGTCTCCCTCCGACACGCGTTCTAGCCGAAAGCAACCATTTTCAGGCTTCATTCTTAATCCTTCTAATGGAGCGTTAATTTCAAATCCTTAGCACAGCATTAACCTAGAATGAACATTTCATTTACAGCTGAAAATGACCAATGTCTTAATCAGTAAGTTTTCCACGTCTTATCCCTAAACAGCAAATTACATGCAAACGGGTGGCTTTGACATGGCCAAACGGGTCTCAACCACTCTCATCATCTCTTATAAATCAGTATGATTTCGGGGAGAAAAAGTTACTTTCGGAATATCCTTTCTGTTGCTCGATTTATTCCCATTACTAGCTCAACTAGTATTTGCATGAAAGCTATATTTACACGTGGAAGCTCGTGAACTTGCTCATCTAAAAATTCAATGAAAAATATGATAATTAAAATGATATTATCTAACATCAGCTAAATATTGAGTATGAATGGATACAAGAACCGCCTGCCGACTTACTTTGGATTCTACAGGCTGATGCTGCTAGTATTTCATTTCCTAGGAGATTTGACTTTGTTAGTTCTATTTAATTTCTTTTTGTAACCAAAAAAAAATTAAATTTTTATGATCTTATATTCAAGTTATAATCATTTCATATATTATGAGTTGATTTTAATTTGAATGTTTAACGTGATATCAGAAATCAATTTTGATGCCTGAATATATATATATATATATATATATATATATATATATGCAATTATAGGTCGTCTTGCAATATGGTGGTTCACACTTTTTATTCTTTTTTGACTAATTTATTTGACATATATGTATTTGGAAGTATCTGCTCAACCGACTGTAAAGCTCACATCGACCAAATGGGGCATAAAGAGATATTTATTTGTCAATCCAAATTTTGTTGATGTTGATCCTAAACATTTAAATTCTCCATGATTTTTGTAACCAAAAAAAAAATCTCCATGATTTTATTATATGAATGGGGTCTTATGATGCCCTTAATATATCGTATATTGAGCATATATTATAAACTTTACGCCCATAAGTCTTGGCCAACTTCTAAATTGTTATCACCATTGTTTCTTGTATTTTGGCTTAGTGTTGAAAAAACACCCGCATTTAAAGGTGAGATTCATTTTCCAAAATTATATAAGGGAAATAATATAGTCCATTGAAAGTGTCTTCAAAATACTTGAGGATATTTAGTCATGTCTCTATCTTATCCTATAACATAAAAGCCAGTTTTAGTTTTATATATCCAAAAAAAAAAACGTAATCTGAAAAAAATATATATTTATATATATATATATATATATATATATATATCAAACTTCAAATTTATTAAAAATTCTCTTTAAAAAATCTATATAAATCAATTGGACTAAACCATGAATTCACAATTGATCAATTGTTTATTTGCTTTTCATGTAAAATAAATCACTTTAAAGATAAAAATCTGATAGTAACTTATGAAGTCAAGTGGGAAAGAAATGATTAAGATGGAAATTGAAAAGCAAATTCAAGTAATACCCTTTGTTGGTTTGCTAATTCTGTTTATATAATATTGTAAAAAATAATCATATATATATATAGGATAATTATCCTAAACATCGCTACCAGAATTTTTTTACTTCACAAGTGAGGTTAGAATTATGACACATATCATATGTTATTATCTTAACCCCTCTTACGAAATCAAAAAACTTCACTGACGGTATATAAGATAATTGTCTATATACACACACTTTAGTATTAATTTAAATGATTATATTCCCATTTTTTTACTATGAAAGTTCTATAAATTTGATTTTCGAATTTTAAATTCTGCATTGAACATCATTTTTCTTAGACTAAACCTTTGTAAAAAAAACATATATATATTTATATTTATATATACCTTGATTAAAGCTTTTTATATTTAATTAGTGCAAATGAAGTAAATAAAACATTTTTTTTGTCACAAAATAAAACAATTTTTTAATGACAACATTTGTATCCAAATCCAGGAAAATGCAAACCAACATGTGATTTAGGGTAAACACAGATGTTGAAATGAAGTTTGAGCTGCAGCAAAAGCAACTCACTCAAAAAGCCTGATTAAAAGGGGGAAAGGAAAAGAAAAGAAAGATGTGTTATTACGTTTGGGGTTAGACAGCTCATAACCTTTTAGGATCCAATTCCAATCCTTTTACTAACCGGAAATCGGCAGGACACAGCCACACCCTCACACTGTCCCGTTTACTCTCAATAAATTCTCTTCCATGCTGCTTTTACATAAAATAGAACCGTCACATAAATTTTATCGATTTATGTATATAATTTGTATTTATATCGAGTAAAATATAAAAATTTTATAATGATACATCAAATATAATTTTTTTAACTCTTATCATTTATATAAAATTTATCATATTCTAATCTACATCATATTCATATTTTGTATTTGTATATTGACTATTGTCGTTGTATCGTATTTAAAAATAACAAATCTCGTACTTTAAAGAAAAGGGTCAGTCGGTCAGTGCTGCAACCACCAAGCTGGATGGCAAATGCCCAAAGAGCGAACCCGTCGCCCCCCACGGGACCGGCGCTTCGGGAATGTTAGTACAACTTGCGTGAGTAACGGTCAGTAATATGACCGTTGGAAAAAATACTTCTATTCCCATTTAAATAATTTAAAAAAAATTCCTACATTCACATTACAGCCCCATTTTGCTATATTATAGACTATAGTCTGCCAACTCTTGCAAAAATTGCTCCCCTTTACATTCTCTAGAAAGAAAAAGACTACTCTTTTCTTAAGTACATTAATTCTTGAAACCTACGCATCTATTATTACTTACTTGACCCTACAGTTTTTTAAATTAATTAGCTCCCACCCACCCATTCACTCAAAATAATAATAAAATCACATTTACTATTAAT
This sequence comes from Heritiera littoralis, assembly GCA_031772115.1. Lineage (NCBI taxonomy): Eukaryota > Viridiplantae > Streptophyta > Magnoliopsida > Malvales > Malvaceae > Heritiera > Heritiera littoralis. Next base: position 945,909 of record JAPDPK010000026.1, on the reverse strand, counting down.
CAAAAAATTATTACCTTATTCATTTTAGGTAAAATTTTTAATTTTATAAGTAAAAATAAGATTAAAATATGTATAACATTTTATTTATTTTTTAAAATATTTTTAAAAAATATATGTTATTATCTTAATTTTATTTATGATGTTAAAAAACTTCACTAACAATAAATAGGATAATAATTATACTAGTATAGTTTTTTAGTTATATTGGTTTCTACACGAGTTATAATACAACATTTTTTGTATTTTAAATATGTTTGACATGAAATAGATACAACATAAATAGAAAAAATATTAAATTTAGTTATGAACCTTTTCCTCGGTTTTCAATTATGATTTTTTATGATCGATGAGTTATGACTCAATTGATAACGCAGGCTGAGTTTGTGGAAGAGCTTTCGGGTTCGACTCTCATTAAACACACCTTCGGAAAGGGGTGAAGAGCCTTAACTGTGACTAAGTCCCGAGTAAGATTAGTTTCAAACCGTTAAAACAAATGAAGATATCTGTGATTTATATCAAAAAAATTTTATTTTTTACGTAAAAAAAATTCTAATATGAGAATTTAATTTAAGATATATGAATAAATTCTTGATAAGAAAAAAAAAAGTAATGGTAAAATTGTTTTATTTGGAATTTATTGAGAATAAAAAAAAGGATAAAGTAACAGTGAATGAGGGTGAAGTGACAGTATGACTGATTGAGAACATAACTTGCTTGTCAAAAAACATAATTATGATGGTAAGTTCGGGAAGAATCGTGTCGACTAATACAGAAACAATGAAAGCTTCCTTTTAACCTTCCTTATCATTTAACTATTTAATTATAAAAATAGAAATTTAAAAATAATAACAATAAATTCGTTTAAATTTAATTTTCTCCAACTAATTCCTTTTACACCTGCGCCCTCTATGGAACCTCCCAAACCATTCACACACTTAACAAATCTCAACCGTCTAATTACCTATCCTCGTAAATCTAAGGGCCAAGATTCAATCCCAACTGTGTCCCCACTCTCCCTCCCTATAAATTTCCGTTCATCTCACTTGTCACTCTCTGCCCCTTCCCCAACGCAAAAGAAGAACAAAAGGAAAGAGAAAGGAAGTTTTTTTTCTTTCGCCGTAAAAATGGCGTCGGCGAGCACCTGGATGTTGTCGTTGAAGGTACTGTTTATTTCTACTGGTATATTGGCTATAGCTTTGGGACTTAAAGACTTTGTTCCTTTGGTTTTGGAATTCTCTGTTTCTCAAGCTCCGTTATTTTGGAGCACGTTTCGGTCTTGGCTCAAGCCTCCTTATCTGTACGTTATCATCAATGGAATCATTATCGCAATTGCAGCATCGTCGTGGCTTCACCAAAACAACAGCGAGAAAGAACAGTCGGCGCAGATGCAGCCGCGGTCGAAGATCTCGGTGGATCAACAACCAGCCTTGGAGTGCGAGACGAAGAGCCGCTTGGATTTCGGTGTGGTAGAATCGAGTGCTTACGTGTACGAGCAAAAGCAGACAGGAGAAGAGGTGGAAGCAAGGATTTTTGAGGAGGTGAGCAATGTGGCAGTTGAAGATGATAGAGATGGAGGTGACGAGTTTGTAATATCCAAGTCGGAGTGGATTCCTCCAAGGAGGATGGATTCGTCGGAGATTCCATCGGTTGTTCAGCTTCCACCGGAGAAACCCCCTGCTATTTCTAGGTTCGGTCACCGGAAGCCTGTTAAAGCCAATCCTGAAGGTATGTTCAGCATTTCTCTATCGAATCATTTTCACAACATTAGTTGATTTAAAAAAAATTTTAACGGTTACTCGGTTAGAGTTTGTCCATATCTAAAATCTCGAACTTCAAAAAAACGCAGAAAAGCTTCTCGATCGACTCCACGGAGCTTCTCCGTCGGTGTTTGAGTTCTCTTTTATCCACGTGTATTTTGATTTTCTCATTTTGGGAAGGAAACAGCGTGGCTTTGATTTTCTAAATGCAAAAGTAGAGTTTCGTTCAAGTATGGCGTTTCCTTGACGCGCCACGGTGAAAATCCAAAATAGTGCTTTTATTTCTGCATGATAAAAAATTAAAATATCTAGGATTGAATGGTTATTAACTTATTAATTAATTTAATTAAATTATCTGCTGGTGATTGATGCAGGTGGGAGAGCGCTGAGAGTGGCGAAGCCAAAACGGCATGAGACGCTGGAGAACACGTGGAGGATGATAACGGAAGGGAGAGCAATGCCGTTGACGAGGCACTTGAAGAAGTCGGACACGTGGGAGAATCACGGCCGCGATATCAGCGTGGAGGCATTGGGCGACTCGCCTCTGATGAAGAAATCGGAAACGTTCAGAGACCGGACTAATATCCAGAAGTCGCCGGTACAAGTTAACTCGTCTCCGAGTTCAGGGAAGCTGAGGAAAGAACCGTCGCTGAGTCAGGAGGAGTTGAACCGTCGAGTTGAAGCGTTTATAAAGAAGTTTAACGAGGAGATGAGGTTGCAGAGGCAAGAGTCGCTCAATCAGTACATGGAGATGGTTAACGGTGGAAGTAGCCACTAATTATTGGTTAGCCATAGTTCAATCATAGTAGAGAATATTTTCTTTCATAATCCAAAAGAAAGGACAGAAGAATATGTTGATTAATTTTTGGAAATATGTTTTCTCCAATTGGTTTAAAGGGTTGGAGCTTATGAAAAAAAAGTTAAAAAAAAAAACCAAAAAATGAAAAAAAAAAAAAAAGGCTTGATGATCATGAAACTTGGGTTATGCGTTTTTTTTAATAGATTTTATTTGATTGCTATTAGGATCTTTCATAGGACTTAAGAAGTCCTGTACTAAATTATCATGTTCTTTCGTTTTAATTTTGTAAATTATTCATTGTTTATTTTCATTTAACATTCAGAATATGATGATAAAGATGACAATATTAGATTCAAAATCCAATAATAGATTTTTTAAACTCCGTAAATAAGATTAAAATAATAATAAAAATTTTTTACAAAATAAAATGAAATATGTGTAATCATCTCAAATTCAAATTGATAATGTATTGGATAATAATATATTAGATAATAACAATTTTATAATTGTAAAATAAAAAAAAATCAATAATTGATACATTTATTTATGAAAACTTTTATAATTGAAATGAGGTTGGATTTTTAATCATTAGTTTCATAGCACTAGGCACTAGCAATAGCATCGCATTATTTACTCTTCCTTTAAGCTCAAGCAAGCAAGCAAGCTTTGCGCCAAAAAAATTATATATTGCTGTATCTTAAAGCCTTGATTGCTACCAATAGATCAATTCCTATCAGAGCAGTAGACTTAATGCACTTTTTTTCAATAAATTGCTGAGTCAGGTCACGTTTGGGCTCACAGAAAATGCAACATTCCTCTCTCATGATGGCTTCACATGATAATCATCAGCACTTCCTCTTTCGTTCTTCATTGGATGAGCTCTGCCACTGCTTCAAACCTCTCTCACCCTTCGGTGTCATAATTGATGCATGTGAAAACATGTTGTTGACATGGGAAAATCATGATTAAACACTAGAGTTCCTAGCCACTTGAATTCACCAAAAATACATCACATTAAAGATGAAGAAAGACTTCCAAAACTTAGGATGGAATTCAATGAAGTTTTGCTAATAGTGTACAGAGAGTTGGTTCAAAAGATTGTCAAAACTCAAACCTATCTCAGAAGTTTCTTTTAAGATTGCTTCTGCCTTTTAATGCGCTCAAGTGCACCCAGGCGGCCATTACCATCATTGACTTTAGCAGCTGAGGCATCATCTCCACCCCCATTTTCGTCATCTTCCCTCTTCCGGGAAGACTTCTGAGCCAGACCTCCAAACACAGCAGATGGAACATCTTTTTGCGCTATTTCAACTTTTTCTTCATCTGAGTCACTTTCTTCTGGCAACTCAATATCTTCAAGATTTGCTGTTGTTTTCACCCCACCATCGGCATTTGACTCAACTCCAGCACTCACAAAGCCTACTTTTCTAGTGCTGTCTTTAGCAATAGTACTATTAGCAGCTGGTAATAGCTGCCTCTCCAGAGCAGCCATTTCATCCTCAGAGATACCAGCCTGTTTCAATTTGTCCTTAGCTTCATCAATGTTCTGGTCCTTCTGCATCAGATACTCTGGGAGAATAAAGTGTGTCTGGAAGAACAAAACAATGAGACATTAATACACGTAATTGATACTAATATGCCAGTAGAAAAGAACAAGAAGCTTACCTGGCTATAACTTGCAGAGACACTCCGTTTAATCCGCAACATTTCCCTGAAGGTATCTTCGTTTCCGTGTTGCACCTCAAACTCTCGCCATTTATCCCAAAAATCAGCATCAGAGCGTGGATCAGCAAACTGAGATGCAAATACATATATTCCACGAGCACGATCAATTTCTCCTAAGCTCTTTTCTAACTCTGCATACTTCATACACATTGTCTTCACATCTTTATCCGGAAGACCAGACTCTATTGCCTGCTCATAAATTTCTCTTGTTTTTGGGACTCCAAAGATCTCAGCTGCACGTGCAATGTAAATCTCATACATGCCGAGTTTTTCATGATTTGGAACAGCCTTAGTTGCTTGATCATAGACCTTCATAGCTCGCTTTGCTAGCCCATGATCCTCCTCCAGCTTTGCATATTGAAGATACAGGGGTTTTACTGCATCTGCAGGTGCCTGATAAAAGGAGGAAAATTGATGTCAAAATCAGAATCGTAGACATCGGTGGTAATTCAGCGTCATTTGAGTCAAATATAAAGTTTAGATAGCAAAAAAAAAAAAGGAAAGGGAAGAAAAAAAATGCAGATCATAAACTTTAAAAAGGAAGTTTCCAAACAGTCAAACTCATGCTTCATATAATCACGTTACTCTACACCTTTAAAATTAAATCCAAGGTACTAACAACTTGCCAATCATCTGACCAATCATTATTTCTTGCACAGATGACAATCCTGTAAGCAGTCAAAGGTGGACTGAGAGTAATGCAATCAAACTAGTTTTAAAGTTCTTTATCTGTTACATGCATTTTATCAAAAATATTATGCTTTGAGGTTGATGAAACCTTCCCTCTTTCTGTCTAATGACAAGTCAGAAATTTTGAAATCAGCCCTGAAGAATAGAAATATATAAGCATATAATTTGGTTAGAGGTTCTCCATTGATTACAGCTTAGAAAGTGACCTTAAACCTACTTCAGTTAAGCAAAATGTAAATCGAGCCAATTGTCAAAAAGCCATGCTCATAATACTTCAGCAACAATGATGACTAGCCTAAAGATTTGAAAGGATAATAATATGCATACCGTTTCAACAGCATGCTCAAACAGCTCCCTTGCCCGTTCCAGTTTCGTTTTCCCGTATCTCTTTACAAACTTTGATAGATAAGTAACCCATATATCTTTCACATGCGGATACTTGAATATCTTGACACCTCTTTCATAAACTTTGAAAGCATCTTCAAAATATTTGTTCTCCTGCCCAAGTTAGAGAAACTCTTGTCAGTCCATCAAACCATTTATGGAAAAAACTGACGGAATTGTTGTAACAGAAGTACATAACTGTTTTTACCTCTAACAAAAATGCATAGTTAATAATAACTTGTGGCGTAGCAATTCTTAAATCCAGTATTCTCTCATAGACTGCTCGAGTTGACTCCAAAGTACCCAGACTTTCTTCCAAGTCTACATAGAATGTCCAGAGCCTCAAGGATTTATGGAGCTTCATCTGAACAGGTTCATTACCATCAGCAGCCACTGCAGACAACAATATAGATCGAAGATGCAGGAGTTTTTTAGTTCCACATATAACCCATGGTTGCAAATTTCCTCAAGCTTAATAAGGTGCCAACCATAGATAACACTGGTCTCATTTTTTTTAAAGGAAAAAAAAAAGGTTTAAGACTCTCAGATGGAAAAGAATAGGATATGAAGCTATGCATATCAAAAAGAATGTAATAACATAACATTCAATTCAGAAATCATTTACTCATGCAATAGAAACAGGGATTACCTCTTCGTTTGACCTCAACAGAAGGCTCAGCCGTGGCACGTCTCATCAGCTCCAGAGCACCTTTGAAATTCTTGTGCCTCAGTTCCATCTCTGCCCACTCAGCCCATACACTTGCCAGGTGATCAACAGTCTTGTAATTTACTTGGACAGCTTTATCAAAAATGATGCGAGCATTTGCCAGATCCTTATAAGTCTCATATAGCTTCGCAAAAGCCACCCACAGAGTATGGGGCTTTCCAACAGCTTTCATTGGGTCAATCGTCCTAACTGCCTCTGTGTAGGTCAATATTTGCTTGGTGGGGTTCCCCTCAAATAACTTGACCCTACGGTGCCATTGCTCCACATTATGTGGATTCTGGCGTAAAAGAACACTATTAGCCAGTTCTGGCCTTCTATTCATCAAATGCTCTAACCGAGCCAATCTCAAATCGACATTGTTATCATCACCTAACCAAAAACCCTTAGATATCTTCTTCTTAATCTTGGATTCTGACTTGCACAGATCAATGTCCAAACGGATGTCATCTTCATCCTCCTCCTCCTCATCTTCTTCCTCACTGCTCAGATCCATGTTCTCCATCTTAAGAGCCACCATACTCTCTTCAAATTGCGAATAAGCATCGAATATGACACTGAAATCCCTCACAGTAACCACCGTTGTCATTCCCTCCTCAAAAATATCCCTCGCCTTCTCAAACAGATTTCTTCTGATGTAATAATCAGCAAGGGAAGTCCAAAGTCTCCCAACTTCATCGGTAAACTTTTTAATCCCACCCCTGATTATCGCATCCACATTAAGCCCCGAAACCTCTGTAGCATGCGTTGTCAGCAAGTCACACAACTCTAACCACAACCTATGCTTAGTTTTACCCTTTATCGAATAAAACTGATCATCATTCAAAACAGATGCTAATCTCTCTGCTGCTTCTTGCCACAGTTTTGAATTCACTAAAAACTCAATAAAATCCTCAATATGACTAGGATCATACTTCAAATACCTCCTATAAACCCTAAGCGACGTCTGAATGGGGATACCCCTTTGACTCACAAAAACCAAATAAGGCTCCCAAATCCTATCATGCTGAGTCACGGGCAATGCACAAAGCGCCCTATCAAACGTCCTTCGCGTCTTAGCAATCAACTTCTGCTCCGTTAACGACAACAAGTACATTATCCAAATCTTAGGCATCTTATGCATTGTAACAAGCGCCCTCTCAAAAGTATTATTAAGGGTTTCATATTGAGGGTGAGTAACAGGTAAATTCCGAACAATTTCGAGACGTTCGCGTAAATAAGCATGCCAAAGCTTGTAACTACCAGGCAAAGCTTTCAAGGCTCGTTCATAAATTATAAATCTTTTCTTGAAGGGGGCATCAGATCTAGCAATCAGATACCTCCACCAGAGCTTCAAACTAAAGGGGTTTCTTAACAGTTCTTCTTCGTAAAGAAGGTCATCTTGAGATGGGTATAGCTCCTTTGGCAACGACATTCAAGAAAATTCCCAGAATGTAAATAAAACCCAGAAATAAACTAGAAATAATTGAACCCTAAACCTCTGCGAAAATTGCACAACTGACCTGAGTTGAAAGCTGCGGCAGTAATTGAAAGAAACCCCTTGGTTTAGAATAAGAAAGAAATTTAGAGAAAGTCCCGATTTTGGAGTAAGAAAAAGGGAAAGGAAAGTTACAGGATGGCGCCGAAAATAAGAAGAGCAAGCAGTGTCTGAGTTGCGTCGTGACTCGTGGACTCGTGCCGGATCACGCAGATTTTGTTTTGATTTTAGGACAGGGATCGGATTTTGAAGGGAATGGGCCGACTCACCAAGAAATTTGGTCCATTGGACTAACGTTAACCAGTTTTTACAGGCTTCAGTTAACCCTTCATGGCTCATTCCTGGATTGTCTTACCACACACGCAATAAAGTAGTAGACAAAACCATCAAATGATTTGAAGAAATAAAAATGTATTTATTCATTTTACCGTATGGATATGATTTAAATTTTGAAATCATCATTGTTGAAAAAATTTTACTGTTTGTCACTTTCAATCAGAATAAAATCAATTTTCGATCTCAAAACGAATGAGAATATCAGTTATTACACCAAAAAAAGACAAAAAGAAGAATAATAGAGATTAAGGGTGTGATAGAATCAATCCAAATGATTGAACGTTAAGTTTAAGTTTAGATTGGTTGGAAAAATTCAAAATTTGAAATTTAATTTGAATTCAATCAAATTAAAATTTTGAAATTTGATTTGTTGAACAACTCAAATTTGTTTTTATAGATTCGATTTTATTATAACCTTAATTATATGTTATGAAGATAAAATGATAAGTTAATAATTAAATATTAAAAAAATTTATATATAATGGATTGATAATATAAAGTTTTTATACACAGTCAATGTATAAAAAGTTGAAATCTCATCATTAAGCTTTTATGAACAAATTGAAACAAAATTATTTATATTTATTTTTAAAGTTTTGGCATTTTTTTAATTTACATATTGATAAAATATTAACTTTTAATACATTGACAATATATAAAAAGGATTTATATATGATGCACGGACAGTGTATAGTTTCTATACACTGTCAATGCATCAGAGGTTGACACCTCATCATTAGACCCTTATATGCAAATATAAATAAATTTTTTTTATTTCCCCATAAAGATCTATTGATGAGGTGTCAACTTTTGATGCATTGACAGTGTATAAAACTATACACTATCAGTGCATCATATATAAACTCGTATAAAAATTGTTAATGCATCGAATATAAATTTTTAAAAAAATTGACTAAAACTCAAATTTAATATTAAAATACTTTTATTCAATTTCATTTAATATTTATGGAAATTGACTTCCAACCAAACACAATTAATTACTGAGTAATTACCTAGCTTTTGACCTACATGTAGACAGGTGCCGTAAGCACCTAATAAAAAAATTCCACCCTATACGCAAACCCTCTCTCTCTCTCTTTCCCTGCTGCAAAACACCACCACACCACTGCACACCTTCGTTATTATTTTTTATTTACTATTTTGTTAAATAAATAAAAGGAAGACGACCCTTTTTTTCTCTTGTTCTTAGTTTCTCTTTCTCCTATATTTTGCACTGTGAACGTTGAATTTTGTTTGGGCTTTACTCATCCTGGGATGAACTGAGGTTAGGGGGTTCTTTCCATTTTTGTTCGTGATCATCTGTTTTGTTATGTTTTAGCTTATTTTCTTTGTTTGTTTTCGGTTTGGTTGCTTAGGAAATCGGATATAGCTAGAGAACAATATTAAATATTTGATCTTTCGCACGTTTGATGCGGAAGAATTCATAAAGCTCGTGTTTTTCTTTGTTGGTATCTTGTCTTTTTCTTTAATGATTTCAGTTTTGCTTGGTATTCATGTGTTATGCAGAAAAACAGAATCTTTATTGATGATGAACTGATAGTAATCTGATTAGCTTTTTTTTTTTTCTGTTTTGCTGATTCAATTGTTTCGCAGTGAATAAAGTTTAGTTCTCTTTGCGCGTGTCCCGTTCTCTTCTCCAATCCTCCAATCTCAGACTCCAAACGCCATTGTATTTGATCCCAAGTTGACCCTTTTATTCAATAGAGTAACACCAAGTCTCCTCTAAATGGAGGTTAAGCTATGGAGCGACAAGCGCGAGAGAGAAATGTGTGAGAATTTTGCAGAGCTATATGCCATAATCAAAGCTACGGAGAAGCTTGAGAAGATTTATGTGAGGGATATTATTTCATCATCTGAATATGAAACTGAGTGCCAAAAGCTTATTGCCCATTTCAAAACCTTGTCTTATACGCTCAAAGACACAGTCCCTAGCATTGAACGCTTTGCAGACACATATAAAATAGACTGCCCGGCTGCTATATATCGTCTGGTGACCTCTGGCGTGCCTGCCACTGTGGAGCACCGGGCTGCTGCTGCAGTGTCTGCTACTACCTCAGCTGCCATTGTGGCTGAATGCGTGCAGAATTTTATTACTGCCATGGATTCATTGAAACTCAATATGGTGGCAGTTGATGAAGTGTATCCTTTGTTGACAGACCTCTCAGCATCCCTTAATAAGCTTGGAATTTTGCCACCTGATTTCGAGGGGAAGACAAAGATGAAGGAATGGATTTCAAGGTTGTCAAAGATGGAGGCAGCAGATAAATTAACAGAACAGCAAGCTAGGCAGCTCCATTTTGAGTTGGAATCTTCATACAATTCATTTATGGCAGCTTTGCCTAATGCTGGTGCTTGAAGTGATCCGATATATGATATTTTTGTTTAATGCTGCAAACTGGTGGATTCCTAGTTATGAGTGTTTACATTTTGGGAATTATTGGATTGTTAAGCTCAAGATGCTATTATGCGCTGATTATGGAGAAAATGTTTATGGTCTCATTCTATGAAAATGAATTAGTGCTTTGATTTGGTTTTGTAATATTATTATATTCATTCCTCTATTGTTTTTCACAGTGGTTTTTTTTTTATGCATTAATGATCGCTGTCTTGTATATAAACTGTAAAAAACATAGCTGAAAGTTTCAGAAACCAGTATAGTCCCATTTAAGGCACAGTTGCTGTAAATTCTTGAATTCAAGGCCATGCAGTTAATGGTGTTAGGCATTCGAAAAAGAAAACCAGTGAAATTTCATTGAAAAAAGGATTTCAAACGGCTATTTAAACATGGTCAATTTAACATTTGAGATGTCATAGTAACCATCCACGCGACAACACTGACTCAAACTAGCTTTCTTTTGGAGCCCTTTGGAGGATACTGTGGAACAAAATCTTCTCCCATGCTGATTGGCTCCAACTTTGTTGGATTCCGACTTGATTGGATAGAAGAATCAAGAATGCCCAATGGTGAAGCAGTGTCCCCAACTCTCATTTCTAATCGTGCTATTTCCATGAGAAAACTCGTCTCATAGATTATGAAAAACTCGTTATATGTACGATCTAAACTGAACTTGTTGGGCTGAAAACCAGAATTCGTCTCAAGAAGAGGTTTTGATTAGCTGTATAATTGTTGGTAAGAGTGGTAAGAGGAGGATTAAAATGAGGACAATAGCAGCCATCATTGCTATGCATGTCCACTTTCTGGAATCCTTCTGATATTCCCTAGCTTCCTGGAGGTGTTCGGTGCCTCGTCGCACAAAGGAACTGGCATGAGCCACATGACTTTCAATGTCGTTGAGTTGGTGGCCTTGAGCTTCCACAAGTGCAGCCATGTCCAGGAATATCTGGTGTAGCTCAATCAAGTTCTTCTCAATCTCCTTCACAGCATCATGCCTTTCTTGAATTTCTGATATGGTGTCCATGATCTGACCTCTTCCTTGCTCCTGAATGGCCCTCTGCAAGAAGCTTTCGCTTTCACCGCTCGATATCAGGTTTTCAATTGTGTCTTCGTCAGCCTTCTGGCCTGTGATGGTGAAATACCTGCGCTCCACAGTTTCTTTGTATTCTGATTGCATTCTTGATCTCAAGTCCTGAAAATCATCCATCAAATCCTTCAGTTTCTTTCCCAAGCCGCTAACCACTGAGGTTCTGGTTCTATCAGCAGACGATCCAGGGCCACAGCCTGGAATGTTTCGGCTGGCTGCATTGGAGCGTTCCAAACCTTCAAGCTTTCCCTTGATGATTTTGACTCGTTTAAGCACCTGCTCGACATCCGAGTCCATTCGGGCACGGACTTGTTTCATGGTCTTTGCATTGTGGGCAGTTTTGCTTTCTTCATTGGCTTCCTGCAATGCCTTGTACAACCGCTCCACATTCTTCATATCTTCCTTTACATTCTCAACCTCTTCGAAGAACTTGTCGAGATCAACGCTCTCTTTTCCGGCCTCCAGGTCGTCCAGGTAGGCCTGCTGCTTCAGGTCTGTGTATTTCTTGAACGAAGTCGAGATCAAATCATTCATCTTGCCAGAACCTTAGAAATTTCTCCTTTTCTTCAATGGCTTCTTCGTTTTTGTATTAACTAACTTTACCCCAAAGGGTTGATGAAGCTGAGCTCGAACTAATCTTCCTCTTCGTGAACTGCTATTGGCAAAGGAGGAGGAAGAGAGGAGGTGACAAAAGGAAAACTGTCACCAATGAAAAGGGACAAAGGCTAATTTCCCTTACTTTTTGCTAGACAGAAGATATTAGAAGCATAAGGTTATTTGAGAATAGCTAACCTAAAAAAAGGCAAGCCATTGGTTTGAGGATAATCAATGGCATGCACTCCTTTTTCCAGTGGATAACAAGATGGCTTGGTTGACCTGGTCATTGTTTTTCATCCATGAATCTCCTTAAGCAGCCAAATGCCAATGTTTAATCTATCCAGCTTTAGACCTTAAATCTAGCCCTCTGATTGCAGGGGTGCGTGATTTGGAATGCTTAAATTCGACCTCTCTAAGAATGAGCAGCTGAAGTCTGCCAGTCATTTTGGGTAGTTCAGAGTTCAAACCCTTTGAGCCTCCTCTAGAATCCGGGCTAAACCTTTTTTACCTTTGCTTGGCTTATTAATTTCTTATCTGGCGAAGACCCAAGCTCTTCATAATAATCATTTTTTTTTCTTCTTTATTGTGATAATAATAGAGTTGCCTCAACAATTAAAACTTGACTTAAAAGTTGTTACCTTTTTAGAAGAAGATTAAGGTCCAAAGTTCAATTCTTACTCTCTTTTTATCTCTTACGAACGAAAAAAAAAAGTAAATGAGCTGCCTTAACGAGGAATCATTTGAATTTGATGGAAAAGACTTTCAATTGGATCCGGTCATAAAATACAATATCGATGCGAGTGAGATTTTTCTCATTTGATTGAAAAAATTTTCAATTGGATGCGGTCATAAAATGTAAAATGTAAAACTAATGCGAGCGAAAGATTTCTCGTCAAAAGCAAATGAAGCCGAAGAAAAGATATGCTCCAATCTAAATCCTCCGGATTTGCTGTCCAAGAGTTTGTTTGGTTTATAAAAGCCCACAAACAATATGCCGCGAAGTTTTGCAATGAGTCAATATGATTTTTTCCCCTACTTAACAATGACCCCAGTGTATCAGTTTTGCAATAATCCTCATCGTCAAACCATTATCAGATTATCAAATTATTGGAGATTTTTAGAAAACAAAGAAACATGGAAGACAATGCAACAAAACAAATATAAAATCAGCAGAATGCAGTTTCTCTTTTAATGACTGGAAAAGCAGGCACTTAATTTACATCCTCAATTCTTCAAGATGTGTAGCAAGCGATCTCCTAAAATGAACTACACAGCTTCAACCTACTACCCCACTGGCTGCATTTGAATCATCCTTAATTCATTCAAATTACTGTAGAAAGGATGATAATAAAAACTAATCAGCAAATTTAAGGTTTCATAACCTCGTTGCTGATCTTGTGCCCTCTTCATCTATGTACAGCCGTGAAGAACAATGCCAATGAAGACGTATGCGTCACCAAAACTGTACCGCGCTCAAAACAATAGTGAGCCATTGCTAAATGGTCCATATAACATTATGGCTAACCAGCAGCTGGGGTGGGTGCAGATGTTTTAATGGAGAAAACTGCCGGGTGGTCCCTGTCAGCATCTTGATGACTAGCCCCGAGATTGACACCACTGCTGATTTTTTCTCCTTCTGAGCTGCCACCAGGGTGTGTCTGAGTAACTTCTGAATTACTATTGCCATCAGAGCTCAACATTCTTTGCTGCCTAGTGTACCTCTCAGAAGCATCGTGAAGCAGTCTTATCATGCTGCCAGAATCTGAACGAGGTGACAGCTCTTCTTCTCGCTCCGGTTGGATATTCAAGTCAATTTGGCCTTTAAAAGGTGAAGTAGAGGATTTTACTCTGTTAGGATCATTGTCTGAACCCTCAGTGACAACCTTTTTTGGGTTTGGACTGTTGTTCCCTGCATTAGTGCAAGGGAGAGGATCATCATCCACTGCTTTATCAAGCAACGAAGGTTGCTGCTTCTTGCATGTAGTTTCTGCTTCTTTTTGTGACTGTTTCTTCTCACGGCGAAGCATGAGGGTACGGAAGCGTCTCTTCACTGTCTGGCAGACATTACAAGTACATGTCTGCTTGTGTTTGGGGCCCTTCCCGCTTGGGGGCTGAATGCATACAATACACGAGCAGCCAGGTCTATGCCGAGGGTGCTTTGTGGTGGCCTGAGATGAAGCAGGAAGCGCCTCACCTTCTCCCAAGATAGCTAGGTTGGCAAGAGTGTCCAGCCCCTCTAAAGCATCTACATTTTCTGATTCCTGTTTAGTAGCCTTCATTTTCTTAGAAGCAGCTGTCAATCACAATCAGAAAAACAAAGTTGCTAATCTCACAATAGGAAATGAATTAAAAGAATCCACATTTAACATACAAATTATAGACAAGAAATTAAATTAATTTGCTCTGGGTCAATCATACAAAATATAAGTACTATTTTTTTCCTCAAGTAACAAATACCTGGATTACGGTGTGGCACAAGATCTTCCAGCTGTTCTGCTGTCAATTCTTGAGCGGCCGAACAAAATGATCTGCCAGCATGATAGATAAAATAAGTACTCATGCAAGGCACATAAAAAAACTAATCTCTGTGTTTTTCTGTTTTTTTTCCTGGGTTCTCTTCCCTTTTATTTCTTTTTCCACGAGGGGCATTAATTTCGTTTGGTTGAGAAAGTTAAACAGCAGATTTACAGGTTGCCTAGGAAAAAAAATGCATGCCTGTATTTAGTATTATTAGAGCATTCTAGCAAAAGACAGCATTCGCAAAATAGAGAAAAGCACTTGAATGAGTGCTTACCTTTCTGGATCCCATGAGTTACTGGAACAGGTCCATTTGGAAGGAAGAAGAGCATTGGAAGGCAATCTACGCCACTTGAAACAATCTTCGCATTGAGCCCACTGAATCTTTTCCCTGACACAAAAGAGACTCGCATTGGATTTGCTTGATTTAAGACAACTCTTGCTTTCCCATAAGACAAGCTAAGTAAATAACGTTTGGACTTTGCTTTCATTTTTATTTCATAGAATATTAAACCACCAAGGCAACAACTATACTGTAAGTACAATAGAATATTTCAACATTATGCAGGATTTATAGAAATTTCAACAAATCAACAAAAAATCATCCAAATCACAGCCAAGTACTAACTACTACGTTGATCAATTTTTCTTTAATATAAGCCTTAGCATCCTAGAGAAAGTAATTTACCCCGAATTATCAGTTGCAAATATTGTTGGCTTCCCAAGAATTGGTGCATCCTGTAAATAACCAACACAACAAAATTGAGAAAATTATGGAACAATTAAGAAAAAGAAAAGAGAGGATCCCCTAGAAAAGGAAAAAATTTATAGAATACATAATGTATCAAAACACTATCAATAGGCACCCAAAAACAATTAACAATATCACATTCTAGCCAAAGAAAAGTGACAGTCAGTGACGAAAATGAAATCACATCTTTAATATATAAAAAAGCCTGAAAAGACTATAATGAGAAAAACAAAAAATGTTCATGCATCTAAACTATTCTAGATCTGTGGTAGAATCCATAAACAACTAACCATAGAAAGGTTCTTGCCCAACCCTACACGGTTTTGTCAAGGGTGTATGAGCCATAGAAATACTTAGATATGCATGTTACAGGAGAGTTCAGTTTACCAACAAAAAATTAACAAACACCACAATGACGAATCAAAGGCTTCCATTGCTGCCACTTACAATGAAAAGTGGTTTCAATCACAACAGATAACTCGAGTTGTCAAAGAAGAAATAGATTTAAGTAAAGATATGCCATACCTCATATTCTTCAAACTCAAAACCTTCAATCACTACAATGCTGGGTACACGATTAGGAGGAGGGCGAAGCAGGCCTTGAGCTTCTTCCCATGTTAGTTTCAGCTCTATCAGGTCTTCATTATCTATTCTTAGGCGCTTACTCTTTGAACCCAGTGTGCTATTCTTCCTCTTTCTGGAAACTGCTAGCTTGGTTCCCAATGCTTCCTTTGCAATGTATCCTGACTTATCAACTTTTGACCATGAGGTAGGATCTGCCAGTTCAGCCTGGTTGATTGATAAAAAGCTAGGTGAACCTGAGCTATCTTTTAAATAATTATACTTAAGTAATGTCAACAGTTTTAGGTTTTAAGACACTAACTTCTCCATGCATAGAAACTCCATTACTGTTTTTGGCTTCATTGTCCTGCCAATGAAAACACATATAAAATGTATGTAAATTGCTGCTAGAATCCGATGAGTCAATAGTGGGCACATAAAGGTCAATTTAAGAACAATTAAATATAGTTTTTAGAAATAGCAACTACATATAATTTTTTACCATTATTGAAGCATAATTGCATCCTGAGATGGAATTAAGAACAAGGAGAACAAAAGCACTTATAGAACCAGTTGTATTGCATGTTATATTGGCTCTAGAGCATTGAGATGCACAATAAGAATAAAAGGTACTGAATTATTGTGCAAGGCCAACCTGCTCAGATGCTGAAGCGGTTGAAGCCTTTCTGAAACCCATGACCAACCTCCCTCCAGGCTCTAACCGACTAAATGTTACTGAGAAAACATAATAACTATCAGTTTCAAAACAGAGATAAGAGCAATTGCTGGACGACCAAAATGAATACGGTGATAGGCTGACAGCCAATAGGTTACACATATACATTTGACAGAATTCGAGTCTGTCATTAACATGCATGAACTGGTAAACCCAAGCAGCAATTAAAAGAAACCAGAAATTTTCTAAAGCATAAAACAGACAGAGAGGAACAGGTTAAGCTACAATTTGAACAAGGCATACTTTGGGCCTCATAGCACAAAATACTGAAATCTCTGAATCATTGTTTTTCAGTGATATCAATTTGTTACCTACGTCGCCCGCTTGCAATTGCATGTTCTGTATGCAAGGAGTAACCCCCTCTAAAACATACATTCTGCTATTATTGTTGGGCCAGAAACGGAACTGAAATATCCATTCCTTTCCTTTTGAATCCTGGACTTTAAGAGGTAAACCTTCTGGCTGAGATATTGGTGGGAAATAGGCCTGTCTCATGACGAATTCATTTTAGTATGTGAAGATAATCTGGTCATCTAGATAACAATTGATGAGAAACTAAGACGTGCAAAACCAAACGCAAGGCTCAAATTTAACTTCAGCAAAAGAATCATTAAAATTAAAGAAAGTGTTTCCAGCGTAAAAAAAAAAATTATGCTAAGTAATACTGACAATGCATTAAGTCAAAACCTGCTATCTTGCCACAAAATAATGATCTAGACAATTAAAGTAAACAAAAATTTTACACAGCCAAGCCTTGTAACCATCAATCTGTAAATTTTATTGCAAAACTATTAAGTAACAAATGCTGGTCAAATTAGAAACACTTAAGCAGGTAAGACCACTGACTTACCTCAGCACATTTTTTTGGCAGGACCAGACGTCCAATTCGCCCAGCATCACTAGCACTCAACATTTTTTCAAACAAAGGAGTGATTACAGAATTTGAACTTAATATGGTCAAGTCTAACTGAAGCACTCAACATTTTCTCAAACACAGGAGTGATTATAGAATTTGAACTTAATAGTTAATACGGACAAGTCTAACTGAAGCACTCAACATTTTCTCAAGCAAAGGAGTGATTATAGAATTTGAACTCAATATGGTCAGTTAATATTGGTAAACGGCCGAATATGTTCAATGCAATTCCAATTATCAAGAATGCCTTAAAGAATCAAAAGGATACTCTCCAGATATTTGCTGCAGGTCTTGGTCAGTAAACCTAGGCCAATAACGAGGAAACAATTGATTCCTTCCACGGCCGTCTGGTCTAGGCCTCCCATTACGAATCTGAGTTTCAGCTGATGAGTCAAGCGCATTATGTATATTACTATGAAATTGCTTGGCCGGCGGAGGCTGGGGGTTTGATCGCAAATGAGAACCAGGAACCCCGATTTGACCATTTGCTGCATCTTGAGGTGTATAAAGTACAGCTAACCCAATTGGTGGGTTAGATGGCTCCTCCTTCACAGAAAGATGCTGAGATTTAGTTAAACATGAATTAGGCTGCTCTTCACACTTGATTCCTGGACAAAAAATGGTTGGCAAGGGGTTCAGCAGCCACTCTACAAGTTGTTTTTACAGAATTTTTGCAGAATAAAATGTATGTACAAGTATGAGGGTAGACATCCACATCTTATGTATGCAGGCATTAATATTCCTAGTATGTTTCCTAGGACTACCATGATTGATATAGGGAAAACTTTTCTGAACCTGCATTTCCATTCTCACGTAGATCCCGTACGCCAAGCTTCAGGGATCCATTCATTAACCCTTCAGAAAAGTCCTCAATTTTCTTCTTTTCCAGGGAAGGATTAGATAGTCTGTCGGAGACATTTAGTCTGTCAATGCTAGTGGATAAGTCAACTTCATAGGGCACTCTAGAATGCAACTCAGGCTGAGGAATTGGATTGAACAAACTAGGCGCTTGCCGCCAAGGTACAGGACCAGAACCAGCTAGCTGGCTCCAACCTTTTGCAGTATAGTCCTTAAATCTCTCGGACAAAGATGATTGTAAAAGCAAAGGTGGCCACACAGAATTTGATCCCTGAGGCATAGAATGTGAAACAAAGAGGTTTATAACATGTTCCACAGCCAATGAATACTGTTGAAAATGAAATAGTAGAACTCACAAACCTTAAAACTTAAAAGTAACAGAACATCTGCTAGAAAAAGCATATCTTTTGATCCATATGATCACAAAGTAAGAAGTAATGACAGATTATGCCCCTATTTTTAAAGGTAACAATTCCAATCTAAAGTCTAAAAACAGAATCTGGAAGAGACACAGTGGAATAACATAGTAAAATTATGCATGCAGCATGCTCACCAAAACAACATTTTTCCTCGCACAATCTACGCATTCTATTCCTCCAGCATCCAACAAAGTAAATGCATGAACTGAAACAATGCATCCGCAATGAACCCGCTGCAGAGAAAGAACCATTGTAAGCAGAGTCAAACTCAACAAAAAGAATCTAAAACTAAAACCAGGGGACACCAATACATAGATTCGACATCATAGCACCAAATTATAGCAAATAAATGTTTCTACTGACCTTCCCACATGACTCGCAACACCTCCAACCAGAAGCGTTCAAGTGAAAAGTATCACAAAACCTTCCCTCCTCAAAAGCAGAACTAAAAGTCACAAAGAGCTAAATTCAGATTATAACATGGGAAATAAATTAAGCAATATTTCACTTTTAAGACTTCACATTTGAAAAAAAAAAAAACGTGATTAACTGAAGCATTTTGAACATCTAATTCAAACGAACAAAATTTCTTAAATTAACCTCATACTTCCGCAACTATGCTTAATTTCATACTAAATTAAAAAAAAAAAATGAAAATTATTTAAAAAAGAAAACGGAAAAAACCGAAGTCAACAGAGAGTCTGAAAAAAAAAAGTGAAACTCACGCGCATCTATCACAGAGCTCAGCAAACTCTCCCGTTCGCAACCGCCATCCCTTCCTCGGTCTTTCCGATTTGAAGTCCTTACAGTCGGAATTGAAGCAAATCTTAGAAGAAGAAGCTGAGCCGGACGTTGACGTCATCTTATTATTACTTTTCTATTTCAAAATTTCAAAAACCGCACACGTAAATCCTAAGCTTCTTCTCTTCATGAAAAAGCAACAACAAATAAAACTAAAAAAAAAAGTTACAAAATATAGATGGCCAGAGGCTGATCTGCGCAACCACGAGAACAGAAGAGACGGAGAAGGGGTTAAAGAGAGGGGTTTTAGAGAGAGAAGGAGCGAAACTTAAGTGAGAGAGAGCTAGAGAAATAATAATAATAAATAAACCAAAAATTAAAAATAAATAGGCGTGCGTTTTTTTTTCATATATATTGAGGCTCATAATCTTAAAGGCCACGTCGAGCCCCCGGCCTTTGTTATCTTTGGCATCGTCGTTTTTTTGTCGTTTTTTGTCCTTGTTGTCTACTTTTTTGGATAATTTCTAATAAAATAATTATTTTTTTACTTTGTTTTTTATATATTGACACTGATAATACAAATTTTAATTTCGTAAACGAAATTAAAAAGTTAATTTATACTATATTTTGAAATTAGTTTGTTAATTTTTTATCTTTGTTATACCTTAAGAGATATGCATCACTCTTTTTAATTCAAAAATCTAAAAATTTCATAAACCTACAAATTAAATTAAGTATTTGGCATTGACTACCTGCAAGGGTGTTTTAGTCATTACAGTTTTTAAGATTTAGGTTTGGTTGTTTTGACTCATATTGGACTCATGTAAGTTGCTCTTACGAAACTACCCACTTTATGGTAGAAAAAAGTACCAATAACAAAGGATACTAAATAAGAAATATAATATTTATATTTTATTTGGATCCGTTTATTAATCGTTAAGTCAATTATTTAATTGAAAGTAATGTTGATCTTATTCGAATTCAATTATAAAAATAAATTTTAATTTGAATAGTTTACAAACTTTAAAATAGTTCATTAATTCTAAACAATATGTAAACAAAAAAATAATGTAAAAGTTAAAATAAATATTTAAAAAATGACTATTTACAATCCAATTCAAATAACGGATATTTTAAAACTAAGTCGACACAGTTTGCATAATATTCATTATCGTTTACACCCAAAGAAAAAGTGAAGAGGGGTCTTTTGGTCATTGCAAATCATTTTTATATGGTAATGGGGAAGTCATGCATGGCCCGCCGGCGCGGTCATGCATGTTCACGTAACACATCATACACATGCTTCATTTTGTCTACACTATTACGCGCTTTTCCGAATTTTTTTTTTTAACCACAAATATTTTCTATTTTTTTTTAAGGATTTGAGGTTAATTCTGTTCGGATTTTAATCACAATTAAAGCTTTTCATCAATCTTCAAAAGTATTTTTAATAAGAGTCGAATTCGAGTGTTCTTTTCACAAATTCAATCTACATTACCAACTGAGCTACAATCTATGAGTTTTTTTTTAGTTTTTGTTTTAACTCTTGTTTTGTTTTATTCTTTTAATATTGGTCCAAAACTTTGATTTTTAAACATTTTTTTGTATAAATTATAGGTATTTTTATCTGTTTTAACGATTCGAATTTAATCATGTTCGAAGTTTAGTCACAGTTAAGACTCTTCACCTCTCCTCAAAAATGTATTTAATGAAAGTCGAACCCGAGAGCTCTTCTCATAAACTCAATCTGCGTTGTCAACTAAATCACAATTCATAAGTAATTTTTAAACATTTTATTTAATTACCTGCAATTTTTACAATCGTGCATGGCAATAGGATGTTGACTTGCATTAATGTTTCTTTTAAAGGGTTAATTAGCTAGATATGGCATTAAATTATTTAGTTTTTTGAAAGAGGGTTTAAATTATTTAGTAATATTTTATTAATATAATTTTTTAATCCGTTGTACTACATCTGATTAAAGACCACATGAAGCATTAAAGCTTAAAAAGTTCAAATAAAACTTACGAAAGTTAAGCGTACTAAAAACATTTTGGTAAAAACCTAAATACAGAGGAGATACTATTAAATAGAATCCTCGAGGAAAGATTATGATTTGATATTAATACAATAATTATCTTTATTTCATAAGTAGTCGATGAGATGAGCAATATAAAAAGACCAAAGTATATACAAAAATCTCTAAGTTAAGCTAAATAATACAGAACTTTTCTTACTCTCTTGTTATAACCGCCCCCATCTTCTTTCAATACTTTATTAGTTTGACTGATGGAACAGGTCCAGAGAATCATCAATTAGGTTTTATATGCTATATGTATATCCACTAAAAAAAGTATTTTCCAATAAAAAAAAAACTATTCTTGAAAATCTAAGTGAAAGATGAAATTACAAAGTCATGATAATACATAAATAAGGGTTTATCTATTTTGGCAAAGTCTTCAGTTTGTTGATCAGCTAAAGATTATTTGCTTCCTTAACAAAAGCAATTAATTGGAATTGGGACTTTTTAAACGTACCGGTTGAGATTTAAATTTTAAAATTTTACATTTTAATGATAATTAAAGATATGATCATTTCAACCTATGCTTAAAATCTAATATGAAGATTCTCTTTTTTTTTTTATAATTGAGAAATGAGGATTGAAGTTATTAGAATTTGAATTAAATTTTACAATGTATCACAATTATTCTTCGATCACTAGGTTAATAAGTTGTCGGCAATACCAAAACTCTTTAATTTGATTAGTTAGGCTTCTTATTTCAAAAGCCTATGTGTTAATTAACTACTAACTAGAGTAATTAAAAGAAGATATAATAGGGAAGTTTCTTTAACAATTTGTGTCTAAACTGGTTGGTTTCCAAGCCAGCTTCAAGGGAAATTTCTCTTTGAGAAAACAGAGAATCTAGTCTTTTACCCAACATTAATGCTTGAATATTCAGGAACGAACCGTGGGACAAGAGAGGGCAAGAACAAGTTTCAGATATTTTGGTTTGTGATAAATTCTAATCTGAAGATGATAATACTTAAATTTGGCAAAACATTGAATCTCGACCACATCTAACAATGTTGCTTTCTCTTGTTGTTTCTTTCCTCGGAGAAAACTAGCACGTGGTGGGCGATGACGACGGACAGCCACACGTTTTTAGAACAGGAGAATACTAATAAAACCTAGACATGGAGTAGTGCATGCATCAGAGATATTCCCATGTGCAGCTTACTGTTTAAACTTCAAACTTGTATCACCGGACAATGTAAGCTTGGACTAAATATAACTTTTATATATATATATATATATATATATATGCACGCATACTTTCAGTAGTTAAGATGTATATGCTTAAAGTTGATCAAAATATATAAAATCAAGATCACTTTTTTAAACTAGGGGTATAATTAAGTTGAGTTTAAATAATTTAGTATTAGGTTGCAACTCAGTTCAATAAAAAAATTCAAAATTCAAAATTAAGCTTCAACTTGAGTTAAATTTGATAAAATATTCGAATTATTTGATATCAATTCAATATGTTCGAATTTAATTCGATAAATTTGATTTGTTATTTTTAAATCATATTAGTAATAATAAAAAGATAAATTAATAAATGTATCAAAATTTTATATTAAAAATTTTAATTAAATTCACCAACAATTCGAATGAAATATTAAAATATTTAAATTTAATTTAATTATTATTCAAATAACTCAAATTAAATACGTATAATTATTAAATCAAACTTTGAGATAAATTAAAATACTATCCTAATTCAGACGAGCATTCAAGTCAATTTATTGAAGGCTGGAATGAAATCTCCAGTGTCTATATGAGAGGCCCGCCGTTGAAGAAAAGTTGGAAAATGTCAGTTGCAGACTTGCAGCCAGCGCAAATGACATTGCCGTACAAATTGCAAACCCGGTCAAGTCCAATAGCAAACAGTCTAGGCTGGGAGGATTTTTTTTTGAGAGAGAGTGGGAGGATTTATTTAGCATTCTCAGAGCAGAGACATTGGGAATTGATAGGCAAGCCTACCCAAAGGCCGAAGTGACGTCAACAAATCTCAATTCTTCATGCTTCGAGATGATTGTTTCAATTGAAACTACTTTAATATTCTGCAACTGGATTCAGGTGATCTAGCAGTCGAATCATCGACCTTGTCACGGGGACCCACGCACCCAAAACTTCTGAAGACCAATGCCAGAGAATGAGCCTAGCTAGGCTCGACGCTCGAGTCGAGAGAGCCCCTGGTGCGTGTGAATGCGTGATTCATTTCACTCGAGTGAGCCGGACAGCCGGACAGGTGTGATTGGTTGACTCTTTCGTCTGTCTGAACTGTGAAGCTCTCTAGTTTAGATCGCCCGCCACAAGCCGAACCACCAAAGAAACAGAGTGGGGTTCAGTCTGAGGCCGCATGAAGTGGGACCCCTTTTGTCTTTTGACATTTCGCAATCTTGAGAGATTTTAGCTGGTTTAGTTTGGTCTGAGATCTGAACAAATGAAAATGTGAATAATATATCATGTTTGACATTTGTACTGCATGTTTTTTAAAGATCATATTTAATTTGTATTATAAGATATTTGAAATTAATAGTTATCAATTAATGTGATCGTTGATTTATTAAGTATTATCACATGATAGTTTTTATATCACATCATCAAAACATCAAAACAAGCTATAAAATATCTAATGATTCTTACAAGTTTTTGCATTCACAGGCTGTGATAATGATTCTTTGTTTACGTTGAATGACATAAACATTAAATAGTAATTCAAATGAAATGCATATGAATTCAAAAGGGCATATTGTATACATGAGCTGCAAGTATTATAAGGAGGTATAAAACTAAAAAGTTACAAAAGAATAATAAAGATTCGACCTTTAGAAATAAAATTTTTATAAACCAAAGAATTGACAAAACCAATTTATGGTGGTTGACTATGTCAAATAAGTTAATAAATAAATAATTAATTATATTCTTATACGTTTTCCTTACACACACATATATGTATGCTAGAAGATATCTCTACTACGCACTGATACTTTTTTTCTTTAAAAAAGTTATAACTATTATTTATTAAAAATAATAATAAATCAAGATAATTATTTAAAAATATTAATTTTTTAAATGAAAATGAAAATATTTAATTTATCTATTAAACATCTTATTTATTTTTATTCTTTTTTTTCAAAATATAAAATAAAATTATAACATAAAGTTGGAAGATTAAATAAACCGAAATACAATAATTAATTATCCTACTTTTATATGAGAATAAACTTTGCCAGCAAATTTAACTTTTAAATAAAGTCGATTTTTTTTATTTTAAACAAACAAACATGATTGTTACAAAAAGAAGTTAGGGAGACATAAAAAACATTATAAAAAAAACAAATGAGCAACGTGGCTTAATGAGAAGAAAGTCTAGGATATAATTTTATAAATATGTATAAATTAAAAAATAATATTTTATTAATTAAAACTAATGAAGTATTAATTAAAACTAATTAAAAATTTGTTATATTTAACAATATTTAAATATTTTACATTTAATTGTTCTTTTCATAAAATGAGACAAGTGTCAAGCAATAAAAGAGACAAATGTCAAGCAATAAAAAGGTAAGGAGACTAAAATATATATATACTAGAAAATTGTCCGTGGGAAAAATTTTTTTCTTTACAATTTTTTGTTCATACTCAGTGCATACAAATGAAGAGTTAAAAATTAAAATACTCAAGAGTTGAACAATCATGCTCTTTAATTTGTTACAAAAACTGATTGAAATTTTGGTTCAATGTAAACATGGAGCAACAATCGACATAGGTAGTCAATCCACACAACAGCATAGAAGTTAGCCAAAGTATATAGCTCGCCAATACACACAAATTGCATGACCACTCGCCAATCTACACAGCCGTAGAAACTTTCCTTTTTTTCGATTCCACAACAAAATATTTAAATCAATAAAAAATATACTCTAATAAAAGAGGCACATACTGCAGATGCTCGCCAACCCACATAACAGCATAACAGCTCACCAACCATATAGCTCGCCAAACTACACAACTGTATAACCGCTCACCAATCTACGCAACTGTAGAAACTCCCTTTTTTTTTTATTCAACAACAAAATATTTAAATCAATAAGAAATATGCTCTAATAAAGGAGGCACATACTGCAACAGCTCGCCAACCCTCATAAAGAGCATAGCAGCTCGCCAAAGCACATAGCTTGCCAACCCGCAAATCCACATAACTGCTCACCAATCCACACAGCTGTAGAAACTTCTTTTTTTTTTTTCTATTCAACAACAAAATATTTAAATAAAAAAGAAATATGCTCTAATAAAATATGCACATACTACAGCAGATCGTCAACCCACACGAATAGCATAACAGCTCGCCAATCCGTAGCTCGCTAATCCACACAACTGCATAAACTACTCCTCAATCTACACAACTGTAGAAACTTCCCTTGTCTTCGATTCAACAACAACATATTTACATTAATAAAAAAAATATACTCTAATAAAAAGAGCACATACTACAGCAGCTTGCCAACCCTCACAAACAGCATAGCAACTTGCCAAATCACATAGCTCACAAATCCACACAACTGTAGAACGCTCGCCAATCCACAAAACTGTAAAAACTGCCATTTTCTTTAATTCAACTATCGAAATACTGCATCAACTCGCCAAACCAACACAGCTAGCCATTTTGCACAACAGCATAACAGCTCGTCAACCCTCATACTACATCAGCTCGTCAACCCTCATATTACATCAGCTCGCCAACCCCATAACTCGCCAATTCACACAACAACATAAATAGCTTGCCATCCGACATAGCTCGCCAGTCTACACAACTGCATAAATCGCTCGCCAATCGACACAACTGTAATACACGCGTCATCACTAATTGCTTCAATTGACAAAACAATGTTCATACACGCGTTATCACCAATTTATTCAATTGACAAAAGCTATCTTTAATAGTATGTATTGATTTACTTAAAAAAAATTACTTACATAATTTTTCAAAAAAAATCATCATCTTTTTTCCAAATAAATATAGGAAAAAAATTATAGCATTTCCTAGCTACATTATTTTCTAAAACAACATTTTATTGTCTATTGTTCTCCATAAAAAAAAAGAATTTACATTTATAAATTATATATAACAAAAAATATGTTAAGGATTTAACTAAAAAAATTGTTGAGAAAAAAAATAAAAGGACATAAGTAAAAAAAAAAGTTGTTGAGGGCAAAAAAAATTAATTGGACAAAAAACATGTTACTGATTTAACTAAAAAAATTGTTGAGAAAAAAATTGTTGAGAAAAAAAAAATAAAAGGACCTAAGTAAAAAAAAAATTGTTGGGGGCAAAAAAAAAATAAATGGACAAGTGTCAACCTATGGGAGAGGAAGAGACAAAAATATATATATGTATAGATATATATTTATGTATAGATATATGAAAAAATATATATGACATGATTTCATATATGTGTATACATATATGTATGTGTAATATTAAATAATAATAATTTAGATGACATGAATATTGAATATGACATTTATATTGAAGGTAGATTCAAATGAAATGTAAATTAGATAAATTTTTAAAAATTACAAGGTCAAAAAGACATATTAGATAGACGAGATGCATATATCACAGATTATGATGATGTTAATTTTTTAAATTTATAAAGAGATAAAAAACGAAAAGAAGATTCGGACATTTTCACACAAATTGAGAATAACTTATGAAGTTCTTGCATGTTATTGATCATCGATTAACATGCGCACACAAAAAGAACATCCCTTTATTTCTACTTTATGGATTTGTACAGCCATTATCAAATAAAATTAACTGTCAAAAAGACTTCTTTTTCTAGGTTTCAAACAAGGGAATCAACACACAAGCCTTATACAGGCGCAAAGAAAGTAGCTAAGCCTTGATCCACAGTTATTTGAAGCTTATCGTAGGCCATAAGAGCCTTTTGATCACCCTTGTATGTAACATTTCCCCTTGCAATCACCTCGCCATCCGAGTCTATGATCCCTTCCTTGGTTGGATCCTCAACTCGCGGACCAGGCTCCAACACAAATGCCTTCACCTGCAGTTAGTCACAGAATACAGAGGACGCAGATGGCATTGTTACTAACCTTTGCTACCTTATGTAGAAGAAAGTTATACAATCAAACCAGGTTAATGGTTATCGATTAGTGATTATTAGTGAACTCACCTTAAGGTAAGTGACGTATGGCGATTTTACGTGGTCCCCATTGTTCATGTTCGAGATTGATGACAGCAAGGCTAGTTTCGGGGAGTCCTTGATCATAATCAAGTCCAAATAACCATCTGAGAACTGCAATTGCAACCAACAAAAGAAATATAATAGAACACTAGTCATGCATGTTAGGAACAGAAATCAAACTGAGAATTTCATACCAGGAGAGTTGAAACTTCTATTTAATAAGTTTATTTTGCAAAATTAAACAGAACGCAAGTAAACTGCATAAAGTAAGGCTAAGAGTGGCATGGTTGCAGGAATTTTATTACAAATCAGAAGTGTTACAGGTGAAACATGGGTTCTTGCTCGGCACATTCTACATAATAGTTATTCTCTTGAAACCTTAGAGCTTTCTAGAATTTTGAAAGAGTGTGAAAACACTCTCTTGATGTCTGCATTCCTCAAAAAATGTTTCTCCAGAACAAGAGAGCATCTATATGCTAGACTCTGGCAGCTATGAAGCTTCATATGCTATACTTTACATGGGACTAAAAATTTCAATTGCTCTGCTTTGTGTGTTAAGGTATACTCTGTAAAAGTTCTAAGAAGATAGACATTTAGATTTTTTTTTCTAGACTCTAGTGTCAATTACAGTGGAGTATGGACAAATTGAAAATTATAAAGTTGGGTTAATCACACTCAAAAAAGGCATGTTGCTCATGGATAAGGCAGAGGAGGCAACAAACAAAGAGATTTTCATGGATAATCTATTAAAGTGCTGCATTCAGAGGCTAATGCAAAATAGACCTTTGCATTGGGTGCAGCCATGATATCTTCACCTCCCCATGGTACATTATGAAGCCAGATTGAAACAAATGGTCCACTAATAGTCCTCCAATGCATGCTCTCCAACTTAACATCAGATCCAAGGTACCCATGCCGTTGAATTTGTAGAGACTCCTCTTGAGTTGGGCTCTTTTCACTGGTAGTTTCACCATGATAACTGGTTTGCTCCCCATAATCTTCAAAGCCAGGAGCAGGTACAAAAGAAATACGTCCATTGTAATGCCTCAAACGTAACATACGGAGAAGAGCCTTCACAGAAAGAATATTCTCATTTCCAAGTATCAATAGTATTACTGGAACCATACAAGCTTTGCCCTAGATGATGTGCAAAAGCTACTATAAAAGTACAAGTGCACAACAAAAAACCAGATAACATGAAAGGACATACATAGAAATCAATACGAGCACTCCCCATCCACCTATATTTTTCGGATTCGATGTCTATATCAGCTATCAAACCTGAAATAAAAGAAAAATCATGTAAAAACTGCAATATTTTTAAAGGTCATGACCAATTGTCAAAACCAGATGCATACATCACCAAACTTTTGCTAACAATCCACATGAAAGGTAAAAAAAAAGGGAAACACACACCAAACATGCAAACCATCAGTAAAAAGTGGAAGAACTTTACATACCCCATGCAAGCATCAAGACACTAAAAAATCTGGTTTCCCCTTGCAAGATAGTTGCTACATCCAGCGAACGTTTATGACCTGCCAGTAGCAAAACATTAAGCCAAAAATGTTTCTCAGAAACATCACAATTCTATATTCTCAATGGAATAATGGACACCCTTGTTAACCTCGGATAATGGCAAGAATGGCATTAGCTGCACTGCATGGTTCACCAGCTGAATCCAGCAAAGACTTTACCATGCCATTTCCTGTTCCTGCAACCCCAAACATTACTATCAGATATCAACACTGCTTAAAGAAGCAATTAGAATAATTAGCCAATTATCATTACTCTCTTCAAGGTATTAATTAGGAAAGAAAATCAAAACAATCAGCAATCATAATGAGGAACCATAAAGCACTAAATGAAGCAGAAACTCGAGTTTTAATTGTCTTAGATGTATGAACTCACAAACATACTTCAAACCGGTAGGGCATCGCAAGAAAGGCCAAAAAATTTTAAGACTTTATGACAAAGAGACAGTCTTAGTTTCAACTGACATAACACCATAAATTTTAAGGTTCCAAAGATAAAGAAAATCCTGTAAACTACAACCCAAGTATGATTTTACATTCATAATTATGTGTAAGCATATTTAACTTATACTAACATGGTGATAGATAGAAAACGAACCAGCTGGAACCATTCCGAGGGGCATCTTTATTGCATCACTCCAATCTTCTCTTTCAAGTAGTCCATTTACCACCTACTAAAAAGTTGCAACAATATAGAGATTGATCAAAATAAAGCCACAAACTTTTACAAGAATGCAATATTCAGACAATAAAAACCAACCTCAACAAGGATTCCATCTCCACTAACACAAACAATGCCATCATACTTTGATAAATCCAAAGTTTTGGCAACTTCTTTTGCGTGCAGCTGATATTTAGTTTCTGAGAAATTGAGGTAGTCATCAAAACCAATATGAACAGAACATCAATTTGCTAAATTAAAACATGGATTTAATGAAAATAAATAAATATTGAATCCAACCTACGACAGTCATCTGGATATCAGCATCTTCAAGGTAAGGTTTCACATCTTGTAAGAAAATTTTAGACGCGAATTTCTTCCCTCCAAATGGGTTCACTAACATTAATAGTCTCTTCGGCCGTCCTGATATGAAAATAAACATGCTATACATTGAGATAAATAATTAAAATTTAAAATTTGACAAAAAAAGTTCAAGTTTTTATCATGGTACCAAGAGAATCAATGTAATCGCGAAGCTTCTGAGACCAGAGTCTGAGGGAATCTTCAGAGAGAGGCTCGAACACGAAACTCTGCCTCACCAAATCTGCCCTGCTCCCGATACAGCAGATTCCATCTCTCTTTTCGACAGCAGCCTTGACTCGGATCCTAGAACCTTCCAAGACGAATCCGAGAACCTCCTTCTCCACGGTCAAGCACCGTTGATCTTCACCAGTCCACCGGAGCTTCCCGTCATCGGAGAACGAGAGGGGAACCACCGTCCCATTGACTGAGACTCTGTCCGATAATATCGGGGAGAGGTTCTCGGGTTGACCACCTTGATCCATTGTACTCGACGGCTTTGAAAATGGTTCTAACGTGTCAATGATTGGTAACTATATTAGCGGAGGGGAGGTGGTGGTGGCGATTTCTGGTCCGGTTCAGTTTGGCTTGTTGGAGAACCGGGTTTAAAACAGCGTTGGAATTTGGACGTCAGTGAGACGTTTCTTTTACCTTGCTTTTTACGTCAGATTCTCTGTTTGTTGGTTTTGTTCGTTTTTTTTCTTTCTCTGTTTTGATATTGGATAAGGCCACGCTCTCATGCGCTAATAGATTGAAACATAATCCAGTAATACAAAACGAGAATAATATTAATAAATAAATAAAATATGTAAAATTGATACAGATTAAAAATTTGTAAATTTTGTACATAAATATGACAAAAATTAAAAATTAAATTTTATGTTAAACATGTCGATATAAAATTTTTTATTTTACATGATACTAATATAATTTTTTTAAATATACACGAATTACCAAATCTATGCGTAATGATTTATTTATTTGTTATGCGGTACTGTTTTTGAAACATTCTGTTTATTTATATGTTTATTTAAAATATGTAAATTATTAACTGTGTTTGTACCTATGTCGAGGTTGTTTAGAGAAACTATATGTATCAATTATTAGATAAAAATGTTTGGATGTGTGATTATTATTTATATTTTTGTTTAATAATAGCTTTTAGCAATGGATAAAATCATAAGAGTATAATGAGATGAGAAGAAATACTGGTGTAACAACTATGGCGGCTCTGAATCTTGGAGGGTAAGAGAGAATTTAATAATCAAAATAGGCAGTTTAAGCAGATTTATTATTTAATGTGGTATTTTAAATTTTATAGTTGAGAAGTTAATGCAAAATAGACAAAAAAAAAAATATATAAAATCAAACCTATTGATGAGGTAAACAAGCTCCCATTAAAGTTTTAGCTTTACTTCTTTAAATTACCAATTCCTTAAGCTTCTATTAGCTATTTTTTTAATCTTAATAATCAAATACACTTTAATTTTTTTCACGAAATAGATATAAACCTTCAATTTTTAATTTAATTTAAAGATTTTATAAAAATAAAATTTATTTTACTGTGAATAAATATACAACATTTTCAAGATAACACATTTAAGTAAAATAAATAAAAGATTAAAGAAAAAAAATGTTGAGATCTTATAAACCTTCAACTTTTTGTTTTATTGTTTAGGGTATATTTGACTAATAATTTTTTTTAATTGGGATTCTAGGTGGGTTGCTCAGATTTAAACTCAAATATTACAATATGCCGCAATTATTGATATTTAACTATTCGATCAAAAGATTGTTGATAATTTCAGTTAGCTACTTGATTTATGTAAACATTTTATATTTAATTAATCATCAGTGTATAAATTTTAACATTGTCATTGAATCAACAACGGCTCATTAATTAGTAAAATTAAAAATATTTATTTTTAGAAAAATATTCATTTTAAAAAATTTTTGAATTAATGACTCAAAAAGATTAATATGGTAACAAAACATCAAATATAAAATATACTGAAAAAAATTTGCAAAGAAAACATTTTTTTGGACACTTAATAGAGACAAAAGCCCATCAAATTTATTGGGTTCAAAGACAAAACACAGAAGACCTATTTCGATCTAAAGCCCATAGTCAAAACCACGGCTCGTTAAGCCCCACTGCAATCTAGACAGCTAGACTCGAGCTCGCTCTGTTTGCTGCAATGGAAGAAGACTACGTAGAGGAAGCGCCGGTGCAGCTGCCAAAGCCCCGAGGCTGCCACATAAAGAAGAGAGTTCTCAAGAAAGAAGCACTCCTCCGTTTCTTTCAACGAGAAGGATCTCAGGTACCATAGCACACGCGCTTCACTTGCTTTATTTTCATCATAGTTTTTTTTTTTTTTTTTTTAAAAAGCGAACCTCTCATTTTGCTCCGTATTGATAATGGGTGAATTGACAAGGGATTACGTGACTGGGTTTCACAAGAGGAAGAAGAAGCGAAGAAAGGAAGCCCAGAAGAAGCAAGAGGAGGCTGAACGCCGCAAGCGTATTGAACAACGCAAAAAGTTTCTCTTTTTTTTTTAGATTTTAATTCTGTTTATTTTTCTGCAATTTTCATTTCATTTCGATTCAAATGTCTTCAAACTTCGGCAAATGTTGTTAAATTTACTATTTTTGCCTTAGTGGTTGTGTTTAATTTGAACAACTATGGCTGCTGAAGCATTGCTCGTAATTAATACTGTAAAAATTTATCTACGGAGCTAGAGGAAATAAGTTTGCCTTCTATGTACGATAACTTAGCCTAGGCATTGCGATTTAAGCTTGTGATACACATTTTGCAGGGTTAATACTTTGCCGGATGTAGAAGAGGCTTGATTGTACCTTTGCCAACAACAGCACATGTGAAGGATTTTCCAATGAATACAGATTTTTATGAAATTAATATTAAGTTGGCCACTGCTCCAGAAGCCACTCTCAAGGATTATCACCATTCATTTGCTAATTAGATTTATTAACAGGCATGGAGCCTGAGATAAATGTTGTGCTTCAAATTCATTCTCACATCTGTGTGTGTTCCTGGGCAATCGAAGTTCAGGGCATTTGAAATCAGGAAACTTTTAAATGCCGACACTTGTTTAACATGTAATGATATTATACAAGGAATTGGGACTGGGACATAAATCTGTGAGTTCATATGTGAGCTAATTGTCCTAGAAAATTCTAGTCTGTATTGGAGGTGATGCTGATCTTCAATGGTTGTCACTCATTTTAACATTGTTTTTTCATTAAACTTCGTGTGTTTTGTTTATTGCACATAGACTACTACTTGCATGTTAATATTTGGCTTTCTCATCTAACTTGGAAACAATCTTAAGTTACTCACTTCTTCAGTCGATGAGTTCTTCAGAGAAAGTTTAGAAAAAGAATTTGCCTATATGGGGGAGCACTGGCCAGCTCAGGCTCAGGACCTGATGAAAACGAGGAGAATAATGAGGAGGATGAAGAAAGAGAGCCAACTACATCAGTTTCTGGTATTTTTTTCTAATCCTACAAGCTGCTAGATTTACAAGCTACTATAATGCCTATTGAGAACAATGATTTCCATGCTCTTTTATTGGTTCATATTGCACCGTGGCATTTTTATGATACAAGCCTAAACCCTTTGTTAATTTCTTCTTGTGTGGTTGGTTTTGTTTAATGGTGGAAGGGACGCAACATGACTGTCACTGTGACAACTAGTGAGATTTCTCGCAAGGAAGAAGACTTGATTGGTGAGAATACGCATTCAACAACACTTAGGTGAATTGGCAATGGAATCGGTAGAGAACACAACTTGCCTGTGAGTAAAAGTAAACCATTCAAGAAAGTTGGGAGGCACAGCTAGGGCACCTAGTAAAAGAGACAGAAACAAGGGGAAGAAAAGGAACAAGAAAATGCATTGTTGAACAAAGTTTTTATGGATTCCTGATATTCTTTTTACTTTGAGGAGTGTAATACAAGTTTTAACACTTTGCAAGTAATCTCTATCTTGTCTTTATCTTGCTTTATCTGCTGCCTAAGAGCATAAAACTTTGCTTGGATAAAGCATAACCATGGAAGCTAGTTAACAAGACAACATACAAGGTAAAAGGTCCTGAGAGAATCATTTTACAAATACTTTGTATGGTAAAGATTGAAGATTAATAGAAAACCGTGGAAATTATTTTTGAAATTATTTGTTTAGATGTATCATGTTATCACGGGATTCCGACAAACAGAAGATCACAGCAGGGAATTTAGAGCCTGAGTACAAACAGCAGCTACAGTGCCAAAGCCGTCACTTTATAAATTAAAAACAAGTCGACAAACGGCGGAAAGAACTTCCAAACAAACGAAAACAATAAGGAAAATTCGCAGACTTTTCCTCAAAGCTTCTTTCCAAAAGTCCAATCCTCTATCTTCTCACTTTCCCGCTTCTGCTCTCTTTTGCTTTTCTCTTTCGTTTCCTTTTCATTTTCAATCATATTATTCTTTTTTGGTTTTTTTAATTGAAAAGCAAAGGGGATAAAAGAGAGAGAAATTTGATTCCTTTTTTGTTGGATAAAATGAATCGCCGCCATTGAAGAGAAAAGAGAAAACAAAAAGCTTTTCAAGTTTGCATTTGTTTCTGAGAATTGGAAAGTTAAAAGTAAGTTGAAGGGAGAGTTTGATTTGAGTTTTTTATTTGCTTTTGTTTCTGGTAGTTTCTTTCTCTGCAACCAAACAGTCCGAGTTTGAACAATGCAAACGAGGTATATAGAGAGGTCGAAAGTATGGCGCGAGAGAAGAGAGGTTTGGATTCGAGTTCTGCTGATGAAGGACCCGATAGGAAACGACCAGCTCTTGCTAGTCTCTTTCTCTTTTTTTTCTGTGTTTCAAATCAAACATTTTGTTATTTCTTGTCTGTCTTCGTGTTTTTGTTTCGGGGTGTAATTTTCTTAATGCTTGGAAATGCTTTTACCGAACACTGAGTGAACTCAATCTGAAAAAAGTTAGGCATGAAATGAAAAAAAAAAGAAAAAGAAAGTCTCAACTGCTTTTACATGCAATGCAATGTGGGGTTTTTTTTAAAAGAAAGTTTTTTTTTTTTTTTAACTTCAAAAGAAATAATTTTGGTTATTCTGCTTTAATTATAATATAAAAGCAGTTGATAAGAGAAAAGGTGATGAAGAAGCAGGGAGGCAATAGTTGTGTTGTTTTATGTCGGTGTATGTAATGTATTCTTATGAGCCAACTCTGTTATGTCAACTAGATGAAGTGTTGGTCCAGTTGCAGTGTCTTGACTGACAGAGCTTAGAAAACTGAGAAAACCCTGTCTTTCTTGCCTTTACTTTTTATAGATATAAACAACTTTACTAATATTGACCACTGAGGAACCTATATTTGATGTATAATTTTGATGGAGTTTAATTCATCTTTATGTCAAAATTCTATTAAACTTCTGTTATTTGTTGGTGGGGAAATTCTAAAGTAGTTGTTTTGTTTACATGAAATCTTTGAGCTTGATGCAGTGTGATTGTTGAAGCTTTGAAGGTGGATAGTCTGCAGAAACTTTGCTCATCATTGGAGCCTATTCTTCGGAGAGTTGTAAGATTCTGGATTTTTTTTCTTTTTTGAAGTTCTTACTTAGTTCATGTTCTCATTTGGAGGGTGGTGTTCTGTAAACTCATTACTCTTCTGGTCTCGGCAATATAAGCAGGTCAGTGAAGAAGTGGAACGTGCATTAGCAAAACTAGGCCCTGCCAAGCTTACTGCTAAGTATGAACTTTTTTTTTCAGAATAAATCTTGTTATAATATCAGAAGAAAATGTTTTCAATACTTTTTGAAAGTTTTCTTGTCGTTGCTAAACCTCCATTAAGATTTTACTGCAAAATAATTAAGATGTTTGGAATTACAATAGTGTTGTACTAGTGCAGACATATGTGCCCCATTGCTGTTGTGTTTGTGATAACATCATTGTCTGTTATGGACCTGTTGTTGTCATTTCTTGCTTTCATTCCATGTTACTTTTGTTTCAATTTTCATCTCTTTCATTTTAAGATAGCTTACTTAGCAGATCTTTCCAGTAACAAAAGTTCTGCTATATGCCCAAGGACATTTATGACTGCCTGTCTATCTCTTGATTGTTCTGAAGTCTGGTGATTGTTGTTCTGATTGATGCACTTTTTACCTGGCAGCGATCCAATTAATGCATTTTTCTTGTTGCCATTATGTATTTTGCAAAGCTTTCATGTTGAGTCTGCCTCTTGGTTTAATTCTTACAAT
This sequence comes from Heritiera littoralis, assembly GCA_031772115.1. Classification (NCBI taxonomy): domain Eukaryota; kingdom Viridiplantae; phylum Streptophyta; class Magnoliopsida; order Malvales; family Malvaceae; genus Heritiera; species Heritiera littoralis. Next base: position 909,326 of record JAPDPK010000026.1, on the reverse strand, counting down.
GGTTTAGAAACTGCAGGTCTTCCCCTAAACGGATAGAAGGACCTGATGGAAGAAATTTGCAGCTGCGCTTTAGATCCAGGTTGTCACTCCCTCTCTTTACTGGAGGTAAAGTTGAAGGGGAGCAGGGTGCTGCTATTCATGTTGTCTTGATTGATGCAAACACTGGTCATGTCGTCACATATGGTCCAGAGTCCTCGGCGAAACTAGATGTTATTGTGCTTGAGGGTGATTTCAACAATGAAGATGATGATAACTGGACTCAAGAAGAATTTGACAGTCATGTTGTCACGGAGCGTGAAGGTAAGAGGCCACTACTAACTGGAGATCTGCAGGTGATGCTGAAGGAAGGTGTAGGAACACTAGGGGAGCTAACATTTACTGACAACTCAAGCTGGATTAGGAGCAGGAAATTCAGGCTGGGGCTAAAGGTTGCCTCTGGCTCTTGTGAAGGCATCCATATTCGTGAAGCAAAAACAGATGCCTTCACTGTTAAGGATCACCGAGGAGAATGTGAGTTCTTAACTTTGGTTATTTGAAAGCATCCATATTTGTGAAGCGAAAATAGACTTAACTTTGGTTATTTGAGAGCCACATTGCCTTTTCTTCTTTTTCCTTGACAGTATATAAAAAACACTATCCACCTGCATTAAATGATGAGGTCTGGAGATTGGAGAAGATTGGCAAAGATGGATCGTTTCACAAGAGGCTCAATAAAGCTGGAATTTTTACAGTTGAAGACTTTCTACGACTTGTGGTTAGGGACTCTCAGAGGCTGAGAAATGTGAGCCTTTTTGCCTCATCCTCAAATCACTATATTTTGTTCTTCTGTCTGTAACTACTTTTTGATCCATTTCTTGTAGATTCTTGGAAGTGGAATGTCTAATAAGATGTGGGATGTTCTGGTGGAGCATGCAAAAACTTGTCTTCTAAGTGGAAAACTTTATGTTTATTACCCTGGTGGCGTGAGGACTGTTGGCATTGTCTTTAACAACGTCTATGAGTTGAGTGGCCTAATTGCTAATGGGCAATATTATGCAGCTGATTCTCTTTCAGATGATCAGAAGGTAAAGAAAGTTGCAGTTCTGATATGTTTGATTTAGTTTGCATTTATGGTCAAACCCATTTAGCTTACTGTGTGTTTATGTATTAATGATAAAATGGAAGATTATCTATTCCTTGCCCAATTTTCCGTATGATTATCCTTTTGATGTTGATTGGAGCTATGCAGACTTCGTTTTAACCTGTTGAATTCAACTACCCTTTTATTTTGAGTACCGAATTTGGTACAGCACTCGCCTATTCATTCACATTCTTGCCATAATATAATGATACATACATTGAAAAGAAGCTTGAGAAAACTTTCAATCATCATGTTCTTGCAGGTTTATGTGGATGCATTGGTGAAGAAGGCATATGAAAATTGGATGCATGTTATAGAGTATGATGGCAAGTCTCTACTAGGTAGTAATGAAGACGATAGTGCAGGTGCTACACAAGCCAATATTCCCATGGATCCACAAGGTTATCCAAGTACGATTAACCAGCAGCAGACTCTACCAAGCCTGTCAGGTCCAGTTCCTTCGGAGCAGCTTCCCATGGATTCTGGTCTAAATTTTGGAGGTAATTTCTTGACAGAATGTGAACTTGAATTTCATAAAAAATTGCCATTTTCAACAAACTATTTTTGAGTACAGTGCTGCAACCATGGTGTCAACTTTTGTGCTTTTAAGATTGTTATTTGAATATTAAAGTTTTGCATCTGTATATGTTTGTTGTTGACTGTGTTCTGTGTCTCTAGGTTATGACGAAAGTATGGCTGCCAGACTGTCGATGCAATCGCAAAATGTACATCTTAATGCTCAGACTCAGTTGAATGGTGCTTCATTCACTCTACAGAATCCCTTGGTAAGTGCTTCACAGCAGGTCCAGCTTCCAGGAAACAATAATGAGCTAGCACTAGGTCCATCTCAGTCATATTTCCATGGTGTCGGTACATCAAACATTCCTACTTACAAGGGAGTCGAGGATATCTTCTCAGAGGAGGAGATTAGAATGAGAAGTAATCAGATGCTTGAAAATGAAGATATGCAGCATTTGCTTCGTATCTTTAACATGGGAAGCCAAGGCCATACTCCCTTTAATACTTCTGAAGATGGATATCCGTATTCCTCAACATATATGCCCCCACCATCTCTGAATTATGGTTTCAATAATGAAGCTTCTCGTTCATCGGGCAAAGCTGTAGCGGGGTGGCTCAAGCTCAAGGCTGCCCTAAGATGGGGCATCTTTATTCGGAAAAAGGCTGCTGAAAGGCGAGCACACCTTGTCGAGTTGGATGATTCATGAATTTAGCATGAGCTAAAGCTGTGTGGAGGCAGTGTTAGTAGGCTTTGTTCCATCTCCCTGCTCGATTCTAACCCGATTAGAGCAAAGACTCAAAGACTGTAGGTTCTTGCTTTACAAACCCTTGCACTGCTTGGATTCTAACTTTGCCATCCAGGGACCTTTCTGCCTGTACATTTCTTCATTGTACAGTAAGCTTCCATTATAACTAGCAGGGTTTCAATTCAGGTGGTGTCCAACTAGCAGGTGTAAAAGATGTATGTTACCATAGATGACTAGCATCTCTGCTCTGTATTTTTTTTCTTCTGTTGAGATCTTACGAAATAAAAGGCCCGTTTATGTTCTTGACTGATGCAACTATGTTTTTTTTTACCCTAGAGCTTAACAATGGTGGTTCGTAAAATCAGAGATGATAAAGAATATATATATATACTCCATTATGGCTACCATGATTTTTTGTGCTTATACACGTAATCCATGAGGAAGCTCTGATGTCTCTTTCACGGCTGCATTATCTTTGTGCATGGATGGCTACAATGAAAATACGAAATACTTGTCTGCACATTTTAGGGATGGAGTTTGGCCTGATTAGAGGAATGCGGAAAGCGGCCATTAAACATAGTAGGTCCAACAATAATGCAGAAACGAAGCCCTTGTCTGGTCCCCGACAGGAGGTTTCAATCCACATTGTCCTTTCATTTGCTATGAATATCTTCGGCTCTGCCTGTCTCTTCGTTGCTATCTGCTATTCCTCTGCCGTACACCTCGGAAAACATGAAGGACAAAAGGACCCTAACGGCAGACCTGGGCGGAAACTGCCACAGCGAACATGTTCTTATAGGAGGATACTATGAAGATTGTTGGTAAATGATACCGGTGTGGTTAATGCCTTTTTTACTTACCTCTGCCTTTTCTTGTATGATATTAAGCCTATTTTTATGAGTTAGGAAGATGCTTTCTGCTTCTCTCTGTTGATATTTAGGCCCTTTTCCTAATAATTGTTGCTGATGGTATGAGATACTTAGATGCTATTATGTGATAGTTATACTATTACTAAGTATAATGTTTTCATTTAAGATCGAATAAGAATGAATAGGTTATTGGGTTTATAAGTGTGAGCGTTGCATATCTTAATTAGTCACTTTTAATAGGAATAGAATAATGATCATGTGATAAGTGGTATAAGAGTTAATAATTGATCATCGGACTTTACCTCAAATATCTCAATAAGATAAACAAGATAGACGAATTCTACATCGAGTGATTCAAAAAAAGTAAATAAGATGAATTAATCGTGATAAGAGAGTCACAAAATCGAATTGAGAAAAACATCACGTTATACACTCTAAAGAGAAGTAAACAAATTATTTTAATCTCATATTAGATAAAAAAATATCGCTTGATATATAAAAATAAACGTTTGCACGTTCTAATAAACCGATTTGACCAGAGAAGATTATACTTACATAGTGACATGATAATACAGACAGCCGAATCCTTTCCATTCTGATGATGCGATAATCCAAGAAGGAACCATAAATATACTGGTCCTTTCTTTTCTTGGCCAGAGAGTGGGTTCACTTGGCCCATATTACTTCTATGCATAACGGAAGCAGGCTCCGAACTGCCACTTTGAGCTAAACTCAAACCCAGGAAGCAAAGGTGTTAACCTTTTGGGCTCTCCATCCCAGATATTAAATAAGGGTCTCACTGCAGTCCATGCTTAAAGGATAAGGAGAGGAAGGAATCGGGTTGTATTTTCCATTAGTGAGTCGTAATAATCCAACCCAGTGCCATCTGTAGCACGTTCCTTTGACCCCCATACGCGAACAGCTTTCCCAATATTTACTTTGAAACAGGATTTATCTTCTCCCTGCTTCTAGCATCCCAGATTAATCAATGGAAGATGAGGGTTCTGTTTATTCAGAACAAAGTACTGATTCTGTCAATTCGGTTTTAGCTGTGATTCAGGGTCATCGTCATCTTCATCATCATCGTCCGCATGCAACTGATTTCAGTTGTTCCAAACATTCCAAAATTTCGCCAGTCTTTCTTCCTCCTTCTGTAGACTTGATCAGCACTTTACCCGATTCTCTGATACAAGAGATTCTTACTGTTTTACCCATTGAAGATGCAATCAAAACCAGCGTTTTATCTCAACGATGGAGGTTTCTTTGGACTCAAATACCCACTCTTTCTTTCAGTCATCATTGCTTTTCTTTCAAGCTTTCTAAATTTACTGACTTTGTTAACAAAACACTGGAGCACGTCAATGGTGCTAGCGTAAAACATTTCATGATCAGCTTCAAATTCGACGAGTCCATGGCCGGATGCCTTGAGGAGTGGGTTTGTTTTGCTACAAGTCACGATGTTGAAAAGCTTTCTCTGGTTTTTGATGGTGGGTTGGTTTATGCTCCATTTGCTGAATCTACACCTTACTGGTTGCCTTGGTTTTTTTACTTGAATTCTTCTTTGAAAGATTTAACTTTAAGACAATGTGTTGTCTCACCTGAAAACCATGTTTCTTGGCCACGCCTTAAGATTTTATCTATCAATTATTCGAGGTTGAATACTGAGGCAATTGAGAGTATTCTATCTGGTAGTCCGAATTTGCAGAAATTGATATTGCATAACTGTGAAGCCATTAATCGAATCAGTTCTAGGAGTTTGGAAGTTTTAGTTATGGATGGAATCTATGATCCTTATGAGAAAGATGAGTTAGTGACAGAGATTTCATGTCCAAATCTACAGTCATTGAGCCTGTTGGGATATATGTACCGCAGAACATACAAGCTGATGCATGTTTCGTCTTTGTCCGAAGCTAATCTAAGTTTTGTGATGATAATTGACAAAAAAGACAAGTATGATTGCGCAAAGCATCAATACATCTTGAGGGAACTTCTGGAAAAGCTTTGCCATGGTGAGAAATTGACCGTGGGGACTTGGTGCCTTCAGGCAGGTTCACTGGCTCAGTATTCTTTGTATATGCTTGCTGTACATATTGCATTGATTTCTCTATATATATCTTCCAGAGTTGAAAGTCCAAACACATCCTCAAATAGGTTTTGAAAATTGGATTTGCCATTCATTCTTTCTTTGTTTTCATCGATGCTTGATCAAGTTATGTATGCTTCAAAGGCATGATCTAAAGGCATGTTGTTTTTCCTAATTAAAGTGTCATTGTACTTGTTGTCTGCTTGTTATAGTTTTGCCGGCTAATAGTCCTTCTTATTGTCTCCAATGTTGTAAAGGTTTTATCAATATGGGAAATAAAGGGCATATCTTCTCCATTGTCAAAACGCGATTGCTTGGTCCTGGACACAGAAATATGTGAATGGGATCTTCCTGGGATCGTGAGTCTGCTTCAAAGTTCACCTTATCTGAAGAAACTAGTGATAAATTTGTCTCCTTATGACAACTCTAAGGTGAGAACATAGCTTTTGCTTCTTAAAACACATTAGAAATGCTGCATAGAGACTATGGAGAAATTTCAATGAATATACTATGAGTTAATGACCTTGATTCAATCTGATGAATTTGGTGTTTTTTTGGATTTGGCTCGCTGTTAGCCTTTTTCTGTTGGGAGAATGAGACTAGGAAGTTTACAAACCAAAAAATAATACAAATCAACTCACACACGCTTACAAAACTAAACTTAAGGCTTTCTTCATACAACATTTCATGTGCAAATTCCAGTTAATATATAACATAACAAATTTTCTTCATTCAAGGCAAGATTCCAAACAAAACCAAGCAATAAACTTCAAATCATTCATATGACCATTTTCAAGATTGTAAGAATGATATTTATATGGTTTTGTGCTTCAAAGGACATCAAGTATTGTCATTTTGCTTCAAAAGAGATCAAATATTGTCATACAAAGTACATTAAACTTATTAACTTGTAAACTTTCTCATCTATAAAGCACAAACTTACATCTTATTGTTCCCTCTGTCCTAATTTCTTATGTTCTCTGCTGATGTTCCTTCTATCTGTTTCTCAATTCTATTCTATTTCCATTTTCTGCCCCACATTCCGTTTTGCTTTTTTTTTTTTTTACCCCATTTTAATATGTAGTCTTTGCCTCAGTTTATTATCTGTGCTCTTCAGAATTTAGATGCTGAAACAAATATATCATCTAACAAAATGTCTTGATTGAAATTCTCTGATTGTCGAGACCTAATGTGTACTTTGTCTACTTGTAGTTTGAGTTTGATCAGGAATTTTTCGACTCCTACGAATTTGATGGAGTAGCATTCCTAACTTCAGCTAACCGGGTTTTCAAGTGTTTTCTACATAGCTTAGAGAATATTGAGATTACTGGTTTCCAGCCAAGTTCTTCGGGGTCCAAACTTTTAGGTAAACTGATGCAATTTCTGCTGAAAAACGCAAAAGTGCTCAAGAAGGTGGATATCTATGAACAAAGTGGCACTCTTCATAAATCCTGGAACTCTTCTGGACCAAATAGGAATATGGGACATGCTAAGAGAAGCCAGATTATATTGATCCTATCAAAGAGACAAAGAACATTCCCTAAATGCTGTGCTCCAGTAAATATATAGTTCTCTCAAGAATTTCATCTTTTTTTTCTCCTATATTACATTGTAAGACTTTTGCTAAAGCTCTTTCTTGTTCTACAGATACAGTTTTTTTTAATTAAAGATAGTATTGTCCAAACTTTTGAGTTAGAAGAATCTCATCTCTTACTGCTAAACCATTTCTTGGAACATTTGTATAAGAATCAAGTGTTGAACCTTAGTACTACTATAAAATTTGTTTTATTTAGAGGAGATTTTCTATTTAAAACACAGGTATTCATCTCTAGTAATTGATCTAAGAAACGAAAAGAAAGCTGAGAGTTTGGTCAACAGTCTCTTGATTAAGTGATTATCGAAAAGTTAAAAAAAGTGTGGTCAATAGATTTTAATTGTGATTTTTAAAAAGTTATGGAAAAAGAGTTATGTATGTCTTGGATTGGAGTTCAAAATCTATCATGTTCTTGCAATTATCCCAAAATCTGCTCTTTCTAAAATCTGCTCAGACTCAGACAAAAGGAAAATATGTAATTTTGAGCAACCGAAAAAGTACTGGGGTAAAAAAATGAAATTACACTAAAATACAATGGCTTCTCCACAAATTATCCAAAAAGAGTTTCTCAAAAGTCAAAACTGAGTCGGGCAAAGACCAACCCGACATATCTCTCTCACAAGTGAGGAAGCAGAAGCTCCACTTTCTCAAAGCTTCAACTTTTGGCGGCAAATGGGAGAAGAGGAACGACAAGAAGAGAATCAGCAACCCAACTCGCAAATCGAACAGACAGAAATCTCAGAATCTCCGAACGAGCAAGAATATGAGTGGCCTAAGATTAGATTCGATGTTCCTCCGTACAGAACCTACCACTTCCATAAGCAGTTCAGAACTGGTCCGAACCCTAACAATTTTCTCAAAGGCGTCAAATGGTATTCGCATTTCCCCTTTTGGCCCTCCCTCTCCTCTACTTTGCCACCAAATCCATTTCTTTTTCTCTTTCTTTACATTCTTTTAACTTTGAGTTTTCTGGGTTTGGTCTTTGCAGGTCTCCTGATGGCTCCTGTTTTCTCACCAGTTCTGAGGACAATACTCTTCGCCTTTTCTCCTTGTATTTCTTTTTCCTCGTAATTTTTTACCGTCCATCTTTTTTATGATGTATTTCTAGTGGATTTTAATTGTTTAAAGTTGTTATTAGGCCGGATAACGGAAGCGGTGATCAAGCAACTGCTTGTTCTCCGGCCTGTGAAGAAGGTAATGTTTTTGTATATACTCGTGATACAATTTTTATAGGGGAACTTGAAGCGGCTCTTTCGATATTTTAATTTGTGGGTTTACGTCTATGTGTATAGATTCGTATGCTGCGGAACTTGTTGTGAGTGAAGGGGAATCTGTGTATGATTTCTGTTGGTATCCATATATGGTGGCTTCAGGTGCTTTTTTTTTTTGAAAGTTATTAGGATTGTACTTTGATTTGCAGTTAAAATTTATTCCCTATGTGCATGATGATGTTTGATGCAGATCCGGTTACTTGTGTGTTTGCTACTACTACTCGTGACCATCCAATTCATCTTTGGGATGCTACTTCTGGCTCGGTAATAATTCATTTTGCTCACTTATTATTATTATTATTATTTGGGAATGAGAGTAATGGTTTTATTATTGTAGCCTTAATCAAACTTGATGATCACGATGTATGTGTAGTAAGAAGGCATTGTTTTGTTAAACCTTTTGCATTCACTTTATTTGGTGTCTTGACTTTTACAGCTACGTTGCACATACCGAGCTTATGATGCTGTGGATGAAATAACTGCGGCCTTTTCGGTTTCATTTAGCCCTGCAGGGACTAAGTAAGTAAAAGATTCCCATGAAAGCAGCATAATTTGCTTGATCATTTATTGTTGCATTGAGTGTTCATGTTGAGGCTGAAAAGCTCCCATGACATTTTGAAAAAATATCATCTGAAACCTATATTGCTACCGATGTACCATGGTTCATAGCTTTTCCCTTAATATTTGTGAAAATCAATTATTATGTTGTTATCTTTGGGGAATTCTTATATATACTTATCGATGAACTTGTAGCAAGGCATTCTCATTGAGTACCACTGATAGGCATGGGCCTAACAACATTCTTATCACTTCTTCTTTATTCTTGTAGGATATTTGCTGGGTACAACAAAGCTGTTAGAGTGTTCGATGTACATCGCCCCGGTAGAGATTTTGCACAATATTCAACACTACAAGGAAACAAAGAAGGTCAAACGGGTAATTTTCTGAACTGAGCTAGTTAATGTTCCTAGTGAAACTAAAGCACGAAGCATATGCCATGATCTTACTATTTGACTACAGGCATTATATCATCAATTGCTTTTTGTCCAACTCACACTGGAATGCTAGCTACCGGATCTTACAGCCAGACTACTGCAATCTATAGGGAAGACAATATGGAGCTCTTATATGTTTTACATGGCCAAGAAGGTGGTATTACGCAGGTAAGTGAGCATTAATTCTCCTTCACTTGGTTTTATTTATTATATCAACAAGGAAAGGCAAAACTTTTTCATTTTTTTGTCACCTTTCATTCAGGTGCAATTTTCAAAAGATGGAAATTATCTATATACCGGAGCCCGAAAGGTAGCATAATCTACATATTCCTCATTCCATGTACAACCAATTAAACAAAAGACAATGATTTTGGTTGCTCTTTTCTGGTTCTTTTTTCTTGAATGATAGAATCATTGCTCTGTGTGTGTGTGTGTGTGTTTATATCATGTCAATGGTGATTCACTGGATGCTGGAGATGTTTATGCCAGCTAGAGTTTATCCCTTTCTTATGAAACTAATTAGAAGATCTTAAATGCATTTTGTTTCTTTTACTTTTGTATGATAAGAAATTAAAAAAAGTTACTTGTTGATTAATTAAGTAATATTCATGCTTAGATCAATGCCAAAGAAAGGTGATTGTATCTCAAAATCACTCTTTAAAATGCTAGACTCTAGTGCAATCCTATTACCTATATCTAAACCACCTAAAGTTTAAGTAGAATCCTTCGCTAGGCCATTTTCAAGTTTTCCCCTAATAAAGGATTATAACAGCTGCTGGTGTTATAATTTGTTATGGTACATTTTGATTGGTAAGTGCACAACATCACCTCTTCCTGCATTTTACGAATTACTCCTAATCTTTGATTCCCTTTGGATTATCCATGTTGAGGAAGGTTGCTCTCTTTATTTGTGTTTTCTTGTATGGCATTACCATATAATGCTGTCACAAATGCTTAAAATTGACAGTGTCTTTTATAAAATTCATTTAGGATCCTTATATTATGTGCTGGGACATAAGAAAAGCTGTTGAAGTTGTCTACAAGTAAGTAATTTAATCTTATGGATGGTGCTGCAATATTTTTTTCCCTTTTGAAGAAAATGAAATTAAAAGTCTATAAGAAATTCATTTCAAGCACTGAGTACCCCAGAAACTACATAAATATAACGTTCCAATGATCTTGTTTGCGGCTTCAGAATGCCACCTTGAAAAGTACAATAGGTGATTCCTAAAAATCTATAAACACAGGGGAGCAAGATTATGAAGCAGACATATATAACATACCTATTTGCTTAAGCAGCTCGTAATTTCCTTAATTGCTTAGTCTTAATTTATCACGGGCACTGCTAGTGGCAAAATTAAAGTGTCTGTGTTTTCTTATGTGGCCCTTGTTTGTAGGTTATACAGATCATCTGAATATACCAACCAACGAATAGCTTTTGATATTGAGCCCTCTGGTCGACATCTCGCTACAGGTGGTCAGGTAAAATTTTGCTTTTCATCTGTCATTTTTGACCTAATGTTGATGAATAATTAATTTTTTGCTGATTTTCTGAAACTTTATTTCCAGGATGGTCTTGTTCATATTTATGATCTACAAACTGGGCAGTGGGTATCAGGCTTTCAGGCTGCATCTGGTTAGACATGCCACATTCTTTTAGGAAGAAATCGATTCATTTTTGCTTATCTCGAGCATGATCTGTTTCTTACCAGCTTTTATATAATCTACAGACACGGCTAATGGTTTCTCTTTCCATCCCTTCCTGCCAATAGCTACCTCTTCATCAGGCCACCGAAGATTCCAAATTCCTGAGGATGACATGGAGGACTTGCATTTGAGAGGTACATCCAGTCACATCAATGGCTAGTCCATTCCAATCCAGTCGCATTAACTTCCTAATCTGATTCCAGTTTTCCATTTTCACTTGTTCCATTTCACAAATACTTTAGTAACATGACAGAGAATTATAATGGTGTCTTGTGAACATAATGCTATCTGTCAATGATTCCATTCTCTATTGCATGTAGGTGATGAAAATTGTGCTTCTGTCTGGAGTTTCTCTTACGATATTACTTCCGAAGAACAATCTTGAATGTGGATCATTTTGACAGTCCATGGGAACATGGAAAGCAATCCCAACCATTGTGTAACTCAGCAAATATGTACTGATTTCATTCGTAAGTGTTATTTCCCTATTTATTGTACATTTGTCTCACTTAATACAAGGATTCAGTTTTCTTTTCCCTGCATCAAGTGTTCAGAATTGCTCTTAGTAAAATGCTAGTGTCACTCTCCTCCCACCCGACATGTCATGTTATTTACTTGGTAACTCATCATGCATCCTTCTAAGGCATAAAGGATTAACAATAACCAAAAACATATGACTCGGGCTTTAGATTGGTATTTATCTAAATCCTAGGCTGAGGTGTTTCCGAACGGTGCATTCAGCATTAGGTCTTGAAGTAAAAGGATTGTTCAAAGAAATAAGAGAATTTTAATCGATATTTGAATTTTATAATCTATATGTATAGTTACGTGAGTAACATGATGAGTAGATTTGTGGTGATGAGATTACCATGGTTTGTTACTCATCATGTAAAATTATTACTCATCATGGTAATCTCATCACCACAAATCTAAAATTATTACCATGGTTGTTCTTCATAGAAAGTTCACTGCCTTCCCAAATTTGTATCACAATATTTTGCTATAAAACCTTTTATTCTTTCAATCTTTGTTCAAAATACTTAATATGGTTATTTTGGATATTTTCATATTATAATATTTGATGTTCAAGTAATAATTTTAGATTTGTGGTGATGAGATTACCATGATGAGTAGCATTGTGATAATCTCGAAAATACATCAAACTTTTTTGTTTAGTACAATAGAGGTTTCTCGTCTAAAAGAAAAAAGAAAGCAAGCACTGTAACTCGAACTTCAGATACTCAAGCCTTTCGTACTTTAGAAAAAAGAACATGAGCATTTGAATCACTGTTCAAAGTTAAATGCATCAAAATTTACCTAAATTAAATGACTCTATTGGATGAAGGGGAAGAATAATATGAACAGATTCTATATCATTTCAAGCATACAAGGATTTTTTCAATCCTTATTATTTGACAAATAATCTGATTTTACAAGCCTTAACTTAATTAACCCAATACTCGTTTTACTCCATTTTAGCATTACTTTCTAGACACAAATTTCTTCCAAATTCTTATACTCTTTCCATAATATCTAATTAAATGGCATGGATGTTCCACACTGCAAAATACAGTAAAAAATTCTACTATTGATTTGCTTGTTTATAATTAATTCCGCAACTCTAAAAATGGAATATTCAGACAAATACGGTGAAAAGCAGAGAAGAATCATACCTTACCTGTTTTGAGGGTTACTTTATCTGTTTTGAGGGTCTATGATTAATCTTACTCCAAGCTTCGTTACAGTTAAGACTCCTTACCCTTTCACAAAAGTGTATTTAGTAAGGGTCGAATTCGAGAGCTCTGTTCATAAACTCAGCATGCATTGCCAACTGAGTTACAACCCATAAGTGGCTGTTACAACACCATTTATGCTTATCTAGTATTGATTTAAGGTACGTTATTTTTCAAATCTATGCTTATTTAGAAGGTATTTACTATTTGCCAAAAATATCAAGGCTCTACCATGGAGGAATGTGAAGGATAATGAGCCAGCAGATTTTAAGAGAAATCTATTCAAAACGGTAGAAATTTTCACTTTGGCATACGTAAAGCAACAATGGTCGCAGACAGATCATCTCTTTATTTGTGTCCAGCAGAAATGGAAACCCAATTATGAAGCTGAAACTTTCTCCACAAAAAGAATCAAAATACTGCTGTAATCTAATGCAGATGTCCTGAAACGTTGAACCTAATCCTTCTTAATTGTTTTCTCTTTGCCTATTTATTTGAAACTGTCTTCTCTCACAGTTGCTAAGTGGTCTTGAATCCTCTCTTTCTTCAACTCCTTGTAGTTTCTTTGATTTTCTTGTTTCATCTATGGCAACTCTAGGAATTGAGAACCTGGCGGCAAACCCACGAAAGAAAAACAACAAAGAAAATCTAGGTGGCCATGGCCATGGTCTTCAACCTAGTAATGTTCCAAGTAAAACAGATATCAACTTAGCTAACCTGGCTGTCTTTGATGTCCCTGATGATGTCCTTGCCCACATATTTTCCTTTCTGCCAATCAAACAGGCAGTGCAAGCTTCAACATTGTCACCAAGCCTCAAGCAGTCTTGGTTCTTCAATCGAAAATTGTGTTTCGACAAAGATTTTGCCAAATGCCATGATCAAAAAGAGTTCCTGGATATTGTTAACCGTGTTTTTGATCTGCATGCTGGGCAAAACATTGAAACTCTTTGTTTATGTTTTGATCCGACAGGAGTCGAAGATGCTGTTCAAAAATGGATTCAAATGTCAATCCACAAAAGAGTTGAAGAGCTGGACTTGAACTTCAGTCTAGCAAAAGACCTTTACAAGATTACTACGGATTTTGCTCTTTTTGGGACAATTAAAATCCTGAAGTTAGGATACTGTGAAATTAACTCAAAATCTATCGAAACTTTGTTCTCCAACTGCTTGTCTCTCGAGACATTGGAGTTGGTAAAGTGCCGTTGCATCGGCCAACTGAGGATTTTGGCCCAAAACTTCAGGGTTTTAAAAGTGGGTGATTGCTTGAGTCTATCTCAGATTACCATTGCTGCTCCAACATTGCGCTCATTCTATTACACTGGGACATTCATCATTTTCCAATTTGACGAGATTTCTCAGCTGAATGATGTGTTTCTTGATTTCCAGCCTCTAAGAAGCTTCGGAAGATTTTTCAGGAGAGACAGTTTCTTATGCTCTCTGTCACATATTCCATTTCTCTCTGCTAGTAATTCCCTTCTTGAGGTATGCAATGTGTGTGTATGTATATATACATACATATACGAGTGTAAACAGTTTTTCACAAAGTTTTAATGTCTTTGGCTTGTCTCGCAGGATCTATCCCCGGCATCGTTTAATCAGCGAAGCTTGCTGTTTAACTTCCGGTACTTGAAGGAACTACAGTTGTTCATGAAAAATGGAATATATTGCAATCTATATCATATTGCCTACTTTCTCAGGAAATGCCCGTGCTTGGAGACTCTTTTCATTGATGTAAGCATGATTCTTACATGGTCCGAAAATGCTTGCACTGTTGCACTTCTATATACAATCTTGATCGTTTTTGAAACTTAGAAAACTTCTGCATGCAGCTCAAGGGATTCTCGTTCGGACCTCAAGAAATCTGGGAATGTCAACGGGGATTAGTTGAAGGAGACAGTTGGCCCTTCAGATGCCTTCGGTTCATCAAAATGGAAGGTTTCAAGTTTGAAATGCATGAAATACAGATCGTGAAGTATTTGCTGAAACGGGCTGTAGTGTTGGAGACCATAGTTCTAGTTGGTCCCAAGACTGCTCAACATGGCGCCATGAATGATCGGAACGTAGCATTTTGTAGGAAGATTTGCGAGATTTCCCCCATCTCTCCTACTGCCAAGGTACTTTTCTGTGATCGGGACCTTGACGAGAGCCTCGTTCCTAAGCATTCCATTGCCTGGTTCGAACGGTAACCTCCGAATCTTGTCGTATTGCTTCAGCCTTGTAACTTAATGATGAACTAGAAATAAAAATCTCAAACGCATATGATGATAGAATGAAGGGTAACAGTTTTCGGCTAACAATTCTCCCCTTTTTTTTCTTTCTTTCATGACGTCCACAGAATAAATCTGAAAACAAAACTCTAACACTATTGTCTATTGACATGAAACACTAACTCCAAAACAGAAACACATTCTGGATACCAAAAAATAAAGAAACATCAAACACAACAACCAAGGAAACACATGCTGCAGCTGCTCATGATTCAAACAGCACCAACAATTCTTCCAACAGCTACAGCTCATGGTGTCCAGCTCTATTTCAATTTCAAGGTTCTTGTAACGGCCCAGCCCAACCGGCTATGACCACCTTTTTTTGGCCCACGACAACGATCGTTGTGACAATGCTATTCATCCGTACTGTCCTCTCTGTGAGACAATGGGCTACCACTGGGATCACACAAGTCCAGCTCGGCCTAATGATTAGTCATGATTTGACATAGGCAAAGTAAGTCCTATGTTCGAGTCATGGCGGACACGTATTGGAAATTTATTTTCGATAAAGCCTTGCGTGAGGTGGACCTGTGTGGTCCCAATGGGTAGTCCATCGTCTCACGAAGAAAACAATACGAATGAGTAACATTGTCACAGCTATCGTTGTCGTGGGCTCAAAAAGAGTGGCCATAACCGGTTGGGCTGGGCCGTTACAGTTCTGCCTTTAGCTTCCACTACGTATGAAAAAGAAGCAGTTTACCAAGATTAAAAATAAACTCCACGATTCAGAATGCAAAATCTATCTCAAAAAATGAATCAAAAGAAGGAAAGAAAAATACATTTTGGACTTCTTTTGAGATTTCTTTTGGAGTTTCATTTTATTGATGTCTTTCTCCTCCATCTTGGCTTGACGACGTGGCTTCGCATGGTGAGCTGCAGCTTCGGTTAGTTTCTAGGCGTCCTCCTTGCGTTTCTTGGCAAGCTCGGTTTTGGAACCCTCGACTTCGCACTGCTCTTCTTTCTCCACGCCTACCGGCTCTTTTTGATCTGCTTCGGCGGTGCTCTTGCGTGCAAGTGGTGCCTCTTCTTTTCTTTTGGGATTGCAACCAAAAGAAAAAATTGGGGTGTATAATGGGGATGGGAGATGCAGATGGAAGTGTGAGAGGGTTTTTTTTTTTTTTGGTTTTGTTGCAACCAAACCATAACACAAGTACATGGAGGCCAGGCAACATATTTGCTAAGCAAAAGACGAGAAAATGGCGGCAAGAAACCCAAATATAAAAGGAGAGAAGAAAAAACAAAGCAAGATAAAGCATAAACAAGAAAAAAAAGTACCTACCAAATATCAAATCAGCTATTGATTTTGGGAACAAAACAACAATCTAAGCCCTAAAAATCCTCTAAATTACATACCTGACAGACAGGATAAAAAAGGCAAGAAAAAAAATCAGATAGTTCCATTGCAGTCAATGAGCTCATGCCAGAAATGAAATAGCAGAGAGGCAAAATCCGAAAAAGACAAAAAATAAAAGCACGGCTTAACACATTTGCAGAACACGTGACAAGAGAAGGAACGCAAAACGTGTTCAACAGAGAAATGAGAATCGTGGAATCTCACGAAAATCTATAACTTATATAAAAAGAATTCTCATGGGATTTTTTGTTGACATATATCACTAATATAAAATTAATTTTAATAATTTATTTATTTATTAAATTCTAAAAAAAGAAAAAAGAGAAATTACAAAAAAAAGAAAAATCTATAATCTATAACTACTAATAAAAAAATCTCATTAATATGAGTTTGATATATATTTTTTTATTTTCACATTTTTTAATTTTTGTATTATATCTTCTATAACTACTAATAAAAAAATCTCATTAATATGGATTTGACATTTATCATTTTTTTTTTATTTTGATAAAAGAATCTCGTTAATATAAGTTTGACATGTGTCCCTTTTTTCTTTTTTATTTTTGTACTTTTATATTTTTTATATTTATTTATTTATACAATATATAAAAAGAATCCCTTGTGGAGATTCTTTGAAACATGTTCTCTTTTTTTTTTTTTTTTAATTTTGACATTAAAAAGATAAAGAATCCTCTTGTGGGGATTCTTTTAGAGGTGGTTACGGGCCGGGCCGGGCCGGGCCGGTTTCGGGTCGGTTTTCACCGGTTCTGGCCCTAACCATAAGAGAACCGGTTCGAACCGGTATTAAAACGGTCCGGTTCGGACCGGTTCTATATATTATGAGAGGCGAACCGGCCCGGTTCGTTAGACCGGTTCGGTCCATTTTTTTTTTCTTTTTAAAATTTTTATTTTTAAAAAAATTATATTAATTTATTTTAATATATATTAATATATTTTAATAATTTAATGTAGTAAATTTATTTTTGTAATAAATAATGTTAATAGTTTAATTTAACAATAATTTATTATAAGAATATAAGTTATATTATAATTTATTTAATTAATGTAACAATAATGTAAAAACAAACTATTATAAAATTATCTAATAAAATTATTGTTATAATAAATTAAAGTTATATTATGAATATAATATTATGATAAAATGATATTTGATTCAAAATACAAATAATGATATTATGAATATTATTATTATATTCATTTTGCATATCTTTATTTATATTCATTTTGCATTTAAAATAATTTATTATATTTGAAATATCATTTACTTAATATTTATTCATTTATTTAATATGTTTTTAAAATATTAATTCATTTTGTATTTTAAATATTTATTTATTTTAAACATATATAAGTATAACATTAATTAATTTGGTATGTAATAATAATAATAATAATAACAACAACAACAAAGGAGAAAAAGGAGAGAGTAGGAGACCAAAGATTTTTTACGTGGAAAACCCCTTCAAAAGTTAGAAGGGTAAAAACCACGGGACCGTAGTCCATAAAAATATTCACTATGACTAAACTTATTTACAATTTTACATACAATTTACAAAAAAAAAATTATTCTCTACTCTTCATAATTTATACGGATTGCCTTGGAAATTTCTTCCTCATCTTCTGAATTATTATCAGCAAATTCATTGGCCATTCCAAGTTCGACATTGCGCGATTCCGCATCAAACCAATCTTTAAGGCATGTTAACATGCACAATGAATCCGGATTAAGAGTGGTTCGATGGTCTCCAATAATTCTTCCACACGTCGAGTTATCATCCGGATTAACATGCACAATTGTTTTTGGTTTTCTTTCCACCATTGGAGAAGATCAAAGTTATCATCTACAAAAAAATCTTGACTTAAGAAAAATCCTAGCTCATTGAAGCTAGAACTCCGTCGAGTTGTCGATCCCGATCCCGATCCGCTCGCTTTTCATTTTAGCTTCATTCTCTTCTTTGCTGATTCCTTAATTGCGTTTAAAATTCCTTTTCCTTTTTTGCTACTTTCGGTTTCTTCGTATGAATCTTCTTCTTCTCGATTAAAGTTGAATTGCTCCATTTCTGTTTCATAAACATTAAACAATTCTCGAAAAAGATTGTTAATTGAGGACTTTTGATCCTCAATAGAATGAAGACCAAGAAATTCTTTATAACAATCAAAAAAAATTTCTATATTTACCTCACCTTGACTAGGATCTAGTAAAGTTGCAATACAATAAATAGGAGGAATTATTTCCCAATATTTTTAAAATTTTTCCTCCATATCATATACAAAAGAACTTAAAGTTTCATGATTCCTAAATTTTACAAATTTGTCAAACATTGTGTAGATAATAGGAACAAAATATAGTGTAGTTGGATAAAATTGAGTTGAAAATCTTTCGGTTGCATCTTTAAAAGTAGATAATAAATCAACACAATATTCAATAAAAGTCCAATCTTCTTCAAAAAGTACTAAATGTGTGCTACTTGTATAATTGTTATAAAAAGGAGTAACAAGTTCTTTATAAGGTAAAATAGAAGAAAGCAAACGATGAAGTGAATTCCATCTTGTTTCCACGGGAAGTGGAAATGCTTTAACAGGTATATTATTTGTTATATAAATTTGCTTCCATTCACGTTTATTACTTGGTGTGCGAATCCATTTTGCTAAAATTTTAATTTTATCAATTGGACCTATGCCAGTACCAGTACCACTAGAACTAAAACCACTTTGAACACATAAATTTATAATATGACATGCACATCTTGCATGAAAAAATATGCCTTGCATAACAGGGTTTAAACTTTTAATTAAATGAGGAATAGCTGCAGTATTACTTGAAGCATTATCAAAAGTAATAGCAAAAACTTTATTATTTTCTAGTCCATATAATTTACAAACTTTAGTAATATATTTATGAATAGTATATGAATTATGTGCTTCTTCTATTACATCTAAAGATAAAATTCGTTTTTGCATAGACCAATCTTCATCTATCCAATGACAAGTTATAACAAGATAACTTATACCATTAGTACTAGTCCATATATCACTAGTTAAACTAACCCTAGATGAAATATTACTAAGTTTATCAATTAAAGCTTGTCTATATTCTTTAAACATATCCATGCAATCTCTTTTTAATGTATGTCTAGAAACAGATTTATATGCGGGTTGTAAATATTTACAAACAAATTCTAAATATCCTGTTTTTTCACAAATTGTGAATGGTTGTTCAGTTCTAACTACAAATCTAACTAAACCACGTCTAGCTTGAACATTATCAAAATTAAAATTTTTTCCACCATCATGCGTTAATTTGAGATTGTTTACCTTCTAAAATTTCATTTTCTTCGGCATCAGGATTAATTTTATGTAGAGTAATTAAATGCCTTTTATACGTACCTGTACCGCCACCACCTCCACCGGAGTTATAAGAGTAAACGCCTTTGCACAATTTACAAATGGCACAATATTTATTCGTCTCACCTTCTTTTGCTACAATGTCGAAATACTCTCATACCCTGCTTGTTTTTTTTCGACTAAACTTCGGTCTTGATGATGTAGCAGCAGTGGTGGCAGCTGATGATTGTGTTTGAGCATGACTTCCTCCACGACCACGACCACGACCAAACGATGGTGCCAAAGGAAGCTCCTCCTCCGGATGAATATCGGGTTCGATTTCATTAAATGATTCGTCACCCAAATTAGGAATTTCAGTGGAACTAAAAGGTCGAGAAACAGAGCATGAACGACGAAAGAAATTTGACATTTTTATTTTTTTTTTGAAAATAAATATATGTTAAAAATTTAAAAAATAGATGTATGATAATATATTGAAATTTAAAAATTGAAACTTGAAAATTAAAAGTAAAATTTGCAAAATTATAAAATAAAAAGAAAAATGAAATTTATAAAGAAAATGATGATATTCTAAATTTGTAATAAGGAATATATATAATATATTAGAATTTGAAAATTAAAAGTAAAATTATAAAATAAAAAGAAAAATGAAATTTATAAAGAAAATGATGATATTATAAATTTGGAATAAGGAATATATATAATATATTAGAATTTGAAAATTAAAAGTAAAATTTGTAAAATTATAAAATAAAAAGAAAAATGAAATTTAGAAAGGAAATGATGATATTATAAATTTGGAATAAGGGAATTTAAGTGAATTTGAGAGAGTTTGAGTGAATATTGAGAGAGTATGTGAGTGAAGAGAATAAGAGTAGATGAATATAGATAGTAGATTTGAGAGAAAATATAGAAGAAATGTAAATGAAAATAGAAGATTATAGAGGTATTTATAGGAAAAAAATTAGAATAAAAAAATAAAAAAAAAATAAAAAAAAAAGATTGATGGGCAACGGCCATCCCATCAAACACAGAGCAGAGGCAAGCCTCTGCTCTGCATACTACAGTTGCACTGCACTACTGCAGTGCAACTGCAAGAGGCTAGGCTGCCATTGCGTGCGCAGTGGCAGCCAAGCCTCTTTTTATTTTTTTTAATTTAATTAAAATAAAAAAAAATAAAAAAAAAAAGAAAAGAAAGATTGATTTGGCCGTTGCCCATCAAACGCAGACTCGCAGAGGCAAGCCTCTGCGAGTTTGCATGCTGCAGTTGCACTGTAGTTCCTTTTTTTTTTTTACCGGACCGGTTCGAACCGGTCCGGTTTTGAACCGGGCCCTTAACGGGCCCGGTTCTTAACGGGCCGGGCCTTTACCGGGCCCGGTTTTAAATGATTAAAACCGGCCCAACCCGCTAACATGCTGAGCCGGGTCGGTTCCGAACAGGTACAGTACCGGTTCGGATTTTGGGCCGGATTGACCCGATCCGGTTGCGAACCGGGTCGGGCCAACCCGGCCCAATAAGCATCTCTAGATTCTTTGACATCTATCTTTTTTTTAATTTTGATATTAAAAATAATATCTATCTATAGCACTATATATTAAGAATCTTTTTGGGTCTTTTTGATTGACAATTGTCATGGGATATAAAAGTAAATTCCTTTGTTATTTGTTATTTCTTATTTAACAATAACAAAATAAAAAGTTATTTTATTAGTTTATTTAATTTTTTATTCTTAAAAATATTGAGGGTTTTTTATAATTCCAAATAGAATTTTAAAAAATCAAACTGAGCTTAAAAGTGATTTAAAAAATTATGTTTTTCTTAATATAATCTACTTTAAGATAAAATTGAGTTTATGATTATTTTTACTATAATTTCATATTTTAATTTTGAATTTATATTTTATTATCAATGAGATTACTAATAATATTTCGTAATAATTATTTTCATAGATTTACATATAAAATATTTTAAAAAAAGGTTAATATGACAACAATTATAAAAATTAGTTTAATAAATTTGAACTAAACAAATAGGATGTTAATTTTGTGCAAATGGAGAGCAGTAGCATATTTTGATAAAGTGTAATTTTAATGTGAAGAGTTTTAGCAAATTATTCAAAATTGGTTTAATAAATTTGAGCTAAACACTAAATTTAAATATTTACTAACTCATTTTATATTTTTTATCTATTTAAGTTTTTAATTTTATACATAGAATATTTTATCAAATTATCACTAATTTTTATTAAAGGTTAATATTATAAAAATTGAATAAATTAAATAAAAAATTATTTTAACAAATAAAACACAATAGCTTTTTGAATAAGAGAACTATATTAAATAAATTTTATTTTTAAAATAATTAAAACAATTGGAAAAATGTAGATATGTTATCTATTTATTATTATAATATTTTTATTTAAAAAAATTTAAATCCAAATTTTCATAATGAATTAAATAATTATATTTTATAAAAGTAAAAAAATAAAAAATTATTCCTGGGCTTAGTAGGGGGCACACATTAGTTTATATATAAGATTGGTTTGAAAAAAAATACAAAGGTTTTGTTTCCAAATAATGCATGTTTTCTCTTAGAATGCTTATGCAGCTTTAGTAAATTCAACTTCACCGTCATAATCGATAATTTTCGCTTATTAATCGTCAGATGAGATATTATATTTAAGATCTCTTACTGTAATCATATTATTATGATGTTTAATTGACTGGTTCATATTTGGTTTAATAATTCATGTTTTTTCTTAGAATGTCCAATCATCTCTAATGTTTTAGAGTAAATTCTAAAATTTAACTTAACTTTCGTAACGATAATTGTAAATTTTGTTATTAATCTTTAAGTAGTACATTATCTCTAAGATCTCTTACTATAGTCATATTACTATAATATAGCCGTATTTGGACGTTTAATGCATGTTTTCTCTTAAAATGTCTATGCATCTTTAATTTTTTATAAAGTGTATGCAAAAATTCAACTTAACTGTCACAACGATAATTCTTAATTTCATTATTATTCGTTAAACGATATATTGTAACTAAGATCTCTCACTATAATAATATTCTTATAATGTTCGATTAACTAATCCATATTTGGTTTAATGCATGTTTTCTCTTCAAACATCATCTATGCATGTATAATTTTTTTTATAGAGTTTACGTTGAAATTCAACTTAACTGTTTAATGATAATCGTTAATTCTATTATTACTCAATTCCATTTAACTGTCTAAGTCTAACAATAATTGTTAATTTCATTTTTACTCGTTAAACAAGATACTAAATCTAAGATATCTTATTATCATCCATTTTATGAAGTTGCATTTATACATAGTGGAAGAGTTAAATTAACATGCTGATTCAATTAGAAGCTCTTTTCTTAGTTGTCATGTACAACTCATAACAGTAATCCTTAATTTTGTTTTCTCCGTTAAGAGTTTAACTAAGATACTATATTTAACATCACATCAAATAATCCATTAATCCTATAAGAGTTCGGTGAGTGCATTGTGCGATAAAAACATAATTAATGTAGCTTTGCCTTGTTAGAGCAAATGAATATGCATAATTAATGTAGTATAATATATATATATGCTATTTTTAATTTTTTTTATACAATGAATGAATTCTTTGAGAGAGATAAAATAATATAAGTATCGAATTCAAAATTTAAATTTATAAACTTTAATTGTTAAAGATAAAATAAAAGATCATTCAAATTGATTTTTTTTAACTAGTTAATCAAATCAAAGGATTAAAAAAAAGTTGACAATAAAGCTTTCAAAAGCTAAAGGATTGACGTATTGGTTGTCAAATTTTAAATTTTAAATTTACAAAAATCTTAATTTTAAAAAATGAAAATGATACATTAAATTTTTTTTTGAATAAATTCAAAATTTAAACTTACAAAAATCTGTCTCAAAAAAAATATATGATCATTCGAAATGATAATTTTAAATTACTAATCAAATCAAAGGATTAAAAAGAGTTTACACCGAAGCTTCCAAAAACCAAAGAATTGATGATTGACGTGTGTTGACCGTCCAACTGGATGGCCCAATCGTGTTAAACCTGCAACAGCCGTCAGCCTCCAAATTAGAAGAATCATCGGTCAAACAAAACCATTTGCCGCTGTTTAAGGTCTCACTCACCTACTCTCATGTGTACGTTTCGCTTATCACCAAACGCAAATCCATGCGTCCCCATCTGCAAGGTAAGAGACTCCAATCGTGCCCTGGGCCCCTGAGACAGTCGGTCGATATCCGTAAGTCCAGCCACAGGTGAACAAACACCCGACGTGTTAAAGAAGCCGCCCGACAGAGCCGACTCGGACCGACCATATCTCCACGTCATCTCCAGCAGCATCCAAGTTGCTTCCTACCTCACCTAATTTCTCTCCACATTTCCCTCTTAACGGCTAGTTTCGAATTTAACCGCCAAGGCACTACCTTGAAGAAAAAACTAAAAAGAAAGAGAAACATCAAAGATTCATCCTTTTATTGGAATACTCATGCATTTCCTAGTGGTAAAAACGCGTAAATATCTTATTTTTCTTTTTAAAATTAAAAAAAATCCTTTTTCATTGGTATATAGGGAGAAGTTCACATTGTTAAAGCAACTCTGTTTATAGAAGGCAGTTCTTTGTTTCCATTCTCAACCAGTACAGCAACAGTTCTCTTCTCTCAAATTTAGGGTTTTATCTTATCTCTATATCTAAATAAAGAAACCCCAGATTCAGTTTCACTTTGGTCTGGCATTTCTGCTTTCTAAAGACCCTTGTTGTGGTTTTGAGATCTAGCCTCTAGGGTGTTTTCAGTAACTGTTTTTAGATTCTCCTCTTTAGATTCCATTTTCTAAGCGAAAAATCTAATCTTTAAGTTTCTTTTTTGGGGGGTTTGGTTCAGATTACAAAAAGAGTTTAGCCGTTTTTTGGGGATTTTGAGTTTGTCATGGAAATGGCTTTGGGCGCTGTATGTCGTACTCCTTCATTGAACTTGAAGCATGGTGGTGTGAATGAGAAAGAAGAGTTAGGGTTAGGGTTTGTGAGATACACTCGCGGATTGGGGAGGAAAAGGATTGGAATATCAAATGATATTGAGGAATCTTTGCCTCTTGATCCTGCAACCAGTGTTCCATTGTTGAAAAGGCAATGCAGTGAGAGAATGGTGATGATGTTGATTGATGGTCACCATGAAAAATCTGCTCTTGAATCACTTCCTCAAGATGTTCTTGTAAGTATTAAGAATTCCAAAGCTTCATTTTTTTAATTACTTTCTATTTTTGGATTCTGAGTTTGTGATTGATGGGAAAGATTCGCTTGTTTGTTTTTGCAGATTAGAATTATTTGTGGTGTGGATCATGAAGATTTGAAGCAACTTTCTAATGTTTCTAAATCAATCAGAGAAGCTGTAAGTATAACTCAGTTTAATTTTGAATATAAGTTGTTCATTTCTTGCTTAACTATTCAATCTGATTTTGACTATGATTCTTCCTTTTTTCTCAGACTGCAATTGCAAAGCAGTTGCATTTTGCTTATAGCACTCCAAGAAAGGCCAAGGCATTTAGAACTTCCATCGATTTCGAAG
The DNA here is from genome assembly GCA_031772115.1 of Heritiera littoralis. Lineage (NCBI taxonomy): Eukaryota > Viridiplantae > Streptophyta > Magnoliopsida > Malvales > Malvaceae > Heritiera > Heritiera littoralis. Next base: position 884,106 of record JAPDPK010000026.1, on the reverse strand, counting down.
AATCAAGTGAGTTAGACGAGATTGAACCTCCAAATGCACCGAGGCAATGGAGGTCTCACAGGCCAATCAACAGGAAAAAACTGGCTGACATTTCAGTGGCATTGTTTGCTTGACACGGAAAAGATCTACATTTTTGTAAATAAATAGCTTGTTGTTGTAGATTTAAAGGGGGATGGTTAGTGGATCTGCTTGTCGGATCTTTGTACATGGGTGATATTCTTAGCAAGCCGTTAATTTCTTCAAATCTTTCGTTGAAGATTGGGTCTTTTGGCTTGTTTGTATCTTTGTGTACAGGAGAAAGAAAGAGAGATTCCAGATTCGGATGTAGTATTTGTTTGGAGGGCAAAATTGACCCTTCTGATGGGATAAAGTTGAGATTTGAGAGTTTGCAATTGATTCTGCATGCTCTCTTATGCTTAATAAAATAAGAAATGCAGAAAATCTACCTCTTATATTAATGATTTCTCCACTCTCGAGTCTCTAATTTATGTGATTTTTGTTTCGTTTACTATATTTTTTTAGTTTTGTTTGTATCTTGAAGCTCTAAAAATCAATGATGATCTTACCAAGCTCTGGGGTATAAAGTTACAAAAGATCCCAACTTGATTGGATTTTTACTACATTTTGCTGCTGATTTTGGTGTGTTCTACAAGACAAGCAACTCTGGCTGCGTTATCTGTTGTCCATTGGCGGTTGCTTGAAATGCAATATAATAAACTACTGTTTGCAGATTGGAGAGTGTGTCAATGCCCTTTGAAGTAGTTACTGTAAAGTGTTTTAACTCTTCTAAGAAATTGCTGGCATTCAGCTGTCTCCAAATTCAAATGCACACTGCTTCCCGGGGGTTGATTTTTCATTTTTGTATGTTGAGCAAACAGAATTTAGGGATTTGAAGGGAGAATCGATTGGAAATCTGTGTGAACTAATGACAGCTATTGGAGGGTTGTCTCTTTGCATTTGCTAAAACGCGGTAACTCGGTTAGGTTAAGTTCGTGATTCTAGCTATTCTCTGCTTCAATCAAGGAAGCCTTGATTTCAGCAATCATAACTTAATTGACGAAAATGAAAAAGTAATACTGTCCAATGTCCATGGCTATATCTGGAAAGCTTTAATTGGATTACCAATGTCATAACAAGACAATCTGCGTTACATGGTTACGTCAGTGTCTCCCCCTTTTCTAGTTAAGTTAGTTATGTACTACGTTGAGGAAACTTTACAGCTAAGGAAGTAAGGAATGTGAAAGCATTTCGTTGGTTTTTTCTTCCTCTTTCTGAGTTTTGACAAGCTTGGCCGATTTCATAGCCACATGGCCGCATGTGGGGAGTTTCAGTTCAGAAAGAAAACAGAACAAGAAGTCTCAGTACCGTAGAGAAGGGATAAAACATTTGATGCTTTTCTTGAGTTTTCTTGCTCAGATTAGCAGATAATGCAGCAAAGTGTAGAAGCTTTCATATCATTATCGAGGGAAATTTCTGCTAAGATAATTCTGTCATGTACGACTACGGGTTAGCTTTTTGATCAATGAAATGTATAGGATCTCGAGCACTTTACAATGTGAATCGTAATCACGTGTGTGGAAATGTTGCATGATAAAATGAAGAATAATTCCAGGCTGCAGGCATTGTTCAGCATAAAATCTTGTTGCCATGACTCTTGGCTTTGTGTGCTGTGCATGTTCATGAACTGGAAATATGCCAGAATTTGCCTTTTGCCAAGTAAAAAGGGGAATTCAGAGTGTAGCAGAGCCGAAGAAGATTAAAGCAAATTCCCCTCGCTTTACTTTAACATCTCTCATGATGCATGGATTCTCTGATTGGTGACACAGAATAATCAAAGCCTCTTTTTTCTTGCTCAACATTTTGACCTTATCAAGATAGAAATATTCTACTTTAGCCCATACCCACTAGAAATTCATTGTTCTTCCACATTTCAATCAAAACCCTGCATTATTTTCTTGAAAGTCAAGCTAGAATTTAGTGGTAGACCCCAAACTATCACTTCAAAACTGTAGAAAGAGAGAGAGCTAGCTAGCGCTTTGTTTGCTTTCAATATCAAACCAAAATGAGGAAGCTAAGCTAGAGAACCCTAAGAAAAAGCCTATGAAAAATTCCTCAATCCCCTATTCCAACAGTCGCAGCTTTTTAACGCAACGCTTTTGGGGGAACCTTGCTTTTTTACACACACCACGTGCATAGTAAGCAGAAGAATGGATGGGTATTTATCAGTACACAACTAGACATCCTGGCCTGCCGGTCCAGTTAGCTAAAGCATAGTGGGTTAGGCTCTTTTCAGTTTCTGGACGTATGCGCAGGGGGCTTGGCATTAGGTTGTAGCTTAAAGAACCTGCCGGGAGTTTTGGCTGCCTTTGGACCACCACTTTCTTGTGATTGCTGGGCGTCAATCTTTGGAGGAGTTGCCCAAGACAATTGGTTTCCTTTCCCTTTCTTTCGTTTATGTTGTTAAAACTAACTCCTATATATACTGCGGTTTGCTGGATTCACCTTTAATGCTTTTACTAGAAGCAAGCTTTTGGATGTTTAGCAGTTTACCAACTTGACTAAGGTTTGAGGATTAACTCACTTAAAAAAGGGCAAGAATCTAGAGGAGGGTGTTTGTTTTGATAAATCATTCTTATTTACTTATTGCAGACAATAGCCATTAATTTTTTGATCGGGTGATTATGAAAAATTGTGACATAAGGTAAAGTTTTGATTCTAGTTGAAACAACTTCAATCCTTATCTCCAAGTAAAAAAAAAAAGTTATTGCAGATAATATTCCTTTAATCCCATTTTGTGACAGGAATACCCACTTGCTGTAGCATTCACTCCAAAGGTCCTCTCATGTACCTATAATAGCACTTTTTTGGGTAAAACCTAATGATTTATGTATATAATTCGTGTTAGAATAATGTAGAATTGTGTTTGTTTCGTGTAAAATAAGAAAATTTCGTATCAACACGTCAAATACAATATTTTAAAATTTTTTATTGTTTTCATATATAAATTTTATTTTGTATCATATTCGTATATTTTATTCATGTATCGTATATAAGATTGTACAAATCATCCTATTTAAATGAATCTGTTACTTGTATTGAATTAAACGTGTAATGAATCACACTTTACTTCTAAGCAATTAAAACTTAAAACAGGATTATTATCCGAAAGGGTTTCTGGAAAGATTGGAGGAAAAATACAAGCAACAGATACATCAACTGGAATAGTAATAATCCATAACGTTTTGTCACGGAATAAAAGAAAGCATTAGAGAAGAGATAGGGAGAGGGTAAGAAGGAGAAGGTCCCCAACATCTCAAGACAACTTCCTTTGCAAATAAAAGAAAAGATGAAAACCATGATGAGGAAATGAAAAGCAAGATGTCCGGGAAGCAATGGATTTTGTGTAACTAAAGTGAATGAAAGGGAGGGAAAAGGAAGAAATAATTCTGCCAAAAATCATAGGCCCCACAGCCAACATTTCAACACTTGCACTAATACTGTTTCCAACCTCCATATAAGCCTGCTAATTTATAGAGGATGCAAATTAACTGTTTGCTGTCTAACTTAGGGTTTTTTTTAATAATTAGAGATGGGCATTGAGTTTGCTTTAGTTCAAATCTAAATTTTACAGCATAACATGATTTTTTATGAGTTTGTATATGATGCATTGACAGTGTATATATTAGAGGTTAACACCTTATCAATTTACAAATTAAAAAATATGCCAAGACTTTAAAAGCAAATATAGATTAATTTTTTTAATTTGCTCATAAAGACCTATTGATGAAGTATCAATTTCTGGTGCATTAACAGTGTATAGAAACTATACACTGTCAGTACATCATATATAAATCCTTTTTTTAAACACTCAATCAAGATTATGTTCATACTCACTAATAATGAAAGATAAGAAAAAATGTTCATTTAGTTTGTCAGATATATATAGTTGGATCTGGCAGGCTCCATTGTCCATGACCTGGTGCAAGAGAACTGATACTCCACTGGCAAAAGTCATCAGCTCATCATCCATGGCCATGCTGCCATATTTATGATATGGGATGGAGATCATATATAGAATTTGTCCAAAAATGGCCTATTAATTACCTTTGTAAAGCAAAAGGCAAATCTTGATTTGTCGTTTAATGCCACTTATGAAGTTACTACAACAAAAGAATTTGTAGTAAAACCTAATTGACTCTTCACCATTTCCATAAATAAGAAAAAATAGTAGCGTCCAAGAAGTAAGAACCCTGGAATTGGGAATGACGAACAGTACCATAATGGTTCAAACTCTTGTAACTCTGTTTCGTGTCTTAATACACTGATTAATCCATGGAATTGGAAACAAACAATGTAAGCAGATTAACCATCTTTTAATATTGATATGGTAAGATCTTTTGTCGATTTGGTTACTAGACAAAAGTCCATTTCTGCTTTGAAATGTAGACTAAGTTACAAGACAAAGGGCATCTAGGTAATTGCACATTCCCAACACTTTCCTTATATTCTCTGAAGCACTCCTTCCAAAGAGCAAAAACGGAGACTCGGCAAAAGGACCACACTGAACTTCTTTTCATTTCTGCTTCTGCAAAGTTTTCTTGTTTGCAGTTCTACTTGTCTTTCTTCATGGCAGAAAAAGAGAACGAGGATTGGAATGGGAATCCTTGGGAGTATATGAAATCGATTGAGATTGTTACCATGGTTTCTTCTTCAAAAACAATTTCCAATCTTTCTTTTCTCTCCTCGAATGATCCTCTGTTCTCCTGCATTATCACTCTTTGCCTTTTAATTCTTCTTTATTTCCCTCAAAGATTTTCCCTCAAAATCCTTCTCTCTCCTGTCTTTATTTTGACTGCTTCTCTCTTGCTTTCTCTCCTTCGTCTCGGTGCCATCCAGAGAATTCAACCAGAAACCAAAGAAACAAGAACAAGAAGCGTAGCTGAAGCTGAAGCAGAAAAAACAGAGTTTTCACAACAAGAGCACAAATGGGTTACATGCAAAAATGACCCAGAGCCTATAATGCAGAGTTTCGAAGAAACGTTCGTCGAATGGGACGTGAGTGCTCCGCTGGAGGTTATATATGAAGAATATGGAGAAGGAGAGGATCCGGACGAGAATGACCCGAACTCGACCGGTCTTACTGGGAGGTACCCTTCGTTGTTGCTTTACTACCCAGAATCAGACTCGGATAGTTATTCTTCTTCTTCGTTGGAGACGGATTTTCTGGCGACCGGAGACTTGGTTTCGTCGGAGAAGATATGCAAGAGATGGGAAGAGGAAGACAGAGAAGGGTTGATTGAGATAGCTCTCGATAAGAGAGATTTGGATTTTCACGAAGAAGAAGAGAATTTGATCGAGATTGACATTTCTTAATGCTTAGGTTCAGCTCATGTCGCATTAATCAAATTAATCAAAGGTTAAAGCAAAAAAAAAATTTGTATATGCAGAGATAGAGATTAGAGGTTTTCGGTTTTGGAATGGGATGTTGGATTGTTTTACCGACGGATTACCGTTTGTACGAAATCATTTTAAAGTACAATTAGTCCCTAAAGCCAAGAGTTGTGCTTTGCGCCTGTGACAAGACCATGAGTTAGATGAGAATGAGGAGGGACACGTGGCTTTGTTGCGGGGAAAGTGGAAGACCGAATGCTCTTGACGAATGAGCCTGAGTTCCATGTTAAATGTACCAAAGAAGAGAAAAATAATAATATAAATCTACCATGGTTAGGTGGTCAAGCTGTGCATATTGTATGTCCGCGAGAAATGGGTGCTTGCTTGCCTTCTACTATCTGTTTCTTCATTCTTAATGCAATGGAAATGGTATACATACTGAAAATAGCCATGTTTCCATCTATTTGCCTTTGGCGGATCTTGTTTTGCTTGTATTGCGTTGGTGAATTATGAATGAAATGAGATGAATTTGGTATTTAATTTCCATCTCAACTCAAAAATATAGAAAAAAAAAACACTCTGGTTAAGTGGTTAGGTTCAAAAGTTATGCATAAAATACCTGGGTTTAAATTTTGATGATAATTTTTTGGTAAATGATTTTTAAATTCGAAAAATCCAAAAGTGAAAATTCAATAAATATATAAATTTCATTAATTGGTTAGTTGAAGATTTAACTATTCGTGTATATAATTCATGTTCGTAATATGCAAAATTAAATTGGTATCGTGTAAATATAAAAAAATTTTGTCAAAATTTGTGTTAATACACTAAACATAATTTTTTTTAATTTTTATCATGTTTGTATATAATTTTTATCAAATTTTAACTCATATAACTTTTATATTTTTTATTTGTAATATTTTTGTGTCCTATCTAAATAACGATTTACCTGGAATGAGTATCTCCTCTGCAAATAAACGTGTGTATATATAGAGAGAGAAAGAGAGAGAGGAGAAAAACCACCAAGAAGAACGATTCAATTTGCAGTTTTCTACTTTACAAGGGGAGGTCAATGGCTCTGTGATGTACAAAAAAACCATTAATATTGAAGATAGCTTTTCCACTTAGTTCAGTTTTTGGTTTCAGCCTTGCAAGAACAGTCCAAAAACTGAACTATCAAAGTGTTGATGATTTTGATTTACGAGAGACTCATCGTGAGGACAAGGGTTGTGCAGTTTTTTTAATCAGGTTTTGAGATAAGGGGTTATGTAGTTTTTATTGGCTTGGTGTCACATATTAAGCTTTTCACACTTCAGTGATAGATTGTGCGGTATTTGGATAGTCTCATTCATACAAATCAGTCAAAATATTTGAACAAACAATAAACAAATCACACGTTATTACAAGACACACGGGAATATAACGGGGCATAAAAGATGCAAATTATCATAATCACATGTGTCCCCAAAAAATGTTTTTATTAATTGAAGATGATATTACAGTAATTACAAAAGAGAATTGAGTCTTTCACACTATCGTCGGAATCAGAAAGACAGCTTTAAATAGATGATGCTGTAACATATCTTAGCAAGTGAGACAGTCCAATATCTACCAACTGCTCACTCCTATAATAGCAAAAAAATTTTTACAAGAGTACTACAGTAACTATTACAATATTTGAAATTAAAACACTTTTTCTAAGTACAAAAAATCTATTTTCCTAAACACTGAAAATTAATTTTCTCGAGGCGCTTCTTCTCGATCATAATCCTATATATAATGAGACTTCATCTGCTCGGACAGAACTTATCTTTAGCCACAAAAAGCAAAGGAAATGAATAACTGCTTGAAACTTTAACAACTCCTAGTTAGTTAGGCTATAGCCTATAGCTACTACTCCATTGTCGTCACAAATCCTGAAAAAGTCAGTTTCACTGTTTCAGCAAAAGAAGAACAAGACAAACAAAACCTTGTCAGAAATATTAGATCATGAGCAGTGAATCTCTTCGGGAGACGATAATGTTCCATCGATGAGCTTTGATTAGATATTTGCCGAATTTGATGTCTGGGGTAGTGAAACTGTTGGAGGCGGCCAACGACTGAAATTTTATTTTATTTTATTTTATTTTATTCTCATGTTTTAAGATTGATGATTTACGTGAAAATCAAAGGAATTGAATTCTTTAAATTAGGTCTGCTTTAGTTGACTTGACTGCCATTATACAACGCTAATTTCTATATTCTTAAATATCTGGAAGTTTTGTCAACACATTTTAGATTCGTTTCTACATGATTCGCAGGCTGCTTATCTCGCATGCTCTTGTCTTTTGTTTTCACCAAGCCTTCTCTTTTATTAGACCGATCGGTTTAATCAAAAATCGAGAATCAATGATCAATCTTGTTTCTAAAGTAGATGAAAACGGATGTATAATAAAATTTCATTTGATTCGCATAAAATAATTTTTAAAAATTTAATTTTTTGAAAAAAATTAATATTTTTTATTATTTGATTGATATATTGAAAAATGTTTTTTGCTGTTTATTATTTTAATCTAATATAGATTAGATTGAGTTTTAATATGAGTTTTTTTCTTAAAATTGGTATAGGTTTGAAAATTATCTTCTCCTTTTAAAAAGGAAAAGATAATTTTCTAAAATCTTTAAATATTTTTTATTGACTGAATTTTATTTTTCATCAATCAAAAATATTTTACATATACCAAATACTCAAAAATATGAAAAATATTTTCAAAAAAATGAAATACACTAACCAAACGGACCCTAATTTGATAAAATGATTAAACCGATTGAATCGATTGTTACTCAATATTTCATTAATGCACTAACCATAAATAAAATATATCTACGTGTTAAGTATTAATTAATCACATTTAATGTGGCCTATAAACAATAACAAATAATTAATGCATTTAAAGTATAATTGATGCTCTAAACTGAATTTAACTATTGAATTGGTTTAATCAAAAATATGTTTTTATTCAATAACAAAAGTGGTCAAAAACTCAATTGGACAGACTTGATTTTAGACAATGAAGAGGAGGTCAATGGCTCAATGTTTTATAAAAACATCAATATTTTTAAGAGCGAACATGAAAAATATGATTTGCGGCAAAGGAAAACATGGTTCGATCAGCTGAGCTGTGCCGTGCTGTTTATTCATAGGACGTGAAAAGCATGCTATTTGCCAACCTTAGTTAGCGTGTTCCATTTTGAAAGGCAATTTGAGAAACATTGACCTAACATTTGGCAAGCTACAGCCTGTCTAGCAGATATTCTAGAATCCAAATCTTAAATCAAACGAACTTTCCTTTTAAAAATAAAATTAAGACATTTGTTTTTTTTTGGTTCGAAAGAAAAAGAGAATAATCTTAGCTTTTTTTTTATTCATTCCATCGATACAATTAATCTTGGTAATGTTGATGTGACTTTGATTTAGTGACAGAATCAATTTTAAGATTTTAGATTCAAGTTTTATCATACGTGATTTTAAGTTTAATTTAGTTATTCATTAATTTAATTAGTTTTAATTAATTATTAGTTTATTTAATTTGAGTAAACTGATTTTCATAATTATCGATTCAAACAATTACTAATAAAAAATTTTGGTAGTTCTCCTCCCTTTAATTATACTGATACAAAAATGAATTTTTTATAAAGAAAACAAAGCACAAATATGAATAACTTGATCAAATTGTTTCAATTTTTTGAAAATGAAATTTTAGTTTTTATTATTTATTTTATTCAATTATTTTTATTTTTTACCTTTTTAAATTAATAATTTGATCAATGTAATTTATGCATTAAATTATAAATTAAACAAATAAAAAATAAAATTGAGTTAACAAATATTTAAATTGTTAGTATCATTTAGGCTAAAATATTAAAAAGGCCCCTAAACTTTGTTATTTTATTTAAATAGGCCCTTATACTTTTATTGCATCTAGATAAGCCTTTAACATTTTATTTGAATTCAAATAAGCACATAGACTTTAATTTATACTCAGATAAGCCCTTCATTCTTAATTTATACCCAAATAAGCCATTAATATAAATCAATCTTTTATAAAAGTGATTAATCGATTTTTTTATTACATTTAAAACCTAACTTTCTACATAAAAAAGGCTAATTAGATAGAATATATTATATAATATTTAATTATGTATATTATACTATATATTATATACTTTAAAAAATATTAATTAATTCAGTTAGTTTAATTTGTAATTTTAGACATCGAATTAATTGAATAAATCAACCTATAAAAATTAATTTAAATCCAAAAATGACTTAATTGAATCAAATTAATTGAATTTTGATTGGTTAAATTAGTTTGAAATAATTTTTATTCATATTTAATTTTTTATTTGAAATAAAAACTCATTTAAATACAAATCAAAGTATAAAAATTTATTTAGATATAATAAAAATATAAAGATCTATTTAAATAAAATAATAAAGTTTAGAAATTTTTTTAATATTTTAACCTATCATTTAGCCCATATGGGTCCAATCCTTGGCTGTTCCAAGAGGGTCAGTAATGATTCGGTCCAACTAAGAGGTTGAGACTAGAGATTGATGGATCCAACGGTGGGAGATTTCCAACGACGGTGGGTCAAAATCAAATCTCGTGACGGCGCAATTAGGGTCCAAAGACTATTATATTTTTGAAAAATATGACACGTGCCGCCTTTTGGCTTGCTTTCCTGGTCGTTGAAAAGCAGATGGCAAAGGGCTGGAACCATCGTGACAGCGCCACGCATCGCTCGTTTCCCATTTAGTTGGCTTCCTTTTGTTTTCTCTCTCCGACTCTTTTTCTTCCGCCAATCTTTCAACAGAAGTAACGTTCACGATCTCATCTCTCTGTTTAGTTTTTCTTTTCTTTTTTAGAAATTGTTCTTTTGTTTTCGAAAAAAAAAAGTTGTAGTAAGTTGTATAAATACCTGAAACGAGCCTTATATTCTGCGACTTTTCTCCAGATTTCTGGGTTGTTCTCTAACGACAGATCTAAGGAGCAAGAACATGAGAAACTTCAGCTTCTTCGGGAGATTATCTAGAGCTTTCCAGGATTATCCTTCTCTTTCTAAGATCATCGTCGTCTCCACAATCAGGTGCTCTGCTCTGCTCAGTCACTATTTCTTTTTATATGTGTGTTTTATTTTTTAGTTTTGTTATGTTTATGTAAATATTTGATTTGCTTCTGTTTCTATTAGGTTGTTTTTTTCGTTTTTCAAGCGTTGCTGAGTGCATGTCTGTTTTTATTTTTACTTGCTATTGCTGATTTAATCATTTAAGTGTTGATTCCTTCATGTTCCCATTGTGAGAGTAGATTTGCTTTGCATTTAGATAAACTTGTTTTATGGTTGGATCTGATGAATGATGATATTTTGAGATGAAAATGGCATGAAAAATTTGGATTTTCGAGATGCTCTGTCAAACTCTGAAAACAGAGCAACTCTGTTGAGAGTAGAGGGCAATGTCATTCTGTTTGATGGCTGGTGAGAGAGAGAATTTGAAGTAGTGAATAACCTAAAGAGGAAAACTGAGTCCTAAGCTCTTTCATTTTTGTTGAGCCTATAGAGAAATAATATATATCTGAATTAGCAAATTTTGTGGCTTTCGATAGGAGAATTACGGCTTTCTTTGGTTTATTAAAATGGCTGAAAGAGAATTTGGATTATGAATGAAAAAGGAAAGAAAAAATGTAAATACAAAAAATTTGTACTGCTGTTCTTGTCTATTTAAATTTTTATGTAAACTTAAGGTGCTTGACTGTACAATTTATCAAGAATAGTTGTAAAAATGAACTGCATTTTTGCCTCTCTTTTTTTTTTTCCTCTCAGAACTCTCCTTGAACCAGAGTGAGTTTTCTCTTTGAGCTAAGACTATTGCATGTTGTGCAGTGGTGGGAGTCTTATAGCTTATGCTGAAGCAAACGCATACAATGGCAGTAAGGGCCATGTTGCTCATGCTGATGCAATCACATCCAATGCTGCTCATGGAATTGCTTCATCTGAAGTAGTTCCCAAGAAAAAGAAGGTGGTGCTGCTTGGAACTGGATGGGCAGGAATGAGTTTCTTGAAGAATCTGAATAACCCTACTTATGAAGTGGAAGTTGTGTCTCCTCGTAATTTCTTTGTGTTTACGCCATTGCTACCGAGTGTTACATGTGGTAAAGTAGAAGCCCGCAGCATTGTTGAGCCAATTCGCAACATCATCAGAAAGGTAATGTGTATTGAAAGTGAAAATAAGATGAGATATGATGTGAAATTCAAAAAACCTGTTGTTAAAGAATGCTGAAGATGGTTTTCCTTTTTCATGCTTGAGCAGAAAAGTGTTGACATCAGTTTCTCTGAAGCTGAATGTGTCAAGATAGATCCAGAAAATAAAAAAATTTACTGTCGCAGTACCATAAATACCAATTTAAAGGGAGAAGAAGAGTTTGCAGTAGACTACGACTACCTTATTATAGCCGTGGGAGCTCAGGTTAACACCTTTAACACACCTGGTGTCGAGGAAAATTGCCATTTCTTAAAGGTAACTTCTTTTCTTTTTCTTTCTTTTTTCAATATTATCGTCCTATGTTTTGCTACATTTTCTAAAAGTTTCCACCCACTGCTAATTCCATCTCTGAGTTAAGATATGGCTAACATGAAGGAGTTGGATAGAGAAAATAGCTTAGAAAGGGAATGCTGCTTTATGGGTTGGGAAAACATGGTGATAGGAGCCATTTTCTTTCTCCTATACCAGTACTTTTGTTTTGTTTTCTTTTCATTTTAAGTGGCATGAGTATTTGTGCAGGAAATTGATGATGCTCAGAAGATTCGTAGTAATGTTATTGACTCCTTTGAGAAGGCAAGCCTACCAAATTTAAGTGATGAGGAGAGACAGAAAATCCTTCACTTTGTGATTGTTGGTGGTGGCCCTACAGGTGTGGAATTTGCTGCAGAACTTCATGATTTTGTCAATGAGGATGTGGTCAAACTATATCCAAAGGTCCGAAACTTTGTGAAAATCACACTTCTTGAGGCCACTGATCATATTCTGAACATGTAAGTACTCTGGTACATCATCATTATTATCCTGATAGCTGTTGTCTCTAAGAAGCTTTAGTATAATTGCTCATATTAATATAGAGATTATTACAAAAGTAATTTTAGAAAAGGTTCTGGATTCGCTATATTCAAGTTTTGTCAAGATAATTAGTTCACAGTTTGAAGTTTTCTCAAGCTTTTAAGACATTCTTGATTTCAGGTTTGACAAAAGAATCACAAATTTTGCTGAGGGGAAATTTGGAAGAGAGGGCATTGATGTGAAATTAGGATCAATGGTCACGAAAGTAAGTGATAATGAAATTTCTACAAAAGCAAGAGGTAATGGTAAAACAACTTCTACACCATATGGAATGGTTCTCTGGTCAACTGGCATTGGGCCTCGTCCTCTCATTAAGGAATTTATGAAGCAAATTGGCCAGGTGAAATACTTCTGGACTTAGGAACTCTTATCATTGAGTTCTTTCCATCCTTCTTTTTTTTTTGACACGCTCATGCACGTTAGCTTTTCACTCTTCTATTTATATTCACTGAACCACTGTCTTCTGGGGGAACAGGGCAATAGGCGTGCTCTAGCAACTGATGAATGGTTGCGAGTTGAGGGATGTGATAACATTTATGCCCTTGGTGACTGTGCAACTATTAACCAGCGGAAAGTCATGGTACCTATTTGTAAAAACTTTGCCATTCCTTTAAGAGTTTTTGTTTAATGCTAGTAGTTGTTTATCTTTCCTCTTTTCTCTTCTAATTCCAATCAATTTTAGGAAGATATATCGGATATATTTAAAAAGGCAGACAAGGACAACTCGGGAACACTGACAGTGAAAGAATTTCAAGAAATCATTGATGATATTTGTGAAAGATACCCTCAAGTGGAGCTTTATCTGAAGAGCAAGCAAGTGAGCAACATTGTTGATCTTCTGAAGGAAGCCCAAGGGGATGCTGCAAAAGAATCCATTGAGCTGAATATTGAAGAATTTAAATCAGCTCTTTCTCAAGTTGATTCTCAGATGAAAAATCTTCCTGCAACAGCACAGGTAATAAATTTAATTTACATATAGCAAATTCAAACTAGTAATTTCTTTCCAAGAAATACGTACTGACACATATTCACCATCTGCCAATGTTTCAGGTCGCAAATCAGCAAGGTACCTATCTTGCCAAGTGCTTCAACCGTATGGAAGAATGTGAAAAGAATCCTGAAGGTCCCCCTAGGTTCAGGGGAACAGGTCGCCATCGATTCCGTCCCTTTAGGTACAAATTGAACTTCTATCAATGAACCTCATGTATAAAGTTGTGTGCATTACAACCAAGGAAAATTATACCCATACCATAAACACCGGTCATCTTCTCACAGGTATAGGCACTTGGGACAATTTGCTCCTTTGGGAGGAGAGCAAACAGCTGCACAACTACCCGGTGATTGGGTCTCCATTGGACACAGCTCGCAGTGGCTCTGGTATTCTATCTATGCAAGGTACTAATCAGCTTCTAATCGGAGCTTTTTGCTTCCATATTCAGCATGAGCTTCAATGAATATTTTTAGAATTTGAATCAGTGAGTCTGAGCTTACCATAGAAGTTAAAAACACCATGAAACATTTAGGAAACCAATCTAAAATTTATTCCCTTCTTTAAATTCAGCAAGCAAGTAAGCTGGCGCACACGGGCATTGGTGGTCTCCGACTGGATAAGGCGTTTTATTTTCGGGAGGGATACCAGTGGCATTTAAGCAACTAACGGGCCTGTGGTTGCTGGAGTTGACCATTCAGCAGATTTGTTACGTAAATCATTTCAGGGTCTACAGTGTAGAAAAATTTCGGTTTTTCTTCCCCCGATTACCAATTCATTCAAATAATAATAGTCATCCCGCCCTGCTGGCATTTGAACACTTGGCAGTGTTTCCACCTGCGAAAACAACGAATTAATTGATTTTCATTTTACCTAGGGAAATGTTTTTGTAGGTCTTTGATATTACGAAGAATTTTATCCGTCTTTTTGAAGCTAAATGTTAGTTTTCATAGATATTTCTTTTCTAATTGTGTTTGGAAATTACTTACTCTATGGTTTAAGTTGTGCTGGCAAAGCAATGTTACATCATTTCAGATCAAGATATAGCCCTTTTAGAAATAAGCTGTTTAATGAATTAATAATTCGGACCACGAAAAAAAGAAGGTTAAGATCTAACAATGTTTATTGTTTAAGATCAAGATCTAAAAGCTAACCCATGAAGAATAAATGATGATTAGCATCATAACCCGATCTTGATCTGTCTCAAACCTTTGCAAGAGGCATGATTTTGGTAAATTGATTCTCAAAAACCGAACTTGCCAAACCATAGTTTGCCACAAAATAAGAATGATTAAGATCCAACATGATAAACAATGATTAGCATCATAACCTGATCTTGATTTGCCTCTATACCTTGGGTTTTTTTTTTTTTTTGTGATTCATAGGAAGTATAAAGGAAAAATGGAGAAAATCGAACCTTGAACTTAATCTTTCTTAAAGAAGGGTAACAACTGCTAAATCAAGCTTTATTTGTTCTTCATGCTTTGATTTTTATTAAAAAAAATAAAGAATAGGAGGAGAAATAGTAGATATTAAGATTTGAATATTAAATTTGTTTAAACCATTTGAATGACATGAAAAAATCAATGAATTTTAAATTCTTGCTTGAAGTTTGAAATTGAAGCAATATCCAAATTTAATGTAACCAAAAAAAAATTCCAAATTTAATCAAACATTTTAATTTTACAAGTTAACGAATGCCAGGTGTCAAAACACGAGTGGTTAATGTTTGTGAACTTCTGTCCTGTGACCAAATGCCAAGTGTAGTCCGCCCCAAATCTGGTCGGCCCTTTTGATATTTTCTTCCGAGTTACTAACCAGTGTCTAGGAGAGGCAAGATACATGGAATGGACAAGCATGGCCTGCCAGAACATGGGGTTTCTTAATCTTTGGGGGACAAAAAAAGTAAGGGTCTTAATCCAATTGAAGATAAGCATCTAGTGGTAGACTAGTGGTCCAGTAGATCACAATAATTTCATTAATTCCTTGGATTGAAGGCTTCTTTTTTTTTTTTAGCCACTTTAGTTGAAGCTTTGATGGAGGTTTTGGCTTTGGAAGCATGTGATTTCCAATCCTCCCAAACCTAACCCCAAACTGAAAAACTTGCATCACCATTCCCAAACCCTGAAGAAAGTGTGAAACCACCACAATTGATCAAAACATAAAAGAAAATAAATAGAACCCACCCATCCTCTTCCCCACATGCTCACAAGTTGATGTGCCACTATTGCATTTATTACAACTACTGCTTTTTCTATTACAAAATGACGTGGAACCTTCTCCTATCTTAGTTTATCAGCGACGATCCACTTGTGAATTGTTCAAAAAGTTTGTCGTTTTATGCACATTTAAATAAATAAATAAATAAATATTGAATGATTGTATGAAGAATTGGTAGAAGCGCATTCTTCCTTTTTCGATAAAAAAATAATTTTATTTAATTTTAATATCGTATCATTTATTTATATTATATTTATATCATATAATTATATTGTGTTATATTTATATCATATAATTATATTGTGTTTGAAATTATCAAATCTAGTCGACATCTCAAGTTTGTATAGGTTGATGACAAAGATGGAGAACAATTAAGGCAGCTTATTTTTACTTTTACTTTTACTTTTTGGTTCAAATGTGATGTTTTAATTTAAAAATGGGTGAAATCAAAATATTCCATCTCAATTTTACGACTGAAGCTTGAATGCCTGACCTTTGAAAGATTGCATTAATATATGCTTTTTTTAATGTCAAATTCATCCAAATCCTCTATTTTTGTTTTAAAAAAAGCACGAAAATAAAATTAATAATTTTTTTTTTGCACATTGAAAACGGTGGTTATTTTTAAATTTGCATACCTAGGCAAACACAACCATTCGAAAGAAACTCAGTTTTGTATTATTTATACTTTTCATCCTGATATGACAAAGTCTACCCGTGTTGGGCCAGGCCCAACGTTGTCAGGAGCTACCACGCGACAAGAACTCACTGGTCCACGTGGCCATCGGCGACAGATGGTAAACACATCATACCTGTCGCTGGCGACAGACTCTGTTGTGTCCACGTGGCCTTTTGGGCGACAGATGGTAAACACATCACACCTGTCGCTAGGCGACAGACTCAGTTGTGTCCACGTGGCCTTAGGCGACAGATGGTAAACACATCACACCTGTCGCTGGGCGACAGACTCAGTTGTGTCCACGTGACCTTAGGCGACAGATGGTAAATGTATCACACCTGTCGCTGTGCGACAGACTCAGTTGTGTCCACGTGGCCTTCTGCGACATAGGTAGAGGTGCGCGATCACGCCTGTCGCCGGTAATCATAATGCGACACATGGCACACGTTTTCGGCTCCCTCTAGCGACAGACCTCTGACGCCATAATATTCCACGTGGTATGAGTCTCTCGCCGGCGACAGGCTCTGGAAGCTCCCGATCTTCAAGGAACTTGTGTTATATTGGGACACAAACTCTCAACAAGATAAGGAACTTATCCTTAAACAATTAACCTAGATTGTTGACCTATAAATAGGTCCCCAGGTACAATCTTAAGCCCTAATTTTTGACTACTGGCTTTTACGCTTCCCAATATTGAAGAACTTTTTGCTGACTTAAGCATCGGAGTGTCTACGCAGGGAACCACCCCTGCGTCCCTCTGACTTTTCTTGTTTTACAGAAGTTTCTTGGACACACGTGGAGACTTAGTACGAACATCGACATCAGCCTATCTTTATTGTTGTTTTGTGCAACAACAATTGGCGCCGTCTGTGGGAATCGTATAAAAAGCCAATTAAGATTTACTAAGATGGTGAGAACAAGATCGACAAACGCAAGGACTGGCAGTGAGGAAAATTCTGTAAGTTCCCCGGAACAGCATATTCGCCAGAGGAACCAGGTGAACAGGGAAGAAGAAAGAATCACTGTGTCAGCGGCAGAATTCGAAGCTCTGAGGCGACAGAGAGAAGAAACCACCCAGGCGCTACGAGCCATGGTGGATCTGTTCCACGGAGTCCTCCCGCAGTTGAATCTGCCGCCTGCCGTGCAGAACTTGGTAGGAGGAACGAGTCAAGGAGCCCCGCCGCAGGTGCCCGGGCGACAGGAGGACGCAGCAGCGACAGATCCCTCTCGTCGGCGAGAGGCTCCCCCCGCCATGGAGAATGACCTTCAACATGGTGCGACGGAGCCTGCGAACATGAGGCCTGCCGCCGGTATTCAGCGAGAGACTGATGAAGCGGCAGGTCTAGACCCGGCGACGGGGGTCAGGCGACAGGCTCCATGCGTGGGGCGACAGGTGACTGGGCGACAGGGTACCGACTGAGCGACAGAATCTACCGCCCATCACCATGACCTATCAAATTTTGCCGGTACTAACTTAGAACATGGTGTTGGAGGTGCTGGAAAGAATGGTGTCGAAGATCGGAGCACTTGGGGAGCCGGGTCGGAGTTTGACCCCACTTGGTGCACACAGATGACACGAACAAACGCACCCCAAGCGAAAGGTAAGGAAGTAGTCGTAGACCTACCTGATTCGTCTCATGCTAGAAATCAGCTTGCTCCCCCCGTAGACATGAAGAAAATGATAGAACAGGTGTTAGATGAGAAAAAATTAGTGTCTGCAGAAGAGAGTCAGAGAAGAAGAGTACCGTTCTGCACAACCATCATGCAAAAACCTTTGCCCCCAAAGTTCAAAATGCCGCAGATGATCGCATACACCGGGAAAACGGATCCCTATGATCATATGCAAAATTATGAGGCCCTAATGTTGCTACATGGATGGGAGGACGAGATAATGTGCAGGGCTTTCTCCTTAACTCTGTCCGGACATGCAATGAAATGGTTCAATAACTTGCTTGAAGGGTCTATTGCCTCTTTTGACCAATTGCGAAGTGAGTTTCTTAAGGCATTTGCGGTGAACAGTCAAAGAAGGAAGGAACCGACCTATTTGCTCACTATAAAACAAGAAGCTAAGGAGTCTTTGAAGAGTTATGTGGATAGGTTCAGAGACGCTACCTTAGAGGTACGAGACCTACAAGTCGGTATAGCTGTGGCAGCTATATTACAGGGGACAAGGTCTGAGAAATTGCAAGAATCCCTGTCGCTAGATCAGCCAACTACCATCTCAGACCTACTTTCCCGTGCTAATAAATATGTAACCCAGGAGGAAGTAATGAAAATGGTGACGACAGGAGAATCCAAGGATGGAAGGAAACGAGGAAGGGAAATCACTGAAGCATCTTCTAGCCAACCAAGGAAGTTTGAAAAAGCTCCCACACTGAAATACTCAGCTTATACCCCACTCACTGAATCTCGAGCTTCCGTATTAGCAGCTATTGAGGGGTAGGTCTTATACAGACTCCAAAGAAGGCGTCAGGTAATCTGGGCCGTGACTCAAGGGCGTATTGCGATTATCACTCAGCTCATGGGCACACAACTGAAAAATGTAGAGAGTTGATGAATCAGCTAGAAAAGTTGGCACGAGAGGGAAAAATAAACCGTTTTGTATGGAGAGGTGATAGAACTAACTATCCCGCGCAGAACAGAAGAAACAATTTCAGAGATAGAAGAGGTGAAAACAGAGGACCTGTTAGACGAAATGAAGATGAAAGAAGAGATAATGACAGAAGGGTAGAAAGAAGGAATCGAGAGGAAGATAATGAACCCACAGGGCCAGCTATTAATGTGATATCCGGAGGTGAATCATTAGCTGGCGCTTCTTCCTCCTCTCGAAAGACCTACGCCCGGCATGCTTATCAAATTAACTCAGTGATGGAAGAAAAGCATGATGAAGAGCCTATTACTTTCACGCCAGCTGACAGAGGTGATGTAGCGATCCCTCATGATAACCCAATGGTGATTTCGGCAGTAATAGCAAAACACCCAGTGAGTCGCATCCTAGTTGATAATGGGAGTTCGGTAAGTTTGATTTACTGGAGTTGCTTTAAGAAGATGAGCATCTCGAAGGATCGACTGGAGCCAGTCACCACACCTTTGTATGGATTCTCAGGAGAAAAATTGAAGGTAGAGGGTGCAGTTCAGCTACCTGTGACATTGGGTGAAAGCCCGAAGTGTGTCACTCGACAAGTGTTGTTTATGGTTGTGAAGTCAACGTTAGTGGCGTACAATATGATCCTCGGGCGGCCATTGTTAAATGACATGAGGGCTGTGGTGCATCCCTGCTATTTGTTAATGAAGTTTCCAACTCCACGCGGTGTTGGACAAGTGAGGGGAGATCAAAAGAAAGCCAGGACGTGTAATATAGCATCTACCACATGTAAAGGGACGCAGAGGAAGGAAACCCTTACAATTGAAGAACCGCCTAAACCAAAACCTGATGAGGAAATGGAAACGATCCAGTTAGATGACGAAGATGAAGGGAAAATAGTATATGTGGGGAGCCAGCTGCCTGAACAAGTAAAAAAGGAGATGGTCCAATGCTTAAAAGAGAATTGTGACGTGTTTGCATGGACTCCAGCCGACATGCCAGGAATAGACCCTGAAGTTATTTGCCATCGATTGAACGTAATCTCAGGGGCAAAGCCGATAAAACAGAAGAAGAGGAATTTTGCTCCAGAGAGGCAACAGGTAATTAACGAAGAAATCTCGAAGTTGTTGCAAGCAGGATTCATCAGAGAAGTTAATTATCCGGAGTGGTTGGCCAATGTCGTGATGGTGAAGAAAGCCAACGGGAAATGGAGAATGTGTGTGGACTTCACAGATCTGAATAAAGCTTGTCCTAAGGATTCGTATCCATTACCTCGAATCGACAAGTTGGTAGACGAAACTTGTGGATATGAATTACTTAGCTTCTTAGATGCCTTCTCGGGATACCACTAAATCATGATGCACCCGGACGATGAGGAGAACACTTTATTCATTACCGATATCGGGACATATTGTTACCGAGTAATGCCATTCGGTCTAAAGAATGCGGGGGCAACCTACCAGCACATGGTAAATAAGGTGTTCCAAGACCTGTTGGGCAACACCATGGAAGCCTATGTCGATGATATGATAATCAAAAGCCGACAGGGAGAATCACATGCCAGAAAAATGACAAAGGTGTTCAATGTGTTGCGACAGTACAAGATGAAGTTGAATCCTAACAAATGCTCATTCGGAGTAAGATCTGGAAAGTTTCTGGGATTCATGATTACTAATCGAGGGATAGAGGCTAATCCTGAGAAAGTTCAAGCTATTCTGGACATGAGGCCGCCTAATACAGTAAAAGAAGTTCAAAGGCTGACAGGAAGAATAGCAGCCTTGAGTCGTTTCTTATCCAAATCACTGAAAGAAGTCTACCATTTTTCAAGGCGATAAAGGCAGGAAAGAACTTCGAGTGGACAGAAGAGTGCAACGATGCCTTTGAAAGGTTGAAAGACTACCTGAAAGAGTTGCCTCTGTTATCCCGGCCACGTCCCGGAGACCACCTCCTTATGTACCTCGGCGTAGGAGAGAAAGCTGTAAGTGCAGTCCTACTAAGAAAAGAAGGGGATCGAGATTGCCCGATTTATTATGTAAGCAAAGTCCTGCTAGATGCTGAGGCAAGATACCCCTTAGTTGAAAGAATAGCTTTATCCCTGGTGATGGCAACTCGGAAGTTACGGCCTTATTTCCAAGCTCACTCGGTGACCATCTTAACAGATCAGCCTCTCAGGCAAATATTGCAGAAACCAGAACACTCCGGGCGTCTGATTAAGTGGGCCATCGAATTGAGTGAATATGACATTCACTTCCAGCCTCGCCAAGCAATAAAAGGACAGGCATTGGCAGATTTCATTGTAGAATGCACTGGCCGAGAGGTACAAAAGGAAACAGAGTTGGACTGGTGGAAATTATTTGTTGATGGAGCTCGTAACATGGACGGCAGTGGAGCTGGAATTGTGCTAATATCGCCTGAAGGGGAAACCTATGAGTATTCCCTACGATTCGATTTCCCAAGTTCAAACAATACAGCCGAGTACGAAGCCTTGATAGCTGGGATGAGACTTGCTGAGAAAATGGGGGTCAGCAACTTAATGGCACACAGCGATTCGCAGTTAGTGGTAAACCAGTTCTTGGGTGAGTATGAAGCACGAGAACCCGCACTAGTTCCTTATCTGCAGAAGGTACAATTATTGGCACAGTCATTCAAGCACTTCCAGCTGACCCAGATAAATCGAACAGAGAACAACCATGCAGACGCTCTTTCAAAATTGGCTTCTTCTAGAGGGGTCAAAGGGGGTATGGTCAAAGTGGAATCCCTCGCTAGGCCAAGTATAGAAGAAGAAGATGTCTGTGATGTCGAAATCGGAGGCGATTGGAGAAGCCCAATCAAAGACTACATACTGGGGGGCACACTCCCCACTAACAAAGACGAAGCTCGAAGGCTGAAGTTAAAAAGTGCCAGGTTTACCGTGGTGAATGGGGAACTCTATAAACGGGGGTTCACAATGCCTCTGTTGAAGTGTCTAGGGCCTCAGCAGGCCGAGTACACCTTAGCTGAAGTTCATGAGGGAATATGCGGCGAACATCTGGGGGCTCGAGCCTTGGCCTCGAAAATATTGCACACGGGGTTTTATTGGCCTACACTGAGGAAGGACGCCACAGACAAAGTGAGAAGATGCGAAAAGTGTCAGAAATTCGCTCCTATAGCTACAGCGCCTGTTTCGGCTCTTCAGAACACTCTCCAACCAACTCCATTTGCACAATGGGGACTAGATATCCTGGGGCCTTTTCCCCTAGGCTCAGGACAAAGGAAGTATTTGCTTGTGGCCACAGACTACTTCACAAAGTGGATAGAGGCCGAGCCTTTGGCTACAATCTCTGAGAAGAAGGTGGAAGCAATGGTGTGGAAAGACATAATTTGCCGATTTGGGATCCCCCGTGTGATAAATGCAGATCATGGGAAGCAATTCGACTGTGATGCTTTCCGAAATTTTTGTAATGGCCTGAAGATTCTCTTAAGAATATCTTCTGTGTCTTACCCACAGGCCAATGGGCAGGCAGAGGTAAGCAATCGAACTATACTACACCGGTTGAAGACTAGGCTGGACAAGGCAAAGGGAGCATGGGTGGATGAGCTCCCAAGTGTCCTATGGGCCTACAGAACGACAAGCAAAGTGTCAACAGGCGAAACACCGTTCAATTTGGTATATGGCACTAAAGCCCTAATCCCGGTGGAGGTTGGAGTTGAGTCACCCAGACTAGTCCCTTACATTGAGGAACGTAATTCTCAGGGACTAAGGGAAAATCTTGACCTGATACATGAGCTAATAGACCAAGCAACAATAAGACTGGCTGCTTACCAACAGAGAGTAGCTGCTTATTACAATGCACGGGTCAAGAACAAAGAGTTGCAAGAAGGGGACCTCGTATTAGTCGGCAATTACGAACGCTCATAGGGAAGATGGAATGCTCTGGGCTAATTGGGAAGGACCGTACAGAATCAGAAAGATAGTCGGACCTAGCACTTGCACCTTAGAAACCTATCAAGGAAAGAAGATCTCAAAGACTTGGAACGCCAACCATCTTAAGCTATATTGGCAGTAACAATTGTAATTTTTGCTTTTTGATTGTTATTCTTGTCTTTATTTTCCCATCTATTGCTACATTACTTCATAGATGATATTATTTTTCTGATTCATGAATAAAAGCCAGCCAATCACTTCTTATATTCTCTAACGCAATATGTGAGATAGATTATGTGCTACAGGAATTGGAATGAGACAACAGCTGGCTACTAAATAAGTCCCTAAGCGAAAAATGCGCGAGATGGGCACATATAAGACCTTAAGCGTGAAGAAGACGCGAGACGGGCACAAATAAGTCCCTAAGCGAAAAATGCGCGAGATGGGCACAAATAAGACCTTAAACGTGAAGAAGACGCGAGACGGGCACAAATAAGTCCCTAAGCGAAAAATGCGCGAGATGAGCACAAATAAGACCTTAAGCGTGAAAAAGACGCGAGACGGGCACAAATAAGTCCCTAAGCGAAAAATGCGCGAGATGGGCACAAATAAGACCTTAAGCGTGAAAAAGACGCGAGATGGGCACAAATAAGTCCCTAAGCGAAAAATGCTCGAGATGGGCACAAATAAGACCTTAAGCGTGAAGAAGACGCGAGACGGGCAAAATACCAGTCCTTGAACACGAAAAGTGCTTGCGATAGGTAAAAGTACAAACTATATAACCAGTTACGAGGTATGTTACAAAATCTCCAAATTCATATGTTGTAATAAGTCGACAAGTTATGGTTAACACTTTGGCTATTTTAGTCTTGATTATCCTTAGGCGAAAATAACGCGAGATAGGAACAACGCTCGAGAAAAAGTTCATTTTTGAACAAATAGTCAACACGGTTTCAAAAAAGAACTTGGGGAGCAACATGATACAGTCAAACAATACAAGGTACTCTACTAATTTCAAATAAGCAAAAGAAAGAGCTACAGAATGAAACGACACTTTCCATTGAAAATGAATCTATACATTAGAGAACAAACAAAAAGTACATTGGAGTTAACAAACAAAACAAAAACACTAATCTACGGCAATAACCAAGTCAGCCGGCTAAGAAGGCACTACGTCAGCACCAGCATCTTGAGAAGCTTGAGGATTCAAAGCATCAGGATCCTGGGGAGCCAAGGAAGCCACCCCGGAAGCAGGAACATCACTTGAAGGCCCGACCACGGCTGTAGAGTCTGGCACGGTATCAACAGCAGCAGAATCAGAAATTTGGAATTCGTCGTTATCCAACCCCAGTAGTGCCTCGATGGACTCAGGCTGATCACCCGCCTCAACAGACTCAGGAAGGTCACAGACTGCTGGAGGCTCAGATCGACCAAGTGCCTCAGAAGACTCAGGCTGATGATGTGGCTGCCGAGGAGGCCACGGACCTTCGAGATTGTCTAGCTTATCTACGGCTCCCTCCGCTAAATAGGCCTCCGGACTTTGCGAGTCTGGCTCATACTTGGTCCAAGAAGGAGCATTGTAATACTGGGCCTCTTCGGTGAAGAGCAATTCAGGAAAAGCCTCGCTAGGTCGATGCTTCTCCAACCAAGAACGAGCCAAGTAAAAACCATACTTAATAAATCTCGTCGAGAACTCCGCTTTCTGGTCAAAACAATGCTGGGACAAGCGGTATTCACGAACGGCCTCGATTCGAGCTTCTCTTTGACGGTCCAAAACGTTGTGCAGCTCCTCAATAGCCTCATCTCGCTGCCTCTCCATAGCTCCCCGATCATCGACGGCCTTGTTGTAAGCTTCTTGATACCCTTGAAGGGAAGCCACCTTCGCCTTAGACGCCCGGAGCCTCTGCTCGAGATCAGCATTCTTCTTACCCAACTCCTCCACCCTACTGACGTAAGGACGAAGCTGGCTAACCTCGTTTGAAAGCTCCATCTTCTGATCTCGGAGCTCGCGAATGACCTTGTCAGCTTGCTCCCTGAGAGCCCTATGTAGAGCATTGACAGCCGCAATTTGTTGAGCCGACTGATAAGACGAAAAACAGAAGTAACTCAAAAATTTGACGAAATAAAAACGGGGGAACAAATCACCAAACAAGCACAAAACTCTTACCTTCATAGCAAGATAATCAGAATTGTCCTCCATTTCTGGGATGTTCGTAAAAAGCCCCGCCTCGTTACGAGGGAGAATGGTGCTCCAAGCCAGACGAGACGCTATCCCGGCATCCTCGATGCCGTCGTTGTCATTCACCCCGGGATAGGTCTGGAAATCTTCCCCACTGACGACGACCCCACTATCAACTGTATAGCGTCTCACAGTAGGATCTACCACCTTGGGTAAGACTGGTCGTGTAGGCATTGAGGCTTCAATAATCAGCCTCTTCCTGTATTTGCGCCTAGGTTGGCGAGGAGCCGACCTACCCTCACTAGCACGAGAGCCACTTTCTTGAAGAACTGGATCACTCCTTTGAGACTCGGAACTCTCACGATCGCCCGAACCTTGATCGTGGACAAGAGGCCTCTTCCGTTTATTTCTCCCGGCCTCTTGTGCAGGACGGCTGGATTCTCCAGCAGAAGGAGGAGTAGAAGCACGAGCTGGTCCAGATGGGACTCCAACTCGCGGCGGAGGAGCAGGAACCGCACCAGCAGCAACACTTGCACTCCTCCTACGCATCAAGTCCCGGAAGTTCATGTCTGCACAATGCAAAAAGAAAGTATTAGCCGACTAAGTAAAAAATACCAAACATACGCATACGAAGAGTGAAAAGATAAGAAACCTAAAAAACCACCGAAGTCCTCTAAACTATTCAAATTCGAATCCAAAGGAAAGTCGGTGAAAGGACTCCCAAAGGCATCAGCCTGAGCCCACTCAGGGTTCTCCTCTGAATGATCACTATTGCCTGCAGCCTCAAGAGTCTCGTCCTCCGTGTCTGAAGAGGACTCATCTACAAGGCGGCCTACAGGGGTAGATGCTTCGGCTACTAGTACCGGGGATTGCTGACTAGGACCAGCATCAGATAAACGAGGAGTCGCAGGCAGGTTAGATGGGGCAGCAGAAGCTTCGAGAACAGTCCTGCTCACGCCCCAGCCGGCAGCGGCAATGTTCTCCGGGGTTAGAAGAGAAAATAAATTATGCTCCCCAGTAGAACAGATTCGCCGAATAGACTCGCCAAATTGGTCTCTTAAAATGTCTGTTCTAAACCTGTCCGAATGCAGTGAGGGGTCAGAAGTATCATGATTCCATCTAGAGCGAATCCGTAGATTGCTTGGAATCTCAACGACGACCCACTCGCCCTCAAAACCACGCAGTTTATTGGGGAGATCAGAGAAGTTTTATTATTAGGGAACTCGCCGACTGTTAAACGTTGAAGAGAGAACGTTATCAACCCTTTCAGCCTACGAACTCTGAAGAAGGCGCTTAAGAGAGGAATTGTGGGAATGATACCTAGGTGATGACATACTACGGAAAAAGCTACCAGTTGAGCCCATGCATGAGGGTGAAGCTGACACGGGACAATGTCTTTGTATCTAAGAAATGCTTCACCAAACTCCGGAAGAGGGAAGCGAAAACCGAAAGACAAAGAAGCCTTATGGACAGCTACGCCACTTCTAACCAAGGCAGGCGTGACCTCCCCTTACACTGGAAGCCTATAGCCATAACCCGAGGGAAGAGGGAAACGCGTCCTAATGACCTCTAAGTCAGCACTTGTCAAAGTGCACACAAGACCACCCGTTTTAAGTGTTTTACCCGGGCGTAGCGAAGACATGGCAAAAAACTACCCGGCGACAGAGTAATGGCGACGGACCCTTTTGGCGAGAGACTCAATAGGCGACAGACCCTTTTGGGCGACAGACCTAATTTGTAGTGGACTAGCGGAAGACCTAAAACTCTACGCGGAAGACCACGGCACCGGCGGGAGACCGAAATCTAAGTTGCGAAAGGCAATAAATATGCGGTAGATGTATACTTACTGTTTCTGAGGTAAGCGAGAGACTGCTGGGGGAGAGCGACAGGCTCTTGTGGTGACAGACTCTTTTTTGCGAGAGGACTGCAAATGGGCGACAGACGGCTGCTCAGAGGTTTTCGTGGGGCCTCTCGTCTGGTCCCAGCGGTTTATATAGCCGCGACATGGAATGCCAAACGTCGCGCCTGATCACGTCCTTCGCAAAATAGACCTTTTTTCACCTGTAAAAAAATAAAATAAAATAAAATAAAATAAAAAGCAAAGAGAACTAGTCACGGCGGGTTAAGGCCCAAAAACACATATTTATACTCTCTTGGTTGGAGAAATCCAACAAGAGAGTGGGGAGCAATTGATATGACAAAGTCTACCCGTGTTGGGCCAGGCCCAATGTTGTCAGGAGCTACCACGCGGCAAGAACTCACTGGTCCACGTGGCCATCGGTGACAGATGGTAAACACATCATACCTGTCGCTGGCGACAGACTCTGTTGTGTCCACGTGGCCTTTTGGGCGACAGATGGTAAACACATCACACCTGTCGCTGGCCGACAGACTCAGTTGTGTCCACGTGGCCTTAGGCGACAGATGGTAAACACATCACACCTGTCGCTGGGCGACAGACTCAGTTGTGTCCTCGTGACCTTAGGCGACAGATGGTAAATGTATCACACATGTCGCTGTGCGACAGACTCAGTTGTGTCCACGTGGCCTTCTGCGACAGAGGTAGAGGTGCGCGATCATGCCTGTCACCGGTAATCATAATGCGACACATGGCACACGTTTTCGGCTCCCTCTAGCGACAGACCTCTGACGCCACAATATTCCACGTGGTATGAGTCTCTCACCGGCGACAGGCTCTGGAAGCTCCCGATCTTCAAGGAACTTGTGTTATATTGGGACACAAACTCTCAACAAGATAAGGAACTTATCCTTAAACAATTAACCTAGATTGTTGACCTATAAATAGGTCCCCAGGTACAATCGTAAGCCCTAATTTTTGACTACTGGCTTTTACGCTTCCCAATATTGAAGAACTTTTTGCTGACTTAAGCATCGGAGTGTCTACGTAGGGAACCACCCCTGCGTCCCTCTGACTTTTCTTGTTTTACAGAAGTTTCTTGGACACACGTGGAGACTTAGTACGAACATCGACGTCAGCCTATCTTTATTGTTGTTTTGTGCAACAACACATCCCAATCATTTTAATTTCCACTGAAACAGGGAAATTGATTGTTTAAGTGAAAAACTTTCAACAAATAACTTTCAATCTAACTAAAATCCCTAGCTATTTATGCACAACGTGATAATTTCATGAAAGTAATTTTTTTTTAAAACTTTGGCATGCATGTAACTACTTTGTACTGCCTTCATTTCATTTGTATTTATTTCCTTTTTCTCTTAATTTATCTTTTAAAAAAAATCTAACGAATGTAAGTACATCAAACAGATTATACATGCTTCTACACAATATGAAACATGTTAAACAATTAAATGCGGAAGCGACAGGATCTAACCTCCAGCCATTGCACTATGTAACTTTGCTGTTGAAGCAATTTTCGAGTCTGACAGTCTACTCTGTGTCGATCACAGACCTTCCAAGTCTTCCAAACACTCAAAACCTCACTAAATGGTGTTTGTGTTTTTGAGATTCACGTACTTGGAGACCGGAAAGAACCCTCTTATATTACTAATGAGAGCATGCTAATTATGGCAATAAAATCACGTTTTAACCATCACAAAATCGTGTTTTAATAGCCAAATATTGAGTTGAGATTCAGCGTGTAATTATGGACCATATTCGAAATTGGTCAACCAAACAATTATTTCCATAATTATGGAGATGTACTAACGTCTACAAATTTGTATCTAAATGTTAGACATGATAATTTATAAAAAAAAATACATAAATTACAAGTTTTAACATAATTGGTATATAAATTTAAAAAATTATAAAAAATCAATTTGATATATCTATACAATTTATTATGACACAAAAATTATCTTATTTTACTTAATTAATTTAACACTATCATTACATGATATATACATACACACATTCATATGTATGTGTGAATTATCTCATTTATATAATATAAATTTATTAAAAATGAAAAAAAAAATCAGAAAAACCAGAATGCGACGTGCCTCCAGCTAAACTAGCTGGGTAAGAGCAGAGAGTTTTGACCTCCAGCTGTTGCTTTGGCACACTGTCCGTTGAATTATTAGTTGATTGTCTTTAATTATTGAGATTTGAGAACATTAGCTATCAGGATTAGATGCTTTCAATATCTCCTCCTTCCGCTGCCGCTGCCACCGCAGCCCGGACTCGTGCGGTTGTAGAGGTCGTCACGTGCTGTATCACATGCCTTACAGCTGTGGTATGAAAACCAAGGTGTGTGCTTTTTCCTCTGACAAAAGCTGAAAACATCACGTGGCGGTCTCACTGATTCAGGCGTTGATAATTCAGGTAATGGCAAAATAGTAAATAAACTTTACTTATGCTAATATCTTGTACATTTATATTTGTAAAATATAAAAATTACGTATCAAAATTTATACTGACATACTTAAATATAATTTTTTTTAACTTATATCATATTTATATATAATTTTATTAAATTTTTTTTGGTCTTTAATTTTATTAAATTTTAATTTATATTGTATTCATATTTTTATTTTTATTATTTTTGTATTATATCCTGTATATTTATATATATATATATAAAAGATTATTAGGTATTCTGTCTCATAGTAAACGGCTTTAACGGCAAAAAACAGAAAGATAAAACGCATAACGCCTGAGAGTTTTATCTATGCCGATGCCATTGTGTTGTTTTATCATCTCCCACTTCCACCCTCACTTTTATCGTCTAGTTGCTGTTACTTACGAGGGTAATTCAGTAATTGGGAAAATCAGATGTTGTCCTTACCACGTAAACCTGTTCATTGGGCGGGTCAGGCCGGGTCGAAGGCCTATAACAACATATTTTGGCTATGTCCAAGCTCGTTCCGGTCCGTTAATTCGGGCCTGGATTTTAGTTCAAGCCCTTTTTTAATTTTATTACATAAGCCCGAGGCCTGGCCTTACTCGCCCGTTTTTTATTTTTTATTTATTTTTGTATTTTATTTTTTATTTATTTGTTTTTTTATTTTTTTATTCCTTTTAAAATTTAATTTGATTTGTCAAAATTTTCATGTTAATTTTTATATTAAATATATAATCATGTTTATCAATCAATAATATTTTATA
This sequence comes from Heritiera littoralis, assembly GCA_031772115.1. Classification (NCBI taxonomy): domain Eukaryota; kingdom Viridiplantae; phylum Streptophyta; class Magnoliopsida; order Malvales; family Malvaceae; genus Heritiera; species Heritiera littoralis. Next base: position 853,919 of record JAPDPK010000026.1, on the reverse strand, counting down.
TACATATAATTATATTATACTTAATAGTTATATTTAAAAAAAAACTTAATTAATAATATGTTCGGGCCGGGCTCGGGTTTTAGACAGTCAAGCCCGGGCTCAAGTCCATTTTTGATCGAGCCTAAAAATTTTGTCCATGTCCGATAAATACGTCTAATATTTTTGTCCAAATCCGACCAAATTTTGAACGGATCTTTGAATTTGGACGGATAGACCGGCCCTTGAGCAGGTCTACTTACAAAACAAAAGTGACATGTCCGGAAAATCATTAATGGCCTTTGGATGAAATGCCACGTTTTAAAACATCAAATCACGGTCGGAGACTCCAAGCGTATCCCGACATTTTCGATCATATCTTTTTAAGAACAAACAGTAATTTTAATAAATTTAAAGTAAATTATTAATTTAACAGACATAAAAAATATAGGAATAAAATTTTAATAAAAATCATATATAGATTTAATAAGTCTAAAAAGTAATTTTATATATGTATTAATACGAATTTAATAAAATAATTTCATACATTTTATAAGAATACACAAATTAACAAATATAACTTGAAGCGTGAATCTAATATTTATATAATTTTAAATAATTATATATATGATATAGTGATAATATATATATTTTATATACCGTTGATAAATCACATAATATCATTTTATTAAAGGATTTATATATGATGCACTGACAGTATATAGTTTCTATATACTGTCAATGCACCAAAAATTTACACATCATCAATAGACCTTTATATGTAAATATAAATAAATTTTTTAAATTTACCCATAAAGGCCTATTGATGAGGTGTCAACCTCTGATGCATTGACAGTGTATAAAAACTATATACTGTCATTGCATCATATACAAACTCTTTATTAAATAACAAAACTTAAAAATGCACGTACCCTTGAAATAAATTTAAAATTTTAATTAATATTTATATTTAAGAGTTTATGTAATTTTAAGTTTTGATCATTAATGAAATGATATTATTTGATTAATTAACTGTGTAAAATTTTTATATATTATCAGTGTATTATAAATAAATTTTAATTTTAATTATTTTTTGTTTTTTTTATTACTAAAAATGAAATTACTGAGCCCTTGTTGTCGGGTAATTACCTTTTTTTTTTCCCACCTCTTCTTTACTCAACTCCAAAGCTATTCCCGAAACCCCACAGTTACCTAACCTAGACGTTGCACAACGCACCCCAGAGCCAAAGTCCCAACTGATGGGAATTTTACTTACGTGGCAAAAGACAAGAGGCTGTGTGCATAACGCACACTGGCGTAGGTTAGGAATAAGTGGGCTACATGTCCACGTCAGCTTCAGCTTAGGCGAAGTGGAGTGAACAGAGAAAAATTATTAAAATAATTAAATATATTAATTTAATGATATTATTATTACTCCCTTTGAGAATTTTTTAATTATAATCAGCAAGTATTAATAAAATAAAATTATAAAAACCAAAACTTTTCACATATTTATTTGTTTATTTATATATGTTTCCTCTTCTGCTTTTGCTATAATACGCTTTCCTTCTCTTTTAGCTCTTCAAATTCGAAGCGAGTTCTTTTCTTCTTTTAAACCTTCCTCCTAAGCTCCGAGAGAGAAGGTTGACAGAGATATGGAAAAGTAGAGTTTTTTTCAATCGTAATAGGATCTCTGCTTCGGGTTTTGTGTTGCTTTTTTGTAGTACTCTGTTTATTTAACTTGACTCTCCGTCGTTTTGAACTCGGAATGGCATCGCCCGAGTTAAGAGGTCGAAGGACTCGCAGGACTCGGATGAGTCTACTCGGCGATCTTCATTTCCCGATGAAGTGCTCGAGCGAGTGCTATCTCTTTTGAACTCTCACAGAGACCGGAGTTCCGTTTCTTTAGTTTGCAAGGACTGGTACAACGCGGAACGATGGTCGAGGACTCATGTTTTCATCGGAAACTGTTACTCGGTGTCGCCGGAGATTGTCGCACGACGGTTCCCGAAAATCAGGAGTGTGACGTTGAAAGGGAAGCCTAGGTTTTCTGACTTCGACTTGGTGCCACAAAACTGGGGTGCTGATATTCACTCGTGGCTGGTCGTTTTCGCCGCTAAGTATCCATTCCTTGAAGAACTTAGGCTTAAGCGTATGGCAATCAGCGACGAAAGCTTGGAGTTTCTAGCCGTTTCTTTTCCCAACTTCAAAGCTCTCTCGCTTTTAAGCTGCGACGGTTTTAGCACCAACGGACTCGCCGCCATTGCCACTCATTGCAAGTAAGTTCGTCACTGTTTTTTTTTAATTTGTCATTTTTTTTTATCTTGAGACTTGAGGTATATTTAAGGATATACCACCGAAAATGAAGGGAAAAAGTGGATTCTTTTTTAAATTTCTTCTCTTTGTTTTGTTGGGTTCTTTATATTATTCTCTCTATTTTTTTCAATGTGACGTTTGAGCTGTGATTTTCTTTTGATGGATGGCTTATCATTGATGTCATTGCCAACAAGCGCAAATATAATCTCTCTCCCCATTTTGCGTTATTGGGAATTTAATTTCATGATAAGATAAGTTTCTTCTTCTTACAATGTTTGTTAGATCAAATGAAAAAAGTTTGATGTTTTTTAATTAAGTTTTTAAGTTTGAGCTTTGTGAACTAGAAAATAGTAATAAGAGAGTTTTCCGTTTTTGAGTCTGATTGTAGTTCAACTTCGAATTAATCGAGTTTCAAAATAATCTACAGACACAGAAGGTTTCGACAAAAAAAAGTTGCTTCTTTTTTTCTTTTAATTTCTATTTTTCCATACAAAGGAATTTGTTTGCTATGAAACCATCTATGGTCAAGGTAAAATTTTTGACCTTGTCGATGAGAAGTCAGCAAGCTGTTTGACCTTCTTTCCTCCTTAATTTCTTGATGTAAAACTGGATATTATCTTCATTTTGCAACTTTGGTTTCAATGATCAGGCCTGAATTGCAAGGGATCCAAACCAACAAATCTAGTTTCACTTGAGATGAAGGACTGAAGGAGATTCCTGGAGTCTGTACTTTAGAATAGTTCGCTTTATATATAAAACTAAGTACTTGAGATGGTGCTCTTTTGTGCAATTAATGGGAATATTTTTTGGTTTTGGTTGGAAAAGGATTGAAAATTGGCTTGGTTTTATTTTCTCTTTAGTAGAAGAATAGGGACTTTTTAGTGGAAGAACAGCTCCTACTTTTCCTATTCTTTTACTTTTTTTTATCTTCTTTTTCCTTTTTTAGACGTGACATTGAACCTTTTAATATGCATTTATTGTATGTTTATCCTTGATGTCATCATTTCCCCGATATGCCCATTTTCATTGGCTCAGAGAAATCTACCTTTAGGAATGATTAAAGAGGAAATCTACCTACTTGGTTTCAAGAGCTTAATGCCTGTAGACATGGTGTAACAGTTGGGGAAGTCTTAGGAAAATTTCATCTTGTTCTTGGACTGTGTTTGACATCTTAATACTTTGAGCTTTGTTGAATCGATCTTGTGGATTTGTTCAATCTCATGCTATGGATGCTGGGTTTTTATTCTGAAAGAAAATTTCTAAATTCTGATTTCCATTTGCAGGAACTTGACAGAGCTTGACATACAAGAGAATGGCATTGATGATAGAGGAGGTAGTTGGTTGAGCTGCTTCCCTGAAAGCTTCACATCATTGGAAGTACTGAACTTTGCCAACTTGACTAGTGATATTAATATCGATGCACTAGAGAGGCTTGTAGGTAGGTGCAAGTCAATGAGGGTTATAAAATTGAACAGGAGTGTATCATTGGAACAATTACAAAGACTTCTTGTTAATGCTCCTCAATTAGCTGAGCTTGGTACGGGCTCATTCTTGCAAGAACTTACCTTCCATCAACATGAAGAGCTTGAAAGCGCGTTAAGTAATTGCAAGAATATACATACATTGTCTGGTTTATGGGAGGCCAAAGGCTTCTATCTCCCTGCCTTGTACCCTGTGTGCACACATCTGACGTTCTTGAACTTGAGCTATGCTGCTTTGCAAAGTGGTGAATTTGTGAAGCTTCTTGCTCACTGTCCACAACTGAGACGCCTCTGGGTAAGGAGATTCATTTGTTTCAAGTCTTTCCATCTGCCTCATTTTTAGAAAATATCGTGCTGATGGCTCCATGCTATCTCTCCGATCATGCAAGGGCCAGCTTTTACATTTTTTTCTTGTGTTTCTGTAGAAAATTTAGAAATATTAGAAACAAAATTCCCATTGAAAATTTAGCTTGGAGAAAGACAGCCTACGGCTTACTTGAATTTGCGTGTTTATGATTCAAAGTAGATGCTGCTATATTACATTATAGATTAGAGGGAATGAGGGATTGTTTAATCACTTGTGCAGATTGATTAGCAAAAAGGGTAAGCATGTAAGCAGGGTACTGAAGGATTTCTAATTTGATTCAGCACTTTCTTTATCTTCTTACAGAAGAATTTCCTTGCATATTTAGCATTCATAATCCTATAGCTGCTTCACATCATGAATGACTTAGACAAATTAATTTTTTCTTTCCCATGAAGAGTTGGTTATTTAAGCAACAAACCATAACCATCCATGCTTCCTGCTCATCCAAAGGGTGTATTGATCATGGAGGATATCCATGCTCATTTAATAACCATAAATTCTTGGCTTAACTTTTTATTATTTTCTTTTGTTATAGGTCTTGGACACAGTAGAAGACAAAGGACTGAAAGCCATTGGGTTGAACTGCCCGTTCCTTGAGGAACTTAGAGTTTTCCCTGCTGATCCCTTTGATGAGGAGATTATCCATGGAGTTACTGAAGCTGGGTTTGTTGCTGTGTCATATGGTTGCCCCAGACTCCATTATGTTCTCTATTTTTGTCGGCAGATGACTAATGCTGCTGTAGCAACTATTGTACAGAACTGCCGTGATTTTACACATTTTCGTTTATGCATAATGAACCCAGGTCAACCTGATTATCTCACAAATGAACCTATGGATGAAGCTTTTGGTGCTGTGGTTAAGACATGCACTAAACTCCAGAGGCTCTCAGTTTCAGGTCTCTTAACTGATCTCACATTTGATTATATTGGTAGGTATGCTAAGAATTTGGAGACCCTTTCAGTGGCTTTTGCAGGCAGCAGTGACTGGGGGATGCAGTGTGTTCTGAGAGGTTGTCCAAAACTAAGGAAACTTGAGATAAGAGACTGCCCATTTGGAAATGAAGCATTGTTGTCAGGTTTGGAGAAGTACGAGTCCATGAGGTCACTTTGGATGTCAGCCTGCAATGTGACAATGAATGGTTGTAGGCGACTGGCTAAGGAGATGCCTAGGTTGAATGTTGAGGTGATGAAGGAGGATGAAAGTGATGATAGTCAAGCTGATAAAGTCTATGTTTATCGTTCGGTTGCAGGTCCAAGGAGGGATGCCCCACCATCTGTGCTCACTCTCTGAAATGCCTGGTAATCTCTCTCTCACTGTGTCTTAGTCATAAGTGATCTTCTAACTACTCTAATATCAGTTTCTTGCAGTTTTTTCTAGTCAGAGTTATGTCTGCATACTTATTTTTTCTAATAGAGCTGTGTATATCTTATGTCATTACAATAGTTTTTTCTGGTGAAGCTGTGAATATCTCACCTGTTTCTAATATAAAGTTTGTTTTCGGCTGTAAAAGGTTTGACAGAAGACAACATACCCTCCTGCAGGCATAGACTTGGGTTGATATTCATTCATAAAACCGAGCAATAGTGCAAAAGAAGATCTGCAGAATGTGAAATTGAATCTTAAACCTTGTTTCCTTCATTGATAAGGCGCCAAGCAAACAGAAAAGCATTAAACATAGATGGATAGTCTAAAGCATTTAAAGCCTCAAAAGTTGGAAACAAGTTTGCTTCATCTGCTTGGTTTACTGCATGGATTACTGAGCAAGATCGCAAGAGTGCCGATGCAGAAGTGTATGAAACAACCATGGCAGTGGGTTATTAATGAACTAAAATCCATCCTACAACACATTGCCACCCAGTTCCATGTGGTCTGTCAAAGTCCTGCGTTGAGAACAAACATCAAATCCATCACATTTGTAGTTTCTTCATGTATTTGATACCCCAGCCTAAGTTACAGTGATTTCTAGCTTTGAGCCCTCACCTTTTTTATACAGCGGGCTATCTCAGTTGGATTCAGTGGCTTCAAAGATATCAAGACCCTTTGCAGCTAAATGAAGTGCATCTTGCTGCATTGCCTGGTGCATGTCCGGCTCACCTACATTTGCTTTGCCTTCTGACATCTTTGAGTAGAGCTTTGTTAACGAGGAAGGAGAATGAAGACAAGGCAGTGGAGACAGAAGGCCATACAATGGAAGGATTATATGGTAAAATGAGCGAGGAAATGGATGCTGCTCGATTATTGTGCGAGAATGAAGTCTGAACCCACGGGGTTTAGTCAATGAACTGGTGCGATCAATTAAAGCCAGGTGGTTGCATGGTGTAATGGAGCTTCTTGAACCGAAATGATCAAAGCTGGCTTAGCTTTACGCATATGCTAAAAGACAAAAAGGTCTGTATGCTTAATCTGTCAAAGGAGATGAATTATATCTGGGAGCTGTAGGAATTTGTGCTGCTATGACTCGTTTTGTTTCATTAATCTCCCGATAAAGTCCTCGGGTTGATGATTAGTTGTCTTTCTGCATATGCTTTTGTGGCCTGTTCTTTTTATTTGATCGAAGACTTAAGTTTGCTTGTGGGTCTCCTACTAAATTTCGCTTTGACTCCTATCCACTTTCCAAAAATTTGGAGTCTTAAATGTGTTGCACGATCATTTTCCTATAAAAAAAAAGAACGGATTTCACTTTACAAAGATGGTTGGCTGATAAATTTGGTTACCTGTTTCCCTCACTCACATCATCTGCAAGTCATATGCTTTGAATTTCATCTGAATTCTCAGTACTAAGCATGTTTTAATGCATTGTTCCGTATACAAGGTTACATTATAATTTGGTTATGGAGAAATCCCTCTAGGTTGGCTTCTTCGACTTTAGCGATAATTCAAATAAAATGCCTTGTTCTTCAATCTGAGATTCACAAGTAAAACAATATGAATTCTTAAACTTGGTCATGAACTTAAGTTCTCAAACCTACCTGGGATGAAATTGGCAGTCCAGCCAAAAGCTAACAGATAAAAGAAAAGGTTCACATGGCCAAAAGCACCATCGCTCAATCTGAAAGCCACTGGGGAATCCACAAAGCAACTCCACAATGGAGTCCTGTGAATCACATTGTCCTTAGATATTGTTCCAAGCAGGGCATCCATATCAACCATGAATCCTTAAGAAGCAATTATACCCATCTGCACTTTTGAGTTACTTCTACGATTTCACTTCCGAAAAGAAAGAACCCACTTTTTACCATTCATCATTTCAGCTCAGCCACCGTCCGATTGGTGGGCTTAAACATGGTCCCCATTCACCTCACCCAGCAAGTGATTTCAACTGGGATCTGCCCTATATCCAGGTTCCTGGAAGGTCCACCGAAGATCTCATTAGGCCTCACTTCTTTATCCAGAATCCTCGTGAAAGAAATCATGTTCTCATCAAGATTTTTCTTTCCATTACCATATAAGCTGACTCGTTATGTCAGAAATACGAGAGTAATCATCATTTTGCAACATAACTTGAATGTTAGGTTTTGTGAAATAAATGATCAGTTTGAGTTTTTGTCCCTCAGATTTTGAGCCTGTTATTGCAAACAATCTTGTGCTTCAATCCAATAACACAATGACGGAAGCTTTAGTTAAGCAACTTTCTGGTCAGCCATCTGTTTCAAAGTTCAAGCAATCATAATAACCACATTGCTATTGGATCTATCCATTGAGGTCCCATGCATGATATTTTGATTATCTTATCTTTTTCTTGCCCTGGAAGTTACAAAAAACTAAGCTATTCCATGAACATTACAACAATCATACAAGTCAGGATAAACAGGAAAAGATAAGCTCACGGGACAGCTCATTTAAAATCTGGTGTTCGGACAGCATGATAATTGGATCGCACTTGGAAATACAAAAGAAAGAAGTTAAAGATTCTAGTCATATTTTGCATGCCACGATTGGTGGAAGCATAGTACTAATACATTGGGATAGTTGGAAGGGCTTAGTCGCCATGATTTCTGGCCTTAAGCACATGCTTTGATGTTCTATTTCCATTGACTGGTCGCGATTCATGATCTCCTGGCAGTGTGCTCAGATAGCTACTTGAAAGCCAAACGCAATTACCGTTGCAGCTGTGGCTCCACACCCTGTAGCGATCTTTTTTATGTTTGGTCAACTAGTATGGCCCCCCGCCTCCCTCAGCCACCCAGGGTAGAATTAGGATTAAATTATTATGGGAGTGGTGTCATTATCAGCACTATTAATGAACCAGATCAGAGTCATTATTCAAAGGTTTTCAATTCTGGTTATTTGATATTTAACATAGAAACTTTATCTTATGTCATTAACATGTAAGCAAAGATCAACAAGCTTAAGTGGTTCCAACGGGGTGGCGACAAGTGGAAAGTTTTAATGTAGAGTGTAAAGTACTCAAATTTGAATTTACAACGCTTTTTTGTTGATAGATGATTTGTAAATTTCGAAAAATCCGCAAAGTGAAAGTTCAATGGATCCATTAATCATAATAATGAATAAACAGTTTTCCTTAACTTTAGAGATGAGGTAATCTAACAAAAAGCTTAAGCTTAAATAGGTAATGAGATGCAATATAGGGTGAGTCTAAAGCTGAGAATTTCTTTCCAAATGCATTCATCTGCTGATTCTCCCAAGCATTAATCCAAAAACATCTGTATTAATCCAATAGTTGGAATGCTTGTGAACATATAATTGGGAGATTCCACTAGGAAATGAGAGACACCAGATCTAAAATGTCTCTATCAGCAAATTTCATTGCTTTTTCTCCCACATCCTGCTTTTTTACCCTATTTCAGCTCATTATTGGATCGTTTTGTCTATTTGTTTTGGAGTAGATGAACATGAAACATTTGTTATCTGTACCTTTCTCTTTGAAGTGAAGGTATTTTGTAATTGTGCATCTGTTTAGAATTTCCCTTCTGCCCTACTCAAAGGTGTGCTAGACCATCACTTTCTTGCTTTTGCACACAATTTATTGTACCTAACGCCTCCTATGGCATTAAACAACAACAACAGCAGAATAGAGTTTTAGGGTTTTTATGCAGTGTAGCTCCACAACAGCCCTATATCGAACAATGGAATTAAGAGAAAAAGCACTTTACAACTAACACACAAGAAACTAATGAACAAAATGAACAAAATTCCCATAATTACATTGCATATACCCCAGTCTGGTGACAACACAGGGAAGCCTTTGAAAACTAGTTTGAAACTAAGATATAAGAAAAGCTGAAGATACTCTTTATGGTAAATGAAATTGCTCATTGGATCTTGTATAATAATCATTAGTAAACAAGAAAAAAAAAGACCCCACTAAGATAAGGCTGGTGAATATGCAAGTACTCGACGGATTTGACAGCATGCGGTCCCCTGGGATGGATTGAGGTCATGTGCATGGCCAATTATGCTGTTAAGGAGATGAAGATCGATAACTGTTGGAAGCAACATTCTGGTTGTGATAGAGTTTATGCCCTGCGGCCTGCCAGCACCATGGCCTACGAACATAAAAGTTCAATACAGAAGAATATAGCCGACTGTCCCATAGTTATTTATTGTGCAAATACGAAGTTAAGTTTAATTAATCAAATCAATAGGAAAGAAGCTTGGTGTAAAACCCTAGCTCTTGTGACAAGATTTCATAGAATATAGATCCGTGAATCATAGAATAATGGGGCTTTTGTCTGGTAATACGACAGTCTTGACTTGGAACTAGACACCTAATCATATCATGATTCATGGGTCATTTCATTAATTTTTTTTCTTTTAACATTTCAATCTTCCTCTTCAAAGGGGCTTTTCTTTTGTTTATGATGCTTTTGCCTCCTCATTTTTAAAGAATGGTCAATTCCCTTTCCGCTCTCTTTTCTTTCATGTAGCTTTGACAAGAAAACAGCTTTTGGCTTTTTCTTCGGCTTCTCTCATAATCTAAACCTCACCAAAGATAAAAAGGATAGGAAAAGAGAGCTACTTGCTTTCCAACAGTGTTATGCAAGTTCTTCTCCACTTCCTGTTGGAAAGGTAACTACTAGCTCAAGGTATCTAACAGGGGCTTCACATGGTTTTGAAGTGGAGGGGGCTTTTTCACTGTTTTTCCATCCTGAGAAAACTGAAAGCTACTTTCTTTTACACCAAATGGAAAGCAGTGTCCTCATAAATGGCTGGTCCATAAAGAATTTGTCTTTATTTTGGTTCTGATTATCAAGTTCTATTCTTTCATGTTTCTTATGGCTGCAAATTTAAATAAAGCTTTGCACTAACCAGATTCATATATACTAACTTACTAAAGCATTTTTTTTATCATAAACAATGTGGGCTGAGATTGCTTGAATTGAAATTCAAATCTTTATTGCATGCAACAATATTTTTTTAATCATTTGATCAAGAGACTGATGACTACATAATTTAGTATTGAATGGTAGCAAAAGTGATTCTAATTAAGGGAGTAACTTGCAAAAATGAGCTTTAATTAGTTCATTAGTTACAAAAGTAAGGAATGTGAAGTCATTAATGTATAATAATTAAGTAAAGTTGAGAATGTTGCCAACCCTTCAAAATATGTAAGAAACAATCTCCATCTCGTGATCTAAACGCAATCTTTATAGTAATACTTTTTTTTTCTTTATTAGTAAAATTAAGTTGGAAACCCCATCTTTGCCTAATTGCAGCAAACTTAACATACTAGCCTTTACCCATTCTTTAAAGCAACATAATTAATATGGTAAATCCATGCACCATCCTATTTATTATGGTAGGATCACAAAAATTCCAGTGCATAGTCTTAATTGTCTTAATCATGCGTTAGGGAAAGCTCATGAAATTCTTTAATTAAAGTGATTATACAAAAAATTAAAATTCAATTTGGTAAATTGTAAGGTTTCGTTACATAAATTAAGTGTACAAATTTTTTTAAATAATAAATATTTGATACATTTTAAATGGATAACAAAGTATGAGCCATTTGTCAAATTTCTTTTTTTTTTTGGTGTTAATATTTTATAATCAATGCATAATCTTGATTATTGTGTTGAATTTTATAATAATGCACTGAAAGTAAAAAATTCTGTAACATAACATTTTAACTAACTTTAATGTAAACACTGATGCTGAAATTTTTTTAAGTCCTCATTTAAACTTATGAGTTGAGATTTGAGTACAATAAAAATGAAGTTGGTGAGGTATAGTGAAAGTAACAATCAAATAATTTAAATAAAATCCCACAAAACTAAAATGATTATTAATTAATGCACCAAATGATGTATAATTGATTGTGAAATTTGTTAAAAAAAGGGCTCCACAGCATTATCTTGATTACCTACAAATCTTATATTTCCTTGTATATTTCTCTGGTTTTTGTTTTATGGGGTTAGACTCTTTTCATATTCTATACTATATTTTTGGTAATTGAAGATTTATTCCCATTAAAAGATTGTTGAATTCACAAAGTTTGTTTTTAATTTTTATTGTATTTGTTGTTGCACAAAACAACAATGAATGATTGCTGACGTAAGCTCTCTGTATTTCTCTCCACGTGTCTCCAAAAAGGTTCTGCAAAATAGGAAATATCAGAGGGCGTAGGGGCTTTCCCCTACGCTCTTACTTCGATGCTTAAGTTAGACGGGATTTAAGCAGGGTTTCTTTAAGCAAATAGAGATTAGGGTTTAAAAATAATACATGTGACCTATTTATAGGAGTAATATGGCGCGTAATTACGGTTAAGACCCATAGCTTAAATGATAACCTAGCGGATCTTTCATGGCCCTTCTTAGTCCTATTTCCTCTCGGGCTTAAACTACCATTAGGCCCAATGTTCTTCAGCATGACTTATATCAAGGCCCAATGACCTTTAACAAGACTCTCATCAATTGCTCCCCACTCTTTCGCAGAGTATACCCTGTGAAAGAGTATATAAGGGTTTTTTTATTTAAATCATGTATATGCATAGCCTACTTCGTGCACTTTTTACTTCAAGCCTTTTTCTTCTTGTGCGTGACTTACCTTGCGCATTTTTTGCTTTATGCCCTTTACTTTGTTTATGGCTTATCTCATGCATTTTTTCATTTCAAGCTCGTGTGTTGCCCATCTCGCGCATTTTTCGCTTCAAGCCCATGTGTTTCCTATCTCGCTCATTTTTCGCTTATGGACTTTTATTTCATTCACGGCTTATCTCACGCAGTTTTCGCTTCAAGCCAATGTGTTTCCCATCTCACGCATTTTTCGCTTAGGAACTTTTATTTCATTCACGGCTTAACTCGCGCATTTTTTGCTTAGAGACTTTTTTGTTTCATTCACGGCTTACCTCTCGTATTTTTCGTTTCAAGCTCATATGTTACCCATCTCGCTCATTTTTTGCTAAGGGACTTTTATTTCATTCAAGGCTTACCTCGCACATTTTTCACTTCAAGCCCATATGTTTCCCATCTCGCTCATTTTTCGCTTAGGGACTTTATTTCATTCATGGCTTACTTTGCGCCCTTTTCACTTCCAACCCATGTGTTGCCCATCTCGTGCATTTTTCGCTTAGGGACTTTTGAGTTTGCTCGTTTCACGCATTTTTGCTAAGGGACTTTTAATTTGCCCGTCTCGCACCTTCTATGCTTAGGGACTTTTGATTTTCCTGTCTCGCATATTTTTCGCTTAGGGACTTTTGATTTGCCCGTCTCACGCCTTTTGTGCTTAGGGACTTTTGATTTGTCTGTTTCGCGCATTCTTCGCTTATGGACTTTTAATTTGTCCATCACACGCATTCTTCGCTTAGGGACTTTTGATTTGCCTGTCTTGCGTATTTTTTGCTTAGGGACTTTTAATTTGCCCGTTTCGCACCTTCTGTGCTTAGGGACTTTTTATTTACTCGTCTCGTGCATTTTTCGTTTGGGGATTTTTAATTTGCCCGTGTCGCACCTTCTGTGCTTAAGGACTTTTGATTTGCCCGTCTCGTACATTCTTCGCTTAGGGACTTTTAATTTGCTCGTCTCGCGCATTCTTCGCTTAGGGGCTTTTAATTTACCTGTCTAGCACCTTCTGTGCTTAGGGACTTTTGATTTTCCCGTCTCGCGCATTTTTCGCTTAAGGACTTTTAATTTGCCCGTGTGAAATCCCTAATTTCATGTAATTCCCTCATGTTTGTAAAGTATTGTAAGCTGAAATAATTAAAAAAATATGAATTTATGAAGCATAAATGATGTGTGGGACATGGGTGGAAAAAAAGGGATGAATGGTCAAATAGTCAAGAGGTCAAAAGGGGTCAATGGCTGAATTGATGAGAAGGATTAGCATGCATTAAATGAAGCCATGAGTCATCCTCTTCAGCCATCATCCAAGTCGACAGCCCATTTCCCTGTCCCTCTCGTTCCCTCAATTTCCCCAAGTTCCCTTCCATACTCACCTTGACAAACCACCATTTCCTGTCATCAAATCGTTAAGATCACTTAACGAAAAATGATCCTTTTCACTAGCTCAAGCTAAGCCTGTAATATGAAAGGCTGATTCAAAGGAATAGAAGAGATCTAATTTCTGTCCATTTTGGTTATTGGCAAAGGTAAGAGAAGAAATTGATTCATCAATTCTATCCATGGTTTGGAATCATGTGATGTTGGTATGGTTTACTTATGGTGCTAAAATGAAAGAAAGCTAAAGGTGTGGATTTTGATGATGTCTATAGCTTTGAAGAAGTGAAAGGAAAGGTGTGGATTTTGATGATGTCTATAGCTTTGAAGAAGTGAAAGGAAAGGTGTTGATTTGCTACCAAGCTTGTGGAATATTGGCTGTTGAGGTAAGGAATTTATGTAACGAACATAGGGTGACTATGTTCGCATGTTTTAAATTATTTTGGAAAGAAGTGCCAGCTGTTTAAGAGTAGGAAAGTGAAATTTCGGGTTTAACTCCTAATTTCCAAAACGCTAGGAGGAGCCGACTGCCTTAAGTAGCAGCCGACTGCCTAGAGACAACCAAAACATAGATTTTCGAAAATCGAGACAAACTAGTCGACTGCTATTTCCCAGAAGGTATTTTGTTTCAACCCAATCGACTGCTAAAGATGCCAGTCGACTGCTTTTTCTTCAAAAAGCATTCTGTTTCAAAACCAGCTTACTGCCTATGGGGCCAGTCGACTGCCCTGTTTTCAGAAACACTTTGTTTGCGAAACGGTCAACTGCTCATGGAGCCAGTCTACTGCCTTTTCTCGGGAAACATTCTGTTTCAAAACCAGTCGACTGCTATATGGGACCAGTCGACTGCCTTATATGTTTTTGAAAAATAAATTATTTGAATTTCAAAAAAGAAAAGAAATTCAATAAAGCAAAATATGGTGTAGCAGACGACTGCCCTAGAGACCAGTCGACTGCCCCTTTGAAAAAGAGGTTTTGAAAACCTATTTCAAGAAAGTATACTTGTATTTGTTAAAGCTATATAACAAAGGTTTTGGTGACCGTGGATTCCTTTAACGATCATGCATATTATTTGTATTTGTATTTGTACTTGGCTGAGAAACCTTAGTCTGGTCCCCAGTGCCACAGATGTTACCTGACTAGTGTTCACTGTGGTTTATAGACAATAGCCATATGTCTCTTATTTGTATTCAACTTTGGTGAGGATCACTGGCCCATACGTGGGTATGCCACTTATTTGATATCTCTTGGGATTATCCCTTATGGGATATATTTGTGGTATCCTTATGAGATCTTGTATGGATTATCCCTTACGGGATATATTTGCTGTATCCTCATGAGAATTACTTGGTGCATGATTCTATTGGAAATTAATTGTCTCCCATCTATTTGAAAGTATTTGAAAGCATGTGAAAGTATTTGAAGTTAATTGTATTTGCACGTGTGATTTCACGTGATTTGAGATCCGTGAAAGTATTTGAAAGAGATGATTTTACTTGTATTTGATACTTGCGGGAAATATATATGATATATGCTTTATAATGGTTTTACATGACCTAATAGAGCCAAACAGGAAAACTGCATATAGTGACATAATACGTTCTTTTACATATATTTCTTACTGAGCGTAAACTCACTCCTTTACGATTATTTTTCATACAGATTACTTGAAGTAAATTCCGCTCCAGATAGAGGAGCTTACCCTTGGGACTTTCTAGTGTACCTTCAAGATATGCTTCCCAATAATTATTGAAGGTATACTCATGTATTATGTGCTTCAGACTACTGTACAGTACCATACCACAGTAATGTATATTAGTTATTTTGGGGATATAGGATATGTAAGATACGTGAGATCCTGATGTATGTGACGCATGTATATATATAAAAAAAATTATATTCATGCGAAATTTGATATCGTACTATAAGAAATAATGCTTAAAGCATAAGAAGAAGTAAGGGTGATATTGATGAACAAGTCTAATCAAACTTATGTGAAGAAAAAGTTAGTTGGTATTTGGATAGTGACGAGGATGTCACAGCCCGTCTTGCACCTTTTGTGCTTAGGGACTTTTGATTTGCCCGTTTCTCACATTTTTCGCTTAGGGACTTTTAATTTGCCTGTCTCGCACCTTCTATGCTTAGGGACTTTTAATTTGCCCGTCTCACGCATTCTTCGCTTAGGGACTTTTAATTTGCCCGTTTCGTACCTTCTGTGCTTAGGGACTTTTAATTTGCTCGTCTCGCACCTTCTGTGCTTAGGGATTTTTGATTTGCCTGTCTCGCGTATTTTTCGCTTAGGGACTTTTAATTTGCCTGTCTCGCACCTTTTGTGCTTAGGGACTTTTGGATTCATCTATTCCTGTAACATGTCTATCATACATGGAAGATTATCATAGTAGATAAAGATATGAATAACTGGCCTTCCATTTCATAACATGTAATATTTTCAATCAAATGGAACAAGTAACAAAATAACTACAATAAGTGTTAAAACAAAAAATATCATGTGCTTACCGCTAGTACGGTTTCAAGTGATTAGTGCTTGCACTTTAAAGCCTTCAAAGGACAAGTGCTTAGTCCGATCACCTTACTAATCTTGTAAGGTCTTTCCCAGTTCGCTCGAGTTGGCTAGGAGTGAAGACTATCAACCCAAAGTGATCAAAAGTATAACCTCATCGCTCGAGCTCTGTCTTGAACCCTGCTGCAGCTTGTGTACCTGCCACCGAGGGGTACCATGCCTCAACCTTGCAACCTGCTTCAAGCTAAGGCATTCTGCTGCATGCCTTTCGTGCACCCACCAAATGCCTATCGCATGCTTGCCTCCCATTGCACCATACTATGTGCCTACTGTGCATTGCATCTTGCCGCGTGCCTAACCTGTCGCACACCGACCACATGCCTGCCTTGCCTACCGCTCGCTGAGGCACCCCACCGCAGGCCTTATATCGTTAGATACCACCCTGGCACCCTACTACTGGCTGTTACCCTGCCGCAGGCCTCCTACCTCGGTTTGCCGCCTAATCTGTTATAAGCTTCCACATTTTACCACAGGCCTCCACCCCCTGTCATAGATCGTGTTCTTGCTATCTTTTATACTTGGCTTTTTGTTTGTTTCACATAGACGGCGCCAATTGTTGTTGCACAAAACAACAATGAATGATTGCTGACGTAAGCTCTCTGTATTTCTCTTCACGTGTCTCTAAAAAGGTTCTGCAAAATAGGAAAAATCAAAGGGCACAGGGGACTCTAATGGTTAAGTCAGACAGGATCTAAGCAAGGTTTCAATAAGCCAATAGATATTAGGGTTTAAAAATAATATCTGTGACCTATTTATCTATGACCTATTTATCTATGACCTATATGACGCGTAATTATGGTTAAGACTCATAGCTTAAATGATAACCTAATGGATCTTTTATAACCCTTTTTAGTCCTCTTTCCTCTAGGGCTTAAACTATCATTAGGCCCAATGTTTTTTAACATGACTTATATCAAGGCTCAATGACGTTTAATAAAATCCTCATCAATATTCATATAAATTTTTATTAAATTTTAACTCTCATAACTTCATATTTTTTATTTATACTATATTATGTACAGTATTTAAATTAAACTATATTCCAATAAAAAAATTAAATTATATTGTATCTAAAATTATCATTTACACCTAAAGCTGCCCAATGTAAATCCATTCATGTACAATCATCGGAAGAGATGAAATCTTTCGGCTCCTTGTGTCCTTGATCAGACACTTTTTCCTTTAAACATCTTCCTTCTCAGTCTAGTCTTCAACTGCCAACAGTCTGAGCTTGGGCTACCTTTTAACGTTGTGATTGTGACAGGAATACCCTCATCTTCATTAATTGACTTGTCACCGTTACACAATCCCCCAAAAGGTCAGCCCAGTAAATGTACATTAAACACCCAATTCAGTTTCAGCTGCAAACAGAAAGATAACTATAGATGTGCAGTCAGCGCCCCTCTTTAACTCTCTCTTCTTCTTGTAAGATCCTCTCTTCTTAGATTCCTTTCTTCAAAGCAGAAAAAAAAAATTATGGGTTTGGTTCAAAATTAGTTATTAACAGGAACATGGTAGAAGAAGAGAAACCAAAGCAACAGCAACACCAAAACTCAACAGAATCTTTCTCAGCAATGAAATCTAGTCTCAGACAGGCCATTGAGGTTATATCTTCTTTGATTTCTCTTTCTCATTCCAGCAAAGTTTTCACTGTTAAATGGCAACTTATTCGCAAGAAGCTAGAGGAGTTAAGTTCTGGCTTAATGGCCGTTGAAAACTGTGATTCGGGGGAAAACACAGCAGTCCTTTCTGGCTTGATTCCTTCCATTTTAGTCACTGTAAATGAGTGTTATGATCTAGCAAGAAGATGTGTGAATCTTTCTTACAGCGGCAAGCTCTTGATGCAAAGTGACCTTGATGTGATGGTCGCAAAATTTGACCGCCATGTAAAGAATCTTTCTGGGATTTACACTGCTGGGATTTTGAGTCATGGCTTCGCCATCGTGGTCTCAAGGCCCGGTCTTGGTGCTTGCAAAGATGACATGAGGTTTTACATAAGAGATTTGTTGACAAGAATGAAGATTGGTGATACAGAAATGAAAAGGCAAGCCTTGGTTAATTTATATGAAGTTTTGGCCGAAGATGAGAGGTATGGTAAACTTGCAGTGGAAGTTGGTGACATTGTTAGTGTATTAGTAGGCTTTCTTGATTCACCAGAGATGGAGATTCAAGAACAGGCTTCAAAGATTGTATCTTTAATATCTGGGTTTGATTTGTATAAGGGGGTTTTGGTAGGAGCTGGGAGTGTCGGGCCTCTGATTCGGGTTCTGGAAAATGGCAGTGATTTGGGTAAAGAAGGAGCTGCGAGGTGTCTTCAGAAACTCACTGTTAATTCAGACAATGCATGGTCAGTTTCAGCTCATGGTGGAGTAACTGCCCTGTTGAAAATTTGTTCAAGCGGTGCTTTTGGAGGAGAATTAATTGGTCTTGCTTGTGGGGTGTTGAGAAATCTTGTTGGCGTTGAAGAGATTAAGAGGTTTATGGTTGAGGAAGGTGCAATTCCAGCGTTCATCAAGCTTGCAAGATCAAGAGAAGAAATTGTGCAGATAAATTCAATAGATTTCCTTCAAAATATTGCTTCTGGGGATGAATCAGTTCATCAAATGGTGGTTAGAGAAGGAGGAATTCGAGCATTAGTACGCGTTTTGGATCCAAAATCAGCAACTCCTTCAAAAACAAGAGAAGTAACATTAAGGGCAATTGAGAATTTATGTTTTTCTTCACAGAATTGCATAAATATGTTGATGAACTATGGATTTATGGATCAGTTATATTTCTTCCTACGCAATGGTGAGGTTTCTGTCCAAGAATTGGCCCTGAAGGTGACATTCAGGCTTTGTGGCACATCAGAAGAGGCCAAAAAGGCAATGGGAGATGCTGGTTTCATGCCCGAGCTTGTCAAATTGCTTGATGCAAAGTCATATGAAGTTCGTGAAATGGCAACCGAGGCACTTTCTAGCTTGGTCTCAGTTCCTAAAAATCGAAAAAGGTTTGTTCAAGATGACAGAAACATAGGCTTTCTTCTTCAATTGCTTGATCAAGAGGAAGGCATTTCAGGTAACAAAAAGCTTTTGCTCTCGATACTAATGTCATTGACTAGCTGCAACAGTGGAAAAAGGAAAATTGCCACTTCCGGGTATGTAAAGAACATAGAGAAACTTGCTGCAGCTGAAGTTTCTGATGCCAAAAGACTTGTCAGGAAGTTGTCTACGAATAGATTTCGTAGTATGCTAAGTGGATTCTGGCGTTCTTGAATGCAACTTTTTTTTTCTCCCTTTGATTTTACTGTATATCTGCATAAGTGTTTTGCCAACTCTCATTAACATGTTTTTACAAATCTTAAACTGCCAATGTCCTCAAGCTTTCTCCTTAAGTAACAGCTTTTGAACAGCTTTTCTTTTTGTTTAGTTTGTAATCAGTAGCAAGCAATCTAATAAAAGCTGTTCTTATAGATTCCTGCAAAGATATTCTGGCATTCCTGTTTGGAATTACAGTTCTTATATTAAAAAAGGATGCAATTACAGTTATTTTAGTTAATATGCAGTTGAAATGGTTACACGATAAACTAATATAGATTGTTTGGAAGCATTCGCCATGTTTGCACATGGGAAAGGCATGTGAACAGCGGCAATCAAGCTTTTGTCATCTTCCATTTTGACAATGGCGGATATTGATAGATGAAAGTTCCTTCTCTATTTGCTTGTCATTTAGCAGCACTGTCTTATTCTTATCACAGTTTTCTTATGCTTAAAAACAGTTAATTATTTTGATTTAAGGCTAAGTGGTTAGCATGCCAGCCATCACTTTCTTGTTAGCTTGAGAGTTGAGAAAGGATTTTAGGCATGGCAATTCAGAACTGTGATTCAATTTGCTTAGGTCGATTATCGGCTGGACTGAAAGAGGCATTCGTGCCCCAGTGTTGGGGGCCTAACCATTTGTATAGTACAGAAATTTAATGGAAATTAATTGGCCAACTTGGTTTTGTTTGGCTTGTGGTTGTGGACCATGATAAGTCATCTTGATCTTTGACAGGCTGTGCTTGGAGTCATAAACCAGACCACATATGTTCCACTCACTGCTACCAAATGAATTCTGTCTTCGTGGTTCTGAAAAATGAATCTCAATTGCTTTGAGAACCTCTTGAATGAATCAAGAAACAATGGTATCCACCAGAATCCAATAGCAAAAGACTTATCTCATCTTGGGGTTTGATGGCTTTGTTAGCAAATCAGAAAAAATCAAGAATATGTCTGCTAAAGTGATTTTACAATGTCTCCATTAACAAGAGGTAATGCCACAGTGGTCCAGTCTGCAGGCAGAAGTAAATAACAGCAATGCATATTTTCTAGAGAAATGAAAAACAGAACACACCAGAGATTCTTTATAAATAAAAGATCAGAAACCAGATTGACTTGTGATTGTCAAAAGAAATAATGATAAGTTTATTCTAAGAAATGAGAACCACGCCAATATTTTAACAGGTTGAGATAGCCAGCTTTCTATCCTTTGTTTTCTGCACTAGAAATTTATTTCATGAACAAAACTAGCCCCTGCAATTCTGTTATTGTATTTGGCATTGTTGAAGATTATAGTTTAGAAGTTGTACATAAGATATTGAAGCAAACTAAATGGAATAATGAATTTCTCAACATGAATCCATTCAGTTTCTACCCATGCTCACCTACAACTTATAAATGCAGCTACATCTTTCATTTTTGTATTGATTGAGAAGCTATGGTAAGCAGTAAATATCAGAGGATCTCATAGCTCAGCTTCTTCCAAGCTTTCTATTTACTATCTGATCTTCTCTTTTTTGCTGCAACGCGTTAGGGATCGGGTAAAATATTTATTAGCATTGCGTTGAATGAAAGGAGAGCACAAGATTTCCCTTTCTGGTGCGGTAGACCACGAGTTTTTTGCTGCCTTCATCAATTACAAGCACAATTCACCCACCAATGCCTTATTTACTGGCCACACAGTTATTAGCACGAGTTCACCCACTGGTCAGTGTTAGGCCAACCTAACAAAAGCCCAAGATTTAGTTTGAGCCATTGTGTAGGTTGGGTTTAAGCTCAGGAATCCTTTATACATAGACAACAACAAGGGGATGAGGAAAAAAACTATTGGCCGGAAAGTGTTGGGTCCAAGCCTGGCTACAACCAACTTCTCAGATGAGACAAATATTGAAAACCTTCTTTAGTTTTTATGGATTGTGGCCTGTGGGCTACCAGGTTGACCCAATAGGTTAAGACACGCTTGCTTTGACTAGAGAACAAATATGAATGGAAGTTGGCAAACAAGTTTACCTTTGTGCTTGGATTAGTAGGTAAGATTGTTTTCATGAGCCTTTTTGGTGAAGAAAATGAATTCATTTCCATGTTATGAGGATTGTACAAATTGGGTTTTAAATCTTTTTTTTTTTGTTATAAGGAGATGCCAAGAGAAAACGAAGAATCGAACCTTCAATCTATTCTCTTCTTACTAATAATATGAGCTTTCCCCGATCCATTTCAATTGCAATCAATTCTGTCAGAATAGAATGTTTTTGTTGGAAAAAATATCCCTCAAACTAAACACCTACAAAAACGGAAGAAAACAAAAACAAACACAATAATTTTTAATGTGGTTTGGCCCAACCAATTTGGCCTACAACCACCTAACTAATTTAATAACCAATCAAACAATTACAATTGTGTAATTTTTAGAAGAGAAAAATTATAAACTTCTTACAAACCCAACCATGCAATTTTTAGAGAGAAAAATTGCAAACTCCTAACAAAACCCAACCATGCAATTTTTAGAGAAAAAAATTGCAAACTCCTAACAAAGATCCTAAAGCCCAACTACACCCTTTAATAGCCCAATCCCTAGCTATTCTAACAGTGTCTACAAATCTTTGAGATACTTTACAAACCAAGCCTGACATATTATTTATAAGGGGAGAGCCCTTATAACTTCTCTTATACTTTCGATGTGGGATTCAAGGCAAACCCCAACAAATCCTCCCTTGACTTGAATCTCCAAACTCCACAAACTGTTCGATAACATACAAACCGTTCTCAAATTGAAGAATAACTCCATCATCATCATCATCACCATCACCATCATCCTCATCATCTTCTTCCAATCATCATCATCAAACTCATAATGGTCATCTTCTTCCAAATCATCATCATCATCATCATCATCTTTATTTTCATCTTCATCTTCATAGCTTTTCTCCTTTCACAGGATCACGAACCTTTAGCTCAGATATCATTTGTTGGAAAGCAAAAAACAAACACAATAATTTTTAATGTGGTTTGGCCCAACCAAATTGGCCTATAAACCACCCAACCAAACTAATAATCAATCAAACAACTACAATCGTGCAATTTTTAGAAGAGAAAAATTGCAAACTCCTTACTAGCCCAACAATGCAATTTTTAGAAAGAAAAATTACAAACTCTTAACAAAGATCCCAAAGCCCAACTATACCCATTAATAGCTCAAACCTTAGCTATTTTGTCGGTGTCTACAATTCTTTGGAACGCTTTACAAACGAAGCCTAACATATTATTTATAAGGGGAGAGCTCTTATAACTTCTTTTATACTTTCGATGTGGGATTCAAGGCAAACGTGCGTTTGGATGAAGAATTTTGAAATTTTGAGGCATTTTAAAATGAAGATATTTTAAAATTCATCATTTTAAAATACTATCATTTATAATTAACTTGTTTGGATAAAAAATTTTTAGAAAGAATTTTTGAATATGAGAATTTGATTAAATAAAAAATAATTATAAAAGAAAAATAATAATATTGTATATTAGAAAAAAATATCAAATAAAATATGCAATATGGGTATCATTAGATTTGTAAAAATATATAAATATTATTAATAATATAAAAAAGATATATATTAAATTTAAATAAAATAATATGTTTTTTTGTTTTTAACTTTATATTTAATAGTGGGTCATGTCTAACAAAATAGGAAAGAGAGGAAGGAATTTTGAAAAACCACCTCTTTAGGTGGATTTTCAAAAAGGAATTTGGGCATTTTAAATTCCTTTTTGAAATCTCTCCTAAATTTTCAAATTCTTCAAAATTTTTTGTCAAACAAAAAATTTATATTTTAGACATTTAAATATCTTGATTGAAATGAATTTCCTCCTTGAAATTCCTTATCCAAACACAACCTAATAGTTTTCGTATCTTCAAAATTGGATTTGATTACTTTATTACCACATTGGAGGTATAAATCCCCAAATGCAAAATATTAGTGCAAAGCAAGCAACTTAGTTGCTTGCTCCTACATAGGAAATTTGGGGAACAAAAAATATCTAGGCTACTCCATCAGAAAAAAGAAATGTGAGTGATGGAGCACTAGTTTAATTCTCCTTTCAAAGAACCCATCGATTAAGCAAATAGCATGTCCAATGCGGGCACGGCACGAAAATGCAAGCCTTTCCTTCCTCTGTCGATTGGTGAGTGTCCGTAATAGCAGCATGTAATTCTTGACTTTGAACTGTCATATTCATCAATGCTTCAAGTCCGTAGCTGTCCTGCTTTTAATATCTCTCCTGCCCTCTTCATATATGTATGTTCATGTTTAGCTGTCATTTATTATTCTTTCAGATTAGGTTGCCAAAGAAAACATTCTCAGAATGCTGGACTGTCCTGGAATTATCTTAAGTAAGAATTATCCTGTTCTGGGCTTCATAAAATCTTTACAACTTATTGATTGGGTAGAGAATAACTCGAAAGTAGAAACTTGCAAATGAACATGGATAGAAAACAACTGTTGATCATCTAGGGAACAAAAATATAATATTTACAGACGGTATTGGCTGTCAATGTGTTGTAGACGTTCATGGTCAAATGTAGAGTACAAGGTCCCAGAGTGGTCCTTCACGTACTGGAGGAGCCAATTTCAGGATTTAACTCCATTTTTAATCCTGAACCAGGATTAAATCAAGCTAGCTAGTTTCTCTCATAAATGGGTTTAAATCGAAGAGGTGGTCCACTTCATAAATACCCAGGATTTATGTCTTCTACAGAGCGGCATGGAGTTTATTTTCTAGTCGTGTAGGGTGTGCGCGTGTGTGTGGTTTTTTTTTTCTGCTATAGATTTATGAACTGTTGGCCTAAAACTCCAAATCCAAAGATCAGTTTTGAACAACCACAGCTTTGATTCTGCCAAACTTTTTAATTTTTTTTTACAATATAGGTCTTTCGCATGAAATAAGAGAAAAGCAAGTGTTAAAATTTATATTTTAGATTTGCAGAACTCCCATACAATAAAAACAAGAATATGATCATTTGTCGAAGAAATGCTCAAATCCGTCAAACCTTTTTCATCCTTAATAGATTATGATGGGGAATATTTTTTTCTTATTCTTTTTTGTTTCTGTCAGCAATCAAAGGCCTAAAGCTATATGATTTGCAATTCTGTTTACATAAAAGATTGAAACAAAGCATATGGGTTTGTTATTTGATCCAATCCTTTCGGCAAAAACGAAAGCAACAACAAAGAAGATTTGATTTGTCTAGAATAAAGCTAGGGATGTCTCTTTCCTTGTGTAATTATCTCTTGTTACCAAAAACTTTTGTTAGTTAACGAATTATTAGTTTAATATAATTCATATTCAGAAAACGGATTAGCTTGACAAATCAGTAGCCCCTTGCTGTTTGTTTTCCCCAGAAACAAGAAACGTTGCCACCCGATACTGAATATTCACTTCACAAAAACAGTTTTTTATATAGTTTTATAAATAATTATCGGACTCCCTTTCCTTTGACAATGAGAGGAAACAATATTTAATCAATGGATGATTAAACATAAAACTAGGCATAAAATTAAATAAGAGCACTTTGTTGGCATGTTCCTTTTATCTTCCCATAAAAGCAGGTGGATTAGCACAAAAAACACCCATATATTAATCTTAATATTAGAATTAGCGTTGAAAATGACAAAGATAATAATTAATATATAATTATAATAATAAACCAATGAAGCTTTTTCATGCTGGAAGAATGTGATGCAGCGAAACCGAATTGTCTGTTTGTAGTTTGTAGAATGTGAACGTTACCAACTATGTATTTATATTATATATAATTAATTTTTTTTAGTATCTGCAAATTTGATTTTATATTTTTAAGAAGAAGTCAATGGGGATGTTTTAATCAAAAAAATGTTTAAAATTCCCTCTTTAATTATAAATTATCAAATTCCAACTAATTTTAACTCAGACGATTCACATGATTATTTAAAATATTGAATTTATTCATAGTTTAGAAGTTTAAATTCATCTGAATTCTTTTCTCAATTTGGATATAAAAAAACTGCATGATTATTGAAATTTTCAAGAAATCACGTGATCTGATATTGTTTGGCTTTGAAGGAGCATCGTTTTAATTGATTATTAAATCATCAATTCATGGCCACAAAAATTGAAGCCGAGAAAACCATGAATACCGCAGGTCGTCGTAATTATATGTACATTCAGAGCCAATTGACAGCTGAGATCATGTGAAGATAAAGACAAAAAGTCTAAGCAACTAACAACGGCTATACTTTTATTTCTAAGAGAATCCCTGCTCTTCCATGTCGTTGGTTGTCTCCGGTTAAGCCGTCTATTTATAAATTCATTAAATTTTTACTTAAATAATTATCGAATTTACAAATCATTCATCAAAAAAATTATCAGAATTCTAACTTGAATGCTTTGCTGACAACATCTTTATCATTTGTACCTACCCAATTGATTGTTTTAGCATGCTCGACTTTGAGCCGTGGCTTCCATCATTACCAGATAAGTCTAAGCTGCAACGAATATTAATTAAGACTTAAAAGACTTGTAAAACCAAATTTCAGCTCTCTCTAGCTGATTCCTTATCTCAGTGATGGCCAGGTAATACTTATCAATTAACATGCTCTTTTCCAAACCAAAGTCAATATTCGCAAAGCTTTGCATTGGGTGAAAGTGGGTTTGCTCAATTTGCTCATCTGTTTGCCAAATTGTCAACCTTATTTCAACTCTGTATTTCACCTGCTTGACAAATTGTCAATCTTATTTCAATCTCCTTCTCTTGAGATAAAGATTACAGGCACGACGGTTTTGGTGAACGCAATCTAGAACCCTCACACTTGTAATCTTTATCTCAAGAGAAAGTCATTGCGTCCACCGCCCATTCCTCTTTTTGGGCATTTTCAAATTGAATGCATTTAGTGAAGTAAGATGGTTCGGTAAGAAGAAATAAAACCTGATACTCTTAAATATAATATAAAAATGATACGAATAAAAATATGAAAATCATGCAAACTAAAAATTAATAAAAATTATTTATGAATATAATAAATACTTAAATATAAATTTTATATTTGATGTGTCACATGAATTTTGACATAATTTTTATATTTTACACAACACGAATATAATTTTATATCACACGATCATAAATTTTATATATGAATTATCAGGTAAATATTAAGATTTGAATATCATATTTATAAAATTTTTATATTTTTTATTTATAAATATAAAAAAATCAAACCTTAAACCTATTTTTTTAAAAATAGCAATAATTAAATTAAATTTGACTGTTAAATTCCCTCACTTTATAGTAAGACTACGATCATTTAAACTAATAATCAAAGTCGGTGATGGACTGATGGTTGTATTGGACTTTTTGCTTTCTAATTTCCATTTACTATTATTATTTTGGATAAAGGAAGAGTAGGTTCTAACACGCAGAAGCAAGCCTAGTAGGTGGCGGTTTCCAAAAAAAAAGGGGCGCGTAGTAGAAGAGAAGACGACGTGGAAAATCCATGTGAACGGAAGGGGGGAGTGAGAGTCTAAGTCCCTGAGTGTGAGAGACCAAACACAAATAGTTGCCAAAGACGTATGCTCATACATGGTTCACAGGGACCCACACAATCCTAAAAGTTATCGAAGATTACCGCAGAAACCTTTTGGATAAAGACTAGTCCTTATTAACAACTAAGCTAACCCATGTCACTTTGTCCCAACCAGGGTCCCCCACTTTGCACCACTTCATGTTTATGTTTGGGTCAAGCCAGCCTTATTTGAATGACCGGAAGGTCATTTCACTGATCACCCTTATTGGTTTTCATTTTTGTACCCAACCCAAGTTGTTCGAGGGAAATTGCTTTTGAGAAGTCATTCAATGGATCGTGGGGCCATGGCCATGGGGTGCGACAGGGTGTTCAGATATTTTGGCACAAGCTGCCAGTTTTGGCAATCCAATGTTTACGTCACGTTGGCTGTTTGCTTGGGGGTTGTTTTTTCGTGACTTTGATGCGTTTGAAATCTACTATTACTAAAAACAAATTAACTCCCATTTATATTTGCCAAGAAGAATGCAAAAGGGAGAAATGAGAAAACATTCACAAAGGCAACTCCACTCTATTGATAGATAAAAATTACTTTCATCATTCATCCATGAGGAAGAAGTTTTCAACGGAATTTGATTTATTTTAGAGAATCTGAACAGGAAGCCTGTTTCTTCTTTTTTCTTTTCTTTTTTTTTTTCACTTTTTTCTTTTGTTTGTTTGTCCTCTTACTCTTTAACAGAACAACTTTTGTGCTTTTAGGAAGTTTCCAAAGGGAACTTGTTTTCACTTTTGTAAAAGTAAAGTGAAAATTCCACACCCATTGTAAAAAGGACACATGCATCGTTGTATAGTATGTCACTTAAAATTTGTCAAGTTGTTAGAAAAACTAGAGCAATGATGTTAACAAGCACCAAATTAGTGAGTTAATAAGCTCTAAGTTTGAACAGATGAGTTACACTTACAAGACTATACATTCTTGAATTAAATTCTCGTGAAAGTTTCACATTCACAATCATGAATAAAATTTTATGTAACTTAGTTTTTGGTCCAAAAAAAAATGGTTTTACGATGAATTTGAATTGTTAAATTGTTCATGAGGTGAGCCTTCATTTTTCATGTTTGATTAGTTATTGCTCTAATTTTAAGATTTAATAATAATAATAATTAAATAATTAAATAATTCATTCTCTAATCCCTTGTTCTTACTAAAATCAAGACTACATGGGTGATGAATCATTTTCTAACAATTAATAATTGAAGGAATAATTCAAAATGTCTAATCGTATCCACAATATTCCTACTTTGCTGTTTTCTTCTTTTTCTCTCATGTGCTTTGTTGAGTGCTAAACTTTCTTGTTTTCTCCTCTCTTTTTTTACTTAGCACTTGAGTGCAAAGGAGAGTAAAGAATAAAGAACAGGAGAAGTATGAAATAGCCAAATATCTTACATGCAATTAATAAATTTCAAATACATTTGCATGGTCACCAAAAAAAAGTGACTCAAAGGTAGGGTAGAGAGCTGCTTCATTATTTCAAGTTTTCCAACAGGTTTGACTTTGGAGTCATCTTGCCCAAATGCATCTAGAAGTGAAATTAGGTGAACCCAAAGCATATTCCCCTCTGACACAATCCCCATTAATGTAAAGGGCTTTGAAGTCAATATTAATATGTGTTTGTCTCTGTTCTATGTACAACATGGTAAATTTAATCTACAACAATAATCATGTTTCAGAATTTGTTAGGAACATCAGGAGAAAAGATAAAGACAGTTGGAATTTTGCAGAAATAAAAAATGTAATGAGTAGAGACTTGAGATTATTTTTTTTTTAAATTTGTTATGAATGCGACTTGAACTCTTGAAGGGTTGGAAAATCAGATTAAAAGTACCCGTATTTAGAAAATAAAGATTTTTTTTTACCCTGTTGAAGTTAGATTATTGTCTAAAATACCATTCATCGTAATAATCTGATACCAGTGTGATTAATAATACAAAGGGACTGATCAAGGAAAAAAAATAATGTTGCTATTTGTGGTGAATTATAATGACAGTATGTTGCGAGCACCATTTGAGGTAATGTCCTGTTGTTTGAGAAAGGAAAAGGGAAAAGAGAATTTTCGAGCGTCCATTTACATCTATATATTTTTGAGGGAAATTCCGATTTTGTTACCATTTAAAGGTTGCGTTATATCCATTGCAATTGGTATATCAAAGTCCTTAAAATCACATACATAAATTTCTCTCTCCAACAACAATCTCTGCTAAGAATACTAAAGGTCATTTTTTGAAAAAAAAAAAAGACTCGTATTTAGATGACTAGAATATGTATATCATATTTATTTTATATCAAACACGTGTAAAATATAAAAATTATCACATTATAATTCATGTCGTAAAACACAAAATAAAGTTTTCATCTTTTTGTTTAGTTTATATAATCCGTCTTGTTATTTCTCATATTGTTTCCTATCGTTTTTGTGATATATTATCTCGCCATGTTATCATAATCATTTTAAAAAAATAAATAGCTGGGTATCTTTTATTATTTGTTTATAGGAAATTACAAGAGAGTTAAAAGATTAGAACTTTAAATTAAACTTAATCTCTTTCGAAAAAAACAATCGTTTAAGACAGGACTGAGTTATTTGAATTTTTATATTCTTCTATATCAGAAAAAGGCAGAACCAAACCTGTTCAGTTCAAAAGAAATACTACTGTATGTATGACTTCAGGGTCAGACACAACCGGAGGCAGACTGCTTCGAACAGAACAATGAACAAATCTCCTCCCAACGTCATCTCCATCCAAAATTCCCCCTTAATTCTTCAATAATTACGAAATCACCATCCCTTTCCATGGCGACTGATTTTAAAATATCATTAATTACAGCCAACATATACGAGGTACTCGTAGCTTCGAAAAAAGGAGAAGAATTTACTCGTAAGCGCAATCGTATCCGAGTATTCACATGGCTACAACTTTGCTGTAAAGGCCTTTAAACTCACGTTTTCTCCGCTCCGTGACTTTATCCGACGTGACATTATATCAAACATTATCCAAACTCGGACAAGGCAAAACATTTTAATTTGGTGTAGAGGCTTACTCTTTTGCCTACTCAGCATTCAATAGTATCTGACGTGTTCAATTTCATCTTTTTCCCAACTGTCGTTCACCGACTGCCTCTGTCTAGCACAATCTTAATTGTGGTCTGATTTTGTTACCATACATTAAAAGGACAATAAAACCTTAATTGCAAATATAAAGTTGCATTTTTTATTAGATCCGATACATAAAAATGACGACAAAATTAAAAGAAATGATTTCATGTTTAACATGTTGGTATAAATTGTAACAGAATAATTTGTGCTATATATAAGTTGATATGAAATAGATGATGATTTCGAAGTCTTGAACTTTAAAAATTTGACTTGAAAATCTTTAGAGTTCGGAAAAAAAATTTTGGTAGCTTGAACTTGGAGAGAAGGCTAAGGAGGCTTGAGGATTTTTGTAGAAGCTAGCGTCTTCATTTTTCAAATTGTCTCTCAATAATTTGGAGAAACCCTCTATTTATAGTGCTAAAGTGATAGATTTTTAAAAGAAGTTAATCGTTTTTTGATTTTATTTTTAATTATTTTAATTTAATTAGAGATAATGAATATGATTAATTTTTTTTGATAATTCCATTTTTATCTTAATCAATAAGTGATTTTTGATAAATTTATTTAACCAATTAAATATTTATTTTAATGGATCAAATTATATTAATTTTTATGCCTACATTTTGCTTTTGGTGGAAGTGACCTGATAATCTGACCCCCACGAAGTTTGAATGCTGAAGTGGTTTTGTAGCGCCATCAAACGGTGGATGTTAAAGGAGACCTAATGGCAAAGAGAACAAAAATTACACTATTTTCTTTTTTTTTTGTAAATTAAAAATATTTTTATCCTTTTTACTCATTAAGATTAATTCTGGTCGAAATTGTAATATAATTAAAATTTATTACTCCTTTTTAAAAATATATTTAATAAAAATCAAACCCAAATATTAATCTATTTTTTGTTGGAAAATAAAAAATTTATTAATCTGGCGAGTACTTCCCACGTATTAAGAAAACAAAATGTAATTATAAATTATAATTTTGAGTTTTATTGGTTAAAAATTAAGATAACGTCTTATGACAGCTCAACGTTTCTTCTTTCTCTGAGAATATTGTGAATCTTTTCTTTTATTTCTCTATATAAACACCTCCCTTGCTCTTCCAACACCTCTATCTTCTTTCGCTTGGCTTATATACACTCTAGTCTTTGAATTCCTTGATTCTTTCTTTGTGTTAATCGCCTCTTCAAATCTTAGATTTCCCTTTCTTTCCTGGTTTTTGAGTTTGTTTCTTTACAATTGAAGTAAAGGAAGATCGAAAATGCCGGCCGTAGGAGGAATTGGCCCGGGTACCGGCAGGGAGTATCCGGGAAACCTTACTCCATTCGTCACTATAACATGTATCGTTGCAGCCATGGGGGGTTTGATTTTCGGTTATGATATTGGTATTTCAGGTAATATTTCAAAGATCAAAGTACTTGTTGTTTTGTTTTGTTTTTTTCTTTGTTTGCCTACGTAGAAAATAATGTTTTTGCTGGGTTTCTGACAGGTGGAGTGACGACTATGACTCCATTTCTGCAAAAGTTCTTCCGAAAAGTGTGGGAGAAGAAGGAAGCCGATAAGTCGACGAATCAGTATTGCCAATATGATAGCCAAACGCTGACGATGTTCACATCTTCACTGTATCTGGCTGCTCTTTTGGCTTCCCTGGTAGCCTCCACCGTCACCCGTAAGCTTGGAAGGAAATTGTCCATGCTTTTTGGTGGTTTACTTTTCTTCGCCGGAGCTCTTATCAATGGCTTTGCCAAAGCTGTTTGGATGTTGATTGTTGGTAGAATGTTACTCGGTTTCGGCGTCGGATTTGCCAATCAGGTAATAACCATTATCTCTTCCAAGCTCTTGAATCTCAATCTTGTGTTTGGATTTTTTTTTCTTTTCATCTTCCCTGTTTGGATCCAGAGATTGGTCTCTTTTCGTAAATTGAGTTTTGTTTTGTTTCATTGCAAGTTGTTCGTAGAGAACAAAAAATGTGCTGTTTGAAAAGAGTGACAAAAGTTCATGTTTTATTCCTTTTGTGTTTTGGGGTTCATATTTTTTCTAGATTTTCGCTGGGTTTTGTCGTGTAACATGTCTCTTTGTCTTCCTCTTCCTTGAAACCTGACCCTTATTCTTTCAGATCTACTCTTGCGATGGTTCTGAGTTTTATCAGATCAGACAATTTCCTTGCCTTTGAAAATGACAACAAAAACATGTCTTTACAAACTCGTTTGAACCAGATATGAACCTCTGTAATATTATCCTTTTAATTTACTGCATATGTAAAACCTTATCTGGGTTTTTACCAACTTCTTTACGCTTGCATTCATGGATCTGAAAAGTCAGCAATAACTCACTATTTCGGTGATAATTATGAAATATAATAAATGAATTCCCAATAATTTTTTTTAATGAGTCATAATGAAGCTTGAAAACGGTGTTTTTGTTTTATTACGGTTTTCTTTTTCCTGGTCACACTCAGACTTGGCTTGTTTTTCCTTGCATGACATCTCCTTGGACTGTTTTTCCGCTAAAGTTTACTCTCCTTGATGCAACGGGCGTTGAATCTTGTTTTTTTTTACATGCGTGACTTCGATCTGTTGAGAAGAAATTAACTTCCGTTCTTATTCTGATTAACATTGACAACTTGACAAAGTCATGTGGTCCCCGAGAAAGATATTTTGTGCATTACTTCTGTTAATTAATTTTATTAAAATAATGGTGATTTCTGCATTATTACAGTCTGTGCCACTCTACCTCTCTGAAATGGCTCCCTACAGATATAGAGGAGCGTTGAACATTGGGTTCCAACTGTCAATAACAGTTGGCATCCTCATTGCCAACGTGCTGAACTATTTCTTTGCTAAGATCAAAGGCGGCTGGGGCTGGCGCCTGAGTTTGGGTGGTGCAATGGTGCCTGCCCTTATCATCACCGTTGGATCTCTCATCCTTCCTGATACACCAAACTCCATGATTGAACGTGGTCAGACTGAGGAAGCCAGAGAGAAGCTGAAGAGAATTCGTGGGGTTGACGATGTTGATGAGGAGTTTAGGGACCTTGTTGCTGCCAGTGATGCATCAAAGCTAGTTGAGCATCCATGGGGAAACTTATTGCAGAGGAAGTACAGGCCCCATCTGACAATGGCAATCCTAATTCCCTTCTTTCAACAACTAACCGGCATTAATGTGATTATGTTTTATGCTCCTGTGTTGTTTAACACAATCGGTTTCGGAGACGATGCTTCTCTCATGTCTGCTGTGATCACTGGCATTGTTAACGTTGCTGCAACGTTGGTTTCAATCTATGGTGTTGATAAGTGGGGAAGGAGATTCCTTTTCCTAGAGGGTGGAGTTCAAATGTTGATCTGCCAGGTACTTGATTTTTCACTACTGTCAATAACAATTCGTGCTGAAATTAATGCATGTGTTACTAAAGTTGATCTTTTGCTTCATTCAGGCTGTTGTGGCAGCTTGCATTGGTGCTAAGTTTGGAGTCAATGGGAACCCTGGTGACTTGCCCAAATGGTATGCCATTGTGGTGGTGCTTTTCATCTGCATTTACGTTGCCGGATTCGCCTGGTCTTGGGGACCCTTGGGATGGCTTGTGCCTAGTGAAATTTTCCCATTGGAAATCCGATCAGCTGCACAAAGTATCAATGTGTCTGTCAACATGATTTTCACGTTTGCAGTGGCTCAAGTCTTCTTAATCATGCTCTGCCACTTGAAATTCGGCCTCTTCATATTCTTCGCCTTCTTCGTGGTGCTGATGTCCATCTTTGTGTACTACTTCTTGCCCGAGACAAAGGGTATCCCTATTGAAGAGATGAACCGAGTATGGAAGTCACACTGGTACTGGTCCCGATTCATCGAAGACCTTGATTACCCCAATGGAGGGATGGAGATGAGCAAGGGAGGCCAGGGTCCGAAGAATGTGTAACTCAGCCTAGATTAATCACTTTGTTTTCAGATTTAGCTTTTGGTAGTAGTACATACCATTGGTTTCCAAATGTATTGGCTCAAGGTTATAAACCTCAGTGTACAAGTGTCTTGCTCTTTGTTGCAACCTGAAATTTCAATAGTTTACTGATACCAGTTTCACAGACAAAAATGATTTGGTCGGAGTACAATTGTCTCTACGATCTCTCATTTCTCCATGTTACCATAGCTAACCATATTATAATCGTTGATGCATTACTAACCCTTTTCTGAAATTTGAATGACAAACTTTGAGCAACGGAACCAAAAGAGAGGATCTCAGTGCAACAATAAAAGTTGCTTTCTATAATCTGAAAGTCATATATTCAAGCGAAAATAGTTTATCTATTAATGTAGAGAAAAATTACATACACATAATCCTCTTTGGATCCTATAATGCGGCACTTTACCTTTTCCTGTAAAGATTAGATTTTTTATCAGAAAACAAGAATGCATGCATCCAACTCTTAGGTGAAGGCTGGGCTATCTGGCAGATTCTTCTCTGAATTTTCTAATGGATTCAGATTAATTCGTAACTTAAAATGAATAGTTTGCAGGATCGATCCATTATTTAAGTGCTTTATTATTTGGTTAATGTATCTTTTGACATAGAGGGGATTTCTTGATGAAAGTTAAGAAAAAGCTGAGAACTTAAGTTACTTAACAACCTTTTAAGGGAAACATTGTTGAACCATATAACTTGTCATGATTGTCGTTTCCAGACAGGGGATTACTTTCACTGTCGCACACGATTTTGGTTGATTCTGTTAGTTAATTTCATGAGGTTTCTTTGCTACTGTTTACTCAGTTTATTGTCAATGCTGTTACAAGACGTCTAAGCTATCTGATGAAGGGTTGGTTTGGATAGCTATCTGAAGAAGGGTTGGTTTGGATAAATGGTAAGATTAATTCAGGTAAGATTGAAAATAATAAAAATACGTTTAAAGATATATATATTTTAATAAAATAATAAAAAAATTTTAAGAAAGAGCAAGAGGGTAATTTCACCTTCTTGCATTTTCGTCTTTTCTAGCCCTCTTGGCCCGCACCGGAGGCAATCTGCCTCCCAAACTCACCCTAAACCAAAGCTAAAGTATATCTTGCTTGAATATCGGGTTATCTACCTTGCCCAAAATCACACCAGAATTTTTGTTCCTTTTTTTGATTAATTAATGGATAATGGATTGTTGAGTCATTCTTCTCCCTTCGTTGATGATAATAAGGGATCTTGAATAAGAAGACAAATTTGGAAAAATGAGGCACCAAAATCACAACATTATGCATTCTAAGAAAAAGAAAAATTATCTCATACACGCCAATAAAATCTAAGAATTTTATTGAATTAATGGAGTATCAAATTAAAAAATTATCTGATTCCGAAATTTGACATTTTAACCACGTTTATAAAATAAAAAATATTATGAGATAAATTTCATATTTCTATTTCGCTTGAGTTGTTGTATTTTAATTTTCTTTAAAATTTTATGCTTTTTTGTGCTATTTAATTTAAGTAAAGCATACAATTATAAATGGTCCCATGATATAATTGCGATAGTCAAGCATATTACAATCAAGCTTGGTAGTGGGCAAATGACAAATTGATCATAATCTATAAACCCAAATGGATAGAACAATTTGATGATCAGATTTCCACAAACTTTATTCCAAGTGGAGAAATAGAATCAACAAGTTTCACATGCTTGTGGAGTGCCATTTTCTTTTTCTTTTTCCACAATGGAATAATGAGAAACTAGCACAAAAGCTTGCTGTCGGAGAACAAACGTATCGGTGAATGCATTGAAACGAAAATTAATGCAGGAATTGGCCATGGTTAAGAACACAGGAAGGCGAAGGCAAAGGCGAAAGCAAAATCTTTTGAAGAAAAGGGATGGCTGATTGTCAATTTGGTCACGGCCTTGCACTGTGGCAAAATGAGAATCGCATGACAATACCTTTATTTTTGTATTAATTTGAGCGGTAATTTGCCTTGTTTTTGCTTTTGGATAGGCTGGAAAGAAGTGGATAAGTGGAATTTTAATTTCAATGTTACTTGTCCCTCTCTATCTCTCAAATGTTTTTGTGATAAAAGATATTGGGTATCATATGCTTATGCTATCCCTTTGTTTTAAATGTTGTTGGTCCATCCTATCTTCCTTTTTAACCTTTTCTCTTGCCTTTATGCAACGGATCATGTTTTCATTTTGATTTTGCTTGATAAAAGAGATGACGATGAATAAATATGAAAAATTTGTTAATTATAAAGTAATAAAGTAATTGCAATACCCTAGTCATTGAATTATTAAAATTTTCATTTTCACATTGTCCAATCCATTTTACAAAACAAAACCGACACGTTTCTATTTATCGCAATATGCAATTCATATTCTATATTCCAATTTTTGTATTGAATTGATAATAATTATTAGTATGAAATAAAATAAGAATTCAACTAAATATGAAAAAGAATTATTCGATTTTCTTGTACATATCCAAAATTAATTTGATAATTAACAGTTACATGAAACTCAAAATGTCTTAAAGAGTTGTTATGAATGAATTATGAAAGTAGTAGATTATGAGTGTTTAAAAAAGGGGGTAAATAAGGAGTGTTCATTGGATCAAATTAGTGTTGAGTAAAAGATGATTAAGATGTATAATATAAACACACCTTCCTCCCCAAACCATCTAGATGAGGCCACTTTACCATGAAAAATGTATTTCAATATTGGTTCTATTCAATATTCCTCATCAGTGCATGTTTGAACCCAGAGAGAAACGTGCTTGTTTCCACAACTTTAGTGCAAAAAAAATCAGTAAAATGCACAAACACCCACCAAGAAATTCAATTCGTTCAGTCGCATTCAGACAATTCCAAACGAACATAAAAATGATGAGTGTAATTAAGAAGGGCAAGCGTACAACATTTTGCTCATTATGTTACCGGCTTATTGGCGGTTATACTAAAAGGAAATTTCAATACAAGCGACATGGAGAAAGTTTTACTCTCCCCTTATTCATGGAGTTTGAATCATAAGAACTTGTTTTTTCTTGTTCAGTCAGCTGCTTGGTTATGCTTTTCCAGCAATACAAAGCCATTGGCCAACAAAGAGTGAATCACAGTTGAGATTGGGGTTACTGATGCAAAGAATGCAGTGCTCAAGTTGAACATTTTTGTTACTCCAAAGCATGTGTCACCACTGGCTACGCCGAAGACCTTGTTACAACTTGGGGCGCCCTTTCTTTCCCTTTAGAACTGCATGCATTTTAATACATTTGATCAGTTTTAATACTAAACATGGATAAGAACTTTCAAACTCTGTTCTAATGATTCAGATTTTTGTTTATGAGTTGAGACTTATGCCCAATTTCTCGGCTTTCAGCCATGGAGACGATGATGACCAAGAGAGCAACGATCAAGACAAAGTTGGTGAGCATGGCAATTTCGTTGTTGGACTATGCCATTTTCGTTGTTTCTTTCCTTGTTCTTGCCTTGGCTTGTGAACTTGTTCCGCTCTTCTGTGGAGCAACTTCCTGGATTAAACTCCTATTTATAGCAAAAGTTCATCTTGGTAACATACGAAAGAGTCAATAAGCCGTGAAGTTACTGCCTAACTGGAAACAAGAGGCCGGCTTTTCTTTGTGATCTATTCTCATCCATGGCGGATTAGGCAAAGACAAAGCTATGCTAATTACTATAGAGGTCTGATAATGATATAATGACGATTAGAACGATGATAATCCGACCGAAATATGACAGAAAGCAGTCATTGATGATCATTGTTTTGGTTAAGACCTGATAAACCTTGGTAAATTAACCATCAGAAGGTATGTAACTCTCTTTAGATCGGCTGTTCTTCATAATCAAACAAAATTTTCGTTTTCTGCAATTGCCACTGAGTCTGTTTGATTTTCAAACTTAGATATATTGCTAGCAATTTCAGTATGAAGATTCTGTGTCAAAATCTATTACTTTTTCTTATCTTCTAGTGTCGCCGTGGTGGACGAATTGCCACTAGCATATATTCTTAGTTCTACAGTCAAGTAGATTAAAGTTGATAGGCTTGGGATTTGGATACAGTTGGAAAGGATTGCAACCAAAATTTACAGAATAAGGAAAGAGCTACTCAAAATAATTAAAAAAAAAAAAGAAAAAGAAAAAAGATCCATCCAAGAATTTGTTCATCAGTTTCATAGTGGAAGTATACAACATGGGTTTTACTTTTACATGCCGTGTTCTTGGCTTTGTAGTTCATATAATGATTCTCCGTAAGAATAATAATAATGACTAAATCACTGATTAGTGTTTTTGGATTCCAGGAAGTCTGCCATGGACTAGCTTTGTGTCCAGATATTCAAGTACATCACTCTTTGAAGGGACTCTTCAGTCTGATTTCTGTTATCCTCTTTGGTTTTGCCTCTGCCATAAACTCCATCATTATCTGGTGAACTAACAGTTGAAAAGTACCTTCTCTTGCTGGGTTTAACAGGTCCAAGACTGGAATTCCATTTGGAGCTACAATCTCTTTGACCTTTCGCTGCAGCTACACCAGTTGGCATGCAAACTCTACTCAAATAATCCATCTTTACTTATGCCTAGTTTCTCTGGATTTCTAACTTATCCTTGTTTCTTGCAACCCTGTGAAGAGAGAATCGGAAACCCCCCAAATATATAGAGATCAATGAAATATTATCAGTTGGCGAGGATGGTGGTTTTGAGGATCCTGTCAACATCAAAACCACATGTGGCAACCATGGTTTCTGGTTTTACCAGTGGCGGGACAATTGTTTAATCATAGATTGGAGTCGTCCAAACTCAGGATTTGCTTAGCAGTTTTCTTTTTTTATTTTCCGAGAAACACTATCAGTGAAAAGCATGGCAATCCCTGAGCAGAGTGGTAAGGAAGGGCGGCTTTCTGGCCTCATCCTATCTGCAATCTCCTGGTGCTGTAAAACCAGGTAAGAAGCGTTGGGAAGAGAACGATAAGAGGTTACAAATTACGAATGAAAGGGAAGAATGATTGGGCCGTATGGCGTTAACAAGGACAACGCCACAACGACAAGACAGTGACGTAGTAACTAAAGCCACTTTCGGTATTGGAAAGGACAAGAAACAGGAGGAACGCCAAGGCCATCCCTGGCGTCACTTGCGTGTCCTGCCAATGGAGAGCCAACGGTTTGCTACTCTGTCGACGCATGAAGTTGTGGGCGCCTTGGCCCAACCCTACCATAAAGTACAAAGAAACAGCTGAGATTTATCAGAGAAAGACAGAAGAGAACATCTTGCATCCCATATCCAAATGGCTTGTAGAATATGCTTTGAAACGCTTCTACTCAGTTTGCGATCTTTTTAGCGCATTACATCCCATGAAGAACAGTTTTATTCCCTTAGGGAGGCGACAAAATCACATTATCTACAAAGCAGATGGTAAAAAGCTGAGTTTTAACACCAATTACAGAAATTCAACTCACTTTTATACAACAAGAAAATATGAGTTTCTTGATCATTCTTCCAAGGCAACACCCTTCACGGTACATGAAAAGATTTTTGGGGTATAAGTGAAAAAGATTATATAAAATTTCAATCACTTGACAAAGCAACTGGTGAAGAGTTGCCACATTTTAAGCCGAGTCCCCTCCTTCAACCTGCTGTCGAGCAAGGTATCTTTCCCTTCGCTCCTTCTGCATGAACGAAATTGACAGTCGTGTAATGCATACCGTGAAAGTAAAACATCCTTAAGCATAATTTTCATCAGATGATTACATGAAACTTACCCATTCATCTATGACAAGTCCTTCCCCAATAATCTTTGGACCTGCATCCTCTGGAGGCTTTTTGCGTGCCTCAAGTGCAGCATCAGCATCAGCTAATTGGCGCTTCAGTTTATCCAAAGCCTTCATAAAGATATGAGGCAGAAGCCCATAAATAGTAAGGCTAACCATGCATCATTTTTTGTTTAGACATTTACTTTGTAATTGGATATTTCACATTAGTTTGCTACAATATTGATAATGCATTTCAAGCATCAAGCAGGTGGAAAGTGTTGACATGCAGATGTCTAAAAGCAGAAGCAAGTGCAAATAGAGAAGCAAATAGCTGAGGATAAGATAGTAAGATGGTAACAGAACTTACAGGACAAGGACGTGCAGGATCTAGAAAAACAACCCGAAATATTTTCTCTATCGCCACTTGATCCTTTTGCTCATCAAACTGCGAAAAACAAGCACCTATGATTAATTACACAATAAAATTACATATATTCAACCTCAAACGGAAAATAAATTCAGATAGGTAAAGAAGTAATCAATAGTATAGGTGGTAAAAGAATATTCTCAATTGTGTATCAAACAAAGGCATCCAGATAACTCCAAAAATGATTGAAAAATCATGCATGCCTCTATCAAGATGGGCCCAAAATCAGATTTGAACAAGAGATTCTCATCCCATCAACCATGACAATTGGGCATATATTGCCTTCAAAAGTCTATTTACAGTAACACCAGGACATCTTGATGACTAAAATGCAAAAAATCTGGCCCCAGAGTGCAGTAGTTTCTTTATGTTGCAGACAGTATGTATAAATCCAGAAAAGAAGAATATTGGATATAGAAGCTTGTTCCATAGTGACATTTTGTGCTTTAGATTATAAAGACTTGGAAATACAGGAAATCCTACCTAACTATAGCACTGCTTATATGCACTGTCATCCCATAAAGCTACTTCTTTGCAGAGAACTTTAAACTATTAACCATAGTACATATCATACGCATCAATAGAATTTAATTTTGTATTCATCATAAGCTCATTGTCATCTAATGTGCTCAAATTAGATGTGCTAAAATTAAAAAGTCTATTCTTTACCATCAAGATAGAAAATGAATATAATGTGAATCATATAAAAACAAAGTGTTATAGGAGAAGTTCTACGCACCAGCTCAGGAACATAGTCCATTTGACCTTTCACCTTGAGACTCATGATTTTAAACTTAACCTTGCTTTTTTGATCCATTGGTTTTTCATTGTTCTCAGGTTGCTCAACGAACTTGAAGACTAGAAAAACCATCCAAAGAAGGAAGAGAAATCCATAAGAATCTTTCAGAATATGTGAAGAATAGTGACAACATATAATAGTTCCAATGCATAATATGAACCAGAAGAAGAGGGTATGCATAAGAGTGTAAAGAAGCGATTACCCGTTGCTATGAGGCTCTCGCCTGGGGCAAGAATAGCACCAGGAGGACGCATGAAACAACTCTTTGGTGCTGTCGTTTGAAACTAAACCAACAGAAACAAAAGGAATCATTAGAAGAATCATCAAAGCAATAGTTATATCCTACATTTAGATATACTCACTTCCACTTCTATCTCTAAGTCAATAATTATAACGTAACAAATATCAACGATAACAAACACAAAAAGCAACAAAGTGAAAATAAAATGCTCCCAAGGTTTAAGGTGTACCTTGAAAGCTACATATGACTTGCTCGTGTTTTTTATCCTGACCGCGCTCCTCACCTGTTTGCCAGGTTCATCTTGGAAATACAAAACAAAGATAAACCATCAAGAATAAGCAAACTGTAATCTGAAATTAGTTATTTCAAATGGTATAGCAATCATGGCCTTTAATTCTCAATAATACAGATTTCGATGCAAGTTTCTTCGAAATAAATCAAATAAAAAAATTTCTGGACTAAGTCAATAAGTCGTTCTACCTCCTTATTTAAAGTCATTTTCATTTCGCAGTTAAAAAAAAAAAATTCTGATAATTAGTAGCAAAGAAAAAAAAAGTAAAACTACAAAATCTACTCTGCCTTATACGAGCTACTTTAATCAACAATCTTGATTCTGAGAAACCTCTACTCTTTAAAATTTGTTGACTTTACAGTCAATTTCCAGAAATAAGCATAAAAACTTTTGCTTTAGCTTTGATCAAACGAAGAAAAATTAAAAATCTGATATATTAGCTTGTTTTTTCTCAAAAAATAAAGTTCTTACATGGAAAATAGAGCTTATTAGCTGGATCGAGCTTGAGGCGACGCCGAGTCGGTAAAAGCGACTTCGCAACGGAGGAAACCGAATTGGCAGAGCCATGAGGGTTCGATCCTTCGACAGGAGGTTGACTTTGAGCGTGTAGATTCGACGCCGAGGAAGTAGACGACGTCGTACTGGAATTGTTTCCGGTTTGCCGAAACGGCAGCTTAAAAAATCCCCAAACTTTGCCATCGGACGGTGGCTTTTGCTCAGTAACCTCAGTTTCTATTGCCATCTCTCTCACAACAAGCATATGTATGGCACCGTTTTCCGCGTTACCAATTTAAAGGCAAAAAAAGAACTTTCCCCGTACTTGAATCGAGAAACTCGTGGCAAAAGGAAAGAGAGAGAACCGGATTTCAGAGCATGGATTGTACCGTATTTGACTTTAAGAATTTAAAGTCCGTTTTCCTCCTTTCTATACCTTTCTGTTCTACCTTTCCGTGTTTGATCAGCAGGGAGACGATCAATCAACCTTTAAAACGGCGCCGTCTTCCTTCAGTGTTCTTAGATGTTATTTTATTGAGCAAGATGATTTAATGCCATCTTTTAATTTTTTTGACTTAAAAACTTGAAATTCGGTTTAAATTTTAAAAAATTTATTTTTAAAATTTGAACTTGATTCGACATATTGCATAAAAAATGTACAGATGAGAAATGAGAATATTTGAATATAAGATGGATTATGTTGGAAGAATTATTATCCTCTTCATTATCAGTGGAGTTTTTTAACTCCACAAGCGAGATTTGAATGATGACATGTGTCCTTTAAAAATATTAAAAAAATAAAATTTCATAAGCAGGGTTAAGATGATGACACATGTCCCATTTTGTTTATTTTTTAAGATGATGACACTGACAATGGATAGGATAATAATCCATGTTGGAATAATTCATTACTTTAGATAACAATTGTTACACATCCATCCTAAAATTAATTGGTAATAAATGGAGGGATACAACTTGAATATAAGATCACAAGGAATTTAATATTTAACAAATGTGGGATGAAACTACTTTAACATGAATAAGTGAAAGGAGAGAATTCATGTTGACGATTTAACATAAATTCATATGTTGATTCTTATAACTTACTTTATTATTAGAGTGAAGACTCTAACAATGATGATGATAAACTCAATTCGATATAATACTTGAACATTTGAATTCGATCCTATAAGTTCAATTTATTAATTTTCAATCATTAAAAAATAAAATGATATAATGATAATCAAAATTTAAAAATTCAATTAGATTTATAAGCGAATCAAATTTTGTTAATATATGCAAATTCAGCTCGACTTTTGAATGATTCAAGCTTTTCATCTCAAAATAAACTATTCATACTCAAATAATCATTAATCCAAGTTTGAATGATTCACAAATAAATTGACTTGATTTGTCCATTTTTCTTCTTTTTCACTTTATAGTTTATTTTAAACTAAAGTTGTTTCTCATTCAATTTCCTTCTCTTTTGTATGCAGCTGCCGGAAATTAAAATAAAAAAAGAAGTCTACCTAGAGTTGACGAGGAAAAAAACGTGGCAGGTGGGATATTGATTGACGTTTGTGGATTGGATTAACGTCTTATGTAATGGGATTTTGAGTGGGATTAGTTTGATTAATGACAAATTTATTTCGTGATTAACAAACGTCACTTTGATGAAAGATTTGAGAGATAATGGCCAAGAAAATTTGGTGATAGTGGCCTCCCTACTCCTACTGAAAATCTAAAGTACGGGTATTTTCGCTGTATTTTCTTGAAGATGATTGATGTTAACAACATTTTCTTGGATTTTCCTTACCTGAAAAGTTTTTCTTTCCCTCTTCCCAAACAACCTTTGTCAACTAATAATAGTTTTATAACATTTATTCGAATCAATTTATAAACATTCACGCGTTTTTGTGCTTTGTTTATTATTCGGTATGAAACAGGAAGGTCGAAAACAAGTACTAATCAACCCATCAGTCATGGCCCAATTCTAGGCAGTGATTGGTGTTCCTGACCAATTAGGCTATGCAACAAATTAAATCTTGATTGAGGGTTTTGTTTTTTTTTTTTTTAATAAAATAGTGAGGGAGAGTGGAGCAGCAAGATTATCTCGCCTCTCAATAAAAAATTATCGAATTCTTGCACTTTGATAGGTAATATTTGTTTGGGATTAGCATGCTATCACTAAGTCAATAATTTTTTAATAAATTTTAATTGAGTTTCGAGCTTATATCAAATAGTTAATAATTACTCTTAATAGATAATATTCAATAAATCAAAATTCAAATCCAAGCACCTGAAATTCTTTTCCTATACTGTTGAGTTTGATCACAAAAATAGGATCAAAACCTCCAGCCTAAAACCTTATTAACCCATATGTGTAGTTTAAAAACTCAACAAATTATGTATTTAATAATAATCTTGTAAATCATCCATGGTTTGGATGTGGGAAACATCAAAGACGTGGACGTGATAACCATCCAATTTC
This sequence comes from Heritiera littoralis, assembly GCA_031772115.1. Lineage (NCBI taxonomy): Eukaryota > Viridiplantae > Streptophyta > Magnoliopsida > Malvales > Malvaceae > Heritiera > Heritiera littoralis. Next base: position 809,349 of record JAPDPK010000026.1, on the reverse strand, counting down.
TGCATGTGAAAACGTCTTCACAATATGACAGTAAAATATTTTGTTTCATCAATGTGAAAATCACTCACCCATTTTACAAAAGTGATAATTGTTCATCAATAGCGATTATGTTTTTAATGGAAAAATGTATATAAAACATATACAAAGTATTAGATCCTTAATATGAACATTTTCTAAAGAACAACACCTTTTTGTGATTTTACTTCAGAAAATCAAGTATGCAAAAAACAAAATCTCGTCGATGCTCGAATTTATCAAATTTAATGACTGAAAGTTAGTATTCAATCTCGCATTTTGATATATTATGCGATGTTGATGATATTAGTACATTTAAATAGATCAATCAAGATTCTTACAAATCCTGAAAACAGAAGTTCAAATTGAGAATTTGGAGTCATCCCATTGGGGGATAGCAGAATCTATATTCTGTTCTCTTTTCAATTTATCCTTCACAAACCAGTCACATGCCCTTCCAGCATTCAACTCCTGGATTGAACATCCTTCTTGCTATGATATCACTCCTAGTAGATTTAAAGATGATACCTGGAAACAACTCATAATTTGTTAAGCCAAGTCTTCAAACAAGCACAAAACATCACTGTATACTGTTTCATCATGTAATCATATGGCATGAAAGGGCTTAAATTGGTTTAGATCATTGATTGCATCTTAAGCCTAAACGACAAAATACTTGAGAGGAATACCGTTAATCGACATAGGAATCTCTCATGAGTGCTTAATCCTAAGATTTCGACCGTTATTAGCGATGGTGTTTGATAAAGGGTTACAGAAGGTAAGTGTAAATTCGTACTTTCTTTTTATGGTTTCAAACAAAAGAAGATCACAAGAAGAATTATCCCGTAATTGGAGCCTCAATATTAGGGAAGATGGGATGTCGGTGAGACGCAAAGAGGTTATCAATAATCACTGGTTTGAATCATTTGAACCCTTATGGGAGCATGGCATTATCCGAGCCAAGCCTGTTCTCTAGAGTCTAGACTTCAGATAAATGGGTTCTGGATGCCTGGGAAACTAGCAATAAGCCTGGAGTTGGACAGGCCTAAAGCCCAGGTCCTGTCTTGATTGAATTTAAGTAAACCCAAGCAAATGTAACCAAAAAAGCCCAATCAATGTCACTTAGTGATTTGTTTTTTTAAATCTAACTGATAGGGAAGGCCGAGAGGAGTACTTGAATAAATTTGAATCCTATGAGATTAAGAATTTAATACTCAACTAACAGATCACATGATTATTGATAATAAAAATCTTAAATAATGCAGAAGATGTTAATTAAGTATGGCTATAGTCATAATCTTTAAAAGAGATTAAAAAACTCAATTAAATACAGTAGTATAAGATAGAATAATATTATTATTATCGTTTATTATAAATATGTATATATAGTATTCTGAATGATTATTGATTTTTTAATAAAACACTCTTCTACTCATAAAAATTTACCTTCATTAAACAAAAGTATTTTCTTTTTACTCATTAATTAAAGTATTATTAGTAATATAGCGAGGGCACCCAGCAACAAAAAAAGAAAGTATTATTAGTAAAATATACTTTATGAAAATATATATCAAAGATAAAGTCTGTCAAATGCCTAATAATTAACTGTTGAAATCAAACTTGAACTTGTCTCAAGATCATGCATGAATGATGCCATTTCTAACAATTACTAATTTCTTGTTCGCCAAGTGAAGAATTTTTACGATCTTAATACTCAGTTAACTTAAAGGAAAGTAGGTATACATAGAACCATGATGGATTTACTTGTCGAGCTTGAAAATCTGCACTCGCTGCATATTTGTTACACGTAATCGAGTAAAAAGATATGTAGACTTTCAGAATTTTTTACAATTTCGCTTTAGTTTTAGTTCGATCTTCTTCAGAAGCTCCGTGGAAACATGAGAATGATCCTCAGCTAGGACCCCAGCAACTCAAGTACATAACAATCCTAAGAGACTCTTCTGCCTGCTTGACCCTCTCGTTCTGGGCAGTCTTGAAAGCCCCGGAGTCGACTGCCCTGGAGAAACGCCTTGCTTGCTTGGACGAAGAAGAAGAGGAGGCAGAATCTTTGAGAGATCTTAGATTGGATTCGCAATTCGATGCCTGGTCTTTCATCCCCAGCATCACCCTCACCGCCGCCTGGTAAATCACCCTGCTCGCGAACCTCAAGCTTATAAACAAACACTACAGTCCTAAACAGTTTTCTGATGAAAATCACAATGAAAGATCGTTGTCTAAGAAGACTGAAGTATTTGAAGAACCTTGGCTAGGTGGCTCGGTGTATATATAGCGAGAGAAAAGCTTGCATCCGACGCTGTTTACCAAATCAACCGGCTGTGGTGAGTTGAATCAACCGCTTTAATCAGCAGAAAAAGCCAGGAAAACGAGGCACGGGGCCCTGATCCTGTTGATGGGTTGATGACGCGTCTGAATTTTATTAGAACAAAACATGAAGATTGGAGATAGGAGGATGAGAAGACAACCCGATGCATACGTTCGATTTGGGAAGCTTGTCATGCGGGTTGATGACGCGTCTGAATTTTATTAGAACAAAACATGAAGATTGGAGATAGGAGGATGAGAAGACAACCCGATGCATACATTTGATTTGGGAAGCTTGTCATGCGGGTTTTGTTCGCTTTCGGATAATTTAAGATTCTGGGTAAGATATTTTCTTCTGATGATGCCAACGACAAAAAAATTATTTTTTGGTTTAGTAAAGGATACGTAAAAGAAAATGTAAACTACCTAAACTACTGGGAATTTGCTGCTAAATTAGATCGTGAGTGGAGGCTTTTGTTGTAGCCAAAGAAAAAAAAGAGTGGAGGCTTCTGTTCTTCAATTGATTGTTTATGAAAATGAGAGTAGATAAAAAGCCAAAAATTACTACTATTTAAATGTATAATAATTAAAGAAGTACAGCATTATTTAGTGCTTAGCTTAGCTGGCCAGTCTTTTCTTAATCATGAATAACCTAACATGTTTAATTAAATGGTGATATTGTTAATCAAATTGAGTTGGGTTTTGAGTTTTTAATAATACCAATGGATTTGACACGATTCGATGATGACATTTTTGGAACTGACAAAAATGCTTTGATCATTGAAATAAAAATATTAGGTTGTCATAAAAACAAAATCAAAAGACTTTGAAATTTTCATTTTGAAACGTATTCCAACATTTGTATTAATGATCTCTATTCAAAAACAAAGAAGAGACAATATCTCCAAAACAAAAATTACAATTCTATGCGGATGCATCAAGATTACTTCCAAATATAACTAAGTTATATGAAGGTCAAGTATGTACAAAAGACTTTAAACCAAAGCCTTATGCTTCTGTGTTCATTGAGGCTCTTGTCTCTATTTTTTTTTGAATATAATAGTCTAAAAAAATTTGATCTAATGAGAATTTAAATATAAAATTTTTCGTTATAAATCATCTTTGTTCAAAAATAAAAAATACGCACCTCTTTTTTTTTTGAGTTTGTATATGATGCACTGATAGTGTATAGTTTTTATATACTGTCAATGCATCAGAGGTCGACACCTCATTAATAGGTCCTTATGGATAAATTAAAAAAATTTATTTATATTTGCATATAAGGACCTATTGATCAGGTGTAAACCTCTTGTGTATTGACAGTGTATAAAAACTATATACTGTCAGTACATCATATATAATTTTTTTTTTCGGTGTTTTGGTTAGTCCTGATATTTAAACCCAATAGTCAAAGTGCTTTGAGAGTCAATCAATCTCAAAAAATATCATCAACAGGGGCATCTCTGATTAGAGTGGAATAGTAAAAGAATATTTAATAAAAGTATATGGTAACGAAATTGCACATGATGGAAATATTAATGATAAAACTGACTTGGAAAAGACTTTTATCCAAAGCTTCTAAATTATGAGAAGCCCAAACAAGAGAAACCCGTGGCCTGGTCCAATTTCACCAGGACCATTTCAAGGCCCACTTTATCTAATTGTCCACCCAGCCCAACCCAACCCAACCCAACCAGTTCCCATACGTGTGGCAATGCAACCGAAGAACCGTTGAAACCATTTCCGTTTTGCATCCACTCAGCACCCACCAATTACCAAACCAACTAATCACTTTCCCCGCCGTTAATTTCACTTCAACAACCCCATGATTCCCGCCATGGATCTTCACCTCCTCCGCTCTTCTCCCGGGTCCTCCGCCGTCGGATTCTTCCTTCGTCGTCCTTCCTTTACAGCTCTCCGCAGACGATTCTTCACAGTAAGGTCTCTCTTTGTTCACCTAAGTCCACACTATAAAGTTTCAGTTTTTACTTTTAATTTCATGTCGGGAAAAACTTTCAGTTCGAGTCTTCCTTTTCCAAATGAGAAAGTCAAGTACCACAAAGAACTTGAAGCCGCCGTGGAGGTCGTGGCCAGAGCTTGTCGTCTTTGCGTTGACGTAAATCCACCTTTTATTCTTTAGGCAATGCTTGCATTTTAAGATTCATTTTTTATTATGATTAGTTATTTAATTTTGTGATTAAAGGTGCAAAGGTCTCTATTCTCTGATGAAGGGCGGGTTCTCGAAAAGAATGACCGAACGCCGGTCACAGTGGCAGATTTTGGAGTCCAGGCTCTTGTTTGTTTAGGTAATTTCCATTAACGCCATGATGTTTATAACAATTTTTATTTAGTGTTTATATATATATATATTGCATATTACTAGGATTGATGAAAAAAAGTTTGAAGTTTGGAATAGAATTGGGTTTATTGTAATAAGCTAATGTGACATTCACCTTGAGAGTAGGCTTCATAGTTCATTCCTATTTTCCAATGAAAAATATATGATTTATGCTGTAGCAAGAGATATGTATTACAATTGACAAATTAAAATGTGCTTATTGACGTTGTTGAAACTCCGATTGCATTTCTTCTTTGCTTTTGGTGATAGAGTTGAGTAACTTGTTCCCTTCTATTCCCTTGGTGGCGGAGGAGGACTCTGGCTTTTTATGTTCGAACAATCTGGTGGATCCTGTGGTTAGTGCAGTTTCTGATAAAATAAGCTTTGATGAAGAATCATTGTCACATGCTGATGTGCTGGAAGCAATTGACAGAGGAGGGAAGAATGCTTTTGTTTTTGGAAAAAAACCAGCCACATATTGGGTATTACTACAATCTACATAACCTTATCTGTGAATTCCGGTTATTTTTGCTGATGAAAAAGAAAAAAAATAGTTCGAGGTAGCTTGGGTCATGCCTGTATATGTTCTTCATTAACATGGTTAAGTTTACAACTTGATGCAGATACTGGATCCAATTGATGGCACACGAGGGTTTTTAAAAGGAAGGCAGGCCTTGTATGTGGTATGGCTTGCTTTCTGCTTAAATCACCTAATCGTTTCATTTGAAACATTGTCTTAGTGCCATGAAATATCTTGTAAATTTAGTACCTCTAGCATTGAAAAAGAAACTGCCTTATTTATTTAACAAATCTTACTGATATGGTACAGGATTTAAGATAATTAAGAATATTCTGTCATAACGGATTGATGCATCACATTCAAATGAAACATATGGTAATATGCTTGCTTAAAGATTCTAAAATATGTTCAATCATAAGTCAAACATTTATTATTCTTGTTTCGTTTTTTCAATAAAATTTAACATTTGTGAAGTTCTTTGTATAATTTTGATAATTGCACAGGTGGTATAAAGTAGAAAGGCTGTTCTTAAATAAATGCATTTTTTTTATCAGCTTTTAGTACTGGTCCGCCATTGATATAAGCACAATCTTTCTTTGTCACCTTCTTGGCTGAGGGCATATCTTGAATTTTCAGGTAGGTTTGTCCCTTGTAGTTGAAGGAGAGATTGTTGTAGGTGTCATGGGCTGCCCTAACTGGGTTGTAGATAGTTCTACCACTGACGTTGAAGGTTATAAAAACAGTTCATCTGGTTTGGGGATCATTATGGTTGCTCATGTTGGCTGTGGAACATGGACAAAGAGGTTAAAGGATATACTTGATAGCTCAACCAAAATCTCATCTGATTGGACCAGATGCTTTGTTGATGGTCGTTGCTTGGTACCCAAAGCCCGCTTCTGTATTCCGGAGAGTCAAAAATGGGAGTCATTGCCATTATCGGTTTTGTACAAAGCAAGAATTGATGATGATGATATTCGGGATAACGAAATTCATCTTTTGCCCACATGCTGCGGAAGGTTTGGTGTTTTCCCATGGCTATTACAATGTTTTCCTACTTTTATGATTCTCCACTGAGCTTTCACTTCCATGGAATCTGTAGCACAATAGTCTTTTTCTGTCGTTTAGTTCTTTTCTTGGTGTTAAGATTTCTACATTAACGGTATTTTATTGCAAGTGCATATTATTCATCTCCTACTTGTTTGCAGTTTATGCAAGTATTTAATGGTGGCTTCAGGTCGGGCATCTATTTTCATTCTTAGAGCAAGATCTCAAACTGTTATCAAGGTATAATCTTGGTTAATAGTTAATTGAACACAGAAGTTCAGTAGCAATGGTTAATTTATTTTCTCCTTGATTATATAGGCTTGGGATCATGCTGTTGGTATGATATGTGTACATGAAGCTGGAGGAAAGGTAACTGTTACACTGCACATGCGAGAGAAAAGTTTTCTTCAAAGAGGAGACATTTTTCTAGTATTGATCATTGTGGAAGACATTTTCTAATACCTTCTTCATTGCTTGTTCTGAATGGAGCCAATAGCATGAAGAGGGAAAATAAAAATAAAATAAAATAAAAAACATGCATCTATATGACATTGTTAATCTCGTATGAAATATGTCATAAAATCTTTCTGTTACTGAAGAATAAAAGGCATTGATTTTGATATCCTCGTTTTGTTTGGAGACCACTTCTCTCATTTGTCCTACCTTATCTTCTTTTTGATCAATTTAGTTTATATCCAGTTCCATGTTTCCAGCATCTTGGTATTTCATACTTGTACTTCTAAATTCAAATGATTATATTGTCATTTGCTAACATAGTACAATAAATTGAAACTATCAATTCAGGTGACGGACTGGAAAGGAAGTGAACTCAATCTTGCTGCAGATCAAGTTGAACGGAGGGTCATATACCCTGCAGGCGGGATTCTTGTGAGTAATGGCAACATCCATAATCAGATACTGGAGATGATATCTTCCAATTCAACAGTTGTTTGACACAGTACTATCATTATTCCTATTCTATTGTTCGATTATTTGACTACCATTGATCGGGTTTCAGTAGATCACCTTACACAAAATGAACATTCAGTTCCATTCACAGGAATAAATTGAAAAATGAAATTATTTGATTGCCATTAAATTGTCAAAAGAAGGAACTTCTTCCAGGCAAGTGTAATGCATAACTATTGCTGATGCTCATGTAGGCATCTTATCAGAGAGTTGGCTTGTGGGATACTTCATAATCATAGGAAAGAGCAATGGTATCTGTCCCATTTTATATATTTGTGAACTCTCTAAAGTTGCGTTGAAATGAGTGTGTTGGGCAATGTTTGCTTTCCATGTTTCATTGATCAGCGAATCTTGTTTTTCGGTTTCCTTTTCCTTGGTCTGTGGATGCATTGACAATTCAACCTATCTAATAACAATGCTTGAATTGAGATTACCTATTTGTTTGCTGGCATATGTAATGACTCTGTAAATAATTAAGCTTCCTACCGGCCAATGCGTGGCTGCGGGCCACCATTCATGAATGAAGTGGCTGCAGAATGTGTTATGAAATTCGTTTTTAACAAATGTAACCCTGATATCTCAACCGCCCATCTAAACTGATATAGTTACAAGAATTTGTTTTTGGTTGAACCGTAAGCTTGGGAAATTTCTTGTAATTTTCCAAGTTCTTTTTTTTTTCTTTAGTCAAACCACATTATACAACGGGATTCAACCGTACGAAAAAAAGAGATAACCAGGCTTACCTGTCGAAATTGTGTTTGATCAGAGTCACGAAAAAGCCTAGCTAGCTGTAGCAACTAATTTTTTATATATATATATATATCATTAATTTCACCTTGGCTACAAACCAATCTGTTCTTAACACGTTTACAGCTCGTGAATGTGGGTTCATCCGATTATATATCATCATCGTCATCATCACTCGAATTTTTCAGCTAGCCATACGTGTCCTAGGGTGCTTGCCTTCAACGCTGATCATCTTTCTTTTTTCACCATTTATTGTTGAGAAAGTTGCCAGGCCTCTCTAGTACCAAGGCCCCAGCTGTTAATTTGTACTTCTCTGCAGATATTAATTAGACAAATATGTATACGCACATTTTCTCATCAGCTTTGATCAACTAAATTAAATAATAATAAATTACGTACGTAAAATTCTATTTAAAATGAAATTCTTCCATGGTTAAATTATACAAATACTAATTTTATCCACAAATACATTAGATCTCGCACCTAGAAATAGTTAGCATTATTTCGTTTACTTTTTTTCTCTGCAAAAATAAAAAATGAACACGTTTGCATACATGGAGTTCTTCTGGAAAACCCGTGCACAAGCAAGCCCTGGATTTTGTACAAGTAATTACCCTATCAAGCATATTCTCCATTTATTCATTAATAATATGCATTTGACTTTAATGTCTCCATGACAGCAAGCACGGAGACATTAATCTACGATTATGCTTCTTTTTTATGTTAATCATTTTGAATCAGCAAAGGCTTAATTACTTAGCTTTTAACAAGATCTATATATAGTAAATTTTTTCTCTTGGTCGTACGGAATTTCTTAAAACTATTATAAAACAAGGTAAGAAGGACAAACAAGCAAGCTAAAGATTGGATAAACACTATAATCTTACTTGATGAATTAAATATTATTTGACCAGCTACGTAATTAACCTTATATTACGTTTTAATTATACAAATTTATTGGATAAAGCCAACCCCAAAATGAATAGTGTTTTAACGGGAATTCACTTTTACAATTTTTATATGATTAAATAATTAAAAAATATTATTAAATTAATAGAGAATGATTAAAAATTGTGAGCAAGTGACTGGCTTGGAAACACCTTTTTGCTTTGATCGTGTCCAAATAAAATAATAATGATAAATTCAAATATATACTTACTATAATTAGAAGTGATTTTAGTCTTTGTTTATATTTATTAAAAAACAACTCTTCTTTATACTGAAAAATCACATATATTTAAAAGATAAATATCTTATACACGATTAATAAAAATTTTTGATTTCACAAATATAATTAAAATAATTACAAATATTTTATTTTATTTATTTTTTAATTTTTTAATATTTTTAAAATATATATAATATAATTCTAATTTTGTTTATAAAATAAAAAATATTTCACTAATAACATATTAGATATTAATCCAAACTTACATATATATGTACTTGCGTAAAATTCCCATATTTACGTAAGGGAATGAAGGACTTGCTCTTCGTTGTTTGGAGAGCAGACATCAGAACGTGGGATGATGTAACGCGGCAGCCGTACGATGGATTGCTGAACCAGCTAATTTCCACTGTATGGTCCCCGCTTTAGAAATCTAGCGTCTCATATTCTAACACTTGTAAGTTAGAGTACTAAAATGATTATATACACCCAAAGACTTGAGAAAGAAGGGTTGGTACATGAGATATCGTGACGCATGCAGCATGCAAATATAGAGTATTGTTTTTAATAATTTTATTCATAAATTGTAATTTAATTGACAAGGTAAATTAAATTTGTGAAAAATATCTTAGTATTTGACTTTCATTAAATATATTTTCAAGAGGAGTAAGAAATTTTAAATGTGCAAAATAATTGTGAAGAAATCTTAAGTAAGATTAATTTCATATCGTTAAAAAAGATGAAGATACTTGTGGTTTATATAAAAAATATTTTTAATAATTTTTTTTCATAATTAGGTAAAAGCCACAATTTTATTTTTACAAAAAATAATTTCTGATCAAATTTGATAATATACACAGTGTGATGTAGCTGAGCCCACTAAACTTATAATTTAATTAAAAATTCAGTGTCATTTAGTCATAATCTTCTCAATAACTTCATTGAAAAGAAGTAGTTTTCAGGATGAAATGGCGTCGACCCATTTTAAACTTTCCCTTGTTAGTTCTGAGTTTAGACTTCAAAGTTGCTTTGAAACTTGATAAAGTCCTTTATTTTTTTTTTTCCATTTTTTTCTTTTTTTTCTTTTATCATCTGTCTTACTAACACAGATTTCCTGCTTTCATGTTTGACTCAAAGAAATTCAAGAAAAAAGGTTCTTTCCATGGCTTTTACAACTATGACTTATTCAAAACAAGAATTTATGGCCGGCTTAAAGGCTGTGGGGGCCGGGAGAAAATAGGCACAAAGCAACAAATCATGATTGTGTCTCTAACATGGTTGGAAAAAGCATTGATGTTATCCAATATGGTTTGAAAGTTAACCCTTCTTTTTCTTCTTGGTACTTGTTAAAGGAGAGTTGAATTCTATTCTATCCACAAAAAGAATCATGGCAATTAAGCATATGATTGGTTAATTTACTTTCTTGACTTCGAGCTGCCACATGACAGTATGAACTATGATCGATCTGTCGAAGATAATATCGAAATGTGGTTGGTATATATGCGGACGGAGTGGCTGTGACTGTCTGGCCAGGTTTTGGAACTCGACCAGGAACGTGAACGAGAGGCTTGGAAACTACTTCTAGCTAGATAGGAAGTAAGGACAAATTATTCAAAGGTTTTTACATCAGTTGATCATGAGTTAGTTTAAATAGATGGTGAAATTGATTCTGACGAGATTAAAAATAATAAAAAAATACTTATAAATATATCTTTTCAATAAAATAATTTAAAAAAATTATAAAATAAGGATAAGGGGTAATTTTACCCCTTTAATTTTTGTCATTTTGCTTGTTGACTGGTCCGCATTGGGACCAATCAACCATCCAAATTGAGCTCACATCGCCATCACAATCTCGTTCATAACGAGGTTGGGAAATCTTAAACATAAATGGTGATATAATACATAAATAACACAAAAAAAATGATACAAAAGAGCAACATAAATTAAAATTTAATAAAAATTGTACATAAATAAAAGATAAAAATAAAAAAAATTATGTTTAACGTATCAAAATAAATTTTAATTATATCATATAAATAAGATTTTAGATGACATACACATTCCCAAATTGTAAGTTTTCTCTTAGCTTATCATTGAAGCAAGTAAGAAAGCAACCCCTTCAATAATAATTGCTCGGACGGCGATTTTGCACTAGTCAACGAAGTTGAGTTTCTGACGTTTTGCTGACAGCAAACCACATATTTCAAAATGTGGCAGAGAAACAATTCTAGGAGACAAAGAATGACGACTTACATATCTCATTGCGGCAATGATAAAAGTTCAAACACTAGTTTACTGTATATTTTTGTTTTGCATTGTATATATACTTTCCCATGATTAATTAATTTAAGTTTACAAGTTATTCCCAAACGATGATTTGGTTTTCCTTTGTAGAACCTTTCAAGACCAAAAGATCAAGTAACGTGTCTTAGGGTTCTTTCCAATTTCTTATAAATTGACAATTGTTTGCTCTCAATTGTAGATTGTAAACCCCCCCTAGCTGTCCTCTGTCTGGCCTAGTAGAACTGTTGAAAGGGTTTTCATGATCATTGCTGAAGTATAGACAATGGAGAAGCATGTATTTTCTCCATTCGAGTAATTGAGTGTTGACGAAATCAGCAATCTGTCTATGAATTTATCAAGGATAAAATAATTAAAAAACAAGCTCGAATGAAAAATCAAACTTAGGGTGGACTAAAACCATACATAAATGCTGGAAGTCGTCGTGATGTAAGGGTACTGTCGCATTTTTCCTTGTGCTAACATTGTTTTTCTATATGGGTTGAGTATTTAGCTCAAAATACTCCAACTTCATGAAAACCCCATGAAATATGAAGCTCTTGCAGTTAAGTTTTATTATTTATATTCATGTTTAATCGAATCAATGTAAAAGAAATGAAAGAAATTTGAATTATATTAGATAATATATATTCAAGGAAACCCTTTTTCAATCCTCTCCATGCATAATACAATAAATGTTCATATGTTTCGGCAAGCATCGATCGTACAAGAAGGGGAAATGATTGCATTACCCTCATGAAAAGAGGATTGTACGAAACAGTTACACCAGTCAGCATATATCACTTCCATTTAAATTATGACACGTAATCACATTGTTGAAAAAAATCAATGATTTATTATCAGAATCATTAATGAGTCTCTTAAAATAAATATTTATCATTTAATTATCACATATGATATGTTATAAATTATTGACTTTTTTCAACAATATGATTACGTGGCAAGATTTGAATGGAAGTGATATATGCTGATGTGGAGTAATTATTTCATATAATCCTCTCTCTATCCTCATGTGCAGGTAATAGAGTTGGTCCAGCAATGCTGCTTCCATGGGTAAAACAGTCTTTTGGTTGCACTCGGAGGATCCAGCTTTGGCCTAAGTCAAGGCTAATCTTGGCAAAAGAATGCAGCCGCTGCCATGCAAATGAAAAGAAAAGAGGGGGAGCACGTGGCTGTTTCATGTTGGTGACAGCTAATGTTAATCAGAAAGTAAGGAGTGACACTCTCAGCCGGGAAAGCGATGGGCGAAAATCACAATAACAAGGAGATTTTAGAGGTTAATCGATATTTAATTCTTAAATTCGGTAGATTTTGCAAATCCAAACCCCAAAAGAAAGAGATTTGGTGGATTCACATTTTTTCTCCAGAGGATGAGGACACGTCGCCTTGGTGATAAACAGAGGACGGTACCGAATCCTTTTGACTTAGCTTTTGGTTTCTTACCCTTCGCTTCTCGCTATTTATACAGGTATATCTGCCTACGGACCCTATGTCTCTTTGCTGCATCATTTCATTTCCCTCTCTTCTCTTCTATTCTCTCAGCCTCTCTCGAGTCTCGAGTAGATCAGTCTAAGCAAAAGCTAACTACCATTACGAAAACCAGAAGGCAAAGCATGGGAAGAGCACCTTGCTGTGAAAAAAATGGGCTGAAGAAAGGGCCATGGACGCCGGAAGAGGATCAGAAGTTGATTGATTATATTCAGACACATGGCTACGGAAATTGGAGGACACTGCCAAAGAATGCTGGTAATCAAGCATTACCTTCTATATTTAGTTTTCTTAGTTGGAAAAGTCTTCTGTCATTATTACTTAGTCTCTGGTCTACACTCTACACTGCATTCACTGCATGCATGGAAGAAAATTTTTGCACTTGTTATAGACTTTCTGCTAATGAGTTTTTACCTTTTTCCTTGTTAACAAACAGGGCTGCAAAGATGTGGAAAGAGTTGCCGTCTTCGATGGACAAATTACTTGAGGCCTGATATCAAGAGAGGAAGATTTTCTTTTGAAGAAGAAGAGACGATAATTCAACTACACAGTATAATGGGCAACAAGTATGCTCTTTTCCTGTTTTCCATCTTCGTCTGCTCTTTTTAGTTCTATTTTTCTTCTGTTTCACAGTTGTTTTGCTAATGTTTTGAATATTATATAGGTGGTCTGCCATTGCTGCTCGGTTGCCGGGAAGAACAGACAATGAAATAAAGAACTATTGGAACACTCACGTTAGAAAGAGGCTTCTTCGAATGGGAATTGATCCAGTAACACATAATCCTCGACTGGATCTTCTTGATCTCTCCTCAATCCTAAGCTCATCTCTCTACAATCAATCTCAAATGAACATGTCAAGGTTGTTCGGAGTTCAATCCTTTAATCCCGAGCTTCTCAGGCTAGCCACTTCTTTCATGTCATCTCAACGTGAAAACCAAAACCAAAACGAAAACCAGAATTTCTTTCTTCAAAATGTTGAAGAAAACCAACTTTGCAGTTCCCAAATCCAAAACCAATACCTACCATTAATGCAATCCAACCATCTAGCAACGCAAGTCCAAGAAATCCCAACTTGCACCTCGTTGAATACTCCTTGTAGTATTCCATTTTCTAACGAAGCACAACTCATGAACCCCAATGGGGACCAATTTCCATCAAATCTCACCGACTTAAGTGACTGGCAAGGCAATGCGATGCCTTCAAATTTGACTGAAGATTACGTGCCGCTACCGCTAAACTATCACTATTACGGCGCTGATCAAACCGTCATGGACCCTTCATCCGAAACCTCAAATTTCCATTCCAACAACAGCAACCAGAGCTTCAGCTTCGCCTCAGTTCTATCGACGCCATCATCAAGCCCAACTCCATTGAATTCAAATTCAACATACTTCAACGGCAGCAGCACTGAAGACGAAAGAGAAAGCTATTGCAGCAACATTTTGAAGTTTGCAATCCCAGATATTTTGTATGTTAATGAATTCACATGTTGATACGTGTAAAACTTTCTACTAATATTTAATTTGTTGAAATTTTCTTAAGCTTACCGTATTAGGAAGCAAGATCATACCTTTTCTCCTTTTTCTTTTTTTAAATCTTTTTATATAAGGGGCAGTTTCCATTTTTGATATGCATGTCACAACAATGATTTTCTGCTTCACTTATTTTCCATTTGTATCTTATCATCATATATCTAAATTAGAAATTAGATCTTAGCTATATATGATAGCATATATATATTTATTCGAATCATGTTAAATTGACAAACAAATGTCTCTTTCCCAAAACATATAAAAACAAAAAATAAAAATATTGAATCAAATCATACATTAATGGCTTTGTTCACAAGAGTTTTGACACTCTCAATAAATAAAGCAAACATCATTTTAGCCCTTCCAGTGTCAATTAAATATGATCATAAACAATCATAAGAAAAGATCATGGGCTCGAAGCTCCGGACAGGAAGTCAAATTCCGGCGGGCTTCCCGGCTATGAGAGCATGGGATGTCGTGAATTCAACACGTGTCCGTGCCACCTGTCAGGTAAACTGTCTTTTCAGATCGTGATAAAGTAAATAAATTTGCATGGGGGTGTATTATGGAAATGGCGGGGTTCGACCTAAATAAACAAAAAAGGAAAGGGCGCGTGTCGATCTACTAGCTGAGTCCAAATAAGTGGGACCAACTTAAAAGGGCGGGCTTGCTTTTATTGAAAACATGGCGGGGCTCTTGTGCTGTTTCTTGTCTCTTTATTATCTCTCTTACGCCATTGATAAGCTTCAACTTCAGCGTCAAACTTTCGAACCAAAAAAAAAAAAACTTCAGTGTCAAAACAAAGAACCTAATGTTTAGTCACGGCAGCATTTGAGGGGCACGTGGACTCAATCATGCAAAGGTGGGTCCCAAAAGCAGCTGTTTTTCGTCATTTTGAAGCTTCGAGACTTACCGGTTAACCGGGTAACCCCACTACTTGTGGGGGCTTTATGCAATGATCATGCTTAATCAATAATTTCAGATAAGTCCATGGTTATGTTAATCATTGAAGTATTTGTAAGGACATGTAGTGAAGAAGCTTTACCCACAAGCCAAACTAATCCTCGCGGAGCAAAGTCAATGCCACGATAGCTCAATAAAACTGGATGTAGAGAATGGCATGTCCGGCGGAAGAGGGTAGGCGGCGCATCGTCAGTCTGGAATGTGTTCTCCGTACATGCGTCTCTTGGCTAAGAGGGAAAGCTAGCTAGCTCTTGAACGCATAACACTTTCTTTTTTCTTCTATTGAAACTCTTTTGTATCCTTTCAAGTTTCAAAAAGAAAAAGTTTCAACCTAACCATAAGCTTTTCCTTCCACTTTCTAGTTATTGATGGAGTTTGCAGATACGGATAGAATTCTGAACTTGTACTATTTTCTTGTTGATCGATCATATTGTTGGAACGTGGTGAGCACTTATTTAATTTCTCAAAAAATAAAGAAGCGAAGAGAGAGTTTTTTGAAACGAAGAACTTATATTTTTGAATTTGACTTGCTTATAATTGTTGAATTACATGATTATTTATATTACTTATAAGATAATTCTAGACTCAATACATTTAATTAGAAACAGACACTTATATTAACTAAATTCATGAATAACCTGTTAGTATATCTCCATAATTATGGAAATAATTGTTTGGTTGACCAATTCCGGATATGGTCCATAATTTCACGCTGAATCTCAACTTAATATTTGGCTATTAAAATACGATTTTGTGATAGTTAAAACGTGATTTTATTGCCATAATTAGCATGCTCTCGTTAGTAATATAAGAGGGCTCCTTCCGGTCCCCAAGCACGTTAACCTAAAAAACATACAAACACCATCTAGTGAGGTTTTGAGTGCTTGGAAGATTTGGAAGGTCTGTGATCGACATAGAGTAGACTGTCAGATTCGGCAATTGCTTCAACAGCAGAGTTACAGAGTGCAATGGCTGGAGGTTAGATCCTATCGCTTTCGCATTTTATTTGTTTAACATGTTTCATATTGTGTAGAAGCATGTTAGGCTTGTTTGATGTACTTACATTTGGCATCAGAGCCGTAGTTTAACATCTGTCTTGCTAGAGATCTGTAGAAAGAAGCTAAAAAACCCATATTTTGAAACTTTAAGTCTCGGATTTTTTGAAACCCATTCTGTTTTCATGTATTTTGGCTTAAATATTTTAGATCTATTGTTGGAGAGCTCTAGGGATGAAAAATACATGAAAAACGGGACTGTTTGAAGGGGTTTATACTGGGTCGAGTCGAAAAGACCCAAATTTCTGCAAAAATGCCCGTTCGGGCGAAGAAGAAAGGTTGGAATCGGGCGCGTGAGATCCACGCGCCCGAAGGTAATTATGCTGGCGCGTGAGATCCACGCGCCCGAGGGTAATTATGCGGGCGCGTGAGATCCACGCGCCCGAGGGTGATAACGGGCGCGTTGGTTGTACAGTGCAACCGCACTGTTAAAAAAAAAACGGAAAGACCTTGGGCCATCCGATTTTGGGCCACTATTTGGGTTTTCTTTGGTTTGTTTTGGTCCATTTATTTTGGGTTACTTGATTAATTATTTGGACATATAAATTAAATAAAAGGCCATTTGGTTTATTTATTTAGGCCTTAAGGATTTATTTAATTTAAGTAATTGAAATTATTCAATTTAGGCCAAATAATTATATTTTTGATAGTTTTATATCAAATTTTCAGTTCTGTAATTTTTATAATTTTATTATTTTCACAAAATTAATATAATTATGAAAACTTCTCATTATTTTGGATTTTATGAGGATTTTTCATAAATTTGGAATTTTTATAAATGCTGTAATTTTAAATTGAATGATTTTGTGAAAATTATCATAAAATTATGATTAAATTATGAAAATTTGATTTGAATGTGCATATGTGCTTATTTTGAATATGTACAATTTTGTTATTTTTATACTAGAAGCACATGTAGCTAAGTTATTCATATTATTTGGAATTAAAATTGCCTTGTGTTAATTGCAATTTTTAAATATGAATAAACTTAGAATTTTACCAATATGTCTCAGTGATTTATAATTTATTTAATTAGGGCTTAGCCACAGCAACCTTAATTAAGTAAAATTATTTTTGTAAAATCACATAATGATATTAGACATAAATTGTAATCAGTTATAAGGTTATGGTAAATTTTATCCCACAGGAATTTTTATTATAATTTTATAACTAATTAGGATAAAATATCAAATTAGTTTCTTAATTTACCCACAGGAATTAGGAAATGATATAATTTGATAGTTTTATCATTATGATATGAATCTATTAGAATTATAACTTTAGCCCACAGGCAAGTTTTATGTCTAAGATTCATTAATAAAATATGTTTACATTGGTAGACATAATTAAGTTTGCCTCAAAAATTCTAGATACATAAGCATGTTTATTTTCTATAAGCAGTATTTCCTCAGGCTAGTATTTACCTAGAAGTTCTCGAATTAGATAAAGAGAACTACAAGGTTTGGAAGGAGAGAGTTCTCCTCCAATTAGGGTGCATGGATATAGACTATGCTATAAGGAAAGACGAGCCCGTATTGACTGAGACCAGCACTCCTACTCAAGTAGCTTTACATGAACGCTGGGAGCGATCCAATTGCCTTAGTGTTATGTATATAAAGACAAAGATCTCTGCTGGGATACATGGTTCAGTCGAATAGCATACCAACATTAGGATCTTACTGAAGGCCATAGATGATCAGTTTGTCACTTCAGACAAAGCGTTGGCCAGCACCCTGATAATGAAGTTCTCATCGATGAGGCTCACCAATGTCAAAGGAGTGCGCGAGCACATAATGGCCATGAGAGATATAGCGGCCCAACTCAAGAAGCTAGAGGTGGAGATGTCTGAGTCTTTTCTTGTGCATTATATATTGAACACTCTACCAAAGCAGTACGGACCATTCAAGATATCCTACAACACACATAAGGATAAGTGGACCATCAATGAATTGATGACCATGTGTGTTCAAGAGGAGGGAAGGCTGCTTATGGAATTGGGTGAAAGTGCATTTTTTGCAAGCCAAGGAAAGACCAAAGATCGAGCCAAGAACAAGGGAAAAGGGAAAATCCCTGCCCAAGCTGACATTAAGAAAGAGTCCAAGTGTTTCTTCTGTAAAAAGAAGGGACACATGAAGAAGGACTGTGCTAAGCTTCAGCAGTGGCTCGTTAAGAAAGGTAATCCACTCTCATATGTTTGTTTTGAATCAAATATGGTTGAGGTTAATCATAACACATGGTGGATTGATTCTGGATCTACAATTCACATTTCAACTTCCTTACAGGGTATGACAAACCTAAGGAAGCCAGTGGGAAATGAGGAGAGTATCTATTCAGGAAATAAGATGCGCTCGCATGTTGAAGGCGTTGGAACGTGCGCTTTAGTTCTTAGGAGTGGTTTTGTTTTGCAATTGGAAAAGACCTTTTATATTCCTAGTTTCTCTAGAAATTTAATCTCTGTTTCTAGGCTGATACCTTATGGATATTCCTTTCAATTTTCAAATAAATCAGTATTGATATATTTTAAGTTTGATATTGTTGGGAATGGTACCTTATGTGATGGTCTTTTCTCTATTGATTTGCAAAATGACGCTGCTCATAACGCTTTGCATGTTCAAACTGGCACTAAAAGATGTGTTATGAATGAGGACTCCTCCACGTTATGGCACCGGAGATTAGGTCATATCTCCATAAATAGAATTAAGAGATTGGTAAATGACGGAATACTTAGTACTCTCGATTTTACTGATTTCGACACTTGTGTGGATTGCATTAAGGGTAAGCAAAC
The DNA here is from genome assembly GCA_031772115.1 of Heritiera littoralis. Taxonomy (NCBI): domain Eukaryota; kingdom Viridiplantae; phylum Streptophyta; class Magnoliopsida; order Malvales; family Malvaceae; genus Heritiera; species Heritiera littoralis. The sequence goes on along the minus strand of JAPDPK010000026.1, from coordinate 790,099 downwards.
CAACAAGTCTAAGAAAGGTGCCAATAGGAGTTCAACCATATTAGAGATCATACATTCTGACATATGTTGTCCAGACATTGATGCATATGGTCAGAAATACTTCATCACCTTTATTGATGATTACTCGAGGTTTATGTATCTCTACATGCTTCATAACAAGAACGAAGCATTGGACGCCTTTAAAATATTTAAGGCTGAAGTAGAGAAACAATGTGGGAAACCCATAAAGATAGTAAGAACTGATAGAGGTGGGGAGTATTACGGTAGATACACTGAAGATGGACAAGCACCTGGACCATTTGCGAAGTTCCTTTAAGAAACTGGGATTGTTGCCCAAAATACCATGCCTGGTTCACCGGATCAGAATGGTGTTGCAGAAAGAAGGAACCGAACTTTGATGGAAATGGTGCGTAGTATGCTTAGCAACTCGAAGTTGCCTAAGTTTTTGTGGATTGAAGCTCTTAAAACGGCAACGTATATATTGAACCGGGTTCCAACCAAGGCTGTTCCAAAGACGCCTTTTGAATTATTCAAAGGTTGGAAACCGAGTTTGCGTCATATGCGCGTTTGGGGATGCCCTTTTGAGATAAGAGTTTACAACCCACAGGAAAAGAAACTGGATCCTAGGACCATTAGTGGGTATTTCATCGGATATGCCGAACGGTCCAAAGGCTACAGATTCTATTGTCCATCTCATAGCACTAGATTTGTAGAATCAAGGAACGCGAAGTTTCTTGAAAATGACTTAGTTAGTGGGCCCGATCAATCTCAAGACCTAGTTTCTGTGAGAGATCAACCCTCAACCTCGAGTCAAGGATTGGTTATCATGAACAATGTCCCTTCAGTACAACTGGACATTGAACAACCAATTGTTGAAGATCCACAAGTAGCTGATAACTTACCAGTAGACGAGGCTCCTCTGGATACACCAGAATTGAGTGAGCAACCAGTTGAACAACATGATCCTTCGGAGAATGTTGAACCAACATTAAGAAGGTCTACTAGGGAAAGGAAATCAGCTATTCCTAGTGATTATATTGTGTATCTACAAGAGTATGATTTCAATATTGGGCCCGTTAATGATCCAGAGACGTTTTCACAAGCCATGAACAGCAAAGAATCAAAACTTTGGTTCGATGCTATGAAGGATGAGATGGATTCGATGGCATCTAATGGAGTATGGGATCTTGTCGAGTTGCCTAATGGGGCCAGGGCTATAGGCTGTAAATGGGTCTTTAAGACCAAGACTGACTCATTAGGCAACATTGAGCGTTATAAGGCAAGACTCGTAGCCAAAGGATTCACTCAAAAGGAGGGAATCGATTACAAGGAGACCTTCTCTCCTGTATCTAAGAAAGATTCTCTCCGCATCATAATGACGCTTGTTGCACATTTTGACTTAGAGTTGCAACAAATGGATGTGAAAACGGCATTTCTCAATGGTGATCTAGAGGAAGAGGTTTACATGAAACAACCTGAAGGTTTTTCCTCTAGTAATGGTGAGCATTTGGTCTGTAAGCTGAAGAAATCCATATATGGGTTGAAACAAGCTTCCCGCCAATGGTATCTAAAATTCCATGAAGTCATCTCTTCATTTGGTTTCGTTGAGAACATCATGGATCAATGTATATACCAGAAGGTCAGTGGGAGCAAGATTTGTTTCCTTGTGCTATATGTGGATGATATTCTGCTTGCAACCAATGATAAGGGGATGCTACGTGAGGTGAAACAATTTCTTTCTGAGAACTTTGATTTGAAAGATATGGGTGATGCATCTTATGTCATTGGCATTAAGATCCATAGAGACAGACATAGAGGTATATTAGGTCTGTCACAAGAAGCCTATATTAATAAAGTCTTGGAAAGATTCAGAATGAAAGATTGTTCACCAAGCCCAGCTCCCATTGTGAAGGGTGACAGGTTCAATTTGAACCAGTGCCCGAAAAATGATCTTGAGCGGGAACAGATGAAGAACATTCCATATGCCTCAGCTGTTGGAAGCATTATGTATGCACAGGTCTGTACCAGGCCTGATATTGCTTTTGCTGTGGGAGTGTTGGGTAGATACCAAAGTGACCCGGGGATGGACCACTGGAGAGCTGCGAAGAAGGTGCTTAGATATTTTCAAGGCACTAAGGATTACATGCTTATGTATAGACGGACTGATGAGTTGGAAGTGATTGGCTACTCAGACTCAGATTTTTGGCTGTGTTGATACCCGGAAATCAACATCCGGTTACATCTTCATGCTTGCCGGTGGAGCTGTGTCATGGAAGAGTGCTAAGCAGACACTGACTGCCACTTCCACTATGGAGGCCGAGTTCGTTTCCTGTTTTGAGGCTACCTCACATGGTGTATGGCTTAAGAGTTTCATTGGTGGGCTTAGAGTTGTTGACTCCATATCTAAGCCATTGAGGATATATTGTGACAATTCAGCTGCGGTATTCGTGGCTAAGAACAATAAGAGTGGAAGTCGAAGTAAACACATCGACATTAAGTACTTGGTCATTAGAGAACGTGTTAGAGATAAAAGAGTGGTTATTGAACACGTTAGCACTGAATTGATGTTAGCTGATCCTTTGACTAAGGGCATGCCACCGTTTAAATTTAAGGATCATGTAGAGAGAATGGGACTTGGTCCCACATTTTGATTGTAATTGAAACTCTTATTAATAATATGATGTTTCTCATTTTTATTTGTATACACTAAAGTTTTATTTGAGAAATATCCTTGTTGTTTGGACCGAGAATAAACATAAGGTTTATTCATTAAGTAAAAATGGGTTGATTTAGAAACATTTTACATAGTAATACATGGAAGATAATACTCACCACTTGAGGAACTGTCGCCATGATTCATGTGATTTGTTTCTTCTATAAGTGAAATATATGGACCAAGTGGGAGAATGTTAGTATATCTCCATAATTATGGAAATAATTGTTTGGTTGACCAATTCCGGATATGGTCCATAATTTCACGCTGAATCTCAACTCAATATTTGGCTATTAAAACACGATTTTGTGATGGTTAAAACGTGATTTTACTGCCATAATTAGCATGCTCTTGTTAGTAATATAAGAGGGCTCCTTCCGGTCCCCAAGCACGTTAACCTAAAAAACATACAAACACCATCTAGTGAGGTTTTGAGTGCTTAGAAGATTTGGAAGGTCTGTGATCGACACAGAGTAGACTGTCAGATTCGGCAATTGCTTCAACAGCAGAGTTACAGAGTGCAATGGCTGGAGGTTAGATCCTATCGCTTTCACATTTTATTTGTTTAACATGTTTCATATTGTGTAGAAGCATGTTAGGCTTGTTTGATGTACTTACATAACCAAGTTCATGAATGACTAGATGCATTAATACAATATGGATAAGTTCAAGTTTAATATTCAATTTAGACTAGTTACACTATGTTTGGATAAACATTAGTAAAGGAAAGGAATGGAAAGGAAAGGAATGCAAACTAAAGGAAAGGAGAGGAAAAGAAAGGGTACATGTACTCCTTGTTTGGATAGCTAAAATTAATAAAGGAAAGGAAAGGAAAGTAATCCTAACAATCCTTGTTTGGTTAAACAATGGAAAGGAAATGAAATGATTTATTGTAATGCTTTTTTTCCAATTATAACCCTTTTTGTTTTAAATTTTATAAGATAATAAGGTTAAATTTGATATTCTACATGTTAAAATTTTTTTCAAGTTTCCTTTCCTTCCCCTTTACCCCAAATTGGGGTTTTAAAAAAACTGAATAACTCAAGGGAAAGCAAGAGGTGCTCACTCCCCCTCTCTTTCCTTTTCCTTGCTAAAAAATCTTCCCAAACAAAAGAAAGGTTTACAACCTTCCTTTGTTTTACTTTACTTTCCTTTCCTTTCCCTTCCTCACCCTCAATCCAAACATAGGCTTAATGTTCTAATTGTTGGAAAAAAATATAGTTTGGTACAACTGTGTAATTTTTGTTTTAAAAAATTGCAAACTCCTTATAAATCCCAAATCTCAACTACACATTTTTTATAGTTTAAACACTAACTATTCTATATGTGTTTTTAGCTCTTTGGGATAGTTTACATACCAAACCTAATATATTATTTATAAGAGAAAAACTCTTATAACTTCTCTTATACTTTCAATATGGAATTTAAGGTAAACCCCAACACTAATTAACTTCACTATATCGTAAATATGAATTTTTTTTTCTTGTAAAAGGTTTAAGTAAATTAATAAAAAAATTAAAACGATTATAAACATAAATAAATTATCAAACCACACAAATATTATTTTGTGTATATGATTATTCTTTATTTCCTGTTTATTAGTCAAGATTCGTGCTTAACCATTCTTTCAGATTTGTAGGATAGTTTCACTCCTAATCATCAAGGACAAGAGGAGGAGCCAGTTGGTTTTTGTTTGATTGTAAGACATTTTCATTCAATAATACATTAATACAACCTGTTGCAATTGCAGATATTCAGGAAGCTAATTAAGAAGAAGAACATTGTACACTGTTATTCCGTTAGAATTTTTTTTGTGCGTAAGTTATAAGTATTTTTATTCGGTTTAACGATTTGAGATTAATTTTATTTAGGATTTCGTCACAGTTTAAACTTTTAACTCTTTTTTAAAGATATGTTTAGTGGAAATCGAACTCAAAATTTTTTTTTACAAACTTAGCCTACGTTACTAACTTAGCCCAATCCATGGGTTATTCCGTTTGCATTTATTGCTTAGCAGATGGCTGAATTTGACCTTCGTTAGGTAGAAAGAGACATATGCATGAAAAAATTGTGAGCAATGTCAACCGTGCACGTAAAAAGGCGTTGAACCAAATTCACCCCGGCCCCTGCCAAACCAAACACGGCTAAATCGTCAATAAAAATATAAAATCGCCATTTATAAAGCAGACAAACTTCCCTATCTTCTTCGACTGGTGCAATCCGAGGCTTCCAATTTCCCTCTTTTACCGATCCTTCAGGTCAACCCTCCCTCCCATCCCACGTAAGCTTTACCTCATTTATACGTCAGAAACTGGATTTGCGTTCATGGATCCAAACCAAGAATAGTTAGGCTTAGGCACCTCACTTTCTCTGCTGTCTTTCTCACGTTGCGTCCGTATATATGTATAAGAAATAAATCAGATTTTCAAGCTTGACGTGTCGAGTAGCGTAGAAATTTTGGAGGTATAAAGATACGGTTCTTCTTTGACTATGAACCGACCAGCGAGCCTAAGAAAAAGACTCCCTCCATTTCAACACCGACCAAAGAAATTTTGTTCTTACAAACTTCTTCAATGAGTGCAACCCTAGTATTACATGTAATAGTTAAATGAACAATACTTATTTATTAATGGATTCATTAATGATTTTGATAATAAATGATTGATTTTCTTTTAATACGTGAAATAATTTGAATAAGCGGAATATATGTTAATAGTTGAGGTGAAGTAATGGGTTTTGAACCTTCGATATTTGCCTTAATTTGGGTTTTTTGATTTTTGTTTCTTTTCTTGCATTCTTTGGTTATTTTGATGATGATAGTCAGTGAGGCATGCACTCCGCGAAAGGCATTTGAAATGTGCGCAATTGGGGTTAGAAATAAAATATGGCATCTTGACAATTATTTTCTATTGTTTGGGCATTCTAAAAGATGAAATTATTGACTAAAAATTCACTTTTGATGTTTTCTTTTGAATAGGAAACTAATAGTCTTAAAAAGAGAGGCTTTTGTCTTCTTCAATTGCAGAAACAAACATATGGTTCTGTCTGAATGTAGGCTGTGGGGGCTAAAAGGTAGGCAGGAGGCCTTGCTGTAACCTTGAACTGATGATTGCTTCAAGCCGTTGTTTAGTGACTGTAGACTGTAGTAAAGCTTCAGACTGCAATTGCTCTCTCCCTTTCTGATCTCTCGGAGGATAAATTAAACAATTAATTCTGTGTGTGAACGGTCTTTGCCTGAATTTGGTGTAATGATCAGTTTAAAACTATGGGATACATGTTGTTGAACGATTATTTGTCCTTTGGTAAATTGGATTAATATCGTATATAGTATTTTTTTTAATATTATATGATAATTCCATATGTAGATCATTACTCATTAGATAATTTGACATATGCATGTAAATTAGGAGTTTTGATTTTTATATATTAATATTGAAAATTTTTAATTACATAAACGAAATTAAAAAGATTGTCACATATCTCACATTTTGAATTAATTATTTTTTTAAATATACCGTAGAAGATGTGTCAACCCTAAACTCCATCGGCCTAAGGGATTCTTTCTGGCAAAGTGCCATATTAAATTTTTTGAACAAAGATTCAATGATTCAGTATAATTAGACTCCTAATCAGATATCTAGATTGAAAAATCAGTTTCTTGTTTTACCATGGTTTCACCATCTTCTCTTTTTGACTGAAAGGAAGCTTTGGGAGAATCCAAGAGTTCAATGAAATTAAACTTCTGGGGACGATAAAGATTGACACCAAATATTGCTAATTGTCTCATGATCAAAAAAAGTCACTTAGATCTTGTTGGAGTCAGAGGAAAACGTGGGATATTGTTGGAGCCCAAGAGAAGCAAATCAAAGTGGGCTGTAGAAAACCCGAGTCAGACACCTTCTTCAATCTTGAGGCCCACTGAGTGAATAGGCTCAAATCTCCTCTTCTTCTTCTTCCTCTGTCGCCGCTAGGCTTCACCAAGACGAAAGAAAGAGAATGAAGCTTGGGCAATAAAAAAGCATCCGAATTTCGGTTGTTAATCAGAAGAGAATCATCCATGAGAAAATGCATTCAAGAACTTTGTCTTCTGCTTCTTCTAGTATCCACCACCTTCGCAATTTAGCCTCGTCAAAGCTCCCTCTTTTGTCAACTCTCTCCCTGTATCGCTATGTCCAGGTTCATCTCTCGACCCCTTTAATTTTTTTCTTTATTAAAAAAATTCTGGATTTGTCTTGCGGGGGTTACTTTGCCCTGCGTCCGGGTTTTTGGGGTATTGTTTCTCTGGAGCTTGTGTTTAAGGGTTTTAAAGCTTTTCTTTTTGTTGTTCTAGAAAAACTGAAATTATTTTTTATCTAAGAACGAATAAGGTTTATTCTTCTGTTCTTTTAGGTGAAACATAATTTAATGATCAGCTCAATGAATTATAAATGAGGTTTGAATTTTGTAGAAAATCTGTTTCCGACAACTTGGGATGTTGAGCTTAATTGAAATAACGTAAGAAAGTAGAATTCTTACTGCTATGTTGTGTGAAATTGACAATTTGGTTTTCAATATTTACCTTTATGCCTAAGAAATTTAGAATTTTTTCTAAGTTTATAGTTTTTATATGGAAAATGATGAGAGAATTGTTGAAATGCAGACTTTTGACATTTCAAAATATTAGGAAACTTGCACAATCTGCTATTTCAAACCAGACGACAAGCCAATCAGAATTTAGGAAGTATGGAACGGTTGTTACTAGTGGGTTGCGTTTGCCACAATATAGAGTTTACTCCAATTATAGGCTCAGCATTGGAGGAAAGGCTCCATTCTTATTGCAGAATACCAAGGAAGGGTTGTGTCGAGGTTATTTTTCCAGGAACCATTCCTTCCTCTCTGCAATAGTGCAGTGACTCATCATGCCCAAGTGGCTTGGAAAAGGCTCACCCGTAAATGTTCTGCCAGTGGTTGTACATACCCCCACATAAGCAGGATTGCTCAAGCAGTCAGCTTAGCTTTGTCCCGCTCGCATCTGATGGTTCCTGGTATTTTTGGCTTGACATGTGCACGACTGGCATTGGCACAAAGGACTTTAGTAGTGACAGATTACTACCCATCTCAGAATTCTTTTTATATGCGTGCACAAGATGGGCATGCTTTTGTTTCCTCTATACTATTTTCCATAGTAGAAGGTGTTATCTTGCTGGTGAGGGCTCTATATCTTGCAGTTTTGTTCTCTCCGAGCATAATAATGGCACCATTTGCCGACTCTTGTGGTCCCCAATTCAGGAAAATGTGGCTTGAGGTTGTGCATCGCACACTGGAAACAGCAGGTCCAGCATTCATAAAATGGGGTCAATGGGCAGCAACACGACCAGATCTCTTTCGTAGAGATCTATGCTCCAAGCTTTCAGAGCTTCACACCAAAGCTCCTGAACACAGCTTTGCCTACACAAAGAAAACTATTGAAAAGGCATTTGGCCGCAAACTTTCTGAAATTTTTGAGGGTTTTGAAGAGGAACCTGTGGCATCTGGAGTATAGCTCAGGTGCACCGGGCTTCTTTGAGATTCCGCTATCCCGGTAAGCGGGTCAAGCCCATGTTAGTTGCAGTAAAGGTTAGGCATCCTGGTGTTGGTGAATCAATTAGGAGAGATTTTATGATTATCAACTTGGTGGCTAAGCTATCAAGGTTCATTCCAACTCTGAACTGGTTGAGATTGGATGAGAGCGTCCAGCAGTTTGCTGTTTTCATGATGTCTCAAGTTGATCTTGCAAGGGAAGCAGCCCATTTGAACCGATTTATATATAATTTCCGAAGATGGAAAGATGTTTCTTTCCCTAAGCCTGTGTATCCACTTGTGCATCCTGCTGTTTTAGTGGAAACTTATGAGCAAGGGGAAAGTGTCGCACACTATGTTGATGGACTTGAAGGACATGAACGGATTAAGATTGCACTTGCTCATATTGGGACTCATGCACTTTTAAAGATGCTTCTGGTAACTATTTTTAATTGGTTTGTTGCTTATGCTTCTATTAACGTTGTTATGTGATATCGACTTGATGATGCTTGATTCCTGTTTCCTATCATCTTGTTTGTTTGACAAATAAGAGTGGTATACATTATGGTTTTCAAAAGATTAATTTTCTTCTTTCAGGTGGACAACTTTATTCATGCTGACATGCATCCTGGAAATATTCTTGTCAGGGTGTCACAGAGCAAGTCTTCTCAAAAACGTTTCTTTAAATCAAAGCCTCATGTCATTTTCCTTGATGTAGGCATGACTGCTGAACTTTCAAAGAGTGATCGTATAAATTTATTGGAATTTTTTAAAGCTGTTGCCCGAAGAGATGGCCGCACTGCTGCAGAGTGTACACTCAGATTATCACAGCGACAAAACTGCCCGAACCCAAAGGCTTTTATTGAGGTGATGTATATAGATGTAACCCAAATTGTCCTAAAATCCAAAGGCTTTTAGGATAGTGAGGATTTAGGAAAATGCTTTCTTTGTTATCTTCTTACTTTCGCGTCTGCTCTACCCAAATGCTTTTTTTATCCTCCCTTACTCTATTGGTTTGTCATTTTAGATGAATTCCATCATCTCTATTCCAAGTTAGCATATCTTTACTTTACCATCCGTCGCTTTTTCCATACAATTTATTTATTTATTTCTATATATATGTTATCTCCTCTTGCTTGGTTTTCTAATACCTTGTTTCAACAGGAAGTAGAAGAAGCATTCACGTTTTGGGGTACTCCAGAGGGTGATCTAGTCCATCCAGCCGAATGCATGCAACAACTGCTTGAGAAAGTAAGGCGTCATAAAGTCAATATTGATGGCAATGTATGCACTGTGATGGTCACAACTTTGGTTCTCGAGGTAACTTCTTTCTGCATTTTGTGTGAGTCCAAACTTTGCATTTTGAACCTTTGAGGCTTTGACCAACCAATTGAGATGTCTTTTTTTAACTCCCTCTCCTCTTTTTCCTTTATCTGCGAGAAAGAACACCTTGTCTTTATGTCTGCTCGTGTTTATATATACTGCTTTATGTCCTCATAGTCTTAGGCATAAATCTGCCTGCTTAGGTGAGTGGAAGTTAAGAATGAGGATGTATTGAGTATTCCCATCTCGGGGCTGTTTTGTGATAGTCCTAGGGGTGACTTGTTGACATGCCTTTATGATGTGAAGATAAACCAAGTGCATATAGTCATTATTGCGATTTCTGATTATTGATTTAATTCAGTATTGTGTTTTGATATTTGTTTAAAACTTGTAGGGTTGGCAAAGGAAACTTGATCCAAGATATAATGTAATGCAAACGCTACAGACACTACTACTCAAAGCTGACTGGGCAAAATCTCTTGCCTACACTATTGATGGGCTGATGGCTCCATAAAACAGTATCTGAAGTACGGATAGCTGAATGCATCCTCTCAAGAGATCTTTAGGATCATGTGTTTCTGTTTCTAGAAAACAATTTTGATAGAGCTGAGACCTAGATTATACTGATCCTGAAAAGCATCATAAGTATCATTTTTTTTAACTTGAAATTTTGAGCTTATTAAATTTCAACCTTGTGTAAGTATACTTTCAACTATTCATTGCTATTATATCTTAGCCCCCATAATTCACAGGTGAAAACGTGAAGAAAAGGGAGTAACAAGAGAAATAAAGTGTCAGAAAACTATTCTTTTTTCTTGAGATTCTTTGAGCAAAATGGAGGTGAAAAAACAATTCATGTACCAGAACTTAAATACATTTGGTGCCTCACGTATCTTGTCCTAAATGCCTAGTTAATAGATAATGCAGGAATCTCTTGTTCTGTGCTGTAATATTAGTCAGTTTGTAGGATAATGCAAGAAAACGATGAAAATTGTTGCTTCACGGTCACAGATCAGTTAATTGTGAAAAGAAGCTGCGTTGCATGGTTCATTTGTCGATAATGCAAATGCAGATGATATCAGGGAAAGGAGAAAAAAGTGTACTCTCCAAAAAAATATTTACATGATATCCATCATTCACGAATTATTGCGTGCAGTAATGCTTACTTGTGGAATGGTAGCAGCCATCGACTGCATAAACGAAATGAAAGCAATTTCCAGTTCCATCAACTGCAGAAATTAGCTGTGGTTGTATTGAACAAGAGGTAAATAATGAAAGAATGATTTTCCATCCCGACTTCAGCGTAATACACGGTAGATCGAAACATCACATTTACAAAATCTAATTCACATTATTCGACTTCCATAGCCAATAGGGGGAGAGAATATTGACAATTGCATCAAAATTTCTGCATGCAATGCACGCTATTGATTTCTAGAAACAGAAGATACCAGCAGCAATAGTCACAAACTGAGAATCCCTTATTATATTAATTATTAAATGTCATTGTTCTTCAATCCTCAACTACACACTGAGCTGAGCACTGGACCTAAACTCAAGAATGAGACTTAATGTTTTTAGCCGTAAATTTAGCGGTGTTTGATGAATATCAGTTTAACAGCGAGACAAAGATGGACAGATAGATTTTAACATTCCACAAGTAACTTACTCTGCACATGTAAGCTCACTAACTTCTTTTATTGCTGCAGTAATCCTATACAGGGCCATCTTCTCAACCTGATTGTAGCAAAAGCAGAATAATATTCATATAAAATACTGATACAGATTCAGAACACTGTTAAGTGTAGCAATACTTTGTCGAGTTTGCCTCAAACTTCTCTGCTTTGGCTTTGTGATCTTCTGGAAGCAGATGAAGTTCATCAATCAACTAGATACACTCAGGTCACATTTTCCAGTGAAACAAAGTCCAAAACCACATTAATGCTGGACTACAGGTCGTCAGGGGTGGGAGAAGAGGGGGGAGGGGAGAAAAGAATCTTTATAGCCAAATAAATTGGCAAAATGTCTTGGCAAACAAGTAACTTGTTATTCATAGAATTGAAATAAATGAAGCAGCAAATGGAGCAAATATAAGATTATTCAAATTTGCACAACACCATCATCAGTAAATTCTATAACAATTATTCAAGACTAAAGATATCAGTAGCATATGTTACCTTAACATTCCTAATCTGGTATGGGCAGCCAGCTGGAACTATAACAGCTTCTCCAACATGTTGCTGAAAAGTCCAGGGTTCAATTTCTAGAAGCAATATGAGGTGGAAAGAAATTTCAATATGTATATCCTCAACCATAACAAGATAAACAGAACTTAGTAAACTCACCATACTCCTCCTTCAGCCTTCTTTTGTGACTTGTGTCAAGAAAGAAATGCTGATCAAGGATTGGATGAACTGCCTGCAACAGGAGTGCAAGAAAATCAGAATTGTCCATTTTGCTAGCACATTGTCAAGTCTTGGGGACTGGTCTTACATTCTTTCGAAAGCCACATGTGTGGCCAAACTCATTTGAGTGCTTTTTAAGGTACCCTATAAGCTTTGGAACATCCTGCCTGTGGAAGACATCCCATTCTGCACCACAAGACTTGGCCAATTCTGTTCTTTCCACAAAAACTTCCTGATTTTCTAATGCTTCTGAGATGTGAGTGGTATGGCAAGGAAATAGTGCAGCTTCAGAATTTGAATTACAATCAGAATCAGAGCTAGAGCTATCTTCCTTATCATAGTACACATCTCTATCTTTTGAAACCTAAATCATGTAATTGGGAAACCTTTGGTACTCTGCCTTGAGCATGCATTTATTTGCTGATCATATCATTCAGTCCTACTTCTTCCTTGTTTTCACGTACAGTGGACATTTTTCCTTCACTTTATTAGCCATCTTTCGATCGAGGGTAGTCTTAGCGAGCTCCCTTTGGTCTTGAGATTTCTTCTTTTTCATTAACTCTCTTATTTTATTAAACTGCTTCATGGATACTGAAGCATATCCAGCATGTGCCAAAACATTAACCTGGGATAGAAAGAGGCAGAAAGGAAAGAAAATAAATGGCAAAGATTACTGGATAAATTGTCATCCTTACTGGATAAATTAAGCAGTTTACATTCAGGTGGAGATAACTTGCAACATGAGCATTCTTTCAAAGTTTAACAGATGGATGAATTCACCAAAAAACAAGCGCAGGATAGAAATAGACATACCACATCACATAAACCATAACATAATTTTGTCACCGAATTGGCATGCACAAGTTCCTCACCACTGCAATATGAGATAGAGACACGTGGTCCTAGGTCAGGCTTTATGATTTCTTGTGGCAACCTTGCAGCAATGTTCAAAAGACCACTTCTAGGATCCATGTATTCTGGAAGAGGTAAAGCTTGAATGATTTCAGTATAATGATCTGGAAACTGTTCTCGAAATAAATGAGAAGAAAGCCAGCCCATCAATTTCAGCTTCTCATCACACATATAGACTGTGTCAGCCCCCTTAATGACCCCCAAAAATTACTGTTTAATACCAATTTCAACCTGCCACCACATAAAATGTAAATTTGTTTATAACCTTCACCTAACTTCAGCTCTTAGAAGGCAGAGAAACATAATGCAAAGAGCACATCTCATAAAAAAAAAGAATAAAAAAAAACAAAAAATGACTGACAAGCAAGAAACTCAACTTGCAGGCATACCCGAGAATCAAGCAGGTGCAGGTGGAAGTTTAAATGCACTTTCATGAATGCCCTATATTTGGATTGTGGGTGTATGTGCGTGTTAGACAGAAAGAGAAATGGAGTAATGAACTAAAGAGGACCACTTTTATCTTCCTATAACTTCAAAAAATGTATAATTTGACATGGCAAGTGATTTAAACTAAAAGGCTAACCTCAAACCAGTCCAAGCAACCTGTAGCTTTAGTTAGTTCCTCTTTCTCAGCTTTGGCAACACTATTCTTAAGATATGAGCAAAACAAAAATACTGCATCCCAACTCAAATCTGAAGTATCCTGAAGCACATTTTGAACACCATCACCACAACCGCCAAAGTCTCCTGGTGGGCATGATACAGGAACACTGCCATCAGGAGCTTTCCGACTAGGCAATGATGCAGAGGAATCAAAATATCTACTGTCATAATTTTGCTTAGAGATTCTTACAGATTTCTTGTCTGAAAGCTAGATGCCAGCCAAACAAGTTTTCCTTCTATTTGGGCATTTGCAGTTAAGTTCTTTGATACTTCCAACTAAACTCCCCTGAAAGATATCCCAACAACAACTAAAGCATAGGTTATACGAACACTTTGGGCTGCTTCTATGGAAATCCCGTATGAAAGTCTTGCAGTTACTGCTGCCCCAGAAGTAATATCATCACCAAAGAGCAACAAAAAGCAAATCACCGATATTTTATTGAATACATTTTAAGCAGCAAAGAGCAAACCAACAATGTTGCTTATTGCCACCAAATTCAGCTGGTTGGACCTCAATATCACAGAGTTTTTTGCCTATGACACACAAGAAGACATCAAAACCTCTTACATTGATTATAATAGAATGGTTAAATAAAAAAAATTCAAGAACAATTATTGTCATTAGGACATTACCTCTTATTTTTGCCTACACTTCAATCTCAACACTTTGGTCTTGGTTTATTTGCTTCGGAACAGGTGGCAGCATGCAGATCAAATAATGACAATTTAACACCTTGTCCACTTTGTTTTTGTCCCTTAGAAACTTCTGAAATAAGGTTTTTTTCATTACGCAAGCATCAAATCTCAGCATGAAAAGTGCAAGCAGCATGTCAAAACTGAGGTTTTTCAGATGTCATCAGACCTTACATTCAGTGTCTCCATTCTGACTCACTGAACAGGCCTTGCAGCCACAAGTTCCACGACATACTGGACAAGCTATCTTAACTTCTTGCTTAACGAAATACCTATATGCAATTTAAGGTCAAAAAATTAACCAAACATTACGTTTTAAATCCAACCAAACGGTTAAAGTCCAATATCACAGATTCATTCCATCTATAGCGATGAGACAAAGACTAAATACGTTTTGAATGAATCATTTCAAGCCAGATTGTAAAAGTATTCTCCATAACACTATTTTGGGAAGGTCCTTACAAACATGAACAACTTCCAGAGTGGCTGAAACAGGTATTTGTGCCTTAATTCATTGCATTTTGATATATATTCATATCCGTGAATGTTTCTTGAATAAGCAAACATATATCTACTTTACTATCACAATTCAAACAAAACAGAAATAGAAAAGATCACGCACTGTTCTTTTGCAATCCAAGCAAAAGAACTGCTGTCTACAACACGAACACTCGATCAAACTAGGAACACCCTTTACACACCAATGGCACCTTATTCTTCTCCCTCTCCTCAAATTAACCACATCTTTTTAAAAGGCACAACCTTAGTAAATAAAAAGAAGAACCCACTGTCAAAAAATAGTTAAAAAAACACAAACCAAAACCAAACAATACCATTCACCCAAAAAAAAAAAACCAAACAATACCTGCAATGTATGAACAAGTAATGGTTCAATGTTCTTAGACCGAAACCGCCTTCTGGTAATTGCAGCAGTATTAGTTTCAGTTTCTCCTACTTAAACATTAAAACAAGAACCTGAAACAGAACCGGATCTCGAACCGGAACCGGAACCGGAACATGAACCTGCATTATCAAAATGTGGACTTGAAAATGAAATAGCCATTAGTCCATTGGGCAATTCTCCCATCAAATCACATTTTTCTTCTTCATCATCATCAAAATCACTAAAATCACTTTTTTCCTTTTCTTCTTCTCAATTTCTCTTTTCAAAACCATTATTATAAGCTCCAATGGCAAATCTCCTCTTTTCAGTTTCATCTTCCGGACGGCTTCGTCCAACGCCTCAGATTCCCCTCCGATCACGCGCTTTCGCTTCATTGGCCTCGCTAATTTCATCAACTTTGTCCTAATTTCGAGCTTTCTTATCGAAAGCCTTCTTTTTTTCTCTTGTTTCGTTGCATTTTGAGGGATTCCGGTACCTTCTGTTTCTGTCGCCGGCGGCGGCAATGGATATGGTGAAGCTCGCAGAGCTTTTTGCCTTCCATTACTCGTCTCCTGCCCGCCATTGCCTCCCATCGGTTCGTTTGCACCGGATATTTTCCGACAAAGCACCCTCTTCTTCCTCCATTCTTCTGCTCAGCCGATTTTCCAGGAAATTTTTTTGCTTTTTCCCCGAAAATTACTGGTATTCTCGAGAAACGGTGAAGAGAGTTTGGAGTTAGAGTGGGAAGAAAAGAGAAGAGCCGGGCTTTTGGAAGGTTTAGATTCGGTCAGAGTACGAGTTTATTGGGACTAAGAGTGACCGGAGAGTAAGAGAGTGAAGAGAAAGTGGCAGGTACGGTAATTTTGAGGAAAGATGGACTCCAGCTTGGTCTTGGAAACTCTCCTATTGGTGCATAGAGAGCAAGCTTTGATCAGGAGTGGACAGTTTGAGACAATTAAGGTGACTCTTCGGGTTCATCCCCAAAAACGCATTATTAAGAGATATTTATGGCAGATGCTTCTACAGAAACGTGGATTTTCCGTTTTCTTCTGGGGTTGTTTGACCGTTGCTCTGGTGTGATGGAAATCTTAATCGATGCTTGGGATTGTTTGAGTGCGATCATACAAGATACAAGCAGTAATGCAAATGTGATCGAACTTGAGCATGCACCAACTAATCAGATGACAGCTTGATTGTTTTACATGAATTGCATTGGTCATGGTTTTTGATCATATGATGCAGAAGAAATGTCTGACATGAATCATTTCAGGTTGGTTTGAAAATGGTGCTGCAGATTTTGCATTGCTTGTGCTAATACAATGAGGCTTTTGGTTCTTACCTGAGAGTAGGAAAGAATTCTGGTAGTGGTCATGGCAGAGGCAGATTAGAGGCACAATGACATTACAGAACCGAAACTTTTTTTTTCATTGATAAGAACTGTCACATCAGCTGTCATTACCAGTATCTCTGACAGTTTATTTAATGCACAGATTTATTACAGCTATGAATTCTGGTAGTGGTCATGGCAGATTAGAGGCACAATGACATTACAGAACCGAAACTTTTCTTTTCCATTGATAAGAACTGTCACATCAGCTGTCATTACCAGTAAATCTGACAGTTTATTTAATGCACAGATTTATTACAGCAATGAAACTAGAGAAATCGTTCTACAGTGCAGTGACAGAAGGCCAAAACAAGACAATGATCAGTCATCTTGCAATAGTAGTTCCTCTATTCATTCAATTCATCCATTTGCAAAACCTCATCTAAATTTCCAGCATTATTTCCAATCCTATGCACTTGCTACTACAGTTCTATTTCCATGGTTTTGATCATGGTTTACAGGACAATCAATGAGGAAAATTTGTGTATTCCTCAACCACAGGGACAATAGTGTGAAACAAGGTACACTGTTACTGTGTTATATGTCATCCTGACATAGAGGAATGCGATGTCTATGCAAATTCTCTGGAACCCTGAAACTTATCCGTTTCTCGAGACACTCAATAGACCAAAGAGAAAAGACTTGGCAGCAATCCAGGGCCCATTTATCTCTGGTTCGAATGCTGCATGTTGCACGCTGCTTGCCTTTTAACTCGAATTTTTGGTGTTGGGGTAGTCATCATCAGATGAGTTGCTTGTGCAGTTGGGATCTCTTTTGATCTGCAAGAAAAGTTATCAGGATTTGTTAACCTGGAAATTTTGAGACTAGAAAATGAAATGTTGTTCTTGATTTGATTAGACAAATGTAATGAATTATCGTTGGTATCTCAATACCCAACAACACTATTGAAATGCTGCTATGCATCATTTGAATGAATTTTGATCATTCAGATCCCAATCCTGAGAAGGGAAAACTAACATATAGAAGAAGAAATTGATGTTTCCAATTTTCATGGAGAACTGAGGAATTGCTTGATTTCCAAAAATATTGGAGAAAAAGGCCGAGAAAAGGTAACCAAAGAAGAGAAAAAAACCTGTAACGTTTGTGTTCTCTTGAGATTGCCTGCGTTCCAGAAAGCAAGAAAAAAAACATGATTGAGTGCAGCCCTGACGAATTCGAATTCATCTGTGAAACTGAAAGGAATTTATCAACGCTGCACTCAATGATGTTTCTTCCATCTGGGAATCTCCAAATCTTTGCTTCAGCTGCTATGGATCCAAGCATTGAACTATCCGACCAATATATAGGTACGAGTTGCAGTACATGGAACTTGAATTTTTTATGTATTATTGTACTGCCATTCTCCCTTCTACATGTTAGCTAAATATTTTATTCCCTTGTATTCTGGGCTCTGAATGAAGTTGCTTCTATTAAGCAACTTCATGCTGTACTGGTTTCTTGTACTGGAACATTCAACGTTGTACTGGATTTAACCCCAACATCCAACTATCGAATTCATTGTCTTGTTGACCACAATTTCGTCTTATATAGAATGTAAAACCGGGTCGGGTTAGTCAGAAATTCGTTATCACAATTCACAACCTCCAGCCTCCATGTAGGCACAACTTGCTTGGTAGGTCAAATGATAGAATAATAATTTTCTATTGATTGCATACCTCCATCGACCAGCCTTTTACCTCCTTGAATGAAAGGGCGTTTCAATCTTCCATAAAAGAAGGGAAGCCTATCTTTATCACGTATAATCTGCTACTTATTTTGATGTAACACCTGCTTTTATTTTTGCAGGACTTAGATTATTCTTTGATGAATGATCAAATCTTCAGAGATCTAGGAACATTCATAAGTTTAGAGCAAGAACGCAACATATTTTGATATTCATAAGACTAAAATGGCCGGAGAGATTTTTTCAAGAACTCTCAAGCATCTTCTGTTAATTGGATTCTTACGAAAACCCTGCGTGCTTGATCGGATACTTGCACGAGAAGAAAGATGGAAATGTTGCACATAATGGCTACCATCAAACAAGAACTGTAAAATTAACAGCTCCTATCCAAAGAAAAACTGAATTTAAACTATTTTGTATAGGATTAACCCATACTTTAGGGGTACTTTCCAATTGAATTGCAGTTAAAGATTTTGGACCATCTAGTCAACGACTAGACCTGCCTGCATAGATATAGTAATCTCAATAGATTTAAATTGCACAAGAAGGCTTGAGTTTCTTGGCCACTTTGGCTATGGAAGGATGGGTAAGAAATACTAAAATGTTATTTACAGAGACTGGCCTTTTAGCCCATTAATTCTCACAATGTAAAGATAATTTGAAATTGCATCCCTTGTCAAAGCTTGAACATTTCTGTAGTTAGGGAGGAGCAACTTTGCTTATCATATAACAATAGACTTGGATTTTTAGAAGGCATTCTTTTTACCAATGAGCCACAACCAGTCCAAAGCAACCCCCGAAAATATGCCAGCTAGTAAACATAGTACTAGTAAATTACCCAAGGCATTTTGCTCAGGTCCCTGTCAAAAAGGAAAAAATGATAATTTTTTGTCAGAAATTACCAAGAAAACTAAGATTTGTAGCAAACTTCATCTAAATAAAAGGGGGAAATAAGAATTACTGCCATTGACTAAACTAACACTAACCTTGTAACCTTTAGGAGCTGCTGTAAGGACACAGACTGTAAGGTGACCATTTGTTAATCCCAGGAAGGAAACAAGCAGTATCATCCATCCCTGATCCCCATACTTGGCAGTGAAGTAGAAAGCAGGGACCAGTAAGAAACGAGAAAGTATCGCAATCATAAGGACCTTCCTGGACTCTATGTTCAGGAATTTCACCAGAGGAAGATATCTTGATATCAGATCCAACAAATTGTAAGCTGCTATCAGCACAAGAGGATACCTAAGAATACCGAACATAAGAATATATCCTCAGTTTATAAAGCAATTTCCAGAGAGACAAATACTATGTGAACCTATGGGGAAGTTTTCCCTTGATAGTCTAATGCCTTTAACAGCTCACAAGTATTCATTCACTTGGATAAATACTCCAAGTAGATAAAATTGTGCAAAAATCTAATGCTAGTGCCATGAAAACTTTCATATTGATAGGAATCATGCAGTAAAGACTCAATTCAATGGGGCATTGGAACATTTTTCAAAATAGCAATGTTATGAATGCTTACTTATTCTAGTCAATGAATGAATACTTACCACGAACCTAACTTGTGTTCACCAGTGTTTTCATATAAGAATCCAGGGAAAATTGACAGTGTTAAGACGTATATCAGAAAAAGGTCAAGCGCGTAATCTATATTCTGAAAGAATAATTGTTTGTTGCTCAGCCTCTCGTTCTGTATACCATTGTCTTCATGCTGTGGAAATGCCAAAATCGATTAGTTTATGGAATGTCAAAAAAAGGTCACAAATATTAGGCTAGAAGAAAAATGCAGTACTCCTTGGTCTTCTTTTGTTTGGATTCCAGCTGCTGCAAGATCAGCTTTAACAGTTGTTGCTCCTTCTAAGGCTGCCTTTGAGCGGAAGTACTTCACTATTGGTAATTTGGGGAAGTAAAACGCATACAGCAGGACGCAGATAAACTCAAAGAATGTAGAAATGGCTAGAAACAACACTGCAAAAAAGAAAAGAACATCAATAAAAACTGAAAATCCTTCATTTTGCTTACAATTTATAGCACCAGAAGACAGCAAATCTAGGGATGTCTTTGCAAGCTTATGCAGAACAAATGAGGCAATGAATGCCACCAACACGAATGCTGTTTGTTAGTACTTTAAATCATAAAAAGTTTAAGCCAAGTTCTGCATATTCAAATGGAGAAGTCACTTACTTGCCCCTTTACGAAGACCATTGTCAGACTTTTCAAATGCTGCTTTTGTGATTAGCCTCAAAGCAGAGGTTAGGGCCCCAGATGCAGCCAAACCGCAAGCAAGGACTGAATCACAAAACCAAAGAGTACTAAGGATTAAGTCAACTGCTGAAAACCATAGGATAAAAGGGATAAGTTGCAATAAAGTATTAAGGAAGTCAAAGAAAATCGACCTGGATAAATTCAGGAAGCATGAGCGATAAATCTCCCACCATTCCGCCTTGAACATGGGCGTCTGCAATTCCAAAACAAGCAACAATTGCACATATACCAATAAAAGGTCCAACTCCTCCTTTCCCTGATGTGACTAAATCCAACTGTCACGAAATTGATAGTAAAATAGAGGTTATTTGAAGCAGAAGTTGTAGAATTAAGCAATCACAAGGTAAAAATATCAAAGTTACCACTATGAGCATGAAAGTACTTGCAAAGAAAAGCAAGTATCCAATTATGTTCCGCCTTCTAGTATCAATCTTTGATTCATTGTATGCCATTATCGCCATTGTTCCAAGAGCAAATGGTTGATAAACGATGGTAAGCACCCTTGAAGGATGGTAGTTCTTCAAAGGAAAAGGAAAACATCATCAGGCTAAGAGATCTTAGAAACCCATTTTTCATGAAGATTTATTAGTGTGACAGTGCCATTCAATTCTTGGACCGGTGACTCAAAATCAATGGTGGAACAATGGTTTGTCCCAAAAGTCAGGTAATTAACAGATAGTAAGAGCATGTTACATACCGGGAACAGATTGTAATAATAATCTCCAATTGTCAGCATGCTATTCCAAGCCACCAGAGATCCAAGTCCAAGAATCCAACAAACCACCATGGCACGAAACTTTCCCTGATTAATTTTCATGGAAAACTGAGTGAGTATTACATGTAGTTGAATCAAGAGGAACCCTCCCCCGATGAAACAATAAACATGAAAAACAACAAAACAGAGAGCACAAACCTCAAGCCTTGCTGGCAACTCTCCTCCATCAGCAATAGTCATGGCTACTTCCTATACAATGGGGTACAAATTTAAAACTCTGGAAATGTTTGGATGACAAAAGGATTTGCTATAAGAAATAGGAGAAAGAACGAAATACTTGAAAGTGATAACTATTGCAGAAAGTTACTGTCAATACAGAGACAAAAACTCAGTTTTCTCAATGAACTGGCTACTCATCTAAACAAATGCAATATGAAAATTGAACACGTTTAAAGTCAAGGGTGATGTGAATTACTTCGCAGTGATAATGAAACTGGGTATTTTTCAAGTAGAAAAATACATATGAATGAAAACGATTTACAAATAGCAAACATATAAACAGTCCACGCAAATGAAACTACTTAAATAATACCTGCAAAGGGGAGAATAAATAATTAAATATGGAATATATTAATCAAAACAGCAAGGCCGCATGGGAAATAAATTAACATATTAAGAAAATTACAGAAAAAAAAAAAGAGCTGACTTTTTTATCTCGAGGGATTGGTGTGCCAGAAGTGTGAACAGTAGAAATGAATCCTTTTAACTTAGGATTCTTGTAATGTACTTACCAAAAGCAATTGTTATTGTTAATGCTGATTGTGGGTAATTTCAATGAATCAATCTAAATTAAGAAACTTATTAAATGTCACATAGGAAATTCAAAAATTCATCTTAGTAATATGAATGAAAAGAACATGTTGAAAATGTTAAAAAGTAAAACTGTCATCACCATGATTATATTTATAATTAGAGTTTGTATATGATGCACTGATAGTGTATAGTTTCTATACACTGTCAATGCATCAGAGATTGACACCTCATCAATAGGCCCTTATGGGCAAATTAAAAAAATTTATTTATATTTGCATATAAGGGCCTATTGATGAGGTGTCAACCTCTTATGCATTGACAGTGTATAGAAACTATACACTGTCAGTGCATCATATATAAATCCTTATAATTAACTTATAAAATATACCAACTGTCCAACTCAATTGTAATACTAATGTCACATAATTTTTCATTATAGAATTTGGATTTAGGGTAATTCCATCTAATTTTCTTTGTAAGTTTATTATTTTTTGTATAATTATTTTTTTTATTTGGGACAGATGAAATGTAAATACAAAAACTCAATTTAAAATATGCAAAATTCATACAACTTAAAAATAAAAATATAGTTATTTGAAAAAAAGTTTATTAATATAGCCAAAATTCTCAAATGATGAAAAAAATTGTAACATATAGTAAGATTTAAGTTTCTATATAAACAATTTCATTTCACTTTCTTTTTTTGGTGCAAATGAGCGGGAGAAAATTAAGCTATATAGACTTGGGTAATCCAACCCCAATAATGTCAAACCGAAGGAAACTTTCCAGACCCGAAGGCATAGATTCCGGCCTTTGAAGATCATAGGTGCTATCATGCACAATATTAGCTAGAAATCTGCGCACGGAATGTAGATGTGTCTTAGTGAGCAAGACCAATCACGCTGGAGAAAACTTTTGCAAGAGGTTAGGATTGGTGCTAAAAAGTACTAATATCAAGATGATTGACCATTAGGTTTAATTAGACCGGCAATTAGAGAGTGACAGAAAAGATATATTAGGAATCTAACTTAGGTGATCCACATAATGAGGAAGTCAAAAGTGTAGGTTCATAAGCAGGATTTGTCACTGCCCAATCAATGTGAACTCCAGCCATTGACATAAACAAGATGGAAAGACAATATATAAAGAAACAAATCAGCAGTCAACGTTATGGCCTGTGTTGTTTTCATACCACTTAAAAAGAAAAAGGTTCCAAGATCCGCAACTTTTCTTTAGTGGGGAAGTCAGGGTCAGGGATAATCGGCAACCGACAATCATAACCTCACTACCTCAGGATGTGTATCGAGAGATAAAGGCGTGGAAATTTATTAGTATTAATGTAAAAAGAAATAGGATGATGAGCATTGGATTGGGGAAGATGAGAACTGCAGCAGGGATAGGTTAGAAAGCCTATCGGTGGAGTCGGCTGCGCTAATTCTCTTGCACATGGGCAGCTTTTGCAACTAGGTAAAACCCAACCCAAGAACAGTCATGGTTAGAATTTCCCGATACTTCCCTAACGAGTAATGGTTCATCTTGCCAACCAGACCTTGCTTTTGTAGTAAAGAGAATGTATTGAGATTTTCATGAAGCAATAAAAGTTCACTTTCAAATTTTATTGTGTGAAATTGTGAATTGGATATTTAGAAATTTCGACAGTAATATCTTAAATTTTATTTTACCCTAAGATTAATGAAATATAATTGTAAGCATAAATTTAGTATTTTAGTTGTAAAATATGTTAAAAATATCGTAAATTTATAATTATAAGTATAAACACATAATAAATCCTTATGAGTAAATTGAAAAGAATTTATTTGTATTTATTTTTAAGGGCTTGACATATTTTTAGTTTGCTTATTGATGAGGTGTCAATCTCTTGTGCATTGATAGTGTATAAAGACTATACATTATCAATGTATCATATATAAATTCAAAATATAAACACATATTGTAGCAAAATTATTTTGTGTTTATGCTTATTTACAATAATTTTACCTTTATCCTCTTGTGTTTATAATAATTCTAATATATTTTACGCTTATTAATATTAAATTTATGCTTATTATCATGTATATTTATGTTAACTTTTTTTGTTGGTTACAAATTTATGTTAACCTTACAATAAGGACAAAAATTCTAACTTTATTGTAAAAATTTCACATGTTCAATTATATAATGATTTATTTGATTGATTTAAATAACGCTAAAGGGTTAAAAAAGCCCTCAAATAATAAACTGATTCACAATTGAGCCATTATCTTTTTTTCGTAATCAATTGAGCTATTATATTTTTAATTTCACTCTATGCCCTCACTTGGACAGAAACCATTAGGTCTGTTATTTTTTTGGCCACATGTACTTTATGGATTTAACGGTTTTTATACAGATTTAACGGTTTCCGTTTACGAAAGGGCTCAATTGAATAAAAATTGAAATGTAAAGTCTCAATTGATTGCGAAAAAAATTAAAGACTCAATTGCGGAAACTATTTTTTTAAGGGTCTTTTTGATCCTTTAGCCTTTAAATAATTTATTAATGTAATACTTAATTATAATTGTCTTTGACATTAAAAAAATAATGATCAAGTTTTCTTTGGGTGAATTTTGAATGTTATTCAACAACCATATTTTTTTTTACCTAAAAACAAGTATAAACTTTTGATTCATCCTTTTCCCCGAATTAAAAAAAAAAATTGGTCAATTTAAGGTACAAAAAAATGTATTATATGGACGTGAAGAAATATATTTTTTTAAATTTAAAGTTTTAACAAAATTGAAAATATCTTATTCATAATATATATATATATATATATATATATACACACACACACATATATATAAATATATATTCAATTTTATACTCTCTTCTAAGCACTGCAGACTCGATTACGTGATATTCAAACAAGATATGTGTATGCATGTTACAAATTAATACTAAGCTGATTTAATCTTTTAGTTGACCAATCAGGTGGTATCCAAAATTTTGGTTTTTCCCAATTGTTGATGCTATTCTTGTTATGCAATTAAGGTGAGCCTCCTACTTTTGTTTTGTTGTGAGTTTATTTGATTTTTCAAAGAAAAAAAATAATTAAGAAACATTAAAATTATGATTTCTAAATGTATTCTCATATTCAAATCAATATTTAAAAGTGAAAGCGAAGAAAGCTAAAAGAAGAAAAGACGTGCTGAGAGCTTAGAAGCAGGATTATGAATGTCTTAACCCCCTTCCAATCATTTACATATGCCTTTTATATTATGATAATAGAATTTATTAAGTGAATTATATATGTCTTAGATGCGATCATCTCTCATATTAAATATTGTTCAAATATCATTTTATACCGTGATATTTGTAAAACATTTATTTTTCATAAGTAAACTGAAGTGTTGGACTACTTATTAGATATAATGTCAACCTTTTAACAAATGATTGGTGCAATTTAGCTGTATATGGTGCATATTTTTTGGAAATGTTATGAGTTGGAAAGATAAATTCCAGAAGACCAAACTCTCACCAATGTCCAATAGTAGCCAAACCCGAAAACTAGTGGTCGAACTTGGGAGACCAGCTCTAAGCTCTTTGGGCCACCCATTTGTGACCTTCCAAACCAAAACACCTGGGTTGGATCAATCCATAGCTAGCGTTTTCATCCGAGTATCAAAAACATTTGTGCATCAAACACAGTCAAGTTCATGCCTAAGTTCTCCTCTTCCTCTCGAATTAAGAAGATAATCTTCAATATAATTATTGAGTTTGTATATGATACATTGAGAGTATATAGTTTTTATACACTGTCAATGCATCAGAGGTTGACACCTCATCAATAAGCCCTTATGGGCAAATTTAAAAAATTTATTTATATTTGCATATAAGGGTCTATTAATGAGATGTCAATTTCTGGTACATTGACCGTGTATAGAAACTATACACTGTCAGTGCATCATATATAAATCCATAATTATTTCTGTTAAGTGAGAACTTGGACTTGAGTACCGGGCGACTGGCCTAACAAAGAGTTAAACCAAAGAGATATATCATAAGTTGAAAGATAAAACACTTGATAATTAGATATATCATAAGTTGAAAGATGAAATATCTGGGGAGTGATTAAGAGCATTTAATTTCAAATTCAAATTTTACAAGATATTATAATTC
Organism: Heritiera littoralis; assembly: GCA_031772115.1. Lineage (NCBI taxonomy): Eukaryota > Viridiplantae > Streptophyta > Magnoliopsida > Malvales > Malvaceae > Heritiera > Heritiera littoralis. The sequence goes on along the minus strand of JAPDPK010000026.1, from coordinate 763,941 downwards.
TCATTTAATCATTTGATTAAAAAATTATCTATATTTGATAATTATGTTTGAAAACAACTTAAGAATGTTTTAGACAAGTGAAATGGCTAAGCACAGAAAGTAAGTAACCGACCAAACTAGATATAAAGATATATATAGACGTCCTTTCCTTCGTCCCCACCTTGCCAATAACAAAATAGTGCTATGTCATGCTTATAATAATTCAATTTTGACTATTTATATTCATAAATGACTGAATGTACAAATGAATAAGAAGTCCTATAAACCATCAAAATCAACATTAGACTAGGGTACTTGGATTAGCGTAATAATCAAATAATTTTTTCTGAAAGAAGAATTATTCCTCACTAAAATCAGCACATAATATTATAACTAAAATATTAAAAAAGTCCCTGAACTTTGTTACTTTATCTAAATAAACCTTTATACTATTATTGTATCCAAATAAGCCTTTATACTTTGATTTGTACTCAAATAAGCTCTTATTTCAAATAAAAAATTAAATATGAATAAAAATAATTTTAAACTAATTTAACCAATCAAAATTCAATTAATTTGATATTAGAAATACTAAAAGGATATGTGGGTCTTTTTCCTTAGAGTTAGTTATTTTTCATTTTGTTTGTATTGGTTTAGCAAGACCAGGGTATATAAACACGGGTTGTATGCTCATTTTCAAGTTAAGTAAAAAAAATACATTACAGAGAAAATAGAGCCTCTGTTTTTGGCTCCTAATTCTTCTTCGATTTTTGTTCTTCCATTTCTAATATGGTATTAGAGCAAATCTCGCGCTTCTTCGTTTGTGCTTTGGAGTTTTCCAATTGAATCTATGGCTCGCGGTGGACAGGGCAATCAGGCGATCGAGTTGTTGTTGCTACTGGTTCTTCTTCAACGACAATGGATGATTCCAGCAGCCCTTATTTTCTTCATAGTGGAGATCATCCAGGTCTTCAGCTTGTTTCGACCTCTCTCACAGGTCCGAATTACAATTCTTGGAGACGTGCAATGATAATGGCCCTTACGGCGAAGAACAAGTTAGGGTTTGTTGACGGTAATATTTCGCGAGCTTCTCCTGATGATCTTCTATTCAATTCATGGAATCGTTGCAATAGCATGGTGATTTCATGGATTTTAAACTCCATAACAAAGGAAATTGCTGATAGTCTGTTGTACTTCGACACTGCTACTGAGATCTGGACAGATCTGTTCGATAGATTTCATCAAAGCAATGGGCCTCGTATTTTTCAATTGAAGAAGCATCTCCTTGATCTGAATCAAGGATCTATGGATGTGAATTCCTATTATACTAAATTGAAGATTATCTGGGATGAGCTGAGGTTGTGTCAACCTGTGCCTTTATGTCATTGTGGTGGAATGCGATCTTGGCTCGAATTTCAGCATCGGGAGCATGTACTTCAATTTTTGATGGGTTTGAATGAGTCATTTGCTCAAATCCGTGCCCAGATACTAATGATGGATCCTTTGCCTCCGATCACAAAGGTTTTCTCGTTGGTTGTTCAAGAGGAGCGCCAGCGTACCATTCATCAAGGCTTATCTTCTGTTTTGCCTAATTCGGTTCCATTTGCTGGTGTGGCGGGAGGACCTTCTCTACAGAGGTCAAAGGATTTCAAACGAGATAAACCTCTGTGTACACATTGTGGATTTACTGGGCACACTGTCGACAAATGCTATAAACTCCATGGATATCCTCCAAGACATAAGAAGTATAAAGGACCTCAATATTTTCAGAGTAAAGCACAGATTAATCAAACAATGCTTCTGTTCATGGTGATTTGACTGCAGGAATGGAAGCCACTGGTTCAACAATTCATGCTCTGACTCCCTCTCAATGTGAGCAACTCATTGCTCTTCTTAGCTCTCAATTACAGCCAGGAATTCGAGGCCCTTCTGAATGCCAGCAATCTGCTCCCATTATCTCTCAGCTTTGTGGTATAGCATCCCTCTCCTCTCATAATTCTCCTTTACTTTCTCATCATTCTTGGGTCCTTGATACTAGAGCTACGCACCATGTTTGTTGCACTGAATCTTTGTTTGTTAATTCATATCCTGTTGAGAATTCATTTGTCACTCTTCCTAATGCACATATTATTCCTATACATAGAATAGGTATTGTTATTCTCACACCCGATCTAATCCTTACTAATGTCTTGTTTGTTCCCAAGTTTCAATTTAACCTTATTTCCATTAGCTCACTTACTCAACATTATTCCTGTAGTGTTAATTTCTTTTCTTCATGTTGTTTAATTCAGGACCATACACGGGAGAAAATGATTGGGATGGGTAAAAGACAGGGTAATCTGTACCTGTTGGATATGTCAGGAAAATCTTCTGAGTCTCCTTTGGTTACCGTAAAGTTGCTTCTAGTTTTTCTGGTTCTTCTTCTCAATTAGAATTGTGGCATTGTCGCCTTGGTCATCCATCTTTTGTCAAACTTAATATACTACATAAAGAGTTACAATTGAATAAGACCAACACCTTTCCTGAACATTGTTCAATTTGTCATCTATCAAAACAGAAACGTTTACCTTTTATGTCTTTTAATCATTTATCTGTTTCTATCTTTGATTTGATACATTGTGATATCTGGGGACCTTTTACTCCCTCAACTGTTCAGGGTCATCGTTATTTTCTCACTCTTGTTGATGATAAATCTAGATACACTTGGGTTTATTTACTGCATGCTAAGTCTGATGTTTCTCATGTTCTGCCTTCCTTTCATTCTTTAGTTCAAACTTAGTTTGGGGCTAAAATTAAAGCCATTCGATCAGATAATGCTCGTGAGTTTGATCTAGTGTCATTCTTTTCTGAAAAAGGTATCCTTCATTTCCATTCTTGTGTCGATAGACCAGAACAAAATTCTGTAGTTGAGCGTAAACATCAACACATTTTGAATGTTGCTAGGGCACTTCACTTTCAGTCTAATATACCTCTCGAATATTGGGGGGATTGTGTGCTTACCTCAGTGTATCTCATAAACCGTATCCCTTCTGTCCTCCTACACAACAAAACACCTTTTGAATTGTTATGGCAGAAGTCACCACAGTATGCTCATCTTAGATCCTTTGGATGTCTTTGTTATGGTTCTACTTTAGATCGTCATAGGACAAAATTCTCACCAAGGGCTTCTCTTGCAGTTTTTCTTGGATATCCACCGGGTTACAAAGGTTACAAATTACTTAATCTCAACACCAATCAGATTTTCATTTCCCGTGATGTGGTCTTCCATGAAACTATATTTCCATTCTTACAAAATTCATCTTCTAAGTCAACTCCTAGTATATTTTTCGAATGTGTTCTTCCTTTTTCTTCTTTAAAGTCATCTTCCACCAACACATGTCCTTCTTCTTCCAATACTTCATCTACTCCTAGTTCCTTTAGTCCTACATCTTCTTTAGATTGCCCTATTCGTCATACTAAGGCTCCTTCTTATCTTAAGGATTATTTGTGTCATGTTACATCTCTTCAATCCAACTCTACTGCATATCCTTTATCATAGTTTCTTAGCTATCATAGATTATCTCCTCAGCATTCAGCCTTCATTAACTCCATTTCCACACACAAAAAACCCAATTCCTATAAGCAGGCTGCTGATATTCAAGAATGGCGAGATGCAATGGCTGTTGAATTGAAGGCTTTAGAGGACAATGGGACCTGGATCATTGTCTCCTTACCTCCTGGTAAACAAGTTATTGGATGCAAGTGGGTATATAGAGTAAAATACCATGTTGATGGTTCATTAGAACGTTATAAAGCTCGTTTGGTAGCCAAAGGCTACACTCAACAAAAAGGGGTTGATTATTTGGAAACCTTCTCACCAGTTGCCAAATTGGTTACTGTCAAAGTCTTGCTTGCATTGGCTGCTAAACAGGGGTGGTTCCTTTCCCAACTTGATGTCAACAACGCTTTCTTACATGGTAATCTCTTGGAGGAGGTGTATATGGCATTACCTCCTGGCTATCAAAGTAAGGGGGAGTATTTGCCTACTAATCCAGTTCTCAGGCTGCATAAGTCTCTTTATGGACTTAAACAAGCTTCAAGGCAGTGGTTTTCTAAGTTTTCAAGGGTTCTACTTCAACATGGTTTCATGCAATCCCAATGTGATAACAGTTTGTTTATCAAAGCTGTTGATGAATTTTTTCTTGTAGTGCTGGTGTATGTGGACGATATCGTCATTGCTAGCAATAATTTGGAGATGGTAAATGACTTGAAAGTTTTCCTAAATGGTTGTTTCAAACTGAAAGATTTAGGAACCTTGAAATATTTTCTTGGTACTGAGGTTGCCAGATCTTGTAAAGGTATTGCACTTAGTCAACATCAGTATGCTTGCAGCTTTTGACAGATTCTGGCCAGCTGGGATGTAAGCCAAGAAAAATACCTATGGATCCAAATACCAAGTTAAGCCTAGATGAAGGAGATTTGCTTGAAGATCCAGGAATATTTAGAAGACTGGTTGGTAAGCTGCTGTATTTGACCATTACCAGACCAGACTTGTGTTATGCTGTTCATCGATTAAGCCAATTTATGGCCACGCCAAGAAAACCCCATCTGCAGGCTGTTATACATGTCTTGCAATATATAAAAGGTACAGTAGGCCAAGGATTATTCTATTCTTCTTCTACTGATGTTAGTTTGAAGGGGTATGTAGATGCAGATTGGGCATCCTGTCTTGATACAAGGAAATCAATCAGTGGTTTTTCGATCTTCATTGGTGATTCTGTGGTGTCATGGAAATCTAAGAAACAACACACTGTCTCACGTTCATCTGCTGAAGCAGAATATCGTGCTATGGCTAATGCTACTTGTGAATTCATATGGCTCTTCTCACTTTACAAGGATTTGAAGATCACACATCCTAAACCAGCTGTGTTATTCTGTGATAATCAAGCAGCCTTGCATATTGCAGCCAATCCTGTTTTCCATGAGAGAACGAAGCACATCGAAATTGATTGTCACATTGTAAGGGAGAATATACAAAAGGGATTTTTGAAGACTTTGCATGTGAGCTCACGGCACCAACTTGCAGATTTGTTCACCAAAGCTCTTCATCCAACTCAGTTTTCTTATCTTCTTACCAAGATGGGAGTGATCAATATACACTCTCCGTCTTGAGGGGGAGTATTAGAAATACTAAAAGGATATGTGGGTCTTTTTCCTTAGAGTTAGTTATTTTTCATTCTGTTTGTATTGGTTTAGCAAGACCAGGGTATATAAACACGGGTTGTATGCTCATTTTTAAGTTAAGTAAAAAAAATACATTACAGAGAAAATAGAGCCTCTGTTTTTGGCTCCCAATTCTTCTTCGATTTTTGTTCTTCCATTTTTGTTCTTCGATTTCTAATATATTCAACTAAGTCACTTTTGGATTTAAATTAATTTTTATAGGTTGATTTATTCAATTAATTCGATGTCTAAAATTACGAATTAAACTAACTAAATTAATTAACATTTTTTAAAATATATAATATATAGTATAATATACATAATTAAATATTATATAATATATTCTATCTAACTAGCCTTTTTTTATGTAGAAAGTTAGGTTTTAAACGTAATAAAAAAAATTGATTAATCACTTTTATAAAAGATTGATTTATATTAATGGTTTATTTGGGTATAAATTAAGAATGAAGGACTTATTTGAGTACAAATTAAAATTTATGAGCTTATTTGAACTCAAATAAAAGGGTTAAAAGCTTATCTAGATGTAATAAAAGTATAAAAAACTATTTAAATAAAATAACAAAGTTTAGAGATCTTCTTAATATTTTAGCCTAATTTTATTATCCAACCTAGCAGTCCAAGCTGACCACTTTCGCACGTGAAAAAATGCCCCAAACATCCATACTTCCATAGAGGCGGGTCCCATGCAGCCATGGAACTTTTCAGCAGGCTTATATGATTGGGCAGTGAAGTAACTTTAGAAGAAAGTGAAAGGAGCATTTAGCGCAGGGACAAAAAGGGCGGTGACTGGTGCCACGTCACTACTTACAATCAGACAGTGATATCTGGGTCCCACGAGTAGACCTGAATCAGCATGTTCTAACTCCCCAACCTAACATCGTCCTTTGCAGTCTGCAACCTGCTGCTGCGCTGGCGCTGCTGTGTTACTTTGTTCCTCGATTTAACTCAAAGCAGCAATCTTGAGGCTTTTGTTTTTGACTGTTAATTTCTGTAATCTTTCACGTGTAGTGGGTATTTAATCTTTCTGTCATTTACTCATATGCTTGTTCATAGAAATTCAAGTTTGATCATTGATGATGAGATGACAATCGTTTTAATTTGTTCATAGATGGTAATGAAGCTTTTCAGTAACCGGTAAGATTAGTAGTGGCATTTGGGATGAGAATCGAGAGCCTCTTCTTTCAATAAATCGTGGATGGGTGTTGTTTTCGTTCTTGTTTTCTTGCCTTGATTTAAACAGAGTACGAATTTCTTCCTATTTGTCTGAAAAAGTAAAGATTTTGGTGATCTTACTGCTCTCGGCTGATCGCAGTTTGTCAACTGGGGCCGGCCAGAGCCATCGCCATTGAATTTGGCTTCCGTGTCTGATATTCGAGAATCTTTCTGTCATCAGTGTTCGGTTTACAAAAGCAACATAGCTGGGCGGGTAAATGGTAGGTCCAGAGATGATATATTTACTTGGAGACAATGCCAAAAGGAGTAGACATGGTCAAAAACTCAAAATGATTTACCTTAATATGGTGAACGTTAATACATATTATTAAATATAAATTTTGTGTCATTAAAAGTAAAACATATTAGAAGTATCGTCAATACAGTAGAATAAATATTTTATTAAAATCAATAAATATAAACAAATGGAAAAATATGACAGAGTAAATATGGTCAAAAATATTTTACCTCAATTCAAGTAAACTTAAATACATATAATTAAAAGTAAATTTAGTATCATTAAAAGTAAAATATGTTAGAAATATCGAGAACACATGAAATAAATATAAAATTAAAACAATAAATATAAACACATAATAATTTTACTATAAGATATATTTATGTTTATTCTAATATGCTTATTTCTAATATATTTTATACCTAATAATACTAAATTTACACTTAATCAAATGTGTTTTTCTAGACCTTACAATAAAATAAAATATTTTATCCTCGACGTAAAATTCCTTGTAAATGTTAGTGTTATAGTAATAATCTAATAAACAATTAAATTTTGGCCTAACGATTGTTACTTTTCTTCGAGAAAGATTAAGTCTCAAGTTTGATTTTTTATTCCTTTTTACCTCCTAGATCAAAAAAAGTAATAATATAATAATAAAAATTTTAGCCACTAATTACGACTAACTCATAAATCATAATCACATGATTAGTGGAAGAGCACCCTCCCTCTAGGCTCTTAAAGTCATTCTACTATGTCATTTTATGCATCAAATTATGTAGAGGAAGCCCACTCATACCAAATGATAAAGGAAACAAAAAATGTTATTGTTAAAATTTAATAAAAATTATATATAAATTTAACAAAAATTTAAAAAATTATTTTATATTTAATGTGTTAATATAAATTTTGACATGATAAATTTATATTTTATAAGATAGAAAAACTAAATAGACAAATACCTATCTTTAAAGTCCCTTTCCAATCCACGGCCCCACGCCACCGCCGCGCTCGAAAACTGAAAACAATAGGCTGCTTAATTTGTTGCCCCGTTCGTTCATCAAGGCAAGCACGCAACAATCACCTCCTTTTATTTCCATCATGTGGGTTCTGTCTGTTCTGGTTCATCCGAAATGAAAAAGAAATCAAGGGTCTAGATTCGCCTCTCATATCTGATTTCTCACATCCACTTCTTATTCATTCAGAGTTCAGAGTTCAGAGTTCAAACGCAGACATTCTTTAACAGAAAAAAAAAAAAGCAACAATCTTAAACGCAGAATCCAACTATAAAAAACACTTTTTTTTGTTTCCCTCAGTCTCTCTTTTTTAACCGTTTTCTAACAGTAGCAAGTAATTATCAGACCAACAAACATGACATCGTACCACTTCTCTGAGTTAGACTCCACCACCGATTCCGTCGCGTACTCTCTGCGCTCCGAGCACCATGCTTCTCACGATGCCCATATACGTGTACGTTTCATGTGCAGCTTCGGCGGCAAGATCCTCCCTCGTCCGAATGATAATCAGCTTCGTTACGTTGGCGGTGATACACGCATCGTTGCCGTCCATCGCTCCACCACCTTCTCAGCGCTCCTGATCAAGCTTTCCAAACTCTCAGGCAATCCACTAATAAAAATCCTTTTTTAATGTTTTGCGAGGACATATCTATTATGATCTTTTTTGTTTTTTCTGATTAGGAATTGGCAACGTGAGTGTTAAGTATCAGCTTCCAAATGAGGACCTCGACGCGTTGATTTCAGTGACAACCGATGAAGATCTCGAGAACATGATGGAAGAATATGATCGGTTGGCACAGAATCAAAACCCTAGGATAGCTCGTCTCCGGCTTTTTCTTTTCTCCAAAGGCGATGCAGACTCACGAGCCAGCAGCATCAGCTCACTTTTGGACGGCTCGGTTAATCGTGAACAATGGTTCTTCGACGCCCTTAACGGTGAGACCAACGCTTCTGAGCTCGAACGTGGCCGTTCCGAGGTTTCCTCGATTGTTTCCGAAGTGCCCGATTATTTATTCGGGCTGGATAACTCCGATGATGCCCAACCTCGTGACCCGAAATCAAAGACACGTCAGCTTTTGCATGAAAATGTCTCGGTTTCAGACCCTGGTTCTCCTGCCCCGGTTGTTTCTTCTTCTCCCTTTTCTTCTACGTCATCAGCTCCTATTGTACCTTCAATGCCTGAGCTCCCACCGGTAAAAACTAAACCGGATAACCCTGAACCGGTTTTGGAGTCCAAGCAGAGTCGAACGGAGAGTTTTGTGGAGCACCCCGTTTCGCAGCCAACAGCATACTCGGATAGTCATATGTGGCATTTTGTTCCTGATTCTCATTATTCTGCTTCTGCTCATGCCGTACAGCAAATACCCGTTTACTATGTTCCGCGTCCTGTTCAACCCACAAACCCTCAGGTTCAAGTTCAACCCGTTCAAATCCACGCACAGTATGTCCAGCAGTATCCAACTCTTGCGGGTCAAGTACCCGTTGGGTATCATCAGCCGGTTGCTGGTGTGGGTAAAATATACAGGCCAGTTGCTACCATGGATCCTTATGACCCGGCAATGAGGTTGGCTCCTGATGGTGTGAAGCAACAAGTATATTATGGAGTTAGAAATGCAGGTCAGCTGCCAGTTTATCCAGGAATGATGATCCCGGGTGGGGAGGAATTGGGTAGAAGTGGTTCGGATATGACATCGGGTCGAATGTCCCAAACAGGACATTAAGTATTGGTTATATGGCAATAATGGTATGGTAATAATCTTTTTAAATTTAATACGGTTGATTTGATGAATATCATGAATTGAATGTGAAAGGAGTGATTAGTGGTTTGTCAATTAGCTACTATTGGCTTTTGGAAGTTTTTGTGTGATTAAATCATGAATGGAATTTAAATTTACTTTGAATATTAACTTAAATGATCATGTTTCTATTTGTAAAGTTTGAAAATTTTGCAAAATTAAAATTCTTATATCATTTTTCTTTCGACCTTTATTGTATCTAAAAAAACTTATGAAACAGGTTTTGATCATCGAAACAAAGTGTGTGTGTGTGTATGTAGAAAACACAAAGGTTTTCTCTATATATACACCTCTAGTTTCATTTGCAAGTACAATGATGTTTCAGTTATATATGTCGTGTTGATTGGTTTCCTTTAAGGTTGTTCATCTACTTTGACATGTATACGTTCCAAAGAATCTTAATTTTGTTTCAATGGTATAGTAGTCCTCAGTCCTCACGTATATAAGAAGTCATAAGTATAACCAAAGCTTTGTAAGGAGATTGGATTGGGGTTCAGTGTTTCGGGCGGAAATTCTAACTATCTATTTCGGTCTCAAGTTTACTTGAGATTTGGGCTTCAAACGTGTTCAAGTTGAATTTGACTCTGCGGTACAAAAAATTATGAGTACTCTTCAAACCCGAGATCCCTTGTTCAAGGTCCTAAAAGAATGCCAACTGCTGTTAAATAGGGAATGAAATTGTTCTTTAAAGCATGTTTATAAAGACGTTAATGTTTGTGCAAATTAAGCAGCTAATATGACTTAAGCAAGTACCATTAGTACGAAGATTTTGTTGCACCCTTCTGATGGTTTACTAGATTTTGCTTAAGGGGGATTGTATAGGCATAGGCAAATCAAGCATCTGTCCGTCTCGTAGGCAGACTTTGTCTGCTCATAAGTACCAAAAAAAAGTATAACCAAATAAGCTCTCAATTCAGGAAAAGTGAATCTCATATCCTTTCCATAGTTTCAAGGAGAAGTGATGCATAATATACTCATCAGAAACACTCTAGTCCTTAACAAAAGTTGACCTCTGCATGCACGTAGGAATTTGGCAGTGAACTTGGGCCGATTGGTCTTCCAAGTTCTGGTCATGGGCTCTTTATCACAGATTGGACTCTTGCATTAATATATTGAGCACCAACTGTTTAACTAAATATGGTCAAGTCGGCTGGGTACGCACTTTACCCGTGCTTTCAAATACATAAGCCATTTTCACTGCATGCAATAATATATAACCTCGTGTTTTGGGGAATGAAAGAAATAATGAAATATAGTACTACTACTACAGCTAATACAAGTCTAGAATTACTCTTTGTTTTTACAATTTCATTTACTACTGATACGTCGTGTTTTTTTCATCACATTGTTCTTGTAACATGACTTGATTTACTTCTTTGCCAAAAAGAGAAAGGAAACTAATCCAAAGCAATAAACCTAGCCTGCCGGACAGGCTCAGGATGGTGAAATGCAATCATCAACTATGACAACATTTGGTAAATCATTAAGTCATATTTACTGAATAAGATGCTACATAAGGATTTTCATGTGACATTTATATAAGTAACTCTATGATTCAAGATTAATAATGATCTTATATGAGAAATATTATATTTTGATTTTAATTATCGTACTTATGATCCTAACCATGGATGCTCCAATCAAGTGTTGCCGGATATAACATATGAATGTACTTGTACTAATCAACAAATGATTTATCACCTAACCCATATAGTCCTTAAAAGAATAACTCAAGAAATTTTTGACCAAATTGAAATAAAATTTTGAAATGATTCTAAAATTTATTCATAGAGTTAATGTCTTGAAATCAAGACTTGACGTGGTTGGATAAAATCATAAAATAAAAAGTTGAGAAATATTATCTTTTTTAGTAATTAGGATTGTCGATAAAATTATGGTTTAATAGTTAAATGTATTCTCAATCTTTTGCATAAAATGAAATTAAGCCTTCAACGTTTTATCGTATGAAAATCAGTCCATAAATTTTTATTTTACTGTAAATAAACCCTTCATCTTTGAAAACCATAGAATTAAATCTAAATCTGTTAAAGGATACTAACTGCAGTTAGGAAATCTTGCGTGGAAACTGGCGTTGATAGCTTAATTAGTTACCACATGGCATGCCACGTTTACAATATTAAAAAAAATTAATATTATTTAACAGATATGGACTTAATTGTATTATTTTGAATGGTTGAATGTTTATTTACAGTAAAATAAAAGTTTATAAATTCATTTTCATATAATAAAAAGTTGAGAACTTAATTTCATTTTATACAAAAAGTTTAGAATACATTTGAGTGTTAAGCCTAAAGTTATTAGTAATCTTTGGAAACATATATAACTTCAAATGAAAAACGTGAACTTTAGATGATTTGTCCTTCTAAGTTGTTGTAAATAAAGAGAGATATTTTAAACCAAAAGAATTTTTAACCTAGTATAATAAATTTGGAAGGCCGATCGAGACATTCTCTCATCTCTCTCTACTGCCATGAGTTATGAGTGATGATGATTGATCATGAGTCCATGACAAAACAAATATCATAAATAATAGATGTAAATGTTTCACATAATGATCTTGTCTTTATATTCGATCGCAAAGAGCCCCGCCTGATCACTGCCTTACGCTTGGACGATATGATGCTGCTATGCTATCTGCATGGAGTGAAGGCGTATGCATGCACTCATACTCTCACATGAATCTCACTCCTCCATTCAAAGCCCCTGCCTGCAAATTGCAGTAGTGCATATTCACTTTCCAACCCCTCACCAGGCTTTGTAATGTTTTTGCATGGTTTAGCATTTGGTACGTACATGATTCTTCTACTCTTTATACAGTACAGGATTCGAATCTTTTTTTTCCAACTCAAAAAAAAAACCCCTAATGATGTTTGAAAATATTATAAAACCATTAATTGTAATTGAATATTATCGTATATACCAACCAAGAAAAGGGAAAAAGCAAAAGTTCATTGGTCTCCCAATGAGTGGAAATGAATTTGAAAAAAGCCTGTGTTAGGCTTTCTCTTGAATCAATGAGCAGAGAATCGTTTGGTTTACTAAGAAGAAAGACAGTCGCTAGGAAAGTAATGAAAGAAAAAAAATAAGAAGGAGAGAGAACAAACAAAAGGTACATTCTCTAGGGACAAATTAAATGGGAAAAGATTAAAGCTCTTTGGAATTCAATATTCCTTCTTTTATTAATTTCTATCCCTTTAGTATTTGTCTCTCCCTCCTCTAACCTTGTTTCAGTCATTTTTGTTGTAATTTATTTAACAAAACTAATTTTCATTTATGGAAGCTTTTTTCTCCGCATATCAAATTTCAATACAATAATTTAAGTATCAAAAGTTAAATTAAAATAATTAAATTCGTAATTATTGTTAGATGGATTTTGGGATATGATCAGTGAGTTAGGTAAGTATAAATTAATGTAAACAATAACTTGTTTGCTACCAACAACTGGTTGGCATAAGTAGCTAGCGACTCTCGTCCCTTAAGCAAGATCAGGGTTCGAATCCTGACTTGTGTATGGAGTGCCAGTGTTGGGAGAGGGACTGCCTAACCACGCTCTGCTTCTTCTGTCTCCGGATTAATCATCGAAGGTGGATACCGAGGGTTTTTTGACCAAAAAAAAAACTTGTGTGCTAATATGAATGGAAAGTACTAAAAAGATATATGCTATATATTTAGTTTTGGCAAAGGGAAAATGACTAATGAATGTGTGCCTAATTGCCCATATGGTGAAATGAAATCCTGGTGTAATATGCTGACGACGCCCATATGTTCTCATCTTATCATTATTGGAAAAAGTTGGTTCAAATGGTTTGAGTATGGGCTAGTTTGGGAGCCCGTTTGAAGTCAGTGTGATGCGGGGAGGAGGAAAAGACAAAATAGTAAGAAGATAAAATTACTGTTCTGCCCTTGCTTTTAATTTCTTTTTATTATTTTATTAAAAATATGTGTTTAAGTGTCTTTTAATTACTTTTAATCGTATTGGAATCAATTTCATTGTTCATCTAAACAACTATATATATATTATAGTGCAACGATTATTTACCTTGGTTACCGAAAAAAATAAAGTAGGCTGATGATTCTACTCAACCCAGAAAAGGTTGATTATTATTATTATTATTTGGTTACGATGCACATGTTGATTTTGATTTTATCAAGAATCATAAATTTGAAAAATATTACAATTATAATTAATTAAAAAAACCATTTCAATTTAATCAAACAAATCAATATACAATTGAATTTATAAATTCAGACACAATAAAATTTTAAGATGAATGCATGACATTATTTGACATTATTTGAGTCAATACTCAAAGTTAATTAATTGGTTGTTTCTTTCACTTTCAATAAACAAATTATTATAGTCAATATTAGGAGTTAAAGTTGTTTGCACCACAGACAAAGGCGAAGTAGATAGGTGAGAAAATGCCTTTTAACGAGATGGGAAACTTTATTTCTTTATTATTTTGCTTTCCCTTTTTGTTGGCTAGGAGCTGCATTAAAGTTCCATATTTGGCAAATAATGTGATTGTTTTTGGCTTTTAGGCATGGTTTCCTTTGCTTTCACACTAGCAACTGATCTAGCTAGAGAGACTGTTTTACAAAAACAGATCATCATCATCATCATCATCATCATAATATTATTATTTGAATTAGAAATTTAAATTAATGATCTTTAAACCGTAAACTGTAAACCCTAAATCCTAAATAGATAACTAATAACCATATTTAATTTAGGGTAATTCTCAGTAAAAAGGAATGGGATATTTGGATATTACCAAGTGACAAAGTGAAAGATGAAGAGAATGCTTTGGTGCTGGCTTCTTACTTGCTCTCACTTTGCAAGGATATATGCAATGTGGGTCTTTACACTTTAGCCATAGCATATATATCAAAATCTCAACCACATCTGATTAATTATGTATGTATTTTAACGTTGTAGGAAGGATAATAACTGACATGTACGCCTCACAATGTCTTAATTACGCCCGTTCATATCTGTCTTATTCTATGGACAACCGAACATCTTAATTTGCAAAGAGGAATAAGATTCAAATTAAACCAATAATAAAAGGACTTCGATGTAGTAAAAATCGTTGAATTATTGTACTTTAACACGACGAAATTACAAGGATGATAGCTTAATTGTTTTTAGGATGATAGCTCATTTTTGTTGGTTTTGTTCATAAGTTGTCAAGTTTTAGCGGCTCTCTAAATCTCGTGTTCCAAACCATCAATGAAAGCTTAGCTAGGCCATGAAACATTAATTTGCGCCAAGCCAAGACGATATACAAGCCATGTTCGTAAAAGAATGAATAGACTGAAGCATCCATCTAACATAAGGACATGGAACTCAAAGCTGTCAACCCTGCCATGAAAACGACAGATTATTGCTAACACTGTTTGTATGTTATGAAAAATTCAAGAATGTTACACCAAATTTCAAAGCTCTCATCGGAGGAACAATTTGGTTTCTTGATGCAAGCAGCAGCGGCTGGCCATATCTCATTTGTTTCTTTCCTCAAAGGAATTGGCCATTGGCATCTATAAATTTAATACCAAGGGACCAAAAGTGTCCATATAGGGTGAGTTTTCGCAACGTGATTGGGCTGATATATTATAGGCTGCTTCTTTTGCCAACAGACTGCCCCCACGCTCTGCTCAGCCAGCCATTCATGTTTGGTTTAATTCCATCATCTTTGTGCTTGATTTGATGATTGATGTATATATATTATGTATGTATATGTATATATAAATTATAGAATTGTAGAACTTCCTTTTGGAATGGGAAATTTCCAAGAACCTGAGACTGGTTGCAGTGGTGGGGTTCTTTCGCTTGTGATTCACAGGATTCTCAACGCTACGTTGAATTCCTGATAAGGGAACGATCGATCAATATCGCTTGACATTTATCAGTGTACCCAAAATTGACATTTATCACAAACGCGTGAGTCACATGACCGTCAAGAACTCTAGCTTGCCTGCTGGTTTAATGGCTTTCCAATGGAATGCCGCATCAATTTAGGTAACCATCTTTGTAGTTTGCTCAGCCATAGTCGGCCTCGCGGCATCAGCATGAGCCCTTGACGCGTGGCTTGCTTTGCAAATTGCTATTACTCATGTGAAGCACCGTACAATCCCTCCCTGTTCATGATATAAAGAAAGGGTAACGAAAATTTTATCTTTATCTTAATCTTAAATGTGAAGTTTAAATGCGCAAAGACTAAGTCCAAGATATATGCAAAAATATTACTCAAGTTAATCCTAATTCGTAATATAATAAGAATAATACAAATGCATTATCCTTTGATAAGTTCAAACAAAACATTTGAAAATATTTGAAACACTTGTAGATAAATACAACAAATCTTTTTTCTTTGTAAAGGAAGAAGCATCCTTAAAAGCTCAAATGGGCTATAAATTAAGTAGAGAATATAGAGAAAAGTCCTATTTCAAAGTTATAGATTTGATAATTTGTATATCTTTGTCGTTTTTCACAAACATCAAATCAATTTTTTAGTTTTTTTTTTTAATTCAATTCATATATAGTTTTTTCTCAAAATTTTAAGCATGCCATTTTCATCTGGTGTTAGTGTTAAATAGCTTTTGAAAAGTACAACACCTTACATTTAAGATCTAAGCAGTACTTTTACTTCAGATTAGTTCGGAACTCTGGCTTAAATCATATGCAACAATGGGTTAGGCTACGAAATCTTTACAGTCGCTGGAAAAGCATCAAAGTTTAGCCACAGCTTGGCTGTTGCCACTTTTCCAAGGGAGAAAGAGAGAAAGGCAACACGCAGATAAGTTAAATAGGGCAGCTGCTGTGACTCAGGAAACTCAGAAGTGAAGTTGAAGACTCCACAGCTTCTTTTATCTGCACAGAAAGCGAAGCTTCTCTTTTCCATCATTATTGCTACTCTTTTGCAAACTTACTCTCACATTTATTTCTTTCTCATTCTTCCTTCACTCTTCTCTCAAATTACATACAATTCCTACATTTAGCACGTAAAGAAGGCCAAATTTTCTATGGAAAAACAGAAAAAACAGAAAATCAAAGAGAGAATTAATCATATGGAGTGTTTTGATCTTGAGGACCCATTCACAAACTTGAAAGAACATCAATCTGCTACAATTTCAGTTCTCTTCTTTTCGGAGTCTGATCATATGCCTTCTCAGAACTGCTTTCAATATTTAAAGACTAGTTCTTTCCGACAGGAAGCCATTTCTCTCATTTTGCAGGTATCCCATATATTAATTTAGTACTCTTTTTCATGTCATTTAATATCCTTGCCTTTTATTTTTTCATAAACTTGCTAGTTGGTGATCAGGCGCGGTGTTCTTGTAACCTTGATCTTTACACGTCTTACCTGGCCATTAATTATATGGATCGGTTCATCTTCAGAGAAGAAATCCCGGTATGTAATTAAGCTAAATATTCACTCTTTATCTTTAATCTTTATAGAATTTTTGAAATTTCAAGTTTCATTTAGTAGAAGTTAATTGAAAGTATAAGAAAGTAACTTAAAGTAAGATGCAGAGTATTCTGCAGCGAGGTAATCCGTGGGTTGTGAAGCTTGTTGTGATAGCTTGCATTTCGTTGGCTGCAAAGATGACGCAAATGCATTTCTCTTGGTCTAATTTCCAGGTAAAAACATCTCTTTTGGATTCATAATGTTCTACTTTCATCTCCTTAATTCGTTTACTCCAATGCAAGACTAATACAAATGAAACAGCAGGAAGAAAGATTCATCTTTGATGCTCAAGCTGTTGAACGAATGGAGCTTCTGATTCTTGATGCCTTGAATTGGCGAATGAGATCAATAACACCCTTCTCATTTATCCGTTTCTTCATGTCTTTTCTCGAACTGAAAGATCCACCATTGACACAAGCACTGAAAGACAGAGCTGCAAATATAATCTTCCAAGCTCGTAATGGTAATTAAACGGAACCTAGAAAATTTTTGTTATGTCTTTATCAGAAAACAGCTTCAACCCTTATGAGAAAACTCTGTTTTTGTTACAGAAATCAATCTTTTAGAGTTCAAACCATCAACAATTGCAGCAACAGCTCTTCTTCTGGCATCTCATGAGCTAATCCCATTGCAGTTCCCATCTCACAAAACCTCAATTTTGTCCTGTGAATATGTGAATAAAGTAAGCAATTAGTTTTACAGTACATATTTTCTTCATTTCTTCTTACTTTATATTAATGAATCAATCCAATAATTTGACAGGAGAATCTGTTGAAATGCTTTAATGTAATTCGAGAGATGGTGATGAACGAAATCAGTGAATCAATTGTAGATACGCTGTCAAGCTCAAGTGCAAGAACCCCAGTAAGTGTTTTGGACTGCCACTGCAGCAAGTCAGAAAGTGAGAGTGCCACTAGCACCACGGCTGCCATTGCAATGCCTGAAAAGAGAGAAATCAAGCGTCGCAAATTGAATGGTTTTTGCGGTGAAAGTAAAAAACTGATGACTTCCCAGATTCAACCATGTGGAGAAGCTCCGTTTTCACTACCTAAAGGTAAAAGGCCATGAATAGCCAGCAGTGGTTAAAAATTGAAAAAACAGAATAAAATAATAAAAGTTTTGGAGATGAGGGAAAGTAGATAATCCATTTTTTTTTACATGGTTTTTTTATTCAATTATTAAATGTAACCGGGAGCCAGCTGTTGCAGAAGGGACATGAAGGACGAAACATGGCTTCAAATGTTAAAATAGTACAATCAGTTTGTGTTAATGTTGTGTTGTTTTGTAGCAGATAGGGAATAGAGCAATGTTTCATTCAATAAGATATTTTAATGTAGCGGAGGGTTCATTTCTCATGTCAAAGTATAGAATATAAACACAAATTGGTGGAAAAGACCAAGGAAAATGAGATTGGCGGGAAAGAAGATAGCCCTCAGCTTAGGCTCCAACTGCTGGAGAAATTACAGAGAATTTGTGGGGATAAGCGAGAGAGGGGGAGAGAAAGGCAACGTTCAAGGCACGTTGCTGTCTTAAAAGATTTTGGTATCTTTGTCGAGAAACTACACAATTTATGTGCTTGAAAGCAACCAGGGGAAGAAATATATACCAATGTCTTATCTTTGTGGGTTGTTGAGGAATTGAGAAGCACAAGATCAGAAGCTCAAAAACCAATCAGCTTGATTATAAGGTTTCTTTCTTGTTTGTGTCGAATTGAATTGTCAGCAAAATTGGAAGTTTTGGTATTAATTGATACAGTGGGCAAAGGTTGATGGTCCTGGTTGAAGCCTTGGTCCCACTTTTGGGTGTAATGTTGTATCAGAAATTTGATTTTCTATAGACTAAAGAGAATCATTTTAATTCAAGGACCACTGGGCCACATAGGATGCTCCAATGATGCAAGCCTAAATTGCATCTCCAGCTTTTGATCCGAGTATAAAGTTGTTTCTGCCAGTAATGTACTTCGGTGTTCTTTCTCAAGATATTCTGGAGTTGTTCTTTTCTATGGCAATTACAACTCATTTTGCCTTCCATTCACGTCTTATAAAGTTGAAAGCCAAAATCCTGATCATTCCAGGATTTACCATACACAATACTATTTATGAACAAGTGAAGTTAAAGATTGACAAAGAGGTTAATAGCCTCCATACATGTTTTCTTTCATCCAAAGGTCGAGCCAAGCATCATTACAGGAATTACCCTGGAACTGGAACCAGACCAGCTTAGGGCTGACTGCGGAAATTTCAGGCTCTGCGTAAATGGCCCCAGGATTCTGCGCTGTAAATGTTCCTTCTGCAGTGAATTGCTGCTCCAATACGCTTTGAAGCTCCCATTTTGCCTTCCATTCACGTCTTATAAAGTTGAAAGCCAAAATCCTGATCATTCCAGGATTTACCATGCACAATACTATTTATGAACAAGTGAAGTTAAAGATTGACAAAGAGGTTAATAGCCTCCATACATGTTTTCTTTCATCCAAAGGTCGAGCCAAGCATCATTACAGGAATTACCCTGGAACTGGAACCAGACCAGCTTAGGGCTGACTGCGGAAATTTCAGGCTCTGCGTAAATGGCCCCAGGATTCTGCGCTGTAAATGTTCCTTCTGCAGTGAATTGCTGCTCCAATACGCTTTGAAGCTCCCCAAATGTCTCGGATGAACCAAAGGTTTCCTCAATGGTTTGGATTTTGTCGACTTTGGCTGCAGAGTTGGAGCTTGATGAAGGTAAACTGTCGGTACAAAATTGTGGGGAGAGCTGGATTGCACCAGAGGTTTCCGAATTTGATGCTTCTGGAGCATTGGCTGGTGGGAGATCAATTTCGGATGAACTCTTCTGCTCGGTTTCAACATTGGATATTTGCAAAGGGTCACTTTTTGGCACTGATTTGTACTTCATTCGTTTGCTCAAGTGACTATGCCAGTAATTTTTAATCTCATTATCAGTTCTGCCAGGCAACCTTGATGCAATCGCTGACCATCTGCAAATTTCACCAACTTTTTTTATTGAAGATCCAAGAATTTATTTTCCAGTACAAGAAACTGTCCAAATTCTCTTACAATTATACAAAAATATATAATATCTTAAGCCTCAATTCGCCAGTTTTCATCAAATAAACTAAAAACTACAAAGTAGAAAAAATATCATTCGCACGCGAGCATTTGGTTCAACGGTACCAGAATCATTGCAGCATTGAAACCAACAGCCTTCAGCACTTACCGGTTTCCAAGTTTTCCACGCAAATCAAGTATGGTTTCCTGTTCTTCCTTAGTGATATTTCCACGCTTAATTCCTGGCCTTAGGTAATTCACCCAACGAAGTCTGCAACTCTTTCCGGATCTTTGCAATCCTACAAGTAAAAAAGTAGTAAATGAAAGACTGAATAAAACTGTAAAGTAGTATTGCTCAATGATATTGCTTAATTACCTGCAGGTTTGGCCATCTCTTTCCAATTCCAGATGCCATATCGATTAATATAAGCTATCAATTTGTGGTCTTCTTCGGGACTCCATGGACCTTTTCTCAGAGTTCTCTTTTCGTCTGACTTTGCCATCGCTGCAAGAAGAAAACCAGATTTCAAGCTAATGCAAGAGCAAGAAGTAAACGAATTCCAATTTCCTGAAATTTCCAACTGATATAACGATTACAAAGCAAAGCATTTATTCCAAATAGGATTCCTCGTGCAACATCTCTTAGTACTATGTGCTTGTATATATAGGTCGACACAGTTGTTGATTCTGTTCTTTGTCAAGAAAAGGGTTAAAAAAGGACAGAATATCCAGAATTATATATAGACAAGTACTGTGATTTGGTAATTCATGTTCGTGTTATATAAAATTGTATTCATGTCATGTCAAACATAAAAATTTCGTATTAATATTCACATCGACGGACCAAAGACAAAAGTGTTTTTTTTTTTTTTAGCCTTTGTGATATTCATGTATTATTTTTATAAGATTTTAAATCGTGTTAATTTCATGTCATTTATTCATATTATTCTTGTATTGTACGATCATATGTGTCTAAGATTACCAGGTTGTCTGCTTGAACGTGGTTCATGATCAACAACAAGCTAATTTCACTACTGATATAGTGCAGCTGATGTCTTATTGCTTAGATCAGCACTCAGCAGCGTTGCCCACTTGCAAATTTATTATGAATGAAAAATGGAAATCACGCAGATACAACAAAATATTAGCTGATAGTCACACTAATAAAACTTACATTAATCAGTGTAAGAGAATCAAGGCACAACAAACAGTACACCAAGTTTGAAGACAAGGAATTTTCCTTGTAAGCACACTCATCAGTCAGTCAAAAGGCAAATACAGACTGAGGTTGATGGCATCTGAGTGACATTTTTATGACCATTTCTGACTAATTTTTTAGAATTATATACTATTATATTGCATGTTTCTGTGAATTAAAAACGGATATTCTGGGGAAGATACAAGGTGAGGACAAAAAGCTTTGTGAAACACGTTGATATGAAAACAATAGATTGGTATAGTTTTTATTAAGCTGGTTTTGAATGTTTGGATTTTGCATCAACACAGGCACCAAAGTCAATTAGGCGTGGTTTGGTTACACATTTCTTGACTAGTTGAATCCAAGATAAGGATTCATACTAATAAAATATGGGAAAGTGTTTGATAATGTAATTACCATTTACTTTATCTGCAGATTAAATCAGCTCCTGGCAAAGAAGATGAAGGAAATGTAAGACAGCAGAAGGTCAAAAGAGTAGCTGATCTAATAAGAACTACAGTGAGCCCAAATCCAAAGTCCAACCTCAAACCTAACTTGGTCTAATCATTTAGAAGAGGCCCTTTCACTTTTTCAGTCGAAGATGACCCTTTCATTAGGCCTGCAAGAAATTTAGACAGCCTCGTTGGTTTTCTCTCTTCTTTTCCGATTAACATTTTCAAACACGAGTCTCTCTGGAATGGGAATTCTCTTGAAACTTGAATCTTGATCTTCTTTAAGATGCAATAGCATTTAGTTTTCATTTTCTCGGTTTAATTTATTACGAATAGGCTTGATTGAATGCTTCACCATCAGATATCCAGGCCGTTGATTCCAGAGGTAGCAATTCTAAAACTTTCTTTGGTAAAAAGTTTCGATTGAAAAGAAAGCTTAGCATACACGGGAATCCGAAGCCCGCAGCAGTGGAGAACCTATCAATATGCAGAATTCAATTATGAATAGTAGTACATTCCGCACAAGTCAGGGAATAAAATAAAAATCTATTTCCATGCTATTCTTAAGAAAACAAGAACAATTTCTAGAAAGAAGCATCTATTGCAATCATGGTGAAAAAGGTGTTCCTTTGTCAATCAAGGTAAATATGAATGGGCTGCATAGACTCGAAGTCCATATGCTGAAATGGTTTCCTTTTATGCACGTGGAAGCACCATTATCTTTCTCCTTGTATAAATGGATCACCATTCCTGCAGGATTCTATGGTTAAAGCGGAAACAACTTTGCTCTTCCATCTGCTTGTCTAGCATCCCTCCGTCAAAGAATACATTTTCGGGGATGTTTGTAACTAGCTGTTGTAGCCAATACTGGACAAGATCTTTGAATATACGGCTTCTTGTGTTCAAGCATTGTTGTCACCATTTGAACTATTTTGCATGTTGCAGGTCTCACGAGTCGATATAGGAGGGGGAGGATGTAGCTCAAAGAATGCTTTTCTCCCTTCACCATAGCTTCCTATGCATATATCACCCCGACCGTGCCATGTACCATCTTGGACATTGTTCATCTCCAATGTTCTGGACTCCTGCTCCATGTAAAAACAAAAGGTTATTATCAATATTCAGGAAAATGAAAGATTTGAAGAGTAACTAATTGAAAGAATCTCATTGCATTTTTATTTAGTCACTAAATAAAATACTTAAAGTTTGAACAAAGTTTGGCAAGGACAGAACCTGGGATAATGTACAGCAAGGGCAGATAAGATGGTATATGCAATCATCCAAGAAGCTATCATTACCCTGAAAACAAACATAATTCCAGCAATACTATGATTTCAGTAAAACTGTACCAGGAGTGAAAGGTGCTAGGATATAAAACTAAAAGTGCAAAAAAATTCAGAAGTATATAACCAATATAAACATAAACAAAAGATCAGGAAAGCATGGTGATAGATCATGTAGTTGATATTCAAGATAGCTAGCCTTATCCAGATAATAGATCAATTAAACACCATCTTTTACAATCAAATCCATAAGCTGAAATGAACAGAATCATACATATTTATCAAGCTTCAAAATGCTAATATGCAAAAGAAAAGAAGTTCAATGCATTGACAATGCCAGGACCAAGAGGAATCAAGAAAAATTATTGGGACTGCCTATGAGGCTTCAGGTGGTAAAAAGGCATGCTGTGGCCCAAGGAGATCTGAGGCTTAAATTCCAACCTCAACGTCAGAGTGGATTGTTAAATGTCAATTATTTATTTGGGCTCTTCTAAATGCCATGGAAAGCACCATACAAATATGCTAAATGTTATGTAAACAGGTTTTCCTCAATCTAGTCAGTCCATTTGATACCTCCTTGAAACTTTGACAGTCCACAAGAACTATAACTTTCTCGGTCAGTATTAAGCCAACAAAGTCAATTTGAAATATCAAAACTACTAAGCACAAGAGATTATTTATCATTATAAGACCCTAAAAGTCAAAATAATCAAGCATGGTTATAAATAAAAATTCTCACCCTAATATTGAATTTCCTTTTTATCTGCGAGCGGAAGAAACCCAAACACGCTCCAACAGATAAGATGAAAGCAACAGCCAAATACAGAAAGTAATTTCGCTTGGTGACAATAAAGGCAAGGAAGGTGAAAATCGCACTCGCTACAAGAATGAAATAAACAGTTCCCTGCAAAAGGACATCAAGAATTCAGGATAATTGAAACGCAACATCATTGGCAATCAACTCTAACATGCATGTAGGAATCAGAGTTTACATAAAAACTGCAAAACCACCACATTTGCAGATTATAAGTTGACTATGAAAACACATAAATGGGAACTGCATATTTCCAGGTATGGTATTATGGAATTGAAAGAAAGTAGAGACATGAAAACTTCTACCTGAAGAAAACAATAACCGAAACCAGCCCTTCTCATGTTCTTCCCAAATCTGTAGCAGGGGCAACTGGAACATCAAAACACACTATTACATAAACATAAATATAATAACTTACATCAGTTTCATAACATCAAAACAAGAACTAAAAAGAAAAAAAAATCAGCTAAATCTCATGACAAGTAACTCGAAAAAAAGATTGGTGGGGGTTTGGTAGAAACTCAACTAAACTGCTAGAACTGGTCAATCAACCAAGTGAAACAAGCTTCATAGATTAAATAAATCACTTTTAAACTTATCAAAATTCAAAATGATAAAATAATTTCCTTTTGGGCCAAAACCATCTTACAGAAAAAACCCGGAGCCGCAAATATATACAAAATAAAAAGTTTTGGGCCAGTGGAAAATAACAGGTTTTACGGTTGATTTAGTTTCATTCTAACACCAAAATTTACAAAAAAAATAAGCAAAAGTAAAGATTGTTGTTTAATATTTCCCTTGTAACCAAAAAATAAAGATAAGATTGTTGTTTTGGACATTTTTTTGGCGGCCTCCTAAGCTGTCGGAATTAGACAAAAAAATATATAGAAAAAATAGAGAAGCTAAACAATTTTAGTGCAACTATTCTTTCCCGGGAAATTTTTGATTTGCCATGAAAACAAACAACCTCCTCTCAAATTCAAAGGAGACAGAGAGAGGACTAACCAGGCAGATTCGAGAGCGACACGGCGGTCATCCAAGAAATCAAGAACAACTTCACCTTCCCACATCCTGAAAACGCCACCAACTTCGCCGTTTCCTTGTTCTGAACAATCCTCGGCGTTTTCAAGTTTCCTCCATTTGCCTTGGGTTTGCAAAGCCACCGTGGAACACAGCATGTCGAAATCCAACACAGCCATTCCCTCTAACAACCTCTCTTCTTCTTCTTCTTCTTTTTCCTCTTCATCTTTGTTTCCGTTTACAAAAACTTTCTCTTGCTTCTCTAATTCCGCCATTAAAGACCAAACAAACGAAATTTCCCAGCTTAACCTCTACTTTTCCTTTTCTTCTTTCTCTGTGGGAAGGACAACAAAAGGATCTGCCTTTTTAAGTAGCGTTTGGTTCCTTGTTTTGATTAATGGTGATGTGGGAGTGGGACCCAAAGGGAGGCAGACAATTGACCGAAGAGCAGTTGCTATGAAGGATTCAGATTACGGGCAATTATGATTTATGATTATAATAGTAAATAATCTGCCATATTAATGTTCTAATGAATCTAATCTAATTTCCCACCAAAAATAAAAAAATGAAAGAAAATCAATCCTTAATTGTGCTAAAAGTTCTTCTCTTTCTTATTTCTGTTCTTGGATAATTTTTTTAGCCTTATTTTGAAGCGATTTCAGCTGTCAAGCAAGCTTTACACTTCGTTGAATTTCGTCTTTAGATGGAACAAATATCAAAACAGAGAAAGCAACCAGCTTTTTTGGGCTGTTACTATATGGTTACGGTTAGTTGACCAAAGGAGTTGGATTTGGATAACCCAAGCAAATCTTTGTTTGAAAAATGTTGACTTTTTTTTCAGTTCGGTGTTTTAATACACGCAAACACATTTTTTTTCTAAACTCTCGGATTCGGAAGTTATTTTGGACACCAATTAATTCAAAATTAAGTTACAGTCGAACTTGAAATGAAAAAAGCTCCTTCAATATTATTTTTTTATTCACAAGACTCGAATCCGAGATCTTTCTTAAGGGGTACTGAACTCCTTTCACTCAACTCAACACTCAACTCAACAGATATTGGTATACACGCAAACACTCCTAGCATGCCAAGGTAGACCAAGACATACCATGGCACAAGTTCAACACAAAAGCTTTCAGAAACATTTGAGGCGCACGTGGTGCAGGTTCACTTGGAGCATTCGAACACGGTTAATGAAGTACACACTCAAACGTAAACAGACTGCAAAAGTAGAGTTTGAACTCAGTTGAATGGGGATGAAGTTAGCTACTACAAAGTACAAAGTTGTAATGGTTATCTAATTTGTGAAGAAGGGAAAAGTGGTAATCAATTAGGCAGAAAAGAAGGGAAACATGGACGGATGAGAAATGAACAACGTGCCGTCAGGAGCCCACTAGCCAGGGAGATCCCTGAGCTGTATCACAACATGATTAAGCTTTGCACTATACCCAAAAGCCGAAGCTAATTAGTTTATTATTAGGACCAAAGTTACGTGCAGTGTAGAGGTGAAAGCGAAGCGGCACGCGGCCGGCACCGAGCAGACCCAAGCTGGTGGGTGATTGTGGTGTGATGGTGGGGTCTTATAGTACAGCATTTTGCTGGGTTTGGAGGATCTGATCAGACAAGATAAGCTTCTTATGATTCCCAATAAAGGTGTCTTGAGAGTTATCGCCAATTCTCAACCACCCCACGTGCATAAAGCGTTTTCTGCTGCAATTTGACTAACGAAAAGGATCTCTAAAATCTTCCCAATCCATATACTATCTTACTCACTAATCCCTACGCGCAATTGCATATGCGGATGCCGTCCTTTCGCTCGCATTAATGAACATTTTATAAAGGGTCCACTATCAAATCCGCCCGTTGTATTGTTGACGTCGAGAGTGACCAAGTCCGTCCAAAAGAGACTTGTTCTGCTTGATCTGCCCACCTTTACTTTACTTTCTTTACAAAAGGAAAAAAAAGGATTATTGGCTACAAGTTATGGACTTTCATTATAGGGTTTTCAAGGGGTTATATATTGTATCGATAGAATATGAAGTTGGGACCAAGAATGATTTAAAGCTCGTCTGATGCAATACCATATCCATATCCTACCCTTTTTAAAGAACGGCTAAGACCAAGACAATCTTCAGCATAGGACAGAAACTAACAGACAGCCAGATTTCTGCGTCTGAATCTTTAGTTTGGCCCATTGGTTTGAAAAGATGGGCTAGAACCTCAGTCATGCCAGAGGCAAGGATTGATGATAGTAACAGAAAAAAAAGTTGAGAGGAAAGGCCCATTTCTATATGCATTTACCCTCGACTAGAAAACAAAAGGGAAAAAGTTCAACACTTCAACTCCTATACTTGCCATTTTAGATTCAAGGGCAAGAAGTTGAGCGTAAACCTGTTTAAACATGAAAAGAGAAATGAAATCACCATTGCTATTTTACTATAACATTAAACACACTCGTGCCAAAAGTACCATATAGAGTGATGTGTAAAGATAATGAACCCGAAAAGCATAATTAAAGAAAATGAAATTTGTTGCATCCTTTTGCCCGCCCTTGTTTCACTTTTTCTTCCAAACCAAGAGGCAAACAAGTAGACTTACAGAGAGATAAAAAGGAAGTTATGTCTTTGCTGCAGGTTTACGAGCCCCAAGCCACTACCACTTCCCAAATGCTTGAAATCAGTGGCTTCAAGATGATCCCCATGGCCAGCAAAGCCAGTCCCTCCTTTTTCCAAGGTCACCAAATTCCTTTCTTTGCATGCCTTGTCACAGAGGCAAGCAAATTTTATCAACAGCCATAAACCTGTCAGCACATTTCTTGCAAAAGACATGCCCACAGGTGCTAAGGGCTACCAATGATAATGTGTTGGTCAGAAGTGACCTTGCAGCTTGGGACAAATATGGGTTTTATCCAGAAGAACTAGATTTCTTCTGCTCACTGCATCTTCAGTGAAGTAGATAGGAAAAAGGCTCTTTAGCTTGAGTTTTTCTTTGCCTTCTGGACAGATTGTACTGGTGGAAGGAGCACCAACTTTAACAGGTGCTTCTGGAGTGGCAGAGGGTAGCCAAAAAGCTTTCATTGTCCGGGTGCTTCCTCTTCATAAGAAGAAGTACCTTCACACTATTTGCCCCATGGAACCCATTCTTGTCTTGCTGTGGTTTCTGTCATTATATTGTGGTACAGCACCATGGTTTTGCTGATCAAATGCATCAAGCTCTCTTGCTTTCTGCCACAGAATACGCTCTTTCTTCCTCACAGCTACTTCTCTCAATGCATTCGATTGAGCAAGAGGAAGAACTCCTACGAAAACAGAAAAACATGCATTCATAATTGACCACATCAAGGCAAATTTTAGCTGATTCATTCTAAGCATAACAGTTTCATTTTTATTTTTTATTTTTTTAAGAAAATCAAGTAAAAGCAGTCCGCTTAATTACCAAAGAACCTATTATTTCAAAAACTTTTCTGCACGTGGTAAAGGTAGTTTTTCACATTAGAGACTTCCAATTATAGTGCTAAATTGACAAATGAAAATGCATAACCAAACATTAAAGGCACAAAAGAAGGCCTATTCAAATTCTACTTTGCTTTAATGAAGAAAAAGAGATCGGGAAAAGAGGGGGGGGGGGGGGGGGGGGGGTTACTGTAACAAAGATGCTCTCCTTGCAAGCTTTTAAATCAGTCTCCTAACCTATCGCCAGACAATTACTAACAGAATCCCTGGAAAATAACTTCTATCCAATCAAACTAGAGAATGTACTAATTTAATCTCACTTATCATGTTATGCAACAAATTCAAGGATACTTTAAAATCTTGTAACAAGAATGCTATCAATACTATTGTTCTTCTTGATCTGAAACAAATCATGATACTAAGCTAAAACAAATCACTAGAGTTATAGGAAACTGCTGATTAACTTAAAGAAGACAAATACAAGCATGCACTAACTGAAAGAAGCCTGCACATTTGCAAATAGAAAAGTTTTTTAGAAGCTAACGAGTCACACATCTCTATGATAACCAGCTTCTCTACTTCCATTTAGTTTTGTTTCTTCCACTTTCAATTCTATCACAGAAACAAAGCAAAACACAGTAATGAGGGCCATCAGACAAGTTTGTAGTAGACTCAATCAGATTAAAACAGAACGCTGAATGAGACAACACCTAAAATTTTCTGGTCACCAACCAGTGTTGTCAATAGCGGCCATAGCGGCCGCTATAGCGGCATAGCGTAGCGGAAATTTAACTACCGCTACGACAACATAAATAGCGTAGCGTTTTTGTAATAGCGGCCAATAGCGGCCAATAGCGGCCGCAATAGCGGATAGCGCATAGCGGCCAATAGCGGCGCTATTCTGCATTTTTGGTGAAATGTCCATTTAACCATATTTTTTTTTCTTGATTTCATTTCAGCCAATGATTTTATTGTATTTAAGGGTATTTAAGTCTTTTAAGCCTTTTTTTAAGATTAAATTTTTTTATTACAGCTCATTTTTTACTGTTAGCTTTAGAGCCAACATTTATTGTACATAAAATTGTTTTAAATGAACTTTTTTTTTATTAAATATTAAACTAAAAAGCAAAAACCTTAAATTAAATTATCTTATGTGACTTAAATTTACTTCATTTTGGTTTTGCCTGATTTTTATTAACTAGGCATTGATTGTAGAGAGCATGACTGACCTTTGTTTTTGTCTCTTTGATGTGAATTTCAGTAAAATATGGTCTTTTTGTCACCTTCATGACATTGAATTTGGATATATGGGAAACTGTAAAATCTAAAACATAGTGTTAGAATGTTGGAGAATGTTGGATTTCCAATATAGCTAGAAAATTCTTTTCTGGGTTTCTTGAACATGATCCTAGTAGGACAGCCAAACAAGTAGTCTGCTTTCTTGGGATTTTGTTAGCTGAAAAGGATAAATAAAAGATAGTGGTCGAGTGGGAACTCCTGGGAGCCAACCTTGGTCTTAGCTCATCTATTTAGTGACTTATAGGCGGTTTTAAAATTGTCTTTTAGTTGATTGTATGTAGCCAGCTAAAATTAGTTCTACAGTTTAAAATTGGATTAAGAATTTTAAAGGGAGCTGATTGAGAGAGAAAAAAGCATTATAGTGAGTTAGAATTTGGGACTTCATTTGTGTTTATGCTTGAGTTTTATCGTCTTATGTGACTTCATTTAGAGTTTTATCATCTTATGTGACTTGATAACTTGTTATTTGCAATGGTTTTATTGGCTTGAGAACATTATTTGAATGCTTTGTGTAATTTTTATGAGCTATTATGGTTATTATTTTGTTTTCTATTAAATTAGATATATTTTTTATAAAAAAAATTTATGGCCGCTATGCATTCATAGCGGATTTTGGCCTCACCGCTATTGTCCGCTATTCGCTATTGATAACACTGTCACCAACCATCAGCCATCTTTTTTGTATGCAACTCCACCTAATGCCACTATGATCCAATGATGACCTAGAATATCACGTTCTAAATAACCCTTGAAAGAAGAAAAATCACAAATCCCTAAACGCGTCTCGACAAATTGAATTACAACCTACAGATAGTTAGAAGTTGAATTACAGTTAAAGCAACCACACAAAAAATAATAATACCAACAATTAACAAGTCATTAACATGCATTCTAATAAAATAGCTAAATACCAATCAACGGCTCATTGAGCCAAACACAGGGGTTGTAGGCTAAAAGGGGTACCTTTGGATGTCCTTTTTCTGGGCTAAAAGGCATTCGAGGATGCATTCTTTGCAAAAGACATGGCCTTTCTGGCAAGACATAGGATCGATCAAAGGCTTCAAGCAAAGGCAGCAAGCATCGAATGGCTTAATCGAGTCTTTCCCCAATCTCTCCTTTTGCGTCCCGTACCCTAGCTTCCTCTTCTCATCGTACGTGAAGAAGGCTAAATCGTTGTTGTTCTTCGAGTGTCTTTGAGGCATCTTTGGCTATTTGACTGGGATCCTAACCCTAATTGATCTCAACCGTTATTCGATAGGAAAATCGTGAGAGAAAGAAGTGAACCCCTAGAAATTACCAGAGTTGGGAATTAGGATGACCAGAAATTGGATCGGGCTTTCTATTTTTTAAAAGTGGACCGGACCGACATTTTTTTTTTCTTTTTCCAATTTATTTTTTCAGCTTTGAGTTGAAAAAATAGGATAACGTGGTCTGCTACAGGGTGGAGCGTTAAAAGGCGACGTAAGAGTAAGACTGGCTCTTGCTTCTTAGCGATTAGCGGTGCAAAATATAGAAGGCATATTTGGGTTGGATTAATTATTTAGTTATTTTTGAGTTAAACTTAATTTTAATTTATTTGGATAACAAATCAAATTCAATTCGAGTCATCTGATTATTTATGAACTTAATCAAATTTTTAATATATATTTAATATTTAATTATTAATTTATTATTTATTTTAAAAAATAATATAAAAAATAACAAATTGAATTTTACAAATTAAGTCTATTCTATCAAATTGTATTAGAATGCTTCAAATTTATTGAATCAATTCAAAATGCTCGAATCTAGTTCAAATTGCAAAAATATACTCCACTGAACATGAATTAAATTTTAAATATTTAATTTTTGAATTAAATTGAATTTAAACATAACATTTTGACTCAATTACAGATTTAATGACTGTTGATATCTTCCCTCGTTGATTTTTTTTCTTTGGTTAAAATTACATAGATGGACAAGGTAAAATATTCAAAGGTAATGACTCAGGGGTTTGTCTATAGTAAGGTCGTAAAATATTGACCTTATTGTAAGGTCATGAGATCTCATGAGAAATTGAATAAATAATAAAAATTAAAAAATATATAAATAATGATTTACCAGGTTAACAGGTAAACTTTAATTTAATGATGTATATTACAAATTATATTTTTATCCTTTAGAAAGGTAAGAAAATATTCAAATTATATTTTTATCTATTTATAAAACAATCAAATTACATTTTTATCCTTTCAGAGTATGAAAGTAAATTATCTAATATATTAAATTTCATAGTTTTTTTACCTTAGATTATACATTATAATAAGGGCAGTCCATTCTAATTTAAAGAGAGAAAATAAAAAAGAGGGTATCTTTTTGAAGAGTGTATTTAAAGTTCATCTACCTAAAAAAAGGGCTTTTGTAACCCAAATATGAAATATCTTAGGGCAGTCAAATTCCTTTGTATGACATTCAACTACTGTATTAAATTTTAATGTCTTTTACAGTTTTGTCATAAATTTTATGTTTAATTATCTTAGATATATGCATTTTATAGTGTTTTTTGCTTATTTTCATCAATTTTACGATGAATCACGTTAATTTTATTGTTAATTATTATAGTTTTATTTTTTCTAGTGCTTTTATGCTTACGATGAAGTCATAAATTTTACGATGAATGTTAAAAATTTTACGATGTATCTCATAAATTTTACAATAAATCTCATAAATTTAAATTTTACGATGAATCTCATAAATTTTACGGTTAATTATCATAATTTTTATGTTTATTTTAGTGTTTTTACGCTTATTCTCATTCATTTTACAATAAACCTCATCAATTTTAAAATTAATTTCCTTACATTTATCTTAAATTTAATTTTTTTCTTTTATGAGCTGCTCGAATATATTTTTATCCAAATTTACTTTTTTTATATAGGCAGTCAACTGCCCATTTTAAATGATTGATTGTGTATATAATTAAAATACACTGGATCAAGATATTAAATGAGCAGTCAAATGCCATTTTCGGGCATCCGACTGCCTATTGAACTTTTATTCACGCTTCATCTTCAAGTCTCTAAAGCCAGAACCTAAACATGCCATGGCCCATGGAAATGTTATGGCTGTTAATGATTCCCTGACACAAACATGATAATTATTTGTATTTAATTTTGTTTGAAAGCATTTGTGAGCCGATTAAGTGAATATTTTTGCTATTTTTTATAAAACGATAAAATATTATTTATTAGTGAATATTACAAGTGTGAGAGACATTGGTTGATATAAGTCTATTAGTAATATGATTATTAATATTTTTATTAATATTTAATATAATGATAATTTTAAAAAATTAGTTTAACATGTAATCAAGCTTAAATTTTGTTATCTTTAAATTTTAATCAATGGTGTAAATTAAATATTGCTATTCTAAATGCTATCATTTCCTAACCTTATATTAATATAAAAATTTACGATGAATGTCATAAATTTTACGATGAATGTCATAAATTTTATGATGAATATAATAAAATTTACGATAAATCTAATAAATTTTACGATAAATATCGTAAATTTTACAATGAATTTAATAAATTTTACATTGAATGTCGTAAATTTTATAATGAATCTAATAAAATTTACAATGAATGTCGTAAATTTTACGATGAATCTCATAAATTTTACTATGAATGTCGTAAATTTTACAATGAATCTTATAAAATTTATGATAAATATCATAAATTTTATGTTTAATTTATGTTTATTATAATATTTTTATACTTATTTTCGTTCATTTTACGATGATTATAAACAATTTTACGGATAATCCACTACCCATGTAATTCAAGCTTACTATTTAAAAAAATATATGAGCAATCGAGTGCTTTTTTTTAACATTCAACTAATTTTTTTATACAATATTTTTTTATTCAACAGGTAGTCGACTGCACATGTAAATTTTTTTTTATACTTAAGTAAAATTTGCTTGATCTCAGCCAAGAAGACAACCACCCCATGAACTAATTGTTCAATATAATAAACAATTATGAGGTTCCAACTAAAAAGAGTCGTCCTGGTAAATCATTATTTCCTTTAACCATAAGAAATCAACATTTTACAAGTAGCCCATGGCCCTTCCAGTCGGCAACTTTGAGCAAATAGGCTACCAGTTAATAATATTTTTAGTTTTCATTCACGTTTTTTCCAAAACAAATGTAAATTTATTAATTTAATTTCTTTTGGTAATATGTATTAAATTGAAATATTTCAGTGAGTTATTTCAATCATTCTCATTAATTTTAGTGATTCATTTCATCGAAATTAAGATTTAATAGATTTAATATTTAGGTTTACAATTTGAGATTTAGGATTTAGAATCTTTTATAAATAGGAAAAAAAAGAAGCCCTAAATATAAAGAAGAAGAAATAGATTAAAGGACTTGTATTTGTATGGGATTATAAGAAGGTTAAATTAATAATACACTCTTATATTTTTTTTATTAATATTTAATAAATAATTATAATTTGGAAAACCAGTTTAATAAGTACTAGGTAAAAGCTTTATTTGCCAACAACTTCTTAACCCAGTGGTTAAAGATGAGTTGTGGCATATTATAAGTTTTGGATTCGAATCTAAGTATTCTCATCTCCAGCTATTTAATATTCCTCTTGTAACAAAAAAAGGTATAAGCTTTTTTTTACTTTTAAAAGATAATCAATGATTTACATTAAATATTATTAATCTAAAGATTATTGTTCTATGACCTTATAATAAGATTAAAATTTATAAACTTACTATAGAAATTGAAATCTCCAATGACTTAGAAGTCATAAGTTATGACCAAATCTAAGCGATCTTAAAAAAAATCTAAAGTATTTAAAACAATATTCCAACTCCAATCTATACAACAAACAAACAGATTATAGATTATGGCATTTGTTAATGGCAGGCAAGTTCTAAAACCCGAAAAAAGACGGAACTTCCACCTCTACGCGATAAGGTGAAAACTCAGAAGCCCAATCGACACATTATCCAAAATCAAAAACCAAAGTACTTGTCCGAATTCGAACTTGTCTTGTCCTTCTCCGACACTCAAAACCCAGAAAATCAATTAAACACAGTGAAAGAGATTGGAAAAACCTGTACCATGGCCGCTTCACCCAATAAGAGAAACTCGTTGGAATTATCGCCGGGCCGACAGGCCACAGCTATCTTCGTCCAACCATCTTCTCCGAGGTTCCCAGTTACCTCCTCCGGGACCCACCGTAAGATCGGGATAGCAGTTGATCTTAGCGACGAGAGTGCCTTTGCCGTTAAATGGGCTGTTCACAACTATCTTCGTTCGAGTGACACTGTTATCCTCCTTCACGTGCGTCCCACCAGCGTTCTTTACGGTGCTGACTGGGGAGCCATTGACGTGTCACTTCCTGTTGAATATGAAACCCAGGAAACTAAGCGAAAATGGGAGGAAGAGTTTGATTTGTTCACTAATATGAAAATAAACGATCTTGCTTTACCATTGGCGGAATCTCGTATACCCTTTAAGGTTCACATAGTCAAAGATCATGATATGAAGGAAAGACTTTGTTTGGAGGTGGAAAGGTTGGGCTTGAGTGCTGTGGTTATGGGGAGTAGAGGGTTTGGAGCTGCAAATAGAAGTGCCAAAGGAAGGCTGGGAAGTGTAAGTGATTATTGTGTTCATCACAGTGTTTGTCCTGTGATTGTTGTCAGGTTTCCTGACGAAGAGAGAGAGAAAGATGGCGGTGGGAAAGTTGAAGGGAAAATTGGATTGGATAAAGATGGAGAAGATTTATGTCCTTTAGTAGAAGAAGAGGAACAGGGGTTTCACGATGCCACGAATAAACGCTGAGGTTTGGTTTTGTAATTTCATCATTAGATATGGCAGAATATCATTGTTTGATCATCTAAGTATGGCAGCACATTTTTGTATTCTTCATCCTATTGATTATATGATCAGGCATCTTTTCGTCAATGCTATCAGATTGTTGACAATGAACTTTGGGGAAGAATCCCATCTCTTTCTATAGCAATTCTATTCTCTTTATTTGTATTTGTTTAATTTGCATCACGATTTGCATATTGATCAGTATTATGACATTGATTTTCTATTTTTTGCATCAGTATGTTGCAACTGAGTTCCATTCTGTCTGATTTCTCTTAATTGCCTGAAACCTTTCAATGCCGAACTGCCAAATGCCAATGTGTTTCCCTGTTAAAAGCAACAATGTCTGTTAAGCAAAGAGAAAAATCTTTAATGTGTCACCTTTAGATTTCAGTTTTGTATTGTCTCATTCCATTGAACTAGAATGTCTGCTGGGTGCTTCACAAGGTTTAAATTGATCTTTGTTCTTTGCTTTATAAGATTACTGGTAATGTGAGCAAAATTTTATTTGCCATGCCTATCATCTCGATGCATTGCTGTTGTGTTCTAATGAGCCCTGAAGGTCATTTTCTTCATAATTCATATCGTATCCTATTGTACAACGTTGGTTTAGCTTTCCCATGTCACTGCATTCTTTATAGTTTGAAGCCTTTGGCAGAACTAAAAAGCTATATATCCATGTGCATATATGTATCAACAATATATACAACTTCGTAGATGGATATACAATACCATTAATATCAAAGTACGAGTTAATCAGTCTTCTAGTAACTTAATTGAGGTGGTTTCTATTGAATCACCGTGAAAGTGTGTCTGAGACTAGATACTAATAATGCTCCTAATCTGTGCAACATTTTGCATATAAAATAGAATAACATGAAGCATATGAAAAAGACTCTTATTATCTTGAGCACCAGATTTCTTTAGAGTGAAGAAACTGTGTTAACATATGAAATCCTGCCTTATTTTTAATTAAGTTCCATTCAGTTTGAAACCCAAGGAACTATTTCAGCTGAACGCTGTATAGCTCTTGGCTGGCGGTTGATCGGTCTGAATAAATATTAGAATCGCATAAACTGACATGTAGAGAGTTGTGTTTTATGGTGATTTGACTGGTCAAGTTTAGTTTAATTTCTTCCATGAACCATGTGTGCTTCATATATAAATGATAACCCTGCATTTAATTCCACCCTTGTTATCAGAAACAGAAATTTCATACTCTATGACAAAGCAGTGGAAATGTTCTCTCCCTCTCTCTCTTATAGGCGTCATGGCATCGCCATGCATGCTGTTTTGGGTGAAACTTGACATCCTTTGCTGCTTTCTACAGATTTGCAGAAGGCTTTGCGAGCTGCAAGGAGCATGCAGAGGCAGTTTCAGAAGTTGGAATGGTCTTAATGGAATATGTCTAAACTGGTCTTGTGTGAACATGTTTGCTGTTGTGGTACTATTGTTTTGTTTTTACAATCTGCCTTTGCACATCTGTAAAGTTTGGCTTGATGAGTGAGTGATCCGGAGAGATTTTCTGCGACATGATGCAAGTGTATGACTAAACAAGGCATCACAAAGTCAACGAGTTAAGCAGTCTGGCAGGAATTATATTCATCTTTAATGAGCAACCCTGAACAAACGACACATAAGGTAGGATAATGTTCAGTGATCCTCCTTTGTGGCTGTGACATATAGATCAAAAGCAAGCCAAAACAAAGAATTCTAAGGCACGGCAGGAAATGGAATCCCAAAGATTAATCAAGGCATCCGAGAAAAACAAAAGAATATCTTCGATTGCTGAATTTGTCAGAAGAATAGACCATAGCCACGTAAAATCTTGTCTCCCTTTGAAAGTAACCATTTCCCACCACAGACACAAAATACCTTAACCTTTTAATTGTTTCTCAAAAAAAAAAATTATGACATATTTTAAAATTTTTGTTCGAATTCGAATAATTTTATTTTTTAATTACCCTTATAAAAAAAATCATCTTATGCTTTTGTAGGATTTCACATTAATGCAAACTACTAATGAAGTTAGAATAAGGTCCCTTATTGGCTATGTTATGGCATGCAACAATGATGCATTTTTTTTATATATTCTTCTTATTTATTTCCTCGTGCCTCATGTATTAATAGATAATAAATTTATTGTCAATAATCTTTTAACTTAGTGATTAAAGATGAATTATGACATATTATAAATTTTAAGTTTGAATCTAAGCACTTTCATCTCTTAATTATTTAATGTTTCTCTTATAATAAAAAAAATAAATTTATTTATATAATACAGGAAAAGAGTGGAAGAGATTATGGGATTGATGCAAAGCTGGCTTATGATTAAAATTTTAGGATATAATTGCTTTAGATTGTATTCATGGGAATTTTATTTAATTAATTAAGAAACCTTAATTCAATTCTACTGCAAATCCATGATCATGTTTCTCAATGATATGTTGCTGAAGTTTTGTTGAAAATTTCAATTTAAAGAAAAGATCTGCGATTTTTTTCGCTTTTGCTTGAAAATAAGAGAAACAACAATTATTAACTTATTTTTTAAAATTCTTTTTAATTACTATTAGAATTTGAACTCGAAAAATCGCATCTTGTCTATTCATCATTAATTTCAGGATAACTGACGCAGATAATTGTCAGAAGAACCTGTCGTTTTCATTCATTAATTTCCTAGGTTTTAATGTTGAAGCTTGCGGACCAAATGAAACCACTGACCTCGCTACTCAAGCCGTTCAATTTTTGTCTGTCTCCAAGCTCTCAAAGAAGAAAAACCAAAACAAAGGGAATGTACCTTGAGAGAATGCGCGTGCTTGATAAATTTCTTCGCCAAACAAGAGGACTTAAAAAGCAGGAGAACTACAAAACTTGTGGCGCATGCAGAAGAAACATTGAATACCACTATGTTTTTGTTCTTTGTGAATCTCATGGTGGACCGAAGAATGGAATTCTGAATTTCATTGGTCAAAAGATCAAAACCAAATTCTATTGTTTGAGTGCAATTGGCGTCCACATTTGGTATGGAAAAAGGTCCCACTGCTGCCCGGATTTAAGCAATCTCACTCTGAAAGAAAATGTCCGGGAGAATTATTTTTTTATTCACTCTCTTTTTACAAAAATGAAAAGAACATGAGAAGCTCATATTTATAGAGCTGGTGAAGATGGGTCTGAGCTGGTGAAGGCGGGAAAACAAAACAAAGAGACAAAAAAGAAGTAATACAGTTATCAGCCTATACAAGGGAGTTTGTACAGCTCAGCAAAACGGTAACGCATCATAGCTAACTCAGCATAACAAAGAAAAAGGAAAAAAATGGTTTGAGAACTCTGTTAGCCCCCCTCAAGCTGGTGTGTACAGATCATGAAAAGCAAAACGAGATAGCAAGGGGCGAAACACAGCAGGGGGATGAGACTTGGTGGAGAGGTCAGCCAGCTGAGAAGCAGAATGCACATGGAACAAACGGAGCACACCAGCTTGGATTTTCTCACGCACCAGATGGCAATCAAGCTCAATATGCTTGGTACGTTCATGGAAGACAGGGTTCTCGGCGATGGCAATGGTTGAGGTGTTATCACAAAAGACTTGAACAGGAATAGAATGAGGTATCTGGAGATCATGTAACAGGTAAAGCAACCATTGAACCTCACAGGTTAAGGAAGCTAGTGCTCTGTACTCAGCCTCAGAGGAAGATCGGGACACAGTAGATTGCTTCTTAGATCGCCAGGAGATTAAGGCACGTCCAAGAAAGACACAGTATCCGGTAACGGAACGCCGTGTGACAGGGCAGGTGGCCCAATCAGAATCGCTAAACCCCTTCAAAATAAGATCAGAGTCAGAAGGGAAAAACAAGCCCTGACCAGGTGAAGACTTGATATATCGAAGGACTCGGTGAAGCATTTGAAGATGGAGATCAGTAGGGTGAGCCATGAATTGGGAAAGATAATGTACTGCAAAAGAAATGTCGGGCCGTGTGGTGGTTAAAAACATTAATTTGCCAAGAATTTGTCGATATGGAAGAGGATCAGATAAAGTGGTGCCAGAGTCTTTACTGAGTTTAACAGAGGCAAGCATGGGCGTAGAGGCATGTTTACATGCAAGAAAGCCAGCATCCTGGAGTAAGTTCAAGGCATATGTCCGTTGTGAAAGATTGATGCCAGAAGAAGATCGAGCCACTTCAAGTCCCAAAAAATATTTTAAAGTGCCAAGGTCCTTAATCTTGAAGGCAGCATCAAGGAAGGTCTTAGTCTCATGAATAAGAGAAGGATCAGTACCAGCCAAAACAATGTCATCGACATAGACAGCAAGAGCAAGAAAGGAATGGGCAGATCCTTTGAGGAAGAGACTAGGATTAGAAGAAGCTTGCTGAAAACCATGTTCAATGAGAGTAGAAGTAAGCTTCGAGTACCATTGTCGACTTCCTTGTTTCAAACCATAGAGAGACTTCAACAATTTGCACACTTGGCCTGGTTTGGCTTTGGTATAACCAAGAGGCAGCTGCATATAGACTTCTTCATGCAATTCACCATGCAAAAAAGCATTGTTAATATCAAGTTGGTGAAGGTACCAACCTTTAGCAGCTGCAACAGCAAGGAGAGTCCGAATGGTTGTTAACTTGGCCACAGGGGAAAAGGTGTCCATATAGTCCAAACCATGTTGCTGGGTATTGCCCTTAGCAACTAATCGAGCTTTATGTCGTTCTATACTCCCATCAGCTCTATGTTTGGTTTTAAAAACCCACTTACACCTTATAGCAACTTTGGAGGGTGGTAAATCAACAATCTGCCAAGTGTGATTAACTTCCAATGCATTCAATTCATCGTGCATGGCTTGTCTCCAACAAGCATGCTGTACAGCCTGATCATAAGTCTTAGGCTCAATGTCACTAGCTATGCTTAGAGAGAAAGCCTTGTGCGAAGATGAACAATGGTTGTAAGTAAGAACATCAGATAAAGGATGGTAAATGGCAGTATTTGTATGAGTAGGATAAGCAAAGGAAGAACCATTAGAAGCAGCTAAAGCACAATGGTAATCTTGCAAGTAACTAGGAGTATGTCTAACTCTATGGGGTCTTCGAAGAGGAGAGTGAACAGAGGAGGAAGGAAGTGGAGAAGAAGATGAACTAGGAATAGCATCATGAGTGCTAGAGGGAGTAGGTATAGGAGGATTGGGGGAATTATGATTGGAAGAGGCTGTAGATATTGGAGTAGGAGTGGTATGGGGTAAAACTAAATGAGAAGCAAAAATATCATGGACAGGAGAAGAAGAAAGGAGTGATTCAGAAGCAAAAGGAAATTCAAGTTCATAGAATAGCACATCTCGAGAAACATGAACAGTACCAGTACTGAAACTGTAAATCTTGTATCCTTTCTTCCTTGTGTGATATCCTAAAAAAACACACTTATGGGCTCTAGGTGCAAATTTAGTTCTGCCATGAGACAAGGTAGATGCATAACAAAGGGACCCGAAAACTTTTAAAGATGAAAGATCAGGTGCTTGTTTGTGCAACATTTGGTATGGACTGACATTGTGTAAAACTGGTGTTGGGTATCGATTAATAAGGAAAACAGAATGTGCAACACAATCCCCCCAAAATTGATCAGGTAAATGAGCTTGAAACTTCAATGCTCTAGCTACATTTAAAATATGCTGGTGTTTGCGTTCTATAATACTATTTTGCTGAGGTGTCTGAGTACAGGAGGTTTGGTGGAGTATACCCTTAGATAAGAAAAAATCAGGCATATTAAACTCCTGTCCATTATCAGTTCGAATAATCTTGACTTTGGTGGTAAATTGTGTTTCAATGAAACGACAAAAATGTTGAACCAAAGTCCTAGTTTGAGACTTCGATTTCATGAGATGCAGCCATGTGTATCGGCTATAATCATCCACTATAGTGAGAAAGTAGTAATCACCATATAATGAAGGTGTGGAATAAGGTCCCCATATGTCTATGTGTAAAAGATCAAAACAATTGGCAGAACGTGAAGTACTAAGAGGGAAAGGTATCCTTTTCTGTTTAGCTAGATGGCATACATCACAGGGAGAAGGATCAAGTTCTGGTATGTTAGAATCAAGAGAATGTAACAATTTTATTCCTCTATGAGATAAATGTCCTAAACGATAATGCCAAATATTGGCTGATACATTTTTTGAAACAGAACATGAAGTATGGTTTTCTGAATATTCTGAAGGAGAAGGATGGGTGAGGAAGTAAAGACCACCAATTTGCTTAGCTGATCCAATCGTCTTCAAACTTTGTGTATCCTGAATAATACAAATGTTAGGGTGGAAAACAAGGACACAATTAGCAGATTTAGTGAGCTTACTGATGGATATGAGATTAAAAGAGAAACTAGGTACCAATAAGACATCATGGAGGGTAAGGTTAGGTGAAAGTTTCACAATACCTATATGAGATACAAATGCATGATTCCCATTAGGTAATGTGACAGAAGTTTTAGGTGATGGTCTAAAGGAAGCAAAAAAATCAATGGAACATATAATGTGATCAGATGCACCAGTGTCTACAATGAATTTAGTACGTAAGGATTGACAACTAGAAGCTACAGCTAGTATACATGAGCTTGAACTGAGATCAGTAACTGCATTAACATGGATTGGTGAAGAAGCCACATCCAATGATTGAACCAAAGAAAGCA
Organism: Heritiera littoralis; assembly: GCA_031772115.1. Classification (NCBI taxonomy): domain Eukaryota; kingdom Viridiplantae; phylum Streptophyta; class Magnoliopsida; order Malvales; family Malvaceae; genus Heritiera; species Heritiera littoralis. The sequence continues at coordinate 721,880 of JAPDPK010000026.1, read as the reverse complement.
ATTTCTTGTATTGTGTATCTGTGAAGGACCTTGGAATGCATATATCAGTTGAAGTAGCAATCTGTTCCTGCTGCAAATCAACATCAGGTGTTTTAGTAGCCTCAACACAGTTAACTTGAACAGATTTACCTCTCGGCTTATAGCCAGGTGGATATCCATGCTTTTTAAAGCATTTTTCAACAGTATGACCTATATAGCCACAGTAAGAACAGAGAGGCCTTTTGTTGTTAGCAACAAATTTCTTAAATCCACCTGGAGAAGATCCTTTCTCATTGGATCCTTTGATAGCCAATACACTAGTTTCTAACTGAGGTGAATTCAACATAGTAAACTGTCGTTCTTGTTGGATCACTAGTGAGAAAACCTTATTAATAGACGGCAGGGGATCCATCAGAAGAATCTGTGTACGAACTGTAGCAAAAGAATCGTTAAGACCTTTAAGAAATCTAATGACATAGTCATTAGACTGGTACGCCTTAGCAATATTCTCGGCTCCACACTTGCAAATAGAAGAAATAGGTCGATGCGTAAGCAATTCATCCCATAGAACTTTCAATCTGGTGAAATAATCCGTTACAGACAAAGTATTTTGCTGGAAAGTGTATATTTCTTCTTGGAGCTCTGAAATACGAATGGCATCACATTGTGAAAACCGATCTTTGAGATCGTTCCACACATCCTTAGCAGTGTCGATCCACAGGATACTTTGTGCAATAGATGGCGAGACAGAGTGAAATATCCAGGAAAGAACTAAAGTATTACATCGTTCCCAGGCAGCAAACAATGGATCTTCTTTAGCCGGAACAGCCACAACTCCAGTAACAAATTGTAATTTATTTTTCGATAGCAACGCCATTCGCATTGCTCTTGCCCAAGAGTGATAATTGGAGCCTGTCAGAACGGTGGAAACGAGAACGAGAGCTGGACTCTCATTAGCATGGATGAAATACGGACTAGCATCATCGATCTTCATTGAAGAAGCAGACGTCATCATAGTGTAAGATCTTCACGTGTTTGGTTCCTAGGAAAATCAAAAAGAAATGGGAGGGAAATCAACAATTTTAAACCGAAAATTTCCCACCCTGATACCATGAAAGAAAATGTCCGGGAGAATTATTTTTTTATTCACTCTCTTTTTACAAAAATGAAAAGAACATGAGAAGCTCATATTTATAGAGCTGGTGAAGACGGGTCTGAGCTGGTGAAGGCGGGAAAACAAAACAAAGAGACAAAAAAGAAGTAATACAGTTATCAGCCTATACAAGGGAGTTTGTACAGCTCAGCAAAACGGTAACGCATCATAGCTAACTCAGCATAACAAAGAAAAAGGAAAAAAATGGTTTGAGAACTCTGTTACACTCAAGGGTGGGGTAGAACTAAAATTGCCACTTGTTCAATATTAGGGAAAAATCATCAATTCATGCAATCAATCTTAAGAAGTGACTTTCAGTATATCTGAAATTCAAGTCCTAAAATCTACATTCTACGATCTCTTTCGTAGAAAAAGAAAAGCACCCCTTGTACTTTGAGTAATCTCTCATCTCAGGTGTTTGAAGTACTGTAATCCAAACAATATAAGAGGTTTATCTTCGATATCGAGTATGTGGGGAATTGCTTTTGTCATGATTGGTGGCATTATCTTTGCATTGATTCCATTTAGAGTGTTGGGAATGGGAAAGGATAATGAAACTGTTGTAATTTCTTAAAAAACTAAATGTAGCTTTGGCTAATCTGATCATTTCAGTGCAAATTCACCCCATAAAATATTCTATCTGATTGCCTGATTCCGAGAAGGAACATGTGATCCTAGGTTGAGGTTGAAAAATAATCAAGCTTCTTAATAAACAACAAAAATTATTAGCTGTTGTACATAGCTAGTTTGTGCTTTCAGCTTCAAGTTAAGAAATTCAACGAGAAAAATAAAATACTAAAACACATATTTCTGCTTTAATTAAATACATCCAATACAGATTGATCAAGACTGGCTGACTTCTAATTAATTACAGAAAGTTACCTCATATTATAGGAAAATTAATTGGTCAGTAAAAATGCCATTGACATCTTATGCAGCTTTGCTCATTTGCAGGTATCAAGCTGTGTTGTCGATTTCTTCATTTGTCTCCAGCAACCATTTGCTTCTATAATTCCTTGAGAGAGTCTCGCACTGTTATTTTCTGGTCTTTCAACGACCTAAAGGCATCTAAAGAAGTTGATTCATTTGACAAATTCATGATCTGAAGTGGAGAAAATGAGCAGCCTGAATGATCCTGCTTAGATTTACAAAAAATCAGGTTCTGGCTTCGATGAATGAAAGATTTCGAGATTAATCAGGATCATTGAAGTGAAAATTAAAGAGAGATTAGCTGAAACTGGAGAAAGAAATGGCTTACTCGAGAAGCGGGCTCGACAGTCTCACGCATGCGCTTCAATGTATGTGCAGTACTTGATTGAGAAGCACCTTCTCGGGTGCTGCCATACCTGGTGGAAAATTCTTCACTTGTTGAAGAACTGGAAACTGGTTGCGTAGATGACCATGGAACCACTTGATTTTCTTCATCACCACTGCTATCGCCACCGTCTTCTTCACTACTGTCGTCTTCCCAATGGAGATCATCATCATTATCATCATCTTCATCGTCTTCATCGCGTGTTTCTTCTTTGTTTCTCTGCTCTCTACAAGCATTTCTATTGACACAACCATCGCAAACAGACACAGTCGGGCCAAGCCTTGATCCGGATCCATTCCAGGGCGTAGGAGATTGACAAAGGTGACAAAGAAGAGTTCTTAAATGTTTCGCAACCAGAAAATTGGCACCATGTACTCTGGAGTCGCACTCCCAGCACAAGATGGCTTGATCTGAGTCGCAGTAAATCTTTGCCACAGAATTGCAAAGCTCACACTTTTTTTTTTTTTTTCTTGTTTTGAGAGAATTGCCTTCAAGCTTGAATTCCCATGTGCATCGCTCAGTTTTATGCCTATGTAGTTCTGTTCTTGTTTCTCCTAGTCCACCCTAGTGCTTTAAAATACAAAACACATGCTCAAGGGCACCTTGGCAAATGTTTATTTAATGTATCCTTTTCTTGTTTTCTATTTTTTAATTTCATGTTTCCGTAAATCTCACTTCTTTTTTAGATTTGAGAAATCTTCCTTTTGAGTTGTAAGTAATGCACCAATAACCTAGAGTAAAGTATGGCTCAATGGCTGTATTTGTTTGAAATTTCTCAGTGGCAGTAAAGTAAATTAACAAGACCAAGCCATGAAATCTACTATAATTAAAATTAAAGAACTTGATTCCAAGTAAACAGAAAACAAGGGAACCAAATTTGCGTAATATTTTCTTAGGTGGGATTTGGTCATCTATTGGACATTCAGTACCCAACCAGATCTTGCCACATAATATTCTATTAAACAATTACTTCATAATACTAGTCCCAAACCAGGGGTCGAGGCATTCAGCACTGGACTTAACTAGTCTTAGAGTCTGTTTGGATAAACAGTGAGATTGATTTCCATTCGATTGAAAACAGATTCCATTGGATTGAAATGCACCCTTAATTGTTTCTTTTCTTGATTCAAGCATAATCAGCTATTAAGCATCAATTGATAATGAAGGATGACCCTTGCCCCTTGGCGTCGACTTTCTGTCAGTTTCAATGCTCCCCTGGCGTGCTCGGTTGGTACAATATCGCATAAGACACCTGTGTGAATCGCAGTGAGCTATCAATTTCGTGGACATGATGGTAGTGTTTAATAAATTTCTTCTCAGGGAGAATAATTGGTTGGGATGGTTCCAGACTCCAGAGGTTGATGTTATTTCCCATTGCATTTCTCGAGTGATGTTTCCGGTGTCAGGTTTCACCTATTGTCTGGCTGCATATCTAGTCAAGATAAACGTTCTTGTCTGGTCTATTATTTGGGCCAAATTAGGCCGTGATAAAGATCTTAGGAATTGTAACAAAAAACAAAAGATCTTAGGAATTATATCATTTATTATTGATAGAATATTTTTTTCAATCATTCACCGAAATTAATCATCCTACCTCTTTCTCTCCTCACATTTTTTTTTGTCTTGCTGCAATGAAAGCCTCAGACTTAGAGAAAAGAAAACAAAAGTAATAAATTCAAAATTTGTATTTGTAGAACTTCGACCCGAGACAAAATCTTTTGAATCAATGTTCAAAATTTCAATTTCACACACCAGTAATTTTTAACTTTCAGTTCCAAGCATTTTGACTTCCTACAATAACCAGTTGGTGAATTCTCGGATGGTAGATTTCAGCTTTTGATTAAGGTTTCTGGTGGCTGGTCAACCGGCAAAGAATAATCTAATGTTTTTAATGAGTTTGAAAACTGTGTGGCTGATATGTTTTCGTCACCTCTAAATTCTAATCTTCCCATTTTGACCAAGCTGATTGAATTTTAGAAGAATGTTTTGTCGTCTAGACGTGTAACTGTGCGTTGAAAATATGGATTTTTTTTTTGGTGCTGAAAATATTGATTTTCAGTTTACACACAAGTTCAAACTTCCAGAGCTTATGTTCCAATATTCTTCTGGTAGAACACAACATGAATCCTCGTGTCTGATCGAAATGCTGCATGATGAATATGACCGTAGCCTTGCTGGTGTGTATTTCCTCTGCAAAGAAGGCAGTTGCTATAAGATACAGACTACTATGCACAGATACATACTACGGACTACGATCCAATTATTTCATCTTTGAGTTCTTCCCATCTTCTTTCTTTCTCAATTTTTTCTTCACTTACTTTTATACATTAACTTAAATATCAGATCGTGTCTCGAAAATCAAAATTTGGCAGCCCTTAACCTTATTTATTCACTTGCAACTCACGCCTAAATAAACTTTATCTAGAAACATCCAATATCTCACCAAAAATACCTTAACAATAAAAATAAATTATCACGAAACTCTCTTTACATAGTATTTATACATCTAATCCATTAATTATTCATGCTTCATGAAATGATGATTGATGGGAGGCCTAAACCTAACATATTAACATCCACCCACTTTAATTTTTTTTAATTAATGAACAAATTAAATTTTATAAGAAAAGAACTCCAAAGTAAAAATTATTGGACTTTTGTCCGCATTAAAAATTAAAGAAAACTCAATTTTGGTTTAAGCTCATATTAATTAATATGTTCTCATATAAAATTTAATGAAGAATTCGACATTTTTACTTCGGTTTTGTTTGATTTTGAGATTTGACAGTGGTCGCTTGATTTTCCTGCGTATCCAAGCTTCATAGGATAGAGATGAATAAATCTTTTTCCCAAAGGCCAAACATGAACGAGGGAAAGAAATTTGTGGTTTAGGATAAGAAGAAAAAAAATTCATGTTGGCTTTGAGCTCGTGGTGGTGGACCTGGTGTGGTGCTTCATATTCTGTTGCCTTGATGTTGTCGGTCATGCAATACCATATTGCATTGCTTTTATAAATGTGGACAAGGTTAAGCTTTCCTCATCCGGTGGGTGAGAAACCGATATTTCTGCCCCTTGGGCATGAAATTGAGTGATATAAAACTTGAAAGCATCTCTTTAGTAAAGATGTGAAATGTAGAGGGGCACATTTTATGACCACCAATCGACTTGCGACCAAAAAAAAAAAGTTTGAAGGGCATCCATGAGGATGATATCAGGTCGAATTGAATCAGATTTTTATTATTTTTTGATTTGATCCAATTTATGCAAAATTTTTATTTTGGGATTCATATTCTGTCCGAATAAAAAAAGAATTCAATTCGATCTACATAAATTTAAATTTCATTTCAAATTGGTTATTTGATTTTTGAGTTTAGTTGATTTTGGAATTTTTTTTTTCAATTTTAACTAGGATTTTTAATTGAAATATAAAATTTAGGTTTTTGATACAAACAGTGCAAATTATAAAATATTAAATAATTAAGTACTTGATTATGATTTGTATTTGATTTATATATACAATTTGATGATGTCCCTATCTGAATCCAAATACAGATAAATTATTTTATACTATGAACCAAATCAATTCAGACCTTTCAATTCCAAATCATTTTCTCATTTTTTTTCTCAACCCTAGGCATAAGGGAAAGAATCGAAGATAATTTACTTGGCTAAGATTCACACATGCAACTATCTATCTATTATATAAAAGTTGTAGATTTTTTCAGCCTCATAGGAAGCCACGTTTTTTATTATCAATTTTCTATTGTTTACCCTTACTTTTCATGGTTTGCTTTGTCCGCTTTTGTATCAACAATTCATTTCAGTAGGGTTTAGCATTGGATTTGGCGTGTGCTCTTCCTTCCTGTTCCTCTGCCCTCTGCGTCATTGTGTTTCCCTTGCCTGGGTCACTCTGCCACAAATAACACACACCCACATGCATCTCTGCCTCTCATCTAATTTCCTTCTTAGTACATGATTTGGTCAACGATTATCGTCTGTGCTTTCTTCATTTGGGTTCCCAACCCTGACCTTGCACCTCGGCGGCAATTTAGGCCTCTTTCAATCAACTTGCTGCTTCGACCGCCCCTATTAAGCTTCTATTAATCGGTTTGTCCATGCAGGCCTTCTTTGCAAGAGCAACCCAATAATGTCTAGCGAGCTTTTCCTGCTCCATTGGTAGGCTTCCTTGCTCTGATGCTATTTACCTTTTTTTTTCCTCGATAATGCTTGCTGAAAAAATAAACATGTATGCTTTCGTTAATCGATTTCTAGGAAGAAGTACACAATCAAAAACAAAATCAAAATCAAAGAAGAAACACTAATCGACTTATAGTGATAATTATTAAAAACAAAAAATCGCTCATAACAAAAGAAGAAGGTAAGAAATTAAAGAAAACAAATATCACCTGATAAAAAAAGAGACAAAGAAAACTAAAACTTCAACGAAATAACAGAAAGGAAATCTAATTAAGCGTATTTGGATGTGAGGGGTTCTTTTACTTCTATACATTTTGCATTATTTTATAGGGAAATTTCTTTAATTTTTATTCTTTGTTTTTATTAATGATTCAATGAAGTCTTTGGTTAGCCATCTCTTTTAAAATTAGCAATTACAAATTCTCAATCATTTCAATTTAGTCCTACTTAATAGAAAACCAATATAAAAAAAGAAACAATTCATAAGGACGCATTTCATGTCTCAGTCAATTGGTTTTTTGCAAAACGAAGATCATAATATGATTGTAGTTTTTTTTTTTTAAATTCATCCTTTTTTGAAGAGGTTTAATTTGGATGCGTGATGGGAATCCTCTTATCGTGTGATGGTTTGCCTTTTATGTATAGACCCTAACAAGTTAGGGAGATTTTAAAAGAGTTAATTATGTTTGATTTTGTGTTAATTTCAAGTTATATCTTCAAATTAAATCTGTCATGGAAGGGGCATAATTAAGCAGTGGATCAAGGTTTGACATGAACTGTCACCTATTGATACCAAGCACATTACGACCATCAAGTGGCTGGTTTTCGAGGGGATTAAAGTTATCGCAGTTTGGACTTCTTAAGGGCTCCTTTTGGCTTAGCAGTGGATCAAGGTTTGACATGAACTGTCACCTATTGATACCAAGCACATTACGACCATCAAGTGGCTGGTTTTCGAGGGGATTAAAGTTATCGCAGTTTGGACTTCTTAAGGGCTCCTTTTGGCTTACTTTTTGGGTGGTGATTTGATTCATAGACATGTAATATTGCTTTATAATTTTGCATTTTCTTTTTTTAGCTTCAGTTTGTTTGTTATTGCCATTTTCTTTAGAGGTTGGTTTAAAACACAACTATGTTATTTGAATAAATGAGCAATGACCGGAATCTAATGTTTATTATAAAGATAATTCTACTTTATATAAAAAGTAGAATTATGCATTTTGTTCTTAAAAAAGCTACATTTTTTTCAAGTATATGTACAAAATTTTCCAAGTAAATTGTGCATGCAAGATGAATTTTAGAGCACCAATGTGAGTTTTGATATATTTACGTTGATTATAGAGATGACTAGAGGAATGCTAAGTTCAATTTAATAAATATTTTTATTGTCTTTTTTTTAATCTAGTTGTGTTGTTTTTACATGATCTACGTGAGTTCAAAAACTTGGTAGGGGTGCTCATTGTTCAGGTGTTCCCACGAGGGTTGAAGTTCATGTTGCTTTTAGATGTTTTAGAATTCATCTATTTTATTAGTTGATATGGGAAGAAATGGGATGACTTGTATGTATCCTTTAAGAATATAGTACTATTTTTCCATTTTGGATGTGCATTTTTTTTTACATTAAGTGGTTTGGGTGATATTTTAATTTGTCTTATGAAAATGGATGTTGTTGGAGATTTAAGGATAAGAAAGAAGTTGTAGAGCCTAAAGCTGATCTTGAGAGGGACCAACAACTGTTTTTGCTTCCTAGGTAAATGCAGTAGATGCATTACACTTTTTGCATTCATCGTCAAAGGACTAAATGATATATTTTTGTGTGTTCAAACGCATTTTTTTCGTTTGCACTAATGTGTAGTTATTGTTTACCTTGAATTGGTGATGATTAATTAAATGTTATGATTGAATTTTTTTAGCTTATCTTGACATTATTTTAATAATTTAAAATTGTATTTTAACTGTGATAAGATATTGTTTTAAGGATTTTGTTTACACTTAACGTTTATGCATGTTGAAAGTAATGATTTAATCATATATATTTATGGCAAAATTGTTGTCAAGGAGCAGCTTGTCAGAAGAGGCCTGCTTAATAGGGACAGTACGTTGTGCATCTTTTGCAGAGTCGAGATTAAATATGTGGAGCATCTATTTTTTTCATGTTTCGAAGTTTGGAAAGTTTGGGCTCAATGTTGAAAGTGTTGGGGTGTGTACTGGATTGGTCACGAGAACCCAATGACATCTTTTATAGCATGGCAATTTGCTTTGCCTAAGGGTAGATGTGATAAGGTGTGGAAAATGACTTTTTTTGCCATTGTGTGGTCTGTTAACATTGTCTTCAATGCTAAAGCCGCAGAGTTAAAATGTCTTAAGGATGTTATTTTTTTCAGGCTCGCTTCCTGGTTTAAAGCCAAATGGCCAGGTTCTCCAACATGTTTCTCTGATTTCCATAGGCCCCCCTCTTCAATAACAACACCCATTGCATATAAGGATCCTAGACCTAAATCTGTTTGGAAGTGTCCTCTAAGTGGTTCGCTAAAGTTTAATGTTGATGGATCGACATTGGGCAAATTGGGACCTGCTGGGATTGGAGGTGTTCTAACAGATGATAGGAGTGCTATTAAAATTATGTTTTCAAAGTCTATTGGCATTGAAGAATCGAATGTGGCTGAAGTCGAATGTGGCTGAAGTCATGGCTGGTAGGGAGGCTATGGTCATATTCTCAACATCCAGATGGGTCAATGATTACTCCCTGATCATTGAGAGTGATTCGATTAACATTGCGAAATGGGTTCAATCGCCCAATTCTGCCCCATGGAAGCTTAGGAGGGTATTTTCTCAAATTGAAAATCTTAAACTCCAACTGGGTGGCTTTCAAATTCAACATGTATTTCGAGAGTGTAACGTCATCGCTGATGCCCTCGCTAAACAAGGGGTCAACAGAGCTTCTAGCCTTTTGATTGTTAATAGCTGAGGAGTGTGGCGTTGGTCCTTGTTCATTGCTCTAAGTCTATTTTGGATGGGATGGGGGAGTTGTTGCATCTTTCACTGTTGGCACTGTTTGAAGTTCTCGGTTTTTGAATTGAGCTGTGGTTAGGAGTCCGTTTGGTCGCTTGCGTTTTTTTTCTTCTCTTTCTGGAAGAAGGATTGCGTTTTGATTTTCACTGTCCTAGCTGAAACGTGTGTTGATGCTGTTAGTTTTTTTGGCTTGTTGTTCGTGCGGTGAGTTTCTGTTATGTTTGTGTGGTGGGTTGCCCATTAAGTGCTCGATGTTTTGCAACTTTGAGTTTTTGGTTTTTGATTTATGTCGCACGACAATACTGCCGTTGTAGCCTGATGCTCTCAGGATTCGTTGCAACTTTCTTTAAATTAATAAATTTTTCCTTTAAAAAAATCATATATATTTACTTTAACATTTAAAAATAAATTCAAAAAAAGAAGATTTTATCTACTGAACATCTTTAATTAAAAAACAAAATAAAGATCAAGTCTTTTTTGCTTCTCCTTAGTTTCCAATTTTCTTTTAGTCCTCGACATTCCCAATCCCGTTATATGCTAATTTCTCATTACTATCCCTATCTTTCTATGTTTTTTGATGATCATCACCAAGTTAAAACTTACTTATGAGAGAAAGGATAGTTTGGATTTCGAATATAGAATTTCTTTATTTGTTTGTGCTACCTCATTGATGCAAGAAAGATGACATTTTTAATTGTTTGTTTACATTTCTTGCTCCTTTTTTTTTATTCTAGGAAATTTGTTTGAATACCAAAGACTAGGTTAATTTGATTTCAAAATTCAGCACACCAACTTATTGGCCACTTTAGCACAATGATAACTACTATGCTATGCTTTTTGATATGGTTTCTACATTGCCTTTTTTTTCGTTTTAATTATTTTCTAATGTTAAATGATAGTGAATGAACTTAATCACATTTTAAGTACTCCCTACGTGAATGCTACAAATGGGAATGGCGAATATATGAACTTCAAGAGAATGGTTCTGAAAACTCTATCTCTTTATGTTGCTTTAAAGGCTAAGGCTTAAGTCCTTGAGCTTTGTTAATCTCAAGTGACTCTACAACGACTTCACAAATGAAATAAAGATGTCTAGATGGCCATACATATCTTTTTTCACTTTCTTACACATGTTATATCTTTGAAACTATTTTTATATGTTTATAATATGCAGTGGGCCTAGCTGAAAAATTACGGCTTTGAATTTTCATTTTGTAAATCTTAGTGTACAATTTATCTCATTTTTTTTTTTTCTGCTTTTTACATATAATATTGATCACTGATGATGAAGATGATGGATTGTTTGAGTTTTCATGCTTCATATTATAGTGGATTCCATTTTGTTTTATAATTTCCCGGGAAAGAATTAAACTTTCATGGTTAAAGTGTTGTCTTTTTATATGGTGACATTAGTAGAAATGAAGGATTTTTATTTTAGGATTGCTGTATATACAATTTTTTTTAATGATAACAATAAATTAAGTAAAAGAATATGCTTGAAGATTAAATTGAAAATTTTGCTATCTTCATCTTTGGTTGCTTTTTTAAGATTTTGGATTTCATTGCCAAAAAATATCAGTCTTCCTCTCATTGTCTTTAAATTTATTTCCTTCATGCCCGAAGCATTGCGCGGGTATCAATCTAGTATCCAATAAACATATCAAGAAATGAATGCATGGCTCATATGGGAAAGTCAGTCATGCTTTTAGAACAAAACTTGATGACCATGATTTCTAAATCTATCTATATTATTAAAGTTGTAGAAAATGCTGGCTCCTCAAGCAGCCACATTTTTTTACCAACTTTTCCACCTTTTGCCCCTTTGCTAAAGATCCTCACCTACGAAACTCTTTTACCTTCAACCATTTTTTTGTCTTTTCAACAGCTCCTCCCTCGCCGGTTCAGTTTCTGTTCTTTTGTTCTTTTTTTTTTTATCAAAACTTTGTCTTTACCCACTTCTTCATCCACAACCAGATTTTTTTTAGTTACATCACACACACCTAGATTACTATACATTAATAGTGCTTTGGCCCTTCACTACAGTGCTTTGGTTATGAACCACTTTGCTCTCCACTAGGGATTTCGTCGGGGAAGTACCCTGACTTTACTCCTCATGTCTCTTTGTCCCTTCCCCCTTCCTCTTTCAGATTTCTGCCATACCGGTGCATTTTTTTTCATTTCTTTTCGCTTTTTTCTTGCCTAAGTTATTCTCTCCAACAAATTTTCCAGAAAAAAACCCTCATTCTCTCCAACACCTAACCCATTTATTGATTTTTCCAATAAATGTGAGACTAAACAATCAGAAGAAGATGGAATCGAGACTGGCAAAGCTTTTAATATAGGTTAGTCAAACAATTTTATCATGGGTTTAAAGATTTGGGTTTTTTAGTTGATAAAATTCTCAATGTTTCATTTTGTTGTTTAGCAAATAAAATGCTTCTCATCATGCTTCAAATGAAAGGGCTTGAATTTTGATTACATGGGTTAAATTTCTTGCTGACAATGATATGGGTTGTTCTAAACTATATTTCCGAGTGAGAAGCAAAAAATAAAAATGAGTTTGCTTTCTCTCTTTTTACTTTTCTTTTTGACTTGATTTTAAAGAAATATATTTTTCATAATTTTGTTCTATTTTTTTAATTATATACCTAACAAATTAGTTTTTCTGCAAATGAAATTAACCACTGTTTAATTCAGGAAAAAGTCATTCTTTTGCTTTTTGGCTTTGGTTGAAATATTCTTCCTCACTAAATAGCCAACTTTAGGATTTATATAACAAATTTTAATTATAATTCATATATATTTATATATGTGTGTGTGTGATCTTTAATGTTACAGGTTAGTTTCCTTTTACCTTTTATAAACTAATCCTTCAATTTCCTTGGTTTTATTATTTGTATTGAAGTTTTTATTTATAATTTTTTGTCTAATCTTTAAGTTCTTTATTTAAGGCATTTTTTTAGTACTTTTCTGTTGAATTCATACATAAACATTTTACTTTAAACACTTTTAAGATACAATTTGGTCTTAATTTCATATCTTCACTTCCAAGTATGAGTTTGTCTTAGTATTGTCCTGTAGAATGGCCTATGTTTCAAAGCATGATAATGGGCGGCATTTCCTATAGAATTAAAGATGAGGTTCTTCTTTATCATTTGATGTAGAAATTTTGTCCGTTGAGTATATACTGCTCCAAACCATTCAGCTTTACAAGACATGGATCAAAGTAATCTTTCTTTCTTTGGATTACTAATTTATATCCTAAAATATGACAATTTATATGGTCAGGTTAATAATTTGAAAAGAAAATATGTATTTGTATGATGCGATCTAATTGAGAAAGCTTTTTTTTTTTTAATGGAGACATGGACTTTTCTTATGTGAGCCAAAATAAGGGTTCATTTAATGCACTGATGATAAATTTTAATACTAAATAGGAATACAATAATGTCTAAGAATATTATCAAGCTTACCTCAAAAAATAAAATCATCAAGCTAATAAGAGATATTGAAAAGTTTAATACAATATTTCTTTTAAGTCAATAAATACCTCAATTTGTAAGAGCAAAGATTGAATATAATGTCATGAATAGACAATCATGTTGATCATGGGACCATTTCTTGGGCTATGACAAATTTAGTTGATCCTACATGATTGTATCAGAATGCTTAATCCTTTTATTATCTTTAAATTATAATTGTTGTAACATGTGAACTTGATACATATTCTCTTGCTCTACTTAGTATTCATTTGATTGATTCTTCTTTCAATTTTCTTTCTTCAAAATCTAATTAGCACATCCAAACTTCATTGTTTATTCTTAATAGAGCTTGGTAGGTAATAATTCTTGCCAGAGAATGGCATTATCAATATATAAAGTAGGAAATGATAGTTCAAACTGTTGTGTGCTTTATTAGAGAGTTGTACGACTTGCTTAACAAACTAGATGAATCAATTGATTTCCTTTCTTGAAATCAAATTCAATCCAATGTAGCTCCACCATAGTCAGATCTACATGGTTATTAGCACGATTTTATATTGAACCATGCAAAATCTTATGCATCCCAGATCAGAGTTTTACAAGGTGATTTCCTGTGTATACCATGCCAATAAGATGTTTGTGGATATTCCATAGTGTCTAAGCTACTGTATTTTTGTTTCTGTTTCAGACAACTTTGCATTACTAGATTGTTCTTTAGTTGCAATTAGTGGGCTCTTCAAATTGTTGTAAAGTCCATTAGATTTGATATACTTAGTTATGATGTCATTTTTTAGATCAATAAAATATACTTGGCCTTTGCAAATGTGTGTGTGTGTACAAGTAAATATATATAAAGACTATTTATAAAGTTAATGCTTTATTCATATCTAATAGACAAGATGATTCTACAGTTGGTTGACAATTTGATATTTATGTTATGCCTATTGAAAATGTATTATTAGTCAAGATTTATTTCATATTTACTGAAAAGGTATTGTTTAGCTTCTTATTATTTTCTACATACAAGTAAGAATATCATGAAAATATTGAAAACGCAATGTATGATTATGTTGTTTCGAATAAACATGTTATATAGTAGTGATTTCTGCATGATAAAAAGCATATTTTTCTAACTTGTCAATGTGATGACACTAAGTGTTTGAATGATCTTAATTGGTCATAAATCAATTGTGACCAATTTCCATGAGTACCTTTCATGCCTTGGAAATATGTTATGTTCCTGTCTTCACAATGTTCTTAGCTGGACATTTAAGTTGTATTGTGATTTGGTGTAATATGATATAAGGGAAAGTACTATGAACATATATTTGCTTCTTGACTTTAGGTGGGAAAAATTACTATAGCTCTTGATATTTTCATTGACTGTAACAACGCGCGGATTTCACACTAGTATCAACAAAGTTTCAAACATGGGTAGTTTGTAAGCTGGAGTCGTGTAAAACAGGGCATCTATTAATGGCAAAGCACACACCGCGAAGAATTCCAACAAGAGAATTTGTTCAAGCCGACAAGACTATATTGATATTCTCAAAACAGCACATTATGTTTCTGGATTGGACTCGTTAGCTTGGCAAAGCCCAGAAAAATGAACAATATTTATCCGAGGCTAGCTTTTCTTTTTTACCAGGAGTTCGAGAGTCAGAGAATTCTGAGTTCTGATTTCTTACCCCTTTAGGATCTGATTGGCTGTTGCTTCTAAACTATCTTCCAGTTCAATTTTGCCTGAAGAGTGTCGAAAAGATGTCCGGTGTCGTGTTTGTTTCTTCGTTTGTCCATTTGTTGTCTTTCTTTCCTCCTTGTCTTTTGCTATAACTAGTATTTTTCGATGAAAACATAGGAAAAACTGAAATTCTAAAACAGCTCAACCAAATTTAGCATTAAAAAATTACTAAAAACCAATGGAAACAGTACATAGTCAACAAGTTCCCACCAATTTCTTCACCAAATTGCTACTTATACAAGAACACTGCATGTTTCTTTTATTTTGCAAGCCAAAAATTTTAAAGATTTCTCACAAATAGAAGCTACATTGTCGTTTTTTTCTTTCTGACAGACTAATTAGCGGGGAATAATGCCATAGAACAGCAAGAACACCGGTTTTTTTTTTTTCCTGAATGCAAACAAAGGACTACATTTCGTTAAATAAAGCTTCTGCCAACAATGTTCTTGAGCTCTTCATCAAAGCAGGACTCAACCTGAACATCAAAGTACAAAATTCCATCTCATCCAATGCACCATCGCCATTCAAATCACCTTCTCTCAACATGCAGACGACTTCTTCGTCGCTCATATCTTGCAACCCAAGCCAAGCCAAGTTCCTCTTCAAGCTCTCAAAAGTGATCATTCCTTTGTCTCCATCCATCAGCAACCGGAACCCATTACACAGCTCCTTCATGAACCCTTCAGCGCCTAATTTCTCAACCATGGCAGGGAAAAAATCCTCGAACATAATCGCATTTTGTGCTGCCATTTGTGGATGAGGCAGGCAAACAAGAAATCACACGCCTAACCTGGAAAAAAAAATCTCAAATGGAATGTGGGGATAGAGAAAGGCCGACTAAGATATGGGATATATATAACTATACGTGATGTGTAAAGGGGACAAAGTCGTAGGAGGAAAGGAAACAGAACTGTTGGAGGAAGGATTGTCGATGACAACGAATGTACAGATAAGAGGAAGTTGTTTGGGAAAGTTGTTGCAGCCGGCATTTTGCTGGGGTATAAATTCAAAGCCGGTTTCGTTTGTGAAAATGTTCTCCTTCCTCGAAGTTGCATGAGGGAGGTACCAGTTGGACGCAGGTTTTACCCAAGTTATGAGGAAAAGTTTTGGTTTTATACGTGCAATTGGTTGAACACCACTCTATGTTTAAGTTGCTACTTTGTCTAGTTTTGACCCAGTAGCAATTGAGTACAGAATCGCATTTTGCTCGTCAGGGTCATCGTATTGTGTCATCTAATGCATGAATTTGAAGTGAAGAGTGGGAGGGAAATCATGAAGCCATTTTTACTCTTAAAATATCAACTTTGGGTTCTGAATTTGATTGGATAAGTTGGATGAGTCGCTATCCTCCAGTTCATCCAAATTTTTACAACATGAAAAGCACTACTGCTAAAATATGTACTATGGGAATAGAAAAGTTGAAAATATCCTGTTCTTTCACACCTTCCTTGTGATTATTTAAATCTTGGCAGGGTTTTCAGTTTAAAAGCTTTGAAGATAACAAATCACTAAGTTCTCAACAGATAATTATTTTTTTCATTATGATAATGTTGAAGTGGGAAATTGTGTGTTCAGATTTCAGGTAATTTCCTCGAACTATTCTCTGTACATTGACCATGAAATTAATTGGGTGAAATGAGAATGAGCCTTGATGCTTGTTAATCCGGTTAATAAAGAGAAACTTCTTATGGCAGTTCCATTTTCAATCATGAATTGTCAGACCTGTGAGTGTTTGTATCTTCTAGTTTCTGAAGGATGGCGTAATTGACCAGGAAAAGGAAGGAAGATATAAGCAAGTATGGCACAATTAGGCTTTTATCAAATCAGAAAGGGTGTTTTTGCATTGTCACTGTTAAGAAAAAGAATGGCAGTTTATTTCAATTAATTTCTTAGCTTGAGTTTTTAGTTAAGAAATGACCGGCTCATATGATTTCATAGTCCAGTTGACTTCATCGTAAAGTTTAAATCCTGAAATCAATCCTCATTCATTGGTTGCAATGAAATCTTCCTCTCTGGTATGCTAATTGGATGCCAAAAATTGTAAGTGGATGAACTATATGTTTATACTTGTGAGACAATGAACTATATACGCAGGCTGGCTAGATTGAATAACTGAATCAGTTAGATTAACATGTTACAGAATTCAGAGGGCTAGAAGAACGCTCATCGTTGTGAAAACTCTTCTCTTCTTCAACTAACAATCTGTAAAACCAATAGCTCAAAGCTAAATACATCAGAGATTTTTCAGAAAATTGCCCTCTCATTGCAAATTCAACTAAAATGAAGCTCAATATGACGTTTTCAATACTAGACTAGAAAAGAAAAGAATGGTATGAAGTATTATATTGTGTTGGATTCTTATAGCAGTGAGCAATGAACGTTAATCAAGAATGTGATTCGGAACTGCAAGGATTAGCAATTAGCTATATAGAGGCTACGATGTTTTCAATTCAAATTGTTGCCCTGGGACAGGAAATGTCTAAGTTAAAATAAGGCTTGCACTGATTCATGAGTCATGCTCTCCAGTCAAGGACTCAAGGTCATGGATGGCGTCATTTGGTGTTTGTCTCTGTTTGCTGTTTTCTGTGCAGTCAGCAGATTGACAACAAGATTCTGAATGATTCCTTTCCCGGCTTGGGTTTCTAGTTTGTGCTAGCACTAATAAGCTAGGCTAATCTAAGCACGAATGGACATGACAAGAATGTTCTCCAGACAATTAGATAACCAAGCAGAAAATTTTCCAGTTCGCTTAAAATGAGTTCAAGTACGCAGTTGTTGCGGTTCAGTTGCTTTCAGCTGTAGTTTGGTGGAGCGAAACAAACAAGAACTGCAATTGGATCCCAATTTCTAACCTATGATGACATTATTTTTCGAGCCAAATAACATTTTTATTTTACAATGAAGCCTCGGACAAGAAAAAAAAAGGAGAATGCAGAAAACTGAAATTCAAAGTGAGAATAAGGCCGATTTGAATTGATTCGGCTTGTTACATATTGAAGAAAGTTTGGATATTGTGATCCAAGGTTGGGCTATATTGGCCCAACGTTTCTAGCTAGATAAATTAAGGGGGCCCTTATAATATCGCATAGAAGAAAAATAAAGTGTACACTTGAACTTGCTAAATGACTGCTTACAATTGGCAAATGATTATGATGGGGACAAAAATTATGAAAATAAAAGCGAAATGAAGTACTTCTAATAGTTTGATGAACGGTCTAGAAATTGACAATAGCTTCTACCAATAGTTTTCTTGAACTGTTCATCAACTCAGGACTCAACCTAAGCATGAGGGTACAAAACTCCATCTCATTCAAGGCACCGTCGCCATCCAAATCACCTTCTCTCAACATGCAAGTCGCCTCCTCATCACTCATATCTTGTAAACCAAGCAATGCCGAGTTCCTCTTCAAGCTCTCAAAAGTGATCACTCCCTTGTCTCCATCCACAAGCAACTGAAACCCATTGCACAGCTCCTTCATAAAACCTTCAGTACCCAATTTCTCAACCATGGCAGGAAAAAAATCTTGGAACACAACACCATTTTGGGACGCCATTTTTATCATCAAACGTACAAGGACCTATCGGTTTCTAGTTTGGTACATGAGAAAGAAGAGTGGGTTGGGGGTATTTATATGTGATGGAAAGAGAATAAAGCTAAGGAGGGGAAAAAGAGATGAAATTTTCGAGGAAAGTGTTAATGAGAACAAATTAAAGGTGCAGATAAAAAATAAAGTTGTTTGAGAAGGTTGTCCCTGCTGCCAATCGCTGCCTTTGATTTGATTTTGTTTGTGGCATTTTGTGTTTGTGAAAACTGTCCTCCTTCCTCGAAGTTGCATGCGAAATGATTGTAGGTACCACAAGTTTGTTCATACCAAGTAGTCTGTTCCAGATAGAGATTGTGTCTTGCTTTGGATGCCTATCTACTGAAGAACCATTTCTTAATTATTTAAACATTGACCAAAGGATTAGCATGAACAGTATTGAACAGATGTGTTAAAAAATCATGATGAAAATTTAGAGTATCTGATATCAATGTTGGTAATTTGTTATTGTCCAAATTGAATTATTATGCTTTGCTGGTCTTTACTGCAATCACAGCTATCAAACAGTTCTTAATTTGTTGCTAAATCGAAAAATCAAATACAAACATTGGATCGGACAAGTCTGGGTCCAATCGTGTGTTCTTTTATGCTCTAGCTCGTCTTTCTCCTGCCAGATGTCATGACGCACACAAGGAGATTAGTACATTGCACGGCACCCCTTTGTCAGCTTCTTGATTTACCGCCCCACTCGAAGGTTTCAAATCTCTTTCTAGATTCTCCCCATTGTCGTAATTCCTCTTTCTCTTTCTACTACTCTCTCTCCTTTCCATCAAATCCGGGGCTGATGTTGATGACTCGGCTTCCATGACCAATCTTGCTGCGGCTCTTCATCGACACCTGCGTCGAACTGGGTCCACCAATTTATCGTCTTCCTATGGTGAATGGAACGTTGTCAATTGCTACGGTTCCAGACTTCCAGTCACATTGTCAGATTGACCTCTAACTCCATGTCTTTCCATGGTTCTTTACCATCCCAATTCCTTCCTTTCCTTTTGCTTGAAGTCTTTTATCTTTCAAAGAATTTCTTTACTGCAGGTTGTCTTCCTTCTCTAGACAAACTGGAACTCCCCCTAAATCAGAACAATTCAACCGGAACCCATCGGGGTCTTTTCAAGGCTTTCTATATATTTGCAGGTTTTGATCCTCAATGATAAGATATGTGTCCCTGAACATGCAATGAAAGGACTACTACTTTCAGAAAAACCAGATGTTTGTAGTTTTGTGCCATTGATCTTGGAGATATAGTGATCTTTGCTCCATGCTCTTGAAATGTGAGCCAAAAAGTTCAAAATATATGCCCACTGCTTCAATACAGATAGAATCACAGAAATCTTGTCTTGCAGGATGGAATCACTGCAGTGAGAATAAGGGTGAGCTTTCTATAGACTTTAAGTACTTTTCAGAAATGCCAACAGATATACCAATGGACTTTCTAATCATTGTTATAAGCCACCAATGGATCATGGGAGTTGACGATGATCCTTCAATTCGGCTGCAAGATGCAAGGAGAAAAGAGAGTACATTGTTATTGTCAAATGTCAATGTTATTTTTTAAGAACAAATGAAAATTCAATCATTCGGCACTAGGCAACGTTTTTAATTGTCCAGGAAACTTCCCGAGATTCGGATAGTAAAATACATACTATTAGGATGAGTTCTTAAATGTAACAACAGTTCTTGCAAAAATCCAATAAATCTTCATGGCTATCATAAAATTATTTACAGGGTCTCTCCAAGTTATTTTCTTCCTCCTCTTTCTATTAATTTCTCTCCTTTCCATCATCTCCAGGGCTGATAATGAGGTCAAGTATGGTGGGAATAACAATCTCTTTGCCCTTTTGCTGATATTACAAATACAATGAACCCGAATAATTTCGCTGGAGCTCAATGGATCAGTACAAAGGAACAAGATGGAAGCGCAAGAGGTATGAAATTGAAAGCTGGTCTACTTTAGTGCTGACTGAATAGAAAAGTGAAAAATATTTTATGAGCATTAGCAACATAATTGCATGAAAATGCCCTGTCATGTTTCTTGATTGACTTTGCCTCAAGTGAATGGAAATCTAATCCCATCCCATTAAGAAGAGGAGCCATAGATCTCCTATCCCATGAAATTAGTAAAAGGGTAAACAAGCTGACGTAGCACTGAACTTTATACCATGTTTCAATTTACAGAGAAAAGGAGACGCATACTAGTAATTGTCATTATAGCAGCCATTCTAGGAACAATTATGGTTGTTGTCTTACTATTCATTGGAAAGAGGATTGCTAACAGCAAAGGTATGTATATAATTATTAGCTTGGATGAGAAGAAAATTAAAGTTGGCAAAGATTACAGAACCTGTTTTAATGTTGAAACTGAATTTTAATTCAGAAAAGAAGGGACAAGATGAAGAGGTTAATAAAGAGGAAACATGTCCAGAAATTTTGTCTCACAATGTGCTTGGGAAATGCCAAAGAGGAGTCAAATTTCAGGAGCTTCAACTGATAGATTTTAAGAAACTAGCAACTGCAACAAACAACTTCCATCCAGCCAATAAGCTTGGACAGGGTGGTTTTGGTGTAGTATACAAGGTAATGGCTTTTACAATGTATACAAGAATTAAACAGCCCGCATTCTAGTTCTTAGGTAGATGCCTCCTTCTAGGGAAAGTTCCAAGAAGGGCAGGAAATTGCAGTGAAAAGACTTTCAAGAGCATCTGGCCAGGGGATAGAAGAGTTCATGTTGTAATTTCTCAACTTCAACGCCGGAATCTTGTAAGGCTTCTTGGAAACTGCATTGATGGGGAAGAAAAGATGCTAGTTACTGAATACACGCCAAACAAGAGCTTGGATGTTTTTCTCTTTGGCTAGAGCATGTTGGCAACCCTTTCTGACATTTTTTAAATGTTACGGCATCCAATAAATTGAAATGCTAATTTTTTATTTGTTTGGTGAAATTCGTACAGATTCACAGAAAAAGGCTTCTTGATTGGAGAAAACGTTTCAGCATAATCGAAGGGATCAGCCGACGACTTCTCTATCTTCATAGGGACTTCAGATTAGGAATTATACATAGAGATTTAAAAGCAAGTAATATCCTGTTAGATGAAGAACTAAATCCAAAAATTTCAGACTTTGGATTAGCAAAGATTTTTTATGGCAATGAAAGTCAAGGCAGTACTCGGAGGATTTTTGGTACATAGTAAGCTATTGTTTCTTTATCCAAGTCTAAGCTTGATTCTTTTTTACATCATTCTTCAAGCGAAACAATCATCCTGCATTTGAATGGTGAAATATAGTGGTTATATAGCACCTGAATATGCAATGAAAGGACAATTTTCAGAAAAATCTAATGTTTTTAGCTTTGGTGTATTGACATTAGAGATTGCCGGCGGAAGAAGAAACTCAAGCTTTCATGACGATGAGCATTCATTGAGCCTTTTGGGACTCGTAAGTCTAATTCTTGTCATTCCATTGTTGATCGTTAACAATGAAACTTGAATAGTTTAAAAACATTTCAGTTTATTAACTTTAGGCATGGAAATTGTGGAAGGAGGCAAGCGTATTGGTCTTGACAGATCCGGCTATCTATCATCCAAGTTTTCACAGGGAAATTTCGAGATGCGTTCAAGTGGGACTGCTGTGTGCGCAGAACTTTGCAAAAGACAGGCCAACCATGTCAACAGTGGCTTTGATGCTTGGTTGCCAGATACAAAACCTTCCTGAACCGAAGCAACCTCCATTCATTGATGAGAAAATTGCCATGGATCGCTCACAGACAATTTGTATATATCACTGACATGATAATTTTCAATGGTAAAGATTGTTGAGCACCAAAACAAAGGGCCTTTTGATACTGATTACTGATTTTTTTATTATAGGGTTTTGACTTTTGATATTGCTTTTGATTTTGGTTTCATACAAAGGATTGGTAGATTTTTTGAAAATTTTGTTCGTTTTGTGGTATTGTTTGTTACTGTTGTTTGTTTTCCAAACGTGATTTTTTTCAAAAATATCTTGATAGAATAAATTTTTACTTATATAATCATAATTTAATATTTTTACTTTATAAAAAAATTTAAGAGGTTAACCTCAACTTATTTTTTTCTCATGAAACACGGTTAATTAAGTAGGTAATTTGACATGAATAAATTACAAATGTGTCAACATCACCTTGCCGTCTCTTAATTTTTTTAATATCTTTTCTTTTCGAAAGAGCTTTCCTTGAGATAAAAAAAAACATCTTCCTAGTTGTCCGAGTGCCAATTGTGGTTTATATAATTAATAAGACTTAAAATAATGTGATTAATTAGGTAAATCGTCAAATTGACTATTAGACTATTAGTTTCCAATCAATTTCAAATAGTGCACTGATAGCACAAGACAACCCACTAAACATATCTTTGGGGAGGGGTGAAGAGCCTTAACTGTGACTAAATTCTGAATAAGATTAATCTTAGACCGTTAAAAAGGATAAGGATACTTGTGGTCTACACAAAAAAAGAAGAAGGCTAATTTGGTTATCTAATGGGCAACGGTGTGTAAAGGATAAATTCTTGCCCCTGTTTTATAGTTTTTTTTATTTTATTAAAAATATATCTTTAATATTTTTTAATTATTTTTAATTTTACTGTCTATTTAAACTAATCTAAAACCATAAGTTTCATTTTAAGTGCTGGAGTATGCTTAAAATAATACAAACGTACTGTCCTAACACCAAGTGGCAGGCCAAGGATACCTGGATCCTAAGTAAAGTCATTAAATTTAGGTAATGCCCGCTCGTTGATGCAGGTCGTTAAGCCAAAAGTTAACAGGTGTAAAGATCATTATAGATAAGAAAAGTGTATATATATATATATATATGTGTGTGTGTGTGTGTGTGTGTGTGTGTGTGTGTGTTTAAGCATATGCAAAAGGATGAGTCAAAAATCCAAGGAGTTGGTGCTCATATTGGTCTAATAAAGGTTGTGTTCACCGTAATAAGGCATATAAACCAGAAGGAACCATTCATATGTTCAAGTTGATTAAAAAAGGACAACGACAAAAAGAGAGTTCATGTTCATATGATACAAGTTCTATGGAGCACAATAAGCAGGACAAACAAAAAGTTGCAGAAGCATAGTCGAGCAGTAGCATTAGACTTAGAATATCCAAGAGAGTAACGCATTGGAAAACAACATATCTTCATCTTCTGACTGCAACTCAGAAGATTTTTGGTTGGATTAAAGCAAAATCACATCTTTCTGCTGTCTCGGAACCCATAAAGCATTCAGATTCTTGAATGCTTTTGGATAGTTTATATTAAATGATAGAAACCCACAAATTAAATAGCAGGTATAATTTAACAGGAAATGACCATATTGAACTGAGAAAAAAATGAATTTACGAAAATCACAACAAAAGAAAAATGAGCATGGAAAATGAAAGAGGGCTATTGATGGTGGGTCTCAGAAATGATACCTAATATAATTAGGATACAGGAAAAACGAAAAAAAAAAGGTATTTTTCACGACACACCAAGAGTGGAAGAAAGAAAAAAGTGGAGGACAAAACAGTGAAAACATAAAAAGGCAAAACACTGAACAAAATGAAAACGCGACGATCAAAAGAGACGTAAACGTGGCTTCCCTAGAAAGTCGGAAATGCATCAACTTTAATTGTATTGGTGGTAAGTATGAAATCACAAAACAAGTGCAATAGCTATATCATCAAAATTGGAAGAAAAGAGATAATGTTAACTTTGTAGCAATAACACATAATTGTTTCAAAGCCAACATTGTCTCTTAAAGTAATAATATATATTTCAAACTAAAAATAAAGAAATAAAATAACGCATATTAATATACTTACCATAGGTTTATCATAAAATGGAAAATTTTGCATTGTCGAATCATTTCATATTGAGAGAATAAAGCATAAAGGGAACTCCTTAATTTTGACAAAAAAACACTCAATTATAAAGGGAATGTCAAAATTGATATACAATGACATTTGGCTGGTCTAAATGGATGAAACATACAACATAAACAATAAAATTGTCTCTTTGAAAAAAAAAGTAGTGAATTTGGAAGCTTTTAAACAGCAATAGTAGCTTGCGTATTCCAAATATATGAAACTTTTTTTTTTTTTAACTTTGTATCTAAGAAAGGTTGAGATTGAATCAAATGCAAGGTTCCAAGAGGCATTAACTAAATACCTGAAAAATCTGCAACTTTTGGCTCCATGTGTTTAGCACTGCAAATAACTACAGCCTTTAACACTTCTTCTTTTGATGCAGCAAAAATAATAGCCCTGATTCACAATTAAAAATGAAAACGATTGTAAACTATCAGCAATATGAGCTAACATGATAGTTTTTTTACATGTTTAAGCTTACTCCAAAAGAAACACACATCATGAATATATACATATATATATATATATATATATTTATGAAGCATTCAGGAGCAAAAACAAATCATATGATAATTTAATGGGATAGCTTTTACTTGTTAAATAAGATGATAAACAAACCATGATCATCATAAAATGCAAAATAGTATGCTAAGATTTGACATTAATTATCAGTTCAACTGCTAAGATGCTTAGCTTTGTTTGATTCTAATCATATTACTGCAGAATTGTAATCATATTATTTTAGAATTCAATAATTCCATTAAGAGAGACAAAAAAAAAGGAAAGAAAACACCATAGACATTCAAGACCCCACATTTTTTATAAACTAATAAATGTTTTAAAAGTAATTAATGCATGCCTTATTTGTCCAACAACCCAGATCAGCAGATTGAATACTAACCTTCAATTTTTTTTGGCTCTTTTTGCTGGAAAAAAAAATAAAAATATACATTTCAAAAAATAAAATGTAGCACATTAAGTGACATCTTCATACCTGTGCATATGGTTCAATTTGGTCAGATCGCTATCCCACTTTATGTTCATATCTTCACATCTCAGGTCTCACAACAAAAATAAATAAATGAAAATATTAAATGTCAAAGAGAAAAAAATCAATAAAAATTCTTATCTTAATCACACTTCATGACAAATAAAAATTTTAATTCAAATTCACTTAAAGATCCAAAAAAAAAAAGAGAGAAATTTGCACATGTATAAATCTCACCTTGTGATAAATGAAAATTATAATTTAAATTCATGTAAAGATTAAATAAGAAAACGAAATCTGCACAAATACAAATTCTTGAAATTGCAATACAATTTCTTAAGGTAATTTAATGTACATATCCAAAAGGAAAAACAACCAACGCCTTATGGTAATTTTGTCTACACGGTTAAATCAACTCCAACTCAGGTATTGAAACATTATTTTCTATCATAGGTGAAGATTCTTTCGGCCTAAAGAGTTTGGTTTCTTATGTTTGGTTGTTATGATGTAGAATAGGATACAAACAAATGAGAACTTAACAGTAGATATTACTAAAGAATCAAAGGAAAGCAAATGAATTTCCATCAAAGGAGGAAATAACTAAAAAAAAACAATAGACAAAGCTAGTCATTGTTCTGTTCTGGATCGTCAAAGACATTAACTTTTCCGTGAAAAATGAGAGCCATGTCCGTTGCTGCCCTACGTAACTGAACAGACAAAAGGCAGATAATAGTTCTACTTCTTGTCATAAGTGTTAGTCTCAGCAAGT
The DNA here is from genome assembly GCA_031772115.1 of Heritiera littoralis. Lineage (NCBI taxonomy): Eukaryota > Viridiplantae > Streptophyta > Magnoliopsida > Malvales > Malvaceae > Heritiera > Heritiera littoralis. The sequence goes on along the minus strand of JAPDPK010000026.1, from coordinate 695,765 downwards.
GTTAGTCATAGCGTGAGCATTGTTTAAGAGCTTGAAAAGTAATGCAGACAATTATGATCATAGCTTTGACGACAAACTACTAAAAAATATAATCAGGAATAAGCAAAAGATGTGTTTTTGCATCAATGACATGCATGCATATCATTTGATTTTTATTTTATCAACGTCTTTTTTTATCTAGAAGCACTTTTTTAATTTATAAATTTGATCAAGGAAATAACAACATAAAATATAAGGATGAAATTAGGCCTAAATATAACCTAAACAAACCAGCACAAATGCTTCAAAATTGAGCGCCTAAAATATACCTAAAAGAAAAAAAAATTCTGTGAAGGATGTCGTAACGGTTTCGCTCTCGACGATTTTGAAAACATTTAAAAACAAAGGGAGTCACCACCAATCTTTTTTGACTAGGTGTGATTGGTCACCTAAAATATTTATCTTTTTAAAAAAATCTCAAAATTAATTAAGTTTTATTAAAAAAACAATTTTTGGTCTACGAAAACAAAATCGGGTCTGGGAGTACGGTTATGCGTGGGGAAGGATTAGCATCCCCACGACGCCCGTTAAAAAAGGTACCATAGTAATCATGTGTTATCCATTGGTTTTAATAAAATGGTCTTAATTTAATATTTAAAAATAATTCCATTTATTTTGAAATCATTTTTTATTCGTATTAATTTTGAAACATTTAAATTTTATTTTTTATTTGAAATAAGTAAAAATCTTTTGTATTGAAAATTATTCCAAAGTATACCAATACTCTACTAGCATTTCGGATAATTTCCTCACCTAGAGATTTCTTAAGAATCACTACTTGTGAGTTTTATAGAATCTCATCATCGGAAGATTCACACTCGCCTCAAAAATTATTATGAATGCATATGATGCAAACAGGTAAAAAATGATGCATATGAAACTTAAAAGAAATTTTATTTATTTTGATTTTATTAATGAAACTCTTGATATTGAAAAATTTAGCTAAATATCCCAATACTCTGGTAACATTTAGTTAATTTCTCTCACTTAGGGATCAGTTAAGAAATCACTACTTGTGAGTTTCATAACATCCCATCATCGGAAGAATTTCATTTAATTATTAAAGTTCATTATTTATTTTCTTTGTTTTTTTATAAAAAAATAAATTATTTTTATTTTTAATAAAAATTTAAATTATTGAAAAATCATACTAAATATCCCAATACTCTGGTAACATTTAGTAGACTCTTCTCACCTAGGGATCAGCCAAGAAATCACTACTTGTGAGTTTCATGACATCCCATCATCGGACTTTTGTTTAATTATTAAATTTCAATTATTATTATTATTATTATTATTATTATTATTATTATTATTATTATTATTATTATTTCTTTGTTTCTTATTTAAAAAATTGTTTATTTTCATTTGTAACAAAAATTTAAATTATTGAAAAATCATACTAAATATCCCAATACTCTGGTAACATTTAGTAGACTCTTCTCACCTAGGGATCAGTCAAGAAATCACTACTTGTGAGTTTTATGACATCCCATCATCGGACTTTTGTTTAATTATTAAATTTCAATTTTATTATGAATTAAAAAAACTTATTGATTTACTTTTTAACAAAAATTTAAATTATTGAAAAATTATACTAAATATCCCAATACTCTGGTAACATTTAGCACAACTCTTCTCACCTAGGGATCAGTTAAGAAATCACTACTTGTGAGTTTCATAACATCTCATCATCGGGAATTATTAATTAAAAAAATTTTATATTTATTATTTTTTAACAATTAAATAAATTACATATTTTCAATTTATATTAACTAATATTTCATTTATGTTTTTTTAATGAATTATTAAAATAAATTAATTACCAATAATATTAAAATGAAAACAAATTAATTAAATAAATGAGTGGCATAATAAAATAAATAGGAAAAAGGAATTATACCAAAATAATTTGGGTTCAAAACCCAAAAAGCTTTCCAAAGATGGTCCAAAAGTCAAAGCCCAAACTCTCAAGGGGCCATACGGATGGGCCTGGTCTAGCCTGGGCATGCGGGTCGTCAGCTGGGTGAGCAGGTCGGGTCGGATTTGCAGGGCGGCACGCGGATCCTGCTTCTCCTCTGGTTGGCAAGTGCGCGGACCTTCCCTCTCCTCGGGTGGGGGCACGTGCGGATGGTGCCTGGTTACCTGGGGGCATGCGGATCTTCCCCTTTTCGGGCGGGTGCGCGCGCGGATGGTGCCTGATTAACTGGGGGCATGCGGATCTTCCCCTTTTCCAGGGCTGGGCGCGCGGGACCTTCCCTCTCCTCGGGCGGGCGGGCGAGCTCACGGATCTCCCTCTCCTCGGGCGGATGAGCGCGCGGATCTTCCCTCTCCTAGGGTGGGCGCGAGCGTGGATGGTGCCTGGTTACCTGGGCGCGTGCGGATCTTCCCCTTTTCCAGGGCCGAGTGTGCGGATCCCGGGTTGGATCCGGGTCCACGAGCAAGTCACTTCTTTTCTATAAAAGCCTCCTTTTTTTTTCTTTCTTCACTTTTCTCCTTCTTCTACAAAAAAAATTTCAGAGCTTCCACAGCCAGGCGATTTCCAGCAGCCGCCTGGGCCGCCGTCCACAGCCGCTGTAGCCGGTGACCAAAACGAAAAAGCTTCCCACTTTCCGAAGCTTCTCCCCTCCCTGAGCTCAAATCCAACTTTCGTTTCTCTTAAAAAGCCTCCTAACCCTGTAGATCTGAACCCCTCGAAAAGATCTTTCCCCTTTTTTATTGGTTTTTTTCTGGTTGATGGTTCCGGATGTTTTGGTGATGATGATGGTTGTTGGTATGTGTGTGTGGTTTGTTTCCTTTTTGCAGGTGATGGCTTAGATCTAGGAGGTTTGGGGTTTTAGTTTTAGGTTAGGGCTATGTATGGTGGTGATGCAATGGTGTTGTGGATTCGGGTAGCGGAATGTGGGGGAGAATGGTGGCTGTAAGCTTGAAGTGGGGGCTGTGGTGGTTTGGCTTGTGGGTGTTTTCGGTGATTAGTGGTGGTAGGTGTTGGAAAAGGGACGGTGGTGCTTGGTGGTGGTGATGATCTTTGGTTGCAATGGGAGGCTGAAGAGGGGTTTTTGGTTGGGTGAGGATTCGGTTAGTGATGGTGAGATTTGGGATAGTAAAGGTTTTCGGTGGAGAGGAAAGGGTTTCGATAGGGGGTTGGCAGTAATGGGTCTCAATTTTTGGTTGCCTCGGGTGTTGGCTTGAGGGTTCGGGTAATGGTGCTTTTTTTTTTCTTTAGGTCCCTGCAGATTGGTGGTTTTTGGAGGGTTTTTATAAGAAGGACTGGTATATGGGAATGGTGGCTGGCAGAGATGAGATGGGTGGCAGACAAAGGTGACAGAGGAGAGTCGTCGGCGGGGATAGGACGGCCTGGGGAGAAGGGCTTGGGTGGTTGGCAGACTAGCTAATAGACAGCCTTGGGAGAGGGGCTGATGGCAGTTTGGACCAAAAAAACAAATAATAATAATAATAATAATAATAATAATAATAATAATAATAATAATAAATAAATAAATAAAAAGATAATAAAAATAAAAATAAAAATAAAAAACAAATAATAATAACAATAATAAATAAAATATATAATAACAATAATAATAATAGGATAAAATTAGGTGTCTACAGCTGCCCCTCTTTGCTCATTGCTGAGAATCAGGAATAGAGCAAAGACAGTAGACACTAATTTTGTCCGGCTTATGACCTAATCCCTTTTTTTTTAAAAAAATGCTCCTCTTACAACAGAGGTAATGAAACTTTAATTAATTTTTTTTTAAAAAGCTCCTCTTGCAACAGAGGCAATGAAGCTTTAAATTCTTCCCTTTTTTTTTGGAAATGTGCTTCTCTTGTAGCAGAGGCAATGAAACTTAAAATTTTCTTTTTGAAATGTGCTCATCTTGCAGCAGAGGCAATGAAACTTTAAATTCTTCTTGAAATGTGCTCCTCTTGCAGCAGAGGCAATGAAACTTTAAATTCTTCTTGAAATGTGCTCCTCTTGCAGCAGAGGCCTTGAAACTTTAAAAATTTTGCCCGAAGGACTTGAAATTTTGCCCGGAGGACTTAGAATTGTGCCCGGAGGGCTTGAGATTTGTGCCCGAAGGGCTTGAGATTTATGCCCGGAGAACTTAGAATTTTACTTGAAGGGTTTGAAATTTATGCCCGGAGGAAATTTTACTTGAAAGGTTTGAAATTTATGCCCGGAGGACTTGAAATTTGTGCCCGGAGGCCTTTGAAATTTTGCCCGGAGGACTTATAATTTGTGCCCGGAGGTCTTAGAATTTACCTGAAAAGTTTAAAATTGGTGCCTTGAGGACTTAAGATTTTTCCTGAAGAGTTTAAAATTGGTGCCTGAAGGACTTAGACTTTACTTGAAAAGTTTAAAATTGATGCCCGGAGGACTTAAGATTTGTGCCTGGAGGACTTAGAAATTATGCTCGGTGGACTTGAAATTTTTGCCCGGAGAACTTAGAATTGTGCCCGGAGGACTTAGAATTGTGCCCAGAGGACTTTGGAATTGGTGCTCGGAGGACTTATAATTTTACTTGAAAGATTTAAAGTTTTGCCTGGAGGACTTATAATTCGTGCTCGGAGGTCTTAGGATGGTGCCCGGAGGTCTTGAAATTTGAAATTTGAAATTTGTGCCACGGAGGACTTGGAGATTTTGCTTGGAAGACTTATAATTTTACTTGAAAGATTTGCAATTTATGCCCAAAGGCCTTTGAAATTTTGCCCGGAGAGCTTATAATTTGTGCCCGGAGGTCTTAACTTTGTGTTCGGAGGTCTTAGAATTGTGCCCGGAGGTCTTAGAATTTTGAAATTTGTGCCCGGAGGACTTGAGATTTGTGCCCGGAGGACTTGAGATTTATGCCCGGAGGACTTAGAAATTTTGCCTGGAGGTCTTAAATTTGTGCCCGGAGGACTTGAGATTTTATTTGAAGAATTTAAAATTAGTGCCTGGAGGACTTAGAATTTGAAATTGGATTTGGAATTTTGCCCGGAGGACTTAGAATTTGTTTGAAAAGCTTAAAATTGATGCTCGAAGGACTTACACTTGGTGCCCAGAGGTCTTGAAATTTTATTTGAAGAATTTAAAATTGGTGCCCGGAGGACTTAAAATTTGTGCCCGGAAGTCTTAAATTTGTGCAATTTGTGCTCGGAGGCGTTTGAAATTTTGCCCAAAGGGCTTGGAATTGGTGCTTGAAGTGTTTGAAATCTATGCCCGGAGGACTTGGAATTGGATTTGAAATTTTTGAAAATCATTCTTCAACCTTAGTTAAACATAGCACTAATCAAACTGGATTTGAAATTTTCTTTATCATGAGCAAACTTGACCCTTTTATTTTGAAAAAAGGTTGCATAACCTTCAAAATTTTGATTGGATGGTGTCGAGCCTTCAGCTCGAAAAACATGTTTTAATCTCAAAATTTTACAAAAACTTTCAATGTTGATGTTTTATGATTTGATGTTGTATGATATTGTATATGTATGCATGAATTTATGGCACTCAATCCTATACATTTTCTAACTTTAAATCTCTTTCCTATCTTGCCAAAGAGGTACATCATTTGCCTTTTCTATCTTCTTTGCCCCCAACATGCCCATGAAAGCTCCTTTCTATTTTCCATTTCTGTAGAGTTCTTACACTCTCATCATAGCCTTTTGACTAATAGCACTAAATTTTCCTCATAACTATTTCCCAGGAGAAATGAATCTAAATTTCACAAGTGATACCTGATCCTTTCGAAAGATTAGTGATTACTTTTCAAGATGAGTGACATAAATCCTATTCGGATCTTTTCAACTAAACAATTGAAAGTCTGATGCACCAAGATGTTTTGTTCGGGGAATACTTTGTCACTTATCCAAAAAAACAAAGATTCCCCTCTTGATTCAAAATGGTTTTCTTAAAATACCATGGCTTTTCTTCCCTTCTTTTTTTTTTGGTAACAAAATTTTGAATAAGAAAAGAAACAAAATATTCACAACTTGATTTGACAATATCTTAAATTCCCGAATAATGGTGTTCTTCAAATGCCAAGATCAAGCATGAATGACTGAGGTTTTTTTTTTTCTGTTTAGGAAGAGTATGTACAAGAAGAATGGTTTAAAATTTTTAGAAAAATGTCGAGCAATCGAGTGACATCAAAATCTTTGGATATCCCAAGAGTTTCTCAAGGCTTGTTTACTCTTTTTCCATATTTTCAATTCATGTCACTGCATGACTTGGTTGCATGAAAAGTTCATTATTGGCTCTGGACTACCCTTTTCGGGTTTTCACCCTAAAGCTGCGCTCTTTCTTTTGTTTTCTTTTCTCTATTTTTTTGTTTTTTTTTTTTTTTTATTTTTTTAATTGATTGTTCCACCATGCATTCAAGAATTCAAATTTCATTCAAACCAAAGAATGGCGAGAATCTTCCAAAGAAGAGCTCTTCGATACAAACATCCATACTTGATCAAAATGGACTTTTAAGTACGTAATGTAGGCCATGGTTCAGGGTTCTGAAAGAATAGATAAACAGGCCCAAAATGTGTTTGAAGGTGATCAATCCAAGGATCATTTCTTCTCATATAGACATCTATCATTTACATACTTAGAAGCGTCTTTTCCCTTTATACTTTTCCATGTATTTCTTCTTCTTCTTCTTTTCTTTCTTTCTTTTTTTTTTTCAAAATCTTATTCATTCTTTGAAGCATCTTTCTTTGTGTACTTTCACATGTATCCTTCCTCCTTCCTCTTTCTTTTTTCATTGATTAATATCTAAGATTTCAAAAACATAGTAAATCTTATTTGATCGAAAACAAAAGCTTAATCATTCATTTTCTTTGAAAAAATATTTTCTGCACATGCCCCCCAGTGTGGAAGGTGATCCTTGGAGGAGGTTTATTATGAAAGAAATTATCAGGCTAAAAAGGGGTAGCAAAAGGATAATGTTTATGTTTGCGAATGGAATGTGAAAGACGGCCATTCGTCATTTCAAATTAAAATGCTTCTATTGAAAAGCAATTCTTAGGATAAGTTTTTCTTTTGGCTTTTGAAATCCTCTGAATATCATGTTTGCATGATGTCACGATCAATTTCATTTTTCTTTTTTTGTTTCTCCCTTTTTTTTTGATTTTCTTGTAATGCACCCATTTAATATGACAGAGCTTGACCTCACACACTGCAACTTCATTCAAGGAAAAAGGCGATGCGCAACTCGTAGTATTATTCGGATGGACATCGATGGAAAATCCTCAACTTTGGTTCTTCTTCTTCTTTTTGTTTTTGCTCCAAAACATGGGCGAAAGGCATCTTGGGAGTACAAGATTGAAGAGTTTGGGGTTTGTACAAGAATTTAGGTGGAAAGGTATTTCAAAATGATCTTGTCAAGTGTAAAATTACCAATATCAAGAATATTTAGAGATTGTCATTGATTTCCAAATTATTCTCAAAAGGTTTTGCAAATCGATTATTTCTTTGAAAATTATTTACAATGAAACCCTGTCATGATCAAAGTGAAAACAAAATAGAACTTTCAAAATCTTATGCCCCAATTTAGCTTTTTAGCTCTCGACTGACTTAGATTTTATGGAGATGTGATCCAAGAATGGTTTAATACATTCATCTTTGACAGTAATCACCAATTTTCTTGGAATCATTTTTATCATTAATGTGAAGAAAAGAAACATTCTTGTCATATGCCACTGGAAAATAAATTATGCAAAAAGTTGTGCTCATACAATTGTCACCTAGGCCAATGGAAATGACAAGCATTTTCCAACAAAATACAGGCTTCAAAATCTCAAAATCTTTGTTTCCCTCCAGATTGATCTGCCCAAAATGCCATAACTCTACACCAAAGTGGACTTCCACTGTTCCATAAGTTCTTGAGTCAAGATTCCACCATTGATGAGCTCTTCAATCCTTTCCTTCAACTGCTTGCACTTTTCTGTTGAATGCCCAATTGCCCCCATGTGATAGTCACATCTGCTATTCGGATCATAGCTCTTGGCCAACGGGTTTGGTGCTTGTCTCAAAGGTATAGGGGTCAAATATTGTTTTTTCACCAAAAAAGGCAAAAGATCGGAGATTGGAATCGAAATTTTTCCTTGGTTGCTTCTCGATCTTTTCTGTTGTTTATTGATTGTTGAGGAGGTTGAGCTACTGGCCTAGGTGTAAAGATAGGCACATGAGCAACCGTTGGAGGGTAAGAGTTTGCTTGGCATCCTAATTGTGGGATCGGTGAATAAAGATAAGGATCATAGGAGACATTGTTCAAGGTTGGACGGTATAAAGGGTGAGACAAATAGGGATTATGTAGAGGGGAATTTCTGGGAAATTGCCCCTCAAATGTTACAGCTTGCACTTCTTCTTCCATTCTTTCTGGCCTGTTATCAGGTATGTCACCTATCTTGATCTTGCCTCTCCTGATTGCATTCTCAATCATCTCTCCGGAGGCCACCATGTCGGCAAAATTCTTAGTAACATTCCCAATCATTCTATCATAATATGGTGCCTGAAGTGTACTAAGAAACAGAGTTGCAGTCTCTTTTTCTGTGAGGGGAGGTTGGACCTGGGTGGCAACATTCTTCCATCTCTGGGCGTATTCTCTAAAGCCTTCAGTAGCTTTCTTCTCCATAGTTTGCAAAGATAAACGATCTGGAGCCAAATCCACAATATGCTTATATTGGGTGACAAATGCCCTTGCCAAATCTTCTTATGAGTGAACATCACCCCTGCCCAATTGAGTATACCACCTAGCAGCAGATCCTTTAAGGCTATCTTGGAAAACATGGATCAACAGCTTGTCATCATGCACATGCGCTGCCATTTTTCTACAGTACATAGTGATATGGGCCTTTGGACAAGTGGTCCCATCATATTTCTCAAATTCTGAAGCTTTAAACTTTAAAGTAATTACCACACCAGGTACTGAGATAATTTGGCTGCATCTAAAGATCCATGAAAATCCATTCCTTCAACGATCTAAAGTCTTTCCTCTATAAGCTCTATCTTTTGTCGGGAACCTGAGCCTTCTTTCACTTGTAGCATCCCTTGCTCTTTGTGACTATCCAAATTAGCAACATGAATTGGTTCGAGGGGGTTCATGGTGGGAGTTGCATGCCCTTGAAACGGACTAGGGTCGACTGCAGATGGCATATTAGGGAGTACATAACCTTCGGTGGGCATTGCTTGTGGCTCTTGAGATGATTGGGTTTCTCGTGAGCCAATGGTAACTGGACAAAAAGAATCCTCCGCATTTCGTAACCGATGCCTCTCTTGAGTAGCTAGTTCTCCCATTTTTCCGTTGTTCAGCTTCTCCAACAAACCAACCATCTGTGATAATTGCTCTCTCATCTCTTGTTGAGCTTTTTCCATCCTTTCCATTCGACTCGTTTCTGTCTCTTCCATGATCCAAAATCATCTCCGAAGTTTTTTGATGTTCAAGTCGCCTTTACACCAAATCCTGTCATAATCTCATATTAGATGTCATGCATGCCATGTTAACATGAAGCTTTTATTGTATTGCAATTGTATATCTACATGTGAAAGAAATTTAAACCTTGTGATTATTTTACAATATCACAAGTTACACACCAAAAGGAAAGAAAGAAAAAAAATTATAAACTGAAATTTGTTTTTCTTTTTTTGACCATTTATTTGCTTTGATCATTTTTTTGAAACAGTTATTGTTGGCCTTATTATTTTCTGTCAAAATCTTGTTATGTACATATGAATGAAGTGAATGCAAACTTATATAAAATCTTGTAGCATTCGTATTCATATACGAATTATTTACAAGATTCAAAATTCCTTAGTAACTTTCCACTATTCTAGTGCCTTCAACATTCAAAGTCTTACAAAAGGAAATTTCACAACAACAGCCACCTTTTTCTCTCTGTAAAATCTAATCAAGCATGCCAGGTCCTTGATTAACCATTTCATGAAAAGTCGATCGATCTCCACTTGCTAATGATTCAACATGTAGTTGTTCTGGAAACGACAGCGACCCTTGAAAATGAACCATTTTAGTCCCTCCAAAACTTTCAAGCATCTTCATAATCTTAGCTAGCTTCTCCTTTATCTCTCGTATATCATGTCAGCAAAATTATTCTTGATTATTCTCCAAAGTAGTAAGTCTAGCTTCAAATTGATCTTCGATATCTTTAACTTCCTTTAATCCAAAAAGACAAATACTCTCCTTATTATGTGATGTGAATGCATTAATGTAATGAGATATGCTATGCTAAAATTTATGAATAAAAGAATCAAAAATTTTTTCATTTAAATTCGATGAATTCTTTTTTTCTTTCGTTTTAGAATTTGATGATTTTTCCTCCTTTTTTTTAGAGAATAAATTTTCTTTTTTTCTCTCTTTTTTTAAAAAAAAAATCTTATTTTCACACCACAATTTATTTTCTTTAATTTCTTTTTTTATTTAATCTATTTTTAAAGGAATGTGACAATGCACTTACCTTTTGTTTTCTCATCAAAATTCCTCTTTCTTTTTAATGCCTATGCATTAGTTTGAAAAAATAAAAAACATTATTGTTATTTTTCAAATATTATTAAAGAATGAATGGATGTTTTCATGTTATTTTTGACAAAGGAGAGAAACCGAATAAGTCTTTGTTTTATTCTATAAAATTGTAAAAATGTGAAATTTTATTTGAAAACAAATATCTTTTGATTTTATGAGAGCATGAATTTGAAAAATCAATAGAGTTATGATATGAAAAAAAAGGTAAAATGTTTCCTCATGTGTCCTAATTTCGGGATAATTTCTACAAAAATCAGACATGGCTCTAGCTAGGATCGGCTTCTTAGGGCCTTTTACATGCTGGTTTAGGTCTCTAAAAGGTCAAAAGGTTCCCAAGTTATACCTTACTATCATCCACATTGGACTAGTAAGATTTAATTTGAGTGAGAGTATTTCGCTTGCCATTGCGGAGGTGATTACCTTACGAGAGCAAAGGCACTCTACTCCTTCCTAAGAAAGACGGAACTCAGGAATAGAGCTCATGTGATGCAAATGTAAGTGCAAGTGTGTGCATGAGGGAACATGTTAAACATTCATCAAACCCTAACTCCTATCCTAGATGCCTCACAATTTATTAGCAACAAGCATGTACAAATATAAAACATAAAATAAATAACATAAAAAGCAAAATGCAAACAAAATTATTTTCAAAATCCAAGTGAATTAAATTTAAATATCAATCAAGACTATTAAATTAAAACTTTGGATAACACATGATTAATGAATGGCTTGACCCTCAAAAAAGTCCCCAGTGGAGTCGCCAAGCTGTAGTAATAGTTTTCGCGCTCGACGATTTTGAAAACATTTAAAAACAAAGGGAGTCACCACCAATCTTTTTTGACTAGGTGTGATTGGTCACCTAAAATATTTATTTTTTTAACAAAATCTCAAAATTAATTAAGTTTTATTAAAAAGACAATTTTTGGTCTGCGAAAACAAAATCAGGTTCGAGAGTACGGTTACGCGTGGGGGAAGGATTAGCACCCCCACGACGCCCGTTAAAAAATATTACCATAGTAATCATGTGTTATCCTTTGGTTTTAATAAAATGGTCTTAGTTTAATATTTAAAAATAATTCCATTTATTTTGAAATCATTTTTTATTCGTATTAATTTTGAAACATTTAAATTTTATTTTTTATTTGAAATAAGTGAAAATCTTTTGTATTGAAAATTATTCCAAAGTACCCCAATACTCTGGTAGCATTTCGGATAATTTTCTCACCTAGAGATTTCTTAAGAATCACTATTTGTGAGTTCTATAGAATCTCATCATCGGAAGATTCACACTCGTCTCAAAAATTATTATAAATGCATATGATGCAAACAGGTAAAAAATGATGCATATGAAACTTAAAGGAAATTTTATTTATTTTGATTTTATTAATGAAATTCTTGATATTGAAAAATTTAGCTAAATATCCCAATACTCTGGTAACATTTACTTAATTCCTCTCACCTAGGGACCAGTTAAGAAATCACTACTTGTGAGTTTCATAACATCCCATCATCGGAAGAATTTCATTTAATTATTAAAGCTCATTATTTATTTTTCTTTGTTTTTTATAAAAAAAATAAATTATTTTTATTTTTAATAAAAATTTAAATTATTGAAAAATCATACTAAATATCCCAATACTCTAGTAACATTTAGTAGACTTTTCTCACCTAGGGATCAGCTAAGTAATCACTACTTGTGAGTTTCATGGCATCCCATCATCGGACTTTTTTTTAATTATTAAATTTCAATTTTTATTATTATTATTATTATTATTATTATTATTATTATTATTATTATTATTATTATTATTATTATTTCTTTGTTTCTTATTTAAAAAATTGTTTATTTTCATTTGTAACAAAATTTTAAATTATTGAAAAATCATACTAAATATCCCAATACTCTGGTAACATTTAGTAGACTCTTCTCACCTAGGGATCAGTCAAGAAATCACTACTTGTGAGTTTCATGACATCCCATCATCGGACTTTTGTTTAATTATTAAATTTCAATTTTATTATTACTTAAAAAAACTTGTTGATTTACTTTTTAACAAAAATTAAATTATTGAAAAATCATACTAAATATCCCAATACTCTGGTAACATTTAGCAAAACTCTTCTCACCTAGGGATCAGTTAAGAAATCACTATTTGTGAGTTTCATAACATCCCATCCTTGGGCATTATTAATTAAAATTTTTTTTTATATTTATTATTTTTTAACAATTAAATAAATTACATATTTTCATATTTTCAATTTATATTAACTAATATTTCATTTATTTTTTTAATGAATTATTAAAATAAATTAATTAACAATAATATTAAAATAAAAACAAAGTAATTAAATAAATGAGTGGCATAGGAAAATAAATAGGAAAAAAGAATTATACCAAAATAATTTGGGTTCAAAACCCAAAAAGCTTTCCAAAGATGGTCCAAAAGTCAAAGCCCAAACTCCCAAAGGGCCATACGGATGGGCCTGGTCCAGCCTGGGTATGCGGGTCTTCAGCTGGGTGAGCAGGTCGGGTCGGATTCGCAAGGCGGCACGCGATACTACTTCTCCTCTGGCGGGCGAGCGAGCGGACCTTCCCTCTCCTCGGGCGGACGAGCTGGCAGATCTCCCTTTCCTCGGGCGGACGGGCGAGCGGATCTTCCCTCTCCTAGGGCGGGTGAGCTTGGGGATCTCCCTCTCCTTGGGCGGGCGAGCTCGCAGATCTCCCTTTCCTCGGGCGGACGGGCGCACGGATCTTCCCTCTCCTCGGGCGGGCGCGCATGCGGATGGTGCCTGGTTTCTTGGGGGCGTGCGGATCTTCCCCTTTTCGGGCGGGCGCGCGCGCGGATGGTGCCTGGTTACCTGGGGGCGTGCGGATCTTCCCCTTTTCCAGGGCCGGGCACGTGGATCCCGGGTCGTAAGATGGAAAAATCACAAGTCTTTAAAATCATGCAATTTAATAAGCTTTCAATAAAAACTGAATTCTTTAGATAATTCATGCTAATGCAGAGTTTCATAAATCTAAATTCAAAAGAGCATTTCCAAAACTCATAAAGGTTCTGAAACAAATTAAAATGCAAGGAATTCCAAAAATTCGAAAACTTCATAATTTTTCATCAATATTTCTAAAACACTAACGTTTGGTAATTTCCATAAAATAACATTTAATTTAAAAATTCATGAATATGCTAAAATCATGCAATTTAATATTTTCAAGACTGAATTCCTTAAAATGGTTATATTCTTAAAAAGGTTTCTTAACCTTTTAGCTGAAATCGCAGAAATCAATATTCTAACGAAAATTCGATAGCATGACGGTATCAAATTTCTAAAGTCTCTTGCAGAGCATACGCAGTTCATAAAACACAATGCAATTGATCTTAAAATCATTTCAGTATCTCCTACGTTCCTTATACATATCCCTTACCTTACGCACTTAACAAGTATTCCTTTCAAGATTCCGATTTACAGCTCGAGCTCCTAATTGCTCCAAGTCACTACAAACCAAAATCATCACCGTCTCAAAACATATCTTAATCACCTTATTCTTTTACAATAGAGTTTAATCATGTTATAAGATAAAAGTAATTCTAATTCACCTCCATGCACATTGCTTACCTATTCCTTATGAAAATATTTTCAAATCCACAATTCTAATTATGACATTATTAATCTTCACAAAATTTTCATATATAAATCAGTTAACATAAACAACATCTAAGTATAATACTTCAGTTTAAATCCAAAATATATAAAAATCTAAAGCCTTCCTTCATTGAAGTTCTTATACAATTCCAATACCATAATCACATTTAAATTTTCTCAATTACCTCTTCTACGTTTAAATCAAATTAACACATCCTTACCTTTGAAGATCCTCAAAATCAAGCCTTCCTTAAGCTCTCTCTAAATCTCCACTTCTTTAATATCTCCATTCGAATCCTACAAAATATTTTAAATCCTAGTTACCATGACAAGTATATATTTATGCATGTGTATGTACATATAGGCACATATCAACCCAAAATAACATTTTCTTTTATTTTCTTTCTTTCCTTTCTTTCTTCTTTTATTTTTATTATTATTACTATTATTTTTGTCCTTCTTTACCTATCTCTTGGTTGGTTCAATAAGGCAACAAGCAGCCCATTGTCTGTCCCGTTTCCTTATCTTCCTTTGTTTTAAAGCCTCACTCGAACAGCCCTTATACCAGCCTTGTATGGCAGCTCCTTCAACCACTGTTTTAGGCCACTTGTAGCAGCAATGTTCTCCTGTCCTCAACCTTCAAGACAGTCCAAAAGCAGCCACCAAAACTCAACCATTAGCCTCTGTTTAACCAGCACATACAGCCTTCTAAAATGCCACTTACTTAGCCTTGCAAAGTCTCCTGTTACAGCACCGACATGGCTACCAAAAAGTAACGCCTGCACCCACAAGAAACTCACCCTTGCTATTCACGCCTATCACCGTAAGAACCACCTCACTTAGCCTTGAAGATGTCACCCGAACCACTACTAAACTTCTACATTTCCTCTGTTTCTAGGCCCTTTTTACCAGCCTTCCAACAACCGACCCAAACAGCATAAACACACATAATCTTGAATGCCAACTCACTCCTATTTGTGCCGAGAAAAGGGACGAACCCTACTGCTGTGTTCTCTCTTCTGTCATTTCTTTTCTTTACCAAATGACTGCAGCTCCTCTCTTTAGCAACCTTCTAGCCTTCGTTTTGCACGCACAGTCAGCCCTCAAAAGCCACGTTCCAGCCTCTTCCTTCTTCTACCGCTGTAATTGCTCTTTCTCTCGGGGCTCTCTTTCTCTCTTTCTCTCGTTGCTTCTACCAGCTCTGTTTCACATTTTCTTCCTTCTCTTCTGTCTTTTCTCTTTTATTTATTTTTATCAGGTTTTGCTTTTGTTGAAAGAGGCAGAGCCTGTAATATGGTTTTCTTAAATCTGTAGGTTTTACTCCCACTAACGTGGGAATAGGTGAGGGAAGTCGTGGCTTCCCAAGGAAGCCAAATCCGACTTTCCCTCCTTTTCTTTTTTTTTTAATTTATCTTTTTATTCATTTATATATATATATTTTTGAAATATATATTTTCCTTTATTTTAAATTGAAACCTATGAATATTATACTTAATATATATATAGACATATAGTTATATATTTTATTTGTATTACTCATATGTATATCACATTTAATTTAATATACATGTCTTTTATTTAATTAAATAATTATTTACACTTATATATATATATATATTTATTCTTTTAATTATTTAATGCCTCACATACTTGACCAAATGTTTATAACCACACTTACGAAATCATTAACATATTTCATTCTTATATAAAAGTATCATTTATTTTCTTTATCAAATTAATGTATATATATCAAACCTACATATATATATATATATAATTTATAATATATATTAATCATTTATAGTCAAATGCATAACTCACATCTTCGATTTCATTACTAAAATAATAACTTTGAAATATTTCTCAATACTTAATTCATTTAAATTCCTTATTTTATTTCACAAATTCAGTACGAAATTTGCGGTCTTCACAAAGTGCGATGATTAGAAGCTAGTTTTTGAAATAGAACTTGTGCATATGTATATATGTAGAATTATTATCCAATACACTGTCAGTGAAGCTATTAGACCTCATTAGCAAGATTAAAATGGTGACACATCTTTTATGCTTAATGTAGCTATTTCATAGTTAGGATTTTACTTGATGGAATAGAAATGATTTTACTTGTAAAATCACAATTTAATATTTTGCTATTAGATATAAGATTGTTTTCTCACTCAACACAAGTATCTTAATTATAGATGTGCATTGCTCTGGTTTTAAGGGCCATTATAACCAATTACAAAGTACATCATGTCATGTTATTGATGATCAAGGATGATAAATAGAGAAGAAGTGTAATGCCCCAATCTCACATAAGAATAGTAAAAATCTACAATGTTATATATGTAGAGATTTAAATTTATTTTTGTAAAACACTTTTGGTAAGATAAAATCCTAAGATCTTCGAATCAAAACAAACAATATTTCATAGATTAGGTGCGAATCTCTAAAATAAACTCTCTGTAATTGCTTGATATGTTATTAATGTATCATATATAAACCCTATTTTTTGTACTTAAAATCTTTTGTAGCTGAGTTAACCAGCTGTGTGTGTTCTACTCTTTTTTGATCCTCACATCAGGCCTTGTGTAGAGAAGTAGCATTAATATCTTGGAGCCATTTGGATAACCCTTGGTCGAGAGTTTCATTGCCTTCACATTGGCTTCGGCCTTAGGATCGGAGAGATAAGGATATAACATTCCTATTAGAGTAATATTCTTTAACTTAATTAATGATGAGAGGCAGGATGTAGAAATCTCTCTGTACTCCAGAATTTGAGATTTTCTTTAAAAAAAATAGTCAAGAGAACACACTCGTGTGTTGAATTATCATTTGACCTTTTTTTTTTAATTTTGTAATTTGAGACTATTAATCATTCAAAAATGGTGTGTACACACATATACGTATCTTATTAGAATGTCAATTTAGATGGTCCAAAAGCTACAACCACCCCCACTATCGATCCTACCTTTAAGATTTAATAGAAAAAATGTGATAGCCGTAAAATTTTCAATTATTGGAAACTAATATTAAAGCAAATAAATAAATAAAATTGTGAGAGCGGGATATTGGTGAAAATCCTGAGAATTGAGAAAGAAACGAATTAAGAAAATGGTGTGAAGGAAAATTAAATCGGAGATAAGTATAAGATGAGGAATTATGGAAAACTGAAGAATGGAGGAAATTTAATTTGGATAATGGAAATCCAAATTAAATAAGAAAATGAGGAAAGAATATAATATATGAAGATGTATACAAAGGAAATACAAATTAGTATGTTTATTTTGTGTATAGATATGTGCATATATATACATGATTTAAAATATAAATATATATACATACCTATATAATATTATATAGTAGAATACTATATAATATAATATTAATATTATATTTATAATATAGTTTATAAATATAATATAAAAAAAAGAAGAATAAGAGAAGGAATTGGGACAGAGCCCGATCCCTTCTCAAAACAGAAGAGACCGACGGTAGCAACCAGTGCCGCCGTGGGCGAGAGGAGGCCAGGGAGAGGTAGAGAACGCCACCGGCCAAAAGAAAGTAGAGGTCGCCAGCGTCGAAAAGAAAGAAACAGAGGCGGAAACCCGACGGAAGTCGAGAATAGAAGAGAAGAGAAAGTGGCGGTGCCGGCCAAACCGATCGCCGCCACTGCCACCGAAGCTCCACCGGAGGAAGAGGAAGATGTAGGATGCCATCGGAGAGGCAGGGAACGGTAGAGGAAGGCTGACGGAGGAGGAAAAGAAACTGAGGCAAAACCAAGTAGATCTGCCGCCGTGCCACCGATCCAGGCTGAACGGAGGCCACCGGTAGCTTGGCCTCGACGCCGGCCAGCTACGGGGCCATCGAACCGCTGGAGAACCGACCGCCGGAGGAGAACCGACGACGAGGGGAGGGGACCGGTCTGGAACTGGTCTGAGCCAAGAAAGAAAAGAAAAGAAAAGAAAAGAAAAGAAAAAGGAAAAAGAAAAAAAAGAAAAGAAAAGAAAAAGGAAAAAGAAAGAAAAAGAAGAAAGAGAAAGAGAAAAAGAGGAATTTCGGGAAATCCCAGGAATTACGGGAACCGGTAAGAAATCCCGAAAAGTATTAAATTATTTAAATAATTTATTTATTTAAATAATTATGAAAAAATTCTAAAATTTAGAATTTAATTTCCAAAAAATTTTGTCGATGATCGAGCCGATGGAATCGGGCAAGGTGAACACGGGCGCGACCTTCAAGAGGCAGTCGCCGACCCGAAACAGGTAAGGGAGACATGTGCCGCCTGTAAGGATATTCAGTCACATGTTTTAAATTATGCATTTAATTTATAAATGCAATTTGTAATGATTAGTTTTGAAAATTGTGGTGATTTATCGGTTTCAAATTGTGGTGAAATACCAGTTGAGAAATATAAACTGTATTTTTCGTGCAGGAGGCTAGCCAAATCGGCAGCTGTTACACTGCCGAAAAATTATCAAAAAAATTACTGAAATTTACCGAAAATCACCGAAAACCAAAGTAAAAGATTTGATTTCACGTGAATCGATTTTCAGGAATGAAAATCAAGAAATTAAGTAAATTTCATGAAACATGAATATAGTGATATTTAATTTTAAAATATTCATGTTTTTGAGAATGGTGAAAAGGAAATCACCGAAAAAAAATTTACCCGGTAGGTGATATTTCACGTGGAACGAAATGAAAATGAAAAAGAGACTGAAGTGAATATTTTTATAAATATTCTTAAATATTCACTTGATTTTACATAAAACTTTTATGGTTTTAATTATGGAAATAATTAATTATGAAAATTCCATAAAGGTTAAGAAATGAAGAAAAACTATGATTTCGAGACTAGAGGTCTCTACATGTGTTTTTAGAAGAAAACATGGTGATGGGAATTTAAAGTTAGAAAATAAATAATTTACTTTCATAAATTATAAAAATGATTTGTTTGAAATTCTGATAATTACAAAACCATGTTTTCCATTGAATGCACGGAAAAGCGTGCATATGTGTTTTACTGTGAAAAAAGACAGTTTTGCCCTTCTATACTTTCAGTGATGATTTTGCAAACTGTCTTCATCGTATGGAAAACATGATATATACCTTTATGAAATATTTTGAGAAATGTGATTTAAATTATAAATTTCATAAAGGTGATGATTTATACATGTGAGCCTTATGGATAATTGTGAAATGTTTTTACACTACTGTGATTAAAATCCATAAAGGCTATGGTACGGTTTATACTGTTTTGAGACTTTAGGCCCCTAGTTTCATGCATTATTATTCATGTAACTAAGTGACCCACCTGGGGCGATGGCTCGGGTCGATGGACCAACGAATGCACCTCAGGGCGTCACAAGGCTGATGGACTCGCCAAGTCATCAGAGGTCTCGAGGTCACTTGGCAAGTGGACCCGAGGACCACCTATAGATTATGGCCATAGATCTAGCAGAGATAGCCGTAAGGGGCGATGGCCTACAGGTGCACCCCAAAAGCGAACGACTTGTGTTCTTGAGGGAACAATGAGAGCATGATTTATTTGATGCCTAGTCCACACAATGATTACTGTTTACTGAAAGGATTTGCGAAATCCTATTTACTGTACTGATCACTGGTTACTGTTTACTAATGAAAAATCGTACCAAAATACTGTGTTTACAAAACTGTATTGTGTACTGAAATGGTAGCCATTGATTACTGTTTTACTAAACTGAAAGCTACCATTTACTGTCTACTGAACGGAAAGATACCGTATACTATTTACTGAATTGGTAGCTACTGTTTACTGTTACTGACTGAACCGTATCGAGATATTATTTTACTGAATACTAAATATATTGTTTTACTGAACTGTACGATACAGTTACTGATTTGAAAAGAGAAATAGAAGTTTATTCTAAAAAAATAACATAAGAATTATTTCTAAGATAGAAATAATCAAAGAAGTGTTTATCCAATGATTGGATATTTACAAATCACTGTGGTTTACTCTGTGGGAAAAACGAAAGTCCTATCGTTTTAAGAAAAATGGATTTAATACTCTCTATAGTTGCTTCTAGGTTCCGGAACAAGTTAGGTATTTTAAAATGCCTGCCTTACTCTATTTGGATCCCTAGCCGACTGTAGTATCCTTCCTACATGTGAGCCTAGAGTCAGCTAGGAAGATTTAAAAAAAAAATATATTTTCAGCATATAGATAGCTGAATATCAAGTGTGACATATAACTCTCTTACTGAGCAGTGGTTTGCTCACCCCTTAATTTTAAACATTTCAAGTCTTAAAGATTGTGAGATCAATTGATTGTGGATCACAGCTGTACACAAAGGACAATGTGACAGACCTACTGATTTATATGAGGTACGATCATTTATTTTCTGTATTTAGACATGTCTGCAATACTACTTATCTGATTAACTAAGATAGGGGATGTGTATAATATAAACAATGTTATGTAAATTTGTTTAACAGTTAGTAAAAGTGAAGTATCACAGACAGCCCAACCGGATGAATTGTGTAAAATAAGGTGAAAAATGTGGTAACGGGTTGTTACAAAAAAAAATTAAAGCAATTGAT
Source organism: Heritiera littoralis (assembly GCA_031772115.1). Classification (NCBI taxonomy): domain Eukaryota; kingdom Viridiplantae; phylum Streptophyta; class Magnoliopsida; order Malvales; family Malvaceae; genus Heritiera; species Heritiera littoralis. The sequence continues at coordinate 674,994 of JAPDPK010000026.1, read as the reverse complement.
ACATCATGTATGAAGATTGAAGGATAAGAGGGTGAACATTTGCATCATATGGAAACATGTTATCTAAGCTCTGAAATTAGTAGAAGTGTAAACAAGCTGACATAGCACTGAACTTTATACCATGTTACAGAGAAAAGGAGACGCATACTAGTAATTGTCATTATAGCAGCAATTCTAAGAACGATTATGGTTGTTGTCTTACTATTCATTGGAAAGAAGATTGCTAACAGCGAAGGTATGTATATAATTATTAGCTTTGATGAGAAGAAAATTAAAGTTGGCAAAGATTACAGAATTTGTGTTGATGTTGAAACTGAATTTTAATTCAGAAAAGAAGGGACAAGATAAAGAGGTTAATGAAGAGGAAACATGTGCAGAAATTTTGTCTCACAATGTGCTTGGGAAATGCCAAAGGGGAGTCAAATTTCAAGAGCATCAATGGATAGATTTTAAGAAACTAGCAACTGCAACAAACAACTTCCATCCAGCCAATAAGCTTGGAAAGGGTGGTTTTGGTGTAGTATACAAGGTAATGGCTTTTACAATGCATGCAAGAATTAAACAGCCCACATTTTAGTTCTTCAGTCAATGCCTTCTTCTAGGGAAAGTTCCAAGAAGGGCAGGAAATTGCAGTGAAAAGACTTTCAAGAGCATCTGGCCAAGGGATAGAAGAGTTCATGTTGTGATTTCTCAACTTCAACATCGGAATCTAGTAAGGCTTCTTGGAAGCTGTATTAATGGGGAAGAAAAGATGCTAGTTTACGAATACATGCCAAACAAGAGCTTGGATGCTTTTCCCTTTGGTTAGAGCATGTTGGCAACCCTTTCGGTCATTTTTTAAATGTTACAGCATCCAATAAATTGAAATGCTAATTCTTTTTTTTTTGTTTGGTGAAATTCATACAGATTCATAGAAAAAAGGCTTCTTGATTAGAGAAAACGTTTCAGCATAATCGAAGGGATCAGTCGAGGACTTTTTTGTTTTTCACAGGGTCTCCAAATTACGAACTGTACAAAGATATTTAAAAGCAAGTAATATTCTGTTAGATGAAGAACTAAATCCAAAAATTTCATACTTTGGATTAGCAAAGATTTTTTATGCAATGAAAGTCAAGCCAGTACTCTGAGGATTTTTGGTACTTAGTAAGCTATTGTTTCTATATCCAAGTCTAAGCTTGATTCTTTTTTACATCATTCTTCAAGCCAAAACAATCATCTTGCATTTGAATGGTGAAATTGTCACGCCCCGAACCCGTGACATTACAGATATCGTACACCTGTAAGATATAATCTTGTAGACATGTAAGGCATTTATCATACTAAAATTTAATCCTTTCAAATATTTAAACTAAAAAGTCTAAATCTTCACATTTTTTTCATTTATTTAAGAAACATTCTATACTTAAGATTAGTATACCACAAACGACACAAGAAGACATTTACAAAAATAAATACTTATTGCTTAACAAAAATTCTAAAACAAACTCATTTCCTCAACTCATATTGGCCTTATAAATCTTGAGACATGTCCTAAAGTTCAAACGTCACTTCCCGACATTCCCGTGAACATTATCAACATTAAATCCTATAAAATGTTAAGAAAAGGGATGAGTACAACCACTCAGTAAGCAAGTAATATCCCATCAGCTAGATTAAGCATGCCGTAAAAACAGTTGGCCAAAATATCAATATAAAGATTCAAAATCAAAATTGGGTAATCTCATATTCATACATATAATTTCTTAAATTCATATACTCAGATTTCAAAACTAAACAGAAATTCACAGATATCGAAACTGAGCAAAAGTTTCATAATTCAAAATTTTCAAGTCTCCCATAACATGCCATGACCATACTTAACCCCTATGGCATGGGTCAGAATTAGAACAAAAACCACAATTAACCCTGGTGGCTCGTGTTAGAGATATCAAAAGTAAATAATAGTTGCATAGAACAGAACAGAATGCCACTATTCTTAACAGGTGGTTCGGTTAGAAACTCGTTTCTTTTAACATAATACATGTAGACATAGTCAACATTAGGCCCCATTGGTAGGATCAGAGAACGGCCATACTAGGAGACAAAACAAAATATAATTTCAGATTATCCAATATACAAAGCAGTACTATAAATCTCATAACATTTCATACAAAACGAATTTTGTAAATCAATTAAAGCAAATTTCGTCCATCATTCCAATGCAGATTTCGTATTTCCAAAATAAAAATATATGTAACTATATTATAACGAACTTCAAAGATCAAAGCAACTAAATCATGTATCATCCAAAACGTATTTTATGCAAAGCATATTTCGCATTTCTTTTCAAGGTATCTTGTACAAAAAACTATATTCTCAAAGATAATTATATACGTATACTTGAATAAAATCATATTCAAAAAGTCAATACAAAACCGTTTTCGTAATTCATAACAAGGACATTACATATACATACGTTTGTATGCTTAATCCAAATTTTTAAAAAAAAATCAAGAGACAAAACATTATAATTGTACGTAAATATAACTCATATTGAGGTTAATTTTAAGGGCAAAACACCGAAGAGATATCAAGTCACGTACTTGAACTCACTATATTGGAACCAAAATAAAGCCTTAAGATCTCTTGGAGCCTATTATTCAAGAATATTTAATATTAGAAAAATATGGTATCAATTAGACATAAACTATGTTATCGGACAGAAGTTGAAAACTTATATCATATGCTATATGACAGAAGCTAACAAATTATACGATATTCACTAAATGACTATAACTTGATAAACTATAGACTTAGCGCGAGTTACACTATTTGACAAAAGCTAAAAATATCTGTATTTATTTTAAAATACAGATTTTTCTCAAATTCTCAATGTCATATTTTTTTCTTAAAACTTAATCCCTAACTACAAAACATAACCATAAAAATTAAAAAGGAATTTTACTCACCTTGGTCTTCACCTTTTTCTCTCTAACTCTCACTGTAACTGTGTAACAACAGCTTCAATCTCCCTTTTTAATTTTTTTTTTGGGCAAGATGGCAGCCAAGTTAATTGTTTCTTTTCCGTGCCATAGTGCTCTTCACTGCCTCTTTACTCTTGTATTTTCTTCTCAATTCCCTTATGTTTCTTTCGGCTTCCACAGGAAGCTGTCACGCCGCCACCCTTTGTTTTATTTCTTTCTTTTCTTTCGACTCAGGTTGTCATCAATATAGTCTGCATCTTTTTTTTTTTTCCCTAATTTACTAAAAGGCTTATTCTGTTATTCTATTGGCTATTGGGCCTTTAAGGTTGGGCTGGATACAGTGGTTATATGATGCCAAAATATGCAATGAAAGGAAAATTTTCAGAAAAATCCAATGTTCCTAGCTTTGGGGTATTGACGTTAGAGATTGCCGGTGGAAGAAGAAACTCAAGCTTTCATGACGATGAGCATTCATTGAGCCATCTGGGACTCATAAGTCTAATTCTTGTCATTCCATCGTTGATCATTAACAATGAAATATGAATTCCAATGCCTGAGAGTTTAATAACATTTCCGTTAATTAACTTTAGGCATGGAAATTGTGGAAAGAGGATAACGTATTGGCCTTGACAGACCCGGCTATCTATCATCCAAGTTTTCACAGGGAAATTTCGAGATGCATTCAAGTGGGACTGCTATGTGTGCAGAACTTTGCAAAAGATAGGCCAACCATGTCAACGGTGACTTTGATGCTTGGTTGCCAGATACAAAACCTTCCTGAACCGAACCAACCTCCATTCGTTGATGAGAAAATTGCCATGGATCGCTCACAGACAAGTTGTATATATCATTGACATTATAATTTTCAATGGTAAAGATTGTTGAGCACCAAAAATAGGGCCTTTTGATACTGATTACTAATTTTTTTATTATAGGGTTTTGACTTTTGATATTGCTTTTGATTTTGGTTTTATACAAAAGATGGGTAGATTTTTTGAAAATTGTGTTCGTTTTGAGGTATTGTTTGTTTTCCAAACGTGATTTTTTTCAAAAATATCTTGATAGAATAAATTTTTACTTATAAAATCATAATTTAATATTTTTACTTCATAAAAAATTTTAAGAAGTTAACCTCAACTCATTTATTTCTCATGAAACACTGTCAATTAAGTAGGTAACTTACGTGAATAATTTACAAATGTATCAACATTTTAATTATCGTTATCGCTTACCGTCTCTTAATTTCTTAATATCTTTTCTTTTTGAAAGAGCTTTCCTTGAGAAAAAAATAACATCTTTGTACTTGTCCGAGTGCCAATTGTGGTTTATATAATTAACTAAGACCTAGACTAATGTGAATTAGGTAAATCATCAAATTGACCGTTAGGCTGTTAGTTTCCAACCAAAATCAAATAGCGCACTGTTAGCATAAAACAAAGCCTGAAAGCCACAAACTTCTTTTTTAAGTGCCGGCGGATGCTAACAATAATATAAACATACTATCTTAACGGCCAATTGGCAGGCCAAGGATACTTGGATCCTAAGTAAACACATTAAAATAAGATTAGGGTAAGTCACATTGCTTGTGGGAGAGGCTAAAGTTGTGGAACATGGTAAGATCATAAAGTAGAACGATTCAGCAACCTAGACTTTGTCAATGGTTTTATTTATTATGGATTTGTTTGGATGGATGGTGAGATTGAAATGAAAAAATGATTATTAAATAAAAATAATTTTAATCAAATAATAATAAAATATTTTTAAAAAGAGATAAAGAAGTAAATTCATTTTATAAAATTCTGTCATGTTTTGGGTGGACTCCACCGCATCGGGGGCACAGTGGAATCCAAACCCGCCCTATGTCCTTGGGAAGTACTACGAAAAGCTTTCTACAACCGGTAATTTTAACTATATTTTTTTATATCATTCATTTTCGTATAATACAAAACATAAAAATTTTATATTAAAATTTGTGTCAATGTATAAAACATAAAATTTTGTCTTAATTTTATTTATTTTTATATATAATTTTTATCAAATTTTAATTTACATTGCTTTTGTTTTATTATCGTGTTGTGTTATTATATCGTATCTTGGATTGCTAAATCTATTTTTGGTGCTATTGCATATGTGATGACAATTCGCTAATCTAATACTAAGATTTATGGATCATTGAATTTTTATTTGTAAACTTTTCAGATTTATTATTTATTAACGCATGAGTATACGAATCTAAATATTTTAGAGTTAACTTTCGAGCGTAACCATATGTAATGTCCATGGTTTTTTTTTTTTTTACTCACGAAAAAATTTGATCTTTGTCTTTTTACCATCACTGGCTCAACCGCTCAAGTTTGTATTGAATGTAGCAAAGCTTTTACACCGGAAACCATGGAAGCAAAGGCATTTAAACAGTCTCTCCCCTGCTTCATCCTCCTATTGTTTGCTCTTCTCCCCAACACGGCAATTGCAGATGATGACTTAGCGGCCATGACCATGCTCGCAGCGACCATTCAGCCCACGCCTCCTAACTGGTCTGCCGATTCCTCTGACTACTACCATTGGCAAGGCGTCCAATGCGAGTCCAACAGTGTTTCCGAAATCAACCTAGACTCCATGTCTCTCACTTCCGTACCATACGAATTCTCCTCTCTCCCTCGGCTCAAGGTCCTCTCACTTTCAAACAATAGCCTTTCCGGTTCTTTCCCTTCACTAGCCAACATCCCTTCTTTGGAGGTACTCTATTTAGAGAAAAACAAGTTCGCCAGCATCCCACTAAATTTCTTTAAAGACCTTGCTAGCACATTAAAAGTTCTGGTCATCAGTGATAATCCCTTTCTTGCTTCCTGGACAATACCGACTGAACTGACCAGGTTCGCAGTTCTTGGGGCATTCTTTTGTGACAGGGCAAATCTTGCAGGGCAGCTTCCTGATATTTTTCATTCTACTCCTGTGGAGAGTCTAAGCCTTGCTCAAAATAACTTGTTTGGGCCCTTACCACCCTCTCTCGGGAAATCTCAAATTAGGAATTTGTTTCTTCATGATCAGATGTTATCTGGTACTATTGGTGTGCTTTCAAACATTACCAGTTTGGTCGTAGCTGCGTTATATGGCAATCAATTCACAGGCCCCATTCCGGATTTTTCCAATTGCAGAAATTTACGGGAGTTGCATCTACAGGACAATCTACTCACTGGAGTTGTCCCATCATCCCTGGCTTTACAATCTAGTTTGAAAATTGTCAACTTGCAAAACAACAAATTACAGGGTCCTTTCCCCCTTTCGCTACAAACTAACCCGAACGCCAGTCTTGGTGATAATAACTTCTGCACAAATACTGGAAATTTTTGTGATCCGCAAGTTACAACATTGCTTGAGATTGCAGCTGCTCTGGGATATCCGTTGAAGCTATCAAATTCTTGGAGTGGTAATGACCCGTGCAGAAGTTGGTTATTTGTATCGTGTAACTCAGAGAAAAGAATTAATACGATTGATCTTGGGATGCAACATTTTGGAAGAAGCATATCTCCAGCATTTGCCTCTCTTCCTTCACTGGAGTATTTAGACCTCAGCAACAATAACTTGACAGGTCTAATTCCTGATAGCTTCACAATGTTATCTCATCTGCAGGTCCTTGACATTTCCAATAATAATCTCTCCGGGAAAATCCCAGACTTCGAACCGTCTGTGAAATTGATTGTCACTGGAAATCCTTTGCTCCTTACAGGCACAACTGGTAAATTTTGAGAGCTGATCCGTTTTTGGAGCTAACCTACCATAAAATTGCAGTTTTATATCACGTTTTGATTCACAGGGAACAAGAGTCATAAAAGTAATTGTTATAATAGCGGCAATTTTAGGGGCAATTATCGGAGTCATCTGTATCTTTTTTCTGGGAAAGAGGATTGCCAAACATGAAGGTATACCATGACCATCCTTAATTCTCTATCGAAGGAGCTTTAACTCTAAACAATTTATGAGTATATGACCAATATATTGTTGCTTCTACCTATATTTTTGTTAAGCAGGGACCGAAAGAAGCGAAGCGCATAATGAAGAGGAACCATTTACAAACTTATCGCATCATAATGTGCTTAGAAGAAATAAAAGTAGAGTCAGGCTGCAGGAGCTTCAACTATTAAAGTTTCAGGAATTAGCTACCGCAACAAACAACTTTCATCCTGCCAATAAGCTGGGCGAGGGTGGTTTTGGTCCAGTATACAGGGTAATGACTACTTTATAGGATCTTTTCTCTCTCTCTTGAATCTTGATTGCCTAGTGAACAAGAATTCAAAAGTTTGTTAACATTTGTAGTTGCCGCAATAATATTACTCTCTAGGGAAAATTCCCAGATGGGCAGGAAATAGCTGTTAAAAGACTTTCAAGAGCATCAGGACAAGGGCTAGAAGAATTTATGAATGAAGTGGACGTGATCTCCAAACTGCAGCACCGAAACCTTGTCAGACTTCTTGGCTGCTGTATCGAAAGGCAAGAAAAGATGTTGGTCTATGAATATATGCCAAATAAGAGCCTGGATTATTTTCTGTTTGGTAAGAGCTAGTTAAATACCTTATTCTGATATCTTTTCTTATACTTCACTGGAAAGAAACAGAAAATAGTTAAATGCCTCGTCATAGTACACCGTTTAACTATTAAGTTGCTGAATTTTTGATGTAAAAATTTGCCATTCGTTTAATCGAAAGTAAGTGGAAAAGATTTTATACAGCTAGTTGTATTCAAGTATTGATACATTTTGTGATGAGAGATTCTCCTAGACCCACAAAGACAACGATTCCTTGATTGGAGGAAACGCTTCAACATCATAGAAGGCATTGGTCGAGGTCTGCAATACCTCCACTGGGATTCTGGGCTGCGGATTATACACAGAGATCTAAAGCTAAGTAATATTCTTTTGGATGAAGATCTGAATCCAAAAATTTCAGACTTTGGAATGGCGAGGATTTTTGGAGGCAATGAAAATCAAGCCAATACTAAGAGAGTCGTTGGAACATAGTAACTACAGTTTCTTTGTCCCACTCGTAGATTTTGATGATCTAACTCTTTTACCTAAGATAATTACATTTTAATGGTGGAATGCAGTGGTTATATGTCTCTGGAATATGCAATGGAAGGTCAATTTTCTGAGAAATCTGATGTATTTAGCTTTGGCGTATTGCTCTTGGAGATTATTAGCGGAAGAAAAAACACAAGCTTTTACAACGACAAGCATGCTTTAACCCTTTTGGGACATGTAAGTCTGATTCTTTGCTGCGACTAAGCCACAGTCTTCCATTAGCACTGAGTCTTTTAACTTCTGATGTGTAGCAGTTGCTTATCTTGGCTAGTAATTTGCATTTTTTTAGGCATGGAGATTGTGGAATGAAGAAAACATTTTGGCTTTAGTCGATCCAGGGATACTTGATCCATGCTTTCACTTGGAATTTTTGAGATGCATACATGTTGGACTGTTATGTGTGCAGAACTTCATGGGAGATAGGCCAAACATGTCAACTATAGTTTCAATGCTTAGTGGTGAGATTGAAAATCTGTCTACTCCTAAGCAGGCAGTATTCATTGACAGGAAAAACTCTGTGGACGACTCTCTCTTGACGGAAAAGCAGAGTTCCGTTAATTGTGTCAGTGTTACAGTTGTTGAAGGCAGATAGCAATCTAGCTTTGCACAGTTTATATTGTTTTAGACAAGTGACTTGGCCAATATTGCTGATATCAAAAGAAACTCTATAGTAGATTACAATGACCAAACAATCATTGCTTTTGTTGTTAGAACTCGAATTAGAATGCAAATATAAGTTGATAAATAAATGATCAAGTCTAGCTCATGCTCATGAAATTACTTGCTCTTCAATCAGGTTCTCTATTTGCTATGTAATTCAATATTCACCAACTACATTAAACTTTTTGATCGAGATGGGAGTAGTCGCTTTCTATTGTTGCTCACTCTTGCGGTTATGATTCCAATACAATATGACTTTTATCACGATGATGCTGTCCATAAGACATTATTTTGTGGATTAAAGTTCACTTGATTGTTTACGGCTTCATTGTGGGTGTCCGGTGTAGAAATTTTGAATTAACTAGCCAGTAGTATTAAGAATTTTTAGAATTCTGTATTCATGTAAGATATTATTGAAGAGGTTTTATTAAATAAAGATTCTATTTAATAAAAATCTCTTTTGATGTGAGATCAATCTTTGACTAAAGATTGTGTTTTCATAAGCTGATTTGTAGTTGGGTTGTTAAATCTTAGTGTGGGTCAAAGGTTTTAGCTTGATATTGAACCACAAAGCTTAAGTTAAGTATGGCATAACGCTACTTTCAAAGAAAATAGAGATTCAGAGATAAATCATTGAACGGTGGAGGTAAAATTTTAAAATCTAAATTTTTTAGTGAGAAATGATTTCAAAAGCTGAATTTTGATTGATGTTAAACACATTAAAAATATAAAAGAAAATTCAACTAAAAATTTAAATATATATACTATAAATAAAAAAAATTCAAAACTAAATTTAATTTCTCATATGTAGCTCTTAAACAATTTCAGGGTCTGCCTCTGCCTGACAAAACAAATTAGACCAAATTAGCAAGGACAAAGTTTTATCAATGCTCTTAACTTACTGTCGTCTTCCTGCCAGCATCAAATTCCTACCAAATCACTTGGAAGTTTAAACAAGCAGGGAAAAACAGGCCGATGCGCATTTGCATCCAGTCAAAACACGGCACGGTGCTTCTCTAATGATGACTAGTTCGAGTTCCCTGAGTTTTTTGGGCGCCGTCGACTACAACGGCATTTTTATCTGTCACCTTCAAAATCTTTCAATAAATGGAGCAATTTCCCTGGCCGTACATGTAGTTGTGATTGTGATAGGTTTGGGTGATTCCCATGTCTTCTTCTCATTTGTTGAAACTATAAAATTTCAGCTACATGTCTTCCGGATTCCAGTTGTCAAGACTACTGGAGATAACATTTTACTTTAATGGTTCCAAGTACCCGGCTTGATCTTTAATCCAAAAGAAAAGAATTGCCGTAAACTGTAAAGGTGGTGAACTGAACTCTCTCTCCGGATTAAGAGAAATGATGAGAAGTCCGATCTCCTCCTCCTTGCTACTAACTATTCTGCTAAACTTGGCAGTAGCAGTGCTAAGCGCTGATTCATATAGCAGATATGACTTCCCACCTGGCTTTATCTTTGGTTCTGCTACCTCTGCTTATCAGGTAAGGTTCATCTCCTTTACAGTGGGTTTACTTTTTTTTTTACATCACATCTATCTATGTTTATACTTTACAAATGCTAGCCTAGTTATTGAACAATGATCGTAAACAGAAACTGCATTGTAACTTGAGACAAAAAGACATGCAATATTGTGACGAGAATATGAAAGTAGAGCTTTTATAATTTTACTAGATTGAAGCCCGCGGGTTGCCGCAGACTCACTATGGATCAAAATATTAATTTGAAAATGCAATTGCAAGAATTAAAAAAAATCATGCATAAACAATTTTAAGAAATATACAAATCAAATGAAAGGAAATATAAACAAAAAAAGGTTATCTCTTATATCATCATTTTTAATTGCAATAAAATCTACAATTGTTATCACCAAAAACAAATTTACAATTGTTGCATGTTAATCCTAAAACCTCCTACTTATTTACAAAATGACACGTTAGAAAAAAAAAAAACCCTAATGGTTCTTTAAATTATAATTAAATGGAAGATAGAATATAACAATTTTAAACATCAAAAACATACCTAGTGCTTCTTCTATATGGTTATGCAGCTTTTTTCTCATTGAACTTCAGTTCCAGACACTGTTCCACTACAGTTACAGAGAGAGCATTAAGATATAGAGGTATATTTTTTCAAAAGTTTAATATGAATATACAAAGCTCGGTATATAAAATATAGATTATACCCAATCAATGTTTGCTTTTGGATGTCTTTGAGTCACTACAAAAAAAGAGACTTTTAGCGACGGAATTTTCCGTCGCTAAAAGTCTGATTCTGTAACTGAAGGGTTTTAGCGACGGATTAGCGACGGAATAATTCCGTTGGAAAAATCAATGTCATTGATGCTCATTCTGTCGCTAAAAGAACATTCCGTCGCTAATTAGCGATGGAATTTGTTCTTATCAGCGACAGACATTTTCTGTCGCTAAAATGAAAATCAGTCACTTATAATCTGTAGGTAAAAATATCAGCGACGGAATTTTCCGTCTCTAATTCCGTCGCTAATTTTATTTTTATTTTTAAATTTTATGAAAATGTTCCGTCGCTAAAAATTTTACAGACGGAATATTCCGTCGCTGATTGTTATCAGCAATGGAATATTCTGCCGCTAATGCTATTATTTCCGTCACTAATTTCTTTGAATTTCGTTGCTAATAGTATATTTTTTCATCATCATCTATTATTTATACATTTCGCTACCAAAATGTTAAATTCCAAAATTGTTTCCAAAAATTTTCTGAAATATATTTAAATTTAAACTTAAGCTTAAATTCATGTTAAAACCCTAAATTCATGACTATAGCAACATTTAAAAGACCTTAATACATAAACATAAATTCCGAATAAAAATAACTTTAAACATTTAATTACAAATTTTCTACTAATATTATTGTAAATACAAATAAACAAAAATAAACTAAATAAACTAATTAAACAAATAAACAACAATAAACACATATATATATTTTAAATAAATATATATATTTTAAATAAACAAATTAAACAAATACACAAAAATTAATAATACTAATTCAATCAATCTATTAATATCATATAATTAGATACGCTAAAACAACAGTAAATTTTCATAATTAATAATATTATGACCAAATTAAATTTACATAAATTTTATTTATATATTTAAAATCTAACAAAAAATAACTTTAAACATTTAATTACAAATTTTCTACTAATATTATTATAAATACAAATAAACAAAAATAAACTAAATAAACAACAATAAACACATATATATTTTAAATAAATATATATATTTTAAATAAACAAATTAAACAAATAAACAAAAATTAATAATACTAATTCAATCAATCTATTAATATCATATAATTAGATACACTAAAACAACAATAAATTTTCATAATTAATAATATTATGACTAAATTAAATTTACATAAATAAATTTATTTATCACTCGATTAAAAGATTCTTAGCGATTAATTGGCAAGGGTTTTCGTAGACTTAATTGTACATGGTGAGTAGTTATCTTTCATTTCTACACACGATGAATACGTCAAGATAGATGAATGCTGGGCTTCCATTTTATTACTTTGGGTACTGCGTCGAGAGCTTCAAAAGTGATTTTAAACTTTCGGAAAAAGCTTTCAACTTCAGTAGCTGACATTCACAAAAAAAAAATCATGATAATTGTGATTAATGACATGTTATTATCATGTTTAAGGCTTTTTTTTTTTCTACATTGCAATTAACCAAAAGCAAGGTTGAGTTCCAACTGTACCACTAAAACAGAGCTGGCTACTTTCTTTTTTTTTTTCAGAACCCACTTCCATGTAATTGCAAAAGAAATAAACTCGAATTAAAGAAATTATGATATTTCCTTGCAATTGCATCCAAGATGAAGTTGAGAATACATCAAAAAAAGATTTAAAGAACAATAACAGATGATTAACAACTCAACAAAATACCACATTTTACAAGGCAGAAGTCCCTAAGCCTATATTACCCAAAACTTTTTTAGCAGCTAATCACCATAAATTAAAAATAAACATATATATTTTAAATAAACAAACTAACAAACAAATAAATATATCTTTTAAATGTAAAAATAATACAACTACTATATACCACTGTATGACCGACGGTAGGGACGATCGGCGGCGAGTCCGCGGCGGCAACAAACGGCAGTTACGGGGGGCGGGCGGCAGCAGCAGCACCGATGGGCGCAGCGGCAGTGGGGGAGGGGGCTGTTTAGCTTTTTTTCTTTACACACTAGGAGGCGCCGGCGGTGAGGAGAGGAGAGAGGTGACTGGCGGCGGGTGGAGGGGTAACGGACTGGCGGCGAAGCTTCAGTGGGGCAAGGGACCGGCGGTGCACAGGAGAGAGGGAGGAGAAAAAAAGGAGAGGAGAGAAAAATGATCGGCACGGGCGTGAAGAAGAGCAAAAAAGGGGGAATCACGAATTTCGAGATATTAGCGACGGAATTTCCGTCGGATTAGCGACGGAAAAATTTCGTTGCTAATTTTTTTAACTTTTTTCTGAGATAATTTGGAGGGAAATTAGCGACGGAATTTTTCCATCGCTAATTCCGTAACTAATGACCTTTAGCTACGGAATTAGCGACGAAAAAATTCCGTCGCTAATTTCTACACTTTTTTCGCAGGAGGGAAATTAGCGACGGAAAAACGTAGCTAATGACCTTTAGCTACGGAATTAGCGACGGAAAAATTCTGTCGTTAATTTTTCTTTCAATTTTTCACGTTCTGTTGAGAAAAATAAGTGTGGAAATTAGCGACGGAATTTTTCCGTCGCTAATTTCGTAGCTAATGACCTTTAGCTACGGAATTAGCGACGGAAAAATTCCGTCGCTAATTTTTCTTTCAATTTTTCACTTTCTGTTGAGAAAAATAAGTGTGGAATTTAGCGACGGAATTTTTCCGTCGCTAATTTCTATACTTATTTTCGCATGAGGGAAATTAGCGACGGAATTTTTCCGTAGCTAATGACCTTTAGCTACGGAATTAGCGACGGAAAAATTCCGTCGCTAATTTTTCTTTCAATTTTTCACGTTCTGTTGAGAAAAATAAGTGTAGAATTTAGCGACGAAATTTTTCCGTCGCTAATTCCGTAGCTAATGACCTTTAACTACGGAAAAATTCCGTCGCTAATTTCTATACTTATTTTCGCAGGAGGGAAATAAGCGACAGAATTTTTTCGTCACTAATTCCGTAGCTAATGACCTTTAGCTACGGAATTAGCGACGGAAAAATTCCGTCGCTAATTTTTCTTTCAATTTTTCACGTTCTGTTGAGAAAAATAAGTGTGGAATTTAGCGACGGAATTTTTACGTCGCTAATTTCGTAGCTAATGACCTTTAGCTACGGAATTAGCGACGGAAAAATTCCGTCTCTAATTTCTATACACTTATTTTTTAAGGCGTTATAAAGGGAAATTAGCGACGGAAGTTTTCCGTAGCTAATGACCTTTAGCTACGGAATTAGCGACGGAAAAAATTCTGTCGCTAATTTCTACACTTATTTTCTCAGACATTATTAAGGGAAATTAGGGACGGAATTTTTCCGTCGCTAATGACCTTTTGCTACGGAATTAGCGACGAAAAAATTCCGTCTCTAATTTCTATACATGTTTTGGGTTTAGCGACAGAAATTTCCGTCGCTAATTTCGTCGTTAATAATTTGGCGCAATTGAATAGTATCTCCCGCCATAATTAGCGACGGAATTAGCGACGGAAAATATTCCGTCGCTAATTACCGGCGAATTTCTGTCGCTAATCCGTCGCTAATTCCGAAATAAATTCCATCACTAATCCGTCGCTAATACTACTTTTCAGCGACGGAAAAATTCCGTAGCTAAATTTACGTCGCTGAAAATCAATTTTCTTGTAGCGAGTCTCCTAGATTAAACTCAGCACCTATTTTCTGTTGTTTTTGTAATTTCATGTTTATTTTACAAAAGGCATCGTCAAATCAAATAGTGATGAAATTCGTTCACTTTACGAATCATTTTCTACAGACAGATGCAATTAAAAAATGTTCGAACTGAAATCTCAACAGTAACTTTGTTTTTGGAGGAAAATTTGATATTAAATAACATATAACCAATGAATTACAGTTTTGTTCCATTGTATTTTACATCATGATTTGTCTATAATAATACTTACCCCTAACAGATAATTCAAGTATTTACATAGAAAAGCATCCTTAACTTTTCTTATTTGTTTCCAAATGCATTCAAGTGAAGCATATATACATGCTGAAAATCAAATGCACTTTTCCCTAGCATTATTCTATCAATCAGAAAGGAATTAACCATGAAAATGAAAGTCATGATTTTGTGTAACCCATAAAACAATTTATTTTAAAATTTGAAATCCAAATATCTTCAAATTCAACTTTCCAAACAACGAAAAGATCCACAGGAAAATGTAAATATTATATGAGCAACTTACTCTTGTTGAAGCTTCTAGGGTAGTTTCTCTTTCTCTTCCTCTTCGAATTTGATTAGGAAATTAATTCTCTATTGAATATATCAATAAAAAGTCGGATTAGACACTTTATTTCAAAAATTATTTGAATAGCATAGTTATTTAAGAACAATTTGTTGCGTAATCAAATGCCATTTGCAGGCAAGAGAAAAGACTAAATATTATTTAAAATTATGTTCCAAAAAGATGTCATGCTTCAGAAAAAAAAAAGCTGCCACCTTCAAAATATCACATATTTGAACCGATGGATGTGATAATGTTTTAACTTCAGACGATGTTTGTTGGTAGACAAATCCCTGAAATGTCAAAATTGAAATATTTGTATATTAACTATTGCATAACCTATTAAAAACTATGAGATTAACATTTATGGAGTTCGTTATGCAGCATTCTAACAATATCACATTTAGTTTTAACCATAAGTTTATTTGATATTGGGCAAATACCTGGTAAGCACGGTCAAAGAAAGGCACTAACGCTTTCTTTGAACCTTACATTCTTGACTCTAAAAAAGTGTGACCAAATAAATATTTAATGATGACTTTATCTAGAAATATGTTGAATACTTTGAGACCAAAAGACACCTTAATCATTAAAATTAAAATAAAAACAAAAAACTAATAGAAAATATTAATTTGAAAAGAAAAAGAATAAAGGAAAAAACAAAGAAAACCCTCAATCAAGAAAAAACTTAATCCTGAATCCAATATGATATGCATGCTAAAATAGATTGAGATTTCATCAAAATCAAGTGAACATTCAAAGAGAATGAAAGCATGGGTCTTTGAATTCAAGTTTAGAAAGGAACCATACAAAGCAAACTGATGACATTGTAACAGGAAAATTTAGCTGTAAGAGGTAGTTTAAAAATGAAATCCTTTGTTTAAAAATTATCCTAGAACATACAATGTTTTAACATTATGCCAGATCTACCTTTAATTGTAGCTGCAGTTTTAGCAGGAAACCAACGCATAAATACAGGAATAAATTTTAAGAGTTATGATACATAGACTTTTCTTGTTACAATTTAATACAATAGACAAATCCGCTATTTGAAGCCTCTAATAATTATGCCACTAATGATATGAGATCAAAAATAGCTTTATCATGTAAAAGTCTCTCAAGAATGTTCAAGTTTATACACATATCAACCATGAAAATTGGCAAATGACAGTCTAGCACAAAGTCAATAATAATTTCAAATGATCTATCAAATTTTATTCATTGACAGATTTAGGTTGGGGGTTGTGGCAAGATTCAGGCATAGACATGTAGGCATTAGCTGATATGTATAAAAAAATGAACCCCATATTCTTACTTGAATATTAGCATCTTATACGCAAAAGGTGCTTGAATAATGCCATCAAAGAGTTAAAAACCAATGCATGTTAACCCAACAAAAGAATGGATTTAACTTCAGAAAATTAATGAAAGCAAGTTTTGTGAAAAACATACTATGAATCGATAGCAAAGGAGAATCCCCATGAGCAATATCTCCAAGGTTTCAAAGTTCCCTATCAAAGATTAAAAGGCTTTAATATTGTTGAAACATTTATGACTTAATGCCAGACGTACAACTTTGTCATGTAACACAATTAATTTAATGAAACCATAACCACTAAATGCAAAACATATTAAAGCTGTTAACATACAGATACCCTTAGTATAGATTGATGAAGCAAACAAATCAAGACGGCAAAAGGAATTAATATATAAATTTTACAAAAGAAATTAATTTAATTACTTTAGTTTCTAGCAAAATTAATTTGTTTTCATAATCAACCATATTAGTTCTACCACTTTGCAAGCATCAAAAAGTTTTCAAAGGATCAATTATAGAAAACCACTCCATTTTTCAGCTTTGTATAAATGCATTTTCCATGTGAAGCAATTTTAGCTTGCAAGAAATTAAAATAAACTAAAATTAATTTTATTACATATTAAACCAAAATATGTATTTTATTACCAATGAAAACTAAAAGTTTTAATTCTTTGATTTAGTCAGAAGTTAAATGTATTTTATTATTTACTTGCTTCCGAGAACACATGGCAATTATCATTACACGAAGTCAAAACCATAGTGCTAAAAAGAAAGCTAGAACTTACAATGTAAGCCTGCAGGAGCACTTGCTAGAGAGCATTGGAATATTCGGATTGGCCAAATAGAATAGATGATGAGATGGGATGTGTAGAAAATAAGTATAACTTAAATAGAAAATACCTTCTTCAGAAATTAATACAGATTTCATTTGACCCAGCAAATAATGTGGATTTGGGGATTGTTAAATGGATCTTCCACTCTTCCTTACTTGGATGCACTGTTCCTAAAAGTGGGCTGTCTGCTGAACAGATGATGGAAGTATTTGTGCGCTATCTGATGTGCAAGAGGCAAGAGGCCACGCATGCTACAAAAATACTAAGGAAATAACAAAGGATTAGCTAGCTCTTATTGAAAATGTATACCGCAACTTTCATGTAGGATTTGACCTTGTTTTTACACTTTATTGTCAAAGAGAAAAAAAGTTTGTCATAAAGCAGAATGAACAAATCGATAAACCTCTTCTTTCTCCACTTTGATTGCGAGAGTTCTCTATCTTTCTCTTCCATTACTTATAATAACTAATACTTGTAAATTATTTTATATTATATTAATGAAAATTTTATCAGGTCATAATTATCTACAATATGCCTTTGAGCCAACAATCAAGCCAATGGAAGTTGTAATTAATAAGCAGCATAACCATGATAGATCCCCGTAAAGCAAATACACGAAGATCAAAATAAGTCATGTTTTCCGGAAACAGTTATATGCAGCTTTCAAGGCATCAGCTCCTATGCATGAGTTTCCTATTTAAAGTTAGTAGAAAGATATGGAATACATACATCAAGTTTTGAATACAAATGCGAAGCTTTTCCTTGCATGCCACAGCTTGCTTGCCGGTAATAAAATCCAGAATTTCTTCAATAAACAGAGAAGAAACCAAGAATTAAAAAAAAAATGAAGGAAACAATCATTATGTTCCAAATAATAATTTGGTCTTCATTTGGCATCTTACATTGATATAAAACAGACAATACAAAATTTCGATTTGTCTGTCACATGTGAAGAGCTCCTTTCAATATGACTAGACAGATATATCCTGCCTCTTCCCTTCTCCCCCAAAAGGAAAACTAAAAACGTTTTTGCTATCAAAGTTCATAATTACATGCAATTCTAATTTCCAGCTTTCTGAAATAAACTATCTTCAAGTCTCATAAGTTAAAATATAAACCTTACTCTTCCTTTAAGGCTTTGTTTAGTTGTCATTTTCACTACTTACTTTCCTATAATTGCTTGCTGCTTCCCATTAAAGTAAAAGAAAAAATGTAAAAAGAAAATTCTTAAATGATTGAAAATGCTTTCATTCTCCAGAAAATATTAACATCCTAACTTTTGATTCTTCAAAAATATTTTCTTTTTGATTTAAATCTACTTTATGTTCTCTCTTCCAAAAAGGAAGGGACCAAAAAAAAAGCAAGTATAACCCTTATCTTTTAAAAAAATTATAAGTAACAAAAAACCAAGATTTTTTAAACAAAAAATAAAAATAGCAAAGACATCCAATTGTCTCTAGTCTACATCAAGTATATCAACATTCATATAGCCATTAAATTGCTACAAAACATGCATATATAAAAATATAATAATCTTTGTACTTTGATTACCCTTCCTTCAATGGGCATTTGCCTTTTCAAAGATGGAATCCCCTGCAAAGCCAATCCTAATGACCTCCACGAATCAGCCTGCAGGCCAAACGGACTGCATCCAAAACTTTCCATGCCCTAACACTCTTCCCATATGCAATAACCTCACACTAAACGACCCCCTCTCCTCTTTCTCGAACCTCCTTCATAACAAAAAAAAGTTTTTTTTTTTTCATTTTTCCATCAGCTCAAAACAAATTATAACTAAAAATAATATATATCGTTGGAACCAAGACATGTACCTGATGGAACCTTGCACCATGACAACAATAAGGCAAATAGAGCAAGAACCCACCAGCCAACTCCAATCCCATTATTTATTTTATGTTTTATTTTCTATAATTCACAATCTAAAAAGAGAACAATCAGAAAATTGAAAGTTTAATTGAATCCATAAATGATAAAATAAAATAAAATCTACACAGATATATTATCCAACCCCATTCATACAAAGACACCACCCAAAATCTCATATTCTAAACAAAGAAAAATAAGGAACAGAAGTAAAAGAAAATTAAGATGATTTACCATATCATCCGGTGCTTGAGCCTTCCACGCACTAATCTCACCAGCTTGAACAAATTTGTAGTTAAACCTATAATCAATAGCAAAATTTTCAACTCTAATGAGTAAAACCCTTAAGTTTATTAGCCAGAACAGAATCAAGTATGGGTTTGCAGATACTCACTAGCTTGTCCTTGGTGATCGTTTCCCCCGGCAAGACCTTGAAAAATTGGGGGAAAAGATTCGTGCTTCTGGTCCTCCCCTGTTCCAAAAAGGATAAATTTTCTTTTATTTTCCTTTGGTTAAAAACAAATTACAACAAAAAAATAATTAAAAAATTGTTGGAAGTAAGACATGTACCTGTGGGGGGCTCTACACCATGACGATGAAGGAAGGCAGTCCGCCATAGGAACGATCGCCTACGTCGTTCTTTCTAATCGGCACGTGATTGCAATCGCTTCGCTTTCTCACTGGAACAATAAGCTAACACATACAGCACAAATAAATTTTAGAAAACTGAAATTATTAGCTAAAAGCAGAACAAAAAACTAATAGCAAATGAAAAGGAGAAAAGCGATGGAACCTTAGGATTTTGTTGTTTCGGGTCCACGTTTTGACTCTTGTTTTTGGCTTTGGCTGCCTTTTCAGCAAAGGCAGTCGACTGGCAAGAGTGATGAGCCTTGTGTGACTGCTCATCGGCTCCGCTGCCCATTGCTATGGCGTCCTATTCCCAGAAGGTTGTGAATGGAGCAAACTTTTTCTCAATCACTGTGTTTTTTTCGAGCAAAGTGGGAAAATTTAAGAGCTGCTCACAGCTTACGTACCTTACCAGATAAACACCTCAAAGAAAAAAGATGCAGAAAATCATCCTAAAGGAAGAAGACTTTGAAAAGGCAGAAACATACGAAGATCGTGCAAAGAGAAGAATAGAGAAGAAACCGTGGTTTGGCACTTAATTAAAGTAAATCTGACACAAGATGAAAGAAGAAGCACACCATACACAACAGGGTGATGACAGGCAAAATGGCGGCAAAAAACAAAACCCATCGCAGCAGACGCAAAGAGAAAGAAAGAGAAACCAAAAACTCATCACCGAGGCAAAAGCGGGACCCATCATTATCAATCAACTGATAAATACTGTAAAATCACTGTGTATTAAACGAAAAAAACAATACAAGACAAAAGAAATCAATTGAATCACACAAAAAAAAAAAATAAAGCAAGACAGAAGCTAGTCAAGAAAGAATTGGGGCAGAAGAAGAATTTGAAGTACAGTAAGCAAGTCTCAAGGGATTATTAAAACATGATGACAAAAAAGGACAGAGGAAAAAAGCAATTTCCGCCAAAACCGAACAGCAAAAAGAGCCAAAAAAAGGGCAAATAGTAAAAACAATCAAAACAGGCTGAAATTAACAAGGATAAAAACAGGCGACCTGTTCGACGAACGTCGCCTTACCAGTGAACGTGCTTTTTTCCAAAATTCATACAAAACAGGCGACCTGTTCGACACTAAAGCCAAAAAATTGGCCTTACCAGTGAACGTGCTTTTTTGCAAAATTCATTGTTTGATGATTGATAGATATATTGTCATGCTATTAAATATTTTAATATAAGTTCTCTTCATTCTGAGAGATGGAGTAGAATAATCCAATTGAAGCGTAATGGTCGTACGCATGTAATGCTTCCATCTTTGATCGTGGACTGAAGTTTGCCATTTTTCTTGCCCTTATTTCAATTTTCCTTACTGCATTAAATGGTTGTGAAAACTTGATTGGTGTCACCGTCAAGCATTTGGAAATTGGTTTGCACTGATATTTTTGCAGAATGATTCAACTCTGACGTTCAACAAGTAATACTGAAAAGTCATCATTTTTTTTCCGAACAGAAGAAAAAACTTAGCTTAAGGAGAAAAAATTCAGCTCGAAGCCTGCGATGCAAACTCAAGAGAATTGCAAAAGTTTCAGACATGGGAAGAATTATTAGCAACTCATTTTTATTACCTCTACTTTTACTGTCTTCTTTGTACTCAGAGTTTGGTGCTACTTTAGATACAATCACATCATCCAAATCCATCAAAGATCCCGAATATATAGTCTCCAATGGTGGGGTTTTCCGACTGGGATTCTTCAGCCCTGCTAATTCTACTGATCGGTATGTGGGGATATGGTACAATAGCATTCCTGTGCAAACAGTGATATGGGTAGCAAACAGAAACAAGCCTCTTAAAGACTCCTCTGGGGTTTTAACCATGTCTGAGGATGGAAATCTTGTTGTTTTAAACGGACAGGAGGAGATTCTTTGCTCATCAAGTTTAACAAATCCAGTTGGTAATTCAAGTGCCCAGCTTTTAGACTCTGGAAACCTTGTCTTGCGGGTTAGTGCCTCTGGAACAAGCACGTGGGAGAGTTTTCAAGAACCTTCTAATGCGTTCATGCCAACCATGAGAGTCGGTGTTGATGAAAGAACAGGTGAGAAAGTGCAACTGACGTCCTGGAAAAGCCCTTCTGATCCATCTGATGGTAACTTCTTAGCTGGTGTCAATCGTCTCAACATTCCTGAAGTCTTCATTTGGAATGTTACTCAGCCGTATTGGCGGAGTGGTCCATGGAATGGTCGGGTCCTAATATGAGGACGAAAAATGATTTCTGTTTATCTCACTGAATTTAATCTTGTAAATGACCAAGGAACCTCTTATATTACCTTTGCTAATGAGCCTACTTTAACATACTATATGTTGGATTAGCAAGGGGAAATAATACGGCGAACTTAGGATGATGTGAAAGGGAATTGGGTCCTAACGCTTTCTGTTCCACAAACTGATTGTGATGTTTATGGTAAGTGTGGAGCATTTGGAAGCTGTGACGCCCCGAAAGCATCAATTTGCAGTTGTTTGAGAGGGTTTGAGCCTAAGAGTAAAGAGGAATGGGACAACGGGAATTGGACTAGTGGAGGTGTTAGGAGTTCACCATTACAGTGTGAAAAAGTAAACAATGGCAGTGAAGCGGGCAAAGGAGATGGGCTTCTGAAGCTAGAGAACATGAAAGTTCCAGCCTTTGCAGAGTGGTCATCTGCCTCTGAAGATAAATGCAGAAATCAGTGCTTAAATAATTGTTCCTGTGTGGCTTATGCATATGATGCGGGCATTGATTGTATGTCATGGAGCGGAAATTTAATTGACATACAGAAATTCTTCACTGGAGGAATAGATCTTTACATTCGAGTGGCATCCTCTGAACTTGGTAAATTTTTTTTTCTATATGATATGAACATAACCATGTTCAATTGCTCCAATTATCTACTTTGCTGCTAACTAGTTTTCAGAATAGGTAAACAAGTAGCATCAAGTGTCAGAAGTTGTAAGTCTATGTTCACTCTATTCTGTTTTTAATTTGTAGATAAAAGGAATCACAGTAGCACAGTTATCATAATAACAATGATTCTGGGAGTAATCATCATTACCATCTCTATATTTTTCTTTTGGAGGCGGATGGCAAAACATAAAGGTAATATTTCCATCTTTTCTGGTACTATGACTGTGATTATTTTAGTGGGCAATCAATAGATTTTCTGTATATATGTTAGTAATAACTAACAGCTACCGCCATTCAATTTTTCTTTATCAGCAAGAAAACAAAAATGCAAAGAAATGCCGCTTATCCATGGAGGAAAAGCAAACACAAAATTGTCTAGTGACCTTGTACACAATTTTGATGAAGTTGAACTCCAGCAGCTACCTCTATTCAATTTTGAGGAACTATCAACAGCAACAAACAATTTTCATCTTACAAAAAAGTTAGGACAGGGTGGTTTTGGTCCAGTATACAGGGTAATTAGCCATTTTAAGCAAATCCTAACAGTCTATCTAATGACATTTCTACATACTAATGCTTTATTATCTGTACAGGGAACATTGCAAGATGAAAAGGAAATAGCAGTGAAGATATTGTCAAGAGCCTCAGGCCAAGGGTTAGAAGAATTTATGAATGAGGTGATGCTGATTTCTAAACTCCAACATTGAAATCTTGTTGCATTACTCGGCTGTTGTGTTAAAGGAGAACAGAAGATGCTGGTATACGAGTATATGCCGAACAAAAGCTTGGATGCTTTTCTCTTTGGTTAGAGCATGCTAATACCTTTTCTATCATTTTGCTAAGAACCAATGTATGCATTATACGTTACTTATAATTTTGTAATTTTAGATACTCCTTTTGTTATTGCCATGAGTCAACATTTATCTCACTTTTCATTTATTCTTTTTCTAATATATGAGATAGATCATGAGAAACAAAGAATCTTAGATTGGAGAAAACGCTTCAACATTGTTGAAGGAATTACTCGAGGTCTTCTTTATCTTCATAGGGATTCTAGATTACGCATTATTCACAGAGATCCAAAGGCTAGTAACATCTTACTTGATGAAGAGCTAAATCCAAAAATCTCAGATTTTGGGATGGCTAGAATTTTTGGAGGCAATAAAAATCAAGCCAACACTACAAGGGTTGTAGGAATTTAGTAAGTGGATATCTCTTTCACCATATACTTTATGCTGCAATGCTACTATATCTTTGCATGTGCTTAAGAAATATGCTTCTGTTTTTATGTTAAAATGTAGTGGTTACATGTCCCCTGAATATGCAATGGAAGGGCGATTTTCAGAAAAATCTGATGTGTTCAGCTATGGAGTCTTGCTATTGGAGATAGTCTGTGGGAGAAAAAACACAGGCTTTTATGACCATGAAAATTCTATGAGCCTTTTGAGATATGTAAGTTTACATGATAAGGTCTTAAAGTTAAGATTCCATCATGTAAGATTTAATGCTCATTAATATTTGATGGTTCCTTCATCAAGCTAAAATTTGCAACCATTAATTAGGTGTGGAAACTGTGGAATGAAGACAACATATTAGCTTTAATAGATCCAGTGCTGTCTGATCCATGCTATCGGAGTGAGATTTTGAGATGCATACATGTGGGATTGTTGTGCGTGCAAGAATTTGCAAAAGATAGACCAACTGTATCTACCGTTTTATCAATGCTTAAGAGTGAGATTGTTGATCTTCCAACCCCAAAACGGCCTGCTTTCACCGGACAACTGACTGCATTCGGTGCCAAATCCCCTCAAAGCAATTCAGAACAATGTTCTATTAACAAGGTGACTGAAACCATCGTTGAAGGGCGATGATTAGAAGCTAGTTTCTGAGATAGAACGTGTGCGTGTGTGTGTGTATATATATATATATATATATATATGTATGTAGAAATAATGTTCAATACACTGTCAGTGAAGCTTTTAGATCTTATAAGAGGGATTAAAATAGTGACACATCTTTTATGTTTGATCTGGCTATTTCATAATTAGGATTTTACTTGTAAAATCACAATTTAATATTTTGCTATTAGATATAAGATTGTTTTCTCACTCAACACAAGTATCTTAATCATAGATGTGAATTGTTGTGGTTTTGAGGGCCATTATAACCTATTATAGAGTACGTCATGCCACGTTATTGATGATCGAGGATGATAGACAGGGAACAAGTGTAATGCCCCAATCACACATAAGAATAGAAAAAATTTATAATGTTATATATGTAGAGATTTAAATTTATATTTATGAAACACCTTTTGTGAGATAAAATCATAAGATCTTCGAATCAAAACAAACAATATTTTGTAAATTAAGTTCGAATCTCTAAAAAAAACTCTCTGTAATTGATTGATACGCTATTAATGTATCAAATATAAACCCTATTTTTTGTACTTAAAATCTTTTGGAGCTGACTTAACCAGCGGTGTGTGTTATACTCGCATCAGGCCTTGTGTAGAGAAGTAGCATTAATCTCTTGGAGCCATGTGGATAACCCTTGGTCGAGAGTTTCATGGCCTTCACATTGGCTTCGGCCTTAGGACCGGAGAGATAGGGGTATATCATTCCTAATATAGTAATATTCTTTAACTTAATTAATGATGAGAGGCAGGATGCAGAAATCTCTCTGTACTCTAGAATTTGAGATCTACTTTAAAAAAAATAGTCAAGAGAACACACTCGTGTGTTGAATTATCATTTGACTTTTTTTTTAATTTTGTAATTTGAGACTATTAATCATTCAAAAAATGGTGTGTACACACATATACGTATCTTATTGGAATGTCAATTCAGATGGTCGAGAAGCTACAACCACCACCACTATCGAATGTCAATTCAGATGGTCGAGAAGCTACAACCACCACCACTATCGATCCTACCTTTAAGATTTAATAGGAAAAAAATTAAAGCAATTCATACATCAAGTATGAAGATTGAAGGATCAGAGGATGAACATTTGCATCATATGGAAACATGCTATATTAGCTCTGAAATTAGTAGAAGTGTAAACAAGCTGACATAGCACTGAACTTTATACCATGTTACAGAGAAAACGAGACGGATACTAGTCATTGTCATTATAGCAGCAATTCTAGGAACGATTATGGTTGTTGTCCTACTATTCATTGGAAAGAGGATTGCTAACAGCAAAGGTATGTATATAATTATTAGCTTGGATGAGAAGAAAATTAAAGTTGGCAAAGATTACGGAACCTGTTTTAATGTCAAAACTGAATTTTAATTCAGAAAAGAAGGGACAAGATGAAGAGGTTAATGTAAAGAACCTTTATACCTAAATACGAATCAAATTTTTTCTTTTTCACTTATTTGGTTGGACCATACGTAGTGTCTCAAAATCTACTCTTAAGCTAAATTTACATTAGCTAAATAAACATCTTTCAATATTTGATCCCAATTCAAATTTTCTAAGTAAGCAAGCATTCACAAATTTGAATCATTTTACTTAACAAAATATATCTCCACCCAACTCAGACGTTCAACAAGTAATACCAGCGACAATAGGCCATGTTGAAAAGTCATCATTTTTTTTCCAAACAGAAGAAAAAACTTAGCTTAAGGAGAAAAAATTCAGCTCGAAGCCTGCGATGCAAACTAAAGAGAATTGCAGAAGTTTCAGACATGGGAAGAATTACTAGCAACTCATATTTATTACCTCTACTTTTGCTGTCTTCTTTGTACTCAGAGTTTGGTGCTACTTTAGATACCATCACATCATCCAAATCCATCAAAGATCCCGAATATATAGACTCCAGTGGAGGGGTTTTCCAATTGGGATTCTTCAGCCCTCCTAATTCTACTGATCGGTATGTAGGGATATGGTACAATGGCATTCCTGGACGAACTGTGACATGGGTAGCAAACAGAAACAAGCCTCTTAAAGACTCCTCTGGGGTTTTAACCATGTCTGAGGATGGAAAGCTTGTTGTTTTAAACGGACAAGAGGAGATTCTTTGGTCAACAAATTTAACAAATCCATTTGGTAATTCAAGTGCCCAGCTTTTAGACTCTGGAAACCTTGTCTTGCGAGATAATGTTGGATTATGCCCTTAGAACCATTCATTAGATGATTGACTTTGGCATTTTTTTATGTATCATGACATTTTATTTATCATAGTTCATTATTATATTTGTCTTATAACTGCGTAATATAATCTTATATAATAATGTCCTTAGAATAGTAATAACACACTATTCTTAAAATATCCCTAGTCAAGTATTATTGTGAACAAGGATAACAATGATACGATAAGACTAGTATGTGGTTGACTGATGACCATTGTCATGGATATAGGATATCAAGTCATCACATAGGTACATGTTAGAGAACTATGTACTGGATCGACCCTCCATGAGAACGCTACATGGATTGTTATATGAATGTCATAAGCGATTCTCATAGTGATGATGGTGTATGTGATCCTTTGACTTGAGATCATCAGAGATCCCAACATAGAGAATTGCATACTTTAATGCTGCTAGATGTCATTCGTAACAGGATGGACTATAAAGGTAGTAATTGGGTATGCCTTGATCTATGTAGAGGGATGTTGAGTGATCAAGATAGGATTTATCCCTCTTATATAACAAGAGTGATGTCTTGGGCCCTTTGATAGAGTGAGACTAAGAAATGCATGGCCGTGCTCGAATAAGTCAATATGAGATATTGATTTTATTTGTTTAATTAGTCTACTCAGGAATCAAGAAACGCTGATTAGACTATACAAGTGTGACACATTCCATGACTTGTGTCTAATCAAGACATCATAGGATAAAGGGATTAAACTACACGGTAACATCTATCACGAGTAAGGTTATGTCGAGTCATTGACATTCTCGTTACATGGGTAGCAATGATGTGTTGCTAGATACCGCTCATTGCCTGTGACAATTTTGTCATTGCCATTGTTTTGAGAACCTATTGGGTCGCACACTTAGAACGGATCAATGAGGAGCTTAATTAATCCTATTCTGAATTGGATTAAGGATATAACTAATCCTATTCTGAATTGGATTAGGGATATAACTAATCCTATTCTAAGTAGGATTAGAGTTCTGTTTGGCAGTAAATTTTAGGATAAAATTTACTGCCTATAAAAGGGATGTTTTTCTAAAACATAGCCGCACTTTTTTAAAAACAGAAAACAAAACATTCTTTTTAATCGAAGCTAGCAGTTCGGTTAAAAGAATAAAAACGCTCCTTAAGGCATCTGATCGTGAGACGTTCAAGAGTCGTGAGATCCGTTCGTGTGGATACCGTAGAGGCAGGAACGAAAAGTTGCTGCTTGTGACTCGACCAACGACAGAAAATTCAGAGAAAACGTCAGGTAAAATCTCGAAACCCTAATCAGGCAACTCTCCGAATCGATCTTGGTGGAGGCCGAATGATTTAAATTCCGCTGCGTGTTGTTTCAGTTTCCTTCAGATAATGCCTCTGGAACAAGCACGTGGGAGAGTTTTCAACAACCTTCAAATGCGTTCATGCCAAACATGAAAATCGGTATTGATGAAAGAACAGGTGAGGAAGTGCAACTGACGTCCTGGAAAAGCCGTTCTGATCCATCTGACGGTAACTTCTTAGCTGGTGTCAATCGTCTCAACATTCCTGAAGTCTTCATATGGAATGTGACTCAGCCGTATTGGCGGAGTGGTCTAGGGAATGGTCAGGTTCTAATAGGAAAACCAAAAAAGCTTTCTGTTTATATTGATAGATTTAATCTTGTAGATGACCAAGGAACCTCTTAGATTACTTTTGCTTTTGCTAATGAGTCTACTTCATCATACTTTTTGTTGGATTCTCAAGGGAAAATAACACTACAAACTTGGGATGATGTGAAGAGAAATTGGGTCCTAAGTTTTCTTGTTCCAGAAACTGATTGTGATGTTTATGGCAAGTGTGGAGCATTTGGAAGCTGTGATGCACAGAAACCATCAATTTGCAGTTGTTTGAGAGGGTTTGAGCCCAAGAGTAAAGAGGAATGGGACAGCGGGAATTGGACTAGTGGATGTGTTAGGAGCACACCATTACAGTGTGAAAAAGTAAACAATGGCAGTGAAGTAAGCAAAGGAGATGGGTTTCTGAAGCTAGAGAAGATGAAAGTTCCAGCCTTTGCAGAGTGGCCATCTGCCGTTGAAGATAAATGCAGAGATCAGTGCTTGAATAATTGTTCCTGTGTGGCTTATGCATTTGATGAGGGCGTTGGTTGTATGTCATGGAACGGAAATTTAATTGACATACAGAATTTCGTCAGTGTAGGAATAGATCTTTACATTCGTGTTGCGTCCTCCGAGCTTGGTAAATTGATTTAATTTCTTTATGATATGAAGATATCTATGTTCAGTTGCTCCAATTATCTACTTTGCTGTTAACCAGTTTTCAGAATAGATATACAAGTAGTATCAAGAATGAGAAGTTGAAAGTCTATGTTCACTCTGTTCTGTTTTGACTATAAAAATAACTAGCGTTGGACCTGCGCGTTGCTACAGATTTAAAAAAATACATAATAGATTATAAGTTCAATAACTTAGATAAAATTAAAAGAGAAATAATAAAACAAAATACCATAATGAAATTAACCTAGTGATTTCTAAAAGGTGATGTTATACGCAAATGAAAAAAATAAAATCTACTTGATAGTTAAAGCATATATTATGATAGTATTATTGTTAGTACAAATATTGATATTCAAGTCAATGTTTGAAACTAATAGTTTCAAATTTTAAAGGTTTATCACTATCAAGGCGTGCAAAGATTCATTAGCACTCATTTAGACCTACTTTACCTTGAAAGTTCATTAGTATCCACAACATGCAAAGGCAAAAAATAAAAATTTCATCAAGTGTATCAAAACAACAAATACACTTGCAGTAAATCAAAGCAAAAGTAAAAGAAATAATGTTCTGCAAAGCAAGTAAAAAAACATTTGCACAAGGAGTCGCTTTATAAAGCCTGTAGGAAACAATCTCAATAGTAAATTTATTCATTTGAACTTTAAAATGACAAAAAAATGAACATTTTAATTTCCATTGCAGCAACCTACCTATGAGTGAGCTAAATAGTTTAGAGTTAAAGAATTTATTAAGTGCTGCCTTATTGCAAACAATGCTTTACTTAGGAACCCAAAAGGATTATTGGAAAAAAACAATGACCAATTGTTGAATACATATATCACAACAACAAAATTGCTTATATGTTAATCAGGGAGTTGTTTAAGTTGTCTTCACTTTTTAGAGGTTAATGACAATGATGTGATCATAAGATTAATCAAGATGTTTGAGTTCTGAAAATTAATGATTTTAAACATAACAGAGGCTCCTTTATCAGTTTTCTTTTGTTCTTAACTTTTACTATTGTCTATCTTTGTTTATCCAAAAAGTTTTAAAGTCGGGTTTTGAATGCATGGGTCTAACAGGAATCTACAACTCTCCTTTCCTTGAAGATGAACATCTCTCAACCATAAAAGATGCCTTCACTAAGGGAATCCCTATCTTTGATAGAATTGTTGTATATGGAGCTCACCAATGAAGTTTTGATCGGAAAGGTGAGTCGCTCTATTTGTTAGCTAGAAGCTAGATGTTTAGACGTTGAATACTTTGTTTCGATTTTTTAATGACAATTATGCAATTCACATGCAAAATGGAATAAAAACCATGATGATGAGCATCTAGAAAATGGTAGTACATTCAGAAAAAAAGAACAGAAACGAAAATGTAATGACAATATATATATTTACATAGGCTTAAATGCAGAGCAATAACATTGTAGCAACCCTTTTAGCAATCCTGAAACAGAATTGTATCACATTAATTTGCCAAAATTAGGCATATAAAGAGAAAAATATAATTAGTATTACTACACCTTGAGAGATTGGCATCATTGAGAGTCCAGACCCTGGGATGGGAGTTGCTTCAAGCGCCTTCAACATTCCAGCCTCTCATTAGCTTCTATGAAAGTAAAAGAGAGAGAACATCAAGTAGAAGAGATTGTAAAAATTCAACTGGGTTAATCAAGTAAAGGGAAAAAGTCATAATTCCATACATAATAAGATAATTAATAAGTAGGCATAGGAAATCTTTGTGGGGATAAAGAAATGAACAAAAATAGAATATAGGTTTTTAGCAAAGCAATATAACAAAAGACTTTAGGAAAAATGAGTCTTAATTTGGATAATCCATATTGTTGACCATGTACATAGATTACATGTTAGAATCAGCTTATGTCCTTAAAAAGAGAATCTCTATTCTAATGGACATTAATGAAAGTAAGAATGGTGAGTATTGTCTAACACTGGGAATTGTATGAACTACTAAAATGGCATGGCCGATAAGAGAATTCTTTTTCATCATTAAATAAAAATGTGAAAATGTGAAAAAAGAAACATCTTTCGCATGACATTGTCCATAATTTGAGAAAATGAGTGAGATTATGACTTTATAATGAAGGGGGATTACACATAATATTTGGGAAAACTAAACAGTTAGACATTGATGTTAGACATAAAGGAATGACCTTTCTATTTTTCTTCATTAATTAAATCAAAGTTTAGTTATACACTCCATCAACGTGAAATTAGAAAATATTATTAATATTTTAAAAATATTATAAAACTTAAAAGTAAATATATTAACTTGCATTTTGCTAAAATAAAAAATGGATGAAAAATAGAATAAAAAAAAAGTAAAATGTCATAGGTGGAAAATAGGAATGAAATAAGAGAAGAAAATGTAAGTTAACATTTACACTTTTTTCACATTCATAGAATTCAATTATTCTCAAAGTTTATATTTTATGATTTATATATCATGAACATATGGCAGTTCCTTAGTATGGATATAATACTTAATATTTGATACAACTTATTTTATGCATCATTAGCAATGGACTGGAAATTGCAAAATAATGTTAAGGTTTCAGTAAAACAGGAATTTCAAATTAATCACTAAGGCACACTTGTTATCTCTTTAGCGTATGAGGATCAAATTCCATGGTTATCTAGCCACCAGGAAATGATGCAACTATTGATGCGTGTGCCCAACACCATTCATTTCTATATGTAAAAAATGTTGATTACAATAATACTTCAACAATAAGCACTTAATTACTAAGCTTCTTTTTAAATGATAAAAAAAAGGAAGCATTAAAAATGAAAAGTGTCAAGTACTCCTTATTGACATTAAACAATCATGAAAAAAATGCTCATACTCAATAAAATCAAAAGGCAAGAAAAGAAAAAGGAAATCTCTTTATAACTTCTTGACCATTCCTTGAAAGATGCATAGGAATCTTTGGATCCTAAAATAGTCATTTGTTAGCTCTTAATCAATTTTACTTCAAATTCAAAGTAACCTCAATAACTTTCAAATTCAACTATGTACGATTTATAGTATTAGGGCAACCTAAAGATATCATGCTAGTTGACTATAAATAGAAGGCATTTTTTTAGTAGTGTAGTGATCAATTGGTAACCATACTCCAAATGATGATAAGCATGTGAAGGGCACTTGACTTTTCTCATGAGAACACCTTAAATAGTAAAAAATAGTTAATGTAGCTAAGTAAGGCAACATCACAAATTACCAATAACATTTTCAGCTCTGCTAACCTATCTCATTCAAAACTTCCTATTATAATGACAATTTCTTCGACAAAATTCCATCTTTAGCTAGCTATTTGT
Source organism: Heritiera littoralis (assembly GCA_031772115.1). Classification (NCBI taxonomy): domain Eukaryota; kingdom Viridiplantae; phylum Streptophyta; class Magnoliopsida; order Malvales; family Malvaceae; genus Heritiera; species Heritiera littoralis. Next base: position 642,493 of record JAPDPK010000026.1, on the reverse strand, counting down.
GTTGGCTACAGTAAACTCCAAAATAGTTTTCTCATAAGATACTGGAAACAAACACCTTTAAGTTATTCTTTTTTTATTTTCATGTCATTTAAAGTAAAGAGAAAAATCTACCTGAGTTTCTAAAGCTCCTTTGATTCATATGTTGATATATCGAGAAGGCCCCCCACTTTAAAACCATTTAAGTACAGATCATTTGGCCACTCGATCCTAACATCAAGACCAAAATCATTTTTCAGGAAAAGAATGTTTATCCTTTCCAAGCTTCAACAACTCTGTTCAATCACAAAAAATAAATAAATAAAAAAAATCTATCATTAACTTAACTAAATCAATTTAAATATTACAATCAGTCACAATGAAAAAAACCCGCATAAGATACCAAAAGCTATAAAACTCTACTTAGAAAATCTAAATAAAATCATTAATCTAGCTAAGAAATGAACAAAACATAATCTTATTAATCAACCCATAAGACCCAAATTTGAAAAAAATCTAATTAAAATTCAATTGCATGACGCTCATGACCAATTAAAGCCCTAAATAAAAAAACAAAGGCAACCAGATTGGAAACACCCAAAACCCTGATCAAAATCAACCCATAAAAAAATAAAAATGATGCAATAAACAAAAGAAATACCAAAATGAAAAGAGGGAATCTTGACTCAATTGTCAATCAACCTTATGAATTTGGCATATCTGTTGGGTCAAAAGAATAAACAGAGAATATAGAAGCAAAACAATGTAGTAAAAGCTTTCTTAAAAAAACAAAGAGAAGAACCCAAATAATTGTTTTGATCGATTTGTGCATAGATCTCCACTACCCAAGAATTTCTCTCCCCCTTTGTTTCTTTTTCTTTTGTCTTAGGTTTGGATGATGGGAGAAGTTGCAACAAAGAAAATTTAGGGTTTGACACACTGATCGTGAAGGAGGAGGGAAAAAATTGCGAAGGAAGATGACTGGAGAGGCAAAAGAAGTTGATAGAATGTTAAAACAAAGGAAAAAAAAAGATGAGAGTGTCAGTGAAGGAACGGGTTGCTAAAAGCAAGAAGGAGCACGCGTTTGATAAAGAATAAAACACAATTACTATTTGAGATTACTTCTCCAACCAAAAACAGACAATATAAAACAATCAAAGAAAGGTTAAAAAACGTGGCAATGCGGTGTGCTGCGTTAAATTATTTTTTATTTAAATCACGATCAGTAGTTTAAATAGTAATTGTGTAAATATGTCTATTCCTCATAATTTATGCAGAAACAATGAAAGAAATATGTATGTTTTAGACCAAGGATAATCGATGTACACAAATTATATAAAGAGTAACACACCTTTTTTTGGTAATCACTCTTGACTTGTTTGGACTCCAAGCGCAAACCATCTTCTTGATTCCATCGTCTCTGGTTAGAAACTTCAAAAACCATATATTGTATTAATCATTCTGGTTTGCACTGATTGTGACATGGAGCTATTAAAAAAAAGTTATTTATGTGAAAATGTAACATAGCTTATAGTTGGAAAAAAAAGGAGATTAAAGAGAAAAAAATGAAACAGAATTAAGAAGTTCCACTCACAATATCCTTTACCAAAGCCATTCCTAGAAGGCCAAAACCCTTTGGTCTTTCTCGAACCCAAATGTAACCAACATGGAAGAACTCCAAATCTTGAAATCAAATTACATGACATGGTCAAACCTGCAAAAAAAAAAATCAATCTTTAAGAAAAACAAAGGCAAACCTAATAGTACAAGAAAGCTGAAATTAAAACCTTTGAAGGTGGCGTGCTTTCAAGGAGATCCTCAAACATTTTTGGATGCTTATAATTTGCAATGCTAAGAAGAAGTTAATGGCCAAATATACCAGATAGCATCACTTTTCTGGATTTAAGGCATTGAATCTATAATTCCCTTATCAAAAGGAACCTATAAATGCACAACTAAAACAACTTTAACTTATTTGACCCAATGTTTGGTTCTGTGAACAACATCAAGTAGCTCAATAATGAGCACGGAAGCAAATGGTTATGAATTCCAAAATCCAAATAACACCATGAAAGGCTGGAGTCTACTACTTGGTAGTATTCTCAATAAGAAAGTAAATCTCATCCGTCATAAGCAAATAACAAAAACTCAAGTTTTTTTATTTTGGCAACTTCAACCTAACCAAAGGGAATATATAAATTGATAATTTAAAAAAAAAGAAAAAAAAGAAAATAATAGTCTAACTTATCATTTGCTGCATTCTTCCAACAACTAAGCTAAACCCATCATAATTCTCATTTTCTCTTTTAATTTTTTAGTTTTTCCTTTTTATCACTCCCTTAATCATTTAATTTTGTCTTTCCAACTTAGACAAAAGAAATTTCTTTTTAACAAAATTTTCAAAACGAACAATAACAATTCCATTATCAAACAACTAATTTGTAAAATACCAATAATTTCTAACAAATTCGGTTAAAGTCGTTACAAGAATAAACCAACTTGAAATCTTGCCCTTGTATTCTAGATATGTGCATACCTAGCGTATGGCGTCTTCTGGGTTTGCTGATGTTGGGGTTGAACACGGCAGTTCCACTACCATTTCTCCATAGATTTGCAATCTTAGCTGGTATTGAGTTTGTTTTCTCTCTTTCCCACAAACTGAAATAACTTCCATATTGTAATGAAGAAGAGAAATTACTGACTGGTCTTTTTTATCGTGGTTTGACACTGCTAACGAAATGTCAAACTTTAGTTGCTTGATAATCTTCATCATTGTCTGCAGACCACGCGACGGCCTGACTCATCTTGTACTCTCTCGCTCTCATTTTGTTTTACCGTATCATCTAAGGTCAAATCTAGCAAGGTTGCCACTAAACAAATGTATCAAATTAAAACAAAAGTAAAGAAATAGATCCATGCAAAAAATATCATAGAAACAAAAAGAAAAAAACTGTAAAATCGCAAGGTAATCAAATAGAGAACTGCTTGGAAAGAAAAGTTGAGAAAGATGAGAAAATTTCGCAAAAAGAAAATTTGAACAGTAATTTTTTTGGGCTACACCAATTGAGAAGAGGAATGGAGAACAAACAATGGGGAAAAAAGCCAAACAGGAGAGCAAAGTGTTTTGGGGTGAGGGATGGAGTTAAGTCGGTGAACTGAGAGATGGAGGTTTCAGGGGGAAAGGGAAGAGTCGCACACGCCAAATCAGGTTTGAGAAAAAAATTCTATTAAAATTACCATTTGACCCAAAAACAAATAAAGAAAAGCAACCACACGACGAAAGATGACAATGAAAAAATAGAATGTATAACCGTGACGAAACGGTGTGCCGTATAGCTTTCCAATCTTTATAATATAAATATACAGTTTTTAATTTGTAGATAAAAGGAATCACATTAGCACAGTTATAATAATAACAGTGATTTTAGGAGTAATCATCATTACCATCTCTACTGTCGTAACGGCTTCGCGCTCGACTATTTTCGAAAAAGGCATTTAAAAACAAAAATGGAGTCGCCACCAATCTTTTTTGACTAGGTGTGATTGGCCACCTGAAAACATTTATCTTCTCAACAAAATCTTAAAATTAATTAAGTTTTATTAAAAAGATAATCTTTTGGTCTGCGAAACAAAAATTAGGTTCGGGGGTACGGTTACGCGTGGGGAAGGATTAGCACCCCCACGACGCCCATTAAAAAAAACGGTACCATAATAATCATGTGTTATCCTTTAATTTTAATAAAATGATCTCAAATTAATATTTAAAAATAATTCCTATTTTATTGCAATCAATTTTATCCTTTTAATTTTGAAATCATTTCTTATTTGTACTAATTTTGAAACATTTAAATTTTATTTTTTTTATTTGAAATAAATGAAAATCTTTTGTATTGAAAATTATTCCGAAGTACCCCAATACTCTGGTAGCATTTCGGATAATTTCCTCACTTAGAGATTTCTTAAGAATCACTACTTGTGAGTTCTATAGAATCTCATCATCAGAAGATTCACACTCGTTTCAAAAATTATTATGAATGCATATGATGCAAACAGATAATAAATGATGCAAATGAATTTTTTGATTTTTTTATATAAATATTTCTTTATTTATTTTAAATAAAAGTTCTTATTATTGAAAAATTGCACTAAGTATCCCAATACTCTGGTAACACTTAGTGAACTTCTCTCACCTAGGGATCAGTTAAGAAATCACTACTTGTGAGTTTCATAACATCCCATCATCGGAAATTTGTTTAATTTAAATTTGAATTTTATTATTTATCTCCCTTTCTTATTTTCTTTTTAAAAAACTTATTTATTTTTATTTTTAATAAAAACAAATTATTGAAAAATCATACTAAATATCCCAATACTCTGGTAACATTTAGTATGACTCTTCTCACCTAGGGATTAGTTTAGAAATCACTACTTGTGAGTTTCATAACATCCCATCATCGGACATTTTTTAATTATACATTCTCTAATCAATAATAATAATTAATGAAAATACAAATAAATAAAAAATTTTCAAAAAACTTTTATTTTACAACATGCACTAATAATAATGATAATAACAATAAGAACAATAATAATAATAACAATAAAACAATAATAAATGCACAATACTAATAATAATAATAATAATAATAATAATAATAATAATAATAATATAATGAAAGTAATAATAATAACAATAATAATAATAATAAAAACATAATAATAATAATGATAATAATAATAATTTTTATTTAATTTTTTATTTATTATTTATTATTGTTAAATTTTTTTAATTAAATTATTTTTAAACAAAACAAATAAATAAATAAGTAAACAAACAAATGGGAAAAGGAAATAATATACCAAAAAGGGATTTGGGCTTGGACCCAAAGGAAAGCAAGGAGGCCCAAATTAGACAGCCCAAGGAAAGGCCCAAAGCAGGTGGGCCGGATCGGGTCGACAAACGGGCCAAACGCGCGGGTCGGAGCGGGTCGGCAGGCGCGCGGGTCGGCTTCTCCGAAACGGGTCGGACGCGCGGATCCGGGTCGGCAAACGGGGCGACACGCGGATCCTTCTCCAACGGGTCGGGCGCGCGGATCCCGGGTCGGATCCCGGGTCACGCGCGGGTCAGCCCTCAGCTATAAAAACTCTCTTTTTTTTTCTTTCTTCACTTTTCCTTCTTCCCTAAAAAAAATCCAGAGCCTTAGTGGCTCTTCCGCCGGGGCGATTCCCGGCCGCCGCTGGGATCGCTTCCGGCCGCCGCCGGCCACCGTCGCCGGCGGCCAAACCCTAAAAGGATTGCCCTTTTCCGGTTCTTCTCCCCCTCCTCTTTCCGATTTCGACCTTCGATTCACCAAAAAATAGCCCTAACCTAGTGGATCTGAACCCCCCGAAAGCTTTTTCCTTTTTTTGTTTTTTTTGTTTTTTTGGTTTTTGGATCTGGTGGGTTTTTTTGTTGTTGTTGGTTTCCCCTTTTTTGCAGGTGAGGATCTCAGATCTAGGTTTTAGGTTGTGGGGGATTCTCGGTTTTAGGGATTTTGGTGTGGTGGTGGTGAGGGGTTGAAGGTGATGGTTTAGGGGTTTCGGTGGTGAGTGGACGGTGATAATGGTGATGATAGCTTGGTTTTTTTTTTTGGTAGGGGAGGTACAGGGGGTGGTTCACGGTGATGAGGTTGAGGGTGATGCTCGGTGAGTGGCTAAGGCAGAGGGTTGTTTTGGTGATGGTTTCGGGATCGAGTGAGTGAGGAGCTTGAAGCTTCCGGGCCTCTTTTTGCTGTGTGTGGATGGTCTCCCTTTTGAGGGAAGGAGCAGGCAGAGATGAGATGGACGGGTGACAAGCTGGCCGGTAGGGATGGGACGGCCTGGCAGTGTAGCTGGTGGACAGTGATGGTGATTGGACAACAAAACAAAAACAAAAACAAAAAATGAAATAAAATAAAATAAAATAAAAATAATATTAATATAAAAGTAATAATAGATAATAATAACAATAATATTATAAATAGTAACAAACTAAAAAATAAAAATAAAAATAAAAATAAAAATAAAAATAAATATATGTTAATAATAATAATAATAATAATAATAATAATAATAATAATAATAATAATAATAATAAGAGAAAATGGGACAAAATTAGGTGTCAACAGCTGCCCCTCTTTGCTCTTTGCTGAGAATCAGGAATATAGCAAAGACAATAGACACTAATTTTGTCCGACTTATGACTTGATTTTTTTTCTTCTTTTTTCTCTTTTTTTTTGTTTATTCTTTGTTTTCTCTCCTCTTACAGCAGAGGTGATAAAACTTTAAATTTCTTTTTGTTTTCTTCTTTTTTTTTTATTTTGAAATGTGCTCCTCTTGCAGCAGAGGCGATGAAACTTTAAATTTTTCCTTTTTTTTTTATGTGCTCCTCTTGCAGCAGAGGCAATGAAACTTTAAAAATTTCCTTCTTTTTTTTTTTTCGAGAAAGCTCCTCTTGCAGCAGAGGCAATGAAACTTTAAAAATTTTTGCCCGAAGGACTTAGAATTTGTGCCCGGAGGTCTTTGGTTTGTGCTCGGAGGTCTTAGAATTATGCTCGGAGGACTTAGAATTATGCCCGGAGGACTTAAATGCTTTTTCTGGAAAGTGCTCCTCTTACAACAGAGGCAATGAAACTTTAAAATTTTGCCCGGAGGACTTGAGATTTGTGGCCGGAGGACTTAAGATTTGTGCCCGGAGGACTTATGATTTGTCTGAAAAGTGCTCCTCTTGCAGTAGAGGCGATGAAACTTTAAATTTCTTTTGCCCGGAGGACTTGAGATTTGTGCCCGGAGGACTTAAGATTTGTGCCCGGAGGACTTAAGATTTGTGCCCGGAGGACTTATGATTTGTCTGAAAAGTGCTCCTCTTGCAGCAGAGGCGATGAAACTTTAAATTTCTTTTGCCCGGAGGACTTGAGATTTGTGCCCGGAGGACTTAAGATTTGTGCCCGGAGGACTTAAGATTTGTGCCCGGAGGACTTATGATTTGTCTGAAAAGTGCTCCTCTTGCAGCAGAGACGATGAAACTTTAAATTTCTTTTGCCCGGAGGACTTGAGATTTGTGCCCGGAGGACTTAAGATTTGTGCCCGGAGGACTTATGATTTGTCTGAAAAGTGCTCCTCTTGCAGCAGAGGCGATGAAACTTTAAATTTCTTTTGCCCGGAGGACTTGAGATTTTTGCCCGGAGGACTTATGATTTGTGCCCGGAGGGCTTATGATTTTGCCCGGGGGACTTAAATTCTTTTCTGAGAAGTGCTCCTCTTGCAGTAGAGGCGATGAAACTTTATGTTTTGCCCGGAGGTCTTAGATTTGGTGCCCGGAGGACTTAAAATTGGTGCCCGGAGGTCTTAAAATTTGTGCCCGGAGGACTTAAGATTTGTGCCCGGAGGACTCCTCTTGCAGCAGAGGCGATGAAACTTTAAATTTCTTTTGCCCGGAGGACTTGAGATTTTTGCCCGGAGGACTTAAGATTTGTGCCCGGAGGACTTATGATTTTGCCCGAGGGACTTAAATTCTTTTCTGAGAAGTGCTCCTCTTGCAGTAGAGGCATTGAAACTTTAATATTTTGCCTTAGAAATGTGCTCCTCCTGTAGCAGAGGCAATGAAACTTTAAATTCTTTTCCTTTTTCTTTTCTTTCTTTTCTTTCTTTTTTTTTTCTTTTCTTCTCTCTTTTCTTTTCTTTCTTTCTCTTCCCTTTTCTCTCTTCTTTTCTCTTTTTCTCTTCTTCTTTTTTTTTTCTCTTCTCTCTTCTCTTTTCTTCTTTTTTTTTCTTTCTCCCCTTTTTTTTTTCTTGGAAAAGGTTGCATAACCTTTAAAACCTAGATTAAATGGTGTTGAGTCTTCAGCTTGAGAAACATGTTTTAATATCAAAATTTTGCATAAAAACTTTCAATGTTGATGCTATATGATATTGTGTATGTATGCATGTATGCATGACACTTAATCCTGTACATTCTCTAACTTTAGATTTTTTTCCTATCTTGCCAAAGAGGTACATCATTTGCCCCCCTTTTTCTTTCTTTGCCCCCAACATGACCATGAAAGCTCCTTCCTATTTTCCATTTTTGCAGAGTTCTTGCATTCTCATCATAGCCTTTTGACGAAAAGCACAAAAAATTTTCCCATAACTATTTTCCAGGAGAAATGAATCTAAATTTCACAAGTGATACCTGATCCTTTCGAAAGATTAGTGATTACTTTTCAAGATGAATGACATAAACCCTATTCGGATCTTTTCAACTAGACAATTGAAACTTTGGTGGCCAGGATGCTCTTTGTTTGGGGCATACTTTGCCATTTAAACAAAAAAAAACAATAATTCCTTACTTAGCTTAAGATAGCTTTCTCAAAATACCACCACTTTTTCTCCATCTTTTTTGTTTTAAACAAAATTCTGAATGAGAAGAGAAACAAAATATTTACAACTTGGTTTGACAATCTCTTAAATTCTCGAATAATGGCGTTTCACAAATGCCAAGATACGATACGAATGACTGAGGTCTTTCCTGTTCGGGGAGAGTATTTACAAGAAGAAAGGTTCAAACTTTTTCAAAAAAATGTCAGCAATCAAATGACATCAAAATCTTTGGATATTTAGAGGGTCTCTCAAGGCTTGTTAATTCTTTTTCCACATTTTCAGTTCATGTCATTGCTTGACTTGGTTGCATGAAGAGTTCATTGTTCGCTCTAGACTGCCCTTTTCGGGTTTTCACCCTAGAGCCTCATTCTTTCTTTTGTTTTCTTTTCTTTTTTCTTCTTCCTTTTTTTTTTGATTGATTGCTCCAACATGCATTCAAGAATTTAAATTTTATTCAAACCAAAGAAAGGTGAGAATCTTCCAAAGAAGAGCTCTTCGATACAAGCATCCCTATTTGATCAAAATGGACTTTTAAGTACATGATGTAGGCCATGGTTCAGGGTTCTGAAAGAATAGATAAACAGGCCCAAAATGTGTTTGAAGGTGATCAATCCAAGGATCATTTCTTCTGATATGGAAGTCTATCATTCCTTCTTGAAGCATCTCTCTTTATACTTTTCCATGTATCTCTTCCTCTTTCTCTTTTTTTTTTATCTTCTTTTTTCTTTTTCTTTTTGTTTATTCTTTGAAAGCACCTTTCTTTGTGTACTTTCACATGTATCTTTCCTTCTTTCTTTTTCTTTTTTCATCATTTTTTTTCATTGATTCATGTCTAAATTTTCAAATCTAATTTGCCCTCAAATTATCCCGCATAGTAAATCTTATTTGATCAAAAACAAAAGTTGAATCATTCATCTTCTTTGAAGAGATACTTTTCTGCCCATGCCCCCCAGTGTGGGGTGATCCTTGGAGGAGGTTTATTTTGAAAGAAACTATCAGGCTCAAAAGGGTAACAAAAGGATAACGTTTTATTTGTGGATGGAATATGAAAGACGCCATTCATCATCTCAAATTAAGGTGCTTATATTGAAAAGCAATTCTTAGGACAAGTTTTTCTTTGGGCATTTGAAATCCTCTGAATATCATGTTTGCATGGTGTCACAATCAATTCCATTTTCATTTTTTCGATGTCTTTTTTCTTTTTTTTTCAAAATTTCTTGTAATTACCATAATGAAGGTAAGAGACACACACCACATCTTCATTTAAGGAAACAGTGATGCGTAGCTCGAGGTATTACGCAGACGAATATTAATGGAAAAATCCTCGACTTTGTTCTCCTTTTTTCTTCTTTTTTTTTCTTTTTTTCTTTTTTTTTATCTTGCCCCAAAACATGGGCAAAAGGCATCTAGGGAATACAGGATTGAAGAATTTGGGATTTGTACAAGAATCTAGGTGGAAAGGTGTTTTCAAAATGATCTTGCCACATATTTGACCGCCATTATCCAAAATCTTTGAGACTGTCATTGATTTCCAAAAAATTCTCAAAAAGTTTTGCAAATCGGTTATTTCTTGAAAATCATTAACAATAAGGCCCTATCATGGTCAAAATGAAAACAAAATCGAACTTTCAAAAATTTATGCCCCAATTTAAGCTTTTGGCTCTCGACTGACTTAGATTTTATTGAGATGTGATCCAAGAATGATTCAATACATTCATCTTTGACAGTAATTCACCAATTTTCTTGGAATCGTTTTTTATCATTAATGTGAAGAAAAGAAACATTCTCGTCATATGCCACTGGAAAACAAATTATGCAAAAAGTTGTGTGCTCATACAATTGTCACCTAGGCCAACGAAAACAACAAGCATTTTCCAACAAAATACAGACTTCAAAATCTCTCAATCTCTTTTTTTTTCTTTCCCTCCAGATTGATTTGCCAAAATGCCATGATTTTACACCAAAGTGGACTTCCACTGTTCCATGAGTTTATGAGTCAAGATTCCACCATTGATGAGCTCTTCAATCCTTTCCTTCAACTGTCTGCATTTTTCTGTTGCATGCCCAATTGCCCCCATGTGATAGTCACATCTGCTGTTCGGATCATAGCTCTTGGCCAGCGGGTTTGGTGCTGTTCTCAAAGGTATAGGGGCCAAATATTGGTTTTTTATCAAAAAGGGCAAAAGATCGGAGATTGGAATTGGGATTTTTCCTTGATTGCTTCTCGATCTTTTTCTGCTGTTCATTGATTGTTGAGGAGGTTGAGCTACTGGCCTAGGCATAAAGATAGGCACTTGAGCAACTGTTGGAGGGTAAGAGTTTGCTTGGAATCCTAGTTGATGGAATGGTGAATAGAGATAAGGATCATATGAGACACTGTTCAAGGCTGGATGGTACGACAAGTGAGGCAAACAGGGATGAGATGGAGCGGTGTTTTTGGGAAATTGTCCCTCAAACGTTGCAACTTGTACTTCTTCTTCCCTTCTTTCTGACTTGTTATGAGCAATGTCATCTATCTTGATCTTGCCCCTTTTGATTGCATTCTCAATCATGTCTCCGGAGGTCACCATGTCAACAAAATTCTTAGTAACATTCCCGATCATTCTATCATAATATGGTGCCTGAAGTGTACTAAGAAACAGAGTTGCAGTCTCTTTTTCCGTGAGGGGAGGCTGGACCAGGGTGGCAACACTCTTCCATCTCTGGGCATATTCTCTAAAGCCTTCAGTAGCTTTCTTTTCCATAGTTTGTAAAGATAAACGATCTGGGGCCGAATCCACAATATGCTTAAATTGGGCGACAAATGCCCTTGCCAAATCTTCCCATGAGTGAATATCGCCCCTGCCCAGTTGTGTATACCACCTAGCAGCAGATCCTTTAAGGCTATCTTGGAAAACATGGATTAACAGCTTGTCATCATGCACATGTGCTGCCATCTTTCTACAGTACATAGTGATATGGGCCTTTGGACAAGTGGTCCCATCATATTTTTCAAATTCTGGAGCTCTAAACTTTGACGGAATGACCACACCCGGTACTAAGCATAATTCGGCAGCATTTAAAGATCCATGAAAATCCATTCCTTCAACGATCCGAAGCCTTTCTTCTATAAGCTCTATCTTTTGCCGAGAAATTGAGCCTCCTTCCACTTGTGGCATCCCTTGCTCTTTAGCAACATGAATTGGTTCGAGGGGGTTCATGGTGGGAGTTGCGTGCCCTTGAAACTGACTAGGGTCGACTGCAGACGACATATTAGGGCATACATAACCCTCGGTGGGCATTGCTTGTGGCTCTTGAGATGATTGGGTTTCTCGTGAGCCGTTGTTAATTGGACAAAAAGAATTTTCAGCATTTCGTAACCGATGCCCCTCTTGAGTAGCTAATTCTCCCATTTTTCCATTGTTCGGCTTTTCCCACAAACCTGCCATCTGTGACAATTGCTCTCTCATCTCTTGTTGAGCTTTTTCCATCCTTTCCATTCGACTCATTTCTGTCTCTTCCATGGTCCAAAACTATCTCTGAAGCTTTTCAATGATCAAGCTACCTTTACACCAAATCTGTCACAACCTAAAATTAGATGTCATGCTTGCCATGCTAGTATGATGCTTTTATTGTATGGAAATTGTGAAATAAAAAGAAAATTCAACCTTGTTGTTATTTCAGAGTATCACAAGCTGTATACTAAAAAGCAAAAAGGGAAATTATAAACTGAAAATTGTCATTTGTCCAGTCCTTTGTTTTGATCCACTATTTTTCTTTCTCTCCTTTTTTTTATATTTTTTTCTTTTTTTCTTTAAGGAAACAGTTATTGTTAGCTTTATTATTCTTCTGTCAAAATCATGTTATGCACATATGAATGAAGTGAATGCAAACTTATATAATATCTTGTAACCTTCATATTCATACAAGAATTGTTCACAAGATCCAGAAATTCCTTACTAACTCTCCCTTATTCTAATGCCCTCAACATTCAAAGTCTTTCAAAAACAAATCAAGCATTGTAGATTCCTGGTTGACCATTTCATGAAAAGTTGATCTGTTTCCACTTGCTAATGATTCAACATGTAATTGTTCTGGAAACGACAGCGACTCTTGAAAATGAACCAATTTAGCCTCTCTAAAATTTTCAAGCATCTGCATTATCTTAACTAACTTTCTGTTCATCTCCCGTATATCATGTCCAAACTCTTCTCGATTATTCTCCAAAATAGTCTAGCTTCTAATTGATCTCCATGTCTTTGACTTCTTTTAATCCAAAAAGACAAATGCTCTCCTTATTATGCGATGTGAATGCATTAATGTAATGAAATATGTCATGCTAAAATTTAAGAATAAAAGAATCAAAATTTTCTCTTATTTAAATTCAATTAATGAATTATCTCCTTTTTCTTTATTTTAAAATTTGATAATTTCTCTCTTTTTTTTTTTAAAGAATAAAATTTTTCTTTTTCTCTTTTTTTTTATTTAAAAAAAAATCTTATTTTCACACCACAATTTATTTTCTTTAATTTCCTTTTTTATTTAATCTATTTTTAAAAGAATGTGACAATGCACTTACCTTTTATTTTCTCATCAAAATTCTTCTTTCTTTTTAATGTCTATGCATTAGTTTAAAAGAAATAACGAACATTATTGTTATTTTTCAAATATTATTAAAGAATGAATGGATGTTTTCTTGTTATTTTGACAAAGGATAGAAACCGAATAAGTCTTTGTTTTATTCTATAAAATTGTAAAAATGTGAAACTTTATTTGAAGACAAATATCTATTGGTTCTATGAGAGCATGAATTTGAAAAATCAATAGAGTTATGATATGAAAAAAGTAGTAAAATGTTCCCTCATGTGTCCTAATTTCGGGGTGATTTCTACAAAAATCGGGCATGGCTCTATCTAAGGCTCGGCTTCTCAGGGCCTTTTACATGCTGGGTTGGGTCTCTAAAAGGTCAAAAGGTTCCCAAATTATACCTTACTGTCATCCACACTGGACTAGTAAGATTTAATTTGAGTGGGAGTATTTCGATTGCCATTGCGGAGGTGATTACCTCACGAGAGCAAAGGTACTCTACTCCCTCCTAAGAAGGACGGAACCCGGGTATAGAGCTCATGTCATGCAAATGCAAGTGCAAGTGTGTGTATGAGGGAATACATCAAACATTTATCATACTATAACCCCTATCCTAGATGCCCCATTACTATTAGCAATAATATATACAAGATAAAGAATGCCATAAAATAAACATAATAACTTATTCACACAAATGCAACAAATTATTTAAAATTAAAGAAATTAAATTTAAATATTAATTAAGACCTTTAAATTAAAACTTAGGATAACACATGATTAATAAATGGCTTGACCCTCAAAAAGCGTCCCCAGTGGAGTCGCCAAGCTGTCGTAACGGCTTCGCGCTCGACTATTTTTGAAAAAGGCATTTAAAAACAAAAATGGAGTCGCCACCAATCTTTTTTGACTAGGTGTGATTGGCCACCTGAAAACATTTATCTTCTCAACAAAATCTTAAAATTAATTAAGTTTTATTAAAAAGATAATCTTTTGGTCTGCGAAACAAAAATTGGGTTCGGGGGTACGGTTACGCGTGGGGAAGGATTAGCACCCCCACGACGCCCGTTAAAAAAAACGGTACCATAATAATCATGTGTTATCCTTTAATTTTAATAAAATGATCTCAAATTAATATTTAAAAATAATTCCTATTTTATTGCAATCAATTTTATCCCTTTAATTTTGAAATCATTTCTTATTTGTACTAATTTTGAAACATTTAAATTTTATTTTTTTTATTTGAAATAAATGAAAATCTTTTGTATTGAAAATTATTCCGAAGTACCCCAATACTCTGGTAGCATTTCGGATAATTTCCTCACTTAGAGATTTCTTAAGAATCACTACTTGTGAGTTTTATAGAATCTCATCATCAGAAGATTCACACTCGTTTCAAAAATTATTATGAATGCATATGATGCAAACAGATAATAAATGATGCAAATGAATTTTTTGATTTTTTTATATAAATATTTCTTTATTTATTTTAAATAAAAGTTCTTATTATTGAAAAATTGCACTAAGTATCCCAATACTCTGGTAACACTTAGTGAACTTCTCTCACCTAGGGATCAGTTAAGAAATCACTACTTGTGAGTTTCATAACATCCCATCATCGGAAATTTGTTTAATTTAAATTTGAATTTTATTATTTATCTCCCTTTCTTATTTTCTTTTTAAAAAACTTATTTATTTTTATTTTTAATAAAAACAAATTATTGAAAAATCATACTAAATATCTCAATACTCTGGTAACATTTAGTATGACTCTTCTCACCTAGGGATCAGTTTAGAAATCACTACTTGTGAGTTTCATAACATCCCATCATCGGACATTTTTTAATTATACATTCTCTAATCAATAATAATAATTAATGAAAATACAAATAAATAAAAAATTTTCAAAAAACTTTTATTTTACAACATGCACTAATAATAATGATAATAACAATAAGAACAATAATAATAATAACAATAAAACAATAATAAATGCACAATACTAATAATAATAATAATAATAATAATAATAATAATAATAATAATAATAATAATAATAATAATAATAATATAATGAAAGTAATAATAATAACAATAATAATAATAATAAAAACATAATAATAATAATGATAATAATAATAATTTTTATTTAATTTTTTATTTATTATTTATTATTGTTAAATTTTTTTAATTAAATTATTTTTAAACAAAAAAATAAATAAATAAGTAAACAAACAAATGGGAAAGGAAATAATATACCAAAAAGGGATTTGGGCTTGGACCCAAAGGAAAGCAAGGAGGCCCAAATTAGACAGCCCAAGGAAAGGCCCAAAGCAGGTGGGCCGGATCGGGTCGACAAACGGGCCAAACGCGCGGGTCGGAGCGGGTCGGCAGGCGCGCGGGTCGGCTCCTCTGAAACGGGTCGGACGCGCGGATCCGGGTCGGCAAACGGGGCGACACGCGGATCCTTCTCCAACGGGTCGGGCGCGCGGATCCCGGGTCGGATCCCGGGTCACGCGCGGGTCAGCCCTCAGCTATAAAAACTCTCTTTTTTTTTCTTTCTTCACTTTTCCTTCTTCCCTAAAAAAAATCCAGAGCCTTAGTGGCTCTTCCGCCGGGGCGATTCCCGGCCGCCGCTGGGATCGCTTCCGGCCGCCGCCGGCCACCGTCGCCAGTGGCCAAACCCTAAAAGGATTGCCCTTTTCCGGTTCTTCTCCCCTCCTCTTTCCGATTTCGACCTTCGATTCACCAAAAAATAGCCCTAACCTAGTGGATCTGAACCCCCCGAAAGCTTTTTCCTTTTTTTGTTTTTTTTGTTTTTTTGGTTTTTGGATCTGGTGGGTTTTTTTTGTTGTTGTTGGTTTCCCCTTTTTTGCAGGTGAGGATCTCAGATCTAGGTTTTAGGTTGTGGGGGATTCTCGGTTTTAGGGATTTTGGTGTGGTGGTGGTGAGGGGTTGAAGGTGATGGTTTAGGGGTTTCGGTGGTGAGTGGACGGTGATAATGGTGATGATAGCTTGGTTTTTTTTTTTTGGTAGGG
Source organism: Heritiera littoralis (assembly GCA_031772115.1). Classification (NCBI taxonomy): domain Eukaryota; kingdom Viridiplantae; phylum Streptophyta; class Magnoliopsida; order Malvales; family Malvaceae; genus Heritiera; species Heritiera littoralis. The sequence continues at coordinate 626,540 of JAPDPK010000026.1, read as the reverse complement.
GAGGTACAGGGGGTGGTTCACGGTGATGAGGTTGAGGGTGATGCTCGGTGAGTGGCTAAGGCAGAGGGTTGTTTTGGTGATGGTTTCGGGATCGGGTGAGTGAGGAGCTTGAAGCTTCCGGGCCTCTTTTTGCTGTGTGTGGATGGTCTCCCTTTTGAGGGAAGGAGCAGGCAGAGATGAGATGGACGGGTGACAAGCTGGCCGGTAGGGATGGGATGGCCTGGCAGTGTAGCTGGTGGACAGTGATGGTGATTGGACAACAAAACAAAAACAAAAACAAAAAATGAAATAAAATAAAATAAAATAAAAATAATATTAATATAAAAGTAATAATAGATAATAATAACAATAATATTATAAATAGTAACAAACTAAAAAATAAAAATAAAAATAAAAATAAAAATAAATATATGTTAATAATAATAATAATAATAATAATAATAAGAGAAAATGGGACAAAATTAGGTGTCAACATCTACATTTTTCTTTTGGAGGTGGATTGCAAAACATATAGGTAATATTTCCATCTTTTCTAGTACTGTGGTTGTGACTATTTTAGGGGGTAATCATTAAATTTTCTGTATGTACGTTAGTAATAACTAACAGCTGCCACTATTCCATTTTTCTTTATCAGCAAGAAAACAAAAAAGCAAAGAAATGCCACTTGTCCATGGAGGAAATGCAAACACAAAATTGTCTAGTGACCTTGAACACAATTTTGATGAAGTTAAACTACAGCAGCTCCCACTCTTCAATTTTGAGGAACTAGCAACTGCAACAAACAATTTTCATCTTACAAAAAAGTTGGGACAGGGTGGTTTTGGTCCAGTATACAGGGTAATTGGCAATTTTAAGCAAATCCTAATAGTCTATCTAATGACATTTCTACAAACTACTATTTTATTATCTGTACAGGGAACATTGCAAGATGGAAAGGAAATAGCAGTGGAGAGATTGTCAAGAGCCTCGGGCCAAGGGTTAGAAGAATTTATGAATGAGGTGATGCTGATTTCTAAACTCCAACATCGAAATCTTGTTACATTACTCGGCTGTTGTGTTGAAGGAGAAGAGAAGATGCTGGTATACGAGTATATGCCGAACAAAAGCTTGGATGCTTTTCTCTTTGGTTTGAGCATGCTAATACCTTTTTCTATCATTTTGCTAGGAACCAACGCATGCATTATACGTTACTTATAATTTTGTAATTTTATATATTCCTTTTGTTATTGCCATGACTCAACATTTATCTCACTTTTCATTTATTCTTTTTCTAATATATGAGTTAGATCATGAGAAACAAGGAATCTTAGATTGGAGAAAACGCTTCAACATTGTTGAAGGAATTACTCGAGGTCTCCTTTATCTTCATTCTAGATTATTCATTATTCACAGAGATCTAACGGCTGGTAACATCTTACTTGATGAAGAGCTAAATCCAAAAATCTCAGATTTTGGGATGGCTAGAATTTTTGAAGGCAATAAAAATCAAGTCAACACTACAAGGGTTGTAGGAACCTAGTAAGTGGATATCTCTTTCACCATATACATTATGCTACAATGCTACTATATTTTTGCATGTGTGTGAGACCCAATTTTATAGTGTTGTACACCATATTTTATAAATCCTTGATAGTGGAAATAAATTAATAAGTGAAATTAAATAAATATTTAATTTAGATTTCCACTTTGGATTTGGATTTATTAGAATTATAAATTATAATATGGTGTATATGAGGTGAAATAAATATTAAAGGATGAATTGAAGGTGTTGAATAAATAAAGAAAATAAATCTGAAAATTATACATGGAAGTGATAATTCCATATTATATTTTGCAAATATATGATTTATAAGAGAGGGAAATCTTTATTTTGGACATATGTTAAAGTGTCATTGATTGGAATATATTAAAGAGGTGAAAAACTAAGTTAAAATCGTGCAGTAAAATGGGAATGCACGCCAATTTTCTGCTGTTATAGGCTGCATGCCGTGATTCATCTGAAGGAAAATTAAAGTGCAATTTTGTGGTGTAAAAATGTAACATGAAGGAAGAAGAATTAAAAGTTTAATAGGGGATTTAATTCTATTAGGTGAAGCCTATTGGGATTAATTAAAATGCGCGGCAAATTGATTCCCACGTCACTTCCTTTTACTAGTACACTGCTGCCGGCTGGATCCATCTCAAGGGAAGATAACTTCAATTTTTATGGTACAAAAATTGACAGCAAATAATATTTAAATGGAGGAAATTTTGTATTTAGAAATATGATTAATTTCAATTGGTTGGAATAAACAAAAGAGAAGCAAAACAAATCGCAAATGTGCAGAAAATTATGATCTTCACGCCATTTTTGTTGGCTGCTGCTGTGCCGTATGGTGTGATTTTTTTCTATAGCATAAAGTACAATGTAAGTAATAATACTTAAAGGAGAAGAAGTTAAAAGTTTAGCATGTGAGTAATTTTATTGGTTAAAGCCTGTCAAAAAAAATGAAGAAAAAAAACTAAGTCAAGGAAACGTGTAGCCAATTCATGGCCGCCACTTCCTTGCTGCAGTTTTCTTTGACTCATTTTAATGTTCAAAAAAGAAAAAGAAAATGATGAAAGGAAAGAGAAGAGAAAAGACAAAAGAAAAATATGAGTCAAAAACCGTGTAGCAAGTGGATTACACGTCATTTTAATTGCTGCTCCAGTACTGCTCGGTTGGAATCATTATAAAGATCAAAATTTGAACAGAAACTTAGCTCCACCGCCTCCCGTCTTTGCTGCTACTTCCTGCATGTGTAAAATCAATTAAAGAAAAGAAATGATGAAGAAAGGATGTTAGCTAGCTATGTGGTAATTAATCATTGGATGAATAATTATAAAAGAAGATAATAATGGACTGAAAATACTGGTTTAAACCAGAAATTCTGGATTGTTTACACGAGCAAAACCGAATTGCTCTGCTACAGCTCATTTCTTCTTCCATTTTCTCACGTTCTCGTCATCTCCACTATGCCACAACCTCATCTTCAAGCTTTATTCTACTAAGCTTTCTTCCTTAATCTTGCTTTTCATCATGAAAGCTAGAATTATAGAGGGGAAGGCTGAACGTGGAGAACAGAATCAGTTGGGAAGCTTGTTTCGGTTCAACAATGATGAAGGTAAGATGATTTTGTATGTGTTACTTGATAATTGTGATGGCCTTAGTGTGCTTATGGCTGAGATGAGGTGTTTAGGAATTAAAAGAAAAAAAAAAGGAATTTGTGATTTTAATGTATAATTATGTAGGGAAGTAATAAAAGAGAAATATTAGATGATGAAGTTAAATTGATTTTTTGTGATAGTTACTAAAACAAGAAGGCTGACGTGAATCTGAGAAATTATTGGCAGAAATAGAGCTAACCGATGGTGGTGAGGTTTTAATGATTTGAAGGTGGTTGATGATAATTTCATGAGAGTAGAAAAAGGTCATAGAGTTAGGATTAAATGAAGTATGAATAACTACAAGCAAGAATAACGAGAAGCTTACGGTATGGAGAGGAAAACGTGAAGAAGAAAAAATATATATATATATAAAGCTGTACTAGTGGTTGTAATTGTGTATATTAGTGGCTGTATTTTATGAATACTAGTGGATTAAAAATAAGAGGGGGAAAATATTAATAATTGTTGATAAAATTATTTTGCAGCCCGAGTCAACGGAATTCGGTAAAAGTAATCGGGAAGCTCGACTTCATAATACTGGTAAGGGAGATGTGTGTGAAGTGAATGCATGTCCTGTGAAGTTAAATTTTATCAAAATATTGAGAAATTTTTTGGTTTATGACATGCATTTTTTGAGAACTTTATTTAATATTGGGCGAGCTACTAAGCCGACCCTTATGCTATATCTGGGCGAACTTTTATTGCGGGCGAGCCAAAACCTTTATCTTTTTGGGCAAGAACCCTTTATGTTCTTTTGAGCGAGCAACCATGTTTTATTAAATCCGGGCGAGCCAATGTATGGTGAACCCCTTATATTATACCTTGGGCGAGTGACCATCTTATAATGTTTGGGGCGGGCGATCCCCTTTGGTAAAAAAATTATGGGCGAGCCGAAATGGGCGAACCAGTGTTTTTGTTTTAAATGCAGAGGGTGGCGGGCGAACACTCGTTCACCACACTATGATTTGACCATGGCGAGCCGAATGGGCGAGCTGTAAGATCCGATTTTTACAATACTGTAGAGTCTAAATTCATAAAATTGATAATGGAAATTAAATAAATAATGCATGTTAATTTCCAAAAGGGTGAAAAGCTCCTTAACTTGAGATGTGAATGGAGCCAAGTAGGTGAAATACTCGACGGGCGAGTACCGTGAAGTAACAGTTCGCCAATGGGCGATCTAGGTAAAGGTGTAATCGTCAATGGGTGAGCCAAAAAGATTTTTGCCAACGGGCGAGCAGTTTGCCAACGGTGATGGCGAATTGGATGGTGGTAGTGGTGAATAGGTGAGTTCGCCAAGGACGAAATTTGATGATTTCCGCGTGTGGCGAGAGTAATGTGATCGCCCGTATAGAGGTGAAGATGATAGTTAGCGAGAGAGGCAATAGCTACTCGCCAAATCACAATGTGGTTTGCCAAGAAGAGGAAATTCTCGTAATTGCCAAATCTCAAGATTGGCGAACTGGAGTGACACTTGTGGACAAAATGAACATAGAATCAAAACACGTGTGCAGCAAAAATTGACTTTGGACGCCCTACAGTTGAAGCCATTTAATAGATGGATGCTAAAGTCAACAAAGGCGCCATCCTTATTGGTTGAGGAAGTAAGTAAAGGCTGCAGCAGTAGAAAAAAGCCGTGTAAAAGGGAGACTTCCACGCCACTTTGTGCTTCAGTTTTCTTCATGCATTAAAGGCATGAAGGACGTAAACAATGATGAAGGAAACAGGATAAGGGCCAGGCGGTGGCTATTGATTGGCTGAGAATGTTTATATAAGCAGAGACAATTGATGAAAAACGAGTTAGCCAATTTCAGTTTCTTCACGAGAGCTATTTCTCTGTTTCTTCCATTTCTCTGCCATGTATGATCTACTGAGTTTCCCTCTTCAGTTGGCTAAACCAGTAAACATGCTTATAAAACCTTTCTTTCTTAGCCTGGTGAGCTGAAGGAATAAGCAAATAGAGGCCAACATGAGACAGAAAAACAACGTGTTTTGGAAGTGCAGTTGGTTGAGGTGAGTTTCATGTTTTCTGAGGTGTTCTTGATGTTCACTGATAGATTTCTATGATTTATGCAGTAATAAACATAGATACAGTCTTTGTTTTAGTTAGATTCTTGGAAAATTGGAAAACAAGGAAAATTATGGAATAGATGACGACAAGGGCGACTACAGCGATCGCCCAAGTTGAAAATAGTAATCGCCAATGATGCGAATAGATATTAAGTACTCGCCAAGGTAATTTTGTGGGCGAGAACGCCCAATTCTAGTGAAGTGAATGACGGGCGAGCTCTAATTGGGAATCTGATTGGGCGAGTAGTTATTTGATTTATTCTCGCCAAGTGATATATAAAGAAAATATTAATGAAATTTATATATAATTTGCAGCCGATAATTGGGAATAGCTATGGGCGAACAGAGTGCCGGGCGAAGCAAGACTTCGTTGAACAAGGTAAGGGAGATGTGTGTGAAGTGATGCATGTCCTGTGGAGTAAATTTTATGAAAACATTAAGTTAAATGTTTTGTTTTCTGACATGCATGATTTTAAGAAGTTAATTGATAATTGTTTGATCGCGGGCGAGCTGATAGCCGCCTTTTGCTGTTTTGTTGGGTGAAATGATACAGGGCGGGCGAGCGCTTTGTATGTTTTATGTTGGGCACGCCCTTTGTGATTTATGTTGGGTGAATTGGTATTGGCGGGCGAACCAATCCCTTTTATACGTTTTAAACTCATTTCTATTTTTAAAGGGCGGGCGAACTTTCTTAATAGAAAGCTATAAGTTAAGCCAAATGGCGAACTCTGTTTTATGAGAACTGGGTGAGTGCCCTTGTTTTAAAGAGAAATCCGGGTAAAGCCGTAGTCGGGCGAACTTTTTTTTAAGATGTTGGGCGGGTGGCCCTTGTTTTAAACTGAAGGCGGGCGAACTGATATCAACGAGATTTCTGTTTTGAAAAGCTAAGTGGCGGGCGAATACTAATTCACCGTCATGTTGAGTTAGTCAGGGGCGAGCTGTGAAGGGCGAACCGACCCTGGCGAACGGTTTTAAAGTTTAAATTCTTATACGAAAAATGAATAATTTTAAATATTTCAAAAATAAAAATATGAAATCTTTTTGGGGCGAGTGACCATTGGGCGAGTTGCCTAAGAGGCGAGCCACTGAGGGCGAGCCAAAGTTGCTTGTCGATTTAAAGGCCAAGTTGGGCGGGCGAATATATGTTCTCCGCCATGGGCGAACTGCAGCCATGGGCAAGCCATAACAGGCGAGCTGACCATGGGCGAGCAGGTTTTAAAAGTTGAGATTATAGGCTGTTTTGGTGTTTTATTGTTTTATAAGAAATCAAATCATTTTGTGGAAATGATATATGAGATATAAAAGTTGATTTTGAGACTTTAGGCCCTGAGTTCATGCGTTGCTAGTGCGTGACCTACCTGGGGCGGTGGCTCGGTCAATGGACCAATGAGTGCACCTCAGGGCGTCACAGGGCTGATGGACCTGCCAAGTCATCAGCGGTCTCGAGGTCACTTGGCAAGTGGACCCGAGGACCCCTTTAGATTATGGCCATAGATCTGAGATAGCCGTGAGGGGCGATGGCCTACGGGTGCACCCCAAAAGCGGCAGGTTTCGTTCTCCCAAGGTGGAGGGAGAAACGATGATAGCATGATTTATTTGTTGCCTAGTCTCAACTTATCAGTTTCTATTTACTATGTGGATTATTGAAATCCTCGATAGTGTTTACTACATTTTAAAGTAAACTGTTAGTCGGTGTTTTGAATGGTGTTTTTAAGAGAATTGTTTACTATATATCCATTTTCTTTTCTACTGGGTTATTGTTAAGAAAAGAACAAATGAATAGTGATATATAGTTTTGCTTTATTTAAAGCAGCATATGTTTCCTTTACTGAGCGTATGAATCGCTCACCCTTTTGTTTTAACTCCACAGATAAGAAGTACGCGGAGTTGAGAGAATTAGCTCTCAGATGGGTATAGCTATGCTTAAAGCACTAAGGCATGGCACATTAAACGTGACAGGTACAGTCTTTTCTCTTTTACATTTCAGACATATGTATACAGTACTACCTTAATGAAATAAAAGATTATAGGGGATGTCAGATGTAAGGAATAATGAAAAAGAAATTTCATATTCCATAATAAATGGATAAATGTTTATCATTTGTCATTGTTACTGTTGAATGTTAATGGCATCGCAGACAGCCCAACCGGTAAAGTTGTATGAAAATACGTGAAAAATGTGGTAACGGGATGTTACACGAGCTGACCATGGCGAACAGGTTTCTCTTTTCTAAAATTTTCTAACGAAAAATGAACTATTTTAATACTTTGAAAATAGAAAATGTGAAACAATGTTTTGGGACGAGTTGGATATGGGCGAGTTGACTAGTGGCGAGTTGACCATGGGTGAACTAGCCATGGCGAGCCAGTTTAACCCAGGCCTTTCTCTTTCTCACACGGAATTCATTGAGATTGTGGGTTGTTTTTAAACCTTTTTGGAAGAAAATCATTTTGAGAAAATGATGAATTTATGAAATAATTCCTTAAAGGTTTTTCATGAGATGTAAAGTGATTTTGAGACTTTAGGCCCCTAGTTTCATGCATTGTTATGAGTTATGAGGCTGATGGACCCGCCAAGTCATCAGCAGGTCTCGAGGTCACCTGGCAAGTGGACCCGAGGACCACCTATAGATTATGGCCATAGATCTAGCAGAGATAGCCGTGAGGGGCGGTGGCCTACGGGCGCACCCCAAAAGCGGATGATTTACGTTCCCAGAGGGGAAGTGGGAACGATGAGAGCATGATTTACTCGTAGGGTGATGCCTAGTCTCAATTTGTTGATTTATGTTTACTGAAAGGATTTGTTAAATCCTATTTACTGTTTAATTCATTTTATGGTGAACTGTTGAGCAAATGATTTGAATAAGGTATTGAGAGTGTTTTTACTATATCCACTGTTTTCCTACTTGATATGATTTTAGGAAAAGCAAATAAATTGTGGTTTATAGTTCTAGTATTATAAAGCAGCATATGTCTTCTTTACTGAGCGCATAGTTCGTTCACCCCTTTGTTTTAACTCCACAGATAAAAGACACGGAGTTAGAAAATTAGCTCCCAAATGGATATAGCTACGTATAAAGCGCCGAGGCACATCATGTTAAACGTGACAGGTATAGTATCTTCTCTTTTACATTTCAGACATATGTATATAGTACTACTTTAGGGAAATAAAGGATAAGAGGGGGTGTCAGATGTAAGGAATAATGAAAAGAATTTCATATTCCGTATTTGTTAATTAAATATTTATCATTTATTACGGTCACTGTTGAATATTAATGGCATCACAGACAGCCCAACCGAGAAAGTTGTACAGAAATACGTAAAAAATGTGATACTCAGACTGTTACAATGTGCTTAAGAAATATGCTTTTGTTTTTATGTTAAAATGTAATGGTTACATGTCCCCTGAATATGCAATGGAAGGGCGATTTTCAGAAAAATCCGATGTGTTCAGCTATGCAGTCTCGCTATTGGAGATAGTCAGTGGAAGAAAAAACACTGGCTTTTATGACCATGAAAATTCTATTAGCCTTTTGCGATATGTAAGTTTACTTGATAAGGTCTTACAGTTTAGATTCCATCATGTAAGATTTAATGTTCATTAATATTTGATGGTTCCTTTATCAAGCTAAAATTTGCAATCATTAATTAGGTATGGAAACTGTGGAATGAAGACAACATATTAGCTTTAATAGATCCAGTGCTGTCTGATCCATGCTATCGGAGTGAGATTTTGAGATGCATACATGTGGGATTGTTGTGCGTGCAAGAATTTGCAAAAGATAGACCAACTGTATCTACTGTTTTATCAATGCTTAAGAGTGAGATTGTTGATCTTCCAACCCCAAAACGGCCTGCTTTCACCGGACAACTGACTGCATTCGGTGCCAAATCCCCTCAAAGCAATTCAGAACAATGTTCTATTAACAAGGTGACTGAAACCATCGTTGAAGGGCGATGATTAGAATAGTTTTTGAGATAGAATGTGTGCGTGTATATATATAGGATTATTATCCAATATATTGTCAGTGAAACTTTTAAATCTTATAAGTGGATTAAAATGGTGACATATCTTTTATACTTGATCTAGCTATTTCATAATTAGGATTTTACTTGATGGAATAGAAACGATTTTACTTGTAAAATCAAAATTTAATATTTTGCTATTAGATATAAGATTGTTTTCTCACTCAACACAAGTATCTTAATCATAGATTTATATTGTTCTGGTTTTGAGGGCTGTCGTAACGTATTAAGTTTTGGAGAAAACCTAATAGCTAGACACAAAATCTATGGAGTCGCCACCAACCATTCTACCTAGGTGTGATTGGTCACCTATTCAAACTATGGATAAGACTGGTCTACATCTCAAATTTAGGGTTCGGGAGTACGGTTACGTGTGAGGAAGGGTTAGCACCCTCGCAACGCCCATCCTAAAATGGTACCAACTAGCTTTAGATTATCTCAAATTTGCCTTAGTTAATCTTAAGTTCAATAATTTAATATTGAAAAATATTTCTAAGCATCCTCCATTAAGCTGGTGGGATAGCTTAAAAAATTCTCCTCACCTCAAGAGTATTTAAGTAGTACTATATGACTTGCTTGAAGTGGCTCCGTCGTCGGATTCATTTTAATGTTTTATGAAAACTTCTAATTTTGATTCCTATCTAATTCATTCTTGTTATCTTATCATTTTTATTACTTCTATTGTTTTTTATTATTATATTAATGTTTAATTTTATTAATTTATTTGATCAGAGAATGAATATGAATCATTTTTCTCAAAAATTCTTTTTAGATCTTCCATTAAGCTGGTCAGATCTTGAAAAAAAATTGTTTGACCTAAAGATTTCCAAAGTATTACTTAAGCGTAATCTCTTTTGGAATCTTATCGTCGGAACAATCAATATTCATTCTCAATAACTCCTATTTATCATTTTATTATTTCATTACTATTTATTATTGTTATCTTATTATTATAGTTAACATGAATTATTGAAGTTTGTTATCTTCTTAATTAATTACTTTAATTTAATTTAATAATATTTTTAGATAAAAATCACCTATTTTTAAAAAAATGAATAAAAATCACTTATTATTGAAAAACTATCTCTAGGCCATCCATTAAGCTCGTGAGACCTTGAAAATAATTTTTCCACCTAGAAAATTTCAAGAAAATCACTTATGCGTAATTCTCTCAATATTTCATCATTGGAGTAATTCATGTTCACTTTCATTATAATTTTCATATCTAATCTTTATTCATTCCATTCCTTATTTTATTACTCATTATTATTTCTATTATCATGGATTATTAATTATCGTTTCTAATTTTTATAAATTATTCTTGTTCTAATTCAATAACAAATCTACTAATCATTCATATTTAAATTTTAAAAAAATGAATATAAATTACTTTTTATTGAAGACCCTATTTAGACCTTCCATTGAGCTGGTGAGGCCTTGAATAGAACTTTCTCATCTAGAAATCTTTAAGAAAATTACTTAAGCGTAATCCTCTTAATATTTCATCATCGAAGCAAATTATATTCATCTCCATTATCATTTTAATATCTAGCTCTAGTTATTTTATTCATTTCCTTCCTTGTTTTATTCTTTACTACTATTGTTTTTATCATATCATTAATAATCATTAATATCTTTCCTAATTTCATAACTAATTGTTTTTATTGTAATTTTATAATAAATTTATTTTATTTTTATTTTTTTTTAAAAAATGAATATGAATTATTTGTTATCAAAAATCCTATTTAGACCCTCCATTAAGCTGGTGAGGCCTTGGATAGAATTTTTTACCTCAAGATCTCTAAAAGTACCACTTGAGCGTAGTCCCTTTAAGAGTTCCATCGTCGGATATTTAGTTCGTTTTAATTTTTAATATCATAATTAATTTTTACTATACATATTTATTATTTTTTTTGTAATTAACTATAAACTCAATAGTGTAAGATCTTTGGCAGTATTTGTTCAAAATAATTCAACCATATAAACTAAGCAAGTTATTTTTATTAGTCAATTATTCACTTTTATTACCCCACTTCAATTAGTCCAATAAATCTTGTATTTAATTTAATTACATCCTATAAGTTAATTAACTAAACTAATTAATTTAATATACCCTAACAACTATAAAATATTAATTTTACTAACATCCTAGTAAGAAGAACGTAATTATATATACATTGTAAACATGTTAAATACCATCAAAATAATAAAAATATATTTGTGCATTCATAATTTAGATGAAATAAGAAAATGAGAGATATGAATAGTATAATATACCTTATAAAAAACCAAACTCTATTCTGCAGCAACTTCAACCTAAAGATTGAGTGAGCTTGACGTGACCTTGCCCCACTTCCTCTGCACTAATTTTGCAAATCTACTAGCATCCTTAGTTACAAGTTCTCGGCTACTGCTTCAACACTCTTCAAGATTGAAACGTTGGAATATACAATGAGGTGTAATGATCCGGACTGGCGCAAAAAAAAAAAGGGGGGTTGCGGTTCTGTGCAGTGGCGTAGCAAGTGGTGTTGGACAGAGAAGGGAAGGAGCAGCGTGGGAGATGCAATGGCTTGGGGATGATGGTGCAGCAACAGCAACTTGTGGCGTTTGTGCACCGTGACAGCAGCAGGTAGAACAGCAGCTTGAGCAAGGAACTAGTGCAGCAGACTTCCCCTTTTCTTTTCTGGTTCTTAAGGAAAAAGCTGAAGTTGCACTGTTTTTAAAGATGGTTTTTATCTTCGAGAACTTCCTTGCTCAGATTGTAATGAACGATATCAGAGATCTGTTGCAAAGCAGGACTGCCAGCATCTGGGCTCTGTAATTTTTCATTAAAATATGCTCATGTTGCTAGCCCAAACCTGTGCAAGTGTCGAAGAGACCATAAAGAAGCCCTAGTAGTAGATTACGTGGAAAGAGCGTGAGTCAAGAGTCCATCAGAGCCGTATATCCCGTCGGTGACCATGATCGGAGTCGAGAAACTAAAAGTTGGTTAGCTAAAAGGGGAACTAGATTGGGTAAAGAGCGTTTCCAGTTTGCCCGTGTACCTCCCTTTCTGTTTTTGTTCACCTTCCTCAAAGCTAGCCACGTTATTGGCAGCAAGTAACGGAGCCTTTCGCTTGCTATTTTCCTCCTCGGTCCGCGGCAGCAAAAACGACAATAAATTGACAACGGTGAAGACAAATCAAGACGGCAATATATCAGCCTACAACCACGTAGCAGCGAAACAATGCAAAAGCAATCGGAGAAGAGTGCGGTAGCATCTCGCAGGCTGGGCAGTTTGGAGATTGGCTTTGTTGACTAAGGGAAGACGAAGGTTTGGTTTGGGCAAGGAGAGGCAAAACGAGAGGCTTCGTCCCAATGCAAACGTGCAAGGAAGCTCAGTTGAGGATCATGAACCGTGGCTATCAAGCAGCTAAGAGCAGTAGCCAAAATTTTTTCAGGGTTTTTTTTTTCCCCCTGTCCCCAGGGTTTTCTCCTCTAGGGTTTTTATAGCCATTTCATGGCCGTATACTTGAGGAAAGAACCAACTTTCCTCAAGTTTAGGCCCCAAATCATGGATTTCATTCAAGGGCAGATTTTATTTAATTCTTTCTCATTTTACAGATAATATATCTTTTATTTAAGGCAATTTAATCAATTGGTCAACTCTCTTTATTTGGCACCAAATCTCATTGATTTACATGATTTAAGGTTTGACCAAAGTTGATTATTTCCTATCTTTTTTTTTTTATATTTTCTTACCTTTCCATTTTTGATTTTTATTTTGATTTTTTTTATTTTAAAAGAATTGTTCGGACAAAATTAAGGTGTCTACAGCTGCCCTCTTTGCGCTTTGCTGTGAAACAGTAATTGTGCAAAGACATAGACAACCATTTTGTCCGAATGCAAGACCTATCATTTTTTTTTGTAAATAATATTTCCTAGCCTCTTCTATCATAAGGCTAAGGAATAAATGCAAAATGAAATTTCTTAATCTTCCTCTCGTATAAAGATTGAGGAATAAATGCAAAATGAAGTTTCCTAGCCTCTTCTATCATAAGACTAAGGAAATGAATATTAGATGAAGTTTTCCTAGTCTCTCCTATCATAAGACTAAGGAAATGAAAGTAGAATGGGATTTCCTAATCTTTTCTATCACAAGATTAAGGAATGCAAAGTGAAATTCCTAGTCTCTCCTATCATAAACTAAGGAATGCAAGATGAAGTTTTCCTGGTCTTTCCTATCATAAGACTAAGGAATGCAAAAAGAATGGATATATTCCTAATCTTTTCTATCACAAGATTAAGGAATGCAAAGTGAAATTCTTAGTCTCTCCTATCTAAGACTAAGGAATGCAAGATGATCATGAAATAAAAGCCCCTTTCACTAGAGGTTATGAGACTTTTTGAAAACAAAAAGCTCCTCTCAACAGAGCATCGAGACTTTTTGAAAATAAAGAGCTCCTCTCAACAAAGGCATTGAGACTTTTTAAAAAATAACCTTGTGCTCCTCTCACCAGAGGCATTGGAACTTTGAAAAATAATCTTGTGCTCCTCTCACCAGAGGCATTGAGACTTTTGAAAAATAACCTTGTGCTCCTCTCACCAGAGGCATTGGAACTTTGAAAAATAAACTTTGTGCTCCTCTCATCAGAGGCATTGAAAGTTTGAAAAAATCTTTGTGCTCCTCTCATCAGAGGCATTGAGACTTTAGAAAAATAACCTTGTGCTCCTCTCACCAGAGGCATTGGAACTTTAAAAAAATAATCTTGTGCTCCTCTCACAGAGGCATTGAGACTTTTGAAAAATAAAAGTTTCATTCAGAATGCTAGTTAACATGGGTTTGACTGGGCTTAACTTTCATTTTGATGCCAACAATATTAGGCTTCCATCTCATAAAAGGTTTTTCAAAAAAGTATCTTTCTCATCATCTTCTCATCATTTTTCAAATTACCATCTCTTATATTTTATCCTCTACATTGTATTCTTACACTTTCTCATTTCTTCAAAATTTTTCATTATTCAGAATTTCTTATCTCGATGTCTTAAATATTTCAATGTCAGAATGCAGTAATGAAATGTCATGCATGTCATGGATATAATGAATGCCATGAATACCATAGATGCTAGGAATGTTATGCACATGTCAACGTCATGCCCCCTTAATTATTCCATGAATGTATGCAAATGCATTCTCAATTGTGGTAATAAGATTCTCAAGCTCATCTTGTCTTTCTCAAGTCCATTCTGTCTATTGAATTCTCCTTGTTTAAATCCTTTATCTTCCTTTCTCATCTCATCTTCTATTGAGTCCTAGTCCAATTATGCCTGAAGACTAGGCATCATGTTTTCAGATTTATATATTCACTTTTGTTTCTTTCTCTCTCTTAGTAATGCAAGATTTCTCAAAAGAATATATTTTTTTTTCAAAAACTTACCCAAAAAAGGTTACCAACATTTATTTATTTTCCTTTCAACTTGACCACCAATGTAATGCACTCATACATCTTCTCAATTTATTATAGGGGTGGAATAAATGATCATGAGAGGAATAGATATTCATTCTTAGAAAAGGAACATGAAATCCAGAAAAACCAATGGGACAATCTGTTTGGAATAAGGTTTTTTAGTATCCATTTAATGAACATTCTGACAATTTCAATCAAGTCAATCTAAAATTCTTTTCCAAAAGCCCACTCTTAGGTTGATATGTTCTTTCATGTAGTGTCTGCCAATCTTGCCCTCGTATCAAAACTTTTTGATGTTGATATTTTCCTAAGTCACCTTTTTTCGGTTTTCAACTTAGGTGCCCCCCTCAACTGATTCAAACTGCCCTTTTCGAGTTTTCAATTTGAATCCTCCTTTTTTCTTTTTCTTTTTTCTTTTTTTCTTTTTTTTTTTTTTTCTCTTTTTTTTCTTTTTTTTTTATTTTTTTCTTTTTTCTTTTCTTCATTTTCAACTTCATTGGCTTTGACAAACTTCAACATTCAGTGCTCAATCCAAATTGATGCCCCCTAATAGGCATTCTTGATTTTGATCCAAGATATCTTCTAAAGCTCATGTTTTCTTCATTCAACTTGATCTACTTCCTTCAAAGGATCATTATCTCATTGTACAAGTATGTTTTCATTCAACGCATGATTCTTTAATTCAAGCATTTACATTTGATCAAAATGGCTTTTAAAGGCACGTAATGTAGGCTCGGGTGAGGGTTTATGAAAGAAAAGGATATAGTAGGCCCAAAATGTGTTTTAAGGTTTATAACCAAGGGATCACTTTCTTTATCAAGTAAAACATTTAGGCATTTTGCCCTTTCTTGCTCTTTTTTTTTTGGGTTTTCTTTTTGAATTCAAACCCTTTTCTTTTTTTCTTTTTTTTCACAAAAATGGGCTTCCTTTTTTTTTTTTGCCCCTTGATTCATCATGAACACTTTCCTTTTTGCCCCCAAAATTTCTTATTTCATCTTCCTTGCCCCCAATGTGGAGGGTGATCCTTGGTGGGTTATATTACAAAAATATAATAGGCTCAAAAGGGGTAACCAAAGGATAATTTTACTCATGCTTGAAGGATAGTGAAAGAAAGCCATTTATCATTTCAAATGTAAGTGCTCTCCTTAAAGATCATTTATCGAACAATGACAAACTTGTTAGAAGCTTTTGTAAGGATGATTCACCTTTCTCGTACCGTCTATCAAGTGCGGATGGTGAGGAACCTTTCCTTCATTTTCTTGCTTTCGCAACATTGGCATACTATTAATTCATCAACAATAGTGGTTCTTTCAAAATTGAACCCTAGATTTATTGACATCATTATCATCATGTTCATTATTTGGATACTTGAGTGAAAGTTATGGCGAGTATGTTGAGAAATGGAAAATGAATGGAATGAGAATTGACAGTGCATCACACTAGTCGCTTTATTGAAAAGGAAATAAATAAAAGTTAACCCATACATAAAATTTATTTCGTGCTTATGGGCTTAAGCACTTTCAAAAACTATCTTGCATTACTTACAGAAATAAAAGAAAGCAAAAACAAAACTAGAATTTATAGATCTTCAAAATTGTCAGGCTCGAACCCTTCATGCCCCCACAAAACTCATCCTTCCTTAGTGTGGTTAGGCAATGGGTTTGCATTCGTAGTCGGTTCCCCTTTCGCTTCAAAACTCAACATACCAGCTTTTATCAATCCTTGCACTCTATACTTTAGTGCAGTGCAATTCTCCAAAGAGTGACCCACGTTCCGAAGTGATACTCGCATCGAGCACTCTCATCATACCACTTTGGATATGGGGGCTTGAGAGGTTCCACATAAATGGGTGCAATGAGTTGTCCTTTGATCAATTTTGGGTATAACTCAGTGTAGGTCATGGGGATTGGGTCAATGGGAGTCCTTTCTCTTTTTGGCCATGATGCATTATGATTGCCCTCTTGTTTATTAAACTGCTTAGCTGGTTGAATAGTTGGGGCAGGTGTCTGGGGACTAGGTTGAACATTAACCTTGGGGTAAGAATGGTAAGGATTCTGAGCAGGATAGTAAGGTTGTGGCATGTGATAAGGGTGTTGTGGGACATAGCCTCCATATTGCCTTCCATATGCAACAGCATGGACTTCTTCTTCCCTTTTTTTGTTGGCTCCTCCTTTCTTCTCAATACTGTTGGGAGCTTCAATCTTTCCACTCTTGATTGCATTCTCAATTATCTCACCAGACAATACCATATCAGCAAAATTCTTAGTGGCATTACCGATCATCCTATCGTAATATGGAGCCTTCAAAGTATTAACGAACATAATGGTAAGCTCCTTCTCTGAAAGTGGAGGTTGCACCTCCGCAGCCATATCACGCCACCTTTGGGCATATTGCTTGAAACTCTCATTAGCCCTCTTTTCCATACTTTGGAGCGACAGACGATCAGGGGCCATATCAGCAACATGTCGATATTGAGCCATAAATGCTCTTGCCAAGTCATTCCAAGTGATGATTCGAGTTCCATCTAATTGATTGTACCACTTGGCAGCAGATCCAGTGAGACTTTCTTGAAAAATGTGAATAAGGAGCTTATCATCTTGAGCGAAAGCAGCCATCTTCCGACAATACATAATAAGATGAGACCTAGGGCAGGAAGTTCCATTGTACTTCTCAAACTCTGGTGCTTTAAACTTAGGTGGAATAACCAAGTCTAACACCAAACATAACCCAGTAGCATCCATGGAACCATAAAAGTCTAAGCCTTCAATAGCTCGAATCCTTTCCTCTAACATATTAATCTTTTGTTGCGACTTCGCCTCATCTTTCTCTTCTGCTTGTTTGGCTTTCAACTTCTCAATTTCCCTTGGGTCATCTAAGTCGGGCACCTCAATGGGATCAGTAGATTTTGCGCCTTGGGAAGGATAGGCGGGTCCTTGGAATTGAGCTTGTCCAAACATTTGGGGTATAGCAGTGTAAGCAGGTGGATATCTTCCTTCTTGGGATGTTTGACTTGGAAATGGACCAAATCCAGGAGGATAGACAGGGTCTTCCATACTGCGTTGTTGAACCCCTTCTTGGACTGCAACTTCTTCTACAACTCCTTTACCCTTGCTTAGATTTTTCAACAGCTCTGTAATTTGGGCCAATTGCCCCCTCATTTCCTCTTGAGCTTTTTCCATCTTCTCCATGCGCATGCTTGATTCTTCTTCCATGATCTTAGCTTGATAACGAGTGTTGTGTGAATGAACCTTTGGTCGAGCTATCTTCGAATCTTTTATTGCCACAATTAAGAATTTATCATTTCACATGTGATGATGCTTGAAAAATTTTGAAAATATTTTGTTTAAAACAATGATTGAAGATGAACAAATCGAGATGATGCTACATGCGTATGTATGGAATGGCATGGTAAAAAGTTGTCATGTAACAATAATGGATGAATGATGCATGGAAATGTTTTGGTGAACTCATGGTACCCCCTTAGTGTCTCATGTATAAACTTGATAAAAAATGTGTCCTAAGTAATGGGTATTTCCTGTAGCATGGGTTAATATGGCTCTATCTTACAGTTGGTCTTCTTAATTTCACTATATGCATGGTTTTAGACAAAAGGGCTAAAGGTTCCCAAATTGTTCCTCACTGTCGTCCACACAAGACTAGTAAGGCACCCAATCCTCACCCATTACAGGTTACAAATGGAAAGGTTCAATTTGAGTGAGAGTATTTCGCTAGCCATTGCGGAGGTATTACCTCACGAGAGCGTAGTTACTTTACTTCCTCCTAAAAGGATAGAGCCTGGGTAGAGGGCTAATGCATGCACATGCACGTGAAGTGTGTGTCGAAGAAACATGTAGTTATTAATGTCTTATTATTTTATCAAAATTAACATACCTAAGGCAAACCTAAAATAGCCTAAAACCAATCATTGGCTTGACTCTCTAAAGTCCCCAGCGGAGTCGCCAAACTGTCGTAACGTATTAAGTTTTGGAGAAAACCTAATAGCTAGACACAAAATCTATGGAGTCGCCACCAACCATTCTACCTAGGTGTGATTGGTCACCTATTCAAACTATGGATAAGACTGGTCTACATCTCAAATTTAGGGTTCGGGAGTACGGTTACGTGTGAGGAAGGGTTAGCACCCTCGCAACGCCCATCCTAAAATGGTACCAACTAGCTTTAGATTATCTCAAATTTGCCTTAGTTAATCTTAAGTTCAATAATTTAATATTGAAAAATATTTCTAAGCATCCTCCATTAAGCTGGTGGGATAGCTTAAAAAATTCTCCTCACCTCAAGAGTATTTAAGTAGTACTATATGACTTGCTTGAAGTGGCTCCGTCGTCGGATTCATTTTAATGTTTTATGAAAACTTCTAATTTTGATTCCTATCTAATTCATTCTTGTTATCTTATCATTTTTATTACTTCTATTGTTTTTTATTATTATATTAATGTTTAATTTTATTAATTTATTTGATCAGAGAATGAATATGAATCATTTTTCTCAAAAATTCTTTTTAGATCTTCCATTAAGCTGGTCAGATCTTGAAAAAAAATTGTTTGACCTAAAGATTTCCAAAGTATTACTTAAGCGTAATCTCTTTTGGAATCTTATCGTCGGAACAATCAATATTCATTCTCAATAACTCCTATTTATCATTTTATTATTTCATTACTATTTATTATTGTTATCTTATTATTATAGTTAACATGAATTATTGAAGTTTGTTATCTTCTTAATTAATTACTTTAATTTAATTTAATAATATTTTTAGATAAAAATCACCTATTTTTAAAAAAATGAATAAAAATCACTTATTATTGAAAAACTATCTCTAGGCCATCCATTAAGCTCGTGAGACCTTGAAAATAATTTTTCCACCTAGAAAATTTCAAGAAAATCACTTATGCGTAATTCTCTCAATATTTCATCATTGGAGTAATTCATGTTCACTTTCATTATAATTTTCATATCTAATCTTTATTCATTCCATTCCTTATTTTATTACTCATTATTATTTCTATTATCATGGATTATTAATTATCGTTTCTAATTTTTATAAATTATTCTTGTTCTAATTCAATAACAAATCTACTAATCATTCATATTTAAATTTTAAAAAAATGAATATAAATTACTTTTTATTGAAGACCCTATTTAGACCTTCCATTGAGCTGGTGAGGCCTTGAATAGAACTTTCTCATCTAGAAATCTTTAAGAAAATTACTTAAGCGTAATCCTCTTAATATTTCATCATCGAAGCAAATTATATTCATCTCCATTATCATTTTAATATCTAGCTCTAGTTATTTTATTCATTTCCTTCCTTGTTTTATTCTTTACTACTATTGTTTTTATCATATCATTAATAATCATTAATATCTTTCCTAATTTCATAACTAATTGTTTTTATTGTAATTTTATAATAAATTTATTTTATTTTTATTTTTTTTTAAAAAAATGAATATGAATTATTTGTTATCAAAAATCCTATTTAGACCCTCCATTAAGCTGATGAGGCCTTGGATAGAATTTTTTACCTCAAGATCTCTAAAAATACCACTTGAGCGCAGTCTCTTTAAGAGTTCCATCGTCGGATATTTAGTTCGTTTTAATTTTTAATATCATAATTAATTTTTACTATACATATTTATTATTTTTTTTGTAATTAACTATAAACTCAATAGTGTAAGATCTTTGGCATTATTTGTTCAAAATAATTCAACCATATAAACTAAGCAAGTTATTTTTATTAGTCAATTATTCACTTTTATTACCCCACTTCAATTAGTCCAATAAATCTTGTATTTAATTTAATTACATCCTATAAGTTAATTAACTAAACTAATTAATTTAATATACCCTAACAACTATAAAATATTAATTTTACTAACATCCTAGTAAGAAGAACGTAATTATATATACATTGTAAACATGTTAAATACCATCAAAATAATAAAAATATATTTGTGCATTCATAATTTAGATGAAATAAGAAAATGAGAGATATGAATAGTATAATATACCTTATAAAAAACCAAACTCTATTCTGCAGCAACTTCAACCTAAAGATTGAGTGAGCTTGACGTGACCTTGCCCCACTTCCTCTGCACTAATTTTGCAAATCTACTAGCATCCTTAGTTACAAGTTCTCGGCTACTGCTTCAACACTCTTCAAGATTGAAACGTTGGAATATACAATGAGGTGTAATGATCCGGACTGGCGCAAAAAAAAAAAGGGGGGTTGCGGTTCTGTGCAGTGGCGTAGCAAGTGGTGTTGGACAGAGAAGGGAAGGAGCAGCGTGGGAGATGCAATGGCTTGGGGATGATGGTGCAGCAACAGCAACTTGTGGCGTTTGTGCACCGTGACAGCAGCAGGTAGAACAGCAGCTTGAGCAAGGAACTAGTGCAGCAGACTTCCCCTTTTCTTTTCTGGTTCTTAAGGAAAAAGCTGAAGTTGCACTGTTTTTAAAGATGGTTTTTATCTTCGAGAACTTCCTTGCTCAGATTGTAATGAACGATATCAGAGATCTGTTGCAAAGCAGGACTGCCAGCATCTGGGCTCTGTAATTTTTCATTAAAATATGCTCATGTTGCTAGCCCAAACCTGTGCAAGTGTCGAAGAGACCATAAAGAAGCCCTAGTAGTAGATTACGTGGAAAGAGCGTGAGTCAAGAGTCCATCAGAGCCGTATATCCCGTCGGTGACCATGATCGGAGTCGAGAAACTAAAAGTTGGTTAGCTAAAAGGGGAACTAGATTGGGTAAAGAGCGTTTCCAGTTTGCCCGTGTACCTCCCTTTCTGTTTTTGTTCACCTTCCTCAAAGCTAGCCACGTTATTGGCAGCAAGTAACGGAGCCTTTCGCTTGCTATTTTCCTCCTCGGTCGCGGCAGCAAAAACGACAATAAATTGACAACGGTGAAGACAAATCAAGACGGCAATATATCAGCCTACAACCACGTAGCAGCGAAACAATGCAAAAGCAATCGGAGAAGAGTGCGGTAGCATCTCGCAGGCTGGGCAGTTTGGAGATTGGCTTTGTTGACTAAGGGAAGACGAAGGTTTGGTTTGGGCAAGGAGAGGCAAAACGAGAGGCTTCGTCCCAATGCAAACGTGCAAGGAAGCTCAGTTGAGGATCATGAACCGTGGCTATCAAGCAGCTAAGAGCAGTAGCCAAAATTTTTTCAGGGTTTTTTTTTTCCCCCCTGTCCCCAGGGTTTTCTCCTCTAGGGTTTTTATAGCCATTTCATGGCCGTATACTTGAGGAAAGAACCAACTTTCCTCAAGTTTAGGCCCCAAATCATGGATTTCATTCAAGGGCAGATTTTATTTAATTCTTTCTCATTTTACAGATAATATATCTTTTATTTAAGGCAATTTAATCAATTGGTCAACTCTCTTTATTTGGCACCAAATCTCATTGATTTACATGATTTAAGGTTTGACCAAAGTTGATTATTTCCTATCTTTTTTTTTTTATATTTTCTACCTTTCCATTTTTGATTTTTTTATTTTTGATTTTTTTTATTTTAAAAGAATTGTTCGGACAAAATTAGGTGTCTA
Source organism: Heritiera littoralis (assembly GCA_031772115.1). Taxonomy (NCBI): domain Eukaryota; kingdom Viridiplantae; phylum Streptophyta; class Magnoliopsida; order Malvales; family Malvaceae; genus Heritiera; species Heritiera littoralis. Next base: position 604,245 of record JAPDPK010000026.1, on the reverse strand, counting down.
CAAGGGCCATTACAACTTATTACAAAGTACATCATGTCATGTTATTGATTTTAAAGAGGATAGAAGGAGAAGAAGTGTAATGTTCCAATCTCAAATAAGAATAGTAAGAATCTACAATGTTGTTGTGAGATAAAATTATAAAATCTTCATATCAAAGTAAATAATATCTTGCAGATTAACTGCGCATTTTCAAAAAGCTCTCTGTAATTGATTGATACACTATTAATGTATAAAATATAAACCCTCTTTTTATACTTTTAAAATCTTTTGTAGCTGACTTAGTCAGCTGCGTGTGGTCTACTCTTTTCTAATCCTTACATCAGACCTTGTGTAGAGAAGTAGCATTAATCTCTTGGAGCCATGCGGATAACGGATAACCCTTGGTCTAGAGTTTAATGGGCTTGACATTGGCTTCGATCTTAGGCCTGGAGAGATAAGGACATAACATTCCTAGTGCATGTTAGTGCATGTTTGACTTAGTTTATAAAAGAGTTTATCTACTTTATAAGCAGAAGTCAAGTGTTCGGCTATCAAATTTTTAAAAATTTTAGCTTATGCGAGAAGCAAATTTGAGTTTTTTGATGAAACTATAAATTGAAGCTTTTCTAAGAAGTGCTACTATTACTAATATATATTTAGTGAAATTTTTACATTTTCACTTTGTTTTTCAATAATTTACAAAATTACAAAAGAGGATTCATATTATTTTAAAATAATTTATTTATTTTGTCCCATTTTTATATTTATTTCATTTGTTTAATTTTAATTAACAAAAAATTTTATTTAATTTTATTTTTTTTCACTTAAAAACTTGTGATTTAATTTAATAAAGTTTATTATTTTATTTTTTTTCATTTATCAAAAATATATAAAAATTCTAGTAAATAGTTTTCAATATTCTACAGTACCTTTATACTAGGTTTGTCAAACACTAATTTAATTTCTCTTAACAGCACTTTTAAAAAAACTACTCAAATAGCACTTTTTACAATAGCTCCAGCTAGACCAAACAAATCCTGAAGCTTTTCCAAGAAGTGCTACTATTAATAATATGTATTTATTGAAATTTTTACATTTTCACTTTGTTTTTCAATAATTTACAAAATTACAAAAGAGGATTCATATTATTTTACAATAATTTATTTATTTTGTCCCATTTTTATATTTATTTCATTTGTTTAATTTTAATTAACAAAAAATTTTATTTAATTTTATTTTTTTCACTTAAAAACTTGTGATTTAATTTAATAAAGTTTATTATTTTATTTTTTCATTTATCAAAAATATATAAAAATTCTAGTAAATAGTTTTCAACATTCTACAGTACTTTTATACTAGGTTTGCCAAACACTAATTTAATTTCTCTTAACAGCACTTTTAAAAAAGCTCTACTCAAATATCACTTTTTACAACAGCTCCAGCTAGGCCAAATAGACCCCTAATATGGTAGTATTCTTTAACTTAATTAATGATGAGTGGCAGGATCCGGAAATTTCTCTATAGTGTAGTGTTTGAGATTTAATTTTAAAAAAAAAAAGTCAAGAGAACACACTCATGTGTTGAATTATCATTTGACTTTTTTTATGTTACTTTTGTAATTTGAGACTGTTAATCAATTCAAAAATGGTGTGTACACACATATACATTTCTTTTTGGAATGTCAATTCAGATGGTCCAGCAGTTGCAACCACCACCACTATCGATCCTACCTTTAAGATTTAATAGAATAGAAAAGTTAAATCAATTCATACATCATGTATGAAGATTGAAGGACAAGAAGATGAACATTTGCATCATATGGAAACATGCTATATTAGCTCAGCATATCAAATCCTTTTTCTTTTTATTCATAAGAGGTACAAAGAGAGAATGGGGGAATCGAACATTGGATTTAATCCCTTTTAAAGAGGGATAATAACCGTTAGGCCTAACCTTGATTAGCATATCAAATCCTTTATGTTTAAGGGAGTAACAATGAACTTATTCCATTTATAATATTCATGAAGGTTGAGTTTGATACTGTAATTAATTTGGAAAAGCATGGTTTTCGGAAAATGCAAGGCCAAGCTCACCCTAAAACAAGCAAAGATCCTGGAGAGAAGAAAAAAGGGTCTGTTCTATGCATCTTTGATGTATCAAATCATCAAGTTGTCAATTTAAAAACACCAATCATTTCAAGCTTTTGAAGATTATAACCAATTCATGCATTTGATTTCAATAATTATTTTTGTTACTCTCCTTTGTATGCACTCTGTTTTTGAAATTTCTTTGATTGTATTAACTAAGTTTTCCTTGTAGCAGACATCTTCTTTCTTTAGATTAATAAAAACACTTTTATTTATCCAAAAAAAAAATCCTGGAACTATATATGGGATTCTTCAGCCTTGCTAATTCATCTGATCATCGAAGCTGTGGGGGAAAAAGGTAGGGATGTGCTTCATGATTTCCTAAAAAAATTGGCATATGTTCAAATTTAAACAAAAAAATTTTCCATATATGACGTTTGGTTATGCTGATATTCATATTATGTAAGTAAAAAAGATTATACTGACAGATTTTTAACACCTTCATACAATATTTATACCAGCAGCAAACCGTCAGACAAATCAATTTCGAGGTTTTGCAGATCATGCATTGCAGCAAAGAGCTTGATACTTTTCTTTTCTTTTTCATCGATTCCAAGCTGTTAACCTTGATTATAGTAATTCTTTTTTATTTATAATAATACAAGATTGGAGCCTTACATTAAAAACTGCCATTCCAACCACTTGTTGCTCCTTATCGTTTTGTTTACTTGCTTCTTTAAACTAATGCTTTAGATATTATCACAGGGACTTTAAAAGGACCTGCGCAATCTACTAGTTGTGTGTTGTGTGTCAAAGAAAAGGTAAATATTCCGTTCATTATAGGATAATTCTAGGGTTGCTGATCTACTCAGCATTGCATGTCCTGCCAAACATCAGCTAACAAGTCCAAATAATACAGCTCAATATCCAAATGCTTAAGTCAATGTTTAACATTAGTTTTGGTAATATATCTAACTAAACCTCGTTTTTATAAAACCTAACCAGAAATCTAGAAAACTCCAAAGTAGACTTAAGCAATCCTAAACACAATAGGTGACACGAAATGAAAAATATACACAAAAATAACACATGTTAAAATTTAGTAAAAATTATCTATGATTTGGGATAATTATCCTTGATAAAAACTAAAAAAATATTGTGTTCAATATATCAACATGAATTTTGATGTAAAATTTTTATATTTTACATAATACATATATGAATACAAAATATATATACAAATTAACCATATATATACACACACGAACTATAAGATGTATCCGAAATCTCAACTTGACCCAAATAACCAAGGGCACACAGATACTCTTTTATAGTCTATCATCATTAGAACACATGCTAAAATTTAGTAAAAATTATCTATAATTTGAGATAATTATCCTTGATAAAAACTAAAAAAATATTGTGTTTAATATATCAACATAAATTTTGATATAAAATTTTTATATTTTACATAATATATATACGAATACAAAATATATATACAAATTAACCATATATATACACACACGAACTATAAGATGTATCCGAAATCTCAACTTGACCCAAATAACCAAGGGCACACAGATACTCTTTTATAGTCTATCATCATTAGAACTTTTATCCCAATACTAAGATAATCTATATGAATCAATATATCCCAATAGTAAGGTATTCTCTTTCATGGTCCAAGCCATTCAAAATAGTCCAAAACTAGGGCAGAAAAATGGTCCCCATACTTAACCCAAAAAAAAAAAATGGTCCCCATAAGGTGGCTGATGATGGCTCCTTAATAACCTTGGTCAACTCTGTTACCTTCGTAAATCATAATTAATTCATGCAGATTAATATTTTTCACTTGGGTGTTTAATATTTTAAGAATTTCTTAGTTCTATGTTCAAAAAGAAAAAAGGAGACCAAGTTGTGAATCTGGGTACCGCATTGGTGGGTCCGAACTCCAAAAAGAAATCCTTTTTTAGTTGTTCCTCATCCTGCCAGCCTTCAGGGCCGGCTATCACCAAACTTGCCCTATTGTACGTTTTCAGAAAGAAAAGAGAGGAGTTTTCTTTTCTTTTCTTTTGTTACACTTTGGTACAAATTTATTACTATTATTATTATTGAAAGGTCATGAATATTTTTATGGAAGTTTATTTAATGGCCTTGATTAGTTGGTACCCTAGCTTTTACATTGTATACGCATTTAAATTCATTAAATTTGGACATAACCTTTTAAAAACTAGGAGAATATGCCTTTTAATAATCGGGGTTGAGGTATTTATTCGATTGCTTCCCTTAATTTTGAATCTAATTAGTAAAAATTGAATTTTATATAATGGGTTTATTTTTGTTTCATTAACCAATTCAAAAAATTTAATTCTCAAAATTAAATTGAATTAAATCGATTAATCTGATTAATTAACCAAGTTAATAAATTACATTTAAGTTCAAATTACATTTTAACATATTTGAAACAAATTAAACAATATTATCGAACAAAATGTTCAAATACCAAAGTAATAAATTAAAAACTCTAACAACTTAAACTTAAAATGTAATCTTAATTTTAAATGTTAAATATATCTTTAAGTTTCATATATTATGAATTTTATTTTTGATATATTTTTATCAAATTTTGGTTAATTAGATTAATTAACTAAATTAATTGAAAATCAAAATTTTTTTAATATAATTTTTATTAAACAATCAAAATAATTTAGTGACCAATCACCAAATTAAATTTCGTCTAATGAATTAATTCGATTAAAACTAAAATATTAATACATTGATTTGGAAACTTCCGAGGGATAAAAGGTTAAAACAAGTGGTACTTAATTTCATGATTGAACATGTGTCTTTGAACTTTACTCAATTATTGTTATTTAAGTTGGTGGGTCATTATTCCTTGTGCAACATGTTGCTTGGCCGCACATGTATAATGTGAATATAAGAACGTTAAATTTATGTTCTCTATGCATTTAATGCTTCTAAGCTGAGAAACAAATTGAGGTCAATGATTTTTCACAGTAAAATCATTTTCATCATCTTAGATTCACAGCTTGTGAAAGGCATGGGGTAGGCGGATTGCTCAAGTTTCTTGACCAAAAATCTCCTATTCAAACAATCCTTCTGATTCATCGTCTTATGTTTCTCTGGTCAAAACGTAAAACCGAAAAAAAAAAACAAAAAGTTCCTGTCAAAAGAGTCAACACGATGGCAGGCGAATAACTTTTTATGTTTCTTCGCTTTGGTTTCTGCTGGTTTTAAAGTCTAAATTGTCTTCTGCAGAAACAACAACAACAAGGCCACCCTTTGAATCTTCATTCTGATTACTACGAACATTTTATCATCTACCATTCTCATTAATCTCTGCATTTCTCACAGACTATGATATGGAAACTAATCATGAAAACCCAGTTGCTGTTTTTCTTGCTTCATTAATCTTTCTTCTATACTCTTTTGCTCAGCTTTGCCATTCGGTTGACATAATCAGACAAGGCAAAACGATAAGGGATGGTGATGAAACGTTGGAATCTGTGAATGAGATTTTCGAACTGGGATTCTTCAGTCCTGAAAACTCCACATTAAGATTTGTCGGGATATGGTACAAGGTTGATGTGAAAGCAGTCGTATGGGTTGCAAATAGAGACAGTCCAATATCCGACAGAAGTGGAGTTTTGAGGATAGGAGACGATGGTAACTTGGTTGTTCTGGATGGAAATAACAGTTTGGTTTGGTCATCTAATGCTTCAGGTTTATCAAACAACACTGCTGCAATTCTACGGAATACAGGAAATTTTGTTCTATTAAACAATGATACTGTTGGTGATAACAGTAGAGTCCACTGGAGTAGCTTCGATCATCCAACTGATACATTTTTGCCCGGAATGAGAGTTCCAGTGAATTCTGCAATGGGAGAGTACCGTGCTTTCAGAACATGGAAATCAGCCAGCGATCCTTCACCAGGGAACTACACCTTAGGAGTTGATCCTGATGGAGGACCACAGATAGTAATATGGGATCATATGAGAAGACGGTGGAGAAGTGGGCAGTGGAATTCAGTGATTTTTACAGGCATTCCCGATATGAGAAATATTGCTAGTTTCTTATATGGCTTCAAGCTTTCTCAGGCTGATGAAAATAGGACCCAGTATTTCACCTATGATCCATCAAATCCTTCTGATTTATTGAGATTTCGAATAGGCTGGGATGGAAGAGAACAGCAGTTGAGGTGGGATGACAGTGGGAAGAACTGGACAGTTCTGCAAGCACAGCCTGACCCAAATAATAATTGTGAGCTTTATAATCACTGTGGGAATTATGCGACCTGTGACAACTTAAATTCTCCAAAGTGCAGTTGTTTAGAAGGGTTTAGACCAAAGTTTCCACATCTGTGGAGTAGAGAGAATTGGACAGGTGGCTGTGAACGGAGGCTTGAACTGCAGTGCCAGAGGACTAATGGAACTGCAGGGGGAAATGATAAACCAGATGGCTTTAAGGGATTGAAGAGCACGAAGTTACCCGATTCATCAAACTTGTTGGTGTCTGCGGGGAACTTAGATGCTTGTAGAAGAAACTGCTCGGGAAATTGTTCATGCACTGCGTATGCATTTGTTTCTGGGATTGGATGCATGATATGGACAGGAGACTTGGTTGACATTCAGTATTTGGAACAGAGTAAAAGCCTAGAGTTCTTCTATCGCCTTCATCATTCTGAATTAGGTAATCTACATTTTCTTTCTTGTTGTTATGGTCCATTAGAATTTTCACTAGCTCATTTTTGTCATTAAGTAGTCTCAAACTTTGTCCCTTCAGTTGTTTTGATTCCCAAACCTTGCCCTTTCTTGCCATATTTCTTCAGATTGCAGTTACTAGATCATAGAATTCCCATCATTTAGAAGGCTAAACGGCTTAGACCATTAACTCATTTTAACAATTATTCTGGTGCATTTGACAGCGTAAATCTGAACCAAAGTTGAATCAAATATCAGAATCTGATGTTTCCTACTAAATCTTTAAACAAAAATGGAAATAAGACATCTTGTACAAATATTTTGATATATTAACACATTTCATTTTCACTTCAACCATAGATGGTGGGAGGAAGATATCCAACCTTGCGATAATCATAATTTCTCTGGTGGGGGCATGCTTCTTGGCTGCATCTCTGTGGCTGCTATGGAGATACAAGAAGAAACTGAAAGGTGAGAATAGGTAGATTTCCTTTGGAGGCAGCTTAGAGAAAGCTGTCTAGTCTACTACTTGGTATTAATTTTTTCAGCTTTCTTTCAGGCTTGCCTGCAGTTTCATCATTGCCATGTTGCAAGGACGAGAATGTAGCAGTTTTCGATGCGTCCAAGTCCAATAGCAAAGAATTTTCAGCAGATCTTTCAGGACCATCTGATATCCTTATAGATGGGAATCAAGTTAATGGACCAGAATTACCAATTTTTAGTTTTAGCAGTGTGGCAGCCGCAACAAACAACTTTTGTGAAGGAAACAGACTTGGGCAGGGGGGTTTTGGTCCTGTATACAAGGTGACTTTCTTCAGTTACTTACAAAATTGTAAAGAGTATAATGTTATGGAATTAAAGGTAATAATAGTTACATTTTTTTTATCAACAGGGAGAGCTTCCTGGAGGTCAAGAAATAGCTGTAAAGAGGCTTTCAGGAAAGTCTGGTCAAGGCTTAGAGGAGTTCAAAACTGAGATTATCCTGATTGCCAAACTGCAGCACAGAAATCTAGTTAGACTATTGGGCTGCTGCATTCAAGGGGAAGAGAAGATGCTGATTTACGAATACATGCCCAATAAAAGTTTGGACAACTTTCTTTTTGGTATGTTTCATGTTGTTTTGGAGGAAAATGGCAAAATCTGGGTTTGTATTTTGGCTGTTTATTTGTACTGATAGTTGCTTCCTGATAAACTCTATGGCAGATGAAGCCAAGCAAGCAGTGCTAGACTGGAAAACCCGTTTCAGCATTATTGAAGGCATTGCCAGAGGACTTCTTTATCTCCATCGAGATTCAAGACTTCGAATAATCCATAGAGACTTAAAGGCCAGCAACATTTTGTTGGATGCAGAAATGAATCCAAAGATTTCAGACTTTGGCATGGCCAGAATATTTGGTGGTAACCAAAATGAAGCAAACACAGTTCGAGTAGTTGGCACATAGTAAGCACTAAGCAGTAGACGTTTATAGATAAGTTAACAGAAAGCTCAACTTTCAAACAATGTCACTGGCTTGACAGATCTAATCCTTTGTTTCCCGTCTTAAAATGCAGTGGATATATGTCTCCAGAATATGCAATGGAAGGCCTCTTTTCAGTGAAGTCAGATGTTTACAGCTTTGGGGTATTATTGTTAGAAATTGTTAGCGGCCGGAGAAACACTGGTTTTCGTTCATCCGAATACACAAGTCTTATCGCATATGTAAGTCGAAATTCCGCATTAGCAGCTAAAGCAAACTGTTTAACAAGAAATTGAGAATTTCATTTCTTATCAGAGGATGCAATACTTATATGGAATTTTATTGAACTGGTTTCAGGCATGGCATCTTTGGAATAGAGATGAAGCAATGGATCTCGTGGATCCTTCCATTCGGGATTCAAGCTCTCCAAATGAAGTGTTGAAATGCATACATATAGGCATCCTGTGTGTGCAAGATTCTGCCATGCATCGACCAACAATGGCAGCCGTGGTGCTAATGCTTGAGAGTGAAACTCCTACACTTCCACTGCCAAGACAACCCACTTATTCTTCCATAAGGAGTTCCATAGATACTGAATTATTTTCGGATGCTCAAGAAATTGTATCTTCAAATGATATCACCGTGACAATGGTAGCTGGAAGATAGATTCATTTGTTAACTTCCCTTCCATTGTTTTCATATGTCGATAAATTTATGTAGAACGTTTTATATTCTTTTACACCACTCAAATTTTCCTAAACTCGGTGTTTTCTGCTTCTCTTGTTTGAAGTATTAGAGTGTTCCCTTACCTTCCATGCGCGTTAAAAGCGAGGAAAAGGCTGCTCAGTTACAGGAGTGCACGCCAGTCGGCCTGGATGAATGGCAGAAAGCAAGGAATATACCTACTCACCAGAGTGTATATGCATTCAAACTTCAATGTGATAGAATTGTAACAAAAAATTAAAAAAGGAAAGAAATATATTCGAGGTATATTCCACGATTTTTCACTTGTTAAGTCAGAATTCAGATTGAATAGTAATGAACGTTTCTCTCTAATTTCCCCTGTTGCCAGTCTCTCATAACGTTATATTGAAGCAGAGAGAAACCCATTTAAGCCCATGCAAGGCGCATCTTTGGGCCGTTTGTTTTCTATGAATAAAAAATGAAATGAGCTTAATTTATGTTTTAATAGTGTTTTAAAGAAATAAATAATACCTGTTAAATCCATGAAAATGAGCTGCATTGGGATGCAGATTGTTATGACCCATAAGACTATCAAGTCCAAAGCTCAAATATAAAAGTTAGGCCATTAGCTAATCCAAATGCCCTTATCCAAGGTCTATCATGCTAGCCCAAGTCACAAGCCGAATAGCTGGTCCCAATGCCATCAATTAAGGCTAGTGTAAGATTTGATCTCTCACTTGCAATTTCAACTTGCAATATTATTTCATGGGTAATGCCTGATAGAGTTTTCTCTCGTCAATGACAGTAATATAATAATTATATGAACCATTTGATTAACACTTAGAATACGTTGAAAAAAAAAATCGTGGCAAATTACATCACACAAATCAAATAGAAAAGGGCAAGAACTTGGGGGGTTAAGGATCACTGAATCTACCATTCGTCCACTTTTAAGTGTCCAGAATCCTATCTCCTTCTAAAAAAGCTCTAGTCTTCTCTTTCCTATCTTCTCTATCTTTTCCTTTCTTGCTCATATTGACCGCTGTTACTACCTTGAACGTCAAAACATATGTCGGAAACACAACTCCTATGCCCTTCCTCACTATTCTGATTTTCCAGGTCTGAATTGACTCGTCTAGACAACAAGAGTCTTCAAGATCCCGCACACCGATGGTTGAGGACATCAACATAGATCATTTAAGGTTTCCATTTTCCTCTTGAAGACTAACAAAGCCATGGTCAGCTACAGAGACAGAGTTTGATTTAAAATTAGCATTCATCAAGTCCATTTTGTTGCCAGTCATCTTCAACTACTGGTTCGCTTTGATTAAATTATGCTAGAATCTTTGAATTTGGGTACTAACAAGAAACAACAAGCAAATCAAGTCATTTTGTTTTTATAATCAAAGGCTGATGCAAAATGAAAAGAATTTCCTGAAAATTGCTAGCTCTTGACTCTGTCTGCAAACAATAATATGTAGGAATACAAAATACGGACATTGCAATCAATATTTACCTTTCTGCAACAAGAAAGTTGAGGTTTTGCCAGTCTTTACATCAACTTTGAAATAAAAAGACCCTAATGAATTTCGACTTTGGTTGGTAAGGAATATAAAAATCAGTTTCAAACTAAAACTGTCTTATTAAACCCTGTTTCCGAATCAGACAATCTTGTCTTGTCCAATATGTTTTACACAGAGGAGAACAATTTTCAAACGGGCATCAACATGATGATACATAAGCCATGATATCTATCTATTATATAGAAGTTGTATATCTACTCTCCTTCACCTTCATTTACCTATTTTACCAATTTTTTGATACTGTTTACCTTTTAATTTTTTGCTCTAGTTTGTTTTTTTCTATGTAAAATGGTAATTTTGAAAGAATATTTTTTGTTGGCCTGGATTCGGGGCTTGCTGCTGTTTTATTCAATACGTTTTGATGCTTTTCTATTTTTGGGATTTCATTTCTCTTCCACGAGGCTCCATCACATCAACCTGTCTCCTGTCTCCTATGCATGCTTCTAGGTCATCACAAGTTTTTCATTTCAATCTTCCTATTTAAGAGTTTCCGAGTGTTTTGTTAGAGAACCATATGAAAATTTTTTGTTTATTTATTATCTTCTTGCAATTGTTGCTTCTCTCCATGAGTGTGAAATAAAAAAACTCTATCATTGAAAATTTTTTTTGTAAAAAAGTTTCATTTTTGCTCATTTTTCTTTGTTTTTAAAGTAGAAAGAGGAGAAATGAGCTCAACTTTGAACAAGCTGAAATCCTGAAACAGTGAAACTCAATTTACAAACTACTTGTTGATTCTATTTTTCTGGCCAGCTTGGTGCAAAAAAAGAAAAAAAAAAAACAAAAAGAAACTTGAGATCTTTGTTACGTGTGTGAATATTTTTGTACAGCTCGTGATTTTTACCATTTTTATTTGGATTTGATAAGTCAAACAGTCAAAAGTTTTTTTTTTTCTCTCTAGAAACTCGCCTCTCATTTGACATTCTGTGGGTTTATGTGTATATATTTTTGCTTTGGAAAAGTCAAAGGTTTTTTATTTTTTATATTATCGGTTTAAATAATATTTGCATGTTTGTTGATGCATCAAGTTTATATAGGTACTTGATTTAACCTGTTCCTAACTATTAATAAAATATTTTTTGGTAAAACTATTAATAAAATATTGGTATAGCAAAAAATAACTCAATTTTTTAATGTGTTCTTTATTGAATAAAGTAAATGGAAATTTTACTGGTGGCAAAATGTTCATTTGTTTCTTAGCACGTTATTTTTAGCTTTAGAAAGTAATGTGATTTTATTTGCATTAGCATTTATGTGATTGTGAATTTTGTAAAAATAGTATATTTGAGGCCTCATCCATTATATTCTTTTTTTTTTTTAAATATAGACATAGAGATGTAGTTTAATAATAAATCTCAAACTTTAGATGTTACTTGCACCGGATGTATGTGAGTTTATATTTTATAACTTTTGATGTAATTTAATCATATGTCAACTCTCATGAACATTAGTTCTTACCTGCACTAGATGCATATGATTTTATATTTTGTAGTTTTTGTTATCATTGAACAAATTATCTATGTTTCTATGTTTTGTATATTCCTATCCCTTTAAGTTCCCATGTTTTGGTGATTTTCTTATACTTATTCAAATTATGTTGGTTTTCAAACACATTTTTCATTGAATGAATCACATTTATAATTTTTTTGTTATTTTTTATTCCATTATCCGCATAACCAATATAGTTTTGTTTGTTAAATTTTTTATCCATGATAAGAAAATTTACTGTTGTAAAATAAATATTTATTTTTTAAAAAAATTAAGTGATGAGATATGATACTTTTAACATAACTGCATTGAAAGATATGATTATTTAATTTTATTAAACTTGATCCGATGGCAACGCAATTGGTTCATTCTAGTCTATCTGAAAATAGGTTGATGTATGGTGCAATTGTTCCTCTAGATAAATGTGGCTAAGGCATTTTCAAATAAAAGAATCAAACAACAAAAATTGACTTTGGTTATAAACTTTGAAATCAAAACGAGAGAAGTTGATCAAGTCAATATAAGAGACAAACTGCAAAGCCAGATCGATATATGAAATCTGACCTAAAACAGGGCAGAATTCATACAGGTCGGTAACTTGGTATAGAGAAATTTATAAATGTATTAGTAGTATATGTTATACAACAACTCAATAGTAAAAATGGATTGTACCCTAGATCTGAAAGGAAAAAGTTTAGAATGTACTAAAAGATAAATGAATCAAACTCAAATAATCTTCGAATCATGTCCAAATACTTAAACGACTAACTTGTCAATATCAAAAAGACTCGAACTCGGAAGGCACTATCAGTACATTGGTCGTTGGGTGCAGCACTGTCCAAGAACTGTCCCTTTCCAAGGTCATAAAAAGTAGATCTAGCAATTCGTGTTCATAATTCGTTTTTGTGTCATGTAAAACTGTGTCCGTGTCGTGTAAAACACGAAAATTTTGTATTAAAATTCGTATCGACACGAAAAACTCAAAATGTTATTTTTAGTTTTTACTATATTCATATATTAATTTTACTTAAATTTAACTTCGTGTTATCTCGTGTCATTTATTCGTATCGTGTTCGTATCATATAATCATATCTAGTCTGAAATTATAAGGTCTAATAAGAAGCCTATCATCCCGCGTGTGAATCCTTCGTGTTCTTTGTGAATGCGAACTGCCCATCGCAACAGCGATACCAGGGAAAGAGGAGAGCCGAAGAGAACAATTATTCTTCGTAAATATAAAAAAGACTCTTAGGTGATCTTCCTGTTTTCAGTCTTTGACCTAGTGAAACACATGTACAGGCCCAATCAGGCCCATCATTTTGGTTTTAGTTTCTTTTTTCCAGTGTCAAATTCAAAGAAGAAACCAAGACTACCGATAAAAAAAAAATCCATGCAAAGAGTCAAGCCTCATCTGCTATCAAGCAATACCAAATGTCTTCAAAATGAACATACCAACTAAACCATTTTGTTTTCAGAGAGAAAACTCCCCGAGCCAGAGCTACTGACCTTGTAAAGAATAAGAACTATGAGAAATAACCATTTTTGTAACTTCTTCTTGTTCTTCATTTTCCTAGCTATCTTCCCGACAACTTCAATTTCGGTAGACACCTTAACTGCTACTCAATCTATCATAAATAACCAAACTCTCGTCTCCCCAGGTGATGTTTTCGAGCTTGGATTCTTCACCCTGGAACCTCCAGGAGAATGGTACGTGGGGATATGGTACAAGAACATTCCTGTCAGAACCTACGTTTGGGTTGCCAACCGGGACAACCCACTTGCAAACTCGTCAGGTATTTTGAAGGTGGAGGATCGAAACCTCGTTCTTCTTGACCAAGGAGAGAATCTTGTATGGGCATCAAATATAACAAAGGGTGACAACGCTGTAATTGCACAGCTGTTGGACTCTGGAAATTTGGTTCTAAGAGAAGCAAACTCTAACGATGAGACCGATCACTACCTTTGGCAAAGCTTTGATTATCCCACAGATACGTTGTTACCAGATATGAAGCTCGGATGGGATCTCAACACAGGTTTTAACAGGTTCATAACAGCTTGGAGAACGGGAGAGAACCCTTCATCCGGAGACTTCTCGTTCAGGCTAGATTATCATGGATTTCCTGAAATATTCTTGTGGAACAAGCAAAAGAGAGAATACAGAAGCGGCCCATGGAACGGGATAAGGCTCAGCGGTGTTCCGGAAATGAAATCTCTGGATAATATCACCTTCAACTTTGTCACCAACAAAAATGAGGTATATTATTCATTTTCTATATCAAACAAGAACTTGCTTTCCAGGTTGATGGTAACTCCAACTGGGGATCTTACAAGATTAACATGGATTCCCGATACTGAACAATGGAATTCGTTTTGGTACGCACCAAAAGACCAGTGTGACCATTACCGGGCGTGCGGTCCATATGGTATATGTGATACCGATGCATCTCCACTTTGTAAGTGTCCGAAAGGTTCAGCCCAAAGAATCAGCAAGCATGGAATTTAAGGGATGGGTCTGCTGGGTGTGTTAGAAACACAGATTTAAATTGCACCAAAGACAAGTTCCTGCACTTGCCTCATATGAAGCTGCCAGAAAGTTCGACTTCATTAGTGGACAGAACCATGAATCTTAAGCAGTGTGAAGCTTTGTGCTCCAGGAACTGTTCTTGCACGGCTTATTCTAACTCGGATATTCGAAATGGAGGCACTGGTTGTGTCATTTGGACCGGTGACCTGATTGATTTGAGGCAATATGCAGACGGTGGACAAGATCTCTTTATTAGATTGGCGGCTTCTGATCTAGGTACGTTTCGAAATTCCCTTTCTTTAATAATCTCCACTGGGGATTGTTTTCATTATTATAATAAGTTAATAACTAATCATGCATAATCTGACTCGGTTGAATCGAGTCAACTAGAACAGGGGATCCCCTGTTTTAAAGTTTGAGGGCTTGAGGCTCGCATTAGTTAACCAAGCTTGGGAATGGCGGAAAGTGTTTGAGGTGAAGCTTAACTAAACCCAGATTTCTAGAAGTACAATCTCTTGAAATAAAACGAGCTTTTGAGACCACTGTTTTGAAACATCTTCGATTCTTACAAGAATAAAATGGTGATAGGGTTGTCTTTCACGATTAGTTCCGTGACGTAATTTTTTTTGGTTACAAGTTCCGTGACGTAATTACTTTTTAATCGTATATGGAAAAAAAAAAAAAAAGGCAAAATCAGCTGATAACTTCTTCGCTTAGGATTAAAAATGGGATGTGATATATTTTAAGTTTTGAATTTAAATTTAAATATTTTTATTTTTAATTATTTAATATTTTTATTGTAAAAAAAAAAATCAAAATCAACAGAGATACAACACAAGTCTTAACTCTTCTTGGACTGTTCCACAAATTGGGCCGACGTTGTTGACTTGGTAGGTTAACTCTAAGCCTACTTTCGTTTTTGGTTTGTCAAGTTAAACCTACGCAATTACAGCGTTCATAGTCTATTATAATAATTCTATGGGTCCAGTTGGAAAGGATTTCATTTTCAACTTTCCAGAGGATTAGAAAATGAATTGCAGTGAAAAGGGCAGCATCATGTCATATTCAGATGACTTTCCCATCATTTCCTAATGCCATTCCTTTTTATGTCACTCTTTAAACACAAAACTAAAGCGCATAAGTCTTAGCATGCTGGTTTACACTATACACATTAATTTTTTTCCATAGAATCGAGCCAATTAGTCTTGATACGAGAATTCTATAAGTTTAAAATTCAAATTTTAATATCTGTGTTTCTTTTATCTCTCTACTTTGACTAAAGATCTCAATTTTATAAAAAAAAAATTGAATAAATCAACTATGACTAGTCAAATTTATAATGTCTATATATGGAAATTGGAAAGTGTGTTGCATCTTGTTACTGTATAAAAAAGCTAGGCTCACAAGATTTAGGACCTAATGGCCCACTCTCTTTCCAGTAACTCCACAAGGGGTTGGACCCGTTGAAATTGAGGCCTAAATTGAGGTCCATATGGAAGAGTTAATAAGCCCTCGGCCTTAAGTTTAACCAAAAACGTTGTAATATTTAGGCCCAAATCGCCTAAGATATCGTCCTTACCAAAATGGGCTATAATTTTGATTTATCTTCTAAGTTGTGAGCGGCATAATTCTTAGAACTAAATTTCCAACCAAACATTATTTTCCAAATGAAAAACGTTCAGCCGTCGGTCAGATATCATGACAGAGGATCTTAATCTTTTGTTACGGCAGTTGAATAACAAAACATGTCTGCTACAGCCGACTTAATTAATTAGGAAAAGGTCGTAATGGCAGAGATCCATGCTTGCTTTTGTCATTGAAGTTTCTACTTACCTGCTACCAATAAGGTTGATGACCCTGATGTAATGGCCAAAAGGTGTAATGATTAAATTCTGATTTTTTTCAGGAGGTGGTGAGAACACTACTGCTCTAATTACAGGCATTACGGTGGGTACTGGGGTTTTGCTTTTCGGACTGATAGCCTTTGTCATATGGAAGAGGAAGGCAGTGGAAGGAAGAAAAAAAATAGAAAAGAAAGGTGACTGGAGTTTGTATGATGAGTGTAGGGTAGTTATATCCCTGCATTTTTTTTTCTTTTTTTTTAGGTTTTAAATTTTTGTCTTTTTATTTTTCAGGTCTTCATGAAAGAAGCCAGGATTTTCTATTGAATGAGGTGGTTATCTCAGCTAAGAAGGAATACTCGGGTGAAAGTGAACCTGATGAACTAGAATTACCGTTGTTTGATTTTGATACCATTGCAACAGCTACGGACAACTTTTCTGATGAAAATAAACTTGGACGAGGTGGTTTTGGCCGCGTATACATGGTAAATTCAATGATACAAACATACTACTGCATGCAAATTGTCACAGATGAACTCAAAAACTAACCCTGAGAATACTTGTGCTAATGCTAGGGTAGGTTGGTTAAGGGTCAAAAAATAGCTGTAAAAAGGCTCTCAAAAAACTCTGGCCAAGGTGCTGAAGAATTCAAGAATGAGGTTAGGTTAATTGCAAGGCTTCAACATAGGAATCTTGTTCGACTTCTTGGTTGCTGCATTGAGATGGATGAGAAGATGCTAGTCTATGAGTACATGGAACACAGAAGCCTTGATTCTATTTTATTCAGTTAGTCCCTCTCACAACTTAATGAACTCAATTGGGTTCTCTTTAGTTATGAAATTTGATTAAGGTAACAACTCTAAATTCATGGCATTTATAGTAGCTGAAAACTTCTTTCAGATAAAGGAAGAAGCTCCTTATTAAATTGGCAAAGGCGCTTCAACATTATTTGTGGTATTGCTCGAGGACTTCTATATCTTCATCAGGATTCCAGATTTCGGATCATCCATAGAGATCTCAAGACAAGCAACATTTTGCTTGATGGAGAAATGAACCCAAAAATTTCAGACTTTGGCATAGCTAGAATTTTTGGTGGCGATCAAACAGAGGCAAATACAAAGAAAGTGGTTGGAACCTAGTAAGTACTGTAAACTTGATTTCTCTACTTGTTTGAACCTCTAAAAACAAAAGTTCCTCATCCTAATCAGCTGTGATATGCAGTGGTTATATGTCACCTGAATATGCAATGGATGGTCGCTTCTCAGTAAAATCAGATGTTTTTAGCTTCGGTGTTCTGGTTTTGGAGGTTGTCAGTGGCAAGAAGAATAGAGGATTTTACCACTCAAACGATGAACTCAACCTTCTTGGCCATGTAAGCAGAGTATCACATCATATTTGTACTGATGCTCATACTCTTATCACTAGCAAAGCTTGTCATAAGTCAATACTGAATGGATTCATATTATTGCAGGCTTGGAGATCATGGAAAGAAGGGAAGGGATTGGAGTTAATAGATTCTGCAGCTGGTGATACCTATCATGCACATGAAGTACTAAGGTGTATACAGGTTGGTCTTTTGTGTGTGCAAGAGCGTGCAGAAGACAGGCCAACTATGTCGACCGTGGTCTTGATGCTGAATAGTGACACAGCAACAATGTCCCAACCCAAAATCCCTGGTTTTTGCCTAGGAAGAAAAACACTTGAAACTGATTCATCTACCAGTAAGCAAGATCAATCCTGCACTGTGAACCAAGTCACAGTTACAATGCTAGATGCCAGGTAGTGAAAGCTCCGACCTCATCTAGGTTGTTTGTCTATCTCAAAAAACTTTCTCATATATATTCTGTTGTGATTTTTATGGCAGCCTTTGCTGCAATTTTGTGACAGTTTTGGGTAGTTATGAATCTTTTGTGGTGTAACTTGTAAGAAACGTCTTCCATTAATGTGTTTAGGATGGTTTATTCATTGTCATTGTCACATTTAGTGGCAAACAGACACGGATCTGAGCAAGAAGTTGAAATCTAGCGAAGTTAGTGGTGTTTCACGGAACACCTGAAGAACTAATTCTATAGCGTTTCATGCTATGACAGTTTTCAAGGATGAAAAGTGTAGACATTGTCTGGCACAAAGTAAAAGTACAAAAAATCATCACTTAAGCAAGAACTTGCCATTATTCACTTAATAAAAAGCAAGAGAGTCAAGAAACAGCAAGATATGCAATATTAAGTCCAGCCAATGAACTTTATTAATGCGTGATTAGCCTTCTCGGATATTGGGATTTGAAGTGGTATCGTATGCTTTATGATTCTAATTAGGCACAAGGTTTTTTTCTATAGCTTAGCTTGAAAGGGGATAAACCATTGACCTCTTCAACTTTTAAAACATACTTGAAAGGAGGAAGTGTACCGAAAATGGCAGAAAGCAAATTCTGGAAGAGCAAATACCAGCAGGTTGTCCTGATCAAAACATAGCGGTTCAAATGCTCCAAAACTGACCAGTAACAAAGATTGCGACAAATAATAAATTTATTATAAAATTGAATTCTTTGACATTTTAAGTTCAATGACAGAAAAGCAAAAATACAGCTCTTCATGTTTCATTAATGCCCTCATAACCCAAAACAATGAAGCTTTCTTTTTCTCTAGCAATCTGTTACCTTTTCACGTCGTTAGCCTTCAGGATCCCCACTTCAGCCTTCAGGATCCCCACTTCAACAGCGGCGGATACATTAGCAGCGAACAACACCCTGAAAGATGGCCAGACCTTGGTTTCCTCTGGGCAACGGTTTGAGTTTGGTTTCTTTAGCCTTGGCAGCTCTAGTCAAAGATACCTGGGAATATGGTACAAGAACGTTAATCCTTTAACTGTGGTGTGCGTTGCCAACAGGGACAAAACCATAGCTAGCTCCTCAGGATCACTGGTGTATAACCCTTAGGGTTCACTTTCTCTTTACAATGGTACGGTTTTATCTGGTTTGCTAATGTCACCAGGGCCTTGAGCAACCCAATCTTTCAGCTTTTAGACAATGGCAATCTTGTGCTGACTGACGACGGTGGGGATTATCTATGGCAAAGTTTTGATTATATAATGGATATTTTATTGCCTGGCATTAAACTTGGTTGGAACCTTAAGACAGGTTTGAAACGAAATATGACATCGTGGCTTGCCACAGATGACCCAGCAACTGGAGAATTCACTTTCAGCCTAGACCCACCTGAGGCCCCGGAGTTGGTTCTCAGGTAGAGGGACCAGAAACAGTACCGATGGGGACCATGGGATGGGGTCAGGTTCAGTGGCAGCAATGAGCTCATGCCTAATTCTGTTTACACTCCCGAGTTCGATTCAAGCCGTGATGAGGTATACTACAGGTTTAGAGTTGCAGATAGTTCGATTCTGTTGAGGTTTGTGGTGACACCGCAAGGTTTGCTTCAAAATCTCACATGGACGAATCATAGCAGTGGGTAGGCAACAATGGTGACATTGCAAAGAGAGTTGTGACAGGCATGAGTCATGTGGGCCTTATGGGAACTGTTACAGTGGTGATACTAATTGCAGGTGTTTGAGAGGTTTTACACCTAAATCGCCGGAAAATTAGCGGCTGATAGGTTGGTCAGATGGGTGTGTGAAGAAAAGGAATTTAGATTGTCAGAATGAAGATGGCTTTCTCAAGTACGAAAGAATGAAGTTACCTGATAATTCACACTTAGTAACAAATGAAAATTTTAGTTTGAGTTTTGAGGAATGCGAGAAAAGAGTGTTTAAAGAATTGTTCTTGCATGGCTTAAACCAGAATAGATATTAATGGAAATGGGGGAGAATGTGTTATGTGGTTTGGTGATTTGGTTGACATGAAGTATTTTCCAAATGGTGGGAACAACATCTACATTCGAATGGCGCTAGCAGAGTTAGGTATGCACTGCCATTTATTTGGTACAATATAGTTATCTGAATAACACAGACATGCTCAAATGAACTTTTATTTGGTAACTTATACTCTGCTTTGATTGGCATCTCTTGGAAATTAAGCATCTAGTGGGTGTTATACATATCAATGCGTATTTGATCATATAAAACTTAGCCATATCTTTTAGTTTTTTGATGTTTCCAAACTTATAATCCACTGGTCACTGGTAAGGTAGTAACATGTGTGGTGGTAAATTCAGATTTGAAGATTGGTAGCTTTTGATAACTAGCATTTTAGATGATTGATAGGTAGCCTTAGATTCCCTAGAGCAGCTAGATCTTCAATTGGCTATCTTCCTTATGTCTGAGCACTCTTTGGCAGTCTCTGACTCGCCCCATATGCTTGATCCAATGAGAGCTGGAAACTTAGGATGAAAAATTCTTTATGTTTAGCTGTAGATGGTTTTCTTGTAAGGCCATACAAACATAGCTTTTGGACATTATAGGTTAATGAATTTAGCAGCAAAAATAGTCCCTTATCATCAAGCGACAAAATGTACAAATATAGAACAGTTATTTATTTTGGAACATTGTTGGCTGGCCAGAATCAATTGCTGACGCTAAGTGGAAGAAACGAGTGAGGGTAGCTGTTCTAACCACCATGTCAATAGTTTTAGTCATGCTTCTTGGAGTTGTTGGCTGGTGCACTTTCCTTATAAGAAAGGCAAGGAGAAGAGGTATGAAGTCAAATTTAGCTGGTTGATTGCTGATCTATTTGCTAATTTAACTAGTCATGCATGATTCATTTATTGTCCTTAAAGCATCTCCCCTAGCCACTGCCATTCTTAAGCAGTAGCAAGCAAAAATTTTTTGTTGGCAGATTTGACAGTATGTGGACCATAACAGTGAACATAAGCAAACTATATATGGCTGCCCTATATTCTAGTGCAAGAATTACGAATCAACTATTTACATGTCAAGTAGAAGTGGAATTGCAACCAAGCAGCTTTTGGAAAGTGTGGAGGATATCCACTACCTTCACATTGATAAAGTTCTTTTCCTGATAAATTTCAGCACTTCATCCTAATTGAGCTAAACTGATAAACAACTTGAACATTGTTCTAGACCATTTATCTGCATTTTCCTGAAAGTTCAGAGTAATTGGAAGAGCTTTCACTTCAATAATGGCAATGAGTAGCCCTTCCAGGACACTTACACAAAAGCATAATAGGCATGCCTTTCCTTTAATTAGCTCATTGATTCCTATGTAACAGCAGGAAGTGAAAACAGTTCACACAGACTCAATGATGCAACTTAGGAGAAAGACCCGGAACTACCTCTTTTTGAGCTGGATGTTGTTTCCGCAGCCACTAATAAATTCTCATTTGGAAGAAAGATTGGAGAGGGGGCATTTGGTCCAGTCTACAGGGTAATTCTCATTGCTTATGTTACTGGAATTTATGATTAAAGCAACCATGACAACAAGATAACAAAAATATCATATCTCTGTTGCTTGATATGTTGTGTAGGGCGTCTTACCCACTGGACAAGAAATTGCAGTAAAGAGACTTTCTCAAAATTCTGGACAAGGCCTCAAAGAATTTAAGAATGAAGTGATTCTGATTTCTAAACTTCAACATCGTAATCTTGTTAAGCTTCAGGGATGTGGCATTCAGTGAGAAGAAAGGATGCTAATCTATGAGTATCCGTGCAACCAAAGCCTGGACCAGTTCCTATTTGGTTAGTTTATCTGATACCTGAACATCTGCATTCTATAATTCTGACCACTTCACTTATTCACTTTACAGATTTATCTGTTATAAGGCAAACAAGGCTCAACAATTTATACTATTAACATTCTGGCAGAAAAAGAAAAGAAAGTTTCTGATATGGAAGAAGCGCTTTGACATTGTTATTGGGATTGCACGCTCACTTCTGTACCTACATCAAGACTCCAGGCTGAGAATTGTACGTAGAAATCTTAAAGCAAGCAATATTTTACTAGATGGTGAGATGAATCCAAAAATTTCAAATTTTGGCATAGCAAGGATTGTTGGAGAGCGAACACAAGAAATGACAGAAAGAGTAATTGGAACATAGTAAGTATTCTAATTATATGCTGATGTTCATTTCGAATGTTTAAGATGCTAAAATTCTTATCTTTGGCGGCGGTTACATGTCCCCAGAGTATGCCACGGGTGGACAGTTTTCAGTGAAATCAGATGTGTTTAGTTATGTTGTTTTGGTTTTAAAGATAGTAAGTGGCAAAAAGAATTGGGGATTTTATCACCCTGACCATAATCTAAACCTTCTTGGACATGTAAGCGTATAAATCAAACTTCCCCAATTCTTATTCTCGCTTAATAATGGATTTCTAAGGAAATGGGATGTCAACTTCAGATTTTGACAGACTTCTTTGAATATTTCAGACATGGAAACTATGGAGCGAAGGGAAACCGTTGGAACTAATGGATGAGTTGATGGGGGCACATTTTCCGTGAATGAAGTGTTAAGATGCATCCAGGTGGGTCTTTTGTGCGTGCAGAGACGAGTGGAGGACAGGCCAATAATGTCATCAGTGTTCTTGATGTTGAGCAATGAGAGTATAACTGTATCCCAGCCGAAAGAACCTGGATTCATTACAGAAATTTCTTCTGGTGGAGATACATCATCGAGTGTAAATAATCTGCAAACAGCCAGTGAGGTGACTGTAACAGTCATAGGTGGACGATAGACCTAGTCGAATGAACATCCAAATTCGATATCCTTACACATAGCAAAGAGCAGCTGTAATACCCGGCCCAGTTTTTATTTTTTAAAAAGCCCAAGGCCGAATATATGTAAGAAATAAATAAACAGGACAAAATCCCTTAGCTTTAATAGTTTACGTTTAAAGAATCTGTGGTCGACCCCACTCCCATCTAAGATCAGAATTTTCCTTTGGCGAGCCTGCACAGGAATCCTACTGGTGCTAGAGAATTTGTTAAATCAGCATGTTCCAGTCAATCCTCTCTGTTTTCGGTGTCAGCAGTACAACGAATCAATCTCTCATGCTTTGCGGGACTGTATGCATGCAAAGGGAGTCTGGGATGGTTTTACAACTGATCTTGCCCTGGTTCGAAGTGAGTCTACAGATTGGCTGCTCAATGATCTGATGGTTTTGGATACAGGGAAACGTCAACTTTTCGCAATCATGTTATGGACCATTTGGAACACGAGGAATTCTTTTCTTCATGACAAGGTTAGTAGAAGTGCTGAACAATCCCATCAGTTCATACATCATTACATTATTGAGTTCAATGCGGCAAATGCTAAGAACTCAACTTCCAGTCCCATTGCAACGTCGATCATCCGTTGGGAACCTCCGGGATTGGGTTTTTACAAGGTGAACTTTGATGGGGCAATGGATGCTGTAGCGGGAAAAGGTGGTCTAGGGGCTTTGATTGGAGACTCTAATGGATTAGTTTATGGTGCTTGTGCAATTCCTGTTCCCTGGCAAACTGATCCATTGGTTCTAGAAGCTTTAGCAGCATTCCATGCTGCTAAGTTTGCAGCTGAGTTGGGTTTTGCGAATATTGTCCTGGAGGGAGATTCCCTCACCATTATCAATCGTTTGAATTCTGCAGCTGAAGATTATTCATTGATTGGTGCGCTTATACATGATGTTAGATCAGCTGCCGCCTCATTCCGATCTTGTCAGTTCTCCCATGTTAAGAGGACTGGTAATGAGGCTGCCAATCTATTAGCCTATTATGCTTTGAATTGTTAAGAAGCTATATCTTGGGTGGAGGATCAACCAGCTATTTTAAATAATGTACTAGCTTCTGATGTATCTACTGCCCATGAATAAAATAAATTTACTTCTCTCAAAAAAAAAAAATGTTTAGGTTTAATTAAAAAAAAAACTAAAAACAGAGTTGGCGTGAAATGCATTCTGCAGCCGCCAAATGAAACTTTAGAATTTAGATAGGAGTAGATAAATAGAGAAAGAAAGGGACAAGAGAAAATAGCAATTGAAGTAAATGGCGGATGACGACAATGTTTGGCGACAATGGATGATGATGGTAAACGCCACTTCCTTGTTCAATTAGCTTTCATCTTTTGGGTTTAAGGGAAAATAGTAGAAGCTGTTGAATAAAAAAAAAGATTGGGATATTTTTGTAAGGGCTTTGTGTTAGTGTAAGAAGAAAAAGGTGAAGGTCCAGGTGAGTAAAATTTTTCTTTAAAGTTAGGAATTGAGAAAAAAAAATCAAACATTGAAAATTTGAAGAAAATTTGTATTTAAAGAAAGTACAGACATTTTTAGAGATCGTTTGAGATCATTTTTTGTTTCCTATTTTTAAAAATTTTTTTTTGTTTTATTTTATTTTGTTTTCAAATTTTAAAAACAAAAAACATTTTTGGTTAATATTGTTAACAAATATCTAAACTAATTTAGATATAATAATTTAATTCACAAAATAAAATTTTAAAAATAAATAAAATAATATATTTATTAAATAATATTCTTTACATAAATATTAAATTATATTATTTTATATTATTTAATACTAATATTAAATATTTTAATTTAATTTTATTAAAATTTAATATAATTTAAATAATTTTATAATTAAATATAATATTAAATAAAATAATTCAATTCAAATAATATTAAATAATTTTATAATATTAATTTTTATCAGATAATAATTTAGATTATTAAAATTCTAAATTTATATATTAAATAACATAGTTATTAAATCGAGATACGTATCGTGAATCAAAATTTTATTTTTAAGAATCGAGTATCGAATATTGTATCGTATAGTAAGATACGGTAAATAATTTTAAAATTAATTATAAATAATATATACACATGTAAGATAAATAAAATATAAAAAATATTATACATATTAATAGGATTAAGTAAGTATATGACAAAAATAAGAAGTATGATTTTTTTTCAAACACTTAACATATTCCTTAATAGTATATATTTTTAAATAATATTTTTATATATTTTTTAATTTTAATTTTCTAACTAAAAGTTTTTTTTTTCAATATTTCAAGATTAAATTATATAGAAAATATGTTTTTAAGTGTTTTTTAGGTTAAAAAAAATTAAAATTGCATTTTTAGCTAATTGAGTCAGATCAGATTTTTTGGGCCTGGCCCAAGTTACTATAAAGCGTATTGAAGTGAATCAGTGTATCGTACGATACATATTGATTCGCTTGTTTATCGATAGGTATGCTACTTATTTATGATAAAACCGAATCTTTGTATTGATACGTATCGAATTTATAGTGAATCGAACTGTATCGTATGATACGTATCGCATATCGTACGATTTTGATAACTATGTTAAATAATAATATGAATTAATAATTATAAATTTTATTAATAATATTATTTTATTTAATTGTAATAATATTAAATAATATATTTAACTAATTAATTTATAATAAATTATATAGTTATTAAAATATATTTTTTTAATATAAATAATATTATTTAATGCTAGGTTTTCACTTATTCAATAATATTAATTTATTTGATAGTAGTAATGATATATTTTAAATTTAATTTAAAGAATATAATATTAAATAATAATATTCTTTAGTAAAATAATAATTATTTATATTAGATAATAGTACTTTCCAATAATATTAATTATTAATATATCAAACTTATAATAAATGATATTATTTAAAATATTTATGTTTTAATTAAATAATATTTTATATTGGATTTTAATATTATTTATTTAAAATATTTTATTTTATTTTATTTTTTATTATGAAAAATATTAATATTATATTAATATATTAACACTATTCTTTTTTTTTTGGCCAATTATATTAACACTGTTCATTTACTTAAGAACAGTACCAAAAATGAAAATATGTTTTCGAAAACAATGGAAACAACAAATTTTTGGTTTCAACAATTTTGAAAATTCTTATTTTTCATTTTTGTTTTTTAAAAACGAAAATATGTTGTCAAACTTGTTTTATACTACTATTTTCAAAAAAGCTGAAAACAAAAGTAGAAAACAAGAAACAAAAGCAATACTAAATGACCCTTTAGTTTTCGTCAAATAAAATAACTCACGTTAAGTTTATAGCTTATTGAGTTGTTGTCGTTTAGTAAATACAGTATAAATTGTCAGCTTCTGTCAGATAGCGTATTTTTTCTAATTTTAAATATTTTGTAATAATAGGCTCTGAGAGATCTTAAGGCTTTGTTTTAGTTTCAATTTAGTGAATTCAGGTAAGTGACTCGATAAATTTTCGGTGTTTTGACACCTCTAAAATAAACTTCAATATAAGTTATATTTACATGCAAATGCAATGTTTTAACCCTTGATTTTTTTTAATAGGTTAAGCATGCAAACGTAAGTATATGTGATTTCTTTGTTATGAATTGCGAAAGCGGTTTTGTATTAACTTTTTGAATATGATTTTATTCAAGTATATGTATATAATTATATTTGAGAATATAATTTTTCGTACAAGATATTTTGAAAAGAAATGCTAAATATGCTTTGCATAAGATACGTTTTGGATGATAACATGATTTAGTCGTTTTGATCTTTCAAGTTCATTATAATGTAGTTATATATATTTTTATTTTGAAAATATGAAATCTACTTTGGAATGATGGACAAAATTTGCTTTGTATGAAATATATTTCAAGAAATAATAATATTGTTTTGTACATCTAGGGTAATCTGAAAATGATTTATTTTGTCTCCTAATATGGCTGTGCTCTGACCCTGCCAATGGGGGTTAAATGTTGGTCATTTCAACATGTATTTTATTAGAAGAAATTAGTTTCTAACTGAATCACTGGTTAAGACTAATGGATTTTTGTTCTGTTCTGTGCAACTATTAGTTACTTTTGATATTTTTGACCCGAGCCATTGGAGTAAATTGTGGTTTTTATTATGACTCTGACTTGTGCCACAAGGGTTAAGCGTGGCCATGACATGTTACGGGAGACCTGAAAATTATGATTTGTGAAGCTTTTGTTCAGTTTTGGTATCTGTGAAATTCTGTTTAGTTTTGAAATCTAAATATATGAATTTGAATAAATTACATGATTAAATGTGAGACTATCCAACTTCGATTTTGAATCTTTACATTAATATATTGCTCTAGTGTTTTATGACATGGTTAATCCAACTGATGGGATATCGATTGCTTACTGAGTGGTTGTACTCACTCCTTTTTCTTAACAACTTTACAAGTTTTGATGTTGATAATGTTCATGGAAATGTTGGAGAGTGACGTTTTGAACTTTAGAACATGTCTTAAAACTTATAAGGCTAGTATGAGATTGAGGAATTGAGTTTGTTTTAAGAATTTTTGTTAAGTAATAAGTATTTATTTTTGTAAATGTCTTTTTGGATCATTTGTAGCATATTGATTTCAAGTATAGAATGTTTCTTAAATAAATGAAGAAAATGTGAAGATTCAGACTTCTTAGTTTAGATATTTGAAATGATTAAATTTTAATATGATAAATGCTTTGCATGTTTGTGAGATTACATCTTACAGGTGTGCGGTATCTATTATGTCTTGAGTTCGTGGTGTGACAATCTGTTATGTCCTGAGTTCGAGGCATGACAGCAGCATAACTTGTGAGGCACGTTAAGGCTTGGATTACCATATTTATCCAATATCTTGCAATGTAGACTAGCACAATGTTAAAGTTTGAAATTAAATCCAGGTCGCCTAGTTCTCTTGAATATGCAAAAGATGGATTCCTCCTCAAGAGAATATGATGTCTTAAGCTTTCTGGTACTTGTTTGGGAGATAATCATCCTGAAGAACAATAGAGGGTTTTATCATCCAGCTGGTATATCCTAATCTCTTAGGACATGTGAGTTTCGACAAATGCTTCCTGTTGAATGTCCTTCATTTTTTGTTATTGAAATATTTTCAGAGATGCTGACAGTAAAATTAGATTGTTTTAGATGTGGAAATTGTGGACTGAAGCTAGGGGCTTGAAACTAACAAATTCTTTGATGCAAAATTCAATTTCTCTCTCAGATGGATTTGTTTCTCTGTTTTTGTCAAGAAAATGTCTTTACCATATATTTTGCACTTTTTTGTGAACTGTTGTCTTTGTTTAGTGCAAAGTTACATGGAAATGGAATAACTGTTTAAAAACAAACCATTTTGGAGCTCTAGCTCTAAATTAACTATGAAATTCTTTGCACTTTTGTCTGTTTATTAACGTTACCAAAGAAGACCACTGTTACTCTACATGTCATTATTTCGTAAGTGCAAGAAATCTCTTTGTTTACTCGTTTTTTTGACAATTACCTTGAATTAACGTAAACCTGCATTGATTACATAATGCTTTAGCGTGGCTATGCCAACAAACATTGTCACACTCCAAACCCGGGACATAACAAACGCCGCACACTTGTAAGATATAATCTCACAGACATGAAAGACATTTACCATACTAAAATTCAATCCTTTCATATATCTAAACTGAAATATACCACCAATAATCAAAAGAAATTTTACAAAACTTCAACTTATTGCTTAAAGCCAATATATAAATTTGGAATGTTCTTAAATCTCAATTTAATCATAAATTTAAAACTCTTAAAACATGCCCTAAACTCCAAAACATCACTCCCTGATATTCCCGTGAATATTATTAACATCAAAACCTATAAAATGTTAAGAAAAGGGATGAGTACAACCATTTAGTAATCAACCGATATTCCAATAGTTGGATTAAGCATGCCATAAAACATTATGCCAAAATATTAGTGTAAAGATTCAAAATCAACATCGGGTAATCTTATATTTAATTATGTAATTTATTCAAATTCATATACTCATATTTCAAAACTAAACAGAATTTCATAGATACTAAAATTGAACAAAAGTTTCACAAATCATAATTTTCAGGTCTCCCCGTAACATGCCATGGTCACGCTTAACCCTTGTGGCATAGGTTAGAATTAGAATAGAAATCACAATTAACCCTGGTGGCTCGGATCAGAGATATCAGAAGCAACTAATAGTTGCATAGAACAGAACAGAGAGCCACTATTCTTAACCAATGGTTCGGTTAGAAACTAGTTTCATTTAATAGAATACATGTCGATATGGCCAACATTTAACCCCCATTAGCAGGATTAGAGCACAACCATACTAGGAGACAAAAACAAAATATAATTTTCGATTACCCAATATACAAAGCAGTATTATATATTTCATAACATATTTAATACAAAACGAATTTCGTAAATCAATCAAAGAAAATTTCGTTAATCATTCTAAAGCAAATTTCGTATTTTCAAAATAAAAATATATGTAAGTACATTATAACAAACTTCAAAGATCAAAACGACTAAATTATGTATCATCCAAAACGTATCTTAATAAAATCATATTCAAAAAGTCAATACAAAACCACTTTTGTAATTCATAACAAGGAAATCACATATACATACACTTGCATGCTTAACCCAAATTTTAAAAAAAAAAAATTAAGGGACAAAACATTGTAATTGTACATAAATATAACTCATATCTAGGTTAATTTTAAGGGTGTCAAAACACCGAAGGGATATAAAGTCACTTACCTGAACTTGCTAAATTGAAACCAAAACAAAGCTTTAATATCGCTCGGAGACTATTATTCAAAAAAATATTTAATATTAGAAAACAGCTATCTGACAGAAGCTAACAATTTATACTGTATTCGCTAAATGACTATAACTCGATAAACTATGAATTCGGCGCGAGTTATATTATTTGACGAAAACTAAAAATATTTGTATTTTCTTTAAAATACATATCTTCCTAAATTTTCAATATCTTATTTTCTTTGAATTTCATTCTCTTAACTACACAATATAGTGATAAAAGAAAAAGAGGATTTTTTTTTCTCACCTTGATCTTCACGTCTTTCACTTGCTCTGACACTAAAAAATAAATAGCTTTAGATTTCCTTAATTTTCTTTTCTTCTTCGACTTGGCACACAGCAATCAAGCTTTTCAATCCTTTTCTTTCTTTCTTTTCGGCGCCAACACTATTTCCATGCTTCTCTACTCTTCTTTCTTTCTCTATTTATGTAATCTTTCCTTTTTTTTTTTGGCATGGTAGCAACCAAGTTCCTTTCACTTCTTTCGGCGTCGTGGAGCTTTCCTCCAAATGTTCATGCCACTTTGCTCTTCTATTTTTTTTTAACCTACACCTAGAGGTGGTAAATGGGCAGGTCGGATTGGGTTTGGGTTGGATCATTTTGGATCGGATCATTTTGGGTTAAGGAAAAATCGAATCATTGCGGGTTCGGATAAGGTCGAGTTTGGATCAGTTTGAATTCGGATCAATTTGGGTTCGGATTAATTCGTGTTCAAATTAGATCGGGTTTGGGTCGTTGACTTTTTTAGTCAATTCGGGTTGGTTGGATTTGGATTTGGGTTGATCGGATTTGGATTCTGGTCGATCGGATTTGGATTCTGGTCGATTGGACAAGTTTATTGGGTTAAGCCTTGATCATCTCGATGTGATTTATCTGGTATGAAAATCAACTGAAACCATATTTCTAAGAATTACAAAACTCATGAAAATAAAATTTTCTTCTTACATAACCTATAGTACAATTGGGATTGAAATAATCAAAATATTTAATAATCTGTATGATAGTTTTCTTTATAATATATTTACCAATATTCATAAATTAATTACATTTTTTTTCATTTTATTTTTATTATCTATAATAATTAATAATTTTATGAATCAAAGTGATTTAATAATCCCTACTAAATATCATAAATTAGTATTATATATCTCTTTAATTTATCTTAATTTTTTATAGAATAATTGGAGATATTAAGTGTAGATGATATAGCTTCTGTACTCTATTATAGATTAGCCATTAAATAATTATACATTAGGTTCAAATGAATGCAATATAAAAGTGAATATTTAAGTTTAACTAGATTAAAAAAATATATAACACTCATATTATTGAAAAAAATTATATTTTTACTATATTAAAATACTTTGATAATTAATTTTAATATTTAAATATTTATTGATAATATTAAATTTAAGTTTTAATCTTTTAAGGTTTGGGTAAATTTGGATTCGAATCAATTTGGATTTGGGTCAATTTGGATTGCGGATCAATTCGGGTTCAGATCAATTCGGGTTCGGATAAATTCGGGTTCGAGTTAATCTAAATTCCGATGAATTTGGGTTCGAATTAATTCGCGTTCAGATCCGGTCGGGTTTGGATCAATGTAAATTTGGATAAATTTGGTTTCAGATCAATTCGGATTCGGATCGGGTTGGATTTGGATTGTTAACTTTTTTAGCCAAATCGAATAAGTCGAGTTTGAATTCCGGTTAATTAGATAAATTTTTCGAGTTGAATCAATTTTTGCCACATCTCACCATAAAAGGCTAAGGGACTTATCCCTTCACTCTTCCATATATTCAGCCCTTGGGCCTTTTTAAAACTGGGCCGGGTGTTACAAACATGACGGTAAGAAAGTTAAGGGAGCTTGGAAGACATTTTTCTCTACACCTCTCTTTCTTTTCATAACGTTGGGGCCTATGATAAGGACCAATGCCGCATTGAATCTTAAGAGAAGACTGCCGAATAAAATTCAGAAGCACACTGTCAAAGTTGGAATAGTTGCACTCTAGTCTGAAATTTCCCTCTCGGGTGGTTGAGTGACTCCGAGGTCTACATTGACTTGTTAACCTGGTAAATTTGCTCTTCCTCCCTAAAATAGGTACCCAAACTAAGATTTTGTT
Organism: Heritiera littoralis; assembly: GCA_031772115.1. Taxonomy (NCBI): domain Eukaryota; kingdom Viridiplantae; phylum Streptophyta; class Magnoliopsida; order Malvales; family Malvaceae; genus Heritiera; species Heritiera littoralis. The sequence goes on along the minus strand of JAPDPK010000026.1, from coordinate 572,191 downwards.
GGAGCTAAGCTACCATATCTCTGAACTGATTCTATCTATGGCGATGCTATTTTCCATTTTTTTCATTTTCACATTTCTCTCCGCCAACTTGTCCAATGCAGTTGACATCCTATCCCCGAATCAAACTCTCAGAGACAATGGTGAAACTCTTGTCTCTGCTGCACAAAGTTTTGAGTTGGGTTTTTTCAGCCCCTGGAATTCCAGCAAACGTTACATTGGAATATGGTTTAAAAATGTTCGAGAACAAACAGTTGTTTGGGTGGCCAACAGAGACTTTCCATTAAATGATAGATATGGCATCCTCACGATAACCAACACTGGGAACGTCGTCATCCACAAAAATGGATCAAGAATCCCCATCTGGTCTTCCAGTTCATCCACAAATTCAAACAATTCTTTCTTGCAGCTTTTAGACACTGGAAATATGGTTGTTAAGGATGCTGACAGTGGGGGCTACTTCTGGCAGAGTTTTGATCATCCATGTAACACGTTGATTCCCGGCATGAAGCTTGGAATGAACCTAAGAACTAATCAGAGCTGGTTCTTGTCATCATGGAGAAGTCTACAAGATCCATCAACTGGAGATTATACAGATCAATTACAAGCTACTGGTCTTCCACAATTTGTTGTTCGCAGGGGATCAAATATAAGTTACCGAGATGGCCCGTGGGATGGTGTGCAATTTGGCAGATGTAAACTCGTGGAAAACCCTCTTTACAAACCTGTTTTTGTGTTCAATTCCACCTTTATCTACTATTCATTCGAAAAAAAGGACAACAGTATTACAAGGTTTGTATTAAACCAATCAGGCTTGCTTCAACACCTCTCATGGAACGAAAGGCGTGGAGAGTGGGTTCCCTCGCACACTGTGCAGAGAGATGAATGTGATGATTATGCAAAGTGCGGTTCCAATGGCATCTGTAATACGAACAGTGATCCTAACTGCCAGTGCCCCCGTGAGTTCATTCCAAAAATACCGCAAGATTGGGATAGGTTTGACTGGTCTGGGGGATGCACTCGGAGGATAAAATTGAACTGCAGCGAGGCCGAGGGATTTATGAAGATTTCCAGTCTGAAGTTGCCAGACGATTCACACAATTTTCTCCGAGGGACATCTATGACTCGATCGGAGTGTGAAGTTGCTTGCTTGAGGAACTGTTCCTGTATGGCTTATGCTCGAATTGAAGAGAAGTGTTTCATGTGGTTTGGAAACTTAACTGACATGACACAGTACACTAACGGTGCTCAAGATTTATACGTCAGGGTCGCTGCTTCAGAACTTGGTAAGAGATTCCATTACTTATTTTTTACTCTTGAGAAGAACAAGACGATTATGACTCTGACAATACAAGAACCGAGGTTATTCCGGTTGCATATTTTTCTTTATTTAAGCTGCTTAATTGAAGCACAATCTCAGCCTATCCTTGCAAATATCCTTGCAGCTAAGCTATAGTACACACTTTGCACCAAAGAACCAAATGAGCATAGCTTCTTGCTCGTCAGAAACATGAAATACAGGCTGAGTTTTAATGGCATCTTTGCATAATTTGGATAATTAGTTAATTGTGTAAGAAAATTTGATAACGTTCAAGGATCATATGTAGTCAGTCATCCAACAAAAGATTTTGTATTTTTAACTTGCTGTAATGCTATTCACTCCATAGAATCCATGTTCTAAATTTTGTAAGTTCTTTACCACTTATCAGAATAATTAAATCGTTCCAACATTTTTATTGGCTCCTATACTTACTTATTTTTATTGCCTGGTTGATGCTTAAAGAATCAGAAAAGAAAGTGAGACGTAAGATGGTGATTGTCATAGTCTCGGTAGTTTCATTCATACTCCTGCTGGTTTTGATCGGCTGTTACCATACTTGGAAGAGGGGCCATAAAAGGAGACAAGGTAATTTTAATACACCTGGAAATATTTCTGAAGTTCTCAATTCTCAGTGTAACTTGTAAATAACTATCATTTTTATTTGCAATCAATTGAGAGGTAACCATGCACTTTATTTTCTGTATTTTAGCTGACTATTTGCTAAATTGTTAATGTTACTGGTGCATAATCCAAATCAAGTATGTGAACTTAGTGCTGGGGAGGAAGATCTAGACCTGCCCACATGATTTTCTGTATTTTAGCTGGTTATTTGCTAAATGGTTAATGTTACTGGTGCATAATCCAAATCAAGTATGTGAACTTCGTGCTGGGAAGGAAGATCTAGACCTGCCCACATTTGATATGGTTACTATCAAAACTGCAACAAACGACTTTGCATTCACAAACAAGATTGGACAAGGTGGATTTGGTCATGTTTACAAGGTAAGAGTCCTATATACCGGAAGAATCAAAATTGAAGGTGAAAAGATTGAAATTGACTGCTCTTTATCTCTCGAAGCAATTCATAGGAAGCTACATAGGTTTTCTGGTTTTGCTAACACCAAATTATGATTAAGTGCAGGGTATACTCCCGACAGGACAAGAAATAGCTGTGAAAAGGCTGTCAAAACACTCGAGTCAAGGCCTCCTAGAGTTCAAGAATGAGGTCATCTTGATTGCAAAACTTCAGCACCGAAATCTTGTTAGGCTTTTGGGATGTTGCATTCATGGAGAGGAGAAGATGCTGATCTATGAATACATGCTTAACAGAAGTTTGGACTTCTACATTTTCAGTTAGTTTTTCTGAGACAAATTTATAATTTCTCATCACTGAATCTTCTGCTTTTGTTCTTTTTAACATGCTGAAACACCATAAAATGATACAGATGAAACAAGTGAAATGGCACTTGACTGGCAGAAACGCTTTGACATCATAGTGGGGATTGCAAGAGGACTTCTTTATCTTCATCGAGATTCACGGTTAAGAATCATTCATAGGGATCTCAAAGCCGGCAACATTCTCCTAGATAGTGATATGAATCCCAAAATATCAGATTTTGGCTTAGCAAGAATATTTGGAGGTGATCAAACTGAAGCAAATACGACCAGGGTTGTTGGTACTTAGTATGTGCAACAATAATTTCTTTGCCTCTTTCTCTATCTGTAATACCACTGCATACGCATGCATGCATTGTATTCCTGTTAATAATTATGATTTCTGTTACTTATTTTCTTCAGTGGCTATATGTCTCCCGAATATGCAATAGATGGGCTCTTTTCGGTGAAATCTGATGTCTTCAGTTTTGGAGTGTTGGTCTTAGAGATAATAAGTGGGAAAAGGAACAGAGGATTTTGTCATTCCAGCCATGATAAGAACCTGCTAGGACATGTGAGTTTGATATCTGTTCTTTTTTTGTGCAGGCCAATTCAGTTTTTCTCAAACTTAATTTTTGTTTCAAATGTTTAATCTGATTCTAAGATAAGGTTAGAAATTTTTTAGGCATGGAAATTGTGGAATGAGAACAAAGCCTTCCAGCTGGTAGATTTCCTGATGGAGAAATCAGTTACCACATCAGAAGTGATGAGATGCATCCATGTGGGTCTCCTATGTGTGCAAGAACATCCATATGATAGGCCAACAATGCCCTCAGTTCTTTTGATGTTAGATTGTGAGCAACCTTCATTGCCCCAACCTAAGCAACCTGGGTTTTACACTGGAAGATTTCGGGCTGAATCCGTTCCATCATCGCCTGACAAAATGCCACATAACACTGCAAATGAATTAACTATTACAATGTTACAGGGTAGATAGTAGGGTTATTCCCTGTGTATTTTTCTATTTTTTTGAGCATGGCATATGTAAAGTTTTATACAAAATTTCATCATTTGGCTATGTAACTTTCATTTTGATATGTGACCAACTGACCATATCGCATCGACTAGATATTTTTTAAAGTGATGCATTTTTTAGAAATTCATGTAGCCTATTCTGGTATGCTATGATAATGTTAATAATATGTTTTTTGTAGAAAGAAAAAAAGGGGATACTCAGGGGAGCACTCTCAGCTTGATTTCTCCCTGGTTTTCCCCCGAGTATCCCCTGTTTCTGTTTGCAGAAATCACTTGAATACAAATATTTTTTCAGTTGCATATGATTTTATGCTTTTATAGTTGCATCATATGAAATGCCTGACAATGCCATATGCTATTTTCTATTTCATCATGCTTGTAAATATTGATTTCTGGCCTAACCAAAAGACATTGTATTACAGTGCAAGAAGCCCTTCAACAGACACTGCAGCACATGTTCCAAGCAAATTCTGCAGAGAAAATAGCCATATCAAACTTGAGTTTATAGTTCAAGTTTCAGGCTGGTAATCTAATTTTTAATGGGGTGATTCAAGCCGATTCTGTTCCTACAACAAGCAATTGACTTTGTCTGCTGTGCTGACGACCAGTTGAATGGTAAACAATACAGATACGCCTAATCTTCAAGAAAAACTTTAATTTACATCCTAGTCAATTATTCTCTCTCTGAACCGTTAATTACCAATTTAAACAATCATTATGTTTGAGCATTTGTAGCTGTCATCATCCATGGAGGCTCATCTCATCATTTTCACTTGTTTCATCTGGCTCTCCTTCCTCTTGAAATTTGCAATTCCCATTGACACCATAGCTCCAAACCAGAACGATTTCTTACAGAGACCAATACGTCTCAACCGGAAAGATGACAGACAACTCAAATAAAGTAACTATTTCAATGCTACAGTGCAGATAGAAAGTAATGGTATTTCTGTTTCGGTCACGAGCTTTGATCAGCATGGCTTAATAGGCACCACTCTTTTTCAGAAAATTCTTAATTTGTGAATTTAATATGCTTTAAATTTTACTGTTACCTGCAAGTGTAATCGTAAAGTCCCTGGTTCAGAAGGGTTCTTACTGAGAAATGCAACGAGCATTACACACAGCATTGATGTGCATAGGCAAATGACAAAAAAAAAAAATCATGCAAAGTGTTTCTCTTATATAACAGATACAGTCAACAATCGCTATTGCTTTCTCAACAATTCATGATTCATTGATTAGATGAAAATATCTGAAAACTGTGAATCTTTTGCTTCAAGTGAAGGGGTTTTTTGGTAGCATGGCAAGGAATAGGTCTAAATCAAACTCATTTGACCATCTAGATATATAATCCTTTGAGCAAATCGTCAAATATATATATATATATACACATATATTATACAATAACCTCCAGAAAAGAGTAATGGTGCAGGATTGACTTCTATCACATATACTGATTTCTAAAGCTTTGCCTATGTCGTTTTATTGGATAAAATCATTTCAGGTCAAGAAGCAGAAATCTCATATTCTACATGGCCTCATTCTGTCTTATACTACTGCACCTTCTTACTAAGCTTCCCATTTACAGTTTCATTGACAACGTTCTTGTCCTCTGAAGGTATGAGCTAATTATCATGTGGAATCATGTGTTGATGTTTTTCTTCCTCTACAAGTTTGAGATGAGAGAGTTTAAGTGAACAAATTAATAATCTTTGACTTGCTGCAATTCCAAAAGCCTTTTTTCCCTGTCATTTCTAGAACGCGTTCTTTTACTAAAAAAAATAATTATACTTCCTGTTTGATGGCTTGTTTAGTTCTTGGAATTGGAATTTAGACTTTTATGCAACCTGTTTAATGATGTTTTTGTTTTTGTTAATAGCAGGTTGGTTATAATTGAATTCAAATTCAAAAGGCTAAGTTATGAGATAGTCTTTGAACTGAAATCTTTACAATCAACTTTTTTGTATTACATTCATTTTAGATAGTCTTTTAGCTGAAATCTTTACGGTCAACTCTTTTTTATTATATTCATTTTAGTTAGTCTTTGAGCTGAAATCTTTAGTATCAACTCTTTTGTATTATATTCATTTTAGAGTTGACAATAAACACATCAGTTGTAGTTTTACCATATGATAGTCCAACTTAAATTCAATATAGAAAGGAAATATGTTCCATGTTACTTATTAATTAGTTGGTGTTTTGCAGTAGGTAATTTGAAAGAAACAGTTACTTCCTTTTTTGTTGACTCTGAGTCCGATGGTTGCAAGCCTCTTTTCTTTTTTTCAGTTTTTCAGTTTCTGACGGATGCATCATTGCTCTCAATGTTAAGTTTGTTATAGTGGAAATGAGAAGAGGCAATATGAAACTTGTTTTTAAGGTTTTAGTTTATTGTGTTTCTCTTTTCAGTTATTGCAGAATTTGCTCTGCAGTTGACACCATAACCTCAAAGCAATCCATTTTAGATGGCCAGGAGCTTGTTTCTTCAGGAGGCAACTTCATACTTGGATTGAACCAGTCAGGGCATCGATACATGGGAATATGGTACAAGAATATTTTTCCACAAACAATTGGTTGGGTGGGAAATAGAGGAAGGCCAATAAATGATTCATATGGACAAATAACAATCAGTGCTGATGGTAATCTCATACTTCATGATGGAGCAGGAAACATCATTTGGTCCTCAAAATCAAATTCAGCAAGATCAGTAAAAGAGCCAACTGCAAAGCTTCTAAATAGTGGCAATTTAGTTCTCTTTGATGGAAGAGATTCTTATTCTGATGATTATGTATGGCAGAGTTTTGACTATCCTTCTGATACACTGTTGCCAGGCGTGAAGTTGGGTTGGGATGTAAAGACTGGTCTACATCGACAGTTGACATCTTGGAAAACTGCTGCTGATCCTTCTCCTGGCAATTTCACCTTCAGCCTTGACATTAGTGTTCTGCCCCAATTTGTTCTTCGTGATGGTTTGATCAGGAAGTACAGAAGTGGAATATGGAATGGTGTTGGTTTTAATTCCAATGTAAAGAAATCTACTAATGCCTTTTTTCCAACTTTCACCTTCAACAGCAATGAAGTAACATACATGGATCGAGGTGCAGATAACAGAATCACAATATTAGTTTTGAGCCACAATGGGTTAGCTCAACGCTTCGTATGGGATAATGAAGCTCTCAAGTGGATCATCATATATGAAGCAAGGAAAGACCACTGTGATAATTACGGAATCCGTGGACCTAATAGTATTTGTACCAGTTACGATTTGTCTAATCTATGCGAGTGTTTGACAGGCTTCATCCCTAGGTCACAGGTGGAATGGGATGCTTTCAATTGGGCTGCTGGCTGCATCAGGAAGAAACAACTAGGCTGCGGAAACAAGATGGATTCTTGAAACTGAAACTGAGGGTAAAATTGCCCGATTTGCTGCAGTTTTGGACAAATGAGAACATGAATCTTAAGGAATGTAAGGAGGAATGCTTGAAGAACTGTTCATGTACAGCTTAAGCTAACTTAAATGTCATTGAAGGAGGACAAGGCTGCTTGGTCTGGTTTGGAGACTTGTATGATATAAGGCTGCTTATCAGTGAACCTGGTGATAACAAGAAGGAAAAGCAAGATCTCCATATAAGGCTGGCTGCTATGTTAGGATCAGCAATACACAGATCATCTCCTAGAAACTTACTTTTTACCAATAATGTCTTTGTTTTGCTCAGAAAGTAACAGAAAGAAAAGAAAGCTTCTAATGTGTTTTAGGACTAAGGCTATAGGAGATGCAGATTGCAGAATATCTGAGCCCTCCTTAGCTCGTTAATACTTATCAGTACTCATACAGCATGCTTCATAACATGCCTAGAATTCACATGCAGAAAGCTGAATACACATTACTGAAAATATAGAAGTTTTTAATTAATCGGCCTAAAGCTAACGGCATTACTCTAAAATTTCAGGATACGGACCTGAATAAAACTCCTTTGGAGTTTAAGAATGCAGCTAGCGATGTTGTATTAGATTTGCCTATATCTTTAAGCACTATCCCACTTTGATATTTTTTCATGAACTACACCTTCATATATTATGTGTGTTCAATTGAAGATGGTTTTTATACTTTACATTCCTGTTTGGTGCATGTTCAAGAGTCAATTGCTGAGAAAAGCAAAAAGAAAAGGCAAACCATGGTGATTGAGATCATCTTAGTTGTTTCCGGGACCTTTGTTGTTTGCTTCATAATCAAGAAAAGAAAACAAAAAACCGAAGGTAAGACTTTGCAGCTTCTTTCAATCAAAAAAAAAAATTTCAATTTGCAATTAAAGCGAGTCCATGTAATCTGTAGAAAAGAATTAATAAAATTCGGGAAGTAATTATTGATAATTGAGTGGCGGGCATTGGAGACAACCTGAACAAAGACCTGGAGTTGCCTCAGTTTAGTTTGGATATAGTGACTGCTGCTACAGACAATTTTTGTTGTAAAAATAAGCTTGGACAAGGTGGCTTTGGCCCTGTGTATAAGGTGATCTTTCAAGTCATCTGTTTGTTTATACTATACATATCCCTGACTAACTGCAGTAAATTTCATTCATAATAATACGATATCCTAATGATACATGCAGGGTATACTAGCAGATGGTCAAGAAATAGCTGTGAAAAGGCTATCAAAAACTTCTGAACAAGGCGTCTCAGAGTTTGAAAATGAAGTTATGTTGGTAGCAAAGCTTCAGCATTGTAACCTTGTAAAAATTTTGGGTGTTTGCAATCAAGGCGAAGAAAGGATGCTGATTTATGAACACATGGCAAATAGAAGCCTGGATCAATTTATTATTGGTCAATTAATGTCTAACACTCTCTCTCTCTCTCTCTCTCTCTCTTGTTACAGATTTGCTTCAAGACTGCATGTGTTTTTATTGTTCAGATTTGAATAAGTCAATCAGTTGTTGCTATTCTTTAGGAGTAAGTTATAGTCTTTAGGAGGAAGTTAGCTATTCTTTAGGAGGAAGTTATGCAACTGTGGATTATGATGTGAGTTGTTAAGATTTTCTGTTTTTCAAGCACTATAAATGTAAAGGATGACTGATGAATGAAAGAAGAATTCCTTTGCAGCATATCGTTTTCATCTTTCTCTTTAAGCTTGTTAATTCTTTTCTTCTTTCAGTCTTGATTCTCTGTTTTTCTAAAACCAACAAATTGGTATCCGAGCCATTTTCTTAAGGGATCTGTGGAATGGAAGCTGAAGGCAATCTTTCACAAATTGCTCATCCTATCTTTGATGGAGAAAACTATCAGCTCTGGGCAGTGAAAATGGAGACCTACTTGGAGGCTTTGGATCTTTGGGAAGCTGTGGAAGAGGATTATGAAGTTCCTCCACTGCCAAACAACCCTACCATGGCCCAGATAAAAAATCACAAGGAAAGGAAGATCAGGAAGTCAAAGGCGAAAGCGTGTCTATTTGCTGCTGTCTCAACAACCATTTTCACCAGAATCATGTCTCTCAAAATAGCAAAAGAAGTTTGGTATTATCTGAAGGAAGAATATGCAGGAGATGAAAGGATACGAGGTATGCAAGTGCTAAATTTGATAAGGGAATTCGAGTTGCAAAGAATGAAAGTGTCTGAAACAATTAAAGAGTACTCAGACAGATTGCTTGGCATTGTCAACAAGGTAAGGTTACTTGGAACCGAACTTCCTGATTCTAGAATTGTTGAAAAAATTCTTGTAACAGTGCCTGAAAGATATGAAGCATCTATAACCACCTTGGAGAACACAAAGGATCTATCCAAGATCACTTTGGCAGAGCTGTCAAATGCCTTGCAAGCTCAAGAGCAACGGAGACTTATGAGGCAAGATCGTATTATTGAAGGGGCCCTGTCAGCCAAGCATCAGGAAGGTGGAAGGAACAAGAAGAAAAATTACAAGAAAAAGCAAGCGTCAAGCAGTGAAAATTCTGGAGACAACCAGAACCAAAGCAGGGGTAGAAACTCAAAGAGAGACTATCCACCTTGTAAGCACTGCGGCAAAAAAGGTCATCCACCATTCAAATGTTGGAAGAGACCAGATGCAAAGTGTAGTAACTGCAATCAGCTTGGACATGAAGCCGTGATTTGCAAAAGTAAAGTTCACAAGCAAGAAGCGGATGCCCAAGTCGTCGATCAAGATGAAGAAGACCAGTTGTTTGTGGCAACCTGCTTTTCAACCAGGAGCTCTTCAGAATGTTGGCTGATTGACAGTGGTTGTACAAACCACATGACTTATGACAGAACTCTTTACAAGGATTTGCAGCTCACTGGAATCATGAAGGTCAGAATAGGGAATGGTGACTATCTTACAACAAAAGGAAAAGGAACCATTGCAATTACAACAAGTTCAGGTACAAAGCTAATTTCAGAAGTTCTTTATGTTCCTAATATTGACCAAAAATTTATTGAGTGTGGGTCAGCTGATAGAAAAAGGATTCAAAGTATCTTTTGAAGATAGGCATTGCCTTATCTACGACACTACTGGCCAAGAGATTTTAAGAATCAAAATGAGAGGTAAAAGCTTCTCATTTGATCCAACTGAGGAGAAGCAGACAGCTTATTGCAGTAAAGTTAGTACCACGCAGATTTGGCACAAGAGACTTGGCCATTGTCATCTTCAAAGAATGCTGAAAATGAAGAAGAAGAACATGACAAGAGGTTTACCGGTACTTGCTGATCATTTGCCAAATTGTAATGCCTGTCAATTTGGTAAACAAAATAGGCTGCCATTTCCTAAATCAACTTGGAGAGCCTCTTAAAAGCTACAACTCATTCACACGGATGTGGCAGGACCTCAAAGAACGCCATCTTTACAAGGTAGCCTATACTACATTCTTTTTATTGATGATTTTACAAGAATGTGCTGGATTTTTTTCTTGAAATTCAAGACAGAAGTGGCTGGAGTATTTTGGAAGTTCAAGAAAATGGTGGAAAATCAAAATGGCTACAAGATTCAATTTCTAAGGTCTGATAACGAAAAGGAGTATACTTCAACAGAATTTAATTTATTCTGTGAAGAAGCTGGCATTGAATATTAGCTTACAGCTCCCTACACTCTGGAACAGAATGGAGTAAGCGAAAGGAAAAATAGATCTGTGATGGAGATAACCAGATGTATGTTGCATGAGAAGGAGTTGCCGAAAAAGTTTTGGGCAGAGGCAGCCAACACAGCAGTCTTTCTACAGAATCGTCTTTCCACCAAAGCTTTGGAAGATAAAACTCCATTTGAGGCCTGGTATGGATATAAACCGTCACTAAGCTTCCTTAAAGTGTTTGGTTGTGTATGTTTTGCTCATGTTCCACAGGTGAAACGTGACAAACTTGACAAGAAGGCAATTCCAGGCATCTTTGTGGGTTATAGTTCAGTTTCTAAAGCCTACAAAGTGTATCATCCACAATCAGGAAAAATGACTATCACTAGAGATGTACACTTCAATGAGGATGAGCAATGGGATTGGAAGAATCTACAAAGAACAAGTGAGCTCTCACAAGATCCAAAAATCAACTTTCCTGAAGAGCAAATAACAGACCACTGGCAAAATGAGTTGGAAGATGATCCTTCTATCAGAGGTAGAAGGCTGCTTTCAAACATCTATCAGAGATGTAATGTGGCAATATGTGAACCAACTGGTCATGAAGAAGCACTCAAAGATCCGAAATGGAAGAAAGCAATGGAGGAAGAGATGTCAATGATTCAGAAAAATAACACGTGGAAGTTGGTTGACAGGCCTGAAGACAGAAAAGTCATTGGTGTGCAATGGGTATTTAGAACAAAGCTCAATGCAGATAGCTCCATCAACAAATACAAGGCCAAGCTTGTAGTTAAAGGGTATGCATAAATTTTTGGTGTTGATTATTCTGATACTTTTGCTCCTGTGGCCAGATTAGATACAATCAGATTGTGCTTGCAGTAGCAGCACAAAAAGGCTGGGAAGTGTTCCAGTTAGATGTCAAATTAGCTTTCTTAAATGGTGTATTATAGGAAGAAATATATGTAGAGCAACCAGAAGGATTTGTGAAGCAAGATGAAGAAGATAAGGTCTACCTACTTAAAAAGGCTCTCTATGGCCTAAAACAAGCGCCAAGAGCCTGGTACAAAGCAGATAGATGAACATTTGTTAAAGCCCTTGGCTTTGTAAAAAGCTTATCAGAGTCCACTCTTTATATGAAACATAAGGGAAATGATTCTCTCATAGTGTCCCTCTATGTTGATGATCTTTTGGTGATAGGAAATAATAAAAGGCTGGTTGAGGAGTTCAAGCAAGAAATGATGTAGGTTTTTGAAATGACAGATCTTAGTCTTATGACCTATTTTCTGGAATGGAAATCAAACAGAGCAAGAATGAAGTGTTCATCTGCCAGAAGAAATATGCGAGAGAAATATTGAAGAAATTTCAGATGGAGGAGTGCAAACCAATAAACACACCAATGAATCAAAAAGAGAAGCTGAGCAAGAAAGATGATGCGGATAAAGTTAATGAAGGTTATTATAGAAGCTTGATTGGGTGCTTGATGTATCTCACTACAACAAGGCCAGATATTCTGTTTGCTGTAAGTCTCTTATCTTGATTTATGCATTGTGCTAGTGAAATACATTTAAGAGCAGCAAAAAGAATATTAAGATATGTCAAAGGTACTATTGATTATGGTGTCAAGTTTGAGAAGTGTCAAAACTTCAAGTTATGTGGATTTTCGGATAGTGACTGGGCAAGATCCATTGATGACATGAAGAGTACCTCGGGTTATTGTTTTAGCCTAGGTTCAGGAGTTTTCTCATGGAGCTCAAAGAAGCAGGAGATTGTTGCACAATCCACTACAGAGGCAGAATTTATAGCTGCAACAACAGCAGTGAATCAAGCTTTATGGTTGAAAAAGGTTTTCTATGATTTGCATATGGAGCAGAAGAATAGCACAGAGATTTTTGTTGACAAGCAAGCAGCAATTGCAATCTCAAACAATCCAGTGTTTCATGGGAAGACTAAGCATTTCAATATCAAAATCTACTTCTTAAGGGAGGTGCAGCAAAATGGAGAAGTAACTTTAGTTTATTGCAAGTCAGAAGATCAGTTGGCAGATCTGTTCACAAAGCCACTTCCAGCTAGCAAGTTCGAGTTTTTAAGGCAGAGAATTGGAGTTTGCAGTTCTTAAAGCAAGGAGGAGTGTTACAGATTTGCTTCAAGACTGCATGTGTTTTTATTGTTCAGATTTGAATAAGTCAATCAGTTGTTTCTATTCTTTAGGAGTAAGTTATAGTCTTTAGGAGGAAGTTAGCCATTCTTTAGGAGTAAGTTATGCAATCGTGGATTATGATGTGAGTTGTTAAGATTTTCTGTTTTTCAAGCACTATAAATGTAAAGGATGACTGATGAATGAAAGAAGAATTCCTTTGCAGCATATCGTTTCCATCTTTCTCTTTAAGCTTGTTAATTCTTTTCTTCTTTCAGTCTTGATTCTCTGTTTTTCTAAAACCAACATCTCTCTCTCTCTCTCTCTCTCTCTCTCTCTCTCTATATATATATATATATATATACATATATATCAACTGAAGTTTCTGTTCAAGTCTGAAAATTGTTTATACATGCCTCTCTGTGGCTGTTTTTTGTGCTGGATCTTGTATTTACTAGGAAAAAAAAAGCGCTTGACTTGAACACAATTATTGTTCAGATCCAAGCAGAAGCAAGATGCTAGATTGGAAGAGACGATTGGACATTATTGTGGGAATTACTAGAGGACTGCTTTATCTTCATCGGGATTCAAGATTGACCATCATTCATAGGGATTTGAAAGGCAACAATATATTATTAGACACTGAAATGAACCCAAAAATCTCAGACTTTGGCATGGCTAGAATCTTTGAAGGAGATCAGTCCAGAGTTAAGACCAATAGAATTGCTGGAACCTAGTAGGTTTCTTGATTGTATCTAGATGTGTCCTGCTTTTGGCTTCCATTGCATTTTCTATATTAATCTTTACTCATGGTGTGCAGTGGTTATATGTCTCCTGAATATGGGATTAATGGCCTCTTCTCTGTGAAATCCGATGTATTCAGTGAAGGAAACCGAAACAAACACGCAGTGGAATTTAAATCATTCGGCATCCACCAGAATCGATTCAGAGAGTTGCCTGATTAGGGTTTCGAGATTTTACCTAACGTTTTCTTTGATTTTCTATCGTTGGTCGAGTCACAAGCAACAACTTTTCGTTCCTGCCTCTATGGTATCCACACGAACGGATCTCACGACTCTTGAACGTCTCACGATCAGAAGCCTTAAAGAGCGTTTTTTATTTTAACCGAATTGCTAGCTTCGATTAAAAGAATATTTTGTTTTTTGTTTGAAAGAAGCTCTAAAACCACATAGAACAGGTTTCTCTTTTCTGTTTAATTGTGCGGCTCTGTTTTAGAAAACACAAAACATCCTTTTATAGGCAGTAAATTTTACCCTAAAATTTACTGTCAAACAGAACTCTAATCCTACTTAGAATAGGATTATTTATATCCTTAATCCAATTCAGAATAGGATTAATTAAGCTCCTCATTGATCCGTTCTAAGTGTGCGACCCAATAGGTTCTCAAAACAATGGCAATGACAAAATTGTCACAGGTAATGAGCGGTATCTAGCAACACATAATTGCTACCCATGTAAAGCATGTAAATGACTCGACATAACCTTACTCGTGATAGATGTTACCGTGTAGTCTAATCCTTTTATCTTTGATGTCTTGATTAGACACAAGTCATGGAATGTGTCACACTTGTATAGTCTAATCAGCGTTTCTTGATTCCTGAGTAGACTAATTAAACAAATAAAATCAATATCTCATATTGACTTATTCGAGCACGGTCATGCATTTCTTAGTCTCACTCTATCAAAGGGCCCAAGACATCACTCTTGTTATATAAGAGGGATAAATCCTATCTTGATCACTCAACATCCCTCTACATAGATCAAGGCATACCCAATTACTACCTTTATAGTCCATCCTGTTACGAATGACATCTAGCAGCATTAAAGTATGCAATTCTCTATGTTGGGATCTCTGATGATCTCAAGTCAAAGGATCACATACACCATCATCACTATGAGAATCGCTTATGACACTCATATAACAATCCATGTAGCGTTCTCATGGAGGGTCGATCTAGTACATAGTTCTCTAACATGTACCTATGTGATGACTTGATATCCTATATCCATGACAATGGTCATCAGTCAACCACATACTAGTCTTATCGTATGATTGTTATCCTTGTTCACAATAATACTTGACTAGGGATATTTTAAGAATAGTGGGTTATTACTATTCTAAGGACATTATCATATAAGATTACATTACGCAGTTATAAGACAAATATAATAATGAACTATAATAAATAAAATGTCATGATACATAAAAAAATGCCAAAGTCAATCATCTAATGAATGGTTCTAAGGGCATAATCCAACATTCAGCTATGGAGTAATGGTGTTAGAGATGTTAAGGGGCATGAATAATAGAGCTTTTCAGCATCCAGATCGCCAGCACAACCTTTTAGGACATGTAAGCACACAGTGCACCTACTTGTTAATGTTAGATCCTTTATCTTTGCATTGTGTTTCATTCTGAAATGACTGATTTCCATCAATATCTACCAGGCATGGATTCTTTGGAAAGAGGGCCTCTGGATCTTACGGATGCTAACTTGGATGGTTCCAGTTTTGAATCTGAACTGCTTAAGTTCATGCAAGTTGGTCTGTTGTGTGTACGGAAAGCCCCGGAGGACCGACCAACAATGTCAACTACTGTTTTCATGTTGAGTAATGAGGGTTTAACACTGCGTGAGCCAAAGCAGCCTGGATTCTTCATTGAGAGATGCCTCAGCTGTTACACCAAGGAAGAATACTGTAGTAATTCTACTGTAACTACAACACTGGTAGAAGCAAGATATTGGATTTGTTGTTCTGTCACTTTTTCCTCTTTACTGTCACTTTTTACTATCACCTTGATAGTACATCTTAACATTTTGATTTCTTTTCACCATTTTTGAGATTACTGTGACAAATTCATTTCTATTCTCAATAAATCTTTTGTTATACTGATATAAATCTTGCTACTCATCCTTTGTTTAAGAGCTCCAAATTTGGTAGACATAAGGGGGTAAAACATGCAGTATGAAAACAGTAAGTTCGGTCAAATTGATTGCTAAAATGTGTTGATATTTAACTTCATCCACCATTGCAGGCTAAAGCTTTCATGATGGATATCTATTAAAAGTGATACAGAATACTAAAAAGCTGAAGTGTTCATCTTCAATCTAGGTATATTCAAAATTTGAAATCAAACAAGTTTTGAAATGATGGGCTCTAGCCTTAACCTTTCAATGGTACTACATTTCTGAAATTGACTCTGGGTTATTCTCATTGCTGTAGTTGTGTACTACCCTTGTGATTAATAGATGACACCACTTTCAAACTTGGAGTAAACAAACCTAGGTACATTTCATGATAAATCTGTGATCCTTCTGGTTTCTTTAGATCCATCAAAAACTGTCATCAATCATGTTCATGGATGTCCAGTTGTTACCAGGCTAAGAATATTTCCACGTAGCCTCTTGAAAATGCTGTGTGAATTCTAAACTTGGTGATTTTAGTCTGAAAGTACAGTTGTTTATGAATCTTCCATGGAACAGAAAATATTTTTATATATATTCTTAGCTGTGAAGCAAATGGAAATCCGGGCCCTGATATCCAACCACTCCACACTCGAATTCTTTATCTTTCTTTTCTTTGGAGGATCAATTACTCATCTCTGGTCTTCAAGTTTTCTCTTTCAAACAGAATGCAAAGCACTACTTATGATAGTGAAGAAATCAATCAGAACATCTTGGACCAAACCTTCATTCCTGCTTCTACTTTTACCTATTCTATAATGGATTTATATATGATATACTGACAGTGTATAGTTTTTATACACTGTCAATGCACCAGAAGTTGACACCTCATCAATAGGCCTTTATATGCAAAGATAAATAAATTTTTTTAATTTGCCCATAAGGACCTATTGGTGAGGTGTCAACCTCTGATGCACTGACAGTGTATAAAAATTATACATTGTCAGTGCATCATATACAAACTCTTCTATAATTCTTTACCTTTAAGAAATCAAAGTCTTGGTTTTTAATAATAACAAAAAAAACAAAAGCATCAATCAAACAGAATCTTAAATGCTATAAATACTACTAAAAGGAATACTCAATGGGTATTCCTACATTAATCATTGATATATTAAATATTATTCCTGTATGGTTGATCTGTGATGTATACAAGTCAATGATCAAGAAGGTGAGAGTATTTGATAAGAGCATACCCTACGAAGAAGACCTTATGTGACAATCCTGTTTCACTTTTTTGTGATCTAAATGTCTCATGCTTTAAGACAAAAGCTTGAAAGGTATGTTTTCATCAATTCATATGAATCATGGGATCCAGAGCTGTTGAATCCACATAACTGCAATGAAAAGGAAACTGACACCATAACCTTGTCCTGTGTTGGGAAAGATCTTTCCATCAAGCTTGAACTAAAATCACTAATGATTGGAGTTTTGGTTTTGGATTTTGTCATGTTTGGTGGTGTGTCTGCATCCACTGTATGAGAAGACTGACAAATTTAAGAAAGTGGGTGTTCTTCCTCTCTGGACTTTCCTTCTCCAAATGCCAGAAACCATATGGATTAATGACAAAAGTGCCTAACAATATCTAAAAGATCATTCTTCAAAAGCTACACAGCCGTAGATGCAGCTCAAGCAAAATGAGAAGAGATATGACGTAAGCATGGCGTATCAGTTATCAAACGTCGCCATTGTTTAAAAAATAGCTGAAATTTGTCAAAGCTTGATTTCATCTAGTCAAGATTACAACATGAAAATGAGTGAACATTTGAATCTTTCAGCTATCCAAGTCCTAGCCAGTAGCTTGGATAATGTGGTCTTTAGGCATTTGATTAATCTACCTAGTCTATTCATTTTCCTTAGCTATCATTCTCCTCGATGACAAATATAAGGAGACCTTGTTTGATTTTTCTTAACTCTTTTTGAGCCATGCTGCAGTTGGATGCATCATTCATTTAATAACATCACCGTCATGGAATACAAAATAACTAAGCATAAATTCTCTGTTACACAATCACAAAAGACAACGATTCCACATGTTGTTGATTCTTAACAACCTTCGATTGGTGTGCAATGTTTAACTGTAAAATTGCGGTACTCTGCTTTAGACGAGGGGAGAAAACCAAAGAACTGGGCCCGCCATAGCCAACTACTCCGCACTAAAACAAGTTTTCTGAATCCAAGTGGTCAATTACATGCCTAGAGTCTCCGACATAACTGTTTCACACGGGGGAAAGGGTGCTAAATACTTGAAACTAAATTTGAATTGGAGTTATGGAAGATGAACAAACTTATGGGGAAATTGAAGGGCAACCTCTTGTTTCTATTTGTAGTAACTTTGTTCTTGGGAAGTTCGATTGCAGTTGATACCATAACTCCAGCACACTCTATCAATGGCAGCCACACAATAGTTTCAGCAGGCCAGAAATTCGAACTAGGCTTCTTCGATAGTGGGAATTCCAGTGTTCGATATCTAGGAATATGGTATAAGAATCTTCCGTTGACTGTTGTTTGGGTCGCGAACAGAGAAGTCCCGCTTATAAACTCTTCTGGATTGTTAACACTTGACGATGATGGAAGACTGACCATTGTCAATGAATCAGGGAGCAGAATCTGGTCTTCACACCCATCCCGGACGGCTAAAAGGCCAGTCGCGCAGCTGTTGGAAACTGGAAATTTCGTCGTGAAAGATGCAGGGGATGACAATGAAGAGAATTACATATGGCAAAGCTTTGATCATCCATCGGATACATTGTTACCGGGCATGAAACTAGGTTGGAACAAGAAAACTGGTCTGAACCGACATCTGACGTCATGGAAAAGCTCGGATGATCCTTCCCCTGGAGAATATACTTACACTGTGGATCCCCGTGGACTTCCTCAACTTGTTCTTCGTAAGGGATCCGTTGAGCAGTTCCGAAGTGGACCATGGTATGGAACACAATTCAGTGGTGTTCCCGTTTTGAAGGTAAACCCAGTTTTTACTCCAATCTTTGTCTCCAATGCCGATGAAGTGTATTATTCATATAATATAACAGCCAATATCCCATCAAGGTTTGTGTTAAGCCAATCTGGCTCGGTTCAGCACCTTTCCTGGAATGATCGCCACTCTAATTGGTACCTTATATTCACAGTTCAAGAAGATAGATGTGATAATTATGACTTGTGTGGTAGTTATGGTCTTTGCAACATTAACAAGAATCCCAACTGTGACTGCGTGAAGGGTTTTGAGCCCAAATCATCCAAAGATTGGGATGTTCTTGACTGGTCTGGTGGTTGTGTCCGAAAGGATCCTCGTATATGTCAAGAAGGAGAGGGGTTTGTGAAATTTACAGGGTTGAAACTGCCAGATTCATCTCAGTTTAGGGTGAATGTGAGTATGACAATTGAAGATTGTGAGGCAGAGTGCCTGAAAAATTGTTCTTGCGCTGCTTATGCTAAACTTGACATTAGAGGCACTGGGAATGGCTGTGTAACCTGGTTTGGAGACCTAGTTGATATTAGAGAAGTTCCTGATTATGGACAAGATCTTTATGTAAGAATGGCAGCTTCTGCACTAGGTGAGAATTCTTTAGCAAATCCCTAAAGCTCCTGAAGCAGTGGATGTCTTGGCACATTGATGTTCTTTTACTTCTTTAGTTCAATTATTTTCTAAATAAATTTCATTCTAGGTCTTTGAAAGAAATATTCTGAACTTTCACTTTATCTTTTATTGTTAGAGTCTCATGTTGATACAAGCAACAAGAAGAAGAATGTGACAATTGCAACAGGTATATCAGTAGCTTCAGCAATGATCATCTTGGCTTTGATTGGCTGGTTTTTGACTTGGAAGCAAAAGATTATTAGAGGTAACCTTTGCTTGATCCTTGGCATCACCACTGTTTTACTGTTTTGCTTAATTCATTTCTGTTGACTTGCCCTTATTTCGATTAACAGCTAACCAGCCCGAAAACCAAGTGACCAGTGGCAAAGTTGAAAGGCAGGAGGATCTTGAACAACCCTTATTTGAATTTGCCACTATTCAAGCTGCTACTAACAATTTTTCTGCAGCAAATAAGATCGGAGAAGGTGGATTTGGACCAGTATACAGGGTAGAAATCAATATGCAGATTGTTCTGGGAGGCATCATTTATTTTAGACTATTTCTTCTTCTCTTCTTTCCATTACTGTTTTAAAATAATCTTTGACATGATTCATAGGGTGAGCTACAGTCTGGACAAGAAGTAGCTGTGAAGAGACTTGCAGAGAATTCTGGACAGGGCCTTCAAGAGTTCAAAAATGAGGTCATTTTGATCTCCAAACTTCAACATAGAAATCTGGTGAAGCTTCTAGGTTGTTGCATTGAAAGGGAAGAGAGAACATTAATCTATGAGTACATGCCAAATAGAAGTTTGGACTCCTTAATCTTTGGTATCCCAACTTTCTATTCATTTCTCTGATATTATAAATTTACCTTCACAATATGCTTCAGATTCAAGTTATATAGCCATCAGTGCTGAGTCCTTTTGGTTTCTGCATTGGATCTTGATGTACAATGGCTGCAGATGAAACAAAAAGGGCTTCACTTGACTGGAGAAGGAGACATGACATCATTGTTGGAATAGCTCGAGGGCTTCTTTATCTTCACAGAGATTCAAGACTGAGAATCATCCATAGGGACCTCAAGGCCAGTAATGTTCTCTTAGACACCGACATGAATCCCAAAATTTCAGACTTCGGCATGGCAAGAACATTCCGTGGAGATCAAACTGCAGCAAACACAAAGAGGGTAGTGGGAACCTAGTAAGTATGAGAGTCTACCTGCATCAAAGCGTTTAAAGTTTGAATTTTAGAGCTAAAAATGAAACCATTGTCTTTGGTAATGGATGCAGTGGTTATATGCCTCCAGAGTATGTAATAGATGGACACTTTTCAATGAAATCAGATGTCTTCAGCTATGGTGTCATATTGCTGGAGATGGTGAGTGGAAAGAAGAACCGGGGATTTTTTCATCCTGACCACAAACTCAACCTTCTGGGGCATGTAAGTATACGAAACCCAATCAAATATTATCTGTTCATTTTCAGCGGAAACACCCTAATCCAACAAGGATATGTTTCATATAGGCCTGGAAATTGTGGAATGAGGGGAAGGCCTTGGAACTAATGGATGAATTGATGGAACAAGAGTTTCCTGAACATGAAGCACTAAGATGCATACAGGTGGGGCTCCTTTGCGTCCAGCAGAGGCCAGAAGACAGGCCAGTGATGCAAACTGTGCTGTTGATGCTGGACAGCGAGAGCATGTCATTGCCTCAACCTGGAAGGCCTGGGTTTTACGCAGAAAGGTGTCTTTCAGAGACAGATTCATCATCTCTTGGTAACCTAATCTCCAATGAGATGACTGTTACCTTGATAGAGGGTCGTTAGAATCCAGTCTGCTGACATTTTAGTTCTGTACCATCAATGAGAAACCTTATCAGTATATTCTCATGTCAACGGATGCCTAATTTTAACCGTCAACGGATGCTTTAGAATGGTGTTTTTGAGCCTATATTATTGGACAAAATCAAATTGGGTTCACTTAAGGTCGAGCAAGCCCATTTTAATACCAAACTTCAGTTCAAGCTCGGAATCCAAGCTTGACCTTTTAATTGGCCCAAGAATTGGTAACAAACCCAGTTGAATCCAAAGTTAGGGCTCTAGCCCCACGCCTACACCGGCGGACTGCCCCCAATAATACCTCTGTAATCCAAGAAATTTGCTTTGGCCCAACGTAGAAAAGTCTCTTTTATCTTTTTTTTTTTGAGTCGAAGGCACAAAGTACTTGATATCTTAGGCCCAACCCACCGACAATTGTTATCGCTGCCCTACTTCCGTGATCTTTCTGTCAGCTTTTCATATCCGCGAAGCATCTGGTGAATTTCATAATCTTAAACACCAATCGATAGATTACACGACCGAGAATGATACAAGAGTGATAAAAATTAAATTTTGATAAATATTCATATCAAAATGATAAACAAAAAAAAAAATTATATTTGATGTATTAAAACGAACTTTAACACGAAATTTTCATATTTTATATAATATAAACACAGTTTTAAATAATATGAACATAAATATTCTGTGCCAATTACCAAGTCTATCACCAATATCTACCGTCTGAATTCCGAAAACTAAGTTCACCTAACGTGACGGGAACTGACTTAGAAAAACTCCACCCAAAACACATGTTCTTGAGTTGACTTCTTGGTTCTAACTGCAAAATTCACATGGAAATAGTAAGGATCAAGAATGTGTTTCATGATAGTGTCAAAAAAAGAAAAAAAGAAAGTGTTTCATGATAGTAATGCTCTAGATGACCTTGCGTCTATTTAAATTCATTAGTATTGATGGCCAGACTTTATCCAATAAATGAATTCTCTCGCAAGCAGCAGCTTCTCCAGCAAATACTGCTTTCCCATGAATCCTGTGAAATGGTCCGTGAAAGCACTGTTCCTTTGCGGGCTTTTTCACTGGTCCTTCTCTTTAGATGCCATAACACCACAACACTCCATCAAAGATGGTGATGTTGTGATCTCTAGCGGAAAGATATTCGCCCTTGGGTTCTTCAACCCTGGCAATACCAAATATCGCTATGTTGGGATTTGGTATTACCAAATTCCGGACAATAAAGTTGTGTGGGTTGCCAACCGAGAAGATCCTATCAATGATACCTTTGGAATCCTCTCAATTAGCAGTGAAGGACACCTCGTCCTCTATCAGAAAAACCAAACTATACCTATATGGTCTACCAATGCTTCTGTTACGCACTCAAAGAATTCTGTTGCTCAACTCTTGGATTCAAGAAATCTTGTTTTAGTCCAAAATGGCACTACATTTTGGCAAAGTTTTGATTATCCTACTAACATTTTACTTCCATCTATGAAAATTGGATTGAATCTTAATACTGGTTTAGATCGATTTCTGAGGCCTTGGAAGTCTCCAAATGACCCTGGGATTGGAAACTATACATACAGGATAGATCCCACTGGGTTCCCTCAATTGTGTTTGTACAAGGGTTCAGTTAAATTTTGACGAGGTGGTTCATGGACGGGACAAAGATGAGTTGGAGTACCCAGAATGACACGCTGTCATTTTTTCAAAACTAGTTTTGTGTACAATAATGAAGAAATTTTTGCCATGGTTAGGCAAAAGAACGAGAATGCCTCTATAATATCAATATTGGTTGCAAATGAGGTGGGATTGATGATAGAATTTACATGGAATCCTAAAGACCAACGTTGGGTTGCAATTTGGTCTGCCCCAAAGAAGGAATGCAATTATTACGGGCACTGCAGGCCAAATGGTAACTGTGACCAAACTCAAGTAAACAAGCTTCAGTGTTCTTGCTTACTCGGATTCGAACCCAAGTCACCCGAAGCTTGGTCCCTGAGAGATTGGTCAGCTGGTTGTGCACAAAAGCCTAACGTGTCTATCTGTCAGCATGGAGAAGGGTTTGTGAAGTGGCACGTGTGAAGTTGCCTGATACTACTGTGGCAAATGTAGATATGAGTTTGGGATTGAAGCAGTGCAAATATAAGTGTTTGAGGAATTGCTCTTGCATGGCTTATGCGAGTGCATTTTCTGAGCTTAATAAAGGGACCGGATGCCTGACCTGGTACAGGGATCTGGTGGATATAAAGACCTTTAGGGATGCAGGACAAGACTTTTACGTACGAGTTGATGCAGTTGACTTAGGTATTATCTATCACTTGTGCAGTTCTCTGTTTGCAACAAAAAATTCTATTCTCTTCCTTAGAGTTTCTCAAAGTTAAAAGCGGTTGGCTCATGTTGAGACACTTTCTCTCGTGTCCAAAATTTCCTAAGCACTTGATTTATATATGATTTACTAATAATTATTAAAGCAACAAGGATCATAATTGACTCAGTAATCACTTATGATTTAGGCTGATTTTTAGTATTAGAAATCCCTAGCTAGCTTAACCTTTAGTCTCCTCATCCATACATGACACAATCCTTCTAACCATGAAGTGAACATGCATTATGATGGACTTGAAAATGAACTTGATGTCTCTCATAAAGCATTCAACAAAAGGTCCAAAGCTCACACATTTTATGTTTATGAGCCCTTAGCTTCATTGTAAGAGTTGAGCTCTTTCTTGGATTAATGAATTCTCAATCTCCTTTTTACTAGGTTTGAGGATAAAAAAAACTAAACAAACAATTTTGAATTTTAGAGTATGCCTTTGTGCCATATAACTCTCTACTTGACTTGATAAATGGTTTCTGATATCTACAATATTGATTTGCGTATATATGCTCTATCTGTTAGCTAGATACAAGAAGAATGGTATGCTTAGCAAGAAGCAAATAAAGGCAATTTTAGCATTTTCTATTGCTATGATGCTTCTCATGGTTGCCTTCGCATTTCTTTTGGTGAGGCGCATAAGAACAGGTAATCGAATTTTTTTGTTTGGAACTTGTTTTATGTAGCATTTTCCAACTGAATATTTCACAGCATCAAGCCATTATGTTCTTCGCAGCTAATTCTTTTCTTCTAATTTTTTTTTCACATCTTAATTTTCACAAAAGATTATTGAGCAACCATGTTGTTTAGAAATTTGAAAACTTCACAGACCAAGCATTGATATATTGGTTCTTGATACTAGGAAGAAAAAAAAAAGACCTCCTCTTAGCTTCACATCAAGCCCAACACTCTTCGAGGACCCTTTGAACGATAGAAATGCGGAGTTGCCATTATTTAATTTGGCAACTATTATTGCGGCCACAAATAATTTCTCTTCTGATAATAGACTTGGACAAGGTGGCTTTGGTCCTGTTTATAAGGTACTTTGGCTTGCATTTACACCTTTATAATGCTTCAATCTATGACATTTTGTAACTTTTAGTTTTAGGGAAAACAGTTGATGAACTAAGAAAAGTTTATTGAAATGAAATAATCGTGTATTATTCCAGGGTACATTAAATGGAAAGGAAATAGCGATTAAAAGGCTATCAAAGTCCTCTGGACAAGGAATATAAGAGTTTAAGAATGAAGTTACATTGATTGCTAAACTTCAACACCGGAATCTTGTAAGGATTTTCGGTTGTTGCATTGAAAAAGAAGAGAATATGCTGATTTATGAATACTTGCCAAATAAGAGCCTGGATTCTTTTATTTTCGGTATGTCTCCTTTTCTTTTCTTTTTTTTTTCCTTTTGTAATGAAATCATGTAGGATCTGATGAAATATACAACTTTGAACCTAGATGAACGAAAAAGATCACTCTTAGCTTGGGGAATGCGATTTGAAATTCTTTGTGGAATTGCTCGAGGAATTTTATACCTTCATCAAGACTCAAGATTGAGAATCATCCATAGAGACCTCAAAGCCAATAATATTTTGCTTGACGCTAACATGAACTCAAAAATTTCAGATTTTGGTATGGCTAGAATATTTGGAGGAGATCAAGTTGAATCAAATACAAAGCGTGTAGTTGGAACATAGTAAGTGCATAACTTATAGTATTTTCTTCGATTATGGTGTGATTGCGCTGTTATTGAAATGCATTAAGAGATTACCCTAGTTGCATTGTTCATTTATATATTCTTTTGCAGTGGCTATATGTCACCAGAATATGCAATGCATGGGCACTTTTCTATCAAATCTGATATATATAGCTTTGGAGTATTGCTACTAGAAATTATTACTGGTAGAAGAAATAGTAGATATTACCTCGAAAGTCCTACTTTAAATTTGATTGGGCATGTTGTTAGCTTTAAATTGACATATATATTTTGAAATAACAAAAACTTAAGTAAGTTTTAATGTTTTAATTCATATTGTAAATTTGCCTTATCACACATGATTTTCTCAATCCATTTTCAAGTGATCATATCAAACATTAAGACTATGATTTAATGATGCATCCTTATTGGTCTTAATACTTTATAAATGTTTTGAATATTTTAGAAAATCACTTGATTAATTTTTGGACCATGTTTTCATTAGAGAAAGTCAAGAAAAACTCTCACAAAAATGTCAAAATGTTTTGGGTTGAATTAGGATCAAAGGCCATATCATTTCTAACTCAAAATGGTGCAGGAAAAGCTTTCTGGAGGCATGGGATCGATCCCTTCAAAGCAGAATGATCCTCAAGCCCAGAATAAGCAATCTGGAAGCTTAGGATCGATCCCCTATGGAAAGGGATCGATCCCTTTGCCCGAAAATAGCCTGTAACGGCTAGTTTTTGTGAGACAACGGTCATATTCAAGTTTTGGCTCCATCCAACGGCTAGAATACATCCAAGGGACTATAAATAGAGGCTTAGAAGCTAAAGAAAGAAGAGGAACTGCTCAGAAATTCTATTCATCATCTTCTTCATTTTCTTCAAGCCTCAACAATAAATCAAGAGCTACAAAGTCTTCATCTTCCATCATTCTCATATTCTTTGTATAGAATAGCACAAATCTTGTATAGGCTTTTTCCTTGTGCTTAAACATTGTAATCACTTGCCTATCTAGAGGCCTTTCTTTGATTACACAATTTGTAAACACAATCATTCCTTGTAAAAGGGGAGGTTTCTCTTTAGCCTTAGAAAAAGAGGGAGGTTTCTCTTAAGCCTAAGAAAAAGAGGGAGGTTTCTCTTAAGCCTAGAAAAAGAGGGAGTGTAACAAATTCAAGGATAGTGAATTTGGGAAAATCCTTGGGAGCGTCTCAAGGTAGAGGACGTAGGCAAGGTTGCCGAACCTCTATAAATCACTTGCGTAAATTTCTCTATCCTTACTCTCTTTACTTATTTGCAATTATATTTGTATTTATTGTATTGAATCTATATTGTATAATTGTCTAGCTTAGAGAACTTAGAAAATATCAATATAGGCTAGAGAATTTAAAGGAACCGAAAAACGAACTTAAGGTTAGCGAAAAACCAATTCACCCCCCCTCGGTATAGCCTATAGAGCCAACAATTGGTATCAGAGTTTGGGCTCGAGATTGATTTAAACTAACCTCTATCGAGCAAAACGATCATAAATGGCTCTAGGTGATGATTTTGAGACTAGCTCACAAACTTTAGAAGAATATTCATTTGATGAGCTTCAAGATGCATTTAATGAGCTAAGTGATGAATATAAATCATTGCATGCAAAATATAACAAAAAGTTAAATAAATTTAGAAAAGAGAATGAAATTTTGATGAATACTAATGTTGAGTTGGAGGAAAAAATAAAAGATCTAGGCTCAAAGAATGATGAACTCACCAAGGTGAAATTAGAGCTAGAAAAGAAATTAGAAGACATTAAAGATAAATTGACAAATCCTAGCTCTTTGACTATTGAGGATGAAAAGGAGAAACCTAGCTCTAGTGAATGCAATGACCATTCTTATGATGATTTACGAAATGCTTTTGATGAGCTAGCCAGTGAATTTGAATGCATGAATTCAAAGTACAAGAAAATGATTACAAAACTAGAAATGGAAAATGATGAGTTATTGAATGCCAAGCTTGATTTTGAAAAGAAATTAAAAGAAGCAAATCTAGAAATTGATGAAGTAAATAAAAAGAACTTAAATTTGCATAATTCATTTTCTAGACTCTATATGGGTCAACAAAAGCTAGATCACATGTTAGAGACCCAAAGAGCTTTCTTTGACAAAGATGGGTTAGGATATAATGCAATACAAAAAGAAACTCATCTAAAGAATTTTCTTGTGAGCAAAAATACTATGCATGATTTATCTCTTACATGCTCACTATGCAATAGAATAGGACACTCTTCACAAGCATGCACATATAGAAAAACCACATTTAGAGGAAGAGTAGTTAGAAAAATGTGGGTGCCAAAGCATGCAATAAATAATGATGAATTGTGCTTGAAGTGGATCCCAAAAGGATCAAACATTGTTTGCACTAACTCTCATGGACCCAAGAAAATTTGGGTACCAAATAGCATGTTTGAACTTGTCTGTTGTAGGAGTGTTAGAGCATGGGAATACAATGGAACAATGGAGTTCAAATGATCTACACACCCCCCATGGAGATTGCTTATGCCAATGAGAAAAAGGAAGAGCTTGGAAATCCATCCTTAACAAGGTGACAACAATTTCTCAAATAATGGCTAATTGTGGATCCAACACATCAAGGCAAAGCACTCTCAAGCAAAGGAGTTTTGTAAGCTTAATTCCTTGCTCTTTAAACTTTTTATTTGATTAGTTGTGCTTTGATGAGAAAAAGTGTTAATGATTCTTGGTGCATTATGAGTTGAATGAATAAAGAAGAGGCATGTTGAATGATTGTTGATTGGTTGATGGATGGTTCTTGAGGCATTGGATTATTGGATGAAAAACATGTTTAGTAATTTTGAAATGATTATTGGATTTCTGCATTTTGAGCAAGTTTCCTATGTGTTGATAATGTATTTACTTTTCTCAAAATACCAAATATGTCATATATGCAAAATGTCATGTCATGAGTAATAATGAAGAACTTGTATGTTGGAGATCATGGCATGTTGTTCACAAGATGTATGATTTGATGATATATGTGCTTAAAACCTATGTGAACAAGTTTGTTTTGACATATTTGTGGTTTCCAATGCTTGAGTTTTGTCAAAATATGCTTAACTCTCAAAATTACATCCTTTGAGGCCAAAAATGCATTTTATTGTGTAAATTCTTCCAAAATTGCAAAATCTTTTGTAAAATGGATTTTCATTCATGTTTTTCATTCATACAAGTCCAAAATCATATTTTACAAATGTTTAAACTCTTACTTGGACTTAAAATACTCAAAAACGAAGTTTTGGTATCTCAAAGGTTGGATTTTCTGTCAAAAACTGCAGAAACAGGATGAGGGATCGATCCCTCAATAAGCAGGATCGATCTCCCTTGAGCAGAATGTAGGAAATTTGCATTCTGGAGTTAAGGGATCGATCCCCCTCCTATAGGGATCGATCCCCCCAGGCCAAAAGGGCTTTTCTGCATGTTTTCAACCGAAATTGAGAAGAACTTTTCATTGTTTTGATACTTTATCTCTTCTTAACTTAAAATTCATTGTTTTAACTTCTTTTTGATGATCTTTAATATATGAAAACTCATTTTTCATTAATATAATGCCTCAACTTCATCAATTAATATCATTTCCAACGAATGGTATCACTTTCAACAATTAATATCATTTTTCTTGAGCTTACAAGTACAAAATCATTTTTCTTGTTGAAAACATTCATGAATCTTGAAATAATCTTGAAATATATTTTCAATGAATGCTTAAACTTAATTTTGAGATTTATTTTAATGATTTATGGATATATTTGAGAATTTGATGAACTTGTCCTTAATGAATATTCTTCATTCCTTTTTTTGTTCATCTTAGTCAAGCATGCTTATAGGATTATGTCTCTTAGCTTGACTTATCTATTTCACACTGGGTTTCATCATAAGTATACATCTAGTGGAAGAATAATTAAAACTTGACCTTAAGGATTGATGTCAAATATAAATTCAACAATTGGTATAAGGTCATAATTTTCCTTGGCCTATAATTTGTGATGATAAATGGATCTTAAATGTTATAATGCATGAAACTTTATCATCCATGAACTTATATTTTTATGGCCAAATTATTAAAGAACTTGGGCTTTAATGACAACACCAACATTCAAAGATAAATGCAAACTTGAACATATGGATTTTGATTAATATCCATGCATTTATTATTTGAATCTTTCCTTGCTCATAATTGGTTAAGATCTTGAATGGAAAATTGAGTATAGGATTCTTTAGTTTCACGGAAGAAAATGTGTTTGCTTGAATATCTTGACTTTTTGAATCTTTCATGTGGTATAATTTTGTGAATATGAATATGGATTAATACTTTATAGTATGCTAATGTTTAATTAATCCATATGCATATTTGATGGTGTGTGATTGTGTTTTGCATTTTTAGAATGATTATTTTCTTGACATGAACACACTACACATAAATATTGGATTCATGCAAAATGACTAAGTCAACCATTAGTAACAATTGGTATTTAGACTGAAATAACAATTAGTATCATTGGCAACCATATTTTCAATAATTGGTAAGCCAAATCTAAATTACCAATTGGTATGAGCTTTAAATTGACAATTCTTCTCATGCTCTTTAGTTTGAAATGACAAATAAAGAAGAATTCTCTTAGGATATTTTTGTATGAAACTCTTGTGTACTAGAATTTGAAATTAATTGCTATATGTTTTGATTCTATGTACACTCTTGCTTGAACATGATTTATGAGCTCATGATATGTCATTTAATTTTAGCTCATAATCATGATGTCTTGCCATGCACCTTAGTTGGACTTAAGAGAACAATTGATGTACTTAGGTGCTTAATAGGATTGAAATGAGCAAGTCATAGACCTTAGTAGATATTTATACACAACTTGCTTCATTAATTACCAATTGTGAACTTCTTGCAAAATTATTTATAAACAATTGGTATAGGATCATAAGTCATGTTCTTTGCATGAATATTTCATACTCTTTATGAACAATTGACTTATTTATTTGTGCTATGAGTCCCATGTACTAACATGTTTCTTGTTGGATGGAGCATATTTTTATCTCTTCTCACATAGCCATGATTTTAGGGGGAGCATATTTTTTATTATTTTTTCCTTCTTTTTCTATGACAAAAAGGGGGAGAGATAGATATTAAAAGGGAGAGATATTAAGGGGAAGAGATAATGGGGGAGAAATAGTTTGAAAATTCATTTTCAAAACCCATGCTTATATTAAGAGGGAGCTTTATAAAATCCTGCTTTATTTGAGGGGGAGTATTTTATCAAAAAATTTTCAAAGCAAATTTACACTAAGTTTTGTCATATCAAAAAAGGGGAGATTGTTAGCTTTAAATTGACATATATATTTTGAAATGACAAAAACTTAAGTAAGCTTTAATGTTTTAATTCATATTGTAAATTTGCCTTATCACACATGATTTTCTCAATCCATTTTCAAGTGATCATATCAAACATTAAGACCATGATTTAATGATGCATCCTTATTGGTCTTAATACTTTATAAATGTTTTGAATATTTTAGAAAATCACTTGATTAATTTTTGGACCATGTTTTCATTAGAGAAAGTCAAGAAAACTCCCACAAAAATGTCAAAATGTTTTGGGTTGAATTAGGATCAAAGGCCATATCATTTCTAACCCAAAATGGTGCAGGAAAAGCTTTCTGGAGGGAAGGGATCGATCCCCTAAGGGAAGGGATCGATCCCTTCAAAGCAGAATGATCCTCAAGCCCAGAATAAGCAATCTGGAAGCTTAGGATCGATCCCCTATGGAAAGGGATCGATCCCTTTGCCCGAAAATAGCCTGTAACGGCTAGTTTTTGTGAGACAACGGTCATATTCAAGTTTTGGCTCCATCCAACGGCTAGAATACATCCAAGGGACTATAAATAGAGGCTTAGAAGCTAAAGAAAGAAGAGGAACTGCTCAGAAATTCTATTCATCATCTTCTTCATTTTCCTCAAGCCTCAACAACAAATCAAGAGCTACAAAGTCTTCATCTTCCATCATTCTCATATTCTTTGTATAGAATAGCACAAATCTTGTATAGGCTTTTTCCTTGTGCTTAAACATTGTAATCACTTGCCTATCTAGAGGCCCTTCTTTGATTACACAATTTGTAAACACAATCATTCCTTGTAAAATGGGAGGTTTCTCTTTAGCCTTAGAAAAAGATGGAGGTTTCTCTTAAGCCTAAGAAAAAGAGGGAGGTTTCTCTTGAGCCTAGAAAAAGAGAGAGGTTTCTCTTTAGCCTAGAAAAAGAGGGAGTGTAACAAATTCAAGGATAGTGAATTTGGGAAAATCCTTGGGAGCGTCTCAAGGAAGAGGACGTAGGCAAGGTTGCCGAACCTCTATAAATCACTTGCGTAAATTTCTCTATCCTTACTCTCTTTACTTATTTGCAATTATATTTGTATTTATTGTATGAGTTTGTATATGATGCACTGACAGTGTATAGTTTCTATACACTGTCAATGCATCAGAGGTTGACACCTCATCAATAGGCCCTTATGGGCAAATTAAAAAAATTTATTTCTATTTGCATATAAGGGCCTATTGATGAGGTGTCAACCTCTGGTGAATTGACAGTGTATAGAAACTATACACTGTCAGTGCATCATATATAAATCCTTATTGTATTGAATCTATATTGTATAATTGCTTAGCTCAGAGAACTTAGAAAATATCAATATAGGCTAGAGAATTTAGAGGAACTGAAAAACGAACTTAAGGTTAGCGAAAAACCGATTCACCCCCTCTCTCGGTATAGCCTATAGAGCCAACACATGTAAGTAATTCAATTTTAAATACAATTTTCTTTTAAAAAAAAAACTTCACATTATGTTTTTAAGATTCGAGTTGTTTTTAGGTTTGGGAATTATGGAGAAACAACAAAGCAATGGAGATAATTGATTCATCATTAGAAGGTTCATGTCCTGTTGATGAAGTTTTTAGATGCATTAAGATTGGATTATTGTGTGTGCAAGATCGTGCAATAGACAAGCCAAAGATGTCAGCTGTTGTTGCAAATTTAGGCCACGACGCTTCTCTTCCTTCCCCTAAACAACCGGCATTTATCATCAACAAAACCACATGTAGTGGTGAAGGCATTGGCTCTATCAATGAGGTGACTCTTACCATGCCTCAACCTCGCTAGATGCTTGAGCTCTTTACAGGTTGACAGTAAGGCGTACTTGACTACAATTTGAAGAAATTGGAAATGTTCCATCATCATGCATTAAAACTTTAATTATCTATCTGTGGAAGTTTTTGACTCATATGCTTCTAAGTAAATTGATTTGTGTATGCAAATCTTCATTATAGTATTTGGGTTTGAGAGCAACTAAACACACCCTATTTTTTTCTTCACACACCCATTTTCCCCTTTAAATGAACAGTAACATGTAGTGTAAAATAAGGTGTGGGAAGAAAAAACATGGGTGCGTTTAATTGCTCTCTTTGGGTATTTGGACACATTTGTTGATAGGGTTTAATTACCTTTAGAAGAAAATAGGCCCACGCAATTACCAGGAAAACCATTCTCACGTCCAGGGGCATTCCCCCTCTTGATGAGCCATAAAGCTTGGGTCCAAGATGACTTGACAAGGCTTCCCTGCCTCTCTTTGAAAACTTCCCCAAGTTAAAAACATTAGAAAATATTAAACCTAATGTATGTGTCTTGTAAGATATAAAAGTTTTGTGTTAAATTTATATTGACACGTCAAGTATTTTTTTTTTCAAGTTTTATAATATTTATGTAAAATTTTTATTAAATTTTAATTCTTATTAGTGTTGCCTTCATATTTTTTATTTTTGTTGTATCATCGTATTATACTTAGAAATTAATGGCTGATACTTGATTTTTACTTCAAAAGTAAGATTTGAATATATTAGGATGATTTTTTTAGAGGTACAAAAGAAAAGAAAATGTGAACCTTGAACTTAATTTCTTAAGATAACAATAGTTAGATCAAGCTTTAATTATTGTAAATTTGTAAGTTGTAATTTTATTTATTCAAATTAGTAGAATTTTACTATATTATAACAAATCAAAAATTTTACTAACACAAAATATCAGTGTGACTGTTCTAGTTAATTGCATCCTGCCTTGGTTCAGTAAATGGCACACACAGCAGTCGGCACAGAATGAACGGTATGGGGTCTTTGCTATGTGAATTTCCTTGTTTATTAGTCTACTAGTAGCTAATATCTTCAGCGATAGCGAGGTGCCCTAGACTATCATTTCTTTGTATAATTATTGGTGATCCAATTTTTCCCCGAAAATTAAGGATTTTGACTTTAGGTGCTTAGGTTTCTTGCACCAAACGGCATGCATTAGGATGAGTGGATGACCCGAACCAAGATGTCCAGTCCGGTGCAAGTCAAGAGAGAAATTATGACTCTTTGGGTGGCACTAATTCCTCCAGCAAGATTGGGTTTTGGGAGGAGCAGAAGCTAGCCATCTTCACAATTTTTCTGATCGCACAAATGGCATGACCATCAAACAGATAAGAAAATTGTAGGGAGAAAATTTAGCATAGGTCTTGTAGTTCACTATCAAGGTCTTTGGTCCACGATGAGGCTTACGTAGCTCGACCGCTAAGACTTAATTTGGTCTTGTAGTTCACTATCGAGGTCTTTGGTCCACGATGAGGCTTACGTAGCTCGACCTCTAAGACTATATAGTCCAACTATAAGTCAACATATGAAAAGATAATCCTTAGTCAAGACTTAGATCTATGCCAGCGGGATTGTTATTAAATAGATTTTTTTTTATTTAATGGGACTTTTGGACGTAAATCTTAGTTAACTTCGAACACAATTTAATACGACAATATAAACTATATCAAAGTATATGTATATATCACTTTTAGCTCTCTAATCTTTAAGTAAGTTGACTTGAGCATTGTAACATATTCCGAAGATCTATTGTAACACATTTCGAAGATTAAATTTCGGTGTCTCATTTTTTGTTTTTAACAAATTTAAATTTAGCCACTCACCCGCTTTAAAGTTGACCTATCTCAAATAATCATCAACGCATTTCATCTCATCTTATTGAAAAAGTAGAAAGAAAAAGTATCTAAAGTATTTTTGGAATTAAATATGACAATTTGTGTATATGTGCTGTGATTGTTTTGTGTTAAATACATTAAAAAACATGAAAATTATTATGCCATAATTTGTTTTACATATCAAACACTAAATGTATATTTTCAATTTTAATGAAATTCAAATAAATTCAAAGACTACTTTGAAGGATTAACCATAACATAATTACAAAGTTTGCTTTCGGAAAATTGAAAGTTGAAAGCCATTCCTGTGTTATTAGACAAAATCAAAATGGGTTAACTTTAGGTCGAGCAAGCCAATTTGAAGACCAAACTTCAGGTCCAACTCTGTCCGCCCTAAGAATAGCTCGGGATCCAATCTCCACCTTTTGAAACCTTACGGCACTAAGTTTTATTTTTATTTGTTTGAGCAAACCTTACGGCATTAAGTAGTTAATATCTTGGGCCCTACCCATAGACAATTGTCATTGCTGTCCCAATTCCATTCCATAATCCTTCTTTTTGACTTTCTGTACCCGCGAAGCTCCAAACTCTATAATCTGAATTTTGAGGGCGGAATTGACTTAAAATTAATTTGAATAGACAATAAAATTAGTTTGAATGAAATTAAAAAATAAAATAAAATGATCAATATTTTTAATGAATAATAATAAAAAAATTTTAAAGAAAGAATATAAAAATAATTTTATATACATTTTTGTTTTATCTTTTTTTTTTAATGTTTGGATCCACTGCACCGGAGGTCCAATGGATTCCAAACTGGCCCTTGGAAATGTTACACCGGAAACAAAAATACTTGGTACTAACTAGAGAAAAGCACATGGTCCTCATTATAATAATGTTTGAGATGACCTTGCATCTAATTAAACTCGTTAATATCGCTGCCTCGACAGTATTCAATGTATTAAATACCAGTTAATTAAAATGCATTAAAAATTATTTTATTTATAAATGAAAATAACTTGCTATACGAGTTGTCATAATTTAAAACCGTTGGAAAACTTATGCGACAAGATTGAATTTATACAATGCTACTATTATTGATTCCATATGATTCCTTTCTTGTAATAAGATATTTTCCCATAAAATTAAATAATTTAGTTGATTTAATTAAACAATAAAAAAATATATTCCAATACAACCAAGAAACTAAAATCATTATGCATACTTTATAATGTATTTTAAATTTTAATTAAATAAAATAATCTTATATACGACAAATAACTTCAAAAAATTAAATTATTTCATTAAATTTCAAGAAATACATGATATTAATTTTTTATTCTTAATCCATAATTAATATAAATAAATCATAAATTAGCTCGAAATCAAATTATTTCGTCAATATAAAAATTTTCAAATAGGAAATAAATATTCTATCACATTAACAAATATAAAAAATATAAATGAAGAAATTACTCAGTTGAATATCTAGTTAAAAAAAGGAATATAACCCATCCCTTTTTTTTTTTGTTTTAGGTTAATGACTTTCTTTTTCTCTTTGTTACTTCTTTAGTTTCTTTATATCTAATGAAAACTGTTGTAGACATGAGAAGGTAGAGAGAGAAAGTTACGGGTGAGATAAAAGATAATCACAATTTGACATTCATTTTTGTTGTTTTCTAAATTTATTATAGAACTTCAATAAAAACATTTTTATTACTACTATAGTTTTGCTATTTTCAATATTTATACATATGTCACATCTATAATTTTGCTATTTTTAATATTTATACATAGCCATATCTATTTTATTTTTTTTCATTTTTAATGGGGGTAAAAATATAAAAAAAAATATCACATCTATTGTACTACATAAAGGAATACAAGGATTTCAGCGGAGAGAATTGCCTCCACTGTCTGTCTGCACCCTAAATACGTGCTTGGGCGTCGACTGCCTCACGTCCCCTTCCAATGCATTCTTCCTTGGCCGACACCCTCATTAGCAATTTTTTTGGGTCCAAATTAACATTGGTTAGCCTTTAGGGCTTTTATATTTGGGTGGCCCGGATCTTACAAAAAGTCTCCTTTTGTACCTTGGATCAAGACCTACGTAGTTCATATCTTGGGCCCTACGCCGTAGACAATTGCATCGCTATCCTAATTCCTTGATCTTTTCTTTAGCTTTTAATGTCCGTGAAGAATCTGCTAAATTTCATAATCTTAAAATACGATACACCAATTAGGAAGTCTATCACGTCTGAATTTCGAAACAAAATTCAACGCAACGTGACGACTTAGAAAATGTCCACCCAAAGCATAAGTTCTTGGTACTAAGTGGAAAAATGCATTTGGAAACAAAAAGGGTCAAAGAACGTGTTTCATCAGAGTAGTGTTCACCTTGCAAGTTGCATCTAATTAAATTCATTAATATTGATGCCCCGACGGTATCCAATAAACGAATTCTCTTGCGAGCAGCAGCTTCTCTAGCAAATACTGCTTTCAGAATTAACCATGAATCCTGTGAAATGGTTGGTGAAAGCACTATTCCTTTTTGGGCTTCTTCATTTTTCCTTTTCTTTAGACGCCATAACACCACAACACTCTATCAAAGATGGTGATGTTGTGATCTCTAGCGGGAAGACATTCGCCCTTGGGTTCTTCAGCCTGAGCAATACCACATATCGCTATGTTGGGATTTGGTATTACCAAATTTCGGAAAAAACAGTTGTGTGGGTTGCCAACCGAGAAGATCCTATCAACGATGCATCTGGAACTCTCTCAATTAGCAATCAGGGTAACCTCGTCCTCTACCAAAAAAACCAATCTATCCCTCTCTGGTCTACTAATGCCTCTGTCACACACTCAAAGAATTCTATAGCTCGACTCTTGGATTCAGGAAATCTGGTTTTAGTGCAAAATGGTACTGCCTTGTGGCAAAGTTTTGATTATCCTACAAACATTTTACTTCCATCTATGAAATTTGGATTGAATCTTAGTACTGGTTTTGATCGATTTCTGACGGCTTGGAAGTCTCCAGATGACCCTGGGATTGGAAACTATACCTTCAAGATAGATCCTAGTGGGTTCCCTCAATTGTGTTCGTACAAGGGTTCGGTTAAATTCTGGCGAGGTGGGTCATGGACAGAAAAACATGGGTTGGAGTACCCGAAATGACAGAGAGTCACATTATGAATGTTAGTTTTGTGTATAATAATGAAGAAATTTCTACCACGTATGCCACAAAGAACACCTCTGTAATATCAATTGCGGTCGGCAAAGAGACAGGATTGTTCACAAGGCTTATATGGAACCCTGAGGACCAACTCTGGGTTACATCTTGGTCTGCCCCAATGGAGAAATGTGATTATTACGGGTATTGCGGGCCAAATACTCACTGTGACCCAACTCAAGAAACCGAGTGTTCTTGTTTACCCGATTCAAACCCAAGTCACCCCCAGCTTGGTACATAGTTGATATGTCACTTGGATGTGCACGGAAGCCTAATGCATCTATTTGTCAACATGGAGAAGGGTTCGTGAAGGTGGCACGTGTGAAGATACCTGATACTGCTGCGGCTAATGTAGACATGAGTTTGGGATTGAAACAGTGCAAAGATAAGTGCTTGAGGAATTGCTCTTGCATGGCTTATGCGAGTGCATATTTTGAGCTTAATGGGGGGACTGGATGCCTGACTTGGCACGGGGATCTGGTGGATATCAAGACCTATAAAGATGCAGGACAAGACTTTTATGTCAGGGTCGATGCCATTGACTTAGGTATTATCTATCCCTCTACAGTTCCCTGTTTGCAACAAAAAAATCTTTTCTCTTATTCAAAGTTATTCAAACTTAATAGTCGCTGGCTAATGGTTAGAGAACTACAATAAATTGGATCAATAGTGACGGAATTAGCGTTGGAATTTTCATTGCTAATTTTTATATTCCACCATTAAAGAATAATTAGCGTTGGAATTAGCAATGTGAATTTCTGTCACTAAATCCATCTCCAAATTTAAAGTCGTTAAAAGTTTTCCATTGCAAAATGATGTGTTCCATCGTTATTTCCAAAGTTAATTCTATTTCATCGTTGAAAGTTTTAACGATGGAATTCTGATGCTATATAATTTTATTTTCTTTTTTCACCAAAAGTTAAGAAAATGAAAAAAAATTATTGTGTCGCTAAAAACCTTTAGCGATGGAACTTTGTCGTTATTGTCAAAATAAAATTTTTATTCAAATGGCTTTTAGCATTGGAATTCTAATGCTAAAAGTCATATTTTTATTTTATTATTTTTAAATTTTTTCCGTCTTTAATTCCAACGTTAAAACTTATTAGCATCGAAATTCTCATACTAAAAGTCATATTTTTATTTTATTATTTTTAAAAAATTTTTCGTCGTTAACGGCTTTTAGCCTCAAAATTCCAACATTAAAGCCCATTAGCATCAGAACTAACATAATAAAAAACAAATAAATTTAAAAATAAATAAAAAAAGAAACGAGGCTTTAGCATCGAAATTCTGACGTTAAAGCACATAGTGTTGGAATTAATATAATAAAAAAAGCAAATAAATTTAAAAATAAATGAAAAAACACAAAATAAAAGTAAAAAAGGGGGCCTGTAGCATAGGAATTAATATCATAAAAAAATCAAATAAGTTTCAACATAAATAAAAAAGTAAAAAAAAAAAAACAAGACTTTAGCATTGGAATTCTAACGCTAATTCCATCGCTAATAATGCCTCTCGTGCCCGCATAATTTATTGGCATGAATTTAGGTATTAATGATAAAATCTGATACTAATTCTGTCACTAAATGGTTCGCGCCATCTTTATTTTTAGTGCACACTGGGAGACAAATTTAACTTCGAAATTGGTTCGATGCTAATTTGAAATGGAAATCCGTCGTCAATTTCGTTGCTAATCATAACCAACTGTTACATAAATTTTTGACAAAATTTTGTTGCAAATCCATCGCTATTGTTAATTTTTAGGAATGGAAGAATTCCAACACTGTTCATATGTTTTTTTGTACACTTTCTCTAATGTCCAAAATTTCTTAAGCACTTGATTTATATATGATTTACCAATAATTATTAAAGCAACAAGGATTATTATTAACTAGGTAATCAATTATGAATTAAGGTGATTTTTAGTATTAGAAATGCCTAGCTTAACCTTCGATCTCCTCATCCATACACAACACAATCCCTCTAACCATAAAGTGAACATGTATTTTGATGAGCTTGAATATGAACTTGATGTCTATCAATGGGCATTCAAAAAAAAAGGTCAAAAGCTCATGCTTTTATGTTTATGATGCCTTGGCTTCATGGTAAGAGTTGAGCTATTTCTTGAATTAATGAGTTCTCAATCTCCTCTTTGTTATCAAAACTAATCAAACAATTTTGAATTTCAGAGTATGCAGGTATGCCATGTAACTGTCCACTTGACCTGATAAATGGTGTTTGATATTTACAATATTGATTTGCATTTATATGATCTATCTATTAGCTAGATACAGGAGGAATGGCACATTTAGCAAGAAGCATATAGTGGCAATTTTAGTAGTTTCTATTATTATGATGCTTCTCTTGGTTGCTGTCTCATTTCTTTTGGTGAGGCGCATAAGAACAGGTAATCAAATTTTTTTGGTTTGGAATTTGTTTTATGTAGCATTTTCCAACTGAATATTTCACAACACTAAGTCATTCTATTCTTCGCAACTAATTCTTTTTTCTCTAACTTTTACTCTTATCTTAATCTTGGCAAAAGATTATTGAGCAACTATGTTGTTTATAAATTTGAAAACTTCCCGAACTAAGCATTGATATATTGTTTATTGATACCAGGGAGAAAAACACAACCTCCTCTTAGCTTCACATCAAGCCCAATACGTTTAGAGGACCCTTTGAAAAGAAATACCGATTTACCATTATTTAATTTGGCAACCATTGCCACAGCTACAAATAGTTTATCTTCTAATAACAGACTTGGACAAGGTGGCTTTGGCCCTGTTTATAAGGTACAATGCCTTGCATTTACACCCTTCTAATGCTTCAATTTATGGCATTTTGTAACTTTTAGTTTTAGGGAAACAGCAAATGAACTAAGACAGGTTTCTTGAAATGAAATAATTGTGTGATTCCAGGGTACACTAAATGGAAAGGAAATAGCAGTTAAAAGGCTATCAAAGTACTCCAGACAAGGAATAAAGAGTTTAAGAATGAAGTTACTCTGATTGCTAAACTCCAACACCGAAATCTTGTAAGGATTTTGGGTTGTTGCATTGAAAAAGAAGAGAAGATGCTAATCTATGAATACTTGCCAAATAAGAGCCTAGATTCTTTTATTTTTGGTATGTCTCCTTTTCTCATATATATCCTTTGTAATAAAAACATTTAAGATTTGATGAAATATACAACTTTGAATCTAGATGAACAAAAACGATCACTCTTAGATTGGAGAAGGCGATTTGAAATTCTTTGCGGAATTGCTCGAGGAATTTTATACCTTCATCAAGACTCAAGATTGAGAATCATCCATAGAGACTTAAAAGCCAGTAACATTCTACTAGATGCTAACATGAACCCAAAAATTTCAGATTTTGGTCTGGCTAAAATATTTAGAGGAGATCAAGTTGAAGCAAATACAAAGCGTGTTGTTGGAACATAGTAAGTGAATAACTTGTAGTATTTTCTTCAGTTATGGTTTGGTTGCATTGTTATTGAAATGCAATAAGAGATTACCTTGGTTGCATTGTTCATTTCTATATTCTTTTGCAGTGGCTATATGTCACCAGAATATGCAATGCAAGGGCAGTTTTCTATCAAATCTGATGTATATAGCTTTGGAGTACTCTTGCTAGAAATTATTACTGGTAGAAGAAATAGTGGATATTACCCTGAAAGTCCTACCTTAAATTTGGTTGGGCATGTAAGTGTTTCAACTTTAAATGCAATTTTCTCAAAAAACTTCACAATCTGTTATGAAGATTTGAGTTGTTTTTAGGTTTGGGAATTATGGAGAAATGACAAAGCAATAGAGATAATTGATTCATCATTAGGAGGTTCATGTCCTGCTGATGAAGTTTTGAGATGCATTCAAATCGGGTTATTGTGCGTGCAAGATAGTGCAACAGACAGGCCAAAGATGTCAACTATTGTTACCATGTTAAGCAATGACACTTCTCTTCCTTCCCCTAAACAACCGGCATTTATCATCAAGAAAACCACAGGCAGTGGTGAAGGCATTAGCTCTGTCAATGAGGTAACTCTTACCGTGCCTCAACCTCGCTAGATGCTTGTGCTCTTTATAGGTTGAAAATAAGGTGTAGTTGACTATAATGTGTAGAAATTGGAAATGTTCCATCATCATGCAATAGAACTTTTATTATCTTTCCATGCAAGTTTGTGATTCGTAAATGATCTCTGTACATGAATCTTAATTATAGTAACTGGATTATTTACACGTTTGTTGCTAGAGTTTAATTACCTTTTATGATAAAATAGGCCCATACAACTACCACGCAAACTATTCTCGCACCCAGGGTATCGGCCCTCTTGATGAGCCAAAAGCTTGGGTCCAAAATGACCTAATAAGGCTTTCCTACCTCTCTTTGAAAACTTCGTCAAGTAAAAAATATTAGGAAAGATTATACATGATAATTCACGTATATATTGCCTTACAAAATATGGAAATTTTATGTTAAATTTTCCTTGGCACATCAAATATAATTGTTTTCAATTTTTATTAAATTCTAATTCATGTTAGTGTTACTTTTGTATTTTAGTGTTATACTATGGTATTATACTTAGAAATTAATGGTTGATATTTCATTTTTACTTTTATTAGTTTTTTTTTTTTGAGTTCATAGAGAGGTATAAGAGAAAAAAGAATTTGAATTTTGAACTTAATCTCTCT
The DNA here is from genome assembly GCA_031772115.1 of Heritiera littoralis. NCBI lineage: Eukaryota > Viridiplantae > Streptophyta > Magnoliopsida > Malvales > Malvaceae > Heritiera > Heritiera littoralis. Next base: position 529,825 of record JAPDPK010000026.1, on the reverse strand, counting down.
TAAAGAAAGATAACAACTGTTACGTTAAACTTTTATTATTGTCAATTTGTAAGTTGTAATTTCCTTAAATCAAATTAGTAGAATTTTACTACATTATAACAATTGAACAATTTTTACTAAGATAAAATATCAGTGTGACTATTCTGGTTAATTGCATCCTATCTTGGTTTGAGTAAATAGTGCGTACACCAGTAGGCATGAGATGAAAGGCATGGGTCTTCACTATTTGAATTTCCTTATTGATTAACCTAATAGTAGTTAATATCTTCAGAGATAGCGAGACGCCTTTGGTTGTCATCTAATATATATAAATATATATATATATATATATATATTAAAAAAGGATAGTGACACGTATCATCACCACGTTAACTTTTTATTTTTATTTTTTTAATTTTTAGTTTTATTAATAATCCATAACAACTATCAATTTTAAGTATGATCTAATTATCTATTTTAAACAAATTAATATTTTTTAAATCTTTTTTATTCCAATGTTTATCAAATTATCTATTTTAAATAATTTAATTTTTTTCAAATTTTTGTTATTCAAAATTTAAACATTATTTATTTATCCTATTAAATTATCTACTAATTATTTATTTTAAACAAATTAATAAATCATATCATATATATTATATTTCAAAAAACATAAAAACCTCATAAGCAAGCCACGAGAGCACGTATATGGACGTGTTTTTTTATGAAACCTAAGATTAGGATACTTATAGGTTTTATTAAAACTGAAATTAAATTAGTTTTTTATTATTGTATAACTACCCATTATCCACATCCTAAATAATAGAAGTAGTGCAATAGTTTGAAACTTATTAAAAACCAATTACAAATTTTCTTTTATCCAAATTTAAAATTGCAATTATCTCCAAAATTTTAATTCTATTGAAAATTATTTTTTAACCATATTAAAAACTATAATTATTCAAATACTGAACGTGGGAGTTATCCAGATACATCCTCCTATATTTTATTCCACGATTTCTCTTAATCAGATTCAATCCATTATTTCAAAATTCAATTTTTATCTCACTTACACTCTAAGATTTTTTCTTTGTAGTAACTCCACGATTTTCTTTTCTAATGTTTTCTTTTTATCATACCCAATTCACCATTTCAAAATTCAATTTTTACTTAATCTACATTAAACTGTTTTAAGGTTTGAGTCTTTGCATTGCTTTGGTTTCTGCTTTGGTTTGATTGGATTTTGTTGTTGGTATTCATGGTTTTTTTAAAGGTGTTTTGCTGCTTCTAAAAAAGGTTGAGTGACATTATTCTTGCATTGCGTTTCTCTCTTCCATTTTCTGTTTCATTTTGCACTTTTAGTTTTGACAAGTTTTTATTGTTTTCTTTAATTTCTATTTTATTTCGATCATTTAGTACCTTATATTTTGAACAATAATAATGTAGTTCAATTTTACAATCAAGTTTTATTCATTAGTTGATTTAAATTATTGATTTTTCCATTGCCATTGCTTTGCATTTTCTAATTTATGTTTCTATTTTTTTTGCTTCATGTGGATTGCTAGACCAGAGGAGTTTTAATCGGAGATTGCTGTTATATATGCTGCAACTACGTGCTTTTTATTGGGTTCTAGCTACTACCACGAGTTAAAAGGTGTTGAAGGTAGATGGTTGAATATATGAAAGTGGCTGGCTGGAAGCAATTCTATTTTATTTTGGTAATAATGTTATTTTTTTTTTACATATATTAGAATAGATAAAATTAATCTGTGCATCGCACGGGATACAAACTAGTTTCTTTATACAATTCTTGGTAGTCCCCGAAAATTAAGGATTTTGGCTTTAGGTGCTTAGGTTTCTTACACCAAACGGCATACATTACGATAACATAGAGCCAAGACGTTTGGTGCAAATAAAGAGAGGAATTATGACTCTTTTTGTGGCATTAATTCCTTCAACAAGACTGGATTTTTGAAGGAGCAATAGCTTGCCATTTTCACACTTTTTCGAATGACATAACTGGCATGAGTATCAAACAGACAGGAAAATTCTAGCAAGAAAATTTAGCCTAGGCCTTATAGTTCACTGTCAAGTTAAGGTTTTTTTTTTTTTAATTATAGTCAATGTCCTTGGTCTAGATGAGACTTATATAACTCAACTGAGGCTTAATGCCCAATATTTAGCTAAAACTTAAAAGCCTAATGATAAGTCAAGAAATGAAAAGATAATCTTTAGTCAAAGATTGATCTAAGCCAAGTGGGATTATTATTAAATAGAATTTTTATTTATTGAGACTCTTTGACATAATCTTAATCAACTTCGAACACAATTTAGTAAGATTATTAAAGTATATAAAAGTATGTACGTATTACTTTTAGCTTTCTAATCTTGAATAACTTTAGCTTTGTAGCACACTATAATTCATTGTCTCTTATAGGACTCAATTTAGCCACCCACTCGCTTCAAAGTTGATCTATCACAAATTATCATCAACACATTTCATCTCATCATATTAGAAAAGTAAAAAGGAAAAATGTCTTTAAAGTATCTTTGAAATTAATTATGACAATTTGTATATATGTGTTTTGATTGTTTTGTGTTAAATTCATATAAATACAAAAATGATTATGTCATAATTTGTTTCACATATCAAACACTAAATATATTTTCTTAATTCTTATGAAATTCAAATAAATGAACCGTAACTATAATTAATAGTTTGCTTTTGGAAAATTCAAAGTTGAAAACCATTCCTGTGTTAATGGACACCATTATGAGAATGATGCCATACCAAGGTATCCTGAGATTGTAATCCCAGCAACGGTATTTGCAAAATCTGATCCACATCCTCCTTTATAAAAATCTAAGACAGCAGCTCCTTATCCCTGCAAGCATCAGTAGCATTTATTAGGTCAAAAACTCTAGAGACAGAAGCAATACCTTGCTTAGTAAGTGGTTTAAACGTCCAAGATCTGGGTATCCACGAGTTTTCCCAAATGAAAATTGAAGCACCTGAAGAACAGATCTTCCTTGGCACAAGCTTCTCCATGTAAAGGAAGGATTCACTACAGCAAAATGTACTTTTAGCGGCGTTTTTTTTGGTTATTTAGCGGCGTTTATAAATGCCGTTAAACTGTAGCGGTACTAGCAAAAAACGTTGCAAAATGCGCCGGCTTTGCAAGCGTCGGGAAAAATAACGGCGTTTTTTTATAAAAAACGCCGCTAACTTTGTGGCAATTTTACACCTATTTGCGGCGTTTATATTTGCCGCAAGTTAACGGCGTTTTTTTTTTAAAAATGCCACAAATTTAGCGGCGTTTCTTATGTAGAACGCCGCTAAATTAAGATTTTGATCTTCCCGCCATTTAGCTTTTTTTGTCTACATTTCGTTTTCTTTTATATTAAATTTTTCCCGCCAATTTTTTTTCTTGTTTGCATTCCGCTATTTAGCTTTTCTTGTCCGCATTTCTGTTTCCTTTTTATAGCTTTTCTTTTTCTGTCAGTTCATAAATATTACTCTCGCTATTTCATTTTTTGTGCTTACTTTTTTATAGCTTTTAATTTTTTGCCAGTTCACAAATATTACCTTCCTTCCCGCCAGTTCATAAATATTAACAAAACGCTTTTGCTGTAGTGCCTTTCCCGCCAGTTCATAAATATTATCTTCAACACACAAAGTAGGCCTCCATTTTGCAGAGCACAAAGTAGGCCTTCAACACACAGCCATTAATAGACATTCATACCATTAATGCGAAACTAAAGCTGTCTGTTCACAGAACCAGTTAAATGATTGCTAGAACTAGAACCGATATGTTTCAAAATACCAAAAATATACAACATAGAGCAAAAGGCAAGAGGAGCCTGTAGCGATAGAAAAGATGTGAGGGAGAGTGCAATGAATTAAAAAAAGAAGAAAAAAGAAAAAGCAAGAAAGCAATCACTGGTGAAAACATGTATGCTGGCCGGAGTCGCTGGTGACAACATTCATGCTGGCAACACGAATTAAAATTCTTTAGATAAGGTAGGCATATGCTAATTGCACAAGCTTGCCATTTATACAAATATATTAATTGGAATTAAGAAATTTTCTTGTGCATGACTGCACACTGAGAAAATATTGCAGAATGATGAATATTACCAGGCAGCTTCTTTGGTTTTCTTAAAGGAACAAACTTTGCTCCAATTTCCAACGCAATGGAAGTGCCAAAAATAAAACCCTGAGCTTCAATACCTGAGACACAAGCTTTTTCATTATCATTTCTAAATGCAAGATGCAACAAAATACACAATTCAGAAGGAAAAGTAAATGCGCATAACAAGAGATAAATCCAGTAGCAGTATACTAAAGATGATATCAAAGCAATAGAAAACTACTCCCTATGCCTGTGCTAGCTTAGAAGAATTCATATACAGCTCCCATGAAATAAAAATGAATGGAATCAGTCTGACCAAAGGCTAGTTTGTCCTCCTTTACCTCTAACCAAATCTAAAATATATACAATCCAAACTACAAGCCATCCAGTAGATGACTAAAAGTCCATCATCAACTAAACACTAACAAAATAAAAAATAGAGAAGCTCATATCTATCATAGTCTATGATGAATTTACTGCCACATGACATGACCTTACAGATCAAGTGGATGAAAAGCGGAACCAACTAATAGCAAAAAAGAATCAAAAACTCAGTCAACCGCCATTACAGACTTTGCTGTTTAGTTTTAGTCCATGAACAAACATGTAAATCATGGAATAATTAGGATCAGTAAAGATAGCGTCTCTAACAGATGCTTAACTAAGTTTGTCATGAACATAAGTAAAAAATTAGTTGTACATAGCTTATTGTAAGTTTTTTCAGAGATAGATTCCAAATCAGTTTTTATTTTATATAAAAATAAATTTCCTAAACACTTGAGTCTCTCAACATCTAAATAAAAAAAAACATATATAAGAAAAAAGAAAGAACAAAGATTAATGTTTCTATATACTTAGGCTTTTACATCCAAAAGTTGCTCTTTCTTTCTCTAACAAGTTTTCATATGACAAAGACCACAACATCCACTCTGCAACCAAAAAACAGTAAAGAAAGCACAATTATTAAAATTAGTGTTATCCTATAGCATATATGTAAAACTAAAGCACAATTTTATGTGTAACATACCTGCACTACAAAATAGTCACCATCTTTTCTACATCCTTGGGGTCATATCTCCTCAAATCTACAAAACTCAACATTATTAAAATATAAATATATTTAATTAAAAAAGAGGAAAAAAGCCATACAAAAGAAAGGTTTCATGCAGAAAAACTCACAATTCTAACAATCCTGAAAAACCAAAGATAACAAAAGCATTTTTGGGTTTGCATCATTTTAAAAATGCATGTCATTACCACTGCAGCAGCAAAACAGGGTGGAATCTAGTCCAAGAGATAAAGATCACCCAACATCTCTAGCAATCTTTACTACATTTTACAATTGATAATGCTTATTAGAAGGTTACGGTGGCTTGGCTCCTAGACCATGTTTACTGAGAAATCTACAAGGACCAATTTTATTGAAATTATGTCTTACCATTAGCTTCAGGTACATTATTTAGAGCAATTGCCACCGCTTTTATGACAATGTCATTAACAGAAGCTTTAATATCATGCTTCTCTACAAATTGAGAAAGAATAGAACAATCAGCAGTCAACATATCTACAAATCAAAAATCAAATTGATGATACGGGAACTCGTTCAATACCTTTAAGCTCCGTCCTAAACAAAAGAAGAAGATCCAATATAACATCTGATAAACACAGTAAAACCATTAAGATCCAAGGTTAAATGTTACTAAACCTTCTAGATAAATATTTAAAGTTCCTACCGGAAGATAAATGCAAATGGGGTGTACACTGTTTTGATTCCAATAACCTCCTCGCAATAACCTGCAGAATAAACACAAATTCAAAAAAAAGAGAGAACCAAAGTTTAACAGTAAATGAATTTTCAATCACAAATTCAGAAAAAAAGAGAAAATTAATGCTGAGAAATAATAAAAAATAGACTAAAATAAAGGGATCAATAATTCAAAACTGCGTCAATCAATGATGTTATGTCCCATGCATTAGCAGAAGCTGTGAGCTCTGTTAAAGGTACTGTTCCAAGATAAGGAAAAGACGTCCCCCACTACAGATTTGAATCAGAAAAATTGGAATTATTATCATGATAGAAAATCCAAAGAAAAATCTGAACTGTTGATTCTACCAAATATTGATCCATTTTATTAGAGGTGGGAGCTGTAGCAGATAATAAATTTGCAGTAGCGTGTAGTAGCTCTTGTATTATCTTTCTTGAGAGCTTAATTACATCAACAGTCTTAGTGTCAATAGGAAAAAAAGTCATTATTTGTAGTTATTTACTTTTTCTACACTTAACAAAGGAAGCAACAACCAAAGGAGGATTGTATATTTGCAATATATTAGTAGAATAATAACTAATTATTAAAACTTAATCAATAGTCAGATAAGTATTTTGCTTCAATTACACCCTTGAAATTCCTGTGAGTTATAGCCAAATGCTAAGAAACTAAGTGAGGCCAAGTAGGACATGGTCATTGCCTAAGGGCGCTTTGATCATAGTGTTCCTTGATAGTAAAAAAAAATGCTTAACTGAATCGTACTTTCCTCCATTAAGCTAGAAATATTCTGTACGGTAGTTTTTCTAAGTAATGGAATCGAATCTTCTAAATTTTTATTTTAAAAAGGTTTTAGGATTTTATTCATCTCAAGTGGTAATACGAGTTCAGTAAGATTTGGCTTAAAGTAAGAAAGAAAGAAAGATAGTCAATTAATTAATTAAAAACTAATTTTACGATTAATCACACTCATATCATCTACTAGCGATTGTATATAATAGGAGAGTGCAGTAGTACCTGCCCAAGCTCCGGCCAAATTTACTGTGAGGATCAACAAGAAGAAACACGAAAATCAAAAGAAATCCAAACACCCTGGTAAGAAAGAACGAAAGAAGTGAATTTGGGCATTCTAATTCTTTATTGAAAATAAAGAAATAAATTAATACTTAAAAATTAAAAGCTTTCAGGGGAAAAGAAGAGGACAAACACAAGGAATTTGGAAAAAGGCAGGAAGAGAAGGGAGAGAAAAAGCAAGAGAGCGTTGAAATGAATAGTCCAAAGCCATAATGCAATAGCTAATACGTCGTGCACCATGTTGGACGGGAATTAATCTCTTCCTCTGAATTCCCTATATAGCAGCCTCAACTTCTTGCTCGCGATGATGATGATAATGATAATGGTAAGGATTATGCTGACGATGATGATGATGATTCCGCAAGGGCATATGATGGTGGACGGGAACCATGTGAGGCTGCATAGACACTGGGCTGTGGACAGGGAGATGAAATGCCGCCGTCGTCGGTTGAGGAGGAGGAGGAGCAGGGTAGACGTGCAGCATCCCAGGGAGCGGAGGAGGAGAGACGATGATCCTGTGACTTTGCTGCAGCTGTTGCTGTTGCTGCCGCTGAGGCGTAGAGCGAGTAGGCACAAACTCGGGTGCCTGAGTGTTGAGTCGACTGGATGACAAGTTCCGCGACAGTTGTGGATCTGAAGAAGACGAGGATGATTGCGGGGAATCTAGGGTTTCTGACTGTAAAAAAATCCCTAAATTAAAACAAAGGTAGTAGAGGTGATTTCTGTATGAAGAAGTTGAAGACGCGAAAGAGAATCGAAGAGAGAGAGAGAGAGAGAGAGAGAGAGAGAGAGAGAGAGAGAGAGAGAGAGAGATGTGAACTTGAGAATCGGAGAGGGAGACTTGAGCCTGAGAATCGAAGAGAGAAAATTTGGGATCGGCTACTGGGATCAGTGAAGAAGAAAACACATTTTCGAAAACCATTTTTATTTAAAAAAATAGTGGTTTTTTTAAGAGAAAACGCCGTTATACGTAAAACTTAGCGGCGTTTTAAAAAACAAACGCCGCTAAATTATCCATATTTTTTAAAAATTTTATTTAAAATATTTATTAGATAGTGGCGTTTTTTGAAAATAAACACCGTTATTTATTAAATTTTATGGCGTTTTACTGAAAAAATGCCGTTATTATTCAAAATTTTTGTAATTAAACGACGTTTTCTAAATAAAACGCCGCGAGGTACTAAAAAACAAGGAACATAGCGGCGTTTTTAATAAAAACGCCGCTAAATTTATGCCGCTAAAAGTTAATTTTGTTCTAGTGATTGTGCCCTACCTTAGCCTCCATTAAAGAACAATTAAGAAAATACTTTGCCTTTAACCCCCTACAACACAACAAATTAGTGTCTTTAAGTAACCTAACAATTTGCGTATATATGTGTCTTGTAAATTATAAAAATTTTGTGTTAAATTTGTATTGACAAGTCAAGTATTTTTCTTTTCAATTTTTATAATATTTATATACAATTTTTATTAAATTTTAATTCATGTTATTGTTGCTTTGGTATTTTTTATTTTTGTTGTATCATCATATTACACTTAGAAATTAATGGCTGATACTTGATTTTTACTTCAAAGGTAAGATTTGAATACATTAGGATGATTTTTTTTAGAGGTACAAAGGAAAAGAAAATGCGAACTTTGAACTTAATTTCTTAAAATAACAACAGTTAGATCAAGCTTTAATTATCGTAAATTTGTAAGTTGTAATTTTATTTATTCAAATTAGTAGAATTTTACAATATTATAACAATTCAAAAATTTTACTAACATAAAATATCAGAGTGACTGCTCTAGTTAATTGCATCCTGCCTTGGTTCAGTAAATGGCACACACAGCAGTCGGCACAGAATGAAAAGGATGGTCTTTGCTATTTGAATTTCCTTGTTGATTAGTCTACTAGTAGTTAATATCTTCAATGATAGCGAGGTGCCCTTGGTCCAATTTTTGTTGTCATTTCTTTATACAATTCTTGTTGGTCCAATTTTTCCCCGAAAATTAAGGATTTTAACTTTAGGTGCTTAGGTTTCTCACACCAAACGGCATGCATTAGGATGAGTGGATGACCCAAACCAAGACGTACAGTCCATTGCAAATCAAGAGAGCAATTATGACTCTTTGGTTGGCACTACGCCCTCCAGCAAGATTGGGTTTTGGGAGGCAGAAGCTAGCCATTTTCACAATTTTTCTGATCGCACAACTGGCATGACCATCAAACAAATAAGAAAATTTTAGGGAGAAAATTTAGCTTAGGTTTTGTAGTTCACTATCAAGGTCTTTGGTCCACGACGAGGCTTACGTACCTCGACCGCTAGGATTTAATAATTCAATTTTAAGTCAACATATGATAAGATAATCCTTAGTCAAGACTCTATGCCAAGAGGGATTGTTATTAAATAGATTTTTTATTTAATGAGACTTTTGGACATAAAATCTTAGCACATGTTTGGCCTGGAAGAGCTTATTTATTGTAGAAGCAGAAATTATGTGTTTGGTTGTCAAAATTTTAAAATTTTTAATTTATGCGGTAAGTAAATTTTAGCTTTTTATCAAAGTTATAAATTATAGTTTTTTCAAGAAGTATTAATTTTAATAACATATATTTAACAAAAAACTTTTTTTTTTTGAAAAAAACTTTGCATTTTCACTTTGCTCTTCAATAATTCACAAAATTATAAAAAGGATTATATGATTTTATATTAATTTATTTATTTGGTGTTATTTTTATATTTATTTAATTTTTATTTTAATTAGCAAAGTTTTTTTTGGCACATAGAATTAGCAAAATATTTTTATTTTTTTATTTATTTCACTTAAAACTTGTGATTTAATTTAATAAAGTTTATTTTTTATTTTTAAATTTATTAAAAATATTCAAAAATTTTATTAAATAGATTTCAACATTGTGCAACACTTTTATATTAAGTTTACCAAATACTAATTTAACTTATCTTAAAAACACTTTTTAAAAAGATTTGCTTGAACAACACTTTTTATAAAAGTTTCAGCTAAGCCTTCAAACAAAATTTAATAAGACAATATAAACTATATCAAAGAATGTATATATCACATTTAGCTCTCTAATCATTAAATAAGTTGACAGGAGCATTGTAACACATTCCGAAGATCAAATTTCAGTCTTTGATTTGTTGTTTTTGACAATTTTAAATTTAGTCACTCACTCGCTTCAAAGTTTATCTATCTCAAATAATCATCAACAAATTTCATCTCATCTTATTCAAAGGTAAAAAAGAAATGTGTCTCTAAAGTATATTTAGAATTAAAGACGACAATTTGAACATGTGTGCTGTGATAGTTTTGTGTTAAGTTAAAAACATGAAAATCATTATGCCATAATTTGTTTCACATATCAAACACTAAATATATTTTTTCAATTTTTATGAAATTCAAATAAATTCAAAGACCGCTTTTAAGGATTAACCATAACTATAATCGCAAAGTTTGCTTTTTCCTGTATTTAAAGGGTCAAGAATGTGTCCTCATCATACTAATGCTTGAGATGACCTTTCATCTAATTAAATTCGTTCATATCGATGCCTCGACAGTACTCAATGTATTGAATTCAAGTTAATTAAATACATCAAAATTTATTTTATTTATAAATGAAAATAACATGATATACGAGTTTTCATAATTTAAAATCATTGTAAAATTTATGTGATAAGATTGAACTTATACAATGCTACTAGCATTGATTCCGTATGATTCCTTTTTTGTAATAAGATATTGTTTTCATAATTAATTAAATTAAATAATTTAGTTGATGTAATTAAACAATAAAAAGATATATTCCAATACAATCATCATCATCATCATCAGAGCTTTATCCCAATAGATATACAAACAAAAAACAAAAATCATTATGCATACATTATTGTGTATTTTAAATTTTAATTAAATAAAATAATCTTATATACGACAAATAACTTTAAAAAATTAAATTATTTTATTCAATTTCAAGAAATATATGATATTAATTCTTTATTCTTAATCCGCAATTAATATAAATAAATCATAAATTAGCCAAAAATCAAATTATTTCGTCAATATAAAAATTTTAAAATAGTAAATAAATATTTTATTACATTAGAAAATATAAAAATATGAATGAAGTAATTACTTATTTGAATATCTTGTTAAATATATATATATATATATATATATATATATATATCACGTCCCTTACTTTATTTATTTATTTGTTTGTTTTAGCTTAACGATTTTCTTTTCCTTCTTGTTACTTCTTTAGTTTCTTTATATCTAGGAAAATTATTGTAGATTTAAGAAAATAGGCAGGAAAAGTTACGTGTGACGTAAAAGATAATCACAATTGGACTTACATTGTTGTTGTTTTTTAAATTTATTACAGTACTTCAATAAAAATATTTTTATTGCTACTACAATTTTGCTATTTTCTATATTCATACATATGTTGTATTTATTTTATTTTTTTCATTTTTAATGAGAGTAAAAAATAAAAACCTTTTTTTTTTATATCTTCTATAATACTACATGAAGGACGTAAAGGTTTGACTGTAGATCCCTCCTTGGCGTGACACTCACTCTCACTCCACCTTTCAGCAAATTCTTCACCTTTCCTTCACCTTTCGGCTTAACTGCCTCGCGTCAACTGCCAATGCATTCTTCCTTTTTTTTTTTAATTTAAATCCTAATGTACTAAGGCCGACACCGCCCTTAGGCTTATATAATCGGCTGGGCCCAGATCTTACAAAAAGTCTCATTTTGAACCTTGGATCAAGGCATAAGTAGTCGATATCTTGGGCCCTACCCCAAAGACAATTGTCATCGCTATCCTAGTTCCTTAATCTTTTCTTCGGCTTTCCATATCATCGAAGAATCTGCTAAATTTCATAATCTTAAAATATGATGCACTAATTACCGAGTCTATCACGGTCTGAATTTCGAAACCCAATTCAACGCAACGTGTCGACTTAGAAAAGCTCCACCTAAAACGAAAGTTCTTGGTACTAAGTGGAAAAATGCACATGGAAACAGAAAGGGTCAAAGAATGCGTTTCTTTTTTTTTTTTTTTTGGTGTGATCAAAGAATGCGTTTCATCACAGCAGTGTTCACCCTGCAAGCTGCGTCTAATTAAATTCATTAATTTTGAAGCCCCGACGGTATCCAATAAATGAATTCTCTTGCAAGCAGCAGCTTCTTAGCAAATACTGCCTTCAGAATTAACCATGAATCCTGTGAAATGGCTTGCGAAAGCACTGTTCTCTTTTGAGCTTCTTCACTTTTCTTTTTCTTTATACGCCATAACACCACAACACCCTATCAAAGATGGTGATGTCTGATCTCTAGCGGGAAGACATTCGCCTTTGGGTTCTTCAGCCCCGGCAATACCACATACCGCTATGTTGGGATTTGGTATTACCAAATTCCCAAAAAAAACAGTTGTGTGGATTGCCAACCGAGAAGATCCTATCAATGATACCTCTGGAACCCTCTCAATTAGCAGTCAAGGAAACCTCGTCCTCTACCAGAAAAAACAAACTATCCTTGTCTGGTCTACTATTGCCTCTGTCACACACTCAAAGAATTTTGTAGCTCGACTCTTGGATTCAGGAAATCTGGTTTTAGTCCAAAATGGTACAACCTTTTGGCAAAGTTTTGATTATCCTACTGATGTGGACTAGATCAATTATTATTGGGCTTTTCTATAAGTCAAGCTGAAGACCATTGAGCCAAATAATAATTTAAGCCCAAGAGGAAAGAGGACTCAAAAGGCCCATAAATGATCCACTAGGTCATTATTTAAGCTGTGGGGCTTAAAGGTAATTACGCGCAAAATAACTCCTATAAATAGGTCACAGGTATCATTCTTAAACCCTAAGCTCTATTTGCCTACGGAAACCCTGCCAAAACCTTGTCTGACTTAAGCATCGGAGTGCGCGCGTAGGGGAAAACCCCTGCGCCCCTTTGACTTTTCCTATTTCGCAGATTCGTTGGAGACAGACTAACGCGAAGATCGAGGATTTGACGTCAGCAACTTTTTATTGTTGTTTTTGGCAACAACAATTGGCGTCGTCTGTGGGAAACAAACAGAAAAGCCATAAAAAATTGGTGAAAGACGATCTGCGGAAGAGAAGGTACGTAGGCTGCGCAAATTACGCCACAAAATTGGGCACAGCATGGCAAGAGACTTGCATGGGCGGGAGGCGATTTCAACTTTTAGTTTTATTAATGAGGCACATTTTAAAAGAATTATGACCTTGACTGCGGGGTTCCCAGGGGCGGCGGTCGTCAACGGGGGGGGGGGGGGGGGGGTCAAGGGGCAGCGCCCCTTGCGGGGGTTTGGGGGCGGAGCTCCCGAAAAAAAAAAAAGGTCAACCGTATTGACATTGCCAACGAGAGACCTGCGAGAGATTTGCATGGGCGATAGGCGAGAGACACCTCCTGTCACCTGGGCGAGAGCTCTCTCTCGCGCAGACAGGCCTATTGGCGAGAGACCTCCAGCTGTTAGTTCTGGCGAGAGCCTTCTCTCCTGTTAGCATTGGGCGAGAGCCGCCGGTTTTGTTACATTGGGCGAGAGACAGTACTGAGTGAGATGCTAGCTCTCGCGCAAACAGGCTCTGGCGACAGACGGACGATATGTGCGACAGACCTTTGGCGAGAGACCTCTTTTCTGCTAGCACGAGCGATAGCCATCTCCCGCGTAAAATAGACTTTGGCGACAGACTTGGATGATATATGCGACAGACCCTCGGCGAGAGACCTCCTCCTACTAGCTGAGCGAGACGCTAGCTCTCGCGCAAACAGGCTCTGGCGACAGACGGACGATATGTGCGACAGACCTTTGGCGAGAGACCTCTTTTCTGCTAGCACGAGCGATAGCCATCTCCCGCGTAAAATAGACTTTGGCGACAGACTTGGATGATATATGCGACAGACCCTCGGCGAGAGACCTCCTCCTGTTTAGCACAGGCGAGAGCTATCTATCGCGCCGGACAGACCCCTGGCGACAGGCCTTGGGAGATATATGCGAGGAGCCTGCCGGCAAAAGGGTGTCTTCCGCATGAGATATCTTTGGCGAGAAGGTGATTATCATGTCGCACTAAGCCTGTCGCGCGAGGTAGACCTCTTTCTGCAACCACGGGCGAACATGCATGGGCGAGAAGTGTGGATCTCGCGTGCGATAGGTGTTGGCGAAGAAGCCTCCCGCCCGCTACAGCTACAGCTCCAGCAAGTTACACCTCCGTGGGCGAGAGGGGGTTGCTTTAGCGCCGACATGCTTGGGCGTGAGGTGTGGATCTCGCGTGCGATAGGTGTTGGCAAGGAAGCCTCCAGCCTGCGACAAAGCAGCTTAGTCCAACCGCTGGCCTTCTCTTCTCTGACACCATAACCACCCCCATCACCGCATCCTCCAAGCACCACTGCTTATCACCGGAGCTCCCATTCACCATCAACATCTTGCTATCCCGCTTTGGTTCTTCACTAAATCGAGGCCTATCATTGCAAATGTGTTTGCTACCGTCTGCATGAAAAAGAAAGCAAAAATGTGAACAGCAACAAACTCAAAACCACCACTTGTTTGCTGACTTGCATATCCATAGCTCTCAAAAAATGCATGAAGCCCAGCTTAAAGGGGCTGAACGAAGACATAGAGGAGAAGAAAACGCAAGTCCGCTAATGTACGACAGGCACCTCCACAACAGAAGGGCTCCTGCCACGACAGATCGATCCGCCGTACGCTAGGACAATAGGTCAAAGGTAATGATGAGCACATTCGACAAGTAATGTCGTAATAAAGCGATTCGACAGCCATGCGAGTGAGAAAAAGTCACACTGTAAGCATTCTAGACAAGCGAATGGCTCCTGTGAGCCTAGCATCTTGCGCACAAGGCACAAAGCAACGCTTACGAGTGTAGTGTCATGTGGCGAGCACAAGACCACTGGCACTTTTGACGATTGAGTAACATACGGCGATTACATGACCAACGCCACAGCCCAGCCTTCACAGCAAGGCTCGACCGGTAAAGCAAGCACTAAGGCGCGAGAAACAATCGCGATCGGCAAGCAAGGAATAAGCCAGAGGGTCTGGCAGAAGCGTGCACACAACGCTAGATGAGCTCACCCAGGAAAGGGAAGAGCTAGACGAAGAACTAAGAACAAGCGAGAGTAAGTCCAGGAGAGCTCTATTGGGCGATCCCCAACCAAAGACCTCAGGGAACACGCTAGAACTTAAGATGCCCCCTCGTGTTCGCCCAGATGTGTAAGAACATAGATGAGCGGCAAAAACCGGGCAGGACACAAAAGGTCAGACGAGCTAGTGGCCACCACGAGAGTACGATTGTGAATAATGAGTAAGAATACAGCCATCCTAAGACCCAAGCAAGCAAGCCCTTATCAACCGATATAGGAACTCACCTAGGAGAGAAAACTCTATGGGCAACCATTTTGGGTAGCCAAAGCGAAAAAGGATTAGGCAACTTTGTACATCATCAAGCACAACGCTCGGGAAAAAGTTCATCTTTGAACAGAAATGACAACGCTGTTTCAAAGATGAACTTGGGGAGCTATATGGTGTAAAGGTACGCTAACTACTATAAAATAAAAGGTATTGTGCCGCAAAAAATGGAAAGATAAAAGAAGAGAAAGAAAAAGCTGAGGCAATGACCAGTCACATATTTGGCGGCAGGTAGTGATCTCTGGCGGCAGAATACAAGAAGTGAGCTACGGCCCTGCCTAACGCCCAAAAGTTCCCTGGTGATTGAGTACACGAAATGGGTAGAGCCCAGCCTGTCGCCTGAAAGATCTCTGGCGGCAGAGTACAAGGAATGGGCAACAACCATGTCCTTAATTCAGCGAGCACAGGCACGCACATGAAAAATTTTGACGACAAGGTTCCACGTGGTAGACTCTTTCTGTGAGAGGTGGCTCACGCATGCAAATGCCAAAATGGCGAAAAAGAGGGACCACTATTGAAGATCTCACAAAATGGGCAACCTTATCTTCTTCGTTGTGAAATTGAACTTCAAAGCCAAGAAGAGTGACAGGCCGTGAGCTAGACAAGAGCTCCCGTGCGTGACAAGCCTTTAGCGAGACATGGTCTCCCGCATGCGACAGACCTTGGGTGACAGGGGAGCTCCCACGAGCGACAGGCCTTGGATGAGATATGGGCTCTCGCATGCGATAAGCTCCCTACTTTGATAAAATGATAGCGAAGAAAATTAGGTGAACACAGCACCCATACACAAAATTCCCCCGTTAGCACAATGCAGGCGATGTCTGCGCACGCCTAAGTGCGAGATTTGAGCGGAACAATCTAGAATCCTCTAGACCTAGTCCAACAGAATGTCCAAAAGCTTCCTTCGGCCCATCTGTTGATCGTCTGACACATAAGCTTTCAAGAACTGCTCTAGCAACCATCTAGAAGTGGCTTAAGACAACCACGCATGTGAAAGAGGGTTTGTCTATATAAAGGGTGTGTCGGCTTCGTGAGTCCTTTAAACGAGACAAGGATGTGCCAGCCTATGGCGTCGAGATCAAAGCTGTGAGAACCAAACCTGCAGATCAGCACTAGGATCTTGGGGAGCCGGAGGAGCAATTTCAGAAGTAGGAGCATCATTTGAGGGCCCAGCCACAGCCGTAGAGTCTACTTAGGGATCAATGGTAGTAGATCGAAAAATTGGAGCTCGTCACCATCTAACCCTTGCAGTGACTCGATAGGCTCGGACTGATTACCTGCCTCGACATGTTCAGGCTCATTATGCACTTCGATAAGCCTAGGTTGGTTACGAACCTCAGTAACCCCAGGCTGATTGTGCGGCTGTTGAGGAAGCCATAGACCTTCGAGATTATCCAAGTCTCCAGACCTTGTAAGTCGGACTCATCCTTGGAGCCAGGAGGATGCCTCATTAGCATTGATATTGATAACAAGAAATGAGAATTAGTTACTAATGAGTTAGAAAAAGCACGTGGGAGACATATGAGCGCAGCCAATTGCTTGGATGCAAGGTCATCGAAGTCCCTTGCACATTGTTATAGTGCTCACCGACCAAGCAAGGACGTATGGGTGCCCTCATATATTATGCTTGCAATTTTCTTGTCCATTCTAACAGTTGTGATCATATTAGGCAGGTGTCCAAAGAAAGGCACTAGCCACTGTCCTATAAGGCAGCAAGCCAGGGAGATCTTAGTTCGACATAGTTGGATCAGAAACAACTTGTGGTAAGCTCGCGAAGGTAGATTGCTGGTCCTTATGAGTAAAGAACCAAGGTGCGACTTAACGCATGATCCATGATTAACAGCTGAATGTCCAAGCAATTGCACTTTACAGACTCTATAAAGACAAAGACTTGGAATTGTACAAGCGGTAGAAACTTATTGTTATTATTCTAACATTTGTTGCAATTATGTTCTTACTTGTTCCATTTGATTGGAAATACTACATTATGAAACGAAAGGCCAGTTATCTTATCTGTACTATGATAACCCTCCATGTTTGATAGACATGTTGCAGGAATAGAAGAACACGCGAGACGGGCACAAATAAGTCCCTAAGCGAAAAATGCGCGAGATGGGCACAAATAAGACCTTAAGCGTGCAGAAGACGCGAGACGGGCACAAATAAGTCCCTAAGCGAAAAATGCGCGAGATGGGCACAAATAAGACCTTAAGCGTGAAGAAGACGCGAGACGGGCACAAATAAGTCCCTAAGCGAAAAATGCGCGAGATGGGCACAAATAAGACCTTAAGCGTGAAGAAGACGCGAGACGGGCACAAATAAGTCCCTAAGCGAAAAATGCGCGAGATGGGCACAAATAAGACCTTAAGCGTGAAAAAGACGCGAGACGGGCACAAATAAGTCCCTAAGCGAAAAATGCGCGAGACGGGCAAAAATAAGACCCTAAGCGAGAAGATACAAGACGAGTAAAACAAAAAGTCCCTAAGCACAAAAAGGTGCGAGACGGGCAAAATTATCTCTAAACGAGGTACGTTACAATTTTATCATATTACATTTAACGCATTATGTTGGCACCTCGGATATAAACAATATTATATTCTAACAAGTCCTTAAGCGGATAGTACGCAAGACAGGACCAATACTTCAGTAAAAGTTCTTCTTTGGACACAAAAAGTTGCAAAGAAAAAACTTGGGGAGCACAAAGTATGCAGGCTATGAGGTATGGTACGAGGTACGTTACAATTTTATCGGATGTCCCCGAAATTGATTGACAAAGTGCATGCAAACATTTTATATTGTCATTCCGGATATAAAAGCGATGTTATATCCTTATCAATTCTATAGAGTCCCTAAGCACAAAATGGTGCGAGACGGGCGATGTTATATCCTTATCAATTCTATAAAGTCCCTAAACACAAAATGGTGCGAGACGGGCAAATTCGAAAATCCCTAAGCGAACAGTGTGCGAGATGGGCAAATGAAAAGTCCCTAAGCACAAAAGCGTGCGAGATTGGCAAACCAAAAGCCTGAAGCGAAAAATGTGCGATATAGGCTACGCATTTACTTGAAGCAAAAAAGTGTGCGATGTAAGTCATGCATGACGTGCTTGAGCTTAAAGCAGTAATTGAGCGACATAAGCCCCATATATAAAAGAACTTGAAGCAAAAAAGTACACGAGGAAAGCCGGATTATTACGTGAGACTAATACAAGATAAATGTATAGTTGCTTCGGTAGATGAGTTTAAAAATGGCTGATCAGTCTGTAAAAGACTAAGCTCTTTCACAAAAAACTGGGAAGCACTCTAGATTAACTTCTGCCTCAAAAGGAGCATCGATTCTAACAGACACCCAAGCATCTAGGCCCTGAGGTGCTATAATTATCTAAATCATCTTCGTCCAAGCCTGTGAGAACCCCGACCATCTCGGGTCGACGAAAAGGCTCTTAAGGGCTGGTAAGATCAGATAGATCTTTATAAATGCCTATTCTCAGAAAATGTTCCAAATCCTCAGCATCAGGATCAAGCTTCAACCAACCCGGAGCGTGCCAAGCACAAATCGCATCTGATGAAACTAAAAGGCTTTGGTGGCTCCGCAATCTTGTAATTTCTCCTTATAGCTCTTGGTTTCGGTCAGCTAAGACCTTGAATTTGAAAAGAAGGGTGGTATATTCCACTGGAGAAGTATTTAGCTCAGAGAAGAAAAACGTATCCCGATAGTGTTCTAAAAAGACACTTGACAAAAGAAATGATGACACGAAGTCGTTTCTGCTATAAATAATAATGAAGTCCACTAGTTGAGCCCTCAAGTGAAGATGAAAAGACTCTTGTGATAATCCCAAGAAGAGGGTAGCAAAAGAATTTGAAAAGCCCATTCTTTATATACTCTTTCATAAGGTAAACCTTGTAAAAGAGTGGGGAGCAATTGATGTGGACTAGATCAATTATTATTGGGCTTTTCTATAAGTCAAGCTAAAGACCATTGAGCCAAATAATAATTTAAGCCCAAGAGGAAAGAGGACTCAAAAGGCCCATAAATGATCCACTAGGTCATTATTTAAGCTGTGGGGCTTAAAGGTAATTACGTGCAAAATAACTCCTATAAATAGGTCACAGGTATCATTCTTAAACCCTAAGCTCTATTTGCCTACGGAAACCCTGCCAAAACCCTGTCTGACTTAAGCATCGGAGTGCGCGCGTAGGGGAAAACCCCTGCGCCCCTCTGACTTTTCCTATTTCGCAGATTCGTTGGAGACAGACTAACGCGAAGATCGAGGATTTGACGTCAGCAACTTTTTATTGTTGTTTTTGGCAACAACACCTACAAACACTGCACTTCCATCTATGAAAATTGGATTGAATCTTAGTACTGGTTTGGATCGATTTCTGACGGCTTGGAAGTCTCCAGATGACCCTGGGATTGGAAACTATACCTTTAAGATAGATCCTAATGGGTTCCCTCAATTGTGTTCGTACAAGGGTTCGGTTAAATTCTGGCGAGGTGGGTCATGGACGGGACAAACATGGGTTGGAATACCCAAAATAACTTAGAGTCACATTCTCAATATTAGTTTTGTGCATAATAATGAAGAAATTTCTACCATGTATGCAATAAAGAATGCCTCTATAACATCAATTATGATCAAGAGACGGGATTGCTGCAATGGCTTACATGGAACCCTGAGGACCAACGCTGGGTTACAGCTTGGTCCGTTCCAATGGATGAATGTGATTATTACGGGCACTGTGGGCCAAATACTAACTGTGAGCAAACTCAAGCAACCAAGTGCTCTTGTTTACCCGAATTTGAACCCAAGTCACCCCAAGCTTGGTACCTAGGTGATTGGTCAGCCAGGTGTGCACGGAAGCCTAATGCGCCAATTTGTCAACATGGAGAAGGGTCCGTGAAGGTGGCACATGTGAATGTACTTGATACTACTGCGGCTAATGTAGACATGAGTTTGGGACTGAAACAATGCAAAGATAAGTGCTTGAGGAATTGCTCTTGCATGGCTTATGCTAGTGCATATTCTGAGCTTAATGGGGGGACTGGATGCCTGACTTGGTACGGGAATCTGGTGGATATCAAGACCTTTAAAGATGCAGGACAAGACTTTTATCTAAGGGTTGATGCTGTTGACTTAGGTATTATCTATCCCTTTGCAGTTCCTTATTTGCAACAAAAAAATCTTTCCTCTTATTCAAAGTTATTCAAACTTAATAGTCATTGGCTAACGATTAGTGCACTACAATAAATTGAGTCAATAGTGACAAAATTAGCGCTAGAATTTTCATTGCTAATTTTTACGTTCCACGGTTAAAGAATAATTAGCATTGGAATTAGCGACATGAATTTCCGTTGCTAAATTCAACTCCAAATTGAAAGAAGTTAAAAAGTTTTTCATTGCAAATGATGTACTTCATCATTATTTCCAATGTTAATTCTATTTCATCGTTGAAAGTATTAACAATAGAATTCTGATGCTATATAATTTTATTTTCTTTTTTCACGAAAAGTTAAGAAAATGAAAAAAAAAATTATTATGTCGCTAAAAACCTTTAGTGATGGAATTCTATCATTATTGTCAAAATAAAATTTTTATTCAAATGGCTTTTAGCGTCGAAATTCTGATGCTAAAAGTCATATTTTTAGTTTATTATTTTTAATTTTTTTCCGTCTTTAACGGCTTTTTGCATCAGAATTCCAACATTAAAGCTCATTAGTGTCGGAATTCTCATGCTAAAAGTCATATTTTTATTTTATTATTTTAAAATTTTTTCCGTCATTAACGGCTTTTAGTGTCGGAATTCCAACGTTAAAGCCCATTAGCATCAGAATTAACATAATAAAAAACAAATATATTTAAAAATAAATAAAAAAAATGAGGCTTTAGTGTCGGAATTCTGACATTAAAGCCCATAGTGTTAGAATTAATATAATATAATAAAAAAGCAAATAAATTTAAAAATAAATGAAAAAACACAAAATAAAAAAAAGGGGCCTGTAGCATAGGAATTAATATCATAAAAAAATCAAATAAGTTTCAAAATAAATAA
Organism: Heritiera littoralis; assembly: GCA_031772115.1. Classification (NCBI taxonomy): domain Eukaryota; kingdom Viridiplantae; phylum Streptophyta; class Magnoliopsida; order Malvales; family Malvaceae; genus Heritiera; species Heritiera littoralis. Next base: position 508,371 of record JAPDPK010000026.1, on the reverse strand, counting down.
AAAAGTATAAAAAAATGTCAAAAAAAAAATCTTTAGCATTGGAATTCTAATGCTAATTCCATCGCTAATAATGCCTCTCGTGCCCGCATAATTTATTCGCGTGAATTTAGGTATTAATGATGAAATTCCGATGCTAATTCTGTCACAAATGATTCGCGCCATCGTTATTTTTAGCACGCACTAGGTGACGAATTTAACTTCGGAATTGGTTCTGATGCTAATTTGAGATGGAACTTCATCGTCAATTCCGTCACTAATCATAACCAATTGTTACACAAAATTTTCAACAAAAATTTGTTGCAAATCCGTCACTATTGTTAATTTTTAGGAATGGAAAAATTTCCGTCACTGTTAATATGTTTTTTTGTCCACTTTCTCTGGTGTCCAAAATTTCTTAAGCACTTGATTTATATGTAATTTACCAATAATTATTAAAGCAACAAGGATTATTATTGACTAGGTAATCAATTATGAATTAGGCTGATTTTTAGTATTAAAAATGCCTAACTTAACCTTCGATCTCCTCATCCATACACAACACAATCCCTCTAACCATGAAGCGAACATGTATTTTGATGGGCTTGAATATGAACTTGATGTCTCTTAATGGGCATTCAAAAAAGGTCAAAAGCTCATGCTTTTATGTTCATGATGCCTTGGCTTCATGGTAAGAGTTGAGCTCTCTGTTGGATTAATGAATTCTCAATCTCCTCTTGTTATCAGAACTAATCAAACAATTTTGAAATTTGGAGTATGCCTATGTGCCATGTAACTGTCCATTTGACCTGATAAATGGTTTCTGATATTTGCAATATTGATTTGCATTTATATGATCTATCTATTAGCTAGCTACAGGAAGAATGGTACTTTTAGCAAGAAGCAAATAATAGCAATTTTAGTAGTTTCTATTACTGTGATGCTTCTCCTGGTTGCTGTCTCATTTCTTTTGGTGAGGCGTATAAGAACAGGTAATCAAATTTCTTGGTTTGGAATTTGTTTTATGTAGCATTTTCCAACTAAATATTTCACAGCACTAAGTCATTCTATTCTTCACAACTAATTCTTTTTTCTCTAACTTTTACTCATATCTTAATCTTGGCAAAAGATTATTTAGCAACTATGTTGTTTACAAATTTGAAAACTTCCCAAACCAAGCATTGATATATTGTTTATTGATTCCAGGGAGAAAAAGACGACCTACTCTTAGCTTCACATCAAGCCCAATATGTGTTGGAGGACCCTTTGAAAAGAAATGCAGATTTACCATTATTTAATTTGGCAACCATTAGTGCAGCTACAAATAATTTATCTTCTGATAACAAACTTGGACAAGGTGGCTTTGGCCCTGTTTATAAGGTACAATGCCTGGCATTTACACCCTTCTAATGCTTCAATCAATGGCATTTTGCAACTTTTAGTTTTAGGGAAACAGCAGATGAACTAAGATAGGTTTCTTGAAATGAAATAATTGTGTGTGATTCCAGGGTACACTAAATGGAAAGGAAATAGCCGTTAAAAGGGTATCAAAGTCCTCAAGACAAGGAATAGAAGAGTTTAAGAATGAAGTTACTCTGATTGCTAAACTTCAACACCGGAATCTTGAAAGGATTTTGGGTTGTTGCATTGAAAAAGAAGAGAATGTTGGCTCTACCGAGAGGGGGGGTGAATCGGTTTTTCTAATTCTTTCTAATTTTCTTAGCTTTTAATGCACAATTCAAGCAAAATAAACAGTGATGAAATAAATGCAGTAAATAAGAGTAAGGGAAAGAGAAGCAAACACAAGTTTTATAGCGGTTCGGCCAATCTCTTACCTACGTCCTTCTCCTTGAACTCCTTTTCAAGGTTTTGATTCACCACTTCCTTAAGAATCCTTACAAGCCACTTGAAGATGTGGCAAGACCTCTTACAATCTTCTTAGAGACTTTGAAATCTCCTTCTAAGCCTCTACCATTGTATTGCTACCCAACACTCTACAATATCAGACCTTACAAGGATAGCTCACCCCTTGAATAACAAGAATTTCAGTGAATGGGTGAAGAACACAAATGAATCTCACAAAATAGAGTAATACAATGAACAATTTCAGATTTGAATTTCTCTCTTGAAGCTTGAGGATTTTTCAGTGCTTGTTCTACCTCCAAACTTCATAAATACCTCTATTTATAACCCACCAAACGGATAGAACAGTTGGTGAAGCATTTAATGCAAATCCTCCCATTGAAACCCTCAAAAACTAGCCGTTATTGTCAGGTCTCGGGCAAAGGGATCGATCCCTTTACCAGAGGGATCGATCCTTTTTATTGCGAGAGCATTTCAACTTGTTCCAGGGTGCTTGTCCAACTTACTGCCAAAATGGGATCGATCCCTCTACAGTAGGGATCGATCCCTTTTATCCAGAATGCCTTCCTGCACGTCTTTAACTGCAATTTGAGATAGTTTATGGTTTTTTTTTGTGATTCTAAGTCAGTTCAAAAACTTCTAGCACTTTTCTTAAGAGTATTTACTGACTAAATCACACTCCAAGACTTTGTTAAAATAGTTTCAATCATTGAGTTCATTCAAAGCAAATTTACTTGTATAAAAATCATTTTTAAGTTTACTTGAGTTTTGTCATTTTCAAAATACTTGTCAATTTAAAGCTAACAATCTCCCCCTTTTTGATATGACAAAACTTAAGGTAAATTTGCTTGTGTGTTTGAAAATTGAGGTTACTTGATTTTTTGAAAAACATTACTCCCCCTCAATATTTGCTCCCCCTCAATTTAATATAAGTTTACCACATTAATTCTCCCTCTTTTTGTCATAGCAAAGGAATAAATAGCACGGATAAATGGTTAGTGGTAGAAGTCAATTTAAAGCAATAGGGGTAAACCAATAATAAGCAAAATAAGCAATAGTATTGGCAAGGAGATAGAGAGAAACAAAAAACAACCCAATGTCATGAAAGCACAATTAATATCAGAACATGTCATAGTCATTGACAGAAAACAACTAGAAAGCATAACTAGCAAAGTCAGTAACATAGTCATAGACATAGTTATTAACATAAAACAATTAGAAAGCATAACTAGCAAGGCCATTAACATAGTCATAGACATAGTCATAAAACAACTAGAAAGCATGACACATGCCACAACGAGGAGGATCAACGCCTTGGGAAGGTCTTGTGATATTGCTCAACGAAGTCCTCGTGTTGCATGCGGACATCCTGAATTTCATCGAACAAGGCAGCTTGGTTAGCCTCGATGTGATCAAGTCGCTGACCTACGTCATGTTGAAAGTTCTGAAGCATATGCATGATCTGGTCAAGAGAGGCTGACGAGGAGCCGGAAGGTGCAGAAGATGTGGCTGCTGCAGGTGCGTCGTCTTCGTCTCCTCCTTCTTCTCCGACGTCTTCCGGAGCATGTTCGGGAGGTTCAGCCTGTCCATGACCCTTGACCCATTCGATTGTATTGCCCCGTTGACGTTGATACCACCCAAGATTATGGAGAGTGGCTAGATTGATCGTGGTGCTAGGATCCGGAAGTACACCAACCTCACATGAGCAGTCAACGCCTTTTTGAAGTAAGTAGAAGGCGAGAGGCTGAGGGAAGACGATGGTGTGGACCTTGCCAAGAACAATCTTCACCCAGTCATGAAGGATAAAGTGTAGGAGGTGTGGTTGTTCGCCGTCGGGTTCACGAATATGATGGAGCCAAAAACGATCAAGTTTGCGAAGGTGAGAATACCGGGTGCCAAGAGGGCGGAGATTCCATGAGATGATAATATGGAGGAGGCGTGCGAAGACAGGAAGGTCACTTGCACGATTATTGGTAACGGGAAACACTAAGGGGACATCGATATTCTCATAGATATTACCGCCGTCGGGAACTCTAAAGATAAGAAAGAGGGATTGTGTGGTGATTTCAATGTGTTTGCCCATGACATAGGATCGAATTCCGACAACACGACATTCATCATTTGGATCCGTGATGGTTTCGGCATTGGAAAAGAAAGCCCGAATGATGTTTGGAGGAACCGGAGTGTTGATTTTGAGAAAGTTAATCCAATTAAATTCAGCGAATTTGGCCAAGTAAGGGAAATTAATTGATTCGAGGAAATCGAAATCAATTGGACGCCAATGCTTAATAGGCATATTGGCAAAGTTCGCTAGAAATCGTGTTTTCTCATTGGCATGGCGAAAGCATCGGTTAAAGGTGGCCGGTATGGAGGAGGAAGAGGAGGAAGCACTGGTTTTGCGTTTTTGAGCAGTGTGCTTAACTTTAGGAGCCATATGGAGTAAGAAAAAGATATAAAATTTCGTTGAGAACTTTTATCGAACAGGTGGTGGGCACAAGTTTGGGGAACTATGGATGAGTGTGTGGGAGAGATATGACCTAACCAACAGCAGAGAGCCACAACCCAATATGCATTTAACAATTATAACAAGGAATTTCGGATGAACAACTGCAAATAGGCTAAGTAAAATTCCTAGAAAAAGACAAGTTCCAAATGAAGTGAAAACCTAGATGGAGAGGAAATAAATGCAAGATAAGCAAATGGGCAGTCAAGACATGATGAAAGTAACTAGAAATGCAAGAAAAATGGAATGAAAAATGTGAGAAAAACTTACAATTGAAATGTTGGGTGAATAGTAACCATGGTGTGGAAGAAGAGGGAAAAGAAGAAAATAAAAGATTTTGTCAGGAAATGAGGAGGGAAAATGAAAAAGAGTAGGAAATGAGGAAGATTGGTGAAAGAATGAAGTGATTTGGTGTAGAAATGAGTGAGATCTAGAGGATTTGGGATGAGAAAAATGGGGAACGGCGTGAGAAGGTGAAGAAGAAGGCGAATAGTTTGAAAGGAAGGAGGGCCCGACATTTTAAAAGAAGCGCGAAGTCAATTTTGTCACGAGGGGATCGATCCCCTACTGTAGAGGGATCTATCCCTTTTAGGCAGATTGCTTCCTTTCACCCAGATTTTTGGCCTGACAGACTGGAAATCAATCCTATTCGAGAGGAATTGTCTCCTTAGTCACTTGCCTCGTTTATGATGCATAAAAATGATTTGAAAACAATGAAACTCATGCATTTTTACCATCTTAAAATCAAAAGTTGATTGTTTTCACTTAACATGTAGGAAATGAGATTGAAAACTGCAGAAAAAGTGTAGAAAATTGCAGCAAAGTGCAGAAAATTGCATAAGTGTGCAGGACCAAGAGGTGGACATGGCTGTGATTGTGTTTTAACATTAGAAATGTGTTTTGGCAAATGAAAGAAGTTTATCTTGATCAAAACACATAACACTCAACAGTTTATCATGAACATGAACAGTAACTCAGTAAGTTAAGGTCATGAATTGCAAGTGGGAATTACATTCTTCAAATTGCTGTCTTGCAATCATCACAAACTAACTTAACACATGCATGCAACATCAAATTACTTCAAGGAGCAATCATTATGCCTAATTCACCTCTAAGAGTGCAAAATCTCTCCTTGTCCAAGGGTTTTGTGAAGATATCAGCTAATTGGTGCAAAGTGTCTACATACTCCAGAATTATGTCTCCTTTTTGCACATGATCTCGTATAAAATGATGTCTAATCTCAATGTGCTTGGTTCTAGAGTGTTGAATGGGATTTTTTGTAAGATTGATAGCACTAGTATTGTCACACTTAATGGGAACTTGGTTCATTTCTATTCCATAGTCTCTCATTTATTGCTTAATCCACAAAACTTGAGCACAGCAACTACCAGAAGCTATATATTCAGCCTCAGTTGTGGATTGAGCTACGCTATTTTGTTTCTTAGAGAACCATGATATAAGCCTACTTCCTAAGAATTGGCATGTTCCCGATGTGCTTTTCCTATCCACTTTGTTCCACCAAAATCTGCATCGGAATATGCATGGAGATCAAGTGTAGAATCTTTAGGATACCAAAGTCCTAAGGAGGAAGTGTCTTTGAGGTATCTAAGGATTCTTTTTACTGCTTGTAGGTGTGATTCTCTAGGTGATGATTGAAATCTAGCACACAAGCATACACTAAACATTATATCGGGTCTACTAGCAGTTAAATATAGTAATGAGCCAATCATAGACCTATATAGTTTAGTGTCTACACATTTTCCTCCTTCATCCTTATCAAGCTTAATATTTGTGCTCATAGGTGTAGAGAAAGGTTTAGACTCATCCATTCCAAATCTTTTGAGCAAGTCTTTAGTGTACTTAGCTTGATTTATGAAAATACCTTCTTTACATTATTTAACTTGAAGTCCTAGAAAGAAGGTTAATTCTCCCATCATACTCATTTCAAATTCACCTTGCATTAGTTTAGAGAAATTTTTGCACAATGACTCATTTGTAGACCCAAAAATGATATCATCTACATAAATTTGAACTACTAATAAGTCATGACCCTTAGATTGAATAAACAAGGTTGTGTCTACCTTTCCTCTTGTAAAACCTTTTTCGATTAAAAACTTTGAAAGTCTTTCATACCAAGCTCTAGGAGCTTGTTTTAATCCATATAAGGCTTTTGAAAGTTTGAAAACATGATTAGGAAATTTTGGATTTTCAAAACCGGGAGGTTGCTCAACATAGACTTCTTCATTTATATAACCATTTAAAAAGGCACTTTTCACATCCATTTGATATAACTTAAAATCCTTGTAGCATGCAAAAGCAAGTAGCATTCTAATGGCTTCTAATCTAGCTACCGGAGCATAGGTCTCATCATAGTCTATCCCTTCTTCTTGTCTATAACCTTGAGCCACTAACCTAGCCTTGTTTCTAACAATAATGCTATTTTCATCCATCTTATTCTTGAATATCCATTTAGTTCCAATGATGGGATAATCCTTAGGTCTTTCTACTAGGGTCCACACTTTGCTTCTCTCAAATTGATTTAATTCTTCTTGCATGGCCATAATCCAATTTTCATCATTCAAGGCCTCATCCACTTTCTTTGGCTCAAATTGTGACACAAAGGCTACATGTTGACATATGTTCTATAAGTTGACCTAGTCCTAACTCCAATGGTTGGATCTCCAACAATATCATTATCTTTCACATATCTTAGTTCTCTAGGACATCTAGATTCCTTCTCAATTATTTCTTGTTCCATGGACTCCTCATTTTTGTTAATATTAAGATCTTCTAATTGATTTCTAACATCCTTATCTTGAGATGGATCAACTATAGGTTCATCAAAAATCTCTACTTCATCATCAAGATTGATTCTACTAACGATATTTGATTCATCAAAAATTACATGTATTGACTCTTCTACTACAAGTGTTCTTTTATTGAAAACTCTATAGGCCTTAGAATTTAGAGAATAGCCAAGAAAAATACCTTCATCACTTTTAGCATCAAATTTTCCTAAATTATCTTTACCATTGTTCAAAACAAAACATTTACATCCAAATGAGTGAAAATAACTTATGTTAGGTCTTTTTCCTTTATAAAGCTCATAGGGGGTTTTCTTTAAAATAGGCTTTACCATAGCCCTATTTATAACATAGCAAGAAGTGTTTACTGTTTCAGCCCAAAAATATTTAGGTAAGTTATTTTCACAAAGCATGGTTCTAGCCATTTCTTCTAAGGTTCTATTTCTCCTTTCAACTACCCCATTTTGTTGAGGCGTTCTAGGATCTGAGAAATTGTGGCTAATACCATTTTCATTGCAAAATATATTAAAACCAAGATTTTCAAATTCTTTTCCATGATCACTTCTAATACTTGAGATAGAGTAACCTTTTTCATTTTGAACAAGTTTTGAGAAAACAGTGAATTTTTCTAAGGCCTCATTTTTAACACTTAAAAAGAACACCCAAGTAAACCTAGTGTAATCATCAACTATCACAAATCCATAGTGTTTACCTCCTAAACTAGTTGTCCTAGTTGGTCCAAAAAGATCTAAGTGAAGAAGTTGAAGTGATCTAGAGGTAGTGACACACTTCTTAGGTTTAAATGAGATTATTTTGTGTTTTCCTCTTACACATGCCTCACAAACTTTGTCATTTTCAAATTGAAGCTTAGGCAATCCTACTACTAAGTCTCTTTTGGCTAACTTAGACAAAACATGCATGCTAGCATGGCCTAGTCTTCTATGCCATAACCAAGGTTCATCTTCTCTAGTAGCCATAAAGCATACATTTTTGCTATTAAGTTCATTTAAATCCACAATATAAATATTTCCTTTTCTATGTCCAATAAACACAATTTGATTACATTTAGCATTAACAACATTGCAACACAAATCATCAAACATAACTTTAAATCCCTTATCACACAATTGACTAATACTAAGCAAGTTATGTTTCAAGCCTCTAACATACAAAACATTTTCAATGGTTGAGGAAGAGTTACCAATGGAGCCAATTCCTTCAATTTGTCCCTTGGAGTTGTCTCCAAATGTGACTTCTCCACCACTTTTATGCTTTAGGAACTTGAATTGGCTCTTGTCACCCGTCATGTGTCTTGAGCATCCACTATCAAGGTACCAATGCTCCTTGGACTTAGCCTTGTAGCAATACTCTTCCTCCTACAAACACGTCAAGCTTTTATCTTAGGTACCCAAATTTTCTTGGGTCCTTGAGAGTTAGTACTAATAATTTTTGATCCTTTAGGGATCCATTTCATTTTTAAGGACTCATCACTTGAATTTAAGACATGTTTAGGCACCCAAATCTTGACAGCCATTTTTCCTCTAAACATGGTCTTCCTAGATGTGCATGCTTGTGAAGAGTGTCCTAGTTTATTACATAATGTGCACAAAACAAATTTTCTATCTGTAACTAGGAAATTTTTAAGATGAGTTTCTTTGTCAGATGCATTGTAGCCTAATCCTTCTCTATCAAAGAATGCTTTTTGAGTCTCTAGCATTTGATCAATTTTTGTTGACCCATGTAAAATCTAGAAAAGGAGTTTTGCAAATTAGTGTTCTTTCTATTTAATTCTTCTATTTCTAGATTTGCATTCTCTAATTTCTTTTCACATTCTAATTTAACATTCACAAGCATTTCATTCTCCTTTTTCAATTTAGAAATCATTTTCTTATATTTCAAATTCATGCATTCAAATTCATTGGCTAACTCATCAAATGCATCTTGCAATTCATCAAAAGTGTATTCATGAGTATCTAGCAAGTTAGAAGTTACCTTCTCATCTTCAAAAGCCATGAAGCAAAGGTTAGCTACTTCATCTTCCACATTCTCTTCATCGGAGGAGTCACTATCACTCCAAGTAGCCACCATTGCTTTCTTCTTTTGTTTCTTTTCATTTTGCTTCCTATACAAAGGACAATCAAATTTAATATGGCCAGGTTTTTTGCATTCATAACATATAATTTGGTCCTTATCTTTCCTACTAGTTTCACCTCTATTTAACTCTCTCCTAAGGGGTCTCCTAGAGTTTCCACTAGCTCTCATCCTCATGAATTTATTGAACCTTTTGGCAAACATGGCCATTTCTAAATCTTCTTCATCACCACTTACATCAAGATCATCTTTTGATTCCTCACTTGTGGTGGATTTTAGCGCTACTCCAACTTTCTTTGGGGGATCTTGATTTCTCTTAATTTTCATCTCATAAGTGAGCAAGGATCCCATAAGTTCATCTAATGATAGTGTATGAGGGTCCTTGGATTCCTCAATAGCAGTGACTTTAGCTTCCCATGATTTTGGTAAGCTATTGAGAATCTTTTTCACCATCTCTACATTAGAGTATGTCTTCCCTAAAGCTTTAAGACCATTTATTATGTCTGTAAACCTAGTAAACATGTCACTAATTGACTCATCATTCTTCATTCTAAATAGTTCATAGTCTTGTGTGAGTATGCCTACTTTGGTTTCTTTGACTTGTGTGGTTCCCTCATGTGTGATAGTTAGTTTATCCCAAATTTGTTTAGCATTCTCACATTGTGACACTCGATTATACTCATTTGGTCCTAATGCACAAAAGAGTGTGTGCATTGCTTTAGCATTAAGTTGTGCCATCCTAATATCATTAGTATCCCATTCGTCTTCTTTCTTAGGCACATTCGTCCCATCTACTTTCTTAATAGGGATAAGGGGACCTTCAACAATAACTCTCCATACTTCATAATCATTAGCTTGAATAAATAGCATCATTCTAGTCTTCCAATAAGCATAGTTTTGACCATTAAAGAGTGGAGGTCTAACCGTAGAGTGTCCCTCTCCTACCAAGGGTGTAGACAAACTAGTTTGAGCCATTAGTGATCGTTTATACTCGATAGATGTTAATCTAAGTCAATCTCGAGCCCAAGCTTTGATACCAATTGTTGGCTCTACCGAGAGGGGGGTGAATCGATTTTTCTAATTCTTTCTAATTTTCTTAGCTCTTAATGCACAATTCAAGCAAAATAAACAGTGATGAAATAAATGCAGTAAATAAGAGTAAGGGAAAGAGAAGCAAACACAAGTTTTATAGAGGTTCGGCCAATCTCTTGCCTACGTCCTCTCTCCTTGAACTCCTTTTCAAGGTTTTGATTCACCACTTCCTTGAGAATCCTTACAAGCCACTTGAAGGTGTGGCAAGACCTCTTACAATCTTCTTAGAGACTTTGAAATCTCCTTCTAAGCCTCTACCCTTGTATTGCTACCCAACACTCTACAATATCAGACCTTACAAGGATAGCTCACCCCTTGAATAACAAGAATTTCAGTGAATGGGTGAAGAACACAAATGAATCTCACAAAATAGAGTAATACAATAAACAATTTCAGATTTGAATTTCTCTCTTGAAGCTTGAGGATTTTTCAGTGCTTGTTCTACCTCCAAACTTCATAAATACCTCTATTCATAACCCACCAAACGGATAGAACAGTTGGTGAAGCATTTAATGCAAATCCTCCCGTTGAAACCCTCAAAAACTAGCCGTTATTGTCAGGTCTCGGGCAAAGGGATCGATCCCTTTACCAGAGGGATCGATCCTTTTTATTGCGAGAGCATTTCAACTTGTTCCAGGGTGCTTGTCTAACTTACTGCCAAAATGGGATCGATCCCTCTACAGTAGGGATCGATCCCTTTTATCCAGAATGCCTTCCTGCACGTCTTTAACTGCAATTTGAGATAGTTTATGGTTTTTTTTTTGTGATTCTAAGTCAGTTCAAAAACTTCTAGCACTTTTCTTAAGAGTATTTACTGACTAAATCACACTCCAAGACTTTGTTAAAATAGTTTCAATCATTGAGTTCATTCAAAGCAAATTTACTTGTATAAAAATCATTTTTAAGTTTACTTGAGTTTTATCATTTTCAAAATATTTGTCATTTTCAAAATACTTGTCAATTTAAAGCTAACAGAGAAGATGCTAATCTATGAATACTTGCCAAATAAGAGCCTAGATTCTTTTATTTTTGGTATGTCTCCTTTTCTCATGTACATCCTTTGTAATAAAAACATGTAAGATTTGATGAAATATACAACTTTGAATCTAGATGAACGAAAACGATCACTCTTAGATTGGGGAAGGCGATTTGAAATTCTTTGCGAAATTGCTCGAGGAATTTTATACCTTCATCAAGACTCAAGATTGGGAATCATCCATAGAGACCTAAAGGCCAGTAACATTCTACTAGATGCTGACATGAACCCAAAAATTTCAGATTTTGGTATGGCTAGAATATTTAGAGGAGATCAAGTTGAAGCAAATACAAAGCGTGTTGTTGGAACATAGTAAGTGAATAACTTGTAGTATTTTCTTCTATTATGATTTGGTTGCATTGTTATTGAAATGCAATATGAGATTACCTTGGTTGCATTTTTCATTTCTATATTCTTTTGCAGTGGCTATATGTCACCAGAATATGCAATGCAACGACACTTTTCTATCAAGTCTGATGTATATAGCTTTGGAGTACTCCTACTAGAAATAATTACTAGTAGAAGAAATAGTGGATATTACCCTGAAAGTCCTACCTTAAATTTGATTGGGCAAGTAAGTATTTCAACATTAAATACAATTTTCTCAAAAAACTTCACAATCTGTTATGAAGATTTGATTTGTTTTTAGATTTGGGAATTATGGAGAAATGACAAAGCAATAGAGATAATTGATTCATCATTAGGAGGTTCATGTCCTGCTGATGAAGTTTTGAGATGCATTCAAATTGGGTTATTATGTGTGCAAGATAATGCAACTGACAGGCCAAAGATGTCAGCTGTTGTTGCAATGTTAGGCCACGACACTTCTCTTCCTTCCCTTAAACAACCGGCATTTATCATCAAGAAAACCACAGCTGGAGGTGAAGGCACCAACTTGGGCAATGAGGTAACTCTCATTGCGCCTCAACCTCGCTAGATACTTGAGCTCTTTACAAGTCGACAGTAAGGTGCAGTTGACTACAATTTGTGGAAATTGGAAATGTTACATCATCATGCAATAGAACTTTTATTTTCTTTCCATGCAAGTTTATGATTTGTATATGATCTGAGTACATAAATCTTCATTATAGTAACTAGATTTTTGAAACGTTTGTTGCTAGAGTTTAATTGCCTTTTATGAGAAAATAGGCCCACGCAACTATCACTCAACCACTCTCGCGCCCTGGGTATTGGCCCTCTTGGTGAGCAATAAAGCTTGGGTCCAAAATGACCTGATAAGGCTTTCCTGTCTCTCTTTGAAAACTTCCTCAAGTAAAAAAAATATTAGAAAAGATTAAACATGATAATTCATTTGTATATTACCTTATAAATATGAAAATTTTATGTTAATTTTCCTTGACACATCAAATATAATTTTTTCAATTTTTATTAAATTCTAATTTATGCTATTGATATTTTCATATTTTTTATTTGTGTTATACTACGGTATTATACTTAGATATTAATGGTTGATGTTCAATTTTTACTTCTATTACGATGATTTTTTTTGTTCATAAATAGGTACTAGAGAAAATGAGAATTTGAATCTTGGATTTAATACCTCTTAAAGAAAAATAACAATTGTTACGTTAAGCTTTTGTTATTGTCAATTTGTAAGTTGTAATTTCCTTAAATCAAATTAGTAGAATTTTACTATATTATAACAATTCAACAATTTTTACTAAGTTAAAATATCAGTGTGACTGTTCTGGTTAATTGCATCCTATCTTGGTTTGAGTAAATAGTGCGCACAGCAGTCGGCATAAGATGAAAGGCATGGGGTTTTCACTATTTGCATTTCCTTGTTGATTAGCCTAGTAGTAGTTAATATGAGATAGCGAGGCGCCCTTGGCTGCCATTTCTTTATACAATTCTTGGTAGTCCAATTTTTCCCCGAAAATTAAGGATTTTGGCTTAGGTGCTTATGTTTCTTACACCAAATGGCATACATTACGATAACATAGAGCCAAGACGTTCGATGCAAATAAAGAAAGGAATTATGACTCTTTGTGTGGCATTAATTCCTTCAACAAGATTGGATTTTGGGAGGAGCAGGAGCTAGCCATTTTCACAATTTTTCGAATCACACAGACAAGAAAATTCTAGCAAGAAATTTTAGGCTAGGCCTTGTAGTTCACTGTCAAGTTAAGGTCTTTTTTTTTTTTGGTTATAATCAATGTCTTTGGTCTAGATGAGACATTTATAACTCAACCGAGGCTTAATGCCCAATATTTAGCTAAAGCTTAATAGCATAATTATACGTCAAGTAATGAAAAGATAATCTTTAGCATAATTATATGTGAACCGTAAGGTATAAAATAGCTAATTTCGAATATGTTTACACAGTGGAATAACACCCCTAAATCCTGTAACTAATTATATGGAGAAAACCTCCGAAGAAAACCCTACTGCGGCTAGCGAGATTCGGAAGAGGACAAAGAAAAAGTTCAAGAGATCGAGGATTTTAACTGAAGAATCAGAGGGGGATGATCAACTGGATACGGTTCTTGATACACAACTGCAGCAGACTCAAACTAGGGAGGATCCAAAGATTTCCTACAAAGACAAGTTGACAGGCAAGGCCGATTCCAAGAGCATGAACTGGAGAGAATGGGAAGATGACGAGGACATGCTTTTTGATGATGCGATATCAGAGGATGAGGATGATAGCGAAAGTTCTATCCCCAGAATTTCCTTCACTAAAGAGGAGAAAGCGTTGATGCGAAAACCTTGGAGTAAGGCCATTATCGTTAAGCTGTTGGGGCGCACAATTGGTTATCAACTTTTATCAACAAAAGTTAAACATTTATGGCATTTAGAGGGAAGGTATAAAATTGTTGATCTTGGCCATGATTATTTCTTGTTCAAGTTTGAACGAAAAGAGGACTATATTCACGTCCTTGAAGGAGGGCCTTGGGTGATTGGAGGACATTACTTAACAGTACGCCAATGGACTCCAAATTTTAACCCTTCAATGGATAGTATCTCTAAAATCACTGCATGGATTCATCTACCGGGTTTACCGATGGAGTACTACAATCCCATGGCACTGGCTCGGATAGGTGCTTGTGTTGGCAAAGTAATCAGAATAGACAGAAACACAGAGGGGACAATTCGAGGCAGGTTTGCGCGATTGTGCATCGAAGTGGATCTTTCTAAACCGCTAATATCTAAGTTCTTTGTAGGCAAACACAAGCAACTGGTAGAGTTTGAAGGTCTTCATCTGATATGTTTCCACTGTGGGAAATTTGGACACAAGGCTGGTATATGCCCGTTAACAATGCATAGCACTGCTACTGATGGTCAGACTTCTAATCAGCCCACATTCGAGGAAGTTCCAGCTAAGCAGGAAGACCCATATGGGCCATGGATGCTGGTGCAGAGGAAGGCTAGGAGACCACAGAAAGGGGAAGGAAATCAGAAAGGAAAGGCAAATCTGAGTAGTGATTCTCGGGATAAATTTGCTTCAAATGAGGAAGCCAACTTGGCAGTAAATGAAAAGGAATCTTCTATTCCGGAGTCTTTGGAGGTAGAGAGAAGTGGCGTGATAGTTGATAACAGGAGGATTAAAGGTAAGACAAAAGTAAAGGAAGGAAAGGTCTTGAATAGGGAGGATAATCAGTGTATCGGTTCTAAAGGAACAAAGGATGATTTGGCACTTAAAAACTCAGTTATTAATTTAACAGAAAATATGGAGCAGGAATTCAGTTTTCATGCGGGTTGCTCTTCTGATGCTTGAGTGACCAGTTCTCCATTGGGCTCGCAATTAGCAAACGTAGGTATTGGTCTTGGGCCAGGGTCACAGGGAAAATCTAATTTTAGAGCCATGAAAGAGGCCGCTAGAAGGAAACACCTTGTTGGACTGCTACCAGGACAGACTATTGATCATAACAGGAATTTAAACTCTCCCATTCCAGACTTGGAGATTAACACAAAATCTCTGGGAGTATTTAAATTTAGTTCAGGAAATAAAGGTGTGGTGTGCTTTGGTTCTCAGGACATGTGTCTAACCGAAACTAGAGGACCCAAAGCAAACTTGCAGGTGCAAAATGGTGAGTAGAGCCCAAAATCTGGCTTATCAAAGGGTGGTCCTTCCACTGAAGAAGCAATGCATGGATCGAAAACTGATGGGATGGTGACGATAGATAGTCATATGGAGGTTCTCTAAGGATGCAGGTTATCAATCTTTTATTTCCAATTTTATTATCCATGTCAGTAATTTTTTGGAATTGCAGAGGTGCAGGTAATAAAGAGTTTTTACGGAATGCTAGAGAACTCATCTCCATGCATAAATTGGACATGTTCATTCTAGCCGAACCACGAATTAGTGGTCAAGTAGCAGATTTTGTTATTAGGAAGCTGAAATTTGATAAATCCACCAAAGTGGATGCCGAAGGATTCTCTGGGGGAATTTGGATTCTTGGGAATGAGACTTTGGGTGCTGTTAAAGTAGTGGAGAGATGCAGACAGTTTATTTCCATTGCTATTACAGATACTAAGGGATTTTGTTGGTTTCTTACAGCTGTATATGCCAGTCCTTCGTATAGCCAAAGGAAACTTTTATGGGATTACTTCATGAAGTTTAGTGATTTTGATAATGAAGCGTGGGTGCTTATGGGAGACTTTAATCAGATCCTTTCAATGGATGAAAAACAAGGTGGCTCACAAGAGAATTTGCGTAAACTGGAGGTATTATGGGGTGTGCTGGCAGAAAGGAAGTTAATGGACGTGGATGCTGCAGGCTGTCGTTACACCTGGACGAATAACAGAATTTGTGGTGGGTTGGTCAAAAAGAAACTTGATAGAGTTTTCTGTAATGATATGTGGAGATTGCACTTTTCTAATGCATCTGTTCGGAACTTACCTAGAGTGCATGGTAACCATTGTCCTATCTTGACTAAACTGCATGGGGACTTTGTTTGCAACAAATTATTGAAGCCTTTTCGTTTCAAAGCTGCTTGGTTACAGCATGAAGATTTTCGAAATATGTTAGTGGCGAATTGGGGTTTGAACGAGTAGATTCTTGTTAATTTAAAGCATCTTCAGTCTGCGACTAAGGAATGAAACTGTAAAGTATTTGGGAATATATTCAGGAGGAAGCGAAAGTTGTGGGCTGACTTAGAAAGAGTACAGAAAGCTCTGGAATGTCGACCCTTCCCAGCCCTTTCGCAACTTGAAGAATCTTTGACATCTGAGTACAACAAAGTTCTTCAACAAGAAGAAATGCTATGGTTTCAGAAGTCTAGATCTAACTGGGTTCAGTTTGGGGATCGCAATACGAAATTCTTTCACACTACAACCGTGATAAGAAGACATCGAAATAGAATTGTGGCACTAAAGCGGACTGATGGTTCTTGGTGTGATGATCAAAATGAACTGAAAATTTTAGTTACAGACTTATTTAAGGAGTCATATGCTTTCGAACCAGTTGATCAGGATTTCGGTAGTTGGTGTCCTTTGTCCAACTTCAATTTTGATGAACAGGTAAAGTCGACTTTGGGACAAATTCCACACGAGGAGGAGATTTTCAAAGCACTCTGTTTGATGCCTTCATATAAAGCTCCAGGATCGGATGGCTTTCAAGCCATTTTTTATAAAGCCAACTAGGATGTGGTAGGCAGGTCGGTTTGTAATTTTGTTCAAGAGTCCTTTGCTAAAGGATCTTTCAGCCCTGAACTTAGTAAGGTACTTGTAGTTTTGATTCCGAAACTGGAGCACCCGGAGTATGTCTCACATTTTAGGCCGATTAGTCTTTGTAACGTAATGGTCAAACTTATTTCAAAAATAGTTGTGAATAGACTAAGGCCATTTCTGAATGATATTGTATCCCCCACACAGTGTAGCTTTATTCAGGGACGTAGCAGCTCGGATAATATCGCGATCATGCAGGAAGTTGTTCACTCAATGAAGAAGAAAAAGGGGAAATTGGGTGATTTGATTATGAAAATTGATCTTGAGAAGGCTTATGACAAAGTAAGTTGGCCATTTCTCAGATGGGTCTTATTAGATTTATCTCTTCCTCAAAATTTGATTGACTTAATCATGTTTTGTGTGACTTCAACGGAAATGAACATTATGTGGAATGGAGAATTATCATCTTACTTCAAACCAGGAAGAGGTTTGAGACAAGGAGATCCACTATCTCCTTACCTATTTGTCTTATGTCTGCAAAAACTATCTGAAATGATAGAATGTGCTGTTTCTGAAGGTATCTGGAACCCCCTTGCAGTGTCTCGTGGAGGGCCCCTTCTATCACATCTATTCTTTGCAGATGACTTAGTCTTATTTGGTAAGGCATCTGTTCAACAATGCAAAGTCATAATGAAGTGCCTGGATGCTTTTTGCTCCATTTCAGGTCAGAAAATTAATGAGGGCAAATCCAAAATTTTAACTTCGCCTAATGTCTCGTCAAAGCTGGTGAAGAAATTAAAACTTCTTACAGGGATGGCGTACAGCAAAGAGTTTGGTTCCTATCTTGGTGTTCCCGTACATTCAAAAAGAGTCGGACGTAGTTCATACCAGTTCATTCTGGAAAAGATGAGTAAAAGGTTAGCAGCTTGGAAAGTGAATTAGCTATCAATGGCGGGTCGAGCGACATTGGTTCAATCAGTAACGAGCTCTATTGCAACATACACGATGCAGACCGCAAAGTTACCAGAGTCGATGCTCAAGGATATTGATAAACTAAACAGGAATTTTTTATGAGGATCCTCTAATGCTAAGAGAAAAACTCCTTTAGTTAAGTGGGATGACGTTTTCCGACCCAAGGAGGAAGGTGGTCTGGGTTTTAGGAAGGCTAGAGACATGAATCTAGCCCTTTTATCTAAACTCGGGTGGAAGCTGGAAATCGGAGATAAGAATTTATGGACCCAGGTGCTTGAATCTAAATACCTTAAGGGTGAATTATTTACTCAAGCTAGGAGGAAGCAGCAGGTATCCTCGACTTGGAGAAGTATACTAGAAAGTGTTGTTGTAATTAAACAAGGAAGTGCTTGGCTGCTTGGTTCAGGACAGAGAATCTCATTTTGGTATGACTGCTGGCTAGGCGATAAACGGCTAATAGATTTATGCGGAGATCTTGTTTTGCCTGACAATTGTGCAGCAACAGTGAATGAATTTTTAGATAGTGGTGGTGCATGGGACCTAGGTAGATTGAGTTTTCTGCCGACCAATGTGGTGAATCAAATAAAGTTGATCATTTCATCCAGCCTGGAAGATGATAAACTCCTTTGGGCTGCGTCTGCTGATGGCGAATTCACGGTGAAGTCGGCGTATATGTTGATCCGTGGTGGTGTTGTGCAAGATGTGATTTGGAAAAGAATGTGGAAATTGGAATTATCTCCTTGTGTTAAGTTTTTCTTGTGGATAGTATTACATGAACGGCTACTGACACGTGAACATTGCATGAGAAGAAACATGGTGGCCGAAGCTAAGTGTCCCAGATGTTCTTCGGAGGTTGAGGATATTCTCCATGTGTTGAGAGATTGTGCCTCTTCACGCCAAGTCTGGCTCATTTGGAAACAGGATAGTAACTCTCTGTTCTGGCAGGAAACAAACACTAGAAAGTGGTTATTCGATAACCTTTCTTCTAGCGTGGCTGTGGATGGAATTGATGTGGGTTGGCCTGTATTATTTAGTTTCACCTGCTGGTTCTTATGGAATTGGAGAAATAAGGGAATTTTTGAGGAAGATTTTATCTGGCCAACGGATCCCACTATAGTTATTACTAAATATATCAGAGATTTTAAAGCTTATAGTGGCAGAACTAATCGGGTTTTGCTGAAGAAGGAGATCTATGTCGCATGGACAGCACCTCCTCAAGGTTCTATTAAAGTAAATGTTGATGCAGCTACCTTCTCTAATCCTGGACTTTCGGCAGCAGGAGGTGTCGTGAGGGATCATAATGGAAGCTGGCTTGCTGGCTTTGTTAGAAGATTGGGTTGGGGAACGATACTAAGGGCAGAATTATTTGCCATATATACTGGACTCTCGGTTGCATGGGATCTTGGTTTTCGACGTGTAATTATTGAGTCAGATTCTGTAAGTGCAGTAAGGAAAATAAATGCATTGGTTACCAGCAGAGACCCTTTTACGGGTATCATACAAGCTTGCAGGGAACTCTTGAACAGAGCTTGGGAAGCCTCTATTGTCCACGTTTATAGAGAAGCAAACATGAGTGCTGATTACATGGCTAATCTTGCCCATGCTAGCAGGATTGATACACTGCTTGTTCGTAATCCTCCCCAGGGAATTTCTTCCTTACTTCTTAATGACTGTAATGGAATTGGTTGTAACAGACTAATTTCTGTTTAATAAAACTTTGAAAGTTTTGCACCAAAAAAAAAGATTGATCTATGCCAAGCAGGATTATTATTAAATAGAATTTTTATTTATTGAGACTCTTTGACATAATCTTAATCAACTTCGAGCACAATTAACTAATATTATTAAAGTATATAAAAGTATGTACGTATTACTTTTAGCTTTCTAATCTTGAATAACTTTAGCATTGTAGCACGCTCTAATTCATTGTCTCTTATAGGACTCAGTTTAGCCACCCACTCGTTTCAAAGTTGATCTATCACAATTTATCATCAACACATATCATCTCATCGTAGTAGAAAAGTAAAAGGGAAAAATGTCTTTAAAGTATTTTTTAAATTAAACATGACAATTTGTACATGTGTGTTGTGATTGTTTTGTGTTAAATACATATAAAATATGAAAATTATTATGTCATACTTTGTTTCACATATCAAACACTAAATATATTTTCTTAATTCTTATGAAATTCAAATAAATGAACCATAACTATAATTAAGAGTTTGCTTTTGGAAAATTCAAAGTCGAAAACCATTCCTGTGTTGCTGGACAAATTCAAAATGTGCTAACTTGAGGTCGAGGAAGCCCATTTGAAAACTAAACGTCAGTTCTAGCTGTGTCCCCCCAAATAATAGCTCGGTATCCAACCTTTCGCTTTTAATTCGCCCAAGAATGTCTTAGTAACAAACCCTGTTGAATCCAGAGTTAGAGCTCTATCTCCACGCCGCCAGCGGTCGACTGCCCCAATAGTAGCTGTGTAATGCAAGCCTTCTTATCGGCCCAACGTAACCCTTTTATCTAAGAAAAGTTTCCTTTTGAGACCATATGGCAAAAAGCGGTTAATTTCTTCGGCCCTATCCATAGGCAAATGTCATTGCTGTCCTAATTCCTTAATCTTTCTGTTTGACTTTCCATACCCGCGCACGAAGCTCCGCAGTATACCATCTGAATTCTGAGCGCCAAACTGACTTTTAGAAAAGTTCCACCCGAAACAAAAATACTGGGTACAAACTAGAGAAAAGCGCATGGAAAGACTTTAAAGGGTCAAGAATGTGTCATCATCATACTAATGTTTGTGATGACCTTGAGTCCAATTAAACTCGTTAATATCGATGCCTCAACGGTGTTCAATGTGAATTCTCTTGCAAGCAGCAGCTTCTCCGGCAAATACATGTTTCAGAATTCACCATGAATCCTGTGAAATGGTTCGTGAAAGCGCTGTTTCTTTTCCGGTTTTTTCACTTGTCCTTTTCTTTCGATACCATATCACCACAACACTCTATCAAAGATGGTGATGTTGTGATCTCTAGCGGGAAAACATTCGCCCTTGGGTTCTTCAGCCCTGGCAATTCCAAATATCGCTATGTTGGGATTTGGTATTATCAGATTCCTATCAAAACAGTTGTGTGGGTTGCCAACCGAGAAAATCCTATCAATGATACCTCTGGAACCCTCTCAATTAGCAACCAAGGAAACCTTGTCCTATGCCAGAAAAACCAAACTATCCCTGTCTGGTCCACTGTTGCCTCTGTCACAAACTCAAAGAATTCAATAGCTCGACTCTTGGATTTAGGAAATCTAGTTTTAGTCCAAAATGGCACTACGCTTTGGCAAAGTTTTGATTATCCTACAAACATTTTGCTTCCATCTATGAAAATTGGATTGAATCTTAGTACTGGTTTAGATCGATTCTTGACGCCTTGGAAGTCTCCAGATGACCCTGGGATTGGAAACTATACGTACAGGATAGATCCCAGTGGGTTCCCTCAATTGTGTTTGTTCAAGGGCTCAGTTAAATTTTGGCGAGGTGGGTCATGGACGGGACAAAGATGGGTTGGAAGACCCCAAATGACACGCAGTCACATTTTCAATTTTAGTTTTGTGTACGATAATGAAGAAATTTCTATAATGGTTAGGATAAAGAATGCCTCTATAATATCAATATTGGTCGCAAACGAGACGGGATTGATGACAAGGTTTACATGGAACCCTGAAGACCAACGCTGGGTTGCATTTTCATCCATCCCGAATGACGAATGTGATTATTACGGGCATTGCGGGCCAAATAGTAACTGTGACCAAACCCAAGAAAACAAGATTGAGTGTTCCTGCTTACCCGGATTCGAACCCAAGTCACCCCAAGCTTGGTTCTTAAGAGATTGGTCAGCCGGCTGTGCGCAAAAGCCTAATGCTTCTATCTGTCAACATGGAGAAGGCTTCGTGAACATGGCACACGTTAAAGTGCCAGACACTGCTACTGCTAATGCAGACATGAGTTTGGGACTGAAACAATGCAAAGATAAGTGCTTGAGAAATTGCTCTTGCATGGCTTATGCGAGTGCATTTTCTGAGCTTAATGGGGGAATTGGGTGCTTAACCTGGTACGGGGATCTGGTGGATATCAAGACCTTCAGAGATGCAGGGCAGGACTTTTACATACGGGTTGATGCAGATGACTTAGGTATCATCTGTCCCTTTTGCAATTCTATAGTTGCAACAAAATATCTATTTTGTAGGCCATAGCTAGTGTCTAAAACAACTCAATTATCAATGCTCATCTTTTCTCTTCCTCAATGTTTCTTAAAGTCAAAAGTGGCTGGCTCACGATTAGACACTTTCTAATTCTATAAAGCTAGTGCCCACAAAACAACATGCATTTTGATGGACTTAGAATATGAACTTGATGTCTTAAGGCATGCAACAAAAGGTTAAAAGCTCGCGCATTTATATTTATGAGCCCTTGGCTTAATTGTAAGAGTTGAGCTCTTTCTTGGATTAATGAATTCTCAATCTCCTCCCTATTAATTATTAGTTGAAAGGTTTGAGGATAAAAAGAACTAATCAAGCAATTTTAAATTCCAGAGAATGCCTGCAGTGTGCCATTACATTAAAGTTTCATATCCGTAATTATATTCTAATGTTTATAACTATCTTGTCTTGGAAATAGAAGAATTAATTAACCTAATAAATTGCTTTTGATATCTGCATTATTGATTTACACACACACACACACTGTCTCCATCTGTTAGGTAGCTACAGGAAGAATGGTACACTTAGCAAGAAGCGGATGGTGGCAATTTTAGTTGTTTCTGTTGCTGTGATGCTTTCCATGGTCACCTTTGCATTTTTTTGGGTCAAGCGCAAAAGAGCAGGTAATCGAATTCGTTTTCTGTTACATTTGTCATCTGAATTTTGCAACATCAAGCCAAAATGTTTCATTTAACTACGTATTAAGGCTCCCTTTTGCATATAGAAAAGTTCTGAAATAATAAGAATTGAAGGAAAAAAAGTTTAAAAAATAGATTGTAAAAAATTATTTAATTGCTAAGAATACCATCAATCATGATAAGCATAGATTGAATTCTTGTTTTATGTGCTTGCTTTTAGGGTTTAGGGTATTTCATAAACCAAGCATCATATATGCTCTTTTATTGATGCCAGGACGAAGAAGACGACGACTTTCACTTAGCTTTACATCAAGCCCATCCCGCTTGGAGGATCATTTGAACAAAAGAAATGTAGAGTTACCATTATTTAATTTGGCAACCATTGCTACAGCCACAAATAATTTTTCTTCTGATAACAGACTTGGCCAAGGTGGCTTTGGCCCTGTTTATAAGGTACAATGCCTTGCATTTACGCCATTCTAATTCTCCAATCTATGGCATTTTGTAGCTTTTAGTTTTAGGGGAAACAACTGATGAACAGAGACAAGTTTCTTGAAGTGAAATAATTGCGTATGATTCCAGGGTATGCTAAATGGAAATGAAATAGCGGTTAAAAGGCTATCGAAGTCCTCAGGACAAGGAATAGAAGAGTTTAAGAATGAAGTTACTCTGATTGCTAAACTCCAACATCGAAATCTTGTAAGGATTTTGGGTTTTTGCATTGAAAAAGAAGAGAAGATGTTGATCTATGAGTACTTGCCAAATAAGAGCCTGGATTCTTTTATTTTTGGTATGTTTCCTTTTTTCTATTTTTTTTTCTTTTGTAATGAAATCATGTAGGATTTGATGAAATATACAACTTTGAATCTAGATGAACGAAAAAGATTACTCTTAGATTGGAGAAGGCGATTTGAAATTTTTTGTGGAATTGCTCGAGGAATTTTATACCTTCATCAAGACTCAAGGTTGAGAATCATCCATAGAGACCTCAAAGCTAGTAATATTCTACTAGACACTGAAATGAACCCAAAAATTTCAGATTTTGGTATGGCTAGAATATTTGAAGGAGATCAAGCTGAATCAAATACAAAGCATGTTGTTGGAACATAGTAAGTGCGTAACTTGAAGTATTTTTTTCGATTATGGTCTGGATGCATTGTTATTAAAATGCAATAAGAGACTACCCTGGCAAAATTGTTCATTTATATATTCTTTTGCAGTGGCTATATGTCACCGGAATATGCAATGCATGGACACTTTTCTATCAAAACTGATGTATATAGCTTTGGAGTACTGCTGTTAGAAATTATTACTGGCAAAAGGAATAGTAGATATTACCCTGAAAGTCCTACCTCAAACTTGATTGGGCGTGTAAGTAATTTGATTTTGCATGCAAGTTTCTCAAAAAAACATCACATTCTGTTTTCAATATTCGATTTGTTTTAGGTTTGGGAATTATGGAGAAACAACAAAGCAATGGAAATAATTGATTCATCACTAAGAGCTTCTTGTCCTGTTGCTGAAGTTTTGAGATGCATTCAGATTGGCTTGTTGTGTGTGCAAGATAGTGCAGCAGACAGGCCAAAAATGTCAACTGTTGTTGCCATGTTATGCCACGATGCTTCGCTTCCTTCCCCTAAACAACCAGCATTTATCATCAGGAAAACCAGCAAAGGCGATGAGACAGGTAGCAGTGCAGGCAGTGGCTCTGTCAACGAGTTGACTCTTTCCATGCCTCAACCTCGCTAGACGCTTGAGCTCTTTATAGGTTTGACACTAAGGCGCGGTTGACTACAGTTTGTAGAAACTGGAATGATTCCATCTTCATGCAATAGAACTTTTAATATCTATCCATGCAAGTTTATGACTCGTATACTTCCGAGTAAATTGATCAGTGTACATAAATCTTCATTAATATCTAGATTCTTGTCAAGTTTGTCGCTAGAGTTTAATTACCTTCCATGAGATAATAGGCCCACGCAACCACTCTCGCAGCAAGTGGCATTGGCCCTTTTATGAGCCATAAAGCCTGCGTCTAATATCACCTGATGAGGTTTGCTCTCTCTTTGAAAGCTTCCTCAAGTCAAAAACATTACAAAAGACGAGATAGAGATAATTCGTGCGTATAATTCATATGTGTATCAAATAAAATTATATTTACATTGTATAAAATATAAAATTTGTATTTATACGTCAAATATATTTTTTTAATTTTTTGTTATATTCATATACATTTTTTTATCAAATTTTAGTTTGTGTTACTTTTATATTTTTATTAGTATTGTTTTTGTTTCGTATTATTACATTGTGTCTCAAATTATTTAATCTACAAGCGAGTTCTCTTAAAAATCTAGACAGGAGCAGAATTAAAATCCCAAATTTCCAAAAATATTTTAACTTGCCCATCAAGAAACATCGTATACAGCGTGAACTAGAAAGTAACTTGTGGAAGCTTCTGAGTTCTCAGTCTTGTTGAAACAGAACCATAAGAAGAAAACAAGTTTCATACGTAAGAGAAGGATAACATTTAATATAATCGTACTGACTTATAATATTATTAATTAACCAACCATTCTTTTCTGTTATTTGACCTTTAGCTATGAACCAGAGAGAGAAGGAGATATTTTTTGGTTCCTGTCTCAATCCTCAATTGGATTTTCCATAGCCATAACTTGAAAAAGCGAAGTCTTATGAAAAATTAGAAGGTGAAAGCTATAAACTTTCCGTAAGTAATGGAAAAATAACAATTGTTGCGAGTAATGTAAGTAATAATACTATTAATAATGTTGTATGGTTTTAATATTAAAAAAAATTAAAATTGTCAAAATATTCTTCTTTAGTATTACTTGAATATTTTAAATTAATTGTCGATATTTGTTTTTTTTTTTTACTTCAAAAGCAAACTTTGAATCTACTAGAATGATTTTGTGTGTGTGTGTGTGTAAGTTGTAATTTCATTTATTCAAATTTGTAGGATTCAAAGCAAAGTCTTATGAAAAATTAGAAAGTGAAAGCTATAAACTTTCCATACGTAATGAAAAAATAACGAGTAATGCAACTAATAATAATATTAATAATGCAGTATGGTCTTAAGATTTAAAAAAATTAAAATTGTAAAATATTCTTCTTTCGTGTAACTTTAATATTTTGAATTAATACTCGATACTTGTTTTTTACTTCAAAAGTAAACTTTGAATCTACTAGAATGATTTTTTTTGTGTGTGTGTGTAAGTTGTAATTTCATTTATTCAAATTTGTAGAATTTTACTTTACTATAATAATTCAATCATTTTTATTAAGAAAAATATCGGTGTGAATATTTTGGTTAATTACATGAAGCTTTGGTTTGAGTAAATGGTGCGCACAGCAGTCGGCACAGGATGAAAGGTATGGGGTTTTACTCTTACATCTAGCTTTACCATTTGAATTTCCTTGTCGATTAGCCTAATAGTAATTAATATCTTCGGAGATAGCCAAAAGCCCTTGGCTGTAATTTTTTATAAAATTTAATGTGGTTCAAATTTCCCAGAAAATTAAGGATTCTGACTTTAGGTGCTTAGATTTCCCACACCAAACGGCACGCATTAGGATGCCACAGAGCCACAACGTCAGGTGCAAATCAAGAGAGGAATTGAGACTCTTTGGGTGGCACTAATTCCTCCACCGATATTGGATTTTGGCAGGAGTTAGCCATTTTCACAACTTTTCTGATCACTAGCAAAGAGACAAGAAAATTCCAGCGAGAAAATTGATCTTTTCATCGCCTCGTATTGGAAAAGTAAAAGGAAAAAGTGTGTCTTTGTCACAGCAATGCTTTAGATTTTGCCTGTCATTTAATAGCCCTAGCAACTAAAGCACTAAGAGGGATCCACTCATTAAAGATATCCCAACTGCACCAGAAAATTATTCAGTGTTTCTTCTGGACACCTTAATCATACAAAACCAGTCATGATGAATCCTGTCAAATGGCTTGTCAGAGCGCTGCTTCTTTTCTTTCTTCCTCATCTCTCCATTTCTGCTGACACCATAACACTAGATCACTCCGTCAAAGATAATGGTGATGTCATAGTCTCTAGTCGCAAGATTTTTGCACTGGGATTTTTCAGTCCTGGCGGTTCCAAGAATCGATATGTTGGCATCTGGTATTATCAGGTTCTGGAGAAGACGGTTGTCTGGGTGGCTAACAGAAAGAAACCCATTAATGATACCTCGGGGATCCTGTCAATTGACAGTCGAGGAAATCTTGCGCTGTTCCGAGGAAACCAAACACATCCTGTCTGGTCCACAAACATCTCCATCGGAGCCACCAGGAATTCTTTTGCTACACTCTTAGATTCAGGAAATCTTGTTTTGCTTCATAATGATACCAAAAGGGAGGTACTGTGGCAGAGTTTTGATTATCCCACAAACACTATGCTTCCAAATATGAAGCTTGGATTAAGTTTCAGAACTGGTCTGAATCGATTCCTGACGTCTTGGAAGTCTCCGGATGATCCAGGAATGGGAAACTATTCCTACAGGATCAACCCGAGTGGGTTTCCTCAGTTGTATTTGTACAAGGGTTCGGATCCTTACTGGCGTACCGGGACATGGACCGGGCAAAGATGGAGCGGTGTACCGGAAATGACAAGGAACTTCATATTTAATGTTTCTTATGTCAACAGTGAGGATGAAGTATCGATCACGTATGGGGTGACGAATGCCTCTATCATCACAAGAATGATAACGAATGAAACTGGAATTCAAGAAAGATTTACATGGAACCATCAAACGCATCGTTGGATTGGTTTCTGGTCGGCCCCAAAGGAGCAGTGTGATTTTTACGGGCACTGTGGGCCGAATGGTTACTGTAACCCTGATAGGCCAGATGATTTCGAGTGCAAATGTTTCCCGGGGTTCGAGCCTAAGTCATCCCAAGACTGGTATATAAGAGACGGAGCAGGAGGATGTGTGAGGAAGCATGGTGCCTCCAACTCCACGTGTGGAAATGGAGAAGGGTTCATTAAGGTGGCGCAGGTGAAGGTGCCTGACACTTCCGAGGCGCGCGTAGACATGAGTTTGGGATTGAAACAGTGTGGGCAAGAGTGTTTGAGAAATTGTTCTTGCGTGGCTTACGCTAGTGCATACTTTGAGAGCGGAGGTGGGATTGGCTGCTTGACATGGCACGGGGATTTGATGGATGCAAGAACGTATACAGATGCGGGACAAGATCTATTCATACGTGTGGATGCAGCTGAGTTAGGTATGCTTCCAACATTCATTGTCTTTTGCAGCCAAATATCTACTTTTAGCTAATATCAATATGCAAGTTGCAGTTGTAGCTGATTAACTTTCCTTATCTCGCTTTCTCAAACGTTTCCCCAAATCAAGGCAAAAATCTTTTATTGTTGCATGGCCTTGTTTGATAGCCATGAAAAAGAAACATGGACTTGACTTGGTCTTTCTCCAAGTGTAGACTGTCATACACTCAACGCCAGTCCAAATCAATAAGATGAATTTGCGTCAGATGTAATCAATAAAGACATTAACTTCTGAACTTTCTGGTCAATAAACAGATATTGTACTGTTAATAAAACTATCCAGGAAACGTCTTTTGCAAAGTGGTTATAGCTAGTTTCTTCTTCCTTGTTTGTTTTACTTCAGTCTAGAACTATAGAACATAGCCAGGCCAGGCTTCCCTTTATCATTTCTGCTGTAGTTAAGTAAATTTATCAGTGGATATAAGATCATGATTAATTGGATTCTTCCATTAATGTGCATTTTTGCAATATAAATTCTCATCCTATGATCTTCCTCTTGTTAGCTCGTTACACAAAGAAAGGTCTGCTTCAAAAGAAGGGAGTGCTTGCGGTTGTCATAGTTTCTGCTGCTGTAATGTTTCTCATTGTTGTTGCCTTTTTATATTGGTTGGTGAGAAGGCAAAGAAGAGGTGCCACCTTTTTTAATAATGCCAAATAAGATTTGGCAACGAAATTGACTATGTATCATGTAGAGATTAGAAATTGGCTTAATCATGGTATTGTGTTTGACGCCAGGAAATAGAAGACAAAACAAATATGCCTTTAGCTTTACAACAAGTTCATCGTTGTTCGAAGACTCTTTAGGTGGAAAGGAGATAGATGAGAGCAGAAGAAATGCAGATTTACCATTCTTTGATTTGAGCACCATAGCTGCAGCGACTAATAATTTTTCTTCTGATAACAAACTTGGACAGGGTGGCTTTGGCTCTGTTTACAAGGTATATCTCAAGTGCATGACATTTTAGTCCATTTAGGTCCATTCTTAAAAAGATATTTGTGTTTGTAGGGTGTGCTCTCCAATGGAAAAGAAATAGCAGTGAAAAAACTATCGAAGTACTCGGGGCAAGGAGTAGAAGAGTTTAAGAATGAAATTGTCCTGATCGCAAAACTTCAGCACAGAAATCTTGTAAGGATCCTTGGTTGTTGCATTGAGGGTCAAGAGAAGATGTTAATCTATGAATATTTACCAAATAAAAGCTTGGATTCTATTATTTTTGGTATGTCCTTTTTCTCATATGCTACTAGAAGCATCACTGTTGAATGTTGAGTAATTTTTTCTCTCATGTCAAATACTACAATTTTAAGCTATGCATGATTCATTTCAAAAATCGTCTTTGAATCCAGATGAATCAAAAAGATCATTGCTGGACTGGCAAAAGCGTTTTGAAATTATATGTGGGGTTGCTCGAGGAATCTTGTATCTCCATCAAGATTCTAGGTTAAGAATCATTCATAGAGATTTGAAGGCGAGCAATGTCTTACTAGATGCTGCAATGAATCCAAAAATTTCAGATTTTGGTATGGCCAGAATATTCGGAGGAGACCAAATTGAAGGAAACACGAATCGCGTAGTTGGAACATAGTAAGCACTGCAGATGCTAAGTTTGGAGACAAATTCTGCCACAGGTTTCTAAAAGTTCTAACAATGTCCTTTCTGTTCCATGATTTCAGTGGTTACATGTCGCCTGAGTATGCCATGGAAGGACAATTTTCAATCAAGTCTGATGTGTATAGCTTTGGAGTCCTGCTGTTAGAGGTTATCACTGGCAGAAAGAACAACGGCGATTATCCTGATAGCCCCTCTTCAAATCTTGTTGGACATGTAAGTAAGCGAGAGCACTTCTCAGTTCTCAGCAATCAAAACAAAATTTTCCATTTGATTGATGATGCAAAGTTGTCTCAGGTTTGGAACTTATGGAAAGAGGACAGAGCCATGGAAGTAGTTGATTTAGCATTAGCTGATTCATATCCTGCCGCTGAATTCTTGAAATGCATTCAAATTGGGCTTTTGTGCGTGCAAGAACATGCAACAGATCGACCGACGATGTCTACAGTTGTATTCATGTTGGGTAACGACACGATTCTTCCGTCCCCGAAACAACCTGCATTTATAGTGAAGAAAGCCCACAGAGGCAATGAGATATCGAGCAGTGAAGGAACTGGTTCTGTAAATGATGTTACTGTTACTATGGTTCAGCCTCGCTAGATGCATATATATGCTTTGGGAAGATCTGGTTGAGAATAAATCTCGCAAATAAATGAAGATCTCGTTGAGAAGGAATCTTGCAAATAAATAAGAGAGAAAGAATAATTTATAACAAGAAATCCTTAAATCGAGATCTCACTTATCTCTGCTTAAAAAATCTCAACAGATCTTTCAACAGAAAGGTGTTGTAAAATAGTTGCAGTGTTTCATAGTCGATGTATTTTTAAGAAATTTATCTCTGAACTTGACTCAAAGTCGATGTATTTTTTTTCAGTATACTACAGCTGTTGCATCAGGTTCATATGCCATCTTGTTTGGAGTGGGATATGATTGTATCATCTGATTTCGTTACAAGATTGAAAGTGTAGAGATTAGTAAGTTATTGTGATGGTTGATTATCTTTCACTGGTTACTTCATTCTTTGCAAATTCTTATATCATTTTCTAATGCTTTCTATGTTGCATGTTCTTTTTTATACACTTGCTCCATCGTTTATACACTTGGAATTCACCTAGATTCTCTGCCCCTATGTTAATGCAAGAGATGTTAAATTTGCATTACATTTAATAATTCATGTTTGTATTACATAAAATACAAAAAAAAATTGTATCGAAATTCGTTCTACATATCGAACATGGCAGTGGTCTACCTTGTTGGTTTATGTGCTGTAGCTGTTTCTTTGTGTCATGGAATTACAGAAATTGAACGGTGACAGCAAGGCAGCTGATTGCAAATCCACCTCAGCCGCTAGCATACTGACAAGTGGCAAAGAAAATACCAACAAAGCACTTGATGTTATCAAGCCGCTAAAGGACAAAAAGGAGCTGCAGGTCGTTTGAGGGAGGTGCTACTGGCAGAGCAGGGCATGTAGCACAACAATACCAGGCTGTCCGAAATACTCCAGGTTTTTTAACAGTTTTTGTAATTAGCAAACTATTGAGAATTAGTACATATATATGCTGATCTGATGTAAAAGGGAGGTTATGAAATGAAAATACCATCTTTTCTCTCTAATTTTCTTCTTCTCTTCTTCTGGTCTTCTTCTATTCTGTTCTTGTTCATTTGACCAGTGTTATAGTAAGCCATTCTATAACAAATTGGTATCAAGAGCCCTACGATCTAACCACACTCTGGGAAACCATAGGAAAAACAAGCCAATGGCTGAGGGAACTAGGTTGAATACTCTACATGAACAAGTTCAAGCCTTATAGAACCAACTGGAGACTATGAAAAATGATGATACAAAAATTCCAAAATGGTGGGAGGAACAGAAAAAGGGCATCAAGGCTAAACTGGCAGAGAACCAAGGCTATATCAGTCAAGTGTTAGCCTTATTAACTCAGAAGGGAGGAATACCAGCTCAATCAGAATCTTATGGAGCTTCTAATGTCACCAGTGGTCATCCAACTCCTGTATCACAGCTCAGGAGAGAAGGTAAGGCTCCTGTTGAAGTCACTATTACAGATGATGCTGGAAAATACATGCATAAGCATAATGAACCTGGTTTGATTTCTAAAAATCAGCAAGAAACTGGTAGTGGTTTGTTTCAGGATCATAGTGGAATGTTCAAAAACAATGATAGTGTCACTGGTCACAACTCTGGCACCTCTTTGAATGCATTTACACCTAGGCTTAAGATTGAACTACTAATGTTTGAGGGTAGCAATGTTAGGGGATGGCTTAAGAAATGTCAGAAGAATTTTGCTATTTTTTCCATTGAGGATCACAAAAAACTAGAAATAGCCTCCATGTATTTGACTGGAAAAGCTGAGACCTGGTTTGATGGGTATATAATGCAGAATAGTAAGGTTACTTGGCAGGAATTTTCTAAGGATTTGTGTCAAAGATTTTGTGATAAAAACTACTCTGATGTTATTGAGGAGTTTAACAAATTATCTCAGAAAACCACTGTGGAAGAGTACTAGGAGATATTTGAAGAACTAAAGCCTTACCTGCTATAGTATAATCCTCACTTATCAGAAGGCTATTTTGTTTCAAGCTTCATCAGTGGTTTAAGAGAAGATTTAAAACCCATAGTCAAAGCAAGTGAACCCCAAAATCTCTCATCTACATATAGACAAGCCAAATGACATGAATTGTCTATAGAAATTGAAAACAGAAAACACAAACCAAATGCCAAAAACCCCTTCACAGCTAACTCTAGTCCTTATACCAAGAACAGTTATACCCCACCTTACCAATTACTCAAAAACACCCCTAACCAAAACCCAACCTTGACTAAACCATCACTTATAGAGCAAAGAAAAGCCCAAAACCTCTATTTCAGATGTGGTGAAAGATTCCTGCCTAGTCATGCTTGTAAGAACAAGCAACTAAATGCTTTAACAGCAGAGATAGTGGAAGAAGTAGCAGAAAAG
This sequence comes from Heritiera littoralis, assembly GCA_031772115.1. Taxonomy (NCBI): domain Eukaryota; kingdom Viridiplantae; phylum Streptophyta; class Magnoliopsida; order Malvales; family Malvaceae; genus Heritiera; species Heritiera littoralis. Next base: position 475,633 of record JAPDPK010000026.1, on the reverse strand, counting down.
GCTGAGTTTGAGGAAGTAAATGAGGAGCAAGGAGTTGGGGAAGAACAAGGCAACTTAGAGGATAACTTGGAGATATCCATTAATGCTCTAACGGGAAATGTGGGGCATAGCACACTGAGGATACAAGGAAGCATTAAAGGGAGGCCAATTCATGTATTGATAGATAGTGGGAGTACTCATAGCTTTATTACTCCTAGGTGGGCTAAAGATGGAGTGGAGTTGGTGCATACTTCTCCTTTGGCAATTACTGTAGCCAATGGAGAAAAGCTATAAAGTACAGCCAAGTGTAAACAATTAGACTGGTGCATGCAGGGGCATAGTTTTTCTCATGATTTGAGGGTGTTAGCCATGGGAGGAAGCGACATGGTTTTGGGAGTAGATTGGATGAAGAGATACAGTCTACTCATCTTTGATTTCAACAGTCTGTCACTCTCTTTTCAAAAAGACGGTATTTTCATTTCATAACCTCCCTTTTACATCAGATCAGCATATATATGTACTAATTCCCAATAGTTTGCTAATTACAAAAACTGTTAAAAAACCTAAAGTATTCCGGACAGCTTGGTATTGTTATGCTACATGCCCTGCTCTGCCAGTAGCACCTCCCTCAAACGACCTGTAGCTCCTTTTTGTCCTTTAGCAGCTTGGTAACATCAGGTGCCTTGCTGGTATTTTCTTTGCCACTTGTCAGTATGCTAGCGGCTGAGGTGGATTTGCAATCAGTTGCCTTGCTGTCACCGTTCAATTTGTAATCAACCTGTTAATCAAAGGCCATATCGATTTCCATATTACCAGAAAATTGAAGTGGAGAAACAGATTTATGACATGCTTTTAGCCTCAATCATACAGACAAGTAAAAGTCCATTTGCCTCACCTTGCATCTTGGTTAGGAAAAAGGATGGAAGTTGGAGACTTTGTGTTGACTATAGGCAATTGAATGCCATGACTGTGAAGGACAAATTTCCAATTCCAGTGGTGGAGGACCTAATGGATGAGCTTAGGGGATCAAGCATCTTCTCTAAAATTGACCTAAGGCCTGGATATTGACAAATTCGAGTGAGGGAAGAAGACATTCCAAAGACATCATTTAGAACTCATCAAGGTCATTATGAGTTTAAGGTAATGCCTTTTGGACTTACTAATGCTCCAGCCACTTTCCAATCTTTAATGAATGATGTGTTTTCTAAGCACTTCAGAAAATTTGTACTTGTATTCTTTGATGACATACTTGTCTACAGCTCTAGTCTTAAGGACCATGTAGGACATTTGCAAGTTGTTTTTGAAACACTGAGAACTAATCAGCTCTTTGCAAAGAAGAGCAAGTGTTTTTTTGGACAGAAGCAGGTTGAATACCTAGGACATATTATCTCAGCAGAGGGAGTCGCCACTGATCCCTCTAAGGTGGAAGCTATGAAGAGTTGGCAGCAACCAAAAACCTTAAAGTCTCTTAGAGGTTTTTTGGGGTTAATAGGCTACTATAGAAAATTCATAAAAGATTATGGGGTTATTAGCAAACCCTTGACTGAGATGCTGAAAAAGAATAAGTTTCAATGGAGTCTAGAGATAATAACAGCTTTTAACCATCTCAAGGAAGCCATGAGCACTGCTCCAGTGTTGGCCTTACCAGATTTTTCTAAACCCTTCAACTTGGAGACAGATGCTAGTACAGCAGGGACTGGAGCTGTGTTGACTCAAGATGGCCGACCTATAGCTTATCTTAGTAAGGCCTTGGGGCCTAGACATGCAGATTTATCAATCTATGAGAAAGAGTATCTGGCTATATTGATGGCAGTTGCTAAGTGAAGGCATTACCTAGAGGGTGGTCCATTCATTATCAAAACAGATCATGAGGCTTTAAAGCATCTGTTAGGACAAAAGTTGACCACAACAATATACAAAAAAAAGGGCTAACCAAACTGTTGGGATTGGATTACTCTATACAGTATAGAAAGGGCAAAACAAATAGAGTGGCTGATGCTTTATCAAGACAATATGCAGAAGAAGGGAGATGTCAGAGTTTAACCTCTACAATAATAGTTCCAGCATGGGTTAAAGAGGTTGAGAATAGCTATTTACAAGATCAGTTTGCCAAAGAGAAGATTACTGTTTTAACAGTATCACCTAAGGCCAGTGCTAAATTTTCATTTGCTAATGGTATACTACGGTACAAGGGCAGAGTGTATATAGGAGCTAATGGTCAGTTGAGACAGCAACTACTTCAGGCGCTTCATGATTCTCCACAAGGTGGTCACTCTAGTACTCAAGCCACCTACTACAGATTGAAGCTATTCTTTTACTGGCCTGGAATGATGAAACAGGTTAAAGAGCATGTACAACAATATGAGGTGCGTCAAAGAACAAGGGTGAAAATGTGGCTTCTCCAGGTTTGTTACAACCAATTCCAATTCCTACACAAGGGTGGGAGATGATAACTATGGATTTTATTGAAGGATTACCTCCATCCCAGAAGTTCAATTGCATTTTGGTAATCATTGATAAATTTACCAAATATGCACATTTTATTCCTCTCCCTCACCCTTACACGGCCTTAGATGTAGCTAAGGTGTATATGAACCAAGTCTACAAACTCCATGGTGCTCCCAAGGTCATAATATCTGATAGAGATAAGGTTTTCACAAGTGCAGTTTGGCAGGAACTAATGAAGCTAATTGGCACTTCTGTTCAGATGAGTACAGCTTATCATCCTGAAACAGATGGCCAGACTAAAAGGTTGAACCAATGCCTAGAACAATACCTGTGTTGTATGTGTTTCTTGCAGCCTAACTCTTGGGGAAAGTGGTTAGCGATGGCAGAGTGGTGGTATAATAGTAGCCACCATACAGCTTTGGGTATGTCCCCTTTCTAGGCACTATATGGTTACCCTCCACCTGGGTTTTCATGGAACGCAAGTGATCAAGCAAAGGTTGCTACTGCAGCAGAGATGTTAAAAGAGAGAGAACAGTTGACTAAACTATTAGTAGATCAGTTACAGAAAGCTCAACAGAGGATGAAGTGGTATGCTGATAAGAAAATGAGCGAAAGAGAATTCCAAGTAGGAGATCAAGTCTACTTGAAAATCCAACCTTACAGGCAAACTACCTTGGCTCTTAGAAGGAACCTTAAGCTCTCTTCCAAGTATTATGGCCCTTATCCTATCATTGCTAAAATTAGCCCAGTTGCCTATAAACTACAGCTACCTCCTACTGCCAAAATACATCCTGTTTTTCATGTTAGCCTTTTGAAGAGAAAAATTGGTTCTAAGATAGTATCTAGCATCAACCCACCTATAATTTCAGATGACGGCCAACCCCTTGTTTACCCTGCTGCTGTGTTGGATAAGAGAATGGTGAAACGTAACAATCAGCCTGTGACACAACTATTGATTGAATGGATGAATTTGGGACCTGAAAATGCTACCTGGGAGGATTACTCAGTTCTCACCTCACAGTTTCCTTCATTTGATCCTTGGGGACAAGGATATGCTGCAGAGGGGGGTAATGTCATGGAATTACAGAAATTGAACGGTGACAGCAAGGCAACTGATTGCAAATCCACCTTAGCCGCTAGCATACTGACAAGTGGCAAAGAAAATACCAGCAAGGCACCTGATGTTACCAAGCTGCTAAAGGACAAAAAGGAGCTGCAAGTCGTTTGAGGGAGGTGCTACTAGCAGAGCAAGGCATGTAGCACAACAATACCAGGCTGTCCGGAATACTCCAGGTTTTTTTAACAATTTTTGTAATTAGCAAACTATTGGGAATTAGTACATATATATGCTAATCTGATGTAAAAGGGAGGTTATGAAATGAAAATACCATCTTTTCTCTCTAATTTTCTTCTTCTCTTCTTCTGGTCTTCTTCTATTCTGTTCTTGTTCATTTAACCAGTGTTATAGTAAGCCATTCGATAACACTTTGTTGTTGTGAATTATTTGGATGTCTCTGAAGTGAGTGAAATTGTTGTTTGTTTGACTGGAGATGGGTATGGTTTTTTGAGTCGCATTTTTTAGCTCTCTCGGGAGGAATGTCATGGAACCGAAGATGTTTGATTTATGGCCTGAATGAAAGTTCGTTGTGTGTAAAGTGTTGTTGTCTTTGCTGTCTTTCGGTTTTGGCATTTTGGTTCTTGGATGCAGTTGTGTCAATGTGCCCAAGAGGTGTTTGTCTTTTTGCTTGAGAGTTTTTTTGGTACAATACTTGTATCTTTGCTGCCTTACTCTTGGTCTTTGAGCAAGGTTGGCGTCTTTAATTGAAGAAATGTTGCCTTCCAAAAATAACCATGGCAGTGATCAATGGATGAGTCATGTCATTAGACATTAGCTGACTGATTGTGTAAATACCTATTTCAAAGAGAACCATAGTTTTCACAAATGGCAGCGATGGACTGAGATTCCACTTTCCAGAGGGATTCTAGTTCTTCCTACCCAAGACTGTTAACATGGCAATTCTCGTGGTTCACGTTTTCTTGTTTTTTTTTCCTTCCTATCTTCTCTATGAATATTGTGATAATGAAAGAAAGGTAAAGTTTCAATTTTTTTCCCCTTTTCTTAATAAATTTCAAAGTTCAAATACGTCATCCACTCTCTTAAAAATTTCAATTTCGAACAACGAAGTAAGCTGAAGGAGAGGTGGAGATTGTTCTCGACTCTGTCTCATTCCTCCTTCAATCACTTCCGTTTTCTTTTTCATAAGTCATACTAATTAATTGAAAAAAAACAAATATTTAATTAATGTCACATCATGAATTTCAAACAAAAATAAACATAATACCTTTAATCTGCATAGCAATATTCTGTGGGCAGCTCTCATCCCTTTCGCATTAATCATAATCTCATTTTCTCAATTACATGCAACATTAAATTAATAGCAACACAGCACCTGCCTCTACCATAAATCCTTTATAAGAGCAGGTCAGAAAGCCAAGCAATGACAAATTTCTATTGCTTACAACTTTGTAGTAAATATACATATACTACATATATGCAATGGATTTGGATGCTCTGCATATCCCTTAATCAAGGACAGTGACTTATGGCCTTTGCCATTAATTTCCCTTTCTCATAAAGTAAACAAGCCACTACTACTTGTATCAAAAAGTAGATCTTTTCTTTGACATGGGTAAACGTTGTATTGTCTCTCTTGAGATATTATTAAGGGAATATGAAGTCAAATCAAGAAGGGTGAGCTGCAGTCGTGCAGGAGCTTAGAACCATATTTAGATTTTTTTTATTAGTTACGATAATTACAAAAAAAAATTACAATTATAATAAGATATTACATTCATAATTGATATCAAATTTTTTGTTTGGGTTGCTATGCTTGTGGATTGAGGACCTCATGCTCTCCTTATACTATCCTTGTAGAATCCTACGGTTTGGATTTGGTCTAAACTCTACAATCTAAAGGAAAAGTAATTAAGAAAATTAATGATACGAAAGTGGGAAAGAGTGAAATCTAAGGATGGTTCAAAGATGAATTCAAAGAATAATAAATGTCGATCTTTAATTCCCAGCTCCTAACGACACCAACTCGCTCGCTCCCAAACGCAAAAACTATAAGCCAAAGCTTGCGGCCATGAGCAACAAGCTAATTTGCAACCATCCACCATATCGTAATACTAATTTACAAAATAATATATGTATAAAAATTATTTCATACACGACAATATTAGGTCTTATTCTCTTGCCGCAAAAGATTAAAAACTGATGTGGGTCAGGTTAAAGATTACTGGGCTTTTCTATAAGTCAAGTTGAAGAACATTGGGCCAAATGATAATTTAAGACCAAGAAGAAAGAGGACTCAGAAGGCCCATAAATGATCCATTAAATGACCATTTAAGCTGTAGGTCATAAAGGTAATTACGCGCAATCTTACTCCTATAAATAGGTCACAGGTATCATTCTTAAACCCTAAGCTCTATTTGCCTACTGAAACCATATCTGACTTAAGCATCGGAGTGCGCGCGCAGGGAGAAATCCCTGCGCCCCCTGATGGTTTTCTACTTTGCAGAACTTATTTGGAGACACGTGGAGAACGAAGACAAGATCGACGTCAGCAATCAATCATTGTTGTTTTGGGCAACAACAATTGGCGCCGTATGTGGGAATAAACAAAAAAGCCAAATACAAAAGATGGTGAAAAGACAATCTGCGGAAAACTCGCGGGAGGCTGCTAGTTTCGCGAGAGATAAAAGAGTCTGTCGCGCGTGAATGAAAAAATAAAAAATATATATAATAACAAAAATTTTATATACAGGTGACAAACAGTCTGTCGCACACAAGGCTCCACGCGACAGAGCATTCACACGCCACAGACATGCGACAGACACTCTGTCACAAGCTAGCACGAGGCTCACGCGACGGAGCAATTCATGCGACCGAAGTCACATGCGACAAACCTTCGACGAGAGAGTGGCTTCCGCATGAGATAGCGTTGGGCGAGAGAGTGACTAGCCTGTCGGCGCATCATCTATTTTAGCCTTAATTAAACACATCAGAGACAAAAAGTGGAATAATATGCTAGACGAGAGACAGCATGGGTGAGAGACTGTATGGCGAGAGACTGTATGGGCAAGAGATTGCATGGGCGAGAGACTGGCTCTCGCACCCGATAGGCGTGGGCGAGAGAATGAAAAATGTCAGATACAGCTTTGGTTGGCGAAATGGCTTATGCATTTAAGCTGGTTTTGGCTAGGAATGCAATTAATGAAGTCAAAATGCAATGAATATCACAAAAAGACAAACAACAATAACTAAGCTGACAAAAGCCCAAGAAATTAAGCATTTAACAGCTGGTTGATGTGGACGAAGCTATTGGTTATTTCTCACAGTTATAGAAGAACAAAAATCCTAAGATGATCAAAAGAATTGATATACATTCAAAGAAAATCCTTTACAGGACAATTAGGCATGAAAGATCAGTATAGTATGTATACTTTGCCATACAATTCTCTGGGTTGATTTATACGGGTTAACCGAAGTATATGCTAGGAAAAGAAACCCATGTTTTCCACTTCATGCATGGAGTACACGCTACGTAAAAGCTCTCTCCATGAGTAAGAGCCCTGCAAACGATGCAAATTCACATGCGCTCCTGCAATTTCTCGGTTTATATATTTCCAAATAAATGACCATGACTGATAAAAAAAAACATACTTCTTTATCAAAGGAAACAAACATTGAGTTGTAGAATTAGGATATCTTGACTGCAGGTAGCCATTAATGGTGGCCATTGTATATAGTTTTTCTAGAATGAGCAGTGACACCAAGCTTTCTCACTGTCTAGGCAATATACATGGTGAAAAACCACAATAATGACGCGGCTACTGTTTTGTGTGAAAGAGAAAGAAAGCAAAGAATAAAAAGTATCCAAAATGGTTCTCCCTTGCATGTGGTTACCAGAAATGAGGTTACCAGAAGACAACAACTTAGAGCAGAATTTTGCTGATATTTCTGTTAAATTAGACGTGGATCTTGGTCTTGTACGTGGGATGTCGATAATTACTATTAAGATCAGCTTAATGTTGGCCTGAAAAAGCTCCCTGGAGTTTCTGTCCTAGAATGTTGAGGTGCTGGTGCTCCCATTTGCTGGGTTTCTTTCTCGTGGATATCTTCTACGGTGGCAAGAGGAGTGGAATCTTCAATCTATTTTTTCCGTCACAATTTTCATGCCTTAAATTCCTTAATACTAAAGCCGATCTCTTTTTCTTTTGAGTGAAATTATCAAAAGCGTTAAGCGGCTTCTTGTGCAAGATTATTACTTCTATTATACAAAAGAATCAAGCTACAAAATTTAAAAACAAAATAAAAATTAAAATGAAAAATTGTTTTTGATGATCACACCAAAGGTACTGCATCATCTTAGAGGCGGCTAATTTTAAGTGGTAACCCAAAATTCTGGTAAATCCTGATTTCACCACCCAAGGTAGCTGTTACGATTACTAGGCCCCAAGCTGTTGCTTGTCTTGGATGGCTTCCATGGCCGACGACATCGAACATCGACCAAGACGACGATGGTGTGGCAGAGGAGATTAAAGGTTTCTCGTGGATGTCTTCTTCCTTTTGTGAATTGGATCAGACCAGCAGCAATGGCCTTCAACACGATTCACGGAAGAGGTGGCATGACAAGCTGCTGACTTGAGGCGTGGCGACAAGCATGTAGCGCAAGGCAGAGATGTACGCATGGTGGTGACACGTTGGCTGGGTTGCTGCACATGGGGCGAGAGAGTCGCTCTCGCACACTACGAGCTGAGCGAGAGAGTTTCTCTCGCACGTTACAAGCTGAGCGAGAGAGTGGCTCTCGCCGCCCCCGACAAGCTGGGGATAACAGGATACATCAATATTGGAGTTGCTGTTGAACTGTATGCATGAGGGTATTTAATAGAGATAGTCTGTTGCAAAATCTCGGGAGAAGAGGATTTGGGAGTTGAAGTATTTGGAAGATTTTTATCGCTAGACTTCTACCTTTATTTTTTGGATAAATAGAGTTCTACTCTAAAGTCTGATTATTTGGAGTTAGGCAACAGAAAGGCATTGAGGCAGATGAGTTTTGAATTTTTAAGAGTGTAGAATTTTAATGAGAGTTGGCTGAAAAGCTTTGTTTGCTCAAAAGTCAAGACGCATTTGCAAGTTCACATGAGATAGCATTGGGCGAGAGGGGTGAAGGAAACCGAAACAAACACACAGCGGAATTTAAATCATTCGGCCTCCACCAGGATCGATTCGGAGGGTTGCCTGATTAGGGTTTCGAGATTTTACCTAACGTTTTCTCTGATTTTTTCTGTCTTTGGTCGAATCACAAGCATCAACTTTTCGTTCCTGCCTCTATGGTATCCACACGAACGGATCTCACGACTCTTGAACGTCTCACGATCAGAAGCCTTAAAGAGCGTTTTTGATTTCTTATAATCGAATTGCTAGCTTCGATTAAAAGAATACCTTTTCTGTTTTGGTTGTGCCGCTCTGTTTTTAGAAAACATCTTTTTATAGGCAGTAAATTTTACCCTAAAATTTACTGCCAAACAGAACTAATCCTACTTAGAATAGGATTAACTATATCCTTAATCCAATTCAAATAGGATTAGATATATCCTTAATCCAATTCAGAATAGGATTAATTAAGCTCCTCATTGATCCGTTCTAAGTGTGCGACCCAATAGGTTCTCAAAACAATGGCAATGACAAAATTGTCACAGGCAATGAGCGGTATCTAGCAACACATCATTGCTACCCATGTAACGAGAATGTCAATGACTCGACATAACCTTACTCGTGATAGATGTTACCGTGTAGTCTAATCCCTTTATCCTTTGATGTCTTGATTAGACACAAGTCATGGAATGTGTCACACTTGTATAGTCTAATCAGCGTTTCTTGATTCCTGAGTAGACTAATTAAACAAATAAAATCAATATCTCATATTGACTTATTCGAGCACGGCCATGCATTTCTTAGTCTCACTCTATCAAAGGGCCCAAGACATCACTCTTGTTATATAAGAGGGATAAATCCTATCTTGATCACTCAACATCCCTCTACATAGATCAAGGCATACCCAATTACTACCTTTATAGTCCATCCTATTACGAATGACATCTAGCAGCATTAAAGTATGCAATTCTCTATGTTGGGATCTCTGATGATCTCAAGTCAAAGGATCACATACACCATCATCACTATGAGAATCGCTTATGACACTCATATAACAATCCATGTAGCGTTCTCATGGAGGGTCGATCCAGTACATAGTTCTCTAACATGTACCTATGTGATGACTTGATATCCCATATCCATGACAATGGTCATCAGTCAACCACATACTAGTCTTATCGTACATTGTTATCCTTGTTCACAATAATACTTGACTAGGGATACTTTAAGAATAGTGTGTTATTACTATTCTAAGGACATTATCATATAAGATTACATTACGCAGTTATAAGACAAATATAATAATGAGCTATAATAAATAAAATGTCATGATACATAAAAAAAATGCCAAAGTCAATCATCTAATGAATGATTCTAAGGGCATAATCCAACAAGGGGTGGATAGCCTGTCGCACAAGCCTGTCAGCGTATCATCTATTCTTGCATGTGCGGCAAAGCAATTACTAAAATATACTCGATACCAACATACTATCAAAGTGGATTTGTGGCGCAGTGGTAGCACGTTTGACTCCAGATCCGAAGGTTGTGTGTTCGATTCCTTTCGTGCGCAACTAATTTTGTGATTAAGCGCAAATAATGCAAAAATATTTGCGCGGCATATGACTCGAACATGGATTGTCCAACACAACTGATATGCAACCAACCATCAAGCAACACAGATTTGTTGTGATGCTAATTGATTTCAATTATATTTGAAATATTCCTACAGAATGTTACAACATTATGGCTCTTGCATTTCGAACCGCTCTCCGGACTACCTCGGGTCGGTAAGGCTCATGCATTCGAATACCATGGGTCAATGGGCTCCACACTCCCGACTACCATTGGCCGACAAGGGCCAATGCTTTCGACCACCTCAGGCTGACAGGGTTTGCACTTCTAGCTATCTTAAATGACGTGGCTCACACTTTCGAATCATCTCGAGCCGACGAGGCCCATAATCCCCGCCATCTTGGGTCGATGAGGTTGTATTTTTTATCACCTTGGGCCGATGGGCCCGCACTCCTAACCGACTTGAGTAACAGGGCCTAAAACTCTAGAGGCAAAGCTCGAACCAAGAATTACTAGAAAAGCTTTTGCTATGATGTTTTTATCCAACTCCACTTTGGTGTGGGTGAAGTTTAAATATGCGCAGCAGGTACCCCGGTAGAACAACACATGCGTGCAAACAAAACCTAACTAGAAATGCTTGTTTGGCAGCGACGAACAAAGAACAGTTACGTTGGCTCGCACAGGGCGCGAAATATGGGCGAGTAGGACCATACGGCAGGACCTTTGTGAGAGATAACAACTCGCACATGCAAGGGAGGTAGGGTGTAGCACAAAGACTACACGTAGGCATGAATGTGGCGAGCATGTTGCATCGCAGGCCTTTGATGAGAGATTGTACCTCGCCTATCAATAACCAGAACAGGTGAGCACAATTAACACAGCACGAGTTCCGGCGAAAGAGTAAGCCACGATGGCGAACACCGCACATATGCGACAATCTTGGGCAATAAAGAGATGATGGCGAGCACGGCCTGTAGAGTAAAAGCTCGAGAAAACAACCAACATATGGCAAACACCGTCGCGACAAAAGAGCTCCTGCCACGACAGGACGATCCATCGTACACAAGGCGATAGTGTAAATACACGAGCACTGATCCCAAGCTGCATGCTAACTCAATAGGTAAAAGGTAATGATGAGCACATTTAACAGGTTATATTGCGATAAAGCGGTACATCCTATGCAACAGCCATGCTGGTAAGAAAAAGTCACATAACAGGCATTCTAGGCGAGCGAACGGCTCCTGTGAGCCCAGCGTCCCTCACACAAGGCATGAAGCAATGCTGATGAATGCAATGTCATGTGGCGAGCATAAGACCACTGCAACAGACACTTTCGGTGATTGAGTGGCATGTGGCGATTGCATAACCAATGCCACAGCCTAGCCTCCGTAGCAAGGCTCGCTTGGAAAACACTTGCAAGGTGCGAGAAGCAATCTAGATGGACAAGCAAGGAACAAGTTAAAGGGTTTGGCGATGCGCACACACTGCTAGATGAGCTCGCCCAGGAAAGGAAAAAGTTGGACGAAGAGCTCAAAACGAGCGAGTGTAAGTCTAGGGGAGCTCTATTGGATGAGTCCCAACCAAAGACTTCGGGGAACAAGCCAAAACTTCAAAGGCCAGCTCGTGCTCGCTCGGGTGCGTAAAAACGTTGACAAGCGGCTAAAACCGGCAAGGCACAAAAGGTCAGACGAGCCGGCAACCGCCACGCGAGTATGGTTGTAGGTGGCAAGCAAGAATATGACCATCCTAAGACCCAGGCGAGCAAGCCCTTGTCGACCGAGACAGGAACTCACCTAGGAAAGAGAACTCTATGGGCGAGCCATTCAGAGTGACCAAAGCGAGAAAGATTAGGCGACTCTGTACATCATCAGGTGCACGCCCATGTAATGAAGGACCGAGCGAGGATGTGCTCTCCCAGACAATGAGAACTTTAGTTTGCAAGCGAGACTTTGGCGAGCCCAGCAGCAAAAGCTCTCCATGAACACAGCAGAGCTCAATTGCTGATCTGGCTGAATGCCCAGCAAAGAAGAAATCAGGATGGCGAGCACATTTCAAATGCGACAAGCTCTCCACTTTGATAAAATGACAGTGAAGGAAATTAGGTGAACACAACACCCATAGGCAAGATTCCCCCGTTAGCACAATGCAGGCGAGCAAAGAACACTCGAGTCATGCCTTTCGGCAATGACTAGCAACGCTGGAGAGCACGGAATCCAAACTACTGATTCGCCCATCAGAAACAACTTTGGTGAGCACATTTAAATTTGACCATCCAAGCGCACGCCCAAGTGCTGGATCTGAGCGAAATAATCTAGAATCTTCTAGACCTAGTGCACGCACTAATCTGACAGAATGTCCAAAAGCTTCATTCAGCCCATCTGTCGATCGTCTGACATAGAAGCTTTCAAGAATTGCTATAGCAACCATCTAGAAGTGGCTTAAGAGCCACACACTTAGCATATTGACAACCACACATGTGAAAGAGGGTTTGTCTATATAAAGGGTATGTCAGCTTCGTGAGTCTTTAAGCAAGACAAAGATGTGCCAGCTTAGGGTGTCGAGATCAAGGCTGTGTCTCCCTTGTAAGCCCCTATACATAGCATTCTTAAGTATTAATACAAGTGAGTGCTTCACACAACGGAAATTACAAACACACTCAAGCAGGGACTCACGGGTGGTAACCAGATTTGAGGTACTCTCGTACGATGTTTTCGATTTTCTTGTCCACTAACAATTGTGATTGAATTAGGCAAGTGTCCGAGTAGGCACTAGCCACTGTCATGTAAGGCAACAAGCCAGGGAGAGCTTGGTTCGATCGAAAACAACTTGTGGTAAGCTCGTGAAGGTAGATTGCTGGTACCGAAGCACGACTTAGTGCACAATCCATAGTCGACAGCAGAACGTCCCAACACTCGTACTTTACAGATTTTCCAAAGACAAAGATTTGGAATGGTACTGGTGGTAAACATTTGCTATTATTATTTTAACATTTGCTGCAATTATATTGTTACTTACTCATTTAATTGAATATACTACATTATGAAACGAAAGGCCAGTTATTTTTATCTGTATTATGATAATCCTCTATGTTTGATAGACATGTTGCGGAATAGAAGAATAAAAAACGGAAGCTAGCCAAAGAAACGGGCATAAAATAAGATCCTAAGCGAGAAGAAGACGCGAGACGGGCACAAATAAGTCCCTAAGCGAAAAATGTGCTAGACGGGCAAAAATAAGACCCTAAGCGAGAAGAAGACGCGAGACGGGCACAAATAAGTCCCTAAGCGAAAAATGAGCGAGACGGGCAAAAATAAGACCCTAAACGAGAAGAAGATGCGAGACGGGCACAAATAAGTCCCTAAGCGAAAAATGCGCAAGACGGGTACAAATAAGACCCTAAACGAGAAGATTCAAGACGGGCACAAATAAGTCCCTAAGCGAAAAATGCGCGAGACGGGCAAAAATAAGTCCCCACGCGAGAAAATCAAAAGTCCCTGCAGCGAAAAATGCGTGAGACGGGTAAAACAAAAGTCCCTAAGTACAAAAGGGTGCGAGACGGGCAAAAATAAGTCTCTAAACGAGGTACGTTACAATTTTTTTCAGATTACATTTAACGTATTATATTCTAATAAGTCCTTAAGTATAGTACGCAAGACAAGACCAATACTCCAGTAAAAGTTCTTCTCTGACACAAAAAGTCACAAAGAAAAACTTGGGGAGCATACAGTATACAGGCTGTGAGGTATGTTACAAGGTATGCTACAATTTTATCATATTTTATGTTGACATTTCGGATATAAGCGATGTTATATTCTTATCAATTCTATAAAGTCCATAAGCACAAAACAGTGCGAGACGGGCAAATTCGAAAGTCCCTAAGCGAAAAATGTGCAAGACGGGCAAATGAAAAGTCCCTAAGCACAAAAGGTGTGAGACGGGTAAACCAAAAGCCTGAAGCGAAAAATGCGCGATGTAGGCTACGCATGTACTTGAAGCAAAAGAGTGCGCGATGTTAGTCATGCATAAAGTATAAGGGCTTGAAGCAAAAAATGCGTGAAGTAAGCCACGTACTCAGAGATGCGCGATGTAGGCTACGCATGCACTTAAAGCGAAAAGTGCGTGATGTAAGTCATGCATAAACTGCTTGTGCTTGAAGCAGTAATTGAGCGGCATAAGCCACATACGTAAAAGAACTTGAAGCAAAAAGTGCACGAGGAAAGTCTGATTATTACGTAAGACTAATACCAGGTAAATGTGTAGTTGCCTCTGTAGATGAGTTTAAAAATGTGTTGATCAGTTTGTAAAAGACTAAGCTCTTTCACAAAAAACTGGGGAGCACTCTAGATTAACTTCTGCCTCAAAAGGAGCATCGATACTAACCAGCACCCAAGCATGTATGCCATGAGGTGCTATAATTATTGAATCATCTTCGTCCGAGCCTGTGAGACCCCGACCATCTCGGGTCGACGAAAAGGCTCTTAAAGGCTAGTAAGATCAGATAAATCTTTATAAATGCCTATCCTCAGAAAAGGTTCCAAATCCTCAGCATCTGGATCAAGCTTTAACCAATCAGGAGCATGCCAAGCACAAATCGCATGTGATGAAACCAATTAAGAGCATATGCATCCTCTTGTGGCATTCTTGACGATGCGCCCTCATGGCTTTAACTTAGATTTGGTTTTCTTCCTCTAGGCCAATAAAAGGCTTTGTAATCTTGTAATTTTTCCTTACAGTTCTTGGTTTCGGTTAGCTAAGACATTAAATTCGAAAAGAAGGGTGGCATATTCCACTTGAGAAGCACTTAGCTCAGAAGAGGAAAACGTATCCCGGTAGTGTCCTGAAAAGGCACTTGACCAAAGAAATGATGACACGATGTTGTTTCTGTTACAAATAATGATGAAGTCCACTAGTTGAGCCCTTAAATGAAGATGAAAAACTCTTGTGATAATCCCAGAAAGAGGGTAGCAAAAGAATTTGAAAAGCCCATTCTTTATATACTCTTTCACAGGGTAAACCCTGCGAAAGAGTGGGTCGCAATTGATGTGGGTCAGGTTAAAGATTACCGGGCTTTTCTATAAGTCAAGCTGAAGAACATTGGGCCAAATGATAATCTAAGACCAAGAAGAAAGAGGACTCAGAAGGCCCATAAATGATTCATTAAATGACCATTTAAGCTATAGGTCATAAAGGTAATTACGCACAATCTTACTCCTATAAATAGGTCACATGTATCATTTTAAACCCTAAGCTCTATTTGCCTACTGAAACCCTATCTGACTTAAGCATCGGACTCCCTGCGCCCCTTGATGGTTTTCTACTTTGCAGAACTTATTTGGAGACACGTGGAGAACGAAGACAAGATCGACGTCAGCAATCAATCATTATTGTTTTGGGCAACAACAAAAACAAAAGTAAAAGGTACGTTTAACAAAATGTTGTGAACTTTTTTTGAACTTTTGTATCAAACTACTAGAAAGATGTAAGCGAAGGATTTAATCTAACATAGAATAAAAAGAATACAATCGTGAATGTTGCATATTTTAATAAGTCATTTTTATGGAGATAAAAATAGTAATTATATGATGAATGATATCAAAATTAATTTTTAATTATTTAATCTCACGTTAAATATTTCAGAAAATAGATCAGATGAATCGTTTCACGTTAAAGATCAAAACAGTGAAATATTTATGGATGGAAATGTCTACCGCATAAATTCTTAATTTATATAAAGTATCTGTTGTTGCACAAAACAACAATAAAGATACGCTGACGTCGATGTTCGTACTAAGTCTCTACGTGTGTCCAAGAAGCATCTGTAAAACAAGAAAAGTCAGAGGGAAGCAGGGGTGGTTCCCTGCGTAGATACTCCGATGCTTAAGTCAGCAAAAAGTTCTTCAATATTGGGAAGCGTAAAAGCCAGTATTCAAAAATTAGAGAATAAGATTGTACCTGGGGACCTATTTATAGGTCAACCATCTAGGTTAATTGTTTAAGGATAAGTCCTTATCTTGCTGAGAGTTTGTGTCCCAATATAACACATCTTCCTTGAAGATCGGGAGCTTTCGGAGCCTGTCGCCGGCAGAGACTCATACCACGCGAACATTGTGACGTCATGGGTCTGTCGCTAGCAGGAGCCGAAGATGTGTGCCACGTGTCGCGTTGTGATTGCAGGCGACAGACTTTGAGTCTGTCGCGGGTGACAGGTGTGATCGCGCACCTCTACTTCTGTCGCCGAAGGCCACGTGGGCACAACCGAGTCTGTCGCCCAACGACAGATGTGATGCGTTTACCATCTGTCGCCGAAGGCCACGTGGCACAACCGAGTCTGTCGCCTAGCGACAAGTGTGATGCGTTTACCATCTGTCGCCAAGGCCACGTGGACCAGTGAGTTCTTGCCGCGTGGTAGTTTCTCACAACATTGGGCCTGGCCCAAAACACGGGTAGACTTTGTCATATCAATTGCTCCCCACTCTTTGTTGGATTTCTCCAACCAAGAGAGTATAAATATGTGTTTTTGGGCCTTAACCCACCGTGACTAGTTCTCTTTGCTTTTTGTGTATTTTTGCAGGTGAAAAAAGGTCTATTTTGCGAGGGACGTGATCAGGCGTGACGTTTGGCATTCCCTGTCGCGGCTATATAAACCGCTGGGACCAGACGAGAGACCCCACGAAAACCTCTGAGCAGCCGTCTGTCGCCCATATGCAGTCCCCTCGCCAAAAAAAAGAGTCTGTCGCCAAAAGAACCTGTCGCTCTCGCCCAGCAGTCTCTCGCTTACCTCAGAAACAGTAAGTTTACATCTACCGCATATTTATTGCCTTTCGCAACTCAGATTTAGGTCTCCCGCTGGTATCGTGGTCTTTCGCTGATGTCGTGGTCTTCCGCATAGAGTTTTAGGTCTTCCGCTAGTCTATTAGAAATCAGGTCTGTCACCAAAAGGTCTGTCGCTTCAGCAGGTCTGTCGCCTATTGAGTCTGTCGCCCAAAGGGTCTGTCGCCATTACTCTGTCGCCGGGTAGCTTTTTTGCCATGTCTTCGCTACACCCGGGTAAAACACTTAAAATGGGTGGTCTTGTGTGCACTTTGACAAGTGCTGACTTAAGGACATTAGGACGCGTTTCCCTCTTCCCTCGGGTTATAGCTATAGGCTTCCAGTGCAAGGGGAGGTTACGCTTGCCTTGGTTAGAAGTGGCGTAGCTGTCCATAAGGCTTCTTTGTCTTTCGGTTTTCGCTTCCCTCTTCCGGAGTTTGGTGAAGCATTTCTTAGATACAAAGATATTGTCCCGTGCCAGCTTCACCCACATGCGTGGGCTCAGCTGGTAGCTTTTTCCGTAGTATGTCATCACCTAGGTATCATTCCCACTATTCCTCTCTTAAGCGCCTTCTTCAGAGTCCGTAGGCTGAAAGGGTTGATAACGTTCTTTCTTCAACGGTTGACAGTCGGGGAGTTTCCTAACAATAAAATCTTCTTGTATCTCCCCAATAAACTGCGCGGTTTTGAAAGCGAGTGGGTCATTGTCGAGATTCCAAGCAATCTGCGGATTCGCTCTAGATGGAATCGTGATGCTTCTAACCACTCACAGCGTTCGGATAGGTTTAGGACAGAAATTTTAAAAGACCAATTTGGCGAGCCTATTCGGCGAATCTGTTCTACCGGGGAGCGTAATTTATTTTCTCTTCTAACCCCGGAAAACATTGCCGCTGCTGGCTGGGGCGTAAGCAGGACCGTTCTTGAAGCTTCTGCTGCCCCATCTACCCTGCCTACAACTCCCCGTTTATCTGATTCTGGCCCTAGTCAGCCATCCTCGGTCCCAGTAGCCGAAACATCTACCCCCGTGGGCCGCCTTGTAGATGAGTCCTCTTTAGATTCGGAGGACGAGTCCCCTGAGGCTGCGGGTACTAGTGGTTATTTAGGGGATGGCCCTGAATGGGCTCAAGCCGACGCCTTTGGGAGCCCCTTCGTTGATTTTCCGTTGGATTCGAATCTAGATAGTTTAGAGGACTTTGGTGGTTTTCTAGGTTTTCCATCCTTTTTTATTTATTTATTTTTGTACTCATGTGCGTGCTATTTACTTGGTCGGCTAATCTTTCTTTATATATTGTGCAGGCATGAACTTCCGAGATTTGATGCGTAGGAGGGATGCTAGTGTTGCTGCTTCGATAGCCCCTCCTCCTCGGTTGCCCGTTGGAGCTCCATCTGGACCGGCTCGTGCTCCTACACCTCCTCCTCCCTCTACTGGTGAATCTAGCCGTCCTACACAAGAGGCCGGGAGAAACAAACGGAAGAGGCCTCTTGTCCCTGATCGAGGTTCAGGTGATCGCGAGAGCTCCGATTCCCAAAGGAGTGATCTAGTCCCTCAAGAAGGTGGTTCTCGTGTTGCTGAGGGTAGGTCGGTGCCTGGCCAGCCGAGGCGCAAATACAGGAAGAGGCTGATTGTTGAAGCCTCAATGCCTACAAGACCAGTCTTGCCCAAGGTGGTAGACCCTTCTTTGAGGCGCTATGTGATCGATAGTGGGGTCGTCGTCACTGGGGACGATTTTCAGACCTATCCCGGAGTGAACGACAATGATAGCATCGAGGATGCCGGGATAGCGTCTCGTCTGGCTTGGAGCACCATTCTCCCCCGTGACGAGGCGGGGCTTTTTTCAAACATTCCGGATGCGGAGGATAACTCTGACTATCTCGCTATGAAGGTAAGAGTTCCGTATTTGTTTGGTAACTATTTCTCTCGTTTGAAAGATTTTCTGAGTTACTTTTGTTTTTTGCCTCATCAGTCAGCTCAACAGATTGCGGCCGTCAATGCTCGGCACCGGGCTCTTAGGGAGCAAGCTAGCAAAGAGATTCGCGAGCTTCGGGATCAGAAGATGGAGCTTTCAAATGAGGTCAACCAGCTTCGTCCTTATGTCAACAGGGTGGAGGAGGTAAACAAAAGGAACGCTGACCTTGAGCGAAAGAATGCTGATCTTGAGTTAAGGCTCCAAGAATAGCAGGCGAAGGTGTCTTCACTTCAAGGGTAACAGGAGGCTTATAACAAGGCCGTCGAGGATCGGGGAGCCATGGAGAGGCAACGAGATGAGGCTATTGAGGAGCTGCACAATGTATTGGATCGTCAAAGAGAAGCCCGAATTGAGGCCATTCGTGAATACCGCTTGTCCCAGCATTGTTTTGACCAGAAGGCGGCGTTCTCGACGGGATTTATTAAGTATGGTTTCTATTTAGCTCGCGCTTGGCTGGAGAAGCATCGGCCTAGTGAGGCTTTCCCTGAATTGCTCTTCACCGAGGAGGCTAAGTACTACGATGCTCCTTCTTGGACCAAGTATGAGCTCGACGCACAAAGTCCGGAGGCCTATTTAGCGGAAGGAGCCGTAGATAATCTGGACAACCTTCAGGGTCCGTGGCCTCCTCAACAGCCGCTACATACACCTGAGTCTTCCGGGGCATTTGATCGATCTGAGCCTCTGGCAGTGCGTGACGTCTCTGAGCCTATCGACACAGACGATCAGCCTGAGTCTATCGAGGCACTGGTGGGGTTGGACAGCGACGAGTTCCAAATTTCAGATTCTACTGCCGTTGATCCCGTGCCAGACTCTGCGGTTGTGGTTGGGCCCTCAAGTGACATTCCTGCTTCCGGGGTGGCTTCCTCGTCTTCCCAGGATCCTGGTTCTTTGACTTCTCCAGTTCCTGAGCCTCAAGCTTCTCGCGCCGTAAGTGCTGATGTAGCGTCTTCCCAGCCGGCTGATTCGGTTATTGCCGTAGATTAGAGTTTTTGTTTTGTTTGTTAACTCCATGTACTTTTTGTTTGTTCTCCAATGTATAGGTTCATTTTCAATGGAAAGTATCATTTCATTCTGTAGCTCTTTCTTTTGCTTATTTGAAATTAGTAGAGTACCTTGTATTGTTTGACTTTATCATGTTGCTCCCCAAGTTCTTTTTTGAAATCGTGTTGACTATTCGTTCAAAAATGAACTTTTCTCGAGCGTTGTTCATATCTCGCGTTATTTTCGCTTAAGGATAATCAAGACTAAAATAGCCAAAGTGTTAACCATAACTTGTCGACTTATTACAACACATGAATTTGGAGATTTTGTAACGTACCTCGTAACTTGTTACATAGTTTGTACTTTTACCTATCGCACGCACTTTTCGTGTTCAAGGATTGGTATTTTGCCCGTCTCGCGTCTTCTTCACGCTTAAGGTCATTTTTGTGCCCATCTTGCGCATTTTTCGCTTAGGGACTTATTTGTGCCCGTCTCCCGTCTTCTTTACGCTTAAGGTCTTATTTGTGCCCATCTCGCGCATTTTTCGCTTAGGGACTTATTTGTGCCTGTCTCCCGTCTTCTTCACGCTTAAGGTCTTATTTGTGCCCATCTCGCGCATTTTTCGCTTAGGGATTATTTGTGCCTGTCTCCCGTCTTCCCTATGGGCGTTCGTAATTGCCGACTTTCTCAATACGAGGTTCCCTTCTTGCAATCTTTGTTCTTGACCCGTGCATTGTAATAAGCAGCTACTCTCTGTTGGTAAGCAGCCAGTCTTATTTTTGCTTGGTCTCTCAGCTCATGTATCAGGTCAAGGTTTTCCCTTAGTCCCTAAGAATTACGTTCTTCAATGTAAGGGATTAGTCTGGGTGACTCGACTCCAACTTCCACCGGGATGAGGGCTTCAGTGCCATATACCAAATTGAATGGTGTTTCGCCTGTTGACACTTTGCTCGTCGTTCTGTAGGCCCATAAGACACTTGGGAGCTCATCCACCCATGCTCCCTTTGCCTTGTCCAGTCTAGTCTTCAACCTGTAGTATAATTCGATTGCTTACCTCTGCCTGCCCATTGGCCTGTGGGTAAGACACAGAAATATTCTTAGGAGAATCTTCAGGCATTACAAAAATTTCGAAAGCATCACAGTCGAATTGCTTCCCATGATCTGCGTTTATCACACGGGGGATCCCAAATCGGCAAATTATGTCTTTACACACCATTGCTTCCACCTTTTTCTCAGAGATTGTAGCCAAAGGCTCGGCCTCTATCCACTTTGTGAAGTAGTCTGTGGCCACAAGCAAATACTTCCTTTGTCCTGAGCCTAGGGGAAAAGGCCCCAGGATATCTAGTCCCCATTGTGCAAATGGAGTTGGTTGGAGAGTGTTCTGAAGAGCCGAAACAGGCGCTGTAGCTATAGAGCGAATTTCTGACACTTTTCGCATCTTCTCACTTTGTCTGTGGCGTCCTTCCTCAGTGTAGGCCAATAAAACCCGTGTGCAGTATTTTCGAGGCCAAGGCTCGAGCCCCCAGATGTTCGCCGCATATTCCCTCATGAACTTCAGCTAAGGTGTACTCGGCCTCTGAGGCCCTAGACACTTCAACAGAGGCATTGTGAACCCCCGTTTATAGAGTTCCCCATTCACCACGGTAAACCTGGCACTTTTTAACTTCAGCCTTCGAGCTTCGTCTCTATTAGTGGGGAGTGTGCCCCCCAGTATGTAGTCTTTGATTGGGCTTCTCCAATCGCCCCGATTTCGACATCACAACATCTTCTTCTTCAATACTTGGCCTAGCGAGGGATTCCACTTTGACCATACCCCGTTTGACCCCTCTAGAAGAAGCCAATTTTGAAAGAGCGTCTGCATGGTTGTTCTCTGTTCGATTTATCTGAGTCAGCTGAAGTGCTTGAATGACTGTGCCAACAATTGTACCTTCTGCAATAAGGGACTAGAGCGGGTTCTCGTGTTTCATATTCACCCAAGAACTGGTTTACCACTAACTGCGAATCGCTGTGTGCCATTAAGTTGCTGACCCCCATTTTCTCAGCAAGTCTCATCCCAGCTATGAAGGCTTCGTACTCGGCTGTATTGTTTGAACTTGGGAAATCGAAATGCAGGGAATACTCATAGGTTTCCCCTTCAGGCGATATTAGCACAATTCCAGCTCCACTGCCGTCCATGTTACGAGCTCCACAACAAATAATTTCCACCAGGCCAACTCAGTTTCCTCTTGTACCTCTCGCCAGTGCATTCTACAATGAAATCTGCCAATGCCTGTCCTTTTATTGCTTGGCGAGGCTGGAAGTGAATTCATATTCACTCAATTCGATGGCCCACTTAATTAGACGTCCAGAGTGTTCTGGTTTTTGCAATATTTGCCTGAGGGGCTGATCTGTTAAGATAGTCACCGAGTGAGCTTGGAAGTACGGCCGTAACTTCGAGTTGCCATCACCAGGGATAAAGCTATTCTTTAAACTAAGGGGTATCTTGCCTCAGCATCTAGCAGGACTTTGCTTACATAATAAATCGGGCAATCTCTATCCCCTTCTTTCCTTAGTAGGACTGCACTTACAGCTTTCTCTCCTACGCCGAGGTACATAAGGAGGTGGTCTCCGGGACGTGGCCGGGATAACAGAGGCAACTCTTTTAGGTAGTCTTTCAACCTTTCAAAGGCGTCGTTGCATTCTTCTGTCCACTTGAAGTTCTTTCCTGCCTTTATCGCCCTGAAAAATGGTAGACTTCTTTCAGCTGATTTGGATAAAAAACGACTCAAGGCTGCTATTCTTCCTGTCAACCTTTGAATTTCTTTTACTGTATTAGGCGGCCTCATGTCCAGAATAGCTTGAACTTTCTCAGGATTAGCCTCTATCCCTCGATTAGTAATCATGAATCCCAGAAACTTTCCAGACCTTACCCCGAATGAGCATTTGTTAGGATTCAACTTCATCTTGTACTGCCGCAACACATTGAACACCACTCTTTTAGGTAGTCTTTCAACCTTTCAAAGGCGTCGTTGCATTCTTCTGTCCACTTGAAGTTCTTTCCTGCCTTTATCGCCTTGAAAAATGGTAGACTTCTTTCAGCTGATTTGGATAAAAAACGACTCAAGGCTGCTATTCTTCCTGTCAACCTTTGAACTTCTTTTACTGTATTAGGCGGCCTCATGTCCAGAATAGCTTGAACTTTCTCAGGATTAGCCTCTATCCCTCGATTAGTAATCATGAATCCCAGAAACTTTCCAGACCTTACCTCGAATGAGCATTTGTTGGGATTCAACTTCATCTTGTACTGCCGCAACACATTGAACACCTTTGTCATTTTTCTGGCATGTGATTCTCCCTGTCGGCTTTTGATTATCATATCATCGACATAGGCTTCCATGGTGTTGCCCAACAGGTCTTGGAACACCTTATTTACCATGCGCTGGTAGGTTGCCCCTGCATTCTTCAGACCGAATGGCATTACTCGGTAACAATATGTCCCGATATCGGTAATGAATGAAGTCTTCTCCTCATCGTCCGGATGCATCATGATTTGGTGGTATCCCGAGAAGGCATCTAAGAAGCTAAGTAATTCATACCCACAAGTTTCGTCTACCAACTTGTCGATTCGAGGTAATGGATACGAATCCTTAGGACAAGCTTTATTCAGATCTGTGAAGTCCACACACATTCTCCATTTCCCGTTGGCTTTCTTCACCATCACGACATTGGCCAACCACTCCGAATAATTAACTTCTCTGATAAATCCTGCTTGCAACAACTTCGAGATTTCTTCGTTAATTGCCTGTTGCCTCTCGGGAGCAAAATTCCTCTTCTTCTGTTTTATCGGCTTTGCCCCTGAGATTACATTCAACCGATGGCAAATAACTTCAGGGTCTATTCCTGGCATATCGGCTGGAGTCCATGCAAACACATCACAATTCTCTTTTAAGCATCGGACCATCTCCTTTTTTACTTGTTCAGGCAGCTGGCTTCCCACATATACTATTTTCCCTTCATCCTCGTCATCTAACTGGATCGTTTCCATTTCCTCATCAGGTTTTGGTTTAGGCGGTTCTTCAATTGTAAGGGTTTCCTTCCTCTGCATCCCTTCACATGTGGTAGATGCGATATTACATGTCTTGGCTTTCTTTTGATCTCCCCTCACTTGTCCAACACCGCGGGGAGTCGGAAACTTCATTAACAAATAGCAGGGATGCACCACAGCCCTCATGTCATTTAACAATGGCCGCCCGAGGATCATATTGTATGCCACTGACATTGACTTCACAACCATAAATAATACTTGTCGAGTGACATACTTCGGGCTTTCACCCAATGTTACAGGTAGCTGAACTGCGCCCTCCACTTTCATTTTTTCTCCTGAGAATCCATACAGAGGTGTGGTGACTGGCTCCAGTCGATCCTTCGAGATGCTCATTTTCTCAAAGCAACTCCAGTAAATCAAACTTACCGAACTCCCATTATCAACTAGGATGCGACTCACTGGGTGTTTTGCTATTACCGCCGAAATCACCATTGGGTCATCGTGAGGGATCGTTACATCACCCCTGTCAGCTGGCGTGAAAGTAATAGGCTCTTCATCATGCTTTTCTTCCATCACTGAATTAATTTGATAAGCATGTCGGGCGTAGGTCTTGCGAGACGAGGAAGAAGTGCCAGCTAATGACTCACCTCCGGATATCACGTTAATAGTTGGCCCTGTGGGTTCATTATCTTCCTCTCGATTCCTTCTTTCTACCCTTCTGTCATTATCTCTTCTTTCATCTTCATTTCGTCTAACAGGTCCTCTGTTTTCACCTCTTCTATCTCTGAAATTGTTTCTTCTGTTCTACGCGGGATAGTTAGTTCTATCACCTTTCCATACAAAACGGTTTATTTTTCCCTCTCGTGCCAACTTTTCTAGCTGATTCATCAACTCTCTACATTTTTCAGTTGTGTGCCCATGCGCTGAGTGATAATCACAATACGCCCTTGAGTCACGGCCCAGATTCCCTGACGCCTTCTTTGGAGTCTGTATAAGACCTGACCCCTCGATAGCTGCTAATACGGAAGCTCGAGATTCAGTGAGTGGGGTATAAGCTGAGTATTTCAGTGTGGGAGCTTTTTTAAACTTCCTTGGTTGGCTAGAAGATGCTTCAGTGACTTCCCTTCCTCGTTTCCTTCCCTCATTGGAATCTCCTGTCGTCACCATTTTCATTACTTCCTCCTGGGTTACATACTTATTAGCACGGGAAAGTAGGTCTGAGATGGTAGTTGGCTGATCTAGCGACAAGGATTTTTGCAATTTCTCAAACTTGTCCCCTGTAATATAGCTGCCACAGCTATACCGACTTGCAGGTCTCGTACCTCTAAGGTAGCGTCTCCGAACCGATCCACATAACTCTTCAAAGACTCCTTAGCTCCTTGTTTTATAGTGAGCAAATAGGTCGGTTCCTTTCTTCGTTGACTGTTCACCGCAAATGCCTTAAGAAACTCACTTCGCAATTGGTCAAAAGAGGCAATAGACCCTTCCAGCAAGTTATTGAACCATTTCATCGCATGTCCGGACAGAGTTAAGGAGAAAGCCCTGCACATTATCTCGTCCTCCCATCCATGTAGCAACATCAGGGCCTCATAATTTTGCATATGATCATAGGGATCCGTTTTCCCGGTGTATGCGGTCATCTGCGGCATTTTGAACTTTGAGGGCAAAGGCTTTTGCATGATGGTTGTGCAGAACGGTACTCTTCTTCTCTGGCTCTCTTCCGCAGACACTAATTTTTTTTCCTCTAACACCTGTTCTATCATTTTCTTCATGTCTACGGGGGGAGCAAGCTGATTTCTAGCATGAGACGAATCAGGTAGGTCTACGACTACTTCCTTACCTTTCGCTTGGGGTGCGTTTGTTCGTATCATCTGTGTGCACCAAGTGGGGTCAAACTCTGACCCGGCTCCCCAAGTGCTTTGATCTTCGACACCATTCTTTCCAGCACCTCGAACACCATGTTCTAGGTTGGTACCATCAAAATTTGATAGGTCATGGTGATGGGCGGTAGACCCTGTCGCCCTGTCGGTATCCTATAGCCCAGGCACCTGTCGCCCCACGCATGGAGCCTGTCGCCTGACCCCTGTCGCCGGGTCTAGGCCTGCCGCTTCATCAGTCTCTCGCTGAGTACCGGCGGTGGGCCTCATGTTCTCAGGCCCCGTCACACCCTGTTGAATGTCATTCTCGGCGACGGGGGGAGCCTCTCGTCGACGAGAGGGGTCTATCGCTGTCGCGTCCTCCCGTCGCCAAGGCATCTGCAGCGAGACTCCTTGACTCGTTCCTCCTACCAAGTTCTGCACGGCAGGCGGCAGATTCATCTGCGGGAGAACTCCGTGGAACAGATCCACCATGGCTCGTAGCGACTGGGTGGTTTCTTCGCTCTGTCGCCTCAGAGCTTCGAATTCTGCCGCTGACACAGTGATTCTTTCTTCCTCCCTGTTCACCTGGTTCCTCTGGCGAATATGTTGTTCCGGGGAACTTACAGAATTTTCTTCACTGCCAGTCCTTGCGTTCGTCGATCTTGTTCTTACCATCTTAGTAAATTTTGATTGGCTTTTTTATACGTTTCCCACAGACGGCGCCAATTGTTGTTGCACAAAACAACAATAAAGATACGCTGACGTCGATGTTCGTACTAAGTCTCCACGTGTGTCCAAGAAGCATCTGTAAAACAAGAAAAGTCAGAGGGACGTAGGAGTGGTTCCCTGCGTAGATACTCCGATGCTTAAGTCAGCAAAAAGTTCTTCAATATTGGGAAGCGTAAAAGCTAGTATTCAAAAATTAGAGAATAAGATTGTACCTGGGGACCTATTTATAGGTCAACCATCTAGGTTAATTGTTTAAGGATAAGTCCCTTATCTTGCTGAGAGTTTGTGTCCCAATATAACACATCTTCCTTGAAGATCGGGAGCTTTCGGAGCCTGTCGCCGGCGAGAGACTCATACCACGCGGAACATTGTGACGTCATGGGTCTGTCGCTAGCAGGAGCCGAAGATGTGTGCCACGTGTCGCGTTGTGATTGCAGGCGACAGACTTTGAGTCTGTCGCGGGCGACAGGTGTGATCGCGCACCTCTACTTCTGTCGCCGAAGGCCACGTGGGCACAACCGAGTCTGTCGCCCAGTGACAGATGTGATGCGTTTACCATCTGTCGCCGAAGGCCACGTGGACCAGTGAGTTCTTGCCGCGTGGTAGTTTCTCACAACATTGGGCCTGGCCCAAAACACGGGTAGACTTTGTCATATCAGTATCATTTTAAATAACAACTGGAAGTTATAAAATTTCTATGAAATGCCACCAGGCCAACCGAAGCCAATTTTTAATAATTTAAGTAAATCCCACATTAAAAAAAATAGGAAACCTTTGATCTTATCCCCTCCTAGTTTAAAAAAAAAAAAAGTCATGACACTGCCAAATACATATTTTTGGGCTCACCATGAAATTTTGAAACCCATCCTCCAGTATTTGGAGTTTTGGACAAGTGCCCACACTTTTGTTTTTTTCTTTCCTGACAAAATTCAACAAGACATCCGAAAACAAAACAGATTTTGATGGGTCATTTGTGGACAATCCAGGTCATTAAATTATAGATTTACCTTGTATTGTAATTATGGGGTGTACGGAGGAATTTTAATTTTTTGAAGTAATGGTGATTAATTCAATGAGGTAACAAAGAGTAAGGTCTTTGAATTTGTTTTTTATTTGGACATTATTTCAAACATGTCAGCTCCTTCAATTGGATGTCAGTCTTTGATTGTAGTTTGAATAACAAATGCTCGTTGTCTGTTTTTTTTTTCTCTTGAAATAAACATATGCTCATTGTCTTTGGCCTCCAAGGTATTGCATGACTAATTAAAATTAAAGATTGATGTTAATTCAAGTTCATAAAATACTCTACCTATAAATTGTACTCCCGTGGAAATAATTAGTATTACTATTTTCTTATAATACCATCAAAATTATTTTTGAGATTTGCATGGGTTTAATCTTTTTTATACTACCAATTTAGAAGCACAGAAATCAAAATTGATTGATAAAAAATATTAAGTGACATATATAAAATAAAATATTTTCTAAATTTTTAATAAGATATATTTTTACTTATAATAACATTACATTTATATTTAATTACATGCGTTAGTTTTTAATGTAAGATCACAATAAGTTGGGAATTTTTGAGGTGTAAGAATAAAACTGTAAAAGCCAAGTGTCATACTAATAAGATTTGGCGCACAAATTTGGACTTTGGGAGAGTTGACTTTAAGCTAATACCATTTCTTTCGAGGGCGGTAGAGTGATTTCAACCGATAACCATTTTGTTCTCATTTCTTAGGTTTTTCCTTTTAATGCAAATTAATTTGTCTATTTGGCCTACTGAAGCTGTTATAAAAAATGCTGTTTGAGTAAAGCTTTTTTAAAAGTACTGTTAAAAAAATTAAATTAGTGTTCGGCAAACCTAGTATAAAAGTACTGTAGAATGTTGAAAACTATTTACTAGAATTTTTGTATATTTTTTATAAATGAAAAAATAGAACAATAAACTTTATTCAATTAAATCACAAGTTTTTAAGTGAAAAAAATAAAATTAAATAAAAATTTTTGTTAATTAAAATTAAACAAATGAAATAAATATAAATATGGCACAAAATAAATAAATTATTGTAAAATAATATAAATCCTCTTTTATAATTTTGTAAATTATTGAAAAACAAAGTGAAAATATAAAAATTTCACTAAATACATATTATTAATAGTAGCACTTCTTGAAAAAGCTTCAATTTATAGTTTCATCAAAAAGCTCAAATCTGCTTCTCGCATAAGCTAAAATTTTTAAAAATTTGAAAGTCAAACACCTGATTTCTGCTTATAAAGTAGACAAACTATTTCATAAACTAGGCCAATCATACACTTATTAAATGCTGAAGCAACTGTTTGCTACTTTGCAATCGGAATCAGAAATTGGGTTTCTTATTTTGCCCCTTTGAGGCATTGATGCCGGAAATATGGCTTTTCTTGTCATTAATGACAGAATTGAGAGAATGATGACTTTCTCCCTTTGAAAATGAAGCCCTCCAAATCCAATCTAACCCACTAATAATTCTATTTTTCCCTTTCGGTCCACTAATATTGTTGAAAATGTAAACTACTCTTTATGTGTTTTAAAATAACCGACTTCTAATACAAGAGTTTAGTGGCGTAAGATTTTACTGAATTATTAAGTGAGAACAATTTATAGCAGAAAATATCGTGTTTAAAAACTAACTAAGTTAAATTTTTTGAGCTATTAGTAGAATCGAAACGCAAAAAATAATAAGTATTATATCCAATATAATATAAAAACATTTTATTAGTTAAAAAATTATTTATTAATATAATTTGATTAATTAAAAGACATTTCTTTTATTTCTTCCTCTTTCCATAAATAATCCATGTTATATCTTATATTATGAAATTATGAAGATTCATTGAAGATTTAAATTTATATTTTAAGACATATTTGTGAGATAAAATCGTAAAACCTTTAAGTTAAAACGAATAATAATTCGCAAAACATATTTTATGATGTAAAATTGTAAAACTTTCAAATAAAAAACTAATCGTATTTCACAAATTTAACGTGAATTTAACAAATTATGTTGAAACCAAACTTTAAAGGTTTCGTTGACAAGTATAATAAGATCATGTTGAATAACTAATTTCCATGTATGGAGTTGGACAACATGATTTTTGTTAGGAATGGAATTAAATAATTCAAGGAATTTTGAAAAATGGAAAATTTCAAAATGATATGGCCTTAATATCCTTTTGTAATCTCTAAGTCCCCTGTCCGAAAATTCAACTGAATGAGAAGGGCAATGTAGTCATTTGGTCACCCACCACAAACAACCTTCATAAGCTAAGTGCTTCCTCCTTCAACTGTTGTGAAATAACAAACGATCTTCTTTCTCCACAGCTTCCAAAAACCTCATAAATCCTCTGTTCAAAGTGCTTTTAGAGAGAAGGAGATAGCGAAAAGAAAAGCAAAGCTGAGTCTTTTTTATCCAAGTTGGAAACGAGATGGCAAGTTAAAATTCCAAAAATATTTTAACTTGCCCATCAAGAAACATCGTATACATCATGAACTAGAAAGTAACTTGTGGAAGACAAATAGACAGTTGTTGCTATTGGTTCTGAGTTCTTTGTCTTGTTGAAACAGGACCATAAGAAGAAAACAAGTTTCATACGCAAGAGAAGTATAACATTTAATATAATCGCACTGACTTATAACATTATTGATTAACCAATGATTCCCATGGATTGTAGCTCAATTGGTAAAATAGGTTGAATTTGTGGAAAGAACTCTCAAATTTGACTTCCACTAAATACTTCTTTAGAGAGGGGTGAGACTACAAGAAATTGTACTTTCAGTGACGAAAATTTTGAGACAAAAATTTCCTTCACTAATTTTTATGATTTTGCAATGGATTTGTGACGGAACAGAAAAAAATTTTAGCAACAAATTTAGCCAAGAATTTTCTACGAAAATTCATCGCAAATTTGCAACGAAATAAATTTTGTCACAAATTTCGAGGCTAAAGAGGGCGCGTGCAAACAGTAAATGTCTTGCCAAATTTTTCGACAGATTTTGAGACAAAATTTGCAACGAAAATTCTGTCTCAAAATCTCACAGAAAATAAACAAAATAAAATCCAAGGGTTTTGAGACGGAATTTGCAACGGAAATTCTGTCTCAAAATCTCTCAAGAAAAAAAAAAGAAATCTAAGGGTTTTGAGACGAAATTTGCAACCGAAATTCTATCTCAAAATCTCCCAGAAAATAAAAAATAAAAACCCAAAGGTTTTGAGATGAAATTTTTGTCGCAAATTTCGTCTCAAAATTTTGAGACAGATTTTGCAACAAAAATTCTGTCTCAAAATCTCCCAAGAAATAAAAAAAATGTAAGGGTTTTGAGACGGAATTTTCGTCACAAATTCTCAAAATCTCTCAGTGAATTAAAAAAATAAAAATCCAAGGGTTTTGAGAAGGAATTTTCGTCACAAAATCCGTCTCAAAATTTAGAGACGGAATTTGTGACAGAAATTCTGTCCTAAAACCCTTAGATTTCTTTTTTTTTTTTATTTCTTGGAAGATTTTGAGAAGGAGTTTCTGTTGCAAATTCTGTCTCTAAATTTAGAGAAGGAATTTGCGACAGAAATTCCGTCTCAAAACCCTTAGATTTCTTTTTTTATTTCTTGGGAGATTTTGAAACGGAATTTCCACGTCTCTAAATTTTGAGACGAAATCTGCAACAAAAATTCTATCTCAAAATCTTTCAGAGAATAAAAAATAAAAATCCAAGAGTTTTGAGACGAAATTTTCGACGCAAATTCCGTCTCTAAATTTTGAGACAGATATTGTGAAAGAAATTCTATCATAAAACCCTTGGATTTTTACTTTTTAATTCTCTGAGAGATTTTGAGACGGAATTTTCATTGCAAAATCCATCTCAAAATTTAGAGACGGAATTTGTGACAGAAATTCCATCTCAAAACCCTTAGATTACTTGGGAGATTTTGAGATAGAATTTACAAAGAAAATTCCGTCTCAAAATCTCTCAGAAACTAAAAATTAAAAGTCTAAGGGTCTTGAGACGAAATTTCCTTCCGATCTCTAAATTTTGAGACGGAAATTCCGTCTCAAAACCCTTACATTTAATAGATTTTAATAATAATAACAAATATAATGTATATACTAATATATTTCAATATTTGGAAAAATATGAATAAATATATATTTTAGTATGTGTATGTTGAATTGTTTTTACAATTTAATATAAAATTGTGTTTTTAGTTAAAGGTGGTTTAAAATTAATATATTTATTTAATAAGGTAAAGTTGAAAATTGTAAAAAGCAATTAAGTATACATAATATAAACTATAATATCACAATATTTTTTAGTTTAATGTTATATAATAATTTTTAGAATATATAAATTATAAATAACATCATTTAAATAAAAAATATATTAAAATTATTACAATTATGAAATAATATTATTAAATTTATTTTTAAAAAAGCATATTCAATTTTTGAGACGTATTTTGCTACCCCAAATCCGTCTCAAAATTCTTCCCGCCCACATTGAACAAAAAATTTTATAGTCTACTTTTACCGCCCATCCTCTATATCTTTTACTTAGCTAAAAAGAAAAAAGAAAAAAACCTAACCAAAACTCTCCCTCATCCCGACTCCACCTACCGGCCTCACCCACACGACAGCAGGCAACGGCACTGGCGTCGACATCTATTCCAACAGCCTTGCTCGCCTCGCCTTTCCTCTCCTCTCCTCTCCCCTGCTCGCTCCTCGCCTCTTATGAAGACCGCAAATTTTCGTACCTAGTTTGTAAGTAAATGAGGGAATAAAATAACCTAAGTATAAAGATGTATCTATTGATATTTATACACTGTAGTATAAATATAGGTACAAATAAATAAATATATAAATATAAGTGTTTGTATATATATACACATATACCCACACACATACATTAAGACATAGAATAAGTATGTATACATTAAGATAAAGAAATATAAAATAATAATAATAACAATTTAAATTAAAAAAAATTCGATTGAAAAGTGGGTTGGTGGGAAAATTTCCCACTAACCCTATATAATATAGTGCTCTGCCATAGTCACTCTCACCTTCCCCTCTCCCACTTTATCTCTTTTTCTCGCTCTCCTCTCTGTCACACCATTCCTCACCTTAACTCCCTAATCTCTCACGCAACCTCACACCGAAGAAAGGAAGGAATTAAAGAAAGGGAAGGAATGGTAAACAGGAGATATTCTAGTCTTCTAGAGATCAAAGCTAGTCTTGAGAAGCGACATTAGGGGCTGAGAAAGGAGGCGTAAGAGGCTGGGTTCGAAGGCTGTTTTGGGGTGCTTGGAACAAGGAAATGCAAAAGCTTTTAATGTTGTATGGGTGGCGTCTTCAAGGCTGTTGAAAGAGAGAGGAAGCCTATAGCACTGGACAAAGCAGCAGAGGCACAGTTTAGGGCCAAAATGGGGAGCTTTCGGGTGGCATTCTTGGCCCTGAGCATGGTTGGGTTTGGCAGCTTCTTTAGGCATTGAATGCTTGGAGTTTCAGAAATGTTTAATGCTCGTCACAGTGGCTTTTGCAGGTTGAAACAAGACTATCAGTAACCTGAGACAAGGGCTGTTTGAAGTTGGGCTGGTGACTAGCTGTAGGCAGTGTTCCAAAGGCTGAGAAAGACAGAGTGAGCAAGGCGCTTGGGGTTGTCTTTAGGCGGGTGTAATGGAGATGATCAAGGGTTGTAACAAGGGACTTTAAGTAAAAGAAAAATTAGGGGTTAACCAAGAGTTTACGGTCGAAAAAGAACAAAGTAGGAATGGTGCAATGTTGCTGTTGTGAAACCGTTGAACAAGTTGAACAATAAGGCTGATGCTAAGGATACTTGCTGCAGCAGCCAACTAAAAACAGTGAAGGCACATCTTAAATTTTAAAGGCTTCGATCATGTAGAGAATTAAGGTAAGAAATGCTTATTAGCTTAAGAGTCATTTGAAAGGATAGTAGATTAATTTTAAGACATTACATGAATGTAGAACTGCTGCATTTGGAAAAAAATAAAAGCTCCAAAAAAAATGAAGAGCTAAACGGTGGGGAAGGTTTAATTGGAAGCTTTCAAGGTGAAAGCATTGTTGCAATCATTTTTAAAAGTTAATGGTATAGTGATAATGGGAGTTTAAAAATAAATAAATAGTGATAATAATATTGGTTTGATGTAGGCCTAAGAGAAAAATAAAACACAAGTGCTAAAATGCATTGTGCAATTATATGTGATATGGTTGGATAATATTTATATGAGTATGGTTGCATAAGCATGGATAAGGTGGAGTTAATATATATATATATATATATATATATATATATATATATATATATATATATATATATGTGTGTGTATATATATAAACACACACACACCATGAGCTCGATGAAGAAGAGCAAAATAGGCTTTTATTTAAATATTTGCACTTTAAAGCAATATGAATATATTGAATACTTATCAACATCTAAGTGCTATTAGATACGATATAGAAGGATGTCATCTTGGTATAAGAATTATTTTGGAAAATATTAAAGGGAATTTTGAGAGATTTCTAGGACTTATAAATATGATGAGAAGGTAATCTTGGAAATTAAATTGTTTTAAATGATTATTCTGCAGTCTGGGAGTGAATGGTGATTGATATTATACCAGTTCGATTTTGGGATACCGGTTACAAGACTATCTGATTAAGCTACAATTATGCTGAATTGAGGTAAGAGATATATATCAGAACGTAGGAGATACTAATAAATTTTAAAATCAACTGCCTTGTGTTTTATAAACTGTATTTTCTTTGCAGGAAGTTTTAAGAAAATTAAGTCGTTATGTTGCCGAATTTTTATAAAAATATTAGTTTTGCAAATTGAGCTAAAGTTTAAGCAACCATTTGAAAATAGCAATTTTATAGCAAGCTTGTCTTGGAATAATGTTAAATTACATTATTTTGAATAATTATGGAAAGTTTATCCGAAATTCTAATTTTCTTGGAAATTACCAAAATATGGTATTTTAGGAAAATATTCATGAATATTTTTATGAATATTTATGAACCATCTACCTTTGAAAGAAATATATATATATATATATATTCATTTATGAAACTTTGTGAAGTTCGAAAATGTTATTTTGAATTTTGAAAATATGTATAAAAATGTTTTGAGACGTGATTAAATAAAGTCACTGCAGTATTGTTTTAGATTACTATGTGACTCTAATTCAGTTCGCAGTAGGTATTGTTTTGGACTATTATGTGACCCTGATCCATTCCGTAGTAATATTTCAAGCTGTGTGACCTTGATCCAATCCACAGCAGGCCCAATTCACACCTGATCAGTGATTACTGTGGACCTCCTTCTGGACTATGGCCATATGTCTGACTTACACTTTCCCTCACGAGAATATTTGAACTGCATGATTATTACTTGGTCATTAATATGACTCCATCTTAATATGTGTATGCTTTTTTGTACCTATTTTCATATATGAATTCTGGATGTTTGAGATTTGGATTTCGAAATCGATATAGTTTTGTTTCGACTATTCGCACTAGAACTAAGTACAATAAGTACATATATGTTTGGATTTATGTTCGAAAATTATTTGCTTTATTACAGTTTAAAAGAAATGCTATTGGATGCATTGCATAATCATGATTTCGTTTCTAAATCATATGAACTCCGAAATTTTACAAATAATTTGGAAAACTTGCATATAGAATTTTGGTATCTGTCTCTTATATATATTTCTTATTGGGCTTTAAAAGCTGACCCCCTCTCCACCTTCCAGATTAATTGCAAGAGGAGCTTGTGTGAGGGTATCTATCACATTCTTCGAAGCTTTTGTTCCTTCCTTGAAGGTAAATGATGTACAGTATTTCCTTTTATATTTCGACTTGTATTTTTAGTACTTTTATAGTATGAGGATGTAATTAAAATTATTACATAATATAATTATGGTTTTTGATGATGCATGCAACTTTGGTGGATATAAATTTTGTTAAGTAAAATGATTTAAAAATTGGGATTGCATGCTTAGAAGGAGATTTGAATTGGGACCAAAGTTATTTATGGATAATGTAAATTTAGCTTAAGAATCAATTTGAGACACTACACACAGCCCAACCAAGCAAATGAAAAAGGAAAATTTTGGTTCATATTTTCTGTATAAAAGGTTGTTATAAAAGTTGGTATCAGAGCAAGGTTGGTTTGATGTGCGATAGTGTTTGTTGGTCTGGAACTGATTATATCCCCCAAGTATTGTACTTGTCAAAATATATGCTGTATGTATTTGTTTAGAATGGTGCTGAATATGTTTGTCTTGTATAGGTATTCTTTAAAAATGAGAATTGATAATGAAATAATGATAAAACATTGTTGGATGACATTAATCAGTGTAGGAAGAACTTAAAAAAAAAAAGCAACTATGAGAGTTATTAGATAAGGAATTTACATGCCCAAGTGTGACATTTTAAGGGCTCCATGATTGTAGTGAAAAAGATAAATAATAGTTTGAGATTGTATATGAATTATAGGTAGTTAAGTCAAGTGACAACTAAGAATAAATAACCGCTGCCTAGGATTGAGGACTTATTGGATAAGCTAAAGGGTGCCTAAGTAATTTATAAGATTGATGTGAGATCAAGGTACCTTCAGTTGAAAATTGAAAGGAAAGATGTCCTCAAGATAACACTTAAGGTAAGGCACAACCAAATCAAGACTTGGAGTATGAAATTAGTGTTGACATGTTATTAAGGCATAAGGGCAAGATACGTGTTCTGGAACTAGTAAAGAAAGCTTCTCGGAACTTGAAGTTAGTATATGACCAAATAAAGATAGCTCAAAGTAGATAGAAGAGTTGTGTCAGCTTGGAAATAGGAGAGACTTGGAGTTTTAAGTCGAGGATAAAGTATTTTTGAAAATCTCTCCATTTAAAGGCATAATGAGGTTTGGTAAGAAAAGGAAATTGAGCCGTTGATACATTAGGTCAATTGTGACACTAGAAGGAATGTGGTAAGCCGTGAGTAGAGTCTACCCCAGAAAGGCCTCCCCCTCCACTCCCACAGCCTCCTACTCTTGACTCTAGAGTGGGACAATTAGAGCATGTAAGCTTAAGGTGGGAGATAGGGAACTTCAAGTGGATTTGAAATGATATTAACGAAGGCCTAATAGGTTATGTGGATATAGAAATGATTAATACTCACTCCTAGGCCGCATTTATACATGACTTTGAAACTGAAACATCTGAAAACGTACTTTAGTGCGTGTAGCCTAAATATGCAAAGTGCAGAACTAGAAACATTCAATCATGCTTTTTGTGTGTGTGTGTGTGTGTGTGTGTATATATATATGTATATATATATATATGTGTGTGTGTATATATATATATATATATATGTGGATGAGTTTTGGATAGCTATGGGAGAATGGCATGTGATGAGAATGCTTAATTTCATATTGAATTCATTTACACAGCTGCGAACCTTAAGTATTTTGACACGTTCTTTGATGTAACACGTGGACATATTTAGCATAAGCTTTGAGCTTTTAGAATCATTTAGCTTTGATCATGCATGGATTTAACGATTAATGCATTTGAAAATCTTAATATATGTGGGCTATTTTGATTGACTAGAAAAGAAATCGAACTGTGCATTGAGCTTTTTGTTTTATAGAGCCATTCGAACCTAAGGCCTTATGCCAACGTTATTTTCCTATGAAGAGAGTATAAGATGTTGATCGAATACATGATCCGGCTTTTGTGGTTTGGAACTCTAGCTGTACATGAGCTTAATTCAAGGGTTTTGTTTCATAAAGTCATCTAACTTGTAGCCTTACGCCTATAGAAACTGTTCAAATAGAAGTATATGATTTAATTGAGAGCATGATTCCACCTTAGTTTTCAAGACTATTGGAAATTGAGATTATGCTTTCGAATCATAGAATTTTGATTTTGAAGGTTCAGACATTCTTAGGGAGCTTTGATAAAATATTAATTGATTCAGCCTATTGGATTGACCAGTAGGAGTTTAGAGCCTACCTACTGTGTGTGGCAAGAAAGTGGACCTTATTAAGATAATTCAAGAGAAAGAGATGCCTAACCCTTATGGGTTTGAAGGATGTATTGAATCTTGTATGTTTTGCAAAGGTGTATGGACTTTAGAAAATCATGTAATTTAGAAAGTATACTAGTTGGAAAGTACATGGATTTTGAAAAATATTTGACTTCAATATATATCGTTGAACTATATAAATTTTTTTAAAGTTTAATAAATAGTACCCAATGGTTTTGAACTAAATGAATTGTTGAGAACCAAAATACTCTTCAAACTCTTCGCAAGTATAGTTAAGGTTGAACACAATATGCTGAAAAAGTGAATCTTTGTAGAAATGATGGAGATGTTAAAAGACGTCGTACAAAATGGCTCTTAATGCAAAAAAAATTGGAATTTAATAGGCTAAGGTCTTGAATATCCCATCCTGACCATGATTGTACCTTCATTGAAGGTTTCTAATTGATAAGAGGATGTGCGTTGCAAAGTGTAAATGAGGACATTTGCTCATCTTGGTGTATTTCATGAAATCGGAAAGTAATTCCTTAACGATGCAAATTAAAATCTTATGCTGTTAGTTTGAGGTATGATCATTATGTTTGTATTTGGAGTGCAATTAACTTTTAATGGCCATTGTGATTAAATTGTGACTATAATTTTGATTGAGACAAAATATGAGTCTCGTTGGGTGTTGCTAAAGGAGAATATCGCTTATTATGGTTGAAGAGACATAGTTGTAACCATTGTAACGAAAGTAAGGTTGCGAATGTTGAAAGATTTGTTAAAGTAGATTTTGAATGAATGCTTTGAGTTACAAGATTTTATTTTGCAAATGATAAATTGTTGAGCTATAAGTATGGAGGATGATTGTTATTGTGAAATTGAGATTAAATGTGAGGATAACTTGGTATATTGGTATTTCGAGTATGGATTCAATTTAAAAAAAAAAAGTTGATGACATGAATTGGTGTTCCATGAAAGTGCCGAATTTAACCATTCTATTTTTATTTTGGAGTGCTATAAGTTTGAAGTGGTTAATGTGATTGGTTGTGATTATGGTTTTTAATAGGAAGTAATATGAGAATTTTTTTTAATAATGTTTAATATAATACTACTATTTATCATGTGTAATATGTTATAATTTTGTTTATAAAAATAAGGATTAAGGTTATATTTGTACGAAAGTTGGGATAAAGAATTTGGTCAATTTGGAATAAGTTTCCTTTAGTTACAAATGGTGATTAAATACAAAGAATGACTTTTATTATGGTAAGATTGACTAGGAGTAATGATTTTGTTATTCAGTGTTTTGAGCATGGATGCATTTTTGAGAATTTAAGAAAATTTATAATTAAGCGATCATTTGGATTCTTTCATATTTAAAGTTCTATAAAAAAAGAAAAAGAAAAAAAATTTCTTATGGTGCATGAATTCTAAGTTTAACTTGAAGTTAAGAAAAATATATTTAAGGAATATTTGGGGTATCATGTTATTTGAAGCTTTGTGATTAATGCAATCATTACATAATATTTGAATCTATCAAGTTTGGAAGGCAATAATTAAATATGGGATTCTATTGAGTACTACAAGTTTTATATTTGAATCTTGTGTAGTGAGAAAATTGTGGATAAAATCTACTGTAGTAGTTTGATATTTATTAAAGTTTTATGATGGTTTAGTAAAGGAAAAAGTTTTGATAGTCAGTGTGAAGGAAACTGAAATCAAAATGCGATAACTTTGTAGCAACTAACTTAATGACAATTACTGTATTAGAAACTTTATTTTAAGTGCTGCTATGGATAAGTGATTTTGTTAGTGCAAATGATACCTGATATACAATTGGTGGTTTTTGAAATATAAGATGTATGGTCTTAATGTGTGCACCAATGAGATACATCCAATTATTGGACTTTTCGAACATCGAACTATAAGGTTTATGTGAAATAAGTTGATCTTTAAATAGGTGACAGTATATTACTTTGATTAAGAAGTTTATAAGACTTGGATCATAGGGATATAGAAGGCATCTTCACACGTTTGAGATAACATTGAAAAAATTTGGAGGACCAAATTCCCTAAGGTGGGAAGAATGTGAAGACTGCAAATTTTTCGTACCTAATTCGTAAGCAAATGAGGGAATTAAATAACCTAAGTATAAAGATGTATCTATTGATATTTATACACTTTAGTATAAATATAGGTACAAATAAATAAGTATATTAATATAAGTGTGTGTGTATATATATACATAAACATATACCCACACATATAAATTAAGACAGAATAAATATGTATACATTAAGATAAAGAAATATAAAATAATAATAATAAATTTTAAATTAAAAATTTTTTTTATTGAAAAGTGGGTCGGTGGGAAAATTTCCACCAACCCTACATGACATAGTGCTCTGCCAAAATGGTAGAGCACTATAGTCACTTTCACCTTCCCTTCTCCCTCTTTATCTCTTTATCTCGCTATCCTCTCTGTCATGTCTCTTTCACACCATTGCTCACCTCAACTCCCTCATCCCTCTCGCAACCTCACACTGAAGAAAGGAAGGAATTAAAGAAAGGGAAGGAATGGTAAACATGGGGTATTCTAGAGATCGAAGCTAGTCTTGAGTAGTGACATTAGAGGCTGAGAAAGGAGGCGTAAGAGGCAAGGTTCGAAGGCTGTTTTGGGGTACCTGGAATAGGGAAATGCAAAGGCTTTTGATGTTGTATGGGTGACATCTTCAAGGCTGTTGAAAGAGAGAGGGAGTCGATAGCACTGGACAAAGCAACAGAGGCGCAGTTCAGGGCCAAAATAGGGAGCTTTCGGGTGGCATTCTTGGCCCTGAGCATGGCTCGGTTTGGCAGCTTCTTTAGGCATTGAATGCTTGGAGTTTCAGCAATGTTTAAGGCTCGTCACAGTGGCTTTTGTAGGTAGAAACAAGACTGTCAGTAACTTGAGATAAGGGCTGTTTGAAGTTGGGCTGGTGACTAGCTGTAGGTAGTGTTCCAAAGGCTGAGAAAGACAGAGTTGAGCAAGGCGCTTGGGGTTGTCTTTGGGCGGCTGTAATGGAGATGATTAGGGGTTGTAACAAAGGACTTTAAGTAAAGGAAAAATTATGGGTTAAACAAGAGTTTACAGCCGAAAAAGAACAAAGTAGGAAAGGTGCAATGTTGCTGTTGTGAAACCGTTGAACAAGCTGAACAGTAAGGCTGATGGTAAGGATACTTGCTGCAGCAACCAACTAAAAACAATGAAGGCACATCTTAAATTTTAAAGGCTTCGGTCATATAGAGAATTGGTGTAAGAAATGCTTATTAGCTTAAGAGTCATTTGAAAGGATAGTAGATTAATCATTACATGAATGTAGAACTACTGCATTTGGAAGAAAACAAAAGCTCCAAAAAAAATGAAGAGCTAAACGGTGGGGAAGGTTCAATTGGAAGCTTTCAAGGTGAAAGCATTGTTGCAATCATTTTTAAAAGTTAATGGTATAGTGATAATGGGAGTTTAAAAATAAATAAATAGTGATAATAATATTGGTTTGATGCAGGCCTAAGAGAAAAATAAAACACAAGTGTTAAAATGCATTGTGCAATTATACGTGATATGGTTGGATAATATTTATATGAATATGGTTGCATAAGCATGGATAAGGTGGAGTTATATAAATATATATATATATATATATATATATATATATATATAAAATATAGGTATATAAACATGTGTGTATATATACACATACACACACACACCATGAGCTCGATGAAGATGTAATGGCCTAGCCCGTTCGCTAGGTCCATACTCATCCATATTGTCTTCTTTGGCGAGCCCACATGGACCCTTCAAGGTTTTGTCGTGAGGCCCAGCCCGTTCATTGGGTCACTCACAATTTGCATCCCGCATGTCTCGAACCCTTGACTTCCTCAAGATGTTGAGACATGCTAACCATTAGGCCTAGCGAATGGGCTAAGCCATTACAAAAAAACGCGCGTTTTTTTGTAAGGACTGCGTGGCACTTTGGTCCCTACTAGGATTCAAGAGGTGGCCCCCGCATCCCACTCATCCGTATTGTTCTCTCTGGGCCCACTGGCTCTCAAGGTTTTCTTTCGCGTCCGTAGTGACTCGAACACTTGACTTCTTTAAATATCAAATCACTACTAACCATTAGGCCTGATACCAACTTTTGTAACATCCCTTTTTACCAAAATCTAGACTAACTTTTTCCTTTTTCTTACAATTGGTTGGGTTGTACATAGTGTCACTAATCAATTCTTAAGCTAACTTTATACTAGCCAAATTAATATCCTTTAACTACCTTAGGTCCCAATCAAATTTTCTCACTAAGCATGCATTTATAATTTCGAATCATCTTACTTGACTAAATATATCTCCACCAAAGTTACATGCATTATTATAAACCAAAAAGTATATCTTATATCTCCTTTAATTACATCCCCATACTATAAAAGTACTGAAATTACAAGTCTGAATATAAAAGGGAATACTGTACATCACATACCTTCAAAGAAAGACAAAAACCTCAAAGGATGTGTAGAACCCCTCGTACAATCTCTTACTGCATGCTATCTGGAAGGTGGAGAAGGGGGCGAGCTTTTTGGAAAGCCCAGTAAGAAATACACATAAAGAGACAGGTACCGTAAACTATATGCAAGTATCTGAAAACGATTAATAAGTTCTAAAACGTAAGGGATATTTCTCAAAACAAAGAACTTCCTCAGAAAAGGAATTCATGTATTCTGAAAATCAGATGTAAATCAAATCAGTATAACAGAATTTCAATTAATAAAGCCGTGCTATGCAGATATGTAAAACAGTCAACTTTAGAAATTATGTCGTATTTCAAATCAGATCATATATATCCATATCAAAACATTTCAATTTCGGAATTGAGATATCAAAAATTCAGAAATCATACTGAATTCAAAAAGCCATTTCGGAGTTCAGAGTTTAAATATCAAAAATTCATAAATCATACAAAAATCATAAAATAACTGATAGTGGAGATATGGCAATAACTCTGTATACATCAAGGAGCCAAGATATCCCATAAGGATAATAAACAGATAGACATATGGCCATAGTCCAAGTGGTCTACAGTGAACACTGATTAGGTGTC
This sequence comes from Heritiera littoralis, assembly GCA_031772115.1. Classification (NCBI taxonomy): domain Eukaryota; kingdom Viridiplantae; phylum Streptophyta; class Magnoliopsida; order Malvales; family Malvaceae; genus Heritiera; species Heritiera littoralis. Next base: position 432,836 of record JAPDPK010000026.1, on the reverse strand, counting down.
ATCTGTGATCGCTACGGACTGGATCAAATCACACAGTGACATAGCGTGCAAAATACATATCAGATACAGATACTGTAGGCCCCGAAGGTCACACTACAGCCAGATACTATAGGCCCCGAAGGTCACGCTATAGCTAGATACTGCAGGCCCCGAAGATCACACTGCAGCCAGATACTGCTGGATCCAAAATATACAGCAGTCTAGATACCGCAAGATAACGGTTAGCTAGTGTCTCAAAACAAAAGTTTCATAGTTCAGAGTTCAAATCCGTAAGTCAAAACATACAGATATTTATAAAAGTGCATAAAACAGATTATTGCATAAAATCATAATTATTTTCTAAATATTTAAAAACTTAGTAATTTCCAAAATACATATAAAGAAAATAGATTTTAGTGCCATGATTTATAATAAATCCATAAAACCAAATTTAAGATAGAAAAGTCACATGTCTTTAAAATCACAAAATTAAATAAGCTTTCAACAACAACTGAATTCTTTAGAAAATTCATGCTAATGCAGAATTTCATAAATCCAAATTCAAAAAAGCATTCGCAAAACTCACAGAGGTTTCAAAACCAATTAAAATACAAAGAATTCCAAAAATCCGAAAACTTCATGACTTTTCATAAATATTTCTAAAACACTAACGCTTGGTAATTTTCATAAAATAAAATTTAATTTAAAAATTCATGAATATGCTAAAATCATGCAATTTAATATTTTCAAGACTGAATTCCTTAAAAAAAGTTCTATTCTTAAAAAGGTTTCTTAGGCTTTTAGCTGAAATCGCAGAAATCAATATTCTTACTAAAATTCGATAGCATGACGGTATCAAATTTCTAAAGTCTCTTGCAAAGCATATGCAGTTCATAAAACACAACGCAATTGATCTTAGAATCATTTCAGTATCTCCTACGTTCCTTATACATATCCCTTACCTCAATTGAGCACAGTTGTAGCTAAGCCAAGCAATCCGACAATCAATATTTAAAATTAGGCTCGTAAAGTCCAATCACCAACTCACTTTTGAACTGCAGAAAAGTCATTTAAATATTTTTAATATCCAAAATTACCTTTACATAATATTATACATCTTAGAGATCTCTCAAAATTCTAATAGATAGTAATTTGGTCTATTTCCTAACTAACGCTAAAACTGCATCCATCACCAAATCATTTCCGTTTTCGAATTTGACTTCACCACCAATCTTCTATTATTCTATACATTCCATATTTATCTCATTATCCACCAACATATTAAATCCATATCCAATAATGTTCTCCTCACCCAACAATTTTAATTTATTATTATCCCAACAATTTAGACATTCTTAAAGATATATCATGATAATGCAAACTAACTCGTTATTGTACAACATAAGTCTAATTCCAACTTATAGAAATATCTTAATAAAATTAAAATTAAAAATGATATCTTACTTAAAGCTAATCTCAAAATTTCATGTAGCCATTTATTTATTTCAAAATTCAAGAAATCAATAAATTTTATGTTCACTACTCTAACGTTATTCCATTTATATTCCATCAACATTGTGCCATATTCTAATAACACTCAATCAATACTCTAGCAATATGTATTAAATCGTCATACCAAAATATCATATATTTAACTATAGACAAATCACTTTTCAATGATCCCCCATAATCGCCAAATCATTTCCAACACCTCCATTAAGCCAACCCATAAACAGTTTGAAATCTATTTTTGAAACTCAATCACATCCTCAAAATTTAAAATTAAATATTCAAGACCTCAAATCAATCAAACTAACTCCATATAAATTTACGACTAATGTATACAAATATCTTACCTAGCGTCGAACTCTCGATTTAATCTTTCCCAAGCTCAATCAAACTTCAATCACTCTTGTACCACTTCTACAAATTCAAATCCATATTTACATTTAGAATTTCACAATATTATTTAACAAAATAATAATAATAATAATAATTTTCTTACCATATATTTTTTTTGTTCTTTTTCCTTTCTTCTTCTTTTTTTTTTGTTGCACTGGTCTGAACCAATTCAATCCCTGCCCACCAGATCTGGGCCTCGTCGACAGCAGCCCAAAGTAGGGAGGGCGACGGTGGTGACAATAACAGTGGTGGAAGGCGACACCGGCATCACTCTCTCTCTTCTCCATTTTTGGTTCAGCCCCGATAGCTTCTCCTTTTCCTTTTTTTTCTCTATCTCTCTCTCGTTCCTCGTCCTTACCAGCAAGAGTCTCGATGTCGATAACTCCCTTTCCTCTGTCTTTCTCGCCGGCGTCGACTCCTTGCCAGATCTGTCTCTCTCGTCTCGTTTCTTTTTTTTTATTTTTGAAGGTCTACTCGGGCAGACTTAAATCTCGGCAAGCTTCCTTTGGAAGCTTGCCATTTCTCTTCTTTTCTTTTTATTATTTATATTATTATTATATTTTTTTTATTATTTTTTTTGGGTCTGCTGCATCAGACTTTGATTTGTGGGCAAGCTTCCTCGAGAAGCTTGTCCACCATATATATATATATATATATATATATATATATTATATCTATAAATATATATTAATTATAACAAACATTTATATTATAAATGTATTTCATATTAGTAAACATATTCTTGTAACATATATTTTTATATAATAATTTATACTTATTAAATATTAATATATATTAAAATATATTTACATATAATACATATATATTACAAATACATTTGTTATGAATATATATTTTTTTATTTGATAAATCTATATATATGTCATAATATATTTGTATCTTCATTTAATCTTCATATATTTTCAGATATACTCATTTCTTATTTAATTAATGTATAATGCATGTTTTATACATCAATTTGATTTATTTTTCGTATTATATATTTTAATATACACTTGTCATGTATACATGAAATTAATTCATTAAATTCCTTATGACGTTTCCATTTAATACATTAGTTTATACTTTTCTCTTAATTCTTCTAAAAATTTCGTAATAATCTATTTACTCCAAATTGCTATATTGATTTATATATACTATGCGTTGAAATTTGCGGTTATCACATCCTCCCCATCTTAGAAAATTTGGTCCTCCAAATTGATCAATGTTATCTCAAACATGTGAAGATACCTTCTTTCATCATATCTTCTATATCCATATGATCCAAGTCGTGTAAGCTTCTTAATCAAAGTAATATATTGTCACTTATTTCAAGATCAACTTATTCCATATTAAACTTATAGTTCGATTTTCAAAAAGTCCAACAATTAGATGTATCTTATTGGTTCACACATTAAAACCATACATCTTATAATTCAAAAACCACCAACTAACCTAAAATAAATGTTATAACAATATGATCTTGAGTCTCTTATCTCCCATCTTTATTTTACATCCTTTACGCACTAAGTCTGATAAACTTCAAGGTCTAACTCACATATTATTACTTATCCAGATATCCTAATTACTTCAAAATTCAAGTATTCATGCATTCAACAAATCAAAGGTACCTTTATCTCACATTTTGCAATATACATTCTCCTATAAATCAGAAACCTTCAACTGAGGTAAAGTCAATGTTATGATAAGACGATCTCGAATGTCTTCTCTCTATAACATGTGTTCAAACTCAACTCTACCAATTGGGAGTTTGAAGAGTCTTTTGGTTCTCCAAATTCCATATTTTTTTTTGAGTCTTATAGTTAAAGACCGTATAATTTAGATTGTTGAGCCTTCAAAATCCTTGTAATTCAAACTGTACAATTTTAAGAGTCTATATGGTTAATCAAGTCAATATGAATTCCGATGCAAAGTAACTAAATCTACAGTTAAATACGTAGGGCCAATTTCAAAAAGGCAACCCGAATTAAAGTTTCATGAACTCCAAATCTTGTCCATCTTTAAAACGAATCTAATATGTAGTTCTTTCTCTTATAGATCCATGAATCTTTATCTACTAAGCTTTAATCAAAACTCTTAACTGTCTTTTATCTGATAACGAAATCAACAAAAAATTTATTTCAAATTCTATATAGTCCAAGAAAGTAATGTTCCAACTTTCAATCTCCAAACCCTGTAACTTAACTCATACTTTTGCTGCACACTTTGATATCTCATTTCAATATAACTCTAAAACACCAATTGTTTCTCCAGTATAGGCCTAATGGTTAGTAGTGACTTGACATCTTGATATAGTCAAGGGTTCAAGTCACTACGGACGCACTCAAGGGGATTTATCCTAAGTTCTTCAGGGCCCTTGGGACAAAGCTGTGAGATGGTTAGGAGGCGTGCAGTACTTCCAGGGTCAGAGCGGACAACATGAATGAGTGAGGCCATGGGGAACAAAGGAAAAGGGCACTCCCAGGGTCTTCACAGAAGAAGAGCAAAATAGGCTTTTATTTAAATATTTGCACTTTAAAGCAATATGAATATATTGAGTACTTATCAATATCTAAGTGTTGTTGGATACGATATAGAAGGATGTCATCTTGGTATAAGAATTATTTTGGAAAATATTAAAAGGAATTTTGAGAGAAATCTAGGACTTATAAATATGATGAAAAGGTAATTTTAGAAATTAAATTGTTTTAAATGATTATTCTGCAGTTCGAGAGTGAATGGTGATTGATATTGTACCAGTTCGATTTTAGGTTACCGATTACAAGACTGTCTGATTAAGCTACAATTGTGCTGAATTGAGGTAAGAGATAGATATCGGAACGTAGGAAATACTAATAAATTTTAAAATCAACTACCTTGTGTTTTATAAACTGTATTTTCTTTGCAGGAAGTTTTAAGAAAATTAAGCCGTTATACTGTCGAATTTTTATAAAAATATTAGTTTTGCAAATTAAGCTAAAGTTTAAGCAACCATTTGAAAATAGCAATTTTATAGCAAGCTTATTTTGGAAAAATGTTAAATTGGATGATTTTCAATAATTATGGAAACTTTATCCGAAATTCTAATTTTCTTGGAAATTACCAAAATATGGTATGTTAGAAAAATATTTATGAATATTTTTATGAATATTTATGAACCATCTACCTTTGAAAGAAATAGATATATATATATATATATATTCATTTGTGAAACTTTGTGAAGTTCAAAAATATTATTTTGAATTCTGAAAATATATATATATATATATATATAAATGTTTTAAGACATGACTAACTAAAGTCACTGCATTATTATTTTAGACTACTGTGTGACCCTGATCCAGTCTGCAGTAGGTATTGTTTTGGACTATTGTGTGACCCTGATCCACTCTGCAATAGTATTTCAGGCTGTGTGACCTTGATCCAGTCTACAGCGGGCTCAGTTCACACCTGATTAGTGATCACTATGGACCCCCCTCTGGATTATGGCCATATGTCTGACTTGCACTTTCCCTCACGAGAATATTTGACCTGCATGATTATTACTTAGTCGTTAATATGTCTCCAGATTAATATGTATATGCTTTTTTGTAACTATTTTCATATATGAATTCTGGATGTCTGAGATTTGGATTTCGAAATTGATATAGTTTTGTTTCAACTATTCGCACTGAAACTAAGTACGATAAGTACATATATGTTTGGATTTATGTTCGAAAATTATTTGCTTTATTACAGTTTAAAAGAAATGCTTTTGCATGCATTGCATAATCATGATTTCATTTCTGAATCATATGAACTTCGAAATTTTACAAATGATTTGGAAAATTTGCATATAGAATTTCGGTATCTATCTCTTATATATATTTCTTATTGGGCTTTAAAAGCTCACCTCCCTCTCCACCTTCCAGATTAATTGCAGTAAGAGCTTGTGTGAGGGAATCTATCATGTTTTTCAAGGCTTTTGTTCCTTCCTTAAAGGTAATGATGTACAGTATTCACTTTTATATTCAGACTTGTATTTTCAGTACTTTTATAGTATGAGGATGTAATTAAAAGAAATTGATAACTCTATGAAAATAGAGTTATTTTAGTATTTTGTTGATTAATAATTATTTAATTTCCCCATTATTTCATTAATTATTTCCCTAATTTTATTAAATTCCTAATGTTTTGCAAAAAAATAAATTCTAGATGAATTTCAGTCTTTTCAGTAGAAAATAGACTGAAAATGGGCAAAAAAGGAGACTGGACCACTACAAGACAAGGGAGTATGACTCTTTATTTTCTCTCTCATCTTTTGACATCTAGCATGCCACATGTCATCATTCTACTCACTCTTAGTGGATAAGAATAAAAGACACATGCCAACACATGGAGGACACATGCCCTTGTCACCTTGCATGCTTATGTGGATTAGAAGACAAAAAGGAAGGTGCTAGAAGGGAGATGAGATGTCTATGGCTGATGTGAGCACTTAAATGACATGGAAATATCTACTTTGAAGAGCCAAGGACATGAAGACAAGTGGCAATTAATGCCAACTCATCTAGGATAGGAAATTACCATTGTATCCCTAGGTTAAGTGACTATATAAATAACTTTATGAGACCTAACCTAAAAGGGGGCTGCATAGGGTTTCTTAGATTTTTTTTCCAGCACTTTTGCATGTTCTTAGTAGCTCAGAGCAGCCACCAACTTTAATGCTTTATGTTCTTTAAATTTCATAGTTAGATTTACTTGTTTTCTTGCAAATTTCTTTACATTTCCTTTACTTTCTTGTAAGTTTTCATTTAAGCAATATGTTTTCCGTAGTTTCCAGTACTTTAATCATCTTCTACTCCTTCTTCTTCTTTTATTTTTGTTTATGATTGAGCTCCATGATAATGGGAAGCTTAGGAGGTTGAAAAACTACCTCTATGGCTCTTGTGTGAGTGAGCTTGATCCACATTTATTTTATTTCATCTTTATTTTCAATTCTGGAAATTTTTTTTCTGTTTGGTTCATTAAATTACTGTTTTGAAGTTCATATTAATGTTTTTAATTCATGTTTTGCTGCTTTAAATGTTCACAAATTAATTTTGCAAGTTAGAATTGTCAAGGTGAAAGTGGCGTTACTTGTGGGTTTTTTTTTTTTCTTGTGAGTTACGGTTTGTTCAATGTGGTCAGCATTAGGCGTTAGTTTTAGGGGTCTTTAGGTTCTGTTTTAAGTCCTTTTCTTAATGTCATTTAGTGAGTCTTTAAATGGATTAAAGTTTCATGCAATTAAGAGTAGTGTTCATTAGGTGTTTGATTTAATTTGCATAAGCATTACATTAGTTGTTTCATTAAATTCTGTTTTAGAAATTTCAGGTCTGTTTTGGTGTTAATCTTAGGGTATTTTAAGGTCTGATTTTGTTTCATTTCAAGTGTCATTTAAGTGTCTTAAGTTCACATTAGGATCATATATTAATTAGGTAAATTTAGGGGTTACATTAGATTAGTTTTAATAGCCATTTCATATTCATGTATATATGTTCTGTTTACTTATCAGTTTTTTTTTTTACTTACTGTTTGTGGTCATTTAGGCTGCTGTTTTGATTGCATTTAATGGTCATTTAGGTGTCTTAAATTCATACTAAGGTCATATAGTAATTAAGTGATTCTTAGGATTAGTTTTGATGTCATTTACATAGCATTTGGTAACACTTTTGCATTAATTTCCTGATCAGTTTTTAAGTTGCTGTTTGAGTTTATAGATGCTGTTTGGTCATTAATTTAGGTTCATTTCAGTAGTTTTAATGCATGTAATTGTTAAGAATTCATATTAGCATTTTTAGGAAGCATTAGTGTATTTTTCTAGCATTTTGCATAGCATTTTTAATTTTCATATAGCATTAGGCGTCCTTAGTCAAGGTCACTGTCCAGAATTTTATATTTGCTGTTTTTGGTGTCATTTAAGTCATGTTCAATTAATTTTAAGTCATTTTAGGTTCATTTACTTAGTGATTTAGGTGCAAGTTAAGTTAGATTAATTTTCATGAGCATTTAGATACATTTTTAGATTAGTTTTGCATTAAATTTCAAATCTTTCCATCACAATTATTACTAATTTGCATTTTTGTTTCTTTTCTTTTGCAGTTATTTTGTTTCATCATTTCCACTGTAAGTATTTCTTTTTTTTTATTTCATTTTATTTTAATTTTGTTATTTTCATTTATTTTATTTTATTTTATTTATTTTATTAATTCCAATTATTTTATTTTATTTTATTTTGTTAGCCATTGTAGATCACCATATAATCAAACCTTTATAATTTGCTAGGATATACCTTAGGTAATAGTATCCAATACTTAGCTAGCCTTTGCAACACCAGTTTTTGAGGGACGATATTTTCCGATTCACCTCCGTATTACTTGAAAACCACGTGCACTTGTGTGTAGATACCTTATAGGGTCGACAAAAATACATAATATAATTATAGTTTTTAATGATGCATGCAACTTTGGTGGATATAAATTTTGTTAAGTAAAATGAATTAAAAATTGGGATTGCATGCTTAGAAGTAGATTTGAATTGGGACCAAAGTTATTTATGGATATTGATTTAGCTAACGTAAATTTAGCTTAAGAATAAATCTGAGACACTACGCACAGCCCAACCAAGCAAATGAAAAAGGAAAATTTTGGTTCATATTTTCGGTATAAAGGGCTGTTACACCTTTCCTCTCCCCTGTGCGCGCCTCGCCTCTCTAGACCACATCCTTCAAATTCAAGCCTTCTTGGTCTGTATACGTCTACATAGTCGACGGTAGATCTACATACTCCCTTAAAATGCCGAGCTTGGCTTCACGAACCAATCGAGTAGTCTCCGACAGGCAGCCCTTGATAAGATCACAGACAGGGCTCATTCCGTATGCCAGACAAACCACATTGCCATAAAACCCTTCTTTCAATGATGGGTTTTTCATTTTCGAATAAATGTTGACTGAAAATGTAAGCCTAAGTTCATAGTCTAGTGGTTTTACATTGAGGGCTTTCACCCAAGACCTCCAAACATGAGCTGCCATGGCATCAAATATGGAGCATCCAAGCATGTCATCAGGTTGGGCCAGAAATTATAGTTGAGCTTGGAACTTACGGCTAACCTTGTAACACTTTTGAATAGGTTTGGCTTTCGATAGAATCCTTGAACCTTCATCAATTCTCATAAATTCAGGGTGTGGATATTTTATCACTGGTGGACCTAGTGACCGGAAAAATTCCCTGTCCCAACAAGGCTCAGGGTTTGTTACCAATGTGCCTACTTTTGCTGTGGCAGCCCATGTGCCAAGAAACTGCATAGCACCAAGGCTGTCACAAATGCAATGGCAAAGTCTCAAGCCAAGGCTAAAGCCACCACATCCGAAAAAGGTTACCTCAGCTATAAGTAATGGCATGTCAAGAACTTTATATGGCTCTTCATTGGGGAACCTATAGATTAATGGCACCCATGTTGGGTTTGGCACTACAAGTTCTCCTAATTTAGCTAAAAACATATCAGAGTGAGCCTCTACCACAAGTGCGCCCTGTTCTCGTCCAAAAAACACTTCCAATTTCCCATTTTCGGCCTCTCTGAGCCTACCAAATAAAGGATAGTAAGGAACAAAAACTCTGGTTAGTGCATCACACAATGTTTTTATAAATGGCCTCTAATTTTACAAGAAAAATAGGCATTTTTAATTTGGTGCATCTATTTTCAATATTTATGCAAGCTAAAAATATGGTTGCATTTTGATTGTTTAATTTGTCACATCTTTTATTAGTCTCAAAGTTAGAAGGAATTATCAAATTTTAAACATCATGCTTTAGTTGCTCTCACATGTTTGATTCATGGTAGATTAGTTGTCATTGTTGTTTATAGTCGATTAGTCATGGAATTGGAAAAAATGGAAATGATCATATGGAAATGTTCTCTCCGAATTTATCTTACCGTTGCTGTTATGATTTTTTCTGTTCTATTTGAGCAATGCCATAAGAAATAAAATGTCAACTCATATATTTGAAAGTAATTTAATAATGTAACTTGCAAGTACCAAATAATGCCTCTTCTGTAATTATATCCCTATCCCATACAAGCAAACTATCTTGGGATTCTGTATTATTATTTCATCTAAAAGTATTGATAGATTCTCCCAAATCGTATAAAATATCCTGACATATCAAAATCAATTGATTTTAAAAAAAGGCCAGTTGTAATTGATGTTAAGACATTGTGCAAGGAATTAGAATTAGAATTTGATTTATAATTGCTTTGAAATGAACTCCTACAATATGTGCATAGATTGTTGATATTTGTTATTATAAATTTCTTACTCACTCATTTTTAATAAGGTATAAGGAGTGTTTTGTTTATTATCATATGCATTCTTGCCCTCTGTCTTCATATAAGTTTTCCTTTAATATGGTATTGTTGATGATAGCATATGTAATTTTTTTTTTGAAGACATGCAATTGGATTATATTTTGGTGTCAGACAAGTTGCCGAAGAAGTAAAGAAACTAAAGACTTCTGGTATAAGTGTAACATTGGCAGCTTCACACTCAAGTATGTCTCATATATAATAACATTTACTTATTTAATTAATCTTCTCAGCTCTCTTTATTCATTTATGTTTTTATATTAGATCTAACTTGCTTTGTTTATCTACTTATGCTAACTATAAAGACAATGGAAAATAGTTTAAATATGCTATTATTTTTTATTTCAAGTTTATTTGTCACATGGATAATGCTACTTTTTATCTTATTTGGGTTGTGTGACTTTGCTATGTATAGAGTTGATTTGCATTTTCTCTATGTACATTCTTTGGATTGTCAAAGCATGAATGAAGCATGGGAATTCTGAAAATTTGTTAAGCAAGTGGCAAAGGTTTACAAATTCATTGGATTTAGCTAAACTTTTTTTAGGTTTTAAGAAAAGGCATCATATTTTAGTTAACAACAGACAACCAATCATACTTATAATCTTGAGCTAAAGAACAAGATGCAAAGTGAAGTTTCAGTGCATTTGCAAGATAAATAATGGCATGCTTTTGTTAATTTTTAATAAGTACCTTTTTAATTACTCATAGTAAATTATGGTTATATAGACTTTTTATTCAAACTGTATGAGACCTCAATCATAAATTGGTAGAAGCCAATTGTTGTCATTTATCCTTACAGAATTTAATCTTGCTTGCTTAGTTTAAACTCAAAAGGAAAACATAACTTTTTATTATTTTATGTGTCGTAACGATTTTCGTCCGGGGACTCGATCGCTAGACGATTTATGAATAAAATACAAAATAGGAGTCGCCACCAATCTTTTTTGACTAGGTGTGATTGGTCACCTAAAATTATTTATCTTTTTAATAAAATCTTAAAATTAATTAAGTTTTATCAAAAAAATAATTTTTGGTCTACGAAAACAAAGTTTGGGTTCGGGAGTTCGGTTACGCGTGGGGAAGGATTAGCACCCCCACAACGCCCGTTAAAAAAACGGTACCACTTAATCATGTCTTATCTTTTGATCTTAATAAAATGATCTTAATTAAATATTTAAAAAGAACTCCATTTATTTGAAACCATTTTTATTATTTGTTATTTGAAATATTAAAATTTATTTTTATTTATGTTAAATTTTTTTTATTTAAAATAAATGAGAATCTTTTGTATTGAAAATTATTCCGAAATACCCCAATACTTATGGTAGCAATTCGGATAATTTTCTCACCTAAGATTTATTAAGAATCGCTACTTGCGATTTCTATAAAATCCCATCCTCGGGATATTCACACTTATTTTGAAATTTCATGGATGCAAATGATGTAATCAAAATATAGATGATGCACATGAGAAATCCATTATTTCATTTTATTATTTCTTAATTCATTTATGCTTATATTGTTATTTTTTAATTTATATATATTTATAAAATCTTGTTTTTATTGAAAAATCATACTAAATATTCCAATACGCTGGTAATATTTAGTATATTTCTCTCACCTAGAGATCAGTTAGGAATCACTACTTGTGAATTCCATAACATCTCATCATTGGAAAATCTTATACTTTTTATTTAATTTTTAATTGTTTTATTATCATTTATTTCCGAAGGTTAATTGTAACAATTTAGTACTCTTATTTATTTGTTTAAAAATTTTATTTATTATTTGTTTATTAATGATAATTTATTTCATCGAACTAAAATTACTTGAATACCCCAATACGCTGGTAATATTCAAATATTTTATTTCGACCCTAAGGATTATCAAAGAATCACTACTTGTGATTTCTAAGAAATCCTATCATAGGATATTCTTTTAAATTTATATTTTATTTATTTATTTATAATTCATATTTATATTTATTTATTTGTTCATTTTAAATTTTATATTTGATTAATTTATTTTTATTTTTTATATTAATTTATTTAAAGAATTTTGAAATCGAGATGAAACCAATTAAATATTCCAATACGCTGGTAACATTTAAGGATTTTATCTCGATCCTAAGGATTATCAAAGAATCGCTACTTGCGATTTCTAAGAAATCCCATCATCGGATAACTTTTTAATTATATTAAAATTTTATCACTCAACACCCTAAATTTTATTTTACAAATTATTTTATTAGTATTTTTATTTATTGATTCATTTCACTAAATTAATAACTAAAAATTCTATTTATTGCATTTTACTACAAACCAATGAGCAGTTGCAAAAGAATTAATTAATAAGTGAAGCACAAAAGCAGATTCATCAATCCATGTGCATGCACGTACAAACCAAAAAATAGATGGCAATCAAGTCAGAACATGACAAATAAAAAAGAATTGCAAACAGTGAAATAACACATACATTTCTAGGCAAGTAGTACGTACAAACAAAATCAACAATTAATTTAAACAAGCTCCATCATCATTCACTATTATAAATAGGCAACACATCACGTGACCCTATAAACAAGCTATAAGTTAGCCAACCGAACACTGAATCATTTCAAACCCAATAAAATAAAACAAATTATATGTTATACCTGCAAGTCCCTTCCCGTTTCTCAGAGACTCAAAGCCGAATGGTGAGCAAACTTGGACAGTGCAGCTTGGTGGAGACAGACACAGCAACAATGATAAAGCGCAGGTAGGGAGGCTCGGGCAAGGAGCAAGCAAGGGACGAAACTCAGTAGCACTCAGATGTGCATACAGAGGTAGACAGCAGCAACAAAGCAACAAGGCACAGGGCAGGGCAACAAAGCGTGGGGCAGTGCAGCGTGGCAAAGAACTGGGCAAGGTGGCCACGGGCTGTAGCGAGGATGACAGAGGATGCTTGCTGTGAATGATGGGGTCAGCTAAGGGAAGGGAAGGCAGCAGCAATCTTTGGAGATGCTGATGATGGGAAGTGTCGAGACAGTAGGGTTTTTTCTTTTCCTTTCCTGTATCTTTTTTTCTTTCTTCAATCTTCTCAACAGCTGTCTCCTTTTTCTGTCTTTTCTCCCACGTGAATATGTTGGCTTTCTCCTTTGTTTTAACGTTGTAACCAACAAGCGAGCAGCAATAAGCGATGGCGATGGATAGCACGGATGCAAATTAATGCATAGCAGATGCAAAGTAATCGCGGGTCATGGAGGTGATGCCTTCGCTTCTGTAAGCCAAGGAACAGCAATGATAAAGCGATAGAGCAGCAGAAACGGGACTACAACGGCCACTAGCAATTGCGAGCTTCACGACACAGGCAGCAAATAACGGTGCAGATGGAAACCGGAACCAAGCAGGGCAGGTGCAAACTCGGGCAGAAAATTTTCCTCCCTCTTAGGTTTTTTTCCTAGGGTTTTCTCCTTTATTTTTTTCTAGGGTTTTCCCCCCCTTTAAACCTTGCAGGCTATCCCCTTTTAAAACCCAAAAATCCCTCCTTTTATTTAAGAAAATTTTCATTTTGATCCCAAAATTATGGGATCTTTATTTATTTTTGTTTGACCCTTTTTAATTTGTTTCCTTTTCATTTTTTTTACTTTAGGCAATGAATTTCCATATTTAATTTCACCTTAATTATCTCCTTCATTATTATTCTTTTATTTTTATTTTTTAATTTTTATTTTTTATTTTGAAACTGCTCGGACAAAATTAGCTGTCTACATTATGTTTATGTTATATTATAATGTTTGTTTGTAAGACCTGAATTTTATTATACTATATATCATATTTGTACATGATTGATAGTGGAAATAAATTCTTTTAGTAAAATTAAAGAAAACATTGAATTTAAATTTCCACTTCTCATTTTAAGTTATGAATTATAATATGGTGTATAAAAAGAATAGATGGGATTTAATCTTGATAAAAAGTTTAAGAATAATAAATTAATTGGTTTCACATAAGCTAAGAGGTGATTGGTTGAAATGGTAAGAAAAGTCAAGAAAAGAGGTTCACGCCACCTTGATTTCCTGTACACATTTAATGGCAAAGAGAAGCAAGTCAATAATAGTGACTGCTGGAAATGGCGTGGAAATGAAGGAGAAGAGAAAAGAAAAGAAAATTGTCAAAACGTGCAGAGATTTATTTCCATAGCCGTTCCATTTGCTGCAGTTTTTCCACAAGTTTTTAATGCATGAAAGACAAGGTAATGATGAAGAAAACGGGATAAGGAAAAGGTGGTAGGTTCTAACAGGATTAACATGGCTATATAAGAAGGAATACGTGAGAAGAAGAACCAACGTAGCAAATTTCATCTTCTTCAAAAATCTCCTCGCCAGTCTGTTTTCACTGCATGCTCACATGTAGTTCTTCCGTTTCTCTCATATATGAGCCATGAAACTTTATCTTTTAGCTAGCCAAACCTTTCTTCAGTGTTGAAGAGCTAAGGAACAAGAGAAGTAAAGCTAAGTGAGGCAGAAAAACACTCTATTCTGGAAGTTCAATTCAGTTAAGGTGAGTCCCATATTTTTATGGTTCTCTTGATATTCAATGGTAGATTTCTATGTTTTTCAATGTAATAAACATAGATATAGCCTGGTTTTAGCTAAAACTTGTTAGGATATATGAGAAACACGATGGGCGAAGTGATTTTTCCAACTGCTGGCCAAATGGGCGAGCAAAGAAAGAATAGGTACTCGCCCAAAGGTTGAGGCGAGCTTAAGAAATGTATGAGTCGGCGACATGCATGATTGCCAACTCTTTGGACAATAAGAACAATTGCCAAATGGATGATGGCGAATGGCGAGGGCTATGATCGCCCAAAATGAAGAGAATTAAGGATTGCCAAAAAGGCGATAATGGTGTGATCGCCCAGGAATAATGTTAGTGGTCGTCAAATAGGCAAGTAGGAAATAAAGAACTCACGAAGTTGAAAGTAATTGCCCAAATAGGCGAGGTCGCCCAACGCTAATTTGATTCATAAGCACTTCGAGTCGAATGTTGGGCGAGCTCCACCGAATATGGCAACATGAATGGCGAGAACGTTAGGCGAACTCCCATGAATAAGCCAATATTGAATGGCGAGCTCCCACGTGTAAGCCTACTAACGGATGGCGAGCTCTATGGGCGAATAGCGAGCTGAATCTCGCCAAAGTATCACAAATATTAGAAAGGAAAATATAAATAGTTTTAGAAAATATTCGAAAAAGGAATATTAATAGTTTTAATAAATTTTTGCAGACGGGAATTGAGAAAAGCGAGCGAGAAGCAAGGCTTCATCAGACGAGGTAAGGGAGATGTGTGTGAAGTGAATGCATGTCCTGTGGAGTTAAATTTTATGAAAATATTGAGAAATTATTTTAGTTTATGACATGCATTGTTTGAGAAATTTATTTGATATTAGGCGAGCCCTCCTTTTCTGATGTTGGACAAACCAGTATGGGCGGGAGAGCCAAACCTTCTATGTTGTTTTGGGCGGGTGACCCCTTCTATGAAATTTGGGCGAGTGACCTTGTTTAAAATGGAATCCGGGCAAGCCACAGATATGCGAACCCTTTTATAAATGCATTTGGGCGGGCGATCTCCTTTTTGTTGATAAAATGATGGGCGAGCTTATGAGGGCGAGCCAGTTTTATATAATGTTTTAAAAGTGGCGGGCGAACACTTGTTCACCCCTTTTCAAGTTGACCATGGGAAATGCCATAACAGGCGGACTGGTCGTCGGGCGACCCATTATAGGCGAGCCAGTGTTTTGTCTTAAATGCTATGGTTGGCGGGCGAACATTAGTTCACCTCACTAGGCGAGCTGACCATAGGCGAGTATGTTTTAAATGTTGAGATTTCGGAATGTTTTCAAGGTGTTTTGTAAATAGAAAGCCTAAACCTTTTTGGAAATCGAATTATTTTGAGAAAATGATAATATGGGTGAGATAATTCCATAAAGGTTTTTCATGAGATAAAAAAGTGATTTTTGAGACTTTAGGCCCTGAGTTCATGCATTATTATTCATGTAATTGCGTGACCCACTTGGGGCGATGGCTTGGGTCGATGGACCAACGAGTGCACTTCAGGGCGTCACAAGGCTAATGGACCCGCCAAGTCATCAGCGGTCTCGAGGTCACTTAGCAAGTGGACCCGAGGACCACCTATAGATTATGGCCATAGATCTAGCTGAGATAGCCGTGAGGGCGATGGCCTACGGGTGCACCCCAAAAGCGGACTTGTGTTCTTGAGGGAATAATGAGAGCATGATTTGTTTGTTGCCTAGTCTCAACTATTTGATTTCTGTTTACTAAAAGGATCTATTGAATCCTGTTTGATGTTAACTATATTCATTGTTTTTCCTAATGGATTTGGATCGTTAGGACAATTAAGTTGTTTTGGGATATAGTTTTATCTTTATGAAGCAGCATACACCTTCCTTACTGAGCATGTTGTAGCTCACTCCTTATTTTCCACTCCACAGATTATTGATTTTGGACTAAGAGAATTTCCTTCCCGAGATTTGATATCGAAGGTATGTTGTATTCTTTTATATATTCAATAAAATGGTACAGTACTACTTTAAATAGAAGGGAATGTATAAACGTTAGTAAGGAAACAATTTAATAATTCATAATTCTATATGATTTATGAGAAAAAAGAGTACAAAATTTTATTAAAGTATTGAGAGTTGTTAAGCATCACAGACAGCCCAATCGGTAAGTAAGCGTAAGTTATAAGTAAGTATCATGTTATACAGTGGATTTGGGATGTTACATTGTTGGTTAGGAAAATTGCTTTTTGCTTCATTATAATTTAATACATTGAGAAAATATGTTTTGTTGTCATTTGAGATTCTTGGTGTTATTGTTCCTCCATAAATTTTTTATTTTTATCTATGCCTTGACACATGTCATGTTTGTGTTGACCAGGCCAGGGAAGATTAAAGTTATTTTCTTTAGATGTAGATGTCATTTATTGGCATATGTAATTTATTTGCTATTTCGCTTTTGGATGATTGCTGAAAACTTTTTTTTCTTAGGCTTTGCTTGTTATACATCCTATGTATATTGTCTAGAATGAACATGCATACGAACTCTCTTTTTCACCGCACTTCTTCATATAATAATGTACATGAATATTTATTTGACCCTTTCACCTTTTCTAATGTCGCAATGCATAGGTCTTCCATAGTTTATATTTCTTGTATGGATTTTTGTTAAATCGTATTTAACAAAAATATTGATTTTGTTTTAGGTGTTCACTTTTTGAAGCAAAGATCGTCTTCATGAGGCACTACAATGTTGTAAGATTTTCCTTTCATACTTTTGTATTTGAACATAATATATATTTTCGGACTGAACATAATGTTTATGGATGTTGGTACATATTCTGTAGATGTTAGATGTATATTTTATGGTTATTTAAGGTTTTTGTTTGATTATGTATATATTAAATGTATAGAATCTTGTTAAACTATATTGTAAATTAATTGGATTCAATTTTAGGTGTACTTAGATGGAAAATAGATTTTAGCCATGGCAAATTAATTGTTTTTTTAATGAAATTCAACAACTTAAATAGCTATGAAATATATTGTATTTGCAATAGAATAAATCAAATTAGTGATGGATTTTTTGTTGTTAAAATGAATTGCTGATGTAATTGATAATTTATTTTTATTCTCTAAATAATTTTTCAATGAAAAATAACAACTTAAATGTGGATTTTTTTTTCATAGCTTGTGACGGAATTTGATATGAAATTCAATACAGAATAACAACTTATATTGTTTTAACAATGCATTTATTGTGACAAAAAATGGATTTACAGACAAAATTTTAGTTACAAATTTCATTGAAACTCATTTGAGACGGAATTTCCTATCGAATTTTGGTCACAAACTTTAAAAAAATTAATTAATTAAAAATTAAAATTTGAAATTTTTTATTCGAACAAATTATTTTTTTGTGACAGAAAAATGGTTTTAAAGACAAAATTTCTGTCACAATTTGTGACTGAAATTGCATCAGAATTTTCATCACAAAAATTTGCAAAGGAAAATCAGTCGCAAAATCTGATGCAAAAAGTTAAATATTTTGGTAAAAAAAGCCAAATTTTTTTGTGACGGAAAAAAAAAAAGATTTCACGAATGAATTTGGTCGCAAATATCTGTCTCAAATTTGCAATGTATTTGCAACGGAAAAAAATGGCTTTTTGACGGAATGACTTTCAGCCACTTCAAATTTACAGATGGAATTTGAGACGAAAAATTCCATCTCAAATCTGTCACTAATGATTATCAGTGACAAAATTAAAAAATTGATGACAGAAATTCTGTCACAAATTCTGTCTCTAATGCTCTATTTTTTTATAGTGTGAAGAGTTTTAACTGTGACTAAACCCTGAATATAATTAGTCTCAGTCGCACAAAAAAATTAACCAAAGATTCTTTTCTTTTATTGAACCTTTAGCTATGAACCAGAGAGAGAAGAAGTTATTTATTGGTTCATGTCTTAATCGTCAATTGGATTTCCCATAGCCTTAACTTGAAAAAGCAAAGTCTTATGAAAAATTAGAAAGTGAAAGCTATAAACTTTCCATTTGTAATGGAAAAATAACAATTGTTGCAAGTAATACAAGTAATAATAATATTAATAATGCAGTATGGTTTTAATATTTAAAAAAATTAAAATTGTAAAATATTTTTCTTTCGTGTAACTTTAATATTTTGAATTAATTGTCGATACTTGTTTTTTACTTTAAAAGTAAACTTTGAATCTATTAGAATGATTTTTTTTTGTGTAATGTTGAAAATTCATACAAATAAACATATCTAAGATCTCATGTTTAATCATCAAGAAAAGAGTAATACGAAAACGTACCTGAATCCATTGGAATTGATTTCTTGAGGTTAGAGTCTTCCACGTCTAAACTTTTGAAAGAATCTGTATCTCACTTAATGATAGGATTTGTTGTGAGAATAACGTTATGTTTAGACTGGGGACCATAACCTATTTATACTTGAAGTATATTTTATTTTATTTTGGCCCATCATGAAAATAAAATAAAATATTGGGTCTCTACACATTGCAAAGCCCATACTAATTTGAGATGTTCTAAAATCCAATAACTTAAACTTTGTTTGATCACTTTAAATGGACTAAATAGATAGCCTGTAATATACAATTAATTGATATATGTAGGCCCACTTAAAGAATTTCCCAACAATCTCCCACTTGGGCCACATATGTCACCTCATAATTGTACATTTAAAATAACTTTAAGAGCTCTAAACTTGTTATCTTCACTAGGAAACATCTCAAAAAAATCTCGTCCATCAATTATATTAACATATTATCAAAGCGATTTTCATTACATGTATTACGTAACTAGACCCATCAATGGTCACGTATATTAATATAATCAACGACATAGATCAAGTATGGATGTGTAGCATGGAAATTACATGTAATGCGATCCCTTAAACATGCCTATTTCCAACTGGTCCTACTTTCAAAAAACTTTATACTCAATTGCAATTTAAAAGAATAATACTTTATTTCAGAGTTTCAGTAATAATAACAATACTTTATTCTGATCAGAAAATTGTCTCAATAATAAATGAATATAAATGGAACAAACTCCCATTATACAAGCATATCATCAAAGTGAACCACACCCATACGAGCTACATGCTCATGAAACACCTTAGGTGGTACACCCTTAGTAAGCGGATCCGCAATCATGGAGTTCGTATTAATATATTCAATAGATATTTGAAAACTCTGAACTCTCTCCTTAACAATAAGAAACTTAATGTCAATATGCTTTGACTTCGACGAGCTTCTGTTGTTCTTAGAGTATAATTCTACAGCTTTATTATCATAATAAATCTTCAATGGCCTCTCAATACCATCGACAACGCATAGCCCAGTGATAAAATTTCGCAACCATATTGCCTAGTTCGATGCCTCATAGCAAGCTATAAACTTTGCTTCCATGGTGGAAGAAGCTATAAGTGACTGTTTTACACTCTTCCAAGACACAGCTCCTCCAGCTAACATGAAAACATAACTAAAAGTGGATCTTCTGCTATCAAGGCAACCAGCAAAATCGGAGTCTGAATACCCAACGATCTCTAAATGATTTGACCTCCGATATGTAAGCATGTAATCTTTAGTTCTCTGTAAATACCTCATAACCTTCTTTACTGCTTTCCAATGATCCATTCCAGGGTTACTTAAATATTTTCCAAGCATACCAACTATGTATGCAAAACAAGAGAAAAAGAAAGAGTAGAAGATGATTAAAGTTGCTGAAAATTTAAAGAAACAAAAAGCTTAAGTAAAGAGTGTAAGAATGTAGTAAAGAGTAAAGGAAAACATCATGAAAACTTGTATTTAACTTGCAAAAAAGTAAAGAACTTCAAGGAATAAAAATGGTGGCTGCTCTAAACTTGTAAAGACATAAAAAAGTTGCTGGAAAAACAATAAAACTAAACCTTAGGCAACCCACCCTAGGTTAGGTCTCATAAAGTTGCTTATATAGTCACTTAACCTAGGATACAATGGTAATTTCCTATCCTAGATGAGTTGGCATTAATTGCTACTTGTCTTCATGTCCTTGGCTCTTCAAAATAGATATTTCCATGTTATTTAAGTGCTCACATCAGCCATGAACATCTCATCCCTTCTAGCACCTTCTTTTTTGTCTTCTAATCCACATAAGCATGCAAGGTGGCAAAGGCATATGTCCTCCATGTGTTGGCATGTGTCTTTTGTTCTTATCCACTAAGAGTGAGTAGGATGATGTCATGTGGCATGCTAGATGTCAAAAGATGAGAGAGAAAATGAAGAGTCATACTCCCTTGTCTTGTAGTGGTCCAGTCTCCTTTCTTACCCATTTTCAGTCTATTTTCTACCAAAAAGATTGAAATTCATCTAGAATTTATTTTTTTGCAAAATATGAAGAATTTAATAAAATTAGGGGAATAATTAATAAAATCATGGGGGAATTAAATAATTATTAATTAATAAAGTACTAAGATAACTCTATTTTCATAGAGTTATCACACCCCTAAACTTGAGCTTTTGCTTGTCCTCAAGCAAAACAAAACATAAGTAGGAGATGACAAGTATGAAACACATTTATTTTCTTAATCATCCTCAAAGATAAAGTACAAATCCTAATCTTAGAGACTCACAATCATAGATCAAGCACTAGGTATCATTTGATCATAAGTCTTAACACAAATTGGAATCCTCCTATGTGTGTGTAATGTCAATCTCACTTCAAAGTACACAATCCTATGTGTGTATAATGTCAATCTCACTTCCATATGTTTGCTTTTCACGTTTCTCTCCACTAATGTAGTCACACTTAATCAGAACTCAATAGGTCTTAATTAAGCTTGTAATGTAAGGCCAAGGCTAAGGTATGATGAAGGAAATTTAGGCTTAACCCCTAATCATGCATTACTCACTAGGATCTATGATGTTTAGAGCTCTAACAGACGCCCCCAAACTTAGTTCTTTTGCTATACACTTTATTTTATTTTTATTTTTCTTCTTTTTTTTCACTTTCTTTTTTTTGAATTTTTTATTTTTCTATTTTTTCTTCTTTTTTTATTTTTATTTTTTTGCTTTTTCCATTTTTTTTCTTCCTTTTCCTGTACCCATGTGTACATAGCTCTAATGATTTCCTAGTTAGTCACATGCTTTTGGGGTAAAAGGGTAAGAGAATATATATATATATATATATATATATATATATATATATATAAATATATATATATGTATATATATATATATATATATATATATATATATATATATATGGCTAAGGGATAGTAATTATGTAGGTGTATATACAAAGAAAAGTTAATTTGGCTCAAAGGAGTGATTAAGGATAAAATATGTACAAGGTTAGTTAGAAAGGCTCAAACGATCCAAGGCTGGCCTAAATCACTTTCCTAATCAACTGTGATCTAATAATTTTGCCTCAAGAGAAGATTAAGCAAATTCTAAAATATGATACACAAAGTCAAATGAACCAATGCAATCTTATGTTCACATAAGCCTTCTCTAAATGTGCATACTAATCCATGATCATGACATGTGTATAAAGATAAGGATATCGCAATTAGAATCAAGACAAATTCAAAGAATTCAACTTCATGCTTTCACCACAATCTGTTAGACCCAGTTATTTTGTATTATATATGTACATTTATCCGATTTATTTATCAATAAAGGAATTGTTGATAATATTTTCTAAATTAAATATAAAAGAAAGGTGGTCCTCACAAAAAAAAATTAAGTAGAAGAAATGAATAGTAGTGGGAAAATATTAGACAAATTAAAGACTCAAAATGAAATTATTTTGAGTAACTTAAATGATTGGCCAAATTGACCAATAATGGAGCAAATATTTAAATAAGTAAATGAAAAGAAATTAATTTGATCTGGAAAAAATTCTGATTAGAAATCAGAAGTGTTGTGGCGGCATGGAGAAAGAAAGAAATAAATAAAAAAGAAGACAAGAAGAACATTAGTAATTAAGAGCTTTAAATGATGGCTGCCAAAAGTCCAGCCAACACATCCTCCCTCCCTTTATTTTTTCAGTCCATCATGATCCTCATCTTCGGCCATCATCACCGAAAGCTTTACTCTGTTTTGCAAACCGTGTAGTCTTCTGTGCATAGTAGAATCAACCATGATCTTCAGTAAATAAATCAAGTTCTTGAGGAAAAATAAACCTTATATAGTAAGCTTCCAAAACCCTCAAAGAAGTTAGCTCAAAAACCTCAAACAAGAAACTAATTTACGTGGGCAACTTGTTATTCTTTACAGGTAAAGATTTAACAGCAGTTTTGAGTTGTTATTCTTTAATTTTCAGCTGTAGAAATTAAGATTATCATGTTTATAGTATTTGTTTTGAAATAAATATAGGTATATGAGTAAACCCTTTAGAATGAAAGTAAGATGATATTGATGATGATTCACGTGGAGATGGAAAGCAAGCTATACATGGAACCGAAAACAGCCATGAGACATTAAAAGAAATAAAACAAACATGAGTTCTGGTTTAAGTAAGGTTAACGTGGAACAGGGGAAAAGAAAGAATGTGCTTATGGTCAGCAAAAAGGGCTGAAAGAAAGAAAATAAACTGGCAACGGAAAATATAGATGAATTATATGGCTGATGGTGCAGCCGAAAAAGAGGAAATTTTGGGTGGTTTGGCTGACCTTTTTGTTGACTTTTAGGTGTGAAAATAGTATAAAATTAACAGCCTAAAATTATATTATATAAGGCAATCTTATAAGGATAATTATTACATACACTGACAGTGGAGTTTTTTTACTCCACAAGCAGCGTTAAGATCGTAACACATGTCCTGTTTTATTTATTTTAATATTTTTATAAGACACATGTCATGATCTTAACGCTGCTTGTGGAGTAAAAAAACTCCACTGTCAGTGTATGTAATAATTATCCATCTTATAAAGATAAAATAGAAGTTGAAATAGGCTGAAGAAAATGGGGCTGCACGTGGAAAAGAAAACTGTGGCTGGTGAAGGCAGCCGAAATAAGAAACAAAAGAGAGAAGTAAAGGTTGATTTAGGCTGACTTTGCATGTGTGAATATTGGACTTTTAGTAACCTAATTTGTACCAGAGGTGACCACAACATAAAGGTTAATAGAAGTCAATATGGGCTGAAAACAGGGAAGAAATATAGGTCTCCGCTGGACAGCATGTACCGGCAAACAAAGGAAAAAGAAATGAAGGAAAGGAGTAAGTTGACTTGTCTACATGGTAGGATAAAGTCTTAAATTTAAGTAAGATATATATATATATATATATATATATATATATATATATATATATATATATATATATATATATATATATATTTAACCAATGTAAAGCCAACGTGGGCAGAAAAATGGAAAGGAAAGGAGGCTCACGGGTTGGACAATAAGTAATAGGAAGAAAAAAGAAGAAAAAAAAAAGAGAAAATACGGTAGAAAATTATGATAATTTTTATCATAAGTATTTTATTAAATAAACTCATAAAATATTAAATTTAGTATGCAATTGAAATTGTAGGAATTTTACGAGATGAATGTAGATGATGAAATCGGGAGGTGTGGACTACGGGCGCAACATTTGTGAGGAAGTCGCCAACTCAGAACAGGTAAAGGAGGCATGTGCAGCGCTGTAAGGATATTCAGTCCGCATGCTTTTAATTATGAAATATTTTATGAAAATATTGTGATGATTCATTGGTTGAAAAAGTGTGATGATGGATTGGCTGAGTATATAAACTGTCTTTTCTGTGCAAGGAGGTTAGTCAATCGGCAGCTGTTATGTTGCCGAAAAATTTTAGAAAATTTCATAAAATCATAATAAATGATTTTATTTCACGAGAATCGATTTCTAACCATGAAAATCGAGAAAATGATTATTTTTCATAAAACATGAATATACGGAATTTTAATTTTAAAATATTCATGTTTTCGAGAATGATGATAAAGAAATCCCCGAAAATTCTCTTGAGAGCTAAATTACAAGAAATACGATATGGAAAATGAAAAGAAATAAAGTGAATATTTTTATGAATATTTTTATTAATATTTCTTAAATATTCACTAATGTTTTTATAACCTTTATGGTTTTAAATTATCAAATTATATTTTTATAAATTCCATAAAGGTTTACTGATGATGAAAAATACTGTTTTGAGACTAGATGGCACCTTATCATGCTGATATGTGATATGTGACATGTGATATGTGATATGTAGTCCCGACCGATACCTGATCAGTGATCCGCCGAGGACAATTATAGACTATGGCCATAGATCTGACATGATTATTTTATACCTTTCGGGGCCTATAGCATGATATGAGTGATGATTGCCTCAGTCTCCATATATGAAAATGTTTTATATGATATGTGATACGTGAAATGTAAATGTTTTACATAATATGTGACAAGTTAAATGAAAGTGATTTACAGCATTTTACATAATGCTTATTACGGTACTGATTTTAGTACTACGAGATGATTTTCGTATGACATGTGATATGAACAAGTAATATGTTTTCAAAAGGAAAAGAGTCGATAAGTCTAATATTCTTACTATGATTTTAAATTGAATATTAGACTATATGTGACACGAATATGTAATATGTTTTCAAAAAGGAAAAAAGAGGAAAATAAATCTAATATTCTTATTTTAATTTTTAAATTGAATATTAGATTTAAATGCTGTATATGTTATACGAAAAGGATTTAATAGCTTATTTTGCTATTTAAAGCACTATACTAATTATAAATTGTATAGTAAAATACAAAAGGAATTTAAAAGAGAATGATGATAGTTTAAACTAATATTTATCTAAAAGAATAGATAAATATTAGTAATTTTATTTAAATGCTTTAATTTCATAAAAGCATAAGATGGAAATGATATGAAATGAAATGAAAAGGATTTAAATTTCAAATGAAATTTATTATTCTCTACAGTTGCCTCTAGGTTTCGAGACAAGACAGGTATTCAAAATACCGCCTTACTCCATCCGGATCCCTAGCCGACTGTAGTATCCTTCCTACATGTGAGCCTAGAGCCCTTATAGGAAAATTGAAAAAGTTTTTCAACATATAGATAGTTGAATATCAAGTGTTGCATATAACTCTCTTACTGAGCTGTGGTTTGCTCACCCCTTAATTTTAACATTTCATATTTTCGAGGACTGAGAGTTTGACATCTAAAGGATTTCGACTGTGTATTTGGGGACGATGCGACAGCTTAATTTATTACATAATGTACGATTATTTATTTTCTGTATTTAGACTTATCTACAGTACTACTTCCTTATGAATTAAGATAGGGGATGTAATTCATATTATAATTTTATATGAAATTGTTTATATGTAAAAGAAAGTTAAAGTATCGCAGACAGTCCAACCAAATAAGATATATAGAAAAAGATGAAAAATAGGGTACAGGCTGTGACACAATCATACTTCTCAGTCAATTAGAATCAGACCAAATCAAGGGGTAATATCATCGGATTATGAGAAAACAACATGCTAAGTACTCAAATCAACTCAAAACAATTCATTTAAGCCCAAATTTTCAAAACTTTTGAAATATTTTTCAATTTTGCACTTTTTTTTTTGAAAATGCTCAAGTTAATCCCCTCCCCTAAACTTAAAGTGCACGATGTACTCGGTGTGCAGATAAAATAAAGAAATGAAGCACAGAATAGGTATCATTCAAAAACTTTTGTGCAGATAAAATACCAACTCTTGACATCATTCAAAAACTTCTTCTTTTGTTGGGTAGACAAATCAGGTGGTAACATATTACTAACCAGGAAATTAACGTAGTCAGCATACCATGGTAAACTCAAATGACCATAAGCAAATAACTGCTCATCTAGGAAGGATTCATTAATCTTTGTCCCATCCTCCACTACTCTACTTTCTAACCTAGAAAGATGATTTGCCGCCTGGTTTTCTGTGCCTTTCTTATCCCTAATCTCTAGGTCAAACTCCTAAAGAAGGAGGATCCATCTAATCAACCTAGGCTTAGCATCTTTCTTAGCAATAAGGTATTTAATAGCAGAGTGATCAGTGTATACCACCACTTTAGTCCCTATAAGATAGGAGCGAAACTTATCAAATGCAAACACTACTACTAGCAACTCCTTAGAATCTATTAGAATCTTACTTGCATAATAGATGGCATGGAAGACCTTTCCTTTCCTCTGTCCAAGGACTGCACCCACAACATAATCGCTCGCATCACACATAAGCTTAGATTCCAATCCGGGCCGAAAATAACTGGGGTAGTCACAAACTTTTCTTTTAAGGTCTTAAATGCCTCTAAACAATGCTCATCAAATTAAACTTTGCATCCTTCTCAAGAAGATTACATAAAGGTTTAGAGATATGCGAGAAGTCCTTAATGAATCTCCTATAGAAGCCTGCATGTCCTAAAAAGCTCCGGATGCTCTTAACAGAAGAAGGGGGAGGTAGTTTCTCAATGGCCTCTATCTTAGCTTTATCTACCTCAATCCCCTTAAAAGAGATCTTATGCCCTAGCACTATTCCTTCTTTTACCATAAAATGACACTTCTCCCAATTAAGCACTAGGTTAGTCTCTTGACACCTTTTCAACACCAAAGAAAGATTATGTAAACAGAGATCAAGGCTATCCCCAAATACTGAAAAATCATCCATAAAAACCTCATGAAAATTCTCCACGATATCAGAGAAAATAGCCATCATACATCTCTGAAAAGTAGCAGGTGCATTACATAGTGCAAATAGCATTCTCCTAAAAGCAAAGGTCCCATAAGGATAAGTGAAGGTGGTCTTTTCTTGGTCCTCTAGGGCTATAGCTATCTGATTGTATCCTGAATACCCATCCAGCAAGCAATAAAACTCATGACCAACTAGCCTATCCAACATCTGGTCAATGAAAGGCAAAGAGAAGTGGTCTTTTCTGGTGGCTTTGTTCAACTTCCTATAATCCATACATACTCGCCAACCAGTGACAATCCTAGTGGGGATGAGTTCATTGTTCTCATTTTCTATGATGGTCATCCCTCCCTTCTTAGGGACACACTGAATTGGACTCACCCATGCACTGTTTGAGATGGGGTATATAATTCATGCATCTAACCACTTAATTATCTCTTTCTTGACCACTTCTTTCATTACCAGATTCTACCTGCACTGGTGCTCTATGGAAGACTTATACCCCTCTTCTAGAAGTATCTTGTGCATATAGATTAAGGGACTAATACCCTTTATATTAGCAATGGACCAGCCTATGGCCTTCTGTTGCTCTCTCAATATTTAACAACTTCTCTTCCTAATCAGAAGTGAGAGCAACAGAAATAATGACTGGTCAAGTAGAGGACTCACCTAGATAAGCATATCTAAGGTGTGGAGGTAAAGGTTTCAGCTCTAAAGCTGGAGGGTCACTAATGGATGGGTGGACATCTAAAGCTGGGGAGGATGTTGTGTCAGTAGCCTAAAATTGAGCTAACTCCATCAGTGGGGAAACCTCTAATAATTGCAAAGCCTCAGTTACATCATCATCATCCTCCTCATACTCCTTTAAATGAACAAACTTAACTAAGAAAGCCTCTAAAGGGTTCACAGGGTGTGACCTAAAAAACTCCTTAATAATGTCTCTATCCACTACATCCATACAGAAACAATCTTGAGAGTCATCAAGATACTTCATAAATTTAAAGACACTAAATGTAACCTCCTAATCCTGAACTCTCATAGTAAGCTCTCCTTTTTGCACATCGATAAGGGTCCTACCAGTGGCTAGAAAAGGTTTGCCTAGAATGATTGGAACTTCCCTATCCTCCTCCTATCCAACACTATAAAATCTGCAGGGAATATGAATTTGTCCACCTTAACCAACACATCCTCAATAATCCCTTTTGGATACTTAATGGACTTGTCTGCTAACTGTAAGGTCACTGTAGTAGGCTTTGCAGCACCTACTCCTAGCTTTCGGTATATGGACCACGACATCAAATTAATACTAGCTCCTAGATCACATAGGGCTCTACCAAAGAACTGATCACCTATGGTACAAGGAATGGTAAAGCTACCTAGATCTTTGAGCTTAAGGGGTAATCTCCTCCGAATAATGGCACTACATCCCTTTGTTAATACCACAATATCATAATCCTCCAATCTCCGCTTCTTTGAAAGGATATCCTTCATGAACTTCACATAGCTAGGCATATGCTCCAAAGCATCAGTGAATGGGATGTTAATGTGAAGCTTCTTCAACACCTCAAGGAATTTGGAGAATTGCTTATCTAACTTTTGATTTTGAAAGTGCTGAGGAAAAGGTATCGGTGGCCTAACAGGAAGAGGAAGAGGAGTGTTAACATGTGTAGAACTATAGGGTGAATACTAGATGAAGAAGAAGTGCTAGCCTGAAGCTTCCCTGCAACTGTATCATCCTTTACCTGCTCTTTCCTAGCTGCCTCACTAGAACTTAGGGGCTTTGCCACTACGGGCTCAACATGAATGGACCTAGCATGTGAATCACCTAACTCTCTACCACTCCTTAAGGTCACTGCCTTAACATGCTCTTTACCCTCCCTTCTTACAGGATTAGCTTTAGTGTTACTAGGAAGGGTACCTTGTGGACGTTGGCTGAGAGCATTAGCTATCTGTCCAACCTGGACTTCCAAGTTCTTGATGGAAGTAGCTTGATTTTGCTGAATAGTAGTAAACATCTCCTCGAGTGAGGGTTTCTTCTCAGCTGCAGGTGCAGGAATGTGTTGGGGCTAAACAAGCGATGGTGGTGGTGGTTGATGTGAGACTGAAAGGTGGATGAGAAGTATGAGGTGGTAACTGATGCTGGTGCGGTAGCACATGAGTGGGTGGAGGTTGAAAACCTAGGGGTCCTAAAGCTCTGAAAGTGGATGACTGCCCCTGATTTTGACTCCAAGAGAAATTAAGGTGATTCCTCCACCCTAGATTGTAGGTGCTCGAAAAAGGGTTGTTCTGCTGCTTCTAGGGTAGGGCAACATATTGAACGGACTCTAAATTTAGTGGGCACCTATTTATCGAATGCATGCCACCACATAGATTACACAGATTGAAAGGACTCTATACTGAAAGGACAGGATTGAGGCTAGGAGAGGACTGGGTACTAGGGACTCTACCTTCTTTGTCAATGTGGCAATTTGTGAAGTCAAGGTAGAAAAAGCATCAAGCTCGTAGATACCAATTGTCTTCCTAGGTGCATGTCGCTCAGCTGACCACTGATAATTATTAGTAGCCATCTTGTCCAAAAGATTATAAGTTTCCTCCTCCGTCTTGCACATAAGTGCTCCTCCTGCAGCAACATCGATGATCGTTCTATTTTGGCTAGTTAAACCATTGTAGAAGGTTTGCACCTGAAGCCATAGGGGTAGGCCATGGTGATGACACTTCCTAAGTAGGTCCTTGTATCTCTCCCAAGCTTCATATAAGGACTCACTATCAAATTGAGTGAATGAGGAGATATCTTTTCTTAGCTTGGCCATTTTGGAGGGAAGGAAGAATTTGGCTAAGAACTGTTGGGCTAGCTTATCCCATGTACTGATAGATCGTGGAGGTAAGGAGGTTAACCAACTCTTTGCTTTATCCCTAAGAGAGATGGGAAATAACCTAAGCCTAATCGTGTCTTCAGAGACTCCATTGTGCTTGAAGGTGTCACAGATCTCAAGGAAATTGCCCAAGTGTGCATGTGGATCATCATGTGGCAACCCACTGAACTGTACAATAGTCTCTTGTTTAATAATGAATCTTCATGGCCTCAAAATGGGAGTACGGTCATTTTGAACTTCATCCGAAATGTGGAATTTCACAATCAATATTCAGGTAGTGACCCTCTACATGCAACTTCCAGGTTTTGGCAGCCTCCTCCTATGGGTTGTATCAAGTTGAATGTTGATGCTTCAATTATTTCGAACCAAGGCCAAAGCTCTGAAGGACATGCTGCTGTTGGAGGTGTGTTTCGGGATGCTACTGGTGGCTGGCTTGGTGGATTTGTAAGGAAGATTGGATGGTATAATGTTATTAAGGCGAAAATTTTAGCTATTCAACTGGGCTTGCGCATTGCATGGGAGAGGGGTTATCAGTATTTACTTTTGGAATCTGATTCCTTGCTAGCCATTCACATGGTTGAAGGTTCTTTTTGCACCAGAGGCACCTTGCAAGCTGAGCTACAGGTGTGCAAAGAGCTATTGCAACGAGACTAGGTTTGCTCTATGCAGCATATTTACAAGGAGGCTAACACATGTGCAGATTACATGGCTAAATTTGCACATAGGTCTAAGGATGAAGGGATGGCTTTATCTTCCCCACCTGGAGGTTTATTTAGTTTATTAAGAGATGATTGTAATGGTGTAGGTTTGGTTACAACTTACCCAAGTTAAACAGATAATTCTGTTCTGATACACCAAAAAAAGGCAAGTAATAATAATATTAATAATGCAGTATGGTTTTAATATTTAAAAAAATTAAAATTGTAAAATATTTTCTTTCATGTAACTTTAATATTTTGAATTAATTGTCGATACTTGTTTTTTACTTCAAAAGTAAACTTTAAATCTACTAGAATGATTTTTTTTTTTTTGTGTGTAAGTTGCAATTTCATTTATTCAAATTTGTAGGATTCAAAGCAAAGTCTTATGAAAAATTAGAAAGTGAAAGCTATAAACTTTCCATACGTAATGAAAAAATAACGAATAATGCAACTAATAATAATATTAATAATGCAGTATGGTTTTAATATTTAAAAAAATTAAAATTGTCAAATATTCTTCTTGCGTGTAACTTTAATATTTTGAATTAATTGTCGATACTTTGGATCAAAAAAAAAAATTAATTGTCGATACTTTTTTTTTACTTCAAAAGCAAACTTTGAATCTACTAGAATGATTTTTTTTGTGTGTGTGTGTAAGTTGTAATTTCATTTATTCAAATTTGTAGAATTTTACTTTACTAAAACAATTCAATCATTTTTATTAAGAAAAATATCAGTGTGAATAATTTGGTTAATTGCATGAAGCTTTGGTTTGAGTAAATGGTGCGCGCGCACAGCAATCGGCACAGGATGAAAGGTATGGGGTTTTACTCTTACATCTAGCTTTACCATTTGAATTTCCTTGTTGATTAGCCTAATATTAATTAATATCTTCGGAGATAACCAAAAGCCCTTGGCTGTAATTTTTTATAAAATTTAATGGTGGTAGAAATTTCCCAGAAAATTAAGGATTCTGACTTTAGGTGCTTAGATTTCCCACACCTAACGGCATGCATTAGGATGGCACCACGGAGCCACGACGTCCGGCGCAAATCAACAGAGGAATTAAGACTCTTTGGGTGGCACTAATTCGTCCAGCAAGATTGGATTTTGGCAGGAGTCAAACCATTTTCGCAACTTTTCTGATCACATAGCTGGCATGATCACTAGCAAAGAGACAAGAAAATTCCAGCGAGAAAATTGATCTTCTTCATCTTCTCGTATTAAAAAACTAAAAGCAAAAATTGTGTCTTTGTCACAGCAATGCTTGAGATTTTGCCTGTCATTTAATTGCGCTAGCGTAGCATCTAAAGCACTAAGAGGGATCCACCTATTAATGATATCCCAACTGCTCCAGAAAATTATTAGGTGTTTCTTCTGGACACCTTAATCATACTAAACCAGTCATGATGAATCCTGTCAAATGGCTTGTCAGAGCGCTGCTTCTTTTCTTTCTTCCTCATCTCTCCATTTCTGCTGACACCATAACACTAGATCACTCCGTCAAAGATAATGGTGATGTCATAGTCTCTAGTCGCAAGATTTTTGCACTGGGATTTTTCAGCCCTGGCGATTCCAGGAATCGATATGTTGGCATCTGGTATTATCAGGTTCTGGAGAAGACGGTTGTCTGGGTGGCTAACAGAAAGAAACCCATTAATGATACCTCGGGGATCCTGTCAATTGACAGTCGAGGAAATCTTGCGCTGTTCCGAGGAAACCAAACACATCCTGTCTGGTCCACAAACATCTCCATCGGAGCCACCAGGAATTCTTTTGCTACACTCTTAGATTCAGGAAATCTTGTTTTGCTTCAGAATGATACCAAAAGGGAGGTACTGTGGCAGAGTTTTGATTATCCCACAAACACTATGCTTCCAAATATGAAGCTTGGATTAAGTTTCAGAACTGGTCTGAATCGATTCCTGACGTCTTGGAAGTCTCCGGATGATCCAGGAATGGGAAATTATTCCTACAGGATCAACCCGAGTGGGTTTCCTCAGTTGTATTTGTACAAGGGTTCGGATCCTTACTGGCGTACCGGGACCTGGACCGGGCAAAGATGGAGCGGTGTACCGGAAATGACAAGGCACTTCATAATTAATGTTTCTTATGTCAACAATGAGGATGAAGTATCGATCACGTACGGGGTGACGAATGCCTCTATCATCACAAGAATGATAACGAATGAAACTGGAATTCAAGAAAGATTTACATGGAACCATCAAACGCATCGTTGGATTGGTTTCTGGTCGGCCCCAGAGGAGCGGTGTGATTTTTACGGGCACTGCGGGCCGAATGGTTACTGTAACCCTGATCGCCCAGATGATTTCGAGTGCAAATGTTTCCCGGGGTTCGAGCCTAAGTCATCCCAAGACTGGTATATGAGAGTCGGAGCAGGAGGATGTGTGAGGAGGAAGCGTGGTGCCTCCAACTCTACGTGTGGAAATGGAGAAGGGTTCGTGAAGGTGGCGCAGCTGAAGGTGCCTGACACTTCCGAGGCGCGCGTAGACATGAGTTTGGGGTTGAAACAGTGTGGGCAAGAGTGTTTGAGAAATTGTTCTTGCGTGGCTTACGCTGGTGCATACTTTGAGAGCGGAGGTGAGATTGGCTGCTTGACATGGCACGGGGATTTGGTGGATGCAAGAACGTATACAGATGCGGGACAAGATCTATTCATACGTGTGGATGCAGCTGAGTTAGGTATGCTCCCACCATTCATTGTCTTTTGCAGCCATATATCTACTTTTAGCTAATATGAATATGCAAGTTGCAGTTGTAGCTGATTAACTTTCCTTATCTTGCTTTTTGTTTCTTTTTCCTCTCAAACGTTTCCCCAAATCAAGGCAAAAATCTTTTATTGTGCGTGGCCTTGTTTGATAGCCATGAAAAAGAAACATGGAACTTGACTTGGTCTATCTGCAAGTGTAAACTGTCATACACTCTACGCCAGTCCAAATCAATAAAGACATTAACTTCTGAACTTTCTGTTCAATAAACAGATATTGTACTGTTAATAAAACTATCCAGGAAACGTCTTTTGCAAAGTGGTTATAGCTAGTTTCTTCTTCCTTGTTTGTTTTACTTCAGTCTAGAACTATAGAACATAGCCAGGCCAGGCTTCCCTTTATCATTTCTGCTGTAGTTAAGTAAATTTATCAGTGGATATAAGATCATGATTAATTGGTTTCTTCCATTAATGTGCATTTTGCAATATAAATTCACATCCTATGATCTTCTTCTTGTTAGCTCTTTACACAAAGAAAGGTCTGCTTCAAAAGAAGGGAGTGCTTGCGGTTGTCATAGTTTCTGCTGCTGTAATGTTTATCACTGTTGTCGCCTTTTTATATTGGTTGGTGAGAAGGCAAAGAAGAGGTACCACCTTTTTTAAATAATGCCAAATAAGATTTGGCAACGAAATTGACTATGTATCATGTAGAGATTAGAAATTGGCTTAATCATGGTATTGTGTTTGACACCAGGAAATAGAAGACAAAACAAATATGCCTTTGGCTTTACAACAAGTTCATCGTTGTTCGAAGACTCTTTAGGTGGAAAGGAGATAGATGAGAGCAGAAGAAATGCAGATTTACCATTCTTTGATTTGAGCACCATAGCTGCAGCGACTAATAATTTCTCTTCTGATAACAAACTTGGACGAGGTGGCTTTGGCTCTGTTTACAAGGTATATCTCAAGTGCATGACATTTTAGTCCATTTAGGTCCATTTTTTAAAAAGAAATTCGTGTTCGTAGGGTGTCCTTTCCAATGGAAAAGAAATAGCAGTGAAAAGACTATCGAAGTACTCAGGGCAGGGAGTAGAAGAGTTTAAGAATGAAATTGTCCTGATTGCAAAACTTCAGCACAGAAATCTTGTAAGGATCCTTGGTTTTTGCATTGAGGGTCAAGAGAAGATGTTAATCTATGAATATTTACCAAATAAAAGCTTGGATTCTATTATTTTTGGTATGTCCTTTTTCTCATATGCTACTAGAAGCATCACTGTTGAATGTTGAGTAATTTTTCTCTCATGTCAAATACTACAATTTTAAGCTATGCATGATTCATTTCAAAAATCGTCTTTGAATCCAGATGAATCAAAAAGATCATTGCTGGACTGGCAAAAGCGTTTTGAAATTATATGTGGGGTTGCTCGAGGAATCTTGTATCTCCATCAAGATTCCAGATTAAGAATCATTCATAGAGATTTGAAAGCGAGCAATGTCTTACTAGATGCTGCAATGAATCCAAAAATTTCAGATTTTGGTATGGCCAGAATATTTGGAGGAGACCAAATTGAAGGAAACACGAATCGCATAGTTGGAACATAGTAAGCACTGCAAATGCTAAGTTTGGAGATAAATTCTGCCACAGGTTTCTAAAAGTTCTAACAATTTCCTTTCTGTTCCATGATTTCAGTGGTTACATGTCGCCCGAGTATGCCATGGAAGGACACTTTTCAATCAAGTCTGATGTGTATAGCTTTGGAGTCCTGCTGTTAGAGGTTATCACTGGCAGAAAGAATA
Organism: Heritiera littoralis; assembly: GCA_031772115.1. Taxonomy (NCBI): domain Eukaryota; kingdom Viridiplantae; phylum Streptophyta; class Magnoliopsida; order Malvales; family Malvaceae; genus Heritiera; species Heritiera littoralis. Next base: position 397,189 of record JAPDPK010000026.1, on the reverse strand, counting down.
GCGGCGACTATCCTGATAGCCCCTCTTTAAATCTTGTTGGACATGTAAGTAAGCGAGAGCACTTCTCAGAAATCAAAACAAAATTTTCCATTTGATTGATGATGCAAAGTTGTCTCAGGTTTGGAACTTATGGAAAGAGGACAGAGCCATGGTTGTTGATTTTGCATTAGCTGATTCATATCCTGCTGCTGAATTCTTGAAATGCATTCAAATTGGGCTTTTGTGCCTGCAAGAACATGCAACAGATCGACCAACGATGTCTACAGTTGTATTCATGTTGGGTAACGACACGGTTCTTCCGTCCCCGAAACAACCTGCATTTATAGTGAAGAAAGCCCACAGAGGCAATGAGATATCGAGTAGTGAAGGAACTGGTTCTGTAAATGATGTTACTGTCACTATGGTTCAGCCTCGCTAGATGCATATATAGGCTTTGAAAAGATCTAGTTGAGAATGAATTTCGCAAATAAATGAAGATCTCGTTGAGAAGGAATCTCGCAAATAAATAAGAGAGAAAGAACAATCTATAACAAAAAATCCTTAAATCGAGATCTCACTTATCTCTGCTTAAAAAATCTCAACAGATCTTTCAACAGAAAGGTGTTGTAAAATAGTAGCAGTGTTTCATGGTGGGAACTTTAGCTATCTCTATTTTTCATTTTATCTCTGAACTTGACTCAAAGTCGATGTATTTTTTTTCAATATACTACAGCTGTTGCATCAGGTTCATATGCCATCTTGATTGGAGTGGGATATGATTGTATCATCTGATTTCGTTACAAGATTGAAAGTGTAGAGATTAGTAAGTTATTGTGATGGTTGATTATCTTTCACTGGTTACTTCATTCTTTGCAAATTCTTATATCATTTTCTAATGCTTTCTATTTATACACTTACTCCATCGTTTATACACTTGGAATTCACCTAGATTCTCTGCTCCTATGTTAATGCAAGAGATGTTAAATTTGTATTACATTTAATAATTCATGTTTGTATTACATAAAATACAAAAAAATCGTATCAAAATTCGTTCTACATATCGAACATGGCAATGGTCTACCTTGTTGGTTTATGTGCTGTGGCTGTTTCTTTGTTGTTGTGAATTATTCGGATGTCTCTGAAGTGAGTGAAGTTGTTGTTTGTTTGACTGGAGATGGGTTTGGTTTTCTGAGTCGCAATTTTTAGCTCTCTCGGGAGGAATGTCATGGAAACGAAGACGTTTGATTTATGGTCTGAATGAAAGTTTTTTAGGATTTCACTATGATGGCGACTGCATTGAAGATGAGTAGTGTCTAGCTTTCGTCCAGGATTGTTCTTGTTTGATGGATCTGTCGGATGCAGCGGGCTCATTGGAAATTTCCCCTCTATCATATGGGAAGTAACGAGGCTGCTGGGGAATTGCTATCATGGGTTTTTTTTTTTTTTTGAGTGGTGAGGCTATCTTTCAGGCTGTTATTGTTGTATGTGTTTGCCGTGGCTGGTTCATGGATGCCGGTTTGAGAAGGTCATACTCGTTGCCGATGTTGTCTTCCTGGTGGCTGAGAATTGGTTGTTTTTTTTAGCTTCCTTGGTGTGTTTTTATTCTGAAAGTTCGTTGTGTGTAAAGTGTTGTTGTCTTTGTTGTGTTTTGGTTTTGGCATTTTGGTTCTTGGGTGCAGTTGTGTCAGTGTGCCTAAGAGGTGTTTGTCTTTTTGCTTGAGAGTCTTTTTGGTACAATACTTGTATCTTTGCTGCCTTACTCTTGGTCTTTGAGCAAGGTTGGTGTCTTTGATTGAAGAAATGTTGCCTTCCAAAAATAACCATGGCAGTGATCAATGGATGGGTCATGTCATTAGACATTAGCTGACTGACTGTGTAAATACCTATATCAAAGAGAACCATAGTTTTCACAAATGGCAGCGATGGACTGGGATTCCACTTTCCAGAGGGATTCTAGTTCTTCCTACCTAAGACTGTTAACATGGCAATTCTCGTGGTTCACGTTTTCTTGTTTTTTATTCCTTCCTATCGTCTCTATGAATATTGTGATAATGAAAGAAAGGTAAAGTTTCAATTTTTTTTCCCTTTTTCTTAATAAATTTCAAAGTTCAAACACGTCATCCACTCTCTTAAAAATTTCAATTTCCACCAACGAAGTAAGCTGAAGGAGAGGTTCTTGACTCTGTCTCATTCATCCTTCAATCACTTCCGTTTCCTTTTTCAGAAGTCATACTAATTAATTGAAAAAAAAATAATTAATGTCACATCATGAATTTCAAACAAAAATAAACATATAATACTTTTAATCTAACATAGAATTAAAAAAAAAAAACCGTGAATGTTGCATATTTTAATAAGTCATTTTTATGAAAATAAAAATAATAATTATATGATGAATGACATCAAAATTAATTTTTAATTATTGAATCTCCCGTCAAATATTTCAATGAAAACAGATCAGATGAATCATTTCATGTTAAAGATCAAAAGAGTGACATATTTATGGACAGAAATGTCTACCACATAAATACTTAATTTATATAAAGTATCATTTTAAATAACAACTGGCTGTTATAAAATTTCTATGAAATCCCACCAGGCCAACCGAAGCCAATTTTTAATAATTTAAGTAAATCCCACATTAAAAAAAATTAGGAAACCTTTGATCTTATCCCCTCCTAGTTTAAAAAAAAAAAGTTCATGACACTGCCAAATACGTGTTTTTGGGCTCATCATGAAATTTTGGAACCCTTCATACAATATTTGGACAAGTGCCCTCACTTTTGTTTTTTTTTCTTTCCTGACAAAATATAACAAGACATCCAAAAACAAAAACAGATTTTGATGGGTCATTTATGGACAATCCAGATCATTAAATTATAGATTTACCTTGTATTATGGGGTGTATGGAGGAATTTTAATTTTTTGAAATAATGGTGATTAATTCAATGAGCTACAAAGAGCAAGGTCTTTGAATTTGTTTTTTATTTGGGCATTTTTTCAAACATGTCAGCTCCTTCAATTGGATGTCAGTCTTTGATTGTAGTTTGAATAACAAATGCTCGTTGTCTTTTTTTTTTTTCTCTTGACATAAACATATGCTTATTGTCTTTGGCCGCCAACAAATGGGTATTGCATGACTAATTAAAATTTAAGATTGATGTTAATTCAAGTTGATAAAATACTCTACCTATAATTTGTACTCCCTTGAAAATAATTAGTATTACTGTTTTCTTATAATACCATCAAAACTATTTTTAAGATTTGCATGGGTTTAATCTTTTTTATACTACAAATTTAGAAGCACAGAAATCAAAATTGATTGATAAAAAATATTCAGTGACATATATAAAATAAAATATTTTCTAAATTTTTAATAAGATATATTTTTACTTATGATAACATTAAATTTATATTTAATTACATGCGTTAGTTTTTAATGCAAGATCACAATAAGTTGGGAACTTTGAGGTGTAAGAATAAAACTGTATAAAACCACGTGTCATACTAATAAGATTTGGCACACAAATTTGGACTTTGGGACAGTTGACTTTAAGCTAATACCATTTCTTACGAGGGCGGTAGAGTGATTTCAACCGATAACCATTTTGTTCTCATTTCTTAGGTTTTTCCTTTTAATGCAAATTAATTTATTAAATGCCGAAGCAACCGTTTGCTACTTTGCTATCGGAATCAGAAATTGGGTTTCTTATTTTGCCCCTTTGAGGCATTGATGCCGGAAATATGGCTTTTCTTGTCATTAATGAAAAAGTTGAGAGAATGATGACTTTCTCCCTTTGAAAATGAAGCCCTCCAAATCTAATCTAAGCCACTAATAATTCTATTCTCCCCTTTCGGTCCACTAATATTGTTGAAAATGTAAACTACTTTTTATGTGTTTTAAAATAAACAATTTCTAGCATAAAGGTTTAGTGGTGTAAAATTTTATTGAGTTATTGAGTGAGAACGATTCATAGTAGAAAGTGTCGTGTTTGAAAATTCACCAGGTTAAATTTTTTTGGACTAGTGGTAGAATCGAAACGCAAAAAAAATTAATCTCATACCCAATATGATATGAAAACATGTTATTAGTTAAAAAAACTTATTTATTAATATAATTTGATTAAATAAAAGACATTTCTTTTATTTCTTTCCTCTTTCCATAAATAATACATGTTATATCTTTTTATCATGAAATTATGAAGATTCATTAAAGATTTAAGTTTATATTTTAAGATATATTTGTAAGATAAAATCGTAAAATCTTTAAGTTAAAACGAATAATAATTCACAAAACATATTTTATGATGTAAAATTGAAAATTTTTCAAATTAAAAACTAATTGTTAGTATCACTATCTAGGGCCCAATAGGCTCACCTCACCGAGCTTAGTAACAAGTGTCCCACGAGCCTTACTCACGTGGTCTCACAAGTTTGGGCCATTGCACCTTGTAATATAAGAGCATTTGTGTGAAAATATAGTCAAAGGTAAAACCGCCCACTTAATTACATGATGAGGGATAACCGCCCATAACTCCATAACTCAACCCACGATAGCTAATGATAATGCGTAACCATCCAAAATATCCATTATGGCCACATGTTTAGGAACAAGAAGGAGTCCCATTCAAATGTTGATATAAAGGTACATAGACACCAGGAGCGAAGAAAAGGAAGAGACATACTCTCCTTTTTTTTCAACTTTGATACTCAAAACTTCCTTAAACACTTTACTAACTTAAGCATCGAAGCAAGTCCAACCAAGAACAACCCGATGGACTTTTTGTTTTGCATATTGATTTAAGAAAGAAAGAGTTGATCCACCATCAACAAGTCCAATAGCTTTTTTGGCATCAACACTAATCATATTACACAAATTTAATGTGAATTTAACAAAATATGATGAAACCAAACTTTAAAAGCTTCGTTGACAAGCATAATAAGATCATGTTGAATAACTAATTTCCATGTATGGAGTTGGACAACATGATTTTTGTTAGGAATGGAATTAAATAATTCAAGGAATTTTGAAAAATGGAAAATTTCAAGTTTTTTTTGTTCGAAATGGAAAATTTCAAAATGATATGGCCTTAATATCCTATTGTAATCTCTAGTCCCCTGTCCGAAAATTCAACTGAATGAGCAGGGCAATGTAGTCATTTGGTCACCCACCACAAACGACCTTCATAAGCGAAGTGCTTCCTCTCTCAACTGTAATGAAATAACAAACGATCCTCTCTCTCCACAGCTTCCATAAACCTCATAAACCCTCTGTTCAAAGCGCTTTTAGAGAAGGAGATAGCGAAAAGAAAAGCAAAGCTGAGTCTTTTTTATCCGAGTTGGAAACGAGATGGCGACTCAGCTCCCGGACGATTTCAAGTGCCCAATATCTCTTGAGTTAATGTCCGACCCGGTTATTCTCTCGTCGGGTCACACCTTCGACCGAGCCTCAATCCAACGGTGGCTAGACTCCGGTCACCGCACCTGTCCAATTACCAAACTTCCTTTGCCTGAACATCCCTGTCTTATCCCTAACCACGCCCTTCGTTCATTAATTTCCAATTATGCCCTTGTCACGCCTTCAAAATCGCAACCTTGCCCTCAACCCCAAGCCCTCATATCTGCTCTCACCTCCTCATCATCCCCTGTTGGAACCAAACTCGACTCACTCACCCATCTCGCCAGACTCAGCAAGCGTGATTCAGCACTTCGTCGCAAACTAACCGAGTGGGGAGCAGTCCCTGCCGTTCTCAAGTGTGTCGACTCGGACGATCCGAGTTTACAAGAAAAGGCACTCTCTTTGCTCCTCAATCTAAGCCTGGACGATGATAACAAAGTGGGTTTAGTAGCAGAAGGCGCAATTAACCGGGTCGTTAAAGTCTTACGTGTTGGGTCACCCGATTGCAGAGCCATAGCTGCCACAATCATAACCAGCTTAGCCGTCGTTGAAGTCAATAAAGCGACAATCGGGGCATACCCGAATGCGATTCGGGCATTAGGTTGCCTTTTAATTGCAGGAAAAGGAAGGGAAAAGAAAGAGGCAGCAACGGCTCTTTATGCACTTTGTTCGTTCGCTGATAACAGAAGAAGAGCTATAGATTGCGGGGCGGTGCCAACACTGATTGGGTTATTGGATTCAGGGCTGGAAAGGGCTATTGAAGTGTTGGGATTATTGGTGAAATGTAAAGAAGGCAGAGAAGAGATGTTGAAAGTTTCTGGGTGTGTTAAAATTTTGGTTGACGTTTTAAGGAATGGGAGTCCAAGTCCAAGAGGAGTTCAATACGGGTTATTTACTTTGAATTGTTTGTGTAATTATAGTGAAAGTTTTTGTTTTGAAGCAAGAAAGGAAGGGGTTTTGGAGATTTGTTTGGGGTTAGTGGAGGAAGAGAATGAGAAGATAAGGCGGTACACTTCGAGTTTGGTTCAGACTCTGAGAGGAAATCATGCCATTGGGTGAATGAAAGTTTCAGTGTTAAAAATGGAGGTGAGTTGTTTTTATTTAGCTTTTTGGTTTTCTTATGGGATGTTTAGAAGGTGGGGATGTTTTATTGTACAAATGAAAAAAAGATTAGATTTTTGTATCTTTGTACATTTGAATAAAAGGGAACATGATGGAAGGGAAGACTTGTTGCTCTCCCTCCTTGGTAGATGTTGTAGTGAAAAGAAAATCAAAATTTTGTTACTTGAATCATAATTTTGTATTGATTTAGAAATTTTCTGTGTTTAAAGTATGGACTTTGTTGTCTTTGGATTTTGTAAGGGATAAGCTGTTAAAAGAGATTGGAAATAGAAAGAAATGTTCTTATTTAAATCTCCCTCGGTATGAGAAGATTGAATATTGAGATTTATTTCCGGTTATGATTGTGATTGTTTTTTGATTCAATGAATTTGTCTTAGAAATTTTTTATGATTTAGTTGCATTGTGTCTCTTAGGAAATTAATACAACGGAATGCAGTATTTTTTATTTTTGTATGGGGCAACCATTTGAATTTGGAATAAACTTCAATGAGATGTAATAGATGTATTTTTTACTTGATATATTCATTTTCTGATGATCTGATCGTTCATATGACTACAATTTATATGTTTTTACTGTTGACAAATGAATATTCAGGCATAATTGGTCCGTTATTGCTTGTGTTGTGTGAATTCAGCCTTTGAATTGGTAATCTGTCTCAAATAATAACTTCGGTTGAATTGTGAAGATTATAATGTATCAAAATTTAATCTTGAAACTTTTCTTGTCTGCGTAAGAAGAAAAGCAGATGTTATCTTTGTTTGGAGTATAAGTAGAATGGATTTGCGATGCTCCTGATAGTTATTGTAAGAAGGAATCAGGATACTGAGTGAACAAATAACTATTGTCTGTGCAAAGTGCAAACCTTGTAATTTTGGAATGCCGTATCAAATAGGTGTTAGGCTCTACTTGGCCATATGAGATGCCGTAACAGATGACAAGTTGATTGGCTGGAGAAGCTCGATATCTAGTTGAAGAGTATATGCTAGTTTTACTGCATTCTCTAACTTCGTTTTTTTTTTTTCCTTTGAGTTTGGAAATAACTTTCATTTGCATGGTGAAAGTAGTTTCCTTGAAATAATAAAAGAATTTCACTTTATCGATGTTAGCTAGCAAGTTATTTCTTGCACATCTCATGATCGATTGTTGCAGTCCGGTTTATCATGTGTAAGTTCATAGTTGTTTCTAAGGGAATAGGCAAGGAAGTCTACAACAGCAAGTAAGTGATGGATTATTTGTGAAGCAAAGCTTTAGAATTGATGTCTTCATTTCTATCTGCATTTTTACATTCAGCATAGAGACATACGACAATTCATATTAGCACGTCATAGATGCTTAAACAAATTCTTTGGTAGGTGGTATTCCTATTAAATAAAATTAGTTATTCGATAACGGTGGTTGTCCATTTATCTCACATGCTAAATGGTTACTTACTAGTTTTTTTTATTATTTGATTCTTCCTAATTGAATGAGGAATGCACCGTCGATAATTAAATTAAATTATCATAAGGCCTGAAGGGTTGTTTTGGTAGCCAAATTTGACTTGATTTCATTATTAGGTTTTTTAAGTAAGCGTGTGTGATCAGTTGCCATTGATCCTGTTCTTTTCTTATACTAGACTTCTTTGTTCTCTCTCTAATCTAATGTGCTTCAGATTGAAACTAACGATAAGTTTCTGGTATGCTGGGAATAATGTCTGAATTATCGAGTAATTATCTGTTTTTCTTTGTCCCAACTGATTTGGGTTGTAAAATAGGACTGTGAATGGAAGAGAAAAGATTGTATGAAATAGTTACACCACGTCAGCATATATCACTTTCATTCAAATCATGCCACGAAATCACATTGTTAAAAAAAGTCAATGATTTATTATCAGAATCATTAATGAGTTTCTTGAAATAAATATTCATCATTTAATTATATAATAAATTATTGACTTTTTTCAACACTGTGATTACGTGGTATGATTTGAATGAAAGTGATATATGCTGACGTGGTATAACTGTTTCATACAATCTTTTCTCGTGAATGGAATTACTATCATCTGTTTACTTTTGTAAAGTGAAAATAATGGAGAATATGTTCGGGAGTTATGTGGAAGCATGCGTGTTAAAGTAATTTGTAAAAGAGAAGGCATCAAATCGAAGTGAAATGTCTGCTGAAAGAGGCAAAGCTTATGCTTTTACTTTCTGCACTCATATTTTATGAAATAATTAAATCATAGTAAAAGGAAAAGTGTATTTGGTTGTTCGACGAGCAGTACTTTTTTTACATTTCTTTTTATTTTTTAATCATTTATTTCTTCTATTTTTTGCTTGACGATGACATAGCCTGAGTGAACAGAACAAAACATCCGAGAAAGAGTGGAACAAATCAGAGTTAAAAATTCTGAGTTTCCAATGACATGGGAGATCCATGTACTCATTGCTGCCTCCTGTAAAGGCAGCACTAGCGGAGGGGACGAGGGCGCAAATCTTGGCTGCTTTTGTTTGACCTGAAACATGCTATGTGCTAGGCTATTCACTGTGTCAGTGTTCGCGATAAAGCTGACATAGGAGCATGTGAACATGAGTTTTGCACCTATTCGATTTTAAAATTTCGCTTGATTCGCGTAAAATAATTTTTAAAAAATAATTTTTGTAAAATAATTTTTAAAAATTTGATTTTTTGAAAAAATTAATATTTTTTTATTATTTAGTTGACATGCTAAAAAATATTTTTTATTATTTGTTGTTTTAATTCAATATAAATTAGGTTAAGTTTTAGTGAAAATTTTTTTCTTAAGAGTAGCATAAATTTGAAAATTGTCTTTTCTTTTTGAAAATTGAAAAATAATTTTTCAAAATCTTTAAAAAATTTTTATTGATCAAAAATATTTTACATGGATCAAATAATAAAAAAATAAAAATTATTTTTTAAAAATAAAATACGTGAATCAAACGAACCCTCCTCTACCGCTTCCATTAGTCTTGTAGACACCCTATTTTGTCCGGGGTCTTAATTTGTATAAATAATTAATTGGGGTGGGTGACATTTGTATTTTAATTTAATAATTGGGAATTTGGCTAGAATTAAATTAGAATTTTTAGATTTAGAATTAACATTAATTAGGAAATTACAATTAAAATAGGATTTAGGAATAAAAAAAAAAAGAAAAGAAAAGAGAGAGAAAAGATAAAAAGAAATAAAAATAAAATTAATTTTAGGATTAGATAATTAGGATAATTAGATTTTTAGGATAATTATATGGATTAATATTAAATTTGATAGAGTTAGATTAGGATTAACATAAGAATTAAATAGATAAAATATTAAAAGTAGGAGATAATTATTAGAATAAGCATAGTTGTATTAGGACTCTAACATATTGGTGGCTATAAAAAGGGATTTAGAGGACACAATCAAGCACTCAACCCGAGCACTTTCATTTGTCTAGCCGCGCTACCCACCATCGCCTGCTTTGTTGTGACAATTACTGCACTGATCATCATCTTCATCAGACCGCTTCTTAACACTTATTGCACCAGCCCCTGCTTCACGCTTTTGCCTGATTGAGCACCATCCATTGCGCACTGTTCTGGACTGAAACCGAAGCCCCTGCTGTTGGTGAACTACACTGTTGCATCGTTCTTCACTGCTGTCACTTCCTAGCCATTGTCGGTGCTAGCTAAAGGAAATAGAGGAAAGAAAAGGCAGATTAAAGAAAGCAAGTGTTGAAGGAATTTGGTGAAGAACACGTGGGAAAGAAAGATAAGAAAGAAAAGCCAAGAGAAGAAAGACACAAGGAAACTCGAATTACCAGGTTCTTATTTTATATTAATCAGTTTAAATAAAAAGTTAACAATAGGATTAGATAATTATTTAATATTTTGAATTAATAATTAGTATGTAGTTTGGTATTAATTGTTTGCATGCTACTTGACGTTTTACCAATTTGACAATTAGATTTAATAACTTATTAACTAAAAATAATTTGTGTGATAAATAGATAAAATTGATATCTTATTGGATATGAAGTTTGCATGTATATTTGTATAATCTGATTTGTTTTGCATGTGTGATTAATAGATTATAAAATAAAATAGATAGAACAAAAATTAGAAAAAATAATAAAATCATAAAATATGGAGATAAGTTGAGATTATTCCGATGATGGAATTCTGAGGTGTCACGAATGGTTGACATTTCAGATTTTCTAGGTGAGGATGTTTTCCATGAGTTTCGCCAGAATGATGGAAAATTCATGGAAGATGTTCAATATTAAAATATATATGTAAAATATTTAATTATTATAAAATTATAACTACTTAATAAAACAAAAAAATTTATTCCGAGGATGGAATTCCGAGTGTCACGAATGGTTGCCATTTTGGAAATTCCTAGGTGAGGATATTTACCTTAGATTTTGCCAGCATGATGGAAGATTTAAGGTAAGTGTTCAATATTAATAATCGATATTTATTTCTTAAAACATAAATATATATTAATAATCAATCTCTATTAAAAATAAAATAAACATAAATATTAATAAGAAATTAGGGAATAATGATAAAAAAAATAAAATAATAATAAATTGAGAATAAGTGGAGGTTATCCCGATGATGGAATTATAAGGTGTCACGAATGGCTGACATTTTTAAATTCTTAGGTGAGAGGTTTTCTTTAAATTTCGCCAGCATGATGGAAGATTTAAAGAAAACTTTCAAGAAGAATAATTGACATTTATTTTCAAAAGATAAATAATATTAAAATAAAGATAAAAAAATAAAATAAAAAATAAAGGAGAATTAAAAAAGAAGATAAAAATAAGAACAAAAGATGGAAAACAAAATTAAGATATCTCATAAACGATTTAACAAATCCGACGACGGAGCCTCTCCGAGAAAGACGAATGGGATTTCTTGGATACTCTTGAGGTGAGGATGAAATTTAAGGAATTCCACCAGCATGATGGAGAGTTTCTTAGAAATTGTCTAATATTTAAATATTTGAATGTGACAAGATTAAAGACCATTTAGTTAAAAATTATTAAAGATATCACAAAATTAGTTGGTACCATTTTAAAATGGGCGTTGTGGGGGTGCTAATCCTTCCCCACACGTAACCGTACTCCCGAACCCTAGATTCTTTGAACGTAGACCATGCCTTATCTTTAGACAAGAATAGGTGACCAATCACACCTTAGGTTTGAATGGTTGGTGGCGACTCCTAGAATTTTAAAGTCTAGCGGTTAGGTTCACGGACCTAGACGTTACGACAGATTGGCGACTCCACTGGGGACTTTTAGAGAGTCAGGCCAATAGAAAATTTTGTGATTATCTTGAGTTTTTGATTAAATGGTTTTTTGCTATGTTGTATATATTGCTTGTTATGCTATCTTTATTGAGGGGCATTTAAAATGGAGTCTTGTTCCTTCACACACACACATCACTTGCATGAGCATGCATGAGCCTTCTACCCAGGCTTCGTCCTTTTTAGGAGGAAGTATAGTAACTACGCTCTCGTGAGGTGGTAACCTCCGCAATGGCTAGCGAAATACTTCCACTCAAATTGAACCTTTCCGTTTGTAGCCTGTGATGGGTGAGGATTGGGTGCCTTACTAGTCTTGTGTGGACAACAGTGAGGAACAATTTGGGAACCTTTAGACCTTGAATTATCCAAGCCTAGCATGTAATAAAACATAAGACCTAGCCTTAGGGTGGAACCATACTAGATTGAAATGTAGACTCAAACCCAAGATAGGACACATGAAGGAATAAGTTTTACTTCCTCCTTTTTACATTGTTTTTCAACAAAAAAAAAATCAAAAAATGTAGTTTTTCTTTCTTCCATTTTTCAAAAACAAAAAAAAAAAAAGAGTTTGTCTGTATCATTGAGTCATGCATAGTTGTGTTTGATTTTGCATCACATAACATATCATTCACGTAAGTTTGCATTTGTCTTATCATGAGTATGAACATGCTCTTGATTGTTAGAAGAGATTCTTAAACCTAAGTGCATTCCATGTGCATTCATTTTTGTGCATAAACATATCATCACATTGAAAATAATTTCAACTTAATTGTGGCATTCAAGGTGTCAAAATTGAATCTATTAGACGGTCCACCCTCCATAAATACCACACAAGATATCAAGCACGCATAATGGAAGAGGATCAAAATAGTAGGATAGAGAAGCTGGAAAAGGAAAGTACAGAGATAAGGGGGCAATTGAATGAAATTACCCAGTTGCTAAAAGCCATGATTAAAGGAAAGGAGAAGATGGGTAATCAAGAGGAGTCTATCCAAGAGGCTCAACAAAGCATGCGAGACAACCCCATCTTTGAAGGAAGTACTGTCAAAGCTACAACACCTCTACAGATACAAGTTCAAAACCCAGTGGAGGTGCCAAATTTAGATGATCCCATAGAGTTAGAAAAGTTGAAGCATAAAGAAGAATATAGTGGTACTAAAGCTCAGCTGAGCTTGATAGAGGAAAGACTAAGTGCCGTTGAAGGAGTTGACTATTTTGGACCTGTTGATGCTGAAAGGTTGTGTCTAGTACCTGGTGTCGTGCTTCCACCAAAATTCAAAGTACCTGAATTTGAAAAATTCAATGGAACATCGTGCCCAAAAGATCATCTCACCATGTACTGTAGAAAGATGGCGGCATATGCATGGGATGACAAGCTATTGATTCATGTATTTCAAGATAGCTTGACTGGGTCAGCTGCTAAGTGGTACAACCAATTGGAAAGGAGCAAAGTTTCTTCTTGGTCTGAATTGGCGAGAGCTTTTATAGCTCAATACAAACATGTGTCCGATGTAGCTCCTGACCGCTTATCCCTCCAAGGTATGGAAAAGAAAAAAGATGAGAGCTTCAAAGAATATGCCCAACGATGGAGAGACGTGGCATCACTAGTTCAACCTCCTTTGACTGAGAAGGAAATTACCCTGTTCTTTTTGAATACTCTCAAGGCTCCTTACTATGAGCGTATGCTTAGCAGTGTGACCAAGAATTTTGCAGACATGGTGTTGACAGGCGAAGCTATTGAAAATGCCTTTAAGAGTGGTAAGATTGAAGCATCTATGAATGATAGCAAGAGGAATGGGTTTTCAAAGAAGAAGGAAGAAGATGCACAAGCTGTCTCCAATAACTCACGTCGCTCCTATACCTCTTATTCACCTTCAGTGAATTACACTTATTCTCAACCCCACCCACAAACTTATCATCAGAATGCTTACCAACCCATTTCCCATTCACAAGACCCCACTTTTTCACCTAATGACCAAAAGAATACTCGAGCTAGCCGAAATGTCACAATAGATCCTATACCAATGACATACACAGAGTTGTTCCCACAGTTGGTAAGGGGTCACCTTATTGCCCCTGTTTATGTAGAGCCCTTGAAGCCTCCCTACCCAAAGTGGTATGATCCTAACGCAAAGTGTGCTTATCATAATGACAATGTTGGTCACTCTATTGAGAATTGTATGGGCTTGAAGAGGAAAGTCCAAGCTCTTGTCAACACTGAAATTTTGAGTTTTGAGGCAAAGAATAACCCAAATATGAAGGATAATCCTCTGCAGATCACACAAGGGGTAGCGGTTAATGCTATGGAAGAAAGTGGATGATATTGATTGATTCACTAACTTGAAGATTATGGTTGTTTCTTTGTTTCTAATTTCATTCATCTTAGGATATTTCAATTTCTTAGGTAATATAGGAGTGCCTAAGCCCAAAAGGCATTAAGAGTTTCTTTTATGTATTGGGCCAGTTTTCATTTGTTTTCATTTTCAATAAAGGATTAGTGTGATGCATATTTCTTAATTCCTCATTCCAATCTTGTTCTTTAATGCCAAACACCAATACCCATATTCTCTACATTGTTACCAAGCTTAAAAGTATCCAAATAATGAACATGATAATGATGATGGCAATGAGTATAAAATTCAGTTTTGAAAGAGTTGCTTTGGTTGGTTGAATGGGTTTCCAATTTGCCAAGATTGTTCAAGTAAGAAGAGAATAGAAGATATTTGTCTAAAATCTTCACCTATAGAATGTTACGAGTAAAGGTGAATCTCTACATGAAATTCTAATGAGTTTGCCTTTGTTCAATAGATGACCTTTAATGAGAGTACTTGTAATGAGATGAGAAATGGCCTTCTTTCACTACCTTTCAAGTGTGAGTAAAATTATCCATTGATTACCCCTTTTGAGCCTATTATATTCTTTTTAATATAACCCACCAAGAATCACCCTCTACACTGGGGGGCAAAGAGAATGGAAAATGAAGGATTAGTGGGGCAAAGTGAAAAAAAAATTTTTGTGGAAAAAAAAAGAACAAAAGAAAAGAGAATGAAGAAGGAAAGAGGGTTTGAATCAAGAAAGTGAAAACCCTAGTCACATTTGAATAAAAAAGGAGACAAAAAGCAAATTAGAATGGGGGCAAAAGTCAAAATGCCTAATTGATTCATGAAAAATGATTCTTGGTTTGATGAACCCTGAAACACTTATTTTGAGCCTATATTATCCTTTCTTTCATGAACCCTCACCTGAGCCTACATTACGTGCCTTAAAAGTCCATTTTGATCAAATATGAGTACTCCTATTGAAGAATCATGTGTTGAATAAAGGCATACTTATACTATGAGATGATGATCCTTTGGATGGAATTAGGATGAGCAGATCAAGATAGGCAAAAAGATTTCGTCTAGATGGAAGAAGTGGGATTCCAAAGACTCTTTTGGATCCATGTGAGCATTAAATTGGGTGAAGAAATATCTGATGTTGGGGCATGAATCAGAATGAAGAATAGACAAGAGGAGTTTCATCAAGGACAATGAAGTTGAAAATGAAGAGAAATGAATAAAAAAAAAGAAAGAAATGAAAAAGAAAAAGAAAAAGAAGAAAAGAAAAAAAAAGAAAAAAAAAGAGAAAAAATGAAAGGAGGATTCAGATCGAAAACCCAAAAAGGGCGGTTTGGATCAATGGAGTGCATCTAAGTTGAAAACCTGAAAAGGCAGCTTAGATACCAGAAAGTTGAAAACCTGAAAAGGCAGCTTAGATACCAGAAAAACTAGATGTCAATGATACAGGGGCAAGAGGATATTTTAATGAACTCAATATGATCAAATAAGGTGGACCTTTGAAGGGAATTTTGTATTTATTGATCAGAATTGTTTAAATTGTTATTATTTGGATACTATTACCTAATCCTAAAAATTCTCACTTTTCATTCAAGCCTACTTTCCTTTTAAGCCTGACAATTTCTTGTTAAATCTTTTCAGATAATGAATAATACCATTCCTTTCATTTTCACCTATTATTTCTTTACCTTGAGGGATTGAGAAATTGTATTGCATTGATTTTGAAATTGGAATGATAATGAATGTCTGCTTGGCAAAATATGTGAAAGACTCCTATATTATTTAGGAAAATGAAAGAAAAGGAAACTTGTGAATGAATGGAAATTGGAAATCAAGAAAAACCAATGAACAAGAAAGAATGGATGATGAGGTCTCAGTAAAGATTTTAATGAGCAAATGAGTGACCAGATAGAGAGGAAAGTAAAAAGAAGAATCAAGGGAAAAGATAAGATAAAGAGGGCATGAAGGCAAGAGTTTCATTGGGCAAGAAAAACGGAACGGAAGAAGGAAAATGAGGAAAGAAATAAGAAATAGAAGGACAAGAGGACAGATGAAAGAGAAGAATGCATGAGATGGATTGATAAAGAATAACCTTGTTGTTGCCACAATTGAGCTTGAAATGTTTTTCGAAAAAACATTGCATGGATAGAGTAGATTGCATCATAGAGATAAAATAGATTGCTTGAATGACATTGCATGGATAAAATAGACTGCATTACGTGGATAGAATTGATTGCATCAATAACATTCCATGGATAGACTAGATTGCATGAATGACGTTGCTTGAATAAGATAGCTTACATGAATGACATTGCATGGATAGAACAGGTTGCAATTGCATGGATAAGATAAATTTCCCAAGATTTCAAATTTTAACAAGACACGAAATTTTAGAGAGGTTTCCTAAAATTTCAAAAATTAGACAAGATAGAAGTCTTGGAGGAGTTTCCCAAGATTTCAAATTTTGGACAAGAAAAAGAATTTTAGAGGGGTTTCCTAAAATTCAAAATTTGACAAGAAAATAAGTTTTGGAGGGGTTTCCCAAAATTTCAAAAAAAAAAAGGACAAGAAAAAGAATTTTGGAGGGGTTTCCTAAAATTCAAAATTTGACAAGAAAAGAAGTTTTGGAGGGGTTTCCCAAAATTTCAAAAAAGAGAAGAAAAAGAATTTTAGAGGGGTTTCCTAAGATTCAAAATTTGACAAGAAAAGAGATTTTAGAGGGATTTCCTAAAATTTCAAAAATTGGACAAGAATAGAAGTTTTGGAGGGGTTTCCCAAAATTTCAAAATTGGATAAGAAAAGGAATTTTAGAGGGGTTTCCTAAGATTCCAAATTTTTTTTTTTTGACAAGAAAAATTTTAGAGGGGTTTCCTAAAATTTTTTTTAAAAAAAAAATCAGCTTTTTTTGGACAAGATTTTAAAGTTTGACTGCCTGCCTGTTTAGGAGGAGCTTTTGGACAAGATTTTAAAGTTTGACTGCCTGCCTGTTTAGGAGGAGCTTTTTAGACAAGATTTTAAAGTTTGACTGCCTTTCTGTTTAGAGGGAGCTTTTTTGAAAAAATAAAAAAATTAAAAAAAAAGAAATAAAAAGGAGAAGTCAGACAAAATAGGTGTCTATGTCTTTGTGCAATTACTGTTTCACAGCAAATGCACAAAGAGGGGCAGCTGTAGACACCCTATTTTGTCCGGGGTCTTAATTTGTATAAATAATTAATTGGGGTGGGTGACATTTGTATTTTAATTTAATAATTGGGAATTTGGCTAGAATTAAATTAGAATTTTTAGATTTAGAATTAACATTAATTAGGAAATTACAATTAAAATAGGATTTAGGAATAAAAAAAAAGAAAAGAAAAGAGAGAGAAAAGATAAAAAGAAATAAAAATAAAATTAATTTTAGGATTAGATAATTAGGATAATTAGATTTTTAGGATAATTATATGGATTAATATTAAATTTGATAGAGTTAGATTAGGATTAACATAAGAATTAAATAGATAAAATATTAAAAGTAGGAGATAATTATTAGAATAAGCATAGTTGTATTAGGACTCTAACATATTGGTGGCTATAAAAAGGGATTTAGAGGACACAATCAAGCACTCAACCCGAGCACTTTCATTTGTCTAGCCGCGCTACCCACCATCGCCTGCTTTGTTGTGACAATTACTGCACTGATCATCATCTTCATCAGACCGCTTCTTAACACTTATTGCACCAGCCCCTGCTTCACGCTTTTGCCTGATTGAGCACCATCCATTGCGCACTGTTCTGGACTGAAACCGAAGCCCCTGCTGTTGGTGAACTACACTGTTGCATCGTTCTTCACTGCTGTCACTTCCTAGCCATTGTCGGTGCTAGCTAAAGGAAATAGAGGAAAGAAAAGGCAGATTAAAGAAAGCAAGTGTTGAAGGAATTTGGTGAAGAACACGTGGGAAAGAAAGATAAGAAAGAAAAGCCAAGAGAAGAAAGACACAAGGAAACTCGAATTACCAGGTTCTTATTTTATATTAATCAGTTTAAATAAAAAGTTAACAATAGGATTAGATAATTATTTAATATTTTGAATTAATAATTAGTATGTAGTTTGGTATTAATTGTTTGCATGCTACTTGACGTTTTACCAATTTGACAATTAGATTTAATAACTTATTAACTAAAAATAATTTGTGTGATAAATAGATAAAATTGATATCTTATTGGATATGAAGTTTGCATGTATATTTGTATAATCTGATTTGTTTTGCATGTGTGATTAATAGATTATAAAATAAAATAGATAGAACAAAAATTAGAAAAAATAATAAAATCATAAAATATGGAGATAAGTTGAGATTATTCCGATGATGGAATTCTGAGGTGTCACGAATGGTTGACATTTCAGATTTTCTAGGTGAGGATGTTTTCCATGAGTTTCGCCAGAATGATGGAAAATTCATGGAAGATGTTCAATATTAAAATATATATGTAAAATATTTAATTATTATAAAATTATAACTACTTAATAAAACAAAAAAATTTATTCCGAGGATGGAATTCCGAGTGTCACGAATGGTTGCCATTTTGGAAATTCCTAGGTGAGGATATTTACCTTAGATTTTGCCAGCATGATGGAAGATTTAAGGTAAGTGTTCAATATTAATAATCGATATTTATTTCTTAAAACATAAATATATATTAATAATCAATCTCTATTAAAAATAAAATAAACATAAATATTAATAAGAAATTAGGGAATAATGATAAAAAAAATAAAATAATAATAAATTGAGAATAAGTGGAGGTTATCCCGATGATGGAATTATAAGGTGTCACGAATGGCTGACATTTTTAAATTCTTAGGTGAGAGGTTTTCTTTAAATTTCGCCAGCATGATGGAAGATTTAAAGAAAACTTTCAAGAAGAATAATTGACATTTATTTTCAAAAGATAAATAATATTAAAATAAAGATAAAAAAATAAAATAAAAAATAAAGGAGAATTAAAAAAGAAGATAAAAATAAGAACAAAAGATGGAAAACAAAATTAAGATATCTCATAAACGATTTAACAAATCCGACGACGGAGCCTCTCCGAGAAAGACGAATGGGATTTCTTGGATACTCTTGAGGTGAGGATGAAATTTAAGGAATTCCACCAGCATGATGGAGAGTTTCTTAGAAATTGTCTAATATTTAAATATTTGAATGTGACAAGATTAAAGACCATTTAGTTAAAAATTATTAAAGATATCACAAAATTAGTTGGTACCATTTTAAAATGGGCGTTGTGGGGGTGCTAATCCTTCCCCACACGTAACCGTACTCCCGAACCCTAGATTCTTTGAACGTAGACCATGCCTTATCTTTAGACCAGAATAGGTGACCAATCACATCTTAGGTTTGAATGGTTGGTGGCGACTCCTAGAATTTTAAAGTCTAGCGGTTAGGTTCACGGACCTAGACGTTACGACAAGTCTCATCCTTGTTAATCTTTACTTGGCTTTGGGTTTGGGTCATTGCTCTTAGGACAACACACAAAGGCCATTGGGATAATCTTTTGGGCCTAAAAGGTCTCTGACGAGAAGCCAGGTGTCCTGGACATCCTGAACTTTGATGATTCATTAGCCTTTGGGTTGGAAGAAGTTGCGTTTAGGTCTAACGATGGCTGTCAGGATATACCTGACTTTAAGCCGAAAAAGTAGTCCAACGTTCCAATGATCCTCTTTTGACTGGGGCAGTTTGGTTGCTCACCAACAGTTCGGTCCCTACCAGTTTTCATTAGGAAAGTGGCGTGAAAAAGAAAAGCAAATATGCGAAGTGTTTAGTTTAGTAGTGAGCCTAACGGGAAGCAAGAAAGCTTCCATAATGCTATCAGCACAAAAAGCCATTACTATACCAACCACCAAGAAAAAGGCTGATTTATGGCCATGATTGTGGAGTAGAAGAAGGCTGTAATGAGGTCTTGGGGTTTGGGGGTGAAGATTGAAGAAAAAAAATGTACTAAAAAGAATTGAGTAGACGTTTGGTCTCCTTTCCCCTAATTACAAGCAAATGCTCTCTGTTGGGATATATGATGAAATTGGGAGGCCAAAGCAGGGGCCATCATCTAGAAACACTCGTGGAGCTAGCACAGCAAACAAGCCATTTCTCCTACTCAATAATTTTATGGTGGGTCCTTTTAAAATCTATATGTTTCGTTTTGATTCAAAAGTTTCACGATTTCTTTTCACAAAAAACATTTTACATGTGTGAATTCAAATTTTTATTTATATATCATAATAAAATTTCTCAATATTTCGATGTGGGATCAGTACGATTTTAGTTTATATGTATTATTTTCCCTACCATTTGAGCTCACAATTAACAGGAGTCTTTGTAATTTGGGATTGAGTCTTCTTTTTCTGGAAAATTTGATGATTGGTCAACACAAACTATCATAGTCTATTGGCTCTAAATAAGTTCAGAATTACCTTGCCAAAAAAGCCAATGCTCAATTCTGTCTGTGTGAATTAATGTGACTTTATCATTTGGCTAAATGGGGACAGGCAGGGAGTTTTGTAAATCTGAAACATGTCATTCTCATCCAACATAAAAAGAAGTGCAAAACAAGTGAAAATGCAATCATAGAGCTCACTCAACAGAAGAACATAGAGTGCAGGCAAAGAAGAGCATTGCAGAAGATGGAAGATGATGAGATAACAACAATAATTATAGTTATGGGATTGTAATAATGGCCATTAGAAGTAAAATTATTTATAAAACAGATGCATGAATGAGTTGAGATTTGCAGGCGTGAGGGAGTTGGTATTAAGAAGATATAAGCATGCTTCAAGACAAAGGCCATTGATGATGTCTTTAGATCCCTCTAGAGACAATGATACGTGGGAAATTTCAAACAAAAACACACATGACACCATGTGAAAACCCTCCTAATGACAAATTTATTTGTTTAATTAAGCATGATAGTTTCATTAATCAATTTAATTAAGCAACTTGAAAGCCAAAGACAAACACAAAACAAGGAAAAAAACAATATGATGCGTCATACTTGTATAGAACTTAGCAGCTGCCTGGAACCATCATGAGAAACATGACAACACCACCCATAAATTGGGGTAAAGAATCTAATTGCTTAGTCTTTTGTGTTAATGAAGTTGCTGAGCAGTTTTCTCTTGGAAGTCTAAAGATAGCTGCTACAATCTTATTATTTCCTTGAGGGAATGCATAGCTGCTGGTGCAATTATTTCATTTCAAGACTGGCATGCCAAAGTTGAAAGCAAATAACTATGGTTTGTTGCACCAAAACCATCCAACAGTCTCCACAGTTCTGAATCTGTAAGATATAAAGTCAATTACCTTGACCCTGTAAGCAATAAATCAGATCTGAATCAGATGCATCAACTCCAAAACTTCTGTCTAGAACCAATGCATCTTTACTGTAAAAATTTACAAAATCTTAAAATAACAGAAGTTGCTTAGTTATTGACATAAAATAATGTATCAGGATATACAAAACTTTAATTATTGTGCCTGAAAATTGTATGATTTCCCTTTCAGGTGAGCTGGTTGATTGGGAAAAGAGGTACAAGGTTGCCACCGCCAAGGTGATTTGATAATGGAGCTGACCATTTGTCTGTTGTTACTAGACAAATACTTCATGCTCTCTCTCTTTTTTTCAACCCTTAAACAAAAAGAACTATACAGAATTATGATTTTCAATTTCTCACTTATGACTTAGGCAAAAGATTTTTAAGCTAGAACCCAAGTTTTTTTTTTGTTACGAAAGGAATATTAAATAACTAAGAACGGAGGTACTTGGATTCGAACTCAAGACTTACAATATGCCACAACTCATTCTTAACCACTAGGTAAAGTTTTGGAAGCTTAAAGTTGAAAAAATATCACATTCAGACTGAAACCTAAGATGTTTGAATGTATATGTGACAAAGATGTATTTAATACAGGACATTGAATATGTATATGTAACATATTCATCACATATACATTGGAGAATTAAAAACTTAATGTGGGAAAAAGTCATAATTACTCGTCTTTAATTATTACTAATTGTTTGGCTGATTTTAAGGATGATTCTGATTGCACATGATTATCTATAATGTACATAAATTAGCCCCGTAAGCTACGAATAATCAAAGTGCTTGGACAAAAGAATATTCCAAAAACTCTTCTTAAAACGTACTATATGTGAAGGGTTCCCTTCCTCTGTTCTCTCCTCTCTCTAGAACAGAACATTTTCATTGACAGAAAACAAAAGCTACAGAACATTTTCATTGACAGAAAACAAAAGCTTCTTCTTTGCCTACAAAAGCAGAAAATACAGTTGACCAAGAACCAAAATGGCCACCAAAGTCTACATTGTGTAAGCATTCTAATCTCGTTTCTTTGGGGTAGCTCTGTTTTGTAGCCAGAGTTGAATCTTTTGCTCTGATTCTGACCCTTTCTCTGTTTTTCATTCCTTTTTCCTGTGCATTTAGCCATTAACTTATGAAGTTTTATTTTTTTTCTTTTGAATCAGATAATTTTGGTTCCGGGGTTTGGTATTAGTTATTAAATCTGTTAAAATTGATTGCATTAGTGATTTGGTTTATACTTTATTTTTCTCCTCCACCTTACTCTTTCTTTTCTCAGTTAAAATGGAGTTTTCAGCTATGAATTGTTTTGCTTTATTGCTATATTTTTCTTAAAATGGAATGCCTATGAATGAGAGATTGGTTCTCTCTTATTTCATTCACAGTCTTCTGACAAGATTTTTATGACAATCTAAAAGCACTTCTTTAACTGATGACAATGAAGGCTAAGATGCTTTCTTTCTTCTTAGATTCTATATATTATGATCCATCCTCAATGAGAACCAGACAAAAGAAAATTCAGTAGAAAAAAGATTAAGTTGCTCTCCAAAGTTACTAGGATTTTGGTTATGTTTTTTTTTATGTTGATGCATATAGTACATAATTTTACACAATAATACGAGTAACTCGGTTCAATCATCAAAGTAAGAACTGCAAATTAGAGAGAATGAACATCCAATGGTGATTATACTGTTAATTAGCAACAAACCAAAAAAAGTGATTGTGAAACATAACCTACCATTGAAATTATATAATTAGGAGAAAACTGCTGGCTCTTTCCTTTTGAAGCAGCTGGCCCCATCATCCATTTTTATTGTAATACAGTTCTTTGTGCATATAATTTACAAAGTGGCTTTCATTTTCATGGCTTCCATTGCTGACAGATAAGCTTATAGAATAGTTCTTTAAGATCACCTATTTTTCATCTAGAAAGAAATTGTTTATATATATATATATCGATGATGTGGATGTGGCAGAAACTGTTTTATTGCGTGCCAACATAGAAAACAAGACACCCACAATCTGTCTTCCATTGTTGACAGGGTAGTCCCATCAGGCACTTTCATTGATGCATTTCTCTATTGTAATTGGGTTTGATCGATAGTTTTCCTAATTAAAAACTGTTGCATTGTCAAGCTAAAGCTTAGTTTTGCCCTCGCATTGTTAGGAAACATACCTACCGGAAGAATTACAGTATTTTGTTGAGTGGTAACTTAAGAAATACTTGGGTTTTTGTTGCAGTTACTATTCCATGTATGGACATGTTGAGAAGCTGGCACAGGAGATTAAGAAAGGAGCTGCATCCGTTGAGGGAGTAGAAGTCAAACTCTGGCAGGTTTGATTGCCTTCACAATGTTTTCTTGTTAAATCAAGTTGAAATTGATAAGCAATGATTCTTTCTTCTGCTAATTGTCACACATTTGCGTAAGGGGAATCCGGATGAGCATTGAAGATTAACATTTTCCTTGGCAGGTACCTGAAACACTACCAGAGGAAGTTCTTGGAAAGATGGGTGCACCACCAAAGACTGACGCCCCTTGCATTACACCCGATGAGCTTGCTGAGGCTGATGGAGTTCTGTTTGGCTTTCCCACTAGATTTGGAATGATGGCTGCACAGTTTAAAGCCTTCATGGATGCAACTGGTGGTCTGTGGAGAACACAAGCCCTTGCGGGCAAACCTGCTGGAATTTTCTACAGCACTGGCTCCCAAGGAGGTGGACAAGAGACTACCCCGTGAGTATTTGCACCATAACTATAGTAAAAGTACTACAAATTGCAGTTCAAATGAAATTTAATTTAATTTTTTCTTATTGGAAACTGTTGCAGCTTAACTGCAATCACTCAGCTTGTTCACCATGGAATGATTTTTGTGCCCATTGGCTATACCTTTGGTGCTGGCATGTTTGAGTTGGAGAAGGTGAAGGGTGGAAGCCCTTATGGTGCAGGAACTTTCGCTGGGGATGGCTCGAGACAGCCATCAGAGCTAGAGCTAGAGCAGGCTTTCCACCAGGGGAAGTACTTCGCTGGCATTGCAAAGAAGCTCAAAGGAACTGCTTAATTTTTCACTTACCAAACTAGTATTCACCTTCATAAACATGTTTTTTTCTTTCCTTTTTTCCTGTTCAAGATCTTTGGTCTCCATAGAATAATATATGCCTCGTCGGGATGGACTTCTTGTCACCAGTTTACAGTGTTTCCTCAAGACTCTAGCTTCTTATCAATGATAGTTTTATTTATGACTCAATAGTCATTGATGACTCAATAGTCATTGTCTCATAGATTTCAACTTTTGCCATTCGCCATATTGACAACGGGACAATTCCTATCACAAAGCTATAAATCTGGTGCAATCAACTGGAAAATTGTTCTGTACTTGAAACTTTAGAATCAAAGTCCAAATGCCTTGTTGTGCTTTGTAGTGCAAAGTGCCTTAAAAGATTCAGAATTCACTTGGATTCATCGGCATTAGTGATCCTACATTGGCCCATAGCAAAGTTTCAAACGACAGGAAAATCACACTAGAGTTTCAGGCTTGTCACCTACAGAACATGGACCACAACTTTATCCATCCTCGCACCAAATGCTTCCCTTTCCTCTTACCATAACCCATTCGAGTATCTGGTCTTGTTTCAATCACAGCCGAGTAGCTGGTCCAGCCAGTCTTCCGGTGTTTAACTTGTGAAAAGTCCAGAGAGATCCTCTGGGCCCAATTTCCTTGATGATTGGTCCCTGTGGTAGAGCGATCTTCTGGTTCAAGCTGCTTGAAAGTTTCAGCCCAGAGTATCAATCAAAAGGCCTAATTCCATAAGAATTGAGCCCGTTTTAAGCTGCTTGAAAGTTGGAACAGAACCTGCCAGAGCCACAATAACGTGCATCTTTACTATCAAAAAATGAAGTTGAAGATGAAAAAGAATCATATGAAACGAAATGATGCCCCTTTTTGCACAAGAAACTTTCATCCCACTCCTAAACGAAAGCTGCCATGAAAAAGAAGCCATAGAGTGAAGAGACACCATGATGATTGACTGGTCAGTTTCTATTTTTGGGCAAGAATGATGGATCATGAGGCCATTTTTATAAGATGGAATATCAGTCGGTGCCCATTTTCAGTTTCTTTTTCTCTTGCAAACAATCAACACTGAGATAGACAATTCAATCATGGAATCTTTTCTCATACATACATAAGTGATATGTGTGAACTCATAAGCGCAGAATTAGCGATCTTAGATCAAAATTTCATGACAGAACAATTTGGGGTCGAAATTCTTATAAAATAGAAAGCAACTCCTTGAAACAGGAACATCTTCGAGAGGTCAAGGAGCTTGACAAAACAAGAGAAGAAAAAAATTGGCGACAAAAGCCTTTTCTTTTTCCGCATCAACATCCGAAAACTGTAAGAATCTTTAATGGTGTAAGTCACAATACTTCCTTGAAAGGTTATTATAAGCCATATGGGTTGATTTGTAAATGGCATTCAAGATTAGATTCAAAGCAGCAAAAAGAAATAACCCCTTTTCAAGCTAAAAAGAACTTGTAGTAGAAGACAACCATGGTTTGAGTTTTCCTTTTGATTAGCCAAAACAAGGAAAAGGGAAATAGATCATAATAAACTGCTGGCAGTCATATACTTTATTAACATGCATCAACAATGATGCCTAGATGCTTTTCCTTTTAGTATTCCAATTTATGTTTCTGTCTGTAGTTTTTGTTAGTTGTAACCATAGGGCAGAAACAAGTTATATATTACAAGTATTGAATTCCATGGAGTGGCCGAGAGAGTTCTGATCCGGATGCTTTAAGTTATGGTATAATACCCATCAGCCGATCAATTCAAAAAGTCACCAAAAGTTAATAAAAAGAAAGCAGGCGTCAGCACCACATACCAATCAACAAAATTTATAACAATTAAAGTTTACTTTTTTTCATGATTAGTCACTTGTCATAGGCGACTCTTCAATATTAAGCTTCCTTGAGAGTTTTGGGTACTTGATTAAACCCTTTACTTGGTTCTTTCTATTTTTTCATTGATTAACTTTTTTGGATCGATCGACACCTACAAGAGTTGATCGTCAGGATAAGATTATTTATAAGACTGTCAAATACAGAAAAGGGTCAAGTTCTAATCAAAAAGAGAATTGCAAGGTAAAAAAAAAGGTTATATAAAATGATAATCCTATAAGAGATATCTTAATATTAGCTTGGTATAGCTTAGCATTTGTGCCCTTATCTCAGCCTTTTTATACAACTCATACCATATTATTCGTATTTGAATATGACCATACGTTGGTATTTCTTTCTGAAAAGAATTCTATTGTTGATATTCTATGAGAATACTATTATTTTTGCACCTTATGGGTTTAACCTTACCTTGAACCTTAAGCCTTAAGTATTACGATATTACATCTCTCTTTGACATTGCTTAACATTTGGGATCTACTTGAACACAACAATTTGAGAAATAATGACTTCAAAAGGCTGGTTAATGGATTCTCAAATGATATGTCATGTCTGTGTGAATTGTGAAGTACTAAATTAAGGGCAAAGAAGATCAAGAGAAGTTCACGAACATGAAACTTTTATAAGATTGCTCTTAAGAAATGAGATTGTTTATTTAATTTAGTTAATTCCTCTTGAATTTTTTTGATCTTATCTCTATTAAATTTACTTTATACTTAGTTTAATCTGCCCATATACATGACAAAACAAATGTAGATTTCTTATTATAATTTCAATTTTGGGTTAAAACTTTTAAATGAATTTCGCATTATACAAATCATATATAAAAGCTTACCATCTAAAGTTATTATTATAGTTTAATTCAATTGATTCATGCAATTTCTTTAAAAATGTGAATTATAATATTTTTTTAAATTCAAATATCAGTACTTACTTTTTTTTCCTTTAATATCCCTAACTTGTTGCTTCCTTTATACTATATATATATATATATATGTATGTATATATATTGTCTTAAAGACAATTATGGTTTACTTTATTGCTTTATGCAATTGCTACTATTCATTTAGGATAAAGTTGCAGAAAATTCCACGTTACAACCGAAGAAAAGTTATGCTAATCAACAGTACCGGAGCTTGCACGTAACGATTAGAATGAGATAATTATGTGTTAAACGAGTGTTGGCAGCGATCAAGAATCCTTACAAGGATCCTAGGTTATTAAAAGGTTGTCTATTTAAAGAAAAAAAAACCAAAAGTCATATATAAATTTCGAGTTGGATAATGAAAAGAGTGAATGTTTGTTAACTTTTTTTTTAGCTTAAAATTATTTGAGTTTGAATTTAAACAATATAAATATCACAAATTTTTTTAAACACTCATTGCTTTATGGAGTAAATCAATTTTGGCTATTCTTCAATAGCTATTACGTACGAAAACATGATCCATGCCACCAAGAAGATAAAATCTTGAACACTCAAAGCAGCCACGCGCACACTCAAGCACTAATGTAGAGAATTGAAGAGAGATTTCTCAAATTTCTTCTTTCCTGTCTTTTTCTCTCAATTAAACTATTGAAGAAACCCTAAAGCAGGAACAGTAGGCCGCCCTCTGACTTCCACCAGCAGCTAGCAAGCACATTCCAAAAATATTTTTAAAATATGAAAAAGTTGAAACCGCAATCAAATGAGCTCCACTCACTCCCATAGCTAGTCTTGAACAACAAGAAATATTTCAAATACAATAATCTCTTTATTTATTTCTCTTTTTTTCTCTTGGGCCGGGTGGCTGCCCTGTGCACATACTGATCAACGGGAACATGAGTTAAATTCATGTCAATTGTCGCTGAATTTAGCACTTGTTCCTGTTGCCAATCACCTACTTGACCTACTTGGATTATATTGAAAGAAAAAAACCTATGGTTATCTTCTTTTTTTTTTAATCCTTCAAGGGTTAGGTTCCTAATCATTTGCAGCTCCATATCATTGATCATTCTGCTTGTAGCTGGCCAAGCAGTCCAGCACATTGTGCATATTTGTCTATCTTTGGAGCGTCACTTCCTTTTTCTTTTCCCTTTTTCTTTGTTTTCTTTAGCTTTTTATCAAGACGGGTACAGCAAAGCAATGCAGCTAACCTTGTAATAAGGTTTCCATTATCTTTTCTTTTTGCCACTTTCTGAATATTGAAGTTATGGCTGGAGCTGGAAATTAATCTACTACAGTATAGTTGTTGTACAACACCCTCTAACTTTATGAATTAATTGTCTTCTCTCTACCTGAGAGTTCCACCAAACGTTGGCGTCCAAAAATCTGCAGTGGTCTCATTGGCAACTGGGAATGTGCTCGAGATTGGCACCAAACAAAGCCCCCGGCTTTTTAGATCTTGATTTGGCCCTTCTGGGTCTATCAACTTATCGGTACTCTGCAAGAAAAAAGTATGAAATTGCTCAAAATATAATAAGACAATTTCTGCATTATTACTAGCAGACTGAAAAATATAACCAGTTATCATCAAAGTCTTCTTTTCATTTTTTATACCTGTTGTTGTTGTATGGAAGCTGCTGCTTGTTTCATATATGGAGTACTTAAAACCTGAAATTACGTAAAAATAACATTTTTTTCAGTCCATATTGAGAATTCTCTGTATAGCATCTTTGTCTTCATGTATTAAAGAATATGTTAGGGTTATATAAGAAAATAAAAAAGAATAAAAAGAAGAAGAGAGTGGAACATACATTGACTTGATCATGGAGGAACTTGATGTATTCAATAGCTTCATGGAGAACAGATGCTGTATCAGTCTGAAAAAAGGTAAGGTACATATTAACTCAGAGACAAAGATAAAAGTAAAGCTTTCAGTTATACAGTCTGTGAAGTATCAAAAGGAAAAAAAAAAGTAGAAAAATCCAAAACTTCACCTTTCCGAAAGGTGAAACTAATTGCTGAAGAGCAGTGATTCGGTCCCCTAGCTTCTCTTTCCGAACCTGGTAAAAATTGCTATTAGTTATTATCTAAGTTTCTGAATAAACAATCACTGGGTTGGAAGGAAAAGCTCGAAGATTCCACCATTAAAGAAACTTGGTCAAATTTGTATAGTAGTACCTTAAAAGTCGGTAATGGAGTTGGAGTTTCAATTCTTGGCCTCTTGAATTGAGCTTCACTACTTCCTTTCTTCATCAGTGACCCCGAGTTTCGAACTTCTTCGTTATTAGTCTACAGTATATACCGATCCATAACATAAAATAAATATATCAAAATTGTCACAGAAACCCTAGCCCTGGATCCAAGGCATGAACATGAAGAAAGTGAAGAAGTACTTTATTTATTTACCTTTGTCTTGAGGCCGGGGCAATTAAGTTTCTCTTCAAATGTTTGTACAAGAAACTGTGATTGCGACGAGGGTAAAAATCCGGCTTTAACGTCGTTTATGCCAGTGGCAGAGGCGTTCCAAAAGGGTGTGTTGTTGGAGAAGTGTAAGCTACTGGGCTGCTGCTTTGGCAACGATGGCCTCGTGAAAGGAGCTAGTTTAGGCCAAGAAGGTGATAATTCATTGGCGTTTGCCCCATAAGTGGCTGTGGAAGACATATAGTTGATTGACCGGTTGGTGAAAAGTGATTGTTGCTGAGGTTGAGGATCAGATTCAAACAAACCCTGTAACAGTGTCGATGGGTACCCATAGGATGCTGAACCCATTGGAAACCCAGCTGATATGCCTTGGCAGGTTGGTGTACTGTTACCGGCGCTGGCTACAGAATTCAGTCTCTGTGGCTCCAATGAAAAATCTTGACTGATAGGCTTGAAGGTAGTGATGGAAGAATTTTCACTGGGGCTTGTGTAGCTCTTTGGACTCCATTCCTTTTGGATTTGAGAAGAATCGATGCCTGTTTCTTGTCGACAACTCAACCCTGAATTCATATCTTCTTGAAGAATTGAGTTATAACTCTCAGTTCTCCCATTACTCCGAGCACTACAAACAAGGATGATGCTAAGTTCATGGAGAGAATTTTAATCTAATTATTGAACATTTAATTGACTGATCATATTGACTTCCTTTTCCAAGGAAAACCAAAAAGTCTTAATATATTCTTCTTTCTAACTTGTGGTTGAAGCTTTGAACTTTGAACTTCAACCATAAAATTCCTTATTTAATTATACTAAAGAAAACGAATACTAAAAGTCTAAAACGCAGCTAGCTAGAGTATACACTAATTATACCAGTTATCATTATTATTACACATCAAACTTACAGCAAAGATTGGTTCCAATCCGATGTTGTCGATGATGAAAGGCCATGACCCATCATTTGCAAGGTAGAATCAATCAAAATACTGGTGCCACCACTGTCTGAATCTGCTTGCCGAGGCTTTTGATGAGCACCTTGGAAAACTATAGAGCTATCAGAAACCGAATTGTCAGACTCCTCACAAGACGACCTTGCCTTGATATCCAACATGTCAGTACCCCATCCGAAGCTCCCCATGTCAGCAATCCTCGTAGAACACGGCGAAGAACACCCTGTAAACATGGTTTTCGGCGAATTCCACCATGTCCCTCCACAAATCCCTGCATGAAATTCTTCTGCCATAGCCAAAAATTTGAAGTCCTTTTGTTTCTTGTCTTGCTGAGGCTCTCTTTCTCCCTTGAGAGCTAAACCTTATTTATATATGAAACGGTTCGAGAGTACGGATTTGTATAAGCGAAATTACCAGAATTTGGTTGACATTTCAAAGGATGATTGGACAAATGAGAGAAAGCATTTTGAATCGAATTTTTTTTAATTAATTAAAAAAGAAATTTAACTTTGTTCTCTATTCCTACTTTCCGAATAAAAAAAATGCAATACTTTTGTTTCACTTGTTTGATAATTATTTTAAAAATAATTCCCTGTTCCTTACAAATAAAGCGATATGGGTATACAATCATGATATGGTGGTGTTTGATCTGACTGCCACGTCAGTTTTTGGACTCAAATTCTTGTCTAATCGGACGGCTGATATTTTGTTGAATATAATCAATAGTGCAAAAAAAAAAAACATAAACATAAAGCTTCGGACAAACCTGAAATTTATGGACCATTGGGACTTGACGGTCCCAAAAAAATGTGTGACTGTTTCAGCGAGCAGTAGGCATATTTTTGAGGTGGCCAGAGCGCGTTGTGGTGGCGCGTAACAATCACTCTCATCAATTTGGAAAAATAGTCTAACAAAAAATTATTGACCTAACTATAGTCAGTGCAACAATAAAGGAAACCAGGGAAAAACACCCCACTGATAATAATTTAATTTGCTACAGAACTTTTTGTTCTTTTAATTTCCTTTTTGATGAAATTTTGTTTGTACCAAAACCTTTAAATGATTTTCATGCTTTCAAGTATGATTAAGGTTTAAATGTTTGATTTAAATTCAAAATTAAAATTATTTGAGCGGCAAGAGATTAGAATTTAATTCTTGATCATTTAGATGTAAATTCATTTGTTATTCTGCATATGCAAATGACTGGGAAATGAATTTGGGCAAAGATTTTCGAGCAAACAGTATGAAATATGTCATTAGTAGAACTGTACTCTCTAATAATGGTTATTAGAATTTAATTCTTGATAATTTTATGTATTAAAAAAGTTTAATTCATTATTCTTATAGCAATTTTCATGCACGTATTTCAGTCTTCCAGGGCAATATTGTAGTTGTGTCTTGTATCATTGAATATGTAGAATAACAAATGAATTCACATCTCGAAGTTTATAAGATGGAAGTTAAATCAATTTGAAAATAAAACATTGAAAATCCTTAAGTAGAAAATGGAAAGTTATTGATTGCTTGATAACTTGAAATAGTAAATAGGAGAGGAGAATATAGGAATTGTCAACATTTTATTTTTTTTCTTTTGTACACGAAATTATTTATTACACCTTTGAGGTTGAGTTTCACGCCTAAACGAATAAAATTCAATAAATGCATATGACCAAACCATCTATCTAATTAGATAAATATAGCATAAAATTAAATCATATCCATAGATGATAAGATTTGAACATGAAATTCTATGATTCTAAAACTTCTTTCTTATCACCGAGTCAAAATCTTAAGAGTAATTTTCACATTAAAGAGATTATGGATTGTGATTATGTTTTATTGATACTTTTGTTTTAGCTTTTTTAATAAAAAAAAAGAAGTAAAAAAATAAAAAATACTCTAAAACAATGAACAACAATCAAGCAAAACTTAAATAAACGATCTGAAAGGAAAGAAAAATCAAAACCATTGCCAATGGGGTCAACAATTAGTCCCCAAAAAAAGAAATTTGATATATGTGATTTAATATTAGTTAATTAAACTCTTATAAACAATTTGACATGGACCAATTAATTTAATTTCTTGATTATGGTAGCAGCAAAATCAATTGAAGAAATAGTTGACCTTAGAAGAATTAAAAGTTAATTAAGTTAGGTGTGAGCCAGGAAACCTAACCGTCTCAAAAAATGAAAGGACAGAGGCTTTTTTGTTTAAATTTCAAGTTTCAACACTGCTAATAACTTAGTTGACATTGATACTTGATCAAGTCAAAATCAGTGAATCTATATCTTTCAAACAAATAATTTTGGTCAATTTTGATACACGTGGGATTATAATATATATTTATATATCTTATTAAATTTCGTAAAAAACTTATATATGAAATATAGATTGATCTTATAATATTCTAGGATGGTAGTGGTAGATATAATCATGATATGGACTGCATGCCGCCTAATATTGACTTGTAATTTTGGTCTAATGCTACACAGGTACACTTTTCCTTTTAGGCATTCGGAAATACAAATTTAAATTATGAAATCAAGGCTAATTAAGGTAAGATCTCCCATTTGATTAATCATTTTAATTTAACTTTGGATTTTTGCCTTTAATAATCTACTATACATATGAAGCTTAATTTTATAACTATGGTTTTTATATATATAATTAATTGAGAATAAGAATCAAGATTGTTTGAACTTGAATTTAGAAAATGAAATTGTTTAGGTTCGAATCCAAGTCTTGCATGCCACTAATAACATATTAAAATTGAATTCAAGATGTGAATTCATTTGTTAATATTAGCTAACAAGTGATTAAAGAAGAGTGAGTCATTTGCACCTAAAATGCAAGATTTGTTATTCTACATATTAAAATGATACAAGAAACATTCCCTTAGACTTGGAAATGCTAATTTTATAACCAAATTAAATTGGAAATAGTGAGTCATTTGCACCTACAATGCAACCAGTGGATTCATGCTTATTGAAATTTAAGCAAAAAAGGAAAACTATGCTTGCCACGAAATGTGATGAGCAAAAAATTTCACAAACATAAGATTTATGTATATATATGCACACACACTTACTTGATAAATTACTCATCCATGGTGACCAAGTAATTTATAGATTTCCATTCTTCAGTTTATTTTTTATTACTATTATTCATGAACTATACGACCATATAATAAAAGGATTTATATACGATACACTGATAATGTATAGTTTCTATATATTGTTAATGCACAAGAGGTTGACACCTTATCAATACGCTATTGTGAACAAATTGAAAAAAAATTTTGTATTTATTTTTAAGGACTTGATATTTTTTTAGTTTGCATATTGATAAGGTATTAACTTCTGGTGCATTGACAGTGTATAAAAACTATATACTGTCAATTTATTATATATAAATCCATAATAATATTAATAATCATAGAATGGCTTAAACTTAATTACTATTAGATCATAAGAAAAATAAAGCATATATTAATAAGAAGAATCGAAAAATAATGTATTAATTAAGATTAAGAGAATGAGAGATGCTTAGCAGCGCTTAATTAACTAAAATAGCTAAAAAGAAAGCAATCAAACACTAATTAAATACCATAAAAAAAAAAAAAAAAGCATCTTTTTTCTTTTAACCAACCTATTTACTTTACAAACCGCCAATCAATTCTGAGGGAGAGGTTTGACGTCATGCTTATGTCATATAATATGACTAAAGCCGACGAGAAGAAGAAGAAGTGAGTCAACTAGGGCCTACGGAACACGCGCGCGTGCGAGATGAGACACGTGGACAGTGTTTGGCGACGCACAGAGTCAAAGTACGAGTGACAGATTCTTACCCCCAATGATTTGAGAGAGTACATTTAATTAATCATTAAATGTATTCTCAACATTTTATATAAAATAAATATAAATTTTCAACTTTTATTTTATACAAATTAATATATAAATTTTTATTTTACTATAAATAAATTTTTAATATTTTAAAATAATATAATTAAATTTAAGTATGTTAAATATCATTAATTTTATTTTGGGTTACAAACGTGACATGTTCCGTTGTAATCCACAAAATTATCCACGTAAGCTATCATTTAGTATGTTCAAACAAAAGTAAGATTTAATATATTTGAATTTAATTGTATGATTTTGAAATATTAGAGATTTATCTACAGTAAAATAAAAATTTATAAACTGATTTACATGTCATAAAATGTTCATTATTATATCCATTTGGTTCAAAAAGTTGAAAATATATTTAACTATTAAGCTCATTACGTTACAATATAGAGAATCAATACTACTACTACTACAAGGATCTGTCCATGGGTCGAGTGATCTGTTGAAACCCGAAAATAAGCTCTATTTTTTACTGGGCTTGGACAAAAATATAGGTCCAATGAATGAGCTTGGTAAAAAAAAAGAGGCCCGATAACTATTTGGGGTGAGCTCAGGCTTTACCCATGGAGGCTTAGGCCCAACCCGGTGTAGCCTAAACATAATTAAAGTATTAAATTTTTATATATTTGACTAAATATAATGTAATATGTATTTAAAGTATTGTTTATTAATAAACACCATATATATATCTATATAATATGAAAATTGGCATGTAAAGTTTGACAAATCAAATTAAACTTTAAAAGAATAAAATGATTAAAAAAAGAATTAAAATGCAAATAAGAAAAAACCGAGCCGGGTCAAGGCTTGTGCAAAAATACGTAAAATGGACTTTACCGAAAATTCAAGCTCGAATGATTAGGCCGAGCTGAGCTCGGATTTGTATGGAGTCCATTAATATATAGCTTAGGCCCGGCCCAAACCCGTCTCAACCCATGAACACCTCTACTACTACATATACAATTATTTTTTTTTTGCCGTAAAAATATTTCAGTATCAAGAATATACATAATTTTAAAAAATAAATTTAACTTCTTAATTAATTAGGGAGTATGTATATTTATTATTAAAAATAAACATTTTAATATATTGCTATAAATATTAGAGCTTAGCCTTTTCTTTTTGGACTGGCCTTAATATCAAATATACCTTTAATTTTTTTGCACAAAATAGATATAAACGCTTAGCATTTTATTGTATGTAAATTAGTTCATAAATTTTATTTTTTGTAAATAAAATAAGTAAAAACTTGAATTGATATTTATGAAATCCATTTTATGAGATAAAATCATAAAATTTTCAAATTAAAACGGACAATATTTCACAATTTGGATTTTTCACATCATATACCAAAGACAAAAGGCCGTCAGCCGAGTTGTTCTGTCCGTATTAAAAGTGAGAAACAAAGTTAAAGGTCGATGGGTCTCTATATTTGGGCAGGAATAAAAATCCTCTGGAAAGAACTGAGATAAGCTAGAATGAGCTCTTCTTTACTAACTCAGGTTAAGACAGCATGGTCACTTTCCGTTGATGCAAAAGGATAGTAGCTAGGTCATTTTCATATGCCCATCCCCTTGGATTTCTCGCTTGTCTTCTTCTCATCGTGGAATGTTCTCCCTTCACAAAGTGACCTGCCTAATTGCTAATCTTCTGCCTTATAACTCCTATAATAAACTTTATATAAATATAATTAAATATAAATTTAAATCGGAGTTGTTCAAGGTTGTCACTTGTCATTAGAATTAGTTCATTTAAAATTAACTTAATTAGTATGATAAATCATCCACTAATATTTTCTTAAAAATAATTAAGCACACTTAGACGAGAATCACGTTTGCGTGACAAACATCTTTGTTAAAAAATAAGACCCACTCGAATTTACAAAAAAACTTTTTCTTAGCTCAATAATTTCATCTTGATACAAGTAATTATACGAATACAAATTTCTTCAATTAATAGATACATAGAAATATAAGATAGTGATGTAATACTGAGGGAAGCATGAAGTATAAAAGACGATGAAAAAAAAAGGAGGAATACAAAGATCTTATGGTTGAGAAGAGAGGATTAATAGTGACCTTGCTAAGGTTACCCCAATCGATCATGTTGGCAAGGAGAGTCGGCCGAAAAACACGTGCCAAAGAGACCACAAGATGAGGCCATGGGTTGACCAACAAGATTAAGGATTTGAGAGTTCAAAGTCAATATGTCTTTTGATTCCAACGTGTGTGGTGTCTTTGCTTCTTTGGTCAACCCCAAAGTCGGTGAAACACGCACCATAGCAACAACAGCCGCCCTTCACTCTTGCTTCTTCTCTCTTCTTTTTCACATAAAGAAAACCAAGCGTCCCTTAAGTTAATTACAATAATATATAGATTATTAAACTCTCAAATTGTGCTAAACATGATGTTCGTGGGGTTAGTAAATTAGCAAATTATTAAAGCGTGAACTCGGTTGATGAAAGGAAAACAAATACGATGATAACAATTGTGATAATCTTTTTGGTTTCCTAGTGATGAAGTAAATCAACAAACGGTTTAGTGACAAGCTTGATTTATTAAATTCAAGTGTGGCTATGGCATGCTTGAGGATAAAATGATTAAAGATAAAATCAACAAGCTCTAAGAAATTCCCCTTTAATCTTACCGTCCTATCTCAGACTTCTTTTCATTTAGGAATAGGGTTAAGTCATTATTAATCTCTTGGGTTACTGTTCAATTCCTTGTTATTCTCACCTACTTCTCTCTCTATTTTTTTTTTATTTTGCTTTCTAGAATAACACTACGACCAAGTCATGTAATTCTTCTCTTTCAATTAGGTGCGTCTTCCCTCCATGGCCATCACTGTCTAGATTGACTTGTATCGTCTCATGGGTTTGATTTTTGTTCGTTGAAATGCATTTTTGCACCAAAGAGAAAACGCCTCCTAAACTCCAACGCCACGGCAGGTCACTAATCTTTTTTATTTGTGTGGACTTTATGAAATGCCACCAAAACTAGTCTTCCATTTGGTGGGGTTGACACGGATGGTTGACCCATGTATTCTGAAACATTCTTTTAGTCATTTGGGATCCCCAGATTTAATATTCTTAAGATTGATTTCAGAACACTGATTGTCGTTCCTTGTCAGCTTATGCTCACACATGTCCTTGATTAATTGATTGTGTGTATATTTATATATTTACATTGGTCTACACGTGTTGCAGGAGTACATCAAAATTTTGTTTGTGTTGTCTTCGTCAGTGCACGTGGCAGGACTTTCTTTTTCTTTTATTCATTTTCAGAGATTGATGTTCATTAAATTTTGCAAAGTGTTCTTGCGGATGTAGTTCTTTTCATTTTCTACTGATTTTTAAGCTTCTTTCTGAAGTCTAAAGTCTGAAGTCTGAATTACTGTTATACACTCACAATTTGATATATTGATTGAATGTTATTGAATTTAACTTGAAATCACACTCTTAAATCACTAATTCCCTTAAAATAGAGAATTGTCTCGTGAATAAACCATCTTCTGTCAATATTTTCACATTAGACCATACATCCCATCATGGGTTTATTTTGTTCACACACCTCTAAGCTTATGAAACTGGCAAGAAAAGCCCCACAGCTTGACATCATCATTACACTTTAGAGAAAGAATTGGGAGATGGGTCAATTTCATTCTAATTGATCAAAGGAATTTCAAAAGCGATGGACTGATCAGGTTGAGGAGTTGTTCAAGGTAATATTGTTTTAAGTTTCATGATGGTAAAATGGAGTTGAGGGAAGTGTTGGACCTACTCATTTTCTTATCCTTCTTCTTGTCATAATTGCTAGGCAAAGAATTCTCTTTCCCTGCTTAGTTTTTTGTCCACACGCCTCTATTTTTTTAAAAAAACATAAGGTATTTTTATACTACATTAGAGATGGGATTAATTTTTGCTCGTAATTTGTGATTGGTGCTGATCCAAAAATATTTAATATGGTAAGTATTTGAATACGAAACTTCTCATTATAAATCATTTTCACTCAAAATCTTAACCAAACTTTATACCACTAAATTAACTTTTTGGGTTCCACACGCCTCTTTTGTCTCCTCATTTGTCTCATCTCAAATTGCTTCTTCACATTTTTATTTCTTGCCTCCTGAAAATACCAAAGTCAGTCAGATCTTCAAGCTTCTAGCCAAAACAAAATCTGGTATTTGAGCAACCAAAGCCAAAGGTTCTGGTTCAATAGCCTTGGTTTTGTATGTGATTAAGCTGTGCAGCTGATTCCTCCAGAGAAGTTGACATGATCAAGCAACTTGCCCTATGTGAAAATGGAAACAAATACGAGATGATGATCAAGAAGAATCATATCGAAAAGCCTTTTGTATTATGCGAGATTAATTAGAGACAATTAAGAAAGGGAAGCAAGATTAGACAATTTGTCAGATACATTTTTACCAGCTTAAGTCAAACAATACCTGACATAACTGCTTATCCTCTCAAGGGTCAATACAGCTTTCCTCCAAGAACAACATTCCAAATGACCCACAAAGGAAGTTAAACTGCTCCCTGTGTCATTTGGTAAAGGATTCTTTATTTTGATATATGATCTTGACCTTTATTGCAAGATAACAAGATCATTAAAAACTATTGCAAATGCAAACAAAAACACAATAATCAAGTAGAAATTTTGGCAAAAGTAGCTATGATAAACATTTAGAAATCCCAAACTTCTGATGTCCTTTGATGCATGTATCAACATAAGTCAAATAATATTCTAATAACTTGTAAGATTCAATCTACATATACAAACTATAAAATTCAGTTCAGTTTGCCTAAGCCAAAACTAAAGATAAACAATCACTATCTTTCATGACATAAGGATCTCGACCACGCTTTAATTTCTTTTTATAGACAGTCGATCAAGGATTAAAGAATGAAGAAAACTATATATTAATCCATTGAGAAAAATATTTTTTGTATGAAAACGCGTATATAAACAAGAGTTGGTTAATTGCTTTCCTGTTTCTCAGCGTTTTTCAATCCTTTTTTTCTGCTTATCCCTCTGAAAACAGACAAGTTTGGGTGAACTGCTGATATAATGTGAGATTTGGTCAAATGATTTAGCCTTGTTTAGTGATGGCAGCGAAAACTTGAGTTTTCCTCCTTAAACAATTTCACTGGGGATACAGTACATTGTAATCATTGACGTATATCTAGTTAGGCCTTTTCTTGATTTCTTTGAACCGTGTGTTTGATATGATGTAATATGAACCTAATCTTTGTAAGTACTCAAGCAGAGATGTAAACTTAGACTGACAGTTTGTCAATGGACATTGTAAGTTTAGTCTTCATGCTTTAGATTTTATTCCTTTGCAAAGATTTTGTGGAGTTTTCGCTACATTTGCTATTGGTCACTCTCAGAGAAGAGAATAGGGGCATTTGGTGAGAGAGTGACTGACTAATATTTGACTATTATAGCAGCAAAGTACAAATGACTGGCATGCGTAAATGAGTATTGCTAGGCATGTTTCTGGGCAATTTCTCGTGTCAAGCTGAATCTCTAAAAGTCAATGGACGGTTGAAGTTGCGACTCCACTGAGAATGGGCCTTGGAAGAGTTTTCGACCCTTTCCATTGGTAAAAAGTTTAAAAACAAATGGGCCTTGCATTAACTTGCAGGAAGGCTTTTGCGTGTATAAATGTAAGACTAGCATACAAACGTGGACTAATTGGCATATTGCGTATATTTTTGCTTTCGACTGACACTCTGGCTGCATTATTTGCCCAACAGAACCATTAGAAAACCATACGCGTCCACATTTACTCTTATTAAGCACATGGTGGGACTTGCCAGCTGCGATCCATAACCATTTTTGCAAGATCAGAAACCTTTTAAAGTAAAATGTTAGGATTCTGTTCCTATTATGTGATTTTGACATTCTCAATTCAGCAAGTAGACTGAGACTCAAGGGCAATGAAACCAATGGCTTATTTTTGTTGCTTGTATGTACATTAATGTTGGTTTTTTCATGTGGTAAGAGTTATCAAAGTCCAATTTCACCTTTCTTCTCACATATGCTGAAACTTGCAAGTAACATATATTCTGTTTCTTGAGAATCATGTAATGGTATGATGCTAATTATGATGGTCGCCATGATTTTTTTTCCATCACAAGGCTTGGCAGCTCATTCTAGCTACGCATACAACGATTACAGCTCTTGCGAGCATGATTTAGCTCCTTGTTATGGTGCTTATGATCCTGATATTGGTCGGTTCACTCAACAGTTGCATACTCAGTCTTCATACACTTGCAGTGAACATAACTATGTTGAGTATGGCCTAGACCCTTACGGTGAGGATTATAGTACTGTTAAGACTCGGTTAATTATTGTTTCATGAGAAATATTGCTGGTTGAATTAATTCTTTCTTTCCATTTAGCAATAAATGGTCCCTGTGAATAAAGCTGCAATGAAGTTTGCAGCAGTATTTGAAGTACAGCTTCAAGTTTCAAGCAATCTGCTAGATGTAAAATCTGTAACACCGCAGATGCAATTCAAAGAAATTGGTTTACTATGTTCTGCGCTTGCCTGAAACTCTCTAGATAAGAGATAAAACTGTAGTTGTGCATCAGCTTGAGGATTTAACAGGCGGTCGACAAACATCATTGTTATGGAGCAAAATAATTGATAATAGTACAAGCAGCTACTTAAATTTGATGGCTAGTGCTTGAGATTGATTCAATAGTTACCAACATCATATTCTATCAGTGCCTAAACAGTCAACAAGTAATATCAGTTTCATCTCTAATACCGATTGTGTACGAACTCTTCAGTTTAATGTAAAAACTCTGATACGAGAAAGGAATAATGTAAGATTTTGATGTTCGAAGTTTAAATTTACAAAATCATCCTATATCATTGAAGCTAATGCTCAAACTCATTTTGCACCGTTATTTGTTTCTTCTTATCAGATTGAAATCAAAATGCATGCACAAAAAATGCAGCATAAAATAATTTTTACAGGTGAATTGTTAAGTTGTTAACATCACTTTAAATAAAGAAAACAATGCCGGGAACAAACAAAAGAAAGATGGGAAAGAGTGAAGAGGATGGGGTCAGGTCAAAAAAAAGCACCGCAAATTCCTAGCAATGCGTTTACAATGATATCATTAGAGGAGCAGCAAAAGTCATAAAGAGAAGGAAAGTGCCAAAGTGTTTCTTGTTTATTCCAATGATAAAAATTATTTAAATCATTTTGTTTATTAATGTGGCAACCGATTGAGTACCTTAATTCAAACCCTTTTTAACTTGTTTTTAACCTGTTGCTTGTCAATACTCTCGAGTATTAAAATAAAAGTAAGAAACTCGAATAATCAAATTAAACTCAAATATCTCACAATACAACTTAATTAGATAATAGTTACCAAATTCATACTACTAAAAGAAACAAAAATTGGCCAATAAG
The DNA here is from genome assembly GCA_031772115.1 of Heritiera littoralis. Lineage (NCBI taxonomy): Eukaryota > Viridiplantae > Streptophyta > Magnoliopsida > Malvales > Malvaceae > Heritiera > Heritiera littoralis. The sequence continues at coordinate 355,122 of JAPDPK010000026.1, read as the reverse complement.
GCTTTGGCTTAGTGGCAAGAAAAAAGTTATGAGACTTTGAAATGTGAATTTGAGTTAGTCTAGTTATTTACTAGTTTGTTTAGTTTGTTATAATTATTTACTAGTTTACCTAGTTTGACTAATGTGATTTTCATAGTTATCTGTATATGGAATGTAATATGCTGATTGTGATTGTAACTTCTAATGAAAATGTATTACTAAAAAAAACAAAAACTGAATAAAAAAGCAGAAAAATAGCTAGGAAAGCTGTCGGTCTCAAAGCTCGTAATTGTCACGCTGGGGCATGCAGCTGCTGCCTCTTATCATTGTTGGCAGTCCTTCTGCCGAGTGAAACTGTTGTTTATAGTTATCAGATTCCTTTCACAAACCTTCTGCCAAATTTAGATTTCTCAAATCACCCTCCGAATATGTTCATTCGACAATCACAATAGCAAAGTATAAGAGATCGAGAAAGGGTAGTAAGGTCAATATGAATTAAAAATTGCCAGCCTAGAAACTTGGCAGTCCTTTCTGGCCCCCAGTTTTCCATATTCTATCATGGAAAGGACCCAGTATTGTAGTACCCCAAGAAACACAGGCTTAGTTTTAGAGTTCAAAACCCTGAAAAAAACCTCAGCGTCCCAAGTTTCTTTCTTTCAAAATCCCCCAAACAATGTCTCTATCTGTGAAAACTCTGACACCATTATCTTTCTTCACTTTCTATCTTCTTCTTCCTTTCACAGCATGCTTCTCCATACAAGATCTCCTCCAGCGTCAGGGCCTGCCTGCTGGTCTCTTCCCAGACAATGTAAAATCCTACAAACTTGACCCTGTTGGTCACCTGGAAGTGCACCTGGAAAGCTCTTGCATGGCCAAGTTTGATGGGAGAGTGCACTTTGACCGTGTGCTGAGAGCTAACCTTAGCTATGGTGGGCTTGCGGGGCTTGAAGGGCTCTCTCAGGAAGAGCTGTTTTTATGGTTGCCTGTTAAAGGTATCATAGTGAGTGATCCTTCTTCTGGGCTTATATTGTTTGATATTGGTGTTGCTTATAAGCAACTCTCTCTTTCTCTCTTTGAAGACCCTCCCGTTTGCAAGCCTCTAGGTAATCTTCTTCTCTAGCTAATCCTTTCTGATCCTTATTAGTTTTGTTAGTGTTTTTTCGTGATTGATTTGGAGCATGAATTTGTTTATAATCATTGGTTTCTTTTATTCTGCTTATTCCCTCTGTTTTTTGTCGCAGAGAAACTCTGAGAAAAACTTTTAATAATCCCTTTCTTAAAAAAAAATATCTCATGGTCAGGGAAAAGTAGTTAAACTAATTAGTCTAGATCTTTAAAACTATTCTGTTTTCTCAGGGTTGTGTTCTTTATTATGTTTGTCAGAATCTTGTGGAATTAAAAATGTTCTTAAACCATCTAAAACTTTGGCTATTGAATGCAGAACTTCTGGCAGAGAAGGATGGAACGAAGAAGAAGGGATTTCAAGTTCAGAGATGAAAATTCCATTGCTTCATTATATTCAAGAGAGATTTTGTTTTCTTTCTTTATTTTCCTTTCTTTGGTGCTTCTCTTTTTCATTCCATAAACAAGATATGGAAGAGTTTGTAGATGGTATTTGTAGGGATGTAAAAATGGAAAATGGGAGATAAGATTTCACAGTCAAGTGACCAAACTGTTGGGAGCTCATAAAACTGTTAATGAAAAAAGATCTTGAACGACTGTCTCTTTCACTTGTCTTCTCAGTTAGGATTTTCTTCTCATCTCAATCACCGCATTAAATTGCAATTCTCATGCCAATTTTACATATTCCCAAGTGTGTGTTAGTACCACTTCATATCCAAAAATGGAAAATTCTCCTTCTGCTCAGCTTGCTGTGGGATTTGGCAGTGATCTTCATCACAAGTAAAATGCAAAAGAATTTGCAACTTGTTTTTCTTATGAATCTGTTAATTGAAGATAGTGCTTGAAAATCAGATAAAGTATGGTTAACATCATAATTATGTGAGCCCCATAGTTTGCAGATAAATTTTCAATTTGCAGGCTTTCAGAGTGGTAGGACACTACCAAATTATTGTATTAAAAGTTTAAAACATTAAGAATTTGAAGTAATCATGTATATTAATGTACTCTACCATGGTCTGAGGTTGTGTAGTTCTAAAATTTCTATCAAACTCTTGCCTAACTATGATTGCTCATTATTTCAAAATGTAAACAGTCAAATAATAATATTCAGCATCAAGTTCAATTGAATGTCTGTCAGCAACAAGGGAAATAAATTTCTAAAATACTCCTGCAACATTCTTTTTTCTTTGTTCTTCTCAACATCAAGGCTTAAAATTAATCAAGGTTTTCTCTCAACCATGATAATCTATAATTTGGAAATTGTCCTCCCAAATTCATAAATCAGAGAGACTCATCAATAGCACATTCAGAAGTCTCTCATTCTTCTGATGATCTCTAGCAGCAAATCCTGGATCTGTTCAACCATGAGAGTAACCCCATAAGTTCCCTGAAATCATAATAAATGTTACATTACTTTTAGCAGGACAACTATTAGAAATAGTTTTGTACATGCTAAATTTACCCGTACACAGAATGAAAAAAGCATTGCTCCTTTAAAGGAACATTGGTTTCACTGAGCTCAAAGCCATGACAATTCATGGCCTCTATCAATTTAGTGAAGCATCCCCTTTTCTTCTCAAGGATAAGCTTTGTTAAAAGCTTGTTCCTACCAATGTCGATCACCTGAACCTCTTCCTATAGACATCACAATGGAATATGATAGAGTTATACTGATGAGTTAAGATCATATTGGAGATAAAAGCAATTATAATGAAACTATGACTCATGAAAAAAAGGGTGAACAAAACAACCTTTATCCCACATTTCTTCGCATCTTCCACAGCATCAACTTCCATTCTCATTGGCTTTCTTCCTTCTTCAGATGATAGTTCCATTTCGAGTAGCTGTTCACCGAGAACCTGTGAAGTCTTCTGCGGCTCTTGTATGTAAGTAATTGCATCCTCAATTATTGTGGCTTTGTTCATCTACAATGAGGAACAAGAGGGAAACATTACTAGCAGATACGACAAAACATTGTGAAGTTAGCAAATTGGAATTTGAAATACGAAGATATAAGAATATTGTAGGGTTTTGGGTAGCTGCATTTGTGATTATTGGGACAACTGAACGCAGAGTCAGGAGCCTATCTCTGAGTTTCTGCCTCCTCCGTCTCTCGGCACGGAGGTTCTTTGCTTTGAGTTCTTTGTTCCCATCCGCTTCAAGCCTTCTCCGCCCCATTCTTCCTCTACTAGGGCCTCAATCAGTGATGCATACTTTGTTAGAACAAATTCGTCCACAGAGCCCATTAACACAATAACAAAGAGGAGAAAAAACTAACCTTTTGGTGAGTAAGCTATAACCCACCAAATCACATCATTTAGCCACTGCCATGGAGAGGAAATCACGTCGGTGCTCCGCCGGAGGTCCGCCGATGGTGATTGGGTCTGCCATGTGACTTGTACCAAGAAGGAAATGAAGATGATGGTGAGGGAAAATGAAGAAACGAGAGAGAAAGGAGAGACTACCCATGTTCACATTTTTTGTCAAAATGGCAATAGTGTCAATGGGCCACACTATTATCTATATATATATGCCATGGGCAGGGACCTCCTATATCATAAATCATGTATTATATCCGTCCCATTAAGGATATAATACATTTATAATAGAGATATATTATTTATATTTATGGTCACACTTTCTACAAAATATACTACTAAATTAAGTTATATGATATTAATTATACTTAATTAGCCCACATTAATGAGATAATTCAACATTCTCCCACTTGGACAATTAAGTTAATTAACAAAGTATATCATATAATCTCAGTATGTAATCGTAAGCCCTCTAAATACATTGTACCGAAAGGGTACAAATGTGTAGACTCATACATACTTTAACAACAACAAGCCTTTTATAAGCTTCAAAATGCATCATACCGACAGGGTACAAATGCGTAAACTTATAAAGACTGCAACAAAAATAGTAGTATTAGTGTGAAATGGAAATGATATGAAAACAGAAACAATATCCATTTCCATTAGGTCCATGCATCTAAACCGAATGATACCTTGCTTCAACGGAAGCATATGAGACTAATACCGAATGTCTCATCCAACAGAATGCCATATTCATCAAAATGCGCGCAAACAAAATATGCATATATGGCAAGTGGGGAATCCATTAATACAGTTATAACTGATTTCATTACATAGAGCTCCCACTAACTTAATACGGCAAATGGCTCCATATGCCTCATACAAGTGCTATGTCGTCAAAACACTTAAGCAACCAAACTTTCAGTTAGCCAGAATGAGCTCTTTCACTATGTGCTCTACCATCCAATCAAGCAATGGATTCCATTATTTTCTCTCTAACAAAACCAAATGATGATATTTAAATAATTAAAGTGAGGAACTCCTAGTATTTTGAGAGAGAAAATACTTGCTGCAACATTACCACAATACATCTCCAGGACTTCGAAATGGCAATCACAGAAAACCAACCCTGAGATGAAATTCTGCAGCCTAAATGACCCATCATGTAGCTTTACAACATGCTACATATTTAGCCTCCACAATCAAGGATGCTGTAAGTGTTTGCTTTAAACTTTCCAAAATACAGCTCTTTTATATCCACAAATATATAACCAAAATAATTTTCAATATCTGGAGAGCTTGCAAAATTAACATCAGAATATCTGACCAAACTCAAAATGTCAGATTTATCAATATCCAAATACTCTCTTTATAGCTTCCAGTTCTCTATTACAGGATCGCTCAAGTATATCCGAAATACACCTATAACATACACAATGTCCAAATGTGTATAAGCTTGAGCATACAGTAATTATCCACAATAAGGCATACACAACACTCGATATGAGCTCTTTCATTTTTATCTTGAGGACTTTGAGATTTTCACAATATGTCACCTTTTACTAGATGACGTCTCATTAGGAGAACAACATACAATAAACCTACTCAACACTTAATATAAGTTCCATGAGATCAATAATGTATGCCTATTGATATGTCACGAAGAATCTCAATCCTTAAAATGAAATAGAGCCTCACTTAGATTCTTCATCCTGAAGTGACATGACGACATGGAATGTCTCATACAATAGGTCAGTGCTATAGGTTGCTATTTGATATCATCAATTTAGAGCATAATAAGCACATAACTCCTACTGACCTCGCAATGGATCCAATTATCAAACGATAATGTTCTCCTCAAAATGACAATCTCATTAAACTTTATATGTTACAATCTGGATGCCTTTTAATGTTCATAAATGAACTCCTTGAGTTCGCAAACTGTATGTTCCACCGTAGGAACTACAAACTTTTAGGTTGCGTTATTTAGACATTTTACTGTCCAAGATGTAACTCCTAATCAAAATGAGCTATTAATCGTCATCATAATTCAAAAAGAATCTTAGGCAGAAACAAGAAAGAAGGTTTTCACATAACAAATTTCTTCTTATTGTTTAAAGCCTTGGCCAAATCTGGCTTTAAATCATCTACCTAATCTTTTGAGTCTCCATTTTGTCTACAATGATGTGACAACTGAAATAGATCCCATGCATCCTTATACAACATAGATGCTTACTCATCCTGCGTGACTAATATCTAACTCTGAGAGTTCGAATTAGTATAGTCTCCCGACAAATATCAGAAATAGAAGACATATGAATTTCATATTCATGTTCTTCTGTAAAGTCAGGTGCAGGTTCAAAATATGGTATGGGGATCAATCGTTGATTCTTTTGGTTGTGGCTTTTCATCATTAAAAGATGATACATTTATGGGAATGGCACAACAAAATGTATTTTAATAATGACTCTGTGGAATTCACAACTCCCACTCTTCAAGTCATCCACTAAATAGATGCATTGTCAAACTTAATGATTCTAGTGTCACATAACGAGAAATGAAATCTAAAATCTTTCTAGCCGATATAAAAGCCAATAGAATTGCCGCTGATAGTTTTCTCGTCAAGTTTTCTTGACTGTGGGTTATAGCTCTTTTGCCTTACCTTATAACCCTAAACACAGGAAGCGGCATAAAATTGGCTTAATGACTGACTACAACTTGGGATGCATTTAGGAACTGGTCTTGCTTGGAGATCAACCTTGCATTTGAATTGCAGTTTCTATAATTTCACTCCATCTAAATTCCGGATATTTGAAGTGATTCAACAGAAATCGTACCACATCAAAATGTACGAATGATTATTACTACAATCTCATCCTTGTCGGTATTCCAAGCATGCATACTAGGTGTCAATACATAATCCTACAGTGCACTTAACTCAAAAACTAGTATAGGATTTCGCCTGGTTTCATTATACCGAACATAATATTCATCACTACTGTCTGATCATTGCCTTAAGCAACGCTGTGGAATTAATCAGAATGCTTAAGGCCTCTACAAGATCAGATCTTTCACTCTATATGACTTAAATCAAAATGGTCTTTAGTGAAGGTGATGAAACACTTATATCCACTGAATACAGTATGTGAAAATGATCTACAAATGTCGGTATACATAAATTCCTAATTATTTCAATATCTGTTAATCATGTCCTTAATATTAGCAGCAAGATCTCCCTTAATACAATCTCTTCATGTGCCTCGAAATGTCCCTAACCCATGCCACAACTTAATAAATTTCTTATCTATCCTATCATAATCAAAATTTACAGTCACATCATTCACTAGTGAAGAAAATTTGTTCAATATGTTCAATATTGGGGTACGAATCTACTGTATACAATCAATCATGCAGAATGCCAGAATCAATGCATATGTTGTTACTAAGCTAAATACTTTTCTGTTATCAAAATGAAAAGTATAAACTGACAGTAGTTCTAAAATTGTCTTCAAAAGTAACAACGATCTGGTTATGTTTTCAATATGGATTTTAACTCTATAGCCCCAATTCACAACAATTTTCCCTTATTCTATCTCCGGTTGCTTATGGCTTTATCAATAATAGCACCGGTATCGAAACACCAACAGTTACAGTGCATATCTTCTAGATTGGATTCAAAATAAAGGCTAACGGAATGCCTTTTTCACATCCCAATCTAGAGGACTCTTGTAATCTACCATCTTGTGCCCAGGATTATTATAAAAGTGGCACACTTTGATATTTAGAAGTGTTGGTGGAACCAGAATGGGAAATAGACTTGGCAAATTTCTTCTTCTAAAATGATCTTTTATTGAGACCTTTTAATAATATTCCTTTTGGCAGTAATATTGGCATATGTCATCATTATGGCTGAATGAGATCCGTTAATTCAAAAGATCTCCCACTCTTGAATGACAATATCAATTTTGATATTAAAATGCCATACTTTCTTCTGCATTAAATGAGATCTGTAAAACTGGAAGATCTCCAATTCTCCATCCCAGAAGGAAGTAGTATTGAATCTGCCATATATGGAATCAAAATCCTATAGCAACCTTTATCCATCTTATGTGAACTATTTTCTAATGGCATCCACAAATACTTCTTGGTTATTCCTAATCGGAACACTTCCTCTGATGTACTCTTTCATGTTGTACCTTATATAATAAAAGAATTTCTACTTGAGTGTCCCTGAAATTTCAAATATTGTCCTCAAAGAGCTCACATTATTGGGTATAGAAGATAGATCGACTCTCGAGACTACTTCCTAGTTCAATATGTCTCTAACCGTAGAGAATAATTCATACTATCTATTTAATTTGATCCTGCTAGGAATTCGATATGCGATAGTTGCACAATATGAAGGCTAGTGGAATGACTCGATAAATTCCACAATACACTACTAAGAATAAGACAAAACTAGTTGAATACAACCTGAATGATCGCCCACCGACAAGGTAGGAAGATCGTGTCATATCCCAACCAAAATCTTCTCAATCCCAAGCATCTCTAAAAACAACTAGCAATCTGACAGGGAGAGACTAGCCACTTCTAGAGATCTTAGTAAATTATGTAACTGCAACTATAACTATCACTATGCATTGCCTTATTATTATATCCTTAAAATTATCAGAATAAATCGTCAGAAAAATCTTCATGACTATTCCTGCGACAGGCAAGTACTAGTCAATCCAATTAATGATTTAGAATTTTAAGAATATTCACAAAATTTATTAACTAGAATTAACTACACCCAAAATATGCAATTCCTGAAACATATGTAGTAATTTCAGGCCCAACAGTAATTAATTAAAAATAATTTCATAGAAATGTAAATATTCAAATAATAAGGCAATATTAATTTTAGAGAGTTTATTTGTTTAAATAAATTATTAACGAATGGGTAAACCATAATCCAAAATGGCTCAACAAAATACCCAAATAATTTATTTGAACTTATTTAATTAGGCCAAATATTAGTAATTTATGGGCATGAGTATATAAATTTTAAAATTTAAGTGAATTATGAATTAAATGAGTAATTAAATTTCTAGAAATTACTCCAAAATTAATTCCTCCAAAAATTCACTTATATCACATTAATTTTAGGCTTAATAACTAATTATGACTATTAAATAAAATTTGGCTTTATGGCCAAAATTGTCTAAAATTAATTATCCAAATGGCTCATAATTAATTAATCAAAATGGCCAATTAAACCATAATCCAAAATGACCTATTAATTAATTGTGCAAAATTGCCACTAATTAATTCAAATTTAATAGTCAAATAAAATTAATTAATCAATATGGCCCCTAAATTAATTAGGCAAAATGGCCTCAAAATTAATTAATTTTAATTGCCCAAAATTAAATTAATGCTAAATGGCCAACTAGTAAAATTAAATAAATAAATGCCCATAATAAAACAAAATTAAATTTGGCCTAAAGTTAATTAAATATTAAAACTTACTTAATTAAAACATGTGGCCTAACTAAAATAAAATAAAATGGCCTTATTAATTCCATAAATGGTGGCCCAAACAATTCAACAAAATTTGGCCCAAAAAAATAATCAAGAAAAAGAGCCCAAGTTAAAAAAAAATACTGCAGTAGGGAGGGGCCCAAAACTCATGGCCTAATCGATTAAAAGGAAAATTTTTTTTTAATTAATTGGCAAAGGTGGGCTCGTGTGATAGGCATTGGCTCCAACGGGAGCCCTTCTGAAGCCATCGAGCGCGTGCAACGCATGCACCAGTCATCTTCTTGCCTAAACCGGGCGAAATATGCAGAAAAATGGGTAATTTTACCCGACCCGGCATTTTCCCTTCCTACATAGCCTCCTTTCACTACATTTTCATGGCATTTTCAATAAAACATCATCCTCTACAAATATATTGCATTATTTCAGCTCGAAAATGCATAGATCTTTTGGGTATCAATTAAATCCGAAAATACCCAAAAAATAAAAAAAATCCATAAATCTCATTTTTCTTCAAAAATGGCTAATGGTTTTATTGTGGACGTGCTCTGATGCCAATTGTTGGAACAAATTCGTCCACAAAGCCCATTAGCACAATAACAAAGAGGAGAAAAAACTAACCTTTTGGTGGGTAAGCTATAACCCACCAAATCACATCATTTAGCCACTGCCATGGAGAGGAAATCACGCCGGTGCTCCACCGGAGGTCTGCCGGTGGTGATTGGGTCTGCCATGTGACCTGTACCAAGAAGGAAATGAAGATGATGGTGAGGGAAAATGAAGAAACGGGAGAGAAAGGAGAGACTGCCCCATGTTCACATTTTTTGTCAAAATGGCAATAGTGTCAATGGGCCACACTATTATATATATATATATATATATATGCCATGGGCAGGGACCTCCTATATCATAAATCATGTATTATATTCGTCCCATTAAGGATATAATACATTTATAATAGAGATATATTATTTATATTTATGGTCACACTTTATACAAAATATACTACTAAATTAAGTTATATGATATTAATTATACTTAATTAGTACACATTAATGAGATAATTCAACATACTCCAGTCATGTCAGAGCCAACAAATTCCATATCCATGGAGTCTTGCTGGTGCTCTTTTGACTATGATACATTGAAAACTGCAGGGGCAGAGAAAGCACTAGCAAAACTACAACTGAACATTGGGGAGGAGAACTGTTGCATATACATGATTCTCACAACTCACAAGGTCACAAGAACATCGTTTCAAACAGAGAGAATCTTGGCGGTTATGTTTTGCTTGCTGGAGGCACCATGGAATTAATAAATCTCTAAAACTTTACCATGATTTTCATGAACCCTACCCTTTTATTTGGATAAATTTGCAAACCCAAAATTTTTAAGAGATCGGTAATTATGAGTTTGCCTCAATCTTGGTCAGTATTACTTTTTAGTTTTCATGTCTTGGACAGTTAACAGTTAGAATTTTTGAGTGGAAAGTACAAAATCTATGACGCTTTGCTAGGGCAGGTACGAATTGGCTTCCAGTTTGAAGTACAAACTGTTGTGGTCTAAAGATAAAGATGCGCAATGTTATGCCAAAGTTGTTTACTTGCTAGAAGTGGTTATTGGGCTGGGTTGACCCGACCCAATTCGGAATCGGGGCAAGTTGATTCGGCCCAATAACCGAACCGGTTCCTATTTTTTAGGTCCGATCCTGATTCCGAACTGGTCCGATTCAATTAAAAAATAAAAAAAGAAAAGAAACCTTCACACTTCATAGCAGCCTGCAAAAGCAGGCTATTGGTGACGCCTTGATTGGCAACAGCCATTTAGGCCGTTGCCCATCCATCCATCATCGGTCACCCTTCTTTTATTTTAATTTTTTAAAATTTCATTTTTTACTTTATAAATAGCCATTCTTCCTTTTATTTTTCTTTACATTTTATTTCATATTTTCTCTTAAATCTACACTCATCCATTTTCATTCTCTTAATACTCACTCACATACTCTCTCAATATTCACTTAAACTCTTTCAAATTCACTTAAATTCCCTTATTCCAAAATTATAATATCATCATTTTCCTCTCTAAATTTTGTTTTTCTTTTTATTTTTATAATTTTACAAATTTTACTTTTAATTTTCAAGTTCCAATTTCCAAGTTCCAATATATTATATATATATATATATATATATATCCTACATCTATTTTTTTTTAATTTTAACATATATTTATTTTCAAAAAAATATAAAAATATCAAATTTCTTTCGTCGTTCATGCTCTGTTTCTCGACCTTTTGGTTCTACTGAAATCCCTAATTTGGGTAACGAATCATTTAATGAAATCGAACCTGATATTCATCCGGAGGAGGAGCAGCTTCCTTTGGCACCATTAATTGGTCGTGGTCGTGGAGGAGGTCGTGCTCAAACACAATCATCAGCTGCCACCACTGCTGCTACATCATCAAGACCGAAGTTTAGCCGAAAAAGAACAAGCAGGGTATGGTAGTATTTCGACATGATAGTAAAAGAAGGTAAGGCGGACAAATATTGTGCTATCTGTAAATTGTGTAAAGGCGTTTACTCTTATAACTCCGCTGGAGGTGGTGGCAGTACAAGTACATATAAAAGACATTTAATTACTGCACATAAAATTAATCCCGATGCCGAATAAAATGAAAATTTTGAAGGCAAACAAACTTAAATTAATACACATGATGGTGGAAAAAATTTTCATTTTGATAATGTTCAAGCTAGACGTGGTTTAGTTAGATTTGTAGTTAGAACTGAACAATCATTCACAATTTGTGAAAAAGTAGGATATTTAGAATTTGTTTGTAAATATTTGCAACCCGCGTATAAATCTGTTTCTAGACATACATTAAAAAAAGATTGCATGGATATGTTTAAAGAATATAGACAAGCTTTAATTGATAAACTTAGTAATATTTCATCTAGAGTTAGTTTAACTAGTGATATATGGACTAGTACTAATGGTATAAGTTATCTTGTTTAGTTTAACTAGTGATATATGGACTAGTACTAATGGTATAAGTTATCTTGTTATAACTTGTCATTTGATAGATGAAGATTGGTGTATGCAAAAACGAATTTTATCTTTAGATGTAATAGAAGAAGCACATAATTCATATACTATTCATAAATATATTACTAAAGTTTGTAAATTATATGGACTCGAAAATAATAAGTTGTTATTATTACTTTAATAATGCTTTGAGTAATACTGCAGCTATTCCTCCGTTAATTAAAAATTTAATTCCAGTTATGCAAGGTATATTTTTTCATGCAAGATGTGCATGTCATATTATAAATTTATGTGTTCAAAGTAGTTTTAGTTCTACTGGTACTGATAGTGGCATAGGTCCAATTGATAAAATTAAAATTTTAACAAAATGGATTCACACGCCAAATAATAAACATGAATGGAAGTAAATTTGTATAGCAAATAATATACCTGTTAAAGCGTTTCCACTTTCTGTGGAAACAAGACGGAATTCACTTCATCATTTGCTTTCTTCTGTTTTACCTTATAAAGAAATTATTACTCCTTTTTATAACAATTATACAAGTAGCACACATTTAGCACTTTTTGAAGAAGATTGGACTTTTATTGAATGTTGTGTTGATTTATTATCCATTTTTAAATATGCAACCGAAAGATTTTCAACTCAGTTTTATCCAACTACACCTTATTTTGTTCCTATTATCTACACAATGTTTGATAAATTTGTAAAATTTAGGGATCATGAAACTTTAAGTTCCTTTGTATATGATATGGGGGAAAAATTTTAAAAATATTGGGAAATAATTCCTCTTATTTATTGTATTGCAACTTTACTAGATCCTAGTCAAAGTGATGTAAATATAGAGATTTTTTTATTGTTATAAAGAATTTCTTGGTCTTAATTCTATTGAGGATCAAAAGCCCTCAATTAACAATCTTTTTCGAGAATTGTTTAATGTTTATGAAGCAGAAAGGGAGGAGTTCAACTTCAATTGAGGAGAAGAAGATTCGTACGAAGAAATCGAAAGTAGCAATAAAAAAGGAAAATGAATTTTGAACGCAATTAAGGAAGCAACAAAGAAGAGAATAAAGCTAAAAGGAAAAGCCAGCGGATCTGGATTATCAACAACTTGATGAAGTTCTAGCTTCAATGAGATATGATTTTTCTTAAGTTAGGATTTTTCTGTATATGAAAACTTTGATTTTCTCCAATGGTGGAAAGAAAACCAAAAACAATTTTCAATTTTAGCTTCAATGGCCTGTGATGTTTTTACGATGCAAGTTTCTTCTGTTGCTTCAAAATCCGCATTCTCGACATGTGAAAGAATTATTGGAGACCATCGAATCACTCTTAATCCGGATTCATTGTGCATGTTAACATGCCTTAAAGATTGGTTTGATGCGGAATCGCGCAATGTCGAACTTGGAATGACCAATGAATTTGTTGATAATAATTCAGAGGAGGAAGAAATTTTCAAGGCAATCCGTATAAATTATGAAGAATAGATAATCATTTTTTTTGTAAATTGTATGTAAAATTGTAAATAAGTTTAGTCATAGTAAATATTTTTATGGACTACGGTCCCATGGTTTTTATCCTTCTAACTTTTGAAAGCGTTTTTCAGGTAAAAAATCTTTAGTCTCCTACTCTCTCATTTTACTCCTTTGTTATTATTATTATTATTATTATTATTATTATATTATTATTATTATTATTATTATTATTATTATTACATACCAAATTAATTAATGTTATACTTATCTATGTTTAAAATAAATAAATATTTAAAATACAAAATGAATGAATATTTTAAAAACATATTAAAAAAATGAATAAATAAATAAATGAATAAATATTAAATAAATGATATTTCAAATATAATAAATTATTTTAAATGCAAAATGATATTGATACACTTACTTATCATTTTAAATGCAAAATGAAGATAATAAATGAATATAAATAATGATATGCAAAATGTTATTGCAAAATTAATATAATAATAATATTCATAATATCATTATTTATATTTTGAATTAAATACCACTTTATCATAATAACTTTATTATAATATTATATAAATAATATAACTTTATTTTATTATAACAATAATTTTATTAGATAATTTTATAGTAATTTATTTTTATATTATTGTTACATTAATTAAATAAATTATAATAACTTTCTAATAAATTATTGTTAAATTAAACTATTAATATTATTTATTATAAAAATATATTAATATATAATTATTTTTATTAAAATAAATTAATATAAATTTAAAAAAATAAAAATTTTAAATTTATCCAATCAAAAAAAATTTTAAATTTAAAAAAACTCTAGTTTTGAAATGAACCGGTCCTGCAAACCGAGCCGGTTCACAGCTAGATATAATGCTAACAGGCCCGACTCGAACTGGTTCGTATACCGGTTTAGATCGATTTATGTAATTAGTGGGCCAAAATTGGTAAAAATCGATCCGAAACCAGATCGATCTTGCCTACTAGCAGCTCTACTACTTGCTTTAAGTAGCTTATGTGCAATGCTAGTTTTCATTTTTAAATACCCTTTTTGCCATCATAAAAGGTAAAAACCAACAGTAAGCCTATGTTTGGATTGAGGGTGGGGAAGAAAAAAAAAAGGAAAGTAAAACAAAGGAACGTTGTAAATCTTTCCCTTGTTTGGGAAAATTTTTTAGTTTGGGAAAGGAAAGAGAGGGAGAGTGAGCACCCCTTGCTTTCCCTTGACTTACTCAGTTTTTTTTAAAACCTCAATTTGAGGTAAACGAGAAGGAAATGAAACTTGAAAAAAATTCTAACATGTAGAATGCCAAATTTAACCTTATAATATTATAAAATTTAAAACAAAAGAGGTTATAATTGAAAAAAAAACATTATAATTAATCATTTTTTTTCCTTTCCATTGTTTAACCAAATAAAAATTGTTAGGATTACTTTTTTTCCTTTATTAATTTTAGCTATCCAAACAAAAAATACATATACTTTTTCCATTCCTCTCTTTTCATCCGGTTCCATTTCTTTCCTTTCCTTTACCGAAAACTTCTGACCCCTTGAACCCACTCAATCTAGAGACCTACAGGCAGGTTACACTGCAGCTCTCTAAACCCCTAAAAATGTCATATCTTGCTCGCGTCGTACGCCGCACCTTCTCCACAACCCCGGCCCCGCAGCCCGAGTCCGTTCGAAAATTCGCTGAGGATCTCTATAAAGAACGTAACCTCAAGCGTCTAGTCCAAAAATTCAAAAAATCTTGTGAAAACGGCCGCTTCCGCAGCCGAAACGGCATCTATGAAGACACTGTTCGCCGCCTCGCTTCAGCTGGACGCTTCCAATGGATTGAGGAAATCCTCGAGGATCAAAAGAAATACAAGGACATTTCCAAAGAAGGCTTTGCTGCTAGATTAATCCGCTTGTATGGAAAGTCAGGCATGTTTGAGCACGCTTACAAGGTGTTTGATGAAATGCCGAATAGAGGGTTATTATCTTTCAATGCCCTTATGGGAGCTTGCGTGAATGCCAAGAAGTTTGATAAAGTTAATGGGTTTTTCAAGGAGCTGCCGGAAAAGTTGTCAATTAAGCCAGATTTGGTTTCACATAATACGGTTATTAAGGCTTTATGTGAGATGGGTTCTTTAGATTCTGCTAGTTCGGTGCTTGATGAGATGGAGAAGGGTGTGCAGCCGGATTTGATTACTTTTAACACGCTTTTAGATGCGTTTTATAAGAAGGGAAGATTTTTTGATGGAGAGAAGATTTGGGATAAAATGGTTGAGAAAAATGTGGAGCCTGATATTAGGAGTTATAATGCTAGGTTGCTTGGAATGGTAACAGTGAAGAGAATGGAAGAAGCGGTTAACTTTGTTGAAGAAATGAGGAGTAAAGGTGTTAAACCTGATGTGTTTACCTTCAATCATCTGATTAGAGGGTTTGTGAATGACGGGAAATTAGAGGAAGTTAAAGAGTGGTATAGTCAAATGGAGAAAAATGATTGTGTAGCAGATAAGCTGACTTTTACATTGCTAGTTCCATTCCTTTGCGAGAAGGGTGATTTGAGGTTTGCCATTGAGGTGTGCAAGGAGATTTTTGGTAGGAAGAAATTGGTTGGTGCTGCATTGTTGCAGCGTGTGGTGGATGAATTGGTCAAAGCTTCCATGATTGAAGATGCAAAGGAGCTTGTGGAGCTTGGGAAGACCAATACTTTCTATCGTTATAAGCTGAATATGCCTGCCGAGTAATGCCAAGGTTCTACCAATGCTCCTTTTTTCATTTTAGATCCTTTAGGTATTGAATCTGAATGAGCATCTAAAAGCGAGGAGTTTTGTTTTGGATAACTTTTGTTGGTTTAGTGAGAACTACTTCAATATTAGTGGTGGAGATAATATTGCAGTTGTTTTTCTTATTACTGATTAAATTTTCTATCAGCACTTTATGCTTTCTCTTGTATCATCCGTGTGTTATCTCTGGTTTTTGTTTCTATCCTTGAAGTTACATCATGAATTCAATTTTGAAACTGAAACTATGATGATCAACTTTGTTATGCACTTTGTATTTTTGGTGCCCAGCAGTACGTCGCAGACCTTTTAAGCCGGCATGACTTTTACTTATTCTTGAACCAATTTTAACACTCACTGCTGCATTTGAAAGATCGATCATGCATCATTGCCATAGATAGGATATTGAAATTGGTGTTTTGATATAACTCTGTTCATCATTATGTAATGTACTAATCATCTAAGCAGTCAAAATGCGGGAGAGGAAATGGGAAAATTCAACTGGTTATAGGTCCAACCAAACTCAGGAAGCACTGAAAGATGTCTAATGAAAGTGTGAAAGCTTCTTCATCATTCAGCAATCACAAACGCCAAAAAAGAAAACTGATTATAGCCATTGCTTAATAAATCGTTCTTTCATTTGGGCAAGTAATTAGCTGGATGATTGAAGAAGCTAATCAGCTCGTGAAATCAAGCTGAAATTGCCTTTCATTTAAGTAAAACCGAGAGATAGTTATATATTGCATGACCTGAAGATTACAGGTTCAACTCACGGAAACAATCTTTCTATTAATACAATCTTTCTATTAATACAGAGAGAAAACTATGTACATGTGATTATTTTTAGAGCATTGAATCTAATATCTCTTAAAAAAAAAAACTATATGCATATGCTTGTACCGATTTATGATATTTTTAATCCAAGTTGGGCTAAGTATTCAACCGGTTTAAAAAAATAATCAGCTGAAAACCCGATGGATAATAATGGATGTGGTCATGCGCGTGAGACAAAGAGCTTCAAGTTGAAACTTGAAGTTGGATTTGATGATGCAAAACGAACCGAAGCCTTCTAAGTGTTCAGCCCAAAGTGTTATGGATTTTCAACTCTGCACTGGTCAATCCACAAATGTTAGTAGCCCACTGCCATTATCCTCGCCTTCTCTCTTATTTATGTGGTTGAGGGTTAATGCATGTATTCAATTTCAAACTCATACAGCGTGCGCCGTGTGGTTAAATGTTTTCAAAAACTTCAACCCATTACGCCCATATTTGCCTTTGTAATATAAGTAAATGTAACGTCTGACTTTTAATTACAAGCTAATTCTTATAGTTAGTTGTCATACTTATATTTGACAGTTCATGAAGTGATCCTCGAGCCTTAAGATTTGCTGGTAAATGGCACCAATATGCATATGAGAAAGAGCTAGACCTATTGGTTTTAGACACAGCACAGTGATATATAAAAAGAAAAAAGAAATACAAACATAACATGAGTTAAATTTTAATAGAAATTTTAATAAAAAATTTATATGAATTTAATACAGTAATGTTCATATTTTTTTTGACAAAAACATATTTCAACACAATACCAACATGAAAAATCCACACAAATTATCAAATTTATGGGCAACAACGGAAGCACACATAATCGACAACATTTACTCCTTGAACACATGTTTTTGAACTGCCTGTTTGAATCTTTCTTTCCCACATCATTTCAGACAAAAAAAATCTGCAGAAACACAGAGCCTGAATCGCATACAATCATTCAAAGCAGCGAGTAAGGAAGAGAAAATTAGTTATTGTCCAAGCACCAATCAGATGCAGGATGTAGGCTTCATAAATGCCTTTCCATGTAAATTGATTGACAGTTTCCAAAACATCGGTAGAAATGCCTAACCAAATAATGACTAATCAATTACAGAGTAACGTAGACCAGTGCTGAGAGTACGAAATACAGCAGCATTAACTCCAGATGATTCCCTTCAAACAACGCAAGAGAAACATAACATGTGTGGTGTGGCGCTTGGAACATTTATATAAGCTCATGAATAACGTTCTGCAACAACCATATTTGCCTGACGTAGTCTTATCTGACCTATCAAAAGAATCTCATCACATTTTCGGTGGGATGAGAACTCGAGGCAAAAAGCATAAGTGCAGTCGGCTGGTCATTTTCATTAATTTTAATTTCATTTTGTGTTATTAATGATTTTTTATTACATTTTATTTCATAATTATTGTTATATTTACATTTAAACAAATATTTCAACACTAATTTTAATTTCATTGCTATGATATATAATCTTATCGTTATAGTAATTAATCTTGCTTATATTGTTGTTTTTAATATCATCGGAATCAATCTTATCATTGGAATCATATCTTACTTATACTGTTATTTTTAATCTCACTAAAATCAATTTTATTACTGGAATTATATCTTACTTATACTGCTGTTTTCAATCTCATTAAAATCAATCCCACCACCTATCTGAGCTAATCTTAGTAGTTTTCAACATGCAACAAAGGCTAATGAAGAAGTGACGATAGGTAAATATGATGCCTAAAGAAATGGCCTTTCAACACTTGCCAAAGTTTGTAAAATCAGCAGTCGCATTGCTGGCCTACCTTGATTAATTGCGTCTAAAACGTTTGCAATCTGATATGATATATGTAAACAAAAATCTTATAGGAATACGCAAGCGCAAAAAATTAAAAAAAAAAAGTGAATTAATTCAGCCATGGAATCTATAGAAATTATAAACTGTTTGATAAATTAACTCAGGGAATACTTGAGTTTCCTCATGGAAAACTTGATTTTAGTTCTTGCAATGAACTGTTAGTATGGAAATAGTTAATTTATAATCCCTGACAACTTGAATTGCTAACAAGTTCTCAATGTTTTCAATATGAATACGATAAAAAGTACGTCATATTTCAGAAAAGAGTTTTCATGGAGTCTTCACGGGTACACTTTCATTGAGGAGTGACTTCGCGTACTCTTCCAAGCTTGGAAGGCGCTGGCTTTCGTCATAACTGTACATCAATGGAACCATTCTTGCAATATTTAGAGAAGCCTTGCCGAAAGACAAAGAAAATGGATTTCCAAAGAGGCATTCGTGGTTGAGGCATTTCCAAGCTTTCGAAATCATATGGATTACCTGTTGCCTAACACTTTCAACGCCAATGCCTTGGTGTTCTTTCATGTAGCAATCAACATAAGACCCGTCGTACCCTTGTTGATTCTCATCCTACACTTAATAATAGTAAATATAAGCCAATTTATAATTAATTATAATTGCATGTGAAATATTCTAAATCTAATTCAACTTTAACACTATGTTTGGATAAACATTAGTAAAGGAAAGGAATGGAAAGGAAAGGAATGTAAACGAGAGGAAAGGAAAGGGTACATGTACCTTTTGTTTGGATAGTTAAAATTAATAAAAGAAAGGAAAGGAAAGTAATCCTAACAATTCTTGTTTGGTTAAACAATGGAAAGGAAAGGAAATGATTTATTGTAATGCTTTTTTTCCAATTATAACCTTTTTTGTTTTAAATTTTATAAGATAATAAGCTTAAATTTGATATTCTATATGTTAAAATTTTTTTCAAGTTTCCTTTCCTTCCCCTTTACCCCAAATTGGGGTTTTAAAAAAACGGAGTAACTCAAGAGAAAGCAAAGGGTGCTCACTCCCTCTCTCTTTCCTTTCCCTAGCTAAAAAATCTTCCCAAACAAAGGAAAGGTTTACAACCTTCCTTTGTTTTACTTTCCTTTCCTTTCCTTTCCCTTTCCCACCCTCAATCCAAACATAGGCTAATTCAATTTATGCGTGCAATCACTTCAAATTATAGTTTTCAATAAATTTAAATTTTAAAATTTAAATTCAAATTCAAATTCAAATTACAATTTTTTTACCCAAAGATACCAGAAGTCAAAAAATTAGTTACCTCGGCACTTCCCAAATCATCCCAGAGGCGAAGGATTGTTGCAGTGGCTGAGATGATGCCAGGACTGTTGTCAATTATTTCCACATTCTGATTAGTTAAGCCATGGCCGAGGAGAAAGAAAATGTGAACTAGCACTATATGGACTCCTGAACTAAGAATCGCATTTTCCAAGTACTCCTTAGCCTTTGGCAACTTCCCAGAGCCAAACCACCGTGCTTCCACCAAGAAGGCTCCGCACAAAGTGGCCCACTGCAATGAAAAAGCCACCACTTTATCACTAAAGGTCCCGAAAGTGATTAGTGACAAATAAATAAAAAGGGTCGTTTGCACGTAACACAGGATTTAGAGTCGATCGTACATAAGTTTAGTTTTAAAAAGAGGATTTGAAATTTCCAGAATTTAGATTCAAAGTCTATTATACGTAAATTTGATTCAATTTTATGTTATATTTTGATTCACCGACGGGTGAAGAATTTGTTAAAGGGTTGATCAGCTCACGTACCGCCTTCCTTAGGGAGTTAACAGGGTTCCATCCATGCTCCTTGTACAACTTGTGGCTAATTTCGTCGGTGATGTCATGAAGAGCTTTGAAGCATATTTTCATGTAATCTGGCAGTCGATCAGTGGCAGAATAATCCCATCTATAAATGCAAATTAATGAGAATTTGTGAACAAATTGTATAATTTCGGATAGAGTTTAGTAAAGGATGATACTGAATGTTCATACCTATCGATAGCTTGCGTGAAGAGAGTGAGTTCATCTAGTGTCCCACGGACATCAAAGATGTCGTCGATTATATAGATTAAGGAAATGGGTTTTGTGAGATCAATCCGTTGCTCCGACAAGCTTGGATCAGGGAGGCAAGCCATGGACCAGATGTACCATTTCAGCGGTTGGTCTCTGGCAAACTTCAACTCCTTGGCTAAACCCAGCTCATTCCACCAACTAAACATTCATCAAGCAAACAAGCAAATCAGAGTTGGAGGTTTTGGGGACAATAGAGAAACCTTTTTCCACATATACTAATGTAAATCTTACTTGGAAAAGTGAGTTATTTCTTTCTGATGCAAGGACTGGACTATATTGAAATCCATTTTGGCTAGTTCTTGGAGGACATTTATCCATCCGTTTGTGCCATGGAAATGATCAGTAAGCAGGTTTCTGGCTGTGAATCTTGATAGGCTTTTATGATGGGGTTGGTCCAGTGTATTCCTTATAACTCTATCAGAAAAATGGTCTATTTCTAGCGTTAGCCATTTTTCCAGGGTCTGGGAACTAAATTCTCTGGCTTCATCAAGAGTATCTTCTCCATCTATGCCCAGTTGTGAAGCTTCGTACAATTCCATCAATCCTTTGATATCCCTTCCTAGTTCTTGTCTGAAACTGCCCTCCCTGTCTTTGAACCTGTTAAACACTCCTGCTTTGGAAACCATTTCCATAGGTTAGTTAACAGAACAAAACCAAAAAAAAAATTGTCTAAAAGAGTCCTGAATTTGCACTTCTGCAGACCTGTTCGGACAAAGTAACCTCCTTGTCTAAGTAGTCGAAATCGAAGGGCAACCTCATGAAGATCATAGTCTTGAACACCATTAGTGCGAGATAGCATATACTGCTTTTGCAGAACTTGTTCAATCTCATATTGAAAATGGTGGTCGATGCCTAGGTGCTGGATTGCATCAATCATAGCCAAACCTTCTAATGGATCTTCACCAAGTTCTCTAAGTACACGCTTGAGCGCCTCCAATTTGTTTGCATGCTCAATGCGAAATTCATCCTGCAAGGTCGAGTTGGCTTAAAAACAAGGGGGACAAAAGATGCTTGTGAATCAGAGAAAGATATTATATTAAAACAATCTCACTGTAATGGTGGGGTGTCCATTTGGATAAACGATTTTGTGGTCTTGAGGATCAACGCCAACGCTACGTCTGGGAATACAGATAGCCATAGGCAACAAAGTACGAGCTGTAAGGTGAGAATTGTTAATCAGTGAAGTTCTGTTAGCAGCAATTGGAGAATTCGGGGATGAGAAATAAACTGTGGAAAACAGCGCCATGAAGACTATTTCTTGAATTGTTTTTGGTTTGATTACGCATTTATAGGAAAGCTAGCTGTTGTTGTCGAAAATGGCAGAAGTTCGAGAAGGATCAGTTGTTTTTTCATGTGAGTTTGGATGAGCTATTTATAGACGAGGTGCTTCATGCTCAGTCACCGACCTTAATACAGATCGATAAAATGTGGCCGAATAGTAATGTGTTGACTTATCGGTCCAATATACAGGTCGGCTAATTGGTGCCCTGTCAAGTTCCCGCCAAAGCATTCACGTGTACGTTAATTCCCTAGGCGAGTGGTCGGTCCCGAGGTGGTTGATTACACCTGAGCGAAGACCGGCACGTCAGAAGCCGAGCTAGCCTTCCAGAGTAATGATGATGGAAGAGCTGACATCCACGCGTCAGCTCTGGACTGACCTTTGTAGGGTCACCTCAACCACAGAGGCTGAAGGACTGATGTCCCTAAGTGTTAATATCCCTCATCACTAGCAAAGGTCATTATTTTTTGGGATTCTCCTTATGTCTATGTTCAAATATAACTTCACCGAAAGAAAATTTTTTTTTTTGGATAATTATTAAATGCACAGTTGGTAAAAGTTTTTTTACTTCACAAGTAGTGTTAAGATCGTGACATATGTCCTATAAAAACATTTAAAAAATAAATAAAGTAGGATATCTGTCATGATCTTAATCTTGCTTGTGGAGTAAAAAAATCTAATAATGGTATATGAAACAATTATCCTCCTCTTTTATTGCAAGATAATTATAGTACAATCTAATATAATATGGATAATTTTATAATATTATATGATAAACACATTGTTTTATATTTTAGTAGCAAATGCAGAATTAAACAGTTTTTTTCAATATATTTAACTTAGGTTTTGGTTGGTAATAGTTGGTAAGAAAGAAAAAATAAAATGATGACGAAAAATTTGTAATTTAATTATTAGATTTCACAATCACTTTTCTATTTTGTAATTTAACAATGGAATTAATAAATTTTCCAATCTCATTTTATTTTCTTTCTTATCAAGCAAAGTGGATATAATGAATGTTGACCAGTAAATCTCAAGATGGCTACTGGATAGTGGCTACCAAATAAAAAACTATTTTCTAAAGTATTTTAGCCAAAAAAACCAATATTAATGACTTTTAGCGGTTGTAGCACTACATATAAGGTTATTTAATTAAGCCAATGAAGCCTTGGCTTAGTGGTAAGAAAGAGGTCCTGAGATTTTGAGATCTCAGGTTCGAATCTCATCAAGTATGAGCTTGAATGAGTCTAGTTATTTACTAGTTTGTTATAATTTTTTACTAATTTACTTAGTTTGAGTAATGTGATTTTCATAGTTACTTGTTCATTGAAAGTAATATGCTGATTGTGATTATAACTTTTAATGAAAATGTAATACTAAAAAAAATTATTTAATTAAGTCCATAAATGATAAAAAACCGATAAGTAGTAATCCAACTTATGAGCACATTGTATTGAATTCAAGCTAAAAGAAATGGGAGTTGATGCTGCTTGTATTTTTCATGTCCGATTCTCTTTTTCTCATATTCGTTTTCATAAAAAATCATATTCATATATCGTGAAAATTTAAAAAGCATGAAAAATCTCAATACTCGTGAATATATATATATATATATACACACACACACACTATTTTTTTTTGGCC
This sequence comes from Heritiera littoralis, assembly GCA_031772115.1. Classification (NCBI taxonomy): domain Eukaryota; kingdom Viridiplantae; phylum Streptophyta; class Magnoliopsida; order Malvales; family Malvaceae; genus Heritiera; species Heritiera littoralis. The sequence continues at coordinate 331,185 of JAPDPK010000026.1, read as the reverse complement.
ACATATATATATATATATATTACTGAAACTATTCATGACTTAAACATGAACAAAATAATGAAATTTAATTTATTAGCGTGCATATCTAATGAGTTCTTTAATTACGTCTCTCATACACGTGAATCGCATTAGATGATGAACACATTGCATACGAAACTTGTAAAAACAATACCTATCCTTACTCAGATTAGACTACAATTGAAGGTAATCTTTTTTTTTTTCATTTTGGCCAGGAATATAAAAAAGGGATTTCTTCATGTGCTGTATAATCAGTGAAACTGATTCATGTATTTCAGTATTTGCAACTCTCTTACTGACTTTTGGTTCCATTGAAGGGGCTTGGGTTGATCTTTGGATTTTGCCTCTATTATGATTAAAGCACTGCTGGAAATTTTAAACCATAAGGAGTATCTCTTCTGAAGAAAAACAAGAATAAAATTAACAGAAACAGAGATAAATGAACAGATACATTTACAAATCAACATGTTCTGGCTTTTCTTATAAATGGTATGAACCATAAAAATGAAATACATTTTCATCTAAGAATCGATGATGAAACTTTAGAACACACGTGAGATGAACATAAATCACTTTATCTACTTTGCATTTAAGTTATTTCACATGGTGACCTCAAATACTACGTACCTCAATCCTTTTCCGAGCTGAAAATGGATTTTTTTTTTTGACTTGTTATTATGCAGACAAGGAATTCAGCTTTTTCTCCAGCATTTTGGCCCTCCGAAGTGAATCCAAAGCCTCAGCTTGTTTGCCTGACCTCTTCAGGTTTAGTGCCTTGACCTTTTCTGCCTTAATCCGTTCTTCCAATTGGATTCTATCTTGGGTAACATCTTCACCTTTGGCAGCATTGGGTTTTACGAGCTCTGGTCTCTCTGGGCCACGAGCCACAACACTAGAATCATCCAATCCAATTGCTGTCAGAGCAGACAAAAGTTGAGGATCGAGAAAATCTTCAACAACTGCATCATCTACTGGCTCTGCCCCAATGCTACGGGACTTTGTTGAATCCTGAGCAGCCAACTCTTCTAACTGGGCCTCAAGAGACTTGGCTATTTCAAACTCAGCTTCTGCTTCTTGCATCCGACCTTCTCTCCGCAGTTTCAAAGCCTGACGCTTATGACTGAGGGATTCCTGTTGCAACTTGAAGCGATCACGCCCAGACAGTGGTTTTGCAGCCAAACTTGATGCACCTTGCTCCTTTGCTGCATTAGACGGAACAGAGGATGCAGATATTGACACATCATTTGCACCAGATTTTGGTGGAGTGCCATCTTCTGTCAGGCTCTTCTCCAACAGCTTTGCCTGCCGAAGCTCTTCTCGAGCTTCTGCCAATTTTCCCTCTCTCTTCAAAGCAAGTGCCTTCTTCTTGAGAGACAAAACTGCTTTGCCAAGTGAATCTTGGTTGTTCTGAGAAGTCACATCAAGCACAAGTGATTTGTGCTCTCCATTAAGCACTCTACTTTTTCCAATGGCATCTTCATCCTTGGTTCTAATAGCTTCTTGAGAAGAGAAGAGAAGAGAAGAGAAGTTGGAACCAAAATCACCCGTCTCTCCCAAATTCACAGGTATCTGTAAACTCATCAGGTCATCACCAGTTACCAAATCCACTATGTTTGCAGACTGGTCAGGTGGAGGGACGAAACTTCTAGTTTCAACTTTTCTCTCAACACCTAGAATTCCCATTGCAGCTGAGGGTTCCAATTTTTCCAACTTGGGTTGGTTGTCTTCTACTGGTCTGGAGGTTGCAGGAAATAACACATCAGAATTCCACTGGGTAGGATTATCTGTATCAGTCCCCAATCTTCCTAAAGCCATTGATGATTGTTCGACTGTTTCAATTGGTCCCACTGTCACACCTTTTGAAGCTTCCAATTCTGCCATTTCAGCTTCCAGTACCTTTGCCCTTTGCAGCAAGTCCTCAGCCTCTTCAGCTTGCCCATTTCTTCTATGGGCAAGAGCCTTTCTTTTCAAACCCAGAAGTTCTCTTTGGATTTCCCCTTTACTTCTTGGTGGAGAAGCTGAAATGCCTGAAGAGGGTTGAGTGACGGATGGATGGCCAGAATGTAAAGACTCACGGGCAAAACTTTTAGAGTTCTTTTCTTGCCTAGTTACACGTTCAGGTTCTTCATCCTTCCAACCAAAATTCTTTAGCATTGAGAGCATAGCTGGATCAGTCAAATCAGTCTCAGTAACATTCACTTCATCTGCTTCTTCCCCAGCACCATGAAGGGGAGCTCCAGTGGCTTTTTCGTTTGGCCACTTTGATTCAACCACTTTCTTTGGTGCCTCCATTTCAGCCATCTCAGCCTCCAATGCTTTTGCTGTTTCCAGGACTTCCTCTGCCTCATCAGTATTTCCTTGGCGCCTCAGAGAAAGAGCTTTCCTTTTCAAGCCTAATAGCTCCCTCTGCATTTCAGCTTTAGTTCTTCTTGATGCCTTAGCTGGGATTTTAGGGGGGGGATGATTCAAAGAAGATTCAATAATTTGCTCAGAATCTTTTGGTTTAGAATGTTTCATAGAAGAGTTCGAAAGCTGATCATCATTGTCATTCCAACCTAAGTTTCTCAGGAGTGAAAGATATGTTGGATCGTGCATGTCTTGATCTGTAACATCTCCTCCTTCAAATGGTAGAGTTTCTGATACATTAGGATACTCGTCTGTCAAATCCTTCCCCCTACTGCTAATAGTTACCTGTGCAGCCTTCATATTTGAAGTATCATCCATTTCTTCAAGCTGGTGCTCAAGAATCTTGCCTTTCTTCAATTCTTCCTCAGCTTCATCCAACCTTCCTTCCCTTCTCAAAGCAAGGGCTTTCTTCTTCAAAGCCAGAAGCTCTTTCTGAATCATCAATCTACTCTTTGGTGCAGGTTTCAGATCCACATCTTTCATAGCTTTAACATTGTCATCACCCAACTTAACTGACTTCATTGATATATCAGCAGAGTGAGGAGTTGATCCATTTTGATTCACTGTCAAATTCTCCGGCAGAGAATCGAAGCTTTCAAGGTCCTTCTCAAGCAATTTTGCCTTCTTTAACCGAGCCATTGCCTCCGCAACATTACCTGCCCTCTTTTGACTAAGAGCCTCTCTTTTTAATGAAAGAATTTCACTTACTAGTGCCTCCTTGTTAACAGGTGCAGATTGAGCCATAACATCTTCAGTAGGATTAGAATCCTCAGTCCAACCTAGTGATGTCAGAGCAGCAGCAATTTCTGGATCCTCCATATCCTTATTAGTTACTTCAAAGTTACTATCAATACCAAGATCATCAGCAGTTCCCGCCAGGTGATCAAAGTCAAAGCCTTGTGTATAATCATATTGAATTAACATTTCATCTTGTTCATCATTGTCCATACTATGGATTATTGCAGATAGCTCATCATCAGAATCTTCAGCTCCAGCCAACAGTTCTTGTTCTTCAAGTTGCTTCTCTAAGACTTTAGCTCTCTTCAGTTCTTCCTTTGCTTCTGCAAGCTTCCCTTCACGCTTCAACATAAGAGCCTTTTTCTTAATGGCAACAACCTGGGTCTTGTCAGTGCCATGTTCGGTAGTCTTCTTTGGCATTTCTTGGAGAAGAGAAGAGAGTTCACCCTCCAAACTCATACTTGCAGACCTTTTATCCTCATCATGTAGATCCATATCAGACCACCCCAATTCCCTGAGTTCAGCAGCCAGGTCATCCTTACCCGCTTGATGAGCAACCTTGTTTTTTCTGCTAGATTCTTTAGGGTCATCTTTGCTCTGGATCTCTGACATGTTGCCAGATGGCAAACTTTTTTTACGGTTTTTTCTTATATATATCTCCAAAGACTCAGCCTGCCTCTCTAGCTCCTTTCCTCTCTTAAAGGCTTTTAGTGCTTCCTCAGGTTTCCCTTCTCCTTTGAGAATTTTATACTTCCTTTTTTCAACCAATGCTTGCTCGCGCAATTCCTCTGGACTGGACGATGCCATATCATTCTGCATACGCTGATCAACAGACTGACTTCTACGTATTTCCCCTCCCTCATCATGACCGGAAACTACTTGAACATTGGAACACGAAGCACTGCTAGTTGCCCTTTGAACACTAGGAGTCACGTTATTGTTGGAAGCGAATCCTGATGAAGAGGATTCATTTCCGTCAGAACCTAGAATCTGGTTCAAAATGTCATCCTCATCTCTTGCAGCAGGTTTCGAAATACCTGCACAAAACAGTTAAACCATTTACTATTGAAGGTAAATCCTCTGGGGTTTCATGCATAAGCAAACAAACAAGTGAACATTATACAGACTTATATCTTCAAATTTCAATTTAACGTAATCATAAATTAGTTTTACAAAGAGAGAAGAAACTTAATAAACCTGAAACTCAGCTTTCACCAAGCCATGTATGCCAAATGAAAACAAAGTAAGACAACATTATCAGCTACTAAATGAACTTCACAGTTAAAAATAAATCAACTTTAGGCAATAACAAGAAAAAACGATACCTCTCCCAGCTCTACTTCTGTACCCATGGCGCGATTCAAACCGCGCAGCCTCTTCTAGCTTTTTACAAGGTTCACAAACACGCACAGCTGAATCACCCTGCCCACGCAAAACCATTCTTTGCTGTGTACAAGTACCGCAAAACAGGCCCCCACACCTTCGGCAGTGATGCTGATAATCCAGAGTTAAAAAAGATCAATAACCAGAACAATTATCACTAAAAAGAAAAAAGATTACACATCTTGGTTTCTATCAGATTCGAATTTGAACTGCATCTGTCACAGAGCATCAATAAGTTAATCAACAGAGAATCTCAAATTCGAATACAATCATTCCATATCAGAGAAATTCTAGAAGAAATCTAAAATACTAAAATTTGAAGTAGAATTAGAACCAACACACATAGTTGGAAAATAAAAACAACAAATTTTGGGATATGGGTATTAAAGATAAGAATCTGTTAAAAAGATCAAGAAAAACCTTGCGATTGATGAAGGTGAACTGAGAAGAACATCCTTGACAATGTGAAGCATCAACCACCAATTATTCCCTCTCAATGATGGCTTTGCCGGCAATCCGATCTTCTCCAACATCTCCTTATTTTCTATTTAAAACAAAAAATCAAAATCAAATCAAAGAAACGAAATGCTTTGTTCTCTCTGCCTCTGATCTCTATTCTTCTCTTCCTTCTTCCCTTCTTTCTTGGATTTTCCTTTATTTTCGATCTTTGGGTAGATTTCGTGCAGAGAGAGGAATCAAAAATATGGTCTGTGGATAGACTTTCCTGTCTAGAAGAAGTGTTGATGATGACGACGAAGACGTATTTCGGTGGCGTTTTCGTGGTTGGCCCGCTGATGATAAATGCCAAAGCAAAAGGAATTTGAGCCCAAACCAAACACTTGGGTCGGATATATTACCAGTGTAGCAGGCCGATGAGTGCAAACCATAACCCATTCCCCCTTGGTTCGATTCTATCAACGACATTACAGAGCGCCATTGGTTACCCGTTGGAGCCCAAGAGAAAGCCCAAGATTTACCGTGGTTCACTCCTTGCTCCTTTCCATCAAGGCTTTGACTTTTGAGACCAGAGAGAAGGCATTTGGTCTTGACTTGACAGTCATTAATGATCCCAGCGTCCCAGGAATTGGTAGACTAAAAGAAATCACGATAATCAATGGTGTTTGTGATTGTATCGAAGAGTGTAGTGGCACCGCCTGTTTCAAGGATGTTGGTCCAACTCTTTGCATTTAAGGCTTTACACAAACCATGGTTCATTAAATTACTGCACTTTTCCAAAGGAAAACATGACATTTTTCTTTCTTGGGAGTGCCATGTGATTTGTCCCTCCTTGGATGTCCTTGTGCATGGTTAATGATTAGTTCATTATTTAATTCTCATTCTCCAAGGACAAGACAGAAACCATATTATCGATATTTGAACTCTCGAAGGCTTTAGTTTATGGTGTAAATACCAATATCACCTTCTAGTTTTTGTTGCGTTTTTTCTTATGGTTTTTTAAAAAGATTAAGAGTTAATTTGGATGAATAGTAAAATTGAATAAAAATAAATAATAATAAAATATTTAGAGAAAAAAGCAAAAAATTAATTTTACACTTATTTTTTTGGTCTTTTGCAATTTTTTTTTGTCCTTGTTATTATTATGCTTCACTGATCTCATTACATTGAAAATGCAACGTGAACCAAATCGAGTTCGAATCTATCTTTACAAGTACTAGAGAAATCCTCACTTTTGAATTAATTTTTGAAGTTGAAAAAGTCTCATGATATATGTAACACCAAGGATTATAAATATCTTTTCGTGTGCAGATTATGAAGATTTTTTCAAAAGTTTACCCAGTTTCACTTGAATAACGTTAGTGTTGTGAGCCCCGCAAGCACGCGTGCTCTCCGCCACATAGCTCGCAAGCTGCCTTGGCAGAGAGTGACTATCAGTACGGATATTATTCCTTTAGAAACATCCATTAATTTCCTTTTAATGTCTCTATAGTATTGGGCTAAGAAAGGGGGGCATTGTCTCTTGCACTTTTGATTTGTTCAAGAGTTATAGTCTTAATCCAATTAGATGATGAGGTAAGGTCAATAATTCTTGCCTTCATACCATCTTATTCTGACTTTTGTTTAAGGAGCTTAACAAGTCAGATTGAATAACTAGCACAATTAATCTTCCATGAAAGTAATTAGTAAATTGAATTTGCAATGGAAATGCTTTGCTTTGCCACAAGCTTGCAGCAATTTTCCACCTGAGTTGCAGTAGCTTCTCTTGGAAAAACTAATGATAAAGTGATTAGTGTTCAACAATGACTGCTTTTTTCAGCACATTTCGTTGACATTCAACAAACTATTCTTGGTCATCAGTTTGGAACTTAAACTTACCTTGACTTCTTTCTGTATTTCATTTTCGGCATGTCAAAAGAACACAGCTCCAAGCAAAATTTTAGCAAATGACGCTAAAAGAAAATCATAAAGTACAATTGCAGTTAAGAACTCAGCCTTCCATCTAATATGCATTTATCAGTATGCAAACCAGTGCTTCTACAGTTCTTCTAGCTAGAAAATAAAGTATAATCCAGAGGAGATATCAAAATACCAATCTATTGAATATTTGCTACCGACTGACCATTCTTTATAAAATTCAAAACAAAAATAACTTGCATTTACATTAATTTGCTTCATACTATACAAAAATTTTCAATAGAAATGTAGGGGAAAATCATAATGACTTTGGAGGCAAGGATATCTTTCACGAACATAGTTTTGGTAAGAATCTAGCATTATTACCCAGACTGGATAATCTTGTTCTGGGTATATTTCCGATCTGAGTCTGCATTATTCCACAGAACTTCTCCAGTTCTGTTACTCTGTATTGCATTCCTTGCAGCTGTGCATCAAGTTGCTCGGCTTTTCTAGGAAGGTTGACTCTTTTTGCATACAGTAGGATTTGATCAGAATTTTCTTTCTCATTGATACTTTCCTCAGCAGAGATGGAACCACTAGAGGTGCCAAGATGCTTTTTGCCATCAGGTAAATTTTCAAGCTTGGACTGCTGATTAATGAAAGCTTGTATTGCTATTCTTGATGGAAAGTTTGAGTTCCGAGCTACGTGTCTCAATGCATCTGTTGAGAGCTTTGCATAGTTAAGTGCACTACAGATTCTCATTTTCTCTGCTTCAAGTACTGCACCATGAACCTGAAATTCCATCAGACAAGAAAAATTTTTAGTTTTTGGATAACGAATGATCCTAGTAACTAACAATTGATCCCATTCCAGTATAAGTAATCAAATAGAATTAGTATGAAGATAGCTGACTATAACATCAGTTTTTCCCTTTTCAATTGTGTATTCAATGAATTGACCTGAACTTTAGAAACCTGAAGTGATAATGCCCTAGCAAAATGCCTGCCACTTACTACTGCCATTACAACACGCAAAGATTACACTTTACCATTCATTGTCAATACTTCAATTCTAAGATAGAAAGAGAATCGGTTTTGCTCTAAGTTTTGTGCGAAGAAATTAATTGCATTTATAACAGGGGAAAATATTTATTAAGTTCATAGGCAATACCTCTAGATAAATGTCCGTGGCTTGAAAAAGCCTATCATGGGATTCTCTTGCAGAATCTGGCAGCAGCATGACTAATTCTGCAAACTTTGAAGGGTTTAGATGGGAGTCCGCTGCCACTTCCACAAGGTATGAGTCAACTAAGCTTGCAACTTTTCTTAATCGGACTGGGGATAGGCAACAATTTCCTTCATTGCAAAATGCTTTTACCAGCCTCAATACCAGATTCACATCATACATATAATCTTTCCTGTGGGGGGTGGGAGTAGCAGAAAATCTATAGTTGCTTGATCCAGTAGTGAACCAATAAGATTTTCCAAAATGGATTTGCAATGTTTGCTAATTTTCAAGCTTGAAGCAACTCGAAATATATCAAATATGAGCTTGCAAGAAAGGGAGCTCCTATCAAGCAAAGAAAGCAAACTGATTATGACCTCTGTGATTTTGCACTTCTCAATTGGGGTGGCACTAAGAAATCTCGATCTTTGATAACACAAGAGGAACTTACTAATTGTAGCATGATCAAAATGTTGGCATATCATCCTTCTTATTACCTTGTCAATCAAATCAACATTCAAAAACAGAAGATCCTCAAACCACCAAGATATTTGAGAGAAATTGTTTCTGATACTATAACTGCTTCTTGTTTCACAGGAACACTGGAAACTGGAGTTCTCTGAGGAAGATGTGTAGGGGCTTGCAACAACAGGAGAGGTAAGTCTTCCTATAACACAATCCAGAACCTTGTCAAGTATTACTGAAGTATTTGAGGCAGAAAGCAAATCTTGGCACTCTTTCAGAGCTACAAGGAGCTCAGACCAGGTCCAGAAGCTGATACCATCAAGAGACTTCTTTGTTTGGTTTAACAAGCCGGGCCTGTGGCCATCACTCTCCATCTCCATAAATTGCGCAGCGCAATTTAGTAGGACTATATTGGCTGGAGTTATCTCAGTTCTTCCCTTGTTATAGCAAAACCTTGCCATGAGCTCAAAACCCTCAGCTCCCCCGGGGAAGTCATGAAATACAACTTTCAGGTTCCCGGTATCATCCATCAAGTTACCAAGCAATTTGCTGAATCTACCAGAGAAAGATGCAAGAGTTCTCTGCATAAAAAGTAAATTGAAGATGAATTACAGCACATACTAGGAGTCTAGGATAATGAAAGGAGTAAACATTTTATGACAGTAAGTTCATTTTACACCAAAAAGCCAAGCGGTTACCAACTCAACAAAAGCTATAAATGAATCAATTTAATTAAACCCATACAAGATAATGAAAGAATCTTGCATTCTGATTAGTAAATTCTGGTGGGAAGTTGCTGTCAACCATAAATTTAAGAGTGGTCCTGTTTAATCTGCAATCTAGTGGAGAGGCCAAGATCCTTGATGACAGGAGAATAGATTTTAAAAGACCAGAAGAATCAGAAAAGACAAATAAAAGAGAGTACACAGAGTAACAACACATTGACTACAAATGAATGTAAAAGATCATAGAGGCTGAAACTGGAACTAGATAAGCTACAGTAGATAAGTCAACGGAAGTGAAAACAACATGGGGTTAAAGATTCAGCCCTCCAGAAACAGAAAAACATTTGCCAAAGGATGTTTACTGTAGTTAATTAGAAGATTCAAGTGAAGTGAACAAACTACAGTAGTAAATATGTCATTAAATCTCCATAATAAAGATCAAACTATGCATGTTACTGACAAAAAGGATTGAATGGTAAACAGCAAGAGTACTATTATTACCTTGTCTACCATGAAAACTTCTTCACCGTTGACATCCACTTGAAGATCACTGCAGACTTGCATGGTTCAGATAAACTAAAGTGAAAACTGAAAACCCCACTACTCCACTAGGGCAAAAGAGCTTTTATGGAGCTTAGAAAAAGAAAGGTGCTGCGTTCAAAAAGGGGATACACTTTTCTGGGATTGAGCCAAAAAAGGAGAATAAAGGACACGAAGAGAGTGATATGCAAAGAGAGAATGGAGAGAAACACAGTAGAAAAAGTTGCTTGAAGGAAGAAGCTGGTGCGGTGTTTGTTGGTCAATGCACAATTCAGCATAAGGGACAAGGTTTGTTAGTAGAGAGTAGATAAAGAAAGGAGGCGAGGGAATAAGAAGCAACGAGGCAGATTTGAAAACAATGGAACTTCACAGTAGCTATTGCAATGGGGACAACACACACTGTTCCTTCTCTCATTTACCAAATACACGCTTGTTGTTGGCAAATTCACACCCTCGTAAAACGGCATCAAATCCGACAACCATGATGAAAGTTTATGCGTGTTTTAATCTTAAGATGTCTTAAATTTAATTTTTTTAATATTTTTTAGTCACAATCACACCATTATCATTAGTATACGGATTAAATATGGATATGAAAACCACTGAAAATTGGACATCAAATTTAGTTTTCACAAGAAAAAATGGAAGGATTTGCTACCATCACGTTGTCAAACTAATATATATAGCTGAAATATTTAATTGCAAAAGTCATACTAGAAAATAGGACTTTAAAGCAATGTATTTTTCTATAATGCACGCTTTTCGAGCGCATGCTTTTTTTTTTCTTGTTGACTAAATAAACGAGGGATTTCAACCTTTTCCGTTACTCGTGGCGCCAGTTTCCATTGAGCCAGAAAGAGAGAGAAAGAGAAAAAAAAACTCAAATGCGCCCAAAACATGGGTCCATGAGTAGCACTTTGGCCTCGAGCGTGGGCACCAAATTGAAAACATAAAGAGGAATGCTGAAAATGGGCTCAAGAAAATTGATCTGCTGATTCATACAGTACGCTAATCCAGCTTGGTTAGACAATTGAGAGTTGAAGAAAACTAGTAATTGAGAATCATAGACGTAGCAATTGATTTGGTATGCTAATTGTTCTGAAAGAATTCTTTTAAATGAGAAGAACAAAAAATCAGATGCATGGACCCATGACTCATGAGTCATACAGCACAATCATAACCATCGACTGCATCCAGGAAGTCAGTAATACAAGCTGCTCACTGGGAAGAAGGCAATAAGCCTCTCTCAAAATTTAGTAGCCATTTATCTGAGGCCTTGGAGTTGGACTCATCAGCCGAGAGAATGGCATTTGGGTCCGGCCAGGAAGACCCCTTTGCCCAGCATATCGATCGTCTGGTTTTTGATCAGAGAATGATTTCGAAAAGGCTTGCGCAAGGTCCACGGCCGATGCCGCTTTTCCATAGCGCACTCCAGCAGACTCGAGAGATGGTTTGGGCTGCTCAGCAGGCTTACGCCAGGTCTCAGGTGACGGCTGCCTCTCCTGCTGCTGCCTTTCAGTTTCCCTGCCATTCCGCCGGCTTTCGTTACGCCAATTCCTCCTCTGCATATCAGCTCTTTCGCTGTCGACATGGTGATTCCTCCCAGATTTTCTACCAGCTCTCTGATCGACGATAGGAGCATTCTCAACTCTTTCACCAGGGCGAGGAGTTACTTGCTCAGAAATTTTTTCAGTCCTCAAAATATTATGGTTGACCCTTCATAAAACAACAGAGACTAATAACCACATGGTAATATTGAGTTTTAGCCAATTGGCGAACAAACCCTTAAAAAGAAAGGTCCTAGAATTGTATTAAATACAAGAACTCACTACCTATGGTTATCAGGATGTTGGCCTGGCTCATGGTTGCTATCATCAATCCCTCTCTCTTTCAGAACCTGAGAAGCAAACCAGCAACCCTATCAGCTGTTATTATTATGAAAATCACAAAACAGAATACCATAATAACAAGGTGAAGCTATAATAATAAATTTGTTATGTTGATATCAACAAATGAGTGACGAACGAACATAGTAATTAAAGAATCCTATAAGCAGGCAGGAGAGATTCACTTACCAGCTCTCGTGGGCGACCACCACCAAACAACGCATTTCTGCATCAGTAAAAAATGCATCAGCAACACTTAGCTAAGTAGTTATTCATACACCTAACGTGATAATTGTCCAGAAAATAAACTAAAAAAACTCATTTATTCAAGATTACTATAGAAGTTGATAGGACATGCAAATAGAATATAGCACAACCTAACATAAAGGTGACAAAATAAATTTTAAAACTGTTGCAGAAGTGCATTATCACATTCTATACTTTAAATCATAGATGTCACTCTTTCACCTTTCCATTGTGTTAGTAGCTTAATAATAAGATTAAATGTGACTCAATGATTCACTGTTAATTTAATGCCTAAAAATCATGATTTAACAGCTAATTGCAGATCACTTAAAATTTTCTATTGTGAAATGAGATAGAGACAAACACTAGCATTCATATTGGAGAAGGCATAAAAATTGCAAACAGAAATTGCCAAGTCAATAGAAAAGCACACACAAAATTTAAAATAATAATAATAATAATAACAAGAAGTCCAAGAAAAGGAGGAAAAGCAACACACAAAAGGACAAACATATTTTGATAACCAAGGAACTAAAGCTGAAATCAAATATGCCTAGAGATATTCGTAAACACAACAAATTGTCCTAAGCTATCATTTTGTGCACATGATTGTTAAAACCAAGTCTACAAGAAAGAAAATATTGACATCAATTCCTAATGCGTCATATTCATCGTTCCCATACCTCAAAAATTCTGTCCCTCTGCCCTCATAGTCATTGACTTGTTCTTACCAGAAATGATAATATGAAAACTGTCTCATAATTTTATAATAAAAGGAATACACATCTAAAAAACATTCATACAGAGGAACATTACTTTAAAGCCCAAAAACGTACTGACCTCTCCTTCTCAGTGTTTCCTTCCAATTGTTCAATGGGCTGTGAACGTGGCTTTAGATTCAGCTTTGGACGCTCAACTGTCTGAATCCCGCTCTCACTGCCAGCTAAACCAGATTTTGAAGTATTCACATGTCCATGTGAATCATTACCAACTTCAGCATGACTAAGAACAGATTCACTTAGCCACAGGTGCCCCTATTTCATGAGAATTATCAAGATTAGGGGAGAACAAAATTAATAAAAACTTCAATAGTATGGCATCAGATCAGCACCTGCTTAGGATCAATAACAGTTGACTCTAGATTATCCATTGGCTTAGTCCAAGGACGTAACTTCAACTTGGGCCTCTCAGATGCTTCTGAAGGTGCCGACAGTGAAGGCTGCATTTCAGAACCACCAAATTTGCCATCTGATCGAGTTGATTGAATTCCTTCACCACAAATTACAGATTTCTTTTCTTTAACTTCCAAATAGTTAGGACCGTAGTTCCTCTCATATTCAGATAACTCCTTTCTACCACCCTGAATTCCATCTTCATTATTCAAACCTTTTTCCACATGCCTTGCCGATGACACATCAGAATATTCCCTCCTACCCACAGCATTCATTCTGGTGTGCATCTTGTCATCATATCCCTGAGAGTGCAAACCATTTTCTGTTTCTGAATGTTTACTAACATCTATATCTTTCTGATATTGAATGGACTGTTTTGATTGCCATCTACCTGAGGAAACCTTTTCAAGAGCACTAGCATTAGCCAACTTCAAGACAGCACTTTGTTCGGACCATACAGATTGTACAGGCTCAGCAACACGCACAGACACCTCCTTCCTAGTTGCCCACACATTCCGGTACGAAGCAGAAGCAGAAGCAGCCTGCCCATGATTTCCCCCTGAACTCTGAGAACTCACACCAACATGAGCAGCATCAGACACTCTGCTAGAGTATGAATTCCCTACTCCACCCGACAATGGAGACACCGTAGCTGACGCATGTCGACCTGAAACCCTCCCAGCATAAGCAGACTCCGGCTTAAGCTCCACACAACTAACTGGAACCCAAAAACTCTCATCACTAATAGTTCTACGGGGGGCAGAAACCCCATCTAAAGGCTTTCGTTCATCCTCATCAAAATTACGACCAATATGCACTGAATTGGTAAGAAATGGAGTTTTATCATCAAAATGCCTAGTTGCGGGAGACGAATTGGGCCGCGCATGGTGATCAGGCCGGCCTATCGGGTTTCCCCACGATGTTGCTCTGTCATAACCGAACCGATCGATTGGTCTAACAATACTGTACCCATCAAATTCAATAAAAACAAAAAATAATAAGATATGAAGAACTAGGGTTTCACTAGCAGATTTCAGATCTATTATAAAACGACCACAATTTAATATTTTGGATTACACCCAGAAAAGCACACATCAAAAATTAAAAGGAAAAAATAGAAAATAGGATCAAAACCAATGAAAATTGAAATTTGGGAACTTACACGCCAGGAGCAGAAGGCAGAGAGAGATCAGTTGGGATTGAACCGCCATGGAAATCTTTTAAAGTCATAGTGTTGCCGCTGAAAGCTTTCTTCTTTGACATTTTCCCTTTGTTTCTTTGTCCCTCCAAAAACAAAAATATCTGACTTTCTCTCTCTTAAGGTTTATGAATTAAAGAATTTGTATAGGCAAATAGAAAATAAAAATAAATGAAGATATTAAAAGAAAAAAAAAGGAGGAACCCCCCCGATTTATTGAAGCTGGAATATAATAGAAGACGGACAAAAAAAAAGTGAAAGATGGAGAAGCTCTGCAAGGGGGTTGCCTCTTGCTCACGGGCTCAATGTTTCTCTCAACTATACAAACAGAGGATATGTCTTATGGTTCTCTGTCTCGGTTCTGCTCTTCGGGCTTCGGCTCCTATAAATGTACGGTTCTTCAAATCTTCTCACAGTGCTTGAGTTTCTGGGCCGGAAAACAAAACCAGGGCTTGATTTGGGCTTCCTTCTGTAGAAAAGGAATGCTGAGCTTGAGCAAGCCTAAAAACATTTGGAGCCAAGCCTTATTTTAGACTTGGAAAGATTTTCAACAATTTCAATTGGTCAATCTGTTTTTGAATACTATACTTATTTTTGAAGAAATTCATCTCTTTAATTTTTTTTTTGGACAGAAATACTTTCTCGTTGATTTTATTCATCAGTAAACACCATACAATCAGTAAGCAAATCTGAGTTTAACATACAGAGAAGCAGATAGACTACAAATGTTAAATCTCAGCCTAATATATTTACAAAGGGGGGCAGGCACTCCATCTTTATCGAAAACACCCACCATAGAGGATTGAAGATGATTTAGCCACCCATCTTGACACATCCCCATTCTGGATTTTTTAGCAATCCAATCTGGCATTCTGTTGGCATTTCTTTTAACCAGAGCAAATTTGCACTCAGGGATATTATCACTCCATGACTGAATATCTCTAATGATTGGTTTTATTCTCCAACATACCACATCATCCCTTCCAGTAATTGCTGAAAACAAAACAGATGAATCCATCTCACATATTACCTTCCTATATCCACATCCAACCGCTATTTTCACCCCTTCCTTTGCAGCAATAGCCTCTGCAATCAGTGATGAATCAGCTATAACTCTTCCAGCTTTGCCAGTCAAAATATTTCCATCCTGCTCTCTAACCACCACCCCAAATCCAGCATCTTTAGTTTTAACATCGAAAGCACCATCGCTATTTACTTTAACCCAACCAGCATTTGGTTTACACCATTTCTGCTGTACTACATTATCAGCTTTCCTCTTAGAATCTTTTAATCTCATTTGTATCACCTTACTTGAAGACCACTCCATAATTGCATAAAGACACCTCCTTACAGCCTGATCAGACACTATATCCCTTTTGGCCATAACCAAATCACAACGACACTTCCAGATCTGCCAACACACAAAGGCCACCTTCATCAGCATCTCATTCCTGTAATCCTTATTCAAAGAATTACACAGATCAAGCCACCACTTATCAAAAGTAGTTACAACTCCCATATTAATTCGTAGTCCATTACAAACTGCAAACCACATACCTTTAGTCCAAGAGCAAAAAAGTAACATATGCTCAATAGACTCATCCCCTTGATGGCAAATCTGACATATTGGGCTATTAACTACCTTCTTCCTCCATAATGCCAAATTAACTGGAACTATATTGCTACACACTCTCCAAATGAAAATTTTTATCTTTTCTGGAATATCTAACAACCAAATAGATTTCCACACAGCCCCTTCCACAATATGTGAAGATGAAGCAGATCTTTGTATGTAACGTCTGCTAATAGCCAGTTTGTAATAGCCACTTTTGACAAAATAAACACCATTGCAACTAAAAGGCCAAATTAGTTTATCTTGACCCCCAGATTGGCATATAGGAATTTTCATAATAGCAGACTTCTCCTCATCAGTCAACCAGTGCTCAATTCTTCCGAAATTCCAGTAACCATTCTCCCTATCCATTAAATCTGCCACCTTTTCTGTCATATCAGTATCCCCTACATCCTTATTAACTGTCAACGTCCCTCTTATAGTGTGTAACTTTTATTTTTACGGTGCAAGAATCTTATCTTATATTTTTAAAACCCGTGGGATTCTAGCTCTCCCATTGGGCCACGATTTCATTCCCTCTTGTTGACAACACACTGATGGGACAATGTGACCAGTGTTTTTCTTCTTCCCGTTGTGCTTGCTTCTACCGTTCGCGTGTCTCTCTTTTCTTTGTGTTTCGCGTGTTTGCTTGCTCTTTCTCGTGCCATTTCTATTCTCAAAGTCTTCATTAAATGCTTATGTCTGTTGGCAGTGTTGGAAAGCTAAAAAGCTTAAAAAATTTAATGATAGAGAGATGTAGGAGAGCTGGAGTCACGGCAAAACATTGAGAAGAAGAAAGTGCCGGATTTGAAAGAGGGAGAGCTTTGTAAACAAAAGCAGATTTCTACCAAAAAACAGAGCTGTCGAGAAGAGCTGAGGAAATGGAAATGTGCCGTCGTTTTTTTCCTCGCTCTCTTTGCAATGATGTTTTACGTCCTTTTGTCCTTCTCTTCGTTATGTTCCAGCTAGCTTCCAGCTTGCTATTTGTGCTTTTTTCCTTTTTTTTTTGCCGTTTGTTGTGTGTTCACTTTGCTCATTTTATGTGGTTCATATTCTCGTTGTTTTGTTCTCCTGTGGGTTTCTGTTCCGTTCTTGCTTTTGTCTCCTCCCGTCGTCCTCTTGCTTGTCTGGTCTTTGCTCTTTCGGCTCTAGCTCATTCAGGTTGGGATGTTTTCTTCTGCTTATTGTCTGGTTTTTCCCTTTTTTTTGCTGCGCCGTTGTTGTTGAGTTTGTGTCTTTGGTTTGGCTTGTGGTTTTGGTTTTGTTATCTCGGTGTGGTTTGTTTTATTGCTTGATGGTTCTGCTTTGCATGCTACTGTCGTATTTACTTCTGTTGCCTGCATGTCTTTTGCTGTTCGGTTTTTTTTTTGCTCTGTTTTTTGCTTTTTTTGGCTTGTATTAAATGTTGTTGGCTTTGCCTTTTCTTGGTTTTTCCCTTGGCTTTGTTTGTGCTAATTTAACTGAGTTTGTTGGCTGCTTTTAATACAAGCTTATTTATTTATTTATTTGCTGTACTGAATGGTTCCTGGTGAGGGTTATATGTGCTTATGGCTCTGTTGGACGGGAATGTTTCTTTTCTTTGCTTTGTTTTTCTCTCGATCTTCCTTTTGCTTCCTTTGTTTTGATCTTGTTTTGCCTTATTTGATCTTGAATTGGCCAGAATGCTTGTCATGTTGGGTTGCTATAGCTTTCGATTGTGAAAATATTCACGAGCAAATGAAATCTTTTTTTAATGTTATAAGTGTTTTGTTTTCTTCTGTTTAAGTAGATGTATGCCTATAACTGTTCTTTTTTTTTTTCGATCTAAGTTGTTCTCTCTATATAATTGTTTTATTTTGTGCTTTCTAAATTCGTCTATGTTCGTTTCTATTGCTTGATTTGTTCTTGTAAAATTTTTCAAGCTAGCTCCTATGAAGCAAAAAAAACTATGTGCTATTTTTGCAACTTATTTTGTCTGTGATTTCTGTTAGCAAACACTATGCCTTTAATTGTTTTCCCTTTTTTTCCACATGTTGTTTGTCTTGCAATCTTTTATTACTGCTTCTTTTGTGTGGTGTATTTGTTATGTTCTTGCATTTGCCTACTTGCTTGCTATAATTTGTTTTCTTTTGTGCTTTCTAAATTAATGTATGTTCATTTTCACAGCTAGATTTGTTCTTGTAAAATGTTTCAAGCTAGCTTCTAAGAAGCAAAAAAAAACTATCTTCTCTTTTTGAAACATATTTTGTGTATGATTTCTGTTAGTAAACACTATGTGTTTAATTGATTTTCCTTTTTTTTTTCGCATGTTCTTTGTCTTGCAATCTTTCATTACTGGTTCTTTTGTATAGTGTATTTGTTTTTTCCTTACATTTTGCTACTTCCTTGCTATATTTTTTTTATTTGATTTTGTTTATATTGGTTTGTTATGTTGTTACATACTAGGTGCATGTTGGAACTTGTCAAGATATTATGTATCAAAGTATAATAAGCAAAAGCAATTTATAAATTTAAAAATGTTAGGTCAACATGATTTTTGTGTAAAAAAAATTTTTTTTCCCCTCGAATATTTTTTATATTTTTTTTAATATTTGTTGATTGTGTTGCAATCTTTGATAGTTTGTTCTTTTTTATAATGTATTTGATCTTTTATTATTCTATTTTTTTTTCTTTTGTTTTTTTGTTCTTTGCTGTTGTTTTTTATCAAACAATATATATTTTTTAATATTTGTTGATTGTCTTGCAATCTTTGATAGTTTGTTCTTTCTTATAATGTATTTGTTCTTTTATTATTCTATTTTTTTCTTGTTTTTCTGTTGTTTTTTTGTTCTTTGCTGTTGTTTTTTATCAAACAAGGTTCTTTCTTTCCCTCCTTTCTTTGGCTAGGATGGTTGAGGTTTATCTTTTTCTTTTGCTAATGTTATTGTGTTGTTAGATTTTGCTTTTTTAATGCTTGGTCTTTAACAATACAAAAAAAAATAAAAGTTTTTCGATTTTACAAATACTTGTTTGACATGATTTTCATAAACAAACATTGTAAACTTGCTATTTGTGATATGGACGACTATATATCTAATTTTTTTTATGGTCTTATGCTTTTTCGCTCTTTGTTTGTTTGTTTCTATGCTTTTTTTCAACTTCAGGCCTTATCCTGTCTTATGTTTTTTAAAAATAAGTTGAATACTTTCCTTTTCGTGTTTATGCTTGTGTTTTTTACTGCTTTCTTTTATTTGCATGCTAACATTGTTTTGAGTTTGTGCTTTACTTGATTGGTTTTTGCTTTTTTGCCTTCATATTGTTTGTCTTGCAATCTTTCATGATTGGTTCTTTTCTCCTTCTTTTGTGTGGTGCATTTGTTTTGTTCTTATGTTTAGCTACTTGCTTGCTATAATTTTTTTTATTGATTTTGCTTAGATTGGTTTGTTCTGTTGTTGTGTACTAGGTGCATGCTGGAACTTGTCAAGATGTTATGTATCAAAATATAACAAGCAAAACCAATTCATGAATTAAAAAAAGTCAACTTGCTGTTGTTTTTATGTCAAAAAACTTATATCTTTTTTCTCTTGTGTTTTTTATTTTTTCTTTTTCCCTGTCAAAAAACTTACATTTTTCCTTCTCTGATAATTTTTCTTTTTTTTTTCACTTGATAGTTATTTTTTTTTTCTTAGCTGCCTTTGGTATGCTTTTGATCAAACAAGATTTTCCTTGGTTTTCATGCTTTGTTGGTTATGTTGGTTTCTTTCGACTTCTCTCTATTAATATGTTGTATATTGAATGCTATCAAGCTAATGGAATTTATAAATTTAATAATATCTTTTTTGCATGGTTTTGGTGTACCAAAGTTCAAGTTTTTTTCTTGTTTTCTTCTTCTTGTTCTTCTTCTTCTTCTTTTTTTTTCCTTTTTCGCTTTTTTTTTCCTTATGTGTTCTTATATAACGTAGTTTGTTTTATCTAAGTTATTTTCTTTCTATTCTATCCTTGTTTTCCCATGTTAGGCTGTTGGACCTTTTTGTTGTTAACATCTTACTTACAGAAACTGATCAAGCAAACAACAAGTTCTAAATTTAATAATTTTTGTTTGAGCTAGCTTTCATAGTGCAAAATTGAAATTTATTTATTTGTTGATTTTTCTTTCCCTGCTCGTTCGCTTTGTTTTTAGTTTGATTTAAAAGCTTGCTTTCTTTTGTTGTGACAATAATTTTGACTTAAACTGTTCTGTTCTTTTAAAACAGCAACAGTTTTTTCCCTTGTTTTTTTTCTTTGTTCTGTTTTTATGACTTTTGTTTGCGCGCTTATAGCTTTTTGAATTTGTCTTTTCCTTGATTGTTTTTTTTCCCGTGTTTGTTTTTCCTTTGGTCATGTTTGATTGCTGATTCTATTCTATTGTTCATTACCTCTGTTGTTATATTCTCTTTTTTTTTGTATATTTTTTTTTTCATTTTGCTCATACTCATTTGAAGTTATTTGTAATTACAAGATTTGTATTAGAAGTTCTCAAGATGTTATGCATCAAAATATATGAACAAAAAAAATTTTATATAAATTTAATAATATCTTTTTTGCATGGTTTTTTTGTGAAACGATCTATGTTATTTCTTTATTTGTTTGACATTTCTTTTGGTTCTTGTCTGTCCTAACTTGATTCTATTCACGTCTTATACTTTTTTATAAAACGTTGATTTTTTTTTTGTTATAAATTATAATATAAGTTTGTTCTTTCATGGAAGATTTTTTCTTGTTATTTTGTTTGGTTTTTCTACCCAAGTTTTCCCGTACTTTTATTGCTGTACTTTGTGCTTGCAAAAAACCTATCAACAATATTGATAATGCAGATTCTCTCATATTAAGCAGGAAAACAAGTTTGGTGGTGCAAATTGTTTCATATTAAATCGCATAAGATTTTCAATGTTAGAAATTATCAACGCATTGTATATTAAAGCCTATCAGCCAAATGTAGTTTATATTTTTTACAATTGTTGTTTCACATCATTTTCACAACAAGCGATCACAAACTAAATTGGTTTTTGTTTGTTGATTATGTTTGTTTTCTATATTCATCTTTTGGTTTTCAACTAACTGTTGCTTAAACTTTTTTTTTGCTGATTCTATTTCTCTTTGTTCCTTTTGAACATTCTTATTAAGTAATGTTTTGTAAGTATCTCTTTTCTATGGTGTCTTTCTAGAGTTTTATTGCTTATTCTTTTTTGCTTTTTTGTGCAAGCTTTCTTTAGTTGTGATCATTAACAATTTATATTTTGGTTTGGTGCATGTTTTCTCCTCTTATGTTTTGCTTTTTCTGATGCCATTTTTTTTGTTATAGTCGGTGCTTATAGAGCTTTTGTTTGATTTCTTCTGGTCAACACACATGTTACAAGTTTTTGGCATGTTCTGGCAAAACCAATCAAGTCAATATCGATTTGTAAATTTTATCATAGCTCTTTAACATAGCTTTTATAAACAAAGAATGAAATATCTTTTTTTTTTTTTGTGCTTTGCTTATATAAGTTATGTTCCTTCAAATGTTGTTATTCTTTTTTGTTTTTTTGTCTTATGTTCTGTTCTTTTGCTTTAACATGACCAGAATGGTTTTGTTTTACTGTTGATTTTTTTCCTATTTTTTCTCTCTCCACCTTGTTTTGGCATTTGTTTTTTTTGCTTGATTTTTTTTCCCAAACCAATACTTATTTAAATATGTTTTTTATTTGATTATATTCTAATTATTTTTTTTCCCAGGTTTGTTAGTAGTTAATTTTTTTTGTAACTAGCTATTTCGTGTTATGCCTTTGTTGTTGCTAGGTTTTCCTTTTTAATACTTGCTCTTTCACAGTATAAAAAATTTGAATAACAAAAACATTTTCTCTTTACTGCTACTTCTTTAGTATGTTCTCAATAAACAAACACTACAAACTTGCAATTTTCCTTATGCAAGATTATATATTTTATTTTCTTGGATGATATAATGCTTTTTTCTCTTTTGGTTTGTTTGTTGGTTTGGTTTTTTTAACTCTTATTTTATAGGTTGAACTCTGTTGTTTGTTACGCTTGTCTTTAAGTTCTATCATTATGTTGTGTTATGTTCTTTCAAAATAACTAGAATTCTTTCCTTTTGGTCCTTATATTTGTTTTATTTTTTTTGCTCTTTTTTGCATGCTGATAGTTATCTATGGCGCACTTCCTTTGTTCTTACATTTTTTTACTTCCTTGCTATATTTTTTGTTATTGATTATACTTATATTTTTCCCGTTCTTGTCTTGTTTGTGTGGCCTGTGCTCTTTTCGCACTGAGTTGTTCAAGCTTGGCTATTTTCTTCTGCTTATTGTCTTGTTATTTTCTTTTTTTTCATTCCTGTTGTTGCTGAACTTGTGTCTTTTTTTTGGCTTGTGGTTTTCCTCTTCTGATCTTGGTCTCCTTTCTTTTGTTGCTTGATTATTTTGCTTTCCACACTTGTGTTGTACTTATTTCTATTTGTTGCATGTCTTTTGCTTTTTTTGTTTTTTCTTTTTGTCCTGGATATCTTTTTGTCTTCTTTTTCCTTGTTTGTTTCTCCCATTTGTTTACACTTATTCAAGTGAGCTTGTTGCTTTGGTTTGTTTGTATTCATTTAAGTAAGTTTGTTGCCTCGTTTTCATACAAGTGTAGTTTTCTATTTATTTGCTGTTTTTGATGGTTGCTGTTGAGAGTTATCTGTATTTATGCTTTTATTCCATGAAAATGAATTCTATTCTTTCTTCTGCTTTTTTTTAAAACTTCTGTCCTTATGTTGAGCTATGTTCTTTCAAAATAACTACCATTCTTTTCTTTTGATCTTAATGTTTGTTTTCTTTTTCTTGGTTTTATTTGCACAGCAATAGTTTTTTGAGGTTGTGCTTTGCTTGATTCCTTTTTGCTTTTTACCCATGTTGTTTCTCTTGCAGCTTCAATAACTGCTTCTTTTGTTTGTTACATTTGTTTTACTCTTGCATTTTGCTATTTCCTTTATATCTTTTTGCTTATGATTTTTCTTATATTGGTTTTTTCTGTGCTTGTGTATTGGGTTCATGTTGGAACTTGTGAAGCTGTTAAGTATCATACTATAAGAAGCAGAAGCTATTTATAAATTTAAAAAATGTTAGCTTGACATGATTTTTGTATTAAGAGAGTTGACACATTTAGATATCTTTTTTTTGCCCAAGCTAGGTTGTTTCGTTGGTATGAGAAAAACAAATCCACTGTTTGACAAATATTTGAAAATCTTTATTCAACTTGATTTTCCCGATTTAGGTTAAAGATATATTAACGTATGCAAAGAGTGATTAAGGAAAAATAAAACAAGACACAAAAAAAAAACATGTAAGGAACCCATAGAGAAAAAAAAATTTCCCCAATATAAAAAAAAAATGAAATGAAAAAACAAACTTGAAACTGAATTTTTTTTTTGTAAAAGCCTGTTCTTCTCTGTTTTAGTTTCCTGTTTGTTTCCCATGTTGCTACTAGATGTGCAAGCGACTGCTGAATTTACTTTATTTGTGAGATCACTTGATACTTTTTATGTCCTTATTTATGAGCTTTTTTTTTCTCTTTTACTTCTTTTAGCTTTCATATGATCCATTGTGTTTCTTACCGCCGTATTTACTGTACTCCACTGTTATGTTTTGCTGTATCCACCAGTAGAGTTCATAGTTGCTAGGTTTAGTTTTCCTCTTGGTATATGAACTTTTAATTTGTTCTTCGCTTTTCATATGTTCAATTTTGTTTCTTACAAATTTGTTTTTTTTTTTACTTTTTCCCTGACCTATCATGGTTTCTGTGTTCTGATGTATACTCGTCTACCAAGGTTTGAATCTTTTTCTTCTTTTTATTCCACTTCTCCTTCTTATACTTCTTCTTCTCTTTTTTCCTTTTTTTTCTCTTTTTAATGCTTATATGTTCTGACATAATGCCATTCATTTTATCTAATTTGTTTTCTTGTTATCCTATATTTGTTTTCGCATGTTTGTTTGTTGGGTTTTCTGTTTCTTAACATGTTATGTCTCAAAACCCTGCAAGCAAATAACAAGTTCTAAATTTAACAATTGCTCTTAGAAATGGCTTTTATGATGCAAAACTTAATTTTTTTCCCTTTTTATTTGTCTGTGCTTTTGGTTTGCTTTTGCTTTGATTTAATAGCTTGCTTTCTTTCCCAGTTAGAATTATTTTGGCTTAGTTGGTTCCGTTTCTTTAAAATAGTTGTGATTCTTTTTCTTTTTTTTTTAATTATCTTTGGTTTGTTTGTTTGGCTTTTGTTTTTGCATTTATAGCTATTTGAGTTATTTTTGTTCTTCTCTATGTCTTACTTTTTGCACTTTCTTTTATAGCTTGTAAACCAATCTTGTTTTTTTATTGCTTTTCTCATTTGACTTCTCTTCTTTTATTTGCAGCTTTCTTGCCTATCACCCTTGACAAATTAAGTTCTACATGGGTACATTCCTCACATTCTTCCATCTCCTGTTTTTTTTTTTTGCTTCTTTATTCTGGCCTTTCTCTTTTTTCTTTTTTTTTCTTTCTTAGATTTTTGTTTGGTATATATACTTCAATATTATACCCGTCCTTGCAGTTACATTACTTACTATTTTGTCACAGATATTTGTCTTATTCTATGCTCGCTTGCTATATATATGACAGTTGTTGTCTAGCAGTTCTGGTTTTTTTTTTCGCGCTGTCCATTTTTTTCCTGTTTTGTGATCCTTGTTTTCCAGGTGTTTGTTTGTAAATCTTTCTGCTCCTATCTCATTTGTATTCCAGTCTTTTCTGTCTTCCATGTGAAAATCAAGTTATTCCTTATGGCTGAGAGAAAAATGAGTAAAACAAATAGATTAAAGCGCAATCAATTTGTTAGCAATCAGACACCAAAACGTTCGTGTTCTCAAAGCAGGCTGGTTGATGAGCAATATTCCAATCAAATGGTTATTCAACCAAGTCTCTTAGATGAACCAACTACATCTAACAATTCTAGAATTTTCAATTTGACAAATTTCAACTGCACCGGCCTTACCAATAACGCTTGCTCATCTATCGAGCAAACAAATATCACCAAGGAAAAAATTGCAAAAGCTGGAAACTTCTTCGTTTCAAACGATGGATTCTCTAAACCTCAAGTCTTTGGATTCCCTATCAGCATTTGTAGTGAGTTTCTAATCCTTCTTTTGCTGTTTTTCTTTTTTTGTCATTGATATAATACACTTTTTCTCCATCCTCTTGTTCAGTATATTATCATAGTTAATTTATTTGTATTCATTGCAGATTCTGGGCCAGTGAGTAAACAAGGTAAACAACAAACAAACAATGTCTTATAACTATTGGTTTATTGTTGTTTCATGCCTAGCTTCTAATTCTATTGATATTCTTTTTTTCCATCATTGACAAAATTTTTTCCTATCTTTTTGGCATTCTGTTTTGGTTTGACATACTTCTCTATTTCTAGCTTTCCATGGTTCTCAAAATTCGTCCAACAAAACAATTCAAACAAAGCATACTTGCTCACTTAGATCACAACGCACAAGGTATGTATTATCTGTTACCTACATTTGCACTTCTGCTTGTCTTTTTCCTTCAATCTTACTCACTTGCTTTGTGCTTATTTTGTTGGTTTTGAATTTTTTTAAAGTTTTATGCTTAGATATTTATCAACAAATTTTTTTTTAAATGGATTTGCTGCCTTTTTTTTTTGCATTTATTAGTCTTATTGGTTTGTTTTGTACCTTTTTGCCCCCTCTTTATTTACAGGAAGAGTATTGCAACAAGTTTTCAATCTCCAACCACACAAGGTATGTATTCAAAAGGTGTTGTTCATACTGCTCCTATTGATGCTAATTAGCAACCAATAGAAACTCATCTTTATGAACTGGATTATCAATCTCCAACACCATCCAAGTCTGGTTTACATGATCAAAACTTATTAGCTCCTTGCAAACCTATTTCATCTGGTATCATTTTGGTGTCTTTTTCCTTTTCTGCTTTTTTCTTAATAATCAGCTAGCAAATATTATTATACCTTTTTTTACTGATCCTTTCTGTAGATGCTAATTACTGAAATTCTCTAATTAATTAACATTTCTATTTTGCATTTACAACATATTGTTTAACTTTTGTTTTGACTTTGTTTTTGTGGTTTTTCTCGTTGTTTGCTTTTTTAATATTTATTTTTTTGTTCTTACTATTGTTTTCAAGGTCATGTCACTACAAGAACTGATTTGTTTGCCAGCTGTCCAACTACCAACTTATCTCATTTGCATCGCTATGAAAAATCTGTTCCTGAGCAAGACAAAACTGGTTCTTTCAGTCAGGCTCCATTTGTGCAGATTTCATCAGCAAACTTTATGTCTTTTGTTCATTTACATTCTACAGCAAATTCGCATGGTGATCTAGAAACAGTTTCTTTGGTCTCTTCTGTTTTGCCAACTAATCATCATGAAGACATCCACTTGCACTCTTCTAGAACGTCTCCTTTCTATCATGTTGGTTCTGGCAGCCAGTTCAGCTCCTTTCCAACATCACAACAAAGTTGTATATTATCTCCATCCCCAGTTTCTCCAGCCACCCTAATATTGCCATGTAATTTTCTTATTTGCTTTTTTTTTCTTGCCTTTACTTTCTGCTTCTATTTTATTGCTCTACATATCTTTTGCATACATTTGTTATCTTGCCTTCCCCTAAACTTTTCGCTCAATGAATTCACACATTTGTCTTCTCTTTTTTCCTTGCATGTTTTCACTTATTATTATTTCATTCCTTTTGCTTCTTATCCATTTTTTTTTCCTTTGCAATGATCTTTATTGTCAATAGTTCCTTTATATATGTCCACCATCAACCTTTTTTTAAAATTTGTCCCTAATGTTGTAAGTTTAAATCTGACAAATTTATTAAACTTGCTTTCTCTTGTTACTCGTAACAAATTCTTGTCTTTGCTTTTGTTCTATCCTATTTTCTTTTTCTTTCTATTCGTGTTTTTTTATCCTCAGTTTTTTTTAATAGCTTGTCTTTTAGTTATTGCTCTTTTTTTTTTTTAACATTTGTTCTCTTTTTTTTCCCCTGCAGTTGATCAAATGCAAACCCAAGCTCACAAACGTAAGCCAATGTGGTCTTTCATTTGTTAATAATGCTATTAGTAAATATCAGTATTTATTTGTAATCTATTTATGTACAAGTTTGTGTTATGTATTAATTTGTCTCTTCTTTCTTTTTTTTTTTACAGGAAAGTATTTTGAACCACTTAATTTGGGAGGATTGAACTATGAATGCCCATATTGTTGTGCAAAAATGTGGTATGAAGAAAGATTAAAAAAATGTCGCAAGACAAACAATCCACTTTTTTCTTTGTGTTGTAAAGAAGGAACTATAGCTTTGTCTTCAAGAAGAATAACACCATCATTCCTTGATTGCTTATTGAACTATAGAGGAGGACAAAGGGCAAAGAAATTCAGAGATAATATACGAACTTATAACTCAATGTTCCAGTTCACATCAATTGGTGGCAAAATTGACAATTGCATCAACAATCAACCTGGACCATATGTCTTCAAAATTGGAGGTCAAGTACATCATCGAATGGGATCGCTGCTGCCAGAAGTTGGGAAAAGTCCAAAATTTGCACAGCTGTATATATGTGATACTCAGAATGAAATTGCAAATCGAATCAGACCTTTTCAGAACTCTGATTCAGGTAATACAATTGATGAACAAATCGTTGAAGGCTTGACAAAAATGTTTGATCAGGTTAATGCTATTGTTAAGCTATTTAGAATGGCTAGAGATCGATTTCTTGAGAATGATTTTGTTCCTGTTCGCTTACGTCTGATAGGAGCAAGAGATCATCATGATCGGCAATATGATTTGCCAACAAATTTTGAGATTGCTGGATTGGTTGTTGGAGAAGAGGAAGGACCACAAGACAACAGAGACATTATAATTGAACATAAATTTGATGGCTTAAAACGGATTAGCGAATTGCATCCATGGTTTATGTCCATGCAATATCCACTACTATTTCCTTTTGGTGATGATGGATATCATCTTGCTATTAAATACAGAAACTCAACCAATAGAGCTGCCAAGGAGCGGAAAACAATGACAATGATGGAGTATTATGCCTATTTAATTCAGCAACGAATAGGAACCGGTCATACCCTTTTGAGAGGAGGTCGACTATTCCAACAATTTGTGGTTGATGCTTACCTGTGTATAGAACGAATGAGACTCCAATGGGTTCGAGACAATCAGAAACAGCTACGATCTGAAATTTTCCAAGGTGTTCAAGATGCTGTGACTAGAGGAGATATTGATGCTCGTACCATAGGCAAGCGAATAATCTTGCCATCAAGTTTTACCTCCAGCCCTCGATTTCTATTTCAACATTATCAAGATGCAATGGCCATTTGTAGGCAGTTTGGTCAACCAGATTTATTTATCACTTTTACATGCAATCCAAAATGGCCAGAAATTGATCAAGCATTGTCTATCATTCCAGGACAAAAAATCGAAGATAGACCTGATATATTAGCAAGGCTGTTCAAGTTAAGACTCAAATGTCTTATGGATGACTTGATTAAAAGCAAACACTTTGGTCAAACTACTGCAGGTTTTTTCCCTGCTTCTTTATTTTTGAATCTCTTGTGTTTTTTCCTTGCTCGTAATATTTTTAACTCTCCCTTTTGTATTATTTTTTTTATGCAGTTATATATACAATTGAGTTTCAAAAGCGAGGTCTGCCTCATACACATATTCTTCTGTGGTTACACCCTGATGACAAACTTTCAACAGCTGAAGATATTGACAGATATATATGTGCTGAGATTCCAGACAAAGAACATGATCCTGTTGCATATGAAGCTGTGTCTAATTTTATGATGCATGGACCATGTGGTGCTGCTAATCCTCGATGTCCATGTATGAAGAATGGTACATGTTCTAAATTTTTCCCTAAAAGATTTGAAGTTCAAACTATTGTAGGTGAAAATTCAGTTGTTACATACAAAAGAAGGCCTCCTATAAATAACAACATGGTGATTCAAAAGAAGGGTATAATCCTTGACTCAAGATATGTAGTCCCTTATAATGTCGATTTACTTGTTCGTCATCAAGCACACTTGAACGTTGAGATCTGTGCAAAGACAAAATCAATCAAGTATCTATTCAAGTATATCAACAAAGGTGCTGATAGAGCAAGAGCTGTGATTGAACAAAATTCTGGTGCGAGCACATCAAACAAAGAATCTACCTCACTTGAGATTGATGAAATTAAAACTTTTCTTGATTGTAGATACATATCATCACATGAAGCTTGTTGGAGAATATTTGGTTTTGAAGTACACTACAGAGATCCTGCAGTGATACGACTTCCTATCCATTTAGCCAACCAGCACAACATTACTTTTACTGAAGAGTCAAACCTGTCCACTGTTTTAAGGCAACCATTGTTAGAAAAAACTATGTTTACTGAGTGGATGCAAGCAAACAAAGTTTATCCTCATGCTCGCTGCTTAACTTATACTGATTTTCCAAGTCAATGGGTGTGGTCTCAAAAGCAGAAATCTTGGAAGCCTAGAACAAAAGGCAGAGCAATAGGCCGAATAAATTTTGTCCATCCTGCAGCAGGTGAACTTTATTTCTTGAGATTATTATTAAATATAGTTACAGGAGCAACAAGCTTTGATGATTTGAAAACGATTAATGGAGTACTCTACCCTACCTACCAATCTGCATGTCGTCAATTCGGTTTACTAGGTGATGATCAGGAGTGGAATCATGCTATCGAACAAGCTTCATTTTGTGCAACAGCATCTGAGCTAAGACAATTATTTGTTACTCTTATACTTTTTTGTGAGGTTCAAAATCCTATCGCTTTTTGGAACAAACATTGGATGCTGCTTGGAGAGGATATTGTATACCAATCCAATAATGTGTTTACTACAAACAATGCAGTCTTATCTGAAGAAGAATTGAAGAACCAGATTCTGATTTTTCTTAAAGAACTTTTCAACAAAAATGGGTCATCTTTGTCAAATTTTAATCTTCCTTTTCCATCGAGTCAAAGTATGCACATTATACAAGACAGACAAATTAGAGAAGAGCTTGCCTATAATCTGGTTGATCTTCAACATGAACATGAAATCGGAGTTTCTATGTTAAATGAGCAGCAAAAAAAAATTTATGATGTTGTCTTAAAATCTGTTTCAGATAATGAAGGCAAAATGTTCTTTGTTTATGGTCATGGCGGAACAGGGAAAACCTTCTTGTGGAAGACCATACTGGCAGCTCTACGATCAAGAAGAAAGATTGTCCTTGCAGTAGCATCGTCTGGTATTGCTTCGTTGTTATTACCTGGAGGTCGAACTGCTCATTCACGATTCAAGATTCCATTGAAAGTTGATGAGATCTCTACTTGTCAAATAAAACGAAACACAGAACTTGGCCGGCTTATTACTATGGCATCTCTTATAATTTGGGATGAGGCTCCAATGATTCACAGGCACTGTTTTGAAGCTTTTGAACGCACTCTTCGTGACATCATGTTATCTGGTGTTGACCAAATGCCAAATCTACCATTTGGAGGAAAGACAGTCTTGCTTGGGGGTGATTTCAGACAAATTTTACCTGTGATTACTGGAGGAACTAGATCCCAAATTGTGTCTGCATCAATTAGCAGGTCACCTCTATGGCAGCATTGCGAGGTGTATACTCTCAATATTAACATGCGCCTGAGATCTCATTTTGCTGATTTGCAGTCAAAAAGAGATACAGAACAGTTTTCAAAATGGATTCTGAATGTTGGAAATGGTGACATCATACCAACCAACATAGACTTTGATTCTGATGCAAGCTGGATTCAGATTCCTTCAGATTTGTTGCTTGAAGATGTTGGCCATCCTGTCCAGACAATTATAAATGCAATTTATCCAAATTTGCAAGATCACTTTGCCGATTCAATATATCTAAGGGAGCGTGCCATTGTAACTCCATACAATGACACTGTTGATTTGATCAATTCTGAAGCTTTTTCAATGATTCCAGGCGATGCAAAGCTTTATTTAAGCTTTGACTCCATTTCAAATGTTGATGGTGACATTTTTGAACAAGAAATACTATATCCTCCAGAGTTCTTAAACTCATTAAAATTCACAAATGTCCCAAACTATAAACTTTCTCTAAAATTAGGATGTGTTGTGATGTTGCTTAGAAACTTAAACCAAACATCAGGTTTGTGTAATGGTACTAGACTTATAGTGACCCAATTAGCTGCAAATGTTATTGAAGCAAAAATAATAACTGGTAGCCACATTGGTGATAGAGTTTTCATTCCAAGAATATGCTTTGTTGTTAATGATATCAAATGGCCATTTGTTTTGAAGAGAAAACAATTCCCTCTACGACTATCATATGCTATGACTATAAATAAAAGCCAAGGTCAAACACTTGAGTCTGTTGGCTTATATTTGCCAAAACCTGTGTTTACTCATGGTCAATTATATGTAGCAATTTCAAGAGTTACAAGCCGAACTGGTTTAAAAATCTTGATTACAAATTCAGATGGTCAGTCACATTCATTGACTAAAAATATTGTATATCGTGAAATTTTTGATGACATACAAGCAGGTGATCTGTTTCAATTTACCTCATTCTTTAACTTATTTATCTTCTTTTTTGCTTATGTTTTTTTCTTTCGTTTTATACTTGTTGTTTACTTGATCCTATTTGCTTACTACTATGTTCTATTTTTACTTGATATTCTACCAATACAGCTGCTCGTGTCTAATATAGACAGCATTTAGCCTTTGTTTTCTTTTTTTTTTCCGTTTTCCTCTGTTGGTTGACAGGTATTTTTTTTCTGTTATATACAGATAATGTTTTTCATCTCTGTTTTAATTCATGTTTGTACATGCTTTCTTCAATTTCCATTTTACTAACTGTTCTTTTGAGCATTTATTTGTCACCCTGCATTCATACAAACCATCTAAAATCTTGCATAACCAATTATTTGTTAGCCTTCACAGCTCTTTCTTTTTTATTAATTTTTTCCTTTTTTGCTCTGTTTTGCAGCAAATAAAATGAATCACCAACCTTTATCTAAACTACAACCTTTGAACCTTGTGACAAAGTTCGAGTGCGTGTGCTTAGAATTTGGGATACCATTTTGCCAGGAAATGAAAGAAAATTTTTGTCTATGGATATGTTGGTTGTTGATGACAAGGTGTGGCACTTGCTGTTTTGCTGTTAATATAAAAAAAATATTTATTTCTCCATTTAATATTATTTCTTTGTTCTTATATGGTTTAATCTCAAGGGAAACGGAATGCAAGCTTCGATTCAGAAAAAAGATGAACACCTTTTCAAACCCTTGATCACAGAAGGATCAGTTTACGAAATTACAGACCTATTTGTTGGCAAAAGAAAAGGCTCATATAATGCAACTTCTGCTACAGCCGTCATCAACTTTACCCGTTACACAAAGGTTAATAGGGTTTCTGATTCAGTTGATGAAATCCCTATTTACTATTTTGAATTCATGCCACTCCACATGATGGATACTCGGTCTGCCAGTAACAACCAACTAACAGGTAGACATAATTTGTATTCAATCTAACTACCATGCATCTTTATGACTTCAATGATAGCTATTATACACAGCTTCACAAAGAAAGAAAGAAAAACTTGTTTCTCTTTATCTCACCTTTTTCTTTTTCTAGACACACTTGGAATACTTGTAGCTCTTGGGGACCTAACAAAAGGATTTACAAAGACCAGTACAGATCCAGTTGATCGAAGAAATATTAGAATCCAAGATGAATTTTGAGTACATTCAATGTTCTTTTTTGTTTGACTTCTTTATAGTTATTTTTTTCTCTCACTATTTTTCTACTTTTAACACACATTTATTATCATTTTTCCTGCTTTCAGTGGAGAAACTGTTGATGTTACACTGTGGGCAGCATCTGCTCGTTTCTTTTCAGATTATGCTGATATATTTTCTGCAACAAATGTTGTTGTTATCTTGGCTGGCATGACTGTTCGTAAATACCTTGGTATATTTACAGAAAATTCTTCTGTTAATGATAGAAAGCTGCTTTTGTCGTTCTTTTGATACACATCTCAAACCTTCTTTTTCACAGGTGCCCCCACTTTGTCAAGCTCAACTGCAACAAAGGTTTATATTGATCTGGACATACCTGCAGCGAAATCTCTGAAAAACAGGTTCCTTTATAAATAGCTAGCAAGCTTCTTTCAAAATGTCCAACTATAAGTATAGTTTTGGTTCATACATCTTAGTATCTTACTCATTGTTTATCACTATTAGATATATTGATGAACCACTTCCAGTAACACAACTGGATGAACAAGGACAACCAAGAAGAGAAGCTGCAGATGATATAGAAGAAAACAGAATGAACATTCAACAGCTTTTAAAAATAGATGTTTCGCGGTCAAAGGTTTGTTTGATTTTTCTGTTACAATAAAAAAATCAAGTTTTTTTCTCTTCTTAAACCATTTAGATACTACTGTCTTGAACAAATATTTTTTACTTTTGTTTTTTTTTTGCTCTAGGATCTTTTCTTCACTTGCAAAGCAAAAATTACAAATATTGATCGTTCTGATGGATGGTTCTATGATAGTTGTAACAACTGTCCGAAAGCTGTCAGAATGATTGATGACAAATTGCGCTGTCCTATTCATGGTGAACAGATACCAAAACCAGCGTAAGTAAATTATTTTGTACTTTACTCAGTCTTGATTAAAAAAATAACAACAACATTAAAAAAAATTATGTAATACTTTTCCTTATCTGAACAACTTTCTCTGAATGTAACCAGTTACAAAATCTTGATTAATGTTCAAGATGAAACTGCTGAAATGGATTTCATAGCATTTGGAAGAACTGCTGAGCTTCTTGTCCAGAAACCAATTGAAGACTTGGCCAAAGAACAAGAACTAGACCAACAAGTACTACCTGAGAGTGTTAAAGCATTGATCAATCAAGAAAGATTTTTCAAAATTAATCTGGCAAGACAGTCATTTGAAACTGGTGTACCAACTTTTGTGGTAAATAGAACCTTTTCTGTTGAAACAGCCAAACCTACAGAAACAGAAGCAATAAATTATGATACATTGCAAGCTGATGCTGTTCAAACTTCGATCCACACCACTACACTTGTTGAACAAAACCAGTTAGCAATTGAAACTCCTTTGGACATTCCAGCTGATTTCTTTTCTGATGTATCTCCTCCTTCGCAAAAGGGAATCAGGTTTTTGTATATCTTGCATACACTTATTTCACTCAAATATCAATATTGGTTTGTCAACAATGAATCACACTTCATTTTTCAAATTCATGCAGTATTCGAGAACCAACAGAACAGACGACTCAAGCAAAAAAATCACTTTTCAGGTTTTTTTCCACTATAACATAAACAAATTTTATTTATTCCTGATTCAGATTCCCATTTGTTTATTTTCTAAAATTCCTTTTGCAGTCAAGAGAAACAAAAACAAGTTGCTGC
This sequence comes from Heritiera littoralis, assembly GCA_031772115.1. NCBI lineage: Eukaryota > Viridiplantae > Streptophyta > Magnoliopsida > Malvales > Malvaceae > Heritiera > Heritiera littoralis. The sequence continues at coordinate 296,731 of JAPDPK010000026.1, read as the reverse complement.
TGTTGCCCAACAGGCAAAATCAAAAAAACGCAGCCTGCTTTCAATGTCAAACCAGGGATTCAGGTTTATTTCCTGCTTTTGCATTCATACATGAAGAACACATATATTCTAGCTTAACACAATTTTTACTCCTCCTATTACTAAACTAATTTCACAAAAGAAAAATTATTCACAAACTTTGTTATAATTTTCTTTTCATAGAAACATACAATTTATCTTTATTTCATGAACAAAAAATGTCTATTATTATGTTCAAAAAAGCATAACCTCTCTGTATATACAAAATTTTTCTTTTTTTGCTAAATAACTCAGTTTTTCCCTTTTGTTTTTTCTTTCCTCTCTGTAACACAGCCACTCATTCTAACACTGTCTCACACGTTTACTATCCAGGAAACAAAAAGAAAAACAAACATTTGAGGAAGACCAACCAGTTGAAGAAGATATATTTGACGATGATGTTCTGTTGAAGAAGTTAAAAGCCAAGTAATATTCGAACTCTTTCTTGATTTTCAAACTTTGGTAGTCGAATCACTAATCCTCTACTACATACATTCCTTGTTGAAAAAAAAATTGGCGTTTGTTTTACAGTTTTTTTTTTTAGCAATTTAGCTTTACAACCTTCATTAAATTTTTTTCACACTAGGTTTGTCTATGATTGTATCATTTGTACTAGAAATTATTTTCCTCCAACAATCACTTTCTGCATATCATAGCATCACACTAGCTAATCTTTCTAAGCAACTTCCTTTCGTTTGTTTTCCTAATCTGTTTAATCTTCCATGATTTTTAGTTATAACAATTCAGAATAATTTTCCCTTTTTCTTCTCCTTCGCAGTTATCTAGCTTACTTTTTTGACTACATTGTTTCATATATTTGATAGTTGTATACCATATTAACCACAATTTGATATTTAACCATCACTTTTGCAGGGGCAAACAGAAAAAAAAAGATTGATTGAAAGTCTGTTCATCGATTTAGAAAGTCTTGTGTATCTAAATTAGTAGCTAAAAAAAAAAATTGCTATCTTTTGCATTATACGAGCCTTTGATGAAGGCTAAACATGAGCTCGTCTGCACCTGTTTGGTTTCTCATCATGCTCGCTTTTGCTGCTTTTGTTGTAAATATTAAATTTTATCTATGCTTGAACACACTAGCAACTTTTTTTACTTATTTTTGTATTTGCAGATAATTACAAAACCTATTATTAGAATATGCAATGTACTTTTGTAAACATATGTTTTTACCATCTTTGTTATTTTTTTGCTTAGATCGAAGTATAATCACTTATTGCTCATTCTTTAACTAATTAAAATGCTTGTAATTAATTAGATAATGTATGAAAATAATCTGTTATGAAAAAATAAAAAAAATTTATATTGCACGAAATTCCAAATTAATAAACGAATTTCAATCAATAAAAAAAATTTTCAATCTGCAAAATTCCTATTTTTTAATTTTTGATCTCCCATTTTTTTCTTTAGTCTTTCATCTGCTTGTTTTTCATTTGTCCCACATTTGATCCATCCATTAATATCACATATTCTACTTTTTCCCATCAAATAGCTACAGAAAAATTGATACCATGCATTCTTCCTTCTTTTCATCAAAAAAAAAAAGTAAAAAATTTGTGCAACCAATTATGAAAGAAACAAAAATAACATTTTTTTTATTTGTTTCTTCTGCAACTTTTTTCCTACATTCTTGTACAATATTTCCTCAATATTTAACACTCAAGATTCAAATTTATAACTTTTATTTGCCTGCCCAAATGCACAAAAAATAAATATTTTCAGAAAAAAATTACCAGCTATCTAATTCATTTTTTTAAAAAAATTTATCATATATATATTTTCATATTTTAATTATTGTAAAAAAACCAATTGTTTAGAAAGATATTTCAAAAAAGTTATTGATTTATCTATTTCTTTTTATCTTTATTAAAATAAAAAAAATTGCTCACATAACTCTTTAGAAAAACTATTATTTTTTATCTTTTCAACAAAACACAAACAAATAAAATTTTACACTTGCTAGCTACATTATTTTTAAAATTAAATTTCATTTCCTATCGTTCTCCATGAAAAAAAAAATTACATACATAAACTATATATAGCATATATAACAATTAAGATATTTTTACGATCAATTTTCCTTTTATTTGATATATTTATGCTTAACTTATCTTTTTTTCTTGCTTTATTCTTCTGCACATATTACTCCTGATTTGACCATACAATAAAATGCTTGCCCGATTTCCAAGAGCTATGAAAACTTGTGCCAAGATTTCGTCCAAAACAAACAAAATATTTACTCACTTCCCAATAACATCTTTAACACCAACCACACCTTAGTTAGTTTCCTAAACAATCCATAACAGAGAATCACTCATCTCCCCCCGCCGAACACAGTGAAACCCAACATTCTTCAAGTTCTACAACCGATCTAACATGAATTATCACATTCTGGTAAGTAGCAAATAATATCACTGCTTGTCTAACAGTATTTCGCCCTTTTTTCCTCGGCCTGGTTGATTTTCCATTTGTTCTTTGATTCGTCTTTTGTGCACTATTCTGGTTTACAATTTTGTTTCCACATTATCTTGGCTTCAGATACATTTGACAATTTCTTTTACTTATCTAATATTACTGTCAACAATCTATTTGTTTTTCGTTTTCCTACTCTTGCCTTTTCATATTGTCCGGCAATCTTTCTAAGAGTGTTTTTTGCATGGCAATAAGTTGTGTAATTTCCGCAATTTGCTTTATTATTCTTATTTACGTTATTCAATTCACTATCTTTCCTTGTAAACTATACATGATACTATTATTTTCTGGTCGTTTTCAAACAGATTGTCACTTTCTAACGACTTTGCCACAATTTTGCCAAATAAAAAACATTATTAGTAACCAAACAGTTTTCAATGTAATATTCTTCTATTTTTCGATTCAGTTTTTAACGAAATGTTCTTTCATTTATCAACGCTTGTGTTAATTTTATGTTCACGTATTATGCTGATTATGCTGCATCTTTTAACAACATGATTTAAATCATATTCAAAACGTCGAAGTGTTTTTAGCCCTGTTTTCTTAAGTGCTCATATTCATCGAAACTCATTCATACATATCAAATTTCTACTGCTATTTTTGCCTTGAAATTTCTATTCCTAATCATTCTACCATACTCTGTTGTTTGCTTTGTCAAATGAACACCTCTTCTAATGCTTGGTTGTCTTTCTTAACAATACAATCAACAATAGAAACAAATATAACAAACAAAATCAACAGTATCTGTGCCAAAGAATTATCCAAGTGTGACATACATTGATAAATATAAAACATTATGGAAACTCTGCCGCTGCTGCCAGATCCCAGTTTCTGTGTCACGATGACTGAAGACCTTATGCATGGCAAATACTTGGTAAGTAATGTTTTTCAACTTAACACAAATTTATCTGTTTGCAAGAATATACCTGATCATCCATGTACTCCACTACATACAAAACTTAGCAAATAAATAATAATTCATACAATCTTTCATTGCTCACTTGGTCTTTACATTCTATCCGGTTCATTTGCAACATGTTCAAATCATAACATCTTTCCACATCTCTTACTTCTAACTATTAGATTTATTATTCATTAATGCATATAAGAATTAACAACACTGCAATTACTCATCTACTAAAGAAAAACTAATACATCATAGTACTCATAAATTCCATTGTTAATCTTTCAGACCATATCAGAAAAAATTGGAATTCAATACATGCAATCCCATTGTTATCAATGTCCGGTTATACTTAACAGCAGCTTGCTTGGACTATTTAAGATGACATTCGTATCTATGGACAAATACTTATCTTTGATTGATGGCTGGGAGAATTTCTTTGATGCACACTGCTTGAATCACAGAGACATTCTCATCTTTAACAGAAAGGAAGAGATGCATTTTGATGTTATCATCTATACAAGAGAAGGCTTATTATTATCTGCACAAATCATTCAAAATAGAAAAGGTTTTTCACTTATCAAAACCATCTTACAAGCAATAAATTCGTTTATACTAGACATTACTTATTCTTCCTATTCTTTTTAGTATATTATTTCTAATCCCACTCTGGTCTGCAGATGAACCATCCCAAAAAATCTCCCTTGATGAACTTGAACAGCAATTTGAAAGCTACAACTATCCAAAACAAACATGTAATATTGATGCTGATCCACCATTCTTCAGAGCAACAATGACAGCAGCAAATACAGAAACGTGCTATGTTCTGGTGAGCAAGTCTTTCGCTTTTCAATTTTCTTATTTTTACACATATCTTATACTATCTATGTACTAACAGCATGTACCCAGACTGTTTGCACGTAGCTGCCTTCCAAACTCCAACGTAGATATGTTGTTCTCAATATTTAACAGATCAGACACATGGAATGTTCATTATATATGCACTCAGAGAAACAAGTCTTTCTCAGCTGGATGGAAAAAGTTTGTTGTTGACAATGATATCAAGGTTGGAGACACTTGCAAATTTTCAAAGATTGCAGACACACATATTCAAGTTACCAAAGGTAATACTAAAAACTTGCTTATAGTCTATTCAGAATGAGTGTTTTTCTTTATTAGTTCTATTCGTTTCATAAATTAAATAGCTTACATTTGTTCCCATCTCACTATTTTGTTAATTCAATTTCCTTTCTTGTATTTGCTTTACTAATCTTTTCAATCACTCTATTATTCCAACACAGATAAAAAACGAAAACCATATTATGGCTGGATTAGTGACAATGATGATGATGAACGAGATCTTGTCTACCTACCACCTGACCCAAAATTTCTTCCTTCATTTTCATCTGCGCAATCTCACAAGCAAACATCAAACAAAGAAACCTCAACCTGGAACTAGATCATCTGTATTTCGGTTTCCTTTGCACACTTCCCTTTTTGCTTTTTGCGATGCTCTTCTTAGATATGTACTTATTCTCGCACTTATCTGCAAAGATATCAAACTCCTGTGTTTTTTTTTCCTCAAATCAAAACTCTTTAGTCCTTATGACTTATGATAATCAATCAATAGTATCTAAGCAATCAATTAAATCTTTAGACCAATGCTATTATTAAACAAACTAACAAAATGTACTAGAATTTTTTCTCTTGTTATACTAAGACTTCAACTAACATATATAATTTCACTGATATTAAAACATATTTAAATAAAACCAGAGACCAATATCAATACTTTTTTTTTGAGTTACTTCATTACTTTGATACATAGCTTGTTTTTCTCCAACATATTACAATAAATAAATCAAGATTTTCTGACAATATTAATAAAAAAATATTCAATTAACCAATAATTAATACTCTTTCTTTCTTAGAACCAACAAAAAATATTCAATTCTATCTGCAATCACTTTTACTAAGAAAAAATTTTTTTGCGCTGCTCTGTTGAACAAAAAATACAAGTTGCATTAATAAATTAATAAATAAATTTTAATATCAATAATTTTTAATAAAAAAATTCATTTCGAAAAATAACAAATTATTATCTTTTATTTTTTAACACTGAACATTTATAAAAAAATAGTTTCAAAAAATGAAAAAAAATTTTGCATTTATTTAATTTTAATCTCGATTTTATTAACTTATCTATCAAATCATATCTATATTTACTATTCGTACTAACTCTCTTGTCAAATCACCTTTGCCTTGCCATATTAAAAAATCAACAAACCATCGGTATTTCATTGCTCTGCTATCTACCTCATCATAGCTGACAACCACACAAACCAAGAAAAAAAAACTCAGCTTTGTAATTACTTCACTTCTTCTACACTCTTCTTGCCGTTACCTTCCCTGCCTCTACATTACTATTCTCTTATCAACAAAAGTTATCTACACTTAACCTCCAAACACTTTCTTCCTCAGACATGGCAAACAACCATCCACTTCAGCCGCCCCGATTCTTCTGCGTTTATTTAGAAACCGAAGACCAGAAAATTTCTATGGTAAGCAAAAAAACAATTTGACTTTCTATTCCTCTCTTGTATCATATTTTTAAACTACATACCATATATTCATAAAAATCTCAAATATTTTTATATATATCAAAAACTTTTTTTGCATGATTGATTTTTTTTTCCCAGATATCTGCCTTCATTTGAATTTATAATTCTTTTAATAAACTAACTTGGTTCATACATGTTCAACACTGCTTATCCTAATTGCTTCTCCTCGAAACTTCTCCGTTCTCTCAGTTCTTCTCAGTCCATAGCAAATAAAAATTGCAATCTCTGTGTTTTGGCAGAATCTTCTTTAATATTTATCCATGTTTCATTTTTTTACTACTATTTACATTCTCATATTTTTTACTTTCCCTTCTTGTATTTGACACCCATTCCCTTCGCATCCATCACTATATTGCTAAAAAAAAGTAAACAATTTTCTGCTAACTACATTCTTGTTGATATACCAGACATTGCCTCACTGGTTTGCAAACGAACATTTCCACAACATACAAACACCACTCAACTGTACTTTCAAGGGACCACTTCCAAACACATTCACGATCAAACTCATCTGAACAAATGAAGGGCTCTGCTTAGCAAACGGGTGGTCAAGCTTTGTTGAAGCTCACGCATTACAATATGGAGACTTAATTGCAATTCGCTTGAACGACCAAGATAACTTCAATGCCTTTATCTACCACAAAGCAACATCCTTGCTAACCCTAGAACGAATTGAGTCAAGAAAAGGTACTATTAATTCCTAAATCTGTTTTGATACAGACTGGCATTAGAATCTTATGTTAATCTTTTTCCATAGACAATTTACTTTTGTTGGTATACCCATTATTAGCTGGTAACATGTCAGATGAAGAGCAAACAAATGAATCTGATGATGATGCTGAATCAACACACTACTATATAGACTTTGGAGACAAACCAATTTGCCACCCAGATTCAAACCCTCCTACCTTTGCATGCACAATGACAAGAACAAATGTTGAAACATCATACGTTCTGGTAATCTTTTCTCTACCTGATCTCTCTGCACATATCTATATGTTCGCATTTTATTAAACAAAAGCTTTCATTTTCCTTACAGCATATTCCTCGAGAATTTCATCAAACTTGTTTGCCCAAACAAAACGTTGAGCTGACCTTATGCATTCCAGAAAATACACAAACATGGACTGTCCAATATATTCACTCGAAGAAAAACAAAGTTTTCTCAGCAGGATGGAAAAAGTTTGTCACTGATAACAACATAAGGATTGGAGACCAATGTGAATTTGCAATGACAGAACCAACAGTCTTTCAAGTTTCAATCTATCCTTGTAGAAAAGGACTGTTTGAATTTATGTAATTTATTTTATGTTTGTAGAAAACTCCCAATTTCCATTTCCATCTTTTCGTTTGTCTAACTGCTGTCACTCTTAACTTATTTCAGTTTTCAGACTCTTTGCTTATTTGCAACTGAACAATTACTTTACCACTTTAATTACATACTGTATCGTATTCAATTAGTCTTCTCCTCTAACGCATTTTAATCTTCTCATACAATTTATCAAACTAAACAAATATTTAATTATAATCATTAAAACAGACGTGACCCCTCGTTTTTCATCATAACCATTATGTCTATCTGAATCATGCCTTTTCACTTACCATGCATTCCATTTGCACTAAAAACTACAACACCTCGATTTACAATTTGCCGTCCCTTCCTTCTCTTCTGATTTCATCAGTATATATATAATTCATACTAGCACCTTGACTACATCTTTCAAACAACAAAGGCCATCTCAGCTTGCAACTACATGGGACACTACTCACCAAGCCATCTGTCTCAATACTTTGAAGCCCAGTTTGAAGATGATGAACAACAACAAATTCTGGTAACCAAACAAGTCTCCACTTGTTATAGTTTTCAAAACTTTCCACTATTTCATACATAGAATGCTCTCCAAAAAAAAGAAAAAATCAACATGACCATCACAATTCAAACTAATATAACATTCACACAGAAAAATATGCAATTACTATATCTTTAATCATATCACGTCTTATAATTCTCTGTTTCTTTCAGGTACTACCCCACCCTTTTGTCCGCCTTTACTTTGCCAACATCCAAACACCAACCAACTGCATTATAAAAACATACATGCCCAAAACTTTTCTGGTTCAACTTGAACACAAAAAAGACACTCTCTGCTTCACTCACGGGTGGGAAAAATTTGTCAAAACTAGTGCTATCAGAATAGGAGACCTACTTCTTTTCAGATACAATGGAGATCTAAAATTCAGCGTTTCTCTATATGATCAAGCATGCAATCCTCTCACCATTGAACTCATCAAATCAAGAAGAGGTAAATAAATTTCTGCAAACAACACAACTCTGCTCTGAATGAAACTTTTTTTCTTTTTTATTTGAAATTTTTCTTATTTTTTTATCCTACATTACCCTTTTACTTTCTGTAGCAATGCCAGAAAAATTTTGCAAAATACTTCACCCAGTTCATCATTGGACGAATCTGATGAAGATGAACAAGAACCAGACTATTTTCTTATCTTGGATGATACTGTTGAGTGCCTACCAGAAAATAACCCACCTCTTTTTGGATTGAAAATGATGACTCAAAATATTCACTATCCATATATTGTTGTAACTACTTAACCTTACTCGTTTCTATTCATCTTTAAATTCATTTAACCTATCTTTTCTTTTCTTCCAGGATATACCAACAGATTTCAACAATAAATGCATGCCACCACAATCAACAGAACTTGCTTTCACCATCCATGATAAATCCTTTGTTGCCTGGCAAGTTAAATATGTTAGAACAGAACAGAATGGCTACTTTACTGGAGGTTGGAAAAACTTTGTCATTGATAATGATGTGAAGCAAGGAGATAGATGTCAATTTTTATTAGTGACTGCAGGGAAAATAAATGTTAATATTTTGAGATCAAAATCAGGAATCTACCGACATATGTAAAATCTTCTTATTTGCTATATAAAATCTTTAAATTCAACAATAACAAATGTTTATATTCTTCAAAATATATAAAACCTTTTTCTTACTATATCAAAACTTTGAATATTACCTACATAAACTCGTATTAATCAACCCGCGCATCGCGCGGGCGTTCCCTAGTTAATTTTAATTATTTAAATTTATAAATATATAAAATAATATTATTTAATTTATATATTTAAGGTATATATAAAATTATTATTATTCAATATATTCAAAAAAATATTAAAATGATGACACATATCTTTCCTTTATTTATTTTTTATTTTTTAATATTCATAAAAAATATGTATTATTATCTTAGCACCATTTGTAAAGTTTAAAAACTCGACTGACAGTGTATTAAATAATAATACCATGTAAAATACATATAATACAATGAAGATATCCAATCATAAAAGGATTAAATATTTAATTAAAAAATTATAAAAATTTAAAACATAAGATAAACAAATATTGGGAAAACTAAAAAATAAAAACATTAAAAATATTATTATTAAGCACATCAAAAATATGTTAAAATAAAAATTAAAAGTATATTTTAAAATTTTAAAAAATTAAAAATATATTTTAAAAATTTTCAAGTGTTAAAGTAACATTTTAGGATAGATTATTATTATTATTGACCTAAATAATTATAATATAAATATGCATTTTATATACATATGATATACATATGTATTCTTTTATATGTATATGTAAGAATGATTATAACATATTTATATAATTAATTTTATCTATTAAATATGCATGTTAACATTATATATATATTTGTAAATTTATATATTTTATACATAAATTTTATTTATTTAGAAAAAAATAATTTTAAAATATTTAAATACTATACAATGACAAGACATCGAATATAAATTCAATCTCATACTTTTCATCTTACGTATCAAAGATGATCTAAGCCTCAATCAATTATCGAACATGTTGTTGTTGATCTATTGGCAAAGAATCCCAAGGCCAAGCTAGTCGCCTGCTCGGCAGCCGGCAAATCACATCCCTTGGGCCGATGCCGAGGGTTTTGGACACGTTTCTGCCTCCGGAACCAGTCATCTATCAAGCACTAAGAGATGGAATCAAGGGTTGAAATTTTCAATTTCTTATTATTTTTTGGTTTCTATTTAACGTGCATAGCAGCATTGGAGCATGTAGCTCGAAATTAAAATGAGTCACGATTTTGATATTATTCAACAATCTTAAAGTGATAGGAAGGTAAATGTCAAATGTTATATGATTTCGTAAGTCCCATTATACCAGCGAGAATCATCTACTTTAACCCTTTCACGATTGTCAATCAAAATCAAATGATTGGACTTTTGATGTGATGAGTTCGCTACTAATTAACTGTTAAAATTCGTTTTAAAGTTGTTAGAGTTCTTCTCAAAATTATTAGTGTTGGAAACTTAAAAAATAATAAGAAATTGTTAATAATCAAAATAATATAAGAAAATATAAATTAAAATTATTTCACTGATTGACAAAGAGTTATATTGAAGCACAGATATATCGCTCTCTTTAAGACGATTCACGTCTCTACAGGAATTATATCATCGATGCAGTAGAAAATCTAAGCGTGTCACCTCCAGAATACACCTAATTTATCTTCATTGTACACTCTACAGTTCTACACAACGTGTAGAATAAAGAGCTTTATGATCAAATACCTTTCTCTTGTCCAAGAATATGTGTGATATATCATGAATAAAATTTGTGCGGTATTATGTTCAATGTTTAGGACCTATTTATAAGCTTCACAACTTTGTAACTCATATAAAATAATAATAACTAGATATAAAATAACGCGATACTGCGAATCTATTTTTATTTTGCAATTATTAAAATTAATAAAATTGATTATTAGATAAGAGTTGTTAGTCATGAAAATATTTATTTCCTTCATATTGTTTAGCACAAAAGAGAAACATGGGATGAAGTACATAAAACCCCCTATGTTTATACCAAAAAGACACAAACCCCCTTTAGTTTCAAAATACCAATTTTTCCCCCTTTCACTATCCTTAAATCCAAAAATCATAAACATTAAACTTTATATTTTAAACCCAAAAGACCATAAACCATAAACTATAACCCTTAAATTCTAAACCCCAAACTAAAAACCCCTAAATTTTAAATCTTAAACTTTGTTAAAAGGGGAATATTGGTATTTTAAAACTAGAGGGGGTTTTGTGTCTTTTTGGTATAAATATAGGGGGTTTATGTATTTCATCCGAGAAACATGTTTACTAAGGATAGAGTTTATATATCAAACAAAATATCCAAAAATAATTTTTTGAGAAATTTGGATTAGCTTGGATTAAAAAAATATACAATACTTAAGTTAAATAGTATGACAAACAGATAATTTGTGCTAAAAACAAACAAATTAAGATAATGATGCAACAACAATAAAAAGTAAAAGCACCAAAATATATATACAGCATAGTAGTTTAGACAATTTAACAGAGAAGTAAAAAAATTAGCTAAAAATACTTTGTTCATATTATTAATCAAGTGTAAGGTTTAAAACTCATTTGTAAGGATTTTTATTTTAAGAATAATTAATTGAACTATTTATATTTACTCCAAAGTACAATATGCAAAGTAAAACTATTTTTTTCTGAAAAAATTAGAGGTAAAAAAAAACCCTTTCATACAATAATTTTCATTCAAAAGCAAAATATATGCAAGTAAAAGAAGCAAATAGATAAAAATATAAAGCAATATTATAAAACAATAATAGAGAACTGGATTAAAAAGAGTTAAAAAAGCCATGTAAAAACTTTGTTAAGAATTTAACTAAAAAATTGTTGAGAAAAAAAATAAAAGGACCTAAGTAAAAAAAAAAGTTGTTGAGGAAAAAAAAAGACAAGTATCAAGTAATGAGAGAGGAAGAGATAAAAATATATGATAGTATAGATAGATAGATAGATAGATAGATAGATAGATAGATAATAATAATAATAATAATAATAATAATAATAATAATAATAATAACCAGGTAATTTAACATTGGACGTTATCGATTAGAAAGAAACCAAACGTTAGCAGAATCGGCTAGTGTTTACATTAGCTTACAACCACACAAAGAGAGAAACGCTGTGCATCACTAATAAATGTTGTAAGCAACATATAATAAATTTAATATAATAACGTTAATGTTTTAAATAATATTTCTTTAAATATTATTTTTTTATTATTAAAATATCATGTTCCAACATTAACTCCATAAACTCTCGTGAGCTTAGATGGAATATATGTGGAGCCTAACAAAAATCAAACATTTTATCAACAAATAATTCATTATTTATGTTTCACAGTATTTGAATGTGAACCTAATATAAAAATAATTATGTAGGATAATGAAATTCGGTATACTCATGAGTTGTGATTTAGTTGACAATGTAAACTGAGTTTGTAAAAAGAGTTTTTGAATTCAACCTTAATTAAGATAAAACTTTGAATAAAATTAGTTTCAGACCATTAAAATAGATGAAAATACTTATGATTTACACAAAAAAATCTGGTATTACGTTGGTGTGACAAAAAATAATAGATCTCAGTATTACTCAACCGTCACTACATCACAAAATCATTTATAAAACATTGCAAGCTAGAATGAAATTGAAGTAGATTTTTTTAACCCCTATGTAAATAATAGTGTAACAATAAAATAAAGAATTTCTTGATTTACTCTCCTCTTCACTCGCCAGCCAAAGAATTTAGGAAAATGTTTTTTGTCTTTTCCATGTTTTTTCCTCCCTAATCATCCAAACAAGGAAATGAATATAATATATATATATATATATATATATATATATATATATATATATATATATATTTCATTTTCCTTTTCTCTTTCGATGAATTCTTTTGTCAAAATTAATTATTGAGCTATCTTCTTTCTGACTTTTATTCGTTAGGAGTAAATTATAACACTTAGAGATTTGGATTTTTCTTTTTAATTATAAAAAAAATATTTAATAATGAGAATGAAAATAGGTTTGCTTGAACTTTGAACAACACCGTAGGGCTAGGGGTAGGGGTTGTTCTTTTCACAAACAAGTCTCATCAAATCATCTCATGTTGTTAGGTATGAAGAAAAGCTGAACAAGTTGATTCTATGTCTAATTGCATGCACATGTTACATACTTACATTATAATCAAGTTTTTATTACTTTTCTTTTGGTATCGTGGCCATTTTTTAAGACATGTAGAAACATCTTACATATGTTGACAAAATCCTAGGAAATTGTCCAAAAATGAATGGAACATGTTAACTGTGCTTCATTGTAACAAATTATATGAAAAAACTAATTAACAGGTACGTTGGTGATAGGATCTTTGTTCAAAACTTTTTAGAATCCATATGCACGATCCTTTTCTTCATCACGTGCTGCCTACTAAATTTTGTTTCTTCCCTGGTTCAGTTGATTGCCTTAAAATTTTCAAATTCATGAATCATTATAGCTCGAAAATTGAAGGATTCATTTTCTTGGCAAATCCCATAAAGGAAATTTTGATGCATCTTGTTGCCAGGATAGTCAAGTTAATTTCTTGATAAAGAAATTTCAAGCGAAATTTTGAAACTATTCTGTACTAATTGAATATATTATTTCCTTCCAATTATTAGCTGAGCAAATCTGGCTTGTGCAAGCATATTTGCTATTTGGAATCTGGATAGAATTTTCTTGCTATGGTTATTTTTTTGCCATGCAATTTGCTTAATACCTACTAATTATTTCGAGCTAAAATTAGCAAGAGTTATGATCTCATCAGTACTCTTTATGAGTCCTCTCAGATTAAGACTCATACTTGAAATTACTAATTATAGTAAGAATCTTATTCACACTAGGAGTTTTACTCATAACAGAATTCTAGTGAAATAGAATTTTAGTCTCATTAGGAATCATACTTGTATTAAGATTCATCATATGAATTTAAATCCAATTATTTTGTTTTGATCATATTTTTATTGTGTGTAACCCTCTAGGTTTTCATTAAGTTAGTAGTGATTTACAATCTTATTCATAAATCAAAATCCAAGATAGGCATTTAGTAATGCACCATGGCTGCCCAAGTAATAAAACTATCGGTGAGTTGACAATAATTTTTACATGTGCAATTATCATATAAATCGATCCTTTTGCCACCTAATATCTTAATATCTCAATTGAACATAGAGTATGAAACATGACATTTCCATTAAAGTTTAACTACGATGTTTCTCAAACTCAAAATGAATGACTCAATCAAATGAATCTTGCAAATGAATTAGTATAGTTGCAGAAAGAAATTTACCTTTGATATTCTTTTAACTAACAAAGTTTTACAAAGAGCTACGGAAAGCTGGTATTGATATTACAAGAAATATAGGGGAAGGGGCATTTGGTCCTGTCTACAAAGCTCAGATGGCAACTGGTCGGACAGTTGCAGCAAAAGTGCTTGCTACTGACTCCAAGTAAGGGGCAATGAAGTTCCTAACAGAGGTAATAATAAATTATAGTTTGCAATGTTTGGTTTCAAGTCCTATAGGTCAACGGGTTGGTGAATGATGATAATTTCATGAACACACATGAATTTTGACAAATCTTTATAAACTTCACTGCAATGTATGCTGCCAGTAGCAATATGTGTTTAAGGCTATGCCTTGTCTGTTTCGGTTTCTAGCTGATCTTCGACATACTTTCTATCCCTCGAAGGAGAGAAAGAGAAGGAAAAAGTTGAAAGCAAAGTGACTTTGCAACATGTCAATTAATGTTTGAGTTCCTTTATTCCCAGGTTCTGTTGCTTGGAAGATTACACCACAAGAATCTGATGAACTTGGTGGGATAGAGTACAGAAAGAGGACATCCGATTTATACTGTAAGAAAGTGAATTTAACTCCATCCAACAGACAAACATACATTGTCTTGGAATTTAAATAAAGTAGGAATTGGGTTTTGCAGTTAATTTCTTATCTTAAAATGTTTTTTGATTGAGCTCACATTTCCACCTTATTTTATAAGGTTAGAATATAGTTAATCAGATGTTGGAAGGCTTTGAGTGGCCATGACACAAGCATTTTCGTTGTGCAATAAACAGATTTGATACTCCACACGGTTGTGTTATGGTGCAAAATGCCTTATCATGTATTCATGTTTCAGATGAAAAGCATGAGCTTTTAAGCTAGAATTTGAGGGGATGTGGCAAGGGGTTTGGAGTATCTTCATTATGGGGTAAGCTTCAGTCTCAGTCACTGAACCATTAGAGACAACGGGTAATTTTTTTGAAAAGAACTGTACAAGTATTCTGCTTCATTCATTTTATAACAGGCTGTCCCCCTGTCGTGCACCGCGATATCAAATCTTCAAATGTATTGTTAGATCATTTCATCAAAGCCAGAGTATGTGTTCGGTTTTCGGTAGATGGTTCATTTTCCCCTCGTCCCCTTGCTCTAATGCTTGAAATGTGTAACTACCGCTGTTTGCGCAGGTTGCCGATTTTGGACTTTCAAGACTGAAGAAGAATAGTTTGCATTAATCTTTTTTTTTTTTGGTGCTTCGAACACTTTGCATTTATCTAATATCAAGGGAACTTTAGGATATGTTGATCCTGAGTATATGTCCGTTGAAAAAGTCATTATTTATCCTATTTTTTAGGAACGTAGTTTATTGGGTTAGTTTGGAGTTTGTTGAACGTGGTTTGTAGGTTGCATTTATCTGGGAATTAGTTGCTTTATTTTCTCAATGTTCCTTCTGCAGAGAAAGTATTCTTTCATTCCTTTGTTGACCGTTACTCAGTAGCATTCTAGTGTTTTAAAAGTATTCTACTGTAACAGTGGTATTCGAGCCAGGTTGTGAGCAGTGGTTTTGTTTTGTAGCAACAACAAATGGTGTATGATGGCTTCCGACAATTATGTGCAACCTACCATTCCTCGTTTTGATGGTCACTTTGACCATTGGAGCATGCCAACGGAGAATTTCTTGAGATCTAAGGAGTACTGGCAGGTGGTTGATTCTGGGGTAGCAGAACCAGGAGTTGGTGTTGTGTTAACTAATAGATAAAAGGCAGCGTTAGATACTCTGAAGTTAAAAGATTTGAAGGCAAAGAATTATCTTTTCCAAGCTATTGATCGCTCTATTTTGGACACAATCCTCGACAAAGCAATTCCAAGCACATTTGGGATTCTATAAAGAAGAAATACCAGGGGACAACAAAGGCAAGAAGGCAGCAGCTTCAAGCACTTCGTTCGGATTTTAAAACGCTTCGGATGAAACCTGGAGAGTCTATTTTTGAATTTTTCTCAAGAATAATGGCAATTGTCAACAAAATGCGTGTTCATGGTGAGAAGATGGAGGACGTGACTGTTGTTGAGAAAATTTTTCGATCAATGACACCGAAATTTAATTATGTGGTTTGCTCCATTGAAGAATCAAAGGACCTTGATAATTTTTCAATTGATGAATTACAAGGTTCATTGTTGGTTCATGAGCACAAAATAAATCAACAAGAGAAAGAGAAGCAAGCATTGAAGGCTTCAACTGACAGACATTCTTGTCCAACAAGTAGAACAGACAAAGGACGAGGTAGAGGAAGAGGAAACAAAGATCGTAGTGGAAACTAGTAGCAAAAATATGATGATAATCAGTCTCATGATTATCAAGGAAGAGGACGAGGACGAGATAGTCACCGTTCAACTTATAAGCCAAGGTCAGCAAACAAGTCCAATGTTGAATGTTACCGATGTCATAGGTATGGCCATTATCAATGTAGCACTAATTTATCTTAAGAATGTGGTGAAAAGTCTAATTTTGCAGAGAAGGAAGAAGAAGTATCTTTACATATGGTTTGTCATGCCAAGGAGGAGATCCACCAGAATCTTTAGTATTTAGACACAGGCTGCAGCAACCATATGTGTGGAGATAAATCTGCATTTTCTGATTTGGACGAATCCTTTTGAGACAATGTAAAGTTTGGCGACAATTCTAAAGCCTCTGTTTTGGGACAAGGAAAGGTAACAATCCAAACCAAAGGACATTCTATTCAGACTATTTCTAATGTTCTTTTTGTTCTAGATTTGAAAACAGATCTGCTTAGAGTTGGTCAACTACAAGGAAAGAGATATTAAATCTCTATCAAGGATGGAGTATGTAGAATTCAAGATGAAAGATTGGGTCTAATTGCTCAAGTTAATATGACAACCAACCGAATGTTTCCACTTTATCTCCACAATATTGATCATTCATGCCTCTCTACAAGATTGAAGGAAGATGTCTAGCTATGGCACTTTCGTTATAGGCATCTAAACTTTGGTGGACTAAAGACACTGCGGCAGAAAAATATGGTGACAGGTCTTCCTCAAATTGAGTACACTAGAAAAGTTTGTGAAGAATGCATTATTAGCAAACAACATCGCAACCAATTTCGACAAGGAAAATCATGGAGAGCAAAGAATGCATTAGAGCTAGTTCATTCTGACATATGTGGATCGATAAATCCATCTTCTAATGGAGGTAAAAGATACTTAATTACCTTCATTGACAATTATAGTCGAAAAACTTGGGTGTATTTTTTGCAGGAGAAATCTGAAACTTTTGCAGCTTTTAAGCATTTTAAAGTGCATGTTGCGAAAGAGGTTGGCCACCCAATAAAAGTTCTTCACACGGATCACAGTGGAGAATATAACTCGCAAGAATTTGCAAATTTTTGTGAGGTACATGGGATTAAGAGGCAACTTACAGCAGCATACACGCCTCAACAGAATGGAGTTTGTGAGTGGAAAAATCGCACAATTCTAAAAATGGTGCGAAGCCTTTTGATGAGGAGCGGTGTTTTAAAAAGTTTTTGGCCAGAAGCAATTAATTGGAGCGTTCATATATTGAACAGAAGTCCCACACTCGCTGTTTAAAATATGACACCCGAGAAAGCATGGAGCGGACAAAGATCAGCGGTTGATCATTTCAGAAATTTTGGATGTATTGCTTATGCCCATATTCCAAATGAAAAGAGAAAAATGTTAGAAGACAAGGGAGAAAAATGCATTTTTCTTGATGTTAGTGATCAGTTTAAAGCATCCAAACTATATAATCCTAGCACCAAGAAAATGATCATAAGCCATTATGTTATTTTTGATGAAGAAAGGACTTGGCCATGGAGTGACAATGATGTTAGACAACAAATTCCAGCAGATTTTGATGGTGAAAATGATGAGGAAAGGCAGCAACCAATGGAGAATGAGCAACAAACAGAAACTGTTCTTGAAAATCCACAGAACCCATTTGTAGCTGATGCAAAACAAAGGCCTCAACGTCTTAGAAGAAAACTGGCATGGATGATGGGTTTTGAGGTAACTAATAAATACCCAATCACACATTTTGCTTTATTTTTGGATTGTGATCCTACAGTTTTTGAAGAAGTTGTCAAAGAATCAAAATGGTGAAAGGCGATGGATGAAGAAATTGCAGCCATTGAAGAGAACGATGCTTAGGAATTGACTGAACATCCAAAAGGGCACAAGACAATTGGTGTCAAGTGGGTATACAAGACAAAACTCAAAGAAAATGGTGAAGTCGACAAGTACAAGGTGCGCTTAGTGGCTAAAGGTTGTAAGCAAGAGTTTGGTGTGGATTATGCAGAAGTTTTTGCCCCTGTTGCTAGACATGATACAATCAGGTTGGTAATTGCTTTAGTAGCAAAGAATTTATGGCCTATTTATCAACTTGATGTCAAATCAGCTTTCTTACATGAAGACTTAGAAGAGCAGGTATTTATTGAACAACTTTCTGGTTATGTGAAGCTTGGAAGTGAATATAAAGTTTATAAATTAAAGAAGGCATTATACAGATGAAAACAAGCTCCAAGAGCTTGGTACAGTAGTATAAATGCTTATTTTTTGAAGGAGAAATTTAAAAAATGTCCATATGAGCACACACTTTTTACAAAAAAAGATGATGGAGGGAAATTTCTCATTGTGTTGATGATCTTCTATTCACTGGCAATGATAGTGCAATGTTTGAAAATTTTAAGAAGTCCATGATGATTGAGTTAGAAATGACTGATCTTGGAAAAATGCATTACTTTCTTGGTATAGAAGTAGTGCAATCCTCTGCTGGTATTTTTATTTCACAAAAGAAATATGTGCAAGAAATTTGGACAGGTTTCACATGAAGAACTGCAATTTTGTGAGTACACCAACTGAGTTTGGTTTGAAGCTTTTGAAGAATCATGAAGGAAGAAAGGTGAACAGCACATTGTACAAGCAAATTGTGGGAAGCTTGATGTATTTGGCTACAACAAGACCTGATATAATGCATGCTGTAAATCTTATCAGCAGATACATGAAGTGTCCAAAGGAGATACATCTTTTGGCTGCAAAACGAATTCTTAGGCACTTGCAGGGAACTGTTGAGTATGGGTTGTTTTACAAGAAGGGTGAAAATTCAGATCTTGTTGGCTTCTCGGATAGTGATTTTGTTGGTGACATTGATGACAGAAAGAGTACATCAGGTTATGTTTTTATAATAGGGACAGCAGCAGTCTCATGGTCATCCAAAAAAGCAATCAATTGTAGCTCTGTCAACTATAGAAGCAGAACTTGTAGTAGCAACAGCGAGTGCCTGTCAACCAATTTGGCTACGAAAGGTTCTTGAAGAACTTCAATTCAAGCAAAATGGATCTACTTTCATTTACTGTGACAACAGTTCAACAATCAAACTGTCCAAGAATGCTGTTCTGCACAAAGGAAGCAAGCATATAGATGTGAAGTTTCATTTTTTAAGGGACCTCAAGAATGAAGGAGCTGTTGATCTCATTTATTGCAGGAGTGAAGATCAGATTGCTGATATTCCAACAAACCCTCAAGTTGTCTACATTTCAAAAGCTAAGAAAGCTGCTTGGTGTTTGCATTTTAAGTTGTTAATAAACTGATCTTTGCAAGCATTCAGTTTAAGGGAGGGATTGTTGAAAAAGTCATAATTTATTCTATTATTTAGGAACATAGTTTATTGGGTTAGTTTGGAGTTTGTTGAACTTGGTTTGTAGGTTGCATTTATCTAGGAATTAGTTGCTTTATTTTCTCAATGTTCCTTCGCTGTTCTGCCTATTTAAAAGCTATCTGTTAATGAATAAAATCGCAGAGAAAGTATTCTTTCCTTCCTTTGTTGACTGTTACTCAGTAGCATTCTAGTGTTTTAAAAGTATTCTACTGTAACAATGTCTACGATGATAAGCGATGTTTATAGTTTTGGGGTGCTACTATTCGAAATAATGAGTGGCAAGAACCCGCAACAGGGTCCCATGGAGTATGTGGAGCTTGTAAGATCTCTGTTCAAGCCCTTCTGCTGTTACTCACCTGATTTTGAGTGCCTATGCATCCACATATTTATGTGCATGCAAAATATATGAACCTTAATTGATTGGAAGCTATGGTTTGAATTTGATCAAGCCTTGGGTCTAGGAAAGTCATGTATGATTCATCGACACTCGGACAGTTTTCGATTCTGTGATCATGAGTGGCTATTGATGCAGAAGACAATATAGGGTGGGAAGAGATTGCAGATTCTAGACTTGAAGGAAAGTTTGATGCTCAACAACTGAATAACATTGCTGCCCTTGCTTATAATTGTGCAAATCCTGTCTCCAGAAAGAGGCCCTCAATGGGGGAAATTGTGCTGGCACTGCCAAAGATTCGTAGGCCAAGGAACTCAACGGCGCGTCACATGCAAAACTGCCCTTACTTTTGAACTGGACCTTCAAGGGACTGTTTATCCTTCTTCAACAGAACGTTGAAGGGGAAGCACAAACGGTTAGAATTGGATCCAGAAACAAAATATCAGACATTGTTTTGTTTCTTTTTCTTCCGAGATTGATTTTTTTTATGATAATCCATCAATGTAGAGTTCATGTTTGTTTGAGCATACTAGTTAAGTGGAATTAAGAGTTGAGATCATGTTTGGTGTCTGAAGTTATTAATCTATATGCTGAAACAAAAGAAAATAACAGAAAAGTGGTATGAAAATCGAGTTCAACTTCGGATGCCTTCATAATCAAAGCAAATCACATCCCCTTATGATCATAGCTTAATTTATTAGAATATTATCAAAATACACAGCATAGATCTTGAGCAACCAAACACCACAATCATTTAGGGGAAAAGTTCAGGACTCTTCACTTGAGCAGCCCCTTAGCCTTCATGTATTCCACAGTTTGGTCGTAGATTTCCTCAATGCCAAACTTAAAGCTGAATCCTTCACTAATAAGCTTCTCTGAGGAAATGATCAACTTGGCTTTGGAGGGGAAATCTCCAAAACTGCAATTGTTATAAAGCAAACAAACTGTGTTAACCGCAATTCTCCCAGAAAAGAAGTTTAGATCTTGAAAATGCATATTGACTTACTCAGTGGGAACTTTGAACTCAGGGTATCTTTTGTCCAGGAACTTAGCAAGCTCAGGCACACTGGTATTGACAGCACAGCATATGTATCGACCAGATGCAGATTCTTTTTCAGCCAGAAAGACATGAGCCCGACACACATCCTCCACATGTGAAATAGAGATTGAACCTGACAACATTTGCATACCCTTCAAAGCATTTATGAGGAATTCGTTTCCTGCAAAATGTCAATTCCAACAGTTATGGTTTATTGTGTTCCAGTGTATTTTCTTTAAGCAGCAGAATGAAACAAAGCCAAAACACTAGGTTCTAACTTCTGATACCTGAAATCAAAGACGTGGCAAGGCCTATGCTGCTCGGCACATCGGCCGTGAGAGAAGGACCAGTCATGAGACAAGGGATAACTGTAATAAGATCGATGTTGTTTTCTTCAGCAAATTTCCAAGCTGCCTTTTCAGCCAATGTCTTGGATGCAGGGTACCCCTGCAAACATGGAAAAAGCTTACTTCAGATTTTGCCTACCTTAATTGCTTGATCAATGGAGAACATTGTATTAGCATCAAATTGTTACCCAAGTTGGTGGCTTTGCTGATGATAAGAAGTCAACATCGCTCCAGTCTTTCTCCGTCATGGCCAGACCTGTTCCCTCAAGTGTGTTGATTGACACAGCTGCAGCTGAAGATGTCAAGACCGCACGTTTAACTGTTTTTGCTTTGGCACAAGCTTTCAAAACGTTCAGCACTCCCTGGATTGCTGGTTTGATCATGTCATTCTATAACCAAAAGAATTGGAGAGAAACAAAGCAACCTTGTCATTCCCAAAAGCAGACACAATTTGATTCTCAATGGAAAATCGGTTTAACTGTGTTATATACCTCCGGGTCTTCAGAAGCAAAATTGACTGGCGTTGCAACATGGAAGACAAATTCACAACCAGCTATAGGGGCATCGAAGCAGCCTTCATCAGTTAAATCTGCTTGAAAGATTTTCAAGTCTCCCAACTTTTGCAGTGCTAACAGGTGAGAGATCTTCTTCTGGTTGTCTGCATAAAAGATGTAGCACTCCGTTAACCCCTCCATCGGATTGATGTAGTAAGCAAACTCCCCACGAAACCATGATGAAGCAAAAAGAAAAGAAACATCGATCAAGAAGAAGACTAACCTGGGTTTCTGACTGTAGTGTTAACAGCGTAACCCTTCTCAAGCAGCAGCTTTATCAACAAAGATGCAACGAAACCGGTTCCACCCACGACACAAGCCGTCTTTGTTCGTACGATCTGGCTGGCCATTCTTCGAAGCCCCGACTTCTGTTTCCTTCCACTCTTCTTATTTTTTCCTCTGCTTGTTTTGATTTGTCGAAGAAAGATTTAGTAACCGACTGCTCTGACATTGAAACATCAGTTGAAGTTTTTTATAGAGGTTGCCACAGCTTACTTGATCCAAACTCCGAAGCGTGCCTAGATATTTAGATGTAGAAGGTGAGCACGTGACCTTGTGCATACCAACGACTCAAGAAGTCTTAAACCATGATGTCAAAAACATCCCTAAAATAGTTTGATACAAGATTTTTTTTCCACCAAAAAAAAATTAGATGATTTCAGCTAAAATTCTTTTTTTTTTGGTTATTTTATTTGATCCATGCTAGAATAATATTATTACTTGTCTTTAAGAGAATCGAGATCTCATGAACATAGTTTTTTAAAACTTCATAGAAATAAATTTATAAGATGTGAGAAAATTTTTCTACGATGAAATTCTTATAGCAAGTGGATTGGGTGAAGGGCAAGTCCTCTCTTGTACAAACAGCGGCATTAAAGATCATGCAGACTAAGAGCAGTGTCTGCCCTATCCAATATTGATTAGACAAGGCTAAGGCAGAAACCACCCCCCCCCCCCCCCCCCCCCTCTTCCCGCCAAAAAAAAAAAGCTAATAAATGCTTTTCTTATATAATTTTAGCATAAATTATTATAATTTATATCCTAGAATTTGGGGGAACTTGGTTTTGGCGTAATAATTATTATAGCATAGCCACTAACAAACGGTTAAAAAAAAGTAAAAATAAATTTTTTTATGCATTTGGATGAAATTCGAATATTGAAATTTTTATTATTAAGAGGTCGTTTATTATTTTTAACTCGAATAAAATTAATTTAAATTGTAAAATAGATGAATATACATATGCTTATAAAAAATGTAATATAGCTGCATAGTGCATGAATTATAAATATACTAGTATGCTATAAAATTATAAATATAGTAGTAATTGAAATTGCTAGAATGTTAGGTGTTCATTCAATCAATTCGATTAATTTTGAATCAAAATCCAATTTAATCAAAATTTTTAATTTCAAAATTAATCAAATCAAATTAAATTTAGTTAATTAATCGATTTAATGAAAATAATAAACTACATTTAATTTAAATCATTAATTTTTCATATTTGAAACAAATCAAATAAATATTAGTGAACAAAACATTCAAATACTAATATTAGGATAAAAACTCTAACAAAATTGAATTTAAAACATCATCTAAATTTCAAATATTAAAAATAAAATATTTTTAAGTTTTATATACTTTTATTGTTTTGAATTTTTTTTATTTTTCAGTTAAAATTTTAGTTAATTCGATTATTTAAGTTAATTAATTGAATGAACCAAAAATCAAAATTTTTTTTACAATTATTTTCATTAACCAGTTAAAATAATTCATTAATCGACTGATTAATTGAATTAAATTTTGGTATTAAAATTGAAATTCGAACACCCCTACTCTCTGATTGGTGCAAACATTTCCACAAACGCAAAGCAGAGGGCAGAGGGGGGTAGGTGGGCCTTTGGCCACCTAAAACCTCACCCTGGATCTAAATGATGCATCACGTGGCTGTCTTCCTCCCTGGTTAGGTGGTTTACTGTCTTTGGCTGTATGGTCCTATAATGGTTTTTTTTTAGTAGTATGGTCCTATAATAGTTAATTAACACAGGTAAAATGCATATGTGCATAGTATATACATATGGAAAGTGATGTGCTCCCGTGGCTTCCAACTTAATATTTTCACCACATTTTTGGCAAACAAAACCTTGGGACCCTGCATCAAGAGATCTCCTAGGCCTTGAAGAGATGCCATTGCTACTTCACAAAATGAGAGGGTCCCCAAGGATACACCTTGAAAGGCTGAGTGACCTTCCGCTGATGCAGGCTTCCAGGGACCAGGGCCAAGTGTACTAGGCCGAAGGGTATCACAACACCGAGTATCCATTAATCTTGAGTTCATATTTTGAGCCACTTGATACTACTTGATGGGTTGTCGGATTGCGAATGCCACCGGTTTTTATAGATCTTGGGCTTCCAATTGGTGCCTTGTTTGTGTGTCTCTTGCATCCATGAATGACATCTCTTAAATTGGATATGGACCTTCAACACCCGGACCTACATAAACATGGCTGCATTGTCTCACTACCGTTGCCTTTGGGATCCTGCTTATCAGAGAACTCTGCTTTGCACTTAACTTGATTGCTTACAAACAAAATTCAAATGGGGTTAAAGAGAAATCTCATGCAACAAACCAGCTCAAATATGGCGCCTGGCCCATAAAATCAGTAGAATTAATTGAACTTATGCAGGTGCAAGATCAAAACTTGAAGTTGGAAGAGATGAATTTGTAACATGGAGGATTTGTTAATTCATTGATTGCATTTTCAAGTACCAACACAAAAGGAGATTCCATCTTAAAACCTCTCTTTTGGAAGGATAAGAGGATAATAAAGGCAAAACCTCTACTACTATAAGTCTATAACTACCTAATTTAAGATGATTCCCATGCACGCTCCTTGATTATTTATTCTATGTGAAAACATGTTTGCTTTATGATTTTTTTTTGGTAAAGGCTTTATGAGAAATTGAAACAGTTAAAGGTATGACATAGCCCACTGAAAGTTTGATTCCAGGCTTCTGGCTAAGGTTTTGATGTATGTAATTTGCTTCACAAAGTTACTTTGGTACCATCTTTTCCTTTGATTCCAAAACAATTGGATCAGTTAACCGAATCTTGAATTTGGGTACTGTGGCAGATGCAAGACATCCTACAGTTGCCGTGGCCAAGGCACCACCAACCTAAGCAGGGGTCACTGCTGTGGCTTCACCATAGCTTTTGAGAACTAAACCAAAACTCCAAAAGGTAACTAGTTATTATTAAGAATGAGTTGGGATTATGCTAATTCTGTTCACATCTCAAGGATTGATCAATGTTTCTCTCAGTCAGGTGGATAATCTACATTTCTTGTTCTCCATGGAAGGAATCCGAATTCAAAAAGAAAAGAAGCTCCAAAAGAAGAATAAAGAAAAATGTATGAACAAAAGAAGCTTTTAATAGAAAACTCACAGCTCACAGCCAACAGCCAATCTTCCTTGTATTTGTTCCTAATCTGCATGCTTGGTCATACTTTATTCTTATTCTCCTCTTCATTCTGACTCCACAGTTCATAATGCCTGCCCTTATAAAGGGCGGCTCTCATTTTGAGATTTCTCCAGCCTTCTTCGCAATCATATCATTGATGCTCCATACTAATATTTATCGTAGGCATGGCAAGAAACTTTGGTTTTCTGATTTGTCTCTTGATCATGGCTATGGACATTACTGCTGGGATACTCGGCATTGAAGCCGAAATAGCTGAAAACAAGGTATGGTTAGAATGAAAAGAGAATTCTAATCTAAAGCTTTTCTTAATGAAATATGGTGCTGTTATACAGGTGAAGCATTTGAGGATGTGGATTTTTGAGTGTAGAGACCCCAGCTTTACAGCTTTCAAGCTAGGATTGGCGGCAGCAATCCTTCTTGGCCTCGCCCATGTCATCGGTAATGTACTCGGTGGTTGCGTATGCATTTGGACCAAGGAAGACTTAGACAGAGCATCTGCTAACAAACAATTAGCCGTGGCGTCCCTCATTTTCTCATGGTATGTCTTCTAATCTCCCTTGCATCTTGTTCTTCACTCCTCCATGAACAACAAATAAGCTGCTTACATTGTACAATATAGAATCAAAAAGGTTGAGCTGCTCACACTGTACAATATAGAATCAAAAAGGTGATAAATATCTTAAGTCAAAGCTCAAAGCTATTGTACCTGAAACAATGTCCATATCCAGGCCTTGAATGTTTCCAGGCAACGTAGAAATCATGCTTTCTTGTATGGTCAAGAAACATCTGTCTAGAATCTGTACTCATGTTTTTCTGGAGCGTGAACAGACACAATCATGCCATCTAACTAAAAATGTGATATCAAATTCAGGATTGTATTAGCAGTTGGATTCTCAATGCTGATCTTAGGTACACTATCAAACTTAAAGTCGAGGAAATCATGCGGCATAGCCCACCATCGGCTTTTCTCCATTGGAGGAATTCTATGTTTCATTCATGGACTTTTCACTGTTGCTTATTACGTATCAGCCACCGCAGCAGCCCGCGAGGGTAGAACTAATCGACCTCGAGCCACGGCCTAATTTACCATATAATACATTTCCAAGCTTTGAAACAGAGTCAACACTTGATATGTAATTAGTAATTATTTGTATTGATGTTTTGGATATAACCACTTTCATGAAAGGTATCTTAAAAGCAGAAACAGAACTGAAGAAATCTGATGTGTGAAATAGAAATTGATTGAGAACATCAGTTGAAGCCATTGCCAATCTTCACAATTCACTAAACTGATCCTCCAACAAAACAAAAAAATAGAAAAAAAAACCCAGAAAGAAGAATACTGATATTTCACAAATTGGCATCAAAATAAGCCTAGTTATCATCATCATCAGCGCCGCCCTTGGATCCAGCACCAACCCTTTTAGGCAGCAACGTGCTGTGAATATTAGGCAAGACACCACCGTTAGCAATTGTAACCGTTCCAAGCAACCTGCTAAGTTCCTCGTCGTTCCTAACTGCTAACTGAATATGCCTTGGAGCAATCCTTGTCTTCTTGTTGTCTCTTGCAGCATTACCCGCCAATTCCAAAACCTGTATAATCACAAGTAACAGATCACAAATCCAACACCATCCCAGACTAAAAACCAACAAAGAAAGGGATAAATTGTAGCGGATTAGTCACCTCAGCAGCTAGATATTCAAGGACGGCAGCGAGGTAAACAGGGGCACCAGCACCGACGCGATCAGCATACTTTCCAGCTTTCAAGAAACGAGCAATACGGCCTACAGGGAACTGGAGACCAGCCTTATGGCTTCTTGATTGGCCCATCTTCTTGGCTCCTGCTCCAATTGCCTTTCCTCTTCCAGCCATCTTTTTCTTTAAGTTCGGTACTGCCCGAGAGAAATTGGGGAACTTCAGAGTTACGAGTTCGCAGAGTAAACGATCAGGATGGAGGCGGTTTTGGCAGATGCTCAGTTGCCCCGGGATTTATATAGTTGGGGGAAGCAGGTGTGAGAGCCAATGAGAGGAAGTCACGGGGATCGTGATCTATGGCCGTTGATTGCACTTGTTGATGGACGGTTAATGATTGGTTGTGGATTCTGGCCCACCGGCCACCGCCCACCACCACGTTTGAAAATTTTGGAGATTCACCTGGAGGTCCAATTCCATTTCATTTGGTCTGATTTATATGGGCTTTCTTTTGTGAACCATTGAACATGATTATTAGTACATTAAATTTATTTAAAAGAATAATTATATTAAATTATTAGAACATGCAATTAAATTATAAGAACATGACACCTCTATAATAATATTAATTTATTAGAAGGGTTATTTGAGTTTAAAAATTAAATTAAAATTCATAATACAAAATGTAATTAACACTATTTATGTTTTTAATTTTTAAAAACGATTAAACCGATTTAACAACATACTTAGCTTTTATAAAAACCATCCACATATATCATCAAATAAAATTTTTTCTTGAATATGATCCTTCTCCTTTACATGGATTTTCTTGATTAATTCATTAATTGAATGCAAAGGATTGAAAAGCAACAATAGTTCCATTTCTTTAATAGATAAAGATTCCAAGTGTCTCTACAAATGATGAACGAGGCTTACATTAAAACACAACAATTCTCTTAGCCAAGCTTCGCAAGAACATCGTTTAGAGTGGACACAGTCTGAGCATAACACTTTTCTGCTTCAGGGGTGCTCTTGATCTTGGCTGCATGGTCCAGCTACAACAACACATTATACATATCAGAAACTAATGAAACGCGGCAATCATGGAGCAAAAACCAAAGCAAACTTCAAAACTTACGTCGTCGATGGTGTAGAAGAGCTTTTTGGTGAGGTCCTTGAGAGGCTTCTTCTCATCTTTGGGCTTGGCAGAAATGACAGTGTTAAGATCATAGCGGAGATACTCAGCTTTGAGACGGAGGTCATTCTTGACGTAGGGCCAGGCCTTTTTGTCAATCAAGCTCTTGACACCAAGAATGTCCTTGGCTGATTCCTTTGCCCTCTGAGCAGCCTGAGCTGGAGCGAGAGGCTGGATGAAGAACCTGGATTTGTATGGCAGATCAAGGTCTCTCGGCTCATCAGAGTTCAGAGTTCCAGCTGCCATCATGCGGATTTGGTCATCAAATTACTGAACTGTATCAAAGATATAATGGTTCCATTTTCAACCTACAATATCATTTTTCATGTTCTATGAATGACTTCTACTAGAAACCATGAACAAGTTTCCCATGCAAAGTACAGTGCTGATTTAAAAAATCTAAGTATCTAACTGGACTACCATTCCAAACAAAGCTGAATGCAAGGAGAGAAACTAGAATCGCCTGTGAAAATTGAAAAGAATCGATGACTTACGCAATCCACCGGAGGGTGGGGGAGGTGGGCCAACCTTGATGCTTTTTGCTTCGGCAAGCACAGCTTGAACGAAGGAGCCTGTGGCCAAACCAGCAGCAACAAGACCCAGCAGGGCTCTGCGTCCAGTCTCAGGCTCGGTGGGTGTGGGTGCCTGTTGGGCTCTGATGGCAAAACCAGGCCTAGTCACAGTCGCTCTATTGTTGCCTGCAATGTTCAAGCGGGTTTGGCCACTGAGTTGGAGGCTGCCTTCTAGAACAGCCTGTGAGGAGCCACGTAAGCCAGCCATCGATGCCATTGCTGGTGCCATCTCCGCAACCAAGTACTTTCAGTCTGACTGAGCTAAGAGTAGAAAATGTGGAATTATATTTTGTTTTGGCGTAAGTAGGGGGTGTTGGACAGACACCTTATCTGCCCTTATGTACTTCGGATAAGTTGGATATGGCCTTAACCAATTGTTCTTAGACATGTGGTATCGATGGTTTTGGCATTTGACATGTTAGATTCGGTTTTCATTGTGGCCTGGTTTGTGTGTTTGACACGTGGACTCTGCAAAGATTTCGATACAGGTTCCAAAATATGTAAAAAGTAGTAGCATTTACTTGATACAGACGGGTATAGTGGCATTTTGAGGTACTGTAAGTCACCATTGAAGTGATTTATATGTAAAGTAGATAATCAAGATCATCTATGTTAGATATAATCTGGATGGTTGATAAGATTGCTTACGTTAAGATGGAATTTTTTTGAAAGATAAAAAAATTTAATAGTATAATAAAAAATTTAAAATCAAAAGTGGAAAGGATAATTTATCCTTTCATCACTCTTGTCATTTTATATGACCATTGACAAACTGTATTGCATCGAAAGCATCTAAATGAGCTATTAATTAGACTTGATAATCTTAGACACGACACGAATACATGACACGAACACGACACGAGGTGACACGAGATAATACAGGGTTAAAATTAAGTAAAATAAATATATGAATGTGGTAAAAGCTAAAAATAACATTTTGAGTTTTCCATGTCGACACGAATGTTTGACACGAATACACGACACGAACACGGTTTTACATGACACGAAAACGAATTTTCGACATGAATTGTCAGGTCTAATATTAATCAATCATCAAATTTGTACTAGTTCAATTAAGGGTTTAGATATTAAAAAATCATTTGAACAATCGAGTCTCATGTTCATATGAACAAAATAGGACGAGACTTAATTTTTACCTTATTTTTTTGGAGTTCTTTTTGTTTCCTTTCTTCTTTTAAAACTCTTTACTTCTTAGTTTCTCGTCCACATTGATTTGAGCATAAACGTGTACTAAAGATCAAATTTTGACACCCTCTAATCATTTATTTTCTCGAGTGCATACACAATGAGCTTTTACCTCCAAGAAAACAGCTCATAACATAAAAAATACATCAATTAACAATCCATGTTTGTGCCCATGATTGTTATGGCTCAACAAACGGATTAAGTTCAAAGTGGACACACTCTCTTTTCACCTGGTGCAGTTGATTCATATAAATGGCCCAATGGTTGATCCATTGAAGTCCAGCCAACATGGGTCAATCCGTCAACACCTGGGTCAAGAGGGTTAAGATTAATGGACTAAACAGCCTGACCCAATGGGCCTAAAACAAAGACGTTAACGTTAGTATTCCATTTCACAAAAAATGCCGCCAGATCGAATTTCAAATCGATTCAAAATTTCAGTCCAAGGCTCCCCCCAGTTTTCACAACGCTCTATCTCACTTTTTCCAAACCCTAACGTTCCAATTTGTTCCCAAATCCAAAATCTCCGAAAAATCAAATCAAAATCCAGATATTCAAGTCCATTTTCACCCATATCAACGGCCCCGATCCAACCCTGCTTCGTTTCCTTACTACTACTAAGTACTAGAGCTTCGACAGAGTTTCAAATATGGCTTCCCGCAATCAGAACCGACCTCCTCGCAGCCCTTCCACTGTAAGCGATCCTCCGTTTTTGAACTTTTTTCAATCTGCTTGATTTGACTGTCACTGTTCTTATTATTAATTTCAGAGGAAGGAGCTTGGAGATGATAATCCGTTAGACAAACGGAGAAGGCTTGGAGCAATAGGACGAGGAGTGGGAGCCACAGGTGCCGGGCGAACCCGACAACCCTTTGCCGCTGTTAACAACCGCCAAGACGTTGCAACTGCCGGTAACAACGAGGTCGGGAAAGCCGAGGAATGTCCTAATCATGAATTCACCAAAGACGAAGTCGAAGCGATATTGAACGAGAAGCCTAAAGCAAAAAAGTTCGATCTCAAGGTAAAATTAGGTTTTTTTTTTGTTTGTAAATTTTAATTTTGTTATTTTTTTTTTAGTTTTGGTGTTGGTGACTATTTGGTGTAGGCTAAATATGAACACGCAGTGGAACATAATAAAAGGCTTAAGCTTTGTGTGAAATGGTTTCAACAATGTGATGAGAACCATGTGCTTGATAAAGAGAAGCTTAAGAATTCATCGGAATCTGCTGAGAAAAAGTGCATTGATATAGGTAATTTTGGTTCTTTCTAAAAGTTAATTTGAATTTCTGCTTGATTTTTATTAATTAACTTTTGATTTTACAGAGTTAGATAAGAAAAACAAGGAGGAAGAATTAAATGCGGTTATTTCGGAGTTAAGTGGCAATAATGCGTCTTTACAGGAGAAGCTTTCCAAGGAAGTTTCTGAAAAGCTGGTATGATCTTAATCTTAAAAATCTTCATGCATATCTGTCTTCTTTATTATTTTATTCATATGTATGTTTGGTTTTAATAACTAGGACGCAATTGATCGCCATAGAAGTGAAAATGAAGCTAGGGTTACTGCTGAAAAGTCGGTTGCTTCTTTGACAGAAGAGCTTGAAAAAGTTCAGCAGGATATAGCAGCTGCTAACGAGAGGGTAATCTATATGTGTATATAGATGTCTTTGCTTTTTTTTTTTTTTCTTTTGAAATTGATGCTATTATTAAGTTAGTGTTTACTTTGCAGACTGAATTGTTGAGTTTTGCAGGCTGCCACGCTTGACAATACACACAAGCGATTACAAGAGTACATCCTAAGTCTTCAACAGTACAACTCCAAATTAATCACTGACCTTGAAACAGTCCGTGAGTCACTGAAACGAGTTGAAAAGGAGAAATTGACAATAGTGGAGAATCTTAGTACTTTAAGGGGCCACTGTAGTTCATTGCAAGAACAATTAACCTTGTCAAGAGTAAGTTTTTTACATTAGCCTGTTCTACAAATTTTCTTTGTTAACATATTCGGTTCTTTTTTCCTCTTATTCTGAACTAAATAAAAGAAGTTTGGAGAACTTCTTCGAATGGATTGTTGGATTTTATTTTAATCTGTTGTTATTTTATGGCTGAGACAAATAATCCATGAGGACTAATTCTGAATTCACCAAAATTTTATCAGGGTCTTTAGTGCACCTTTTTTGCTTTTCTTCTCAACTTAAGTGATTCAACCCTCGGTTTATCTAATAGCTGGTTTTCCATGTACAATTGTTCACACTTCCCACCTGTTCATTGCATTCTGTAGCACTGACGTTCCCATGGAGAGGACAAATATTGTATTCAGTAGATTTTGAATCTTTTCGATCTTATTGTTCTCAGGCTTCACAAGATGATGCTGTTAATCAAAAGGAAACATTGGTTAATGAAGTCAAATGCTTACGAGGGGAGCTACAACAAGTGAGGGATGATCGTGATCGCCAAGTATCACAAGTACATGCCTTATCTGCTGAAATTGTGAAGTACAAGGAAAGTACAGGAAAATCATTTGCAGAATTGGATAACTTGACAATGAAGTCAAAGTCCTTGGAGGTTGGGGTGTTTTATTTCTTGCTAGTAGTAAAATCCATTTTGGCAAGCTTTCCTACATGGTAGGTTTCTTTTGCAGGAGACATGCTCTTCTCAGAGGGAGCAAATAAGAATACTGGAGCTTCAACTTGCAGCTGCAAATGAGAAACTAAAGGTACTAATGACATTGTTTAAATTCTAGACACAGTTTATTATGTTTATCTTGTTTTGCTCAAAAAAAAAAACACAATAATCAATCTAGCTTTTGATGCCAAAGCTTGCTCTTTATTTTCCTGTCTCTAGATGGTCGATTTATCTGCTTCAGAAACAAGGATGGAATATTTAGAACAAAAAAGAATCATACAAGGACTACAAGATCGTTTGGCAGATATGGAACATAAACTTATTGAAGGAGAGAATTTGAGGAAAAAGCTGCACAATACTATTTTGGTACCGCTGCTTCATTGACTTTTATTTGTAGCTTGTAATTTTGTAATGATACTAAGTTACCTTTAACTGAAGGAACTAAAAGGAAACATTCGAGTATTTTGTCGGGTACGTCCTCTATTACCTGATGATGGTGCAGCAGAAGGTGCAGTCGTCTCTTATCCTACATCAATGGAATCTCTTGGCCGTGGCATTGACGTGATACAAAGTGGTATGAACAGTTGCATCCTTTTTTTGTTATTCAATATCTGTTTAATATCAAAGGCAAGAATTTTAATCATTTTTTTTATCAACAGGGCAAAAGTATCCTTTCACATTTGACAAGGTTTTCAACCATGAGGCTTCACAGCAAGATGTTTTTGTGGAGATAACCCAGTTGGTACAGAGTGCCCTTGATGGATATAAGGTGATTTAGCTACTTTATGCTCTTGCTTTTGCAAATTTAAGCAAATCTTTTTACTGCAGTAGAAATGTAATCTATGGTGACTGGTGGGTTTGGGTGTTTTTTTTTTGGGGAAGATTTAACTTTAAAGCTATTTTATTTCTTTTGCACATGAATTTTCTTCTTTGCACATGATATCTATGGTGATAGTTGGGTTATAAAATCACTAGTAATTGTCTACGATTGCTATCTGATCTGCATCTGCTTCATTTGCCGTTTGGTGCAAAGAAAGTACGTATTCATAGAGTGTTGGTGGTTTGGTTTGTTTGGCAGGTTTGTATATTTGCTTATGGACAGACAGGTTCAGGGAAGACATACACCATGATGGGAAGGCCTGAAGCCCCAGAGCAAAAAGGGTTGATACCCCGTTCATTAGAGCAGATATTCCAAAGTAGTCAGTCCCTGCAAGCACAGGGATGGAAATACAAATTGCAGGTAATTTAATTTGATCCTGATTTTCAATTTATTACATTGGCAAATCGTGATTTTCAATAATCTCTTTCTAAAAATTTTAGGCTTCAATGTTGGAAATATACAATGAGACCATCCGTGATTTGTTATCAACCAATCGATCAAGTAGTTCAGATCCAACACGCCCAGAAACTGCAGTATCAGGAAAACAGTACACTATTAAACATGACACAAATGGTAATACATATGTCAGTGACCTGACCGTTGTTGATGTTAGTAGCATAACAGAGATTTCCTCACTTCTACGGCAGGCTGCTCAAAGCAGGTAAAATTGCATTGAGTCTTGGTGATTATTGCCATAATATTGTGTAGTGATGTCTTGCATTATGCATCTAACCCAGTTGAAAGTGTTTCTACTATGTTATGTTGGAATTATAGTTGTGCCAGAAATTATTTCCCGATTGAATGATTTTTGATGGAAAGAATTCGTTCCTTCTAAATTACTTAATGTTATAATCTGTGAAATGTTTATGAATTAGGTGTCTAGTGTGCAGACATAATGTTACAAAACTTAATAAAAAACAACAAAAGTTTGCCTCTGATATATAACATAATGCCTTGTACGAGTTTTGTTTCAATGACCGTGTAATAGTACAATTTGAATGTTCAAGGGGTTATACTTTTCTGCTTTGCAGGTCAGTGGGTAGGACACAGATGAATGAGCAATCGTCAAGAAGTCACATGGTTTTCACATTAAGGATATCAGGCATAAACGAAGTAGATACCTTCCTCAGTTCTTTTGTTTTATATTCAATCTCTTGATAGCCCTCTTTCCTTTGTATACTGACACTTCTTTTCTTTGTTCGGTCAGGGCACCGAGCAACAAGTGCAGGGCGTCTTGAACCTGA
Organism: Heritiera littoralis; assembly: GCA_031772115.1. NCBI lineage: Eukaryota > Viridiplantae > Streptophyta > Magnoliopsida > Malvales > Malvaceae > Heritiera > Heritiera littoralis. The sequence goes on along the minus strand of JAPDPK010000026.1, from coordinate 261,483 downwards.
TTGATCTTGCAGGAAGTGAGCGTCTGTCAAGGAGTGGTGCGACTGGAGATAGGTTGAAGGAGACTCAGGCCATTAACAAAAGCTTATCGTGCTTGAGTGACGTCATATTTGCCTTGGCAAAGAAGGAGGATCACGTGCCTTTTAGGAATTCCAAGCTGACATATCTTCTCCAGGTAAAGTGCTCTTGAAGAACTTATATCATCTTTGATTAATGCTAACAGTGTTTTCTGAATGTATTATCATTTTGACATAGACATTTCTTTTGTCAAGAAATAGAGGCCAAAATGAATTATAGTATTAGTTTTGGTGTTTTACATTCTACACTAATCTTTGTTTCAATGAATTAACAACAGCCTTGTCTTGGTGGAGATTCGAAAACTCTTATGTTTGTGAATGTATCGCCGGACCCTACTTCCGTAGGCGAGTCGCTGTGCTCTCTACGCTTTGCTGCTAGAGTGAATGCATGTGAGATTGGAGTTCCCCGCCGTCAGATGACCTTACGGCCGGCGGATTCTCGGTTGAGCTGTGGCTGAAGTTACGATCACACATTCTTGTACAACAGAAGTAACTATTTAGTAACCGAAAGGACCATGCTTTGTAACGAGAGGTGCTGCTTTAGCAACTACTGCTAATCTGTATTCTTAGATTTATGCTGTTTCTGAGGATTGTTATTATGACAGGAAAATTTCAATTTGTGTTGGCTTGGCACAAAGTAACTCTCCAATTGTTGTACGATAAAAGTTCATTTGACGAATACATAAAGCAAGGGAATTCCATGTTTTATCCTGTTAAAAAAGCAAGAAAAAGTAGGGATATTTTCGTAAATGAATGTATTTATTATACCTTCGGTTGTCGCCCGTTGTTTACCATGGAAGGTTGGAGGAGAATGAAGACAGAAGTAGAAAGAGAGGACAGGGCGATGATTGGGCTCTAGGGAGCAAGTTGGGGAGATATTTATTAGGGGATAGGCATTAGACGTCTAGAACGTTGAAGCTTCTTCTTGTTTGAAAATAATAAAAAGAACGGATAATATGACGAATTGAATAAATCAGCATCCTTTGCAAGTTGAATATATTAATATTAACTTATTAAGACAAAAAAATGGCTTCTGAGGGCAAATTCAATAGTAATTTCGGGGGGCTCTTTTGTCTTTTCGTTCAAGGTTCTTCTAACAATATTGATCAGGAAAACATAGGAATTGGTGGGCCTAGCTTTTCATATTTTGTTATAGCCTAGCAGGCGTTCCTCTTGTTGCAAGCAAAACACCAAAGAATCAAAGAGGATTGTTCAGAAGGCTGAAAGAGAAGAAAGGAAGGATGGAGGCACAAGAACAGCAGAACAAGTCTAGAGTTGTGAAGGTTAACTCTGTTGAATCCTGGGACTTTTATGTTAACCAGGCTACAAATCAAGGCTGCCCTGTAAGCTTTTCAATTCCTTCACTTTATTATTTATATTTAAAATTCTCTGGTAGAATTGTTTTGGCTTTGCCCCCTGTCTCTAGTCATTGTTCTTGAAAAAAATCCAATTCCCGTGTTATCTGCCCCCTTGAATGCTTCTCTTATGAAAGTTTTACATCCACAATTCATGTAATTTCATACACGGTTTCTGTCCCTAGTTATTGTTCTTGAAAACAATCCAATTCCCTTCTTATCTGTACCCTTGAATGCTTCTCATGTGAAAGTTTTACATCTACAATTCATGTCTTTTCAAACTTAGTCTGTTGATCTCAAGGAAAAGGACTTTACTTGGTTATTCCTCTTCAGAGTTTCTTATTTCTGTTTTGCTGGGCGTGTTGTAGATTGTTGTACACTTCACTGCTTCATGGTGTATGCCTTCAGTGGCCATGAACCCCTTTTTTGAAGAACTGGCCTCAGCTTTCCAGGATGTTCTGTTTCTCACTGTTGATGTTGATGATGTTAAGGTAAGAATCTTATAATCTCTTGATATTCTGTCCAGATGTGAGTTTTATATTATGGGTTATCATTGAAATGTAGGGGAACCTTGGTGCAAGGTTGCTCCTTTGTGACCTAGGGTCATGGTTCAAGCGAAAACAGTTTTTCTTGTTAATGCAAGGGAAAGCTGTGTATACTATTTCGTAACAGCAACTTGATATGGTGAAGATGTGCTAGAATTCATGTTCTATAATTGAACATAGTTTTGTGACTAGTTTGATATGGTGAAGATAGTCTGGAATTGTCTTTCGAAAGATAGTGTTTGGCATGTAGCTTTCATGATAAAAGATATATGTATGCTAGTCAGATGACAACATCTGAGGCTAGGATAAGTATTATCCTTTTGTGATAAAATTGGCTTCTATTTTTAGCATTAGTTACAATGACTATTAAATAATCATCTGCACTGTCGGCTCCCTGGTTTAACCTTCATTCCTAGTCATGGATTTACAGCATACTTTAACATGCCATGTTCTAAACCTAACCCTGCTATTAGGGAAATCTTTCAAGAAGCAAAGCTAAAATCAATAGATTGGCTGATTCATAACCATTGATTACAATTCGTTTTAAATGTCTGCACATGTTTGAATCCTCTTCCTATCAAAACTAAACAATATAATTTCAAGATCCATTTTCTTGTCGGCTGTTGCATAATCTTCTGATGAAGTGAGGGCCCAAAATTGATTTCAAATATCTTTTGCCTTCTACTTGTTTGGTATTTGTTGTGAAGATGACTTGAGTATTTCTTTCTGAGTGGAATTATTAGGAGGTAGCTAGAAGGATGGAGATCAAGGCCATGCCAACGTTTTTACTGATGAGGGAAGGTGCTGTAGTTGACAAGTTAGTCGGCGCAAATCCAGAAGAGATAAGGAAAAGGATTGATGGTTTTGTGCAGTCCTTTCGCGTATCTGTTGCATAGCATCAATGCTTGTGATTTTATACGTCGTGTAAAATATGTGGTTGTCTTGCTCATCTATGAAAAAGAAAGGGTGTTTGTCAACGAACAAAAAAAGAAGAGAAAAAGAAAGAAAGGGTGTTTGTCTTGCTGCCTCATTGAAGCAGATGTTGTTTTGGTGAGTGTCTATTGTCTTCAAGTGTGTGATTTCAGTCTTTGAAACTGTAATTAAGAGCTGTCTTACGTTGTAATATCATGTTTACTCATACTTTCTCAAAGCTTGTTCATGCTAAATAATCTTGGCTGGAGTTTGATTTTTATTATTTGTCCACAATATTAGAGAGAATTCTTCAATGCCAAACCAATTTCCATTGTTGAAACTTGAAGTTCTTGCGGATATGTGACAAAACTCAAAACATCGTCGATACATGGGTTTTCCTGTCCTAACCTTCGTTTGCTTGTATGGCCCCGAAGCCCATTTTTCTGGGTTTATGCTTTTGGATGATGAGATTTTCATAGCTAGTTTTCAATCTCATTTGCTGGAGTAAATGAAGCCCAAAAGTCACAACAATGGATGGTAAAAGAAGAAAGCCCAATTCTCGAAAGGAATGTTCATTTGTAACTGTTGCGTACGCGAACCAAAAGAATGTGGCCCTGCTCTTCTTTTGCATGTGCTGGCTTTTGACGGTGGTGGGAGTGAGAATGAGAAAGAAATAATTTAAAAAGGAAAAAAATGTGGACTTTCTCTCAATTCCCTTTCGGATTCCCAAAACCAAATCCAAAGAAAATATTCTCTAACTTTTCCCACCGTCACAATCTTCTCCAAACAACCAAAGTCACTCGTTTCATATCCCTCTCTCTCTCTTTTGTTTTATTTTGTTTTTTTTTCCCTTCACTTCTGCAACTACCCCATCTTCTGCCTCTGTGGTTTAACTGAATCCTTGCCGGGAATATGATATCCCGGCAACCGAACGGGGACGACCTGGTCTCCTCGGAAAATCCTAACACATGGATTTTTGATGATTATGGTTTGTTAGAAGACATTCCTGTCTCTGCTGGTGATCTTCCCACACTTGACCCTTCAGCTGCAATCTGGTCGTCTAACTCTCTTACTTGCTCTACTCCTCTTAGGTTCCTCTCTTCTCCCTTTACTTTGTCATCTCATGTTTGATTTACTGAACTTTGAGTAGGTTTCAATTTCAATTAACGATTTTTCCAACATTGCGGCCACAAAGCAATTATTTTTGAATTTTCGAGTTCTTTTTTCCTAGTTGTCTGTCGGTTTGGCCGTTTTCAGTTAGCATTATTTCTGGCAGTGGAATTGGGCAAGAAGCTATGGTTGGCAAGCTGCCGTGGCCCGGCTGCTCTCCTTCAAGCAACGCTATGTTAATTTCTCATAGTACTTTAAACATGCTCATTAATCTTTCTTGATATTTTTTCAGTGTTGAATTTAATGAATCGTTTAGGAATTCAGACAATGTCAAGGAAACAGGCTCCCGAAAACGGTATACAGCTACTCAATCGTTAAGTTTTAGTGTAGTTGTGCTTGAAAATGTCGCTTGGTTTCATACCAGGGATCCTGTAGTAATCTTTTCAATGTTCTATCACAGGGTGAGGTCTGGAACATGCACTGCATCTGGCTCCAAAGCTTGTAGGGAAAAGATGCGAAGGGATAGGTTGAATGACAGGCATGTTTTCTTCAATTTCTCTTCTTTCAACTCATTTTGTCTTCTCTGATGTTTACATTTTCAATATCTCAAGGTTCCTGGAATTGGGTTCTATCCTAGATCCTGGAAGGGCTCCGAAAGTGGACAAGGCTGTTATATTGGTTGATGCTGTCCGGATGGTAACTCAGTTACGGGATGAAGCCCAGAAACTGAGGGAGTCAAATGGGAATCTGCAGGAGAAGATCAATGAGCTAAAGGTGAGCCTGGTTTTGATGCATCAGTACTTAAATTTCCTGGAGAATTAGGTGGCTTGATTGTTTAATTCATCTTGATTGCGCTGAGGAGGCGAGTTTTGTTTTCTAGGCTGAAAAGAACGAACTTCGCGATGAAAAACAGAGGCTAAAGACCGAGAAAGAGAACCTTGAGCGGCAAGTCAAGGCCATGGGTTCTCAGCCAGGATTCCTACCTCATCCTCATGCTATTCCAACTCCATATTCTACCTCAGGCCAAGTTGTTGGTGGCAAGCTGGTGCCCTTTGTGGGCTATCCCGGAGTTTCCACGTGGCAATTCTTGCCTCCTGCAGCTGTTGATACATCACAGGATCATATGCTCCGCCCTCCAGTCGCATAAGCTAGCATGCTGCTATTTTGGGTCTGCCTTCCTCAGCACAAAAAACCCATTTTTCATAATTATATCTGTCATTGATCTTGTTGCTTTTCTCTTTATTCTGTACTTTGGAAGAGTATGAGAACTGAAAGCCCTGTTCTGCCGAAACATTGAAGTCAAAACTCTCATCGTTGATTGCTCGGGAACGTCTAACTTTGTACAAATAAATTTTGGTCACTAATGTTGCCAAATCTAGTGCTGATGATTATATAGTTACAGGATCTTGTGGTTAAGCAGTTTGTGATATTTAGTCCCTCTTGCTTACATTAAACTTCCTCTTCATTTCTAAGCTCAAATATAAAACGTAGTTCGCTATTAAACAAGTTCTACAAAATCGATTTCAACAAGGTCGTTTGAATCCCATATAACTTCCTGATGAGTAGTCTTCCCAAACATCAAGAGCACCAAAGCTAGTCAACAAAACAGCACTCAGCGCCATCACTATAGCAACCGAGAACACGATTAGGGACACCCTTCCGAGCTCTTTAATGGCTTTCTGCACAACCAACAATCCAAGAAGCGATGCCACGAAACAAATGACTGAAAATATGAGTGCGGTGTCGGTGTGCTCCATGCCCAACAGTAAGTATTGTAACGCGGACATGGTGGATGAGAAGAAAACCATGAAAGAACAAGTAGCTGCTGTAACCTGCATCAAATGATTAAATCAATACCTTTTGGCTTCTGCTATTATGGAAATCTGTAATGGTTCAGTAATGGAGAAGTCAGTATTTACCTCAGGGGCTACCCCAACCTGTAGAAGAAGTGGGCTTATAAGCATTCCACCTCCAATTCCAAAAACTCCACCCAAGCCTCCGGCCAGTAGCGCCATTAAGGGGAAAATACCCTTTTTAATCCCCTTCACAAATAAAGCAAAAAAAAAAAAGGTTTTTAGATATTTTTTTTTCTCAATTTAAGTTCTCTGGTAGCTAGCTGATTTTGCAAATAAATTTGCTAAGCACCTGCTTATTAGGACCTTGGCATGCGATGGCCTCTTTCCTACGAAGGATCCATGCAGTAAAAGCTATGGCAAGGGGAATTTGAAACAACGAGAGAGTCCAATATCCTACTCCACAAGGCTTCATTGGCACAATACCCTGCACGTTCCTTGAATAGTCATAAACATTGAACATGCCATGTTTTACACATAGATTGAAGATCATCCCATCATTCCACTTAGTTCTAATTTCTTAAACAACAATGATAAAAATCTGTTTCTTCTGTTTCATTTAAGTTGTGGAATCCATGGATCTACAGTGGCACTTCCTTTTAAAAGACTAAGGCAGAGAAGTTTCCTAAGAAAATTCAATATACAATTGGTTTGATAGGATGTAGTACTTTTTTACTGCCCTGATTGAGATTAATAATACAAAAGTGGATTTGGTGCAAAGAAAGAGGCCTTTTCTGTTCTATGATGAGTTGATGACCATTAATGAGTATAGAATAAAAGTATATTCATTAATTTAATGACAAAAATCGAAAAGTTTTCACTTTTCGTCAATAAAGCTTCTCTCACTTCCTCTTAATTGCTTAATAATTTAGTCTGAGCAATCTACTTTTAGTCAATAAAGCCTCCCTCATTTAGAACAAAAAAAAAAAAATAAAATAAAGCCTCCCTCAAATCCTCTTAATTGCTTAATAAATTAGTCTGAGCAATCTTAGAGCAGGAACCATCTAACAGTTCTATTGTAAGGTGAAGGGAAGGCAGATGCAGAAGGGACCAAGAAGCTTGTACAGATTCCTAAAGTAGATGAAAGAAATTGGTCAGCAACTTTTGATAAAGCTGCTTAGCTGAATTCCATGAGATATTCCATCAGAATCTTTAAAGTTGCTAAATAAAGAATTTTGTGATAATAATATTTCAAAATCGAATATCGGTAAAATCGAAACAATTGAATTGAAAAAGAATGCCAAATTTAAGAGAAAGAACAGATGATGAGACAAGAAGCAGTAATACCTGTCCATAGCGATTCCCACGAAGGAGATAGATGACAGAGAAGGAAAACCATACTAAAATTAAGACTCCCAGTTTCTTCCATGGAAACCTTGATTTTTCTTTTCCTTCCATACTCACCAGAGGTTCTTCAAGACTCTTAATATCTCCACTTTCACCACAAGTTCCATCTTTAATCCCCCCATTTTCCAGGTTTTCATACCCATATCTAGTTTCCTTATGTTGGTTCGATTCCATTTTCCAAAACCCAACCCCATTTCTACAAGTCTTAAAGGTAGACCAAACAAGGAAAATGGCAAACAAGATGGTGATCAACCACTCTGGTAAGACAAGATTGCAAACTACCCCAAAACTTACTCCTAATAACATGCAGGGTTCTGACAAAAGTGCTATATCATAGTCAATCAAAGTCTTACCCCCAAACTTCGTACTTTTGGAACGCAGGTTGTACATAACATTAGCAACTGACCCACCTGTGACCATAAAAGCTGAGAAACTTGAGGCAGTTTTGAGGTCTAAACCTGCCACAATTGTCAGAATGGGAATAAACAACCCTCCCCCACCAATACCTCCCGCACTGGATATGGAGGCAGCTATGAAGCAGAAAACTCCTGCTAGCACAGTAGATGCTGACAGTTTCAGTTTGTTTCCCTGGAATCTTGTCTGGCGACTTTTCCATTGGAGGGTTTTATTGATGAAGCTGTCAATTGTGAGATTATCGAAAATAGGTTCCGTTTGTTTTGCATGGGATTGGCTCTGGCTGATGAGGATGATGAAAATGGGTAGGGTGAGAGAAATCCATCTTAGCAATTTCTGAATCTTCATTTGCTTGCAGTTGTTTGATGGTGCTGAGGTGTTGTGTGTCTAGAGGAGAGAGTTATGTTGTGTCGAAACAAGAGTCATATGCAATGATATTATATGTCTGAGGATGAGAGTATCTTTATTATTGAATTGCATGGCATTTTTGGGGAAAAGAACAAACAGACAAGATCAATTTAAAAAAGTGTTCGAGTTAAAAAACTATGTATATACTTTTGATTTGCTTTATTGATGATCAGCTTCATCCCAATCCTCCTTGTCAGTACTTTAATTAGACAATTTAGTTTTAATCTTAATTAATTTCATATAGGTCATGTCTAAGAGAGATTAAAAAAAAGAAAAAAAAAACTAATTGAGAACTGAATTGGACGAGGAAAGTGTAATATTTATATTCTCACATTTTAATTTGTAAATTAGTGTCTTCTAATTTGAGGGTTGAAATCAAGAATATATAATTTCTTGACCAAAAATTTCACAAATATAAATTCAAGTCTCTACGTATATATTAAAATATATTTTCATAATATTTCATCATGAGATGGGATGTCTGCTATTTCAATCCTTCAGTCCTCAACAAGTTCGACACGGCCGGTTAAAAGGGAAGAAGGGAAAACCACAGGAAGTTTCGCTTCGTATTACAAGTGGGGCAGATATCTCATGTATATACAAGGTAATGGCAGAAAACTCCAACAAACTACTAACGAAAGAGTAAAAATAAACAAAAAACCAGTTGCTGGGACAAGTATTATTATCTTGTTGTTTAATTTACAAAGGATATGGTCCTCACTAGTACTTTTCATTGTTAGGTCACAAAATTGTACGTGATTCAACCATTTGCACATGAAATCCATACCATTGATTCACCCATTTGCACATGAAATCCATACCATGTGCTATTGAAATGTTGTAATAAAAAGAGAAAATATATGAGGTTTCAAGAAGAACCGGTAGTGGAGTTGGTTAGACAAAATCTGCAGTTACCAAGAAATTTCGAGAAGAATAAGTTTATGGGTTGGTTTAGGATATTGATGGCCACATTTGGCAATGGGGGATGCATATGTGGCATATGCTGATGGGAAAGACAGGGAATTGCTTCCCAACAAGGTGACCTAGGGTTGGTATGGATATGACTTGGAGATGTTAATTATTTATATACAACAAATCTAGTAAGAGATCTTGAATTTTAGGGTTAATATCTACACCAATTGCAGCTAGATGATGAATTATTTTCTTTTTTATAAAATAAAGTTCCTACTTCTGTCTTCTTGTACCTAATGGAGTATCTGCCGGATCGAGAGGGAGTGGATAAATACTTAAATTATTTATTTATTTATTTATCTGAACATTGATTTTGTCATTTTTTCAAAAAATTAAATATGATAATATTATATATAATACAAAAATTAAATACAAAAATTATAAAAAAAATGAAAATAACATGAATTTAAATTAGACGAAAATTGTATATAAATTTGATATAAATTTTAAAAAACATTTTATGTTCAAGTAATCAAAACAAATTTTGTTATCAAAATTATATGTTTATGCACATGAGTACAAATTATCATATCTAGATTGATAGATTTTGTTATGAAAATTTTATGTTTTACGCACATAAACACGAATTGTTGTATCTAGAAAGAATAGAAGGATCACTTGGTAGTTCATTCTCAGCCAAGTGTTTCCCAAAGCGCCTCTTGATCTAGTCTAAAAGCCAGCAAAAACATGGTATGGAAACTGATGTCATTTTATTTCTGAAAAAGAGGGAACTAGCTATATCCTCTCGACTAGATTGGGCGAAATCCACAGGCCCATCTAGCAGCCTAGCTCTCAGCAAAGGATCGCTGGAAAACTTCAATCTAAGTAGCTTACTATTGATCTTCCAACTGGGTTTGGATTGTTAATGTTCACTCTCAAGTTAATGTATTATACATAATCATGAAAACAATGGAGAGTCCACTAGGGTTCTTTTTAACTTGTACGGACAAATATAAAATTCATCTGTCAAACTGTAGGAACTGGAAGAACTTATTGATGTGGATATGGATGACAAGAAAGAGAAATGTCACTTTCATCTTAGGCCAATCAGGCTAGAGATTTGTAGTGTTAAATCGATTTCTTTATGACAAGTTTGATAATGCTACCCTGTGTAGCATGTACATACATCCTCGAATGGTGAAAAAGAACAAAGAAAAGAAAACAAAAACCCATCGTTTTTTTCACCAAAAAAAAAAAAACCCATCGTTTTTATCATGGAAAAACAATCAAATCGATGTTCAATGGGTTGAGGGGAACTCAGACATTCATTTCTATCTTGACTTGTTCTTTCTTTGCTTAATATAAAACAAGGAATATGGCCGACATTATATACTATTAGTATAAAGACGTTTCATAAGCTGTTGGTTGATTATTGGTTTACATTTTCACGCTTAGGAGACTGATGTTAGGATTATAATCCATAAAGTATTAGTAAATATTTCTGTTTTATGCAAATGCGCGTCTGCATTTGATTTTCTGAGTGTGAATTCCACATCATTGATAAGGTAGGCCGGATTAGATGGCAGACTTTTATAGGAGGATTGCTTTTTTTTTCCTAAGCTTTAGAGAAAAAGTGAGTAGATAACTGCTTTATTCATCATTTTTTAGCGGAAAGCAGAAACACTAGAACCTGTCTTAGTAATTACAGTAGTTGCAAAACATCTCTCGGAAATAACAAGAACAGTAGGATCACGCTAATGAAAGCTTGGTTTAGTGATAACAAAGAAAGCTGAAAAGAAGGTTTTATGTATGATGTTGTATGTTTAGTTTATTTGATTATGAATACCGATCTGATAAAAAGAAAATGAGAAAGATTAATGATAGCATGTTTTGATAAAGAGTCACTTTCTTCTTTTCTTTTCTTTTTTTTTTTTAAACCAAAAAAAGTAGTAGTAAAATTGGCTTGTTTCATCATTGCATCCTGAAACATACAAAGCCAACATTCTAGTTCACTTCATGTTCGAGTGATATGAACCAAAGTGGTAGCTCCATTAAAATCAAATCAGTGGTCCAGGTAACATGCCGAGAGACCTCTCATCTTCTTCTGCTGATGCAAAGAAACTCCAGCCACAAATGACCTACTTTTCCTGTATGGTTAAAGTTTAAGAATAATGGTTACTCTCTTTTTTTTTTTTTTAAATAATGAAAAGATGAAATTAAAGATGTAAAAAATGAAAAAAAAAAGCCAAATTTAACAGGCCTGGTCCTTACAAATGCACTAATACATGTATATTCATTATAATATTTTACACAGGATTACAGGAAGTCTGGGTATTAATCAAGGGGCTTAAGGACTATCGATTACTTCCTTAATCAGTTAATAAATAAAAAAAATCCATTAGGCATGTCTGCAGGCGTAGTAATTCAGGATTCCAAAATTCATGTTCACCCATCAAGAAATTAACTTTGTCCTTTTTTTTTTTAATTCCATTTCATTTCAACTTGTGAGTAAGACAGCCTTTATATTAATCTAATAAACCTTTTATGATGGTGATATGGCACTTAAGAAATGCTTACAATCTGTCCATTTTCTTTAAATTTTGGTCCCGTATGATTAATTTGTATCGAAATTATGTAGCCATTCCTTTTGTCATCTCTGAGGCTTTGGATTCTTAGTCTGGAAAGATTTCAGATTCTGCGAGGCTGAATCTTCAGAGTAAATCAAAACGTTTTCAGAAGCTTGAATTTATTTACTTTATAAGATTCTTTTCTGTTTTGCTTCATTGTTGTGTGATTTTTGTTCTAGTTTTCAGGCATGTGAAATCTTAATTACTCCGAAAGAAATGGGGGAAATTATGCCTCAAATGTGTTCCTGTGCTTGCGTCCTAGCCTACAAGACGCAATGGATTGACTTTTGACTTAACAAAGCATTGGATTCTTGCAATATAAGAATGGAGCCATCATAGTTCTATGATCTTAATCAAACTTACTATCATTTGTAATTATCCAAGGTTTTGGTTTTTTACTACTTTTGGGGAAGTGAGATAAGATATACTCAAGTTGTGCAACTAGTTGTAGTTGACTTCTAATTTGTTTTGGCTCTTGCCTGGCATCAAAAGCTGAAGAGTTGACCTTTAACAAACAAAAAACTGATATAATTATTGTTTTCATTGTTTGACACTAATTCAAGATTAGTTGAAAAGAAATGGCTCAGATCTAGCTCTTAGTCTTTTCCATTGGGCGATAGAGATAAAAATGAGCAACAGAATTTAGAAATGCCAGATTTCAGTGCGCCAAGTTTCATTATCTTTTTACTTTTCATGTTGTCAATTGGCATATGCCATGCTGATAGCAATGTGAAATCTGGTTGGCAATGTTCAGAAGCTGATGATTCTACATCTGAAAGCTCGTTCGGGAGCAATCTTGACAACCTTCTGAATATACTAACTGAAAATGGGCCTCTGCACAACGGCTTTTTTAAGACCACCGTCGGAAGGAGCTCAGGGAAGATTTATGGTCTTGTGCAATGCAGAGGGGATGTTTCCGCAGAAAACTGCGCTAATTGTACAGGGAATCTGCTGCAGTAGCCTTGCATGATTGCTCAAGAGCAAAAAGGTTCAGGTTTGGTTCACATGGTGCTTTCTCCGCTATTCAAATGAGCATTTCTTTGGTGTTTGGGATCAATCTTCAATGGCAAAAGTCAATGACACCAATTTTGATGATGCTGCTGTTGTCTCGAAAGGACTCGTCTTTATGAGTGAAGTTGCAACAACAACGCCAAAGCAGCCATTGATGTTTCAGACTACACTGTTGGATGCAGGCCAATTTGGGAAACGGTATGGCATGGCTCAGTGCACCAGAGATATAAGTAGAACTGACTGCAGCAAATGCTTGGATACTCAGCTAGCAACATTTAGAACCACGATTGGAAATAAGAGAGGATGGGAAGTTAACGGCTCGAGTTGTAGCATGTGGTACCATGATTACCAGTTTTTTTCCAACATTTCCATGCCTACAAGTGACGGTGAGTTTGTGTTTGCTTTGATCATTATTCTCCCTTAATGGAGACAGTTTTTTTTATTTGTTGCAAGTCTCCACAGCATATCCTTGAGACTGAACCATTTCTGTAATGCTAAAACAGGTGCTAGGAGAGTCTCCTTGCATGGAGTTGCAATTGGCAGAACAATGGCAGTCCTATTGTTTTTATTTTTGCCATAATTATTCTTTGGCTATTCAATTATGTTATTTCAAATTGTCAAAACCAAGGTCTGCAGCCAACAAATATCCATAATAGAGTAATTTCTATCCATGCAGAAAAGTTCACTAATACCAGCTGTATATATTGTAAAGCCAACTTTCCTGAATCAGGCTTAATTCTTCTGTTACTGAATTTTTCAGGCTTTTAATCTTTTTCTTTGGCCCATGGAAATCAAAGCCACAACTCATGACTCATAAGTGGTGAGTCAGCTATAAAGTCCTTGGTGATTGTTGTTAGTTTTTCTAACATCAGTTTTTTTTTTTTAGTTTATGAATGGTCAATTTTGCTTGAGATTATTTACCAAATACATGGTATTTGAAAATCTATTCTACACTTTCCATATCACTGTGTCATCACTTGCTTGGATATTTTCATCATGTTGTCTGTATTAACATAAACATCATATAACTTTCCATGCACATTCAGCCTGTTGTCTCCACTGGGTACAGAAAATGTTTTTAACATTTCTTGCCAATGCAGATTGTCAAAACAGTGTATAAAATATCAGTAAATTGATAGTAGTATCATATGAAGAATGTTAGAGTTTGTATCTGCAAGAACATAATGCATCATCGTCCCAAAAAATAATTATAACCCGAACCTGTAAAGTCAACAGTGAAATCCATCTCTTAAAACTCTTTAAAGACTTAAATCTCTGAGCTAGGAAGATGCAGTAGTTGAAGACCGATCAGATGCAAGGGGCCCTGTCTCGGTCCCAGTAATCGAAGATTGATCCGACAGTGTCACAAATATTGCTGCAGAGTATGAAGGTGATGATAGCTGGGGGAGATTGACTGTTCTGCTCCCAAGCATGAGAACAACTGATGACATTGTAGGCCTTAATGCATGGTCATCCTGAGCACACAACAATGCAATGTGTATCCATCTCTGAACCTCGTCAATAGGACAATAATTAGCAACGTTCTGATCTATCAACTCCAGTCCTTTGCCTTCGTTCCATAGTATCCATGCCTGCTCAGGGTCATAAGTAACAAAGGCCTAATTAGGGAAAGAAGCCTTAAGTTTAGGTACAAGGAAGATACTATAAAGAGAGGATGCTTACATATTTTACAAGGCTTTGGCCACTGTCATGGTGGTAGAATCCCCTGCTCTTTTTACCACTTAATATTTCCAGCATTAGGATTCCAAAGCTGTAAACATCAGACTTGTTTGAAAACAACCCTTCGAGTGCATATTCTGGTGCCATATATCCACTGTATAGGAAAGTAAAACACATATACATTGGAGTAACATGCTATGAGCAAAATAAATATTGGCAGCACATGATTATCGCAATAGTTTCCTTGCGATCATTGATCTCATGAATTTCGAGTCTTTTTGCCCCCTTTTTGCCATTCCAGTGTAATTTGTTGAAATATAATTAGAGGCATAAGACAGAGGATTTCACCTCAGCCTGACCATACTTGGCAATGAATGTGGGAAGGAAAAAATTAAGTACTTACTATGTACCAACAACTCTTTCAGTGTTGGCTTCAATTTGATTGCCTCCAAATATTCTTGCTGTGCCAAAGTCTGATATCTTAGGGTTCATATCATCATCTAACAAAACATTGCTTGCCTTCAAATCCCTATGAATTATTTTAAGCCGAGAATCCTCATGTAGATACTGGAGGCCCCTTGCAGTTCCAATAATGATGTTTGCGCGTTTTTCCCAGTCTAGTACCTTGCATTTTTCAGGATCTGCCTTCAGAAAAAGCATAAGAGCAAAGTAATATCATTAGCTATTAGAATCCCTGGATCTAACAAGTGACAAACTTGTATCAAAAATTCATTTTTCACACATACACTCAAAAGCACTTGTATGCACCAAAGTTGAGCATATGCAGCTCATCTCATGGATATTTGACATAAAGCAAAACAAGAATCATCTAACATTAACTTGACATGTGAGAGAAAGAGGAAGCAAACCAAACAGAAAGGCATCCAAGCTGGTGTTAGCCATGTACTCGTAGACAAGAAGCTTTTCATCTTCCTCCAAGCAATATCCCAGTAGCCTCACAAGATTTTTATGTTGAAGCTTAAATATCAGCTTCACTTCATTCTTGAACTCTTCAAGACCCTGGCTTGATTTCATGGAAAGCCTTTTGACTGCTATTTCCTTCCCATTGGGCATTTTTCCCTGAAAGAATTTTACAGTTAGTCATCCAAAGATAAATTGCCATACAATTTTTAAAAGTGCTGTTCTGTCATTGAAAGGTTCACACATGTTAATGTACATCTGAGCCTATCTGCTGTTGCAATTTCTAATAAGAACTATTTTCAACCTTGTAAACAGGGCCAAAACCGCCTTCTCCAAGCTTATTTTCCCTGGAGAAGTTGTTTGTTGCAGTCTGTATGGTAGCTAAATTGAAGTGATGCATCTCTCCGCTGTGATCCTCATCTGATAGTTGAAAGCCTGCCTCCATCAAATGTGCACGCTTTGAGCCTCGAGGACTTAATAAAATTTCTTGACTTGTTCTTTCATCTGAGTTTCAAGTAATAATGTTCAAAATTTGTGGGAAATCAATATTGTCATATGGCCTGAGAAATAAAGTCAAAATACCTTTCTGTCTTCTCTTCCTGACTAAGGATGAATGATACAGGAAACCCACAAGAACTGATACGAAAACGCCTGCTAATGTTGATACAATGATTATTGTGATCTTCGCTGCGCCATTGCCTCCCTTATCATCACCTACTGTTGTTACATTGCACCAAATAATCATGTTATTTTTATCAAATGGCATTTTTACCGTTACTTTTTATATATTTAAGTCTGAACTTCTAGCCGGTGCACAAAGCTCATAAATTGTGGGGTTTCGAGAGAGTCAATGTACACATTTTTTTTTCGGAATTAACCGAAAGTTGATTTTTGTGACTTGAATCTGTAACCTCCGGATCGCAAAATAAGGCTTACATAATCCTTGAAAATTCAGGATGGATAATCTGATTTCAGCTTTTCAGCTTCTTTAGGTTAGGACTCAGACAAACTTGGGACGTGGGATATATCTGATTAGACTTGATAGATAGGCATTGGGCTAGATTGTCTATTAAACAAAACATTTCAGGCAAAAAGCAGGAAATTAAAATCCTCTGATTCCACAGAGGGAAAGAAAAACTTGCTAGGTGAAAAAATAAGCCTGTTTGACTTACCTTCATTCTCCGGTGTTGGTCCTGGACCTCCTCGTGGAGCTGATGGTTGCTCATAGAACTGGTACATTTCATACCTTATATAGCAGCTTGGGGCTAAAATTCGCCATCCTCTTCTCCCTATGCAGCAGTTCTCTGACTGATTTAACAATTCTCCTAAACAAGAAGAACATGCGGTGACATTAAGATCTCTGCTGCACTGCACGAGACCATATCTACGCTCTGGTCCATTTCCCACTACCATTTCATTTGTTTCAAACATATTCTCCACAAATGGAGCCTGATCAACCAGAGAATAAAACAAACCAAGGGTACCAATATTTCCTTCATCAGGTGAAGTATTATTCTGAATATTCCACATAAACAATCCTGGAAAAAGCTGCACCATGCCAAAAAAGTTGATATCCGAATAGCGTAATAAGCATTGATCATACCAAATGACTGCTCTTTTATCAGAAGGGCAGCTTTGTGTTACTGTCTGGGTAGCATTGTTGACACAAACCTGGCAAACATTGCCAGAAACATCACCTCGGCAAAGGAAGAGACTGTAAACTCCATCTAAGCTATCATTATAGAAACTGTGGTCGGAAGCTTTAGAGGACATAGAATCCAGGAGAGCTGTGAGGTTAGATTTATAACTGTCAGTGGCTGTATCATTATCTGGACCTAAACAAAAGTGATAATTATACGTTGGCACTGTTGGTGACTGGCAAGCGATGAAGCTAACAAGCCCAAAGATTGCGATCAAGCATAAAAGCAAGGTTCTGGGGTTGTAAAGGAGAGCCATTGTCTTTTCATGCTACTATGGAAAAATGGGTTGATCAAGAATACAGGTTTGTTTCTCTTACGAAAAGTGATCTTTCGAAATTTAGCTTATGTTAGGTAAAAAACACGTCTTTGTCCACCTTCCATGGCATCTTCTGCTGATTTTTTTCGCCATGATAGTTACTAAAAGTTTTAAAATACTATAATCAACAAAGTCACTGCAGCTAACATTGACCGGTGGTTCAATGAGAAAGTTGAAAATTAATTTCTTAAGGCCGGCAAGGGAGATAACTTCTTCCTACTGCATTCTGCAATGTCTGACACCAGTAATTAATCCAACATTTGGAATGTTCTAAGATGAAGAATGAGTCAAATGATAATAATAATAATAATAATAATAATAATAATTTTTGATGTAAAAAAACCAAAAAATTAAAATTATTAAGAAAGAATTAATTATAAACCTCCCAATTCATATGTATAATTTATGTTTGTTTATGTAAAATCGTGTTCTTAATGTTAAAACACGAATTTTTTGAGTTAAAATTTGTGACGATATATTAAATGTAATTTTTTTTAACTTTTATCATATATATATATATACACACATTATTTACAAAAATTTAACTCATATCATATTCGTATTTTTTATTTGTATTGATAACTCAATATTTGTTTAGGATTGTCAAATCTAATTAATTATTGTCATCTATTAACCCAAATATCATTTATCTGATTTAACATTTTGACTTTGGTGATTGGGCTTGGACTTGGACAACAAGCGAGGGTTTCATTTGACATATGGGCCATCCTGCGACATCACCCCTGCCATCTTCCGCACACCGAAAATTTGTCTCACAAGCAAAAAGATAAGAAAGGATCAATCTCCCTGTTTCTAGATTGAATCCCAGGTCTATTTGCCTTTAAGTTGATTCTTGGCAATTGAAATTGCGTTTGGTTTAAGTAGTTTATCTGAATTCTGCCAAACCAGGTTGACTGCATATAGTTTTGTTTTGGGTTCAAGGTACAACAACATTTCAAATTATCTTTAAATAAAAAATTAATGCATTCACAACTTTTCACTATGTAGTAGTGTAACATCCCAATTTCCACTATATAACATGTTACTCACTTATATCTTACACTTACTACCAGTTAGGCTGTCAATGATGCTTATCAACTCCTATCACTTTAATAAGAATAATTAAATCATTTTCTTAAGATGTATATACATTCCCTTATATTTAAAGTAGTACTGTACAACTTTACTGAATACATAAAAGAACACAACATACCTTCGATATCCAATCTCAGGAAGGTAAGTCTCTTAGTTCAGATCAGTTATCTGTGGAGTGGAAAAATAAGGAGTGAGCGACAGTGTGCTCAGTAAGGAAGGTGTATGCTGCTTTGAAAATAAAAGCTATAATCTCAAAACCATTTAATTATCCTAACGATCAAACTCATTAGGAAACAATAATTATAATTAACATGAAACAGGATTCCCCAGATCCTTTCATAAATCATTTAATTGAGACTAGGCAACAATTTAAATCATGCAAAGAACACAAGTCATCCGCTTTTGGGGTGCACCCGTAGGCCATCGCCCCTCACGGCTATCTCATCTAGATGTATGGCCATAATCTGTAGGTGGTCCTCGGGTCCACTTGCCAAGTGACCTCGAGACCGCTGAAGACTTGGCAGGTCCATCAGCCCTGTGACACCCTAGGGTGCACTCGTTGGTCTATTTGACCCGGGCCATCACCCTAGATGGGTCACGCAAAGTATATGAATGATAATGCATGAACTCATGTCCTAATGTCTCAAAATCAAGTTATCATATGTATCATTTCCATAAAATGATTTGGTTTTCCAAAAGGTTTTATAACTAGTAAAACAACCCTCAATTTCAACATTTTCTGTGAGAGAAAGGCACGTTTGGAGCTGGTTCGCCCATGGCTAGTTCGCCCAGGGTCAGCTCGCCCATTGGCCAACTCGCCCAATGGTCCACTCGCCCAAGGGTCTACTCGCCCAAGGGTCTACTCGCCCAAAAAGTTTCACATTTTCTATTTTTCAAAAATATTAATTGAAAGTTTATTTATTTATTTATTTAATTTGCGTTCAGAAAATATTCATAAATCAGTTCGCCCACTGGTCAATTCGCCAAGGCGGCGAATTATTAGTCGCCCGCCTCATAGCTTTTCAAGACAAAAGTTGGCTGGCTGATAACAGTTCGCCCGCCTTATACTTAAAACAAGGGTCGCCCGCCCATATGACATAAAAAGTTCTCCCAACTTTTAAAACAAAGGCACTCGCCCAGGTTCTCATAAAGGAGAGCTCGCCACTTGGCTAGCACGAGTTTCAACTTAGAACAAAGCTACTCGCCCGCCCTAAGTAGCTCGTTCAACAAAACAACATATGGCGACTTTGTATCTCGCCAAGGTCAAAACATTTTATCAACCAATGCATGTCAGAAAAACAAAACAATTTCTAATATTTTCTTAACACTTTTACTCCACAGGACATGCATTTTCATCACATACCACTTCCTTACCTCGTCTGATGCAGCCTTGCTTTCCACTCGCCGTATCAATCTCACTTCCCGGCTGCAAGGTAAAATATTAATTCCATTAATATTTTCTTTTCTAGCAATTTATTTCTAAAACTATTTTCAACCACTGTGGCGAGGTAACAGCTCGCCATTCGCCCAACACAGTTCGCTATCCATTAGCGGCTCATTCATGGGAGTTCGCCCAACATGGGAGCTCAACTCGCCATGCTTATCAATTCAGTTCGCCATTCGTGGCTTTTCATTCATAAATGGTCTCGCCCATGAATTGGATAACGCTTGACCACCTCGCCCTCTTGAACAACACTTTGGCGAGTTAACTATTACCTATTCGCCTCATTGGCGATCATTGGTCCTCACCCTTACTTCCACATTTCAGATTTATCCCATAACAATTGGCGAACATGTTTTCGCCTAGTCATGTATTGCATTGTACTCGCCTCGCCCTTTGGCGAATACTCCTTGCTCGCCTATTGTTTTTCTTAATCATTTCCATCTAATTTCTTATATATTTCCACACTATTTAACTACAACCAGGCTATATCTGTGTTTATCACGTTATAAACATAGAAATATACCCTCATTTATCAAAATAACCATAGCAATATGAAAGCTCACCTCAACTGAGTTGCACTTCCTGGAGCAGAGTGTTTTCTTGCCTCAATTAGCTTTACTTTGCTTATTCCTCAGTTCTTCACACACTGGATAAATGTTTAGCTAACTAAGGATGAGTCTCATGGCTCTCTTATGAACGTAGAGGAAAATTAAGGGTGAACTTGAAATGAAACAGAATGGGCGAGAATGATTTTGAGGAAGATGAAGTTGCTTCCATCGATTTTTCCTCATGAACCCTTCTTATATAGCCGTTCCGTTTCACTTAAAATCTAACACCTGTTTCCTTATCTTGTTTTCCTCATCATTTCATGCAATTAAAACCAAAGAAAACTGCAGCAAAAGAACGGTAGTGACGTCCCTACTGCAGCTCTATTCTTGACTAATTTCCCTTGCCATTTATTGCCTAATCCCGTTGTCAGGAGAAGCAATTGGCGAGAAGTCCTCTGCCGCCCCTTTCCTTGACTTTTCCATTTTCTTTTCTTCTCTTTTCCACGCCATTTCTCTTCCAGCCAACATTGATTGGCTAACTCCTAGTCCACGCCACTGTCAGCCAACGTTGATTGGCTCTCCTTTCATTCTTTTCTCCATTTGTCTGACAGCCAGATTCTTCATTAAATGCTTTCATACTTAGCATTAATTTCATGGAGACTATTGTAGTAAACGAAATCAAGTAGAACTCTTTTCTTCCCACACGTTATTGACTTGTTTGCCACGCTTTCCCACAAAATTTTACTTTTATTTATCTTTTAATTTTTCTCAATCCGTCTGGGCAATCATCGCCCTCGCCAGATTGGGTGAACTGTTCTACTCGCCCTAACCAGCAACATTGGCGTTCTGTTCGCCAATTTAGCTCGCCCATTGGCGAGCAGTCTTCCTTGCTCATACATTATCACACCAACATTCTTCCATGCACATCTCAAATTAAGGAACTTTTCATCCAAGTGAAAATCAATACATAATATTTACTTTATTTACATTATCAAATTTTATGAAATTTTGGTTTACAGTAGTATAAAATCAGATTTTACAAGTAGGAAATATTATTTAAGTAACCTTAAACAACAAATCCTTCTTTCATATAATTCTAATGTGTTATTGAACTTGAGATTTAGTCCAAATGACTCATTTATCTCTTTTTTTTTTGGTACAATGAACTTTTTTGTATCGAGACAAAGGAGATTAACGTAAGTTTGAGATTTAAATTTCAGACTTATAAATTTTGCATGCTATAAAAATAAGAAATGTTCATTTCAACAATATAAAAGGGTAATAAACTAATTTCAAATTACCAACATATTTAAAGATAAATATAAAATGGTACAAAGAATTAACTAGTTGCAAGAATTGAAAGTATACAGTTTCATTACATGAAAAAATGGTAAAAACTACAGAGAATTAACTATTTTCGTCAAGAATTGAAAGTATATAATTTCATTACATGAAAAAAATATATTTATGTTTAATAACAAACTGCAACATAATAAAATACAGAGCAAAATGGTTGTAATTGAATCTAAAATCCATTACATTGGCAAGAAACTAACGAGGAGAAAACTCTGTACTCGATGCCTCATTTTTCGATAAGGGGAGAATTTCGTCATTGGAATAATCCGAAACCCTTAAGAGATCCGATTCAATGGTGCTGTGCATGAAAAATGCTGGCTCTGAAGGCACCGGAAGCGTAAGTGAGATACTATTAAGCATGACTCCAACCGAAGCCATGGTTGGCCTGTCGACAACGTTTTCTTGAACACAGAGTAAGGCAATGTGGATGCATCTTGTCATTTCAGCTTTTGAAGAAACCCTCAATGCTGGATCTATGAGATTCATCGTTGACCCTTCCCTCCAATTCCTCCATGCCTGCAAGGATTTTTAAATAGGCAACATAATATTAGGGCTATAGTGCTATACTAATCTTGATCACCAGATTTAAAATTATTTGAATTTATTCTAATTCCATACTTACATAGCTTAAAAGATGTTCTACATTCTCTCTACCCTGGAAAGAATTATTTCTTCGACCGGAGACTATTTCCAAAATCAGTATTCCAAAACTATAGACATCAGACTTCACAGAAAATTGTCCATGCATTGCATATTCTGGAGCCATATAACCACTACCAATCAATAAAAAAAAATGTAATAGTTAGAATCATATTGTTAATTTCTCTTTGGGGTTTTCATAATGTAATTTTTTTAATAGATACACTTTGTTAATTTGTAAAGCTAGAAGGTTGATCATGTTATTTTGGAAATTACTTACTAGGTTCCCACAATTCTACTTGTATTGCCTTGTGTTTCATCCATTGTAAATAGTCTTGCCATGCCAAAATCTGCAATTTTCGGATTCATATCTGCGTCTAGTAGAATATTACTTGCTTTGAGGTCACGATGAATTATTCGAAGTCGAGAATCTTCATGAAGATAAAGGAGTCCGCGAGCAATTCCTCCAATGATTTTGTAGCGTTGTTCCCAATCCAATTGTTCCCGCTTTTTTGGATCTGTATATAATTTACTAGTAAGAAATCAATCATGTGTGATTTTCTATCATCAGTAGTGCTTTCGACATGCTAATTAATCAATAGAATATGTTGTTCAATTGAATTTGAAAATAAGTGAATTCAAGATTAAATGCAACCATACCAAATATGAAGTGATCGAGGCTTGCATTAGGTACAAATTCATAGACAAGCAATCTTTCAGTTCGTTCCAGGCTGAAACCAAGAAGCCGGACTAAATTTCGGTGTTGAAGTTTGGCCACCAACAAGACTTCATTCTTGAATTCCAAGTCCCCTTGTGCAGATTCCCTAGATAACCTTTTTACAGCTATATCTTGTCCAGAGGAAAGCCTACCCTGAAAAACACCGGATTGGAACAAAGTATATATTTGTCAAAGTCAAACTAACATTACTTGAAGAATTAGAAAACACATTTATTTCATACTTAGATTTCCTTTACCTTGTAAACAGCCCCAAAGCCACCTTGGCCAAGCTTATTTTCATTAGAAAAGTTATTTGTTGCAATTCTAATGGTGTCAAAATCAAATTGCAAAGATTCTGCACTGATAATTTCTTCATCCATAGCTGCAAGGACCAAGTAATTAATTATTACTAAGGTTGAACTAAATATATAGTTGATTATGATCGGTAAGGAAAAATTGTTTGAGTTGTCATAATTTAATTTTTCAAACCATTCAATGAGATTGTTGTCACGTTTAATTAGTCTTAATTAGCAAGTTTGGCATGCACAATTGAAAAGACATTTAATCTTACCTTCAAGGGTTTCCCCCTTCTTTCTAGATCTCAAAAAGAGGCAGATGCAGACAGTAAGTATTAGAACACTGGCAGTTGGAACAACGACAGCGATCACAATTCGAGATGTGTTGTTCGTATTTCCTGAAAGAGAAAAAAAAACACTTGATTTCATAACAAAACATGTTAATTGATAAAGTCCTGAATTGAAAAAGAAAAAAAAAGAATAACATTTATATAGAATGGTTGACTTAACAGATTTGTAGCAGATCATAGGTTTACCTGTTGAGTTCGTGGTTTCATTGGACGGCGGAGGAGATAGCGAGGGTGTAGCATTGTAGAAACTTTCCAGCCCAAACTGCAGACTACAGCTAATCGTAAGTATGCTGCCTCCTCGTCTTCCAGCACAACATTGTGGAATCTGTTGAAAAGTTGTCTCCAGGCAAGAGGTGCAATCTTGCTGGGACAAATCAGGAGTGCACTGCACAAGTGCATATATTGGTTGGAAATTCGAGTTAGCATCTCCTGTTCCAAACTTGCGTAGAGAACCTCCCGATGCGGCTCTTTGTATCAGTTGAAACAACAAATTACTCAGCGTTACATTGAAACTGACCGGATCAGCTACACTCGCAGTGATGCTGACATAGACAAAAATGTTCGTTTCCATGACACCCAAGATGGTGCGATTTGAGTAGCGCAGCATACAATAATCATACCTAATAGTCGCGTCCATCCTGTTGGGACAGAGATTTGTGATCTCAGAGGTAGCGTTATTGATGCAACTAAGGCAAACATCTGGGTTAACATCTCCTCTACAAAGGGTAATCCCGTTAACTCTGTCGGAGTTTTGGCCGACGGACATATTGTAGAAACCGTAATCATTTGCAGCCATAGAGGAGAAAGAAGACAGGAGGTTGTTGAGGTTTGCCTCGTAGGTACTGTTAGCGGTATAGTTACCTCTCTCGCCTGGACAGTATAAAAGCTGCTGGGCGTTACTCAAGGAGATAGCAAGGTTAAAAGCTAAAAAGAAAAGCAGTCCTGAAGAACCCATTGCCATCGTTTCAGTCTAACCCGCTTCTGAAATTTGATAGAACTTCCACAATAGAAATCCTTAAATATCACTACGTAGCATTTCCAAAGATTTCTAATTTCCTATGTTGCAGAAGTCAAATAGTCAATGTTTTCGGCTTTGTTTAATAAAACTGGACCAATTCAAAAAGATTGTTTAGAATTCGGCCGGAGGTGATGGAAGTTTGAGGACAAAGCCTTCGCATATCACATAATTAATCCTTGTTTTATACATATATATTATAAAATTAAATTTAGGTAAGCTCTCTTAGACTTTCTATAATAGCAATAATAGTTTCTTTAATTAATATAACAAAAAAAATAAAGGAAAATCTAGTCTCCTATGAATTAAAGGACTATAAAATATTATAGTCTACAATAATTATTTTCTCTAAGATAAATAAATAAATAAACGTTCTATATTATAAGTTAATTAAACTTTTAATTAAGTTATCATATAATATAGGATTTTTTTTGTTTGGTTTGCATCCTAAGGAGACATGAAGCCAAGAGAAGTATTTAAGAGGTTACTTATTATTAAAATGTTTGTATGGGTCAATTGTGCTGAACCGAGGCCTAGTCCTGTTAACCACATTTACGTTTCTAAAATAAAGTTTGGTATTGAAATCCCCCATTCTCAAGTCTTATCTCCTGCCAACGAAAAACGTTTATTTTTAAAGAATTGTCTAAAGAGGTAAAATTAAAGTTAAGTAATTAATAATAATAATATAAGAAAATATAATTGTTCCCGTCATTTACGTTCCAACACTTTATTTATTTCTAATGTGATCAATAGTTTATTGATTTAAGTGTAATTTCTAATTTAAGAATCAGTTGATTCTAATGTATTGTTGAATTTGAGGATTAGTCCAAGTGTCCAACAAATGACTCAATTCATTTTTTTTAGTATAATGAAGTTTTTTTGTCTCAAGAAAGAGAGAATGCATATATCGAATCTCAAATATGCCCTTGCAAAAGCAAGGTGTCTCCGGGATTTAGTTTTCTCTTGGCTTGTTGGTATCTGTTCCTTCGTTTCGCTGTTTTGCTTTGATGTGTCCTGCTGTTTGTTAGAAAATTTCAAAATATAAAGTGAAAAGATTGATTAAAATGTTGTTTAATCAATGTACAAGTAAAACTAGTGATTGGTATGACTCCGGGTGAAGTAAAATCATGTTAAAATGAATTTTACTAATTTTATAGGGCAGTCAACTGCCCTTGCGCAGTAAGTATTCTGTCCGAAAAATGCACTTGGGCAGTCGGATGCCCTGGGAGGGCAGTCGATTGCCCCGGGATGGCAGTCAACTGCCCAAATAGGGCAGTCAACTGCCTATACAATGTGAATACTCGGATTTTAAGATACTTTAAGGCAGTCGACTGCCATATGAAGGCAGTCGACTGCCCTTCTGGAAGTTGCATACTGTTTCAAAAATACACTAGGGCATTCGGATGCTATTTTCGGGCATCCGACTTCCTTGCCTGGAAATCTAAGGGCAGTCAACTGCCTCTTATGGCAGTCAACTGCTCTAGTGCAAAATGAATTGTAACGACTAGTTTTCTTTGAATAGGTACAACCTCATTCAAAGGGTAATCTTTCACTACAGAATGGTTTAAGGACATAACCATTGAATTTGAGAGGTTGTGAACAATCTGAATGATGTGTTTGTTTAAATGAAACAACACAATTGAAAGGTTGTGTCATTCAAACCAAAGAACACATATCTTGAAATTATCTCTATAAAAGAGATGACAATGTTCATTCAAGAAGAATATAAGACAGAAAAAATATAACGAAAATATTCTGAATTCTTTTTCCTCTCCCAATCTCAAAATAGAAAACAAGTCTCTTAGACATTGTTTGCTGCAGAAAACTTTGGCTAAGACATAATACTTTTGTATTTGTCTAAAGTGTTTAGTGGTTTAATATTACAAGTGCAAGGTAATATTAAACAAGTTGACTTCATTGTATCTGAGGCTATTTCTATAATCCCTGTTGCATACCATAACTGGTGGGGGTGAAATAAGTCTTAAGGAAAGTGGCATTATAGCAGCACGCCTTGAAGTCTTTCTCTGCATTTAGTTCGTGACTGTTCGTGACTGTTCGTGATCAAAGAAGTTCAGTTCCAGAAGTTGAAGTCCAAGAAGAAGTTCAATTTTTTCATCTTCATAGTACCCCAAGTGGACAAGATTTGTAATCACATATTTTGTTTTTTGTTCAACAATCTTAAGACTTATTTTTCAGAAACCATGAAGATGGAAACATTGAAAGAATTGGCATTTAACTTTCAAAAGTTGGAGAGGTTCGATGGAGGGAACTTCCTAAGGTGGCAACAGAAGATGAAGATTTTACTTACATCCCTCAATGTGCTCTATGTACTTACAACACCAAGACCAGAAGAAAAAGAAGATGACACAAATGAGGAAGTGCATCAAAGACAAAAGTGGGACAACGATGACTACACTTGTAGAGGATGCATCCTAAATGGTATGTCTGATTCTTTATTTGATACTTACATCACAATCAATACATCAAAAGAGTTATGGGAAAAGCTGGATGCAAGATACATGAAGGAAGACGCAACTAGCAAAAAGTTCCTGGTAACAAGTTGGAACATTTTTAGAATGAATGATTCCAGACCTATTATGGAACAGTTTGCTGAGATTGAAGTCATCCTTAACAAGTTTAAGCAGTATTCAATGAACATGGATGAGTCAATTATAGTGTCCTCTATAATTGACAAACTTCCAGCATCATGGAAGGATATCAAGAGAACCTTGAAACACAAAAAGGAAGAAATCACTCTTGATTACCTTGCAAACTATCTTCGGATTGAAGAGCAATATCGCAAGGAGAATGACAAAGAAAAGGAGAAGGAGACTAACATCTCCAAAGTCCATGTGGTAGAGGATACTGTTTCCAACAAAAAATCCACAAAGAAGAAGAAAGAACTTTCCACCAAAGGCAAGAAGTTCAAGAGGAAAGGTGCATGTTTCCATTGTGGAAAACCAGGGCACTTCAAAAGGGATTGCTATGTCTTCAAAAAGAAGAAAGAAGCATCCAATGCAACCAAGGACAACTTTGTTGCTGTGATTTCTGAAGTCAATGTCATTGAAGACAAAGAAGCATGGTGGATAGATTCTGGTGCTACAAAACATGTGTGCACAAACAAGGCTATGTTCAAAACTTTCAAAGAGGAAGTAGATGGCAATGTGCTCTACATGGGGAATTCTTCTTCAACTGAAATCAAAGGCAAGGGGACCATAGATTTAAACTTCACTTCTGGAAAAACATTGACTTTAACCAATGTTTTCTATGTTCCAGAAGTTAGGAAGAATCTATGTCTGTTAGTTTACTCAATAAGTTTGGGTTCAAAGTTATCTTTGAGGGGGATAAGTGTATACTATCCAAGAGTGGAACTTTTGTGGGAAAAGGATATGCCAATGAAGGCATGTTTAAACTTAATGTATCTCATTTCAATATCAATAATAAGAAGAATAATTCAGATTATATTGTGGATTCTTTTGATTTATGGCATAGTAGATTAGGACATATAAATTATGATAAAGTAATCATGATGTCTAAATCTAATCTGGTTCCATATGTAGTTAGAAGTGATGAAAAATGTATACTTGCATGCTAACTAAAATAACATGAAACAAACTTGTATTTCTGATTTTACTATGGCTTCAGAATTTGTGGCATTAGCTTCGGCAAGTAAGGAGGTTAAGTGGTTGAGAAACTTACTCCATGAAATTCCTTTATGGCCTAAACCAATGTCACCTATATCAATACATTGTGATAGTGAAGCTACACTATCAAAGGCTTATAGCCAAGTATATAATGGGAAATCTAGACATATTGGTCTAAGGCACAGCTATGTTAGACAATTGATTAAAGATGGGGTGATCACCATTATTTGTCAAGTCAAGTGAAAACTTGGCGGATCCATTGACAAAAGGTCTCACAAGAGAGATATGTCTAGAACTTCCAAGGGGATGGGACTAAAACCCATTTGAATTAGTCACACATAATGGAAACTCAACTCAACGCTTAATTGGACATTAAGTCTTGAGTTCAATGAGATCAAGTACATTATTTGAATGTGGCTGCAAGTATTGTGCTGATTAACATCCCAAAGGTTATGAATACTTGAAATCATATGAAAATAAGGAGGTTGAGTTGTTACTCTTAATGAACCCATAACACGTAAGTATAAGTGTTGGAATGCTTATATGATTGCATTTCTGATGAGTTCACCTATATGAGTGGAAGTGGTGCCGCTTCTAGGAGCTTAGGGTTTAGCTCTTAAGCACTCATGAAATGATACAAGACACATGGCCAGTATAAGTGTCGAAGTTCTACTAAATGACTTTGACAAATTTTTGAAGTCTCATGTGAGATTTAGTCATTAGTTAATCATCATAGAACCGTTGGTTCAAGACTTAGTCCACCATACCGTTCTGATTAACTGAAAGCACTTTTTCTCTAAGGTGATGGTTCAAGACCTAGTTCACCATCATTTTATGCATGAGGATTCCTCAAGTATTAGACTTGTTCTATTTTGAAATTGGTGGGGGATTGTTAGAAAATTTCAAAATATAAAGTGAAAAGATTGATTAAAATGTTGTTTAATCAATGTACAAGTAAAACTAGTGATTGGTATGACTCCGGGTGAAGTAAAATCATGTTAAAATGATTTTACTAATTTTATAGGGCAGTCAACTGCCCTTGCGCAGTAAGTATTCTGTCCGAAAAATGCACTTGGGCAGTCGGATGCCCTGGGAGGGCAGTCGATTGCCCCGGGATGGCAGTCAACTGCCCAAATAGGGCAGTCAACTGCCTATACAATGTGAATACTCGGATTTTAAGATACTTTAAGGCAGTCGACTGCCATATGAAGGCAGTCGACTGCCCTTCTGGAAGTTGCATACTGTTTCAAAAATACACTAGGGCATTCGGATGCTATTTTCGGGCATCCGACTTCCTTGCCTGGAAATCTAAGGGCAGTCAACTGCCTCTTATGGCAGTCAACTGCTCTAGTGCAAAATGAATTGTAACGACTAGTTTTCTTTGAATAGGTACAACCTCATTCAAAGGGTAATCTTTCACTACAGAATGGTTTAAGGACATAACCATTGAATTTGAGAGGTTGTGAACAATCTGAATGATGTGTTTGTTTAAATGAAACAACACAATTGAAAGGTTGTGTCATTCAAACCAAAGAACACATATCTTGAAATTATCTCTATAAAAGAGATGACAATGTTCATTCAAGAAGATATAAAAGACAGAAAAAATATAACGAAAATATTCTGAATTCTTTTTCCTCTCCCAATCTCAAAATAGAAAACAAGTCTCTTAGACATTGTTTGCTGCAGAAAACTTTGGCTAAGACATAATACTTTTGTATTTGTCTAAAGTGTTTAGTGGTTTAATATTACAAGTGCAAGGTAATATTAAACAAGTTGACTTCATTGTATCCTGAGGCTATTTCTATAATCCCTGTTGCATACCATAACTGGTGGGGGTGAAATAAGTCTTAAGGAAAGTGGCATTATAGCAGCACGCCTTGAAGTCTTTCTCTGCATTTAGTTCGTGACTGTTCGTGACTGTTCGTGATCAAAGAAGTTCAGTTCCAGAAGTTGAAGTCCAAGAAGAAGTTCAATTTTTTCATCTTCATAGTACCCCAAGTGGACAAGATTTGTAATCCCATATTTTGTTTTTTGTTCAACACTGTTTTACTTTGAAGATTTATATCTTCGTGAATCATCCTTCATCGTCAAATGAAATCCCATAGTTTTTTCAAAAAAAAAATATGGACATGCCTTCCATTTCCGTCAAAAAAAACTAAGGTGCTTTTGCACTTGCAATTTTCTTTGTATACCTCAACCTCCCTTACAATAAAAAAATAAAAAAGAAATAAACTCTAACGTCGTGTAGTTACTAATAATTTCCCTCGAAGAATATTAATAAGCTTTTTGGAATAAAAATATGTAATCATATCTTCAAACATCTGATTGAAATAGAAGCGGTCCAAGAGAAAACAATCTTTGACGGTATGCAACTTCTTTATTAGTTTTTTTATTTTTTTAATATAAAATTCAATGGTCCACTAACCAAATCAAATCAAAGCAATAATAAAGGTCAAGCTAACATATTTAGAGATAGAGATAAAATGATACAAAGAATTAACTAGTTTGAAGAATTGAAAATACAAAATTTCATTACATGAAAAAAATATTTATGTTTAATAACTAAGTGAAACGTAATAAAATTGAGAACAAAATGTTTTATAAGTAAGTGCAAGCCGCTAATTAACGAGCAGAAAACTCTGTAATTGATGCCTCATTTTTCGACAAGGGGAGAACTTGGCTACTGGAATATTGATCCGTAACCCTTGAGAGATCCGATTCAATGGTGCTGTGCATGAAAAATGCTGGCTCTGAAGGCACCGGAAGCGTCAGTGAGTTACTATTTAGCATGACGCCAACCGTAGCCATGGTTGGTCTGTCGACCACGTTTTCTTGAACACAGAGTAAGGCAATGTGGATGCATCTTGTCATTTCAGCTTTTGAAGAAACCCTCATTGCTGGATCTATGAGATTCACCGTCGACCCTTCCCTCCAATTCTTCCATGCCTGCAAGGATTAATTTTAAGCACGCAACATGCTTTTGAGGCCACTAATTCTCACCAAGTTTAAAATTATTTGAATTTATACTAATTTCATACTTACATAGCTTAAAAGATCTTCTAAATTCTCTCTATCCTGGAAACAGTTGTTTCTTCGACCGGCAATTATTTCCAGAACCAATACTCCAAAACTATAAACGTCAGATTTTACGGAAAATTGTCCATGCATAGCATATTCTGGAGCCATATAACCACTACCAATCAACAACAAAAAGAACTAATAATTAGAATCATTCTGTTAAATTCCCTTTGAAATATATGCATGCATAGGATTTGGGGTTTTCATTAGGTAATTTTTTTTAATAAACACTTCGTTAATTTGTAAAGCTAGAACTGTAAGATTGATCATTTTACTTTGGAAATTACTTACTAGGTTCCCACAATTCTACTTGTATTTCCCTGTGTTTCATCCATTGTAAACAATCTTGCCATGCCAAAATCTGCAATTTTCGGATTCATATCTGCGTCTAGTAAAACATTACTTGCTTTGAGATCACGATGAATTATTCGAAGTCGAGAATCTTCATGAAGATAAAGGAGTCCGCGAGCAATTCCTCCTATGATTTTGTAGCGTTGTTCCCAATCCAATTGTTCCCGCTTTTTTGGATCTACACATAATTTACTAGTAAGAAATCAATCATGTGATTGTCTATCACCAGCAGTGCTTTCTACTTTCTAATTAACCAATAGAATATGTTGTGCTCTGTTGAATTTGAAATTAAGTGAATTCAAGATTAAATGCAGCCATACCAAATATGAAGCGATCGAGGCTTGCATTAGGTACAAACTCATAGACAAGAAGTCTTTCAGTTTTCTCCAGGCTGAAACCAAGAAGCCGGACTAAATTTCGGTGTTGAAGTTTGGCCACCAAGAGAACTTCATTCTTGAATTCCAAGTCTCCTTGTCCAGATTCTCTGGACAACCTTTTTACGGCTATACCTTGTCCAGAGGAAAGCCTACCCTGCAAAACATTGGATTGGAACGAGTATATATACACACATATGTCATGCAGTCACTTGAAGAATTAGAAAACGCATATATTGTTACTTTATAGGTATCCTTTACCTTGTAAACAGCCCCAAAGCCACCTTGCCCGAGCTTATTTTCATCTGAAAAGTTATTTGTTGCAATTCTAATGGTGCCAAAATCAAATTGCAAAGACTCTGCACTGATTATTTCTTCATCCATTGCTGCGCGGAGCAAGTAATTAATTATTACTAAAGATTGAACTTAATATATAGCTGAATGTGTTTCTATAAGCAAAGTTAGGATATTCCAAGTTATCATTAGTCGTAATTAGCAACTTTGGCACGCACAGTTGAAAAGACATTTAATCTTACCTTCAACAGTTTCTTTCCTCTTTCTAGATCTCAAAAAGAGGCAGACGCAGATAATTAGTATCAGAACACTGGCAGTTGGAATAACGACAGCGATGACAATTCGAGATGTGTTGTTCTTATTTCCTGCAAAAATAACAAAAACTTTGATTTCGTAACAAAACTTTCCAATTAATTAATTTCAGATTTAAATAAAAAAAAGGGTACTGAGACATTAAAAAGAGACAGATATGGAGCATGTATAGAATCGTTGAGTCAACAGATTTGAAGCAGAGCATAGGGGTTTTACCTGTTGAGTTTGTGGTTTCATTTGAGGGTGGCAGTGTATCGGGTGTAGCATTGTAGAAACTTTGCATCTCAAACCGCAGGTTACAGCTAGCCGTAATTACCCTGCCTCCTCGTCTTCCAGCACAACATTGTGGAATCTGTTGAAAAGATGTCTCCAAGCAAGTGGTGCAATGTTGCTGGGACAAATCCGGAGTGCACTGCACAAGTGCATATATTGGTTGGAAATCTGATACGTTATCTCCTGTTGCATACTTTCGTTGAGAACCTCCTGATGCGGCTCTTTGTATCAGTTGAAACAACAAATTACTAAGCGTTTCATTAAAATTGACCGGATTCCTTACACTTAGAGTGTTCCACATATGGAAAAAATTGCTATCATCCATGACACCGAAGATGGAGCGATTTGAGTAGCGCAGCATACAATAATCATACACAATACGTGCCTCCATCCTGTTAGGACAGCTTTGTGAGCGCAGTGGTGGCATTAATGATGCAACTAAGGCAAGCATCTGGGTTAACATCTCCTCTACAAAGAGCGATCGCGTTAACTCTGTCAGAGTTTTGGCCGACGGACATATTGTAGAAACCGTAATCATTTGCAGCTATAGAGGAGAAAGAAGAGAGGAGGTTGTTGAGGTTTGCCTCGTAGGCACTGTTATCAGTAAAGTTACCTCTATCGTCCGAGCAACTTTCGAATAAGAAAGCGTTCTGGGCACAACTAAAGGTGAGAGCAAGTTTAAGAGCCAAAAAGAAAAGCAGTCCTGAAGAACCCATCGCCATCGTTTCACAGTCTAATCCACCTGAAATCCGTAAGTATTTATCATGGACTACGCTGCTCTGTTTGTCAAAGATTTCTAATTTTCTATGTTGAATATGTCAAAGTCAATCTTTTTGGCTTTCTTTTATAAAATTGGGCCAATTCAAAAAGATGCTTTCTTTTATAAAATTGGGCCAATTCAAAAAGATTGTTGAGAATACAGCTGAAGGTAATGGACGTAGTTAAGAACAAATTAAGTCGCCACATTTTCCAACATTAATCCTGAGATAAATAAATAAATAAATAAACGTTGTATGATATAAGTTAAATGAACTTTTAATGAAACTACCATATAATACAGCTTGTTTATTTTACCTAGTTTTTATCGCAAGGAGATTTGACGTCAAGAGAAATCTTTGAAGAGGTCACTTATTATGAAAGAGTCTGTACGGGTCACTTGTACTGAAACGAGGCCGGCAATAATCCTGTTAATCACATTTGTGTTTGAAAAAAAAAGTGCCGCGTTGAATCCTCCTTTTCTCATGATTAAGTCGTATCTCTTGCCGGTAAAAAGGTTTTTTTTTCTAGAAGAATTTTCTAATGGGGTAAATTTAAAGTTTCAAGTAATTAATATAAGAAATTATGATTTATCCGTTATTTTATGTTCAAACATCATTTCTGTTGTGTTAAATGATTTTTTGATTTAAGTGTAATATCTCATATTTTCCATTGCAAGCAGGAAAAGGACTCCAAACAGAAGCATAACAGATCCCAAAACTGAAACATATCAGACAACCGCAGTGGGACATATGTCAGGCCATATTGGAACAGAGACTGAAGACAGGTATAGAACTAAGAAAGAAGCGTAATGAAGCTTCTTCCACCGGACAGAACGCTTTTCACGGAGCACAACAATACAGAACATGCCATAATTCCCAAGGTCTCAATTCATCATGACAGCACCACCTAACAGTTAACCGCAACCATTGATTCTGACTCAAATGATCGAACAAGAGTCAACATGCCATATCAGACAACCGCAGTAGGAAATATTATTTGTACAAATAACCTAAAGCAGCAAATCCTTTTTGTACAATTCTAATGTGTTGGTGAACTTGAAATTTAGTCCAAATGATTTATTCATCTCTTTTTGAATACATATGTTGATATTTGAATATCAAGTCATAAAGATAGGGATATGACTATACTTTCATATACCTCAACCTCCCTTATAATAATAATAATAATAATAGGATTTATATATGATGCACTGACAGTGTATAATTTCTATACACTGTCAATGCATCGGAGGTTGACACCTCATCATTAGGCCCTTATATGCAAATATAAATAAAATTTTTTTATTTGCCCATAAGGACAAATTAATGAGGTGTCAACCTCTGATGCATTGATAGTGTATAGAAATTATACACTATCAGTGCATCATATATAAACTCATAATAATAACAACAACAACAACAGCAACAACAATAACAACTCTAATGTATTGTTGTTAATATTTTTTTTTCAACCCTCTGATATGGCATCAATTTTCCTTTCCTAAGACTTAGAAATTTGAAGAATACTAATAAACTACTTGGAATAACAATTTGTAATCAAACTTCAAACAGTTGACCGAGGTAGATGCGGTTCTAGAAAACAATCTAGGGAAAATATATAATTTGTTACATGAAAAAAAATTGTGTTTAACAACTAAATGCAACAGAGTAAAATACAGAACAAAATGGCTATAACTGAAACTGAACATTTTATTTTATTGGTAAGCACCTAACGAGGTGATAACTCTGTAATTGACGTCTCATTTTTCGATAAAGACAGAATTTCGTTATTAGAATAGTCTGTATCCCTTGAGAGGTCCGATTCAATAGTATGGTGCAATAAAAATGCTGGCTGCGAAGGCACCGAAAGTGTACGTGAGTTGCTATTAAGCATGATGTCAACCGAAGCCGTGGTTGGTCTATCGACCACGTTTTCCTGAACACAAAGTAAGGCGATGTGGATCCGTCTTGTCATTTCAGCTTTTGAAGACTGCTATGAGATTCACCGTTGTCCCTTCCCTCCAATTCTTCCATGCCTGCAAGGATTTTAAATAGGTACGTAATATTGAGGCTAATAATCCTCACCAAATGTAAAATTATTTGAATTTATACTAAATTCATACTTACATAGCTTAAAAGATGTTCTACATACTCCCTATCTTTGGAAGAATTATTTCTTTGACTGGCGACTATTTCCAGAATCAATACTTCGAAACTAAAGACGGCAGATTTTACAAAAAAATTATCTATGCATTGCATACTTTGGAGCCATATAACTACTACCAATCAAAAAAATTAATAATTATAATCATGGTTTTCTATAGATAAATACATTGTTAATTTGTAAAGGTAGAATGTTGATCATGTTAGTTTTTGGCCCAAAAAAAAAAGATTATGTTAGTTTGGAAATTACTTACTAGGTTCCCACAATTCTACTTGTATTGCCCTGTGTTTCCTCCATTGTAAACAATCTTGTCATGCCTAAATCTGTAATTTTCAGATTCATATCTGCATCTAGTAAAACATTACTTATTTTAAGGTCACGATGAATTATTTTGAGTTGAGAATCTTTGTGAAGATAAAAGAATCCGTGAGCAATTCCTCCTATGATTTTGTAGCTTTGTTCCCAATCCAATTGTCCCTGCCTTTCTGGATCTATATATAATTAATTTACTTGTAAGAAATCAAGCATGTGTGATTTCCATAACCAGCAATGCTTTCTACGTGCTAATTAACCAATAGAATATTTTATGCTCTATTGAATTTGAAAAAGTGAATTCAAGATTAAATGTAGCCATACCAAATATGAAGCGATCGAGGCTAGCGTTAAGGTAGAAACTCATAAACAAGAAGTCTTTCCGTTCTTTCCAGACTGAAAGCAAGAAGTCGGACTAAATTTCGGTGTTGAAGTTTGGCCACCAAGAGGACTTCATTCTTGAATTCCAAGTCTCCTTGTCCAGATTTACCGGATAAACTTTTTTCAGCTATATCTTGTCCAGAGGAAAGTCTACCCTGAAAAACATTGTATTGCAACAAAGTATAATATATGTTAAACACTTAAATTACTTCAATTAGAAATAAACTGACCGGATTCGTTACATCCATAGTGTTCGCCAAATAAACAAAGTCGCTAATGCAAACATCTTCGTTACATCAATATGGAGTAATTAGAGTAGCGCAACAAACAACCGTCATACCAAACATCTGCTTCCATCCTGTTGGGACAGATATTTGGGAGCTCAGTGGCTGCATTATCGATGCAACTAATGCAAACATCTGGGTTAATATCTCCTCTGCGAAGGCCAATCGCGATAACTCTAACGGGGTTTTCGCCGACAGACATTTTGTAGAAACTGTAATCATTTGCAGGTATAGATTTGAAAGAAGAGAGCACGTTGTTGAGGTTTGCCTCGTAGGTACTGTTAGCAGTAAAGTTACCTCTTATCGTCTGAACATCTAGGAAGTAACAGCTGGGCGCAACTGAAGGTGAGAGCAAGGTTAAGAGCTAAAAAGAAAAGCAGTCTTGAAGAACCCATTGCCATTGTTTCAATCTAATCCTGTAATGAAATTTGATGGAACATCCACTCTGTTCGCCCGATATTTATAATTATCTGTGTTGAATAAATCAAATAGTCTACATTTTAGAACTGCATAAATGGATTGTGACATGATTCTTGAGTTTGTTGACGAAAAAGGTTTTATACAGGATTAAAACAATAGTCTATCATTCAAATGGAAATTATTCCAGAATAAAAATACTACTCATGAAGGTGATGGAAGTATAATGTAAAAAAATATTGTTCGTTCCACGCTTTTATTCCAACACGTTTACTTTCTGACCTGATGAATAACTCGTTTATAAATCAATTATTTTATCCATGAATATAATAGATCTTACATTTGAATTTATCTAATTAATGGTAACATGAATGTAAGGCTCGGGTACTTAATGAGAAGTACTAGGGTTCGAGCATCTTATGTAAAACACGCTCAAGGGATTATTCATGAGTTCTTCAGGACCCTTGGGACAAAACCGCGATGGGCGACTGCCCAAAAAGCGGACAATACGTTAGTGAGGTGTGGGCGAATGAGGATGCTCGCCAACTCACTTGTAAGAGTAAACCTGAGGCAATGAGGGAAGCCCAGGGGATGCTCACCGTTGGCCGATTCGATGTCTCAATGGTAACATGAGTGTAAGGCTCGAGTACTTAATGAGAAGTACCAGTGTTCGAGCGTCTCATGTAAAACGCGCTCAAAGGATTATTCTTGAGTTTTTTAGGACCCTTGGGACAAAACCGCAATGGGCGACCGCCCAAAGAGTGAACAATACGTTAGTGAGGTGTGGGCGAATAAGGATGCTCGCCAACTCACTTGTAAGAGTAAACTTGGGGCAATGAAAGAAGCCTAGGGGATGCTCACGATGGCCGATTCGAACGGGCGAGGCTCTTACATTTAGTCTTTAATTTAGGTTATTAAGTGTCCCCTACTTTGTAAGACTTCCTCCTACATTAAGGCACAAAATTTATATTATTAAGCCACCTTAAAGAAATTTACATTTTTAAATTCTTCCTTAAGTGCATTACCTTGCAACTTTACCTTGGCTACCATATGTTCCTTACTTCCTTAAATGTTCTTTCCTTACTCAAACCTACATCAAAGATTATATTTTAACTTCTTTATTTCACTCTACATTCATCATTTAAAAATCTATAACAAAATCAACCCTTACCCCTTATTACCAACCTAAACCGAGTGCCCCTTAAGCAGCCTTGAACCTCCTTAACCTGGTGCTGCTATGTACATCAAAATATGTTGCAACTTTGCTTGTATTCAAGGCTTTTTAATAGCCAACACTTCTTCTTGTACTCTGCCTCTCTGTTAACTTTGGTTCAGCTCTAAATATAGCCATGTAATCGCACCAACTCAGCCTCATTTTCACTACCTACAACTAGCCTAATGCAGCCCCAAAAACTCCTTGATTAGCCTTGCCGAGACCCCTTCTTAGCACTTAAGAAATCAGCTTTCAACAGCCCTTAAAGGCTCAGCATTTACCACTCGTTACAGTCCTTGGAAATCTCCTTCTTCAACGCCAAAAACACCACCTGTACAGCACCAGTTCCTGCTTGTATTGATTAATGTCGAGAGAAGTGCAGCCCCTTCCAAAACTTCCAGTTGCTGCGTTGGTGAAAGAGAAAGAAAACTTCTTGCAGCCCTCTTGTTATCTGTTTGATGCACTCTGTCAGTTTCCTCTCTTCCCTTTCTTCTTCCTTCTCCTCTATTAGTGATCGAAACCCCTTCTCTGCACTTCACTTCATCATCTGATCAGCCCTTCATTTCCTCTTTCCTCTTTAGGTTCAGCCCTCACATTCACATTACATCTCTCAAAACCAACTCTGTTTCCAACACCCAAACTAACAGCTTGAACTCCACTTTCTCTTCTATTTTTGGCTCTCGAACTTGAACCTTCTCTTGCCTTAAATTTTCCTTCCTTGAGCCTTGGTAGTCGACACAAAAGGGAGAGCCGAATGGTGACAAGATCGTAAGGAAATGGTGCTTTCGGTTCCAGCAGAAAGCTAAAGAAAAGAATTGAAATGGCTAGTGTTAGGATGATGATGATGATGGACGGTGATAATGGGTGATGTAGATGGCCGGTAGAGAGAAGGGATAGTGGGAGTAAGTGACTGTTTCCAAGCTTCCTCAAGAAGCTACACTCTTGTCTCATCCTTATTTTATTTATTTAGTTATTTATTTATTTTAGGCCTTATATTAATTTTGGTTAAATATATTCTAAATTATTTAAATTCATTTACTACATGCTCTTGGTTTTACTACTTCATACTTTCTATATTCATTAATTTAAATAGGTATTATTTTATATTTATATTCATATAAACATATATATATATATATATATATATATGACATGAATATACATATATACATATATGTACATTGATACGTATATTACTTTACTAATTAAATTACCAATTGTTTTTATTTCACTACAAAATAGACCTATTAACATAATGTGGCCCAATCCTTGATTCTTGGTGAAGTTTAACTCGTCAAAGCACGAAATTACTAAAACTCCTATTAGTGTCTGTAGGCATTTCAGTGTGATTTACTCTACAATTCGAATCAAAGTGAGATATCATCACACGAGGGTTCACCTATCATATTCAATGTGTTCAAATTCATCATTGGCTATACTCGATAGTACTTTTCCGACCTAGGGCAAAATTGTAATTTTGCATAACTTTTAAAACGTTTCCCAAGGCATGCACTTATGAGAAAATTCAAGGCGTGAGTACTTACCATTGTCATATTCCACTCCAAAAATCATCTTGGTGGGATTCGTACTTCTCCAGACCTTGAAATTCTCAATGGAACTCCCAATTCACTTGTCTTCTATCCTACCAATTCAAAAGAAATTTATTTGCTAACTTTAAGTTTAATTATTCTACATCCGAAATTAAATTACTTATAGAGAAGAAATTAGGAATCTGGACAATTGCCCTGTATTTCATCTATGGTAAAAAATCTTTTTTTCGAAAAGTAAAATTTCTTCAAGACAAATTACAACCATGCAACAAAATCTGGGTTGCGATGAACCCCGGACTTTGCAAGATAATCAACAAAGAAATTTGCCTCCCTAAGTGTGTGAACAAAGATAACATTACCTAGACAGTGTATGAGATTGGTCATTCTTTTAAGCAAGCTATTGTAATGCCATGGCCATTCAGAAGTTTTATTTAGCCAAGAAATCATTGTTTTGGAGTCACTTTCTAAGATTATGTTTGGAAGCCATTGGATGTTAGCATTTGCGACCATTGAAAGTGCTTCGACCATTGCAAGGAGCTCTGCCAAATTGGAATCTTCTATACCGATGTTTTTTGAAAAGACCATGAGAATGTTGCCTTTGAGTCTCGGATTAGCCCACCTTTGCTTGCCAGACCTGGTTTCCCTAGTGATAAGCCATCTATGTTGATTTTCAATGTTCCATGTGGTGGTGGAGTCCAAAGAATAGATGGTCTACTGACTTTTTTATTTATTGGCAGCAATGTGAGATGAGGTTGTAAGTTGAAGGAGAACAAATCGAGATTAGGAAACTTTGCTTTGGGCCACCAACTCAATCTGATTTTGATTAAGGTGCAAACTTGATCCCAATGCATTTCCTTGTGGGTAAAGAAGACTTCGTTTCTGTTTAACTAGATCGACTAGATCACAGCATAGAAGAGAGTGTTCCAAATAGCCTTCTGATTTGTACTTGTATTAAGAGTCATCCAACAGTGAAAGAAAGACCTCAGTTTCTTAGGTTGCACCCATGATATATTCCACCACCTAATGCATTTGCTGCAGATTTTCCATGTTGTATTATAAAGAAGAAGCAGATGATCTACTGTTTCTTTTTCACTGCAGAAAGCACAACTAATTTCTTGGTTTTGGAGGCATCCCCTATTTTGGAGAGTATCAATAACTGGGAAAGAGCCTCTCAATGCATTCCAACAAAATAACTTAACTTTTGGTGGAGCAATTCCTTTCTAGACAAGACTCTCAATATGAAAGTTACTTTCAGCTGAATCTTCCATTTGTGTTCTGAAAGACCTAGCTTTGTAGACACCATTTGTTGAATGTACCAAACAAGTTTGTCTGTTGTCAATGGAGAAATAACAATGCTGTTGAGAAGGTTGATGAAGTTGTTCCATATGTCCAGCTCCCAATCAAATAGTTGTCTTCTGAGCTGAATATTCCATTCCCAATTACAATTTGTCCATTTGCCAAAGTCTTGAATAAAGCCATCTTTGTTAATAGCAACCGCATATATTCTACTGAAGGAGTCCTTAAGAATCAAATCTTGTAACCACCTGTCATTCCAAAAGTTGATTTTTGAGCCGTATCCTGCACAAAACAAAAAACTATTTTTTATGAAGTTAGAATTTTCTCCTTTTTCCTAATTTTGTTGAATACCTTTCCAACGTAAGAAAGAGCTCTTGAACTGCAAGGATCAGGCCATAGTTTAGAGGCAAAGAGATGTTATTTGTCGCAAATAACAAGTTTCCATATGGCATTTTCTTCCTTGCCAAATTGCTAGGGCCACTTTAAGAAAAGGCCTTGATTACATGTTGAAAAATTAATTATCCCCAGTCCTTCATTCTTTTTGCATTTGCATAAAGTCTCCCAATCCACCATTCTCATGTTTTTCTTCTAATCTGTATCTCCCCAAAAGAATTGTCTTTGAATGGCTTCCAATTGTGACACCACCTTTCTTGGAATTTTGAAGAGGGACATGTAATAGATGGGAAGGTTTGACAGGGTGGACTTGATCAAAGTAATCCTCTCAGCTTTTGAGAGAAGTTTTCTCTTCCATAGAGAGAGTTTATTTCTGAAAGAATTAACTATTAGCTTCTCAATAATCTGTTTGTCTAAGGATTTGAAAGTAAGACCCAGCAGTTTTGCAACTTCCAGTGTCTTCATTGCTTCACTTTTGATAGCCTAATTGCTTCTTCGAATATATTCATTAGATAGAACAGCTTCTTTTAAAATTTGTGATCTCACCTCATCCTTTTCTTTGTTAGCTTTGTTGATACCTTTTCTTGATGCTTTACCCTTTCCTCTTTTCTTATGCATGAGGATTCTTCTCGATGTCATCTCCAAATACTTCACGCCTTTCCTTAACTTTCCAAAGCCCCTTACTTCTGTTTCTGATAAAGGGTCTTGACTGAGATCTGTGTCCTGATCTTTGTCTGAAAGGAAATCTACTTCAGTATTACGTTTCAGATACATCATTAGGCTTTCAGCACGTTGAACATTGTTGCTGTATGGGATAATGGCTAAGCTTTCAATGAAGTTTGTTATTTAGGCCTTATGAGAATGGTGATAATCTGCCTCGACTTGAGATCTGGCGTCCCTAGCCCAAGGCTTTAGAATTGAGATTTCCTTGTTTCCCAGTTGGGCTGCTTGTTTGCTTCCAGCCTATAGCGTTTCGTCAGTGGCTGGTCTTATTCTCTCCATATAAGCTTCCAAGTAATTTCTATTTGGGATAAGATTCACTTCTGCCGAGTTATCTTGACAGCACAGAGCTTTTGGCTGCTTCTCATTCTCGATAATTGTACCCGTTGGGTTCTCCCATTCCAAAGGTTGCGCATTAAGTTCTTGACTAACCAAATCGCCCAACGCTTCACTTTCCATGGCATCTTCTGTTGTAGCTATCAGTTGTTTCCATGCCAAAATCTGCAATTTTTGGATTTATATCTACGTCTAGAAGAACATTACTTGTTTTGATGTCACGATGAATTATTCTAAATCAAAAATCACTACTAGAAAATTTTGCAACAACAAAGTCGTTGCAAAATGCAATTTTGTCTTTGCTAAAATTTTTTCGCAATAATTTTTAGTTGTTGCAAGGTCATTGAAAAAAGTCTCGTTGTTAAAAGTACATGCAACGACTTTTGTGTCGTTACCAAATGTATTTATTGCAACAATTTTTTCTTGTTACTAATTAAATAGTGTTTTAGTAACGACTTAAATTCGTTTTCTTTAAGTTATTGCAGCGAAATATATTTGGTTGCAAATCCTCTTTTGCAACAATTTTAAGTCGCTATAATAGTTAATTTTGAAACGATTGTCGTTTTCTTTAAGTTATTGCAATGGAATATATTTGATTGTAAAT
Organism: Heritiera littoralis; assembly: GCA_031772115.1. Classification (NCBI taxonomy): domain Eukaryota; kingdom Viridiplantae; phylum Streptophyta; class Magnoliopsida; order Malvales; family Malvaceae; genus Heritiera; species Heritiera littoralis. The sequence continues at coordinate 218,079 of JAPDPK010000026.1, read as the reverse complement.
CCTTTTTTGCAACAATTTTAAGTCGCTATAATAATTAATTTTGAAACGACTATAATCATTGCTAAATTTAATTATAAAATCACAATTTTGTCGTTTCTAATAGTTTTTATAACAACTATAATCATTGATAAAAAATAATTATAAAACAGTAATTTTGTCATTTCTAATTTTTTCACAACAATTATAGTTGCTGCTAAAAATAATTACAAAACAACATTTTTTTTCGTTTCTATTTTGTTTTTATAATGACTATACTCGTTATGAAAAGAAAATTTTGAAATCATAATTTTATCGTTTCTAATTTTTTGTACAGTAATTATAGTCATTGCCAAATATAATTATAAAATTAATTTTTTTGTTGTTTTTAATTTGTTTTACAACAATTATAATCGTCATCAAAAATAAATACAAAACCATATTTTTGTCATTTCTAATTTATTTGAAAACATAAAAAAATTAATAACCAATATTATTGTTGCAAATATATTTTCACTACAATATTTTTATAGTTACAAATAATAAAAAATATATTTATATGATAAAAATAATAAATTATCAAAGAATTAATAATTTGAATAATTACTATTAATGAAATTTAGAAATCAATAAAATTTCATGAACAAAATGATATACAATTAAAAAAAGAAAATTAGCATTAATAAATTAAATATATATTCATTATTAAGTCATTTACAATACATTTATCTTAAAATATATTACAACAATTAAAATTCATAAATAAACAAAAAAAATTCTCAATGTAATCTTGTTCTCCTGCAATAAAAAAAATTTCATGATATAAGTAACTTGAAATAATGAACATAAAATTCAAAAACAAAATTGAAATAATGTAACGCCCTCAGAAGCCAGGATTTTTGGGCTAACTTTTTCCTTTACTTACAATGTTTGTCACTCGCTCAGTGTAGCTAAAACTTAATGAGTAGAATCCTACTCTTATAGTTGTTTAAGACTAGTTGTCTAAGGTCCCGTTATAGTCTTCTCGTAAGACGTGCCGAAAACGACACTGAAAAATTTCGCCCTTATTTTGGTCTATTATCCATCTCCATACTAAGTACATTATCATATCAACCTGTAGCAGTTTCAAATCTCAATATAACTTCTAAAATACTTGACATCCATTGATTCAATATATATATATATATATATTGAGATTACAACTTAACTACATAACACAGTATGTTTACAGACTCGATATCTCCTAGTACTTACATCCTGAACCTTATACACTGTGTACACAAAAGAATTTAGTCTGGGATATAAACAAAAGAACAAAAGATTATACCTTGGCTCCAAAAACAACCTTCTGCAGCTCAACAAAATGACTCTCGATGCACCACTCTCGTGCTGAGTCTACCTGAAATAATCTGAGGTGGAAGGAGGGGGGGCGAGCTAATGCCCAGCAAGAAAATGTACGCTAAATGATATTAGGTGTTCTACTATGTTTATGCATGTGTATGCGTGAATAAGTGCGCCGAAACTCATACTTAAATATGTTTTATGGAAAAACGCAAAGTTGACAAGTCATTGTTCTATAAGCTATAAAAACACTTGTACTCACGCATTTATAAAATCGAAATACACATTTAAAGTATTTTTCAAGAGAAAGGCATTCATTGATAAGATATGGTAATATAACCGGGATCTCTAGAAATAACCGACAAGCTTCTATGAAAGCATCCACTGTAGCTAGCAGTGGTTACAGTCCCGAACCAAGATTCTATCCATGATCCTGAATCATCCCAACACCAGTGATCATCTAGTAGCTGAGGTACAAGTCACAACTATTTGTCGGATGCCTGGAAGACCACAAAGCATCCAGGACTTGGAAGACCACAAAGCATCCAGGATATTTCACAATAATTGCCACACAGGCTTACTAAATGCCACATGGGCATAATTTAAATGTCACATAGGCGAGTGCCACACAGGCTTAATAAACGCCACATAGGCGAGTGCCACACAGACTTAGTAAATGCCACACAGGCGAGTGCCACACAAGCTCAGTAAATGCCACACAGGCGAGTTAAGTGCCACACAAGCATTTCCAAGTGTCCCTTGTCTCATACATCAAAATTCGTGCAACAATACTTTTACACGTATGTAAAGTATATGAGGCATGAATTGTGTTAAACACTCTAGTTTTGATAACCTCATAGTACAAAACACATTTTAAAAGACATTATTTCGGTGACAAGAAATAGTGCTTAAGATATATGAGGTTTTTAAATACATTATAGGATTTAAATTTAACACCAAAATCTATTTAATAATTTCTAATGAAATTTCGGCATTATGACGGCATAGGTAGGACACTACTCAGCATCATAATCCACAACCAAATAACTTACAAAAAACTCCAACCAACAGTATATTCATCTACAAATCCAACACAGTTCAAATTCAAGACCATTTGTACTTCAACTCAGTTCAATACGTATGAAATTCAACCAAGAATGCATTTAGAATCAATAAGTATTAAATAACAATAATTTGGACATACACAACATAGCAGACTAATAAACATTTACCGTATATTCCCTTACCTTTGAAATACCAACTTTGCGTTTTGGCTACTCTTACCAAATACTCGCTCTTCACTCCTACATTCATAATCTTCTCATCATTATTTTCTACTTGTGTGTGTGTGTGTGTGTGTGTGTGTGTGTGTGTGTGTGTGTATGTATCATATTCCATAGTTAAACCATTTACCTTAAATGCGATTCTCGATTCAAAACTAATACTATCCTTGTTTTTGAAATTTGTTGGCCATCGTAGCACTAATAATAATAATTCCTCGGGCTTCTTGCACCAACCACACCTTACAGAATTTTAACATTAATACTTATATTATTAAGACCAAGTTCAATCTACTAAAATAGATTTTCACACCAACAAGCCACAAAAGAAACAAAACTTCTTTACTGTAAGTCTTTCTTCCTGTTTATTGCTTCAACTGATAGGGAAAACCGCTAATGCCTACACCATCGTTTTTGTTCAACGCCTTCACTCTCCCACATTCCACCTTGTCTTGGCTTGGGAAGGAAAGGACCCAGCAGCGAAGCACAACTCCCCTCTGCTGCGTTTTTTGTTTTTGGTGTCTCTTCCTCTTCACGCCTAAAACTTGCTTGTTTTGAACCTCTCCATTTTGCCGCCTAGATAGCCACCAAAATCAGAAACCTTTGGTCCAGATTTAGCCCCCCCAAAGGCAGCTTCAGACCATCTCCCACGCCACACTTTTAGCCCTTTATGAAAAGCCTTTTTGTTCAGCCTCCTCTGCTCTGCCGTTTCCTCCCTTTTTCTGGTGCCAAACTGTTCTTCTCTTTCCTTTCTCCAAATTGTCGGACAGTCCTTCCCGCCGAACAGCCCTTCCTCTTTGTTTCTGTTTTAGTCGAGAAGCCCAACTTCACCTTTGTCGCCCCTCTCCTTTCCTTTGCTGTTCTGTTTTCTCCTCTATTTTTTTTTTGTTAAATTTTGAATCCCACGATAGTGGGAAATAGCTGGAAGCATATTGGCTTCTTCAAGAAGCCAATCGATTTTCAATTCAATTCTTTTTTTTATATATTATTATATTATATACATATATACTTTTTATTATATATGTATTTAGCATTTAATAAATATTGTTGTAAAGCATTTTTTTTATTTATTTTATTTTATTATATATGTGTATACAATATTTATTTTATATATATAAATATGATGTATAGTATGTAACTATACCCAAGACTCACTTACTTTAGGTTTAATAATTCCGTTAGATTCAAAATTCAATTACTTAAAATACATAATAATCAACCTTTTGAACATAGTTGATTTAAACAAGGTTTAATCTAAGAAAATTCATAGGCTTACTGTAGCTTGTCTCACCTGAGCTCGAAGTAGATAGGATCTCTTATCTCCAAGACTAATTAAGTTGTGCCGAGAGGTCCACAAGTCTACATGTCCCTATGTAATTATTTAAATTTATTTTTATTAGTTATAAAATTACGCTAAATAATAAACAATTAATTTAATATCGTAAGAATTTTTCGGTTATCACATTCTACCCACCTTAAGATATTTGGTCCTCCAAATTTTCATGTCCGTTGGAATAGGTGGGGTTACTTCTCCTTCATTAAGCTCTCAAGTTCCCAAGTAGCTTCTTCAGATGAGTGATGCTGCCAAAGAACCTTTACTAGAGGAATAGTCTTTGATCTCAACACTTTCTCCTTTTTATCTACAGTTCTGATTGGCCTCTCTACATAACTTAAGTCCTCTTTAATCTCAAGTGGTTCATATGCTATCACGTGAGAGGGATCCGGATGGTATTTCTTAACATGGATATGTGGAAGACATTATGCACACTCGATAGCTGTGGCGGTAAGGCTAATCGATATGCAACGTCTCCAACCTTCTCTAGAATCTCAAATGGGCCAATAAATCGAGGACTTAACTTTCCTTTCATGCCAAACCTCATGATACCTTTGATGGAGAGACCTTCAAGAAGACACTATCCCCACTTCAAATTCCAATTCTCTCCTTCGAGTGTCCGCATAACTCTTTTGTCGGCTTTGAGCTGTTTGGAGTCTCTCACATATTAGTCTAACATCTTGAAGCTTGCTCAACAAGCTCAGGAGTAAACAACTTTCTATCACCCACTTCTTCCCAACCGATTGGAGATCGACATCTCCGTCCATACAATGCCTCATATGGCACCATACCAATACTAGCATGATAACTATTGTTGTAGGCAACTTCGGCTAAGGGTAGATGGTCATCCCATGATCCTTTAAAATCAATAGTACATGCCTTTAACATATCTTCCAGGGTTTGTATAGTTCTCTCAGATTGTCCATCAGTCTGAGGATGGAAGGCGGTACTAAAATTGAGTTGTGACCCCAAGGCTTCTTGAAAGTGTTACCAAAATCGAGACGTGAATCTTGAGTCTCTATCTGAAGTAATACTTGCTGGGACGCCATGTAATCGAACTATTTACCTTACATAAAGGTCTGCCAATGCACTTAAGGAATCAGTAGATTTCATGGCAAGAAAATGAGCTGACTTGGTTAATCGATCTACTATCACCCAAATTGCATCATGATTCCTTCTGGTTCTCGGCAATCCCATGATGAAATCCATGGTGATATGCTCCCACTTCCATGTTGGAATTTCCAAAGGCTTAAGTAATCTTGCCGGCCTTTAGTGTTCAACCTTCACTTGTTGACAAACTAAGCACCTGGATACAAACTCAGCTATATCTTTCTTCATCCCTGACCACCAATACACTCGGCATAAATTCTTATACATCTTTGTACTCCTCGGATGCATGGTGTACGTAGAACTGTGAGCTTCATCCATAATCTGCTTCTTTAAGTTATCATCACTAGGGACACATATTCGGCCTTTAAACCTTAATAATCCATCTTCACCTAGCTTATACTCCGAATTTTCACTTTGTTCAACTTGACTAACCATTTTCGCTAATCTAGAATCTTCTCTTTGTGCTCGTTTGAGCTGCTCCACTATACTTGGTTCGATTCTTAGACTAGCAATTAGAAAACCTTCAGAAGGCTTTACATTCACACTCAACTCGAAAAACTATTTCATCAAATCCCATTCTTTGACCATCATGTATGAAACCAAACCCATGTTCTTTCGACTCAAGGCATCAACCACCTTGTTCGCTTTACCGGGATGGTATAAGATTTCGCAATCATAGTCCTTCAACAATTCCATCCATCTCCGTTGCCTCATATTAAACTCCTTTTGAGAGAACAAGTATTTAAGACTCTTATGATCTGTAAATATTTGAAACTTTTCTCCATAAAGATAGTGGCGCCAAACCTTCAATGCAAACACTATGGCCGCCAACTCAAGATCATGAGTAGGGTAATTCTTTTCATGGTCCTTAAGCTGTCTAGAACCATAAGCTACTACTCTACCATTTTGCATTAGTACACAACCCAGACCCTGAATGGATGCATCACTATACACCGTAAAACCTCCTGATCCACTCGGGATAACTAGGATTGGTGTTGTGGTCAACTTCTGCTTCAACTCCTGAAAACTACGTTCACACTCATTAGTCCATTGGAACTTGACCTCCTTGCGTGTAAGGCGTGTTAATGGAGCCGCTATCTTAGAGAATCCTTCAACAAATCTCCTATAGTACCCCGCTAAGCCCAAGAAACTTCGAATCTCTGTGACGGTCTTTGGCCTTTCCCAATTAACCATGGCCTCAACCCTGGACGGGTCTACGGATAATCCATCCTTTGTAACAATATGACCCAAGAAAGAAATCTGCTCCAGCCAAAACTCACACTTACTAAACTTGGCATACAGCTTCTTTTCTTTAAGTGTCTGCAAAACAATCTGTAAGTGTTGAGCATGTTCATCATGAGACTTAGAATATATTAGGATGTCGTCGATGAACACTATCACAAACTTGTCCAAAAATGGCTTAAAGACTTCATTCATCAAACTCATAAATGCTGCGGGTGCGTTTGTTAAACCAAACGACATCACTAAGAATTCATAGTGGCCGTAATGTGTTCTAAAGGCAGTTTTCGGGATATCTTGACTTCTGATCCTCAACTAATGGCATCTCGATCTTAAGTTAATCTTGGAAAAAACCTCTGCACGTTACAACTGATCAAATAAGTCATCTATTCTAGGTAGCGAGTACTTGTTCTTAATAGTGGCCTTGTTTAATAGCCGGTAATCTACACATAACCTCATACTCCCATCCTTCTTCTTCACAAATAGTACCGGAGCACCCCATGGAGACACACCGGGGCGTATAACTCCCTTGTCTAAAAGTTCTTGAAGCTATGTCTTCAATTCTTCTAACTCTACCAAGGCCATTCTATACGGAGGCTTGGAGATCGGTTGAGTTCTGGGAAGAAGGTTAATGGCAAACTCAGTTTCTCGCTCTGGTGGTAGTCCCAGTAGATCATCCGAAAAGACATCAGAAAAGTCTCTCGCAATGGGTATTTCGGACAATTCCGGATGTTCCTTATTTGCATCCTCAACGAATACTAAATAACCTTCATAAGAGCAACATTTTCATAAGTAAGATTCACAAAAGATATTAATTATATTTTATTTCTCACCTTGAAAATGTATTAAAAGTGGTTCAAGTAGGGAGAAGGTTACAATCTTTCTATAGCAGTCTACACTAGCACGGTTAGTTGTTAACCAATCCATGCCTAAAACAACATCAAAGTCAAACATATTCAACATAATTAAGTCTGCTATTAAATTCCTACCTCCCGCCTTAACTTTACAATTCTTATATACTAGGTCGGTTGTTTGTGACTCTTTCATAGGAGTACTAGCATGCAATATGTAATCTAAGTGTTCAGGTTCTATATGCAGTCTCTTAGCAAATGCAGGTGATATGAATGAATGTGTGGAACCTGAATCAATTAAAACGAATGCTTTTAAGTCATTGGATTAGAAGTTTACCCTTGATCACATCAGTGGAAGCGTCAGCAGCTTCCCGATCTAAGGCAAAGACTCACCCCTGTGTCACTAGTTTCTTTCCTTTGTTTGTGACCTTCTTCTGTTGACTACTTTGTCCTTCAACTGGTTTTGGTGGAGCCGGAGGTGGGGTAGTGAGTGTTGGGCAATCCTTCATCATGTGCCCATACTTCCCGCAGTGATAACAAGCTTGAGTCACCATGTGACAGGGCCTATTCCCATGAAATCTACCACATTCCCCACAAGTCTGAGCTTTTGGTGTGGTATGGAATGGTGTGGGTTTAGTAGGTTGATGTCGAGTGTCAGGAAACCTCTGTCTCTTAAAGGGAGTCTGATTATACTTATGTTTCCCCATGTCTGGCCTCTTCCCTTGACTCCTTCCATAGTTCTTTCCCTTGGAGCCATACTCATTTTGTGTGAGTTCTATATCATACTCTGCTAGTTGGGCCTTTCTAAGGGCTTCAGGGTAAGTAGTAATCTCCAATACTGCAAGTCGACTCCAGATGGATAGTCTTAATCCCGTAATAAACTTTAGAGTCTTTTTAGTCTCATTACGGGAAATATCAGCATCATATCGAGAGAAGGCCGTGTACTTGGCCTTATATTGGTCCACCGTCATATTCCCATGTAATCTCAGAGTATTGTGCACTCAATATTTTCTCAGTAGACATTAACCAATGTTCAGCATCTGATCGCAACATAAAGGTGGCTAAGGACACCCTCTCTGTACTACTACAACCCATAAATTTAAATGACTTCTCCATTTGTAGGATCCACTCCTTTGCTTGCATTGGTTCCTTTACTCCTTTGAACACCGGGGGACTCATTTTTTGAAATTGTTTGAGGAGCTCCATATTCTTCTTAACTTTGTCCTCAGTAGAAGAAGATGCTGCTTGTGGCTATGGAGGAGTCAATGATGGGGGGTTTGCCGGTGGTTGTAGAGGCTCAAATTGTGGTTGCGGGGTATCCACTTGTGGTGGTAGAGGTACTTGAGTGCTCGGTGGTGGTGGCAGAGGTGCTTGAGGAGGTACAGTTGATGGAGGAGGTGATGGTACTGTTGGGGCAAAGGGTGGCACCACCTGATCTTGATTAAACCTCGCCATGAATTCAGTGAACATGGTAGACATGGCATCCATGTTTCGGGACGTAGTGTCTAAGTTCCTCTCAACCCGAGCAATACGATCTCCATCAGTTTTTGGCTGAGGAGGAGGTAGTGGCGGCTCTGGAGTCTGTGATTTGGGAGCCAGCTCCTCTCGTCTCCTCCCAACTTTCCTTACGCTTCTATACCGTCCTTTCATTTCAGATATACCTAAATAGGACAAACATGTTTAGTACCATTTACGCATACATGTATAGTACTCTATTCGAAAAACACATGTTAGTATCATGTCAAAGCAGCATTCACCGTTTATATCCAGACACACACAGTTATATGGGATGTAAGACTAATTCTAGTCTATCTACACTGACACGAGGCTCAACAAACTATGCTCTGATACCATTCTGTAACGCCCTCGAAAGCCGGGATTTTCGAGCTAACTTTTTTCTTTACTTACTATGTTTGTCACTCGCTCAGTGTAGCTAAGACCTAATGAGTAGAATCCTACTCTTATAGTTGTTTAAGACTAGTTGTCTAAGGTCCCATTATAGTCTTCTCGTAAGATGTGTCAAAAACGAAACTAAAAAATTTCGCCCCTATTTTGGTCTATTATCCATCCCCATACTAAGTGCATCATCATATCAACCTGTAGCAATTTCAAATCTCAATATAACTTCTGAAATACTTGACATCCATTGATTCAATATATATATATATATATCGAGATTACAACTTAACTACATAACACAGTATGTTTACAGACTTGATATCTCCTAGTACTTACATCCGAAACCCTATACACTGTGTACATAAAAGAATTTAGTATGAGATATAAACAAAAAAAACAAAAGATTATACCTTGGCTCAAAATACAACCTTTTGCAGCTCAACAAAATGACTCTCGATGCACCACTCTCATGCCGAGTTTACCTAAAATAATCTGAGGTGGAAGGAGGGAGGTGAGCTAATGCCCAGTAAGAAAACGTACGCTAAATGATATTAGGTGTTCTACTATGTTTATGCATGTGTATGCGTGAATAAGTGCGCCGAAGCTCATGCTTAAATATGTTTTATGGAAAAACGCAAAGTTGACAAGTCATTGTTCTATAAGCTATAAAAACACTTGTACTCATGCATTTATAAAATCGAAATACACATTTAAAGTATTTTTCAAGATATAGGCATTCATTGATAAGATATGGTAATATAACCGGGATCTCTGGAAATAATCGACAAGCTTTTATGAAAGCATCCACTGTAGCTAGCAGTGGTTACAGTCCCGAACCAAGATTCTATCTATGATCATGAATCTCATGAATCATCCCAGCACCAATGATCATCTAATAGCTGAGGTACAAGTCACGACTATTTGTCGAACTCCTGGAAGACCACAAAGAATCCAGGACTTGGAAAACCACAAAGCATCCAGGATATTTCACAATAAGTACCACACAGGCTTACTAAATGCCACATGGGCATAATTTAAACGTCACACAGGCGAGTGCCACACAGGCTTAATAAACGCCACATAGGCGAGTGCCACACAGGCTTAGTAAATACCGCACAGGCGAGTGCCACATAGGCTTAGTAAACGCCACACAGGCGAGTTAAGTGCCACATAAGCATTTCCAAGTGTCCCTTGTCTCATACGTCAAAATTCGTGCAACAATACTTTTACACATATCTAGAGTATAGGAGGCATGAATTGTGTTAAACATTCTAGTTTTGATAACCTCATAGTACAAAACACATTTTAAAAAGACATTATTTCGGTGACAAGAAATAGTGCTTAAGATATATGAGGTTTTTAAATACATTATAGGATTTAAATTTAACACCAAAATCCATTTAATAATTTCTAATGAAATTTCGGCATTATGACGACATAGGTAGGACACTACCCAGCATCATAATCCACAACCAAATAACCTACAGAAAACTCCAACTAACAGTATATTCATCTACAAATCCAACACAGTTCAAATTCAAGACCATTTGTACTTCAATTCAGTTCAATACGTATAAAATTCAACCAAGAATGCATTTAGAATCAATAAGTATTAAATAACAATAATTTGGACATACATAACATAGCAGACTAAGAAACATTTACCGTATATTCCTTTACCTTTGAAATACCAACTTTGCGTTTGGGCTACTCTTACCAAATACTCCCTTTTCACTCCTACATTCATAATCTTCTCATCATTATTCTCTACTTGTGTATGTGTGTGTGTGTGTGTGTGTGTATATATATATATATATGTATATGTATCATATTCCATAGTTAAACCATTTACCTTAAATGTGATTCTCGATTCAAAACTAATACTATCCTTGTTTTTGAAATTTGTTGGCCATCGTAGCACTAATAATAATAATTCCTCGGGCTTCTTGCACCAACCACACCCTACAGAATTTTAACATTAATACTTATATTATTAAGACCAAGTTCAATCCACTAAAATAGATTTTCACACCAACAAGCCACAAAAGAAACAAAACTTCTTTATCGTAAGTCTTTCTTCCTGTTTATTGCTTCAACTGATAGGGAAAACCGCTAGTGCCTACACCACCGTTTTGGTTCAACGCCTTCACTCTCCCACATTCCACCTTGTCTTGGCTTAGGAAGGAAAGGACCCAACAGCGAAGCACAACTCCCCTGCTGCTGCATTTTCTGTTTTCAGTGTCTCTCCCTCTTCATGCCTAAAACTTGCTTGTTTTGAACCCCTCCATTCTGCCACCTAGATAGCCACCAAAATCAGAAACCTTTGGTCCAGATTCAGCCCCCCCAACGGTAGCTTCAGACTATCTCCCACGCCACACTTTCAGCCCTTTATGAAAAGCCTTTCTGTTCAGCCTCCTCTGCTCTGTCATTTCCTCCCTTTTTTTGGCGCCGAACTGCTCTTCTCTTTCCTTTCTCCAAATTACCGGACAGTCCTTCCCGCTGAACAGCCTTTCCTCTTTGTTTTTGTTTTAGTCGAGAAGCCCAGCGTCACCCTTGTCGCCCCTCTCCTTTCCTTTCCTGTTCTGTTTTCTCCTCTATTTTTTTTTTGTTAAGAAGCCAATCGGCTTTCAAATCAATTCTTTTTTTTATATTATTATATTATATACATATATACTTTTTATTATATATGTATTTAGCATTTAATATATATTATTGTAAAGCATTTTAGTTTATTTATTTTATTTTATTATATATGTGTATGCAATATTTATTTTATATATATAGATGATGTATAGTATGTAACTATACCCAAGACTCACTTACTTTAGGTTTAATAATTCCATTAGATTCAAAATTCAATTACTTAAAATACATAATAATCAACCTTATGAACATAGTTGATTTAAACAAGGTCTAATCTAAGAAAATTCATAGGCTTACTGTAGCTTGTCTCACTCGAGCTCAAAGCAGACAGGATCTCTTATCTCCAGGACTAATTAAGTTATGCCGAGAGGTCCATACGTCTACATGTCCCTATATAATTATTTAAATTTATTTTTATTAGTTATAAAATTACGCTAAATAATAAACAATTAATTTAATATCATATGAATTTTTCGGTTATCACAAATAAGGAAATGAAAAATTTTTTAAAAGACTTACCCACAACATTTTTTAGCATTTATCAATAATATTTAGGCCAATAACACACTGAATCAGTAAGCCAACAGAGCAATAAACCCAGCACTCATTGTAGCAAAACAACAAACACCTCATCAGCACTTCAACCCAGTCGAACCCCAACCCTCTGCCGACAATCAAAATCGCTGAACTGTGCATAACCAACCCAAGGGCATACAATCAAACACAGAAGATAAAAATGGAACCTAACATGACAACCCGAAAACATCTTATTCACCTCTGTTTTGCAGCTTGAAGACCAGCATAAAACAACCCTTAAGCCATGTTAAAAAAAAAAAACATTAACAGCTTTAGTTTGCCTCTTCTCTCGCTTGCTCCCTCTTTCCTTCACAACTCCACTTCACCAAGATTCTGCATCTCTTTCTCTCTCGTGTCTTTGCTCCACTGCTCTGTTTTCTTTCCAGGTCGCCCACTGTCTAAACCCCCTCAAATGCTCACGAGTTCAACCTTTGAATGTCGCCCAACTCAACTTCAATTTAGCCTTCTAAAGCCCCTTCACCGTAGCTGTCAACAACCACAAACATTTGCTACAGCTTCCATTTTTTTTTTTTTCGCTTTTCTCCTTATTCTTGCGCTTTCTCTCGCCTTTTTCAATCCACTCTCAAATCTCTCATTCCCTTCTGTTTCTCTTCAACTTAAATCTTTTATTCATTTTAATTTTAATTTCCTTTTTTCTTTTTTTAAGCCTGCTTTGTAGCAGACCTGTGGCGTGGATGAGTGGGTTTTCACCCACTAACCCACCCACTGACAACTTCCTTAAGAAGCTTGTCTTACTTTTCTCTTTTTTTTTTTTTATACATTACATCTTATAATATAATATATACAATATAATACTCTATATAATATTATATCATTTCTTTTTTTAAAATATGTATTTTTTATATAATAATATTATCTTTTATATGGGCAAAAAATATTATCTTTTATATTACATTTTATTATAATTTTTATATTATAATCTAATTAATTATACTATATATATACACATACTATAATATATATTATAGTACATTATTTCTTTTATGACGCACATATTTCTTTATTAATATTTCTTTAAGAATCCTTGTATATTTAATACAATAAGATTTTTAGTGTTTTAATCCATCAATTGAATAAATTACTCTCATGTAATTTATTAAGATGTTTTAATCCACCATTTTAAGTCCTTAGTTTCCTCCATTCCTCATTATTCTTATAAACTTGAAGTCGAAAAATTCTTATATTATTTGTATAATTCATCACTTCATAATGATTAAAATTTTAACTACATCTTCAATATTTAATTTACTTCAATCGTACATCAACTTACAAGTCCAAAATCGAGAATTTGAGATCTTCACACTGTACTCTTGGGTCTCATCTTCACTGCTTTAATCTTTCTTTTCTTTTCTTTTTTTTTTAATTTTATTCGACCCACTCTCTCTTCTCTCTCACGTGATTTCTCTCATTTCCTTAACTCTTGTTTCCCCTTCATGCTTTCTCTCGATTTGCAGCCTATAGGTGTGTATGATTTTTGTTTTAAAAATTTGGGAACAAAGGCAGACGTGACGTGATCTGCCTTAGCAGATCATGTAGTGGGGTTTGGTGGGTATCCCAGCAAACCCCACTAACTCAAACATTATTTTATTTTTTATTTAAATTTTATATTATTTTATTTTATTTATTTATATAAATATTTATCTATTATATATTATACTAGGTATATATTTTTAAATGATACATATATATATATCTTTCAAAAATATATATAAACATATATTTTATAATTATATTTCCCTTTTTGTTTACTCATTATATCTATATATATTTTTATATATATATTCATTATATTTACATATATATATATATATACACACACACACACACTTATTATATATATTTATCCTTTTAATCTATATACATATATATATACGTCTATTTATTTTTGTTTAATATATAAATGTGTATGTGTCTATATATATATTTCCTTAATTTAGATCCTCCCTTTTTAATTCAATTAAATTTCAAAGGATAAAAAATTTAATTATCATTTAATTAAATAAACTCTCATGACTCTTAAAGACTAGATATGAAATTATAAGTCTAAATAAATGGATTTACTCACTAAGTTCGAAAAATCGTGATTGTCACACTTTTGGCTATGATTGTCGGGTTGCAGATATTCTCCTACAGCTGATACACTAGCGAGTCCTCCAACAGCTCTGCTTTATGAGCTGCTTCTTTATTTTGCAAGAGCATTTTTTCTAAGTAAAAAATCTAATTATGTTTTTTTTGTGGTTAATCGTAGACTTATTTCTATAGGAATTAGTCCTATAATCAGTAGAAGTCTTATTTAGTTGTAGTATTTATTAATGTAATATTCTAAAATACCTACAAGTTTTAATCTAGACAAATTAGAAAACTGACTTATATAATTTAATTCTTGTAACTTTTATTATTTTATATTTCTTATATTTATTTTTTACAAATTATGATAATTATATAAAAAATTAAATTACAATAATTTAATAATGACTATGAAAAATTATTGGTAATTTGATAAGATTTTGAAACATTTTTTTTTTCTCGTTACGAATGTGATATAAATATTATAACAACTTTAGTGTCATTGTGTAAAATATAAAAAAAAATCAAATAATCAATGACTCTTAAAAGTCGTTGCAAATATAAAAAGATATTGCAATGATTTTTTTTATCATTGTCAATTTGATATGAATTCGCAACAACAATAAGTGTCGTTGCATAAAATATAAAAAAAAATCAAATAATCAATGACTATTAAAAGTCGTTGCAAATATAAAAAGATATGGCAATGATTTTTTTTATCGTTGTCAATTTGATAAGAATTCGCAACAACAATAAGAGTCGTTGCATAAAATATAAAAGAAAAATCAAATAAGCAACGACAATTAAAAGTCGTTGCAAAGATAATAAGATATCACAACGACTTTTTTTATTGTTGTCAATTTGATAAGAATTCACAACAACAATAAGTGTCATTGCATAAAATATAAAGAAAAATAAAAAAAGCAATGACAATTAAAAGTCGTTGCAAACACAATAAGATATCATAACGATATTTTTTTATCCTTGTCAATTTGATAAGAATTCACAACAACAATAAGTGTCGTTGCATAAAATATAAAAAAAAATTAATTAAGCAACGACTATAAAGAGTTGTTGCAAATGTCATGAGATTTTGCAACGATTATTTTAGTCGTTACAAATTTTGGTTGCTAAAGACCCTTTTTCTGGTAGTGAAATATAAAGCGATCGAGGTTTGCATTAGGTACAAACTCATAGGCAAGAAGTCTTTCAGTTCTTTGCAAGCGGAAACCAAGAAGTCGGACTAAATTTCGATGTTGAAGTTTGGCCACCAACAAGACTTCATTCTTGAATTCCAAGTCTCCTTGTCCTGATTCCCTAGATAACCTGTTTACAGCTATATCTTGTCCGGAGGAAAGCTTTGGAACAAAGAATAGATATGTCAAACAGTTACATAATTTCTTGAAGAATTAGAAAACACAAATATGGGATGTAAGACTAATTTTAGTCTATCTACACTGACACGAGGCTCGACAAACTATGCTCTGATACCATTCTGTAACGCCCTCGAAAGCCGAAATTTTCGAGCTAACTTTTTTCTTTACTTACTATGTTTGTCACTCGCTCAGTGTAGCTAAAACCTAATGAGTAGCATCCTACTCTTATAGTTGTTTAAGACTAGTTGTCTAAGGTCCCATTATACTCTTCTCGTAAGATGTGCCGAAAACGACACTAAAAAATTTCGCCCCTATTTTGGTCTATTATTCATCCCCATACTAAGTACATCATCATATCAACCTATAGCAATTTCAAATCTCAATATAACTTCTGAAATACTTGACATCCATTGATTCAATATATATATATATATCATCGAGATTACAACTTAACTACATAACACAGTATGTTTACAGACTTGATATCTCCTAGTACTTACATCCGAAACCCTATACACTGTGTACATAAAAGAATTTAGTATGAGATATAAACAAAAGAACAAAAGATTATACCTTGGCTCAAAATACAACCTTCTGCAGCTCAACAAAATGACTTTCGATGCACCACTCTCATGCCGAGTTTACCTAAAATAATCTGAGGTGGAAGGAGGGAGGTGAGCTAATGCCCAGTAAGAAAACGTACGCTAAATGATATTAGGTGTTCTACTATGTTTATGCATGTGTATGCGTGAATAAGTGCGCCGAAGCTCATGCTTAAATATGTTTTATGGAAAAACGCAAAGTTGACAAGTCATTGTTCTATAAGCTATAAAAACACTTGTACTCACGCATTTATAAAATCGAAATCCACATTTAAAGTATTTTTCAAGAGACAGGCATTCATTGATAAGATATGGTAATATGACTGGGATCTCTGGAAATAATCGACAAGCTTCTATGAAAGCATCCACTATAGCTAGCAGTGGTTACAGTCCCGAACCAAGATTCTATCTATGATCATGAATCTCATGAATCATCCCAGCACCAATGATCATCTAATAGCTGAGGTACAAGTCACGACTATTTGTTGAACGCCTAGAAGACCACAAAGAATCCAGGACTTGGAAAACCACAAAGTATCCAGGATATTTCACAATAAGTACCACACAGGCTTACTAAATGCCACATGGGCATAATTTAAACGTCACACAGGCGAATGCCACACAGGCTTAATAAACGCCACATAGGCGAGTGCCACACAGGCTTAGTAAATACCACACAAGCGAGTGCCACACAGGCTTAGTAAACGCCACACAGGCGAGTTAAGTGCCACATAAGCATTTCCAAGTGTCCCTTGTCTCATACGTCAAAATTCGTGCAACAATACTTTTACACGTATCTAGAGTATAGGAGGCATGAATTGTGTTAAACATTCTAGTTTTGATAACCTCATAGTACAAAACACATTTTAAAAAGACATTATTTCGGTGACAAGAAATAGTGCTTAAGATATATGAGGTTTTTAAATACATTATAGGATTTAAATTTAACACCAAAATCCATTTAATAATTTCTAATGAAATTTCGGCATTATGACACATAGGTAGGACACTACCCAGCATCATAATCCACAACCAAATAACCTACAGAAAACTCCAACTAACAGTATATTCATCTACAAATCCAACACAGTTCAAATTCAAGACCATTTGTACTTCAATTCAGTTCAATACGTATAAAATTCAACCAAGAATGCATTTAGAATCAATAAGTATTAAATAACAATAATTTGGACATACATAACATAGCAGACTAATAAACATTTACCGTATATTCCTTTACCTTTGAAATACCAACTTTGCGTTTTGGCTACTCTTACCAATACTCCCTTTCACTCCTACATTCATAATCTTCTCATCATTATTCTCTACTTGTGTATGTGTGTGTGTATGTATATATATATATATATGTATGTATATGT
The DNA here is from genome assembly GCA_031772115.1 of Heritiera littoralis. Classification (NCBI taxonomy): domain Eukaryota; kingdom Viridiplantae; phylum Streptophyta; class Magnoliopsida; order Malvales; family Malvaceae; genus Heritiera; species Heritiera littoralis. The sequence goes on along the minus strand of JAPDPK010000026.1, from coordinate 200,386 downwards.
ATCATATTCCATAGTTAAACCATTTACCTTAAATGTTATTCTCGATTCAAAACTAATACTATCCTTGTTTTTGAAATTTGTTGGCCATCGTAGCACTAATAATAATAATTCCTCGGGCTTCTTGCACCAACCACACCCTACAGAATTTTAACATTAATACTTATATTATTAAGACCAAGTTCAATCTACTAAAATAGATTTTCACCAACAAGCCACAAAAGAAACAAAACTTCTTTATCGTAAGTCTTTCTTCCTGTTTATTGCTTCAACTGATAGGGAAAACCGCTAGTGCCTACACCACCGTTTTGGTTCAACGCCTTCACTCTCCACATTCCACCTTGTCTTGGCTTAGGAAGGAAAGGACCCAGCAGAGAAGCACAACTCCCCTGCTGCTGCGTTTTCTGTTTTCAGTGTCTCTCCCTCTTCATGCCTAAAACTTGCTTGTTTTGAACCCCTCCATTCTGCCACCTAGATAGCCACCAAAATCAGAAACCTTTGGTCCAGTTTCAGCCCCCCCAACGGTAGCTTCAGACTATCTCCCACGCCACACTTTCAGCCCTTTATGAAAAGCCTTTCTGTTCAGCCTCCTCTGCTCTGTCGTTTCCTCCCTTTTTTTGGCGTCGAACTGCTCTTCTCTTTCCTTTCTCCAAATTATCGGACAGTCCTTCCCACTGAATAGCCTTTCCTCGTTGTTTTTGTTTTAGTCGAGAAGCCCAGCTTCACCCTTGTCGCCCCTCTCCTTTCCTTTCCTGTTCTGTTTTCTCCTCTATTTTTTTTTGTTAAATTTTGAATCCCACGATAGTGGGAAATAACTGGAAGCCGATTGGCTTCTTAAAGAAGCCAATCGGTTTTCAAATCAATTCTTTTTTTTTATATTATTATATTATATACATATATACTTTTTATTATATATGTATTTAGCATTTAATATATATTATTGTAAAGCATTTTAGTTTATTTATTTTATTTTATTATATATGTGTATGCAATATTTATTTTATATATATAGATGATGTATAGTATGTAACTATACCCAAGACTCACTTACTTTAGGTTTAATAATTCCATTAGATTCAAAATTCAATTACTTAAAATACATAATAATCAACCTTATGAACATAGTTGATTTAAATAAGGCCTAATCTAAGAAAATTCATAGGCTTACTGTAGCTTGTCTCACCCGAGCTCAAAGTAGACAGGATCTCTTATCTCCAGGACTAATTAAGTTATGCCGAGAGGTCCATACGTCTACATGTCCCTATATAATTATTTAAATTTATTTTTATTAGTTATAAAATTACGCTAAATAATAAACAATTAATTTAATATCATATGAATTTTTCGGTTATCACAAATAAGGAAATGAAAAATTTTTTAAAAGACTTACCCACAACATTTTTTAGCATTTATCAATAATATTTAGGCCAATAACACACTGAATCAGTAAGCCAACAGAGCAATAAACCCAGCACTCATTGTAGCAAAACAGCAAACACCTCATCAGCACTTCAACCCAATCGAACCCCAACCCTCTGCCGACAATCAAAATCGCTGAACTGTACATAACCAACCCAAGGGCATACAATCAAACACAGAAGATAAAAATGGAACCTAACATGACAACCCGAAAACATCTTATTCACCTCTGTGTTGCAGCTTGAAGACCAGCACAAAACAACCCTTAAGCCATGTTAAAAAAAAAAACATTAACAGCTTTAGTTTGCCTCTTCTCTCGCTTACTCCCTCTTTCCTTCACAACTCCACTTCACCAAGATTCTGCATCTCTTTCTCTCTCGTGTCTTTGCTCCACTGCTTGTTTTCTTTGGTCGCCCACTGTCTAAACCCCCTCAAATGCTCACGAGTTCAACCTTTGAATGTCGCCCAACTCAACTTCAATTTAGCCTTCTAAAGCCACTTCACCGTAGCTGTCAACAACCACAAACATTTGCTACAGCTTCCATTTTTTTTTCGCTTTTCTCCTTATTCTTTCGCTTTCTCTCGCCTTTTTCAATCCACTCTCAAATCTCTCATTCCCTTCTGTTTTTCTTCAACTTAAATCTTTTATTATTTTAATTTTAATTTCCTTTTTTCTTTTTTTAAGCCAGCTTTGTAGCAGACGTGTGGCGTGGATGAGTGGATTTTCACCCATTAACCCACCCACTGACAAGCTTCCTTAAGAAGCTTGTCTTACTTTTCTCTTTTTTTTTTTTATACATTACATCTTATAATATAATATATACAATATAATACTCTATATAATATTATATCATTTCTTTTTTTAAAATATGTATTTTTTATATAATAATATTATCTTTTATATGGGCAAAAAATATTATCTTTTATATTACATTTTATTATAATTTTTATATTATAATCTAATTAATTATACTATATATATACACACACTATAATATATATTATAGTACATTATTTCTTTTATGACACGCATATTTCTTTATTAATATTTCTTTAAGAATCCTTGTATATTTAATACAATAAGATTTTTAGTGTTTTAATCCATCAATTGAATAAATTACTCTCATGTAATTTATTAAGATGTTTTAATCCACCATTTTATGTCCTTAGTTTCCTCCATTCCTCATTATTCTTATAAACTTGAAGTCGAAAAATTCTTATATTGTTTGTACATAATTCATCACTTCATAATGATTAAAATTTTAACTACATCTCCAATATTTAATTTACTTCAATCGTACATCAACTTACAAGTCCAAAATCGAGAATTTGAGATCTTCACACTGTACTCCTGGGTCTCATCTTCACTGCTTTAATCTTTCTTTTCTTTTCTTTTTTTTTTAATTTTATTCGACTCACACTCTCTTCTCTCTCACGTGATTTCTCTCATTTCCTTAACTCTTGTTTCCCCTTCATGCTTTCTCTCGATTTGCAACCTATAGGTGTGTATGATTTTTGTTTTAAAAATTTGGGAACAAAGGCAGACGTGACGTGATCTGCCTTAGCAGATCATGTAGTGGGGTTTGGTGGGTATCCCAGCAAACCCCACTAACTCAAACATTATTTTATTTTTTATTTAAATTTTATATTATTTTATTTTATTTATTTATATAAATATTTATCTATTATATATTATACTAGGTATATATTTTTAAATGATACATATATATATCTTTCAAAAATTTATATAAACATATATTTTATAATTATATTTCCCTTTTTGTTTACTCATTATATCTATATATATATTTTTATATATATTCATTATATTTACATATATATATATATATACACACACACACACTTATTATATATTTATCCTTTTAATCTATATACATATATATACGTCTATTTATTTTTGTTTAATATATAAATGTGTATGTGTCTATATATATATATTTCCTTAATTTAGATCCTCCCTTTTTAATTCAATTAAATTTCAAAGGATAAAAAATTTAATTATCATTTAATTAAATAAACTCTCATGACTCTTAAAGACTCGATATGAAATTATAAGTCTAAATAAATGGATTTACTCACTAAGTTCGAAAAATCGTGATTGTCACACTTTTAGCTATGATTGTCGGGTTGCACATATTCTCCTACAGCTGATACACTAGCGAGTCCTCCAACAGCTCTGCTTTATGAGCTGCTTCTTTATTTTGCAAGAGCTTTTTTTCTAAGTAAAAAATCTAATTATGTTTTTTTGTGATTAATCGTAGAGTTATTTCTATAGGAATTAGTCCTATAATCAGTAGAAGTCTTATTTAGTTGTAGTATTTATTAATGTAATATTCTAAAATATCTACAAGTTTTAATCTAGACAAATTAGAAAACTGACTTATATAATTTAATTCTTGTAACTTTTATTATTTTATATTTCTTATATTTATTTTTTACAAATTATGATAATTATATAAAAAATTAAATTACAATAATTTAATAATGACTATGAAAAATTATTGGTAATTTGATAAGATTTTGAAACATATTTTTTTTCTCGTTACGAATGTGATATAAATATCATAACAACTTTAGTGTCATTGTGTAAAATATAAAAAAAATCAAATAATCAATGACTATTAAAAGTCGTTGCAAATATAAAAAGATATTGCAATGATTTTTTTTTATCATTGTCAATTTGATATAAATTCGCAACAACAATAAGTGTCGTTGGATAAAATATAAAAAAAAATCAAATAATCAATGACTATTAAAAGTCGTTGCAAATATAAAAAGATATGGCAATGATTTTTTTTATCGTTGTCAATTTGATAAGAATTCGCAACAACAATAAGAGTCGTTGCATAAAATATAAAAGAAAAATCAAATAAGCAACGACAATTAAAAATCGTTACAAACATAATAAGATATCACAACGACTTTTTTTATTGTTGTCAATTTGATAAGAATTCACAACAACAATAAGTGTCATTACATAAAATATAAAGAAAAATAAAAAAAAGCAATAACAATTAAAAGTCGTTGCAAACACAATAAGATATCGTAACGATATTTTTTTATCGTTGTCAATTTGATAAGAATTCACAACAACAATAAGTGTCGTTGCATAAAATATAAAAAAAAATTAATTAAGCAACGACTATAAAGAGTTGTTGCAAATGTCATGAGATTTTGCAACGATTATTTTAGACGTTACAAATTTTGGTTGCTAAAGACCCTTTTTCTAGTAGTGAAATATAAAGCGATCGAGGTTTGCATTAGGTACAAACTCATAGGCAAGAAGTCTTTCAGTTCTTTGCAAGCAGAAACCAAGAAGTCGGACTAAATTTCGGTGTTGAAGTTTGGCCACCAGCAAGACTTCATTCTTGAATTCCAAGTCTCCTTGTCCTGATTCCCTAGATAACCTGTTTACAGCTATATCTTGTCCGGAGGAAAGCTTTGGAACAAAGAATAGATATGTCAAACAGTTACATAATTTCTTGAAGAATTAGAAAACACAAATATTTACTTTATACTTAGGCTTTCGTTACCTTGTAAACAGCCCCAGAGCCACCTTGGCCAAGCTTATTTTCTTCAGAAAAGTTATTTGTTGCAATTCTAATGGTGCCAAAATCAAATTGCAAAGATTCTGTGCTGACAATATCTTCGTCCATAGCTACGAGGAGCAAGTAATTAATTATACTAAAGGTTGAACTTAACATATAGCTGAATGTATTTCTATGCGTAAAGTTGGAGTTTTCAGAATTATTATTAGTCTTAATTAGCAGGTTTGGCACGCACAGTTGGAAAGACATTTAGTCTTATCTTCAACAGTTTCCCTCCTCTTGCTAGATCTCAAAAAGAGGTAGACGCAGATCATAATAATTATCAGAACACTGGCAGTTGGACTAACGATAGCGATGACAATTCGAGATGTGATGTTCTTATTTCCCGCAAAAGAAAAAAAACACTCAAACACTTTATTTCATAGTAAAACCTGATAATTAATTAAGTCCTGAGTTTAAAAAGAAAATTACAGTTTGAGACATTGAAAAGAGGCAGAAAAGGAGACATAGAAATGGAGCATATATAGAATGGTTGACTCAAGAGATTTAAGGCAGAGCATAGGTGTTTTACCTGTTGAGTTTGTGGTTTCATTGGAGGGCGGAGGAGGAGATGGCGAGGGCGGTAGTGCATCGGGTGAGGCATTGTAGAAACGTACCATCTCAAAGTGCAGGACGCAGCTACTCGTTATTACCCTGCCTCCCAGTTTTCCAAAACAACATTGTGAAACCGTTGTGAAGATTCCTCCAAGCAGGCGATGCAGTCGTCCTGGGACAAATCAGGAGTGCACTGCGCAAGTGCATATATTGGTTGGAAATGATCTGATTCGTTATTTCCTGTTGCAAACTTGCGTAGAGAACCTCCAGATGCAGCTTTTGGTATCAGTAGAAGTAACAAATTATTCAGTCTTTCATTAAAACTGGTCGGATTCGTTACATCCATACCGTTCGCCAGATAATCCGAATCGCTAGTTTGCTTGGCACCCAAGATGGAGCGATTTGAGTAGCGCAAGATACAGCCGTCATACCTAACATCTGGGTTAATATCTCCTCCCCAAAGGGCAATCGCGTTAACTCTGTCGGAGTTTTGGCCGATAGACATATTGTAACAACCGTAATCATTTGCAGGTATAGAGGTGAAAGAAAAGAGGAGATTGTTGAGGTTTGCCTCGTAGGTAGTGTTGGCGGTAAATTTACCTCTATCGTCCGAACCTCTAGGACGTAACAGCTGGGCGCAACTGAAGGTGAGAGCAAGGTTAAGAGCTAAAAAGAAAAGCAGTCTAGAAGAACCCATTGCCATCGTTTCAATCTAACCCTCCAACGAAATTTGATACAACTTCCACTATGTTTGTCCAAGATTTCTAATTTTCTACGTTGAATAAGTCGAATAGTCGACAATTTAGGCGTTGCTAAATGGGCACACCACTTATTTATTGCATGAGAGACTTTTATAAATTTCGGTCAATTTAAAAAAGACAGTGACCTGACAATTGAGTTTAAAGAAAATGGCTTGTACACCGCTGCCTTTGGGTCAAGTGGAGGAAATTTGATACTCTTTAAGTAAGTTCAAGTCCAGTGAATTGAAAAAACAACGCTGAGAGAATTTTTTTATAAAGGTTTGATACTGAAAAATTAAAAAAAAATGGCTTGTACTTTTTGTTGAGGAACAAGGTTTTATAGAACTAATTACAAGAAAATTAATTAAGCTTTTCTGACACATTTTTTTAACGGAATGAACAATTTATTGATTAAAGTATAATATTTCATTTATGAATCAATTGCTTTATCCATGAATATAGTAAGAACCCGATTTTACTCTCCGGCTACAATTATGATGTATGAAAGATTAATTGTGCCATAATTTTATTACGTAATACTATTGTCCAACGAAACTCATTGATGGATCATCAAGACTAGAAAAATGTGGCAGAAATGACCAAAATTAGATGGACCAACGTCAGTGCTAGCTAGCTCCTCCCACCAAATTATTATGGCTAATTTTGATAAATGGTGAAATTGATTTCCATGATATTGAAATTGTGAAAACTAAGTGTGTGTATATAATATATATATATATATATAAAATAAGGAATATAATTATATTAAAATAAATCTAATATACATGTGAAGATAAATATATATATATATATATATATATCTATGTAATAAATAAATAAATAAATATGAAATGCTAGTTAAACAAAAAGCGTGTGAGAAATAAACTAAAATAATTTAAAGTACATCCACTAAATATTAATATAGGGCTAAAAACAAACAAAAATAAATATAATATAATATATGTGTTAGTGGCTTCTTGAAGAAGCTTGAGGCTAGCCATCATTATCACCGTCCATCATCATCATCCCAACCTCCACCATTTTATCTTTCTCTTTTAGTTTTCTACTGGAACCAAGACAACACCATCAGCATCCTCACGATCTTGTCCCCGATCTTGTTCCTTGTTGTGCTGGCTGCTAAGACTCAATGGAAGAAAAGCTCAAGACAAGGAAATGTTCAGATTCGGGAGACAAAAACGAGGAGATAAGTGGGGTTAAGCCGTCACTTTTGTGCTGGAAATAGAGTTGATTTCAGTAGGATTAAACGTGGGTGTAAAGGCTGTGATGGTGGCATTTTGGGTGGCTTAGGCAAGGCACTGTAGTGATGATTTTGTGGTGTTGATCAAGGCTGCCATTGGAGCTCAATGCTGAGCTGAGTAGAAGCAAAGGACAATGGCATTTTGGTTGAACCGAAGGAGCCACGATGAGAAGAAATGAAAGTTGAAATGGCGTCTATGGAGGGCTTATTAGGTGAAGAAGGGAGGTGCAGTAAAAAAGGTCTCGATCACTGACAAAAGAGAAGGAAGAAGAAAGCAAGAAGAAGGGAAGAGTGGAAAGAGGCGTGAGAGAAAGAAGAAGAGTGTAGGAGAGGAAGAAGGAAACCCATAGAAGAAACTGAAGCAAGATTTGGCCTGGAAGGAAGGGAACCGAGACATGGCTGAAGCAAAAAGGGCAACTTTTTGGTGCCCAACCAAGAGCCGATCTTTGTAATCATTTTTGGTCAGTTTTAGGTTGTGAAACAGAGGAGAAACAATAGTTTCTTGGTGGTATTTAAGAGCTGGAAATGCAAGGTAAAAGAGCGAGAAGCCAGCTGCTTTAGGGTTTGAAAACAAGTAGATGGAGGCTGGAATTTGGTGTTGAAGTGCAGTGTTAGGCGTTGAACTTAGAGGCTGAGTTCAAGAATTTAAACGAGGCTGAAGCATGTTAAAATAGGTGGCTAGTAAGGACTGACATAGACTGGGGACAGAAGTTGTTGGATAGAGGAGCTAAGCCAAGGTAGGGAAGACCATTTTCGGTGGTTCAGCAGCAAAAGAAGAGAGGAAAATTTGGGAGTCTTGCTAGCATTTTTAAGGTAAAAATGATTGAGGAAATTAATAAAATTGATCATAATTCTATGCAATTTTATAGAATTTATTTGACTATTTTTCTAAGCGAATATGTATGTGAATACATGTAGAGAATGACCAAGGGATGAATTGATGAGGCTGACTAAGTTTTTGGAAGACTGAGTCCCTAGCCTTGAGACATCTATGGTAAGTAATTTATATGAATCTTGGTTAATATTACCCAGTGTAATAAGTGATTTATATAGCAAGGATGAGAGTGGGTAAGTGATTTACCTAAGTATAATTAGTATTATAATTTTAGTTAATAAAATTATGAGTTAAGTACCATAATAATAATACTATATGTTAAGGGAGATGTTACAAAGTGATTGTGGTGTATAAGGAACCTTAGAAAATTACTATACAATTGCTTAAGGTTAAGTACAAGGACTAAGAAGCGGGTATCTCATTTCATGTAGCATAAGTGATATCCAAATATATATGTTAGAGTTACATTATATGGTATATGTTATACTATGAGAAGGATGATATGATTTTGGAAAATTATGGACATAGGATGAGATTATTTTGTATGTGATAATATAATAATTGAGATATAAAAAGGGATTTACAAGCAAATAATTAAGAAAAATACTTAATTTTCTTATCCACCTTAGTGGTTACATTTTGATATTAATTACAAAGCCTAAGGAAGGAATCGATAATGATAATTGTAACGCAAGATGGTTATTATGGATATAGTGGTATTCTAGCGGATAACATTTATTTAGATTAATAAGGCTTGGTTAAAATATATATTGATATAAATTTTGATATGTATTGACTGTAGAGAATTCGCAAGGAAGTGGAAAAGCACAATTAGTCAAGTGCGGTGGTTACTAATGTTTGGTGCACCTTAGGTAAGAGATATATATCGGAACGTAAGAAATACTAAATGCTATTTAAAATCAACTGCCTTGTGGATATATAAACTGTATTTTGCTGCAGGGGGTTTTAAAAAAATATAAGTCATTATGCTGTCGGATTTTTATGAAAAATAATGGTTTTTATGATTTAAGCTTAACTTAAGCAATCTTTTGAAAATAACCATTTATCCGGTAGACTTATTTTGAAAACGGTTAAATCTTACGACTTTGAATTATTTATAAGGCTTTTAGCCGAGATATTTATCTCAAGGAATTTTCAACCTATGTTATGGTTTTGAAGATATTATGAGTACGTTTAGTTTATATGTTTTGAAAGAAATGTATGACTTTTGTTATGAACTTTCCTAAAGCACGAAAATATTGTTTTGAATTTCGAAAATATATGGTATTGTTTCGAAACTACTGTGCGTGACCTTGATTCTGCCCGCAGTAGGTATTTGTATTCGGACTACTGTGTGTGGCCTTGAATCAGTCCGCAGTAGAATTATGTATGGAAATGTTTTGAGACATGACTAACAATCACTAGTAATGTTTTGGACTGCTGTGTGACCCTGATCCAGTCCACAGTAGGTAATGTTTTGGGCTACTGTACGATCCTGATCCAGTCTACAGTAGAGTTTCTATTGCTGTGACCTTGATCGAGTTCACAGCGGGCCCATTTGACACCTAATCAGTGTTCACTGTGGACCCCTTCTAGACTATGGCCATATGTCAATTTGAACTGCATGATTAATTATTAGTCGCTAACATGTCTCCAGCTTAGTATGTATATGATTTTTCGTGCTTATCTTTGTATATGAGTTTTGAATGAATGATATTTGGATTCTAAAACTGATAAGAATTTGATTTGACAATCCGTATTGAAACTAAATGTGATAAGCATGTATGTTTTGAAATATGTTCAGAATTCAGTTGTTATGTTTCGATTTAAATGAAATGGCCAAAGGAGAGTATAGGCATAGCACCTTAAAGGGGTTTATTCAGCAGACGATATAATCCACGATAACATGAGAAAATAGGAGACCGAGAATTATTTTCGACTTGGTCGAACAGACTTCTTAAGATATATAAGAGATTATGTATATAAGGTCTCACCATTTAGAGGCATAATGAGAGGAAAATGGAGTCCCTGACGTATGGGATTTTTGGAGATCTTAGATCGGGTGAGAGATGTGGCATATTGGTTAGCACTACCTTCAGATTTGTCAGGAGTGCATAATGTATTCCACGTCTCGAGGGTGAGAAAGTACCATCCAGATCCTTCTCACGTGATTCGACATGAGCCACTGGAGATCAGAGAGGACATGAGTTACGTTGAGAAACCGGTATGGATTCTGGATGGGAAGGATAAAGTGTTGTGATCTAAGATTAATCCTTTGATTGGATGCTCTGGCAGTAGGAGGCTACTTGAGAATTAGAAAGCTTTATGTGTAAGAAATATTCAGAGCTTTCACATTGATAGGTCTGGTTGAAATTTGGAGGACCAAATTTCCTAAGGTGGAGAGAAAATGTAAAACCTGATTCTACACTACTGTAGACCCTAATTTCATAAAATATGATAGTGGAAACTAAATAAATAATGAATGTTGATTTTCACTTGAGTGAAAAGCTCCTTAACTTGAGATGTGAATGGAGCAATTTCTTTGAAATACTCTATGGGCGAGTACTATGGAAAGCTCGCCAATGGGTGAGCAAGATAGGGTCATTGCAATGGTTGATGGCGAAATTGATGATGGCGAGTTGATTCAATTGCCTTTTTGTGGATAGGTGAGTTCGCCAGCTAGTTGTTTAAGGTGATAGCGAATGAGGCGAGGGCTTTGATCGCCCAAATGAACCAAGTGATGATCGCCCAAAGAGTGAGCATGGCGAGTACAGTGATACTCGGTGATTGCCAGCAATGTGTCTATGGCAGTGATCGCCAAATCTTAAGTTGGCATCAAGACCATGTGATGATGCCAATAATCAAGTAAAGGCCAACGTTGATGCTCGAATTGGCAAGTTAAGGACTATTGGCGAGCTGAGAAACTGGCGATCTGGGTTAAAGATGGCGAATTGAAATAGAGTGGCGAGCTGAGGTCTCCAGCGGAGTAGGCGAACTAGAATCAGCATGTGTGGACAAAATGAAAATAAATTCAAAACCATTGTAGCAAAAATTGACTTTGTACGCCACACAGCTGAAGAAAGTTAAGAGGGGATGCTAAAGTCAATAAAGGAATTAACCTTATTGGTTGAGGAATAAAACAAAGAAGGCAAATAAGTCAAGAAACGGTACATAAAAGATTGGCATACTGTTTCTTTGGCTACAGGTGTCTTCATCCATTAATGAGAGTTGAAAATTAACCATAGCTGTCTCTTTCATCTAATTAATGCATGAGAGACGTGAAGTAATGAAAGGAATTGGCATAAGGCCAAGTGATGAGTTCTGATTGGATTAGCATGGCTATATAAGAAGAAACATTTGAGGAAAACCGGCTTAGCAAACTTCATCTTCTTCCCGAAAACTATGCAACTGCAAGTTTATGTTGTTCCTTCCATTCCTGCCATGCTTGATTTACTAAACTTCACCCTTAAGTTGTCTAAACAAGTAAACCTGCTTGCAAAACCTTTCCTCCATAGTTTGATGAGCTAAAGGAATAGGCAAAGTAAGGCCAACATGAAACAGAAAGTGTTCTGTTATGGAAGTGCAGTTGATTCAGGTGAGATTTAATGGTTTCTTGAGATTGAATGATATATTTCTATGATTCCAAGCATGAGAAGCACGAGTATAGTCTTGCTTTTGATTTATTCTTATTAGATCATAGAAATAGAATGAATACATATCTTGAAGTAGATGAAGAATAAAATGAAACTGGGTTGAAATTGTAGTAGGATGATGGGAAAATAATCGAGAATGAATAAGGAAATTAATGGAAATAGTATAAAATGATAATGGGCGAGCTAAGTCATGGAGTGTGGTAGTGGCGAGGTCGCCACATGTTAGTTTAAACCATAGGCAATGGCGAGTTGAATTGTGGGCGAACAACCACAACTAAGCCAATATATTCAGTGGGCGAGTTGAATTGTGGGCGATCACCCACATTTAAGCCAATAAAGGCCTGGCAAGTTGAATGTTGGGCGAGCTCCCAAATATATTAATTGCGTGTAATGGCGGGCGAGCTCCCACTTGTAAGGCATTTGGTGAATGGCGAGCTCGGTTGGGCGAGCTAGTAAGAACTCTTTTGGGCGAGCTATTTGATTATTAAGTCTCGCCAAAGTGTTGGAAATATTGGAAAAGGAAATATTAATAGAATTTATAAATTATTTTGCAGCAGGGAATTTGGGACTCGGTAAAAGCGATCGAGAAGGCGATCGGAAAGCAAAGCTTCGGTAGACCAGGTAAGGGAGATGTGTGTGAAGTGAATGCATGTCCTGTGGAGTTAAATTTTATAAAAATATTGAGAAAATGTTTTGGTTTATGACATGCATTTTGTTTGATAATTGTTTTGATTTGGGCGAGCTACAAAGATAGCCAAAACCTATTTCGTTTCCTGAGCGAACTGGTTATGGGCGGGCGAGCCAAAGTGGCGAACCCTTTTATGTTGTTTTGGGGCTGGTGACACCTGTTTTAATAAAAGGCGGGCGAGCCAAGGTGGGCAAACCCTTTTATGTTCTTTTAGGTGAGCCACTATGGGCGAGTTAGGTTCTTTGATTTGGGGCTAGTGACCCCTGTTTTAAATAGAATCTGGGCGAGCCAAATGGGCGACCCCTTTATGATGTTTTGGTGGGCGACCACTTGTTTAACAAAATTGCTAACGAGCGAAAGAAAATAAACCATGTTTTAATAAAAATGGCGAACTGACCATGGAAGTGTCGCATTGGGCGAGTTGACCATGGGCAATGCCAAAGTGGGCGAACTGACCATGGCGAGCCGCTATGAGCGAGCCAATTTCACTTGTTTTTAAATGTTGGGGTTGGCGGGCGAACACTTGTTTACCGTAATGGCAAGTTGACCATGGGTGAGCTGTGCTTGGCGAGTTGACTATGGGCGAGCTGATTTACTTGGTATTTTTCTCATACGGAAAATGGGTTGTTTTAATTCCCATTTGTAAACAGAAAGCCTAAAACCTTTTTGAAAATCAAATCATTTTGAGAAAATGATAATATGGGTGAAATAATTCCATAAAGGTTTTTCATGAGATATAAAGGTGATTTTTGAGACTTTAGGCCCTGAGTTCATGCATTATTATTCATGTAATTGCGTGACTCACCTGGGGCGGTGGCTCGGGTCGATGGACCAACGGGTGCACCTCAGGGCGTCACAAGGCTGATGGACCCGCCAAGTCATCAGCGATCTCGAGGTCACTTGGCAAATGGACCCGAGGACCACCTATAGATTATGGCCATAGATCTAGTTGAGATAGCCGTGAGGGGCGATGGCCTACGGGTGCACCCCAAAAGCGGGCGACTTGTGTTCTTGGGGGAACAATGAGAGCATGATTTATTTGTTGCCTTGTCTCAACTTACTGATTTCTGTTTACTGAGATGATTTATTGAATCCTATTTACTGTTTACTTCATTTTAATGTAAACTGTTGAGCCAATAATTTAAAAAAGGTGAATTGAGAGTACTGTTTACTATATCCACTGTTTTCCTACTGGGTATGCTGTTAGGGAAAATAAATATTTAGTGGTATATAGTTTGGTTTTATAAAGCAGCATATGTCTCCTTTACTGAACGCATAGTTCGCTCACCTCTTTGTTTTAACTCTACAGATAAAAGACACGGAGTTAGAGAATTAGCTACCAGATGGATATAGCTACATATAAAGTGCGGGGCAAATTATGTTAAACGTGACAGGTACAGTCTCTTCTCTTTTACATTTCAGACATAAGTATACAGTACTACTTTAGTGAAACAAAGATAATAGGGGATGTCAGATGTAAGGAATAATGAAAAGAATTTTATATTTCGTATTTGTTAAATAAATGTTTATCATTTATTACTGTCACTGTTGAATGTTAATGGCATCGCAGACAGCCCAACCGGTAAAGTTGTATAGAAATATGTGAAAAATATGGTAACGGGCTGTTACCGATCATCATGTTCAACCATTCAAGCACTCAACAATTGCCTCTTTTTTTTTTTAATTACTACAGTGCCTTGATTAAGGCTCTGTTTGGTTGTCCTGTGGGCAACAGTGCGCTTTAATAATTTTTTTATTATTTTATTAAAAAAGATATATCTTTAAGTGTCTTCTCATTATTTTCAATTTCACCGCTCACCGAAATTAGCCCTAATGTCATACATGTGACGTTAATGGCTTAATTAATTTCTATAAGTTGCTCGGACACTATGTTGAAACTATTTTTCTTTATGCAAGGCCAGATTTTTTTTTAATTTGATCCATGCAAATTTGATTTCTATTTCTTGCAAATTCTCTTATTTTAAGTACTTTCAAAAGCACTTTATACATGTAAGACAATCAAAACTTGCTTAAACAAAATCAAGGCTGAGGTTTTAAAAGCTCAATACAAACTATAAGAATTTTAATCGATTTATCTAATGTGTTCACATAAAAAACAACACATCACAAATCAAAAGTGGAATAAGATACTAAACTCCAGCCATTGATGAGCTACGACGAAATTTCATTATCTGTGTATTTGATCTTCTAATTTTATGCAAACTTACTAATGGTGTGTTTTCAGAATGCTCAGATTATGGACCCAATACTTTTTTATATACGTCTTCCCATTAAAAATGTAATTTTATTGGTGGGCAGTTATCACTTGTAGATATGGAGATGATTTTAAAAATTATCAGATAATAATAATAAAATATAGGAGCACACAATAGGAAGTTTTAAGAGGTTATGGAACTAACCTCAAGTCATTTATTTCCCATGAAACACTACTAACTAAATTGTTAACTTGCGTGGTAACTTACAATGAGTCTTTTAACACATTCTCAATGTGCAAACTTTGTTGTAAAATTATTTTTACATTCAATTCTCGTTATCGAGGAGATGGATTAGTAATTGAAGCCTCGTTCATGGACAATAGGACTGTTTCATTTTTGGATTGGTTGGACTTTGTCACCCGAGAATTGTAACCGAACGAGGATGACATGTCATATTCAATGCTGCTGTGCATGAAAAATGCTGGTTTTGAGGGCAGTGGGAGGGTTACTGAGAAGCTGTTGAGCATCACAATAATTGTAGCCATGGTTGGTCTGTCAGCTGCGTTTTCTTGAACGCATAGCAATCCAATATGGATGCATCTCATCATTTCATTTCTCGAACTATCTCTCAAAGTTGGATCAATGAGATTCAATGCTGTCCCTTCTCTCCACTTTTTCCACGCCTGCAGCAAGAAATTATCAATGTACATGCATCCCGAGCGTAGCATACTCTAGTGCAAATTTCTAACCAAAATGAAACAAATGTCTTTACATAGTATACTTACATAGCTTGGTAGGTGCTCCATGCTCTCCCCATGTTGGAAGCAATTATTCTGATGACCACTTATAATTTCCAAAATTAACACACCGAAACTGAAAACATCTGATTTCACAGAAAATTGCCCGTGTAGAGCATACTCTGGTGCCATATAGCCACTACATAGGAACATTTGTAATGTCATCTTGAACTTTGATGAACAAGGTTTTCTTAAACTTAGAACGTAACAAATGAATCTTGCTTTGGAGTTTCATGTTGTTTTTGTAACATATATAGTACTGGAATTTGTGCATGCAATAAACAATTCAAAGCTCAATCAAGATTATGATACTTACTAGGTCCCCACAATTCTGCTGGTGTTGTCTTGTGTTTCATCTCGTACAAACAACCTTGCCATCCCAAAATCTGCAATTTTAGGAATCATCTCTGCATCTAACAAAACATTACTTGCTTTAAGATCTCGGTGGATTATCTTTAGTCGAGAATCTTCATGAAGGTAAAGGAGTCCACGAGCAATGCCTCCTATGATTTTGTAGAGCCCTTCCCAACCCAATTGTGCACGCTTGACTCGATCTATATGTATCACATGTTCATAGAAGTTTCAGATTCACTATAATGTAATAATAGAAATTACAAGGAATACATCTGAAAATGAAAAGTGAAACTATACCAAATATGAAATGATCAAGGCTTGTGTTTGGCATAAACTCATAAATGAGAAGATTTTCATGTCTTTCCAAGCAAAAACCAAGAAGCCTAACTAAATTGCGGTGTTGAAGCTTGGCCACTAATAGGACCTCATTCTTAAACTCTTGGTTTCCTTGTCCAGAATCCCTGGATAGTCTTTTCACTGCGACCTCTTGTCCATTTGGAAGCTGACCCTAAAATTAGTATAACTCACCATAGGTGATTATTTCAAAATTTAGCTTAAACTTTCATAGTGAGATAAATTAATATTCTTTTCCAATTAGCTGAGCTCTTTACCTTGTAAACAGCTCCAAATCCACCTTGACCAAGCTTATTTGCATCAGAAAAGTTATTGGTTGCAATCTGAATAGTGGCAAAGTCGAATTGCAAGGACTCAGCCTCAATAACCTCATCAATAGCTGCAAGAAGCAAAAAGTTCACAAATTCAGATAAAAGGATGTTGTACGCATTTCAGGTGCATTCTACTTGATATTATAAACTTATTCATTGGTTGTTAACAGTAATTTTTGCTTATTCATCAAACATTTCTTCACCAGTGGTCTAAGACCATAATGGCTGCTAATGGTTGAAAGTCTTTTAATTACTATATATTTTACTGAATCAAACTCTGCTTGTGTTGAATGTAGACGGTTCCAAGCTTGGATAAAGAAAAAGGGTTGGCAATATGTTTGGGCAATCAACAACTCAAAAGTTATCCAATTTTTATGAGATGAACCATTATATAAAATCTGTTTGGAGCGTCCTCTAATAGCTTAACCCAGTATTAAAATGAGACTTTAATAATATTTTATTGAATCAAGTCCATATTAGGGATTAATATTACTTACTTCCAAGTTGTTGGTGGGTCTTTTTGACTCTCCGGAAGATGCAGATGGAGGTAGTTAGTATCAGAACTCCAACAACCGAAGCAACAACAATGAGACAATACGAGTCCTGTTATTGCCCTTTCCTGCAAAATTCATATAAGTTTGGGTCCAATCAGAAGTAGAATTTTATATACTTATACATTTAATAGATAAACTTAATTAGAAGACAATGAAGACAATAATCGCCGCAAGGCCACATTAAAAAAAATAATATATATATATATTTATAGAAAGAGAGAGAGAGAGAGAAAGAGAAAGATAATTTCTACAATTATGAAAGTACTTTTTAACTTGGGAAATAAGAACATCAATATTAATTACTTTTTCAATTTTTCATTTTAAATAAAATGTATACGTTAAAAGACCAGAAGACAAATCCATTAAAACTTTATTTGATAAGAAGAATGGAAAAAGAGAGGATGGAAATTTTGTTAATTTAATGCTTAGGTTTTATAATCACTTTCCTATTTTATAATTCAAATTTTTCATTCTCAAATCTTTCTATCTTTTTGCCTAACACAACCTAAATGATCATTGGCTGATTAGGTGGGTTAATTAAAAGCTTTTTTAAACTTAATTAGTAATTTTTACATATATTATGATCATCTTAAAAATTCATTTTTTATGCGCCATTAAAATAATAACACCTCATTTTTTTAACTGACATATAATAATTATTTTATACACATCCTTACCCCATCTGTTGATCTGTTATATTACTCCCACTTTTGGGATCTATCCTTATCAATGAAAGTTTTGCTTATCAAAAAAAAATCCTCCCCCAATCAACTCACAAATTCAATTTATCTCTAATTGATTTAATTAAAATTAATAATTAATTATAAAAGTAAAAGAAAAATCTAAAGATACTTTAAAGTGAATAAAACTCAAAACTCCGTCTACACCGGTTTTATGGAGATTTTTTTTTTCAAAGAAGGGCATAATTGCGATATCTTCACCTACATTGGTGGATTTTTTTTCAAACAGGAGCGTAGTTTGATCGCAACTTGTGGAGAGGAGGTTGAAGTACTTATTAAATCTTTGATAAAATTATATTAGGATCAGATTTACTGTATGGAGTGTAATCTATTGGGTAAAAATTTTGTAAATGTTATGTTTATGTTGTAGAGAGTGTTTTTCATGTTGTTTTTATGTACAGAAAACAGTGTCTATCTAGTGTTTATTGAAATGCTTCAAAGAATTTCGAGCATCTGTTAGATATATATTAAGTGTATTCCGACTTTTGCTCGAGTAAACAACTTTTTCTATTTGCAATTGAACAGTATGTGAAGGTCAAAATGTGCAAAACTAAGATTATGAAACAAATGGACCTCATTCACGATAGGTTACTACACAAGTTTCTTCCATGGTAGTTTTCCATTAAAAAGGAAATTTATCTTGTAAGATGTGTATAAGATAATTAAAAGAAAATTTAATTAAATCAATTAGAGTTAAATTGAATTTATGAGTTGATTTAATGAGAATGTATATAACATAATTATTGTATATATTTTGCAAAAAATAAAGTGTCATTGTTTAATTGGTGCTCAAAAAATGAGTTTTTAGTATGATCTTAGTATAATTTATTCCCTATAATTAAACCAAGATGTAGTTAATCTTTAAGAGTTTAAACTCTATTAGTGTCATTCTAAAAAATAAGATTTAAGGCACGAATAAAAAATTGACATATAATCACATTTAAAAGACATATTATTTGTACTATACACTTTCAAATGCCAAATAAATCATTTTTTCCTAAATTTAATATAAATACTATGTATTTTTTATAAGTCAATTGTTCATTTTAATCATAATAATATGAGATGATATTATTTTAATGGTGTTTAAAAATTAACTTTTTAAGATGATCTTAATATAAATTGCTATCGATCTTTAATATTCTACTGCATATTTGCATATTTATCTAATTTATTAAAATACTGCTACTTACGAAGTCTTTTTTAAGGAATAATAAAGCAAGCTAGGTAAGGATAAGATATTTTAATATTTAGAAAAAACAGACCTAATTGAATAAATGCACTAAAGTCTCCTGACGCTTCTATTTTGTCCCCTTTCGCCGTCGTTTTCAGTTTTTAATAAATCCGCTTCACTATCGTTAGAAAGGGAATAAATAGAAGTATAGAACTAGAAAATATGTGACCCAGGAACAGAACAATCGAATTATTAAGGGATTGGGAGTTTTTTTTTCTTAGAACAAAAACTTTGGTTTCCAGTCGACGAGAAGTATGCAACTTAATATATAAATGTTATAAAATGGTATCTATGTATAGGAAATATAAAATATTTTAGGTCTCAGTATTCATTTTAAATGAAAGAGAAAGAAATATTTTACCGCCAAGACTAGGTAATTTACCCCCTGTAGGGGGAGAACGAAAAGAAGCTGGAGACGGTGGAGGTGGAGGTAGAGGAATTGCAGGCTTCATCTGAAAAAATGGT
Organism: Heritiera littoralis; assembly: GCA_031772115.1. Taxonomy (NCBI): domain Eukaryota; kingdom Viridiplantae; phylum Streptophyta; class Magnoliopsida; order Malvales; family Malvaceae; genus Heritiera; species Heritiera littoralis. Next base: position 180,608 of record JAPDPK010000026.1, on the reverse strand, counting down.
CTAATCTCAAACCTCAACAAACAGCTTGGTCTAAGAACCCAGCATCCAGTAACACCCGGGCAGCAACTTCCAATCGCATCCTTAACTACAGCTAGACAATAACCACAGTTTTGCTCTGACAATTCAGGAGTGCACTGTACTTGAGAGTATATTGTTAGGAAGAGGCCCTCGCCCACCGATGAGTTATCGGCTGCATACTTGCGAAGAGGACCCCCAGCAGCGGCTTGTCTGTTCAGATACTGCAACAGTTTATCCAATGCCAGATTGAACTGATCAGCAATATTCGTTACGAGTTGTCCGTTGGATACACAATCTTTATCAGGATGGTCAAATTCAAGTTGTCCAAAGATGATTCGGTTGGCGTAACGAAACATACAAATATCACCCCATACAACCACCTCCTTGCGAAAGGGACATCGCTGCCTGAGTTCAGATATGGTCTGCTTGAGACAAACGTTGCAATCATCTCGGCTTATATCACCCCTGCAAAGTGCTATTGCATAAACTTTGTCGGCGTTTTCACCAGCCGAAAGATTATAGAACCCATAGTTGAATTCTGTCTGAGAGGTGACTTGAGAGAAGATGTTGTTGAGGTTGGCCTCGTAAGTGCTGTTTGCCGTCAAGTTACCAGCTGCTGGGTTTTTACAACTGGCCAGAGGGAAAGCAAGGGTAAGAGTAGCAAGGAATGGAAGAACGGAAAGAAAAAGGAGCAGTCTTGAAGATCTCATTGCCATTGGTTCTCTGCCCTTCAATTTTTTTTCCCTCAAGCATGTGTGCTAAAATGGGGAATGCATTAATCAATTACTAAATAAAATTGAGAATTTGAGACTTTCTTGAATCGACCTTCCTCAACGGATGGAAATACTGGTCGTAGGAATACTGGCCCACTAGGGCATCCCATCCTCCACGGATGAGAAGTAACAAAAAAAAAACGTAAAAGAAGAAAAAACGACATTCCAATACATAATAAAGCAATTTGGAAGGGATACATGATATATTTGGGCTTGGATACAAATCAGCGGCCCTACATAAATTGATATATTACTAAATGATTAATTTTTTCGGAAAAAACTAAAGCATTAATTAGTAAGAATATGGAAATGTTGTGATAAATATAAGATTTTAGTGTTATTAAACTGTATTTTTTCCTTTTTGCCGTTCACTAAAATAATTACTAATTTTAATCATATTTATGGATTTGGAAAAAAAAAGGGGCATTGAATCTTCTTTTCTCGTGCCATCACTAATCACCAAATTAATTATTTTTAATAAAAAGCTTAAATTTAAGTCAATTCAATGAAAATTGATTTCATTTGCGGGCACTGAAAATGGCAAAAAGTTAAAGTGTTATTTGGGTTTTACTTTTCACCGCTGGATTTACGTTTGATTGTACTCACTAATTAATTCATATATTAGTAGGGACAAAGGGTTGACGTAGAAGGCAGTGATTGACGAAAAGTCGCCAAACGCGGCTTTTTCCCTTGGGGGAATGCGTGACATTGGCAAAACTATGTGGACCATTTGACCATTATTCATGTAGATTGAGCTCAGCTTGTAGCTCATTAGAATATATGTGGGCCAAGAGAGCTGGCGGATTCTTGTTGGGTGGAAACTGTTAGTATAATAATATTAGGTTATCAATAAAACTGACCTTAATCAACCTACAAAATGGATGAAGGTTAAATATTGGATTGTTATTAAAAAAATTTAATTTGAAAAAAATTTAACAATTCGTGTATCTCAAAAAATTATAATGTTATGATTTATATCGATATGTTAAATATAAAATATATTTTTAATTTTTGTCAATATAAAATTTACCAAATTTTAATCTGTGTAATTTTTTTGTTACATTTTCTTGAAGATTAAAGATTTTCAGTTATTTAGATGAGTCAATTAAAAACATTATATATGGTTTGATTGTTTTTTGAAAAAAATGTTTTTCTTCAAATAATATTAACATAACTAATAAAATATTAAAATTATTTATTATTTAATAATTAATTTATTAATATTTAAAAATTAATTATAATTTGAAAAATAATATTAAATAGTAAAATATTTATATTCTAAAACATTTAAAACAAAACTATTTATTATTATGTATATTAATATTTTTAAAAATTTGAAGTAATATTACTATTTTAATATATATAATATTAACCATATATTAATATTTATTTTTGAAATATTAAAAATATTTATAATATTAAATTAATTATATTTTACGCTGAAAAATATTTCTTAATAAAATCATAAAAAAGAATTTTTATTTATATTTATGATTAAAATATTAATATAAAAATATTTGTAAATAAAAATATAAAAAATATTATATCTTAAACTAAAATATTAATAAATTATTAAAATAATAAATCTGTTATTTATTAAATTAGTATTTATTATGTAGTATTAAAATAATGACATAATATTGTTTATCATTGAAATATTAAAAGTATTTAAGATTAATAATATCTAAAAAAAATTTAAACTAAAAATATTGGTAGATTTTTAATGTTAATATTTTAATATATTTAAAAATTTTTAATCTAATTAAATAAAAATATTTTATTAATATAATAATATTTTATGTAGAGTTAAATTAAATCAAAGTTTAAGAAACAATATTTAAAGTCCAATTTGATTAGAATTATACTCACAAGACTGGTAAATAACCTTATACATAAACAGTTATTTTTCAAAAAAAATTTCCTTTTATCAAAAGTGTAAGACAATTTTCAAGAAAATGACCTAATTTTTCATTAATCAAGAAATCATTTTCTGTTGATCAATTAATTTTTTGCCAACCATACATAAAAAATGCATAAATTATTTTTCGAAAATAATTTTCTATAAACCAAACAAAGTTTAAGATTTAAGAGGATACGTGGTTGTACTTACGCAAGCTCTCGCTATTGAACTTCCCATGGTTTAAGTTGCAGATCTGCTTGTGCTTGGCTAAACCACTGAAATCTCCTTTTTTTGCCACAAAAGTCTTGTTCATCGATTTCAATTTCATGCTAATCGATTATCAAAAATTTTCCCCTAAATTGAACCATCATAAAGTTGTAATGATTATCAAACCATTATATTAGATTTTATCGTATATTTTAACTATACAAATTCAAATATAGAACTAATTGTAGTACCCAATGCAACTCTATATTGAATTATTGTTTTACTAATTTGACAAATCAAATGTTATATAATAATTGCACCAATCAAAAACTTCAAATATAATGATATCTCAAATTTTTCTCAAGCAAATAAATTATTCTTAGTTTCAAGTCAACGTCAAAATTTACAATAATCGACCTTACTATTGAAAAAAGTTATTTTATGTACTTATTGTTGGGGTTTGCCTTGAATCCCACATCGAAAGTATAGGAGAAATTATAAATGCTATTCCCTTATAGATAAAGTGTTAGGCTTGGTTTGTAAAATATCCCAGAGAGTTATAGAGTTGGGCTATTATAAAAGGATGTAGTTGGGCTCTTTAGGTAGTTGGACTTTGGGTTTGTAAGGAGTTTGCAATTTTTCTCTTCTAAAAATTGCACGATTGTAATTGTTTGATTGATTATTAATTTGGTTGGGTGGTTGTAGGCCAATTTGGTTGGGCCAAACCACATTAAAAATTATTGTGTTTGTTTTTTGCTTTCCTCTGTTTTTGTGGGTGTTTGGTTGGAGGAATATTTTTTCCAACAAGTGGTATCAAGAGCTGAAGGTTCGTGATCCTGCGAGAGGAGGAAAGCTATGGCTGAAGCTATGTCTGGAAGTATGCCTAAGTTTGAAATTCCTTTATTTGATGGTAAAAGTAATTTTATGTTATGGCAAAGTACGATTCAGGATCTTCTAGTGCAGCAAGGTCTAGATTTGACATTAGAAGAAAATAAGCCAGATGGAATGTCTGATAAGGATTGGGTTGGAATTCAGAAGAGAGTTGTGAGCACGATTAGATTAGCACTTGCTCCAGAGATTAAGTATAACGTATTGACTGAGACGACACCAACTGGATTGTGGAAAAAGCTGTGAGACATCTACGCATCAAAATTGCTGACGAATAGATTGTGTTTGAAGATGGATTTGTATTCTCTGAAGATGAATGAAGGTAAGAGTCTCTATGATCACTTAAATGAATTTAATAGACTAGTTTCACAATTATTAGCTATTGATTCTAAAGAGTTGAAAGAAGAAGAGAAGGCATTGTTGTTGTTGTCATCTTTGCCCAAGTCTTATAGACTTTTGGCTCAGACTTTATTAGTCGGTAAAACTACTTTGACATTGGATGATGTGATTGCTATGCTGCGTGAGTGTAAGACCCAATTTTATTACACTATACACTATACTTTGTAAATTATGTAGTGGAATTAAATAAAGATTGAATGAAATTCCGCTCTCAATTTGGAATTATTGGAATTGTAAATTATAGTATGGTGTATATGATTTGAAATGAATATAAATGGAGGAGTTAAGAAAGTTAACATGTGATAATTTTCAATTATTAAAGCCTAGAATAGAAGTCAACAATCATGCAGCCGAAGTGGACATTCATGCCACTTTTTCTTGCTGCTGATGTTACCTCACGATTTATGCATTGAAAAGCAATGGGAATGCAAATTTTCATGATGAATGATATTCAAGTGAAAGAAAAGTCATAGTTGAAAATAAGGCTAATTCTCATTGGTGGGAACACAAAAAAAAAAAGGTATTGAATCACAAACCGTGCAGCCAAGAATTATGGGCAGCACGTCAGTGTGGTTGCTGCCATGGTACTTGCTGCAGTGTGAAAATTGTGGCTACGTTGGACGATAAGAAAAGAGAAATGTTAAAAATAACATGAGATTTGTTCTCATTGATTGAAAAATAAGACAAGGAGGAGATAAGTCAGCAAACGTGCAGAAAAAGTTAAGCACGTCGTTCTTTTGGCTATAGTTATCTTCAACATTTAATGAACGTAGAAATATTGCTCCTTGCCGTCTCCTTTTTGGCTGCCATTTTCTTCAGCATTTAGGGAGATCAGATAAGGAAATGCGATAAGAAATAAGAAGCAAAATATTATTGAATAGCATGAATATAAAGAAGACTAAGTCAGTAAAAATTTTAGTCGTTACCAAATTTGTATTAAGTAAAAAAGGCGGTTCATCATGTATATAAAAAAAGAAAATGTTTATTTTGATGCAAAATTATCATTTTATTAATAAAATAAAAGTTAAGAATAAATAAAAACTTTGGTTTCCAGTTGATGAGAAGTAATGTTATTTTAATAGAAAATAATGTTAAATCTTAAGGCAAAAATACTCTCAAAATCCAATTGTGGAGGCCTACACCTAACTTACCAGATATTGTCCACTCTAACCCGAAATTCTCATGATTTTATCTCATAAAATATACCTCACAAGTATGTGTTAGAGTCACTGTATATATAGCAGTGCAGATTTTCACAATCACACAATGTGAGATGGGATGTTACACCGCTGTCCTAAATAACCAGCGTACCAAGAATCTATCGACCAATTACTACATTGGCCACTTGCTATAATTGTTGATCGCTGGTCACTGATGTCGATTTACCTCTAAAATACATCAAAAAATTCCTTTTGATTCACTTTTCATTCCCATCTAATTAGTTTTTTGAAGAAAATAGATAGAAAATCCTAAATATAATGTTTAAGTTTGCAACAAGCTTTAATCTTAAATCTACTTCATTTTGGGTATTTTTGAAAAAAAAAAGGTCAAAAGTAAAAAGAGGAAGAAAATACGACAATTTTGATATTATTTAGAAGAAAACTATCATCAATGACTGACAACTGACGACAGTGACTGACGGCCAGTAATGGTTACCAATGGCGGTTTACCCCCCCTCCCAAAAAAAAGCACCAAAGGGTTTCTTTTGACTTTTCTCCTTCCTATCTAATTAGATTTTTAAAAAAAATACATAGAAAATCCTAGATCTAGAGTTCAAATATGCAACTTTAGTCCTAGATCTATTGTTTTTTAGTCATTTTTGGAAGAAATGAAGGTTAGAAATAAAAAGAGGAGGAAATAACAAAAATTTTAATATATTTTTGGAAGGAAATTGTTACTGGTGAGCAATGACTGGTGGCGATGATCGATGATCGAGTTAAAGGTCGACATCGAATTTTGAATAAGAGAGAGAAGGGGAAGAAAAAAAAGAAATGTAAGGAATGGTAAATTAAATATTTCATATGTTAAATATTAAAATATACACAAAATAGTTTTTAATAATAAAAATATGATTTGATATAAAATAATTTTGTACTGTTTAACTTATTAAAAAAATATTATTTGATAAAATATAAATTTAATAAATTTTAATTATTTATTAATCTACAAATATAAATATAATTTTATAAATTTTATTATATATAAGTTTTAATCTAATGTCTTTAATGATCATTTTTTCTTTTCACTACACTCACCTTGCCACCATTGCGATTACATCTAAACATATATCATCATTGCACTATCAAATTTCATGGTTAGAGTAATTAATCTCTTTGCCCCAATTGCGATTGTATCCAAACACATATCATCATTACAAAATACACCATTCAATCCCATCGCTATAGTAACTAAATCTCATTGTAACAGCTATTTTCGATCTCACTAGAGTCATTTTCATTACTCATCCAAATTGAACTTTTGTCCTCTCTTATTTTTTCTTTTCCTTGTGGATAGCCATGTCTCATCCTTAGCGTGAGATTATTTATAGAAATTCTAAATGGAGTCAAAGTTTTTGCTCAATAGAACAATTCTCATTGACATTGTTATTATTTAACGTGAAGAGGATGGGTTTTATTGAGTGTTCCTTGATTAGATTAGCACTTGCTTCAGAGATTAAGTATAACGTATTGACTGAGACGACACCAATTGGATTGTGGAAAAAGCTGTGAGACATCTACGCATCAAAATTGCTGACGAATAGATTGTGTTTGAAGATGGATTTGTATTCTCTGAAGATGAATGAAGGTAAGAGTCTCTATGATCACTTAAATGAATTTAATAGACTAGTTTCACAATTATTAGCTATTGATTCTAAAGAGTTGAAAGAAGAAGAGAAGGCATTGTTGTTGTTGTCATCTTTGCCCAAGTCTTATAGACCTTTAGTTCAGACTTTATTGGTAGGTAAAACTACTTTGACGTTGGATGATGTGATTGCTGTGCTGCGTGAGAATGAAAGATTTATGGGCAAAGAAGATTCTTCATTTGCGGGAGGTGTACTAGCTGCTGTGGAAGGTTTTACTCGAGGGAGGACTAATGAGAAACATTGTGGATCAAGAGGGAGATCAAGATCAAGATTCAGAGATTATAGTGAGGTGGAATGTTATTATTGTGGAGAGAAAGGTTGTATTCAAGCACGCTGCAAGATATTAAGAGAGGATATGGCTGCATTCAAGAAGGCTCAACAAAAGAGAGATGATGGAAAGAAGAATGAGACATGTGTTGTTTTGACTGATTCAGATGATGATGTATTGGCAACTTGTTTAGATGGGTCTCATACTTGTGAGAAAAGTTAGGTTTTGGATTCAGCTGCATCGATGCATATTTGCAATGATAAAGATCGGTTTGATGAATTGAAAGAGGTTGAAAGTTTAGGCAATATTGCGGTTGGGAATGGTAATCGAGTGAAGATTGAAGGTATTGGAAGTGTTCAACTCAAGCTTCATGATGGTGGTGTCAAGACTCTTCGTAATGTGAGGTATGTACCCAGTTTTAGCTACAATTTGATTTCTTTGGGTGAGTTAGCTTCACGTGGGTACACATATGTTGGTAACAATGATTGTTGCAAAGTATACAAGAATGGTGGTTTAGTTTTGCAAGGAAAGAGGAATGAGAAACAACTATATTTGCTTGATGATGCGAAGGATAGAGTTGTTTCCAAGAGTAAGAAGATTTAGAGGCATGTCAGTTTTTCAGATGTTGTTGAGCAGTTTGGGGATTCAAGTCAAGGGAGGATTTGTTGGGGTTTGCCTTGAATCCCACATCGAAAGTATAGGAGAAGTTATAAGGGCTATTCCCTTATAAATAAAGTGTTAGGCTTGATTTGTAAAATATCCCAGAGAGTTATATAGTTGGGCTATTATAAAAGGGTGTAGTTGGGCTCTTTGGGTAGTTGGGCTTTGGGTTTGTAAAGAGTTTGCAATTTTTCTCTTCTAAAAATTGCATGGTTGTAATTGTTTGATTGATTATTAATTTGGTTGGGTGGTTGTAGACCAATTTGGTTGGGCCAAACCACATTAAAAATTATTGTGTTTATTTTTTGCTTTCCTCTGTTTTTGTGGGTGTTTGGTTTGAAGGATATTTTTCCAACACTTATAACATATAGCTAATATTAGGATTCTCTTGAAATCTTGAAATTTGATCCCAAATTTAATGATTCTTGGAATTTAGTTTCAAATTTAGGAATTCTTGAAATTCCAAATTTTGGAACTTGGAATTTGGTCTCAATTTTAGGGATTTTTGGATTTTCAAACTTTGAACTTTGATCTTCAAATTTTTATTCTTGGACTTGCGGAGGCCTTGAAAAATTTTGTTCTTCAAACTTTGTCCTTGGATTTGTGGAAGTTTTGAAGAATTTGACTCTTCAAACTTTGATTTTCCAATCTTCCTTTCAAGTTTCGTAAAATTTGGTTTTTCAAACTTTAATCTTCCAATTGTCTTCATTTTTGGACTTATGTAAGTTTTGAAGAATTTTGTTCTTTAAATCTTTTGCTTCTCGTCCCAATTGTGTTCATGTTCTTTTCCCTAAGTCGTGTCTTTTTGGACAAAGAGAATTAACCTATGAAAGAAGATTAAAAGATAGGCTTTATTTATTCAAAAAAAAGATAGGCTTTATCTATTCAAAAAAAAAAAGGATAGGCTTTATTCTTTGAGTTTTTCAAAATGATTTGCTTTGTTGTTGAATGAGAAAGATGAGAGGAGAGAGGTCTCACCAAGCATCTAGAGAGAGAAAGAGCCGGTGGAAGTTTGAGAATCTTTGTGGAAGCTAACGTGCTGTTCTTGAAATTATCTTTCAAATAGCTTGGATGAACCCTCCATTTATAGTGCTTATGTGATGAGAGTTCCAAAAGAGAGTAATCACTTTTGATTTTGTCTCTAAATATTTTTTTTTATTTTAATTAAAAGTAATAAATATGATTAATGTCATTTGATAAATCATGCTTTTTTTAATCTTGATCACTAAGTGATTTTGATAAATTTATTTAACTGGTTAAATATTTAATTTGATTGATTAAATGATTTTAATATCAAATTTTCTATGCCTACAAACACATTGCCATCGTTTCAATCTAATCCTGTAATGAACGTCGATAGAACTTCCACTCTGTTTGTCAACGATCTCTAATTCTCTAAGTTGAATAAGTCAAGTAGTCAATTTATTTCTTGGATCACAGACTTTTAATTTAATTAAAAATAATGAATACGATTGATTTTATCTTTAATTATTTTTTTTATTTTATTTTTTTAATTAGGGATAATAAATATGATTACTTTCATTTGATAAATCATGCTTTTTAAAATCTTGATCACTAAATAATTTTGATAAATTTATTTAACCGGTTAAATATTTAATTTAATAAATTAAATGATTTTAATATCAAATATTCCAGGCCTGCAAGCACAGTGCCATCGTTCTGATCCTGTAATGAACTTCGATAAAACTTCCACTCTGTTTGTCAATTATCTCCAATTCTCTGTTGAATAAGTCAAGTACTCAATTTATTTATTGCATCACAGACTTTTAACAAAGTGGGTTAGTTCAAAAAGGATTCTGACTTGACTCTTTAGTTTAAAGAAATTGGCTTTTACGTTTTGTTTACGAACAAGGTTTTATAGAATTAAAGCACTACTCTCTCATTCTTGCACCAAAAAAAAAGCACTACTCTCTCATTCACTTGAAATTAACTAAGCTCTTCCAGAATAAGAATAGGGGTGAAAATGATGAAAGAATAATATAAAAAAATAATTATTTTATACACTGTTAATGAAATTTTTTATTTTATAAGGGGTGCTAAGATTTGACACATATCCTATAAAAATATTTAAAAAATAAAAAATAAATAAAATAAGATATATGTCATGATCCTAACCCTACTTGTAGAGTAAAAATAATTCATTAACAGTGTATGAAATAATTACTTATATAAAAATATATCATTCGTTCCACTACTTTTATACCAACAATTTTTTTTTTGACGTGATAAATAATTTACCGATTTAAATATAATATCTCGTTTATGAATAAAATAATTTTCTAAAATTATTTGAAATAAAAATTGACAGATTAAATAACAAACTCTGATATGATCTAACCATTGATTCTATTTTTTGTTAATATAATTAAAAGATAATTATTCTATACATCGTCATTTAAGTTTTTGTACTTCATAAATGAAGTTAGGATCATGATACATATCTTATTTTATTTATTTATTATTTTTTAAATATTTGTATAGGATATGTGCCATAATTCTAATACTGCTTATAGTATAAAAACTCCATCGATGATGTATTAAATAATTATTTATAATTAAATGTTATAATTGAAAAAAAAAAAAGGGAACTCGAATTAACTTTCTGACTACAATGATGAAGTTTGAAATATTAATTGTGCCATAATTTTATTGTGAACTACTATCGTCCAACGAAACTCATTAATGGTTGATCAAGACTTTAAAAATGTGGTAAGAAAATGACTTTAATTAAATAGGCCAATGTTAGCGCTGTTGGACAATTTGGTATTTCTAAAAAGATGTTTACCAGTTTTTACCTTTTATTTTTAAATTATTTTTTAGTATTTAATCATTATCTGAAAACTAATGTTTTAGCTCATTTAAAATTCCAATAGATTTACTTCTGATTTTTCAACGTTTACTGTCACAAATTTTATCAGATTTTTTGAACGTTACTCCTTCAAATTTAACCAAATTCAATTCAAGTCAAATCTCCTGATTTTATTTTATTCTGATTTTTCAAAGATTTACCAGATATTATGCAACCTAAATGTTACTCAACATTCACTTTTTTCCCTATAAATATAAGGATGCAAAACTCTCTCTTCACTTATTCCTGACAGCTTTCTTTGTTTCTTAGTTTCCTTTCCTTCTACTGAGTTGAAAACCTTATTCCTTCTTGTTGTTCTTGTTCAAAAGAGCACTTGTTGGTGAAATAATCTTTAAAGACAATCTTAGAAGAGTACCTATTGCTGAGTATCTGTTGATGAAATAATCTTTAAGAACAGTGCGATCATAGCATGCCTCAGGTTATTTCAACTTTCTATTTTCTTGTTTTAGCTATAACAATCTTAAGGATTAGCTGTGAGACCCTATTATTTTACACTGTACACCATATTTGTAAAGGATAGATAGTAGAAATAAATATTGAATACAGATTTCCATTTTTTTTGTGGAGATTTTCTTATTGGATTTAAATTTATGGTGTATGTTGTTGGATTATGCCCTTAGAACCATTCATTAGATGATTGACTTTGGCATTTTTTTATGTATCATGACATTTTATTTATTATAGTTCATTATTATATTTGTCTTATAACTGCGTAATGTAATCTTATATGATAATGTCCTTAGAATAGTAATAACACACTATTCTTAAAATATCCCTAGTCAAGTATTATTGTAAACAAGGATAACAATGATACGATAAGACTAGTATGTGGTTGACTGATGACCATTGTCATGGATATAGGATATCAAGTCATCACATAGGTACATGTTAGGGAACTATGTACTGGATCGACCCTCCATGAGAACGCTACATGGATTGTTATATGAGTGTCATAAGCGATTCTCATAGTGATGATGGTGTATGTGATCCTTTGACTTGAGATCATCAGAGATCCCAACATAGAGAATTGCATACTTTAATGTTGCTAGATGTCATTCGTAACAGGATGGACTATAAAAGTAGTAATCGGGTATGCCTTGATCTATGTAGAGGGATGTTGAGTGATCAAGATAGGATTTATCCCTCTTATATAACAAGAGTGATGTCTTGGGCCTTTTGATAAAGTGAGACTAAGAAATGCATGGCCGTGCTCGAATAAGTCAATATGAGATATTGATTTTATTTGTTTAATTAGTCTACTCAGGAATCAAGAAACGCTGATTAGACTATACAAGTGTGACACATTCCATGACTTGTGTCTAATCAAGACATCAAAGGATAAAGGGATTAGACTACACGGTAACATCTATCACGAGTAAGGTTATGTCGAGTCATTGACATTCTCGTTACATGGGTAGCAATGATGTGTTGCTAGATACCGCTCATTGCCTATGACAATTTTGTCATTGCCATTGTTTTGAGAACCTATTGGGTCGCACACTTAGACCGGATCAATGACGAGCTTAATTAATCCTATTCTGAATTGGATTAAGGATATAACTAATCCTATTCTGAATTGGATTAAGGATATAACTAATCCTATTCTAAGTAGGATTAGAGTTCTGTTTGACAGTAAATTTTACCCAGTTCTGTTTGACAGTAAATTTTAGGGTAAAATTTACTGCCTATAAAAGGATGTTTTGTGTTTTCTAAAAGGAGCCGCACAAAAAAACAGAAAACAAAATATTCTTTTAATCGAAGCTAGCAATTCGGTTATAAGGAATCAAAAACGCTCTTTAAGGCTTCTGATCGTGAGACGTTCAAGAGTCGTGAGATCTGTTCGTGTGGATACCATAGAGGCAGGAACGAAAAGTTGTTGCTTGTGACTCGACCAACGACAGAAAATCAGAGAAAACGTTAGGTAAAATCTCAAAACCCTAATCAGGCAACTCTCCGAATCGATCCTGGTGGAGGCCGAATGATATAAATTCCGCTGCGTGTTTGTTTCGGTTTCCTTCATATGTGAGGTAGGATGAACATTTAAAATTTTAAGAATGAAAATTAAATTGTTGGAATTAATGGCAAAAAGATCAAAGTCAATAAGAGAATATTTGTTATTGGTTGAAGAATGTAAAAAAGGGATGAAGAGTAATGGATGTCAGACAAAGGACGAACAAATTAGATAAAAAGGTCAATGATAGTGGCTGGAAGTGGCGAGGAGAAGAAAAAGAATGTTAAAGTCTAACATAGGATGAATTTAATTGGCTGGAATGGTCTTCGCTAGTTAATGAGGGTAGAAAATCTACATCATGCTATCTCCTTTTTATTGCCATATTTTCTTCAACCATTAATGAGAGTAGAAAAGAGAGCTAACCGACTTATTGAGGAGTAATTTTCTTCATGCATTAACACGCTACAAGACAAGAGAAATGATGAGGGAAGAAACTGAGGTTAACAGGCAGCAAAGGGGTATTGAGAAACCTGTATATAAAGAGGAATAGTGAGATCGAATACCCAGCAATTTCATGTTTCTCTCGATTCCTCCTGCTGTATGCCAGCTTTGATGTTATAGCTGGAAGTGGAGTGCTTTACTCTTGTTTCCAAGGAGTCCTAGTAGAAAACTCATTTCCCCTAGCTAACTAAATACCTAGCCCTCTTTGCTAAATCCTCCTTTTATCTCAAGAACACCTAAAAACAATAAGAGAAAGGGACAGACGTGTGGAACAACAAAACAAGTTGTGAGATTGTGTTGGCTCAATCAAAACAGGTAAATAAATTTCCAGTCAACACTGTGTGTATTTAATCCTTGACTTACAGTGATGATATGCTAAGTAGAAGATGTGTAGGTATATTACTTAGCATGAAAGTATGTAGTAAGTTAACATGGGTAAAATTTTAATGGTTGGGGACGTTAATGGTTGAACATAAGCTGCTGTGTTATGCATGTGTAACTTGAGTAGAGGAAACATGATGGGCGAACGTGAGTTAGCCAAATGGGCGAGCAAGAAATGAAGATACTCGCCCAAAGGATGAGGCGAGCTAAATAAATTGTCTGAGTCGTGATATACATGTTCGCCAATATTTATGGTTAGTCAAAGTGATCGCCCGAATGGGCGAGGGCATGTGATCGCCCAAACTATTGAAAAAGATGAGTTGAATTGTGGCGAACTCCACATTTAAGCCATTATGAATGGCGAGTCGCAGGTTGGGCGAGCTCCCAGAATAAGCCAATGAGTGAATGGCAAATAGGTCTGGGCGAGCTACCACATGTAAGCCCAATGACGACTGACGAGCTCTGTTAGGCGAATGGCGAGCTGTAGAGTAGTCACAGAATCTCGCCAAAGTGTTAGAAAATCTTAATAGTTTTAGAAAATATTCGAAAAGAAAATATTAATGGTATTAATATTTTACCTTGCAGCTGAGAAGTGAGAGTTGATAAAGGCGAGTGGGAAGCTAAGCTTTGAAGAGACCAGGTAAGGGAGTTGTATGTGAAGTAAAATGCATGTCCTGTGGAGTTAAATTTTATGGAATTACTGAGAAATTGTTTGTTTTATGACATGCATTACTATAAAAAAAATCGTGTGATTGAGCGAACTGGCAAAATGGCGGGCGAGCCACTTGGGCGAGCTCACTTTTTATGATTTTTGATATTTAGGCGAGTAGCCTTGTTTAAGAAGAAACCCGGGCGAGCTAAAGTGACGAACCCTTTTAATGTTGCTTTGGGGCGGGCGACCCCTGTGTTTTTATGGGTGGGCGAGTTGACCATGGCAATGCCATAAAGGGTGAGCCTTGGGGCGAGCCAAGTTAATTTGTTTTAATCGCCAAGGGTTGGCGGACGAACACAAGTTCACCGTACTGGGCGAGCCTTCCATGGCGAACTGATTTATGAGTATTTTTCTCAACGAATAATAAATTATTTTGAAAATAGAAATATGAAATCTTTTCGGGCGAGTTGAACATTGGGCGAGTTGACCAATGGGCGAGTTGACTATTGGCGAGCTGACTATGGGCGAACTAGCCATGGGCGAGCCAGCTTAACCCATGCCTTCTCACACAGAAAATGTTGAGATTGCGGGCTGTTTTACTATTCTATAAAACCTTTTGGAAATCAAATCATTTTGTGGAAATGATAACATGAGTGAAATAATTCCATAAGGGTTTTCATGAGTTGTAAAAGTGATTTTTGAGACTTTAGGCCCTGAGTTCATGCTTTATTATGTAATTGTGTGACCCACCTGGGGCGGTGGCTCGGGTCAATAAACCAATGAGTGCACCTCATGGCGTCATAAGACTGATGGACCCGCCAAGTCATCAGCGGTCTCGAGGTCACTTGGCAAGTGGGCCCGAGGACCACATAGAGATTATGGCCATAGATCTAGCTGAGATAGCCGTGAGGGGCGGTGGCTTACGGGTGCACCCCAAAAGCGGACGACTTATGTTCCTGGGGGAACAGAGCATGATTTAGTTATTGCCTAGTCTCAACTTATTGGTTTCTGTTTATTGAAAGAATCTATTGAATCCTGTTTAATGTTAAATGGGTTTGAGTGATTGGATAAATAAGATGTTTTGGGAGTATAGTCTTTGTTTTTATAAAGCAGCATACACCTTTCTTACTGAGCACGTTGTCGCTCATTCCCTATTTTCCACTCCACAGATTATTGAACTTGGGCTAAGCGAATTACTTTCCAGAGATATGATATCAAAGGTATGTTGGATTCTTTTATATATTCAGTAAAATAGTACAGTACTACTTTATAAGAGAAGGGAATGTGTATATATCTTAAGGAAATAATTTAATAATTCATACTTCCATATTAGCATAAGGAATTGAGAGTACTAATTTTTATATAAGATATAGGAGTTGATAGGCATCACAGGCAGCCCAACCGGTAAGTGAGTATAACTAGTGAGTGAATATTATTTATTTTGGGGATTTGGGATGTTACATTAGCTTCCCAAAAACATTGGCAAAATGAGTTTCAATAGAAGCGAGAGCACAACATGTGGCAAGAGATTTTGAAGCATTGAACGAGTTTCTTACCATGATGCAATGTACTCTAAGAACAGTCAAAATCATAGAGGTAAAAAATTATAAGTAATGTACATTTATGTTAGTTGACACATGTTAAATAAAATCATTGAGAGTTGTATGATTTAACTGTAGAGTTTAAATGGCTTGAGGATTATATATACGTTGGTTAGCACTACCTTGCAAAATAACCTCATTAAGGGCTATGTTTAATGATCATGATTTCATGAGGTTGCAATTAGGATATAGTGTAAGTTATATTCAAATAACACATGTACATGTTAGAGTAACATTATATGGTATGTAATATGTGATAAGATGATTATTATTGAGGATGGTATGTAATAATTAATTTAGTATTGTTATATTTCATAGCAAGAATAAATTTTATAATTGGAGGTTAATGTTATTATGCGTGGAGTTGCTACTTTAGAATTAATTAAAGATATAGCAGCATATTGTAGGTAAGGAATATATATAATGGTGGATAGCAGCATATTGTTTAATTGGTAAATTATGAGCTTGGCTATAATAATAGTGTAGACTCTTAATTTTGTTTAGATTAAATAAATGTTTTTATTGAATACATTTGTTATATTGTGAAGATTTCTAAAATTTCAATTAATTAAGTTATTTTTTTATTGAGTCAGAATAATAAAGTCTATTTCATATTTAAAGTTACATGAGATCTTATGAAACTTGTTACCAATGCAAAAGCCCACTTGAATCTTGGGTTATAATTTTGTTGGGCTATGAATCCAAAGCCCAATTTCCTTTTTTGGTCTAAATCTTTTTTCTATTATTTATTTCATTTTTATTTTTAAATTAATTAAAACAATTAAAAAAATAAAATTAAAAATGGAGTTGGTGCTGTTCAAGCCACCAACTCTGTCCATCAGCTGCCCATTGCTCTACCACTCACCTATTCTTATGAAAGCCAGTCATTCAAACCTCATTCCAATGATCAAACACCCTAATCATCGTATTTATCTGTAAAAATCTTAAGGAGAAAAATAAAAAATTAGACCAACAGTAGGGTCCTAATTTGATTAAAATGCACACTAGATATGCATGAAAGGGGGACTCTTTACGAAAAAAACAGAGAAAAGTCATAGCCCTAAGAGACCTCACCGCCGTTTAAATCCAACCAGACACTGCTTCACCGAAGAGCATTCGACTACCTCAAGCTAGATCTTCCCTGCCACTGCTCGCACACCACCATTTTCAGGCCCTCCACCAATGAGAATCATAAAATCCTCTGCCTCCACCAAAGCAACCACTCAACCCAAAGCAACCTTAACAAACAACAACAATAACAACAAACTCCCACACTCCCCTGATCGAAAGCCTCAGCAAAAGCAAATACAAAATATCAAGTCAAAGAAATTGGTGGGAGCAGTAGGCGTTTATGGATGTACTGGGATTTTGAGGATTTTTTTTTTACAGACGTCAGGCAACTGAGATGTGGGGAAGGATCCTTTGTCGGACCTTTAGAAAGACTTTGCAAACAAATCTAGGAATAGGTTTTGTGAGATTTGAAGCTAGAAAGGTATTTAGAGGGTTGCAAACTGTCTGAAAGAGGTGAGCTTTCAACTTTTGGCTATCAGTTGGTACAGCGGAGACGACAGCAGCGATGAGGGGCACGGTGGCTGATTTGTGATGAAAGTTGGAGCTTTGGATGAAAAGAGAAGGGTAAAGAAGGGACAAGTCGACAATCGCAGAAACGGTAGAAGAGAAGCTGAGCGGCGTCGACTTGTGGAGGCTAAAGCTTGGCATGCTAGAGACTGAGCAGATGTGAAAGGTTTATTTATTTATTTTTTGTTTATTCAGTTTGAATCCATATTAGATTTCTCCAGATTTGATTTGCTTTAGGTTTGACATGATTGCATTTACTACTTAGTTAGGGGCTAGTCAGATTTGATTTGCTTTTTGACTTTATCTGCTTGCATGTTAAATTTATTAATTAAATATAAGCTTGTTGAATGTTGTAGTTGTTGTTGTACATGTGTGCATATTCATTTGTCGATTTGCGCACATAATCTTTAGGAAAAGGATTTTTTTTATTTTTATCATGTTTTTAGAGGAAAGGTTACGTCATAAGAGTTGCAACTTTGAAACTCATAAAATTAATTTATAAAATAAAATTCGTAAGATTAAATTGCAACAATAAGAATTTGTTTTGCAAATTAAATAATAATGATAAGGCTTTAATTTAAATAAAAATTGTCCGATGATAGGATTTTTAAAAAATCAAAAGAAGTAATTCTTTGATAATCATTAGAATCAAATAAAAATTCTTAAATATTATCAATGTATTGAAATATTTAAATAATTTTAGTTCAATGCTAAATTTTTTTATATAGTTGATTTTATGAAATAAATTATTATATTTTGGAAAATAAAAAAAATAAAAGCAAGCTAGTAATAAAGTTTAATTTAAGTAAACATTTGTCAAATGATGGAATGTTACAAAAATCACAAGTAGTGATTCCTAACTGATCCCTAGGTGAGAGGATTCTACTAAATTTTACTGTCGTATTGGAGTATTTAGAGCAATTTTTTCAATAATTTAAATTTTTGCTAAAAATGAAAATGAATAAGTTTTTTTGAATCAAAACAAAGAAAAATCAATAATAAAATTTAAATTAAATTTAATGAATGTCCGATGATGAGATGTTATGAAAATCATAAGTAGTGATTCCTAACTGATCTTTAGGTGAGTGAAGTCTATTAAATATTACTAGAATATTAGAGTATTTAATAAGACTTTTCAATAAAGTGAATTTTCATAAAAATAAAAGTAAATAAAGTTTTTTAAAGAAAAATAAAATTTATATGCATCATTCGTATTATCTGTTTGCATCATATGCCTCCACGTTTTATTACAAAAATAATGTGAGCTTTCTGAGGATGAGATTCTATAAAAATCGCAAGTAACGACTCTTAAGAAATATTTAGGTGAGATTATTATTTCAAATATTACTGAAAATATTGGAGCATTTGATTTAATTTTTCAATACAAAAAGGTTTCCATTTACTTTTTAAAGAAAAAATAATCCATTTACTTTTTAAAGAAAAAATAATCTTAAAATATAGAAATAAAAATGATTTTAGAAAAGAACAAAAAATGGATTATGATAAAATAGGAATTAATTTTGAATATTAATTCAAGACTGTTTTATTAAAGCTAAAGGGTAACATAAGATTAAGATGATATCATTTTTAAATGGGCGTTGTGGGGGTGCTAATATTTCCTCACGTGTAATCATACTCTTGAACCCAAGTTTTTGTTTTCATAGACGAAAAATTGTTTTTTTAATAAAACTTAATTGATTTGAAGATTTTTTTTTAAATGGCAAATTTTTTGAGTGGTTAATTACACCTAGTCGAAAAGATTGGTGGCAACTCCCTTGTTTTTTATGTTTTCAAAATCGTCGAGCAATCAAATCTTCAGATGAAATTGTTACGACAAATAGCATGATAAATTAAAAGTGATAATTGAGGTTTGATAGTAACTCATGGTATAAAATAAATCAGAGTGAAACGAATATGATTATATTTTGTGGAAATTGAGACATAATTCCATGGTGTGCTAATACTTAGTACATAATAATTTGCATAGATTTGAGATGCTAAGAATTGATTACGAAATGATAGAATTTAGTAACTGATGATGGTATTGGGTAAATCCATTGATTGAACAAGGGTAAATCCATTGATTGAATAATTTAATAATCGCTTGATGTTTTCAACAATGTGGATTTACTTTGAATATTTAATGAAGTGATATTTAAATATTCATAGAATACTCAGGGAACTCAGAGTGATGGTGGGGGTCTTAGTAGTGATGTAAAGATGTAAAAGTGACCTATATGATCTAAAAATTTTGTATAATTATATGATGTGGATGACATGCTCAGTTTGGTACTTCTCTTGATATTGTGCAAAAGACTAAGAGTTTTCTTGCTTCAAAATTTGACATGAAAGATATGAGTGAAGCATATGTTATTTTAGGTGTTAAAATCATAAGTATGAGTGATAGTATTATGCTATCACAAGAACATTTTGTGGAAAAACTTCTTAAGGAGTTTGGACATTTTGATGATAAACTTGTAAGTACCCCTTATGATTCTAGCACTCAATTAAAAGAAAATCAAGGAGATCCTGAGGCTCAATTTGAGTATGCACAAGTCATTAGGAGTTTGATGCACTTAATGAATTTTACACGTTCTGGCATAGCCTATGCTATGTGCAGGTTGAGTAGATATACTCATAATCTCAATCATGATCATTATAGTGTATTAGTTAGACTCATGACATATTCGAGAGGTACCATGAACTATTGTATTTTATATAGTGGATTTTTCACTGAATTGAAGGATACAGTGATGTTAATTGGATTTTATATTCAGACGAAACAAAGTTCACTAATGGTTATGTTTTTACCCTCAGTGGGGATGTTTTTGCATGGAAATCAGCCAAACAGACTTGTAACTAAGTCTACCATGGAATCAGAATTTGTAGCTTGGGAATTGGCTAGTAAAGAGGTTGAATGATTAGAAACCTCTTAGCTAATATTGGGTTGGGTTTAAAACCAACATCTTTTATGTCTATGCATTGTAATTTCCAACAACAATAGCCATTGCAAAGAGCAAAACTTTTAATAGTAAACATAGACACATTCGTTTGAGATATGATGTGATTATGCAATTGTTGAATGGTGAAATTATATCAATTGATTATGTGAAGTCAAAAGTGAATTTGGCTAATTCTTTGACTAAACTTTTAGGGAAAAAGTTAATCTTTAAAACATCGAGAGGAATGGAACTTAAGCCAATCGAGATTAATGGTGATGGTAATACAACTTTTGTGATTAGAGATCCCATGAATAAGGTTCAATGGGTAATTATAACAAGTCACTGTTACTCCTGCTAGCACTAGTAAATTTGTCCATTCCTATAATGTGTGTAAATGCTAGATTGCATGAATTTAAGAGGATGAGCTAAAGCTCTTAATGTTTTTCATTTTCCTTATGAGTGGTGTATATTATTGCAGTATACATTTGATGAAAACACCTATGTGAGTGTGGAGTATGGCTGCTCCTATGAAATTGTGGCATAATTTTTAGAGCACTCATGAAACTGCCTAGCACGTGCATGGCCTATTAGCTCAAAACGACATTCAACAACAAAGAATTGTGAAAGTATAGTGTGATTAATAAGACTTTTATTTTACAATAATGAATTGTTAGTTCAAGAAGCTAAAACTTCATCAATTACTCAGTAAAATAAGTTTTATTTTTCTATGTCAGGTTCCAGTCCAAAAAACACCATATACAAAGTATTAAACTTATAATTAACCCAGCAAAATATTTTCATTTCTTTCAAAAGTCTTTTTGAAATGTGTAGGGGATTGTTAGATAATTTGGTATTTCTAAAAAGACTTTTACCAGTTTTCGCCTTTCATTATTTAATTATTTTTTATTTAATCATTACCTAAAAACTACTGTTTTAGCTTATCTAAAATTTTAGAAGATTTGCTTTTGATTTTTCAACGATTGCTACTCCAAATTTTACTAGATTTTTTGAACGTTACTTCTCCAAATTTGACCTGATTCAATCCATGTCAAATCTCCTGATTTTATTTTATTCTGATTTTTCAAAGATTTACCAGATATTATGCAATCTGAACGTTGCCCAATGTTCACTTTTTTCCTTATTAATATAGGGCTATAGAGCTCACTCCTTACTTATTCCAAACAGCTTTCTTTGCTTCTTTATTTGTTTTATTCTATTTGCTAAGTTGAAAACCTTATTCTTTCTTGTTGTTCTTATTCCCTAAGCAATCCCAGAAGAGGCTGTTGAATCCTGGGGATTGAACCTGCTGGTGAAATAATCCTTAAAGATAGTCGATTACAGCAAGCTCAAGTTGTTTTAACTTTCTGTTTTCTTGTTCTAGCTACAAGTGCTAGGCTATTGGCTCCTCCCACCAAATTAAGATTCTTAATTATATGAAGCAAAAGAAAAGGGGTGCCAAAGTATTGATTGATGAGAATAGTCTTACTTTAATTGATGAGAATAGTCTTACTTTAATAGAGTTTAATAACAAGTGATACTACATTGTATCAAAGCATTACTAATTTTCCAAGCATAATTAACAAGTAAATGCATAAGCTTATATGAAACTCTTCTTTAAATTTCTTTAGATTTTACCTAAAAAACAATCTAATTGATAAGTTAATATTACTCAAGTAAAGTGGTATTATCCATGTTATTGAATTTTTTTTTTGTAATTTTATAATATATTCGAATTCAATTCCTACATCTATTGACAATAGATTTTAAATTGGAGGTTTAATTTCGAAGAAGTTCTTTGACTTCACCAAAAGCATGTCAATAGGGCAACCCTATAACCCCACAAGATAAGAGGTGTGCTAAACCCTATAACAAAAATTCAAGACATTAAACTTGTACTTAAAATTGCTAAATCAAAACAAAAATGCTTAAATGCAAATTTAATGTTGAAACAAAATCAAACGAGTCTTTTAACACATTAACAATGTGTTAACCTTGTCGAAAAATTATTTTCTGTTCAACTATCAAACACTATCGAGGATATAGATCAGTGATTGAAGCCTCATTTATGGACAATGGGAGTGTTTCATTCTTGGATTGGTTGGACTGATCTGTCACGTGAGAATTGTAATAGGATGAGGATGACATGTCAGATTCAATGCTGCTATGCATGAAAAATGCTGGTTGTGAGGGCACCGGCAGGGTGATTGAGAAGCTGTTGAGCATCAAAATAATTGTAGCCATGGTTGGTCTGTCAGCTGCGTTTTCTTGAACGCATAGTAATCCAATGTGGATGCATCTCATCATTTCATTTCTCGAACCATCTCTCAAAGTTGGATCTATGAGATTTAATGCTGTCCCTTCCCTCCAGTTTTTCCATGCCTGCACCAAGAAATTATCAATGTGCATGGAGTATTGCCCCAGCATAGTATACTATGGTGCAAATTTCATAATCAAAATGAAATAAATATGACTTTACATGGTATACTTACACAGCTTAGTAGGTCCTCCACGCTTTCCCCATTTCGAAAGCAATTATTCCTTTGACCACTTACAATTTCCAGAATTAACACACCGAAACTAAAAACATCTGATTTGACAGAGAATTGTCCGTGCATAGCATACTCTGGTGCCATATATCCACTGCACATGAACATTTTTAATGACATTCTCAATTTCAGCGAACAGGGTTTTCTTGAACATGGAATGTAACTAAATGTTTCTTTGGAGTTTCACGCTATTTCTATAACATTTATGGTACTGGAATTTGTACATGCTACAAACAATTGAAAGCTCAATCAAGAATTTGATACTTACTAGGTCCCAACAATTCTGCTGGTATTGCCTTGTGTTTCATCTCGTATAAACAACCTTGCCATCCCAAAATCTGCAATTTTAGGAATCATCTCTGCATCTAACAAAATGTTGCTTGCTTTAAGATCTCGATGGATTATCCTAAGTCGAGAATCTTCATGAAGGTAAAGAAGTCCACGAGTAATGCCTCCTATGATTTTGTAGCGTCTTTCCCAATCCAATTGTGTACGCTTGACTCGATCTATATGTATTACATGTTCATAGAAGGTTCAGATTGACTATAATATAGAATAATAGAAATTATAAGAATACATCTGAAATTGAAACTGGAACTGTACCAAATACGAAATGATCAAGGCTTGTGTTTGGCACAAACTCATAAATGAGAAGCTTTTCATGTCCTTCCAAGCAAAAACCAAGAAGCCTAACTAAATTGCGGTGTTGAAGCTTGGCTACTAACAAGACCTCATTCTTAAACTCTTGGTCTCCTTGTCCAGAATCCCTGGAAAGTCTTTTCACAGCAACCTCTTGTCCATTTGGGAGCAGACCCTGAAAATAGTATTAGTTACCATAAGTGATTTTAAATTGATTTCAAAATTTAGGTTAAACTTTCATAGTTCAGATAAATGAATATTGATCTTCTCCAATTAGCTGAGCTCCTTACCTTGTAAACAGCTCCAAATCCACCTTGACCAAGCTTATTTGCATCAGAAAAGTTATTGGTCGCAACCCGAACAGTGGCAAAGTCGAATTGCAAGGACTCATCCTGAATAACCTCATCAACAGCTACAAGAAGCCAAAAGTTTATTCATGAAGATGAAAAAATGGCATGTTGTAAACATTTCAAGTGCTTTTTACTGGGTATTATAAGCTTATTCATCAAACATTTCTTCACCAGCTGGTCTATGACCATAATGGCAGCTAAGGTTTAATTACTATGTATTTTTTTGAATCAAGTCCGTATTAGGGAGTAATATTACTTACTTTCAAGTTGTTGGTGGGTCTTTCTGGCTCTCCGAAAGATGCAGATGGAGGTAATTAGTATCAGAACTCCAAAAACCGAAGCAGCAACAATGATGAAAATACGAATTGTGTTACTATTGCCCTTTCCTGCAAAATTCATAGAAGTGCGGGTCCAATTAGAACTAGAATTCTATATACTTTCACATTGAATAGATAAACTTAGAAGACGATAATCCCCACATGGCCACATAAATAAAGTAATATATATAGATAGATAGATAGAGAGATGAATAATTTCTACAATTAAGAATGTAATTTTTAACATGGGAAATAAGAGCAACAATTGGCATAACTTTTCCAATTTTTTCATTTTAAATAGTGTCACGGTCCGCACATGGATATGATATGTTCGAGGAAAGGAGTCCCTTTGAGTCCGCACCGCACATGGCTCGAATAAAGTTTTCTCATTAATATAGTAGGTAAGAATGTAAGGTGAAGATAAGATATTTTAATATTTAGGCAAAAGAGCGGCCTACTGCCTAGTCGCAACTTGCAACCTTGAATAATGCGTAGACAAGGGGGCGGTGGGCTTAATTAAAAGTCGCTTAGGATTCTATCTTTTCCCCTTTCTTTCACTATTGTTAGGAAGGGAATGAATAGAAGTACAGAACAAGAAGAAAATATCTGTCCCAATTACAGAACAATCGAATTATTCAGGGATTGGGAGTTTTTATTTTCTTAGAACAAACAAACTTTGGTTTCCAATTGATGAGAAGTATGCAACTTAAAATATGTAATACATTTAAAAATATCTAGGTCTCAGTATTCATTGTAAATGAAAGAGAAAGAAATATTTTATCAGCAAGACTAGATAATTTACCTCCTGTAGACAGAGGAGGTGAAGAAATTGGAGGTGGTGGAGGCGAAGGTATAGGAATTGGAGTCTGATAAAATGGGCCAGACTCAAACCTCAAGAAACAGCTTGGTCTAAGAACCCTGCATCCCATCTTATTCAAGCAGCAACTTCCAATCCCTTCCTTTGCCACAGCTAAACAATCACCACATTCTTGCTCGGACAAATCAGGAGTGCACTGTACTAGAGCGTATACTCTTTGAAATAAGCCCACCGGTGAGTTATCTGCTGCATACTTGCGAAGATGACCCTCAGCTGCGGCTCGACTGCTCAGATTATTCAACAGGCTATCCAATGCCTGATTGAACTGATCAGCATTCTTTACGTTTTGTACGTTGTATAGACAATATCTAGGAGAGTCAAATTCAAGTTCTCCAAAGATGTCTCGGTTGGCGTAGCGCAACATGCAAAATTCCGACCAGCCAAGCACCTCCTTGCGAAAGGGACATCTCTGCCTGAGTTCAGATATGGTATCATTGAGGCAACTGTTGCATTCATCTTGGTTTCTATCCCCCCTGCAAAGTGCAATTGCATTAACTTCGTTGGCGTTTTTCCCAGCAGACAGATTATAGAACCCGTAGTTGAATTCTGTTAGAGAGGTGAGTTGAGAGAAGATGTTGTTGAGGTTGGCCAGGTAACTGCTGTTTGCGGTGTAGTTACCTGCTGTGTCTATACAACGAGCCTGAAAGTGTGGATCGGCAGCAAGGGTAAGAGTAGCAAGGAATGGAAGAAGAGAATAAGAAAGGAGAAGCAGTCTTGAAGATCCCATTGCCATTGCTTCTCTGCCCTTCAAAAGCATGCGCGTTAAAAAGGGGAAAGCATGAATAAATTACAAAATAAAATTCAAAATTTTAGACTTTGTCGAATCAACCTTCCAATATTTAATAAAGCAATTGGGAAGAAATGCATTTTATATTTGCACGTGGATTCAAATCAGGAGGCCTATATAAATTGATATATTAACTAGGATAATAATTACATACATAGTTAGTAAAGTATTTTTTACTTTACAAATGAAATTAGGATTATGATATATTATTTTATTTATTTTTATTTTTTAATATTTTTATAAGACATGTATCACGATATTAACATCACTTGTAGAGTAAAAAAACTTCACAACGATGTATGTAAAATTATCCTATTAACTAAAGCATTAATTAGTACAAATAAGGAAATATTGTGACAAATATAATATTTTAGTGTTATTAAACTGTACATGTAATTTTTATTCCGTTCAACAAAATAATTTCTAATTTTAATAGTATTTATGGATTTGAAAAGAAAAATGGGTATTGAATCTTCTTTTCTCATGCTATCACTAGTCACCAAATTAATTTTTATAGTAAAAAAACTTCTATTTAAGTTAATTCAATGAAAATTGATTTCGTTTTTGTTAACAGTACTAAAAATGAAAAAAAAAAGGTATAAAGAGTTATTCGGCTGTTACTTTGTCATGTTGATGTACGGTGTACCCATTGATTTACGCATGACTATAATTAATTCATATATTAGTAGGGACAAAGGGCTGATGAAGATGGCAGTGGTTGACGACAAGCCGCCATGGACCAACTTGGCTTTCTTTGTGCTCCAAAGTCCAAACGCGGTATTTTGCTTTTGGGGGACTGCGTCATCTTTAGGCATTACTTTGACCATTTCTTTAATGCAATCACAAGAACTTCATCATTTTTACAGGTTAAGACTAATTTTATTTGGACTGAGATTACAGCATCTTTAGACATCTGTTTGACCATTTTTCATCTAGATTAAATTCACCTTTGTTAAGAATATCAGTTGGATATATTTGTAAAAGTTAGTTATTAGTTTGTTCAGAATATACTAGTAGTTAGTTGACAATTACTCTGATTTTTCTTATATAAGACAAGCCTCTGTGATCAGTATTTATTCAATAATATTGAGAAAGATTAAGTCTTCTTCTTCTCAATGGTTCTAACATGATATCAAATGATATTTTTTTGATTCACTTTTTTTCTTGATCCTTTCTTGCCATGGCTCGTGGAAGCAATTCCACTAACAACACTAGTCGTGTGGTCAATGGAAATTCCCTTGTTCTTGAAGATTCCAGCAGCCCTTTCTACCTCCACAATGGTGATCAACCAAGGCTCATATTGGTTTCTCATCAACTTCTTGGTCCAAATTACAATACTTGGAGCAAAGCTATGTTAATGGCCTCAACAGCAAAGAACAAAACTAGTTTTGTTGATGGCTCTATCAGTAAACCAAATAACGAAGATCTTCTTTATGGTGCTTGGATTCGATGCAACAGTATGGTAATTTCTTGGATTCTCAATTTTGTAACATGTGAGATTGCTGATAGTTTACTTTACTATTCTTTTGCATTTGAGATCTGGACTGATCTTCGAGATCGTTTTCATCAAAGTAATGCTCCAAGAATTTTCCAAATCAAGAAAAATCTTCTTACTCTAAACCAAGGATCCTTAGATGTTAGCACTTACTAAACCAGAATGAAAGTTCTTTGGGATGAATTAAAAGAATACCAGCTAGTACCAGTTTGTTCTTGTGGTGGCATGCGTCCCTGGGTTGATTATCAACAGCAAGAGTTTGCGATGCAGTTTCTTTTGGGACTCAATGATAGTTTTTCACAGATTCAAGCACAAATACTAATGATAGACCCTCTGCCTACCATCACCAAAGTCTTTTCTTTGGTCATTCAAGAAGAATGCCAAAGAGTTATCACAAAATCTGTCTATCCAATTTCAGATTCTCTCCTACAATCTGATATGACAATGACTGCTGCCTCAATTGGAAACCATGCTTCAAAAGGCAAGAAAGATTGACCATTATGCACTCATTGCAATGTATTTGGCCACACTAAAGAAAAATGTTACAAACTGGTTGGATATCCTCCTGGGTACAGAATTAAAGGCAAAGGTTCTATTCCAAAGGTTCATGTGAATTAGATTAGTTCAATGCCAGTTGGGTCCTCTGATATGTCTTCCTCCACCTTGAGCAACAGCCAGTGCAAGCAACTAATTGCCTTCCTTAACTCTTAGCTACAACGTGAATCTCCATCCATTCCAGAATAAGAGCAAATTGAGCCTATTGTTTCTTGCTTCAATGGTATATTTTCCATACAAACATCTTCTTTTTCAATTTTATCACTTACTTGGATCTTAGATACAGGAGCCACTCATCACATTTGTTGTTCTACACTTTTTTTCTTCATTCAGTACCATACCTCATTCATATGTCACACTTCCAAATGGTTTTTCTATTGCCATCACTCAAACGGGTCTGTAAAGCTTTTGGATGATTTAGTCCTTGATAATGTCCTTTATGTTCCAGATTTCAAATTTAATCTCATTTCCATTAGTGCCTTAGTTCAAAAGTATAACTACATTGTTAATTTTTCATCTCATTCTTGTCCTATTTAAGACCCTACACAGGCCAAGATGATTGGGATGGGTAGACGTGTTGGAAACTTATATGTCTTGAACTCTTCTAAGCAATTTCCTACTTCAAGTACAAGCATTGACTTGCTCAACATCTTTTACACCAAAGGAACTTTGGCATTACAGACTAGGCCACCCATCATCTGTTAAAGTTCAAACATTACAAGAAGACTTAAACATTTCATCTAACAATAAACAGCTCCACTGTCCTGTTTGCCCCCTTGCAAAACAGAAAAGGCTCCCTTTTACTTGCTCCAATTCATTTTCTCAAGACCCTTTCCAATTAGTCCACATAGATATCTGGGGACCTTTTCATCCCATATAGCTGAAGGTTTTAAATTTTTTCTTACAATTGTAGATGACTGTACTCGTTTTACATGGGTGTATATGTTGAAGTCTAAGTCAGATGTACTTGAAGTGTTTCCTGAATTCTATACCTTAATAAACAATCAGTTTGGTATTACTCTTAAATCTGTCAGAAGTGATAATGCACTTGAGTTACTTTTTTCTGATTTTTTTAAAGCTAAAGGAATACTCTCCTATCATTCATGCATAGACACACCACAACAAAATTCTGTAATGGAACGTAAACACCAACATATACTCAATGTAGCTCGTTCCTTATTCTTTCAATCTAATATTCCTTGAGCATACTGGAGTGATTGCATTTACTTTAGTTTACCTCATTAACAGGACTCCATCATCAATATTGCATAACAAATCTCCATTTGAGCTTTTATGGCATAAAAAACCAACATACTCTCATCTTAGAATATTTGGTTGCTTGTGTTATGGTGCCACCTTAACTAGAAATAGATCTAAATTTTCTCCTAGGGCTACTGCGTCTGTTTTCCTTGGTTATCCACTGGATATAAAGCCTATAAACTCCTAGATTTAAATACCAATACTGTGTTTATATCTCGAGATGTCACTTTCCATGAAGACATATTTCCATTCAAGTCTATCCCATATTCTCAGTCCCAAAACATTGAAAGTTTCTTTTCTGATCTTGTTCTACCATCTCAGACACATATATCTACTACCTGACAGAATCATAGCACTGAGTCTCATTCATCTTGTTCTAGAAATCCTCCTTCATATCTCAAGGACTATCATTGCTTTTCTGTTACATCTCATGTATCCCCTACCCAATATCCTTTATCTTCAGTTCTTGGTTATGCTAAATTGTCTCCATTCCATAAAGCATTTGTATATTTTGTATCCTCTCACATTAAGCCTAGAACCTACACTCAAGCTGCTCAGTTCCCCGAATGGAGAGATGCCATGTATGCAAAATTGAAAGCTTTGGAAGACAATGGTACTTGGACTATTACCTCTTTACCAGTTGGTAAAAAGGTTGTTGGCTGTCGATGGGTTTATAAACTTAAATTTTGAGTTGACAGTACCTTAGAAAGACACAAAGCTCACCTTGTCGCTAAGGGTTTCATACAGCAAGAGGGTGTTGACTTTGTTGATACTTATGCTCCTATCGCCAAGATAACTACTTTCAAAGTTCTTATTGCTTTGGCATCAATTCATGGCTCGTCATTATCTCAACTGGATGTTAATAATGCCTTTTTACATGGCGACTTAAATGAAGATGTATATATGAGTTTGCCACCAAGGTATACTCGATAGGGGGAGCTTTTACTAACTGCAACTGTGTGTAAACTCAACAAATCATTGTATAGTCTGAAACAAGCATCTCGCTAGTGGTTTGCTAAATTTTCTAATGCACTTCTTCAATGTGGTTTCAAACAGTCTACTGCTGATAGTTCATTGTTCACCAAATTTCATGACAACTCTTTCCTTGCTCTGCTGGTTTATGTGGACGACATCATCATTGCTTACAACAGTCCAACTGAAGTCACTTCATTGAAGGCTTATCTTAAAGGTTGCTTCAAGCTCAAAGACCTTGGTGATCTCAAGTATTTTTTAGGTCTTGAAGTAGCTCGATCTTCCAAAGGAATTTCTATTTCTCAAAGACATTATGCTCTAAAGCTATTGGAAGATGCTGGATATCTTGGTTGCAAGCCTCGGGCTACTCCTATGGATCTAGTGTGAAACTTTCACAAGATCAAGGTGAATTGTTAACTGATCCAACACTATACAGAAGGCTCATTGGGCGACTACTATATCTTACCATCTGTCAGCCTGATCTTTCTTTTTCAGTCAATCATTGTGATAATCCCAAATTTTCTACATGGGATAAGCGAATTAAGGAGTTATTGGAAATTAAATTTCATAATTTAGAAAATTTTGTTACAGCATGAGAGCTATGAAGTAAATTAATTAGGGATGAAGAATTATGATTGGGAGAAATTAAATAAAGTGATCTTGAGGAATTGCGATTAGGAGAATTTAATACGATAATAAATATTGAGATATACATACAAACAAGATAGTTAAGGCACGATAAATACATATAATTATCATAAGATAATAAATACTAAGATATTAATATGCATATATAAGATAATATATGTATATAGAGATATAAAGTAATAAAAAGAGATAAAGTGTATATACATATATATATATATATATTAACTAGACAAAGAAATATATATATATATAAATATATATAAACCAAACACATGAATTATGAATTTATATTTATATAAATGTATATAAAGTGAGAAAAGTGAAAGAAATATATATGTGTATAAATGATAGAGGATATAATACACATATATGTATATATATATTACATAATTAACAATATAGTATATCTATAAAAAAATTATATAAAAGAATACACATAAAAGAGTTTGGTAGGAAATTTCCCACCAAACAACCTGCCATGCTGTCCCATTTAACCAAAAGAAGCAAAGGAAAATAAAATAAGAAGGAACCGACTGGCTTCTTTAAGAAGCCAATCGGCCTCCATCATTTTCCACTAACGTGGGATCTCAAAGGGATTTGGAGTGCCATTTGCGGCACAAATAGAAACAGTAGAAAGGGATCCACGTTCAGGCATCAAAGACCGCGTGAGAAGCTTTGTACTTGGCTGGTGATTGATGCTTGATGCAGAATAAAAGAAACAAATGCAGCAGAAAAGAGTTAGGATAGATTGAGAGTTTGAACAAGTACAGTAGCAGGAAGGAAAATGATGAAAGAAAAAAAAAGAGTGCCGAGAGTGAGGCTGTCGAGAGTGAATGGCTATTGAAAAAAAAGAAGGTTGTGTTTGAGGATGAGATGCCGTTAATATAGAGCTGGTTAGGGGCTACTGCTAATGGTGTTTCAGATGCTGATTTGAGACGGAAAGTTGCTGTTTCAGGTATTGGTTTTGGCACAAGGAAAGGAGCTAAAGTGGGTGGTTTTATGGGTGCTGAAACAAAGGAGTTTTGGGCAAAGAAAAGGTAACTTTTCCTGACATCCAAGGACTGATCTGGAGTGTAGTTTTGGTGCTGGAGTTTTGGGCAGAGAATAATGGCCATTCGGTGGCCTTTTTG
The DNA here is from genome assembly GCA_031772115.1 of Heritiera littoralis. Classification (NCBI taxonomy): domain Eukaryota; kingdom Viridiplantae; phylum Streptophyta; class Magnoliopsida; order Malvales; family Malvaceae; genus Heritiera; species Heritiera littoralis. The sequence goes on along the minus strand of JAPDPK010000026.1, from coordinate 148,560 downwards.
AGGGCCGGAAAGGGTGATATTCAGGTTTAACTTGGGTAGTTTTGTGCTGCGTAACAGTGGCTGCAAATAGGGGATTCAAGGCTCGGTTCAGACCAGGGAACAGCTGTATGAACTGGGCAAAAACGTGGAAGGCTGAGCGGATTTGGTGAACCAGAAGGAGGCCAAAAAGAAATAAAATAAATGGGAGTTGGAACTGGTGTTCGATGGCTGTTGGGGAAAGGATTTAAGGCTGAATTGTGGCAATTTTAAAGAGGCTGTATAATGGCTATTTAAGGAAGTTTTGGGCTGTTGTGATGAGGGAGAAGCAATGCGGAGAAAAGGCTCAAAAATGGGCTGATCAATAGGTGTTTTACGGCCAGATTAGGGGCTAAAATTAAAGAGGATTATGGTGTTGTTGAGTAGCATTGTACAAGGCAGCTTGAGTGTGTATGGTGGCTATGCTCGATGCTAATCAAAGAATCAAACAAGGGTAATGACTTTACTTTATTTTACATTAAAGGATGTGGATATATATGATGGAAACCGAAACAAACACGCAGCGGAATTTAAATCATTCGACCTCCACCAGGATCGATTCGGAGAGTTGCCTGATTAGGGTTTCGAGATTTTACCTAACGTTTTCTCTGATTTTTTGTCGTTGGTCGAGTCACAAGCAACAACTTTTCATTCCTGCCTCAATGGTATCCACACGAACGGATCTCACAACTCTTGAACGTCTCACGATTAGAAGCCTTAAAGAGCATTTTTTTTTATAACCGAATTGCTAGCTTCGATTAAAAGAATATTTTGTTTTGTTTGAAAAAAGCTCTAAAACCACAGAGAATAGGTTTCTCTTTTCTGTTTAATTGTTCGGCTATGTTTTAGAAAACACAAAACATCCTTTTATAGACAGTAAATTTTACCCTAAAATTTACTGTCAAACAGAACTCTAATCCTACTTAGAATAGGATTAGTTATATCCTTAATCCAATTCAGAATAGGATTAATTAAGCTCCTCATTGATCCGTTCTAAGTGTGCGACCCAATAGGTTCTCAAAACAATGGCAATGACAAAATTGTCACAGGCAATGAGCGGTATCTAGCAACACATCATTGCTACCCATGTAACGAGAATGTCAATGACTCGACATAACCTTACTCGTGATAGATGTTACCGTGTAGTCTAATCCCTTTATCCTTTGATGTCTTGATTAGACACAAGTCATGGAATGTGTCACACTTGTATAGTCTAATCAGCGTTTCTTGATTCCTGAGTAGACTAATTAAACAAATAAAATCAATATCTCATATTGACTTATTCGAGCACGGCCATGCATTTCTTAATCTCACTCTATCAAAGGGCCCAAGACATCACTCTTGTTATATAAGAAGGATAAATCCTATCTTGATCACTCAACATCCCTCTACATAGATCAAGGCATACCCAATTACTACCTTTATAGTCCATCCTGTTACGAATGACATCTAGCAGCATTAAAGTATGCAATTCTCTATGTTGGGATCTCTGATGATCTCAAGTCAATCACATACACCATCATCACTATGAGAATTGCTTATGACACTCATATAACAATCCATGTAGCGTTCTCATGGAGGGTCGATCTAGTACATAGTTCTCTAACATGTACCTATGTGATGACTTGATATCCTATATCCATGACAATGGTCATCAGTCAACCACATACTAGTCTTATCGTATCATTGTTATCCTTGTTCACAATAATATTTGACTAGGGATATTTTAAGAATAGTGTGTTATTACTATTCTAAGGACATTATCATCTAAGATTACATTACGCTGTTATAAGACAAATATAATAATGAACTATAATAAATAAAATGTCATGATACAAAAAAAAATGCCAAAGTCAATCATCTAATGAATGGTTCTAAGGGCATAATTCAACAATCTCCCACTTGCACTAAGACCATTCACTCATGTATCTAATACCTAGTGACCTAGTGTGACGATCATGTCTCTGCTGTGTCAAAGGCTTCGTCAGGGGGTCGACGATGTTATCGTCAGTTGGTACTTTGCATATCCTCACATCTCCTCTCTCGATGATATCTCGAATGAGATGGAAGCGCCGTAGTAGATGTTTGGATCGTTGGTGAGATCTAGGTTCCTTAGCTTGTGCGATGGCTCCATTGTTGTCACAATAGAGCTCAATCGAATCTATAATGCTAGGAACAACTTCAAGCTCAGTAATGAACTTCCTAATCCAAACAGCCTCCTTAGCAGCTTCAGAGGCAGCTATATACTCAGCCTCTGTTGTAGAATTAGCCACTGTCGCCTGCTTTGAACTCTTCCAGCTCACAGCACCACCATTAAGGCAAAACATATAACCAGACTGCAATCTATAGTCATCTTTATCAGTTTGGAAGCTAGCATCAGTGTAACCTGTTACAATGAGCTCTTCCTCACCTCCATATATTAAGAATGTATCCTTAGTCTTTGTCAAGTACTTAAGAATATTCTTGACAGTGATCCAGTGACGTTCACCAGGATCAATTTGATATCTACTCGTCATGCTCAAGGCATACGAGACATTGGGACGTGTGCATAACATGGCATACATAATGGATCCAATAGCAGATGCATATGGAACTTTACTCATACGTTCTCTCTCTTCTTGTGTTGTAGGACACTGTTCTTTTGAGAGAGTAATGCCATGTGTCATAGGCAAGAATCCTTTCTTGGAATCCTGCGTGCTAAACCTCTTTAGCACTTTATCTATGTATGCACTTTGACTTAGGCCAATTAATTTCCTTGATCTATCTCTATAGATCTTTATACCCAATACATAGGTAGCTTCGCCCAAGTCCTTCATTAAAAAGCAATTCCCTAACCAAGTCTTTACAGACTGAAGGGTAGGGATGTCATTCCCAATGAGTAGTATGTCATCTACATACAACACCAGGAAGACAATAGTGCTCCCACTGACCTTCTTGTAGACACAAGGTTCATCTTCGTTCTTGATGAAACCAAACTCTTTGATTGCATCATCAAAACGAAGATTCCAACTTCGAGAAGCTTGCTTTAGTCCATAAATAGAACATTGCAGCTTACAAACCTTTCCAGCATTTTTTAGATCAATAAAACCCTCAAGTTGTGTCATGTACACATCCTCGAGTAGCTTTCCATTAAGAAAAACAGTCTTGACGTCCATTTGCTAGATTTCATAATCATGGTATGTAGCTATCGCAAGCAAGATCCTAATGGATTTGATCATCGCGACTGGTGAAAAAGTTTCATCATAGTCAATATCATGAATTTGTTTAAAACCTTTAGCAACCAATCGCCCTTTATAGGTATGAACATTTCCTTCCATGTCGATTTTCTTCTTAGAAACCCATTTACACCCTATAGGTTTTACCCTTTCGGGTAAGTCAACCAAGGTCCAAACTTGGTTGGCATACATGGATTCCATCTCAAATCTCATGGCTTCAAGCCATTTCTCAGAGTCTGGCCCTGTAATAGCCTCTTGATAGGTAGTAGGCTCATCTTGGTTCATGAGCAATACATCACCGTTCTGAGTCATTAGAAATCCATATCTCTGTGGCTTACGATGTGTTCTAATTGATCTACGCAAGGCTTGTGTCTCTTGAGCAGGCGGTTGCTCCACAACAGCTTGTGGTTCTGGATCCACAACAACTTGTGGTGCTTGCTCAGGCTCCATCTCAACATCGGGTGCGCTATCTTGTAGCTCTTGAATTTCTTCAAGTTCTACTTTTCTCCTACTAGTTCTTCTAGAAATGAATTCTCTTTCTAGAAAGACACTTGTTCGAGCTACAAACACTTTGCGCTCAGTGGGGTTGTAAAAATAATATCCTTTAGTTAGTTTAGGATATCCCACAAAATAACACTTATCAGATTTAGGTGCAAGTTTGTTAGAGACTTGACGTCTTACATAAGCCTCACAACCCCAAATCTTCATAAAAGACATACTGGAACGTTTACCAGTCCATATCTCATATGGTATCTTTGGAACCGATTTAGATGGAACACGGTTCAGTGTAAAAGCAGCTGTTTCTAATGCATGTCCCCAAAAGGATTCTGGAAGATCTGTATGACTCATCATTGATCGAACCATATCTAATAAAGTTCGGTTTCTCCTTTCAAATACACCATTCCATTGTGGTGTACCTGGAGGAGTGAGTTGTGAGACAATCCCACACTCTTTAAGATAGTCATAAAATTCTTGGCTTAAGTATTCACCACCTCGATCTGATCGAAGTGCCTTAATGCTCTTGCCAAGTTGGTTTTGTACTTCATTCTTGAATTCTTTGAACTTTTCAAAAGATTCTGACTTGTGTCTCATAAGATACACATAGCCATATCTACTGAAATCATCAGTAAATGTAATAAAGTACATAAACCCACCTCTAGCCTGTGTGTTTAAAGGTGCACATACATCTGTATGTACTAAGCCCAATAAATCCCTTGCCCTTTCACTGTGTCCTTTGAAAGGGGCTTTAGTCATCTTACCCATCAAACAAGATTCACATGTCTCATACGATTCAAAATCAAATGAGTCCAAAATTCCATAGTTTGGAAATGCGATTCTCATTTATGTGTCCCAAACGACAATGCCAGAGATATGTTGGATTTTGATCATTAGATTTAATCCTTTTAGCATTTATGTTATAAATAGGCATATCAAGATTTAGAATGTAAAGACTATTAATTAGTTGTGCACTACCATAAAAGATATCATTTAAATAAATGGAGCAACAGTTGTCCTTTATTATAAATGAAAAACTCTTCTTGTCCAAACAAGAAATAGAAATAATGTTTTTAGTGATAGAAGGCACATAATAACAATCATCTAATTCTAAAACAAGCCCTGTGGGCAATGTCAAAATATAAGTTCCTACAGCTAATGCAGCAACCCTTGCTCCATTTCCCACTCGTAGGTCGACCTCGCCCTTAGTCAACGATCTACTCCTTTTGAGTTCCTGCACATTTACACAAATGTGAGAACCACATCCAGTATCTAATACCCATGATGAAGAAGTAGATAGATTAACTTCTATAACATAAATACCTGAAGTGGTAGTCTTACTTCCTTTCTTCTTCTTTAGCTCTTCCAGGTATTTGTTGCAGTTCCTCTTCCAATGTCCGGTCTCACCGCAATGGAAGCATTTCCCTTCTTTGGCAACCCCACCTTTAGGCTTCAGTGCAGTATCATTGGGCTTGAACTTGCCATTGGTTTTATTACCCTTTTTCTTGCCCTTTGCATTAGCCCTGCCCTTAGCTTTCTTAACTATTAAGACATCTTTGGGCTTGGCCTTTTTCATGTTGGATTCAGCTGTTTTCAACATGCTAAGTGACTGTGGCAGAGTCTTGTCAATTTCATTCATGTTGTAATTAACAACAAATTGACTGTAGCTGTCTGGCAACGATTGCATAATCACATCAGTGGCCAACTCTTGGCCCAAAGGAAATCCCAATCTTTCAAGGTTTTCAATGTACCCAATCATCTTGAGCACATGAGTACCAACGGGAGTTCCCTGTACCATCCTACACTGAAACAATGCCTTAGAGACATTGTACCTTTCTTGCCTAGCTTCCTCTTGATAGAGTTGCTTGAGATGCTCGATCATATCGAACGCATCCATTTCCTTATGTTGCTTTTGAAGCTCAGGATTCATGGAGGCAAGCATAAGGCAACTAACATCCAATGCATCATCTTGATGCTTCTTATAAGCATCTCTTTCTGCCCTTGGAACATTAGAGGGTGGTTCCTCAGGTAAGGGAATCTCAAGGACATACAACTTCTTTTCTTGCTTGAGGACTATCCTCAGGTTCCTGTACCAATCCAGGAAGTTTGTCCCATTTAACTTGTCCTTCTCAAGGACAGATCGCAGTGAAAGTGTGTTATTTGTGTTTGATGCCATGGTAATCTACAACAAAAATATGGAAAATATAAGTATCATGAATGCATTCATTTAATTAAATATTTATTAAATGATGCTCCCACTATTTTTATCGAATCAACAACCCTCACTATTAATTCGAAAAAATTATCACATAATTTCTCTAGTGGGCCAAGATCCATATTTCACCTTATCTAGAGTTAGCTTTGGCTAATCGCCCAAGATTTGGCTATTTAGGTAGGCAACACTTACCAATTACATCTCATGTAACTCTTGGATAGTTGGGTGAACAACACTTGTTCTAATTCATCTCATGAATGGAAGCCCAACTTTATGCCTCTAAATTCCCAATCCTATTGAGGAAATCTAGTTAAGTCAACCCAATTTATAGCCTTTGGATATCACTATTATCCCATCGCGTATTACTAAAATAGATATGATATTTTGCTTTGGCAAACATAACAAAATCGATTCTAGCCTTGACGAGTGCTATTCATTGGTAGGCATCTATTATTGACTTAATTTAATTTGAGGGATTTTCTTAGTTTATTGAATAAGATCTCACCAATTTTACTTTTCTAAAATTATCATATGATTTTCATATCATAAACGTACAAAATAAACCATGCATCTCATGCAATTAAGCAATAAAATAAACGTGACATAGTTATAGCCCAAACTAAATGGATTTCCCAAGCCAATGAGAAAACCCTAAGGGTTAACCTAAGGGTAATAGCATCTTCTCCAAGTGCCTCTTTGGTCATCCTTTGCATGGTTGTCAGCTCCATTAGTGTTGATCACCATCAACTCGTACTTAGCTAAATTCTAACCCTATACTACGTTACAATTACATAGTTTAAGAGAAACCTCGAGTTACATTCGAGGGGAGTAAGATGAGAAAAGAATGTACAACTAGAATTTCAAGAATAAGGCACGCCACGCAGGTCGTGTTTATTAAAATTTACAACCACCAAAATACAATCATATTGGGCTAGGGCTATAACTATGCACCATGCTCAAACAACAACCACCGTGTTATACAAACAAGTGTAATGCAATTTCAACTTTTAGTTTTATTAATGAGGCACATTTGAAAAGAATTATGACCCTGACTACGAGGTTCCCAAGGGCGGAGCCCCCGAGAAAAAAAAAATCAACAGTATTGACATTGCCAACGCCCCTTATTCGGAAGTTTCCTAATCTTATCAAGATGTTCCAGCCAGTATCTCATACTGATTATAATTTTAGTCGCATCAGAACACTTATCTAAAAGTGTTTCAATCTTATCAGGATCTTTATACACTTTCGACATTATTCTGTTTCTTCCATAACGTTTATGCAAAACAGAAACCGCCATTAATAATTCGCATCACAGATTATATCTCACATATAAGTTGAATCGAAATTGATATATATCATATATATAATTTCAACAATTCGATTTCTAGCCTCTAAATATATCATATACATTCTAATCCGTATTAATCTCATTAAAACGATTACATGTAATCATAAACAGAAAGTAACCAGAGATCATGCTCTTATCAAAACAAATCAGGGACTCTGAATCTGGCTCGGATACCAGTGATGGAAACCGAAACAAACACGCAGCGAAATTTAAATCATTCGGCCTCCATCAGGATCGATTCGGAGAGTTGCCTGATTAGGGTTTTGAGATTTTACCTAACGTTTTCTCTGATTTTCTATCGTTGGTCGAGTCACAAGCAACAACTTTTCGTTCCTACTTCTATGGTATCCACACGAACGGATCTCACGACTCTTGAACGTCTCACGATCAGAAGCCTTAAAGAGTGTTTTTTTTTATAACCGAATTGCTAGCTTCGATTAAAAGAATATTTTGTTTTGTTTGAAAGAAGCTCTAAAACCACAGAGAACAGGTTTCTCTTTTCTGTTTAATTGTACGGCTATGTTTTAGAAAACACAAAACATCCTTTTATAGGCAGTAAATTTTACCCTAAAATTTACTGTCAAACAGAACTCTAATCCTACTTAGAATAGGATTAGTTATATCCTTAATCCAATTCAGAATAGGATTAGTTATATCCTTAATCCAATTCAGAATAGGATTAATTAAGCTCCTCATTGATCCGTTCTAAGTGTGCGACCCAATAGGTTCTCAAAACAATGGCAATGATAAAATTGTCACAGGCAATGAGCGGTATCTAGCAACACATCATTGCTACCCATGTAACGAGAATGTCAATGACTCGACATAACCTTACTCGTGATAGATGTTACCGTGTAGTCTAATCCCTTTATCCTTTGATGTCTTGATTAGACACAAGTCATGGAATGTGTCACACTTGTATAGTCTAATCAGCGTTTCTTGATTCCTGAGTAGACTAATTAAATAAATAAAATCAATATCTCATATTGACTTATTCGAGCACGGCCATGCATTTCTTAGTCTCACTCTATCAAAGGGCCCAAGACATCACTCTTGTTATATAAGAAGGATAAATCCTATCTTGATCACTCAACATCCCTCTACATAGATCAAGGCATACCCAATTACTACCTTTATAGTCCATCTTGTTACGAATGACATCTAGCAGCATTAAAGTATGCAATTCTCTATGTTGGGATCTCTGATGATCTCAAGTCAAAGGATCACATACACCATCATCACTATGAGAATTGCTTATGACACTCATATAACAATCCATGTAGCATTCTCATGGAGGGTCGATCCAGTACATAGTTCTCTAACATGTACCTATGTGATGACTTGATATCCTATATCCATGACAATAGTCATCAGTCAACCACATACTAGTCTTATCGTATCATTGTTATCCTTGTTCACAATAATATTTGACTAGGGATATTTTAAGAATAGTGTGTTATTACTATTCTAAGGACATTATCATATAAGATTACATTACGCAGTTATAAGACAAATATAATAATGAACTATAATAAATAAAATGTCATGATAAAAAAAATGCCAAAGTCAATCATCTAATGAATTGTTCTAAGGGCATAATCCAACAATATATACGCATATAAGCATATACCTCTATATGCTAAGAAGATATAGTATGGGTGAATTAATGAGATTTATATGTATACCATATACTAAGAGAAGGTGACAAGGATAGGTTAATTTGAATATATTTATATATATATATATATATAGTATTTGCAAATGATAACGCAGCTTGGTAGTGCCTAAGCCTTTGTGGAAATACTGAGTTTGTAATTATGTGTGTGTGCCGTTTTGTATAGGTTAAGCAAAAAACAAAATTGAAGAAAATGCCAAAGTGTAAAACATACGGGTGTGGTGTCCTTAATCGCGATATTGGGCAACATTAGGTAAGGGAATATATGGTAAATGTTTATTAGTCTGCTATGTTTGTGTATGTCTAAATTATTGTTATTTAATACTTATGGATTTAAATGCATTCTTGGTTAAATTTCAAATATATTGAACTGAGTTTAAAGTGCAAATGGTCTTAAGATTTGAATTGTGTTGGATTGGTGAATGAATATATTGTTGGTTGGAGCTTTTTGTAGGTTATTTGGTTGTGGATTATGATGCTGGGTAGTGTCCTACCTATGCCGTCATAATGCCGAAATTTCATTAGAAATTATTATGTGGATTTTGGTGTTAGTTTAAATTCTATAAAGTATTTAAAACCTCTTATACCTTAAGCACTATTACTTGTCATTGAAATAATGTCTTTTTAAAATGTGTTTTGTATGATAAGGTTATCAAAACTAGAGTGTTTAACATGATTCATGCCTCCAATACTCAAGATATGTTGTAAAAGTATTCTTGCACAAATTTTGACGTATGAGATAGGGGACACTTGGAAATGCCTGTGTGGCACTTAACTTGCTTGTGTGGCGTTTACCAAGCCTGTGTGGCGTTTATTAAGCCTGTGTGGCACTCGCCCATGTGGCATTTAATTATGCCTGTGTGGCAATTATTGACCTTGTGTGGCATTGAGGCGCCTATCTATATATACATAATTCAGATTTCCTCATATGTGTTGATGGATATTTATGTATATATATGAATTGTGAAATATCCTGGATGCTTTGTGATCTTCTAGGTCCTGGATGCTTTGTGATCTTCTAGGTCCTGGATGCTTTGTGATCTTCCAGGCGTCTGACAAATAGTCGTGACTTATACCTCAGCTACTAGATGATCACTGGTGCTGGGATGATTCATGATCATGGATAGAGCCCTAGTATGGGACTGTGACCACTGCTAGCTACAGTGGATGCTTTCATAGAAAGCTTATCGGTTATTTCCAAAGATCCCCGTTATATTACCATATCTTATCAATGAATGTCCGTCTCTTGAAAATACTTTAAATGTATATTTCGATTCTATAAATGCATGAGTACAAGCGTTTTTATAGCTTATAGAACAATGACTTGTCAACTTTGCATTATTTTCCATAAAACATATTTAAGCATGAGTTTTGACTCATTTATTCACGCATACACATGCATAAACATAGTAGAACACCTAATATCATTTAGCGTATGTTTTCTTACTGGGCATTAGCTCACCCCCCTCCACCTCACAGATTATTTCAAGTAGACTCGGCATGAGTGTGGTGCAACAAGAGATTATTTTGTTGAGCTGCAAGAAGTTATATTTTGAATCAAGGTATAATCCTTTTGTCCTTTTTTCCTTTTGTTTATATCTCAAACTAAATTCTTTTGTGTACATAGTGTATAGGATTCGGGATGTAAGTATTAGGGAATATCGAGTCTGTAAACATACTGTGCTATATGGTTAAGTTGTAATCTCGATATATATATTGAATAAATGGATATCCAGTATTTCAGATGTTATTTTGGTATTGGAATTTCCACAGGCTGATATGATATACTTAGTATGGGGATGGATAATTGCCCAAATTAGGGGCAGAATTTTTCAATGTCATTTTGGCACGCATTACGAAGAGCCCTTAATGGGACCTTAGACAACTAGTCTTAAACAATTATAAGAGTAGAATTCTACTTGTTAGGTTTTTAGCTACACTGAGCGAGTAACAAACATAGTAAGTAAAGGAAAGAGTTAGCCCGAAAATCCCGACTTCCGAAGGCGTTACAGAATGGTATTAGAGCGTAGTTTGTCTAGTCTCGTGTCAGTGTAGGTAGGTTAGAATTGGACTTACATCCCATGTCATTGTGTATTGTCTGGATATAAATTGTGAATAGAGCATGAAAACATGCGAAGATACTTGTTTTGGTATTGGAAAACCTAAGCTAAGATAAATGAAATTGGTGGACCCCATCTCCACTTTTAAATCCATTTGATCAGTATGGAAAATGAAGTTAACGCTATTGATGCTAAACCTATTTAGCATCTAAGTCACAACACCTGTCAATCACGAGCACTTTTACCATCACAACCTTTTTCCTTCGAATGTTCCTTAGCCTAAGGCTTTCTAACAATTGCAAGCCGTATCCTAGCCATGATCCAAGGCTGTGGCTAACTAAAGGGAAAGTGAAGGATAAGGAGTGAAGAAGAGAAAGCTTATTTAGGTTAAAGTCCAAGGAGGAAGAAGTTGGAATGCCACAACTTAAGAGTTTTAAGCCTTCTACCATATCAGGATCTAAACCCTGCCCGTGTTGTGGTAAATACCATGGGACTAAGCCCTACTACCGGAAGGCAGGCGCTTATTTGGAAAGATGAACTCCTGATTTTTATAATGAGGCCTTACACTAATTAAATTCTTGCTCTATGCATCCGCCCATATCATCTCTAAATGCTAGAAGGATTAAACTTAGAGTCTGAACCTTTAATTATCTCTGGCAGGTTAACACTCCCTTAAAGGAATTATAGATGATAAATTCGGTGTTACGTACTTGTAAAGAAAATGTGGGAAATAAAGACTCTCCTAACTTCCCTTTAATAGAGTTGAAATTTAAGATGACAAACTATAGAAAATGAATCTTCAAAATAATTTTGGAAGACTCGTTGGACATGACAAAAAGATGTAAAAGTTAGTAAAAAAAATGGCATGGTAAGATACTTATATAAAGGTAGAAGTTAAAATTATATTATTATAGGTATGAGTTTATTTCAGATATTATGATTTGCATTTGGAAATTGTTGTAATGTTGTGAAACGCCATTAAAGCATTACTTCGATATTGCTAGAATGTTATTAGAAGCTTAATATAACATCATTGAAATATTGTTGGAACTTGGTACGATATTGATTTGAATGTTATTGGAATTATCATTGGGAAATTGTTTAAATAGTGCGGAATGCTATTGGAAACGGTTGGGAATTGAAAGTTTGAGATGGAGGCCATGTAAGATATTTTTATAAGATTGCATTAGTATGATATTGTAATATATTGGATTAGTTTATGGTATTATGGCATTTTATTGGAAAGTTTTAAGAAGTTGTGAATGAATAATATTGGTGGCAATGAAATGTTATTGAGTATAATGAGGATTGATAATGAAATAATGATGAAACAATCTCGAAGTATGGTCAAAAGGTTGTGTAAATAAGTTTGAATGGTTGTTAAAAATATTTTGATAGTTGTTGTAATGTGTCGGGATATTGTGAAACATCGTTGGGATGATGCAGAATATTGTGGGAGATATTCTTACCATATTGTTAAAATACACTTAGAATACAAATTAAATCTAATTAGATTTTGTTGGAACTTGGTGAATAGTAAATTGAATTATTGATTTAATGTAATTGTGGTAATTGGTGGAAAAGTGAGCCATAAAGCCAAGAATTGCTCGATAGAGAGAGTCACAGTTAGTGGTGCTTTTACTTCAATTATGGAAGGTAAGATTTAAAGATGTATTGGATCTTGTATATCTTGAAAAGTGTATGGACTTTAGAAAACCACATGAATAGAATGTATATGACTTTGAAAGCACAAGGATTTTGGAAATTATGTGACTTTTGAAATAAACTATTGAACTAAACGGATTTTGAGAGTTCAATAATATGAACCTTATGGCTTTGAGTTATGTGAAAAAAAAAAAAAAACAAGGCTCTTCAAACCCTCATGAGTAAAGTCAAAGTGGAATACAACACATTATAGAATAAGAAATTTTAAAATGAAAATCGAGAATTGTTAAGGCACATCGTGTAAAATGACAATTGATGTGGAAACTAGAATTTTATGGGTTATGATTTGGAATGTCTTAACACAACAATGATCTTAGCTTAGTTGATGGGTTCTGATCTGTAAGATGATTATGATTGAAATGTGCAAACTAATGAGATATGTCCAATTTGTGAACTTTTCGAATATTGAGTCTTGAGGTTAATATGAAGTAAGCTTGATCTTTACATAAATGATGATGTAGTGCATAGTACCATTCGATTTGTGAGACTAGGTAGCTAATTGTTGATCGAGCACCACTATATGCTTCAAAGTTATTCAAGGCATTTTGGACTGTCCTGTATACTACGTTGGGACAATTGTTGGTTTCATCTGATCAATGGAATCGACTTTGTTAGTTTATGGCCATTCGTAGTAGACTTGCGGCCTTTATTATCTCTACATATCCAGAGACTATTAGACTAGCTTAACTGGTAAAGCAAGATTTTGAACTCTCCTAGGTTGAATATGAATCCAAGGGAAAGAGTAAAGGGAAGAGGCTTGAGATTGGGAAGTCTAAGCAGAGTGATACTTCTTTCAAAAGACAAAGGTTTACAGAACCTCAACAGTAGATAACTAAACCCACTAATCCTTTTTAACACACCAACCCTACGATCTTGTAACAGATGCGATACATTCCACGGTTTAAACCTTGCTATCGGGCAACACAAGCTTGTTTTAAATGTGGGAACCAAGGATAGTAGTAAGAGATTGCCCAGAATTGAAAGCTTTAAAGAAAGAGACAGAGAGACAAAGCAATAAGTAGAAAAAGACCACTGATAAGAACTGTAATGCAAAGGTGGGAGATAGGAACTTAGTGGCTAACCTTATATTATTAAATATGCATGATTTTTATGTCATTTCGAGCATGGATTGGTTAGCAACAAATCGTGCTAGTGTCGACTACTATAAGAGAGCAACCTTTTCCCTACTAGAAAATATCGTGACGCAGTTTGACAAGGAATGAAGTATAAGTAATATTTCCTTATGAAAGCTATCAAGCACTAGCTGAAAATACGAATAAGGAATGTTTGGAGTCATCTTGAATCTTAACTAGTGGAGGTTTCTCTAACATCTTCCAAAAAAAAAAAGAATTTACTACTAGTGACAGAGATTAAGATCATTATTGATACCCATCTTTCTACTTAGTCGATCTCCAAAACTTCATATAAAATGATATTATTGGAATATGAGAAGTGGAAGAAACGACAACATGAGTTGTTGGACAAGGGACTTATACGAACCCATGTGTCTCTATCAGACATTGCGGTGCTCTTTATTAAAAAGAAAGATGGCAGTTTAAGGTATATATTGATTATAGATAATTGAATAAAGTCATAGTGAAGAGCAAGTACATGAATAAGATCAAGAGAGGAAGTATCCTCACAAATTTTAAAAGTACTTCAATCGAATTTGGAGGACTAAATTCTTTAAGGTGGGAAGAATGTGATAATCCCAAATTTTCTACATGGGATAAGCGAATTAAGGAGTTATTGGAAATTAGATTTCATAATTTAGAAAATTTTGTTACAGCATGAGAGCTATGAAGTAAATTAATTAGGGAAGAAGAATTATGATTGGGAGAAATTAAATAAGGTGATCTTGAGGAATTGGGATTAGGAGAATTTAATACGATAAAAAATATTGAGATATACATACAAACAAGATAGTTAAGGCACGATAAATACATATAATTATCATAAGATAATATATACTAAGATATTAATATGCATATATAAGGTAATATATGTATATAGAGATATAAAGTAATAAAAAGAGATAAAGTCTATATATACATATATATATATATATATTAACTAGACAAAGAAATATATATATATATATATATATAAACCAAACACATGAATTATGAATTTATATTTATATAAATGTATATAAAGTGAGAAAAGTGAAAGAAATATATGTGTATAAATGATAAAGGATATAATACACATATATGTATATATATTACACATAATTAACAATATAGTATATATATAAAAAAAATTATATAAATAAAATACACATAAAAGAGTTTGGTGGGAAATTTCCCACCAAACAACCTGCCATGCTGTCCCATTTAACCAAAATAAGAAACAAAGGAAAATAAAATAAAATAAAATAAAATAAAAAGGAACCGATTGGCTTCTTCAAGAAGCCAATCAGCCTCCATCATTTTCCACTAACGTGGGATATCAAAGGGATTTGGAGTGCCATTTGCGGCACAAATAGAAACAGTAGAAAGGGATCCACGTTCAGGCATCAAAGATGGCGTGAGAAGCTTTGTACTTGGCTGGTGATTGATGCTTGATGCAGAATAAAAGATACAAATGCAGTAGAAAAGAGTTAGGATGGATTGAGAGTTTGAACAAGTACAGTAGCATGAAGGAAAATGATGAAAGAAAAAAAAAAGAGTGCCGAGAGTGAGGCTGTCGAGAGTGAATGGCTATTGAAAAAAAAGAAGGTTGTGTTTGAGGATGAGAAGCCGTTAATATAGAGCTGGTTAGGGGCTACTGCTAATGGTGTTTCAGATGCTGATTTGGGGCGGAAAGTTGCTGTTTCAGTTGTTGGTTTTGGCACAAGGAAAGGAGTTAAAGTGGGTGGTTTTATAGGTGCTGAAACAAAGGAATTTTGGGCAAAGAAAAGGTAACTTTCCGTGACATCCAAGGACTGATCTGGAGTGTAGTTTTGGTGCTGGAGTTTTGGGCAGAGAATAATGGCCATTCGATGGCCTTTTTGAGGGCTGGAAAGGGTGGTATTTAGGTTTAACTTGGGTAGTTCTGTGCTGCATAACAGTGGCTGCAAACAGGGGATTCAAGGCTCAGTTCAGACCAGGGAACAGGGGTATGAACTGGGCAAAAACGTGGAAGGCTGAGCGGATTTGGTGAACCAGAAGGAGGCCAAAAAGAAATAAAATAAATAGGAGTTGGAAGTGGTGTTCGATGGCTGTTGGGGAAAGGATTTAAGGCTGACTTGTGGCAATTTTAAGGAGGCTATATAATGGCTATTTAAGGAAGTTTTGGGCTGCTGTGATGAGGGAGAAGCAATGCGGAGAAAAGGCTCAAAAATGGGCTGATCAGTAGGTGTTTTACGGCCAGATTAGGGGCTGAAATTGAAGAGGATTATGGTGTTGTTGAGTAGTATTGTACAGGGCAGCTTGAGTGTGTATGGTGGCTATGCTCGATGCTAATCAAAGAATCAAACAAGGGTAATGACTTTATTTTACATTAAAGGATGTGGATATATATACGCATATAAGCATCTACCTCTATATGCTAAGAGGATGTCGTATGGGTGAATTAATGAGATTTATATGTATACCATATACTAAGAGAAGGTGACAAGGATAGGTTAATTTGAATATATTTATATATATAGTATTTGCAAATGATAACGCAGTGAGGTAGTGCCTAAGCCTTTGTGGAAATACTAAGTTTGTAATTATGTGTGTGTGCCGTTTGGTATAGGTTAAGAGAAGAACAAAATTGAAGAAAATGCTAAAGTGTAAAACATACGGGTGTGGTGTCCTTAATCGCGATTAGGTAAGGGAATATATGGTAAATATTTGTTAGTCTGCTATGTTTGTGTTTGTCTAAATTATTGTTATTTAATACTTATGGATTTAAATGCATTCTTGGTTAAATTTCAAATATATTGAACTGAGTTTAAAGTGCAAATGGTCTTGAGATTTGAATTGTGTTGAATTGGTGAATGAATATATTGTTGGTTGGAGTTTTTTATAGGTTATTTGTTTGTGGATTATGATGCTGGGTAGTGTCCTACCTATGTCGTCATAATGCCGAAATTTCATTAGAAATTATTAAGTGGATTTTGGTGTTAGTTTAAATTCTATGAAGTACTTAAAACCTCATATACTTTAAGCACTATTACTTGTCATTGAAATAATGTCTTTTTAAAATGTGTTTTGTATGATAAGGTTATCAAAACTAAAGTGTTTAACATAATTCATGCCTCCAATACTCAAGATATGTTGTAAAAGTATTCTTGCGCGAATTTTGACGTATGAGACAGGGGACACTTGGAAATGCCTGTGTGGCACTTAACTTGCTTGTGTAGCGTTTACTAAGCCTGTGTGGCACTTAACTTGCTTGTGTAGCGTTTACTAAGCCTGTGTGGTGTTTATTAAGCCTATGCGGCACTCGCCTGTGTGGCGTTTATTTATGCCTGTGTGGCAATTATTGAGCCTATGTGGCATTGAGGCTCCTATTTATATATACATAATTCAGATTTCCTCCTATGTGTTGATGGATATCTATGTATATATATGAATTGTGAACTATCCTGGATGCTTTGTGATCTTCCAGGCGTACGACAAATAGTCGTGACTTGTACCTCAGCTACTGAATGATCACTAGTGCTGGGATGATTCATGATCATGGATAGAGCCTTAGTATGGGACTGTGACCACTACTAGCTACAATGGATGCTTTCATAGAAAGCTTATCGGTTATTTCCAAAGATCCCAGTTATACTACCATATCTTATCAATGAATGTTTGTCTCTTGACAATACTTTAAATGTGTATTTCGATTTTATAAATGCGTGAGTACAAGCATTTTTATAGCTTATAGAACAATGACTTATCAACTTTGCATTATTTTCCATAAAACATATTTAAGCATGAGTTTTAGCGCATTTATTCACGCATACACATGCATAAACATAGTAGAACACGTAATATCATTTAGCGTATGTTTTCTTACTGGGCATTAGCTCTCCCCCTCCACCTCACAGATTATTTCAAGTAAACTCGGCATGAGCGTGGTGTGACGAGAGATTATTTTGTTGAGCTGCAAGAAGTATTTTGAATCAAGGTATAATCCTTTTGTCCTTTTGTTTATATCCCAGACTAAATTCTTTTGTGTACACAGTGTGTATGATTCGGGATGTAAGTATTAGGGAATATCGAGTCTGTAAACATATTATGCTATGTGTTTAAGTTGTAATCTCTATATATATATTGAATAAATGGATATCCAGTATTTCAGATGTTATTTTGATATTGGAATTTCCACGGGTTGATATGATGTACTAAGTATGGGGATGGATAATAGCCCAAAGTAGGGGCGGAATTTTTCAGTGTCGTTTTGGCACGTATTACGAGGAGACCTTAATGGGACCTTAGACAACTAGTCTTAAACAATTATAAGAGTAGAATTCTACTTGTTAGGTTTTTAGCTACATTGAGCGAGTGACAAACATAGTAAGTAAAGGAAAAAGTTAGCCCGAAAATCCAGGCTTCCAAGGGCATTACAATCATTTAAGTCAATTTCCTTCTAAGCCTCGAGTACTTGTGAAATCCCTCAATTTCATGTAATTCCTCCATAATTGTAAAGTGTTGTAAGCTGAAATAATCAAATAAATATTAAAGTTTGATGTATGAATAATGTACAGAACATAGAAGGAATAATGAGACTGAAAGTCAAGTAGTCAAGAAATAAATTCGGATGTTATGACAATAATTAGAGTATGAAAAGAATTAATATCAGAATTTTTATTGTGATGTCCCCGTCACTACATTTGCCATCTAACTTTTTCCTTATTATCTTATACGACTTGATTTGACTCGTTCATCAATGTCATTCATTCTTCTTTTTAAGCTTAATATTTAGCAGCTCAATCTGAATAATTTATTTTCAATAACACAGACTAATGATATGTATATATATCATTCCATACCACAGGATCTTACACATCATTCCTAACTTAAATCCCCGACATCCTATATACAAAATTATTATCTTGTACTGTACCATAGCTGAATTACAATTTACTCTACACAAGTACATAAGTATACTTTCAATACTAAAGGGAGAAGCGTATCTCGAAGGTACACTTCGCTATCTCAAAAGCGAGCTCCTCTATTTGGAGCAAGGTTCATTTCAGATAATCTGTAGGAAAAATATTCGTAAAAAGGTGAGTTTACGCTCAGTAAGAAATATATGTAAAAGAACGTACTATGCCTCTATATGCAGTTTTCCTGCTTGGCTCTAAAATGTCATGTAAAATCATTATAAAACATGCATCTTGTACTTCTTACGTATATCATTTGCAACCATGCATATTTCTTTCGAATGGTATAGGCAAACATACTTTATATGCTTCTTTAAAATAGCATACGTCATATACTTTCTTCAAAACATCATATGCAGGCATACTTCATATACTTTCTTGAACATATTTCATAAACTTGCTTCAAACAAGCATCATATTCTTTCTTCAAAACATACATCATATACTTTTAAATAACAGAGAGACTATTTGCATATTAATAGAATTATGCACTGAATCATGTGACGTACTCCCATAGGAGCCAGGAATCCTCCCCTAGCCAATATATACATAACAGAGACAATTTGGCCAAACATCGGTGGCTACAGTGAACACTAGTCGGGTGACATCTGTAGCATTGAGGGCTGAACTAGAGCTCCTCAGCCATGAACATATACAGAACTGCATAATCATTAAGTACTTCATAGTCTCAAAACATTTGTCATATAGCTATTTGCTATGACATTATACTTTTCTTGGAATAAGCTTTAAAACTTCTTTTCAAACAGGGCAGTCGACTGGCCTTATAAGGCGGTCAGCTGCTGCCTTATATTTTCATTTATCGAAATTATTTTATTTTCTAAATTCCGATATTTTATTTTCTGAAAACACATGGGGGCAGTCGACTGGTTTTGAAACAGAATGCTTCTTAAGAAATGGCAGTCGACTGGTCATATAGCAGTCGACTGTTTTTGAAACATAATGCTTCTGGAAACATAGTAGTCGGCTGGTCTTATAGGCAATCGGCTGGTTTTGAAACAGAATGCTTTTTAGTAAATAGCAGTCGACTGTCCCATATAGCAGTTGACTGGTTTGAAACAGAATGCATACTGGGAAAATAGCAGTCGATTGGCTTACATAGCAATCGACTGGTTTGTCTCAATTTTCGAGAAATTATGCTTTAGTTGTCTCTAGGTAGTCGGCTGCTCCTAACCTAATTGGTACTAGGAGTAAGACCCAAAATGTAACTTTTCCTGCATTAAAATCAACTGGTACTTCTCTCCAAAACACATAAAAACACATAAAATTCATAAGAACATAGCCACCTTACGTCCGTTACATAAATTCCTTACCTCAATAGCCAAATCCAACAGTTTGGTTGCACCAACACTTGTCCTTTTTCTTTACTTCTTCAAAGCTGCATACATCATCATAATTCAAACCTTTAAACAATCACCATACACATTCCATACCAACTCAGTACAACTCCAAACTATAAATGAAATTAACTAATTCCAATTCTTCTCTTACCTTTACTAGTGACCAATTTTCAGGATTTGAGATCTCTTCCTATAGTTGGATTCAATCCACCAAACTTCGGATATAGCTTACTCTAGTGACTATGGTCGTTTTTTGTTAAGTGAGCTTAACGAATCGATAGCAAGAGATGGTGGTTTGTCAAGGTGATTGGGGATGGAAACTTGGGGAAAATGGAGTAGAACAAGAGTGAGAGGGCTGGAAAGGGGGGCTGCCGTAGGGGTGATGGGAGATGAAGATAATGACTCATGCTCTTGCATTAATTGCATGCTTTATCCCATAATCATCTTAGCCATGCTTTCTTGACCCTTTGACCATTCACTTAATTGGTCTTCTTCCATTTATATGCCACATGTATTTTAATTACCAATTAAAATTCTGATTTTGATTATTTTCTCATGCTCTAAATATTTTCTTGATATTAACATAACTTCTTTAGCAATTAGACTATCAATCTCATTATTCCTTCATATGTTTCATACATCATTGATACATCAAAACTTCATATTTATTTAATTCCTTTCAATTGGAACACTTTACAAACATAAGGAAATTACAAAAAGTTAGGGGATTTCACATTTATGTAGTAAATGAGATGGGGCTGACGAATGGAAGAAAAAAGACCAATTAAAATGGTCAAGAGGTCAAAGAAATGCATGGTTAATGGTTGAGATGAGATGATTAAGGGATGAATATTCATTTAATGCAAGTAATGAAGCTTATGAGTCATCATCCTTTTCATCACCAAGCCGGCAGCCATTGTTCTCCCTCTCGTTCCCCTCCAATTTCCATTAAGTTTCCATCTTAGCTACCTTGACAAACTCCCATGCTCACTCATCTGCTCGTTAAACCTTAGTAACGAAAATTGATCCTTGTCATTAGCTTAAGCTATATCCGAAGTTTGGTGGATTAAATCCAAGTATTTGAGGAGATCTCAAATTCTGAAAATTTGGTTATTAACAAAGGTAAGAGAAGAAGTTGATTCTTTCAATTATGTCCATGGTTTGGAGGCATATGATGATAGTAGAGTATGTTTATGGTGATTTCTTAAAAGTTTAAATTGTGATGATAATTTCAGTTTTGAAGAAGAGAAAAGGCTAAGGTAGATGCAAGCAAGCTTGTGGATTGCTCGCAATTGAGGTAAGGAATTTATGTAACGGACGTAGGGTGGCTATGTCCACATGTTTTGATATATTTTAAATGTCATTTGGAGAGAAGTACCAGCTGTTTTAAGTGCAGGAAAGGTGATTTTTGGGTTTTACTCCTAATACCAATTAGGCTAAGAGCAGCCGACTGCCTAAAGACAAGCAAAGCGTAGTTTTTCGAAAACTGAGACAAACCAGTCGACTGCTATGTAAGCCAGTCGACTGCTATTTTCCAGTATGAATTCTGTTTCAAACCAGTCGACTGTCATATGGACCAGTCGACTGCTTTTACTTAAAAAGCATTCTGTTTCAAAAACAGTTGACTGCCTTGTTTTCAGAAGCATTCTGTTTCAAAAACAGTCAACTACCCTATTTTCAGAAGCATTCTGTTTCAAAAACAGTCGACTGCCCTGTTTTCAGAAGCATTCTGTTTCAAAAACAGTCGACTACTATATGACCAGTCGACTGCCATTTATTGAAAAGCATTCTGTTTCAAAACCAGTTGACTGCTAGTTGGACCAGTCAACTGCCCCATGTGTTTTCAGAAAATAAAAATATCAAAATTTATAAAAGAAAATAATTTCGATAAATGAAAATATGAGGCAGCAGCCGACTGCCCTATGAGGCCACTCGACTGCCCTGTTTGAAAAGAGGTTTCAAAGCCTAGTTCAAGAAAGTATAAATGTCATGGCAACTAGCTATATGACAAATGTTTTAAGACTATGAAGTACTTAATGATTATGCACTTCTGTATATGTTCATGGCTAAGGAGCTCTAGTCCGGCCCTCAGTGCTACAGATGTCACTTGACTAGTGTTCACTGTAGCCACCGACGTTTGGCCAAATTGTCTCTGTTATATATATTGGCTAGGGGAGGATTCCTGGCTCCTACGGGAGTACGCCACATGATTCAGTGCATAATTCTTTTAATATGCAAATAGTCTCTCTGTTATTTAAAAGTTATATGATGTATGTTTTGATGAAAGAATATGATGCATGTTTTGAAGCAAGTTTATGAAGCATGATTTGAAAGAAAGTATATGAAATATGCCTGCATATGATGTTTTGAAAGAAGTATATGATAGATGTTTTGATGAAAGTATATGAAGATGCTTTATAATGATTTTACATGACATTATAGAGCCAAGCAGGAAAACTGCATATAGAAGCATAGTACGCTCTTTTACATATATTTCTTATTGAGCGTAAACTCACCCTTTTACGAATATTTTTCATACAGACTACTTGAAGTGATCCCTTGCTCTAGATAGAAGAGCCTATTGGATCTGTATTCCTTCGAGGCACACTTCCTAGACTTCTTGAAGGTATACTTATGTAATTATGTAAATCAGACAGTACTACAGTACATTGATGTATATCGAATTTTGGGGATTTAGGTATGTAAGTGTAAGATGTGTAAGATCTTGTGGTAAGGAATGATATGTATATATATCATTATTATGTTTTAATTGATGCAAAATTATTTATAATGAACTATTAAATACTAAATTCCAGAAGAAGAATGAATGACATTGACGGACAAGTCAAATCAAGTCGCATAAGATAAGAAAAAAGTTAGAGGAAAAATGTGTAGTGGTGAGGACGTCACAGTACCACATCTTCAAGCAGCATACAATGTACTCCAATATATTAAAGGTTCTGTTGGTCAAGGATTGTTTTTTAGTTCCACATCTATTCCAGAACTCAAAGCTTTTGCTAACTCAAACTGGGTTTCATGTGTTGACAGCAAATGTTCTCTCTCTGGTTTTTGTATCTTCCTTGGAGACTCTCTTATCTCATGGAAGTCCAAGAAACAGAACACTGTCTCTAGATCTTCTACAGAGGCTGAATATTGATCTATGGCTAATGCAACTTGTGAAATTATATTGTTGCTTAGTCTTCTAACTGACTTGCAGATTCCACATCCCAAGCCAGCTGTGCTTTATTGTGACAATCAAGCAGCCCTTAACATTGTTGCTAATCCAGTTTTTCACGAACGCACCAAGCATATCGAAATCGATTGTCACCTGGTTCGCGAGAAACTTCAAGCAGGAATCCTCAAAACCTTATATGTTTCTTCTCAATGCCAACTTGTAGATTTACTTACCAAACCTTTATTCCAACACAGTTTCATTTTCTTCTTAGCAAGATGGGTGTGCACAACATTCACACTCCATCTTAAGGGGGAGTGTTAAGAATATCAGTTGGATATACATTTGTAAAAGTTAGTTATTAGTTTGTTCAAAATATACTAGTACAGTTACTCTGATTTTTCTATATATAAGGCAAGCTTCTATAATCAGTATTCATTCAATAAAATTGAGAAAGATTCAGTCTTCTTCTTCTCAGTGGTTCTAACAACCTTCTAGTTAATTAGAATATACATGTGGATCAAGAGATATGGTGGATTGTTGTTGGAAGGAAAGTTTTAATTTTAGGTTACCAATAAAATTGAACTTAATTAATACACACAGAATAGGTAAATGTAAATTTTTTTTTTGGTTACATAAACGTAAAATATTTGATTGCTATTAAAAAACAAAAATTTTATGCTTTTTATAAGTTTTCCATCAGAAGTTGGTGGGTGAGTAACGTTGAATGGACCATAGTTTCAAATAGCTATGCCGCCACCGCTATTCCCTCAATAGAGGGTGTGAGTACGGATCACACTCATTGCGGCTGATAGCGGCCGCTATGAAACGCTGTAACAATAGATAGCGACAATAGCGGCCCGTTATCGCCGCTATCCTCCGTTACCTTTTAGGCAGAAAAAAAAAAGATAGAACTGAATTGGGAACTGAGAAGAAGCAAGGACAGCAAAACAAAACAAATTGAACAGAAGATAGTGGCCACTGGCCAGATTCCCCAACGGCACGCTCAGTCACACTCACAAAAGCAAGCATCAAATTGACAATTGACAAATTCAAAAGAATCATCACAGATTCACACTCAAGAGTCTCACACACAGGAGCCTAAAAAAATATTTAGCTCCGTATCAAAATTCACAGCAAAATTCACAACCCATTCAGCCAATTCCCAGCAAAAAAAAAAAAAAACCAACCCACGGTTTCACAAGTCACAACTCACAACAAGCAAAGCAAGTGCAACACTTACAGAGATTGAGTTAAAGCGTTTTTGCAAACAGTGCAGGCAAGTAATTTTTTTCCTCTGAAGCTTGAAGCCTTGAACATCATCACTCATCCAAGGGGCGTGCCGCGTGCGTGATGGCGAGGGCGGCGTGGGCTGTCGCAGCCTTGGGTGGCGCTGGTGGCTAGCGGTGAATAGGAGATGAGGTGACTCAGATAAGGGTGAGGAGCCCTGCCGTGATTGAAATCGTGAGGGGTTAAGGGCACGACAGGGCAATGTAAGGTGAGGTGAGGGGCCCTGCCGTGACTGAAATAGTGAAGGTGAAACTTGAAAGTGAAATCGAGGGAGGGAGAGGCAAGGCTGAGGTGACTGGTGGTGAGGGCGTCGCCCTGTTGCCATCGCGTGAGGCTAGCGAGTACTGACTGGTGAGGTGAGGGACGAGGGTGAGCTGGTGACGGTGAGGGACTAAGGGTGACTGAGACCGACAGAGAGAGGCGAGATCGTGGATCATATGAGGCTGAGGGTGAGGGCTGGGTGGGGTGGGGAGATAAATGCGGTTTTTTTTAGATATATTTTTTTAAATATTTATTATGTTTTAATTAGTGTAATTAAATATTGTTTAAATAAATGAATAATTATTTCTAATTAATTAGTACATTAATTCTTATTAGTACATAGTTTTTTATCTCTATTTTCAATATTTGTTATTTTTTAATTGTCATATGTAATTTTTTAAATATGAATGTTTTATTATAATTCAAAAAATTATGAATAATTTTTTTTTACATAAATAATAGACTTGATGTATTATAAATTATTATAAAAACTATAAAATAAGACTTTATATGATTATAATTACAATTATTACACTTTATATAAAATTGTACGAAATTAAAAAAAAATCACGACCACGATGACCACAATGACAGCGATAGTCTTTGCTATTTCCGCAACCGCGATAAACGTAACGTGACAGAAAAAGAGGCCGCAACCGCAATTTAAAACCATGGAATGGACTATCCACAAAATTGAGTTGAACACTAAGCCAAGACAAAATCTCTTATTTTTATTGTACTGCGTTTTAATTGAAGGATTAATTGAAACTCATGTATGCATCATATCTAGATTCAGTGTTTAAAGAAATAAAAAAGAGTGGTCGATTGAGATGGGAGTGGTGGAAGAAGATGAGCTGTGAAGCTTCAAGTTTATTTCGATCTGTATGAACACAACAAAACAACAAAGTTTTATTATTGTTTTCTCGTCGAAATTATAATGCCGTGTCAAACTCAATCACATTCCCAGTCAAAGAAGAAGATTTCAGTGGTTTGACTAACACATGAAAGGAAATTTTTTTTTTTTTTGATTGCACATGAAAAGGAAATTACAACTTAGAGATTTGATTAACACATGAAAAGGATGGTCTAAGGGTATAAATCATTAGAAACTGACAATTACTGAATTTTCTGACAACCATACGTCACAATGGTACTGAATTTGACAGAGAAATGTTTACAAATGTTACCAGCTGCTTGCTATCTTGGATGCAGCTCGGTAATTGAAACCTCATTTTCTGAGACTACGTTAATTTCATTTTTGGATTGACCGGATTCTGTTGGCCTTGAATTTAAGTCCAGCGACCACAGAATTTCTGATTGACTGTTGCTGTTCATAAAGAATGCAGGTTCTGAGGGTCGTGGGGGAGTGACAGAGTAGCTAGTTAGCATCAGAACAACTGAAGCCATGTTTGGTCTCTCAGCCACATTTTGTTGACCACACAGCAGTCCGATGTGGATGCATCTCATCAGCTCAGTTCTTGAACCATCCTTCAAAGTGGGATCTACAAGGTCCGATGGTGTCCCATCCTTCCAATTTCTCCAAGCCTGCTCGGTTTAGTTCATGCAAATTATTGAACAGTAAACTCTTTTAATGCTTTGAATGATGAATTTCATGAAGTGCAATACTTACAAAGCTTAGAAGATCCTCTGCATCACTCCCATGACGGAAAGCACTAATTTTCTGACCACTTAAAATCTCCAATAGTAGTACACCAAAGCTAAAAACATCTGACTTTATAGAAAATTGACCATGCATTGCATATTCGAGTGCCATGTATCCACTAAAAGTCTGTAACATCCCAAATCCACTATATAACTAATATTTACTTATAAACTCCACTTACTTACCGGTTGAGCTGTCTGTGATGCTTAACAACTCTTAACATCTAAATAAGAATTAAAACTCTTATTACTTGTGCAAATATGACTTATTACGTTAATAGTCTCAGATGCATATACATTACCTTCTATTTAAAGTAGTACTGTACAATTTTTCTGAATATATAAAAGAAATAATATACCTTCGATATCGGATATCCACTAGCAGTCGATAATCTCTGGAAGGTAATTCTCTTAACCCAAGATTAACAATCTGTGGAGTGGAAAATAAGGGGTGAGCGACAACGTGCTCAGTAAGGAAGGTGCATGCTACGGTGTAAATCAAAACTATATTTCCCCAAAACACTTATTTATCTTTAACAGTAACCCAGTAGGGAAAATAATGGATAAAATCAACACTTTCTGGATAAACAGTTTACAATATCATATAATCAACAATAAAAAGAACTCAACAAATCCTCTCAGTAAATAGAAATCATCAAGTTGAGACTAGGCATCACCCTATAAATAAATCATGCTATCATCGTTCCCCCTCCCCCTTGCGAGAACGGAATAATTACCCCAACAGGGATACAGTAGATCTATGGCCACAATCTATAGGTGGTCCTCGGGTCCACTTGCCAAGTGACCTTGAGACCGCTGATGACTTGGCGGGTCCATCAGCCTCATAACTCATGAGAATGCATGAAAACTAGAGGCCTAAGTCTCAAAATCATATTTATAACTCAAAATACCTTTAAGGATACACATTTATGAACTTAAATCATTTAAATA
The DNA here is from genome assembly GCA_031772115.1 of Heritiera littoralis. NCBI lineage: Eukaryota > Viridiplantae > Streptophyta > Magnoliopsida > Malvales > Malvaceae > Heritiera > Heritiera littoralis. The sequence goes on along the minus strand of JAPDPK010000026.1, from coordinate 121,048 downwards.
AATAATAATTCCAAAAAGGTATTATTCTCATTTTCATAGAACATGTAAATTGAAATCAGTTCGCCCATGGTCAGCTCGCCCATGGTCAACTCTTCCATGCGGTGAACTTGTGTTCGCCCGCCAACCTTTGATATTAAAAACAAGTAAAACTGGCTCGCCCTCAATGGCTTGCCCATGTCAGTTTGCCCATCTGGCAATTGTCATGGTCAACTCGCCCAAGGCGGAATTGTCATGGTCAACTCGCCCATTTCATGAAAACCTAGGTCGCCCGCCCCAAAACAATATTAAAAAGGGTCTGCCCACAATGGCTCACCCGGATTTTTTCTATTTAAAACAGGGTCACTCGCCCAAAAATCATAAAAGTGCTCGCCCAAGTTTCTGCCTAGAACAAAGATACTCGCCCACCCTAACCAGTTCGCCCAACAAGACAACATATGGCGGCTTTGTAGCTCGTCCAAGATCAGAACATTTTATCAAACCGATGCATGTCAGAAAACAAGACAATTTCTAATATCATCTTAACATTTTTACTCCACAGGACATGCATTTACCTTACATACTACTTCCTTACCTGATCTCACGAAGTCTTGCTTCACCTTGCTTCCTGCTCGCCAATAGTAATTCCCAATTCCTGGCTGCAAATAATTTATGACACTATTAATATTTTCTTTTCTAACAATTTTACTAAAACTATTTTCAATCATATTGGCGAGATAATAGCTCGCCCAACTGAGCTCGTCCAAAATTACTATATTCATCTATTTCAGAGCTCGCCCAACATTCAGCTCGCCAAACTTCCATTTTCTTAGATGTAAGAGTTCGCCCAATTTTACTCGCCCAATGCCTTATACATGTGAGTTCGCCATACGGCTTTCTACTCAGAAATGGGCTCGCCCATGGGTTAAACTAGTGTTGGGCGACCTCGCCCCCTTGAACAACACTTTGGCGAGTTCTCCATTACCTACTCGCCTCATTGGTGATCATTGGTCCTCGCCCTTACTTCCACATTCCAGATTTTAGCTCGCCCATACTAACTGAGCTCGCCCATTATCATTATTTCCAGTATTTTCATTGTCTATTCTCGATTCAGACTACACCTTGTTCTAGTTCTTATATATTCTAGCATGATTTAGCTAAAACAAGATTATATCTATGTTTATTATGTTATAAAACATTGAAACCCAGTATTGAATATCAAGAGAACCATAGAAATTATGGAACTCACCTTAACCCAGTCGTTCTTCCAAAAACAGAATGTTTTCTTGCCTCCCTTAGCTTTACTTCTCTTGTTCCTTGGCTTTTCAACACTGCGAAAGGGTTTGGCTAGCTAAAAGATGAAATTGCATGGCTCATTTATGAGGAAAACGGAGGAATGAAAGATGGACTTGCAGAGAAACAGAATGGGCGAGGAGGTTATTTAAGAAGATGAAGTTGGCTAAATCATCTTCCCTCACGTATTCCTTCTTATATAGCCCTGTTGATCCTGTTAGAAACTACCACCTGTTTCCTTATCACGTTTCTTTCATCATTTCATGCATTAAAAACAAAAGAAACTGCAGCAAAAGGAATGGTGTGAAGTCTTTACTGAAATCCTGTTTTTTGACTATTCTCTCTTCCATTTATTGCTTAGTCCCATTGTCAAGAGAAGCAAGTGGCGAGAAGTCCACTATTAGCCCCTTTCCTTGACTTTTCCTCATTTCTTTTCTTCTCTTCTCCACGCCAACTCACTTCCAGCCATTGTTGATTGGCTATCTTCACATTCTTTTCTTCATTTTGTCCTCTAGCCATTAATCTCTTTCATACCTTCATTTAATGCTTTCATACCTTTTATCCAATTAAATTCCAACAATTTCTTGTTGCTCTTTAATATCTGTTTTTCTTTCTTTATACACCATACTATAAATCATCACCAAAAATGAAAAGTGGAAATTTACATTCGGTTATTCTTTAATTTCACTAAAAGAATTTATTTCCACTATCAATAATGTACACATATGGTATACAGTATAATAAAATTCGGATCTTACAAAGTCAATACAAGAAAATTAGTTTTCAATCTTTGAATGGTTTGATTTATCTTATTCAAGTGAGAATGATCATTTATGCAAATTGAAGTATAATTCCTGACTCTAAAGATTTCTAGTACTTACTATGTTCCCACAATTCTACTAGTAGCACCTTGAGTTTGATCAATTGCACACAATCTTGCCATGCCAAAATCTGAAATTTTAGGATTCATCTCTGGATCTAATAATATATTACTGGCTTTGAGATCACGATGAATGATTCTAAGTCGCGAATCTTCATGAAGGTAGAGAAATCCTCGAGCAATGCCTCCTATGATTTTGTATCTTCTTTCCTAGTCCAAATATGCATGCTTTATTGGATCTGCATGACCATAAATGTACACACCTGAATCAGTGAAATAGAACCAGGGTTTTAAATCGCGGTTGCGGTCGCGTTTTCGGTCGCGTTGCGTTTATCGTGGTAATTGCAGTCATAGTGGCGGTAATTACGGTCATCGCGGTCGTGAATTTTTTTTAATTTCGCACAATTCTATATAAAGTGTAGTAACTTTAATTATAATCATGTAAAGTCTTATTTTATAGTTTTTAAAATAATTTATAATACCTCAAGTCTATTATTTATGTGAAAAAAAGGTTATTTATAATTTTTTCAATTATAATAACATTCATATTTAAAAAAATACTTATGATAATTAAAAAATAACAAATATTCAAAATAGAGATAAATAATTATGTACTAATTAATTAGCATTAATTATTTTTTATCTAAATTATTAAGGAATTTTTTCATCTAAATTTTGTCAAATCTTTTTTCATCTAAATTAATTATGTCAATATTTTTCTTTTTTTTTTTCTCTTCCACATGAATTTCTACGAATATTAATAATTAACAAATAGAACTTGTTAAATTCAATTCAAGGAAACTAAAAAAAATACACTTTAAATCTTACCGATTACCATATAGTGGAATGACGAGGAGCATCAAATTCTCCCTCTTCACTTTCAGAACCATGACGACTTGATCTTCGTGACCTTTGTCCAGAATTCGAACCATATCCTTGTTCTTGATACATTTGTGGTGGTGGTGGATACATTTGGGGTGGATACATTTGGGGTAGTGGTGGATACATTTGGGGATAATAGGGCATAGGATAATTAGGATATGGCTGGGGTGGATAATAACCTTGTGGAGGTGGATAGTAACCATAAGGAGGTTGAAAATGTAAAGGTGGTCCTGATGGATAATAGCCTTGATTACTAAATGATTCATTACTAGAAGCTGATCTTCGAGATGAAGAGCCTCCAGAAGTATCATGTTGGTGCTTCTTGGCTTTTCCCTTTGATCGAGCTCTATCTCTACTTCTATCCCCACTAGATTCAATAGATGGATGTACACCATATTCTGACAAATCAAGGAATAATCCACCGGTAGCAGCAAGCCCAAATTCTCCTCCAAGTGGACTAAAAGGCCTATTTTCATTTGCACCACCACTATAATCAGCACCACTACCATCACCACCAGTTGGACTTGAACCCTCATCATCATCACTCTGAGTTGGTGATCGGCTTGTACTTGAATGAGGCAGATTTTGTTCTCCTGATTGATATGATTGTTCAACATTCATTTCATCATCAGAATTATCAGGAGGCAACCAATCAGAGTTTTGCCCATCTAACAAAGGATTTTCTTTCTCCTGTAGCCATTCTGAAAGTGGATCATCTTCTTCAAAGATATGGTCTAGGCTAATAGGATTGAAACTATCATTTATCTCATCAATACTCCTCCTTTTTTGATGTCTCATCCTTAGCCTCATATTGTAATAAGTGTATACCATCTTATGAAGTCTTTCATATTTCAACCTGTTTCTTGTCTTGGTGTGTATATAGCTAAATGTGCTCCAATTTCTTTCACAATTAGATGCAGAAGTTGTCTGACTAAGCACTTTAATTGCTATTCTTTGCAATTCAGGAACACATGTGCCATATATTATCCACCATTCAGCTGCATAAAATAATTTAAAATAAATTTAATACCAATATAATTAAATAATATTAAAGAAATTAAAACTATTTAATTGATTATTTACCTGGATTCATTTGCTTCCACGCTCTCTGTGCTTGTGGCGTACCGAATGTTTCTCTTTTATCTTGAAATACAAACAACTACATTGATAAAACATTACAATTATTAAATAAATGCAAAAAGGTAATTATATTTCTGATACATAAATAAAATTTTCAAGTATAAAATAGTGGTAAACACTAACCTGATTAGTCATCTGGATTTGATTATCCATAGAAGGTTCTAGTCTTTCTATCACTGCTTTTATACCTTCTCTTGTTTCTATTAACACATCCGACGAAGATTTCACACCATATTGAAATTGGGGATTAAGATAATAACCTAAACATAGTTCATAACACAAAAAAAAGCAATAAAAAATAAATATATATAAGCAATTTAAGCATATAACATAAAATTGTTATTTTAATTACAATCCACATTTTTAGTCTACTTACCAGCTGAATGCAAGTGAGAGTGCATAAATGTCCATCTATTGTCGATAATCCTTTCATATTCAGTGAAGTATCGACATTCTTGTGCAATTGCCCGTTTAGCTCTATCCACTGCCTCATAAATAAAGCCCATTGTTGGTTTTTCATCACCATCCACAAGACGCAATACTTTACCAAAGGCTCATAAACTTTTATTATTTCACTTGCTTTTCTCCAAAAATCTTTTCCCAAAATAATTTTTTTTGCTTCATAAGCAGGTCCCGACTTTTGCTGCCCCATTTAGATTCCTTAAATTCCTGTATATTTTAAATTAAAATTTAAACAAGATATAAAAAACAAAACTAGATTTAAATAATTGTACTAATTATTAAGTACTAACCTTTGATTGAACATTTCTCTCAAACCTTGTTTATGCTTTGTTATTTCTTGTAATTGGATGAAATGGGTGGCAAATCGGGTGAGAGCAGGACGAAGTATTTGCTTTCCTTGAGTATATTTCTTCATCAAGTTAACTGTCCAAATATGATTGTATATGAAACATGTGACTTTCTTCGCCTCCTCCAACACTTTTTCCACGCTTTGCTTCTTCCCAATATCTTCAAGGCATAAATCCAAGCAATGAGCGGCACAGGCAGTCCAAAACAAATGTTTTCTTTTCAACATTAATTTTTTTCCTGCACCTTAAGTGCTGCCTCATTATTGTAACTATCTGAACAATATATTGCTCTCCGATTTCTTCCACAGCTTGATCTAATAATTTGTAGTAAAAATTAGTATCTCTAGAATAAACACTAGAGACATCCACAGATTTCCAAAAAATGGTCCCTTTACTACAATAAACTAGAAAATTTATTATATGCATTTGATTAGGCTGTTTGTCCACCCATCACACATTAAGGTAGCACCTAATTCTTTCCAATGAACCTTTAATCCATCAACCCATTCTTTGACTTGTTGATACTCTGATTCCAAATATACTTCAGAAACCTCATAAGGTGTTGGAAGCTTTACATTTTGCCCAATTTCTGCTGCTACAGAAACTAAATTGTGCAACCATGGAGAGTTTGATAACTGAAAAGGAAGTCGATTGTATATCAAAAATTTGGATACTGATTCACCCAGCTTCTTTCTTAATGTCTTCAGAAAAGAATCACTTAACTTCGGTTGCTTTAAACTCTTGCTTCTAACCAATTCAGGTATAGCTCTCCTTAATGAAAATTCAGAGTCACTTGGAGTAGATTTCCTTGTTCTTTGATCAAAATAGTCAGCAGCTGAGCCATGAGAGCTTCGCCCCTCTTCATAAATATTATTGAAACCACCAGTTCTTTGCCTAAATTCTTGCCTCATATGCCACTCACGTTGTGATTGAACACTTTCTTGCATGGCTCGTCTTATAGCGGTATCTTCATCTATGAATCCTTCGTAATCATAATCTTCCTCTCCTCTTAATTGAGAAATGAATTCATCTTTTCTCTTTTTGTTATCATTTTTTTTTTACCTTCTTGGAGGAGTTTCATCATACTTTCTCTAACAATATCTTTTAACAATACAGTTAAGAAAAATTAAAAAAAAATTAGTTGTACATGTTAACATAATTTTATAATCTTTATTGAAAAATTAACATAATATTTAGAACATACCGGTAACATTGGGGCATGGTGCAACATTGCCAGTCTTATGAGCAATATGCTCCTTGAAGCGTGTTATTCCTCCTTTTATAACTTTCCCGCAAAGTTTACAAGACACATTTCCTCTTGTATTTGGTACAGGGATTCCGAAATGCCAACCAATATCAGCACTTGGCGCACCTTCTAGTCCTTTACTTGGAAACTCCTCATGTTGTGACATTTTCTGTTAAACAAATAATAATACGAAAAATGTGATAGAGTCATCACATTTTTCATATATAAATAAAAATTGAATTTGAACAATTAATCAATCACATATTCATCCCTCTAATAAGTAACATTTATTTAATTTATTACATTTACAATATTAATTAACTTAATAAGTAAAAATAATTTACTTTTAATAAGTAAATAATTTAATTCATTACATTTACTTAATTCATTACTTTTTTTTTTGCCAAAGAAAACTACTTCTGTTATTATTGATAAAAGAAAACTCACAGACAACAAATATGATATACAAATATACTACAATGCATAGCTCAGAATATTTGTCTTATTGCACATTTAATTACTCAATTCATTACTTTAATAAGTAAAAATAATTCATTTAATTTACTTACTTTTAATAAGTAAAAATAATTTAATTGATGATATTTACATTATCAATTAACTTATTAAAAAATTAATCATGTTTGAATACTAATTTGCTACTATCAATTAACTTAAACCTATTCAAATATCAATATTATTTTTTCTTAAGTTACAATAATATTTAATACCATATATTTAATTACATTACAAATTTTACTAAAAAAATTACATTAATAATTTAAATTTATCATTGCCTAATATTATTGAAAAAATGGTCAAATATTAATTCCTAAAAATTAAAATATTAAAATTCTTTAGCAAAAAAAGTAAATAGAATATTTAAAAAACCCACCCACCCACCCAACCGGCCTACCCACCCACCCACCCAAAATCCACCATATACCAACCCAATTCCCAAACCGGCAAACCCACCCAAGACAGATCTATGCCCATTGAAATTGAGCTTCAATTTTTCCATCTAAACCGTAAAGGCTCACAGAGCCTGAGTGTCTCACACAATCGAAATGCTCTGTCTCTCTCTCACGAATCTCTCCAATCCGGCAGTCCCCTTCTCCGAATCTCTCACGGTCTCACTCACCCACTCAGGCATGATTGCCGATGTAACGCCCTCGGAAGCCGGATTTTTGGGCTAACTTTTTCTTTCACTTACTATGTTTGTCTCTCGCTCAGTGTAGCTAAAAACCTAATGAGTAGTCTTACTCTCATATTTGTTTAAGACTAGTTGTCTAAGGTCCCAATTTAGTCTTCTAGTAAGACATGTCGAAAACGACACTGAAAAACTCCGCCCCTATTTTTAGTCTAGTATCCATCCCCATACTAAGTACATCATCGTTTCAACCTGTAGAAATTTCAAATCTCCATGTAACTTCTAAAATATTAGACATCTAAGTGATTCAATATATAAACATATCGAGATTACAACTTAACTACGAATCACAGTATGTTTACAGACTCGATATCACCTAGTACTTACATCCCGAATCCTATTCACTGTGTACACAAAAGAATTTAGTCTGGGATATAAACAAAAGAACAAAAGATTATACCTTGGCTAAACTTTTTGCAGCTCGACAAAAAGACTCTCAGTGCACCACGCTCGTGCCGAGTCTACCTGAAATAATCTGAGGTGGAAGGGGGGTGAGCTTTGGGGAAAGCCCAGTAAGAAAGCATACGCTAAATGATGTTAGGTTTCTACTATGTTAAATGCATGTGCATGCGTGAATGAATGTGCCCAAAACTCATGCTCAAAGATGATTATTTGGAAATAATACCAAATTGATAAACCATAGTTTATAAGCTATAAAATGTTATGCCAAGTAATTTCAAAACAATTTAGTACTCAAGCATTCACCGAATCAAGATATACATAGTAGTAGTAGAAATGATACATTCGCTCGTCTTTGTAACAGTATCGTAATATACATTTAAAAACATTTACATGAGACGAGCATTAGGAGATTCGGTAACGTAACAGGAATCTTTGGAAATATAACCAAGAAGCTTTCTATGAAAGCATCCACTGTAGCTAGCAGTGGTCGGTGTCCCATACCAGGGCTCTATCCATGATCATGAATCATCCCAGCACCAGTGATCATCTGGTAGCTGAGGTACAAGTCACGACTAGTTGTCGGACAATCATACGTAATTACCGCTACCCATTTGCCACACAGGCGGGATCCATGACGCAATTACGTATACGGCGCCTCAATGCCACACAGGCTTACTGAATGCCACACAGGCATAATAAAACGCCACACAGGCGAGTGCCACATAGGCATTTCCAAGTGCCACACAGGCATATCCAAGTGCCACACAGGCATTATACATCATCACATGTATCATGAGTCAAAACTCGTTTAGAAATATATCTTACAAAAAAGGTTGAGTACTAAAGGCATAAACCGTCTCACATACTTATAGTTTTAAAAATCTAGTCGTACGAAGTCTCGATAACAAATAGCAGTGATTAATATGCATGAGGTTTTAAAGGCATTTAATAAATCCAATTTAATATCAAGAAACTTATTTAGACAATTTCTAACGAAATTTCGGCATTATAACGGCATAGGTAGAACACTACCCAGCGTCATAACCACAAATCAGATACCTGTAGAAAATTCAATCAAGCAATATATCTTCTATACACCAATTTCCAATACACATCCAAATCCAAATCCAAGTCCAAATCCAAAACGTTATGCATTTAAAACTCAATCCAACGTATTTGGACATTTAACCAAGAATGCATTTAAATCCACAAATATTAAATAATATTAATTTAAAAATGCATAAGCATAGTAGACTGACAAGCATTTACCGTATATTCCCTTACCTTACTTGTACGACATCGATATTGGTGATACTACACTTGCATGCCTTACCACTTTAGCATTTTCTCCGAATTGTTCCTCACTTAACCTACACTAAAACCAATACATTTAGCCTTGCTATACTAGAGCCAACGCTCATAGCAACCTACATAAATCAAATTATAAACCGTGTCCAAGAAATTTATCACCTTTTTTAATGCTCTTCCAAGAAAATCGAGTACTTATGCTCTACTTCACATCACCCTTCCCTGGTTATTGTGTCGGTTTAAGATACACTCCAAGTTCAATTTCCAGCCCTCCTACAATAGGACACTATTTCGATATAATTTGTTATACACGTAACTTAATTCTAAACCAATAAAACGAGCCTTATTCAAAAAAAGTCTTCAAGTCAAACTCACCTGTTGGCTGACTACACAGTGTTCTTGCTGCTCGCTTCTTTGGAGCAAATACGGTCCAAAAGAATAAGGGGTTTTGGATAGTGTCACACGATTGCTTTTCCTTCTGCCAGCAAAGTACCACTCTCTTGCCTTTCCTCTTTTGTTGCTGTCCCTGATAAGCTGTTATTTAACTCCAAAAACAGCAGTTGTTCACATGGTATTGAGGCCTAAAGATGGCAGCTACCAAGTGGGGCAGAGGAGCTTGGATTCAAGGTTGAGTTTTCCCCTACCCTTTCTCGGTTTGCAGCAGTAGTTAGTCCACCATATATATATATATATATATATATATTCTTGTCACTTTAGTTTTCTGCTACTTCCTCAAACACTAACAAAAAAATGACTCCTCTTCACCCTTTCCTTCACTCTCGTTAACAACCCTAAATACTTTCTAAAAATTTCAGACAAGGTAACGCCTCTACTGCTTTATTTTTGGACTGAGAGTGAAGTTTCATCCTTCTACCACCATCGAAACAGCCCTTCAACTCCTTGTATAAATCCAGAAAATGGACACTCTGGCTGCTTTGTTTCTCATCCCCTTTCCCCTTCCTCTTAGTGCTCTCGGTTCTGGTTTGGAAGAAGAGAACACGCAGATCTTGTACTGCCTCGACTTGGCCTCCCAGGGGCCCTAAATGCAGCAGCAAGAAATGCTGCTTTACTCCAGTCACCGTGAAGGACAGTAACCATACAGCTGGTTGTTCTTTTTCTGCTTCGATCTCCCTCGTTCACCACCTAAAGATCCTAAGCAAGTAACCCTTATTGCGATCTGTTTTCCTGCTCCAAAGAAGGTTTCCCAACTACTGTTGTGAGCTTCGATTCTGCCCAAATCTAGCTTCCATTCTCGGTTTCAATCTTCCTCAACTTCCATGGCAGCTTCGGTTTGCTGCTATTTGTTGTTTCTGCTTCCCTTTTTCCACTTTCTTTTCCAGCCGAGAGAAGCATCCTCTGGTTGTCTTCACTCTTTCTCTCCTTTGTTCTCTCTAATCTTTCTCACATTTCCAGCCAACAATGGCTTTTTCTCCCCAACAATCTGCTGCTTGCCGACAATGAGTAATGGGAGTTGTTGGAGTAGGCTTCTTCAAGAAGCCATGTTTTAAACTTTAAAATTTAATATTCATTTCCATCACATGCCAAATTATTATTATTATTTTATATTATTCTTAGATTTATTTCCCTTTTTTTTTTTATACCTCTGATATACATTTTTAAATAATACATATATATAATATAAATTATATTTCCTTTTATGTTTACTCATTATATATATACTTTTGTTTAATACATAAATGTGTATATATTAGCTTAATTTAAATCCTTTCTCTCTCTCTCTTTCTTTTTTTTAATTAAAATTCTAAAATGTTATCACTTAATTAAATTCTCATGACATTTTAAGTACTCCGCATTAAAATTATACTAGTCCAAAATAAATAGATTCACTCACTAAGTTCAAAAGATTATGGTTATTACATTCTCCCCATCTTCGGAAATTTGGTCCTCCAAATTTTATCAAGGTCCTCCAAATTTGATCGAAGTACTCCTAAAATTTAGAGAGGACATCTTTTCTTGTTTTGATCTTATTCTATAATTTCTAATCAAAATATAACCTTATCAACTTACCAATCATTTAGGATTCCTTCCCTAGTAGTACCTTTAGTCAGCATTTATATCTTATTGCTCAAGCCAATATGAGATTTCAAGCATGCATATTGTATACAACTAACTATGTGAAGCTAAGATTATTCCAACAAAAGCATGTACTTAATAGTTCAAATCTTACCTTTTATAATTAGGGTAAAACATCAATAATTGAGCCCGTCTTAGTTGGGAAATCCTTGATCTTATGCCTTTTTCTTCTACATCTAAAGCAAGCCTTAGTTGTCCAGTAACATGACTTAGTTCCATGATATTAACCACAATGCCAGCAAAGCTTAGAACCCGATACTATCGAAGGCTCAAAATCATTGACTTGAGGCTTTACAACCTTCTACCTTTTTTTTTCTTGGGGCCTTATCTTGGGTAGGCTCTCTTTTCTTAACTCCCTTATCTTTGCTTTATCTTTGTTCATTACAGCCTTGGCCCATATCTGTTAATTTTTTTTTTTTACATTATACCTTAGCTTTCTCATCTAAAACAAACACATGATAGCTATTGTTGTAAATAAATTCAGCTTCTAAACCTTCGTAGTCCATCTTCGCCAACCATGGAATGAAATTTGCTCCAATCTACACTCGCACTTAGTATACAACTCTTTTCTCTAAGTGTTTGAGGGACAATCTATAAGTATTGAGCTTGTTCTTAGTGGGGTATAGCTAAGTTGAATTCTAACGAAAATCCGGCAACATAACCTTTTAGAAAAATAGAACCTCCTGCAAGTAGTTTATAATAAACCATGGTCTAATTCAACAACTTGATCCGCAACAGTCCCAAATAAATTTTTAAATTCACAAATCAATCCTCAATAATTTTTGAAATCCACAATTAATCATAAATCACCAATGCTCAATACATTTTGTAATTTATAATTTTATTCGTAATTAAAAATATGACACCATCCCCAACTTAGCATAGATTTCTTACACATATCCAACATATTTCCAATCTTAAATAATTCATGCTTTGTATTCCAATCCAAGTATACTTTAAAATCCTTTAAGGAGTCACTCTGAGTGTAAAATCATTGACTCAATTCACCACAATCCAAATACTCTTTAATATATTTACTTATATATAAGTACACATATTTATATATGAATTATGCCTAGAGAAATAAAAATAATAGCATGGCACAAGACTACCACCTTGGCATGAAACTCTCATCGACATTTATCGTCACATCCGCAATTACCCAATATATTTCCTTCAATCATTGATACATATATATGTATATATTCATCCACATAGTACCTTCAAAACCTTGAAAATTCAATATATTAAATAAAATAATTTCATTAGCCACGTTCAAAATTTCTCAATCATATGATTTATATTTACTCAATGTATATGTGCGTGGTACCAATATGGTCAACCACAACTTATTAATGATTTTCTTATCTCTTTATGCCAAAGCTTAGTGCTTTGCAACACCACATGCACTTGACAAATTGTCACTTGTTTCTTTTTCCTAGAATTATCTCTAGGTCGTGAACCTATATAGGCTCCTTTATGTTCTTCTCCACTTTGGAATAGCTATGTCAACTCACTTTCCTTAGTGTTTCTCTACAGTTAGATGCCAAATATCAATCATTGCTCTAGCATATATACACACGTATATATATAAATAGATCAATGTAAAGGAATTATCTTTACTCTTAGACATCACCTTAGCCGAACTATTTTACCAAATCTCCACCATGCTTTTCAACGAATCTTACATTATATCTTATTTTTATTTCAGCATGTCATCAATATTTCATTACATATATATATATACACACTTTTAAACTCACTTTGGATAGCCTTTGCCATTATTCCTTATATTGGCCAAACTTCATGCTTCTTGTTTCCTTTAGTCTTTTGGCAGCAACTACACCTCTAAAACAACAGCCGAAATATATATATATATATATTTTTACTGCTGTTCTCTTTCAGCTTCCAGTAGCAAGGATCAACACTTTCAGCTCCCTCTCCTTGTTGTTTCTGCTGCAACCGCACCTCCATCAAGTTCTTTTCTTCTTCCTTTACTTTCCTTCTCCCCTAATGCCCACGGTTCCAACTGGTTGCCGTAAGCTCCTATCCTAGCTCTAAACAACCCCAGTCAATGCTAACTTCCAGCTACTGCTGCCTTACAGTGGCAACAACTCCTTCCTTTCTTCCTTCAACCAGTAGCCAGCTCAATTCCCCTATTTTTGGTCATGAAACAGCCCTTATTTGGAGACCTCTCTCAGAACCCAAATCGACACTCTGTCAACACCAAAAGAGGCCATCCTTAAACCGTCGGCCGTCACTCTATTTTTTTTTTCCATAACCGATGTAAAAGCACCACTAATTGTGACTCTCTCTATATCAGGCAATTCTTGGCCTTATAGTTTTCCTTTCCACACTTAAAACAAGCACTTGTCTTCAAGTAGCTGAACTTAATCCCATGATAATTACTACAACACGATGAGGGTTTAGATCTTGATGTAGTAACAAGCTCAAAACTCAAGTTGAGGATTTACTATTCTCTACCTCCTCTTGGGGTTTTATTCTTAACAGACTTCTTGTTTCTAAGCCACATACTCTTTCCCTTGCCTTATCAACCACCTTACTCGCTCATGGAGGTGATACAATTTGAAGTTGAGGCCATTATAAAGGAGAAAGCAGTGGCGGTGAGGTACTCGTGGATGTCAGGAGTTGTAACCAAAATGCCAAATAGACATGACATTAAGAGCATTATCTTCATGCTGTAAATCGGTCAATCAAGTATTGAAACTATCATGTCATATGAGCAGGTTTTGAGATGAAGACGACGTCCACCAGTCCCACTTATCTTAATTCAGGTTTTTTAGATCGAAAACGAGCATCTTAGCATGCTTTTCAAACACTATTTGCAGTTTATATCCAGACAATACACAGTGATTTGGGATGTAAGTCTAATTCTACCTACCTACACCGACACGAGACTAGACAAACTATGCTCTGATACCATTCTGTAACGCCCTCGGAAGCCGGATTTTTGGGCTAACTTTTTCTTTCACTTCCTATGTTTGTCTCTCGCTCAGTGTAGCTAAAAACCTAATGAGTAGTCTTACTCTCATATTTGTTTAAGACTAGTTGTCTAAGGTCCCAATTTAGTCTTCTAGTAAGACATGTCGAAAACGACACTGAAAAACTCCGCCCCTATTTTTAGTCTAGTATCCATCCCCATACTAAGTACATCATCGTTTCAACCTGTAGAAATTTCAAATCTCCATGTAACTTCTAAAATATTAGACATCTAAGTGATTCAATATATAAACATATCGAGATTACAACTTAACTACGAATCACAGTATGTTTACAGACTCGATATCACCTAGTACTTACATCCCGAATCCTATTCACTGTGTACACAAAAGAATTTAGTCTGGGATATAAACAAAAGAACAAAAGATTATACCTTGGCTAAACTTTTTGCAGCTCGACAAAAAGACTCTCAGTGCACCACGCTCGTGCCGAGTCTACCTGAAATAATCTGAGGTGGAAGGGGGGTGAGCTTTGGGGAAAGCCCAGTAAGAAAGCATACGCTAAATGATGTTAGGTTTCTACTATGTTAAATGCATGTGCATGCGTGAATGAATGTGCCCAAAACTCATGCTCAAAGATGATTATTTGGAAATAATACCAAATTGATAAACCATAGTTTATAAGCTATAAAATGTTATGCCAAGTAATTTCAAAACAATTTAGTACTCAAGCATTCACCGAATCAAGATATACATAGTAGTAGTAGAAATGATACATTCGCTCGTCTTTGTAACAGTATCATAATATACATTTAAAAACATTTACATGAGACGAGCATTAGGAGATTCGGTAACGTAACAGGAATCTTTGGAAATATAACCAAGAAGCTTTCTATGAAAGCATCCACTGTAGCTAGCAGTGGTCGGTGTCCCATACCAGGGCTCTATCCATGATCATGAATCATCCCAGCACCAGTGATCATCTGGTAGCTGAGGTACAAGTCACGACTAGTTGTCGGACAATCATACGTAATTACCGCTACCCATTTGCCACACAGGCGGGATCCATGACGTAATTACGTATACGGCGCCTCAATGCCACACAGGCTTACTGAATGCCACACAGGCATAATAAAACGCCACACAGGCGAGTGCCACATAGGCATTTCCAAGTGCCACACAGGCATATCCAAGTGCCACACAGGCATATCCAAGTGCCACACAGGCATTTCCAAGTGCCACACAGGCATATCCAAGTGCCACACAGGCATTATACATCATCACATGTATCATGAGTCAAAACTCGTTTAGAAATATATCTTACAAAAAAGGTTGAGTACTAAAGGCATAAACCGTCTCACATACTTATAGTTTTAAAAATCTAGTCGTACGAAGTCTCGATAACAAATAGCAGTGATTAATATGCATGAGGTTTTAAAGGCATTTAATAAATCCAATTTAATATCAAGAAACTTATTTAGACAATTTCTAACGAAATTTCGGCATTATAACGGCATAGGTAGAACACTACCCAGCGTCATAACCACAAATCAGATACCTGTAGAAAATTCAATCAAGCAATATATCTTCTATACACCAATTTCCAATACACATCCAAATCCAAATCCAAGTCCAAATCCAAAACGTTATGCATTTAAAACTCAATCCAACGTATTTGGACATTTAACCAAGAATGCATTTAAATCCACAAATATTAAATAATATTAATTTAAAAATGCATAAGCATAGTAGACTGACAAGCATTTACCGTATATTCCCTTACCTTACTTGTACGACATCGATATTGGTGATACTACACTTGCATGCCTTACCACTTTAGCATTTTCTCCGAATTGTTCCTCACTTAACCTACACTAAAACCAATACATTTAGCCTTGCTATACTAGAGCCAACGCTCATAGCAACCTACATAAATCAAATTATAAACCGTGTCCAAGAAATTTATCACCTTTTTTAATGCTCTTCCAAGAAAATCGAGTACTTATGCTCTACTTCACATCACCCTTCCCTGGTTATTGTGTCGGTTTAAGATACACTC
The DNA here is from genome assembly GCA_031772115.1 of Heritiera littoralis. Classification (NCBI taxonomy): domain Eukaryota; kingdom Viridiplantae; phylum Streptophyta; class Magnoliopsida; order Malvales; family Malvaceae; genus Heritiera; species Heritiera littoralis. The sequence goes on along the minus strand of JAPDPK010000026.1, from coordinate 104,792 downwards.
CAAGTTCAATTTCCAGCCCTCCTACAATAGGACACTATTTCGATATAATTTGTTATACACGTAACTTAATTCTAAACCAATAAAACGAGCCTTATTCAAAAAAAGTCTTCAAGTCAAACTCACCTGTTGGCTGACTACACAGTGTTCTTGCTGCTCTTCTTTGGAGCAAATACGGTCCAAAAGAATAAGGGGTTTTGGATAGTGTCACACGATTGCTTTTCCTTCTGCCAGCAAAGTACCACTCTCTTGCCTTTCCTCTTTTGTTGCTGTCCCTGATAAGCTGTTATTTAACTCCAAAAACAGCAGTTGTTCACATGGTATTGAGGCCTAAAGATGGCAGCTACCAAGTGGGGCAGAGGAGCTTGGATTCAAGGTTGAGTTTTCCCCTACCCTTTCTCGGTTTGCAGCAGTAGTTAGTCCACCATATATATATATATATATATATATATTCTTGTCACTTTAGTTTTCTGCTACTTCCTCAAACACTAACAAAAAAATGACTCCTCTTCACCCTTTCCTTCACTCTCGTTAACAACCCTAAATACTTTCTAAAAATTTCAGACAAGGTAACGCCTCTACTGCTTTATTTTTGGACTGAGAGTGAAGTTTCATCCTTCTACCACCATCGAAACAGCCCTTCAACTCCTTGTATAAATCCAGAAAATGGACACTCTGGCTGCTTTTGTTTCTCATCCCCTTTCCCCTTCCTCTTAGTGCTCTCGGTTCTGGTTTGGAAGAAGAGAACACGCAGATCTTGTACTGCCTCGACTTGGCCTCCCAGGGGCCCTAAATGCAGCAGCAAGAAATGCTGCTTTACTCCAGTCACCGTGAAGGACAGTAACCATACAGCTGGTTGTTCTTTTTCTGCTTCGATCTCCCTCGTTCACCACCTAAAGATCCTAAGCAAGTAACCCTTATTGCGATCTGTTTTCCTGCTCCAAAGAAGGTTTCCCAACTACTGTTGTGAGCTTCGATTCTGCCCAAATCTAGCTTCCATTCTCGGTTTCAATCTTCCTCAACTTCCATGGCAGCTTCGGTTTGCTGCTATTTGTTGTTTCTGCTTCCCTTTTTCCACTTTCTTTTCCAGCCGAGAGAAGCATCCTCTGGTTGTCTTCACTCTTTCTCTCCTTTGTTCTCTCTAATCTTTCTCACATTTCCAGCCAACAATGGCTTTTTCTCCCCAACAATCTGCTGCTTGCCGACAATGAGTAATGGGAGTTGTTGGAGTAGGCTTCTTCAAGAAGCCATGTTTTAAACTTTAAAATTTAATATTCATTTCCATCACATGCCAAATTATTATTATTATTTTATATTATTCTTAGATTTATTTCCCTTTTTTTTTTTTATACCTCTGATATACATTTTTAAATAATACATATATATAATATAAATTATATTTCCTTTTATGTTTACTCATTATATATATACTTTTGTTTAAAACATAAATGTGTATATATTAGCTTAATTTAAATCCTTTCTCTCTCTCTCTTTCTTTTTTTTAATTAAAATTCTAAAATATTATCACTTAATTAAATTCTCATGACATTTTAAGTACTCCGCATTAAAATTATACTAGTCCAAAATAAATAGATTCACTCACTAAGTTCAAAAGATTATGGTTATTACAGCCGATTTCCGATCTGACCAAGATCCCTCTCACAGGAGTGAGTGACAGACTCACAAGTCATAGCACCCGTCGCTGTAGATCCCATCGCTCGCGGACGACACTGCCTGAAATCTGAAATACATCAAGAAGCCACAGCCACCAGAAGCCATCTGCCTTCGAATCGACAGCATCTCAGGCTACCCGTCTCTCAGCCGACCCATGCAACCCCTCACACTCACAGATCAGCCCCTTTCCCGACGCCGCCCGATCCAAAATCTTGTGGAAATTTTTAAAGTTTTTATTTTTTAAGTATATTTTCATTTTTCAGGTTTCATCATCTTGCTTACCTGTTGAATGATATCGGTTGCTGGCTTCCTGCTGCTTTGTTTGTTGTTGATGGCTGCTTGAATCGCTTGATGCTGCTCTCTGTGACTCTGTCTCTGTTCTGCGAATGTGAACTTGTGTTGTGTGTGGTGTGTGATCTGATCTGATGAACGAATTGATCTTGAGTTTTTGTTTGAGCTTGGAATTGGAAATTGGAATCTTGAATTCTTGATATGCTGCTGATAAAGCAAGCAGTCACGGGTCTGAGTATGATATTTGGTCTGATTTTATTCGTCCTTCCTCATTCTCACTTTCTCAGTAAGATTCGTCTGAAAAGTTTTCCTTTTTTATTTTTTTAGACCTTTAAAGTTTAAACAGAACGGAGACAGCGGCGATAACGGCCCGTTATCGCCGCTATCCACCGTTACGCCGTTTTGTAACGGCCAATAGCGGCCGTTACAAACGTGATTATTAAGCACAACCGCGAATCGGTCGATAGCGGTAGCGGCCACCGCCGCTACCGCGATATAGCGGCCGCTATTTGAAACCACGAATAGAACATCAATGTTGGTCTTTTGCTTTATTGCATATATTCTAATTGTATAATACATTGCTATATCATACCAAATAAGAATTGATCCAGGCTTGAATTAGGCACAAACTCATAGATGAGAAGCCTTTCATTTCCTTCTAGGCAAAAACCTTGGAGCCTAACCAAATTCCTGTGCTGGAGCCTGGCCACTAAGTGAACCTCGTTTCTAAATTCTAGATCTCCTTGTCCAGAATCTGTTGACAGCCTCTTCACTGCTACTAATTCTCCAGTGGCAAGTGTTCCCTGAGAAGATATCAAAACAAATTATATATGTTTATGCTAATTGAACTTACATTTGATGCAATACCCTTTTTATTTCTTACAGATGATCATTTTCGATTTACCTTATAAACCGCACCAAATCCACCTTGTCCAAGCTTATTTGCAAAAGAAAAGTCATTTGTTGCAGCTCTAATGGTTTTGAAATCATATTGCAAGGACTCTGCACTTATTTCATCTACGACTTCAGCTGCTTCACAGTTCATAAAATCAAAAACACAAAAAAAAAATGTGAATTGTTGATTTAATCACCATACTAAATTCATTCAACAAAGTTACAAAAGGAAAAGAACCAATAAATCAATTCTTGTACTTACTTTCAGTTTTCACCTTTGACTTTCTCACCCTTAAAAAGATGTAGATGCAGCTGAAAATGAGAAGTACCGCAAAAGCAACAGCCGGGACGGTTATGATCATAACCGTTCGAGATGAATTACTCTTTTTTCCTGCAAAATTTCAAACAAGCTGGAGAAATTCTTGAACCCAGTCTGTGCATACAGATTACTTTTCTGCAGGTAGACATTCTTATTTGGAAAAGAAATAACTGTGTGAGGTACCTGTTGAACTTGTGGTATCGTTTGAGGGCGGAGGTGATAGTGGGGAAGCTGGTGTTTGTGGCGGAGGTGATGGCGGTTGCGTATCAGCAGTGGTAAGATTATAAAAGCGTTCAATCTCAAACCTAAAATTACAGCTAGGCCCAACTACCCTGCCTCCTTGTTTTCTGTCACAGCATTCCGGAATAAAATCAATAGCCTGAGACAAACAAGAGCTGCATTCAATCTCGGTCAAATCAGGAATGCATTGAACAAGCCCATATACTGTTTGGAAAGCTGTAACTTCTGCACTTCCTGTTGCAGACTTGCGAAGGGAAGTGCCTGATGAAGCATTATTTCTTAGGCCCTCCATCAAAATACCCAGGGTCCGATTAAAAGCATCCACGTCCGTGACATTATTTTCGTTCCACATGTAGAAAGATGGGTCGTCTTCAACAACACCAAAGATGGAGCGATTTGTGTAGCGAAACATGCAATTGTCATACCAGATAATTGCCTCTTTCTGGTTGGGGCAGAGATTTCTGAGCTCAGCGGTTGCGTCATTGATGCAGCTTATGCAAGCACCTGAATTCACATCTCCTCTGCAAAGTGCAATTGAGTTAACTCTGTTGGAGCCTTCGCCAGATGACATATTCTAGAACCCATAATCATTTGCTGTGTTAGAGGAGAAAGATGAGACGAGGTGATTGAGATTCGTCTCGTAAGTGCTGTTTCTGGTGAAATTACCACTGGTGTCTATACAGGAATAGTCTAGAGGCTCTTGCTGGGCAACGGTAAGAGTAATAAGGAATGTAATTGTCAAAGTAGAGAAGAAAAGCTGCCATGAAGAATCCATTGCCCTGCCTGGAACTACAGGATTGTGCTGCTTCTGCGTCTTCAAAGCTTGTTAGACCTTTGAATTTCAGAGTTCATATTATAAGGATAAATGTCCCTTCTATGATGGAGATGGGATAATTTTGTCTCGGAATTTGCTAAGAAAGAGGATTTGAAAATAGAATTGCTTGAATAATGGGTGTAGAAAATTGTCCAAGTGAAAATCGTTTTGACTATGAATAAGCCAAACAATTTGTACAAATAATGAAAAAACTAATCACAAAATCAACATAATCCCACCCAATGCGGCGGATTTGGACTAAAGTCAAAGTCAGTTTGATTAAAAAAATTGAAGTAAAATCATCAAAGTTGATTTTCTGTAACCTTTTCAAATTCTTTATCTGGAAAAAGAGAAATGTCTTGTCAGTCCAAGGGCAGCCATGAAAATCATCTGCTAGCACCTTATGGATCTATGGTTTGGTTCCAACTCCAAAGAAATTGAAATAACCAATCTTCTCTACAGATAAAGTGTCAACAATCTCTTGACCAAATGATTAAGAAAAATGTGATATATTGTAAAATTTAGCTTTCAATCCAAGCAACCTCATCCCGACTCCAATTATCAAATCGGTGGTCCGTCTTTGCTACTTGGTTATAGTTGTATTTGGGGAGACAGATGTCTACGTTACTCAAACAACCACGATGAGAGGACGAATTATTTTTAAAAAAATTGTGTGATACACAGCCTCGATTTACTTTGTTTGTATTTTTTCTTTATTTTATTTTAATTCAATTATTGTCTTATTATTTTTGAAAATTTATTTCAATATATACATATCTGTTTCTATTATTTTCTTACGGCATTTGCTTTGGTCGATAGAGCATATTGTAGAATCGTTAACAAGTTTTGAATTATGAGGACTTGGATATTTGGCTAGGTGCCTGCAACTCCTAACTAAAAAATTTTCCAGTCCTTCTTTATCTTGACAAATGTAAAGTTTGAGAGATCTGATCATTTAAAGAAGCAAGGCCAAAAACAGAAAGACAATTACTCCAAGGCTATAATAGGTCTATGACAGATTGAAAAATTCCTTGGTACTGGGAAGGGAATTTTAAGCTTTACTTAATAAAATCTTTCTCTGAATGATTCATGTAGATTTATTTATTTCAAATTAACAAAATTTTCTAAAATTACCTTCTCATAACCTTCCAATAAATTCAAACTCTATACCATATAGATAGGAACAATTTCTCCTATCCCTTAAGTCAACATTCATTGCTATGAAAATTTTTTTCTCTTGGAAGAGATATCATCTTTTCTTTGGATTAATTATGCCGTAATGACTTGTGTATGTATTCTACAACAAAGCAATTGGCATCATATTATTGGTTAAATTTAGGAGTTTTTAACGAACAAGACACATTATATGACTTTGAACTTCCAATTCCAAGTCAATAAAACTTTTATGGCGCGTTTGATTAGTGAAATAAAATAAAGTAGAAATACAAAAAATATATTATGTGGGAATAGAAAAGAAAAAAAATATAAGTTGAATATTTATTCTATTATTTAGTTTGTGGAATAAAATAATTATTGTGAGTTTATTTTTTGTTTGATTTAAGATAACATTATTAAAAAATAAGGTAGGAATAGATAAGTAATGACTAAAATAACATTCATTCTTAACTTAAGTTATTTTGCTTAATTTTTATTACCTATTTTTTAGTTACTAAAATACCCTCTCATTCCTTAATTACCAAAATATCCTCTCTTATCATAATTACCAAAATCTCCTACAAAGCTTAATTACCAGAATATTCTCTCCTATCATAATTACAAAAATAATAATTATTAATAATTATAGTTTAATATTAATTAATAAGTTAATATTAACAATTAACATTAAGTAATCATAAATTTTAATTTCCTAATATTGTTAACAATTATTAATTTTATTCATAATTAATTATTAATAAAATTTTTTTTGGTACAGAATTAATTATTAATAAATTTATGAGTCATAATTCATTAATAAATTATTAAATAATTTATTAATGAATAATTAAATAAATAATGACTTGGAAGCATTTGTCAAAAAAATTGCTCAAACTTTTCTCACATACAAATGGAAAAATCCGTGGCTGGCTGGAATATCAATACCGTTAGGAAGTGATATTCTGTACACAAAGTCCTTACCAATTAAAGAGTTGTGGGGCCACAGAAAATGTCTAGGGAATGAAACATAATTCCACCAAACCAAACGGCGCGTTATACTTAGATAGATACCATGCACACATTTTTGTCAACTGAAATGAATAACCTTGAAAGACCGTTGGCACTTATGGGGTGTCTCTAATTTGGCGCCAATCAGTTTGGAAACCAGCACAGAATCCCACAATGCCTGTCAACATTTTGGTTTTCCTTCTCTGTGAAATGCTCTTGGCCATGGGCCTTACCGCTGCCCACAACACTTGGTGTGAAACAGGGAACTTTACAACTAATAGTACGTACCGTAGAAATCGTGACATCATCCTCGCTTCTCTCTCAGCTAATGTCTCAGGGAATGGAGGTTTCTTTAGTGGCAGCGTCGGCCAAGACCCCGATAAAGTTTATGCTTTTGGGCTTTGCAGGGGGGACTCTTCTCCAGAGGTTTGTTCCGACCGTATAGTTTGCGCGACGAAGGATATCTTAGCCAACTGTAACAACCGAAAAGAAGCCATTTCTTGGGCTGAGGGGAATCCACCGTGTATAGTACGCTATGCAAATCGCTCTATTTTTGGAATCCTGGAGCTAGATCCTACCAGCACAGGCTGTAATGAGAATTACATAGACTCAGATTTAACACAGTTTGAACAGATTTGGGAGAATTTAACTGATAGTTTGGTGAGAAAAGCATCCATGGGCTCTTCTATGCTAAAGTTTGCAACTAAGGAAATAGATTTTACCAGCCTCCGAAGGATATATTCACTCATGCAGTGCACTCCAGATCTATCTCAGAGTGATTGCGCTAAATGCCTAAGAGTTTCTGTGAATGACTATCGAAGACATTGCCATGGGAGGCGGGGAGGTTATGTTCATAAACCTAACTGTTTCTTCCGATGGGATTTGTGTCCCTTCTATGATTCTTCGGCTGCCTCGTCCCTATCTCCTCCACATTCTACTGATACAATAACCAATAAAGGTACAGGATCTCGCCCATTGGAGAAATTCAGATGATCTGGGACCAAAAGAAAAAGATATATACATAGAACAATCCTCTTTAATAGACAGGAAATATTTTGAAATACTGGAAAATGAAAAGTACCCAATTTTTGTTTGCATGGGATCTCTTATAATGTTCCATTTCCTACAATTTCTGGATTCAATTTGTCAAGTATGTTGATGGCTTTTGCAGATAAAGGAAGCGCCAAATCTCGAACTGCTATATTCATCATTGTTCCAGTTGTTACTTTAATGGCAATTTTGGCTTTTACTTGCACCGTGCTTCAAAGGATGAGGAAGAAGATGAAAATGAAATGGGAGAAGAAAAGTAAGTGATCATTTTGTTTTGTTTGGTTTTATAAGTTACAACTATAGTTGCAGATGACTTCATATCTTCATTATAATAGCTTCAAGCACTTGGAATTTCAGAGAAATCATAGAAAAATAATTTAATTCGCTTGATATTTCGAAACTGCATGCCAATTAGTTGCAATAAAGACCGGTACTTATCCCAAAAAAAAAAATCAAGAGCATAAGATCAAATTAACCATGCATGTGTTTTCCAACCGTCCATTTAATACGTTCAGCAATTCAACCTGTAAAGTTGCAGATGGAAATCTTAGCACCAGATTACCATTTGACTTTAGCATGCAGTCATTGCAACTAGACTTTAACGCTATAAAAGAAGCAACAGTTAACTTCTCCGACAACAATAAGCTTGGACAGGGTGGATTTGGTACTGTTTACAAGGTAATTAAAGATTCTAGAAGGATGAGTCGATTTCAAATTTTCTATTAGGACTATGATTCATATTTTCTCTGTTTCGTTGCTTCAGGGCACGCTTCCTGATGGACAAGAAGTAGCTGTGAAGAGGCTGTCTAGAAACTCTGAACAAGGAGAATTAGAATTTAAGAATGAAGTCGTGTTAATGGCAAAGCTTCAACACAGAAATTTGGTTAGGCTTATAGGTTTTTGCTTGGAGGAAGAGGAAAGGCTTCTTATCTATGAGTTTGTGCCTAAATCAAGCCTCAACAATTTCATATTCCGTATGATTGCACCATTTCAATTTAAAAACTAAATTCCATTTTTCTTCCTGATGAACTTTTTGTTATTAGCATTGTTTTACCATTGAGTAACTTGATTTTGTAATTTTGTAGATCCAACCAATCGTGTGCTATTGAATTGGGAACACAGATACAAGATCATAATGGGAATTGCTCGAGGGATTCATTATCTTCACGAAGATTCTCAGTTACGAGTTATTCATCGAGATTTAAAAACAGAGAACATTCTTTTAGATGCCAAAATGAATCCTAAGATTTCAGATTTTGGAATGGCTAAGTTGTTCAGATATGATCAAACTCATACTGATACAACTAGAGTTGCAGGAACATTGTAAGTATAAACTCTCCTCTCAAATGTCATTGTCAAAATTTCCCTCCCAATTGTGATTAAAGCATAAAATTGGCAAATATTAATCAATATATTTATTTTACTTCTCGATGTTTATAGTGGATATATGGCTCCAGAGTATGTGAAACATGGGCATTTCTCAGTCAAATCTGATGTTTATAGTTTCGGTGTGTTGGTTTTGGAAATCATCAGTGGTAAAAAAATCAGTCGTTTCGTAGATGAAGAGGCAGGGAGTCTTCCAACTTATGTAAGACTATTCATTAATTCGCGCAATGTTGGAAATAGGAAAAGCGATATTTTCCCTTTGTTCTAAGAATTTGACCAGTTGTGTTAATTTAAGGTGTCCAATTTCTACATTTTTCAGGTATGGAAAAATTGGAAGAAAGGAACCGGATTGGATGTAGTAGATCCTATTCTGAGGGATGGTTCCAGAAGTGAACTGATGAAATGTATCCACCTTGTATTACTATGTGTTCAAGAAGATGTCGCTAACAGACCAACTATGGCTACAGTTGTTCTTACTCTTAGTAGATGCACCAACTCTCTTCCAGAGCCCTCAAAACCTGGATTCTGCCAAAACTCTTCTCCAGACATTGGGGAATTGTCATTACAGAATGGTAATACAAATGTAGTAGCATCGGATGATTCAAAAAATGAAACGACTCACTTTACCCAAAATGAGGTTTCAATTTCTGACATAGTTCCTCGATAACATTTGATGATTTATGCTGTATCATTAAGCTTGTTTTCCTGGAATTGATTAGCATTACTTGTTTACTTTGGTCTAATAAATGTTGTTTAGACAGTAGTTCAGTTTGTGTTACCTGGATCTTCAGGTACATGGGAGCTACTTATAGTTTAAGGGCCATGTCTTGTTTATAAGTTATAACTAAAAATTGTAATGTCCAAATGTTAACAACTATTCTAAAAGAATGTCTATTGATTTCTAATTTTAATAAAATTGGAAAATTTTGTATACTATTATAAAAATTATATATATATATATATATATATATATATATATTCTGGAATTTTATACAATTGGGATATATATCCATACAAATTTCAAAGAAAGTGGGAATGGAGGAAAATTTTTCCAATGCCATAGATATGTCTTTGCTTTACATGTCTGAATTTTTTATTACTATTAATCGATAATTTTATAATTAATAATGTAATCACATTATGCAATAAAATTCAATTAACTAATTATGATTTTTAAATTTATTGGGTAAGTGCGGCTTGATAATTAAATAAAATTTAAAAATTCTATTAACCTTTGATGGGACTATTAGAATTTTTTGTTCTATTAACTTTCTAACTTTTTAGCCAATGCGGTGGATTTGGACTAGGGTGAAATAAACAAGTCATATTCAGTTTGATTAAAAAAAATTGAGGTAGAATCATCAAAGTTGATTTTCTCTAATCTTTTCAATTTCTTTGTCTGGAAAAAGAAATGGTTACTCAGTCCAAGGGCAGCCATGAAAATCATGGGCTAGCACCTTATGGACCTATGGTTATTGGTTCCAACTCCATAGAAATTCAAATACCCAATGCTACCGGAAACAGAGTAGGGCTTGGGTAATTGAGTCCCAAAACAACATGCGCGAGAGAAGATACTAATTAATGGCAAACGGGTATGACAGGCAGGTAGTAATATAAGTAATCCCAACAGATCCTTGAAAATGGGGATTTGTTTTTAGTGTCTAAGGAGATAAAGTCAACATGACAACCTGGAGTCAAACTCAATTGTACAGAAAATTGTAAAATTGTATCAGCAAATAATTAGATGAGCAATGTTTCAATTTTTTTTTTTGGCCATGAACTTCAAGTCTTCTTGCTGCATTTTTCTTACCAGTGCATCAGCTTCAGCAGGAAATTCATGTGAGGGTAGCCACTGGCAGGAATCCAAATTTGGCAACAATGGACATCGAAAAAGTACATTTCTGTATCTTCAGGTGCTCCAATGTAGTGAGGAAGCAAGGGGATCAATCATGGAAAATTATGGATGAAACAGACCCAATTATCAAAGAAGAAAAAAATTAGTTGTATAACAACTCACTGTGGCGTCAACTCGCTATATTATATTTGCCCAAGCCGCATTGTATGACTTTAAGCATCAAAAAATATAATTCATAAGTGGTATTTCAATATATTTAGAGAATATTTTGTTTTCTGGGATGGTTTTTCCCAAACAATGCTACATTTTGATTGTTATTGTTATGTAAGAATTTGATGCATGGTAGTTCATCAAAATTGTAATGTGTAAACAATGATGAAAACAAAAGAAATTAAAGGAATTTCTCTATGTTGGTCAATTCAGACAATTCCACAGAGAGTGCAAGGTTTTGACCTTTTGGGTTAGATGGGGATGTGAATTGAGGCTTGTAAGTTTGAATTCCGAGCATTTGGATATTTGGCTTTGTATCTGTAACTCCTAGCTCAAAGTCAAAGAGTTTCTAATCATTCTTGTTTCTTGAGAAATAATAAAGTTTGAGAGATCTGATCATTTCAAGAAGTAAGCACTGCAAGGCTATGAGCCTATGATAAGTCTTTGACAAATAATAAAGTTTGAGAAATCTCTTTTCATTTTTTTTTTTCCTCCTGGCATTGACTTATACGTTATTTCGTGCCTGACAGTGCGATATTGCCATGCTGGGCTATCAACTAACCAGATATCTCTTGCACAAGAAAACTTCTTTTTCTGCAACAGGGATTTCAATTCTCTCAAATTTGAGGTCGATTTGGAACGGAATGAGGTTTAAAGTTCTCCTTTCACTCCTCTCCCATCTATTTATAGGCTTCAGTCAGTGTTGCCACTGCCCTAATATGTTCTGCCACTGCACGTAATTTCAGTACTAATAGTACATATGGCAAAAACTGGAACCTTATTCTGGCTTCTCTCCCAGCTAATGTCTCTGCAAATGGTGGTTTCTTTACTACCACTATTGGTCAAGACTCTGACAAAGTTTACGCTCTTGGGCTTTACCTTGCAGACGCTTCTTCAGATGATTGTTATAGTTGTCTCAATTCCTCAATTTATGATCTAATAGCCAAGTTTCCCAACCAGAAAGAAGCCATTTCATGGGTAGGGCCATGTCTCGTACGCTATGCATATCGCTCCTTTTTTGGCATCCTGGAGCTGGAACCTACTGATACAGCATCTAACGTCAACGACATCAAATGGAACCAAACAGAATTTGACTCGGTTTGGGAGAGTTTGATGGATAGTGTGGTGAGAAAGGCCTCCATGGGCTCGTCCAAGGTTTTAAATCGCGGTCGCGGTCGCGTTTTCGGTCGCGTTGCGTTTATCGCGGTTGCGGACATAGCGGCGGTAATTGCGGTCATCGCGGTCATCGCGGTCGTGAATTTTTTTTTATTTCGCATAATTCTATATAAAGTGTAGTAACTTTAATTATAATCATGTAAAGTCTTATTTTATAGTTTTTAAAATAATTTATAATACCTCAAGTCTATTATTTATGTGAAAAAAAGGTTATTTATAATTTTTTCAATTATAATAACATTCATATTTAAAAAAATACTTATGATAATTAAAAAATAACAAATATTCAAAATAGAGATAAATAATTATGTACTAATTAATTAGCATTAATTATTTTTTATCTAAATTATTAAGGAATTTTTTCATCTAAATTTTGTCAAATCTTTTTTCATCTAAATTAATTATGTCAATATTTTTTTTTCTCTTCCACATGAATTTCTACGAATATTAATAATTAACAAATAGAACTTGTTAAATTCAATTCAAGGAAACTAAAAAAAATACACTTTAAATCTTACCGATTACCATATAGTGGAATGACGAGGAGCATCAAATTCTCCCTCTTCACTTTCAGAACCATGACGACTTGATCTTCGTGACCTTTGTCCAGAATTCGAACCATATCCTTGTTCTTGATACATTTGTGGTGGTGGTGGATACATTTGAGGTGGATACATTTGGGGTAGTGGTGGATACATTTGAGGTGGTGGATACATTTGGGGATAATAGGGCATAGGATAATTAGGATATGGCTGGGGTGGATAATAACCTTGTGGAGGTGGATAGTAACCATAAGGAGGTTGAAAATGTAAAGGTGGTCCTGATGGATAATAGCCTTGATTACTAAATGATTCATTACTAGAAGCTGATCTTCGAGATGAAGAGCCTCCAGAAGTATCATGTTGGTGCTTCTTGGCTTTTCCCTTTGATCGAGCTCTATCTCTACTTCTATCCCCGCTAGATTCAATAGATGGATGTACACCATATTCTGACAAATCAAGGAATAATCCACCGGTAGCAGCAAGCCCAAATTCTCCTCCAAGTGGACTAAAAGGCCTATTTTCATTTGCACCACCACTATAATCAGCACCACTACCATCACCACCAGTTGGACTTGAACCCTCATCATCATCACTCTGAGTTGGTGATCGGCTTGTACTTGAATGAGGCAGATTTTGTTCTCCTAATTGATATGATTGTTCAACATTCATTTCATCATCAGAATTATCAAGAGGCAACCAATCAGAGTTTTGCCCATCTAACAAAGGATTTTCTTTCTCCTGTAGCCATTCTGAAAGTGGATCATCTTCTTCAAAGATATGGTCGAGGCTAATAGGATTGAAACTATCATTTATCTCATCAATACTCCTCCTTTTTTGATGTCTCATCCTTAGCCTCATATTGTAATAAGTGTATACCATCTTATGAAGTCTTTCATATTTCAACCTGTTTCTTGTCTTGGTGTGTATATAGCTAAATGTGCTCCAATTTCTTTCACAATTAGATGCAGAAGTTGTCTGACTAAGCACTTTAATTGCTATTCTTTGCAATTCAGGAACACATGTGCCATATATTATCCACCATTCAGCTGCATAAAATAATTTAAAATAAATTTAATACCAATATAATTAAATAATATTAAAGAAATTAAAACTATTTAATTGATTATTTACCTGGATTCATTTGCTTCCACGCTCTCTGTGCTTGTGGCGTACCGAATGTTTCTCTTTTATCTTGAAATACAAACAACTACATTGATAAAACATTACAATTATTAAATAAATGCATCGTTGGTAATTATATTTTTAATACATAAAGTTAAATTTTCAAGTATAAAATAGTGGTAAACACTAACCTGATTAGTCATCTGGATTTGATTATCCATAGAAGGTTCTAGTCTTTCTATCATTGCTTTTATACCTTCTCTTGTTTCTATTAACACATCCGACGAAGATTTCACACCATATTGAAATTGGGGGTTAAGATAATAACCTAAACATAGTTCATAACACAAAAAAAAGCAATAAAAAATAAATATATAAGCAATTTAAGCATATAACATAAAATTGTTATTTTAATTACAATCCACATTTTTAGTCTACTTACCAGCTGAATGCAAGTGAGAGTGCATAAATGTCCATCTATTGTCGATAATCCTTTCATATTCAGTGAAGTATCGACATTCTTGTGCAATTGCCCGTTTAGCTCTATCCACTGCCTCATAAATAAAGCCCATTGTTGGTTTTTCATCACCATCCACAAGACGCAATACTTTTACCAAAGGCTCATAAACTTTTATTATTTCACTTGCTTTTCTCCAAAAATCTTTTCCCAAAATAATTTTTTTTGCTTCATAAGCAGGTCCCGACTTTTGTTGCCCCCATTTAGATTCCTTAAATTCCTGTATATTTTAAATTAAAATTTAAACAAGATATAAAAAACAAAACTAGATTTAAATAATTGTACTAATTGTTAAGTACTAACCTTTGAATTGAACATTTCTCTCAAACCTTGTTTATGCTTTGTTATTTCTTGTAATTGGATGAAATGAGTGGCAAATCGGGTGAGAGCAGGACGAAGTATTTGCTTTCCTTGAGTATATTTCTTCATCAAGTTAACTGTCCAAATATGATTGTATATGAAACATGTGACTTTCTTCGCCTCCTCCAACACTTTTTCCACGCTTTGCTTCTTCCCAATATCTTCAAGGCATAAATCCAAGCAATGAGCGGCACAGGCAGTCCAAAACAAATGTTTTCTTTTCAACATTAATTTTTTTCCTGCAGCCTTAAGTGCTGCCTCATTATCGGTAACTATCTGAACAATATATTGCTCTCCGATTTCTTCCACAGCTTGATCTAATAATTTGTAGTAAAAATTAGTATCTCTAGAATAAACACTAGAGACATCCACAGATTTCCAAAAAATGGTCCCTTTACTACAATAAACTAGAAAATTTATTATATGCATTTGATTCAGGCTGTTTGTCCACCCATCACACATTAAGGTAGCACCTAATTCTTTCCAATGAACCTTTAATCCATCAACCCATTCTTTGACTTGTTGATACTCTGATTCCAAATATACTTCAGAAATCTCATAAGGTGTTGGAAGCTTTACATTTTGCCCAATTTCTGCTGCTACAGAAACTAAATTGTGCAACCATGGAGAGTTTGATAACTGAAAAGGAAGTCGATTGTATATCAAAAATTTGGATACTGATTCACCCAGCTTCTTTCTTAATGTCTTCAGAAAAGAATCACTTAACTTCGGTTGCTTTAAACTCTTGCTTCTAACCAATTCAGGTATAGCTCTCCTTAATGAAAATTCAGAGTCACTTGGAGTAGATTTCCTTGTTCTTTGATCAAAATAGTCAGCAGCTGAGCCATGAGAGCTTCGTCCCTCTTCATAAATATTATTGAAACCACTAGTTCTTTGCCTAAATTCTTGCCTCATATGCCACTCACGTTGTGATTGAACACTTTCTTGCATGGCTCGTCTTATAGCGGTA
This sequence comes from Heritiera littoralis, assembly GCA_031772115.1. NCBI lineage: Eukaryota > Viridiplantae > Streptophyta > Magnoliopsida > Malvales > Malvaceae > Heritiera > Heritiera littoralis. The sequence continues at coordinate 89,212 of JAPDPK010000026.1, read as the reverse complement.
TCTTCATCTATGAATCCTTCGTAATCATAATCTTCCTCTCCTCTTAATTGAGAAATGAAATCATCTTTTCTCTTTTTGTTATCATTTTTTTTTTTTTACCTTCTTGGAGGAGTTTCATCATACTTTCTCTAACAATACCTTTTAACAATACAGTTAAGAAAAATTAAAAAAAAATTAGTTGTACATGTTAACATAATTTTATAATCTTTATTGAAAAATTAACATAATATTTATAACATACCGGTAACATTGGGGCATGGTGCAACATTGCCAGTCTTATGAGCAATATGCTCCTTGAAGCGTGTTATTCCTCCTTTTATAACTTTCCCGCAAAGTTTACAAGACACATTTCCTCTTGTATTTGGTACAGGGATTCCGAAATGCCAACCAATATCAGCACTTGGCGCACCTTCTAGTCCTTTACTTGGAAACTCCTCATGTTGTGACATTTTCTGTTAAACAAATAATAATACGAAAAATGCGATAGAGTCATCACATTTTTCATATATAAATAAAAATTGAATTTGAACAATTAATCAATCACATATTCATCCCTCTAATAAGTAACATGTATTTAATTTATTACATTTACAATATTAATTAACTTAATAAGTAAAAATAATTTACTTTTAATAAGTAAATAATTTAATTCATTACATTTACTTAATTCATTACTTTTTTTTTTGCCAAAGAAAACTACTTCTGTTATTATTGATAAAAGAAAACTCACAGACAACAAATATGATATACAAATATACTACAATGCATAGCTCAGAATATTTGTCTTATTGCACATTTAATTACTCAATTCATTACTTTAATAAGTAAAAATAATTCATTTAATTTACTTACTTTTAATAAGTAAAAATAATTTAATTGATGATATTTACATTATCTATTAACTTATTAAAAAATTAATCATGTTTGAATACTAATTTGCTACTATCAATTAACTTAAACCTATTCAAATATCAATATTATTTTTTCTTAAGTTACAATAATATTTAATACCATATATTTAATTACATTACAAATTTTACTAAAAAAATTACATTAATAATTTAAATTTATCATTGCCTAATATTATTGAAAAAATGGTCAAATATTAATTCCTAAAAATTAAAATATTAAAATTCTTTAGCAAAAAAAAAGTAAATAGAATATTTAAAAAACCCACCCACCCACCCACCCACCCACCCAACCGGCCTACCCACCCACCCACCCAACCCAATTCCCAAACCGGCAAACCCACCCAAGATAGATCTATGCCCATTGTGAGTTTCAATTTTTCCATCTAATCGTAAAGCTCACTCACACTCACAGAGCCTCAGTGCCTCACAGGCTCACACGCCTCACACAATCGATGCTCTGTCTCTCTCTCGCGAATCTCTCCAGTCCGGCTCCGGCAGTCCCCTTCTCCGAATCTCTCACCGTCTCACGGTCTCACTCACCCACTCAGGCATGATTGCCGATTTCCGATCTGACCAAGATCCCTCTCACAGGACTGAGTGACAGACTCACAGGTCACAGCACCCGTCGCCGTCGATCCCATCGCTCGCCGCCAGAAGCCATCTGCCTTCGAATCGACGGCATCTCAGGCTACCCGTCGCACAGCCGACCCATGCAGCCCCTCACACTCACAGATCAGTCCCTTTCCCGACGCCGCCCGATCCAAAATATTGTGGAAATTTTTAAAGTTTTTATTTTTTAAGTATATTTTCATTTTTCAAGTTTCATCATCTTGCTTACCTGTTGAATGATATCGGTTGTTGGCTTCCTCTGCTTTGTTTGTTGTTGATGCTTGAAATTGAATCGTTTGATGCTGCTCTCTGTGTCTGTGACTGTGACTCTGTCTCTGTTCTGTGAATGTGAACTTGTGTTGTGTGTGGTGTGTGATCTGATCTGATGAACGAATTGATCTTGACTTGAGTTTTTGTTTGAGCTTGGAATTGGAAATTGGAATCTTGAATTCTTGATCTTCTTGATATGCTGCTGATATAGCAAGCAGTCACGGGCAAGGTTCATCGTTGTTCACGGGTCTGACTGTCTGAGTATGATATTTGGTCTGATTTTATTCGTCCTTCCTCATTCTCACTTTCTCAGTTCTCAGTCTCACTTTCTCAGTAAGATTCGTCTGAAAAGTTTTCATTTTTTTTTTTTACCTTTAAAGTTAAAACAGAACGGGGATAGCGGCGATAACGGCCCGTTATCGCCGCTAACCACCGTTACACCGTTTTGTAACGGCCAATAGCGGCCGTTACAAACGTGATTATTAAGCACAACCGCGAATCGGTCGATAGCGGTAGCGGCCACCGCCGCTACCGCGATATAGCGGCCGCTATTCCGATTAGCGGCCGCTATTTGAAACCATGGGCTCGTCTACCCTTACGTATGCAAGCGGGGAAGCAAATTTTACATCATTTCAAACAATATATGCACAAATGCAGTGCACGCTGGATTTATCGCAGAACGATTGCGCTTCATGCCTAAGGACAACCGTGGGTGACTATGAAAGATGTTGCCATGTGAAGCAAGGAGGTTATGTTCGGAAGCCTAACTGTAACTGTCGGTGGGATTTGTTTCCCTTCTATGCATCTAATGCTACTACTACTGCTCCATCCTTATCCCCTCCTCCCCAACTGAATCTGGAAGTCCTCCTCCGCGACAAATGAACTCCACAAATACAATCACAAAAGGTAAGTGCGCGTCTGCTAGATCACATGCAGTTTCAGGAAGAAGATGAAAATTTCAAGAAATATGCATTATTGTCAACAAATTACATAAAAATTTCTAGCTTTTGCAGCTGGTGGAGGCATTTGATCCCCAAATATAGTCGCTATAGTTGTTCCAGTTGTCATCTTTTTGGTACTTGGCCTACTTGCAGCTGTTGTTTTTCTCAACAGGAGGAAGAAAACAAAGCAGGATGATCAAAGTAAGTTCGTCTTTGATCAACCTCTATACAATTTTTGAGTAGGTGCAGCTTCATACTTTGGAAATTAAATTTGATAATTTCATCGAACAGCATGAAAAAGAGAAGGTTGTAGTTAGCTCTCTGTAGCTATGAATATGAAGTGAGATCCATTTAGCCAAATGTTTGCCAGTGCTTTCCTCTCCTTTTCATTTGTTATAACTTGCTTCTTTTGTTAATTTGCAGATGACTGCAGTCATCATGTGAAATCATTGCAAATTGACTTCAATGCAGTAAGAGTTGCAACAGAAAACTTCTCGGCTTCAAACATGCTTGGAAAAGGTGGATTTGTACTGTTTACAAGTAATTTAAGATTATCGTATGAAACTTTTCGATATTCTATGAGGGTATGCTTCCAGATGGACAAAAAATATTAAGAATTGCAAGTTAGTTTTTTCTATCATTTTTCTTTGTTACATATTCTTATTAGGGTAAGCTTCAAGTGTGACATCCTCGTCACTATCCAAATAACAACTAACTTTTTCTTCAAATAACAAATTAGTAGACTAGTTTATCAATGTCAATCTTACTTCTTCTTATGCTTTAGGCATTATTATCCAAGTATAATATCTATTTTCACATGCATATAATTTTCATATATAAACATGTGTCACATACATCAGGATCTCCAATATTTACATAACCTATTTCCCCAAATATACACTAATGTGATATCATACTGTACAATAGCCGAAGTACACGGCCAACTAAGTATACCTTCAAGGAATAAGTAGGAAGCGTGTCTCAAAGGTATATCAAAAGAACCTCACAAGGTGCTCCTCTATCCGGAGAGGGATTTACTTCAAGTAATTTGTATAAAAATGTTTGTAAAGGAGTGAGTTTACGGTCAGTAAGAAACTTATGTAAAAGAGCGTACTATATCACTATATGCAGTTTTTCCTGCTTGGCTCCATAATATCATGTAAAACCATTATAAAGCATATGCCATATATATTTCTCGCAAATATCAAATACAAGTAAATCATCTCTTTCAAATATTTCCATGGATCTCAAATCATGTGAAATCATATATGCAAATACAAATAACTTCAATTACCTTCAAATACTTTCAATTAGATGGGAGACAATTTATATCCAATTAGATTCATGCACCAAGTAACTCTTAAAATGGATACAACAAATATATCCCGTAAGGGATAATCCATGAGAGATCTCATAAGGATACCATAAATATATCCCGTAAGGGATAATCTTGAGAGATATCAACTAAATGGCGTATCCACGTATAGGCCAGGGATCCTCCCCAAAGCCGAAACAAGTAAGAGACGTATGGCCGATGTCTATAGCCTACAGTGCTCACTAGTCAGGTGCCTTACTGCGGGTCTGAGGACCGGACTAGGGCTCCTCAGTCGAGATCAAGTACAAATACAAATACAAATAATGTGCATGATCATTAAAGGTGTTCATAGTCTCCAAACCATTATTCATATAGCCTTTGGCAAATACAAATATGTTTTCTTGAAATAGGTTTTCAAAACCTCCTTTTCAAATAGGCAGTCGACTGGTCTTTTAGGGCAGTCGGCTGCTATACCATAATTTACTTTATTGAATTTCTTTTCCTTTTTGAAATTCAAATATTTCATTTTTCGTAAAACACATAGGGCAGTTAACTGGTCCCAAATAGCAGTCGACTGGTTTTGAAACTGTAAAATCTGATTTTATACTACTGTAGACTGAAATTTCATAAAATTTGATAATGTGAATAAAGTAAATATTGCGTATTCATTTTCACTTGGATGAAAAGTTCCTTAACTTGAGATGTGCATGTAAGAATGTTGGTGTTATAATGTATGGGCAAGGACCTCGAGCAGCTCGCCAATGGGCGAGCAAGGAAGGCTGCTCGCCAATGAGCGAGTTGATTTGGCGAACAGAACGCCGGGATGGTGTTGAGGGCGAGTAGGGAGTTCGCCGAACGGGGCGAGGACTACTGATCGCCCATACTGAATGAGAGAAATTAAAAGCATCAAACGAAAGTGTGAAGGGGATTAATGGCAATAAGACAAACAAGGACCAGCTGAAGTCTTGTGTTGAGAAATTCTTCAGAAATTAATATACTACAAGACAAAAGAAAAGAATAGATGGGAGTTAATCTGGGTAAAATAAAATCTAAAGTATGAAAGCATTTAAAGTAGAGTAATGGCTGTCAGACAAATGGAGAAAAGAATGTGAAGATAGCCAATCAACAATTGACTGGAAGTGAGTTGGCGTGGAGAAGGGAAGAAAAGAAAATAGAAAAGTCAGGAAAAGGGGCGGCAGTGGATTTTCCGCCAATTGCTTCTCCTGACAGTGGGAATAAGCAATAAATGGAAGTGAGATTAGTCAAAAAAAAAAGGGATTCGGTAAAGACTTTACACCGTTCCTTTTTGCTGCAGCTTCTTCAGTTTTTAATGCATGAAATGATGAAGAAAACAGGATAAGGAAACAGGTGTTAGATTTTAAGTGAAACGTAACGGCTATATAAGAAGAGTTCATGAGGGAAAATCGATGGAAACAACTTCATCTCCCTCAGATTCATTCTCGCCCATTCTGTTTCTCTGTAAATTCATCTTTCATTCCTCCGTTTTCCGCATAACTGAGCCATGCAATTTCATCTTTTAGTTAGCCAAACCCTTCTAAAGTGTTGAAGAGTTTAGTAACAAGAGAAGTAAAGCTAAGAAAGGCAAGAAAGCATTCTGTTGTTGGAAGAGCAGTTTAGTAAAGGTGAGTTTCATAGCTTTATAGTTCTCTTGATATTTAATCATAGATATAGCCTGGTTGTAGTTGAATATTGTTGGATATATAAAGAAATTAGGTGGAAATGATTAAGAAAAAACAATAGGCGAGCAAGGAGTATTCGCCCGAAGGTTGAGGCGAGTACAATGCAACATATGACTAGGCGAGAACATGTTCGCCAATAGTTATGAGATAACCAGAATGATAGTTAATGGGCGAGAATATATATTCTCGAAATGGCGAGAAGGTGACCATAGAGATCGCCCATGAGAAATGTTGATGATCGCCAGTAAGGCGAGTAGGAAAATAAGAGGTCGCCCAAGACTATCTTAAAACATGGGCGAACCTATTTATGAGTGAAAGGCCATGGATGGCGAACTGGATTGATAAGCATGGCGAGTTGAGCTCCCACGTTGGGCGAACTCCCATGAATAAGCCGCTAATGAAGGCGAGCTCAGTTGGGCGAGCGGTTATCTCGCCAGAGTAGTTGAAAAGAGTTTTAGAAAAGTTGTTAGAAAAGAAAATATTAATGGAATTAATATTTTACTTTGCAGCCGGGAAGTGAGATTGATACGGCGAGCGAGAAGAAAGGCTGCATTAGACGAGGTAAGGAAGTAGTATGTGATGAAAATGCATGTCCTGTGGAGTAAAAATGTTAAGAAAATATTAGAAATTGTTTTGCTTTCTGACATGCATTGATTTATAAGTGTTTTGATCTCGGGCGAGCTACAAGCCGCCATATGTTGTTTTGGTTGGGCGAACTGATTAAGGCGGGCGAATACCTTTGTTTTAAAAGAGAAAACCGGGTAAGCCAAAGTAGGGCGAATCCTTTTTTAATGTGCTGGGCGGGCGACCCTTGTTTTATATATAAGGCAGGCGAACCGTTATCAACCAGCCATACTTTGTTTTGAAAAGTTAAGTTGCGGGCGAATACTAATTCACCGCCTGGGCGAATTGACCAGTGGGGGAACTGATTTATGAGTATTTTCTAAACGCAAATTAAATAAATAAATAAATAAACTTTGAATTAATATTTTTGAAAAAAATAGAAAATGTGAAACTTTTTGGGCGAGTAGGCCCTGGAGCGAGTTGACCATTGGGCGAGTTGACCAATGGCGAGTTGATTATTGGCGAGCTCACTATGGGCGAACTAGCCACGGACGAGCCAGTTTAATCCGTACTTTCCATTCAAGGGAAATGTTGGGACTTTTGGTGTTTTATTGTTTTATAAGAAATCCAATCCTTTTGTGGAAATGATACATAAGATACAACTTGATTTTGAGACATTAGGCATTGAATTCATGCATTAGTAATCATATACTTTGCGTGACCCATATGGGGCGATGGCTCAGGTCAAATAGACCAACGAGTGCACCCTAGGGCGTCACAGGGCTGATGGACCTGCCAAGTCTTCAGCGGTCTTGAGGTCACTTGGCAAGTGGACCCGAGGACCACCTACAGATTATGGCCATACATCTAGATGAGATAGCCGTGAGGGGCGATGGCCTACAGGTGCACCCCAAAAGCGGATGAGTTGTGTTCTTTGCATGATTTAAATTGCTGCCTAGTCTCAATTAAATGATTTATGAAAGGATCTGTTAAATCCTATTAAATGTTAACTATATTCATTATTTCCTAATGAGTTTGATCGTTAGGATAATTAAGGGGTTTTGAGAATATAGTTTTATATTTGTAAAACAGCATACACCTTCCTTACTGAGCACGTTGTCGCTCACTCTTTATTTTTCCACTCCACAGATAACTGATTTGGCTAAGAGACTTACCTTCCTGAGATTTGATATCGAAGGTATGTTATATTCTTTTATATATTCAGCAGAGTTGTACAGTACTACTTTAAATAAAAGGGAATGTATATACATCTTAAGGAAGAGATTTTTATAATTCATATTTACATAATAATGTAGTAGAAGTTGTTAAGCATCACAGACAGCCCAACCGGTAATTAAGTGTAAGTTATGAGTATGTATCATGATGTACAGTAGTTTTGGGATGTTATAGTAACAGAATGTTTCCCGAGAAAAGGTAGTCGACTGGCTCCCTGGGCAGTCGGCTGTTTTTGAAACAGAATGCTTTTGAAAGCATGGCAGTCGATTGGCCCCCTGGGTAGTCGACTGGCAATAAAAATAGTCGACTGTCCCATATAGCAGTCGACTTGTTTGAAACAGAATACATTCTGGGAAAATGGCAGTCGACTGGCTTACATAGCAGTCGACTTGTTTGAAACAGAATACATTCTGGGAAAATGGCAGTCGACTGGCTTACATAGCAGTCGACTGGTTTGCCTCGATTTTTGAAAATCTACGCTTTGGTTGTCTCTAGGCAGTCGGCTGCTACTTAAGGCAATCGGCTGCTCCTAGCCTAATTGGTACTAGGAGTAGGACCCAAAATTTGACCTTTTCTACATAAAAACTAACTTGTGTTTCTTCCCAAAGACATTTCAAATATCTCAAAACATGCGGACATAGTCACCCTACATCCGTTACATAAATTCCTTACCTTGATTGCAATTAATCCACAAGTTTGGTTGCACCAACACTTGTCCTTTTCCACTTCTTCAAAGCTGTATAATTCATAAAATTCAACCTTAATAAATATACTCTACTAACTCTATACAACTCCAAACCATCAATAAAATCAAATAAAACCATCTAACTCTCTTACTTTTGCAAATCACCAAAATTTCAGGATTTTAGATCTCCTCAACCACTTCGATTCAACCTTTCATATTAAAGGCTTAGCTTGAGCTAGCGACAAGGATCATTTTTCGTTAAGTGAGCTTAACGATTTGGTAACGTGAGATGGTGGTTTCTCAAGGTGAGTAAAATGAAGATAGAGCAAATTGGAGGGAATGAGAGGGATGGGAAATTGGGGCTGCCGACCTTGGCTAATGAAGATGATGGTGAGTCATGCTATTCCATTAAATGCACATTTATTTCATTAATTCATCTCAACCAATAACCATTTAATGCTTTGCCCTCTTGACTATTTGACCATCAATTGCTTTAATTCCACTTATATCCCATATCTCATTTATACATCAGATTTTTCACTTATACATTTACCTCATTTAAGCTGAAATGCTTTATAAATATGGGAAATTACAGGAAATTTGGGATTTCACATCAAGATGGACAAGAAGTAGCTGTGAAGAGATTGTCTGGAAATTCAACACAAGGCCAACAAGAATTCAAGAATGAAAGTCCTGTTATTAGCAAAGCTTCAACATAGGAATTTGGTTAGGCTTCTTGGTTATAGCATGGAACAAAAAGAAAGGATCCTAGTCTATGAGTTTTTGCCTAACTCAAGCCTTGACCACTTCAAATTCAGTGTAGTTGCAATTTATCATTTGAGTATACAAATTGAACTAATTGGCCTTATTTAATTCGCTTGTCTTAGCAGAATACTGTTGAAAAAAATGTTTATTGGTAAAAAATTGCATTTCTCTGGTTATTAGTACTCTATTTATGACTAATCCTTGAATGCATTTTTGTCCTATAATTTTGTGAATTTTGAGATCCAATCAAGCGTTTACTACTAAATTTGGGAAAAGATATACAAAATTATAAAGTGACTAGCTAAGAGACTTCTTTATCTTCAAGAAAATTCTCAATATCAAATCATCCATCATGATCTAAATGTTGGGTTTTGCCTTGAATCCCACATTGAAAGTATAGGAGAAGTTTATAAGGGCTCTCCCCTTATAAATAATGTGTTAGGCTTGGTTTGAAAAGTGTCCCAAAAGAGTTGTAGACACCGATAGAATAGCTAGGGTTTGGGCTATTAAAAGGGTGTAGTTGGGCTTTGGGATCTTGGTTAGGAGTTTGCAATTTTTCTCTCTAAAAATTGCATGGGTGGGCTTTATTAGGAGTTTCCAAATTTTCTCTCTAAAAATTGCACGGTTGGGTTTTGTTAGGAGTTTGCAATTTTTCTCTCTAAAAATTGCACTGTTTGGCTTGTAAGGAGTTTGCAATTTTTCTCTTCTAAACATTGCACAGTTGTAGTTGTTTGATTGTTTGTTAGATTGGTTGGGTGGTTGTAGGCCAAATTGGTTGGGCCAAACCACATTAAAATTATTGTGTTTGTTTTTTGCTTTCCTCTGTTGTTGTGGGTGTTTGGTTTGAGGGATATTTTTCCCAACAAGTGGTATCAAGAGCTGAAGGTTCGTGATCCCGAGAGAGGAGGAAAGCAGATAAAGATGAAAGCTATGAAGATAAAGATGAAAGTTATGAAGATGAAGATGAAGATGAAAGCAATGTTTGAAGAAGATGAAGATGAAGATGAAGATGAAGATGAAGATGATGATGATGATGATGATGATGATGATTTGGAACAAGATGACCATGATGAGTTTGATGATGATGATTGGAAGAAGATGACGAGCATGATAGCGATGACAATGGTGGAGTTACTCTTCAGTTTGAGGATGGTTTGCATGTTGTCGAATAGTTTGGGGAGTTTAGGGATTCAAGTCAATGGAGGATTTGTTGGGGTTTGCCTTGAATCCCACATCAAAAGTATAGGAGAAGTTTATAAGGGCTCTCCCCTTATAAATAATGTGTTAGGCTTGGTTTGAAAAGTGTCCCAAAAGAGTTGTAGACACCGATAGAATAGCTAGGGTTTGGGCTATTAAAAGGGTGTAGTTGGGCTTTGGGATCTTAATTAGGAGTTTACAATTTTTCTCTCTAAAAATTGCATGGGTGGGCTTTATTAGGAGTTTGCAATTTTTCTTTCTAAAAATTGCACGGTTGGGTTTTGTTAGGAGTTTGCAATTTTTCTCTCTAAAAATTGCACTGTTGGGTTTGTAAGGAGTTTGCAATTTTTCTCTTCTAAAAATTGCACAGTTGTAGTTGTTTGATTGTTTGTTAGATTGGTTAGGTGTCTGTAGGCCAAATTGGTTGGGGCAAACCACATTAAAATTATTGTGTTTGTTTTTTGCTTTCCTTTGTTTTTGTGGGTGTTTGGTTTGAAGGATATTTTTTCCAACACTAAAAGCAACCAATATATTACTAAAGGCAGAGATGATCCCTAAAATTTCAGATTTTGAGATAGCAAAATTGTTTGCTGTCTATCAAACTCAATCTGATACAAGCAGAATCGTTGGGACCTTGTAACTTCAAGAACATGCAAATTTTGTTTTCAGTTTAAACTTGTTGAGTCTAAAACACCAGGTTATCCTAAGCATTAGCACACATTCACCAAGGGCTATTTTAGCAACCATTCAATTCATGTATTGATTAATTTGTTGTTTTCAATGGATATATGACTCCAGAGTATGCAAGGCATGGACAACATTTAGTTAAGTCTAATGTTTATGCTTTTGGTGTGTTGGTTTTGGAAATCATTAGTGGTAAAAAAAATCAGTAGCTTCACCAATGAAATGGGAGAGTCTCTTCTGACCCACTTAAGCTGCATCTCCCTTGTGTTTGTTTATAATATAACCAGACTAAAATTGCTAGAAAGGACAATATAGATTTTCCCAGCTCTTTGCTAAGTTCCCATTCTCCAAGTCTTTGCAGGCATGGAAAAATTGGAAGGAAGGGACTGCTTTGGAACTTGCAGATCCAATTCTAAGCGGTGATTCAAGCAATAAAATAAAGAGATGTATCCATCTTGGAATGCTATGTGTTCAATTAAAACCGTGCTTATAGATCAACCGTGGCCTCCGTCGTTCTCATGCTTAATAGTTACTCTCCCGGTGCCATCAAGACCTGCATATCTTATGCATTCCAGCATGGAGACAGAAATGATGTATGCGTCATCCACATCTAATCAATCCAAAAGTAAAACTATCAAAGTCTCAGTGAATGAAGTTTCAATTTCTGAGCTAGATCCTCGATGAAGTTCGACTGATTATAAGCATATTTTTCGTATCCATAACAGACAACTTTCCCTTGTGCCGTTTGTTGAAGGGATTATACAAGCCCAGGTACTATCTTAGTGCCTGAAGGTATAACTATCCTAATAACCCAATGGCTCTATAAACTCACCCAAGTCCAAAGTAAAAGGATTGATTATGAGCTGTTGGCCCATTGGTGAGTATGACTAGTGCTGTAATTTATCCAAAAGAAAAGTAAAAAAAATAAAAGAAGTTAATGGTAATACAAATTTAATGGCATTCGATTATTCCAAAACCGAAACAATTCAATTTACACAAAACGAGGTTTCAATTTCTAACATAGTTCCTCGATAAAGTTTGAAGATTTATGCAGTATCTTTTAAGCTTATTTTCCTGGAATTGATTAGTATTACTGATTTACTTTGGTCTAAAAAATGTTGTTTAGACAATAGTTCATTAAGTTACCTGGTAACGACCAATGATTCGTCTAATTATTTTTATTTTTTTAGAAGATATTAAGTCCAATGTTCCAACTCTCCTTTTCTTTGATCTCCTTATGAAAATAAGTTTGAGTAACTTGAATTTACAGGTACATATAAGGTTCTTATTGATTAAGAGCCATGTCTTGTTTATAAGTTATAACCCAAAGAAAAAAAACTAACTAAACTAAAAGAATGTCAATTGATTTCTAATTTTAATTAAATTAGAAAATTTTGCATATAATTAAAAAATTTATATTTTTTTTTGAAATTTTGATACAACTAGGATAAATCCAAACAAATTTCAAAGGAAGTGGGAAGATATTAAATCTAATATTCGAACTCTCCTTCCTTTACCTCTTTATGAAAATAAGTTTGAATAACTTGAATTTGCAGGTACATATAAGGTTCTTATTGATTAAGGGCCATGTCTTGTTTATAAGTTATAACCCAAAGAAAAAAACTAACTAAACTAAAAGAATGTCAATTGATTTCTAATTTTAATTAAATTAGAAAATTTTGTATATTATTAAAAAAATTATATTTTTTTTGAAATTTTATACCACTAGGATATAAATCCAAACAAATTTCAAAGAAAGTGGGAATAGAGGAAAAATTTGCCAATGCCAATTTTATGTCTTTGCTTTACGTGTTTGAATATTATTATTATTATTATTAATCGATAATTTTATAAAAAATAATTTAATCACAATATGTAAAAAACTTCAATTAACTAATTATGATTTATTATAATATGAGTTTTTTAAATTTTATTGGATTAATGTGACATGATAATTATATAAATTTTAAAATTCTATTAACCTTTGATGGGATCATTAGAATTTTACTATAATAAATAGATGACTAGCTTTTCTTTCTTTCTTACTTCTAATATTACGAAACCTAGCAGAAGCGAAACCCCCTAATACTGCAATTGCCTACAACTCCTGTCGCAATTATTTGGTTTTTTAAAAGGAAGACTTTGACAAGTAACGAGTCACAAAGATATCCCAAAGTAAGTCCATTGGGCGTACCAGTCAAGTGTCAAATATTAGGGCCGCCCAGGAAGAAACCTGGAAGCATCTCTTGAAACCTGGAAGCATCTCTTTCCAGTTTTGTTTTCCTTCTGGTCGTGGCATCGACTTATATGTTATTTCTTGCCTAACGTGTGGAAATTGTGTGGATTTTATTCAATGAATCGTGTCAAGTTGAATACATCGTCTATTTATATAGACAAGATGAAAACAAGAAAAGAGCGGGAAAAAACCAAAAATTAAAAATGGTTACAGAAAGTTGATAACTAACCAACTTTCCCGCTCAAGCTACATCAGCTATATCCCGTGATACCCCCCTCAAGCTGGAGGATAAAGATTATGGAATGGAAAACGAGATATAAAGGACTGAAACACAGAAGGTGAATGAGATTTAGTAAAGAGATCTGCGAGTTGGGAAGAAGAAGCAACATGAAATAAACGAAGGACTCCAGCTTGCAGTTTCTCCCGAACAAAATGACAATCAAGCTCAATATGTTTTGTTCGTTCATGAAAAACGGGATTCTCTGCTATAGCAATGGCAGAGCGATTATCACAATACACCAGTGCTGGTTCAGTGTGCGGAACTTGCAAATCATGCAGCAAATAGAACAACCATTGAAGTTGACAAGACAGGGCAGCCAAGGCACGATACTCTGCTTCAGAAGAAGATCTGGACACAGTACTTTGTTTTTTAGATTTCCAGGAAACCAATGCATTCCCAAGAAACACACAATAACCTGTGATGGAGCGTCTGGTGTCGGGACAACAGGCCCAATCTGAATCACTAAACCCTTTAAGGACGAGATTAGACTGAGAGGGAAAGAAAAGACCCTGACCAGGATTCCCTTTCAAATATCTCAAAATCCTGTGCAGGCCTTTCAAATGAAAATCTGTAGGATGCTCTATGAATTGAGAAAAATGTTGAACAGCAAATGACAGATCAGGTCTAGTGATAGTAAGAAACAATAATTTTCCAATGAGTTGTCGATAACATAAAGGATCAGGTAAAGGAACCCCTTGGCCAGCAACTGCCTTAGATGAAACAACCATTGGAGTTGGTGCTGGTTTACAATGCAAGAAATCAATAGCTTGCAACAACTCTAAAACATACTTCCGTTGAGATAAATTAATGCCAGCAGAAGAATAAGCAACTTCAAGCCCCAAAAAATACTTCAAAACTCCAAGGTCTTTGATTTTAAAAGTATCGTCTAAGTGAACTTTGACATCATGAATGAGTGAAGCATCATTGTTGGTGAGAATCACATCATCAACATATATCAACAATGCAATGAAAGAAGAAGCTGAGCCTCTGATGAACAGACTAGGATCAGATGATGCTTGATGAAAACCTTTGTCTAGTAAAGCAGTGGTGAGCTTAGAATACCACTGTCTGCTAGCCTGCTTCAGTCCATATAAGGACTTAAGAAGTTTACATACTTGACCAGTTTTAGCACCATTATAACCCAGGGGTAATTGCATATAAACTTCCTTTGTTAACTCACCATGTAAAAAAGCATTATTGATGTCAAGCTGGTGAAGAATCCATCCTCTGGCAGTAGCAACAGCAATCAATGTACGAATGGTAGTCATCTTAGCAACTGGAGAATAGGTCTTAAGATAATCAAGACCAGGCTGCTGTGTATACCCTTTAGCCACAAGTCTTGCTTTAAACCTTTCAACACTACCATCTGATTTATGTTTAATTTTGTAAACCCATCTACAGCCAATGGGAACTTTACCAGGAGGAAGGTTAACAACATCCCAAGTGTGAGTTGCCTTCAATGCATCCAATTCTATCTGCATAGCCTGCCGCCAACACTCATACTTAACAGCCTGATAATAGGTCTCAGGCTCAACCACACTAGCAATGCTTAAGGCAAATTGTTTATGAGAAGGTGAACATTTGGTGTATGAAAGAACTTTAGAAAGAGGATGACATACCTTGATATTTGTGAAATTTGGTTGAGCAGAAGAAGAAGAAGATGAATCAGCTAATGCACAATGATATTCCTGTAAGTAACTAGGAGGAAATCTAGTCCTATGTGATCTTCTAAGAATAGGTGAACAATTTGTATTAGGAGAAGAAGACTGGGACAAAACAGTATCAGAAAAATCAATGCAAGGTGAGGAAAAAGATGAGGTGGAAGCAGAAGTATTTGTATCTGATGTATGTGAGACACAATTTGGAAAAAGTAAAGATGATGGAACAGTAGGAAGAATGAAAATCACTACTGGAGACAGATGTAAGTGAGAATGGAAAAATATGTTCATAAAAAATAACATCCCTAGACACAGAAACATCACCAGTGGCTAAATTGTACAATCTGTAACCCTTTTGGTTGGAAGGATATCCTATGAAAACAGACTTATAGGCTCGGGATTCAAACTTAGTTCTACCATGTGCTAAAGTAGAAGCATAGCATAGACTACCAAAAACCTTGAGATGAGAATAGCTGGGAGGTTTCTGATATAAAACAGTAAAGGGTGTTTGTTCTTTAAGAGCTGGTGTTGGTAATCTATTTATAAGGTATGTGGCATGTATGACACAGTCTCCCCAGAATTTTTTAGGTAAATGAGCTTGGAATTTCAAAGCTCTTGCTACATTAAGAATATGCTGATGTTTTCTTTCTACCACTCCATTTTGTTGGGGTGTTTGAACACAAGATGTCTGATGGATTAAGCCCTTGGATGAATAAAAATCAGTCATGTCAAATTCTTTCCCATTATCTGTTCGTATGATTTTTACTTTTAGTCCAAATTGTGTCTCTACCAGATTACAAAATCTTTGAACAAGAACACGAGTGTCAGATTTTTGTTTCATTAGATACAACCAAGTGTATCTACTGTGGTCATCGACAATAGTAAGAAAGTAATGGTCTCCATACAAAGATGGAGTGGAATATGGTCCCCAGATATCAATATGTACAAGATCAAAGCAATGAACAGAAGATGAATTACGAATGGGAAAAGGAATACGTTTCTGTTTGGCAAAATGGCATACATCACAAGGATCATGATCATGTACAATTATTGAAGAATCAACAGAATGCAAAGTTTGAAGTCTATGAAACGAGAGATGTCCTAAACAGTAATGCCAAATGTTACTAGAAACATGTTGAGGAACAGAACAAACCCTCTTTCACATGTGTGATTGTCAATAGGCCAAGTGTGTGGCTTTTAAGCCACTTCTAGATGGTTGCTAGAGCAGTTCTTGAAAGCTTATGTGTCAGACGATCGATAGATGGGCCGAAGGAAGTTTTTGGACATTCTGTCGGATTAGTGTGCGCACCAGGTCTAGAAGATTCCAGATCATTCCGCTCCTGGCATGAGCCCATGTTACAGTCCTTTGTTCACCATCGCTAAACAAGCATTTCTAGTTAGGCTTTGTTTGCACGCATGCGTTGTTCTACCAAAGCACCTGCCACGCGTGCCACTCTCTCGACAAAGGGGGATGCCGAGAGTGGAAGCCTTTCTCTCGCTATTAGTGCGCGGGAGATCCTTTCGCCGTTTATGTGCGGGAGCCCCTCTCTCGCAATTTTGCGTGCGGGAGACTCTTCTTTTGCAGGGGAGATGTCGCGTGCGGGAATCATTGCTCGCCCGCTTTGGTAGTCACGCAGGCGAGCCACCCTCTCGCCCAATGAGCCTATAGCGGGCAGACATGATCGCCGCTTTTGCTGACGCATGGGCGAGATGTCCTCTCACCAAGAAGTCTACCGCATGGCTTTTGTTTGCCTGTTTTGGCTGTCACGTGGTTGAGCACCGCGTTACCAGAGTGGCCTTTCGTGCGGGACCTATGCTTACTCGATTTGAGCAAACCTTCTGTGCGGCTCGTCCAAGATCTGTCGCGCACCGAGAGGATCTCTCGCCCAATGCTTGTCGCTAGCGAGAGGCTCTCTCTCGCCAATGCCCGTCTTGCGCGGAATCCATTCTCTCTCAAAACAAAGTGCATATAGTCACACACGTTCCTAGTGAGCGATAGCTCGCATTCCAGCCCACATCTTTCTGTTTTTTTTTTTAATAATCTCTTTATTTATTCCACGCTTGTAAAAGTGTTCTCTCCCTGCAAAAGCAATGGCAATTATCATGCAGAACAGGGGGTTTTGGTCTAAAACAATAGCAAGGTGAGGTGGCACAATAGCGACGGTGCAAAAGGGCAGTAAGCACTCTCGCTAAGAAGCTTGTTCCAGGATTTACACTTCAGTTCCAAGATTTTCTCATTGTTTCCTGTTCTTGAGTTGCTTTCATAGAACTGTAACTGCTTCAATCTGTTCTGCGCCTTATAAATACCAAACTCTACTTTGCAGCAACATTAGCTCAAGGATTGAGTGGACTTTGACGTGACCTTGCTCCACTTCCCTTTTCCCTGGCAACAATTTGTGTCTTCTTTAATTGCATGAATCGATTGGCCTCATGTAGAAACAATACAAGGTAGCAGGCTTCGATTTCAAGGAATGCAAAAATTATGCGGGCAATTACGACAAGTAAGATGCTTGATGGTGCAAGGCTGCCACGATGCGAGGATGATGCAGTGGTTCCATGAAGCCCACGCGAATGCAGTGAGTATTGTTGAGCGGGAAAGAACAGCAGTAGTGAAACTTAGGAAAGCCCGGTCAGAAAGCTTGGACGCAGAAAATTTTTATTTGCATTCTTCTTTCCCGTCCGCCTCCTTTATTCTTCTTCCACGTTATTTACACTTTAAGATGTAAAAACTTTAAGATGTAAGTGGCTAAACCTTTGCTTTGTCATTTGTGTTTCTTTCATTCCTTGTTTACTTTCCTCTTTAAGCGACCAAAACCCAGGTTACTTGCAGCAAAGAAAAATCTTCTTAGTCGTAAAACAGTAGCGGAACAGCTACAGGAAAAAAACTGAAGCAAAGCGGGAAGCGTTCAGCAGTAGTGAATTTGCTGACCCTTTACTTAGCCACCTCACCACCCCGCTTCCAGCAACCACTTAATGACGGCGAAGTGCACCAGGTAACGATGCTGTGGTGCGGTATAGAACCTTGGGACAGCAACAGGGAACCTCCGTAGTGCAAGAGTGAAAGCAATAGAGGCTCGGGCCGCAAGTGCAGGGCGATGAAGGCAGCAACTCAAGGATGGCGATGATGCAAAGCAGTGAGGACGCCGTAGCAGCAGTAACCGGGATGCAGTAGTGATGATGGTTGAGATGTAGAAGACGCAGACAATAAGGATGATGTTGGCGGATGGCAGCTTTGGTGACTAAGCGCAGTAGAAAATTTTTTATTCAACTCTGGGTTTTTAGTTTAGCCACTAATACATGGAAAGAACTTCCCGTTCCATACCGCCTTGAAACGTTTTATGGGATATACTTGGACGGGGTGTTTACAGATGGTTTCTTGCATTGGCTGTCGGATTATATTGTATTGGAAGAAAACCAAGAACATATACAGATTGTCAGCTTTGATGTTTCAAGAGATGTGTTTGTCAAAGCAATTTCATCGGTTCCAGTTCCACCCAGTTCCACTCGATGCTACAATGTCTCCTTGCAAGCCTTAGCAGGATGACTGGTTTTGTGTGTGATGTGGGTCAAGGACGATGATGAAACTGCTGGTGTCAATAGCACTTGTGTCTGTGCTTGATGAAAGAAAAGGAGTTTTGTTTTATTTTATTTTATTTTATTTTATATTTTATTTCAATAGCAAATCGTGGCTGATGCAGGAACCGTAGAGAAGCAAAGAGTGAGGCCGGACAGGTTTGGTTTCGCAGTAAAGTCGGTGCGAGGACAGTGATGATGATCAGGCGACTTCTTGGTGTTTCGGTGTAGAGTTAAACAATGAGGTAAGGTGTTTCGATTGGTAAGCAAGAAGATGGTCAAGAAAGAACAAGGGATCGGGCTGTGCTAGGCAAAATGCAAAAGCAGGGTAGCGCCAACTCTCCAACAGTAAACACCTTATCCAGCTCAAAAGATCAGAGGATGTCAACTCAAAGCAGTAAAACAGTGGGACCCCGTTCATTGATGATTTTAATAATCACACGTCTGCCATGCACCAGGTTCAAGAAGCGATTTTTCTAAGGCTTGTCGCTCACGCGGGAGGCTCTCTCGCCCATGCTGTCGGGTGCGAGAGCTAGTCTCTCGCACATGCAGTCTCTCGCCTCTCGCCAATGCAGTCTCTCGCTTATGCTGTCTCTCGCCTCTCGCCCATGCAGGTCTCTCGCTTATGCTGTCTCTCGCCCATGCAGGTTTCGCTTTTGTGTCTGATACGTTAAATTAAGGCCAGAATAGATGATGCGCGACAGGCTTCTGCGACAGGCTAGTCACTCTTTTCGCGCCATTGTAATATATTATTTTTTTTCTTTATTTTTATTTTTTGTTTGTGGCGACAGACTTGTGACGACAGGCTTGTGCGAGAGCCTTGTGACGACAGACTATGTGACGACAGGCTTGTGCGACAGGTTAGCCACTCTCTCGCCCAATGCTACCTCGTGCAAAAGCCACTCTCTCGTCTAGGCTTGTTGCGTGAATTGCTCCATCGCGTGCACCTTGCGGGCGACAGAATATCTGTCGCATGAAATCTTTTCTGCAACAAATCGTTTGTCGCGTGTCTCTGATTTTTTATTATTATTATTATTATTTTTATATTAAGGCGAGAGACACTTTCTCACCCCAGAAGGCTCTCGCGTGCGGAACCTATCTTTCGCAGGTAATAGGTCTCTCTTAGCCGGTCGTAGACTTTTTTACTTAGCTTTTTTGTTTGTTTCCCACAGACGGCGTCAATTGTTGTTACCAAAAACAACAATAAATGTTTGTTGACGTCGGATCCTCGATCTTCACGTTAGTCTGTCTCCAAGAAATCTGCGAAATAGGAAAAGTCAGAGGGCGCAGGGGTTTTCCCCTACGCGCGCACTCCGATGCTTAAGTCCAACAGGGTTTCAGTAGGCAAGTAGAGCTTAGGGTTTAAGAATGATACATGTGACCTATTTATAGGAGTTGTTTTGCGCGTAATTACCTTTAAGCCCCACAACTTAAATAATAACCTAGTGGATCATTTATGGGCCTTTTGAGTCCTCTTTCCTCTTGGGCTTAGATTATTATTTGGCTCAATGATCTTCAGCTTGACTTATAGAAAAGTCCAGTAATAATTGACCTAGTCCACATCAATATTCGAATTCGATTCCTACATCTATTGACAATCGATTTTAAATTGGAGGTTTAATTTCGAAGAAGTTCTTTGACTTCACCAAAAGCAAGTCAATAGGGCAACCCTATAACCCCACAAGATAAGAGGTGTGCTAAACCCTATAACAAAAATTCAAGACATTAAACTTGTACTTAAAATTGCTAAATCAAAACAGAAAAGCTTAAATGCAACATTTAATGTTGAAACAAAATCAAACGAGTCTTTTAACACATTAACAATGTGTTAAGCTTGTCGAAAAATTGTTTTTAGTTCAACTATCAAACACTATCGAGGATATAGATCAGTGATTGAAGCCTCATTTATGGACAATGGGAGTGTTTCATTCTTAGATTGGTTGGACTGATCTGTCACGTGAGAATTGTAATAGGATGAGGACGACATGTCAGATTCAATGCTGCTGTGCATGAAAAATGCTGGTTGTGAGGGCACAGGCAGGGTGATTGAGAAGCTGTTGAGCATCAAAATAATTGTAGCCATGGTTGGTCTGTCAGCTGCGTTTTCTTGAACGCATAGTAATCCAATGTGGATGCATCTCATCATTTCATTTCTCGAACCATCTCTCAAAGTTGGATCTATGAGATTTAATGCTGTCCCTTCCCTCCAGTTTTTCCATGCCTGCACCAAGAAATTATCAATGTGCATGGAGTATTGCCCCAGCATAGTATACTATGGTGCAAATTTCATAATCAAAATGAAACAAATATGACTTTACATGGTATACTTACACAGCTTAGTAGGTCCTCCACGCTTTCCCCATTTCGAAAGCAATTATTCCTTTGACCACTTACAATTTCCAGAGTTAACACACCGAAACTAAAAACATCTGATTTCACAGAGAATTGTCCGTGCATAGCATACTCTGGTGCCATATATCCACTGCATATGAACATTTTTAATGTCATTCTCAATTTCAACGAACAGGGTTTCTTGAACATGGAATGTAACTAAATGTTTCTTTGGAGTTTCACGCTATTTCTATAACATTTATGGTACTGGAATTTGTACATGCTACAAACAATTGAAAGCTCAATCAAGAATTTGATACTTACTAGGTCCCAACAATTCTACTGGTATTGCCTTGTGTTTCATCTCGTACAAACAACCTTGCCATCCCAAAATCTGCAATTTTAGGAATCATCTCTGCATCTAACAAAATGTTGCTTGCTTTAAGATCTCGATGGATTATCCTAAGTCGAGAATCTTCATGAAGGTAAAGAAGCCCACGAGCAATGCCTCCTATGATTTTGTAGCGTCTTTCCCAATCCAATTGTGCACGCTTGACTCGATCTATATGTATTACATGTTCATAGAAGCTTCAGATTGACTATAATACAGAATAATAGAAATTATAAGAATACATCTGAAATTGAAACTGGAACTGTACCAAATACGAAATGATCAAGGCTTGTGTTTGGCACAAACTCATAAATGAGAAGCTTTTCATGTCCTTCCAAGCAAAAACCAAGAAGCCTAACTAAATTGCGGTGTTGAAGCTTGGCTACTAACAGGACCTCATTCTTAAACTCTTGGTCTCCTTGTCCAGAATCCCTGGAAAGTCTTTTCACAGCAACCTCTTGTCCATTTGGGAGCAGACCCTGAAAATAGTATTAGTTACCATAAGTGATTTTAAATTGATTTCAAAATTTAGGTTAAACTTTCATAGTTCAGATAAATGAATATTGATCTTCTCCAATTAGCTGAGCTCCTTACCTTGTAAACAGCTCCAAATCCACCTTCACCAAGCTTATTTGCATCAGAAAAGTTATTGGTTGCAACCCGAACAGTGGCAAAGTCGAATTGCAAGGACTCATCCTGAATAACCTCATCAACAGCTACAAGAAGCCAAAAGTTTATTCATGAAGATGAAAAAATGGCATGTTGTAAACATTTCAAGTGCGTTTTACTGGGTATTATTCATCAAACATTTCTTCACCAGCTGGTCTATGACCATAATGGCAGCTAAGGTTTGAAAGTCTTTTAATTACTATGTATTTTTTTGAATCAAGTCCATATTAGGGAGTAATATTACTTACTTTCAAGTTGTTGGTGGGTCTTTCTGGCTCTCCGAAAGATGCAGATGGAGGTAATTAGTATCAGAACTCCAAAAACCGAAGCAGCAACAATGATGAAAATACGAATTGTGTTACTATTGCCCTTTCCTGCAAAATTCATAGAAGTGCGGGTCCAATTAGAACTAGAATTCTATATACTTTCACATTGAATAGATAAACTTAGAAGACGATAATCCCCACATGGCCACATAAATAAAGTAATATATATAGATAGATAGATAGATGAATAATTTCTACAATTAAGAATGTAATTTTTAACATGGGAAATAAGAGCAACAATTGGCATAACTTTTCCAATTTTTTCATTTTAAATAGTGTCACGGTCCGCACATGGATATGATATGTTGGAGGAAAGGAGTTCCTTTGAGTCCGCACCGCACATGGCTCGACTAAAGTTTTCTCATTAATATAGTAGGTAAGAATGTAAGGTGAAGATAAGATATTTTAATATTTAGGCAAAAGAGCGGCCTACTGCCTAGTCGCAACTTGCAACCTTGAATAATGCGTAGACAAGGGGGCGGTGGGCTTAATTAAAGTCGCTTAGGATTCTATCTTTTCCCCTTTCTTTCACTATCGTTAGGAAGGGAATGAATAGAAGTATAGAACAAGAAGAAAATATCTGTCCCAATTACAGAACAATCGAATTATTCAGGGATTGGGAGTTTTTATTTTCTTAGAACAAACAAACTTTGGTTTCCAATTGATGAGAAGTATGCAACTTAAAATATGTAATGCATTTAAAAATATCTAGGTCTCAGTATTCATTGTAAATGAAAGAGAAAGAAATACTATATCAGCAAGACTAGATAATTTACCTCCTGTAGACAGAGGAGGGGAAGAAATTGGAGGTGGTGGAGGCGAAGGTAGAGGAATTGGAGTCTGATAAAATGGGCTAGACTCAAACCTCAAGAAACAGCTTGGTCTAAGAACCCTGCATCCCATCTTATTCAAGCAGCAACTTCCAATCCCTTCCTTTGCCTCAGCTAAACAATCACCACATTCTTGCTCGGACAAATCAGGAGTGCACTGTACTAGAGCGTATACTCTTTGAAATAAGCCCACCGATGAGTTATCTGCTGCATACTTGCGAAGATGACCCTCAGCTGCGGCTCGACTGCTCAGATTATTCAACAGGCTATCCAATGCCTGATTGAACTGATCAGTATTCGTTACGTTTTGTACGTTGTATAGACAAGATCTAGGAGAGTTAAATTCAAGTTCTCCAAAGAGGTCTCGGTTGGCGTAGCGCAACATGCAAAATTCCGACCAGCCAACCACCTCCTTGCGAAAGGGACATCTCTGCCTGAGTTCAGATATGGTATCATTGAGGCAACTGTTGCATTCATCTTGGTTTCTATCCCCCCTGCAAAGTGCAATTGCATTAACTTCGTTGGCGTTTTCCCCAGCAGACAGATTATAGAACCCGTAGTTGAATTCTGTTAGAGAGGTGAGTTGAGAGAAGATGTTGTTGAGGTTGGCCAGGTAAGTGCTGTTTGCCGTGTAGTTACCTGCTGTGTCTACACAACGAGCCTGAAAGTATGGATCGGCAGCAAGGGTAAGAGTAGCAAGGAATGGAAGAAGAGAATAAGAAAGGAGAAACAGTCCTGAAGATCCCATTGCCATTGCTTCTCTGCCCTTCAAAAGCATGCGCGCTAAAAAGGGGAAAGCATTAATAAATTACAAAATCAAATTCAAAATTTTAGACTTCGTCGAATCAACCTTCCAATATTTAATAAAGCAATTGGGAAGAAATGCATTTTATATTTGCACGTGGATTCAAATCAGGGGCCCTGTATAAATTGATATATTAACTAGAATAATAATTACATACATAATTAGTAAAGTTTCTTTTATTCCACAAATGAAATTAGGATTATGATACATGTTCTATTTTATTTATTTTTATTTTTTAATATTTTTATAAGATATGTATCACGATCTTAACACCACTTGTAAAGTAAAAAAAATTCCACTATGATAAATGTAAAATTATCCTATTAACTAAAGCATTAATTAGTACAAATAAGGAAATATGGTGACAAATATAATATTTTAGTGTTATTAAACTGTACAAGTAATTTTTTTTGCCGTTCAACAAAATAATTACTAATTTTAATAGTATTTATGGATTTGAAAAGAAAAATGGGTATTGAATCTTCTTTTCTCGTGCTATCACTAGTCATCAAATTAATTTTTATAGTAAAAAAACTTATATTTAAGTTAATTCAATGAAAATTGAGTTCGTTTTTGCTAACAGTACTAAAAATGAAAAAAAAAGGTATAAGGAGTTATTGGGCTGTTACTTTGTCATGTTGATGTACGGTGTACCATGGATTTACGCATGACTACAATTAATTCATATATTAGTAGGGACAAAGGGCTGATGAAGATGGCAGTGGTTGACGACAAGCCGCCATGGACCAACTTGGCTTTCTTTGTGCTCCAAAGTCCAAACGCGGTATTTTGCTTTTGGGGGACTGCGGCATCTTTAGGCATTAGTTTGACCATTTCTATAATGCAATCACAAGAACTTCATCAATTTTACAGGTTAAGATTAATTTTATTTGGACTGAGATTACAGCATCTTTAGGCATCGGTTTGACCATTTTTCAGCTAGATTAAATTCACCTTCTAGTTAATTATTAGAATATACATGTGGATCAAGAGATATGGCGGATTGTTGTTGGAAGGAAAGTCTTAGTTTCAGGTTACCAATAAAACTGAACTTAATTAATACACACAGAATAGGTAAACGTAAAATATTTGATTGCTATTCAAAAACAAAAATTTTATGCATTTTATATGTTTTCCATCAGAAGTTGGTGGGTGAGTAATGTTGAATGGACGA
This sequence comes from Heritiera littoralis, assembly GCA_031772115.1. Classification (NCBI taxonomy): domain Eukaryota; kingdom Viridiplantae; phylum Streptophyta; class Magnoliopsida; order Malvales; family Malvaceae; genus Heritiera; species Heritiera littoralis. The sequence goes on along the minus strand of JAPDPK010000026.1, from coordinate 64,062 downwards.
TCCACAAAATTGAGTTGAACACTAAGCGAAGACAAAATCTCTGATTTTTATTGTATTGCGTAGTAATTGAAGGATTAATTGAAACTCATGTATGTATCATATGTAGGGGAATGAATTTTTTTTAAACATATGGAAGAAACAATAATTACAAGTGATTAATCGAATTAAAGAAAGTTGTCAGGATTAAATTACACGGAATATGTACTAACTAAATTAATAAAAACAATATGATGTTGTAAACTTATGTTGTTATTTCTAATCAGTTTGATTCTCTTTGCAAATGTTGAAGACTCTAATATCATAATTGTGACAAGTTAACTAATTGAGCGATGGCTCTCTCTCTCAAAATATCTAGATTCAGTGTTTAAAGAAATAAAAAAGAGTGGTCGATTGAGATGGGAGTGGTGGAAGAAGATGAGCTGTGAAGCTTCGAGTTTATTTCATTCTGTATGAACACAAGAAAACAACGAAGTTTTATTATTGTTTCTCGTCGAAATTATAATGCCGTGTCAAACTCAATCACATTCCCAGTCAAAGAAGAAGATTTCAGTGGTTTGACTAACACATGAAAAGGAATTGTTTTTTTATTGCACATGAAAAGGAAATTACAACTTAGAGATTTGATTAACACATGAAAAGGATGGTCTAAGGGTATAAATCATCAGAAACTGACAACTACTGAATTTTCTGACAACCATAAGTCACAATGGTACTGAATTTGACAGAGATATGTTTATAAATATGACCAGCTGCTTGCTATCTTGGATGCAGCTCGGTAATTGAAACCTCATTTTCTGAGACTACGGTAATTTCATTTTTGGATTGACCGGATTCTGTTGGCCTTGAATTTAAGTCCAGCGACCACAGAATTTCTGACTGACTGTTGCTGTTCATAAAGAATGCAGGTTCTGAGGGTTGTGGGAGAGTGACAGAGTAGCTAGTTAGCATCAGAACAACTGAAGCCATGTTTGGTCTTGAAGCCACATTTTGTTGAACACACAGCAATCCGATGTGGATGCATCTCATCAGCTCAGTACTTGAACCATCCTTCAAAGTGGGATCTACAAGGTCCAATGCTGTCCCATCCTTCCAATTTCCCCAAGCCTGCACGGTTTAGTTCATGCAAATTATTGAACAGTAAACTCTTTTAATGCTTTGCATGACGAATTTCATGAATTGCAATACTTACAAAGCTAAGAAGATCCTCTGCGTCACTCCCATGACGGAAAGCACTAATTTTCTGACCACTTAAAATCTCCAATAGTAGTACACCAAAGCTAAAAATATCTGACTTTATAGAAAATTGACCATGCATTGCATATTCGGGTGCAATGTATCCACTAAAAGTCAATACAAGAAAATTAGTTTTCAATCTTTGAATCGTTTGATTTATCTTATTCAAGTGAGAATGATCATATATGCAAATTGAAGTATAATTCTTGACTCTAAAGATTTCTAGTACTTACTATGTTCCCACAATTCTACTAGTAACACCTTGAGTTTGATCAATTGCACACAATCTTGCCATGCCAAAATCTGAAATTTTAGGATTCATCTCTGCATCTAATAATATATTACTAGCTTTGAGATCACGATGAATGATTTTGAGTCGCGAATCTTCATGGAGGTAGAGAAGTCCTCGAGCAATGCCTCCTATGATTTTGTGTCTTCTTTCCCAGTCCAAATATGCATGCTTTACTGGATCTGCATCACCATAAATGTACACATCCGAATCAGTGAAATAGAACATCAATGTTGGTCTTTTGCTTTATTGCATATATTCTAATTGTATAATACATTGCTATATCATACCAAATAAGAATTGATCCAGGCTTGAATTAGGCACAAACTCATAGATGAGAAGCCTTTCATTTCCTTCTAGGCAAAAACCTTGGAGCCTAACCAAATTCCTGTGCTGGAGCTTGGCCACTAAGCGAACCTCGTTTCTAAATTCTAGATCTCCTTGTCCAGAATCTGTTGACAGCCTCTTCACTGCTACTAATTCTCCAGTGGCAAGTGTTCCCTGAGAAGATATCAAAACAAATTATATATGTTTATGCTAATTGAACTTACATTTGATGCAATACCCTTTTTATTTCTTACAGATGATCATTTTCGATTTACCTTATAAACCGCACCAAATCCACCTTGTCCAAGCTTATTTGCAAAAGAAAAGTCATTTGTTGCAGCTCTAATGGTTTTGAAATCATATTGCAAGGACTCTGCACTTATTTCATCTACGACTTCAGCTGCTTCACAGTTCAACATAAAAACAAAAACACAAAATAAAAAGTGTTAATTGTTGATTTAATCACCATACTAAATTCATTCAACAAAGTTACAAAAGGAAAAGAACCAATAAACCAATTCTTGTACTTACTTTCAGTTTTCATCTTTGACTTTCTCACCCTTAAAAAGATGTAGATGCAGCTGAAAATGAGAAGTACCGCAAAAGCAACAGCCGGGACGGTTATGATGATAATCGTTCGAGATGAATTACTCTTTTTGCCTGCAAAATTTCAAACAAGCTGGAGAAATTCTTGAACCCAGTCTGTGCATACAGATTACTTTTCTGCAGGTAGACATTCTTATTTGGAAAAGATATAACTGTGTGAGTTACCTGTTGAACTTGTGGTATCGTTTGAGGGCGGAGGAGATAGTGGGGAAGCTGGTGTTTGTGGCGGAGGTGATGGCGGTTGCGTATCAGCAGTAGTAAGATTATAAAAGCGTTCAATCTCAAACCTAAAATTACAGCTAGGCCCAATTACCCTGCCTCCTTGTTTTCTGTCACAGCATTCCGGAATAAAATCAATAGCCTGAGACAAACAAGAGCTGCATTCAATCTCGGTCAAATCAGGAATGCATTGAACAAGCCCATATACTGTTTGGAAAGCTGTAACTTCTGCACTTCCTGTTGCAAACTTGCGAAGGGAAGTGCCTGATGAAGCATTATTTCTTAGGCTATCCATCAAAATACCCAGGGTCCGAGTAAAAGCATCCACGTCCGTGACGTTATTTTCGTTCCACATGTAGAAAGATGGGTCGTCTTCAACAACACCAAAGATGGAGCGATTTGTGTAGTGAAACATACAATTGTCATACCAGATAATTGCCTCGTTCTGGTTGGGGCAGAGATTTCTGAGCTCAGCGGTTGCGTCATTGATGCAGCTTATGCAAGCAGCTGAATTCACATCTCCTCTGCAAAGTGCAATTGAGTTAACTCTGTTGGAGCCTTCGCCAGATGACATATTGTAGAACCCATAATCATTTGCTGTGTTAGAGGAGTAAGATGAGACGAGGTGATTGAGATTCGTCTCGTAAGTGCTGTTTCTGGTGAAATTACCACTGGTGTCTATACAGTAATAGTCTAGAGGCTCTTGCTGGGCAACGGTAAGAGTAATAAGGAATGTAATTGTCAAAGTAGAGAAGAAAAGCTGCCATGAAGAATCCATTGCCCTGCCTGGAACTACAGGATTGTGCTGCTTCTGCGTCTTCAAAGCTTGTTAGACCTTTGAATTTCAGAGTTTATATTATAAGGATAAATGTCCCTTCTATGATGGAGATAGGATAATTTTGTCTCGAAATTTGCTGAGAAAGAGGATTTGAAAATAGAATTGCTTGAATAATGGGTGTAGAAAATTGTCCAAGTGAAAATCGTTTGACTATGAATAAGCCATACAATTTGTACAAATAATGAAAAAACTAATTACAAAATCAACATAATCCCAGCCAATGCGGTGGATTTGAACTTAAGTCAAAGTCACTTTGATTAAAAAAATTGAAGTAAAATCATCAAAGTTGATTTTCTGTAAGCTTTTCAAATTCTTTATCTGGAAAAAGAGAAATGTCTTGTCAGTCCAAGTGCAGCCATGAAAATCATCTGCTAGCACCTTATGGGTCTATGGTTTGGTTCCAACTCCAAAGAAATTGAAATAGCCAATCTTCTCTACGAATAAAGAGTCAACAATCTCTTGACCAAATAATTAAAAAAAATACGTGATATATTGTAAAATTTAGCTTCCAATCCAAACAACCTCATCCCGACCTCAATTATCAAATCGGTGGTGCGCCTTTGCTACTTGGTTATAGTTGTATTTTGGGAGACAGATGTCTAAGTTACTCAAACAACCACGATAAGACGAATTATTTTTAAAAAAATTGTGTGATACACAAGCCTCGATTAATTTGTTTGTATTTTTTCTTTATTTTATTTTAATTCAATTATTGTATTATTATTTTTGAAAATTTATTTCAATATATACATATCTGTTTCTATTATTTTCTTACGGCATTTGCTTTGGTCGATAGAGCATATTGTAGAATCGTTAACAAGTTTTGAATTATGAGGACTTGGATATTTGGCTAGGTGCCTGCAACTCCTAACTAAAAAATTTTCCAGTCCTTCTTTATCTTGACAAATGTAAAGTTTGAGAGATCTGATCATTTAAAGAAGCAAGGCCAAAAACAGAAAGACAATTACTCCAAGGCTATAATAGGTCTATGACAGATTGAAAAATTCCTTGGTACTGGGAAGGGAATTTTAAGCTTTACTTAATAAAATCTTTCTCTGAATGATTCATGTAGATTTATTTATTTCAAATTAACAAAATTTTCTAAAATTACCTTCTCATAACCTTCCAATAAATTCAAACTCTATACCATATAGATAGGAACAATTTCTCCTATCCCTTAAGTCAACATTCATTGCTATGAAAATTTTTTTCTCTTGGAAGAGATATCATCTTTTCTTTGGATTAATTATGCCGTAATGACTTGTGTATGTATTCTACAACAAAGCAATTGGCATCATATTATTGGTTAAATTTAGGAGTTTTTAACGAACAAGACACATTATATGACTTTGAACTTCCAATTCCAAGTCAATAAAACTTTTATGGCGCGTTTGATTAGTGAAATAAAATAAAGTAGAAATACAAAAAATATATTATGTGGGAATAGAAAAGAAAAAAAATATAAGTTGAATATTTATTCTATTATTTAGTTTGTGGAATAAAATAATTATTGTGAGTTTATTTTTTGTTTGATTTAAGATAACATTATTAAAAAATAAGGTAGGAATAGATAAGTAATGACTAAAATAACATTCATTCTTAACTTAAGTTATTTTGCTTAATTTTTATTACCTATTTTTTAGTTACTAAAATACCCTCTCATTCCTTAATTACCAAAATATCCTCTCTTATCATAATTACCAAAATCTCCTACAAAGCTTAATTACCAGAATATTCTCTCCTATCATAATTACAAAAATAATAATTATTAATAATTATAGTTTAATATTAATTAATAAGTTAATATTAACAATTAACATTAAGTAATCATAAATTTTAATTTCCTAATATTGTTAACAATTATTAATTTTATTCATAATTAATTATTAATAAAATTTTTTTTGGTACAGAATTAATTATTAATAAATTTATGAGTCATAATTCATTAATAAATTATTAAATAATTTATTAATGAATAATTAAATAAATAATGACTTGGAAGCATTTGTCAAAAAAATTGCTCAAACTTTTCTCACATACAAATGGAAAAATCCGTGGCTGGCTGGAATATCAATACCGTTAGGAAGTGATATTCTGTACACAAAGTCCTTACCAATTAAAGAGTTGTGGGGCCACAGAAAATGTCTAGGGAATGAAACATAATTCCACCAAACCAAACGGCGCGTTATACTTAGATAGATACCATGCACACATTTTTGTCAACTGAAATGAATAACCTTGAAAGACCGTTGGCACTTATGGGGTGTCTCTAATTTGGCGCCAATCAGTTTGGAAACCAGCACAGAATCCCACAATGCCTGTCAACATTTTGGTTTTCCTTCTCTGTGAAATGCTCTTGGCCATGGGCCTTACCGCTGCCCACAACACTTGGTGTGAAACAGGGAACTTTACAACTAATAGTACGTACCGTAGAAATCGTGACATCATCCTCGCTTCTCTCTCAGCTAATGTCTCAGGGAATGGAGGTTTCTTTAGTGGCAGCGTCGGCCAAGACCCCGATAAAGTTTATGCTTTTGGGCTTTGCAGGGGGGACTCTTCTCCAGAGGTTTGTTCCGACCGTATAGTTTGCGCGACGAAGGATATCTTAGCCAACTGTAACAACCGAAAAGAAGCCATTTCTTGGGCTGAGGGGAATCCACCGTGTATAGTACGCTATGCAAATCGCTCTATTTTTGGAATCCTGGAGCTAGATCCTACCAGCACAGGCTGTAATGAGAATTACATAGACTCAGATTTAACACAGTTTGAACAGATTTGGGAGAATTTAACTGATAGTTTGGTGAGAAAAGCATCCATGGGCTCTTCTATGCTAAAGTTTGCAACTAAGGAAATAGATTTTACCAGCCTCCGAAGGATATATTCACTCATGCAGTGCACTCCAGATCTATCTCAGAGTGATTGCGCTAAATGCCTAAGAGTTTCTGTGAATGACTATCGAAGACATTGCCATGGGAGGCGGGGAGGTTATGTTCATAAACCTAACTGTTTCTTCCGATGGGATTTGTGTCCCTTCTATGATTCTTCGGCTGATGCCTCGTCCCTATCTCCTCCACATTCTACTGATACAATAACCAATAAAGGTACAGGATCTCGCCCATTGGAGAAATTCAGATGATCTGGGACCAAAAGAAAAAGATATATGCATAGAACAATCCTCTTTAATAGACAGGAAATATTTTGAAATACTGGAAAATGAAAAGTACCCAATTTTTGTTTGCATGGGAACTCTTATAATGTTCCATTTCCTACAATTTCTGGATTCAATTTGTCAAGTATGTTGATGGCTTTTGCAGATAAAGGAAGCGCCAAATCTCGAACTGCTATATTCATCATTGTTCCAGTTGTTACTTTAATGGCAATTTTGGCTTTTACTTGCACCGTGCTTCAAAGGATGAGGAAGAAGATGAAAATGAAATGGGAGAAGAAAAGTAAGTGATCATTTTGTTTTGTTTGGTTTTATAAGTTACAACTATAGTTGCAGATGACTTCATATCTTCATTATAATAGCTTCAAGCACTTGGAATTTCAGAGAAATCATAGAAAAATAATTTAATTCGCTTGATATTTCGAAACTGCATGCCAATTAGTTGCAATAAAGACCGGTACTTATCCCAAAAAAAAAAATCAAGAGCATAAGATCAAATTAACCATGCATGTGTTTTCCAACCGTCCATTTAATACGTTCAGCAATTCAACCTGTAAAGTTGCAGATGGAAATCTTAGCACCAGATTACCATTTGACTTTAGCATGCAGTCATTGCAACTAGACTTTAACGCTATAAAAGAAGCAACAGTTAACTTCTCCGACAACAATAAGCTTGGACAGGGTGGATTTGGTACTGTTTACAAGGTAATTAAAGATTCTAGAAGGATGAGTCGATTTCAAATTTTCTATTAGGACTATGATTCATATTTTCTCTGTTTCGTTGCTTCAGGGCACGCTTCCTGATGGACAAGAAGTAGCTGTGAAGAGGCTGTCTAGAAACTCTGAACAAGGAGAATTAGAATTTAAGAATGAAGTCGTGTTAATGGCAAAGCTTCAACACAGAAATTTGGTTAGGCTTATAGGTTTTTGCTTGGAGGAAGAGGAAAGGCTTCTTATCTATGAGTTTGTGCCTAAATCAAGCCTCAACAATTTCATATTCCGTATGATTGCACCATTTCAATTTAAAAACTAAATTCCATTTTTCTTCCTGATGAACTTTTTGTTATTAGCATTGTTTTACCATTGAGTAACTTGATTTTGTAATTTTGTAGATCCAACCAATCGTGTGCTATTGAATTGGGAACACAGATACAAGATCATAATGGGAATTGCTCGAGGGATTCATTATCTTCACGAAGATTCTCAGTTACGAGTTATTCATCGAGATTTAAAAACAGAGAACATTCTTTTAGATGCCAAAATGAATCCTAAGATTTCAGATTTTGGAATGGCTAAGTTGTTCAGATATGATCAAACTCATACTGATACAACTAGAGTTGCAGGAACATTGTAAGTATAAACTCTCCTCTCAAATGTCATTGTCAAAATTTCCCTCCCAATTGTGATTAAAGCATAAAATTGGCAAATATTAATCAATATATTTATTTTACTTCTCGATGTTTATAGTGGATATATGGCTCCAGAGTATGTGAAACATGGGCATTTCTCAGTCAAATCTGATGTTTATAGTTTCGGTGTGTTGGTTTTGGAAATCATCAGTGGTAAAAAAATCAGTCGTTTCGTAGATGAAGAGGCAGGGAGTCTTCCAACTTATGTAAGACTATTCATTAATTCGCGCAATGTTGGAAATAGGAAAAGCGATATTTTCCCTTTGTTCTAAGAATTTGACCAGTTGTGTTAATTTAAGGTGTCCAATTTCTACATTTTTCAGGTATGGAAAAATTGGAAGAAAGGAACCGGATTGGATGTAGTAGATCCTATTCTGAGGGATGGTTCCAGAAGTGAACTGATGAAATGTATCCACCTTGTATTACTATGTGTTCAAGAAGATGTCGCTAACAGACCAACTATGGCTACAGTTGTTCTTACTCTTAGTAGATGCACCAACTCTCTTCCAGAGCCCTCAAAACCTGGATTCTGCCAAAACTCTTCTCCAGACATTGGGGAATTGTCATTACAGAATGGTAATACAAATGTAGTAGCATCGGATGATTCAAAAAATGAAACGACTCACTTTACCCAAAATGAGGTTTCAATTTCTGACATAGTTCCTCGATAACATTTGATGATTTATGCTGTATCATTAAGCTTGTTTTCCTGGAATTGATTAGCATTACTTGTTTACTTTGGTCTAATAAATGTTGTTTAGACAGTAGTTCAGTTTGTGTTACCTGGATCTTCAGGTACATGGGAGCTACTTATAGTTTAAGGGCCATGTCTTGTTTATAAGTTATAACTAAAAATTGTAATGTCCAAATGTTAACAACTATTCTAAAAGAATGTCTATTGATTTCTAATTTTAATAAAATTGGAAAATTTTGTATACTATTATAAAAATTATATATATATATATATATATTCTGGAATTTTATACAATTGGGATATATATCCATACAAATTTCAAAGAAAGTGGGAATGGAGGAAAATTTTTCCAATGCCATAGATATGTCTTTGCTTTACATGTCTGAATTTTTTATTACTATTAATCGATAATTTTATAATTAATAATGTAATCACATTATGCAATAAAATTCAATTAACTAATTATGATTTTTAAATTTATTGGGTAAGTGCGGCTTGATAATTAAATAAAATTTAAAAATTCTATTAACCTTTGATGGGACTATTAGAATTTTTTGTTCTATTAACTTTCTAACTTTTTAGCCAATGCGGTGGATTTGGACTAGGGTGAAATAAACAAGTCATATTCAGTTTGATTAAAAAAAATTGAGGTAGAATCATCAAAGTTGATTTTCTCTAATCTTTTCAATTTCTTTGTCTGGAAAAAGAAATGGTTACTCAGTCCAAGGGCAGCCATGAAAATCATGGGCTAGCACCTTATGGACCTATGGTTATTGGTTCCAACTCCATAGAAATTCAAATACCCAATGCTACCGGAAACAGAGTAGGGCTTGGGTAATTGAGTCCCAAAACAACATGCGCGAGAGAAGATACTAATTAATGGCAAACGGGTATGACAGGCAGGTAGTAATATAAGTAATCCCAACAGATCCTTGAAAATGGGGATTTGTTTTTAGTGTCTAAGGAGATAAAGTCAACATGACAACCTGGAGTCAAACTCAATTGTACAGAAAATTGTAAAATTGTATCAGCAAATAATTAGATGAGCAATGTTTCAATTTTTTTTTTTGGCCATGAACTTCAAGTCTTCTTGCTGCATTTTTCTTACCAGTGCATCAGCTTCAGCAGGAAATTCATGTGAGGGTAGCCACTGGCAGGAATCCAAATTTGGCAACAATGGACATCGAAAAAGTACATTTCTGTATCTTCAGGTGCTCCAATGTAGTGAGGAAGCAAGGGGATCAATCATGGAAAATTATGGATGAAACAGACCCAATTATCAAAGAAGAAAAAAATTAGTTGTATAACAACTCACTGTGGCGTCAACTCGCTATATTATATTTGCCCAAGCCGCATTGTATGACTTTAAGCATCAAAAAATATAATTCATAAGTGGTATTTCAATATATTTAGAGAATATTTTGTTTTCTGGGATGGTTTTTCCCAAACAATGCTACATTTTGATTGTTATTGTTATGTAAGAATTTGATGCATGGTAGTTCATCAAAATTGTAATGTGTAAACAATGATGAAAACAAAAGAAATTAAAGGAATTTCTCTATGTTGGTCAATTCAGACAATTCCACAGAGAGTGCAAGGTTTTGACCTTTTGGGTTAGATGGGGATGTGAATTGAGGCTTGTAAGTTTGAATTCCGAGCATTTGGATATTTGGCTTTGTATCTGTAACTCCTAGCTCAAAGTCAAAGAGTTTCTAATCATTCTTGTTTCTTGAGAAATAATAAAGTTTGAGAGATCTGATCATTTCAAGAAGTAAGCACTGCAAGGCTATGAGCCTATGATAAGTCTTTGACAAATAATAAAGTTTGAGAAATCTCTTTTCATTTTTTTTTTTCCTCCTGGCATTGACTTATACGTTATTTCGTGCCTGACAGTGCGATATTGCCATGCTGGGCTATCAACTAACCAGATATCTCTTGCACAAGAAAACTTCTTTTTCTGCAACAGGGATTTCAATTCTCTCAAATTTGAGGTCGATTTGGAACGGAATGAGGTTTAAAGTTCTCCTTTCACTCCTCTCCCATCTATTTATAGGCTTCAGTCAGTGTTGCCACTGCACGTAATTTCAGTACTAATAGTACATATGGCAAAAACTGGAACCATATTCTGGCTTCTCTCCCAGCTAATGTCTCTGCAAATGGTGGTTTCTTTACTACCACTATTGGTCAAGACTCCGACAAAGTTTACGCTCTTGGGCTTTACCTTGCAGACGCTTCTTCAGATGCTTGTTATAGTTGTCTCAATTCCTCAATTTATGATCTAATAGCCAAGTTTCCCAACCAGAAAGAAGCCATTTCATGGGTAGGGCCATGTCTCGTACGCTAAGCATATCGCTCCTTTTTTGGCATCCTGGAGCTGGAACCTACTGATACAGCATCTAACGTCAACGACATCAAATGGAACCAAACAGAATTTGACTCGGTTTGGGAGAGTTTGATGGATAGTGTGGTGAGAAAGGCCTCCATGGGCTCGTCTACCCTTACGTATGCAAGCGGGGAAGCAAATTTTACATCATTTCAAACAATATATGCACAAATGCAGTGCACGCTGGATTTATCGCAGAACGATTGCGCTTCATGCCTAAGGACAATCGTGGGTGACTATGAAAGAGGTTGCCATGTGAAGCAAGGAGGTTATGTTCGGAAGCCTAACTGTAACTGTCGGTGGGATTTGTTTCCCTTCCATGCATCTAATGCTACTACTACTGCTCCATCCTTATCCCCTCCTCCCCAACTGAATCTGGAAGTCCTCCTCCGCGACAAATGAACTCCACAAATACAATCACAAAAGGTATGTGCGCGTCTGCTAGATCACATGCAGTTTCAGGAAGAAGATGAAAATTTCATAAATATGCATTATTGTCAACAAATTACATAAAAATTTCTAGCTTTTGCAGATGGTGGAGGCATTTGATCCCCAAATATAGTCGCTATAGTTGTTCCAGTTGTCATCTTTTTGGTACTTGGCCTACTTGCAGCTGTTGTTTTTCTCAACAGGAGGAAGAAAACAAAGCAGGATGATCAAAGTAAGTTCGTCTTTGATCAACCTCTATACAATTTTTGAGTAGGTGCAGCTTCATACTTTGGAAATTAAATATGATAATTTCATCCAACAGCATGAAAAAGAGAAGGTTGTAGTTAGCTCTCTGTAGCTATGACTATGAAGTGAGATCCATTTAGCCAAATGTTTGCCAGTGCTTTCCTCTCCTTTTCATTTGTTATAACTTGCTTCTTTTGTTAATTTGCAGATGACTCTAGTCATCATGTGAAATCATTGCAAATCGACTTCAATGCAGTAAGAGTTGCAACAGAAAACTTCTCGGATTCAAACATGCTTGGAAAAGGTGGATTTGGTACTGTTTACAAGGTAATTTAAGATTATCGTATGAAACTTTTCGATATTCTATCAGGGTATGCTTTCAGATGGACAAAAAATATTAAGAATTGCAAGTTAGTTTTTTCTATCATTTTTCTTTGTTACATATTCTTATTAGGGTAAGCTTCAAGTGTGACATCCTCGTCACTATCCAAATAACAATTAACTTTTTCTTCAAATAACAAATAAGTAGACTAGTTTATCAATGTCAATCTTACTTCTTCTTATGCTTTAGGCATTTTTATCCAAGTATATCTATTTTCACATGCATATAATTTTCATTTATAAACTTGTGTCACATACATCAGGATCTCCAATATTTACATAACCTATTTCCCCAAATATACACTAATGTGATATCGTACTGTACAATAGCCGAAGTACACAGCCAACTAAGTATACCTTCAAGGAATAAGTAGGAAGCGTGTCTCGAAGGTATATCAAAAGAACCTCACAAGGTGCTCCTCTATCCGGAGAGGGATTTACTTCAAATAATCTGTATAAAAATGTTTGTAAAGGAGTGAGTTTACGGTTAGTAAGAAACTTATGTAAAAAAGCATACTATATCATTATATGTAGTTTTTCCTGCTTGGCTCGATAATGTCATGTAAAACCATTATAAAGCATATGCCATATATATTTCTCACAAATATCAAATACAAGTAAATCATCTCTTTCAAATATTTCCACGGATCTCAAATCATGTGAAATCATATATGCAAATACAAATAACTTCAATTACCTTCAAATGCTTTCAATTAGATGGGAGACAATTTATATCCAATTAGATTCATGCACCAAGTAACTCTCAAAATGGATACAACAAATATATCCCGTAAGGGATAATCCATGAGAGATCTCATAAGGATACCATAAACATATCTCGTAAGGGATAATCTTGAGAGATATCAAATAAATGGTGTACCCACGTATAGGCCAGGGATCCTCCCCAAAGCCGAAACAAGTAAGAGACGTATGGCCAATGTCTATAGCCTACAGTGCTCACTAGTCAGGTGCCTTACTGTGGGTCTGAGGACCGGACTTGGGCTCCTCAGCCGAGATCAAGTACAAATACAAATGCAAATAATGTGCATGATCATTAAAGGTGTTCATAGTCTCCAAAACATTATTCATATAACCTTTGGCAAATACAAATATGTTTTCTTGAAATGGGTTTTCAAAACCTCCTTTTCAAATAGCCAGTCGACTGGTCTTTAGGGCAGTCTGCTGCTATACCATAATTTACTTTATTGAATTTCTTTTCCTTTTTGAAATCAAATATTTCATTTTTCGTAAAACACATAAGGCAGTCGACTGGTCCCAAATAGCAGTCGACTAGTTTTGAAACAGAATGTTTCCCGAGAAAAGGCAGTCGACTGGCTCCCTGGGCAGTCGGCTGTTTTTGAAACAGAATGCTTTTGAAAGCATGGCAGTCGACCGGCCCCCTGGGCAGTCGGTTGGTTTTGAAACAGGATGCTTTTTCAATAAAAATAGTCGACTGTCCTATATAGCAGTCGACTTGTTTGAAACAGAATACATTCTGGGAAAATGGCAGTCGACTGGCTTACATAGCAGTCGACTGGTTTAACTCGATTTTCGAAAATCTACACTTTGGTTGTCTTTAAGCAGTCGGCTGCTACTTAAGACAATCGGCTGCTCCTAGCCTAATTGGTACTAGGAGTATGACCCAAAATTTGACCTTTTTTACATAAAAACCAACTTGTGTTTCTTCCCAAAGATATTTCAAATATCTCAAAACATGCGGACATAGTCACCCTACGTCCGTTACATAAATTCCTTACCTTAATCACAATTAATCCACAAGCTTGGTTGCACCGACACTTGTCCTTTTCACTTCTTCAAAGCTGTATAATTCATAAAATTCAACCTTAATAAATATACTCTACTAACTCTATACAACTCCAAACCATCAATAAAATCAACTAAAACCATCTAACTTTCTTACCTTTGCAAATCACCAAAATTTTAGGAGTTTAGATCTCCTCAATCACTTCGATTCAACCTTTCATATTAAAGGCTTAGTTTGAGCTAGCGTCAAGGATCATTTTTTGTTAAGTGAGCTTAACAATTTGGTGACGTGAGATGGTGGTTTGTCAAGGTGAGTAAAATGAAGATAGAGGAAATTGGAGGGAATGAGAGGGATGGGGAATTGGGGCTACCGACCTTGGCTAATGAAGATGATGGTGAGTCATGCTATTCCATTAAATGCACATTTATTTCATTAATTCATCTTAGCCAATAACCATTTAATGCTTTGACCTCTTGACTATTTGACCATCAATTGCTTTAATTCCATTTATATCCCATATCTCATTTATACATCAGATTTTTCACTTATACATTTACCTCATTTAAGCTGAAATGCTTTACAAATATGGGAAATTATAAGAAATTTGGGATTTCACATCAAGATGGACAAGAAGTAGCTGTGAAGAGATTGTCTGGAAATTCAACACAAGGCCAACAAGAATTCAAGAATGAAAGTCCTGTTATTAGCAAAGCTTCAACATAGGAATTTGGTTAGGCTTCTTGGTTATAGCATGGAACAAAAAGAAAGGATCCTAGTCTATGAGTTTTTGCCTAACTCAAGCCTTGACCACTTCAAATTCAGTGTAGTTGCAATTTATAATTTGAGTATACAAATTGAACCAATTGGCCTTATTTAATTCGCTTGTCTTAGCAGAATACTGTTGAAAAAAATGTTTATTGGTAAAAAATTGCATTTCTCTGGTTATTAGAACTCTATTTATGACTAATCCTTGAATGCATTTTTGTCCTACAATTTTGTGAATTTTGAGATCCAATCAAGCGTTTACTACTAAATTTGGGAAAAGATATACAAAATTATAAAGTGAATAGCTAAGAGACTTCTTTATCTTCACGAAAATTCTCAATATCAAATCATCCATCATGATCTAAATGTTGGGGTTTGCCTTGAATCCCACATCGAAAGTATAGGAGAAGTTTATAAGGGCTCTCCCCTTATAAATAATGTGTTAGGCTTGGTTTGAAAAGTGTCCCAAAAGAGTTGTAGACACCGATAGAATAGCTAGGGTTTGGGCTATTAAAAGGATGTAGTTAGGCTTTGGGATCTTGGTTAGGAGTTTGCAATTTTTCTTTCTAAAACTTGCATGGGTGGGCTTTATTAGGAGTTTGCAATTTTTCTCTCTAAAAATTGCACGGTTGGGTTTTATTAGGAGTTTGTAATTTTTCTCTCTAAAAATTGCACTGTTGGGTTTGTAAGGAGTTTGCAATTTTTCTCTTCTAAAAATTGCACAGTTGTAGTTGTTTGATTGTTTGTTAGATTGGTTAGGTGGTTGTAGGCCAAATTGGTTGGGCTAAACCACATTAAAATTATTGTGTTTGTCTTTTGCTTTCCTCTGTTGTTGTGGGTGTTTGGTTTGAGGGATATTTTTCCCAACAAGTGGTATCAAGAGCTGAAAGTTCATGATCCTGAGAGATGAGGAAAGCAGATAAAGACAAAAGCTATGAAGATAAAGATGAAAGTTATGAAGATGAAGATGAAGATGAAAGCAATGTTTGAAGAAGATGAAGATGAAGATGAAGATGATGATGATGATGATGATGATGCCGATGATTTGGAACAAGATGACCATGATGAGTTTGATGATGATGATTGGAAGAAGATGACGAGCATGATAGCGATGACAATGGTGGAGTTACTCTTCAGTTTGAGGATGGTTTGCATGTTGTCGAATAGTTTAGGGAGTTTGGGGATTCAAGTCAAGGGAGGATTTGTTGGGGTTTGCCTTGAATCCCACATCGAAAGTATAGGAGAAGTTTATAAGGGCTCTCCCCTTATAAATAATGTGTTAGGCTTGGTTTGAAAAATGTCCCAAAAGAGTTGTAGACACCGATAGAATATCTAGGGTTTGGGCTATTAAAAGGGTGTAGTTGGGCTTTGGGATCTTGGTTAGGAGTTTACCATTTTTCTGTCTAAAAATTGCATGGGTGGGCTTTATTAGGGGTTTACAATTTTTCTCTCTAAAAATTGCACGGTTGGATTTTGTTAGGAGTTTGCAATTTTTCTCTCTAAAAATTGCACTATTGGGTTTGTAAGGAGTTTGCAATTTTTTTCTTCTAAAAATTGCATAGTTTTAGTTGTTTTATTGTTTGTTAGATTGGTTGGGTGGTTGTAGGCCAAATTGGTTGGGCCAAATCACATTAAAATTATTGTGTTTGTTTTTTGCTTTCCTCTGTTTTTGGGGGTGTTTGGTTTGAGGGATATTTTTCCCAACACTAAAAGCAACCAATATATTACTAAAGGCAGAGATGATTCCTAAAATTTCAGATTTTGAGATGGCAAAATTGTTTGCTGTCTATCAAACTCAATCTGATACAAGCAGAATCGTTGGGACCTTGTAACTTCAAGAACATGCAAATTTTGTTTTCAGTTTAAACTTGTTGAGTCTAAAACACCAGGTTATCCTAAGCATTAGCACACATTCACCAAGGGCTATTTTAGCAACCATTCAATTCATCTATTGATTAATGTGTTGTTTTCAATGGATATATGACTCCAAAGTATGCAAGGCATGGACAACATTTAGTTAAGTCTAATGTTTATGCTTTTGGTGTGTTGGTTTTGGAAATCATTAGTGGTAAAAAAATGAGTAGCTTCACCAATGAAATGGGAGAGTCTCTTCTGACCCACGTAAGCTGCATCTCCCTTGTGTTTGTTTATAATATAACTAGACTAAAATTGCTAGAAAGGACAATATAGATTTTCCCAGCTCTTTGCTAAGTTCCCATTCTCAAAGTCTTTGCAGGCATGGAAAAATTGGAAGGAAGGGACTGCTTTGGAACTTGCAGATCCAATTCTAAGCGGTGATTCAAGCAATAAAATAAAGAGATGTATCCATCTTGGAATGCTATGTGTTCAATTAAAACCGTGCTTATAGATCAACCGTGGCCTCCGTCGTTCTCATGCTTAATAGTTACTCTCCCGGTGCCATCAAGACCTGCATATCTTATGCATTCCAGCATGGAGACAGAAATGATGTATGAGTCATCCACATCTAATCAATCCAAAAGTAAAACTATCAAAG
Organism: Heritiera littoralis; assembly: GCA_031772115.1. NCBI lineage: Eukaryota > Viridiplantae > Streptophyta > Magnoliopsida > Malvales > Malvaceae > Heritiera > Heritiera littoralis. The sequence continues at coordinate 46,797 of JAPDPK010000026.1, read as the reverse complement.
TCTCAGTGAATGAAGTTTCAATTTCTGAGCTAGATCCTCGATGAAGTTCGACTGATGATAAGCATATTTTCCGTATCCATAACAGAACTTTCCCTTGTGCGGTTTGTTGAAGGGATTATACAAGCCCAGGTACTATCTTAGTGCCTGAAGGTATAACCATCCTAATAACCCAATGGCTCTATAAACTCACCCAAGTCCAAAGTAAAGGGATTGATTATGAGCTGTTGGCCCATTGGTGAGTGTGACTAGTGCTGTAATTTATCCAAAAGAAAAGTAAAAAAATAAAAGAAGTTAATGGTAATGCAAATTATTTTAAAACCGAAACAATTCAATTTACTCAAAACGAGGTTTCAATTTCTAACATAGTTCCTCGATAAAGTTTGAAGATTTATGCAGTATCTTTTAAGCTTATTTTCCTGGAATTGATTAGTATTACTGATTTACTTTGGTCTAATAAATGTTGTTTAGACAATAGTTCATTAAGTTACCTGGTAACGACCAATGATGCGTCTAATTATTTTTATTTTTTTTAGAAGATATTAAGTCCAATGTTCCAACTCTCCTTCTTCTTTGATCTCCTTATCAAAATAAGTTTGAGTAACTTGAATTTACAGGTACATATAAGGTTCTTATTGATTAAGGGCCAAGTCTTGTTTATAAGTTATAACCCAAAGAAAAAAACTAACTAAACTAAAAGAATGTCAATTGATTTCTAATTTTAATTAAATTAGAAAATTTTACATATTATTAAAAAAATTATATTTTTTTTGAAATTTTATACAACTAGGATATAAATCCAAACCAATTTCAAAGAAAGTGGGAAGATATTAAATCTAATATTCGAACTCTCCTTCTTTTACCTCTGTCATAACGTTTCCTAAGGCTAGGATGCTAGACATTAAACAAATGGAGTTGCCACCAATCTTTTTTTTTTAACCTAGGTGTGATTGGCCACCTAATGACTCTAGGACTGGTCTGCATTTTAAGTTTTGGGTTCGGGAGTTCATTTACGTGTAGGGAAGGTTATAGCACCCCTACAACGCCCAATATTGGTACCATGTTAATCTTGTGTTATTTTAACTTAGTCTTAATTATGTGGTCTTTTAATATTTCATATTATTGTTTAAATATTGAAAAATCTTTTAAGAATCCTCCATCATTCTGAATAAACTCTAAAAAGACTCTTCTCACCTCAAGAGTATTCAAGGGGTACCATTCGACTCCCATGAAGAGGCTCCGTCGTCGGAAGTATTTTAGAATTTTATTATTCCTTAATTTATTTTTTATTTAATTATTTTTTTTATTTTTATTTATTTATTCAACTTAAATATTATTTTTTTATATATTATTTATTAATATTTTTAGAATTTTGGTATTTTAATATTGAGAATATCTCCTAAATTTTCTATCATTCTGGATAAACTTAGAAGAACCCTATCACCTAAGAATTTCTCAAGTGTTACTCATTCGCAATCGCCTTGAGGATTCCATCATCGGAATTATTATTATTTATTAACTTTATTTATTATTTATTATTTTATCTTTATTAGAATGTAAATTTTATTATTTATTGTGTTTTTATCTTTATTTATTATTCGTTTATATTGAAAATGCCTTCTAAGTCTTCCATCGTTCTGGTTAAACTTATAAGGATCTTCTCACCTAAGAATTCTTCGAGTGTTACTCATTCGCAATCCTCTTAAGGATTCCATCATCGGAATTAATTATTTATTATTATCCTAAAAATTTTTACTATTATGTTTGTTATTTTATTTTATTTGTTATTCTATTTTAATTATTTGGAGAATAAAGTTTAACCTTCATTTTTTTGAAAATACCTTTTAAATCTTCCATCATTCTGGATAGACTTAAAAGAATTCTCTTGCCTAGGAATTCCTCAAGTGTTACTCATTCGTAATCGCCTCGAAGATTCCATCATTGGAAAGGTCTACCTCATCCTTAATGTTTATTACACCATTATTTATCAATTAATCATCTATCTTAATAAATTTATTCTCTTATATTTATTCACTTTATTTTCTATTTTTAATTCACTACTCTTACGTACCTTATATATATTTTATACTTTAATCATCTTTCTCTTTTTTTATATTATATTTCTACATCACCTAAAGAAAAGGAATCTGACAATCATTAAAAAAACACTTCCATATATTAAGAACTATCCCACGAAAACAAAAAATTAAGATATGTAAGAATTCCTACCTTGATGACTGACGTACCAGCTTACAGAGATCGATTCCTTTGGCTTTGAAGACAATAGGCGTGGATCTAAGATTGGGCAGAACGAATTGATGTGGCAGTGGACTTTTCAAAACAATGGCTGAACCGGAACTAACGAAGACACGCCTGGAGGATACCGCCCGTAGTCTAGTTTCCGTCGTGTTCGTCAAATGGGTACTGTGTTTCTAGCCAAATCCGTAACTACTCAGGGAGAATACAAAAGAGAGCTTCTGTGTTGTTTTTCCTCCTTGGTTGATCTGAATCTTCCCTCTAATTTTTTCCGAGAATTGTTGTACTGCTCCCCCCCTCAAGTTATAGGGTTAACCCCTTTTTATAGTCATAAACTTGTTAGAGTCCTAATACAACTCAATCTATTCTATTAATTATCCCTTATTTTTAATATTTTATCTATTTAATTCGTATGTTAATCCTAATCTAACTTTATCAAATATAATATTAATCTAAATAATTATCCTAAAAAAAAATCTAATTATCCTATCCTAAAATTAATTTTATTTTATTTTCTTTTCTTATCTCTTCTTTTTTCTTCTTCTTTTTTTTTTCATCATTCCTAAATCCTATTTAAACTTTTAATTTACTGATTAATGTTAATTCTAAACTTAAAAATTCTAATTTAATTCTAGCCTAACTCTAAATTGTCAAATTAAAATACAATGTCACCCAATCCAATTAATTATTTTTATAAATTAAGACTCCGGACAAAATAAGGTGTCTACAGCTGCCCCTCTTTGCACATTTTTTGAAAATCAGGAATTGTGCAAAGACAATTAGACAACCATTTTGTCCGGATTTTTTTTATTTTTTTGTTTTTTTCTTTTTTACAAAATATTTACAATTTTTAAGAAACATTTAGTTCCTCTCACCAGAGGCTGTAAGACTTTGACAAATAACCTTGTGCTCCTTTCATCAGAGGCATTGGAACTTTCGAAAATAACCTTGTGCTCCTCTCACCAGAGGCATTGAAACTTTGAAAAATAAAGGGCTCCTCTCAACAGAGGCATTGAGACTTTTGAAAATAAAGAGCTCCTCTCAATAGAGGCATTGAGACTTTTGAAAATAAAGAGCTCCTCTTAATAGAGGCATTGAGACTTTTGAAAATAAAGAGCTCCTCTCAACAGAGGCATTGAAACTTTTTGAAAAATAAAGAGCTCATCTCAACAGAGGCTTTGAGACTTTTGAAAAAAAAGAGCTCCTCTCAACAGAGGCTTTGAGAATTTTGAAAATAAAGAGCTCCTCTCAACAGAGGCTTTGAAACTTTTTGAAAAATAAAGAGCTCCTCTCAACAGAGGCTTTGAGAATTTTGAAAATAAAGAGCTCCTCTCAACAGAGGCTTTGAAACTTTTTGAAAAATAAAGAGCTCCTCTCAACAGAGGCTTTGAGACTTTTGAAAATAAAGAGCCCCTCTCAACAGAGGCTTTGAAACTTTTTGAAAAATAAAGAGCTCCTCTCAATAGAGGCTTTGAAACTTTTTGAAAAATAAAGAGCTCCTCTCAACAGAGGCTGTGAGACTTTTGGAAATAAAGAGCTCCTCTCAACAGAGGCTTTGAAACTTTTTGAAAAATAAAGAGCTCCTCTCAACAGAGGCTGTGAGACTTTTGGAAATAAAGAGCTCCTCTCAAAGAGGCTTTGAGACTTTCGAAAATAAAGATTTCATTTCAGAATGCCAGTTTACATGGGTTTGACTGGGCTTAACTTTCATTTTGATGCCAACAATATTGGGCTTTATCCTTCTTTAAGGTGCCAGCTAAACTGGACTCTGCTCTCATCTAAGGTTTTTTTTTTTCAAAAAAAAGTATTTTTCTCATCATCTTCTCATACCTCATCATTTTTTCTAATTACCATCTCTTATATTTCTCTTTTCCTCAAAATTTTAATCATTCAGAACTTCTTATCCTAATGTCTTAATAAATAGTTCAATGTCAAAATGCAGTAACGAAATGTCATGCAGGTCATGAATATAATGAATGCATGGAATGCTATGTAAATGTCAATGTCATGCCCCTAAAGTATTCCATAAATGTATGCAAATGCAACTCCAATTATGGTAACAAGATTCTCAAGCTCATCTCATTTTTCTCAAGTCCACTCAATTTGTTGGATTCTTCTTATTTAAACCTTCTATCTTCACTTCTTATCCCATCTCCTATTGAGTCTTGGTCCAATTATGCTCGAAGACTTGCCATCATGCTTTCAAGTTTATATTTTCATCATTTTTTATTGTTGTTTCTTTCTCTCTCTTAGTAATGCAAGATTTCTCAAAAGAATATATTTTTTTTCAAAACTTTACCCAAAAAAGGTTACTAACATTTATTTATTTTCCTTCCAACTCGACCACCAATGTAATGCACTCATACATCTTCTCAATTTATTATAGGGGTGAAATGAATTTAAAATGATCATGAGAGATATGGGTATTCATTCTTAGAAAAGGAACATGAAATCAAGAAAAATCAATGGGACAGTTTGGAATAGGGTTTTCAGTATCCATTTAATAAACATTTTGACAATTTCAATCAAGTCAATCTAAAATTCTTTTCTAAAAGCCCACTCTTATTGATATGTTCTTTCATGTAGTGTCTGTCAATCTTGCCCTTATATCAAAACTTTTTGATGATGATATTTTTCTAAGCCACCTTTTCAGGTTTTCAACTTAGGTACCCCTTATTTGATTCAAACTGCCCTTTTTGGGTTTTCCATTTTGAATCCCCCTTTTTCCTTTTTTTTTCTTTTTCTTTTTTTTTTCATATTTTTATTTTTATTTTTTTTTCATTTTCAAATTCATTGGCGTTGACAAACTTCAACCTTCAGCGCTCAATCCAAATTCATGCCCCTAATAGGCGTTCTTGATTTCGATCCAAGATATCTTCTAAAGCTCATGGGTTTCTTCATTCAACTTGATCTACTTCCTTCAAAGGATCATTATCTCATTATACAAATATGTCTTCATTCAATACATGATTCTTCAATTTAAGCATTTACATTTGATCAAAATGGGCTTTTAAAGGCATATAATGTAGGCTCAGGTGGGGGCTTATGGAAGAAAAGGATATAATAGGCTCAAAATGTGTTTTAAGGTTTATAAACCAAGGGATCATTTTTTATCAAGTAAAACATTTAGGCATTTTGCCCCTTTCTAATTCGCTCATTTCTTTTCTTGCTTTTTTTTTTAATTCAAATCCTTTTTCTTTTCTTCTTTTTTTTTCACAAAACTGGGCTATTTTTTTTTCGCCCTTTGATTCATCATGAACACTTTCATCTTTGCCCCTAAAATGATTTTCATCTTCTTTGCCCCCAGTGTGGAGGGTGATCCTTGGTGGGTTATATTACAAAAAATATAATAGGCTCAAAGGGGTAATCAAAGGACAATTTTACTCATGCTTGAAGGATAGTGAAAGAAGGCCATTTATCATTTCAAATGTAAATACTCTCATTAAAAATTGTTTATTGAACAATAACAAACTTATTAGAAGCTTCTGTGAGAGATTTACCTTTCTTGTACCATCTATCAAGTGCGAATGGTGAACAACCTTTCCTTCATTTTTCTTGCTTTCACAACATTAGCAGACTAGTAATTCATCAACAGCAGTAGTTCTTTCAAAATTGAATTCCAGATTTATTGACATCATTATCATCATGTTCATTATTTGGATACTTGTGAATAAAAGGTAAGGTGAGTATGTGGGAAATGGCAAATGAACAAAGAAAATGGGAAAATGACAGTGCATCACACTAGTCGCTTTATTGAGAAAGGAATAAATAAAAGTTAGCCCATACATAAAACTTTATCTTGTGCTTATGGGCTTAAGCACTTTCAAAAACTATCTTGCATTACTTAAAGAAGCAAAAACAAAACTAGAATTTATAAATCTTCAAAATCGCATGGCTCGAACCCTTTATGCTCCCATGAAACTCATCCCTCATTGGTATGGTTAGGCAATGGGTTTGCATCCGTAGCCGATTCCCCTTTCGTTTCAAAATTCAACATGCCAGCTTTTATCAGTCCTTGCACTCTATACTTTAGCGCAATGCAATTCTCTAGAGAGTGACCCACGTTCCCGAAGTGATACTCGCATCGAGCATTCTCATCATACCATTTCGGATATGGAGGCTTGAGAGGTTCCGCATAGACGGGTGCGATGAGTTGTCCTTTGATCAATTTTGGATACAACTCAGTGTAGGTCATGGGGATTGGGTCAATGGGAGTCCTTTCTCTTTGCGGCCATGATCCTTTAAGATTGCCTTCATATTTATTGAACTGCGTAGCTGACTGAGTAACTGGTGCAGGTGTCTGAGGAATAGGTTGAACACTAACCTTGGGGTATGAATGGTAAGGATTCTGAGTAGGATAGTAAGGTTGTGGCATGTGATAAGGGTGTTGTGGGACATAGCCTCCATATTGCTTTCCATATGCAACAGCATGGACTTCTTCCCTCTTTTTGTTAGCTCCTCCTTTCTTCTCAATATTGTTCGGAGCTTCAATCTTTCCACTCTTGATTGCATTCTCGATTATCTCACCAGACAATACCATATCAGCAAAATTCTTAGTGGCATTACCGATCATCCTATCATAATATGGAGCCTTCAAAGTATTAACGAACATAATGGTAAGCTCCTTCTCTGAAAGTGGAGGTTGCACCTCCGCAGCCATCTCACGCCACCTTTGGGCATATTGCTTAAAACTCTCATTAGTTCTCTTTTCCATGCTTTGGAGTGACAGACGATCAGGGGCCATATCAGCAACATGTCGATATTGAGCCATAAATGCTCTTGCCAAGTCATTCCAAGTGGTGATTCGAGTTCCATCCAATTGATTATACCACTTCGCTGCAGACCCAGTAAGGCTTTCTTGAAAGATGTGAATAAGAAGTTTATCATCTTGAGCATAGGCAGCCATCTTTCGACAGTACATAATGAGATGAGACTTAGGGCAAGAAGTCCCATTGTATTTTTCAAACTCCGGGGCCTTAAATTTGGGTGGGATGATTAAATTAGACACCAAACACAACCCCATAGCATCCATGGGACCATATAAGTCTAAGCCTTCAATAGCGCGAAGTCTTTCCTCCAACATATCGATCTTTTGTTGTGACTTCGCCTCATCTTTCTCTTCTACTTGTTTGACTTTTATCTTTTCAATCTCCCTCGGGTCATCCAAGTTAGGTACTTCAATTGGATCAGTAAATTTTGTCCCTTGGGAAGGGAGAGTTTGTCCCTGAGCTGGGCCAAACATTTGAGGTATGGATGTATAAGCAAATGGATATCCTCCTACTTGAGATGCTTGACTTGGATGAGGACCGAATCCAGGAGGGTATATGGGATCTTCCATGCTACGTTGTTGGACCCCTTCTTGGACAATAGCTTCTTCCATTACTCCTTTGCCCTTGCTCAAGTTTTTCAATAATTCAGTTATTTGAGCCAACTGCCCCTTCATTTCCTCTTGAGCCTTTTCCATCTTCTCAATACGGACACTTTGCTCTTCTTCCATGATCCTAGCTTGATAACGAGTGTGATACGAATGGACTTTTGGTCGGGCTATCTTTGAACCTTTATTACCACAATTAGAGTTTATTACTTTTCGTGTGGTGATGCTTGAAAAAGTTTGAAATTGCTTTGTTTGAAAACAATGATTGAAGATGAACAAAATGAGATGATGCTACATGTGTATGAATGGGATGGTATGGTAAAAAGTTGCCATGTAATAATAATGGATGATTGATGCATGAAAATGTTTTGGTGAAGAACACATGGTACCCTTTTTGTGTCTCATGTATAAATCAAAATCAAACAAACTTGATCAAAAATGTGTCCTAAGTAATGGGTACTTTCTATAGCATGGGTTGATATGGCTCTATCTTACAGTTGGTCTTCCTAATTTCATTATATGCATGGCTTTAGATAAAAGGGCTAAAGGTTCCCAAATTGTTCCTTACTATCATCCACTCTGGACTAGTAAGGCACCCTAATCCTCACCCATGACAGGCTACAAGCGGAAAAGGTTCAACTTGAGTGGGAGTATTTTGCTAGCCCATGCGGAGGTTATCACCTCACGAGAGCGGTAGGTACTCTACTCCCCCTAGAAAGGACTGAGCTCAGGTCGAGAGCTTTATGAAAGCAAATGCAAAGTGTGGTGTGTGAGAAGGAACTTCATCTTATTAATTTCCACAAAGCACTCAAGAAATCAACAAAAGAGCATCAAACAACATCAAAACTTTCCAAATTTAGACCACCAAACTTAAACTTAGTATAACACAAGATTAAATTATGGCTTGACTCTCTTAATTATCCCCAGTGGAGTCGCCAAGCTGTCATAACGTTTCCTAAGGCTAGGATGCTAGACATTAAACAAATGGAGTTGCCACCAATCTTTTTTTTTTAACCTAGGTGTGATTGGCCACCTAATGACTCTAGGACTGGTCTGCATTTTAAGTTTTGGGTTCGGGAGTTCATTTACGTGTAGGGAAGGTTATAGCACCCCTACAACGCCCAATATTGGTAACATGTTAATCTTGTGTTATTTTAACTTAGTCTTAATTATGTGGTCTTTTAATATTTCATATTATTGTTTAAATATTGAAAAATCTTTTAAGAATCCTCCATCATTCTGAATAAACTCTAAAAAGACTCTTCTCACCTCAAGAGTATTCAAGGGGTACCATTCGACTCCCATGAAGAGGCTCCGTCGTCGGAAGTATTTTAGAATTTTATTATTCCTTAATTTATTTTTTATTTAATTATTTTTTTTATTTTTATTTATTTATTCAACTTAAATATTATTTTTTTATATATTATTTATTAATATTTTTAGAATTTTGGTATTTTAATATTGAGAATATCTCCTAAATTTTCCATCATTCTGGATAACATTAGAAGAACCCCATCACCTAGGAATTTCTCAAGTGTTACTCATTCGCAATCGCCTTGAGGATTCCATCATCGGAATTATTATTATTTATTAACTTTATTTATTATTTATTATTTTATCTTTATTAGAATGTAAATTTTATTATTTATTATGTTTTTATCTTTATTTATTATTCGTTTATTTTGAAAATGCCTTCTAAGTCTTCCATCGTTCTGGTTAAACTTATAAGGATCTTCTCACCTAAGAATTCTTCGAGTGTTACTCATTCGCAATCCTCTCAAGGATTCCATCATCGGAATTAATTATTTATTATTATCCTAAAAATTTTTACTATTATGTTTGTTATTTTATTTTATTTGTTATTCTATTTTAATTATTTGGAGAATAAAGTTTAACCTTCATTTTTTTGAAAATACCTTTTAAATCTTCATCATTCTGGATAGACTTAAAAGAATTCTCTTGCCTAGGAATTCCTCGAGTGTTACTCATTCGTAATCGCCTCGAAGATTCCATCATTGGAAAGGTCTACCTCATCCTTAATGTTTATTACACCATTATTTATCAATTAATCATCTATCTTAATAAATTTATTCTCTTATATTTATTCACTTTATTTTCTATTTTTAATTCACTACTCTTACGTACCTTATATATATTTTATACTTTAATCATCTTTCTCTTTTTTTATATTATATTTCTACATCACCTAAAGAAAAGGAATCTGCCAATCATTAAAAAAACACTTCCATTTATTAAGAACTATCCCACAAAAACAAAAAATTAAGATATGTAAGAATTCCTACCTTGATGACTGACGTACCAGCTTACAGAGATCGATTCCTTTGGCTTTGAAGACAATAGGCGTGGATCTAAGATTGGGCAGAACGAATTGATGTGGCAGTGGACTTTTCAAAACAATGGCTGAACCGGAACTAACGAAGACACGCCTGGAGGATACCGCCCGTAGTCTAGTTTCCGTCGTGTTCGTCAAATGGGTACTGTGTTTCTAGCCAAATCTGTAACTACTCAGCGAGAATACAAAAGAGAGCTTCTGTGTTGTTTTTCCTCCTTGGTTGATCCGAATCTTCCCTCTAATTTTTTCCGAGAATTTTTGTACTGCTCCCCCCCTCAAGTTATAGGGTTAACCCCTTTTTATAGTCATAAACTTGTTAGAGTCCTAATACAACTCAATCTATTCTATTAATTATCCCTTATTTTTAATATTTTATCTATTTAATTCTTATGTTAATCCTAATCTAACTTTATCAAATATAATATTAATCTAAATAATTATCCTAAAAAAAATCTAATTATCCTATCCTAAAATTAATTTTATTTTATTTTCTTTTCTTATCTCTTCTTTTTTCTTCTTCTTTTTTTTTTAATCATCATTCCTAAATCCTATTTAAAATTTTAATTTACTGATTAATGTTAATTCTAAACTTAAAAATTCTAATTTAATTCTAGCCTAACTCTAAATTGTTAAATTAAAATACAATGTCACCCAATCCAATTAATTATTTTTATAAATTAAGACTCCGGACAAAATAAGGTGTCTACAACCTCTTTATGAAAATAAGTTTGAATAACTTGAATTTGCAGGTACATATAAGGTTCTTATTGAGTAAGGGCCATGTCTTGTTTATACGTTATAACCCAAAGAAAAAAACTAACTAAACTAAAAGAATGTCAATTGATTTCTAATTTTAATTAAATTAGAAAATTTTGTATATTATTAAAAAAATTATATTTTTTTTGAAATTTTATACAACTAGGATATAAATCCAAACAAATTTCAAAGAAAGTGGGAATAGAGGAAAAATTTTCCAATGCCAATATTATGTCTTTGCTTTACGTGTTTGAATATTATTATTATTATTATTATTATTATTATTATTATTATATTATTATTATTATTAATCGATAATTTTATAAAAAATAATTTAATCACAATATGTAAAAAACTTCAAGTAACTAATTATAATTTATTATAGAATTTGTATATGATGTATTGACAGTGTATAATTTTTATACACTGTTAATGCATCAGAGGTTGACACCTCATCAATTGACAAATTAAAAAATATGCTAAGCCCTTAAAAGTAAATATAAAAAATATTTTTAATTTTCTCATAAGGGCCTATTGATTAAGTGTCAACCTCTGGTGTATTGACAGTGTATAAAAACTGTACACTGTCAGTGCATCATATATAAATCCTTTATTATAATATGAGCTTTTTAAATTTTATTGAATTAATGTGACATGATAATTATATAAATTTTAAAATTCTAATAACCTTTGATGGGATCATTTACTAGCTTTTTTTTCTTTCTTACTTCTAATATTACGAAACCTAGCAGAAGTAAAACCCCCTAATACTGCAATTGCCTTCCACTGCCGTCGCAATTGTTTGGTTTTTTAAAAGGAAGACTTTGACAAGTAACGAGTGACAAAGATATGCCAAAGCAAGTCCATTGGGAGTACCAGTCAATGTCAAATATTAGGGCCGCCCAGGAAGAAACCTGGAAGCATCTCTTTCCAGTTTTGTTTTCCTTCTGGTCCTGGCATCGACTTATACGTTATTTCTTGCCTGACGGCGCAACATTGCCATGCTGGGCTATCAACTAGCCAGACATGTCTCTCTCAGAAAAGTGACCGACTGAGGAGCATTTACCGGGAATTTGAGAATTTCACACGTTTAAAGGCTGAATTTTGGATTGCTTGACTTTAACCGCGTAAGACTTGTGCTTCCGTGGGCAATATTTTAGTTTGCCAACTCAAGTTACACGCCAGAAAATACAATCTGACATTTTCCTGCACAAGAGAACTTCTTTTCTGCTACAGGGATTTCAATTCTCTCAATTTTGAGGTCGAGTTGGAACGGAATGCGGGTTAAAGTTCTTGTTTCACTCCTCTCCTCTCTGCTTATAGGCATCAGTCTTGCCGCTGCCCAAAGATGTTCTAACACTGGTAATTTCAGTACTAATAGTACGTATGGAAAAAACCGGGACCTTATTCTCGCTTCTCTCCCAGCTAATGTCTCCGCAAATGGTGGTTTCTTTAATACCACTGTTGGCCAAGACCCCGACAAAGTTTACGCTCTTGGGCTTTGCAGAGGAGACTCTACTTCAGAGGCTTGTTATGTCTGTCTCAATTTCTCAGTTCACGATTTCATGGCTAACTGTCCCAACCAGAAAGCAGCCTATCAATGGGCAAGGGATCCCTGTCTTGTACGCTATGCAGATCTCTCGTTTTTGGGAATCTTGGAGCTAGAGCCTACTGATGCAGGCTACAACACTGGTGACCTCAACGAGAACCAAACAGAATTTGATTCGGTTTGGGAGAGTTTGATGGATAGTGTGGTGAGAAAGGCTTCCATGGGCTCGTCTACCCTTAAGTATGCAACTGGGGAAGTAGATTTTAGATATTTTCGAAAGATATATGCGCAAATGCAGTGCACTCCTGATTTATCGCAGAAAGATTGCGATACCTGCCTAAGGCAATCCGTGGTTAACTATGAAAGCTGTTGCCGTGGGAAGCAAGGAGGTTATATTCGGAAGCCTAACTGCCAGTTTCGGTGGGATTTGTATTCCTTTTATGTATCTAATGCTACTACTAGTGCTACGTCCTCATCTCCTCCTCCTCCTCCCTCACCGTCATCTGGAAGTCCTCCTCCGCAGCAAGTTAATTCCACAGTTACAAAAGGTAAGAAGATGAAATTTTCAATAAATATGTATCTTGTCAAGAAATTACGTAAAAATTTCTAGCTTTTGCAGATGGTGGAGGCATTTCATCCCTAAAAATAGTCGCTATAGTTGTTCCAATTGTCATCTTCGTGGTACTTGGCCTACTTGCAGCAGTTGTTCTTCTCAACAGGAGGAAGAAAACAAAGCAGGATGATCAAATAAGTTCGTCCTTGAATTTTGTTTGTTATATTCTACCTTCACTACTTCACAAAATCAACCTCTTTTCATACTTAGGAAATCAAATATCTTGCTTTTGTTAATTTGCAGATGACAGGAGTCATCATGAGAAATCGTTGCAATTTGACTTCGATGCAGTGAGAGTTGCAACAGGAAACTTCTCGGATACAAATATGCTTGGAAATGGTGGATTTGGTACTGTTTATAAGGTAATTTAAGAGTTAGTATATGAAACTTTTCAAAATATTCTATTAGGGTAAGCTTCGAGATGGACAAAAAATATTAGGAATTGCGAGTTAGTTTTTTCGATGATTTTTCTTTGTCACATATTCTTATCAGGGTAAGCTTCAAGATGGACAAGATGTAGCTGTGAAGAGACTATCTGCAAATTCATCACAAGGCCAACAAGAATTCAAGAATGAAGTCCTATTATTGGCAAAGCTTCAACATAGGAATTTGGTTAGGCTTCTCGGTTTTAGCATGGAACAAAAAGAAAGGATTCTAATCTATGAGTTTTTGCCTAACTCAAGCCTTCACCACTTCATATTCGGTATGGTTGTAATTCATCATTTGAGTGTACAATTGAATCAGTTGGCTTTATATAATTAGCATGTCTTAGCAGAATAAAGTTGAAAAGGAATGTTTATCGGTAAAAAATTGCATATCTCTTGTTATTAGTACTCTATTCATGAGTAATCCTACGTAGAAACTTTTTAATGCGTTTTAGTCCTATAATTTTGTGAATTTTGTAGATCCAGTCAGGCGTTTACTACTAAACTGGGAAAAGAGATGCAACATTATAGAAGGAATAGCTAAGGGACTTCTTTATCTTCATGAAGATTCTCAATATCGTATCATTCATCGTGATCTAAAAGCAGCCAATATATTGCTAAATGCAAACATGATTCCTAAAATTTCAGATTTTGGGATGGCAAAATTGTTTGCTGTCGATCAAACTCAATCTGATACAAGCAAAATTGTTGGGACCTTGTAAGTATAAGAACATGCAGTTTTTGCTTTTAGTTAATTCATCCTAAGCATTAGCACATATTCACCAAGGACTATTTTAGCAACTATTCAATTCATCTATTGTTTAATTTGTTGTCTTCAGTGGATATATGGCTCCAGAGTATGTAAGGCATGGACAATATTCAGTTAAGTCCGATGTTTACGCTTTTGGTGTGTTGGTTTTGGAAATCATTAGTGGTAAAAAAATTAGTAGCTTCATCAGTGAACAAGTGGAAGACTCTCTTCTGACCCGTGTAAGCTGCGTCTCCCTTGTGTTTGTCTGTAATATAACTAGATTAAAATTGCTAAAAAGGACAATATCGATTTTCCCAGCTCTTTGCTAAGTTCTCATTCTCAAAATCTTTGCAGGCATGGAAAAACTGGAAGGAAGGGACTGCTTTGGAACTTGCAGATCCAATTCTGAGGGATGAATCGAGCAGTCAAATAATGAGATGTATCCATGTCGGATTGCTATGCGTTCAGGAAAATTGTGCTTATAGACCAACCATGGCCTCTGTTGTTCTCATGCTTAGTAGTTCCTCCATCTCTCTCGCAGTGCCATCGAGACCTGCATTTCTTATGCATTCCAGCATGGAGACAGAAACGATATCTGCGTCATCCATATCTGATCAATCTGAAAGTGAAATTGTCAAAGTCTCAGTGAATGAAGTTTCAATTTCTGAGCTAGATCCTCGATGAATTAATAATGAAGTTCTCAAAACTTGTTGACTTCACTTCACTATATGCATATTGAACAATTTTTTTTTTTCATGTGAGGTACAAAGAAGAAGGAACAACATAATCTCTTTTAAAAATAGATAACAACAGTTAAGCTTTGCTTGTTGCATAATAAACAACTTTGGTTCACTGCTGATTGAGCCCGTTACTTCAGAATCCTTCCATTTTTGTAACAGTAAATTTTTTCCCCTTGTATCGGACAGCCATGTGTAGACGGGCCAGAGTTTTCCCTTGAGGATTTAAAGCCCAAGTAGTATGTTAATGCCTAAAGGTAGAATTATCCTCGTAAACCCATAGGCTGTATAAACCCTCCCAAGTCCAAAATTAATGGGTTGATAGTGAGCTGCTGGCCCATCGGCGACCGATGAATTGTCACCAGTCTGTAATCGGGTCTGTTTTGATTCCACACTTGTCAAAAACCGTTCTTTGTTGTACATTCTACACCAAATGGTTTGCCTTGTCGTTGGCTTTGCTCTATGTTTTCATCAATTTCACATAAATTCTTTGCATTTCAGAATCAAATCTGATGTTTATAGCTTTGATGGGTCGGTTTTGAAATTGTCAGTGGTAAATTCAGGCACTGTTGGCAATGGAAAAGGGATCGGATTTTTTTTTTCCATTGTTCCGAGAATTTGAGCAGCAGTGCTAATTTTGCAGTATCCAATTACTATATTTTTCAGGTATGGAAAAATTGGAAGAAAAGAGAAGGCTTGAATGTGTTTTATACAAATACATACATATATATATATATATATATATATATATATATATATATATACACACACATATATATTGGAATTTTATACAATTGGGATATAAATCCAAACAAATTTCGAAGAAAGTGGGAATGGAAGAAAAATTTTCCAATGCCATAGTCCATACTCCATAGATGTGCGTTTGCTTTACGTGTTTGAATTTATTATTAGTAGTAAGTGATAATTTAATCACAATACAAATTATGCAAAAAAGACTTCAGTTAACTAATTATGATTTATTATAATATAATTTTTAAATTTTATTGGATTAATGTGACATGATAATTATATAAACTAGAATGATGCCTGTGCGATGCCGCGAGATCAAACCACTCTTTAATTATACTTCACTATCTATTAACCAAAAGACACTACACTAACTTAAGAACATGAAAGGAAACACCAAGGATATTCTTATTTTTCTAACTATAAATACTACTCATTGCATCACAGAAACTATAGTTTTGTATGTTGCACTTCACATGGGCTTGGAATACAAATACGAACGGCTTACAACAAATGCAATTCAACATGTTGAAAAGAATTATGTTTCAATTAATTGAAGGGTTTTTTTTTCCTGTGCGATGGGGTTCAACCATCTGTAACCGGTAGTTTGATTAGGCTTTAAGGAGGTCTTTGTCACCCGCCTTCCAACCAGATGCTTATGGTAAAGGAAAAGAATGGTAATGCTAAATGATGTTAAGGTTCCTTTCTCTGGCATTCTGCTAGCTTTATTTACTAAACCAAATCAGTCCAAGCTTTGTTTAATCAACATTATCAAGGAGCTTGATGGTAAACCAATGATAAATATGAATAGAACACAAAGATTTCGCAGTAAATGATTATGAATCAGCAACACTATCAGGCATCAAAAGGAAAATAATGAAGAGTATTTTATGGCACAATTTCATTGTTTAATAGCCAAACCATCGTGCATTTGGGCACAAATCATTATCTTTAATTCTCATATGAATATGCAAAACAGATAAGAGATGTAAGATTCTAGTAAACTTTTTACCGACAACATTAGCATATAGATTAGTGAGAACCAAATACAAAGTTATTGAGAAAGTGGATTCGCTTTTTCGAGGAAAAGAATGATTAGATCAAGATAAATGCCGAAAAAATGTGAGAGAAAAAGTTAACCTATATCCTTTTCATGGTGAGGAATCTAATCATGCTCATGCTAATTAAATCAAGATAGATGTCGAAAAAATGTGAGAGAAAATGTTACCCTATATCCTTTTCATGATGAGGAATCTAATCATGCTCATGCTAATCTTGGATTGTGACAGAGTTAGTTCAGAATAACAAAGAAAGTGTTGAGAAGTAAAAATGAAAAGAAAAAGAAGAAAAAAAAAGCCCTACCTTTGTCGGGATTTGCCATATGAAGTCAAAACTTAAAAACTTTTTTGAATCAATGTTCTGCTATCACAAATCAAAGCGATCTTTATTCTTTTCTTGTTATTTACATAATGCAAAGTATTGCAGCAGGACAACTTCATCATGTAAATAAGAATACAATTTTCCAGTTGAAATTTGAATGAAAAATCATAAAACAAAATCAGCAAGCAGAATACCAGGCTCAAGACAATCATCTTGGAAATTATTTAAACTACTATGATAATCTTCAATATTACTCATTTCTCTCCATTTGAAGCACACAGCGATCCCTAAAAAGTCAATTTCAAGTTCATACTATAATTTTATTAAAATGAAAACTTATCTTTTATTTCAAAGATGCTAATCCATAAAACACGAACCTTTGTTAGAGCATTTTTGAAAGCCTAGGGCCTAAGTTCTTTAAACAAAACAAAGAAATAGTGTTTTTGTTTATTCCTACCAGTAAATATTGCAAGGAAGTGGGATTAAAAAGAGGAAAAATCTGGAAGATGTTGAAGAAGAACAGAGGAAGAAGAGTTATGCGCTATATGGAGCGTGCCCACTTATTCTTTCTCGAAATTACAGATTTCCATGTAACCCAAACAAAGGAGCTTGACAGATAAAGGGCATAGGACGACATAAAAGGGCCAAAAGACGTGACGGATGGTGGTGGAGTGTTCATCTACAACTTTTATATAATAGATTTTAAAATCCTATTAACCTTTGCTGGAATTATTAGAGTTTTACTATATAAATATATGATTATTGACTAACTTTTTTTTTCTTTTACGAGTGCGGGCAGCAGTAATTGCTCTCAGTCTCAGTTCCCGTCGCATTTGTTTGGTTTGGTAAAAGGAAGACTTTGACAATTCACGAATTGCAAAGATATCCCAAAGCAAGTCCCTTGGTGTACCGCCCAGGAAGAAACCTGGGAGGTTCTCTTTTCAATTGTTTTTTCTCCTCCTGGCATCCACTTATACGTTATTTCGTGCCCGGCGGTGCGCCATTGCCATGCTGACTATCAACTAACCAGACATATCTCTCTCATACTAGTGACCGGATGAAGAGTGTTTACTGGAAATTTGAGAATTTCACACGTTTAAAGACTGAATTTCGATTGCTTGACTTTAACTGCGTAAGATTTGTTCTTCGGTGGGCAATATTTTACCAAATCAAGTTAGAAGCCGGAAAATACAAACTCACATCTTCTTGCAGGAGAAAACTTCTTTTCCTGCAACAGGGATTTCATTTCTCTCAATTTTGAGGTCGAGCTGGAACGAATGAGGGTTAAAGTTCTTGTTTCACTCCTCTCCCATCTGCTTATAGGCATCAGTCTGGCCACTGCCCAAAGATGTTCTGACACTGGTAATTTCAGCGCTAATAGTACATATGGCAAGAACCGAGACCTTATTCTGGCCTCTCTCCCAGCTAATGTCTCTGCAAATGGTGGTTTCTTTCCTACCACTGTTGGGCAAGACCCCGACAAAGTTTATGCTCTTGGGCTTTGCAGAGGAGACTCTACTTCAAATCAGTGTTATAACTGTCTCAATTCCTCAATTCCCGATCTCATAACTAAGTGTCCCAACCAGAAAGAAGCCTATCTGGGGAGGGGGTATTCCATGTCTTGTACGCTATGCAAATCGCTTGTTTTTTCGAATCTTGGAGACACAGCCTACTGATGCAGGCTATAACACTGGTGACCTCAACGCGAACCAAACAGAATTTGATTCGGTTTGGGAGAGTTTGATGGATAGTGTGGTGAGAAAGGCTTCCACGGGCTCGTCTACCCTTGAGTATGCAACTGGGGAAGCAGATTTTACATATTTTCAAACGATATATGCACTAATGTTGTGCACCCCAGATTTATCGCAGAAAGATTGTGATACCTGCCTAAGGCTATCCGCTAGTTACTATGAAAACTGTTGCCATGGGAAGCAAGGAGGTTATGTTCTGAAGCCTAGCTGTCTTTTTCGCTGGGATTTGTATCCCTTCTATGTATCTAATGCTCCTATTACTGCTCCGTCCTTATCTCCTCCTCCTCCCCCACCGGGGTCTAGAAGTCCTCCTTCGCAACAAGTGAACTCCACAAATACAATCACAAAAGGTAGGTGCGCGTTTGCTAGATCACATGCAGGTTTCAGGACGAAGATGAAAATTTCAATAAATAGGTATCTTGTCAACAAATTACATACAAACTTCTTGCGTTTGGATGCTAGAGGCATTTCATCCCTAAAAATAGTCGCTATAGTTGTTCCAATTGTCATCTTCGTGGTACTTGGCCTAATTGTAGCTGTTGTTCTTCTCAACAGGAGGAAGAAAACAGAGCAGGAATATCACTGTAAGTTCGTCCTTGATTTTTGTTTGTTTCAGAAATCAACCTCTTTTCATACTTTGGAAATTAAATATGAGTAATTTTATCCAACAACGTGAAAAAGAAAAGGCTGTAGTTAGCTTGAAGAAGCTATGAAGTGAGATCCATTTAACTAGAAGTTTGCCAGTGCTTTTCTCTCCTTTTCATTTGTTATAACTTGCTTCTTTTGTTAATTTGCAGATGACAGCAGTCATTATGAGAAATCGTTGCAGTTTGACTTCAATGCAGTAAGAGTTGCAACAGAAAACTTCTCGGATTCAAACATGCTTGGACAAGGTGGATTTGGTACCGTTTATAAGGTAATTTAAGATTTAGTATCATCATCATCATCAGAGCCTTTATCCCAATAGATTGGGGTAGGCTATATGAACCAATATCTAAAATCACGTTAGATCGTCCATATGTATTCTCTGCCTCTATAGATTCCTATTCAAGGCCATTTGCTCATCTAATTCTAAAACCTCCATGTCTTTCCAAACTACTTCCTTCGAAGTCTTTTTCGGTTTTCCTCTAGTCTTAACCCTTCTCTCAACATCCATAGCCTCTATTCTCCTAACTGGAGCATCTACAGGTTTACGTCTTACATGTCCAAACCAACGTAAACGATTTTCACACATTTTGTCTTCAATAGGTACCACTCCAATCATCTTACGAATATCATCATTTCTCATTCTATCCTTTCTTGTATATCCACATATCCACCGTAACATTCTCATTTCTGTTACACTCATCTTTTGTGTATGTAGCCTCTTAGTCGCCCAACATTCACTACCATATAACAATGTTGGTCTAACAACTGTCTTATAAAACTTGCCTTTCAACCATGTAGGAATTCCTTTATCGCACAACACACCTGTAGCACTTCTCCACTTACTCCATCCAGCCTGGATCCTATAGGTTACATCACCATCAATCTCTCCATCCATCTGTATTATTGATCCCAAGTATCGAAAATGATCCCGCTTAGGTATCCACCCCATCTAACTTCACTACATCATGCTCTTCCAGTCGGTTAGAATTGAATTTACACTCCATGTATTCAGTCTTCACTCTGCTTAGTTTAAATCCTTTTGATTCCAACGTTTGTCTCCATACTTCCAACTTTGTATTGATCTCCGCTTTAGTTTCCGCACATAGGACAATATCATCTGCAAACATCATACACCAGGGCACCTTATCTTGATGGATTTTGTCAGTTCGTCCATAACTACCGCAAACAAGAATGGACTCAACGCTGACCCTTGGTGTAATCCCACCGTGATAGGAAACTCACTTGTTTGCCCCCCACCTGTCCTCACATGTGTCCTTGTGCCTCTATACATGTCCTTAATTAGTTTAATATATTTCAAAGAAACTCTTTTCTTCATTAAGGACCACCAGAGTACCTCCCTAGGCACTTTATCATATGCTTTCTCCAAATCTATAAAGACCATATGAAGATCTTTACCCATTACTCGAAAGCGCTCCATAAGTTGTCTAAGCAAATATATTGCCTCCATAGTTGATCGACCCGGCATAAAACCAAATTGATTCTCCGATATCTCTACATTCTTTCTTAATCTCCGTTCTATCACTCTCTCCCATAGTTTCATCATGTGACTCATCAATTTTATGCCTCGGTAGTTGGCGCAACTTTGAATATCTCCCTTGTTCTTATATAAAGGTACTAAGACACTCTTCCTCCATTCCTCTGGCATTTTGTTAGTGTGCCAAATCTTATTAAATAGATTTGTCAACCACCTAACTCCTACATCTCCAAGGCATTTCCAAACTTCAATTGGGATGTCATCAGGTCCAACAACTTTTCCATTCTTCATCATCTTTAGTGCATCTTTTACCTCTGTCTCTTGGATTCTACGCATAAAGCACCGATTTAAATCCTTAAGGGCACCGAAATATTATCTAAAACTTTATTTTGTCCATCATTAAATAATTTGTTAAAATAATCTCGTCACCTGTCCTTAATGTCATTATCTTTAACGAGAGTTCTTTGATGCTCATCCTTAATACATTTCACGACTCCTAGGTCGCGACTCCTCCTTTCTCTTGCTCCCGCCAATCTGTATATCCTTTTCTCTCCCTCCTTTGTGTTCAACTTGTCGTAAATCTCTTTCGCAACCCTCGTCTTAGCTTCTGCCACAGCCTTCTTTGCCTCCTTTCTTGCTACCTTATATTCCGAAAAACTCTCTTCTGTATTGTTCTTCTTTAAAGCCTTGTAACGCTCTCGCTTAGTCTTTATAGCATCTTTTACTACTGCAGTCCACCATGTTGCGTCCTTTCCAGTCGGCACTTTTCCGTTTGATACTCCTAATGTCTCTTTGCCTACCTCCCGAATGCATTTTGCCATCTTATTCCACATTACATTTGGGTTCTCTTCTGTTGTCCAAGCCTCTTTTTGAATCCAACTATCTCTACATGTTGTATGACAATCTTCTTTTAGCTTCCACCATCGAATCCGTTCAATTCCTTTTTGTTGGTTCCTTCGATGTCGTCTATCTATCTTCATATCTAGAACTAAGAGTCTATGTTGCGGGGTAACACTCTCACCTGGGATAACCTTACAATCCAAACATCTATGTCTATCCCTACTCCTAGTTAAAAAGAAATCTATCTGACTTGCTCTTGGTCCACTTCTAAAGGTTATAAGATGAGAATCTCTCTTCTTAAACAATGTATTTGCTAGGATTAGGTCATAAGATAAAGCAAAATTTAAGATAGCATCTCCTCCCTCGTTTCTTACACCAGAACTAAAACCCCCATGTACTCTCTCAAAACCCTCTCTACTTGTACCTACATGTCCATTAAGATCACCGCCAATAAAAAGGTTTTCTCCTATGGGTACTTTTTGTACTACCTTATCTAAATCCTCCCAGAACTGTCGTTTACTAACCTCATCAAGTCCTATCTGGGGTGCATACACGCTAATGACATTCAACACCTCTTCTCCTAAAACTAGTTTAACCAAAATAATCCTATCCCCTTGTCTCTTAATCTGTACAACATCCTTATGGTACTCTTTATCTATAATGATACCTACTCCATTTCGGTCTCTATCTTTCCCTGTGTACCAAAGCTTATATTGCCAAGGTGCTATCTCTCTAGCCTTTTCCCCAACCCATTTGGTCTCTTGGAGATACAAGATGTTAACCCTCCTCCTACTCATAACCTCACAAATCTCACCTAACTTACCACTAAGCGTACCTATATTCCAAGATCCTAACCTAAGCTTATGGTTATGGACTAACTTCTTTACCCACCCCCGTCCATTGTGGTGTGGGAACCTTTGCCTTTTTAACACCACATCCAGGCGTCGATGTGGCGCGTCACTTCTGGCGACGACCTAGCAACCCTTGCCCACTTTTCACTACACCCGGGCTCCGATGCAGCGCGTCGCTGTGTAGGGGACGCCCCAACGTTGTTTTGATATTGGTTCATTTCATGAGATTGGACTAGTTTTTAAGGCTGGTTGTCCAAACCTACCGCCACCCTCCTCCTTTACCCGGGCTTGGGACCGGCTGCGTTAACTCACACAGGCGAAGTTAATTTAAGATTTAGTATATGAAACTTTTCAATGTTTTACCAGGGTAAGCTTCAAGATGAACAAGAAATACAGGGAATTGTAAGTTAGTTTTATCGATCATTTGTCTTTGGTACATATTCTTATCAGGGTAAGCTTCAAAATGGACAAGAAGTAGCTGTCAAGAGACTGTCGGGAATTTCATCACAAGGTCGACAAGAATTCAAGAATGAAGTCCTGTTATTGGCAAAGCTTCAACATAGGAATTTGGTTAGGCTTCTTGGTTTTAGCATGGAACAAGAAGAAAGGATTCTAATATATGAGTTTTTGCCTAACTCAAGCCTTGACCACTTCATATTCGGTATTCATCATTTGAGTATACAAATTGAATCAATTGGCTTTATTTAATTCGCTTGTCTTAGTAGAATAAAGTTGAAAAGGTATGTCTATTGGTAAAAAATTGCATATCTCTGGTTATTAGTACTCTATTCATGACTCATCCTTGAATACGTTTTAGTCCTACATTTCTGTGAATTTTGTAGATCCAGTCAGGCGTTTACTACTAAACTGGGAGAAAGATACAAAATTATAGAGGGAATAGCTAAGGGACTTCTTTATCTTCATGAAGATTCCCAATATCGAATTATCCATCGTGATCTAAAAGTAGCCAATATATTACTAAATGAAGAGATGATTCCTAAAATTTCAGATTTTGGGATGGCAAAATTGTTTGATGTCAATCAAACTCAATCTGATACAAGCAGAATCGTTGGGACCTAGTAAGTACAAGAACATGTGGATTTTGTTTTTAGTTTACACTTACTGTGAGTCTAAAATACTAGGTTATGCTAAGCATTAACAGATATTCACCAAAGGCTATTTTAGCATCCATTCAATTAATCTATTGATTAATTTGTTGTCTACAGTGGATACATGGCTCCAGAGTATGCAAGGTATGGACAATATTCAATTAAGTCTGATGTTTATGCTTTTGGTGTGCTGGTTTTGGAAATCATTAGTGGTAAAAAAATCCGTAGCTTCACCAATGAACAAGTGGGAGAGTCTCTTCTAACCCATGTAAGCTGCATCTCCCTTGTGTTTGTTTATGATATAACTGGATTGCAATTGCCAAAATGGACAATTGCTAAGTTCCCATTCTCAAAATCTTTGCAGGCATGGAAAAATTGGAAAGAAGGACTGCTTTGGAGCTTGCAGATCCAATTCTGAGGGATGAATCAAGTAGTGAAATAATGAGATGTATCCATATCGGATTGCTATGTGTTCAAGAAAATTGTGCCTATAGACCAACCATGGCCTCTGTTGTTCTCATGCTTAGTAGTTCCTCCATCTCTCTCTTAGTGCCATCAAGACCTGCATTACTTGAGTATTCCAGCAAGGAGACAGATATTATGTCTGTGTCATCCACATCTGAACAATCTAAAAGTGAAACTGTCAAAGTCTCGGTTAATGAAGTTTCAATTTCGGAGCTAGATTCTCGATGAAAGATGGTACTTGCATTTTCTGTATTAGTAATAAACCACTTTGGTTCGCTGCTGATTGTTGAAGGGATTACACAAGCTAAAGCCTCTTGTACAAGGCTTTCACATGCCTAGACGGGCCAGAGTTTTCCCTTGAGGATTTAAAGCCCAAGTAGTATGTTAGACTGTTATTGCCTAATGGTAAACTATCCTAATAACCCACTGGCTATATAAACTCGCCCAAATCTAAAGTAAAAGGGTTGATTATGAACCGTTAGCCCATTGGTGAGTATGGCTAGTGGTTAATTTATCCAAAAGAAGAGATAAAAATAAACCAAGCCCAATGGCGAAAGAAAAAAAAGAAGTCCATAAGGGCATCCCATCAGTCTGTAATCAGTAGTCGGGTCGGGTTGCTTCCATACTTCACCAAATGATTTGCACTATAATTCTCGAAATCGTACTACATGCGATACACGATACGATTCAATTTACTATAAATTTAATATATATCGATATAAAAAATCGATTTTATCACGAATTGGTAGTGTATTTATCGATATATAAACAAATTAATACATATCGTACGATACACTAATATACTTCAATACATTTTACAGTAAAATTGAGCTAGGCCAAAAAAAAATCTAATCTAACATAATTAGCTAAAAATGCAATTTTAATAGCTTTTTAACCTAAAAAACACTTAAAAACATATTCTCTATATAATTTAATAATCTTGAAATATTGAAAAAAAATAAACTTTTAGTTAGAGAATTAAAAATAAAAAATATATAAAAATATTATTTAAAAATATATACTATTAATGAATATGTTAAGAGTTTGAAAACAATCATACTTCTTATTTTTATCATATACTTACTTAATACTATTAATATGTATAATATTTTTTATATTTTAATTATTTTACATGTGTCTATATTATTTATAATTAATTTTAAAATTATTTATCGTATCTTACGATACAATATAATACTCGATATTTGATTTTTAAAAATAAAATTTCGACTTATGTTAGGTATCTCCATGTAGTAACTATAGTTTGCATTGTAGACTTTGCTCAGTGATTTCATAAATGCCACATAAATTCTTTGCATTTCTTCTGCACATTATGATATTTTAAGTCCTTTACCAACTAGGCTTCAGGAATCCTGAATTTCTCTGAAATTGCTGGCTATGAAAAAGGTCATTGGTCTCTCTCAAGTCCTATTTTGTTCTATAATACTAATAGTAATATTAATACATCTTTGTTTAAATTATTGAATATAGAAAATCCATGCAACTTGATTCCATAAAGAATCAACCACGTGAAACATATTTGTTTTGTTGAAGAGAGAAATTCCCACGAACTGGGCCCCTTTGACCATCTTCTTCCTTGCAGATTTCACTCGCCAGCCAAGCTCAGGAATCATCTCCTTCAACCTCTCTTTATCTCAACAAAACCAAACCAAGATGTTTTCGGTTCAGTTGGTGCTGGGAATAGCAAAGTATGTTTTAACCCAATTCGTAGAATCAACATTAATTTGATAAAGTCAGGAGCAATCACATATCATTCAACATTATCCAACTTCAGTCTATTTGTTATTTATTATTCGTTATTCATTATTATTTTTTACATTTTGTTTTTACATTTTATTTTAAAAATAAAATAATAGAAATATAATAAAACCTAAGAAAAATTATGGGCCGACGAAGCTGACAGAAGTTAGGCAATGATGCGCTCAACTCAAAGAGCAAGCGAACCCATTTACTTGTAGAATTTGTCGTATTCGGAGGGTCAACTAAACTAATATAATATGGTAGCCATGGCAGCCAACGCTAATGACTCTTCACGTTTTGAATAATCAAATCTCTATTGCGAAAGTTTCCACACTGTACGCTCCATTTGCTCTTACGTACACTCAAATTTTGAATAGAAGACAACCCATCCTCTAACTAGGACGATAATATTTTATTTTATTAAGAGTTAGTTTGAGAGTCCGATACAACTTCAGTGAGCTGCGATGAATGATTTAAAGATAAAATAGCATCAAGATAAAATTATTTTTTGTTTTTTTTTAATTTTTATTATTTTATTAAAAAATATTTTTAAGCGTCATTTTATTATTATCAATCTCAATGAAATAAACCTTATGCTTATTTAAATTAGCCTCTTTTAATCAATCAATCAATCATTTTGCAACTTTAATTGTAAGTTGACAGGATTATACAAGCTGAGATTAAGCATATATTCAAAGAGACAAATGCACGTGCATATGCGCTAGTCAAGCTTGGAACGATCCAAGAAAGGGATTTTGATATTTTTGATGTTCCCCTGCAAGTATTAAAGTGCAGGCTTTTTCAGACTTAGTGAGAATTGTTTTCTTTTGGCTTTGTAAAATATAAACCTTTCTTAATTTTTTAGTTATGACAAGTTCCATTTTTCAGCAAAAAAAAAAAACCTCTTTTATCAGGCAGCCACAATTTAATCACAATAAGAATTATGCAAAAAAAATTTTCAATTAAGTAATTTTAATTTATTATAATATGAGTTTTTTAAATTTTATTGGACCAATGTAACACGATAATTATTTAAATTTTAAAAGTCTATTAATCTTTGATGGGATGGGATTATTAGAATTTTACCATAATAAATAGATGACAACCCTTTTTTTTTTATACTTCTAATATTACGAAACCTAACAAAAGTAAGACCAGCTGATATGACATGACATAAGTGATTTGGAAGACACTCCCGTCGCAATTGTTTGGTTTTTCAAAGGAAGACTTTGGAAAAAAATAAAAAAGGAAGACTTTGACAAGTAACGAGTTAGAAAGATATCCCAAAGCAAGGCCATTAGTGTGCCTGTCAATGTCAAGTATCAGGACCGCCAAGGATCTCTTTTCATTTTTTTTTTCCTCCCCGCATCGTCCGTTAGTTCGGTGCGACATTGCCGTGCTGGTAGGGGTGAGCAAAAATTTTGGGAACCGAAAAAATCGATTGAACAGTTTGATTTTCGGTTTGTTCGGTTCAGTTTATACGGTTTTCGATTCGTTCAGTTTTAAAATTCGATTTTATTGATTAAATCGGTGGTGGTCGCTTTATATAAATGATAAACCGAATTGACCGAAAATCAATTTATCCAAAAAATAAATTATAAATATAAATATATATTAGATAAATATAATATTTACGTTTTTAAGTTAGTAAATTTATGAACAACATTGGTTATTTATCTTTGTTTTGTAAAGTTTTATACTTTTATTTGGATAACATGTTGTAAATCTTGTAGGAGATATTAACAAAACAAATTTATATTATATACTTTTATACATTTATTTACCTTTGTTTCAAATTCGGTTTTAACGTTAAAAAACCGAACCGATCAAATAAATTCGATTTGATTCGGTTTGGTTTACAAGAAAAATTCGGTCGGATTCGGTTGGATACTCAATAAAATCAACTTTTTTTATTTTCGATTTTTTTGATCGAAATAAACCGATTAAATCGATTGCTCAACCCTACGTGCTGGGCTATCAACTAACCAGACATGTCACTCTCAGACAAGTGACCGGCTGAGGAGCATTTACTGGGAATTTGAGAATTTCAAACGTTTAAAGGCTGAATTTCAGATTGCTTGACTTTAACCGCGTAAGACTTGCGCTTCCGTGGGCAATATGTAATTTTTTTTTTGGTGAAACAGTGGGCAATATTTTAGTTTACCAACTCGAGTTGAAAGCCAGAAAATGCAATCTCACATCTTCTTGCACAAGAAAACTTCTTCTTCTGCAACAGTGAATTCAATTCTGTCAAATTTGAGATCGGTTTGGAATGGAATGAGGGCTGAAGTTCTTGTTTCACTCGTCTCCTATCTGCTTATAGGCATCAGTGTTGCTGCTGCCCAAAAATGTTCTGACACTGGTAATTTCAGTACTAATAGTACGTATGGAAAAAACCGGGATCTTATTCTGGCTTCTCTCCCAGCTAATGTCTCAGCAAATGCTGGTTTCTTTACTAACGCTGTTGGCAAAGACCCCGACAAAGTTTACGCTCTTGGGCTTTGCAGAGGAGACTCTACTTCAGAGGCTTGTTATGTCTGTCTCAATTTCTCAGTTCACGATTTCATGGCTAACTGTCCCAACCAGAAAGCAGCCTATCAATGGGCAAGGGATCCATGTCTTGTGCGCTATGCAGATCGCTCGTTTTTGGGAATCTTGGAGCTAGAGCCTACTGATGCAGGCTATAACACTGGTGACCTCAACGCGAACCAAACAGAATTTGATTCGGTTTGGGAGAGTTTGATGGATAGTGTGGTGAGAAAGGCTTCCATGGGCTCGTCTACCCTTAAGTATGCAACTGGGGAAGTAGATTTTAGATATTTTCAAAAGATATATGCTCAAATGCAGTGCACTCCAGATTTATCGCAGAAAGATTGCGATACCTGCCTGAGGCAATCCGTGGGTAGCTATGAAAACTGTTGCCATGGGAAGCAAGGAGGTTATATTCGGAAGCCTAGCTGTCAGTTTCGGTGGGATTTGTATCCCTTCTATGTATCTAATGCTACTACTAGTGCTACGTCCTCATCTCCTCCTCCTCCCTCACCGGAATCTGGAAGTCCTGCTCCGCAGCAAGTTAATTCCACAGTTACAAATGGTAAGAAGATGAAAATTTCAATAAATAGGTATCGTGTCAAGGAATTACATACAAATTTCTTGCTGTCGCAGATGGTGGAGGCATTTCATCCGTAATTCTAATCACTATAGTTGTTCCAATTGTCATCTTGGTGGTACTTGGCCTACTTGCAGCAGTTGTTCTTCTCAACAGGAGGAAGAAAACAAAGCAGGATGATCAAATAAGTTCGTCCTTGAATTTTATTTGTTATATTCTACCTTCACTACTTCACAGAATCAACCTCTTTCATACTTTGGAAATTAAATATCAGTAATTTCATCCAACAACATGAAAAAGAAAATATTGTAGTTAGCTTGAAGAAGCTATGAAGTGAGATCCATTTAGCTGAAAATTTGACCGTGCTTTCTCTCCTTTTCATTTGTTATAAGTTGCTTCTTTTTGTTAATTTGCAGATGACAGCAGTCATCACGAGAAATCGTTGCAATTTGACTTCAATGCAGTAAGAGTTGCAACAGGAAACTTCTCGGATACAAACATGCTTGGAAAAGGTGGATTTGGTACTGTTTATAAGGTAATTTATGAGTTAGTATATGAAACTTTTCAGTATTCTATCAGGGTAAGCTTCAATATGGACAAAAAATACTAGGAATTGCAAGTTAGTTTTTTCGATAAATTTTCTTTGTTATATATTCTTATCAGGGTAAGTTTCAAGATGGACAAGAAGTAGCTGTGAAGAGACTGTCTGGAAATTCATCACAAGGCCAACAAGAATTCAAGAATGAAGTCCTGTTATTAGCAAAGCTTCAACATAGGAATTTGGTTAGGCTTCTTGGTTTTACCTTGGAACAAAAAGAAAGGATTCTAATCTATGAGTTTTTGCCTAACTCAAGCCTCGACCATTTCATATTCGGTATGGATGCTATTCATCATTTTAGTATACAACTTGAAGCTATTGACTTTATTTAATTCGCTTCTCCTGGCAGAACGAAGTTAAAAAGACATGTTTATTTGTGAAAACAATTGCGTATCTCTGGTTATTGGTACTTTGTGATGACTTGTCAAGAATAGAAACTTTTTGAATGCAATTTAATCCTAGAATTTTGTGAATGTTGCAGATCCAGTCAAGCGTTTACTACTAAATTGGGAGAAGAGATACAAAATTATAGAGGGTATAACTAAGGGACTTCTTTATCTTCACCAAGATTCTCAATACCGAATCATCCATCGTGATCTAAAAGCAGCTAATATATTGTTAGATGCAAAGATGATTCCTAAAATTTCAGATTTTGGAATGGCAAAATTGTTTGATGTGGATCAAACTCAATCTGATACAAGCAGAATCGTTGGGACCTTGTAAGTATAAGAACATGCAATTTTTTATTTTACACTTGTTGTGAGTCTAAAACACTATGTTATCCTAAGCATTAGCAAAATTAATCATATACGCCAAGGGCTAATTTTAGCTACCATTCAAATTCATTTATTGATTAATTTGTTGTCTTCAGTGGATATATGGCTCCAGAGTATGCAAGGTGTGGACAATATTCAGTTAAGTCTGATGTTTATGCTTTTGGAGTGTTGGTTTTGGAAATCATTAGTGGTAAAAAAATCAGTAGCGTCACCAATGAACAAGTGGGAGAGTCTCTTCTGACCCATGTAAGCTGCATCTCCCTTGTGTTTGTTTATAATGTCACTGGATTAGAATTGCTAAAACGGAAAATGTAGATTTTCCCAGCTCTTTGCTAAGTTGCCATTCTCAAAATCTTTGCAGGCATGGAAAAATTGGAAAGAAGGGACTGCTTTGAAATTTGTAGATCCAATTCTGAGGGGTGATTCGAGCAGGGAAATAATGAGATGTATCCATCTAGGATTGTTATGTGTTCAAGAAAATTGTTCTTATAGACCAACCATGGCCTCTGTCGTTCTCATGCTTAGTAGTTCCTCCATCTCTCTCCCAGTGCCATTGAGACCTGCATTTCTTCTGCATTCCATGGAGGACACAGAAACGAAGTCTGTGTCACTGTCATCCATATCCGATCAATCTAAAAGTGCAACTGTCAAAGTCTCAGTGAACGAAGTTTCAATTTCTGAGCTAGATCCTCGATAAAGTTTGGAAGATGGTTCTTGCATATTTTCTGTATGCATAATAAACAACTTTGGTTCGCTGCTGATTGAGCCCTTTACTTGAGAATTCTTCCTTTTTTGTAATGGTAAGTTGAAAGAATTATAGTATTATTATACAAGCTAAAACCTCTTGCATCAGGCAGCCACATGTATAGACGGGCCAGAGTTTTCCCTTGAGGATTTAAAGCCCAAGTAAGGGTAGAATTATCCTCATAAACCCATTGGCTGTATAAACCCTCCCAAGTCCAAAATAAAAGGGTTGATCATGAGCTGTTGGCCCATCGACGAGGGTTGAATGGCCATCAGCCTGTAGTTGGGTCTGTTTTGATTCCTGTTATGGCAAAACGTTATTTGTTGTACATTCTACACCAATTGGTTTGCCTTGTTGTTGGCTTTGCCCTGTGTGTTCATCAATTTCACATAAATTCTCTGCATTTCGGAATCAAATCTGATGTTTATAGCTTTGATAGGTTGGTTTTGAAATTATCAGTGATAAAAAAAAAAAAATCAGTCTCTTCTACGAGGAGGCAAGGGGTCTTCCAACATATGCAAGACACAGTCAATAATTCACGCACCGTAGGCAAGGGGAAAAGGGATCGATATTTTTTCCTTTGTTCTGAGAATTAGTGCAGTAGTGCTAATTTGCCGTATCCAATTGCTATATTTTTCAGTTATGGAAAAATTGGAAGAAAATTTTATACAATCGGGATATTAATCCAAACAAATTTCGAAGAAAGTGGGAATGGAGGAAATTGATTACGTGTTTGAATTTATTATTATTAATTGATAATTTTGTGATTAATAATTTAATCACTCCAATAAAATAATAATAATAATTTAATCACTATACGGATTATGCAAAAAAACTTCAATTAACTAATTATGATTTATTATAATACGAGTTTTTTAAATTTTATTGGATTAATGTGACATGATAATTATATAAATTTTAAAAATTCTATTAATCTTTGATGGGATTATTAGAATTTTACCGTAATAAAAAGATGACTAGCTTTTTTCTTTTTTCTTTTTTTTCACTTCTAAAATTACGAAACCTAGCAAAAGTAAAACCTCTGTAATTGCTCACCGCACCTGTCCCAATTGTTTGGTTTTTCAAAGGAAGACTTTGACAAGTAACGAGTCACAAAGATATCCCAAAGCAGTTGGTGCACCTGTCAATGCAAAGTATTAGGACCACCTGGAAGGATCTCTTTTCAATTTTGTTTTCCTCCTCGCATCGACTTTTACGTTATTTCGGTACGACATTGCCATGCTGCCCTATCAACTAACCAGACCAATCTCTCTCAGGCAAGTGACTGGATGAGGAGCATTTGCTGGGAATTTAACCGCGTAAGACTTTCGCTTCTGTGGGAATATTTTACCAACTCGAAAGCCAGGAAATACAATCTCACATCTACTTGCACAAGAAAACTTCTTTTTCTGCAACAGGGATTTCAATTCTCTCAAATTTGAGGTTGATTTGAGACGGAATGCTGATTAAAGTTCTTGTTTCAATCCTCTCCCATCCGCTTATAGTTATATCAATTGTCATCTTCGTGGTACTTGGCCTACTTGCTGCTGTTGTTCTCCTAAGCAGGAGGAAGAAAACAAAGGAGCAGGATGATCAAATTAGTAAGTTCGTCCTTGATTTTTGTTTGTTATAGCCTACCTTCACCACTTCACAAAATCATCCTTTTTACAATTTTTAAGTAGTTGTAGTTTCATTCTTTGGAAATTAAATATGAGTAATTTAATCCAACAATATGAAAAAAAGAAGGTTGTAGTCAGCTTCAAGAAGCTATGAAGTGAGATCCATATGGCCGAAAGTTTTCCGGAGCTTTTTGTTGGGTACATGCTTATAGGTGGCAAAACGGGCCGGTTCGAGTAAGTTCTGTCTGGATTATATTTGGGTTCAGGTTAGGGTTATTTCGGTTTTGGGTTTTTTCAGTCTTGAGTTTTTGGATCTCGAGTTTTTTCGATTTCGGATATTTTCGGTTGCAAGTTTTTTCAAGTTCAGTTATTTTCGATTGTGGTCCAGTTTCGGGTTTGGTCTAATTTTAACTAAGTAGGCTTAACGGGCTTAGTCAAATTATCTTGAAATTTTATAAGTTATAAATATTTTTATAATTTTGAATGTAATAATTAATTTAATTTTATATAGTTAAATAAAAATATAATAAAAATGCTAAATTAAAGTTAAAATTTAATAAATATTTATATAAATATAATATTTTACATTTTAATGTTTTTATTACTTGATAATTATTGTTTATTTTTTTAATTTCCTGCGATAACATTTGTTATAAAATATATAATTATATATTAATAATTATATAAAAATTTATTTTTTAACTAAGCCAAATATATATATATATATATATATATATATATATATATATATATATATATAGTAAAACTAAAGGAAAGTGAAAATGCAAAAGTATTAGCTATACAACAAATAACTAATAAATTATAAATAAATCAAATTAAACAATTAAACATTTATATAAATGGTTTTATATTCTTAACAATAATTTATTGGGTCATTATATTTTTTTGGGTCAACATTGGGCCATTGAAATTTGGACACTCTTAGTTCAATAAATTTCTTCTTTTTTTTTTTACTTTTTTTATTAGCTTTCTTAATAATTAAATTATATTTTTAATAATTTTTAATTTTTAAGAATTTTTTTACGTTTATTTTGTTTTTTAATTACCAACATAATTAGTAATTAAATTAAATCTAACCGTATAACTAGTTAACTAATTGTTCAATTATAATGTTGAATAAAATTATAGTATACATTAAAAAAATACTTAATATTATGAATAATTTGTCAATTAATTACCTAAATTTTATATTTATTTTGTTTTTGGTTTGTACATAAATCATAATATTAATATTATTACATTAAATATAATCGTACTCGTACATTATAATTCATATATCTAATTAAAAATTTTAGAACATTGAAATTAAACAAGTTATATACACCAATTGATATTATAAATAATAACATTTGATATAATCATATCATATACAGTTATATACCAATTGAATACTAATTTTTTTCTATTCACATT
This sequence comes from Heritiera littoralis, assembly GCA_031772115.1. Lineage (NCBI taxonomy): Eukaryota > Viridiplantae > Streptophyta > Magnoliopsida > Malvales > Malvaceae > Heritiera > Heritiera littoralis. The sequence continues at coordinate 12,658 of JAPDPK010000026.1, read as the reverse complement.
AACATAATAATATTAAATATACATCAATTGATCAAATGTCTAATTAAAATGTTAAATAGTAGATATTACTAAATTAATTATTATAATGAAAGTTATTTAAATATAATTAATAATAATATTAATAAAGTATAAAAAAATAAATTTTATTAAAATTATCGCTTACACAATAATACTACTTTGGTATATTAGTAAATTACACTTTACTTTACTATTATAATTATTATTTTTATCCACACATTAATTTTATATTTAATAGATAATAAATAAATTATTTTTAATAAATACTTAATTCAATCAAAATAATACTTACATACTAAGATATTACATAATTTATTCTTAAAAGATTATTATAATATAATATACAAATCATTGTTATAAGATACCAAATTGGTTTATTTATGTATAAGATTATTATAATATAATAAATAATTAATTATCACTAGCTTGATTTATAATTTTCTCTTTCAATGATGTCCAATCTTATCAAAAAAATTGTACTTGTATTGTTTAATTTAATTACTTAACTTTTTCTAATCTTAAAACTTGAATTTTAATTTTAAGATTAGGTTTTTTTTAATGTAAATTTACTATCTTTCTATACTTGAAATTTTAAGAAAATATAGTTTAAATTTAATTTTATTAATAATGATCCTAATGTGTTGTACAAAAAATCAAATTCAGAGTTTCAAACAAATATTGAAATTATATAATGTTTTTTATATATTTGATTTATTATTGTATTAAAATTAAAATTTTATTATAAAATAAAAATAATAAAATGTTAAAATGATATTTATAATAAAATCAAATGTTAAATTAATAATATATTTATTATTATAAATACAATAAGTATAATATCAATGATTATTTGATATCATACGTTATAGTGTTTTAAATTAATTTTATTTAATAATTGAATTAAAAAGATTCAATATTTATTTTGCTTGTAATACATAATTGATAATATTGAATAATAAATAATAATTGTTTTCAAAATTTTAAACTTTTTTAAAAAAAAGAGTGCATCAATTATTTATTTATTTTTAAATAATAATCATATAATTATAATTTGGGTTTTTTGGATTATAAATTCGGTTTTTTACAGGTTTCAAATAAGATTGGTCTCGGTTTCAAATTGTATCAGATTCAAGTTATGTCAGGTTCGAATTGTGTTGGTTCGAGTTTTTTCGGTTTTAGGCTTTTCCAATTTTGGGTTTTGTCGGTTTCGGACTTTTTTGGTTTCAGGTTTTCTCGGTTTCAAACCTTTGACTTTTTTAATCAACTCGGGTTGGTTCGAGTTTGATCTCGGCCGGGTTCGAGCCAGCTTTTGCCACTTCTATACATGCTATTAAGCCTTTTCACTCCAAAAACTAGGATCAAGAAGCAAGGTTTTCCCTCACATTTATAAACACACACCTAACCCCTTCCATAACCGATATGGGAATACCTCAACAATCTCTCCCTTCACACATCGGGCATTGGGAGAGCACTTTTCTACCCGGTACAGTAAACACCAGGAGATATGGGGAACCCAACAATCTCTTCCTTCAACCATTAGGCCTTAGGAGAGCAAGAGGAGCATTTTTTTACCCAAAACAGAAGAAGAGATGTTAGCAACCCGAGCTCTAATACCAATCTTGGGTGCTGTTGGACCTTCTTACCCTAAAAGCTAGCTCAAGATGTGAGGCTTTTCCTTACACTTATAAACACACATCCAGTCCCTTTCACAACCAATATGAGAATACCCGAACACTTTTGTCTCGTTTCTTTTGTTAACTGGCTTCTTAATTTGTTAATTTGCAGATGACAGCAGTCATGAGAAATCGTTGCAATTTTACTTTAATGCAGTAAGAGTTGCAACAGAAAACTTCTCAGATGCAAGCATTCTTGGAAAAGGTGGATTTGGTACTGTTTACAAGGTAGCTTAAGATTAAGGGAAAAAAGAAAAGAAAAGATAGAGAATGATAGAATAAAAGTGATGTCCTCAATTTCTTCCATCTTTTATCTTTGTTATATGTTCTTTCAGGGTAAGCTTCAAGATGGACAAGAAATAGCTGTGAAGAAACTCTCTGGAAATTCATCGCAAGGCCAACAAGAATTCAAGAATGAAGTCCTGTTATTGGCAAAGCTTCAACATAGGAATTTGGTTAGGCTTCTTGGTTTTAGCTGGGAACGAAAAGAAAGGATTCTAATCTATGAGTTTTTGCCTAACTCAAGCCTTGACCACTTCATATTCGGTATAGTTGCAATTCATCATTTCAGTATACAAATTGAATCAATTGGCTTTATTTAATTTGTTTGTCTCGGCAGAATGCAGTTGAAAAGACATGTTTATTGGAAAAAGAATCGCATATCTCTGGTTATTATGACAAATCATGAATTGAACTTTTTGAATGCATTTTAGTCCTAAAATTTTGTGAATTTTGTAGATCCAGTCAGGCGTTCACAACTAAATTGGGTGAAGAGATAGAAAATTATAGAGGGAATAGCTAATGGACTTATTTATCTTCACCAAGATTCTCAATATCGAATTATCCATCGTGATCTAAAAGCAGGCAATATATTGTTAGATGTAGATATGGTTCCTACAATTGCATATTTCGGAATGGCAAAATTGTTTGATGTCGATCAAACTCAATCTGTTACAAGCAAAATTGTTGGAACCTTGTAAGTATAAGAACATGCAGATTTTGTTCTTAGTTTAAACTTGTTGTGAGTCTAAAACACCTTGTTATACTAAGCATTAGCACATATTCACCAAGGGCTTATTTTAGAAACCATTTGATTCATTTATTGATTAATTTGTTGTTTTCAGTGGATATATGACTCTAGAATATTTAAGACATGGACAATATTCAATTAAGTCTGATGTTTATACTTTTGGTGTGCTGGTTTTGGAAATCATTAGCGGTAAAAAAATCAATTGCTTCACCGATGAACAAGTGGGGGAGTCTCTTTTGACCTATGTAAGCTGCATCTCCCTTATGTTTGTTTATATGATATAACCGCATTAGAATTGCTAAAATGGACAATCGCTAAGTTCCAATTCTCAAAATCTTTGCAGGCATGGAAAAATTGGAAAAAAGGGACTGCTTTGGAAATTGTAGATCCAATTCTGATGGGTGCTTCGAGCAGTGAAATAATGAGATGTATCCATCTCGGATTGCTTTGTGTTCAGGAAGATTGTGCTTATAGCCCAACTATGGCCTCTGTTGTTCTCATGCTTAGTAGTTACTCCTTCTCTCTCCCAGTGCCATCAAGACCTGCATTTTTTATGCATTCCAACAAGGAGATAGACTATGTCTGTGTCATCCACATCAGATCAATCTAAAAGTGAAACTGTCAAAGTCTCAGTGAATGAAGTTTCAATTTCTGAGCTACATCCTCGATGAAGTTCGAAAGATGGTACTTGTATATTTTCTGTATCTGTAATGAACAACTTTGGTGTCCTTTTGCGGCTTGTTGAAGGGATTATAGAAGCCCAAGGTTTGTTTGTGCATGAAGGTCAAACTATCCTCATAAACACATGGGCTATATAAACTCGCCCAAGTCGAAAGTAAAAAGATTGATTATGAGCATTTGGCCCATTGGCGAATATGACTAGTGGTTTATTTTACCGATAGAAGAGAAAAGCAAATAAACCAAGCCCGAAGCCCGATGGTAAAAGTAAAAAAGAAGTCCATCAGGACATCCAATCAGTTTGTAATTTGTGGTCGGGTCTGGTTTGGTTTCACGGAAACGTTGTTTGCTGTACATTTTTCGCCGAAGTGTTTGCCTTCTTGTCGGATTTGCTCTGTTTTTTTTCATCAATTTCACATAAATTCCTTGCATTTCTTCCACACATTAGGATTCTGCAATTCTCGCTTTCTCTGAAATTGCTGACTATGGAAAAGGTCATCATCTCATTGGCCCTGCAATGCAAGTAGCAGCATCTCTCAAGTCCTTATTTTGTTTTATGATAGTGATATTAATAGTAATACATCTTTATTGAATTGTTGAATGTAGAAAGTCCATGCAGCTTGATTCTATAAAGAATCAACCACCTGAAGCATATTTGTTTTGTTGAATAGAGAAATTCCCACGAAGGGTGCCCCTTTGACCATCTTCTTCCTTGCAGAATTCACTCGCCAGCCAAGCTCAGGAATCATCTCCTTCAACCTCTCTTTACCTCAACAAAACCGAATTAATATGTTTCCAGTTCAGTTGGTGCTGGAAATAGCAAAATATGTTTTAATCCCTATTCATAGAATCAGCATTAATTTGACAAAGTCAGGAGCAGTTATATATCATTCAACATTATCCAGCTTCAATCTAAGGTTTTTTTTTTAACGGTTTCTTTGTTATTTATTTTTAGCTTTTTTCATTATTTTTTATATTTTATTTAAAAATAAAATAACAAAAAGTATAATAAAACCTAAGAAAAATTATAGGCTGACAGAAAATAGGTATTGAGGCGCTCACAAGCGTGCGAGCGACCCACTTGCTCGTAGAATTTGTGGTATTTGGGGGGACAACTAAACAAATATAATTTGGCAGCCAATGCAGCCGAGCCTAATGATTTACGTTTTGAATGAAAAAATCTCTATTGCGAAAGTTTCCACAGTGTACGTTCCCCTTGCTTTTACGTACCCTCAATTTTCCATGGAAAACAACCCCATCCTCTAACTAACAAGATAATATTTTATTTTATTAAATTTGATTAAAATATAATGTATTTTTTTTTTACAAAAAATATAATGTATTAACTGTCATTTCTTTTTAAACAATATTTTAATTAATCTTAATCCATGTTTTTAAATACCACCAACCAAATCCTTATTATTATCTTATTATATATGATGCATTAGATAAGAGAAAAAAGGAATTCACAATTTGAAATTCAAATTGGTTTAGATTTTACCGTTGAGTGCATTTCATTGAGTTCTCAGTTAAGGCACTAAAGTGTGCATATTTGGATAAACGGTCTACGACCACAAAATAGTAGATTATTCTAAAACAAAGGAAGACCAAGTATGAAATCCATACAGATTGCTTCCCAAATCCCTGATGAAATGGCCAAGGGTTGTAACAACCCCGCAGGTGCCTTAGTTTCATATTTGGATGCCTGACAGACTGGACAACTCATCACAAATCTACGAATGTCCATCTTCTTATGAGGCCAATAAAATTGAGCCATCACTTGAGCATATGTGCGTTTAGTGCCCCTATGGCCAATAGTGGGAGTACAATGAAACGCTGTCAACATGGCAGTTTTGAACTTGGAATGAGGACTCAAGACAATTCTCCCTTTAAGGAACACCAATCCATCCCTGACTTGGTAAGAGGAGTAGTGAGCTGGATTTTGCTGGATACAAGCAACAAGCTATAGCATATCAGCCAACTGGCTAGTTTCAACACGTATATTATCCAATATAATGCAAACAGCTTGTGTAAGGGTTGCAAGAGAACCATAAACCAGCAGTTGCTTCCCTTTAACATCATCAGCAAACGCAAGAATAAAGTCTTCAATCTTTGGTTGAGATAAAGCATTTGCGACCCGATTACTTGGACCAGGCTTATTGTAAGACCTGATTCTACACTACTGTAGAGTCTAATTTCATAAAATTAATAATGGAAATTAAATAAATATTGAATATTGATTTCCCCTCGGATGAAAAGTTCCTTAACTTGAGTTGTGAAAGAAGCAATTTCGATGAAATCCTCGACGGGCGAGTACTAAATGGATGAGTTCGCCGGTATAACTAATCCCAATGTGATGTGCCGCCTGATCGCCCAAGGAATAAATATGGCGAGTTGATGGTGGCGAGTTGATGATGCAAGCTATTTGTTGGCCTTTTTGTTTGATAAATAGTTGACTTCGCCAAGTTGATTTGTATGGTGATGGCCCGTGTGTAGCGAGGAGTGTGATCGCCCAATGATGATTATGGGCAAGTATATGGTTCAGTTCGCCAAAGGGCGAGTAAGATAAAGGCTTGTGGCCAGTTGTTGAGGGCAAGTATGAATATGCATCTGATTGATTAATGTGTTCGCCAATTTAGTTTCTTTGGATGATCGCCCAACGTGGCGAAGACTATTGATTTCCCATATAATTACAAGTGGGCGAGTAGAGTAATAAGCTGTGAATGTTGGCGAACTGATGTAGTGTGGCGAGCTGAGGTCTCAAGACGAGGTGAAGACCGGGAATCAGCTTGTGTGGACAAGGAAAATGGCTTCAGAACCATTAGCAGCCAAGATTGACTTTGTGAGATATAAGGTCGAGGACAATAAATGAAGGAAAGTTAAAGTCAATAAGGGAATTAGCCTTATTTGTTGAGGAAGTAAACAAAGTCTACAGCAGAAGAAAAAGAGTGTGAAAGGGAGACTTTCACGCCACTTGTGCTTCAGTTTTCTACATGCATTAAATGCATGATAGACGTGAGGAATGATGAAAGAAACAGAATAAGAGGCAGACGGTGGCTATTGATTGGCTGAGCATGGCTATATAAGCAGAGACAATTGAGGAAAAACGAGTTAGCCAATTCCAGCTTCTTCACGAAAACCATTTCTCTGTTTCTTCCATTTCTCTGCCATGTTTGATCTACTAAGCTTCTTCCTTAACTTGGCTAAACACATAAACCTGCTTGTAAAACCTTTCCTCGTTGATGAGCTGAAGGAATAAGCAAAAAGAAGGCCAACATGAGACAGAAAACAAGCTGTTTTGGAAGTGCAGTTGGTTAAGGTGAGTTTCATATTTTCTGAGGATTTCTTGATGCTCAATGATAGATTTCTATGTTTTATGAAGTAATAAACATAGATACAGTCTTGTTTTTAGTTAGATCTTTGGAGAATATGGAAACAAAGAAAATAATGGAATAAGTGACGACAATGGCGACTATGTTGATCGCCCGTGTTGAAAACTAGTAATCGCCAATAAGGCAAGTAGAAGATAAGGAACTCGCCAATGTAAAGTGTGTGTCAAAGGGCGAGAACGCCCAACTTTAGTGAAGTGAATTAATGGGCGAGCTCAATTGCATAAGGCATTGGGCGAATAGGATTGTGGGCGAACTCCCACAATTAAACCAATGTAAGCCTCGTGAGTTGAATGTTGGGCGAGCTCACAAACCTAGGGTGAGTAATGGCGGGCGAGCTACCACGTGGAAGCCATTTGGTGAATGGCGAGCTCGTCTGTGCGAGCTAATTGGGGCTCTATTGGGCGAGTATTCATTTGATTTATTTCAATCTCGCCAAATGATAAATAAAGAAAATATTAATTTGAATTTATATATATATATATATATATATTGCAGCCGATAATTGGGAATGGCTATGGGCGAACAGAGAGCAGGGCGAAGCAAGGCTTCGTTGAACCAAGTAAGGGAGATGTGTGTGAAGTGATGCATGTCCTGTGGAGTAAATTTTATGAAAACATTAAGTTAAATGTTTTGTTTTCTGACATGCATTGTTTGAGGAAGTTATTTGATAATTATTTTTGATTCGGGCGAGCTAAAAGCCGACCCCTATGTTGTTTTGGGTGAACTGATACAGGGCGGCGAGCCCTTGTATTTTTATGATGGGCGAATTGGTATTGGTGGCCGAGCCAAGCCGTTTTATAATTTTTATACAACCGTCTCTAGTTTTAAGGGCGGGCGAACTCGTTTTAATATGTTTGGGCGAGCGGCCCTTGTTTTAAATATAAGGCGGGCGAACCGCTATCAACGAGACATGCTTCAGTTTTGAAAAGCTAACTGGCGGGCGAATACTAATTCACCGTCTTGTCGAGTTAGTCAGGGGCGAGCCGTGAAGGGCGAGCTGACTCTGGCGAACAGTTTTAAAGTGTAATTTCTTATACAAAAAATAAGACGTTTTAATATTTTCAAAATAGAAATATGAAATCTTTGGGCGAGTTGCCTAATGGGCGAGCCACTGAGGGCGAGCCAATTTTGCTTGTCAATTTAAAGGGCAATGTTGGGCGGGCGAACACATGCTCTCCGCCATGGGCGAGCTGCCATGGGCAAGCCATGTCGGGCGAGCTGACCATGGACGAGCAGGTTTTAAAAGTTGAGATTACGGGCTGTTTTTGGTGTTTTATTGTTTTATAAGAAATCAAATCATTTTGTGGAAATGATACATAAGATATAACTTGATTTTGAGACATTAGGAATTGAATTCATGCGTTATTAATTATATACTTTGCGTGACCCATCTGGGGCGATGGCTCGGGTCATATAGACCAACGAGTGCACCCTAGGGCGTCACAGGGCTGATGGACCCGCCAAGTCATCAGCGGTCTCGAGGTCACTTGGCAAGTGGACCCGAGGACCACTATAGATTATGGCCATAGATCTGAGATAGCCGTGAGTGGCGATGGCCTACGGGTGCACCCCAAAAGCGGCAGATTCCGTTCTCGCAAGGGGGAGGGGGAACGATGATAGCATGATTTATTTGTTGCCTAGTCTCAACTTACCAATTTCTGTCTACTGTGAGGATTTGTTGAAATCCTATATAGTGTTTACTACATTTTAAAGTAAACTGTTAGCCGGTGATTTGAATGGTGTTTTAAGAGAGTTGTTTACTATATATCCACTGTCTTTTCTACTGGGTTATTGTTAAGAAAAGAATAAATGAGTTGTGATATATAGTTTTGCTTTATTTAAAGCAGCATATGTTTCCTTTACTGAGCGTATGAATCGCTCACCCCTTTGTTTTAACTCCACAGATAAGAAGTACACGGAGTTGAGAGAATTAGCTCTCAGATGGGTATAGCTATGCTTGAAGCACTGTGGCATGGCATGTTAAATGTGACAGGTACAGTCTCTTCTCTTTTACATTTCAGACATATGTATACAGTACTACCTTAGTGAAATAAAGGTTAATAGGAGATGTCAGATGTAGGGAATAATGAAAAGAAATTTCATATTCCATAATTAATAGATAAATGTTTACCATTTATCACTGTTACTGTTGAATGTTAATGGCATCGTAGACAGCCCAACCGGTAAAGTTGTATGAAAATACGTGAAAAAATGTGGTAACGGGATGTTACACTTATATTGGATATCAAAAGCAAATCCTAACAGCTTCACCAAAAACGTTGTTGTTCAAGACTTTGTACCATCTGTTGCATCAAATTTTTAATGCTCCATTGGTCGGTACGAATAATAAACTTTGAGCCTAACAAATATTGTCTCCATTTAGCCACTGCCTCAGTAATGGCATAAAGTTCTCTGATATACGTGGAGGCACCGCTGCATTTGAAGGTTGAGCTTTTTGCTAAAAAATGCTAAGGATGTGCAGCTTGCATCAAGATTGCTCCCACTGCTACCCCAAACGCATCAGTCTCAACAATAAATGGCTTCAAAAAAATCAGGCTAGGCAAGGACGAGTGCAATGGTCAAGGCTTTCTTAAGATCCTTGAAAGCATCTTCCACCTGTGGTGTCCACGCAAATGCATCCCATTGCAGTAAAGAAGTCAAAGGAGAAGTAATAGTAGCATATTGCTTAACAAAGCACCGGTATGTTACTCCTGTACTATCAACAACATGACCCAAGTATTCAATATGAGATTGGCTAAAAGCACACTTACTCTTCTTGGCAAGCAACTGATGATGGTGCAGAGCATCCAAAACAATCCTCAAATGAGAAATATGTTCAGCCAAAGTACTGCTATAGACTAAAATATCATCAAAAAACACAAAAGCAAACCGACGCAAATAAGTGTGAAGAACTTATTCATTGTTTCTTGAAAAGTGGCTGGAGAATTGAACAAACCGGAGGGCATCACCCTGAATTCATAATGTCCTTCATGTGTCCAAAAAGCAGTCTTAAAAACATCCTCTTTTGCCATTCGGATTTAATGATAACCAGCTTGCAAGTCCATTTTTGAAAAAAAGGCTACACCATGGAGTTTATCCAATAATTGATCCACCATTGGTAATGGGAGAATGATTCGGAATTGTGATTTGGTTCAGCGATTTGGTTCAGCGCACGATAATCTACACAAAAACGCCACGAACCATCCTTCTTCTTGACTAAGAGAACAGGAGACGAATAAGGACTGCAACTTGGTTGGATTACCACAGCTTCCAACATTTCCTGAACCAGCTTTTCTATTGCAGACTTTTGATAATGAGGATAATGATAAGGTCGAATGTTGACTGGTTTGGAACCTAGTAACAAATGAATTTGATGATCAGTTTTCCTGTGGAGGAAGTGTTGTAGGCTTCTGAAACACGTCTTGATACCCAATGAGAGTAGCTTGTATTTCAGGCAAGATATCTTCATTATCCTTAACTGGAATGGCTAAATCAGAAGTCAAGGAAAATAACTGCAAATAAGAACCAATCGAAGCAGCAACACTCATTCGCCTAAATTGATGAAACTGAATTGGAGCAAAGGAAGAACCTTGGTCTCCTTGAAGCTTAACTTGTTATCCCATACAAACTCCATTATCAGTTTTTTGTAATCAGTGACCATCGATCCCAACAACTCTAACCATTGGACACCAAGAATGACATCAGCTCCTTGAATTTGCAACACATAACAATCAATTGCAAACTTGTAATTTTGCAAAACAATAGGAAGCTGTGGACAACGACTCGAACAACTCAAAGAATCTCCATTACCCACCATCACCTTGAAGTACTTAGAAGGCAGTATAGGCAAATGAAGATAGTGTACCAATCGTTCCTGAATAAAATTCTGCGTTGAACCACCATCCACCAAAACTTGCACTAATTGATTGCCAATTCGACCCTTCAAGCGCAATGTTCGTGGAGAATTTTAACTAGCCAAAGCATGACCGCTAATCTCCAACACAATTTCATCCTCAACCACCAATCCCCCTGTATCAACCGTGACTACCCTATGATGAGACTAGGCAGGTCCCAATTCCTCAATATCATCATGAAGCATCAAAACAAACAATTTGCTCTTACTGTGATAGCCAAGATTTTTCTCGGATATTCATTATTCTATTAATTATTAAAATTTCGATATATTCGATGATTTAGGAGTAACGTTTTGGAAAATGGTGTAAGGAAGCAAATGCACGAGTGAGCAAACTTCCCACGGACAATTATGATAAAATATTAATTTTTTTTTTGTAAACAAAGGTATATAAATTAATATTGGTAATATAGAAATGTAAACTTACATGAAATTCCATGTAAATAGCAATTACGTAAAATAGTAAAATTAGTAAGAACAAAATTGTTATTCTTAAGTTAATAAAACAAAAATAAAATAACATAAAATAACATAAGTATGAAATAATAAATAAGTATAATTAAATAACACATGATTAATGTATATAAATATATGCACATATATTATTAACACATGAATATATATATATATACTAGAAGATACCCCTGCTACGCACAAGTACTTTTTTCCCTTAAAAAAGTTATAACTATTATTTATTAAAAATAATAATAAATCAGGATAATTATTTAAAAATATTAATTTTTTAAATGAAAATGAAAATATTTAATTTATCTATTAAACATCTTATTTATTTTTATTCTTTTTTTCAAAATATAAAATAAAATTATAACATAAAGTTGGAAGATTAAATAAACCGAAATACAACAATTAATTGTTCTACTTTTATATGAGAATAAACTTTGCCAGCAAATTTAAATTTTAAATAAAGTGAATTTGTTTTATTTTAAACAAACAAATATGATTGTTACAAAATGAAGTTAGGGAGACATAAAAAACATTATAAAAAAAACAAATGAGCAACGTGGCTTAATGAGAAAAAAGTCTAGGAGATAATTTTATTAATGTGTATAAATTAAAAACTAATATTTTATTAATTAAAGCTAATGAAGTATTAATTAAAACTAATTAAAAAATTGTTATATTTAATAATATTTAAATATTTTACATTTAATTGTTCTTTTCATAAAAGAAGATAAGTGTCAAGCAATAAAAAGATAAAGAGACAAATATATATATATATATATGTATAGATATTTATAAAAGACAATAAATACAAATAAATATATATATATATAAAAGATAAAAATAATAGTTGCAATAGGCATGTGATGAATAGAAATTAATATTAAAGTGTTTGTGGCTTCCAAGGAAGCCATTTTCATCTACCAAATCCCACTAACTTGGGATTCTCGTCATAGTTGCAATCAGAAAATGTGCAAAGCAGAGTTGAGCTAGGCAAAACCTAGAGATTGAGGGAGTTTATCGGTGAACAGGGGAGAGGGTAGAAGGTGCCATTGTTGGTTCGTAAGCAAAGAAAAGAAATCGAGAAAGACTGAAACAAGGGTACTCTTTTCTCGGTAAAACTGAAGAAGATAAAAGGAGGCATGAAGGGCATCAAGCTTGGCTAAAAAGTGTCCTTTTCTTAGGTTGGACTAGATGAGCCAAGAAGAAAGCAGCTCGTGTAAGTAGCTGTTGGAGAACCAGAATATACAAGGGTGAGGGAGGAAGAGCCAAGAGGAAGAAGAAGTATATCCCGCTGCTGCCTAAAGAAGCTATTGCCAAGGGAAGTGTCAGCTAAAAATGAAGATGCAGAGAAAGTGAACTGAACTGATCGGGAACCAGTGAAGAATGGAACCTGATAGGCTATCCAAGCTGAGGGAAGGCTAGACTTTAGTGATAAATGAGTCAAAAACCGATGCCGAATGGGTGTTTTTCAAGGCATCGGATTAGAGTA